>OY728122.1:770148527-780148527 GCA_963277665.1 Viscum album | reverse complement strand
CAAACTTTCAAGATCCCACACCCAAAGCCTTTACTAAATAAAAATAAGGAAAATAAAGGGGAGGTGGTAAAAGCCTCTCATGGTTGTTGATCATCCCGTGTCATGGCGCTGAAAAATCACATGAGGTAGAAAGACAGCTCTTGCATTTCATCACCATCACATGAATGAATTTGTTATGTATAGGTGACCTTATTCTCTCTCTTTGGATCTATAAGGAAAACCTGATTAGTTTTTTATGAAATGATGGCACACCCACATATGACCTTTATTAGTCCCACAAATCATCACAAAAAAGTGTGAAAATTTCCTAAATTACAATAATGAAACTTTTCATAATCTCTGGTCTTTTTCATATTAAAATATTAAATAAAAAAGGAGTTAGTGGGTGCTCTTGCAGTAATAAAATGTTTCTGATGTGCTAAGGAAATATACAACATAGTCCCATGAGACTCCTAGAAAAGCCACCCTGATCTCATGGATAACCACGGGCAATCCACCCTTGCATTTCGAAATGATTCAGAAAAGGAATCAAATATCTCACAGATTCATTTAAGCATGAACATTGATCTCACAAAGGCCATTTTATGTGCCAATATGACAATATATATGTCTTTTTCCACATATTCATGAGTTAGAAAGTCCCCATTAATCAGAGATAATAAAATAATGGAGTCATGAACGAGAGTTTATCACTGTCAATGAATATCAGGTGACTCCCTCGGATTGATCCATGACAAAATCTGGTGTAGACACATGACCCTTCACCCATTGGTCAACTCCATCATGGATCCGTTCTAGATACAATGCACATCCTAGAACGCAATTGGTGTGGAGAATCCTATAAGTTCCCCACCCCAGCAAGAAATATGAAACTCTAACCTCTCAAAAACAGGGTTGGTTTTTTCTTGACAAGGATCATAGGTACACCAAATTGTCTAAACATTTTTTCTTGGTTTAACTGATCTCACGAACAAAAATTCTTCCATTAGCTAATATACTAGTGAATTGCAAGAGTGACCATGTTCCCTAAATAAAAAACATCATCTGATCATTCATATATCACAAGAAGGTCTTCTAGAAATATGTGAATAAAATATAAAAGAGATCATTTGGATCACATAAGACTCAAAATAAACTATTACTAAATATAATTAAGCCATTCACGGTTCAAGGACTAGAGAAACTACAAAAGGTGGAATACATAAGAGAAAAACTTGTTTGTTGACCCTTATGAACATCATGTGAACCATCAATGACATGTGAGAGAACCAGGTCATGTAATCTAGATCTCATGATGCTCCTTCAACAAGCTATTTGGGTAATGCACAATATTCTAGGACATGTAACATAATGTCACATAATTCTCCCTAGTCACGCTGCTTTAGTCTCATAACACCCTTATGGGCTCATCGTCCAATGCCTTGTGATATTCTTCAAATACATTGCTTAAATCATATTATGATGTCCATTAATGTTAGCTGAGTTTCATGGTGGAATCCATGAATTTCCACTAAGCTCTTTAGAAACCCTCTAACAAAGTCATTCGATACTCATTATTCCCTCTAGACATGTCATCCATGTATTTCAATACACTCTAGTGATGTTATCCAAGACATGTGACAACATCCAAGACATATCGTATGGACTCTCATGACACCCTACATATGATTGAATCCCTCTATCATGAATAGCACAAATGCAAGTCATATAGATCATGAAACACCCTCTAGAAATGTCAGTTGGGTCATGTGATGGATTTCAGGTTAAACCCCCTAGTTCATGTGATTTCTTTTGGACACATATTCATTCATCATAGGAAAGACTTTGGATATGCTATCTGGGTAATGATAAGTCCTTTCGATAGAATAACTTGATCATTTATTTATATTACGATATTCTAGGAATATACCCTCCAAAAAATCCGATTAAGAGGAAAATCAATGCATGTCATTAAGGAAAACAAGACAAGGGAATCCTTAGAGTGTAGCCTTGAACAAAGAAAATAATCCGACTATGATTCCATTCATAATTAGGATACATAGGACACTATTTCAAGGTTATTATTACATAGTGATCGTCTAGTGCAGCCTTAGATTGTAATCCCCTACCTATGACATAACATGATATGTCCCAAAAGACGTTGGAATCCTCAAAGTGCATGCCCCTGCCAAAGGACCTACATGAACTCTACTTACATTCATATTCAGGATATGTTGGAATCGTCTTCATGGATTGACCCCCACATGGTCTTCCCAACATATAAGTCCCTCAATCTCCAGGATATGGTATTGATTAGTTTTCAACCCTTTTCTCTCACATCAACCATTTCTCGCTTGAGATTTTGGAGTCCCAATAATCATATCCTTCGCAACAACAATCTCCAACAACTTGAAAAACATAATTATGTAAGGCCCCAACAAGTGGAATGGAATATTAATGTCAACAATGGGGAAATTACCTTGGGTAAGATTCCAAGGGTTTCATTGAACTACAATAAATTTGATTCATTCAATAACCGGGATACATAGGTCATCTTCTAAAGTATTGAGCTCAAAAAATCATAAATTTCTATGTAGGCCTTAAGAAATTTCTATTTTCCACAACTCAAGACCAATAATTCATGTGAGATGATTCATCTACCTCATTCATCTGAAAATGAGAAATAATATTAACATTGGTTTCTCTGATTCTTACCATAACTGGGTATTTGTAGGACATCTCCATGTTTCCTGAGTTCTGTTAATAGTCATTTTATAGATATCCCACTTCATGAGCAATGAAAATGATCATTTTTTGTCTATTGTGTCTCACACTGAGCATTTCTCCCGTGTTCATAGGTAATTGAAATAATCATGTCATTTATTCCATAATTTTGTACAATGACAGGGGTAACCTCAGTAAATAAGCCAAAAAATAATGAACTATGGAATCTCATGTTCTTTCTATACTCGGTAATTATAGGATGTGTCTTTGGGACCTGATCATGAATACTTGGTGTCCCAGACTACCCATATAAGTCATTTCCACATGATATTAATCTAAACGGTTATGAAGAACAACAAGGGTTTTGTTTTTCCGGATAAATATATATATAATAAACCTCATAACATCTCAAACCCCTCCCCAAAATATTAATTTCCTCCTTGCATGGTTCCACATTCTGAAGAAAATGTTTATAAGGCATCATCAAATTAGAAACCTACCATTATAGGAAAATGATGGAGGACTACAAATACATTGATATGAATTCACAAAAGAGACCATCATATTTTTCCTATGAAATATAATTAACTGATGATCTCTTTTTATGGGTAATCGAACCCTTATCGGGATAAGGAAGAGATTCCATAATATATCATAAATCCATAACAGAGTCCCGGAGTAAGAAATAATTCCCATCAAAAGGAAGCAATGAGCATGACCTCTCATTCTCTACACCAATGTGTATCCAAAAGAGTCACTAGGAAATAAAATCTAGGTGACCTCCTACATTTGGAATGTAGGGTTATACCATGTTCTGTATGATGAAACCACTGGGAGTTTCAGTAAGAGAACAAATTGTAATCCAATGTTCATGATTGTGCACAACACAAATCCCCCAAACTCAAACCTTTGAATGGACCCTATCTAATCCTCAAAAGACCCGTATGAAACAAAAATGGTGATCTTAATATGAAGCAATGTAATAATATAACTATTGGTTATAATCCACTGATCCATTTTGTATTCCCCCCTTGTGTAGAAAACTAACATGTCTTTTGTGAATATCACAAAAGACACAACAATCATGTGTGGGGTGAATTTTTTTACATACCATACAATATCACAACATTATGATTGACATAATATTAAAGGTGATCCACGATAACTGGGGTTCCTATATGTCCATCCTTGCTTTGAAAAGTCCTTGTGAGTTGTATGGATAGATTAGGAACATTTGGAAAATTATGTTAACAATTCACATCTTCTTGAGAATATTATTCCCAATATATTGACCTATCTTTTAACCTTGTTCCTTGATGTCTACATGAATTTAGATAATGAAAATATCATGATTCATGTCAATGTCTTCACCATCTAGTGATCACTCCGATAAATAATCCATGGTAGAAACCCCTCTGGGATTCAAATAGATATCACCTTCTCAGCAACTATAACGATAGATAGAATATATTATGTACTATGAGTACCACCAATGTGGTATGATCTCATCCATGTATGATTCCTAGGAGTTTCTCTAAGAATATTAAACCATGAATCCTAATTTTTAAGGGAACATTATTTCTATGCCAGTATCCCTTGTCACTTCTACCAACTACTGAGGGAGATTATCCCCAAATCTCAACAACTACCAAATTCAGTCACTAATGATGATGGATCATGAATCTAAGTAATGTTTTCATCCATTTTAGGTGATAATAAAGAGGTAATATAGAAACTGTAGTCACCAGCATGATCTGAGTTGTAACAACTAGTCACCTACTGAGTGTACCACCTGACCCATTGTTTCCTCTGATCCCCATGTACAGGATCAGGGAATGCTCATTAGGGCAGGAAGGTGTTGGTTATCTTGGATAGGCCCTATATCCCCACTCCTACTAAATATTCCTAACAACATATCCAATCTAGAACCTACATGAAAGCTCATATTAAGGATAAAAGATAAGAATTATATGGGATTATTCCAACAATAGGAATGGCAGAGGAACATATCCCTACATCATGAGAAAGCCCATCAGAATATTCCAATGGAACAAGGAGGTCAAATGTGGGTGCATATCCACACTTCAATCGAATACATCTGCCAGTGTATAGTGGATATGACGAATATAAAGTCATATATCTCGACAACAATTTTAAAAAATGCCAAAATATTTTAGAAAATTATGAAGAACTCTATCATCATATTCTGAAACTATTTTAGATAAAGGGACATTCACTTACGCAAATCCCTATAGCTAGGTAAACTCAACCATCTGATCATCACTAACAAGTGTTTATACTGTAGTATGTACAAAATAATTATCACATCCATGATAATTGTCAGTATATTCAAATAAATGATGAGACATTAGACATAGTGCATTCACTCTCTCCAATAGGGTCTCACCTGGTGGGAGAGGCACATTTCATGGAATAGGGGCATATGAAGGAAAAAAAAATTGGGTAGCATATTCCAAAGTCCCAGGATCGTGATTATATCCACGTTCTTGACATGGATCACCACTTGAGTGGGGTACGAGCCTTATGAATGGAATATTTTAAAGTATAATTATTCCAATTGAATACTCCAAAGGATAACAATAAATAACATATCATTATTCAATGAAGGTATAACCATGTGAGGATGGAACGTGCCTCGAGACTGGCTTATATTCCTATCAGTGAATCACCCTGGAATATTCAAGTCAATCACAAAAGAAAGGAACATATTCCTACATCCACTGACGAATGATTGATCCAGCATAACTCTAATGAAATACAGGAGGACGATGGTATTACTTCTCCCATTCTAGAGGACATTCAGCATATTTTAGTAGGGAATTCATATTTAGACCAGGCTCATGTTCCTGTTGCAAATAGGGATCACCAGGTGAGAGTAGAACATTCCTTGGGATGGCTTATACATCTTCAAAAAAAACAAGTAGCATATACCAAAGGCTACATATCATGATCATCCACACATATAGACTGAGGATAACAACGTGATAATGGAACATTCCTTAGGACATTCCCATATTCCTATCAAGATTGAAACCTCCTGTTGGATAATTCAAGAATATTCTCAAGAGTGGGAGAATATTTTGGTGGAAAGAATGGTTATATACATGTTACATAAACTATTATACATTAGACTCATATCCATTAACAATCCAAAAATTTTGGTTAGCATATTCTCATCACGATGCATCACATGGTCCATATTCCCAATCTGGTCAATGCTGCTATCCTTAATGTTTTCTGAGACACATTCTCAACACCATGAGGGTCTATAGTCTCTTCTATCGAATAAAAAAGATGAATATTTTCATCACCATGATAGTACATAAAGTGATTGCGTGGGGATGGATTATAGGGAATATACTCCTGACATCAACCATAGTCAACCTCCCCACAGTAATATCTCCCACACACCCCGAAATCCTCCCCTTTCCAATAAACATCTGTATATAGAGGCATTACAAATCATTCACAATAATACATAGAGGTGTGTATAAAATAAAGGTCAATAGTATATGGTTCCCCATCAAATTTCAACAACACTATATTCACCTATACAGGTGAACATCTTATCCATCTTATAACGACCCATACATTACATACATTGTTATTACATCAAAATTGAAGCACACTTATTACAACATATAACAAAACCAATAAAGGACCGTATAGGTAGAGTGTCTTTAGAAATTGGGAAACACAAACAACTTGTTCATAAAGCATCTACTTTGCCTCCCATTTATTTCATCATATCTAGAGTCCCTTTTTGGTATATTATACTTAATAACCTTCTTCCTGACCTGGGGAAATAAAACATACAAAAGGGTGAGATCAAATGCTCAGTAAGGGTAAACAAAAGAAATATAAATCACATCATATACATAGGAACATAACTTTTGGAAATCTTATCCTCCAAAAGATATCGTAATATCATAACATGGGACAAATCCTAGAAGTGAAATGTAATCCCAATAATCATAACATAAAACTTGAAACTTTGTGTCATACACACATAATCATAGAGAATCATTTCTTATTAGTCAAGACTCATTTCCAAGACTATCTTAGTGGACAAAGTCCATTTCTGAACCGAGTCACCCTCGTTTCAGTCATCTTTCACTGAACCGGTATAACCTACCGTTCCAGCCATGTCTATCTCATGAGATATAAAATCTTTACCCAATGAATTGGAGGGAGATATAGGTCCCACCCATCTCATAATGATACCATTCTTATGTGTGCCACAAAATCATAAATCATACATCATTTCATAACCCATGTAATAAAAATGGGATTCTTAAACAACATGACATCATAAAACAATTCATATAAGATAAAGTAATTCATAAAAATAATTTATCACAACATAATCAAATCAATGTAATAATAGGGATTGAAACAGAACCCTATATTATCAATGATGGAAAATAATTTTGATAAAACACTTGAACTCCATTCTTGAAGAAAATATCATTTCTTCTTCAAAAACACTTTCCTTTCTTTAACATGTTATGAAATTTTAAACTAAAAGAAGTTGATTAAAAAAAACTTGGAAACATGTAAAAGAAGATTCTTGGAAATAAGGTTTTTAAAATCCATTCATGCCTTATAAGTTAAAAAACATTCTTCTCGTACTTTTGTCAGAAAAGTCAAAAAAGTACCTCGTACGAAAAATGACAAAAGATTCCTTTCATATCATTTACTAAAAACTTGCCTAAGGGTAAAATAGGATTTAAAAAATTATAGGGGAATGGAAATAATATTAAATATTGAGGAAACATGGATGTGGAAGATAAAATACACCCTAGTAAATACTAAAGTATAAAAAATCTCGGATAAAAATGAGATTGTGATATTTCCCTTACCTTAGGTCTGACTCGCTTTGTAAATGTTCTAACCTCATGTATAAGGATTTAAATAATGTTATTTACTTATTCCGGAATCATACTTATTTTTATGATATCATATATGGTCATTTTCTTAGCTTCTTAGTAGTAATATTTCATTGCTACTTGTTATTCGGGTGTTTATAACTTTTTGTTCTTATGCGTGTTTTGTCGAATAAATTCTTATTCTTATAGATACCTCATTTACCGAATGGTATTAGTGTAATATATATCATATTCATTCATTCAATTCATTTATATAATCATTATGAAATGAAGATCATGTAGAACGAGTCGCATCACATCGTGGAAACGGTATTCCGTACGTACGCACGAGTGATGATATGGTTCCTATGATCGTGGAATTGTATTGGAGTGTAGGTATACTATTTCAGAATCAACATCACTTTATAATAGTAATATATATAGTCATTATTTACACCATTATACCCATCCAAGTTTGTTGGTTGTGGAAAATAGATTACACCACGGCGTGGAGACGGTATTCCGTACGTACGCACGCGCGATGATTTCATTTTCCGTTGGATGGATGGATGGTTAAATAGGGTTGTTTCATACTTAAAATAACATATCAGTATATGAGTGATACTGATGTTATTACTTCATAATGAAACAACTAATGAAGAAGAAGATGAAGAAGTAAGAAATTGGAAAGGATCGGTAATGGATATTACCTCTTCTTTGAAGTGCTTCTTTGAGACCTCCTTTTAGGGAACTAAAATTGGTCTTTGAAGAAGAACATGACCTCTAGGATGACTTTAGGGAAGTGGATAGGAGAAAATGGCAGGGGTTGGCCGAGCTTGAAGGCTCAATGTGGTGTGAGAAAGAGAGGGAGGAGGTTCCCTTTTATAAGGGAGGAGAGGGGCAACTTTGGAATAACTAAAAATATTATTTTATTATTAAGACATTTTCGGTTTTAAATAGCTCCAAATTGATTTATTTAGAGGCTAAGGTGGGTATGGGTCGAAATCCTCTCATCCAATATAATTTAGACAAGTTTAGGTTCCTATGTTAACCTTATCATTTAGATTTAACATTAAGTTAAATAATTTTACTTTTACCATGTCTTCTTGTGTTCTTATACTATAAGGTTAATAAACTTACTATAAGCATCAAAACGAACCCCAAGTTGTTTATTGTTAATATATATAATCTTAACTAAGTCATTTTGCCAAACCGTAGATTTTTAGGAATAAAATACCAATTACTAATATAATATATGTTTTAAAAACTATTTTATGTCACTTTTCACACTATTTAGTAATTAATTTTTTTGAAAATCATAACAGAAATATTAGTTCGAACCAAGTTAATTAAATCAATACTAACATGTAATATTAACCTATAAAATTAGTAAAATTCATAAAAAGTCTCAAATTACATTTATTTTGGTGTTTATAACATTAATTATGTCAATATTTCATTAATAAGATAATTACTGCATCATCCTTGGGTCATAAATAAATTAAATTATTTAATATCTAAAAATTACAAATAAAATACCATTATGTAGGAAATATTTTTATGATTCTACTTAATATTTATAGTCTAATTTATCTTATGTATAACCCATTATTAAAAATGATTTACTTATTAAACTTCGATTTTAACAATTTTAACCCTTCTTTAATAATAAATGTTCTAATCTAATCCATGTGGGCCTAAATGGTCATATTTTATTCCTAAGTTTGTTTTTGGTCGAGTTAAACCTGTCCAATAGAATTAGAAAATGTGTTAGGGTAATAATAATATCATTTTTACCCTTAATTACCCTATTTACTTTTAACCGTGGTAAAAAAAAGTAAAAAGTTACTATATACCAAAAATTATTTTCATCTCATTGAACCACATTTTACTTACTAACATCAACCCTGTCTCTCGGATTTTTGAAATTCCACTCACAGAAGTGGTAAAATAGGTTTTATGAAAAATTCAGTTTTTTAACTACAACTTAGTTGTTTCACTATTCATCAAAAATTGAAAGTTTTCAGAAAAATACCAAAATTTCACCCTAGGCTAATTTCGAATTTCCGAATTTAAAAATGAATTCCATTTTGAAAAATAAAATTTATAAAATTTCAAAAATTGGTCATTACTATTCATAACGGCTAGTTTTAAAAATATTTTAATTACATATCGTTGTTTAGTGAAACTCGGTATTGCGTACGACGCAAGCTATCGAGGAAGGTTGCGATTTCGTGTAAAGCAAGCCAAGCAAGTGTTGGGTAGAAAAAGATTTCTTTGATAATTTTTATAACATAAATGTCTCGGGTGTTACATTCTACCCCCCTTAAAATTAATTTCACCCTCGAAATTCATCACGTTGTAACAAACAGATGAGGATACCTCTCCCTCATCATATCCTCAAGCTCCCATGTAGCTTCTTCTAATTGGTGGTTCCTCCATAAAACTTTCACCAATAGGGTGGTCTTGTTTCGTAGGACTTTTTTGCTATGATCTAGAATCTCTATCGGCTGTTCTTCATAAGAAATATCATGCTCCAGTGGTACAAATTCTGAGCTAAGTACATGTGAAGGATCAGGTATGTACTTTCTTAGGAGAGATACATGGAACACATCATGAACTTGAGAGAGATTCGGTGGAAGAGCCAATTGGTAAGCTACCTTCCCAACATGATCCAGTATTTCGAAAGGACCGATATATCTAGGGCTCAACTTCCCCTTCTTTCCAAATCTCATGACTCTCTTCCAGGGAGATATTCATAAGAACAATTTATCGCCCACTTCAAACTCTAGGTCTTTTATTCGGCTGCTGGCATAATTTTTCTGTCGACTATGAGATGCTCTTATGTGTTGTTGAATAGATCTGACCTTTTCTGCCATTTCATCAACGAGATCAAGTCCTAATAGTTTTCTTTCCCCAACTTCATCCCAGCAAGTTGGAGTCCTGCATTTCTATCCATAGGGAGCTTTATAAGGAGCCATCTGAATACTAGAGTGAAAGCTATTATTATAAGAAAATTCCTCCAATGGTAGGTGTTTATCCCAACCACCTTTGAAATCCATAGATCAAGCTCTCACCATATCATCTATAGTTTGAATTTTTCTCTCAGACTGACCGTCTGTCTGAGGATGATAAGCAGTGCTAAAACTCAACTCTATATCCAGATTATGCTGAAGACTTCGCCAGAACTTTGAGGTAAATCTCGGATCCCGATCAGATATAATAGAAAGTGGTACTCCATGAAATCTTACCACTTCCTTTACATATATCCTGGCAAGTTCATCCAGAGAGAAATCCTCTCTAATAGCAATGAAGTGTGCAGACTTGGTAAGACGATCAACTATGACCTAGATAGCATTATTGCCTTTGGATGTTTTATGAAGTCCTGTGACAAAGTCCATAGTGATGTTTTCCAATTTCCATTCGGGTATGGGTAATGGTTGTAACATCCCCTTAGACTTCTGTCTCTCAGCTTTAACTTGCTGACAAACCAAACATCGAGAGACATATTCAGGAACATCTCTTTTCTTGCCATCCCAGTAGAAGCACTCTTTCAGGTCCCTATACATCTTCTTGCTTCTAGGATGAATAGAGAATGAAGAACTATGAGCCTCATCCTGCATCTCCTTCTTTAATTCCAGAATGGGAGGAACGCAAACCCGATTCCTGAACTTTATTATCCCATCACAATCAAGGTTGAATTCAGGAACATTTCTCACCTTCTTTTGTAACTTGACATATTCATTCTGTGCCTCTTTAATATTCACATGTATAGATGTTTGAACATTCATTTGAGAAAGATAAGATTTTTCCACTTCCATTATAATTCCAAGATCCATCCTTTGTAAATCCATAAATATTAGATCTTTTGTGATCCTCATCATGGATAAACTAGCATGGTCTTGTCGACTTAATGCATCTTCCACGTTGTTTGCTTTCCCAGGGTGGTAATGGATTGAGCAGTCATAATCCTTAATCAGCTCCAACCATCTTCTTTGGCGCATATTCAGCTCCTTTTGTGTGAAAATATACTTTAAACTTTTATGATCAGTATAAATATCACACCTTTCACCATAAAGGTAATGCCTCCAAATCTTTAATGAAAAGATTACCGCAGATAACTACAAATCATGAGTTGGAAAATTTTTCTCATGTATTTTCAACTGTTGTGAGGAATAAGCTATCACCATATCATTTTGCATAAGAACACACCCCAATCCCTTCTTGGATGCATCACTGTAGATCACAAACCTTTCTCCACTACAAGGTAGTGTGAGCACAGGTGCACTGGATAACCTTCCTTTCAACTCCTTGAAATTCTCTTCACATTCCTCAGTCCAGACAAACTTAACTCCTTTCCGAGTCAACTTGGTGAGTGGATTAGATAATCATGAAAAATCTTTCACAAAATGTCAATAGTATCCAGCCAAACCAAGGAAACTTAGGATATCAGTTACTGTTGTTGGTCTCGACCATCTTTCGATAACCTCTGTTTTTGCTGGATCCACAGATATCCCCTCTTTTGAGATTATGTGACCCAAAAATGCAACTTTTTGAAGCCAAAATTCACACTAAGTAAATTTGGCATAAAGCTTCTCCTTTCTCAGGGTCTTCAATATAATTCTGAAGTGATCTTCATGTTCTTCCATGCTCTTTGAATAGAAAAAAATATCGTCTATAAAGACTTCCACAAACTGATCAAGATAGTCTCTAAAGACTCTATTCATCAGATCCATGAAGATAGCAGGGGCATTAGTAAGACCAAATGGCATCACTATAAAATCATAGTGTCCATACCTTGTACGGAAAGCCGTATTTGGTATATCCTCCCTTTTGACCCTTAATTGATGATACCCTGAACGAAGATCAATCTTGGAAAAGTATTGAGCTCCGCGTAGTTGGTCAAATAAGTCATCAATGCGCGGGAGAGGATATTTGTTCTTGATAGTGATCTTGTTAAGTTCTCGATAATCAATGCAGAGTCTCATTGATCCATCTTTCTTCTTAACAAATAGAACAGGTGCTCCCCATGGTGACGCACTAGGGCATATGAATCCCTTATCAAGATTCTCTTGGAGTTTCTTCTTCAATTCTTGAAACTCAATTGGGGCCATTCTATAAGGTGTCTTTGAAATTGGAAAAGCACCCGGTACGAGTTCTATTGAAAACTCAACTTCACGATTCGGTGGAAGACCCGGTAATTCCTCTGAAAAGACATCATCAAACTCACGTACGATGGGCATATTCTTAATCGTGAGTTTCTCACAAACCATTTGAGATAAATAACCTTCATTTAGTGGAATCAATACCCATAAAATGGAAGAAATTTCCCCTGGAAGGTTATGTTCATCCTTGCATCGATAGACGATCATAGATTGATCAGGAATATGAAATGTGACTTCCCTTCTTTGGAAATTGATATGAGCTCCATGTAGAGAAATCCAATCCATGCCAAGAATCACATCAAATTCCACTATAGAAAGGATCACAAGATTTGCAGGAAGCACTTTCCCACAAGCTTCAATCGGAGAAGAATTATAAACTTTTGATGCGACTATTGTGCCATTAGGGGTTGTCACAGCTAACTCAACATCTAACTGTTGAGGTAATAAGGTGATATCTTTAGAAAATTCTTCAGAAATAAAGGAGTGAGTGGATCCAGAATCAAATAAATCATTTTCTACTTTAGAGTGGATGGTATGTGTACCTTTCACCACATCGTTATCATACTCCACATCGCTGATAGAAATTGCATGTGACTTTCCTTTTTCTTTATCCTTAAGTGTTTCTTGACGTCGACCATCATCATCAACCCTTGGATTAGGGAATTTATTGGCATAATGCCCCATCTCCTTGCACTTGAAACATTGAAGTGTAGTAGGTTCATTCTGTGTATCCCTTCTTTTGTTTGCATCATTAAACATCTTCTTCCCATCATCGCGGCATTCAAATGCCCGATGAGCTTCCTTTCCACATTTGAAACATTTACATGTCCTTTTAAGACAACTCCCTTCATGTTTCTTTCCACACTTCGAGCATAAGGGAATGATCATCTTCTTTTCAGTGTACTCTTTAGTTTTTCCTTTAAATTCCATTTTCCTCTTCTTATCAAACCCATATGACTGATGGGTTACTCCAATCTCCATCTCAACAATGAGAGCATATCGAACGATTTCCTCATAGCTATTGAAGTCCCTTATGGCTAAGTCCCTTCTAAGACTTGGTTTTAATCCAATAAAGAATCGATCGATCTTACTCTCAGGTTGGATAATAATACCAGAAGCGTACCTTGCAAGTCTTGTAAAATTTGCTTCATAGGTACCAACAGATTCATCATCCTTTTGCTTCAGTTCAAGAAACTCCTTCTCCATCTTTTTTAGGAGAATACGAGGGAAGTACTTATTGAAAAATAAGATCTTGAACTCGTACCATTACATGGACTCAATTTCATCCCTTTGCCTCGTATTCTTAATAAGATTCCACCATTGATCAGCATCACCCTCCAAACGATACACTACTAGGATGACTTTATCATGCTCAGAACATTGAAGAACTGAAAATATATTTTCAGTATTACTAATCCATTTTTCAGAAACTAATGGATCAGTAGACCCGCTGAATGAAGGTGGACGCTGTCTCATGAAGGATTCAACAGAATGTTGCTCCTTCCTTTGCTCGTTTGGAAATCCTGCATGATTCGTAGCTTGAGAAAGTTGTGTGAGCATGGCTACAAGATTTTTCATTCCTGCTCCCATAACGTTTGGTTGCTCAGGGGGACAATCATTGCATTTCCCGTCGCATTCCGCATTAACACGGTTCCTTCGAGTTCCAGCCATTGACTAAAACCAAGAAGAATAGTGTGAGCAACACTAATTATAATAGGAAAACCACATAATCAAGAATAAAATTTCACACTTAAGGTCTTATCTTAGGTTATTCATGGCCATTTCTAAAACACTAAGATTGTGTTCTATGCTTAGGCTTATACTTAGGGTTCTTACTAAGGCTTTTACATCCTAGTTTCCAAAGGTTGACTATACCTTTCCTCTGATACCAACTATAACTACCCATACTTTACATACATTGTTATTACTTCAGAATTTAAGCACACTTATTACAACATATAACAAAACCAAGAAAGGACCGTATAGGTATAGTGTCATTAGAAACTGGGAAACATAAACATCTGGTTCATAAAGCATCTACTTTTCCTCCCATTTATTTCATCATATCCAGAGTCCCTTTTTGGAATATTCTACTTAATAACCTTCTTCCTGACCTGGGGAAATAAAACATACAAAAGGGTGAGCTCAATTGCTTAGTAAGGGTAAACAAAAGAATTATCAATCACATCATATACATAAGAACATAACTTTTGTAAATCGTATCCTGCAAAAGAGATCATAATATCATAACATGGGATAAATCATAGAGGTGAAATGTAATCCCAATAATCATAATTTAAAACCTGAAACTTTGCGGAATACACACATAATCATAGAGAATCATTTCTTATTAGTCAAGACTCATTGCCAAGACTATCTTAGTGGACAAAGTCCATTTCTGAACCGAGTCAACCTCGTTTCAGTCCTGTTTCACTGAACCGGTATAACCTACCGTTCTAGCCTTGTCTATCTCATGAGATATAAAATCTTTACCCAATGAATTGGAGGGAGATATAGGTCCCACCCATCTCATAATGATACCATTCTTATGTGTGCCACCAAATCATAAATCATACATCATTGCATAACCCAGGTAATAAAAATGGGATTCTTAAACAACATGACATCATAAAACAATTCATATAAGATAAAGGAATTCATAAAAATAATTTCATCACAACATAATCAAATCAATGTAATAATAGGGATTGAAACAGAACCCTATATTATCTTATATGGAAAATAATTTTTATAAAACACTTGAACTCCATTCTTGAGGAAAATATCATTTCTACTTCAAAAACACTTTCCTTTTTTAACATGATATAAAATTTTAAACTAAAAGAAGTTGATTAAAAATAAACTTGAAAACTTGTAAAGGAAGATTCTTGGAAATAAGGTTTTAAAAATCCATTCATTCCGTATAAGTTAAAAAAAGATTCTTCTCGTACTTTTGTCAGAAAAGTCAAAAAAGTACATCGTATGAAAAACGACAAAAGATTCCTTTCATATCTTTCACTAAAAACTCGCCGAAGGGTAAAATAGGATTTAAAAAATTGTAGGTGAATGAAAATAATATTACATATTGAGGAATCATCTATGTGGATGATAAAATACACCCCAGTAAATACTAAATTATAAACAATCTTGGATAAAAATGAGATTGTGATATTTCCCTTACCATAGGTCCGACTTGCTTTGTAAATGTCCAAAACTCCTGTATAATGATTTAAATAATGTTATTGACTTATTCCAGAATCATACATATTTTTTATGAGATCATAAATGGTCATTTTCTTAGCTTCTTAGTAGTAATATTTCATTGCTACTTGTTATTCGGGTTTTTATAACTTTTTGTTCTTATGCGTGTTTTGTCGAATAAATTCTTATTCTTATAGATACCTAATTTCCAGAATGGTATTAGTGTAATATATATCATATTCATTCATTCAATTAATTTATATAATCATTATGAAATGAAGATCATGTAGAACGAGTCGCATCACATCGTGGAGATGGTATTCCGTACGTACGCACGAGTGATGATATCGTTCCTATGATCGTGGAATTGTATTTGAGTGTATGTATACTATTTCAGAATCAATATCACTTTATAATAGTCATATATATAGTCATTATTTACACCATTATACCCATCCAAGTAAGGTGGTGGTGGAAAATAGATTACACCACGGTGTGGAGACGGTACTTCGTACGTACGCACGTTCGGTGATTTCATTTTCCATAGGATGGATGGATGGTTAAATCGGGTTGTTTCATACTTATAATAACATATCCGTATATGAGTGATACTAATGTTATTAATTCATAATTAAACAACTAAATAAGAAGAAGTTGAAGAAGAAATAAATTGGAAAGGATCGGTAATGTATATTACCTCTTCTTTGAAGTGCTTCTTTGAGGCCTCCTTTTAGGGCACTAAAATTGGTCTTTGAAGAAGACCAGGACCTCTAGGATGTCTCTAGGGAAGTGGAGAGGAGAACATTGTAGGGTTTTTCCGAGCTAGAAGTCTCAATGTGATGTGAGGAAGAGAGGGAGGAGGTGCCCTTTTATAAGGGAGGAGAGGGGCACCTTTGGAATAACTAAAAATATTATTTTATTATAAAGTCAAGTTCGGTTTTAAATAGCTCCAAATTGATATATTTAGAGTCTATGGCGAGGATGGGTCTAAATCCTCTCATAAAATAGAATTTAGACAAGTTTAGGTTCCTATTTTAACCTTATCATTTAGATTTAACATTAAGTTAAATAATTTTACTTTTATCATGTCTTCTTGTGTTCTTATACTATAAGGTTAATAAACTTACTATAAGCTGCCAAACGAACCCCAAGTTGTTTATTATTAATATATATAACCTTATCTAAGTCATTTGGCAGAAACTTAGATTTTTAGGAATAAAATATCAATTATTAATATAATATTTGTTTTAAAAACTATTTCATGTCAATTCTGACACTATTTAGTAATTGATTTTTCTGAAAATCATAACCGAATTATTAGTTCTAACCAAGTAAATTAAATAAATACTAACATGTCATATTAATCTAGAAAATTAGTGGAATCCATACAAAGTCTCAAATTACCTTTATTTTGGTGTTTATTACATTAATTATGTCAATATTTCATTAATAAGATAATTACTACATCATCTTTGTGTCATAAATAAATTAAATTATTTAATGTCTAAAAATTTAAAATAAAATACCATTATGTAGTAAATCTTTTTATCTTTCTAATTAATATTTATAGTAGAATTTATCTTATGTATAACCCCATATTGATAATTATTTACTTATTAAACTTTGATTTTAACTATTTTAACCCTTCTTTAATAATAAATGTCCTAATCTAATCCAAGTGGGCCTAAAGGGTCATATTTTATTCCTAAGTTTGTTTTTGGTCGAATTACACTTGTCCAATAGAATTAGAACATGTGTCAGAGTAATAATAATATCACTTTTACCTTTAATTACCCTATTTAATTTTAACCGTGGTAAAAAAAAGTAAAAAGTTACTATTCACCAAAAATTATTTTCATCTCATTGAACCACATTTTACTTACTGGCATCAACCGTGTCTCTCGGATTTTTGAAATTCCACTCACAGAAGTGGTAAAATTAAGTTTTATGAAAAATTCAGTTTTTTAACTACCACTTACTGGTTTCACTATTTATCAAAAATTGAAAGTTTTCAGAAAAATTCCAAAATTTCACCCTAGGCTAATTTCGATATTCCGAATCCAAAAATGAAGTCCATTTTGAAAAATAAAATTTATAAAATTTCAACAAGTTGTTATTACTATTCATAATGGCTAGTCTTAATAATATTTTAATAGCATATCGTTGTTTAGTGAAACTCGGTATTGCGTACGACGCAAGCTATCGAGGAAGGTCGCGATTTCGTGTAAAGCAAGCCAAGCAAGTGTTGCGTAGAAAAAGATTCCTTTGATGATTTATATAACATAAAAGTCTCGGGTGGTACACATCTTCTATGGTATGACCGGATAGAGGAATGTATGTATGATGAAGAGCAGGACGACATTAAAATATAGTGAGAGTTAGAATAAGACAACCTCTACAACATGTTCTTGGCCCACACTACTTCTGACTACGACATCCCAAATGATATATAAAAAGATTTCATTCCTTATCAACACCAAAATATGTGTGATACTCATCAGTGACTAAAGGATCAACATCTCCCTTATCCAAAAGTAATTTTTCATCGTTATAAATTCAATATAATCAATTTTCATCTAGACTTAGCTACTACCTTTATGGCATGAGATTCAAAACAAGGAAAGAAGTCCACAAATATGTAACATGAATACCACCACTCTATCATTACACTTCGACAAGTGATATCTAATGCCACATCATTGATATGTATTCTAGGATGAGGAGTGTATGGAGCATTCCACTTTTCTTCACCCCAAGAATAATAGAAACCCTCATATTAGCGTCATATAATGATATAGACTTTAGTAAAATCATTGTACCAATAAACCCTTTGACTAGTTAGTCACTACATTAGAATTCCCCTGAATCAAATATTCCATGAAATAATGAATAGAGGGGGAGGATATCCAACATTACATCAAATTTTGACCCTCTAGGTAATTTAAATGCATTTCAAACATGGATACTAATGTAGAAATCATCCAAATAACTCCCCATAAAATACGGATATCATCATTTGACTCCATCGCACCCATATTTTATGTTAGAACAACGATGCCACATCAAATGAGCCATAATGATAGCTTCCATATCTGCGGTACAAGAGTGGACCCATCCCCCTTGTCAAGGATAATTTCTACAACAACCTCCACCGGATAGATCAGAAATTTCTAAGAGGATTAATAAAAAATTCTTGCTAGCTGTGAGAAAATCCCAACACACTATGCTTGGTTAATTTATATGTAAATAATAATATATATGTTCATTATCCCCTAATAGGGTCCTAGAAGAATCATTGGAAATTATAGATCACCCCAATCCCACTGGTCTGGGGGAATTTATATCCTAATATTTGTCCCATGAATCCTAAAACCTTAACTTGTGTCATTGAATCCTCGATAAAAGGACCAATTAGTGAAAATTGCATCCCTGAAGGACCCCCACCCCATAGGGATCATGGTATTTTCATCATCATTATCACCATAAAGATATTCATTATTCTCTAGGTCAGGAGGAATATGGTCAGTGTCTCACCTATCCCTCCCTTGGTGAGACTAACAACTGCTGGATTGGCCATGTAAGGAAAGAACGACTAGAAACTCCCTCAATGTCATTATTCATATGTCCAGATTGAATAAATTCATGGAAAACTTGATTAGACCCCACTGGGATCACATGATAAAATGACCCACTTTTCCATCGATTAAAATAATAACCCTAACGAGTGTAGTACAGAATCAGTCTATTGTGTTGAATGTAATGGAATGTCCAAATTTTCTTGATATTTCATTTTTGAATTTCTTAATGGTCTGAAAGTCATAAGTATATCAATAGACATGTTTAGAAGAAATCAACAAGAAGAATATACCCCATGCGGAAGGCTATTTGGATAAATCAAATTAGGTTGTGAGAACCTAGAACTGGAGAAGGCCCCAAAATATAGAACTATTTAATAACAAATTTTCGCCCCCAAGATGGGACATTTTCAATGGTAAAGGTGATTCTACATCCCTTTGAACAACATGAATAATTGACTTTCCTTCCCCAAAGGAAAAAACTGTCTCAATATGATGGTCAAATACAAATTCTCTGGCTACTCAATTAGGAGTTACTCAAGGTCAATATTCCCACCAGTTATCATCATTATTAAGAGAAAAATATTCCCCCTCCCATCACCGATCCACTAATGATAATAGTTTCTAAGAATTAGATTGACTATAGATCTAAAAAAACTATTCTCTATGAATGAGAAGTTGAAAATGATATTGAATTACCTCCATTATTTTGAAAACATCTCCCCCATCCTGAGATTAATTTATCCAATGAAATAATCAGGAATTAATGTGTGATGATAGAGATACCACCACATTATCCCCAGACCTCACCATGTGGTCGACTGAAACCTCTAATAGTAGTTCCCCCGGAGTTACATAATTTCATTGATTTCCTGACTACTCGAATGGAATCCATGTAAGTGTGACACACACATATGTAACCTAAGAGGAAACCATATCTTGAATGGGTGTATGATACCATACATCCACCCAACATCTACATTTCTACCTTCGCTAAATTTGATTGTGTAGGAGACTCAAAACAACATCTCATACACATTGTATCCTGATGTGGGCCAATATTGGGGCTTTGAGATCATTAGGAGGCAACAAATAAAGAGTTTTTTTAATAGAACCTGATAGTTCCATCATTTGTTTCATAAAATACCCTACCTGAATGATCCATTTTTAGGTTGGAGGAACATCAAAATAAGATCCTTTATTAGTTCACCTTCATTATATGGAAGACAAACAAATTCATCCTAACAAACATCAAGCAACATTAGTTTGAAAAATATTATCCTATTTTATTAGCAACCCAATAGCAAGAGGTTAAATGATGGATCTTTGTGTTGAAAATATTATAGATGAGTTAGAGTCATCTCTAATTCTCATGAAGTATCCAGGTCAGTTCAGAGTGTTCATTGAAATATCACAATATCATATAGAATCCATTATGTAGACCTGATCCACATCTCAACTCATACCCATAACTCAGTGGAAAAAGCTAGGCAGTTGAGAAGTTATGAATGTCACCCTCAAGATATTATATGTTCCCCTTTTGGAACCTAGGAATGCCCCAAAGCTGCAAGCACCTCATGTTGAGAGACAACAACCACATAATCTCCCTCATCTTGAAATACAGAAAATTCAGGGCCACCTAAAATTTGAGCAATGGATGAACAATGCATAAGCCTTCAGAAAAAATAGATCCCCATTTATTTCTTTTATACCATGCACAATAGCCTCCTCATGCTTCCACAGCCTAGAAAGCCTTATGAGGTAAAACTCACTTAACGTCTCGACTACTACACTTTCAATAAGAGGCCTGGTCAAAGAATCCACAACTACTTCATCTTCAACGACATCCTTCACGGAATGGTCAATTTTGGATAGGTGGTGCTAGATAAATCTCTATAGACTTTGGCATACCAGACCATTGTTTTTTAGAAGAACATGTTGGATAACATAACTTTTCATCCTGTTATGCACAAAAGTTTGGCAATTGGATGTCTCAAAATATAGTCGATGAATCTTATTCCATAATGAAAGAATAGTTTTTGATACCTATAATAGCACCAACATCTAAGAGTAAGGAAAATTTATAAGTACCTGCCAATGGTTTCTGTAACCACTATAAGCATAATGAAATACACGATGAGGAATAATATTCTAATTCCAACACAAGCCTTATCCCTTGAAAATTTTTTCACTGCAACATCCACTACATGGGAACCTCCCTACAAAACTAAATCCTCATCTGATGTAGATCTCATCATTGTTTATATCAATGTGATAAACCTAGAAAAAATCTTCTTTGATTATGAAAATTCCCACAAATATGGTTATAAATCACATAATTGGGGGGTGAGAGGTTTCATTTGCAGAAATGATGACATAAGGGACTATGGAGATGTTGTCTGATCAAATATTTAGATAATATTCCCATTGAGTACATATATGAAGCTATGAACTAAATAAAGCACACCAGTGGTCCCAAAAGAGGTAGGGAGGTGTCCCATAATCCTCCAACATTCATTCTAACCCATTTGTCTCGCATGATCACCTATTAGGGGTTTGATAATTTGATTATCCAAGACAATGGTGTAGTCCAACACACACAACACTACCAGCAGTATATGTCGCCTCAAATTCTTCACAAAGTCCAAGACCATCCACCTTATATGACTCATATTATTGAAAACATGCATAGGAGTATCCCTATATAGGGATGTTCCAAACATTGGTATAAAAGTACATTATATCATTCAAAATAAATCTTGTAACCTGTTTTTTGGGCCATCCAAATCATATTGGATTTCGAGAAAGAACATGATGCTGCCAAGGTTTATCGTGTGGAGACCATATCCTCACAATTTAATGTTACCATCAGATTCACTAATCAAGATCGGGAATAGTCCTTTCAAAGACATATCAAGACCTTATATTTTTTAGGAAGAGTTAATAAAATCATTGTCCAAATTGTTCTGAATGATTATGGATCTGGTATCGATCTCATCCCCGTTTGAATCCTTTGACATTTGGGACATGGATATGGGTATTTATTTTTCCCCCACAATGATTACCATTCATGGCTATGATAAGAATGAACAAATACATGTTGAGAATATTACACTCGATCCCATTTTGGGGAACTCACATATGAATCTATTTTCAGGGTTATTCATCCGGACATTACATATAATGTGCATTGTGGGAGACCCTTTATCCATATCCATATGGAGGTACCTTCAACATTCCATCATTTTCTGATGTATCCCACGACTTGAAATGTCGTAATACATCATGGTTATAAGGCCCCCTTTGAGATTTTTGGATCCATATATGCTGAATACAATTTCCAGATGAAGGGTGGAAAAAAACCAATGGAGGATGATGATATACAGGTTGCAAAACGAATTTCTTGGGGACCTCCCCTGTAAATCCCTAGAGTATGATAGACAATGACTATATGATCCCCAAAAATATGGTCGAGGTAATAGATCTAGTCTGATACGTACAAACCCCTTTTGTCCTCATACATAATGTAAAATCAAATCATCTCTAGCATATCTCTTTGATGACACTGTTATAAAGGGATGGTAATGTATCTTTGAATTTCCTCCTTCACCAAGATAGTGATAGAGAAGCCCCCAGATTTCTAGCTTCATATGAAAATTACACCATATAATTAGAGTAGGAGAAAGATGTGGGCGATCATTGGAACTCCCCTACAGAATTTTAGGAAGCTGTCTCCACCAACATAGATTTACTCATACAAAATAATATGGGAAAAAAGAAGACCTCGGACCTGCTCGGATTAGTTCCACCATGCCCCAAGAATATAATGAGATATACATTGAATTTCTTAAGAAAGTCAGGTATTTTTTTTCTTAGAACAACATTAATGTGACCATAATAGATCTACATGTGGTTATGCACCATCTCATATTACCTAATAAGAATAAATTCTTAAAATATGCATCCAAGAGGATGCACCTCTCTCATGTCGCCAATGTAGAGGTAGATGCTGAAAAGATAATCAAATCCATCTTTGTCTAATAAGTGAAATACCTAGGTTGGAATTCCAACATCATACCCATAATGAAAAGGAATGTGAATATTAGGGACTGCATTGATTTCGTATACCCTAATCATCATTTCCAAAAGAAAGATTTCTAGATTCCATTCACAGAACTCTTGATCAATGTGAATTATAGATTTAAATCCATTTCCTGCATAGATAGATATTCAGTGTACAATTAAATCATAATGGATCCCAAAGATAAAAAATACACTACCTTTAGTGTTCCTTAAGTGATCTTTTACTATCAAATCATGTCCATGGGATTAATTAATGATGGTGATACCAACCATCATGCCATGTAGAACATTTCTAATACATTCCCAAAAAGTGTAGATATATTTTATGTTAATGATCTTGTTTATATATCATGATACTGATGTGATCACATCACGTATCTCGAGATATTATTTGAAGAGATATGGAAATAATGATTAAAGAGAAATCCACGTCAATTTTTATTTAGGTAACATTAGGAACATTCTTTGGATTTGTGGCACCCCACCGCAGTATTGAGGTTGACCTAAAAAAAGTAGAACTATTTTAGCAATGTAAACCCCATAATTCTTCATGAACTGAGGGGAATCCAAGGGAACTATGCCTAAATTTGGTGATTCATATCCAACATAGATGAAATAGATTTCTCCTTTTCCAGTCTAATGATGATGGGAATGACCTACCAATTGTAACATGACAATCAAAAATCCATCAAAATTATCAATATGTATATAATTCACCCACTAGTTTTGTGGCCTCCATTGAAACGGAAGACACACATCTTATATGTGTCCCTCATGGAATGATGACTAGTTTTCCTCCTCACATAGAAAAATGGTGTGGGGAAATATAATAGTCCCCACTACCTCTTCTTGATGATGTTAGGTATTGAGACTCTTAATGTAATGAAGTCAAGAAGAACTACATTTCACTCATCATTGCAATGGAAAAGGTTAATCATTACATGTTGCACTATGATGTCCACCTGGTCACTCATATTTATCTTCCCAGGCACATTTTTTGTCATCCTATGTTGACTGGGAACTTGTCTTGATGGGCAATCTTGCTATAAAAATATGAAATTTAGGTAATATCATAGACGTCAGTTAAAGGACAAGCCCTAGACAATTTCCTCACTACACATACTTCCCAGGAAAATAGACTAAAAGATAATGAGATCCCAAATGAAGACGTCTTTTATTCCAATAACACTCCCCAGACATGGGATATTTTCATTTATGGAACCTCCTAAAGCTCTACTGAAATAAGGATAGAAAACATGAAGCTCAATTGGGTTGAACTATGAATTTTATTTTTCTCTCCTAACAAAGTAGTTTTTCCCTACAATTTCTATCTATGCAAAGGCTATAAAAATAATGAGGTAGAATATAAAGCCTTGATCCCTGGATTGGAACCATCCCTATAATAACACATAGCCTACCATAACATTAAATGGGAAATAGAATTTGTGATGAAAACAATGACCGGTGAATATAACATTTTAAAGGAAAAACTATACCCTCTCATTGTCTATGTTAGGGGATTGATGGAAAAATTCCGTTTTGATCCCACATTGCATTATGTTCCATGATCCAATAATAATTGCGCTAATACACAGGATAATGCATCCACCATCTGGGCTAACCAAGATCAAGAGTAAGTAATATTTTGTATCACAAATTGATGAAAGGTATCATCGATAATTATATGTGATAAAGATGAAATTGATCTGGTATGATCCTCCCTAGAGCATGATGAGCCAACAAACACCCCCAGATAGACAGAGTCCATAATTTTTTGTCTCCAAAGTAGGATTATCCCAATATATTGTGCCATAAGGGAATAGATTCGAAGCACTATATAAAATTTCACTCTGCATGATGGTCCAAATGAGTAGAAATACATCTATAAATGAGTCTATGATGGAATCCACCTCATATTTATTGTAATAGGAGATATTTTTTCAGTCATGGAATAAGTTCTTGTAGGCACTTGAGGCACCCATCGGTCTAGAACCATTATCTCACACTAAATCATGATGTCATGATATTATGTTTAAGCCATTATATAAGACAGTGTTAAAGTCACCATGAAATGTCATGTGTTTCAAATTCCAGTTATGTTCATTCCTCAACCACTAGAATTTCTACATACAAAAAAATACTCCTGGACTTTTGTCATTAGGAGAATGGATGTTTTGCGGCCATATCATCAATCAACAGCTATGTAGTTAAAGTACATCCTTAATTCTAATATCTTCTTTCATACATGGGGTGAGGCAATACCCCTCATGGAAGTTTGGATGAAGAATATATTCAACATTATAGAGTCTGATATCATCACCAGCTTCGGGGTCCCTTTCAAAATATTGATGGAAAATGGTATGGAATTATATTATCTATAATTTATGATATTATACAAGGAGTATAATATTGAGTCCGATCATTCATCTCACCATCATGCTGTAAAAAATGGACAAATAGATCTCTTCAATAAGACTCTGTCAAATATACTCCAGATGATGGGGAACAAGAATAAGAAATCTTACCAAGAAAAACTGCTCCATAATTTATGGGCCAACCAAACAACCACATGTACTGCCATGTAGGAAATACCATACTCATTGGTATATGGGATTGTGGTACTGTTTCCAATTGCGGTCCAGAAATATTCACTCAAAATATAAATTTGTAGGAAGTTTTTAGATGATAAAAAATTACAATAGCAGAAAGACGAATTGGAATGAATAGACGAGAACAAATTATATATACTTCAAAACCAGAAGGTATATCAGATAAAATTACACTAGCCCTTACGAATTTTTTTCCTTCATTCAATACTCAAAGGGGAATTAGTGATGGATCTTAGAGACATGATGATACTAAAAAGGAATCCCCAAAATTTTTAACCCATGTGGTAAGGTACATATTTTATATATAAGGATTATCATAACGGAGCCTAATCGTTGTCCACCATGGATGTGGAGCATGTCACACCACCCTCCAATGCAATATTGGTCAAGTAAAACATTGCATATTTTTCATCAAATGGGAATGCACATCAAAGTAAGCACCATCATTCATCATGACTATATTATGTTAAACTATAAAAATTCATCCTAATAAAAAGATGTTAAATTGTTCAAGTTCATCCTTACCACCTGACGATAAACTATACACAGTTCATCCATTCCACATGATGTTAAACTACAAGGTTGCCTTAGAATTATGCTTGGCTTCATTCCACTTATTACTAGATACATAGTGTTACCTATGCCTCTATTCTTGGACCCAACCATAGTATTACAATAATTTCACATAGGATGATCCAATGTCCTCACAACATCACATTAAAATAAAATAAAAATTTCCATACCACATGATGTAAAACTGCCCAGATCCACAAAATCCATTTCCCTTCAACACCAGAGATCTACATTCATATAACATGATATAAAACTGCATGTATCTATAATATATATCAATATTCACATCATGTAACCCACATCCATTCAACATACTATTAAACTACATGGATTTCCTAAAAATACTCATGGATTTATTCTCTTATCTAGTGGGATATGTAGGGACTCCTCCATCTTATATCTTGGTCCCTCCACCACTAGACACAAAATTCCCCTATACTGCTCCTAAATGTCTCTCCACTATGAGAGGGACCCTTTTCATTAATTGTATCTCAAAAAGATAATATCCCATTTGGAATTATGAGTCTTAGTAAGGGATTCCCCACACCAAAAAGGCACAAAAACATTTTACATGACAATCTTGGTCCTGAACGCATGACCCTAAAAATAATACCATGAGTCCTCATAGAATGATGTTCAAATACACTATCAATGTCCTATATAGGACCTAATACTGCATACTCCAATGAACCACATTTTATAGGACCACTATAGTTGGTGTTAGTCTTCTACCACAACTCCATCAACTCTATCCCTTTTCATGACATGAATCCCACATCCGAACCTCATGACATTAAATGACACATTTATTCAAGAACTATGTGTGGTTTTATTCTCATTTTCATGAGATATTTTGTGTTTACCAGAATATAATACTTGGACCCAACAACAACATCACCATTTTTTCCCATTGGACTATCTTCTCCCAAGCTACATGACATTAAACTGTATGGTCCCTTAATAACTACATGTGTCTTGATTCATATCATTATAGGACATATAGTGACACCATGATTATCAATCATGGGAATATCTAAAACAATTAATGGAAATAATTCCTACCTATAGGTGTGTTCTAGACCTACATAGAGTCTTTAACACTCAAAAAAAATGTGTGACATGATTCCAATCCTCACGGGATACATTGCGACATGCATATTTCTATCACCCGGCCTACTTGATTCAAATTAATATAAATATGACCCCACATTGCATAGGGGTCAGACCTACATAGGGTACTTCATTATGAACTATGTGTGGATTTATTCCCATCATCCGGAGATATATAGTTACACCCATAATTTTATTCATGGGACCAACCATGATTCCACCATTTCATGTTGGGGGATCCACATCATTATCGCATGATGTTAAATTTCACATCATTTTAGAACTATGTGCGGTTTGACTCTCATTCGCATGAGATATGTAGTCACTCATAGATTATCCCTCATACGCCTAACCACAACATTTATATAAATTCTAATTTGTTCCAATGTCCTTACCATATGATGATAAACTCCAAAAAATATGTCCTTATCACATGACGACACACTTCACAGTAAATTTCCTTACCACATGATATTAAATTACAAGAAAAATATCCCGACAACATGATGGAAAACTATGAAGACCATCAACAATTTTTCATTCATTATCAAAGGATCATATGAGAATTACCACATCCAACCATAGTACGATGGGATTCTACATTCTTTTAAAATCACCTCAATCCATTATGCACACTTCATGTCATAATTACATCAGGATACTGCAATCCTTTCATATCCCTCTGAAATTAAAAGCGATCTCTTCGGTTGTCCATGATGTTGATGTATAAGTTCTTGAGGCCCACCATCCACTGAAATTTTGACCCAACATAAATGGGATTTATAATTATTGTGAGCCTAAAATAATTGAGGAAGAATTGAACACCTTACTTTCATCTAAACATCTCACATATATGACTGTCTCATATCATTACTCATAACCTAAGAACATCGAGTCCTGATTCTAATTTTTTTCATCGCTCACTCGGATGGATGTTAGAGTGGTCTTAACCGTAGGTTTCTTAATCAGGATAATGAGTAACATCTCCCAAATTTGGTCCATGTAAATGATAACCTTAATCTTATGGAATTTCAATCAATGTTTTATAATAATATACTTTGTACTATAATGTTCTAAGTTGCATGACCCTAAACATATAAAAAAGAGTTGAAAAACATGGTAGGTTTGAAAATCAAAAAGGAATACCTATGAAAATAAATTAATTCTTCACTCGCTAAAGTCCTCATCTCCAATTTTAATAAAAACATATGGTGAAAAATTATAGGTCATAAAGATCATGGGGTTCATGTATTATCCCTATTAAAATCAATGATATTCATACTATACCCCCAGGTCAGGGAAAATGATTGAGCAATGATTTTTCACATCTCCTCGCTATGAGAATATGTTCGTTATGCGATGACACAACCATTACATTGATAAAACCCTTCTTCTATATAAATCATTCCACAAATCACAATTCATGATTTTAGTGCCTCGGATCATCGTAAACCATTCATGGATGATGGAAAGGATATTTTCCTTCAAGGGACACATTTCTGGACTATACAATCCTATCCTTGGATCGGGCATATGGCAATATGGTCGTCAAAAAAATTATTCACTCTATAAAACATGCATTCAAATCCATAGGATCCCTGAAATAATCACAATCTCACTCAATGCCATAGTATTACTAAACTACTCATGATATGAATGTCCCATATCATCCTCCATGTTTGAGTGTTTTGGACTAGTATTTTCAATCCTCTTACAAACTATTCAAATAGATTACACATCCTTGATGTTACATCACTCTGTTTTATACCCTTTCAAATGTATAGAATGAAACACTCCATTATTGATCCTTTTATTTCCCACACCACATCATTCAAAACCATATGGAATAGGACTTGAGATTCATAATAAAGGGTTAAACTGCCCAAGGTTGAAAGAACCATTCTTGGATAGCTTTCCTGCCATGCCCAATCTCGTCATATAGATTATTGGGTCTTCATAAATCATTCCCATACCATAGAAACAAGAGGAAAGCGTCTTTTTCATGGACATGATATCAACACGAAAGGGCCCTGACAAACTGACTAAATGCATCTCATCTTTATCAGAAAAGAGCATTAATCCATGTGAGCCCTGGAAAAGCCACGGAAAAACTCAAAATCTTTGGGTCTTATAAGACATCCCAAACATATCTTCCATATCTAATATTCATGGACCCATAATTTTGGGTTATGAATTTTATCTCCCAAATTCCATCTATTTTGGAGGACCAAGTATCTCTAGTAATTTACCCTCAACAATATTACCTATATAAATCCACCATGGCCTCTGGGAGAGTAACCTAGCATCACGGTTAATTTTATTGATAATTAACACATTCATATGGATCATGATTATGTTCTTGTGGTTTTGAACCAAATGTGTCTCTCTAAAAAAGGACATTATGACCCTTGTAATCCCTATCATTGTTGTGGTAGCATTAGACACCTCAGTTTTTCTAAATTACACATGTAACGCCTTCACTATATTCCATGATAAAATCACGACCTAGCTAAATGACCCTAAACTACAACACACCAAGGTCTGAGCTAAAATAACCTAATCATTACCACGTCTAGTTATTAGCTAAAATACCCTAAAATAAAGAGATATTAGGTCCGAGCAATAAGTCCCTAAAGTAGAGCACATATATGTTATAGCTAAAAGACCATAAAAAGAGACAGAAGGTCCAAGATAGAATACAATGAACTATAGAAATGTCATGTTTGAGCTAAATGACCCTAAACTAAAGAAAAAATAAGTCTGAGCTAATAGTACCTAAACTACTGTACACAAGATATTTAACCTGCAGATGATTATAAGGACCACTATATGTGATTTTCAAAAACCAAGCTACATCAACCATGCCTATCAAATTTGGATAAGGATAGATCACCCTCCATTAATACATATATATCTTACCCAGGATATCATCTTCAAATCGAGTTATTTCAGGATATATAGAATATATTTTCAATTAAGGATTGTGTGATGGTGGTAATTCATGAGCATATCTGAAAGGGGATATGTCAGAATTTAAATATTAAATTCCATTAATTTATCTTCATTCAATTTAAACATAACGTATGGGTAGAGTTATTTATTCTCACAATAGGGACAAAATGAGATATCATTCAAATTATGAAGGAAATAAAACATGATACTAGTATAAATGTGTGAGTAAATTTAACCATTCACAGCCTGAAAAGTAAGGAGTAATATCATCCTTTTGGAGACTCTCTAAAGTCTCATAAAAATTAAATTCATTACAAAGGTTGTACTATGATTATAGTTGATTAGAAATAATGGAAAGATCAGTAAAAGTCTTGGTTTAAGCATCGATGGAATGTTGGGGTGTCTATCTTCTCACCTCCCCCACTTTTGCCACATGATAACGGGTCATGAAAAATGTAGTCAACTCTTTGAGCATATCTGAGAAGTATCCAATTAGGATAACTATTTCAATGGATTGTACCACTTAAAGGTAATAATCTCCTCACATCTCTATATCTCTATAGTCTATGCATCCATCTGAGCTATTAATTCAGATATCAACTGATGAAACCCTTCCAATGCCTCTAATATCAACTTAATAAATCAAAAAAATGGAGACTAATATAAAATATCATGAAAACATCATTAAAGGATTTACAAACAATACTGAGTCTAGATGATTTTCATCTTGATATAATTAAATTACTACAGATCTATACCACTTTTGCTCAGCATATAAAATAAATAATGGAGATGGTCCCCTTAGTCACAAAATGTCTCCATGGTATTCTTAAATATAGAATCAAGGATCTATTTTCAAAGAGAAAAACATTTTCTGTGATTTAAATGACCTATGAGATATAAATGGTAAGGGGGGGGGGGGACAACAACTTGAGTTGGTAGGAATTAAGGGGTTGAAACCTCGAGATCCCTTCTCTCGAAAGGTGTATCATCCATAGTCTATAATAGGGGACTACAAACTTCAAAAGAGTCTTTTTCACCACAAGAATAATCATTTCATGAACAAGGTAACTTCCTTGACATCTCTCTTAGGCCTTCAATGTGATTTATTATCGCTACAGATATAGGATTTAGTGATGAAAAAGGTTTTTCCACATGACGGACCAGCAAACCATGCACAGCACATGTGCAAGATACTACCCAAGACTAACTGTAATCCTGGGTAAGAAATGTGGAATCATCAATAAGAGGAAGTATTATCGTAGTCTCAGTATCCTCACATTCTATAATCATCGAAATAGGCCAATGAATCTAGGCTTTATGTCCCCTCGAATGCTGAACAAAGGAAGTGGGGAGATCCTTTGAATGTTGCCAAACTAACAACTGAATCAATAAGGTTACTAATGTTTTTATATAACTAGGTCGTCCAATATGTCTATGAGATCCCCATCTTGAAAGGAGATCATATACTACATTTCATCAGTGTTACTGAAACATTTATCAATAATCGATCGATTTTGGGCATGAAAGGAAGTAAAATAAAAGATGCTTGATTTTCTATATGCATCATTGACCTCATCATCGCTTAAGGACGTGACCCAGAAAAAGATAAATTAAATATTATAGGGAAGGAAGAAATATTAGGGATATATCTAGAGTTGTAATGTTCATAATAATGAACTTTATCCCCAATCCACCGAGATATGTACTATAGAGGACCACTGATCCTGTAAGGGGTGATACCTTGTTGAATATGTCCCAGGAATTGGTAAAGGTGTGGAAGGACTAGTACTTACAAATATATACGCAATAAATTTGTATGTCATGCAACCATCACCAGTTCCCAAACACGTATCCCTGGGCATTCATCCCCATCGGGTAAAACCCACCCATTAAAAAACATATCCTTAATGTCTGTTGGTCTTAGTCTTAGAGAGATAACTGATTTCACATAATATCCTCATGAGGTAAAATCTCCCGCATATAAAATTGACTAATTTGAGCCAGAACTATCAAATAATTGTTTGGAATTACACACAGTATGATGTATAATATAATTCCATACCCCATTAATATAGATGAAAATAACAATATAATCCATGAAATGGAAATGCGTTTACCTATTCATATCCTTTTTTCCTCTCCATTACAATAATAATCATGTCTCTCAATAATAACAAAGTCTTCAAGGGATCATCCTATAAATATGTAGTCAAGATGAACTCAACATGTATTTCTCCAATGGGGGGACTTCCATGGAGATGATAGATTTTCCACAGGCTGATTCCAACTTCACCATTAGACAAATGAATTGTGTTGGTTCTAGGGAACCAAAGGATGATCATTTCGGGATGAAGGTTGGTATTGGCATAGAAAGAGAACTAGGATATCAACATAGATTCAAAAAGATTAACCCTATATAAATTCTTAGAAAAATATAAGCAGCTTTGCCTAATGCAAAATTGTCATTCCAACTTATCATAGAAATTACTATTGCGATGAAGATATCATTTAGAGAAAAATCCTCTTCTGGAATTTTTCATATAATAGAGATGTATATAAAAATATCTTTGAAAAATAGGAGATTGAGAAAATTCATGGACATTCATTCCCATAAGAGTTTTGGCCAAAAAATAAAATGAACCCTGGTGTCGGGCCCTAACCAGTCAGTCATCCTCACCAAATTTTATCTAAACTCATTCGAAATAAGCTGACACTCAGTGAGATTGAATATTGAATTATGAAGGAAAATGAACTCATATAGAGGCATTCAGTGTGATAGGGGTAATCTTGGAGCCCAAACATAATGAACTTCTTCAAAATATTTTTATATGAATCTACACAATATAGAAATTTGGAATTGTGATTCCTAGAAATCTTGTCCTTTGATTATAAAAGCTAGGTAATATCTTCAATAAAAAGAAGCCATTTGAAAATAATTAATTGTCACGTTTCATATAGATAGAGTAAAATACTTCAAAGAGAAAGAAATAAAATTTAAAACAATATCATGTGCATCACATGAATAAATTAAGGTATTCACGAGTCATATATGGATTAGTTGAATACCCTAACATATAATGCAATTAATAGTTGAAAAACCCTCACATAGCATTAAAAAACCAAAAGACCCATTTGGAGACTCGAGATCGCAAGATCTGGACATGTTCATGTGAATCAGATTATGATTAATCAATCATATGATTGAAGAAAAAGTTCTTATGATCAACCTCATCAAAAGATAAATACCTCATGGTTGATGTTCGAATGAATTAACAAAGTATTTTTTACATTAAAACAGAAAAAATTTCTCATAAAAATTGATCTGGTGGGACAAATTTCATGATGAAGGATCACAATGAGATCTCATAATTAGGACATGTACAATGGTCTTGTGGATGGAGTATATAAATGAAGGAGGGTGGGAGAGCTCTGGTAAAATGGTAACCTATTAATAAATCCAACCCTTATCCCTATATATATATATCATTAAAAATTATACTTAGTGTCATCTGGTTGACCAAACTTCTCTAAAGACACCAATTAACAAGGCCACCAATGGACTTTGGTAAGCATTCACTTTCCATTGAACTGATCCCCAGTCCTCGTGGATGTCACTCCTAAGGGGGGAATTTTTTATTCCCTCCAAATGTTAATTGGAAAATCCAAAAAGTAATAAATACTAGAATATGGTATTATTTTCCCAAAAATAAACAATGTACCAATAAGGAGTCGAGCCATGTAGATCGAGTGAGCCTTCAAAGTACTTGTGACCACATGAACATTATATGGTCACATGAAGACTCCCAATGAAATTCACAACCTGCAGTGGATCCCAGTAAACCCCATTCAATAATCTCACTTGGTCATGTGAAGGTTCTCTAAAAAACCATTGAATATATAGAAGAAGAAAGGATAGATCCCCTAGAAGACACAATTTTTGAGCAGCAAGAACCTTTCCATCCACCATAAAAATCCATTGAAAACAAGGAGGAAAATATTTCCAAAGATGGAGGATTAATATGGACACATAGATCATGAATTGTATCTCTAATTAGAAGGTTAATTCTCCTTGACAATATTTGAAAAACTCACAAGAGCCTTAAGAACTTTTTGAATAAAAATAAGGGAAATAAATGGGAGGTACGAAAGTATCTTGTTGTCATTGAACATCATATGGAGTTTCCCTGGAAACTCACAAGGCACTACAAGACACCTATGACATGTCATCCAAATCATGAAAAAGGCCTCAGGAATGTCTAGGTGAATGTTCTCTTCCCATTTTTCTCCCTATGGACAAAAAATGGGGTTTTCCATGAAATTATTTGGCACCCCCTAAGACATTTATTGGTCACGTGATGAATCACAAAAAATAGGGAAAATTTCATCAACTAAACTTATGAAAATTTTCATAATCCATGGAAATTGTAAAATAATACAAAGGGAGTAAAATGGAGGTTGTGAGGCCTCTCACAATAGTAAAAAAATTTCAATGTGCTATGAAAATTCATAGAATAGTCCCAAGAGACTCTTGGAAAAGATTATTTTATCTCACTGAAATCCCCAGTCAAGCCACAATTGTCGCATGAAATTTCTTAGGCATGGAATTAATCATCTCATGGACTCCTTTCAATATACTCTTCTATCTCACTGAGGCCCTTGGATGATTCAGTATCACAATATAGATTTTTTTTAGTATATATTCATGAGTCAAAAAGTTCCCATTAATTATACATAATCCAATAATAGGGGAATTTATTAGATGTATTCATGGTCGCTGATAAGTAGGAGAAACCGTTGTAGAGATCTTTGAAAAAGTACCATCGAGATGTGTCATGCTAGACCGTGTTCCTAACTCCATCCTAGATCCACAATAGATATAATTAAAAAATTAGTGAACTTCCTGGGTGGTGAGGCATATAAATTCCCCAAACCAACATTAAAAATGCACCTATGAACTCCCAAATGTAGGGTTGGTTTTTTAACATCGATGAACATTAGAAAAAACATGAATCATAGTAGATAAATCAAATCACATGATCTCACAACTACAATGTTTTCTTTTAGTTAATATAACATCGAACTATAGGAGTGATCATGTTCCATGTATAAATCACTTCGCGTGATCATTCATAGATCACACAATAGACTTTTTCAAATATGTGGGAAGGACATACCACACATATTCTAAATCATAGGAGACTAAATATACACTGGTACTAAATAAATGTATGGAATTGGTGATACAAGGGATAGAAAAAAAAATATAGGTGGGATATATAAGTGAAAATCATGTTTTTAGCTCTTTTGTATTTCATGTTAACCATTACAGACACAGAACAACAGTGGGACAATTCATCCATATCATTTGACGCTCCTTCAATATAAAATTTGGGTACTGGTAAATCATCAAAGACATATTGACTATTCTCTCATGACATCCTATGGGATTGTCATGTGGTACTTGTGATTCCCTCTAGATATGTATTCATAATGTCATGATTCCCTCCATCAATTTTATCCAGGACATGTTACACTCTGAGACATATCGAATTGACTCTCAAGAAACCCCCAAAATGTTTTCAGCCCTATCTTGTGAATGACACCAGGGTAGGTTAGTTGGATCATACGACACCCTCTGTACATGTCAGTTGGGTCATATGACTACATCCAGGACTGACCACCTTGATCTTGTGATGTCATTTGGATTAGTCATCATTGACCATGCGACAACCATCTAATATGATACCCTAGTAATGTGAAGTCCTTTATAAATACTAATTGGACCATTTAGTTTACTTTTGATATTCTAGTAAGATTCTCACCTATATATTTTGATATGGATACAGTTAGCTCTTGTTAGGAAGGAAAGAAAGACAAGGGCTACATGAGAGTGTAGGACCCAAACAATGGAACTATGATGACTCTGATTCATGTCACATTTAACATACATAGTCCACCACTTAAATGTTTTAGTTTCATAGGGATCATCCATGGAAAAAATATAGTGTACCCCCCAACAAATGACATAACTTAATATATCCCTAAAGACTGGGGAAATGTCAACATGTAATCCCTGACCAAGAGAACTATAAAAACATTGATTCCTACCATATTAATGATATGTAGGCCACCTATTCATGGTTATATTTCTACAGGGTTTACCTAATAAATAATTCTATCACTCTCAAGATGTTGATTTTGATCAATTTTTATCCATTGCTTCACACATTGATTTCAGATCATGTGAGTTTAGGAAGTTTCAATAATCATATCAATAACATCCAGAGTAACCACCAACAAGGGAAAACTATATATTTGAATCCCAAAAAGTGGAATGACACATTAGCTTAAAAACGGTTAACATTCTTGGGTATAATTCTAAGGCTGTGATAGGACTATGAGAATTATGATTCCTACAATAACCAAGATATGTATGACACCTTCCTATTTCCTAAGCTCAAATAAACATCAATTTTGATGTAATTCATATGAAAATTCCATTTTCAATCATTAGAGCCCAATAATTCCAATGTACTTTTTATTATTCCAAAAACATCATCAAAATGAAAAACAAACTAAACTAATATTTCTTTTATTCCATCCATTACCAGGATATGTAAGACATCACCCTGAGGGCCGATTTCCATAATACGTAATCTCAAGGATGTATCCACATATATGTCCCATATAATGTGAAATGACAATGATAATTTTGCATCCCATGTTTTTCACATAATTTATTTCTCACATGAGCATAGGGACTTGAAATAATTATTTATTCTATACCATGAGTCTCTATAATGATAGGGGTAACCACGGTATATAATCCACTGAAAAATGAACTAGTGTAGCTTGGATTCTCTCGATACTCAGGATACATAGGACGTACCTTCAGGACCTGAGCTTGAATTCATGGTGTCTCAGAGAACCAATATAAGTCCTTTCTTGATTATGTTAAACTCCACAAGTAAAATGAGCAATGTGTGTTTTGATTCCTCAAATAAAATGGATATGTAGGATGCCTTATAATGCCTCAATACCCTCGGAATATTAATATGCTCCATGCATGGTAGAACATTTTGAAGAACATGGTTATACAAATTCATCACATACGAAAACCCACATTACATGAGAATGATAGTGATCCTTGAATATATACATATGGGTTCTCTATAGAGACCCCATCCATTTTCATATTAATGAGAATTAACCCATGATCATGTTTTAGGGTAACTTGTCCCATATCACGATTAAGTAGATTTTCATGAACAAGTCATAAATCTATAAGTTATTCCCTAAGTAGTAAATAATTCTTCCATAATGGATAAAATGAGACTGACCTACCCTCCTCTTGACTAATTCAAGTCCCCAGGTGTTGGTGGGCCTGAAAATCTAGGTGGACACCTTCTTTTGCAATGTGGTCTTGTAACCAGTTATGAATGAGGTAACCATTGGTATTTTCTAGTAAGAGTTAAAATGACAATCCAATGTTCCTAATTATTCACAACAACAAAAACCCACAATGAAACTATCATATGGATCTTGTCCATGTCGTGAAAATCCCCAAAGAAACCCCATCCATGTAAAGAGTATTTGAATTAAATTCACAACACTTTGTCGAGGTTGTAGGCCACATATATGCATGATCGATACATTCACATATTATTTTATTGTATCTTGAGTGGATATTAGGAGTTACATAATAATAATAAAATTTATTAAAATCATAAAAAGTGAATTTATTATTTCATACCTACTAACACAAATTAATAAGAAGTAGAATAAAAAATAAATTGAAATATGTCAGTATATACAATTAAAACTTCTTTAGTGGGCCTCGTTTATAACCCTACTTGTGGAACCTTGGAGTGGCCTTTTAATAATTTAAGGACCTATACATCATAGGTAATGATCTTTAAAAATGAATATGTTGTGTTTTGGTCGACCTATATTGATCCAAGTTGTGTATATAGGTGAATTTATTGGCTTCTGTTTATAATTGGGGGTGAGTATACAATTAGGATTTTTTTAAAACATTCAAATAATATAAACTAATTCTCAGAAAAAATACTTCCAATGTTCAAGATGTTTGAATGTGTGATATTATTAGGCCAAAATAGTTCTACAAAAAAGTTTTTACAAATTTTTAATTCTAAAATATACCATTATCTTTTTTCATAACCCCCATAGTTAATATATTTTAACCTTTACTGCAATGATAAATTTTTATTATTTTTTTCTATTGATCATAAAAAAAATGAATGTTTCCATACTAAAAAATTTTAATTTATAATTGGAAAATTTCAATCTACATTATCAAATTCAATATATATATAATGTAGAGATAAATGTAAAATTGAAAAAGTATAATTTAATGAAAATAAGTTTCCCCAAAATATAATATCAAAACTAAAAGATTTTATTATACAAAATAAAACATAATATTCAATAAATTTTGATTAATTAGTTTATTCATAATATAAATGAAATAATTTTACATTATAAATTTCTTTAAAACAAAATATAACTATTAAAAAGTTTTAAATGAAAATATATTTGTCATTAATATCATTATTTTCAATATTCATTAAAAAACCAATCATTTTAATATGATACTAAAAATCACTATAGGGTAATTTTTTACATTTAATTTCAAAAAATAATTTAATTTTTTCAAAACAAATTACTTATGTAGTAGAAATAAATTCTATTAGTTTCTACCATAATCTAATAATAAAATTTTTTTAGTAAAAAATGTAATTTCAAAAAATATATTCTTATTTATATCAACATTTTAATGATTATGTTATAACAATATACTATATTATGGAACATTTAGTTCAGGTGTTTAATGAATCCTCTTATATTGCGGAAATTAAATTTATTTGAAGATAAATATATGATAAATGATTAGGTTGTTACATTCTACCCTTCCACCCCTTAAAATGAATTTTACCATGGAAATTACATCACTCTGATGAAACAAACTATGGTATCATTGTTTCATCACCTTCTAATGTTCCCAAGTATCATCCCCAAATTTATTAGTCCCTTATGGAACATTTAAAAAGAGATAAGTCCTTTTCCATATAACATTATCTCTACGATTCAAGATTTGTACTCATTTTCTTCCTAGGAATTATCATTCACTTAAAATAATACCTATGAGTTCAATGCATGTGAAGTATAATATATATACTTCCTCAGGAAATAAACATGGAACAGATAATGAAGATGATATTGGTTTAATGGAAGCACCATGTGATAAGATTCCATCCCTACTCAATATTAAATATTAAAGGGTCATATATAATTAGGTTAAAACATTATTTTATTTCCAAATATCATTTACTTATTTCATGGTTATATTTTAGGGAATAAATTATGACCAACATAAAATTTAACATTTCATTTATCAATTATTATATATATTTTATATCGACTTTGAATTTCAATAATACGTGGGTGATTGGATCTGACAATCTATTATATTTCCTATTCTAGCTCATGTCTCAATAGAATTATTTCTGAAAACTCATACCACCATATTGTAGTTATAACCATCATTCCATATAGGGGTTTATAAGGAGGCATATAAATTCCTGTGTAAAATATAATATTGTACAAAAACTAATACATAAGATCTTATTGGCCTTATCGAAAATTTAAATACATGTAATGTAACATCATCATATTCTCCAAGGATTGAATTGTTATTTCAAATATACCATTTGTATGAGGATGTTAATAAGTACTGAATCACAACTCAGAATCCAGATCAAACTAAAGACTTATCCATAAAATTGATATATACCTCAGATTGTAATCAGATATAATAGAATATGGTCTTCCATGAAAAAAACTACATCAATAATATATAGTGAAAATGGATGAAGAAATAAATTTTATTTGATTGTAATAAAGAATTGTAACATAATAAGGGGATCAAAAACAACCCAAATCGAATTATCTATTTTTGACTTTGTGGGGAGTGTGATGAAAAATTACAAGATGAAGCGTTGAGATTTCAAAATCAATATGTTTTATACTTGTGATATCAAATTAGATTTCTATTTTTTAGCCATAACTTGATGAAATACATGTCACTAAGATACACAGTTTAAAATATCTATCTTCATATAAACCCACTATATATTCTCTTTCACATATCTATACATATTAGAATCTACACTTTAAATATTTTATTTTAAACATTTATCTTCATCCAATATCTCCTTCTACATGAAAAAAATAGAATAAAAACATAAAAGATACATGAAACTTATTATTATATTACAATCATGGATGAAATCATGAATTTATATTTCCTTTTTTCAACTCTAAAACTTTTTTATACACCATTTTAATAGTCACTTAGAGAGATGTTTGGACACTAATTTTAGAAATATAATATTTCCACATTCTATAAAATATCCAAATCAACCATTTCAAAATTTATAAATATTGGATCTTTTGTGTTCATTGTAATGTATAAGATAACATAATACCTTTGACTTAGAGAATCTACATCCATATTCTCTTTCTCATGGTGGTAATGTATTGACTAGTCATAATCTAGAATATACTATAACAATTTTCTTTTTAATTAATTAATATTTTATTAGTGAATATATAACTTTAATATTTATTATCTATATATATTATAAAATTATATGTAACAATAATTCCTCCTCATCATTAATGAGAAAAATACCATTACTAACTTAAAAAAAAGAACAATGTAATTTTTCTGATTAAGAATCCATTATTGTATGTTATAAGATATCACCCAATCATTCTATAGAGAATTCATCCCAATAAATTCATTGATGAATCAATATAAATAAAAAAACTAAATCTACATGAAGGATGTATAATCACAAATAAACTAACTAATGTTATATGCAGTTCATTCAAATTTTCCTCACATTCATGTTTCAAAATGAAATTGTCCCCCCTTCAAAGGTAACATAGGTTTTCGATTAGAAATCCATTATAAATTATACTCAGATCATCGATAATATCCTTTAAAATAATGAAAACTATGTATATAAGTCTCAGTGGTTGGTTTGGTACAATTTTCTATAACATCAGTGATTTAGTGATCCACAAATATACCCTCACATGAAATTATATGTCTAAAAAATGAAACATTTTTTAGAAGACATTTTACAGTAGGAAAATTTTCAATACTATTTATCCTACAATATGGTGTCTAGTATGATACTCATATTTTCTTCTTCCTCATACTGAAACTATAAATATATAATAATACCATCAATAAATACTACAAAAGACTGATCAATGTAATATCTAAATATTATAATTTCTGAATCAATGATTTTAGTTGGGGAATTAGTACGAACAAATAGAATAACTATTACTTCATAGCATCCATACCTCATATGAATGGTTGTCTTATGTATGTCTTTAATTTTCACACTCAACTAATAGTATACAGATCAAAGATCAATCATTACAAAATATTGAGATCATAATTATAGATTAAAAAGCATGAATTCCGTGCAGAAGATACTTATTCATAATTTTGATCATTTTATGTTCATGATAATCATTGAAAAGTCACATTTATCCTAATTTATTCATAGTAAAACGAATATTTGCACCCAATAGTAATGAACTTGGCCTAATTAAACCCATATCTAGACTCTCATAGAGTTTATTCTTCAACTCATGAAACTCAATAGGTGTAATCATATATGGAGTCTTCGAAATAGTTGTAGAACTAGGTATTAATTATATTAAAAACTGAAATTTTAGATATGGAGGTTTACTAAGAACCACTTTCTAAAAATCATCATCAAACTCTCGTACAATAGAAATATATTTTATATTGAGACTCTCTCCATCCATCAAAGATAAATGTCCCATTTGAGAAGGAATGAAGACCCATATAATAGATGTAATATCGAATGGAATTTTATATTTTTCATCACATTGATAGATTATAATGGATGGTTTTGGGATGTGATAATTGTAAAATTATGAATTTTCACATTTAATTCAAAATATATTCATTGAGATGGTACTGTTATACCCTTAGAAAATTTTTCTGATATAAAAGAGTGGGTTTATAAATAATGAAATAATATATTAGCTATAATATGGGGGATGGAATGTTAACCTTTAACCACAGAATATTCAAACCCCATATCATAAATATCATTCACATGAGATTTCACTTTTTCTTGAGAATTTATATGCTACTAATGTTGATAATAATTAATGACCAATGTATTTGAGCATTATTTTTCATAATTCTCATACTCACTAAATTTTACACAATAGTGTGTGGGTGGTTTATTCTATTTATTTTTCTCTACATTATTTATTAAAATCTTCTTCCCATCACTTTAGAATTCAAATTTTCAATGCCCTTCTTTCTTAAACATAAAATATACATATTTTAGTCCCCTTAAAACAATTTTATCCATGTTTCCATCTAATGATTTAGTATAACAAAAGTATAATATTCTTCTCTCTATGGTTTTATAATATCCTTTGAATCCAATATCTCTTTTCATATAAATCAAGGAGATGGATATATAAATCTATTATTTATTTCCCCCTTCATGTCACATTGAATAATTTCTTTATAGATAATGATCACTCTTATTGGTATTTCCCTCCATATAATGGGTTTTATGCCACTGAATAATATATCAACCTCATATTTAGGATGGATGATAATACCTAATGTTTACCATAAAATCCTTGTAAAATATTCCATATATGTACTCCAAAATTCATTTTCATTATAAATTAGCTCAGACAATTCCATATCTATTTTCATAAGTAGAATTTGAGAAATATACATATTGAAAAATAAAATCATAAACTCATGGATCTCTATAGGGGGAATTTATTGTCCTTTACTTAAGATATTTATACAATTACAACATTGATCTTCTTAACTTTTGTTTTGTTAAACGACCAAAATAACATTTTCATATTCTGAACAGTAGAAAATATAAAATATCTTTTCAATATTACTGACCTGCTACTAAAAAACTAGTGCATTAGTAGACCCACAAAAATTATTTCAATGATTCCTCATTAAGTACTAAACAAAAAATTATTCATTCATTTTCTAATTTATATACCTAGAGTTACTCATGGATAGAGAAAATTTTCAGATCCTTGTAGTGAAATGTTTTATACAAAGTCCAATACAACTTGGTTTCCCATAAGGTAAATAACTTAATTTTCCATATCATTGAGTATTATCATGGTTAATTTAGGTTCCAATCACTGACTAAAACTAAAATGAATAGTGTGAGTGACAATATTCAATGTGGGGAAAAAAATAACCATGTAAATATGTTTTTTTGATCCCTATATCATGGAATATTTTATTAATTATATGAAACCGTAGTTTACACATCAATAATTTGTAATTGACTTTTATTCAATCCCATTATATTGCATTATATTGAAAACGTGAGTAAACCTATGAGCATGAAAAGGGAGTTTCATCTCAGATGCATCATCAATCCACACTAACCATGGATCAAAATGATGGTCGAGATATATTAAACCAATGCATTTTAGGTTTATTATATGTAAGATCATACATTACAAAACCAAAACCACATGTAGTATCTAGAAAGGGGTGAATTTATAAGAAACCCACACTCCTTTATTTCTTATACCGTAGGGGTTTCTACAATATATTTGATTATCCAAATGGTTCTCATTTTAATTTACTCATCCTAGATTCAATAAGTTACTAATACTTACTCTAATACTAACTATTTCAACCCATAATTTTTAAACATTGATTTTACATCTTTATATATGAATATTCCTTGCATTATATTATGATCCATGCCAAAATTATTTAGGTTTGGAAACTATGGAGAGATTGATACCTAATAAACTTGATTTTAATTGATCTATAGTTTCTCCCACCTATTTTATAGAAAATAATTCATTCTTAGACATATCATACTAAAAACTATTTATCATATCCATGGGATGTTAAAAATAAATAATGGTGAGATCAAATTCTTGTAATTGTGAAAATTGGAGACATCAATGATCACTTAATCATAACATGAAAATAATGGTATCAGATAGTATATTAACATTTCAAAACAATTCTCAGTAAAACATTGTTCATAATAAAAAACCATAACACAAATCATGGAAGTTCATAGGTCATGATTCATAAAAGAACATAGATCACTATTCATTAGAGCATAACGTTGGCATACGACATAGGTTTTTGGGATACCCAAAATCATGGAAAAATAATTTCCTTGGTCAAGGATCATTAAAAAAATATCATTGTAGATTGGTTTCACTACCATTCCTTTCTATCTTTAGTTAATATTCATTTCCAAGACTATCATAGTAGACAATATCCCTTACTAAACTAAGTTCACTCCCCATTTCAGTACATATTATCTTATGAGATATAAATCATTACAAAATTCATTTGAGGGATATATAATTCCCAAACCACCAATCACATAATTATGATATTATATAAATGTTTCATAAGATCATTAATCAATTCTATCCTATCATAACCCATGTACAGTAAATGGGTTTGATAAACTTTTAATAATTATATCATATCATTACCCAATGAAAATAAATGGTATTTATAAACAATTTTTCACTAAAATCATAATCCATGTAGATAATAAACAAGGGAGGTATCATTGGATCAAATCCCCATTAACATTTCTGTAACTTCAAAAGATGTCGTCAAAGATGAAAAATTCACTGAAATGTCACTTGGAATATTTCTTGTGTAAAATAAAAATTTCATATTGAATGCCTTATTCAAAAAGGAATATATTAATAAGACCTTAGGGAAGAAGTCTTCTTTTAAAATATATATGGAAACCTATAATGTAATTGACATAACATTCATCATCCATGATGGTGGGGTATTTATATATTATTTTAACCATTAAAAGAAAGATTCTATTAACACATTTGGTAAAAAATAAATCATTCCGAATATAAATGGAATATTATTTTAAAACCATTATTTAAAAAATAAATCATTGTTAATGATGAATTTTAAAAATTAACATAGAATAGTTTAAAACGTTCTTGAAATGTTTTTTATAAAAAAGGTCAGGGAAAAAAATTGAACGAAGAGGGAAATAAAATCACCTTCCCATCAAGATTATTCTTTCAGTATCATTTTTACATTAGAAGAGGAAAATGAAATTAGAATCATGAAATGTCTATAAATAAATAAAATAGAATAAAATTATTAATATTATTCAGATGTAGATCATATAGTTTCATCATCAGATAAAAATCATAAATAATACAATTTAATAATGAGATTGTAATATAAAACACGTACATAAATATTGACTTTCTTAAAAATTTTGTTGAGCCCATTTATAGAAAATTAGAATTCAATAAAATTAAATATCATAATCATGTAAATTATTAAAATATTAGGTATAATTATCTTATTACCTTTCAACACCGATTTGTTTGTAATTGTTTATTATAATCCTCATTTTTAGGTGTTTACTGTTTTAATTTTTCTTGATAATTTTTATTTGGCTATTTAGGTCCATTTACATTGATCATGGTTCCATAATATACCAAATATTAATCATGATATACAAATAATATATAATAATTATATATATATATTTTAATAAAAATCAGAGAAATAAAAATCAATTACATAGCTCATAGAGATGGTAGGTCGTATGATTGCATGAAAACTGTTTTCATGTCTTGATTAATGGGAAAAAAGAATGATAAATAATAATTCACTTTCCAAAATTATTTTTTATATCATATAATTGTTATAAATTTATTAAATCAATCCTTATTACAATATACATATAGAAAAATCATAAAACGAATCACATCGCTTCATGGGGGTGGTAGTCCAAAACATTATTATTTTGGAATGTATTAGAATTTAAGAAGGATGATATAATATTACAATTATATAAAAATAATTATATCATAAATTTTATATATATACATTGAAACTGTCACAATACCCATAAATGAATGATGTTTATGGAAAATTAATCTTATCTCTATGTGGAGGTGCTGGTCCACACATACATACAAGTGATAATTTCACCTCAATTTTGGTGGAATAGAGGGTGGATATTAGGGGTTTTCTAATCATAATAATTTTTCAATGTATTGAGGTTATATTATATATTATTTCATGGTGAATAAAATAGATTTAGAGGAACTATAAGTTAAAATAAATTGTAATAGGCCGAGTAATATTATTACTTATTCTTTAATAGGCCTCCTTTAGATACCACCTTAAGGGCCCACGAGTTGGTTTTTCAAGAAGAAAGAACCAATAATGTTTTTCATGTTTTAAGGATAATTGGGCATGGATTTATGAAGATAGATGGCTAATTTTGTAATAAATATGGAAACGGTGGTGTGTCATTTTATAAATGGATGATAGGAAAAAATGTGATTTGAGAAATGAATAAAAATACTATAATTTCATTATCAAGATAAATGATTAAAAATGTATAGATATTATAAGGTGGGATATTATTCGGTCTAAATATGTCAAGACATTTGAATTTTAGCTTTCTTAATTGGAAATAATATACTTATAATTTTGATTAACACCCCTATAAACCCATTTTAACTTTTACCTCAGTGAATATTTTAATATTTGTACTTTTTATCATTAAAATAAAGAAACCAACCTCTCTCACATCTATGATTTTCATGGGAGGTTTTTTATTCTATTTTAGGTATGTCATTTTCCTTTTGGATTTCCATTGAGTCTTGGGGAAAATTTGTGAATTATGGGTGGGAATACCATGGTTCATGGTTGGTGCACAGTTAGTGGTAACCATGCACCCTCGAAAGGTAATAATGAGGTAGGTAGTTGGGTGAGGCAGAATCTACCACATGGATAACACATGGTCTTGCTACTCGGACCAAGTTCATGTGAAATATATAGCCATTTTTTAGAAGAAGAAACCAAAATTCCTACACATGGTTATCCATACCGTCTGATATCCAGGTGGTAGGATCTGTTTCTGACTATGAGGCCAGCATGGTTTCCCCACGAGTTTTCAAACTTTGAGGACTAACAATACTACATATCCAGGTAATTAAAAATTGGGGTTGGTTTTTCCCTATTCTTTATTTTAGGCCATATACCCCTCTTTTTCTTCCCACCTAGTATTATCCTTATTAGGCACCTCCCCTCAACCATCTTCCCCCATATGATCGTTTATTTCTTGGTGTATTTTGTGTGATTTCTCCATTATTCACCAATTAAGTCTCCACCCCCATTTTCTTCCACGAATATAATTTTTTCTCTATTTTTATTTAGGGATTCCCTTGTCTAGTAGGCAGGGATATGATTTTAGTGATGAGCCATGATATTTGGGGTTCGATCATGAAATTATATGTTTGATATTTCTTCATTGTGGTGAGGGGGAGGTGTGGTTGGTGTTTTGTACATGATTTCGAGGATTTCTACACCCAAGGTAGGTGATTCCATGTCTAAAAATTATTGGATTAATTTTTTATTATTTCCTCTGTATGTGAACATTTATATTATCTATTTGGATTGTGTGAAATGGGTTTTTGAAAGAATTTGATATGAATTTAGTCAGAAAATTTATTTTCTATATGAAAATTGGTGTATTTCTTTTTTAAACCTTGTTATGTTCCTTGAGGGTGGTTTGTAAATAGTGTAAGTAGATTATTAAATTGTTCGAGTGAATTTAATCATGTTTTTAAATAGTTTTATCTTGTATTGGATTTTAATAGATGATTTTGGATGTCCCTGTTAACAAAAAAAGTTCTGTGTTGTATTGTTTGTCTTGAATGTTATAAGAATGATGTGTTATGTGACATGTGGAATATAATTGAGCACAAAGGGAAACCTGGGTGACAAGGTGGGTGGACAATGACTAGTATTCTAGATGAATTAGAAGTGGTTAACCCAATTTCATCTATCAGGATTGAATCTACAACACTAACTAAACATTGTGATGATCATAGACTACTAGACCCAAGGTGTTTCCCCTTATAGTGGTTCATGGACAAGAAAGTGGTGATCGTTCTTTCTAAACCACCTTTCATTGAGTTACAACATACCTAGTATTTCATTTCTAGAATGTTCTTAGATGGTTCGGCTGTGACTAGTACACTTTGGTGATATCTCACTTACCCTCAGCATAAGGCATAACTTTTGGTTATTTTAGAAGCAAGCATGGTTTTATATAAAATTATTTTCAGTTAAATTTTTCTCTATCTTATCTTTTATAAAATGTTATAGTTTTTTTTAATTTTAATATTTTTAGAATGGAATATTTTTCATGGGTGGAATTAAATTGGGACTTGGCTCACATCATGATTAAACCATTGGGTGTTTGTATACATGGTTATGTATGACACATTTAATGGAAAGATGCTTGAATATGGTGGTTTGGGTTGAAATAGGTCTTCCACTAGTGGTGTATTTAGTGTTGTCTTTTGGGAGATACTCCACTTTCTTTATGGTGGTTTTTGGGATATATCATTCTTAACCATTTTTTTAGCTTCTTTGTATTTTTTTAATGCTCTCAACCAATTTTGAAATATTTCCATGATTTAATTGTTTTTGCGTTTTCAGTTTTTGATTGATTTTTTTCCAGTTGTTTCATGATTTTAAAACCGGGTAAAATTATTCTCATACCACATCATTGATACTTCCGAAATTGTTTCCTACCTGTGGTGAATAGTAATACACTTCAGTGCTTTCCACTGACCGGGTCAATTATCGATTTGAATGACTACCCCGCTTTGATCCTGAAAAAATAAGATCAGATCTAGTTGTTATTTTGGGTAATATTATTAAGGATTTGTCTAAATATACTAGAGATAGGATATTTAGGTCTTGGGGCTTTGGATACAAGTTGGGTTCATGCCATCACACCAAGTGAGGAACCGCGAGTTTTCATGGGATATGGGAAAAATTTTTTGAATTCTCTTTTAAGTGGCATGAATAGGCTATAGACAGTACATAGACATTGGGGTTGGGTAATGTGCATTGTTTCCTTTTTTATGGTTTATTGGATTTATTTATATTGGAAAATTTTCAGATTTTTTTATTTATGGATTTCTTGTGATTGTTTCTGTTTATAGTAGTATTCCTCCCATGAGAATTCTATTCTAACCGTGGAAATATGTCATAGAGAGTTCTCCCTCTCCACTTGATCAGGGACAAGTGGATGTTATGGTTTGGGATATTCATGATTTGGGATAGGGAGTGGGTCCTGGTCCTACTCCATTCAAGGGTGACGAATATTTTCATAAGGAAGGACAGACCCCATGAGTTCCGTAATAACAGGCCTCATTCTTTTATAGGTACTGGGTAACCATGTGAAGTGGAGGAGTGGCTTGAGATTATAAAGAGTGTGTTTAAATTCCATGACACTCCTAAGGATTCTAGGGTGAAATTTCCATCAATATTTCTAGAAGGCCCCAATCATAAGTGGTTAGATTTAGTGATTCAAATAGGTATGAATGAGCAACATATATGTACGTAATATTTGTCTATCTTCAATGACATATATTTCCATGATGTTCTAGACTAGGCCTAATCTCATGAGTTTATGATATTGTTAATGATGACCTTTCCATGATGATTTCGACCAACTTCATTTTCGGGCTAGTTCAATACGTGCCCTAAATTGTTTCAAATTAGAATATAAATTATCAAGGGTTCTAGAGGGGTTGTAGCCATAGATCTATTCCCTAATATTTCTATTTAAGCTAAAGGGCTATTCTGATGTAGTTGTTCGGGATTGTATGGAAGAGATTAACTGCCAGGGAATGCATAGTAACTCTTGGGAGATATCAGTGATGGACAACAGTAATTAATATGAAAAGAAGAGGAATTGAGATGAGTAAGGGGAAAAGGGAAGTGGCAGTTTGATCCATCCTTCATATAAGTATTCCTACATGGGTTCCAATGCCGAGTTTGTTGTGTTCCACAGGTTTGGGAGGGAAGGGAATATCTTCCTGTATGTACATCTCTGCACAATCCATTCCATCAATGTGGAGATATGGGACACATGTTGTGTATTTGCAAGGTTATGCTCTCGTACTATAGTGGGATGAGATCTGAATCTTCCAGGGGAATTTTATCCATGTATGATCCGTCTAGTATAGTGAGATATCATTTTTGGGGTTTTGGTGGAAGGACATGATCGTCTTCTAGTCAAATTTAGATCAAGGCAGAGATGTAGGTCAGTTGTTAGGTTTGGGCTCAGGAAGAGACGTGAAATATTCATGATGTGGACCAGAAAAGAGTGGGATCAGACGTAGAGCCCTCAATAGTTAGAGGTACCATTCTGATTTAATCTTTTATAGCAACAAGTTTTTTGTAAATGGGTACTTCTGTTTCTTATATGTATTCATGTCTGGTGAATTTATTGAACTTTCCGACCAATATAATGTATTCCACGATAGAGTTGGAAACATAGTTGGGTAAGAAGAAGGAATGGGTTCTCATGTGCCAATCTTGGGAACTCACCAAGTCTGGGTAGGGTCTAGAATGGGGTCTCCTAGTATTGGATATGGAACACATTGATGTAATAAATGAAATGGATTTTATGGTTCACTTCCAAGATAATTTTGATTATTATAGGTGGAGATTATGTTTCATGTCACCCGATGGGAGTAATCTGGTTTTTATTCGAGTGTGGGATCCTCAGACAGGTCGTGCAAGACATTCATTCCTAGAATTAGGAAATCTTGTTCTTCAATTATCATCGGGCATTCTATATGATGATTTTCGTGCTCCTAAGGGTGGATTGCCTCCAATAGTGGATATATTCTGAGAGGTATTTCTAGATGACATTTAATTATTATCCCTGAAGTGGGATGTGGTGTTCTTGGTTGATTTAGCTCCTGGGACACATCCTAGACCTCTTCCCATGGAACATTTATCCCCCACTGAGCTGAGTGAATTAATGATATATTTGGAAAATTTGGAATTGAAAGGGCACATTCACCCAAGAGTCTCAGCATGGGCCGCCCGAGTCTAGTTAGTAATGAAGGCCAATGGATCTCTTTGGTTTTTTATTGATTATGAGATGTTGAATAAGGTAACCAACAAGATTAAGTATGTTTTTCCCTGAACTGATGACTTATTCAATCATTTGAATGGGTCATTGTGTTTTTCTATGATAGACATGAGTTCTAGTTACCACAACTTCTAGGTGAAGGAGGCAAATATCTTGATGATGGATTTATGAAGCTAGTACGACCACTTCGATTACATGGTCAGACATTTAGAATTGAATAATTCTATAGTGGTATTCATAGATCTTATGAATAGGGAGTTCCACTAGTATCATGCATTAATTCTTGTGGTATTTTTGGATGCCATAATATTTAATTTTAGATCCATGAATGAACATGGAAATCATTGAGGAACATGCTGGTCAATATTTAAGACCGACATCTTTATGAAAAGTTTTCAAATATCACTTTCTAGATCAGGGAAGTAATGTTATAGGCCATGTAATCTCATATAAAGGTCTGTCAGTGGACCTCAATAAAATTAGTGAAGTTATGTCATGGGAATAGCCAGAGAAAATATTTGAGATCCTGATTTTTCTTGGCATGGGTGGTTATTATAGATAGTTTTTGGGACTTCTCTCAGGATTATTTTCAATGAATATTCTCAGCCAGATATGAGAAAATTTGAATGCATCATAGATTTTCAGGTGTACATAGAGGAATTGACATGGTGGTTGAATAAGATTCTTGTTTTCATATTTATAGAGTCAGGAATGAGATCTGTGTTTATCTATCATCCCTTGGGTATGGGTCACGGGTGTGTACTCATGAAAGATGGTCACATAGTAGAAAATTTCTCTCACCAACTCTGACCACATGAAAGCTAATACATAAACCATTACCTAGATTTATCAGTGGTGAGGCATGCTCTGATCACTTGGCCTCCATATCTTTTTGCGCATAAATTTTTGTTTTAATCTAATCATAAAATTCTGGCCTACATATTCCACCTGTAGGATATGAACATGAGGAAATGCCATTGGATTGAGTATTTAATAAGGTTTGACTTCAACATCATCTGTTTTATAGGTAAGAATAATTTCATGGCTAACTCCATGAGATGAAACGTTCCAGTGAAGAAATTGAGGAAGTCTTATGATGATTAGAACTTAATGGGGATCTTTTCCAATATTCCCTTGGAGTATAAGGAGAATAGTAGTGGTGTGTTATTGGCTAGTGTTTAGTTGCATCTTCTTCTAGAGCTGGTTTAGAAAGAGAATCCGGGAAATGAGATATACTTGTAGTCTATGAGGTTTCTTCATGATGAAGATATATCATGTCGTTGTTCACTGTCTCCTAAAGGAATCTGGATCATTAATTTCTATTTTATAGTGACGTTGTCTTTGAGGAAAGTGGTCATGTTTGATTTCAACCAGTCTATGTGGTTTATTCATCATGGAGCTACCAAGGATTATTATGATGTACATCATTTTTTTACGTGGTAAGGAAAGTGGAGGGACATAGCTAACTTCATATTGAGGTGCTATAAATTTCAGTAGGTAATAGAAAAAAATCATAGGCCCTCTGGTTTGTTTCAGCCATTACCCTTTCCTTCATGGAAGTGGGACAAAGTCTTCATGGATTTTATTATTGGATTTCCTTGTACACATTGGGAATGGAATTACATTTGGGAAGTAATTAACCATTTGACCAAATCTATCCATTTCATTCGAATCAGTGATTCAAAAAATGTAGATGACTTGGGCCGAAATTATGTTCCAGAGGTGGTAAGGATTCACGGGGTGCCATCATAAATTGTTTTTGATATAGACCCACATTTTATCTCTAAATTATGGAAAGGAATTCAAAAGAAATTGGGGTCACAAATCAATATGAGTACGACATACCATCCTAAAATGGATGGTTATACAATATGGGACTATCAAATTCTTAAGAAAATGATTTGTGATTTTTTCATGGATTTATGAGGATCATAGGATAGTAATTTTGGATTGGTTCTGTTTACATATGATAATAGTTACAAATCAATTATTCTAATGGCTCTTTGGAGTCTCTATATGTTCAACCATGTCAGTCTCCATTGCATTGTGCTAAGGTATGTGATACCTCATAGTTGGTGTTGATCCTTATTCAAGATACATTAGAGAAAGTCATGTTGACTAGGAAATATTTATTAATATATCAGATTCACTACAATTTTTATTACAATAAGAGGTGCTGATGCCTTTATTTTTTTATGGGAGATAGGTTGTCCTTAAATGTTTCGCCTCATTTGGGTCATATTCATTTGGGAAAGCATGGGAATCTAATGCTGAGGTCTGTCAAACCTTTTGAAATCACCAATAAGGTTGTTAAGGTAGAATAAAGGTATGATTTTCCATCTCATTTCACAAAAATTCATGATGTATTTGATGTCTCTCAATTGAGGAAATACAATCTGGATCCATCTCATTTGCTAAATTTTGATTAATTGGAGTTAAAGCCTAATTTATATGTACATTAATAGATAGTGTGGATAGTGGATTCCCATGAGAAGGCGCATCAGGGGAAGTCCATTCTCTTGGCCCTTATCCTTTAGAATCATATAAATTATATGCATGTGACTTGGGAGTGGAATTCATTGGTTGATAAAGATCATCCTTTCTTATTTTTTTATCATTATTTAAATTGACTTTATGTGGATAAAAAGTTTTCATGGTTGGGATAATTGTCACCTTTGTGATTTTTATTTGAGTTATTTTCCTATTTATTCTAAGTCATCCCTTTTCCATTTGGATTTCCATTTAGTCTTGTACAAAAAAGGAAAATTTTAGGTGGGAAGAACCTGGAGAACACTTGTAATATAATTAGTGGTAACCATGCACCCTACCCAAGTAACCATGCCATAGGTAGATGGATAAGGTAGAAGCAACCTCACAGCTAGAACATGACCTACGCCTTGGACTAGGTACTCGTGTGGTCAAAAGAATGTTTAAGGAAATAGTTTCATCACGTTCGGTGAGATGATAGGAATAATTTTCAATACTCATGTGGTTAGTTCTCTTTGGGATAGTGAGGGTAGCACGGTCACTGCATAGTGTTTCAAACCATGAGGACTAACTGTGTGGCTTTTCTAGGTCATTAAAAATTGATTATTACATTTTCTTCTCCCTTATTGAATGCCCTAAACCCCATATTCTTCATCCCACATGGGATTCACCTCTTTATGAACCTCCGCTCATCCCTCTTCCTCCTCTATATCTTTGATTCGATAGAATATTTGGTGAAATTTCTGTAATATTCTTCAATGAAGTCGCATTCTCCTTTTTTTTAAATCAAGGAGTTTGTCCCCATTTCATTGGGCGTTCTCTTCTCTAGTTGTAAGTTATATGAGTTAGGGGTTGAATCACAGTCATTGGGGTTTGATATGGATATTAATGATTTGTACATTCTTCAAGGTGGTGTGAATATGGTATGGTTGGATTTTTGCACATGATTTTTGGGATTTCTACACCCAAGGTAATTGATTCCATGATTAAATATTATTTAATGAATATATGATGAATTTATGTAAATTTTTACGTGTTCAATAATATATTTGTTCGGTGTGACTTTTTTTCTAATGTATTTATTTTTCATTGAGTTTGAAAATGGATTTAATATTTGGAAATGGGTGTATTTATTGTGTAAGGAATTTTTTTCCTTAAGGGTGTTTAATAAATTCTATATTGGGCTTATTAAATTGTGAAAGTGATTTGAATTTTGTTATTTACTGTTTCTTTTTATGCATTTTATTTTAAAAGAGGATTTTTGGTGTGCAATTGAGGCAACAATGTGTTTATTTCATTGTTTTTCATGAATGATATAAAAATGATGAATTGTTTGACATGTGGAAAATACATGAGAAAAAAGGGAAACCTGGGTGACTAGGTGGGAAGATTTTGACTATTACAATAGATGATTTGGAAGTGGTTCATCCTAATTTTTTTCTAGTTGTACTGATGCTACATAATGAACTAAACATTGTAATTATTGGAGGCCACTAAGCCCATGGAGTTTCCCCACATAGTGGCTCATGCATGAATAAATTGTGATCATGGTTTCTATACCACCTTTCTCAAAGATACGATTTATGTGGTGTCCCATTTCTAGGTAGTTCCAAGATAATTCTCTTCTAGCAAGTAATCTATGGATATATCACACATACTAATAAAATATGGTGCACTTTGTGTTTATTTTTAAATAATCTAGTGTTTTCTTTTTATAAATCCAATAAAATTTTCCATAATCTTTTCTTTTAAAAAACACACAAGTTTATTAATCATATAATGTTTTTATCATAGATTTTTTTTAATTTGCTGGAATTATACTATGATTTTTCTCACACCCTAGTTACACTATTAGGTGTAAGTAGACATAGTTATGTTTGAACAAGGTAAAATAAAGGAATTTGGAGATGGTGGTTCAGGTTTACAGAAGTATTCATTGTGAGGTGTTGTTAGTGGATTCTCGAGTGTGATGATCCTCATGCAATATTGTGTTGTTTAGTGGTAGATCTTGCTTCCCCCTTTTTTTGAATCCATTTTGGTTTTTGTTTAATGTTATAAAATGAATTTAAAATATTATCATGGCTTGTTTGGTTTTGAGTTTTTAGTGTATGATTGTTTATTTCTATCCATGATTATTAAATTGGGTAAAATAATTCACATGCTCTATAATTGATACATGGGAACTTTTTTCTATCCCTTGGGGATCGAGAATGCCTTTTGGGCTATGCCACATACCTGGTCAGGTGATGGTTTGGATGATGACCCAGCTCGGTTGGTAAAATATGCCTTAAAAAGTGATCATATTAATTAAAACTAAATCATAAATATTATTAATCTCAATTCATAGAAGTAGACGAATTTAATTTAAAATTAAACTGACATAATGCGATGAAAAGATTTTTCCAAAAAATATCATAAGTATAAAAATAATTTATACAATAATCAAACACAAAATAAAATAAGGTAATCTTAATTCGATTATTAAAAAAATGTCCTAATATTACTTTTAATATCATCTTAATCCAAAATTTAACTTTTAATCATATTTATATGAAAAACTATTTTTCAAAAAAACTTCAATATTTTTTCATATTTATGGAATAGTCAACATTTTTCTTGAAATTATCAATAAATGAAAATAATATAATTATATCATGATGATTCTAAAAATTATGTTTATTTTTTCAAATATACTTTCTAATTTTGGATGAAATTAATTATATTATTTTATAAAAACATCTATCAAATCCATTTTTCAGTAAAAATGTATTCTCATAACAGATAAGGGGATTACTAAAAATTGTGTTCTTATTTTATAATATATTTTAATTATCTAAAACAATTATACATAATTTTAAAAATAGGTTAATTTTTATTCATATCACCGGTTTTATTTCTAGTTTATAATGGTATATTATATTATGGTTCATTTTGACAAGGGGTTTCATGCATGAGAAGCTATCCAGAAAATTAAATTTACATGATGATATATATATATATATAAAATAATGGGTTTTAATATTAATATTCATGATGAATAACCTTAAATAGAGGACTCTAAAATGAATATTAAAGAGAACACCACATGCAATAAAAATTCAATGTCTCCAATTACAAAGAAATGTATACCTTATTGTAATCCCAAAAATCCCTAGTTTTCATTGTAGAATGAGAAACCAAATAAAAATGTAATAGTTTAATAAAAATGTAAAAATAATATTACATGAGGGTTTTTAAATTTAGAAATCCCCATGAAATCAAGGATAGGATAATCTATAATAGACGAAATGCAAGTAATCTTCCCCTTATATGCCTTATCACTTGATTGAATAGAATTTGGGAAGAAATGGGAGTGTCACCTCATTAATTAGAGGAGGGAAATTATGAAGACCAAAATATTATGGAAACTAAGAAACACTTATGGTGACACTACCTGATTTGTAAAATATGAACCAACTGTGCTTCTTCAATTGTAAAAGAATCAAGAACCTAAAATTTTGAAATCATAGTTAAGAAAAACATGAACCAATGGTGTGAGTGCCTCTATAATTTATTATAGGATTCATAGGGGTCTGTTTTATAGTTTCACTAACCATATAAATACCATTCAACCATTACAAAACCCCTCAATCATTGAAAATAAAAACAAATTTTACCTAAAAATCAAGTTCATTGAAAAATTATTTAAATGATTACAATAATATAGAATATGGATCGTGGATATTACATGAACTCCTAGTTAAAAATAATTATCATGTTCAAGAGTTTCTAGGGATATATTTTAAGATGGTTAAAGTGGTATAATGTACTAATTAGGAGACTAAAAATCCCTTCAGGAGGTTATAGTAAATTTTCGTTATAAATCATATTGAATTAAATTCATCCATATAGTGAATATATTTATCTCATGATAATATCGCAATGTTGTAATGAGTAGTATTATTATATAGGGATTGAGTATTATGAAAATATTTCATTGTTGTTTTTCTTATTTTTATCTTTATACAATGTAGTGTTAATATTTTAGGGGAAATAATTTTATCCACAAATCATAACCAATAAATTGATTATAATAAATAAATGGAGAAATAAAGGATTATTTGAATGAATTTGGAATGTTTTTGTTCAAACAGATTCACTTTCCAGCATTTTATATGAGATTTCACAATCGAATAAGCTCTTCATTAATCATTAAATCTTACTATTGAATAAAAATTTTATACTTGACGGGTTATACACTACTATATGATGGTAAATAGAGTGGTAATTGGTTTGATATATTTTTTCACGAATAATGCACTACAATAATTTTTTTCAAGTTATAATTATTATATGTCCATTAAATCTATCAAATAACAAGACATTGATTGAAATGATTATTTGAATAAAATACCTATTGATGTTTTCACGGATATATTTTCATTAATTGTGGTACTAGTTCATGAAAAAACTCCTCTAGAATATAATATTTTGTAAATTCATAAATGAATCATGTAAAAAGTTATATAAGAGTAACACACTTATAAAACATATTAAGGAAAAAAATCTTTTTTATTAAACTATGATGTAAATTTAACCATTGTTTAAGAGGAATTGAAAACAAGTGTTTTTATAATATCGTGATTAATGATGTTGTTCATGTACGTAATCAGATGATATAGTTGATATCATGAACACTTATATAGATGTTAAAAGAAGAAGAATAATAATTTTTTATAAATTTTTAGTTGAATAAATGAAAATCCTCAAAGATTGAATAAAAATAATTAATAAAAAAGTAATATTGTCTATAAAAGTTGATAAAAGTACTCATTATATGAATTGGTTAAAGTATGAATATAAATAGATTATTTTTGAGGAAGCACCACTCATATATTCCCTCACTAGTGATAGGATATTGAAAAAAACATAACTTCCCGAATGGAGTTTAACTGAAAAACTAATAAAAAATAATTGAAAAGTGTTTGATATTATCAAAATTTTCATCTTCTTAAACATAACCTATGAAGTAACCCACAATTATTATAAATTTTCCAACCATTAATTCAGATCCATTGAATAATATATATTATAAGTTATATCATGAACATATGTGGGAAATATAAAATAATTAGAAACCCACCATATACTGCCAATGTTACTTTTTTATTTTCAAAAATCACTTTTAAGGGGGTAGTGATAACCCTCACAACATTAAACACCAAAAGAAAAAAAAGATTTGTTGAAGAACAATTTATGCCGATTGGAATTAATTTCCCTAAACAAAATCCAGGGAATAGAAATTACCTGGTAGTCAGGGTACTACTTCAGAAAGCCTTCATACTGAAGAGCCAGGATATCCCAAGCTTTCGTGAATTCATCCATGTCAATCTTTCCCATATTGAGGCCTCTGAGCAGAATACTATCCTGCCTATCAAACCACTCGCCTTGTTCTTTAGTAGTGATCACATGAATTGATCTTTTCGTCTTCTTCAATTCTTTTATATCCATATCACCCTCTCCCATCTCAATGCTTTCATATCCATATCAATAAGCCTTCAATGATTTCATATCCATATATATATTTAGTCATAAACAATTTCAAACATCCACTGAATAGTTTTTTACTTAACAAAATAAATAAAGATATTTCTTTTATTTTTTGCTATTTTTGGATGTTTTGAAACATTTCCCCTAACTGTTGGAATAAAATTTCTATAAAACAGACGTAATGAGGGTCTAAACAAAGGGGGAGAAAATATAATTTAGAAAAACATATATTATCCTCAAAAAAATACATTGAAAAAAGAGAATCTATTAAAATTATATAGATTTGAATATTATGATGGTTTATATTATTTTTTTAATAAAAGTGGTTGTCTTCATGATGAATTATAGTTTATATATTTATAGGATTACTCATCAATAAATATTTATTAAATTTAAAAAACATATTTGAACTATTATATTACAGATAGTTATTCTTATTTTAACAAAAACAAATAAATGTTACCAAAATAACATAGCCAACCTGAATATAATGGATCATATGACAACAAATAAATGATAATTATATTCTTGGAACAATGGAAAAATCATGGATAGGTTATACCAATCCATGAATTTTAATGTTAGTATTAGAAATTTAGATTTAAATAGTCAATAAATCAAAGATAAAAAACAAGTTGATTTGTTAAGTGGAAACAATCATTAACCAAAACATTGAGTATCATAATTTATTTACTAATAAGGTACAGATAAATTATATTGAGAAACAATGTGGATGATTTATAGAGTTTTCTCACATTATTGAATATTTTGTGAAATTATTCCTTCGTCTAGAGAATTTTACAAATAAATAAGAGAATTATTCAAAAGATACCACTTCTATAAATTTTGTTCTAAGGAAGAAATATCAACACATTAAGAATCCTGATTGAGTTCCAAAATGTTTTATGACTATTTAAACAAATTAGATCAATTTTGAAAGAATGATATAGAATATTCAAAAGAAGAGTCGATGATACACGATAAAAAATATGATCGTGGAAGTTCCAAAAAAATAAAATTTAAAGGATCAGTTCCATGAATCCTAAGAAAAATTATTCTTGGAAAATAATGAATAAATTTACAATGATATCTCTAAAGAACAGATCTATATTGAATATAATTTCTAGGCTGAAAAATATCAATCAACATTGTTATTTTAACTATGGAGAAAATATAAAACCACCATATTCTCATATTGATTCCTTCTATGTTAAAATTAAATGAAATTAATAAGGATGCAATTGAGAGGAATATATTAATAAGAAAAAAAAAATAAATAAGTATTTTAAAATAAACACAAGATATCCACAACGAAAAACCTTATTTCTATTCGAATCTAATTTCTATTCTGCACAAATCAATTAATATAAACCTCAATATTTTATTATTTCCAACTATGATAATAATTATGGTCCAAGTAAAACCCTTAAGGTATATTGGTATTTTAAAACTACTAGAAATATAAATCTCATAAAAATATATGTTTTTATATTGTTATATAGTTGGGGATTCCAGATGATTTGTTAATGTGTGTAAAAAAATTAAAATTCTAAAAAATTGAGGTTCTATATAATATTTATGATCCATGTAATGGAAAAAAGAAATGAAAATATTATTTCATTGATCAATTATGTTCAAAATAAACCTATATTCTTATAAAAAATAAATACTTCATACTAATGGGTAAAGAGTGATTATTTAACAAAAATGAAAAATATGAATTTCGTAGGGGAACATAAACTTGTTTTATGGTTATTAATCTATTTATCAATATGTTTATAGGTGATTTGTTGACATAATTTTTTGAACAACCCCTTGACGTATATTTTAATATTATTATCACTTCATGAATAATTTCTTGATTGATTTGAAATACTGTTTAATCTGTTTAGTTTTCTAATCAATGCGTGGATAATTTAGACGTAGTGTTGATTAATTTATGGATCACTAAATTGGGAGAATTGGTTTCCTCATCCTCTTAAATTATCATTGTTTACATTCCATAGTGGATATATATTTTGGTTATAGTGAAATAAGATTGAGATGGTGATAACATTTCCCTAATTAAAGGTTCTAAAAACATCATGATAAATTAAATACTTAATTTAATATCAATAAGTGGGATTTTGAAACCATGGGCAGCAGTGTGCATTTTTTATTAAGACAATTCTAATGGGGTAATTAAAACACCAAATGGGATGTCGCGATGAGTGTTTTAATTGTTTTCAATATCCATAAATAGTTAGGAATGTGATTGGGATATTAAATGAATATTGAAGAAGAGGACAATGTTTACTAAATATTAATTGAATGATAATAGTATGAAATTTAGTTCTCTAGATATTAACCCACTGGATGTTGATGTATTATCCATTAATATTTTTAGATGAAAAGACATTAGTGTGTTTGGATGGTTCCATGATGATTGAAATGTTGGTTCCTTGAATAATTAATATTGAGCCTTTACATTTTATTAATGTTAGGCTGAGAATTATTTCTAATACTTGACATGTGTAGGTGGTTAAAATAGATCTTCTAACTAAATTTTTTTCATGACATTGTGGAAAATTGTCCTTGTGATTGTAAAGTAATAAAACTATATTTGTAGATTTAAACATACATATATTAGGAACAGAAGTTGTTAAATTATATATCATTCACTAGTGATGTGAATATGAGAAATAAATTACGAAATAAAATTCATCAATAATGAATATGTTTATTGGAAGACGCACTCATATAGCTTATAATATTATATTTCATAAGAAAAATCAATTATGCATGGTATTGGTCATCAAGAGGCTATCTAGAAAAGTGAATATCAAATGAAAAGAAATTAAGCCGTCAAAAAGTAAGAATCTATGAGTTTTATGTTGAATGTTTTGAAAAATAATCTTAAATTACTATGTAAATTATATTCCATATGGTAGACCTTTTCCACACATGATTAAGAAGAATATTTTGAAGGCCAAAATTCATTATTCATATATATAAGAAATTGAATTTCATAGGTTCATGTTAAAATGTTGTGTGGATTAAAAATATTTTATTTTCTTAATGAACATAATAATAATGATTTCTTAAATAAAATTAAATTAGTTAATATATAAATATCATCGACTGATCAGAAAAATATGTTTACTGATACATATTAGAATTTGAAAACAGATTGAGGTCCTCACTAATAAATGTAAGGTAAATTTTATGTTTCTAGTATTTGAGTAAAACATTGGAAAATGAAATTTAGAGAGGGATAGTTTAGAAATTAATATATACTATGAATTAAATATCTTTCATTGGATTAAATATCATGATAGTTAGTGAAAAGTTTATGAATCAAGTTAAATTGATTTGGGGAATAAAATAGAATCTAATAACAAGTTTTACTATAGTTTGGAATAGGACTCATGATGTTGAACAAATTCATGATATGAATATTATGTAATAATCACACAATTTATGGTAGATCAAAGAAAAAACACTGATTTTTATGTATGATATAGAAAAATATTATGAGTAAAATTGAATTTTAATAGATTCAATATTGTGAAAGAAAAATATTGTAAAATAAAGAGTATGGAATATAGACCATGCCTTGTGATTTGAAGGTCATTCGAGATTGTATAATTTTTGAGTACTATATAATCATATCATTTTAATTATGAGATAGTTTATATATACTAATGAATGTATTGATTAGAAAATTTTTTTTGGAAAATTACTTGATCCAAATTTATATTGATCATAAATATTTCAAAAAGATTAGATGTTTCAATGAATTGTTTAGAAAATCGATTATAGTAATGAATGCTGACCAATTAATGAAAAATACTTTTGTAAGAGATAATTCAATTAGTCTTTTTCTATGGAGTATAAGTTAAAAATTAATGTTATGTGACATCTATAAATGTTAGACGACTAAGAGATATAGAGATATTTCATATAGCATTTATGTGATCTAGTAGTCAAGGTGATTGAAATGAGCTAGACAGTCAATGACACAAATATAAATTGTCATAATCTATTACTCACTTATTTATTGTAGAAAATAGTTATTTTTTCTATTAAATTAATCCTAATAATAGTCTTGGTCATTCCCAATACAATGGTAAAAAGAACATGATATTTAGTAAGCACTTTATTTATTTATTTTTTCTTCACTTCATCAATGTTATTAATTGATGGGAGATGATAGTAATGGGTAGTTGATAATATAGAGTTATAAGAGTCACATGAGGAGTCAGATTAGTTGATCCATAAAATAAAATTATAATCATGATCAATGTTTTGAGGATGAAAAATTGTAGATTTGGAGAATAAGTATGATGTTTCTAAAACTAATAAATCCTTAATAGGAAGATCTATAAATTAATATAAATAAAATAGATTATTTTATAGAATTCAATGACACGTGATAAAGAATAAGATCTACAATTTATGTACAAGCACCCCTATGTAAATGAAATATCTTTTTTTAGTTGAGAAATTCCTATAGAAAAATGGTTTGAGAAAACATAACGAAGAATTTAGTAGACTAAAATGTACATTGAGATAAGGAATTTTATTTTTTAGAGTTATCCCACTATATTAACATGTTTAAATTAGTGAATATATATATATCACTATAACAACATTAAAAATAAATAAGTATGATTCCCACATTGGAAACAAACTGGGTAAAAAAATATGTTAGTAGTTGTTCCATTTTATTATTTGAATTTAATGTGGTAGAAATTTTTGATGGGGAATAATGATATCCATATATTCAGACAATGGTAGAGGTTTTAATAGCTAAAAGGATGTAACATGGTCATGTTAAATAATTTTGGCGATATTGTATCATACATATTCACCTCCCAGTTAATATAAATGCATGATCCACTATAAAATTTAAAAATATAAAGGGATATTAAAAAAGTTTATTCAAAAATGATATTTCTTATATACTCTTGTTCGAATACAACTACAATGGAATTATTCCAAAATGATAATTTTGTTTTCTTAAATGAAAAAATATTGTAAATAAATATTCCCCTTTTCCATTAATGTTTTTTAATATTGTGGGAATTTTACCTCAAGACCCAAGGAATCCTTTTATGGAGTGAATATATATGAGAAATTATATATTAAGTGATTGAGTTTAGATTTATTGGTAATTTAACTATGTAAATCATGTAGAGAGACTGTGTTAAGAGAAATATAATGTGAAGAGGTATGTCGTAGTATTGGATTCATATAATATCAAAATCCACTAAGTATCTGAGTAATTTTTTTTCATATTTCAAAATTCCATATTGTAAATATTTTCGGAGATTAAGGGAACTAATTCCAATTAAACTAAATACCCATGATCATTATGCCCCATTTTTACATTATCACATATGAATTTATAGTTAGAGTTATCTTTAAATTAATTAATTAAAAAAATATTTATTTCAAAAATAAAACAAAAAATATCATCAATCCAATATTATAATATTTGTTTTATAAAATAGAACATATTATTAATCAAGTTTTGACCATAAATGCATTGAGATTTATCATATCATTTATATATAATGGATTATTTAGTGGTTGGTTTTGGTAAGAGATATATAAAATTGTGGAAATTGTAGAAAAAATATCTTATTTCTTCATGTCAATGTCTATAATCAAATTCAATTACCTATTGGAATTTCGTCCCTCCTCTTGGTCAAATATCTATGAAATAGTGTTAATTAAACTATTTTGATAATAAAATTCACCGATGATAAACTTTATATAATATTTACTATTGAAATGTAATTAAATGATTATATATCATAGACACATTAAAATTTTATCAACCTAAATCAAAAAGTTTCATCCACTTATTCAATGATACATTTATAATTAATTTATTTTTGGGATGGATCCCTGTAACAATACCATTGGAAAACAATTTTACATTAATTATCCATCAATATTTGTACCCTATTTTTAGTGACATGTTGTAAAAAACATTATGGAAAATTAACTTTTTTCCATGATAATAATTTCGACCCATTAAATCCTTATTGGTATCTTTTGAAAATACATAAATCAATAAACATAAAATATAGAAGATATTTCCAAAATATATATGAAATAATCTATATTATTACAAAAAATGATTGAAACATATACATAGAAATAATGTCTAATTTATCTGAGTTGGATATCTATGTAGTGGTATAATATATTTTATATCTTTTTCTTGTGTATATCACGATTCTTCTCACACATGTACTTTTTAAATAAAATAGTGATCAAATTGAGTTTTTTTACATATATAATGTTAGAGAACAATGATTATACCAAGTTAATATTGATTTATTATTATTATTTTCACATATTATAAAATTTTATATATTTTCTATACATGTGGATAATATTTAAAAATAGAAATTAATTAGCGAAACATTTTTATACATTTATATATAAATAAAATCATTTCTTGATTTGTGATCATATGATTATGTTCTCAATATTTTTTCTCTCTTTTATGTTCTTCTATAATGGTTAATTTGGAAAATTCAATAATATTACATTTATTAATATTCATGATATATTTATGTGTTAATTGTAAAATAATAATAAAATATATTTGTAACATCATATGATTGAATTTTTTTTATGAGTTGGAACTATAGATCAACACATTTTTACTAAATATTTTTACTTATAGATAATTACATTGAATTTTTTTAAAAATTGTTTTTATTAATAACAATGATGAAACTAAAAAAGATTATATTTATTAGTTACATAAATAATGTAATTAATGTTTTACACAAAATATTAAACCTAAGAGATGATGTTTGAGAACTATAGAAAACATTCACAGATGAATTATAATTAAATAGAATTGTTTCCCCCTACATTAAGATAATTTTAATATTCATTTTTATATCATATAACCCAATATACAATAATTAATTTCAAATTTATCTATGTATTATCTAAATAAAAAAATATTTTTCTTTCATTACATAGGAAATGTTGTCGATATTTTTATATTGTAATTCAAATAGATTTAGATTAATTATGACACTTTCAATACATCACATAAAAATTATTGAACAGTTTTTACAGAATCTATGACGAAATATTTTTTATAATGTTCACATTTTTAGATTATCTTATCTTAATTCTCCCTTTTTTATTTTCTTTAATAGTTTATATTTATTGGAAAACTTTAAAGCTTTAAAAAAGGAATAGGTATAATTTTTTTTACAAATTCAAATTGATCTAAAAATAATTATACAACAGTTTTAGTAGCCATATAAAATATTTTAAACCAGTAATACTAAACCTATATTAATAAAACCATCTTTTTTTCCTATATATTTGAACAATATATTATAGGAAATTATTGTTTTATTCATTTTTTACATTACTGTTTTCTTATTTTAATATTTTAGTTTTAACAATACAATAGTAAAATAATAATTTTAAATTTTATTAAATAAAGTAAAAAACATGATAACATTGTTGTCCAATCTAATTCATTTCATGAATAGTCCCTACGAAGGAACATTTCATTAAATACACCCCGAAATTGAAAGAAAACATTACCTATCTTCTAGTGTAGTGAGTAAAGCCTACACTAAAGAAAAAAATCTATATTATATTCTCTATATTTTATTATCAAAAACAAGTATAACACTTTTAATTCCAATAAATAATTTATATATGTAATAAAATAATAATGTAGTTGTAAAGTCCCGAGTCTGGAGCCCCTCCACTGGTGCCCCGTACTCGGTTCACCACATGACCACAAGCGCGTTTCCTCGAACGTCAGAAGCTGCCGACAAGCAGTGAGGGCCTTGGTGAGTAGGTGAGGAAACCATTCCCTTATTCAGTACGGTATACAAGGTAAGAAACAACAATAAACAGCGGAAGCAGTAAACAACATGCATAAAAACAGAAACCAAACAGCAAAAGCAATGCATATATATAACAATGATGACAATAATTCAGTAGGTACAAGTATCTATGGAAAACAACAACACAACAACATGCTGGAATACAGCTAAAACCAAGTGCAAAAGAAAAACAAAGAAAGCTCCTCAACATCACGAGCCACAGCTCGGTCCCATGCTCCCCAGCTCCTGGTGTAGTCAAGATCCTGAAGTAGAAGGGCGCTTTCCCTTGTCTATACCTACAGCAACATAGTCTTCTTGGGCCCAAAAGCATGGACCAAATAGGGTGCGAGATACAATCCCAGTATGCAATAACCCAATGATTTTTGCCTAACTGTCAATGAATACATGGCAGTAATAAAACAAGAAGCAGTAAACAGAAAAGCACAAACAGCTACAATCCACAGTTCTAACAAGTATAGCAGTCAACAATAAGAAGAAAACAGGTGACCCTCTGGGTAGCTCTCACAGTCTAGCCCCTATGGTTCAACCTCTAAGTACAAGAAACCCTCTGGGAGGCACACACAGTCTCACCCCTCTGGTTCAGCTACGTAAATTAAGAAGACTCTCTGGGGAAGCACTCACCATCAATTCCCCCTATAGTCTCTTATAGTGCTAAAGGATGTCTGGAGAAGCACTCAACATCAATTCCCCTTGTGGCCCGTGTCATAGTTAAAAGACTCTCTGGAGAAGCCCTCCCGTCAATTCTCCACTTGGTCTCTCATTGTGATTAAAAAGACACTCTGGAGAAGCCCTTCCGTCAATTCTCCCTTTGGTCTACTACTCTAGGTTCTCACAGTAATGAGTAACTAAACATGCTCATCGTGTGTGTATCGTCCTAGTAAACCTCAAGAACTACTTGACAAACAACTAAGGCTCAACATTAAAATAAAACAACAGTTCCACTATCCTACGACTAGGCATGGCAACTGGCAAACGCCAAACAGGCAGAAGAAGCATGGCAAATAAATCTGAGCACAAACAAATTACTCTAATCACAAGCAATAACCTCTACTAAAGCAATCAAGCAAAGCAAGAGATTAACAAGGGAAAACAGGAAACACGTAATACCCTGTTCAAGGGTATTGGTGGAATTTGCACAAAATACTCACGACTTTCTACAAGAAGGCACAAAACACCTACCTCGATCCTAGGAGATCGTTATACGTGAACCTCAACAACAGATTCCCCTTAGAGTGAATTAGATCTGAGAAAACGCACAAAACGTTCATCCCACGATAACTTAAAAACAAGGAGGAATCAAGAAACAAGGCTCAAGAAGAAGGAAGAACTCACCGCTGCGATTCCAATGCAATCGACCATGCTCGAATCAGAGAACGGACGACGAGGAAGGACTCCGTCGAAGATCCGGCCGTACGAACACTCCCGGACGGTTGAAAACTGTAGAAGAAGATGTATTTGGGGGTGAGGCACGACCCCGGTCCATTTAATGAAAAAAAAGAAAGTACACAACGTGTACTTTTAGAGTACACGGTGTGTACTTCGAATTTTCCGTACTCCGAAATAACCGGCCTCCACCTCAGCCTTACACAACGTGTGTGTGGCCCAGACACGGCCATCACACGGTTTCGAGCCGCAACAGAGTACACGACATGTACTCAGAATGTTCATGGTGTGTACTTTGAAAATTTCCAGAAAAACTATTTTTCTTAGAATCTCCAGAAAATGGAAAAACATAACTGAATGAAGGTCCGGGTTCTTACAAACTTCCGCCTTTAAAGAAATTCTTCCTCGAATTTCCCTAACAAGGTGGAGAAGAAGGATTCCCAAACAGCTCTGGCCACTACGATCGTACATCGGCCTCCCACTCCCAGGTCTCGTCCTGTACTCGCCCTTGCTGCCATAGCACTCATACCAGAGGAACAGACCGCCCGTGGAGAACCTTCGTACTACGATCAACAATCCGGATAGAATACTTCTCAAACGATGCATCCACTTCATGCTCGACTTCCTCAGGTTGAAAGACAGGAGACGGGTCTGAAAAGTAATGCCGGAGCTGAGAGACGTGGAAGATGTTGTGCATGGCCCGATACCTTTGAGGTAGCTGCAACCGATAGGCAACTGGCCCCACTCTCTCCAAAACCTCAAATGGCCCGACGTACCATGGCAAAAGCTTACCCTGTCTCTGAATCCTCTTGTGTCCCAACCTAGGTGCGACCCGTAGGAAAACCCGATCACCGACCTCGAACTCCAGAGTTCGTCTCTGCTGATCCGCATAAGACTACTGCCAAGACTGCATTGTAGCCATCCTCTTCTGAATCAGCTCTTTCTGATCTGAAGTCTCCTGAAAAAGATTAGGTCCCAGCAAAGCTACCTCTCCTGCCTCCAGCCAGCATAAGGGTGATCAGCATGGCCTACCGTAGAAAGCCTCGTATGGTTCCATCTGGATGGTCACCTGGATTCTGTTGTTGTAGGCGAACTCCACCAGAGGAATATGCTTCTCCCAAGAACCGCCAAAGTCAAGGATGCAAGCTCGGAGCATATCCTCAAGCACCTGGATCGTGCGGTCGGACTTGCCATCAGTCTGGGGATGGTATGCTATACTCAAAAGAACCTGTGTACCCAAGGCCTTCTGAAGTCCAAGCCAAAACCGAGAGGTAAAGCGCACATATCTGTCTAAAACAATAGAGCGGGGAACTCCATGCAGACGCACAATCTCATTGATGTAATGTCATCCTAGATCATCGACACTGAAGGTCTCATTGATTGGAAAGAAGTGAGCATCCTCCGTAAGTCTGTCAACGGTAACCCAAAAAACGTCGTATCCCCGAGGTGACCTTGGAAACCCGGTCACGAAGTTCATCGCAATGTCTTCCACTTCCACTCTGGAATGGGTAATTGCTGTAAAAGCCCCGCTGGTTGCTGATTCTCTTCTTTCAATTGCGGACATGTAGAACATCTCATGAAAAAACCAGCAACATCCTTCTTTATACCTGGCCGCCAGTATTAGCGATGAAGGTCCCAATACATCTTGGTGACGCTAGGATGAACTGACCAAATAGAGGAATGGAAATCCTGCATCAGCTCGTCGAGTATGTCCTCTGGCACCCATACGCGTCCTTGGAAACGCAAGATCTCATCCTCGCCCACTGTCCATCCCGGAAGAGGTTCCCCTCCTGAAACACACTCTCGCAAAACTAAGCCTTCCGAGTATGATAGCTGCCTCATCCGTACCCAATCAAGTAGCATGGAGGTAACAGCTACAGAAGATAGAAATGTATGTCCCCGTCTGTTGTGAACCTCTAGATGCTTCTCAGAGAACAGAGCCATCAGGTGCCACTCACTACTGGCCTCCTGAACTTCCTGAATCTGAGTTCTCCGGCTCAATGCATCTGCCACGACGTTACCCTTTCTCGGCGTATAGGAAAGCTCGAAATCAAAATACTTTAGATACTCAACCCACCTACGTTGCCTCAGATTTAGATCAAGCTGAGTGAAGATATACTTGAGACTCTTGTGGTCAGTGAAGACCAAAAGTTCTCTCCCAGAAGAAAATGTCTCCAACAGCGCAAGGAATGAACAACAGCTTCCAACTCCATATCGTTCATAGGGTAGTTCCTCTCATATGGCCTCAACTGCCAAGACCCATACGCAATGACTCCATCTCCCTATATAAGCACATCTCCTAACCTGATACCCGAAGCATCACAGTAAATAGTGCAGCTCTTGCCTGGCACTGGCAAGACTACTATCGGTGCTGATGTGAACTTCCCTTTCATCTCTTGAAATGATGACTCACAAGAATCTGACTATAAGAACTTCTCCCCCTTCTTGGTCAGACCTGTCAAAGGTGCTGCTAAACGGGAAAAGTCCCGAATGAAGCGTCTGTAGCATCCAGCCAGCCTTAGGAAGCTCCGTACCTCAAAAACATTCTTCGGCTGTTCCCAAGAAAATACAGCTCTCACTTTCTCTAGGTCCACATATACTCCTGTCTCTGAGATGATGTGACCCGAGAAGTGAATCTAATCCATCCAAAAGTGGTTCTTTGAGAGTTTAGCATAAATTCGATGCTCTCTCAGTGTACTCAGAACTATCTCAAGATGGGTGGCATAGTCGTGTCGAGTGTGAGAGTACACCAAGATATCATCCATGAAGACCATGATGAATGAGTCCAAGTAAGGATGGAACAACCGGTTCATCAGCGCCATGAAAACTACATGTGCGTTCGTGAGACCAAACGGCATGACTGTATACTCATAAAGACCGTACCTGCTCCTGAGTATGTCAGAGGTATACCTGATGTTCTAACGTGCAACTGAAGATAATCGGACCTCACGTTGATCTTCGAGAACATTCGGGCTCGTCGAAGCTGATCTAAAAGGTCATCAATCCGCGGAAATGGATATCGGTTTTTGACCGTCAAATGGTTCAACTTCTGATAATCCAAACAAAGCCGAAGGGTACCGTTTGCCTTCATCGCAAATAGAACAGGCGAACCCCAAAGAGAAGTACTGGGTCAGATGAAACCCTTAGCCTGTAGCTCCTCCAACTGCTTCTTGAGCACCTACAACTCATGTGTGGCCATCCTATAGGGATTAATGGACACCGGTGCCGCTCCTGGCACGAGTTCAATAGAAAAGTCCACCTCATGCTCTGGAAGAAAACCTGAAAAGCCCTCTGGAAAGACATCCTTGAAGAGATCCACCACTGGAGGAAAGTCCAACTGTGGAGTCCCCTAGTTATCCTGATAAAGACTAGAAATCTGGGTTGTCATCTCTCCTAGCCCAAGATGCTCAAGTCCTGCCCGACTCACCCGAACGTTCCATTCGCCTCTATGAAGGAAAGATTCACCTTCTAGTGAGATGAAACTGACTCTGCGGCAATAGCAGTCGATGACTGCCCGGAAGGGAATCAACCAGTCCATGCCAAGGATGACATCATAGCATGTCATCTATAGGACATAGAGATCCCATAAGAAGAGATACCCTACAACCTCGAGAGGGAACTCTCTACACTGACATACACAATATTTCATCATTCCCAAAGGTGTGTCTACTGTCAACGAGTCGACAGAAGAAAAGATGCAGAGTCCAAGGCTCTCCACAACGACAACAGAGATAAAACTATGCGTAGCACCAGTATCGAAAAGGGCTGAAGATAAAACTGAGGCTACTAAAATCGTACCTCTAACAGTAGAAGGGCTGAGATCCTGCCCTTGATAAGTATGCTCCACGGCGAAAGACTGGCCTGCACCGCGGCCCTACGCCCCTGACTGACCACTCTTAGCTGAACCTCCCTGCTGGTGTTGAGGGACTGGTGGCTGACCTCCACGACCTCGACATCTACCTCAGCCCGAACGGCCAGAAGAATTCCAGTTCCATGACTGGTGAGAGACTGGTGGGGCTGCTCCTGAACGAGGAGTCATGGAAGAACCCTGGTCACCTGCTACTTGTGGGAAAACCTGGCAGAAACACTGAAGGTGACCCAACTTGCCACAAGATCGGCACTCCATGGGGTCCTTCTGGCACTGCGTCCTCCTGTTCCCTGTCCGGCCACACTGGTAGCATGTCACCTGGCTGCCTGATGATGCGTCTCGCTTCCTCGAATCACTGTGCGTAGGCTCCCTACGACGCTTCTTGCTGTCATCTGAAGGAAAGCTAGCTCTGGAAGCAGAACCGCCCAGACTCACAGCTCCAGAGTCTCTCAGATTATGCTCCGCAATCAGTGCCTGGTTGACGATGGAAGTAATGGATGTCAGCTGGAAGATGTTCACCTATGAGCGAATCTCCCTCTTGAGTCCATCCTCAAAATTCCTCTCCAAAAACACCCAACTGCCATCACGAAGGGGTGTAAAATGATGTAGATCAGTGAAAAGAGAGGAATACTCCATGATAGATAGAGTACCTTTCTCCAAGATCATGAACTCCCGGGCTCGATCGGCCCTCAGGGTCTCCGGGTAAAAGTAGTCGTAAAACACACACTAGAATGCCTCCCATGTTATAGCCAACTGCTGACCCACCTGTGAGATCATGTCCCACCATCTCATGGTGGATTCTCGGAGCATGTAGGTGGCGAGCTTGACCCACCTCTCTGGAGGCGTCTCCAGATGCTCGAATATAGTCATCATGGCTTCCAGCCATGACTCTGCAGCCTGAGGTCCTCCCTCCCCTAAGAACGTGGGAGGATGCTACTGCTGAAAGACCCGTGTCATGTCTTCCATAGACGAGGCAGGATGCGGTGCTCCCTGGAAGTCCTGCATTATCCTCATGAATCCTTCCCTGAACTGCGCATCAGCGCCTGCGACTGGTACAAAAACCGATGCCAAGGATGGCTCGGCTGGGAGATCGACAGGAAGTCCCTGATCAGCTATATATGGCGTCTGATCACTGCCTGACGACAGACGTCCGATCGGAGGACGTCTCGGAGGCATAACTCTAAAATATCAAAAGCACGCCTTATATCAGGAAAACAAGGACAGAGAACAATAGAGTACAAAACGGGAACATGGTAAAAAAGCACACAAGATTTCAAAACACGACTACACAGCGTGTCTACATAAACCTCTGACATGGGCATGTAATCCTGCCCTACGATTCGTGTACACTTCAAACTACACGGTCTGTTGACCCCCACACTCGACGTGTACTAGAAACTATTCCCCTTCCCAAGTCTCCTTACACGGCTAACCCACACGGTCCGACTCAACCCGAGACTGCATGGCGTGTTCGAATAAAACAGGGCGTGCACAAGACAAGGCCTCGGTAGTCTGTGTTGCTAAATACACAGACGTCTACAAGGCAGGACCTTACACGACGTGCTCCAAACAAGCACGATGTGCATAGGTGAATGCGACACTGTCCCGTGTTGTTCGTGACATGGCCGGGTACCTGAGCAAGACTACACAGCGTTTTTCGAAGAAAAACGGTGTGTAAAAAAGAGAGTCACACCGGCCGGTGTTGTTCATGAGATGACCAGGCACTTGGACAGTACTACACAGAGTGTTCCCTACAGACACGACGTGTTCTACCCAAGCTTCCACGGCCCGTGTTGTTAGTGACACGGCCGGGTACACGGCTCCAAACTCACACGGTGTGTACCACTAGTACGCGGTGTGTTCCCAAAGTTACCCCTACGACACCGTGTTCTTCTCACACGGTCAGTGACACGGCCTGAAAACTACACGGCGTGTATCCTAAAAGTACATGTCGTGTATTCTGGGTTTTTCTGGGCAGTATCTCAGAAACTGCGCAGAATTCCAGAAATACTAAAGCAAGGAAAAAGGTGCCAAATTCTGATCCGTGAGGGCCCGTAACACCTCAAGAACCAAAATTAGGTGTTCATTTTAAGCAAGGAACAAAGAAACAGTTTTCTAACACAACAGCAGAGAATCTATCAAACAACTATCACAACAGCATGAATAATCTACATAAAGTCTATCACAGCAGCATGCAATCGCTAATGCACCCTAGATGGCATGGTAAGAATGCATGACATGTGATTTCTACAAGTGCCTATATGATGAATGAGATGGAATACCCTCATCTCATCGGGTTGTGATAGAAATAGAATCGAAATATCAAAATAATAACCAAAAAAGTCATATGAATCACTCAAGGTGAAAACATACCAACCATAAAATCTAAAAACAAAAAAAACTACAATTAACGAGGTAGTATAGATTTTCCATGTACATGGGTTAGCTACTCCCGAGCATAGCTTAATGCCAAGTACCGAATCCGTCCTATCCCTGGATAAGGTCTCAAAAAAGTAAAGTAAGAGAAAAGAACTCATCTGATACCACTTTGTATCGTCCCAAGTCTGGAGCCCCTCCACTGGTGCCCCGTACACGGTTCACCACATGGCCTCAAGCATGTTTCCCCAAACGCCAGAGGCTGCCGACTAGCAACGAGGGCCTTAGTGAGTCGGTGGGGAAACTATGCCCTCATTCGGTAAGGTATACAAGGTAAGAAACAACAATAAAAAATGGAAGCAGTAAACAACATGCATAACAACAGAAACCATACATCATAAGCAATGCAAGTATATAACAATGATGACAATAATGCAGCAGGTACAATTATCTATGGAAAACATCAACACAACAACATGTTGGAATACAATTAAAACCATGTGCAAAAGAAAAACAATGATATCTCCTCCGCATCGCGAGCCACGGCTCGGTCCCATGCTCCCCAGCTCCTGGTGCAGTCAAGATCCGAAAGTAGAAGGGCGCTTGCCCTTGTCTATACCTACAGCAACATTGTCTGCTTGGGTCCAATAGCATGGCCCAAACAGGGTGTGAGATACAATTCCAGTAGGCAATCACCCATAGATTAGTGCCTAACAGTCAATGAATATATGGCAGTAATAAAACAAGAAGCAGTAAATGGAAAAGCGCAAACAGCTACAATCCACAGTTCTAACAAGTATAGCATTCAACAACAAGAAGAAAACAGGTAACCCTCTGCGTAGATCTCATAGTCTAGCCCCTATGGTTCAACCTCTAAGTACAAGAAACCCTGTGGGAGGCACACACAATCTCACCCCTCTGGTTCAGCTACGTAAATTAAGAAGACTCTTTGGGGAATCACTCACCATCAATTCCCCCTATAGTCTTGTATCATACTAAAGGCTCTCTGGGGAAGCACTCAATGTCAATTCCCCCTATGGCCCGCGTCATAGTTAAAATACTCTCTGGAGAAGCCCTTCCATCAATTCTCTACTTGGACTCGCTTCGTGATTAAAAAGACACTCTAGAGAAGCTCTTCCGTCAATTCTCCCTTTGGTCTGCTACTCTAGGTTCTCACAGTCCTGAGTAACTAAACATGCTAAGTGCGTGTGTATCGGCCAAGTAAACCTCAAGAACTACTTGGATATCAACTACGGCTCAACAGTAAAATAAAACAATAGTTCCACTATCCTACGACTAGGCATGGAAACTGGCAAACGCCAAACAGGTAGAACAAGCATGGGAAAGAAATCTGAGCACAAACAAATTACTCTAATAACAAGCAATAACCTCTACTAAATAAATCAAGAAAAGCATGCAAGAAACAAGGGAAAAACAGGAAACACGCAATACGCCGTTCAAGGGTATTGGTGGAATTTTCACAAAATACTCAAGACTTTCTAGAGAAAGGCACAAACCACCTACCTCGATCCTAGGAGATCAATATACGTGAACCTCGACGACAGATTCCCCAGAGAACGACGTAGATCTGAGAAAAAGCACAAAATGTTCATCCCACGATAACTTGAAAACAAGGAGGAATCAAGAAACAAGGCATAAGCAGAAGGAAGAACTCACCGCTGCGATTCCAACGCAATCGACCGTGATCGAATCAGAGAATGGACAGCGAGGCAGGACTCTATCGAAGATCCGGCCATACAGACGCTCCCGGATGGTCGAAAACTAGAGAAGAAGATGTATTTGGGGGTGAGGTGCGACCCTGGTCCTTTTAATGAAAAAAAAAGAAATTACACGGAGTGTACTTAGAATTTTCCGTACTCCGAAATAAACGGCCTCCACCTCAGCCTTACACACAATGTGTTTGGCCCAGACACGGCCAACACACAGCTTCGAGCCGGAATAGAGTACACGGCGTGTACTCAGAAAGTACACGGCATGTACTTTGAAAATTTCCAGAAAAACCAACTTTCTTAAAAACTTAAGAAAACGGAAAAACATACCTGAACGAAGGTCCGGGATCTTACTGTAATTTAACCAACTAATCATATGTAACTAAACTATTTACCTCAAATGTCTATATGAGACCATAAATTTCAAAATAAAAACTAGTTTAGTATACATGGGAACTTAATTAAAATGACTCTTTAGTAGATTACAACTTAAAAACATTAAAATGTTATATATATATATATATCATATTCCATAAACAAATACATAATTTGTGTTTGACAGATTAATAAAAATCCATTCCCTAAATTTTATCTTTGATTTTGTAGATAAATATTGGATATATTTCATACCAGCTGATATTATTGAATAGGATTGAATTATGAAAATAATTATAAATATATTTATTCATGTATCAAAAACATAATAAAATCAATATATTTATGTATATATTATTAAAACTATTAGAAGAAATATTTTATGAATACATATGAAATTTGAAATGTTTTTTTGATATTTCCTCTCTCTCTTAAAATCGAGAACAATGATTATTTTGTATTTCAACTTAGGACATGTCCCTATAGACATTTAATTTATTAATTATGTCCCCACTAGTTCCATAGATGAAATAATTAGGGATTTCAGTGATTAATTGAAGAACTACATTGATTAAAATATATAATATTTATGTAAATTGAGGAAAATACCCACCTTAGAATTTTATAAGGTAATCATTACATAACAAGAAGAAATTGTGGTAAATAAACAAAAAATAATGGGAAACACACAACACAAACAAATAGTGATTCCATTGTTGACACAATCAAAAACATCAATTAATTTTGTTATTTGTTATTTTGAATCATATTTTAAATACTAATTCCCTATTATTTAGGAAATTAATGAATGGTTTGTCATAATTTTTTTAGGGAAAATATTTCTAAATAAAACTAGATAAATCAATGATAAAAAAACATCCAATAAATGTTGAGAGGACTAACCAAATTACTACTATAGTAGAAGAAATTTATACACAATTAAAACCATGTTTTGTACCAAGGGAAATGTAATCCTCCTGACTCACCTATTATGAATAAATTTCAATCATACCCATCAATACAAACCATGTTTCAATGAAATTATGATGAAAATGAATTCATAAAACTATTAATTACATTAAATAATTAATATTATATCAAAAACATATATACCCAAGTGATAATATTAGAAAGACCTGTTAGGTTGAATAAAAATAATGCTTCTGTGAAACTAACATGAAAACATATTTTCAATCCATGTCATATGATAAATATGAGTATCATTACAATTATTAGTGGTAAAACAATTCAATTATAACAAATTCTATATTTAATCAAGAAATAAATGTGGTATTTATAACTTATCAAAACTCAAATTATTCACATTTTCAAATATAAGAGTCAAAATAAATGGCTTAAAAGGGTAAAAATTGTCAAGAGTTAGCCATAAATTCAATTTCAGTTGTGACGTTAACCAATTGAGACCAACCAATAAATATAAATATTTAAATAAAAAACAAAATTAAATATATTATAAATTAATATAGGATCAAGATAGTATTATAAAAATATTTTTAATGAATTAAATACCATGAAATTAAATATTCTTGAAAGAGAACCATAACCCCCACTAAAGACTATGAAGAGAAAAGAGAGTTGGTGTGGGTTCCAATAACATAATAATAATTCATCATACATTAAAAAAATGAAAAATTATCCCTCAAACATATCCATTACATTAATAATAGGGTAGTGATGTTCTTTTAATAATATTATTGACATTCATTATTTTATTAATGCATCACCATATATAATTTTCCCTACATTTTAGGTTAGGGAATTGTAGCTCATAGAGAATGTGGACCATTTAGAATACTAGATAATGATTCACTATAAAGGTGTTTTATATAATATGTTTTTTATTCTAAAAATATTATATTTGAAAAATATTTATATGTTATAAATTATTATATAATATTTGGATAGACACTACTAATCATATGTAGAGAATATCTATAATCTAGAAAAAATACAACCATCTTCCATAGATGCCCAAATTACACATGCATGTGTTAAATTGTCTCTAAGTTTTATTCACTCATAAATATTTTGGTTTAGGATTCATATATGGACCATTTTAATAGTGTTTTAAAATTTCAATAATTGATGTATTTTTATTATTTCATTCAATATGGTTATTTTCAAATAGTCAATGATTTGGTATTTTTTATTTTGACTAACTCTTAATTTATGGAGATAATTTTTTTGTAAATTTATTATATATATAATAATCTTCATATAAGATACTCTACTTATTTTATTATCCAATATTAGGATTAATTAAACCCCATTAAAATAAATTAAAATATTAATTTTTTGAGGGTTTAGAATAATTACATAATTTACTTTATAATATTGTCACATAAGAAAAACAATCATGAAATTTTACTACTATGAGAGATTAAAAAATAATTGGATAAATATTTATAAGCATCCACAATATTATCTGATCCATATACATTTATTGAAATCTCCTTGATAATGGGAGAAAATTGGATTGATAACTACTATGTAATCTAAACCAAATCCCACTAACATTGTCAAAATGAAGGTAAGAAAATTTATTAGATGGAATAATGTATTCAATATATAATAGTAAATAAGTTAACTCTATAAATTTAATTATTCATTAAAACAATTCAATGTTTTATATTTGGAATAATCAATTTTAACAAATATGATTGAATAATCATTGGTGATTTTATATGGACAATAACATGAATAACCATATCACTTGAATGGAAAAGTTTATATAAAATTTTACTAAAAAATTATCCAAAATTTTAGAAATTATATCCCACTATATCTTCTCTAATGGTTACTATATATATATATATATCTCTCTTAACTGCTCTCATGGATGAAAATAAGTGAACATTTACAAGCATATATATTGTAATATTTTATAATATGATGTTATATGTCTTATGTAACACTTTAAGTACAATTAAATAATTAATGGTTATAATTTTATCATATTACCTTCAAATTTCTGAGAGGATTACATATATGATTATAAAATTTATATATCTTATTTTAATTAATATTTATATATAATTTTCACTATACCCCCATAAATTTATTAAAAATAACCATATATTAAATTATTGTAAATTAAATTCTTTGTAATAATATTGATTATTATTATGAAATATTTTATATTGGGGGGATATCATGTATTTAAACTCTAAAATAAACATTATTTCCACCAAAGTAAAAGATAAATATGTGCATGATAAGAAATATGTTTTTTTGGAATACATGTTCTTATTATCAATTTTTAAGGATTTTAGTAAAATTTTAATCCTATTATCTCAGATACTAAAAATGCATGTGAATTGAATATTTATAAGAAACTAAAAAATAGAACTTTAGGGTTATAAAAGAGCCTCACTTTACCACTTATCATACAACCACTATGGTAGGATTAACCATCATGATAATATTTTATACCTATGCATATTAATTTTGTAATTCGTGTTCATATTGGGTATATCATAATTCTTATTCCAATATAAATAAATCCTGAATATTATACCCAATTCATGTGAATTACACTTGTTGAAAATTATTTTTTTATAAAGTGTTTAAATTATTCAAATTTTTATCTTCCTTCATTGGATTTAAAGTCATTCTAATTTTAACCACTCTTTTATTAATCATTTAATGAGGAATAAAAATTCCAAAAATAATCCTTATTCAATAGATTATTCTACTAAACTAATTATACATAAAAATCCAGGATAAATATATTCAAAAAAATTTGTTCCTGATCAAAATGTATCACTCAACATACATTTAAATGTTGAAATTCAATTGATATTATCCATCCACAATAAGAATTTCCCCATGTTTTATAATGCATTACCCTAGTATATTTACATAGAATATATTTTTTTCTCATGGGAACCTCTTTGAATTCAAAAAGATGAATTAAATGGACTTAATAATGAGTAAAAATAATATTTTATATAAACCATATTTGAGAATCATTTATACTGACAAACTCATTTGAATATTTATAAAAAATCATGTTTTAAATTTTTTTATCATGTTCTTATAAACTATTTTACATCGAGATTACATTAGTCCCTACTAAAAAATGTAAATCTATAAATATTAGTATTTATTAATGTATATTATTTATAGTTTATTTTTTTCGGTATGAGAAATTTTCCTATGTATTTATAATTTCGTAATAATAAATTTGGTTCCACAAATAACCAATGACCATTATTAATAATTTTAATTTATTGGGTATTCATTTCGTGGGATCACCACATAGTTCATTTTTATTTAATATGTTATTATTTCCATGTATTATATCATGAAATTGGAGAATACTAATGTAACCTGAGTTGATGAATCAAGAGCGGCTTAAGAGTTGTAAAATATATTCTAGGGTTTGTCTATCTGGTGTATTATCATACACTATATTTATTACTTTATTAATCATGTTATTTATGTAATTTTATATTATCATGGGGTAAATATTCATGTTTCTAAACCATATCATCCCAAAACTAAAAGTAACTAATTTTTTTTACAAATTATGGATTTGATAAAATATTTGAAAATGGTTTTATCACTTTAATATATTTTATAACATTAGTTTCGAGGATATATTATGGTCTTACCATGTTACCTTTAAAAATAAAATTGGTATAACTCAAATTTTTTTTTGGCTAGGAATTCATGTCACTGTTGATTTAATTTTGTGAACTATGGTTATTGGGGTGTAAAGAAATGTATCATAAATCACTAATATATTAGAACTCATCAAATATTATAACTCATGAAGCTTCAAGGTACTATTATAATTTTAAATAATATTTATTAATACTAAAAAATAATTAAAAATATAATCAATAATAAGAAAATATTTTATAATGAGTTCAATGTAAGAGTGAAAATATCTGGTAATAATTAAACAATTAATTTTATGCAAAGTGTGAATTATTCTTTCAATCCATGTGATTATATTTTACTATATATTTTAACTAATATAATTTTGAATACGATTAAAGAATTTAACAACACATGATTCATGAAAAATAGGAAATCGATAAAATAGTTTCAGGAGGATTTTTCATTTCTTGTGGTGGTGTGCGTTTTTCTTCTCTAGAGGTTTAGACATAAAAAATGTGATCTATTTCTGAAAGTCCATGACATGTTGAATGGTTAAAATTCTAACCGCGTATGTTCGACTCTCCATGTGTCTTCTTTAGGATGGTTAAATCATGCAAAAGAGCATGAATATGTAAAAGTGATCTCCTTCACCGCAATAAGAAATTTCATGATTAATGGATATAAAATTCTTTTTCCCTGACCTCTTTAATAGTTTAGACATTATGTAGGTAATATTTTAAATTAATCTAAAATTTTAATATGTACACAAATGTTTAAATATATTAGTGTATTAGTCAAATCTCCCAAAATTCTAGAAATACATTTTACATTAAAATTATATTTCTCTATATTGTCACATTAAATGAAAATAATATTTCTGGATGGAATTTTAGAAACACCCTCCTTCTCAAAAACAAGAAATATCTCATTTATGAAAACCCTAAAAATATGAGCAATTATAATGAAAAATATGTAAAAATATTTGAATTCAAAATAATTATGAATTTTTATCATGATCCTTCACATTTAATCTCTATTAAAACATCATTAAATTCTAGATTGAATCACAACAAGACCAAGATAGTTGTTCATAGGAATTATTATATAAGAAACAATCCACTAAACCTGAATTCCAAATGACTCATCCACACTTCAGAGGCCTCATTTGAAGTCTACAAAGACACATTAAACGTATACAATGAATCATACAAAAGTCTCGATTATTCATATAATGTGGTATTTTACTATTGCAAACTATATAGGGACTAGTCCAAATTTATAAAATACTCTTAAAAAATAATAATGGTTCATCTGATGATTTCTGTTACCCATCAAATGTCTTCATTCATATATGCATAATTTTGTTACATCTCCAAATTCATGATTTCTCACAAATTACATCAAAACATTTTCTATCATTTAGAGTGATTTCTATATTCACAACTAAAAATTTCAATGATATTCTCATTAATATATAATCATAAATTTATAAAAAATAAATTATATACCCATAATTATAATGGAATTTTTAATCTACCCATTTTTATTTATTTATATCCAATGAAAATATTTAATAACTCATTCTTGAAACTCAACCTCTCATCCATTTGACACTAATTCATATCTGTTGGCATGTGAAAATCATGATGACTCCCCAATGAATGTTAGAATAGTGTTTTTTTGAGAAATATATCCCTTTTTAATATTATTAACTTTGTAAAATTGATGTTATTCTCTCCGTTAATGTTGGAATACACTTTAACAAATAATTCTCAATTTTCAAAATTAACACATCTATATAGTTTTAAAAATATCAGGATTTTAATTCACCATTTAAACTATGACTTCTCCCATTTTTGTAGGAAAATTGTATCCTCCATTAGATTCATTAAAATTGTTGTTCATTTAATTCTATTATGTTAAATAAATAATCCAAAGTACAATGGGGGTTTGCTAAAAACATTTAATATTTTTTAGGGGATAAACATTCATGTTTTTCGTTAGGAAATAAAATAATTCCATGGGGATACCATTAATTAATTTACCACCCGCCTGGTATTGAGTTAAAAAAATTACCTATTTATGTCTTTATTTGAATCCCTCTATTTAATGAAATGAAATTTGATATCAACAATCCGGGATCATGATTTTTTCATTGGATTTATTGAGAGGACAAATCACACATTGAAAATCAAAATAATTTTTGATAGGTCATTAAACATTCACAATAAAATTTTCCAAAAAAAATCTTCATATAAATCATTAATGTGAAAACACATTTAGAAGAAATATACTTAGATTTTATGGTTCATAATGATGCATCATTATCATTTTTATTTTGAAAACCATCACACCTATTGCTTAAGAGAACAAATAAACTTGAACTGGACATTCTATCATCACAATAACATTTCGAACCTACATCTGTAAACCTAGAAACATTAAAATTATTTCCTTTATTACAAATTAACCTATAGATAAAAGTTACTTTAATATATCTAATAATTTTTTTGGTATTTATTTCATGTATCTCCTTTGGGTCTAATTGATATCTATCAAATGAATACCCACTTTATATATTATCATATCTAAAATCTACGATGTAAATTAGGTTGTTAATCTGCTATTTTAATTAGCATTCAATTACACTCTCATCTTAAATATATCTAAAAATTTTAAACCCCAAATTATTTTATTTACCCATATGATTTTAATCCTCTATCTTAATATTTATTAAAATTTCCATAGAATAAAAATCTTGGGATAAGAAAATAAAATTTTCTCTCTACAAGACTTATAACATCAAGAAACATCTTATATCATGAAGAATGATCATCCAAAGTTATTTTAATTTTTTTCTTGATTATCTTTTAAATACACATTATTTGTAACCTATTGATATGATAACCATCATATATGAAACAAAAAAGGGAACCTGGTTCCATTTGTGAGGTAAATGATTCCATTAACATTTTTCTTAGTGAATCTAAGCACATTTTAAAAAAATCATAATATAAACACCAATTCCATTTGTATTTCAATATAAAATATAGTTCCTTGAATAATTTACAAACACTATATCCATCATTATCTAGAGAAAACAATCATCTTTCTCAATTTCCTATTTTTATTCAATATCTCCATTCAAAAAGGAATACATAACATCCATTTGATATATTTTTTTATTTCTTATAAGGTACCACAATAATGAAAATCCTATATCCAATATTCATTAAACTAGTGAAAAATAAATATCAAAATATACCCCTTCAATATAATGTTCACCATTTAATACCATTCTTAGAATGTTATTGAATATTTCTACCTATCAATTTAATTTATTTTCTAAACCACCTCACGGTTCAATGGAAATTTACATTTAAAGGTTGGAAAGTATTTTTACATAAAACATAATGGATTATATTATTAATACGGGTAAAATAATTACTCACATCATAGTAACAAAATATAACAAAGAAAACTTTTTGAAGTCATTATAAAATAATATCCCATTATTATAATATGTGTAAGATAAATATATTGAAGTTTGTTTTAATATTTGATGAGATGAGCTTATGTTTGAGGATATCATCTTTGATAATGTTGAGTAAAAAAATTATTTTTCATGAATAGATCTTATATTGATAGAATGATTTCAACCAATAATGATTTCACTAAGAAGGATCAAAATTTTTCATTATGCTATAATATTCTGTAATATTAACTTTTTCTTTGGTTCCCATTTAACCTTAGGAGATGAATTTTGTTAAAAATAAATATTTATACAGGAAGTAAGGGAAATAATCATCAAAAAAGGTCCCAATTTTAATTATTCTTGATCATATTTGACACCTCATATATAGGTAATACCTACTTTTCATCTCTCTAACATTTTCCAACAAAATGTTGGTCAAATAAATAAATTAGTAATGTCTACTTAAAAAGAACCATCCAACTTCTAGATAGATATATTATAATTTCATCAAATATCAATATCAATTGTTTTGATTTTAATATCCTTTTCCACTTCACTAGACTGATATAATTAATTCTTTACGATACTTGGTTCAACCTCACTCTATGTCCCAAAAATCTTATTAGAAATGGGCTTGTTGGATTCATTACTTTCTTCATGAACCATTACATCAAGAAAAAATTTTATGCGTAAATTTTAATTTATTTTTTAATTTTTATAGTCAAATAATTTTTTATATGAGTATATATTAACTTTACTATTATATTGGTATCTATTAAAGAATATATCCTAAACTCATTCATCTAATTTTACCCAATTATAGTTTTATATTCTGATAATTAAGATCCTTTTAAAGACTCTAAAGTAATTCACTATAGTATTTTTTTAAACCAATTTTCATATGATTATGTAATTTATTTTTTCCTAAAAAAACATCGATTTTGAATGTTCACACATATGAAAACAACTTCAATCTAGATGAAATTTGGTTTTTCAAATTTAGAAATCAAGATTCATCATGTCTCTAAAAATAATTTATTTATTTTTCCCTTAAAAAAATTATATATATGTGTGTATTGGTTTTTATATTGATTTCTAATTAGATACCTTTAAAATAAAAAATAAAAATAAAATTTTAGTGTACTCTTTTACATTATGCGTTCTAAATTCCTTGATAGGATGTTTGTGATCACTTTCGACTAATCATTTGTAATTCTTGAACATATACACTGATTGTGGATTTTAATTTATATATATAACCCGTATAATTCTAGTCTAATCCTTAATGAATGTTCTAAAATAAAATTTATCACTTATGGTTCACTCAAATTTTACTAGACTAATTAATAGGGAATTATTGATTATGTTTCCAATTTCCTCTTTCTTCTTTTTAATGATTTCACCTTTTGATCCTTTTGACAGATTTGGTTCGTATTTTAGTTTATTTAAGGAAAATCCAATACCACTTTTTATAATGATATTATACACCAATTATCTTCAATAATGTCTCTATGTCTTTTTTTTAAACATAAATTTTAACCATAAAAATATGATAATTTGAAATTATTAGATATATAATGTGAAATGGATTCAAATTATTCATTTCTATTATTGGGATTAAATTCCCATATTGAAATATTTTAGTGTAGAAATTGTACTTATTATTTACAACCTAACTAACATAAATAAACAATTGACACCCACTTAAAGGATTATACTAGAGATTGCACAAAAATAAAATATACAATGATATTAGCATTTCTAATTAGTTAAAGTTGATCTCATTACTTTAATCGTCATTTTTTTCATTACCAAAAAGATTATTTACCACCATTGAGATCTTAAAAAAAATTTATGATCATGATTAAACCTATTATGAGTGATAAAAATCAACTCTTGAAGATTTAGGTCTTGTTCATTTTTTGGGATTTGAGAGATACTTCAACAAATAATTTTCTGTCTTATTTTTTCCTTATTATAAATTATTTTCATTAATAATTTTGTGTTTTTTTATATTAATAATGGAAAATAAATCCTCATTATAGTGATATCTCTATTCACACCACCCCCAAATCACATCGAGACACTCAAATTAAATCTAGTCTTGTACAACTATTTTCTAACAATTTCAATCTTGATTTATTCAAGATCTATTTCTAATTCCAATAGAGAATATCTACAATAATTATCTTCCACTCTGATTCCTTGGGAGGGAAAACATTTAATCAAAACAATCACTATTGGACCCTATGCACCAACACACAAACAATATCCCATGAATATTGTTCTTCCATAAAATCGTTTAATTTTAATATGAAAATTATTTTTCTATCATAGTGAAAGATCTACCTTTTTTAGTATTGTTTTTCTAAACAATTTTTTTGTTGGCCATTCTGACCCTCCATATTTGATGTATTCATCATAAGAGAGTTTTTCCAACAACATATTTCCAATAATGAGGTTTAATCCCAGTAATGATAGCTAAAACATATTAAACATTTTTACATGAATTTATTGAAGAATTTACCTAGGGTGATGAACAATATTTCTCAACAACCTATAACGAATCATCATTCAAAAATCCATCTTTTTCAATGTAACTTATAAAATTTATAAAGGAATTACTATAATTATAAAACCTTGATTTATCCTGGTTGATAATTTCTACATGATCAACTATCATCTTCCCAAATTCATTTATGATTCTATCTGGCATATCCACTTCCACATTAATAATATTAGTTAGCATAATGTGGACATTTTCTATCGAAAAAAGATAATTTTAATCTTTATTAAACTATTCATAAAATATTTTGATTCTTTCTTGAGATGAGTTCATAAATACAAATACACTTCATGTTTATATTTGAACATTTACACTATATATATGACATATTCTTCTTATTATCCTTCACATCTTGAGCTATAATCTTTTTTTTCAACACATACATCGATTTTTTCCATTTATTCACATTATTTCTTATAATTACCATATTAGGAACAATAATATCCTTCCTCCTTAATCATCACACTCTTTTTAATGCTTGTTTTCATTCTCTTTTTCCCATCATATGAATTCTTATATTCAATGAATGATCTACTATTAATCTCTAAGTCATCATTTCAACGTCTTCCATATAAAACATCACAATCATCTTTGATAAAGGAAATTCTATAAAAAAATTTAAAAGAACCAAAAATTATAAAATATTAGTTTTATAATTATTTAGATTTTATATTTAACATTTTTAACATTTATAAATATAAATTCCATAACATTATTATGGCCCTCGTTATTATAATTATCATACTATAATTTGTTATATGATTCAACATCCTCCTAATTGATTTTAAGCATACTCACAACCCTATATTAAATATATTAATTATCACTCTTCATGATAGTTTATGTTTTTCTAATTTCAAAAATGAGAGGTTTATTATACAATCAATAAGGGAAACATCTCCCATATATTATATAGTTATAACATTTGCATCGAAATTATCTATAAAATTCATCACTAGCTTCTTCACAATGGAATAATATTCCTTTATTTCCAAAAATCATCTGATATGGCTAAATATTTTTTCACCTGGGTGAGATACTAAAAAATAGTTTCATCCATAACCATATTAATATCATAGAATAATTATATCTAAATAAATAGATTAACTTCGTTGATAATAATTTTCCCTTCATACAGGTTCTTCAGTTTTACACAAACTTATTCGGTTATCCATAAAATAATGACTATGGTATAAAAATTATCTTATAGAGATTATAATATATAATCTATGTCCATCCCAAAAATCTTATGGTTTTATTTTTCAATAAAATAAATAGTTCTTTATAATTTAATGGGTTTAAATCGTGAAATAATTGAAACACAAACTTCAATTATATGTGAATGAATATAAGGTGGAATTGTACACTTTTATCCATGAATGTTGTTCCCATAAAAATTAAATATTTCATTAAACAATTAAATATATAAAGAGTATCATATTATGAGGTAAATTATCTCTAATACCTCTTGTAGTGCCTTTTCTAAATTGTGTCCCCCAAATAAAAGGGTCTGTATCAGTGGTACTTATTTCTATTAATTCCCCCTTTTAATAAGTAAGCCTCAATTACTTATTACTTAGATCATACACTAATAATATTATATCTTCACCATTAAGAAAAATCAAATATAATACTAATAAAAAAAGAATAAATTTTAAGGGATTTCCTTGATGTGAGAGCCTAGTCCTTACCATGATCAACTTTTAGTAGTGTTCTATATTATATTATCACTATAATTTATAGTTACTATAAATGGGTAAAATCATAATATATAATTAGTGAAAGAATTTTCAACTTCACTTTAATAAATGGTATTATTAATTCTACACAATAAATGTTTGATGTTATTTATTTCAGTTTTTATAGTTATTTAAGAGCCTTATTATGTTGCTATTATATAAACAAGATCTTATTTAACTAACCTGTGTTCTAAACATTATGAAATTTAATTTCTTCCAAGATATTATCAACCTATTAAATGGTAATTATAATTAATGTCTACCTATCCTCATTGATTATCTAGAATGAAAATATCTTGCCCAACATAATGGATGCATGAAATTTATCCCCATTATTAACCTAAATAGAATGAACGTAGATCTGTTTATTATGAATTGGATTGACTCAATATGTAAATAATTTCAAAGTGTGTAAATTTAATATTACATAGGGATTCTATTTTCATTTATATATCTTTTCATCATGCTAAAATTTTATCAATCACATCTATAGAAATTCTCAAGTTCATTTTCATTATTAATTAATAATTATTTATTCACAAATTTATTATGAATAATAATTCCAAATATAATTTTTAAACTCATTAATTCTCAAAAACACTAAATATTGTGGTCAATGTAACCCTAAAAAAATTAACACTTATCGTAGAAAAAAAATTCAAATATATTACTTTTAAATCTATTTGATATTTTTCATCAGCGGTCTCATTTATTATCAACTAAAACATCCTTGAATCTCATCTTTTATCACTTCTTAATTGAGATCTTGATTTTAAAGAAATCATATACTATAATTCATCACAAAAAATGATCTCTTAGATGACCCATCCAATAACATAGGGAATCCTATAAAGTCATCAACAAATCATCTAATATCTTGGATAACACTTTTGAATATTTATGTTACTCATCAGAAGTGGTATTTTACCAATAAAACACTCTAGTGAGTCATACAGAGACTAAACTACACATCCTATAATCATAAAGACTCATCAAATTTAAAAAATGGTTGATATAATGTCATCATTGACAAATAATAATTTTTTATTAATCTTAAAAATTAATAATTCTCTAAAATGGCATAATGAAATTATTAAAGATATCAAAGGGCTTTCTCAATCTTTAGAAAAATACGTCAAAAACATTTACGGAAATCTCTATCAAATGGTTCAAAATTGATAAAATATTCATAAATTCTTCAAAGGGCATCATTAATTTTCCTATTTCAAAATTTATAATCATATAAAAGGACATTATCCATTAAATATATATTTAAATAATTCCTTCTTCATTGATGTTTATTTTGGTATCATTATTATATGATCAATTATTTGATTAAATAATATTTTTTGAATTAATTTATGAAATATTATTAATCAATTTTATTATTTATTATTCATATGGTTTATTTAAACTCTCTATATGTCCATAATATGAAAATTTACTTAAAATATTTTTTGATATATATATATATTACTATATATAATTTTTGATCTCTTGTATTTTTTTTCTTTCCATTAATTTATATTTCACATCAGTTTCCCAAACATACTTTATTGATATAACATAATTTACCTAATTTATTAGTTAAAAAAAACAGTTTGCGTAATACATGTTGGAAAATATCTTATGTTTTTATTTTGGGAATACATAATTATGGGGATATTGAATATTTAATTACAATGTATAAGAATTTTTTTAATTCAAATGAATTAAAAAAATTTAATATGTTAATATATATATATATATGTATATATATATATATTAATAATATAATTTTAATAATACAATAAAATATTAATCATCAAAACACATTTAATTGATTTTTTTGTGACTTGGACGATGTAAAATTGAATATTGAGTAAGTGTTTTTACCTTTCAAAACAACCCTTTATTTTATATAGTTTTATGAGATATGTGTTACAATAACAAATGTTTTATTCATTAATATGTAAAAAATCTTATAGTATTATTTTAATAAATAAAAATATATTATTATATGAGAAAATTTATTTTTTACCTTTTTTTAAACAAATTTTGATGTTTGATGGATGGTTTTACATAAGAGAAATAAATTATTCATAACGGATAATTAATTTATAATTTTTAATTATGATCATTAATATTTTTCTATCTCTATTAATGGTATTTAAATTAAAAATTAATATTTTTATAATTTTTTCTACATACATAAAATATTTGAATATTTTAAAAGTTAGTTTATTATTTAAAATATAATTATTTTAACATGATGTTCAATACACTATGCAAAAAAAAGAAAAAAATGAGTTTCTTTCTTATAAGGATTAAATATATTGAAAATACATAAAATAATAAATCAATCAATATGAATTCTTATAGAAACTTATAAAATTATTTGATCATGGGGGAATTATAATATACAAACATTCCCTATATGTATCATTATTTAGGACAAAAATATATTATTTTAAGGATTCTAGTTTGATATTAGTAATAAATATTATTATAAATATGATATTAAAAGTTATGATATTAATGGATAGATATCATTGTTAGTCAGATTATATTTTTATTCCATTAATGTGAATACACTTTCAAAGGATGAATAGGAACATGAACATGAATGTTTCCCAAAAAAATGTCCAAACATTAATGAATCCCTCAACTCTTTTTGAAATAATCATTAAAATTTTATAATATTTCACTCATTGAATAATCCAATAAATCCAATATATATTTTATTCACCCTCTTTTTGAATGGTATTGTACAAATAGAGAGGTATATTATCCCATGATATAATATATTCAATTATATTTAATTTCCATCAACTGGATCCATGATGAATGATTTAATATTGGTCAATAATACATTAAATAAATTATTTATTTATATTGAATTCAATCATTTTATAATTAGTTTTACATAAATCTTCCTTATAGGATTTCATCTCTATATAATCTAACATTATCTCCTCGTTGGAGTGCAGAATTTAGCTCTGCTTGGGAAAAAAATCACTAACATCCTTGAGTTATTTATTTTGAATAAGCTGTACCAGGATAACCTAAATGTTAATATATTTGGTTTCATGAATATCCCTGGAATATATTTCAGGGTTAAATTATCCATCTTAATTTAATTACACTTTACCTTCCTTTTGGAAGATTTAATGAACCATCAATGTAGTTTTCACATACTAACCTACTAGGAAGCCACCAAGGACAGTGAAATATTAGAAGTCAGACTACAAGAGAACCTCTATTTGGCTAAGTGATGGTGACTAGAACTGATTTGGCACAACGCACTTATCAAATTTATTATCCTAATGTACTGATATACGAACCCACAAACGTCTAAATATATACCATATTAATATGTAAAAATGAATAAAATGAAAAAACAAATGCATGAACAACTCTACAATCCCCCCAATGAACATGAAAAAACATATCCAATGTTATGTGAAAACTATTGTCCCAATAACCTATAAAAATGTATAACCAGATAAGAATAAGGAGATAAATATTAACTTGTAACAACCTACATATCCACCAGTTATGATACCATTGATACTAAGAGCCACTAGAAACATAAAACAATGATCCCCCATAGATCTATATCTTATTTACCATCGTCTACATTGGAAATGAAACATGCAGGTGATTCCCATGGAGGAGTGAGTATATACATACCACGTAGGAGAGAAAAAAATTACCATGTTTTACAAAATAAATAAAATTGTTTTTTAAAAACCAAAGAATGGAGGAATGAATATTAGAACATCCTAACGTGTTCATAGAATGACACACATCCTAGTGTATACCCTCATGTTCACTACCGACCAAACAACTCATCATCTATAGCTTTCGATCTAGATGCATCATTTAACTACATTTCCCTTCCCTTGTATGATTATCATGGATCTCTCAACATTAATATGGGTGAAATTAATACTAAAGTGGTGGATCCTCTTGCAAAATGATCTTTAAATATATTCTATATAACAGCTCTACATATAGAGGACCCATTGCTAGTATATGTTCTAGAAATACCTAAATATATCTGATTTCATTGGTCATTGATTATGGAAACATGATCAAATAAGTGAAATGCCAATCCCTATGAGGATCATAATACCAAAAGGTTAGATACCTACTCAACATGTGAATGAAGAGTGAACAATCCACATCTGATCGAAGTATCCCATGAAAATAGGAAGTAAACATATTTTACTTTGCTTACATGGCATGTTACACCAGATCAGCAATTTAGTAGTGTTATGTATTCCAGTGTGGTATGTCTCACCCTAATTATGTTTTCTGAAAAATTGATACACAACATTTCATGTCCAAATGGTATAGAGAGTGATCCCCATCTACCCGGTGAGAGGACCAGTTTGGGATATTCCCAACACTGAGAGGGGAATGAATCCTTGTTGGGGAATTTTTAAACCAAATTATGCTTTTTATCCCTATACCTATCGACCTGTAAGGATCCTGATTCTATTATTCTCTTTTCTCTGCCACATGAAATAATAGGAATGTTGTAAAAATATGCACACCGTATTTTTACATTGTTCACCACTTAAAAAGAGTATATATGTCCGTTCTGTGTATGGTAATGACCAGTGCATAAATTCTAAAATATAATGTAGTAACAATAATAGTGGTTGACTAGGAAAAAATTATGGTATACAGTGTGGCTCCCTACACTAGGGGAGGGAAAGAAATAATCGCTTCCTAGTGTTTCTCCATACTCTCAAAGGGGGGAAGGGAAACAATCCTCCTCCAACATGTAACATGTCAGATACACCCTTACACTCACTGGTTCATTATACTTCAAGTGTAGACAGTCTCTTGCATTCTCTAGTTGGTTTTTATACTGCCTCTGAAGACGGTCTTCTCTCTATTTAAAGAGATTGAAACACCAAAACAATCTTCCACTAGTTGAGTAATGTTGGATGCTAAAATTCTACGTTGTTCATCCAAAACCTTATTCTTCACTTTATTACTTACTAAGCAGCATGAAAGTGACCAACCACTTCATTCTCTACTGCAAACCTATAAGCTGCACACTCTTCTTCTTTAGCTTCTTCAATTAAAAACCAAATGCACTAAAATATTATTCTTATTCTTGCTAGAATCTCAATTCCTATTTGTGATAGTTAAGTCAATGAAGTATATCTCAACTTAGCATCAACACAACTGATGAGAAGCTTATAAGAACTTCTAGCACAATTGGCAGCTTGCGTGCCAATCCCTACTTGTATGCCACCCAGCTTGCGAACCTCCCTAAATATGTGCCACCAACAACTTTCACTCCACTTCTGGCTTAGACAAAACACCCTTGTTTCACACAACTCCCTGATTTCATGCCTCTTATAACTTGTTCTCCACTTCTGCATGCACGCCACTCTACTTGGGCACCATTCTGCCTGTTCACCTCCCAAATTGTGCACCACTCTACTTATGCATCTTATGAATATCTAAAAACTTTCATGACACTTCATCTTGAACAAAACATTCTACAGCTTTCATGATCTGTAACGCCCCGACCCCAGTTACCCAGAGTCGGTGCATTATTACATAACATCGGGATGATCATGAGAAAGATCAAATCTCGAAAGACCGATTGGTTTAGTAGCCTTGGAAACACTATATATATTCATAAAGTTTTACATTACATAAATAAGTGAAAATATACAACAATATATTATCTCCATATTCCACACTCATATCCCCACATACTATCCCTGTAGCTCATTCATAAATTACTTCTTCACATCCTAGAAAAAATAAAACATAGAAAAGGGGTGAGCTCAAATGCCCAGTAAGGATAAAAATAAAGCAGAAACATTCATAAATAAGAATAAAAATTTAAGGTAATGTATAACTAAAACAAAATCATTTTAAACTGGTACTTCAACATAGTATGGAAAAAGGAAAATTAAATAATTCCATTTACTTATTCACATGGATATTCTACTAATTGAATAATTACATGCAATATCAATAACCACTTTCATAATGATGGAATGCATAATGCCAGACTATCATAACCACATAGCCAAGGCCTCGTTCCAAGACTACAAATAAGATTTTTCCAAGGCCTTGTGCCAAGACAGTAGTTTGTCTAATGAGACCTACCGATGCATCGAGGAGCTATAGCGGGCTCCACCCGTCACATATTAAGTCCAATGCATTCCCATATGAAAAGGATTAAACATAACATAAAAATTCATATTAAAACTAGCATAAGAAATGTAAATACTTCATCCATAAACCATGAATGGTATAAAAATAACACATCTATAGTAAAACATATCACAAAACCTTCAATAAAGTATAAAAGTTTTTTTCCATAATATATCAACTTCAAATAAGCATAAAATACATCAAAGGATGTTGACATAGATGAAATCAAAACTCTTTTTAGAGAAATATCTCTTTTTATTTTGAAATCATTTAAGAGTCATATATTTATAAAATAAAACATTTTCTTTGAAAATATTCTTATAAGCTTGTAAGGGAAGCTTCGACGATTTTATAACGGCGGAAAATAACCGCACCCGCCGTATAAGTTATAAAATCATTCTTACCTTAATTCTGTCGAAAAGGTTAAAAAGAACCTTGTTTGGAAAACGATGGAGAGATTCCTTTATAAACCACTTATAAAAAGTAAAACAACGGTATAAATGACTTTAACCCATATTCTTGTAAATAGTAAAAATGTTTTGAAATACATTTTTAAAAAACATGGATGTGGATGATAAAGATATCCGAGTAGATTATTACGTATAAACAACCTCAGATAATGAAGAGATTGTGAAATAAACCCTTACCTTGTAATTTTCCTTGGTTGAGGGTAGGTTAACCTCCTGTATAATGGTGAAATTATTGTTATAAAATTATACAATAATCATATATATTAATATGATATCATATATGATCTTTTAACATTTCTTTGTTAATAATATCTTAGTATTATCGTCGTTTCAAGTGTTAACTTACTCCTTTTCTTTTATATGTTTTGTTACGTAAGCCATGTTTTTAATGATTAGGTTGTATATTTTTCATATTCAGAATGATATCAAGTCCTTACAAATTATTTTTAAATCGTAAAATGATAATTATACTTGAATGGATATGATAGAGAATGAATCTTATCGCGTTCGTGGAGACGGTAGTCGGTACGTATGCACGAGCGACAATATCATTCTTTTGATATTAAAATAATATATTATTGGAATTTATATCATATATACATAATCATTATCATGTTACATTTATTATTTACATGAGTTACACATCATTATTATACCCATCCAAATAATAATATATTGAATAACAATTACAGCACGACGTGGAGACGGTAAGCCGTACGTATGCACATATGATGACATGTTATTCAAAGGGTGTATAGAATACTGAATATGGTTGTACCATATTTATAATAACATCACTGTATATATAAGTTACTGGATTTATTATTTTAGAATGGTAATAACAAAGAAAGAAGAAGTGGAAGAAGAAATGAATTTGAAAAAGGGTGGTGAAAACATTACCTCTTCTTCGGGTTCTTCCTTTTGATTTGATCAAAAGGGCTCCATAGGTTTGCATTATGATCAAACTAAGGCCTATAGGTTGTAGTGAGGGAATTTGAGAGAGTATTTTGGCAGAGTTTGGCCAATCCAAAAGGCTTTGAAGGTGTGAAGTAATGAGAAGGGGGAGTGTCCTTTTATAAGAGGGGTAAGGGTCCCCTTTGGAAAAGCTAGAAATATTAATTTATAATAAATTCATATTCGGTTTCTAATGGATCAAAAGTTAATTATTCAAGGATTATGGTGGGTATAGGTCTAAAACAATTCAGCCAATAGAATTTAGACAGTTTTGGGTTAATATATTAACCTTAACTTTTTGTTTCAACTCTTAGTTAATTAGTTTCACATTTACCATGTCACTTTGTATTTTTATATTATATAGTTAATAAACTGACTATATACATCCAAGAGACCCCCAAGTGGTCCATTAATGATACACCTATCAGGATATAATTCTCTTGTCCCATCCTTAGATTTTTAGGAATTTAATATCAATTAATAATATAATATTTGTTTTAAAAACTCTTTTATGTCAATTTTGACACTATTCAATAGTTGATTTTTGTGAAACTTATAACAGAATGATTACTCCAAAAAAGTCAATTAAATCAATACTAATATGTCATATTATCCTAGAAAATTAGTGTAATTCATTAGAAGTCTCAAATTATATTTATTTGGGTATTTATAATATCAATTATTTTAATTTTTCACTATTATGGAAATTACTGCATCATCATTGTGTCATAAATAAATTAAACTATTTAATGTCTAAAAATTATAAATAAAATATCATTATGTAGGAAATATTTTTATATTTCTAATTAATATTTACAATCGAATTTATCTTATGTATAACCCTATATTAAAAATGTTTTAGTAAATAAACTTTGATTTTAACTCTTTTAACTCTTCTTTGAATTAAATAATAATAAATGTCCTAATCTAATCCATGGGGGCCTAAATGATAATATTTTATTCCTAAGGTTGTTGTTGGTAGAGATACACTTGTCCAATAGAATTAGGACAAGTGTTAGGGTAATATTAATATCATTTTTTCCCTTAATTACCCCTATTTACTTTTAACCGTGGTAAACCAAAGTAAAAATTTTACTATTCACCAAAAATTATTTTCATCTCATTGAACCAAATTTTACTTCTTGATATTAACTGTGTCTCTCAGATTTTCGAAATTCTATTCACAGAAGTGGTAAAATAATGTTTTATGAAAAAATTCAGTTTTTTAACTACCATTTAGTAGTTTAACTATTCATAAAAAATTGAAGTTTTTCAGAATAATGCCAAAATTTCACCCTAAGCTATAATTGATATTACGAATTAAAAAATGATGTCTATTTTAAAAAATTCCAAACATATATGTTTCATTAATTAATTTTATTATTACTTCCCGTTGTCACAACAAATAGCGTGTTTTTATGAAATAATATATATCAAAAGATTGACAATTGTTTGGGTCTAATTTTAAAGTGAAATTAATTCTAATGAACACCATTGGATAAAATGGTGAAAATATATTCTAATTATACTTTAAAACGACTCAATAATATAATTTATCACAATAAATTATTTTGAATAAAAAAGTTGGTTTTAAGTATTTTTCACTATTCATAAAAATTGGAACTCTCAGAAAAATACCAAAAATTCATCTTTGGATAATTTCGATATTCCGAAACCAAAAATGAAGTGCTTTTTGAAATATAAAATATATATAATTTCAAAAAGAAGGTAGTAATATTCATAACGGCTAGTTTGATTGGTTGGGGTGTGTTAAAACTCGATGTTGCGTATAAGACACGCTATCGCATTATTCAAAGAGAGGCGTACTCTAGAAGCTTTGTGTGTTACATTCTCCCCTCCATCAAATAATTTCGTCCTCGAAATTTCCAGAATACTACTGCATTAAAAGACTCCGGTGGTTCTTCATCATAAGTTTCTCAGGTTCCCACGTTGCCTCTTCCATCTTATGGTTTCTCCACAAAACTTTTACCAGACGCATCGTCCGGTTTCTCAGTACTTGTTCTCCTGTATCAAAAATCCTGATGGGCTCCTCACAATAAGACAGATCAGGTTCCAGTTCTAATTCTTCATAGGTGAGTACATGCGTTGGGTCAGGCATGTATTTCCTCAACAGAGATATGTGGAACACACGTGAACTTTGGAGAGACTTGGCGGCATTGCCAATCGGTAAGCTACAACCCCAATTCGTTCTAGAATTTCGAAAGGTCCGATGTACCTGGGAGACAATTTACCTTTCTTACAAAAATGTATGACTCCCTTCCATGGAGATACCTTCTAGAAAACATGATCACCTACTTGAAATTCCAAATCCTTCCTCTGATTATCGGCATAGCTCCTTTGCCTACTTTGAGCTGCATTGATGTGATTTTGGATTACCTTCACCTTTTCCATCATTTCCTCCACCAGTTCTGGGCCTATAAGTTCTCTTTCACCAACGTCATCCCAACAGGTTGGTGTGCGACATCTCTTTCTGTATAACGCTTCATATGGTGCCATCTGAATACTGGAATGGAAGCTATTGTTATAGTAAAATTCTACCAAAGGTAAATATTGATCCCACATACCCTGAAAGTCAAGTGAGAAATATCTCAACATGTCTTCTAAGGATTTAATAGTTCGTTCTGATTGTCCGTCTGTCTGATGGTGGTAGGCTGTTCTCAAATGAAGTTAAGTATCCAGGTATTTCTGAAGACTCTTCCAGAATCTTGAAGTAAAACGGGGATCACGATAAGAAACAATCGATAGGGGTACTCCATGAAGTCTCACAACTTCATTAATATATAGTCTTGCTAGACGTTCAATTGGAATATCTTCTCTTATAGAATGAAAATGTGCTGACTTGGTAAGAAGATCAACAATAACCCATATTTCATCGTTCCTTCTAGGATTCATTGGTAGCCCCATGACAAAGTCCATCGTAATATTGTCCCATTTCCACTCCGGTATGGGAAGAGGTTGCATGACTTCTCCAGGCTGTTGCCTTCCAGCTTTCACTTGTTGACAAACCATACATCTTGACACAAAATCAGCAGTCTCCCTCTTCATGTTGTCCCACAAAAAATATTCCTTCAAATCTCTATACATTTTGGTGCTCTCAGGGTGTATAGAGAAATTGGAACAATGAGAATCATCCAGCAATTCCCTTTTTAGATCAGGTATATCGGGAACACAAATCCTCTTCCCGAATTTCAAAATTCCATCTTCATACACAAAGTCTCTCAATCTCCCATCATTCACAGCTTTAATCATCTTTTGAAAATATTCATCATTAGTCTGAGAACTCTTAATCCTTTCTAGTAAAGATGGTTTGGAAACCATTTGAAAAAGCATTGATTTTTTACCTTACCTGGTTATTCCCATGTCCATCTTCACGAGATCCATGAAAATTAGATCCCTTTCAATTCTCATATTGTTCAAAACTCCATGGTCTTTTCTCCTCAAAGCATCCGCCACCTTGTTTTCCTTCCTCGGGTGGTAGTGTATCATACAATCATAATCCTTGAGTAATTCAAGCCATATCCTTTTCCTCATGTTGAGTTCTTTTTTTGAGAAAATATACTTCAAACTCTTGTGATCAGTATAAATCTCACATTTTTACCATAGAGGTAGTGCCTCCATATCTTCAAAGCAGAGATCACAGCTGCTAACTCGAGATCATGAGTAGGATAGTTTTTTTCATGAATTTTAAACTGTCGTGATGCATAGGCAATAACCCTATCATTCTGCATAAGGACACAACCAAGTCCTTTCTTCGATGCATCACTATAAATAACGAACCCATCATTCCCCGATGGTAGAGTCAGTATAGGAGCATTGACTAATCTTTTCTTCAGTTCTTCAAAACATTCTTCACACTCTTTTGTCCAAAAACATTTAACCCCTTTACGTGTGAGCTTCGTTAATGGGTTAGCCAATGGGGCAAAATTCTGGACGAAACGTCGATAATAACCTGGTAAACCAATAAAACTACGTACCTCAGTTATATTCGTAGGTGCTGGCCATTCATGGATTGCCTTGGTCTTAGAAGGATCAACAGAGATTCCATCTTTAGAGACAATATGTCAAAGAAAAGAAATCTCCTGATGCCAGAATTCACACTTTCTAAACTTTTCATATAATTCATGTCTTCTCAGTGTCTTTAAGATAATGCGCAAGTGATTTTCATGATCTTATTAGCTTTTTGAGTATACCAAGATATCATCAATAAATACCACAACAAATTCATCGAGATATTCCTTGAAAACTCTATTCATCATATCCATGAATACAGAGGGTGCATTAGTCAATCCAAAAGGCATTACTGTAAACTCATAATGCCCATACCTAGTTCGAAATGCTGTCTTCGGAATGTCTTCCTTCTTCACACACAACTGATGGTATCCAGATCGAAGGTCAATCTTTGAAAAGTATTGAGCTCCATGAAGTTGTTCAAATAAATCATCAATGCGAGGTAGGGGATACTTTTTATTTATTTTTATAGCATTGATCTCCCTGTGTCCGATACATAACCTCACGGATCCATCTTTCTTTTTATCAAAAAAAATAGGGGCTCCCCATGGAGAAAAACCAGGGCGAATAAATCCTTTATTACTCAATTCCTCTAGTTGTTTCTTTAGTTCGACTAATTCTACAGTGGACATTCTATAAGGGGTCTTCGATATAGGCCTTTATCCAGGAATTAAATCAATGGAAAACTCAACTTCTCGTTCTGGAGTATGTCCAGGTAAATCGTCCGGATACACATCTACATATTCTTTAACAATGGGTACATCCTCTATTTGAACATTCCTTTCCTCACCCATAGTCATTTCATTCTCATCCTCCCTAATAATTGAATTTCGTTGAGATACTGGGGGTGGATCTAGATAAGAATTAGGTGGTGACGATTCTGCTCTAAAGATAAGGTGTTCCTTATCATCATCATCATCAAGAATCGTAACCTCTTTATTCTTACAATAAATCTTTGCATCATAGTTCGAATGCCTGTCCATACCGAGGATTATATCAAAATCAATCATAGGTATGACGATGAGATCAGTAGATAAAGAACATTTATGTGCTCTAGTGGGGACTGATTCACAAAACTTTGTTGCAATGATATTTCCCTTATGAGTATTAACTGAAAACTCCCTTGTTAAATCAAATTGGAAATATCTAATTTTCTTAGTAAACTAGGAAGATATGAAACAATGCGATGATCCAGAATCAAATAATTCATTTTCTAAACTTGAGGAAACCATTAAATTACCTGGCACCACGTCTTTCAGAGATTCTACCTCAGTAGTAGTGATAGTATAATCATGGCCTTGATCCCTTGGAATTTTCTGAGATAATTTCCCCTGACACATAGTACATTCATTTGCATAATGTCCCATATCCCTGAAATTGTAGCACTGAACATTGGTAGCTTCCTTCTTCCCTTTGAAATCATGAGCTTGGTGGCCTTTTTCACCACACTTGTAACAGACTCTCGTTCCCTTCAACAAGTACCGGGGTGTTTCTTCCCACATTTACCACAAGATGGATATTCAAAATTTCCCTTCTTCTGCTTATTTCCATTCCCAGATTGATCAGCAGATCTCTTATTCTCTTTATTTGCTTTAAAGTCATAAGACTTAGAGAATTCCTTTTCGGTCTTGATAGCACATGAGACAATGTCTTCATACGACGAGAAGGATTTTGATACTAATGCTCGATGGATAAATGGTATTAACCCATCAAAGAAACGATCAATCTTACTTCTTGGGTTACGTATATAATCTCCAGCATTCCATTATAACCTTGTAAAGTTAGCCTCATACTTTGTGAAATTCTCATCCTCCTTTTGTCTTAGACTATGAAACTGCCTTTCCATATCTGCTCGATGGTCGCGAGGAATGTATTTTTCTAAAAACAGATCTTTGAACTCCCTCCATTCCATATTTGATACTTCATCATCTTCCTTCGTATTTTGAATCAATGACCACCATTGATTTGTATCTCTAGTGAGGTGGTAACTGCCATGATAACTTTTTCCCTTTCACTACTCCCCAATGCCTGAAATATTTTCTTTAGGGAAAATATCCATTGCTCAGCTACTAAGGGATTTGTACTCCCATTTAACGTTGGTGGTTGTTTCCTCATGAAGCGCTCTAACATTGATCCTCCACGCTGTGGATCAGGGTGCTCCATACGGGTAAGGTTATTATTCCTAACCTGAGTAAGTTGTCCAAGTATGGTGATCAGCTGATCGACACTAGTTGCATCACCAGCTCCACTATAATTATATTGATCAGGAGGGAAATCCCTACATGGAGTGCGTGCATTGATACGGTTTCCATTTCTTCTACTAGGCGCCATTTCTAAACAATGGTGTAAACTAGATCAGTTTATGAATCAAAATATATAATCCCATACTTATAAAACACTTAACATAAATTGAACTATTTATGGATATAATCCATAATCATAAAAATGTTTTATTTGAGGAATTATATACTCATAAATCCTTAATAATGGTTTGTAGAGAAAATGAGAATTATCCTAAGCATATCCCCCGGGAGTGTCGTAACCAAGAGTGCAGCAAGGCCCGTTGTCGTGCACCAGTTCCGGTTCGAGTCTAGCTCAAAGCGGTGTTTTTGGGTTTTACCGCTAGGTACATCTATGTCAGATCCGCCTCTACGTGCTTGTAACCAGACATGGATGTATTTCTTGGAAAACTCACAAAATCTCTACAATACCAAAATTCTAGGAAGTTCTTATATACTAATCCTCAAGGTCCATCTTAGGTCTATGTGCTCTAATCATATTTTATCTAAATATAGATTCCAAGGTTTGTACTAAACTTCCTCTGATACCAACTGTAATGCCCCGACCCCAGTAACCTAGAGTCGGTGCATTATTACATAACATTGGCATGATCATGAGAAAGATCAAATCTCGAAAGACCGATTTGTTTAGTAGCCTTGCAAACACTAGATATATTTATAATGTTTTACATTACATCAATAAGTGAAAAGCTACAACAATATATTGTCTCCATATTGCACACTCATATCCCCACATATTATATCTACAGGTCATTCATAAATTACTTCTTCACATCCTAGTAAAAGTAAAACATAGAAAAGAGGTGAGCTCAAATGCCCAGTAAGGATAACAATTAAGCGGAAACTTTCATAAATAAGAATAAAAATTTAAGGCAATGCATAAGTAAAACAAAATCCTTTTAAACTTGAACTTAAACATAGTATGGCAAAAGTAAAATGAAATAATTCCATTTACTTATTCACCTGGATATTCTAAGAATCGAATAATCACATGCAATATCAATAACCACTTTCATAATGATGGAATGCATAATTCCAGACTATCATAACCACATAGCCAATGCCTCGTTCTAAGACTACAAATAAGATTTTTCCAAGGCCATGTCCCAAGACACTAGTTTGTCTCATTAGACCTACCGATGCATCTAGGAGCTATAGCGGTCTCCACCCGTCACATATTAAGTCCAATGCATTCCCATATGAAAAGGTTTAAACATAACATAAACATTTTTATTAAAACTAGCATACGAAATGTAAATACATCATCCATAAACCATGAATGGTATAAAAATAACACATCTACAGTCAAACATATCACAAAACCTTCAATATAATATAGAAGTTTTGTTTCATAATAAATAAACTTCAAATAAGCTTAAAATCCATCAAAAGAAGTTGACATAGATGAAATCAAAACTCTTTTTAGAGAAATATCTCTTTTTATTTTGAAATAATTTAAGTGTCATATATTTATAAAATAAAACATTTTCTTTTAAAATATTCTTATAATCTTGTAAGGGAACCTTCGAATATTTTATTACGGCGGAAAATAACCGCACCCGCCGTATAAGTTAAACAAAACATTCTTACCTTAATTCTGTCGAAAAGGTCAAAAAGCACCTTGTTTGGAAAATGACGAAATGATTCCTTTATAAACCACTTATAAAAAGTAAAAAAAGGGTATAAATCACTTTAACCCATATTCTTGTAAATATTAAAAATGTTTTGAAATACATTTTTAAAAACATGGATGTGGATGATAAAGAGATCCCGGTAGATTATTACGTATAAACATCCTCAGAAAATGAAGCGATTGTGAAATAAACCCTTACCTTGTACTTTTCTTTGGTTGAGGGTAGGTTAACCTCCTGTATAATGGTGAAATAATTTTTATTAAATTATACAATAATCATATATATTAATATGATATCATATACGATCTTTTAACATTTCTTTCTTAATAATATCTTAGTATTATCATCGTTTCAGGTGTTAACTTACTCGTTTTCTTTTTTATGTTTTGTTACATAAGACATGTTTGTAATGGTTAGGTTGTATCTTTTTCATATTCAGAATGATATCACGTCTTTAAAAATTAATTTTAAATCATCAAATGATAATTATACTTGAATGGATATGATGGAGAATGAATCTCATAGCGTTTGTGGAGACGGTAGTCCGTACGTACGCCCGAGTGACAATATCAGTCATTTGATATTAAAATAATATATAATTGGATATTATATCATATATACAGAATCATTATCATGTTATATTTATTATTTATATGAGTTACACATCATTATTATACCCATCCAAAAAATAATATATTTAATAACAATTACAGCACGACGTGGAGACGGTAAGCCGTACGTATGCACGTATGGTGACATGTTATTCAAAGGGTGGATATAATAATGAATATGGTTGTACCATATTTATAATAACATCACAGTATATATAAGATACTGGAGTTATTATTTTAGAATGGTAATAATAATGAAAGAAGAAGTGGAAGAAGAAATGAATTTGAAAAAGGGTGGTGAAAACATTACCTCTTCTTCGGGTTCTTCCTTTTGATTTGATCAAAAGGGCTCCATAGGTTGGATTTATGATCAAACTATGGCCTCTAGGTTGTAGTGAGGGATGTTGAGAGAGTATTTGGGAAGAGGATTGCCAATCCAAAAGGCTTTTAATGTGTTAAGTAATGAGAAGGCGGAGTGCCCTTTTATAAGAGGGGTGAGGGGAACCTTTGGAAAAGCTAGAAATATTAATTTATAATAAATTCATATTTGATTTATAATGGATCAAAAGTTGTTTATTAAAGGTTTAAGGTGTGGATAGGTCGCAAACCATCCAACCAATAGAATTTAGACTAGTTTGGGTTACTATATTAACCTTATCTTTTAGTTTTAACTCTTATTTAATTAGTTTGACATTTACCATGTCACTTTGTATGTTTATATTATATAGTCAAAAGACTTACTATATACATACAAGAGACCCCCAAGTGGTCCATTAATGATACTCCTATCATGATATAAGTCTCTTGGACGAACCTTAGATTTTTAAGAATTTAATATCAATTAATAATATAATATTAGTTTTAAAAACTCTTTTATGTCAATTTTGACACTATTCAATAGTTGATTTTTGTGAAACTTATAAAATAATGATTACATCGAAAAAGGTCAATTAAATCAATCCTAATATGTCATATTATCCTAGAAAATTAGTTTAATTCATTAAAAGTCTCAAATTATATTTATTTGGGTATTTATAATATCAATTATTTTAATTTTTCACTATTATGGTAATTACTACATCATCATTATGTCAAATATAAATTAAATTATTTAATGTCTAAAAATTATAAATAAATTATAATTATGTATTAAATCTTTTTATATTTCTAATTAATAATTACAATTTAATTTATCTTATGTATAACCCTATATTAAAAATGTTTTAGTAAATAAAAATTGATTTTAACTCTTTTAACTCTTCTTTGAATTAAATAATAATAAATGTCCTAATCTAATCCAAGTGGACATAAATGATAATATATTCTTCCTAAGGTTGTTTTTGGTCGAGATACACTTGTACAATAGAATTAGGACATGTGTTAGGGTAATATTAATATCATTTTTACCCTTAATTACCCTATTTACTTTTAACCGTGGTAAATAAAAGTAAAAAGTTACTATTCACCAAAAATTATTTTCATCTAATTGAACCAAATTTTACTTCTTGATATTAACCATGTATTTCGGATTTTCAAAATTCCATTAACAGAAGCGATAAAATTAAGTTCTATGAAAAATTCAGTTTTTTAACTACCACTCAGTAGTTTCACTATTAATCAAAAATTGAAGTTTTTCAGAACAATGCCAAAATTTCACCCTAATATATAATTGATATTCTGAATTCAAAAATGATGTCTATTTTACAAAATTCCAAACATATAAGATGCATTAATTAATTTTCTAATTAATTCCCACAGTCACAACAAATAGCGTGTTTTTAAGAAACAATATATATCAAAAGATTGACAATTATTTAGGTCCAATTTCAATGTGAAATTAATTCTAATGAACACCATTGGATAAAATGGTGAAAATATATTCTAATTATACTTTAAAGCCACTCAATAATATAATTTATCACTATAAATTATTTTGATTAAAAAAATTGGTTTTAAGTATTTTTCACTATTCATAAAAATTGGAGGTTCTCAGAAAAATACCAAAAATTCATCTTAGGATAATTTCGATATTCCAAAACCAAAAATGAAGTCCATTTTGAAATATAAAATATATATAATTTCAAAAGGTAGGTATTACTATTCATAACGTCTAGTTTGATTGGTTGTGGTGTGTTAGAACTCGATGTTGCATACAACACACGCTATCACATTATTCAAAAAGAAGCGTAACGTAGAAGCTTGGGGTGTTACATGATCAAAGCTCAAATATTCTCATAATTGTTGAGCCTTTTCAAATTGAAGAGGCTAGTGGCCTATTTATATTCATTTTGGTGACTCATGCACCACACACACTTACGCGTAATGCCTTCTTGTGCATCACTCTATCACTTCCACGACACTCCATTACAAGTGTGTTGCTCCATCACTTTCGCACCATATTCTTTCATTGTCATATCATGATGTGATGATGTTGAAATATGACTTCTGCACAACTTAACCTTGTGTTCTTCTTATACTTACGTGTATCTTTTTGACTTGCACGCCTCTTTTGACTTTCGCGCCACTTTCTTTACTTTGTTATATTTTGACTTGATGATCTTGAAATATGACTTGTGGGCACCATACACTTGTGCACCACTTATACTTTTTCCCCACACTTATGCGCCACTTTTTGATTTGTGGACCTCTATCATTCCTTTGTTATATTTTGATGTGTTGCTCTTGAAATATGACTTGTGTGTAACATACACATGCACACCACTTATACATCTGCGCCCCACTTGCGTGCCACATTCATTCATTTGCTAAAAAACATATTTACTCCCAATATCATTCATAAGGAATGCATCACAAGTTCTCCAATCTTATAATTTTTGTGAAATAAAAATCATAAAATCATATTCATTTTTATGGCCGTTCTCATAGTTCCAACCTATTCACTACTTCATGTCTTCTATTCTTCTTCAACAATCTTCCTTCTTTCTTCTTGTACACATTAGAATATGAATTCCAATGTACTTATTCATCCACATGTAAAATTTTCATTTACATTGTAGTTTTAATTCCAATGAACTCTAATCATCTCTCTTCATCCAAAAGTGGATTCTTGAAGAATCTTCATACAAATTTAATGTTGCAGACAATGTCTCACCTTTGGTAAATGTATTTAGAAATTTAAGAATAGTTAAACAATCTCTTAATTTCAAGTCAATGTGTAATGCATGACCATATTAGAATCCCAAGACCTTCCACACTCTATCTTCTCATTCAACCATCATTATCTACTTCATGAAAACCATATGATTATTTTCATCATGTAAGCTCTTGCATGGTTATAATGAAATCGTGAAGCATTTCGTGGCCTTCTTCAAACCCTAATTCTTTTCCATTCATCCTTAGATGGATGATACGTCACAATTATTCATTGTTATAAACAATATTTCACATTTGACACAAGTTCTTTGATCTTAGAATCAGTTCAACAATAACCTGAATTACATTCTCCATCTATTTTGGAGTTCTTCTTCATCGCCTTCTTCATTTTGACCAGTATTGACAAATAATGACAACAAATAAAATCTTCCAACACAAAGTGATCCCAAAAATTTCCCCCCCTTTTTGTTTTGAGAATACATTAATGTATCCTCATATGAATGTGTTAATGTCATTTTGAGAATCATTCTCCCTCCATGTTACTTCTTTCTCTCCGCCTTAATTTTCAAACATTCATTTAACTTTCTCTCCCCTTTATTAACAATAAATACAATGTTCATGGTATAGAGGGTATCGGTCCTTATATAAGTAGTGTTCCATCATTAATTTCACTATATGTCTACTTGAGAAATGAACTATGTAGAAAATGATTGGATTTGATTTATAGAAAAATGTTGTCTGTTATCCACTCATCCTGATACAACATGAGATGAGAACTCAGATAGTATGTCTTCAAGGGTTTTTCACTTACATTTTGGGCTGAGAATATGGAATGTAATATATTATTATGAACCTAAAACTCTTACACTCACTTCAAAAAACTAATCCAAACCATTCAAGTCTAATAGACTTGGTAAGTGACCTTGGGGAACATTAATTATTCTTATGTCACTGATAGACTTAGTTATTCCCCCTTTATAAAAATTTCAATATTTAGAGTAACTAAGGATGAGATATTTAGAAATGACATTCCTTTTTCAATGACTTCTTATTTATGAAATTTCCAGAGTACATTAATTTGATACCTACTGAATTTGATACTGATTGAAATAATATCTATGGAAACTTCTTCATATGTATCCCCCTCAAGGGAACAATCCATATCATCTTCATTAATGGTGATCCGTCATCATATTAATATTTGAATATAAATTGAATAATATTCCACAGATGACAACTTTTTCAGCATTGCTATCATCAGTTGATAGCAATAACTACTTCCTAGTTTCTCCTCTTTATAGCCTGCTTCAACTTGAATACCTTTTATTATCCGAACAAATACAATACAAAATGATATAAAGAAAAAAATTGAATCATCCTTGATTCTTCAATGTGATCAACAAGGTTGATATGGTTTTCTAAAAAAAGATGTTTCATTTCCTCCATTCATCATTCTTTCACATTTGATCATCAATTCTGATTGCGAGTGTGTGGATATTTTCATTTCATCCATTTATTGTTTAGTGAATATTATTTCTTCATGACCTTTTAAATCAATAGAATCTCTTGATGCAACATTCATCTTTTTGAGGAATTTGTTTTGGTTAGAATAAGTGAAATAGAATTTTTAGTAGTATGACTGGCCTTATTGTGCCTCACACACAAAGCTTCATGAACACAAGTGTTTTCTTTTGTTTACAAAGTCTTATTCTCCCTTTATTCATTATGTCTAATGTACATATTACATTTTTCACTTTACTTAGCATGTGAATATTCCTCCTTTATAATTATTTCCAAATATTTTGGCCAGAAAAAAAATAAGTTTTTAAGAAATATGGATTCCTATTTGTAATTTCCACATGGCTTCGTCAGAGTGACATCCTTCTTAATTGTTCTTCTAGATGAACTACCTGTCACCTTCATGGATTTATAATCCATGGAATTATTAGTTTTCCTCCTTCTAATATTCTTCAGAGCATAATTATTATTACTTCCCAATATATATTCTTCATTCTTCTCCAGATTCTATAGTCTTATGTTCTTATTTTCTTTGAATACATTATGAGATAAGCATGAACCATTCTTGTGACCACTCCCATTTCATACATCAAAGATGATGTCAGCGTTCCAAATCTAATTATAGTATACATGATGATTCTGGATCTGTGGATGTCTCTTCTATTTTTCTATCCTTATCCCCCTTTAGATGAGATTTATATGTTCTTTTATATTTAAGGGATTGTACCAACAATCTACTGCACAATTCCCAAATCTGTTGCAGCATAAGCATTGGCCCACAAATCATGAATTCTTACTATATTTTGTATAAGATTGATGAGTCTTCTTATTGATGTGTTGTGATCTATCTAGGGAACCATATACTATATTCTTCTTCCTATCCTCCCTATCCATAGTTTTAGTAATCTCATAAAATTTATTCATACATATTTTTTAGAGTTTTTCTTCCAACCTGTACTTTTTATGGAAAAAGTTTTAGAAACATGAGTACCGATTGGCATGGATATTATCTTTTCACTTTCTCAGCATATTGTGATAGATCAATGAGTGAAGCTGTTATCTTATTATCACATGTTGGATGTATTTTTATAGAATAATCCTCAAATGAGCACTGAGCACTTGAATCACCTCTTTCCTTCATTTTTTGAGACTCAATATGTGTTTTCTCAAGACTGGCCAACAACGCTTCCAAATCATGACATCTTATATTGAAGATGCCCTTTTGGTCTTCAAACATAGACATCTTATCTTCAAATGACTTGCTAAATCTTTCACCTTCTTCTTCATGGATCTTTATATTTTTTTCTAACAAAGAGTCAAGTTCCATTATCTTCTTGAAATTTTCATACAGATATATGTGTTTGACTTCAGTGATCCTCTTCATCTCATCTTCAAGTGCATGGATCTTCTCATACATAATCTTATTGACTCTATATTTCTCCTCAACATCTTTGATCCATCTTGAAGAACTTATTTAAAATTCCCTCATTGTTTCCTCAGACACTCCATCCTATCTGGGGAGCTTTATACATTCAACAATTTTTTCTTGCAAGCCCTTATCCAAACATCATTTTCTTCTCCCAGATGGGTGACATCTGCCTGCATACTTGGAAATACTTTACAAAAAAGGGATACAAATTTGTTGAGGATATCATGTAGAATAGCTCTTAATATGTAGGTTGTTAATCGATCATCACCACTTGTGCTTGAATTTTCATCATGGGAATTTTTTTTAGATGTTCTAACACATATCTCCTAATAACTAGAGGTAGGAAGGTTGTCCATAATAATTGTGAAAACATGATCCACAATATAATTACATTCCATGTTTGATATGTCATCATTGTTAGTAAGGCATGGAGATACAGATACTTTCTATTTTTTAGATTAGAGGTACTTTTTCTTTAGCTCTATATTCTCCTTCTTTTTCCTGTTCATCATGGTTTTGGTAGATATAGAATTATGAACATAGATAACCAACTCTTCATCAAAGCTGAACTTCATTGTTGACTTAAAAAAGAATCACAAGTCTTCAAAAGAGAATCCAATAGAGTTGAACCTGTCACTCTGATACTGATTGAGAGGACCAGTTTGGGATATTCCTAAAACTAAGACGGGGCGAATCATTGTTGGGGAATTTTTAAACCCAATTATTCATTTTATGACTTTAACACATGACCTGTAAGGAATTTCATTCTATTATTATATTTTCCTGGTCTCATGCAATAGTATGAAAGAAGTAAAAATATGCACACTATATTTGTACAAGGTTTACCACTCAATAATAGATGTTACATCCTTTTTGTGTATGGTAATGATCAGGGCGCAGATTCTCCACTATAATGTAGTAACTATTACAATGGTTGACTATAAAACAATTTGGTAGTCAGTGTGGCTCCCTACACTTGGAGGACGGAAAAAAATAATTGCTTCCCAGTGTTTCTCCTTACACTCGGAGGGGGGAAGGGAAAAATACTCTTCCAACATGCAACAAGTAGTATAAACCCTTACACACTATTGTTCATTATACTGCCATTTTAGACCATATATTGTAGCCTATGGATGGTTTTTTATACTGCCTCTAAAGACAGTCTCCTATGTATTCAAAGAGTTTGTAGTACCAAAATAATTTTCCACATATTGAGACCTGTTGGAAGCTACAGTTCTACATTTATCATCCACAACCTTCTTCTTCTACTTGATAATTACTAAGCAACATGAAATTTACCAACCTCTTCATTCTCTATAGCAAACCTGTAAGCTTCACATTCTTCTTTTTCTGCTTCTTCAATGTAAAACCAACTCCAATGAATTCTTTATCTTCTTCTTGTGAGAATAAAAATTTCTCCTCATGATTGTTAAATGAATGTTGTCTAGCTCAAATTATTATCATCACTATTGACTAGAATCTATTAAGATAATGTAGAATAACTCACAGCATGTGTGCTAATCCCTAATTGTGCACCACCCTTCTTGCGTGGCTCCCTGTTTGTGCACCACAAACTACTTTCAAAAAATAATTGTGCAAAACTCACAACTTGCACACCATTTCAGTCTTAGATACAACATAATTTTTTCACACAAATCCCTTGTAGCATACCTCTTACAACTACCATGCCACTTCTTCTTGCATTCCACTCTCCTTGTGTACTAATCTGCTTGCATGCCTCCCTACATGAGTTCCACTCTACTTGTGTGCCTTGTGAATAACTCCCGAATTACATGACACATCATCTTGTGTGCCACCTTCCAGTACTTTCTTGATCAGAGCTCAAATTTTATCTTATGCGTTGAGCGTTTAAAAAATGAGGAGTGAAGTCATCAATTTATAATCATTTTGGTGACTTGTGCACCACATACACTTATGAGTTGTTCTTGCTTGTGTGACACTCTATCACATGAGCACCGCACCATCACTTGTGTGCCGCTACATCACTTGCGCACCACATTATTTTATTTTTCATATTTTGATGTGATTATGTTGAAATATGACTTCCACGCAACATACACTAGCGCTCAACTTATAATTGCGCACCACATTTGGAATTGTGCACCTCTTTTGACATGTGCACCACTTTATTTCCTTTGTTATATTTTTATGTGATGATCTTCAAATATGACTTGCACGCAACATATACTTGCAACACCACTTATACTTGCGCACCACACTTGAGTGTGACTTATTGACATGCACACCACTTTTTTATGGTCATATATTGATGTGATGATCTTCAAATATTACTTGTGTGAAAAATACACATGTGTTGCACTTATACATGTGTGCCACACTTGCACACCACATTCGACTTGCACAACACTTTATTTCATTTGTCAAAAAACACTTCATTTTTTCCCCTATCCTTAATAAGGATTTCATCACAAGTTCTTAATACTTATGATATTTGAGAAATACAAATCAGCAAAGAATCATTATAGTTTTTTCCATTATCATAGTTCCAAGTCCATGCACTACTTCATGTATTCTCTTCATCTTCAACAATCATCTTTATTTCTTCTTATACTCTTTGGAATATGAATTCCAAAGTACTTATTCGTCTTCACTTGAAACTCTCAATTCCTTTTTGAGTTTTAATTCTAAATTACTCAAATCACCTCTATTTATAATAAAATGTATTCTAGTGGAATCATCAGACACCATCAATTTTTCATACATTATATCACCTTTGATACATGTATTTGTTACTTTAAGAACATGGAAAAAATCGTCTGATTTTAATGAAATATGTAATGCATGACCATATTTGAATGCCAAGCCCTTCCACACCCAATCTTCTTCTTCATACATCAATCTCTACTTCATGATAATCATATGATTCTTTTCATCATGTAATCCCTAACATGGTTCAAATGAAATCGTGAAGCATTTCATAGTATTATTCAAATACACATTCTTATTAAATCATCCTTAGATGGATGAAACTTCACTATTCTTCATTGATGTAAACAATGTGTATCTGTTGAAATAAGTTCTTTTAACATAGGGTCAGTTCAACAATCTCTTTAATTACATTCTGCATCAACTATGGAGTTCTTCTTCATCACGTTTTTCATTTTGACCAATATTTAAAATTGTTGAAAACAAGTACAAATTTCTTACAAAAAGTGGTCCCAACACCTAGGTCATGTTTTACTAAGGGTAAAAGTTGTGTGTTCCAACACACCTGAGATATGGGGTAACATGGGTCCATGGGAGTATACTCTTAGTATATGTAGACCATATAAGGTAGGTGTAACAGGGTCTGTGACTAGGTAACATGACTATATAATATATTACTTCCCCATAGATCCTAGTCACCACCTAAAAAAGATAAATGGCATGTTTTCTTATATACTATAAGTCGAGTAGTGGTTAATTTTACAGAATTATTGATTTTTAGGGAGAATTCCATTTTAATCACCCTATTATTGGATTACACAGTGAAACACATTCATAAATCCAAGTAATAGATTTGAACATCATCAATCCTCATTGGAAATCGATTTCAGTATACCCTATATTTTTAAAAAATCAATTAACAATACCTATCATTCCATCCATGAACCATCCCTCATTAATATACAATCATTAGATTCACATATAGATTTAAATCATTTTCATCATGTCTCGGTCATGTTGTAATCCACCATAAATAATCCAAAATCTAAATATATGGAACCCATTATTGATCTTATAAGAAATTGGTATGCGAATATATCTAATCTAATGAGCAACCGAATACTAGTGATGAATGCACATAGAGTTGTTTTAGAAAACCATACAACAAAAAAAGTGATGAATGATTGATGTATGTGTTCAGTTTTTTAACCACTCATTGATAGAAATAAATGAGATGAGGGTTGGAATGGAATTTAATAAAATTTTCTATGAATAATGAATATAAAATAAAAAATTATAAATAAAAATATAAATCAGAGTTTATAGAGTTCATAGATTCCAAATTAATTTTTTGGGGAAAAATACATAATAATAAAGATATAAATTTATTGTAAATACATAAAAAATTTCAAGAGTGGATAAATTATTTCATAGTAGAATCTCATATCATTTACCTTGTATATGTAATTAATTTCTGACATGTTGGTGATGGATCCAAAATTCCAAGGCCACCACAAATGATCTAAAATGCATCTCATCTCTCAAGAATCCCTCTTAGTAATTACGGTAACCCTATATTACTCACCAATGAGATATTATAAATATATAATTAGGTAAATTAATTAAGTAATATGACATAATAAAATTAAATGAATTAATTGGTTTATTTCATTCATTATTATCCCATGATAGCACATCATCCTAAGGTCTGATGGAAATAAATATTATGTCACAAATTTGGTAAATTCCACATTATAGAATAATGAACAACATTAATTTCTCTCTCTTATTCAATAATAAATTATTTTTAATAAAACACATGTTAGTAAAATATAATTATATTTAATAAAATAAAATATGCTTTTCCAAAATTCAAATGACCTTGATAATTATTCCATCGTAGAAACAAAATTCGATGGAATTCAAAAAAAAATCAAAGGGTTGTGACCCTATTAACATATTTTTACATTATACACCCCTTTATATATTTCAAAATTAAAAATAACATAGAAAAAAATGTTGATGGTACTTATATTGTATATGATTCTCATTCTCAGATGAGTTCCCCTGTAGATTCTCATGCGACTACTTGAAACACACAAGGGGAATTTTTCACCCTAATAGAAATATCTCATGGGGGTCTTTGATCATTTTTATGTACTCCATAATGGTTTATCAATCAAAAAATTTATATCACCCCACTTAATAACATGTATCTAATTTCCATGTATCTCTGCATCTGTAAATCATGGAAGAGGTCATGGACTCGGTCCAACTATGAGGGTAAATATATAGATCTGGAAACACCTTAACCCTTTGTAGAATTTGGAATGGTTCAATATACCATGGAGATAGCATGTCTCTTAAACCAACTTTTTATATCGAACACTTTGGTAGGACCTTTACAAAAACATGATCACCCTCCCCAAAATATATGGATCTCCATCAAATGTATGTGTATGAAATCAAATGTCTCTGGGAATTTCTCATCAATTACTGAATGATATAAGCACTACTGGTCATTACCTCACCCAAATCTAGAACCATGAGTGCTGATTTCCCATTATCAATATTACACAATTTTAACCTATAGTTCCTTCCATAAGGTGACTCAAAATTGAACGAATCCAATAGTAGAGTGAAAATATGTGCTCATATGAAACAATGTCTCGAAATCCCTCTGTAAACCTCTCAAAAACTAAGATTCAAATTGAGTTTGTTAGTTAGAGTTAATCAATGAGGTTACACGATGTTACTAGAAGGTATCCTATACATAAATAATCACATGATTCCCATTTTACTCATAATTGGCATTATAGTGTGAAGAATTAGTGAGTTGGTTAAAAAATCAGTAAGACAACATCACGACCTTTGACAGACCACAAAATTCCAATCAAAGAATCTATTGATATGTTATCCTATATGAACTTAATATCCTAAAAAGGATGCATAAAACAAGAGAAACATTATGCGCTATCATTAACAATAGATAGGTATGGAATAAGGTGGTATATAACTTAATCCTTGAATTTTGTATATAATTGAAAAGAGGACTCTAACACCTAACGTGAAAAATGTAACATGACAGTCAGTTGAGAGAATCTACCACCACATTACCATTACAAGGGCTATAGACTACATTTATTTTATAATAATATATGAACTGTATAAATTTTCACCTTCATATGTTAAGATCTCCTTTCATGAATATTTATCTGAGACTCTTGTGGTAAAAATAGACAACAAACCACTAACTAGGAAGGTAGTGTCACTATGTCTTCATGGGAAACAAAATAGTTGTTATCTCCAGACCATGGGTTGAAAAGATACTGTATCTCCCCATGATTTGATGATGTTTTTAAGGAAAATAATTTTCATTGATGGATTTCATTAAATTCTACACAAATATTATCTTTCACAACATTCAGTACAGGCATAGCTTGGATTAAACATTACAATGAGTTTAAATAAAATAATGATATAATATTAATATTGTAATTTAATCCAAATAGATATAATTTATTAGATAAATATTGTAATAAGAATATTATTAAATAATTTTAAAATAATGTTTTTTAATAGAAAAAAGATATTGATAATGAAACACATAATTATTGGTAATGACTATTTATCCAGAAAATACTATTTTCCCAAAATCTACGTTTTATGAATTTTTTCAAGATATAATAATACTATTCCATGAAAAATTTAGAAAATTAATTTGATAATATAAACGTGATTTTAAAACTCAAACTGTCAAAATTAGTTTAGTCTGAATTTTTGGGTTTTTTTTGAAATGATTCACTTTTTTTTGAATAGTGAAAACTCTATTTTAATTTAAATATATGTTATAATTTAATTTTTTTGTATAGTTAAATAATATTTTAATTTTTAAAACCTATTTCTTTTAATAATACATATTTTAATATAATTTTTTTCATTAGAATATATTTCAGATTTAAATTTTATATTAAATATTGTGACCTTTTAATCTTTTTATCCTTAAGAAATTCTTATCTCAACACGTTGGCTGGAATGATTTCATATTTAATTCTTGAACTTATATTACATGAATTTGGATAATAGAATCCTTATTTGGAATTATAATTATTTATAATATTTAGTAATTCCAACATATTTTTTTGTCCAAAATTATTTGTGAATATAGTTATAAATAATCACGACAATTAAGAGAAAAACAAGTTTACCAGAGGCCAAAATATTATGTTTAAGTCGAAAATTACCAATAAAAATATCCAATGAAAATTTTATGAAAATATTTAGAGCTTATCTGTTATAGGCTTTATGGTTACATTATTTTATCTAGTTTTTCAGATAAAAAATTTGGTGTATTCCTCTCTTTTGAAAACATTACAAGAGTACCACCGACCACCCTTATAAAAGGAAACCCACTCTCCTCCTCTCTTACCAATTTAAATACAAATTGGAATGGAAAATAACTAACCATATAATTTCTCTAATTTCTTCATCTAATCCTATAATCATTAATTTTGACTGAAATGTTATGATTGAATTCCTTTGGTGAAAACAAAAGGATATACCCAAATAATAGGTAATGTTCAAGAACAATGGGTTTTGATCCATTTCTTCCTCAAATCACATCATTTTTTTTGTAACATGATTATATAATAAATTAAAAATATTTCAAATAATAAAATATTTTTATGTAATGGTTACGATGTATAACCACACATACAACCATCAAATGGGCTACGAAATCAAAATTGATGTGTACGACAGACTATCATCTTGAGAAGTGATGTCATTTTATTTTTATTACTACCTTTCATGTTTGGAAATAATGATGTAAAAGTGTTTATATATGATAGTTATTATATTTCTGTTTTTATTATGATTCATTAATTCTTATATCACACATACCATAGTTCATTCAATTTTTTGGTGATACAATAATGTTGTCTGTGTGTACAGATGACTACCTCCTCAGAAAGTGTTATAATTCTTTCATGATTTAAATTTAATTAATTAAGAATGGATTTAATAAAAAAATTAATTCATATTACCTAAAAATTATTATTTCATCTTAATAAATCAAATAATTTTCATTCATTCAATCCTACCTAAAGTGAAAAAAACATTCATGTGTTTGTGAGTCCTACTGTCTCAATGAACGGTGTATTTTTTTTTCCTATTCCTATATTTTATAGATTATTATAAATACTTATATAAAAAATATGTAAGATATTTATATCATGATAATGATTCATTATATGAGTAAATAAAGATTAGTTTAAGAAAAAAATATATCAAATCACAATTTTTTTAAAAATCAAAGTGCTTATTACATAAAATATAACGATAACATGGAATCTTTAACAAATGGGTAATAAAATGTCCTATGAAAATAATATATGGAATAATATATTGGATATGATTCTAGATTATATGTTTAATTATATTATATTTATTACAATTTAGATTTTCTTGTGTATAATAGAAATCAATACTTATGCTAATGAAATTTTGTGCAAATTTTCCTTCTTTAACACACTTTTTATATTATCAAACTATACTCTTTCACAACTTGTATATTCTACCCTATTTCAGTTATGTCATTATTCTAATTATTTTAATGAAATTTTATGTTTCATGTGATCTTATTCATTTATGTGGATTATGATTCAATGTTATAAACATGGTATGATTTTATAGTTACAATCTTGTAACGCCCCGACCCAAGTTACCCAGTGTCGGTGAATTATTACAAAAAATTGGCATGATCACAAAATATCAAGTTTGAAAAGATAGATTAGTTTAGTTTCCTTGGATGCACTACATACATTCATAAGGTTTACATTACATTATAAATGATACAATAACATAGTCTCCATAAACATCACTGAGATCCCATAGACTATCCCTACAGGTCATTCATAATACAATTAATTGCATCTTGGGAAAAATAAAACATAGAACAGGGTGATCTCAGAAGCTTAGTAAGCATTATAATATAGAGGAAACATTCATAAATAAGAATAAAAATTTAAGGCAATGTAAAAAACTAAAACAAAAGCCTTTTCAACATAAACATCATCATAATATGGAAAATATAAATCAAAATAATTCCATTTACTTACTCACATGGATATTATACTAGTCTAATAATCACATGAAATATCAATATCAACTTTTAATAATGATGGAATGTATAATGCCAGACTGCGTAATCACATAGTCAAGGCCTTGTACCAATACTACAAATAATATTTTTTCAAGGCCTTATTCCAAGACACTAGTTTATCTAATGAGACCTACTGATGCATTGAAGAGCTATAGCGGGCTCCACCCATCACTTACTAAGTCCAATAAATTCCTCATATGAAAAGGTTTCAACATAACATAAACATTTGTATTAAAACTAGCATACAAAATGTCAATACTTTATCCATAAACCATGAATGGTATTAAATGACACATCCACACTCAAAAATATCAAAACATCTTCAATAAAATATGTACGTTTTGTATCATAATAAATCAACTTCAAACAAGATTAAAATCCATCAATGGATATTGACATAGATCAAATCAAAGCATTTTTTAGAGAAATATCTCTTTCTATTTTTAAATCATTTAAAATTAATATAATTAAAAAGGAAAACATTTACTTTGGAAATATTCTTATAATCATGTAAGGGAAGCTTTGATTATGTTATAATGGCGGAAAATAGCCGCACCCGCCATATATGTTAAAAAAAGACATTCTTATTTTAATTTTGTCAAAAAGGTTATAAAGGACCTTGTTTGGAAAATAATGGAAAGATTCCTATATAAACATCTTATAAAAAGTCAAAAAAGGGTTTAAATTACTTGAACCCATAGTCTATAAAATAATATGAATGGTTTGAAATACATTATTAAGAAACATGGATGTGGATGATAAAAAGGTCACAGTAGATACTTACGTAAAAACAACCTCGGATAATAAATAGATTGTTAAATAAACCCTTACCTTGAACTTTTCCTTGGTCATGGGTATGTTAAACTCCTGTATAATGGTTAAATAATTTTTATTAAATTATAAAATAATCATATACATTAATATTATATCATATATGATCTTTTAACATTGCTTTGTTAATAATATCTTAGTATTATCATCATTTCGAGTGTTAACTGATTCGTTTTCCTATATATAATTTGTTGCATAAGTAATGTTTGTTATTTATAGGATGTATCTTATTCATATTCAGAATTATATTAATTCTTTAAACATTATTTTTAACCAACTAATGCAAATTATTCTTGAATGGATATGATGGGGAATGAATCTCATCGCATTCGTGGAGATGGTAATCCGTACGTACGCATGAGCAACAATATCATTCTTTTGATATTAAAATATTATATAAATGGCTGGTATATAATATATAAATAATAATTATCATTTTATATTTATTATTTAAATCAATTACATATCATTATTATATCCATCAAAATAATAATGTATTGAATAATAATTACACCATGACGTGGAGACGGTAAGTCGTACGTACGCACGTATAGTGACATGTCATTCAAAGGATAGATAGAATAATGAATATGGTTGTACCATTTTTATAATAAAATCACAGTATATAAAATATAATGGACTTATTATTTTATAATGGAAACAACAAAGAAATAGGAAGTGGAAGAAGAAAGTAACTTGAAAGTGGTCATGAAATATTTACCTCTTCTTCAGGTTCTCCAAATTGATTTGATCAAAAGGGCTCCTTAGGTTGGATTTATGACTAAATTAAGGCCTCTGGGATGAATTTATGATAGTTTAGAGGATATTTGGGTAGGATTTGGCAGATCCAAAAGGCTTTGAAAGTGTGAATTTGAGGAAAGGGGGAGTGACCTTTTATAAGAGGGGTGAGGGGCACCTTAGGAAAAAATATAAATATTATTTTATAATAAATTAATTTTTGATTTCTAATGGATCCTAAATGAATTATTCGAAGTAAATGGAGGGTAAGGGTCATGAAACACTCAACCAATATGATTTAGATAGGTTTGAGTCACTATATTCACTTTATCTTTTAGATTTAACTCTTAGTTAAATAATTTGACATTTACCATGTTTCTTTGTATTTTTATATAATATGGTTAATAAAATTTATATAAACTTCCATGTGAATCTCAGGTGGTTAATTAACGACACATATAATATTATTTAAGGCCTTTGGAAGAAAGTTATATTTTTAGGAATATAATATAAATTAATAATATCATAATTTTTAAAAAAACACTTTTTTGTCAATTTTGACGCTATTTGGTATTTTTTTCTGATAAATTCATAAAAACGTTATTACATAGAAAACAATTCATATAAACAACACTAACTTTTTATATTAACTTATAAAATTAGTGGAATTCATAAAAAGTCTCCAATTACAATTATTTCGGTATTTATAATATCAATTATTTTAATATGTCATTAATTAGGTAATTTCTGCATCATCATTGTGTCATAAATAAATTAGAATATTTAATGACTAAAAAATATAAATAAAATAAAATTATGTTTGAAATATATTTATCTTTCTAATAAAAATTTATAGTCAAAGAGATAACATATATAACTCTATTTAAAATTTTTAACTAATAGATATATGCTTTTTTCATTTTTTGTATTTACTTTAACTTAATTAATATAAAGTGTCATTTTCACTTAAAAGTGGCTCCATGGGGTCCCAAAATAGACCCAAGGATTCCCATGGTCGGACATGTATCATCAAATAGGGTTAAAACACGTGTTAGGGTAATTTAATGTTATTATAATATTATTTTCTTACCCTTATTTACCGGATTTACCCTTTAACCATGGTAAATAAAATATTTATAGAAATAATTAATCAAAATGTCTGAAAATAAAAGTTATGTATTTAGATAATTTTAATATCCTGATTATAATTATTGTATGATTTTTTCTAAATTCAAAACGTGTAATTGGAAGAAATTATTTTAAAATTAATTCCCGTTGTGAAAACAAAAAGTGTGTTTTTAAGAAATAATAACTATTAAAAGATTGATACTTTCATATGTCCAGTTTAAATGTGAAATTATGTCCAACATCTAACATTTGATTAAATGGTAAAAATATAATCTAATTATACGTAAAAACCTCTCGATAGTGTAATTTAGAAATATAAGTTATATTGATTAAAAATGTGGTTTTTAATAAAAATTTACTATTTTTCACTATTCATCAAAAATTCAATGTTTTCAGAAAAATACCCAAAATTTAGCCTAGGAAAATTTTAATATTCTGAATCAAAAATGAAGTCTATTATGAATGATAAAATTTATAAAATTTAAAAAATTGGGTATTACTATTCATAACATATAGTTTGATTGGTTGTGGTGTGTTAGAACTCGAAGTTGTGTATAACAAACGCTAGTGTATTATTCAAAGAGAAGCATATCGTGGAAGCTTGGGTTGTCACATTCTCCTCTCCTCCAAATAATTTCGTCCATGAAATTTCTAGAATATTACTGCATAAAATTATTCAGGTGGTTTTTTATCATATGTTCCTCAGGTTCCCACATTGCATCTTTCATCTTATGGTTTCTCCATAGAACATTTACCAGACGGGTCGTATGGTTTCTCAACACTTGTTCTCTTGAATCAAGAACCATGTGAGGATCTTCACAATAAGAGAGATTAGATTCCAATTCCAATTCTCATATGTGAGTACATGTGTTGGGTCAGGCATGTATTTTCTCAACAGTGATACGTGGATCACATCATTAAATTTGGAGATAGTTGGAGGCATTGCCAAATGGTAAGCTACAACCCCAATTCGTTCTAGAATTTTGAATGGTCTGATTACCTGGGACTCAACTTTCCCTTTTTATCAAAACATATGACACCATTCCATAGAGATACCTTCACGAAATCATGGTCTCCTACATGAAATTCGATATCCTTCCTTCGGCTATCGACAAAGCTATTCTGCCTACTTTCAGATGCATTGATGTGGTTTTGGATTACCTTAACCTTTTCCATCATTTCCTCCTCATGAATTGGTCCTACGGGAATTCTTTCACAAATATCATCCCAACAGGTTGGAGTGCGACATCTCTTTCAAAATAATGCTTCATATGGTGCTATCTGAATACTTGAATGGAAGCAATTGTTAAAGGAAAATTATACCAGTGGTAAATATTGATCCCACATTCCATGAAAGTCATTTGAGAAATATCTCAACATGTCTTATAAGTTTTGAATAGTCTTTTATGTTTGTCTATCATTTTGTGGGTGTTAGGAAGTGCTCAAACAAAGTTTAGTATCCAGGTCTTTCTGAAGACTTTTCCAGAATCGTGATGTAAAATACGGATCATTATCAGAAACAATCGACGGGGATACTCCATGAAGTCTTAAAAATTCATTAATATACAGTCTTGCTAAACGTTCAGGTGGTAAATCTTCTCTTATAGAAACAAAATGTTCTGACTTGGTAAGATGATCAACAATGACCCATATTGAATCGGTCCTTCTAGGAGTCTTTGGTAGTCCCATGACAAATTCCATCGTAATAACATCCCATTTCCACTCAAGTATGGGAAGAGGGTGCATGACACCTCCATGCTATTTCCCTCCAGCTTTCACTTGTTGAAAAACCATACATCTTGACACAAAATCAGCAATCTCCCTCTTCATGTTGTCCCACCAAAAAGTTTCCTTCAAATCCCTATACATATTAGTGCTACAAGGGTTTATAGAGAAATTGGAACTATGAAAATCATCCAACAATTCCCTTTTTAGATCAGGTATATTGGGAACACAAATTCTCTTCCCAAATTTCAAAATTCTATATTTATACAAAAATTCACTCAATCTCCCATCGTTAACAGCTTTAATATTATTTTGAAAATCTTCATCATCGGTCTGAGAACTCTTTATTCATTATTGTAAAGATGGTTTGGCAAACATTTGAAAAAGTATTGATGTTCCAACTTCTATGGTGATTCCCATATCCATCGTTAATATATCCATGTATATATGATCTTTTTCAACTCTCATCTTGTTCAAAACTACATGATCCTTTTTACTCGAATCATCTACCACCTTATTTTCCTTCCTCGGGTAGTAGTGTATAATGAAATCATAATCCATGAGTAGTTCAAGCCATCGCCTTTTCCTCATGCTGTGTTATTTTTGTGAAAAAATATACCTCAAACTATTTTGATCAATATAAATCTCACATTTTCCATCATAGAGATAATGTCACCATATCTTCAAAGCAAGGACTACACCTGCTAACTCAAGATCATTAGAAAGATATTTTTTCTCATGAATTTTTTGCTGTCGTGATGCATTGGCAATAACCGTATCATTCTATATAAGGACACAACCATGTCCTTTCTTCGAAGCATCACTATAAATAACCAACTCATAATTCCCTGACGGTAGAGTCAATATAAAATCATTGACTAATTTTCTCTTCATTTCTTCAAAAAATTATTCACAAGATTTTGTCCAAAAAAAATTAACCCCTTTTCGTGTGAGCTTTGTTAATGGGTTAGACAACCGGGAAAAATTATAGATGAAACATCTATAATAACATTCTAAACCAATAAAATAGCGTACCTCAGTTATACTCAATGGTGTTGGCCATTATTGGATATCCTTGGTCTTACAAGGATCAATAGAGATTCCACCCTTAGATAAAATATGTATAAGAAGCGAAATATCCTGAATCCAGAATTCACACTTGCTAAAATTCCCATATAATTCATGTCTTCTAATAGTTTTCAGGATAATGCACAATTGATTTTCAAGATCTTTGTAGCTTTTGGAGTATACCATGATATCAATAATAAAGACCACCATAAAGACATAAAGATAGTACTTGAACACTCTAATATTTAGATCCATGAAGACACAGGGTGCATTAGTCAATCCAAAAGGCCTTACAGTAAACTCATAATGCATGTACCTGGTTTGAAATGCTATTTTCGGAATTCCTTCCATCTTCACAATAAACTGGTGATATCCATATTGAATGTCAATATTTTAAAAGTATTGAGCTCCATGCATTTGGTCAAATAAATCAACCATTGAGGTAGGGGATACTTGTTCATTATTGTTATAACATTGATCTCCCTGTAGTCAATGCACAACCTCATAGATCAATCATTCTTCTTAACAAAAGGGACATGGTCTCCCTATGGAGAACCACTAGGGTGAATAAATCCGTTATTATCCAATTCCTCTAGTTGTTTCTTTAGTTCCACTAATTCCACAGTGACCATTTTTTAATAGCTCTTCGATATGGGACTTGAACCATGAATTAAATCAATAGAAAACACAATTTCTCATTCTAGACGATGTATAGGTAAATCCTCTGTAAAAACATCATCATATTCTTGAAAAATAGGCACATCCTCAATTCAAACATTATCTTCCTCTCCCATAATTATTTCATTTTCATCCTCCCCAATAATTGAATTTAGTAGAGCTACTAGGGGAGGATCTAGATAAGAGTTAGGTGGTGACTTTTCTGCTCTAAAGATAAGGTACTTCTTATCATCATCAAAAAAATTAACCTCCTTCTTCTTAAATTAAATATTCGCATAATGGTCTAAAATCCAATCTATACCGAGGATTATATCAAATTCAATCATGGGTATGACGGTGAGATCAGTAGATAATGAATATTTATATGCCTTAAAGGGGACTGATTTAGAGAACATTTTGGAAATGATACTTCTCATGGGAGTTTGGACTAACAACTCCCTTGTTAAATCAAATTATAAATATCTACTTTTCTAAGAAAAATTGGAATATATGAAACTATGTGATGATCCAGAATTAAATAAATCATTTTCTAAACTTGAGGAAACCATTAAATTATCTGCCACTACGTCTTTCGGAGCTGCAACCTCAACAGTACTGATAGTAGAAGTTTGGCCTTTATCCCATGGTCTTTTCTGAGGTACGTTCCCTTGGATCTTAATACATTCATTTGCATAATTCCCCCTTTATCTACAATTGTTACATTCAACATTGACAACCTCTTTCTTCCCCTTGCAATCATGACCTTTGTGTCCTTTTTCACCACACTTGTAACAGAATCCCATTCCCTTTAGGAAATTATCAGGGTGTTTCTTCCCACATTTACTGTAGGATGGATATTCAACTTTTCCCTTCTTCCCCTTATTTCCATTCCTAGAGTGTTCAGCTGATGTCTTCTACTATTTCTTAGCTTTAGATTCATAAGACTTATAGAATTCTTTTTCTGTCTTGATAGCACATGAGACAATATAGTTATACGATGAAAAGGATTGTGATACTAATTCTCGATGGAGAAATGGTTTTAACCCATCAAAGAAATTATTAATCTTACTTCTTGGGTTATGTATATAGTCCATAACATGCCTCGCTAACCTTGTAATATTAGCTTCGTACGTTGGGACATTCTTACCCTCCTTATGCCTCAGACTTAGAAATTTCCTTTCCATATTTTCTCGACGGTCATGAGGAAAGTATTCCTCTAAGATAGTTTTTTTTAAACTCCCACCATTCCATATATGATACTTCATCACCTTCCTTTGTGTTTTGAATCAATGATCACCATTGATCAACATCTTCAGTTAGGTGGTAAACTGCGAGGAAACATTTTTCCCTTTCGTTACTCCCCAAGGAATAGAATATTTTCTCTAAGGAATTTATCCATTGCTCATATACAAGTGGATTTTTAACCACATTGTACGTCGGTGGTCATTGATTCATGAAGAGATCTAAAATTGATCCTCCACTATGCGGATCAGGGTGCTCCATACGGGTAAGGTTATTATTAATAACCAGAGTGAGTTGTCTCAGTATAGTTATTAGCTGATTAAAACCAGTTGCATCGCCAACTCCACTATATTTATATTTAGTAGTAGGGAAATACCTTGATGGAGTATGTGAATTGAAATGTTTTCCATTCCTTACACTAGGATCCATTTATAAACAATGACATAAACTAGATTAGTTTATGAATCACAATACAAAAATCCAAACATGTAAAACACTTAACAAAATTTGAACAGTTTATGGATATAATCCATAATCATTAAAATGTTTTCTTTGAGTATGTATATACTCATAAACCCTTCATATTGGTTTGTAATAAAAATAATAATTATCCGAATAATATCCTCGAGGAGTGTCATAACCAAGAGTTCAGTGAGCCACGTTGTTGTGCACCAGTTCTCGTTCAAGTCTAGATCAAAGCTGTGATTTTGGGTTTTACCCCTAGATACATATGTGCCAGAGCTGTCTCTACCTGATCATATCTAGAAAGAGATATATTTCTTGGAAAACTCACAAATTTTCTACATTAAAAAAATTCTAGGTTTTTCTTCTATAATAATCCTCAAAGTCTATTTTAGGGTAATCTGCTCTAATCATAGTTTTTCTAAATCTAGATTCCATGGTTTGTACAAAACTTCATCTGATACCAACTATAACGCCTCGACCCCATTTACTCAGAGTAGGTGAATTATTACATCACATTGGCATGATACAAAAGATCAAGTCTCAAAAGGTCGATTATTTTAGTAGCCTTGAAAGTACAAGATACATTCATAATGTTTAGATTACATTATAAATTGAAAAACTACAACAACATAGTCTCCATAGAAAATATTGAGATCCCATAGACAATCCCTGAAGGTCAGTCATAATATACTTCTTCAAATTTGGTTAGAAGTAAAGTGTAGAAATGGGTGATCTTAGATGCTCAGTAGGTATAACAATATAGAGGAAACTTTCATAAATAAGTATAAACATTTAAAGAAATTTATAAATCTAAAAAAAATCATTTTCAACATAAAATTCATTATAATTTGGAGAATAGAATTCAAAATAATTCCATTTACATACTGACATTGATATTATAATAGTTGAATAATCATATGCAATATCAATAGCCACTTTCATAATGATGGAATGTGTAATTCCAGACTGCATAATCACATAGTCAAGGCCTTCTGCCAAGACTAAAAATAATATTTTGTCAAGGCATTGTGCCAAGAAACAAGTTTGTCTCATGAGACCTACCAATGAATCGAGGAGCTATAGCGGGCTCCAACCGTCACTTACTAATTCCAATGCATTCCTCATATGAAAATGTTTAAACATAAGATAAACATTCGTATTAAAACTGGCATTTGAAATGTCAATACTTTTTCTATAAAACATGAATCGTATGAAATAACAAATATGCAGTAAAACATATCATAAAACCTTCAATACAATATGGATTTATTGTATAATAATAAATCAACTTCAGAAAAACTTAATATCCATCAAAGGATGTTAACATAGATGAAATGAAAACATTTTTAAGAGAAATATCTCTTTCTATTTTGAAATAATTAAAAATTCATATAATTATAAAAGAAAGCATTTATTTCGGAAATACACTTATAAGCTTGTAATGGATTCTTTGATGATGTTATAATGGTGGAATATAGCCGCACACGCTGTATAAGTTTTAAAAATACATCCTTGCCTTAATTTTGTCGGAAAAGTTATAAAAGACCTTGTTTGGAAAATGACAGAAATATTACTTTATAAAAATCTTATAAAAAGACAAAAAAGGGTATGAATGACTTTAAAACATAGTCTATAAAATAGTAATAATGTTTTGAAATAAATTTTTATGAAACATGGATGTGGATGATAAAGTGGTCCCCGTGGATACTTACATAAAAACAGCCTTGGCGAATAAAGAGATTGTGAAATTAACCCTTACCTTGTACTTCTACTTGGTCTAGGGTAGGTTAACCTCTTGTATAATGGTTAAATAATTTTTATTAAAATATACAAGAATAATATACATTAATATGATATCATTTATGATCTTCTAACATTGCTTTGTTAATAATATCTTAGTATTATCGTCATTTCAGGTGTTAACTGATTTGTTTTACTTTATATGATTTGTTACTTAAGTATTGTTTTTCATGGATAAGATGTATAATATTAATATTCATAATGAAAATAAGTCTTTAAACATTATTTTTAATCATCTAATGAAAATTAGTCTTGAATGAATACGATGGGGAATGAATCTCATTGCCTTCGTGGAGACGGTAATCTGTACGTACGCAAGAGCGACGATATAATTATTTTGATATTAAAATAATATATAAATTGATGTTATTTCATATATAAAGAATCATTATCATGTTATATTTATTATTTACATCAATTAAACATCTGTATTATACCCATCCCAATAATAATGTATTGAATAACATTTACACCACGATGTGGAGACGTTAATCCTTAGGTACACAGGTATGGTGACATGTCATTCAAAGGATGGATAGAATAATGAATATGGTTGTACCATATTTATAATAACATCACAGGGATACTGGAGTTATTATTTTAGAATGGTGTCAACAAATAAAGAGGATGTGGTAGAAGAAAGGAACATGAAAGAGGTGATGAAATATTTACCTCTTCTTCAGGTTCTTCCTTTTGATTCGATCAAAAGGGCTCCATAAGTTGGCATTATGACTAATGAAAGGCCTCTAGGGTGAAGGGTGGAAAGTTGAGAAGATATTTGGATAGGGATTGACCGAGAAAAAAGGCTTTCAAGGAGTGAATTTAAGGGAAGGGGGAGTTCCCTTTTATAAGAGGGGTGAGGGGCACCTTAGGAAAAGCTAGAAATATTATTTTATAATAAAATAATTTTCTATTTCTAATGGCCCAAAAATACATTATTTAAAGTATTAGGTGGTTATGGTTCTAAAACCACACAACCAATAGGTTTTATACAGGTTTGGGTCACTATATTAACATTATCTTTTAGATTTAACTCTTAGTTAAATATTTTGACATTTACCATGTTTCTTTTTATTTTTATGTTATATGGTTAATAAACATACTATAAACTTCCAAGCGAACCTCAAGTGGTTCATTAATGAAATATATAATATTATTTAAGACATTTTTATGAACCTTATATTTTTAGGAATAGAATATATGTTAATAAAATAATATTTGTTTTAAATACTCTTTTAGGTCAATTTTGACACTATTTGGTATTTTGTTTTTTTCTAAATTAATAACAGCATCATTACTTCAAAAACAATTAATCTAACCAACCCTAACTAGTCATATTAACTTATAAAATTAATTTAATTCATATAAAGTCTCAAAATACATTTATTTGGGTATTTATAATATCAAAAATATTAATATTTAATTAATTAGATAATTACTGCATCATCATTGTGTCATAAATAAATTAAATTATTTAATATCTAAAAACACATAAATAAATTAAATTATGTTGGGAATATTTTTATTTATTTCTAACTAATATTTATAGTCAAAGATATAACATATATAACCCTATGTAATAATTGTTTTAATAAAATATATATGCTTGTGTCATTTTTGTATTTAAATTAGCTAAATTAATATAAAGTGTCATCATCACTTACATGTGGCTCCATGGGGTCCCATAATCAACCCAAGGATGACCATGGTTAGACATGTATCATCCGATATGGTTATAACACGTGTTAGGGTAATTTAATATTATTATAATATTATTTTTTAACACTTATTTACCATATTTACCCTTTAACCATGGTAAATAAAATATTTACCGAAATAATTATTCAAAATGTCTAAAAATTAAAGGTACCAATTTTCACAATTTGGATGTCATTATTCTAAATATGGAATCCATTTTTATAAATTGAAAAAAAAATTAGTGGAAGAAATTAATTTAAAACTAATTCTGGTTTTCAAAACAAAAAATGTGTTTTTAAGAAATAATAACTATCAAAAGATCGATACTTGGTTATGTGCAGTTTAAATGTGAAATTATGTCCGACTACCAAAATTGGATTAAATGGTAAAAATATAATTTAATTATACTTTAAACCCACACAATAGTAAAATTTCTCAATATAAATTATTTAGATTAAATAATTTGTTTTTAATTAAAATTTAGTATTTTTCACTATTCATCAAAAATTGAATATTTTCAGATAAATACCAAAAATTCACCATAAGCTAATTACGATATTATGAATCCAAAAATTAAGTACATTTATAAAGAAAAAATTTAAAAAATTTAAAAAAGTGGGAATTAATTTTCATAACGGCTTGTTTGACTGGTTGTGGTGTGTTAGAACTCGAAATTTCTTACAACAAACACTACTGTTTTATTCAAACAGAAGCGTATTGTGGAAGCTTGGAGTGTTAAAAATATCATCATTTATGAGGGGTGTTTATTTTTAAGTCTCTAATGATGAAATATCAACATATAACTATAAATAATTTATATTAAATTTCTTCTACTTGGATTCTTCACAATATGATCAAGTAATTTTTCAATTTTTCCTCTATTTGATAATAAATACAGTTAAAAAATTGTTCTAATAAAATTAGATATTATATTTATCTTCGGTGAAAAGTCTGTTTTCTTTCAATACTATTTTGTCTAATTATTATTTTTTTATTTCTATATTATAATTTTTATGTGTACTTTTTACCCATTTATTAAATTTAATAAAAATATTTATAATAATCTTCATTTCATTTTCCAAAAAAAAATATTTTTTTTTCATTTATCACAAATTTGAAAGAAACATTCATTTTATGTATACGGGATGAAATTTCTTTTATAAAATCATGAACATTCATTTCATTAATTATTCCTTCATAATATTTTAAATTTATTTTCAAACAATGAGTGTTTTCAGGAAAATTTATATTTTAAAAAAATTTATAAGTAGAAAGGATATTTTCGACATGAAATTTTTCAAATGTTATTTCCAAATTATTTTCACCAAAATTTTTCATATTGTGGTGTTACCTATTCCATATTGGGGGTATAATCCAGTAATATCATTTATATTATTTTTATTCTGTTTAATAAAATGGTTGGGGTAAAATCTCTTTTTATTGGAGTAAATAAAATAAAGAAAGTGTGAAAAACAAGGATCAATAGATAAAGGGTGTCCAGCAAAGCATTACTAACATTAAACAAAAATTAAAGACCATAAAAATTTATAATAAATTAGAAAAATAGAAATAATAATTGGAATTATAATAAACTTACTATTCATACCATTCATATTCATCCCTCGATATAATGATCATATAGGATTGATACACATTCATTATTTCTAAAGGAGTTTTCTTGGTGCTCATTGTTATCTTGATATTGGAGTAGTCAATTCATGGACTACTATTAGTCCAAGGATTTTGGGATACACTTTTATCATCTATTATACAACCATGGATCACTAAATTTTTATATATAATTTTCATTCATTGATTCTTATCATTTTTATCTATGTTAATATCTCCCCATTTGCCTATAATTTCTAGGAATTTTAATCCCCTTTAATGGCATGATGGAATTAAATATCATACTTCTCCTAAAATAGTGCAAAATCAACTCCAGTGGGATCAACATTGAATATTACGTAATTATGTGGATAACCCATACGATTACCCACACACTAAATATGAGAGGAATTGACCAGAAGTAGGGAAAAAGCCATAAACTATATATTTCTAGGCCCTTGATGAAGGCCAGCCTCAATGAAATTTATTGGTACATCCAAATTTGGATCCTGCTCCATAGATTGACCTTATTCGTTATTAGACTTCCATTTTTGAGGGGGAACAATATCATGCAAATTATGTTCTGAAAAAAGAGATGAGGACCCATTTTATAGCACTAGCTATACCATCTAGAACAACACATCCCTGAGGTATAATATCCTATAAACACTCAACCTCATCTTTCCTCTTTTATAAATAAGTGGACTTCCTTTTGAGAACATCAATAAAATCAAGAATTTCATTTTTATCTAAAGATACAAGAGAAAATTTATCAACTACTTAAGTAGTATCCCTCCAATATGAATTTTAATTCATATTACTAGAAGAGTAATTAAACATGTTCCTAACGTGAAAATGATTTGGGGGAAATCACTATTTTTTATGGGATAGAAATTCCATTAAAAAATAGAGGCGTCATGACCACTATTAGTATAGGTTAAGAAGGATTATAACTTCTTACATGAATTCCTAGAATTAATAATATACATGAAAGCAAAGGAAATAAGTTGGAGGTTCTCATAAAAAATTGTCTACTAAATTCACATTTATTTAAGGAAAACCCCAATTTCCTAGTATGAATTTCACTCAAATCAACTTCAACTGATTACCTGGAAATTTATCCAAAATAATCCTTCTCTTTGTTCCAATCCATTTTAATTGTAACAAAAATTGAATACGCAAAATAAAATAGGATCGTATAGTTTAAATAGATCCAATTTAAACCAAATAATATTAACTATGCAAGAGAATATGATTTTCTAACCATATAAGGATTAAATCTAGTGTTGTATTCAGGAATTATCAGATCACCTAGATTCAGAGAGATTGATCAAAATACTTATTCCCAATTCAATTATTATGAATTCTGAAACAACCTGTGAATGAATTATCCACTGTTGGGATACATTTACATTTCTTCAATCCACAAATCGAAGAAATATTCCTTACAAGATCATAAATTATCCATAGTTTCTCTCCATCGGAAGAAAAAATCTTCTGACAATGGAGTGATGACATAGTGAATTTTATTCGGAGACTGCATCTTGTCTCATGATCACATGTTTAGTGTATTTTTCTTTTGATGGCCCTATTAGAGTCATCATGGGTTATGATACGATTAATTTTTATGATCATGTTATACACATATTTTTTATTTAACTATGTGTTGTGCGGGACTTATATATCCCTATAAAGTATTGTGAAATTTTTTTATATCTAATGATATAAATTTCAATAGAATGGGATGTGAACTCAGTTTAGTATGATAGGGATAGATCATGAAATGAACATGATCTGGTAATTTAAAGCTAGAATGGGGATTAAACATTGATTGGTAAAGGATTTTATCCACTAAGATGATCTTGGAAGTTAACCTTTATTAATATGGAAATAATTGTCAAATATTATGTGTTTTCCAAAAATTCAACACATATGTTATCATGGGTCATTTTCAATGATTCCCTTATTAACTACATTTCATGAACAACCTATATTTCTTCCATAACTCGTTATTATGTTCTCTGACATGAATGGTATTATCGTCAAATGTTTTTCCCAGGTTCTCAAACCCATATGTTCATGTTACATTTATGTGGGTCCCTTGTTTTCCCTTATTTATCTTTTGATAACACAATTTCTTATGATTAATTTCCCTCGGTTATGAAGATATATATTATGTATTATATTTCTAATAATGGTGATAGTTATGACAAACATCATGGTTGATGACAAAGATCACTAAGGGACCAGTGTTTTTATATCCAAGCTTCCTATAACACTAATCTATTTTGATGTATTGGTGTGTTTTTAAGTAATGAAATAAATATTTTGTAAAAATGATGCAATTTCAATGTGTGAAAACCATCGATCATTATATTTGGTAACAATGGAATGGGTTATTCAACCTTTTGAAACAACAATGTGAAACTTTTAGTGAAACCCTTATGGGAATTTATAAGGATAAGTATAAGGATGAGTCAAATTATAAGAAAATGTGCTAAACAATTGGTAAAGGACAGAGTGAGTGGTTTTCTAGAAATAAACCTGGTTCTAGATACTATAATTGGATGTGTCTCTCTTATAGATTTACTATGGGGAAAACCATAAAAATACAATATTGAGTCATACTCGATGGGGAACTCGTTCAGGACAATAGAACATCCAACACAACTAATTTTACACTCTTGGGGGATATACTATAGAATTCACAAAATCCTTACTAACCATCCTCAAGGATTTAGATAGAAGATAGATATGAATGACCGGTGATAAACTTGTGGTCTCATATATTTAGAAATTTATCATAATTTAAATATCCTATAATTGATTTTTATGACTATGTGGTCTCCCACTATGATTATTGTTTATTAAGTTATTATTTTTTGTTTTATTCAATGGATAGAACTCAATGTATCTATGTTAATGATGAGTACGATGGAAAAAGTAATGATTTTCATATAGAGAATCCAAATGTTATGGTAGATGTAGTGAAAAATTCCTTTTTTATTGTCAAACATCATTCCCATGATATAAATCATGGTGGACTTCCAAATGGGAATATTGTGGATCAACATTCAGCATAGATATTTATGAGGCAACACCCACTTTATTTTAGAAAGACATTTTATCTACTAGGTTCTAAAAAATAAATCAAAGACAATGAAAATATATTTTCCATCCTCTAGTATTAAGAACATGAAAAATTCATTTTGGATTTCTATCATTTTTAAGGTGAAGAAGATCAATGGTGAACTCTTATCAAGAATATGAGGTAATAATATAAGCATTACTCAATGGATTTGGGTGAGTTCCTGAGCTTATATTTCAACAAGGTTTTTCCTTTTATTCATTCTACAGTAAAAGAGAAATAATTATTCATTTTAATGTAAAAGGATTGTCAATATTTTATTACATATGTGTATGTGTTTATAAGAGTTTTATTTATTCTTCTAGTATTATAATCTAATAATAAAATATTTTTGAATGATTATTCAGGGGATAAAAACGTATATCTAAATTGCATTTTCCATAAGATTCTTCAGTATATATGAATAAATATTTTTCTTTCAAATCATGGTGGAAATGAAAATTAGATCTACGTATCAATTTGAAGGTTTTTGCATGGAAAAATAATATGTTGTTCAAAGGATTGTTTAAGAATTATATTGAGAAGAAGATGATCATTCCTTTGTGTTCTATTTCTGGGATGAAGCATGGAGAAAATTTTCATACTAGGAATAGTAAATGACTAATGTGTGTAAGGGAAGGCCATCTAGACATTGATTTCTGTGGTGATGGTAAGAATATATTAATGATGTCAACAGATAGAAAACATTGTAGAATACAGCACCCACAATTCATTGCTTTGAGTGTAAGGATAATGGGAATTATTATATATTTTTCCCAAACCCATGGGTAAATGATGATGATCATCATAAGAATCCTCTTAAGATAAGGTAAAGGAAAAATATTAAGTGTTCACTCTTTCAGATGCGGTGTTTTATAGAAATATGGTAAATGGTATACTTACAATCCACTCAAAAACATCTAATGTCTTATATTAATCTGTATCTACCCACTTTTTCATATATAATGAATTTTCATGTGGTATTTGGATTCCACCCAAATTATTAGATGTGTAATTAGTAGTAAAATACATTATGGTCTGATTATCACATCAAAAATCTACTTTTCCACTCTAGTTGATGTTGGTGGGAATGTGATTCCTACAAATCTTGTCATTATTTCTCAAGCTTAATTTGAGTTCATCCTACTAATGTATTTTATTTTTTGTATAAATCAATCATCAAATATTTAGGATGGGATTTTATATAAAATATTCTGTAAATACGTATGATTGTCCATTAATGTGATGATAAGTATGAAATTATTATGGATATTACATCCATTGTATGGGTTATAAATACCATCATGGGGGGATTTTTACCTCAAATAGTAAGATAGAAACTCGATATCTATGATATTATTATTATTCATGAATTTATTGATTCTTATGAAGAATATTTTCTTGGACTTTCTCTAAATGTAGAATTTGAGTAATCAATATTACTAATTCCTAGTGCCACAAAAATGACAAAGACTCCCTATAGAATGGATCGATTTGAGTTTAAGTAATTGAAGAAGAAACTCCTTGAAAATATTGATAAGGGATTAATTTAGTAAAGTGTGTCACCTTCAGGAGAACCTATTATTTTTCTAAAAAAATGATGGATCAATGTTACTCTACATTGATTATTAGGAGCTTATCAAGGACACATAGGAATAATTATCCTATTCTCCATATTAATTATTCATTTGATCAACTACAAGGAGCCCAATAATTTTCCACGATTTACCAACATTCTAGATATCATTAATTGTGTTTCAAGAGGGAGGGCATACCCAAGATGCAATTTTGTACAATGTATGTATAGTGATGACTTTTAGAATTAATAATTAACTTATTATCTTCATTGATTTAATAAATAGAGGCATCATGGGTTAACTTGATCATTTTTTATAGTCTTTAATAATGATATTCATATCTATTTTAAGGGAATGGAAGATCATGAAAGACACATGATAATTCTCATGAGTCTCTAAATAATGAGAAAGTATATGAAAATTTTACAAAGTGTGAATTTTGGATGAAAAAATATCATTTTTGTCTCGTAATCTCAAAATAATGAATATAAGAAGAATTATCAGTTATAGCGGTTACTGAATGTCGGCCCAGACTTAACATGTTGACTGAGAGCCGTAGTTTTCTTAGTTTAGCTGGATACCATCGTTGGTTTTTGGATAATTTCTTATTCATATCTAATCCTTAGACCATGTATACTTGGAAAGGATCCATGTTCCTATATATATATAAATGTGGGTAAAATTTCATTGAAATAAATATAAGATTAATCATCATACCTATGATTAAATTACCTTATATTAGAGAATGGTTTTATTCTATAGTAATGAATCAATGAAATGATTAAAATGCATTCTAATATAAAATATCATGGATATATCTTTTTCTTCATGAAAATTGAATATTAATGAGAAATATTACCCAACACATGAAATATAGTTTATTACTGTAATTTATTCATTTTAGATATGGAGGCATTGTCGTTATATAAAACCATGTGATATATATACTAATTATAAATAGTTTATGTATATATGCACACATATAGAGTTGTTTTTAAATTATACAATATGTTTATGATAATTAAGGACGTTCATATCTTAATGAATTACCGCAATGAGAAAGAGACCATGTTGGATCCACTTTCAGTTGAAAGTATCATTCTAGATTACCCATGATGATGATAAAAAAATATCAAATATTTTATAATTTAAATAGGATGGATATGGAAATCATGATGGAAGGGGGGAAATTGTATGTTTCTTAATTGAATGTTCATCCATATATACATGTCATGATTAAAGTGGTATAGAAGGAAGATATAGAGATGAAAAATATGCTTTCAAATGTTCCTTAGTTAAACCTTGATCATTATGGAGTGATATGTTTGGGAACTATGTATTAGTTCCTTACATATATGTTTTGAAGTAGAAATTTATAAAACATACTCATAGTTATTCATTTTCTATTTATCGTGGATGTAAACAATATGTATTGATATTTGAAATATATGCATGGTGGGATTGTGTTTAGAGAGATATCATAGATTTTTTATCTCATTCCATGGTATATAAAAAAGTTTAGGCTGAAAGAAAAAGTCACTGGGAATGTTACGTCCATTACAAATAAAAGAATGGAAATCGGAGAACATCCTTATGGATTATTTCATTAGACTCCCCAAAATAAATAAAGTAAATAATACAATATTGGTGGAAGTTGATCTCTATAATATGTCTACACACTTCATCACCGTCATAGAAGACTTCTCTTGGAATCATCTTTGAAGGATATATATTATGGATGTTGTAACATTGAATGGACTATCGAATTCCAATATATATGATTAGGATCTAAGGTTTTCCACAATGTTTTGTAAAATTCATCTAAATGAGTTAAATATATAATTGAGTTTCATTACTACTTATAATCTTCAAATGGGTGGTCAGTCTAAAAGGATAATTCAAACCCCCCATGTATATGTTGAGGTCTTGTTATTTGGATTTCAATGGTTGTCGGGCTTAACAACCTTCTTTTAGGTGAGGTTTATTTATAAAAAAACATTCACTCAAGCATTCATATCTCTCATTAATAATCCCTCTATATATGAAAATATAAACCTCAAATTTTTTATTGATAAAACAATATTGGAAACTGAGATAACTGAAAATATGGAATATAAGGTTAGAGCTATTCATAAGCCTATGATTGTAGTATAAAGTCATGAAGATGTTATGATTACAATCATCCATGTGATCTATAATTTCAACATACTGATATTGTATTTCTAATAATTTCTCCATGGAATAAGGTTATGAGATTCTAGAAGAATGAGAAACTATTCCCTTAGAATATCAGTCCATTTTATGTTCCTCATCATGTCACTATGGTCACATGGATCTTCCACCAATCCTCTATCAAGTCCATGATGTGATCTGTATATCTCTCTTGAGGATGTACATACCTGACCCTTTTCGTGTACTGAACTCAGTGGTCATACTCCAGGAGTAATACATTTCTTCTAAAGAATAGCTGGGGTAGATTATGGATCATATTAATAATGTTCATTGAATCAAGACCACTCACCAATTTAATGTTTTTAGTGAAACTAAAAATTTGAGTAAGCTACCTGGGAACATGAGGATATGATGTAGCATATTTATCCTCATTAATCTACATTATAGTGATGAATTTCAAGAGAAATATTCATTTTAATGGGGGTATAATGTCACAATCTGAGTTTTTATGATCATTTTTTAATAAATTATATTCATTTTATCTTTTTAATTTCACTATACAACAAAATAATCTTTCACAACACGCAACTCCAACATAGGATGCATCACATGAGACATTGAGTATTAATAAAACAATGATATATTATTAATAGAATAAATTTAGACCTACCATTATAACCAAGCCAATAAACAAATAAATATGAATTTTAATAACTACAATTTAAAAATAATTTTTTAAAACAATTAAAAAAAAAATTAAAATGAAATTCATTATTTTTTGTAATGTCTTTAAATACTATGAAAGCACTATTTTCCGAAGAATTGATTATTAAGTCTTTTAGGAAAAGTAATATAAATAATGGTTAAAACATTACTAAAATTAAATTTAAAAAATAAGATTTATTTTTAAATTCAAAATTTAAAAATTATATTAGGGTTAGTTTTAGATAATTTTCTCTAAAATTCTTCATTTGTCGATTAATAGTTAAAAACCTAATTTAAAATAAAAAACGTATTTTTGTTTAATTTATTTATTTTTTAAATTTATATTTTAATTAGATTTAATGAATATTTATTTCAATTATTCATCTATTAATATAATTTATTTCATTTTAATCAATATCATATTGAAATAGAATTCAAAAAATTTATATTCCTTTCATCATTAACGCATTGAAACCCAACTTTTTCTATATCAATTTTGGACTAAATTTAAATTAAATTATGAAAAAATATAAGAAATAGATTTATAAAAATATATTCCATAATTGAAATCAGAATAATTTCTAATTAATAATATGTAAAACTGTATTTTGACCAAAATATTTAGTGAAAACAGTTAAAATTAGTAACGGTGATTAAGAGAAATATGAGTTTACCAAGGAGAAAACCAATAATGTTAACTGAAGAATTACCAAAAAAAATTTATAACAAAGATTATATAGCCATATATTGAGCTTATAACTTATATTATATATAAATTTTCATTATTAGTTCCATGTGACAAGGGGAAAATCTGAGTGGAATGTATTCTTTTAAAAAAAATTACAAGAGGGTCACCCAACAACCATATCAAAGGATGACCACATTCCCAATCCTTTCCCACTATAAAGATGAATTGGATCAGACAAAACCTTACCAAATCAATATTAAACCTTCTTAATCTCGTCCTATAATCATTAATTTTGGATTAAAGACAACGAAGGATGTCTTTTGGTGAAATCCAAAAAGATATATTTGAAGAAAAGGTAACATTAATCAACAAATGCTTTTTTTTTATTTGATCCTCATTCCACTTAAATTATTAATATATCGTAATTATATAATATTATTAAGATAATAAATAAAATTATAATTTTTTATGTTAATATTATAACCTAAAACCAGATATATGTTAATAAAAATTGTTACAAAATCATCGATTGTGTGTATGGTGGTCTACTGCCTCGCAAACCAACTTCGTTTGTTTTTTCCATTACCACCTATCCTGGGTGGGAATATTTATTGAAATAATATTTATATATTATATTTATTACATTTATGAATTTTTAATGATTTTTGAAGTATTATATAACACATACCTTGATGCTTTCAATTTTGTGGCAATACAATAGTCTCCTCTCTATGTATGGCAGATTACTTCCTCATGAAATTATATGATTCATTCACACATTACATGTAATGTATTTATATTAGTTTTTAAAAAATAATTGTTATATATGAAATAATAAGAATTCTGGAATTATAATATTTAATATAATTTTCTTTATTTCAATCCAAAAAATGGAAACATCATTTATACATACAAATGTCCTCTAGTCTCTATGAATGGTGTTTTTCATTTACTATTTCAATATTTTATAGATTATTTTAAATAAATATATAATGAATATATTTTATATTTATAATATTTAAATAATTTGAAATATGATTAGAAATTTTATTCAATTAACATAACAAAAAATATAACAAATGAAAACATTTATTAAAAACAAACTGATTATTACTAGAAAACATAACATTAACATGGAATTATTAATAAAATATTAGTAAAAGGTAATAACTAAATCATATAATGTAAAAAATATATTAATATGAATTTGAAATATATATCTAACAAACTTATATTTATTATACATGAGTTTTTAACAAGTATGACAGATGTCAATACTTAAGCTAAGATAATTTTTTCTCAATTTATCTTCATTGAGTAACATTTTATGTTATTCACATAAAATCATTCCTGAGGTGCATATAATTCCCCCATTGACATTTTATATTGTGAATAAACAATAATAAATTATAATTTTATCTTCACATGATGTTTTTCTTTCATAGGGATTATGAATCATAGTAATCAAAGTGGCAAAAGTTTATTGCAACAATATTATCATTTATTTAGGTTTTTTATGATCAAAGATCCAATGATGAAATATCTTTATCTCTCTATCAATAATTCCTATTTTTTTCAAATATTTATTTATGATAGATTCGTGTAATTTATTATTTTTTTCCATTCTTTGGTGCATAATAAAATTTATGAAATAGTTTTTTAACCACACTTTATCTCTATTTTTGTTCGTAAATCTGTTATCATTCAAAACAATTTATTCCTAAAAAAATTTATAATGTTTTTTTAAATACCTTATGATTATTAAAATTTATTTTTAGTCATATTTGAATATTTTTTTGAATTTATTTTCAAATGAATCTTCATTTCATTTTCCAAAATAATTTATGTTTTTATTTTACTGTAAATGTTAAATGAACCATCATTTTCCAGTTTACAGCATGAAACAAAATTTCTATCATCATGAGCAATAATTTTTTAGAATCATAAATAATAATATTTCAATGTTATTTTCATTGAAAAAGTGTTTTAAATTTTTTTATGCTTTAAAGATTATTTTTTCAATGGAATATATTTATTCATCATAAAATATTTTAAATGATCTTACAAATTTATTTTCCATCTATGATGATAGCTATTGGTGTTACCTATTCTTTAATGGGGATAATATCCAATAATACCATTATTATTCTTTCTCTATATTATTTATTATTATGTGGAATTATTTTGATAAATCATGATTCTCTTCCATGGGTTATACTATGAAAGAAAGTTTATAAAACCTGCTTTTATTCGTAATTTCTTCTATGATTAAATGATTATGAAACCTATATATTTTCAAAAGGATAGGATATGGTAAAATGTTTGTGATACCCATTTCAATTCATGGGTTATGATGTGAATAATTTTTATTATCTTTTGGATCACATATATATGATTTTATTATGTGAGTTGTTAGACCTATATCTACCTCCATCACAATTGGTATTGATTTATATCTCATGGGATAAAAGAGACCAAAATAAAGAGTCAAATTAATTAAGAAGGCATGGGTTGAATGGGAAGTGAACCTAGTTCAATAATAAATTTATGGAATGTGAATTTTATCCTCTTAAATAAAAGAATTTATCTTCTAAAATGGTCTTCATAGTCATCCTTGACAAATATGAAAGCAATATTATATTCTTATTTATATGAAATAACTCCCATTTATTTTGATCTCATGGGTCATGTACTTTGATTCCATTCTAATTTATTTCATATGAGCTACGAAATATTGTTCCATTAATCATGATTATGATCATTTCTATGCATGGTATGGTTTTGAAATGTTATTATCCTACTCTCATACCCTTATGTTCACATTATACTTACAAATCTCCCTTGGTATCTCTTACATTGAACTTGAACTCACACTTTCTTATGTTTTCTTTCCCAATGCTATGAATGAAAAAATTATGTATGATATGTCTACTAAGGGTGATATTTATGAATAATTTAGTGGGAGATTAAGTATATCACTTATGGAATATTCATTAATTTTCTATGTTTCTAATGTACATAAACAATTATGGTTCTTGGGTGTGTATTTAGTTAATGCAATAAATATCCAAAAATGACAAAATTTCTACATATGAATAGAATGGATTTTTATATATCTATTCATTAGGGCTCATCTGACTACACCAATAAGTTATAATAATCATCCTATAAAGTAAAATACACATCTTTCCATCTCCAATGGAGTTATAAAATAGTTCATACTCAACCGCCTCCTCTATAAAACTCATAACATGATCATCTTTTGATAGTTGTTGTAAATAATCAAAGTCATCCTAACACTTTTGTAACTATAAAACAGTTTTCCCATTTTAGATTAAGGATGAAAATTTTGTGGCAATCGTGGATAATTATAACAACAATAATCAATAATATCCAGCCAATATATAGGTTCTTTTCAAATATTTTATCTTCTTGGCTGGATCTAAAGCTATCAAAACCTCAATCTTCACTTGGACCATGGCTACACACTCCTCTAAGATGATTTTTTCTGGAAAGTGTGGCTATCAAATCCAAAAATATGGCATCTATATGATTCAATAAATCTAATGATCTTGATTGTTTTTTGAAGGCGTCCCTATCCATAAAATTCCTTATCCTAAAATAGAAATCCTTGTGGTAGTGTTGGTGGTATTAGATCGTAATGTCAACCACCTCCTAATTCTCTCCCATTTTCACTACAAAAATTGAAACCCTGAGTTTTCTCTTACTCACATTGTTTCCATTTCCTCAATGTCCCATATGGATTACTCATATCCCCTATTTCATGGTGGGATCAATATTCATGAGTGATGTGATGAATCCCATAACAATAATAACATCTCTTCTCCCCAAGATAATAGAAATCTCTTTGTGAACCCTATGATAGGGACCTTATGCCTTCATACTAGATATGTAGACTCTTCAAGTGCCTAAATACTAAAGATCAATGTCACCCACCTATTTCTATTGTCTCTTATCTTAGGTTATGATTATGAGAACAAACCATCTATTTTCTCTCAATGAAAAATCTTCCCATCCATAAGTAATGTTCCAGCACCCTGAAATTGATAGAGATTCCATCTGACAGAACTATTTTTTTAATATATATTCATAGATAATTATTTAATATCATATACTAGATGTATTAATCAATTAATATTTCATGATAGTATCACATTATGTTGGATAACCCATATTCATACTCAACCACATACATACTTCCTTGATTATACAAGAGAATCTACAAGATGATGATTGGTCTGAGAGTAAATAAGATATTCTCCTCCTAGAGGAGATTCTCGAACTAAACCCTTATGAGGATCATCTCATTATGGGTCTATTTTAAAACAACTCCACCATATCCTTAATTAACCATGATGATGACTCACCATGACTATAGTTATAGAATTCATATGGTTTTGGATGAGACATAAAACTCAAACCCTGGACTCTAACTTGTCTTCCTCCCTCAACGGTGTTGGATTCCCTCAAAACCCATGTATTATATGCTTATAAAACTCTTAAAGAGTGTTCAAACTTTATGAATCATTATATTAATATTCTTACATGATCTAAAATCCAAAACAAGATAACACATCATCTGGCACTATTTGGATGTGGTCTACTTGATGGATCTGGGTGTAGCATAAGCGAGCAGACGTGGGAACGATATTTAATTTTTTTGTAATAATAATTTCCCAAAACAAAGAGTGAGGATCTAGAATATATAATTTATAATTAATTCATCTAATATATGATTAAATAAATACATGGTATTGGTAACTTTCTTCGTTAGTGAATGTTTATCATCCAAAAGGACCCTCTAGGATTACCTTCTGTGTGCTATGAGGATCAAAGGATATAATCCCCCAAGTGGTGATCCACATGTACTCCAATGATCTCTAAGAAACACCACTAAATATCCGAGAGGAAGCGTGGTGAGGTGAATATCATGAATACATTGTTTTTGATCTCTCATTGATTGAAATTGAATAAATATCTCATGAACTCTTTGTTTTTATAGGGAGATGGAAGGTGGAGTTAAGATAGAATTATTTGTGTGGAACAATTCTGTATCCTAATTTTTGGACACTCAATAAAATAGACATAGCTTCCTATTTATACATCAAGGAGATAAATTAAAATATTATTTACTTGCATTGCATCTATTAAGTAACATTTATTACCATTAATAAATTCCTTGCCACATAATAATAACTATATAATTATTATATTATGTTGCATGCCAAATTACACAATAAAAAATATTATGTAATGGTATTATTAATTAATATTTTTCACCAGACTCAGTCATTCACCATTCGAACTCTTCTAGAATTTATTGAATAACTCATTAAATATTTTATTTAGAAATGAAAATTTATTCACAATATTTTGAATATTTATTTATTAAAATATTCAAAATATAAAATAAATAATTTATTCATAATCCATCGAATAATATTAATTTAATTTATGCAATCAATATAATGTGAATTTAGTTTTTCATCGAACATGAGAAAAATATTAATTCCATAAATTATCCTCAAATAATATTTAATCAATAGCAATGGAAACACATATTATGTGACCCTCTATGATTCATTATCATTGGAATTAAGAGGGCCTACCTAATTTATTTTGTTACTATCATTAATATTTTCAAAGCACCAAAGTGAAATAATGTAATCTCACAACATTGAAAACCACATAAAAATTCATACGATGTAATATAATCCCATTTTTGAAATATTTCATCAAGTTGTTTTCACATTTCTGTCACCAACCAATATGATCAATATCTATTTCATTGACTATCTATGATAAACACACCATTCCACCATGGACATGTAATTTATTGCAATGGATATATTGTAATAAAAGGGTTGAGAAATCAACTTATATAATTATGGAATGTAAAAATCCTTCCTTGACATATTAATTAATGGCATCCTACTCATGACACACCCAATTTATCCAAAATATCCATAAACTATTATCATCATGGTTTATGATATGAATATTTTTACATGATTCTTAACATTCATTAATAATAATATTGAAGTCTAAGGACCGTCACACATGCTCGTAAATAGGAATACATGTGACACCAAAACATGTGGAATTAAAACTGGTGGTTTTTTCTTCATAATCTCCCATCACAATGATTAATAACTGAAAAAATAATTATAGTAAGAGGAATATTCTTATGAGGACTCACACATTGTTTTATATGTAATATTTGTCCCATAATATTACATTATCCAGCCTAACAACATTATTCTTGAATATCGTGATATCAAATCAAAAATCACATAATAGTGGGGAACTACTATAAACTTATCAATACATCGTATACTCGAGGAAATTATCACATTGGTGTCATACATAATGAAAAACTATATGTAATATGATGTTTTTTATTATTAAATACATTAAATGTTCATGTATTTAGGGTACAAATAGTTGGTCCTAGAACAAAAACTCTCTCAAAATCCCAAAAAGACAACATCCAAAATTTTATGAAATTCAGTCCACTAGACCTTACAAGATAGTTATGTTTATACCGTGTCAATGTTTTAGGGAAGGATTTTGTAATGTTCTTTTCCATGGAAATATTGTTCACTACAAAATCACATATATAAGAAAATTCCCAATAGAGATAATAATTAAGAATTATGTTCTTCATCTGCTGATGTGACCTTGTCTCTTTTTCAAGACCAACCACTATAGCGTTATGACAATAAAATGGGATAAGATGTTTACTGGTAGGTACCACATCAAGAAAATCTATGAAGTTGTGAATCCATACTACTTAATTATCTACTTTAGAAGTCACGAAATAGTTGGACTCTACAATAGAATCTATAATCACATCCAGCAATGATCTATTCTTACTCACAATACCTCTATTCAAGGTGAAGATATATCATGTTTGGGACTTCATGTCATCTTGATAAGTTTTTAATATATAATCCTAATATCTTATAATGATTATTTCCTCATATCCTCAATTTAATAGGATCATATCCTTAGAATGACTTATATACATGAGAATTGTCCTGATTTCCAAACAATTGTTGTCACCTATATCATTTTGATATCTTCCTACTGAACATAATTCCTAGGCGACATATATCCTAGTACATATCATAACATACTTAACTTACACAATTGTTGATGCATATAGAATTATTTTCATTCTATTTATTTCTTCATTTGTCTGAGAACACATTTTTCTGGAATGATGAATATTATGTGATCATAAAAACAATCCCCAATTTGATTTTTAAATATTAAATCTCTTCAGTATCTTTTAAATGTGTATACTTTGACTCAAGCCGATTAATATCTTGGATTTATTAAGATGGATCTTGATCCTACGAATATATGATTCGTCACCCATTTCCTTTAAATTGAATTTTTTATTCAACCATTACCTAACATATAGTAAGACTTGTATTTTTTTCAAACGAGTAATATGAAATGAACATATACTACAATTAAAACACTTGAACTCCCACTAAAAACATTATAGACACTCAGCTCACAATCATTCTTTTTGAAACCAAATTCTGTTATAGCATCAGAAAAATAAATCTTCCATGACTGGGATTCATTCTGTAATACATAATGGTATATTTATAACTTACATATCTCTTTTTAAACTTTGTAGTCACAAACCCTTTAGGCTATGTTATAGAGTATTATTCTTGAAGGATACCGTTATGGAATGTTATTTTGACATTTATCTTCCAAATATCATAATCATTGAATGAAATAATTAAAAGTATCATTCCAATGGATTTTAGAATTGTAACCAGTGAAAAGGATTCTTCGTGGTCAATTCCTTGTTGTTCTTTAAACCATTTTACAACCAGTTTCACTATATAGGTACTAACATGTCCTTTATGTCTAGTTTCTTCCTCAATACCCATTTAAATTCAAAAAGATATACATATATTGGTTCTTATACCCAAATTCAGAATTGGTTTTGGTACATATAATATAATTTAGTATTCATGGATTCATTCCATATGGGAACATCTATGTCACTTACTACTTCTTATTACATTATAGGTTCATTATCATCAACTAATATTGAGTCACCATCCTTAGTGAAAATAAAACAATATCATTATGTTTCTTTAACATCCTTAGTACTCCAAATTAGTACATGTGTCCTTAAAAAAGACTTCTTCTATAGAGATTTTTTCAATTTGTTCTTATGACAAATAATATTTATCTTGAGTCTTGACATCATTGATTTCTACCTCACTCTCACTATATATTTTATATTTATTATGAATCTCGTGAAATGTGAAACATAATTCAACCAAAATCTCTTTTTGATGTATTTAATAGGTATTATCCCTTTATTTCATTCTTATATAGTATAAATATTTGCTTTGTACCATAGGGTATAATCTCATTACCTAAAGAGGCCTTAACAAATTATTTACAACCCCAAACATGTATGTATGACAACAATGGTTTCTTTTCATTCCATAATTGGTATGGTATATCATGTGTTTCTTTAGATGGAACTTAGTTTAATATGTATGTAGTTGTTTTATTGCTTATCCCCAAATATATAATGTAAGACTATCATGACTCATAATTAATATCACCATATCCAATAAGGGGCGGTTACTCCTTTCACTTGCATCATTCCACTATGATGATTAAGGAATAAAGTATTTACAAAAAGCCAAAACACCCATAGATAATCAATAATGTGTGGATTAAGATATTATCCACCAAGGTCTGAGCGAAGTTTCTTAATCTTCATTACAATGTAAATCAAAAAAATTCTCTTGTATTCCTTGAATTTTCCAAACTAATCCATATTAAACATTGTTTGGTAGACCTATCTATATATATTAAAATAATCAGTAAAATTTCGATGTATGAGTGCTCGTCCCTTGCATTGACTGGAAATGGTCTATAAACATTAGTATTAAATTATTCACAAATGTCCTTAACTCTTTCACCATTCACACTAAATGAGAATTTGGTCATTTTACCTTGTAAACATGTGTGACATATATCACGTGTTTTTCATTTCAAAGAATCTAAATATCCATCTTCATGTTATATAGTCGATGGATTTTCATTTATATTACCTAGTTTGTGATGTCAATTTTGGGTGTGGAATGAGTCATGTGACATATCTTCGTTATAGATTGTCATTATTTGGATCATTTAATACAACCCATAATGATTGTTATTTAAATGTTCCTTACCATAAAAATGATATTTTTATAATAGAAGAAACATTTATCCCCCAATTAGAAAATAAATCCATCCATATCATTTTTTGGTACAAAAATAATATATTTGGTAACTGAAGGCACATAACAACAACCCTTCAAAACATATATCATTACATTGTAAACATGAGGTGGTAGTCTCTAATAGCTACAGTAGAAATTTTAGCTATATTGGCTACTCAAATATATACCTATACTCATTTAATCATTGTAATATTACTTTTTTCTTGTATTTGAATAAATATATAAGCACCACATGAAGTATCTAATACCCAAATTTTAGAAAGAGATTAAATGATATTGATAGAAAAATGCACCTGAATCTTTTCATTTCTTCTTGGATGGGTTTAGTTTTTTTTTCTTGTGGCCCTTTACTACCACATTTGAAAGAAATCATATTTTTCCATTTCTTCACACTTTATATTACTCTACATGGAAGGGTGTGATGAATCACTGGGCTTAAATCTCATCACTATCTCTTTCAGTTTATTTACCTTGAGAATGAATTATTTTTCACCCTTCATGAAAATATCTACATGGTGAAGAATAGTAATAGGTTATGGTTAAGATTTCTCAATGTTGTTCATATTAAAATTCACAAAAAAATGTTCAAGAACCTCTAAGGGAGAGATTCTAAAATGAGGTTGGTTCCAAGATCTTCAGGGATCTTAAACCATAGAACCTAGAAGTTCTCAATGATACCAATGAGCTTGACTACATATAGCCCAGCTTTGGAACCCTCTCAAATCTTTCTATGAAAGAGTTACATGTAAATCTCAAAACATTCCAATATATCTCTCTCCTAATACAGACCGTGAAAGTTCTCAATAATTATATACGCATCCATGATTTTATGAGACTTCATAAGTTTACTAGAGGAGCCCATCCTAAAGGCATCTAAACCACTCCTTAATGTTTTTTCTAGTTAAGATGTTATGTTTCTCCAATACTAATCAAAATGATAGTGTGGATGATGAACTTTTCCTTTTATTCTATAATTAAAAATAAAATATTATTAGTATTTTGGGTTACACAATATGTGAGATACAATTAATTAAGTCTTATTTATTTATTAATAAAATATCCTATTGTTTAATCATTTCATAGTATCCACCACCATTGAAAAAGTAATTTCTACATTCATTAACATTATTGTAGAAAGGATCCCCATTAATTTTATTAATGATCCATACTTTGGCTCTAGAGACTATAATAAATTATTAATATAGTCCGACTTACCAACTACTGACAAGATGCTCATTGATATGTTGAGGGGATTCTCCTATTCTAAATCCATGCTTGGATTTACTCAACACTTACCTCCAATATTGTATGGAGAAGACATTAGTTGTTAAACACAATACAAATTAAGTTTTGTAAACCAAAAACTCTAATGAGATCTCCTCAATAAAATTAATTTTCCTAACATTGTCCACGCACTACAATAAGTTCTGTCGTTTCATTTCAAATCAATTAATGGTTGGTTTAGTCAAAATTAATATTTAATTATGGTATTTTAATTTATTATGTGTAAATTTTATATTGTTTTATCTTTTACACATGTTCTTAATATTTAATCGATGTTGCAAAAATTAATTAACCATTTTAGATAATACATTTACAAATAACTCATTTATTTAATTTCGGCCATTGCACATTAACACATTTATTTATGTGATCATGGACATGCATATATCAAATAAATAATTTCATAGATAAAAATTAATAAATAAATAAATTACCAACTCATGAGGATTTTCTAATGGTAGATTTAATGAGAGGAAATTAAATAAATTGTTTTCCTCAAGGAAATAACTCATATTTCCAGTTTTAGAATTAGTTACAAAATTCCACCAATCCACCTGTGTATCTCTTGGGTTGGAATAATTATGGTTCTCTCATGAACCTCCACCACACACCATGGGATTCTCCATTAATTTGATATATTTATTTCTGAAACATAGTTGAGGGGAACTAAAGGATTGGTTAAGTGGATTACATAAATTTCATTGGACATGCATGTGATACATAATAATCAAAGGAGGGATGAATCATGAGATGTCATTTAATTTAATACTAAATAATATAAAAATCATTAAATAAATTAAATTAAAACATCCAACACATAAATTGGTCTTGGTCAAGCCCTTGGACGGTCATCCATGCAACGAATACAAAAAAGTAAATAGAAACAATGCATTAACTTATTCATTGTTTTATTATTTGGGACACACACACTTGCATTAATTTATTTATTAGTCAATTATTTAATTCCCTTTTATCTTAATGATTATCTGATGTTACTCCAAGATAGCGATCAATAGTATAATTAATAGAAAATAAATGGAAGAACCAATAATGAAATATTAATTATAATAAATTAATTTTGCATTAAAATATCTTTAAAACTAATATTAATATTTAAAACTCACAATTGTGTGACATTAAATAAAATAAGGTTTTAATGATGTAATTTAAAATTTAATGTAACTTTATATTTTTTACATTAATTGGATAATACAAGTTGTGTACATGTTACTAAATTCTATGTACCTCTGTTTACATATATCTAAGTCACGTTTGTGGGTCTCTATCATGTTTACTTGATCAGACTACATGGTGTGTACATGATAGTTATACACCCTATAATTAATTTTTATGTGCCGGGATGGACTAGACAACATGAAATTGGCAATAAAATAATAACATGAATTTAATAAATAAATATCTCAATGCACCTAGATACAATGAGTAGGGGTTTACATTGTGTGCTCCGGCTATACACCATGTAACTCAAATTTACTATTCAATGATTTGGAACATCCAGATGGAATCTATGGTCATTCTTTATTTTTTTTATAAACCATTAAGAAAATGAAACTCTAAATGAGAATTATTAATATGTTAAAAACATGTTAATTCAAAACAAATTAATGATTTAATAACATAAAATACAAATCTAACCATAATTGCGCCAAGATCAAAAATCAAATATATAATTATAAATTTAAATGTGACCACTCTGATACCACTTAATGGATTTGGGCACAACGAATGTTAGGGGAGGTGGGAAATATATTATAATTTCTTCTAATAACTATTTCTCAAAACCATTAGTTAGAAACTTGAGGGAAAAATTTATAATTAATTTATTTAAATTATAAATAAATAATTACCTTGTCCTAGGAACCTTCTTCATTGGTGAATTTTGATTATCAGAAAAAAATTCCGAATAATATAATTACACTAAGATCCATGGATAGAATTCATCTAGAAGTGATACACTTGTGCTCCTATAATCTCTGAGTAACACCTGTCGATCTCAAGGTGCTAGAACAACGAGTCGAATTTTTTGTGTTGTTTGTTCTTGATCGTTAATTCTTTGGTCTTGAAAAAAATCTCTCATTAACTTCTCATTCTTAAGAGGTACATAGAATTACGTGTTGAGAGAGAATTAATTGAGTGAATTTTTTTTATTCTAAATTAGTGGATACTCTATAGAATAGACATATTTGGCATTTTATGGAGTAGGGGTGTATGTTTAAATATTATTTAATTTCATACCACCCCTTAAATAACATTTATTACCGTAGATAAATACTATGATTCATAATAATAATTATATAATTATTATTTTGTGTTGGGAACCATCTTGTGCAATAAAAAATGTTATATAATTGTATTGTTAATAAATATTTTTCACCAAACTTGGTCTTGGTCAATTAGAACTCCTCTAGAGTTTATCAAATAACCGAATAAATACTTTAATCATAAATAAAATTTTTTGTTACAATATACTGAATAAATATTGATTGAAATATTCAATGAATAAAATAAATATTTTATGTACAACAGAATGAATAAATATTTAATTAATTTATGTGATCAATATAACATGAATAAAAATATTCCCCATTATGAGAATTGTAATTTTCCCATCAATTAAACTCAAATAGAATTTCATTTTCATCAACAAAAACACATTATGTGTGACCCTCTTGGATTATTTATCATTGGAATTGGGTGGGTTTGTCTAAAGTCCAAGATACCTATCTTACAATGGGTTATGTTACCTAGAAGAAAAAACATAATGTTTTAATGTCCAAAACCAAATATGAATTCTCATTGTGTTATATAATCAATTTTTAGAATATATCATCTACCAGGTTTCACATCTGTGTCACCAACCTATATGATCACTATGTCTTTCAGATACTATTTAAAATCAACATATCATTACACCATGGCCAATGAATTTAATATAACAGTTATATTCCTATCAAATGGATGATATATTAGATTCCATATAGATTTAAGGGAAAATCCTTCCTTAACATATTCATTAATCCCATGTCACTCGTGAAACACCCAACATATCAAACTTCTCCATGAAATATTATCACTATGGTTTATAAAACTCATCTATGTACACGTGTTGTAACATTAATTAATAAAAATATTAATATCAATGGACCAGCACACATGCTGGTGGATAGGAATATATGATAACACCAAAAAATGTATAATTATTACTGGGGGTTCTATTTTCATAATCTTTAGTCTTCATGATTACCAAGTCCAAACATTATTAGAAGAATCCTCATCTACTTATGAGTACTCACATCATACTATCTATGTACTATGTATCCCATAATATCATGTTATACAAGAACAAGAATTTTTTTTGAGTATATCATCATAGAACATAAAGGATTATATAATAGTGGGGGACTGATATGGTGTTATCAATGCAACATATACTCTAGTAAATTATTACATTAGAGTCTTGAAGAATAACAATATATATAAAAAAGAGTTTTCTTAATATTCAATACTCATATAATCAAATTACAAATAGTTATTCCAGGGACACCATCTTAGACACTACCTACTACTCAATGGGTGGAAGTTTCACTCAGTTAAAGTAAAGAGGGAACACCTCCATAATAGGTTGGTGAAATGGGGAATTATGAACAATATGAACATCATCGTGATCCTATCATTGGATCCTAGTTGGATGTATATTTAGAGGAATCCTAAAATATTCTGGATTTACTATTGTTGAGATCATGTATAGGGATCCCACTCATGAAATATATGGAAAACCCAAACCATTATAATATAATTCTTATTACAAGGTTTTCCCTTAAACCAATATCTCGGTGTTCCATGTTAGAAAGTAGATTTTTCATAATCCTATTGACTATATATGTCTTCCATCACACCATCATCGAGGCTCAGGCCTAGAATATAAAATCAAAACACTTAAACATCATTACACTAAATCCAATATAGATCCTCACAAAACATCTAACATGAAATATCATCCCTTGGATATACACCTTCTGTGCCATATTGGCAGATCCCAACCAATCAAGGCCATACACAGGTCGGTGGAATACTGGATGTGAATCCCCATTCCCACCACCCAAAGTCATTTGGATGGTGACTAAAACTAAGTAATAATACCACATATATGTGGGAGGGGATATTTCCTAATAAATAATTAAACACACACACACACACATCTCCATAAAAAATGTGTAATATAGAAAAATGTATAACTTTAACAAAAAATTATTTCTGAACTCTAGAATTCCACCAAGGGACATGTGAAAACATATCCATTAGAAATGTAAAAATATATACCCAAAAACCAGTAAATAGCTCAAAGCTAGTAGGAAAAATGAAAACAGACTTGTAGTGACACCACCATTCTATAAACTAGTGAATATACCACAATCTCTAAGGCCCACTGATAATTATCCACAATATTTCCTTCTATATCTCTATCATATAATGTATGATCTGTATACAAAATGGAACATGTATGTATATATTTAATAGTGGTGAGTATAAAATTTCTTAGTAAGACATTCCAAAATAACCAATTAGTAAAAAATCAATGATAAATTCAAATTCAACTAAATACAAATCATGAAATAAATCAAGAAAACCTGGATATTATAATCAAAATAAAAACCTTCAAGTGTATAGTTTCAAGTTCAAAATCATACAAACAACTCAATATTTATATATATTAGTCCAATATCTTCAAGAAAATACATTTTCATTCACTAAAATGATTTTAGACGTTTCTTAAATCAATAATATTGGTGAAATTGTAACTCCAGTAGACAATTCCTAATGTTAAAAAGATCTATAGATTATTGATATACTTCTCCACAGATAAAGGATCTGAGAAAAGTTAAATTTGCTGAAATAAAAATCATTATTTGATACATTTTTATAGAATAACACACCCATTCTCACAAGGGTGAAAAAACACTCCCTATAAGGATTTGAGTCCCAATAGATGTTATTCCAACTACACATGGGAATATGGATGGAGGAAATCGATGTCTGAATGAAGTATCATAGGTAACGAAAATGTAAACTATGTTTCCTATGGGTAAACTAGGTGTCACCTAACATCATCCACTTTGACTTATTGGGTCATTCATCTAGGAATGTTTCATCCAAAATAATCTACATGTAGAAAGGATACATGAAATATAAAATCCACATGGGTACATAGAATATAGTATTTTATCCATAGTTGTATCATAAAATGGGTATACTAGGTGTGGCCCAGCACCTATAGTGTGTAGGGCCACATGATCCTATGGGTGAGTACACCTTGTAAACAAATTTGTGGATGTGTAGGAGATACATGATGTGTGAATATGTCACATGGACCTATGATATATTATAATGACGGAGGATTTTCATACACTGATATTAAATATTTTTGGATGAACATTTAGTAAATTATACAAACACACAATGGTATATCATTAAGGTATAGTTCCTCTGGATTCATTATTGAAACTAGTTCATATGGGAACTAAATAATCTCCCATTATGTTATTCAAAACTAGAACCCTTCATAGACATATCATACATTATGTAATTCATAATAACTTGGGGAATGAAATCATAATAAAGGGTGATTATAGTTAATCAACAAAGGTAAAAAAGGGAAATATATAATCATAACATGAATGTAAGGCTACGAGAACACAAGTATAACATTTAGAAACCATACCATGCATATCAAAGATCATAATATTGAGTCATAGATAAATATTTGAAGTCAATAAGACATGGATAATAGATAAATCAATGAACACAATCCATGAGAGTATAAGATTATAATAATAAATAGTCATGCTAAATATAAAAATGTATACAAACAGATTTCCATAATAGTTATGTCCCACTACCAAGGAAGTGATAGTGGAATAGAATAACTCCTATAACCATCATAGTAGTCTTGGTTCACTACCAAGACCATTACAGCTGATAAAATCTCTTACAGATTTGGGTTCACTTCTTATTAATGATGTCTCTACCTCATGATATATAAATATTGGATAAATTCATTTGAGAGAGAAAAAGGTCCCACAATAACATAATGAAAATCATACATATGTTTTCTATAAGAACACAAAAATTACATGTATCATAACCCATTAAATGAAATGTGTATAAAAAAAATTTATTCCTATCATAACCTCTATGGAAAAAAAATTATAATCATTTCAGCATTTTATCCGAGCATAACCAGTCGAAAAAGAGGCAGGTTTAATTACCATTTTATCATTTTATTACCCGTAGAAAAGAAAAAGGCCTCACCAACATGTTATTATAAAAAAAATTAAAATAAATAATCATAATGGAATCCTCGGTTAATATATAAATTATGTCATATGTTACATCAAAGTATTTCATCTTAAATAGAAAATTATATTTAATGATAAATCACTTGGAACGATTCGAGAAGAAAATAAATTATCTTTTGAAATAAAATTTTAAAAATAAATCATCTTAAAATATTATATAAATAAATTTCATTAAAAATATACTTTAAATTTTAGAAAGAAATATTTAATACAATTTAAGGTCATTACGCTAGAAAATTGCATACATGTTGTACATGATAAATCAAGGATTTCATTCACAATTTCAGCATAATCCAAATGGGAATTGATTGGAAAATGAAATAAAGAATCCTAAAAAAATATTTTTATAAAATAAAATCATGGGTAATAATTACATTAATAATCCATTTTTAAAATGAAAAAAACAATTTTTAAAACAGATTAAGAAAAAATACTTTTTGATGGAGAACATGTTTTTGACTGAAGAGAGAAATAAAGATGGTTTTTTTTATAAAAATTATTTTGAACTATTGGGTTCATAAAGATGAGAAAATGTATAGAAACCATGTATTCTAATGAAATAAAAAGTTGATAATAGAATTATTATGTTTATTTAGAGATGGATCATAAAATTTTTCAACATAAACAAAATCTTAAAAAATCTAGGGAAATGATCAAATTGTAATATAAAATCTATACAACTTTGTTTACATTGAATTGTAATATAAATGAAAGAATAAAATTATTTGAAACATAAAATATTATCAAAATAGTGGAATCAATGATGTTACATGTCAACGGATTTGTATATACAACTCAAAAAAATATATGTTCATAACACGACATACTCTCATAGAAGGAAAATTGAGTGGAAAATTTGTTTCCTTAAGTGTTACACACTATCGTACACTTTAGAAGCACATGTATATTAATTATATGTTTATTTTGAATCTATTATATGACCATACCTATATAAATCACACCATATATTATTTAATTATTCTTCTTATTACCTGTTTATTTATAATTCCATGTTTATGTCAAAAATCTAGGAATAACTACTTTGTTTTATGTGTATGTTTCGATTTTGTTTTGGGTTTTATTAATTTGATAATAGTAAATTTATATTTATAATTTTAACCATGAAATAAATTTAATATATATTTATTATATATTTTTTTATAGCAATCCATAAGTATTATAGATAGAAAGTGAAATTCTTTTTCATAATGACGGTATGCCTTATGTATATATGAACGTTACATCCATTTTATAATGGTATTGAATGAAATAAAGGTAAATAGTAAATTAACATAAAATATTCATTTTATTTCATATATATCACACATTTTCATTAAAATCATATGGATTACCTTCCCTGTAATTCGTTAATAAATGCCATCTCTTTGTGCGGTGGCAGTCTGATGTACATAAGAGTGACATTATTATATTCCCATAAAATCGATAGTATAAATTTATATGTTATATAAGAACTCCATAAGTATAAAAATATCATAAATATCATATTTAATAATTTATTCCTTCATTATTTAATTTTTTATAGTTGGAAATAGAAAATAAATAACTATAGTTTGTGAGGTAGTAATCCGTCATAGACACGAATAGTGATATTTCATCCCATTTGATAGAATATGTGATGGGGTTGGGTCATGAAAATGACAAAATATATCACTATATTTTGGATAATAGGATTATTATATTATTATAATTTAATAATAATTAATGTATGTATAGTTAGAAATTAAATAACATTCATTGATTTAAGGGTTACCTATTCTTCAGAAAACAAATCTAATTTATAGCAAAAGACCCATTATGATGAATTTTTTACCAAAATAAGTAATATATACTGGTAGGAGGTAATTAGAGATATTATTTGGTAGGTATTTTCCTAAAATAAATGGTTTTCGAAATGTGTGGTTGTTAGATCATTTTCCCTTTCCTGGTATGTCCCATTTGATATTTCTCTTTTATTCTAGGTTTGGAATGTGTTGTTTGATTTTTGTTTGGAAGGTTTTACAGGTTGTAGGTTCTTTTATGAAAAATAATTTCTGTCTAAAAACCTATCGTCAAACATTTTACATGCCATGTAATGATATTACATGCCATCAAATAGTTTAACTAGTAATAAATATACCAAGGCCATGGGTTTTTTGGTGTAAACCACTAAAACTAATTACAATAAATGTAATGGAATTACATGCCATGTAAGTCTCTGATTGGTATATGGAAAAGTCTTGTGTGGTTTTTTTTTGGTTTTTTTTCATTCGTGCAGCCTTCCTCTTCTATCCCTAGCACAACACATAACATATTTGGACTGATTTATTCATCTCTGATCATTGTAGACTGGTACTGCATAATAGGTAATCCATTTTTGAATTTGTTCCCATCTTTTCCAACTTCTTCTAATGAAGCAGTGGAACCATTGATAGTTGTGGGTTTTTTTTGATTAGAAATCTAGGATTTGGTCCATATCTCTTCATCCAATGTTTATAAGACTATCTTATATCAATTTGTTGTTTCTTGTTGGTTTTTGTTCATTATTAAATTTTTGGTATGTGGTATTTTATTAAAGTCAAAAATTATTAACTTCAATTTTTTCTATGTAATTAATGAATTGATTTTTTATGATTATCAATTGAGTTCCTAAATTATAATTAATTAATTTTCTATATAAATTAATAAATTTATTGTGAAATTGGATATACTAGGAATGTAGGTATTAATTAATTAATTTTTGAGTTAATTCAGGAACATCGTCTTGGTTGGTAAGTTGACTGAATCAATTAATAATTTTTTTATTTAATAAATGGAATGTATGTAATCAATTAATTGTTGATTTAACTGAATGGATTGAGGTGACTAATTATTTATTGAATTAATTAACGGAATTGATGTAATAAATTAATAGGTGGATTAATTGAAGGGTTTTTTATAATAAATTAATTTTTCAATTTGTTAATGGAATTTATGATATTAATCTATAGTTGAATAAATTAATGGATTTTTTTATTATGAAATTATTGAATTTGATTAATTAATTGATGAACTGATTAATGTGTTATTGTGACATAATTGAAATGTGATAAATGTGTTTAATGTCTGTGGGATATGGACTGAAGCTCCAAATACCACATCTGTTAAATGTGTGTGGGATAGTGGTTAAAGCATCAAATACCCTAATGTGTTAAATGTGTGTGGTATAAGGATTGAGACTCCAAATTCCCATATGTGTTAAATGTGCATGGGATTGGGAATGACGATCCAAATACCTATATGTGTTAAATATTTTTGGGGTATGGAATTTGGATCCAAATACACATATGAGATAGTGATTATGGGTTAGTGACTAAAGATCTAAATACCTAGGTGACATTGTGGTTTGGGACAATAAAAAAGGCACCAATTACCTATTAGTTGTTAGACCTGGCATTTTATTCCCATTATTGGCCTTGAATAGTTTTTTAATAGGTTGTGATGTGAGATGATATGATGAATGGTATTAATGGAATTCATATATATGATATTCCTTGGGGATAATTTATACTCCAACATGGTTTGAAGCATGTATGTTTGTTCAGGTGTCCTTGTGAACCTTGGGATATATGTGGTTAAATAATGAGTATATTAATAAATTTACATTGGTTACTTTATTTCTTATATTTTATTCTACATACAATTCCATTCATTTTAAATTGCTATATATTTATTTATAGAACATTTGTGGTGGCCTACTGATTTGTACTCACACCCTACAATGACTTCTTTCTTAGTACACGAATAGAATTCATATTCCCATGACAAGATATTAGAAAATTACATGTGTTAGATGAATGATTTGGGAAGAATCATGAATGAGGTAAATACATCATTCAATTACTTTTTGGGAGTTGACAATGTCTTTACTTTTGGGTTTTCATTTTGACACATGGAATGTACATTAAACTGGAATGTCTACTATTTAGTTGGGATATTTTATTTCTAGTTTTGGTCGTCTTGTGATACTAGAATTTTCTGGGTTATGTTATATCTCTTGGTTCTTCATATTTATGTATGGTGTTTAACTTCTTTGAAAAATCATGTATAGTCTACACACTATTGGAAAAATACCATCACTACTAGTAAGAAACCTCTTGGGAATGGGGTGGCACACTTGAGGTCATGTGACAGAGAGGCTCCGGGTAGTGGTGTGTGGAACTCATGTTAGGACCTGAAAATATTGTATAAAATTATTTTTCCTATCATTCTTCTTTGTATTACTATTTAGGAATGGTAGGTAAGAGAATTGGATGAGTCGAAACTGGGTTAATATCTCATACATTTGAGTATCTACCCCATGTATGACGGTAAAAGCTATGTACCCAGGTTGGTACTACTGTTGTTGACATGGGTTTGGTATACATGATGATATTTAACCACAGGTGATTCACATGTTGAGTGATGTGATTAATGTTTCTAAATTGTTTTTGTAATTTTAATTTTGTCCATTTATAGAATGATAGTTGAGTATTCATGCATCATTTTAGACCCTCATAATTATTTTGTGACATTCATCGTCATAGGAACTCATGGAATATGGTTTTTAGGAATGTTGTTTAAATTGAATTGTTTTTCCTTGATCCTAAAATTTAATAGAAAATGGTTCCTAATATGAAATTGAAAATGGAGAAATGATTAAAATAGTAAAATATAGGGGTTTATAATGTGAATCATGAATAATGATAATGAGTTTACTCATTGTTAACCATGACCCAAATTTAGTATAGAAAAGTGTAGTGATAGTGCCACTGTTCTGACCATTTGTTAGGGAAAGGGGGAAATGAATTGGATGTATTATTATGATTATCCAAAAAATGTTTTCTACTATGATTGGTTTCCAAAGGAAAGTGTTTGGAATTTTAGAGATATGCCTCCATGATGATGTGTGTTGATAGGAAGATAAGAAGATATAGATAGAGATTATCTTCCAATAGTGGAACCTAGACACCAATGGTGTTGGGATAAGAATTATGTTATCAATTTCAATATAACATTGCTCACATCATCCAATCTAAAGAAATATATCATGGGAAGGTTTTGAAAAGCATGCCTCACTTGAAGAGGGAGTTTCAAATATAGCACCCTCCAACAGTTATTATTGATGGTGGACTCAATGTATAAAAGTTCTATATTGATTCAATCAGGAATATACTTGACTATTTAAAGAATCCTGTAAAGAAGAGGGTCAAGTTTGATGATTAAATTTTTTTAGGATTAACAAAGTGATGGTGGGATCTTCAGGCCCGAACAAGGCAAGTAATCTGGATGGATTGGAAGGACACTCTTAAGTTATTCGTTGAACATATCTTTCTAGAGAGGCAGAAATATGGGAGAAAATATAATTTCATGCATTTCACATAGGGGAGGATGTTCATGATGTACTATGTGTGTGGTTTATTGGAATCTAATGCATTCCTAATGTGCTGATAGAGGATGATAATGTTATGGAAATGCAATTCAGGATGAGGTTAAATTTGATATTAATCCCCTAGTAAACCTTTTTATGTTAACGATGTTTTATGCCGCGTTAAAGAAGGCTATAATAGTTGAGGGGAACTTAAAGTAGGATTCTATTGTGGTATAGAAGGTTTTTTATGGAAGATCAAGAGGTCCATCTTTCGATGTAAGCATGTGTCTCTATCATAATGTCTGCTAGGGGATATTAGGAATAGTGGTTATGGGAAGGATGAGTTACTCATGACCTTACATAAGATCATTTCCATTAATGATGTAGGTTGGCCCACATTCATAATGATTTTCTCTAACCACCAGTGTAGTTCCAAGACTATGGCATGATGGGACATCATTAGAGGTTCTGCAAAAATGCACAAAAGATGAGTAGTTTTAGAGGATCTTGATGAAACCATAGTGTTGGAAGGGCAATTTATGCACAGTATCAGTCTATAAAATGGACTTCTATTATCTATGGTGGTAGAGGCAGCAGACCTAGATATTTATGGAAAGTGTTCTCATATAAGTAGAGTGGTGTAGCTTAGGGGATTTAGACAGAATCACATATAAGAGGTATAGGAATATTACTTCCCATTCAGCCAAAACATGTGGGTAAAGAGGCCATACCATCTAAAGTGATAGGTACTATTCTTGTAAATTCTATGTTTTTTAGTTCTTTATATGATATTGGTACCTTTCATTCCATTATTTCTACAGAACATGTAAATGGATTGAGCCTAGCGATGGGGTTCATGAGTGGGGTGTTAAAAATAGATATTTCATTAGGAGTATGGCCAAGAGACATTTTCTTATTAAAAGGATATTCTTTTGTGGTTGGGGGTATGATTTTTTGTTGGAACTATTTATTATTTATATGGAAAACATTTTTCTAAATATGGGAATGGAATGGTTAGTATAATATCATTCCCACATTGACTGTTACCTTTGGAGAGTGGATTTTCTGACTCCCAAGGTTGAACAATATCATCACTATAGACAGTGGGACATCAAGGGGGGCAATGATGGGCCAGTTCATCAGAAACTAGGGGATTTCACCACCCATGTTGATAGTCTATTTTTGAATTACAGGTGTATGAAGAATGATATCCTTCCACCCATCCAGATTGCTTGCCTTGTTGTGGCTTAGAGTATGAATTATGAATTGATGTGTGAATTCCATGCCTCAATGTGAGTGGTGATTCCATGTGTGAACAAAATGTACAATGACATATGATGAATGTTTTGGTGGCCTTCCATGAAAAAGGAGAGAGTATGGTTCATGATATGATGTGGCACCTATCATTAGGTGATGGTCGAGCATCACAGAGCTGGTTATTTTTTACCATCATTTCCCATTCTGTAATGGAAGTTAGATAACGTTTCTATATATTTATTTATTGTTCTCCCTTGAAAACCTTGAAAAAATGCTGGTATTTGGGTGATTATGGACTGTTTAAAAAAGGTATCACATTTCCTTCAAATATGAGAGACTTTGTCAATAGGGAAGCTGATTGATTTGTATGGTCATGAAATATTCTCGATACATGAGGTTCTACGGACTATTATTTCAGACCATGACTCACATTCTACGTCATGCTACTGGAATGTCTTATAGAAGGTTATTGATACACAGGTTCCATTATGTAATGAATTCCACCCACAAATAGATGGGGTGTTTAATGGTACTATATAGGTGCTTGAGGATATCCTACGAGCTTGTGTTATTGGATTTGGTGGGTCTTTGTTGAAGCGCCATCATTTTTCTGAGTTCACCTATAACAAAAGTTATCACCAGATGATACATATGGAACCATATGAGACACATTATGGTGGTCAATTAAAACCACATCTTTGATGGATGGACAAAAGTGAGTTAGAGTAGTTGGGAAAGAGTCTTGTGCAAGAAATGTTAGAGTAGAATTAGCTTATTTGTAAGTGTATGGAAATGGATATATAATGAACTGAGCCCCTTTTCCCTCAAACCCATCACCCGACCCGATATATCACATACTAAATGGGAATTCTCAATCCCCACAGGCTGGTGGCAAGCACCCAGGAATCGAATGACAAAAATGAGGGAACAATTACACCTAACCTGAATAACCACCATGAATACAAGTATATATATATAAGGAAAAAAATTACTAACAAAAATATATTCCATAACAATAGAGGAAACAGTGGAAAAGAAACAACAATAAGATTAGAAAAACTCCAAATTTAATGTGAAAATACAAAGGAGTACAACCAATGGATACTCTAAGTGATGGCGTAGAGAATCCACCACAATCTCATCACTAGATACACATCCGAGCTGCGTGAACCTCACCACCCCACTGCATTTCCTTTCCTTTCCCTACACTAGAAGAAAAAAATTGGTTTATGCACCACTAATGAGGTTCACTGGGTGTGAGGAAACATGATCAGTAGGATCCGACCCAAGTGTTCCATAACATGTGTCTGTATAAAAAATATTTTATTCTCATTTTAAAATAAAATATGGAATGATATTAAGTAATGTGTTTTTATAGAAAACATGTTCAACATTTCCCTTTTTTGAAATTCAAATCAAAATCATGTATATCAGGTTCGTATCATATTTTCTATATCATTTTCACAATCATAAACGTTCATATAAAGGCTTACTCAGAAATCCAAGAAGTAAAAAAATCACATGGTCACAACACCACGGAATAATACAGGTCTTCGCCACAAACTACTCGTACCAAAATAATCCAATTCATGAAAATAGATCCCAGAACACTGGACTAGGAAGTAGAGGATTAGACCATGTGTAAAACCCACAAAATTTAAATATTGGTCCCCTAAAAGAAAATTTTCTTTGAAATAGAGGTAAGTATGAAGACACACATCCTTTAAAATCACACAAAAAGGGACGGTGGTATCTTGTTAAACCTTCCACATAAGCATCCATGTTATCCTATATGCTCAATTTTACAAACTAATTTCATTTCTTTGAAAACCAATCAAATCCATTTGACATTCAATTTATCAAAAAATACGGAAAACCATTTGTCTTTTAAAAACCTAACACAAAAAAATAATCAAGATAATTTAATAAATCGGTTTATAAAGTAAACAAGAAAGTTTATTATCATAATCTAGAGATGGAACCACATACCTCAAAGCATGGGTCACAAATTTCCACAACAAAATCCGGCAACAATGAAATCCAACGATGAAAAAAAGTCACTAGAATCAGACCCAGACATCTTAGGAGTGATTCAAATATTAATATTAGAGGTTTACATAAGATAGAAAAACCACATAACTCAAAGAAGAATGCTCGTCGCACCATGACCATTGGAGGAAAAGGCATCAGGAATGAGATATCACAAAAGATCTAGATGAAACCAGGAAGAATAATCCAACGTAGATCAGTTGATCTAGTAATGTAAATATAGGGTGATATAGTGATCAAACACAACTAAGAATCATAAAGAACAATTACCTAGAGAGACACACCATTCACACAATGAGGATCAAAATTTATTCGGATCAATCCAGAAGGAGTGGTGCCTCTAAAAATCACTAAGGAAGAGCCTCTATTCGGGAGTGAATGTGTCTTGAATGAAAAGACGGAGCAAAACTATTGAACGCGTGATTCAAACATGGATGATGGTTGGGTCATGATGTGTAATGCCTATTCATGCCGTGAAGTCCACACTAGATATGTATGTTGAATAACCCATTTCATCAGATTAGTAATACATCATTTAAACCCTATACGATGGGTACCCACCATTCACGACGTGTACCGGTTCATAGTGTGATTTCCCCTATCAAAACTTGTACATAGTAGCTAGTAAACGACTTGTACCTTAGGCACACAACGTGTTCCTTCTCGGTAGCCTGAAAAAAAATCCATAACATAGATTCTAAGGACATTGTACCAAAAAGGAAATTAGATAAAGAGAAAAAATTACCCGATCTTGGTAATGGTATGTTACAAACTACCCACCATAAAGAATTTTCATCCACGACAATTCACGTGGAAGATGTAATTCCTAGAAAAATATGAGGCAACTTCTTCCTTGTTAATGACTTGAATTCCTAAGTCTCATGAGAATATGATCCTTTTTTCCATAGAAATATGACCAACATAATCGATTTCTGATGAAATATATTAGTATAAGAGTCAATGATCTCAACCTATTTATCTAAAATAGATGCATATTGATATAAATCAATTTCATCCCAACTCTGAACATGACCATGATTAGGGTGATACTTCTTGAGCTACGATATGTGGAAAACATAATGAATTCCAATCAACTGAATTGGAAAGGAAAATTGATAAGAAACCTTTCCAAGACGTTCAATGATCTCAAATGGTCCATTATATCATAGAGCCAACATCCCCTATTTTCCAAGTTGATGGTGACCCAATGAGGAGACACATTCAAGAAAACAAAGTCAGTTATTGAAATATATAAAGGATGAAACCACCAAAAAACATACAATTTATATCAATATTGGGATATAACAAGATTCATTCCCACTTCTTGAATCATCATAGATTACTCCGAAAGAAAACATTTTCTAACCAAAGATACATCACTCACCTCTGCCCAAAAAATAGGTGATCTTTGTAGGAGACCATAAAATGCATCGAACGGAGCCACTCTTATTGATGACTGATTTCTATTCTTGTACATAAACTCAACCATTCCCAGATGTCTATCCAATGATCCACTAAAATCCATGATAGATTTTCGATGAATATCCTTCAAGATCTGAATTACACACTCTGTATGACTGTCTGTATGTGAATGATAGGTTGCGGTCAACTCAATCTGAGTTCCCATTTCTGCATGAAAACTTCTCCAGAACCTCAAGGTAAACCAAGGATCCCTATATAAAACAATGGATGAAGGAATCTAATGTAACCTCATGATCTCTTACATATACATATTACCCATATCATCGACCTTAGCGATGTATTTGATCGAAGTGAAATGTGGAGACTCTCTAAACCGGTCAACAAACACCTAGAGAGCATTTTTCCCATGGTGTGTATGTGGAAACCCAATAAAAAAATCCATGGATACCTTGTCACATTTCCAAAACAGCACCAGAAGTGGATGAATCATACCATAAAGTTTCAAATGCCTTTCCTTTATTAGTTGGAAGGTGTAATAGTGGGACACATAATATGTAATGTCACACAAGATACGTGGCCATCAAAATATTTTATCATGTCCTAATACGTCTTCATACCACCTAGATGAATATCCTAGGAAGTTTTATGATAATAATAAAAAGACTGATCTTCTCACAGGTGTTGGGATGATAACTTGCTTCCTAATGTGACTTATTCCATTTGAAGAAAGAGACCAACTAGAAATGGTGTCCTCACCATAAAATCTTTCCTGAGTATTCTAAAACACACAACCCTACTTCGATCATTTCAAAATAGGCTCCATGAAATATGATGATAATAGGGAACTATTAAAAACTATACTTGAATCATTCTCCTAAGAGTCTATGTGAAGCTAAGTGAAAAGCCCCATAATATTACACTCTATTGATTCCAAAACAACCTATTATGGTTCCATCCTACGATGAGCATCTACAACAACATTATCCTACCTCAGGTTGTAGGAAATGTCCAATTCAGACATATGAAAGTATTCTATCCATCATATATGTCTAAGATTCATGCCATTATGATAGAAGATGTATCTCAAACTGAAATGATAAAAAGTGACCGTGAACTTCCACCCAAAGAGAAAGTGCCACCAACATTTAAGAAAATTCATAACAAAACCATTCTCTAAATCATTTGTTGGGTAGTTCTTATAACATAGTCGGAGCTGATGATAGAATTATGCTACCACATGTTCATCTGACATCATCACCCATCCCAATGCATCATCGGGTGCATCAAAAACCACCACGTACAACTTATCAGGCTCAAGTAAGATCATAATAGGAGATGAATATATAGGTTATTTCAGTTCATCGAAAGAAGACTGAAAATTTACATCCCATGTGATTTTCACATCTTTCCTCGTAAGAGAAGTCAATGTTGATGCCAATGTAGATAAATCCTTAATGAACCATTTGTAGTACCCTGCATGGCCAAGGAAGCCTCTATTTTAAATGATGTTTTTTGTTTCTATCCATGACATAATAACCTTTAACATATTTGGGTCAACTGATAATTCATTTTTAGAAATTATCTACCCCAATAACATAACTACTCAAATCCAGAAACTACATTTTTAAAGCATTCCATTCAGAAGTTTATTTCACAGAATCACTAAAAACGAACTAATATGGTGCTCATAATCATGATTGGATTTTGAATAAACTTTAATATCATCCATTAATACTACCACAAAAGTGTCCTGATGTTGGTGGAATACCAATTCACCAAGGCCATAAAAACTATAGGAGTGTTAGTTAGACCAAAATGCATCAATAGATATTCATAATGTTCATAGCTACATGGGAATTCCATCTTTGGTATATAAAACTCTGAAACATTTAAATGATGATAACCCAACTAAATATCATTCCATAAGAACCAATTTCAAACCTTTGACTGATCAATCACATCTTCCACATGAGACAAAGTATATTTTTTCATAACCATTACCTGGTTCAACATTCTATAGTACACTTATAAATGAATTGAACCATATTCTTTCATAGAAAAGAGCACATGGGGTTCCCCTAGAGAGACACTAGGGAAATGAATCCTTTCTCAGACATATCGTCCAACTGAATCATGATTTCTTTCTACTCTGTTGGTGTTATATGATAAGAAGGTATCGATTTCGACTCTGTACCTAGCACCAGGTCAATTGTTAGATCTACATCTCTCTCTTTGGATGAATACTAGAGATATAGTATTGGAAAATGTCATGGAAATCTCAAAAAACAATAGGATGGTCATCAAAAGAAGAAACCTCATCATGCTCAAGTGAAACTGTAACAAACAAACTCATATTCTATAGGTGGGAAGGTCCTACATGACTAGACCTCAGGTCCAACTCTCCCTGAAACACACAAGATATCTCGTCAACAACAATAAATGAACTATTCTAATGATAACAATAAGACTCATCTAGATGAGTGACAAGCCAATCCATAAACATGATGACATTAAATATATATAGATAAATAATTAGAAAATCCCAGACTGACTCTGTAATGGATATCACTAATGAAAATGAATGACACTAACACACCTTTTCTTTACCCTTCCCTAGAGGTGTCACAAACTCCATTGTAAAGGGAAAAAGATACATTGAAAGGTAATGTGCATAATAAAATCATGTAGATATAAATGTGTGGGATTCACCAGTATCAAACAATGAAATTGATACTGAAGATGCAATAAAAAGCGTACCACTCACTATTTATCAGACCTGCATCAACATCCATTGGAAACTCATCTATTTTGTCTAATTGATTCACCCCTATAGAAGGTGTGTAGATCCCTGTAGTATTTGAGAATTTTGAATGAACTACAGTAGACTTTGGAGCTGATGAACCCTAGACATAACAAGTCATATTCATAGCCTGATAAAAACATTGTATATGACCCACATGTCTACAGTTATTACACATCTTCACAGGAATAGAACTATAATATTTTTTGTTTCCTCCCTTGCCATACTGATAGAATTTCATAAGCACACTACTATTTGAAATGGATAGTGTATAGTAGGCTCACTACTAAGACTCACATCCACCATGTCACGACCCATCCTCGGGGCCCATGTCGTGACAACCCCAAGCCCGCCTTCCATAGGCTAGGGGCTGACGACTAGAACCAAAGGCGTAAATCCGGACATAAGGGAAGGCATTGCCTTTATGTAAGGAAAAAAACACCACAGAGTACGCAAGGTGAAGTAAACAATAAGTAAACTGAGTAAACAAGTAAGTGCTGGAAAGTAAAAGAGCCAGTATACAAACCCAACTGAATGTATAGTACAACTGTGAAAAAGGAAGTACAATAGCTGAAGTTAAGCAGCAACCACCGATTCATCCTCTGGAACTCCCACCTGAAGGGTGGGTACAAGTAGTCTCGTCATCTCTTCGGGTCCAGCCATCCACACTGACTACGTCCTGCCAAGTGGTCCAACTCCAGGTACTGTCCCGCTCCACAAGCCTCAACTACGATCAGCAATGTCCGTCGGCTGAAACCAACACAACGTAGTGCAGGCATAGCCCGTGAAGGGGTGAGTATACGATACTCTGTAGAGACCCCGAGACCCCCGAAGGTCTCCCAAAATACACGAAGGATAAACCATAGGAAAGATACAACACATGAAGTATCAACCGTATCCATTTAGGTGTATTCCCATACATATACCTAAGTCATCAATTTCAGTTCTGCACCAACTCACGGGTCCAAGTGAAACCCAGTCCATGCAGGAAACTATAACCCAATCCACATAGGAATGTAAAACCCAATCCACACAGGAAGGTACAACCCAGTCCACACAGGAATGTAAGTCAATCACATCAATGATAAAGATTGAAAATCAAGACTCACCTCACACAGGTATACATCATTGTAAAGAAAAAGAGAAGATCAGATGTAGTTACTGATTCATCTATCTAGGACCCACGTAGGATACTAGAACAGCTAAGCTGTCGGACCCACATAGGATACTAGTCTAGCTACTCTGTCGGACCCACGTTGGATACTACAACAGATGTCAATACTGTCAGACCCACGTAGGATAAAAGTACAGTAGTCATCACCTTCGAACCCACAGAGGATTCCAGTACGATTGTCATCGTCGTCATACCCACGGAGGATTCCAGTACAAAATTATTCACCGTCGAACCCATGGAGGATTCCAGTATGGAAGTAGTCACCGTCGAACCCACGGAGGATTCCATTACAAAAGTCTTCACCGTCAAACCCACGGAGGATTCCAGTACGGATGTCGTTGCAGTCGTAGCAAGCTCTAGGGTTCCTGCACACAGCAATCTCGATTCCGGGAGGGTCCGCTCCACTTGCCAAGGGGGTCGATACATCAACTGACACGTAGTCCAGAGTTGATGTATCACAAAGTTTTGTCTCGTCAATATGAACTCAACGCGATAGACGGCGCGTCAATTAGACGCCCGATCTGAGAGTTCATTGGATTTTTAGTCCCAGCAGCCCAGTTGGTTTTTAAGTCAAAACCAACCCGACCATACACCAACTATGTCCAAAACTCGAGTGTAGTAATCCAAAAGGTCTGTCTCACTGAGAGGAAACCAACATGGTCGACGACACATCAATCGGACATCCAGATATCAAGTTATAAGCGTTTCTGCTCTGAAGGCCCAGTTGGTTACATGTTCGAACCAACCCGGACATACCCAATGTTCTCCTAAACCTTTATTTGAATATACATAAACGGAATTGTCGATCCAATGATCACATCTCAACTGACGGTGAGTCATTCCGAGGTCCGTATCCCAAGTTATGTGTGTTTGAATGAACCTGTCTGATTTTAGGGTGTTTTGGGCCCGGACCGACCCTGCCCGAGATCCTCTGGGTAGGCCCGAACCGGGTCGACCCGAACCGGGTCCGGACCATTAGGGAAGGGCCCAGCCCGGTGCGGGTGGCCCAGTCAGGTGCGGGCGACACCGCCCGATGTGGGCGGCTCGGAGCCGACCGAGCGGGGCGGCTCGGCGCTGGCCGAGCAGACGCAGAAAGGGGGGGGGGGGGCGCTGTCCCCCTTGTTTTGTAATAGGGGCCCCCACGTGGGGGCCTGCTCCTTTGCCAGCAGGGGGTTACGACCCTCAGATCATTCGAAAAAGTCCGGCCGAGTTGGTTGGCTGGTGTGCCTCCGTGGGACCCCCCGCGGGTCCCGCCTTCCATGCGCCAGCGGCAGGCGGTTCTGGCCGCCCCACCTTGCACCACCACGGCCTTGACCCACTGGAACTACGTGACAGTGCCGCGCCCCTCCGCCGTGGCCCACCCCGGCCATGGCCCTTCGTGTTGCTTTGGAACGGCATGATGGCACTGCGCTCCTCCGCTGCGGCCCGTCCTTGGCCTCTGCTTCCTAGGGCTTTGAAGACGCGACACGATGGTGCCGCCCACGTTCGCTGTGTTCATCCTCATTTCCGCGCGGTGTCGTTGCTCTGTGCCGCCTCCCTTCCAATCCACGTCAATGATCATAAACAAGGGGAGGAGGGTCGACCGTGTTCGTACGGTCTAGCCCCCACCCGTTAATTCGATAACAAGAGGCTAAAGAAATAAGGAAGAGCGTCAATTGATGATTCTTGAATGATGAAAAACCCATACATTGAATAAGTCGTTCGTCGGCATCATGGTAGACGGAATCACAGTAGACGATGTCGCGGTATACAGCATCACGGTAGACGTCGTCGTGGTAGACGGCGTCGCGGTAGACGGGCGTCGTTCTATCAACGTCGGGAAGGATGAAGCCGAGGGTGGCGTCAGCATTCTTTGTTCTTCTTTGGAGGAAGAGGAAAACTCTCGAAGTTATGCGCATCGTGCTTCACTGATAGCATTCCGCGGCTTGAAGAGGCCATCCAGAACTCCTCCCCCCAGCCTCCTTTAAATAGGATTGGTGGGTTCGTCATTGGCACAAAAGACATAAATGAAGGATTTATGACATAGGGCCACCCCCCCAATTAATCCGCCACAGAGGAACATTGAAAAGGGGAGGAAGGATCCTCAGTAATTAAACATGTTGCCATTTAATTAAGAGAGGGAGGGATGATTCCTCATAAACATTAGGGGTTGAAACGTATTAAAGAGGGAGAGTGGGTGAGTTACAAATTGATGGGGGGTTTTACAACTTTAGGAGAGGTTAGAGGAATTGAAAAGGTGGGGCTCATGTGGGGCCCACCTCACTAATATCCTAACAAGAGGAGTTAGGATTTAGTGGGTCCTACGTCAACTTCCACACGTAGGTTATAATTATATAGAGTTGAAATAAAATTGCAGCACATATTTTATTTCACTCTTTAATTAAACCACATCATTTTTAACAAAACCTCACGAGAAAACGCAAATCTAGTGAAAGTCTCCTTAAGAAAAAATTGGCACTGTGGTTTCATCGTTGTATTCGTATTTCGATTCTGAGCACCGGTTCAGAAGTTTGAAAAACCTGCTCGTTCGTTCACTGAACGTACCCGAGCTAAACTTCAGATATTTATTCCGGGCACACCGGGCCTCAGAATCTGGTTCCATCAGAAACTTCGTACTCGTAAAATCCCAAAGAAATTAAAAAAAATACTTGAAATTTAAGAGTCTTTAAATTACTCCAACCATAGGGCTTTACGTCCCCGTAAAGATATATCACAAACTATGGTAACATGTAAGGGTACTGAGCACGCATCTAAGCCTCCCGATCCCAAGTGCTCTCCTGAAGGTTCTCGTGTTGCCACCTGATGCACACTATAGTTATTGACAGTCCACATAGGACCCTCTCCTGTCGATACTCCGATACCAATTTGTCACAACCCATCCTCGGGGCCCATGTCGTGACTACCCCAAGCCTGCCTTTTATAGGCCAGGGGCTGGAGACTAGAAAGAAAGGCATAAATCCTGATATAAAGGAAGGCATTGACTTTATGTAACGAAAAAAACACCATAGAGTACACAAGATGAAGTAAACACTATGTTAACTGAGTACACAAGTAAGAGCAGGAAAGTAAATGGGCCAGTAGACAAGCCCAACTGAAAGTGTAGTACAACTGAGAAAAAGGAAGTACAACAGCTGAAGTTAATCGGAAACCACCAAGTCATCCTCTGGAACTCCCACCTGAAGGGTGGGTACAGATAGTCTTGTTAGCTCCTCAGGTCCTACCGTCCACTCTGAGTAAGTCCCGCCAGGTGGTCCACCTCTAGTAGGAATATCAAAAGTGAGGGTCAAGTCAACGGTTTTAACCAGAACCTCTCAGAATCAATTACATAAAAAGGACAATGAAGAAAACATCACAAGAACAACTGTCTTTTATTAATGCAGATCATGCTACAACGACACAAAGCATCCACAAACGAACATCAACAAAGCTAGAAGAAACATGAACAAAATCTTCCATGTCTGGAGCAAGTCCCGCTCGTGTCCATCTGCTCCCGGAGCTCCATGATCATAGGCCTCATCTTCCTGAAGCTGAGCTCTCCCCTTTCCACTCGTTCCCTGTGGTCAAGGTGGTCTTCCTGGTGGTGGTGGTGGTAGGGCCTCAAAGCATCACCCACCACCCAATGCTCGGCCAGCTCCTCTGCCACGTCCGCCTGCACCCTGTGGACCGCCATGGTCGAACCTCTTCCTGGGTGGTCCCTCTACTGTCTTCTGTTCATCTGCAGTGTGGGTCGGAGAGTCTCGAGCCATGTGACCATGCCCGCCGCATGCATATCACTACCTTCTCCTCGTATAGTTGGCTCTGTTCCTAGTGCCTCGCACAACCGTACCTATTTTTTGATATTTCTCATCTGATGGTCTAGCCCGCTTGGTCCTCTACGTCATCTGTCTACTTCGGCTCCAGAAGACTATACTGTGGGTAATCCTGTGGAGGTTCTCGCCGCTGGTGACTGCTCATCAAGAGAGCTTTCCACTAGTAGGGCTCTCTCTAGCACCTCTGCCTGCGTCGGGATGTTGAGGGAGATCATCGGAGACCTGATCTCATGCCTAAGTCCATGCTCGAAGGTCTGGGCCCGAAAGAATGGGTCTTGTACCATGTTTGTGGAGTAGTGCGAGAGGAAGGTAAACCTCACCGAGTACTGGGCTACTATCATGCTGCCCTACCGTAGTAGCAGTAACTCCGGAATGCGCACCGCACAGAGGGTTGCTGGAATGAACTCCGAGCGAAAGAGGCTCTTGATGTCTGACCAAAGGAGAGATGCCTCTTCGTGAACCTGGAGGATCAGGCTCCACCATCTACCTACTTCCGCGTGCAGGATACATGCCGCAAGGATCCCCATGAGGTCATCTGGTGTCCCTACTAATCTGAAAACTCATACAACAGCCTCCAGCCAATCCTCGGCTGCCTGAGGGTCCATCTCCCCGCGGAACCTAGGCGGTCTCGGATGATGAAACTCGTGCAGTGCACTAAGGTGACATGGACTCTCAGCAGCTGGGGCTAGTGGTATCAATGGCTCGACAGGTAGAGGTATCGTCAGTGCCTCCGCTGTAATAGGGCCCTGCACCGAGGCCTCATCGCTCGGTGTGCTGTCGTCTCGCACAAAGCTCAGAACCCTAGCTGGCTACCGTCGTGGGCCCATCCTGAAAAGAGACAGGTGTGCCACGGTCAAAAAGTATACCTGGTGACCTGACATAAATTAATCACAAAGAAGACTTTTGAAACACACATGCAATCAATGTTTTGGTGTATTGAGTCGGAAATCTGAAGTCAGGGTCCTGGTGTATGGATACATTGGACACCGCACCTACACTGGACTCCCTGGACTGATAAACACACTCAATACCCTTAACACTATTTCTTCACATATAAGATAGATCAGAGTCCTGAGTTCTACTATAGAACCGAACTCCTTTGATACCAATTTGTCACGACCTGTCCTTGGGGCCCATGTTGTGACTACCCCAAGCCCGCCTTCGATAGGCCAGGGGCTGGCGACTAGCACCAAAGGCGTAAATCCCAACATAAGGGAAGGCATTTACATTATGTAAGGAAACAAACACCACAGATTACGCAAGCTGAAGTAAAAACAAAGTAAACTGAGTACACAAGTAATTGATGGAAAGTAAATCGGCCAGTATACAAACCCAACTGAAGGTACAGTACAACTGATAAAAAGGAAGTACAACAGCTGAAGGTAAGCAGCAACCACCGAGTCATCCTTCGGAACTCCCACCTGAAGGGTGGGTATAGGTAGTCTCATTAGCTCCTCGGGTCCAGTCGTCCACTCTAAATATGTCCCGCCAGGTGGTCCACCTCCAGGTATCGTCCCTCTCCACAAGCCTCAACTATGACCAGCGTTATCCGTCGTCTGCAACCAACACAACGTTGTGCGGGAATAACCCGTGCAGGGGTGAGTATAAAATACTCAGTAGAGACCCCGAGACCCCCGAAGGTCTCCAGAAATCCACGATGGATAAGCCACAGGAAAGATAAAAAACACGAAGTATCAACCGTATCCACTTAGGTATATGCCCATACATATACTTAAGTCATCAATTCCAGTTCTGCACTAACTCACGAGCCCAAGTGCAACCCAGCCCACGTAGTAAAGCATATCCCAATCCACACAGGAATGTACAACCCAATCCACATAGGAAGGTACAACCCAGTCCAGACAGGAAAGTAAGTCAATCACATCAATTATAAATAATGAAAATCAAGACTCAGCTCACACATGTGTACATCATTGTAAAGCAAAAGAGATGATCAGATGTAGTTACTGATTCATCTAGATGGGACCCATGTAGGATACTAGACCAGCTAAGTTGTCGAACCCACATAGGATACTAGTCCAGCTACTCTGTCAGACCCACATAGGATACTACAACAAAGGTCAATACTATCGGACCCACGTAAGATACAAGTAGAGTAGTCGTTACCGCCAAACCCACGGAAGATTCCAGTATGGTTGTCGTCATCTTCGAACCCTCAGAGGATTCCAGTTCAAAAGACTTAACCGTAGAACCCACAGAGGATTCCAGTATGGAAGTATTCACTATCAAACCCATGGAGGATTCCAATACAAAAGTCTTCACCGTCGAACCCATAGAGGATTCTAGTACGGAAGTCGTTGCACTCGCAGCCAGCTCTAGGGTTCCTGCACACAACATGATCGATTCTGAGAGGGTCCGCTCCACAAGACAAGGGGGGTATATATATCAACTTACACGTAGTCTAGAGTTGATGTATCCCAAAGTTCGGTCTCGTAAATAGGAACTCAATGCGACAGACGGCGCGTCAATCAGATGGCCGGTCTGAGAGTTATTGGCTTTTTCGTCCCAGGGGCCGGGTTTGTTTTTAAGTCAAAAAAACCCGACCATACTCCAGCTACGTCCAAAGATTGAGCGGAGTAAGCCAAAAGGTCTGTCTCACTGAGACGAAACCAACAAGGTCGACGACATGTAAATCGGATGTCTGGAGCTCAAGTTATTAGTGTTTCAGCTCCGAAAGCCCGGTTGAATCGTGTTCTAACCCAATAGGCCATACACAAGTTCTTTGAAACCATGAGTGTAATATACCGAAACGACCGTCTCAATCCAAGGATCTCATCAGAACTGACGGTGCGTCAATCGGATGTCCATAGAACAAGGTACGGGCATTTGAACGAACCTGTCCGATTTTAGGGAGTTTTGTGCCCGGACCGACCCGACCCGAGACCCCTTGGGTAGGCCCGAACCGGTTCTACCTGACCCGGGTTTGGGTCCTACCCATTAGGGCGTGGTCCGGCCCGACCTCTCCAACGCGGCCCAGCCCGGAGCGGCCTGTCTGGCCTGGGCGGCTCGGCGCTGGCCGAGCGGACGTGGAAGGGGAGGGGGGGGGGGGCGCTGCCCCCTTGATTTGTAATAGCGGCCCCCACGTGGGGGCCCACTCCTTTTCTAGTCGGGGGTTATGACCCTTGGATCATCAAAAAACGGCCGGCCGAGTTGGCCGGCCGGTGTACTACCGCCGGACCCCCTATGGGTCCCGCCTTCCATGCGCCGGTGGCCAGTGGTTCCAGCCGCCCCTCCCTGCACCGCCGCGACCTTATGTCGCAGCCTTGTCCGACTGGCGTGGCGCGACAGCGCTGCGTCCCACCCCGGACGCGGCCCTTCAGGATGCTCTGACGCGGCGTGATGGCCTCGCGCTCCTCCTCCACGGCCCGTCCTTGGCCACAGCTTCCTAAGGATTTGCCGGCGCGGTGCGACAGAACCGCACACTTTCGCCACGTTCATCCTCATTTCTGCGTAGTGCAATGGCACCGCGCCACCTCCGTTCCAAACCACGTCGATGATCAACAACAAGGGGAGGAGGGAGGCTTTATTTGTGCGGTCCGGCCCCCTCCGGTTAATTCGATAACAAGCTACTAAAGAAATAAAGAAGAGCGTCAATTGATGATTCTTGAACGATGAAAACCCCCTGCAGTGAAGAAGGCATTCTTCGGTGTTGCGGTAGATGGCGTCGCGGTAGACGGCATCACGGTATACGAGCGTCATTCCGTCAACGTCGGGAAGGATGAAGTCGAGGGTGGCATCGTCGTTCTTTGTTCTTCGTTCTTCGTTGGAGGAAGAGGAAAACTCTCCAAATGTTGGGCGTCGTGCTTCACTTCTAGCGTTCCGCCGCTTGAAGAAGTCATCCAGAACTCCTCCCCCCCAGCCTCCTTTAAATAGGAGTGGTGGGTTCGTCATTGGCACACAAGATATAAATGGGGGATTTATGACATAGGGCCCCACCCAATTAATCCTCTGCGGAGGAACATTTAAACGGGGAGGAAGGATCCTCATTAATTAAACACGTTGGCATTTAATTAAGAGAGGGAGTGAAGGTTCCTCATAAACATTAGGGGTTGACATGTATTAAAGAGGGATAGTGGGTGAGTTACAAATTAATGGGGGGTTTCTAAAAATTAAGAGAGGTTAGAGGAATTGAAAATGTGGAGCTCATGTTTGGCCCACCACACTAATATCCTAACAAGTGGAGTTAGGATTTAGTGGGTCCAACCTAAACTTCTACACTTAGGTTATAATTACATAGAGTAGAAATAAAATTGCAACACTTATTTTATTTCACTCTTTAATTAAACCACCTCATTTTTAACAAAACCTATCGAGCAAATGCAACCCCAGTGAAAGTCTCCTTAAGAAAAAACTAGAGTTGCGGTTTCATCGGTGCACTCAGATTTCAATTCCGATCACCGGTTCAAAAGTTAAAAAAACCTGCTCGTTCTTTCACTGAACGTACCCAAGCTAAACTTCGGAAATTGATTCCGGGCACACCGGGCCTCAGAATCTAGTGCCGTCAGAAACTGTGTACTCATAAAACCCCAATGAAAATGAAGAAAAAAATTCCTTGAAATTGACGGGTCTTTACATGCCACTTCTGTGATGGTGATGCCACTTCCTCTTCAACCCATGCACACAACTGTAGTTCTCAACTGTTGGAAGAGGAGAGTTCGAAAATCGAACCATGTCTTCCATGTTCATTTTTTCCATCCTTTATATGTATATTTTCTTTTAATAGGTAGAAGGATTCAACATGAACATCTGTGATATGATATACCAGTCACAAGCTCTGCAGTTATTTCTGAGCCTTTCGCTGGTCATTATTTACCACGTTTGTAGAAAAACTAACAAGTCAAAAAATTGGTTATTTAATGTTGAAACTAAATGATCAGCCAGCTGCAATGACAATTAATTTAAATAATATCCCATAATCTTTGAATATATTCAAATCATTTGAAACAAAAGTGTTCTGAAACACTTCTAATCGAAGCCCACATGTCTGTCTTCTTGGGCCATAGAATCCCACAAACGTTTACCAGAACCCTCGAGTCTGAATGCAGCACAGAACACCCAGATATTCAATAGTGACTCTAGGAAGTCAAATATTTTATTGAACATATCTATAAAATTCTCCACCTCCTGTGGTTCGAGTGTTCTAATAAAGTACATTGGCTTTTTGTCCAAGAACTCCCGTGACCGATATTGCTCTCCTTTAAATCCAAGTTATACTACAACCACTGTGTTCTGGGCTTATAGAACATCCTAATTGATAGCAAATACATCTTGTGTGATCATTTCAATGATATTAAAATCCATATATGGATTTAATTGAGGATCATCTGCTGCACAATCTTAAAAAACCTATGAAACATGTTGTAGAGGCATACTACTGCACACCGATTCATTAGAACCATCAGACAAGGAATAAATATCCATTGATACTAGAAAACCCATTATCATAAATTGATATTTTAAAAGAAAAAACCCACACTATAGGGAAATATCCCGACATCCCATGAAAACGTGTGTCTTGATACAATAAGAACTGAATAGACACTCATCACAACATACATCCCATGTTTCAAAAATCCTATCTCTTATCTAATAGATATCCATGGAAAATGATTCTGGAGGATAGAAATCCTATTATACCAAACTATAATGAAATGACCCGAGTTTCCTCTTTACACATAACCCGACCTAATCCTTCACATACCCGAAGGAGATTCCTGATCCCCCTGGGATGGCGACAAGCACCCATTCAACTAATGATAATACTAAGGGAACAATTTTTCCCAACCTGAAAAACAACATTGCATAAATATATATATATAACAATTATGAAAATGAATAATACTAAAATATATATATTACACTATTGTATGGAAAATAGAAGAAACTGAAAAACTGTAAATTTATAAAAAACTCCAAAAGACAAGTCCAACTAAAAAGGACAACAATGAACAACTACTCAAAGTCATGGAGTGGAAAAACCCCCACCATCTCACCACTAAAAATCCATCCTAGATTACAAAAAACCTGCTGCCTCACTGCAGTGCATTTTCCTTTACCTACATATGATAAAAAAACAATGTTATATCCACCACCAAAGATGTGAACAAGGTTTGAGCTAAATAGATTAGTAGGATCCCACCTAGGTGTTCCATAACAAGTCTCTGTATAATAAATCATGTACGACCATTTTAAATTAAAACATGGCATGATATGTAGTAAAGTCCTTTTTATAGAAAACATGGTAAACATTTCCCAATTTAACAGTTCTAAACAAAAGTAGGTATATCTATTCAAAAAAAATTCCACATCAATTTTCATAAGAATAAATGTGCATATCAAGGCTATCTCAGAGAGACAAGCAATACAAAACAGAATCACAATTATCAGAACACCATGTAATACTATAGGTATCATTTTTAGACCAATCATAACACAATAATCAAGTACATGGTAATTTTTCATAAAACAAAACCCTAGGAAGTAGAGGAAAACCCCATTAATAAACCCCCAAAATGTCAATATTGGTCCCCTCGAACAACATACCTAAGAAATTGTGAAAATTACCAAGACAAACCTCCATGATAATCACAATACAACTGATGAAGGACTAAAGCTAAACCATCCATATATGTACCCATGGAAACCCCTGAGATCAATTTCACAAACCAATTTCAATTCATTGAAAACCATTAAAACCCATTTCACATTCCATTTATCAAAGAAGAAGGAAAACCCATTTCTATTTTAAAATAATTTTTCAACAAACAGAAACAATCATTTTGATTTCATAAATAAGTTTAAAAAGAAAAAAAAGTTGGTTTATTATCATAGGCTAGAGAGGGAATCACTTACCCCAAAGCTCAGTTCGCACTCGCAAGCAATAGAATCCATGAACAATGAAATGTAATGATGATAATGAAGGCCCTAAAATCAAAACCATACATCTTAGGTTGATAAAAATCCAAAAACAAGAGGTCATTAGAAAGGAGGAAACCTAAATACCTCGAAGAAAAACACCAACCACACCATGTCTAATGAATAAAAAGGCCTCTAGAACATGATCTCATAATTGGTCTAGAAGAAACTAGGAAGAAGTTTCCAACACAGATTAATAGATCTGGCACCACAAAGCAAGGGTGATATCACGATGAAATGCAACGGTGATCCAGAAAAAGTACATAACTATAGAGATGCACCATTGATACAACGAAGATCCAAATTTGATTCGATTCATCCAGATGTAGAGGCACCTCAGAAAGTATCCTATGAAGAGCCTCTATTCAAGAGTGTAGGAGTCTGGAAATAATGAACTAAGAAAAACTTCCAAACATGTGATTTGAAACGAGATGTGGGCTGGGTCACGACATGTAACCCATGTTCACTACATGAAGGCCCCACAGGATAAGTACATAGAAAAAACACATATATTTGGATTAAACATCCATCATTTAAACTGTACTCGACATGTACCCATCATTCACTATTTGTACCAGATCATAGTGTTATCTCATCTATCACGACATGTACATTGCGGCTGGTACACGACGTGTACCTTAGGTACATGAGGTGTTCCAACTCTGCAGCCTGCAAAAAATATAGAAAACAAATTCAAATGACATTGAACCAATATGGAACTTATATAAAGGAAAATCATACACAATAAAGGTAGTGGTATATTTCAGATTAGAGTAGATACATGTCATATGAAGAAATATTTGAAGGATCCCTAGAGTTTACAATGGCGGATCTTATATTCTAATAGGTGTTTCCTAGATTTGTTCACAATAGGATATTGATGAATGAAAAGATAAAACCCATGTTCATTGGACCATTTTATATTGTGAAGATAATAAGGATGGTGGCATACCGATAGGCTCTTCCACATATATAGTGTGTTATGAATGAAAAATTTCTTCTGTCAAAACATTGATGGTATCACCCCGATCCATCCCATGTGATCAACATGGATTGCGTTTAGCTTGATGCTGATGCAGAAATTGTGGAGAATTTGATACATGTATTGGATCATAGTGAGATAGTGTTGTGAGGAATGATTATTCTAATAATTAGAGCATTGTGGAAATATGGGATTGTTCAGGAGGAAACATGTGAGAGATAAGTGAATATGTGGGCATAATGGCCTGATCATATTACCAAACTTCCTTGAGATACATGGCAGTACATCTCAAGGATGATCTTTTATAATATGGTGAGATTATATGAATTTTTTCTCTTGCAAAGTATATCCCTTTTGAGTTTTCTCTTTTATTATAGGGTTTTAAAGTGTATAATTTTGGTTTTAATGTCTTTAGAGGTGGACATATCAAATATAAAAAACATTTATGGGTTGAAAAATAGAATTCATAAAATTTAATCACCTTCTAATGATATTACGCATTATGTAATAGTTTAATTGGGATTAAATCACCCATAGAGAATTCTTGTTTACATAAACTTTTAAAAATAATTAAATGAAGTGTAATTAAATTAAATTCTATTTAATTGTTTGATAAGGAGAATTAAAATTAACAAGTAGTTCATTTTGTATTTTTTTCTCCAACATAAAACCTTCCACCACTAACCCTAGGGTTACTGATACAAAATTTAGACCCATTTATCGATCTATGATTATTGTGGATTAGTGTTGGATACCAAGTAATCCCTTTCTACTTCTTTTCCCCTATGTTCATATTTCTTCTGATTATGTGGTGGAAACATTGATAGTTGTTGGTATGGGGGTTTATATTAATCATAGGTTACGGTCTAGATATCTTCTTTCATTGATGATTTAACTATCTCATAACAAATGGGTTTCTCTATACGAGATCGTTCTTATAAATTTTTTTGGTATATGGTCTATTAATAAAATCACAATTTCATGATTTTAATTACATATAGATAATTGCATAATTACTTTTGAATGATTAGAAATTACATTCCCTTATTAAAATTAATTAATTATATAGGTTAATTACAAAATGAATTATGAAATTTGATATACTAGGATTGTTGGTATTGATTCGTTAAATTATTAATTAATTACAGGATATAATTGTTGTTTGGGAATTTGATTGAGTCGACTAATTAATTAATAAATTTATTAATGTAATGGATGTAAGAAATTAATTTTTGAATTAATTGAAGGGATTTTTATGAATAATTAATTATTGAATTAATTATTTTAATTGATATAATCAATAAATGTGTTGATTAATTGAATGGATTTTCATGACTAAATATTTATTGAATTAATTATTATAATTAAAGTGATTAATTAATTAGTAAATTAATTTATTGACTGATGTGATTATGAAATTACTATGTCTGATTAATTAATTAATGAATTAATTAATTTGATATTCTGACACATGTGAAATGATGACATTTTAATATATGTGTTAAATGTGCGTGGTACAGTTAAAGAGGCTCCATATAAACATATTAATTAAATGTTTGTGGAATAAGGAATGTGGGTATAAATACTAACATGTGTTAAATGTGTGTGCGATAGGGGTGAAGTCTCCAAATACTCATATGTGTTAAATGTGTGTGGGATAGGGACTACGGATCCAAATACCCATATGTGTTAAATGTGTTATGGATATTGATTGAGGTTACAAATACCCATATCAAATAGTTAGTGTGGGATAGGGATTGAGGCTCCCAATAACTATGTGACATTGAGGTGGGGGATAGGGAAACCCGATCCAAATACCTATAGGGTGTTAGACATGATGTTTTATGCCAATGAGTTTGAATTAGACTATGGTTCCCCTTGGTCATTTGGTAAAATGAAATGATGAATGGTAATAATGGAATTAATATATATGATATTTTTTGGGGATAATTCATTCTCGAGCACATGTCGAAGTAGGTATTGTCGTTCTGGTGTCCTAGGGAACATGGGGATTTATGTGGTTATATAATAAGTAATTGAATAAATGTACACCATTTCATTTTATTATTTTATTTTATTCTTTATACACATTCACATAGTTCTATAGATTAGATATTGTTTTAGACTCCATTGATGGTGGCCTACAAAGTTGTAACCGCACCCTAATCGAGCTGAATAATCAGTACCCGAATAGGAATTTTTTCTTCAGTACAAGATATGGGAAAGGTACCTGTGTTAGATGGCTAATATTGGACAGATCATGGAAAAGGGAACTAGATGTGGTTCAAGACCCACTTGGGTGTTGACAGTGTCATTAGTTTTGGGTGTTCATTTTGACACCTGGAATGTACTTTAGAAAGACCAGTATATTATTCTTTTTTGATATTTTATCTCCAATTCAGGTTATCATGTGATACTTGTATTTTCCTAGTTATGTTATATCTATTTTTTACTCTTATTTTCTTTAATGTTGAGCTACTTCGATAAAGGGGGTATAGTCTCTCCACTATTGAAATTAAAAACATGCTACTAGTCGGTCGACTCTAGAATATAGAGAGGCATGTTTGAGGTCATTTGACTAAAAGGATAAATGAATCTCTATGTGAAACCCAGGCTGGAATGTTACAAACGAGGATAGGAGAATGGGTGGCCTTTTATAAGTGTGGTGAATGGTACAGTTGATTTTTTTTAAAAAATAATGTGTTCCAATGTTTTTAAAAATCTACATGGCTAAAAAATATAACATTTTCAATAATAATATCAAAGAAGTCTACTTATGTCCATACAATGGGTTTTGGATATGTTTTGGTTCATTTTTAACATTTCTCTTTTTAGTTTAACCCCCCAGTAAAACCATTTTTACCTTAAACATGGTAAATATTTTTAAATGTTTTCACTATTCATTATGGTAATAAATTCTCTTTAAATAATTATAAAATAAAAATGTTTATTATTAAAAATATTGACTATATTTTTTAAATTCCTATAAAAAAGTGTCAAATTTAAATTTAAAATTAATCTCGCATACATGACGAGATTACAGTTTTCCAAAGTGAAAATGATTAAAATTTAAAAACAATTATATCAAAATTCAAAAGGTAAATGATTACATTGAATTAAAATTGATTAATAGATATATAATATAAAAATTTTAATTTTAAAAAAAATTTATAACATCAAATTATCCATATAAATTCTTTAAATGAAATGGAGTTTTTCGATAAATATCCATCTTTTTCACTATACATTGAAAAACCAATCTTTTCACAAAAAATCCAAAAATTCCCCTATCAATTTTTGGCAATATAGTTTTAAATATGATTATTATTTTATAAAAATCATCTTCTAAAAGTTTCAAAATTAATTTTATTATTATAATAATTATGAAAAAAATACAATTTTTTAGAAAATACTATGTTCCAAGTATATTTATACTATACATAAAATAATGCCTTTTTAAATCATAATATTTTTTTCAAAAAACAATTATACCTAATATTGAAAAATTATTTATTATTATAAATACATATAACTTCTGAATATATGTTATAATGTTCATATTTATGTAATAAAATTTAATATCTTTTCACAATTCTTTAAAACTTAGTATTGAGTCTAACAGAATATATCAATGAAATTTAATTTATTTGAAAACAAGGAATTTATACCGACTTGGGTGATACATAAATAAATATCTAGAAATCATTATCCATCATATCATCAATAAACATAGTGTGTGTTCTTACAAACTAAACATCATTCAGTTGTGATTTTTAATGAAATGAAACGTCACGTTGAATCTTATATTGGTAGTAGCTTATTCATTTATTCTTCCTTGAATCACGCATGTAATTCCATAAAATTATAATGAACATAATCAAGACTCTCTGTAAGTTGATTAGATATTGTTCTCTAGTAATGATTCTTTTCTTCATTATGTCCCATGTAGACTGAGAAACATGGCCCATCAAGATACCATTGTCATTTTTTCTGGATTTTTTTCATCTTTATCATGTCTATATCATACCCTAATATACCATTCAAAACTTGTAATCTTAATCTATGTAACATGTTATTTCTTTTATAATGAGAAATTTCGGTGGGGATAGTTGAAACAAAAACCAATTTAATATCATCAATGAATGCTTCTAGAATAGAGGGATAAACACATAAAAGATAATTGTGATGAATTATATATGTTTTTGCTCAACTAGTCAATTATTTATTGATACATACAATAGATTTGAGTAAAGAATTAAATTAAATTATCTATTTCAGTAATGATTAATATCAAATACATAATTCCCAGAAATATTTTTAATTAAAGGTATTGAAGATCATTGATTCTAGATTAGTCTTTTCTATACTAATACATAATTTCATCCATGTCAAAAAATCCGATAAAAGATAGGAAAACTCATTTCCTCAAGAATCAATTATTGCTGATGAATAATGATTCTCACGTCATTTAAATTGATGATTTAATTAATTATGATGTGTTGGTGATTGATCCAAAAATCTAAGGTCACCTTTATTGATCTCTATGAGGGATCTCCTCTCAAGGACCACTCTAGGCTATGTAGTTAACCCTAACAGAGTCACTAATGAGATATTATTATTATATAATTATATTAAGAAAATAATTTAAATTAAATTAACAAATTAAATAATATTATCCATTTTTCATCTATTATCATCAAACTACAATACATAATCCGGAGGACAGATGAAGATGAATCTTATATGTTTCCTATGGAAAATAATAAATTCAAGATGAAAATGTGGCTTCAGTTTCACTATCTAACTCACTTTTCAAAATATATGAAATAAAATACATATTATTATAACAAATAAATAAATAATTTAAAATAAACCATTTCTATATTCATCTAATCATTGATAATTAGTCCAAACCAAAAAAAAATTAAAATGAATTTATAAAGAACATAAAAGGACTCAAACACAAAAAATATGTTAGTTAAAAAAAATAATGTAACTGCATATTGAATATCTTTTTATTCTCAATTGAAAAAACATTCCCACTAGTATATTGGTCATTAGTTTAGGAAATATCTTACAATCATTATTGTTATTAGTATTTAAACTTTTATAACAAAATACACCCTCCCCTAAATCAAATCCACTTTCATTACATTTAATAATTCATGAATAAATTAACTATGTTAATAAGAAATACTTCTTATAGTTATTTCATTATATATGTGGTATTAGCTAATTTCATTTCATCTACAGAACCATCAAGTCCCCTACAAAATGTTTCACTCTTACCCTGGTTATAGAGAACATGGTAGTCGACTACTTCCTCTTCCATTGGGAAACTATAGTTTAACATTTTCATTGTTCATATATATATGTAACCTTTTTTTTGGTTGCATGAAACAATTTTGGGGGCTAATTTACAAAGTGTTAGTATGTACATCATCCCATAGAGATATGAAGGGTATAACATGGTTATTGTTGATTGTTATAGTAGGATATCTATGATTTCCTTCTATCTTGATAACACCATATGTATTACTAATATTATAATAAAAAAACATTAGGACTAAAGAAAGATAGAGAAAAATCCTATATTGTCTTTTGTAGAATATTGGAGAGTGTAGTAACATCATGTTTAATAACATCAGATCCATGATTAATCTCATGTATAGATACCGCATAATCATCAAATATTTCTAGAGGGGTTTTTAACCCTAAAATATTTTTTAGAAATAGTTCTATTTTAAAAAGTTTTATTTATTTGATATATTTCTTTAAATAGAACATCATGATTAGACAAATTTGTGATATTATTAAAATATTATTATTAAATTTTATAGTTATCGCATAATCATTATATATAAGGGTATGAATAAGACCTAGTATATTATAAAAAAAAATATTATCTAAAATTTCATAAAACTAAATCGTTATTTATCAATTTATTATATATTAAAATAAAAACAATTGATTTTCATAACGTGATATTTCTCTAAAAACCTACATTTATTGGAATAATGTGTCTTTAACTTCATTAAAATAATTAATTATTAATAATTAATGATTTAAATTAGGGTTTTTTCAAGTATATTAAATAAAATATGTTGAAATCCATTTAATTATTTTTTCAAGGTAATGAATAAATATTAATTCAGTTTTATAGAAAAAAAAAGGATTTCTATATAAAATAAATTTTCATCACGTTTTGAAAACATATTGTTAAATTAATTAATCCCAATTATTAAAAAAATATTATGAAATGGTTTCCATATTTTTAAATATAATACTAAAAAATAATAAGCATTTCATTCTAAAATTTTCTCTTTATGAATAGAAACTAATGCAAAAATTCATAATAACGAAAATGTTCAGAGGGAAAATGATTGTTCAAGTAAATAAATAACAGTTAAAATAACCTTAAAAAATGTATAAATATTATTTTATATTTATATTTAGTCCCATATAAATAATATATAATAATTTGGGTAGTTTTTTCCCACTTTCATTTGAATATTAATTTATTAAATATGAATATTTTAAGTATTTAAAATTCTGAAACTCCTCTAACATATGAAAGGGATCCTCCACTCATATAATATCCACAAAAATTAAACCTCTATCTAAACCATTACCAGCACAAATACTCTCCCCCTATCATTATCCACTAACTTTGGGTTATTTCATCATAAAAGACCCATTAATGAATCCTTAAGTTTATTTTTCATTTTGGATAAATTAAGAAAATATATATATTCTTACCAATTTTTTCCTGGTATCACTTATCTTAATCCTACTAAATTTTTTCTATAATCATCTAAAAATTGTGTAATAGGTATTTTCACTATACCGATATGTTTTTATGTTAATATTGTATCATTTTTCAATCTTCTAATCATTCATTTGAAAATGATAATGTCACTCATGAATACATGAGTACTACAACCTTCATGAAGTTATGCGAATCATTTTATATCCCAATTTATGTAGAAACCCATAAGAATATATTTAATAAGAATGTATCACCTTTAACATATAAATCTTATTCAATAAAGGTGAATTTTTTTTACATTTATTTAATTCTATCCCTCAAAAAGTGGAATCATCACTCATGTATAGGTATATGGTAATTGAAAATTCAAAAAGGAATTAGTCATAGTATGTGAAATTTGAATATGGTTCCATAATATACTTATAGAAAAATAATATTTATTATATTGGATTTTTGAATGATTGTGAATAATGATAGAACATGAGTCAGTGTTTGTGTTACGATCTAATTTTCTTTTGGGGTTTTTATGTTTAATTTATATTGAGAATAATTATATGATCTATATAAATTTAAAAAAAATATAATTTTTCTCATATATATCATAGTAATAATTCTAGGTATCTATATCATTTCTCTCACATTGATACTTAAAAATATTAAGAAAATTATTTTTTCTAGAAAAACTGAACTTATTTCATCCCAAGTCGGAAAATATTTTTCTTCAATTTCTAGGTGCATTAAAAAAATTTCAAGAACATTATTTTCCATTATTTAAAGATATTTAGTATAATTTTGAACAATAATTATGTTTCCTTAAATTTATTTGTTAACTAATTTGTATAATTTTTTTCAAAGAGGTCATTCATAGGTTTTTTTAGAAAAAATGTAAAAGGAATCCTTATTTTCTTGTATTCTACATGAATGACTATGCACATTATCAATACTATTATTTTCAATAATGATTTATTTTTAAGTTTCATAAGTTACTTTTCAAATAAAAATTTATGTCAAATATTCTAGGATTTATTAGTTTTTAAATATATCGAGTGAAAAAGTATATTTCCCATATTTTCAAATAAAAGAAAAATGAAACTTTTAACAATATTTTTAATCTATATCAACAGTAATTATTTTTTTATGATTCAATAGAGATATGGGAATATGATATAATTTAACACCCCAAGATTTCATAGTATGTTATCTCTTCAAAGTAATTAGACAACTTGCGCTACACGAAACACCGAGTTCGAACGCACCACGACTTACCAAACAAGCCGTTCAAAATTCGGTTATGAATAGTATTAACTGAATTTTGAATTTTATATTTTACATATAACTTTGAAATTCATATTATGTGTTTCTTAGACATAATATATGAACAAATTAAATTTTTTTAGATAATAGAAGTGATTTTCAAAAAAAGAAATTTTACCGCCTTTTAATAGTGAACCTTTTCTAAAACCAATATTTGAATCTTTTATATATTCAATTTAATGAAATTAATTTATTATTTAGAATCGGAATATAAAAATTTAGTTTTGACAAAATTTAGGTACTTTTCTGTTAACTTTTAGATTTTAATGAATAGTGAAAAACACAACGTTATTATTTAAAACCGACTTTTTTTTAAATAATTGATTATTTTATTTAAATTAATTTTAAGAAAAAAAATATATATAATACTTATATAAGTCCAATGTAATTTATTGTAGTAATTTTTTTAATAAAATTAGATGTATAAAGTGTTATTTTACTTTTATGCATCTTTTACCCACTTTCTAGGCACGTTTGCAAATTTACATAAAACATAATTTTACTGCTTATATAAGTTGAATTTTAAAAAGATGAGAGACATGGTTGACATCAGTAAGAAAAATTTGATTCAATAATAAGAAAATAATTTTTTGTGAATAGTAAATTTTGACTTTTATTTACCCCAGTTAAAATTAAATATGGTAATTAAAGGTAAAAATTATATTATAATTACCCTAAAACATGTCCTAATTCTATCCATCCTATAAATGAAAAATTCACCATACGTGCATACGTACGTCTTACCATCTCCACTTCGTACTGTAGTTTGTTATTCAAACACTTCATTAACGTGATGGGCAGAATAATTAGTATAACTCATGTAAATAAAAAATATAACATGTTAATTATTATTTGTATATGATATACCATCCAATTACATTCAATTTAACCATCAATAAAATGATATTTTCGCTCGTGCGTACGTACAGATTACAATCTCCCCAAACGTGATGTGATTCATTCCCCATCGTAATCATTCATGAAAAATTTTCATTTTATGATTATAAATTAGGTTTTATAACATTATATCATTTTGGATATGAATAAAATACATCTTATCCATAACCAACATGGCTTATGTAACAAAACATATAAAAGAGAACAAAACACTTAACACCTGAAATGACGATAATATTAAAATATTTTTAACAAATAAATATTATAACATCATATATGACATCATATTTATGTATATAGTTCATGTATAATTTAATTACAATGATTTATTTGTTATACCGGAAGTTAATGTAACCTTGACAAAAGATATTTTCAAGGTAACGGTTAATTTTACTATCCTATTTTTATCTGAGGTTGTTTTTACGTAATTATCTACTAGGAAATATTTATTATCCTTGTACATGTATCATAATAGTTTTTTCAAAGGGATTATTATTAAGGGACTCTTTTAATAAAAAACCATTTTTAATGTTTTAATGATTTATTCTTCTTAACCATTCTCATTAATGTCTATGTTTTTTAAATGGATTGTAAGGATTTATTTATATGGATAATAATGTTTTAAAAATATTAATTTCTTTCAAAAGTTTCAAAGTGGTCTGATACACTTTGATTCAAAAGTGTCTTCAAATTTCTTCCTTTATAAATTCTGTGACTTTTAAATGTTTTCATGAAAAAGGGATATTTATCTAAAGAAGATTTGAAAATCATTTTCATCTATGTCAACATCCTTTTATGAATTTTAAACATATTTGATGTTGATTTATTATGATACCAATATTCTATATTGTATTGAAGGTTTTGTGATAAGTTTGACTGTGGATGGGTCAACTTTATACCAATCATGGTTTATAGATTAAGTAATGGCATTTAGTATTCTTGTTTTAATACGAATGATTATTTTATATTTAAATGTTTTAATTTGAGGAATGCATTGGACTTAGTAAGTGATGGGTGGAGCCCGCTATAGCTCCTTAATGCATTGGTTTGTCTGATGAGACAAACTGCTGTCATTGCACAAGGCCTTGAAAAAATCTTATTTTTAGTCTTGGCAAAAGGACTTAACTATCTGGTTATGAAGTATGGCATTATGCGTTTCATCATTATGAAATTGGCTATTGATATTTCATGTGATTATTTTACTAGTAGAATATCCATGTGAATAATTATATGCAATTATTTGATTTATCATTTCCATATTATTCAGATGTTTAAGATTAAAAGAATTTTGATTAGTCTTATGCATTGAATTAATTATTTATTCTTATTTTTGAATTTTTCTGCTATATTGTTATCTTTATATAGCATCTGAGCTCACCAATTTCTATGTTTTATTTTTCCAAGGATGTGAATAAGTATATTATGATTGACCTGTAGGGATAGTCTAAGGGATATGAATGTGGTCAATGGAGACAATGTTGTTGTTGTTGTTTTTCATTTTATAATGTAATATAATGTTCATTTATGTAATCTATAATCTAATACTGATAAAGTGATTAGTCCTTTGGGACTTGATTTCTTGTAATCATGCCAATGTATTAAATTAATGCATTGTCTCTGGGAAACTGGGGACGGGGTGTTATAGATGGTATCAGAGAAAGTTTAGTAGCATAATTGGAAATAGATTTATATAAACACTGATTAGTCAAAATAAAACTAATATGGATATTGAGGATTAGTATAGAAGAACATCCTATAATTTTGGTAATGTATAGATTTTGTGTATATTCCATGAAATACATCATCGTCTGGATACGAGTAGGTAGAGGTGGCTCTGGCACAGATGTACCTAGGAGTGAAAACTCCGACAAGGAGTTTTGAGATTGAGATGATGAATCCTGGTACACGACAATGGGTCGTGCTACTCTCCTGGTTACAACACTCATGGGGGTTATGCTTAGGATAATTCATATTTTCATTACAAGCCATTATAAAGGATTTAGGAGTAAATACTTCCTCAAAGAAAACATTTTTCATGATTATATATTATATAAATAATTTTTTCAATTTACATTATGTATTTTACATGTTTGGAATTATGCATTGAAATCCATAAACAAACCTAGTGAATGGCATTGTTTAGAAATGGTGCCTAGTAGAAGGAATGAGAATTCCAGCAATACACATGATCGAAAGATTATGAAGGATAATATATTCATGGTATTAATACAATATTTGAAAGGGAAATAGTCTCCCATGTATTCTCAACATATGATGAAAAAGTATCATGTGTTAATAAGATATGAAAGAATTCTCTGAGTTATATGGATTTGAAGGGAAGAAAGAGAAGAAAAAGATGGAAGATAGAAAGATGGATAAAGGGAAGAGGGGAAAGAAGGATTTTCCCATATGTGATCATTGTGGGAATATTCACCTTGGTAAATGATTGAAGGGAATGAGAGTTTGTTATAAGTGTCGAGAAAAAGGACACTAAGTACGTGATTTCAAGTGTAAGAAAAAGGTTAAAAATGTTACAATGTTTCATGTGCAAGGAGTTGGGACACTACGCGAATCAATGTCCAAATCATTAGAGTATTCCCCAAATGATGTTATTTGATAATAATCAAGTTATGATACTACCATAAATGAATAAGAATGAATAGTGTTATTACATTGTAATTAATGAATTATTTCATTTGAGTGTTGTATCGACGATGTACTGGTTATATAAATTATGCAAATAAATAAGTATTGTACTAGAGTAGTATTACATTGAGGATTAGAGAATATATGGTTCTATGAAATGTTACTCAATATTAAGTTAAACGTTTTGAAAAATACAAGGTTGAGGGAAAGATAAACCTTAATATGGTTCTAATACTGAGGTAGTGATTTTGAAATATGATATGATTGATTTGGATAAATTATATTCTATATTCATGACTACTTTGAAACTAACAAATTGTTTGTTTATTCCATTTTTGTGGAAGTATAAAACATTTTTTGATATATGGAGTATATAAAATATTCTATAAATAATAAGGGAACATAAATGTAATCAATAAGAATTTATTATAATTCTGGGATTTACAATGTTTTAAGAGAATAGATGATGACGGTATTCACATGTTTTTACGTGGAAAAAATGATCGTCATTGTGTTTACATTCTTTATAAATTTTGGACTATGAGTTCAGACAGAAGTATTTTGGACAAGTATAAAGGTTTTAATGGACTTTGTTTGATATTGGAATCTATTATTAAGGTTAAATAATTTCTTATGATTATTTCTGGATTGATATAAAAAGGGAAACCTTGAGGTTGGGAGACAACCCATCGTGTCCGGCAAGGCCTTGAGACTTGAAACTACAACCGAAGGGTGACAAGAGTGCATCACCTATCACTGGACTATGTGATTCCCTGGTTTGTATAATGTAGTTTTTTAAATATTATTACAAATTAACTGTAAATTAATTATTTTTGTAACCATATATGATTAGGATAAAAAGAATATTTTTGAATTCTATTGTCTTTTGTAGTGAAAGATGAGTTTGCGGTAGGAATTAGTTTATGGTTGAAATTCTTCATGACAAGTATATATATATAAATATATATATTCCTCTTATTATATGAATAAATTAATTCTTAAACATTAGGAAAGGTTTCTTAAAACCAAAAATGTGTTATCCTGACACCTTATATTTTTTTGAACCAATGATATTTGACATCATCTTAGATTGATGGTTTAGGCCGTCAATTTTACACTTTTTTGTGATGGATGCACTCAATCACTCCCTATAAATATTTATGTTTTCACTCTAGTTATGTGTCTCTAATTTCCAGAAATGTTCTCCAAATATAGATCATAATTTGGTGAGGACTTTTTCATTTCTCTTTCACTCATATTAAAACTAAATTTCATTAACCCGATTTCTGATGTGGGTTTTCTACAATAGTATTTTTCTATTTTAACCCTTTTATTTTAAAAAAAATTACAAATTTTTAGGACTCAATTTATTGAAGTAGGGGAGAATGTAACACCCCATGATTTCATAGTACGTTATCACTTCAATGTTATTCGATAACTTGCACTACATGAAACATCGAGTTCACGCACACCACGACATACCAAACTAGCCGTTAAAAAGAAGTTATAAATAGTATTAACCGATTTTTTAATTTTATATACTTCGTATAACATTAGAATATATATTATGTGTTTTGTAGACATAATATAAGAACAAATTCATTTTTTCAGATAAAAGAAGTATTTTTTTTTCCGAAAATGCAATTTTACAACCTTTTAATGGAGAACCTTGTTTAAAAACAATATTTGACACTTTTATATCTTAAATTTAATGAAAATATATTATTATTTAGAATTGTAACATACAAATGTTTTTTGGAATAACATTTGGTGCTTTTCTGATAACTTTCATATTTTGATTAATAGTGAAAAACACTTCGTTATTATTTAAAACTGACTTTTAATTTAAATAATTATTTATTTTATTTAAATTATTTTTAAGTAAAAATAGATATATAATACCTATATATTTTCAATGTAATTCATTGGAGTCATTTTATAACAAAATTAGATGTATAAAATTTTATTTAACTTTTTAACCTCTTTTACCCACCTTCTAGGAACGTTAGCAAATTTCCATAAAACACAATTTTACCACCTCGGTGAGTTGAATTTCAAAAATCGAAGAGACATGATTGACAACAGTATGTAAAATATGATTCAATAAGATAGAAATAATTTTTGGTGAATAATAACTTTTGACTTTTATTTACCACGGTTAAAAGTAAATAGGGTAATTAAATGTAAAAATGATTTTATAATTACCCTAAAACATATCATAATTCAATTGTATAAGTGTAATTCGACCAAAAACAACCATAGTAAAAAAATATGATCCTTTAGGTTCACTTGGATTACATAAGGACATTTATTATTATTTCATTCAAAGAAGAGTTAAAAGTGTAAAATTCCATGATTATTAAGTAAACCATTTTTAATTTATGGTTATACATAAGATAAATTCAACAATAAATATTCATTAGAAATATAAAAAGATTTCCGAAATAATGTTATTTTATTTATACTTTTTAGAGATTAGATAATTAAATATATTTATGAAACAATAATGATGCAGTAATTACCTTATTAATGAAATAATCAAATAATTGGTATTATAAATTTTAAAATAAATATAATTTCAAAGTTTTTATGACATCCACGAATTTTAATGGTGAATATTACATTTTAGGGTTGATGAAATGTATCTTTTTTGAATAAATAATTTTCTGGTGACTTTCACACAAACCAAATATTAAAAAGTGTAAAAATTGACAAAAATGGGGTTTTTAAAACAAATATTATATTATTAAAGTATATAATATTCCTAAAAATATAAGGTTCAGACCAAGGGATTAAATAATATTATATATGTCACTAATGAACCACATGAGGTTCTCATGGATGTTTAGAGTATGTTTATTAACCATATAGTGTAAGAATACACGAAAACATGGTAAAAGTTAAACTATTTAACTAATAGATAAATCTAAAAGCTAAGGTTAATATGATGACCTAAACATGTACAAAACCTATTGGTTGAGTGGTTTAATACCAATAACAAACTTATCCTATAAATAAATCATTTTGGATCCATTAGAAACAGAATATTATTTTATTATAAAAAAATATTACTAGATTTTCCTAATGTGACCCTCACCCCTTTTATAAAAGGGTACCTCCCCTTATCTCCAAATCACTCCTCCAAAGCCATTTGGTTCAGAAAACCCAACCCAAATATCCTTACAACATCCCTAAAATCAACCTAGAGACCTTACTTTGATTATAAATCCTTCATAAGGAGCCATTTTGATCAACTCAAAAGGAACCACCCGAAGAAGAGGTAATAGTTTCACCACACTATTTCAAGTTCATTTCTTCTTCCACTTACTCTTTCTTTGTTGTTCAATTCCAAAATAATTACTATAGTACCTCATACATAATTTTATATTATTATAAATACGGTACAACCATATTCATTATTCTATCCATCCTATAAATTTCAAATTCACTATAAGTGCGTACGTACGTCTTACCGTCTCCACGTCATGGTGTAGTTTGTTATTCAAACACTTCATTATTTGGATTGGTATAATAATAAGTATAACTGAATTAAATAATAAATATAACATTTTAGTGATTCTGTATATATGATATATCATCCAATTACATACTATTTCACCATCAAAATAATGATATTGTTGCTCATGCATACGTACGTATTACTATCTCCCCGAACGCGATGAGATTCAATCCCCATCGTAATAAATCAAGAATAATTTTCATTTTATGATTAAAAGTAATGTATAATAACTCCATATCATTATGGATATGAGTAAAATACATAATATCTATAACAAACGAGGCTTACATTACAAAACATATAAATGAAAATGAATCAGTTAACACCTGAAACGACGATAATACTAAAATATTATTATTAATGTATTATTAAAAGATCATATATGATATCATATTTATGTATATGGTTATTATATAATTTAATAAAATTTATTTAACTATTATACATGAGGTTAACGTACCATCGACCAATGAAAAGTACAAGGTAAGGGTTAATTTCACAATCACATTATTATCCGATGTTGTTTTTACGTAAGTATCTATTAGGACATATTTATTATCCATGACCATGTTTCATAAAAGTGTTTTCAAATGGATTATTTTTAATGAAATATTTTAATGAATCATTATTTTAAATATTTTAAAGATTTATTCTTCTTAACGTCTCTCATTAATTTTCATGTTTATAAAATGGGTTTTAAAGATTAATTTATATGGACATTAATGATTTTAAAATGTTATTTCCTTTCAAAAGGTTCAATGTGGTTTGGGACACTATTATTAAAAAATTTCTTTAAATGTATTCCTTTCATAACTGTGTGAGCTTTAAATGTTTTCATGAAAAGGGATATTTCTCTCAACAAGTTTTACAAATCATCTTCATTTATGTCAATATCCTATAATGGATATTAAACTTGTTTGAAGTTTATTTATTATGATACAAATATTCCTTATTTTATTGAAGATTTGCGATAAGTTGGACTTTGGATGTGTTATTTTTATACCATTCATGGTTTATGGATAAATTATTGACATTTTATATGCTTGTTTTAATAGAAATGCTTATGTTATGTTTAAACCATTTAATATGAGGAATGAATTGGACTTAGTAAGTGATGGTTAGAGCCCGCTATAGCTTCTCAATGCATAGGTAGGTCTCATGAGTAAAACTAGTGTCTTGGAAAAAGGCCTTAACAAAATTTTAATTGTAGTCTTGGAACAATTCCTTAACTAAGTGGTTATGAAGTTCAGCATTATACAGTCCATCATTATGAAATTGACTATTGATATTGGATGTGATTATTTGACTAGTAGAATATCAATGTGAATAAGTAAATGGAATTATTGGATTTATAATTTCCATATTATGATAATGATTATGTTTAAAATGATTTTGTTTTAGTCTTATACATTGCCTCAAATATTTATGCTTATTTATGAATGTTTCAGCAATATTTTTATCCTAACTGAGCATTTAAGCTCACCCGTTTCTTTGTTTTATTTTTACAGGGATGAAAAGATGTATAGTATGATTGACCTGTAGGGATAGTCTATGAGATATGAATGTGGTCAATGGAGACAATTTTGTTTTTGTTTTTCATTTTATAATTTAATGTAACGTATATGTATGTAATCTATTTTCCATGAATACTAAACTGGTCGGTTCTTCACGACTTGATTCCTTGTAATCATGCCAATGTATTATAATAATGCACCGACACTGGGTAACTGAGGTCAGGGTGTTACATATAAAAAAATTAATTAATTGTAAAACTAATGATGTGTATTATTTAAGGGTGGGTCTTTGAAAAAAAATTCATTGTCTTTTCTAAATTAACCTATGATGAAATAATTAAGAAACATGTTTCATTAACACATGTTATGCTATGATGAAGTCATGATATATTTATGATGACTATGTACATTCCATAGGTTAGGATTTTATGAAATTCGGATTGTTCTTATGGTATTATTGAACATATATATATATACAACTTTCATTATGTGACCAGTGGATGCAAAATTATGTTAGACTCCAATGTATTGGGTAAATATTAATATCACATGAGATTATATGGATTGGAATGAGGTGTAAACCTTGATTAATAAGATAATTTATCCATTATTATAGTATTGGGTGTATACCATGTCTAAGGAATTTATGGAATGAGGAGTTGCCTCAATCCACTAGGATAGTATTGGTATTGAGTGTTTCAATGAAAATAATTTTATATGCAAAAGTGTATTCCAAAAACCCATTTACTATGGTTTTGATTTTTTATCATGGAACATGGTATATTTTTAATTATTCTGTTATCATAAGACTTATCTATTTTATTTTTATAAATCCTTATGTCATGATCTGTTTATTATTTCATAGACTAATTTGGTATGACATTCAAAAGTTATGAGCACATTATCATACCAATATGCATATCGTATATTCATTTTTGATCATTGATTGATGATTCCTAAAATTACCCTTACTAATAACACGAGATCACCCTTACCTTTGTTTCCTTCCCCCATATGATGATGAAATTTTTTAAGTGTTTTATGTAAAAGAAGATTATTATTTTAGAGGAAATTTGTGGGATATGGTGAATATACTTCATGAAATAAAATAATTACGTATCTAGCCTCCAATGACCTAAAACCACTATTGATCTAGGTAATTTAATTTTATTATATGTATTGATTATTAAACTAAAATAATATTATATTTATGTATGAATTTCTTGGGTTTCCATAGGATGAACATAAGTAAGGTTCTTATGTGTCTGTCGATAGACTAATAGCCAAACTCAGGGGAATTATCCTACCACCTAAAGCCACCATGACTTTTTTCAATGGAATTTCCACAAAAACCTTGTGATTAATATATCAACTAGAATCAAGATAATACAGATAAAACTAGATCCATTCCTAACTCAAGTCAAATTTTATCTAAACACTACCATCAATCGAAGGCCTATTACTAAAAAAACCTTGATTACAATTTTGAGGATTATTTCATAATTGATATATAAAGGATAAATATTACATCAATGAAATAATCTATATAATTTGACAACACCATATATTTCTTTTTATATCATTTCAAATATACTTGACTGGGGGCTTAGACAATCACACTAACATGGTGTCTCATGTATTTAAGGTCGATGAGATATTATTCTCATGAACATTTCACATCAAAAATAGTCCTTTAAAATTTTAAAAAAATTTATAAAAGTAATTTTAAAAAACTAAAATCATGCATCATTTGTGACGAAACATAAAAATAACCTATATAAATTTTCCTACCTTTCAATTAAAATATTTAATAAATATCACAATTACATATGCCTAGGATGAGAAATTTTTTGTGTTTTCTCAGACATGATACATTATCATCATATTTCCTGAAATATCTCTGACATATCCCATAATGTTATTTTCATATATTACTCTTCTTATACATTACTAACATAAAACCATTATTCATTAAATGGGGAGGTAAAACAAAAGATATGGTGATATTAATTTCAATGTATGTGTAAACATAAGAGATTTTAGTCATTGATCCTACATAACATTAAAATAAAAATATTTATATGAGAAAATGAGATTATATTTTGAAAATGAGGCCAAACAAATTTTTAAGTATTATTCATAATATATGTCATTTCGAGTTATTAATAAATGTACCATAGTATAATTATTTATTATATTAATTAAGTTCATATCATAAGCATAAAAACATTTCATGAGATAGTCATAAAATTCATTTTATATTCATAATCATAGAATGGGTTTTTCAATGACTTGTATTATTACATCCATCACATGATGGAGTTCAGAAAACAACCAACGTACCCTTTTCAGTATAGGTATTACCTCTCAATTACACTCTTTCAGTATTGGGATAACATTATTTGGACCCATTTTAGGCTTCACAAGACCTCCCATGACATATTGATTTCATAGACATTAGACATTTCCCTATGAATTAGAGAGAAATAACGGACCCCCCAACAAATAATTATAGTCCATTCATACGTATAGAACATGTTCATGAAAAATGTTATCATTTTGTCAAATCTTTAACCACATAATTGAAAAGGGTTTCATTCACATTTCCATATCATAATCAATAATCATATAGAGAAATAAAAACGATAGTATCAGTAGATTATATGAATTTTCAATTGAAATAAATGTCAAATAAATTTTTTATTAGAAAATGACATTAATATATCATGGGAATATTTTTTGAGATAAATTCCATTTTCATTTTGAAATAAATTATTTAAAATATAAAAAAAATTCAGAATATTTTAAAAAAAATCAATGAAAATAACAAATAAACTTTCATAATTGGAATCACATACAAGAGTATTATTTATTGTTTTAAATTTCATTAATGTTTTATTTTTTAAAACATATATGATTTTTCTCACTATTAGTAAAAATACCTCAATTAGAAAACGAGAATAATATTCTTTATTTTTTTATTAAATTTCCAATATGGATAAAAATGAAATTAATAAATAATTTTATAATAGTAAAATAATTAATGAAATTTTTTAATGATTTTTTATTGAAAATATCTACATTGTATAAAAATATTTCTGGTTGAAGAGAGGAATAAATTCAATTTTCCATAAAAAAATATTTTTTGGACTTTTATGTAAATGGGGAGAAAAAATCAATGAAAAATTTTCAATGTGAAAAATTTATCATATTCTAAAAAAATAAATAATATTTTTTGACACATAAAACAAAAATATTAATCCTCATTTATTTTTGTATAAGTAATATAAATAAAATTTGATATTGTAACATAAAACCCTTACCTCTTTTTTAAAATTTATATCACATCCCTTGTTAAATAATTAAATTCAACTAAATTATTAAAACCCATAAATATAATGATTTTAGGGATATTACATATAAAATGGGTATTATATAAAACAAATTAAAAAATGAATTGGTGAATATGGAATATGTATATTAGAAGGAAAGTGAGATGAGAAACTCTTACCTCATGTCTGAAATGAATTTAAAGCACTCTAAACTCAAGTATATTAAATTTTAATTTAAGATACTTAAATAAAATAAAGGTATTAATATTTATAATACCACATAAGTATTACATATAAAATAATTTCACTGATTCATTAAGAATATTTCATTCTTATAATCATTTCATGTGTCAACTAATTTAGGTATCAAGTATGTTTTAGTTAGGATTTTATAGACCATCATCGTTGATCATCAATACATCATCTAGAATATAATAATTAAATAAAAAGTATAAAATTTCATCATTACATAAAATTTTATAACCATTCATATTAATCAGTAATAATAAATTAATTACATCACTACATAGAGATAGAAGTACATCATAGGAGCCAATGTTGAATTTACCATTAGATGGATAGAGTGTGCTGAAGGTAAAAAATAATTTACATTTAAAAATTATTATAATACAATAAATATAATATATATTATTTAAGTCCATCAAAAAAATGAAGCATTAATTTTGGTGATGTAAATTGAATCATATCACTACATAGAGGTTGAAGTCCTCATGTACACATGAGTGAGCAGAGGAGAACACATGAAATGTATAGAATATTTAAACAATATTTTCATTTTCATTTGAAAATGCCCCAAAAAGGACATACATTGAATATGGGAAATTATAACACCAAAATATTGTTGTTAAAGAACCTTTAGAAAATTTTATGTTTTATATTTACACATATAACCTGGTTTTATCCCCCTATGTAAACACATTTTAAACCCCACAATGGAGAAAATTACCATTTTTTACTGTTAATTATGTCTAAAAATGTGATTGTATTCATTAAAATTTTTAATGTTTTTATTCATAATATGGAACCCATTTTATCAAAATGAATCATTGTATTTGGATGATATTTATTTTTTTAATGCGTAAAATGATATTAAAAGACATTTCAGAAAAATGATATTTTAAACAAAAAACCAAATTTATTTTCATTCGTCGCCTAGTAAAAATAGTTAGATTATTGTTATAATATTTGATTGAATGTATATGTTATAAATTTGATTAACCTAATTAGTCAGTATTATGTTATTTAATTTAATAAAATAAAGACACATTGGACACATAACAACAATTTTATGAAACACATTTATTTTTACATTTAAATGATGTTATCTATCTTTTTTACTATATGATAATTTATGTATGAACTATTATTCATAAATTACTAAAACAATTCATTAAAATAAATTTATAATTTTATCCGATGTATATTTTTATATAATAATTCATAACACTTAAATTAATACTTTTCTTCAATAAAATAAATATTTTTATCATGGAATAATATTATTAAAAATTTAATTACTATTTATTTGAAAATAATCATTGTATTTTTATAATTGAATTATTTAAATTTTTATCTTATAATGTGGTTATTTTAATTCATATCCTCCAGTCCAATATCTAGTTTTTAAAGATCATAATATTTTATCATTTATTTATATATGGGGTTGAATATAATGAATGATAAGGAATGCATAATATTTATTACAAGGGAATAAATATTAAATCCAAGGCTGAAACAATTTGAATAATATTAACATATAAGAGGGTATATATGTATTTTTAATGTATTATTTATTCATACTATTTTTCTTTATCAATCATGTAAAACAATCTATAATGAATTTGGGAAAAAATTTATATAATTAAGAGCTCTATCGTTGTGTTATTTTTAGATTATTTTTCTGAAAATTTACATATATTGTTTTCTAGTTCAAATTATCTCATATTTTAGGCTACTTTACAAAGGTGAAATTCATAGGAAAAAAATTCATATAAACATGCATAAAGTAATTCATGGGGTGATTTGATGACACTGAAATATTTGGTCTAATTTTATGTTTCATGAAATTTATTCTATATTCCATCATTTGATGTGATATATATCCTTCAAATCATGAAATTATCTTTTTAACTCGTGAAATTATTTTGAATACCAATATAAATTAAATCATCTCATCACAATATTGATGTGTTTCTTTAAATAATTGAAACTATACATGGAAACATATTTATCAATTTTGAGAAGTTATGATAATAAATATGACATGAGAATCCTTTTTTACAAAAGGTCTCAATTTAAACACAGTCTTTCTTAGGAAACACCACAAAAAGGAAGAAGGGGCCTCTCAGTATTTACTCCTTTTTCACTCATGGTTTAGGGATTCTTCTCTAGCGAATATTCAAATGGGGTGATCTAAAAAATAATCCTTATGTTTTTTCTCTCCATTTCCTCCCCCTCTCATCCTTGTTCTTCCCTTCGGATGGCCCTCCTTCGGTGGTTCCTTTACTTTTCCCGCATCTCTAGAGTGTTTTTTTCTTGTTTTCAGTTCTTAGCTTATCTTTTTTCATCGGTTTCTACTCTTTTATGATGTCTTCTGTAGCACTTCCTCCCATTTTATTTCTTTATTACAGTGTTTATAACCCAATATTGTTCAGGTTTACGGTCCCTTTTGGTTGGTTTGGGTTGTTCTGGTTGAGCTATCATTGGTTGCTCAAGATCACACCTAAACTTTTTGCAGTATTCCCCAGTGGTCATTCAGGTTCCTCTTAAAGTATTAGATGCGATGCCGAGTCCCTGGAATGCTCCAACATTTTTCTTTCTTCGTCCTATATTACTCTAGATTAGGTCGATTTGTTATGGTGTCCATATGGATGTTTTTAGATGTGTTGTTTAGGCGTTCAATGATGTTTTAGGCATCACAATTTTTATCTGCTTCATTTAGGATTTCTGATGGTACATCCTTTCAGATTTCGCATTGATTTGACTTTTTCAGGATTGAGGTGGTCCATTCTTATGATGTTGATGGTACCAATTTCCATGTATGGATTCCTCATTCGGTGTTCTTTTTAATTATTTTTTACTGGTATTATAATTTTTCTCTGGCTAGTTGTGGTGGTTCTAATGGTTTGGGGATACAATAGTCTGGTTTTATGGTGATAGTAAAGGCTAATCTGGTTTTCAATTACCTATGATCGGGTTCTGCAGGGGTCATTCAATGATTTGTCACTCATCTTAGGGGACAAATCAAGGATGGTGACAATTTTCATTCCTCGAGGTTCATGTGGTGTGGTGTATGTTTTGGTTTTAATTATTAATTTTGAATGCATTTATATTTTGAAAGCAGGTGACATGGTAACTGGTGAATTTATTATGGCTATATTTTGATTGAAAACTATATTTAGTTGGTGATCAGAGATTTTTTCTGTTTTTGGGGATTATTTTCTAGTTTGAATTTGAATCTTGGGTTTGTCTCTTCGTTTGTATACTTGGTTCTTCCTTTGTTTGTGTTCACACTTAACCTTTTAAAGAGTTTTCAGAAAATTAAAAAAATTGGATTAGAGGATAATAATTACCATACAATCCATAAATTAATTTTTTAGGCTTACTATAAATTTAGTTACCCTAGAATTTTTGTTCCAAACATCCATTTAGAGTAATTATGAGTGTGCCTTACATGAAATTTACTGGGTTTATCATGATTTCTATAGCAACTTTCATATTGTTGATAATGTGGTACTAATATTATTTCTTATTAAAAAAACTACAATATAATTTCATTATTTTTCTGTTTCTATTACAGCTAGTCAACCAAAGTCTTCGTATTGATTTCTTGTAAATTAAATTAGTTAGGTTATGAAGTTATAAGAACATTATAAATATATATTATTTCTTTACAATTAAAGAAATATTAGTAATTAATTGAAATCATGTATTACTAATGTTAAAAATTTCTACAAGTGGGTACTAGTAGTGAATGTATTGTTACCGTCATGTGAAGAGAAACTAACCTAGTAGGGTCCCTACGTGAAGCATTGAGTATGGGTAGGGGTATATATGGTTTAGTGTTTCAAAATTATCAATCATAGTTTTGGAATATAGGGAAGTCTTAGAGGTTAATATGAGAGTAATATTACGTTGTGGAAGAGCTCAAGGTAGGAAATAATAGGGATTTTGAGATAGGGACCACGAGAAAATTGGAAGTTAGATTTTTTATGTTCATTATTAATAATTAAAGGACGTCACTAAAAAAATAAATGGATTATTTTAGTGATAAATTTACTATATTTTTTAAAATATATTCACTATAGAATTGGGTTTATAATAATTGCATTAGTTACCACTTTATGGTTCTTCCATGATCCCTCATTAAATATTACAAAAAAATAAAATAATGAATCAAGAATATATATTTATATAACTATATAATTATATATATAATTCAAAACTTGTAGTAAAAATCATCCAATCATTGTGTATATCATGAAACCATGATTGGAAAAATTATCCAAAAGTAGAGATTCACCATAAAAATTGTAAGAACGCAAGACACCACAAAACTTATTATGATAAGACTGTTAGTGTAAAAATTTCCAAACATGAAATTATAAAAATATAATAAAAAAACAATAAAACATAAAATTTGATACACTTTGTTTCACTATGTAAAACACCTAAATTATATGAATTAAAATGGTATGAATGGATGTAATAAAAAATGATGAAGATATGGGTTACAACCGCTATAATTACATAAAAATGTTAAAATCAATTAAAATTACCGAACAACTATTTGGTATAACAACACAATCACTCACACATGAAACACAGCATCATGGTTGGTTGTTAAAAAAAATCATGATATGTGATTCGACCTTGGAAAAACTCTATTGTTGTTCCTTGTCGGCATGCCTTTGATATTACCTATATGTACACTAAACCATCATCATAATAATATTCACCCTCTAATATTATTAAATAATTATTTTTTAAATAAATGAATTTAGTATATCCCTTATGAAAACTATACCATATTTATTATTTCTTGGACATAATAAATTTTGTTCAAAAAATAATGATATTTATATTTTCAAATATGAATTTCCATAATTTATTCACATTAATATATTAATTTATTTTATGACTAATGATCCTTTAATTACTCAATTTTTATTATAATTTGGAATAAATAAATTATTCTTTACCCAATTTAATCATTGAATTTCTTATATAACACATCTAAATGAGTCCATCCTTGTGTTAACTGAGCACTCTCATTTTTAGTGAGACATTTTATCTAGTAAAAACTACAAAAAATATCATCTTTTCACTGATAATTATATTTACACATTATTTATAATAAGGTTCATCAATTCGTGAAATTTTTCTGTATTGATTGATAACTTGTGATTAATATATTAATAGGTATATTCTTATTAAAGTCTTAAGAGTAAAAATTCAATTATATTTTCCTAGAATAATTCTGTTCCAAAATAAAGAAACATAAAAAATTTATCTTCTTGATAATTTATCATCCCTAAAAAAATATTTTTTTGATTATATATTTTCATATTAAAAATTGAAAATTACTTATTTATAATGATAGAACCTTTATTAGTAAAAAGTAGTTTCATACATATAAAATTATATAGACCTTTATGAATGTAATATTAAAAATAATAAATGTTTAATGTAACATTATTACAATAATTATAAAAAATTAATTATAGAAAATATATAGTAGATATATTAATAAAATAAACTGATATAAACATTGAAAAAACTAGCATATTCGATAAAAATAGTTATAGCGTGAATAAAGAAATATGAAATATATAACACAAGAATTAATATTCAATGATAATATTATCATTAAATATTTTAATTCAAAAAGAAACACTTTAAATAGTGGATTATTTTAAAATAATGAAAATTTGATAAAATCAAGTAAAAGATAAATAAAATAAAATAATGGATATCATTTTTCCAAATACATAGTTAGAAAGATTTTCTCAAGTCTCAAAAATACATGTCTGCATAAAATCAAAGTGGAATGACATATTCTTGTTGACAAAATTAAAAAAAATTAATTATTATGTTTATTTTTTATTCCTAGATGTAAGGATTTTAATATTAGTATTCCAAATCCATTTTTTATTGTCGAACAAATTCATCAAATAATTTATATGAGACTATTGATATTTAAATTTTATTATTATAAAAATATTTTACATGAAAAATTATAATTTCATTTAAATCAATGAATATACCTGAATTGAAAATTTTTAACTCTTTAGAGTAGACATTTTTGTACTTTTTTTAAAAGTTGAAAATTTAAAAAATTATTAAAGAATAATTTTTACAGTAAATGAATTTCTAAAGTTTAAAAGTGTCTTTAGATCACAAATTGTGAGCGACTGAATTAGTGATCCAATTTAACTAATTCATTTTTTTAATTCAAATTCTAGGAAGATTAAATTTACCAATCCACTCAATGTGTGTCTTTAATCCTTACATGAATATTAAAGAATGTATATGACATAAGATGTCATATTTTTGGATGGTTTTTCCTCAATGTTAGAGATTTCTATTTTTTTGTGATTACATAAACCCCCTAGAATCAGATATCATATGCTATAAACAAAATAGGTAATAATAATGAACCTTATCAATCTCCTCTATATTAAGTCACATAATTCTCCATCTAGATCCCCATAAAAAACTAAAACATATCATTACCTACTATAAATAATTCATAAAAAATGATGAAATATTTTTTCAATTGGTTGATTTTAAATCAATTCAAATATAAACTCATCCAAAATCCATTTAAATTAATAAAATATAATGTTTTAAATAAAAATATTATTGTGAAACTATTAAATATTAATCTCTAAATACATTCAAGTATTTTTCATACATATATAAATATATCATAATATATAACATCCTAGTTTTCTCACATTAAAATTGAATAAAATATCTTCAATTGTTTATCATATTTTTATGGTAACATAACAGCCAACATAGATAGTTAATTCTGCTCACTGTTATATAACAATAGAATAATTTTTATATGAGCATATCAAATTATTGATCTTTTTTGGTCATTCATTTATATTTTCCTCTACACAAAGAAATACACAACTTCATCACTTTTCTACATGCACGAATCAAAAATCTAGTTCCATAAAACTCTTTACATGCAATAATTATTCTTAGGTTAACCTAAAAAACTAACAATGTTCCAAGATTTCTATACTCAACCCCTTTCTGAACCCTTCATCCAATGATTCAAAATATTTCTTCTAGTATTTCCTCTCAGCACTAATTCTCTCTATATACTTCATGAAACTGATTTCTATTTCATGAACATTAAAATATTTTATAATCAATATGTTTTAGTAATAAAAAACTATAAATACTACAATATTATCAACTCTACTCTTTACTTGACACAACATCCATGAAACTCAATTCATCACCAAAAATATTTCAACATCACAAATAATATTCATTTAATTGTAAAAATTGACAAGAACATCACACTTCTTTCGTAAAAAATAAAACATATCATATAGAATATCTCACATAATATTATCTCTCTTTTCCCAATATTGATACTATTCTATAGAATGATAATCATGAAAATGTGTGAACCACAAAATTATCCATGATTTTGAAACAGACCACATGATATTATGGATTATTTAATTTACATCTCAATCATATATTTTTTCATTAAAATATCTCTACTTTTCTCGACACATATATCATTGGATAAACACAACTAGAAAATATTGTGCTTTAAATGGTAAAAAAATGCTTATTATTTTAAATATGATTTATGTATCATTATCTTATAAATTTACTTCATAAGATTCAAATTGTTGGGAATGGTTTATTTATTAATGTGGAATGAATCATGGTACATATATTATTCATAGAAAAAAAATATAAAAAATTTATTTCAAACCCAATTTGAGGAGAAACCAGTAACCACCCAGAACAATGGTTCACTATTAATTGATAGAAATCACATATTGATTAAATAAATTAATAATATTATTATATTTATACACCCTATATAAATTCCATTGAAGTGTACTTACATGGGTATTCATGTCATCATTGATTATCACTTCAATGTTGTTGGAAATTCTATACTAATGATCTATAAATTCTTTTGAATTTATTTTGTGGTTGTTAATGCCTCAAAAAATAATTTCGAATTTTTTATTTATCCACACCCTTTTCTACTCATTATTGTAAACATTAATCCTTCTCTCATAAATATTGACAACCACTCAAGTAATTATAGACTTAGCTGGACCAATTCATGTCCCCCTATTATTAGACCTACCTAAGGATATGGTTACAATGTTTTTAACCTATAGTATTATTAGAAAGGCCTTTATTTTTCCTCGCATTTTGACCCGTGAAATTCTTAAATACATCATTACTTTTATTCTCCATGATTAATCTAGATCCAACAGTCATTTCCCCAGTGGGGTCATGTTTTTACTTTGTCACTTGTTGAGAGTCACTATATTTATCACTCAATATTGTTTCTTCAATAGATCTTGACCAAGTAATTTTTTTGGCATAATATCATACCACCCACATATTCAACACCTTTTTTCTGTATTCCAATCAAATATGAATTGTAGTTTTGAATATTGATCGATCATGGTTCATTCCACTTTCCCGAATATCCCTATTTAGGATCAGCTATAGAAATCAAGTCTAATGGTACATAAGATGAATAATATGGAGATGAAAAAAATTACTATTATCATCAACCTTGAAACCAGTACCATATAAATGTTCAATCCCATTTTTCATGCTCCTAGCCATCACTGTCTTAGAGAAGGAAGGTGAAATTGTAATTTTGATCGATTGGTACTCTTTAAACACCTATACAACCTGGTTGTTGACACCCCAACAATGTTTCAAGATATTTAAAATGTTAGAGACGATTTGATCATCCATGCCATTAAATTTATGAGGAGTAATAACATTTGAAGTTTCCCTAATACTCAAATTTCCAATTGAGAGAACTGCTAGAGATGTATTCCTACTCAGAGAAATTGAATCAACCTTCAATGGGTGACACCTTTTCCCATTTCGATATATAGTGGAGAAGTTCCTAATTTATTAGCATAAATAAAAGTAATTTCCCATGTTTAAAGACCACTTTTTAATTACACCAATATTACTCTATAATTGTGATCCAAACCCGAAAAGTATGAGGTTTTAAAATTTCTACTTCTACGTAGATATGAATGGAGATATGATGAAAAACCAACTCAGCTGAACTATCCAATTAAAAAAATGGGTTGACCAGGTTTATAAGCATACATATAATTAACAGTTTTGGGAAAATAATATGGAAATTTAGGAAAACTAACCCAAATATCCATAGATGGAACATAATGTTTCAAATGAAAATGGGATAATGAGGCTCATATTCATTCACAATACCCACATCTTTTTTAGTAGCCTTATTTTTAGAATTTTGGGGATGCAAATCCCTAAGTTGGGTAGAATGTAACGCCTCATATATTCCATGAATTATCTTTAAATATTATATGGATTTTATTTGAGTCCAGGAGTCGAGACGGTATGTGATTCTGAGGCTCAAGGTTCCTAGAATAAATGGTTGAAATATATTAAAATATCAAATAGAACCACACAATTTTCTTGAAAAAATGGAATAACATCTAAACTGGTTCCTGAATCAGAAAAATGAGAGCATCACTGCATTTAGTGCAGCAGATTATCCTATGTGAAACCTAATATCAGATGACATAACATGATTGTGAAAATTAGTTTTCATACATTTTAATGAATAAAATAAATTACAGATTTATTTTATTTCTTTCAGTTTTGTTGATACAGTGACATTTTTTTAAATAAACCATGAGGTAGGGATCCATGGTATAGCTCATAACCGCATAATTCCCTAGAATGTCTAGAGAGAAACTCTGTAGAATTCTCTCGACGATGGATGTTGATGGAACCTTAGATCGAATATTTACAGACACTGTTCCTAATGGATCTCACAAACAGAGAAGATTCATCAACTGACTATCTTTAGTAAGAAATCAAAATCAATTTGTGGTCATGATGTTTTGACTTCTCTTTCCTCATTCTTCGATCCAACCATGAACTTGGACCAACTAACAAACATGATGATACAAGAATCAATAATTCTTGTGGGATGGGATTTAATTGTAGGGTTTTTGGCAGGGTTTATTGATTGAGAATAGATTTTGATTTCTTGATCATTCTTATGGGAATCCATGGAGGCCAGATTAAACAATGACTGAGGTTCATTCCTTTGGTTGTTCATTAATCTCATTCTCTCCTAATATTATTTTCACATTCTTCATTCTTCATTCCCTAGTTAGATACTTTGATATTGATGAGAACAACATCACTAGGAATCGATCCTACAAATAGTGAGTTAATCCCAATAGAGAAGTTGGTATCACCCAATGGACCGTGATATGGTCCTCCTATGATATATTCAATCTATCCCTTCAGATCTATATGTGTATATCTCACATGACTGTTCCTAATGAAAAAAAATTATCAGATGAATGCCAAAAATTCTATCAGACATAAGAGTGTGTTCTCCTAGATATGTTCTTTATGGAACCATTGAGCTGAACCACAAGTTGTGGTATTCAGGGTTTGTGACTTACCTTTAGACTATGTGACTTGGTTGACTATATATGGATATTCTTTCTATATGTTACATAAATATATACTGTATAGAGATAAATTTACTGTTCCTGTGTATATTTGATTATGTTTTTGTGGTTTCCTACAATTTTTTATTACACTCACCCTTGTACGAGCCTTCCTTCATGTGTCATGTATTGTACAGATGAGTGGGTTTTTTATGGATTCGTGGGTGGACCCAGATTGGACATAGATTTGTGAGTTCAGAAAGGCTATGGTTTTCATATGAGTTTGAGCAGTAGTCCCAGTAAAATTTTTAACGTCATGGACATTGTAGTTTACTGTCTATTTTTGGTGGTCTTGTATTATAGAAAAATTTTCTTTACTACTGTTTATTTTCATGTTATTCTCGGGTTGCAATATAGTAGAAAGCATGTAATTGTTTCTTAGTGGATTTTACATTTTAGTATTAGTTAACCTGGAGATGTGTGTGTGCATATAGGTATATAAGAAATTCCTCCAATGTTACTGATATTCTTACTCAATGCTATTCACCATCACCTACCCAATTGGAGGCTGGCGTGGAGAGTCACGACAAAGACACCACTAGGAAGGGTCGTGATAGACATAGCTACATGCAATCTCATCTCACATGATTCACTATCCCTCGATATATAAAATCAAAATCTAATTAATTGGGAGGAGATATAGGACCACACTCATCATATAATAATCATCTTATATATTTTTTACACATGGAATCAACCTTACATATTATTATAATAAACTAAAGGATTCAAAATAATTTTCATAAGATTTAGAAGTGGCATCCCAAAAAATAATAAAAAGATTTAAATCGGTTGATACAAAAAAATAATAAGAAAAATTATTTCATAACGAAATATACAGTTTGATTTATAAAAACAGTCTCTATATTTGATAGATCCTTTTTATATGAAGATAAAAATGTAAGTGATACAAAAAAATCAATCAAAAAGGATTCCTATCATTGTTATAAAAAAAATATAGCTATGATTTTATTTCAATATCCAATTTCATAAAGGTAACATGAATAATGTTTTCAAATATTATTTACAAATAAATAAAAACTATAAAATAATAAAAAACAATAATGTATAAGTCAAAATATATTGAGTGGAAGAAAATGTATTTGATCATGAATTGAATATCATTTTTAAATTTAAAAAATATATTTTTGGAATCCCCAATTATGAAAAGAGTAAGAAAAAATATTTTTAAAAAACCTAAATATTTATATTATGATTTCATGAAGGAATACATATTTAGATTCAAAATAATTAATGATAAAATTTTAGTGAAAAAAGAAAAAACACATAGAAGAGAAAGGCCTTATTTTTCAGGCCAATTCATTGTATTAACAACAATGTTCTTCTATGAGAAATATATTCATCATGGTTGAATCATGGGATAAAAAGTTTCATTTTCCATTGAGGTAAAGATTTATTTACATAAATAAAAATATCATTGTGAAGGAAACCAAAAATAAAATAAATATTTTCATGTAGAAACATTATAAATCAATTAAATTAGATTAGAGTTTACAAAATTTTTCACATTACTTTATACTTCCATGAAAGAACCTTGTCTTCCTATGTAAAAAAATAACAATTATAATTATTTTTTTTTCATTTTCAATCATATTTCCTTTTCATCTATTTTATTATAATAATTCATTATACATTCATCATTTTGTTATTATTTATTTTCATCATCAAATAATAGTAATTTTAATTTTTTCATACAGGTTTCCTAATGCAGACATCAAACCCTCTTTCATTGTAATTTTTAAATATTTCATTGTTTATAAAAGATATTGAAAACCTTTTTTAATTATATACCCATATCCTATTTTTTTATTGAGAATATTTTCATGATCAGTGAGAATAGGTTCAATGAAAATCATATTCGTGGTTATGAAAAAATATCAACATATTACATTAAAATTATAATTAATTATTCCATCATCTAGTAAGAACCTTATTAATGAAACATATTAATTTTAAATATCATATATATTCATGAAATATATTTAATAACTATTTATTTTTCAATGTAGATTACTCTAGAGGGTAGGGGTGAATTGAGTAACTAAAAAAATGTCTGTAAAAATTATTTTCCCCAAAATTAGATACAGCCCAGTTAATCAAGTTTATACTCTTATAAGAGATTAACTGTTTATCTAAATTCTCATAAGATTGATTAATTCTCAGTAATCTAAATGTCAGTTATTAAAGTTACTTTTGAAGCTATTCTACTAAGACAAGATAGTTATAACTTCCTTCCAAAACTAACTATCAAAGTGAATTTAGTGATTTCTGAGTTATATAGAAATGCAGTAAAATAGAGAAAACTAAAGTAAGCAGCACAACAGATATGTAACAAGTGGTTCGGTCTCAAGTAGAGACCTAATCCACTCCACATGGGGATCACCTACCACCAAGAAATTTATATAAGTAAATTGTGATCCACACCTGGGATCAGGGTTAACAATAGTACACAATACTGTCCAGGAAACACAAGGACGTATTCCACACTTAACCATGGGTATAAGAGTAAAATAATTCTGGATTAAGGATTTCTTGTATCCTTTAGTTTGATGTAGGAGACAAAGTGTGTTATTATACAGATACACACTCATCTAGAATGTTAATAAAATGATACACAACCGAGCAGAAAGATTGAGATAGGTTTAGAAGTTCTCTGAGTGTTGGACTTTGCAGCTCTAGACTTATGGGATGAAGTAGATGCAGAACTCGAGTCCTTGTCGAAAAAACAGTGTGTCAGAAGATAGAAAGATTAGACATGTGTTATTCTTGGTGTTTCCCAGCATGAAGATGTTCTCGGGATTCATGTACACTTCATGTGTTCTTCAACAGAAATGAGTTGTATGCAATAATTATTTCTTAATGAATTTATAAAAGTGTGTTCTTCATTGTAGTGCTCTTCTTACAAGATTTTTTCTCGCACATTTCTTGTTTTTGGGTTGCACTACACTTTTATCTTATAGTTCATGTGTTGGGGCCGATAGGTAGCATGTATTCTGCAACTCGTACGTCGTACGTTCTGTGGATATTTAGTATGTCATGGAAATAGTGTCTCCTTCACATGGAGTCTGGATTGGTCACGGTGTCTGAATGTCACGGTGTCTCATAGTCACAGTGTATCATGGTCATGGTGTCTCATTCACAGTGTCTTGTTTACGGTGACTTGTTCACGATGTCTTGTTGTTCACAGTGTCTTCTTCATAGTGTCTACTTCATAGTGTATGCTTTGCGGTTTCTGTTTCACAGTGTCCTCTTCACGGTGTTTTTTTCACGGTCTTTGCATCACGGTGTCTTCTTCATGGTGTCTTGTTTACTTTTCCCGAAAGTCATTACTAGTGGCAGACTCATGGTGTCTCATACAATTCAAAATAACTGTATTCAGACTTAACCAATGATGATCATAGAATGGATTAGACTTAATAATTTGTCATAAAAGGTATTATAAAAGTAAATCAAGGATAATATAAAGTAATTAAACTGAATGTATTGAAATTAAGATCTTGAGTGGATCTTTATAAAGAATGAGAATAAGTACGCAATAATAAAAATTATTTGATATAATTTCCAGTATTTAACCAGGTTGAATAGGATCAATAGGATTTTTGATCATTAAAACATTATTAGTACATGAGGAGTCCAATAATATCCCCCTTTTTGATGATCTCAAATCATGTAGCTTTAATGTGTATATTTGATTCAACTATAGATACAGAGATACATGTCTAATATATAATTATTTATCACCCTTTTGGGATTATAAAAAAGATGGAATAACAGAGGTTTTGAAATATGCACATTTCATTAAAGAAAAATAAGATCCAGTACAAACCGAAAGGAGAAAAAGAACATCATTCCTATAAAAAAGGAGTAATCACTATTCTTCTTCACGGACTGGTCTTCTCTTTTCTTTTATCAGCTGCATTAGAAGAGGAAGCCATAGGAGCTGAAGTGGAGGTAGAAGAAGGGAGTGAGTTGTTCGATAGATTAGGTAAAGGAAGGACTTCAAAAAATGGCGGAGCTAGAGTGGGAGTAGTAGAAGATCAAGGGAGGTGTTGATCAAGGATCACATGCCTAATTTAACACAAGGCTTGGCTTACATACATAGTAGTGGATTATAGGGAAAAATCCAAAGTAGGAAAACTAGAACTTAGAGGTGTAGCCGCAGGAGAAATAATGTGTGTACTCTATACATGAAGGTAAGGCCTCATAAGATTTATAAAATCTGCAATGATCTCTCCACCATACTGAATTTCTTTCTCAAAATTGTCCGTGTTCCCCATAGACATTCCCAATAATCTAGTAAACTCTGTGAGCTTTTGGACATGGGTTTTTAAATCTTGAGTTACAGGAAAAATCCTCATATTTTTCATATGATACTTGAAATGATTTTTCATATCTGTCTTGGAGAAGATTCGGTTGAAATAGAAGTGAACTTTCTAAGAGGTCTCTTATTGAGCATCATTAGCAATTTTAGAGTGAATTTGGACCAGGTCGTGAAAACTGTTGTTATTCTTGATAACATCATGTATATAATCTTTATTAATGCCACTAAGAACAATCTGAAGTACTTATTTGACCAATGTTCTGAGCATGTCAGTGTGTAAAGAGGGTTGAGAGGATTTACCAGAGGCTTTATAAGAGTTGAAAATGGTGGTGATAGATTTCAGTAGATTCAATACATTCTAAACACAACCCATATACTCATCAGGGAGTTTTTTTAGATTAACCACAAGCTCTGTCATCTCTTTCAAAAGCTTTTTTTTCCTTTCTATGACTTTTTCAGCTAAGGAAGCTATGTACGGCTGAATCTTAGAGACAACATTCTATGGGGTTTGAGGAACAACATGTTCCACAGAATGTAAAACGATCTCTGATCTCGAATGCATATCCTTTCTCATATCTTCAATCATACTCTCAGGGTCTTCACTTCATCACTAAGCAGCATGTTCTCAACTCTTACTTCCAGAATCTCATTAGGAAATTTAGGTTGTATTTTCCAAATAAAATTCTCCAATAATAAAGAGGAATCATTCTCACTTTGGTTAGTCACAGGAGCAGTTTGAGAATTACGAACTTTTGCAGCAATTGAAAAAATGGAAGCACCAAATACCATTAGATCATCATTACTCACAAAGGATGGTTGTTCAGTTGATGGTTCAGAAAGAAGGACTGATACAGGCTCAGGTTCCATCCCAAGAGAAAGATTGGAGACATATTTCAGTTGGAATATAGTAGAATGGTCTAGGCCTTTTACTGAAACTTTCTAGGAGTCATCCACATCATAGAAACTGGGGAACTTATATCGAGTGTCTAGAGGACCTAAAACATTCGGGTTTGGTTCTTTAGTAGATTCCAGATTCGGAGTTTTCTCCCCCTCAACAGTTGCCTCATTCTCAAGGCTGAGAGGTTTTGGGTCTTGATCTAATTCCACAAGATCATCTCGTAGTTACTCTCTCATTTCCTTCCTAGCCAACTAAAAAGACAGCTCCATCCTTTCCTCAGCTAAAGGATGTCTTCGAGAACAGATTGTTCCACTGGGTTTTCTTCAAGGTTATCTCCTTGAATAACAGGTAATTCTTCCTCTGTAGCATTCTTCTCATTTTCTTGGACAACGGATATGGTTTCAACCTTGGGTTGATCTTTTAGATTAACAACTTCTATAGGTGCAGGGACTTCTTTTCCACCTACCACAAGAGGGATATGAGTTCTATATTCGTCAATAGAAACAGTTTCCCTAGGGGGCACCACAACCTCTTCTTCTTCTGAAGAAGAATTTTTAAGAACCTCACCTGGTTCCAAACCCGGATCAGGAATATATCTTTGTCTTGAGGGATCTTCCATAGGATTAATTTTTTCATAAATTATGTCTTTGAATTCTACCCATGCCTTTTTAGGGGTTATAATTTATCATCATCCTATTGATAGTGAATTTTTAAAGGTAGTACTCACAATCTATTATAACATCCTCATTAGGTCCAACCATACCTTTGGAAAGAATCATGGCTATGATAAGATGAGACTAAAATAAGGAGGTTGACATGGATGTGGATTTGATCAGTTCTCACATGTGGTGAATTATATACATGCAATGGTTGATCATATACCCATTTTTCATAAGGTGGATCAAAAACAGATCCTGATATTTTATTATGGAAAAATCACCTTTTCTTGGGCTATCCAGAATCTGGATAAACCTGAACAAAATTATTGATTCTCCATCTAGTTCAGTAGTAATGGATCTCTTGATGGTGCCATTTCCAGTTAAGGATTTCAAATTATCTTCCAAATCAATGAATTCGATTGAAGGTGGTGTTCCTCTCTAATAATCCTCGGATATGCCTTCATGAGGTATCCTAAAGCATTCATCCGATAACCTCAAAGAAAATGAGCATCTTTTCCCATTGATCAAACTTCTCAAATCATATCCATCTTCAGACTAAATGGAGAATTGAACATATTGATAATATTGAGCCACTAACTAAGGATAAATATGTCTATCTTCCTTTGAAAATCATTCTATCCAGCCTTTCTCTCATAAAACATTCAGATCAAGAGACATACTTGACAAAATCCATTTGTGGAAAACCTCTTTCTCCGGTACAACAGCTCTGTTTACCATATTTTCATTTAGAGGGCCTCCGGGTGCTAGCTTAGGTGTAATATTCTTCTTATTTGTGCTACATTTCTCAGGAGTCAATGATGAGGTTCATTTCATCCTGGGCATCCACCAAAGGTTCTAGAGAGAGAAAAAGGTTGTAGGGTTGAATAATGATTTGAAAGAGTGAATACAAGAAATCATGAGTGAAGAATTGAGTGATTCTTTATTTATCATTTAGGAATTCCAAACGTCATAAAAGTAAAAGTGTGGGAAAACAAAAATGGTTAAAGGATAATTACCACGATACAATTTTTAATTCAAATATAATAATAATAAAGAATATTTATGGTGAGACCATATCGGGGTTTTACAGTGAGACAGAGAATGAATGTTATGTTGAGACAGTAACTAGGCGTTATGGTGAGAAAGTAATACGGTCAGACAGTAAACATGTACTTTTCGGTGAGACAGAAAATGTTATACAATAGTCATGAAGCACTACCTATGAGACCTTAATCATGAAAAAGTATGAAATTTAATTAATATTTACCATGCCTAATAAATGTATGATTTATTCGATTCTCTCAAAATATAATGGTTTGGTGAATGTATCAGCAAGCTGATATTTAGTACCAATGAATTCCAAAGTGATATCTCTTTTTTGATAATGTTCTCTCAAAAAGTGTTGTCTTACATCAATATGCTTTGTCCTAGAATTTGAAACAGGATTTTTCGAGATGTTAATAGCACTTGTGTTGTCACAGTTTATAGGTATATGCATGAACAGATATCCATAATCTAGTAAAGTGTGTCTCATCCACAAGATTTGTGCACAAAAACTACCAGAAGCTATGTATTCAGCTTCTGAAGTAGATAATTCCATGGAATTTTGTTTCTTAATACAACATGATACTATTGACTTGCCTAAAAAGTTAAATTTTCCAGAGGTTCTTTTTCTATCTAACTTACAGCCACTAAATTCAGCATTGAAATACCTCATTAATTCAAATGATTATCCTATAGGATAGAAAAATACTAGATTGGGTGTATCCTTGAGGTATATGAAAATTATATTTACAGCATTTAAATTAGATTCCTTAGTATTTTCTTAAAAATGATCACACATACACACACTAAACATAATTTTAGGTCGACTAGAAGTTAAGTAGAGTAAACTTCCAATCATTTCTCTATAAGTTGTTTGATCAATAGATTTTCCATCTTCATCAAGATACAACTTACAAGTGGTAGACATGTGAGTGTTAGTAATTTTAGTTTTATCCAATCTAAAACGTTTGAGAATAACTCTAGTATATTTACTTTGAGATAAAATAATTCCATCATTATTTTGAATGATTTTAAATCTAAGAAATAATTTTAGTTCACCCATCAAAATCATTAGAAATTTGTTTCTCATTATTTTAGAAAAATAAAAACAGAAATAATTATTTGAAGATCCAAAATTAATGTCAAATACATAGATTTGAACAACTAAAACATCATTAAAAATTCGTTTTATAAAAAGGGTAGGATCCTCTATTTCTTTTGTAAAACCTTTGGAAATAATAAAAGTACTCAGCCTATCATACTAAACACTTTGATCTTTTTTTCAAACATATAAAGCTTTCGATAATTTAAAAATATGATTTGGAAAATGAGGGTTTGTAAATCCAGGGGGGTTGTTCAACAAAAACATCATCAGCTATATACCCATTTAAGAATTCACATTTAACATCCATTTGATATAGTTTGAAATTAAGATGTGCAAGATAGGAAAGCATAATTATGATGGCTTCAAGTCCAGCTACTGGTGAAAAAGTCTACTCATAGTTAATTCCTTCTTCTTGACTATTTCATTGTGCAACTAGTCTATCCTTTCTCTTATCTAAGTTACCATCTTCATCTACCTTATTTATAAACACTCATTTAGTGCCTTTGGTGTATGTATCCTTAAGTCTTTCAATAAATTTTCAAACATTTTTCCTTTCAAACTGATTAAGTTCTTCTTGCATAGAAATCACCAAAAATTCATCATTTATATCATCATTTCTGTTTTTAGGTTCAATTTGCTACATGTAGACTAGATGGGCAACCTAATTTCTAAGAGAATATCTTGTATGTGTTTCTTTGTCTAGGTATCCAACAATAACATCTATGGGAAAAATTTTAAGAGTTCTAACTGTTCTAGAAAGGGAGGGACTAGTGATTTCAGGTTCACTGCCAGGTTCAGGTTAATTGTGACCTGATTCTATGGAAATTAAAGAACTGGATGTTTTCACATATTCTTTCATAGAAGTTATTAAGGATTTTGATTTAATGTTCAGATTTGATACATCATCTTCGGGGTTTTCTAGAGAGGTTTTTGGCTTAATAGGATCTGTTCTATCAAATTTGACATGAGAGGATTCTTCCACACATTTAGTTCTTTTATTGAACACTCTATAGGCTTTATTAGACATGGAATAACATAAAAATATACCTTCATCACTCATGGATGAAAATTTTTCAATATTGTCATTAGTATTATAATTATATACTTCATATCCAAAATCATTGAAGTAGGTAGCTTTGGGTTTTATATTGTTCCAAAACATATAAGGAGTCCTCTTAAGAATGGTTCTAATTAACACTCAATTAATTATATAGCATGCTGTTTTGACAGTTTCAACCCAATAATAAATAGGTAGGTCATATCCACTAAGTATTTTTATAGCTATCTCTTGCAGGGTTCCATTTCTTCTTTCTACAACTACATTTTTTTATGTCTTCTAGGTGCAGATAAATTCTGATTATAACAATTTTTTGAGAAAAAGGATTAAAAATCGTGATGTTCAAACTCATGACCATGATCACATCTTATGTATTTAATTTTAAGTCCAATAATAATTTCTATACACATGGCATATTTAGTAAAATAAGAGAAGGCTTCACTTTTGTGGTCCAGAAAGAAAGTCCTAGTATATCTAGAAAAGTCATCCAGAAGAACATAAACGTAGTGCTTCCCATTTTAGCTGTAATCTCTAGATGGTCTAAATAAATCCATGTGAACCAGTTCAAGAGGTCGATAAGTTTACACTTATTTCTTTGTATTGAAGGCAATGTTGTGTTGTTTTCCCTTTTGAAAAGGATTACACACTTTGTCATTTGGAAACCCATGTTTGGGTAAGTCTTTAACTAATATTTTTCTAGTTAACTTTGTAAGGGAATGAAAATTATAGTGCCCTAGTATCCTATTCGAGAGACAAGACACTATATGAAATACACATAAATATGACGCCTTTTCAGAAGCTAAGTAATATAAGTTAACATAGTAAACATTTTCATTTCTTAAAGTTGAAAACAATAATTTTTCTTTTGAATTAAATACATTGAAAGCATAATTTTCAAATATAACATTAAATCCATCATAAAATAATTGTGGCATACAATGAAAATAATATTTTAATACATCAAAAATAGTACTTTTGAAATTAAAATTGAGTTAGATTTACCAATGTGGTCGAGGCCAATAATCCTTCCTTTGGCATTTTTAACAAAAGTGACATGTACTCATTCTATTTTGATTATATTATCGATGCATGATTAGTCTCCTATAATTTGCCTTGAAAATCCACTATCCATGTACTGAATTAATTTACAAGAACTCTTTATGTAGATTTCCTACAACTATATAAATCAAAAACTGATTTTGGTACCCATACTTGTTTGGGTCCAGTAACATTAGTAATTAGTGCTATGGGAACCCATATTTTCCTCATAGGTTTCCGAAAATAATAGAGTAAATTATTTGAAAAATAAACTATATTCAGAGAAAAAAACTTGAAATAGTAGAATATGTATCATTAGTTTATTTTTTCCAAAACTGGGAATATAACTATATGTCCTAGGTCTTGAAATAATGTTTGTTCTATTAAGATTTTTTTCCCAAGTTGATAACCAATGCCAGTGTTGTGTTTAGGAGAAATCTATTTTCCTAGAATTTTAGTAATGGTATTCTTACCATTGGTAAAATTTTCATGGTCATTCTTCAATTTCTCATTAGGAATTTTTAATTTGTTGTTTTCTTTGAGCAGTTGAGAATTTTTCTCTTTTTCAGTTGTGAGTTCATATTTAATAGTCACAGTGATAGAATTTTATTTCTTCAATGATTTATATTTGTCTTTTAGTTCATTAAATTTTTTTAAGCATGTTAAATTATTCAATCATCTCTTCATTAGTCATGGATTCAGAGTCAGTCTCATCTCCAGAATAGTATGAATTAAGTACAAGAGGCTCCAGTGTTACCTCAGATGTGTTTGTCATAAAACACATATTGGATTTGTTTTCTTATTCATCATGTGATGTTTCTGAGTCACTTGAATTGTTCTCAGAAGCACTCCAGGATGCTTTCATGGCCTTTTTATACTTCATGTCCTTATCCCCGTATCTCCTTTTCTACTTTATCTTTGTCTAGTATTCCCGGATATGTCCTTTGAAGTTACATTCATTATAGAAAAATTCATCAGCCTTGTCACTTATTTTCCAATCCTTCTTAGAATTTCCTTTTTGGTCACATTTTCCCTCGAAGTTAGGTTTTCTGAAAAAGTTCTTCTTCTTGTAAAATCTTTTAAATCGCCTGGGTAATTGAGCGATCTCCTCGTTACTGTCAGATGATGATTGTTCACTGGTGGATATTTCTACAGAAACATCCAGTTTCCTGTTGTATTTGTATTTAAAGGTGATGTCATTGAATACAAAAGATTTCCTCTTTGGACCATCCTCCTCTTCCATGTTTTCATTCAGTTATTCTTCATATATCATAAATTTCCCAATGAGTTCTTTTATGGGTATCTTGCTTATGCCGCACGATTCCCTAATAGAGATAAATGTTCCCCTCCATATATTGGGTAGTCATCTAAGGATTCTCAAGATTTGTTCCTTGGAAGGGAGTTCCCTTCCAAGAAATATAATTGAATTGAAAATCTCATTGAACCTAAGATACATGCAGAAACTGGCTCATCAGGATTCATTTTAAAATTATAATATTTGACAGTATAATTATTAAGTCTCATTTCTTTTACACTAGATGATCCTTCACGTGAGACAGACAAGGTATCCCATATTTCATGGGCAGTTTTATAAGAGGAACTTCTATTGAAATACTCGTCTCCTAAGAAGTGTTTTAATGAATTTGTATCTTTGAAACTGTTATTGTAGATAGTTTTGGTAGGATCATTGTAACACCCCGAGATTTTATGAAAAATATTCTTTTTAATTTCATTAATGTCTTGTGTTGTACACTACACCAAAAGGATCTTGCACAACACGTATCCTTTACTTGACTTTCATTACACGCAATCACGACCTTCCTTGATAGCGTGTGTAGTACGCAATACCGAGTTTCACTAAACAATGATATGCTATTAAAATATTATTAAAACTAGCCGTTATGAATAATAATAACCACTTTTTGAAATTTTGTAAATTTTATTTTTCAAAATGGACTTCATTTTTGGATTCGAAATATTGAAATTATCTTAGGGTGAAATTTTGGTAATTTTCGGATAACTTTCATATTTTGATGAATAGTGGAAATTACTAAATTTTAATTAAAAACAACTTTTTCAATCGAAATAATTAATAGTGATAAATTATTAATTTTAGTGGTTTTAAAGTATATTTAGAATATATTTTTACAATTTAATACAATGTTGGTCATTGGGTGTAATTTCACATTTAAACCAGTTATAAACAAGTGTCAATCTTTTCATAGTTATTATCTCTTAAAAACACGCCTTTTGTTTTGACGAAGGGAATTAATTTTTAAATTAATTAATGAAACTGATATGTTTTGAATTTGGTAAAATAGAAATCATTTTTCAGTTCATAATATCAAATATATCTTAGGCCTATTTTTTGGTATTTTTCTGAAAACGTTCAACTTTTGATGAATAGTGAAACCACTAAGTGGTAGTTAAAAAAACTGAATTTTTCATAAAACTTAATTTTACCGCTTCTGTGAGTGGAATTTCAAAAATCCGAGAGACACGGTTGATGTCAGTAAGTAAAATGTGGTTCAATGAGATGAAAATAATTTTTTGGTGAACAGTAACTTTTTACTTTTTTACCACAGTTAAAAATAAATAGGGTAATTAAGGGTAGAAATGATATTATTATTACCCTAACACATGTCCTAATTATATGGGACAAGTGTAATTCGACCAAAAACAAACTTAGGAATAAAATATGACCATTTAGGCCCACTTGGATTAGATTAGGACATTTATTATTAATTTATTTAAAGAAGGGTTAAAAGAGTTAAAATCAAAGTTTATTTACTAAAACATTTTTAATATTGGGTGATACATAATATAAATTCCACTATAAATATTTATTAGAAAGATAAAAAGATTTCCTACATAATGGTATTTTACTTGTAATTTTTAGACAAAAAATAATATAATTTATTTATGACACAATGATGATGCAGTAATTATCTTATTAATGAAATATTGACATAATTGATGTTATAAATACCAAAATAAATGCAATTTAAGACTTTTTATGAATTAAACAAATTTTATAGGTTACTATGACATGTTATTATCTATTTAATTAACTTTTTTGAACTTATAATTCTGTTATGATTTTCACAAAAATAAATTACTAAATAGTGTCAAAATTGACATAAAACAGTTTTTAAAACAAATATTATATTATTAATTGTTATTTTATTCCTAAAAATCTAAGGTTTTGCAAAATGACTTAGATAAGGTTATATATATTAATAATAAACAATTTGGGGTTATTTTGGCTTCTTATAGTAAGTTTATTAACCTTATAGTGTAAGAACACAAGAAGACACGGTAAAAGTAAAAATATTTAACTTAATGTTAAATCAAAATGATAAGGTTAAAATAGGATCCTAAACTTGTCTAAATTCTATTGGATGAGAGTATTGAGACCCATCCCCACCTTAGCCTCGAAATAAATAAATTTGGAGCTATTTAAAACCGAACTTTACTTTATAATAAAATAATATTTTTAGTTATTCCAAAGGTGCCCCTCTCCTCCCTTATAAAAGGGCACCTCCTCCCTCTCTTCCTCACACAACTTTGAGCCTTAAATCTCGTCCAACCCATGCCAAATTCTCTTCTACACTTCCGTAGAAACATCCTAGAGCTTATGGTCTTCCTCAAAGACCACTTTTAGTGCCCTAAGAGGAGGTCTCAAAGAGGCGCTTCAAAGAAGAGGTAATTTCCATTACCTATTCTTTCACCTTTATTTCTTCTTCCACTTCTTCTTCATAGGTTGTTTCATTATGAAGTAATAACATCAGTATCACTCATATACTGATATGTTATTATAAGTATGAAACAACCCTGTTTCACCATCTATCCATCCTACGGAAAAAGAAATCACCGCGCGTGCGTACGTACGGAATACCGTCTCCACGCTGTGGTGTAATCTATTTTCCACCACCACCTTACATGGATGGGTATAATGGTGTAATGAATAACTATACATAGTTATTAGAACATCATATTTATTCTGATATATTGTATCATCCACTCCAATTCAATTCAATAATTATGGAAATGAAATCATCACTCGTGCGTACGTACGGACTACCGTCTCCACGACGCGATGAGATTCATTCTCCATGTTAACCATTTAAAATGATTATAAAGTATATATAAGCAATAATAATGAAATATATATGAAATTATAATGATACTGGATTTATGTTTATATATATGTATGTCATCTACTTAATTCCATTCAACTCAATAAGGAAACGAAAACAGCGTTCATGCGTACGTACGGCCTACCGTCTCCGTGAACGGTGTATTTCTTTCCATTTACTGATTTATTATATTTATGTATTTTCTGAATATATATATATATATATATCATGTTTTATATTCTGGATTTATGTAATCATGATCTAAGAAATCATATGAATAATTACAAGTCAAAACACGGACGACAAATGAAACAATTTTACCCAAAACGCTCTTTAACATGGAGTTTACAAAATAACGGGTAATATAAAGTCATAAGTTAATCATATATGATATCATAACAATGAATATGATTCTGTAATAAGTAAATTACATTATTTAAATCATTATACATGAGGTTCAGACACTTACTAAGCAAATCAGACCTAAGGTAAGGGAAAATATCACAATCTCATTTTTATCCGAGATTGTTTATACTTTGTTATTTATTGGGGTGTATTTTATCATCCACATCCATGTTTCCTCAATATGTAATATTAATTCCATCCACCTAAAATTGTTTAAAACCTATTTTACCCTTTGGTGAGCTTTTAGTAAATGATATGAAATGAATCTTTTGTTGTTTTTCATACGAGGTACTTTTTGACTTTTCCGACAAAAGTACGAGAAGAATGTTTTTTTAACTTATATGGCATGAATGGATTTTTAAAACATTATTTCCAAGAATATTCCTTTACAAGTTTTCAAGTTTATTTTTAATCAAATTCTTTTAGTTTATAATTGTACGACATGTTAAGAAAGGAAAAGTGTTTTTGAAGCAGAAAGGATATTTTCCTCAAGAATGATGTTCAAGTGTTTTATCAAAATTATTTTCCATCTAAGATAATAAAGGGTTAAGTTTTTATCCATATTATTACATTGATTTGATTATGTTGTGATGGAATTATTTTTATGAATTCCTTTATCTTATATGAATTTTTTTATGATGTCATGTTTTTTAAGAATCCCATTTTTATTACATGGGTTATGCAATGATGTATGGTTTATGATTTTGTGGCACACATAAGAATGGTATCATTATGAGATGGGTGGGACCTATATCTCCCTCCAATGCATTGGGTAAAGATTTTATATCTCATGAGATAGACATGGCTGGAACGGTAGGTTATACCGGTTCAGTGAAAACAGGACTGAAACGAGGGTGACTCGGTTCAGAAAGGGACTTTGTCCACTAAGATAGTCTTGGCAATGAGTCTAGACTAACAAGAAATGATTCTATATGACTATGTGTGTATGCCACAAAGTTTCATGTTTTATGTTATGATTATTGGGATTTCATTTCACTACTATGATTTATCCCATGCTATGAAATTATGCTCTCTTTTAGAGGTTATGATTTCCAAAATGTTATGTTCTTATGAATATGTTGTGATTGATATTTATTTTGTTTACCCTTACTAAGAATTTGAGCTCACCCTTTTCTATTTTTTCCCTAGGATATAAAGAAAGGTTTTGGGTATAAAAAAAGGAATATCTTTATGGTAGATGTTGAAGATATTTCACCATGATTAGAAGATTACGTTCCGAGTTTCCAAAGACACTAAACTATTACGATCCTTGTGTGTGTGTTTTTGTTATGTACTAAGTATTCCGCAAAAGTAATGTAATTTCCATGTATGTCAGGCTTCGGGTCTCTACAGTTGGTATCAGAGGAGAGGTTTAGTCAACCTTTGGAAACTAGGATGCGAGAAATTTAGTGAGATCCCTAGAGATATTTCTAAGGTATGTCTAGGGATGTCTCTAAGGTTAAGTATACATATAGGTTATAGTCCTAGAATTGCGCTAACGATCTTATAATTTAACCTAAGATGTTAGATATTGAGGGTAATCCCCCTTTATTATTTTGTTTTCCCTAGCATGATTTTTTCCTCTCACACTATTCTTTTTGGGTTTTAGAAAATGGGTGGAAACAAGATGATTCACGATAATGGAGGATATGATGGACAATGGAATGATATTCTTCATGAGAAACCAAATGAAATGGGATTTGGAAGTCCAAACATCATTAATATGCTGAATCAGCAATCTCATAATATGATCAACAAAGTAAAATTTGGTAAGTTTCCTGACTCGGCTAATAAGAGAAAGATGGAGTTTCATGATGATCACAGAGGAAATAAAGTTCAATTTCCCCTGTGTAAATCATGTGGGAAGAGGCATCAAGGAAAATGTTTCAAAGGAACTGGAAGATGCTTTGGGTGTGGAAAAGAAGGACACAAAGCCAGTAAGTGCAAAGGAAAAGGTTTAGTTAACACCAGGGATGAGGATAATGGTATTGCTACGACATCAACAATGGTTAAATGTTTTAAATGTGGAATGTACGGGCATTATGCAAACCAATGCCCTAAGGGAAAGTATCATGAAGAGAATCAGTATGGTCGTATGGGTATTATTTATGTTGATGATGGTGAAGAGACTACAAATGATATGTGAGATGAAATAATTGTTGAAGCTCAGTCAATGATTTTAGAATGTAGTGGAATGATGACATGTTTATCATGTGTAATGTTGTATAAGTAATCTCATGGTACTATGGAATAAAGTGACATCTAAGTATTGTTACACTGTGGTCTTTCCTTGATTTTTGAAAGTGTATGATTAATGGTACCAGTATCCATGAAAGGTTATTCAGATATTTTTTGAATGTAGATGATATGCGCATAATGAAAGGATAAGACGATAATGAGATGTTTGATTGTATTCATGAGCTCATGATTGATATAAGGACTAAGTGATATAATGGTTTGAGTATAAATAATTTTGAGGATTTTGGTTTATTGAAAGATTTAACTTTTAACTGCATTCATGTTTTCACTAAGGCTCAATGGGTATTCAAGAGAATTTATGATTAAGGCCTTTTAATGTTTGGAATGTGACCAAAAAGACATATCTTATGATATATGGGGATCAACGATGGTATTAAATCTCTGGTAATCATGTTCACTAAATTATGAGAGTGGACTGCAGTATTATGGATAAGCCTAAAGATTGGAATGGATTATGTTGGAAATAAGTTAGTATTGTTTAAGGATAGAACTTTTGATATTATTTATGTTATAGTAATGTAGTTTTAGAAAAAGGACAACCCGCAGGACGGGCGACAACCCATCGCGTCGGACAAGGCTGTGGGAATCGAACCCACAACCGAAGTGCGACTGGCCTTTATCGCCTACCACTGGACTAAAGGAAGTCCCTGGTTAGTAGAAAGTAGTTTTATTTTATTAAGCGGTATGATATATGATGTATAAGTTCATTTTAGGAACCATATATGATTAATCTCACTATAGAATGACTTATGTATATTTAATAACTTTTTCTAACCTTTTGTCTGAGACAGATGGAATGACCCGTCATTCAATCACATGATCTGCTAACACTTCACGAATAACAAATTCAACTTCATTTATTTAAGAGATGAAGTGGTAATTGTTCAAGGCACGAACAACAGTGAGATTGTACCAAAATAAAGTAAGTATTTATTCAAATTCAAATTCTTCAACTTTAGGGAAACGATCTTGAAAACCAAAAATGTTGTCCTAGTGCTCTTATATCTAATTAATCAGATGGTACCTTAGATCGTCACAAATTTATGGATTTGTGATTGTTGGCTTTTCCATAGCCATGTTCTCTACCACTCTCCATCAGAACATGATGGTTAGATTTCTCTTCCATATCCATATTTTCACCTATGTGGAAACCCAGTGATTAGTTTATTTGGGTAACAGTTACGTTTCATACTTTTGTTTTTAAATATTGGTTTTGGTATTCCTTTTTATGATGTGGGTTTCGATTAAAGAAACTTTCAAATAGTAAACCATCTACAACCCCGACGAATTTCGAGGGCGAAATTCATTTTAAGGGGAGTAGAATGTAACACCTCGAGATTTTATGAAAAATATTCTTTTTAATTTCATAAATTTCTTGTGTTGTATGCTACACCAAAAGGATCTTGCACAACACGTATCCTTGACTTTCCTTTCATTACATGCAATCGCGACCTTCCTTGATAGCGTGTGTAGTACGCAATACCGAGTTTCACTAAACAACGATATGCTATTAAAATATTATTAAAACTAGCCGTTATGAATAGTAATAACCACTTTTTGAAATTTTGTAAATTTTATTTTTCAAAATGGACTTCATTTTTGGATTCGGAATATCAAAATTATCTTAGGGTGAAATTTTGGTCATTTTCGGATAACTTTCATATTTTGATGAATAGTGGAAATTACTAAATTTTAATTAAAAACAACTTTTTCAATCGAAATAATTAACAGTGATAAATTATTAATTTTAGTGGTTTTAAAGAATATTTAGAATATATTTTTACAATTTAATACAATGTTGGTCATTGGATTTAATTTCACATTTAAACCAGTTATAAACAAGTGTCAATCTTTTGATAGTTATTATCTCTTAAAAACACGCATTTTGATTTGACGACGGGAATTAATTTTTAAATTAATTAATGCAACTGATATGTTTTGAATTTGGTAAAATAGAAATAATTTTTGAGTTCATAATATCAAATATATCTTAGGCCTAATTTTTGGTATTTTTCTGAAAACTTTCAATTTTTGATGAATAGTGAAACCACTAAGTGGTAGTTAAAAAAACTGAATTTTTCATAAAACGTAATTTTACCGCTTCTGTGAGTGGAATTTCAAAAATTAGAGAGACACGGTTGATGTCAGTAAGTAAAATGTGGATCAATGAGATGAACATAATTTTTTGGTGAATAGTAACTTTTTACTTTTTTTTACCACGGTTAAAAGTAAATAGGATAATTAAGGGTAGAAATGATATTATTATTACCCTAACATATGTCCTAATTCTATTGGACAAGTTTAATTCGACCAAAAACAAACTTAGGAATAAAATATGATCATTTAGGCTCACTTGGATTAGATTAGGACATTTATTATTAATTTATTTAAAGAAGGGTTAAAAGAGTTAAAATCAAAGTTTATTTACTAAAACATTTTTAATATGGGGTTATACATAAGATATATTCTACTATAAATATTAATTATAAAGATAAAAAGATTTCCTACATAATGGTATTTTATTTGTAACTTTTAGACATAAAATAATTTAATTTATTTATGACACAAAGATGATGCAGTTATTATCTTATTAATGAAATATTGACATAATTGATGTTATAAATACCAAAATAAATGTAATTTATGACTTTTTATGAATTCCACTAATTTTCTAGGTTACTATGACATGTTAGTATCGATTGAATTAACTTTTTTCGAACTTATCATTCTGTTATTATTTCCACAAAAATCAATTAGTAAATAGTGTCAAAATTGACATAAAATAGTTTTTAAAACAAATATTATATTATTAATTGTTATTTTATTCCTAAAAATCTACGGTTTGGCCAAATGACTTAGATAAGGTTATATATATTAATAATAAACAATTTGGGGTTCGTTTGGCTTCTTATAGTAAGTTTATTAACCTTATAGTGTAAGAACACAAGAAGACACAGTAAAAGAAAAAATTATTTAACTTAATGTTAAATCTAAATGATAAGGTTACAATAGGAACCTAAACTTGTCTAAATTATATTGGATGAGAGGATTTCGACCCATCCCCACCTTAGGCTTGAAATAAATCAATTTGGAGCTATTTAAAACCGAAATTGACTTTATAATAAAATAATATTTTTAGTTATTCCAAAGGTGCCCCTCTCCTCCCTTATATTAGGGCACCTCCTACCTCTCTTCCTCACACAACTTTGAGCCTTAAAGCTCGGCCAACCCCTGAAAAATTCACTTTTCCACTTCCCTAGAAACATCCTAGAGTTTCTGGTCTTCCTCAAAGACCAATTTTAGTGCCCTAAGAGGAGGTCTCAAAGAGGCGCTTCAAAGAAGAAGTAATTTCAATTACCTATTCTTTCACCTTTATTTCTTCTTCCACTTCTTCTTCTTAGGTTGTTTCATTATGAAGTAATAACATCAGTATCACTCATATACTGATATGTTATTATAAGTATGAAACAACCCTATTTCACCATCTATCCATCCTACAGAAAAAGAAATCACCGCGCGTGCGTATGTACGGAATACTGTCTCCACACCATGGTGTAATCTATTTTCCACCACCACCTTACATGGATGGGTATAATGGTGTAAAGAATAACTATACATATTTATTAGAACATAATATTGATTATGATATATTGTATCATCCACTCCAATTCAATTCAATAATTATGGAAATGATATCATCACTTGTGCGTACGTACGGACTACCGTCTCCACGACGCGATGAGATTCATTCTCCATGATAACGATTTAAGAATGATTATAAAGTATATATAATAAATAATAATGAAATATATGACATTATAAAGATACTGGATTTATGTTTATATATATGTATGTCATCTACTTAATTCCATTCAACTCAATAAGGAAACGAAAACAACGTTCATGCGTACGTACGGCCTACCGTCTCCATGAACGGTGTATTTCTTTCCATTTACTGATTTATTATATATATGTATATTCTGAATATATATATATATATAAATCATGTTCTATATTCTGGAATTAAGTAATCATGATCTAAGAAATCATATGAATAATTACAAGTCAAAACACGGATGACAAATGAAACAATTTTACCCAAAACGCTCTTTAACATGGAATTTACAAAATAACGCGTAATATAAAGTCATAAGTGAACCATATATGATATCATAACAATTAATATGATTCTTTAATAAGTCAATGACATTATTTAAATCATTATACAGGTGTTTCGGACACTTACGAAGCAAATCGGACCTAAGGTAAGGGAAAATATCACAATCTCATTTTTATCCGAGATTGTTTATACTTTGTTATTTATTGGGGTGTATTTTATCATCCACATCCATGTTCCCCCAATATGTAATATTATTTCCATCCACCTACAATTTTTTAAAACCTATTTTACCCTTTGGTGAGATTTTAGTAAAAGATATGAAAGGAATCTTTTTTTGTTTTTCATACGAGGTACTTTTTGACTTTTCCGACAAACGTACTAGAAGAATGTTTTTTTAACATATACGGCATGGATGGATTTTTAAAGAATTATTTCCAAGAAGATTACTTTAGAAGTTTTCAAATTTATTTTTAATCAACTTCTTTTAGTTTATAATTGTACGACATGTTAAGAAAGGAAAAGTGTTTTTGAAGTAGAAAGGATATTTTCCTCAAGAATGAAGTTCAAGTGTTTTATCAAAATTATTTTCCATCTATGATAATAAAGGGTTCTGTTTTTATCCATATTATTACATTGATTTGATTATGTTGTGATGGAATTATTTTTATGAATTCCTTTATCTTATATGAATTGTTTTATGATGTCATGTTTTTTAAGAATCCCATTTTTATTACATGGGTTATGCAATTATGTATGGTTTATGATTTTGTGGCACACATAAGAATGGTATCATTATGAGATGGGTGGGACCTATATCTCCCTCCAATGCATTGGGTTAAGATTTTATATCTCATGAGATAGACATGGCTGGAACGGTAGGTTATACCGGTTCAGTGAAACAGGACAGAAACGAGGGTGACTCGGTTCAGAAAGGGACTTTGTCCACTAAGATAGTCTTGGCAATGAGTCTCGACTAACAAGAAATGATTCTATATGATTATGTGTGTATGCCACAAAGTTTCATGTTTCATGTTATGATTATTGGGATTTCATTTCACTACTATGATTTATCCCATTCTATGAAATTATGCTCTCTTTTGCAGGTTAAGATTTCCAAAATGTTATGTTCTTATGAATATGATGTGATTGATATTTATTTTGTTTACCCTTACTGAGCATTTGAGCTCACCCTTTTCTGTTTTTTTCCCCAGGATATAAAGAAAGGTTTTAGTTATAAAAAAAGGAAGATCATTATGGGAGATGTTGAAGATATTTCACAATGATTAGAAGATTAAGTTCCGAGTTTCCGAAGATACTAAACTATTACGATCCTTGTGTGTGTGTTTTTGTTATGTACAATGTATTCCGCAAAAGTAATGTAATGTCCATGTACGTCAGGTTTCGGGTCTCTACATTCATCCCATGTGGTTCTATTAGTATCAGGAATCTTATATTCATCTAAAATGGAAGACAAAATTTCAAAACTCATACTCTCAAAATGCATTTTCATTTTTATTTTCCATTGAGCATAGTTAGTTCCATTAAATAATGGTGGTCTATTGGTTTCAGAACTTTCCAATATATTATCCATAATTAATAATTTCTTTAAAAGAGAATGAAATTTTTAATTGAAAGAAATTTACATAACTTTAAGATTCAACTATAATCAATGTTGAATAAGATTAAACAGAGTCCTAATAAATAGTCCTTTGATACCAAATGTTGGTCGGAGTAGATTAATCAAGAGGGGATGGGTGAATTGATTAACTATAAAAATTTCTTTAAAAATTATTTTCCCCAAATATTAGATACATCCTAGTTAATCATGGTTATACTATTATAATATATTGACTATTTAAATAACTTCTCATAAGATTGATTAATTATTAGTAATGTATATTTCTGTTATTAAACATACTTTTGAAGATATTCACCTAAGACAAGATAGTTATAACTTTTTTCCAAGACTAACTATCAAAGTGAATTTAGTGATTTTAGAGTTATATAGAAAAGAAGTAAAACAGATAAAACTAAAGTAAGCGGCACATCGGATATGTAACAAGTGGTTCAGTTTCAAGAAGAGACCCAATCCACTCAACTGGGTGATCACCTGCCACCATGAAATTTAAATAAATAAACTTTGATTCACACCCTGGATCGAGGTTAAAAACTGTAAAAAATAATGTCTAGGCCACACCGGGACCTCTTCCACACTTATTCATGGGTATAAGATAAAAATATTGTTTGAGTAAGGATATCTTGTATCCTTTATATTTTAATTGTAAATAAACACACTCTACCCGAAATTTAATAAAAAAGATACACAACAGAGCAGAAAGATTGAGATAGTTTTAGAAGTGCTCTGAGTTTTGGCTATTGTAGCTCTAGAATTCTGGGATGAAGCATATTCAAAACTAGAGTCCTCATCTGGAAAACAGAGTGTCACAAGACAGACAGATTCGACTTCTGTTCTTCATGGTTTTTCACAGAATGACGATTTTCTTGGGATTTAAGTATACTTCATGTGTTCTTAGATAGAAACTAGTTTTATGAAATAATAATTTCTTCAAAAATTTCTCTGTGTGTGTTCTTCTTTGTCGTGCTCTTCCTACAAGCTTTTTTTCTTGTGTGTCGCTTGTTTCTGGGGTGCACTACTATTTTATCTTGGAGTGCATGTGTTGGGGTTGACAGGTTTCATGTATTCTGCCCCTCGTACCTCGTACTGTCTGGTGATATTAATTATGTCATGGAAATGGTGTCTCCTTCACACGGTGTCTTGATTGGTCATGGTGTCTGAAAGTCACTGTGTCTCATGGTCATGGTGTCTCGTGGTCACAGTGTCTCATTCACGGTGCCTTTTTCCTGATGTCTTGTTCACAATGTCTTATTGTTCATGGTGTCTGCATTATAGTGTCTGTGTCACAGTGTATGCTTCACGGTGTCTGTTTCAAGGTGTCCGCTTCACGGTGTTTGCATCACGGTATCTACTTCACGGTGTCCGCTTCACGGTGTCTTGTTTCCTTTTCCAGAAAGACATAACTAGTGGCAGGCTCACGGTGTCTCAAATTTTTTAAAATAAATGTATTCAAACATAAGAAATGATGATCACGGAATGGATTAGACTTAACCATTTGTCAAAGAAGGTATTATAAAAGTAAATGGAGGATAGTTTAAAGTAATTAAACTGAATGTAGAGAAATTAAAATCTTGAATAGCTCTTCTTAAAGCATGAGAATATGTATGCCATAATACACATGATTTAATATAATTTACAGGATTCAATGAGGTTGAATAGGTTGAATTTTATTTGTGATCATTAAAACATGATTAGTACTTGAGGAGTCCAGCACTATCCATTTATGTTAGTTACTAATACTGAATTATGTCATTCATGGAGGGGATTTCCACATGTATGAACAAGTGATGTTTTAATTTTCCAATGGATTATATTATTAACAGAATTCCTAATTTATCTCTTAAGATTATTAATTTTGTCATAAATATAATATTCATTTTTGAAATTCATTACTTGAACCATATATTTCAATTCATCATATTATACTATTTACTGTTCATGATCCACTCTATGAATTTTCTCAATATCACCTCATGGGAAGTAGTAATAATATATTGAGAAATACATGATCTTTACATGGTTCATTTCAACAACCAACTCATTTCCACATTTCTTATAACTCCCCCCACATGTATTCACCACTATAATCATGCTATAAATTATATTTTTTTCGACATGAATAAGGTGTAACCCCCCCTCCCCCAATCTGTAATGAATCCTCTATTTGATTATACATATACCCCCAATCAATCGAACTCTTCTACCTCAGTTGATTATACCCCCAATCAACTCCTACTCCCAGTTACAAATGAGATACTTATACATCCAACTCTGATAGAAATACGAACTATACAACGAGATTTAATTGAGATACCGTATCATTCCACCAAGTATTGATCAAATATGGAATGATATTTTGATATTCCTATATGGTCTCACTAAATAAAACATTCTAATGTGCCCATTCTTGTACCATAAACAACCATTATTCAGGTCTAGTTTTCTTTCTCAAACATTATGATCACCTATAAATGATCAGTTTCATCAATTAATCTAATTCCTGGGTTGTCATTCATTCATATATAGATAGAAAACTGGGCATCAATAAGATGAATGCAAGATATGAAAAAACCATCTACACATATTATTTTATTGAATAAAAACATTCACAATCTCAATCATTGTCAAGTAAAAATAATTAATTAAGGACATGGGATTCATGAAATATAAACCCTAGGAAACTTATATATATTTATATTATGATTTTAAGTTATTTATATCATATCATGGGTTATATTATTATGTTATAATTAATGTGTGAATAAGCAAAAAAATTCCTTTTCACAATAGTATTCACCCTCTATCCACATCTAATAACATTATTTTCACACACAAATTAATTCACACACACAACCTATTTCATCAGTTTTGCTTCAAATCATTTATTCCTGCATTTGAACATGCACTGTATTTTTTTCAAGCACCCAAGTGGGTTATTGACCATGAAAACATGAAAAATATAATCATTTGTATTCAAAAATATCATTTTATAGTATATGAGTTCTTTAAAACCACTTCTCAATACCACTATATGAAAATCTCAATGTTCTTCTTGTATTCTAGGGAAATTACATGTAAGGGTATCACCCACTCCATATTTTCTTCATAAAAAATTATTTGAAATGAAAATAAAGTGTTTTATAGACATGTTGAATACATTTTGCCTTATCTCCCTTGTATAACCTCATGTTTCATGAAAAAATTCATCCCTTTACATATTTGAAGGGGGTGATTTATTTTTTTCAAAAATATGATATCATAAAATTTTCTCCATCTACGCCCTCAGCCAAGGGTTCTTCTCATTTTTAAGTGTTCACTTACTACCCATTATCAAATTAAAATTTCATGTCATCTATATATTAAAATATATTATTTTATGATGTATCAAAGTATTTTATCACACCTTAGATATTATCGATCCTTAATTTGCATACACTAGAAAACATGGATGTTTTATTATGCGATATTGTTATGTATTCCTCACAATAAGTAAATCTAATGGTATTCCAAATATATAGCTCATCCATTTTTTTGATTACCCTTTTCAACATTGTATGAATCCATCCAAAACTCTTTCTTTGATTTATCAACATGCATTAAAGATAAATATTTCATGGATGGAGGTGAAAAGCCACAGTAGCTCAGAATATTGGTTTCAGAAATGGAATTATGACCATATATTCTGTTATGAATGGTCTGATATGTACAATATCGTAATGGCTCATGCCTTACCAGTCAATTACATTATGATTTTGGTCATTATAAGTTCTTGGATGAGGCTTAGAGGGAGTTTGGAGAAGTTTAGTTGTAAAAATAGGATGCAGGGTGGTTACACCTTATGTAACATAATATCACAATGTGATATTTAGTTTCACAGCATCCCCTACAAAGCTCCACGACATGCCAACATTTACATAGTTTGAAATAAGGAGTCACGGTGTGAAATAATTTAGGATCTCAATAATAAAATTAAAATCGAGAGGTGATGTGCTTTTTAGAGGAAGTGGACCTCGAGGTATTACACGATGTGAAAGGGGATTGCACATCATGTAATATCCCGATTCTGTAATGTTTTAAAACATTCTAGCCACTCAAGTTTTATAAATCCTATGAATCAATAAATATCTCTCATTTGAGAAGAACCCTAAGTGGCCCAAGGAGTTCATATAACCAATTTCCTCCCTCTTCAATCTTTTGATCATGGTAATCATTCATTGGTGAATCTAAGTGATCAATGGAATAATCTCCCTTCATTTTTTCTTATTGTATCCCTCTGTTTGAACTCATTATATTCCATATACCCTTGTCGTGGTATATTATTTTCTTATCTGTGATTCCTAATGGGGTCTCTATTTGTTTTTGTTGGTGAGGTGGTGTCACATCATCCTCAGAAAGAAGAAGATCTTGGGGGATTGGTAACTGGATGGTCGTTACGTGATCTTTTCTCAGGATAATAATATTGGAACACCTTCGAGGCCGAATTTCCATTATTTCTCTTATTAAGAAACATTTGGGAGGAATTTTTGTTTTTCCGACCTTGTATTAAAGTTTCACCGACTTAATCGAAGATAAAGAACTTTATAGTTGAATTTGAGAGGTAAAATGGGTTTTGATCGCATTCCTTTTATAGCCTTGATATTGATTGTAATGTTGTGATTATACAGGCTGAACGCCCTGACTAAAAATCATGGCTATTGGTTGCTTTTTTTACACTAAATAGATTTCATGCTGTTTTTTTGGTTGAACACATACCCACAGACACACACACACACACACACAGATATATATATATATATATATATATGGAAATTGGTAAACTACATACACTTGTCTAATAATCATATTCCCTAGGATTAACAAGTTTTTGGATAATCCCTGGATTAATGTGTAAAATTAATTAAGTAATTTCTTTCTAAATCTATAATTGTGTAATGTTATGGCTTGAGGGGAGATATTTTGTGTCCGATATCCATGGTTGTGTGTGTGGGACCAATGAGAGGTGAAATGACTATGTTTTGATGCATGTTTATTCTTTGGTTTTTGTTGTTATGTAGTTTTGAAGCACTGGCACGTGATGTGGGATGGTTTGGGTAGTTTTGTGGATGAACATGTTGAAAATACATCAACATGGATATGTAATGGAATATCAAGTTGAGAGACTATTTTTTGGTGGAATGGTTGAGCATTGTTGTGAAATAGGGATGCGATCGGGTCATTCAATGTTGTGCTTCTAGATGTGGTTGAGAGTTGGCGACTTTTTTTGGTATGGTTGATTCTCCTAGAGTTTCTCCATGTTTGATTTTTTCCCATATTTCTTGTTATGTGATGTGTTTTGTATTTGACCATATAGTAATGGAATAGATGAATAAATAACTGATTAATAGATCTTGGGACTATATTGTCTTGGTTTGTTTAACATAATAAATAAATAAACTGTGAATTAATAAGGGTAATGGCTAATTAAATGGGTTGGAAATAAGAATTGGTTTGTTGAATAATATGTGGTGTTATACATTTAGAATTTGTAGTAAGGTTGGAAGTGTTGAGAGATGGTTGTTTGTTTGAGAACATGTAGGATGGTCATGAGTGTTTTTCATCTTATATGTACATAATTTTTTTTAACCAATGATTTCTATACGCACCCTTCCCTGATTGATCACTTTGTGCTGAACACCCGCATCATCACTAGAGGAGGGTGTCTTTCCCAAACATCCTAGTGGGAGGATGAATAGTTTGCCACTCTCTCTTCCATGCTCATTATTCCAAGTGGAAATAGAAAAAGATTATTTTTAGAAGGTTGTGTTTTGTGATGCTCAGTTTCCTACAAGTCAGTTGCGCTTTCCCAAGTGTCTTTGAGATGTGATATGTTGTGTATTCCCAGGTGTATTTGGGTTGAGATGAGTTATTTTCACAAGCTGTCATTGGGATGAGATGTGTTTTTATTTATCATGTGTTTTTGGGATGTAAAATGGTATATGTCCAAAAAGTATGTCATAAGGATGTGGGTGTGATGCCCATGTCTGCATGGGAAGGATGTGACGTGCTTTGTTTCCCCAGGTGATGGTACTAGCTGTGAGGCCCTTGTATGTGTGGACGGGATGCGATTTTCATTATTTTGGAAGGTGATATTACTAGCTATGAGGCCTAAGTGTGAGTGGGTGGGATCTAATATGCTTTGTTTTCCATGGTGATGGGACTAGATTTGAGGCCCAGTTTTATGTGGGCGGGTTGTGATGGGGTACTTTAGAAAGAGGTGGGAGCACAAAGACATTTCCTATTTCATAATAGAGTCTAAACCCCTAGGAAGTGGTGCGGGGTACCTAAATAATATATCTTCTTACTATATAACTTTACATGACTTTTCTTACTTGGTGAGCTGGTCCTTATGAGCATAGGATAGGTAGTATAACTTGTTAGGTGTTGTTTGGTTCTATTTTTTTTCTTAGAGGGGCATTAATATTCTTCTTTTCGCGTTTACATGGGTGACATGGGTTTTCCTACTTTGTATACTTGTATTCTCATCCTACATAAATAAAATAATTTTAATGTTTTTAGACGGACATCATGGACCGTTATGGATTTTACTAGCTCTGATATTGATATGTGTTTTGTCACTACCTAGCCTTACATTTTGAACTTTTTTTTGGAGCATTATTTTATTTGTGACAATTTTATTTTAATCATTCATTTTGGATGAATTTGGTATTTATTTTGTATATATCATGGATTTTTTTGGATTTTTATACATATTATCTCCCATTTCTCCAATAAAATGGGTAATGATTCCCATTTTGTGAAATTTGTATACCCTTAGTTCTCATCACCACCCTGGGGCCTACAAGAGGTAGGGCTCAGGGGGGAATTACCTCCCATTATTCATTACCAACTAAGGATGTTCATCATTGCTGGTATGGGGTCTCGGAAAAATGTAATCAGAGATGGTGGTTGAGAGATATAATTTTTTTTGGAGTTAAGAACAATGATCATTGAATTGGTTTCCAGGGAAATATTGTACGACGATCTTGGTGTGTGACATAGGCCAGGGAATACTAGCTAGGAAATATGATTTTATGTCCTCCCATGATCCAATGTAAGTAATATAAGACTACCGAATGACCATGTGAGGTTACACTACTTGTAGGGTAGAGCCCTAGGAATGGTGAATGAATTATAATGACTTTTTCTTCTTTGAATGGGATTTTTTGGGAATTTGGAATGTAAAATGAGTTAAATGATTTAAAATGAATTTTTATAAAGTTATCTACTATTCAGGTTTAGTAATTCATTCTTTACCTTTCATTTATGTCTCCCAATCATCATCTGTGTGTACCTAGGGATGTTGAGGCTCTGTAGGCCAATTTGATTGATTAGGGGAGGGTTGATCCAATGGAGGAGGATGAAAAATGGAAGAGAATGTTTTGTGAATTCTAGAACCAATCATTGAAAAATTACCAGGATAGTGTTTCATATATAGAGATGGAGATCTTGATCGATGATAATAAGATCCCCATCAGTTTTATCTGTGATCAGACATAGTATTGGGTTCCATTGGTAGTTAGTTAGATGTATGGAGTAGCGAATCAGTGGTGGATGCTATACTAGGGGCAGAGGAAGGAGTTTGGTTTTAGGTGGGATGATTTTGAGAGGGATTTTTGAGAATAATTCCATTCATCAACCACAATGTTCATGAAGAGGTATGAGTAACTCTCCCTCCAAAATAGAAGTATATTGGTACAAGATCTATTTATTATGTTCAAGGATCTCCTTTATTTTCACCCTGATTTATTTTCGGATGAGGAGTCTTGTGCAAGACACATAGAGGAGGATCTTCTAATTTCCATCTAGTACGTGGTTGCAACATTTACATTGTCGACATACCAAAATGTTTAGAAGAAGGATGATATGATTTAGTGGATGAAATCACGTTGAGGTATATAGTTAGAGGGAATCCAATAGTGTTTTTAGAAATGATGGTTCACCAACAGAAGTTCTTAGGCTCCAAGGCCGTTGAGGTTTCCACTGGAAGGGAGTCAACCTCAACAGTTTCCATTTTGATCTTATTGTCCTCATCCCATTCTTGTGAACATGAGACCGATGTGGTTCATAAGTGGAGTATGTGGCCTTCTTCATAACCAGTGCATGGGGGCCATTCGAGCCCTATATGGAGGAGGCAGTTATATTTTGTACCATCCTTAGTAGAAGTTTTTGGTGGGACCATTTTAGCACAAGGGACAACAGGCTCAAGCTCTACCAAGTGTAGATCATACAGGTAGAGGCCAACCTTGAGATGTACCTTTGGGACCTCATCCAGGGCATCGTCATGGGGGTAATCGTTACTAGAATTCCATTGGAGCTGGGAATGGACAGTTTCACGATGTAGAGGTAGTAGTTCCTGTTGGTCCAGAGATCGTTAGTGGTATGATCAGTTTGTTTACTACACATTATTTTTCTTTTTTTAATTTGGGAGCATATCAATCCTTTTATTCACCCACTCTATCACATCATCTAGGACAAGAACAAAATGGATTATCATTCTATTGCTATTGAGTACAATTGTGAGTGGAAATAACTTCTTCATCGATGTGTGCCCGGGATGTAGACTGATGATGGGACCGCCTCATTCCCATGGGGATATTTTCTTTCTATAGATGCACCCATATGATGTCATTATTGGTATAAACTAGTTATATTACATGCATGAATTTATTTAATTCATTAATAGAAGAGTTGTTTTTTCAGACGTGGATGGCTAGTATATGGTTTTCGTTGGTGAGAAGATATTTCAAGTCATTTTTTCACATAGAGATCATATTTCTTCCTTGATGGCTCAGCAATTAGTGGAATTAATAGTTATTGGGATAGTGGAGGATCCCAATGTTGTTTAGGAGTTTAGGGATGCTTTTTCAGAAGTGGTTTTAACTCAAACTTCTTGACATCACATTGATATTTGGATAGACCTTCAGCCCAATTCTTCCTCGATATTGATGGATAATAGAGTATGGAACATTATGAGTAATGGGGGATGCGAATACAGGTTGATGATCTGATGTAGAAGGGTTTGATCCTTCCAAGTATGTCACCATGGGGTGATATCATCTTTTTGTGAAGTAGGAGGTTGGTGGTCTCAGGATGTACATAGAGTACCATAGGCTGAATCAGGTGATGATCATTAACTGTTACACTCTCCTGATGACATAAAATCTTTTTGAGCACCTGAGAGGGGAATGTTGGTTTTCAATGATTTGTCTTTGGTCTAGATATCACTAGTTGAGGGTAATGGAGAGAGATATCCTGAGGAATGCCTTCATATGCACGTATGGACACTTAGAGTTTGTGGTCATTCCTTTTGTTTCTAAGAATACAACAGCCATGTTCACGGTACTTTTGGATTATGTGTTCCATGAGATTTTTGATCGGTTCATCGTCATTTTTATTGACATCATCCTGGTCTACTCATGGTCATAGGAGGAGCATGTTGAGTATTTTAGGGACATCATGAAGGTTCTTTAATGCCCCCAACTCTAAGGAATGTTTTCCATTTGAATGTTTTGGACATAAGAGGTGAATTTCCTTTAGCATGTGGATCCCAGCAGAATAGTGGACCTGTCAATGGTAGAAGTAGTTGCTTCTTTTGAAGCACACACGAATGCGGCAGAGTTTTTCAGTGTCCTTGATCTTGTAGGGTATTATTGGAGTTTTGAAAATGATTTATCTCATTTTGTATCTTCTCTGACAACTCTGACTGGAAAGGAAGAAGATTTTGTGTCAAAAGTGTAGTATCAGTAAGTGTTTGGTTATATGAAGAGGATGTCTGTTAGTGCTCTAGTTCTCGAGTTTCCTGAGTAAGAGGTGATATTTGAGGATTTATGTGATACTTCCAATCTGGGATTGGTATGTTTCCTAATGTAGTGGTGAGAAGAAATCCAGTAAGGGTCTTTGCAGTTATTCCCCCTGAGCATAACTATGCCACGCCTGATCTGGATCTAGCTGCAGTCAAGTTTGTTCTGAATTTGTGGTATCAATACCTAATTTGGGAGCATTTTTTAGTCTTAAAAAACCCCAAGTTTTTTAGTTATATATATTACCAACACTATTTGAACATGTGTTAGCAAAGGTGGATATACTTTCTTCTGCACTATTATTCCAATATCTCTTACAACTCGGAAAAGGGGAATGTTGTGGCTGATGCCTTGATCATAAACCCATGATAGGAAGTTTTTTGGGAATCTATATTTTCATGGAATGTGATGGGAGAGTTATCATCCTCGAATATAGATATAGGAATGGATGGAGGTAGAGGTTGTTTGTTCTAGATAAAAGTATTTTCTTATCTGACAATGGAGGAGGGGGAGTCACAGTGGAGAGACTCAAAGGTAGAGGTGATGTTGGATCACATCGACCGTGGTGATTCCTTGGAGGGATGGTTAGAGGATGCCCAAACTCATATTTTGTTCAGTGGAAAGTAGTTTTTTCTGACAGAGATTCATGAGGGAGTCCATCGTGAGTTCTATAATTCACCCTTATTTGTACACAAAATAATATCTAATATGTACTATGGGTTGAATATGTAGATTTGGTTACCAGGGAGGAAGTAAGTAGTACATGTGTTTGTGGAAATATACTTGGTCTTCTAGTAGGTGAGAATGGTAATTTTTTCTTGATGGTTTATTTAATCTATTGGATGTTCCCAAGGTAAAATGGGATGAAATATCTATGGATTTAATCCAAAGGTTACCCAAGCCTCGGGGAGGCTACGATACAGTCCAGCTGATAGTGTACCAGCTAACGAAATCAGATCACTTCTTAACGATTTAGGATTCTGGAACAATGAATGCCTTTGCACAATGGTATGTAGATGATGTGGTATTATTTTGTGGAATTTCAGGATCCAATGTCTCAAATTAGGATACATATTATACCACACGATTATAGTGGGGATTGTATCATGATTTCTTCACCAAGTAATGCCTTAACACTACCTTCCACCCTTAGAAAGATAATCAGAGAAAACGGTCATTCCAAAGGTTGGAGGATATTCTATGAGCATGCATACTAGAATTTTGTAGATCTTTGGTTAGATACATACCCTTGTTCAAGTTATATTGTAATAATAGATATCACTCTTTTATTTTCATTTCGTCATTCGAGGATTTTTATGGAATAATGTGTTGTTTTCCCTTATGGTGGAAAAAGTTCAGGGAGACAACTGATCTTGGTCCCAAGGTAGTGCAGAACATGATAGAGAAGGTTTATCTTTTATGAGAGAGGATGAATGAATTGCAGAACTTGAAGTAGTCATTTTCTGATCTTATTAGGATCCCTTGGAGTTGGAGGTTGGAGACCATGTGTTATTGAAGGTTTTACCTCAATGTGAGAGCGTCAGTTTGAAATTGAGAATAATCATTATCCCATGTTCATTGGACCCTTCGAGCCGTTGGTAAATTTTTGGTGATGTGGCATACCAGTTGACAGTACCACCGTAGTTTGAGATGATCCATAACCTCTTCCACAACACTAATCTCTGTCAGTATCTTCATGATGACTCCCATTTAAATGACTGGGGATAGTTGGATATCCACAACGACTCAGCATATGTGGAAAGGTAAATATAGATCCATGATCGTTGGGAGAAGGTTCATCATGGATGGACCATTCCATTGGTTCACATTTTTTGGTGGCATAGTGTCCTAGAGGAGTGTACGAGGGAGCGGAAAACACATATGTGTTCCAACACCTGAAATTGTTTTGATTATCTTCCTTGTTCTTTTTTTCTTTTTGACATGATGATTGGACTTTATTTTATATGAGATGAGTTTTTTTTCATTTGGGATGACATTTTTTTTGGGAAATGTGCAATAAATTCCTATCATGTCAAAATGGGACAACTAGATTAATAATGAAGATGCATTAACTTCAATGTGATTAAACCAATGTGAATGAGCTAGTTCCACCAAGATAAATTAGTATCTTGATGTGGAGGACTATACTCTATGATTCATGTGATTGAGATGGTGTAGTTTTGGTACTAGATTGGTGTGTTTTGCAGTCATCCGGGTTAGCATATTTTGGATTAGGTGTTCTGGGATGTATAGGTTTCCACCCCATATATCGAATAACATGGGGCAGTTTATCATTGAACATTAATTTTTTTTGGTTTTTAGTGATATTTTAAGTTTAGTGAGATCCCTGAGATCTATCTCATGGGGTGGTCATTTGGAACCCTCTTTCTTATAGAATTAATAATGGATTCATGATGGTGAGAATAATTTGAGTGGTATCTAATGTAATTGTATGTGCCTTCTCAGTCTGTTACATTGTGAGATTGGTCATTAAGTGTTTTTTGATTAGGATTATAGGGATTTTTGAGACGTTCAAATGTTAAAAGCAAGATTTAGGGAGGTCAAAGGTCATGTAACTTGATTTCTCGACATCAAGTTTGGTTTCATAGATTATCATACAAGTATTAAAGATATGAATACTTTTACACGGGAAAAAAATAGGGATCCATAACATGAAATACTTTAGGATTAAAAAAAATGAGAGGAAACACATTTTTTAGCGGGAGTGGACCTTGAGGTTTTATATGACGTGAACAAGGATTATACATCCTATAATACACTGATTCTATGAAATTTTAAAACCTTCCAACATTTCAAGAAATAAAAAACTGTATGACTGAAAAAATCTATATCATTAAAAAAGAATCCTAGGTCCCCTAAGATTTTTTTGAAACCTCTTCCTACCTCCTCAATCGGTTGATCTCAGTGATCATTCGTTGGTGATCCATATTTATCATGGTATGTTGTCCATTGTTTTTTCTATTAGTCTCCCCTATTTTGATCTCTTTCTCTTCCATATATTGTCATCATTTTATGGTGTGTTCTTATACATGATTCTTAATGGGGTATCTCTCAGTTGTTGTTGGTTCCATGGTGTTGTGGTGTCCTCATATAGATGGTGATCTTACAATATTGGTAATCGGAGGAACATTACATGATATGTTCTGATACAGAGAACTCTCACACTATTTCGAGGTCGGATTTCCCTTGTTTATGTTTATTGTACAACATGTCAGAGGGAATTTTTTATTTTATTAATCCTTCTATTATAGTTTCATCAACATAATTAAAGGCTAATAAAAAAACAATTAAATTTTAAAGGGGAAATAGGTTTTGTTGGAACGATTTCTTACATCCTTGATATTTATTATAATTTTTTGATTAAATGGGATGAATTCCCCGTAGAAAATGGTGACTCGGTTTGTGCACTAATTGAATTTAATGCATTTTAGTTCATGTTTAACAGGTATATATGGAAATTGGTAAACCACGTACACATGAATAATAAATAGACCCCCTTGATGAACTGATTTTTGTGATAACCCATGAGTTAACAAGTGATATTAATTAAGGAATGTAATTATAAATATGTAATTATGTTATAGTTTAGTATGTGGGGAGAGGTGTAGTGTGGGATAGCCATGGTTGTGTGTGCAGGACCGACAGGAGGAGAAGTTTCTATGTTGTGATGTGCGTGCCTTCTCTATTTTCTATTGTGGTCTAGTTATGAAACACCGGTACATGTTTTGGGTTGCCTTGGGCAATGTTTTTTATGAACATATAGATGATACATAAAATTTCATATGTAATGGAATCTCTTTTGGAGGGATTGTTTGTTTTTAGAATAGAAGAGTAGTGTTCTACGTTGAGGCTACAATCTGGTTGGTCTATGTTGTTCTGTTGGATGTGGTTGAGTGTTGAGGACTAGTTTTCGTTTGTACTGGTAATTCAGTAGGAATTTCTCCATGATTGAACATTTTTCGTGTTTCTTGTTGTGTGTTTTTATAGTTAGTTTTTTAGATAGTAATGGAATATATGAATAAATAAATTTGTAATAATATTTGGTAATGTACATTTTTGGGTTTTTAAAGGGAATGAATCAATGAAATGTGAATGAAAAATGGTAATTGATAATTAAATTGGTTGGAAATATTAATTGGGTTGTGGTTTGATGTGTAGTGTTGTGCATTTATATGTACCAGCAAGGCTAGAATTGTTGAGTGATGGTTGTATGCTTGAGAACCAATAGGATGGTCATGATCTTTTTGTATCATATATTCATATATATTTTTTTCCTTGTGATATCTATATGCACCCCACCCTAGTTGAGAACTATGTGTCAAACACCCCCATCATTGCGGGGGAGTGTGTATTTATCAAACATCCTAGTGGGAGGATAGATGGATGGACACCCGTTGTTCCCTATTCATTCTTCTAGGTAGGTATAGCCCAATATTATTTGGTGAGTCTGTGGTTTGTGAGGCACATATGTGTGCGGGTGAGTTGTTATTTCCCCAATGTCTTTAGGATGAGATGAGTTTTTCTTACCCATGTGTCTTCATGAAGAGATTATTTTTTCCCATGTGTCTTCAGGATGAGATGTGTGGTTCCTTCCAAAGTTTTTTCAGGATGGGATATGATATGTGGACCAGGTGACTATGGGTGGGGTGTGGCTTTGAGAATCAGGTGTGTGCATACGAGAAGTTATGTGCTTCATTTTCCCACGTGACATGACTAGTTTTTTTGTCCCAATTGTGTGTGTGTGAGATATTATGTGCTTCATTATCCCTTATGGCGGGACAAGCTATGATTCTTTGGTGTGTGTGGATGTGATTTAATGTGCTTCATTTTATCAGGTGAAGGGACGAGCTATTATTCCCAAGTGTGGGGGGGGGGGTCATGTGGTCCTTTTGGAAGAGGTGGGAGTGTGACGATTTTACCCATTTGGAAAGATCATCTAGACTTTTGGGAAGTTGTGCAGGGTACAAAAATCATCAATGTGATTACTATATTATTTTACATGACTTTTTTTACTTGGTGGGAATGCCATGTTGATGATGGGATGGCTAGTATACATTTTTATATGCTGTTTAGTTCTACTATTTTCTCTCGTGGGAACTAGTATGCTTCTTTTCACGTGTGGATGAAAGACTTGGGGTTTTTAACTGAGTAGAATTGTACACTCACCCTACATAAAAAACTATTTTTAGGTTTCTAGGGGAATTCATGGAATATGCTAAACTTTACTAGAAAAAATATTCATAGTTGATGTATCGTTTCCAAGCCATACATTTTTTTTAATAATTTTGGATATTTATTTCATTTGTAGGAATTATATTTTAAACGTGCATGTGGGATTGATTTTGGATTTATTTTCTATATGTATTGGAGTTGTTCTAAGGTTGAAACATATTATCTACCAATCCTTCTACCTATAAATTGGTTAATTCCTTCCATTTTATTATATTTGTATACCCTTGCTGATGGTTACTGAAGAGAGCCGAAGATTGACATACATTGACATTACATTACATTTGCGGAATACTTAGTACATAACAAAAACACACACACAAGGATCGTAATAGTTTAGTGTCTTTGGAAACTCTGAATGTAATCTTCTAATCCTGGTGAAAGCTCTTCAAAATCTCCCATAAAGATCTTCCCTTTTTTTATACCTAAAACCTTTCATTATATCCCGGTGAAAAGTAAACATAAATGGGTGAGCTCAAATGCTCAGTAAGGATAAACAAAAAAACATCAATCACATCATATACATATGCACATAACTTTTGGAAATATTAACCTGTAAAAGAGATCATAATTTCATAATCTGGGATAACTCATGGTAGTGAAATGTAATCACAATAATCATAACTTAAAACATTAAACTTTGTGGCATACACACATAATCATAGAGAATCATTTCTTGTTAGTCAAGGCTCATTGCCAAGACTATCTTAGTGGACAAAGTCCCTTTCTGAACCGAGTCACCCTCATTTCAGTCCTGTTTCACTGAACCGGTATAACCTACCATTCCAGCCATGTCTATCTCATGAGATATAAAATCATTACCCAATGAATTGGAGGGAGATATAGGTCCCACCCATCTCATAATGATACCATTCTTATGTGTGCCCCAAAATCATAAATCATACATCATTGCATAACCCATGTAATAAAAATGGGAATCTTAAACATCGTGACATCATAAAACAATTCATATACGATAAAGGAATTCATAAAAATAATTCCATCACAACATAATCAAATCAATGTAATAATAGGGATAAAAACATAACCCTTAATTATCTTAGATGGGAAATAATTTTGATAAAACGCTTGAACTCCATTCTTGAGGAAAATATCCTTTCTTCTTCAAAAACACTTTTCCTTTCATAACATGTCGTACAATTATAAAAAAAAGAAGTTGATTAAAAATAAACTTGAAAACTTGTAAAGGAATCTTCTTGGAAATAATGTTTTAAAAATCTATTCATGCCGTATAAGTTTAAAAAACATTCTTTGTACTCTTGTCGGAAAAGTCAAAAAGTACCTCTTACAAATAATGACAAAAGATTCCTTTCATATATTTTACTAAAAACTCACCGAAGGGTAAAATTGGATATAAACTATTGTAGAAGGATATAAATATTAAATGTTGAAGAAACATGGATGTGGATGATAAAATACACCCCAGTAAATACCAAAGTATAAACAATCTCGGATAAAAATGATATTGTGATATTTCCCTTACCTTAGGTCTGATTTTCTTCGTAAGTGTCCGAACCTCCTGTATAATTATTTAAATAATGTCATTGACTTAATACAGAATCATATTCATTGTTATTATATCATATATGGTTCACTTCTGTCTTTATATTACCCGTTCTTTTGTAAATTCATGTTAAAGTAGCGTTTTGGGTAAAATCGTCTCATTTGTCGTTCGTGTTTTAACTTGTAATTATTCGTATGATTACTTAGATCATTATTACTTAATTATAGAATATAAAACATGATTTATATAATATATATATTCAGAATATACATATATATAATGGATCGATAAATGGAAAGAAATACACCGTTCATGGAGACGGTAGGCCGTACGTACGCATGAACGTTGTTTTTGTTTCCTTATTGAATTGAGTGGAATTAAGTAGATGACCTACATATATACACACATAATACCAGTAGCTTTATAATGTCATATATTTAATTATTATTGCTTATATATTCTTTATAATCATTCTTAAATAGTTAACATGGAGAATGAATCTCATCGCTTCGTGGAGACGGTAGTCCGTACGTACGCACGAGCGATGATATCATTTCCATAATTATTGAATTGAATTGGAGTGGATGATACAATATATAAGAATCATTATGATGTTATAATAACTATGTATAGTTATTCTTTACACCATAATAACCATCCATGTAAGGTGTTGGTGGAAAAAAAGATTACACCACGGCGTGGAGACAGTATTCCATACGTACACACGCGCGGTGATTTCGTTTTCCGTAGGATGGATAGATGGTGAACTAGGATTGTTTCATACATATAATAACATATCAGTATATGAGTGATACTGATGTAATTACTTCATAATGAAACAACCTAAGAATAATAAGTGGAAGAAGAAATAAAGGTGAAAGAATCGGTAACGGAAATTACCTCTTCTTTGAAGCGCCTTTTTTGAGACCTCCTCTTAGGGCACTAAAATTGGTCTTTGAGGAAGACCAGAACCTCTATTATGTTTCTAGGGATGTGGAGAAGAGAATTCGTCTGGGGTTGGCCGAGTTTGAAGGCTCAAAGTTGTGCGAGGAAGAGAGGGAGGAGGTGCCATTTTATAAGGGAGGAGAGGGGCACCTTTGGAATAACTAAATACATTATTTTATTATAAATTCAAGTTAGGTTTTAAATAGCACCAAATTGATTTATTTAGTGGCTAAGGTGGGGATGGGTCGAAACCCTATCCTCCAATATAATTTAGACAAGTTTAGGTTCCTATTTTAACCTTTTCATTTAGATTTAACATTAAGTTAAATAATTTTACTTTTACTGTGTCTTCTTGTGTTCTTACACTATAAGGTTAATAAACTTACTATAAGAAGCCAAACGAACCCCAAGTTGTTTATTATTAATATATATAACCTTATCTAAGTCATTTTTCCGAACCATATATTTTTAGGAATAAAATAACAATTAATAATATAATATTTGTTTTAAAAGCTATTTTATGTCAATTTTGAAACTATTTAGTAATTGATTTTTGTGAAAATCATAACAGAATGATAAGTTCTAAAACAGTTAATTAAATAAATTCTAACATGTCATATTAACCTAGAAAATTAGTGGAATTCATAAAAAGCCTCAAATTATATTTATTTGGGTATTTATAACATCAATTATGTGAATATTTCATTAATAAGATAATTATTGCATCATTGGTGTGTCATAAATAAATTAAATTATTTAATGTTTAAAAAATTACAAATAAAATACCATTATGTAGGAAATCATTTTAGCTTTCTAATGAATATTTATAGTCTAATTTATCTAATGTATAACCCCATATTAAAAATGTTTTAGTAAATGAACTATGATTTTAACTCTTTTTACCCTTCATTAAATAAATTAATAATAAATGTCCTAATCTAATCCAAGTGGGACTAAATGGTCATATTTTATTCCTAATATTGTTTTTGGTCGAATTACACTTTTCAAATAGAATTAGGATATGTGTTAGGGTAATAATAATATCATTTCTACCCTTAATTACCCTATTTACTTTTAACCGTGGCAAAAAAAGTAAAAAGTTACTATTCACCAAAAAATTATTTTCATCTCATTGAACCACATTTTACTTACTAACATCAACCATGTCTCTCGAATTTTTGAAATTCCACTCACAGAAGTGGTAAAATTATGTTTTATGAACAATGTAGTTTTTTTTAACTATCACTTAGTTGTTTCACTATTCATCAAAAATCGAATGTTTTCAGAAAAACACCAAAAATTAGGCCTAAGCTATATTTGATATTATGAACTAAAAAATGATGTATATTTTACCAAATTCAAAACATATCAGTTGCATTAATTAATTTAAAAATTAATTCCCGTCGTCAAAACAAAAGGCGTGTTTTTAAGAGATAATAACTATCAAAAGATTGACACTTGTTTATAACTGGTTTAAATGTGAAATTACATCCAATGACCAACATTGTATTAAATTGTAAAAATATATTCTAAATTTAATTTAAAACCACTCAAATTAATAATTTTTCACTATTAATTATTTCGATTGAAAAAGTTGTTTTTAATTAAAATTTAGTAATTTTTTCTATTCATCAAAATATGAAAGTTATCCGAAACTCCCCAAAATTTCACCCTAAGCTAATTTCGATATTACGAATCCAAAAATGAATTCCATTTTTAAAAATAAAATTTAAAAAATTTCAAAAAGTGGTTATTACTATTCATAACGGCCAGTTTTAATAATATTTTAGTAGCATATTGTTGTTTAGTGAAAATCGTTATTGCGTACTACACACGCTATCAAGGAAGGTCGCAATTGCGTGTAATGCAAGGAAAGTCAAGGATGCATGTTGTGCAAGATCCTTTTGGTGAAGCGTACAACACAAGACATTAATAAAATTAAAAAGAATATTTTTCATAAAATCTCAGGGTGTTACATTCTACCCCCCTTAAAATGAACTTCGCCCTCGAAATTCGTCGGGGTTATAAATGGTTTACTAATCGAAGGTTTCTTTAATATAAACCCACACCGTAAAAAGGAATACCAAAACCAGTCTTTAAAAACAAAAGTATGAAACGTAACGGTTGCCCAAATAAACTAATCACTGGGTTTCCACATAGGTGAAAATATGGATATGGAAGAAAAATCTAACCATCATGTTCTGATGGAGAGTTGTAGAGAACATGGCTATTGAAAAGCCAACAATCACAAATCCATAAATTTTTTACGATCTAAGGTACCATCTGATTAATCACATATAAGAGCACTAGGACAACATTTTTGGTTTTTAAGATCATTTCCCTAAAGTTGATGAATTTGAATTAGAATAAATACTTACTTTATTTTGGTACAATCTCACTGTTGTTCGTGCCTTGAACAATTTCCACTTCATCTCTTAAATAAATGAAGTTGAATTTGATATTCGTGAAGTGTTAGCAGATCATGTGATAGAATGACGAGTCATTCCATCTGTCTCAAAAAAAAGGTTACCAAAAGTTATTAAATATACATAAGTCATTCTATAGTGAGATTAATCAAATATGGTTCCTAAAATGGACTTATACTTCATATATCATACTGCTTAATATAATAAAAATAGTTTCTACTAAACAGGGACATCCTGTAGGCCAGTGGTAGGCGATAAAGGCCAGTTGCACTTCGGTTGTGGGTTCGATTCCCACAGCCTTGTCCGACGCGATGGGCTGTCGCCCGTCCTACAAGTTGTCCTTTTTCTAAAGCTATATTACTATAACATCCCATCAATAATATCGAAAAACGTTTTATCCTAACTTATGTCCAACATAATCCATTCTAAGCTTATCTAAAATACTTCGGTCCAAGCTCATAGTATAAAGAAAATGGTTACTTGAAATGTCACAGAATAATCACGTGAATGCCATCATTTATCCCCCATATATCATAAGATATATCTTGTTGGTCAAATTACAAACATGTGAATACCTTAATCATGTATTCTCTTGAAGAATGAATACCCATTGAACCTTAGTGAAAACATGAATGCAGTTAAAAGTTAACACTTTCCACATACCAAAATCCTCAAAATTCTATATACTCAAACCATGATATCACTTAGTCCTTATATCAATCATGAGCTCATGAATACTGTTAAACATTTCATTTTCTCGTTTTCCCTTCATTATGCGCATATCATCTTATTTCAAAAAATATCTCAATCACTTTGAATACCACATTAGACCAATACATAAATATTCCAATACTCTATGATACAACATTATTTTGGAATCCCATTACATAAACACTTAATCATTCCACCACATCGTTTCCATATTCAACATCTCCAATAGTGATCTCATGTGACGTCCCTTTGTCCTTTGCCTTAAGCGGTTTCTCATGTCGATCATCACTAACCCTTAGATTAGGGCATTTATTAGAATAATTCCTCATTTCCTTGCACTTGAAGCATTGAAGTGTTGGTGGTGCGTTCTCTGCAGTGTTTGCTTTATTCACATCATTAGAAACCCTTTTCCCATTACTTCGACACTCAGCTGCTCAATGACCTTCTTTTCCACACTTAAAACATTTTCTAGTCCCTTTAAGACAATCTCCACCATGCTTCCTTCCACACTTTGTGAATAAGGAAACAATCATCTTCTTTTCACCATTATTCTGAGATTTCTCCTTGAACTCCATCTTTCGTTTCTTGTCAAAACCATGAGATGGATATGTAACACCAACTTCCATTTCTACCTTGATAGCACAGCGCACAATTTCTTCATAGCTACTGAAGTCTCTTATAGATAATTCCCTTCGAAGACTTGGTTTTAAGCCACTGAAAAATCGATCAACTTTATATTCAGGTTGGATGATAATGCCAGATGCATACTTTGCAAGTCTTGTAAAATTCGCTTTGTATATACCAACAGATTCATCATCCTTCTGCTTCAGCTCAAGAAACTCTTTTTCCATCATTGTTCGAAGAATACGAGAGAAGTACGTACTGGAAAACAAGTTCTTGAACTCATCCCATTCCATGGACTCAATTTCATCCCTTTTCCTTGTATTCTTAATAAGATTCCACCATTGATCAACATCACCTTCCAAACGATACACTGCAAAGATGACTTTATCATGATCTGAACATTGAAGAACTGAAAATATCTTTTCAGTGGTACTGATCCATTGTTCAGCAAAAAGTGGATCAGAAGACCCACTGAATGAAGGTGGACGTTGCCTCATGAAGGACTGAATAGAATATTGTTCCCTTCTCTGCTGATTTGGAAGTCCAGAATGATTCATATCTTGTGTAAGTATAGCAATAAGATTTTTCACTCCATCTCCCATAACATTTATTTTTTCAGGAGGCCAATCATTGCGTTGTCCATTGCATTGATCAACACGGTTCCTTCGGGTTCCAGCCATCGTCTAAAACCCAAAAAGAATAGCGTGAGAGGCAAAAATCATGCTAGGGAAAACAACATAATAAAGGGGGAGTACCATCAATATCTAACATCTTAGGTTTAATTCTATGATCGTTAGCGTAATTCTAGTACTATAACTTATACATATACATAACCTTAGGGACATCCCTAGACATACCTTAGAAATATCTCTAGGGATCTCACTAACGTTTTTGCATCCTAGTTTCCAAAGGTTGACTAAACCTTTCCTCTGATACCAACTGTAGAGACCCGAATCTTGACGTACATTGACAATACATTACATTTGCGGAATACATAGTACATAACAAAAACACACACACACAAGGATCGTAATAGTTTAGTGTCTTTGGAAACTCGGAATATAATCTTCTAATCCTGGTGAAAGATCTTCAACATCTCCCATAAAGATCTTCCCTTTTTTTTATACCTAAAACCTTTCTTTATATCCTGGGGAAAGATAAACATAAAAGGGCGAGCTCAAATGCTCAATAAGGGTAAACAAAAGAAATATCAATCACATCATATACATATGCATATATCTTTTGGAAATCTTAACCTGTAAAAGAGATCATAATTTCATAATCTGGGATAACTCATGGCAGTGAAATGTAATCACAATAATCATAACTTAAAACATTAAACTTTGTGGCATACACACATAATCATAGAGAATCATTTCTTGTTATTCAAGACTCATTGCCAGGACTATCTTAGTGGACAAAGTCCCTTTATGAACCGAGTCACCCTCGTTTAAGTCCTGTTTCACTGAACCGGTATAACCTACCATTCCATCCATGTCTATCTCATGAGATATAAAATCTTTACCCAATACATTTGAGGGAGATATAGGTCCCACCCATCTCATAATGATACCATTCTTATCTGTGCCACAAAATCATAAATCATACATCATTGCATAACCCATGTAATAAAAATGGGAATCTTAAACATCATGACATCATAAAACAATTCATATACGATAAAGGAATTCATAAAAATAATTCCATCACAACATAATCAAATCAATGTAATAATAGGGATAAAAACAGAACCCTTAATTATCTAAGATGGAAAATAATTTTGATAAAACGCTTGAACTCCATTCTTGAGGAATATATCATTTCTTCTTCAAAAACACTTTTCCTTTCATAACATGTCGTACAATTATAAAATAAAAGAAGTTTATTAAAAATAAACTTGAAAACTTGTAAAGTAATCTTCTTGGAAATAATGTTTTAAAAATCTATTCATGCCGTATAAGTTTAAAAAAAACATTCCTTGTACTTTTGTCGGAAAAGTCAAAAAAGTACCTCGTACGAAAAATGACAAAAGATTCCTTTCATATATTTTACTAAAAACTCACCAAAGGGTAAAATTGGATATAAACTATTGTATAAGGATATAAATATTACATGTTGAGGAAACATGGATGTGGATGATAAAATACACCCCAGTAAATACCAAAGTATAAACAATCTCGGATAAAAATGAGATTGTGATATTTCCCTTACCTTAGGTCCGATTTGCTTCGTAAGTGTCTGAACATCCTGTATAATGATTTAAATAATTTCATTGACTTATTACAGAATCATATTCATTGTCATTATATAATATATGGTTCACTTATGACTTTATATTACCGGTTCTTTTGTAAATTCATGTTAATGTAGCGTTTTGGGTAAAATCGTCTCATTTGTCGTTCGTGTTTTAACTTTTAATTATTTATATGATTACTTAGATCATTATTACATAATTATAGAATATAAAACATGATTTATAGAATATATATATTCAGAATATACATATATATAAAGGATCGATAAATGGAAATAAATACACCGTTCATGGAGACGGTAGGCCGTACGTACGCATGAACGCTGTTTTCGTTTTCTTATTGAATTGAGTGGAATTAAGTAGATGACATACATATATATACAAATAAATCCAGTAGCTTTATAATGTCATATATTTCATTATTAATTCTTATATATACTTTATAATCATTCTTAAATGGTTAACATGGAGAATGAATCTCATCACGTCGTGGAGACGGTAGTCCGTACGTACGCACGATCGATGATATCATTTCCATAATTATTGAATTGAATTGGAGTGGATGATAAAATATATCAGAATCATTATGATGATATAATAACTATGTATAGTTATTCTTTACACCATAATACTCATCCATGTAAGGTGTTGGTGGAAAAACAGATTACACCACGACGTGGAGACGATATTCCGTATGTACGCACGCACGGTGATTTCGTTTTCCGTAGGATGGATAGATGGTGAATTAGGATTGTTTCATAATTATAATAACATATAAGTATATGAGTGATACTGATGTATTTACTTCATAATGAAACAACCTAGGATGAAGAAGTGGAAGAAGAAATAAATGTGAAAGAATCGGTAACGGAAATTACCTCTTCTTCGAAGCGCCTTTTTTGAGACCTCCTCTTAGGACACTAAAATTGGTCTTTGAGGAAGAACATAACCTCTAAGATGTTTCTAGGGAAGTGGAGAAGAGAATTTGGCAGGGGTTTGCCGAGCTTGAAGGCTCAAAGTTGTGTGAGGAAGAGAGGGAGGAGGTTCCCTTTTATAAGGGAGGAGAGGGGCACCTTTGGAATAACTAAAAATATTATTTTATTATAAGGTCAAGTTAGGTTTTAAATAGCTCCAAATTGATTTATTTCGTGGCTAAGGTGGGGATGGGTCTAAACCCTTTCATCCAATAGAATTTAGACAAATTTAGGTTCCTATTTTAACCTTATCATTTAGATTTAACATTAAGTTAAATAATTTTACTTTTACTGTGTCTTCTTGTGTTCTTACACTATAAGGTTAATAAACTTACTATAAGAAGCCAAACGAACCCCAAGTTGTTTATTATTAATATATATAACTTTATCTAATTCATTTGGCCGAACCTTAGATTTTTAGGAATAAAATAACAATTAATAATATAATATTTCTTTTAAATACTATTTTATGTCAATTTTGACACTATTTAGTAATTGATTTTTGTGAAAATCATAACACAATGATAAGCTCTAACTAAGTTAATTAAATCAATAATAACATGTCATATTAACCTATAAAATTAGTGGAATTCATAAAAAGTATCAAATTATATTTATTTGGGTATTTATAACAACAATTGTGTCAATATTTCATTAATAAGATAATTACTGCATCATTGTTGTGTCATAAATAAATTAAATTATTTAATGTCTAAAAAATTACAAATAAAATACCATTATGTAGGAAATCTTTTTATCTTTATAATTAATTTTTATAGTCGAATTTATCTTTTGTAAAACCCCATATTAAAAATGTTTTAGTAAATAAACTTTGATTTTAACTCTTTTAACCCTTCTTTAAATAAATTAATAATAAATGTCCTAATCTAATCCATGTGGGCCTAAATGGTCATATGTTATTCCAAAGTTTGTTTTTGGTCGAATTACACTTGTCCAATAGAATTAGGACATGTGTTAGGGTAATAATAATATCATTTCTACCCTTAATTACCCTATTTACTTTTAACCGTGGTAAAAAATGTAAAAAGTTACTATTCACCAAAAAATTATTTTCATCTCATTGAACCACATTTTACTTACTGACATCAACCGTGTCTCTCGGATTTTTGAAATTCCACTCACAGAAGTGGTAAAATTATGTTTTATGAACAATTCGGTTTTTTTTAACTACCACTTAGTGGTTTCACTATTCATCAAAAATCGAAAGTTTTCTGAAAAACACCAAAAATTAGGCCTAATCTATATTTGATATTATGAACTCAAAAATTATGTCTATTTTACCAAATTCAAAACATATCTGTTGCATTAATTAATTTAAAAATTAATTCCCGTCGTCAAAACAAAGGGCGTGTTTTTAAGAGATAATAACTATCAAAAAATTGACAATTGTTTATAACTGGTTTAAATGTGAAATTACATCCAACGACTAACATTGTATTAAATTGTAAAAATATATTCTAAATATACTTTAAAACCACTCAAATTAATAATTTATCACTATTAATTTTTTCGATTGAAAATGTTGTTTTTAATTAAAATTTAGTAATTTTCACTATTCATCAAAATATGAAAGTTATCTGAAAATCACCAAAATTTCACCCTAAGCTAATTTCGATATTACAAATCCAAAAATGATTTCCATTTTGAAAAAATAAAATTTACAAAATTTCAAAAAGTGGTTATTACTATTTATAACGGCTAGTTTTAATAATATTTTAATAGCATATTGTTGTTTAGTGAAACTCGTTATTGCGTACTACACACGCTATCGAGGAAGGTTGTGATTGCGTGTAATGCAAGGCAAGTCAAGGATGCATGTTGTGCAAGCTCCTTTTGGTGTAGCGTACAACAGAAGACATTAATGAAATTAAAAAGAATATTTTTCATAAAATCTCGGGGTGTTACAGTTACCACCCCAAGACCTACTGGAGGATCGAATTAGGTGTCATTATATCCCATTCTTCATTGATCGCCTAGTAAGGGTATCTTTGTATTGACAGGGTCATGACAGTAGTCTACTAGAGATATCGTTTGGGACATCGAGTAAGAGGTGAAATTTGAATTTAAACTCATGTGGAATGGGAATTCAAATAGTTCTAATCATCTATTTCCGATGTCTCATGAAATATACGAGGATGAATTGTACACCACTTATATTCGGCTCACATCCATCATGAATCTAGTGTTTCAATTCCATTTATTACAATATGTGTTTCATTATAGTCATTCCATGTATGTGGGGGACTGGATCCCTCATACACACCCACACACATACTCATGGGTCGTTCGTCACTTATGCTAGACCATTGGAGTCCTGGAAAAACCTATGTTCCCTCCCAAATACATGAGTTCTTGTGGGCCTCATACATAGTCCCACTAACTTTTTGTCATGTTAGATGTGTGTACTGTCTCTCGTGTGTGATTGATTTCCCCCCAAAACATTTGTGGAATTTAGTTGGACCATGTGGATTATAATAGTTGGACATATTTTTAATGAAACTCACATAAAAATTACATTCATTATATTTTATTCATATAATATAATCAAAATAAATTTTAACCAACAACTTACAAAATCACTTATCAATATTAACATTAAATAATCCTGAAATATATATTTATTTTTATAACCTTCATCATTTTTCAACACATTATAATAAATGTGTCATCCCCGACATGTGTCTTTGAAATTTAGATTGTGCTTTACAATCATCAAATTTTGACATGGATAATTTTTCAAGCATGAAAACCAATTTCTTTTAATGAATCCAAAACAAATTTTTTAGCATAAAAAATATCAAAAATAACTATCCAAAGACATTTTGACACATCATTATCATCAAATAAAACACTAGGCCTACTAATTGCCCATCCTAGTATTTTTTCAGTATCACTTACATATTTACGAGTCATAATGTCTGCTCAGACATTCTCCACTATATTAGTAATCAAATGTAAATGGTGTGTGGGTGTCTTATCATATTATTTTTCTTTTGACAAAATAATCTAATCCATTATATGAAAATTGCATGATCATCTATAATATATGGATGATGTCACATGATTTTTTTAGCAATGTACCTTTTTTCAATCAACTATCATTCTATGTTTCAAATACCTATGTAAAATTTCATTTTGATAATACTAAGGATGCACCTATAGTCCTTATACTAACATGAATGAAACATTATGAAAATAAATTCTCAATTATCATTTTATGTTTTATAATTATATATATTTTTGAATAAAATTCAAAATAATGCACATAATTCAACAAATACAATTGAATGTTCTGGTGAAAAAGATATAGCTCCACTCATTGTCCCATATTTTCATCAATAAACTACTCCGACATAATTGACATTATTAATATAATTAATAATTATGGATAAATGTTTTTATGTCATAGATCATATGTTAATTTTATAAAATTCTTTAGAAGTTCCATATTCACTATTCATTGATTTTATAATAACTTCATTTCATCAATGATCTCACTAAAGGTTTGGATCCATTTCTATAAATTCCCTCAATTTTATTTGAAATTTATATATATATTAAGGAATTAGTTGAGAATATTTTTATTTATTAAAAAAAAATTGGCCGAGAACTATCTCTCAAACTAAACCATTTTTTTATCCTAATATTAGTCAACTTCTCCTCAAATTTGTGTGGAATAACATTTTACTCCACAATTTTTTTAGCCACTTTCATTAAATTAGATTAAGAATATTCTTCTACATCCATAAATTTATTGTCCAAATCATTTGTCTTTGACATAAAAATAGTAATTATTTCATAATATTTTCTTTCTTTTGAGAAACATTAAATGAATTTTAATTGTTTTTGTAGGGATGTATACTCCCTTTATTAGTAGAAAAATATCTTCTGCTAGTCTTTTCATCCATTTCATAGATTTCATACCCTTATAATTACATCCTACATAAATTTACATTATGGTTTCACATAATTATAACCTCGGAAGCATGAATTATTTTATAGTTATATAATTATTTCTATGTTAACTTGATCTCAAATTTTCTTCATTAATCCCCAAAGATTCTTGCATTTTTTCGTACAAGGAAATGTTATACCAATAAGAGTAATCTTTGTTCCAATGGCTTTCACAACCCTAAAAATGGCCTCAAAATATAGTTCTTTCACCTTGATTTTGTTTTCTTCAAATGATTTTAGTTGCTATATTTCATCAAATTGAGTCTTATTTTTCAAAGGGAAAGTGAAATTCTAGAAATGTATATATTTACTTTTAATGTAGGAATATATTATATCATTAATATTATTGGTGAATTTTTTTAATATTCTTCTTTCCTTCTGCACATCTCAATGCTGACTTGTCAACATTCATTTTATAATATTTTTTTGTTTAGGTATTCAATTTCCATCTGCCTTTAGTCCCATAAATATAGGCCTTATTTTGTCCCTGTAAAATTTCATCTTCTACCAAAATTAAAATTTATTTTGTGAAAACTCAAAGAAACACCAAAATTACCCTATGAGAATTCATCAATTCTTTTTTCATGAATTCTGTTCAATTTTTACAAATTGTGAAACTTGTATCTTTTGAGTAGAAGAAGAACACATTGGGAAAATTTGTGGGGATAATCTATCTGTGATTCTTTTGGAACCCAATATTTATGTACTTGGTTTACCTGAATTTTTCACTATCCAAAAATTCCAAATGTTTGGATTAAAACATTTACTGTAACTTGAAACCACAGTTTTATAAAAGATAGTTTATGGGAAATGTGAAACCTTATTCTAGGATTATGCTTCCATTTAGTTATACAATGATATAATTATTTTCATGGAGTCATCATCCTTAATGAAAACTATGTATAAGTATATAATTTTATAAAAACATGTGATGATCTCACTTTTGGTTATTTCTGATTCTTCAATTTCACCACCAACTCTAATATCACAAAATTTAGCTAGTTTGTATCATCCCTACCTAATATAATATCATCTTCTCGATCTTCCTTTAGCCTCCTCATTTCATATTAATATATGTTTCTTGATTATTGAAATGATTTATTTTTATCTTTTATATTGATTGATTTAATCATTAGTTATGAATCATTGACATCTATAGATACTTAATGCAATTTTTCAAAAATAATGGAATGCATAAAAAAATATTACCTCAAAAACAACTATATCATAGGCATACCTTTTCAATTATTATTCAATATCAATAATGGACCATGTTCTTCAATAACCTCCTCTAGTTTTACTTAATCGGAGAGAAGTCCCTTGAACCCTATAACAATAAATTTTATTATTTTTCTATGAACATTCATAAGATATTATTTTATTAAAAATTAATATCTATAAGTTATCCATCATCCATGAATTTTCACTATGATTCATTAGAGTAATCATAATCAAAGAATTTATTTAAACATATATACTTATATTAACATTAGTTGATGGTGTCTTTTCCATTACTAAAATATTATTCTTCAGCTTCCGAGAAAGTTTCGTCTTTATATTATTTAGATTCCTTTCCCGTCTTTTCACATTCTTCTCAACTAACAATATAATATATGTAATACCCACCTTCTATGAAGTACTATTAATATAGAGATAAAAAAATTATTTACAATGTTCATTTCAAAGCCCTACTCCTTTCCATGTTGGTTATACCCCACAAAATTGATTATCCACTATAATATTATTTTCAATTACAATGGTTCAGAGAAAAACTACATATACCTCATTATTTGATCCTCTATTTGGTTATAGTTATACCCATTGTAATCCAAATCATATTTCTTGGTTTTTTATAACCCCAAAATATCTCCTACAACCAAGTCCAACTGAGACGCTTCTTTTTCATTATCAACTAGAAAGACATCCTCTACACCCGGCTTTAGCCGAGATACCTCAACCTTTATTCAAGGCCTGATCCACTGAAGGATGATCTATTGGTCCTCATACATGATCTTATTAATGAAAACATTCTCTTGAAACTTTTAAAGATCCTTCAATACAAACTGGTTGGGCCTTTTGGTATTACTCATGTACTATCGTCACCTGCAATTTATCAGTTTCTAGAGTAAAACTAATGCTCGTGTTGTGATTCTTTATTAAATAGATGAATACTTGACCTCACCAAGATGTGTGATAGAAATTCAAAAACAATATTAATATATTTTTTATGAATGAATAACTTTCAAAATATCAATCTTCTTTAAAAACACATCATTTATGAATTTTGTGGGATTCAAAATAGATAAACCCTATCACACACACACAAATAGTCACACACATATATATTATGATTTTATTGTATTTCCTTCACTTTTCATGTTATGTACTAAATTTATTTTATAAATTTTCATTATAATGTGGAGTCATTCATGAACCACTATACACACCTAATCCATTTGTTATCATTTTCTTCACAAATATAGTTACATTCACACATATAAAGTATTTGATCAATTTTTTTCAATTCACGTGTGTCATGCATATTCACCTGCACTATCTAATTTGTGCACACTTGAGTAGGTACTTGGTCAGAAAAAGTATGATGATATCTTCTTATTTCTTCATAAAACTAAAATTTTATTGGATAAGTTGACTGAATACACTACAAAAATAGAGTATTGGAAAATATAATGGATTATTGTGCAACCTATATATGTTACACATAAGGGTATTGCTCTGTCCTAAGATTCCTTATAGAACATGTTTTTTGTGAATAAATTTGGTGATTGTATACAAAAGTAAAATTCTCCCAGCATCCTTATCATCATGAAAGTAAAAGCTTCATGGAAACATTCTGTCCTTAGTATAATGGAACCACGGTAAAATATATGTTTCTCCACATTTGTCATAGGGTTATTATATTTTTATTGGTTTTTAAAAACATCCGTTCATCAAATTAAAATCACTATTCATGGTGGTTTTTAAGGAACTAATTTTTAAGCTATCCCCTGGTATTTTAATATATTGAGATTTCAAAATTCCTGAAAATACATATGCCACAATATAGTGAATTCATTCTTACACAATTTCATGATACATTAAATAATTAGAGTGAAAAAATTGATACTTCAAATACAAAACACCTCAATTTATGTGAAAAAACATCAACTATTTTCATTCATACAAAGTTTGGATTTAGATTTATCTACATGCATGATAGATGGATTTTTTATTCACGGAGGTTCGAAGCCTGGTGACTGAAAATTTATGTCACAGAATAACCATGGAAACCAATAATTCCATCATCGATGGTTTTAAATGAACTCAAGAATACTAGAGATATAATATGAGGATTTAATGAAGATTATTATGAGTTTAATTAAAACCTTTTTTATGGGAGAGAAAGCTGAGGTGATCATATAGATTATCTTTCTAATAAAATTTCACTATGATTTAAATTAGGATGAATACTACACTACTACTCTAATTACCACATGGAATGAGAAGGCGATTTATCTCTTTTATTTATTATATGTAATGTAACATACCTATTATGCCATGATAGTGAGGGTTCGACACCCTTATATACACCAAAACACAACCTGATGGGACGTACCTCACATATACTAGTCCATTTGAATCATGGTCCAAATAACGTTTCCTCACTAGGATGTGCCTTCCCATTTTCTGTATACATGGCCCCACTCACATTACACAATACATGATGCAATTACTAAAACTCTCAGGTTTTCTAGTTCCTCCTTCCACGTGTGTCGGATTGAGTTGGAAAATGTGGCATGAAATGGTAGGCCATATTTTTTATTAAAAAAACAGAAAAATTAATTCTATTATATTAGAAGTACAAAATAAAACCTCCAACCATTCTCATTATCAAATTACAAACTAGTTCCCCGCATTAAATTCAAATAATCCTCATGAAAATATTAATTTTCTTTTCCTTAATTCTTTATTAACATCATTCAACAAATGTTTTATCTTTGGCACATGTATTTGAAACTATTGAAAATATTTACAATCATATATCATGTAGTGTTTTCAAATCATGACATCTAGTTTGATTAAGTGAATCAATAATAATTAACCAGTTATCACCACTTCATACCAATAAATCTCCAAACACATATTGACAAATCATTGAAAACAAATGGATCATAGGGCCAAACACCTTCAATAATCTTCTTTGAAAATTGGAATGATCCTTTTAAGGGTGGTATTTTGATGTGGGAAGTACCTAAAATAAGTTCTTAGTTTATTTTTGAGTGTTCTGTGTAGATTTTTCCAAAACCAAGAGGTTTGTGGTGTGATCAGAAGTGTTCTAGTCAGGGGAACCATTTGTAAATAATAGGAGTGACCATTCTATATAATAGATGAACTATTCAAAAAAAGTTTTTTTTGAAATAGGAAATTAATATAGAGGGGTAAGGATTGGTTGAGAAAAATAATATTATCTCAAATTGGTTATAATTATCGACATATTTTAATCATTTTCACCTTAATTTTAATTGATTCATAACTAACTTTTACCATGGAAACTCATTTTCACCCCTGATAACAACTTTTTCTAACTAAAAATAAAACTTTTATTATTAAAAAATTTAATATATTGATTCAAAATTCAAAAAACAATTTAAAACATTTATCTTCAAGAGATAAAAATTTTAATATCAATAAAAACGTGTTTACAGCAACCAAAATAGTTTTTATAAAAATATATTTTTATGAATCAAAACAAATTTTAACCAAAACATTGTATGTTATTAATTATCATGAAAATTTTTGGTTTAGGGTTAAAGTTTTTTGAGACATTAAAATAAATACAATGGAAAATGGAACATTGATGAAACATAATAAAATGAAATGAATAGAGGTTTTTATTTAGAATAAATTATAACTTAATTTCTAAAAAGGAAATCATGGGTTTCTATATTAAACATAATATTTTTAAATATATATTTTTTTGTATTAAAAAAATATTTTTTAGTAAAAATTTTTCCAAATATATGATTTCATTCTTACATAATAGTGATTTCAAAAAATTTATTGTAATTATATAAATTGTATTTTCTACTATTGACATAAAAGTTGTTACATTCCTAAAAATATGAAAATTTAAAATTCAACAAATATTTTTCATGATATTTTTAAAAACGTGATTACAATTTTAAAAATAAAATAAAAAAATATATGAAATTTAAATAAAAGTAGAAATATATAATATACTGAAAAAGTGTTCTTATAGGGAAATAAAATTTTAAATTATTAATTGATATTGTTCCTATTTCTTTTCAGTTACATGATTGATTTTTGATAATATAATATTCATATTTATAATATATAGTATCATAATTTAACCACAATATATTCTATTTCATTATATAATGATTCATATCAACTAAAAAGGCTGTTATTTGAAAATAAATTTTTAATCATTAATAAATTTATTATTATTACTTACATTGGGTAACACCCGATGTTTTTATAGACCTATTATTTTGAATAAATTAATATTTTTATATATATCTTGTAATTAATTATGTAAAATATTCCATTCACACTAAAATAGCATGTTTACGTTACACACCACATAGAGTTTCACATGTTACACACAACAGTGAGTTAGCGTACGATACATAGAACACTGATTTGTTCTATGATATACTCAACATCGTGTTTCTACGAAACATCATTTAATTGTTTAAATAATAAATTCACAACCTAGATGTTAAACATAGTTATATGAATAGTCATAAAAAAATTCAAATATTTTTTATAATTTTTTTAAATAAAAGAAAATTGATACTGAAAAATGTGATTTTTATTAATGTCTTTTTTATGATAAATATATTGTTTTCTTGATTAGACCAAATTTAATAATAAAATTAATGATTGAAAATGATAAAAATATAAATTGTTAAAATATAATTCATTTTTAATTCATAATGTTGAAAATATCCTACAAGGATTTTTTTGGGTATTTTTTTGAGAAACCTCATTTTTTTATGAAAAGTTAAAAATACTAATTTTTAGTTAAATAATAACTTTTTATATAATTAATTATTAATGATAAATGATATTCTAAGTATCTTATAAGGTAAAATTAGATGAATATAATATCTATTAATACAATTTAATTCATTAGATTCAATTTCAATTTGAAACTAAATATAAAATCTTAATATACTTCTAAATAGTTTCCTACATTAAAACCCAGTTATTTCGTCCCGCCTACGGGATTAACAGAAATAAATTTTTTTCCACTTCTAAGAATTGAATTTAAAAAAAATGAAACAAACCATTATATTCATTATAATATTTAGTTTCTAATTAGACCATGTAAATTTTTGAAAAAAATTATTAGTAAAATTTATAGAAATTAATCATAGTGGGTAAGGCCAAATTAAGCTTAATTAGGGTCTAAACCTTTAAATAAGGGGCCACACAACCTATTTACCTGTAAAAAAACCCATTTTAGGTCCATATTTATTTTAGAAACCAACCATTATTATAATTCATTGTTTGGTATGACTTTTTTTAAGAAAATGTGCACACCAATCTCGTTTCTAAACATTCCATGTGAGTCTTTTTCCTTCCCTGTAGGAGGAACCCACCTATATGCATTCCTTACACCTCTAAAACATGTTATGTTTAGCCATAATATTTCCAAGTAGCTTCCCAAAAATACTAAATTCAATATTGAAGCCTCCCTCTGGGTAGAAAGCCTCTCATGGAATCCTTTTGTCACAATCCAAAAGGTGTTACCTGATTAATAGGGAACGTCTTATCTCAAGCTCCATCCCTTTATTTTCCTTATCCACCCCTACACTCTTATTATTCAGTTATTTTGTGAAAAAAAAACAGTATAATACATATTATATGATGTTTTCATGAATATTTATCTACCTAAACATACCCACACTTCCATCTAATGGATGTTGGACATGTTGTTTCTGTGTACAGTGAACCGCTACCTCACAAAAAGATGATTGTATGTTTCTACATTACCACCAATCATGGTGGAAATTATTATGAATACTCTAATTATATTTTTAATATATTAAATTTTTTATTTATTTGAGCTTATTTATTCATTTTACAGAACACATATCATTACTTTCTTTTGGTGTTAATATGATAATCATGTATGAGGAAGTGTGGACTCCCGCCCCCTCAAAGCATTGTGATTCATTCGCACACCAAATGGAATGTTTTAATAATTGGGTTAATGAACATTTATGATATATTTATCATAATGGAATAATTATATATATATATATATATCATATAGTTACTTTCATTCAATACGACAACAGGAAAACAGAAACAACTTTAATGCGTACGTAAGACTTACGATCTCCATGAATGGTGTATCCATTTAAAACATCATTATGATATAGATTATAATAATAAAAATATTAATTATATACAAGATATTTAAATCAATATACACATTCTGTAATCATTATATAAGTAAATGGACCAACTATATAATAAATTAATTCACATGCAAAGTACAAAGCAAATATAACCCAAAGAGAAACCTTAACATAGGATCATTAACAAGCGGGTAATATATGGTCATAAAAAACATTTATGGTATTATATATACAAATAATATTCTTTAAAATATGTATAATAAACTTATATTTATTATAAATTAATCCTAAAAGAGTGAAAAGTGATTTAAGACACAAGGAAAGGGGATTTCGTCTCATATTAAATTTCTGTGAGATACATCTTGTGTTTGCAAATCTTTCCTTTTTTGTGTGGTGTAACTAATTCAAATTATTGTATTATATTTATCTTAGAAATAAATTTATTGGTATTCACATATTCATTTTATGATCTTTCCTTATTGGGTTTTAACTTCCATATGTTACCAAATCGGTAAAATATTTTGTCTCAATGTTCCTTCTTTGAGAATAATGTTCTTCTATGCACCTAAAATCATTTTTGAGGTGAATATATTTCCATTTTTCATGAAATATCCTGAATATAAATATTTTCATGATGATATATGTTTCATTTTATTTAATTTACTTACATTGATTGTATGAACCCATGATACAAATTTATAAGTGTTTATTGAGACAATATCATTGCTTTTTGAGATTGTTTATTTTTATGATTCCTTTTAGGAAATTTTATAATTCACATATTAATAATCTTCATGTATTTCCTTAAAATTGTTTATTTAATTATATACTCCTATATTGGATCCATATTTTACTCCTTGGAAGATAAGATAATTAAGAAATTGTTTTTAGGAAAGCCTGAATTTACCCTTAATTCAGTATGAAATATATGTTTTCTAAAAAGTGTTTCCATGAATATTATACCATTATCCTATAAGATTTATAACCTTTTTTACCCCTTTGTATTTTACCAAAATATTCAAGGGAACCAACCATTTTAATTCTAAACAAGGAACTTTTCTAACATTTTTACTATGAAAATGGAATGTTTTTTGACCTCATGCAACATATACAGATTTACCCACCTTCATTTTATATAAGATACATTTTCATTTTTAAAAGGATAAACTTTTAGAAAATTTTCTTAAAATATATTTCCAAATAAAATGGTTTTCAAAATGTTTTCAATATTATTTTATATGCTTCCAAAAAAAATGGTTTTCTTACTGTTTTTAATATTCATTTTATAATAATTCAAGTACAATAGTTATCAAATATGTTTTCAATCTCTTTTTATATGTTTTCAAATGGTTTTTGAAGAAATGGATTTTTAAAATGTTTTGAATCATATATTATATCTTATTAAGGAAAAAGGTTTTCAAAATTATTCCATACATTAAATATATCTTTTCTGGGTATTTTATATGTAAAATATTTTCAAGTGGTTTATGTATTAAAAATCATTTTTCAAATAAGAAATGATATTTAAAATAGAAAATATTTTAAAAGATATATCAATATTATTTTCCATATAAGATAACATCTATTGATGTTACTCATCCCAATATAAGTGTTCCATTTATATCCTTTTTATGAATCATTAATGCTTAATGTCATGGTCTTTATGAAACCCATTTCTATGTCATGGGTTAAGGGGAATGATTTTGATAAAATGGTCATGAAAAAAATAAATTTTCCTTTTTTTGTGATATGTTTATATGTTTATGATACCCATTTCTTTCATGGGTAATGATATTTTTACTTATTATCTTGTGGAACATTTATTTATAGTTTCATTATGGGATGTTGGGACCTATATCTTCTTCCAATGCAGTGGGTAATGTTTTATATCTCATAGGATAAACTAAGATGAAATGAGTAGTGAAATCATGCTACTATGATTGTCTAGGGAATGGACCTTTACTACTAATATGTCTATGGTAGTGAACCATGACTTCTAAAATTTTATTGGAATCAATTCATTGGCTACTATGGAAATCATTATATGCTTTTGTGTTTTATATAATTCCATGTTTTATTCTTATATTATGATTTCAGGGGTTATGATCTATATTTCATTATGATTCATGTATAATGAACTAAGAATATTTATTCCATGATCTCTGTAATGATATTTGATATATAGGGTATGATCTTCTCTTTTAATGATCACATTTTCATACTCTTATGATCTTGATTATGCTTACATGTCTCTCGTATTTACCCTTACATAGAATTTGAGACAACCCATTTTATATTTCCTTCCACCCAAGGATATGATTATCTGTACAATGTTTGTTATGTCTAAGAAGGGTTATAGTAAAGATGAACCTAGTGGGAGATTATTTATCTCACATATGTAATAGTTTTTATATAAAATGTTTCCAAAGTCACAATACTAACTACAGTCATTGGGAATCTATTTTTATAATGTTTAAGTAATCATAAAATATTTTGTAATATTATTATTTTGAAAATAGAGGATCGATATAGTTAATGTTAGAGTGATGATATAGTTAACCTTTGGATACTTGGACGAGAAAACTTTATTGAGATCCCTTGCTATACTTATAAGGATATGTCTAAGAATGTCTCTAAGGATTAGTATAAGGATGAGTAATCATTTAGGAAAATGTATTGTAATTTTGGAGAAGGATACAGTGAGTTGTTTCGTAGAAATACATCCATGTCTGGATACTTAAATTTGATGTGGATATAGAAAATATATACCTTGGGGTAACAACAGCGAAAAAATGATGGGGGCTTGACTCGGGGTAATATGGTACATGACAAAAGGCCTCGATGCACTTGTGCTTTGACACTCCTAGGTGATATTCTTTTCTAATTAGAAAACTCTTCAAAACCACTATGATGTTTTTATATATTAGTTGTCTATGAATAACCTGGGGTAATCCTAAGGCTTTATAGATTAAGGAAGGATTCTGGATTTAGATATCCTATAATTAATTACTTTCATGACTTTGTTTTTTTTTCTATGATATGTAATTCTCAAAATATGTTTCTCATTTAAGTCAATGTCGAGAACTAGAAGGACATGAATTAATATTGACTTTGATGAATGTTTTTTTGATGAGTAGTTAAGTTGGATGATCATAAGACTGTATGATTTTGTGATCATGCATAATCAGTTTCCGTAGAACATAATTAATAATGTTTAACTTAACCATCTCTCAGACTCATAACTGAAGAGAAAAAAAGAGTTTTGGTGAGATTTTAGGTCATAAAGATCATGGAGGAAAGAATATTTATTTTTCTTTTGGGCCATGAATGTTGAAAGAATCACGTACATGAATGACATAGAGGAATAAGAAATTGTTTTTATTATTTAATAGAAGGTCACAATTAAAGTGAATACAAGGGAAACATGTCGTGTTTGGTTAATGAAATTGATGAGAATATTGGAATCCCAAAGTCATCCTCAAAGGTTTTGTGTTTTATTTGTGGAGAAAATTGTCACTATGCAACCCATTGTCCCAAGAGGAATGTTCCTGATGATAATCATTACGGTGGTGCAGGTAATGGTTGCACTAAGGGTTATAATGAGAATATAGATAAAATGAAAAAGGAAATAGGTATTATTGTTATGGTATTAAGGATGATATAATTTATGTATTTATCGATTAGGATTAAAATGTTATGAATGATGAAATATACAAGGATTGTTTTACTTATGTTTTTTCACGCATTATTTTCATGTTTATGATGGTCTGTTAAAATGAACTAATGACAATATGATATTTTGAAAACATAATGATAACCCATAATATATTATTTATGAAAAGAGAATGTGGTGTGGATAAATATATGTGGGATATTTGTAGGTAAAATGGGAAGTAATTATTTCCTTCAAAATAGGTATGGACTTGTTTATAGGTGGTTTATTTTATAAATAATGATGATTTAAACATTTTTCTATTTATGGAGTAAATTCAATATATATTGGGATGAGGAAGCAAACATGTTTTCCAAAATAATTTATGGTAATTTAGGTTGTTACCATGATTCAAGGGAATATAAAATAAAGGTATTCACATGTTTTGAATGTTACATCCAAGAGATAATTCATGATATATATGGGAATCAATGTTAACCTGATTGTGTGACTCTATTTATAATATTATCAATCTTTTCATCTTTGAAAATGGTTATAAGGTTAACTATTAAAGAAAAGTTTAAGGTAAACATCAGAAGAAGTATTTGTCCACTGAGTTTGTGATGATAACCTTGGTTAAAAGAGTAATTTGTTATTAACCTTAATTCAAGGGTTTCCATCTTATATATTATATTGGTGTAGTTTTGAAAAGGACATCAGGTATGTTAGGTTGCAATAAATGATGTTGAAGTAGGAAATAGGTCTTGAACCCATGACCAAAGGATGATATGGGGTTTCACACCTACCACTATCCTACACAATGTCCTGGTTAATGTATAATTATTTTTGTCGAAATTTTAATGATTAATCATTTGTTTTAATTTTTTTAAATCTTGTTGATTTTTTAGAAATAGATAGTTATAATTTTTATTCATTTGTGGTCCTTAAGATCTATTAAAACCGTATTTTAGTGCATTATTCATCAAGGTTAATTTGTAGGCATTCATTCCATGAGGTAATGGATATATTATAAATTTTTCAAAGAATAACCCAAGAAGGAATTTTTTATAGAAATTAATCAAGGATTAGTCGACGTTCTAAAAGGGACCAGATATTTTTATCCTAATACATTTATTTACATTGAACTGATGGCCTTTTAAGTCATTATAGATTTATGAAATTGAGGCCCAACAATTTACATTGATCATTCACTTATTTTTGATTGATGAACTCAATCTCTCACAATATGTACTTAAACTTTTCTTCTATGTGAAATCTTCACTCCTAACCAATGTTCTCCTATGTGGAAACCGAGTTATATGTCACATGGGGTAACCATAATGGTTCCAAATTAACATTTTAAGTAATATTTTAGTTTCAATTTTTATGACGTCAGTTTCATTGAAAGAAACTTTCAATTATTAAAAATAATTAACGGAGAAGAATTTTGAGGGAGAAATTAATTTATAGAGGGGGGGGGGGTTAAATGTAACATACCGAGTTTTTGTGGACCTTTTTCTAAAATAAATTAAAATTTTCATTTATATAATTCAATGAATTAAGTAAAAATTATATTTACAACAAACCAAATTTTCGTACATTACACACAATACTGATTGTTCATAAATTACACACAATACTCAGTTGGTGTATGATACACACAACACTGAGTTGGAAAATCATACATGCAACACTGAGTTTCTACAAAATATTATTTTTCTATTTAAATAGGATAATCATAACATTTCTCTTAAAATGAGTTGTGTGAATATTAATAATAACTTTTCAAATATTTTTTATTATTGTTTTATATAAATAAAACATATTGACAATGAAAATTATGATTTTTTGGTAATCCCCATTTTTGTTATGAATGACATTTTCTTGAATGGACTACTTTTAATAAGAAAATTAATTTTAGAAAATTGAGAAATTTAATTTAATAAAATAATTGCATTTTTTAAATCCCAAAATCAAAATAATCGTAGGGGTAATTTTTTGTTTTTTTCTGAGAAATTTCATTTTTTGATTAATAGTGAAAAATACTGATTTTTAGTTTAAAATAGTCCTATTGTCTAATTAATTATTAATGTTAAATGATACTATAAACAGGTTTGAAGGTCAAATTATGTATATAATACAACTATTAAAGAATTTTAATTTATCTATTTCACTTTGAAACTATATATTAAATCTCAACAAACTTTTGAATTTTTTCCTACATTAAAAAACTATTATTTTATCTTTTCTATGGGATTAGCAATTATCATAATTATGTCCATTATATGAATTTAATGTCACCAATCAGAAATAAACCATTTTATTTACTCTAATATTTATATTATAAAAATATTATGTTAATTTATGAAAAAATGATTATTAAAAGTAATTATAATTAATCATAGCAGTCATGGCCAAATTAAGCATAATTAGGGACTAAACCATAAAATTAAGGTTCCAAATGGCCATGAGGACTGAAAAAAACCAATTAAATATCCTTATTTTGGAAATAAAACTACCATTATTGAATTTTATTGGTTTTTTATGACATTATTTAGGTAAGAACTTGTTCACACCTAACTAGTTTCTTAAAATACCATGTGAGTCCCCTTTTTCATATAAAAGGCCACCACATCTACCCACTCCTCAAACCTATAAAAAATTTTAATTTTAGAAATGTTTGGAAACATTAGCCTCCCAAAAATCCTCTATTTTAACTTTAATCCTCCCTTGGGGATGAAATCCTTTCATGGAAGTCGTTTGGCGTAATCCAAAACCAGTTACCCAATAAAGAGGTAGCATGTTCTCTCAAGCACATTTCCTTCTTTTTCCTTCCCTACAACATCAAATATCTATATTAAATTATTTTTGGAAAACAACAGTTTAAAAAATATATTTTGATGTTTTTATGAAAATGGTTCAACCTAAAAAGAGACACACCTCTATCTAATGGATGTTGAACATTCTATTTCTCGGTACGACGAACTAATACCTCAAAAAACAATTATTGTCCATTTCTCCATTACCACCGATCATATTGGAAATTATTATGGAGACATTATTTATAAATTTAATAAATTATATTTATTATTTATTTAATATTCTATATCTCTTTTACAAAACAATTCCCTTTACTTTCCATTTTGTTTTAATGTGATAATATCATTTGACGAAGTGTGGACTACTACCCAATCAAATCGAGGTGATTCGTTCACACACCATGTGGATTGTATTAAGGATAGGTTTAAAAAAATTATATGATATATATGATATAATAATGATAATGGAAAAATAATATATATATATATATATATATATCATTTTCATACTTTCATTCAATACGACAAGAAGAAAATAGAAAAAATGTTCATGCGCACATACAACTTACCGTCTCTATGAACGGTGTATTACATTTAATACTTCTTTATGATAAAAATAATAAAATTATATATATACTATATATATATATATGATATTTATGTAATTATCTACATTTATTAATCCTGATATAATATAAGGACACACAATATAAGAAATTAAGCCATATGCGAAGAACAAAGAAAATATTATCCAAAGTGAAACCTGAACGTAAGATAATTAAATGGGGGTAACATAAGGTCATAATAATATAATATATTGTATTCTGTATAAGAATATTCTAATGTGAAATATATATATGAAAATTATATTTATTATACATGAATCTGGTATGATTATGGAGAGAGTAAAGGCACAGGGAAGAGGATTTCATCTCACATTTCATTTCTGTGAGATAGAGGTTATATTCGCCACTCTTGCCTTTTTGTGTGATGTATGAACATAGGATGACTGTATTATATGTAAAATATAAATCAATTTATTTGTATTTAAACGTCCATTTTATGATCCTTCTTTCAGTGGGATTAACTTTTAAATTTTTCCAAATCAGTAAAATATTTTATCTCAATTTTCCTTCTTTGAGACTCATGTTTATCGATGTACCTAAATTCTTTTGTGAGGTTCATAAATTTCCAATTTTAATGAAATATCATGAATCTAAATATTTTTCATGATATTATATAATTAAATAAATTTTCATTCCATACATGGAGAGTATTAATCCAAGATACCAAGTTATATGTGATTATTGAGACAATCATATTGCATTTTGAGATTATTTATGTTTATGATAACATTAATGAAATATTATGATCCATATATAAATAATATTCAAGAGTTTTATTCTACTATATTATTTCATATACAATCTTATATTGGTACCGTATTATACTCTTTGGTACAAAAGATAATTATGAAATTTTCTTTAGGAAAGCCCATCTTTACCCTCTTTTTTGTCGGAAATATATGTTTTCTAAAAAGGGATTCTAGGAATATTAAACAATTATCCAATATGATTTAAAAAATTTTTTTACCCATTTTTCTTTTACCAATATATTAATTGGAATTTTTTTTTCTTTTCAAATTAGGAACATTTATAACATTTTTTCTGTGCAAAAGGAATGTTTTTTGACCACATACGACATGTATGGATTTACCCGCCATCATTTTGCATAAGATAACATTAAAATTTTAAAACAATACACTATAAAAAAATTTAAAGTAGATTTTATGAAAAACAATTTCAAAATGATTTCAATCATCTATTATTTTTTTTTTAAAAAATCAAAATGATTTCAATCTTCTTTTATATGTTTTAATGTATAATGGTTTTCAAAACTTGTTCGTGATCTTTTTATAAGTTTTCAATGTGTTTTCAATGAAAAATATTTTTATAATGTTTACAAGCTTATATTATACATTTTAAATGAAAAAGGATTTAAAAAGGATTTCATTTTTTCTTTATAAGTTTGAAAGTTATATTATATGAAAAATATTTTTCAAAAGGTTTTATGTATTAAACATATTTTTTCAGACAAGAAAGGATATTTATTCATGAAATGATTTTAAAAGATATTTCAAAATTATTTTCCATATAATATTACTTATATTGATATTACTCATTCTAATATAATGGTTCCATTCATATCCTTTCTATGAAGGGATTATTCTTATTGTGATGGTCTTCATGAAACCCATTTTTCCTTCGATGGTTATATGAAATCTATTACACTTTCACATGTTAATATTTTGATTAAATGATTATGAAACCTGTAATTATTCCCAATGTTGTGATTTTTTTACATTTTTATGATACCCATTTAATTTCAAGGGTTATGATATGTTTATTTATGATATTTCGGAACATATATGTATTATTTTATTATTTGATGGATTGAACCTATATCTCCCTCTAATTAATTTGGTAATGTTTTATATCTCACAGGATAGACTATCATGGTATGAGGAGTGACATAATCCTACTATGGTTGTCTTGGTAATGAACCATGACTGCTAAGACTTCCATGGGAGTGAACCATGACTACTATGATGGTATGAAGAGTGATATCATGCAACTAAGATGGTATTAGTCTTCAATCATTACTACTGGATGGTCTTGGAAGTGATGACTTACCTACTATGGAAATTATCATATACATATGTGTTTTACACAATTACATGTTTTATTATTACATTAAGATTTCATGGATAATGATATCTATTTATTTATTATTCATGTCATATTAACTTCTAATATTTATTCCAAGATCTCTGTAATGATATTTGATATGAAAAGTATTATATTCTCTTTTCATGGTCACATTATTATCCCCTTATTCCCATGTTTATTCTTACATGTCTCCCATGTTTACCCTTACTGAGCAATTGATATTACCATTTGTTTATTTCCATTTCCCCTGGATATGATGATATGTACTATGCTTGATATGTCTAAGAAGGGTTCTAGTAAAAAAAATCCTAGTGGGTGACGATGTATCTCACACATATACCAATGTTTATGAATCCATGATTCCAAAGGAACTATACCAACTATGGTATTTGGGTGTCTATTTGTATATAATTTATGTATTCCAAAAAAGTTATGTATTGTTAATGTTTTAAAAATTGAGGGTCTCTATTCACAGTAATAACTATTTTATGGATATTAATTTATTTTCTTGAAAATATTATAAATAAATATCCTTAAACTTTTTACATAGAAATTGTTTTTAAAAATATACATCATTTTTTAAAAAATAGTTAATTTATAAAAATCATCTATATTAGATGGTCATAAATAATACCATTAATTATTAACATTCTAACCATTTAATTTGATTGTTATACTGAATTTGAAATCCTTCATTGAATTTTATGAATACATTATATAATAATAATATATTATGTTATTATATATATACATATATTGTAATAAAATACCCCAATTAAATATATATTTTATGGTTAATTATTGAGTTTTTAAAGTGAATCAACATTTATCATGAATTTTAATATTTAATAAATATTATAGAAGGATGTTTTAGTTTATTATTTTTTTTGGAAAATACTATACAAAATAATATTTACTTAGAGGTAAATACATACAAAAAATATAGGTGTTACCCATCGAAATATAAATTTTGCCGCAGATCATTTTATAAATTTTGACATATATCTTCTAAATAAATTATTCCTTATTGATGACATATAAAATAATTTTATTTGTTTCGTAAATATCTACATTTTTTGTTTCAATACTTTTAAATAGTCCAATCAATATAAAGTATTTTTTAATCCACACCTTATTGAAAATAATGGTAGTGGAAATATGAGTGGATGTATGTTCATCTTCATCAAACATCAATGACATTAATGATATCTTCTTAAAAAAATTCAAAATTAAATATTGGTCGATAATATTAAGAGGGGGATGGAATAAATTTTTTTTATAATAATGAGTCAAAAACGATTAAAATCTATTTCTACATAAGACCACTCGATGTTGAAAATAAGAATGAGTATACATGGTCATAATAAATTTTCATAAATCAGTTCAGCATATAATACCACTTTAACATTCCCATTTTAGAGGATCTAAAACTATATGTATCATTAACGGTACATCCCACAATCTTTTTAACCAGATACATTACAATAATTCATGTAAAAGATATATAATGTTCTCTTTAACATATCTTCCTTATTAACCCACACTCCACTATAATTGATAATTTTATCACTATGAAGACTTGAATTAAATAAATGATTGGAAAACCTACTCTTTAAATTTATTGTACATGATGACTACAATTCTGATTTCTATGAAGTAAAATATATTTAATAGTATCATATATATATTATCTCTCCCTCATGGGATTAATTCCATTATATCCCCATAATGGTTCTAGAACCACTATTTTTAAAACATCATTTTATTCTCTATCAATCACAAATAACTATAGGAAGGATGACGTAATATGTTATCAAAAAGTTAAAGCATTCATATAGTTATCCTTATTTATAAATCACTATCAATTACCTATTTGAAATAAAAAAATAATAATATTAGTTAACAATGTGTCTTATAAAATTGTTTCTTAAAATAACATACAAGGATGTTCCTTGATCATACCTAGAACAACTCTTTAATTCAACTGCACAAACCTGATAACTCATCGTTAGATATTTATTTACACTGATAATTTATTCCCAAATCTTTATTAATAGTATGTATTTATCACTCTTATTTTATTTCATCATGTTTTGTGCTGGAATTTTTATACACACTAATAAAAAAATATTTAGTAAGTTTTAATTCATATATTTTAGTCACATATTCTTTCAAAGCATTCATTTAATAGGGTTATTTGAAGAATTACTAGGCTAGTTGTAACTTCCACAAGTAATATAGTAATATACTAATTAATCTTTATTATGAAATCTATCATAAAATTTGATCACATATTCATGTGAGATAATATATTTTACATTATCACATACACTTTAATATGTCTAAAAATATTCCATCTAGTCCATCCCATCATCCAGAAATTCCATCCTGGAAAACTCATATTTTGTAGACTATTTTCATCATTAGTAGAGTATTATTGATTATGAATTGTATGTGGTTAAATTATTTGGGTAATATTTTTTGATAATTGATTTATTTTGAAAATGGGTCTGCTTCCAAAATATGGTGGATTTTTCTAAGGAGGTGCAACATGTGAAATAAGAACATTTAGAAATCCTGATTATGATTGTTGAAGTGTAATTGAATTTAAAATTGTACCACTTTTATTGATAATTTATTGAGACATATTTTTGTTTTTTGTTGCTAAAATGGCATTCTATAGTCATCGTAGAGGTCAACTAGAGGAAGATGCAGAAAATGTGGTTGCACCTGAGCCCAAGGTGAACTAGAAGCTAGTGTAGAGTATAGTGAAAGAATTATATGATATGGACTATGGGAATAAATTTGATGATCCAAATATTATGGTTCATTCCGTTCAATTTTAAAAATAGAATCTATCATTTTATGGGTGATTCAAAACTGAAAATGGTGGAGGTTTGGTTGAAAAGAATCAATAAGATATTTTAATTCTTGGGAATACTAGTGGAGATGAAATTCATGTTAGGAACATATATTATGGAAGATCATTACCATTATTGGTGGGAGTTAGAGGTCTATTCTATAATAGACAAAGGGATGACATGGGAGGGTTATGATGAATTTTTTAGCAATCAATTCTACCCACATATGTTCTCTCTATAGTGCATCTCTGATTTCATTCATTTAAAGCAACAGAAACTATTGATAATAGAAAATGAAACTCTTTTTATGAACATAGTGTGGTTTTCACCAGAGTTGGTGAGTATTACATCATTTAATTAAGTATTTTTAAAGCTAGGATGAGGTAGAAAATTCAATCTAAAATAGTGGGGTTATGTATAAGTGATTACATAAAAAATGGGAATAGAGAAATAGTAGCTGAATGGGATATCTTCAGAAATAGGCTAGGGAATAATGTTGGTACCCATGGGGAATATAGCTAACTATAATTCTGGGATCAATAAGAAGAGGCACACTTATTTCCATGGTGGATGTATTGGTTATAACTCGATGGTAGGATCTATGAATCTTCCTCCAAATCCTCATAGTAAGAGAGGCTATTTTTAGTGTAGCTCCATGGGCCACATAAAGAGATATTGTATAGCACAAAATCAAGCATGACATTACTGTAAGAAGATGGAATATCTTCAGCATTATTATCACAATGCTCTGAGGTTAGGCATTTGTGATACACCTCATGGGTAACAGGTATCTTATACCATGATTGGGAGAGGGAAGCAGCATACCCCTCGTCAATAGAGAAAAGTTACTCATGGTGATTCTAGGAACACCACAACTCATCATCCAGGAAATAAAGAGTAGAGTATAGCAAGAAACTAGTTCTTAGGGGTTGACCAGGTTGTGATGGATGATTAGTTGGGACCATCCATGGTTCTTGGTAAAATTATTATAAATTATACCTTGATTCATGAAATGATTGATATGGATTATTTTCATTATTTTATTTACTCTCATGCTATTAGTTTATTTGGATTAACTATGGAAATGATGCCTTTTGTTTTAAAACATCAAACTCCTCTGGGTCAAAAAGAGTGTCGATCCTTCCTGTGTGGATCATTCTATATAGTTGTGTATGGGGTTAAGATGATGTGGGATTTCTCAGTGCTTGATATAGATTCCTATGATATAATCCTAGGAATGGATTGGATAATGATTTTTAAGGACCACATTGATTGTTATGTGAGAATGGTTAGTTTTATGAAAAATGATGGCATCAATCTTCTCTTTAGAGGGGAAAAAGAATGAAATGTTATGTGGAAATTATTTTTGACACAAGAAGTCGGAACAATATCTTATTAAACAGTCACATTGTTATTGGCATCAATGTAAGTAGTTGAACATATAATTTTTACACTAGTGGTTTATCAGATTACGGATCTCTATCCCAAATAAATATTAGGGTTTCCACCCATGAGAGAAGTGGAATTTAGGATTGATATTATTCTAGGGACAAGACTAATATCACTTCCATCTAGCCTATTGGAACCAACATAATTGGGGATATTTAAATTGTTGTTGGGGGGGGGTTTGAAAATAAATGGTTCATATGGCCTATCACATATCTATGGGAAGAACATGTTTTTTTGTTAAAAATATGGATATAACTCTTCAACTATGTGTCGATTATTGTAATATAACCAAAGATAGGATAATGATCCAATATCCACATCCACACATTGATTATTTATTCAAGAAGTTGATGGGATATCATTTTTCTTCCAATATTTACATACAGTCTGGATATCATTAAGTGTAGGAGAGAAAGTAGGATATTTTAAAAACAACCTTCAAAAGTAGATATGACCATTATTAGTATGTGGTTATGGCCTTTGTTATGACTAATTACCTAGTGGGTTTTATACCATTGATAAATCAGCTATTTCCCAAGTATATTGATTATTTTTAGTGGTATTTTTCAATGATATAATTGTGTATTCTAGAACTAGGGTGGATCAGGAGAAACACATGGTGATAGTGTTGGGGATCTTGGAAGATCATCGATTATATAGTTATTTGTTGAAGTGGGACTTTTGGATTCTAGAGGTTCATATCACTGGGCATGTTATTTTAGAGAAGGGTGTTTAAGTTGATCTAAAAAAGTTAGATGCTGATATTTCATGAACACCGTGAAAGAATGTTCTTGAGATACTATGTTTCCATGGTCTAGCTGAATATTATCAATGTTTTGTTAAGGATTTCTCATGATTGGACTCACCAATTAAATCATTTATAAGGGATAATGTTCAATTTCAATAGAATTGGTAGTTTAAAAAATTGTTTGAAGAGCTTAAGAGTGGCCTTACATCAGCACTAATGATGGTTTTTATAGAACCAAGAAAATTTTACATGGTGTATTGTGTCACATCGGGATCAGGTTTGGGATGTTTCCACTAGATATGGGATAATGTGGTTTCCTGTGGACCATGACAGCTGAGGGTGCACAAGGAGAACTACCCAACATGTGATTTTGAGATGGTTGCGTTGGTTCATTCAATGAAAATGTGGCATCCGTATCTCTTTGGTTATAAATTCATGCTGTTTACTAATAAAAAAGTTCAAATAAAATTTTCTCACAAATAGATTTGAACATGAGACAATGGGGATGGATGGAGTATCCCTAGATGCTTCACTTTGACTTGATGTACACATAGGGAAAGGGAAATTCAGTGGCTGATACATTATGTATGAAGTTGTATCCTCAGGTGGCGAAACATGATTCAGATAACTGGCAGTTGATGTCAGTTATAGATTACATGAAATTGTAATGTGTTGAATGGAGTGATAGCGTGGTTTTCATCCTAATTTTGTTAATTATTGACTTGGTGGTCTTGGTTAAAGAGGCACATATGTCTGATTCTGATTGTATGGATATTAGGTTGAAAATCAATAGTGGTGAGACCATTAGGGATGGAAAGTAAATAGGAAATTTACTTTTGTGTTTACTTAACCATATGGTTGAATCAATGGATTTTCAAGAGAAAATAATCATGGTTTATCATCATTATAGATGTGATTTCCATCCTAGAATTACTAAAATGTATGAGGTGTTGAAAAAATTATTTTTTATTGGACGGTATTCATAGGAGATTGGTAGATTTTGTTTTGAGATGATTGACTTTTCAGCAATTCAAGGAATAGCATCAATGGCTTGCAAGTATGCTGAAATCATTTCCTATGCCTATATGTTAGTGGAAACAAACATTGATAGATTTTATTATAGGTCTCCCAAGAATAGCTTGAATGTGGGATGTCATATGGGTGATAGTAGATCAGCTCACAATGTCATCCCATTTTTATCCCTGTTTTTGAGCCTCATATAGTGGAGGATATATCCAAAATCTATATCCATGAAGTGGTAAAGAAGTATGGTGAGGAAGTTTTGATTATATTAGATAGATATCCTAGGTTCACATATTTTTTTATAGAAATCCTTGAAATAATCCCTTGGGACTTAGTTGTAGATGAGCATGACCATTTATCCTCACATGGATGGGCAGTCCGAGAGGAAAATATAAAAATTGGATTATTTTTTATGGGATCTTGTGATTTATTTTGGTGGTTAATGGGAGGAGAACATTCAATTAGTGGATTCCTCCTACGATAATATTTATCTAGCATCGATACATATGAATCTTTTTGAAGTATTATATGACCATATGTGTCATTCTCCACTATTTTGGGAGGGAATGGGGGAGACATCAATTGTATGAGATTGACATTTTCAGTAGACTATGGAGAATATCAAGTTGATCAGGAAGAGAATGGAGATAGCTCAGAGACATCATAAATTGTATAGGGAACACCGTCGTTGACGATTTCTATTCGATGTGGGTGATCATGAGTTCTTTAGAATCTCTCATATGTCTGTACCTCAACAGTTTTGTAAGAAGGGAAAGTTATCTTCAAGGTATATTGGCCCTTTTGAGATAGTGTAGAGGGTTCAAGAGGTGGATTATGAGTAATCCTTTCAACAACTATTCACTTTCGTACACAATGTATTCCCCATTTCTCAGCTGATGAAGTTCCATCTAGATCCTTACCATCTAATTAGATGGAATCATCTGGAACTAGGGCTAGATGATTTCTTTTAAACATTCCAATGTGGAATGTGGATCGAAATGAAAAACTATATCATTGTAAAAAAAATTTACTAGTTCATGTATTGTGGAAGCTTGGTTAGAATCAGGAGGAGACTTAGGAGAGAGATAAAGAGATGGTTGAGCAATTGTTGGAGCCCTTTCGGTAAAGAAATGGTCCTTTACCTTATGAGGATGGAATTTCCAATGATGGGGAGAATGTACCACCCCCATATTTTATATATTTATTCCTTTTTTTATTCCTTGTAATGCGGTAAAAGTAGATAGAAAATTATTTGGAGAGATTTGGAGGGATTTTGAATAGTTTGTAGGCCTTTATAGGCGAGCACAACCTGAGCATGGTTTGGGGTAACCAAGAGGAATCACTAGGTAACTGTGATAGTAGAGTAAGATTGATTCACGTGGTCTGAACACAGTTTGACAAAACATGTGATGAAACCATGAGGGGTTCGTATTGAGGTATTATCATGCACATTGATAGAACACAATTTTCCTAACCATGCGAGCTAACTGTGTGCGGAAATAAAAATTGGGGTTTTAATTATGGGTTCACATGGAATTTTCCATTAAATCCACCTCCATTCTCTTATATAAACCCTACACTGTATTTTTTGTTTATCAATGGTTATAGTGGATCTACCACTCATATTTATGTGATTTTAAGAGTTTTCAAGGCGCGGTGAAGGGGATTCACTTCTAGTTTTCCTTTTCACTAGGATCATTCTTGGTTTTTCTTAGATTTAGTTCTACCTATATCTCAGTTTTCTAGATCTATGCCTATTTCATGTACATATAGGGTTATTTTTGCCTAAAATGATGATATTGAGGCTTTTTGGTGTTAGTTAAATGTATTTAAGGTGGTTTCGGTGGAGTTTTCACACAGATTTGTGGTGCAGATGGGAGTTGGTCGATTTCAACAAAACCATAAAGAAGGTGGCATCACTCTCAAATCCATTTTGTTATAACAAGAATACTTTTTTCAATTAATTGGTTTTTCTTAAAATTAAATATTAATATGATGTACGAAGCTTCATAAAAGTTACATTTGTGATGTTTTGTGTATTTTTTAGAAAAATGGGCTATTGTGGTGAAATATCATTTGTTGTTGGATTTTAAAATGTTGATTTTAAAATTGGTAGCATGGTTGATTTCAGAAAATGTGTTTCTATAAAATGGTTTTCTGTATTTAATTCGATATGGCTTGGAAAAAATCCTAAGGTATTTTTCGTTTGTAAAATAGCTGTTTTTAAATTATTGTGGCTTCAGCTGGTGTATATACTTTTTAATGGAATTAGAGATTTATGCCTTTATTGATTGTGGTGTAAAGTGAAAGGGGATAACCACTATAAAAATTGATGGATAGTGTATATAATGACCACTAATAATGATATGTGTGTGTGTGATGTAATACTATGTTTGGAAAGAAGTAAATGGGCATGGACTGTATGTTCCACCATGATTGTTACACCATGTTGAGTGTATGAAACTGTTCGGCTATGTATAATATTTGTATGGAAATGAAATATGATATTTTTGGGATAAATTTTTATTTTAAAATGGATTATGTTGTGATGGTTGGATTTCCCTTGTTATATGTGGATTTTGGTGAAAAATGGCTAGGTTATTGGGTAGCTAGAGATTATTACTCTATTTGATGTTTTATATAAAATTATCTATATTAATTTACTAAATAATATATATTAGTCTCATGTGTAGGGAAGTGATTTGGGGAAATCTTACTGATTATTATGACACACCCCCTACATTGGTATAAAGGTGATTTTGGAGTGGTCATTTTCAAGACACTAGTAAGGGCTAAGAATCTAATTTCTCTAGAGGTTCATCAATATTATTAGATGATATTGTGGTTCTTGGAGCATGGTAATTGGATTGGAGCTATGTAGTTGTGTAATATATTCTTGGGTTATTTTAGTCTTCTATATGGTAAATTAATTATGGAACATTTTTATTGAGTTGTATTGGTCTATGTTAATTGTTATGTAATTGGTTTGGCTGCATGTCAGTTACATAGTGATTTGTTTCATTGGTTGACATTGTTGAAATGCATCATGTAGATGTGGTTGGTCATGGTTATTGTGTTCATTAATTTGAATTAAAGGGAAAATAGTTCCCCAATGGTTGTTGATGTGCTCATCTTTTATTTCAAGCCTCTGGCACCTAGGGAAAGTCGCCTATGGAAAAGTAGAATCTCACCTCCTTCTCAAGCCAATAAGGAAGGGAAAGGATATTACATATACCAACTTATTTATGTAGTGGGGTAATCATTTCATATTATCTTATGGATTTTACTTGATTGGTGTATAAAAAATCAACATAATTATTACCCCTTATATCAAAATAGTCGAAAAAAGCATCATGGATTTTGAATTGTTCATAATAAAAATTTATTCTTCTCCAATAAAAACAACTTCTTCAATGTAGGTGACAATTTAATATTATCATTGTTTCCTCATAAAGTATGTGTTTTGTAATATTTATGCATTTATCTATTATTTTAATATTCAATATAATTATGTCCAAACATCTAATAATACCAATAATTGACAATGAATCCATGTTTTTCTAATAGATAAAATAAATTGAGATTCTGTTCCTTGATTTTGTTATACTGGATACTTATTCATTTCTAAAACAATAGGGTATATTCATTTAATTTTAATTCATGTATCCACCTTTGATGAGGTCATGGATTTCACTAAGTATTCATGCACCCATATTTTTTCACATTTTTAACACTACAATAATTTTATGAATCTATATTAGTTATTATGTTTCTATTACATAATGGTTTATTTTTGTACCACTAATGTTGAATTATAACAATTAAATTTGTATCATGACGATGGGTTATGGAATTACAATCCATCCCTTAAAGAACATCAGAGGATACCTATGGATTATAAGAAATGTAATGGTAGAGATTTTTGGTATGTGTGAAACCCAAAATAATATGATTGAATCATTTTGTCCTCATGTAAATTATTGGATATATAGGTGTGAAAGATTTTTATACCAGTTATTATTAAATTTTGAAAATATTTTGTCTATTCATAGATTTGAGAAATGTTTTTTATATAATTATGAGATTTCTGTTTGATTGGAAGAATTATTCCTGGTGTGTTTTGGTTTTGAATACTATGATAAGGGTCATAGAAAAAATAGTATTATAAATTTGAGAGGATTATTTTGACAATATGGTTTGATGGGAGGTGTGCTACATTGATAAACTAAAATATTATTTAATATTCTATATGAGCTCTTGGGATTTGAGATAATGATTTCAGGAATGGTTGATTAATTCAAACATATTTTAATGGTTTTATTAATGATATGTAAATGGTCTTGAGTTTATTCTCTGAGAACATTTACCTAATTGTGGAAATATGAATTTTTTAGTTTTGAGGTGAAATTTCACTATATATGGAATTATATGTTACCTTTATCTATGGGATGATGAAAATCAATATAGATGATCTAGTAATACATGATAATCATAGTTGTAATTAACAATAAAAATATACCCTTCATGAAAACATAAACCACATGCTATATAAGACTAATTCATCATTTTTATAAAGATTTTTGGACCTCCATAAGCTTGAATACTACTTGCATAACCATCATACTGATCATCATAACCATGAATTTCCCCTATATAATAATAATGTGTTATAATTAAAAAATAATATACATACAAATAATATGTGGAAGAATGATTCATATATTATATTTTAATGATTTTCATAATAATCACTTGTATAATCTGGTTTTTGTAAACACCAATACATAGTAAAAATATAAATATTTATACTGGACATAAATGGAGTTTCCATTTTAATTTTTTATGAAGAATGTGTTTTTTTATGGTTAGAAAATTGATATTGGATAACAAAATGAAAACATTAATTTGATATAAGCACTAAATCATATATAAACTAATTATCATTATAAAATAGTGAAGGGGAATTAATGATTTTTTTTAAAACTGTTTCATGTCCAAAAACAGATATTTTTTTTATTTTCATATTTTGATGAGAAGAAAATATAAATATGATTCATCTATTTATTTATGTTCTAAATATAATAGAGTCTCATTAATACATGATCCACGATTGTTATGAGCTTGATTTAGGAACATGATATGTGATGAATTATTATTCATTTTATTATGATTGTCAAATGAGACTATTTGAATACCATCATTTTTTATCTAAAGATAAAATAAATATGATGATGCATAAACTGACCTGAAATGTTCTAAATATAAATATGAATTTCTATTCAAGATAAGCCTTTTATAAATGAAATTTTAAGTAGTTTTTTGTTGAGTTAATGATGTTCTTATTTTTGTGTTTATCATTGAAGTAATTTTTTATGATGAAAATAGTTGAATAAGTGGATTAATGTTGATTATTCTGAAATATGTATTGATGTGAGATTATACTGAATTTTCAAAAATACTACTGCAAAATAAGGATTTATTTAGTATTAGAAGTTGATTTATTAAAATGTTTACCTACACATGTATAGAATGATTATTTAAGGATTTCATTAGAGGTATTTTTAAATTATGATTATAAATAATTAGAGTATAATGGATGCAGAATCTATAATATATATTGCATATGGAAAATGATGGAGAAGTGTATTCTAATAAATTTATAAGGTAGATTGATTGAGTTGAAAAATAGAATATTAGGATCCTAGGAATATAAAATATATAAAAAATGTGATTTGATATTGATGAAAAGAATATAATAGTTTAATTAATATTTTTTAAAAAATATCGAAAAATAATTTCTTAAGGACATACATATAATAGGAACTGGATTTTCAAAGATATTTTTTATGTGTAGAACATGTATCATTTATACAAAAAGAAAATGTAATAATTGTTAATGTGGAAAAGAAAGGATATGATAATGAACTATAAGATCAAATTTATATAAAATAAAAATATAATTATACTACAATAACAATTATTATAGAAAAATTTAAAATGTAATAATAGATGAAATATTATCCAGTTATTTATATTTTTGATATATTTTTTGGGTATTTCAGTGGATGAGGAGCTGTTAGATTTGGTGGAATCATAAGAGATAAATTTAATTTGTGAAATTCATTTGATAAGATTAATTAAAGAGTGAGTAATTTTTATTCTATGTATGATTATGCTTTAGTAATCATGACGATCTATTAACATTTAATGAATTTTCATCTATGATGGAAGAATATTGTTTTTTAGATTATGGGACATCCCTGTAATGATCATATATTTTCCTATATCCAATGTTGAATGCAAAAAATTTTATATACATGGACTAAATCCACTAAACCAAGGAAAATACATGTATTCCAGGAGATGATAGTGCGACACTTTGAAAAAATTCATAAGTTGTTTATGTAAGTCATATGAGTATTTCTGATTTGAATTCATGAGGATTTGTTTTGAAATATTGGGAATCACAAACCATTTTAGTTTGTGATTGATTGTATTTGATAATACCTGATTGGTGTGAAGAACCTTCAAGGGAAGAATTAAGACTTATTTTCAAACCTTATAAGTATGTGTTTTATGGTTTCCTTGTTTCACGAAATATTTGAGTGAGGATATGATATACAATTTCAAGAGGATCAACACTTATTGTATTCTAGGAGGTTGAATTGCAATGAATAAATCAAAAAGTAAGAATAGTTAAATACTATTACTCATATATTATAGATTATTTAAATAAGGATTATACTGAATTCGTATCCTATATTCTTATTTTATCGATGATCTATTTGATGAAAAATTGTAGCTAGAGGTAGAAGTAATTGGTATAAAAGTTTTTTAGGATAAATAAGTTAACAGATGAAAACCAAAATAAAAACTAGTTAATTCCATAGGGTAAAAAGTTTCATGGTACAAAAATATCATTATTTTAATTGAAAAAAATAGCACAACAAATCGTTTGTTATAATAAAAAGTTAAAAAATACTCGTATAGAATCATTATATTCATTATAAAAGATTCTACAATTCACAATGAATGTCATGCATCCAAAACTAGATGTAAAGGAAATGAAGATAATATAAAATGATGGTCAACTATAAGAAATATATAATATATAAGAAGATTAAAATTTCAATTTTAATAGAAACTTAGAGTAGTGATTAAAATTAATTGATGTTAAAAAATATTCCATCAACATGATTTTCATCAGGTTTGGAGAAAAATTTTATAATCTAAAATAATTAATAACTACATGTTCTTAATGAACATAGAAAGGAAGTTTTTTTATTCAAGTATTATATATGATTTTTCAGTAAAATGTCATTCAAACTTGTTTAATTTCGATATTGAGAATAATTAGTTTAGAATCCACATCATCCTCATAGAAGAAGGTATTCCACAAGCCTCATAACTTTTTTATTTCAAAATATATTTTAGAATACTCTATTATACAAAATGAAAAATATATAAAACCTTGGGATTGTAAAAATGAAACTAATGAAACTAATAAATTAATGGTGGATATGATAATGATTATAAGGAATATATCCCATAACAAATCAGAAAATTATGGTAATTAAATTAAAAGATAATAATGATCTAAATATATAAATATTGTGCTTATCGGAAAAATATATAGATTTGATGGACACATCTATGTTTATGATGGTTTGGCACATGGAAAATAATTATTTTCATAATATGTAAAATCTTATAAGTGATGGAAGGATTTATATTGTGGCCGTATCATGGAATAAATGTGAAAATATTTGAAAAAAATTATTTTTCATAGATGATTAGACAAATATCTCCCAAAAATTGGAAAGATTGATAAATTATATGAATATTGAAAAGTATATGTGTAAAGAAAAAACATGTCATGTCCATCGAGTGGACACTGAGTTGTCCCACAACATAACTAAAAAGTATCCTTGATCCCAGTAGGCTAATGAATAACATTAAGTGTAGTTAACATAACCTATGGGTATCATTTCACCCTTATGGAGTTAAATATAAACACCCAAAAAACGCCTAATAACTATGATGAAGAAAATTACTTCCCAAGAGGAATCTAATATAGAAAATAATTTAATAAAAAATTTAAAAACTATGAACAATGCTAAAAAAATAAAACTATATATCACATAGGTTAATACCATAAATTAAGCCACCATTTCCATTAAATCAAAGGACTAATCGCCTTCTCCAAGTGACTTTCAAGTAACCACTACGATTCCAACAACCATTTTCATCAAAAATAACATTGAACTAGAAAACAACTGACAATAAATAGCCTGAATAATAATTTAAAATATAGAGACTACATACCTACAAATATGAGTATTTAGACTATGAGTTGGTGTCAGTAGGAATCCAGCATGATTATAATTCATTCATTTTATAAAATAAACCATATTCATCGGTTTTTAAATAATAGAAAATATAGTTTTTATTTTTATTTTAAAGAGTATGTTCCTAAAAAATGGAACATGAACTTTCATAATTAAAAACTATCATATAAAATTTTATAATGTAATTCTACCAAAAACCATTTTAATTAAAAGTGATAACCACTTCCCATTAAAAACCCACACTATGTAAAATAATCCAACACATGGTTAAAAATAATTAAATAGCATGTCCAACAAGAATGTCAATCTAAATTCCATCTCCACTTTTCTCCTTGAATATATTTTACACACCCAACACAATGAAACTAATAGAAAAAAGGGAAACAATAATGGAACACCACATTAATAGGTTATAAATAAATCCAATAAATTGATGAGAAAAACTAGGAAATAACATGAATTAACCATAGAAAGATAAAAAAATCAACGAAATCCTTCCATGAAATAAATATATCATATCCCAATATACAAAAAAAAGGAATAACATACATACATAGAATGAGGTGACACCACATGGGCTGATGGGAAAATTCATGACACATACAAAGGGACCAAATGCCGAAAGAATAATGGTCGCATGTCTATCAACTGAATAGATCTTACCCATATAACATCTGTGAGAAATCTCATAATCCAAGTGTTATGTATTTTTGGTGTCTAGCCAGATCAAAACACAACTATACAAATACCATTCATTAAATACCCCATTATTATCCCTAGTCTACCCATGGTATAATAAAAGAGGTGGTCCATGAGAATATAATTCCACCACCTAATAATATTAATTACCCAACATCTAACCCCACAATCATGTTTATACAACCTCTAAAACTACCCTTAATAAAATCCATGATACCTAAAAAAACATGATTCAGATAAAGAATTATTAATCACATGGATGAAAAACCACATCAATTACACAAGCTGTTCAACAGTGGAACAATCCACATCATATCAAAATTTCAAACTATTCCTTCAATTACATCATATAAATTTAAAAATTACATCATAAAACAATTTTGAATTCAAAAATGATTCCAAAATAAGGCATAAAAACATCAAAGATCAACTAAATAAATTGGGGGAACTCCATTTTAAATTTATAAAACCAAAACACCATTTAAAATGATGAATTATTTTAAACATAGAAGGGGTCCCACATTGAAAATCCCATTATAATGAAATCCAATAGAATAAGTAAATTTTATAATGAAACCCCTATTTTTTATTATATAACAATATGAATGCATAAAACACCATTTAAAAACCATGTTGCATTCAAAATATAAATTCACCAATTTTTTTGAATGATAAACTCACCCATTCGTGGAGAATGTTTTCAAAATCTAAATTATATATCATATACTTAATTTCATTAAACATAAAAAACATTTAATGTACCAATTTTTCCTGGAACAATAAAATAAATTAAAATGAATCATAAAAACCAGACTCACATTTTGAAATCAAAAGGCCATTCATAATATTCATACGAAAGGAAATAAATGGACAAATAAAACCCCATATGAAGTAAAATCCTAATTTTAGAAAAACCATAGGCATGGGAATTGGAAAAACATGGCCACTAGTGTGAGAAAAGAATATGGAAAGGGATAAAACGAAACAAAAATCAAAGGGAATCCCTTACCATTAAATCCAATTAATGATTCACCAAGGAATCACCATGAAAGAAAATTTAAGGATCTTTGAGAGAACTTATCAGGGTTAGGGTAAGGGTAGATATTGTGTTGTTCAAATGGAGAAATCCAAGGGGATAAACCCTAATTAAAAAGTTGATAATGGCAGAATGTAACCCCTTTTAATGGGAAACATAGTTTACTGACATGGTTAAAAAACCCCAAATGGGAGCCATACATATCCCTACTTTCAATATTTATATAGGATGTACAATTAATATTAAGGGATAAACTATTTATTCCCCTTAAATTTAAGAATAAAAAAATTTCCAATAATTCCTCACTTTTCACCCAAAAATTCTAGGAACTCATGGGGGTAATCTATCTGTGAATTATCCCTCACATAAATATGGTATTATTAGTTTCATAAAATCCCCACCATTCCACTTTATATACCCATAAATTTCTATTTCAATATAAATGTATAAAATTAAAAGCCACAAAACAGCCTAAAAAAGTCAGATGAGTATGATGATGAATCTCTATAGATGTACCTAGAAATAAACTCCAAATTGATGAAGATCCATCAATATCAAACCACTAAAGTGAACTGTTTATCAAATGTATCCAAAATAACTCATCCAATATCACTTGTGGAATACCAAATATTTATATAGATAATGAGAATAGGTCTCCAAACTGTAACGGTATGGAATTACTTCCAGTGGACTATAATTGATACCTATCAGGGCACTCCTTGGGTGGCTTCAACCCCTAGGCGGGACACACCACCATCCCCAGTGGCAGACATTTCCTCATGATGCCCTTGGGCACAGAGCCATGCTTCGTCCAATGCTCACATGTGAGAGTTTCCAAGGATCGGATTCATTCCTAGCTCATTTTCCTCTGATACCAACTATAGAGTCCCAAAGCCTGACTTACATATACATTAAATTACTTTTCGGAATATCTAATACATAAAAAAAATAGACACCAAAGGACCGTAATAGATTAGTGTCTTTGGAAACTAGGAATATAATATTCTAATCTTGGTGAAATATATTCAATATCTCCCACAATGAACTTCCTTTTTTTCTTACCAAGAACCTTTATTTATATCCAGGGGAAAATAAAACATATAAAGGGTGAGATCAAATGCGCAGTAAGGGTATGCATAGAGAAAATAAAACAAACAATATACATTTGAACTTTAAAACATGAACATAATATTTAAACATCAAAAATCTTGAACACTGACATAAAACATGGTAGTACGTTAGGCATAGATCATAATGGATCATCAATCATGAAAAAATAGCATGGGAATAAAGCATGTAATTGTGGAAACCATTAATCACAAGTTATGATTTCCATAGTAGCCAAGGCATTGCTGCCAAGACCATCTTAGTGGACAAAGTCCCTTTCTGAATCAAGTTCACTCCTCGTTCCAGTCCAGTATCATGGATCCAGATTAACTTATCATTACAACCATGTATATATCATGAGATATAAATCTTTACCCAATGCATTGGGGGGATATATAGGTCCCACCCATCTCATAATGAAATCATTCTTACGTGTGCCACAATATAAACATAAATCATTAATCATAACCCAAAGAATAAAATGGGTTTCATAAACATCATCCCATCCTAACATAATCCATATAAAACAAATGGATATCATTTCATCATAAGAAAAGTGAAACCATGTAAATCATAGTGACATTATATTTGAGAGAAACACATATGAAATAATGTCATCTTAGATGGAATATGTTTTTGATAAAACACTTGAAAACAATTCTTGACGAAAATATTCTTTCTTCTTAAAAATAATTTTCTTTTCACAAAATGCCACGCAATTTTAAAATAAATGTATTTTTTTGAACATAAACATGAAATCTTGTAGAGTAAACTTCATGAAAATAAGGTGTTATGAAACCGTAAAAATCTCTTCACACCGTATAAGTTATAAAAAAATTTGTCTCGTTCTTTTTCCGGAAAAGTCAAAAAGTACCTCGTTTGGTAAACAAAACGAAATATTCCTTCCATATGATGTGGTAAAAGTAAAAAAATGTAAAAATTACATTAAACATACATGGATGAAAATTAAACATTTTATGAAATCATTTTGAGAACATATGGGCATGGATAATAAACATAACCCCATTAAATACTTACGAATAAACAATCTCGGATAAGAATGAGATTGGAATAATTATCCCTTACCTTATGTCCAATTTCTTCCATATGTGTATGAGACTCCTGTATAGTGGAATTACACATGTGATTAACGTGTAACAAAACCATAATAGTATTTATGATATCATATATTATTCACTTATGACTTTATATTATTTGTTCATTTGTCAATTCCTTGTTAAAGCAATGTTTTGGGTAAAACCATTTCATTTATCATCCATGTTTTGACTTGTAATTATTAATACGATTTCATAGATCATTGTTACATAATTCCAGATTATAAAAAATGATCTATATATAATATATATTCAGAATATACATATATATATAATAGATCGATAAATGGAAAGAAATACACCGTTCATGGAGACAGTAGGTCATACGTACGCATGAACGCTGTTTTTTTCGTTTCCTTGTTGAATTGAATGGAATTAAGTAGATGAAATACATATATATATAAATAAATCCAGTAGAATTATTATGTTCTATATTTCATTATTACCTATTACATATTCTTTATAATCATTCTTGAATTGTTAACATGGAAAATGAATCTCATTGCGTCGTGGAGACGGTAATCCGTACATACGCACGAGCGATGATATCATTCCCATATTTATTGAATGGAATTGGATTGAATTATATAATATCATAGAATCAATATTATGTTAAAATAATCATATATAGATATTCTTTACACCAATATACCCATCCAAGTAAGGTGGTGGTGGAAAAACAGATTACACCATGACGTGGAGACGGTATTCTGTACGTACGCACACGCGGTGATTTCATTTTCCGTTGGATGGATAGAAGGTGAAATATGTTTTTATAATATTTATAATAACATATTATTATATAAATAATACTGATTTTATTAATTTATAATGAAGCAACTAAATAAGAGGAAGTAGAAGAAGAATGAAACTTGAAAGAGTCGGTAGAAGAGATTACCTCTTCCTCGACGCACCTCTATTAAACTTTTTCTTAGGGCACTAGAGTTGGTCTTCTAAGAATTCTATAACCTATATGATATAACTATAGAGGTTGAGAAGAGTAATTTCCAGGGTTTTTCCGAGCCTCAAGGCTCAAAAGGGTGTAAAGAGAAGAGGGAAGGGGTGCCCTTTTTATAAGGGAGGAGAGGGGCACCTTTGGAAAAACATAAAATATTATTTTATAACAAAGTCATATTCAGTTTAAAATAGCTTAGAATTGATTTATATAGAATATAAAGATATTATGTGTATAAATCCTCTCATCCAATAGGTTTTAGACAAGTTTTGGTCACTATTTTAACCTTATCATTTAGATTTAACTCAAAGTTAAATAATTTAACTTTTACCGTGTCTTCTTGTTTTCTTACACTAAATGGTTAATAAACCTACTATAACAAGCCAAATGAACCCCAAGTGGTTCACTATTAATATATATAACCTTATATAATTCATTTGGCCTAAACGTAGATTTTTATGAATATAATACCAATTAATAATATAATATTTGTTTTAAAAACTATTTTATGTCAACTTTGACACTATTTGGAAATTAATTTTTGTGAAAATAAGAACAACATTATTAGTTAGAAAAAAGTTAATTTAATCAATACTAACATGTCATATTATCCTAGAAAATTATTTTAATTCATAAAATGACTCAAATTACATTTATTTGGTTTTTTATGACATCAGATATTTTAATATTTCATTAATAAGGTAATTACTGCGTCATCATTGTGACATAAATGAATTAAATTATATAATCTCTAAAAATTATAAATAATATATCATTGTGTAGGAAATTTGTCTAGATTTCTAATTAATATTTTTAGTCAAATTTTTTTTTATGTAAAACCCTATATTAAAAATGTTTTAGTTATTAAACTTTGATGTTAACTATTTTAACTCTTCTTTAAATAAAATTGAAATAAATGTCATCATATAGTCCAAGTGGACCTAAAGGGTAATATTTTATTCCTACGTTTGTTTTTGGTCACATTAAACTTATCCAACAGAATTAGGACATGTGTTAGGGTAATAATAATATCATTTTTACCCTTAATTACCCTATTTACTTTTAACCATGGTAAATAAAAGTAAAAAGTTACTATTCACCAGAAATTATTTTTATCTTATTGAAGAACATTTTACTCCTTGATATTAACCATGGATCTCGAATTTTTGAAATCCCACTCAAAGAATTGGTAAAATTATGTTTTATGTAAATCTTACTAGAAGGTGGGTAAAAGACGGTGAAAAGTTCTATAAAATTTTTATATATCTAAATTTATTATAAAATGACTCAAATGAATTACATTGAACATATATAGGTATTATTTTTCAATTTTTACATAAAATAAATTTCAAAAAAATAAAAAATTATTTAAATAAAAAGTAGATTTTTAAATTGTAACCCAGTGTTTTCACTATTCATAAAAAATTGAATGTTTTCAGAAAAATACAAAAAATCACCCTAGGATAATTTTGATATTCCGATTCCAAAAATAAATTCCATTTCTAATGATGAAATTTATAAAATTTCAAAAAGTGGGTATTATAATTCATAACGGCTAGTTTATAGAACATATCTTTGTTTAGTGAAACTCAGTATTGCATACAACACACGCTATCGTGGAGGGTCGCGATTGTGTGTAATGCAAGACAAGTCATGGATGTGTGTATTAAAAGCTCCTTTTGGTGTAGCATATAACACAAGACATCAATGAAATTAAAAAGAATATTTTTTCATAAAATCTCGGGGTGTTACATTCTACCCCCCTTAAAATGAATTTCGCCCTCGAAATTCGTTGGGGTTATAAATGGTTTACTACTCGATAGTTTCTTTAATAGAAACCCACATCAAAAAAAGTTATACCAAAACATATCTATAAAAACTAAAGTATGAAACATAACAGTTACCCAAAATAACTAATCAATGGGTTTCCACATTGGAGACCATAGGTGAAAATATGGATATGAAAGAGAAATCTAACCATCATGTTCTGATGGAGAGTGGTAGAGAACATGGCTATGAAAAAGACAAAAATCACAAAGCGATAAAGTTGGGATGATCTAAGGTACCATCTGATTCATCAGATATAAGGGCATTAGGACCACATTTTTGGTTTTGATGTTCATTTCCCTAAAGTTGAAGAATTTGAATTAGAAGAAGTACTTACTTTATTTCTATATAGTCTCACATTTGTTCGTGCCTTGACCAATTTCCACTTAATCACTTAAATAAATGAATTTGAATTTTTCATTCGTGAGGTGTTAACAAATCTTGTGATAGAATGATGGGTCATTATATATGTCTCAATCAAAAGGTTAGAAAAAGTTATCAAATATACATAAGTCCATCTAATGTGAAGTTAATCGTATATGATTCCAAAAATGGACTTTTACTTCATCTATCATACCGCTTAATAAAACTAGTTTCTACTAACTAGGGACTCCATGTAGGCCAGTGGTAGGCGATAAATGCCTGTCGCACTTCGATTGTGGGTTCAAGTTGTCGCTCGTCTTATCGTTTGTCCTTTTTCTAAAACTACATTATTATAACACTCCATTAATAATATAGAAAAATGTTCTAGCCTTAAATAATACTACCTTATGTCTAAATTAATTCATTCCAACATTTAGGCTTATCCAAAATACTTCTGTTCAAGCTCATAGTATAAAGAAAACAATTACAAGAAATGTCATCTTCTGAGCATTAAATACCATCATTTATCCCCCATATATCATACAATATATCATGTTGGTCACATTCCAAACATTTGAATACCTTAATCATGTATTCCCTTGAAAAATTAATACCCATTGATCTGTATTGAAAACATGAATTATATCAAAAGTTAAATCTTTCCCTATACCAAAATCCTAAAATTTCGATATACTCAAACCATGATATCACTTTGTCCTTATATAAGTCATGAGCTCATGAATACTATCATAAATATTATTTTCTCCTTATCCTTTCATTATGAGCATTTCATCTTCTTTCCAAAAAAATTTTAATCTCTTTTCATGGATACTGGTACCATAAAAATATTGAAAACCACAATGGACCAATACATAGATATTTCAATATTCCATAAAAGTAACTCAAAAAAATTATTTTTGAATTCCAATACATAAACAAATCAATCCATCCTCTTTAATGATTTTCATGGAATAATTCTTTCCTTGATTTAGAAGTAACCTCTTAGGTCAGGGCATTGAGTTGGGTAATGCCCATGTTCTCCACAGATAAGTCATTGAACTCCATAACTGTCTGTCACTCTATGACCCTTCTCTCTACACAGATAACATCTTCCCCACCATTTGATGTGTTCATCTTGGTTCATCTTCCCTTATTTATAAATCTCAATCTTACATTCTATATTCTCATCCCCATTTGTATATGCATAAAATTCCATCTTCCTCTTATTTGATGAATTAGGAATACCAAAAATGTTCACCACGTTAATCGTATATCGCGTTGACTAATTCAGCATAATCAAAAAATCATTATTTCTCGGAATTATGAAATTTTGTTGCTAATAGTCACGAATTTTTCCAATAGATTCAATGTTGAACCAATTCCTTCTGGTCCCTTCCATTGACTCAAACCAAAAACAATGGTGTAAGAAACAGTTAAAATAACAAGAAACCACATTGTCATAAAAAGTCATTTATGGGATATCTAACTTATCACATATTCTTTAATCCATGACATCCTATGTTCACCCTACGTTATTCATGATCGTCAACATAATTGTAGGACTATAACCTATAGTTATAATAGACCTTAGGGACATACCTAGACATACCATAGAAATATCTCAAGGGATCCCACTAAAGTTCTCGCATCCTTGTTTCTAAAGGTTGACTAAACCTTCTCTCTGATACCAACTGTAATGCTCTAGAATTACTTCCAGTGGACTATAATCGATACCTATCAGGGCACTCCATGGGCAGATTTACCCACTGGGTGGGACACACCACTATCCCTAGTGGCGGCCATTTCCTCATGAAGCCCTTGTGCGGAGATCCATGCTTCATTCAACGCTCACATGTGAGAGTTCCCAAGGATCAGATTCATTCCTACTTCCTTTACCTCTAATAACAATAGTATATACCCAATTCTTTATTTAAATATACATTACATTAGTTTTGAGGAATATCTAATACATAACAAAAATAGACACCAAAGGACCGTAATAGTTTAGTGTCTTTAGAAACTCGGAATATAATCTTCTAATCTTGGTGAAAGATCTTCAAGATCTCCCATAAAGATATTCCTTTTTTTATTACCTATAACCTTTATTTATATCATAGGGAAAAGAAAACATATAAAGGGTGAGCTCAAATTCTAATTAAGGGTAAGCATGGATAAAATAAAACAAACCATATACATTTGAACTTCAAAACATGAACATAATATGTAAACATCAAAATCTTGAGCAATGACATAAAACATCGAAGTACGTAAGGCATAGATCATAATGGATCGTCAATCATGATAAAATAGCATGGGAATAAATCATGTAATTGTGGAAACCATTAAGCACCGGTTATGATTTCCATAGTATCCAAGGCATTTCTTCCAAGACCATCTTAGTGGACAGAGTCCCTTTCTGAATCGAGTTCACTCCTCGTTCCAGTCCTGTATCATTGATCTGGATTAACTTACCATTCCAGCCCTGTCTATCTCATGCTATATAAATTTTTACCCAATGAATTGGAGGGAGATATAGGTCTCACCCATCTAATAATTAAATCATTCTTACGTGTGCCACAACATAAACATAAATCATTAATCATAACCCAAAGAATAAAATGGGTCTTATAAAAATCATCCCATCATAACATAATCATTATAAAACAAATGGATATCATTTTATCATAAGAAAAGTGAAACCAATTAAATCATAGAGACATTATCCTTGAAACATACACATATGAAATAATTTCATCTTAGATGGTAAATGGTTTTGATAAAAACACTTGAAAATAATTGTTGAGGAAAATATCTTTTCTACCTAAAATTATTTTCTTTTAACAAAATGCCATGTAATTTTAAAAGAAAATGATTTTATTGAAAATAACCATGAAATATTGTAGAGTAAAATTCATGAATATAAGGCATTATGAAACTGTAAAAATCTGTTCATGATGTATAAGTTAAATAAAAATTCTTCTCATACTTTTCTCGAAAAAGTCAAAAAGTACTTCTTGTGGTATACAAAAAAACTATTCCTTCCATATGATGTTGTAAAAGTACAAAAGGGTAAAAACTAATTTAAACATACATGGAAGAAAATTAAACATTTTATGAAATCATTTAGAAAACATATGGGAATGGATAATAAACATAACCCCAGTAAATACTTACGAATAAACAATCTCGGATAAGAATGAGATTGGAATAATTATCCATTACCTTATGTCCAATTTCTTCCGTATGTGTCCGAGACCCCTGTATAGTGGGTTTAAACATTTTATTAACTTGTAACAGAAACATAATAATATTTATGATATCATATATGATTCACTTATGACTTTATATTATCCATTCATTTGTCAATTCCATGTTAAATCAGCATTTTGGGTAAAATAGTTTCATTTATCATTCGTGTTTTGACTTATAATTATTAATATGATTACTTAGATCATGATTACTTAATTAAAAAATACAAAAAATGATTTATATATAATATAAATTCACAATATGCATATATATATATATAATAGATCGATAAATGGAAAGAAATACATCGTTCATGGAGACGGTAGGCCGTACGTACGCATGAACACTGTTTTTTTCATTTCCTTATTGAATTGAATGGAATTAAGTAGATGACATACATATATATATACATAAATACAGTAGAATTATTATTTCATATATTTCATGATTACTTATTATATATTCTTCATAATCATTCTTGAATTGTTAACATGGAAAATGAATCTCATCGCGTTGTGGAGACGATAATCTGTACGTACGCACGAGCGATGATATCGTTCCAATATTTATTGAATAGAATTAGAGTGGATTATATAATATCTTATAATAAATATGATGTTAAAATAATAATATATAGTTATTCTTTACACCATTATATCTATCCAAGTAAGGTGGTGGTGGAAAAACTGAATACACCACGGCGTGGATACGGTATTCCGTACGTACGCACGTGCGGTGATTTCATTTTCCATAGGATGGATAGAATGTGAAATATGGTTGTTTAATATTTATAATAACATATACGTATATAATTAATAGTGATGTTATTACTTTATAATGAAACAACTAAATAAGAGGAAGTAGAATAAGAAAGAAACTTGAAAGAGTCGGTAGAATAGATTACATCTTCCTCGACGCACCTCCTTTAAACTTCTTCTTAGGGAACTAGAGTTTGTCTATTGAGAAGACCAGAACCTCTATGATATAACTATAGAGGTTTAAAAGAGGAATTGTCAGGGGTTGGTAGAGCTTCAAGTCTCAAAAGGGTGTGAAGAGAAGAGGGAAGGGGTGCCCTTTTTATAAGGGAGGAGAGGGACACCTTTAGAAAAACATAAAATATTATGTAATAATAAAGTCATATTCAGTTTATAATAGCTAGAAATTGATTTATGTATAATTTAAAGTGGGTATGGGTTGAAATAATCTCAACCAATAGGTTTTATAGAAGTTTAGGTTAGTATTTTAACCTCATCATTTAGATTGATCACTCAGTTAAATTATTTAACTTTTACAGTGTCTTCTTGTTTTCTTACACTACATGGTTAATAAACTTACTATAACAAACCAAATGAACCCCAAGTGGTTCATTATTAATATATATAACCTTATCTAAGTCATTTTTCTGAACCATAGATTTTTAGAAATATAATGACATATAATAATATAATATCTGTTTTAAAAACTATTTTGTGTCAATTTTGACACTATTTTGTAATAGATTTTTGTGAAAATAATAAAAACATTATTAGTTCAAAAAAAGTTAATAAAATGAATAAAAACGTGTCATATTAACCTATAAAATTATTTTAATTCATTAAATGTCTCAAATTACATTTATTTGGGTATTTATAACATCAATTATGTTAATATTTCATTAATAAGGTAATTACTGAATCATCATTGTGTCATAAAAAAATGAAATTTTTTAATGTATATAAATTATAAACAATATACCATTGTGTTGGAAATATTTTTAAATTTCTAATTAATATTTTTAGTTGAATTTATACTATGTATAACCCTATATTAAAAATGTTTTAGTTATTAATCTTTGATTATAACTATTTTAACTCTTCTTTAAATAAAATAATAATAAATGTCCTAATCTAATCCATGTGGACCCAAAGGGTAATATGTTATTACTAAAGTTGTTTTTGGTCTAATTACACTTATCCAATACAATTAGGACATGTGTTAGGGTAATAATAATTTCATTTTTACCCTTAATTACCCTATTTACTTTTAACCGTGGTAAATAAAAGTAAAAAGTTACTATTGAAAAAAAAATTATTTTTATCTAATTGAACCACATTTTACTCCTTCATATTAACCTTGTCTCTCTAATTTTATAACTTCTCTCAAAAAAGCCATAAAATTATTTTTTATGAAAATTTTAAAATTCTCCTAGGAGGTGGGTAAAAGATGGTGAAAAGTTCTATAAAATTTATATATATCTATATTTACTATAAAATGACTCAAATTAATTACATTGAACATATATAGGTATTATGAATCAATTTTTAACTAAAATGATTTTAAATAATATAAATAATTATATAAATAAAAAAGTTTGTTTATAAATAGTAACCTAGTGTTTTCACTATTCATCAAAAATTTAATGTTTTCATAAAAATAACAAAAATCACCCTTGGGTATTTTCTATATTCTGAATAAAAAAAATGAAGTCCATTTCGAAAGATAAAATTTAGAAAATTTCAAAAAGTGGGTATTACAATTCATAATGGCTAGTTTATATAACATATCTTTGTGTAATGAAACTCAGTATTGCATACAACACATGCTATCGTGGAAGGTCGTGATTGATTATAATGAAAGAAAAGTCAGGAATGCGTGTAGTGAACGCTCCTTTTGGTGTAACATACAACACAATACATCAACGAAATCAAAAAAAAATATTTTTCATAAAATCTCGGTGTGTTACAAAAACCACCTAGAAACCTCATCAATGGTGAAACAAAATAGAACACCTATAATTAAAACATCCACGATGGGTAATGTCCCAAAATATGTTACAAGGAATACTTATGGATAAACTACCACTTCTATAATGGAACCCCAACCACAGAAAACTCAACACCCAAATGATCAAGAAATCACCAAGATTAATAGTTACCTTCAAAAAGGGAAAATTAAAAGGAAATTTCTAATGATAAACGATATTGGATCATGACCTTGGTCACTGTACATTATGGGTAATATAATATATCAAGAGAGATCATCATTCCCTACGAAAAAAATAAACTAGAACTATCATGATCTTTTACTCCCAAAAGAATAATCCATCTTAATTACCCCCAAACAAACCCAATGGTCACTTATTCCCACATCATTAAGAAACTGGCATTAAAAGATTCGGAGGCACAAAAAATCAATGAAATCCTGAAATAAAGATAAAAAATACCATAATTCAGTAACTAATGATCGAAAACCTAATACATCTTAATATATAAAAGGCAACGGCGTTCATAAAAATAATTAAAATTCCTAAACGAACACAAACATTTCACAAAAAGGTTCATATTTGTTATAAATAAATAAAAAATTTAATTTCACCCTTACCAACCTCATCCCATTTTGAAAAATACAAAAATATAACAATTTCTATGAATTAATGATGAATCAAATGAAAAATAAATTTGGCCACTTTCACAATATTCCCTATAATGAAGCTATAACATGATATATGTTTTCCAAAATCACTGCCCAACACATTCCCATAACCCAGTTTGAATATGAATTAAAGCACCAACACACCATTACATTGAGTGAAATTACAAAAAGGACTACCTTTTCATGGGTTATTTCCAACTTCATATAATTATTTCAAAACCAAACTCTTCAAACCCATTATGAAGGAAATATTCCAACTTCTTTTTAAAAACCCAATAAAGAATAATCTATCATTCCATTCAATTTTTCATTTAAACCCTCAATGTGTTTAAAACACTCATATATAATTTCACAACATTAACTAATAGGGATCCCAAAATATTATGGTATCAAAATCTATTTAAGATTTATTTCCAGTAATTCCCAAAACAAATGGATCATTAAATAAAAACTTTTAACCCTCAAGAAAAATATTTGGAAATTGTACACCACAACTCCCATATCATATACTGACCCAAAAGACATCAAAATCCACTCTAAAATCAACAATTTTAAATCCACCTTACAAATTTTATAGTAATTTTCATCACAAGACTCACATGTAATGTAATGTGAAAACCATATTTATAAAAAAATATACTAACCTTGAACTCGTTTAAAAAAAACCCAATCACCCCAATACATAAGTTTGAGACCAAATAATTGGGTAAATTTAAATCATCTGAGGACCCAGGGGAAAAAGTTTGTGAAGTGGAGGTCTCAACCCTAATAACCATGTGATAAAAAGAAAATCCCTTGGAACAACACTCTCTATTCCCTATAATCATTATCGGTGTGGCACATCAAAAACAGCATAAAACATGATGCCAACCATCTATGCTCCTAAACGAAACCATTTATCCCATATCCATGAAAATATTATAAAAAATTTTCAAAACATCCGTGGAATAGAAAATTCAAATGGATTTTAAAATATCATTTGAAATATAAACCATTTTCCCACTATTTTTCTCAAAAATTAAACACATTATCAAGACCCACTTGTCTAAAAAATCATGTAAACCATTGTTCAACCCCCTTATTTTTAAAAATCATCATGTAAAATATCACTAAAATGGATGTCTCACAATATGTTCCAAATTTGTTGAAAACACCTCTTTGAAATTAACTATCCCATAAAAAATTCATAAGTTACACACTTTATAAAATAACATTCCTTATTAAATTACACTTTTTAATCCAAAATAATTTTCACATAACTTTTTTTCATAACAAAATTTAGAAATAAATAAACATGTTTTTCTAAATACAATAAATGGGATTTCAAAAACAAAACATCTCCTAAACTCAAAAAATCAAATTTCCATTTCACAATAAAAGACTCCAATGGAAAAATCCAAATATCCAAACACAAAGTTAAAATAAATCCACATTCACCATAGAGCACATAATGAAATTCTTATTAAAACTCCCCTAAAAGATAATATAACAATAACATACTACATATCCATTAATCCAAGACGAAAGGGTGGTAAAGATAATTCTTGGGGGGTTAATTATGCATGGTATTGATGTAAATGATTGTAAACATGGAGAAAAACCATTCAATAGGATCTAAAATGGTTGTATAACCCTATTATATGTTCACCACATAGTTCACTAGATATTGCATGATAACCATGTGACCTTACTCCATTAAACCTTTTCACCATTGAAACTTAGAAAAACCCTCAAAATCATATATACACTAAAAAAGGATCAATATAATCATATCAACACATTGAAAATTCATCAAAACATCGAAATCCAAAATAAAAACCATAAATAAAAATATATATGCCCCTGGAAACAAGAGGATCATTATGAAAATAATCTTTCATGTCCCTTTCCTAGACACTCCACCTTAGCCCTAATGAGAATCCTAGTATCCAAACTAACAGTTCACACCCCTAATAACCCGAATGTATGTCTCAAGAATCTAGTCGCACATTTCAGGAATCCTAAAATATATGATTTTATTTTTTAATAACCCACCTCCCCAGTCCATGAACCCAGTTATCTGACCACACAACTATTTTACAATATGTTGGTTTTCTTCCATGAATACCAGAGCCTAATTCCAAATGGGGTCATGTACTAATGACTGTACCCACTAGTAAAAACATATTCTATTTTTGTACTTTTTCATAACTCACATAGACCGTTTGAAACATCACATGAGGTCACCCATCCTAAACACTACTCCATGTCAATAATTCCCAACTGTGGAGTTCTAATTAGGTAGACTGTATAAATTTATAGTGAACCTTGTTTACATGGATAGTAACATTTAATATACTAAGGAACATGTTTCCAGATGTGTTACAATATACACGCCTTTAAAGAACAACACCCTCATTGTGTAGCCCACAACTCAAATCAAGGATGTGAGGCTAATAATACAATTGGGTATTATCTCTGATACCATTTTTTGATAGGCCAACATGGGATTTCCATCATGAATTCTCTAGAGATGTCCCACCACACACCGTGGGAGCATTTTTGATCCACCAGTGCTGATGAAAATCATTATTAGTATCACAAAAATCTATTATAATGGTTTCACCAGCATGGAAACAAATATAAAAACAAAAATTGGGTATAAAAATAAAGAAACAATAATATATACCAAGATAGAAATCATATAAAAAATAATGGAAAAATGATTAATTACTAAAATGGAAGCTAAAATATAAGAAAATGAATGATCACGGAGGATGATATCAGAAAATCTTCCATGAGTTTGAAAAAACTAAAGGACTAGTCACTATCTCTAAGTAAATAACAGGTCACCACCACAACACAGAGAACCATCCATATCCTATGGAATGTGACACTGGAAAACAACCATTAAGAAAAGACCTAAACAAACCATCACAAAACAAAGAGACTTCATTTTAACAAAAATAAGAATTTAGGGTTTGAGATGAAGTTATTAGGATACCACCATGAGACCAATCAATTCCTTTTACATAAAAAAGTTCACATGTTTTGAAATAATTGGATAAAATAAACGTTACATACCATTTACATAGTATAGGGACTAATAATATATGGAAAATGGACATTCACAAAGCAAAAGTATCATAAAATATTTCGTAATGATGTTTTATCAAAAACCATTCCAATTCAGTGTGATAAGAAAACTCCCCTTAAAAACACACTTTTGAAAATTAATCCACACATGGTTTCAAACATATCAAAATCATTCCATCCAAGTATTTCATTATAAAAACAATTTCCCTGTTTTTCGATTAAAAATAGTTAGACACCAAATAAAAATGTATGAAATTATGTGTGGGCATAAATAATGAAAAAACATAATAGGTTATAAATAATTCCTGTAATTGTTTTAAATACAACTACTGAACAACATGGCTAAGACGCAAGAATATCAAAGCATCATGAAAATCCATCCATGAAAAAAATACCAATATATAAATAAAATTAATAGCATGTATACATGGTCTTGGGAGACATTGCATGGAATATTGGGACCGTTCAGGACACAAACCAGTGGAATAACTACTGACAGGTTAACGACCCCATACCCTTCATCTTAATCACTCATAGACTAGATTCATTTGTGTAAAATCCCACTAGTCAGGTGTTATATAAAACTAGGGGATAGACATTGAAAAAATCAACTATAATAACACTATCTATAGACATTATAATTAGTAGACATAGCCACTCCATATAAAAATAACATAGGTGGTCCAAGAGAAAAAAATGTCATCATTGGATAATATCAAATACCTTAGAGATATCACAATAATAATGTCTATGAATCCTCTTCAACTACCCCTGATAAGACCCCTAATATATGAAAAAAACATTAATTACATTAAAAATTCATTCATCACATGGATAACATGATAATATAAACAACACATGAATTATTAATAAGGGAACAATAAACATAACATAAAAAATTCCAAAATTTTCTTTACAAATACCATATACATTTGACAATTATTTTTTAAAAGAATTTTAAATTCAATAAAAATTCCAAAAGAAGGTAAAAAACTTCCACAAACAACAAAATATGTCATGTAGAACAATATATTCACTTAAAATAACAAAACCACAATTTAAAACAATGAAATAATTTAAACACAAAAGGGAACCCACATTGAAAACCCTTATTGTCCAAATTCCCAATTATCAGTCTTATTTTACAAGGAAGACACACATTTGAATTTTATAAAAACATGAAGAATTCATAAAACACCATTTAAAAAAAACATACATTGCACCAAACAATTCACCCATATTTTCAAATTAGAAAACCCACCATAGCACAAAAATACTTTCATAAATACAAACTGGATATCATATACTTCATTTAAATAAATTAAAACACAATTTAACAAATAAAATAATAATGAAACTATTATATTAAATGAAATTAATTGAAATCACCAACATCAAGTGGAGATTCATGTCACCTTTTTGAATTCTGTAAAAAATGAACTCAATGGAGGGATCTCAACCCTTTGGAAGAAAATCCCTGATTTTATAACACCTCATATGTGTGTAAATAGTAAACAAATAGAAACTATGGGTATAGGATATGTGGAAAAAACATATAAAATTTATGAATAAAAAGAGTTAATCCCTAACTATTCAACACATAAGATGAATCACTATGAAACCACCATCAAATCACCATTGAGGAGATTTAGAATAGCTAAGGAGGTCTTGGAGAGGAATACAAATTATACAGTTTGAATGGATGAATATAATGTTAGAATCCACAATTAAAAATAATGTTAAATGAAAAAATATCCCCTCTTTGGTGGGTTACGTGATTTAAATGAATAATTAATCAAATTGTGCTCCTCAGACATGTGACCTATATTAACTCAACTAATTTAACCATTTTATTCCCAAATTTTCTTGATGTTTCGGGGATAAAAAATTAATCAATTAACCCCACATAAATTTTAAACTAGGGGTTTCAAAATATAATCATTTTTATTATAAATATTGGTACGTATTAGGACAACATGGCTCAAATTCTTATAAAAAATGTAGACATAATTTAAGATGTATGTAATAATAAAGGATAAGTATTACATGGGGATTGAACTGAAGAATAAATATGATAATGATACTCCTAAGTAGTAATGGACGATATCTAATCAGAAAAATGTCACAATAGAGGAATGAATATAATTCAATTTTCGTAGGATAGGTCATAATAGGAACCATTTTAAAATGTACCCGATGTTCTAGAAATTTAATAGAATAAATTGTGAACCCAAAACAAAAAAAAATAAAGAATAATGCGAGAATATTGGCATGGTGGAATACATATCTAATGAGTACTTTGAGAGTATCCATATGAAATGATAGATAACATCTTTTGAAGTATTAAGTGGAAGGGTAAAATAGATGGATGAATAATCAATGGATGTATGACAAGGTTAACAAGTTAAATGAAATTGATTAGTGAAAAAATGAATATACCATTGATTTTATCTTGTAAATATAATGTAATATAAGGGATACATGCTTATTAATAATTATAGACCTTAAAAAAATATGATAGTATATCCCGATATATTATAATTGTAATTGAATAAGGAAAAGACTTGAAATAGTGAATGTACTATACTGTATCATGTGATGAATCTATTTTTAGCTAAAATAAAGTTATCGAAGAATCATATACCCTGATTACACATGGTGAAAATATATGGATTGTAACTAATGGAGAAATCATGAAAAAGATAGGATACTCTGGATCTGTAAAGAAAAGTGATGTTGGTTTGAGAAATAATTCTTAGACCTATTGATATATCTGAAGAATCAGTGAATATTCACTGTATTACCACCTTGATGAATGTTTACATTGATATAGGGATTCAAAGAGTAGTGACAAAATTGGTGATGGTTTTTTCACTCTATAAAAAAACTGATCAACCTCGATGGGGATAAATAGAATTTGTATTATATTTTATCTGTATTATTGATTATTGGATTTCAACAATGTATGGTGTTTATGTCTAGAAGAAATCAATCATGATAAAGAATGAAGATCATCCTTTAATAGGGACATACCAAAAGATAGCATGCTACCAAATATTTTCACAATTAAAAATATCTAATGATCAGTATATCCCATGAAAAATATAGATAATAAGTAATGGTTTTTACTATATTATCTAAGTTTTCATATAATATTGATATATCATCTAAAGGGAGTGACTATCTAAAACAATTGATAATACAGATAATATTTAATTGAACAGTATGACTTGTCTGGTGATTTTTTTGTGATAGTTTATAAAACAACATGAAAATATAATTTTCACAATCCCTAAACAGTAAAAAGAGTATTTGTATCACATCCCTATATTTTAATTTTGTCCTCATTACCTCAGTTATAATATCATTTTTTTCTATATCAGGTTTTTTCAAGTAAACATTAATTGATTAACCAGTGACCCATTGAGAATGGAAATCCATTTTATCAAACCTCACACTAATGTGACTTAGTATGTAACAGTAATAAATGGTGGATAAGGGGGTTCATGGATATATTGATGTGTGAATACTAAATTCACACCCCTAATCTTAATTAGGAGGATAAAATAATTTCTACCCATTGCATATACTTTCAAGAATGGGTAGTTGAAGGGATTGTAAAACAGAATAGAAGACATTTACTTATGATGCACATTGACTATTGTATATAAATACAGAGGGTGGAGGGAAATTTATGTTCCTATTGGAAAATGGTTTAATTTTTAGTCAATAAGGTTGAATGATGAAAATTAAATGTGCATGAAAAATGGGTGATGGAATTTTACCCTATATGTTGAATTATATGTCGAGATGCATATGGATTATGGGAAAATAGAAATAATTCTGGGATACTATGTGTGAAACCCAAAATATAGGTTGATTGAATGTGCAAGTCATCAGGTCCCAGAAATATTATACGTGTGTGAAACTAAAATCTACTCTAGGTTTTAAAAGGGTAATGTGTTCTCTATTATGAAATGAAATAAAAAAATTAATGGAGTTAAGAGTTTGTAGTATAGTAGGAATAAGTCATAAAAATATGTTTTGGAAATTGACATTGATATATATTATTTCCATACATTTGATAACAATTTAGTGTTATTGATAATAAATCATAATGTCCATGTTTATTGAGATATATTGAAGAACTCAAATATGAGTTAAAATTTATCAACACTTCTTAGGAATGTAGGGGAATAGTTATGAAATGGATGATAGAAATATGATTTTTTTTAATTCTACTTTTAATGATATTTTTGTATTACTTAGTTTATTTGAAAGGAATTTGAGTCCAATTGATGAAATTTAAACATTGTATTTTTGATAAGAAAATTAACTACATCATTAATTCTAAATATGTATCATCTCATAGATAAAAAAATTCATTTTAATAGTCAATTACTATGTAACCATCATCTAATCAGTGTGTAGGAATCTTTTAAACTTAGTGTATTCATTATCTCATGGTGGTGTATACATCAAATAAAATTTTTTTAAACATATGTAGACCCAAATAAGATTGATTTTTTACTTGAATAACCATCATAATGATCTGTGTAACTATCGATTTCCTATTCATAAGCATGATGTTTCGATGCATAAATAACATCGGTGTACCAATAACCTCAATAATAATTATTTTACTCATGTGTATACATAATCTATATAATCATTATATATGGAAACCTATCAACATAAACATAAATCCTTAGTGAAAATACAATATTTCTTCAACATTTATATATGATTTTATTGATAAAATTTCTAGAGAAGAAATTGATTTAGATGATGTAAGTACCACTCTTAATTAATGAAAATCTCAAAAAATATATTTTACCAAATAACTCTAAAATAGATAACTGGATATTCAATTTGATATATTTATTATCAAAGAAAGGGATGTTGGAAATACATTTTCATTTCTGAAAACGGATTATAAAAAATCACTAATTCTAATGAAAATTAAATTTTAATAAGTTTCAATTGCTTATTTATGATCAATGTATTAACGTTCTATTATGAGATTGGATCCAATCTTTGTTTGAGAAGGATTTCAAAAATGTGTGATGTGAAAGGTCACTATTGTTTAAATTATTATTTTCCAATGGAAAATTTCAATACATTATCAGTGATCTAGATATGAATTATATATACATATATATATGAAAATTCATGATCATATCTGAAATGATCTAAATATCATAACTAATTATTATTTAACAAAATATTTTAAATCATAATAGTTAAGAAGATAAATTCATGGATGACTAAGGAAATTTTTACATTGTTGATATATGAAGTTATATTGTGTGATTGAAACAAAATAAGAACCTAAATTATATTGGGTGTTATGAAAATATTTAATCAAGAATTATTATTTATAATTATCTCATGATTCCATAAAAAATTAATTTTCTTCTCCATAGTACAGGTTCATGATCTATGATATTTCCCATCAATAATGAACAATTTATTGGAGATATTTTGAGTTGAAGATGATAAAAAACCCCATCCTTATTTAGTAATGCACTGAAATATCTATTATCTAATTCGAATGATGATGATGTTTAGAAGAGATGTTATGCTTATAAATTTTTAGGATACAATAATTGAGGTGACATGGACAATATCCGGATAATGAGAATCTCTCTTGTTTAAAAATGGTGAGTGGATATCTAGGAATAAAATACAAAGGATATTTTATATTTTTAAAATAGACATATATTCGATTTAATGATGAACAATATATGTAGAGAAAAACATAATGAAATGGAATTAATGTGTATAGATTATGAGATATTGAATAAAATAGAATAATTTAGAAATGATCTTGTTCAAAATAAATATCTGATTCTAATCTAAAGATAAGATCATATTGGTATCAATGTTAATGGAAGGTAAGGATTATAGGATAAACATTGTTTTAGAAACATTAAATGTAGAATTTCTAAAAAATATCAACCATGTTTCATGTTATGATTATTGGTTTCGATCTTTTCAGTTTACAAGTTGTTACTAGTTTTGAGAACTACACATGTTCTCATTTTATTGTGATAAATCCATGGGATAAGATTAATTAAATATCTCTAAACATAGATACACATAGAGAATGTGTTTAAAATTATTCTCAAATATCTAATGTATTTTAAATAAATTGAGGTTTAGTTAGAATGATATAACCATATAGTTTTTGGGGAATCCCTAAGCTAATCCTACTTCTTCTAAAACAATTATTTGAAATGAAACCCATACAAATGGACTTTGTAAATCCAAATAACCTTCACTACTAAAGTAATGTAGTTATATCATAGTGTGACTCTTTGAGAGTAATGGGAATATTTTTATAGAAGTACTATGAGAAGCATGAAAGTGTATTCTTTGTGAGGTATGGTTTAGTTTTGTGAAGTTGGAACTGTTGTGGTATCTACTTTATTATAGTTTAAAGTCCAAGATTTAGGTAAATATCCTATAATGGAAAGTGGGTAGACCCTAATATCAAACATTGTTATGAAATGTGTTCATTTAACTCAATTGTTTCGTTATCTATTTAATTTTGTTAGAAGTGAAGCATATTTTGACTAGGGATAGTCTAGGAATTAAAATTGAAAATAAAAAATCGTAAAATACAAATAGATATCTAATTATTAAATAGCCTATAATTGGTCTATAAATACATCAGGAATATCATATAATAAAATATGTAACTGGTTTTTGATTTTCATTTTCCTAGATCATATAGTTGGTTGGTCAAGATATGATCTCAGGATTTAATTTCTAATGATATGTGTCTTTCTTGGGAAATATTTTTTTATCAGATGTTTCTATTGTGGAACTTTTGCATTCATAAATTTTTAAAGGTCTAGTTTGTGTAGATTCTATATACTTTTTTAACCTCAAGTTTAATAACCACCATATTGAGGGAACTTTTCTCATCCTCAAAATATGTCTGTTTTTCTTCTCAATATTTATTCATCTTTTTAATATAGTCTTATTAAATTTAGATTACTTATTATATAGAGTTTAAAATCTCTATTACACTTTATTCTTTAACATCTAACTTATCATTCTTTACAATCAAATTTGTATTCTATAGATTTTATAACTCTTGTATTACCCTCCGAAGACATCAATTTCCACCCACTTCCCACAAACACTTCATTGAAATTATTGTTTAGTCTAGGAAATATTTTTATAGGAAAGTGATATTAATATTAGTATGAAATTAATTTTTTTTGAGTGTTTTACAACATTGGATCTTATAGTAGAAATCAATTTATATTCCTTCATCATCCTCTTCCAACTATACCATTTTAATGTAGTTCATGGATTACATCTAATATAAAGGGTTACACCTATTAGTAAAAAATAATTAAATGATCCTTAATTTTTTATAAACATCGCATATAGATTCAATAATTAAAACCTCTTCCAATCTTCAACTATATCCATTTAAAGGATCTAATTCAGAAAATTTATAAAACATTTTCTAATTTAATTACAATTAACTTTTTGTATTTCTTTAATCACATTGGAATTTTTTTTCAGGTTATTAGGCTATCTCTTTTCATTATTTTTAAATGTATTCACCAATAAACTAATATTTATTACAATCAAACTATATTTAATTTTACCCATATGAAAAATCTCAACCATTATTTTATGTATTCACAAAATTTAACTAGATAAATATTGGATACATTCAGAGGATTCCATGTATTCTTTAAAACCATATTAATTACCCAAATACAGTTAGACCACATTGAGGGGGTAACTCAGTGATACCATTTTATAAAATCATTTTTTTAAATTAAATTATTGTCACATACCGTTATTTCAATCAAATAAATAGGTGTATCTCAAACACAAATAAATATTATTGAAATTAAATGGTATGTGATAGAGTTTATTTAACAATGTTCGGCCTCGATATATTTTTTTACTACTTTCTACACCCCCATTAAATGACCGTCCACTATAGAAAAAAATTACTACCCCAAAAACATTACTATTCCCATTAGTATATATTTTAAATATTATCCATAAAAGGTCCAATAGAAATAAAAAATAATCATATTTTCCAACTATAAAATGTTTAAAAAGAAAATATCACAATTTTTCCTCGGTTGAATCAGCATCAATTACAAAAATTCCTCCTCCATGATCTTCCATGAACAATAGAACTGAATGTTCTCACTTTTATTATACTATTACTTCCCTTGAATAAGGATCTATAATTGTGTAAGATTTTGTTTTGTACTATTTTGAATATAATATAATATGTAACCACTTATTCCGTTCAGTTTTCTATAAAATTTTATAACTACAAATAATTAATATATTTTCCTCAATTAATCAGCCATCAAAACTAGAGAGTTTTACTTCTCATGATTACCTTACTTCTAGAACACAATTTTCTATATATCCCATATTAATTTTCATGTTTTTTTGGTCTTCTATATTCTACTATAGATGAAAAAATTGAAAAATTGTCTCACTTTACTATTTATGTTGATATCATGTCATGTTATATTGAAAACAATACATGAACTATTTTTTTTCTAGTGAGTATAAATGTTATCACAACATCTAAAATTTTCTCTTATATTAAATTTACACTGCTTTATGAAAACAAAATTCTTCCACATAAATATTTAATCATTAAAACAAATCATCATGCATGTACAATAAATTTCATAATATTCAAACTACATTTATCCAAAATAAATTTTCTAAAAAATTTCATGTTGATGGTAATTCTAAATCTTTTTTTATGATTTTTACTAAATCATAGAACTATGAAGATACATATGTGTGAATTTTTCAATTATCATACATTTATAAACATATAGGAAATTATGAATAATTCCAAGTACATAAAAATGTCATTTCCTATTAACATAGCACTACACCACAAAAAACCTCTTTTATTGATAATACGACAAGAATATTGTGTTCTTTCAGTGGCCATGAACTCTTCTCTTATCACCAATCTCTTGATCTATCTATATAAATCTCTCTCCCTCTCTACCAATGTTCATTGTTGTATGTTTTAAATGATTTGGAGAGGTGTATTTAAGCAAAATTAATTCCCATATATAATTTGAGAATCATGCTGAAGACACCACTTCAAAAAATTATTATTATTTGGGACTCTTAAAATTAAATTTTTGAATTATCACTAAATAATACTTATTGAAAGATCTCATACCATATCGCTAAACCTATAATATTTCTTTAACATTCCCTGTAATGAAACATTTATGTGAAGTAATATTGTGTATTCATGTGGATGTAATGATTTTTAGCGATATAGTGTGAGATTATCTACCAAACTATAGAAATATGTTGAAGATATTCACACTTTAGCATAAATTATAGTAAATTTTTATTTATAGTGAAAAAATAAAATGTTACAAAGTGATTTATTCAAGAATGTTATTAAAACATAAATTCCCAATTTTTAGAAATTTATTTTAATGAAATGACTTTAATTTCTGAATTGATCATGGTAAAATTTACTTATAGTGATCTTTTAATTTTTTCTAGAAATAATTGTATTTTAGGGTAGTAGTGAAGAATATCTATTTTAAAAAAACAGTCACTTTAATGAAATTACAATAATACAAAACTAACATAAAATATTAAGATAAAATTTTTATATAAAAATTATTCATTAAAAAAGTAATATAATTAATATAAAATATAATGTTGAAATTAGAAATAAATGATTTTAATTTTTTAAATCAATGAAATTTTTTTATTGAAAAAAAATAATTTTTTGTTCTTCTCACCCAATCAGGTATATACAAGGTTCCTTGAAATGGTAGTTTGGTTTGAATGAAAAATAGAACACATTTTATTTAATGTAATATAAATAACTCAAATTCAATCATAATTATAATTTAATTTTATATAATATAATTGTTTTACTTGAAATAAAAATCCAAAAATGATTTTCATTGCATTTTGCACAATTATATAAAAATTAATCACATTCACTTATATAAATTAAATCGTGTGAAATAGATTCCATATTTGGATTCATTATATATAAAATTGGGTAATATTTTTAACAATTTTTTTTTCATATCTTATAGTGACATTTCTAAAAAATTGATACCATGATAATATATAAAATAGGTTTACTAGGGGTAAAACAATTTGATAAGGGTAAAAATGACACATAAAATTTTCTAAATGTTATTGGTTGAATATATTTTCAAATTATAATATATAAAAATTGAATTAATTTCTATTTGTTACCATTTTTATAGTATAATGATTTTTTATTAGTAAAATATTTTAAATAAATATATATGTGTCCCTCCCCTCAATTATAATAGGAATCCTCTTATCCTCCAATATTTACAATGATTTAACACCCTAGATATGCCATTCCCTAGAAAAAAACCATTCATGTATTACTTCTGTTTTTGTCATATTTTCTATTTCTTATACAATCTTATGATGTCTCTATGTGTAATATAAAGTATTTATCTCAAATAAGAGGTAATGATATTCACCAGCTCCTTATACATGTATTTCTACTACTTCCAAAAAATCTATTTTATCAGACCTAAGGGCACTAATCTAGTATATCCTTCCATCTCCATGTAGTAGTTTACTTATTTTTTCACCACCACATTAATTTAGTGGATATAAATATTAAAAAAAATAAATATAATTTATATGAACAATATAATTATGATTTTCATAATATAAGGTATAATATATCTTTATTCTCTTCCACCCATTACAAAATTGTATTGTCTCTCTTGTGCATGTGTGGAATTCTACTTTCGTTAAGTGGATTGAATTATTTTTCAACATCGACCTTTTATAAGGGTTTATAAAATAAAATATAATGAATACATATATAATAATTATGACATAAATAAAATTCTTTAAATGAAATTTTAGGATTTTACCTTAGCATTTTCTTATGTATTTGATCAATCTAACGTGCTTTTGTTTTTGTTGGTTTTACAACCCAGATGAGTGATATTATAATTTTTTGAGAAAAATTATTATTGAATGTTTAATAATAGTGATATAACGTAACAATAAGTTATATATATATAAATATATAAATATATATAATTATTAACATTCTGGATATGGTGGAACCAGTTGAATGGCGCAGTGTTAGAAACTACTGAATCAAATATTACATGAAAAAGGTAATGGTTAACACTCAGAAATAATGATTATAAAAATAAATAGTTTATATAAAAGTGATATCTTGTCATAAGTAGATCATATAAGTTATTATAAGAATGAATATGGAAGAATAATAGAATTATAATAAGTTTATAATTTTTATATTGTATGACAAAGTAATTATGAGGAAATATAAAAATGAGGTAAGGGTTTATTTCAATGTATTATTCTTATTCATGGTCATTTAATATCTAGTTTCTCATGGACTAATTATACGATATTTTTATCTTAAATCCTATTAATTTATTATAATATTTTTATCAAATGAAATTTAATGTTATCCATCCATTATCTCTAACCTCTGTACTCAAATTCCTGATAAATTTTATAATGGAAATAGATAATTGGTTTTCTATTAGATCATCCTTCTTGTTATTACATGTACATATTTTTGTTAAAAAAATCGTGAATGTTTTTCATATTCTCCAATTTTTTATTGAATACATTTTCAAAAAAATTAGATTATTTTCTGAATGGACCACTCTAAACTATAGGTATGAAAAGGAATATCTATATTAATAGAAACTTCACTAGACGGTTTTACTGTTTTCATTAATTTTCTTTATATTGAAGCTTCTAATACAAGTCTCCATTGATATTATTGATGAAAATAATTTTCAAAATATTCTATAAATAATTATATTTTAATTAGGGTGTTTCAAAATTCAAATGGTATTTTCCTCATTAAATGTTCTATTGATTTTTAAAATTATATAATTCTATATTAACAAACTTTGAGGAATATTATTCTTTACATCGTAAATACTATGATGATATCTTCCACCTTATTTTGTTGGAAGGATTTTGATAGTTGTGTTTTATTTATTGATTGGGGGTAATTTTGACCTTTAATAGGATATTTTTTCAATAAAAATGTTTGTGTTGATTATGTACTATCTTGTCATTCATTAAGATGAGAGGATGAATTAATTATACTGAGTATCTTAACATCCTACGAGGGAGATCTATGATATGGGTTGTTGTTTCTTCCATGACCTAGAAAATGATGATGTGTGTGCACACCCTCACCCGTGATATGGGAGGGACCTCATCCATCCTTCTTGGTAGCCCAAACTCACTCCTCTCCATTTTCACACCCTGAATTTATTCTTCATTACCCTCAAATTTATATCTTCCCTAAAGTACCTGGTAATTTCTTCATATGCATGTATCTCTCCCTCACAACATCGGAGTTGAGTGCAGCCACTTCTCTGCTGAAATTGGAACTTGTTTATTTATTGTAGTAGTCACGGTCGCCATTTTATTTTCTCGACTGATTCATCTTTTATTCTTGGGGTTTTAAAGAGAGTGAGAAACATTTAGTGTTCTATATAATAGGCACATGATGATCAAGTTTTCCACTAAGGAGGATCTGATTTTGGAATGATATTCCACACCATTTGTTATAAATTACCTCTAATTCATCTATTTTAGGTGTTCATATGAGTTAAACAATCATCGTGACCCATATACCACAATCAATTTGGTTAGTTTTCCTAGAATCCCCCCTCCATTTCAAAATCCCTCAATCATTTTTTATAAGGGGAATTATTGGGTCGTTATCTGTTTTTAAATAGTAGAACATGATTGGGTTTTCTCCCTATTTCACACATAATCTACATTGATTTTTATGTTTCATGAATGTCTACAGTATATGTTTTTTATCAGTTAGTGATGAATTATAATATAATAAAACAAATTTCATTGAGAAGTTGGTCAATTAATGTTCATCTCGAAAGAACCTTATTCCTCAAATGTTAAAAAGAAGGTGCACGACCCTAAACTAGTTTCAAAAGGTGATTGTGTAGGGGTGTAGTTATGGTGGATGTGATCAAAATACTGATAAATATGGTGGTCAGAAGGATTTACAAGTTGGAGTCTACCTAGATTATTCTACTATAGAGGAATCAAACCAACTAGGTTTTGGAAAACCTGTAAAATTGGTTCCTGTCTAGAAAGATTCTTATCCATGAGAGATAGAGCCAACATATGGGGATGTGATTTGTATGTAGAAACATTATTTGATTGTTTTAGAGGTGAAGTCCACATTCATATCATGGGGTCAGAGGATTTGGGTGGATCAGGTCCTCTTGTTTAACCCAATGAAACATCATATGTACAGGCTATACGATTTAGAAAATGAGTCAAAAAAATGTTAAGATTTTGGGAACATGGACCATGTGTCCAAACCTCAACTCTAGACTATAAGGGGTTATACATCAAATAGTATAAAATGGTTCAATGGAATTCATGATTTCTAGAATGCAGGTTATAAGTGGCACTGAGAATGTACTCAATGGTTCTAGTTCCAAAAATATCTGGACAATAATTAAATATTATATCCGCTTTGAATGATTAGCTATATAAGGGTGACCAACCCCGAGTTGATTCTTCCTTTTAAGGATAATTCATTACTATGATAGAGGCTAGGGATGGAAACTTTATAATATTCTCAAATGATAATGATATGGAACAACATGGTAGAGTGGTCCAAAATATAAGGAGAAATAAGTGGCAGAAAGATTACAAGGATTTAGGAATTTTAATACATCTCAATAAATATAAATCCAAAGGATTCAAATATCAATCCTACAAACCTAAACCAATGGATACGAGGTCTTATTATAATACCAGACCAAATAAAAAGGTATTAAAACCTAAATAAAAGTAGAATCATATGGTGAGTGCATTAATTTGGTGTATAACCAAAATGAGCGAAAGTACTATCTCTATTGATTAATAGAATGGAGGTGGGATGGGATAACCCAAAACAATTAAGATGCCTTGGTGGTGGTAGATCTATCACAAATTGAGAACACCATAGACTGAGATAATATCTCTATGGATGCCCTGCCAAATGAGGTATGGAAAGAGGATCCAAATAATGTCAAGCCTTGGGGGATCCTCTTTCTCTCGGAGGAAGAAATGTTAGAGGAATCACTTCATGTTAATTAAAGACAAGTGGATTTTACAAGATGAATTAAGAACTATTACTTGTGGAAACTGATAATAATCATACAAAATGGATTTATAATAGAGACAAAATTCTAGCAAGATGTTTCAATGTAGGCAACATAAAAATGGATTATTACATTCAAACATGCAAAAAGATGGATTATTTTTTTGAAGACCTTACCAAGAATGATCTTATTATAATGGTAAATAGTATTAATTAGAAATTAATTAATTATAATGTGTCAAATATGTTCAAATTACTGTCTAATGGATCATCTATCTCGTATGTCATTTTTTGCATTCTTTTTTATACTTCCTAGGTTCTCTCTTTTCCTTTAAAAATGTTTTGAAAATAAAAAAGGAAATTTTTAGGTAGTCATTCGAATTAATAACTGATGCTTGAGTCATATTATTTACCATTTGTACGTCATCATTTCTCACGATACAAAATATTTTGAGTTTTTGGTGTAGGCATTACTTATTTATATGTGATGTCTTAGAACAAGGCCCAGATGGTAATATTATGATGTCCATCATTATTCATTTTATAATTATGAAATTAGTTTTGGTTATCCATGTGACTATTTATATCTATTTCATCCAAGGATTTAATCTCAATTTTATGTAATTAGTTATATAGAATATTTTAACTTTTTTAATCTCTACCATATTATTCATTTTTTATATATGTTGTAGTTTCTTCCATTATATTATTTCACTTACATATCATCTAATAAATCCATTTACTTAGGTCTTTGTTTCATAGGATTCAAATAAGGGTGTTATGAATTATTTGATGGATATTATCAAAGAAATTGTAATGTTATCACTAGAATGTTTTGTTGCATTTCATATTTTCTAATAGAATGAATGAATATTGTTTGCATAAAGTCTCCCATGACTGAAAGACTATTTGATCTTTTAGGATGTGATCTCTGGTATCTTATGCCAATTATGTATCATAACTATTTCCGCTAGGTTACTTGTTTCAAGGTGTTATAGTTTGTATCAAATGAATTTTACTATAATCCTTTGGAATTGGATTTAGGAAAAAATATATATTAAAAAACACAACCTAATTAAATAATATAATGATATTTCTATGTATATTATATTATCATAGTGTTTTTTTAATGTGGGAATGCTTTGGTATCCTATAAAATATAACCCAGACTCAATTCAGATAAGTGGATATGGTTTTGACATTGATTCACCTTGGGGTAACAAATATGAATGCAAAAAATTGGGTATTAACTTAATCATCCCTAGTTCCTAATGAGTGTTTCTAGGTTAACCCACCTTGTGTGACATTCTTGTTGAATATTATTTGGTTTATTCATATTTTCTTTATGGACCATAATGATGTATTTGAAAATATTTTTATTATTTGAGGATATTCCCAAAGTTAACATGATTATAATAATGAGATTAATGATAAATAATTATTTATTTTATGTTTAAGGTTACCCCAGATTTGGTATTATATAATATTATTTAATTTTTATAATCATATGATCTAATTCAATATACACAGTTGTTTATAAATTTCACAAACTTAAATAAATAGAAATTATGTCAATATGTGAAATTAATCTAGGTATTTACATCATGGGAATGAAAATGAAACTACATCTAGATATAGAAAAAGTGTTTGAAAAAATAGAATTACATTGGGCTATATGACTGAGGTTATGAAAAATAACCTTAACTGGATGGAGAGTCCTATTGAACCCCGGTATGGTTCAATAATGGTGGCCCACATCATGCGATATGAACCACCATCTATTAATGTAACTTTAAATACATTTTTACCTATGAAATAGATAAAGTCTCTATAGATGATATCTCTTTATTTGGGAAGTAGGGAAATGGATAAATTTAGAGTATCATTGTATCCTATTAATGGATATATTGTTAAATTTTGGTCATTTATCCAAAATGATAAGGGGACAGACAAAATAAATAGTATGTTTTGGAATATTTTCAAAGAGGAATTATTCAAGAAAATAATTTCCTAATGAGAAAAAATGATATGGAGAGAAAATTCATAAATATTAAAAAAAATGATAGATTAAATGTTGTTGAATATGAAGGTATCATTATAAGTTAATCAACACACATTCCATATTATTTATATAATAAAATAAGTTACATTGATTGTTTATCTAAAGGTATAAAACCTAGACATCAAAGGGAATTAGTATCATGTAAATTTTATGTATATGCGGGTATACTATAATTTGACATAAATATAAAGAAATTATTCTCAAATACTTATGTTTTCCATGGAATATACCAAAAGAATCAGGTATCTAATCACTTTGATAAAAGAAATATGGAAAAAGGGAAGTTGGGAATAATCGAATTTCATTCTTTTGATTTTTATGGAATGAAACACCATGGAAAATTCTAAATGGGAAGGGGAGTTTTTATAATGTGTAGAGAAAAAGGCCAATAGGATAATGATTTCCAGGGAAATAAATATGTTTCCAATTTAAAATTTCTTGAACTGCAAGTATATGGGGAACTATCCAGTTAATGTACCAAAGAATGATGGACAATTTTTTGAGAAAAAGATAACATATTATGTTCAATATTATTGGATCACAACATTATAGGTTTAATTTCCAATATTTCTAGTAGAATGAATGTAGATAATAGCCAAAAATGTACCAAATTCTTTATTTGACTTGGTATCTAAACCCTATTTTATATCATCTATGTTTTACAAGAGAATCATATATTTCTCTAGATCATTATGAATGGAGTTTTTTGTAATATATCATAATTAGAAAATTTTATGGATTACTTATATTTAATTTCTAATAATTACATGTATCCTTGAGGAAATTATAGATGGTTAAGAAAGGTTTTAACAGCATGTAGGGATTTTTCAGAGACTAAAGCTCCAATTTTTTGGAAAACCATGGTGAGGAACTTGGTTAGAACAAAGTCATTATGAACTATTCCCATCCATCATTCAGAAAATTATTGGTGTTTCATGATTTGAAAAACTATGTAACTTAGTCTGGAAATCCATTCAATAAATTTCAAAAACGTTTTAGATAGGTTTTTTCATAGGTTGTGCATGGTTAGGTTAATTTTTTTCCTAACCTATGAGGGGGTGTCTCCTTGAGAATGTATTGGAGGTGTGTTTTTCCAATCATGCTTCCAAACCATGAACCTTTTTAAATATTAATGAATTTACAATTCTACCCAATTTCTCTTCAAAACATAAATCCAGTTTATATTATTTACTTCTCTAGCAACTGATAATGATAAGTACTCCTACATAGAATCCACATAGTCCTCGATAACTTTCCTCATTTGGGACTCTGATCATATCATAATTCACAATATTGAAATCTTATCTGTAATCTCTTCAATCATTTACCTTCCATGCATCATTTCTCAATCTATATGGAATGAAAAATCCATGAAATTACTTTCAATTTTGATCTATTTATTCATATATTTCCCCACTTTCATCTATTTTAGCCCAAATAAAAATCTAATATTGGATGAGGTTTCATAATTTTCTAAATGGTGGTTGTTCAATAACATTACCTTAGTTATTGATGTCTATATCTTTAGATATTTTTCCATTCTTCAATTTTACCAATAATTTTTCCCAAAAATCATGTTTCCTTAAAAAAAATTCCTTATATAGAAATAGAAATCACTAATAGATCATTCAATTATTATCATATATTAATGGCCTAAACATGAGCCCCCCCGTTAGATGATCTGTCTATATGTATATATTTCCTTACATAATATTAACAAAAATTCCCTCTGGTGTATTTTGTTAGACTATCAGATAGGATTTAATTAATTTAAATGTATGAACTTTTTTAATAAATGGGAAAAAAAATTATCTATCAATTTAAATAAATTATATTAAATGATAAATTTTATTAAGCATTGTATATACCCATTTCATTGTTTATTAAAAAGGTAAATATTTTATTTATATAATGTTATTAAATGTTTATTGTTATCAAATGGATTTTGGTAATTTCATTAAATGTAAGGTTCCTATTTCTACTATAGTCTTTTATATAGATACATGAGTAGCTAGATGAATTGGATTTCCAAGGGAAATCATTAATCACTCAGAGTATGCCACCCTGATCCATTGGGCTAGTTTCCAATATAGATAGCCACCTTCTAATTTACTCAATGTCTTATTTATACAAGAATTCCACTACGAAGTACCAATGATTCCCAGGATTTGTGTCCTGATATTTAGAAACCCATTGATATAGTCTTTGGATTAATTTTATTTCTTCATAAAGGAGGTACCTTGGATTCTTCCCCTAGTCGTCAGTCATGCATAGCCATGGACTTACTATGGAAAATCTCTATGGACTCAAATAGACAATTTTCTAATGGAATGCCTTGGTTGAACACCTTATATTGCACTGATACCCATATATGTAGAGTGTGAGGATTATTTTCATTAGCTAACATGACCATATATGGTCAATAAATCCTTGGTAATACTATGGGTACCATTTAATTATTGATAATACATAGAATCCATTATTATACCTTGGTCCCCTTTATATCATTGTAGATTCTACTTTGACACTGTCTTTATATTCATTATACCCTTAATATTCATTGATTATATGTTCAAACACATCCAACTATGGATGAAGTATGTATAGTCTTATGGGAATTCCATGAGGAGTCTAAGCTATGAATGGTAGTTTTTTCATGCATTTAATCCACCACTTGTTGTCTTATAGACAATCTGTTACTATTATACACATTGACTAGGGTTTTTATAGACAACTTTGGCGGTGGCCTGATGAATATATATCACACCCTATTCAGGATTTAGAATTGTATATGGATATATTTCATGGATGCATTTATTTTTAAGGTTATGTTTTTGTTCATCGATACACTATTTGATTTTAACATGGGAGATTGAATCACATGATGAAGTAAAGGCCCACAATGTTTTTAGAGATTCTTTTGGTAAAATTTTTATTTGGATGTACATATATTTGATTTTATTATTTCTTCCATGTATTTCAATTCCTTTTTTTATAGAATCTTCACATTGACCTCATTTCATATACAACATTTTTTATTTTTTCCCAGTCTATTTGTCTTATCTGGATGATTATTTTCTTTTCGAACTATGAGTTGGTCATTATTATTGATCATATATTTATCCATTTATCATTATTCTATTATTATATAATATAAAAAGTGGGAATACTATACCCACATACACACCCTATGCCCTCAGAACTATTTTTCAGCCTCTGGCTTCTGTGGAGGTGCTCATGAGGCAATGTGGCTAACTACTTCGTCTACTATTACCGAGTGAACCAAAATACGAGATCACAAAGTGGTATCAGAGGTTTTTCTGTTTTTTCATAATGTTTGGTGGATTGACATGAAATAATTAATGTGTCTATATTTTTTAATGATCATGTACCTAGGAGCATTTAACCGACATATAGGATCAAAATAAAAATTTCAGGGGTTGTGAATTTATGATATAGATTATGCATATTATAGTCGTACTGATTTCACCATTGGGTGATACACATGGATTCAAACATTTATGACTATTGTATATTTATTTTATTATTTTTATGATATAGAGTAGTAGTATTATCTCTTGCAACATTATTGTCATGTAAGGATTTATATATCACACATTATGTCATTCAACATATACTTACTACGTGCAATTCATGTTTCATATTGCTTGTGCGTTAATTTTTATATTTCACATTGTTCTATAATTTCCTACATGGATTAAATAATTGAAATAATTGAAGATTATTTATCATCCAAAAGGGTGTTCCATCATATATATTTCTTATGACACCATAATTACACAATTATGAAATGTTTGAGAAATAAAACATTGGTCACATGAGTGAAAACATTAGGTGGTTGAAATTACATATATTCAAACTAAAATTTAATGATTGTGTGTACCTCTATAAAATAAAAATGGTGACACATATAATTAATTCGTAGTTAAATCCTTTTTACTATTACATGTAGTACCATTTGTAACATATAATGTGTAGGAACATTGAACATTGGAAGGATAGAAGCATCTAACTAGACCTTATATATATATATGGATATACATAATGACACACTTATGAACTATTATGCCTTAATTTATATAGAAATGGGTTTCATTAACTATTTATTCTAATTAAAATTTAAATGGTTCTTCCCAATGTAACCTAAAATTGACACACTATATACAAGAACCACTATTTTGAATAAAAGAACACCATCCAGACCCAACTTAGTAGTGGGATGTAGGAAGTATTGCAAATGATTCCTTTTGGTCCAATACATCACCTAGACATGACATTATGAGTTGGAAGAGGGGTCTGAATCTTACATGAGATTCCTTGTATGTATATTATTATTATTTATATTATTTTTTTATCATCGTTAAATCATCACAAAGTTGTTATAATCATATTGGTAGATCTATTCTATCTTGAAATACACCGATTGGAAAAAAAATGGTGGTGATGACCATGACCCTGAAGTGGTCAGACATAACCAACCTACAGTGAAACCTGTATAACCTATATGTATACATGACTTAGGTTCTGAAAGATAGGATTATATGGGTTTCTTTTGGTTTATGAGGACTCTTTAGGGAGCTATATTACCTCCCCATACTATTTCCTAGCTGATGTAAGAGATTCATTAGAATCATTTGCCTATATTTTTGGGGGTTGGAAGTCTATAGGATATTGAGATAATGTTATATTCCATATTTTGTGTCTTGGAAAACCTAGATACACCAATATAGATGAGTTTCAAGATCACCGCTTATACACTTTGGGGGTTTTTCAACTGCTGGTGGGACATTTTTACTGTGGAAAACCATCATCGGGATATGGTCTAGAGAGATTTCCAAGGTGCCTTATATGACTGGTTCATTCTAGAGATGCGAAGAGCTAATATATATTAGTAATTAATCTTCCTAAAAATAAATTTCATTGCAATTTTTTGATTTTTCATATTTCTGTACTGATCAATAGTGTTTCTTCACCTTTCTCCACTGATGATTATATTTCTAATGTGAGATGATTTGAGGATGGTCTTATATAAATGTGTTCTCATAGATACTACCTCAGTATTTCTGAATCAATCCCTTTTTAAATAATTCATTTTTGGTGAATTTGATAATACAGGTCATTTTAGTTCAGTATCAAGGCATGGTAGTAGTTTAACCAATAGTAGAAAGCATTGTTTTGAGTGTTTTTGATAGAGATGTTCCAAAAAGAGTATCATCACTGGTTGTTCTATTATATTCCATCATAATGAGATACATGGTCATGTAAATACATTCTGTGAATGAGGGAATGATGATTGATGATCTTGGGGTATAATTTGGAATAATAAATGGTTTTTCTAGATCATTCCACATTTTCCATGATGAAGAGGATATGTTTTATCACTTTCATTTGGGGCATGATATGTATCTTTATTCCAAGATGGAAGATGGACTGAAAATACTCTTAGATACTAATGAGGTGGGTATAGTCAGAGAGGAAAACCTCAGGATACATAATACCATCTGAGTGGGAATACTCTATGTAGTCCAGTTATATATCAAAGCAGTGGATTAGGATATATTTATTTAGTATACACCGTACCTATAGAGTAGAGTGTCAGTCCATCTATATTATAAGATATTTTTTGGTATCCTCTACTTTAGTATTTAGTATTTTGATATATGATTTTTTCATTCTTGTAACTATGTGCCTATCTTGGAAATAATGGGGCTTCAGATTTAGTATTTTTTGGACTATTGAAACATGATTCCCCTTAGGTAATTTTATTGGGGAGTGTATTCTAGTACTATGAATTTTTCCTTAATGCGAGAGCATATCATTTTTTATTGGACCTCTTCATCAGTTAGATGAAAACCTTCAGTGTCATTCTCAAAATAGATCATTTGGATTCCTGTTATAGTTATTTGGACTAACATCTCCATTGATTATTATTTACATCACAACAGGGAAATAGCTTTCTTCACAAGGGTGAATGTGATGTCCATGAATGTATATTCGGACCACAACATCGTGGGATGGGTAGTGTGATAGCCTTGATCATTATCCAGTGTGTCGATTGTTAGGGGACAATTCATAATGATTTCATTTCTATAGTATTTAATTTCAATGATTTTTTTCTATAATGATGATTCTATAATAAATATTGAAATAGTGAAAGAGTTTAAAAATGATCTTGTTCCAAAAGAAACACTGGTATCCATTCCTCCATACATGATGGCTATTACTATATTTCATGAAATCAATAAGAAGTTATAGTTAATTGAAGCTATGGGTTTTATACATCCGAGTACTTCAGCTTAGGGTTCAACTATCCTATTTACCAAGAAGACGGATTGTAACATCATGATTTTCATGGATTACCATCAATTGAACTATATTATAATTAAGATCCGATATGCATTTATTTTATTAGAAGACCTCTTTGAGAAGCTATAAGGAATGAGGGATTTATCCAAGACTGATTTAAGTTCACGACACAAATAGTTATGAGTTTGACCTTTGGACACACCACATACATTAACTCATAGTATGTATGGTATTTAATATTATATAGTTTTTTAAATAGTTTTTACGAACACAACATCTATTTTCATTGCTCAGATGAATCATTTTTTCCACATATATCATGATTCATTTTTGAAAGACTTCATGGAAGTCATTTATATGAATTTTCTTTGTCGACCAAACTATGCCAAAAATCATGACATCATGATAAACACAATAATGTATCACAATTTTTTTTCAAAGATCGCAAATTCTTCTTTTATATTGAAATGGGGAACATCGACGTTCAGATAATTTCAAGGGAAAGTGTGTATGTAGACCCATAATTGGTTTTTGAACGGGTATCTTGGGATCATCCTACGAACATTTTCTACATATAATGATTCTTGAATATTTATGGCTATAACAGACACCTTATTTTAGGTATTTTATCTCTATCAGAATCTCTCGCAGGTTTAGGAAAAATTGTGTACTGTTTTTTATACAGATTTATGAGAAAAATCCTTTGAATAACACAAAGGGAGACTAAATTTAGTAACAACCATGATTATTCTAAATCCATGAAGAATAATTACATTTTATTTTTACACAGAACATGTTGTTCTATGACCCATCCTAATGTAGAAAGATCAATTTGTGGCATAAGGGTCTCGCTATCTTAGCCCCACAACAAGAATTACACGATGAATGACAGATAGTTAGAATCTATTGTTCACACCATTCATTTTTAGAGGAAATAATTTATTGGATAGTGGTTTAAGGTGTTTATAGACCACAAGATCCTCAAGAAAATATTTATGTCTCAAGAAATAAACCTCCGAGAGAGGGGTGGTTCAAATATCAATAGTTTTTTTATTATTATCTTCCCTATATTCTTGGGAAATGTACTGTAATGGATGATACTCAAAGACAGATGACTTAGACATTGGTATTTCAAGAGTCCATTAATGAGTAGAAGTTGATGGACCTATTTTTTTAGTTTCACATAGAGGCCTAAGAACATTACATATTTCTTATCCTTAAATATTTAATAATGTACACTTCACTTATACTGATAGTGAAGATGAGTTACCTTTCAAAACCAGAGGTCTTAGTCCTAAGGGAGATTGTATTAGATGTGCTCTCACTGCCAGGATAGATCATTGACAGTGATGAGGTAATTTCATTCATGGATACATCTACATTTGAAGGACCTAGAACACCTTGGGAGGTGAGGGATGAATAAGAGTGTCAATTTTTTCTTTTTAATGTAATGGATCTTGTTCCCATGTTCGTAGAAACTAGTTAAACCTATCAGAAAAATGAATGTGAGGAGGTGATACAACACTATTACATGGATCACTGCAAAAGACTATGTCCATGGAGCATATGCTGACTTTATGTCAGTCGTACGTAATTCCACTAATCTTCACCAGTTTTTTAGATTATAAGGTTCGATCACTGTTAACCTATAATAGGAACATTTCCTATTCACTGGTTCAGGGATAGCTCAGTGTGTCCCTCAGATCACTTCTGTCGACTCTCCATAGCTCACTACCTTGGGAGAAGTCTAACTCATTTTAACGACTTGATGGTATCATCAATAGATTTTCATTGTAGTATTTTCCTATCTTAAGAAAGAGACACCACATGCATCGATGTCCAAAATTTATGCAATTGAAATCACTGATCACATTAACCAGATATTCAGTATCCTACCAAAAGCATAACATTACAATTGTGAAAAACATATCAACATGCATGCATGATTTGGTAATATCCATGAAAAATGAATTTCATGAAACCCTTTATTTCCACGCAACCCTTAACTTTTTCACAACTACACTGAAGGTTTAACATGTACTTTTCAGACTAAAGGAACACCTTTCACGGAAGATCAACTTTCAATAATTCTTTCACGTGGAAATGGTTCACACGGTAGAGAAACCAGAATATTGTTAGAAAATTCTTATGTTTTCCATGGGGGTAGCTGCCTATGTTTATGCCTCAATGACCCTGAACTCAAGTTTATGACGCATCTTTGATGGTGCGTGCAAGATTCTTCTTGAGCACAAAAAACCACTTTTGACATCTAATTAGGTGCATAAGATTATTACATACAACACCATGTTTCATGTACATTTATGTATTGCATGCACTTTTAGCATTTTCTTTATTTTGATGCACTGATCCAAAAACAATACATCCACTAAACTTTTAAAACACCCTTCAATAATTCATGCAACACCATTTTCCAAAAACAATTTTCACCATATTCTAATTTTTGGAAACAAATATTTGGAAAACACTAGGAAATGACACCACCTTCCATACTATTGCACACATGAACTATATGATCGCATTCCTGGAAAAAAATATTGAACTTCCTATGAGAATTAGAAACACTCAAAAACCATACTCAATTTTTATCATAGAATATTCTCGGTTCTAATAATATCCACCTTTATATTTTTTGGAAGTATCCAGATAAATTCAATAGAGCACCAGCTACTATTAAATATTGATACATGAGAGTAAACATAGCCAACACTCTAAGTCTATGTGAGCAATGCTCGGTGTAGAAAATAATAAGGGAAGCTTGAAAAGGTTTTTTGGGTTTTTGAATTCTTAATGATTTTTAAGATGTTCTCTTACTATATCACAGAATCATTCCATGTCTTGTATTTATTCTTTCTCCTCTTAACACCTAATTCTAATTGTGTCATATAAGGAATACATGTCCGGAATTTATTCCTTCTCCCCCATTGGAAATAAACCCATGGACTAGTATTTATAAAATTTTCAGCTCAAAACACACTCCCCCTGGATAGAATCTCTCCTAAAACCTTCATCACATACCAAAACAGATTAAAAAAAGATACCATTACTAGGAAGATGGGGAAATGTATCATCCTTATGAACTAGGAGGTGGCTGAACTCCGAGGTTCAAACGATGTTGCTCAGACAAAACTGTTGATAGTTTCTTGGTCATAATATCAGCCAAGTGCTCATCTTCTAACACATGTTTCATGTGGATCACATGTTGTTAAACTTTTTCCTTGATAAACTGATATATGATTTTAATATTTTTCATAAGAGAATGCTGAATTGGATTCCTTGTATGATCAATTGGGATTTCATTATCATAGAAAATCACAATTGGTTGTTTCACCTCATCAAACCTGTTAGTCAGTTGCTGCTTCATCCAATGTTACTGAGTGAATGCCTTGGTAGTTGATATATATTCAGCTTTGGTAGTACTAAGAGAAGTACTTTCATTTTCCTTACATAACCAACAAACATATTTTACCCCAATATATAATTCTCCACAACTAGTATACATTCCATCCACTACATCTCCAGCCAATTCAGCATCAAAAAACGTGGATAGTTCACAATCTCTCCCTGTAACATATTATATACCATAATTATGAGTACCATGAATGTACCTCATTATTATTTTCACTACCTCCATATGTTCCTCCTTTGGATAACTCTAAATTCTAGATGCTAAGCATGGTTCAACAAAAATATTTGGTTGTGTTGCTGTCAGGTATAGTAGGCTTCCTATGAATCTCCTATACATTGTGGGTTCCAAAGACATACCATACTCGCGCCTTCTGAGTTTTCTCAACCATAATCAGAGTCTCCCTTGGTTTGGAATCTTGAATATTTAATTTATTTACCATCTCTATTACATAAATTTCATTATAAACTAAACTGTAATCCTTCTTTCGAAATATCTAAAACCCTACAAGGTATGTCAGTTCACAAATCATAGACATTTAAATTATGATTTCATGTGATAGGAAAATTAATCCACTGATAATTTCTTACTTCCATTGAAGATAATATAATCCCCTTATACCAAATCCATGAACTAATCCGTTTGTTAATTTTTCACATTGTGATTGTAATCCACTCTTCTTTTAAACTCATGATATCTCAGATAAGATTCCAATTGAGAGTACCACAACCATGGAAACTGTTTCAGGCCACAGAGAACTTTTTTTAATTTGGAAACCATTATTTCATCTTTCCAATGAAATAATACCATGGGGTTTTCAGTGAATACATCTTTTTCCAAAACTCTATTTAATAATGTTTTCTTGTCATCCATTTGATAATATTTATATCCTATTTGCATTTCCATGGAAAAAATAAAATGCTTAACTTCAGTCTTGCAACTGGAGAAAGTTCCTCTTTAATATCAACACCTTCCATTTGTGAGTATCCTTTAAAAACCTGGTATACCTTGTTTCAGAACAATTTTCCAATCTTTTCAAACTTGTTCATGAATATCCACTTAGTACCAGTCACATTGTGACCATTGGGTCTCTTGACTATGTCCCATGATTGATTCTTTTCAATCTGATCTAACACTTTATTCATGGATTTCACCCATAATTAATCCTTTTAATATTCTTCAAATGAGGATGGTTCCATAACTGATAGAAATGCAGCTTGTGTGTTATTATTCATTCTCCTCGTCTGGGTGGGTGCAGTCCAATCACCAATAATGCTGGATTTATCAATTTGTACTCTTCGATTCCACTATTTAGATTCAACTGAATTCACTCCATCCATATTTTCCTCTTAAGATTCTTCTTCTAAGTCAACATCAGGATGTGGATCTAGATAATTTTGTACACCTTCCTCTCTTTCTGTATTTTTATTTCCCCATTTTCACTTTCTTTCTCATCTTCTATCACATCAGCATGTGAATTCCTCTAAGAGGTTGCGGTTTTCTATTTAATGATATTAACATCACTTGTATCCAAAATCCTTCCTAGGAACATGTTGAAACACTTATAGGATTTTCTACTCATTGAGTATCCTAGGAAAATTCTTTCATCTTCATTGTCACCATACTTCCCTTTATTTCCTTCTTTGATTCCGATGAAACATTTACTTCCAAAAACACAAAAGTATTTCAAAGAGGGATTCCTTCCATGCCACAATTAATATTGATTATTCATTTCACCCATATATATCCATGTTATATTTTGAATATACACATCATAGTGAACATACTCTTTCCAGTAATGTCAAGGAATATGACTCTCAATCACCATGGATCTTGCAGTGTTTTTCACCTACCGATTCCTGCTCTCAACAACTCCCTTTTTATAGGTAGTTGTCATAGAATCTACCACATGATGTATCCCATGATTGTAAAAGTAATTTCTCAATTTAATGGACATGTATTCCCCTCGATTTTCAGATCACAACACTTTGATTGTTCTTCGGGTATCATTCTCGGTGAATCGATGATATACTTTCATATAGTCAGGACCATTTCATTTCATGTGTATAACCACTACACATGCCATTATAAAGTAATCATATATGAAATGGGAAAATTAACTTTCCCCATGAGTTACATCAACATTTTATGGGCCACATACACCAGTATGAATGTGATCAAGAAGATGATATGCCATTTTCTTCTTTGGAAAATATAAACCGCAGACCAACTTCCCCAGAATTAATGCATCATAAGACTTTTCACGTTCATGATTTAGGGTGAGAATATCTATGAAAATATTCAGATTTGATATCTTCCCCATGTCTTGTTGATTGATGTGCCCCAGTCTATAGTGCCACATTTTATTTGCTTCTTCAACAGCGATATAGAAATTGTTTTCTTTCTTATCAATTTAATATTGGTTTCCTTATGTTTTGCATACTTTCATAAGTGAATTTCCAATGTTTCCCTTGATAGTGCGGCCTTCTTGATTGAATGTAACTATAAATCTTGATCCACGGTGTTAAATCATGCTGAGGAGATTATGAAGTAGGCAATCCACATAATGGACATTAGTTTTACTTAGCTCTCTATTAGCTAGTTTAGTACTTCCGCTTCCTTTGATTTTTAGGGCTCCATCATTACCAAAATATACAATTCCATCAACCCTTATACTGACACTCATTAACAAGTCTATAGTACCTATAATATGAGATGAAAAAATGCTATCACGAATCTAGTTGTTGTTTTTTTTGTAGCTTTGCGGGGTACATCTCCAAGGGTGGATTTCCAAATTTTCTTATTTTCTTTCCTTGAGACATTCTCTTTAGTGCAGGGCACTGATGGCCTTTCAATACTCTCTTATGTGTACAAGAGATCTTCAATGTCAAAATATTCTTCGAGAGGAGCAATCCGATTTGAATGAGAAACACTATCTTGTTGCTGAGCTTTGACTTGTCTTGACTTTAGTATGAGGTTTTCATGTCACTCTTCTACTTACAATAAATGACATTATGGCCATGGATATAATAACAAAAACAATATCCATAGAAATTGTTTCTTCTGAAAGTACTAGGATATGAATTTTTTCTCCTCTTTTGAACTCGTATCTCTCCACCACATAGATATCTCTTTTTCACTTCACAATATGACAAAGTATTACTATTATTTCCACATAACTCACAATTTATGAGAGGAAATGTATTCTCACTTCTAATTGTCCTCATGCCTTCCTCCTTGGAAAAAATATTTGACTACCTATTATTATCGGATGCTCAAGGATTGTATTCTGTTCTCCTTTTAGATTTATATATGGGTTTCTTTTTTCGCACTTTTGGTGATTTTAAAACATGATTAACTTTCATCTTTCCTTTATTATTTTCCACTTTATTTGCAACATTTTATGTTTCGGCCTCACAAATGATTCCTCTTTTTCCCATGTGTGCTGGTATTTGAGCCCTAAAATCTTGTCAACTCCATCAGATCCGCATTTTTCTCTATCCAGTTTCTGAACATCCGAGAACCTATCAAATTTTATTTTATTTTATTTTTCTTTGGAAGTTGATTATCTTTTGAACGTTCTACTTAGAGTAACAAATTCTTCTTCGAGTCCCTAAATTGTTTTAGAATTATATTCTAGTATCAATGTAACATAATTGATGACCTTGGACTATTCACTAATTATGATCCTTAAATCCACTACATCATCTATCCTTCCAAAGATTGATGACTCTTCATTAACAAGTTCTACTAGTAATTCAATTTAAGATTCTTGAAGATCAACAAATAATGATGCTTGTTACACCATTTATTTCCACTTATTGCATTTCTTAAAACATATTATAAATTTTATAAAAGCATCCTTATGTTTTATCATGGGATCAAAATTAGTTTTCGACGTTTTTTTGATGGTTTTGACATTTCAATGGTATTCATCATGGAAGCATGGTTCCCGTTTTTAAGTTATGGTTCTTCTTCTTCTTCATAGAATTCATTATCATCATCTTCATATTCAAAGAAAAAATTGGTCCTCTATACTTTCTTTATATATTTGTATTCTCCATTTTTGAAAACTCTTTTCTAAGTCTTCTCAACGAGTTCACATTTTCTTTTTGTATATTAAAACATTCTTTTGCACTGAGAGTCTATGTTCCATATTTTACCACAATCAAAGCATGCTAGATATAACATCCCTTTAAATTTTTTCCCTTCGGAAAATTCTTGGAAATGATAGAAATATTTTATTTTTCCTCATCATCTTCACCACTAATATATTTTTAAATTTTCATTTTTCCATGCCTTTGAATTCCGTTTCCTTACTCACTCGAGTCAAAGAATCATATGGCTTGACTCTCATTTCAGATACCACCCTGATGCTCAGCATATCATCCAGCAAAAGTTTAGAAAGTTATCTTTCTTCAAGGGCTAACAAATTTGAATTGTACAAGGGTGTAATTCTTCTCAATATTATCTTCATAATATCAATGTCTTTTATTTATTCTCGTATACCTCAAATTGCTTTACCCAATGTAGTAGTTCAAATGAAGGAGTCTACATTCTTATCAGAATGCATCTTCAGATTGTAAAACCTACTGTGCAGAAAATGAAGTTTTGCCTCATTCACTTTGTTATCTCTTTCGTAAACATTTCCAAGTTTATTCCACATAGAAATTGCAGAGGTGAAACTCATCACATTTAGATAGATTTGATTATAAAGGGATGCAGTGAGTGTAGTCTATGTTTTAACAATAACATAAAGAATATTACTATCGGCATCATTCATAGCAAGCCCTCTTGGATTGGTGACTTATATTCATTTCATAGTAGCAAATAGAACATCTATTAAAATAGATATTAGATTAGATCTCTTTCTATTCTACCAGATCTGAAAATTACTACCATCTAAGAGGGGGACACCCCTGAAATTGGCTGAATTATCCATGATGGTATAAGATATATCAAACACCAATAACCTCCCTCTGATTCCACTTGAAGGACCCCAGAACACCTTGTGAGGGGAGGGGAAAATTAGGGTGTCAAATTATTCTTTTTAAAGTAACGGATCATGTTTCATCCTTGGTAGAAACTTTTTAAATATATCAGGAAAATGAATGTAAGGAGATGACACAACACTTTTTCTGAGTTCACTAAAAAGGGATACATCTAAAGAGCATATGATTATAGTGTTTCGGTCATACCTAATTCGACTAATCCTCTATATAAACTAAATTTCTATATTCCTCTTCTTATGTGTCATCTCCACACTGCTCCACATCACCTAATTTATCTTTAAATTTACCAATTAACCCTCCAAAACTCAATCGAATACCTTCAATACACATTGTAAATCGACGCCGTGCAAAGCATTGCCACGACCCACCACTGTTCCCATTCACGCTCACCTTCCGTCTCGCGATTTCCTTCTCCCAATCCTAGGGTTTCCAGGGAAAATCAATTCCTCCATCCTACTGATGTTGGGTAACTTCCTCTAGAACCAGGGTTCATTCCTCTAATGTTGTCTTCGTCTACCACCTGAACTAGTCTCAGCGCTTCATGCATCTCCACCTCCACCAACGCGGTCTCCACCAGTGCATGCTCTGGCTCCTCTTGCTTCGGCTACTGGAAAAATGGCTCTGATACCTCCTCCGATTCTACAGCGGAGACATCAACTCAGAGTGGATTTAAATACCCTTCAAGAATATATTCTTTTCATCGAATCAAGTTACATTTCTAAACATGGGTGTTGGTGTCTCTAAATCGGACGGTGAGGAAATCTACATCCGGGAACGGCTGGGCTCGGTAACCCATTTTTTGTTTTCAAAATTTTCAACCAATTTATTCTTCATGATAGGTTTTTCTTTGTACATCATTATCAAGGCTCAAATGAAGGTCTCCAAATCCCCTCTTCGATACATGGGGTTTAATTATTTGACCATCTTCAATGATCTCTATTGTAACGGAGAACAGAAATGGTGTTGCATGATTCATGGTCAGCCTCTTCAAATGAAGTAGGTTCGTGTTCTCCATGGGGACAGACCCCCAATAACAATGTTAGATCTGGGCTTGGTCAACACCACATTAATCACCATAAAAGGATAATCAGGTGATTCTCAATTCTGGTTGCGGATGAAATCAAATCATTCCATGATCTTAGAAGTAGTTTGTCATCATCATTGGTGCTTCTTTAACTCAACTAGTTCGTAGATATTTTACTCAACTTATTAGCATATCATTTTTGATTTGTTTGTTCATCAGCTGATTGGTTCGCATCTACGTACATGTATTTGAAAGGTAAATTGATGGTCTAGTTGAAGTTTTTACCTAACAATATTAGATTGCTTTATACATAGGGTCATCCAATCAACCAGAGAACAAAATTTGTATCACAGATTCTGTTATTTTATCTCTTACATTTTTCATATTTCTATTTTCTTTATAGTTTTTTTCTTCCACCCATTTTTCAAAACAAATTATTATTTACTTCCATTATTCTATCATCTTAGTTCACTGATTTTGCTTAGTTTTCTTGAATTCAGGTTGACAGAATTTTTAATCATGTTTCAATGACGGTATCTCAGTGGATAAAGGGTTTATTTAGTTTTACTATATCTTAAATGATTTATGAATTGGTATTTTTTTTATGTGAAGTGGATTTTATTTAATCATTCATATATCCTTTGTATTATTATCATCATTCATCATTATATACAGAAATGAAAACATTATTATTAGAAATTTAGTTATTTTATCTCTTCTATTAATTTTTTAGTATCTCTTTCTGCTGATGATTTTTTCTAATGCCATTATAATAGATCTATTCTTCCATTTAATCAATTTCAACAACTAATTCATTCATTAAGACTATATTTATTCATCTATTCCTTTTTTATGGTTCCGAATTTGTTCGACCACTTCAATAGAAATGTTGTGGTTTAGTAGAAGTTTAAAAAAAAATCATAGACTGCATTGTATGTAGTGTCATCCAATCTGTGATAGAAAAACATTTGTATGTTATGTTCACTATTTAATCATAGTTTGAATGTTGTGTAAATTATTAGTATGTTGTGTTCATATTAATATGTTACATTAACTTCAAATTGATTCCACTCTATATGTGTTTTTATATCACTTTAGAATATTGTATTCATTGTTACTTTGTTTAATGGTAATATGTTTTATTCAGTGTAAGTTTGTTCAATGTTGATATATTGTATTCACTGTTATCACTACTGGAAAACCAACCTTTACCAACGGTTTGGAACCGTTGGTATAGGCCTCCAAACCGTTGGTATAGCCTATACCAACGGTTTGGAGAACCGTAGCCAAGTAAGCCGTTGGGATAGGTCTATACCAACGGTTCTCCGAACACCGTTGGTATAGACCTATACCAACGGTTTTGGAAACCGTTGGTATAGGTAATATGAAATCTATACCAACGGTAATGGAACCGTTGGTATATAAATTCCAAAAATAAAATCACCGCTGGGATTTGATCCCAGGACCCCCTCGTTTATAATCGAACGACTTAACCACTAGGCTAACATCACTTTGTAAATATAATTTCATAAATATATATATGTATTATCATAATTATATAAATTTTTGATTTATATAATGTTCTCCGTTAGTAGATCTGGAAAAACATCAATGAACCTATCCCAACGGTTTTCAGAACCGTTGGGATAGACCTATCCCAACGGTTTTGACAACCGTTGGGATAGGTTCTGGGTGGGTGTAATTTTATCAAGGTGTATGCTGGATTTTTTGCCACTTTTTCCCAACGGTTCTTGAGAACCGTTGGGAAAGAGTACCCTTTCCCAACGGTTCATCAAAACCGTTGGGAAAGGGCCTAAAAACACACCCTTTCCCAACGGTTTTGGTGAACCGTTGGGAAAGGGTACTCTTTCCCAACGGTTCTCAAGAACCGTTGGGAAAAAGTGGCAAAAAATCCACCCCTTTCCCAACGGTTTTGGTGAACCGTTGGGAAAGGGTGTGTTTTTAGGCCCTTTCCCAACGGTTTTGATGAACTGTTGGGAAAGGTTAGCTATACCAACGGTTTTTACAAACCGTTGGTATAGAAGTGTTGGGAAAGATCATGTTTCCAGTAGTGTATTCTGTATTCACTGTTAGTTTTTTCGTTTTATTCACTCTATGTTTGTTTGTTGTTTGGTCTTTTTTGTGGAATGACAAGTCTTTAAGGTTTGATTCCAAATCAATAATGCTATATGACTATAGAGATTCAGTATTATTGATCTCAAATAATTTGTGCGGTTAATGGAGAATGATGGAAGGACAGAATGATTTCCATCAAACTGCACTGATAAGAGGTGTGATTGAGGTAAATCCTACACCAATCAGAGCCCCAAATGATGACGTAAACCCTACAATAGTCAGAGCCCTGAATATTTATCCATACTGTTATTAAGATGTTCTATATACCACTGCTGGAATTAGTTGTCTCCATTATTAGGTAGGACATAGTACGCTTTCCTGCTAAGTTGCAGTGACCAGGCTGTTGTGGAATGTAGAACATAGAGTGAGTTATGTAATGCTGGTCAAGAGGAATTTGTTCTTTCTAACTACATGGTGTGTGCTACACAGATTTAAGATGACGGTGAAGCCTCAAGGTTCTCCAATTCTTTGGATCATGCTTGGAGTAGATTTCATTAGACATGCTTTATAAAATGCCTTAGTGAAAACAGATTATCGGTGTCTATAAAGAACCCATTATTCTCCCTTATATAACAACTTTCCACTCCATCCATCCTGAACCTTTTCCAGTTTGTTGTAGACTTGGTGCAACAGATTACGCAAATAATTTGATAATATTATATCTGTTTTGGTAATTGTTCACGACCCAATTTTTTTGAAATAGGGCAGCTGATGTGAGGGAGTCTACAAGGACTTGGAAAAAATGTATATTTCTGTTCTAGGCCAACCGATAGAGCATAAATTATCATAGGTATTATTTCATCTTTCCATTTTTTCGGTTCAGGCTAAACTGTTCTTTCAATAATATTTGTAAAAAATACCCTTGCTTCATTGAGGTAGTCTATTTTTATATTACATATTATAGGTCTGTCTTTAAAATACAGTAATTTTCATCATTATGTATGTCCTTTTCAGGTTTCCATATAGCTACAACAAAATTGGTTGTACTGTGACTTGGGAAAAAACTTAGAACAAAAATATGACTATTTACATAACTTCCTGCTATTATAGATCTGTCAGGCTTCAATTACACTAGATCATATCATACAACCTAGGTATGCCTATATTATTTTATTCAATACATAACTTCTTATGTCTCTTAGTTGCATAATCTACTATTTCTTAGTTGTAGATATCATGTATCTCTTTATAATAGATGTATAAAGCCATGAAATTATTCATTTATCCAGTTTGGTGACTTCCTTCACAATGTAGTATAAAACTGGGAAATTACATGCCCTTTTAGGTTTTCAATTTAACTCAATTCATATGAAATTTGCAGGATGTAGTGCAATATAGGGATTCTCAACAAGTGTTTTCACATATATACATTGCATTTTTTTTAGTTCTCTCCAAGAATTTGTACTTCCAGTTTCACTTGAGTTTCTGAAACATTTTTACACTACATCTCACTAGTTACTTTCTATAGTTATAATGTGTAGCCCTAAATTATCGACTTATTAATTTAAAAAAACTTGAAAAACGTTTTCTTATCAAAATTTTTTTCACATGTTTTATTCTATTTAGTTTATTTGGAAATTTTTTCCAGTTGTTAATATATTTTTCTTAAACAGAGAATCATTATAATAGCTGTATTAAGCCATGAAATTACAACTTTAGCGAGTTTTGTGTGTTCCTTCACAATGGAGTATAAAGATGTGAAATTACATCCCCTTTTATGTTTTTAATTTAACACAATTCATATGAAATTTGCAGGATGTAGTGCAATGATGTGCTTCTCAACAAGTGTTTTCTCATATATTCCTTGAATTATTTGTACTTATCTCCATGAATTCATATTTCTAGTTTCTTATGAGTCTCTCAAACATTTTTACACTTCATCTCATCAATTACTTTCTATGCTTATAATGCGTAGACATTCTTTATCGACTTATTCATTTAAACTAACTTGAAAAACAGTTTTCTATCAAAATATTTTGGAACATGTTTTATTCTGTTTAGTTTATTTAGAATTTTTTTCCAGTTGTTAGTATATTTTTCTTAAAATATATTATACAGAACATTTTGTTTTCATTTCTATTTATTTTTTATTATGTAACGTTATGTTCATGGAAATGTTTTTAAACATGTATGAATAAAGCATTAAATGACTTTAGTGTCAGGATCAAATGGTGTTACTTTCAATTGGGTTATAAGTATGAGATTCAATGGATCTCTGCTTGACTGAAGGTATGTTTGACCAAATCCGTAGTTGCCTTCCTTTATTTCTGTACTACCTTCTTATTGCTCCTAGATAAACTAGATAAATTATCATGGTTATATTTAGTTGATCATGATTCTTTATTGAGTAATGTTTTTTTATCATTTTTAAATTATGATGATGACAAGTTTTGTTTACCTACACAGTTGGAGATACTCAAATCAAAAAAATTCTTAATTCTCAATTAATGAAACTAATTTTATTATTCAAAACCATATTGATTCTTTTGAACATAACACATAAAACCATATTTCTATCAAGGATAATGAGCATTACATTTGAAGATTCACTGACACCTTCGACCAAAAGCAGGTGATAATGTTTACAAATTTTGTCAATACTGATTATGCACATTACATTTTTGTTTTGATTGACAAAATACAGGAACATAACTATAGTGGGTCTTTAGAGGTAAGTAGGGTGGTTGAAAATATCAAGGTGCAATGTTCTTCATCATTTCCAATTTCAATATTCCGCAACCGAAATTCACCAAAATCAAATATTATTTTCTTCTTTTCCTGATAGCATCATCATACTGATAGGTCTTATACTTTGTATGTTGGTTCGAGAATAGTTTCTTCAACCTCAGACATGAAAACTACTCAGGTACAAAAATGATAACTAAAATAACTATTATATTCTTTGCAATATTATCCAATTACATTCATTACTAACATTAAGAAACAAGACACACATCCCTTGAGGTGTCATTGTCCATTCTAATTTTTTTTTAAATAACCGGCCATACTGATTTCCTTTCCATCCAAACAATGGATTGACGTACCATTTCCCCTACAATCCATCCAAATGATAGAATGATTTATAATTTTCCATGAACAGTTCCATTATGAAACCTACTGATCAAACCTAAAAGCATACCTTTTTTGAGAAAACATTAGCCCCGTTCCATGCCCCATCTACCTGTCTGTAGAGGTGTTTAGTTTTATGATTTGTTCTGTATTTGCCAGGTCACCAACTCAGGGTCCCAATTGAGTTGTCTGCCCAGCCTTGACATATAATAGTATGTCTCAGCCTATAGATCAATCATGCAATAGAAAAAATTCAATACATGTCAATTCTATTATAGGATATATTTCTGTTTTGATCTATTATTTTTTAGTTTCTCATTATTTCAGTGCATGTGAAGGGGTGCATACCTGGATGTGGTGGTTCCTACTTTGAAGACCACACCCACTAATGGAGTGGGGTTGACCTGCAAGAACTGTCAAACTGGTGACATGTTAACTACAACACATGTTTGGGATTATAAACCCAAAAATTCTTCTCCCATTCATTTAATTTTATTTTCATTATTTAATTTTCTACTTAATAACAGTTTTTCAATCTTTTATGGGCTGGAAAAAAACTGGACAGCACCTCACGTAGCTGTTGAAGATCGATTCATACTGTTAGAAGCTGAAACAAACATCCAAGTTCCTGTTTTTACTTTGATTTGAATGTAGTTTATGGTTTACACATTCCTCGTTTGGTTAGTGATCAGGGGAGGGGAGGGGAGGGGAGGGGCGGTGGAGGTTGGAGGGGAAGGGAGGGAAGGGGAGAATGAGGGCAGGGGAGAGGCGGCTGCTGGGGAAAGAGGTTGGGAAGGGGGGAGGGGAGGGGAGGGAAGGATGAGGCCGCTAGAGGGAAGGGGAGAATAAGGGAAGGGGAGAGGCAGATGATTGGAAAAGAGGTTGGGCAGGGGGAGGGGAGGGGAGGATTAGGGGAGGGGAGTGAAGGATAAGGGCAGGGGGGAGGGGGCTGGGTAGGTTGGAGGGGAGGGGAGGGTAGGGGAGGGGAGGATGAGGGTAGGGGGAGGGATTACTCTCTTATACCAAGCAATCAAATTAATCACTAGAACCATTTAAGGGACTTAAGGATTCAAAATTGAAGAATAAGGAGAGAATGTATAATATTTAGGAGTTGATGTATAATAATTATTTTACTGTTTCCCATAGCAAACAATACTAATGTTCTGCATTTTCAGGAGGAACTGTTTTAAAAAAATTATTAAACATATGAGAAAATGACAATTCAATGCTAAAAGAAGGTGATATGTGTGCGGAGAAGGTTAGAGATTGATTCCTTACAACACCCTACTATAGAGATATCTCACTGTCAATGGCCAGTGGCCTGCTATCTATGCCAAGTTGCTACGACGTCCTTGTATGCCATGGAGGATTCCGAAGCTCATCTACCTAAGAATTTAGAAGCTCGTCTCTCTTTAGATAGCACTTTTTATTCCTAATATTTTTTAATTCTTGTTCTGAGTCATTAAGTCTTTCTGTAACTTTAGTTCCTTTATTATTTGTTTTATACATAAGGTTGCTCAGTATCTAAATTTTTTTCCTTATTTTCTGTAACTTTTATACCTCATTATGTATGTCATTTTCTTTTTAAATATATTCAATATTAATATATAATATTATGTTTTATAAAAAGTAATATATTTTTAATAATAATTATTATTTTAAAGTGCAGTGCATCACACGGGCGGAGTACTAGTTTTAACTATTTTGTGGATTTCATAGTTAAGTCACAGTCACTTTGTACTGGTCACACAACCTTTACAATTGTTCAAGGATATCTCAATTCATCTCTCATATCACATCTTTTGACTCCCCTATCTCACGGAGTAGGGAGAATTCCAACTCAGTTTATCTATATAATTGTCTCTTCAAAATATTTTCCTTGTATTCTTGGACTTTATTCAACATGAGACACTTCTTGAATCGATTTCCTAAATTGATGCACTAGAAAGCACTGATTACATAAAACCAAATATTCAAAAGCCTGTCAGAGGCATAACACTACACATGCATGATATTGCGCAACATACTAGCAAGATATCGGAATTTTCAGAAAAGATGAATTTCACACAACCCCTAATTTTTGAGAATCCCTTATCTTTTGTGCAACTACACTGAAGGGTTTACTTGGTCTTTTCAGACTAAAGGAACACCTTGTGTCTAGGATGATCTTTCTATAATTATTTCTGCCGCAAATATTTCTCATGGAAAAGAAACCAGATTTTCATTGGAAAATTCATAAGTATTTCATGGGTGTAACTGCCTATTTATATTCCTCGATGACCCTGCATGGATGTTTCCAATGGTTTTTCAAAGTTAAATGCAAGATTCTTCCGGAATGCACAAAACCCCTTTCAACATCGCGTTGGGCATATAAGATTCTCCCGCAAAACTCCATCTTATGTGAAAATATATGTCTTGTCTGCACTTTTTTCATTATCCATATTATAATGCACTAATACCAAAACAATCATTGAGATTAACTTTCAAAAAAACCTTTAATCTTAAGAAAACTCCATTTTCCAAAAAAAAACTTTTCTCTATATTCCAAATTTTTGGACACAAAAATTCAGAAAACTCTAGGAAACGACGCCATGTGCAATATTGTTTCCCAATTAAACTGTGTGATCCCTTTCCTGGAAAACATCATGAACACCCCAAGGGGATTGAACACAAACGCAACCCATACTCTATTTCTATCATAGAATGATCCTAGTTCCATCAACGTTCCCATAGATATACTAAAAGAACTAATGTGTGAGTATCATGACTCTATTTTGGGACCAAGTTGAATCATGACTTATTTCGCCAGAATTATTAACCATCAATAAAAAGTAAAAAAATAGGTTTTATTACTCTCTGTTCCACCAATCAGAAGATGAAGGTGGAATAGTATAGAATGGTAGGAATCTTATAATCTTTGATCAATTTAGAGTTGAAATTCAATGACATAACAATAAATGTTTTGACCAGTTTACCAATATCTCTTCTAGGAAATGATATATTATGTGTGATCATCGATAGGCTAATGATGATCTCTCAATTTATACCAATCAATGAGGAAATTTCAATGGATGATCATGGATTTCCCTATGACTGAGGGAATATATTCCTTCATGGTGTTCCATGTTCTATCATATAGGACATAGATGATCACATTAAATTGTGGTTATAGCAATGGATGCAAAAGGCTCTTGGTAGAAAGTTATTTTTTTAAAAAACATTCCATCACAAACTATTGGAAAGTGTGAACATATGATACAAATATTATTGGACACACTTTGAGAATACATCATTGGTTTTGAACATTACGTAGAAAAGTAAAAACCTCTAGGTGAGTCCTCCTAAAATAACATCACTTAGGAGAATATATATATATATATATCTTTATTTATTTATTTATTTTTTTATTTATTCATTTATGAGGCCCTATACGGTAGGCCATGCCATTCACCCATGTTTTGGTTAGTGGAAGGAGATGTCGTGCTACTGGGAATCATCTTTTTTAGGAGGAATCAGAGAAGGCACACCATTCTAAGATGTGTAGGGATATATCTTAGTCTAGTAATAGGTATTACAGTGATCATCACTAATGACATATATAGTTTTATGTTAGGGATCATATGTTTCTATGAGTTTCTCCTAGTACATTTCATTGAAAGAGTTCGATATACGGTAAGTTATCTCCACATTAAGTCGATCCATTTGATATATTAGAGAGATTTGGGATAATATCCTATTAGATAGTTTTTCTTCAATGGAACAGAGTTATGCATAATTTATTCCACATATCATAGCCTCAACATAACTATTTAGAACTATATCATGTTTGATATCCAAATGATGTTAAATTGGGTTACACTTATTCAGTTGAGTAGTATCCTATATATATCATAGACCATATAAAAATTTCCCCATGATTATGGTCACTTCCATTACTATTAATTCTATAGAATCAAAAAATCATACCAGATGAGACCTTGGAGTGAGATGCCAATATATATACCCAGTGGCCTGATCTTTTCTCAGATGATGTATTTCCACCCCATTAGGGAACATCAAGGATGTGTTACTTTGGGGAGGGGATATTATAGGATATCATATTTTCATCAAGGTAAATATTCATTAAATTTGAATTTATAACATTTTTTATATTATATTTGAAATTATTAATGTATTAATGAAGGGTTTATGAGTATCTCAGGCTTGTCGGGAGGACCGATATATAGTTTTTTGATAAACATGTAGAAGCACATAGTTAATGTTAACCATTCCCCTAAACTGTATTGACCAGGGATAGTGCCACATTGTTTTCAAAACTATACAACCCTAAATACATGGCCATGAAACAAAATTCATACATGTTTCTAAGGGGGTTTTCACAGGCCATTCGAGTCTAAGATAACTATGGACCAACTTATTAAAGGGGGTGTCTCCCATGGATAGTTATGGCACATGATTAGCACATGGTTTGGAAAATTATATGGCCTACCTTTTTGTATGATAAAATTAGGGAGAATATTAATTTTCCCATTATATCATTAAATCAAAAAACCCATTATATTTCTTGTTTTTCAAAACCGATACATGTTGGGAGATACTCTATGGAATACACCAAGACATGAGCCCTCTCCCCTATGTGGACTCTAATCAGATAGTCTTTCATCTTGTCAGAAGTGTATTAGTTAGGTACTTAATATTTTTCCTTCCTTGATTTATTATTATATACGGGATGAAAAATCAATATTATCCTTTTCCCCTATTTTCAAGTTATTTTTAATTTTCCATATTTTCATCATTTCTACCCAAAATTGAATGCTAATACAGAATGTGGATTTTCCTAATGCCATAAGGTAGGTGGTCCATAACATTCCCTCAGGTATAAAATTTCAATATTCATTATAACTATTCTATGTTCTATTTTAACAATGTATTTAACCTAAAATTTATTTTCCTAAAATCAATTTCCAAATTTTGAATCGAAATGATCTAATAGATCCTCCAATTATTGTTGGAGGTTAATGGAATCCAAATTATCTTCCCTTGGTGGTAATCCATCATTATGCCTATATGTTATTTTTATAATATTAACCAATATACACTTCATTGTTTTTCGTTCAAAATACATTGGGTATTAATTTAATTTAATTGGGTAAAATATTTTTTATCAATGGGAATAAAGGTTTGTTATAGATCTTAATAACATGAAATCAAATGATAAATGGATTGAAACCTTATATTTATCTTTTTAATTGTTAAATTAATAGGAAAAAATAGAATTATATAATTTGAATAAATTTGAAAGGTTATCACAGGTCCTTTGGTTATTTAATTAAATTTAATGTTCATATTTCTAATAAATACCATTTACTTATTATAGTATTGGCCAGACTTGAACAACCCTTATATTCCTAAAGGAAGTTCTTGATAACATAGAGGATTCCACCATATTTCATGATCTTTGTTCTTAATGGAGATACCCATTATGAAATATGGTATTATTATTATTATTATTATAAAATGTTGATGTATTAAAAATGATTCACTTGGCTCATCAATTGATATTAAAAATGATTTGGATACATTAATTGGATTCATTAGTTATCTTTGGAAAAGTATTTCCTTGGATTATTTATTTGGTCTCTGGTCATGCACATCCTCTGGTTTACTATGGACATAATTAGTTGAATTGGTGTTACATTTATCTATTTTAATATCATGGTTGCACAACTTTATTTCCATTGAGACTCTTATAACTAGGATTCATGGTTGATTTCCATTAGAAATTCTGACCTTCAAAGGCAAACGAAATCCTTGGATACACCTTGGGTCCCATATCATTTTTACAACTACACATATTCTATGGTTAGAACTATTATCCCTATTTAAATTTATCATTTCTACTTGGAAATCCCTATTATATAGATTGTACCCTAAAAATATTTAGGTCTCCATCTCCAACACATATAGCTTTGGATGAAGTGGGTATGATCTGTTGGGAATCCAATGAGTATTTTGATCCTATCATGGTTATTATTTCACTCACATAATTATTCTACTTAATATCATACCTACAATTTATTCCTCTAATATAAATAGACTAGGCTTGTTATAGAAACCATTGGTGGTGGCCTTCTGAGTATATCACACAATCATTTTAGGATCATGATTAATACTGTGAAATATTTCTTTGATTCATGTAGGGACAAGGGGAAGCAACTTAACATGGATGCATGATTTTATCTATCCTGGGATCAAGGAGAATAGGATTTATCTGAGGCATGATATTCTATTGGATATATTTTTGGTCCTTTTATCTATTGAGGTGCATGTATTATATTATATTCTTTCTCCCATGTATAAATATTCTTTTTTGTATAGCACGAAATATTTTAAATCATTTTATCTATAATTTTGGTTACTATATCTCAGTTTTTTTATCTTATTTGGATTTTTTATTTTCTTCCACTTATAGGAGTTGATATTTATTATACTCTAATTATTTATCTATTTACCACCATTATCCTTCACTGAAATCCGACCATTGGCAATATTATGCCCACAGATAGACCATAGGCCCTCACTGATATTCATCAGGGTCTATCATATATCGTGGCATACATGAGTCCATGTAGAAAACTTGTTCGTATACAATTTTTATGTCATATTTTTTGGGATATCATATTTTCAATCAATAAATATAGTTGAATTGTTGTTGTAAAATTGATTTTCCTGTCAACTGCCATTATGGTACATGGAAATACACTATTTGGAAACATGATTATTATAACATTGGTTGAAATTGATACAATCTATCATAGGGATTTAATTTCATATTATATTGAAAAAATTTGCTTTTTAGTGAAAGAGATTATAAATTTTTATGGAGATATGGAATGTGTAATATTCGTTGTTGAGACTGAATCATGTAAATGATGTCTGGATCCACCTCCAGCTTCTATAATTATTGATTTTTTCAGAATAAATGATTAAAAAACCTATTAATTATATAGCTATGCTTATAATAGATGTAGTACCTATTGTTGATGAATATATTGATCTATTTCTGGAATAAGTATAACTAATCCTATGAAAGAATGAATTTGATTTTTTTATTTATCTCATTTTTGATGAAAATAAACACTTAAGACTCCCTATACAATATCCACAATGGAATTAGTGGATGTGAAGAAAATACCATAATATTTGTAAGATAAGGTAATTATACACCCCTAATGTTTCACCATGTGGAGAAGAATTTATTTTCATTAAGAAGAAAGATATGCCTCTCAGATATGTGTCTATTATAGGAAAATCAATGCCATTACTATAAATAAAATGTATCATATAAAAATAATTGATTTAAATATTTATCAACGACAAGCAGTTCAATATTTTTCAAAGATTTATCATAGTTCTAGGTATCATAAATTTCATATAAAGAAGGAATATATCCCAAATATTGAATTTTGATTGATGTACATACATTATAAATTAATAGTAATTCCATTTTCATTGAATAATGCACCCAATATTTTAGATCTGATGAGCTGGGTAACCTATGATTCAGTCATTAATTTAATTATGGTATTTATTGATGACATCATGATAAACTATAGAATATTTTATCATAATTACTATAATTTGTGAATAATTCTTAGGAAACATAGGGAAACGTGTTTATATAGAATTTTTTTAAAATTTGATATTGGGAATCAAGAATATTATTTCATTTTCTATATTTTCAATAAGGATGAATAATATATTGATCCTTTTAATATTAGGGATATGATTGAATATAAAATACCAAAAAAAATATTGTTGAGGTTCACATTGGATTAATAGGTTACTATTAATTATTTGTTAAAAAAACAAATTTAGGTACAACATTAAACAATCATACATTTATAGGGGTTATATTTATATGATCCAAAGAATTTAAGGATTATTTTTAAAAATTAAATAGTATAATTATTAATGTATTGATATTGAATTTAGCATCTGGGGGTGTTACATTTGTTATATATAATTATGCATCAATAAAATGTCTTGGATGTGTCCTTTTACAAAATAGAATAGTTTTTATCAATTCATTAAGTATGTTAAAGACTCATGAAAATAATTATTCCACCAATGATATTGATTTGGATGTCATAAAAGTTTCATAGATAATATGTTGACATTATCTTTAGGGTGAAATATATGAAATATATATCGTTAAAATTATTAAAATATATCTTCTCTTTGAAAGAGTTAAACATGATGAAATGAAAATTGTTAAAACTAATCTTGTTTTAGGATTACTCAATACACAATATCCTTTAGAAGGAAAAGAATTTGGTTGATTTATTTTTTAGAGTCCATGTCCCAAATGACATGGATTTTGAGTGTACTTTAATAAAATGGAAATGGATACATGCAATCGTATCTCAAAGGACTAAATAGTTTAATAGTCAATGTAAAATTGATATATACTTGAAATTTACATTACATTTTAAACCAGAAATACACAATGTGTTTTCTTTGATAATAATGTTACTCCCCTTAGGATATCACTACATATCAATCAAAAAAAACATCTTGATATTTTGGGAAAAATAAAACCTAAGAAATGGGTGATATCAGAATCTTATCAAAGGCAATCCTTTAACAAAAGCTTTGAATAAATAAGGAATAATAAATATTCCAATATAAATAATTGAAACACATTCAAAATAACTAATAATACTAACATAATATGGTAGTAACAAATGATTATCAAATAATTCAATATAAATAATTATATGAAATTGAAAAAATAACTATGGATATTCTTAATAATCCAATTATAACATGGAATATAAATAACTACATTCATAATAATTTAATGAATAATGTTTTACATCTAAATAATACCATCAGAGTCTTATTCCAAGAAATCTGAATAAATGAGAAAGGAGTCAGCAAAAACACTACCTATATTGTCTCGTGAGAGCTGCTAATGTATATGTATTCTATTTCAGACCCCTCCCATCACTTACTAAGTCCAGTAAATTCCCCATATGAAAGGGGTAAAACAAAATCATCGTAAATATTTCTTTTTAAAACTCACATAGTATATTTTAATACATACCCCAATCAACAAAATATAATCATAAACCAATCACATTAAAATGGTGAAGGGAAATATAATTTTTCATTCATGGTCAACATGATCATAAAATATCCATGGAAAGAATAAATATATTATCAATACAACATATCCTCAGTAGATTATATGTAAAATAGAGCTTTGATGTTGTTGATGAAAATAGAAATTATAACAATGTTTTTAATACATTTTGTGAGAAATAGAATCTCACCGTTTTAAAATAATCATTTTAAAAAACTAAATATTAATTTTAAAAATAAATTTCATTGAAAATAACATTCAATAAAACAGAAAACATTAATTATTCAGGATGGTGGAAAATAATTCCATGATGTACATGTTAAAACAATGATCCCATTAACATTTCTGGCATAATCTAAATGTGAATTCTGGTGAAAACAATTTGGATAATCCCTCAAAAAAATTAAAAGTAAAAATGGGTTAAAATTTATTTGATATGTACTTTTTAAAAGGATAAATATATGTTTGAATTTTTTTTTTAAAAAAAAGTGTTTTGTTGAAAATGGATTATCAACAAGAGGTATAAATAAAGCTAGATTTTTTAAAAAACATTTTTTCAATTATCTTAAGTATGAATTAGTTGAAAATGGTACTATTAGATGAAGAATTTTATGAATAACCTGATATGTATAAAAAAATATTTGTTTAATGATAAATTATTTTGTATTTCTTCTAAGATATATGAAACTGTAAACCCTCCTGAGTAATAATTAGATTGTGAAATAATCCCTCGCGACATGGTAATATTCATGTGAAATATACTTGGTTGAAATAATTAAAATTGAAAAGTAAATTAAAATGAATAATTTTGTATTCATGGTATTACATGTAAAGAATTATTATGGACACCATAAAAAGGGAAATTTTGTTCACAGTAATAAAATTGGTCTCAATGAAGGGAATTTGATAGAAGCCTCATACCTCATGATTCCTTTTGTGTGAACATCCATGAAAATTATATATAATGGTTTTAATTAGATCTAAATTTTATTAAAGAATTATATTCATTTTTTTAATAAAATATATGATCAAATTATACCATTTTACACCCATTTGTTAATAATATTTCATTATTTTCATTGTTTTAGGTGTTAATTTCCTTGTTTTCTGATCTGTATTTTTCATGATTTTTTGGTTATTATTAAAGTGATATATATATATATATATCATCTCCAGAATGATAATAAAATTAAAAATATCCTATTAAATTAGTAGATAAATATTTATAACCATTGATGAATTTTTTTTATGGAAAATCAATTGCATCGTTTCGTGGAGATTATTTCTCGTACGTTCACACAGCAGACGATATCAATTCCATAACAAGTGAAAGGGTAAGGAATTTGATGATATATTAATTTTAAATAATTTATATCATATTATATATATCATAGATATTCTAAAATATTAACCTTATTACATTCTATCAAAAGATTAGGCGAAAAGGGAATTACATCGCTTTGCAAGGTGGTAAACTGTCGTACACATGAGCAAAATTATAAAATTTTAAATAAATTGAAATTAAAAAATGTATATGTGATGTTAAAATATAATAATTAAATTAAAATCATAAATATGAAATAAATAGTTGTAATCAATCACTACATATATCCTTTAATTTTGGTAATTGTAAACGAACTCGATCAGTTCGTGACGTGATTGACCATCGTACACACTATCAATTGTTTCACTCTCCATTTAATGGAAGTAGAGATGGAAATAAGACATATATTAACATAAAAACATCTAATTATTTAGAATATAATTATTCTTTTTATATATTCATGTTTTATTTTTTATTTTATTAGGTGGAGGAATAAATAATATAAAGTTCTCGGTTAGTAGTGTTACCTCTTATTTAGGAAACTTTTTTCCCCTAGAAGCCTTTATTGGTTGGTTTTATGAAAAAAATATGTCTTGTATTAAGATATTATAAAATTAAAGAATTTATTTGGGAAATAAATTTATGAAATAATGTGTTATGTAATATTGTAGAGGATAGGGAAGGGTTGGCTTTTTATAATCGAGGTGTGTGGCACATTTGTATATTTTTAAAAAAGAAAAATTTGGTCCAACGTTTTTCACATCGAAAAAGGATACATAATAGTGCATTTTTTACATGATAAAATTTATTGAAATAATAAATACATAAAAAGTATGTTTTAAATTTTTTAGGTAGTTTTCATCCTTATCTTTTTAGTATGACCCACTATAAAATGGTTTTTACCTTAACCACAGTAAATAAGATTTACATTTTTTACTATTCGTTATGGTAAAAAAATTAGTTGACTATAATAGATAAATTTTTTTATTATTATACCAAATATGGAATGAGTATTAAAAAATTACAATCACATAATGGGTATGATTTATCTTAATCTTAATCCCACAAACATGATTGGAAGGGGAGTTTTTCAAATATAAAATGTTCAATATTATAAAAATGATATATAGAACAAAATCAATATAAAATTGATTTAATTGAAATAGAATGGATTCATTTATATATAATTGAACTAATTATACTTTTTAAACAATATTAAAATAATATGGATGGTTTTAATGACTATAAAACAAATGAAAATTCATAATAAAACCCATATTTTCACTATTCCCCGAAGAAATAATGATTTCAAAAAATTATTATAAATTAAAAGCAAAGTTAAAATTTACATGTAAATTTAAAAAAAATATTTTTTATAATAAATTTTCTAGAAGTGGTAAAAATAAATATTAAATTATTTTAGCAATGAGTGACTATCCTACCTTTTAGAATAAATAAAATATTTTAGAAAAAAAATTCTTTAAAATGATTTCTATTTTATTTATAATAAATTGATATCAATTTAATTCATTTTAAAAAAATTTTAAAAATATAATTTCATAATTTTTTATTACTATTTATACCCACTACCTTACCATCTATGTAGAAACAATTATGCTTATAAAATAATATTTTAATGGATTGTTTTATTTATTTTAAATTGCATTCATAAAAACTATAAATTTGATTTAATTAATTTAAAAATAAATTTATTGAAAATTATAGGAATTTTATATTTTCTTATGATATTAGTAGTTTTTTCATAAACTCTATCAAAAGATATATCCCATTTTTAATAATATTTGGGTGTTACATGTTATATTAGATAGACCATAGTGTTTGGAATCAAATTAGAATTTTCAAAGATCCTACACTAATTGATTTAGAAAATTTTGATATGGTAGTAATTATGGAATGATAAGTATCACATTAATTCAAAATTATTAATAAACCATTCAAGTTAAAGAAAATAAACTGATCCAAATGTGATGATAATAATATTGAGAAGAAAAATTATGTTTTGAATGATGGGATGTTGGTAGGCTTCATCAATGAAAATAAAATACATCAGTTAGAAATATTTTATATGTTACATGCATGAATAATTATAAATGATAATTATTAGAATGATATTATATCTAAAATTTTTATTTATACACTCGTATAACTATTATTTATCGATATTTCATGGAGAATATTTTTTGTGATAAATAGAACCATGAAATTGATTATTTAGTATCACATTCCATAATTCTTCAACAGGAAATGGATGAGATTAAATATCCTAAATTGTTATTAAAATTTTACCTCTTCCTTTGATGAAATAGAATTCTATTGCTATGGATATTTTCATTCTATATCCAAATACATTAATATATAATGATTGCATACGGTTCACTATTGATCACCTTACCATGTCTGCACACTTCCCCACTGAAATTTATGATCATCCTCTTGAGCTCCTCATGTGGATCTATTGTAATAATTTTTTTATATATCACAATGTGACTCTTTATAGTATCTAATACCAACATGTGGTCTACATTAAAATTTTATATTAGTCATTAAGAGGCACTTAACACTGAGATATATTTGACCACCTCCTATCATACTAAAATTAAAAATATGACTTAAAATAATATTCATACATTAAAATACATGTTGAGGTAATGTTAACATGACATTCATAGTATGTTGTATTATTATTTACCTTTTGAGTAATTTTCAAAAAATAATTTACTCTATTATGGAATTCTAATGGCAATATATCATGACTTTTATTGAAATGGGTGTCATATTAAAAATTGATGTGACTAATTTAATGAAACAAATAATGTAGGCCAATATCTTTTTGTTGATACAATGATTAAAGTGAATACTATTAAGAATAATTTTTGTGTTACACAATTTAGACATAAAATATATGTCGATAACCAAAGTAAGAATTTATCATTTCATGTTAGAGACCATGTTTTTATTATGGTATCTCAATGAAAAAGTGATATAATATTTTGAAAAATAAAGGGAAACATAGTCTTATGTACATATTGAACTTCTAAATTATTCAGTGAATATGAATTGCGTCTTACTATTTAAAAAATCCATATATCCACTCAATTGTTTATGATGGGTTCATTATCTCTGTGATGATAAAGTACATTCAAGAACTAATTTGGTTTCATGTGTGTCCCTACCCTCACATTTAAAAGGGAACCTATTATCCTCCATTATTTAAAAACATAGACCACTATATCTCCAAAAATAACTACACAAAAACCTTCCCAAATTCCCTAAATTTTTTCTTGATCTTCATTTCTTCTCATAATTCCATCTAAATAATGATTAATGTGTGTGCCAAAAGGTTATCTCTCAAAAAATCTGTAATCATCTTTATAACCACATTAAATGGGTATTTCTTCTTATACTTCCAAATAAATGTATCATCTCCATCTTAATATGATTAATAATGTATTATCAATATACTAATTTGTTATTATTATTGATGAACAACAATTTTCTACCTCTTTTCTATTATAGGGAAAATAAAAAATTGCTCAAGCATTCGTATAACCCACTATGTACATGTGGTTGGGAAATTTATTTTTCATAACAAATTTACATGGATATATATATAACTAATGAATTTTAATTTTACTTTTTATATAATTATTATTATCTAAATATCAAATATCATCTAACTTATTTTCCATTCTCATGTTAAACAATTATTACGCCGCTTGTGCGTATGGGTGGAGTATCACCTCTACGAATCATTGTGATTTGTATTTGAATAACATAATTTTATAAATCCTTAAAACATTGTACATAATAACTATATAAAGTAATTATGACATTAATAATGTTGTATATATGTTTTATTAAGATTATACATTATAATATTCTTAACAATTTGGTTCTTATAACATGACTTATTTAGGATAGTTTGACCACCAACATTTGTGATTTCATAATGATCACAACATGGTTGATTAAGAAATACATAATAATTTTGATAGTATTTAATAATATTAAATATACTAATCTACCAAAATTAATTATATGGTGAAAAAATAATCAATTTTCAATGACAAAAACAATAAAATTAAAAATAACCAGAAAAACTAAATAGTTAACACATGGAAATGATGATTTAAATAGATATTTATTTTTAAATAGATGACAATAAATTATAATAAAATCGTAAATTATACAATAAGAATGAATATGGTTCTATAATATAATTATAATATTTTTGAAGTTATTATATTGTATGATTAATATTCATATGAGGAAATTGAAACATAATGTTTGGGATTATTTTATAATATCATCCTTATTCAGGAATATTTATATTTATATATTATATAGAGGAACTATAATATATATATATATATTGTAAAATCCATATATAAATGTATATATTGGTTATTTTTTGAAAAAAAAATTAATTCATTCTCTATTATCTATGTTGTCAAAATTTTAGAATAATCATTCTAATGAAAACATAAATTTATCTTTATATTTGGTCTGGAATTTATTTATTCCATGTATATATTTTAATTAAAATATATTCAGGATTTTTTTATTATCCAATTAAATATTAAATTAATTTTTACCTAATATAAAATGTTAATTAAAAGTATAAATGAAAAAAATAGTTCATAGAATGATGAAATTTTTACTAATGTTATGGAAAAAATATATTTGTTTTTAAACATAGCACATCTATGGATTATCCCACATTCATGAAAAAAATGTCAATTATTATTCATTCAAAGGAGTTCATAATTCCCCTCAAATAAAATTTTTTCTTCTAAATTCATGATTATTTTTATTTAAAATTTGTGATCACAAATTAAAAGGGGTATTTTCTTAAGAAATGTTATTGTGTTATTTTAAAATTATTATCAGATTTTTCAACATCCTTTCATGAATCTTATACATTACGTGGGTTATAATATAATGACACAATCAACCTTATTTATCTAGAAATATTTTCATTTTGTTGGTATATTTATTGAATTAGAAAAATGTTAAAATTCATATGCTTGTTTTTCTATATTATTTTTCATGTTCATTATTTATTGAATTACTATTCATTTCATTACTATGTTGAATGAATTTAAATTAGTTAGTGGAATTAGAGGGCTGTTATAGCCACTCAATGCTTCAGTATGTCTCCTGGGAAAAACTAGTTTTGGAATTTGGCATACACCATACCTTTTTATATATGATATCATGGAACATGGCCCTGATGGTAAGATTATGATGTCTATCATTATCCATTATTCATCATGAAACTAGTTTTTTGTATCCATGTAACTATTTATTTTGTTTTTTCATTAATTTATTTATTACTCATTTATGATATTATTCATATGGAATATTCTATTATTCTATTTGTGTTCCAAATTATTCATAATTTTTATACTATATGATTGTTTCTATTGTATTCTTTCCCTTATTGACAAAATGAAATTACCCTTTATTATAATATAATTTCCCTATGTTATATAAAAGTTATTGTGAATAATATTTGATATATACTAGTATAAATTAAATAAATTTCATTATAATATTAAGTATTATTTCATTTTTTGAAATTTAATGTTAACTAACATATGTTTCTAGTCTCAAATGTTATCAAGAAGTGATTAATGATAGAATATGGTATACCCAACATAAATTTTTTAAAGGATGAGTGACACATATATATAAGGCCCAAATTGTTTTTTATGCCATTATAAACTATAATCAATATTTTAATGAGCTACACTAGACAATGTGAATTCATATTTTTGCGTCTTGGTCTAGTGGTCCACTATGCCACCCCAAATAGTGGTTCTCACCATGCCTATGTGTCACCACATGGTAATTTTAACCAAGGCCTTACATGTTTTATTCATGACAAAAATCCAAATATATTGTCTTATGAAACCACTATAATGCTCTGACCTATCTATGTGGTCAAATGACTCCTTCAGTGGACGTGATCTTCAGTTGACGCTATCATTCACGGACCCTCTCGATGATATTATAAAAAAATTTATTTCTGAAACATGAAGAGAAAAATTATAGTTAATAATTATATATAAAGTAATAAAATCATCCCTAAGAACCAACTAAAATTACATTAAAATACATTGGAAAATATAGTTACATTTTTTATGCAATTCAAAAACTTCAAAAGACATCTTAATCACATAAATTTTCATCCAAGCATGGTATTATGTCTAATAACATTCCAATAAAAGTAAACACAAGGATGGATTCACAATCAAATTTACAATCATAAAAATACAATTTATCTTAGACATAAAAATTAACTTGTATCATGTTGTGGATAGTTTATTTCTCATATTGAACATCACTTATGTTTATCATTAAAAACAACATTCCAATCACTATATGTAAATGGGTTTTATTCTAGAGTCATTATAATTAGTTATTCATTATAGATATACCATTTTCCATTTAAATAATAACATAGAAATCAACATTATATTTTCATATCATGTCAATCATAACATATTGAATATATAATCATAATTAAAATAATACCAATTAACAAAAAATAAAATATTTTTTACTTGGGCTCTTCAATCCCATTATCAATATTTTTTAATTCACAAAAAATAACCCCACTAATATCAATTGTATGTCATTTACATTATAAATTCCCAACTAATATAAAGAGAATCACAAATAAATATATCATAATTTCGAAATATAGAATCAAATATTTTAAATTTACAAGACCTAAATTAGTTATAAAAAGTTATCATATTTTAGAAAAGTATAAAAATCGGATGGAATATCCAAAGACTGTATCCTCAAAAAAATAATACCCTAAAAATAAGAGTTATTTCAAAATAATGGAATATAATAAAATATTGAAAATAAAATATCAATTAATAGTAGGAAATTATTTATGATTTGGGTCCTTGATGTATACATTCGTAAAAAATAAGGAAACATATATTTAAAATAATATTAGTAACATAAAAAATTGGAAAGATAAAATGAAATTATAGTTCTTAATGTCAAAAATATAGTATTGGTAGATGAGGTACTTATAGTTACCTTTAATCCATAAATTCAATAATATGATGGACATTTCTACTTTATATCAATATAAAAATCATTTTTTGATCATATAGTTTGCATACTCTTTCCTCAACAAATATATTTCAAATTTTAAAATTACGTTAATAATTATCCCACGAATTCTATAAATATTTCATTAATGGAATATTTATTAATAATTTCTACTAATTTTTATGTACTAAAGGACACACATATATTATAAATATTCTTTAGAGAATATTTGTATGGTTATAATCAATGAAATATTTCATGAATTTTAGTTCATGGTAGTCATATTATATGTCATTTGTTTCTGACGGAAATTTTGCATCAACTAAAAATAGTATAATGATTTTTTAATAATATATTCCCATAAAATAAAATGTGATTATATATATTAAATTGTATTAACATTTTTTTTTCATTTTTGACCTTACATGGGTTTATATTATCATACCCCATGACTTGTGATATAAACGAAAAATAAAAAATAAGAGATGAATGTTAATAAATATTAATTATAAAACACAAAAATAAAAAATACATATAAATAAATAAACACAATTTCTTAGCAAATAAGAATATTCACCATATGTGGTCAATTTTATAGATATCCATCTATCATATAAAAAATACATATATACTGTTAGAACTACATATATAACAATAATCAATATTCAACACTGAATAAATATTTCATCCATAATTAAAAAGTAATTTATAGTAAATTAATATTATATTAGTAAAAATAAATTTATATTTTATTACCATTGCATAAAAGGTTCTTAGAATAATATTTCATTTTTCTGTAGTAGTAAAAAGTTGAAGAGAAAAAATTATTTATTTAGTGGGATCCTTATAAATTTTAAAATCATCAAAACAACAATATCGAAATATTAAAAAAATAAAATTAATTTCTATAGATACATGAAGGTTGGAATAAAAATGTCTAGAAAAAATAAATATTTTAATAAAAGTACAAAATAAATAGTTTTAGGAATTATGGAATCAACTCTAATATATATGGATATGATCATGACCCATACCATCGTGGTAAAAATATTTTTCCTTCATTACTAATATAAATTATATAAATAATATATTTCAACAAAATATATACACCATATATAGAAGAATATTTATTATAATGGTGAAAAATATTAACTACAATAATTTTTAATGTCAATCAATGTGAGAGTTTTTATTTTTAGATAATGGTGGGTCATGAATCAATATCAATGATGAATGGTCACATTATTTAAACTATCTGGAAAAACATTTCTTACCCCATCTATAATTAAAAAAATAATTTTACATAAAATAATTCCAACATAAAATGTATTAAATATATAAAATTGAAAATTAACCATGCAATTTCCTATAGACAAAGTGTTTATAAATATTACGACTATCCATAATAATTGGCTAAATTTTTAGCCGGTTAGTCTATTTAAAAAATAATAATTTTTATTGCTGGTGGTTATGGGTATATTTTTTCTAAAACTAATGATGATTTCTTTTCTACACTACATGAACTATTATTAGTTCTTTTTCTATGTTTTTTGTATGTATTGTTCATCATTAAGTGTGTAAATCTAAATATATTTTCGATAATTTTCGATGGTTGAATTATCATTTCACATAGATACCATGACAAAATTTTAATTCAATAAATAATACATATGCATATGTTGAGATGTTGAATATTTAGATATAGTGGATATATTTTAATTTTTTTATAGGGGTGATTTATTCATTTAGAATTTATATATAGTTTCATAAATAATATTTGGAATATAAATTTTTTTAAATTTTATATACATTACTATTATGGGAATGGGTAATAGTATTAGTGGTTTTTTAGAGAATGAGTTTCTTGAAAGTTTTATCCAACTAGGATATTTGGGATAACATATTGGGGTTTGTACATTTTACGGATGTTTTCGGAAGGATACATTCTTGGGATAATGTAATATTTACATTCAATGATTATTTTCTATCATCATGTCTGTATTACTAGTTAGTATATATTTGATTTAGTTTTGTAGCTAATTTGAATTTCATTTTAGATTATTTCCACTGAAATTATCAATGATATACTATTTAACTAAAATTTTTATCCACTCATTATTTTATACTATCTTACCAATTCTACCTATTAAGACTTCAAGGAATCACATAATAATTTAGTATTTAGATTTTTCTTTTTTTATTTTGTTTATAAAGTTGAATAAATTTTTGTATCATATTATGAGATATATTGGTATGATTGGCATTATCAATGGGTGATCAGGTTATGTCCCTAGAATATATAATGGGTGTGTGTTGTGGTATTAATTTAGAGTTTCAGGGAAAATAATTTAGTGATAAAATAACTCTTTATGGATTAGTATATTTCAATCTAACATTAATTTTAATTAATTTTAGGTGTTTAATTTTAGGTATGAGGTGAGAATATAGATTCATGTAAGAATTTAAATGGGTAATAAATTGATATATAAATATTCATAATTTAAAATTTTTCAGAGAAGGGTTATTAAGTACTGAGTGTTTTGAATTATTAGATTGGATCACTACTAGACATGACCGAGAAAATTTTAAATATGGAATAACTATTCACATTATTACATTAAATATTTTTATTTTTCAATACTTTTTTGTAACCCTATTTGTGGTAATATTATTCCATCAAATAAATATAATTTTATTTGTATTAAATTAAATGACTTATTCAAATTCAATTATCAGATGATGAAGTTCAATATCATTGGTGTTATGCCCTAAAAAATATATATTAATGATTCTCGTTGAAATATATTATGTTATATGATATATATATATATTGTATGGAATGATATATATGGAATAAAGTCATATAATATTCTATTAGTTCATATATATCATAAGGCATTTAATATAGAACTCATTCCACTACATTAAGCCAATCGAATTTGAAAATATCCCTATTTCATAAGTCTATTAATGGTTATAATAATAGACTATTATTGTATTATGATTTATGTGGTCATATAATGTTATGTGTAATAATTTTATTGATCTTTCATAGAAGCTATGTTCTCATGAATTAATAAATTTCATATTAAAAATTTGTAGGATAGTACATGATTCATTTCTTTAATAAATAAATGAATAATAATAGTGCCAAACATACATTAATTTATATATGGGTAAATTATATTGGAAATAATTTGGTTTGCTAGGATATTTAAATATGAGGTACTTTACATGATAATTGTGTTCTTGTACATTTACTATGATCTAGAAGAATCTCTTAGAGCTCTCTTCCTTCTTCTTATTTTTCCTTAAGATATAATATCATGTCCTATTATGATTGACGGTTTTTACCAAGTGTTAGGTGTTTAAATATATTCCATGGATACACATCTAAAGGAATAATTTCATGGATTCTAATTAATGATTATTTTCAACCACAATTATTAAGATACTTGTTTAACTCACTAATATGAATTTTTTTGAAGTTGTTTATTTTTTAAATTAACGGATTTGATCTTCAAAAGTAAGGTGTTATTAATATTTTAGTTATATAATGTCTTATACTATATCAAATAAATATTATTTTAACCCTGGATACCCTTTCATGGAATCAGAACATGAGAATGCTTCTTGATTCATAAAATTATGCATAAATAAAGAATAAATTGATATTATATTACTTTCTTTAAATACAATAAAAATTTCCCTTTGAAAATTGGATAATGATTTCCTAATAAATAGATATGATATGAAATTTGTTACATTTTCAAAATTAAAATAATTTATATTTCGTTTAGTTATTCAATCACCCCGAATGATATGAGATTTCATACCCATTGTTGTGGTTTATTTTCATTGGGTTTTTCATGTCATAGATTTTGATATGGTTTTATCATAGGAAATGGTAGAGAGGATATACATTGTACCGTTATTGAAAAAAAAATCATTATGTCATCTGTATTATATAATTTATCTCAAAAAGAATTTCATACGATGTACTAATGTCTATATCATATATATTTTTTATGTATTGTAAAAAAGGATTGAAAATGAAGAAAATCACATCTTTTTTCTTATAAATTTCATAATAAAAAATATATATTGAAAAATTATATTTATATAATTTTCAGTAATGAATTCAATTATTTAATTTAAAAAATATATACTAATCCCCAAAAATTTACATTATGAGATTTATTAAATTTATAAAAGCCTTTATAATTTTTTTTAATTATAAAGTGTTTATAATTAATTAATTTTCTTTTAAAGGAATCACTTTATAATTATATACTCTATAATATATCCTGATAATCATAAATTTAATTTTATATTTCTATGTAAAGGGTTATAATTTTAATATAAATATGTCTTGTAAAAATTAAAAGAGTAACATTTAAAGTATTTATTAATTAAAATATATCGAAAATATAAAATTTGATAAATTATTATTTAATTTTTTAATTTTTTTTGAATTGTCCAAATTAAAATTACATATTTGAGTAATAACATAAACAATGAAAAATTGATATTTGAAAAAAAAATTGACAAGGATTAATTAAAAAATTGGTGAAATTTGGGATGTTTATATAATATATATGAATTCTACATATATATATAATGAATAAATTTTAAATATCATATCATGATATTGAATTATATATCAAGCGTAATATGATATATTTCATATTAAATTCGTATAAATGGAAGTATTAAAATATTATGATTAATAAAAATATACGTTTTTATATTTATTTAATTATTAACTTTTCATAATCCATGGATATATTATGAAATGTTTATCATTTATTAATTTATGAATTTCCACAATTTGTTTTCTCTATTGTATTAATTTATTAAATGTTTATATGTTAATTTTATTTCCTTGGTTATTATCATAATAGAATTTATTGATATATATCCTAGGTATGATAAATTGATTTATATATCTTTTACCATAACTTTATCTTATTATTGAGTTTTGTTATGTTATAAATCAATATGGATTGTAAATATTAACATGGTATAAGCACTAGGGTTCAAAAATAAATCATTATATGTATTCAGATATTAAATGGGAACAAAATGATATAATATTTTGAGTCTAAACAAAAATATTATGTTTTGGATTCCTTTTAATAAAAACACTTTTCAAGGCATACATCATCCAACAAGAAAGGTTCATTCCATTGAATGGTTCTTCTACATTAACATATGCATGGATTTTATGTAATGAGGTAAACATATGATTTAGGTTCCTTGTTCTTAGAATTTTATTTAGATTACACTTAGTTGTAAACTATAAGAGTTACTAGAGGAATCGTTTTTAGTTTATCCATATCCTTGATTGGATATATATATTTATACTTAACCATAAAATATTCATATATGATTTTATTAGGAGGATATTCTACATAAATTTATAAATTGAGGATGTTTATATAAAATATGGATCATCTTATTAATAAAAAATGGATCATGGACCACTAATTTATTATATTGGTTTGTTGAGAATCGTCATTTTTGAGAGAGAACATTTAATAAAATTACTTATTAAATGACATTAAAAGATTATACTCATCTGATAAAAGCCTCATTTTTTGATAAATGGAATCATCATCATTCAAAAAAACATTCACATAAAATATTTGTAGGGGAATGGGATCTAAATGAAAGAATCTTATTAAACTAGTATATAACCTTAAGAAAACTTTCTAATAATGAAAAACATATAGAAATAAAATAATAACTTTCTATGTAATGAAATTATAATATTATTCTACAAATTAATCTTTATTAATAGAAAAATAAAATATTTATTTACAAATAGTGTTTTAGGAATTATTTTCAAGAATACCAAAGGAACTCTTGTTTCTACTCATATATTCAATATGACTATTTTTCTAATTAATATACTATGATTAGATGATTAATTTAAGGATTATGGTTTTATGGAGACCATTAGGTTGTCACCATTATAAATTTTTAAAAAATTTCAATTATTTTATTAAATGATTCTATATTTTCTCTATGTATTTAGGATCTATGAACTATGGGATGTCATGTCTACGTTTGAATGTTGTTAGGTAAAACATTAAACTATAATAATAAATTTTTATTATGAATTTCAAGATAACATTTATCATATATTCCAATCAAGGATAATGAAACCAAATTGTAATTTTATGAAAGGAGAAAAATGATACCATATGGTTGAAATATAAAAGATACCTTAGGGGGATTGAAAATGTTTCTAATTTTTCCACATCAATTATTAATGTAATAGAAATAAATTCTCCAATTATGAATAGTATATGACACAAAATTTATATTTTAAAATTTATGTAAATATATAGAAGTCGAAAATAATGGAAAAATAAGATAGATCTTGATGTTTTCATTCAAATTATTCTTAATTTTTTTAGGAATCATGGTTTTGAAAGAATTATAATATAATTATATATATATATATATATCAGGAACACATGGATCTAAATAATATATTTTTATTATTATTTTCATAAAAAAACTCGTGATAATCAAAACCTAGATTCCCCCACCAGCCTATGATGAGGCTCAATGGGCCTTCTCAATCCCCATAAAAATAGATTGTTATTAGGAAATAGTAATACACCATTGGGAATTTCTTTTCAGACAAAAACACCAATAGGGTCCTCATTGGTAACTTGACATGACCTTTCTATACAAACGAGATTCCTTCACACTAATGAATGATATAAAAAACCTAGAAAAAATAGAATCCTGGAAAACATCAAACATAAACATGTTCCAAATTTAATATCTGTAATTAATATAAATATAAATAAGAGGGAAATTGTAATGTAAAATAATAAGGTAATACAAAGGGGATACAACTAGAACATGACACAAAATAAATCAGAAACTACTAACCATATCTGGATGACACAAGGGTTACCTCTTGCAATGTCACCTCTGATATCATGATCATAAGTAACATAGAAATCTGCATCCTACATAATATGGAATTCCTTTACATCGATTATACATAACATGGTCTACATACACCCAAATATACTATATATGGTTTTAAAATTACAAGTTTAATGTGATTACACAATGTTCCATATGACGATTTTTTTGGTAATCTAAGAATACTAATTTTAATTTATCACTTTTGAAAATATACTTTTAACATTTTGGAATAAAATTATCATATAATATAATTTCATCAATTTAAATATGATAATAAAATCCAATATAGAATTAATTTCAAAAAAGAATCACTGGAGAGTACCTGGGGTCAATAATATAATGGAACCCAGATAACCTTGTAAAATACGATGTGTAAATAAAATATTTTTTAACTAATAAAGAAACATACTCAATTAACAGTAGTCATAATAATTATATATATTTATAAGGATATATAAATCCATGCATATTAGGTATAACTATTATATGAAGTGCATGATCGAGTAAAATAAATCCCAAGCAATACATGTCCAAGGATCCCAAACCAAGTACCAAGGGTTCCTAGATACATCATATATTCTAATTCCCATATCCATTTGAAAACCACTTTCTCGATACCTAAAATATCATAAATTCATATACTACAATTCTTTTGGGATTCATATATAAGGGAAACAATTGTGAAAAGGATTCCATCATGTATAGAGAATTTAAAATATTTCTTGGTTCCACATACACGTTATGCCTTTAGTTCCCCTTGGTCATGAGATGATCCTAGACTTGCCATAATACTATAAATCATCTCACTCCATCCATAATAAGATTTACTCATTTCTATGTATATTTCCACCACTTAAATTGAACCCATTTTACATGTCCTAGTACACCTTGATTAGGGAATGAACTAGATCCAGAACAAAATTAACCAATTCTTGAAAAATTCCAAACACAATGAAAATATTGAAATTTAGAAACTGAGACAAAAAACATCATATAATAATTTTCCCTCAATAAATGATATTTTGGGGTTACAATTCTCCAAACATTAAAACATTGTACCCCCATAATGAAAACTGGGAAGGGGTGCTCTATTTGAAGACGAAGCCACCGATTCCTTGAAAAATATTCTTACTCCCATGTCTAATGAGAATAACCATTATGCATATATAATAGTCACATACAATGAAATAAATTATCAATATATGATAAAATCTTGATATTTGAAAGTACATATCTATTTCTCAGTCATTAAATCATTTTCCCCTCATTCCATATCTTCCCAACCCAATACATAGGGATGATTAACGTTATATTTCATTAATTTTAAGACATTGATTGTTTTTTAGAATATATGTCATCAAAAAGGGTAATTAAAATTTATAAGAAACCATTACTATGATTTTTGTTATATAAAAATATCTCATATACCTTAAAGTATCTTCCCATAGCATCCTCAGCCATTAATGATTATACCATTGTTATACGATTAAAAACCCAATTTCAACAAATATAAAATCTGAAGTATGATAGTGCTAATCATGAAATTATTTTTGGAAAATATTATCTATCACTAATAACTACACAATGGTAAAAAAATCTCATAATCTACTAAACAATACTTAGTCACAACATATATGCATTTCATTTCTTCTTCCAACAAAAATGATAAGGGAACAGTCTGGTTTATAGGTCTCAAAAGGAGCCACTATGGTAGAGCACTGAAAGATATTATTATTATAAGACTCAACCATTGAATGATGGAAATCCCAAAAGCCTAAAAAATCCATATCATTTGAATACAACACATATTTTTAAATTAGTGTCACCCAATATGTATTCTAATTTTCCGATGGATGTTAATCCATGATAAACATCACATTTAACACCATAGCATCTTGAATGCCATTTCAAAATCTATAAGTAAATAAGGGATCAGATAGAGATAATATTTTCCACATTTTTTTATTCATTTCAATTGTTTTAAGCATACCAAATAATAAATTTGATCTTATATGAATCAATTTTGGATTTATGATGTGTTTTGAGAAAAATTGTTAGAAATGCCTAGTTCTGGATTTTAGATAGATTTTTACATCATTGGTATTTTAGTTATTTCATGAAAAATATATGTCCAAATTCTGTGATTAATTTTTTTTATAATCCTTTCGTGTTTTTCCTTTAACTGGTTCTTCTGGAATAGGAGCTCATTCGGCCATCTAAGGGGTCTAAAAATTCATTGAAGTTGGGACGTTGTTCTGGGCGGACATAGTGGACTCCACCACTATAATTGAAATCTATCTCAGGCTACACACCTGAAAATGCGTTGATTCCACTTGAGGATGAAAGATGTCTCAAGGATTCATTTACAAAATAAATTAAATGGACTTTGGAATCCATTAGGGTGGCTATTTAACCATATATTCTTAAAGGAAGCTGCCTAGATGCTTCGTCCAGAATTAGAAACTGCCAATGGAAAATTCAAAACTCCTTCATCCGTTCTCTAAAATGGAAAACATTTGGATGGTTAATGGAATACATAATTAGTAACAACTTTCGTGAAGGGGTATATGCGTGAAGAGGCAAATTAATGGGTCCAAAACGCGACAACATTTGAAGGACATAAATCTAGCTATAAAAGGAGGAGAGCTCCTCCTCCTCAAAGAATCACATTTTCCATCCATTACCTCAAGGCACCAAGGAGGAGATATCCACCGAGGGAGGTTGGCCACAAATCATCCCCATTTAGTTTTTTTATTTATTTCATTTATTTATTTTTGTTTTAGTTTTCAATTGTAATTTAGATTTTTAATAAAATTCATGCATTTTTTTGTGTCAACCCATCCACCATGTTTTCTTTATTATCTATTCTCCTTATTTTCATATATTATTCTTATCATATTCTCCACCATGGAATATTACCCTCAAATATAAGGGTTTAACCCGAGACTTGTCCCGGGGGAGGTTTGTGGCAATTTCAATTATTTTGTTCTTAAATTTCTATGTTTTATTAAGTTTGTGGTGAGCAAGAGTGACGTGCACGGGTGTGGCGATCGTCCACCACGACACTAATCTCAAACTAATTTCTATTATTTTATTAAATCTTTTCCCTCCATTATACTGGATAAAATCTCTTCATATGATAGATTTGAGTCATTCGTTGGTTAAAATGGCATACGATGGAGCCAGTTCTTGGAAGACGTCACACTCTCGATCGAGGTGTGCCATCAACCTTGATTATACGAGGAGGTGAAGTTAATATTTCTTAATGAAATCATGATTTCACACCAAAAAATAAAATAATAATAATTCATGAATGAGATCTCATTATTTAATTGTCAAACTTAACATAAGTACTAACAAGGAGAATGTTGAAACCCACAAACCAACCCATAAAGGCCAAGTTCATTCTCAATTAATTGCATTTTGTCATTACATGTTAGTTTTATCTTTTATTTAAATTAAATTTAATTCCATTCCTATATAAAATAAAACAAATCCAAAACTAATTAGTTTAGTTAAATTAGATTAAGTGAATGATTGAGAAATCTCCTCAAGTGAGAGACCCTGGTCAGCCTCTATGCTGCACAAGGAAAACATAAAAATAAGCTTTTTCCACGCCCTATGACAAGTGTGCGTCATCAAATTGGTGATGTTACTGGGTATCCAAGTGGTTTTAATTCACTATTTTTATTCACATTTTTTAAATAATGTTCCTTTCATTGAAAAAAACAACAAAAAAAATCATAAATTTAAAAAATTATAAAAAAAATCACTCGTTCATAATGTATTCCAATTATGATTATTATGCATGGACGAACCAATATCAAGTGCAATAAAATGTTTACAATGAAAATGATGCATAGTTTCATAGGATTAGAGATAAAGTGCAAAACCTGGAAATCCAAAAATAATTGATTGCTGAATATGTATACACATCCCAAGAGCAATATGAACCTGATCCAGAACATGAACCAGAACAAGTGGTGGAATTTATTTGACCAATAATTTTTTATGTTAATGAACATGAGGCGAGTGACAAAGAACTTCTAAAAGAAGTAATCACATCATCCACACTCAACCATTGCTCGAGGTGGTCCCAGAAGTACACATTCCAACTAATGCACTAATTGGAGATCAATATTTTTTGAAAGAATCCTGGAATTTCATTGTTGATGATAACTTGATACATGATCTTCCCATACATGATAATCAAACATCAGACACATTCTACCACTATCTTACTTTGGAAGATAATGTACAATATTCACTTGTTGGGATTGAGTTGACAATGGTCATGCCTGAAGAGATCAATTTCCAAGATGACTTACTTGAAAGGGAATATTTCATTATTGATTCATCGTGTTTTAATCTTATTCAAACAGAATTGTTTCCTGACTTCTCCTTTCCTGAAATTTTTGATACAATAAAAACGGAGCATACCTTGGATGATTCAAAAGAGACCACCAAAGTAGTGGTGATCATGGGAGAAGATCTAGAGAAGGTGGTGGTGTTGCAACTACCTCCTCAACAAAAAATTTCATACCATATGGAGGAGGACACCAACGAAGTTAAGAGGGATCACCCTTATCTTTTATTCCCTCCCACATTGAACCTCAAATTTCTTTTTTATTCTTTATTGGGTGTTGTTAACATTCTTATATAAATTGTGATTCTATACTTTTGAGTTTTTAATCATGGACATCGGGAAAACTCACATGTGGTGGTTCATCACAAAGAAACCACACCCACCTTCGGATTGGGGATAATCTACTAAAACTGCCTGACTAGGGGCAGTAAAAATATAGCACCTGCTTAGGGGTTTAAACCAAGAGTTATATATTTTCTTTTACCTTTATAATTCTTTTCATTTATTTATCTTATGTATTTTCATTACATTCTTTTTGTCTTAAAGTGGTAGCTTCTAGGAGCTAAAATCAGGGCATCCACTTCTAAAATAATTTCATGTTGTATCTTTCCTTCCCTTGGATTTTTTACCTTTATATTTATATTTTGTTGTGTTTTAATGAGGTGTAGTAAAATTTTAGTTTGGGGGAGTCTAAACTTACACATTTCTTCTTGTGTGCTTTTCATTTTTATTTATCATATTTTTAGGATTTTTTCTCATTAATTATATTCTAGTCAATTTTTACACATCAATTGATTTTGAAAGAGATGAAATGATTTTGGATATAATATATTTTAAATGATTGTTGATGTGAAAACATTTTTCTTGAATTGGATTGTCAATCACTTTTACAAGTTTGAATTATTTTTGAAATCCATGCCCATGAAACACTCACTCAATTTTTTTTTCCAATCCGGTGAGGTATTCTAAACCACTTTTACATATTCTTCCTAATACCCACACTTTCTTGAGGGAAACTTGATTTTTTGTGTGAGAACCAGAATTTGTGAATATTCTATTTAGAAGAATTGGATTTCATTGAATGTATTTGAAATGATTGAGGCAACTATTTGGCTAGCCACATTTTATCTTTAGATCCACCTTTAAATTTATCCTTCATAATCCCTTATATGCCATGAATTGGATTATAGGTTTAAGACACATTACAATCCAGTTTTTCCTAATATACCCACACTATTAGTATTGTTTCATGGTTATTTCAAGTTTGAGTGTGGGTGAAGAGACTTTCATGTGCTTTCATTGGGATGTGTAACATTTTTGGGTGGAGTGAGGTGTGTGTCATTACTTTGGGCAATGGATAAAAATAAAATTGGGCATGTGTCATAATCTTGTTGTGCTTTATTTGTTTTATCAATTTCTCCTTCAAAAAAATGAAAAAAATGAATATGAGCTTGAATTACTCATTGAAACTTCTTATATGACTCATGTAACTCTCAAATTTCAAGGGATTGAATTTTCATTCACTCATTGTATTCAATTTTCAGCTCATCCTTTAAAAAAACGGAAATAAAAAGAAAATAAATATATGCCTATTTGGAGCTTTGCAAGAAGGGGGAGAAATTAGATGATATCATTCATTATAATAACTTATTGGCTCATGTAACATGTCAATAATGAAGGGTGGTGTTGTTTTTAACATTTTTATGTGAGATTGAGTGAGGAATTTCCTGTGTTTTCCCTTGATTTAACCATGCATTGTACTTAAAAGTCCAACCTCATCTTTCTAGCCTAAAAATTTTTCCATCATTTTTCCACCAACCCTATGCCACAGAATCATTTGAACCTTTAATTAAAGACCTCATTATTAAATTCATTTTCATTTCTCACTCTATGGAGGAATTATAATTTTAACAAACCTATGGTGACACATGCGATTTTCAAGTATGAATATAACTGTAGATTCAATTTCTCTTGAGTGAAGAGTGACATAAAATTCAATGTGATGTAGGTTTTGATTGGTTCATGGATTTATTTTTGAGGTTGATAGACATTTAATGACTGAAACGAAAATTATAGAGGCTTGTTTTCATATATGATACTTGATGGTCTTCTATTTTGGATAAGATATTTGATATTTTCTCATTTTTTTAAAGTTTTGTGGAATTTGATTTGGATATAAGATGATTACCAAAGAGTGCAATGTTTAAGTGTGGGGGAGTGATAAAGAACATATTTTCATATATTTTATACTTTAAATAATTTTTTATAATCCCACCATAGTGTTATTGTATGGGTAATTGTCACATTTTTATGTTATAGTGGTAATTTGAGCTTAAATGCAATAAAACATTTAAATCTGGAATTTTGACAGATTTTTATCATAGGGGTATTTTTGAAATTTAACATAAACTATATGTCCAATATTTATGATTAATTTTTTTTATAATACTTATTTAATTTTATTCATTTTTTTCTTCTGAACTAGGGGCTGAATCGATCAGATAGAGGCTGTAAAAATTCAATGAATTGTAGATTTTTCAGGACGGATAGAATGGGACCTACCGAACTATTAGGTGAATAACATGGTGAAAACAACTCCAAATGAATTTATTCTATATGTAATTGAAACAATATTCCATAGGGCGGGTGCATGATAAATTTCAGGTAAAAATACTCTCATAAAGGCATTATGGGAAAGCTCACAACATGTGGAAGATGAAACCTCTCACCAGGCAGAAATGACTCAGTTGGGTAATAAATTCATTACATCAGGAAAAGTAATCCAAAATGGTTCATATTGCTTTGAGTGACTCTAAATAACATTTCGAACAAGTTTTTTTAAGGAAAAAATGTGTTAATAGACGTTTTGGAGGGAAATAATGTTAAGGGAAGTTGAGGAATTGAAAATTCGGCTGGTCAAATGGACAGATAAAATAGCTCTGATTAAATCGGCCATAACTCCTACATCCGAGAGCTGATAAATCACATATTTGGAGGTTTAATTGAGGAGAGATTATGGAACATATGCATTGAAGAAATCTATTACAAATTAGGCAATTTAATGGGACATCCATGCAGAATTATTTGGAAGATTAATTTTGAGAGAATTCATTCCTCTCATCTCCCTATAAAATATATCGTCACCTCTTCTCAAAGAATTGGCACTTATGTGTGGCCATTTTCGATTTTCTGTAGTTTATTTCCATTTTAATATTATAATAATTTTTTAATATATTTTTCTCTTATTCATCTCATTCTGGTTTTTTATCATTTGTTTTCCACACCGTCTTTCTCCACTACGATCTCTTATACTCGTGATCAAGAGTAACTAACCCGAGGAACATATCGGGGGATCAATCCAGTGTTGAACCCATGTCAATGAACATTAATGTTAATTGTTTCTTATTTAATTAGAGTTAGGTTCAGGGGGATCTTGGTGGGAAAGTTCCTTTGTGTCTCCACTTGCCACCCGATACATAACTTTCTCTTTTATAATACTTTCCCTCGATCGAGGAGGTGGATGTGCAGTCTCTAGGTGATCGTTGAGAGCACTGTATATTCAAAACCACATATAAAAGAATATATTCACACATATTATGGAGTATATTTATTAATTAAATTTGAAACTAATAAAGAGATGATGAAGGTTCATTCTAGGTTATTCTCTTGGGAATATCTCCTTTCTATTTTGTCAACATTCATTATGTATCCATCATGCATTTCTTGTTTAATTTCCTTTTTCGTTCATTCTCATTTCTCAAAGAACAATTTCATTTAGTGTTTTCTTATCAATAATAAAAAATATATAAAAAAGTGAGATAGAAGTAGTGATTGATTGACGACCAAATCTCCTCAAGAGATCGACCTAAGTCAGCCACTTTGTTTCACTTAGTATAAATATTTTTGAGAGCGTGCACGACTATGCTTCATCAGGATCCTTATTAAAAATTATAGTAGAAGGGATATCATCTAATACCACTATATCATTCATATATATAATACCATGAACAATAAATTTAGTATTATTATTGATTAAAATGAATTAAGTTTACTTAATAATCCAATCATTCACAATTAAAATATAATTGTTTAATAAAGGGGTATAAATTATTTTCAAGATGAAATCCATTGATATCACATCCCATTAAAATGTCAGAAATCAGAGAGGCTGATGTTACTAGAGGTCTCTTGATTACGTATTTTATTATTATGAATGGTATAGCATTGTGATAGAAAATTCCTTTTGACACATTTCATCCTAGGCCACCAAAATCAATATCCAATATTAAAATAAATCATTCTTTCTCATGTATAAACATCCCATTAGAAATGATGAAAATAATTCATTTTAGTATTCTTATTAATAGTGATATAATATAATTTAAAATAATATATATAATAACATTATAATATTGAGACCACTTACTCATTGTATACCCACCATTTACAATTATTTGATACAATAGGACTCCTGATCCATTTGTTTCTACAAATGAATTACTTATATAAGACAACGTTCCAAATAAATATTTCCAAAAAATTATCCTCATTCTCTCCTTTCACCACTAGATTAATCTCAACATTGGGGGTTAATAGGTTTTATTTATCACTAAAATTGTTTTATATCTTGAAATTGACACATTCTACTAGGGGAAAGGGAGACCACATTTCCTATTCATGGAACATAATAAAGGTACAAACAATATTTTTAAGGTTTAAACACATAAAAATTTCTAGAGATTCAAATTATTTTGATATAAAATATATCTCAATATTTGATCATCATAATACATAATTAATTTTACAAATATAATATAGTGTAAAAAACAGTTAATAGTATGTTCAATAAATTCCTTCTCAATTCCTAGGTCAACTAATACATCTAATGTTCTTAAATTTTATGGGATCTATATGAAACCACATTATCACAAAATATAAGAATATAATGTAATATCATACATTATATATCATAATAAAAGATATATATCTACTAATACTATGTTATAAACAAGATATGAGCTACTTTCTATTATTAATTTTACTTTTCAAAAGATTTTTTCCACTAATATATCCATAGAAATTTTACCCCTACCATGTGTGGTTTATAAATGATAATGAATCCTAGATATCGTTAATTTATAATAAATAATATCTTATTACATGTAAAAAAATTATCTTGAAATAATTAGTTGGATCTTACCATGAAATAAAAATTCTTAACATTTCATAATCAAATAACATGACTTTTTTTTAGACACCAGATTTACTGAGAACGTTTCTCAGTGGATTTAGCAGAAAAAAATTTAATGAATTTCCATATATGTGATTATCATTGAGAGTTTCTAAAGAAATACCGTTATTATTCTCAAATTCCTCTATGGTTTTGGAATAAACAAATACAGTGTCGAAAAATTCTGTGACAAAGGAGTAGATGTATCTGTGAAATATAGTTTATAAGATCCATAAATACATCAATATCATATTTTATATATTAGTTCACTACATGTTCAGAATGAATATTTATTCTTCTAAAATAAGTAATGGAAACATTAGTTTTCTTCAAACTGACTAAGTGACATCCTGATCAATGTTCAATAATAAAAAACTTCATTGTTCCATTAAACAAGTTAATGATGTCTTTAATATTTGGTAATCGGAATTAATTTGTTATAGAAACATGATTAAGTTGTGGGTAACTGATGCATTATTCAACAGTCCCATATGATATGTTGAAAAAACGTATGGGTGTGTCCCATGAGAAAAACTAGGTCAAATGAAATCCTTGGATTCAAAACAACATATTGAATCCTCATATTCATTAATATGAAATTTTTCATTAAATACAAGGAAATTGGAATCAGTTGTTTCTTTGGAACTAAATCACTAGAAAACCTGAATTCTCATTTAGAAGGTAACCTCAAGATGTCTTATCATAATAGATAAGGAAACAACATAACCACAAAAGGAATCTCACTTTTTATGTTCACTACATCGTCCTTTAATAGAAGTTATTTATAATAGTATATTAACCTACCAACATTAAAAAGTGTAAACCCTTTTGTCTAGACTTTGGTTCCTATTTTCCATATAATAAATGAGACATTCCATCATATTTATTGTTTCTCTATAATAGATTATAAAAAAAATTATCATTAAAGTGGAAATTATATCAATTTATATAATTATGTTGAATAGTTTCATATCAAGAACAATATAGTCCAATGATAATTCCACCATGGGTAGGGAGACAATAAAAGGACCTCAAAAACCATATTTCTTTTTCTTCCCACGATCTATAGATATAACCATAACATAAGGAAATAAATTAGAATAAATACTTCGGAAATTCATTATATGGGATGATATGAAAGAATTATATTAAAATATTTCAAATAAATAATTCCTTAAATATAATTAAATAAATATTTTAACCATAATATTTGTCACCAATGTGAGAGTATCAGGAGGCACCATATATAATTCATCATTCCATCATTTTTATATTGTTCCTATAGATTACATGAAGTAAGAGTCTCAACCTTCAAAAAAAAATCCCATAATATGATCTAGCTCTATGAATATTACCAAATTATTAGGGACTTTTTACATTAAATATTGTAGACTGATATAGGTTTCCCCTTGAGGATGTAGATACCATTCCATTTAGAGGGGAAGATTTAGATTTGAAAAAAATAAATATACTAACCCTGATCTCCTAAGAGTGTTAGAACTTATTGGATACCATATAATCTAGTCTAATATGCCCATAGATTCCATATAAATTTTGGTCTATGGAATTTCATACCATTTGGTTGGGGAAATTCCATTACGATGGATGTCATGAACCATTTCTACTTCCCCTTATTGATTCATCACACCTACTAAAATATTTGAGCATCCAAATTCACATTCAAATGGCATTCAAAATGAATTAATAAATCCTAACATTCCATCCTGGTCTATCCCCTTTATTAAAGGATATTTTATCCTATAATAATAAGTGGATAGTTCCAATAGTGTGACCTATGTCTAGATGATTGGTTATAGTCCCTTTGTAAAACGTCATTCATTGCACTATATCAATTGAACCCTCCTCGAGAGGTAATGGAAAATTATTGGAAAACTAGATAGAATATTTCACAACCCTTTTGTTTCCTTTTCGGTAGAAAACATACTCCTAATACATCACCAATGCCATTTTTGTGATATAAATAAGAGTGAACATAAGTTTAAACTCTTTCTACTGTGTATTATCATATATATTGACTTAAAAAAATTGACTTTCTCCACTTTTGGTTGGGAAGTTCAAGTATTAATGAATTTTTCATTAAATAAATGGCCTTTGGTGTCTCAAGAAATTTAAAATTCTTCTTAACATTCTCTATCCAATGGATTCCCCCTTGAGTATTAATTTTTTTTTGAAATCATTATGTTTGTTGGTGGATTAATTTTTGGTCTCAGTCCTTATCTTGACATGTACATGAACCAACTTTCCAAGAATAAGATCAACCAAGTGAACCTCCTTGATCTATCAATCAAATTTATCTCGTATATATCATAATGAAAATGAGGTCCACTTGTGGGTGTTCTTATCCATATTATCTTCAAATTCCTCTGGGAAATTCCTTGGGGTACTTCAAGCATAGAATAATACTAAAAAATTAATAAAGATTACCACAAAAATTATTCTCTAATAAGGGATTCATGGTTTACCACATGGTCTATACCCCACACACAGTAACCATGAACCATGTAATGTCCCTCAAATACTCTAAAAAAACAAAAAAAAATATAAAACAGTTCAAATATTTTTACATAAAATTGTGATTATGTTTCATAAACTAAAATATTTGGAAATAAACATCTTCATAACTATCTCGTATGATTTTAAGATGTTATATCTTGTGTACCTTAACTCCAAAAATTCAAATTCCAATGCTAGGGTTTAGTACTATTTGTTTCCAAAAACATCCCACACCACTCCAAACTTAGAGGCATCATGAATACACCATTGGTTTCAATTATTAAAATAAATCAACCACACATTTCTTAACTAGGAACCTTGCAAGACCTCTATATATATTGGTGAGTCTTGAAATAAAATAAATTAAAATAAAATTATAACTATAAGAAAATAAACATTATCAACAACATTAAATATAAAATGTTCCCTTATAAACTTGAAGAATTACCAAATATATAAAAAATGAAATATTGTAAGGGTAGATGACATATTTATAAAAATGTGATATGTTTATAACATAATAAGAAATAGTTTAAAAAAATACTACCTATCTATTGTTGATACAAGGTCTTACTTATACCATTAATCCTACTCCAAGATGAATGTTGCTAATATTTAAAGACACCAAATAAAAGAGGTGTCTTTCCTCAACATCTATCAATCAAAACTAGGTATAAATACACCTATAATGCATATATAGAATGTTTATGTTACACGATAATTAGGACAAAAATAAATTTTTCATGAAAACCCCCTATTAGATAATCCAACAATGATAGTTTAAAAAACATATCAATATATACCTATAAAATTTTTGGAAGACAATTTTCATCCAACTTGCTTTAATAAAATATAATAATGTAATTCAATCCAAGTATAACAGTTTTTAAAAATAAAAAATCAAGGTAAATGTTGTAGGTTCAATAAGGTATACATACTCTAGGATACTTCTAATGTATTTCTGAACTAATCATATCTGCCTTCTAAGGAGATTATATTCAATGCCTAATAGGTCTTATAATAAATCATATTCAATGAAGTGTAAAATAAATTCCTAGATTCTATAAACATTAAATTAAATAATTGGGTGAGGAAAATCAATGCTAAGAATTTACAACAATTAAATTCAATGATTGTAAATCTCAATTATTTCCATAGAGTATTTTTCCATTGTCATTAAAATATACCCCGGTTTATAATGAGTTAGAAACATTTTAATTTTATCCTAATAAAAGGGGAATTTTATTTAAAATTTAATTATAATCGATATTTTAAATATCTAAACCAAGCATTGGAAACTAGTATAAATAAAAACATTGAAAATAATAATCGAAAAAATAATAACTGATATATCATTATATATAGAAAAATGTAAAAAAAATTAGTAGTTTAAAACCACACATTATAAATCAATGAATATAAAGTACTTTAAACAAAGGTACCTCAAGGAACTATCTACCTTAAATCAATAAAAGCGCATTCTGATTGTGATGATTCTCTATAGATGAATTTGTTGAACCATAAAATCTACCCCTGTCATAAGTATGGAAATGAAGAAACCATATTCTTTCATAACTACGGTAAATGATTAAATGATTTGAAAGAGTAGTATAAAAATAAATTTAAATAGGGAAAACACTTACTAGATGATCCCATAGTGATTCTAGATGAAGAATATAGTTCAATCATATGGTGGAAAAAGAAGTAAAAGAGGGGAGAAGTCCATATCCATAATTCTTTATCAAGGGATTATCTACGAAAGAAATAATATAAAATGAAAACTCTTATTTTCAGATCTATATTAATCAATAAATATATGTTTTATATAAATATGTAATGACAATTGATAGTATGTCCTCCCTTGTCATGGTGTTACACTCCTCTCTAATTACCAGAAGAATCATGACACAACTTCATAGGCCTCACCCTAACCTGGCCAAGATCTTTATGGAAAGGTTATGCTAGATTCACAGGCCTCTATGGCATGAATCTTTAACGCAACACCCCCATCATGGAATAATGAACACAAATAGAAACATGACATTTTTCTAACTACATTTTCAAAATGACTTTTTCTCTTACTGTAGGATCCTATAATTTTTTGGTGATGTACCGGGATTTTTTTCATGTATTCTTTACCATTAGTTATGATTACACTTTGTTTGGGTTTTACCATGGGTGTGTTTGGGTGATAATTTGTGAACAAATGGATGGAATAAGGGAATTGCATGGTTGGAACACAGTTTTCCCAAACCATTTTCCTTGGCCCTACAAATTGTTCATCCCTGGATAAAGAGGGTTTTCATGGCCGGTTAATGGTTTTTCAAACTGTTCATCCATTTAAGAGAAACATTTCACCCCTACTCACAAGTTGATGTTAATGATTAAGGTTAATGGATTGGAAATCCATAATACCATGTCTAGAAAACCATTCCCAAGATTTAGTATAATATATAAATTACTTTTAAAAATACATGTACCCCCATATTAACTCAAAATTATCCCCAAATAAAATATATAATGTTATATTAATTTTTTAGAGATTTTAATAAGATTTCCAAAGTCAATCAACCTCTATTCATGGTGATTCAAAGATCAGGTTATAGATATGCACCTATCTCGGTAAGTGAATATCATCCAGGTTGGATTCCTATTATTCTCTTATTCTACTCTATTACATTAAAGAAATATATTGCTGATTTTAATACATCTAGATCTAGTTTTCTTTAATCTAGATTTTGGATTATTGAATCTAAATTTATGATTGTAGGATCATGATTCCTCTTATTTTGAATCTGGGTTTCAGATTTAGATGTTGTTCATCTGTGTTCTCTTGATCAGTCTGCTTTAATTGGGGATTTATGTTGGGTGGTCATTTTTTTATGAATTGAGATATGTGTTATTTTATTCATATCCAAAATCCATGATTTCAATTTTGTGTATGTAGTTGTATAATTTCTATTGCAATATTATAAATTCAGTTTCTCCAAATTGAATTAATTAATTTGGTAAAATAATTCATTGGAATTTTCAATTGAATAATTAATTATTGATCTAATAATGGTATATTGGGATTGTGATTTGAATAATTAATTATTGAATTAATTTTGAGATATTGGGATTCTAAATTGAATAAATAATTTTAGGATTAAATATAGGATATTTATATTGTTAGTTGATTAATTAATTATTGAATTTATAATGGGATAGTGTGATTGTGAATTGAATAATTAATTGTTAAATTTATTATTTGATATTATATTTCTATTATTAATTAATTATTGGATTTACTAATTGAATCAATTATATTAAATAATTGTTGTATTAATTAAATGAAGTGTTGTGATTAATTAATTGATTAATTAATTAATGAAATTAAGTGAATATTCTATTGTTAAACTAGAATAATTAAATATTTAATTATATAAGGTCATATTGTAAAACATATGACTTATTTAATTGTTTGATATATGAGTTTGGGACATGTATTGACACTCCAAATATCCATAGGGTCCTAGGAATGATGTTTTAGGACCCAATTCCATTGTGAAAAATTTATGTTACATGGACTGATTCTCCAAATACCAATAAGGTCTGAGATAAGGTCAAATTCTACAAGTACTCATGAGGTGTTTGACATGAAGATCTCGACTAAATAACATTTGAATTAGACTATTTTTCCCATTTTCCATTTATAAAATGAAAATAAATATATAATCAAATCTTATTTGTTAAATGAATTGTGAATTTAAATGTTTAATGGATCAGCCTCAAACACAAACCATACTGTTATTGAGATTCGGGTCTTCATGGGAACCCAAGGATTTATATAGTTAAATAAAGGATAAATAAATAAATGTAAAAAAATTAATTTACTACTTTTATTTCATTATTTATTTAACATCATATACAGTTACTCACTGGGTTTGATTTAGACACTTTTGGTGGTGGCCTACTAAGTTGCACTCACACCATACCAGGATTTCCTAATCGATACCCTAGTAGAAATCATGATTATATGACAAGATTAGGGAAAACTATATATGTTAGATGACTAATTTAGAATAGATCATGGATGTGGGAACCATATGTTGTTCAGGACCTACCTGGGAGTTTTCAGTATCTTTATTTTTTGGGTTTTCATTATGAAACATCGAACATACTTTAGCATGGAATATTTATAATTCAATAATGATATTTTATTTCTTGTTTTAGTTATCTTATGTTACTAGTACTATTATGGTTATGTTATATCATTTGGTTATTATTAATATGTTGTGATTGTTTATTTAGTTTAAATTTTTTTACTACTCTAATAAAGTGGGAATAGTCTCCCAAAAATTGATATTAGACCCTCTATGCTAGTTGATATATAACACCTTTAGTTATTTTATAGACAATTTTTTAATGAATTAAGTTTAATTGATGTTTTTCAATACACTAAGTCAATTATTTCTTTCACATGATATAAAGTTGGTGTATGTTCCATTGAACATTGACTTTTTAGGTTATACAGAATATCAACTTGGTGTACATTACATGTAATATCAATGTGGCATAGGACTTTGTGTACATCAAATGCAACACTGATGTTTCTACGAAACATCATTTTATTATTACAATTATTTAATTGATATAATTATAACCAAGCCATCAAACATATTAATACAAATATTAATGACAACCTTTCTAATATTTTTCATAATGGTTTTATATAAATAAAATATATTGATAATAAAAATTGATGTTTTTTGAAGTCTATATATTTTTTTATAAAACTTTTTGGAAAAAACAACATTACCTGTCCTTCTTTGAAAGAGAATAAAAATAATTTTTTTCACATTTTGAAATATTATTTGATAAAATAAACATTATATTTTAATTTAAAATTTCCAAAAAAAAATTCAGGAGAATTGTTTGTATTTTGATGTGAAAATTTATTTTTGGATGAATAGTGAAAATACCATATTTTAATTCAAACCTACATTTTAAATAATTTCTTTTTATTGAAAAATTGTATTTTATATTAGTTTGAAATTTTAATTAGATAATATTTTTTCAAAATATCCAATTTAGGTCATTGGAATCAATTTATTTTTTAAATTGACTATAAAAATATAGAAAATTTTTGAACATTTGTACTTTGAAAATCTGCATTATTGGCCCTACTACATGATTAAAATTAAATTAATTTATCCTTATCCTGTTATTTACATTTTTAAAATGGATTATAAATATTTAATCATTCTAATTAATAATTTCTAATATGGAAAAAATATTTTTTTAAACAAATATTAGTGAATTAATTAAAATCAATTACAACAATTAAGGTCAGATCAAGAATAATAAGGGACTAAACATTTACCTTAAGGCCTAAAACGACATATAAACTTTTCCAAAATTAATTTTATTTCCATATTTGTATCATATCCTCCATTTTTCAACATGGAACCATTATTTAAACACTTTAAATAAAAAATTTGTGTGAGGATCCTTTATTTTAAAATATTACAAGAGTGCCACTCCTCCTCCATTTTAAAAGGCCTCTTCTCCTCCCACTTCCTCGCACCTCTCAAGACACATATGTTAGGCCAAAATCACAATATATATCTACCCAAATTCCACCCATCATACTTTAATACCTTATTGAGAATAAATATTTCTAAGGAATCTCTTTGGTACAAACGAATAGGAGTTTCCCGATAAAGAGGTATCACCCTCCCTCAAAAGTATTTCACTTATTCTCTTTCTCCAAAACATAAAATATAAATATTCCATGATTTTATAAAAAAACACTATCCTAAATATAGTATTATGTCGGTATAATAAGTATTATATCTACACTTACACACACATAAATCTAATGGGTAACGAATGTAATGTTTACATGTATGGTGGATTGCCGCCTCACTAAACGATGGTTGTTCATTTTTCCTTTACTGCCTCTCATGGTAAACCTTATGATGGAAACTATGTTTATATATGTTATATATATTATTTACTATTTATTTAACTTTCCTTAATTATTTTACAACAAAATATATTTTTAATTTAAATTTTGAGTAAACATGATAATATCTTTCAATGATGTGCGGCTACCACCCCGTTAAAGTAAAGTGATTCATTCATACACTTTATGGAATGTATTAAGGATGGGTTTAGTAAATATATGTGATCTATATGATATATGTTGTATAATAAATACACTATAATAATGATATATATTATTTTATATACATTTATGTCTTTTAGATTATTTCTTTCAACATGACAGTTAAACAGAAGTATCATTCATGTGTATGTACAATTTACCGTCTTCATGAATGGTGCATTCTATTTCATACATCTATATTCAATGGATTATGAAAATAAATGTATACATAATATTAGTTATATTTATATAAGGGTATACATTATGTAAATCATGATATATGTAAAAGGAAAAAATAAATGACAAATTTAGACCCATGCAAATAACAAAGTAGATATTACCCGAAATGAAACAGTAAAATAAAATTGTAAAAAGGAGGGTAATATATAGTTACAATAAAATAATATATTATATTATATATAATAATATGTTTCATTTATTTATTTATAAATAATTTATATTTATTATTCAAGAGGTTTGTGTGAGTATGAAAAGATTCAAGACATATTGTAAGGGTATTTCATCTCACATTTTATTTATATGAGATATATGTTATGTTCACCACTCATTAATTTTGTGTGGTATACGTACTACCCATGATTGTATTCAATCATTCATACTCCTAATTTTATGGGTATTTATATATCAATTTCTTGATCTTTATTTCAGGAGTTTTATGTTTTGATTGTTACCAAATTGGTAAAAATGTTTTGCCTCAATTTTCCTTATTTGAGAGTCATGTTTTGTTGTACCCATAAAATATATTTCAATGTGTATTTATTTACATTTTACATCTTATATAATTAAACTACATAATTTAATGTTATTTTAGGATCTATGTAATTTTCTATATTTACATTAAGAGTATTATCCCATGTGACCAAGTGGTAAGAGATTATTGAAACAATCGCATTGCTTTTCAGGATTGTTAATGATTATGAATCTTTGAGGAAATATTATGATCCATATCTCATTAAAATTCATGAGATTTTTTCTCCACTATTTTTTAAAAATACCCTCATGCACTAGTACCATTTTTCAACTCTTTTTCTCTTTAGTTAATTTTTTTTTGTAAAAGATGATCGTCTCTCTTTTCTATCAAAAATCGATTGAATTAAAAAACCATACCCTCAAAAAGGTTTTTTAGTAATGATTTTCATAATATCATTGAAGGAAATTTAAAGGAAAAAGTATGTTCAAAACATTTTATATATTATAATTTTTCCTTTATATTTTTTCTATACTATTCTCAATGAAACATATTTTCAAAATTGTTTTCTTTTAAAAGGATATTTCAATGAAGGAATGATATTTTCCTCAAGAAATCTTATTTTAAAAGAACATTCCTATTATTTCCCATATATGTTAACAAATTTTGGTTCCACTAATTCCTTTTGGGGAAATGTTTTCAATGTTTCCTTTTATATTCATTCTTTTAATGGATTATGTTTTAACAACATGATATTTTTGAAAACTCTTTCTCTTTAATAGGTTATATAATTTTGAATCCTTTTTATTATCATTGGATATACTTTTGAAGAAATGATTATTAAACTTGTATATTTTTTCATATGTTCTTATATGAACACATGTTTATGACACCCATTCCATTACATGGGTTAAGATAATTTTTTTATGATTTTATGGCACATGTATATATGATTTCATTATGAGATCGGTGTGATATATATCTCACTCCAATGCACTGGGTGCAGATTTTTATCTCATGAGATAGTAACAGAATGAATGGGAACCAAACTCGGTTCAGTATTACATGGCTAGAATGGTAAATGGTGTTGGTTTGAGTATTTTAAGGCTTGAATATGGAGTGAACTCGGTTAATTAAAATTGGGGAAGAATAGGGTGAGAACCTAATATAGTATTGTTTCCTTTCCAATAAGATGGTACTGCCAGTGATTCTATATATACTTTGGAAATCATATTATATGCTTACGTGTTTTCCACAAATCCATGTTTTATTCAAATGATATGATTTCATGGATTATGTTCTTTATTTCTTTATAATTCATGTCTTGTGAACTATCAAACGTATTTCCATTATTTATGTTTATGATATTTGAATATAGGTTATGCTATTCTATTTTCATGATCATGTTCTCATAACCTTATACTCAGGATTATTCATACATATCTCCCTTGATTTCCCTTACTAGGAATCCGATATGACCCGGTTTTATGTTTATTTTTTCCCAGGTTATGAGGATATATATTATGTTTTATGTGTATAAAAATGTTGGTAGTTTGGAAGAACCTAGTGGGAGATGATGTTTATTATTTTTGTACTAATTTTTATGTTTCCATGTTTCCCAATGAATGTGACTAATACATTATTTGGGAATCTATTTGTGTAAGTTTTTAATAATTATTTAAATTTTATGTAACGTTAATATATGTCAATACTAGTTTTCTTTATTTGGTATCAGCACAAATTTTTGGTTAACTGTTTGAAACTAGGATGAGAAAACCATAGTGAGAATGCTAAGGACATTTCAAAGGATAATTCTAAAGATACAAAAAATGATAGAAAAATATCTTGGAATTTTTTTAAGGATTGGGTGAGTGTTTTTTATGAAATCTATCCATGTCAAGATACTACAAGTGGATGTGGATTTTCCCGAAACATACCTAGGAGTAATAACTTATACATGATTTTTTTTGGGCTAACTCAAGGTAATTTGGTACTTGCAATTGGGTCTTGTTGCACACCTAGTTTGAATCTCCTAGTGATATACAACGGAAATTTAAAAATTCATTATGAAACATTATATAGGTTTTGAATAGAATATTCCTATGAATAACCTAGGATAATCTTATGATATCATAAATTATGTATGGTTTAATAACATAGGCTTCCCATAAGTTACATTTCATGATTATGTGGTTATTCATTATGATAACTCATTCTTAATCGACGGTTTTGGTTTTAGATAATGTCTATATCATAATGGAACCACCTTAATGGTGATTGTTATAGTCAATCAATCGATTGTACTTTTGAGAAACACGATTCTATGTGATCTAGAATGAATTTTTTTAGCTATACAGACACATCATTCACAATATATAAATCATAGTAGACTTCAAACTGAGTAATGAAGGGAACAATATTTTGTTAAATCTTTCATTTGGAATCATTCCCCTTATATCATAGGGTCTTGTGATCCACTTATTTATAACTAGTCTATCAGTACTACTGAAAATATATTCTCTATTTTTAGTGTTCGAAACATGAGAAATTTATTCGGATGTTTATCAAATAAATGTTGATGCAGACTAGTGGTGGGCTCTAATCATGAATAATAGGATGAAATATGAGATTGAATTTATAGAATGGGATGCATTAAAGAACTTATTTTTTAGTAAGTAATTTCCTCGTATTATATATACCAATATGAAACATAATTTCATGATTTAAGGAAAAGTGATTATGAATCTATTGATACCTATGAGGAAAATTTTACAATACATGTGAGGTACACTTTATGAATTACCATTCAACATGAAATTAAAGTTGATAGGTTCTTTAGTGTCTTAAATCCAACTCTCTGAATGGAATTTTCAATAATATACATTTGTTGCTATGAAGAGATTGTGCTTTGTCAAAATCAAGGTTGAAATGGAGTTTGGAGCCACTTATCAACCTCAAGGTTTTGATATGGAATGGAAGATAGAGTTCAAATGAAACTCTAAAAACCTTAGAGAAAAGATTATGAGATTTTATTTATGCTCAAAATATGGGAAGTAGCATGGTGGAATTCTTCTTAAGGGGACCAGCAATTGATTTATGGGCATAAAGGATGGTCACTAGGAAATTGATTATCTAAATGAAGGGAATAAGTTAGTTAAAAATGCTAAAAGAGAAAAATCTGCACTGAATTCCCATCCCATAATTCAATGGAAAAATGTTAGGAGAATGGGAATTATGTTAACCACAATCCATACCCATTTAAGGTTAGTATGATCAATATAATCATCACCATAAGACAAGGTACAATGATAGATTTCATGAAATCACTATTTTTGATGAGGGGGATGATAATGATAAGATGAAAGGTGCACTTACTATCCAATTTAGAACTACTAATTTCTTATTTTATTATGGATCTATCAACTCTTTCATATCTAATGAATTTTCTAATGGTTTTATGATTCCACCAAAACTATTAGATTTGGAATTAGTAGGGAAAACACCTAATGATACGATGATTTCATTACCACTATATGATTCTTATCTACCTGATGTTTGACTGAATGTGCATCTTACAAATCTTTTCATTCTTCCTTTAGTCAAATTTTATATCAACTTAGGAATCTATTCTATTTCACTACATAAATCCCACAAAAAATTTAGGTTAGGGAAGTTAAATATGATATTTCAATCACTCTTATGACTATCCATAATTGTGATGATAATAAGGAACTTCCTGTGGAGATTATATCAATCATATGGGTCTTAATTCACATTCAAAAGGGTTGTTTATCTCACATGGTTGGAGAGAAAATTAACATCGATTATATTCATGTTTTTCAGGAATTTCATGATGTCATTCTGGTAGAGTATCATGGAATTATACCAAAACGTGACATTGAGTTCACAATAGAACTTATAATTGGTTCCACAACAATATCAAAACTCCTTATAAAATGGTATTTATTTAGTTACTGTAAATGAAGAAGAAGCTCCGGGAAAACCTTCACATGGGATTCATTCCACCAAGTATGTCACCTTTGGGTGAAACATTTATTTTTGTAAAAAAATAAAGATGGATCAATGATAATATGAATTGATTATTAGAAGTTGAACAAGATCAAAATTAAGAACATGTATCTTCTTTCCCATTTTGATGTTTTGATTGATCAATTGCATGAAGCTCAATACTTTTCCAATATTGACATTCATTTTGGATATCATCAATTGAGGGTCAAGAAGGATGATAAAACCAAGACAACATTCCATACATGGTATGGGACCTAGGAATTTATATTAATTCCTTTTGGTCTTACTAATACCCATTTATCTTTATGGATTTAAAGAATTGAGTCTTTAGAAATTACCTCCATCAATTTGGTGTTGTATTTATAGATGATATTAATATGTATTGAAGGATAAAGTAATATAATTAAGATGAATTTATAATTTTTCTAAAGTATCAAAGGAAGGAGAAACTATATGAAAATTTTAAAAAGTGTGAATTTTTGTTGCAAAATGTTTCCGTTTGGGTCACATATTCTAAAAATGTTGTATAATAATATATCTATAAAATATATAGGCCCTTGAATATTGGCCTAGACCAACCACAGTGACTAAGATCCGTAGATTACATGGTATAGCTGGATATTTTTTATGGTTACTGGATAATCTCTCATGACTATATTACCCTCGGACAAAGTTAACTAAAAAGGTATCATGTTCCTATGGATTGATGAATATGAGGAATATTTCAAGGAACTAAAGAAATGGTTCGTCAGCGAACCTGTTATTACATTACCCTATAGTGTATAAAGGTTTTTAATCTATAGTGATACATCCAAGAAGTGTTTTGTATTTGTTCTTATGATTAATAACATGGTTATATTCTAGGAATCATTAAATTTTATGATTCAAGGGAAAAACTACCCATCTCATGATTTGGAGTTAGAAGTAGTGATTTTTTCATTAACGATATACATGAATTATATTTATGGAGAAAAGTTTGATATATATACTAATCCTAAAAGTATGAAATATATTTCCATATATAATGAGTTGATCATGCATCAGAGAATGTGGCTAGAGCTTATAATGAATTAGGACTTCTCAATACACTACCACATGGGAATATGAACAAGGTGGTGGATTATTTATGTCAAAAGGATCATGCTAGATTATCCATGATGGGGATCAAAAAACATACAATATTTATAGATTTGGAAATTATGGATCATGAAATTATTAATGAAGGAGAAAAATATTATCATTCTGAATAGAATGGTCAACCCTTTCTCAAAGTGAAGATTAAGGAGGGGCAGAAGGACGATATAGAGCTGGAAAAGCAAGTAAAACATTTTCCAGTGTTTAACCACGATCGGGATGGAATGATACGGTTCAAGAATTGTTCTCTATTCTCTATTTATCCTAGATGTAGAAATATGTATAGGAATTTGAATGAATATTTTAGCTGGGATGGAATGAAGTTATATTTCATAGAGATTGTATATTGATTCTTTGTTTGTCGGCAAGTTTAGGATAAAAGAAAAAAGTATAAATGTATGTTTCATAAACTACCCAAACCAGAATAAAAATGGGGGAACATAACTATGTATTTATTCATCGGACTACCCCAAACCTCTAAAGGGCCTAATACCATATGGGTGGCAGTTTATCGCCTTACTAAGAAAAATCGCTTTATTTTTATCAGTGATGATTTCTCACAAGGTTTTCTTACCATGACATACATGAATGAAGTGGTAAGGCGACATAGAATACCATATTCTACTGTATTATATCTGGATATAAGGTTTCCGACAATCATCTGGTGAATTTTCTAGTAATAAAATGATACAGAATTGAGTTTCAACACTTCTTATAAACCACGCATAGATTGTAAATATGAATGAAAAATTCAAACCCTAGAGGATATGTTGAGATCATGTTATTGGGATTTCAATGGTGTTTGGGATCAACACCTTCCTCTAGTCGAATTTTATAACAACAATAACTTTCACTCATGAATTCATATGGAACCTTATGAAGCCCCCAATGGGAAGAAATGAATATCTCCAACATGTGGGGTAAATGTTGGATAAATAATGCATTTGGGACCTGGGATCATTGAAGAAATGGCAGATAATGATAGAACTATTCACCACTATATCACAGGTAATCAATGTAGATAAAAAGGATATGCTGATAACCATCATCCTGATCTAGAATTTGATGTTGGTGAAAAGGTTTTTCTACCACTGCAACAATATATTTATTATGTGGAGAAACCAGTTGAAATTAATGATCATACAGAGAAAGGTATACAAAACAAGACCACTCACATGGTCAATGTTTTGTGGAAAGATCCCATGTTAGGGGAAGATATATGTGAACTTCTAGATATAATGAAGTAGAAGTATCATCAATGGTTTGTTCTAGAATGATGAACTTTTGTGGAGAAAGTAATTTTATTAGGGGTTATAATCTAACACCCTGAGTTTTTTTATAGAACTTTTTTCAGATGAAATATTTTTCACTTATGTTTTGAAATTCACTAAGTCAAACATTTCTTTAACACGAAATAGACTAGGTGTATATTACATGGAACATAATCTTGGACTACATTACATGGAACATCAACATGGTGTATGCTATATGTAACATTTACTTTGTATACCACTTAGCGTATGTTACACTAAACACCCATGTTTCTATGAAATGTCATTTTATTTTTATAATTATTTAAAAGGGTTAATTTTAACCTAAACGTTAAAAATAGTAATATGAATAGTAATAACAACTTTTATAATATTTTTTATAATGTTTTTATTTAAATGAAAAAAATTACAATGAAAGATAAATTTTTTGGTAAAGTCCTTATGTGTTTAAAAAAACTATTTTCTCAAAGAAACTCCATTTCTTATCATTCTATTAAAAATAATGAAATTAGATATATAAAAATTTTGAAATTTTAATTCATAAAATAAACTCCATTTTTTAATTTATAATGTTAAAATTATCCTAGGGTGAATTTATATTATTTTTCTGGGAAATGACATTTTTTTTATAAATAGTGAAAATACAAGATTTTAATTTAAAACTAGATTATCAAATAATTTATTTGTGAGGTCAAATAATATTTTAAATTTGTTTAAATTCCTTATTATATAATATTATAATCAAAAAATCAAATTTTTTCTATAGAAATAAATTTCATTTTGAAATTGACTATAAAAACATTGCAAACATTTGAACTCTTTTACTTTAATAACCAATATAATTGAACCAATTGTGGCATTACATATAAAGTAATTTCTTAAAAATATATTTTTTAAATTTGGAAAATTGAATTTTATATTTATAATCCACGCAATATATATTTTATAATAAGTTTAACTTAGTTTTTGCCCAAAAATATTAGTGAAGTAATTAAAATTAATTACAATAATAATTATTATCTAAAGCTTAATAAGGGATTAAAACATAATATTAAGGACTAAAAAGAACTATAAACTATTCAAAATTCCATCATATGGATATATTACTCCCTTAACATACCTTTTAATTATATTTTAAAATTATTGAACATCATTCATAAAGAAATGGGTGGGGTTCCATTATTTTAAAATATTAAATGGGTGCCACTCCACGCCGATTATAAATGGTCTCCTCTCCTCCCACATCATCACAACTTTCAATACAGTTAATTTAATCCAAAATATGACTAAATATCTACCTGAAATCCATCCATTACTCCTTGATACTTTCCTTTTTTAGTGAGATTTCTAAGGAATCCCTTTGGTACAAACCATAAAGAGTTACCCAATTAAGAGATAACACTCTCCGTAAATATTATTTCATTTATTTTCTTTCTCCAAACCCAAAAATATTCTTATTCCATTCTTGTATAAAAACACTAGTATAAGAAATGTTCTCTTATTTTGTTATTATAAGGATTAAACATAAACATAAACACACTTACATGTAATGGGTAAGGAACATAATGTTACATGTATAGCGGACTAAAGCCTGACTAAATAATTATTATTTTTCCTCTAATTCCTCTTAGGGTAGAAATTTAGATAGAAATATTATTCATAAATGTTATATAAAATATATTTTATTTATTTATTACTTTGTAAATTTTTTACAACACATATCATTACAATTTTCATTTTTTTGTTAATACGATAATTTTGTTTCAAGAAGTGCGGACTACTGCCTCCTCAAAGAGATGTGATTCATTCATACACTACATGGAATGTATTAAGGATGGGTTTAGTTAATATATGTGATATATATGAAATAATAAATCTACTATAATTATGATATATATTCATATATATACATATATTTCTTTTACATTCTTTCTTTCAACACAATACTTAAACAGAAATGGCGTTCAAGGGTACGTACGACACATTGTCTCCATGAACAATGTATTCTATTTTATATATAATTAATGTATGGATTATTATTATAAATGTATAATGAATATAACTGATATTTATATCAAGGTATACATTCTAGAAATCAATATATAAATATAAGGACCAATGATATGGAAAATTTAGCCACATTCAAAGAACAAAGAAGATATTACAAAAAGTGAAACTGTAACATAAATTTTTTTACAAGCTTATACTATAATGTGATAACAAAATAATATATGGTATTATAAATAAGAATATGGTTTTTTGATATTTTTTTATTATGTTTATATCTATTATACAAGAGTTTCTTATGAATACTAAGAGAGTCCAGACATAAGGTAAGATGATTTCATTTAACTTTTTATTTCTATGAGATACATGCTATGTTGGCCACCCTTTACTTTTGTTTTTTATATGTAGATAACATGATTTCATTAAATGATTATTATACATAAATTTATGGGCACTTACAAATAAAATTTAAAATATTTCTTTCATGGGTTATATGTTTAAAAAGTAACAAAATCAGTAAAAATGTTTTGTCTCAATTTCCCTTCATAGAGACTCATGTTTTATTGTACACCTAAAATCATTTTCAAGGTGTATATACATCCATTTTACATGTTATATCATGAATATACTTACTTACATGATATTGTATGCTTCAATTAATTTTATTTTCTTACATGAAGATTATGATCCCAATTGACCTAGTGGTATGACATTATTGAAACAATATCATCACTTTTCAAGATTCTTAAGGATTATGTGTCTTTGATGTAATATTATGATATGTCTCTAATGAATAAACATGATTTTACTTATCCGATATTTTTTAAAGATATCTTCATTTATTATTATATTTATTCCACTATTTGTTGGTTTAGTTAATGTTGTTATGTAACATATGATTGTCTCCCTCTTCGATCAGAAATGTATTGTAATCAAAAAACATGATTTGAATATGGTTTTCAGAAAAATGATTTCAAAAGATTATTCAAGACCATTTTCAAGGAAAATGAATGTTAAAAACATTTTATATTTTTTAATTCTTCCTTTGTATTTTTTAAAATCAAATTTAAAAGAAACGGTTTTTCAAAAGGTTTTATGATTTAAACAGCTTTTAAATGTAGAAAGGATATATTACTCAATAAATGTTTTTGAAAATATATTTCAAATATAATTCCAATATAAGATTACATCCTTTTGTTTTAATCATGCCTTCATAAGGAAATTGTTCAATGTTTCCATTAAAAATTTATTTAATGTATTATGTTTTTATGGCATGAAATTTATGAAACATTTTTCTCTTTCATGGGATATATGATTTTTTAACCCGCTTCTATTTAAGGTTAATGATTTTGTTAAAATTATTATTAAACCTACATCTTTTTCCATAGTTTAATACATGATTAAATTTTTATGACACCAATTTCATTACATGGGTTAAGAGAAAAAATTTTATGATTTTTTCAAACATGTATGTATGATTTCATTATGAGATAGATTTTTCCTATGTCTCCCACTAATGAATTGGGGAAAAATTAATACCTCGAAGTATAGACATGTCTAGAATGGGAAATGAACCCAGTTTAGTGTTAAATGGATGTAATGGGAAATCTACTTGGATTAATATTATAGGTCCAGAATAGGGAGGGAACTCAGTATATTAATACATGGATGGAACCAGGTGTGAACCCGGTTCAGAAAAGCCATTTGTCCACTATGATGGTCTTGGATGATATTCCTTGGATACTATAGAAATCATATTTTATTCTTATGTTTTTTACACACTTCCATGTTTTATTCATATATTAGGATTTTCTATATCCTATTCTTTATTCCCTTATAATTAATGTATAATGAACTTCCAAACTTATTTCCATGATTCATGTGTATGATATAGTGTATGATCTTCTATTCTTAAGATCATGTTCTCATACCATTATGCTCATGATTATTCTTACATATGTCCCTTGATTACCCTTACTGAGAATCTATGCTCACCCATTTTTATGTTTCAATTTCCCCATCTTATGAAGATATGTATTATGTTTTATGTGTCTTAAAAGGGTTCTAGTCATGAAGAACCATTTAACGAACCACTTATTCTCATTGTTATGAGAACAAAACGAATCATTACTTGGACTTTGGTGATATCCTCAAGACATCAAAGTATAGAAATAAATGCTGAAGGATTTCAATTAAATGTGGGGATGATTTTCCATTTATAAAATAAACCACTAACAAACCAATCACAACAAATAAACCACTATACATTTCCTGAAAAAAACAAGACAACTCAACCATCATCATTTTATCCAAACCACACCAAAGTTCACTAAAGTGGAAGAAAAATAACTATCAATGTAAATATTGTATGACTTCAAAAATAAATTCAATAAAACCACAACACTCTATTCTCCACTTGCTACATTCTCATACATTACCAAGTAGCACATGTATCATGAGGTGGTGCTAAAAAAGTGTGATACTTTACCTTTTCCTATGCACCGGAAGATAGAATCTTCAAAATCACCAATGTTCCAAAGAATAGGTGAGTATGAAACTCAGTAGATTTTCCCTATTGACTTCCCCACTAACTCTATTAGGATATAAATGTTAGAAATATTTAAATAAAATAGTTTATATTAAATTATTTCCCAAAACCTTTTATAACTAAATATAAACAATCATCAAAACCATTTGAAACCTAAATTCAACATGTTCTATTTAAAATTTTTTCTAGAATGTCAGATTTATATTAAAACAAACAAAAAAGGATTTAAACCCATATTTCATTCACGTTTTGGCATAACTAATCCATTCCAGTTATTCACAAATTCAACCGTTCTGGTTTTGTTTTGACAGTTCTAAACTTATGATCGGTCTATCATCGATCTACCATGTCATCATATGATAATTATATCCCATGTTCCATTACACATTTCGCACCAAAAATAGGTCATATTCCAAAATAGATTCGTAAATGTGATCTACACATACACCACTATTATACAAAAACCATTTCAAATAACCATTCCAAACCATTTAAATAAAATCATTCATTTATTAAAACCCATTTAAAAAAGACAATTCCAAACACCCATTTTATCTCAAAAGTATTTTTCCTTTCATTTATACCCTTTTTATCATATCCATTTACAATAATTCCAAATATATCCAATTTTAAAATCTCAGTTTTGAAATCATTATACAAATAATTTAATCAAAATCACCAATGTTCTAGATTTTCCTCAAAAATCAACAATGAGGGTTTCTATAAATCATAAAGTAGAAAAATCTTAATAAAATACACACAAAGTAATAAATTGAAAACCATTCCTTTATATTCAACTAAGAGGAGCCGATAGTGAAGTCTCCTACCTTGATGGTTTTGACAAAAACCAAAAACAAACGAAGATTGCTCAAGAAAACTGGGTTGATTCTCCAAAAACTATCTTGTATCTCTTCTCCAAAGAACAACAGGGCCAAATCTCATCATATTTGGCAGAAAAGAACTATATATATATTCATAATGGACTTCTATATAATAAACTGATAGGATAGGATAAGTATATCTATGAAACATGACAATAATGGTGAAGCACGACACATACTACATGAATCGGTCCTGAAAACACTAAGGGAGGTCTTTGAATTTATTCCAAATCACATGGGAGTGGTTATCCTGCCATAAAAAGAGAATAATCCTATGTTAGTGATAATAAAGGGGAAAACGAGGGATTTAGGGGAAAAAATGGTGAGATGTTATTTTTTAGGATCTAGATTTGTCTCTACGGATGGTTAGACTATGTGGGTAGACATATTGTGTGCTAACCATGCATTAACTACTACCTTAAATAAACCCTTTCATGGCCTCCTTGAATGGTCTCCCAAACCATGTGTCCACCATTTTGACACTGCATCCTCAATAATAATTAATTCCATGGAATCTTCTAAAATTTATGCTCCGTTTAGAAAAACTGTACAAATAAAATGTGTATACCCTTTTTCAGCAAAAAATATATTTAATCTCCTCCAAACTCTCCCATCAATAAACCTTACACATTATAAACATAAAAAGAAAAATGTAATAGTTACATTCTAGAAAATGGGGGTATTAAATTATCCCCAACATTGGTCTTTTTTCATAGGGATGTAAAAACCCATCACCAGCCTAAAAGAGTTTTGACCATTGCTCTTTAATTTCCTTCTAGTATTCCCAGGTCACTTCCTATATCTGATTATGTTTCTATAAAAACTGCACTACATCAATTCTTTTTTCCATTAAAGTTATTTCCTTAACTATCCATAATATGAACAAGGATATGTATATATGATTCCTTTCGATCTAGTTCAATGCGATCCCATCAGATCACATGGTTATGATCATGTTGATACTTTTCAACAGAGATAGATGAAACACATTGTGCACAAAACTGGACTGTGGTATAAATTACAACCGATATGCCACCTCTCCAACCAATTCCAGCATCATAAAAGGGAAAATATATCAAGGGGATAACTTTTACCTACTTGCAAAAATGAAAATGTCCAAGCCTTGGAGAGATCCAAAAGAACATATGATCACGCTATGCAAACAGCAATGATATTTTTTGATGATCCTCAATCGATTTCAGATAACATTGAGCATGTCCATACTCTTTATGATTAACTGGATCATCACCATCATTTAATAGAAAAGTGTCATCACAACCAGATATGGGTCACCTATTTCCACACAACACAGTTGATAATGACAAGGATTCCTATACAATTATTCAAATGGATCAATATATATCGATACCTGATAGCTATTATTTTACAAGAACATCACATAATGTATATTCTCCTATCATGAGCCACCAGAATACATTACACAAGCCCAAAACATGTCTTCCAATGTTTGTATCTTCCTTTAGGATTTCCCATCCATCTAAGTATGATACACTATACTCATAGTCAATTGAGTCCCAAGGGATTTTTGTAAGGATTTCCAGAAATGATATGTGAATATAGAATATCTATGTAAGGATATAGAAACCGGATTTTCATGTCTCTTTATCACCTCTTAGATATATATTTTAGTAAAATCCTACACTGTGTGAGTTTCACAAATAAAGATAAAATGGGCTGACAGGGTCTTATAATCCACTATGACCCACATAGAATCATGTTTTCAAACAATTCTTGGGAATCCTTCAACAATATCCATCGCTGACATCTCCCATTTCGGCACTATAATTGATAAATACTACAACATACCCACTGTTCTTTGATTCTCTCCATTAACATGCTAACAATTTAAGAAACTTGAAATGAAATCAGCCACTTTTCATTTTCATTCCACTCATCCAAGACCATCCCATAAATGCCTTATACATATTATATATTCATGAATGTACAACCCATATTGAATGGTGGTAATCAAGAATAATTATTTATTGACAAGACATAGGTATAACCACGAGATCTCGGAACCACAAAACTAAACTCCCATCAAGTTTATATCCCTCAATTGTCTCCCCACAATTGAGTTTTGAACTCATAACCGACCATTATATATCAGATTTTTGTGCTTCCATTACCATCATTACCAAATAAAAAACTAGGGATACTAAAAATAAATCCACAAAAACCCCTTGGACTTCAAATTCCATATATATATTTCATCTAGGACTTACATTAACTACCACACGTCTAAAGCTTCCTTCTCCAGCTGCACAAATGAATTTCTGCTTAATGCACCGACCAATAATTTATCATTTCCCAATGTATACATTATGTCACGGTCACCCATCTAGAGATACTCCATCTATATCCCTTTTTATATATTCAAATCCCATTGTGATAAAATATTTTTAATTCTTTTTCGATCCATGATCATAATAAATTTCTTACCAATAGATAATTATGCCTAGTATTCAAGGCATGGAGAACCAAAACTAACTCGGAATTGTGTGTTGGGTAATTATTCTCATGAACATTCAACTACCATGAACATTAAGAAACAACACGGTCTCCATGCATGAGAAAACATCCCAGCCTAGATCCTAAAGCATCATAGTACACCACATACCCAGGTCCTAATTCTGGAAAAATAATCATATGTTCTGATGTAAGACAAAACATTTACTCTTGGAAAGATTTATGGAATTCCTCAGTCCAACATGAAATAACATAATTCTCATTCAAAACTATCACTAGAGGTGTTATTCATTAGACGTCACAGAAAAAGCATTTGTAATAACTAGCTAGACAAAGAAAAATTCATATCTCAACAATATTAATCAAGGGTTTACAAGAGATAACAGCTTCTATATTTTCAACATCAACAAAAACACCTTTTTCAAAAATTACTTGTCCCATAAAGTTTACCTCTTGTATCTCAAAAATCATACTTTGACTGTTTGGCATAAAAATTATAGTTTCTCAGGATTCCCAACACAATGGCCATATCTGCTTTTGAAATTTGTTTTCATAATAATGTCTTTTTGAACTCACAATTAATGATATCCAAATCGCAAGTAAATTTTTTAGATCTAATGGAATCCTCTAAATTGACCAAACAGATCATCAATTCATGGATGTGGATTTATATTCTTTATCATAACTTGGTTAAGCTAACGATAATCAACACACAATCGAAGAGTTCCATCATCTTTCATTATGAACAAGACGGGTGCTACCCATAGAGACGTACCTAGCTAAATGAACCCTTTTCATTCATGCTCCTCTAATTACACTGTCAGTTCCCTTAAATATATTACTTCCATCCTATAAAAGGGGAACAATATATTACTAGTCCCTATAAGTAGATCAATCATAAACTCTACTTCCCTTATAGGTTTTAACCTAGAGAAGTAATTGGGAAAGAAATATAGAAATTGAACCCCGACTACTAGATAATGACTATCCTCGATCTCTTCAATCGATGCCAATGTCAACTCCACTAACTAGTAAGAGATCATTCCCACTACTGCTTCTAACATTCCCGTTTCACCTATCTTCAAAATCCTTTATCCTCTAAAAATATTTTCAATGCCATTATATGTTTTGAAACTATATAGTCTAATATAGAAGTTTATCTGATACTTGAACATTGTTTAGAAATATATACCCTAGATTAAATCATAGAAATCCAACTCAAATACTGTGAAGTACCATTTTATCTCAACTCCATCAACAGTTATAGAACATGCTCTGTATAGGAAGGATCTATATTCTCTTTCCTAAAGAGGAGTTTGATGTTTTATCCTAGATGTAATCATCTCATGAAGTAAAAATAGAAAATAAAAATTATGGGATGAAATTAAGGATTGAGATTCACTAGTATCTTAAAAAACATGCATAAGGGAAGAATTCAATAGAATCATATGCTTCAGTGTATATCTTCCATCCTGATCATCTACAATTATCTTATCAGCTCCATAAAATTTCTTCATTTCTATATTCTGCTCCATGTTTCCATAAAGAGATTAACCTTGCTAAAAATTCATGTTGATCCAAGAATCACCATGTCAAGATCTTCCCTGTTTATGAATCTTATATTTTTTCCCTTATCTGGTTGATGCATATAATTTTTGTGACACCTAAGAAGTGTCTCAAGCACTTGATCTCGTAGCACCACAATAATATCACTTATGATTTCCCATGTTCTTGCAATTATGGCATGATCATAGAGGTGTTATACACTCTCATTTCATTTTGTCAATGAAACCACATTGGAAACATCTCTTGTGAATCTTGGGTTGGGGAGGAAGGTTCATTAATCTAGTCATCTGATTTTGTGTCCCACTACCACCTTGGAAATATGTCTCCCTCATTTTCTTGTTCCAAGAATTAGAGTTCCCACCATTTATTATAGGTATAATCGTACTTCCTCCTCCCATAGATCATGAGATATCACATTCAACCTCTATTTCTATTTTCACAATCTCTGTATAATCTGTATTAAGAGAACCAAAAATCTTCAAAAATTATCATGCCTTATCCCCGATTCGAATATGTGTGTCTCCAATGATGCACTAGTTTAAAACTCATGTGAAAAGTACACTAAATTCATGAATTTATCCACATATTCTGTGACAGAGATATTTTCATAGTTTAGGATGAAGAATTATATCATTATATAGATCCTAAAAGTGTAAGGATAGAATTTTTTGTTAAAATATTTCTCCAAATACTAACAACTATGATCCTGATCTATTTTATCCTACACTGCCAAATCCCACCAATGTAATTATAGATCCTCGAGCATAAAATTCATCATCTTCAATTTATGATTTGGGGGTGTGCCAATGAATTTGAAGATAAGATTCATCCTATTTGGCCACACCTCCACCTTTTTGGTTTCATAATCACCAAGAAGATGGGTGGATTATACTACATGAACTAGATGGAATGATCCGCATTCCTTTGCTCATCCCTCTGATTCCAAGAATCCACAGCTTGAAGATCTTGGACAATACTCAGAACTAGCTTTTAGTTCACCTTTGGCACTGGTGCAACCACATTCCCCATAGCTTCTTCTAGATAGTATCTATGATTCCTACTGGGTGCTATTTTCTAAAAAAACAAACATTATAAGGTTTACTATCCAAAATATCAAGGATTATAATTTGAAATTCTATCACATCAACTATCAGAACATTTCTTTCTGAAAACAACCTTTTCTACATTTAACAATTTTTTTAAAATTTTTTTACTATCTTATGAAAAGAAAACCATTTTTAAAATATATCAACCATGATCTTTTCAAATTCCATCAGGTGAAAAAAATGTCTACATTTTTTAAAAAACTACATAGTACATCAAATAATATATCATTTCTCTAAAAGAAATATGAAATCCTAGTGGGAATTCACTCTTATATAGTTCATGTAATTCTCATATCATTGGATAAACCCATGATAATGAGATTTCGTATCCTATAAGTGTCTCAAGAATAATTATGTACCCAAATCCACGGTGACTTTATTTTCATCCTGAAAATTTTATCTATATCTTTTTATGCTCAACATTTCACTTCTCAAAAATCCAACTTGTATCAACGATCATAACCCAAGGAATAGACAATGAAAAAATTTAATTCCATGACCAAGAAAAGTGATGACTATTTGTCAGACAAGGGATGGAATAATATGATACAATTAATCTCTATGAATCTTTTGGATTGAAAAAACTGATTCCATTTGTAATGACCAACTTATTCTCATTGGATTGAGAGCAGAATGAATAACTACATAGCTATAAGTGACATCCCCAATTAGCCAAAGGCTGGGAATAAATTCCGAAGTGTTTCAATTGTATGTGGGGGACGATTTAACATTTAATAAATAAACCACTAACCAATCAATAATTAAAAATCAACCCCTTTACGATTCAGGTTATAAAAAAAAGAAAACTTAACCATCATCCATATAAAAAAACTACCCCAACATTCAGTAAAATGGAATTCAAATAACTATAAAATTCAGTACTGGAATATAACTAAAAAAACACCAAGAAAACCACAAGATTATATGCTCTGCATGCTCCATGATACATTATCTTCAAGAAGCCTAAGTATAATGAGGTGGTACTAACAACAGGGGATACCTTACCTTTTCCCATGCCCCGAAAGATAGAAATTTCAAAAGTACCAATGATCCAAAGTAGGGGTGAGTGTAAAACTCAATTGACATTCCCCAATGGCTTCCATACTCATACAAATAGGATAGAAAATTTAGAAAATTTTACATAAAATACTTTATATAAAATAACTTCCCAAAATAATTTATAAATAAATATAATGAATCTTCAAAACCATTTAAATCCAAAAGTGCACAAGTGTTATTTCAAAAATATTCTAGCAATAAATATTTCTACAAAAACAAAAAAATTTATTTGAAACCAATTTCTCAATCACATTTTTTCATAATAATTCTATTCCACTTATTCACACGGTCAACCATGCATGTTTCGTTATTATAGATCCATACTCATGTGTAGTATCTCTTCAATCTATCATGTCATCATGTGATTATTTGACCCCATGTTCCATTACACATTTGGAACCGAGCACAAGGTCATATTCCAAACAATACTTATAAATATGATTTAAACATACACCACTATTATGCCAAAACTTTTTAAATAATCATTTCAAACCATTTCAATAAAATTATTCATATATTGAAGCCCATTTAAAGAAGACAATTCCAAACTCCTATTTCATCTCAATAACAAAATTGCATTTTTGAAGCCCTTTGGATGAAATCCATTTACTATCATTCAATAAAAATACAATTACAATACAATCATTTTAGAATCAAGAATCAAACACTTTAATCAAAACCACCAATTTTCTACATTTTCCACAACCATAATAAAATTGGGTTTATAGCAACAATAAAGCCTAAAAATCACAATAAAATCCATAAAGAGATGTAATTTTGAAACAATGCCATTCATTTTTACTAAGAGGAGTTGGGAGTGAGGCCACCTACCTCAATGGTTTCGATGAAAACCAAAAAAAAAAGAGAAAGAGGCTCATGAAATTCGGATTGATGCTCCACAAAACCACCATAGATCTCTTTTCCTACAAAAAAAAAATATCATCATATTTGTCATCCAAAAATAGGTTTCTACCCATAACGGGTGTTCAACTGAGAAACAGTTAGAAGAGGGGAAGTATATATACGCGGGTCCAAGAAAAAGTGACAAGAACTATGATGAATGACAGTTACAATGAGAATCAGGCTTGATGATGATAAGGGAGGGTTCCAAATTTATTCTACAGTGAAAAATATAGGATTTTCTACCTTCAATAGTGAATAATACTGAGTTAGGGTGGCCAAGGATAAAAAACAGAGGTGTTGGAGGGAAAAAGTTAGATAGTATTTTTTTGAATCTATATATGACTCTATGCACCGTGAAACCGCATGGTTAGACAAACATTATGATAAATGTGTGTTAGCTACTTCCTTAAATAATCCCTTTCATGGACTCCTCGCATGGTCTCTATAACTATTCACACACCATGCTAATACTACTGCCTCAAAACTGCTATCACGCACGGTTTCTTCTGGGATTTCTGTACGGTTTAGACAAACCGTGCACAACCCATGTGCATACCCTTTTTCCATAAAAACTCTTCAAAAGATCACCCAACCCTCCCATCCATCACCCTTAAACATTATAAACATAAAAATTTCAAATTAAGGGTTAAATACAAGAAACATAGGGTACTAAAAACCTAGTGGGAGATGGTGGATCTCATTTATGTACCAGTGCTTATGGTTCCATACTTTTAAAGGCACTATACGGATACCGTCATTGGCCGTCTATTTATGTATTAAATTAATTATTCTAGAAATGTTATGTAATGATAATATATATCAATAAATGGTCATTTCACTGTATCCTTTGGCATACTAGGAGGAATTCTTGAGATCATATAATGGTTCATCATGGTGAACCCGTGGGTGGTACATAGTTCGGGATATTACAATGTGGTATCAGAGATGAGTTTTATTTTCATTTAATTTGTCATATAATTTTGGAAAGGTACAAAGGAAACTAGTAATATTAAGTCCTTGGTTATAATCTCATGCATGGGAGTAGAAAACCCATGTATGGTGGATAAATCATGTACCTAGAGTGGGATTTTTGTAATTAGTGTTTTCTAATACAGTTAAATATTTTTTCACCTTGGGTGATGTAATTTTTGTGTGATGTGATTATTATTTCAATGATTTTATGATATTTGACTCAGGTAACTATAAGGATTGAGATTTTATGATGCATTCATAATTCTCTAATCTCAAATTTTTTTCCATGCATCATTTTAGGCCTGTATTCCAAAACGAGATTTGGGTACGTTATTGAAATTAAACTATTTTTTGAATCATGTGTAATTGAAATGTAAAAAAATTTTAATGTGAAATTTACATTGAATAAATGGTTTTCTAGTTATTATTGAATAATGAGAATCGATTTACCCTTCATTAACCATAACCTTGATTTGTGGGAGTTAACGGTAGTGATATAGCCATAGTTGTTGACTGTGAGGCAGGTTTTTGGAGAATGACTTTTTGTGGCATTACGTGAATCCCCATACATGTATAAATATAGTATAATGTGTCCTAAGGTGTGAGTTTGTAATTTTAGAGTTATGCCTCTATAAAATATCTTCTTGAGAGGAAGATAGGATGACATGGTTGTTGATGATCCTCTATTGGTGGATCTTGATGCATTGATAGTGCCATGTGAGGAAGTAGATGAGATTTTCTAAGAGAATATTTCCCGATTCATGCTTATTATTGAATGATTTCCAGGATGGGTTGTGAAAATAATGTCTGATCTGATGACAGAGTTCCATTTGAAGTGATCTATTACTTTTACTAGACATGAAGGACCTGAGTGAGTTGTGTTCTGGATTGAGTCTATCCAGAAAATAAATGACCACTTGGAGACTCTTAATGATTAGTTATTCAATCTAGATACTTACATGTTATTTGATCAAATGGTGAATTGGTTGGACATACAAAATTAGGATGGATAGCTTGGGAATATGGATTGGATGGTCTTTTGGGAGAAGGTCATGGAGAACTATTATCCAGAGACGCCCAGGAAGGAGAGGGAAGTGGAGTTCATGAGGCTAAGCCAAGGGAGATTTTCCATTATGTACTATTCCAGATACTTTGATGATTTATAGTTCTTTTACCATGATTTGGAATAGTATTGGGCTACATTATTAAAGTATTTTCAGAATTGTCTTAAATTTGAAATTTTCTCCCAGGTGAATATCTTCTAGTTTAAAAAGATTTCAAAATTTTTGAATAAATTTATCATATCTTAGGGGAACATGAAGGAGGATTCTATTGGAGGACATGTGGTTCTATCTTGATGGTTAGGAGGTTCGACTTCTGAGACTAGGAAACATCTTTATGTCAATGTTAGCCAGATTAATGGTTAGCACACTATCTAGAAAGGGGGATCAACTACTTTGGATCTTTCTCAAGTGACTTGTCACCAGTGTGGTAGGCCGGTCTAAATTTATAAACATTATCTCTGGCTGCTGGTAGAGTGCCAATCCTACAAAAGGATAGGCCATCAGTATAATTTCTATAAGAACCCCTGATATATGGGTAGTGATGGAGCTGCTATATATATCCAATGATAAGGAAGTGGATCTTCTACACTGTATCAGTCTAGAAGCTATATTAGTACCGGCTATGGTATTATAGGAAATTGACATAATGCAATTAAGATTGAGAACATGTATCAGTAATGTGGTGCAGCTGATGGAGATCAAATTGTGTCCTAGGGAAGAGGGAAGGATAGTTACTTGTATTTCAACCCACATTGTTTTATAACAAGGCAAGACCATTAACAGTTTGAAGGTTAAATTATTGTATCTTCTACAATTTCATGTTCATTATTTGATATTAGTTCCGATAATTCCTTTATTTTGGAATACCATGTGAATTTATAGATCCGAGAAGTATATTTCTATGTTGGGTGTTGACAATTGATACACCGTTGTAATTACAATCTAGATACAACTGCTAGCGCAAGGGATGTACTCTCGAGTATGGGGATCATCATTTTCTATGTAATCATTACATCCACAACTTGTCAGGATTTGAATGAATTTTGGGTATAGAGTGGTTAATAACATTCCAAACCCACATATATTATTACCATCAGATTTTGAAATTTATGTTCCATAAGGGTGATAATTAAATTTGTCGTGGGGAATAGAATATCTGAAAAGTCCATAAAGGGTCAATTCATTAGAAACAACTGGATCTTACCAGCCATGTTTCCAGTCGACTAGTGGATGATGGAGGTCTAAAACATGATTTCTTTATACCGGTACTGGATATGTTTAAAGATGTCTTTTCTAATGACTTATCGGGGATTCCACTTGAGAGATATGTTGGATTTACTCTTGATCTCACACATGTTTTTGATCTAGTATTTATTCCACTCTCTAGAATAGAATAGATAGAGCTTCAAGAGTTATAGACATGATTGGATGTGTTTATAGATAAGGGGATTATCCATCCGAGTATATCTACTTCTGATTGTCAAATATTTTTTTCTAAGAAGGTTGACAAAACTATATGCATGTTTGTTGATTACCGGAAGATGAATTAGATGAATGTGATAAATCAGTATCCTCATCTTTGTATTGATAATATTTTTGACCCATAGAGGGGATCAATTGTTTTATCTTATATTGAATTGATATCAGGGTATCATCAGTTGATATTTTGAGCTTCTGATATATCAATGACTAATTTTAGATCATGTATAGCCTATTTTAAATTTTCATTATGTCAGTAGGGTTGACAAAAACACCAGTAATAGTTATGGATTTGATAAACATAGTCTTCCATTTGTTCCTTTATCATTTTTTGGATATGATTTGGGATGAAATCATAGTGTACTCCAAGACACATGAAAATCATGCCAAATATTTTGACATCGTCCTGAGTATGCTGTGTAATAATCTACTACACGTGATTTTATATAAGTGTCAGTTTTTTATTGATCAATTAAATTTTTAGGTCTCATAAGCTCAGGGGAAGGTGAATATGTGGACCCATAGAATGTTCATGTGGTTGTTTCATGGGATCATTCAAAGAAAATTTTTATTTTCTTTATATCTATATTTTTACCATACTATTCTCAGAGGCTCATCTAGGATTTTTATTGATTGTAAGCATCACTTGAATTCATGAAAAAAGGGGATAAACAGTGATTGGTATGAATCCATTGAAAATTATATCAAGGAGTTGAATATTAATTTTACATCAGTACCAATCATGACCCTGCCTAATCCAATTGAGTAGTATATAGTGTTTTGTGATGCATTTGGAATTGGTATAGGAGCTGTGTTGATGTAGGGAGATCGAGTTGTCATGTATGGGTCTCAATAGTTAAGGTCATGTGAACAAAATTACCCAAAGCATGATCTAGTGTTGGATGTAGTGGTTTATGCTTTAATGTGTTGAAAAAATTATCTGTTGGGAGAAAATTTTATTGTGCACACTGAACAAAAAAGGTTGAAGTACATATTTTCATTGAGTTATTTAAATCTTTGATAGTGAAGGTGGTATAGTATATACAGTCATTAAATTTTGATCAAGCATTTGTGACCATAAATGGAAATAGTTTTCCTAATTATTTTTTATTGAAAATTCAGTCATATGCATTTCAAGAGTCCAGAGTTGAGTGTCGGTTGATGAATTTACTGAATGATATGCATATTATGGTTCCAGATAGTTAGTAGATGATGACACTCATATTAGTTTTAGTAAAATCTACAATTTTGATCCAGATTAGAGACATTCATTAAGAGGATCCAGAATGTTTGACGTTGATGGAATGCCTTTATGGAGGGGGTCACCTTAAAAATATACTATAGATGAAAATGAGATCACCATTGTAAAGAAATAGGTTTTTGTGTTTATCATCATGCCTATTAATATGACACATGAGTTTTATGCCTTGATGTAATCAGTATTTCTAAGTGTGAAAAAATTTATTATGGCCTACCAAAAAAATATTGGTTTCCAAGAATGAAAAAGGGCATAGCATGGTTTATGACATGATGTTTCACCATTAAAAATGTGAAGGTTTAGCATCAACAACCTGGTGGTTTATTATACTTGTTTCCAATTCTGGAATGGAAGTGGGACAATGTGATTGTGCACTTCATGGTGGTTCTCATGAGGTTTCTTTAGAGTAAATATTTACCTGGGTGATTGAAGACCATTTGAAAAAGGCAGTGCATTGTTTTCCACTATGTGTTTCTTTCTTAGTGGATTAGTTTGGGGAAATGTATGTTCAAGATATTTTCTATCATCATGGGGTTAGATGGACTATATTTTCATACCATGAATTGAAAATTCATGATTCTAGAATGTCTTGAAAAATTCTCTAGTACATATTTTTTTGTTGATGTTGGATTTTTATCCAAAGACAAATGGGCAGCCGGAGGGAACTATATAAGTGCTTGAGGGTATTCTTCAGACATATGTCCTATACTTATGTGGATCATGGGAGAAGTTCTAATATTTTTTTGAATATTCCCAAAAAATATATTTTTTAGGAAAATATTTATATGGAACCATATGAGTCCCTTTATTGTAGTCCATATAAATCACCTCTATACTTGATGGAGGATGGTGTGTCACAAATTTTGGGATCAATTCTCATGTAGGATACATTCAAGAAGGTTTCTCTCATTCTAAATTTTATGGTTATTTCTCTGAGTAGACAAAAGTTATATGCTGATGGACATTGAATACCCCAAGATTTTATATAGGGCGGTCATGTATTCCTTTTGGGGTCGACTAGACAGGGTCACTACTGGATATGGATGTAGGTAAAGCTGGAACCTAGGTTTTTTGGAATGTTTTAGGTGGTCAAGAGAATCAGTTAGGTGTAAAATCTAATGACTCTTCTACATACGTAGAGTGGTATGCAAGGCATCATTCATGTGTAATTGATTCAGAAGTATCTCCCAGACCATTCTCATGAGATTGGTGTAGATGATTTTGGTCTTGATAAAGATGCATCCTTCAACAATAAACTGATACGTGTGTTAAATCATAGTGAGAAAGGGTTTTCTGGGAAGAACACACTGATAGTTCATGTATTATGAAACATGGGCATGTTCAAAAGGACACAATGGTGAGAGAATATGATATCTATTCTTAGTGGAACAATCTTTTCACCATGGAATCTTAGATATTCATGGTATTTCTGATCGAAGACGAGTAGTTATAAAGCTAGGAAATTATATGGTATAAACCTTTTTCCAGAGATGTCCTGGGAATGTTTTCATCTATTCATTTTTCCAAAAAATTAGTACTATTTTTTGGGTTTTACCAAGGGTTTTTGGGAGAAAATTTGAGGTAAATGGAAGGATGAAGTGTAGTACACAGAAGTGCATGGTTTACCCAACCCATTCACACTAGCCCAGCAAATGGTGCCACCATGGAAAAAGAGTATTTACACAACTGGAACAATAATTATCAAATCATACACCCATTTAGGAGAACGATGCACCCCCCCATATGTGGTTAATGTTTAAGGTGCATGGTTTTGAAAATGGTTCACCCCTTCCTAGCATATGGTGCATGAGATATGAATTATCCTAAAAATTAATTTTAGAAATACATGAACCCTCATATTAACCCATAATTTATTACAACATAAAAATATACTATTCCAATAATTTTATGAGGCTCCCATATGGTTTTATAAGTCTGTGGATTTCCATTCTTATTGATTTAATGCCCGATTTATAGATCTTCACCTCTCCTAGCAAATAAATCGTGTCCCAGTTGGATTCCCATTCTTCTCTTATTCTTATTTCTTTCTATAATGGATGTTATAATCTCTTTTTTGATAGGAATCTAGTTTTGTTTAATATATATCTAGTATTTCTGAGTGTATATCTAGGATTAAAGGATAACGATTATTTAGATTTTGGATCTCAGTTTTTCATTTGGATCTCATTCTTGGACCTATACATTATTTTACCACTTTAATTGGGTGATTTCCATTGCACAATTATTTTTCAATGAATTTAGGTAGGTCATATTTTATTCAAATCCCAACATCACGATTTCAATTAAATGTATGTAACTATATAATATCAATTGGATTATTGGAAATTGAGTTTCATAAAATTGAATTTATTAATATGGAAAATTAATTAATTAGGACTATGAAATTAATAATTAACTATGGAATTAGTTATTTGATATTGGGATTGTGAATTGAATAATTAATTTTAGGAATATTTATGTGATATTTGGATTGTGAATTGAATTATATAATTTTTGAACTAATTATAGGATATTGATTTTATGAATTGAATAATTAATTGTTGAATTAATTATTTGATATTGGAATTAATGTAATCAGTTAATTGTTTAATTATTTAATGGAATTTATGTGATTAGTTAATTGTTGGACTTATTAAAAAAAGTGATGTGATCAATTAATTTTTGTAATAATTAATGTTGTCATGTGAATATATAATTATTAAAGTGTATTAGTTAATTTTTTAATTAATTAATGTTATATTGTGATACATTTGGTACATTTGAATGTTTGATATATGAGTTTGGGACACGGTCATATTCTCCCAATACACATATGTGATTGATTGAAATACGAGTGTGGGACATATACTTTTGCTCCAAATACCCATTTTTCCTAGCCATGATGTTATTTGTGCCATGGAATGCATGAAAATTTTATGGGATATGGAGTGATTCCCTGAATACCCCTGAGGTGTGATATAAGGATTGATTCCCCAATTACTCATGGGGTGTTAGAAATGAAAATATAAACCCAAAATATTGGCATTGGTCTAAGGTTTCAATTACCTATTTTATAAATTTAAATGAAATGGATAATAAAATATAATTTTTTTGATGAATTAAGAATTAAAAATGTGTCATTGTTCAGAATCTAGCATTGGTCAGTGTAGGTATAGAGATTTTGGAGTTATTGGGAACCTAGAGGTCTATTCAGATAAATAAATAATAAAAGAATAAATGTAAAAAATTCACTTTATTACATGTATTAATTCTTTATTCAACAAAATAGACTGATACTAACAGGGTTTTTAGATGTTGGTGGGGGATACTTAGTTGTACTCACATGCTACTTGGGATACCTTATCAATACCCGAATAGTCTACATGTTTTTCAGACAGGATAAGGGAAAAGGCCTTGTATTATATGATATATTTTGGATGGATCCTGGATGAGGGAACTGGACGTGGTACGAGATACACATGGATTTTGTTAGTGTCTTTAATTTTTGGGGTTTAATTTTGAAACTTGGAATTTACATTAGCATTGTATATCTACTGTTCAATTATGATATTGTATTTCCATTTTGGTCATTTTGGGATACAAGTACTATTCTAGTTATGTTGTATCATTTTGTTATTATTATTCTATTTTGATTTTAGTTTATTTTATAATGTGGTATTAATATAATAAAGAGGATATAGTCTCCCAATGATCGCCATTAGACCCTCGGTGCTAGTCAGCAACCTCTAGAATATCGGGATGCATTGTTGAGGTCATGTAGATAACCTTTTGAATGAGGGTGAGCATTCGTAATAAAAAATCCTCACCTATGAGATTATAGAAAAATATATCATCCAAAGATACACATCATGCCCTTATTCTTCATTCCTTGGTGTTACCTCAACCTCCTAATCAAAAATATCACAGAGTCTCAGATTTTTATACATGGGGAACTTCATACATTTGAGTAAATTTTTTTAGGTTAGTTACCCTCATATTAGGGGGGATTTATATTTTATGGATTCACTATACCCATTATATCATGTTTTCGTTTTGTCATAGCATGATCCTCGACCATTCATAGACCTAGAACTCATATTTCTACTTCATCATTGTGATATCTGCATTTCCCTATTAGGGATTCTTCTAAACCCAAAATACAACTTGGTTTCCCCACCATGATACCGCTTGTCTATGGAATGAAATTATGATAACCAAAAATTATGGAATACATGAAAATAAATAAAAACCCAATAAATAATGATATTGATAAAATGATATTAAAATCCTCAAATATTAAAATTTATACCTAAAAATTATATTCCAGGTTTTAATGTAACCAGATTTTTCTCATATGATAAGAAAATATATTTTTTAATATATATTTCTTGAATGCGATTGATTTATGATTTAATGGATAGTATGAAATAACGGAGAGCAATATATGGATAAAAATTATTATATGGGGAAAATATTTTATCAATATGTTTGTTTAAATATAAGGGACACTATCCCAATATTATACATGACATATACTAATTAATAAATTCATAATTTCCCAATATCTCTATAAACATATATAACACCCTATAGGATATAGACATTATAGTTCACTTTTTAAATATTCTTGTTAAATAGAAATCAGTGTTATTTCTAAAACATATTGTAGTTTTTGTTTACATTTGTGGTGTTTTGAAAAAAAATACTTTCTATGATGAAAGAGGGAGTATTATTTCGACTTTATGAGTTTCAAAAGATAAAAATTAAAATATTATAGATCTAAAAAATGAAAAATTAAAGTTTCATAATATCCTAAAATATTTTATCATATATTGGTCGAGGGAAATGTAAGGATTAATATATATTTGCAAAATCATGTTGAATATCATGTTATATCCCATGAATGTCTAGAATGTATTATTAATAAAAAGTTAAAGAGTCATATTTGTTTCAAAAATTATTTAATGGGGAAACATATTGTGGAAAACTAAAAATAATGGTGATGATAATGATGGAATACAAATTTTATATAGAAAATAAAATTTCAAAACATTAGGACATTTGATGTTTCAATGTAAATGATTTTGACTATAATGGTAAAATACTTGAAGATTAAAAATATTAATCTTGACAATCATCATCATTCAAAACATAAGACATTATAGGTGTTACTCATTAGAAATATTTAATGGAATAAATTTTTTAGATTATCGCATGGATTTTGGTATGAATTACATAGAGATGTAATGATTGTAACAAAGCTTTAAAATGAATAAAAAATATCACTTATCTGGTGGTATAACATGTGATATATGATTGTAAGGACTCTTATATATTATCTTGTCATGTATTATTGAAGGATTTTAGGAATATTAAATGTATCATGCAATAAAAAATGTACACTCTAATTTATTGTTTCTTCGCATCTAATACATAAATTAAATGAAGGGAAATGATATTTTAAATCAAAAAGTATAATTTTAATTTATCCCTAATTGGTGTTCGTTATTATGAATTGCAGTTTTTTTGAAATTATATAGTTTTTTGAGTGGGATTTTTATTGAGATTTTGAAAATGATCATGAGACACAAAAGGAGATTCATACACTATATGACGTAGTAATTATATCACAAAGTGTTTCATACACTATATCTATTTCATGGTTCTGAAACATGGTTCATATGTTTAGTTCAACCCATTGAAGGTTAACAAGATACCTAGTTTGAGAATGTTAATACAATTCCATATTTCATACAAAATCCTTCTGGTTTAGATAATCAGATAGTGGTTAGGTATATTGTAGGTGATGTATTCAAATTAGTCTTAACCATCATTGTTTTATACCACATGTATGATAATTAAAAAGTAAGTTCTCCTGATTATAAAAGACCATTGATTCCTCCAAATATACCTAGAAAAGTTATATGTGATGTTCTTATACACCTGGGTGAATGGATTGTGATGTGGTTATCCACATAAATGAATTACAAGTTATGTGTTGACGAACATAGAATGAATATACATAGAGAATCATGAATATATGAGTATCTATTTGTGATATATATACTATGTGTCCCACTATCACTCAATGCCTTCGAAAAATGGATTGTTTTAAAAAAACATACATGTATATGATTTATCTGGTGGACACATGTATAAATACACATGGCATTAATGGAGATCACACCATACACTTTTTCAAATTGATTAAAACTAATTCATAATGAGATTTCCCCATTTTCATAAATTTTAAAATTTGGAAGCTCATATTTATTAGACATTACAGGGGACTATAGGGTAACACTTTGCGATTGATTGAGTAGGGATTTATTTTCACAAAACATCATAGAGTGGATCTAAAAGTAATTTTAGATTTTAATAAAATGGTCATTTTGATTGATATTCATGTGTAATTTCATATAATGTGACACATAGTGAAGTTCATAATATATTTTAAAATATGATTTGTAACATATCCTAAACTAGTTTTGAATGTTGTTTTAGAAGTTATTCTGTATTATATATTATAAAATGGGATGTAAGAAATTTTTATGATTATTTAGTGCAAGTGGGATATAACTGGAGTAATTCTCTAAAGACAATATACATATGATATGACTAGGAATATAACATAGAATAGTATATATATATATGTGTGTGTGTGTGTGTGTGTCATGGTACAACATATAGGAAAAACATTTCATCTTATACCATATGTATTGGAATGAAATAGGGATTTTATTGCACTTCCTTAATCATATTTTACTAAAAAATATTGAAATTGCGTAAGGTTTTGATAGTAATAATATATTATTACCATTGACTAATGATTTATGAGTGGGTGAATGTTAGTTGTTATCATTTTTATTGATTTTCCTAAAATATTTTCCTCAATTAATATAAAAATTAATGTGATGAAACGAATGGCTGAATCAATGATTTAGTTATATGATAAATAAATTAATAGACAAATAATTACTTAGATATTTGGTAATCAATTAGTAAATATTGTGGGAAATCCATTACCATCTCAAGGGATATGTAAAGGAGGATGTAGTCATGACACTGGTGTGCACGTTCCATACCCCAAACATTGAAGATTCTATTGAAACTATAATATTTATTCTTCATTTTCCTTCATAGATACTATCATATCATAGTGTGAAGAAGGTTTGAAATTATATGTTAAGTGACATAGACTAGACCATTGAAAAACCACATATGGAGGAGGAATTTTGTTATTTCTCAATTTTCATCAATAAGCACAATGATTAAAGACACAATTCCAAAAGTCTATGGTGAATGGAACACAAGAAATTAATTTTGTTCATTCATATTTTTTGTTTTAAATAATCTGTTGGTCATGGTATATCAGGTTTTCAATGTCCTTCACTATATAAAATAATTTTTATTTTACCATCATATATACTTCTACTAGTATTATAAGTGTATATATATGTATGAATATTTTCCCACATGTCTAAGGATGTGTATATCTATGGTTTTACCTTACCCTGGGAGGATGAATATATATAGATAATTTCCATCATATGAGAGGACATATATATATATTTATTCCTCTCATATATTTGTTTTCTAGATTTTCAATTCACTTTTGGTTGTTATTTAATAATTCAAAGTTTTTTATTATTGGATTTTGTTCCTAATCATTATATTGGTATAGAGCCTCTTGGAATTAAAGGGAGTTATTTTATAAGAGACTTGGTATTACATTTACTATTTTTATGAGAGGAGCCGATGTTTATCCTATGATTTATACTATATGTTTTTATATTATATTATTCTTGTTCATTATTTGTATCAATTGAAAAATTATTGTATGAGATAATTCCATGGAAATAACATTATATATTAATATCACTATTTACGCTTTTAGGATTTCAAATCACTTGTTGGTATATACTACGTATATGTACACAAATTTTTCACCGTATTGAGAATGTAGTTTCACAAATGAACTATAAGTTTGAGTGAGTACATTGTATATGTTTTTTTATGGTTTGTGGATTGAAGGATTTTCAGTTTAGTAGATTCACACTTTTCTAGTGGTGGAGTGAGGGTATCCTACATTATCATGAGGTTTTTATACCATATCTAAATTTTATGTTTAACTACTAGAATAATAACCTTCTATAACTCTTAAATCAAATAGAAATACATTACAAAACCCTGGTAGTATCCAATTTCAACAATTCTCAATACCATGGTCCTACATTAAAGGTAAATATGTGTATGGACACTATTATAAAAAAACAATAGCAATATCCATTCTATGTAAATTGTTTGAAAAAAATGGAAATATGGGTTTACTTTTTACACCCATATTCCCTTGTATTCAAAACTATAACTACAGCTATATTTTTCCAAGGGTTTCAAATTATGGTTATAGGTTGGTATCTATATGTTATTAAATTCATAGAATAGGTTTTATATTTTTTTTAAAAAAAATTCATAAGCAATACAAAAAGAAACTTTCTGACTACATCAGGGTAATATTTAATATGATAGTTATGAATTAGTGGTTGAAGGAGATAAAAAATATAATTGAGATGATGGTATGAATTCTTATATAGTGATTTCACTGTGGTGGAGATTGTTTAATGACTATAATTAATACTCTATATATTATATAACATTTTTATACATGAATAATTTAGGTTGGATATAATTTATTTTAACATGTAATTTTTTTAAATTGGATAATTCAATAGTGAAAAACATGTTTAATTATTTTTTATTATTTTTTATTGAGATTGTTATAAAGAAATTTCTTATGGATAGTGAGGGGATTAGAGAAACATAAACATGACATTTATGATTAAATAAAATTAAGAAACTAAGGTTGTGTCTACTAGTGTCCACATTGTACATATTATAATTCCATCTGGTACCTAGTTAACAGTAAATTGGGCCAGTATCAACTAAGATATCACATAATGGTTTGTAGAGAGACCCCACGTACTATGTGGATCCCAATATATTATTTTAAAAAGATATCTCATAATCAAAAAAATAATAATGTATTAAAAATTTTCCCCCTCCCAATTTTTCTATATCTAGGCCACCCGATAGAGGGATACATCTTTGTTTCTATCATTTTTATCCACCCGTCCCCCCCACCACATTGATTCATATTTTCTTAAGAGTCTTTAATTCACTAGATCAAATTAAATATATCCAATTCCTCATCATTTCCTCTTCTTAATTCCACACTTTTTATTATAAAAGAATTAATTAGGGATTTAATAATTTATTTCACTTGAGCACTATGAAATACATCTATAGTTATAAGGATTTTATATGAGAAGGTTAGATGAATCTAGGAAGGATTTATTACCCTCTATTAATAATATTTATCATGATGTAAATTTTCTTAGTTTCCTTTTTTGGATCTCATAAATTTTCTCCCAAAATAAAAATTATTTATGTTATAGAATTCGGATATTGAGGTTATGTATATTTCAGTTGTTTTTTGGTACTCATCCAGAGATTATTTTTTTATATTTTTAATTTATTTCTCAATAATTATTAATTTTTTAGTAGATTCTATATGGCTATAAATAATTTAAATTTTGGATGATAGGTTATTCTAATGGGTTGATTCAACCTCGGTAGTGTTTAATTGTGTTTTTTCTATTCTCGATATACTTCTATAATTCCATGCCTCCAGTAAAAAGTAAATAATGATTTTAAAAATATAAATAGATATGTTTTTACAGGAAATTATTTTACTAAAATATTTTTTTTATTATAAAAATTTTATATGTGTATGCTTAATTATTTTTAATGTATTTTCAATTTTTTATATCGTTTTAGTCTATTCAAAACAGTTCTCTATTCATGGAGAAATATTTTATTAATATTACACATATCCATAATCTATAATAATTTTTTATTATTACCCTAGTTTAGAAAAATAATATAATTTATGATCATTATCGTTATATAATTTTTAATACCTCTAGTTATAAATTTATTTCCATGTATTTATAGGAATTTTTTTCATCAACCATGTTTCATTTATAAATTTTTCATTGTTCATAATGTTTCACAGAATTCATTATTCTAAATTTTTAAGTGATAAACTAATGATTTTCATTTTCAACATTAATAAATTGTATGTCAAGGAAAAAAAATTCACATTTTGTTAATAGGATGTATATATGGTAATGTATTTTCTATGTTGAAAACTAAAAATTGGGATTACTTAGTCATTTCATATTTTTATAAATTTTATTGAATAACTATAACTAATTATAATCAATTAAAATGTTTTTTTTATCTTGTGTGGGCATGGGTAAGTGGATTTTTTATTTGATGGAGAATATTTTACTCAAAGGTGTTATCCTACAGGTAGACATTTAATAAATCAAGGGTGTAGATCATTATAGGAAAATTAAAAGGAAGGTGAAATATATGGATTATATATTTTTTTAATTCTAAATTTTTTTACCTCTCCATATCTATATTACTATTTATTAAATTTCTGAACCATGTTTTTCAATTTTTTGAGATTTATTTGTTATAGATTTACTAGGATGACTATTTGAGTTTCCATATATAATAATGTGAGGATTCATTTGGATGTGTTATCATGTTGGAGACCTAAATAATTATAGGGTTATGTCTTGTTATCGTAATATATATATTCATGTAAAATATATTAGTGTTCTGATAGGTTTATTTGGGTGACAATGCCTTCCTAAAATACTTTTATTTGTATTAGTGGGTTATGTAAGGGTATGGGTTTATGGATATGCATTTGTTTTGAAACATGTTCATGTCAGATATCGATGAGTATTACATGGATCATTACATGTTCATAATGGATTCATTTTTTCTGAATGATCTATGAGTATTTATTTTTACATATAGTTAAATGAGATGTATCTATGAGATGTTTGAATTAATATCTAATAATTAGTAATATATCATGTGATTAATATTTATGGTTTATATTATTATATTTTAATGGTTATATTATCGGTTAAATTTGTGACTTTCCATGCTCTAAATAAATTTTTATAGGTATTGTTGAAAATTCTTTATGTAGGTTTTATTATAAAAATTATAAGTTCAATACTTCCATATGTTTATACATATAAATATTTTTTATCATATAATTCAGTGTTAGTATAATGTTCATTTTTTCTTTTATTCATATATATATATGATCGTTTTCCTCATATTACAACCTTTTGATGACCAATTTATTTTAATGTGATTTTTAACTTTATATCAATATTGGTATGGTTTCCTATGGCAGTTTCAAGTATTTTTATTATTTCTTCTCCTCGTGGAATGTGAGGAGTATTCAGTTATCCAATGATTTATTACATAGATGATATTAGTTATTAAATAAATTTTATTTTATTTTCGAATGATAAACTATTTTTATATCTAATAACTATTGAAACATGTACCTGAATTAAAAGAATAAAAAATTGTTGGAGGTAATATCTCTATGTGTCAACTATTAGGAATTTGTACTCACACCTTGCATTTGAACCTTCTTATTCATGTATATTAACATTTTGAAATGTTTGTATTTGTGGGTTGATATAGGTATTTACTTATATAGTATATGGATTTTCCCATAATGTGTATTATAATGAATGATATTATTGGATGTGGGGCAGGGGTTGCCAGCATATGTATGAGGAAATGATGACATATCACCGTGTTTGTTTTGGTTTTACATTTTTCAGTTTTTCAATAATTTTGTTTCATTTATAATATTTCAATTCATAATTTACAAAATTATCTGTTATTTTAATTTAATAAAGGGTATAGTGACTACCAGACTCAATGTCGGGACCCTTTTATTTTTATGAATATGTTATAAGTCTTTGGATGCCTGATATAGGAATATTTAAAAAATTTGTTTTATTAGAATATGTATTAAACAAAATTATTCCCAAAAACATAACAAACCATTCCCTAAAATTGAATCTTGAACCTATCTATTACTCCCCAACTATGGAAGACTATTAAACATGAAAAAAATCATATGGTGGTTAATTATAGGTCGATAAAATTTCTTTTTTGGTTCATGCACATATCATTTGATAAATATAGGTAATCCATGATAAAAATGACAAATGACTCAAGTGAAAGGGCTTCATCTACTAATCAATCATCCAATATGAATATGGTATCCACATTAAAATCAATAACAACTTATAGAGCCTAAAGATAGACTTATATAAAATAATCAAACATTGTAGTGCATACAATGAACCATGTCATGTTTATATGCATGGAAAACTATAATGGCTCATTTTTATTTCCAAATTCTATCATCTCCGAAATTTGATTTTCATAATAGTGGATATATTTGAATTTATTTATGTCAGGTAAAAAAATAAACAACCCTAATATATATGTAAAAAACGGTAGGTAAATGAAAATTAAAGGCTATCCAAAAGGACTAAAATCACTATTCAAATCAACTCAACATGAATCCTGATTAATACCTGATTTGTTTCTCCCACCAAAACATAATGGATATCAAAATAATCCTCAATCAAAATTATGGAAATGAATATCCAAAATATTAATATCTATTCACCCAGTGCTAACCCAATCCATCACACTTTGGAAATAATATCCCAAAATATTAATATCTATTCAACCCAAAGTGTCTATAATTAAAACTAAAAAAGGTTTCAATAATTTATATTAATTTAAAATCCATGTATTATTCTCCTAATAGACATGATACACGACCCAATATAATCTTCACATAATATAAATATGACAAACATGATATACTAAATAGTGGTCTACAAAAATAAATTAAAAAAGTAGAATCACAAGTTATATTATTACATCACTGTAAAAAAATGGGTCATCTAGAAATCATCAACCAGTCTTTACAACATGAACTTTTCACTATGTGCCACTTCTCTACATCACATTGGTTATAATGCATTGGTGATACATTATAACGTCATGGGTTAATATATCTAACTAATCCAATTTTATATAACTAGTGAAATATATAAAAATTCATTATTTACTGAGATAAATATCACATATATGAAAGTAAATATAAATATGTACTTCCATTTAACATAAATGTTCTATTGGTATATCATAATAATTTTACAACTTAATATTACATTCTCACCAGAATTAAAACCCACTTATTGTCTTTTATATTCATCCAAATCTCTTGATAAAAAAAATATTTTTATTAAATACTTGATATGAGTATATTTTTTGACAAAACAATCTAATTTATAAAATCGAACATTAATTTACTATCAAAATCTGTCAATCTCACCAATACATTTCCAACACATGAAATAATTAAATAAAATTAACCAAAAAATAATTTACCATATAACACTGTTAATTCAACTCATGAATCCAAGACAATTTTTATTTCCAAAAAAAAATTATTAACACTAAAAAATTAGTATATAGAAATTATCTTTTTATATTCCAACACAGTTTATAATTAACTAAAAATTGAAATTAACCCAAATAAATACATACATATAAGTTTTACTTGAAATACATGATCAATCACAATTAATCAAAAATAACATTTCTTTGGGGGTAGATCCAAATATTTCTTCTAATCCATATTTCTATAATATATGAAAAAAACATCCCATTGAAAATTTCATGTTACTCATAACCATTAAATGAAAAGTATAACTAATATAACATACACATCATGTTACAAAATTAAATACAGAAAATATTTTCCTAGGAAGAATATCTTCTCATATGTATCCTTTAATATTACACTTATTTAACACCTATGATGGAATATACCAAAATACCATCTTGATTTTAGTGGTTATGAACACAATCTACTGCCCTAAAAAATTTAAACCAAATCAACACCACATAATAAAGGTATTTTAATTTTAATTTAATCGTATAAATATATTAAAACTCTAAATTATCTTTGGTATTCTAAGAATATTCCAATGGAAATAAGAAAATAGTAATGATAAATAACCTCAAAGACATTCCTTTTGTGAAATCAAAATTTTTGCCTTCCACATGACACTATGTTATTAAATCAAGAATTCCATATTTTCATAAAATTTTTATGATATTTCATATAATAATGATTTAAAAATAGATTCATTTAATAAAATCTTATGTTACTCTACAAAAAGTAAAATAATCATGTATCAAATGAAAAAAATGTATATTTAATTAATCTACTAATTTTTATTGCTATGTAAAGAAAAAAAATAAAACCCAATACTATTATTCATATAAATTTTATAAAAAAATTAGAATAAATACCAATGAGTATATCATAAGTAATAATATCTTTGAATGATCATTTATAATTGATTATTTTTCCTTAAAAATAATTTCAACAAATTTTTATCTTAGACATTTATCTTAAAACATGATTAATTAATGGATTTTCTATTTAATAGTAATTATTGATTTTCAATTTCAATGAAATATATTATAAATTAATAATTGAAAAATAATTTGATAATAATCATAATAAATACATAAATCTATGAATTAAATGTTTAATCCCAAAATAATGTGACAACCTAAAAAATATTTTTCTTAACAATTCATTTACATATATACATGAGCCAAAAATGTGTTAAATTAAATTATAATGAAATCAAAATGAATATAATATTTTCAAAAGTAATAATATAGTGGTTAGGAAACCATTATTAAGTATGATCCATAATCCAGATATATAACAAATTCAATAATTACACATACCATTCTAAAATTTCTAAATTTAGGAATAATAAATTTATAAAAATAAAAAAACAATTTTTATGTGTATGAAAATATTTAATTGATCATCAGAAAAATTTGAGGAATTTTATTTTATAATAAATAGGGAATAAAATAGGAGGAATATATCTTGGTTCACAAGAATTTGACTAAGAAAGAATATTGGTTGTTAATTCTCTTAAGGGGAGAAAAATAGAGATGAAGTGGTATTACCCTAGGAATGGTAGAGAAGAAAAATATAAGAAAAATGGGTTAAACACATTATAAAGGAAAAATAAAATATAGAAATAATAATATAAATCCTTTATATATAGATAACATAACATTATAATCTTTTAAGACAAAAAAATTCCTCCTATCTGTATCTTAGTTGTGTTATGTAGGATTTTTGTAGTTTGATGTGTGTGTTAGGATGTATATGGTAAAACCTCATGTGATAGGTATATAAATTAGTGTCATGTCAAAGAAAATGAATCATCTTGTAAATTTTATATAATTTCTAGGGGATATATAATATAGTATATATAAACATTGAATCAAAAAAATTCTATCAATAGGTTAAATATTCCTTACAAATTAAATGTCCACTAAAAAAACACTATATGTTGAAGATATTGATTGAATAAACATGCCCAATATATGAGAAAAAGGGTCACATTGAGTAAAACATATGTTATACATCATGTAAATTAAATTTACTATATGGAGTTGCTTATATACACTATATAATGTATAAATTTGAGTAAAAACTTTGTTGATAATGTGATATAGAATATAAGTGATATATAAAATAAAACAAATTCAATATATATATATGGTATTTGTATGTTTCTTCAAACTCAACTCTAATTGTGTTGGGAAGACTTATATTTTGAATATATAAATATGTATAATTGTAGTATATTTTATATCAAATTGTCTATTGTATATTAGACCTATATATAATTAAATAATCCAGAAATTGAAACCATATTTTTTAGAAAAGTCTAAAAATAATCATAGACGCCAAACAATTTCCCTCTCGTTCTATTTTACACTAACAACTCTCCCAAAATCCTAAAATCACAAACCACCATATCATTTTCCTATAAGTTATATTATAAATCAATAAATTAACTTTAATTAAAACTATAAACTTGGTATTTAAACAAAAAATTTATAAATATTCCATATAATAAATTATTACTGTGTTCCTATAATTATAATTCGTTTTATATATTATATATAACCAAAGAAAATAAAGATTATTCTACATTTCAAAAAATTATTATTTTATTACTTTTTTGTAAATAATAATTAAAAAATATTAAAAATGTGTGAAACTGAAATTTTTCTATTAGAACTAATTTATCACTAAAAAACATAGTAATTTATATTAATACAGCCATCACCAAAATATATTTTTATTTCATTATGTCAATCTGTTCAGATATATGCCACATAAATTAGTAGTCATATTCATCTTCAACCTAACATATCCAAAATAAGCTCAAAATTCCCAATTTGATATTATCCATCATGAAGTCCCCATGTCAGGTTAATCCATCAAAATACATAAAATAATCACTACTATTAGTACTCACCCATATCATGTGATGTCTCCTTATTTCTCAAAATTATACCTCATATGACATTCATTAATAATGTATTATCTATTTTATGTCATTATAATATCTTTAACCTATGAAAATATATTACCATTTCTGACTATCAAAAACATATTTTCCAAATTTCCAATACATTCATAAAATTAAACAACCATGGATGAGAATTTAGAACCAAAAAATGTAGGGGATTAACTAAATGGTCAAAGTAAAGTATTTTTTTGGAGTTGGATAATCAATGAGTTTATATAGAATGGTCAATCAATCCATAAATTTCCTAATACATTACCACGAATACCCATGAATGATCAAATATAAATACACAATAAATCAAATCTAAAAATACAATTTATTTGTGGATTTTTTTTTTGAAATGGATTGTAGGGCAATGATAACTACATGATCAATTTCCACATATCATGATATTATTTAGACTCCCAACTCCTAATATAATTAATACAACTATGTGGTAAAATTATGTCTATATTATGAAATAAATGGCTAGAGAATGTTTTCATTTTTACTAAAACGGTCAAATTAAATATTTTATATAGTTTATCCACATAATAATTTAATAATTTTAATCTAAAAAATTTATATTCTATTAAATAAAACAAAATTTTTGCGGACCTATAACAACAGAATCTATCATCTAATTATATTTTTCTAATTGGATGATCAATTCACTATTATATTATTGTTAGATTTTTCTTTATAATCCCCTATCAATGAAATTTTTATTTATAAAAAATTATAATAAGATTCAGTAATGTTCAAAACTAACTTAAAATGACTAAATAATTTTAAATATAAATATATTTTAATAATTTATAATATTAATCCATTAAAAATTTAAAAATATATATATTAAAATTTAAAAACATTACACTGCAAAAATATCTCTTATAATATAACAATTTTCTAATATTATATAATTCTTGTTATTAATTCTATTTTAACATAACAAATAAATTCCATCTATAATAATAGTATTTCTTAAATTTTTTATTCTTTAAGTGATGGATTGATCCAATTATTTAAACTATTAATATAATTTAATATTTTCATTTAATAAGATATTTCTTTATTATTGACACAAATAAAAAACATCTGGACATTCAATTAATATTTACTCAATTAAAAAATATATTCAACTAATTAAATTTTCATCTTCTAGTAAAAAACATTTCAAAATATGTGTAACAAAAGTGTTGTAGTTCAATCATGTTTTTCATGAGTAGATTATAATACATAACATCCAACATTACACATTTTCTTAATTTATAAAGATAAAATAATTTTTACAACCCATCCCAGTGGAATAAGAATAATTATTTGAACAAAAATAAATAACCCTAAATTATAGATCCCATTGTAAAATAGATATTATCAGTTTATAATGGAAATTAAATAATTTCAATTTTTTAAAAATTATTCCCTTTTAGTCTAATCATGAATTATTCATGTGTGAGTATAAAATTATGATTTAATGTATTGGTCGCTTTTATATCTATTCTAATTTTTTTTTGATTATCATAAATTTAGTCTAAATTTTGTTTCTTCTAGAACATACCTTAGTTTGTAGAAAAACTATGAACACAAGATAGAAATAGTTACCCATTTTACCCCCATTGTCGTTGTAGTACCAAAATATAAAATACAACATACTTTTAATCCTATCAAAATTAGTAATTAATTATTATAATGTATTTAAAAAGATTTAAGTTAATACAAGGGATAAATATCTAATAATGTCTATTTAGATACATACATAAATATATGATTACAATTATCATTTATTTTAAAATATTATTAATACTGTATATGACGATATCATTTATGTATTTATAAAATCGATAAGTTATATTTTTCCCCAATATAATGATAACCAACACTTTTATGATAAAATTCTCAATATATGTTCTATGTTCAGGTTATCTAAGGTGGTATGGGTGGGGTAGGGTGTGGGTCATGGCTTCGAGTTCAATTCCTCAGGAAAGCTAATTTACTTGTTCTTTCTTTATAGCATGTGTAAGATGATGTTGGAAGTTATACCAAAATATAATCTATCAGTTTGATATTAAGTAAATTGTAATTTAATATTAGGTTTAGTGGAAACATATTCACTGATAATTTTTCAAATAAAAATAATAATTAGTTATGTCTAAGACTATAGAGGGAGAGAGTTAATCCAATAATAGAATCTTTAAATACATTATCTAACATTACATGTTATGATTTTCTTTCTTGTGCATTGGAAATTGGATATTAGAACATTATCATCATGTATCATGACACGCTTTCCTAGATTAAATATTAAAATTGTGAGAGTCACATTCCTGGAGTAGTATATAGTTTTTGGCACATCATGTAGCATCAAACATTAATTGAATGATTAAGATATAAAGTGTCCCTTTTGTGTCGTGGATGGATATATCTTTAGCCATTAAATTTAAATAGGGATTTATTTTCTTAAAATACTTGGCCAGGATGTTTACAAATAATTATATCATGGTAATTAAAACGAAGATATATATATTTGTAAGACTTATCTCATAATTATGAATACCAATAAGTTCTAATAACCATACACACAAATACATTCAATATTATAGAGATAAAAAATAATACATAACATTTATAGTGTAAAAAATCATGAAACATCCTCTAAGAAAATATTATAGTAGTTTATTGTAAAGGTAAAAAATATATTCCGAAACAAAAATAGTGTCCAAAAAAATAAAAAATGGGGAAAGGGGAAACACATGATAGAGTCCAAAACACAATCCCAAGGGTTGACCAATGATCACTATTAATTCCCATAGCCTATATTCTCACCAAAAACATGGTTTATCAATATTAGCGTGGATCATACTTACGTCTTCAAAATTCATAACATGTATGGGAGAAGCCCATATCATGATAATTATATACAAACATATTAGGAACCCAGAAATATCCAAACACATAGAATTATAGATATAGTAGTTAGATTAACACCATAAAGACAAGTCTTTCAGAACATGTGAAAAAACCATAATAACCAAAATATTCTAGTAAATAATCCAAAATAAGATACAAATGGTATCACCATCACCGTAACTCATTTATGTAGTATGATTCATCCTTCATCTACAATGTTTCATTTCTTATTCCCATCACCACATACAGCCTCAATAGAAATAATGGGGAGGGCCCAAACCTTTCTACTACTCTCAATAGTCAAGGGGAACTGTCTATAGTTTTGGGTTTATGTTTTCACATAAGATATATAGTGGAGGTATCACTCCTCAAAAATGTGTGTCCTAGATGAGGGGGAAATATCTCAAGTACATTCATCTCATGTAAACTCTCGAGAATCCATGTGTAGGGGGGATAATCCTCGTTACTATGTTTCACATCTTCGGGAGAAACAACATCCATAGAGGATTCCCTTATCACTATATCTCAATGATGGTGGAGTACCAGTCCATAGATAAAGGACCCTCATAAAACCTATGAGATTTTAATCCTTTTTTTATTGAATTTATGGGGAATATAATCCTTGGGGAGAGATAGGGGAGTGTTGACCCGAAAGTTTTTTTTTATCACACCTAATCATCGTGACTTTCTAGGGATTTATGAATGATGTATCCTTATGGAATCACCACACATCACATCATTACAATTAAAATAAATTATTCCATCATGGTATTTTAACACATGTAATCATGATTGGATGATCAATGTTCCAACACCATGTCTCAATGAGGGAGATACATGAGGTAAAATTCTCTACGGGGAGTGCACAACATGTCCTGCTATGGTACATGGAGTGTCACCTGAGGCCGAAACCTATCTGTATCCCCTCATTATAATCAACATGTAAGTGTAAATTACAAATAATATATATGTGGTTACACAATGTGTGGCCTTCCCATGATACTTAGGCATCTCCTCGTTTGTACACATCTTGGCTAGCCATGTGAATATACATAGTGTGTACATAGATTACAAGGTGTGTCCTTGTATCTTGAGGAATGGTAATGTTATTCATCCCATGATAGTGTACCTGTTTATTCCCATATAATCTTGCCACATATTTGTGTACTACAACATGTCCATGTTCCTCTTACATGGAAGTCTTCACTTGTACTCAATCACGTGGCCACGTCCAACAACATAACATGTACTTTGACTACGTGAATTGTTGACCAAATTTCCATATCTTCCCCCAATGTGATGAACACATGACGTCTTCTCCTCCAATACACACCATGTGATCAGGACTTCTAATCCATAAATCCGATTGAGCCAAATGAAATCTCCATTTTTACATTATTTTTGTAGATCTACCTCAATGGGTTTTAGAATTCATAAAAGGTATTAAAATCCTTTAAATATCACATATACATGGATTGGGACAAAAAACCCATAAAATGACCTACCACATAGTGAAATGTTGATGCTCGGGTACAAATTTGTCCCTTAATCCCTCTATACCATTATATGGTCTCGATCATCATCAAAGACATTGACTGGCTTTATGTCCTCTCGTACTCAATTCATCCATCATACATGTTAGAACCCTATCCCTCACTCTTGCATTGAAAACAAAAAAATAAGTGCAGTTTTATACACTATTTAAATAAAATAAAATAAAATATTTAATTATTTACTTATTATTTCCAACAATGTTCACCTTACACTGAACGAAAGACGCTAACCACCATTATATCATACCTAGGTTAAACCATGTGTCTTGGAAACTAATTCTCCCTATAATTTCCCATAAGGGGTCCTAAACTATAGGTAAAACATTTATATAGAAGATATGTATAAATGTACATAAACATATATGAATATTTTAATTACATTAATTTAGTGGTCCAACAATACCCAAACAAAGTGATGAAAACATGAAAAAATCTAATGATTTCTATAGATATATCCAAATTACTTAAGTAACAAAACTGAATCCATTAAATTCTTCCCAACATCAATGATTTTTCCATGAAAAGGATAATCTATAAAAATGGATGGGGTACTATGAATTTATCTAGATATCATGCTCTTAAGATCTCTATCTCTCAAAACACTCATGATTCCAAAGAACTCAGTCCAACGGTATGGTCTATCCATATAGGAACCTCTCCTTGAAATCCTATATTTTCATTGGGTACACCAAGAAATAGTTTCTATCCTCAATTTCCAGCTTTCCTCAGTTGATAAGAAGCTATGGTTTGATCATATATCTACTTACCTGTGTTAGATATAAGATTTTGTTTTATTTTTTCTCTCTACATGGTATGTTAATGTTGTATGAAACGTCATTAACCCCAAACAAAAACCTATATTTCCCAAGGAAACTTGGGGAATAGATCAGTACCCTTCTAAATCATTGCATTTCATATCACATGGAATCTCTTAAGAAAACATAGTCTCCATGCATGAAATGCGAATCCTAATTCCATTGATCTAATGATATTTATATGGAATCATAACCATATTCAACGATCATGAATCATATATACATTATATTTCATTTTCATCTCACTCATTATACAAAGATATATTCCACCAATATCTTTCCAGCACAATGGTTACCTATCGTGTCTTCCATACATAACCTCGAAAGATTCTATAACAATAGTGTAGGGATCGCTATAAAAATCAATCAAGAGTAGGTGTTCCTCCATGTCAATAAATAAAATCCATCACATGGGCTCTCAGAATAACCCCAAATTTTTGATGGTATACTATGTATGCCCATATATCTGTGAGTGTAACATCATTCTGATCAGCATTGTGGCCCCAAAAGAGACATGTACTCCCCAAAACAACCATGATGTAAACTGAGAACCATGGTTGGATGTGATTTTCATGGGAACCCCATGAAGAAAGATGATTTCCCATGTGTACATCTACCCAAAAACCTAATCTAAATTCTTCTATCATATGATAATAATGTGGGTTCACTTAGTGAGTAATTCAATAATCACCAAGATAAAATTTCATCCTCTAACTCTCTTCATATTCCCAATCAAAAAAAACATTGATATTCCATTAAACATTCATTTGAGTATCATAAGGGGATGAGTCTGGCATTCTGGATCATAATGTTTAAAACTTTTCTTCTTGCACATGGATCGTCGAGAATCAGACATATCCAAACTCTATCTCATTCTATCATGACAAATCTACTCCTAACGATTCATGTACTCCATTTCAACACAAATATGTACATTCAAAGGATATGTTTTGAACTTCCATATCACCTCCTCATGAAATGTTATTGGGACTATCATCAATCATTGGAGAAAATATTATGGGCTCCCCTCCTTCTGTAAATCTATCTAGTTTATCTCTATAGGAAATTTTCTAACATAAAACCTCACATTTATTGCCTCCTAACTGATCTTCCACCACCAATTTATCAAGTGGTGGTTCCACCATTGTTAATTAAAAATAATTTTCAACCATCACATCAACCAGGTTCATCACGAAATAATCCAACTACTCAGACACTTCCTCTACCAAGTGAGAATGAAAATTCATACTATGTGAATTTATAACCATGATTCCCTTCCTATGATTATAGACACTCTCAAAGGAATTATACATGAGGAATTACAACTTAAATGTCTACCCCATGTAAAAATATCTCAGAGAGGATATATTACTAAGGACCTGGATGCTTGGGAAAAAATAATCACACTCTTAGAAGTCAACACCTCCACATATCTACAGTGAAGATTGTCACATACAAAAACTGATTTGGTAATGTAAACCAACTAACATGGCCTTAACTAACAAAACCCACAAAAAAATTTCTCCTACCCATACTTCAACATACATTTCATCCCTACACTAGGGGCCTTCCAATACACTATACAGTTAGATCCCTCCTATGGTAGTTTCAACACATCCGCGTTTCAGAAGACCCATTTTATCTCCTAAATTAACATAGAACCACAATGTCTATGAAAAAGACAACCATTTCAATATTTAAATTATAATGGGGGATTCAATCATAGAAAATTATTCCATAAAACAATTATATAACACTTCCCAATAGGGGAAACTGCACACCTTAGTCACAATTATGGGGGGATAATAAGAAACTATTTCACTGACATTTATTTGATCCACTATCACTATAGTTCCAAACTAGAAACATCCTAAGAAGTTAACCTCTAGAAACGAGATTTGATGCTTCAAGAGGTTCCTATAAACATTTAAATCCTCTAGATTTACTAGAATAATCCACAGGTGTGTCACGTACCCCAACCCTAAAACAATGTACACAATGATTTCATCAATGAAGACTACCATGAACCAATCCAATAAGCTTTAATAATCCAGTCCATTAGTCTCACAACCTCCAAATGGTTGTTTAACATGAAAAATGGTATCCCTAATACCACAAAACAACCAATTTGGATTTAGAAATCCTCCCTTCGTATAATCTTCTCTCACAATCGGAGATAATGAAAACCCATCCATAGTTCACACACTTAGAACCACCTCACCTCTAAAAACACATTGAATAAGTCACTGAATCCTGGGGGTGTAAAATATTTCTTGAGTCACTTGGATAGTGTTACATCAGCCCACACCATTCCTTAATCTTTACCCACCCATTAGGTGAACTTTCCCAGGTTACCAATGAAAAAAAATCCCCGTCTAGAAAATTTCATTCTCTAATGAATATCCTACCACACCACTAACTCTGACAGCTACATGGGTTCATTTGATATGCTAGAAACGATATTAGGTCATTCCTAGGTATAGGTCATTTTAGAAAACAAATTTTTTTGGGATGTAAACCTGTAATATCTTCATGAATGACACTCTCATACTCCAACAACATCACGGGAAACTGTGGTCCAATAGAATCCACTACTCCAATGGGATTACAAGACATCTAATAAAATTGGCTATATCCTCTTACATTTGAGATCATCCAACACTATATAGGATTCAATCTCACCCATGATGGAAATTTATGTACTAGGGTCTCATGTAAATTGTATCCATCAATAGTAATAGTAAATTAAGTCATTGACAATACACATATGGTCCTTCCTAAGGAAAATATTGTACGGCCCCACCACTAGCTATGGAATACTCTAAGTGAGGATCAATCCCCACTTAGAGTTAGGTATCACAATAAATATATGATTGTGATCATAAATACTTCTCTACAAGAGTATACAAGAACAAGGGTCAAGCTCAAAGGGTCCCACTAGAACCATTTTGTCTTCAAAAAGCAGCATTAATCTTGTAAAAGGATTGCATCTATGTACTAAATCTTTAACCAGGTTCAAGAGGACACATGTCCAACCTCATAACACATCAGGACCCTCCAGTTTTTAATCACATGAAACCTAATATTATCCTTCCTTAATTTTATATATTTTTCCATAACTAGGTTCTTCCCTACCACCATTTCACATAAGACAACCCCTAGAACACCAGTGAAAATTATTCTTATAGCACATTTGGGATAGAAGAATGTGTTGAGTAAGAAATTATAATATTGGAGGCTATAAAAATAGTACCTATACACACACTCACAATATCTATAAAATTTTGAATATATATATATATAACTAAACATTTAGTGTGTAAACTTGCATGAAAACCCTCATGGAAAGAATCATTGTACACTAGTGTAAATTGTAGACAATCATGCCCATTATAAATTGGGTCCCAACCTATCAACTACAAGAAAAGGAGAAATACTATAGTGTGAATTAATAACAAACCCCATGGTTGACCACCTAACATGGTCAATGCCAAGAGATGATATAATTCCCCAAAACTAGGTCTACCAATATCTCCACTGATTACTCTTTCCTCTTCATAAGATAATATATATATGGGGAAAGCCCATGTATGGGTGAGAATTTAAATACCTAGTACATGTGAAAATACCAAAATAACCAGTATATTCTAAAAATGAAAACCAAAGGAGAGTGAAATAGATCTCCATCTATACATCCCATCTTAGAATGATGAGTCAGTTTGACGATCCCAAGGTCTATGTCTGATTCCCATGACAACACAAAACCTTGCCATAAACTATGTGTAAGGAACTCACCTCAACATTTATCTCAAAATTATAATGGGAGATATCTATAGTGGTGGTTCCATATAACCACATCAGATTGTAATTGGTGGACCTATACCTTCCCACTATGTGTCCTATCTAAGGGGTCACTCTCCCAGTCCATGAATCATGTTTAAACACTCAATAATTACAGTGGCGGGGGCCACTATTCCCAACTACACTCTAAAACAAATGGAGACCCAACTCCTATATAGGATCTACTCCCTACCATATCACAATTATGGGGGAGTATTACTCCACAGATAGAAGAACTTCTCTCGCATTTGGGGAGGTCCATTTCTAGTTGTGTGAAAGATAAGGGGAACCATGCCCTAGAGAGACACTGTGAAGTACCAACCCCTGTTAGAATATGTTGTTCACTCCTTATTATTGTCACCATATAAACAATGTTTAAATATGATCCCCACTACAATAACCTCATTTCAAATAATTGTACAAGAAATGACTTCCACTATAGCGTTCTACATTGAAAACTACTTAGGGTATTATTCTCTTGAGACCAATATATATATGGAAGAGGAATATATATTATGTAAAAGTATTTGATGGAATTAAACTACATTTCCTCCAGGTGTAAACAATATATCTCCTCACATTAAACCCTAGATGTTCCCCTTCATTGTACACGGTTTTTAAAATAAAAGTACCCTACATGTACATGTGGTTACATATTGGGTAACCTCTCGAAGACTTTTGGGTGTGTCCTTACATGCACAGGGCTTGATTGGAAACACAAATATAAATAGAATCTACCAACAGTAAACAACGTTTCAGGGAATCTCGGGGAATGGTCATGTATTCTATCATGTACCCTTAAACCTGGTCATGATAATGTACACTGGGGTGTGGCCATGTACTTCTACATAGACTAGTCCAACATACATGGATGTATTCCTATGAACTAAACCACATGTCCATATCCCGCTACAGGGTGAGTATTCCCTGTACATGGATTATAGTCCAAAAATACATTTCCTCCCATAATAGTATAAGAAAATAATGTTGTCTCCTATAATACAAATCATGATTGGAATTTTCCAACAAAAACCCATGTGAACCTCTTGAAACTCCCATTTGTCATGGAATTGACTAACCCCTATGGGTTACATAGCATTCATAAAAGGGATTAATTTTTTTAAAAAACTCATATATTGGTATTAGGAAATAAATAACATAAAACAACCAGCCTCATTGAGAAATGAAGATGAATTGATTCTATATCAGTTACCAGAAGTCGAAGCAGCATGATTCAGTCTCATTCCCTATCAAGGATGATGATTGATGGCACCTCTTCTTCTCTTCTGTTCATCAATCACAATAGGGAAAACCTTCCCTTTTCTATCATGAAAGTAAATTCCAATGGGAGAAGGAATTATACACCTTATAATTAAATAAATAATATTATATTGTTATTTATTGCGACTTCCAATGATCTCCATCCACTGAATGTGTGGTGCTAAAAAACTTTCTGACGGTCCTATGGAAAAATATGTGTTCTGAAAACAAATGAGGTCTCAAATTTCTCATATGGGAAATAAATTAATAAATAAAATTTTTAATTAAAATATGATTTTCAGTGACTTGATATATTTTAATATTTTTAATATATTAATTATTGGTTCTTATGATACCAAAACAAGCATCAAATCTGAGGAAAAATACAAGAATACTTATAGATATATCCAATGGTGTTAGCTAACAAAACAAAATTCATTACATGTCCAGACACAAAAATTAATTTATAATTCTTTAAAAAATTACATATTTATCAAACTAATGGGTTTAGAACACCCCAAGAAAATTTTATGCAAATTTTAACAAACTCAACACTTTATGCATCCACCACTTCACAATAAATCTACTAAATCCAAAATTTGTGTCTAATAAGTATGGAAATATAGTTAAGTTGATTAAATGATATTAACATTGGAAAAAAATTTGTATAATAATAATACTTACCCATCATTTTTGGATACTGGTTTATATTAAATTTTTTAAAATAATTCTTATACTTTAATTTTATTTCATTTAAAACTATTTGTGAAATGTAATTAGTGTTGTACATACCTTCCAAATGAAACCAATATATTTTTTATATAGAGAGAAAAAATCCTCTATTTTTAAAAAAACACTTAAATATTTAAAAATTAACAAACTATATAGGCATTTTTCAATAATTTAATCCAAAAATAAACTATGATACTTTTTATAAATTGATCTGTTATTACAATTTTTTTAAAATACATGTAAATAAATTAAAATTATTATTATTAGTTTTTAAAAAATATTTTCAAATTTGTCAGTTTAAAAATTTTAATTTCATTTATCATATTTTTTTTATACATGAAATTATGAAAATATAATATATTATAAATTTATACAACACAACTTATTTTAAAGAAAGAAATTAGTTATATTGTTTTAGAATAAATACGACAGCATGTTTATTATGTTTTATTATTAGGAAAATATTTGTTTCCTATAATTATATGGTTCTATTTAGGAATATATGTATATAATTTAATTTATAAACTAATAAAATACAACATATTATTTAAAAACAAATTAATTTAATCATTATTATTATGTGAAAAATATTTGTAGAATTTTCTATAAAAAAATTCCACATTATTTATTTTTAAAATAATATTCCTCTACCTTTCCATATTTTATTACATAGTTAATATAAATATTATTTTTCATCTAAAAATAATTTTCTTTTAATTAAAATTAACTTAATATTTTAGATTATTTTTTAAAAAAATGTACACCTTTCTTTATACAAGAGTTTACTATATATTTATTGGAAAATAGTTCAATTTACACTTATTTATGTAGTCATTTATTAGAGTTGATGTGTTTAAATTTTTTTCATAAGCTAAACAAAAATAATTACAGTTTTAAAAGAGTTGTTAAGCCCATTTTTTAAGTAAATTTTCTAAAACAAGAATTTTGGAATAAATCACTTTAGAATGATGAAAATATCTCACACTCGATATGATATATTGCATCATTTAAATTCAATAAGAAAATATATAAAATAACATTGATAAATTAAAATATAGAGTGAAAAAATTGAAATAAGTGGGAAAATTACATTGGTTTTGTTTTGAATATCTTTTGAATAACTAATAATTAATTTTCAAATGGAATATATTTTTTCGTAACTAAATCAAAATGAAAAATAATTTTTCTTCTTAATTATATAAATTTAGGATTATATTTTTTTCCAATGTATATAATTATTAATATCCTATGGGGGAAAATGGGTTCAATTTTTGTTAAATCCCATTTAGGGAAAAAATAGAATAAAAATTTATTATTATTTTGGGTATAGAGACAAATTTTTCATTATTAAAAATCATAAATAAATTACAGCATCTTTCTCTTTAGTATTATTTTAAACTAATGTAACCGAAAGGGGGTTTACATCATGAAATTCTATAACCAACATATTTTCATAGGTTCTCCTAAAAAACCAATAGGATTCTTCCTTTAATTTTTTAGTAGGTTGGTATGTTAAAAGATACCCAAATTAATAAATCAACATCGTAAAACTACCCATATAATTTTAATAAAATTCTCAAAATAAAATTAATTTCATAAATATTACAGAAATAAAAGAAATATATTGTGTCAAATCACACCCTATGAATTCCATCAATACAACTTAAAATATATAATGGTTTATTTTAATGGGTTATATGAAATGGTATGCATGGTTCTATTATTTTATATGAAGCATTATTGTGGAGAAGATTAGAGTAATCTTAACATTGTATGTTCTGTTCTTTTGTATTTTATATGTAGAAGTTTGGTTAATGATATTTTCCATATCCACACTATAACATCTTAAAGAATAAGTGGAAGATATGATATTCTATTGTTTGATGTGTGGAATTTTTTTGGGTAGATAAGGGGATACACGGTAGAAGGCTACGATAGTCTATTGTTTGATGTGCGGAATTTTGTTGGGTAGATAAGGGGATACATGGTAGAAGGCTACGTTAGAAAATAGCGGGGAAATGTTATCGTAGAGAAGGGACTCATTGAGTTCAAGACTAGGTTCACATGGAATTATTTTCTATAAAAATTCATAATAAAATTATTTTCAAGACACTGATTAAGGATATGCTATAATTTATTGTAACGTTATGTAGAAAAGGGTTTTGAAACATGTAAATAGGTAATTCTATGGCCATACTTTTATAAAACTATGACATTTTTTAAAACTATTTCTATAACTTGTATTAATTAATATATCATTAGAACCCATTGATATATGTTGTTTTATTTGAATTTTTTTTGAAATAATGGCTATAGGCCCCTATTTCTGGGAATTATAAATTCATTTAATTATAATTGTGATAATAATAATTTTTTTAATTATTTATCATTAATATTAAATTAATTATTTGAAAGGAATTTTCTACCCATTAATATTCAAGGTACATGAAATTTGAGTTCTTAATGTTTCATTATGTCACGACCCGTCCTCGGGGGTCGTGCCATGACTAACCACAATCTCGGTGTTCTTTGCGTTCTTCAACGAGGAAGAAGAATGTTCTTCAGAACTTAGATCTTTCCTCTCCCAAAATCTTCTCGCACAACAAAAACCACCCTAATAAAATAATTGTTGCCTTAATTTATAACTCCGGCCAAAGATTTTGGAAATTCAACTTTGAATTATACAATTAATTGAATTAATTGATGAGTTTTAACCATCCAATTAAAGAGGCATTTAATATTTAGTTAAATGCTAGAGTTGACTTTCATTTAATGGGGGTGAAGGTGCGTTACCAAATTAAAATATGGGGTTTAAGGAAGTTGAATAGGTGGGGCTCATGTGGGCCCCACACCACAAATATCCTACCTAGTGGAGTAGGATATAGTCGGTCCCACTCCAACCACTTAGCTTAGGTTAAACCACTTAAATAAAATAAAATTGGTTTCACCATTTTATTTTATTCTTTTACTTAACCCAAAATTTTAATTACCACACCCGAGCAAACGCAACTCCAGAAAAGGTGTTCCTAAGTAATTATCGGTGCTGCGGTTTCATCGGTGCCCTCAGATTTCGATTCTGAGCACCGGTTCAGATGTTAGGAAATCTCACTCGTTCTTTCACTGAATGTACCCGAGCTAGACTTCAGAAACTTATTCCGGGCTCACCGGGCCTCGGAATCAGGTGCCGTCAGATATAGAGTTTTTGTAAAATCCCAAATGAAATTAAGAAAAAATTTCCCTCGGATTTTATGGGTCTTTACATTACTCCCACCTCAGGGATTTACGTCCCCATAAAGACACATCATAACTAGGGAAACAAAAGTGGGTACTGAGCATGCATCTGAGCCTCCTCCTCCCAACTGCTCTCCTGGAGGTTCCCATGCTGCCATCTGATGCGCACTAGAGGAATCAACCTTCCACATAGGACCCGCTCCTGTCGATCCTCGATCTCCACTGGGACATCTGAAAAAGTCACCCCATCATCAATGTCCAGCCCCCCATGGTCAATGATATGCGTCGGGTCGTGAACGTATCTCCTCAGTTGAGATACGTGGAAGACGCCGTGCACCCGGTGTAATTGAGGTGGTAGAGCCAGGTGATAAGCCACCTCGCCTATCCTGATGAGGACCTGGAATGGTCCGATGAAGCGTAGAAATAACATGTCGCCTCTGCCAAATCTCTGTAATCCACGTTGAGGTGAGTTCCACAAGAAGACGTGGTCACCATCTTCGAACTCCAGTGGCCTCCTCCTCCTATCAGCAAAAGACTTCTACCGGCTCTGAGCTACCCTTATCTGCTCCTAGATGACCTGTACCTTCTCTGTCAGGGCATCGACCATCTCCGGTCCCACAAAAGCTGACTCCCCAGGGTCCGTCCAGCACAGCAGTGATCTGCAAGATCGTCCGTACAACGCCTCGTATGGTGCCATCCCGGTGGTGGAGTGGTAGCTGTTGTTGTACGTAAACTCCACCAAGGGTAGGTGATTTTCCTAGCTGCAACCAAAGTCAATGACACATGCACAAAGCATGTCCTCGAGAGTCTGAATGGTCCTCTTCGTCTGACCATCTGTCTGAGGGTGAAGGCGGTACTCAGACGTAACTGCATCACGAATGCCTCCCGCAACCCCTTCCAAAGCCGGGAAGTAAAGAGAGCATCTCGATCGGAGACGATGGATGATGGAACACCATGAAGCCATACAATCTCCTGAATGTAGAGGCATCCCAAGATCTCCACTGAACTGTGTTCTCTGATGGGTAAGAAGTGGGCTGACTTGGTGAGTCGGTCGACAATCACCAAAATGGAGTCGTGACCTCTGGAAGTGCGTGGAAGTGCAGTCACGAAGTCCATAGATATCCCATCCCACTTCCACTCCGGACCTACAAAGACTGTACCAATCTTGCTGGTACCTGATGCTCCGCCTTCACCTATTGGTAGGTGAGGTATCGAGAAACAAACTCTGCTACATCCTTCTTCATACCCGGCCACTAGTGCTGTCGCCTGAGATCCTGGTACATCTTCTCCACTCCTAGATGTACCGCTAAAGGGGAAGTTTGAAACTCCCTCAACACCTCCTCCTATAAAGCAGCTGGTACCATGGTACATCCTTTGAAATGGATGACGTGCTCACCTACCACAGAGAATTCATCAGGTGCATGTCCCAAGGATATCTGTCCACACCATATCTCACAGTCATCGTCCCCACATTGTACCTCTCTGACCCTCTGTAGAAGTGGAGGAGTGACTGTGAGTGTCTATAGAAAGGCTGATCCATCACTATCTACGAAGGATATCTGCAAAGCGGCTAGCTGCTCCGTCACCTCACCGAGTAGATGAATGCCCGTTCTCCTGCTGAGAGCATTGGAAACTACGTTCCCCTTCCCATGAGTATAGACTATTTCAAAGTCATAGACCCGGAGGAACTCAATACATCGCTGATGTCTCAGATTTAGTTCCTTCTACGAGAAGATGTACCTGAGACTCTGGTGGTCAGAGTAGACTCTAAAGCGCTCTCCCATCATGTAGTGTCTCCACATCTTCAGGACGAAGACCACTGCGGCTAACTCCAGGTAATGGGTAGCGTAGTTCTTCTCATGCTGCGTCAACTGACGTGATCTATAGGAGATCACGGCCCGTTCCAACATCAAGACCCAACCAAGTCCAGTCCCCGATGCATCATAGTAGACTACGTACCCTACTCCCTCCTCTGGTAGCCTCAAGATAGGTGCGCTGGTCATTCTCTTTCTTAGATCGTGGAAGCTTTGCTGACATCTTTCTGACCACACGAAGGGTTTCCCCTTCTTTGTCAAAGTTTAGAGTGGTGCCGAAACTCTAGAGAAGTCGGGCACAATCCTCTGATAGTACCCAGCTAGTCCTAAGAAACTTTGCACCTCCATCACGCTCCTGGGTGGCTCCCAAGCTAGCATTGCCTCGATCTTTGCAGGATCCACCGAAACACCTGCCTCAGAGATGACATGTCCCAAGAAGTGCACCTCACATATCCAAAACTGAAACTTCGAGTGATTTACATAAATCTGGTTCAATCGGAGTGTCTCTAGTACAACCTGCACGTGGTAGGCGTGCTCCTCCTCAGTGGTCGAGTATATGAAAATTTCGTCGATGAAGACCACGACAAATCGATCGAGGTATGGATGAAAGATCCTGTTCATGAGACCCATGAACAATGCTGGAGAATTGGTTACGCCAAAAGGAATAACAAAGAACTCATAGTGGCCATACCGACATCTGAAGGTCGTCTCTGCATGTCCTCGTCTCAAACTCTAAGTTGATGATAGCCTGATCTCAGATCTATCTTCGAGAACCACCATGCTCCCTTGAGCTGATCAAAGAGGTCGTTAATCCTCGTTATCAGATACATGTTCCTCACTTTCACCTGGTTTAGGCGACAGTAATCGAAACATAGTCACAAGATCCTATCCTCCTTTTTGGTGAACAAAATCGGGGAAGCCCAGGGTGAAACACTGGGTCGGATGAATCCTTTGCCCTGAAAGTCCTCCAGCTGTACCCGTAGCTCTCGAAGCTCAGCGGGAGCCATCTGATATGCTGGGGTGGATATCGGGGATGTCCTGAGGTACATGTCAATATAAAAGTCTACCTCTATGTGAGGAGGTAGTCCTGGAAGGGCTTTGGAAAAAATGTCTGCATACTGATCCACCACTGCAGGTAAGCTCGGACTCCGCACATCAACTGCTCCTAGGATGAGGCTAGCCAACTGATTAGTGATGGGCTGTCCTCTCCTATGTGTGAATCTGTCATGTACTGCAAAGGCTCCCTTCTCTCCGGTGAAGGTGAACCTGCTCCCATCGATGAGAACACATCACACCTTGTGCCTAATGCAGTCTATCTGATCATGGACTTTATATAACCAATCCATGCCCAAGATGACATCGTAAGGCCTCAACGATGCTACAAGAACATCCCAGCCGAAGCTCTCGCCTCCTTGGGTAAGCTCACACTGCCAGCATGAGTGTGTAATCGTCAAGTCTTCTCCCATAAGAGTCCCCAGACGTAAGGATCGAGCCAACGACTCCATCGGAATCTCCGAGCTCCGAACAAGGGAAGCGGCGATGAAAGAATGACTTGCTCATGTGTCTATAAGAATTTTAGCAAGGGTGGAATAGAAACAGATGGTACCTCGATTCATCTCGGGCGCATCGTGGTAATAGGCCTCCGCTGCCTAAATTTGTGCCTGTCTCTACCTGCCAGCTCCCTGTGGTCGGGGTGGACCTCCAGGTTGTGGTGGTGGTAGAGCCTCAAAGCGTCACCCACCACCTGCTTCTTGGCCAGCTCCTCTACCTCGTCGGCCTACTCCCTGTGGTTCGCCACGGTCGACCCTCTACCTCTACCTTGGTGGTCCCTCAACCGTCTGCTGCTCTTCCGCACGGTGGGTCGGGCAGTCACGAGCCATGTGGCCCTGCCCGCCGCATGTGTAGCATTGTCTTCCTCTCGAATGACTGGCTCTGCACTGTGTGTCCCGCACCTCTGAGCCAGTGTCTTGAGGTTGTCCGCCTGTGGTTCTGGTCCGCCTGGACCGTTGTGTCATCCGTCGACAGCCTACTGTAGAAGACTCTGCTATGTGCCGCCCTGCGGTAGGTCTCGCTGCTGGTGTAGGCTCAGCAAGAAAGCTCTTAATGAGAAGGGATCTCTCCAGTACCCCTTCCTGTGTCATAATGATGAGGGAGATCAGTGATGCCCTGATCTCATGCTTCGATCCCTGCTCGAAGGTCCGGGCCCGAATGAATGGGTCATGTACCCTGTCCGTCAAATAGCGCGAGAGGTCTATAAATCTCGCCGAGTACTGGGCAACTGTCATGCTGCCCTGCCGCAGCTGTAGAAGCTCCTGGATGCGCACTGCACTGAGGGTGGCTAGGACGAACTCTGAGTAGAAGAGGATCTCAAAGTCTGTCCAGAGGAGTGATTCCTCATCGTGCACTTGGAGCATCAAGCTCCACCATTTTCCTACTACCACATGTCGGAGACTCTCTTTAAGGATAACCATGAGGTCTACTGGTGTCCCTACCAATCGGAAAACACGTACAACTACCTCCATCCAATCCTCGGCTGCCAGAGGGTCCGTCTCCCTGTGGATTCTGGGCGGTCACTGACACTAAAACTCGTGCAGTGCACCAAGACGACGTGCACTCTCAGCAGCAGGGGCTGGTAGCATCGGTGGATCGACGGGTAGTGGTACCACTGGTGCCTCCGTAGTAATAGGGCCCTGCACCGAGGCCTCATCACTTGGTGGGCTGTCGTCACGTAAAAAACTCAGAACCCTAGCTGGTTGTCGTCGTGGGGCCATCCTAAAAAAAGACAGGTGTGCCACGATAAATATAGTATACCTCGTGAGATGACACAAGGTAATCAAAAATAAAACTTGAAACACACATGCAATCAATGTATTCGTGCCCTATGTCGGAAATCAGAAGTCAGGGTCCTGGTGTACGGATACGTCGGCCGCCGCACCAACACTGGACTCCCTGGACTGATAACCACACTCAATACTCTTAACACTATTTCTTCACATGGAAAAAGATCGGATTCCTTAGTTCTGTGATAGAACCGAACTCCTCTGATACCAATTTGTCATGACCCGTCCTCGGGCCTTGTGTCGTGACTAACCCCAAACCCACCTCCCATAGGCCAGGGGCTGGGGACTAGCACCAAGGCGTATATCCTGACAAAAAGGGGAAGGTATTTCCTTTGTAAAGGAAACAAACACCATAGAGTAAGCAAGCAGAAGTAAACACTAAGTAAAACTGGCTACAATAGTAAGTACAGAAAGTAAATGGGCCAGAATACAAACCCAAACTGAAAGTAAAGTACAACAGGAAAGAAAGTACAACAAATGAAAGTAAAGTAGCAATGTCGAGCCGTCCACTGCTAGTCCCACCTGATGGGTAGGTACAGATAGCCACCTCAGCTCCTCGGGTCCAGCCGTCCACTCCGTTTATGTCCCACCCAGTGGTCCACCTCCAGGTACCGACTGCTCCACTAGCCTCTACCACGATCAGCACTATCCGTCGTCAGCATCCAACACAACGTAGTTCGGGCATAACCCATGAAGGGGTGAGTATACGCTACTCAGTAGGGACCCCGAGACCCCCGAAGGTCTCCTAGAATCCACAAAGGATAATCCACAAATGAAAGACGAAATCACGAAGTAACATCAGACACTACTTAGGTATATTCCCATACTTATACCTAAGTCATCAATTCCAGTTCGGCTCCAACATCCGGGCCCAAGTTTGATCACGTCCGCACATGATAGCACAACAAAATCCACATAGGAAAGCAAATAAATCATATCGAAGATAATGATTGAAAGTCAAGACTCAGCTCACATAGGTATACTTCTTCGTAAGATGATTGAGATGATCAAATGTAGCCACTTATTCATCTAAGCCATCAGACGCACACAGGATCAATAGGTACTAACCCCCGCAATGACCCACAAAGGATCGATAGGTACTAACCCCTGCAATGACCCACACAAGATCAGACCCACACATAATCGGTATGTGCTGGCCCACACAGGACCGTTGAGCACTGACCCACACAAGATCGGTAGGTACTGATCCACACAAGATCGCTGAGTGCTGTAGTCGTCACTGTCGAACACATAGAAGATTTTTGTATAGTCGTCTTCGTCGTCGTAGTCGCAGCCAGCTCTAGGGTTCCTACACAAAGCAAGCTAATTTCGGGAGGGTCTGCTCCACGAGCCGAGTTCTGATATATCAACTGACATGAAGTCCGGAGTTGATGTATCCCAAAGCTCTGTATCGTGAAAAGGAACTCAACGTGACAGACGGCGCGTCAATCGGACGCCCAGTCTGAGTGTTATTGGCTTTTTCATCCCAGGGCCCCGGTTTGTTTTTAAGTGAAAACCTACTCGACCGTACTCCAACTGCGTCCAAACCTCGATCAGAGTAAGCCAAAAGGTCTGTCTCGCTATGAGGAATCCATAAAATTCGACGTAATTCAAGCGGACGTCCAAAGCTCAAGTTATAAGATTTTCTGCTCTGAGGGCATGGTCGGTTTTGTGTTCAAACCAACTCGGCCTAACCCAAAGTTCTTTGAAACTTTGAGTGTAGTATACCGACACGACCTTATCGATCCAAGGATCGCATTGGAGCTGACGGTGCATCGATCGGAGGTCCTCATCCAATGTTATGAGCAGAAGATCGAAAGAGGTCCGGAAATAGGGGGTTCAGGCCCGGTTCGACCCCACCCAGTACCCCCTATGTCGTCCCGAACCGGGTTGACCCGATCTGGGTCCAGGTCGGCCCATTAGGGTGTGGCGTGACCTGGTGGGTGCGGCCCAGCCCAGCCGGCGCGGCTCGGCCCAGCCTGGCGCGCTCGGCCTGGCTAGTGTGGCCAGGCGGCTCGGCCGAAACGGTCGAGCGGATGTGGGGGGGGCTCTCTGCCGCCCTGTTTGTGTAATCACGGCCCCCATGTGGGGGGGGGGGGGGACGCTCCTTCGGCCAGCCGGGGGTTACGACCCTCGGCTTCTTGGAAGCCGGTCGGCCCGGTCCGGCAGGCCAGTTGCTGCTGTCGCGGGACCGCCGGGGTCCCGCCCTCCTGCTCCGGCACCGGTAGCTGGAAGCTGACCGCCTCTTCCTACTCCGTCGTGGCCAAAGGCCGCGGACTTGGTCTGACCGGCATGGCGCGACGGTTCCGCACACCTCCGCCGCGGCCCCTCTCCAGCTGCGGCCTCTTCAGGGTTCTCCGGCGCGGTGCGACGGTGCCGCAGATTTTTTCATCTTCAACGACGTGGCGTGACGATGCCGCGCTTCTATGCCCATTCTTTATTATTTCCGAGCAGTGCAACGGAAACGCGCTGCCTTTCTTGTGCCGCAAACAAATCAAACAATCATGGGGTGAGGAGGGTCGGTCGTGTTCGTGCGGTCTGACCTCCTCCAGTTATTGCGATAATAGGCGGGTCAAATTGAGACGATGATCGACAATGAAAGTATTGATGAACAGAAACAAAATAAACCCCTACCTCAAGCGTTGTCGTCGAGCAAGGTTTGACACGTAAAGGCATGTTGTGGAAGGAGACTTCGTAAGCGTCGCGGAAGGAGGATCGTGAGCATCGCGTCATCGATCTATGAGGATGGCGTCTCTCACCAGCTGCGAGGTGGGAGGAAGACAGTATGATGAACTCCCCTTTGCAGTGACGGAGTTCTTCGTCGATGGCTCGATGTTCTTCACATTCTTCGATGAGGAAGAATAACGTTCTTCATAACTTAGAGCTTTCCTCTCCCGAAATCCTCTCGCACAACAAAAACCACCCTAATAAAATAATCATTGCCTTAATTTATTACTCAATCCAAAGGTTTTTGAAATTCAAATTTGAATCATTCAATTAATTGAATTAATTGATGACTTTTAACCACCCAATTAAAGAGGTGTTTAATATTTAGTTAAACGCAAGAGTTGAGTTTCATTTAATGGGGGTGCGGGTGCGTTACCTAATTAACAGAGGGGGTTTGAGGAAGTTGAATAGGTGGGGCTCATGTGGGCCCACCCCACAAATATCCTACCTAGTGGAGTAGGATATAGTGGGTCCCACTCCAACCACTTATCTTAGGTTAAAACACTTTAAATAAAATAAAATTGGTTGCACCTTTTTATTTTATTCTTTTACTTAAACCAAAATTTTAATTTCCACACCCGAGAAAACGGAACTCCAAAAAATATTTTACTAAGTAATTATCGGTGATGTGGTTTCATCGGTGCCCTCAGATATTGATTCCGAGCACTAGTTCAAAAGTTAGTAAATCCCGCTTGTTCGTTCACTGAACGTACCTGAGCTAAACTTCAGAAACTTATTTCGGGCTCACCGGGCCTCGGAATCAGGTGCTGTCAGAAACTGCGTTTTTGTAAAATCTCAAAGATTATTAAGAAAAAATTTCCCTTGAATTTTACGGGTCTTTACACATTAAATAATTTATCCATTCCAAAAATAATTTATGCTCTTAAATACTATAGTTTCATAATTTTTGGGATAACATATTTGGTACTGTTCATATAAAAACAGGGTAAATGGATATCACATTCACCCTATTTGTGATAGTGTATGTTCTATCTTTTACTACACAAATAATGATGAAGGGGGAAATTTCATATTTTTAAACATAAAATTATGTTTTGTTATACTTTGTGGTGTTATAATCATAGTTAAACCAATAATTTAAATTACACATAAAATTTTTTGAATAAAATATTATATAACTTATAAAATATGGGATAACTTATAGACATTTAAAAAGAAATTCAATGTATACAATTTTTATTGAAATTTGTTTATTAGTAAGAAATTATTTTACCCTTGACATATGAGTCTTGAATAGGGAAAATATTCAGTTTCATAGTGAAATATAATAAGGCACAGAACTAGAACCAAAATAGTTTTTAGTCACCAATTTATTGACCTTAACTATATTCTATATGATGGATCATATGAAAAAAAAAATTATTGTAGATGAATAATTTTTTAAAAAAACATGATCTATATTGATATAGATGGAAACATAAATTAAAAATTAAATTACTAAATGATGACACCACTATATTATTATATTATTTAGTATTAAACTAACTCAAACAATTATTATTGAATAGAAATACAATATGTATGATCTAGTTTATTAATATTATCATTACACTTTGTTTTCATTATTTTTTTAAATTGAAATATTTTATAATTTTTTAAAAATAAACATATTTAAAATTAAAAAAACATATCATTACCACCATTTATATTGAAAATGGTTTTTTAATTAAAAATATTAACGTTCAATATAAATTTAACTAAAAATATTATATTATAACAGTTTTAATTTAATAACCATACAACATAACTGTACAATAAAATGGAGGGACAAAATCCGTTTTTAAATATTCACAATCAATGTTTTGTGAATAAAATGCTCAAAAAATATTTCAGTTGAGACCATGGATACATTATGTGACACTATAATTTAAATAATTTTACATATAAATTTAAAGGAAATATATTAAAAATAAAAAAATATTAAGAATCCTATGAATAATTACATCTAATAAAGGAACCACTATCTATAACTATTTAGCCTTTATGTTCAGTAGTTTTTCAATAAAACAAACATACTTATAATGAAATAGTACGTGGGAACAAATTATTTTTAATATGATTTATGATAGATAATTTAAATGTTGTTGAATCCTAGTTAGAAAATACTTTTACTTAAACCTCATTTTCAGTTTCTTAGTCGAAAATACAACACCCCTTTCCTGTAGAACCACATTTCATGCCCATTATTTTATTCTGGATTCTAATATTTTGGTCATTTTTTCAATTTCCCAATTTTATTTTCTATTATCATATATTAAATTCATAGTCATTATGTTGTACCTGAAAACATGGACATATGGAAACAATATTTACTTAGTTCAGCTATTGTCGAATGTTACTAGAATAGAGTGATAATGTATTTTTTCCTTGTATTTCACTATCAAATGATTTTCTTAATAAATCTATACTTATTTCATCCTATTATTTTTTTCCCCATTAATGTTATTCTCTCACATCATATGATACAATAATCACTACTATAACACTATTTACTTCTATTACTATGTTAATATTCAGATATGAAAATATATTTCACACTTGGTGGATTTAATATTCATTTTATTTTTACATATGAAATATTGAAAAATACTTATCCTTACATTTTTTATATATACCCTCCGTTTAGAGTACCAAATCACTCCATTTCTTTGTATATAATTCAAGAATATTCTAAAATCATATCATCTACACAACGGTTAAAAAACCATCCAACAACATAATTGGTTTCACCAACTATACTGATTATAAAAAATTAAATTTTCTTTTATAATATCATATGAAATTTATTAATAAAAAACCCAATTCAACTTTTTATTTTTTTTACATTCAAAATTATACTTTACTCTCCTTTGTTATGAATCATCTTAACTTCCCATCGTATATCAATATTTATTATAGATCGGCTAATAATATTCTTCTCAATTATATATTATTCTATAGTAGATCCACTTATTTTATGTTAGATATAATAACACACATATATACATGTTATATATATGGATATTCGATTGACTTACTCACATTTTCATCACTACCCATGACATGCCATCTAAATATCTTTGATTCTATTATGACTTTTTTGTATCTTTTTTATCATGTTAAATAAATTACTATAAAATTATGGAGTTGAAACATGGGTACTAGTAATACCATGTCACAAAATGTGATATGGGTGATGTTTATATCATATTATAGGACATATTTAATCAACCAAATATGAAAAATATTTAGCCTACTAAATTTTCTATCATAATTTGTGTAATTTCAAAACACTTTGTCTTTAACTAATATATTTGGTGTTATATATGTATATAATAATATATAATCATGTCATAGACTATGATTCATTCTTATTACTCATTATATTGTTATTACAGCTACTATTTCATTCCTTTATCACAGTACGAGATAGGTGACAACTTTTTTTCCAAAAATATAATAAATTTATATTCCTTGGTCAAATATCTATGCAACTATTTTCGAAATTCAAATTTTAAACCCACTTTTCTAATTTATATTCCATGTAAATATTATTTCTATGATCTATTTATTATGTAATCATGAATGAAAATGAAAATATAAAACCCTATAATTGAACATTACAAATTATTTTTGAAGACCCATGGAAAATAAAATATCAATTATAATTTGAAGGAAAATAGGTTTAAAAAAGGGGATCAATTTTTCATTATTTACACAAATAAAAAAAAACGTAATACATAAAAATGAATTGAGAATTCATTAGTAGGTATATCAATCATGTAGCGTGATTAGACAAAACAACTACCTATATTAAAATCATGTAATATGTATTTTAATTTTATAATCTCAGTTGAGAAATGTCCAATCCCTGAATTAGGGGGTGGAGAATCAGTGGCCGGGGTGAAATTGGAACATTTCCTTCATTATCAAACTAAACGTCCACATTTCTGGTCATTACATCAAACTTGTAAGTACCCATATGAGGGTATTGGTGGTATAATAAGATAGATTGTCACGGAAAATAAATCACAATTCAAAAAGGAATCTAAGGTTCACTCACTCTTGTTATCGATTGGTTGTGTCCATTGTGTTCAATGATTTTAATCCTATTATATATAAAAATATCATATTATAAATTATGAAATAGTTAGTTTCATAAAATCATAATATATCCCTAAAATTCTATTTTAGTGTAAATGGAAAAATAATTGTCAATTAAATTTTCTGATCCTAAACATCCTAAAACGTTCTAAAGTTACATTATGATTAATAAATGTTGTGTGAATTATTCTTCTCTCAAAAAAATCCTATCAGGGTATCCCTTTCTTATTTCCTCTGATCAATAATTTTTTAGTTCTCTTCTCACAACTAAAAAAATTTTTGATCCAGTAATATTGGTATTTCATATTTCCATATCATAGTCGATTTTTATAACAAATTCTTCAGTTTATTTGGAATAATATTCATTTTGTGGAAACACTACATTATTCATTGAAATTAATTTATTTTTCAACGAAAATATCCTTGATAAAATCCTCAATGAAGTCCGAAAAATAGGGTATTTGAAATTTTTAATCATTTATATCTGACATATAACAAAGCATAATGGAAATATTCTTATTCTGGATTATCTGGTCAAATATATACCCTAAAATAATGACAAAATATTTATCCACCGTGAACCTATGAGGCCAGTATTTATCATTATTTTTTCAAAAATTATTTAAATAATGATTTTTATTGTATAAAAACAAAATTTTTCAACTCTAGTGCCTATTCAAATTTTCCATATAATAATTTCCAAATCCATAACTAATTATTTGATATATCATTACATAGTTTATAAAAAATATATATTTTCAAAAATCAGTACATAATAAATTTCTATTAAAAAAACTGAAAATAAAAAACAATGGGAATTTCTATATAGAGCCATGATATGGTCAAAGAATCTATGCCCATTATTTCCTTCCCCATCGCATCTAACAATTCCTAAAAATTTATCCATAGACTATACTCTTTTTCAGGATAATGATTTCTCAAACCATGATATAGTAGGTATGGCCTAATGTTTTTGACTCCCCATAGTTATATTCTCTCTAACATATACAATATATGATATAACTATAGTCATTTTTAACCTTTCCTCATATTCCATTTTTTCAAATAATAAAAAAATGTTTTTTGTACCTCCATGATGTGGTTTAACACATTTTTTTCATCAACCTATCACTCATGTGGGATTATCCAAATCATATTCCATTATCACCCACACCTATAATATATTCCAATCAATATCATGACTATACTAAGTAATTCCATTCCCATGATATAATATTGATCTTAATCCTTATGTTTTTTCTTCATCAGCCAAGTGATAAGTATGTAATACAAAATACGTTACACCAATCACAGGGAAATCTTCACAAAAATAAAAAAAGTGAAAAAAACTCATATATATATATATAAATCATGTTAGTGTTTCGTGAACTCTTTGAAATGGTATAATCCACAAATAACTCCTTCTATTGGTTCATTTCACTACAATATCTATTTAAAAAATAATTCCAAGATATTTTCATTCATTGATAAGGAATCATTATTTGTAGCCATTGGAAACAAAATTAATCATCATAAGTACTCACTAAATCCATCACACTATTAATAATCTATATGACACATAACATAACAGTTCACCCCTACATGTTCTATAATAATATAATAAATTAATATGAACTTCATTGAAATTCTTCCTAATAATCCTCATATAATCATCCCTATCATTATAACAGTCTACATTAACCACTATCAACCCATAAAAATACAACAATTTATATATTATTATTAATCTCCATAATGGATGATCAATTTATAATTCGATAAAATTAACCAATATTAAAAATTAGATACAAATTCAAAAGATTTTTCATAGAAATCATCTTCAAAAAGGCATGGGAATATCAATCCCCCCTTTTATTTGTCAGTAATATGTCCATAATAATCCCTTTTCTCTAAAACCTATAATACATTTTGATATACCATGAATGAAATTGAAGAAAAAATGGTGTCACAAAGTAATCAGTATCACTTTTCACATAAATCCCTAGCATTTAATTATGTCAGGAACAGTTTCAATTCGTATTCATTTTCTACCAATGATTCATTTTATAATTTTCATCCCTGATAGTTGAGGGTGATATCTTCAGTTACTTGGTAATCACTATAATTTTATTCAATATAAATATAGAACCTAATTGATAAATAAATAGTTGTTTTAGTTCATCCCATTTAAAAATAATATATTTATTTTCTAAATAGACAGGAAAACGATTGATGGTCCTTTAATATTTTTATAGGTAACTATTATTTACTCTTTTTTTAGAGATCAAATATCACCATATTTTAATATATTACATCAAATAATCGAGAAACACCCTTTCCATATATCTTTTTTACTCTTGATAGTCCCCAATTAATAATTTATTTGACATAAAAATTGATTATATTTAAATTAAATTTTGTAATGATGAGGCTATCCTAATTACCAAAACATACGCATCATGAAATATCCTGAACTACATCTAATAGTTTATTCACCACATGTTTTCTATCCTTTTGATTAAGAACCTTATATTATTTCTTCACCATAGTCATAACATTATAGAGTCCAACATTATTCTCTTTAGACACTATAATTTAATTCTTAATCTACCAAAGACATCGAGGGGATACAATAGTTCCCTTCACGTGTAGAGATTAATTAACACACGAAATGTATTTTATAGATTGAAAACTATTTCTAACAACTCTCCATTACATCTTAAAAATAAATTATAAATGAAAAACCATAAAACATGATTAATTGGATATTTTAGAGACCAACCATTCCTTTTACATATAATATATTGAGTGTTCAGGGATAACCACCAATATTATCTTGTATACAATTACAATTAAATATTAATTTCATCAGATATTTTATGAATTAAAAAAATATTAAATATTAATTTATTTGAAATTGATGAGAGGTATAATTTATAGGTGTATCCAATATCTTTTTTATTTTCTATAAGCCTATCCAACTATAAAAGGGGTGCAATTAACATCCTCAAATGATTTTGGATGTATTATTTAAATTTTCTTATTTAATTCTACCAATACAATTTTATACAACAATTTATTCAATTTATTACCAAAAAATGCACACTATGAGTATAATTAATTCATCATTAAATCATATACAGATAATATTTTACCAAATGAATTATGATTTTCTAAAACTAACATTTCGGATAAAAGAGGCGTCATTTTTTCCTACATGGAATTCAATTACATTTCCACCACATGGGTGAGTCTCCCATATATTCTTACCCAATATATTTATGAAATTTCATCTCCCCGCATTGTCTCTCCTTATACTAAAACTAATTTAATTCAATGAGTATTATTAAATATTGTTTCACCAACATTAGAGTGCATTTATTCATGGGTTTCTTCATCAAATGGGGTTCTATATTGGAATCCTTCCTACTCCTATCAATAAAAAATAATGTAGATTTAGTAAAAAAAATTATTTCTAGTTTCCCATTAAGAGTAATTGTAGTTTTCCTCCCTAAAAAAATTCCATTTCTAAAGGACCTATAAATTAATTTTCCTGTTACCTCTTAAGTAATGTCCTAAGAACAGTTATTTTATTATCTAGATTATTCTTGTTGGTTGAAAATGTTAAAGAATTATTGAATACCATTTCAGTAAGATGAGCAAGGGAGGGGTTATTTATAGTAGTAGAACATCCATCGAAACTCTAGTGGGTTATATAGTAGTTACAATGGATACCTATTAGTTTTTTATCAAAAATATATATAATGTATCTTTTAATTATAAAAATATTAGAAACTCCTCCTAATGAATTTTTCTAGGATCTATGAATTTTTTGTCATCAAAGTACCCCTAATAAGCTCTCATTTACATATTTCCCCCCTTAGATGAATACACATTCCAAAAACGATGTGTGGGACATTTATTTGTCCGAAAAGTTATATTTTTTAAATATGATCGCTTGGGTCACCACTAAATCCATTTTTTACTTGATTTCTCATAACATTATGTAAAATACCATCCTCATAAATTATATGGTAGGTTCGATAAATATTTTTCTATGATACCATTTGGGTTATGGTAGAGAGGGTGCTTATCCTGGGTGATACAAATTTATTACCCTACTTTCCTATCTAAATTTCACATTTCAATTTAACATTGATCCGATAACATATTTATTTTTTTTCATGGTTTTATATAATGTTCATATAGTGGATCAATATTCTCTGATAGACTCTAATAAAATTCATTTAAATTATTACTCATAGAAAAACCAATTTTCTAGCTTATATAAATTGAGGTATGTAATATAATTGATATAGTTATAGGTGAATATATTTGAAAACAATGGTTTTAAATATTAAAATAAATTTCTCAAATTGAATTTTGGTGAAAAAATATAAAGAATATTTTTTCTATATTGAGATGTTGGCATTTTATGTTTTACAGTTTTTTAATTATTCAGTGATGGTTAATTCATATATCATGTTTATTTATTTATTTGAAGGTAGCATTTAAATACTAATAATTTCTATTGTTTTCTTGGTTTTCCATCCTGGTTAAGCTAAATGGTTTAATTATTTTCACATGTTTTGAAATAAGCCTTAAACATTATAGAGTTGATAATTCATTAAGAGAATAGGATGGTAAATTACTCTTGAAAGGGATATCATATCAATGTATAGGGAAGGATCATAAGAACACATATCATTGATATAGGTTGATGGAATATATATTGGATCATATTCATATAACAATATTATACGTATTTATCAAACACTAATCGGGTTTTTTGTCCGGTATAACTGTACTATATTATTTATAATTTACATTCCCCAAAATGGGATGGGTGGTTAGACATAACATCATTAATGGATCATATCATATCCAAGTTATGATTTAAATTGGTACAATGACCCCGACTCATGTAACATTGATCTAATGTCTCACTTTATTGTATTGGAAAAAGATACTTGGAATATGATATGAAAGGGATAAATAGTTGAATAGTCTTTATAAATTTGATGCATACATGATTCCCATGTTAGAATTATAAAAACATAAATCATTTAATAATTATAAAACCATTATTCCATCTAGCATATCATTGAATATCATTCTTAGTACACTTCCTAGATTTTTGGAATGTAAACAAAATGAGGGTGAGATCCAATTCATAGTAAATGTTTTATGTAGTTGAATTTATAACGAATCAACACAAATATTCAACAAGGAATGGTGAATAACTGGACACATATTCCATTTAAAAAATTTCACTAACACAATAAATTTTAAAGGTAAATAGCTATCAAAATATTAATTTTAATAAATAACATGACATTAATGATTGGTTAAGTCATATTCATTATGGAAATGTAAATAACAGAAAAATCATTACAATTAGTCAATAAAATACGAAATAAATTCTTCTAGAGATAATATCATTGGGAAAATCACAATGATGATAATAAATTTATTCATAATGTAGGAAATGATTGCCTATTTTATTTAATCATCCCAAGCATTATGACACATCTACTGTCAGTACCCTTCCCAAGATAGTATAAAAATTATGGTTAATTATAAACTAGAAACCCATTTAACTAATGACATTCATATAATTTGTCTTGTGATACTACCAATTCTTTGAGGAGCTTGTAACGTCCCATATTTCCATTGTATTATTTTTAAATATTTTATGGATTAATTTTGAGACCAGTTGATAAGATGAAGTGTGATTCTGAGACTTGGTGTGTCTGGCATAAATGTTAGAATAATATTACCATATTTAATAGGACTTGCATATAGTTTTCCTAAAATGATTATTAACTACTAAATGGGTGCCTAGATCAGAAATGTGAGGACACATTTGGATTCAGAGAAATAGATTTACCCTAGATAGAAACTAACTTTCGTTAGAGTAGTTTGTCTATGAAAATTAGTATCAAGTGTTTTTAATGAATAAAATAAATTTCAGATGTACATTATTTATCTTATTCATCTATGCAGTGATGCATTGAGGATTGTTATTTTATATAAGCATTTAAGAAGGGATATAGGTTAGAATCAAAACCATGGAATTGTTTAGGGGATCTGGAGTGATACCATAGAGTATTATCTAAATGGTGATAGTAGAGACTTGTATTAGAGATTATTCTTGATAGATCTTTCCGGTGAAAATTCATACTCAATATCTAACAATCTAATTCCTAAGTAAGATGTGTTATTTTTTATTTTCCTTATTTTAGATTCAAAGATGAATGAGGACTTATCAATGAACATGTTTATATGTGGTTCAATCATAACATTGTGGGATGTATTTATATATGGGATTATTAGGGTATGATTATTTGAGACTAGTTTTCATTTTCTAATCATTATTATAGGAATGGATCAAAGATGGAATGACAAATGGTCAAAGTTCATTCCTATAAAAAAAATTGTTTTTGTCTCCCCCATTTTCTACTCCTACTTTTAATTCATCATCATATTTATGAAAAAATGATCATTCCACCCTCATTACATTGGTCAATGACCTAAAATTGAACATCCAACATTGGGAAGGCCTAATTGAGGTGCGATATCGATTACAGTCAATGAATCAATGTGGTTAAGAAGAACATGTTCTTCATGTGGTATGCATCAAGATGAATTTAAATGGATTTCTGAGCTGATTGAAGGTCCAAATCACATAGATCTTGTATTAGTGTGGAAACAAACCCTAGATCTATAGTTTCGAGTAGAACACACCAAAAAAACGAGATCCTGATCACCGGCCAAGGTGCACGATGGAAGAATGTGACATTCTTGGAAACCCTGATGAACACTGCATGTGAACCAGCATTACACAGTGGGTGACCCACACTAAGTGGTGGATATGGTTTTGGGAGATTGTTAAATTCCATATGGAATGTGACCCCTATCACATATCATATAGGCTGTTCCTGGAGATTTGGTGTGTATCTCAATAGATACGCAAAAATGGGGGGGGGGTGGTTGTATACAGGTTTACTACATGGCGTGTACCCCACCAGATGACTTGTCATGGACTAAGTACACAGATTACCCCTTGTACTAGTACATAGGAAGAGACAAACAGGTTGACACCATGTATTGACACATAGACAGAGTACACATGCATACCATAAATGAAATGAAACGACATGGGTCTCCTTATACAGATAATGTAAACATCTTCTACATGACATAGTTGGAATGAAATGGGATGTTGTTCATAGGAAATTATTAGGGTCAGGGGACATAGTGTGTTATTGTACTACATATTGTGTAACCCTTTCTACAGGGCTTGAATCACTTTTCCACCGTATATTGGACATTTTTTTCTCAGGTTTATTCCCTTGATTTTTTCCTTAAATGTTGCAGTATATTATTTCTTACTCATAAATGTATGATCAATAAGCAATAATTCGAAGATAGAGTTATTGGAATCCACCCAGAGGCCCGAAGGATGATCCTATATTCATTTAATTATGCCCTATGTGGAGTCATCAGTATTGATGTGACCAATATTACCGGGTTTCGATCATCTACATAGTGGGTTACTCTAGATGTAGTTGTTGTTATGAATCAATGGGATTGGATGTGATCCTCATATGTGTTTCATATCTCACTCTTCAGATATATTGGTGTATCTCCCTCATAACAGTTCATGTTGAATATTACATCTCAAATAGACATCATCAGTGCTATCGGACACAGGAGCATGTTCTTCTAGATGAGTGCTTCATGGAATATTCAAGTTGAATCTATAGTGTTGGTATATGGTATTTGTGACTCACATATAGACTTAATGTCTTGGATTGAGTATATAGGGATATCATTGTTATAGGGGTTGTAGACATATAATTTCTAGAGATGACTATATCTTTCTTTTATTTTTTTATGGTTTCAAGATGTTCTACTAAGTATTTTTATACTCACCCCTTCATGGAATTTCACTAGATGTGTCATTTCTTGTGAAGACGAGAGGCCTTTTCATAGAGTCCTAGGAATATTAAGACCAAACGGTGCATTTTCATATTAGGAATGTGATGGTGTTCCTATGGCTACAGATAGAAGTCCCAAAACCTCTTCTTACAGGTAGGACTTGTGGTTAAAAACATTTTTTTGGTGTCCTTGTATTATGAAATGTTTCAATTTACAACACTTTACATTCCTCTTCTAATATATTTTTCATATAGTGGTGAACATTAATTTAGATCTTCGTGTTTTTTTACATTGCAGCATTTTTGTGAGGTTAGAGTTGAGTGTATGTGTGTGTGTGTGTGTTTCTAGGTACATATGAAATGCACCCCAAGTTAGTGAAATGCCTACTCAGAGCCCGTCACCAGGCCCTGGCCTATTGGAGAAGGGCCTGGGGATTCGTTGCTTGGAGACCATTAGGAAGGGTTATGACATAGTGGTATAAAAGGTGGTTGGTTCTATATTATTGTTGGGAGTTTGTGAGATTGGTTTGGTGAAATAATGTTAAGTGTCTCTAGTTCGACATTCATCCTAGGGAATATTCTATTGGTGTTGTGGGAAACTTATCCATAAACCCAGATTTAGATAACCTACTTTTCAACATGATACATTATAAAATTGTTTGTAGTTAAAATAATGATACATGACACATATAAGAATGGGTTGTGGTTAAATTTTTTTCATGAGTCATCTCTCTGTATATACTCATTTATAGTGGTACATATTATTTTCTTACTGTATTCCCCTGATATTTATGCTAACTAGGATTCAATAGCTTCATCATGAGGAAAACCCCCATAGCGATGAGGCTTTAATACAGGTCCCAATTCCCCATATGTTACCCCCAAGTGGTGCACCATCTATACCACCACATGGGGATCAGGACATGGTACCCATAGTAATAGAAAATGTGGAATGCATGATGATCGTACTTCAAGGGGATTTAGATAGAGAGATACCTCATGTTATGACGTGCCCCTGACCATCAGGCAGTTGAGGATAGACCTGATTAGGTGACCTAAGGTTTCTATCTAGTTAGGACACTAGGGTATTAGGTACTGGTCTAAGAAGCAATCCTTCTACAGGGTTCGGTATGGTTTTGGAGGATTTTGGATACCCATTATAACGACGAGGTGACACTTTTGTGGACAGATCAAAGAAGATTCATCCGATAGGATTTATCACCAGTTATGCTAAGAGATATTTGTTTACAAGATCTCATTTAGATCTAGCATGGTATCATGACTGTGGCTGATTATTCATCGAGGTTCACCAACCTTTCTATGTACTAGTTGGATATGGTTAGAGATTAGTACATCAGGGATCAAACCATCAAGATAGGTATTTGTAAAGACATACCAACCAGTTTTATCCCTCAGTAAATTCCTACATATTCTAGTGTTCTTGGGGGATATTTGGTTTTTGAAAGCTTATTGACTAAGAAGATAGAACTGGTAATTGTCAATAGTGGATAAGCAGGTTTATAGACCTCAGTATGAGGGAGCCAATGTTTGTGTCAGGGATCCCGACATGGGAGTCATTTTTTGAGGAGATCCGAAGACATTGGATCTATAGTTTCGGGCTCACAGTATGGGTTCAGTCATCCAAGGGAGAGGCGGTGATATTTATGTAATGGAATGGGACATCCCACCTGAGATTTTCTAAACCGTCATGCTACTGATAGAGAGACAGAGGATAGACCACCTAAGTAGAGATAATGATAAGAGTAGGGAGATCTACATGTATGTTGACCTAATGGAGGAGCTAGGAGAGAAACATGATGTGGTTGATGTTTCATCTTGTTAACACCAGCACCCAGATGTGGTCCATGCCATGCATAAGGATCTGGATGATAGGAGAGAGGACAGTTGTATGTGGTCAAAGCATATGACCTATGGGCTCCAAGTATGATTTTTGGTATGATCTTTGTCTTTTAAAATTTATATATAGTACTGATAGACACAGGTTTTATTCAATAATTTCCTTCTACATATCTTATTTGAGACCTATATATTTCAATTGAATCGTTGACTCGACCCTTACACTTGGATACACCTACTAGAGAGGACCCAATGATTATGCATTTTTTCTGAAAGTGTGACTTTTCCGATGGAGACAACAGTTTCGGCTGTAACCTATTGGTGGATGTGTTGAGGCCTTATGATGTCATTCTTGTTATGGATTCTTTTTCTATAGTCTATTCACAGATTTAATTTTCAAGGTGATGGGTGTGGTGTTTCGGTAGCAATTTAATAATTCTTTCTTTTGTTGGTGAAACGGAATCCCAGGTAGCACAGGACGGACTCACACATATGAGGATTTATACAATTACACAATTGTTAGCTGGCTTAACCCCTAGTGCAATGGTTTTTATGAGTAACTAGTTTCTTGCAATGGTGAAGAGTACAAGGATGTATTTCCGGAAGATGCTCCAAGATTACGTCCCCATCTGGAAATAGATTTCTGTATTGATTTACACCTCGGGATGGGACCAACATCTGCACCATCACATCAAATGGACCCTGCAATGCTTTGTGAGCTGAGGGTGTAGTTAGAGGACTTTTACATAATGGTATTTGTGATACCCAATGTTTCACCATGGCCAACACCATTTTTTTTCAAAAATGCATATGGTAGCTTGATTTTGATTGCAGACTACCGATGCTAGAACTTGGTGACCGTGAAATACAAGTATCCAATTCCAATGATCAATGACCTAATTGATCAGTTGAGAAGGGAACGATGGTTCTCTATGGTTGAATTTCGATCAAGATATCACCATCTATGAGTACGGGATGAGCATATACCGAACACGACCTACATATGTCTTTATTGTCACATTGAGTATATGGTGATTCACTTTTGATTGAAAATTCCCTTTGGATTTACTGTACTGGACGTACTCTGAGAGAATTAGCTATATATCAAACTCTCTAAGTTAAACATCTAGATTTAGGTTATCCCCATTCTGGGAAATTTTATCTTAGGGGATGGAGTGGATGTCATCTCGACTAGGGTTGAGGTAGTGTGAGCATGGGAGCCACCAGGTAGCATGACCAAGGATTGGAGATTTCGTGGGCAAGTCACCTATTATTAGAGAATCATATCTATTTTATCTATGATATCAACACCTATTATATCTTTGAATAAAAAGGGGAAGCCATTCATGTGGAAAAATAATTTCCTGTAGACTTTTCAATAGTTGAGGTAGAGTATGGAAATCACTCCGATGTGAAGATTTCTGGAGGAGGGTGTCAAGTATATATTGTTTTGTTATGAATCATGACCCAATCATGGTTGTTTACTGATGCAGTGTAAAGTGGTGATTTCATGTGGTTCACACCAATTGAGACCACATTAGTAGAACAATGCAACCCATGATCTTCAGTTACCAGTGGTAGTTTTCATATGGAAGACATGGAAACCCATCCTGATGGGAGAATAGTTTATCATCTACTTTGATCCAAAGAGTACCATGCATATATTAAATCTGAAGATATGAACATGATATATAGGCTATGGCTAGAGTTCTTCCAAGAATATGACTTTCAGATGGTCTATACACATGGGAATGGGAATGTGGTGGCTGATTGTATTTGCAGGATATGTAGTTCATAGTTGCTGAATGGGGAATAAGAGCATTTGGCCACATTATTGTTATCCTTAGTGGACAAATATTTGGTATCTTACCTCTAGTTGATGGTTGTTACCCCTCCTCTCTTACAGTGAGTTAGGAGGCATAGCTTGGGTATATTGACTACGAGAAGATACATCCTCATATATCCATAGGGAATGCTCTTGGGGGATATTAAAAATTTTGGGATCATGTTGTTCTTTTAAGAATATAGACAGTATCACCAGTGGCATTATAGGAGTAGGTTCTATGGTGGTGTCATAGATACCATATGGTAGTACATCTTAACATGGAAAAAATGTTTCAGGACCTCCGACGACAATTTTTGTTGAAATGAATAATGAAAGTAGTGGAAGAGTTCATATCTTGATGCCTTACATGTCTGCAAGTGAAGGCTATTCACTAGGATGCAATAAGTTTAGCTCAACCCCTTGAGGTTCCATAATGGTAGTGAGATTAAACATCGATTTACTTCATTATTACTTTACTATCTACGTCCTAGGGACACCATTTCATGTAGTTGATCATTGACTGACTCACCATGTTGTCCCACTTCTTAGACATCTTAGAGTAGTGTTCAGTAGAGAGATTCAGACACCTCTTTGTTGAGGAGATGGTTTGAAAATTTTGAGTAACATTTAATACATTTTCATATTTTTACTATTTTTTTAGATCATATTTATTGAATAAATTGAAGGATGGGTTTGGGAACCAGTTATGCATGAGCACATCATTTCACCCACAGACAGATGGCTAGAAGGAGTGAACCATTTAGATTCTAAAGGATATGGTATAGGAAAACATGTTGGACTACATAAATAGTTGGGATGATCACCTTAAACTGCTGGAGTTCACATAAAAAATAGCTACAATTTCACGATTAGTAATCCACTAATCGTGGCTTTGTAAGGGTGACACTAACGGTCACCACTTTACTGGACAGACCTTGGAGTGTTAGCAGTCATGGGCTCAGAGTTGGTGTGAGATACTACAGAGATGGTGCAGATCATCCAAGAGCAGATGAAGACAATGCAGGTCTATCCACAGTCGTTTTCAGATAGGAAACAAAGGCCTTTGGAGTTTGAGTAAGGAGACCATGTGTTCCTCCGATATCACCTTGACATGCATTATATATATTTGTCCAGGGTGGGAATTTATCTCTGAGGTTTATCAACCATTTTCATATATTACATAGATTTGGTGAGGGGTCATACTTCCTAGATCTAACCCCGTAGTTAGACCGTGTATAATACATCTTCCGCATGTCGTAGTTGAAGCGGTACATGCGTGAGCCATCGCACATCATCAACTAGAGTGAGCTAGACATTGAAGATGGAACAACATTTTCTATGTACTAATTGATATTGAGGATCAGAAGTAAAGGATCCTTCAAGGGTGATTCATTACATTAGTCTGTCTCTAGTGGCAGCATAGTAATCTCTAAGAGATAACATGGGAGAGGGAGGCTAAAATTCATGCCCAGTACCAAAAACATTTTACGTACCCATTAATTTGAATTTTTAGTGATGTAAATATATAAGTTCTGGAGAATTTAATGTCCCGGATTTTCCATGTATCATTTTAAATATTATATGGATTAATTTAGAGACCAAGTGTTGAGAAGACATGTGATTATGATACCCAAAATGTCCATAATAAATGTTTAAATAATATTAAAATATTAACTACCACATGTGTTCAATTTTCATTAAAAAGTAAAATAAATTTTTAACAGGTGCCTTGATTAGAAATCTAAGGGCACCTTTCTATTTAGAGCAATGGATTTACCATAGGTGCGACCAAATATTATTCTTTGGGGGTAGGCTTTGAAATATAGTTTCTTTTAATTTTAATGAATAAAGTAAATTGAATTTTTAATTTATTTATCCACTTCATTGACGTAATGATGCAGTGACACTTATTATTTTAAAAAAGACTTTAGTCAGGGATTTAGGGTTACACTCATATCCTTGAAATTCCTTAGAGGCTCTGGAGAGAAACCCAGCAGAATTATCTCGAAAGAGATGATAGATACATGGATCATAGATCATTGATGATAGATCTCACCTGTGGAAATTTAGCTCTATTAGTGAACAATCCAATTCCCATGTAGGAGCATTATTTTGAAGTTCTTTCCCCGATTTTAGATTCCACAGTGAATGTCGACCAACCAATGAACAGGTTGATCCGTAATTTTATCATAACCTTGAGGGATGTATTTATTTGTATAATTATTGGGGTATTATTATTTTAGAATTGTTTTTGTTTGATGATCATTCTTATGGGAATACATTGAGGCTGGAATGATCAAAGATCAACATTTGTTCCTCATATTTCTTCCCTGGTGTTTTTATCTCCCTTATTTTATATGTGTGTTATTTATTCATCACTGATTTTATGAATGAATGATCATTGTGCCTTCATTTCTTGGAATAATAATTTGAAAGAGAAGATCCAAAATTGGGTTTATCTAATGGAGGTATGACGATGATGGAATCATAATAATTGAACCGGTTTAGAAGAATTTGTCCTTGGATTGGTTTACATTGGTATGGATTTAAACAAATTTCTATGCTGATTAAAGGACCAAAACACAAATACATGGTTTTAGGGTGGAGAAATGACCATGGATCTAATGGTTCTAGGAGAATGGACCACATGGAAGAGATATGGATCACCGACCTAGGTGCACTGAGGAAGAACATGAATTTTTTGATAAACCAGATGAACACAGTGTGTAACACAAGTTTACAGGGCAAGTGGATCCCACTGAACAACTACTAGGTAATCAGGATATAGTTAAATGTACCATGATTTGGGACCCCTATAAAAGGGCATGTAGTCCCTTCATAGAGACTTAGTGTGAATCATGGGAGATACATGGACACTTTTTCGAGTACAATAGTTGCCTACACTATGTGTAGCCCACCACATGGCTTGGCCTAGACTAAATACACGGACAACCCCACGTACTAGTACATGGGCAGAGATACATGGGTAGAAATTGTATAATAGAACTTGTATATAGTATATGGGAAGACCCCATAAATAAAGACATGGAATGTGACTCCTTATACACATTGTGTTCCCAACTTCTACGTGAAACTATTTGAGTGACACAGGCTGTTGTAAATGGGAAGTACTTTGGGTCAAGGGATATGATGTGTGACCCTACTAAACATCATGTAGCACTTTCTATATGTCTTGAATCTATTTTATACTATATCTTGTACATGTTTCATTAGGGTTAATTCCCTTGATAGTCTCCTATAAGGTGGGTGTGCATCATTTCAAACTCATAGGATTATGATCCCCTTAGTAGGAATTCTTGGATAGAGTTGATGGAATCCCCAAAGAGTCTCAGAGATGGACCGTCTACTAATTTCCTTATGACCTAGGTGGAGTTTTTGGTATTTACCTAACCAACATTACTGGGCATAGATCCTCTACTTAGAAGGTTAATTCATATAGAGTTGTTTTTATTACCCCTTTCGACTAGATATTATATCCATATGTGTATTAAATCTCTATATTTAGATCTTTTAAAATATCTCCTTCATGATGGTTCTCAATGAACACTACATGTCAGGAAGAAGTTCTAAGTGTTATCGAACTCTAGAGTGTGTTCTCACAGAGGGGTGCTTCATGGAATCTTCAACCTAAATCCCTAATGTTTCTATGCAGTGGTTTTGAAACAAAGATATATTTCATATCTTGAATTAGGTATATCTAGGTATCACTATTATATGTGTTGTATTCATATACTATGTAAAGATAAAAAATATATATATATATATATATTTATTTCTTGGTGGTTTTGGGGTTTCCTACTAAATATTGTTATACTCACCCCTACATTGGCATTCCCCACACATGTCATATCATGTGATGATGAGAAACATTTTGATGGATTCCTAGGAGGAATGGGACTATATGGTGCTTTGTGAGATCTGGAAGGTCGAGGTGTTCCTATGACTATAGACAATAGTCCCAGTACATCTTCTTATAAGTTGGGAAAATGGTTGCAATCTTCTTTCTTGGGGGCTTGTATTCTACCCAATTTACATTACTGTACATTATTTTCTAATCATTCTCTGGTTGGTATATAGTGGTTCATATGCATTTGTTTTAGAGTGGATTTTAACAATTCAGCATTTTTTTGAGCTTGGTGATGTGTGTTTTTGTGTGTACAGGTACATAGATAAGTCCACCCACGATTGTGATATTCCTATTTGGTGCTAGTCACCAGCCCCTGACCTATTGGAGGCAGGCTTGGGGAGTTTCATAATGGGTCCCACTAGGACGGGTCCTGATAAGGAAATCCAATACTAGGCCCCAAACAATTTCTCATTCAAAATACATCCTCATATATTTAATAATAAATTTAATTCATGAGCAATATTTTTGTTCATTGAATATTTGTAATGAGTTAAGGATATATATTTATTAATATTTCCACACTCAATAAAATAAAATTAAATTTAAAACACCATCTATATAAATTATTTATGGATTAATATGTAGTTTTATCCATGATAAATGATATGGTTATTAAGGGTAATATTAATTTCCAACTAAATATGATAAAAAGAAAGAAATTTTTTAAATTGAAAGTTACAATCATAAGAGAAATTGAGATTGTTGGATAATTTTTACCTCATCAGTAGATTTTAAATTGTAACCCCATGAAGAATAAATTTGATATGAAATAATAGTAATCCTGAATAAATAGGTTTGCATGTCACATAAATCAAATGTGTAGTATATACACTATATCAAAGTGAGTAGGTGTTTTTTAACAAATATTTTTGAATAAAATTTAAATTGATATGATATCCCATATAAGGATCATATCATTCATTTGAAGATTAATCAATGGATTGGTTATGTGTATCAAATTTAAATACACAGTAAAATTTGAAATACAAGATATGACAATAAAAATTTATTACACACATATTCATAGAATATCAAATAAGGAAATGATATAACAAAAACAAATGAAAAGAAACAGGGATATGAAATTTTTTACCTCTTGGTAATATTCATGTCAAATACCCTTTGAAGAAATAATTTGAATTAAAACATAAAATACCCAGAAATATGAAGTATTCTTGATATTACATGAATAATGTGATGTATATACACCTAAAAAAGTAATTAGGTACATAACATTACAATATCCTATAGTGGAGAGAAATTTAAACATAGTACCTTACCTCATGCTTCCGTTTAGATGAATGATCATTAATATACAATATAATGGTTTTCATAATACATCATTGTTTTCATTGTTTTGGGTGTTAATTGTCGTGTTTTCACATTATTTTTTATCATGAAAGATCATGTCATTTGGTATAGGATAATGATCCATAATCTCCAGAATAATATTAATTTTATAAATATAAAAATAACCGATTATATATATATTTATAATCATTCTGGAAGGTTTTATATCAAAAATAAATTACATTGCTTCATCGAGATGAGAGGTCTTACGTACGTATGAGAGATGATATATTTAAATTAATGATTAAATGGATACATAATTAAGTTATATATTAATATCCCATGATCAATATCATATCATTGATATCACATATATTAAATAAATTTATCCCTATTACTTTCCATTTAGTGAGTAACTGAAAAAAATCCAATCACTTCAACAGCCAATAGTCCACCATATACATGAGTGATGTTATCCTATTTTTAAGAGTATTGAGAAAAATCATTTATATGTGATATTGGAATTAAATTAGAATATTAATATCATAAATGTCATGCACATGTTTCAAATACATTATTATATCCATCCATGAAATGTGGGGATTTAAAATGAATGACATCTATTCGAAAGTTAGTAGTCTGTTATACACATGATACACAGTTTCATTTCCCCTTTTATAGAATATGAGATGGGTATATTCTATTAAATTAATTTAATATCATATAAGTAAGTGGAATATATATATTTTAGTATTTAATAAAGGTTTAATTTTTTTAACAGTTTGAAAAAGAATTAATATAAAAAAATTCATTTCAGTGTGTTAGCTCTCCTTCAGAAAAATTCTTATGATTTTCACAAAAATCATTACTAAATTAGATTTATTATCAAAATATTTATCTTGGATTTTTCTATGTGATTAAATAGTTAATATTGGTAGGTATTTTTAATAAAATATGGATTTGGATGTGTGAAGCCGGGTGGAGAGTGATGGCCTCTTAGAAGTGGAGGAGAGGACATATATGGATGTTTTGAAATGAAAAAATTAAACCCATATTTAAATCATGAGAATAAAATCCAATATAGGATATTATCAACCATTATTGGTTATATGGTCTATATATGTCAATCCAATTTGTTTTTGTCAAGTTGGTAGGTAATTTTAATCCTTGTCTTTGGATTTTAACCCCCTATTAAACTAGTTTTTACCTTAACTGTGGTAAATAATTTTTAATGATTTCAAAATTAATAATTGTTAAAGGTTAAGTTGAACTTATTAGATATTATAAATTATTCTGATGAAAAATATGAAATCCTATTTTCTAGATTCATTTCACAGATTTGGCATAGTCCAAATTAAAATTATACCCATAGACACAAAAATAGGTTTTTAAAGGGAAAATTCTAATAAATATACAAGGATTTAATATAAAAATTCAAAATTAATTTGATCTTAATGGCCAGAAATATATAAATTTTAAAATTATTTAACTACATTTACTTTAAAACCCATTTAAAATTTAATTTTACCCTATTAAGTAGTTAAATGGGATGATATTCTTCGATAAAAATTAGTGTTATTCACTAAAAATCGAAAAAAAAACATCTAATAAAAATCCTAAAATGGTCACTGTTTGTTAATTTTGAGAGTTATATTGTAAATAGGATGTTAATTTTGTAAAATAAATTTTCTAAACATGGTAAAAAACAATTTTGAAATATGTGTACAAAACGCGACTAAACAGTATTTTAGAAAAAATAAATTTTTATAATATATTTATCTTTATTTTTATCGGTTCATATATTATTTCTAGTAAATAGATAACCATAATTTTCATAATTTATTTATTACTAATCATATATACCAATTAAATTTCTCAGATATACTGGTATATTATATTACATATCATTCTAACTCAAGGTTACATATTTCACAAGATATCAAGAGATTAAATTTCTTAAAATATTTTATGTGTTGTTTAATCCAAGTGTTGCATGTAACATATTCCATGTAATATAGTTTCATTCATCTATAATTTAGTTTTTTTACATTATCATCACCTTAAATAAATATATCTATTTAAATTTTACCTTGTGATCAATAATCAAGTTTTTCTGTTTTAAAAAATTCATTATTTAAAACCCAGAATATAAAATGGGTTAATAAAATATCTGATTAATAATATAGAATTGGAAGTGAAAAATCATATGGAACAACACATAACATGGTTTTTATGTAGGACTACATTGGTTGAAATTGAATATATTTACATGGATGAAAAACATAAATAATTATAGGGAGTCATATAGATAATTAAGGATATGGATGTAAATGATCAATGGAAAGTTAAGAAAACCAAAACCATAAATATTTTATGATTAAAAATACCATTTGATTCATCGGGTACAAAGATAATAAGATATATTTTTTGTTAATTTCTTTTTCTATTATAAAAGAATTATATTAGTGTCTATGAATATAACGAAATATACTTACATTATACATTTTTATTTTATAATAACAATCGCATCCATTGGTTCTACATTTTCAAATTTCTAATTCCTCACATACTCCATGAAATGAATATCCAAAAATGAACATTTTATAATTGATGAAGAGATATATAATTTCTATAAAATAAAAAATCAATATAATTGTGACATATCTTTCTTCCTATATCTAAATATGTTCCCAAACCAATATTGTTAGAACATGTTATCTAATATCATACATTATTATCAAAACCTCAATAGTAACACAACAGGTTAAATATTAAAATATATTCATCAAATCTCTTAAGTAAAACAAAAAACATATTAATCAGAACATCATATTGGCTAGTGGAAGGCATTAAACCCTCATCTTCCTTCGGTTTTGGGTTCACACACCACCACCTTTCCAGACATGATGGGTTATAACCCAACATGTGGGTTGGCCTTTTTATAAAATTATATTAATATAATTCCTATAAAATTCCAAAAATTATGATGACACTTAATTAATTCAACATCAATGACATGATAGATCTTAAACTTTTACAATACAATTAATATTCTGTCTAAAAAATTGTAAAGTCGTTCATCCCTGAATAAGACATTAATATTTAAAACTAATGGGTTATATTCCCATAATTTGTTTCCAGAAATATCCTTAGACTTGTCATATTCCCACCACCAGAATCATCATAATGGGTTTTTAAGATATAGAACATGTGATCAATATTAAACACAAAAACCCATGATGGAATCAACAAATCTTATGTTAATGACGAAATATATTACACTAAAACAATACAAAACCCTTATATGATTCATAATCCTTATAAAAAATTATCATTGGTAGAACAATTATACACATTAATTCTTTAATACAAATAAATAAATACTTCAAATGTTTTATTTCAACATATGAAAATCCTTGGTATATGGTTTAAAATTTAGAATACTTAATTCACTATAATAATTCCCATGTTCCCCATATTTATGACCGAAAATTATAAATTTATCCCTCATGTTATACTTATATACTTCCTTCATACTCTTCAATTTTTCTAAGGAATTCCCTTACTTATGTACTTATTATCCTCACATTAAATATTTTACCTTTCCGTTTAGACACTTTCCAATGTGTCTCTTTCCACATTTCTGAAATGAATTAAATTGATCCTTATTTTCTCTATGGTTTTCATCACACAATATCTTAGAGGACTGTATCCTTATCATATTTTGGGAATCAAGAAGTTGGTTACAGAATTTGTTGTTAATCATATTTCCAGATAACTGATTAGCCACAATCATAATATAATTCAATCCTTTCATTATACCATTTGGTTATTCATAGACACCGCATTATCAATCATATTAAATGTAAACATGATCCCTTTGGGTTACATCCATTCATTAAGACCAAAAAACATAGTGTGAGAAACAATAATCATATATGGAATCATCATAACCATTCGTAGGATGTTTAAATAATGAATCCTAATTTTCAATAAAAGTGAAGTTAAGATTAAACTTGGTCATTCAATTCCATAAACTATCCAAATCCTTCATAATTAGTTATGAAGAAAATTTGATTTATATTGAGAACATCCCCTAAGAGTGTCAAACTAAGTGCACAATAAGGTCGGTCATCAAACACAATGTGATGATCATGTAAAGGCCAATGGACATAGTTTAGAGTTACTACTCGGAAAAAACAATATAATAGAACCATATAAACTTATAATATCTATATAGGTATGTATTTTTAAGAAGAACAAAATATTTTATTCCTTACCAAAACATTATAATGTTCATCATACCTACCCATAATGATTATCATTGGGGTATGTTCGCTAATTTTTTATTTCCAAAATCCAGTTGTCAAGGATTATATGAAACATTAGATATAACCATCTATATTGATCTCATCTCCTGTAACAAAAATATGAATTCTTATTTTATTAAATTTATATACAATATAAGGAATCACATCTCGAACGACTGAATAGTTTTGTAGTCTTGGTAAACTATACACACATAAAATTCCCACATTACATTGGAGAACCAAAAATTATACAATTTTATTAAAGAATATAATTATTTATTCTTGAATTTACATTCATACCATTATTTGTGAACATCTTGGATTCCTAAAAATTGAAATAAAAAAGTGGCAGTTCAATGGATTAGTAAGGGTAAAATACAATGAAATCTATCATGAATCAATATGAAAAATATTAATAGAAAGGTAAATAATTAAACCCATGTACAATTTAAATAATTTGATGAGAATAATAATTATCTAAATGTCAATAATTGAAAAACAATTCTCTTTAATTAATAACATGACTATCAAAACTAGATAAGTCATAATCAATATAGAAAGGTAAATAAAAAAACATGCCCTGTAAACAAAAATATGAGAATAAAATAAATCTATAGAAAATATTTTTGGAAAATATCATGGATTATTATAAATGTATTATAAATGAAGTAAACTAATAATTATTGGGCATCCTGATCTCTGTATTCCTAATACCTCTTCTGTGAATACCTTTCTTAAGATAGTTTAAAACTGATGGGTATGTATACACCGTAAACCCATATTACAAATTCTAGCTAATTGATTCATCTAATTAGACTATTGTTGTCTTAAGAGGCTATCTATAACTAGTCCCAACCATATTTTCATGTCGATAATATTCCTAATATATCAAATAATCGATTAAATTCAGGAAAAATATGACTTATCAGTAAATATTTGTATTGAGTAAGGCATACTGATTTGTCCACATAACCCCAGTCAATAAAAAAATCAATTTGAATTACCATATGTTAAAATAATATATAGTTGAATAAATAATCATATATATGATAAATAATTGGGTTATTTTTGGTAAAATTATTTTCCATTTAAATTTAATCACAATAATGTTATTGTTTCAAAAATAAGTTATTAATAAAAATTGAAAGTGATATAGTAGAATAATTTTTATATCTTTTGTAATATTTTAATTGTATCTCTTTATATAATTTACAAAAATAGAAAAATTATTATTCCTGAACAAATAGGTACACATGATACATATTTTAATGGGTAAATTTATGAAAAAGTAAAGTGAAAATTTTTATATTAATAAATTTATTTCAATAAGACAGACCGTTAGATTAAACCCCTTATAAGGATTACACCATTGATGTAAGGATTTATCAATGGATTTTTTATGAGTATAAAATACACATAGATATAAAAAATCATAAATAACAAATAATAAAATCTAATTTTATTAAAAACATAATCATAGAATATAGAAGTCAATTAATATGTAATATTACCTAATGAAAAGAAAATGATTATGAAATTATTTACACCATGGTAATTTTCATGTAAAATAAACTTTTCTAAAATTATCTATATTGAATCATAAAATACCATTAATTATTAATTATTCTCGATATAACATGTAAAATATGTATTATTTTAAAAATTAAATTAATTAGATGGATAACATTAATATATACCTTAATGAATAGAACATGGGACGAGATCCCTTGCCTCGTGCTTCCTTTTGGTTGAACATGATTTAATCTCTATTATAACAGTTTTCAGATATTATTAATTTATAAAAAAACCATATTAATTTTTATAATATCATATATTACCCTCTTATGACATTGTACCCGCCATTTGTTAATAATATTTTAATATTTTTATTGTTACGAGTGTTAATTCATTTATTTTCTCGTGTGTGATTTGTGATGAAAGTTAATGTTAAGTGGTATAGGATATGGATAAATAATATTGAAAATGTTATTTATTATTTAAATATCATTTTGCCTCCTTAAAATAATTTTTATAATCATTCTATAATGTGGTAGTTGGAAAAATAATCGCTTAACTTTGTGGAGATGGTTGGTCGTACGTTTGCAAAAACAATAATGTTCGTCCTTTAACGAGTGAATGGATAAAAACTATGGTGACCTCTTAATGATAAAAAATAAATATATTATGATATATATAACCTGCATTCATCAAATATTACTTTATTACTTTCCATTTGAAGCATGCGTGAAAAAAAATTTACATCGCTTTTTGTTGCAGTAGTTTGTTGTACACCTAAGTGATGTGGAAATTTTATAAATAGAAAGAAATGTATAAAAGGATTTTTTATATTAAAATTCAATAAGTATAATAATTTAATAAATATCATATGTATTTGTTAAATACATAATTATATCTAGCAATTAAAGGTGGGGATGAAAAATGGATTACATCGGTTCGTGATACGATATTCAATCATACAAACAATTGAAGTTTTCATTTCCAATTTGAGGGAAGAGGATATAGATATGGGTCATAAAAAACATAATAACATCTCATTAAAAGTATGATACTTGTAAATTATATTATAAATTTTTTATAATATTTTAAGTAGGTGGAAGAATTAAAAAAATAAAAAATCTCGTTTAAAAATGTTATATCTTCCTCGTACACCGTCTTTAGGTTTCCACCAAAATACATTCTTGGAATAATTTATGATAAAACATGGATCTTTGATTTTGGAATGGGAGTAAGGAATTTATTTTGTTAGGTATTTCCAAAACCAAATTTATTTTTAAATGTGAATTTTGGAGTTGAGTGGGTGGCCTTTTCTAACTGGGGTAGAGGACACACATTAGAAATTTAAAATGATTCAATTACACTAATTTTATTATCTAGGAATAAGACTCCAAGATATATTATTATCAACAACTAAAGATTATAATGAAAAAAAACATCTATAAAAAGTGATTTGGAAGAAAAAAATTATGTTATCTTAACCCTTATCATTTTAGTTTCACCCCCAAGTACAAGAGATTTTACCATAACCACAATAATTAATTTTTACTACTTTTACTAATCAAAATGTTAAAAATTTATAATAGAAATATTATTTAAAATTATACCCCCAGAAATAACAAATAATCAGATTTTAAAAAAGAATATTCTCATTTGAAAATACAGTTTTAATATCCAAATTCAAGAAGAAATTGATTAAAAATGCTCAAAACAGATAAAATATAATATAATTGAACTATTTTATTAAACTAATTTAAAATATAAATTTTCATTTTTAATTATATAGACAAAAAGGAAATTTTCTTTTAAACATGTATTTTTCCCTATTTATCGAAATATGAATCACATAAAAATAATAAAAAATTAACTATATAATAATTTTGGTGATATTATTTACAAAATAATTTTTAATTTTATCAAAAAAAAATTTCGACTTTTTTCAAAATTAATTTTATATAATGAGTGAAAATTTCGACCAGACCATCTTTTAGGAAAATTACAATTTTCAGAAAATATTTCTTTTTATTTTAAATGATTTTAATTTTTTATAACTTATTCATTATTATAAATACCAATTAATTTAAAATCTATTTCAGAACATTATACAATATTATGGTTTATTTAAACTTGGGGTTTTGTGTTCCCCAATCATTGAAAGAGATTATAAATAAATATATATATTTCATAGGTTTATTAAGATTGGATGTATGTATCATATATGCTACTGAATAAAAATTTTTTATAATTTCAAGTTTTTTTGCAATATTCCCTCAATAAATAAATTGGGTCCTCACTATTTGATCTTGAGCTAATAAATCAAGTGATTTAAATTTGAAAATTCATTTATTTAAAACCCACATTATACAATGGGATAATAAAATATCCTCTTAATAAGAGATAAAGGGAAATAAAATGGTCATATGGAATAACACATATAATGGATTATAATTTGGATAATAATGGTTAAATTTGAATATATAGACATATAAGAAAGTTGTAAATAATTATAGAGAGTGATAGATGACATTTATTGTAAGAAATTGAATGATTAGTAGAAAGTTAGTGTCCTCAAAACCATAAAATTATGATGATTTAAAAGACTATTTGATTCAATGGATATAAATCTGTCATCATATTATTTTGTTTCAAGATCTATTTCCTAATGTTTGTTAATTATTTATATATCTATTAATATAATGAAATATAATTCTTGATATGTTTCTGTTTCATGAGAATAACTTCATCTTTTGGTTGTGCTTCGATCAATTTCTTATTCATCTCTTACTCTGAGAAATGAACATCCAAAAAAGAGTTTTTTCTCTAAATCACTATATTTTACATTTAATAGATTTACCCATCCATAAAAAAGTGAAAATTATTTTCATATATCTCAAAATATTTTCAAAAACCAATATGGTTATCACACATTATCAAATATAATACAATATTATCTAAAACATTATTATAACACAATTAGTTCAACATTAATATTTATTTTTAAAATTATATAAGTAAAAACGATGATATATTAACTAGAACATTGTATAGTCCCATGGTAATTAATAAACCCTTATTGTCCTTCTATTTTTGGATCAATCCCCACTACCATTCCTGATGTGATGGGTTTTTACATAGAATGTGGGTCATCCTTTTTCTAAATCTATATCAACATTGTTCCTATAATGGTCGCCAATTGTGATGATACATAATTCAGTTTTAATTTATGATATGATAGATCATAAAGGTTACAAAAACCTCTAATTTTTAGTCCTAAAAATACAATGTCATTCTTCCTTAAATAAATATTTAATATATTAAACTAATTTGTAGTATTCCCACAAATGTTTTCCAAAGTATCCGTAGTAATTTCATATTCCCACCACACAAATTTTCCCTATGATATTTAAAGACAATAAATGTATAATTAGTCTTAAACTCAAAAAATCATTGTGGTATCCATATATATTAAGTTAATGAAGACATATAATCTTATGAAATTTTACAAATTTCTTATATGATTCAAAATTATATAAAAAAAATCTATTGGTAAAAATAATTTCCAAATTTAATTCCTGAATCAAAATACATAAATAATTCATCAGTTTTACTTCAATATAAGTCCCCACAATTTTTATAGGTTATCCTTTAGAAAATGGAATTGAAAATGATGATTTGAAAGTTCACCACATTTAATACATTTAATTATAAGTGTATATATATAATGATATTTATTTACTTCTATAAAAGAATTCATTTTTTCCTGATAATTAATTATTTTATTCCATTATTTTATACATCAAAAATATTTTCCCATTTCTATCAAAAACATTTTTGGGTGTCTCATACTACATTTCTGGCATGAAGGAAATCGAGCATTATTTCATCATTGGTCTTTATCACTCAATCTCTTAGAAAACACCATCCTTCTCTTTATGGTGAGTTATAAATTTAGTTAAGGTAATGGTTTCTAATCACATTTTTTGATAACTGGTTAGACATTATCTTGATAACTATCACCCCAATAATATTCTAATTAGGCTAATCATAGTCACCATATTATCCTTCATATTAAATTTTTACATGATTTATTCATGTTCCACCCATATACTAAAACAGAAAAATGTAGTGCGAGAAAAAATACTCTTATTGTGAAACCAAATAATCATTTAAAAGGGCGTTAAGTCATGAAATTTTTTTCAAAATAAGACACATTAGGTTTAATTAATTTCCTTATTTTTAATAATATATTCAAATCCATCATAATGGACTATAATAATGATGTAAATAATCCTAAAAATATCCTTAGGGTGTTTCAAACAAGGTGTGAATTAAGGATCATAGTCATGAACTAGGTGATGATTTGGTCATGACCAATGTTCCTTTTTTGAGTTATTACACCTAGGTAAAATTTTATAGAACAACATAAACTTATTGAATCTATATTGAAACTTTTTTACATGAATAGAAACATATTTTGTTACTTACCAAAACATTTTGATTCCTTAAATACTAATCCAAAATGTTATCACATGTTTATTTTCAATAATCGATGATTTCCTATATCTAGTTCCCTTGTTTTTAACCAAACATCCTATGATGAAAAATATAATGACTCTGACTCCTGTAAAATCAAACCGGATTCTTAGTTTATTTCATTGGCACAATAAAAAAGTAATAACATACTGATGGACTCAATATATCGTGACCTAGGCTTAGCATAAATAGAAATTACTTCATTTTAGATGATTATTTACCAAATAAAAAAGTACATGCCCAACGACCCTAATAGTTTAGTGTATTTAAAAAGTGGGAACAAATTCTTCTAATTTGATGATATATATACAAAATATCACATAATGATCATCCCCTTTTATTAATACTATTTAAAATCATTCTTTACAACATGGGGAAAGGAAACATAAGAAAGGGTGATCTTAAATATTCAATAAGTTTTAAAAAGGGATATATGTTATCATAATCATGAGCATAAGGGTATAAGAACATAATAATATCATTTTAATGTAATACCCTACATATCAGAGATCATAATCCTGAGTCATAGCATAAATATTGGTAGTTCGTGATACATGAATGATAAGAGAATTTAGAGAATAATCCATGAGAGAATAACATAGGAATAAAAAATGGTATGGTGGAAGACACATATACATAAAACATTATTCCCATAAGAGTCAATGAGTAATTACAATGAAATATTAGTGGAATGGGTTCACTAAAAACCCATATATGTAGTCAAATTTCTCTACAAAGACCATTATAGGGGAAATGTCCTTGACTGAACCGGGTTCACTACCCATTCTAGCCCTATATTAAGGAACCAAGTCTACTCCTCATTCCATACCATTATTACTGAACTAAGTTCAATTCCCATTCAATCCCTATATTAATAAATTTACTAAACCTCCCATTCTAGCCATGTATTATTGAATAGATTTCACTTCTTGTCCCGACCTTGTAATATTGAACCAAGTTCACATCATTTTTCTTCTCTGTATTAGTTAACTAGGTTTACTTTGTATTCTAGCCTTGTATTACAGAACTGGGATCACTTCCAGTTCCAACGGTATATTACATAACCGCGTTCCCACATCATTATAACACTATCATAAAAAATTATGGTCACTCTTTATTTGACACATGTCTTACTTAAGAATATATAAATCATTACTGAATATATTAGTGGGAGATATAGGTCCCACCAATTACGTAACAGAATCATCCAAATTTGTTCCATAATATAATAATAATAATAATAATAATAATAATAATAATAATATCATAAACTATGAAATGAAATGGGTATCATAACCATGTCATAATATCACAACCCACATAAAATAGATAGGTTTCATAATAATTTCATCAAGTCATAACTAATGAAAATAAATAGTTTCAAAAGTATATAACATGTGGAATATAAATGAGTTTCATAAACATCAATCCATCAAAACATAAACCATTCCGAAAATAAAAGGAATTGTATTCATAGATTACATCCCAACTAAGGAAAATGTAAATCCAACATATTTTATCATAGATGTAAATTTTTTTGAAAGATATCTTAAAAAAGATTATTTAGTAAAATAGCCTTTCATCTTAGAGAAATTAATTTTAAAATATATAAAATTTTGAAAACCTTTTTTTTTTAAATTAACATTGAAAACATATAAATGAATATTTGAAAACATTTTAGAAACAATTTAATTTTTTTTATATATACTTCCATTAAATTTTCTTAAAATGTCATTTAAAAAAATTATATCATTTTTCGAAAACATTATTTTTGAATAAAACTGATTCCCAATATAAGAGAGAAATAAATATGGATTTTCTTGAAAACATTTTATTAAATATCTTAACAACCAAATATTGAAATAATGGTACCATAATTATATTTTATAATTTATAACCATAGGAGAAGAAAAATCATGAGAAATCTTGAGTGAAGGATCAAAATATTTTATCACTGTAATCATAATCATACACAAACTCGTTAAATGAAGAGATAGTTGCAATGAACTCTTATTACCACATTGGTAAATTTGAATCAAAATCCCCATGGTAGAATTATATTACATGAATTATGCTATATCATGAAAATAATTCTATTATTGATAAAAAAATGTCAATGGATAGTGTATACACCTCACAAAATAATATATGTTCATCAAAAAACATTTGTCTCAATGAAATAAAACAAAGAAAAAATTACTTTATTGACTTGGAATCTTTTGAAACATGAATTCCATGAATGATAGATTATAAAAAAGATATTAAAATAAGAATAAATATAAGAATAATAATCTTATATCCTATTTATGGGTAGTATATATACCACCCAAAAGAAAAAAGTGGTGAATACGGAATAATTCTTGCAAAAATAAATGTTAGACTTCAAATACCCTCACTATAAATATAAATTTTCTTTTCGAGATCTATAAAAGAATGAAACAAATTTAAAAATTAAATATCATTAAATAAATTAAATTTATAATATAACATGTCATAGGGAAGTATATTCACCACACAAAATAAATGAGCATTGAATGGGGAATGTATCTCATGGATACAAAAAGTGAGATGAAATTCTCCTACTTTAAGTATTGACTCCTATCTTACAAATTCAAAAGACATGTATAATAAATATAAATGTATTGAATATGTACCAAATAACTATATTCATATATATATATATATATGTTTGTGAGTGTTTTATCATATATGATTTATTTATGACTTTGTATAACCCGTTTAATAAAAATTCCATGACAAAGTTACATCTCATGTAATGACCACCTCATTTTCATACATGTTTTAACATTTTATTCACGGTCTTTTTATTTTGATCATAGATTAACTATTTAATGAATATAAAAAATAATATAAATATCATATATATTAATCATATATATATTTATTACAACTTATAAAATTTATAAATAAAATATGAAATACACCATTTATGAAGATGGTAGGTCATACGTATGCATGAACATTGTTTCTATTTTCTTTTCGTATAAAAAGAATGAAATGTAAAGGATATATATATATATATTATAAAAGTATTATTTTTATTTCATATATAATTATTATTTTTACTGTTATCATATTTAATACATTCCATTTAAAGAATAAATGAATCGTGTCTATTTGAGCTGGTGATAGTACACAAGTCCAAACGCAAAGTTATTATATTCCAAAAAAATGGAAATCCTCATGGCATGTGTTATATAATAATTCCATATGAATTAATACATCATAAATATCATAAATATCATATTAACACATTAATTAATATTTTATTATAGTCTTTTAGTGGTGTTAATTTAATAAAACTTTACATCAGTTCACAAGGAAGTAGTCTATCCTGCACATGAACGTTGATTGCATATCCCATTTGATGGAAGTGTGTGAATGTGTAGGTAATATCCTTAACATAGAAATTGATAAGTATATTTAGGATACTATTTTATTATATAATATTTGTATAATAATAATTTAAATGTTTGAGAAAAAAATTACTCATTGAAGAACATTACATCTTCTTAGGGAAACACCATTTGGTTTGTACCCAAGGAACTCCATGGTCTGCACCAAAGGACATCCTTGGATTCCTTTATTCCAAATGTATGTCTTATAAGATTAGATGAGGTAAATTTTGTGGATATTTAGATATCTATTTTCTGACCAAATTTTTTTTAGATGAGTAAAGAATGGGTTGAGTTAGTGGTCGTTCACACATGTGGGAAAGGACACACTTGGGATTTTTTTGAAATAGTTATTTCCCCCACATTTTTACCATCCAAGAGGATTAAATAAAAAAAAATTAGATGAAATAATTTTTATGTTTTATATATGTTCATTAAATCGCTTTTTGACATGTTTAGGGTTATTTTTACACCTTGTATTCAATGGTTAGTCACTAAGTCTACTAATTTTACCTAAATCACTATAATTAATTTTAACTTATTTAACTAATCAATTTGTAAAAAATTAAGTTGATATTATTTAAAATAATAATTTTTTTTATCAAAATAAAGATTCCATTATTCCTAATAAAAAACACATGACTGTTAGAAATTAATTTAAAATTAATCTCATAGTCATGTCGCAAAGGTGTATTTTATAGAAAATGATCAAAAAGTTTGGAATGTTTTTATATATAATTTTAATGTTAAATTGATTATAATGTCATAAATTAGATTAATATATATATAATTTATCCAAGTATTCATTGAAAATAAATAATAATAATATTTAACAATATAAATAAATTCTATGAAAATTCATTTTTCAATTAAAAATCATTATTTTTCACTGTTCATCAAAAAATGAATCTTCTCATAAAAACAAAAAAAAAATTCCCTATGATAATTTGGAAGTTATTATTTCCAAAATAATGGTTATTTTTCAGATATACTTTCTAAATTTGAAAAAAATTATTTTTTAAATTAGTTCACTATTAAAAGGTGGTAAAATGACCTTTTAGAATAATACATATTTTTATGCCTAAAATTGGATTTATTATCAACTCTTTTCTAGAAAACACATAAAGAGAATGTTAATTAGTTTATTGAATATTTAATTTAAATATTTCATTAAAATAATTCACCAAAATTTTGTTTTTAATTTAATCATATAAAATATTTTTTAGCATTAATTTTTATTTTTAAGGAAAGGAATATATTTATTTTAAAATTGTTCGCACTCTCATTTCTAATTAATTGGTACCAAAGATTTAATTTTATATAAATTTTTAAACCAAAATTTCATAGTTTATTTATGATTATTCATAAATTTCATTCCAACAGTTAGGTGGTATCTTTAAAAAAATTTAGAAATATTAATAGTTTATTGTAGTTTGGTAAAACTCAGACATTCATGTAATGTAAATTGTCGACGGAACTCAGAAATGTGTAAACCTGAAGACAAAAATAGTTCTTTTTACTACAAGAAAATATATGTGCTTCATACAGCACAATACTAACATTATTTTTTCTTAAAAATATATCATAACTTGGTGCATCGTGAAATGGAATCCATCCAAAAAAAATAATTTATTTAAAAAACTAAATTCAAAACAACTCATTGTATTACCAAATAGTTTATTAGTCCTCGTAATCTAACTAAATACAGGATTCCCATAATACATTTAAAAGCAAAAATTTCATCATTTTTTTTAATATCACTATTATCACTAGAATATCATTTCCTTCCATTCTTAGTGTGCTTCTAGGATTCTCGAGAAGGGAAACTATGTAAGGGTGAGATTAATCACTCATTAGAGGTTATTTATAGCTGAAGATATCATGAATCAATAAGAATAATCAATATTTAATTTTAAATAACATAACACACATTCTGTTTAAATAAATTGAGTATCTTAATCAATGTTTAATGGTGAATAACTAAAAAACCCATTCATTTAATCAATAACATCACAATATTAACTAGATAAGAAATAATAAATGTGAAAAGGTAAATAACAAAAATCAAATTACATTTAATCAATAAAATAATAATGAAATGCATCCTTTGATAATATAGAAAATAAAATATCATAGATAATAATAAATAAATTATAAATGATGTAAATATTAAATTATTTGATGTAATGATCTAAAGAATCATGATTATTCTACTATTAAGACATTTCCCAAGACTTTTCAAAACTGTGGCGTAGGTACACACCAAAAACCCATTTAACTAAGGCTAACCAACTAATTCGACTCTTGAGACTACTAATAAATTTATGTGATATATATATTCTTTCCCCACCCATATATATTATTCCAAATAATTCCAATCATATCAAACACTATTTCTAATTCATGAATAACATTCCTTATCATCAACTATCAGTATTGAGTAAATGATGTAGATTTATCGATATTCCCCAATAAATCAAATAAATTTCAATAAAAAAATTTTATTTAAAAATGATACACAGTTAAAGTAACAAAAATATAAGTAAATTAAATGTATGTTATATTAAATTTAACATCTAATTAAAAATTATCACAAGAATGTTATTTTTTTATGTGAAATTTATAAATCATCCAAAAAGTGAGATTGTGAAATACTTTTTATCACATTGGTAACATCAAAATTATAACCCCTTAAAGAATAACAAAAAAATGAAAATACCATTATGAATATATATTTATTAATGTTAATTACATCAATGGGTAAGAATACACATGACAAAAAAAATGTATAGGATCATTTTAAAAAAATTGTCCCTATGAAATCAAATTTGAGTAGAAGACCCTTACAATGACCAGATCTTAGAAGTGAGTATTAATCAATAGATTGGTTATGAATATAAAATTTAAATTCCCATAATATGTGGAAATGAAACATAATATAATTAATAGTTATTCTACACATAATCTATGAATATTGTATAAAATAATGAATAAATATAACCCAATGAAATGAAAATGATGAGTGAAATTATTTACCACTTATTAATTTTTATATAAAATACCCTTTTATGAAATAATACAAATTGAAACATTAAATTCCATGATATATTAAATCTTCATGAAAATAACTGAAAATTTTGTGGTATATACACTATATAGAATTAGTTTCATGCATAACATTACAATATGACTTAATAAAGAGAAATTGAGACAAAGTCCCTTACCATATGATTCCTTTTTGTTGTACATGATTTAATCTCATGTTTATTTGTATAATGTATTTTATTAATTTATAATATAACCTTATTCATTTTAATGACATAATATATAATCCTATAATAATAATTTACCATCCAATTGTAAATAATATATCATTGCTTTCCTTATTTTTTGTGTTAATTACCATGTTTTCCCATGTGTATTTTGTCATCAAAGTTATGTTTAATTGGTATAAGATATATATACATCATAAAAAGTATATTAATGTTATAAATATGATATTTACTAATTATATAAATTTTAAAAAAAACTATTGAATGTTGGACATAGAATATGAATTTCATCGCTTTGTAGAAACGGTAGTATGTACATACACGTGAATGCTGAACGAATCTTATCACTTCGTGAGGAGGCAGTCCTTCAAACACATGATCAATGTTATCGTATTTTAAACCAAATATAACATAAGAGGGTATATTTGAAATAAAAATTATTGAATTATAATATTATAAAATATGAAATATAAATGTGTTAAATCAAGCATTATATAGATCCTTGAAAGGTGGTGATGGAAAATGAATTTCATCCGTTTGTGAGGTGGTAGTCCACCGTACACATGATCCATACTTTTAATTCCCATTTGATATAATAAGAGATGAATATAGGTCATGACATAAAAATAAGAAATTATTATTATATTTAAGATACATAGGATTTCTTATAATCCCTATTTAATATGGTTTGAATGATTTTTAAGAAGAATTAAAATAAAAATTCTCATCAAAGAATGTCACCTCTTCTTTTGAAAACTTCTTTAGGTTTTAACAAAAATCATTACATCATTAGATTTATGATAAAAATGCTCCTGGATATTAATAGGGGTGTAATTAAATGATTATTATAGGTATTTTATTAACCAAATGGGTTTAGAAGTGTGATGTATATAGGGGTGGGTGGCCATTTATAATTAGGGAAATGACCAACAAGGATGATTTGAAAATATTTAAATACACCCCGGTATTTATTATGAAAAAGACTCCAATACAAGATATTATATACCCTATGACGTCATGGGGTCAAAATATGGAGATCTAATGGGTTTTGGTCTAGTTGGAAGTTCATTTTAACCATTATCTTCTTAGTTTAAAACCAAGTAAACAAGTTTTTACCTTAATAGTGGTTGATAATTATTACTTATTTTTCTATTAAAAATGGTAAAAGAAATTGTAGACCTTATTTTATAATATAAATTATTATTATTAAAAATATTTGATCAATTTTTTCAAATTCAACACACATAAGTATCATTATCTAATTTTAATTTATACTACAAACGTGATGAAAAATTGGGTTTTGAATGAGAAAATTATCATAAGTATATAAGGTTTTAATATCAAAATTAGGTATTAAATTAATTCCAATTACATAAAATATTTATATTTTAATACATTGGGACAAATATTATTCTAAAAGTATCTTATGTTGTAATTTAATATAGTAAATTGTTAAATCGAAGAGGAAGTTTTCAATTGAAATTATTATTTTTCACTAATCATGGAAAAATGAATAATTTATGAAAAATAATACAAATTAAACCAAATATAATTTTATATTATAAATTAAAAGTTTAATTTCATATTATCTAATAAATTTTCAAAATTTGGTAAAAAAATAATTTCAAAATATGTGTACAAAATGCAGATGGATTGCATTTTTAGAATAATATAGTTTTCAGAAAAAATTCCTTTTTTTATATTATTTTTTTTTTATTTCAAATAAATATACACAATTAAATTTCATTATTTAGATATTACTATTAACACTCTCTAATTTAACATCTGGTTATAATAGTATACTCTATTATAGTAAATTTAGACTTAGGTTTACATTTTCATTATGAAATCCAATATATTAAATTTAAATAAAGAAATTTCAATGGTAATTTATGCTTGGTGTTAAATTTTACATACTTTATGATCTAAATTGTAATTGTTTTATAATATTTGGTTGTTATATCATGTAAAATAGGTATTTACTGTCTTTGTTTAGGGACTTATTATTTTTAGTTCTAAACCGTAATCCTTAAATTATTATAAGGATGTTCTCTACCAATTTACATAGTCATCCAACTTTATTCCACTGTTATATACATATGATATTGTGATAGATTTTTAAGGGTGAGTGGTGACCTCCAACAGGTAATGTCATAATCACACACCTCAAATAACTCTTTTGATACATTTTAAGACCCATTTCTAAATGAAAAATGTAAATTAGAAGTTCATAAACATGGTATATGGCCACATAAGACATACTGTATCCTTATTGATTTTTTTGGTTCTTGGAGGATGATAATTATTTTGGGAAGTTTTGTTTAATTTTTTCTTTTGTATTCTATGTAAATATTTTATTAGACTTTATACAAGCATCATTCATTTCATTTCCATTTTTTAATACTCTTGATGTATGCCTTTTTTATTTGAAATATTTCACTATGTGAACATCCTAGGTTTCAGTTTATTTTTTTTATACCCAAATTTACCAAGGTTTCCTTGAGCCTATTGTTTTATGCCACTTTAGGTTTGGACCCATTGATGAAATATCAGTATACCAAATGGAAAAAAATATTGTGACGATATTTATTTGAAGAATTTACACTATGATTTGGTGAGTATGAGGTGTAATTGTTGTGTTGTTATAATTTGACCACTTACAATTTATGCAATCATTACATTATTTTTACAAATTGGTATTTATTTATAAATAAATAACTATATTTATATTCTTTTTATTTTTAAATTATATCATTCCAAAATATAAATATTAATATTTTATGTTCCACACAGTCACTGAATTTAAAATTTATAACTTTCATCTCCATAACATTTGAGTAATCCAATTATATAACATCAAATCAATATTTAATTTAAATAAGTATACCCTCCTTGATTAAATTCTATAATATTTTAATAGTGAAATAATTATTCATTAAATCAATCATACTTGAAATTAATTTATCTTAAATTTATATAATATATCTAACCCTAAAATACATATCTTCTTGAGTCAATTAATGCTACAACTTAAGACATAAAATATTATATTGAAACTTATAATTTCATTTATCAAACACCACTAATTATTTAAATATTACTACATGATAATTATTATAATAATTTATCAATTTCGTTTTCTACTTTTTCTCTATTTTATTTTTCTTTTTTAATTTTATCTAATGTGTATCCTCAACATTCCAATTTGAAAATCTGTCTAAAAATATAAAATAATATCCTTAAAATTTCACTTCATTATCAAAGGGAGATATTCTATGCTAAATTTAAATTATAGGATATATCATAACACATATGATAAATATTTTAATGAATATATGAAATCATAAATTCTATAGAAAAAATTCTTATTGACTCAAAATTGATTGATGAAATCAATCTATAAGAATATGGTGTTAAACATATCCAAGAGTGAAATCATTCTCCAGAAAAATAATGTACTAGGCTCAAGAAAAATAGTACAAATTGATGATAAAATTTCCTATTAAGAACTCATATTCATTAAGGATATTACTTGAACATTCACTCTAATATTCACATTAATACTAATATATAGTCCCATTTTAGAGATTTTCAGCCACTATGAGTCAATTTATAATCCATTTCACATTTAAGATATTTCACACAATGAAAACTCTTTCCTAGAATCATTAATTATTATAAGGATCATGTGGTGATAAATTTGATAGTGATGGTGACTATTCGGTTTAGAGATAGTAAGAATTTAAAGAAAATTATATGTGGTATTACAAGGTTAATACACTCTTTTTGTGTAGTTTTTTTATATGTGTTGTTCAATTGTTGTAATGATATAGTAAAAAATAATTTATAGTTATCAAGGAATCATAAAAAAGATACCTAGATGTGGATGATAGTCCTGAACTCATAAATGTATTACAAATAAACAACAACCTCCACAAACTCTATAGATCATGAATTTTAAATAATTTTTTATGTACCTTGTTTTAATGTGTTTTTTGGGAATTTCTATTACCTTATGAACGACATAACATTTTATGCCTATCCTTATTTAGTATAATAAACGACATCTTTATTCCCATCATACCTTTCAATAGCTTCTTGTATATTACTTAAATTGAGACAAGTCATATCTCTATATCTTCAATGATTGTCATGATCAATCCTTCAGTCTATATGAAATAATTTGGATTTAAGAGTAATGTCAATGTATTTCCATATTAATTTAAACCATATTATATCAAAAATAATCCCATTTATAATTCCCAATACACTCCTTAAATATTGGACATTTGATATCCAAATTTTCAATATCTTATAAAAAATGAAGTGTATTGAAGACTATAATAGTTATGTATCTTTATTAAAACCATGATTCATAATCCAAGAAAAATTATTTGGAAATCAGGATTTTCAGAATCTATTTTCCTTATTTCCTTTTTTGAAAATTACTTCAACCATAAATTTATAATTATAGGACATGGATTTGTTTTGGCTCCAGTACTTCATAAAAGCTCTAAAACTATGATCACCTATTCCATGAATATTTACCCATAAAATTATGACATATATTGAAACAAAATATCATTTTCCAAAAATAGTGAATAATTAATTTCTTATAGGGAAACCCCAACCAATTTATCCATGATCTTTTTTATAGAAATCTTTGAAATAGTAAAGGAAAAATTTATTTTTTAATTATAAAATATATTAATGGATTTTTATAACATACACTTCAAACCATGACTATCCCCACACTACTTTTCTCAAACCATGAAATTGTTGGAAGACCAAGACATTTTTGAGCCATTATGGTGCCTTACATCACAATATTTTAAAAATGTAACGAACTATGGTTGTTTTTCTTCCATCATTCCTAGGTTGTTTTTCTAATGTAATATACTATGATTTTTTCCTATAAATATAATGTGGTTTACACCACAAGTTTATTCTTTTGTATTTCACTCATTTTTAGTATCCAAATCATCCTCATTCATCTTGAAAATAGATATCTTCTGTTAGTTAAACAATTATGATATTTAATAAACTCCTAACAATTTTATAATACAAATCTCAACACTCATCTATTTCTTTCATCATAAATGTAACAGTAAATTGAAATAAATTCATATATACAACAATTAGGATATCCTATCAATAGTTCTTATAATTTGTAACAAAAAACCAATTTATATGAAGCATGTTAGGTTGGACTGAACTCCCTATAAATGGTATATGCTATAGAAAAATTATTTTATACTTTATTTTTTCATAGAATCATTTTTAATTTTTTCATGAGTGATCAACATATCTTCATAAGAATGAATTTATTATAGCTTATGTAAACTCTATTGAATAACAAAAGTTGTTGAAAAATACTTCTAGTTAATTATGATCTAGGTGATACTTGATTCATGAGTTAATATCTTCTTTGAGCTAATGTGATCTCATCAAGAAATTTTGTAATCATTGAAATATTACATAATAATATATATTTCAATTTTATATGGGTAAATATATTAATATCCATATTCTATAAAACCCCATAATTTATGTATATAATATTAATCTACCTTATGAATTTTAATAACCTTAATTTCTTCTAGATCCTGTATTATTTAAAATTAAATAATCATAGTCATTAAATAAAAACATAACATGAGGTTAAGAGAATTAATGTTCAATAAATGCATGGGAAAATTATATTTTCATTACCTTAGATCAATTGATATTATTATTAGTGGGTTTTATTAATAATTGTGTTTACTTGTATCTCCATATAATTGATAAATTATTATGTATGTTTATTGAGTGTCATTTAATGTGATAAATGAATATATTATTTTTTAAACCTCACTAAAAATGATATCTCGTGAATCTGACTTGGATATCATTCATCTGATGAAATTTACAAGTTTAATGACTTTAAATAGTCATCGTTATTTTAGATTATCCCTATTGAGGTAAATGACTCCTCTTATCTCTTATTGTTATATGAAACCATGTTTTGTTCTTTCCTCGCTAAGCCAAATCACCTCTTTTTATACTCATATAATATATTTTTGATTAAAAACCACATATTCTCTAATCTTTCCAAAACAAATTTCAATATTCTCAATCATATAATTCATTAAAATATAACTCCACTCAAAAATCAATAAAATTAAATGACATTTAAGACCCTATAGAGTACAACAATAACAATATTAAATATGTCAACAATACACAATACATTAATATCCTAAAAATAATTTATTCTTTAATTACATTATATCTAAATTATAATATAAACTAATAATTAACATAGTATAATTAAATTTTAAAAATCCCATCTATCCAAAACATCAAGTGTGGACATTGAACCCCCAAATTTTGTTGCATAATATTTAGTAACATACGTTATGATTCCAACACAAGTCACATACACTAATATTATAATTATATGATTATAGAAACATATTGAACAATTTTATATTATACATACATTTATAAATTAATAAAACCCATATTTCACAGTGATTTCATCACAACTTTTTCATAGGTTTTTAATTTCCTAGCCATCATCACTTTTTTAAAAAAAATTCGTTGGGTGAACCCCATTAATATGTATTATTTTATTTCACCAAAACCAATTGTTGAAAAAAAATACAAGTAGCATATTATAGGGGGTTTAAAAATACAACCATTTCAATTTAGGTATTAAAAAATGAAATTAGGTCTCCCAAATTAAAATATAAATCCAATTATTTAGATTTTCTATTATTTAATTCATATTTAACATTAAAATAACGGTATTTTTCACATTTTTAGTGAATGAATCTAAATTTTGTATGGAATAACAAAACAACTCTTATAATATTACTTAAGTTAAATATTTGAGTAGTAAAAATATAAAATTTAATAATAATCCCAAAATATCTATATACTAGGCGTTGAAATGGGAAATTAGGTTAGTAATGAAATAGGAAGAGAAAACATATATTGAAAACCATTCCATGTATATTAAAGAGATTATTGGGAAATGGAGAAAATATTATGAAGATATACAATTTAATACACTAAAATTTCTATTAACCACTTTTCGAATTCAATGAAGGTAATATGATTCTCACACATGATGAGTTTTGGGACCACCTGACAAACACTTATGCAACTCAATCCTTAAATATTACTGTCATATTGTTTTAAACCCAATTCATGACATATTTGGGACCTATATATACCACTTTAACTCACTATTTTATTAGATCAAGCCCTTTTTACTTCTAGATTAATCACTTGAATAGAGAAAATATTACTTTTTATAACCCAAATACCAATTGATTCACCAAGGTTATGATATTTGGAAAAGGAAATCACACCAGTCCTTAGATAAATTAGCTTTATAAAGGGTTGAGTTTCACACTACTCTCATCCATGAAGATGATAATTCATAAGTGGGGAATATGATTTGTGAATCTCTTGGAATCATGAGTCCTCAAACCTTCCTGAAATCCCTTTCATGGAAATATATAGAGAACAACTATACTAGATACCATAGACTCATACAACCCAATGTTTCATAAGACATCAATCTTACAAAAATCCCATACTAAGGACCCCAACATAATGCCTCATTTCCAAAAATAATGTTTTATTATATTTAAAAACCTATGGTCCCCTTTTCCATTATATCTATTATTACTAGTTAAAATTGACTACATTAATTTGGTATCATAATCCTTCTAATAAGGGATAGATAAAATCTATGTGAAATTGGAAATGGTAATGCATTATTATTTAAAATAGAAATTGGATAATAATTTCTCCAACCCTGATCATGGAATTTTGAAGGTTGATCACTCGATGTTTTCCTTTATAATAATGTATATGATATTTTAATCCTTCATTCCACCAATATTGATTATCAGTTGGAAACATAATACATTAGCCCCCAAAAACCCTTTTGTTGTCACCCCCTTAGATATATTAAATATTTGATCTCAATAATGATAAATTATATAGAATAACATCAATTTTACATAATGATAAACTGTTACAAATCAAAAATACCATACGGAAGTAACCTATAAGCTACCCTATGTGAAAAGAGGAGTATTCTTAATGTCATGAGAATTAGATAACTCGAATAATGAGAATGGGATAATACCAACATTTTATTAGGAATAATAAAAGCGTAATACCAACTCCATCTATTATTTTCAATCATTTTTTTATATGAGTGTCCTTACCGCATGATATAAAACTGCATGGTATAGTCTGGTTACATGAATTTTAACTACAAAAACTATGTGGTTATTGATTCATGACTAAAATATGATATTTTTTATGCCTCTCTAAGGTTCTATCCCAACTAGCCAGTCTCCATATTCCCCTTATGATAGGAACATACTTTGATAATGCGTATGAGGAGACCGTATTATCTATAATCTAGTACCCCTTAAATATTTGACCACCCCCTTGTGGGGATGTAAATTTAAAACAAGATCAATTTTTATGAGTCTTCCAAAACACTCTACATTCATTCATAATGTCCCCATTAGACATTAATTTCAACATATGGTTTCCTCTTATGATTGAGCAATATGTGATGAGTGTATTTTCAATCATCCCCACTCAACATTAAATATGTGAATATCCTAGAATGTGATGAGAATTTATTAGAGGCTTTGCCGTAGAAATTTAAATCCCATGTGTCCAAATTTGAAATTAAACTATTTTAATCCCCTACTAAAATTTATAGCACAATAATACTGATCTCAAATTAAAAAATTTGAACCCCCCATGGAATAGGGAACTTTTATAATCCCAATTATATTTCAAACCATGATAATCCCTTAATATAATTTAAATTGTATGAACCTGAGTGGACTTTAAAATATTACCATCACCCACTGGTCATTAAATGGTGAGAATACCCCACTTGACATCACTCTATGAGTTTCCACCACTTTTCATTAAATATTGAGCATACACATTAAATTATAAATTATAATTATATCCCACTAGGATTTAAATCATGAGAATCCTTAGTGGAAGTTAAATTATAATAATATCTATTAGATAATAAATCATTAGTTCCATCATAGGATTTATGAAATTTCCTCAGGTGATAGGATAATGGATTAAATATTTTGAGTATAGGATCTATTCATCCTCTTCATTGGTAAGGTCCATAAGACTTTTAAATTTTGTAACGAATATAGTATACCTCAAGTCTGTAAGTAAAGATGCCCTTTTGGATCAATATGAGATGCCGAAAAAACCAATCACTAGTAGGATGTTTTCATATTCCTGATTATCCCAATGATGTTTGATCTTGTGAAAAGATAACTTATCCTATTCCACATAAAGTGTTCATCCTTTTAAGGTAACCAATGATGAAATTTTCTAGTATCCACTTGATTATGGAATTAGAAATGGGATTCATGAGAATTTATTATATCAATATGGGATTCTAGGACTATGCCACAAAAACCCCTAAAACAACCATTGAAGGAATGGAAAAATGTAAAACCCTATGATTCAAGAAATTATTTTCATTAAATAATATATTTTATAGAAATAATAATATTATGAAAGAACCAAGATATAATGCACATATATTATTATTTAATTGTGATTTTTATTGAAAAAAAAAATTATTTTGAGGGTATGAATAATAATAGTAATATTTTTAAATATATTTATAATTTTATCCTTCACAAAAAAATATTAAATCAAGTTTCATTTTTAATTATATGGAAATTAATATAAAATATTTTAGGGTAAAATATAAATTTTTATAAAAAACATTATGTGCCTGATTTGTTATTATCATAATTGATTAATTGTATTGATAATTTATAATCTATAAATTATAAGATTTTATATCAAACATAATAAATTTCCATTAATTAAATTATTGTTTTTATGAATTTAATGTGAATAATGTAAATTTATGCATTGAAAATAAATTCTCATCCAAAATGGGTTTTATTAAATGTTGTCAGTGCATATTATAAGTAACTTATTCTTATTTAATGTATTTTATTTTAATAAATTATATAATTTTTTAAATAATACTATATAATATATTTTATTATTAAATATATATATTTTTCTAAATGCATTTATTTTTGACTTAATAGTGAAAATTGATGGTTTTTGAAAAACTGTCATTTTTTCATTAAATAATCTTCCATGCTATTTGTAGTTTTTTAAATGTAAAATAATTTCCAATTTATTATACATAATATAAAACATTACATATGAATAAAAAAAATTGGCATAAGTTTATTTTATGCTTAAAAATACTGTTTTCTAAAAAATGTTTTCCGTTGTTTTTTTCATTATTATATTAAAAAGTGTAAATGTAAATTAAAAAAAATAGAATATTTAAAAATATATTTCATATTTTGAATCAAGAGGATCAAATATAGTAATGAATGAAATTCTGTTTTAGGTCAATATGAATAGTAAACATGGTAATAATATACCACCAAAGTAAATAGTAAATTGGGTTAGTTATGGTAAAATATGTGTGATAGGGTGAAAAAACAATATCTTAATTCATATTGGATTATGTAATTTAAACCATTATCACCCTAAATCCATAATTTTATAATTCTATGGAAACATGACCTTGAGTAGGACATTAATAATTATGTATAGAATGATTATATGTATGTCACTGCCCTCACATATAAAAGGAAACCTCCTATACTGTATTCCATATACTATTAGAGAACTCTGGTTTATAAAATACCTACCCAAATATCTCACCAGAATCAATCCCCACATCCTAGATGTATTTATATTATCAAAACCCCATTCCTTCAAGGCTTATTATTTATTACAATGCAGGAAATCCTAGGAGAAAATATAAGTCATAACTTAAATATTTCAGGATCATTTATTCTTATACCCCCATAAAATATGTTATGACCAATTTGAAAAAAAGAAATCATTACCTTCACTATACTAAAATGTTATTATGTTTATTGACGAAGTATTTTTTATCCCTTTTAAAACCTTTGTGAATTTAAAACAATTCTCATCCGTATGTGTAGACTACCACATCTATGAAGTGATCTGCTTCATTTTCCATCGTCCCTACATGTTGATGGTTGTATTGAAGGAATTAATGATTATATATGAGTTTAATGACATGATTATTATTTTATAAATATAAAATATTACATTACATTTTAGAATTAAAACTATATAAAATTGATAATGTTGCTCATGTGTACATGAGTATTACCACCTCCATAAAGAGTTTTTTAAAAATATTACCTCCACCATATAAGGAGAAGAATAATGAAGAAATTATAAAAATTGAAAATTTTAATATATTTATTATTCACTAAATGAGTTAATTATATCCTTTATTTCATCTCTACCATTTAGAAAGTATAAAATATTGTGATTTGGTATGCGCAAACTATTGTCTCAAAGAAATGATGTGGTTAATGTTTAATAACATCCTTTTGTATAGGTTAAATATTGAATTTAGTAAATAAATTTGATATTTATGACATGAATAAGATTATTTAGGTAATGGAACAATAACCCCTTTGACCAAGGTCAACATAGTGATGCTTTTTTAAGGACAAAATCTTAACAAACCAAAACGTCTAATGTAAACATAACAATTATTATGACTAAATAATTCTGGGTAATGAAGGAATTAAATATAATAATAATAATAATGAAATGAACATGAAAAAATTTATTAAGTTATTATAAAGATAATATAATTTTATTATTCTAGGGTTAGAATATGTATGAAGATATAATGAATGTAATCTAAGGGAATTTCCTTTAAAATGTTATATTCAATGTCTTAAACTCTTTATCCTCCAAATAAGTGTTATTTGATATAATTCAAGAATAATCATAATTTTGAAAATATGATTTATAAAAAATAATTCTCATTCATAATTGAATTCACATTCAAAGGCTTAAAAAAGAAACTTTTTAGGATATTCTATATGGGTTATTTTATTGTTTTAAAAGAATAAAAATATTGTTTTTTACATAAAGGACTCAACCACATTTTCATACCAACAAATCCATCATTAATTATCAATATTAGTTAAAATATTCCACTTTTATTTCAATATAAAATATTTATATAAATATTCTAGGAAGAAATTATAATGTTTTTCTAATGAAACGAAAACTATTTTTTGGAATACTAATAAAATTTATGGTGTGTGAACAAATGGGATTGAAAACCAATTAAAATGGGTTTTAAGATTGTTTTGAAATAAATATTGTCCTCATTCACTGTATGGTTATTTTATTTTATATAAATTATAGGTTTGTGAGACATAGCTGTTGTTATTAGTGATCCTAATATATCATTCCAATGAATTCAGTATGGTGACAATGTTTACATGAAATAGGATACACTGAAGAGTTTTGGAAATTATGTGGACATGAGACACTATTGAAAAATTTCTTATAAGGTTGAATGTAATGATAATTCGAAATATTCCTAAATGATATGATTTAACTATTTTTTTAATAGAACTATTTTAATTGGAGTGGATAATATAATAATTATGAATTTAATGAAAGTTTATCATTTTTTAAATAAAATATGAAATTATTATTCTTCAACTAAATATATACATTATTTTTCCTGGTTCCAAAGAAAACTGAATTATTTTTGATTTTTTGATTTTAAATTTCATGTGAAATGTTTCACTAAAAAAAACCATGTAATTTATTTTCATGAAAAATTAAATTATTAATTGAGGTCAAATGTTTAGGATGATAAATGAAAAAACTCCAATTTATATTTTAATATTTAAATTTACTTAATATTTTCATTTATTTTTTGTCTATTACTATGATTTTATTTCTCATTCCATATTTTCAAATGTTTTTAGTGGTCCTAAAAAAAATATAGGAACTGTTATGAAGTTTACCTCCATGTAAATATAATCTTCCATTAGTGAAGAAAGTGTGTCTCAAATGAAATAAGAGTGTAAACTAAAGAATCATGTTGTTGTAAAAATATTAGAACTGAGATTAAGTACCCATTTATAATGTAATTGTTTTTACTGAATCCTATAAATAATTCACACTAAAATATAAAGGTAATGTGATAAAATAAATCATGTAATTATAGGTTAATTATTTTATAAAGAGTTATAGTGGGTAAAACTCCGATTTAAAAAACTATAGTGGTTAGAATGTGATTATTTTTTAAACTTATATTGATTAGGATAAATATTATAAAAGAACAAAAATTAACATAACATAGGTGTCCAGTATGGTTAATCAAAGCAGTCATATAATAAAGGAAATAAATATTATTTAATACATTCATAATATAGACTAATAATATTTATATTTTTTTCAATTATACCTAATTAATGAATTTTTTTTAATTTATAGAAAAATTTCATTCATCGGGTTAAAAGTTCTTCTTCATGATGGATGTGTTGAAGTCATACAAAAAATGATTTCTCTTTAAGAGTATTCACATGCTATTATAATTGAAAAATCATACTCTTGCGATTTGGACACATTATATTGTATTTAGTTTATCTAAAAAACACTTTATAATATATCCCAACACTCTTCAATAGGTATATATATCATGATTATATTTGATCATGTTTTGAAAATAAATCATCTCATATTACCCATTTTGGAAAATACCATTTGGGACGTTATCATGTCTATATAATGGATGACTAAAAAATTAATTCTAAACCTCTACTCATTTACAATGGAGACTGTCCTTTGATCATATTTTGTATTTCGTTTCTTATCTAAATTAATTAGGATTTGTAAACCCCAACTCTTATTTGAAATAATCTAGTTAATTCGTATCATATTGTATTATGATAAAATGGTTCGATATGATGTTACGAATCATTATAATAAAAAGGGATTTTTTCAATAATTTATATCTCTATAAAACTATACTTGATTAAATATGCAATAAATTTAATTGGATAATGTACAAATATGATCATTTCATGATTTTCAGTATTCATGAAAATATATGGACTCAACCTTGTAGATCGTAGGGAATCCATCATCGAAATTGGTATTGGATTGATAGGTGATCTAATTTTAAAATGTATTAGTAATTTAAGCTTAATTTATAAAATATGAATTTATTGATATTAATGAATCATAGGAACTAATTCATATTTTTGATCAGAGGAAGGATCAATTAATGAATAAGTTGTTAAATCATAGTTAAAACAATGAAAAAATGATAAATGATTTCTGTTTATTTATATATGATTTCAAGAGTTATAATGTAGTGGTATTCTATTTAATGGATGATAAATTTAATAATCATCATATGTTTAAATTAATTAAAAAAATTAAAATTTTATTTGATAAGACTACCTTGGAGAAATATGTTGTCTTTAAATAATTAAATTACGTTCATGTTACCCTAATATTTATCATATGTTATAGTGATAACATGTATGAGGAATAACAATTTTAAATTTTGGGTTCATAATTAGTAATTTATTGATAGACAATAAAGTTATGTTGATATTTTATGTTGAGGTAATTATGGGTTATTAAAATTTTGGAACATTAGATGATTAAGATAAAAGTAATATATTTGTGAAATGATGTAATTTTCTCTAAGTAAAAAGGATGATTTAACTTTTATAAGAGAATATAATTTTATTGTGAATTTACGTTGATTCTTTTTATTAGGGAATATTTGTATACATTGAATAAAATATGATATGAATCTTGGAGTGAATATTGTTAATTTTAGCCTAATGTTATGTTTATATCATAAGAATATATGATTAAATATTTCTTATTTTTACATTTTGAATTTGGTTATGAAGATATTGAAGATACGTGAAGTTAGTTTTATAAGGAATGGTCAAATTTTAACTTCGGTAGATATTATAATGGATTTTGATATTAAAGAATAATTTATTCATATTGGATAATATCTTACATTTTTCAAAAAACATTGTTTGTTTTTAATGTCTAAATAAATGAAGAATAGATTTTTATCTTTTAATGGATTATGTGATTAGTTAGAAGTAGTTTTTTTTGTTTCATTAAATAAATGTGACCTTAATTATCCATATATGGGATTAATAAAAGAGATATAAATATATATACATTTTAATGAATATCCAAACATTGAAACATTTATTATGAAAATAAAATAAATCATGTATGATTAGTTTTTCATATTCTCAAATGTAACCATAAAACAGTACATAACCTCTAGAAAAAACATTTAAAATTAAAATGTACTCCTTTTACTATTGTTTATAATGAATTGATGATCTCTTCTATACTCATAAAAGTATAACATTTTCATGTAAATGGTTATTCCAACTATTTCATGGATTTCACTTCCTACCAATATTCTCCTTATTTGAGAACGTAATTATTTTTTATTCCAGGTGACCTTCATATTTTTCTTTTCTACTTTTAAAACTAATGTATTAGTATTTCTTTTTTATGATGCCGGATTTCAATAACTGTATTTTTTGAAACAAAAGAAAGAGATTATTTCATGATAATAGGTTTTTTCTTCCTCACATTGGCATAGATGTAAAAGAAATGTGTTATAACATATTTATGGGTAATTGGATAAAATTATCAGGTTAAAATATCATTAAGAAAGAATAATGTAAAACCTCAATATTTTATAATTTATTTTTGTTAAATAATAAATTTCATAACATTTGTTATACACAACACCGGTCATAGATGAACAATGATGTACTATAGAATTTTATTACTTATGATCATTATTACCTAGTTGTTAGGTTGGTTTGTATGGATATAAATAACTATATTATGAAATATATGTAGAATATTTTTATGTAATAAAATTAATAATTAATATTGAATTCAATTCCTTTTTTTAAATTAAGATAAAATATTATGAAGGTAAAATAAATATTTTTCATACAATTCCACAAAATATTCTTATATCATTTGATCAATTATAATGATATATGATTATAAATAGATAACTATATTTTATATCATATTTAATTAATTATAACTTATTTTAGTATGCATATTAGGGTCATAATGAGAATAAACTCATTTAATGCATCAAAAATATATTTTCTTTAAAAATGGTTTTTATTGAATTGTATTTTTGGATATTAAATTTAATTTTTTCTAATTTAAGTAATATTATTTTAAAAAAGAAAAAAACTTTTATATCACAAAATAAAATAAATTTTATGATTTTTTTCTCTAAATTTTGAATTTTTTTGGAACAATTCAAAGTGACACGATTTTCAAAAATGTAGAACACTGATATCAGAAGCCTGAAATTTGTTAATTAACTTATTAAATTTTAATGATTAAAATGATTAAAATCCTAAATGGCGTATTAGTGTAGAATTCTTATAAAATAGGATTGTGTACATGATACCTACATTATATTGGGAAATAAAAAATAAAAACTTGGTAAATAATAAAATTAAATATATAAAATCCTTGAAAAATTATTCAATTATTTTTTCTTCATAACCCATGGATTGGAAACAAAAAAATGGTGAGCTCAAAATCTCAATAAGGTTAATTACAATAGAATAAATAATTAATCATTGATAATAAACCAATATGTACATGTAACGTTCTAAGAAATAATTACATTCATCTAATTGTCAAGGAAAATTAAATATGGAGTGATAAGTAAATGAAACATAACCATTTTAATCAATAAATTGAGAATGAAATACATCCATTTATAATAACATTGACAAAACAAGGATAAATAAAAACTATATATGAATGATATAAATTTGTTTTTTTAGACAACTTGTTTCCTTAGTACATGGAATCATTACCATCAAGACCTTTCACAAGATGGTTTTTATTATATCTTCAAAAAACTCATCTGAATTGGTCAAATTATTCATCTCATGAGACTACTGATGCATTGAGGAGAATACTATAACTAAACCCATAATTTTCCATATCGTTCCAAGAAATTAATAATATACAAAATAATCTATTAAATTCACAAATAATGTGCCTCATGAAATATTCACATTGAGTAAATGATAAAAATTTACCAATATTTTCCCAATTAATAAAATAACTATCAGGTACACACAATATGTAAAAATTGTATATAGTTTATGATATAATGACACCAAATAGATTTTTTTTGTATATTCAAAATAAATTTTATTTCCAATGTAAAATGGTTATAAGGAAAATATTGTTTAAATATAAATTTGAAAATCACAAAATAATGTGATATTGCAAAGATAAATTTTAGCTCTTTGTAATTTTGTAGCCAAAACCTGTAGGATTGGATAATTAAAGATAAAATAATAAATACCCCAAATATAAATTTTTTAATGGTATGAAATTTCAAAAGGGGTATTATAAACACAATTCAAAATAAGTATATGGTGAATATTTCATTTATTCCACAGATGTAAAAAGTGAGATGAAAATAACATACATTGTGTTTCATTTTGGGTGAACATAAATTAACCACCAGTATAAGGATTTTAAACTTGTAAGTAAATTATACCAAAATCATCACATTTATAATAGCATATATCAACCACTTATAATATCTTATTACCCATTAGTTAAGAATCATTAATTTTTCCCTTAATTTCATGTGTTAATTTGTGAGTTTTTCGACTATATTTGGACTTGTTTCAAATTGTAATTATTAATTAGACCAAGATTACATGATATAAAAATTTTAAAACATTATTTAGATATCAATTAAATTCATTATATATATTTAAAATAATTCATAAAATTTGTCGATAGGATCTGAAATACACAATTCAAGGACACAGTATATCGTACATATGAATGAATGCTACTTTTATTTCTTTTTCAAAATAAAATAATGGAATTTAATTAATATATATTTAAATTGTATTTACAATATCATATTTAATTTATATAGGTCACATTTTTTTATTAAAATAAAACATAATAAATTCCTTTATAGCATGAACAAATCACAACCCTTTAAAGAGGTAGTTGTCCATAGGTCCACAAACAATGATATTGTATTCCAAAAAAATGGAAATAATAAATTTATGCGTTATAAAAAATATTAAAAAATAATAAATCGGTCATAAATATCATAAATATCATATATATAATATAATTCCAATATTATTATAGCCTCGAAAGGTTGTAATTGATGAAAGAACGACATCGGATTGCTAGGTGGAAGTCCATTGTACACACGAATTATGGTAGTGTATTCCATTTTATAGATATTTGTTAAAGTGTAGGTCAAACTCTAAAAATTAAAAAATATAATTATATGTATGATAATGAGTTTATTATATAATCAATATATAAAAATAATTTAATGGGAGGATATCTAAATGAAACAAAAGAGATCGTTGAAGAACATTACCTCTTATTCAGATAACTCTTATTAGTTTATACAAAAATGCATCCATGGATAGATTTATTATCAAAGTGAGGATTCTAGTAGGAGTATAGTTATATTAGGTTATTATTTTTTAGTTTTTTATAATCCAATGGTCTTTATAGTTGAGAATAAATGGGAGGGGTGAGTGCATTTTTATAGTGGAGGAGGAGTGGAATTCATATAAATATTTGAAGTGGGAATTCCACCAAAGTTATTTCCATGTCAATTTGATCCAAATATGATTAAAATTATGGTAAAGAGATAATATGGTTGATATATGACTAGACAATGGATTTTTAATGCATTTCTAGGTATTTCTGGAATTATGATTAAGGTTTGGTCACATATTAAGCTAATGTTTCTCTTAATCATTATACCTAATTTTTATTAAATTCACTAATATGTTTGGTAACAAAATAATTTGACCTTATTTTACATTATATATTTTTCAAATTCAAATTTTGGAAACCATTTTTTCAAATTCAAATCAAATAAGTGAAAGAAAAGAGTTTAAAATTAATCACTAAAATAGGAATACAAAGTGGTTTTTATAATAAAAATATTCCAAAGAATGAATTTTTTTATATGGAATTTCAATTTAATATTGATTATAACAAGATAAATTGGATTAATTTATTTTCATTTTTCCGAATATACGTTAAAAACAATTTAATATATAATTTATCATTATAAATAAATTTCTGGATAAAGATGGTTTCAATTAAAATTCAGCATTTATATTATTCATAAAAATGTATATTCTCAGAGAAATACAAAAAATTTAACCTCAACTAATTTTTTTCTTTCTATTTGAAAAATGAAAATTTTTTGATATTAAATTTATAATTGTTTCAAATTTAATATTTAAAATAAGTCCACCATCGAAACTCAATAGAACTATATTTATAAAAATATATATTGTTATGCATAGTATTGGGATTATTCTTACCATATGTGCATAAAATCAATAGGATGAATACAAAAAATATTTTTAATGAATATATATTTTTATAAATTCTTACAGTAATAATAATTAATTAAATTTTTTAATATTCAACACCTTTAGCAAAAAAATGTTTTTTATATAAAAACATTTCTTATATATTCAATTGGGTTTTCTATTCATTCATAACTAATTTATAACCATTGAATTCAACCTTATATTTTTATATATTTGTTAATTTAATTCATAACTACTAATTTATTTGTTAGGTTATATATATCATATTATATTAAATTATTATAATAATATATTTTTGTTTAGTAAGATTCTCCCTTGTTTGTAATGAAAACTATCAAAGAGAGTTATTCTTGCGTGTAACGCAACATAATGCAATGTTTAATACATTGAAGTCTATATAATAGATTTATTTTAAATATTAGATATATCGTAATGTATCGGTACATTATAATCCTTTCTATGATTTGTGTTTCATTCCACACACATGTTATTAAATACAATGTGTGTACTTTAAATTTTTGGGGGGTCAAATTCTCTCCACCATAATTAAATTACATCCTTACAAATTTAACATGTTCTATTAAATCAATGGATTGGCATTTTAAAATAAACTATTATTGAAATACCGAAATCATGAAAAGCCTAAAATCATATACTTAATAAGTGGTAAAAATAAATTTGATGGTCACTACAAAAGTATGCTTTCAAATAACTGAACATTAGTGAAAACATGTATATAGAAGAGAAATATAACAATATTGTTCAGATGATGAGTGATAAATAACATGTCAATAATTATTTTTTATCACAATGACATGAAGTAGAGTAGGGGAAAAGGTCATTGATATCACAAAAATTAATCATATGTGGATATATGTTTTTTTAAGACCATTTTCTTAAATTTGAGGAATTATTTCACTATAATATAATGTAAGCAAATATAATTACTTGATAAGTTTATATTTAATATGATAAATATTATCTATTAGTTGGAAAATTTACTATCTATACTTCGTCTCATAGTAGAAGTTTCATCATAGGTTGATGTAGTATATCAATATCTAAAACCACATACAAATAATATCATAAACCATTTCATAAATGGATAACCTTTCCAAAAGATTATGATACAACACATTGGGATCATTTCAACTACAGTTAGTAGAATCCAATTTTCTTTATCCATACCAGCCATATCATTATCTAACATCATTATATCTACATCAGGAACATATTAATGATAATTCTTCCCATAAAAATGTAATTTTCAAAAATTATTACATTCTACTAAATTATTATTCTCAGTACTGTTCAATATTTGATCTGAAATCCTTAATTAGATATTACTATACTACAATCAATACATATTAAATAATATTGATAATTGAAAAAAAACTAATAAAATAAATTTACAACATATCTGATGTCTCCAAATATGGATGCACAATAATCATTCCACATGGGTTTTGTCAGTAACATATATTTGACCTTGATCCCTTAGCATTATCTTAGGTTTATTCTCTAGTAACATATAGAATTTGTTTTAATATTTCCACATCTCCATTCAGTTATAACACTAAATAGAAGATTTTTCCCCTCTTCCTTTGGATTCTTTTTCCTAGTTATTATTTTCTCTACACTTATAATAATCTATGAATCCTTTCAAGAATTACCTAGGGTGACTCTTTCCAAAATTTTCACTTGTTAGAAAATCCTTCTTTCCCTTATTTCACTTTGTCTATTATTTCCTCTTTTATACACTTCTTTTGTTCCTCCCTTTGAATTGATTATAATTGAAGTATTAATTATCTATCTTTATAGAACAAAAAAATTCATCATATGGATTAATGGTTTAATACACCAGAGCCCTTTTGAGGCTTAGCATAGGCCCATAAAATAAATGATAAATTCTGCATTCCATGTTGTGTACGAAATAAATAAAATACCTTGATAACTAGGTAAATGTATCTTCATACTCAATAACACTTTCTTCCTCATCTTTATTTAATATTTGGAGAATTCCATTCATTACATTTTTTTCTCATGAAGGAAATATTTTTCAAAGAACATACCCTTAAAAACAGTCTATTCCATGAGTATTATTTTCAATACCATTTTATTATTCTAGATACATGACCACCATGGATCAACAATGCTATATATATAATAAAATTCAAGTGTTACCTTACCCTTTTCACAATAACAAAATTCCATAAATGTCTTCTCAAATGGATTAATCTATTTCTCAGCCACCATTGGGTTAGTAGTCCCACTAAATGATGGTGCCTCAACTACATATTGAGGTACAACATTAGAGAATTTCATTGTGGAATATGTTTCTCTATCTTTTTATGTTTATATGTTTTACTCGGATTATGATTCCCTAATATTTCAACAATGTGATAAGTTATAATACCCACTATATCGGATTTCTCAAATGGGAATCCTATAAATTTTCCATGAGTATTGATTCCATTATTCCTTCATGTCACAATTTCTAAAGAATTGAATATATTTAACTTCATCATAACATTATGTAACATAAGTTATAATCCCAAACCTTGTGAAAAATATATCATAAATTGAGGAAATTTTCCACAACAAATCTCATTATAATAAATGTGGTTTCCCTGGGAATAAATATACATTGAAATCCTTTAAAAGGGTTTTAAAGAAAATGTGAATTATAATAAGAGTATTACCTGGGAGTGTTTGAATAGGTGTGCAGTAAGGCCCGTTGTTATCTTCCATGTTATAATCGAGTAAGGCCTATCACATCTTTTTGGATATGCTACCCCTTGGTAAATCAGATCTAGAACCAAATCCACTTATAGTGTCTAGATAGGAATGTATTTCAATGAATACCAAAATAACCTATACCTTACCATATTTATAGTATTTTTTCTACTATTATCCTAAAATTCACTTCTGGGGTTATATTCCCTAATTATTGTTTTCTAAATATAGTTTCCATGTTTTTTATAATACATCATATGATATCAAAAATAATTCCCAAACCATAGAAATCTAGAGCCGGTGAATTACATTGTTACCTTTGAATGATTATATAGAAAGAAAATTCCAAAGGACCCAACAGACTTGCGATTTTGTAAAATCAAATTTGAAACATGATAACCATATTACACTGGTAAATGTAAAATCAAAACATGATTCATAATAAAAATGAATAAATAGAATCCTTGAAATCATATTCCAACATGATTTCTTCAAAACCTATAGAGATGAAAGAAAATAATGGTGAGCTCAAATGATCAGTCTGTGTAAGTACATCAGAATCTATAATGAATAAATAAGAATAAATCAACATGGAAATGTAATTAGCTGAGAACACATTCCATAAAAATAACTTGACAAAAAAATCAACATAGAAATGTATATAACTAAAACAGATTCCGTTTAATCAATAAACATAAAATGAACTACATCCATAGAAAATTCCAAATAAAAACTATAATGGATGAATCATAACAAAATATGAATGAGGTAAGTTATTAATTACTAGATTTTAGGTTTCATAGGTATATGGTATAATTACCATCAAGACCCTTCACAAGAAAGTTTATAACATATCGAGTAAAACCCCATCTGTATTGGCCAAATGATTCATCTCATGAGACAACTAATGCTTCAAGGGGATATCTATAACCGGGCTTCAACAATGTCAATAATTTAAAAATAAATTGTCATATATTGAATAATATATTTAAATTGACAAAAATGTGTCTTATCTAATATCTCTATAGGGTAAAAGAGATGGATTTACCAATATTTCATTGGTAAGTCAAATAACTCTAACATACATACCGTATCTAAAAATGGAATACAAATTTGGAAATAAATATACCCATTACATAAGAGTATGGATATAAAAAATAAATGATATTTAAAATGGAAAATAATTATATAGAAATTGTTATTTCAAGATAATGTTATCAATATCCAAAGAAAGTGAGGTTGCAAAGATAAATTTTACCACATGATAATTTTCAAGTCAAAACCCTTTGAATGAGATAATTAAAAGTAAATAAATTAAATAGCATGAATATGAAAGGATTCATTGTATAATATATCAAAATGGGAATTACATACACTATACAAAAGAATTGTGTTGTGAATTTGACATTTATCCATCAAATATAAAAAAGTGAGATTAAAATCCATTACATTGCTTTCTTTTTAAGTGAACCCTATTCAACCTCTTTTATAAAGGCTTTAAACTTGTTATTAACGTATACCATTACCATAATAATTTTTATAATATCTTATATTATCTATTTATAAAATTTTATTACACATTTTTTGGCATTCATTCATTATTTTCCATATTTCATGTGTTAATTGATGAGTTTTTTCAAGTATTTTCGGACATGTTACTTCTTGTTCATATTATATGGAGATTGATTTCATGAAATATAAATTTTAATAAATTATTTAATTATATAATATATTAATTTTAAATTTATTTATAATAATCTAAATAATTTGGATATAGGAAATTAAATATTCCATTCATGGGGATGGTAGGTCGTACAAACACATGAATGCCACTTCCATTTCATTGTCATATTAAAAGACTGAAAATTGAATAATACATATGTATATAATAATTCAAGTGTAATATATATTTCATATATGAAAAAAAAAATTATAAAAATATTCCATAATACATTCAATGTATATTATTAATGAATCACATCGCTTTGAGGAGGTGGAAGTCCACATGTCAACAAAGGATGTTTTCATATTTCCACAAAATGGAAATCATAAACGTATGAATTATATATTATTATATAATGAAAAAAGTAATATTAAATATCATATATATCATATATAAAATATAAATACTTTATTATTATATCCTTTTATAGTGGTAATGGATGGATGAACGAAATCAGTTTGTGGGGTTTCACTTTTTTGTATAAATAAATGATGATTAAAAATAATTTTTAATGGATGTGTGTAAAATATTATGTAGAAATAATATCATAATAGAATTTATGTAAATTTATTATCATTTGGTTATTAAATAAGAATGATATAAAAATAATATTAGGTGTGGTGAAGTAAATTAATCAAAATTGAGTGTTGAAGAACATTAATCCTAATTTCGGAACAACTTTCAGTTTATTCCCAAACATATACATGGATGGATTTATTCCAAAAGTGGTTATTTTTTTAGTATGGCAAGGATATTTTTAAATTATTTATATATAATTTGAATGATTTAAATGTCTTGAAAATTATAAATCAATGTTTGGGTGAGTTCTTCTTTATGGTGGAGGAGGAGTGGTATTCTTCTACATTTTTGAAAAGGGAACTCCACCCATGTTTTTTCCAGGTCAATTAGTTCCAAAAATGATCCAAATTAGATAAATGGTATATTAAGGTATAGATTTTAACATCCAATGTATTTTTTTTACAATCATATATTGTATTAATATATATATAATTGTACTTAATATAATTAAAAAAAATATAATTTATAATTTCTACTTACAAATAAATTATATTAAAAAGTACTTTTTTATTAAAATTCAGTATTTCGATTATTTTCATAAAAATGTATATTATAAGAGATAAAACAAAAATTTACCATAACCTCATATTAAAATTTATCTTTAAAAAATAAATTTTATTTTATCATATTAAATTCATTAATGATTAAAAATTTTGTCCTAAAATTGGTACCCCATTAAAAGGTGTGAAAACATCCATTATAAAAATATAGTATTTTATGCTTAATATTTGGTTTTTCCTTCTCTTATTTCTACAAAATCTGTTTGATGATTGTGAAAAATATTTTATCGAAAATTTAATTCATTTCAATCATACAATAATTGAAAATAATATTATTTTATTAAGATAAAATTCCATCCGTGCATAAAAAATGTTTTTATCAAAATATTTCTTTTATATTCAATTGGGTTCCACATTCATTTATAACTAATTGGTAACTGATGAATTCAACCATATATTTTTATAAGTTATATAATCCCATTTATTAAATCCAATTTTACAAATAGGAAATATCATATTATATTAAATAGTAATATTTTAATAAAATATTGTTGATTGGTGAAACTCAGTCTTGTGTGTAACACAAACTATTAGAAAAATCATTGTTTCATGTATCAAAATATATCTTTCTGGTTTTTGCATTACGATCTATAAAATGGATTCATTTAAAATATTAAATAGATTGTGAAATTTTAGGACTTTATATTCCATTATGTTCTTGGTGTTGTGTGTCACACATGCTTTTAAATATAATGTGCTTACTTTAGATTTTTGCGGTGTTACAAAAAATTTCATTACATTAGATTAAATTAATTAATTTAAAGGTCGCCTAAAATTTTTTATATTATAGTAATGAAAAAAATATATCCATTTTATTTAAAATAATCTAAATAATTTCACAATAACTAATAATTAATTTTAATTTGGTATATGTTCCTTTTTATGGAATGAAATTCAATTTTTTTAAAACGGTTTTCCATTGGGTTTTATGCACTTATATTATAAACAATTATAACACCTAAAAAAATAATCCCGAAAATTGTATTTCCTATTTTTAATTAGAAGGATCCAATTTTTAAATGATTTAACTACCATTTTTACATTATTAATATTAAATGTGATACAAATGTGTCACTAATAGTTCATATTATTGGATTATGGTATCTAGAACCTTATCACCATATATTGTTAAATTTATTATATAAGCTCCACTTGACCCTAATTTAAGAATGTATAATAATTCTTATAAAATAACAACTCTACTATACCCCTATTTTATAAAAGGGACACACTCTCCTACCATCCTCAAAACTTTTGAGAACTCTAGTTTTCTTAATACCTAACCAATAATTCCCCAAAAATACCTCCAAAAATCATTGAGCTCATTTTTTTCTAAAAATAAAAAACCAGGAAGGATTAAGGCTTATTCCAAAGGGAGATATCTGAGGAGAAGGTGTAAGTCCAAACCAACCTATCCCAAAATAATTTTTCTTATTCCTCTATAAAATATACAATAACAACAATGTGTTAAAGAAATAATTACCATATTTATAATTACATTATATTATATGTGTGGAATAACTATTTTATATCTCTTTTCCAACATATGGTAGATGAAATCATCAGTCGGGCTTATATGTGTACTACCACCTCCATGATGTGATCTATTTCATTTTCATTCACCTCCTCACATGGATGGTTATAAATAAGGAATTAATTAATTTATAGGATTATTGTGATATTATTATTATTTTATAAATATAATATATTACTTACCATCTTATACTTTCTTCTCGTAAAAAAATTGTAACGTTGTTTTTGTGTACTTGTGGAATACCCCATCCACATAGTGATATGATTCTTTTTTCAGAAACTTGTTATAAGGATAGGTATAATGATTCAATTATTGAATAAATATTGAATGTAAAATATATTTTTTATTTATTAGAATAGATATATTATCTACATTAATTAAATTATATTGGTTAGAAATATCAAATCATTATTCATGCATAACTAAGGAATATCATCTCCATGAAACCATGTGGTTGTTTTTTTATTACTTATTTACATGGATGAAATAAAAATGTTATTTAATTTATATTTATTATAAATAAAAAATATTATGAAAATTAATATCATTTGACCATAAACCATTTTACTAAGCTTAATGCACATATGGTGTTTTGAGGTTATAAACGAAATCACCCAAAAACATTCAACGTAAACTTAACCATTTTAATAACTGAATATGTCATGGTAATGAATGAACTATAATTTTAAAAAATAATTAACATTAAAATTAAAAATGATATTAATAAGATATCATGAGAACATAATTTTATTATTTTAGAGCTATAGAATGTACAAAAAAATATTGGTCTTAATTTATGGTATTTTCCATTAAAATTTTCTTTAAATTTGTTAAACAATTTCTCCCATAAGATTGTTTCAAGAATTTTCTCAGTTTAGATTAAAAATATTATAATATTTAATAATTTTTTTTTAATTTATTTACAAAGGATTAATAATTTATATTTTCATTATTTTATATCTAGGTCGTTTTGACATTTTTCACAAATTCTAAAAAGAATTTTATTATTAATATATACCGATTAATAACATTTTCCAATAATTATTGTTGTTATTTTTAATCAATAATCATCTATAAGGTTCTTGGGGTATCTTCAAACAAAATAAGTCTCTCCATACTCTATGAATTTTTATTTTTTAGAAAAAAGTAAATAAAAAATCTAAAAAATCATCTATATATAAAAACTATATGTGTTATTTATTATGGGAATGAATAAAAATTAAAATGGTATTTATGAACATAGTGATAGTTATATATGTTTTATTAATCCTTTTTTTATTGAAAAATATATATATGTTATGGGGGATATTGATACATATCTTTTTATGGGACATACAACCCTATAATGCATTTGATAAATTGGTATACATTACCAATTATTCGTTACTTCTATGTGATGTGAAAATTATCTAGTTATGTAATTCCATTAAAAGGGATTGTATATGGGTGACGGTAAGGTTATTTTCCCAACCTATCACTATTATATTATTGTAATGGGTTTTAATTGAAATAGTTGTATTATAATAGGTAATAAAATGATATTATAATTTTACGAAAAGTTTTACATTTTATAAAATAAAATGTGAAACAAATCATTTTCAAGGAAAGGTGTTCACGAGCTTCCATGGATTCCATGAAATCCTTATGATTATGATTTTTCATTATAATTTCATATAAATTTTTTCATGAATGTAATTATGAAATTAATTTTTTATATGGAATGTTAAATTCGTATTGGATGTAAAACGTTTTATACAAAAAAGGAATACATTATTTTTGTTTTATCATGTTTAAAATTTGACTAATGGGTTTATTTTATTTAATGTAAGGTATTACATCTTGTTTTTATCATACGATGTTCTAAAAAATTACATGTTCTAAAGATAAATTGGATCTATTATGATGCCTAGTTATAGATAATAGAATTTTTCCTTGAAAGAATAAAGTGATTCTTGAATGAAAGAGGGGTGTAAACTAATGAACATTTTTTTTTTGGAAAACATTGGAAATTGATTTTCAGTGATACCAATGTAATGAAATGAATTTTTCCTAATAATCTAAAACTCTAAAACTAAAATATCATATGAATTTAAATACAGTAAATCCCTTGATAAAAGTCATGTAATTATGGGTTGATTAATCTTTTTTTTATAACATTCCACTATATCATTCACATTGAAGAGATTACACCATTACCTATTATGATGATTGTAAATAACCTTTAGAAAGTGGGGAAAAATATTAAATATGGTCATCACTGGTCCTAGGATATAACATGAAAATGTTGACAAGGAAGAATAATAAAATAATAAAATGGGGACCCTCTCTATAAATACCCAGGCTTAACATAAATGGTTATTATATCATTTTAAATGAATATTCACCACATTACACAAATACATTCCCAAGTACCATTATTTTTTAGTGTCTCTAGAAACATGGAAATGTAATCATATAACTAAGTGAAATATATTCAACATATCCTGTAATTATCTTCCTCCATTAGTACTCATACTTAAAACCTTTATTCCTAACCTAGGGAATGGAAACATATGAATGGGGAGATAATATATGATCATTAATGGTAAATAATGGGGATATGTATGAATAATCAAGAGCTCAGGTGTATGGGAATGTGATCATAACATTAGAATGACATACCATGCATATGAAAGATCATAAACATGAGACGTGGCATAAATAATTAAAAGTCATAATACTCGAATTATAAGGTAATCAAGACCAATTCCCATGATATCATAAAATAGGAATACGACATATACTTTTGGCATAAAGATCATCTTATAACAATTTGAAGATTTGTAAATAGAAACAACTTTGCTCATTTAGTTAAGGACATAAAATCAGATTATCGCATAAACTTATGGGCACGAAACCAGGTCCATGCATAACATTGTGAACATCTAATCAGGTTTATGGATAAAAATAATTTCTCAGAATTAATGAATCATAATTAAAACATATAAGGGATCAGCATGGGGACTACACCTAATAGGTTGGACACACCACCATCCATAGTTTCAACCTTATCTTTATAAGGGTTCGGGCTCCCCAATATTCCTATAGTGGATTGGGATTCCCCATCTTCCAATTGTGGGTCGGGTTTCCCCTTCTTCAATAGTGGATCTGGTTTTCCCATATTCCATATTAGATGAATATTTTTGACTTGATTCCCATCATTATATAGTGGGATATAAATCCTTACCCAATTCATTGGGGGGAAAGTATAGGTCTCACCCAACACATAATAAAATCATAAAACATGCATCATTTCATTACCCTAAAAAATATATGGGTTTTAAAACATTATATAATAAACCATGGGTACATAAAAAATTCATCATATACTTACCTATGAAAATATATTGGTTTCTAAATCATTTCATAAAATCATAACCCATGAAAATAAGTGGGTTTTAGAATCATATAACCCATATAAGAGAAATGGGTTTCATAAACATCATTTTCTCCAAACATAAACCACTCTAGAAACAATATGAATGGTATTATTTGATCATATCCCCGTTAAATAATAAGCTATAACAAATGTTTTATCATATTATATAGAGATGGATTTTGATCGATCACATTAATTATTTCTTAAAGAAACTATCCTTTAATTTAAAATCATTTTCATAAAACCATTTAAAATCCATTTTTCAAAGAATTTTTCAAATTTTCATTTAAAACATCTCTTGAGTAAAATATATTTTCCACACAGTAAAATGGTTTTTAAATCATAAATTACTTTGGAAAATATTTTCTTTCAAATATCACTGAATAATTTTAAAGGAAACAAGAAAATATTTTGAATATATTTTTCTTTGAAAAATTCTTGAAAACCAATAATGAAATTTTGACTCATTTTGAAAATCCTTTTCATTGAAAATATAATTAAGAAATAAAAAGGAATATTGAAATCCTTTTGAAACCCCTTAATTAGAAAATAAATTTCAAATATATAAGGAAATATTCAAATCATCAAATTCCTTTAAGTTGAAAATAACCTTTTGGAAATATATAAATTAATCTTTAAAAATGATATAAATCGCTTTTTAAACATAAAATATTTTTGAAAACAATTTTCATTGAAATGAATTTTTTTTAAAATAATTCAGTATCATTTTGATTTAATTTTATTTAAAAAACATTTTAATCATACAATTGAATATTCATGTAAATGATGGTTATATAAGAAGTTATGTTTATACAGGGTGAACGTTTTTTTTCACCATAAAAATTATATAAATGTTACTTTGTTGAAAAATGAAGTGAAATTTCCTTATGAAACTATTATATAAAGAAATAAAACACAGTTAAAAATTTCCATTAAACATAATAGGTTAGTAGTTTTACGTATTTTAAAAAAGTTGTAGAAATAATTGTATGGAAAGAATATATATTTCCATCCTAAAGGATAAATAAAGTCATATTTCATAAATTTAATTTCCTTATTTTATTGATTCCCAAAAAGTGGAAAAAATGGAAGCATTAAATGGATATAATAATAATAACTAGGTGATAAAAAATCACGATAGTTCTTAAGATATGGATTATAATATTTTATCAATGGAAGCATAATCATAAATAATCCTAAAAAATGATGATATTGTACAAATAAACTCTTTGCACTTTGGTAAATTTAAATCATCATACCCATTTGATAATAAAATTTAAATATGTTTAAAATAGTATTAAAATAATGTTATCTATTATATAACATGTAAAAGGGTAGTATATACATCTCATAAAAAAATATAAGTGCATAACATGACATGTATCTCAAAGAAGGAAAATTGAGTCAAATGTACTTTACCAATTTGGTAAATTTTGAAACATACACCCCAAGAAAAAAAATCATAAAATTCATAGGTAACCATATAATAAATTAATATTATATATATACAACATATAAAATAAAAATGGTTTGAACATGGCATTTTTCTCCCGGATATAAAAATTAATATGAGAAAACTCTTACATTAAGTCTTGACATTCATCATACACATTTAAAACTCCATTATAATAAGTATATGTTTATTATAATTATACCATAGAACCATATTCTCATATATAATACCAAATAAGACATTTTTTTATAGTATTTTACCCTATAATTAACAATATCAAGTTAATGTTGCATTTCTTGTAATATTCTCTTTGTTTTTTCTAATATGTTTTGACCTGTTATTATTTATCATATATCATATATCTTTATTTAATTTATTAAATAATGTAAAATATGTTTAAATATAATAAATATTAATTATATATATATTTATAATAATCAATAAAAAGAGATATACGAAAGGTAATACACTAATCATATAGGCAGTAGGTTATACGTACGTAAGAACATAGATTTTGGTTTATCGTAGTATTTATATGAAAGAGAGTAATTGAAATATATGTGAATATAAATGCTATCATTAAAATTGAATTATTATATCATATTTATCATATATATTTCATAAACTCATCTTCAACACATTCCATTTAATGTGTGAATGATTCGCATAACTTTGAGGGGGCGGTAGTCCACACATCCACAAATAACGTTAAAGTATTCACAAAAAATGAAAATCGTGAAGGTTTTTATATTTAAAAAATTAAAAAGAATAAATAAATCATAAAAATGATATATATCACATAAAAATATTATTTCTATCATAATACCCACCATGATAGGTGTTAAAGAAAGAAGGGGAAACATCGTTTCGCAAGGCAGTAGTCCACTGTACGCACAAACGATTGGTTTGTTACCCATTTTATTTAAGTGTGTCTATGTTTAGGTATAAACCATAGAATAACAACATATCACTTTATTTTTTATATTATTTTTATTATATAATCAATAAATAAGAAAAATTTAGGGGTGGATAACTAAGATAAAATAATAGATCTTATAGAAAGATGTTACCTCTTCTATGGGTAATTCCTTTTGGTTTTAACCAAATGAATAACCTAGTTTTCTCTATTCCCAAAGTGATGATTACAGGTTGATATTTCGAAATTTTGGAGGTTATTTTTTCTATTTTTTGATGATCCAATGTTTCTGGAGAGGTGTGAGTATGTTAGGGGCGAGTTCCCCTTTATAGTGGAGGAGGAGTGGTATTCCTATAAATATAAAAATACAGACACTATTGACAGGTTTTCATTACATCATGAGCCTGAAATAATTTTCCATTTTAATTCCCAGAGGGAATTTGCTATAAATATTTCCATCCAATGGATTTTTGAAATTTTTTAGTTCATTTATCCTTTTATGATTAATGTTTAACCATGAAGTAATTTTTTTACCATAATCATTATAAACAATTATAATTTCAATCACTAAACTTTTGTGTAAAAAAAATAAAATTATGTGAGTTTATAAATTTTTATCGTTCAAAATATGGAACACTTTTTTACAAATTTTTGACACATAACTGTCTGAAATTAAATTAAAATTAATCCCACAGACGGTATGAGACGATGAGGTTTTAATGTGAAAAGGTCCAAATGATTGAAATGTTTGTGTATCCTATTTAAATGTGAAATTAGTTCAAATTTCCTAAATTGGATTTATTGATGTATAATTTATATAATTTTACATTAAAAAAATTAATATATAATTTAACTTACTAAATAATGTAGATAAAAATCAGTTTTGAATTAAAATTTAGTATTCTTCACTATATATTGAAAAATGAAACTTCTCAGAAAAATACGATAAATTCAAATGAAGTAAATTCTGATATTATGGTTTCAAAAATGTTTTTTATTTTGTAAAATAAAAAATATATATGTCTAAAAATATACATTCAATATATGTACTATATTAAAAGGATAAGAAATAACCTTTTAGAAGAAATACATTTTTTTATTCAAAAAATTGGATTTATTCTCATCTGGTACCTATAAAATATATTGGATGAGTATTAAAAATATTAGTCTAATATATTGTATACAAATTTTATTTAAAAAATTCATCAATAGTGTTTTGTTTTTTTATTAGGATAGAGTTATTTTCAATTATATAAAAATATTTTTCATAGAAAATTAATTTCTTTATTTTCAATTAGCTTTTACTTTAATTTCTAACTAGTTTATAGCAAAAAGAATTAATTTTATATATATCTTTCAATCATATTTTCAAAATTAAGTCAATATTATTAGTAACTTCCATTCCAATCGAAAGGTGGTATCTATAATGATATTTTAATAATATTATTAATTGTATATTGTCGTTTGTTAAGTATTGACATTACATATAACGAAAGCTATCGAAGGAAATCAGCATTTTGTGTTACACAAGACAAACATTGTCTTGTGTGTAGTGAAATTCACTTTATGTTATGAATATAGTGCAATCTCAACATTGTGCCATGTATAAGGAAATCTATACATAGTTCATTCATTTAACAAATGTAATATACAGTGTTGTTTGAAATGAAAAGTATCAAAAAGATTAAGTTAATTTGAAAAACAAATTAAAAAAACATAGGGTGTTTCACTATGTTGAATAACTTATCCTATGATATTAAAAGGATTAGTGACATTGTGGATGTGACATCTCAAAGAATATTTGATATTATTAATTTTTGGAATCATGTCCTTGTATAAGTACTCATGGTTTGATTCTAATGTTTTATATATAATTCTAACAACTAGTCCTACCTATAAAACATCTCCAACAAAAAAAATGTGTATGGGGCTAAGGGATACAATATTCTAGAAATGATGCACACCTTTGATCAATCTGTGATGACTGACTCTCTAATATTTCTTGGCATACCTCTCCTCACCTCCCTATCAGAACTCATCATGTGTGGGGTTATTAATTCCCTTATATACACGAATAAGTAGAATATATTGATCACAACATGAGAGATGGATTGGGATAAATTACAATCCATTGATTCACATTAACACCATAATAAGAATATATAATAATAGGAATACCTCCCACCCCCACAGACACACGTTACCATTTCTAATCATTCTTGGATCATTTCCATGGAATAAAATAATAAAAATTGCCCAACATAAAGGAGGTAGGTGTCAATAAAACTATATAACCCCCTTCCACCAATTAGTATTCCAAACAATAACCCACTACCTGAAGAAACTAGAAATGTAGGGTAGACCCAAAAATAGATGAGAAGATCCTTTATATCTATACTTCACTTGCATGGTCATAAACTATAAGGTACCTCAATCATGGGAATGAAACCGATCATTTTCAATGTAATTTCACTTCTAAATCTCTTTTAGAATTTATCATCACAAAATCAGCCTCTTTATTTATTAGCAAAGAAGACGATGAAGACTTTCCTATGAAGGGATCGAGAGCCAAGTTGCTCATTAGATATACTGAGTTGACTCTTTTCACTACTAGCACAACTCAATGAAGACATAGAGAACCTCCCTAGGATTTGGAGATGTATCATTTATGTTATCTCTATTATAAATATTCAACCACACCGAATCTCCTCCTAAATATAGAGGGGATAGAAGTCATTTGGGAGGTCCTTTCTATCACACTGAATATAATGCATGTGGTGGAGCTCTAAATGACTATTTGGAGCTATTACATAGAGAAATAGTATGTCCAGAATAGTGGTAATACCATAAAACAAAAAAACATATACCCTTGTCTTTTAGAAGAATAGTTGACAAGGGATATATGAGAGACACTCCGTCACCCACCACCATAGCTAGAGGAAGTCTCTGGCTCATTTATGAAATACATCCATGATTCCAAGATCCTCATGTTTTGGAAATTCATCTAAAATTATTGCTTGATAAGGATGTTCTATATTGTTTTTTTTTGTGTCTTGTTTTTTAGCCTTCCAAATTACCATTAGCATCCCTCCTCTATAACTGTATGATAGAAGTATGAAAGATATTTGGATTCGGGTTGTTGACCTATAAAGAGTAACATTATAATATTGATAAAAGGTTTGTAAAATAACTACCTCACCAAAAAGAGTCCACTGGCCATCTATTCTACATGGGAATGTTAAAAATACTTATGTCACCAATAGAGGAAGACTCCTCCTCCCCTAAACTAATTTCTCTTGGGATGCCTCTTCTTCTAGATGATAAAGATTGATTAAATTCTATTTCTCTTCAATCAGTATCCTCCATTGTGAATCATATGAAATATTAGGGTGATCAAGAGTGGGAATACACACATAAAAAATATTAATATGATAAATTATTTTTGAAAATATGGACAACTAAACAATAATAGGTTGTGTTATACCTACCTAAAACACGCTATTTCTACACCACAGAGTTGACCATTAAAAAAGAAGCAACATTCATATGAAAAAATATATAGGAGATGTTTCACCATATCTTCAGTTATCAATTAACCTACGCAAGAATATCTGACCACCTTATGAAACATAAATAATTGTGCCAGAATATTAACCTTATTATTCCTATGATAGATCACTACCCCTACTTCTACAGGTATCACTAGTGTTTTTAACATATCTCCATTTATGGTCATACAATACTATATCAGACCATGGAAGTGGAATCTCACTAGATAAATATTATGTAACAACAATTTTATACTGCCATATAATTCATTCATCCAATACAACAATTAAAGGTCTAATTAGTTAGGGAATCAAATTATGCCTACAACTCTATGTCACTGAATTATATCACTGTGAATATCATCACCATCAAACCATAAGTTGAAAATTAGTGTGATTCCATGGAAGTGGAAATTGAGGATCAGGATCCACCATGATAGAATTGGGAAAATTAAGAAAACATCCTAAAAAGACTATATAGCCAGCATCAGAGATATTCATTTTTCATACAAAGACATATTGAGAGAGGGGATAATAAAGGTGGAACCATCATGATCTGTATAAGTCCATGGCAACCAAATCTTTCTTGGTTGGTCTATTAGTACTGAATCCACTATTTTTAACACATCAGACACATGTTGAGATATGAGGTTTTGTTCATTTAACCAGAACTATGGTACGTTTCCATATCTACAAAAGTCATTTCATATTGTTTCTTATGATTTCTTCTCATGTGGATCGGTGCATTTTCCCACCTATAAATTATAGTAATTTAACATCATGTTCCAACTAACATTTTGTTGGGAAGACGCATGTAGATGAACCATAATGAAAAGATTAATTATCACTCTTCTCTCCTATAAGATTTTTATTTCCAACAAGTCGTGATTTAGTAGATACAATTCAATACTATCCATTCATAGATCATAATAATTCATTTCTATTGTCATGACCTATCCTAGTGGGGTTTGTTCCATGACTCCCCAAGAGAACCTCGAATAGGCCAGAGGCTGGTGACAAGCACCGAGTATTCTTATCACTAACATTGGGGGCATTGCCTTAATACCTTTACACACAAACACACAGATCACCAACTACACAATGCTAAAAAGTAAAAATCACTATTAAAAAATTCGTGTATTCCAATATAACCCAACAAGAGTATGAAAATAATGTAATGTGTCATATGGAAAACTGGTCCAGAATATAATCACACAAAAATGAAAGTTTGTATGAATGTTAATGAAACACATCTACAAAAACCCATAAATTATAAAACCTGAAGAATAGTTCTAGAACTGTTATCAGATGTCGTAGGGAATCCTCATGTAGTCTAATCTCATAACGCTCCATCTAGTCCTGGTCCACCCTGGACTCTGTCAAAAGGCCGCTCATATGCATGATACACAACATGTGTGGGAAAAACCCATTCAAGGGTGAGTATTAAAATACTCAGTATGACACCCCAAAACAAAAAAATCAACACACAATGGATAAAAATAATCATATCTACACAATTATATTTATATAACATATAATAAGAACAACCAGCTATACTCAAACCATACAACAAATCCAACGATAAGTCAAAACCACTGCATAACATCAATGGGGATTCGGTTCGATGATTCCACAAAGCACGCATTCGATATATGACACTCCCGGTTCCCACATCACTGATGATGTATGTTTGAGAATTTCCATTTACTGGAAACCTTTATTAGAGAGTGATACGCTAAATTATATGAAGAGAGACACGATACATCAGGGGAGGATCACAACTAGGGCCACGAGGTAATACCAAAAACCCTATTTGGATTTACCTTCTAAGTAGAGGATTGATGTTGGGTGATGTTGGACACATCCACACCGAATATACTACATAGAGAACAATGAAAGAATAAAAAATCTACTATGTGCCTCTCAGGGGATTCCAACCACCCTATCCGAGAAGTCATGTTAGAGGAATAATACTCCTATGATTAGGAAATGATACTAAAAACATCTAGGAATTTATAATGGTAGTTAACCCTAAATAAACTCATCAAAATATTGTGGAAGAGGAAATGAATTTTCATAGAAAACAGAGTGTTCATGGTGTGTAGTAGTAATACTTGTCGTGTCCCGTGACCCCGGGTACTGCCCTTGTAAATGGAATGTTTCACTGGAAATATATCTAATCTAAGACCCAAAATTGGTCTCACATGGACCTTCTCATACCAAGGATACGAATTTCACTAACGGCACATAAAAAGATACTATGTTTTAATGTAACCTTCATTTTAGTAAAAAGATCGGACATGGGGCTGGTCTGGGTTCGATCTGACCCGCTGGACCCGGCCCTATCTACTGGTCGACCCACCCAGTGTGGAAAACCCATCCCGGTCCATTCTGACCCTATTTTCAAATTTAAACATGGTGCATTGGGCCCAATTCCCACTGGACCAACTAGCAAGGCCCTGTTCTCCTAGTCTGGCCCACACACACAGGGGATGCCTCGTCACCGCATGCAGTCTGCCCAAACAGTATGCCCCAAGGTCTTGGTGGCGTCATGCCACATCCTATGTGGTCAGTCAGTCTCCCCTCAATACACCCTAGGTGCCCCTCTTTTCCATAGATTCACCGCCTATGTGGCCCCTTTCATGGTGGGGCCACATTCCACACAGCTACGCCCCCCACACTGTGACATGCGTCGTGCTGCCATGTGCCACCGTACACCACCAGCCACTACCACTGGAGTCTTCTTCTAGTAATGAAACATCTACACTATGTCGATCATCCTATAGTGATTTTTTTTAAATGGGGATACTTATGAGATCCTCAGTTTCTGGTATAGACTTTTTTGGGCCTTGATTCATCTTTTCACCACTCTGAGGGTTTGATTGCATTTGGGGGCTCCTGGAATGTTTATATGCCACCATGAGGGTCCAACGATGAAGAAAACCAAGAATAGGAAAAGATAGAAGAACAAAAAAATTACAAAGGAATGAACCTCAGGATTTGTTCATGTTGGTCTGAATTCGTTCCCATTAGAATAAATAACAAATAAGAAAAATAATCATCCAGTTTCATCTCCCATTAAATCCCTACAAATCAATCTCATCGCACAAGAACAAATGTATCATTAGACAACTAGTTTATTGTATGGTCCATTTTCATCATTTATTCTATGAAATAGAAAATAAATTACTAAATTCATGATTCCCAAACTTGGGGTTGGATCATTCGCGAAAGAGGGTTGATGCTCGTGTCGCTACCATTGGGGAGATTCGTCAAAACAACGTATGTTGATCTCAGATCTACAATCCAGTCATCATTCATCACTGAGATAATCCTCCATGATCCTCTCTCTAGAGACTCTAGCTAATTCCATGGTTATTATCCTATCCATATATCCCTGGTAAAAAGGAAAATTAAAAGAAATGTCATTGTGTCAAAAAAAATATTAAAATATTTTTTATTACAGTTTTGTCCAATAACTAATTTTCACAGTTGACCTGCACAGGACAATTTTAGGTCTCACCTAGGGTATAATATTTTCACCAAACATATTCGTTCCCTACGTTTTCTGATCTGATCAATCTTTTGAGGGTTCTCCCACTTTTCCATAAAACCACTCATGGGTACTATTTAATGATTAATATTTTTCAAACATTTATTCTGGGCGCATTGGGCCTTAGAATTTCATTCCATCTCAGTGTTTGGAGACATAATAATTGAATATAATATTAAATATAATACACTGAAAAATATAGGACATTTCATTCTCCCCACATTAGGTATTTACAACAATGAAATCGAAAATAAATATTACCAAAACAGATGTGGGTACTGTGCATGAATCTGATCTTACCACCCCAATGTGCCCTCCTGGAGATTCATGTGCTACCATAAGAAACTCACCAATAGAATCTCTCACACATTAAGGTTCCTCTATATCAGATACTTGATCTACATTGGGTACCCATCTAAACTATCTCTTTTGTCTAGGTACAACTCACCCAAGTCGATGAAGTGTGATAGGTCTTTCACATACCTACTTAGATGAGATGAGATTAAGACAACATGTACCCAATTCAACTACAGGGGTAGAGATATGTGGTATTCCTCATCACAAACTCTTTTTAGTTTCTGAAAATAACCAATGGATCCTAGAGAAAACATTTTCCCCCGATTGAATCTGTTCAACCCACATCAAATTGAGACCGAAAAGAACACATGGAATAACTCCTATAACTCCAAATTTATCTGTCTCTAGTTTACATATGGATTATTCTAGCTCTACACAGTCTTCATCGACTCATAGATGATATCGAATTTCTCATTTTTATCTCACACCAACTCCAGACTCAAGAGTGTTGGCTCCCCACGGCCAGTCAACCAAAGCGGTGACCTATAGGGTCTCCAGTACAGAGTCTTGAATGCTTCCTTACCAATATTTGAGTTTTAGATGTTTTTTTAAACAAACTCCGTCGGTGGTAGGTGATCCTCCAAACTCTGATCGAAGTACAACATGCAAGCCCATAGAATATCCTCGAGAAGCTGAATTATTCTCTTAATATGGCCATCTGTCAAAAGATGAAATGTCTTTCTCAATTGTAACATATCCCCAAAGGCCTCTTACAAACCCTTCCATAGCTATTATGTGAAACAAGATTCATGATCTGAAACAATCATCAATGGAACACCTTGATGCTGAACTATCACCTATATGTAATGGTATGAAAATCTCTCCACTAAATGTTTCTCCTAGATATGTTGGAAGTGGACTGAAATGGTGATTTAGTCAACAATCACCCATATGCTATCGTGTCCCATGGATGTATGTGGTAAACCTATCCCAAATTCCATGTATATACCATTCCACTTCCACTCTAAAACCTCTCAGGGTTGGTTCAAGACCACTGGAACCCAGTTCTCATACCTCATATTCTAACATGTGAGGTTTTGTGAAATGATCACTGTAAGTCCCTTATTAATTCAGATCCACCAAAACTAACATAGAAGATCTTTGTACATCATCACCACACCTAGATATACCACCAAAGGGGATGTGTTTAAGTCCATAAAAATCTCCTCCCACAATTCCACTTGTACTAATATGCTTCCTCTAAAAATAATGACATTTTCTCTATGTTTTGAATATCCAAAAGGTGAATTTCATTTGGAGGAATGAGCATTTAGAGTATCATAGTCAGCATCCCCGATATATTCCTCCATGAATCACTATAAGAGTAGAGTGGTACCAACCATTGACTAGAGGTAATCTCCCCCATTACCACCAACAAAGGATAACTACAATGAGGAAAACTACTTTGACACCTCATACAGAAACTACACACTTCATCTCTTGATAAGAGGGTCTACAACCATGTTCCCCTTCCTAATAGTATAGTGATATCAATTTTATAATCTTTTATGAAGTCTGGCCACCACTTCTATCTAATGTTCATATCCTTCTGAGAAAATATATACATGAGATTATTGTAATAAGAGTAGATGAAAAATTGTTCACCCGTCAGGTAGTGTCTCTACAGCTTCAATGTGAAAACCACTTCTGCAAACTCAAGATCATGGATCTTGTAGTTCTACTGATGTTCTCTCTACTGGGGTGAACCATAAGAAATAACTAATTGAATCATCATCAAAACACAATCAAGTCTGGTTTCTAATGCATTAAAAATCACTATGTACTTGACACCCTACATTGGAAATCTCATGACTGGAGTTCTCATCAATCTCTGTCTCAAATGTTGAGCAGCATGCTGGTACATTTATTTCCACACGAATGGATTCACCTTTCAAGTCAGAGCTTTCATGGGTTCTGATATCATGGAGAAATCATTAATGAATATCTAGTAACATCTATCCAACCCATGGAATCTTTGCACCTTCTTCATGTAGGGGGATCATATGATAATAATGCATTTACCTTGGTCGGGTCCACTAACACTCAATCTTATGAGATAACATATCCCAGAATCTAGAACACTTGAATTCAAAATTAGAATTTGTGAGATTCCCATAAACCCGGTGCTCTCAGAGTACATCCATAACAATCCTTATGTGTCTTGTGTTCCCCTCCTCAGACACTTAATGGTCATGGATATCGTCAATGAAGACTAACACAAACTAGTATATGTATGGCTAGATGATCTAATTCATGATTCCCATGAACTCTGTTGGAGATTTTGTCATTCCAAATAAAATCACCAATACTCAGTGTTATTGTATCAGTATATCAAATTTTTATTTTTTATTTCCTCATCCCATACTCACATCTTGATATTTCATGATTGAAGGTTAACCGTTGAGAACCATCTTTCCCAATCTGCTAATCAAAGTGGTCATCGATCCTGAGTAGTGGATACTTGTTCTTTTGGGCCACCTACTTGAGGTTCTAGTAATCCCCACACAACTCCAATCTCTATAATTTAGATAACAACACTAGGGCCACCCATGGGGAATAATTAGGTCCCATGAAGTCGTTCCTCTAAAAATACTCCAACAACACCCTCATCTCATGATTCTCTGAGAGAGCCATCTGGTATGCTAGTGAGGATATCGGTTCCATCCTAGGGGTGTATTTCAATGTAGAATTATTTCTCCAGCTGTGTAGGAAATCATGGAGCATCTTTAGGGAAGATATCCTTATACACTTCCCCTAGTGTTGGAAATTGGAAACTCATAACATCTGGTGCACTACGGGTGAGTCTATCCAAGTGATGTGTGATCGGTTTTTCCCCCTATGTTTGAGTTCATCTAGTGCTACCTAGGTATGATTTTCACCAAAATTGGAAAACCCCATTCTACTACTGTAGGCACACCACATGCTTATCATAAAAATTCAATATGGGAATGGACTGAAGATAACCCATCCATATCAAAAATGACATTATTAGACCTTGAAGCTGCATCCAAGAGTCTCCAACCGAAACACTCGCCACCAACAGAAAGGCCACACTGTCGGCATTGATGTGTCATCATCTAGTCTCCTCCAGTAGGTGTATCTAAGCGTTAGGGTCGATCCAATGGTTCTATCATAATATTATGGTCTCGAACATGAAATGTGGTAAGGAAGTAATGACTATAACATATGTCTATAAGTATGAGATAAATAGTCGAAAAGAAAAATATCATTCCTCATATCATCCCAAGAGCCCATGTGTCATAATCTTGGACCGTATGCTGCTTTCCCCACCCCTTCCATTTAGCTCCCTGTGACTGGTATGGACCACCAAGGGTGGTGGTGGTATAAATTCAAAACATAGAACACCTCCCAATTCTTTTCTTTCTCCTCAACCATGTCTTCCTCCCTACAGGTATACCTACTCTTGTATGTGCCTCTTCCTCAGTGTTCCATAAATTGTCTCCCTATCAACAGCATGATGGGTTATAAAATATTTAGCGAGATGCCCCTACCATCACATGATTAGTATCACCTATCTGTAGGATCAGTAGACCCAACATGTGAATCGTTCACTACAGATCATCTTCCCCGGGACCTCCTCCAAAAAGGTCTCCCATGTTCGATTCCCGGATTCTAATGTCTACTCCCTGATGTTGAGATATCTAAACATATATTTCCTTTGCTGACAGTCACTTTCTGTCTCTACTCAGCGAGGAATCTATCCACCACCAAGGCCCACTTAATCAACCCAGCATAAGTAGGAACACTTAGAGGGATAATACTATCTTGAATGTCTCTATATAGACCCCACTAAAATGTCTGAGCCTAGAAGTACTGATCCACGAAAATATACATTTATAACCTAAAAGGATGGTGAACTTTTATGAATTATTAGTTAATTTCATATTTCCCTATTGGAGTAACAGAATATTATCTATATATAGAGATCTAAGCATTATTGGTGGTATACCTTCTTTGATTAGTCACTCGAACGATGTCCATGAGAGAGTCACCATCTCGTGATTCTGGATAGCCAGACTCCACCATCACCCTGTTGAGCCCTACAAAAGGCTTGTTCATGGACCACCATCTGATCTACTAGTGTACTAACTAGATGGAAAACTCGGTTCACCACATCAGTTTAGTCCTCATCAGCCTAATTGTTGGGATCTCCAAAGAACTTGAGGGTTCTATATCTTTGTAACTCATGGAGCACACTCAGCATGTGATTTTCATTTGTTGGTACTGCAGGTACCATAGGTATCTCCTTTTTTGGTAGTACAGATGTCTCACCACCAGGTGGTATCATCTATAAAATTGTTCCCTATACTGAAGCCTCATCATTGAGGTGGTCATCCTCTTGATTGAACTATTGAACCCTAGCTGGTATACATCATGGAAGAATCCTATAATGAAACAAGATTTACTACAGTAAATGAGTATATCTCAAAAGCTAACTCAAAAATTACATTGAAACCAAAACCCATTATTATGTGATGCATGTACCATTTTCCAGTGTTGTCATATACCGAGTCGAAAATCAGGTTAGTGGAGTCCTTGTGTATGGATACCTCATCTTCCACACAAACACTACAGACCCCATCCTAAAATATGAACTCAACAAACATAATAATGCTACCCCAAACAAATATCGTATACTTTTGGTCCTAAGGTAGAACATAACAACTCTGAAACCATGCTTTCCCGATCTATCCTTTTGGGGCCCGTTCCACGACTCACCAATTCTGACTCTAATTCGCCAAGGAGGGTGATGAGCCCCAAGTTGGAATATCACTAACATGGGAGGAATTTCCTTAGTACCTATACACACACTCACATCTCATAGCCTACAATGTTGGAATGTAAAAAACACTAAGAACAAATGAATTCATTCCACTATAACACAACCAAAGTAGGAAAATATTGTAAATTAAAGTAAGGTAAATCGGTCCAGATTACAAGGAACCAATGTTAATGACTGTAAAGGAGTTCATGATACTCATCGGCAGTAAACCCTGTGTGATCCAACATGAAGGAAAGGTGCTGGAAATATTGTCTGATTTCATTGGGACACCTCAAGCTACCTAATCACACAAGGCTCTATCGCTTCCTGGTCCTCCATAGTCTTTGTCAAAAGGTGACTTGTCGGCAAAAGACACGACTTGTACAGGAAAATTCCATGCATGTGTGACTATAAAAATACTTAGTAGGATACCCCAAAACCACAAACCAATACAAAAATCAATACCCAATGGACAGATAAATCCATCTCTACACAAGATTATGTTTACATTATACAACAAGAATATCCAGATATACTCAAATCATACCACCCAGCCTAGGGTAAGTCATAACAATTGTATACCAACACTAGTGATTCAGTTCAATGATTCCCCAAAGCACATATCCAAGAGAACATTATCCAAAGTCAAATAGACCTGATGATATCGGTCCGAGAAGTACCATTCATTGAAAACCAACATGAGAGATAGATAGGCTGATTGATCTAAAGAGATATATGATACATAAGAGGAGGATCAAATCCATAGCCATGGGGTGATACCAAAAAATCCATCTAGATTAACCTACAATTTAGAGGATCAATTCCCGATGATGTCGGTCATGTTAATACTGAAGATTCTACATAGGGAATGAAGAAGGAATAGAGGATCTGCTTCGGTCCTCTCGAGGGATTCCAACAGCTCCATCTTATAAGTCCTCTTAAAGGGATCATACTCTTTTGAGTAGGAAACAATACTAAAAAACCATCAGGTAAATTATAAAGGTAAAAATATATAATGAAAATCATCCAGGATATGGTGGATGACGGGATTAATTTACCTATAAAATTTATGGTTCATGGTGTGTAGTAGTCACACTAACTATAACCCTTATCGGGTACTGCCCAGGTAAATAGATCATCTCACTTGTAATATATGTGATCTAAGACCGTCCGTTTATCTGAAAAAGGAGTTTATCATCTCTAGGGTCTCAACATTGTTAACGGTGTGTCAAATAGATTCTTCATTTAATTATCATGATCATTTTTGTAAAAATATCCAATCTAGGTCAAGGTCATCCAAATCCATCATAATAGTTGATCAAGAGTACCACCATTCACACAATAACTTTTAGTGTGGCCTAATTTGGAGAACTCTATAGTAGTAATGTACTTTGTCCAAACCTTATAAATACCATTATTTTTCAATTATGGTAGTATGAAATTAGTATCTATCACTATATTTGAGGATATATACCGATACTTCCTCAATTAGTTCACTTATAACTTTAAAAATAAGTGTTACATTGATATACCCAAGTGAAAGAAACAAGACATGAAATATTATAATTACCTCATTGAATAATGGTAGAGAATAACATATTTTATTGAATTCATTCATCCCTATGAAATTTTTTCGGGAATATTCCTGGATATTGTTCAGAAATAACTTGATTGGACCCTTATCTCTGGGAAGTATCTTGGTGTATTTCAAGAATTCTCTAAAGAGGGATAAGCATCACAAGGAATTGATGCATTAGACTACGACTCAATCTATCACAGTCTCTCATCTTTATCTACATTAAAATTAATACATGGAAGGAATGAATGTTTTTAAATTCTCTCTAACACCTCATCCAATCCATATTTGTGATTCTCACTCAGACAAGGCCCCGTCATGCACAACTTTATCCCTACATTGATTCTAGGACTCGTGTGTGGGGAAAACACACAAAATCCTATTTACAAAGTGTATATAACATCACTGAGTCTTTGAGTGATAAAATGTTCTATTTTATCATCCTATATGCTCTAAGGAATAATTTTCTCATGCTCCCACAAATCATAAATAAAAAATACATTGATTTAAAGAACAAGTACATCTATTTCCCTTAGCATAAATGACTTGATTACACAATCATATAATGTTTCATCATTAGACACGATCTTCATGACTATTTGGAAAATGAAATAGTGAAATTGGGAATTACTCTGTTTTATTTTTTGTATCTATACCACCCCAAATAATGGTATTGATGTCTAGGAATAGTATCAAGTCTCTAATAGAGGATCATATTTTTTGGATGACTGGATATACAAAAAATCAATCACACATTCCCATATAATAATTCATACATAGCTGAATCAATTCTTACCCTCAGTGGTAGTATCCTATCTTTTATTATAATGATTATCTGTATATCCAACAAATTCTAGATATAGTTTGTGCCGAAAACACAAGGAAAATTGAGATGATTTTCCAATAGAAATTATTGTCTTCATTCTCACAAAATTCATATCTCGAATATTAGGAGGAGTTTATGTGTAGTGTATGATCCTATATAATTATTCTTATAATGATTATTAGTATACCTTAATCAATATTATTTTTTTCTTGGACTATTACACATAACTCAAAGATGAATAACATCACCCACATCCCCTATACACTTATTAGCACTCTGGAAGAAAAGGAAAATTCTCCACTAGTAAACCAAATACATAATGATGTATCCAAAAAGATGTTATTTATGAGTTCAGGATTAAAAACCCATAATTTTTGAAGTATAAGGAAGTGCATCCCACTATGGTAGAATGAGATGACCTAAACCCACACATCCGGGTTTAGCACATAAAAAAGATGATTATTTTAATTTATAAAATACAATTAATAAATTCAAAGATGAATTTACATTATTGGACTTTTTACAATCTTTTTTTGGAGAATTAGACATATAAATTACATTATATGAAGGTTGAATAAATGTTAAATAAAATAACAACATTTATTTGTGTGTGATAACTCCGTAAGTGAATCAAAAACCTTTATATAATTCTATTATACCTGTGAAAAATAATTTAAAGCATAAGGTGAGAATTTAATTTTCTCAATAAGGGTCTATAAAAGAATTTATAAATACTCTTGTTTGAAAACTATATAACATTATTAAAAAAATATTGGTAAAAACAATACATAATGATTTCTTTAAAATAATAATATAATATTCTATATATCCTTATATAGTATATATTATTTGAAAACCATATAATTTCAAAATAATAATTCATTAGATATTCAACTATTGATTTCTCCATTTTCAAAACACTAAATTGTATTGATTTAACATGATACGCAGAAGAACAAAAGAATAAACACAAGGCCAATTAGTCATATCAAATTTCGTATAGAATCACCTTTAGGTCTTGGGTTCAATCCCAATAATATAACTTTTCCATAGATAATTTAGTTCTATATTTTAAGAAAATATTTTAAATTCTCCAAAGTTTCTTAGTCGTAACCCAAAAACGTTTCAAAACGAAATTTAATTTATTTCATTAGTAGAAAATAATCTTATATATTTATTTACAAAGAATAATTATATTTTTATTTATTTCTAAAAAACTAGGGGAAATCCATACTTTTAAAAAACATATTTAACTTAAAATACATAAAGACAACCAATTAATGTATTAAATTCAAGATTGTATTAATGTGAGTGTGTTACCAATAATATTTTAGATGATGTCCATTTATAATTTTATTACTTACATTCCTTATCAAATAAAAATAACTCACACATAAAATGATAATATTTATCTTGGTGTAAAATAATGGTACACATAAAATTATAGCCTACACATAAAATAATAACGTTTCACATTTTCTTTGTAAAGGAAAAAATTTAATTAGAACAATAACAAAACAATATTTTGTTATTTTATTAAGTTGAATCATAAAATAATTATTTATATGATTAATTTCAAAAAAATATATATAAATATATATGAAAATAAATAGATGATTTGATTTATAGGAAGCGTTATAATTCAAATTAAAATTTGAAAAAAAATAAAATATAGATTTGATTAACATCTTGACATATTAAAATACTTCATTTATTGAATTTGAAAGCATAAAAATATGTATACATATATATATATGAAAATTAAATACATCCCTTAGAAACCATCAATTCACATTAAATCATAAATTGATAGATTTAAAAATAATATTCAATTATTGTATAATTATAAAACATAATTTTTTAAAAACTATATACATTCCTTTATGATAGAATTAAGAATCATAATTCTCTTAAAAATAAATATTACCCCTTATGGAAAAATTATAAACATAATTTTGATTAAAATAAATACTATACTTTACAGTAGAATTAAAAAACATAATTTTTTTATAAATAAATACTATCACTTATTTTTGTTTTTAACAACCATAGAACCAACTTCTGGTTCACATAAAACACCATCTCAATACAAAATCTCACAGGTATTCATTGATGAACACTCAAAAAAAGTCCCTTTTATAAAACTTATTTTACTACACAATTAATATAAATATTATCCTAATTTTTTCTGCAAGTGGTGCATAATTACAACTTCTTGAGAAATCTCATTCAGGTTGGACTATGCATACATTTTCATACATTTTATAAACTCTGACCCAATAAAAACATATTTTATTTATAAATTAAATATTAAAATTCATACAATTTAGGTGTTAAAAAACATTCAAAAAAGGTGTTTTCCTTTTGAATTAACAACACAAATATATACCCCATGAATCTCCATATAATTATTTTTAATTCATTTTATTTTTTTTCGTTCACATTTTCCATTAATTTTACTATTATTTTTTTTCAATGATTTTTGAAACAAAAAATTTATCATATTTGTGAAATTTTTTTCGTTCTTTAATTTTTTTAGAATTTTTTTAAAAAATATCAATAAAATTTATTTTTTATTTAGATAAATTTATATATTTTTTTATTTCATAATTTAATAAGAAAACATCAAATCTAATTTCAAATATTTATAAAATATGTTATCGTAAAAACAATAATAATAAATTTTAAAAATTTTACCCCCAATTATAATTTTTATTTTTATTATCCTTACACTCTGTTTCACTAATTAATCCAAATTTAACAATATTTAATTATAAATCATTCCCTTATTTATTTTAAAATTTCTTTAATTTATTTGTTAATAAAAATATTATATGAAAAACATAATAATTTAATAATATATTAAAATCAAATCATTTAAAATATATCAAGAAAATTTATTAAAACAACATTTATAAATACAGACTTTGTTTTTAATTTTAAATAAAAATAATTTTCTTGAAAAATAATAACATATTCATAACATTAAATATTAAAATATACTTTCAAATAATTAATATTTTTTAAATTATTTTTAAAAAAATACATCTATTTAATGAAAATATTATTTCTTGAAAGGAAATATATTATAATTTGAATCAAATATTATTTTGTGTATAAAAAAAATTATAAAAGTTTTCATTAAAAAAACTCTTAATTATATTAATGTTATAGAAAAATATTAAATAAATACATAATTAAGATTCTAAATATTGTAGGATGTCACATTATTCCCCCCGTAAAATAATTGCACCGTCAAAATTCCTTAATCGGATAAAAAATTCAGAATTTGTGTCATCAAAATTTAGAAAAACTAGAATTCCTAAATGTATATACTCAACCAAAAACATATAATATCCAATGTTTTCTACACCATCAATCTAATACGAACTATAAATACCCAAACCCACACACTTAGGTTCCGTACATAAAAATTTTGTGATTTTTTATTTATAAAGGGAAACAAAAAAGTATGAAGATCATTTTACATGCAATAAAATTTGTTGATATAGTTTTTGTAGAATTAGACGTAAACGTTACATTTAATAAAATCTAGAAAAAATAAATAAATTAAATTAACTAAACATATTCATGTATGTTAACTCTATAAGTGATGAAAACGCCTTCATTTGATTAAACCAAACCTGTGAAAACAAATTAAGACCTAGGGTGATCATTTAATTTTCCCAGTAAGGGGTTTTAAAACAACTTAGAAATATCAAACTATGAAAACTAAAAAACATCATTCAAACAAATAATTTTATAAAAATAATTACATTGAAATATTTTTCCAAATAATGGAAAAAAATTTTAATTATCCTTATATATTTTATATTATTTTAAAACTATTTAATTTTATAATATTAATTTGTTACAAATACTACATTGGATTTCTCCATTTTGAAAACAAAAATTTGTAAGGATTAATCATGATACTCAGAAGGACATATGAAAAATCATAATTCCACATAGATGTATCACATCAGGGATAACATCCCCTTGTGGTCATGGGTTCACTACTCATACCATATCTTATCATTCGATACTATTGTGCCATATTTTACGATAATAATTAAATTGTTTTGTCTTTCTCACTCATAACCCAAAACAACTTCAAAACCATACCTAAATTATTTTCCTAGGAGAAAATAATATTATATATTTATTTACATGAAATAAAAATATTATTAAAAATTTATAAAAAATAAAATAAATGCACACTTTATTAATAATTTCTGTAAAATACACACATAAATACAATGCCTTAAAAAATTAATTAAATTTTTAAATTAAAGTGAATGTAATGTCAATAATTTTTTTGAAAATAAAAATATCTAACGTTATGTATTGAAATCAAGAGCATATAAAGATAATTCACACAATAATGATAATTTTTAACTTTTTTTAAAAAAAATTATACCTAAAATAATAGCCTACATATAAAATAATAATGTTTTTATTATATTTTTAAATGAAACAATTGAATGAAAATAATTTAAAAAAAATTATTTTTTTGAGAAAACTCAACAAATAATTCCTTATATAATTAATTTCCAGCAATGTATATACATTTATAAAAATAATTATATATATATAGTTCTTTGAATATAAATAGATTATTGGGTTTCTATGAAGGGTTAAAATTAGAATTAAAAATTGAAAATTAAAATAAAATATAGACTTGTTTCAAATTAGGAAATAAAAACTTCCCTCCTCTATTTTAATTTATAGTATACACTAATACACACACAAACACACACACACACACACATATATATATATGTATGAAAATTAAATAAATCCCTTACAAAACCAAAAATTTAAATTTAATTATAAATTGTTGGATTCAAAATAAAAATAACAATATGTTATGAAAGAATTATAAAACATGATTTTGATAAAAATAAATAAAATCCTTTATAGAAGAATTATAAAACATAATTTTGTTAATAATAAATTCTATTTATTACGGTAAAATGTTAAAACATATTTTTTTAAATAGTTTTTATCCCTTACTTGTTTTAAAGTATGGTTGAAAACTAACTTCTGTTGCACTTAAGACACTATCTCACTATAAAATCTATTTTGTTTTCATTTAATAACATCTAAAGAAAGCCCTTTTATAACTCCAATTCTACAACACCAATTATTTAAATTATATCCTTGTTTTTTATGTGAACAGTGCACTATAAAATCATGATGAGAAAGCTCATTCAGGTTGGAGAAAACATACATTTTTATATATTTATTTGACTCTTACAGAAGATACACATATTTTAATTCTATATTATATATTATAATTCCTACTTTATATGTGATATAAAACATTAAAAAAGTGTTTCCATTTCGACTTAAACAAACACACACATCCATCACGAATCTCATTATTATTACTTGTTATTAATATTACCTATTTTTTTTCATTTCCCACCATTTTATTTATTTGTTGAATGTTTTTTAAAACAAAAACTTTAGTATTTTTTACTATTTTATACTTTAAAATCATTTTTCTATTTTTAATACAAATACATGATTTTTTTAATTATATAATTATATATAATATAATTTCAAAATGTTAAAAAATAACATCACAATATAATTGCATATATTATCAAAAATATATTATCATAAAAATTATAATATTAATTTTCTAAAAATAATATTTTACCAATAATTATTATGTTTATTATTATTATTATTATTATTACTTTATATTTCATTATTTTATCCAAATTTAATCATTTAAAATTTCAAATCATTATATTATTTAAATTAAAATTCCAATAATTTATTTATGAAATCAAAATTTATATAAACAAATAATAATAAATGAATTTTTTGAAATTCAGTTATATTAAAACATATTAAGAAAATTTATTGATTCTAAATATATAAAAATAAAATTTTCTTAAAATATTAAATCAAAATAGATTTATGTAAAAATAATAATATATTAAAAACATTTGATATTACTAAATAATTTTATATATATAATATATATTATCTTAATTTAAGAAAAATACCTTTATTCAAATATAATACTATTTTTTGAAAAGTGATATTTTATATTGAGAATGAAGTATTATTTTGATTATAAAAAATAACTTATTTTTATAAAAGTTTTTATTAAAACATTTCTAAGATTGTTTACAATTATAAACAAACTACCAAATAAATACTTAATTACTATTTGAAATTTCTTGGGATGTTATATAGAATCCATTGGCGATGCTTCACATCATTCCCACTTGGTTGATAAGTTAATCCAGTCACGAAAATACAAGGATCATCCACAACCATAAAATACTCATCCACAGTCATCCAATGTTAAAGAACAAATGTCTAATACACAAAAAGACATGATAGTAATCAGTCAGGACCCATCACCTTAGTTAGTTGGACCTTCCTTGCTTTTATTCAAGGAATAGCCTCTTGGGATTATGAATATTCCCTTAGCATAGAATTATGATGTAATTAAGCACATCATTATAATTACTTCATGGATCTAATTATTTAATAAAATCTAACTATCTGAAAATATTCATATGGCCTTCATCATAGAGCTAAAATTTCCCTCTCCAGTTTGATTCTTGTGTTGTCAATATTCAAGTCATTAATGCAACGGAAGAAAACTATGAAGTGTTTTAACCCATCAAATCCTTTAACATGGATGGTGAATGTGTATCCATTCATTAAACATACTCATAATATTAAAATTAGGTCAATTTAATGGTGTATTAGTTAGAGAATTTTGGATGATAGATTTATGATAAACTATATCTCGAATCAGATGAATTACTCGTTTGGGTTACCAAGGTTTATTTTACCCCATCTGACTCTAAAATTTATTGAGATAATAAGATTGACCAAAAAATTATGACTCATCTATATTATAAGTTTCATTGGAATATACTATTGATAACATGTTACAGTGATGTCCCAAGATCCATTGGTATATGGAAGTCCTCTATTTATATCATTAGTGAGTCAAATACTCCCTCAATGATAAAGTGTGAGTACGCAACGGTGAAGTTTCTCCACATGACAGTTGTGATTCTAGGTATTACAAAATGGGTGGGAAGAATCCCTATATTGAAGAAGATGGGCATATAAATGCTCCCAATGACATGATAGCCACAACATGGGACCCAAGGGAGGATTTAATGGAATATCCATCCTACTAATTCACCTAATTGAAGTGAAAAATCTTGATCATGGTATCCATTTCTTCTAAAAATTCAATTTTGTTATTAGATTACATCATACTCTTCTAAGGGACATGTTTATCTAATGAAAGTATATCTTCTTTGAGTCCCATGCTTGAATTTTCATCCCCTTCATATAAATAAACATCACTATATTATCATTATAAGAGCCATATGGACAAATTGGAATTGTACCAAGACATATTCTGTCAACATCAAAAGAATAACTCATCTTTAAATACCTCATGGAATAGTATCCCTAGCCTCTTTTTCCACAGTATCGATAAAACTAGAAGGAAATCAACCCACTAGAAAATATTTTCCACATATTGAGGAAATTAATAATAAAGAAAATATCCTAAACTAGATATATTTTTCCCTCCTTCCAATCCATTGGATTCTAATTAACGGGATATGTATGAAACTCCACTTGCTATTAAAGCTGGATTCCCCACCACTATTAATGATCCAATGTAGCCCAATATTAGCATTGAGTCTGATCCTAGACTACCAGTGAATAATGTTTTCATGCCTTTTTTCAGGAAATAGTGATACATTTATTCCTGGACTATCAATTTGTTGTACTTTCATGGAACTATAAATAGATTCCATGGATTTATCTGAAGGTCATCATCCACCATCTTGGTCTTCAGATTATCCATTGTATATTCGAAATGTAATATATAAAAAATGGTTCTATTAAATTGATTCCCAAGGATGAGGTCAAAAATTTGGTCAATGGAAACATTTTTAGTGTTTTTCGATACCAATAGTTACTTACGAACATCACCCCATTTAGAAATAAAAACAAAAATATTAGGGTTTTGAACAACATCCAAAATCACAACCACTGATTCCTATAGAAATAATTCACTATCCTACTCACTAATTTAATGGTTGATGAAACCATTAGCATTCAATCTATTTAATTCATGTAATAATTTCCATGATACAATAATATTTGTGTTGATTCTAAAAAAGAAGAATTCATTTCCTTCAGGAAACCTTATCAAACACTCTACAGTAGAGTGATTCCCCTCATCATAATGAACATTGGTATGACCAAACAGTTTAATATGTACAAAACCTCCAATATTTTTATCATGATATTGGTATAGTGATACCAGTAGAACATTTTAATAAAATCCCATGAGTTTTATAGAAACCATAAAGATGATGACAATGTGTTTTTCATGCTCCTAGATTATGACAATTCGTATGTTTTGTAAAAGTTTTTTCATTACATATTACATGAAGATACAATTGAGGTTGTGCTAAGAGATCCTGAAGAAAAGTGTCTTTTTCTAATTAGATATTTATTTTTTTCATATTAGGACAATCAAGAGGGGTGGTAAATTGAGTTCCAATAAAAATTTATTTCAAAAAACCATATTTAAAAATCCCCAAAATTAAAACCAATCAGCTCAAATAACCCGACTACGAGATTTATAAATGTTTTGATTCTTAAAAAGATTTCTCAATTATTGATTAGTTATAAGTTAAACAATACACTTTATTATTTTAACATTTGAAACCAGTCTATTAACAAAAATTGTTATACAATAACTATCAAAGATTAACTATTAGAGGGAAGTGACGTTTTCTAAAATAATTATAAAAACAGAGAATAAAAAACATGAAATCATGCATAATTAGTAAACATTAGCTTTGGTATCATGCAGATACCTAATCCTCACCACTTGGTGATCACCTGGAACAAATAATTTTATATTAAATATATATGATCCATACCCTAGACTAGGGTTACAATAATATACAAACTTTCCATGTTAACTATACCACTTCTATAGTATTCGTGGGAGTGTAAAAACAAACCAGATGCACATGGACCTCTTCAACTATCATCTAGGGGAGTTTAAATGTGAAGGTTTATGGAGAAATATAAGTATATTTTAGTTTGGATTATGGGTCATCGTGTGTTTATTAAATAGAGAAACACACTGCTCAAAATGTAAATAAAGTACACAGGTATATAAAAATAGTTTAGAATGCGATGTGTGATGATTTTGCAATCTTTTGGACTCATTTAGGATGGTATAAGTGAATATGGAGTTGTCATTATAAAATATATAGAAAAATAGATAGTCATTTTTTCTTATTTCTTCTTTTCTCAATGTGGTTGAAGATTCCTTGAATTTTTTTCTCTTCTAAATTTGTTACTTTAAATGTTTGTGATGTTTTTGGTTCTCAATAGTGTCTTCATGTATGCATAGTAGGAACCTATTGTGTTTTTCTCCTTAGTGCACAAACAAAATAATATGTTTTCCCATGTCACTTCTCATTACCTTCTTGTAAATCCAGATATCCTCTTTACACAATGCAACAGACAAGAAGCATGTTCTCTAGTACCACATACCATGTACTGGTCACTGACATCATTAAATGTTGTCTCCAAATGACACACAAGATCATTAATATAAAAAGCAGTGCTAATTTTCTCAAATTTTATGATTAGTAATAAGTTCTAATTTATGATACATATCGTTTGCGACATAGTCTATCAATAGGTTAGGCAATAGTGACTCATGATTTTGGTGAGTCATGTTTTCGGTATCTCATTATATCAGAAGATAATTTTTACCAGTAGATCAGACTCTTGCTAGATCGCTTTGTAACTATGTTAAACTTTCCTAGGTAACTCTAAATTGGTCTATAGATCTGTCATAATGTGATGTGTTGGTAGATCATCTATCAGTATATTATACATAGAGAAATTATTAGTGTTGGCCAGATTCATTATTGGTAGGTCATTCATTGGTTGGTCAACTATCAGTAGATGATACATTGCAAACATCTATGTCAGTTCTGGTTAGTTAATCACTATATCAGTAACTCATACATCTATCAGTGACTCACCTTATCGGTAGCTTATTTAATCAGTAGCTTTTGTATCGGTGAGTCCGGTATTACTGACATGTCTATCGATAAGAAATGTATCAGTAGCTCATACTTGTAAGTGTCTTTCCATTAACCAAAATCTATAATTCATTATTATGATCTAAACGCTAACACCATAGGTTAAAATTATAATTAAACATAATGAATCATGATGAATCATAATAAATCATAAATAGAATAGTTAATCATGATTTATGTGCATTAAAAATAGAGAATTCCAACAATCTCCCCCTTTTTACTTTAACAAATCATGGAATTATATACAACAACAATTGAATTCATTTATGATGATCATAGAAAAACTCTACTTAGTATGTTACACATATTATTGAGATGATATTATAAAATAAACAAAATAACATATTACTTTATAAATTCCATTTTTCAAATATATGTTCCCTTGTAATATGTAGATTAATTTTATGCTCCCCCTGAGAGAAACACAATATTAGAAAGATATCTAATTATTTCTCCCCCTTTTGGGATTATCAAAAAAGAAACACCTAATGAAAAAGAATTAATAGATAAGGAAATAAAAGTGATATGAAATCATAGAATCTATTCTATTAATCATGAAGTACAGGGGATATCAAAAACTGTACAAAAAACATGTGTACATCAAATCCCTTTAAAAAAGTAATCCAACTATTTCTATGTCACATCAGAGTCCATAATTTTCTTTTCCTTAGCAGTAGTAAAGGATGATGGATCATAAGGTGAATTGGTAATAGTGGTGGAAGGTAAAAATCCAATAGTGAGGGAAGGAAGAGGAACTACTTGAAGAAGATATGGAGCAAGGCTTGGTCTAGAAGAGGAAGTAAAACCTTTTAGTTCCCATTGGATGAAAGGACTAATCTGGATTTGATCTTGAGCCGGGGTCAAGGCCAAAGTTGTGAAAACGGTACATGAAAAGGTTGACATGGGCAGGACTGGTCTGATAGGAGCAACAAGTGGAGCAACAATGGAAATGCAATGATGATGCAGGTATAGTTTGATTCGAATGATTATGTCCCTGATGACCTCACCCCCATATTTCATTTCCTTCTCAACAACATCTTTATTATCTATGAACCTCCAAACGGCTAGACTAAAATCATTCTACTACTTAAATTCCTCCATCAAATCATGAGTCACTAGAGGTAACCACAAATTCTACACAAAATATTTGAAATGACTTGTTATCTAATTCTTGGTGTAAATACTCTTAAAATATAATTCTACATTGTTTGTAATATCTTCTTGAGTAGTAGTTGCTTCTTTTGAGTATAATGTCACCATGTCATGCACATGGTCATAGTTCTTATTCATTTTACAATGTATATCCTATTAAGTTCCACCCATCACAGTTTTAAATTCCTCTAGAATCACAGATATAACCATCTCATCATCTAAGGAATGGAAAATAAGAGCAACTAAAGAAGAGGCGCCTTGCACTATATCTCAGATACGTAATCAAAATCAGATCACCTCTAGAGTACGAGTTCGAGGATATGTAGTAGAACTCCTCGAAGTTTCATCCTCAAAACGTTTCACCACTCTATCCAGAGATGTCTTATAATAAATTGTGATATTGTTAATGGCTGAAACCATAGAGGTCATCTAATTTCTCATTTTCTGATTGTCAAAAACAAAAGCTTCTATAAAAGGGTTCAACCATGGCTCATCCTGAGATACCACTCTCTCAGTAATCAGATCAGTATCACTTTAATTAATTCATGGAATAGAAGCAGGTTGACTTGCTATAATAGATGGAACCACAGCTAATAGCCCTTCTTTAAAGGTATTAATAATATCCATGGCCATATTCTCTGGATAACACAATGGAATGAGAGTAGGATAAGGGGAAACCCTCTTATCCTTTAAATCTAAATAATCCCAACCAAAGATCACATATCCTAGATCCTTTCTCCATAATGGTGCACCAATTCCATATAAAGAATCTAGTAAATCAATCTCATCTCTCTTATATGGTCTCACCCCCTTAGCATGTGCCCTTTTCCTAGAATATACTAATTACATCACTATAGTAACTTGCACTACCCTTTTATTGAGAACGTACACATGAACAGGAGTATCAGGATCACTATCGTCAAACACAGTTGGCTCAACATGGACATATGGAGCTACATGTGTTTCCACAATTGGTTCATATTCGACTAAGGTTGGGAGAACATGTTCTACCTCAAGTCCTTGGTCAACAACTGGATGATTTGATCCACTATCTAAACCATCAATTCCTTCATATTCTCTATCACTTCTAGATTCTCTATCACTTCCTTCTCCACTATCACTTCCATAAAATTCCTCCACATCTTCCTTAACTCAATTATCATCCATAGCTTCTTCTTATTCACTATCATTTCATTCATCATCACTGGATTCTTCAGCAATCCCAGATCTACTAACATACTCAGCATCCTTACAATCTACAGTCCCATATCAATCATTCTAATGTTGAATTTGTTCCTTAGACATTAGAGTTCTAGGTGAACCTACAGGACGACAAGTAATCCTTGATGGGATGGCATTATTTTCAATATCATACCAGTCATCTATTAGATATTCTGCACTATGAATATCCTCATGAACATTCTCACCATAATAAACACCCCCTTCATATGGTCCAACACCATGTAATATCATATTACTAGACCTAGAGGGATGGTCAACAGGATTGAAATCCATATATAACATATCATTATTCTCATCCCACATCTTATTCTAGGGGATCAAATTAATCCACATCCTCTTAAAGATAGATTTTTTTACACAGAAACCCTCACATGCTAAAATAGTCTCTTCACCTTTATTCACTAAACCAATAGCCTTCAACATTGTAGAGATAGTTCTAGGATAAAACAAAGAAATGGTCATGAAATGGGGTTTAGTTATCTCATTGATATGGACCATCAAATATCTTCACAAATTTACTATATGAACTTTCTTAAATAGATAGTTTATGTAAACATCTTGATATATAATAGATAAAAAATATCATTTCTTAAGACATAATTGATGTTGGATAAATTTGAATAAAATCCATCTATTCCCATCATGCTTTGTAAAAATAGGCCTCATATGATCTATATTGTCTATGAACTCATCCATATATTCCTTATAATGGAAGATGTCACATGTTGGTGGATCAGCTCATTGATGTTCATAAGAAAACCCCTCATGGGGTACCATTTTGTTCATTCTTCCCAGTTATTAGATAAAAATTAATTTCTTCATTCATCCACTATCGACTTTATCCAAAACACCTCAGATCCTTCAAGAAGAAACTCATCATTTATGTAAAACTCAAGTATCAGACTCTGATGGTATGACCCTCAATGTTGGAGAACCACTCCAAGCACACTTGTTATTACAATAATTTCAGTATAAGGGACTTACTTGACCATAACCATTATGATTGATAACCCCTCTCAGGGGTCAAAACACTATTCGCGAGTTCAGGATGAACATGCAGTTTTTTTGGTTACCTTGCTTCACCTATTTTCCTATTATATTATTGTGAATTAATTTCAGATCCTTATTGGACATGCTTAAAATTACTTTCTAAGAGAGGTTTTAAGGTTTTAGTTCATATGAGAAAGACAACAACTTGATAGATAAGTGTTATAAGGAAAGAAGACCGAGATTCGGAGTGTGAGGGTAAAAAGAAGTGTCGGACCAACGTTTATTTTATCATTTATGGACATGAAAACAATAAAATAATAAATTTGCGTTGAAAATAAAAAATTAATGATGTTTCAAATTCCGTATTATGAAATAATATATCGGTCTATGAGACACATCAGTGAGACACGTCGATGAGACATCATTGGTGAGACCTTTCGGTGAGTCACCATCAGTAGTTCTTATTGGTAATTGATCATTTGTAGGTCATATAGATAAGTCATAAATAGTATATCAAAATAAATTATCATACCTAACACATGTCTGATGTAAAATTTCCACCTAATCCTTAAAGTATTAATGAAAATATCAGTAACTTGATGTTCTGTGCCAATGAATTCAAGAGTTATATAACCTTTTTGATAATGATCTCTCTAAAAGAGATGTCTAACGTAAAAATGTTTTTTTCATACATGGAGAAACTTTATTCTTAGAGATTTTAATTGCAATTGTGTTTTCAATGTTCATAGGGACATGCCTAAACTGATATCCATAATCCAGTAATGTTTGTTGCATCCACAAAATACGATTGCAACAATAACCAATAGCTATGAGTTCATCTATGGTAGTATATAATGCAACATAATTTTGGTTTTTACTACACCATTATAAAATATACCTGCCCCAAATGTGACATGTTCTAGAGGTTCTTTTTCTATCTAACTTGTACCCACCAAAATCTACATTAGAATAAATAAATAAATAAAATTATTTTCCTCATGGATAAAACAATCCTATGTTGGTCATACATTTGAGGTATTTGAAAATTCATTTAACAGAAAAAATATGATATTCTTTTGAATTTTCTTGAAAATGAGAACACATAAACACACCAAACATAAAATTGGATCGACTAGCATTCATGTAGAGTAGAATAATAATCATACCTCTATAATTTGATTGATCAACATACATTCTATTTCCATCATGATCCAATTTACCGGTGGTACTCATTGGAGTATAACTACTTTATGTGAAATAAAAAACTATTTCAAAATATAAATACTATAATTACTTTGATTTAATATAATAGAATGCTTATTTTGAAATTTTTGAAATCCAAGAAATAAATTATGTTCACCCATTAAACTCATTTTTAATCAATTTTTCATCTTTTTTTAAAAATCAATACATAAATAATTTTTAGAATATTCAAAAATAATGTCATCAAAATAGATTTCAAATGATAAAAAATATTGAGAAATTCATTTTATAAAAATAGTATGGTCACCAATACCTTTCTTAAAACTTATAGAAATAAGAAATGTGATGTGAATGTCACACTATGATCTTGGATCCTGTTTTAAACAATACAAATATTTTATTAATTTAATGACATGATTTGGAAAATTGGGGTTTGTAAAATTGGGGAGTTGTTCAACTAAAAAATCCTAAAATATATACCCATTTAGGAATGATATTTTAACATACATATTATATAGTTTTAAATTGGGATGTGATTTTTATGCTACCCGAATTATAATAGATTAAATTCTATAAACCAGTGAAAAAGTTTCTTCATATTAAATTCATTCTTCTTGGATATATCTTTGTTCAACCAGTCTAGTCTAATTTCTCACTATGGTACTATCTTAATCCCCAGTGTAACGCCCCGACCCTAGTTACCTAGAGTCGGTGCATTATTACATAACATTGGCATGATCACAAGAAAGATCAAATCTCGAAAGACCGATTTGTTTAGTAGCCTTGGAAACACTAGATATATTCATAAGTTTTACATTACATCATAAAATGAAAAACTACTACAACAACATAATGTATCCACAGTCCACACTATTATCCCCTCATAATATCCCTGCAGGTCATTCATAACTTACTTCTTCACATCCTGGGAAAAATAAAACATAGAAAAGGGGTGAGCTCAAATGCCCAGTAAGGATAACAATATAGCGGAACATTAAAAATAAGCATAAAAATTTAAGGCAATGAATTACTAAAACTAAAGCCTTTTAAACTTGAACTTCAACATAGTATGGAAAAAGTAAAATGAAATAATTCCATTTACTTGTTCACATGGATATTCTACTAATCGAATAATCACATGCAATATCAATAACCACTTTCATAATGTTGGAATGCATAATTTTAGACTATCATAACCACATAGCCAAGGCCTCGTGCCAAGAATACAAATAAGATTTTGTCAAGGCCTTGTTCCAAGACACTAGTTTGTCTCATGAGACCTACCGATAAATCGAGAAGCTATAGCGGGCTCCACCCATCACATATTAAGTCCAATGCATTCCCATATGAAAAGGTTTAAACATAACATAAACATTCGTATTAAAACTAGCATAAGAAATGTCAATATTTTCACCATAAACTATGAATGGTAAAATAATAGCACATCCACAATCAAACATATCACAAAACCTTCAATACAATATAGATGTTTTGTATCATAATAAATCAACTTCAAATAAGCGTAAAATCCATCAAAGGATGTTGACAAAGATGAAATCAAAACTCTTTTTAGAGAAATATCTCTTTCTATTTTTGAAATCATTTAAGAGGCATATAAAATAAAACATTTTCATTCAAAATATTCATATAAGCTTGTAAGGAAAGCTTTGAAGATTTTATAACGGCGGAAAATAACCGCACCCTCCGTATAAGTTAAAAAAACATTCTTACCTTAATTCTGTCAAAAAGGTTAAAAGGACCTTGTTTTGAATACGACGGAAAGATTCCTCTTATAAAAAGTAAAACAAGGGTATAAATGACATTAACCCATATTCATGTAAATAATAAAAAAATTTTCAAATTCATTTTTAAGAAAACATGGATGTGGATGGTAAAGAGATCCCAGTAGATTATTACATATAGACAACCTCGGATAATGAAGAGATTGTGAAATAACCCTTACCTTGTGCATTTCCTTGGTTGGGGTAGGTTAACCTCATTTATAATGGTGAAATAATTGTTATTAAATTATAAAATAATCATATACATTAATATGATGTCATATATGATCTCTTAATATTGATTTGATAATAATATCTTAGTATTATCATTATTTCGGGTGTTAACTTACTTGTTTTCTTTTATATGTTTTGTTACGTAAGACATGTTTGTAATGGATAGGTTGTATATTATTCATATCCATAAAGATATCAAGTCCTTAAACATCATTTTTAAATCATAAAATGATAATTATACTTGAATGGCTACGATGGAGAATGAATCTCATCGCGTTCGTGGAGACGGTAGTCTGTACGTACGCACAAGCGACAATATCATTCTTTTGATATTAAAATAATATATAAATGGATGGTATATCATATATAAAGAATCACTAAAATGTTATATTTATTATTAAATGAGTTACACATCATTATTATACCCATCCAAATAATATTATATTGAATAACAATTACATCACGACGTGGAGACGGTAAGCCGTACGTACGCACGTTTGGTGACATGTTATTCAAAGGGTGGATAGAATAATGAATATGGTTGTACCATATTTATAATAACATCAAAGTATATATATGATACTGGAGTTATTATTTTATAATGGTAAAAACAAAGGAAGAAGAAGTGGAAGAAGAAAGGAACTTGGAAAAGGGTGGTGAAATCATTACCTCTTCTTCGGGTTATTCCTTTTGATTTGATCAAAAGGGCTCCATAGGTTGGCTTTCGGATCAAACTAAGGCCTCTAGGTTGTATTGAGGGAAGTTGGGAGGGTATTTGGGCAGAGTTTGGCCGAACCAAAAGGCTTTTATGGTGTGAATAAATGAGAAGTAGGAGTCCCCTTTTACAATGTCTCTTTGTATTTTTCTATAATATGGTTAATAAACATACTATATACATCCAAGAGACCCCCAAGTGGTCCATTAATGATGAAATTATCATGATATAAGTCTCTTGGACGAACCTTAGATTTTTAGGAATTTAATATCAATTAATAATATAATATTTGTTTTAAGAACTCTTTTATGTCAATTTTGACACTATTCAATAGTTGATTTTTGTGAAACTCATAACAGATTTATTACTTAGAAAAAAGTCAATTAAATCAATCCTAATATATCATAGTATCCTATAAAATTAGTTTAATTCATTAAAAGTTTCATATTATATTTATTTGGGTATTTATAATATCAATTATTTTAATTTTTCACTATTATAGTAATTAATTCATCATCATTGTGTCATAAATAAATTAAATTATTTAATGTCTAAAAATTATAAATAAAATATCATTATGTAGGAAATCTTTTTATCTTTCTATGTAATATTTATAATCTAAAATCCAACATATATAACCCTATGTAATAATTGTTTTTCTAAAAGATATATGCTTCTGTCATTTTTGTATTCATTTTAACTTAATAAACAAAAAGTGTCCATATCACCTACAAGTGGCACCATGGGGTCCCAAAATCGACCCAAAGATGCCTATGGTCGAACATGTATCAACCAATAAGGCTAGGACACGTTTTAGGTTAATTTATTATTATTATAATATTATTTGTTAACCCTTATTTACCGGATTTACCCTTAACCATGGTAAATAAAATATTTACCGCAGTAATTATTCAAAATGTCTAAAAATAAAAGTTACCTATTTACAAAATTTGAACATCCTGATTAAAAATATGGAATACGTTTTTCTAAATTCAAAACACAGAAGTGGAAGAAATTAATTTAAAATTAATTCCCGCTGTCAAAACAAAAAGCGTGTTTTTAAGAGATAATAACAATCAAAAGATTGACACTTGTTTTTGTTCGGTTTAATTGTAAAATTATGTCCAATGACCAAAATTATATTAAATGGGAAAAATATATTCTAAATATACTTTAAAACCACTCAAATTCATAATTTATCACTATTAATTATTTTGATTAAAAAAGTTGTTTTTAATTAAAATTTAGTAATTTTCACTATTCATCAAAATATGAAAGTTATCCGAAAAGTACCAAAATTTCACCTTAGGCTAAATTCGATATTCCGAATCCAAAAATGAATTCCATTATAAAATATAAAATATATATAATTTCAAAAAGTAGGTATTACTATTCATAACGACTAGTTTGATTGGTTATGGTGTGTTAGAACTCGGTGTTGCGTACAACACACACTATCACATTATTCAATGAGAAGTGTACCGTAGAAGCGTGGGGTGTTACACACAGTATTTCTAAACAACTAATTGGGTCATATTATGAATGTGTATTTGGTTCTATTAACAAGTTTCTGGAATTTATTTCTTTCAAACTGGTTCAACTCTTCTTGCAAAGAAATTATTCAAAATTCATCATTTATTTCACCACTGATGTTTATAGGTTCAATTTGTGACAAGAAAACATGATGTTCAACCTAGTTCTTAGAGAAGCTCTATCCTAGGTCCCTTTATCTAATTCTCCAACTTTGGAACCTAAGGGATGGATCTTAAGGGTTCTAACAGATCTATCAAAACAAGGAATAGTTTTTTTAGGTAATTCCGTTGGTTTGGCTTCACTACGATCAGAGTCTTGAGATTTTATAGAAGTTGGGGATTTTTCTTCTTGCTTAACAGTTAAGTTATAAGGCTTATCATTTATATCCATATTTTAATAAACAACCTCAATATTTTTTGGGGAGGTTTTGGGTTCATGTGGATCTATTTCGTCAAATTTGATATGTACCTATTCTTCCATACATATTTGGTTCTTTTATTGAATACCCTATAAGCATTTCTAGATTAAATATAACCTAGGAAAATTGCTTCTTAACTTTTATAGGAAAACATTTCCATATTATCTATTTTATTAAGGATAATAGCATTACAAAAAAATTATAGTAATTTACCTAATTTTTATTATTATTCCATAACTCATTGGTGGTATTCTTAAGGATTAGTCTAGTTAAAACACTATTAATTATATAGAACGATGTATTCATAGATTCTATCCAAATGTAAATGGGAATGTAATACACATTAATCATACTTTGGAAAATTTCATATAAGGTTATATTTCTTCATTCAATAAATCTATAATGTTGTTGTGTTATCGGAGTACATAATTTATGACAATAGACACTCAATAAGAAAACAGATTCAAACTCCTATTTTTCAAACTCGCATTCATGGTCCCTTCTTGTGGTTTTAAATATTATAAAACTTATGTTTTCTACTGACCTAGAAACCTTGGTGAAGTAGGTACAAGCTTCTCTCTTGAAATCTAAATATAATTTCCATGTATATCTTGAAAATTCATTTACTAGAACATAGAAATAATGATTCCCTATTAAACTAAAAACTCTAAATGGTCTCAAAAATCAATTTGAACCAACTCAAGAGGTTGAGAAGATGAATCTTCCTTCTTTGGATTGAATGATATTTGACATTTTTACCATTTTGACAAGGATTAGAGACTTTTTAATTTAGAAACTCATGATTAGGTAGATCCTTGATTAGTCCTTTATTATTAAGATTTCTATGTGAGTAAATATTGTGATGGACTTCTCTCCAATTCTAGAGCCCAGAATCTTTTTGAAAGGCACTCAAGCAAGAACCATTTTCAGAAACTAAAGAGTCTAATTCACAACGAAAATATATTAATTTCTAAAATCATTGAATAATAAATCATTCTCAGAATTGAAAACATTACAAGAATAATTTTTAAATTTAACATAAATTCTATCATCACATGGATTATAATACAGACCATCATCAAAAATAACGTTAAAAGTTAAAATTAAATCAGTGTTATCGATTTGACCATGGCCAAAAAACTCCTTTTACTTTTTCACCGAAGGATACATGCCCACCATCAATCTTGATAAGGTTATTGAAGATTGAATATTCCCTTATCATACTTAAGTAACACCCACAATTCATGTACCATAAACTCTTACAGAAACTCTTCATACAACATTCATACAAAAAATTTAAAATAAGAAATGATTTTGGTACCCAGACATTCTGGGTTCTAGTAATATTTGAAATTAATTATTTTGGAACCCACATTTTTATTAAGGGTATCCTATAAAAAACTTTTAATGTTATAGAATAATAAACACTACGTCATATAGATAAATAGAGGTAGTAAATTTATATCCAAAGTTGGAACATGTGGTAGAATTTTCAAATTTGGGCATAAAATAATAAATTTCTACATTTCTATAAAAAAACTATTTTTCAAGGATAATAACCAACCCTAGTAGTATATATTAGTGCAACTTATTTTCCAAGAATTTTAACTAAGTTATCTTTACCATTTATAAAACTCCCTAAATATTTCTTTAATTTCTCATTACATAGTTAATGTTTATTATTCTCATTGAGAAACTGAGAATTCTTATACTTTTCAATTGTAAATTCATTTTTAATAGAAATAGTAAGAGAAATTTGTTTTTTAATAGAATTATACTTATCCATTAGTTTATTGTATATATCCCTAATAATTTTCAATATTCATACATTTCTTAATTTTTCTTATTTTCAATATAAAATTCATCTCCAGAATGATAAGAATTAAGTTTAGGGGGTTCTAGAGTTACCTTATATGTGTTTTTCATGAAACACATATTGGATTTGTTATCCATCTCATCATTTGAAGATTCTGATTCACTAAAGCTATCCTTAGAATCAATTTAGGTATCCTTCCTGTTTTTCTTATAATTTTTATCTTTCTCCTCATGTTTCCTTTCAAACAAAGACAAAGGATAGTCAGTGTTCTCATGTACTCTCCTCTTACACTCATCACAGACTATTTCATTTGAAGTTTCATTTCTCTTCCAATCCTTTTTCATGTTTCATTTATTGTCATACATCCCTTTGTAGCTAGGTTTTTTGAATAATTTCTTTCTTCTGTAAGACATCTTAAATCTCCAAGCTAACAGATCTAATAACTCATCACTATCACTTGGTGATTCATTCATGCTGGAACATTTATCATGCACTTGTATTTTCTATTTTTTTTGGAGGCAGTGGTTTCTAGATCCATTGAATTTCTCTTTGGCTCATCATCTTCCTCTATGTTAACTTACAATTCATCTTCATACATCAAAAATATACCTATCATTTACATTACTAATATATTTTTGATTTCACATGATTCCCTTATTGACTCTGAGGTACCTCTCTATATTTCTTATAAACATATGAAAATTTTAATTTCCTATTCCATATATGTCTTTGAATTTCCCATGGATTCCATTGTATTTACTATCTCAATGAACCTAAGAAACGTTTCATAAATGGGTTCATTAGGCATCATTTTAAAAATATCATTTTTAATATAATTTTTATTCAGTCTCATTACATTTAAATTATTGTTTCCTTCATGTGAAACAGCCAGGGTATACCAAATTTCAAAGGGTGTTTTACATGTGAAAATACTATTAGATTCTTCCTCCCCTATAGTATAGTATAAGGAATTCATAGTGTTACAATAATTTTTGGAGGATTTGTTAGTATAATCATCCCCACAGTTCCTAGAATTATTAAGAGATTAATATTCATCTATAATTGAAGTCCATTTTTAAAAACCTATAACTTATTAATGCTCTTTCATTTTAATTTTCCACTGAGCATAGTTTGTGTCATTAATGTAAGGAGTTCTATTTGTTGAAGAACCTTCCTTCCTATTGTCCATTTAAAATAGATTTTAATGATTTAGAAGAATAATAAATTTTAAACTAAAAAAATATAGAGATCCTTAAAACACAAATAATATCATAGTTGAAATGAGTTGAAAACATTAAAACCATGAAAATAGAAGACTAAAAAATACCTTTGATACCAAATGTTGGTTAGATTAGGATTCTCAAGTTGGGGGTGAATTGTGTTCCTATATAAATATATTTCAAGTACAATTATTTAAAATTCCCCCAATTTTAAAAAAAAATCAACCATGTTAACCAATGCAGAAAATTTATACTATTTTTTATCAAAATATTTCTTAAAGAATGATTAGTTATCAGTTAAAGAATATACATTATTATTTTAACATTTGAAATCAGTCTAATGAAAGAAATTCTAATACAAACAATATTTATGATTAACTATCAGATTAAAGTGATGTTTTTTGAAATAAATATAATAATAGAGAAAACCAAACATGAAAGGACACAGAAAAATTAAACAAGAGGTTCAGTCTCAAGATGAGACCCAATCCTCTCCCCTTACAGATCACCTGCCAACAAGAAGTTTAAATTATATAAACATGATCCACACATTGGATTGGGGTACCAATAGTATACAAACTTTTTTGGTCAACTTTACCTCTTCCATAGTTTTCTTGGATTGAAAAAAATAGGACACACGAGGAACTCTTCCCCTATAATCTATTAGAGTTTAAATATGATGGTTTGTGAAGATATATATGTCTCTTTTAGTTTGGATCAGAAATCCTTATGTGTTTATAAAATAGATATAGATTATGGTCAGATTGTAAATAAAGTACATAGGTTGAGAAAAATGATAATAATTGTTTAGAGTGATCTCTGTTATGTTCTACGAAGCTTTTGTACCCTTTTAGGATGGTTTATGTGAATATGGAGTTGTCTTGGAGAAACTGACATCAAAAAAGAGATTTTTTTCTTCAATCTTCTAATCCCAGTGAGGTAGAATATTCCTCTAAGCATTCTTCACTTGTAACTTTGTTTCTGAAATTTTTTGTGTTATTTTTGGTTCTCAATCTTATCTTCATGTATGCACAATAGCATGCTCTTGTGTTTTTATCTTTGGTGAATGAACAACTAAGTATGTTTTCCTCGGTTGCTTCTCACTACCTTATTTATGATCCAGATATTCCCTTCATATAGTGCAGTATACATGCAACAAGTTTTTTATACATCACACCTAGTACTAGTCTTTAAATTCATTAAATGTTGTCTACAAAAGATTGAAAAGCTTAGTAATATAATAAGAAGTATATAGTTTCACAAATATGACCATTAGTCATTAGTTCAAATTTAAGGGAATGATCCTTAGTGACTCAATCTCTCAGTAGGTCAAACTATTGGTGAATCATACTTTTAGTGAGCCGTTTTTATGTAGCATTTTATTTTAGTAGATCATTTATATTGGTAGATCATCCTCTTATTGGATCACTCTGTTTATAGATCAGACATTCATCGGTAACTCCGAATAGGTTTGTAGAGCTGTCGGAAGGTGATGTGTCAGTATATCATATATCGGTAGCTTATACTTAGCAAAATTATGAGTGTTGGTCATTTTATTTGTTGGTAGGTCAGGAATTGATAGTTTAGATGTTGGTAGGTAATAATTAGTGAAATTATGAGTGTCATCCAGTCAGTTTTTCAGTCTATTGGTTACTCATACATCTGTCGATGACTCATCTTATCAGTAGCTTATGTCCTCGGTAGCTCATGTATCAGTAAATTTTCTATTAGTATGGAATGTTTCAGTAGTTCATACTTATCTGTGTCTTACATTTAAGAAAATATGTAATTTTTTCTTATGATGTAATCACTAACACCAGAGGTTAAAATTATAATTAAACATGATTGAACATGACGTATCTTAATCAATCCAAATTAGCATAGTTAAGAATAATTTGTGATCATTAAAACTATAGGGGTCCAATACAAATTATAGTAACATGAATCATGGATATAATTTCAACTTTTAATGGCTTCATAGTATTCCCTTAAATTCTACTATTCTTATAAAGCTACATGGGATAAGCTATGGATTTACATAAGATTTGGGTGACCTATAAAGACCACTAAAGGAATAATAAAATAATTACAAGACGAAAGAAATACATTTGAGTCAGGAATAATATAAAGGAGACACATTATGTTGATAATCAATAATTTGATCATCGCGGAGTGACATAATATAATAGCATCAATGAATCATAAGAATGTGTAAACAATATAAAACATTACATCATAAGCAAAAGTATAACTACCAAGTCATCAAAAAAATGTGTTCTTTGGCTAACAGCATGTTCACCACAAATGTTATTCCATGAGATAAAAACATTACCTAATATATTATGGGACTATATTATTTTTCGGCACACCTATCATAGTCATATTATGTACATAAATTTGTGTTGCAAAATGTTCATATAATATTAGATCACATTTAACCAACTTTAATCCCATGATAAGACAGTGTTGATTAAATACATGGAACACCCCAATAACTGATGTTTAATTAATTCTAGCTGAATACCCTTAAGAATAAATTTGTATGGGTATTCACAATATAAATTTTTTTCATTGAAAATCGTGTTATAATTTTGGAAGCACAATAGTTGTACATAATGGTTCAATGAAAGTTTCAATGAGAGTGAAATGAGGAATCTCGTTCATTTTTCATGATCAAGAATGTAAATAAATTTTTATAAATATATTAAAATGTGATAAATAGAAAATAAAATGTCCTAATATAGATTATGTACTTAAATTAACAGTAGTTTAATAGAATTCCATACCTTAAAAGGGTGATCCTTGTATCTTGGGAGTATCTTTTTGATAACCTGGGAACACAATTGAGGGGAATTTTAGAGGGACAAGGAGGGATACATCTTAGCAAATTAGTTTTTACTAATGTGGAATGGGAGGTCGGAAGGTTATTTATTGAAATTGGATGGTGAATTCTTTATTAATTTCTAAAATTATATTTTTTCCTCTGAGTTTTAAAATTGTTAAAAATAAAAACCAAATCATGGGTTTTTCCTTTGGTTTTAATGTAAATAATACTGGTTTAAAATAAACATTGAGGTTAGTAATAAATCTTAATAATATCATATCATTAATGATGTGGAAGTGAGTCAGGTTCCTAATTAGTTGTTTTATAAAACCTAAAAATATAATATTGGTTTTGGAGGATTCATTATAAGTATTTATAATTAATATAATATCTTCAAAAATAGATAATTTTAATGTGTAAATCAATTTTCAATCAAGGATCCTCCTAATAGATTTTGATACCTCAGTTTTTTCTTATTGTAATATAATAGTATATACTTTTTATTAATATTGTATTTTATTTTTAACAGAAAATTTCTATTTTTTCATAAAATTATAATAATTCACCATTTTATAATTTTTATTTAATGTTTTCAAAAATAATATTCACTTTTCCAAAATAATTTTTTAAATAGGAAAATATATACTTTAACATAATAATCGTTATTTTCTAGAAAATAATAGTTTTTCGACACTAAAAAATGTATAACCCTTATTAAAATTAAAATGGGTATTATTAAATTATAATATAATTTATATTTAATTAAATAGTATTTAACAATAATATTTGATGTAAATAATTTTCATTTCAAAATTATTTAATTTATAAAAAAATTATTAAAAACTAAATGTTTCCCAAATTATAATTTTAGTTTCTTTATCAAAATAATTTTTTTTATCAAACTCACTATATATTCATATATATAAATTTAAATTAATGGGAAAATATAATCATAACAATAATAATAATAATAATAATAAAATTAATACTACTAGGTTCTAGGTACATTACACCATACTACCTAGTGTATAACCCAAGGGTAAAGTGTGTGATGGTGGTACATTCTGTGGATGGTTTAGTGAACATGGTTTGGGTCAAAATCATGATAAGATTGATCTTCTCACCTAATTTTTTTTTCTAATATTTTTTTACTGAATCTCAAAATTTTATTAGTCATTATAAAATACTCGTGATGTCATCTCCCTCGGATTCTCTGGTAAGTGTGCGTCATAGGGTACAATCCAACTCATTGAGGTCATACTTTCTACCATCTAGATTAATTAAACTTTATCAATACCCTAAACATATAATAATCTAAAAACTCAGTTTAAAATAGTTATATTATCAATTTTTATGATTCTTAATTGTCTTTTGAGATCTTCATACAATTATGGATATAGTTTATAACGGTCGGAAATAAAAAATAAAAATAGTGCACTTTTTTCTATAACTACATTATATGATAAGGAATTTAATTGAAAGGGAATTCCATTTTTAAGTGTTTGGGTAAATAAATTATCTCCCCCTTCAGAAATTTCATCCCTGAAATTTCATTTGATACAAAAAATATAGAAGATGGTACTTTTGTTTCATCTGCTCTTATTATCCTCATATTTTCCCCTCAAACATGTGGTTCATCCTTAATACTTTGAGATGGTGAAATTTAGTATTTATTATATTATTTTATATATGATATAATATATTTATTAGAAAATAATTATATAAACGATAAATATATAATGGAACCATTTCTGGATTCAGTATATGTGAGTCTTCTAGTATGTATTTCAATAAGAGGGATATATGGAACACATAATGTACTTGAGGTAGGATTGTTGGAAGTGTTATTCAATAGGATATAAATCCAATTTGTTTAGGGATCTTAAAGGGTGTGTTGTATTAAGGAAAACCATTCCATTGTTCTTAAACCTTATAAAATTCTTTCATAGTGACATATAAAAGAACCAATTTTCTCTTGAACACAAATTCAATGTCCTATAATTTATTGAATTAATATATTTTCTTCCAACTCTTTGTGGATTTCATATAACACTGTATGTAGTAATCATTTAATGTCATCTGTTGGATATGAAGACATCACATCAGTTTCATCTCTCTAACCTCATCTCATAATGTTGGATTCCCACACATCATCCCATACATATCATCATATGTTTCAATTTTAATATGAGAATAGAAACTATTCATATATGATAAATCCACATAGGGAAAGCTGATGATCCCAATATTAGTTTTAATCTATTAAATAAGTTATCAAAATAACCTCTATAGTTTGAATGGTTCTCTCAGATTAAATTCCATATGAGGGTGATAATTAGCACTAAAACTCATCTTGATATAATATCCTTGTTGAATTATTCCCAATAATGATGAGGTAATCCTCCTATCTCAATCATATATAATGGGGAGTGGCACTTAGTGTAGTAATACAAGATATATTATGTATATCATGGTGATTTTTCAAGGAGATAAGTTTTCATTATTATAATTTAAATATGCAGACATTGTAAGGAAACTGACAACAAACCAAACAGAAGTATTGACTTTAAATGTCCTCAGGAGTCCTATGAAAAAATACATGGTTATGTTTACCCATTTTCTTACATCATATAGAGATGGTTTCATTATAACATCATTTTTTAATTCATCCTTGAATTTTTTTCATACCAATAGATACAAATTCAGAAAAATATATTTAAATATTATCTGATCGTAAATTTTATACAACCCTATATACATCATAGTTATTCATGGATGAAAATAGAACGGTCATTTTTTGACTCATCAAAAAATTCCCTCTTCAATTCTAGTTTTGGTGGGATATATATCTAGGTTCCAATACTTAAAAATTCATCTTTAGAAAAGTTTAATTCCATAACATTCTCCACCATTATCTATAGGTCCCTATCATCAATTTGGGCCTACTTTCTCCTCTCAAGAATGTTTAGTTGAGATATTATTTGTGATATTTAGTATGATGTTCCTTTTACGATTTATATGTTCATCATTTTAATTTCCATGAATATTAGATCCAATTTAATTCTTATCATGGATAGGGTTTCCAGATCCCTTATTCTCAATAATTATAAAAATGTATTCACCATACCAAGATAGTAATGGATTGAACAAGATAAGACTTCATCATCATTGACCACCTTCACTAGTTCATATTTAACTCTTTTTGTGTGAATATATACTTGGAGATTTTTTTTATCTCTATATAAGCCACAAAATACCCATAGGGATAATGTTTTCCAAACAAAAATTTGAAGAATAGCACATCCAATTTCATATCATGTGTTGTGTTGTTCTTCTCATGGATCACAAATTAGTGGGAGGTGTACATTATTAGTTCGACATTTTTCAAGAGTACACAACCAGAAAACATTTGGATAAGTCATTGTAGATAACCAATATGTAGACATTAGTGTGTAATGTGATTATAGATGTATTGATTAGTCTCTTATTTAACTCTCTAAATCTATCATCATGTTCATCAGTGCAACAACATTCACTCCCTTTTAATTTATATTGGTTAGTGTACATGATAATATTGAGATGTTGCTCATAAATTAGCGAAAGTACCAAGATAATTAAAGGGTGATTGGTATATCTATCACATATTTAGAGATGGAAATCCTTTAATTTCCTTTTTTATTGATGGATATAGAAATATAACTTTTCTATTGATAGTATTACAAAGTAATTTTACTTTCCCCATCCAAAACTCACACGTACTATAAATCCCATATAACATTCCTTTCACAATGTATTCATTGGAGATTGAAAATACTTCTCATGTTACTCCATTCTATAGGAGTGGATATAAATATCAGGAAATAATACTATGAAAAACATTATTGAAGAAATATTTATTGAATTCATTCATTATTTCCATGAATATTTCTAACAAATTATTGAGACCAAATTGAATCAAAATGAACACATAGTAATCATACCTTGTGAAATAAGAAGCCTTGGGGAAATATTCCTTCTTCACATTTACTTGATAATATCATTATTGAATATCCTTATCACTAATTTACTAGGATCTAGTTAACTAATTGAGAAATTAATCAATATATTGACTCTAATATTTGTTATTTATCATGATTTCGTTGATCTCATTATAATCAATTCATACATTCATTAACACATCTTACTTCTTGAAAACAAATATTGACACACACCATAGTGCAGAACAAGGGTGTATAAACCCTTTATCTAGATTCTCTTGGTGTTTCTTATTCATCAATTAATGTTCAATAATGGACATTTAATATGGAGATTTTGATTTTGGAAATGATTCAGGTATATGTTTGATTGATAACTCAACCTATCTACCTGGAGGCAGATCGGGAAAATCTCTATGAAACATATTAGAACATTCCCATCTAATGGGAATTTCATCAAGGATGATATTTTCCTTAGACACAATTATTTTACATAAAAACACTTTCTTATAAAGAAATTATATCTTGGATTGATATGGTTATTCCAAAGAAGATTGATCCCCCTCCAAGTACAAGTATAGTATCATAGGGTGATTTTTTTATAGAGATTTTTATTTCTTTATCTCAAAATTTTTTCATGAATTTATATGAGTAAATTCAATCCATAACTATAATAACATTAAATTCGTCATAATTATGAAAAATAAGATTTTCACGATGAACATTCTGAAAAACATCAAATTTTGATTCAATAATAACATATGGTTTCCCTAATGATATAAATTCATTTGACGTAGTGACTCGGTTTCCATAAAAACAAACTACACATTCTTTTATTTTATTAATAAAAAATTAATTCATAAAAGACTCTGGAGTATATAGTATGTGTATATTAATCATAAAATTCAAACTAAAGGATTTTCATAGCATTGGAAATTTATTCTCCTTTCATCTTGGAGAGTGTCGGGGATCATTAACTTTTTTATACATTCTATTAGATCATTTTCTAATATAATTTCCCAATTCCCCATATTTATGACATAGAACTAATAATGAAACTTTAGACTGAACATTATTTCCTTCTATCATATTGATATAAATAGAAATTTTTTAAAGTAACTAGATACTTAATTTAAAATTTTAAACACATAAAACAAATTCATGTTCTTTTTTGAGGTTTCCCATGGTGCCACCTTCCATATTTTGGATTCATATGAAATTTAATATTAATTTATTTATCAAAATTATCAGATGAACATCTAAAAGAAATCACCCTTATATTCTTAAACATGTTTTGAGATTAAACTACATGCTAGTTTTTTATAAGAATATTTGATATCTAGTTTTTAATAATCATAATATGTCTTTATTTATGTTCTATAATTTTAGGTATCTCATTTGGATATTTATAACATTTTCTATCACATTGGTTGTTGAATTGGTTCCATATATTTCTAATGTAACGACCCATACATTTATTAATGAAAATCTGTCTTCATCTAATTAAATGTCATATTATGTGAAATGGTTAGATTATATATGAACATATATGTTTTTATGTTTTTGGATTTTAAAATAATTTTACGAATTTTTACTGTTCCTAATATATCCATTAAATAGTGACCACTTGATTAGTATAAATATAGGGCTTTATCAAATCCAATTTACATAGAAAAAGGAAGTGATGGGCTCATCCCGTAGAATTTCTCCATAAAAATTCCATTTGTCATTGCTCGGAAATGAGGTAGCATCCATGGGATTTTCTCTTTAGAATGACCAATATGAGCTTCAACACGTTTAGCATGAACGTAATCGCCTACGGGTGAAGTGGAAGTAAATAGTGATTACCACCCAAGCAATCTTATCTGAGCCTCCCTAAGATTCTTTCACTATCACACACAGTACCCTTAGGTCTTATGCTGGTGTTATAAGGGGTTATTTAATAAGACCCAAACACTATTATTATGTGCATTATTTTTTTATAGAAGAGAGAATATGCATTTATTTTCGTATTGTTACTTTGTAAATAGTTTATAAAGAACAAGTAGTATTTTATAGTTAATATTCAATTAAGAAGTATATTTTGATAAATTAATGGATTTTAGAATTAAATAATATTTTAATAAAATATTATTATAAAATTAATTTTTATTAAATAAAAATGATTGTATATTTTTTATGAATTCAATTGTAATTATTATTATGTTTTGAAAGCAATTTTTTTCAGAACCCATAATTTTTTTATAAATGTTGGAATTATTTTTAATGTAAAAAATTCAAATATTTAGAAAATTATTTTGAAAAAATTAATATCATTTTTGGATTCAAGAAGTCGAAATTATCTATCAGTGAATTTTTCATAATTTTATGACATAGTCGAATTTTCGGGTAAAAATTAAATACTGTTTAAATATATTATGCGTTTTAATGTCATTACAATGACCTGATAGTGATGTAATAAAATACTATTAAGGATTTGTTCGGCCAATATATGTTTTATCTTTAATATAATGTGATTTCCTATTTTTTGATTAATTATATTGTGCCTTATTAGACCCTCCAAGACTTTTAAAACCTTTTAATTTTTTTAAAATGATTTCCTGGAGTGTGTGACTCACTTACACCTAAGAAAACCTAATATTTTAATAAGTTAGGCCGTTTTCCTTATAAAATAATGTTTTCTACTCCCCTTTGGAAAAAACCATGGGCAAAAACCATGGTTTCATTTTTGGTTTTGATTAGTTTAATGTGTGGTCTCCAAAACCTAAGTCATAAAACATTCCATCTCTTTTCCAATATAATTGCGAACAATCTCCCACTTCTCACAACTCAAAACTATTAGATCACGTTCCTACACTTCCCACAACTCCCTAGAATCATCCCAAGGCACCCCAAGCTCCAATTAAGCCTCTCTCAAGCCTCACCCATTCCTATTAGATCACAATTCAATATAAGGGATTTCTTCCTTTCTCATTTTTTTCCAAATTTAATTATGTTATTATACCTCTTTTTTCAATTAAAAATATTGGGGTTTTAATTATCACCTCCCCCATACATCCTTACTTATGTTTTAATGATTATAGACCTATTTCCCTCTCATTAATTCCTCTCATGTACACCTATTACCATGCCGATATTTTTTATGGAATTTCACTCTTCTCATTTACATATAAGAAATTATTTTTTATTATGAATCTAAATTACATAACATATGTTGGGAGATGTATATTTATGACCCCATTACTGTACATTTAATTTACATATGATGAGACATCTATTTTTCTCTCATCAACCATTTTTAGGAATTCTTATGTCACACTGTTATGCTGCTGAAATTGCACCGCTATTTTTGAAGGCAAAGTCATCATATAATGAATACCAAGCCCATTTTTCTATCAAGGGTATTCACCTTTATGCACATTTAATTATTTATTATATAGTTTCAGGTATTAATTCAACATTCATTTGTCTTGTAATAAATGATTATGTTTAATGAATCCATGTTATATTATTCATGTGGCACACTTACGAATGAAATGAAATGATTAAGAAGGGTGTGCACTGATAGCACTCAAATGCATTGGATTAATATTATTATCAAGACATGTGAAGTGAAATTTGTGTTTAATCATGATAATTCAATTTAAATTAGGGTTTACTAATTCTCCAGGTGCAATGATCCTTGGCTCATGCTAATATAAAGTTTAATGTTGCTATCACATTTTCATGTTTTGATAATTAGGCTATATAATGCCATTATGTTCATGTTTCCCTTATTCTCCATTGAGATGAATATTGAATAAAAAGTACAAAATTATTTATGTTATTCCTTGTTTATTACCATACTGGGATTTATATCTCACCATTTTCTTATGCATTTCCTCTGGTTATCCCATGCAATGCTAAGTACGAAGGAATGTTTGTGGTCATGTAAAAGAAGTTTTCAATAAAGATATATATTTCTTTTTTTAAGTTGTTATGTAATGTTCCTCACCCCAAATACACTAGAAACCTCGATTTTTTATGTTTTATCAATATATGATTTAATTTAATAAAAAAAATTTATGTGTGAAATAAAGAGAAGGGTTGTAATAGTTGGTATTAGAGGATTGGTTTAGTTATTTTTTGGATCAGGACTAGAAAACCCTTGTGAAAGCCTTTGGGATAAGACTAAGTATAATAAAAACATCCCAAAATTTTAGACTGTATTTATTATGTATTTTATCAAGAAAATACTTCCCATTATAACTATGATCCGGTAGAGGTTGCTCTAGCATAGATGTATCAGGTGTAAAACCCTGAAACACCGCTTTGAGCTGGACTCGAACGGGAACTGGTGCAAGGTAATGGTCCTTGCTGCACTCTTGGTTTCAAAAATACTTGGGGATATGATTTTGTAAATTCATGTGCTTATAATGAACCATTGTTAAGGGAATCAATTCACCTAAAAATATATGTTAGGAAGTAGACCATGGATAACATAGATTGAAGCCTATAAATTCATAAGTTATGTAAATGAAAGTAATTTATAAGTTATCCCTTTATTTATTTGGATTCCCCATCATGTGTTACCCCTAACATTCCATTAATTCCATCCAATGTCTGGTAATAAGAGGACTCAGGCTAACATCTTATGCAAAGATCAATGTGATGACTGTTCTAATGAGATTCCCCATCCAATGGGAGCAGTAATCAAAAACTTTGTCATGATATTTTCTCAGTTAACTCACATTTTAATAGAAACATGTGTCAAGAGGAAAGTTAACCCCCCCCCCCCCCTCAAAAGAACATGTCGCAATAGAGATATTTAGGAGACAAAGGCCTCCAACATTTATTTGGTCATAAAATCCCTTAATTGACAAATAATGGATCAAATCCATTGAAAAGATCTTATCCATGCTTCAATGTTACAAACAAGAGAAGGATCTCCCAGATGCTTATCATATGGAGGTTGAAGCTAATCAATGGTGGACATTGATAAAAAATATGAATCCTGATGCGGAGGTCAAGGTGTTGGAATGGGAGGATTTTTGAAAAAAATCGATAAATATTTTCCTCACACACTCAGACCTAAGATGGAATGGAAATTCCTTTACCTTAAGCAAAAAAGTCAATGAAACCATCAAAGTGTACATGTAAAACATCACAATAAATGAATGATATGTCGATGTCTTTGTAATTACCCCCCAAATGAAAGATTGGACGCTTCTTTAGTGGGCTAAAACCAAGCCTATAGAATTCCCTAGAAATCTGTGACTTCGAGAGCTATGAAGAAATTTTATAATGTGCCCTCTTGGTCAAAATGAAGATCATAAAGTCTCAGGGGTATCATGGGGATACAAAGAATAAGGGGGAATTCAATTCTGGTGGACAGATGAATTAATCCAACGGTGCTATTAATATATAGCACACCACATTCCAATGGTGTGGAAAGAAGTACCCCAAAAATTTCTTAAAGGGGAAAATGAAATTATTTAGGTGTAGAAGAGAAGGGGAGTTGGACATTAACTACCTAAAAGAAAAAGTTGTGGCTACGAAAGAGGAGATTAATGCTTTGTTCGACCCCCAATGCATTGTTCATTACTTCAACTACAAATAACTTGGGCACTTTGAAAACTGTTTCCCTAAACTAAGGGTTTTCGGAGGCAACCAACAACCTCCAATGTAGAATGGAATGATTTTTCCATCACTAATACCAAAGAGAACCCCAAAAATGAAGTGGTAATAGGTATGATAGTTATTATTTAAAGAATATCGAACATACTTTTTTATTCTGTTTCTACACATTCTTTTATATCCTGAAAGTTTAGAAGAACAATACCAACACCACCCCAAATCATGGAATTATAGATGTCGGTGAGAACCGAAAATGGGAAAATCATTACAACCCATGAATATAAATCTTCCCCTATCATAATTTTTGGATTGAACTTCTAAGAGAACCTAATCATACTCCATCTGGTGGGATTTGATGCAATTCTTTTCCTGGATTGGATTTCGTTAAATATAGCCAACATAAATTGTCATGAGAGGGAAATCACTCTCCATATGGCATATCGAACCCCAATTCAATACAAGTGGAAGGAGGAGGATGAATCTTTTTTAGCACCATCATCTCAAGAGTGGATATTACTAACCTTCGAGCAAGCGTATCTTGATCAGATGATTGATTATAAGGAAACAACCATCATTGAAGACATGTGTGTTGTGAGGGAATTTTTAGATGTGTTCCCCAAGTAATTTTTTGGGTTTTCTCCTAGAAAAGATGTTTAATTATCAATTGATCTTGTACATGGGGTTTGGGCAATATCCAAGAATCTATACAGAATGTCTATTGTGGAGCCTAAGAATATGAATAAACTGCTACTTGATAATCTAGATAAAGGGTTTATACACCCAAGTTCTTTAGCATGGGGTGCACCAGTCCTCTTTGTCAAGAAGAACGATGGGTTAATGCCCATTTTCATAGATTTTTGTGAGCTCAAAAAATCACCATAAATAACAAGTATCATTTTCCGTGAATTGATGAATTGTTCCATCATCTATGTGGAGCACAATACTTCTCCAATGTGGATTTGCGGTTAGGATGTTACCAATTAAGGGTGAAGAAGGAGGATATCATCAATACAGTTTTTCATACATGATACAAGCACTATGAATTCATATTATTTACTTTAAAACTCACTAATTCTCTAGAAGTATTCATGGACTTGATGAATAGCGTATTTAGAGATTACCAGGACAATTTTTTGGTAGTCTTTATAGATGATATTCTAATGTACTCCAAAACCATAGATAATCATTATGAGAATATAAGCACTATTGAATGTAGAATCTATATGCAAAGTACATCAAGAGTAGGTTCGAGTTGAAGTATGTATCATTATTGGGTCATATCATCACGTGTATTGGGATATCATTGGATCCCTCCAATACATCTAAAATAGAGGGATGGCCAAGGCCTACATCGGTAATGGATATTAGTATATTCCTTGGGTTATCTTGATATTATTGGTGATTTGTGATAAATTTCTCATGATTTTCAAAACCTCTTATTAAGATAACTCGGAAGGGATTAATGTTTTATTGGAGTGATGAATGTGAAGATAGATTAATGGAGTTGAAATGTAGACTTATCACTACACCTATGATCACACTACCCACAATTGGAGAACTTTTTGCGGTATTTAGAGATGCTTAAAAGAAGGGATTGGGTTGTGTATTGATGGAAAATGAAAAATTCATTGCCTTCGCTTCAAGGAAATTGAAGTTTCATGAGAAAAATTATACAACACATGATCTGAAGTTTTCTAATTTAATCTTCGCTTTAAAAATTTGGTGACATTACATCCTTGGAAAGAAGTTTGAAATATATACAAATCAAAAAATGCTCATGTATACTTTCACATAGAAAGTGTTGAACATGCATCAATGAAGATGGTTAGAGAAGATAAAAAACTATGACTACTCAGTCCATTACCACCCAAGGAAAGCGAACAAGGTGGCAGATTCTCAAAGTAGAAAGGACCCAATAATTATATCATTGATGAGAATTTAAAAGGATACAATCTTCCAAGATATTATGAAGATGGACGTGGGAATCATAAAGATTGGAAAATAATAAATCCCTTCACAAATGATTACTCAATAATCAATTTTGGAAAGGTTAAAGGATGATCAAAAGTATGATGTGTAAAATCAGAAGAAAATGGAAATCCTTAGATTTCAATGATAATGAAGAACGAATTGTGGGATTTGTGTCCGGATTATGTATTCCAGAAAATACAGACATAATGAATGTCCTTTTTTATGATGAACACAGTTCAAATTTCTCCATTCACCTTGGAAAGGAAAAGGTGTATCGAGATATCTGAGAGAATTGTTGGTGGGATGAAATAATGAAGAAGATCGATGAGTATACATCAAAGTGCCTAGTATGTCAGCAACTGATGGCTGAGAGGCAGATGTCTAAGGTTATAATGCAACCATTACCCATACCAGTATGGAAATGGGAGAACCTCACTATGGACTTTGACACTGGACATCCATATACATCCAATGGATACAATGGTATTTGGGTTGTTGTGGATCTTCTTACAAAGACTTCCCACTTCATTACAATTCGAGATGATTTATCACTGGATCAACTAGAACATATATATATATCAAATAAGTGGTAAGGATTCCTGGAGTACCACTAAATATTGTATCGGATTGTGATCCAAGATTCACCTCTATGTTCTGGAAGAGTCTCCAACAGGCGCTGAATACTATGTTGAACTTCAGTACGACTTATCATCATCAAATTGATGGCCAATTTAACTAGACTACCCAAACACTTGAAGAAATGTTGAGAGAATTCTCAATGGACTTCAAAGAAGGACGGGATCAAAATCTTTCTCTGGTAGGGTTCAATTACAACAATATTTTCAACTCAAGCATCCAAATGGATCCTTATGAATCCCTTTATGGGATGTGGTTCAAAACAATGGAATTTTGGGATGATGTTGGGGAGTGAAAACTCCTAGGTCTAGAAATGGCCAAAGAAGTGGTGGATAATGTTAATACTATCCAACATCACATTAAAGCTGCTCAGATTCAATAAAAAAGATATTATGATAATCCTCGATGAGACATAGAGTTCGATGTTTGAGATATAGTATTCCTCCACAAATCACCGTGGAAGAGAATTATGAGATTTGGTAAGAAGGGAATGAATAGTCTAAGTTTCATCATCCCTTTTGATATCCTTGATCACATTGGAGCAGTGTCCTATCGACTAGCACTCCCAACAATCATATCTCAAGTAAAATATTTATTTCATGTATCACTCTTGAGGAAGAACATACCTGACCAATGGCATGTACTCAATCCATAGGTGGTGTGATTAGAGAATGACATATCCTATGAAGAGAAGCTGGTGAAGATCATAGATCTTAGAGAAAAAGATCTATGAAATAAGAAAATTTCCATTGTCAAGGTGTTGTGATGAAACAAAAAGATTGAAGATGTGATGTGGGAACTGGAGGAAGTGATGAGGTGGAGTTACCTGCATTTATTTTAGTGCAGGAAAAGGAAATTTATAGGGAAAAGTTTCTTAAGGGGGAATATTGTAATGACCCAATAATTTATAAGTTATAATTCCAATTGATATAATTTAACGTCTAATTGTGTAAAATTGTTGCATAACATATAAACTTCTATGGTTTTATGTTTTTGGATTTTAATATACCTTTAATAATTGTTACCGTTGAAAATATACTCATTTAATTTTCACCACATGATTAGTATAAATATAGGGATTTAACAAATCCAATTTATTCTAAAAAAGGAAGAGATGACCTCATCTAGTAGAATTACCGCATATAATGCCCATTGGTCGGAGCATGGAAGGGACGTAGCATCACTAGGATTTTTTTATGACTAATTCAAAGTCAATATTCAACACATTAGGCATGAACAGATCCACCTATGGGATAAGTGGATATTAATAGAGATTACCAGCCAAACGATGTTATCTACAACTCCCCCAGAGTCTTTCACTGTCGGGCATCTTACCGTTAGGTCTCATTCAGGTTTTATAAGGGGTTATGTAATAGGACACTATCACTATGATTATGTGAATTATCGTGTTATAGAATAAATAATATATATTCATTTTATTATTGTTACATTCTAAATAGTTTTTAAAGAACAAATATTATTTTTAGTTAATATTCTATTAAAAAATATATTTTGATAAATTAATGGATTTTTGAATTAAATTTTTTTTAATGTAATATTATTACTAAATTAAATTTTATTAAATATAAATTATCGTATAATTTTTATGAATACAATTGTAATTTTTATTATGGTTTGAAAACTGTTTTTTTCAAAAACCGTTAATTTTTTATAAATATTGGCCTTTATTTTAAAATTACAAAATTCACATATATTGAAAATTATTTTGATATAATGATTATAATTTTGGGATTCAGGACATTAAAATTATCTAATGGTTAATTTTTCATAATTTTCTGAGCTAGTCAATTTTTAGGATAAAAACTAAATACCATTTAAATATATAATGTGTTTTATGACATAATAATGACCCAATAGTGATGTAATAAAATATGATAAAAACATTTTAGGCCAATATATGTTTTATATTTCAAATAATGTTATTTTAGATTTGTTTGATTAATTTTACGGTTCCTTAGTGGACCCTCTAAGACTTATAAAACCTTTTCAATTGTTTTAAATTGATTTCCTTGAGACTGTGACTCACCTCCACATATGTAAGAAAAATATTTTAATAAGTTCAGCCATTGGCCTTATAAAATAATTTTTCTAATCCCCCACGGAAAAAAGTTTTGGGAAAAACCATGGGTAGTTTTATGCTTTCGATTAGTTTAATGTCTTGTGTCCAAATACTAAATAATAAATAATTCCCCCTCTTTTCTTATATAAACCCACCCAAGCTCCCACTTCTCATCACTAAGAACACTTGTAGCACATCAATAATTTGACCTAATTTCTCTATAATCCTCCCTAGGTGACCCAAGCTCCCATTAAGCCTCTCTCAAGCCTCTTTCAAGACTTTGGGATCACACTTCCGAATAAGGGATTTCTTCCTTTCTCGTTTTTGTCCAAATATCATTATGTTGTTATACCACTTTGTTTTCAAAAAAACAAATTTGGGGTATGATTTAAAACCTCACCCATACATACCTCCTTATGTTTTAATGATGAGTGACCACTTTATGTCTCATTAATTCCTCTCATGTACACTCGTTACCATGCCAAAATTTCATAAGGAATTTATCTCTTCTCATTTATATTCAGAAAATTCTTTTGTATTATCAATATAAATTCAATTAAATATATTGGGACATGTATCTATATCACCGCATAATTTTCCATTTAATTTATGTTTAATGATACACCCATTTATCTCTCATCATCCATTTTTATTAATTGTTATGTCATGTTGTTATGCTGCTGAAATTGTTCCGTGATTATCTATGCCAAAGTCATTATGTAGTGAATACCATGTCCATTTCTATTTCAATGGTATTAAACTTTATGAACATTTACGTTTTGATTATATAATTTAATATATGAATTCCTCATTCCATTCTCATGGAATAAATGATGATGTTTAATGAATCTGTGTTATATGATCCATGTGGCACACTTATGCATGAAATGAAAAGATTAAGAATGGTGTGCCCAGATAGCTCTCCAATGCATTGGGTAAAGATTAGTATCAAGATATGTCTGGTGAAATTAGGGTATACTCATGATAATTAAAGTTCAATTTGGGTTTTTCTCATTCCCTATGGGCAATGATCTTTGGCTCATGCTAATATCATGTTAAGTGCTATTCCACATTTCCATGTTATGATAATCATGCATTATCACACCTTTAGGTTAATGTTTCTCTTATGCTCCATTGATATTCCTATTTCCTAATATTTACATTACCATTCATGTTATGCCTTTTTTACTCCCTTATTAGGCTTTATAGCTCTCCCTTTTCTTTTGTATGTCCTCTGGTTGTCCCATTCAATGCTAAGTACGATGGAATGTGTGTGTTCATGTAAAATATGTTTTCAATAAAGATGTGTATTTCATGATTTCAGTTGTTATGTATTGATCCTAATCCCAAAAGAAACTACACCTATTGATTTTCTATGTTGTATCAAGTTATTATTTTATGTAATATGTTATGTTATTATGTGAAATAATGATTCAAGTTGTCATATTCAACCATAGACTAAAATAAAGGAAAAATAAGGATGAGAAGTCTCAAAGTACAAAACATATAAAGGTAAAATATGAACATTGAATGTATAACCCATAAATTACACATATTTATTAACATATGAATTTATAGGATTGAATTCATGATATTAATGATTCATTTTATAAATTAAAATTTGATAGGAATTCTCTTTCCATTCATAATGGTATGTAAAAAACATGATTAAACAATCGTATCCCTGGTAGTTCCCAAAATGTTTCGAGTATAAGGACTCTTTTTAATGCACAATGTACATGTCAAATTAGTAACCAACAATCCCTTTAGGAGTTATTATCCATAGGTAAATATGTTCTACAACCACATCCACTTTCTAGTATTTATATAGATATTTATTTTATCAAAAAACAAAGAACTCTATATGTTAAGTCCATTTAGGGTTGTTTTCTTATGCCCATTCCTATCTCTATCATTTTAAGCAATGTTTTCTAATAATACCAAAAAATAAAATTTCCTTTGTCAAATATAAACTATGGAGCCCTGTATCTTTTATACACCATATTTAATGATTTATTACATAATGATATGAAAAATACAAACTAAATAGAAGATGAGTCCTAGTGTATTTATGTAGTTCGGTACATATAAATATAATGTGAATCAAAGAGATAATGAAATTAGTTAAAAACTATATAGAATTACCTTAAATTACATTGATGTTCTACAACTACACATGAAAATGTAGGGATGTACATAAGAATGTAGTGATATTTAAAGAACATTATGGAAAAAATAAATAACATCATGTTGAATGTAATACATGAGAGTCAAGAGGAATATCATAGATACATAATAGTTTGATAATCTTAAACATGATCATTGAATCATGATATAATATGATAACATCAAGGCATTATAGGCATGTGACAACAACATAAAATATTACATCAAAGGTATAGGTCAAGGCAATCCATTAACACATTATAAAATATTGTTAAACTAACAGCCAATGAACCATGCATGGTATTTCAAGGGAATAAAACATTATTCAAAGAATTAGTGGGCTATTAAATTTCTGGCCTATAGGTCGCATTCATATCATGTACATGAATTTTTGTTCCACAGAGATCTTAGAACATATGAACATATTTCAAAAATTTTAAGTTGTATATAATTGATTTTTGGTTACATACATGGAATAACCAAATTAATAAAATATAGGAAAATCATTGTTAATAACCGTGATTATAAAAGGGGATGGGTATTTATAACATAAAAATTTGGAAAAGATAATCATTGGATAAATTTTGGAAGAAAAAATGTGTACATAATAGTTAATACAAAGGTTTAATGTTATTTAATAAAGACCTATAATTACATATGAATCATAAGGATATTACATGAATATGTAAACGCACATTAGAACATTATTAATTGTCAATAAAATGGACATATACAAAGAATTTACTTTAATAAATGGTAGAGGAAGATATTACCTTACTTCAAGAGGGTGCTTCTGAAAGAATGGGAGGATATTCCTATGAGCATAGGAATACCAATAAAGGTATTTATGGAATTATAGGTATTGTAACATAATGTGAATTGGGTTTTAGTATATATTAATAGGATTTTGGGTTTGTATTTATTTAAAAAGAGAGGGGAATTATTTTTTTCATTTGTAAACATAGGTTTTAGACTCCGTGTGTTAAAATAATCAAAGCCAAAACACTTCATCTATTTTTCACACATGGATACTTCAAAATAATATTGGTATAAAATAATATATTTGATTAATAACCTAAATCATTTAAATAATTTCATTTATGGTGGGAAATTGAGTCATGTCCATGAAGAATTGTTTTTAAAACCGTAAAAATAATATAGGTTTATAAGGATTCATTATATGCATGTATAATATAAAAACATAACCCCAAAAATACATTACTGTAAAAATGAAAACTATTTTTGGTAATGGATTCCATTTAATTTTTTTATAAGATTACTTTTTTCAAAAAACATTCTTTATAAAAACCATAAATTTATAACAATTTAATTTTTACTCCATAATTTGACCATCTTGAAAAAAATTAAAATTAACCATTTTAAAATTTTTATTTTCTCATATAAAAAATAATTATTTTACCAAAATATTATTCAAAATAAGAGAATTTAAACTTATAAATAAAAATATTTATTTACTAGAAAATACCAGTTTTTACAACACTGTCCACATTCTGACCTTTAGAGAAATTACTTTCATCTTCATTTAATTTTATTATCATTTTTAAAATAGTAAATATTAATCAAAAAACATTTTTTGAAAGTAAATATATTTAAAAATTATTCTATGTTTTTAATAAGTTTTTTAATTGAAAAAAAATATTTCTGAAAAATAAAATTTTTGTTTTTTATATCAAAATATAGTTTTCATCATAACCATTTTAAAATAATATTTAAAAAGGGATAAATATACTAATTTTTTATTTGAAATAAAAATTTATTATTATTACTATGATCTAGATACATGAACCCTTTTTACATCAGTGTACACCCTATTATTAAGATGTGTGATGGTGGTAACTATTGGGGTGGTTTAAAAAATGTGGTTTGGGTGGTGATCTTAATAAACATGAACATATTCCATAATAGTTTTTTTATTGGGATTCATTTTTTGAATCATGATTAGGGATTCATCAAGGGTAAATATTAGAGATACCAACTCTCTTGAAAGCTCAGATAAATGGGATTAATATGGTATAATATTATTGCTCTAGATTAACACTTGTTATATCTATATAAAATAAACATTATCATAAACTTTTAATTTATACTAATCTTAATGGTCATTATAGAATTAAAATACTATCTATAGTTATGATTTCTAATTGTATATTATGCCATTCAAAAAATAATGGCTATATTATATTGTGGTCCAAAATAAAAAATAGAATATTGTGCATGTGTTATTTATAATTAAATTGTCTAGTAAAGATGCTATTCAAAATTTAATTTCATTTATTAATAATTGGGTCATAATAGACCTCACCACATGAAGATTAACCAATTAGAGTGTTAATTCATAGTTACCAATGGTATTTTCTTGTCTTTTTTATGATATAGAGTCATAAATATCAACCATAACAAGATCAAATACATCATTGTAATGACCACACTGATCAATATCCAATATTTTCAAGGCCTATATGTTCATCTCGCATACATATTTTGTTTTTTATTTTATATGGCTAGAAAATGTTCCCCATATTATATGTTGATGAATAAATTTCTCACTTATCACTGGTAAGTAGAATTATAGGTTGTGTTTGATGACATCAAGTAGTAGCTATTATTTCCTTACCCTAATTTATCCTCACTTGGGTACACCTATGGCCCATAAGGTGACCACCTCAGAATGCAACCTTGGAAAAATATGGGATACCAATTAAAATTACGTAAAATAATGTTTTATTTATTATCTCATTTTTATTCTATATGAAACTTATATAATATATTACCATGTTTAGAACAAGTACACCGCCTTGGTCTATGCATTAAAAAATTTGTGTCACTGTCTATAGAATATTTTGGCCCATCCAACCTCTCTCAAAAACCCACTCAGTTACATCCTAAACCATTATATTTTCACTAGAATATTTGTGTGATGGGTGATGATTCTCAAAAGGTTTGATATAATGTTCAACACTTGGATGTTTATCAATGTTCATCAACTAGTTGATATCCATGCCGCACACCCAATCTTGGATTATATTCTACTGGGTGTGGAATTCCTTGATGAATCTGTTCACTACATTGAATAAATGGTTCTATGTTGGCATGTGGTATTTTATGGTTCCTAATATTCTCTGACTAGATAATGCTCAATGACACTAACACTAGAATGTCTTTCCTTGGATTCATCTGCATCACTCGTGTCAATACCCTCAAATCATTTTCATTTTTCATGTAAGTTGGGTCATCCAAAAAAACAGATATTACTTATCCCTTATCACTATTCTTGAGCTAAATATCGTGATTGAATATGTTTCATTATAAATTAAAGGATACATATATTTTTCATCAATAAGATAAACACTGACTACACTATTATGAAACTTAATATTGTCCCCTTACTCAGGCACACCCATGAGATAATGCTGTGGTTTCCCTCTGATCTGAATGAGACCCATGTCTTGGGAAACTATAATGATAATTTAGATGCATTGGAAAGACTGGTTTCATTTTTCGCTGAGCTATATTTGGATGACTTGGTCATCCATAGAGAAAATCCAAATGTCATCACCCATGCCATTAATGATTAAAAAAAATCTATGGGAATAAAATTACCCTAGTTATTCTCCATGGGGGGTCCTAAAACACCCCCTTGACATAAGAAAAACCAAATTAAGTGAATCCTCATATTGAGTACCTCTAGCCAAAATCTCTTCAATTTAACCGAACTGGGAATGAGAAGATTCACCAATGTGCCATGAGTTTGTTCCTCTAATATGACCCAAACTAAAATTAGATCATCCACATGTAGAATATTCATGAATCTTGTCTCAATTTCATCTATGGAAATTAAATACCATTTTTTTGGTGAAACATTTCATATCATATGGGGGTTACTAGTAAGGATTATATCTCTAAAATTAGATTAAAATGTTCTGTATTTTCAATACCTCAATGGTTCATGAATACTTTGAATTATTTTTGAAATTTCATAACATCCATATTCATACCAATATCTTAAGTCAAATTCTAGATAATATTCATGCCACTATGTTTTCACTAAAAATTACAATATGGGTACTTAATGTTATGGGTATTTCCCAACCAGTGATGGCTAGAGAGTGAATATTCTTCCATACTACCACAAATTGTTTCTTAAAGTGGTTTGAAGTAATCCCTCATAGTGATATCCTGACCTGGTCCATGATTGAGACTTTTAAATACAACATCATCAATCAGATTGAGATTCTATACACCATTCCCATGAGTACCAGTACAATATTCTGAGATAAAGAGTTGATGAATCTAAATGCCAAGTATATCATCCAGTCTAGTAATACTTATTGTGAACATATGTGAGTAAATGGAATAATCAAGGTCTTTCTAAAAAAGTTAAATTATTTTATAATATAGTGGATGAGTACTATATGGGTTTCCTTGACATGCTCAATAATTTCTTATGGAGGTATTGGATTAATAATTGGACGTCAACCTACGAGACTAATTACTCCCTAATATATGGAACTAAAGTAGTGTTACTGATTAAGATCTAGATTTTATCACTATATAAATCTATTTATTTGAGTTTGAAACCAAATAAACGGCCCATGTTTAATTTTATAAATTATATTCTCTTGTAGGTACGCTTTTCCATCAAAAAGGCATATTGTAATGGTGCATGGAAATTGATCCCCATTGATGTGGAATGAATCATGCCTCCCAACATTATAATTTTTCTCAAAAAATAATTTTCATGATTTCATGTTAGTTCAGTAATTTTTGAAAGGAAAAAAATTATACAACATAGTGAAATTGAATTCTATAAGACTTTTAGAAATATTAAGTAGGACATCATCACATTAACCCAATCTACATGACATATCTTCATTCCTACAAAATTACTGGTTATGTGATCAATATAATGGTAGAATTATAACTAGAACAATATTATCATCACTCCTAGTTATACTTTCTTAAACAGTATAACCAAAATAATTCACTATGATTCTAAAACTGTAAAATTTTATTATCATCCTCACTTCATATGATAACCCCCTTATTTTTTCTATCTTTCTAATAAACCATTGTTAAGAAAAAAATTTTGATTTCACATCATTCAATGGGATACATTGGGATTCTTGGGTCATTTATCCTTATCGCAGCCACCATTTCCCATCAGAATCTCATCATATTTATCTTGTATTGATTATCTACACCCTTCTTTTGGGCTCTTAACATTCTCTTGGAACTACTATGATTCTCCTTTCAAGAGGAATTTTTTACACTAATGGGTACATCTACACCTCACAATATTATCAATGAATGGATCACAAATAGTTATATTGTTATACTCTACCAAATAATAATTTTTAGTTTGTCTCTAATGTTTCAGTCTTCTATGATTTGGATCCCCTAAATCGTCAACATATTAATTTTCTCCCCTACAATGATGGAACAGTGATAAATAGTACCACCTCCCATTCTAGGTACACACACTTGAAGAAAGTGGTAATTATTATGATTAGTATAATGTTTTTATGACATGGTTTATGGTCTCCCCCAATGTTACATTCACATATAATTAATGCTATGGTAGAGGAATCGATATTTAGAACACATTCCTAAAAATCATTCTCAACCCATTTTTCACGCTATCTTTATTATTTAGATCAAGGTAGATTCAACATTGGTTTTCCACTTCCACTTTATTCAAGTGTAATTCAATTATCTTTGTGGAATCTCACTCATTATTCATTCACATAATACACTATATAATTTTAGCCTAATGAGGTCTTTCGCTCAATGGATTTCCCCTTTCATGGGTTCACTTAATGGGTTGGATTTAATGTTTCTAAACCAAACCCTTCCACCTGTATTTTCTACTCTCTGATGACCTTCGAAGTCTCCTTATACTCTTTATTTCAAACAACAAGCATTCACTATAAGTTATTATGGTTTTCTACAAACTATTCCCCCATTATGATCAATACATGAAGATAATTTTTGTCCAAGAAGCACGATTACAAACATATATCCCCTATTCACCTCTTTTGAGGCACATTATTCTATAATTGGGGCATCCATTCCTATCATGTTGTTCTATCACCAATTCCTATAGATACTGCCTTGGTTCTCGTCTAAGTGAAATTAAATTAAATTTTTAACTACACCAATTGAGGAACTCAACATTAATGATGAGTCATCATTTTAATTGGGTTTAATTGTTTATTCCCTTCATTCTATGTTGACTAAATCAACCATTTTCCATGTTTTATGACTATAAACTCTTTTTATTCAATATTTTCATAGACATATGACTCTAATATTCAAAAATTGTTTAATTTTTGAGAATCATGACCGTAAACAATGTTACTCTCCTTCATGGGACAAATTGTACTAGCATAGATCCTATATTACCCTTGTCCCACCATTAACTTCATATTGTATCCTCTCTATATTTATAGACTATACCACCCTCCTTGGTCTATAAAACATGAATACAAACATTCAGCCACAACTCTTGTGAAATCATCCAAAACTTAAAAAATATTCATACTTCTTTATTGGATGTCTATGTTTCATTTTACCACCCCAAGACCTTTTCTTCACATTTACATTTCATTGGATATCATACTTCTCAAGTCACCAAATCTATCATCTTTGGAAAAATCAATATGACAAAAAACATTAGTAAAATAATGCTCATCCCTAGTACATGACAATAAAATTCAAGTTCATTGTACTTCACACATAATTTTAAGCATCATTGTGTAGCCCCTATCACATAACATCAAACTATGGAATCCTTTGAATCCTCCATTGAGGGGATTTCCCTATTCTTTTGTTCATCACCTTAAATAAAGACATATTTTTTATTTCAATCCAATGGGATGCGTAGTAATACCTGGATCTACCTTTATAGTCCCAATCATAGGCTTAGTTATCACTCCCACCATTTGTAATAGATATAGAAATTTCACCGATGTCCATCAGGATATATCCCCCCATGTTCCTGAGAGAAATCGTTACATTATTATCTATGTGACTTGGATTTTTATAGAATAATTTTTACCCATATAAATATGGCTGGCTTTATTAAATTTTCCAATGATATGTAGTAATTCCATGATATCATAACTCAATCCTAGCTGCATGTCTTTGGTTACATCTACCATGTGATGACACTTGAAACCAATTGTTCAGGTCCTGATTCCCTCTTGTTAATCATTTTTTTTGTTTCACCCATATTTAATTAGCATAAGATTTTTCACCATATAATCAAACTCCTTTGTGGTCCAAGAATCATGAACATAAATTTTATTCTCTCCCCCACCCCCACCCCGAGGTTATCATTATTAGAATCGGGATAACATTATCATAATGCTATAAATGCCACCTCACTTTTCAATTAATATCTATGACCTTAAATAGTGTTCTTCCATCCTCAAGGAAATTTCATATTAAAACATGTCTTTTCCAATTCACACTATGTTTTTTTCATTAGCCATGTTATATGAATTTTATTACCCCCTAGTACATGATCCATTAATATAAACTATAAGTTCCATTTTATTTGAACATATATTTCAATAAGACCTAGTCGCCTTTAGAGTCATTATTATATGATCATAAACTATATAAATCAATTGTTTAACTAGAAAAACACTAAAATACCCCAATAAAGAGGCACAATTACTTATTTGGTTGAATCCTCATTAAGGGAGACCAGATTAAAATTATAGCCTCTACTAGCAAGGCTGTTCAATTTTAAAACATGGGAAATATGTCTGAGTGAAATGGAAAAGGTAAAAATCATGTGGGATATATCATCTATACTCAGTTACAAATGGGATATGTTCACTAGACCCAATTTTTTATTGGAAATGTGAAAAAATGAATACCCATTTTCTTTATAGTACAATCTATTTTGAATTAGACTATATATGGATTGTTTTAATCATCTTGACCTAAAAATGTGTTCAATATACCGTACAATATGGTCTATATAGGCATAAACCAATCAATTGAAAACATTTTTCCCATATACATTGTCAAAAAAATATTATTAATGCCCCAGTCTTTATGATGTACGGACTAAAAAATCATCATCTACCCATTCATTATTATATAGCCTTAAAAGGAATTCCCATATAGTTTTATAGGGAAAATATTTTCAATAATTACACATTCAATTTCTATTTTTGATACCACTGCAATGTTATTTTTGGAAATGTTTTAGAATAATATGTTCTGGAGGTATTTTTAGATTAGAAAAAATGACCTAATTTTGGATTTTAACTATTTTAATTTTCGTCTATATTTACTCTATAGCATTTTCTACATTTATACAAATTGAAAAACTCTATTTTATAGGTTTCTTTGTTTGTTAAGATACATTAAATTCCTATGAACCAAGATATGAATCCATCATTTTGAGGCCCAAAATAATCATACAATATGTATCATGGAATCTATACCGAGATCAATATATTTTTAAAGATACGACTATATATCATGAATTATATCATCAGTTAATCTGAAATTTCACATAGACAAATAAAATTTATATAAGAAATTTTTTTATTTATGTGACCTTACAGGATTCCTTCTATTTAAAATTAAAATTATCATGTTAAATATGTTCATTTTAATTAAAATAATCATCCATGCTAGAAATATTTATCTGATTAAATTGGACATAACTAATTCACTTCATGAAAAATAAATTTTCATTTTACAGCGTGAATCATAAATAGAAAGGTGAACAATGTTATATAATTTCACATTCCTATTGTAACACCCCAAGCTTCCACGATATGCTTCTCTTTCAATAATGTAATAGCTTTCATTGTATGCAAGTTCGAGATTCTAACACACCGCGACCAATCAATGTAGCCGTTTTGAATAGTAATACCCACTTTTTGAATTATATAAATTTTATATTTCAAAATGGACTTCATTTTTGGATTTGTAATATCAAAATTAGCCTAACTTGATTATTTGGTATTTTTCTGAGAACATACAATTTTCGAAGAATAATGAAAAATACTTAGAAACAACATTTTTAATAAAAATAATTTATAGTGATAAATTATAAAATTGAGTTGTTTTAAAGTATAATTAGAATATTATTTTACCATTTTATCAAATAGTGGTCATTAGAATATATTTACTTTGAAATTGGACATAAACAATTTTCAATCTTTTGATTGATATTGTTTCTTAAAAACATGCTATTTGTTTTGACAATGGGATTTAATTATAAAATTAATTAATGCAACTTATATGATTGTAATTTTTTAAAATAGAAATGATTTTTGAATTTGGAATATCAAATATAGCTGAGGGTTAATTTTTCATATTTTTCTGAAAAACTTCAATTTTTTGATGAATAGTGAAACCACTAAGTGGTAGTTAAAAAACTATTTTTTCATTGAAATGAAACATTACAACTTCTGTGAATAGAATTTAAAAAATCCGACATACATGGTTGTTATTAGTAAGTAAAATCTGGTTCAATGTTATGAAAATAATTTTTGGTGAATAGTGACTTTTTAGTTTTATTAATCACGATTAAAGGTAATTAGTGTAATTTAAGATATATATAATGTTATAATAATATGAAATTACCTTTACACATATCCTAACCTTATTGGATGAGTCATGGCCGACCAATACAATCCATGGGTCCACTTGGGGACCCCATGGAGCCACTTGGGTAAGAAAATGACATTAATAACATTTTATTTAAAGTAAAAAAAATTGTCACAAACATGTGCTGTTTTACTAAAATAATTATAACATGGTGATATATAATTTACAATTTCGATTATAAATATTCTTAGAAAGATAAAATGATTTCCTGAATCATGGTAATTTTTTATAGTTTTTAGGAATTTAATAAATAAATTTATTTATGACACCATGATGATGCGGTGATTACCTCATTAATGAACAATTAAAATAAAATGAAAAGATAAGGTAAACTCTAAGACTTAAACTTGTCTAAAACCTATTGTATGGGTATATTTCGAACTCTTATCACCTTATACTCGAAATATATCATTTTGGGACCTTTAAAATCCTAAAACATTTCATAATAAACTAACATTTCATGACTTTCCAAGAGTTCCCCCCTCTCCTCTTATAAAAGGCCCCCACCTCTACCCCCTTTTTAACACCATCAAAGCCATTTGGCTCAGAAACCCTCTTCCCAAATACTCTCTAAACATCCCTCTTTTACTCCTATAAGCCTCACTTTGGGAAGAAGTATTCCCAAGGAAGCCTCTGGCTCAAATCCAAAAGAATTACACGATTTTAAGATAATGTCTTCTCTTATGTTCTTTTGTTTTATTTTGCTTCTCCAACCCCTTAAACTATTTTTGTTCCTTTATTTTGTAACAACACCAGTATCTTCAATATAATAGGATGTTGTTATGAGAATTATTTTATTTACACTTACACACACCTTCGTCTAATGGTTAAAGAACATACTGTTTCTATGGGTGGCGAATTGTTGCCTCACGGAATGATGATTGTTCAATCTTCTTTTAACACCTCTCATGGTGGCCATTATGATGAAAATATTTCTATATTTGATATATATTATGTTTATGTCTTCCTTATTCTTCTGTATTTTTCATTTATGGCATAACTTTATGATTTCCATTATGGTTAAACGCGATAATTTCATTTTAGGAAGTTCGGACTACCTCCCCCTCAAAGTGATTTGAATCATTAATGCCATATGTGGGATGTATAAAGGATGGTATTAATGATATTATATGTTATATTATACTGGAATTATAATATATCTTTATATAATTATGATTTCATTCCATTAAATATGAAATATAAATGAATGTAGTGTTCATGCGTACGTACGGCTTACCGTCTACATGAATGGTGCATTTCATTTATTACCTATAAATGTTATGTAATATTATAAATGAATTTATATACTGGATATATATGATATATTTGATATCTAAATCAGGAATATAATTGTTGATATAATGGATATTTTACCACATGAACAACTTGTAATTATAAGATGTTTATTTTTGACTCAAGTACCAATGATCGACAAAACGAATGTTATTAACATAAATAATTACATAATGTTCATGACATGGTAATATGTCATATAAAAGGAATAATGAACTTGAAAGAGGTTCTTAATCAAGTAGAAATTAACTTTAGTTTATTATTCAGGAGATTAAAGAACGATCGAGTCAAGTCACACACGAGGTAAGGGACTTCGTCTCAATCTCCTTTCATTGAGGCATATTTTGTTTTATACACAAATTTCTTTTATATGGTGTATAATCCCTGCTAACTTTTACTTTTATTCAAAATGATTCTTTTTATTCAAAGCGTTTTTACTAAACAAAAAATGGAATTTTTTGTCTTATGTATGCGATGACAATGACTTCTTCACCGCGGTGACCATTATTTGAGTTTAGGATTCCTCTACAAGCCATAACTGTTTTTAAAGAAAAATAAATACCAAGTTTTAATTTTCTTTTATTTTGGTATTGAAAATGGTTTTGATAATGTTTTTATTATATCTATGTGTTGTATTGATATCTTGTTATTGAAATGTGGAAATTTTATGATTCCTTTATGCATGTTTTATGTGATACGATTATGTTATCGTTTATGATAGGTTTAAACCTGTTCATATGAGAAATGCATTGGACTTAATAAGTGATGGGTGGAGCCTGATATAGCTCCTTGATGAATCGTTAGGTCTCATGAGACAAACTAGTATCTTGGAACAAGGCCTTGACAAAATCTTATTTGTATTCTTGGCACAAGGCCTTGACTATGTTGTTATGATAGTCTGAAATTATGCATTCCATCATTATGAAAGTGGTTATTGATATTGCAATTGATTATTCTTCTAGTAGAATATTTATGTGAATAAGTAAATGGAATTATTTCATTTTCTTTTTTCCATATTATGATTAAATTCAAGTTTAAAAATCTTTTGTTTTAGTTATACATTGCCTTAAATGTTTATGTTTATTTATGGAAGATTATGCTATATTGTTATCCTTACTGAGCATCTGAGATCACCCCTTTCTATGTTTTATTTTTTCTAGGATGTGAAGAATTATTTTATGAATGACCTTCAGGGATAGTATGAGGGGATATGAAGACAATATGTTGTTGTAGTTTTGTTTTACTTTATGATGTAATGTAATACTTAAGAATATATGTAGTGTTTCAAGGCTACTAAACTAATCGGTCTTTTGAGACTTAATCTTTTGTGATCATGCCAATGTTACGTAATAATTCACCGAATCTAGGTAACTAGGGTCGGGGAATTACAGTCGGTGTCAGAAACATTTTAGTACTAAACTTGGAAGCTATATTTAGATAAACTATGACTAGAGCACATAGCCCTAAGATAGACTTTGAGGATTAGTACATAAGAACTTCCTAGAATTTTGGTATTATTGAGATTTTGTGAGTTTTCTGAGCAATTCATCCTTGTGAGGATACGAGCATGTAGAGGAGGATCTTTCATAGATGTACCTAGGGGTAAAACTCGAAAACACCGCTTTGAGCTAGACTCAAACGGGTGCATGACAACGGGCCTTGCTGCACTCTTGGTTACGAAACTCCTGGGGGATATGCTTAGGATAATTTGCGATTTCTTTACAAACCATTATGAATAATTTATGAGTATATAATTCTCAAAGAAAACATTTTTATGATTATGGATTATATACATAAATTGTTCTATTTATGTTAGGCGTTTTGCTAGATTGTTATTTTGTATTTCGATTCATAAACTAATCTAGTTTATGCCATTGTTTAGAAATGGAGCCTAGTGGAAGGAATGGAAACTATATCAATGCACACACTCTATGTAGGGATTTCCCTCCTGATCAATATAATTATAGTGGAGTTGGTGATACAATTGGTTCTAATCAGCTTATCACCATACTAGGACAACTCACTCATGTTATGAATAATAACCTTACTCATATGGAGCATCCTGATCCGCAACATGGAGGATCAATGTTAGACCGCTTCATGATGCAACAACCACCAACATTCAATGGGATTACAAATCCCTTAGTAGCTGAGCAATGGATAAATTCCTTAGTGAAAATATTCCATGCCTTGGGGAGTAGTGAAAGGGAAAAGGTTATCATGGCAGTTTACCGCCTCACTAGAGATGTTGATCAATGGTGGTAATTGATTCAAAATAAGAAGGAAGACGAAGAAGTATCAAGCCTATAATGGAGAGTGTTCAAAGATATTTTCTTAGAAAAATACTTTCCTTGTAACCATCGAGCAGATATGGAAAGGAAATTTCTGAGTCTAAGGAAAAAGGAGGATGAGAATGTCGCAAAGTATGATTCTAACTTTACTAGTTTAGCAAGGCATGCTATAGATTATATATGTAACCCATGAAGTAAGATTGATAACTTCTTTGATGGGTTAAAACCATTTCTCCATCGAGATTTAGTATCACAATCTTTCTCAATGTACGAAGATATAGTCTCATGTTCTATCAAGACAGAAAAGGAATTCTCTAAATCTTATGACAATAAAGTAAAGCAAGAGAAAAATAGAATGGTGGAACAAGAGACAGATAAAGGGAAAAAGGGAAATAAGGATTTTCCATTATGCGATAATTGTGGGAAGAACCACCCCGGTACTTGCCTAAATGGAATGGGTGTTTGTTATAAATGTGGAGAAAAAGGTCACCAGGCTCCTGATTGCAAGGGAAAGAAAGAGGCTGTCAATGTTGAATGATATAATTGTAGAGAAATGGGGCATTATGCAAATGAATTCCCTAAGAGCCAAGGAAAGTTACCTCAGAAAAGGACAAGGGAGCAAGTCCAATCATATGATGTTACTACAGTTGAAGTGGAATAATTATTGTATTTGTGTTTTTGGACTCAAGATCTATATTATGGTTATAAGAATAATGTGATATATATAAGGGTTGTACTACAATACTTGTTGTTCGCATTAAGGTTTTAATATGACTAAGGTAATCATATTTTCAGTATGTGAGAACAAGAGAATCTTTACTTTGTCTGGGGAATTGGATGTCACAATTGATTTTGGAATTTAGATACCTTTAACAGAGAGTCTGGATAGAGGTATTCTGGATAACTATAATGTTTGGAATGGATTAAGTTGAACTTTGAAAAGTATTATTTAAGTTTAAAACATTTCTTATGATTATTTTTTTAATATTATAATATAATATTTTTTAGGAAAAGGAAAACCTACAGGTCGGGAGATAACCCGGCGCATCGGACAAAGCTTCAAGAATCGAACCCACAACCATAGTGTGGCAGGCCTTTATTACCTACCACTAACCCACAGGAAGTCCCTAGTTATTAGAAAATATTTTTTTATCATGGTATGTGTTAATATTTGGAACCTTATACGACTATTATAAATATAATATTTTTTAGTTCTATTATCTTTTTGAGTGAATGATGATTTTGTGGTATATATTAGTTGAAGGATGAAATTATAATTGTCAGGTATATATATATATATATCATATTCTATGATGAAATTATTTCTTAAACATTATGGAAGGGATATTAAAACAAAAATGTGTTATCCTAATAGCATATAATTTATTTAACTTATGATATTTTAAATCATCATAGATTGATGGCTTTGAGGCCCTCAATTTTACACTTGTTTGTGATTGATGACCTCAATCACTCCCTATAAATATTTACGTTTTTCCTCTAATTGCGTGTCTATAATTGTCACCAATTTTCTCCAATTTGAAACCCTAATTTGGTGGTGACTTTCTCATTTCCCTTTCCCTCTTATTAAAACTAAATTTAATTAACCTTATTTCTGATGTGAGTTTTCCACAAAGGTATTTTCTACTTTCAACCTTTTATTTTTGAAAAAACAATTTCAAATTTCGAGGACGCAATTTATTGAAGGAGGGTATAATTAACACCCTAAGCTTCCACGATACTCTTCTCTTTCGCTAATGCAATAGCTTGTATTGAACGCATGTTTGAGTTTCTAACACACCGCGACCAATGAAAGTAGCCATTATTAATAGTAATACCCAATTTTTGAATTATATAAATTTTATATTTCAAAATGGACTTTATTTTTGGATTTGGAATATCGAAATAAACCTAAGGTGAATTTTTTGTATTTTTCTAAGAAAATCCAATTTTCGCTGAATAGTGAAAAATACTTAAAACAACTTTTTTAATAAAAATAATTTATAGTGATAAATTATAATATTTAGTGGTTTTAAATTATAATTAGAATATAATTTTACTATTTTATCCAATGGTGGTCAATAGAATTAATTTCACTTTGAAATTGGACATAAACAATTGTAAATATTTTGATTGATATTGTTTCTTAAAAACATGCTATTTTTTTGACAACGGGAATTAATTATAAAATTAATTAATGAAACTTATATGTTTTTAATTTTGTAAAATAGACATCATTTTTTAATTTGGAAAATCAGAAATAGCTTAGGGTTAATTTTTGCATTTTTCTGAAAAACTTCAATTTTTTATGAATAGTGAAACCACTAAGTTGTAGTTAAAAAACTAATTTTTCATTTAAATGAAACTTTACCACTTCTGTGAATTTAATATCAAAAATATAAAATACATGGTTGTCATTAGTAAGTAAAATTTGGTTCAATGGGATGAAAATAATTTTTGGTGAATAGTATCTTTTTAGTTTTATTAATCGCAATTAAAGGTAATTAGTGTAATTTAAGGTAAATGTAATGTTATAATAATCTAAAAATTCCTTTAAACTTTTCCAAACCTTATTGGATGAGTCATGTACTACCAATAAATCCATGGGTCAACTTGGGGACCCCATGGAGCCATATGGGTAAGAAAATGACATTAATAACTTTTTATTTAAAGTAAAAATAAAATTATCACAAACATGTGTTGTTTTACTAAAACAACAATTAATTTGGGTTATATAAGTTAACATTTAGACTATAAATATTCATTTTAAAAATAAAAAGATTTCCTACATCATGTTAATTCTTTTATAATTTTTAGGCATTAAATAAATAAATATATTTATGACACCATGATGATGCGGTGATTGCCTCTTTAATGAACAATTTAAATAAAATGAAAAGATAGGGAAAAATCTAATACCTAAACTTGCCTAAAACTTATTGTATGGGTATATTTCGAACCCTTGTGACCTTATACAAGAAATATATCATTGTCGGACCTTTAAAATCCTAAAATCATTTCATAATAAAGTTACATTTCATGACCTTCCAAAAGTGCCCCTCCTCTCCCCTTATAAAAGGCCCCCACCTCTACCACCTTATTCACACCATCAAAGCCATTTGTCTCGTACAAGCTCTGCCTAAATACACTCTCAACTTCCCTCTATTACTCCTATAAGCCTCAATTTGGGCATAAGTCTTCCCAAGGAAGCTTTTGGCTCAAATAAAAAAGAGTTACCCGATTTTAAGGTAATGTCTTCTCTTATGTTCATTTGTTTAATTTTGATTGTCAAACCCCTTAAACTCTTTTTATTCCTTTATTTTGTAACAACACCAGTATATTCAATATACTAGGATTTTTTTATGAGAATTATTTTATTTACACTTACACACACCTTCGTCTAATGGTTAGAGAACATACTGTTTCTATGGGTTGCAAATTACTGCCTCACGAAATGATGATTGTTCAATATTATATTAACACCACTCATGGTGGCCATCATGATGAAAATATTTCTATATATGATATATATTATGTTTATGTTTTCCCTATGCTTCTTTATTTTTCATTTATGGCGTATCTTTATGATTTCCATTATGGTTAAACGCGATAATTTCATTTTAGGAAGTGCGGACTACCGCCCCCTCAAAGTGATTTGAATCGTTAATGCCATATGTGGGACATATAAAGGATGGAGTTAATGATATTATATATTATATTATACTTTAATTATAATATAACTTTATATCATTATGATTTCATTCCATTAAATACGAAATATAAATTAAAGGAGTGTCCATGCGTACGTACGGTGTACCGTCTCCATGAATGGTGCATTTCATTTATTACCTCTAAATGATATGTAATATTATAAATGAATGTATATACTGAATATATATGTTATATATGATATCTATATCATTAATATAATTCTGGATATAATGGATATTTTACCAACTTTTAATTATAAGATGTTTATTTTTTACTCAAGTACCAAAGATCGACAAAACGACCGTTATTAACTTAAATAATTACATAATGTTCATAACATCATAATAAGTGATATAAAAGGAATAATGAAATTGAAAAAGTTTATTAATCATGTATATATTAACTCTAGTTTATTATTTAGGAGATTAACGAATGATCGAGTCAAGTCGGACACGAGGTAAGGGACTTCGTCTCAATCTCCTTTCATTGAGGCATATTTTGTTTTATACACAGATTTCTTTCATAAGGTGTATAAAACCCTTTGACATTTACTTTTATTCAAAATTAATCTTTTTATATGACGAGTTTTTACTAAACAACAAAAGGAATTTTTTGTCTTATGTTTGTGGTGACAACGACTTCTCCACCGCGGTGACCATTATTTGAGTTTCAACTTCATCTACAATCCATAACTTTTTTTAAATGAAAAATAAATACCAAGTTTGAATTTTCTTTTATTTTGGTATTTAAAATGGTTTTGATAATGTTTTTATTATGACAATGTGTTGTATTGATATCTTGTGATTGAAATGTGGAAATGTTATGTTTCCTTTATGCATGTTTTATGTGATACGATTATGTTATGGTTTATGATATGTTTAAACCTATTCATATGAGGAATGAATTGGACTTAATAAGTGACAGGTGGATCCCGTTATAGCTCCTTGATGCATCAGTATGTCCCATGAGACAAACTAGTGTCTTGGAACAAGGCCTTGACAAAAACTTATTTTTAGTCTTGGCACAAGGCCTTGACTATGTGGTTATGATAGTCTAGCATTATGCATTCCATCATTATGAAAGTGGTAATTGATATTGCATTTGATTATTCTACTAGTAGAATATCCATGTGAATAAGTAAATGGAATTATTTCATTTTATTTTTTCCATATTATGCTGAAGTTCATGTTTAAAAGGATTTTGTTTTAGTCATACATTTCCTTAAATGTTTATGTTTATTTTTGAAAGTTTCTGCTATATTGTTATCCCTACTGAGCATCTGAGCTCACCCCTTTCTATGTTTTATTTTTCCCAAGATGTGAAGATGTATTTTATGAATGACCTAGAGGGATAATATGAGGTTATATGAAGACAAGATGTTGTTGTAGTTTTGTTTTACTCTATGGTGTAATGTAAGACTTAAGAATATATCTAGTGTTTCCAAGTATACTAAACTAATCGGTCTTTCGAGACTTGATCTTTTGTGATCATACCAATGTTACGTAATATTGCACCGACTCTGGGTAACTGGGTTCAGGGTGTTACACCTATATTATGTCATTAATTATTTCTAACTTATGAAAAATTTCAGAGGACATTTTTGGAATGAAATTTTTTCCACTTTTTCTTTTAAAAAATTATCTCTTACCCTATTTAAGGAAGTGGAGCCTAATTTCGGTAAATTTTCATAGTTTTGAAGTATATATTTTAATTGTATTATTCATTTATAATATATATTAGTATTTTTATTCATATAATTATCTCATTCTTATCTTTTGTGGTTACACCTCATTCTTGTCACTATGATCTCTTATGCTCATGATCATATGAATCTTACCCAATAAATATCTATGGAGGGATAAATCAGAGTTAAACCCAAGTCCTTGCACTTTTATTATTATTATTCATTATATTAAAATATTTACAGCTACTCGATTGAGGAGGAATATGTGTCGTATATCAATGATCATAGAGTTCACTATATATTCACAATGTGAGCTGAAAAGGACGTTCAAACATACAATGGTGTGTGTTAATTAATTAAATTTGAAACTAATAATGAGATGATGATGGTTTACTTGAAGTGTTCTCATGGGAGTAAAACTTTTCTGTATAATAACATTCTATTTGTACTCCTTTTATTTCCCTTTCTTGATATTTATATACAAAAATATATACCAATATTAGACGAATCTATAAAAAACCCAAACATTATATTAATTAGTATTCTAATAGTTATAATATAAATTGTGAAAATACGAATTTGGTGGTGTGTGAGATTTCTTCAAGAGATTAACCTAATGTATTACTTATATTTCATAAAATAATAAATAAAATATTTACCATGGATATATGAAATGTCATGGAAAATAAATTTGGCTTCACTTATTGGGAGTAACATCTTTTTAACCAATCATTTTTACTAGAAACCAAAAAAATCATAAACATAAACAACTAAAAATAATAATTCTTTTCAATAATGTATTCAAATTTAGATTGTGATTCATGGGCTAATTACTCTCAGGTTTTGCAAAAAAATAATAATAATTTATTATCATAGCATCTAGGTGAATGTAGATAAAGAATTCCTACAAAAATTGAAGATTCAAGATTAAAGGATAGGATAATATATTTGTGAACTGATGGAGCAACATGAACCGGTACCAGAACCAAACCTAGAACAAGTGGTTGAAGAGATTTCAATAATCATGTTTTATGTTAATGATCCTTAGGAGGTCGATAAGGATCTACTGAAGAAATTAATAACATCAAAACATGTTATTTAATGACATAATTAGATATTTGAGTTAAACTTAAAAGATGATTCACTTATGGAAGATCATTATTTTTAAAAAAAATAATTCAATCTCTTTGTTTAAGATAACCCAAAAAATGAAAATTCAATTCCTAAAAATGAAAAATTATCACTTTGATACCTCACTATTTCAATGAAAGATTATTTTGAAGATGCAACTATTGTGATTGATTTTGTAGTGGTCTTGCTAGAACAGAACCATTTTCAAGGCAAATTACTTTAAAAGGTACTATTTTTTGATCAATTCTTCATGTAATAATTATATTCAAGATAAATTGTTCTTCTTGGATTTTCCTTTTCTAAAATTTTAGAAAATGTAAAAATGTATATGGCATTGTCTTTTAACGAAGACACCACCCAAGTGTTGTTGATCAAATAAGTTGAAGAGATAGATGGCCATGTGGTTAGATGACTACCTCCTCTACATAAACTTCCCTTCTATACGGAGGAGGACTCCAAATAAAGTGACATGTATCAAAACTATATTCTTTTCCCTACACCCCAGCCTAAAAATTTATTCTATACTATTTCATTAGGGTATTGAATTTTCTATATTCTTTGGGTGTCTCCATTCATGTTGTCTACTCATGGAGTCCATGAAAATTCAAAAGTGGTGGTTCATCTTAAAGAAACGACTTCCAACAACTAATTGGTGATAATCCACTAAAACTACCTGACTATTGTATGTAAAATCATAGAACTCACTTGATGGTATAAACCTACATTAATAAATTTCCATTGCTCTTTTCCATTATTTTTATCTATTTTTTCATGTGATTTTTACATTAATTTCATTTAATAGTGGTATAATCTATGAGATTAACTCAAGGAAACAACATAAAAATAAATTAGGTTGGGTCTCCCCTTTTAATTATTGTATAGACCCGAAAATTTCAAGGAATTTTTTTTTAAAAAAAACTCTTTTGGATTTTACAAGTACACAGTTTCTGACGGCACATGATTTTGAGGCCTGGTGTGCCTGGAATCAATTTTTGATGTTTAGCTCGGGTACGTTCAGTGAACGAAGGAGTGGGTTTTTCAAACTTTTAAACCGGTGCTCGGAATTAAAATCTGAGGGCAACAATGAATTCTCACCGCCAGGATTATATTAGGCGATTCTTAACATTGGCCGGTAAGGGCCATGAGAAAAAGTTATTTTTTTCGGACCTTCGAGGAAAATAATAAAATAATTTAAAAGAATTATTTTAATTTTTTCTTCTCCCTTTTTGGGTGGCGGGGCAACGACAGGGCAGTGACGATTCACATCAATGAGGCTCATTAATGTGTTATTAAACTCATAGCGTAGAGACGCTTTAATGAAACCATTTTGAAACGGTACGATGTGCTCCTTTATATTTTGGCACACCGAGAATGTGTGGGGCGAAGAAATTGGAGGATTCACTGGCGAACCCCTGACGAACTTCTTCCCCAGCGAAGAGTGAAGAATGCCGAAAAATAATTTTCTTCTTCGACACCTTTCAATTATCGGAGCTGGAAAGCGATGCCGACGCCTTAACCCCCCTTGAGGACGAATGCAAGACAATGAACTACTAAGAAGTAGGTGTTTATTTTTTAGAATGTTAATATTCCCATGTTTTTTTTCCTCTAAAATATGAACGCCGATCAACCCATTATCATGTTGATCCGCGAACAATTATTATTTTCGGGTTGGGAATTATTATTTTCAGGTGAATTGTTGTGAATTAAATTCAATACTAACTAATTTTGTTCCTCGTTGTCGTTGAACATTATTGTTGTTTGACCCTTTTGTTATCAACTAACGCGAAGGGCACGTGCCGAACAAACACGGCCGGTGACCCTCCACATTTTTTTTGTCTATGCACGTGTTGATGGGCGACAATGTATTTCACCACAACAAGGTATGTAAGCCGTCGCAGTGAAGAAAAGATCTTGGGAGAGACGTAGGCGCAGACGGCGGGCAAATCAGACCACTGGAGCACGTCCGGTGGTCCGCGGAAGGCGCCGCCGGCAAGCCGCGCCGGCGCGGCGGCGCCGGCGGATGAAAGCGGCGGCCCGCACTGGGCGGCCTCCTGGAGGCAGTCGCGCCCCGGATCACCTCCGGCAAGAGCCGCAGTTGCTGAAGCCGCGGCGGCAGGCGTCCGGATCCCACGACCGCGCGGGATCCGGAGGGGGACGCGGCACCCACCGCGTCCCTCCCTGCTCGGCCCGCTGGTCGCGCCAGAGCACCCCACCGGCCGGGCCGGGGTGGGTCACATGGACTGGGCCGGGCCACACCCAGCCGGGCCAGACCTGGACCTGGGTCGGGTTGACCCGGTTCGGGCTGACCCATAGGGGGTTGGGCCAGGTCGGGCCAGGCCCAGACCCCCCATTTCGAACTACTTTCGGTCCTTCACCAACATCTTGGGCTATGGTCCTCCGATCGACGCACCATCAGTTGCGTTGGGATCCTTGGATCAAGATGATCATTTCGGTATAATAAACTCAAGGTTTTGGAGGACTTTGGGTACATCCGGGTTGGTTCGAACACGAAACCAACCGGGCCCGCGGAGTGGAAACGGTTATAACATGAGCTCCGAATGTCCGATTGACGTGTCGTCGACTTAGTTGGATTCATCATAGTGAGACGATTCTTTTGGATTTCTATGATCGAGGTTTGGACACAGCTGGAGTATGGTCATGTTGGTTTTAGCTAAGAACCCAACTGGGCCCTTGGGATGGAAAAGCAAATAACTCTCAGACCGGGCATCCGATATACGCGCTGTCTGTCGCGTTGAGTTTCTGTAGACGAGACGGAACTTTGTGATACATCAACTCTGGACTTTGGGACAGTTGACGTATCAATAACTTGGATTGTGGAGTGAACCCTCCCAGAATCGAGTGTGCTATGTTCGGGAAACCAAGAGCTTGCTGCGACGAAGATGATGACATCCGTACAAGGATCCTCAGTGGGTTCGACGAGGAACACCACCTTACTAGGATCCTCAGCGGGTTTGATGAGGACGACCACCATACTAGGATCCTCAGTGGGTTCAAATATGACCTATACCATACTGGGATCCTCTGTAGGTTCAACGAGGACGTCTACCATGCTGGGATGCTCCGTGGGTTCGACGACGTCTACCGTGCTGGGATCCTCCGTGGGTTCGACGACGATGACTTCTGTACTTGGATCTCTTATGGGTTCAGAAACATTTTTGAATGTACATGGAACCTTTGTGGGTTCGGCAGTGATGAGTACTATACTTGGATCCTCCATGGGTTCGGTAGTGACGACTTCTCTATTAGGATCCAACGTGGGATTGGAAGAGGAGATCATTCAGAGGCTACATCTAAACACCTCCACCTCTCTTCAAGAAGTAGTATACCTGTGTGAGCTGAGTCTTGATTTTCAATTATCATCATTGATATGATTGACTTATTATCCTGTATAGACTGGGTTGTGCTATCCTGTGTGGACTTGGTTGTGCTATCTTATGTGGACTAGGTTGTGGTATCATGTTTGGACAGGGTTGTTCTATCCTACGTGGACTGGGTTGTCTTATCCTGTGTTGAATGGGTTGTGCTATCCTATGTGGAGTGGGTTGTGATGTCCTGTGTCGACTGGGTTGTGCTCTCCTATGTGGACTTAGTTGTGCTATCCTATGTGGACTGGGTTGTGCTATCCTCTGTGGACTGGTTTGTGCTTTCCTGTGTGGACTGGGTCGAGCTTTCCTATGTGGACTGGGTTGTACTTGGGCTCGAGAGTGGAGCCGTTTTATAATTTTTGACTTAGTTATATTTATGGGCATATACCTAAGTAGAGATGGTTGATACTTCATGTTTGTATTTTCCTTTGTGGTTTATCCTTTGTGGATTTTTGGAGAACTTCGGGAGTCTCAAGGTCCCTACTAAGTATCGTATACTCACCCATGCACAGGCTATGCCCGCACTACGTTGGGTTGGATGCAGACGACGGAAATCACTGATCGAGGTAGAGGCTTGTGGAGCTAGACAGTACCCGGAGGTGGATCACTTGGCGGGACCTTCACGGAGCGGACAGACAGACCGAAGAGCTGAGGAGACTATCTGTACCCACCCTTCAGTTGGGATTTCCAGAGGATGACTCGGTGTTGCTATTTTATTTTATGTTGAAGGACTTTCCATTCATTTGTACTGTACTTTCAGTTGGGTTTATATACTGGCCCATTTTCTTTCAGCACATACCTTGTACATAGTTTTACATAGTGTTTACTTCACTTGCGTACTCTGTAGTGTTTGTTTACTCTTTAAAGGCAATGTTTTCCCTTCCTTTGGGTTTTTCTCCTTTGGTGCTAGTCTCCAGCCCCTAGCCTATGGAAGGCGGGCTTGGGGTAGTCACGGAATGGGCCCCGAGGACGGGTCATGACAAATTGGTATCAGAGGAGTCGGTTCTACCGGAGAACATAGGACTCTGATAATTTCTTCTCTGTGAAGAAATAATTTTTAGAGTAATGAGTGTGGTTATCAGTCCAAGGAGTCCAGTGTTGGTGCGATGTCCGACGTATCCCTACACCAAGAAACTAACTCTTGATTTCCGACTCAGTACATGAAAATAATGATTACATGTGTGTTTCAAAAAATTTCTTTGTGATTATTTTGTGTCAGCTCACTAGGTATACTGTATTGACCGTGGCACACATGATTTTTTTCAGGATGTCCCCACAACAACCACTAGCTAGGGTTCCTAGTTTCATGCGAGATGGCATCCCACCGAGTGACGCGGCCTCAGTGTAGGGCCCCATTACAGCGGAGGAACTAGCGGTACCTCTACCCGCCGAGCCACCGATACTACCAGCCCTAGCAACTGAGAGTGCAAGTCTCCTGAGTGCATTGCATGAGTTTCAGCGTCAGAGACCTACCAGGTTCCGTGGGGAGACAGACCCTCAGGCATCTGAGGATTGGCTGGAGGCTATAGTTCGAGTCTTCATATTAGTAGGGACACCAGCAGTTCTCATGGTGATCCATGCGGCGAGTCTACTGCATGCAGAATCATGTAGATGGTGGAGCCTGATACTCCAGGTGCACGATGAGGCATCTCTGCTTTGGACGGACTTCGAGAGCCTCTTCTGCTCAGTGTTCGTTCTAGCCAACCTTCATGCGGTGCGTATTCAGGAGTTACTATAGGTGCGGCAGGACAACATGAAAGTAGACCACTACTCAGTGAGATTTACCGACCACTCGCGCTACTCCATAGATATGGTATGGGACCCGTTATTCAGGGGAAAGACCTTCGAGCAGGGATTGAGACATGAGATTAGGGCTTCGATGATCTCCCTCAACATCCCGACGCATGCGGGGGTGCTGGAGAGATCCCTTCTATTGGAGAGTTTTCTCGCTGGGAAGTCACCAGCGGCGAGACCCTCCGCATGACGACCCACAGTGGAGTCTTCTGCAGCCAGAAGTAGAAAGATGATGCAGAGGACCAAGCAGGCCAGACCATCAGATGAGACAGGAAACAGGTTCGGTTGTGCGGGGAACATTAAACAGAGCCAGCCACATGAGGAGTAGACAGTTCTATTCATGCAGTGGGTAGGGTCACATGGCTCATGACTGCCCGACCCTCCATGCAGATGAGCAGCAGGCGGTAGAGGGACCTCCTAGGTAGATGTTCGACCGTGGTGGTATGCAGGTAATAGGTAGACGAGGAAGAGGAGTTGGCTGAGTAGCGGGTGGTGGGCGACGCTTTGAGGCCCTACCACCACCACCACCAGGATGACCACCCAGACCGCAGGGAACGGGTGGACAGGGGAGAGATCAGCATCAGACATCTGAGGCCTACGACCATGGAGCTCCAGGAGAAGATGGAAAAGAGAAGGACTAGCTCCAAACATAGAGACATTTGTTCATGATGCTTCTAGATTTGTTGATGTTGGGTTTTTGTATGCTTTGTGTCTTTGTACCTTGAGCTGCAGTAATAAAAGACACTTTTTCTTGTGATTTTTCTTCCCTGTCCTTTATATGTAGTAGATACTGAGAGGTTCCAGTTAAAACCTTTGAATTGACCCTCGCTTTTGAGATTCCTACTAGAGGAGACCAAGTGACCACACACTACTGTCGGCAATGTGACTCAACCCTTGGAGGCAAGAGTAACAGTTGGATCTCTTGGTAGTAGCGTCGAGGCCTTATGACGTCGTCCATGGCATTAAATAGTACCATTCATGATAGGATTGACTGTATTAGGCAAAGTAAGTGCTTCATCCAGGAGATGAGACCAGATTTCTCTTTTCGGCAGAGGATGATTCTCAGCAACTCATGTAGATCATAGACAAAGAAGGGTGGAGTTGAGTTCTTACAAATGGTTAGTCTCACCCATTGTTCATCAAGAAAACGGTTTATGGTTATCACCAACATAATAGGCTCGGGTGTATCTTTTCTCAAAAGGACATGAACCAGAGATAGTGGCGATGGCTTGAGTTCCTCCAGGACTATGACATCGAGATAGTTTATACTTCTGAGAAAGGGGAACGTTATAGCGGATACTCTTGGTAGGAGATCGGGTATTAAAATATTAGGAGTGGCGAGACAGCAGCTGGATGCATTTTCAAATATCCTTTGTGGAATGTGTTGGAGTGAGTATGTGTAGAACTATAGATGGTTCAGGCTATGTCGGAGAAGGTGCAGATCATCCTGGAGCGGATGAGGACTGCACATAGCAGACATAAGTCATATGCTGTTAGGAGGCGGAGACCACTGGAGTTAGAGGATGCCAACCACGTTTTCTTACGGGTATCACATCAACGTGGATTACGGAAATTCGGTTGTGACGGAAAGTTATCTTCGTGCTTCATCGGACCTTTCCTGGTCCTCAACAAGGTAGGTGAGTTGTCTTACCGCATGGCCCCTCCACCTCAGCTGCACCGGGCGCACGATGTCTTTCACATATCTCAGCAGGGGAGATATGTGCACGACCCAACGCATATCATCGACAACTGGGAGCTAGAAATTGATGACGATGTGGCTTTTTTGGAGGTCCCGGTGGAGATCAAGGATCGGTAGGATCGGGTCCTACGTGGACGGTCGATACATCTTGTGCACATTCGTTGGCAACACGGGAACCTCCAGGAGAGGACATGGGAGCGGGAGGCTCAGATGCATGCTCTGTACCCACTTTTGTTTCCCTAGTTTATGATGTAGCTTTATGGGGACGTAAGGCCCTGAGGTGGGAGTAATGTAAAGACTCGTAAATTTCAAGGAATTTTTTTTAAAAAAACAGTTCTTTCGGATTTTACGAGTATGGAGTTTCTGACGGCGCATGATTCTGAGGCCCGGTGTGCCCGGAATCAATTTTCGAAGTTTAGGTCAAGCACATTTAGTGAACGAATGAGCGGGTTATTCTAACTTTTTAACCGATGCTTGGAATTAAAATTTGAGGGTACCAATTAATTCATAGTGCCAGTATTTTCTTAGGCGAAGCTTAACTTCGGCTGGCAAGGGCCGAGAGAAAAAGTTATTTTTTTCAAAACACCGAGAAAAATAATAAAATAATTTAAATGAATTATTTTAATTTTCCCTTCACCGTTTTTGTGTGGAAGGGCAGTGATAGGGCGGTGTTGAGGCGCATCAATGAGGCTCATTAATTGTTCATTAAACTCATAGCGTAGCGACGCTTTAATGAAACCATTATGGCAACGCTGCGACGTGTTCCATTATTTTTTGGCACACAGAGAATATGTGGGTGAAAGAAATTGGAGGATTCTCTGGCGATCCTTTGATGGACATCATCCCCAGTGAAGAATAAAGAACACCGACAAAACTTCTTCTTCTTCGATGCCTTTCAAATATCGGAGCCGGAAAGCGATGTCGATGCCTTGACCCCCCTTGAGGATGAATGCCTGACAACGAACTACTAATAAGTAGGGGTTAATTTTTTAGAATGTTAATATTAACATGTTTGTTTTCCTATAAAATATGAACGCGGATCAACCCATTATCAAGTTGATCCGTGAACGATTATTATTTTCGGGTTGGGGATTATTATTTGAGGGGGAATTTTTGGGAATTAAATTCAATCCTAACTAATTTTTCTGCCTCGTTGTCGTTGAACATTATTGTTGTTCGACCCTTTTGTTATCAACTAACGCGGAGGGCGCGGGCCCAACAAACACGGCCGGCGACCCTCTGCAGTTTGTTTTTCTGTGCGTGTGTTGATGGGCGACTATGGAACGGGACCGCAACAGCATATGGAAGCCATCGCAGGGACGAATGGATCCCAGGAGAGCCGCAGGGGTAGACAACGGGCAAATCAGATCACCGGAGCGCTTCCAGTGGTCCGTGGAAGATGCTTCTGGGCCGCCGGCGCCGCCCACTAGCTGGCCGCCCGGAGACGGCGGTTCCCCGGCGCGTCACTGGCAGAATCCGCCTCAGCTGAAGCCGCGGCGGCAGGTGGCCGGATCCCTTGGCCGCACGAGATCTGGAGGAGGACGCGACGCCCGCCGCGTCCATGGAGCACAAAGGGAGGGGGGACCGCATCCCCTCCTGCACAGCCTGCTGGCCGAGCCAGCACACCCCCCCAACCAGGCCGGGGCGGGTCGCGCCGACCGGGATGAGCCGCGCCCTTCCGGGCCGGGTCGACCGGTTCGGTCCGACCCAGGGGGTTGGGCCGGGTCTAGCCGAGCCTAGACCCCCCATTTCGGACCACTTTCTATATTTCTCTCAAATCTTGGGTATGGACCTACGATAGACGCACCATCAGTTTCTTGGGAGCCTTGGATCGAGATGGTCGTTTTGGTATATTACACTCAAGGTTTCGGAGGACATTTGGTACGGCCGGGTTGGTTCAAACACTAAACCAACCGGGCCCGCGGAGTGGAAATTCTTATAACATGAGCTCCAGACGTCCGATTGACATGCCATTGACTTTGTTGGATTCCACTTAGTGAGATAGTTCTTTTGGCTTACTCTTCTCAAGGTTTGGATGTAGCGGGAGTACGGTCAGGTTGGTTTTAGCTGAAAAACCAACCGGGGCCCTGGGACGGAAAAGCCAATAACTCTCAGACCGGGCGTCCGATTTACGGGTCGTCTATCGTGTTGAGTTACTATTGACGAGATGGAACTTTGTGATACATTAACTCTGGACTTCCTGACATTTGATGTATTGATCCCTTTGCTTGGGAAGCAGACCCTCCTGGAATCGAGCGTGCTATGTGCGGGAACCCTAAAGCTGGCTGCGATGAAGATGACGACTTCCATACAAGGATCCTCAGTGGGTTCGACGAGGAAGACTACCGTACTAGGATCCTCAGAGGGTTCGACGAGGACGGGTACCGTAATAGGATCCTCAGTGGGTTCGACGAGGATGACTACCGTACTAGGATCCTCTGTGGGTTCGATGACGACGTCTACCGTACTACGATCCTCTGTGGGTTCGACGAAGATGTCTACCCTGCTGGGATACTCTGTGGGTTCGACGACGATGACTTCTGTACTAGGATCTTCTGTGTGTTCAGCAGCGTTGTCAACTGTACTTGGATCCTCCATGGATTCAACAGCGATGACTACTATACATGGATCCTCCGTCGGTTTGGCAGTGACAACTTCTGTACAAGGATCCTATGTGGGATCGATAGAGGAGATGATTCAGAGGCTATATATAATCACCTCCACCTCTCTTCAAGAAGTAGTATACCTGTGTGAGTTGAGTCTTTTTTTTCAATCATCATCATTTATATAATTGACTTATTCTCCTATGTAGACTAGGTTGTGCTATCCTGTGTGGACTGGGTTGTGCTATCCTATGTGGACTTGGTTGTGTTATCCTGTCTGGACTGGGTTGTGCTATCCTGTGCGGACTGGGTTGTGTTATCCTGTGTAGACTGGGTTGTGCTATCCTTTGTGGACTGAGTTTACCTATCCTGTGTCGACTGGGTTGTACTATCCTGTGTGGACTGGGTTCTGCTATCCTATGTGGACTGGGTTGTGCTATCCTGTGTGGACTGGGTTGTGCTTTCCCGTGTGGACTGGGTTGAGATTTCCTGTCTGGACTTGGTCGTACTTGGTGTTGAGAGTGGATCCATTTTTTAATTGTTTACTTAGGTATATGAATGGGCATATCCCTAATTAGAGCTGGTTGATACTTCATGTTTTTATTTTCCTTTGTGGTTAATCCTTTGTGGATTCTGGGAGACCTTCGAGAGTCTTGGGGTTCCTACTGAGTATCGTATACTCACCCCAGCACGGGCTATGCCCGCACTACGTTGTGTTGGATGCAGACGACAGAAATCACTGATCGAGGTAGAGGTAGTGGATTTGGACAGTACCTGGAGGTGGATCACTTGGCTGGACGTGCACGAAGCAGACAGACGGACCGAGGAGCTGAGGAGACTATCTATACCCACCCTTCAGGTGGGATTTCCCGAGGACGAGTCGGTGTTACTGTTTTACATTCTACTGTTGTACTTTCCTTTCAGTTTTACTGTACATTTAGTTGGGTTTGTATACTCGCCCAATTTCATTCAGCACTTACCTTGTACCCAGTTTTACTTAGTGCTTACTTCACTTGCATACTTTGTGGTGTATGTTTACTCTTTAAAGGAAATTCCTTCCCTTCTTTTGGGTTTTACGCCTTTGGTGCTAGTTGCCAACCCCTCGCCAATGGAAGGAGGGATTGGGGTAGTCATGGCACGGGCCCCGAGGACGGGTTATGACAATTTATTTATATTATAACCCATTAAAATTGATAATGAAAAAAATACTTGATATAATTTGAACAAAAAAATCATGTAGTAAATGGAATTTTTATTACGGTATGTCAGCCTACTATTTTATTTTTTATTTGTTTCCCTTTATGATTTTATGTTTTTTTTTGTAATTTTAAATGTATTTATGTCTTATTTTTATTTTGGCATGTGATTATAAATTTTGTCATGAATATAACAGTTAGGAAAATTCAATTCATGTTTTTATTTTTGAAGCAATGCTTTATTTGAATATTAATGGATTTAAATGAGTTTTAAATTGATTTTTCTTCTTAATTTCCAATCTTTTCATTTGATGAAGTCTGACTGATTGTGAAACTAATGCTCACTAGTGATATCCAAATTTAAAATATTTCCAAACACCAGATGTTTTTAAACTGATTTAACATATTAATTACATTTACCATTTTCATGAGAGTCTTGAGACATGTTTTTTAATCAACAAATTTCGATTTTTTCCTAGAATTTTGATTTCATGTATGGTTCCAAGTATGGTTTATAGCTCACCATGAAATCCCATTTTACATTCAACTCTTATATTAGCCAACCCTTAATAATGATATTAACCCGTGGTATGCATGAAATTATTAGTCATTCATCCACATTAAATAACCTTTATCCCATTAATTCATTCTCTAGAAGGTAAATCCATGATTATTGTTGAACTCAAGTGTTTGGGAGGGTAAAATGAGTTTTATTTCTATTTCATAACGAATTTGTTTTAGATGAATTGAAGTTTTGTATTATTAATTACTATTTTAGAGGAAAAAATTCATGATTTAATGATTTTTGGGTGGCCCAAATACCAATATAAATATTGGATAGGAGTTCATTAACATATTATGATCAAAATAAGTCTCTTTTTTCCTCAATAATAAGAATCTAAAGAGAAATTTCAGCCTAAATTAAAGAGGAAATAATACAGAAAATGGGGGTAAAGGGAATCAAATTTATCTCTTAGCATGAAATTCCATTTTTTAAGATTCTAAAAATTGATGTTGTGTTTAAAGGTCATTAATTTTCATTATGGTTGATGAGCATACCATTCACATGAAAAACTAATTTCATGAATTTACATCAATTTAGAGTTTGAACCTCCTTATTCTGCCCCTGATATTTTTTTCATTTAAAATCTACCAAAACTCACCCTTAAATCTGTTAGGATGGTTTGTGACAGAGTATGATATACTCTATAATACCAGAAGTAGGATAGAAAAAAGAATGATATTCTCAGATACATGTGGGGGGTTAATTGTACCCTTTAAAAATTCATTTAGGAAATTTTTAGGATGGTTATGTTTAACAAAGATAAACAAGATAATTCAAAAGGCCTCTATACGTTCTAAAGACTTTCTGGATTCCGGAAAAGTGATTTCGGAAATGTAACATAACCAAAGTTACAAAGATTATGATTCTACCTTAAAGCGTATAGAATCGATCTATATCAGAGTACAAGGGTGAGGATGTATAAAATAGTATACCTTCCTCAACAATACAAAATGTAGCGGAAAAACATAGTAAAACTACAAGAAAAAACAATAACTCTTTTAACCCAAAGAGATGGGTGTCCAGAAACCTTGGATAAAGTTCCCTTGATTTATATATTCAAGAAAGTTTGTATTACCCACACCAGGGTAAGCCCTCAATATAAAGATCAGATTCTGTCGTGTTATTCCCACAAGCCATCAACTATCAGGTAGTCGACACTTCTGTCTTCCTCAACTTGGAATCCCTCAACTTCATGGTGTTGGAACCTCTGTCTTCCTATCCCTGGAATCCCTCGATTGTATATAGAAACAATCGGAGTCGCACGAAGAAAATATGCACAATGAAATTATTGAACAAGTTGTTCAAACTTTTTGAATGAATCTTGAGAGTTGATAAGAGCCTCTCTCTCTAGAAATCACTTCTGGATGTTCTGAGCCCCAAAATTCCAAATGTCCTGAGCACGTTCAAATGAGATCCTATTTATAGGCGAAGCTCTAATGGTCGGCTCCCTCCTCCAATGGTCAAATTTATCCTTGAATTTCGGAGGGACGTATTCATGTGTCACTCAACAAATGGTTAGTCAATAATTGAAAGCACGACATCATTTTTTAATAAACAATTGTAAGCATAACTAAGCTGATATTCGGAATGAAAATAAATAAAATTTTGGAGTCTTACAAAAATGGAATTAAGAGTCTATAATAAAGAGATATTGTTAGGATGGTATGTGAATGAGTATGATATACTCTATAATAACAAACGTAGGATTGAAATAATAATGAGATACACAAATACAAGAGGGGGGTGAATTGTACCTTTTAAAAATTCATTTATGAAATTTCTAGGATGGTTATGTTTAACAAAGATAAACAAGATATTTCACAAGGCCTCTATAAGTTCAAAAGACATGCTTGATTACGGAAAAGTGAATCCGGAAATGAAACTTAACAAAAGTAAAAAATATTAAGATTATACCTTAATGCGTGTAGAATCTAACTATATTAGAGTACAAGGGTGAGGAAATATAAGATAGTATACTTTCCTCAACAATACAAAATGTAGAGAAAAAAAATGTAGTAAAACTACAAGTAATAACAATAACTCTTTTAACCCAAATTGAAGGGTATCCAACAACCATGGATTAAGGCCCCTTGATTTATACTTTCAAGAAATTCTTTCTTACCCACACCAGGTTAAGCCCTCGATACGAAGATCGGAGTCTGTCTTGCTATTCCCGCAAGCCCTAAACTATCAGGTAGTCGGCACTTCTATCTTAGTCAGCAAGGAAGCCCTCAACTTCAAGGTGTTGAAACCTCTGTCTTCCTATCCCCAGAAGCCCTCAATTGTATACAGAAACAATCAGAGTCACACAAAGCATATCTGCACAAGGAAAAGTTTGAACTATCCATACAAAATTTCTGCATGAAGATTGAGATTTGATAAGATCCTCTCTCTCTAGAAATCACTTCAGGAAGTTCTGAGCACCAAAATTCCAAGAGTCCTAAGCATCATTAAATGAGCTCCTATTTATAAGCGAAGCTCCAATGGTTGGCTCCCTCCCCCAACAGCCATATTTCTCTTTCAATTTCGGAGGGACCTATACACATGTCACTCAACCAATGGTTAGTAAATAACTGAAATCATGACATTGTTTTGTATTAAACAAGTGTAAACATAACTAAAATGATATTCAGAATGAAAGTAAATAAATTTTCGGAGTATAACCAAAATGGAATTCAGAGTCTATAATAAAGAGATATTCGGATTCTGTTTTGTAGGAATTCGGAACCTGAATTCTATAGAAATCCGGAGTCTGAATTTCCAGGAAATTAGGAGTCTGGTTTCACCATTATTCAGAACCAGAACTTACAAATTCGGAGTCAGAGTTCATTGGAATTAGGAGTTAGAACTCATAAGAGTTTGGAGTCTGAATTCAGAGAACATGGAGTCAAAACTTAGATAAGTTCGTAATCAGAATTCAGAGTCGATCTACATGAGATCTTGTATCCATGATTCAGAGTGGAACTTCATGAAAGCTCGTACTCAGAATTCGGAGTGGAACTTCATGAGAGTTGGTATCCAGAATTCAGAGTGGAACTTCATGAGATTTCATATCCAGAATTCGGAATGGAACTTCATTAGAGTTCGTATACAGAATTTGGAGTGGAACTTCATTAGAGTTTGTATCCATAATTCAGATCCTAAAACATAATGCTTCATATCTAAGAATTATTTGATTCTAAGGTTTTAGATATGAATCTGATTTTTACACTTAAGAAAAATATTGATATGAACAATGAAAACATGGTAGGGTTAAATTCCTTTTGGAAATAAATTTTCATTATAGAAGTAAAATATATATTTTCTTAAGTATAAGGTGTTAGTGATTTTCAAAACAAGAAGAATGGAAAAGTCTTAAGGAGAACCTTATTGACTCAATAATATCCCCCTTTTTGGAAATCACAAACAACATTTCGAAAAATAATATTATGACTTATAGAAAAATTTATTTAGACTTTGAAATTAAAACTTATCTCCCTTTGTTCATAAATTATGGTGAATACAACTAACTCCCCCTTAAGATTTGGAACTCTAAGGATTGTAATCTGAATTTCTATAATGGAGTTTTCAATATCATGGGAATGAAAAACGTTGTAATATGAAACTCCCCCTTACTTATGGATAGTTCTTAACTTAGAAATTTTTCTTCTCCCTTTTAGATTTTTCCTTCTCCCCCATTTGAGTAGTTCTTTTTCCTTATCCCCCTTTGTGATTTTCAAAAAGAATTTAAGGGAATGTAAAAAATTAAAGTACCTGATACATTAGTGCATAATAACACAAGATAAAAACAACCAGTGATTTCATTTGAATACAAAGATTGTTTACAAGGAAAGACATTACAATAGAAAATTCGATTGTTCTATTTGTTTACCTTTTCAGTTGGGATTAACTTCTTAAATAGTGTTTTCTACTTCTTCAAGTCTCTCTGGTCCTCCTCATCTTGTTTTTATAATATTTTAATCCTTTCATCTTGAGCCTTCAGAGATTTAGACTATGCCTTAATAATTTCATACTACTTCATAAGATTCTCTTCGATCTCAGTCTGGAGATCTCTTTCCCCTTTCCATCTTTGATCAACAGAGTTAAGCTTCCCATTCAAATCCCTCACCTGCTGATTCTGGGTATTTTGCTCAAGATTCAGCTTATCCTGAAGATTCTTCATCATGTAATATACAGTGTCAAATTCTTCTTTTACATCATTCTAAAAATGATCAATATCTTCCAAATCATTATCGATTTTCTTTGACCATAGAGTCATTTTGCTGCACAATTTTCTGTGGACCTCAAAATTGATAAGAAAATTTCTTGGCTCAGCCTCAATCTTCACACATTTATCCGTCACCATGGATACTAATTCTGATATTTGGTTTATGTTGTATTGAATCATCTGGCATTTGGATTCTATAGTGGGAATTATTGGAATTGTATCCACCAACTTCTTCAAAGGTTCAACAACAAAATCATGTCCTAGTCCTAATGATTCTGAATCAGACACCTTGCTCAGGGATTGTTCTTCTTAAATTTCCACCAACTTTCATCTTGAAGAGCCACCAACATCCTTCTTCCTTATAATATCTTTTTTTGGTGTTTTCATAAGAACTTTCTTACCCTTATCATCTTTTGGAATGGGTTCCTCATCAGGGGATTCTTCCTCGCTTTCAGATAGTTGAAATACTTTGTCTTCATCAGGTTTCTCCTTCACTGATCCTTCTTTATGAAAGTGGTTATCATAGCTTTCTTCCTCAGATAATTCATTCTCTTTCTCTTCTTTTTTGTCTTCATATTTATTACCTTCTTCCTCATCTCCCTTTCCTGATGTGACAAGCTTTGAGGACTATGCCTTAGATGTTCAGAGTGGTAATTTTTCTGATGGAATTTCGTTTTCTTGATAATCTTCAACTTGTTTAATCAAGTCATCTAGATCACCACTGTCTTCTTCTTCTACTTCTTCATCTTCTACTTCTTCCTCTTATTCTAATCTTTCAACAACTTCTTTCTCTTTGGGTTTTTCCTGGAGTGAAGTAGTTCTTTCCAGGGGTCTCCGGTAATGGTTGAACAACAAATGTTTCCGGTACGAGGATCTTCTTAGAAGCTAATTATGTGTCTCTTAAAAGAGATTGTACAAATTCAGTTTCAGATATCTTCTTCTTAAACATCCTTTCTTTTTCTACCTTCTCAAGTTATTTAGCAGTCCTCTCCCTTAAGTAATTAGCTTCAGCAGGGTCCAATCCGAACTAAGGTTCCCCTTATTTCCTTTCCTCCTTAACTTCCCTCCATTTACAACCACCTCATCTAGGTAGGCATTCTGTTTCTTCGGCTTGGGTGGTGTGGATTGGGTTTCCTTAGATTTTGGGGTCTTGTCTTCAGCCACCACTTCCTTCAGCTACCTCTTCCTTCCTGCCTTATTAGATGGTTCAGCTTTCTCTACATTTTCCGGAACAGGTTCAGCCTCCTCCTCTAGCAGATCATAAAAATCACCTGACTATTTTGAAAAATCATCTTTCATCCTCTTTATGGTGTCATCACTAATCAGCATCATCATTCAATTTCTCAGTTTGGAGTTGCAAGAAACATTGAATGAATCAAGACACTGAATAACAATCTTGGAAAGATGAGCAGGATACATGATAATTTAAGCATAAAAAGACCCATTCTTGATGTTATGAACTGTAATAAGAATGTGCCTCATCAGATTGATATTTCTTAGATTCTCCATCATATCCAAGATGTAAATATCAATTTTTTTATGATATCCTTATCACCTCTTCTCGGAATGAAAAACCCTTGAACCCACAACTGCAAAATACAGTTTTTGGTGGAGAGATGGGAAATCATTGTTGTTTTGTCATCTTTGAGTCCAAGGAATTCCATTGCCTTCACTTTGATGAAACTTCCCTGAACATTCGGTAACTTATGTGAACAAAATTCGGCTTCAACATCGTATGATAATCCCACCAAGCTTGCAGCCTTGGTGTAAGAAAGATTGTAGGTCTTTCTATAACTCTTAAGGGAGAATTTTTCTCTACCATATTCTTCATAGAATAAAGCAGACTCATAAATTTCTACAATCTAATCCATATAAACAACATCTTGAACCTTTTTCTTTGATATTTAAAAATCTTCCCACCTATTTATCTTGATATTCTTAGCAATAAGAGAATCATACTTACTAAAAAAGTTTGTATGGACCAACCTTTCCATGTAGACTAACCAACTTGAGATTGTTTTGATAGTAGACATTTCTTTTGATGTGGCTTCTACAGACATTTGGAATGGAGGAGCACTTAAAGATTCAAAACAGGATTTAAGAACTGAGGCAGAGTTTCAGAAAGCGAGAGCTTGAAATCGATGTGGGACAACCAATGGAGGGTCCCCTTTGTATAGAAGATGGAGGTAACCTTTCAACTTCCAAAAAAAATCTATCGGTTGAAAAACTCACTGATCTGATCTATCATTTGAAAACATACCTGCAAGGAAATCTTGAATCCGGTCTTTTGATTTTTTAAAAACATTCTGATTTATGAAGAAACGAATCCGAAAAAATTTTAAAATGATGGAAACTACCAGCAAGTAAAAGTAACTACGAAAAATTAATTAAGGAAATGATACCTTTTGGATTGGCTAGAAATATTATTCATAATAGGTGATATTCTTCTTGAGGAAAAATTTGACTACGAAAAACTCATTATGAAAAATTTCTATTGCAAAAGTTTTGAGTACCAAAACTTTAGTACAAAAAGTATGAGTATGAAAATTCCCATTACTAAAATTATAATTACGAAAATTTCATTACGAAAATTTATAGTATGAAAACTTCATTACAAAAATTTCTAGTACGAAAACATCATTACGAAAATTTCCAATATAAAAACTTCATTTCAAGAATATCTAGTATGAAAACATCATTTTGGAAATTTCCAGTACGAAAATTTTCAATACGAGAAATTTCGAAAAACATTATTACAAGGAACATGAAAAACTCCATTACGAATGGCTTTTAAATATACGTCACAACAGATGCACTCCCCATATGAAAAGGAGTTTATTACTGTAAGGATAATGGTTTAACAAAAAGTTAATAAAGGAAGATTACCTTACGGTTATCATTCCTAACTTTTTTTAATGTATTCAAATCTATCGAAGGGTAAAGAATTTGTGAAAATGTCAGCAATTTGATCTTGCGTTCTGATGAATTGAAGAATGATATCTTCTTTTTTGGTGTTATCCCGAAGAAAGTGATGCCTAATATCTATGTGCTTTGCATGAGAGTGATGTGCATGGTTTTTACTAAGGGAAATGGCACATGTGTTATCACACAAAATTTGAGTCTTAGTGAATCCCAATCCATAATATGTGAGTGTGTTGGATCCAGAACACTTGAGAACAATATCTTCCAACTGCTACATATTTAGCTTTTGCAGTGGAGAGTGCTACAGAATGTTGCTTCCTGTAGGCCCAAGAAACTAATGAATCTCCTAAGAAATTACAAGTTCCAGATGTATTCTTTCTATCCATTTTACATCCACTAAAGTCAGCATCTGAAAAACACTTTAAAACAAAATCATTTTCAGAAGTATAAAATAGTCCTAGATCCATGGTTCCCTTTATGTAGCGAAAAATTCTTTTCATTGCCTTTAAATGAGATTCCTTAGGATTGGATTGATATCTTACACATAAGCATACTGAAAGCATCAAGTCTGGTTGACTATATTTCAAGTAAAGTAGACATCCTACAATGCCTCTAAAATATGTTTCATCTACTGGTTTCCTAGCTTCATCAAGATAAAGTGTGTTTGAGGTACCAATAGGAGTACTTATACTCTTAGTATTGTCATATCCATACTTTTTAAGATGATCTTTAATATACTTATGTTCGGATATATAGATTCCTTTTGGTTTTTGAGAAATTTGAAAACCAAGGAAAAATGTTAAGTCACCCATCATACTCATTTCAAACTCAGACTTCATTAGATCCACAAAGGAACCTGTTAAAGATTACTTAGTTAAACCAAATATAAAGTCTTCAACTTAAATTTGAACAATGAAAACATTTTTCTTATCTTTCTTTATAAAAATTGATGGATCTTCGTTTCCCTTAACATAGTTATTTTGAAGAAAACATCATCTAAGTCTATCATACCATGCTCGAGGGTCGTGCTTAAGGCCATACAAAGCTTTGGTAAGTCTAAAAACAAGATCAGGATATTTTTTATCTTGAAATCTATGAGGTTGTTCAACAAAAACTTCCTCATGAACATAACCATTAAGGAAATCACATTTTACATCCATTTGAAAAAGATTGAAATTGAATAATGCTGCAAAAGAAAGTAAAATATGAATAGATTCAAGTCTAGCTACTGGAGCATAAGTTTCTTCATAATCTATTATTTCTTGTTGATTATAGCCTTTAGAAACTAGTCTAGCTTTATTCCTAATGATGATTCCATTTTCATCACACTTGTTTCTGATGACCCATTTTACTCCAATAACAGAAATTTCTTTTGGTCTTTAAACCAATGTCCAGGCTTTATTCCTTTCGAATTAATTTAGTTCATCTTTCCTAGCATTAATCCAATCATCATCACCTAATGTTTCATTAGTGATTCTTTGTTCTAATTGGGAAAGTAATTCTAGATGGTTTACTTCATTTCATAAGGAACATCTGGTCCTTACAGGTTGATTTAAATCACCAATAATACTATAACAAGGATGATTTTTAAGGAACGACTGGTTTGGGTTCTGTAAAACTTGTTCACCAACATAAGGTAGGAAATCTTCTGGGGTAAAGGTTTCAGAAGTATCATCTTGAACATTTTCCTTATCAAAAGGATCTTTTATAAAAGGTTGATGATCAGTTTTTGAAAACACATCTGAAGATGAAGGTTGGGGTTGTTTAGAAACAAAAGGATCAGTTTCATAAAATTTGACATGTACTATCTCTTCAATAGTACAAGTGTTTTTGTTAAAAATTATATATGCCTTAGAAGTTCTGGAGTAGCCTAAGAAAATTCCTTCATCAGATTTTGGTGAGAATTTGTGTAGGTTATCTTTAGTGTTCAGAATGAATACCTTGAATCAAAAAACATTAATGTAGGTAAGTCTAGGTTTTCTACCATTCCATAACTCAAATGGAGATTTATTAAGAAAAGGTATAATTAAAACTCGATTTATAGTGTAACAATCAGTACTTACATATTCAACCAAAAAAAATTTAGCTATGGAATACTCACTCAACATGGTTCTAGTTATCTCTTGAAGAATTCTATTTCTTATTTTAACAAATCCTTTTTTAGGTGTTCTGGGTGATGAGAAGTTGTGAGTAGTACCTTTGCTACTAAAAAAAGTTTCAAAATCATAATTTTGAAATTCTCCTCCATGATCACTATGAATAGTTTTCAATGGAAGGTTTTTATCATTTTTGACTTGGGCTCTAAAAATTTTGAAATAAGAAAAATCTTTAGACTTCTTTGGTAGAAAATAGACCCATGTAAATCTACTGTAATCATCATCCAAAACAAATACATAGTACTTTCCCCCAATGCTTCCAGTTTGTGTTGGACCAAAAAGATCCATGTGCGCTGGCTGTAATGCATCAATGGTTGAGACTTCACCGACTGATTTAAAACTTTATTTATGTTGCCTTCCATATTGACAAGGGTCGCAAGATTTTGAATAATGAAATCTTTTCTCTAGTAGATCCTTAACTAAACCTTTCATAGTGAGTTTGCATAAGTTCCTAATATTACAGTGTCTTAACCTTCTATGCCTCAACCAAGAATGATCTTCCATTGCACTAAGACAATGTAAGTCTTGGCTCATAAGATCTTCTATGTATAGTGTGTAAACCTTCTCTTTTCTACTGGAAGAAAGAATAAATTATTCCTTCGAATTGTGTACTAACCACTTATCAATCCAAAAATTCACAAGGTAGCCTTCATCACATATTTAAATTATGTGGATGAGGTTTTCTTAATACCCTTAACAAAAAAACATTTGAAATTAATGTTTTTTCAAGAAGAACAATGTTACCTATATCAATAATTTCTCCCTGATCATTTTCTCCAAAAGTTACTTTTCCTCCTTTAGTTTTCATAATCTTTTCAAAATAGTTTTTGTTACCAGTGATATGACAGGAACATCCACTATCCATGTACCATGTGTTGATGTTTGTACGTTCCATATTTTCTTGGAAATAATAAAAAAGTCAGGTTTTCGTAATCCATACTTTCTTGGATCCAGAAATATCAGAAAGCTAAATTTTGGGACCCATATCCTCTTCAAAAAATAGGCCTTATGAGATCCAAAATATTTTGTTTTGTTTAAGGAATAATTCTTTTCCCATTGACCACCACACTGACACTTTGTGTAGAATGGAGAACATTGAGGAACAATGTAGTTGTTACTAAAAATTGGTTTAGAACATTTGTAAACAAAACCAGAAGTATTCCTTCAAGGATAGATTTGTGAATACATTTTATCAAAATTTTCCTTACCTAGGGTAAAGTTTGACAAAGAAATTCCTCAAATAAAATATTTTTTAATTGAGTTTTATAACAAGGTTCTTGTCTTCAAAAACATCGGATTTTGGGCTAGAGCTAAGCTCAAAAACATTTTTCTTAGAAATTATTTTTTCATGTTATTTAGAAAGTTTATTCTTCTCAGAACTTACTTCCTCAAGATTTTTTGAAATACATTCCAAATCAGCATTTTTCATATCAACATCTTTAGAAAGATCGGATATTTCCATAGTAAGAATAATATTCCTAGAATTTTCCTTATCGGGTTTTTTCAAGAGTTTTAAATTCTAAGTTTCAAGAAGTTTGGAAAACCTAGAAACTTCTTCATAGGTAGGTAAAGTATTGTCATCATCAGAAGAAGACTCTTCATCCGAATAGTTATAGTATTTTCTATCATTATCATTTAAAGAAACATTGGTCAATGATTCGGGATTGTGTACCTTATCCATCAAGCAATGATTATCAATAGGTAGACTGACTATAAGACCAACATTCTTCTTTCCTGAAGATTCATAATCCAAAGATTCATCAGAAGAGTCTCCACTACTAGCACTCCATGTTTCATTGGCTTTAAACACTTTCTTAGCTTTGGACTTGTAATATCTTTTTCTATTCCTTTCAGAATGCCTCTCTATTCATTATTTTCTCTTGAGCATAGGGAAATCAGTTCTAATGTATCCAACACTCTTACATTCATAGCATGTAACTTCAGAATCTTTCTTGTCTTTCATTTCCTTCTTGTTGTATTTAGATTGAAAGTTCCTCTATCCAACTATCTTGTTCATCCTTCGAGTTAGATTTTCTAATTTATTTTATAAGGACTCACTTCCACTAGATTCGAAATAGATAACAACTTTCGTAGATTTGGATCTAGTAACTCTCTCAGGAGTCTTAGCATTCATATGATTGGAAGTAGTCATAAAAGAAACACAACCATTCCCATTCTTCTTCTTTTTTTGTCAGCATCTCTCTTCATTCTAGTCTCATGTTGATGAAGAGTTCCAAACGTCTCATCAAGAGAAATTTGAGTAACCTTTCTGTTTTCAAAAATAGCAGTTCTCATTGATTCCCACTAATTGGGAATAATGTAGATGATCTTGTCAACAAAGGCTAATCATCGAGACCTATCTCTCCCATTGATTGTAAGCTATTCACAATAGTCATGAATCTTTGTTGCACCTTAGATATTGGTTCACCATACACTACTACAAACACGGCCTTTATCAGCGCTAAAAATGGCCTTTATCAGCGCTAGAAAAAGCGCTGATAAAGCCAGCGTAGATAAAGGGTGGGTCCCCTTTATCAGCGCTCCGAAAAGCGCTGATAAAGGGGTCCTTTATGATCGCTTCCTTTATCAGCACTTTTAAAAAAGCGCTGATAACAGTTAAAAAAATTTAAAAAAATTTAAAAATTTTTAAAAAATTTTAAAAAAAATTAAAAAAATACTGCGAATCGGGTGGGCTTTTATAGTGCTTGAGCCCCCCATTTTACAGTTCTTTTTTTCCCCTTTACATCACCCCACGCACCCCACGCACCCCCTTCACCCTTTAACAGTGCTTGCTGCTATATTCCCCCATGCGCGCGCGCCCCTGCTTCCCACAGGATTTGAACTCGAGACCTCCCCCCTGCGCGCCTAAGCCTTTACCACTACTCTATTTTGATTTGTCTTCCAATTCATGATATATATATATATATAGTTATATAGTTATATTTATTCGTATATTAATATATATTTTTATTAATATATATATAGTTATTAGATTATAATATATATATAAAGTTATATTATAATATATATATATAGTTATATTATAATATATATATATAGTTATATTAATATATATATATATATATATAGTAATATTAATATATATATAGTGATATTAATATATATCTATATATATATATATATATTTAGTTATATTTATTCGTATAGTAATATATATTTATATTAATATATATATATAGTTATATTAACATATATATAGTTATATGAATATATATATATATATAGTTATATTAATATATATATAGTGATATTAATATATATATTTATAGTAATACTAATATATATATATATGTATTTATATTAATATATATATAGTTATTAGATTAATATATATATATAGTTAGATTAATATATATATATAGTTAGATTAATATATATATATATAGTTAGATTAATATATAGGTATATAAATATTCAAATATTGGTATTTTAAATAAAATGGATATTAGTTGTTATTTAGATAAAGCTAATATATTTTATATGTAAATATGTTTAATTATTTATTTAAAAAATTTAATTTTATGTGAGAATATATAAAAATATGTACATATAGTTATATATTTGATTATAAATAGCAGTGCATTATAAAAAAGGATGAAATTTCAAAGAAATAATATCAATATGAATGTAATACCTTGGAATAAATTCAGTCCCCGCCAAAAAAATCCAATAATCCCCCCTTAAACGAGTTTGAAAATCCACAAAAATGTTAAAAAATCCGGGTACCCCGACAAAAAACTCAGTTTTGGAGGCCTTCTAGGCCTCTTTTGGCCTCTAAAAATGCTTGAATGGGGTCTCCCCAGATCACAACGACGTAGAGCTCGTCGTAGGCTTCGATTTGATATGTGGTGCATCTCAAACGGACACCCGAATCAAAAGTTATGGCCGTTTGAAGTTTGAGTTGCATTTTCAACATATTTTGGATCTTTTTTTAATTTTTTTAATTTTTTTTGTCCTCAAATTATTATTAAATGACTATTACACCATAATGATTATCAAATTATTAATTAAAAAAAATTTAAAATTTTTTAAGAAGCCATTTTCAGTAAATATCTGATATATATATATTAAGTATAATAAGTTTAAATGTTCATTTACACTTATCTAAAATATATTTTAAAATTATATATTATATTTATATAACTATATAACTATATTTATATATTAATATATTAATATATTTTTAAATTTTTTTTGAAGCCGACCCTTTATCAGCACTTTTAAAAAAAGCGCTGATAAAGCCCCCCCCCTTTATCAGCTCTACTAAACAAGCGCTGATAAAGGGGGCCCTTTATCAGCTCTAACCAAAGCGCTGATAAAGGCACCCTTTATCAGTGATTTTTCATTAGCGCTGATAAAGGGGGGGGGGCGCTGCGAAAAAACTGTTTTTGTTTTAGTGATAAGGAAAATTAAAACCAAGATACTCAGCTCTAAGCATGGTTCTCCTAGTCTCAATCACATTAGATGTGCCAAAATGAGTAACTTTGTGTTTCTTCTATATACAGTTAGTTGTTTCACAAGAAGAAATTTGACTATATATGTTACTAGTCACTTAACAACGTAAAGTATTGCGTACCGTATAGTTGAGTTGGTATTCATGTTTTTCTGGATTTGTAAAGGAACTTACTTTTTTATTAGGAATTTGGTATCCACTGGTAAGAATAACAAAATTATCCACTCCAGTATTGATAATGAAATTCTTCTTGCGATCTCTCCAATATTCGTAATCATTACCATCAAATATTGGTGGTCTAGTTGGATTAAGATTGTCTATGTAACCAACATTTAAGCCTACCATCCTTAATAAAACATTGGCACACAAACTTGTTAGATGTATAAGTCTGTAAATAAAAGAAAATATTCTAAGCAAGAGAAAAATAGAGTACGAGTATCTCTACGAAAAAGTGAATCCAAACTATGAGTCCGAAAAACAGTTTCTGAAAAATATCTGGAGTCTGAATTTAAAAGAAATTCAGAGTCTAGTTTCACCAGTATTTGGAACCATAACTTACAAAGTTTGGATTCAGAGTTCATAGGAATTCAGAGTCAGAACTCATAAGTGTTCGGGGTCTGAACTCAGAGAACTAGTGTCAGAACATAGATAAGTTTGTAATCAGAATTCGGAGTCAGACTACATGAGAGTTTGTATCCATAATTCAGAGTGGATCTTCATGAATGTTTGTACTCGAAATTTAGAGAGGAATTTCATGAGATTTTGTATCCCAAATTCAAAGGGGAACTTCATGAGAGTTTGTATCCATAATTCGGAATGGAACTTCATTAGAGTTCATATCCAGAATTTGGAGTGAATCTTCATTAGAGTTCGTATCAAGAATTCAGATCTTAAAATAGAATTCTTCATATATAAGTATTATTTTATTATGAGGTTTTCGATATGAATCTGATTTTTACACTTCAGAAAAATATTGATATGAACAATGAAAACATGGTAGAGGTAAACTCCTTGGGGAAGGAAATTTTCTTTATAGAAGTAAAATATAGATTTTATTAAGTATAAGGTGTTTGTGATTTTCAAAACAATATGGAATGGAAAATTCAGAAGGAAAACCTTTTTAACTCAAAAATATGCCCCTTTTTGGAAACCACAAACAATCTTTCGAAAAAGAATATAAGGACTTAGAAAAATTTCTTTAGACTTTGAAATTAAAACATATCTCCCTTTGTTCAGAGATGAAGGTGAATACAACTAACTCTCCCTTAGGCTTTGGAACTCTAAGGAATGTATTCTAGATTTCCATAATGGTGTTTTCATTATCATGGGAATGAAAAACTCCGTAATGAGAAACTACCCCTTACTTAAGGATGGTTCTTAATTTTGAAATTTTTCTTCTCTCTTTTAGATTTTTCCTTCTCCCCCTTTTGAGTAGTTCTTTATTCCTTCTCCCCATTTTTAATATTCAAAAATAATTTAAGGGAATGGAAAAAAAATAAAGTACCAGAAGAATTAGTGCATAATAACAGAACATACAAACAAGTAGTGATTTCATTAGAATTGAAATAATTTTTACAAGGAAATACATTACAACAACAAAATCGGATTGATCTATTTGTCTTCCTTTTCTTGGGGATTATCTTCTCCAGTGGGGTTTTCATTTTCTTCAAGTCTCTCTGGTCCTCCTCAGCTTGTTTTTCTAAGGTTGTAATCCTTTCATCTTGAGCCTTCATATCCTCAGACTGTGCCTTAATAATTTCATCCTTTTTCACAAGCTTCTCTTTGATCTCAATCCAGAGATCTCTTTCCCCTTTCCAGCTTTGAGCAACATAGTTATGCTTCCCATTCAAATCCCTCACCTATTGATTCCGAGTATTTTTCTCAAGGTTCAGATTATCTTAAAAAATTATTCTTCTTGGCGTCCTCAGTGTCAAAAGCTTCTTTTACATCGTTCTCAAAATGATCAAGATCTTCCAAATCATCATCGATTTTATTTGACCACAGAGTCATTTTTCTGCACGATTTTTTGTGGACCTCATAATTGATAAGAAAATTTCTATGCTCAGCCTCAATATTCACACATTTATCCATCACCATGGATACAGATTATGACTTCTAGTTCATGCTGTGCTGAAGCATCTGGAATTTGGAGTCTAGTTCATGTCCCAGTGCTGATGATTCCGAATCAGACACCTTTCTCGGGGATTGTTCTTCTTCAATTTCCACCAACTTTCTTCTTGAAGATCCCACAAGATCCTTTTTTATTATAATAACTTTTTTTGGGGTGTCCCTAAGCTCTTTCTTACCCATATAAACTATCTTTATGGGTTCGTCATCAGGAGATTCTTCCTCACTTTCAGATAGTTGAACTCTTTTGTCTTCATCAGGTTTCTCCTTCTCTGCTCCTTCTTTAAGAAAGTAGTTCTGATAGCTTTCTTCCTCGGATAATTAATATCATTATCTTCTTCTTTGTCATCATCTTTCTTACCTTCTTCCTCATCTCCCTTTCCCAGAGTGACAAGATTTGAGGACTCGGCCTCAGATGTTTTGAGTGGTAATTTTTCTGATGGAATTGCCTTTTCTTGATAATCATCAAATTGTTTAATGAAGTCATCTAGATCAACATTGTCTTCTTCTACTTATTCTTATTTTTATTCTAATTCTTCATCTTCTTCTACTCTTTCAGAAACTTCCTTCTATTTAGGTTTTTCTAGAGTGAAGTATTTATTTCCTGGGGTCTCTGGTAATGGTTGAACAACATAATTTTCTGGTATGGGAATCTTCTCATAAGCTACTTCTGTGTCTCTCAACAGAGATTGTACAACATCAGCTTTAGACATCTTCTTCTTCATCTTCTTCACTTTTTCTACCTTCTCAAGGTATTCAACAGTCTTCTACCTTAAGGATTTAGCTTCAGTAGGGTCCAATCCAAACTAAGGTTCCCCTTCTTTCCTTTTCTCCTTAACTTCCCTCCATTTAGCAACCACCACATCTGGATATGCTTTCTATTTCTTTGCCTTGGGCGGTGCAGATTGGGTTTCCTTACCTTTTGGGGTCTTGTCTTCAGCCACCACTTCCTTCAGCTTCCTCTTCTTCCCTGCCTTCTTAGATGGTTCAGATTTCTCTAGATTTTCCGGAATGACTTTTTCCACCTCCCCTACACTACTACAAAAACGGTCAAGGGATGTGCTTTACCTTTATCATCCTTAAAAAAAGGGCTGATAAAGGGTCTCTTTTATCAGTGGTAAAAAAAGTGATCATAACGGCCCCCTTTATCATCGCTTTTTTTAGCACTGATAAAGGCCCCCCAATATCAGTGCTTCTTTTAGAGCTAATAAAGGGCACCCCTTTACCAGCGCTTCTTTTAGTAACACTAATAAAGGGGGATTTATCAGCGCTTTTCTCGAGCGTTGATAAATGTTATGTTTCAAAAAAATATTTTTTCATTAAAAATAATATTTTTTTATATAAGTATATTTATATTGATATAAATAAAATATATATTGTTTAAATATTTTATAGATACATATAAATAGACTATAACATTTAATATATACGAAATTGAGTGAAAATGGCATATAAAAAATATAAAAATATATTATTGATTAATAATTTTCAAATTATTAATGATTAAGAATAATTTAATTACAATTTGAGGACAAAAAAATCAAAACAATTAATAAAAGATTTAAAATATGTTGAAAACGCAACTCAGACATCAAACAGCCATAACTGTTGAACCGGGTGTCCGTTCGATCTCTGCAGCATATCAAATCAAATCCTACGAAGAGATCTATGTGCTATTGACCTAGGTGATTCCTCTGTAACATTTTTCGAGCTGAAAAAAGGCCCAGAATGCCTCCAAAACTGAGTTTTTAGTCAGGTGACCTCGATTTTTTAACATTCAAATAAGTATAACTTCTGATCCGAATGTCCGTTAGGCCTGTACCACATATCATATCGAATATTGTTTCATTTTCTTGTATTTGACTGGTTGTTGCATTGAAATGGGATTCTAGATTATATGTTATGGTCTTTTTAACATTCTATGAATTTTCAAATACACATATATATGTATTTATTCGTGAATATATATTTTTCTGTGTGTGTGTGAGTGTCTGTGTGAGTGTCTATGTGTGTGTCTATGTGTTGAATATATGTATATATGTATTTATTTATTTATTTACTTAGAAACACACATCAAAAACATATTTTTTTCATAAATTTATTTAAAACTAATCTTATAAGTACATTCTATGTGTTTTCAAATACACATATATATGTATTTATTCGTAAATATATATGTGTTTTTGTGTGTGTGTCTTTGTGTGTGTCTGTGTGTTGTATATATATTTATGTATGAATGTATGTATTTTTTTATTTATAAACACACATCAAAAACATATTTTTTAATAAATGTATTTAAAACTAATCTTATATGTATATATTAATATACAAATAAATATACGTATAAAAAATATAACTACAAAATATAAATAAATATATTAATATACGAATTAATATATATATATATATATACTAATATATGAATAAATATATTTATATTTATTTGAATCTATATCAATATATGAATAAATATAACTATATATATATAGAGATATATCATTAAATAGAGAAAAAAATAGAATGGATTAGTGGTAAACGTGCAGCCGCGAAAGGGGGGAGGTCCCGGGTTGAGTTCGGGTGGAAGTGAAGGGGGTGAACGCGTATGAGGATACGTGGGAAGGGCATCGAATGGGAGACCTCCTAGCGCTTATAAATGGGGTGTGGAGCGCTGATAAAAGCACTCCCCGTAATTTTTTTAATTTTTATAATTTTTTGAATTTTTTTTGACCTTTATCAGCGCTAACAAAAAGATCTCATAATGGCCCCTTTTATCAGTGCTAAAAAAAGCGTCGATAAAGGGGTCATTTATCAGTGCTGATAAAAGGGGCCTTTATCAGAGCTTTTCGGAGCCCTGAAAAAGGGACCCCCCTTTATTAGCGTTGATTTTTATAGCGCTTTTTTTGCACTGTTAAAGCCCTTTTTAGGGCTGATATATGCCATTTTTGTAGTAGTGCTGGAATATCAAAAAACTCACCTGGCTGTTTTGAAAAAGAAACTTTCATCATTTTTAAGGTGTCATCCTTAATCAGCATCATCTTGCAATTTCTCGGTTTAGAGGTGCAAGCAACCTTGAATGAATCGTGACACTGAATAATAATCTTGGAAAAAAGAGCAGTATACATGATAATATGATCTTTCAAAGACCCATTCTTGATGTTCTAAACTATGATAAGAATGTGCCTCGTCAGATTGATCTTTCTTCAATTTACCAAGAAATTCAAGATGTAAATATCGCTTTTCTTTATGTTATCCTTATCACCACTTCTCAGAACGAAAAACCCCTGAACCCAAAACTGCATAATCCGGTTTTTTGTGGAGAGATGGGAAATATTTTCTGTTTTTTCATATTTTAGTCCAAGGAATTCAATTGTGTTCACTTTGCTGAAACTTCCGTGAATATTCAGTAACATATTTGAACAAAATTCGGCTTCACCATTGTATGATTATCCCACCAAGCTTGCAGCCTTGGTGCAAGAAAGCTTGTAGGTCTTTCCCTAGCTCTAAAAAGAGAATTTTTATCTACCATCATCTTCATAGAAGGAAACAAACTCATAAAATTCTACAAGAAAATACATATAAACAACATCTTGAACCTTTGTCTTTGATATGAAGAAATCTTCCCACCCATTTAGCTTGATATTCTTAGCAATAAGTGAATCATACTTACTAAAAAAGTTTAGATGGACCAACCCTTTGCTGTAGACTAACCAACTTGAGATTGGTTTATTAGTAGAAATTTCTTGTGAGGTGGCTTCTACAGAAATTCGGAATGGAGGAGCATTTAATGATTCCGAACAGGATTTAAAAACTGAGGTAGAGTTTCTTCACGCGAGAGCTTGAAATTATTGTGGGACAACCATCAGGGGTCCCCTTTATATAGGTGATGGAGGTGACCTTTCAACTTCCAAAAACAATCTATTGGTAGAAAAACTCTTTGATCTGATCTCACGGTTGAAAAACTACCCGTAAAAAAATCCTGAATTCGATATTTTGAGATTTTAAAAACATTAGGATTTAAGAAGAAACGAATCCAAAAAATTTTAAAAATGAAGGAAACTACCAGAAAGTAAAAGTAACTTCGAAAACATAAGTAAAGAAATCATACCTTTCTAATTGTCTAGGAAGATTATTCGTAATAGGTGATATTCTTCTTAAGGAAAAATTTGACTACGAAAAACTCATTACGAATAAGTTTTATTACAAAACCATTGAGTACTAAACTTTATTACAAATAGTATGAGTACGAAAATTACCATTACGAAAATTCTCATTACAAAAATTTCATTTCGAAAATTTCCAGTATGAAAAATTCATTATGAAAATTTCCATTAGGAAAACATCATTACGAAAATTTCCAGTACGAAAACTTCATTACGAGAATTTCCAGTACGAAAATTTTCAATACGAGAAATTTTGAAAAACATTATTACAAGAAACATGAAAAACCCCATTACGAAATACTTTTTAAAAAAAAACATCATAACCGATGTACTCCCCCTATGAAAAAGATTTTATTTATATAAGGAGAATGGTTTAACAAAAATTTAATGAAGGAATATTACATTATGGTTATCTTTATTAACATTTGTTTAATGTATTCAAATATATCGGAGGGGAAAGATTTTGTGAAATGTGAGCAAGTTGATCTTGTGTTCTGGCGAATTGAAGAATGATATCTCCTTTTTGTGTGTGATCCCTAAGAAAGTGATGCCTAATATCTATGTGCTTTGCATGAGAGTGATGTACAAGGGTTTTACTGAGGGAAATGGAACCTGTGTTATCACAAAAAATTTGAGTCTTAGTGAAACTCAAGACAAAATCTGTGAGTGTATGATGCATCCATAACACATCATCACAACAACTTCTAACTCCTAAATATTCAGCTTCAGCAGAGGAGAGTGCTGCAGAATGTTTCTTCTTGCAGGACCAAGAAACTAATGAATCTCCTAAGAAATGACAAGTTCCGGAGATACTCTTTCTATCCATTTTACATCCACCAAAGTCAACTTCTGAAAAACTCTTTAAAAAATCATTTCCAAAAGATAAAATATTCCTAAATCCATTGTTCCCTTTATGTAGCGAAAAATTCATTTCACTTCCCTTAAATGATATTGCTTTGGATTTGATTGATATCTTGCAGATAAGCATACTGAAAACATCAAGTCTCTTCGACTATATGTCAAGTAAAGTAGAATATCTACAATACCTCTAAAGTATGTTTGATCTACTGGTTTCCCAGCTTCGTCAAGATCATGTGTGTTTGAGGTACCAATAGGAGTACTTATACTCTTAGTATTTTCATATCCATAATTTTTAAGAATATAATTAATATACCTATATTGGGATATATAGATTCCTTCTGGTTTTTGAGAAATTTGAAAACCAAGGAAAATTGTTAACTCACCCATCATACTCATTTCAAACCCAGAGATCATTAGACCCGTAAAGGAATCTGTTAAATATTACTGAGTTGAACCAAATATAATATCATCAACATAAATTTGAACAATCAAAACATTTTTCTTATCTTTCTTTATAAAATGAGTTGGACCTTCATTTCCCTTAACATATTTATTTTGAAGAAAATATCTTGTAAGTCTATCATACCAGGCTCGAGGGGCTTGTTTAAGGCCATACAAAGCTTTTGTAAGTCTAAAAACATGATCAAGATATTTTGTATCTTCAAAGCCAGGAGGTTGTTCAACAGAAACTTCCTCTTGAACAAAACCATTAAGGAAATAACATTTTACATCCATTTCAAAAAGCTTTAAATTGAAGAATTATACAAAAGAAAGTAAAATACGAATAGATTCATGTCTATATATTGGAGTATAGGTTTCTTCATAGTCTATTCCTTCTTGTTGATTATAGCCTTTAGCAACTAATCTAGCATTATTCCTAATGATGATTCCATTTTCATCACACATGTTTCTAAATACCCATTTTACTCCAATAATAGATGTTTCCTTATGTATTTTAACCAAGGTCCAGACTTTATTCCTTTTGAATTCATTTAGTTCATGTTGAATGGCTTTAACCCAATCATCATCACTAAAACCCTCATCAGTGATTTTTGGTTCTAATTGGGAAAGAAATGCTAGATGATCTATTTCATTTCATAGTGAACTTATAGTCCTTACTGGTTTATTTACATCACCAATCATACTATCAATGGGATGATTCTTAAGAGACCACTGGTTTGGGTTTTTTAAAACTTGTTCACCAACATAAAGTAGAAAATATTCTGGGGTAAATGTTTCAGAAGTATATTTTTGAAAAATTTTCTTATCAGAAGGATCTTCTATCAATGGTTGATAATCAGTTTTTGAAAACACATCCAAAGATGTAGGTTGGGGGTGATTAAATACAAAAGTATCAGTTTCATCAAATTTAACATGTACTGCCTCTTCAACAGTACAAGTGTTTTGGTTAAAAATTCTATAAGCCTTAGAAGTTGCGGAGTCGCCTAAAAAAATTCCTTCTTCGGATTAGGTTATCTTAAGTATTAAAAATGAATACCTTGCATCCAAAAACCATAAAGTAGGAAAGTCTAGGTTTTCTACCATTCCATAACTCATAAAGGGTTTTATTAAGAAATGGTATAATTAAAACTTGAATTATAGTGTAACAAGCAGTACTTATAGCTTCAGCCCAAAAATGTTTAGCTACAGAATACTCACTCAACATGGTTCTAGTTATCTCATGAAGAATTAAATTTCTTCATTCAACAACTCCATTTTTTTTAGGTGTTCTGGGTTCTGAGAAGTTTTGAGTAATACCTTTTCAACTACAAAAAGTTTCAATATCAGAATTTTGAAATTCTCCTCCATGATCACTATTAATAGTTTTCAATAGAAATTTTTTCTCATTTTTGACTTAGGATCTAAAACTTTTGAAATAAGAAAAATCTTCAGACTTCTTTGCTAGAAAATAGACTCATGTAAATCTATTATAATCATCAACCAAAACAAATATATAGTACTTTCCCCCAATGCATCCATTTTGTGTTGGAACAAAAATATCCATGTGCAGTAGCTATAATGCATCAGTGGTTGAGACTTCACCGACTAATTTAAAACATGATTTATGTTGCTTGAAATATTGACAAGGGTCAAAATCTTTTGAAGAATCAAATCTGAGCTCTGGTATATCCTTAACTAATCCTTTCTTAGAGAGTTTTCATAAGTTCCTAAGATTATAGTGTCCTAAACTTCTATGCCACAACCAAGAATGATCTTCCATTTCACTAAGACAAGGTATGTCTTGGCTCATATGGTCTTCTATGTTTAGTGTGTAAACATTCTCTTACCTATTGGTAGAAAGAATAAATTCTTCGTTGGAATTGTGTTCTAAGAACTTATCATTCCTAAAATTCACAAGGTAGCCTTCATCACAAAATTGACTTATGCTGATGAGGTTGTGCTTAAGACTCTTAACAAATTAAAATTTTGAAATTAATGTTTTTCAAAGAAAAACAATGTTACCTATACCAATAATTTCTCCCTAAGCATTATCTCCCAAAGTTAATTTTCCTCCTTTAGTTTTGATAATATTTTCAAAATATTTTTTGTTACAAGTCATATGTCGGAAACATACACTATCCATGTACCAAGTGTTATTGTTGGTACTTTCCCTATTTTCCTAAAAATAAGAAAAAAGTTTGGTTTTTGGAATCTAGACTTTCTTGGATCCGGAAATCTCAGAAAACAAAATTCTGGGTACCCATATATTCATAGAAAAATAAACCTTATGAAATCCTAAAGATTGGGTTTTGTTTAAGGAACAATTATTTTCCCAGTGACCACCACACTAACACATATTTCAGAATGAGGCACTTTGAGGAACAAAGAAGTTGTTATTAAAATTGGTTTAGAACATGTGTAACCAAAACCAGAAGTATTCCTTCGAGGTCGGATTTGTGAATACATTTTATCAAAATTTTACTTACCTAGGGTAAAGTTTAACAAACACATCCTCAAAGAAATTATTTCAGATTTGAGTTTAATAACAAGGTTCTTGTATTAAAAAACATCTGATTTTGGGCTAGATCTTGCTTCAAAAACATTTTTCTTAGAAATTACTTTTTTGAGTTCTTTATAAAGTTTGTTCTTCTCAGAACTTACTTCCTCAATATTTTTTGAAATACTTTCAAAATCAGCATTTTTCTTATCAAGATCTTTAGAGAGATCTGATATTTCCTTAGTAAGAATAATATTCCTAGAATTTTCCTTATCAATTTTTTTCATGATTTTTGATTTCTCATTTTCAAGAAGTTTGGAAAACCTAGAAACTTCTTCATAGGTAGGTAAAGTATTATCTTCATCATAAGAATATTCTTCATCCGAAGAGTTATAGTATTTACAATTATTAGCATTTAAAGAAACAATGGTTAAGGATTCATCATTGTGTACCTTAGCCATTAAGTAATGGTTATCAGTAGGTATCCTGGCTATAAGACCAGGATTCTTCTTTCCTGAATAATCATAATCTGAAGATTCATCTGAAGTGTCTCCACCACTGGAACTCCTTGTGTCATTGGCTTTCAAAACTTTATCGGCTTTGGACTTGTAATATCTTCTTATATTCCTTTCAGAATGCCTATCTTTTCTTTCTTTTCTCTTGAGCATAGGGAAATCCAGTCTTATGATTCCAGCTCTCTTACATTCATAGCATGTAACTTCATAATATTTCTTGTCTTTCCTTTCCTTCTTCTTGTATGTAGATTGAAAGTTCCTCTGTCCAGCTATCTTGTTCATCCTTTGAGCAAGATTTGCTAATTCATTTTATGAGGACTCACTTACACTAGATTTGGAATGGATAACAACTTTCTTAGATCAGGATCTAGTAACTCTCTCAGGAGTCTTAACTATCAAATGATTGGAAGTAGTAGTAAAATCAACACTACAATTCCCATTCTTCTTCTTTATGTTGTCAGCATCTCTCTTCATTCTAGTCTCATGTTGTAGAGGAGTTCCAAACAGCTCATCAAGATATATTTGAGTAACCTTTCTATTTTCATCAATAGTAGTTCTCTTTGATTCCCACCCATTTTCCATAATGTCGATGATCTTGTAAAAAAGGGCTTTGTCATCGAGTCCTTTCTCTCCCATTGATAGTAAGCTATTCACAATAGTCATGAATCTTTGTTGAAACTTATAAATTGGTTCTCCATAAGGAAATTTAAAACCATGATACTCAGCTCTAAGCATGGCACTCCTAGTCTAAATCACTTTAGATGTGAAAAAATGTGTAACTTCAAGTTTCTTCCATATACAGTGTTCTATTTCACAAGATGAAATTTTACTATATATGTTCCTAGTCATTGAATAATGTAAAGTATTGCGTACCTTATATTTGAGATGGTATTCATGTTTTTCTTGATTTTTAAAGGAACTTAATTCTTTATCATGAATTTTTTATCTACTGGTAAGAATAACAAAATTATCTACTCCAATATTGATAATGCAAGTCATCATGCGATCTCTCCAATATTTGGAATCAATACCATCAATGATTGGTGGTCTGGTTGGATTAAGATTTTCTATGGAACCAACATTTAAGCCTGTCATCCTTAATAATACATTGTCACAAAAACTTGTTAGAAGTATATGTCTGTAAACAAAAGAAAATAGTCTAAGAAATAGAAAAATTGAGTAAGAGAATCTCTACAAAAAAGTGAATCCAAACTATGAGTCTGAAAAACAGATTTCGAAAAATATGAATCCGAAAAATTTATTCTGAGAAACAATTCCCTTCTAAATCTAATCGTGAGATTAATTCAGATTGAACCAAATAATCTGATACCCATTGTTAGGATGGTACGTGACTGAGTATGATATACTCTATAATACCAAACGTAGGATCAAAATAAGAATGAGATTCTCAGATACAAGAGGGGGTGAATTATACCTTTTAAAATTTCCATTAGGAAATTTTTAGGATGGTTATGTTTTACAAAGATAAACAAGATAATTCAAAATACCTCTATAAGTTCTAAATAATTGCTTAATTAAGGAAATGTGATTCCGTAAATGAAACTTAACAACAGTTACAAAGACTAAGATTCTACCTTAAAGCGTATAGAATCTAACTATATCAGAGTACAAGGGTGAGGAAGTATAAGATAGTATAATTTCCACAAAAATAAAAAATATAGAGTAAAAACAAAGTAGTAAAACTACAAGTAACAAAAAATAACTCTTTTAACCCAAAAAGAAGGGTATCCAATAACATTGGATAGAGGTCCCTTGATTTATACTTTCAAGAATGTCTGTCTTACCCACACCAGGGTAATCCCTTGATACAATGATCGGAGTCTGTATTGATATTCCCCAAGCCCTCAACTATCAGGTAGTCATCACTTCTGTCTTCCTCAGCAAGGAAGCCCTCAACTTCAAGGTGTTGGTAACTCTGTCTTCCTATCCCCAGAAGCACTCAATTGTATACAGAAACAATTGGAGTCGCATGAAGAAAATCTGCACAAGTAAAAGTTTTAACAATTCGTTCAAACATTCTGCATGAATCTTGAGAGTTTATAAGGGCCTCTCTCTCTAGAAATCACTTCCGGAAGTTCTAAGCACCAAAATTCCAAAATTCCTGAGAACGTTCAAATGAGCTCCTATTTATAGGTGAAGCTCAAACGGTCGACTCCCTCCTCTAACAGTCATATTTCTCTTTGAATTTCGGAGGGACCTGTACACGTGTCACTCAACCAACAGTTAGTCAATAACTGAAAGCATGACATTGTTTTGTAATAAACAAGTGTAGGCATAACTAAACTGATATTCGAAATGAATGTAAATAAAAGTTCGGAGTCTAACATAAATGGAATTCATAGTTTATAATAAAGAGATACTCGGATTCTGTTTTGTAGGAATTAAGAACCTGAATTCTGTAGAAATCCAGAGTTTGAATTTCACAGAAATTCAGAGTCTGGTTTCCCCAGTATTGAGAACCAGAAATTACAAAGTTCAGAGTCAGAGTTCATGGGAATTCGGAGTTAGAACTCATAAGAGTTTAAAGTTTGAATTCATAGAAATCTTATTCAGAACATAGATATGTTTTTAATCAGAATTCATAGTTGAACTACATGAGAGTTCGTATCCATAATTCGGGAGTGGAACTTCATGAAAGTTTGTACTCGGAATTTGGATTGGAACTTCATGAGAGTTCATATCTGGAATTCGGAGTGGAACTGTATGAGAGTTCATATCCAGAATTAGGAATGGAACATCTTTAGAGTTCGCATCTAGAATTCGGAGTGGAACTTAATTAGAGTTCGCATCCAGAATTCAGATCCTAAAACAGAATGCTTCATATCTAAGTATTATTTGATTCTGAGGTTTTAGATATGAATCCAATTTTTACACTTAAGAAAAATATTTATATGAAAAATGAAAACATGGTAGGGGTAAATTCCTTTGGGAAGGAAATTTTCCTTATAGAACTGAAATATAGATTTTCTTAAGTATAATGTGTTTGTGATTTTCAAAACAAGAAGGAATGGAAAAGTCATAAGGAAAACCTTATTTACTCAACAAGAAAAACCCAAAAAAAGACTCAATAGTAGAAAATTTTTTACTTTTCAATTGAAGATACTAAGAGGATAGAAATCATATTGACCTCACCCATGTTTTTAAGAATTATAAAAACTAAAAATTAAGAAAATATTGATTGAGATAGAAATATTTTTATATAGAGGTTGGCATGACATGCACATGAGTAATATTCTGATATTTAATGGATATTTAGGAGTTAGGTAATCTTGAACTAGGATGAATGATATTTTCCAATGATATTATAATTGATTAATGTTGTCATTTATGATTTGAATTTCTTTTGAACGTCATATTAGATGATTTCCCAAGATTGAAATACTTATGTTTGGGGGAATTAAAGGATAAAATATTTTCCATAATTATTCCTTCAAATTAAATTTTTTAAAACCACCAATTTATTATTTTATTTGAAATGTTTATATTTTTAGGTTTTATATTTATTCTGTTCTTAATTTAAAAAATATTTTAATTTTTGATTTTAACTCCTTTAGCTTTACACCGAATTTCAGCCATAACTATTTCTCAATTGATCCGAATTGAATAATTATTTACTCTAAGTTTCTATTTTTGTTGGTATAATATTCATTAAACTAGATGATTAAATGAATCCAAAATTTTGATTCCAAATCTATATTATAATCTAAACAAAGAAATGTTTTCTTAACTCCAGATAATTTCGAATATTGTGTATATTTCAAGTAATATTGTACTGGTGGAGATTTAATTTTACCTAGAGATATATAAAATTTGTATTAATGTTTTCTATATATGTGTACCTATATTATTGATTCTATTTTAATTTCATAATGGTATGTTTACATAGTGCCAAGGAATACAAATAGTCATTAATTCCGATAAGGATTTTCATATTAAATTTGTCTTAACTACTTCATTACCAGGCCAATGAACATGTTATTTTGAGGTTACATCTAAAAGATAATGTTATAAAACATTAAATAAGCCCACATTCACAAATTACATCATTAGTTATGTCTAAAATTAATTCTATTTTAGGGGATGGATTTGGAGTGAAATGATTCTTCTTTTTGTCTATTAAAATGAATGTCCTCTTTTTTTCAAAGTGTTGGAATTTGTATTTTTCTTATTTCCAAAATATTTAGTTTACTTTTTTTTATTTTAATACTATTATTCATTTTTTATTTTTATTTTTATTCCTCTTCTCTCATTATATAATTTTTTTGTTTTTTTCACCATATACATCTCATAGTGATCTCTAATGCTCATGATCATTTATAGAAAACCCAAATAATCTCTCCAGGGGGTGGGGAAATCAGTGTTAAACACTATTCTTTTTACATTAATTGTTATTTTTTCTTATTTACTTAGAGATGGATTGAGAATGATTTTAGAGGAAAATGATACGTTGTGTCTCAACTTTCCACCTGAGTATTAGCTTTCTCTTTTTCATTATTCACCCTCAGTCGAGGAGGTGGATGTACGGTCTCTTATTGATCGTTGAGTGCACCATATATTCAAAATATATATAAGAAAATATATTTACACATAATAAAGAGTGTGTTCATAAATTTAATTTGAAATTAATAATAACATGATCAAGGTTTAATATATGTGTTCAACTGGGAATGACTTATTTCTATCTAACATCATTCTATAATATTTATTATTATTTTCATTAAATTATTTATATATATATATATATTACTTGTATATTTGAATACAAAAAAATATATATTATTTATTTGTATATTAGTTTGAATGTAAATAGTGACAATAGATCTTTGGTGTTGTTTGATATCTCTCCTCGAGAATGACCATGGGTGTGTTGTATATTGAATTATTAGGTAAAAATAATATATATCAATGATCACCAAAATAATTTCATGCATTATATTCTAGGGATCACTACCAGAAACAATATTCACACTTTTTATGGCTTTTATATAATGTCATTGAGTTCCCAATTCCTGCCAGTTTCTTTCTACTCCTTTTATATACGTATAACCACACATTGGGTTTAAGAATAAGGACCATAAACTACATGACTTTTCAATTTGAGATCATTTATATCACCATTGTGCTATCCAATTCACCTAGGTTTTTAACTAATCCTGGTTCCATACAAACCATTTCACATGGGTTCATGCTCAACAATTCTAAACTTGTAGCACCACTTAGTCTAAGATATGTGACAATAAAATCTATAATATTACATACTAAACATGTAAAATTTAAGACATAGTGGATCCCTCTTACCCATGCACCAATTGGATTTCAAACTCTTTATAGCTCTGTATACACCATCAAAATTCCTGATGGAATACATTGTAACACCTGGGTGTCTGGACCTCCCTTTGATCTTTTCCCTTACCTCTAGAAATTATGTACCTTTATAAGAATTTTCCAATTAAACTTTCATACTTTAACGAGATCCACCATGGTGATTTAACAATGAAAAATATCTCTCCCCTATCTAGTAGACATTTCATTGTGGATAATAGGTATTCATATATATAGCTTCAGGTTTTAAATGAATTTTCAGTGTTCAAACCTCATTTTCTCACCACCATTTTTGATCAAAAGGAAATGGAATCCATTTTCCAAATTACATCAATGGGAATCCCAATACCCTTTTTCACCTCCCTTGTGATTTAATTTTTTGAAGGAATAATTTATATTAATCCACATCCCTTTACTCAATATGATTCTTAAAACTCTTGGTCTACCCTTTCATGTATTTTAGTAAGTGATCAGTGTTGACAGACCTCATAACACCTCACTCAAAAAGTCCCCCCATTTTTATTTTTCTTCAAATGGTCGATGTATCAATATAAAATCTACCCATTAATCTCTTCATCCATTTTATATGATGTTATTATCCCCTAATTTCCCCTTTATTCTCACACAAAGCAAGACACTTGTGGGATAAGGGTCTTTAGGTAATTTTACAGATTATATTCATCAATTTTCCTTGTTGATCTTCCTTACCGTATGGAATTAAATTACTTACTCAACATCAATCATGTGTAACATTAAAAAACAAGGTGTCTTCCCTATCACCTATATTTAATAAATTGTGTGATTACCGAACCCATTATAAGGTGGACCACTCCCATGGTATTTTTCTCATAACATTCCTCCATCAAGAAATATATTGGATTGACACCTATTCTATGAGATTCATAGTGATTTCTAGACACCACATTCTGTATTAGAAATTAGATGAAAATTTTATCTTACATGTATATGTTTTATCTTCCAAATAATGTTATATTATTTTATGAAATTCATTATGCATGATTTTATGCAACCTTTATCCATTCCATATCCTTTTTCAATGATCTTTTATTGTCCCTCTATGTGATGTTGGATTTCTATATTGGTGGGTTAAAATTTTAAAAATTTTAGGATAGAGAAAAAACATTGAGGGATGATTTTATATTAGAGATATAATTGAAAAACATAAAATTTTTTATTGATAGAAAAATAACTTCGGTAACATTCTTTACATGTGGCATTGAGCATTAAGTGAAATTAGATTTATTATACAGTATTGTTTATTAAATGTGAAATAATTATTCAATAGGTAGTAATGGATATTAGTAACCACAATATAAAATTTATTTATAGTAGTACTAATCAATATATATTTATCAAATAATTATTAGGAAATATGAACTCAATTTTTATTGAAATCATTTTATGCTTAAAAAATTGATTTTTCATAAAAAATGATATTTCTGCATTTTTTCCCTGAAAATTATAATTAATTTCTTACACATAAAGAAATAATATGTTAAAAAATGATATAAATTTTAAATAATTAAAAAAAATTAACTAGTGGACAAATTTTAGGAGTTTTCTAAATGGAATTATTTTTCATTGAAAAGTGAAAAATACTGAGTTTTTAATACTCTCTTTTATTTTCATTAAATAAAACAATTTAAAAGTCTTATATTATATTTGATTTGATATTAAATTAAATAATTTCCAATTTATTTGTAATAACATAAATAATTATATTTGAATCAACAATATTATTTATTTTGATTTAAGACTCTTTTATTTCTTAAAAATAAAATTTTAGAAAATATTTTTCATTGCATATTACGCATATATTTTAAAATTTATAAATTTCACTTATAGATATTAAATCTAAAAAAATGTAATTAATATTTTTTTACCATGGGACTAAAGTATGACAGATAATTCTCTCATATTTTTTCATTTAAAAAATAAACGTGGTAAATTTTGTTCACTTCATTAAGGGTAAAAAGTGTTAAAACTATGAAATAATGCCTCTAAAAAATATAAAACACTATATTATTTAATTATATTGTAAAAATTCTACTATATCCATAATAATTTATAATAATTATGTTTTTTGTGCCTTTTTTCTTTGATGATGAAATTTATATTATTTTAAGTAAATAAAATTCTATAATGTCACTCTCTTGTTTTGAAATTTGTTTTATATGTTCACATAAAGAAAATAAAATTATATAAATAAATATAAAATAAATTTTTAACATTAATAATTTATTTTTTTGATATTAATTTAATTTAAATTGATTTTGATGCTATAATTACCTTACAATCTAATACAATGATGACACAATGCTTCTAAAAATAGTAGAACAATCAAAGGTATTATTTTTAAATATAACAAAATTAAGATTTTTTTTAATTAAGTTTAAGAAAAATTTAATGGTTAATAATACTGTATAAATTATTCTATGGATTTTACATTCTACTTACTTTATTATTTTGATGTATATAAAGTCATATTTAATGAATAGTGTCAAAAATGACATTCAATATATTTTATGAAAAATAAGACTTTATTAAATTATTATATAATCATTAAAAACATTTAAAAGAATAATTAGGATTAAAAATGGTCTATAATTTAACTAATTTGATAATTATAACCAATTTTATATATCATTAGAAGAATCATAACCCTCTAATATTGAAAAAAAATTTACTATTGTAATGGATAAAAATAGTAAATGAAGGGGTTAAACCAAAATATGAGGTTTGAAATGACCTAAAAACATTATTCAACCTCATTTTTCTCTTATATGATCACAATAACCTTATAATAATATAATATTAATGATTTTTGAGCCATTTTTTCATGAATGTGAATTATAATATTTTATAAGTTTTAAAAATTACAAGTATGCCCCTCACCTCAATTATAAAAGGATTCCCCTCCATTCTCTATTACACCACATTGACCCATATAGATTAAAAAAACCTTTAAAATTTAATATTTTTTCCTATAATCAATTTATAGAATATATACTTGTTTAAATTCCTTTTTAATGGTCCTTAATAATATATCTAAATGAGTTCTACTAAAGAAGATTTAATCGTCTTTACCTATGGTTTCAATTTTATATATTCTTCTAATTCCTCATAATCTACCTCACCCATAAAAATTAATAAGTTAAGTGTCATAAAAATTATAAAATGTTATTATGATTCTTTTACAACCATTTTTAGTCTCTTTTATATCCTATATGATGACAAAACACTCTGCTCGTGTATACACATACCTTATAATCTCTACGTAGTTTTGTTGTTTTTTCATCACCGTTTTATTTGGATAAATATAAAATATGGAATAAATGATGTTATATGAATCTCATTTTAGAAAAAATATTTTTTAAATTTAAATATCAGATATTAATTCTTAACTTCTAATCTATTAGAAAATGATTGTGTTGCTCATGTGTACTTTTGGAATATGACCTCCATGAAGTGATGTTATTAGTTTTTCATTTACAATTTAAATAGATGTTAATGAGGATAGATTTAATGAATATATATTAAATATGTGATATAATAATAACAATTAAATATTTTTTATTTTTACCTTTCTTTTTTACCTCCCTTTGAAATCTAAAAACAGTGTTCATGCCTACGTATGACCTACCATCTCCCCAAATGGTGTAATTGAATTTTATATCTCATAATTTTATTGAAGAATACATATATATAATTATTATATAATATATTTTTATCATGATTAAAATTTTTTAGATGATAGAAAAATTATATAGGAAAAGGTATTGAAAATACCGAACCGAAATGTTCGTGAAAAATGAAAAGGTTGACACCTAGAAAAAAATTATAATGAATTATTAACAAATGGGTATTTAAATGTAATAAGATAATAATATATGATATTATAAGTATTAAAAATATATTTTAAAGTAATTATTTTAAATTTAAATTTATTATACATGGGGTTATGTCACTCTTCATTCAAGACAAACATGTTGTATGGGTTTCTTGTATCACATTAATTTTTAGGAAACATATTCCTTTCTCACCACCCGATTCCTTTTTGTTTGGTATATAGTACCCATTAATTTCATTAATTATGATTCTAAATAAAATTATAAGGATTTTAAAACCTATCTAAGGTTCACTCTTTCTTGATTTTTTCATTCAAATGTTACCAAAATGGTAATGGATTTATGATTCAATGTCATTGTTTATTGGGATATTTTACTATTTATCTTGTGATGATGAAATTTTATAACCTATCCATAAATATTCCAATTAATATTCTTTTTCTCCAGTTATTATATATATTACATGTTTTCATTTCATTTTACTCATTTTATGAACTCGGTATACTGAACTTATTTTTTTTAGGAAAACATAATTTATTTCCCTTTTTAGTCAAACAACTTTTTCAATCCATTTCAATGTTTTCTATAAAACGTTTTAATAAATTTTATTAATACTATCCTATTATTTTTTATTGTAAATATTATCACTGTTTTCGTTTTTATGAAATGTATTTAAATAAATCTTTTTATCAATTTTTGTACGTATCACTTTTTACTTATTATAGAAAATATGAATGGAATAATGGTTTTAATGTACATGACATGAATAAACTTTCCCACCATAATTAATGATAAATTCATTAAAGATTAATTTAAAAGTTTTCATGGATCATTTAAATGATTGTTTTAAAAATATTTTGTAAATATTTAGGTATAATATAAGTGATTTAAAAATTAAAATGTATTTCCATTAAGAAATATTATGGTTATCTTTTAAAAAAGTTTTATGGTTATCTTTTAAAAAAGTTTTTCAAATTTGATAATATATTTTGATTTTAATTATGATTTACTAGTGATATGATCCTCTGATACCATCATTATTATTTATAGGTATATTTTATGATTATAATAAAAAATCATGGATTTTTTTCTATTTTTCCTGAGTTTTTTTATGATGAAAAGATAAAATGTTTATTAAAATTATTTCATTTCCAAAGATAATGGTATATATCAAAAGATTCATGCACTTGTCTCACACATATATACGATTTTCATTATGTGATGTATGGGTCTGGAATTATGTAGCTATCTAATTCATTGGTTGAATATAGATATCTAAAGAGATAATAAATATTGGAATGGGGGAGTGAATTGAAATTAGTAAGAAACTTAATCCACTATGATAATATTGGGGGGAACCAGGAATAAAGATATAATATAATGGGACGTAATATGAATATAATATGATATTTTTGGTAGATATTCTTGATTAAAGAAATGATTTTACATTTTTCGGTGTATGCCAAAAACTGATGTCTTATAAAAATGTTATACACTCATTGTGCATGCTCTTTTATTCCTCTATGATTAATGTATTAAGAATTGAAAATAATAATTTCATGACCCAAGATTATGATCTATGAAATGTAGGTTATGGTTTTTAAAATTTTGAGCTAAAGTTCTCATACCCTTTTGATCAGGGTATTATCTATACATATCTAATTAGGAATTTGTACTAAATCGTTTACTTAAAATTCAATTTTTAGTACTTCATAATTTTTTAATATTTTATCATTTATAATATTTTTTAGTATATATTATATATATAATTTATTATTTTTTAATATTTTTTCCATACATAATTACTATTATTTATTAATTTATCATAATATTAATAAATATATCATAATATTACAACATTTATTAAAACATTTAATATACATAACATTATTTACTTACATTTAAAATTTCTATAATATTTTTACTTTTAATTATTTGAAATGTCTTGTCATTTTTTTTAAAATCTAATTTTTAATATTCATTTTTATATAATTTGTAATTTATTATAAATTTTTAATTTTGATTTTTCAATAGTATTTATCTGTGCTATATGATGTGTTGATAAAGGTATCATTTATCAACACTAGTAAAATCAGGGATAAAATACACATAAATTTTTGCTAAAATAGAAATTCAATGAAAATAAATCATTTATCAGTATTTTACATTTTAACACTAATAAATTTGTATTTTATCATTTCTTTTTTCTAGCACTGATAAAACCCCTTGACCTATTATAATTAAACTCTATCCAAGTTCTCCCTTACTTCTATTTTTCATGCTCACATCGATGTAGAATTATATAGTTGATTAATTTTAATATTTTGATGGAATCAAACATTAATTCATAGGTACATTTTTCCTCACTAATTTTTAATAGATATTTCATCATTTTCAGGATTTTTTATTCTTCTCATTGGGTTCTTCTTATCAGAATGATCTTATGGAAATAGCTTCACAGTTTTCAGTTCTACTCCTTAGTTCTTCTCTTATGATTGAATTTTGGATTGTTTCTCAGACTATTTTTGTATGTTCATATTAAAATCATTTTTAGACCCTTATTTTCATGTTTTTTTATTCTTCTTTTTTCAATTTTTTTTATTTTTCATTATATTAGATTTTTTTTTCAAATTAAATGAATACTTGTTTTTACTCTATGAGTTTTAAAAAATCATCATTATCATTATTTTATTATTAATGGATTTTATGCATTGAATTTTTTTGTATATTGGGATTTTTGGAATATAAATTTAAAATCAATATTAAAAAAATCATTAAATGTTATTGAATATATTAAATAGGAATAAAATTTTTGTATTTTTTATATATTAAGGATATTAATCATCTAGTTTATATTTCAAGGATTTTATTTGTCAGATTTGTATCATATTTTTTGTTGATGTACAGGATTTGAGAAAACAATGAAATTGGATAATGTTAAATATTGTATTTATGTAGGAAACAGAGTATTTGTTTTCTCTAATAGTATGAAATAATGATCTACCATTATCCACTAGATTGATTCTGGGAATATAATATTTATTCCACATTCCTTCAAAAAAGAATTTGGTTTCAGTTTCTTTTGTGTAATATGAATTTTTTTTAAAGATAAATAAAAAAAGTCAATTTTTATAATGAAAATTATTCATGGTCGTATATTTTACTTATTTATTTTATATATCCTTGAATTTAAAATTTTCCAATAATCTATAAAATAAGATGGTCCAATAATAAAATTAAATATAACTTTTATCATTATGCCCTATAATATAAAAATAAAAAATACATCAAATGTCCCAAAAATATATATATATTCATAATTATGTGATAATTAATCATTTGATATGTTTCTATATTTTTAATTGGTAAAAAATACTAAAATTAATTTCAGAAATGTGAAACTTATTTAGTTAATTATTTTCCCTAAAACATACATATGTGTGTGGATCAGTAATTACACAAGAAATTATAATTTTATGGTACTTTAATACTATCATTGATGATTTTAGAAAATATAAATTTGTATTTATAATGAAAAAGAAACATTAAATATTTTATGTGTTCAAAAATATCGTATTATTATTTAAAAATTTAATCTTGGAAATATTATTGAATACTTTTAACCAAATTGATGAAGTTAATACTAAATTGAAATGTTTACCAACTATTTAAGGGGTTTGAGTATTGTATCATAACCAACAGATTTGGAAATACCATAATATATGGGTGCATTAAGAGAAAAATGAATTGTTAAACATTGTCTAGGAGATGATGATTTTTTATTCTACATTGTATATTAATTATGTATTATTCTCTACAAACATTACCATCCAAATTTAACTAGGTTATGTGTTTGATAACATAAAATACACCATATTATATATAGACTTTATAGAATCCATTTTATATGAAAAAATTATCTTCATTATGACCTCTATCAACATTTGAGGACATCAAAGACCTTTAAAAGTGTGAACTGACTAGAGGTGGTGATCACCATTTTAAATTTTTACATTCTTATCACCTTTGATAAATTATGTTAAAAACTCATTTTTGATATGTGACATCTTTTAAAAAAATAAGTGCTATAATAATTTAAATACATATAATTCTAGTTCATTATATGTTCGAACAAGTTGTCAAAATAATGAAAATTTATATCAAATATTATCACTATATGTTTTTATATATGAAGAATAGAATATTTATATTGTAATATCAAAATATCTGTGCATTTTTATTATCATTAATATTATTGAATCAAATTGGATGGATATTAATAAAAAATGATGGATTGCATTCATATTATTAAAGAGTACAATGATGGGATTAAAGGTTTCATCATGATTAAAAAATATCATGAAAGTGGCCCTTCTAAAATCATTTCATCACATTCATTTTGTTATTATTCATGACTAATTAACGATCAAATGATATAATTACAATTGTGAATAAAGATGATGATTGTTTCAAGTATATGATAACAGTTTTAAATGATTATGAAAAATTTATGAAGGAAGTAAAAATGACAATTGATGATGAAAATCATTATTTTATAATCTTGTTTGAGAGGTTAAAGACTATGTAAAAGACATCAATTTAAGTTTTATATTCTAAAAATAAAAAATGAATAACTTTAATGATGTTATAAAATGTAATATCTGGAAATCGATAGAGTGAAAACAACATTACTTGACTAATTTCTCACTTGAATGATATGCTTCCAAAATATAATGAGATTCATTATTGTACATATGAAAATAAATTAATTTTATATGCAATTTTTATAATCTATAAAAGAATATTGTACTTTCTAAATGATGTTATATTGTTTTAAAGGACCATGAATCAGATAAAAAATACAAAACTATGGGGTGTGTAATGCCCCGACCCCAGAAGCCCGGAGTCGATGCATTATTTTAATATATTGTCATGATTACAAGGAATCAAGTCTTGAAGGACCGATCCATTTAGTAGTCCTGGATAATATATTACATACATGAATGTTACATTACACATTCCAACTTAAAACACAACATAAATAATAAATTTAAAATGCCATTATTCACATATCTTAACCTCACTTATCAAACATAAGACACTTCTTGTAATCCTCGGAAAACAAAACATAACGAAGGGGTGATATCAGATGCTGAGTAAGGTTAAATAATTTAGAAAATTCAATAAACATTTAACAAAAGATGTGTAATAAAAACAACAGCCTTTTAACCATAAACATGAACATAATATGGAGAAAATAAATCAAACATTACCCCATAAACATGAGCATGGATATTCTACTAGTAGAATAATCACATGTAATAATTAATTTCATATTAAGGGAATGCCTAATGTCGTACATCATTACCACATAGTCAAGGCCTCATTCCAACACTAAAAATAAAATTTTTGTCAATTACTTATGCCAAAACACTAGTTTTTATAATGAGACTTACCGATGCTTTGCAGTGTTATAGCAGGCCCCACCCATCACTTACTATGTCCATTTCATTCCTCATATGAAAATGTTGAAACATAACATAAACATTCATATTAAAACTGGAATAAAAAATGTAAATACTTCAACCATATACCTTTAAGGGTATAAAAATAGAACATCCACAATCAAACATATCATAACTCATTAGATACAATATGGATTAATGGATTATAATAAATCATACTTATTAAATAATAATATCATGTAAATAATGTTTTCATAGTTGAAAATGTTAAGTAAAACTTTTTGAGATAAATACCCCTTTTGTGATATCATTTAAATGTAACACATTTATAAAGGAATTAATTTATAAGATATTTTTTAATCAAATAGTCCCATACCAATTTTAATATTTTTAATGTAATTCGCATTTTAACGTAACCATGTCTATACAAATAAATCCTTAAAACCATTTTGAAAACATGGACATTAATGAGAATGATTTAGAGGAATAAATATTTAAAACATTTAAAATGATTCCTTAGTTAAAGAGTATATTAAAAGAATAATTTTGAAATTCTTTTTATGAAACATGGACATAGATAATAAATATTTCCTAGAAAATAGTTACAGATAGAGAATCTCAGATAAGAATGAGATTGGAGAATTAACCCTTACATTGCACATTCCTTTGGTTGAGGGTACATTTAACCTCCTGTATATTGACCATAGTTTTTTATTAAATTATACCAGAACCATATTCATATTTATTATATCATGCGTGATTCATTTATGACTTTATACAACCCATTTAAAAATTATTTCCCTGTTAAATTAACATTTCGGGTAATAATCTCTTTTTTAATTGTATGTGTTTTAACATATTATTATTGATAGTATAATTTAGATCATGATATAAATACTTAATAATATGAAACATTATTTATATATAGTATATATTTATTATATAAACATGCATAATAGATAGATATATTAAATGGAAAACATAGTTTCTGGAGACGGTAGGTCGTACATACAAATAAACGTTGTTTCTGTTTTCATATTGTATTGAATGGAAGTTAGTGAATAAGATATATTTAAGTATATATATATATATCCAATATCATTATTATTTCATAAATTACATAATTATTAATAATATTTATTTTTATAATCATCGTTGAATGGTGAACTTGGAAATGAATCCCATCGCGTCGTGGAGACTGTAAGTTGTACATACAAACGAGCGATGATATCATTTCTTTAATGATTAAAAGGAGTGTAATTACATATTATATTAATTTTACATATAAATTTTCATGTTATTTTCATTATTTATATATAAATTACTCATCATTATATCTATCCAAATAACATAGCGTTGAATAAAAAATTACACCACGGTGTGGAGACGATATGTTGCACGTACACACACATGGTGACAATATCAATAATATGATGGATAAAATAATGAGCATGATTGTACCATATTTATAATAACATCATAGTATTTATAAGTCACTGGAGTTATTATTTTGGTATGGAAATAACAAGGAAATAAAAAGTGGAAGAAGAAAAGAACTTTGAAAGCGGTGATAAAATAATTACCTTTTCTTTGGGTGTTTCCTTTTTATTTGAACAATACAGATCATTAGGATGTCTTTCTACTCAAGTTAAGGCCTCTAGATTTATGCTAATGAAGTTGGGATGTGATTTGTTCAGGTTTTGGCCGAGCCAAATGGCTTTGGGGGAGTGATTTTGAGGGTAGGGGAATTACCCATTTATAAAAGAGCCAAGGGTCACTTTAGAAAAAGATTGAAATATTATTTTATTATGAAATCATTTCTAGTTTATAATGGCTCCAAATTGATATATACATAACATAAGGTGGTTATGGGTGTAAATACTTTCAAATAATAGGTTTTAGAAATGGTTAAGTCACTATATTAACCCCATCATTTAGATTTAATTCTTAGTTAAATTGTTTAACTTTTACCATGTCCTCTTTTATTATTATAATAAATGGTTAATAAATATACAATAAAAAGACAAGAGAACACCAAGTGGTTTATTAATGACATATTTATCATTATATAAGTCCTTTGTCCAAACCCTAGATTTTAGGATTATTTTATCATTTAATAATATAGTATTTGTTTTAAAAATCCATTTATGTCAATTTTGAAACTATTTAGTATTTGGTTTTTGTGAATGTCATAACAGTATGATTACATCGAACATAATTCATTAAATAAACTCTAACATGTCATGTTAATCTATAAAAATCTAGGATTGTATAAAAAACCTCAATTTATATTTATTTTAATATTTATAATATTAATTATTTTAATCTCTCATTGATAAAGTATTTACTACATCATCATTGTGTCATAAATAAATTTATTTATTCAATCTCTAAAAATATTAAATAAATAAAAATTATGTAGGAAATATTTTTATATTTCTAATGAATATTTATATTCTAACTTATCTAATTTATAACCTTATATTAAAAATGGATTAGTTATTAAACATTGAATTTAAAACCTTTTACTCTTCTTTAAATACAATGATAATAAATGACCTAATCTAATACAAGTGGAAAAAAATGTTCATATTGTATCTATAAGGTTGGTTTTTTGTCAAAATACACTTATCCAAAAAAAATTAGGACATGAGTTATGGTAATTAAAATATCATTTTTACATTTAATTACCTTATTTACTTTTAACCATGGTAAATAAAATTCAAAAGTTAATATTCAATGAAAACTATTTTCATCTTATTGAAACACATTTTACTTAATGTTATAAATTGTGTATCTCAGATTTTTGAAATTCAATTCAAAGAAGCCTTAAAAATATTTTTTATGAAAATTTGTAAATGTTCCTAGAAGGTGGGTAAAATACGTTAAAAAGTTCAATAAAACTTTTTTCATCTAATTTTATTAAAACATTACTCCAATTAATTACATTGAACTTATATAGGTATTATATATCTTTTTTGACTTAAAAAATATTTAAATAAAATAAATAATTATTTAAATAAAAATTCAGTTTTAAGCAATTACACATTGTTTTTCACTATTCAATATAAATTGAATATTTTTAGAAAAATACAAAAAATTTACCCTAAGATAATTTTGATATTCTTAATTAAAAAATGAATTATATTTTACAAAATTAAAAACATAGAAGTTGCATTAATTAATTTAAAATTAATTCTTGTTGTCAAAACCACAAAGCAGGTTTTAAAAAAGTAAATACAATCAATAGATCAACATGTGTTTAGGTCAAATTTAAATGTGAAACTACTTCTAATGACAGACATTGTATTAAATTATAAAAATATAATCTGATTATACTTCCAAACCATTCATATTCAAAATTTAACACTATAAATTTTTTTGACTAAAAAAGTTGTTTTCATTTAAAATTTAGTATTTTTCATTAGTCATCCAAATTTGAAAGATATCAGAAAAGTACTGAAAATTTATCCAAACACAATTTATATGTCCCCCTTCTAAATAATAATTCAATTTCATCACATTTAATATATAAAACTGTCACATATTGATTTTAAAAAGGGTTCTCCATTAAAATGCTGTGAAATTTCATTTTTTGAAAAATACTTCTTTTATCTGAAAAAGTGACTTTGTTCTTATATATTGTCTAATAAGCACATAATAAGGATTATAAAATTATATGGAGAATATAAAATTCAAAATTCAGAAAATACATTGCATAACTACTTTCTGAATGACAAGTTTGGTAATTTGTGGTGTGCTCAAACTCGGTGTTTTCGGTGGTGCAAGTAATTGAAATACTTTGAAGAGATAACATACAATGAAATATTGGGGTGCTGCATTTTACCATCCTTCAATAAATTGTTTCCTCACAATTTTAAATTGTTCTTAAAAAATAAAAGGTCAAAAATAGAAAAATACCTTTGTGGAAAACTGACATCAGAAATTGGGTTAATAAAATTCAGTCTTAATAAGAGGAAAAGGGAAATGAAGAAGTCACCACCAAATTATGATCTCAGTTAGGAGCACAATGGTGGCCATTATAGACATATAATTGGAGGAAAACATAAATATTTATAGTGAGTGATTGAGGTAATCAATCACAAACATGTGTAAAATTGAGGGCCTCAAGGCCATCAATCTATGATGATTTAATATATTATCAGTTCAACAAAACATAAGGTATTAGGATAAAACATTTTTTGTTTTAATATCCCTTACCTATTGTTTAAGAATTAATTTATTCATAGAAATATAGAAAAAAATATACATGACATGTAGAGTTTCATCCTTATAATAACTCTTACCATAAACTCAACTTTCACTCCAAAAGATAATATAATTCAAAAATATTCCATTTATCCTAATCGTATAGGGTTCCAAAAATAATGAATTTATAATTGATTTTTCAGAATATTTAAAAACAACTACATTATACAAACCAGGACATCACATAGGCCAGTGGTAGGTGATGTACAATTGTCACCCTTCAGTTGCTGGTTCAAGTCTTCGAGCCTTGTCGGACGCGATGGGTTGTCGCAACACTTCCAAGTTGTCCTTTTTATAAAAATCCAAGAATAATATTAAGAAATAATTTAAACTTAACAATATTAACCAATTTTAAACTTAATCAATTACAACATTTAGACCTAAAAAAATACTTCTGCCCAAACTCACAGTCCAAAATTTATAAGGAAGGACAACATAACATAATGAAGATCACTTTTTTCCGCATAATAACATGTGAGTACCTTCATCATGTATTCTCTTAAAACGTGGTGATACCCTGAATTACCATAAAACAATATTGATTACATTCAGGCTCCATTATTCCTTATAGAATAATAGATTTATTTCTTATATCAAAAATTTTTTAATACTCCAACAATGATAGAATAAACAAACCATTAATCAGTTCCAAGGAAGTAAAGAATATCCAATATAATTAATCCAAATTAACCATCTCTTATTAAAAAATAATTACCTCAATATTAATACCATTTTAAGGTTTATCATTCCTTTAACCATGTATTTAAAAATGAAAATAACTTTTTGTTGAATAACTTATCTTAGTACCATATAATCTCAAATCCTCAATAAAATAGTACTTCAGTACAATCCTTATTTATGTCCATAAATAATATAACTAGTAAATCATTGATACAACACTCAATTTAAATAAATCTTTAATAACAACATAATAACCCTACTCATTCCTCTTCATCGGTGGTAGTACCATAACTTGATTATTATCCAATAGCATCATTTGGGGCATATGTGATGATTTGGACATGCATTCACGTAGTGTCCCAACTCCTTGTAGATAAAGCATTTTACATTTAAATTTTTTTTCTTACCATTAAAATCACATACATGGTGTCCTTTTACTCCACACATATAACAAACTCCCATTCCCTTCAAGCATTTACCAAGGTAATTCGTTCCATAATTATCAAATATGGAAAAATACTTCATTCCCCTCTTCACATTATCCATCTATCTCATTTTCTTCTCTTTATTCCCTTCAAATCCATATAACTCGGATAATTATTTACTTATCTTATTAACAAAATATATTATTTCTTCATATGATAATAATATGTGGGAGAAAATTTCTCTTATGAATGTTGTCTTAATACCAAGAAAGATACGATCCTTTTTACTCTTTGGATCATGAGTATTGTTGGAGTTCTCATTCCTCCTACTGGGTGTCATTTCTAAACAATGTCATACACTATGTTAGTTTATGAATCCCAATGTATAATTCCAAACTTTTAAAATACCTAACATAAATTGAAAATATTATGCACATAATCTATAATCATAAAAATGATATTTTCTTTTTGAAAGTATTTACTCCTAAATCCTTTATAATGGATTGTAAAGAAATTGTGAATTATCCTAAGCATATCTCCCAGGATTGTTGTAACCAAGAGTGCAACCATGCATGTTGTTGTGTACTAGGATACCTCGGGACAAGCCCAAAACTCCTTGTTGGAGTTTTCACTACAAGGTACATCTCTGTCAGAGCTGTATCTACCTGCTCGTATCCAGACATGGATTTATTTCTTGGAAAATACACAAAATCTCTACATTACCAAAATTCTAGGAAGTTCTTCTATAATAATCCAAAAATTATATTTTAGGGTAATGTTATCTAATTAGAGGTTATCTAAATCTAATTTCCATGGTTTGTACTAAAATTCCTCTAATACCAACTTTAACGCCCTTATCCCAAAACCCGAAGATGGTATATTATTTTAATGTATTGTCATGATTACAAGGAATCAAGTACCGAATGACCGATCAGTTTAGTAGTCATGGAAAATAGATTACATACATGAATGTTACATTACACATTTAAACATAAAACACAACATTAATAATCTATTGACAATGCCATTATTCTCTTACCTTAACCTTACATATCAAACATAATACACTTCTTGGAATCATGGGGAAAAACATAACAAATGGGTGAGCTCAAATGGTCAGTAAGGGTAAATAATTTAGCAGAAGCTATATACTATTAATGAAATATGTGTAATAAAAAAATTGACTTTTAAACAAAAACATGAACATAATATGGAAGAAATAAATCAAACATAACCATATAAGCATGCACCTAGATATTCTAATAGTCAAATAATCACCTATAATAATTAATTTCATAATGGCGGAATTCGTAACTCCGGACATAATTACCACAAAGTCAAGGTCTCGTGCCAATACTAAAAATAAAAGTTTTTCAAGGACTTGTGCCAAGAAACTTGTTTGTCTAATTAGACCTACCAATGCATCGAGGGCCTATAACGAGCCCCACCTGTTACTTAATATTTCCACTGCATTACTCATACGAAAATGGTGAAACATAACATTAACATTTGTATTAAAAGTAGAATAATAAATGTCAATATATCAACCATAACCCATGAAAGGTATAAAAATAGCACATCCATGTTCAAACATATCATAACTTATTCAATAAAATATGGAATATTTTATGAAAATAAATCAACCTTAATTTATAGTATTATTCAGTAATGAATGTTGACCTAGTTGAAAATGATCAGTAAAAACATTTTGAGAAAAATATCAATTTTTGTGAAATAATTTAGAACTCTCAAATTTGAAAAGGAATTAATTTAAAAGATATTTTTGAGTCAATTATTCCCATATAACTTTGAAACTTTTGAATTTAATTAACATTTTAAAATAATCATGTTCATATAAGTAAATCCTTAAAACCATTTTGAAAACATATACATTAATGAGAAATATTTAGAAGAATAAATATTTAAAATATTTAAAATATTTTATTAGTTAAAGAATACCTTAAAAGAATCATTTTGAAATGAATCCTATGAATCATGGAAATGGATAATAAATATTCCCTAGAAAATACTTACACATAAACAATCTCAAGTAATAATGATACTGAAAAAATAACCCTTACCTTGCACTTTCCTTTGGCCGATGGTACGTTTAACCTCCTATATAATAAAAATAGTATGTTATTAAATTATACCAGAACGATATTAAAATTTATCATATCATACATGATTCATTTATGACTTTATACTACCAATTTAAAAATTGATTTCCATGTTAAATTAACATTTCACGTAATAATATCTTTCTTTATAATACATGTTTCAACTTTTTATTCATGATTGTATCATTTAGATCATGATTTAAGGACTTAAATAAAATAAAACATGATTTATATATATTCTATATTTAGAATATAAATATGTATAATAGATAGATATATGAAATGGAAAACACCATTTTTGGAGAGGGTAGGTCATACGTACGCATAAACCATGTTTCTGTTTTCATATCGTATTAAACCAAAGATAGTGAATAAGATAAAAGTAAGTAAATACATAAATATATATGTAAAATAGAATTATTATGTCATATATTACATTCTTATTAAGAATATATAATTTTATAATCATCTTTTAATGGTGAACATGGAAAACAATCTCATCGCGTCGTGGAGACGGTAATCTGTACGTACACACGAGCGACGATATCATTTCCTTAATGATTAAAAGGTGTGGAATTGGATGGTATATTAATTTTACAGAGAAATTTTCAAGTTATATTCTTTCTTTATATACACATTACACATAATTATATCCATCAAAATATCATAGTGTTGAATAACAAATTACACCATGATATGGAGATGGTAAACAGTACGTACGCACGCATGCTGACATTATCATTCACATGATGTATATAATAGTGAGTGTGGTTTTAAAATATTCTTAATAACATAATAGTATAGAAAAGTTACTGGATCTATTATTTTGTTATGTAAATAACAAAAAAATAGAATGTAGAAGAAGAAAAGAACTTTGAATGAGGTGATAAAATAATTGACTATTCTTTAAGTGTTTCCTTTTGATTTGAACAAAGGGGCTTTTTTGGATAGATTTATGGTCAAGGAAAGGCCTCTAGGTTGAGGTTAGGGAATTTAGGAGGAGATTTGGGTAGGTTTTGGACAATCTAAAAGGATTTGGAGGTATGATTTTGAGAGTAGGGTAAGTACCCTTTTATAGGAGAGGTGATGGTCACTTTAGGAAACATTTGAAATATTATTTTATTATAAAATCATTTTCGGTTTATAATGGCTCAAAATTTATTTATTTGGAAGATAAGGTTGGTATTGGTTGAAAAAATCTCAAACAATAAGTTTTAGACAAGTTAGGTCACCATATTAACCTTATCTTTTATATTTTACTCTTTGTTACATAGTTTAGCTTTTAGCATGCCCTCTTGTATTATTATAATAAATGATTAATGAACGTACTATAAAAATCCAAGATGACCCAAAGTGGTTAATTATTGATATTTATAACCTTATATAAGTACTTTTAACAAAACTTAGATATTTAGAAACATTATATCAATTAATAATATAATATTTGTTATTAAAACTCATTTATGTCAATTTAGACACTTTGGTATTTTGTTTTTGTTAAATTCATAACAAATTTATCACTTAAAAATTAATTTAATATACCCTAAAATGTCATATTAACCTAATAAATTTGTGTTTGGCATAAAAATACTCAATTTACATTTATTTTTGTATTTATAATATCAATTATTTTAATATTTAATTGATAAAGTAATTACTACATCATCATTGTGTTATAAATAAATTTAATTATTTAATCACTAAAATTTAAAAATAAAATATAATTATGTGGGTAATTTTTTTTAGATTTATAATTAATATTTATAGTTTAGTTGATCTTATGTATAACCCTACATTAAAAATGGTTTAGTTATTAAACCTTTAATTTAACACTTTTAACTTTTCTTTAAATAAAATAATATTTAATGTCCTAATTCAATCCAAGTGGACCAAAATGATCATATTTTATTCCTAATGTTGATTTATACTGAAATACTCTTATCCAATGGAATTAGAACATGTGTTTGGGTAATTATAATATCATTTTTACGATTAATTATCGTATTTACTTTTAACCGTGACAAATAAGTCTAAAGTTACTATTCACCTAAAATTATTTTCATCTTATTGAACCAAATTTTAATTAATGATGTCAACTGCATCTCTCAGATTTCTTAAATTCAATTCACATAAGCGATAAAATTACATTTTATGCAAATTTTCAAATGTGCCTAGAAGGTGGGTAAAAGACATTAAAAAGTTAAATAAAATTTTATACATCTAAATTTATTATAAAATGACTCCAATGAATTAAATTGAACTTATATAAGTATTATATATATACTTTTACTTAAAATAAATTTAAATAAAAAGTTGGTTTTAAACAATAACGCAGTTCTTTCACTATTCATAAAAAATGAATTTTTTCAGAAAAATACAAAAAAAATCACACCTAGATAATTTTTATATTCATAATTAAAAAATTTAATCAATTTAAAAAAATTCAAAACACAGATTTTTCATTAGTTAATTTAAAATTAATTCCTGTTGCCAAAACCAAAGAACCATTTTTTAAAACGTAAAAACTATCAAAATATTAACATGTGTTTATGTAAAATTAAAATGTTTAATTATTTATAATGAACTAAATTTTATTAAATGATAAAAATTTAATCTAATTATACATACAAACCATTCAAATTCACAATTTTACACAATAAATTATTTTGATTAAAAAAGAATATTTCAATTAAAATTTTGTATTTTTCACAATTCATCAAAATATGATAGTTATCAGAAAAGTACCAGAAATGTATCCAAAATAAATTTTTAATTCATTATTATAAAAAAGAATTTAATTTCATTAAATTGAATATAAAAAAGTGTAAAATATTTGTTTTAAAAAGAGTTCTCCATTAAAAGGTTGTAAAATTTCATTTTTTGAAAAATACTTATTTTATCTGAAAATGAATTTGTTCATGTATTATATCTATGAAACACATAATATGGATTATAAAATAATATGGAGCATATAAAATTTAAAATTTAGTTAATACTATTCATAACGACTTTTGGAATGGCTAGTTTAGTAAGTCGTGATTCACTCAAACTCGGTGTTGTGTGTAGCGCAAGTTATTAAATTACTTTGAAGAGATAAAGTACTATGAAATCTTGAGGAGTTATAGGGTGTCTTAATATAATAAAGAAGAATTATTTCTTTTGACTGTTTCATGATACCTTTTGATCATTCCGTGATTTAGAAACTTATATGTATGTGAGGATACATAAAATAATTTGAATTGGAATACACATACCAGAAATAATAATGGGAAAAAATGTTACCAGAAGGACTCTCCTTTGTTTATGAATATTGTTCATGGGTATCCAAAATTTGGAAATAAGCCAAAAACCATATTCATTCACTTTATACAGGCGGAGTTAATCCTTTTGATGTACAATGTACCACTCATATTTTATGCCTAGTTATGTATGAAAAACATTACATTCATCCATGGTTATGCATGAAGTGATAATACATTATGTCGTCTCATATTATATTAATACCAAAACAAAAGGGTAATATTATTGATGTTTATTTTCCTCCATTGATCAAATATCAAAAATAAATTTGGGATTCATTTTTTATGATGTATAATTTTTATAGAAATTATGATTTCAAATTAAGATCAATTTTTTATGGGACAATAAATGATGTTCCTTATCATGGATGTTTTTCCTGATATATCATTAACGGAACCCTGGTGGTGTATCATCGGGGAACAACGTATACATTCAGTTCTGTTGGAACATTCCTAAAAGATTCTGTTTCTAGAACATCACAATTTTCAACCTTGATAACATAAATACAAATCATTGATGAAATAATTTGATGGGAATTTTGAAGAAGGTATGGAATTATCTCCACTAACTGGAGATAAAATATTTTAATTATTTGATATGGATGATTCTTTCTGTAAACCTTCTTCAATTAATCTTATAAACCTCAGTTTGTATATAAATTATTATTTTTTAAATTACTATACTTGATTTTTTTTATGTCAAACATTTTCATTATGTCATAAATGTATTAAAATTTGAATGTGATTTTTTCATTATATCATTACTAAAAATACCATTAAAAATAATTTAGTTTCGTAGGGTAATGTGGGAAATGATTCACCTGGGGATATGGGAATAGTTTGTATCGGTGAAGTATTAAAGGTGTAAATTTTTCCTCCATATTATTACACGCTTTATAAGAAAAAGAGATTTCAAAATGGAAACTTAATAAATGATATAAAAGTTCCATATGGGTATTAATAAACTATCTGGAATAAAAAATCAAAAACCAATTCAATGTTAAACGGTATTAAATTAATGACAATCATGTTTTTATGCAACATTTAATACATATAGATTCATCGTTATTTTTTTCTTAAAATATCTTCTATACAGTAACCAATATTTGTTTAGTTTTCTATGAAATATTCAAAAAACATTATAGACCAATTAATTCTTCCTTATATAGAAAAGGAAATTTTATTATTATTTTGTGATTTAAATATTTTTTATCATATTCATTCTTTGACAAGATGGTTCACTTGGTGGTTCACTTGGTTAGATAGATTCAGCTACGTGGTCCAATATCATATAGATGGGTATAAACCATTGAAATGTACATAAATATTTGGATAGGGTATGTTAAAAATAAATATTGTCCTGAATAATTCATTGAATAATGATATTTTGATGGGGACGTTAATTATTTTTTTACAAACTACATGTATTATGTGGACAGAATTTTTCTTCCAAAATATAAACACAACATGTGAATTTTTAGTGTTATAATTTTTAGAATAAATGTTTTTGTATTTACCGTTATAGAGTTGGATCATTCTCACCATACATCTTAGACAACAATTTATAGGTTTAACCATATGTTTAAACCTATAAGTTAAATCTTAGGAATTTTAATCTATTATGGGTAGGAATATGGATATCAAATAAAAATATTCAATAGATTATATTATGGGTTTGAGTCTATATTTTTTAGGATTAAATTAAAAATATAAATAGAATTTTATAAATAATTTTATGGCTACCAAGGGGACCAAATTTACATATATTACATTATAAAGGTTATGTAATTAATGGTAATATGTTCTACATAAAGGTACATGGTGAGCACTATACAGATAAAAATAGTAGACTTACTCTTATGGTGTAAGTTTTTCATGTATTTAGTACCAAGTGAATAAATACAATTTAATCAAATATTGCATGCCTTGGAAATATAAAAAAATATAGGAGTTGGATTATATAATATTCCATGATTTTTCAATGAAAGTGTGTTGATAAAATATTCAAGTTAAAATTGATGAATTAGGATTCATGAATGACTATTTTATTATAGAATGGTTCATAAATGAACTGTTAATAATAACATCATAGTCGGCACACGTATTTTATATTCTAGATCCTACAAACAAAACATAGTAAATTTTTATCTAATTATAAAAAACCACTATAGAGTCATATTTCATTGTAATTAAGGATGACCCTTTCATTGGGATGTCACAATCATTTTATAACAGTCTGAATGTATACAGTTTCTATTAAGTCAGAGGAGACCCCAGCCGGGGGAATTAGAAACATGAGAGTGGGTCTAAAACCATTCAACCATTAAAGAAAAAATAATGAGATCTTGATAATCATGTTTAATTATTTTTAATATACATTATGTTACCTCATTATATTATGTGTTCACTACAGTATTTACATAATATAAATTAAATATTCATCCACATCTATAAATAAATGATTATCTACCTTTTCAATATCATAATATGGGGAAAAAAATTTCTCAGCATCTTGTTTCTTCCAATCCCTATAAACAACTCGTTTCTGTACAAGATGATGCTACCAATCCCAAAGAACAACTTATTGGTAATAATGAAACCGAGGAAATTATTGAAGGTGAAATCCCTATATCTGATAAAAAGTAGGAAAATTTTACAGTAATTGTTAAAAAAAATTAGGGTGATAATCTAAGGTATAAAATTCAATATTGGATAGAATTCACATTGCATGCCAGATAACCCCAACAACTCCATTTTCATTATTTACACTATAGTCGCAACATGAATGTGTGTTCCCATCCATGCATATACATGGAATAGGGTTTTTCCATGATGATGGAACTTATGTGGGATGATATTAGGGACAAATAATGATATAGTTTTTCTATTTTACTAATAATTTAAATAATTAAATATTTATAAACTCTTTATTATCCCATTAGTGTGAATTTATACAAGATTTCGATTGAAATTTGTATTAATGGTTACTAGAAAGGCACATAGGTCCTTTGAGACAATCTTAATGAATACTTATCTTAGCGGTGATTAAAGGAATGTAAATTAACACCTACCATAGATATATAGAAACATGATAATCTAAGAAAAATGGATTTCATTTATTGGAAATTTTAAGGTAACATCACTCTAGGTACATTACAATTAGTAATAATTTAAATTGATATAAGTGTATTAATTCTTTTGATTTGGAATTGTTAATTTATGAAAATTATGTTGACCTCTAAAAAAATTACCATCCATCAAAACCAATTACCCTTATCATAGAGACAATATAGGGTAAATATCACATGTAAGAAAAGTTTATGTATTTTAAATATATATAAATAATTTTATGTGGCATTAAACAGAAAAAAAATTATATTCAATTGTTTATATGATGATTGATAAATCAAAATTCAAAGCTATATCTATCTCATTTCATTTTCTATAGAAGGATTATAATGTAAATAAATTCATAATACAATTACATGAAAACTCATAGAGTATATAAATATTTCGTATGTGTGTGAAAATAAAATAAAATTGTTCTTATTTAAATCGGTATTATGTAACAAAGACTAAAAAATTTCCTATATTTTTTATCTGTATTAGACACAATAATCATAAAGGGTTGTACCTATTTAATTACTACTTTTAGTAACCATGAATAATATATAACAATATGATCATTTGATAGTTTTGGGATTTCATGTGTCACCTCAAACATTTTTTCATATAATTACAAAATGGGGATAAAAAAGTATGTTTTTAAGATACATACATGAATAAATGTTATATAATAACAGCATAATTTTATTAGAGTTATTATAGAATGTTAAGTGAAGTAATTAAAAATAAGGAACAACACAACAACAAATACTACATGAAGATCCACCCCCCATTTTTTAGGAAAGCCATCCTGCTAGAATGTCTAACATACCAGATGTAATAAATTCTCTCAAACCTATTCCTATGATATACAAACAAAAAAGGTACTAATAAAATTCTAGTACTAATAATCCCAAATCTGAAATTGATTTTGATTTATATATCATCCCACAACCATTACAATTTTCTAAGGGGTAGAGTGTAGAATATCCAATGTGATATTATACATAATAAACAACTTCAAAAAAACTAACGTGATTGTATGGATTCACATGGATCATGACTCAATCATCGAGATACTTATTCCCCTTGATTATTTGGATATTAATTAGTTCAAACATTATATTGAAAGTTTCATATCATGCACTTTTAAGATTTTAAAAATACATGGAGAAAATGACATATTATTTCAAATTTGTTTTAAAAAACCAATAAACAATTAATAAAAAAATTTATGAATTGAGGAATGTTATTAAATATGGTTAATAAGAATATGTAAAAGTGAGTCAAATAAAAATAGTTTAAATGATCAACCAATAAAACAAATATATTTTTAGACGGTACATTTAGTCTTCCAATACAATGGCCAAATTTCCTAATATTAAAAGTTAATTAAAAACATCATTAAAATATAGAATTACATCAATCATTGATTTTGTAGAAAATTTTTATAGAGAGTACAATAAAGACTATATTTTACATTAGAAAGTAAATGAAATCATCAAGAATAGATAGTTGGGAGTATCAGTTTTAATGGTACACCTGAGGTGTCTTTTCATAATTGGTTTTCCCAATGGATTATAAAAAATTATAATTATATATAAGTAATATTCATATTTTTAGGTGTATATATCAGAATAATGTGATGGGAAATCCTGAAAAAAGTGGGACTCAATAGTCCCACATCACTTCTACACACACAAAAAACTTCATTGGGAAAAGATGAAAATTTATAAATAGTAGACCAACTAGAAACCACAATTGAAAATAATCTTATAGGAGACATTCTATTTTTAATACCAATTTTTCTTGGCTAAAACTCTAAAATATAATGGTATAAAATTTATTTTCATTACTTTTATTGATTATTAATTTTTTCCTTTTACAGAGTATTAGTTTCTCATTGCAATCAATTAGGATACTCCAGAGATAATTTTTTTGGATTGAATGTACGGATTACCATAAAATGGGCCATACATGATGATGTTTGTAAATTTGTAACATGATACATTAAATATTTTAAAAATAAACTCCAAGAAATAAATTTTATGTTATGTTTTAAATGATTTTATTTATGTTTTTATTGTGTTTAAATATCAGTAAAATGAGGGTATGATAATGTTCCATGAGAACAAGAATCCAATTTAAATTTAAAATTGGATAAGTATTACAGTGTACATAAAAATATTTCATAACAAAAAAATTAATTTTTAAAAAAATTTCTCAATGTTTTGAAAATTTATGGAAAAACTAAGTGAAATGATTTTGGTTATTAAATTTTGTAATTTATAAAATATAGTACATTCCATTAAAAATCTAGAATTACCAAAAGATATTTTAATGATAATTAATATTTCATTTACGATATTTTTTTCAAAAAAATCAATTATATTTTAACAAAACTACTTGGACTATAGAAGGTCTACATGTTTAAAATAAGAATTATATTTTCATGGAAATTAGTGGGAATAATACGAGTTTTTTTATGCAATTTTTTTTAAAAATATTTTCCAAAAAACGGTTAGGGCGAAAATATTTTTCAAAATGAACCATAAGGCGGCATCATGGATGATGCCTATCCACTAGGGCTGAATGGCGGCACCCGCGATGCCACCTTTACCCTAACAAAAAAATTCAATTTTTATATGTTTTGTTTTGATTTGTTTATATATTTATTTATATATATATTTCATAAAAAATGTTCACGAGGATGCCACCTTTCACCTAACAAAAAAATGATTTGTTTTTAAAATTTTGTTTCAAAACAGCCTACATGAAAGTTAAAAATGTTTCTAGTACGTAACATTGAAAGACTCTAAAATATAAAACATAGGAACAATATAAATGAAACTTTAAACATTCATTAAAAATTTAAGAAATTGTTGTAAACACAAATCATTTCACTAAAATTGTTCATGAAAAATAATTTATAAAATTTCAAAACTACCTATTTGAAAGTTGAAAATGTTTCAAGTACTCGACATTGAAAGAATATAAAATATAAACCATAAGACCAATATAAACGAAACATTAATCATTCATTAAAAATGTAAGCAATTGTTGAAAACACAAATCATTTCACAAAAACTGTTCATGAAAAATAATTTATAAGCTTTCAAATCCGCCTACTAGATACTTAAAAATGTTTCAAGTATTTGAATTTGAAATACTATAAAATATATACCATAATACCAACAGAAACTAAACATTAAATATTCCTTAAACATATAAGAAATTGTTGAAAACACAAATCGTTTCACAAAAATTATTCATGAAAAATAATTTATAAGCTTTCAAAACTGCCAACTTGAAACTTAAAAATGTTTCAAGTACGTGTCTTTGAAATACTATAAAATATAAACCATAAGGCCAATATTAAAAAAACTTTAAAAATTCATTAAAAATATAAGAAATTGTTGAAAACACAAATAATATCATAAAAATTGTTCATGAGTACATGACTTTGATATAATATAAAATATAAAACATAAGACCAATATAAACGAAACATTAAAAATTCATTGAACATATAAGCAATTGTTGAAAACACAAATCATTTCACAAAAATAGTTCATGGAAAATACTTTATATGCTTTCAAAACCGCCTAATTGAAACCTAAAATTTTTTCAAGTACGTGGCATTGAAATACTATAAAATATAAACCATCATACCAATATTAACGAGACTTTAAACATTCATTAAAAATATAAAAAATTGTTGAAAACACAATTCATATCATAAAAAATGTTCATGAAAAATAATTTATAAGCTTTCAAAACCACATGCTTGAATGCTAGAAATGTCTCAAGTACGTGACTTTGAAATACTATAAAATATAAACCATGAGTCCAATATAAACAAAACATTAAATATTAATTAAACATATAGGAGTCAACCCCACATCAATAGGATTCATGGTGTTGCTAGTATCACATACATATATATTCTTTGATGCATGAAAACATGTTATATCTTCATTCATGGGACAATGATATCCATTCTTCCACCAACCATGTCTATATCCATACCAACATCTGGCCACATAAGGGTATGGTGAACGATATGCCACAAGAAATTCTCATATGTACCCATTCCTGCAAATATCAACACCTTCAACACCACCATGCATCCAAACGTTATAATTTCTTCTACAATTTTCACCCCATTTCCCCAGGCCTAGTTGATTAGATGAAAACACCAACTATACCATATAGCCCATCAAACTCTTCATCACCAAATCTTTATCCTTTATCATCTTTAAAAGGCCACTGTAGGACCACCTTGATCTATCCATTCCAAACACTCACATTCAAGTATACTATAAACATAAAAACCTGAAAATTTGTTGATTTTTATTTTAGAGTATAGTTGTATGTGAGTGTTTGGAAAGGATATATCAAGAAGGTCCTTCAGTGGCCTTTTTAAGAAGATAGATGATAAATATTTGGTGACGAAGAGTTTGATGGGCTATGTGGAATCGTTGGTCTTTTCATCTGATCAATTGATCTTGGTGAAATGGGGTGACAATTGTCGAAGAAATTATTATGGTTGGTTGCATGGGGTTGTTGAAGGGGTTGATTTTTACAGGAATGGGACCATATGAGAATTTCCTTTGGAATATCTTTCCCCATACCCTTATGTGGCCAGATATTGGTATGGATATGGACATGGCGGGTGGAAGAATAGATTTCATTGTCCCGTGAAAGGAGATATAACATGTTTTAATGCATCAAATATTATATATATATGTGATACTAGCGACACCATGCATCATATTGATGAATGGTTGAATCTTATATGTTTAATGAATGTTTAAAGTTTCGTTTATATTGGTCTAATGGTTTATATTTTATAGTATTTCAAAGTCATGTACTTGAAATATTTCTATGTTTCAAGTAGGTAGTTTTGAAAGCATTTAAATTATTTTTCCTGAACAATATTTCTTAAATGATTTTTGTTTTCAAAAATTGCTTATATTTTTAATGAATGTACAAAATTTCATTTATATTGGTATTATGGTTTATATTTTATAGTCATTCAAAGTCACGTACTTGAAACATTTCTAACTTCCAAGTATGCGATTTTAAAAGATTATAAATTATTTTTCATGAAACATTTTTATAATATGATTTGTGTTTTCAACAATTTCTTATATTTTTAATTAATGTTTAATGTTTTTTTATATTGGTCTCATGGTTTATATTTTATACTCTTTCAAAGTCACATACTTGAAACATTTCTAAGTTTCAATTAGGCGGTTTTGAAAGCCTATAAATAATTTTTCATGAACAATTTTTGTGAAATGATTTTTTTCAACAATTTATTATATGTTTAATTAATGTTTAAAGTTTCATTCTTATTGGTATTATGGTTTATATTTTATATTATTTAAAAATCACATACTTGAAACATTTTTAAGTTTCAAGTAGGTGGTTTTGAAAGCTTATAAATTATTTTTCATGAAAAATTTTTGTGAAATGATTTGTGTTTTCAACAATTGCTTATATATTTAATTAATTTTTAATGTTTCATTTATATTGGTCTTATGGTTTATAAGTTATAGTATTTGAAAGTCATGTACATGAAACATTTTTAAGTTTCAAGTAGGCGGTTTTGAAAGCTTATAAATTATTTTTCATTTCCATAGACATAAAACATATAAATGAACATAAACAATCAATGTCTATGTCTACGGTGATGATATCCCATTCCACATGCTGGTCTAACACAAATCTTTTCATAAAAAATAATTTTTCATTTCCATAGACATAAAACATATAAATGAGCATAAATAATAAATTTCTACGTCTACGGTGAGGAGAACCTATCCCACATGGTTGTCTAATAATAGGACATCCACGGTGAGATATATGGGGAGTCTGATGACCTGAAGAGGGCTGGTAATCGGGCACTGGAACATCGACTTTCATATCTTCTACCTCTGTTCCAGTGGGAGAAAATGTCAACTCCACCTCGTACGGACCTCCTGATCCTTCTCCCACCTCGATGGTAGAAGAACCTGGCATCATCGCAGTGGGGAACAAATCATATGGTGGTGTTATACCCCAACACTGCGATGGGTCTAAACCACCAAGGTTGCAATGACTCTAGACCTAATGGATGCACTCCATATGGACCCCATGATGGAGAAAACTTAGCATATCCTGTGAAAAAGGATTGATCCCATGACGGATGAGGCACATCCTGCATCGGCTCAGACTGGACTACTAGAGGGCCGACCTCTGCCTGTGGAACTGGTGAGTTCTTATGTGAAGGATGACGTTGTCTACATCACCATGGTTGTGGCTCCTTAGCACCAGCAGCTACTGCAGGATCATCCTCTGCGGTAGGAACCTGTTGTCTCCGTGCCGGATGCTCAAAGAGGCTCTCGAAAAATGAATGGACAGATGACCTCCGCTCCAATGCTTGAGCATGAACGACTTACCAGCTGAAGACTTTATCCTCAGCCTCATCATTCATATAAATAAGTCAATCTGTGTGACTCTCCTGTAAACCGATTAAAAATGAATTAGAAAATAACTCAATAAACATTGTAATATAATTCAATTGACTTACAATCATATGCATCTCTCTTCCAGCTAGGGTAAGATACAGTATAGACTTGAGTCTATACCATGGCTCATACTCATGTTGCACTAAATGAGAGAACTGCATCGTAGGAACTCCCCGGATACGAAAGTCTGTGCGTATGTGCCAACAGTCGAGAAATATAGCATCTACTCGACGCCAGTCGTTATTCTTCATCCACGTCAGCTTCATCCCATGAAGCTAATCTACCTGCCAAGGTGGTAATGGAATCCCCTGAGTGAAGCGAAATTGACGCATGACTCTGTCAGGCTGGTTCCACTCAACAATATGAAAGTGAATGAGTGGCACTACAGTCGTAATATCGTCATGACCAACCGTGCAGTATGGAGGAAACTGGTCCATAACCGACCAGTATAGAACCCATAAAATCTTCAATAACATATTACCCTTGTTTGAAAAAAATTTAACTAGAAAAAAAGATATTATTAAATTTGTTAGATAGTTACAGATTGTATATACATACCTGATGGGGTAAGAGAATGTCCAAATCAAGCAGATATACGGCCAAATCGTGTCTCGGAACCACATTGAAATTGTGTCTCTTACACCACCTATAAAATACAACATTGATAGTGATAAATAATGATAAATTAAAGTCAATAACTTGTAGTAGCATCAGAAACTGATAGAAATGAGTGATCATACCAGCGTCCACACGGAGCGTCATGCAGCACCGCCATCTCGACCGGTGGATGAGAAAGATCAGGGCAGAATGCAGGGATGTGCCCCCATGCCCAAATCTCAATATGGATGATGCATCCCCCGAGACCTGTGTTCCACCTATCGGATATCCTGCATAATGCTCTATATGTGTATGCCAAGAAGGCGGATCCCCAACTGTACGTCACTGCCCGATCAAAATCCTCTAGAAGGGGTAGATACATCATGTGCACGTGCATCCCTGAATGATCCGTACACATGGTCCCTCCAATAATTCGTAATATATATTCACATGCATAATGCATCATCGTCTTTTCATCAGCATCATCAGCTAGAAGTGGAATTTGTGACTCTAGCCAAGGCATGGATATCGATTCTTCATTATTAGCACTACGATCGGACAAAATGTCAATGCCTAACAAGCACTGAGCAAGGTCAGCCCTAGCTGCCCGAGTGGATCCAATAACAGGTGTCCCCTGGATAGGAAGACCAAGAAGCACAACCATATCTTGAAGGGTGATGGTAATCTCTCCCTCAGGAAGGTGGAATGTGTGTGTATCTAGTCTCCACCTCTCCATGAGTGTAGCTATTAGGTGATGGTTTACAAATTTAAAATCTGATAATACAATACCATAGAAGCCAGCACGATGCAAGTATGGAATAATGGCAGGAGGAGGCTCTGTGTGATGAAAATGGTGTGCTCAACACACCCTGATCAATCGATCTGGACCACCCTCTATCACAACCTCTGAACAATGGGTAGCCTACTAACTGAGTAGTATGGTGTCAATCATCTATATATAAACAAATGAAGTTTTATCTAGGATTCACATTATGGATCATTCACAACCTATAGGTGGTTCCGTCTCTAATCTATGTTGGATGAACCATGATTTCACTTTTTTTTATAAATTTGTTTATAAAATAATTGGCATGATTTATTTATTTTCTGAAAAGGGTTTTTGATAGAATATGGTTTCCCCTAATTTTGGTAAATAGAAGGGTGTTTTTAACAAATTGGTAATTTAAGTGTGAAATAGTTTTCAAAGAATGTTTTTATATCAAGAAATAGTTTTTTTTTATTTTTAAATGTTATAATTCCCTTTCAAAATGATTTTCTGTATATCTCACATGTGTTCCTTTGGTATACAGGTGGATGGTTTAGTACTAGGGCTCATATTTTGATATTGTAAGGGAGTTCACTTTTTGGGGTGTTATTCTATTACTAGATCTATATTCATTTGTATCTATGACTTAATTATCAATGTAAGAGGGTTCAATTTCTGGGGTGGTCCTCTATTCCCTAGAACATTATTCATGGGTTATAGGGATTTGTAGGGAACATTAGACAAATTGATGTATGATTGTATGAGATAACCTGGTCATATGTTTCATGATTATTTTCTTTCAATTTTAGGATTTAATGATTAGGGTTTCCCATTTTTCCTTTTGGATCTAGGATTTTGGATTTTTTTAACATTTTATGGTTTAGATTAATGATTTGAGAAACGATTTTTAGTATTATGGATAAGAATGTTAGGATTACGATATACAAAAGATTTTTTTGAGTTTACAGTTATGATTTTTAGTTTTTGGGGTTAGAAAACCAAGGTAAAAGGAAGAGATATCAAAATAGAATTTACAATATGAGAATCTCCCAATAATGACAATACATAATTGTGTCTTAGAGTGTGAACTCGGCCCAAAAATGTTAGGGCATCGTTTCCGATTATGAACTTCTTGATGACATATGGTGCATCTCAGACTCTGTCTTTGTTCTTAAGGCCAGTCCATCTCATTTCGCATCCTGCTGGCCTTCGGTCTTTCATGGGGACGCAACTGATTCATATCAGGTACCACTATTGGTTGACCTTCGGGCATTGTGAAATAATGAAACTCGACAATAGGTATCCATGGTGCATCATAACAGTTATCAATGGTGTCCATCCAGTACTCTGGATCAACATATGCTTCCCATGATATGTTAATAGAGGAACATACTACAATGGTGTGTTAGCATGGAAATCATATGGCCTGAATGTTTCCACATTGACATTGCTTCGTTTCTAGTAATACCACCATTTTTTCACCAATGATATTTGTGATGGGGTTCATCTTCTCTATAACTTCAAATCGAGAGTCTTCTTCTCAAAATAGGTAGACATGATGACTAGAATCTTCTTCAATATTCTTTTCAATATCTCATTGAAAATGTATTCCGTACGTTAGCCCCTGATTTTTTCCATATGATGCTAGTTTCTTTCTATCAACAAAGTACTTCACGCAACGATATAATGTCTCCTGAACTATGGTAGTTATAGGTATCTTTCAAATCCCTTTGAAGATACCATTGATGCACTCTACAATGTTGGTGGTCATTTGACCATACCTCTTCCCCCCATCATACGCCAATGTCCATTTTTCATTTGAAATTCGCATCATATAATCATAAAATTCTTCATTAACCCGACGAATTTGTTCAAAACGTTCTTCAAACCGTCATTGATCGGACTCATATGCTACACATAATAGATGATATTTCACATATTTTGAATTTATTTTGATTTTGATATACAAAAAATAACAAATACAATGCGTACCATGTCTGGTGATTGCCTTCTTCATCTGTTCATTGTGGAATTTTTATGAAAGTCGCTAGAAATGTGCCTAATGCAGAACTGATGATGTGCATTTGGGTAACTCCATGTATTAGGATCTGCATTGATTGCCTCATTAATTGCCCGATTCCAATCAGATATCAAACAAACACCCCGAATGTTGGGGAAATGGGTATTGATACATGCTAAAAACCAACTTCATGATTCATGGTTTTCATTCTCTACAATGGAAAAGGAAAGAGGAAGAGGTGAATGGTTCTCATCTTGGGTTGCTACAATCCACAATACACCCTTGTATTTTTTATACAGAAATGTTCAGTCAATCTGAATAAACTATTTGCAGAAACAAAAGGCGGAGATACCGGGAAGGAATGGCTAGAACAACCGATGAAATTGAACACAAGATGGATCAAGTCAGTTATCATGAGACACATGTTCGTTTGTATCCAGATGGAAGACAACTTGGTTATGATGCCTTAGTATGGGTAGAAATTCGGTCAACACTCGATATGAGTCATCCCAATCTCCATTGACCTTCACAATTTCTTTCTGTTTCACCTTCCATGCCTTATTATAGGATATCTTATAACCGAATGTCTGTTGTATCCTCTCTTGTACAAGGGCTATCAGAACATCATGAAATGTAGTAATCATCTCAACAACAATGGATGGAACAAATTTGGCATCCAATGAAGTATGATCTTGTGTCTGTCTGGGTTGAACGCATCTATGAGCTACCTAAATCCTTGAGATTCTCCAACCTCCAAATTCAATGTCCGGAATCGCACTCAATCGAAATATACAATCATCCCCATACATCTCACATCATATGCCATATTTCCTACAGTCTGGTTCGTAAACTATATAGCTATAGTGCCTCCCAATATTAAATCTCTTTAGCATACTTTTTAATGCATCTTTACATGTAAAATTCCTTCCAACATAAAATGTTTTGTCCATCTCACTAAGCCTCTCTCGTATAACTCTAGGAAACTCAGTTTCTGGTGTGAGAACATTATCATCAAATTCAGGGATACGTGTCTTTTCTTCTGACCAAGATGAAAAGAGCAGTGGATGATTTATTTTAGGTCGATCATGTTGTACAACTAAGGCATTTATCGAAACTTTTGTTGTTCCTTCCTCATCAACACTACAATCACCATCTGTTTCGTTATTACGAAACTCCTCATCAGATGTCGGGTTAACATATATATCCGAGATATCATGTAGGTTGTCCTCTGCATCATTTGGAATAGTCTCAACTTCATGGGGCAGAGTATCTTCAATGAGTCTTTCAAGTCTACGTATTTGTACAATTGGATGTTGTTGTTGTATAGTAGAAACAACATCATATAACTCCATCATGGTACCACCTGACCACTGAGAAAACAAATTAATTGTATAGATCCATTGCACATCATCAACCAATAGACAAGATGGATTCCACAATGTTGATGGGAACTAAAAATGTCTATAACTCATTGACTTGATCTTTTAATCAGGTCCTAGATTTAATGAGCCATAAATTCTGTCTTGAAGGTCACATAGTGTTACACAATCAGTTGTATTAACCACTGTTATTGTTTGTGTACTGTAAGAATCTCCTTGCTCATTTTGAATAACCTCCCCAAAGCAATACACACAGTAAAACATTCCGATCTATGTAAAAAAAGTTTTATGATCAAGATTTTGACAATGTAGGTGACATTCAGAATGATGGTTTCCAATATAAGTTGGATTTTATACTTTCAAGATGTAATTAAACTACTTATTAAAAATAAGTTGGATTTTACCTCAAGTTCAAATAATAACTATTACTTATAAACTATACATTCTTTATGATACTTAAATTTTAAAAGATTTATCCTAAACTAGGATATTTCTTAATACACATTCTAATTAGTGAGTTAAAATATAAATAACATAGTGTTAAAAAAATAAATAACACCGTGTTTTGAGGTTCTAGCCTTTCTTGAAATGAATTGGATATCAAAATTTCAGAAAACCCATTGTCACACGGGATTTCTGAAATTTTGATATTCAATTCACTGCAAGAAAGGCAAGAAGCTCAAAACATGCTGTTATTTATTTTTTAACTCTATGTTATTTATATTTTAACATGCTGTTATTTATATTTTATCATGTTGTTATTTATATTTTAACTTCATTTTATTTATATTTTAACTCCATGTTATTTATATTTTAACTTCATGTTATTTATATTTTAACTTCATGTTATTTATATTTTAACTTCATATTATATATTTTTTATCTTCATGTTATATATATTTTAAATCTTTGTTATTTATTTTTTCACTTTCACTCCTTGTTGTTTTAACTATCTTATTTTTTAAATCCATGTTATTTTTTAACTCTATGTTTTTGAATATCATTTGAACAATAGTTTTGTTTTTAACTCTATGTTATTTATTAATTAAGTTCTAATTAATCACTCCAAATAATAACTATCAAAATAATTAGTAAATTATTAATTTATCATTTCTTTTCATAGATATTTTAGTAGTTTATAAAGAAATATACATATCTTAAGCATATCCTCTGGGTGTATCAAACCAGAATGAAACAAGGCCCGTTTTCATGCACCAGTTTCTGTTCGAGTCTAGCTCAAATCGGTGTTTTTGGGTTTTACCCCTAGGTACAACTGTGCCAGAACCAAATTCACTTGTTTGTATCCAGAAGAGGATTTGATTGCTTAGATAACATAGTATTTATGCTACCAAAATTTCCTTAAAAGAATCCTAAATTAATTTATACTAATGATAATTATAATTCCTAAATATATGTAACTAATAAAACATTCTAATAAACAAAAAAATTTAAAACTAAATAAACTACTCAAAAATTAATATATTTTACTACAAAGAATTAAACTTAATAAAAAACATTAAATTTATAAAAATATTTAACTAAAAAAATTCTACAAAATAAAAAATATTAAATTAAAAACCATACCTCTAAAATATTTCCAAAACTTTCAAAACTCAAAACTCTGCCGCAATAAAGAGAAATTGAGAGATATTGGGTGTTTGGAAGTGAGGAGAAGGGGAGGTGGTGCTACCCTTTTATAGGGCATGGAGGAAAAGGCGGAACCACTGGTTTCACCTTTCGCAATGTAAAAAAGAGAAAGGTGGCACCCTCAGTTCCGCCTTTTAGATGACGTTATATAGAAAGACGGCACCGTGGGTGCCGCTTTTTCCACGTTACCGATCCACACCGGCAGTGCAAAGGCGGCATCTGCAATGCCCCCTTTCACCGTAATACAAAGGTGGCATTCGCGATGATGCCTCTGAGGTGAATTTTGAATATAATTTTTTCCCTAACCGTTTTTGGAAAAAAAAATTAAAATGCATAAAAAACTCGAATAATACAATGGTTTTGGATTTTATTCTAATGCCATGAAAAGGTGTGTTCCTACTACATATTTAGTTATATACATAATCATTTTATCTACTTTTTGAGAATTTTATTATCATTTTTATCAATAAGTTATTTGGATAATCATCATATATATCATGATGATGTGACTTAGTTATGAAATTAGTTTTCTCCATCCATTTTTTTCATTTAGGAACAACAAAAAATTCATAGGGAAATTTTAATTATTGATATTTTCATCAAGAAGGATGATGTAGTATAGTATTATTCTTTCATTTCATAGAGATATTTAAAACATATATAATCTATAAATATATATATATATTAGTGTGATTTTCCATTTGTACATAACTTAATGTGTGTGTTTTAAAATTAAAAATGAAATTTTAGTTAAAAACATGTTTCTCTCACTTAAATCCAATAAAAATTTATCATATTCTCATGATACTTTTGGAAAATGGTCATTAAGTCATTTGTGATATGTAGGAATCTGCTTCCTGTCAATCCGGAACATGGTTTACCCAATATGTCACAAAATTCTTGTTTTTAAGTTTAAAAGTAATGTTTAACTTCAAAATGTGTGTCACTCACTAAAAATCAGGGAGAAAAACTATTATTGTCTTGATAATTTATAAAAATTATATACGTGTTATTTTTAATGTGTAGGAATCATCTTCATGTTAATAAAACACATGAAGTGAAGGTATGATTGAAATTAGTTTTTTTATTTAAAAATGACATTTTAGTTCAAAATTGATTTCAATCATGAAAAAAATAACAAATATAATAATATTATCTAGATAATTTATGAAAATAACTGATGACTCATTTTTGAAAAGTTATAATCAGCTTTATATCAAGCTGACACATGATTTTTCTAATATGACAGAAAGGGAGTTTTTCTAGTAAAAGATAAATTTTAGATCGAAATGTGCATCATAAACAAAAAAACCCATGAAAAAAACTAATAAATTCATGATACTTTAATAAAGATATAAATAGGTCATTTTTTCATATATAAATCAATTTTATATCAATCTTATAAATGATGTGTCTGTTATGACTGGATATGCATGGTTTCAATTTAAAAATTATATCGTAGTTAAAAACATGCATCGTAGTCTAAAAAAACAGACCACACATTGATTTTATTGATATTTTAAAAAAATGGTACATTTTTCATCTGTTTTATATAGAAAATGACCACACATTAAATCAAACACATCATGTATCCTTTATTACTCATGTTGTATGTTTTTAGTTTAAAATTAAAAATTTACTTTAAATCATGATTCACATACTCAAATTTGAGAAAAAAAACCCAATATGTCTTAATAATTTATAATAATTATCCCTATGTAATTAGACACATTTAAGAGTCATCCGCACATTAGTCTGATTCACTTTTTTTTATTATGATTGAAGCTGTGTGATTTGATTTAAAAAAACATTTTAATTCAATACAAATACTCAAAACTCCAAAAACATGATCTCATTATCTTGATAAATAAGTTAAAATATCCATAAAACATTTTTAACATATAAGAATTAACCTAAAATCAATATGACACATGTTATGATTATGATGACTCATTCTGTGTGTTTTCAGTTTAAAAGTAACATTTTAGTTCAAAACATTTATCACTTAGTGAAAACTAAGAATCAATACTCATATTTCCTTGATAATTTATATCCATTATCCATAATTTATTTGAAATGTGTTAGAATCGGATACACATCAATACATTACAGTTTGTTTCCAATATTATTGTATGTTCTTGTTTGGATATAAAATCGTCATTTAAATTGAAGACACATGTCACATATTCAATACCAATAAAACATTCTCATGTTTTCCTGATACTTTTTTTAAATTGATCTATATTGTTTTGACATGTAGTAATCAATCACACATAAATCTGACACATGTTGTTCCTCTTACGAATCAATGTGTGTGTTTTTAGTTTAGATTTAACATTTTAGGTCAAAACATGTGTCACTTTCTGAAAACAGAAAAAAACACTTCTATTGTCATGATAATGTATTAAAATTATCTACAAGTCATTTGGAATGTATAGGAATCAATCATACATCAATCGGACACACTTTTGGGATTACATGAATAAAATTAAAAGTTTATATTTAAAATTTAGATTTTAGTATAAATCAAAATTTCCATAATTAAAAATAATAAATCATGAACAAATTATCCTGATACATTATGAGAATTTTCCATATGTATTTTTTGACATGTACGAATCAGTCACACATTAATCGGATACACAGTGTGGCCACAATGACTCAAATTTCATATTTTTTTATTTAAAATCAACATTTTAAATTAAATGATGTGTGACATTGTGATAAATCAACCCAAAATGGGGCTAGAGATATAATTACCCCAAGCTCACCTCCATAGGCCAAGGGTGGCGACAAGCTCCAAGGCCATAACAAACTCTATGGGGAATTTTCCTATGTACCTGTATGCACAAACATAGCTATATCGATGTAAAAGGGCATATGGAAGGAGTAGAAAATGAAACATAGCTATAATGTAAATCTAACATTCATGAACATCTAGACCGTACAAAATTATGGTAATGTAAACTGAAAATTATTAGGGAAAAATACACTCCGTACTTGAAAGATGTCCCAACATGAAGGAACTATAGAAGTTATTTGCTAAGAGGACCCAACTCTTAAATTCAAATCCATGACCACCATATGAGGTCCTAATGTAACACCTTATATTTTTATGAGTAATATTTTGTTTTTTTATATATCATCAAAGGAATCCTTCACTACATACTAGCTTGGCTTACTTTACACGCAATCACGACCTTCCTCGATAGCTTGCGTCGTACGCAATACCGAGTTTCACTAAACAACGATATGCTATTAAAATATTTTTAAAACTAGCCGTTATGAATAGTAATAACCACTTTTTGAAATTTTATAAATTTTATTTTTCAAAATGGACTTCATTTTTGGATTCGGAATACTGAAATTAGCCTTGGGTGAAATTTTGTTATTTTTTTGAAAACTTTCAATTTTTGATGAATAGTGAAACCACTAAGTGGTAGGTTAAAAACTGAATTTTGCATAAAACTTAATTTTACGGCTTCTGTGAATGGAATTTCGAAAATCCTCCAGACACGGTTGATATCAGTAAGTAAAATGTGGTTCAATGAGATAAAAATAATTTTTTGGTGAATAGTAACTTTTTACTTTTTTTTACCGCGGTTAATAGTAAATAGGGTAACTAAGGGTAAATATGATATTACTATTACCCTAACACATGTCCTAATTCTATTGGATAAGTGTAATTAGACCAAAGACAAACTTATGAATAACATATGACCATTTAGGCCCACTTGGGTTAGATTAGGACATTTATTATTAATTTATTTAAAGAAGGGTTAAAATAGTTAAAATCAAAGTTTAATAAGTAAATCATTTTTAATATGCGGTTATACATAAGATAAATTCGACCATAAATATTCATTATAAAGATAAAAATATTTCATACATAATGGTATTTTATTTATAATTTTTAGACATTAAATAATTTAATTTAATTATGACACAACGATGATGCAGTAATTATCTTATTTATGAAATATTGACATAATTGATGTTATAAACACCAAAATAAATGTAATTTGAGACTTTTTATGAATTACACTAATTTTATAGGTTACTATGATATATTAGTGTTGATTTAATCAACTTGGTTCGAACATATAATTCTGTTATAACTTTCACAAAAATCATATATCAAATAGTGTCAAAATTGACACAAAATAGTTTTTAAATCAAATATTATATTATTAATTGTTATTTTATTCTTAAAAATCTAAGGATCGGCCAAATGACTTATATAAGGATATATATATTAATAATAAACAATTTGGGGTTCGTTTGGCATGTTATAGTTAGTGTATTAACCATATAGTGAAAGAAAAAAAAAGACACTGTAAAAGTTAAATTATTTAACTTAGAGTTAAATCTAATTGATAAGGTTAAAATAATACCCTAAACTTGTCTAAATCCTATTGGTTGATAGGATTTCGACCCATCTCCACTTTAGCTTCGAAATAAGACCCTTTGGAACCATTATAAACCGATTATGACTTTAATATAAAATAATATTTTGAGATATTCCTATGGTGCCCCTCTCCTCCCTTATAAAAGGGAACCTTCTCCCCCTCCTCCTCACACCAAATTGAGCACTCAAGCTCGGCCAACCCCTGCCATTTTCTCCTCTCCACTTCCCTAGAATAATCCTAGAGGTCCTGGTCTTCTTCAAATACCAATCTTAGTTCCCTAAGTGGAGGATTCAAAGAGGCGTTTCAAAGAAGAGGTAATATCTGTTACCGATCTTTTCAATTTCTTTCTTCTTCAACTTCTTCTCCTTTAGTTGTTTCATGATAAAGTAATAACATCAGTATTAATTACATACTGATATGTTATTATAAATATGAAACAACCCTAATTCACCTTCTATCCATCCTACAGAAAAATGAAATCACCGCGCGTGCGTACGTACGGAATACCGTCTCCACGCCGTGGTGTAATCTATTTTCCACCATCACTTTACATGGATGGGTATAATGGTGTAATGAGTAACTATTTATGATTATTATAAAGTAATATTGATAATGAAATATATATATATATACTCCAATACAATTCCACGATCATAGGAACGATATCATCACTCGTGCGTACGTACGGAATACCGTCTCCACGATGTGAAGCGACTTGTTCTACATGATCATCATTAAATAATAATTATATAAATGAATTGAATGAATAAATAAGATATATGTTACACTAATACCATTCTGGATATAAGGTATCTATATCCTTAAAAGAATAATAAGAATTTATTCGGCAAAACACGCATAAGAACAAAAGGAAATAAATACCCGAGTAACAAGTAAAAATGAAATATTACTAACAAGAAGCTAAGAATATGACCATATATGATATCATATCAATATGTATGATTCTGGAATAAGTCAATAACATTATTTAAACCATTATACAGGAGCTTCGGACACGTACAAAGCAAATCGGACCTAAGGTAAGGGAAAATACCACAATCTCATTTTTATTCGAGATTGTTTATTTGTAAGTATTTACTGGGGTGTATTTTATCATCCACATCCACGTTCCCTCAATATGTAATATTGTTTCCATCCACATACAATAGTTTAAATCCAATTTTACCCTTCGGTGAGTTTTTAGTAAAGAATATGAAAGGAATCTTTTGTCATTTTTTTTGTAAGAGGTACTTTTTGACTTTTCCGACAAAGGTACGAAGAATGTTTTTATTAACTTATATGGAATGTATGGATTTTTAAAAAATTATTTCCAAGAAGATTCCTTTACAAGTTTTCAAGTTTATTTTTAATCAACTTCTTTTATTTTAAAGTCGTATGACATGTTATGAAAGGAAAAATGTTTTTTGAGGAAGAAAGGATATTTTCCTCAAGAATGGAGTTCAAGTGTTTTATCAAAATTATATTCCATCTAAGATAATAAAGGGTTCTGTTTTTATCCCTATTATTACATTGATTTGATCATGTTGTGATCGAATTTTTTTTATGAATTCCTTTCTCTTGTATGAATTGTTTTATGATGTCATGATGTTTAAGATTCCAATTTGTATTACATGGGTTATGAAATGATGTATGATTTATCATTATGTGGCACACATAAGAAAGGATTCATTATAAGATGGGTGGGACCTATATCTCCCTCCAATGCATTGGGTAAAGATTTTATATCTCATGAGATAGACATGGCTGGAACGGAAGGTTATTTCGGTTCAGTGATACAGGACTGAAACGAGGAGTGAACTCGGTTCAGAAAAAGACTTTGTCCACTAAGATAGTCTTGGCAATGAGTCATGACTAACAAGAAATGATTTTCCATGATTATGTGTGCATGCCACAAAGTTTAAAGTTTTATGTTTTGATTATGGGGATCTCATTTTCACTTCTATGATTTATTCCATGTTAAGATATTATGATCTCTTTTGTAGGTTATGATTTTCAAAAAGATATGATATGATTTTTATTTCCTTTATTTGCCCTTGCTGAGCTTTTGAGCTCACCCTTTTATGTCTTCTTTTCCACAGGTCAGGAAGATGGATATTAAGTAGAATATGCTAAAAGGGACCCTAGATATGATGAAATAAATGGGAGACACTGTAGAAGATTTATGAACCAGTTGTTTATGTTTCCCAGTTTCTAATGACACTATACCTATACGGTCCTTTGTGGTTTTGTCATATGTTGTAATAAGTGTGCTTCAATTTTGACGTATTAACAATGTATGTAAAGTATGGGTCGTTATAGTTGGTATCAGAGGAAAGGTATAGTCAACCTTTGGAAACTAGGATGTGAAAGCCTTAGTAATAACACTAAGGATAAGTCTAAGCATAGAACACAATCTTAGTGTTTTAGAAATGGCCATGAATACCCTAGGATAAAACCTTAAGTGTGAAATTTTATCCTTGATTATGTGGTTTTCCTATTATAATTAGTGTTTCTCACACTATTCTTCTTGGTTTTAGTCAATGGCTGGAACCCGAAGGAACCGTGTTAATGCGGAATGCGATGGGCAATGCAATGATTGTCCCCCTGAGAAACCAAACGATATGGGAGCTGGAATGAAAAATCTTGTAGCCATGCTCACACAACTTTCTCAAGCTATGAATCATGCAGGACTTCCAAACGAGCAAAGGAAGGAGAAACATTTTGTTGAATCCTTCATGAGGCAGCATCCACCTTCTTTCAGTGGGTCTACTGATCCATTAGTTGCTGAACAATGGATTAGTACTACTGAAAAGATATTTTCAGTTCTTCAATGTTCTGAACATGATAAATTCATCCTAGCAGTGTATCGTTTGGAAGGAGATGCTGATCAATGGTGGAATCTTATTAAGAATACAAGGCAAAGGGATGAAATTGAGTCTATGGAATGAGATGAGTTCAAGAACTTATTTTTCAATAAGTACTTCCCTCGTATTCTCCAAACAAAGATGGAGAAAGAGTTTCTTGAACTGAAGCAAAGGGATGATGAATCTGTTGGTACCTATGATGCAAATTTTACAAGACTTGCAAGGTACGCTTCTGGTATTATTATCCAACCTGAGAGTAAGATCGATCGATTCTTTAGCGTCTTAAAACCAACTCTTCGAAGGGCGTTAGCCATAAGGGACTTCAATAGCTACGAGGAAATCGTTAGATGTGCTCTCAAAGTCGAGATGGATATTGGAGTAACCCATCAGTCACATGGGTTTGATAAGAAGAGGAAGATGGAATTCAAAGGAAAATCTAAAGAGCACACTGAAAAGAAGATGAACTTTCCCTTATGCTCAAAGTGTGGAAAGAAACATGGAGGGAGTTGTCTTTAAGGGAAAAGTAAATGTTTTAAATGTGGAAAGGAAGGTCATCGGGCATTTGAATGCCGCGATAATGGGAAGAAGATGTCTAATGATGCAAACAAAGGAAGGGATACACAGAATGAACCTACAACACTTCAATGTTTCAAGTGCAAGGAGATGGGGCATTATGCCAATCAATGCCCAAATCCAAGGGTTGATGATGGTGGTCGACGTCAACAAAATCTTAAGGCTAAAGACAAAGGAAAGTCACATGCAATTTCTATCAACGATGTGGATTACGATAATGAAGTGGTGAAAGGTACACTTACCATCCACTCTAAAGTAGCAAATGTTTTATTTGATTCTGGATCCACCCACTCTTTTATTTCTGAAAAATTTTCTAAGGGTATCACCGTACTACCTCAACAATTAGATGTTGAGTTAGCTGTGACAACACCTAATGGCACAACAGTCGCATCAAAAGTTTATAATTCTTCTCCGATCGAAGTTTGTGGGAAAGTGCTTCCTGCAAATCTTGTGATCCTTCCTTTAGTGGAATTTGATGTGATTCTTGGAATGGATTGGCTTTCTTTACATGGAGATCATATCAATTTCCAAATAAGGGAAGTCACATTTCATATTCCAGATCAATCTATGATCGTCTATCAATGCAAGGATGAACATAACCATCCAGTGGAAATTTCTTCCATCTTATGGGTATTGATTCCACTAAATGAAGGTTATTTATCTCAAATGGTTGGTGAGAAACTCATGATTAAGAATATTCCCATTGTACGGGAGTTTGATGATGTATTTCTGGAGGAATTACCAGGTCTTCCACCAAATCGTGAAGTTGAGTTTTCAATAGAACTCGTACCGGGTGCTTTTCCTATTTCAAAGACACCTTATAGAATGGCCCAAATTGAGTTGCAGGAATTGAAGAAGAAACTCCAAGAGAATATTGATAAGGGATTCATATGCCCTAGTGCGTCACCTTGGGGAGCACCTGTTCTATTTGTTAAGAAGAAAGATGGATCAATGAGACTCTGCATTGATTATCGAGAACTTAACAAGATCACTATCAAGAACAAATATCCTCTCCAACGCATTGATGACTTATTTGACCAACTACGCGGAGCTCAATACTTTTCCAAGATTGATCTTCGTTCAGGGTATCATCAATTAAGGGTCAAAAGGGAGGATATATCAAAGACGTCTTTCCGTACAAGGTATGGACACTATGAATTTATAGTGATGCCATTTGGTCTTACTAATGCCCCTGCTATCTTCATGGATCTAATGAATAGAGTCTTTAGAGACTATATTGATCAATTTTTGGTAGTATTTATAGACGATATTCTTGTCTATTCAAAGAGCAAGGAAGAGCATGAAGATCACTTGAGAATTATATTGAAGACCCTGAGAAAGGAGAAGCTTTATGCCAAATTTACCAAGTGTGAATTTTGGCTTCAAAAAGTTGCATTTTTGGGTCACATAATCTCAAAAGAGGGGATATCTGTGGATCTAGCAAAAACAGAGGTTATCGAAAGATGGTCAAGACCAACAACTGTAACTGAGATCCGAAGTTTTCTTGGTTTGGCTGGATATTATCGACGTTTTGTAAAGGATTTTTCACGATTATCTAATCCACTCACCAAGTTGACTTGGAAAGGAGTTAAGTTTGTCTGGACGAAAGAATGTGAAGAGAATTTCAAGGAGTTGAAAAGAAGGTTATCCAGTGCACTTGTGCTCACACTACCTTGTTGTGGAGAAAGGTTTGTGATATATAGTGATGCATCCAAGAAGGGATTGGGGTGTGTTCTTATGCAAAATGATATGGTGATAGCTTATGCCTCACGACAGTTGAAAATCCATGAACAAAATTACCCAACACATGATTTGGAGTTGGCTGCGGTAATCTTTGCATTAAAGATTTGGAGGCATTACCTTTATGGTGAAAGGTGTGATATTTATACTGATCATAAAAGTTTAAAGTATATTTTCACACAAAAGGAGCTGAATATGCGTCAAAGAAGATGGTTGGAGCTGATTAAGGATTATGACTGCTCAATCCATTACCACCCTGGGAAAGCAAACAAGGTGGCCGATGCATTAAGTCGACAAGACCATGCTAGTTTATCCATGATGAGGATCACAAAGGATCCAATATTTATGGATTTACAAAGGATGGATCTTGGAATTATAATGGAAGGGGAAAAATCTTATCATTCTCAAATGAATGTTCAACCATCTATACATGCGAAGATTAAGGAGGCACAGAAAGAAGATGTCGAGTTACAAAAGAAGGTGAGAAATGTTCCTGAATTCAACCTTGATTGTGATGGGATAATAAAGTTTAGGAATCGGGTTTGTGTTCCTCCCATCCATGAATTAAAGAAGGAGCTGCTCGATGAGGCTTGTAGTTCATCATTCTCTATTCATCCTGGAAGCACGAAGATGTATAGGGACCTGAAAGAGTACTTCTGGTGGGATGGCATGAAAAGAGATGTTGCTGAATATGTCTCTCGATGCTTGGTTTGTCGACAAGTTAAAGCTGAGAGACAGAAGTCTAAGGGGATGTTACAACCATTACCCATACCCGAATGGAAATGGGAAAACATCACTATGGACTTTGTCACAGGACTTCCTAAAACATCCAAAGGCAATAATGCTATTTGGGTCATAGTTGATCGTCTTACAAAGTCTGCACACTTCATTGCTATTAGAGAGGATTTCTCTCTAGATCAGCTTTCCAGGATATATGTAAAGGAAGTGGTAAGATTGCATGGAGTACCACTTTCTATTATATCTGATCGGGATCCGAGATTTACCTCGAAGTTATAGCGAAGTCTTCAGCATACTCTGGATACAGAGTTGAGTTTCAGCACTGCTTATCATCCCCAGACAGACGGTCAGTCTGAGAGAACAATTCAAACCCTAGAAGATATGTTGAGATCTTGCTCTATGGATTTCAAAGGAGGTTGGGATCAACACCTACCTTTGGTGGAATTTTCTTATAATAATAGCTTTCACTCCAGTATTCAGTTGGCTCATTATGAAGCTCTCTATGGAAAGAAATGCAGGACTCCAACTTGCTGGGATGAAGTTGGGGAAAGAAAGCCGTTAGGACCTGATCTCGTTGATGAAATGGAAGAAAAGGTTAGATCTATTCAACAACACATAAGAGCAGCTCAGAGTCGATTGAAAAGTTATGCCGACAACCGAAGAAAAGAACTAGAGTTTGAAGTGGGTGATAAAGTGTTCTTACGAATATCTCCCTGGAAGAGGGTTATGAGATTTGGAAAGAAGGGGAAGTTGAGCCCTAGATATATCGGTCCTTTCGAAATACTGGATCGTGTTGGGAAGGTAGCTTACCGATTGGTGCTTCCACCTAATCTCTCTCAAGTTCACGATGTGTTCCATGTATCTCTCCTGAGAAAGTACATACCTGATCCTTCACATGTACTCAGCTCAGAAGTTGTACCGCTGGAGCAAGATCTTTCTTATGAAGAACAGCCGATAGAGATTCTGGATCGTAGCGAAAAATTCCTACGAAACAAGACCACTCGCTTGGTGAAAGTTTTACGGAGGAACCACCAACTTGAAGAAGCTACATGGGAGCTTGAGGATATGATGAGGGAGAAGTATCCTCATCTGTTTGTTACAAAGTGACGAATTTCGAGGGCGAAATTCTTTTTAAGGGGGGTAGAATGTAACACCCGAGATTTTTATGAGTAATATTTTGTTTTTTTATATATCATCAAAGGAATCCTTCACTACATACTAGCTTGGCTTACTTTACACGCAATCACAACCTTCCTCGATAGCTTGCGTCGTACGCAATATCGAGTTTCACTAAACAACGATATGCTATTAAAATTTTATTAAAACTAGCCGTTATGAATAGTAATAACAACTTTTTGAAATTTTATAAATTTTATTTTTCAAAATGGACTTCATTTTTGGATTCGGAATACCGAAATTATCCTAGGGTGAAATTTTGGTATTTTTCCGAAAACTTTCAATTTTTGATGAATAGTGAAACCACTAAGTGGTGGGTTAAAAACTGAATTTTGCATAAAACTTAATTTTTCCGCTTCTGTGAATGGAATTTCGAAAATCCGACAGACACGGTTGATATCAGTAAGTAAAATTTGATTCAATGAGATAAAAATATTTTTTTGGTGAATAGTAGCTTTTTACTTTTTTTTACCGCGGTTAATAGTAAATAGGGTAACTAAGGGTAAATATGATATTACTATTACCCTAACACATGTCCTAATTCTATTGGATAAGTGTAATTCGACCAAAAACAACCTTATGAATAAAATATGACAATTTAGGCCCACTTGGGTTAGATTAGGACATTTATTATTAATTTATTTAAAGAAGGGTTAAAATAGTTAAAATCAATGTTTAATAAGTAAATAATTTTTAATATGGGGTTATACATAAGATAAATTCGACAATAAATATTCATTAGAAAGCTAAAAAGATTTCCTACATAATGGTATTTTATATATAATTTTTAGACATTAAATAATTTAATTTAATTATGACACAACGATGATGCAGTAATTATCTTATTTGTAAAAGATTGACATAATTGATGTTATAAACACCAAAATAAATGTAATTTGAGACTTTTTATGAATTACACTAATTTTATAGGTTACTATGATATATTAGTGTTGATTTAATCAACTTGGATCGAACATATAATTTTGTTATAACTTTCACAAAAATCATATATCAAATAGTGTCAAAATTGACACAAAATAGTTTTTAAATCAAATATTATATTATTAATTGTTATTTTTTTCCTAAAAATCTAAGGTTCGGCCAAATGACTTAGATAAGGATATATATATTAATAATAAACAATTTGGGGTTCTTTTGGAATGTTATAGTAAGTGTATCAACCATATAGTGAAAGAAAACAAAAAGACACGGTAAACGTTAAATTATTAATCTTAGAGTTAAATCTAATTGATAAGGTTAAAATAATACCCTAAACTTGTCTAAATCCTATTGGTTGATAGGATTTCGACCCATCCCCACTTTAGCTTAGAAATAAGACCCTTTGGAACCATTATAAACCGATTTTGACTTTAATATAAAATAATATTTTGAGATATTCCTAAGGTGCCCCTCTCCTCCCTTATAAAAGGGCACCTCCTCCCCCACCTCCTCACACCAAATTGAGCACTCAAGCTCGGCCAACCCCTGCCATTTTATCCTCTCCACTTCCCTAGAATAATCCTAGAGGTCCTGGTCTTCTTCAAAGACCAAACTTAGTTCTCTAAGTGGAGGATTCAAAGAGGCGTTCCAAAGAAGAGGTAATATCCGTTACCGATCTTTTCAATTTCTTTCTTCTTCAACTTCTTCTACTTTATTTGTTTCATGATAAAGTAATAACATCAGTATTACTTACATACTGATATGTTATTATAAATATGAAACAACCCTAATTCACCTTCTATCCATCCTACGGAAAAATGAAATCACCGCGCCTGCGTACGTACGGAATACCGTCTCCACGCCGTGGTGTAATCTATTTTCCACCATCACTTTACAAGGATGGGTATAATGGTGTAATGAGTAACTATTTATGATTATTATAAAGTAATATTGATACTGAAATATATATATATATACTCCAATACAATTCCACGATCATAGGAACGATATCATCACTCGTGCGTATGTACGGAATACCGTCTCCACGATGTGAAGCGACTCGTTCTACATGATTATCATTACATAATAATTATATAAATGAATTGAATGAATTGAATGAATAAATATGATATATGTTACACTAATAACATTCTGTATATAAGGTATCTATAACCTTAAAAGAAGAATAAGAATTTATTCGGCAAAACACGCATAAGAACAAAAGGCAATAAAGACCCGAGTAACAAGTAACAATGAAATACTACTAACAAGAAGCTAAGAATATGACCATATATGATATCATATCAATATTTATGATTCTGGAATAAGTCAATAACATTATTTAAACCATTATATAGGAGATTCAGACACGTACAAAGCAAATCGGACCTAAGGTAAGGGAAAATACCACAATCTCATTTTTATTCGAGATTGTTTATTCGTAAGTATTTACTGGGGTGTATTTTATCATCCACATCCATGTTCCCTCAATATGTAATATTGTTTCCATCCACTTACAATAGTTTAAATCCAATTTTACCCTTCGGTGAGTTTTTATTAAAGAATATGAAAGGAATCTTTTGTCGTTTTTTTTGTACGAGGTACTTTTTGACTTTTCCGACAAAGGTACGAAGAATGTTTTTTTAACTTATATGGCATGTATGAATTTTTAAAACATTATTTCCAAGAAGAATCCTTTACAAGTTTTCAAGTTTATTTTTAATCAACTTCTTTTATTTTAAAGACGTATGACATGTTATGAAAGGAAAAATGTTTTTTGAAGAAGAAAGGATATTTTCCTCAAGAATGGAGTTCAAGTGTTTTATCAAAATTATTTTCAATCTAAGAAAATAAAGCATTCTGTTTTTATCCCTATTATTACATTGATTTGATCATGTTGTGATTGAATTATTTTTATGAATTCCTTTATCTTGTATGAATTTTTTTTATGATGTCATGATGTTTAAGATTCCAATTTGTATTACATGGGTTATGAAATGATGCATGATTTATGATTATGTGGCACACATAAGAAAGGATTCATTATAAGATGGGTGGGACCTATATCTCCCTCCAATTCATTGGGTAAAGATTTTATATCTCATGAGATAGACATGGATGGACCGGAAGGTTATTTCTGTTCAGTGATACAGGACTGAAACGAGGAGTGAACTCGGTTCAAAAAAGGACTTTGTCCACTAAGATAGTCTTGGAAATGAGTCATGACTAACAAAAAATGATTTTCCATGATTATGTGTGCATGCCACAAAGTTTAAAGTTTTATGTTATGATTATGGGGATCCCATTTTCACTTTTATGATTTATTCCATGTTAAGATATTATGATCTCTTTTCCAGGTTATGATTTTCAAAAATATATGATATGATTTATATTTCCTTTATTTGCCCTTGCTGAGCATTTGAGCTTACCCTTTTATGTTTTCTTTTCCCCAGGTCAGGAAGATGGATATTAAGTAGAATATGCTAAAAGGGACCCTAGATATGATGAAATAAATGGGAGACACTGTAGAAGATTTATGAACCAGTTGTTTATGTTTCCCAGTTTCTAATGACACTATACCTATACGGTCCTTTGTGGTTTTGTCATATGTTGTAATAAGTGTGCTTCAATTTTGAAGTATTAACAATGTATGTAAAGTATGGGTCGTTATACCTAAGCACCGAGTATTACTAAGATCCTATATAGTCACTTCCTACCTATCCATCATCTATATAATAAATGATAAGTATGGTAAAACCCATTCATGGATGAGTATATACATACCCAGTATCACACCCCAGAAGATGACATGGGAGAAGTAAGATATACTATAGGAAGCAATTGATGCATGATATAACGATGGAGAACACCTCAATCTAATCGAAGAGGGAATGTAAGATCATCCAAACAAAAATGGTTCAAAACGTGTAGTAAATGAACGACCCATAAACTCGTCTCCATCTATAATAGGAGAGTACGCTCATCCGTCCCTGAGATTCTAAACACTGAAATCATGTTGCATACCCATCACATCATAGACACTCCAAGATGGAAAGTCACAAAATCTTAGGTTTGGATATAGAAGAAGAATATATATATATATGATCAGTCATAGGAATACTAAATGAGATAGTAAGGATATCTCCATATCACATTTGTGGCAAGGAAGTTGATTCACCAATAGCTACAACAGTCCATCATCGATGTGTAGCATCTCAAACATATTCCCAAAAGATTCTATATAAGTGAACCCCATCCTAGTCATTGTGCTTCACATTCGAGGGGCCACCAACTCTAAGTAGAGGACCCATAACCTAGTGTTTCATGGGGGATCCACTATGAATGTATTCAAAGAGGACCCACGACCATGTTGATTGGGGTTCCCCTACAGTGTCATGAGGGCTAGTGCCAAATGATGATATAGGGATCCACTCGATAAAGTATGGGACCTACACCCATGATGATGGGGGTTTCCTCTCTAGTGGTTTAGTAAACATCCCCTATTATGATATGGTCTTAAACTCTAGCCATCGAGGACCCACTCCTCACCCGGTAGGGGGTTTCCACACAGAAGGTGAGGACTTGTGTCCTGGTACAATAAGGGGGTTCCACTTACGTCATTGAGGAACCATGGCATACCTAGTAGGGGGTATAATAGTTATATACCTATATAGGACCCATTCCCATATGAATTTGGGTTTCACTATAGTGGTTTAGGACTCCACTTCCCACCCCTACTAGAGGGTACACCTCAAAAGTCTCTAGTGATTCTCCCTGATCACTCCCATTATCAGGCATCACCTTAAGAAGCACCATTCCTAGAATGTTTCACACCATATCGGTAAATCACAAACATGGGAACATTAAAATTATTTTTCAAAAAAAACTAAGGATATTATACTCATGGACCACAATTTGATTTAAAATGAAATAGATATAGATCCGTTAAGACTCCTCAAATGAATCAAAGGGTTACACGGTGTGTGAGGGGACCCACAAGGCATGTGGTCCTGCACCTCTGCCTACCCGTGTCCCATGTCGGTACGTTGATCCCCTCCATTATAGTATTAAATTTAGTTTAGGTGGACTACACATCGTGTCCAGACTAACCATGAACAGGATGTACCATGATCACCGTGTCTATTTACCAGACCCCGTGTCAGTGCACCTGATTACATAGTCATGTACATCCACGTGGGTTCCTACTCATGTGATAACCCACATAGGTTTTCCAATATGTAAATGGTTACCTGATTTGTATGAGTACTAAATTCCCTATAACCCATAAAATTTTTGAAACCCAAGTCACTACCTCTAAGGGGGATACCCATTTTGTGTTCGTCTTAGTACACTACATGTTGTCAGTTTTCCACCAGAAATCTAGATCCACTTCTCATTCAATAAATCAGGTCACTCTTATATAGATCCAACCTCAAACCTAACAAATTCACATGGATTGGTCTATTTATCATATATTTTGTTCATCTCTCACCCAAAATTGAGCCTATTTGTTTATTGGGGTTTCACTGTTCGTTCCATACACACCTGGTCCTTCTATCACAAATTACTTGCTCTAAAATAACCCAAAAAATATCCCATCCTCAGAATTATTCTAGATAAATTATCATTTCATCAATCCATGCTTCTTTTGTAGATCTTTCATTATTCTGGGGGTGTGATCATGATCGGTACTACTGAGCATGGTAGAACAAGGAGTGTGGGATCCTACTAGTGAAAATGTGAACAGAAATTGGATATAAATGTAAAACAATTTGTATACATCATTGTACAAGCATTATTATATAATGAAAAAGAATAGGGTTCAAGGGATAGAAATAAACCTGAATTAAATAAATTTAATCGACGCACAAGATCATGAAGAGGCCATAATTGGTACAGATTGATTGAAGGGATCATTCCGCTCAATCTAGTTAATAAAAATTTAATAGATCACCAACTTGATGAGTCTAACATCGATTATGGATCGATATTCATAAAATTACATACTCTTCAATGATGATAAAGGATTGTTTCATTTTTAGCATCCTAAAAAAATCCGATATGGCATTTAGTCATCATCTGATGACATCTTCCAATGGAAGGAGAAATGAGAGAAACAGTGAAGATTCATGGATTTTTAGGATATCCCTTTAGAATTTTCCATGATGATATATTTATAACATTTCATCTTTCCAAAAATTAATTAATTAATTAATTTAATAATTAATTAACTCTCTGAATGTAGAAATACTGATCAAGGAGTCTGAATTCCCCCACACTGATTAATTTTAGGTCCCACCATAGGTAAACACTACATTCCAAACTCAGCTCGGGTCTCACATTTCTGATTGAAGCTTCTGTTATGATTTGTACCATTTTTATGAATTTTTGCATAAATATATAAAATATATTTAATATTCATATAGAATTAGTTATGGGAACACCATGACACAGAACTACACATTATCTCATCACCTATCTCTATAATTTGTAAATAAATATTTCAATGTATTATAAGGAAAAAACCAAGTGATCAAAACAATTACATCCATAAATATTTTCATCCCATAAATAAAAAAGATAAGTAAAAAGCTCGGGATACTGAGTCCAGACATAGCTCTCATTCTCCCAGGAACTCTCCTCCACATTTTGATACTTCTACAATACACGAACCAAAGGTATTGTCTATCCATATGGGGTCCTCTCAGGCTCATCCTAAATTGGAATAGGGTGCTTCACAAAGGTGGATTCATCCTCGATTTCTAACTCACCCTTATCGATGAATTTCATTGATTCTTTCAAATATCACCTCATCTAAGATAGATGGACAACTTGCTACACCTATTCAATCTATGGGGGTAGTGAAAGGTGATAAGAAACCTCACAAACCCTCTGCACAATCTCCAATGGTCTGATGTACCTCATGGATATCTTTCCAACCTGACTAATACTCTATAACTCTCATCATGTAGATACATTCAAGAACATGTTGTATCCCAGTTAAAACATTGAGGGCCTGTGATGGTGGTAATTGTATGATTTGTTTCTACTCTGAGCCATCTTTATCTTCCCAAGGATGACTTAGTCATTTTTCGGCAACCCCAACACCATATATGGGCCCAGAAGGGATGTCTCATTGATATCTATCTATTATACTAGTGACTTATAGGTTATCCCTTACAGGACCTTAAATGGATACATGCATATAGTAGAGTGGTAGTTGTTTTTTTATGCAATCTCTTCCAAGGGAAGGTAATTCTCCTACCATCAGCCAAAGTCTAACACACAAGCCCTCAGAATATCCTCCAACTCATGGGTATTTCATATGATATTACTATCATTATATCGTTTAAAGGATACTATAATAATCATATGGGTATAAAATTACACCTTAATCCCTCTCTTCAATCACGACATACATCATGCTTCATGGGTGGAAACAATTATTGAGGGCACCTCATGAAGGAAACTGATCTCTTGTACTTATATATGTGACAAAATCTCCAAAGAACGCTGTTCCCAGATAGAAATGAAGTTTGTAGAATTTATTATCATGTAAATTATTTCCTAGATTTTTAAATGAATCATCATTGGGAATATATTCCCTATGGAAATGTTCATGGATATGTGATCCCATTTCAACTACGGGATAGCAAGGTTCTACTAGAAACCTGTTGAAACATGGTGCTCAGCCTTCATCATCTTATAGGTGAGGGACTAAGAGATGTAATCAGCTATGATTTGATTAAATTCTGACCACCAAAATATATTCTAAAGGTCTTTTTTATATTCCCCACACCAGGATGTATACTTATGGGAGAGGTTTGTAAGTCCTTATCACCACCTTCCACTACGTTACTAAAACCACTATCCATCCCTAGAACAACATGGAATAACTCCCTTCATCATAATATCTGAATGGCGATTTTACTAGGGATATATGATCATGTAAGATCTCACAGTTGACATCCTTTAGTTGGTACTCACTCACTCACTTGTGAAGTGGAGGAGTCAACATCATTGACTATAGAGAAGTTGTACCCTACTATTACACTAGCATCGGTTGTAAGGAGGCCAATGATTCCACAACCTCCTAATCTAATCAAGAATAGTTTTTCCTTATAAAGGAATCTTCTAAAAATTTTCCATTCCCTATATTATAGTCTATCTCAAATCCATTTTCCTGTAGCAACTCCAACCAACTCCACTGTCTCATGTTTAGGCCTTCCAATGTGAAGACCTACATGAGACTATGATGGTCTGAGTAAACCAATATGTTCTCTCCCAGAATCTAGTATCTCTTCATCCTTAAAGAGAATACTAATACTACTATCTATAGGTCTTTATTTGAATAGTTCATATTTAGGGGTCTAATCTTCCTCGACCCATATGCAATATTAGTCATCCACTACATCAACATATAGTCGAGCATAGCTCTCGTGGCATCACAATACAGTACATACTCCATGACCTCATTTGGTAGTCTTATCATTGGATAACTCATCATCCTCAGACTCAACCACCAAAATTCCTTCTGGAACTACTCATACCAAGTAAACGAATACCCTTTCCTCATGAGGGTGGTCAATGGTTTGTGATTTTATAATTTCTTTGACAAACCCCCTATAGTTTCCCACCAAACCATTAAATATCAACACCTTTGACATGAACATAGGTGGATCCAATGAAATAAATTCATTGATATTTATTAGTTACATTTCAAAACCATGCTAATAATGACATTCCCTAGAATGTGAACTTCATGAATATAGAATAGGAACTTCAAGAGCTTTATATAAAGCCAATCCTCTCGAATAAAATATTGGTACATCCCCAAGTTCTCTTAATACTCCTCTTCAGTTGCAGCATAGATGATTATGTACATAATGAAGAATATAAATAAATCGGTCCATGTTTTTCTATAATAATGTGTTCATCAAATCCATAAACAAGGTTGAGGAATTTTTCCACTCCAAATGGAATCACTAGGAACTCGTATTGTTTGTAGAGACATTATGATGCCAACATAAGAATATTAGCCACAAAAATCCTCAACTAGTGGTAGAAGGGCCTAAGATATATCTTTAAGAACAATCTTCTTCCTCTAAAATAGTAAAATAGGTCACCAATCATCGATCGGGGGGGTAATTTGTATTCATTTTGGGAAGGTTCCAGTGATGATAATCCATAAAAGGTGCATGTCCCCATCCACCTTTTTCATGAACAATACTGGAGAAACCAATTGGGACACACTGGGTATGATTAAACACTTCTCATAAAGGTCCTCCAACATCAATGGTTCTTCCTGGAACTCGTTAGGGGACAAACGATATGTCGTAGAGGATATTAGAGTTTTTATAGGGTCCAAGTCAACGAAAAACTCCATATCTTTCCTTAGAGGTAGTCCTAAAACGTCCCTAGGGAAGTCATCCATATAATAATCCACAACAAAAGGAACCCAGATTGATGATGATCTTGCTAATCCAACAGATATAATCATTAAGCAATGGGTGATGGGTCGCAGCCTCCTTCTCAAAGAATATACTTTTCCTTCCATGAGATCTCTCTCACCAAAAAAAGGAAAATATCTACCCATAAGTTCATATAAATCGGACTTGTTTGTGGTAGTAGTCAATCTGGGCATGGACCATGGATAGTCAATCCATGCCTACTATTAAATAATGTTGTTTAATAATGATGACCAAGAGGTCCCACCTGATCCTCTCTCCACCAAGTGATATCTCACACTACCAACATATAAAAGATATAAGATAAGTGTTCCTTGTAAAAACCTCATGAAAAAGGTGATGGAATAACACCTCAACTAGGATCCCCATTCTTCTCACAAAGAGTATAGAGATAATATAATGAATAGAAATTGTGTCTCCTAATACTAAATAATGTGTAGAAACCCCATAGATTGTACCTCTGATCATCTTGTGCCATGCAGAGTCATAAAACTCCAAATCCTATAGGTTCACATGGCCCTGGTAGCTATCTCTCTAAGACATAGGTGGGATTATTGAGTGTTGTGGAAGGAACACAGAGATTGTTTCAACCCCTATAGGTACTTTTACACCTCTAATAATTCCTCCCTAAGGACCCCCCTACTCTCACCTAAGAGATCCCCTATCACAATGTTCCCTCTTCCATGGTGGTCAATCTGTTATCTGCATGTGCTAGTCAGCACATTTGGACAAGAAGTCTCGCACCATGTCTTCTCACCCATAACTAGTCCAGAAAAACCCATCTCTATTCTTCCATGTTCCTCTTTGCTACCTCTATCTACGGGCCAGAGCCTGATCATAGGGTGGTCTCTTACACCGATATCCTAGCATCTGGTGTCTACTATATGTTATAGATGACTCAAATCAGGGAAACCCACTACCAAATCTAGTTGTTTGGTATCCCTCTGACATAACGATCTATATCAATAGTTCCCAATCTAATACCCCACCATAGATGTGGATGCACATGATTACAACGCTAGATAGGATTACTCAGTAGATTCCTTGCTCAATGTTCCTTGATCATAAGTACCTATCTTGGATCATGTCATGGGAGTACCATTTAAGCTTTTTGAGCCACATTTCATACTCATCCACCATCATCCCTCCCTACTGCACTACATCTCTTTGATCTGAACTGATCAAAAGAAGTTGGGGTAATACTCATCATGGAACAGCTATTGTAAGTCAGTCCATTAGAGTGTCGACTCATTATGAATTTGCATAATGAGACTCCACCAGAATGTAAATTCACTACAGATAATGATAAGTGATAATTAAACAACATGATCCATCGGTGTCTGGATGGGCCTAAAGTTATAGACCACCATGTCTAACCAATCCTTTTCTATATGTGGATATGGATACCATGGAACCTTACTGGCCTCTGTGACTAAAACTCATAGAGCATGCTAAGAAACCACAATTATTTATCCATCTCTAATGGAATGATTTAATACTCAAGAGGTGGTGGTGCTACTACCTACCAACCTATAGAATGGGGGTCGTAGGATGGACCATAAACTGAGACCTCATCTCTCATCAGATCAATTTCAGGAACCCAAAATGGTATCCCGGTTGGTTGTTGTTGCAGAGAAATCTTTAGATTTATAAAGATGTAAAATAGTTCAATAAGAATATATATATATTTATCAAAAAAATGGGGAGAAAACTCTAGAACGAAAATTAAAGACTCAATCCTATATGGTGAATTTATTATTAAACTCTACAACCAATGTCTTGGTATGTCATGTTAACAAGTATGTAGTCAAGGTCCTGCTGAATGGATACGTTCGTCACCAAACCATCACAAGATTCGTGAGCCTTAGAGCCACATTTGAGACCGTTTGACATTGTTTCTGAATACCCAACCATATACTCATAAGGGGAGTAATCTAAACCATGTCCCATGGAATGAACATTATCCAAAACTAAACTTCCATGACCCACCCCATGCCAGTGCTCAATACCTAACTACCCCAAGCCTACATCTATAGGATAGGGGTTGGAGATAAGAATCAGAGGTGTAAGTAACTCAGGGAGGCCCTTTCCTATATAACTTTCTGAAAACACACCTCCTTTTAAAGGAAAAGGAGAATAGGGATAGCTTAAACTATCCAAAATAGATATAATGTAAAACAAAAAATCATAAACCTCAATAATATAAAAATGAATAATAGTGGACACTGAAAAGTAAATGGGAAAAATGCATACCCAAACAAGAAACATCTCCCAACAAAAAAACATGAAAAGAAAGATGTTAAGTGATCTAGCTCCTAAAACCCATGATACAGCCACCCTACATTGTCCCCAAGATACCAGGATCCCTAACCTCAATTTTAGTCACTACCATACTATCTTTACAAAATATAAGAAAAAACACATTCTTGGAAAGATCTATTAGTGGTGAGTATATACATAACCAGCAAGAGACCCAAAATGATAAAGGAGGAGCAGTAAGACAAAAAAATTGAAAAGATAGTAGATTCATTATACATTGAAATAGAATAGTTCTACCCAAACCAAATGTGAACATAATATTTTCAAAATAGAATGGGAACAACACAGTGAGTAGATGAACTTCTCCACCCACATTATAAAAGTAGACACATCCAACCACGAGAATCTAAACACAGATAGCATGTGGAAAATCATGCATGTCTTCACCTCTCTAAGAAAGAGAGTAAACAAATCCAAGGTTTTGATGTAGAATAATAATATATATATATTAATTAAAAATAATCCCAAATGGGAGAGTAAGGGGATTTCCCACTAATAGATCAGATTAGAAGAAGATTTTCTAATAGTTCTAATAGTATAACATCAATTCCCATTTTCTCACACATCATCCCAGAAGAAACTATCAATGTCCAGCCATGACTCATCACTGTATCACATGGTCAACCATCCACCAACTAGAATTAGGGGACCCATGACCTAGTGCATCATGGGGGGTTCTACTTCATATGTGTCCACAGAGCAGCTTTAATAATGTCTATGGGGGGGGGATCTTATCTAGTGTCATGAGGAACCACACCATATGCTGATAGGGGGTTCCACTTGGTAAGGTAGAGGATTTTATCTCATGCTGATGTAAGGTTCCACTCAAGTTTTCAAGGACCTACATACTGGTATGATAGGGTGTTCCACTATATTCATCAAGGACTGACACCCCACCCTATAAGGGGGTTCCTATCAGACGTTAAGGGCTATCACCCTTTTAAAATTGAAAAGTTAGACTCTAGTCATTGAGGACCCATGCCCCACCTTGTAGGGGGTTACACTCTACAAGTAGTTATAGAGGAAATTAGCCCATGATAATGGGGTGGGGTTCCACTGTAGTGTAAAAAATCTCCACTTCCCAACTCTACTGGGGGTACAAATCAGTAGTCTCTACTAATTCTTCCAGATCAGAACCATCATTAGGTGTTGTGTTAATAATCAGTATTCCCAAAAAATTTCTTATCATATCTCAAAATCCATAATAAAGGGAACCATCACATTCAATGCATTAAAACATCAAGGATGGTCCACATGTAGGAAAATATCCAATTTTAAATGAAGATGTTACATAACTATAATCATTCCTAAAAAGATTCCAAGGGGCACGCAGTTTGTGAGGGGACCCACATGGAATGTGGTCCCCCTCCACCATATAGTTATGTGCCTGAATGGCAGACAAATACCATCTCATATATTTTTACTCACCATGATGGTGGACTACTTGGTATGCCTAGAATAACCAGGACAGGGCCATGTCTTATTGGTCGTGTATGTGTATGGGGCCCTGTGTCTGTGTATCAGACATCGTGTCTATGTAACTACTCATATACTCCCAGATGGGTCCCTACCAAAATAATTATCCAAAAAATGTCATCAAACCAAGGGAGGGGTACATGTTTTGTTGAAGCACTACATGTCATGGCATCCTTAAATTTTCTAAAACACTAGTCGCTGCCACTAATGGGGCTACATGGCCTATATTCATCCTACTACACTATGTATAGTATTTTTTACAAACAAATCTAGATCCATATCCCATGTGATGAATATGGTCACTCAGCCATACAACCCACTTTGAATCAACCAGAATATTACAGATCTTGACGTGGAATATGGATTTCATCCATCTATAATAGAAAATAAACTTCATTCATCTATCAAGGTATTGTCATTTGTTTTTCATACACCTGAGCTTTATTCCTCCAATTCAATGATCTAAAATGAAAAAAAAACATTTTTTCCTTGAACAAATCCCCTATCAAGTATTAGTTTGTAGATATGTTCTTCTTTTATAGAATTTTCTCGGTTTTTCTTGTTTTATTAGGCTCGGTACCACCTAGCAATGTAAAATTGAGACCACTGTGTTGTACCTGTGAAAAATTTGAAGATAAATTTGGGAGAAATGCACCAAATAAATTTTAAAAATAATTTTCCAATATAAATTGGACAATTATCTATAAAGGGGATCTTGGTATTGAAAACAACTGAATTAGATCAATTTAATTGGTGAGTAGGAGCATGAATAGGCCACAATTAATGCATATCGATATAATGGATAGATCCTCTCAAACAATTTAATAAAAAGTGTATAAATCACCAGATATAAATGTATGACATCAATTATAGATTGATAATCACTTATGAACGTTCCTGCTAATGAGGTGTAACGATCATTGTATTCATTACATCCTTTACTGATCTGACCTAGCATTTCATCATCATCCAATGATATCCATCAATGGAAGGAGGATTGAGAGCCTCATTGTGGATTGTAATATTATGGTGCCAAACCTAATAGATTTTCCATGATGTTATGTTTGTAACATTTTTTCTAGGTGAAAAATAATTAAATTGTCTAATTTAATTATTAATTAACTCAATGAACATACCACCATTGAGTGAGGAGTCCTTACGCCATATTCTAACTCAATTTAGGTCGCACATAGGGAAAATAATATGTCTTAGAATTAAATATTGTCTTAGATTTCTAATTTGAGCTTATGTTTAAGATTTAACTGATTTTTAGGATGATACATGCATGATTATAAAGTATGTTTAATATTTTTATGAATTTAATATTGTGCACACTAGGCCTCAAAATCACATAGCATATCATCACCTAGCTCTGGAAATATATATATAAATAGTTTAAATACTTATAGGGGAAAACCCATTCCTATAATAAAATTATTAATGCCAAGAAAACATAATCGAACTTTATTTATACAATAAAATGATCCATAGTTCAGTTTCAATTATAGGAATTAGTTGCATCTCAATCTGATACACAATTTTATTTGTACTACATGAATTATGTGTTTTCTATTTAAATAGGACATTTCAGTAACAAACATCTTTCACTCACTAAAAATAGATTAAAAAAATTCACATTGTTTTAAATTATTAGAAAATGATCCATATCAAATTTATGATTTTTATGAATCTGTTATAATTCAATCCAACCCAATTTATAATTCATATGACTCAAAGTGTATTTTAATATTTAAAATGAAATTTTAGTTAAAAAATATCTCTCTCTAAAAACTAAGAAAACAAATCATAATTTTTTTCATATTTTAGTAAAATAATGCAAAATGGATTTTTTACTAGTATAAATTGGCCACACATCAATCCAATATATGGCGTGACTTGTATGACACAATGCGATTATTTTCTGTTGAAAAAAACACATTATAATTAAATACATATCATATCATTAAAATATAATAAAACACACTTATATTGCATTAATACCATATTGAAATTATCTATAAGTTATTTTTTATTTATAAAAATCCACCTCACATCAATCAGACACACAATGTGGCCGGTATGTCTCAAAGTGGAGGTTTTTATTTAAAATTTTACTTTTAGTTCAAAATGTATGTGATTTAATCAAAAATAAAAAAAAAATTATACATTAATACAATTATCCACCATTAATTTTTTTGTGTAGGAATCATCCTCACCTCAATCCATTTCACACATTGACCAGTATTTATTAAAGAGTGTTTTTTCAAATTTGAAGTGATATTTAGCTCAAAACTAGTGTCACTCTCTAAAAAATCATAAATAAAAATTTATATATTTTTTATGTCTTACTATAATGATACGTATGGAATTTTTATTTCTATAAATTAATATCACATTATTCCGATACATGGTGAAACTTTTTTGACTCAAACTACATTCAATCAAATTAAAATGACATTTTAGATAAAAATGTGTCAGTCACTAAAAACATTGAAAAATAAATCATATTCTCTCAATATTTTATGATAATTATACATAAATCATTTCTTAAGGTTAGGAGTCCTTCTCATTTCAATCAGATACACAATGTGACCAGTATGGAAAATTGAAAATGTTTTTAGGTTAAAAATGAAATTTTAGTTAAAAACATGTTTTGATCTATGGAATCTATGAACACATTTCTATATTGTCATGAAAATAATGTGAAATTATTCATAAATCATTTTTTAGGAGTATTAATCAACCACACATCAATTAGACACATGGTGTGTCCTATATAACTCAAAGTGTATTTTTTTATTAACATTGAAATTTCTATTTAAATGACTTATGACATAATCAAAATCATGTAAACTTGTTTTTTACACATTTTAAAAATAATACATAAGTCATTAATAACACTTTGGATTAATAAAAACATCAATTTTATACATTGTGTGACTGGTATGGTTTGAAAAGTGTGTTTTTATTTTAAAAGTGTCATTTCAATAAAAAGCATCATTTACTATTTCATAACTATGTAATCACACATGTATAGTCATGATACATTAGGAAAATGATCCAAAAAATCATTTTGATATTTAGGAATTATCCACATGTCCATCAGTAACATGTTGTGACTGATATGAATCAATATACATGTTTACCATTTGAAAATGAAACATTAGTTAAAAATATACCACTCACTAAAAATTAATAAAAAACACTCATATTCAATTGGTATTTTTTTATAATTATCCATATTTCAGTTACAATGAGTAGGAATCATCTTCATGCCAATATGTTGCACAATGTGATTGGGATGACTCAATGTCCATGTTATCACATAAAAAATAGTTAAAAACATGTGTAACTCACTAAAAATATGATAACACACTCATATTTTCTTCAAACATTATAAAAATGATCTGTGGGTCATTTTTTATATGTGTACATCAACTGTGATTTAATTACATACAAAACATGGAAGGTATGACTCAAATGATGTTTTTTTATTTAATATTGTAATCATGGCTCAAAACACACATGAAATACAAAAAATATATCAAACACATTCATATTATTTTTATAGTTTTGGAAAATTATCCATAAGTTATCTTTGATGAGTTAGAATTATCTTCACCTCGATCTAATACAAGGTGTGACCAGTATGACTTGAAATGTGTGTTGTCAGTTTAAAAGAGAAATTTTAGTAACAAACATGTCCCACTCTCAAAAAACCAAGAAAATGAACTCTTATGGTCCTAATCCTCTAATAAAATGTTTTATATGTATCTTTTTGTGTATAGGAATCAACCACACATCAATCAGATACACAATCTAATTGTTATGACTCAATATGTCTTTTTATATTAAAAATTATATTTTAGTTGTGCACATGTATCACTCTATGAAAACAAATCAAAGTCAATAATTTTTTTCATATTTCAGGAAAATGATTCGTAAATCAATTATGATCGATGTAAATTAGCCACAATTCAATCTGACACATCTTGTGGACGATATAGCTCAACATGAATGTTTTTATTTAAAATTTACATTTAGTTTAAAACACATGTCACATACTCAATATTTGGAAAATTCATTAAATTTTTCTTTGTACCTTAGGATAATTATTCATAAATCATTTGTGACATGTATGAATCGACCATATTTCAAATTAACACATTATGGGCCTGATATGACATTTAGTTTTTTTATTTTAAAAATTACATTTTATTAATGCATTATACCATATTTATGTTTAATTTATTTCTATATAGTATTACTGTAATAATATTTTGGATATACAAGAATAAAAATTTCATCAAACTGGGGTGGTCTGAGGGAATGCTATTAGAATAATCATGACCTTTTGATAGGGGGTCCAAATAAAATGAAACAATGTATTTTAATTTTTTGATATTTTTGATAAATTGTACATACTAATTTATATTCCAGTGTCTGAAATTTTGTTAATCCTTTTAGAGGGTATTTTTATATATTAATTTAATTGAAATTAAATTATTTCTATTTTGCTGATCTGTGATGTAAATTCTAGCATCACACTGTTGTAGCTTGGAATGTATCAATTTTATTTCTAGCCCTGATAAATGTTTCTTTTTTTTCTGTGTTTGAAATCATGTTGATAAATTTTCCATTTATCCACGATAAAAAAATCATTGATACGTGATCCACTTTATTAGCTCATTTTTTGTATTTAAAAACAAATAATAAATCTTTGGTATATTTATCACTGATAATATTCATCATCTTTTGAACTAGATTCAACCATAAATTCTTTTTTAAAAATAATGAACGAATTTTATGGCACTCATAAAGCACATTGTTATTATAGAAGCTATTGAAAAAAATAATTCTTTTAAAAAAATTATGAGAAAAATATATAGTTCTCATTATATAGGGGTCAATTAAAAATTAGCGAAGTCTATTGCATGAGAAATAGGGTCTTTATCGAACTAAATTAATTTGTCAACAATGTATTTAGATGCCGTCAATAATGGAAGATAGATTCAAGGAATCAAAAATCAATTCAATCTAGGTAAAAATTGGATTTGAGGTGTTTTTTTCTATTAGAGGTGGTTAGAATATGGTCTTATTGATGTAGTAAAGGATATATGAACTGCCAAAAATTTATTCATTATAAATCAAATTTCATTCATTCTACATAGTTCTGTATTGTTTTTTTGTGTTTTCTTTTTCTGTATTTAGTGAATATTTATTATTCATTTGGAATAATTTTTAAATGTTTATTATGTTGTCATGAACCATCCCCTTGGTCCTATGTCATGACTACCCCCAAGCCCTCATTTCATAGGCCAACGGTTGGCGACTAGCACCGGAAAGGTGTATCCCTAAAACGGGAAGGAATTGCATTTAAACATGTAGAAACATCTATCAAAGAACACAACAAGATGAAACAATGAATCAAAACTATAGTAGAACATGTTTGTATGGAATGAATGGGAAAGGAATACAAGACCAGCTGAAAGATACAACTACAACTAAAAAATAGAAACAGCTCCTGCGATCATCCACCAAGGATCCTACCTGAAGGGTAGGTACATATCATCTCCACATCTCTTCGCATCAGCCAGTCTCCTCTAAGTACCTCCTGGTCCTCGCTCCCTCATATATCAGTCAGGCTGCTCATCATATGCACAAGACACAACATGGTGTCAGAGAAGCCCTTGTATGGGTGAGTATAACAATAGATATTAGGGACCCCGAGACCCTTGAAGGTCTCTTTGAATTCCACAAAGGATAACCAAAAAATAGGATCTCAATCACAAAGAACAAAGAAAAATACAGAGCTCAAACTAGGTATACTAAGGTCATCCACAATGAAACATAAGGCCCAGACCTCAAGCCATTTCTAAGATTAAAAAAGAAGACTCAAAGCATAACTCGAGGATCAGGAGTACAGGCTCCGTGAATTGGAAATCCCTGGTGGAACCTGTCTGAGATATGTACTCTTCTAGGTACAACTCAACCATTCTTAGTGGAACGTCCTAGATGATGTGCTCCATCGGGAACTTTCTGCTAGAACTACCTCTAGTGCCCAACACTAGAGGTTTCACAGTTACAATATTTCTCCCAAGGCAAGACTAAGGGAAACCAAGTAAGGAGGCCCATTCCTCGACACGGTGTCTTGCAGTCGAGGGACCACCAACTCCCTTGAAGGACCCGCTCCCTATTGCTACTCGGAGACTGGGGTAGTACAACTCTATATGTGAGGACCTGCACCCTACCCATTAGAGGAGTACAACTCTGGTAGTTTCTTTTCAATGGGGGACCCACGCCCTAGTACTTCAGGGGAGTAATGACCCCAGGCTAGAAGACCCACACCCTGGCATAGCATGGGAGTACCGACTCTACCTATGAGGACCCGCACCCTACGCGGTAGGGGAGTACCACTCTGGTACTTTGTTCGCATTGGGGGACTTGTACCTTAGTATGCTAGGGGAGTACCGATCCAAGTCTAGATAACTCGCTCACTGGCATGGAAGTGGAGTACCGAACCTACTATAACACTGCATAAGGAGGACCTACACCCTGGGTTGACATGGGAATACCTACTATGAACATAGAGGACTCGGACCCAACCCAGTAGGGGAGTACCTGACTCTGTGTGAGTTTATTATGGAGGACCCACTCCCTAGTCCAATGGGGGAGTACCGACTCCAAATATGGAAAAAATCAGAGGGAAACGAACCTGCACTAATGATGTGGTATGTCGTATCTCTACCAAATTAGAGGAGTAAGAAATACCTACACCTTGAGTCATCAAGGGAGTATCCATCCTAACTCTCACTACAAGAAACACCCTGGTTCTGCTCATCCAGTTATCATCAATACCTCAACCACCAATAAGTTACACAAGAATGTACCTCGATGATACGTCATATCATAAGGGTTCCAACTCAATAGAGAGTGCATCAATTAGACACCTAGTACGCAAGCTATATGTATTTTATTGTCAAGTCCCAAATTGGATTCGAGTACGATCAGACCCTCCCAAACTCCAACATTCTTCGAATGTCACGTGGAGTATCTAAAAATTACCATCTCGCTCCAAGGATCCCAGTGTTGTAGAAGGTTCATCAAGCATACATTTGGTTCGTAAGATATGGTTGGGATGGGCTGCGGTGATATCATCCCACCGGGCGACACAACCCGATGCCCTGGCGCGGCTTACCAGTCGGGTGGCCTCTTGCTCCCCGAACGGCTCAAGAAGAGCCATTTGGCTTGTCAATTAGTGTTGGAATGTGGTACCGCCACGTGGTTTGTGGGATCCATAGGGAGTGGCACCCCTCTTGAAACAGGCTTCGATGCCGCGACCCCCATTTTCGCAGCGCGCGATGGCGCGCCCCCCCACCAACACGGTCGGGTGGTTTTTGGCTGCCCCGTCGGGTCTAACATGGTGCCAAGCCTCACCTACCTCTTCCACGACTGGTGAGTGTCTACCTCCGCCTATGCTACCAGCACCATTTGTCGGTGTATTCATGTTGGTGGATCCTCCACGGGCCGCCAAGTGAGCTTCGGTGGTCTGTTCTTCCTTCCAGAAGCGCCTACAGTCTTCCTGGGTTGCCATCTACATTGTGTGCCTCCCAGTTTCAATGTTCCGTCACGTTGGAAAAACCCATCTCTGAAAAACGCAATGAAAATTAAGCAGTGGAGGGTCCAGGCCTTGTTCATTTGGCATGTTCACTCCACATCAACATTGTTACAATCACAATTAATTTATACATCACATTGAAAATAATGAAAAACCCATATGAAATCTCCCACAATGACCACCCGCAAAATGAATAACAAGGAAAATATTCATGGGAATTTGTTGATTTAAAAGACAAACCCTACTTCAAGATTCTTTGGAGACGTCGTAGTGGTGGAAATAGATTCCACGTTTTTACAAAGCCGCCAACGTTTGTTGCTCCCAGCACGTTGCCGCCTGAGATTCCGTCTCCTTCAGTGGAAGGTTTCGCGTCACTTTCCCAGAGGTTCCTTTCTTAATGAATCCATGTAAAAAACTCTACCCCAAGACCCATTTAAAAAAAGGGGTAAATAGTGAGTAACACATTGAGGAATTAATGATATTCATTAATTGACGTAATTAATGTGCCCCATTAATTACATGAGGGGTGGTTACACATCCAAGGTGTAAATGGGAAATTAATATCCAATATTTAATAGTCTGACCACCTCTGTGGTTCCCACCATCTCCACTCAATAGGTGGTAGGAAAAAAATAAAATAACAATTCGTATGTTATTTTATTATTATTTTTAAAGTTATAAATATTATCCTTTTCACCTGACCAACTAAGGTCAAATTTGATCCTCTATTATGTGAATCCCAATGCTACGGATTCAATGGCGCACTCAGATTCTAAATCTGAGCACTAGTTCCAAAGAAAGAAAACACCACTCACACATTTAGTGAACGTACTTTTAAAAAATGTTCATAAGTTATTAATATTCACCGTCGACATGTACCGGTCGGGATTAGGCTCTGCCTTAGGAGAGCATGCCCTCATGAACTCAATGGTATTCTCAGATTTTCAATCCGAGTTACCGTTAAGATGTTAAGAATTTTACAATAAAATAATTTCCACTTAATTATTTTAATTACATTTGAAAACTAACTTCCCCTGGGGGCCCACGCCAACCAATGTTAATATATTCCTAATGAAAGAATACCCTCATGAGTTCAGTGGTGGTCTCAGATTTTTAATCCGAGTAACCATTATTGGGTAATAAGCATGTTAGAAATACAATCATTTTATTTAATAGTTTTATTTACTGTTATGCCATTTTAATATTTTTTTCACTAGAGGCATGCGCTGACTAAACATAAGTCGCGCCTAGGGTAAAGTCTTCATCCTGAATTCAACCGTGCCTTCCGATTTCTAATTCTAGCACCCATTTAGGAGTTACTCCACTTATTTAGTAAAACCACTCATGCACACTATTTTAAACATAACATTTTTCGATTGATCATTTTGGCACTCTGGGCCTCGGAATTATGTGTCTTCAAATTTCTCTGTCTTAAAATAATTCCATATAAAACATATACAGAAAATCTGAGACATTATATTCTCCCCATTTTAAGGCCTTATGTCCCCAAAATCCAAAACAAGGAAAACCAAACAAATTAGGGTACTACGCACAAATCTGAGCCTCCCGCTCCCATGTTATCTCGTGGAGGTTCATGTGCTACCAACAGAATTGCACCTAAGGGATCCACTATCGATGAAGAACTCGCTCATGTTGATCCTCTATCTCCATAGGTAACTCTGTCAAAGTCACCCAATCATCAAATTCCAACTCTCCCTAGTCGATAACGTGTGATGTATCATGCACACATCTCCTTTGTTGCGACACATGGAAAATATTATGCACCGAATGCTTCTGTGGGGGAAGAGCTAGATGGTACACCAACTTTCCCACTCTACTGAGAATGTAGAGAGGTCCGATGATCCTCCAATATAGCTTGACGCCCTAGAAAAATCTTTGAGATCCCCATCAGGGTGAGACCCATAGGAAGACATGGTCTCCGTCCGGGAACTCCAAGGGTATCCATCTCCTATTGGCATAAGACTTCTGCCGGATCTATGCAGTCTTCATCCATGGTGATGAGTACTGATGCTGAAGCTCATTGTACATCTTCACCACACCAGGATATACCGCCAAATGGGATGGGTGGAACTCCCTCAACACCTCCTTTGGTAGCATCACTGGTGCCATAGTGCGTCCTATGAAAGGATGACATGCTCCCCACCTTCAGAAAATCGTTTAGGATCCGGTCCTAAGGATATTTGAGCACGTCAGGACTCACAATCTACATCCACGATATGTGCCTCCTGAACTCCGTGAAGGTGTGGGGGTGACCTTTATAGAATGGAGGTAAGCTACTCCATCACTGACCACGAAGGGTTTTCTAACGCCGCTACATGCTCTGACACCTCACATAGCAGCTAAAAACCAGACCTCCCACTGAGTGCATCTTCTACCATGTCCCCCTTCTAAACAATCAGCTAATAGAGGTCTCCAGGAGCCGCTGATATGATTTTGTAGATATCGGTGTCGTCATTGGTTACAATCCAAAGAAGAAGTCCCTATCCCTTCGGGGTGGTAATCCTGGGAACATTTTTTATAAAGATGTTCCTATAATCTGTCATTACTATTTGGAGCTAAAAACTCAAAACCCCTACTGCTAAAAGGGTAAGGCTGGCCCCGACTCAAGAGTGATCGGCTGCACCCTTTTACAAATGAGTTAATCTCGTACTTCCAGTGTTTCCTTTTTCATCGACCAAGGAAACCCCCATTCCAGCGTTGTCGATATACCCCTTCCTTTTTCCTAAAATAGTCAATCTGATTATGAAATGTGGATGTCCAGTCCATACGCAAACTAACGTTGTAATTACTCGACACTTCCTCCAAGAGGTTCCAAAAAATAATCTTGCCTCAAAGGCCAGATAACACCATAGACATAAGTGTGATTATCGAGTCTCCTCCCACAAGAATCTCTAGAAATAATGGTCAAGTCAACAGTTTAATAGGAAACTATTGGTCTTGAACAAGATTTGTGGAATGAAGGAATGATTAGTACATGTGTCTATTAAAAAGGAAGCAAGTAGAGGGCATAGATCATACCTCGAATCATTCCGGTAGCACATGGGCCTCACTCCTTGACCATATGCAGCTACCCCCTTTAACGGTCCTACAGCTCCTTGAGCCTGGTGGGGGCCACATTGGGGTGTTGTTTGTAACATATCGAAATGTATACCACCTCCTGCTACTCTTCTAGCTCCTCTTCCACATCTGTATCCCTATAGATTCATCTATCCATACCACTTCCACTTCCCAAAGAATTTTACACATCCAAGTCTCCAAGACTGATGTCAGTTTCCTCCATTCCCACTGCTGACATTCACTATCTCTTTCTTCTCATCAAGAAAATGTTCAACCATAGAGGTTCCCTCTAGAACCATAACATTAGTAGGAATGCACAGAGAAATATTTCTAGCTAGGATGTCCATAAAAACATCTCTCTCAAAGGATCAATAACTGAAGCGATGTTTGTATCATATCCATCGAGTACCTGTAATGGTCAGTACCCCTCGATGAATACCCAGCTATGGACATGTTGTCCTGTCAAGCTGTAGAATCTTGTGGGAATACAAATACGTTATCTTTTTTTTGGAAAGAGATCCCCTTCTCAAAGGAAGGTTATCAATATTTTTCCACAAAAAGGTCACATCATTATATGATAGGGGTAATCTATACTCGTACATCCCCCTGTTTATCTATGTAGAATGCTCACTTCCAGGTATACTATTTGATCATATGGTGCCCCAGATAGATGGATACTCGGTCACCACCTCAGGCCAGTCCTTAGCATCCTGTGAGTCGATCTCACCTCATAACCTATGGGGTATCAGTCACTGAAACTCGTGTAAGTCACTAAGCCTACATGTGTTCTCTTCCAGTAGTGCCATTAGTAACTGTTGTCCAAAGAGCAGTGGTATAAATGGGACACCGCTCATAGGTACCATCTTGGTAAACATTCCTTGAACTGAAGCCTCATCAAACTGTGAACCATCCTTATGGTCACACATTGGAATCCTATATGGTTGTCTATGTGGAGGCATTTTGAAAGAGAATCAAGATGAACCATGGTCAATAAGATATACCTATTGAGATGACTCAACAGAGATCAAAAGTAAAACATTTCTAAAACACACACAATCAGTGTTCTCATGCTCCGAGTTAGAAATCAGAATTAATGGTCCTAGTGTATGGATACGTCGACCACCGCACCAACACCGGACTCCATAAACAAAAAACCACAATAAAAACACATAACACTATTGCTCCACTGGAAATATCAGAGTCCAATTTTTTGGTTGAACCGGCATTTTTGATACCACTTTGTCATGACTTTCCCTCTAGGGAATATTCCATGACTACCCCAAGCCCACCTTCCATAGGCCAGGGGTTGGCAATTAGCACCGGAATGGAATATCCCTAAAATTGGAAGGCATTGACTTTTATCCTGTACAAAAACACAGCCAAGAACACAACCAGATGAAACCATGAAGAAGAATTTCAGTAGGAAAATTCTGTACTGTAAGTAAGGGGTCGGAATAGTATCCTAACAGAAAGATACTACTACAACTAAAAAACAAAAACAACTCATGTGATAGTCCACCAAGGATCCTACCTGAAGGGTAGGTATATCTCGTCTCCACAACTCTTCATGTCATCCAATCCCCTCTATATACCGCCTGGACCTGGATCCCTCAAGTCTCAACCACACTACTCGTCTTCTGCAAAAGACACAATAATGTGCGGCCGAAGCCCATGTAGGGGTGAGTATAACAATAACCTATAGGGACCCCGATCCCCCTGAAGTTCTTTACAAATTCCACAATATAAAACAAAAAAACATGATCTCAATCACAAAGAACAAATAAAAAGAAACATCTCAAACCAAGTTTACTCGTCTCATCAATAAAGAAACATAAGGCCCTTACCTCAAGTCATTTCTAGGATTTACAAAGAAGACTCAAAATATAACTCAAGGATCTGGATTACACACTCCATAACCTAGACATCCTTGATGGCACCCGTTTGAGAGATGTTCTCCATCAGGTACAGCTCAACTATTCCTAGTTCATCGTCTAAGAGGACATGCTTTATTGGGAACTTTCTACTAGAACTTCCTCTATTTCCCGACACTAGATGTATCACAGTCACAATCTTGTTCTCGAGGTAAGAATAAGGGAAACCAAGTGAAGAGGACCACTGCTCGGCATTGTTTCCTATAGTCAAGGGAGATCCATCACCCTTGAAGGACCCACTACCCATCGCTACTCAAATACGGGAGGAGTACTACTCCATATGTGCAGACTCGCACCCTACCCGGTACGGGAGATCAACTCTGGTAGTTTGTTTACAGTGGGGGACCTGTGCCCTAGTATGATAGGGGAGTACCAACCCCAAGCTAGAGGACCTGCACCCTTGCACGACAGGGGAGTACTGACTCAATGTTTGAGGAACCACACCCTACCTGGTTGGGGAGTACAACTCTGGTAGTTTTTTGATTGTGGGGGACCCACACCCTAGTATGTCAGTGGAGTACCGACCCCAGTCTTGAGGACCCGGATCGTGGCACGATAGGGGAGTGATGACTCTTAAATAACACTTCATAAGGAAGACCCACACCCTAGGTTGATAGGAGATTACCTACTCCTAACATAGAGGACATACACCCTACCAGGTAGGGTAGTTCCTGACTCTATGTGAGTTATGTATGGAGGACATGTGCCCGAGTCCAATAGAGGAGTACTGACTTCGATGATGGAAAACCAATCAGAGGTAAATGAACCTGCACTCAGGATGTGAGATGTCCCGCCTCTACCAGAGCAGAGGAGTAAGTAATACCCATGCCTTGAGTCATCAAGAGAGTATCTATCCTAACTCTCACTATAAGAAACACCCTAGATTTTCTCCTCTGGTTATTAGTCAAACATCAAAAACCACAATGTTCCACAAGGAAGTAACCTGATGATCCTTCATATCATAAGGGTTCCAATGAAATAGATGGTGCATCGGCTGGACACCTGGTCTGTTAGCTATAGACATTTTAGTGTCATGGGCCCGGTTGGATATAGGTACGATCCAACCCAGCCTGTAACAACGTGACCCCAATTACCCAGAGTCAGTGCATTATTGCGTAACACTGGCATGATCACAAAAGATCAAGTCTGGAAAGACCAATTAGTTTAGTAGCCTTGAAAACACTAAATACATTCATAAGTCTTACATTACATCATAAAGTTAAACAAAACTACTACAACATCTTGTCTTCATATCCCCTCATATTATCCCTACAGGTCATTCTTAATATACTTCTTCACATCCTGGAAAAATTAAAACATTGGAAGGGGTGAGCTCAGATGCTTAGTAAGTATAACAATATAGTGGATGATTTCATAAAAAACATTAACATTTAAGGCAATGTATAAATAAAACAAAATCCTTTTAAACTTGAATTTCAGCATAATATTGAAAAAATAAAATGAAATATTGTCATTTATTAATTCAAATGGATATTCTACTAGTCGAATAATCACATGCAATATCAATAACCACTTTCATAATGATGGAATGCATAATGCCAGACTATCATAACCACGTAGCCAAGGCCTCATGCCAATACTACAAATAAAATTTTGTCAAGGCCTCATGCCAAGACACTAGTTTGTCTTATGAGACCTTCTGATGCATCGAGGAGCTATAGAGGGCTCCACCTGTCACTTATTAAGTCCAATTCATTCCTTATATGAAAAGGTTTAATCATATCATAAACCATAACATAATCGTATCACATAAAACATGGATAAAGGAAACATATCATATCCACATTTCAATCACAAGATATCAATACAACACATTAAAATAATAAAAACATTATCAAAACCATTTTCAATACCAAAATAAAAGAAAAGTAAAACATGGTATTTATTTTTCATTTAAAAAAATTATAGCTTATAGAGAAAGCCGAAACTCAAATAATGGTCACGGCGGCAGAGAAGTCGTTGTCACCGCATACGTACGACAAAAAAACATTCCTTTTTTCGTTTAGTAAAATGATTCGTATAAAAATATTCCTTTTGAATAAAAGTAAAAGTCAAAGGGGTTTATACACCGTATAAAATAAATTTGTGTATAAAACAAAATAAGTCTCAATGAATGAAGATTGAGAAGAAGTCCCTTACAAATATCATTTTTTTAAATAAAATAGATCTATTATGTGTATTAACTATAAGTACATATAAATAAAGTACAAAAAAATTATAGGGCATAATAATATCATGACTTAATTTGAATGTAGGAGATTAACCCAAAGAACGGAAATTGTGTTAAGAAGTTCTCTTACCTCGTGTCCGACTTGACTCGATCGTTCTTTAATCTCCTGAATAATAAACTAGAGTTAATTTCTACTTTCTTAAGAACTTTTTTCAAGTTCATTATTCAAGTTATTTCACTTATTACCATGTTATGAACATTATGTAATTATTTAAGTTAATAACGATCGTTTTGTCGATCTTTGGTACTTGAGTCAAAAATAAACTTCTTATAATTACAAGATGTTCATGTGGTAACATATCCATTATATCCAGAATTATATTCCTTATGTAGATATCATATATATAATATATATACAGTATATATATGCATTTATAATATTACATAACATTTAGAGGTAAGAAATGAAATGCATCGTTCATGGAGACGGTAATCTGTACGTACACATGAACGCTACTTTCATTTCTATTTCATATTAAATGGAATGAAATAAAAATGATATAAAGGTATATTATAATTACAGTATAATATAATGTATAATAACATTTACTTCATCATTTATACATCCCATGTATGGCGTTAACGATTCAAATCCCTTTGAGGGGGCGGTAGTCCGCACTTCCTAAAATGAAATTATCACGTTTACCCATAATGGAAATCATAAAGGTACGACATAAATGAAAAATACAAAATCATAATGAAAACAAAAACATAATATATATCATATATAAAAATAGTGTTATCATAATGGCCACAATGAGAGGTGTTAAATGAAGATTGAACAATCATCATTTCGTGAGGCAGTAATTCGCCACCCATTGAAACAGTATGTTCTTTAACCATTAGACGAAGGGGTGTGTAAGTGTAAATAAAATCCTACTCATAAAAACATCCAAGTATATTGAGGATACTGGTGTTGTTACAAAAAATAATAATAAAAATAGTTTACGGGGTTGGATAAGAAAAATAAAACAAAACAACGTAAGAGAAGACATTACCTTTAAATCGGGTAACTCCCCTCGGTTTGAACCAAAATGGTTTCTTGAAGAGCTTTCTGCCTAAGGTATAGATTCTATGATGAAGGGATGAATTCTGAGAGAGTATTTGGGCAGATTTTGTCTGAGAAAAATGGATTTGATGGTGTGAGTAAGGTGGTAGAGGTGGGGGCCTTTTATAAGAAGAGAGGAGGGGCACTCTTGGAAAGTCCTGAAATATTACATTATTATGAAATGATATTCCGATTTTAGAGGTCCCAAAATTATATATTTCTAGTATAAGGTGATAAGGTTTCGAAATATACTCATACAATAGGTTTTTTACAATTTTATGTCTTATATTTTACATTATCTTTTCATTTTATATAAATAATTAATTAATGAGGTAATCGTTGCATCATCATGGTGTCATAAAAAATTTAATTAATTTAATTTTTAAAAATTATAAAACAAATATCATTATGTGGGAAATATTTTTATCTTTCCAATGAATATTTATAGTCGAAATTTAAACTTATATAACCCCATGTAATAATTGTTTTAGTAAAACAACACATGTTTGTGACAATTTTATTTTAACTTTAAATAAAAAGTTATTAATGTCATTTTCTTACCCAAGTGGCTCCAGGGGATCCCCAAGTTGACCCATAGATTTTCTTGGTAGTCCATGACTCATCCAATAAGTGTAGGACATGTGTCAAGGTCATTTCATATTATTATCACATTATCTTTACCTTAAATTACACTAATTACCTCTAATCGCGATTAATAAAACTTAAAGTTACTATTCACCAAAAAATTATTTTAATCTAATTGAACAAAATTTTACTTCCTAATGACAACCATGTATGTTGGATTTTTGAAAATCAAATCACAGAAGTGGTAAAGATTCATTTAAATGAAAAATCAGTTTCTTTAACTACCACTTAGTGGTTTCACTATTTATCAAAAATTGAAGTTTTTCAGAAAAATACCAATAATTCACCCTAAGATATATTTGATATTCCGAATTCCAAAATGATGTCTATTTTACAAAATTCAAAATATATAAGTTGCATTAATTAATTTAATAATTCATTCCCCATGTCAAAACAAATAGCGTATTTTTAAGAAACAATATCTATTAAAAGATTGACAATTGTTTATGTCCAATTTCAAAGTGAAATTAATTCTAATGAACACCATTGGATAAAATGGTAAAAATATATTATAATTATAATTTAAAACCACTCAATATTATAATTTATCAATATAAATTATTTTGATTAAAAAATTTGTTTTTAAGTATTTTTCTATTCATAGAAAATTCAAAGTTCTCAGAAAATTACAAAAAATTAAACTGAGGATAATTTTGATATTCCGAATAAAAAAATGAAGTCCATTTTATATAATTTAAAAAAGTGGGTATTAATATTCATAACAGCTACTTTGATTGGTCGCGGTGTGTTAGAATCTCGAACTTGTGTACAATGCAAGCTATTGCATTATTAAAAGAGAAGTGTATCATGAAAGCTTGGGGTGTTACATTCTCCCCTCCTTCAATAAATTGCATCCTCGCAATTTAAAATTTTTCTTTGAAAATAAAAGGTTGAAATTAGAAAATAACTTTGTGGAAAACCCACATCGGAAATAGGGTTAATAAAAATATAACATTAAAAGAAAGAAAGAGAAGCACAAAGGTCACCCGAGATGGCCCATACTAGGATTATATGAAAATATGGATATGGAGGAAAAACAAACCATCAAGGTCTGATGGAGAGTTGTACAAAATAGGGTTATGAGAAAGTTAACTACAAGAAAATCAAAAACTTGTGACTGGTTAAATGATCATTGATTCCCCAGTAGAAAAGGTTAACCGACAACGTTTTTGTTTTAAGTTACCATTCATACAGTTGAGGAATTTATTTAGGAGATTTACTAAGAACGTAAAGAAATATACATACTTGTCATGTAGACTTTCTTTAATAAATTTTTACCATAAACCCATTTTTAACTCAAAAAGATAATAGAACTCAAAAATATTTTACTTATCCTAGTCATACAAGGTTCCAAATATTAACCCATACCATTTAGATTAGGAAAAATATTTTGTAATAATGAGGGACTTCCTATAGGCTAGTGGTAGTTAATAAAGGCATGCTGCACTATGGTTGTGGGTTCGATTCCTGCAGCTTTTTCCGACACGATGCGCTATCCCCTGACCTGTACGTTGTCCTTTTCCAATAACTATAGTATTATAATATTCCAAAAATAATCTTTAGAAATGTTTAAACCTTAAATAATACTATTCAATGTTCAACTTAATCCATTCCAAACGTTATAGTTATCCAAAATACCTCTTTCCAAACTCACAGTCAAAATTTTATAATGAAGGTAAAAAAATAAAGATCCTTTTTGCCGCGTAAAAACATGTGAATACCATCATGATGTATTCTTTTAAACACTGAAACATCGTGAATTACCATAAATCCTTATTGATTACATTCATGATCCCTTATTCCTTATAGAATACTAGATATACTCATTCTATCCAAAAATGTATACAAATCATTAATTAGCTTCAAGGAAGTCAAGAATATCGAATATAATTTATCCAAATCAATCATGTATTATTTCAAAATCACTATCTTGGTATCAGAACCATAATATGGTTTATCTTTATCTGAATCATATATTTTCCAGAAATTTAACCTGATATTGAGTCACTTTTCATGGTTCTACACAATCTCAAGTCCTTAATGAAATAGTACTACAGTAAAATCCTTATTTTCTCCATAATTATTATAACCAGTACATCGTTGATACCAAACTCAAATGACACAATTCTTTAATAACAATATAAGAACTCTAATCATTTTTCCTCATCTGTGGTAGTATCATAACATGATTATTATCTAATAGCATCATTTGGGGAAAACTCTGATGATTTGGACATTGGTTTGCATAGTGTCCCCACTCCTTGCAGATGAAGCATTGTACATTTGAAAACCTTTTCTTACCCTTGCAGTCACACACTTGGTGTCCTTTTTCTCTACACATATAACAAACTCCCATTCCCTTTAGGCAAGTTCCAAGGTGTTTCTTTCCATAGTGATCACATATTGGAAAAATCATATGTTCCCTCTACCCTTTATCCATCTTTCTCTCTTCCATTTTTTTTCTTCTCTTGCTTCCCTTCAAATCCATAGGACTCAGAGAATTCTTTACTTATATTATTAACACATGATACTATTTCTTCATATGTTGAGAATATATGGGAGTATATTTCCCTTCTAAATGTTGGCTTAATACCATTAAAGATATGATCCTTCTTATTCTTTGGATCATATGTATTTCTGGAGTTCACAATCCTTCTGCTGGGAAACATTTCTATACAATGGCATAAACTAGGTCAGTTTAGGAATTGCAATGAATAATTCCAAACTTGTAAAATACTTAATGTAAATTGAACAGTTTATGGATATAATCCATAATAATAAGGATGTTTTCTTTGATGAAGTATATACTCATAAACCATTCATAATGGTTTGTAAAAATGAGAATTATCATAAACATATACCCCAGGAGTGTTGTAACCAAGAGTGCAGCAAGGCCCGTTGTCATGCACCAGTTCCCGTTCGAGTCTAGATCAAAGAGGTTTTTTCGAGTTTTACCCCTAGGTACATCTGTGTCAAAGCCGCCTCTACCTACTCGTATCCAGACATGGATGTATTGCTCGAAAAACTCACAAAATCTCTACAATACCAAAATTTCAGGAATATCTTCTATACTAATCCTCAAAGTCTATCTTATGGCTATGTGCTCTATTCAGAGTTTATCTAAATCTAGCTTCCAAGGTTAGTACTAAACTGCCTCCAATACCAAATGTAATGCCCCGACCCCAATTACCCAGAGTCGGTGCATTATTGCGTAACAGTGCCATGATCACAAAATATCAAGTCTCGAAAGACCAATTAGTTTAGTAGCCTTGGAAACAATAGATACATTCATAAGTCTTACATTACATCATAAAGTAAAACAAAACTATAACAACATATTGTCTTCATATCCCCTCATACTATCCCTGCAGGTCATTCTTAATATACTTCTGCACATCCTGGAAAAAATAAAACATTGGAAGGGGTGAACTCAGATTCACAGTAAGGATAACAATATAGCGGAAGCTTTCATAAATAAACATTAACATTTAAGGCAATGTATAACAAAAACAAAAGCCTTTTAAACTTGAACTTCAGCATAATATGGACAAAATAAAATGAAATAATGCCATTTACTTATTCACATGGATATTCTACTAGTCGAATAATCACATGCAATATCAATAACCACTTTCATAATGATGGAATGCATAATGCCAGACTATCATAACCATGTAGACAAGGCCTCGTGCCAAGACTACAGATAATGTTTTGTCAATGACTCGTGCCAAGACACTAGTTTGTCTCATGAGACCTGTCGATGCATCGAGGAGCTATAGCGGGCTACACCCGTAACTTATTAATTCCAATTCATTCCTTATATGAAAAGGGTTAAACATATCACAAACCATAACATAATCGTATCACATAAAACAGTCATAAAGGAAACATATCATATCCATATTTCAATCAAAAGATATCAATAAAACACATTGATATAATAAAAACATTATCAAATCCATTTTCAATACCAAAATTAAAGAAACGTAAAACATGGTATTTAATTTTCATTTAAAAAAAGTTATAGCTTGTAGAGGAAGCCGAAACTCAAATAATGGTCACGGCAGCGGAGAAGTCGTTGTCGCCGCATACGTACGACAAAAAAACATTCCTTTTTGTCATTTAGTAAAATGCTTCGTATAAAAATATTCCTTTTGAATAAACGTAAATGTCAAAGGGGTTTATACACCGTATAAAAGAAATTTGTGTATAAAACAAAATATGCCTCAATGAATGGAGATTGAGATGAAGTCCCTTACAAATATCATTTTTTTAAATAAAATAGATATATTATGTGTATTCACTATAAGTACACATATATAAAGTACAAATACAATATATGAAATGATAATATCATGGCATAATTTGAAAGTAGGAGATTAACCCAATGAACGGAAATTGGGTTATGAAGTTCCCTTACCTCATGTCCGACTTGACTCGATTGTTGTTTAATCTCCTAAATAATAAACTAGAGTTAATTTCTACTTTCTTAAGAACTTTTTTCAAGTTTATTATTCCTTTTATATCACTTATTACCATGTTATGAACATTATGTAATTATTTATGTTAATAACGGTCGTTTTGTCGATCTTTGGTACTTGAGTCAAAAATAAAATTCTTATAATTACAATTTGTTCATGTGGTAAAATATCTATTATATAAAGAATTATATTTATGATTTAGATATAATATATATCATATATATCCAGTATATATATGCATTTATAATATTACATAACATTTAGAGGTAAGAAATGAAATGCACCGTTCATGGAGACGGTAAGCCGTACGTACGCATGAACGCTACTTTCATTTCTATTTAATATTAAATGGAATGAAATAATAATTATATAAATGTGTATTATAATTATAGTATAATATAATGTATAATACCATTTACTCCTCCTTTATACATCCCACATATGGCGTTAACGATTGAAATCACTTTGAGGGGGCGGTAGTCCGCACTTCCTAAAATGAAATCATCACGTTTACCCATAATGGAAATCATAATGGTATGCCATAAATGAAAAATAAAGAATCATAAGGAAAACTAAAACATTATATATATCATATATAAATATATTTTCATCACAATGGCCACCATGAGAGGTGTTAAAAAAATATTGAACAATCATCGTTTCGTGAGGCAGCAATTTGCCACCCACAGAAACAGTATGTTCTTTAACCATTAGACGAAGGTGTGTGTAAGTGTAAATAAAATCCTTCTAATAAAAACATACAAGTATATTGATTATAATGGTTTTGTTACAAAATAAAAGAATAAGAAGTGTTCAGGGGGTTGGAGAAGCAAAATAAAACAAAACAACGTAAAAGAAGACATTACCTTTAAATCGGGTAACTCCCCTCAGTTTGAAACAAAATGGTTTCTTGAAGAGCTTTCTACCTAAGGTAAGGCTTCTAGGATGAAGGAAGGAATGTTGAGAGATTATTTGGGCAGATTGTGTCTGAGCCAAATGGATTTGATGGTGTGAGTAAGGTGGTAGAGGTGGGGCCTTTTATAAGAGGATAGAAGGGGCACTCTTGGAAAGTCATGAAATATTACATTATTATGAAATGATTTTCTGATTTTTGAGGTCCCAAAATTATATATTTCTAGGATAAGGTGATAAGAGTTCTAAATATACTCATAAAATTTCTTTTTTACAAGTGTATGTCAAATATTTTACATTATCTTTTCATTTTATTTAAATCGTTAATTAATGATGTAATCGCTGCATCATCATGGTGTCATACAAATTTTAATTTATTTAATGTATAAAAATTATAAAAAAATATCATGATGTAGGAAATATTTTTATCTTTCCAATTAATATTTATAGTCGAAAAGTTAACTTATATTATCCCCTGTAATAATTGTTTTATTAAAACAACACATGTTTGTGAAAATTTTATTTTTACTTTTAATAAAAAGTTATTAATGTCATTTTCTTACCCAAGTGGCTCCATGGGGTCCCGAAGTTGACCCATGGATTTTATTGGTCGACCATGACTCATACAATAATTTAAGGACATGTTTCACGGTCATTTCATATTATTATCACATTATCTTTACCTTAAATTACACAAATTACCTCTAATCGTGATTAATCAAACTTAAAGGTTATTATTCACCAAAAAATTATTTTAATCTCATTGAAAAAAAATTTACTTCCTAATGAAAACCATGTATGTAGGATTTTTGAAAATTAAATCACAGAAGTGGTAAAGTTTCATTTAAACAAAAAATCAGTTTCTTTAACTACAACATAGTGGTTTCACTATTCATCAAAAATTGAAGTTTTTCAGAAAAATACCAAAAATTCACCCTAAGATATATTTGATATTCCGAATTCAAAAATGATGTCTATTTTAAAAAATTAAAAATATATATGTTGCATTAATTAATTTATTAATTCATTCCCGTTGTCAAAACAAATTGCGTGTTTTTAAGAAACAATATCCATTAAAATATTGACAATTGTTTATGTCCAATTTCAAAGTGAAATTAATTATAATGACCACCATTGGATAAAATGGTAAAAATATTTTCTAATTTTAATTTAAAACCCTTCAATAGTATAATTTATCACTATAAATTATTTTAATTTAAAAAGTGGTTTTTAAGTATTTTTCTATTTATAGAAAATTGAAAGTTCTTAGAAAATTACAAAACAAATCAACTTAGGATAATTTTGATATTTCGAATAAAAAAATGATGTCCATTTTATATAATTTCAAAAGCTGGGTATTAATATTCATAATGGCTACTTTGATTGGTCGTGGTGTGTTATAATCTCTAACTTGCCTACAATGCAAGCTATTGCATTATTGAAAGAGAAGCGTATCATGAAAGCTTGGGGTGTTACACGGCCAAAATCCAACATTATCTGAAAGTCACATGGAGTATATCAAAAGTATCCTAGGCATGGGCTTTGCCATGTCAGGCTCAGCCTGATGTGCCATGGACCGTCCTGGCCCGCCGAGCAACGCCGCCCGATGCGCTGGCACGATTTTCCAGCAGTGTGGTCGCCATCTCCCTAAACATCTCAAGAAGTGTCATTCTGCTTTTCAATTAGCAGAACCACGTGGTCCGAAGGAGCAACGGGGTGCGGGTACCCCTCCTGTTGTGGATTTGATGATCTGGCCCCGATCACCGCGCCTTGTGCCTACACGCCGCCACGCCAACACGATTGACCGGTTATAGGACGCCCCTTTGTGTGTGTTGCGGTGCCGCCCTTTTCTGCGGCCTACGATCGCCGGCCCCTAACTTTGCTGCTGGTGCAAGTTTTAGGTTCTACCGTGCCAGTGGCACACCGGCGGATCCTCCACAGGCCGCCAGGTGAGATCTGGTGGTCTCTTCATCATTTTGGATATGCCTACAGTCCTCATGGGATGTCATCGTCATTGCGCGCCACACGATTTCAAGGTTATGTGATGTTGGAAAAACCCATCTTTGAAGAACTCAGTGAAAATTAAGTGGAAGAGGGTCCAGGACATATTCGTTTAGATCGTGACCTTTGTGATAGAATTGTAACAAGAAGAAGTAATTTATATATCACATTGAAAATAATGATAAACCCTAATCAAATCCCATACAATGACCACCCGCAAAATCATAAATGAGGAGAAGATTCAGGGTAATTTTAGGATTTATAAGACAACCCCTACCTCAAGATTCTTTGGAGAATTCGTGGTTGTGGATGAAGATTCCATGTTTTGATGAATCCACCGGTGCTCATCAATCCTAGTTCGTTGCCATCCGAGCTTCTGTCTCCGTTGGTGGAAGGTGTCGTGTCACTTCACTAAAGGTTCTTCACTTGAAGAATCCCTGTCAAAAGCTCTACATCAAGACCCATTTAAATAGTCGGGGAAAATGGTGAGTAATGCACTGAGGAATTAATGAGATTCATTAATTGAAGTAATTAATGTTCGACATTAATTACACAAGGGGTTTTTTCACAATGACATTGTAACCAGGTAATTAATATACCATTTTTAAAAGATTAACCACCTCTATGGTCCCCGCCACCACAACACAGCAGGTTGTAGGAAAAAAGTAAATAAAATAAAAATTCTTATATTATTTAATATTTCTTTAAAAAGTTGTAAAAACAAACTTTTCCACCCGACAAACTGCGGTCGAGGTTAAGGCTCCCTTAAGATAATCCCGACGATGCATATTCAACGATGCCATTGGATTTTTAATCCGAGCACCTGTTCAAAAGAAAGAAAATACCACTCACACCTTTACTGAACTTACCTTTAAAAAAATTTCAAAATTATAACAATCACCCTCTACCTACGCTGGTCGAGCTTAGGATTTTCCTAAGGGGAAAACGCCTTCACAAGCTCAACGGTACTCTTAGATTTTCAATCCAAGTTAACATTTAGATGTTACAGATTATAGAATAAAATAATTTTCACTTAATTAAATTATTTACGGCCAAAAACTAACTTCCACTAGTGTCCCGCACCAGCCAAATTTAGTATCTGCCAAAGAATTTAAAAAAATTATTTAATTATTTTATTTACAATTAATCCATTTTAAGGTTTTCTCACTGGAGGCCTACGCCGGCTAAACTTAAGTCATTCCTAGGGTAAACCCACCATCCTGGACGCAACGGTGCCCTTATATATTTGATCTGGGAACTCATTTAAGAGTTATTACACTTTTATTTGGAAAACACATCCAACGTGCTATTTTAAACATAATATTATTTGATAGATCATCTTAGGCACTTTGGGCCAAATAATTACGCGTCGTCAGATTTTGCCTTCTCGAAATAATTCCATATAAAAAAATATTATACAGAAAATCTTGGACATTACATAAGTAGACAATTATTGAAAAATAAAATGATATATTCTAATTTATATAGTGAAAATTAACTTTTTCTCCAAATAAAATGTCTTTGAGTCATTACTAAATAATAAATCGGTGATTTAGTTTATCAATGGTTATTATAATAGTCAACTAAAAATATTTATTAAAATTTTATATTAAAAAATAAATTGTAAAAAATTGAAAATAAAGATATGAAAAAATAAATAAATAATACCATTAATTAAACAATAAATTTACAATTAATTCAAGAATACATCAACAGTTATATATGCACATAAATAATTCATTCGCTGATAATCATACATACACAAACATTAGTCATACAACGAAATACATATATACATAACAATCAGTCAACCACAGTCTCAATAATCAAATATATATAGATTATTTCCAGTATGCACCATTATGTTAATCCCACAACCTCCACTAAATCCAACCACCATCAATGCTAGTGTCCTCATATTCAAAACTAGTGACATCATATCATTAACTAAAATAAAATGAAGATTGAAATTGGAACGTAACATAACAATTAATAAATAAAGTGAAATCAATGATGATATTAAACCATACCAGAAAAACAAGAAATCAAGACTTCCTTAGAAAGTTTTCCATGGATCATAATGGTAAACATCGTGCTTAGAGAAGAAATCTGTCACTTAAAATACAAACCTAAACATTTAAGAAAACAAATATAATTAAAATGAAACATAATATTTCCATAATTGTTCTCATAATATTTCTTTTTGATAACTTAGTTGATCAAATTTTCATATTAAAATAATAATATAACTTCCATAGCACATTGAAAACATTAAAATTCAGACTTAAGATATGATTCAATAATTACAATAAAAATATTTTAAGTCCATGAAAATCTAATCAATTTTTAAATAGATATGTGGTGTGATTGAAATAACAAAATAAATAGATATTAAATACCTCAATATGACATCATACCCTATATATTATAAAAACTTAAATGGTGGTAGTCCTAAGATTTAACTTAAATTAGAGTTCATTTTCAATGATTTTTAAATTATACATATATTTTAGTTTTTTTAAAAACTAAAAATGTGTTTATTTTAATCCTGAGAAATCCACAACCGATATTGATGTAGTATCAATTTCCACATATCACAAAACAATATACAATTTTTTCATTATGAATTCATAGTACTCTGATGTAATACTCTTGGTTTTTAACCCATGACACACATTTTTAAGACATTGATTAAATTGAAAATAATTTTTAGAGAAATTTTGAGCACACAACATTTTGGATTAATGTTCCCTCTACTTTTACATGTAAAAAATAACACAACAACATTTTTATCATTATTTAATGCTAATATGAGGTCATTTGATTTGGTTTGGACTACTACATGCTCCTTTTTATTCTAAAACACTAAAAATGAATTTATTGTCATAATGGGAAAAACGAAACTTTGATTAATGTTTCATCAGATCTATATTTAAAAAACAATCTATAGTAATATTCATTTGATTTAAAGACACATTGATGTTGTTTTCTTATTTTTTACCACATAAATCATGTTATTAAAAAAATTTATATCTTTCCAAATAGGTTAATGAGTTATTATAAGAACACAGCATCTCATATGGATGTTTTATGTACTCGTAAAAATAAAAAATAATTCGATGATAGTTTTCTCATGATTTTACGTCAATATGTTTTTTTTTGTTTTTGATAGTTATACACATCATTTTGCCTTTTAAATCCCAAAAATGAATTTATGGGAATCCTTGGAAAAATATATTTTGGATTGAAGTGTATTTTGTTCTAACATTCTATAATAAAATCCATAGTCTTTTCCTATTATATCATGGATATATAACATCATTTTCCTAGTTTGGATAGGAATATTCTCATTTTTAAGACATTTATATCTTTTAAAACTACTTAATGTGTTATTATGAGTACACCACAAATCTAAAGGATGTTCTATCTTCTTGTACATGTCCCAAAAATTTCGACAAACATTTTCAAATGATTTATTGTAATTGTGAGGTTGTATGATTTGGTTTTGGTAATTACACACACATTTAAGTTTTTTAAAACATTAACAAGTAGATATTTTGGCCATAAACATGGCCCAAAATCATGGTTATTGGTGTCAATACCATGGATATATGCTATAGCCATTGTTCTAGTTGTCTATGGTAGGTACTGTTGTGGCTATAGAAAAATGATATGATAACAATTTTGTGTATTTTTTTCATGGTTGTCCTAAGTGGCAATGGATTCTATTGTCATGGAAAAACTTTATGGCAACAACTCTCATAGTTATCCAAAATGGCAGTTGAGATATAGGAACAATTCAAACCATGACTATATGTGTTTCTTTAACAGTGTAAAACCATAGAAATAGCATCGATAAACCATGGATATAGCCTAAATATAATATGAGCCCATCAGGATTAAATATTTATACCTTTGGTATAGGATTCAACAACCTAACCACTACACCATGGAAAACTACGGGTATATATATATATATTATGTTATATATATTATTATAAATAGTGTATATATTGTGTAAACCATGTAAATATGGCTTCCTATTCTTTTTTCGCAAGAAAATTTTTTCCCCATGCTAGCGTGGGAAATCATTAGCCAAAATATCTCGAAACTGTCGATATAGACTTTATAGAAATATGTATATCCTAGATTTTCAGAAAACAATGGATATAGGTTCCCTCTATAGCCACTTTTTTGGGAAAACCAATGTTTTATAGCTACTTTGTAGTAGTGAGTAAAAAAAATAAATATACAGGCATCCTAGAAAAACTAAAACTCAGATTGATGTGTCATTAGTTCTTATAATTTGAATAACAATTTAATGTCCCTGAAATATAATTTCATAGCTCTCTCATACCATTTTCTTGGTTTAGACCCACTAACACATATTTTAAAACAATATATATAATTTTAAACATCTTAATAAACCATTCTAAACACAACACACTTTAGATGGATGTTCTCTCAACCTATAAACAACAAAAATAGTTTGATGAAATTTTTACTATTGTTTAACATTAATATGAGGCCATTTTCTATAGTTTTGAATGCTATACATTATAGTGTTTTAAATTACTAATAATGTGTTTACATGGATCCTATGAAAAACAGAACAATAATTGACATATAGTAAGTTGCTACACTTTATAAATCAATATTTGGATTTTTTTTCTCTAATTTCATGAATCTCTTACATCATATTATTATTTTCAAACCCCTATAGAACATTTTTAATGATTGTGATATCGTTTAAAACAATATATTAGGTCATTCTGAGCAAACATCTCATTGTAAGGATGTGTGATCCACTCATACATGTAAAAAAGGAATCAACAATAGTTGTCTTAATATTTAATGTCAATATGAGGTAATTTTCTCTAGATTTGATAGTCACATGATTATTTTTGTGTTTTAAAACACCAGAACGTGTTTATATGAATTCTAGTAAAATTTCATCCTTGATTAATGTGATAAAAGTTCTTATATTTTTTTAAATCAATCTACCTTAATTTTTCTACAATTTAACACCACTTTGTTGTCCTTTTCATGGTTATAACCGCTAGAAGCTTTATTTAATGACTTTAAAGCCATTTAAAACTACATTTTCAATAATTTTAAGGACAATATACATATAATTGACATGTTTACTTATCAAAAATTTCAAGTATAATATTAAAGCAGTTTTCCCAAATTTACATGATAACATAAGTCAATTTTCTATGAATTTTTCTATTACAAGAAATGTCTAGTGTTTAGAAACTTTAAAAATACATTTATAGTAATATATTGAAAATAAAAACTTATATTAACGTATTTTTTGTAGGTTTATTTCAAAAAAAATTCCATAGTAATTTTCCAATGATTTCACAGCACTCCGACATAATTTTCTTGGTTTTTACCCTTGAACACACTTTTTTAAAGACTTTTATATATTTTGGAAATGCTTATTGAGTCCTTCTTACAACACTACATGTAATAAGGTTGTTTTTTCAAAACATGCACATAAAAATAATTCAATTATATTTTTCAATTAATTCATATTGATATGAGTTTTTTCTTGGTTTTGACCATTAAAAAAATGTTTTGGTGTTTTAAAAATCTAAAAATTATTTCATCTGAATTGTATGAAAATACTAACATGGATTGATTTGGTGTTAGTTACTAAATTTCAAAAAAAATAGTATAAGGTCTTTTTCAATGATTTTATGGATCTATGACATCATTTTATTGGTGTTTACCCCCTGATAAATGTTTTTTTAAGATTTTTATCATTTATTTTATATTTACACATAAAAAATAATTCACTTATATTTTTTCACAAGATATCACATCAATATGATGTTGTTTTCAATTTCTATTACCATTAAAAGTATGTTTTAGTACATTAAAACAAAAAAAATATGTTTATGTTAATCTAGGGAAAACAAAAATTCATGATGATGTGGCATTGGTTACTAAATTTCCAAAAAACTATATGACCATTTTTTTATGATTTAAGTGTTTTATGATTTAATTTTATTGGTTTTATCCCTTAACGTACATTTTAAATACTTTTAATTTTATAAAACATCTTATCTATACATTACAAGAAAACAGAAGATAATATGGACATTTTGTCTTCTTATATATGTGAAAAATGCTTGATCAAAAATATTCTCAATATTTAAAATCAATATGAGGTAATTTAATTTCATTTTAACCACTATAAGAATTTTTTAGTGTTCTAAAACACTAAAATTCATTTAATGGAATCTATTGAGAACAAAAACTAAGATTCATGTGGTATTAGTTCCTATATTTCAAAAAAACATTTTTCTTAAAATTTATTATTAATTCATAGAACATTTAATTATATCTCTTGGTTTTTACCACCTAACAGAAGTTTTTAAAGACATTGATATCTATTAAAACATTATATTGGGTCATTATGAAAAAAATAAACATCGGATGGAAATTTCATCTACTCATATATTTCAAAAATAATTCAATGATTGTTGTACCATTATATTATTCTAGTTTGAACCCACCTAATTAAAGGTAAAAATCACCTCACTTTACCCAAACTCCCCTTTAGAGAATAAACCCTAACAAGATACAACATCCACATAAAAATCATGAAATGAGTCTTTTATTTATATCATAGATTACGTTTACAATTTACTACAACAGGATGATCTATAAGACATGAAATTTCTACATAGACTATTCAAATCATCATATGGACAATCGAAACTATGTAATTTTACATTTTCAATAACCATTGATCATGGGTTTTCCTATAGGATTCATTTCTGTGAATATTTTTATTCATATTTTCATTTTCTGTCTTCACTTCTTGATCAATAGGACGGACTGAAATCCACAATAAAAGTTATGCTAGTAAATGATGGTGATTCCATACCAAATATAGTTGATGGGTATGGGCCAAAACCCATCCATTTTACATTACAAAGATGTTCCTTCCCTTAAATTATTTCACCAACAACATTTTGGAAAACTGATGATGATTAGGAAGGGTTTTCATCCCAGACTTGTTGAATTTTGTCATTTCAATACTACAATATTATGATTTTTTTTTTAAATTATACAAAAATCATAATACTATTTAATTTATTTATTTTTCATTATCATTTAATTTCATTAAATTACTATAATATCATAGTATTGAAAAAAAATTAAAAAAACAAACAAGGATTAATCCCAATTAAATAGGGCTGAAATAATGGATCACACATTCCCAATTAGATGGGTTTAAGACCAAATATTCATTTTTTTCAATAAAAATATACTTCTAAAGAGATAATTGGTGATGTTTGATCCATTTAATTGGGTTTAAGGATTTATCATTGTTGTAATTTATTTTCCATTATTATATTTTTATAGTAATGAAATAACATTAAATTGTAATGAAATGTACTTACTCCAACATATCTGGTAGGTTTATTCACAAAACAATAATTATGTTTCCGATAAATATTATTCCACGTCTCTATATGGTGAACTTGGTGACCTAATTCCTTTCCTTTTATAAATATATGTGTGCGTGTGTGTGAGTGTTAAAAAAAACAAGTAAATAAAAATAAAATAAATAATATTGAAAAAACATATAACCAAGACTATTATTTTTTAGAAAATACTATGTGACCCAATGATTAGTGGATTGACATGTTTCCAAAATTAATTTTTAAAAATATTATAATGTTATTAAAATAAATAAATATATAAGTACCCGACCTTAAAACATTACATAGTCTTGAATTAAATGAATAATTCCCAATGAGGATATTTTCGGGTTTAGGTTTTTAGAGAGTTAGGCTATAACTATTACATTTCATTTCAAAAATTACAAAGTATACACTTCTACTCAGTTTCCATTTTTTCATAAAATAAAAAAAATCTTTGGAAAAAAGTTTCCTTTATAGATCATTGTTTTATACAGCATGACTTTTACTTTCTCCATCCTTGTCCCTAATCCACATTAAGTCATGCGAAAAACATTTCAAAAACATGGGATGAGCCCAAAAACCACAGTAAGGTATACACAAATAAGGAAAACTCTTAGTTTTCCAAAACAGCAAGTAAACCATGAATACTTTATTATAAACAATAATTTTCACCTTTATGAAGTAGTAAATACTCTTCACTGAATAAATGATCATTTCTTACCATTTGTAACCAAAAGATTTCCATAAAACACATAGAAAGAACATACAACATATAAAGGTAACATGGGACATAAACATACTAGAATAGAATAACCACACGGTCTAATTTCACACATATCACTAAATGGAATAGTCATACGACCAAATTCCATACCCAATGCATTTGAGGTTATAAAGTAACCACCCATATTGGTTTATCATGATACCACCCGTCATTTGGTTTATCACATAACCACCCATCAAATGTCCATGTACCATTATAAAATCATAACACATAAAACAAATATAAAGGAAAGATAAGATTTCCATGTTTCAATCACAATATATCTTTTAAATATATTGAAATAAAAAATCCATTATAAAAATAATTTTCAATACCAAAATATGTGAAAGTGTATATAGTATTTATTTTCCTTTTTAAAAACATTATATCTTGTAATGGAATCCCAAGATCAAATAATACTCATGGCGGAAGAAAAGGTCGTTGTCACCACTTCTGTTAAAACATTATTTTTTTGTCATTTTGTAAAACAACTCGTAGAAAAATATTCCCTTTGAATGAAATGAATAGTCAAAGGTGTTTATATACAGTATAAAAGAAAGTCATGTATAAAAACAAAATATGTCTCAATGGAAGGAGATTGAGACGAAGTCCCATACCTCGTGTCTGAATTGACTCCTTCATTAATTAATTTCATAAATAGTGAAATTAAGTTAATTTCTACTTTCATAAGAAGCTTTTTAATGTTTATTATTAATTTTATATCACTTATTAAATTTCTATAACAATTAGTTTATTATTTGAGTTCATATCGAACATTTTGTCGATGTTCAGAACTTGAGTTAAAATGAATTTATTATAATTATAAATTGTTCATGTGGTCAAAATTACATTATCTCCAGAATTACATTCATGATTTAGATCTCATATATATCATATATATTCATTAAATATATTAATTTATATTAGTATATAACATTTGCAGATAAGAATTGAAATGCACAGAACATGGATAAGGTAAGTCGTATGCATGCAAGAACGCTACTTTAAATCTATTTCATGTTTTAATAGAATGAAAACATAATTATAAATAGATATATTATAATTAAAATATAATTTCATATATAATTTCATTAACTCCATCCTTTATACGTCCCAAACACGGCATGAATGATTTATACCACTTTGAGGGGGCGGTAGTCCGTACTTCCTCAAATGAAATTATCGTGTTTACCCATTACGGTAACCATAAAGGTTTTCCATAAATGAAAAATACTAAAGAATAAAGATAACATAAACATAATATATATCATATATAAATACATTTCCATCATAATGGCCACCATTTGATGTGGTTGTAGATATTTGAACAATCATCGTTTTGTGAGGCAGCAGTTCATCATCCACAGAAACAATATATTTGTATCCCTTAGATGGAGGTGTGTGTAGTATAGTTCTAATAATTCTCATAACAACAATCATGTATATTAAGCATACTGGTGTTTTCAAAAAAAAATTTAATAAAAATAGTTTAGGGGGTTGGAGAAGTAAAATAAAAGAAAATAACTTAAAAGAAGAAGTTACCTTTAAATCAGGTATCTCCATTTGGATTGAACCAATGGTTTTACATGAAGTGCCTTATGCCTAAGGTAAGGATTCTAAGAGGAGGGGAGGGATGTGGGGAGACTATTTATGTAGAGTTAGGATGATCCAAGGAGCTTGATAGGGGTCAGGAATGGGTTAGAAGTGGTGTCCTTTTATAAGGGGGAGGAGGAGCTCTTTAGAAAATATTGAAACAGTTATTTTATTATAAACTTATCATTGGTTTAAAAAGGTCCAAAAATCATTAAAGTAGAATATATTATGACTCCTATTCGAAATAAAATCATCCAATAATAATTTGATCAGTTTTGGATATTTTTGTAGTATTTATAAGCTTATATATTTAAATCATTCCTTAATGAGGTAAACAATGCATCATTATTGTGTCCAAAAGAATTTTATTTATATGATGTTTAAAAATTATATAAAAAATACCATGATGTATAAAATATATTTATCTTTCAGATTCATATTTATAGTCGAAGATATATCTTATGTATCTTCATCTAAAAATTTATTTACTAAAAGATATTTGTTTATGTCATTTTTTCCTTTACTTTATGTTAATTAAAATAAAGTATCGTCGTCACTCCCATGTGGCTCTATGGGGTCCTAAAATCGACCGAAGGATGCCCATGGCCAGAGATGTATCAACCAATAGGATTATGACACATGTTAGGGTAATTTTATATTATTTTAATAATATTTTTTACCCTTATTTACCAGATTTACCCTTTTACCATGGTAAATAAATTTTTTACTAAAGTAAATATTCATAATTAACAAAAATAAAAGTTACCTATTTACAAAATTTAGACCACCTTATTCCAAATATAGAATCAATTTTTAAAAATTTAAAACACACAACTAGAATAAATTAATATAAAATTAATTCATGATGTCAAAACAAAAGATGTGTTTTTAAGAAATAATAACTTTCAAAAGATTGACACTTATTTAGGTTCAATTTCAAAGTGAAATTAAATCAAATGAACACAATTTTATTATATAGTAAAAAAATAATATGCATACACTTTAAATCCAACTAAAAAGGTAATCTATCTTTTAAAATAAATTATATTAAAAGGAAATTTTGAATTAAAATACAGTATTTTTCTCAATTCCTTAAAAATGAGTTTTATCAGAAAAATACCAAAATTTCATCCAATGTAAATTTTGATTTCCCAATTCTAAAGAAAAATTATATTTTATCAAGTAGAACATATAAAAGTGACCAAAAAAATATTTAAAGAGGGTTCGCCATTAAAAGGTAGTAAATTGACCTTTTAAAGAATATTAGAGTATTTGTGCTTAAAATTGGATTCATCCACATTTTAAGCCTCCAAATTTTATTGGATAAATGTAAGAACATTTAACAAACATGTATAATCATATATTTAGTTAGTTATATTCATTCCTTCCAATACAACTGCTAGGCATTAACTACCATTAAAGTAATATTGTTATATTATTAGTGTGCAACGTAACATTTCAAACAAACCAGTTGTTGCATATCAGGTTAGCCATCGAACATAGAGTACTCTTTAAAGTAAAACTAGTATTTAATTAATTTTTTTTTAAAAAAAATATGAAAATGTATTATTCTTTATTTACTAGGGATATTACATCCTTCCCCCCTTTTGGAAATTTCGTCCCCATAATTTTTATTCACTTATAAAATAATTGGGGGTATTTATCACTCATAGAATTTTCAGATTACCATATTGCCTCTTCAAACAGATGGTTTTACACAAAACCTTTAACTGATGAATTGCCTTATTCTGCAACGCATGCCCTCTTTTGTCAAGAATATGAACTAGTTGTTCCTCATAAGAGATATTCTCTTCCAACTGAACTACCTCTAGGCTCAAAACATGAAATGGATCTGGAATATACTTTCTCAACATTGTAACATGAAAATCATTGTGTACCTGGGAAAAAATCAGAGGTAAATCCAACCTGTTGGAAACTGATCCATCCTTCTTCAGGATTTCGTAGGGTCCAATAAACCTCAAACTCATATTTCTCTTCTTTCCAAAATGCATCACACTTTTCCCTAGAGAAACTCTGAGAAATAAATGATCCCCTAACTCAAAAGAAATATCCTTTCTCTAGTTATCTTCATAACTTTTCTTCCTGCTCTGAGCAGCTTTCATGTTCTTCTAAATCAACTGAAATTTTTCTTCCATCTCTTCTACCAATTCTGGTCCCATCATTTTCCATTCACATACTTCATCCCAAAAATCCGGAGTTGGAAATTGCTTCCCATATAATGCCTCAAACGGGGCCATCTCTATACTCTAATGAAAGCTGTTATTATATAAAAATTCAGCCAAAGGAAGATATTCGTCCCAACTTCCCTGGTAATCCAGTGAACAAGTATGTAGAATATCCTCCAAGGTCTGAATTTTTTGTTATGACTCCACATCTAATTGAGATGAAAAGTTGAACTAAAATTTAATCCAGTGTCCAAAGAAATCTGAAGGCCTTTCCAAAAGTTAGAATTAAACCTAGGATCACGATCAGAAACAATGGATAAGGGAACTCCAGGCAACCTGATTATCTCTTTAACAAAAAACTGAGAATGTTGAACTAGTGAAAAATTATCTCTAATAGGATGGAGATGAGCAGATTTAGTCAACTGATCAATAATAACCACGATTGCATTGTTTACTTGATATGTCTTTGGTAATCCCACAACAAAGTCCATGGATATATTTTACCATTTCCACTCTGGTACTGGTAAATACTAAACCATTCCTTTCAGTAATTTCCACTCTTCTTTAACCTGTTGAAAAGTAAGACACTTTAAAGTAATGTCAGCAATATCTATATTCATTCCATCCCACTAGTAATACTATCTAAGATCTCTGTATATCTTAGTACTACGAGGATGAACAGAAAATGAATAATTATAAGCTTCACATAACAACTCATTCTTTAACTGTGAATCACAAGGGACACATAATATTTTCTCAAACATCAAAACTAAATCATTATAAATGTTAAATTTAGGAAACTTACCCTTCTGAACCAACTCTGTCTGATGGAGATTATTTCACTAACACCTGAAACAAAACAGAGGAATTTCCTGCACCAGCAACTTCTATGCCAATGTTCATCAAATCAAAAAACAAAGGTTCTCATTCCAAACGTATCATGGTTATTGTAGCATTACATTATTGACTCAAAGTATGAAACACTTTATTTTCCGTTCCCAGATGGTAATGGATCATGCAATCATAATACATGATTAATTCCAACCATCTCCTCAATATCTTGTTTAATTATTTATAAGTGAATATATACTTCAAACCTTATTTGTCGATATATACTTCACATTTTACTCCATTAATATGCTGCCACTAAATTTTTTAATCAAAACCCACAGTAGCCAATCCCGAATCCAGTGTAGGTTAATTTAACTCTTGAGGTTTCAACTGACGTGAAGCATGATCAATTACTTGATCATTTTTAATAAGGACACAACCATGTCCTTTCAATGAAGAATCACTATAGATAACAAACTCACCATTTTTGGAAGGCAGTTCCAAAATTGATGCATTCACCAATATTCTTTTCAATTCCTAAAAAGAATCATCACATTATTTTGTCCAGATGAACCTAACAAATTTTCGAGATAACATAGTTACTGGACTAGATAACCATGAAAAATTCTAAATAAAAATCTGGTAATAACCTTCTAAACAATTAAAACTTTGGATTTCAATTATATTTTTGGCTCATGGAAATTATTCATTAACATTTTTTTATGCAGGATAAACAGTTATACCATTTTTTGAAACAATGTGAGCACAGACTGAAATTTGTTGTAACCAAAACACACACTTTATGAATTTCCCAAACAGTTTATTTTCATTTAAGGTTTGCAAGACAATCCTAAAATGACATTCATGTTCCTCTTTACTTTTGTAATAAACCAAAATATCCTAAATAAACACAGCCACAAACTTATCCAAAAACTCAAGGAAACTTCTATTCGTAAGATCCATGAACACAGCAGGTGCATTGGTTATCCCAAATGTCATAACTAAAAATTCATAATGGACATATCTAGTATGAAACACGGACATCAGAATGTCTTTTTCCTTCACATTCAACTGATAGTACCCTGACCTCAAGTCAATCTATGAAAAATACTGAGCTCCCTAGATCTGATCAATCAAATCATTGATATGAAGAAAATGATTCTTATTATTAATAGTGATGTTCTTCAATTCACTATAATAAATCTAAAGTCTCATTGAACAATCTTTATTTTTAACAAACAAGACTGGGGCACCCCATGGTGATGTTATAGGTAAAAGGCATCCTTTATCTAATAACACTTTAAATTTCTTCTTTAACTATAAAAGTTCAATTTGAGCCATTTGATAAGGTCGTTTTAAAATTGGTTTAGCATCAAGAAATAAGTCAAAAGTAAATTCAACTTCTTGATCATGTATAATACTGGGAAACGCATAAGGAAAAATATTGAGATACTCATTTACATCTTTCACATCATTAATCTGGATAGTCACTTTGTTTTCAACGATATGTCCAGGGTAACACTCATTTCTGTCTTTTACTAGTTTATCAGCATTCTAATATGTTATCAAAATTAATGGTTCATTATTTTACACAAAATGAAATTATTTCTATAAAAAACATCTTTAGATCTACAGTCAATATTATCAGGATAAACAGAAAGCCTATCCATACCCAAAATAACATAAAACTCTACTATAATGAAAACAATAGGGTTTTCATGTAGATTCTTTCTGCACACAAGGACAGGAAGGTTCTTATGTTTTCTTTTTGTCTCAACATTTCCTCCAGGGGTTTTTACCATAAGTTCGAGATTCATATCTTGAGGTGGAATTACAAATTTACTAGAAAACTTTTCAGAAATGAAATAATTTGTAGACCCTCAATAAAGAAACACATTGGTATAATCATAAAAAAACAAAGAGTGTACCTGATACAACTTAATTCGATGGCCCAACATCTACTGAATTAGTTGCAAAGTATTTCACCACCCTTTTCTTCTTGTTGTCTTCCTGCTTTCCCTCAGTTGAGTTCTTCATTGGACACTCATTTTTATAATGACCCATTTAATTACACTTAAAAAACCATACTTTTTGTTTTTCATTTCCTACTTGATCATCTTCCTTATAGTTACGAGCAACAAGAACGAGATTACAACACCATAAGAACTTTCTAGAATTTGAAAAACATTCTCCAGGATTCTTTTTACCACACTTCTCACAAGATGGATATTTAATTTTATTACCGCTGGGCTTCTTTGATGAATTATTTACTTTGTCCTGCCAACTGGACATATTGTTTTGTTTTCTCTCATGGAAAAGCTGATCATAAAAAAACTCCATTTCTACCTACTCAGCACATCTGACTCGTTTTTTATAGATTTTGAATTCATGAGATGCTAATGCTCTTCAATATCACTGCTTCAGTCATGATTAAATTCGATTTATTTTACTATCATGATCTCATATTAAATTCGGATCATACATTGCTAGTCTAGTGAGTTTTTCTTCATAAGAAGCCACTGAGTCATTATCCATCCTCAATTAAAATAATTGTTTTTCCATCCTAAGATGAACAAACATAGGAAAATATTTCCCAAGAAATATACCTTTGAATTCATCCCAATATAGTGTGTAAATAACCTCACTATCCCTGATATTTTTCACCATTGACAACCATTGATCCGCTTCACCTTCATAATAGTAAACAAAGAGACAAACCTTTTGATGTTCTGAACACCCCATGACATCAAATATATTCTCCAGTGCTTTAATCCACCCTTTATCTAGCACAGGGTCAAATGATCCTATGAATTATGGGGGATGCTACCTCATGAAATTCCCCACTACTGACATGTTCCCTTGTAGTTGTTCTTTCTGATCTTGTGCATGGATATCACCACTATTTATAGCTTGAGTCAGTTGTGCCATCACTGCAACAAACAGTTCATATCTAGTTCCAACCATCTCTAGTTGCTGATTAGGAAGGTTATTATATTTTGTATGCCTTCCCAACATAGCTTCCCCATTTCCACTGTGGAAAGCCATTCTGAAAACAGAAATATCTTCAGCGAAGAAACATGGTGATATGTAAATGTTATATCATTTTAATGTTAAAATTAATTAATTTAACAATATTCTAACACCTTAATTTTTCTAAACCGACCTCTGATACAACTATAATGACTCGACCTTAAAACATCACATAATCTTGAATTAAATGAATAATTTACAATAAGGATTTTTCATGTTTAGATTTTTAGAGAGTTATCCCATAACTATTACATTTCAACTAAAAAATTACAAAGTAAACACTTCTACTTAGTTTCCATTTTTTTTCATAAAATAAAAAACACGTTTAAAAAATAGTCATGTCTAGATCCATGTTTTAGATAGCATGACATTTCCTTGGTCTATTATTGACCCTAATCCACATTAAGTGCAGTGAAAAACATTTCAAAAAAATTGGATGAGCATAAAAAAGTCAGTAAGGGATACACAAATGAGTAAAACTGTTAGTTTTTTAAAACAAAAAGTAAACCATGAATACCTTATCATAAGTAATACGTTTCACCTTAAAAAAAATAGTAAACACTCTTCTCTGAATAAAAGATCATTTCTTACCGTTTTGTAACCAAAATATTAGCATAAAACCTATAGAATGAATATATAACATATAAAGTTATCTTGAGACATAAACATACTTAAATGGAATAATCATATGGTCAACTTCCACACATATCACTAAATGGAATAGCCATATGGCCGAAATCCATACCCAAATCATTGGTGGTTATAACGTAACCACACATCCTAGTTTATCATAACACCACCCATCAATTGGTTTATCATGTAACCACCCGTAAAATGTCCAAGTACCATTATAAAACCAGAACACATAAAACAAATATAAAGGAAAGATAACATTTCCACATTTCAATCACAATATATCATTAAAATATATTGACAAAAAAATACATTATCAAAACCATTTTCAATACCAAAATATAGAAAAGAATATATGATATTTATTTTCCTTTATAAAAACATTACGTCATGTTATGGAAACCGAAGATAAAATAATACTCACAGTGGTGGAAAAGGTCGTTGTCACCAATTATGTTAAAACATTATTTTTTGACATTTAGTAAAATGACTCAATGAAAAAGGTTTCCTTTAAATTAAATGACAAGTAAAATGTTTTTATAAACCATATAAAATAATTTCATGTATAAAACGAAATATTCCTCAATGAATGGAGATTGAGATTAAGTCCTTTATCTCGTGTCCGACTTGACCCCTTCATTCTTTAATTTCCTGAATAATAAAACATAAGTTAATTTCTACTTTCTTAAGAACCATTTTCCTGTTTATTATTCCTTTTCTATCCATTATAACCCTTCTATAAAAATTAGTTTATTATTTGAGTTCATATCAGACATTTAGTTGATGTTCGAAACTTGAGATAAAATGAAGTTGTTATAATTATAAATTGTTCATGTGGTAGAAATTACATTATCTCCAGAATGATATTAATGATTTAGATATAATATATATCATATATATAAATTATATATATGTATTTATAATATTACATAGCATTTTGAGATAGTAATTGAAATGCACCGTTTATGGAGACGGTAAGTCGTACGTACGCTTGAACGCTACTTTCATTACTGTTTCGTATTTTAATGGAATTAAAACACAATTATACATATGTATATAATAATTCTATTATAATATAATATATAATTTCATTAACTATATCCTCTATACATCCCACATAAGTCATGAACGAGTCATATCACTTTTTGGGGCGGTAGTGTGCACTTCCTCAAATGAAATAATTGCATTTACCCATTATAGAAACCATAAAGTTGTGATATAAATGAAAACTAATGAATCATAAAGAAAAAATAAACATAATATATATAGTATATAAATATAGTTCCATCATAATGACCACCATGATAGGTTGTTGGAGATATTTGAACAATCATCGTTTTTGTGAGGAAGTACTTTGTCGTCCACAGAAACAATATGTTTATATCCATTAGATGGAGGTGTGTGTAACTGTAGTTCGAATACATCTCAAAACCAAAACCTGGTATATTTTGGATACTGGTGTTTTATAAATGAAATTAATTAAAAGATTTTATGGGGTTTGATAAGTAAAATAAAAGAAAATAACATAAAAGAAGACATTACCTTTAAATCGGGTATCTCCCTTTGGTTTGAACCAAAAGGTTTACTTGAAGTTCTGTCTGAAAAATGTAAGGATTCTAAGTGGAGGAGAGGGATGTGGTTAGATTATTTAGGTGGAGGTTGAATGAACCATTGATCTTGAGGGATTCCAGGAATGGGTTAGGATTGGTGTACTATTATAAGGGGGAGGAAGGGCACTTTAAGAAAATTTGAAACAATTATTTTATTATAAACATATCTTCGATTTCAAAAGGTTCGAAAATAATTAAAGTCAAATATAAGATGACTAATCTTAGAAATAAAGTCATCAAATAAGAATTGGATAGTTTTTTTATATTTTTTAGTATTTATAATCTTATTTATTTTAATCATTCATTAATGAGGTAAACACTATATCATTATTGCGTCATAAATAATTTTATTTATACGATGTCTAAAAATTATAAAAAAATACCATGATGTAAGAAATATTTCTAGATTTAAAATTAATATTTATAGACGAAGATATATCTTATATAAACCCATGTAAAAAATCATTTACTAAATTATATATTTATGTCATTTTTGTCGTTGCTTTAAGTAAATTAAAATAAAGTGTCATTATCACCCTCAGGTGGCTCCATGGGGTCCCAAAATAGACCCAATGATGCCCATGGTCAGATTTCTATCAACAAATATTATTAAGACACATGTTAGGGTAATATTATATTATTATAATAATATTTGTTTACCCTTATTTAATATATTTACCCATTAACCATTATAAATAAAATTTTTACTAAAGTAAATATTCATATCGTCTAAAAATAAAAGTGTCCTATTTTAACAATTTTGACCTCCATATTCTAAATATGCAATCCATTTTTTGAAATTCAAAACATTTTAGTGGAAAAAATTAATTTAAAATTAATTCCAACTGTCAAAACAATAGGTTTGTTTTTAAGAAATAATAACTATCAAAATATTGACAGTTATTTATGTCCAATTCCAATGTGAAATTACTTCCAATGTCTAACATTGGATTAAATAGTAAAAAATATAATTAAAATTTAAGACCAATCAAAGGGATAATCTATCCTTATAAATAAATTAGATTAAAAGGAAGTTTTGAATTAAAATACAGCATTTTTCACTATTCATAAAAAATGAAATTTTTTAGAAAAATATCAAAATTTCATCAAAAGTAAATTTTGATGTCCCAATTCTCGATAAAAATTTTATTTTGTAAAATAGAACATATAAAAGTGACCAAAACTATATTTATAGAGGGTTCTCCACTAAAAGATGTTAAATCGAACTTTTAAAGAATATTAGAGTATTTAGGCATAAAAGTAGATTCATTCACATTTTAACCCTCCAACTTTTATTGGATAAATGTAAAAACATTTAACAAACGTGTATAAACATATTTTAGTTAGTTGAAATAATTTCTACCAATACTACATATAGGAGTTAACTATCGTTTAAAGTAATATTATTATATTATTAGTGTGCAATTTATGATTTCAAAGAAACTCGTTGTTGCGTATCGAGTAAGCCATCAAACATAGCATCCTATTTAAATTAAAATAAATATTTATTTGAAAAATATTAAAAATATGAAAATGTATTATTCTTTATTTACCTTGGATGTTACAAAATAAATAAATAAAAACTAAAATTTTATTGTGTTTACTTTATTAAGATATAATAAATTATACAATTAGGTCCTAAGATGTAACCCTATTAATATTGATAAACATATTCAAATATTAATGAGACACACCATTGTGAACATTTTCATACATCTATCAGGTTCATAGAGAAATATCATTAAACTTTTCCCATTTTCTCTATTTAAATTATCTCATTTTCATTTCAAAAATATTCATTGTTCATTTGTGTGAAATTTTGTTAGATACATCAAAATGAAAAACATCTGAAATATAAAACATAACACATTATAAGTATATTAATATTTTAAATCACAAATTTAAAATAAGTTTTCAATGAGAATTAATTTAATATTAAATTTAATTAGTTTCCCAACAGCTCATTCTTCCATGATATGAGAATGTACCTCCAACCCTTAAGATTCATGAGAAGGATCATTGTCTCACAAGCAAGATTCCAGATATTTTGTCCATAGATTCTAGTAGAATAACTAGTAGAAACCCTAAAGGCATCGAATGGATTGATAATTTCGAAGTCTTTTTGGTTTTACAAAACTTTAGAATTCATATTTATATCTCCTATATAGTAATTTTATTCTATTTAAAAAATGTAGTGAAAAATTAATTAAATATATATTTTTCTATAATAAATTAAATAATTGTAATTGTAAAATTAAAATATCCCCTATATGGAGGAGTGACTAACATCCCCACCATGAAATGTGCATCAGTTACAAAATATCAAAAAATAATGGGGGAGCTGTTGGAGCACTAAAATTATCTAGTATAGAAGAATCATTGAAATTCATTAATATTGTTGGTAAATGTGGTGTGCTCTGAGAAGATGATTAGTTAGTATCTAAAAATATTTTATTCTCAGTATTCCTATAATTTAAATGGTTTATAATATATTTAATCTGAAAAAAATCAGATTTAATGTTTTTTAAATAAAAAGAAAAAACAGAAAAATGAATATATGTGGAAAACATGTATAATGGGAAACTTTAAAAAAATTCCTTACTAATTTATACATTAAATTATCAGCATCATCAATATATTAAATGTTATCAACCTCCATTTCAAAGAGTAGTTCATTTTAAACCTCCCTTTCATGTTCTATTATATCAATATTTTTATTAAATGACTATTGAATGTTGTATGTCTAATGAGGTTCACTATCACAATGTACCAATTGGAATTAATCACCCATATCTTACATGTATCAATGTTCTAAGTGTATAAAAGCACTCCACCCTTCATCTGATTCATTATCCACAAAATACATCATATTATCTTGTGAGGGTAGGATAAATGTATCATGCTCTTCATGCTCACCAATATTTATAAAGAGAAAGAATTTAATAAATATAAAATGTTTCATATCATTATTTACACCCATATCAATATTTCCCAACATGAATTTGAATCAGAAAATTGAAAATTTCCATTTTTTCATTAATTAATTTATATAATCAATGTTTCTACAGTATCCTACATCTACAGGTGTAAATAAACCACTATTTTGAGTTTTCAAGACTTCTTCATCATTACTTATATGAAAAATATAAAAAATGAAAATTATAGGTTTTGAACTTATTGGCCTTCAATAGAGTACTGCAAGCCAAAAACATCAAATTATTTTTCATTTCATCTCAATTATCAACATTCATTAATAATATATGAATATATACATTTTTAGTATTAACATTGAAAATATAACAACACACCAATAATGTGAAAGCAAGTATATTCTAACATGATGGGAAATCCACTAAAAATTATTTTTACTAATAGCTATTGGTGATTCTGAATCCTTTAAATCACAACCCCAAAGTATTCTCTATGTTTTTAATCATAATTTTATGATAAATGGATCGAAAATAAGTCTATTGAGTAGCAAATAACAATGTGTTTGTAGTAATTCTATGTCAGTTAGCTTAAAATTGACCCCCTTCCAATAGTTCAACAAATAGTTTGAAATATTGATGATTGGTTTTTAGAAAAAAAATTATAAGATATGTCATGAACACATCTAACATGATTAAATATATTCTCAGTCCCAAACAAACACTTAGAACAGAAGGTCAATCACTTTTCACCTATGTATCCTTGACAATAGAGCCTTCTGGATGAGATTTATTCCACACATATATTTTATAAGGACCTAATGACCTAATAAATAATATTACAAAAATATTATAAAAAATTGATAAAATAAAATTCATCAACAAAAATAAAAATAATATTCATGTTCCTATTAATTGGATACATCACTCGGCAGTATTACCATCCACCATGTTTCTCATTCTCAATAAAATAAATTGTATAATGAATCATGATAGTGAAAATTGATGGGTAAATAACTTCTTCATGTGGAAAAGTTTCAACATAATTTTTTCCCAAATATTTCCTTGAATATTTTGATTTAGATTTTTCATAGAATTCTCTATACAAAATATTCAAAACTGAACTAAAACTATCATTAATTTTTCAATTAACATGTTACAAAATTTCAATTGAAATAACCGCTCTAAAAATATATCATTTCTAACTCTTCAATCCATGTAAATTTTGATGTTTTAATTTAACACGCCATGAATTGTTACTTAAAATTTCATTTCGTAATTTTCTATTCTTTAAGGATTTAAATAATGCTTCTTTTTCATGATGTTTCATTGTGAAAATTTTTACGTTATACTTCCCATTCTCATTTTCCCACAACTACACATTATATTCATTGATTAAAAATCGTTTTTTCATTAAGTTAATCTTTTAATTTATCATGAAAATAATGAAATGTGATAATTACATTCTAAAACTTTTCTAATAAATATAAATTATTTCAAGATTAAAATATAACTAATTAAGATCTAAAGAATGATGTTTTAAAAATATACTCATTTTCCTCAACTTTTGTGTTCCAACTACTTTAGATATTGTACGTCATAATTATTTAAACTGTGGTTATGATGATTGAATTTTAAAAATTCTATGGTGGCATTCATTAATTGTCCCAAGATTCCTGAACTAGATAACGCCTTTAGTGAAATTCTCAATTCAATGTCTCTATTGAATTTTGTATTTTTAAACTTATTTTTTTAGATACATTATGAAATCAACAATGACACATAAAACACAATTCCTTACTATAAGATAATTATTGAGGATTGAAATGAATATGAAAAACAAGAAAATCCAAAACAGATTAGTGTTTTATTTTGGGAAATTAACTAATTATACGCATTAATAAAACATAAGTATTGAATATTTTACTCTTTTAGACATCTTATATTTTCATCGCATTGATCCATAATTCTCAAAATACCTTCATTAGAGTTTTATGGAATATATCAATGTCATTTTCAATAATTTTCTTTCACATAATCATTGTAGAAATAAAAGAATAATTATTCATACACATGCATGGAGGTATATTATTGGAGATTAAAAAACGATGAAAATGATATAATTCATTCTTAAAGTACCATAAGGGTTAAGATCATCAAAATCCAATCCCAAACTTACATTCATTGGATATGAATAAAATTATATGAACAATGAATAAAAAACCTTTAATGGTGTTGAACATCATGGATGTCTCAAAAATACAACATTGTTTCTATCTTGAGCATGCCACTTTATGTTATATGAAGTCTTATATGACATTCATAATCATTTCAAGCTATGTTTCAGTGGAAAGTGATGAAATAAATTTCTGGAGGTTTTCTTCTTCTAGTTATTCAGAGTGTTGGATTTATTTGTATGCTAATTTTTTGTCATTTATTTCCATCAACATGTATGACATATTATGCCTTATTTTTTATAAGACTCTTCTCACCAAGAAAACATGAATTCATTAGGCACACATGTATATTTTTTTAATAAATTCCATGGTGTTCGATGATTTTTTCCATCTCATATAACAATGTGGTGGTATTTTCTTCCACAAATGACTCAAGAGGAAACTATAAAATCATGAAAATTTTTTTTTATCAATCTATGGATAATAATTATATTATATAACTTAAAGACTAAAGAAAACATCAAATACATATCACACACATAATATATCTATTATTTTTCATTATTTAGTAATTTATAAAACTCATTTATTTTTTCACTGATGTTTTGAGAATTATTTAACTTATCAGGAATAGTTAAATGTTCTATTAAACTATTAAAATCATGTTAAATATATCCTATAAATACAAATGTATCATTAATCATGTTTCAAATTGATTTTTTTTTTCGGTGGTTCACTTTGTGTTTCATTGACAGGATACTAACTATTTTAACTTTTTATTAAATTTGATTCTCCATGACAAATCTAATGTACATTTTGAGTACGAACATGATTCAATTCCATGAAATAATATACTTCTTATATATTAAACCATTTCATATATTTATAATTTTGACATAGATATTTTATTATATCAAATATGTGTAATTTTTAAATTTCATAATATTAAAATTTAATCCAAATCATTGTCATATTATCCTGTGTTTTAATGGTAAATTATTACAAATTTTATCTATATATATTGGATAACCACTATTATATATATATAAATTATATAATATATATTTTAATGATTAATCAAACAAGTACAACAAATTTTAACATTTCATATCTTCTTCATTGAAAAGTTTAAGAAATTGATTTGAAAAAACACAAAACCAACATGAAAATGATCTAATACAACATGAAAAAACATAAACACACAATTGAATAAATATTAACACTCACAATAACATGATAGGATATTGTGAAAGAAGATCCCTATGGTGAAGAGAGTGAAATAGACTGTGTTGATATTGGTTGGACGCTGTTTATGAATTCATTTTTTATAGAAAAAATGGAGTATGGGATATATGGTTTAGGATGATGGAGTAGGTGGATGAGGTCATAGGGAGATGGGCCACCTAACAGGGTCATAGTTATTGGGACAATGGTTGATGGGGGGTTTTGAAGTTGTTTTCTATGGTAGTATGGGCTTAGGGTCGAGGGGATCATGGTGGTCATGTACATGGTTATTTAGGTTTTATTGAATAAATAATTAAAATATTAATAAATCTTCTAAAAAATAAAAATATATATATAAAATATCATGATGGTTATACCAAACCAGCACAATATTTTAAATAAAAATGTATATATATATATATTAGCAGTTGTTTCCAAATAGCACCATAAGACCACTTTTTTGTTGTGATTTTTGAACAAAAAAATAGATTTAGTAAATAATGATGGGAACATTTAAAGAATCATAATTCTCCCTAATTGTTTTCTATATATTGTGATGTTTTTTTCTCAGGTATTGTAACCCTTATCCTTTCGACAATTTATCACTACACAAAAATCAAGAATTTGTTAATGTTGAAATAGGTGACTGTATTTGGCTGTCACTAATGGTGAGTATTAGTGACCTCCAACTAGGTTCACTGCACCTCAAAAACCCAATCTATCACTCCCCGAGTAGAATGCCTCCCCAAATCATCTACCTCACCCTCATTGTTTTTCACATTCAGACCAACCACTACTCCCCCTCACCTCATGAACCCCCTCCTCATCCTTTCTCTCTCTCCCATGTTCCAGCCACCATTATTTCCACCACATCCACAAATCAAAATTTTTTATCCCTTACCTGATCATAGAAACCGATTTCTAAATCATAGCCACCCCTCTCAACACATCCACCAATTCTTCTATTATCTCTACCACAACTCACCATGCTACCCTCTGCACGAGGTTGTGCCTACTGAATCAACATGTACAAGCTTGATAGGTTATTTGGATTCTATATTCACTGCACTATCAGATGTTAACCATAATTTCATTATATAAAAGATCTGAATCAAGATTTATTAGAAACAACCATTATTTTGGGGGTTTATTACAATAATAACAATTGGGATTTTCTTCACTAAAAATTAGATACATATATAACAAATTTATTTCATGAAATATTTGGAGTTTTATGTTTAAAATGTTTCTTAATTAGAAATTCAATCATATTTTACTCAAAATTCTATTTCCTGTATGTTCCAATTTTGAAATTAGAAATTTTGGGCATAAATTTTTTATGATCTATATTTTAAATTAAATATATTTTCTACAAAAATTTTATTGACTTCGTCGAATTTTAACTAAAATATTACATCGAAATTGTATTAGATTCTTTTAATATATATTTCCATTATTCCTTTTTTCATTCATAATATAATTTGTTGAAAAATATTTTAATTTTGGTTTCTAATATTTGAGAAAAAATATTCAATATGATTACATATTGAGAATTCTATGAATTGGATTTTGTATAATTTATTCATTTTATTTAATTATATAGTCTATTTATTAATGTGAAAAATGATTTTCCTATGATTGATCAGAATCTATAATGAAATGTCATAGTTTATTTTTTGATAAAATCGGTTAGATGATATTTTGGATAAATATTTCAACCAAATTAATTCTACCTTATTAAACAATGAAATTATGTTTAGGGAATAACAATACTAGTTACATCATTTTTAGTTATTCAAAAATAAAATTGACTGTTATCATTATTTTACTACTCAACAAAATTAAACAGTAAAAAGTAGCTTTACTATAAAACGTTGATGGTATTTTAATAACATATTAATTTTATATAGTCATTTTATTTGATAACCAAATTGAAAATATAAAAAGTATTTTTTATATTAATATATATTTGTGATAGTCTCTTTAACTTTGTATCCCATCCATTGCTTTATAAATAACCCCCCACAAACAATTTGGTTATGTACATCAGAATAAATTAAAGATTAAGTTATAAAAATAATTAAATATTACATAAAGTTTTATTCTCATATCGTTTGTGAATTCTTTTACTATATTCAAGGATATTGAATTAAATTTAACGTGTAATTGTTTTTTCATTATTTTGAATAGATTTTGTGATATGAATTTCTAGAAATGTATACAATATCAATTGTAGTGTAATTATTACTTCCTAATATATAGATATGAATATAGATAAGACTTGGATTTATATTCTAAATTGAATATCTAGAGAATTGTTTTTATCGGATCGTGTACTTTACTGATTTCACTAGAAAGATTCAATATTACTATGTTTTTTGTTTATCAATAAACTTTACAATGAGGTATCAATTAACATGAGATAATATGTGGGGAAACATATTCATGAAGGGGTTTCAAAAAAATTATAAAATTTGGAATCATCATGGGGAAGCACATCTTTGTTGTCATCAAATAGAAACTGCTCGTAGAGATGTTGATGTGAGACGACTGAACTGTTGCATGAAATGCTTACTGAAATGGTATGTGTGTTGACTCATATAAAAACTATTTTTTTTTCTTGGTGTATTAATTATTGTAAATTATCATTTATGATGGAGGTTTTTTAACTTTAATTATTTGAATCAATGGTTAGATAGATCATTCCAATGGCTGTTAATGTTATTGAAATGGTATTCCCTACTGAAATTTAGATTCCTAAATAATATTTTCAACCACGTAAGAGGAAATAAAACATGGGTTTTACATATGGTATGATCGATTCATGTGAAAAAATTATATGTTTTTTATAAAGGAATCATCGAACTTAGATATTTGTATAGTCTATCAGTCTTCCCATTAGAAAGATAATGATGTAAATCAGAATCATTAAAGTTAGACAATGAAGCAGGAGAAATTGATTTACTTAATTAAAATGTGTTACTTTTCAATGAATCCAAGGATGAATATATTATTTATATCATATAATTTCTATAGATTAATGAGATGGAATATATAATTAAATAAATAAAGTGATATTCTAACACACCTAGTAGGCTCCCTTGCATGGAATAATTTTGATCAAAGGCACGACGCCTTTTCTAAAGACAATTGTAATTTAAAATTGCGGTTAAGAGTAAACGATTTCTATACATCTTGGTTTATGGTGGGTGTGACTCAAAACACATGGCATGTGGTCATGTTTCCATAAAATCATCCTTCATGGGTTTTTATAAAACTATAATTTCTACAACTTTCTACTGTTGTTTATGGACCTTGACGTTTGGGGTATAAGATTAATATTTTCCTTCATCCATTGATTGATTAGTTGAATGAATTGTGGGGTTATGGTGTGGTTACTTTTGACTATGAAATGAATGAAATTTTCAAACAATAGGATTATTTATTGTGGATAATCAATGAATTCCTACGTAATGTAATTATATCATGTTGGAATATGAAAGATGAATTTTATTTCCCTTGATGCAATAATTTAAAAAAATATATTTGCGGACAAAAAATATTAAAAAATGGGATTTAATTATTCTCAGTTTTTTTCTTCCCCTACAACATGAATTTAGAAATGACATATTGGAGTTTTTTGGTTCTAGATAATTCAACCTAGCACCAAATATCATGAAATGTATAGAAATATTACAATATATTAATAAAAAACATCCCCTTGGTATATTAATTTTATTATTTTGTTTCTCATATATTAACATCTGTTTCGTTGGTGGGTATTTTTATTATTCACAATTGGAATAAGGAACAGTTATTTAAAATATCCCTTGAATGAAAAAACATACTAAAAAATAATCTAGATGTCATGACCATTATAAAAAAAGGTTTTCTATATAATATTGTGGACCATTTTGTGCATAACTGGAAAATAAAATGACGATGTTAATGGGATATGAGATTTTGAATATGTGAATTTATGGAAAATAAATCATCATCACATTGATTGGTTTCTAGGTTTTCACAGTATTATTGAATGTTGCATGTGTCCCTTATATTTTTAGGTACGTAAAAAATCACATAAAAGGGGCCAATAGAAAGAAAAATCAAATATATTGACATGAAATCAGGGGATAATAAAGTATAATTTTTTATATGGAGAAATCAAAATGATATCAATTGGATTCTCATGTCAACTATATAATGGAAAATGATGATTAAAATTTTCTAGTTTATTAAAAATGAAATATCGTCCATTAGTGTGTCAGAAATGTGAAAACAAATTCTGATTGACATGAAAACCCAGTAAAAATTCATTGAATAATTTACGATATGCTGGAATCAAATGTGCCTTAATTTGATGCCTAGAATTATCTCAATTTCTTAAGTTACTATTTTACAATATTATCATTTTCATAATAATGGGAAAATAATTTCTTGTATGGGCCAAACCATACGAATGAGATCTTATTTATATGAAATATTTGGGAAATTATCTTTTATGTAATCTAAAATATATAAGAATTATTATAATGTCAATCAAGTACCTGAATTTCATGGTATGATAAGTTATGATGCTTGACCCAGAAATATGACATTATGTGAAAAATATAGTAAAGGGGACCAATACTAATAAAACATAGACAATAAAAAAAGGATATTGAGAGTTTGATTTTTCGTGCTCTAGAGGAAGTTTAAACCACCTACTTTATATTTAGTTGTGGTTATAAAAAAACTGTTTATTTCATGGTCACAATTTAGTTAGTTTTTTTTTATTATTTTGAAGCCATTCTGGTAAGTGTTTTTAGTGAATAATTTAGCCATAGGTTCCCTTTTATTTGGAAGTGGTTTTTTTATTTTAAAAAATATATTGGGTATAAATAAATAAAATAAAATAAACTATATTGGAACATATCAGTTGTGATTTCTTTTGGAGATAGATACATGTAACAAATGATAAATATTTTTACATAATGTATTTATCATCAGTTTTATAAAACCACCACTAAATTTGGGTTTTAACAAAATTAAGAAAACACTAATTCTATAAAATAAATTCGTATAATAAACTAAAACATAAATATATGATAAACCCATCATAAATAAATAATCATATAAAAAAATTAAACAATCATAACATTAATATATTTAAACCCATTCAATTGTCAATATATAGATAAAATAGGTCTAAATAATGTCAGGGGCCAATATATATCACTATCAGGACCTCTACCGAATCTGTTTGCTTCCCCATCTTGCAATCAACTAAAATTGTCTATGTCATCTCATCCAATGTAACAAAAATGTAAACAAAAATTAAAACTACACATAATATATCATAATTACTATAGAATAATTTATTAAATTATAACATACCGTGGAAACTATCAACCATCATGTCTTCCTTCTGAATAATTTCATGAGCCGAAACGGTCAACCTCATACCAACTTTCAGCATTTTCCACCTAAAATGAAAACCAGAACATTTAAGAAATGAAATGAGAAAGAGAAAAGACATAGAATATATTCAAAATGCTTCACATAAAAAATGATGTTTTTTAATCAAATAAAATATATTTTAACAAAAAACACATAATAAATAATAAAAACCACTTTGAGAAGTGAAACATACTATTTTATGATAATATAAAACATGAAACTAGAATGGGATTAGTAGATATTAAAATTTATTTTTAAAGAGACTTACGTTGTTCTTGAAATTTATTTAATAAATTTTTTAAATATTTTGAAATCCCATCTTGTGAAATATTTCAAAAACAACAATGTAGTGGTTTTTCTATGATTTTACATCAATATGAAGTCATTGTCTATAGTTTTTACAGTTCCACAGGCATTTTATTGTTTTAAAACAAAAAAAATGCATTTACAAGCTTAATGGGAACCCATCATTCAAAATGATCTGTTGTTAGTTCTTACATTTCATAATTAATTCTATGCTGGTCGTCACAATATTTTACGGAAATCCAATAATGTTTCATTAGTTTTCACCATTACATGAATGTTTTATTGTTTTAAAACACTAAAAATGCATTTGCATCCAAATTGTAAATCATCATCTGGAACAATGTATAGTAAGTTCCTATATTTCACAATTTTATTTATGGTTGTTGAAACCTAATTTCCGGAAAATCCAACATCGTTTTCCTATTTTTGACTATTTTATGTACATTTTGGTGTTTTAAAACACCTCAACCCTATTTACGACTATATAAGGATAACTCTTATTCAGAATGATGTGATGTCAGATTCTATATTTTCAATTAAATCTATGATTATTTCACCTAATTTTAGGACAATCCATTACTATTTTTCAATTTTTAACAGTTCAATGCATGGTTTAGTGTTTTAAATTACTAAAAATGATTTTAAACCAAAACCACCATTATGAATTAAAATTCCTTTTATACAAGATTTAACAATGAAATATATGATGGGTTTCCTCTTCTTTTAAGGAAATCCAACGTTGTCTTATTGTTTTTGATCCCCAGAACACCTGTTTTAAGGGATTTATAAATTTCATATTTGTTTACTAAGAAATTGTAACATCCCAGGTAAATAAAGAATATGAAATTTTCATAATTATTAATTTTTATGAATAAATTGTTAATATTACTTTAAATGGAATTCTATGTTCTATGGCCTACTCAATACACAACAACGAGTTTCTTTGAAATCATAAGTTTCACACTAATAATATAATAATATTATATTAAATGGTAGTTAACGCCTAACTGTTGTAATGGAAGGAATGAATAGAACTAACTACAAAATTAATATATATGTCTGTTAAATATTTTAACAATTACCCAATAAATGATAGATGCTTAAAATACGAATGAATCCAATTTGAAGCATAAATATCCTAATATTTTTTAAAAGGCCGATTAACAGCCTTTTGAGGGCGAACCCTATTTAAAACTAATTTTTTTAAATTTAATATGTTATATTGGACCAAATAAAATCTTTCTTTAGAATCTGGACATCAAAATTTTCTTTTTCTATATTTTTGTTATTTTTTCCAATAAAGTTCAATTTTTAATGAATAGTGAAAAATGTTGTATTTTAATTCCAAACCACCTTTTAATATAATTTATTTATATGGATAGATTATATTTTTAATTGTTTTTAGAGTGTAATTAGAATATATTTTTACAATTTAATCCAATGGTGGTAATTGGAATTAATTTCATTGTGAAATTGGACATAAACAACTGGCAATCTTTTGATAGATATTGTTTCTTAAAAACAAGCTATTTATTTTGACAACATTAATTAATTATAAAATAAATTAATGAAACATATATGTTTTGAATTTTGTGAAATAGACATCATTTTTGAATTCGGAATATCAAATATAGCTTAGGGTGAATTTTTGGTATTTTTCTTAAAAACCTCATTTTTTGATGAATAGTGAAACCACTAAGTGGTAGTTAAAAACTGAATTTTTCGTTAAACAAAACTTTACAACTTCAATGAATTGAATTTCAAAAATACAACATACAAGGTTTTCATTATTAAGTAAAATTTGGTTCGATGGGATGAAAATAATTTTTGGTGAATAGTAACTTTTGAGTTTTATTAACCGCAATTATAGGTAATTAGGGTAATTTAAGGTAAAAATGATATTATAAAAGAATAAAAATATCTTGAAACTTGTACTAACCTTATTGTATGAGGCTTTTCCGACCAATACAATCCATGGATCAATTTTTCGGACCCTATGGAGCCACTACTGTAAGAGAATGACATTAATACCTTTTATTTAACGTAAAAAAAAATATGTCACAAACATGTATTATTTTACAAAAACAATTTTTACATTGGGTTATATAAGTTATAGTTTTCACTATAAATACTCATTATAAAGATAAAAAGTTTTCATACATCATGTTAATTTTTTTATAATTTTTAGACATCAAAATTAAATTAAATTATTTATGACACAATGATTTGTTAAGAACAATCGCTAAAAGGATAAAATATATATTTTTAGTGACTGTTATTTGATATTTCATCTACGTAGATTATTAATGTTCTTTGTGTTCTCAAATATTTATAAATGATGAATAGAATTTTTCAATTTACCTCAATGGGATGGGATATAAGGGTAGAAATTTCATCGAGGATCATGTCATCCACCCACTAAAATACTGAAGCTAATGCATTTTCCATTTATATCCACCATTGATCCTATATTTTCCTGTAAAAATATTTTTATTTTACTTTATCTTCCAATATTAAAATTTATCATTACGATTCCTGATAAATAGCACTACTACAACCCCCATTGGGTGTAGCAATAATATACGACACTACCCTAGCAATGATAGTCGAATGTTTAGGTGTAGAACACATCCCATGTACAAGTATGTGATTCTACATTTCTAAAATTATTCCAACTATATTGTTTGAGGAAAATAATGTTTATTGTAAAGGTATTTAATCCCAAAATTCCTGAATTGTACCCTATTAATACAAATATTTTATCAATGATTTTTTAAAATATCTCAAGATCATAATGTTTTCTAATTAAAAAATCATTAATATTTATTTTTATTTTAGTACTGTAAAAACACATTATTTAAAATTATTTTATATCTAAAACAATCTTTAAACGAACGTAATTGAGGATGTATAGATTTATCAAACATTTCCAAATTGACATCATTTGATCCATGCAGTAGGACACATTTAATTAGGATTAAGTCTTGTTAGTTGTTATAATATTTTTATTATTATTATGTTCTTATGGTAATGAAATAATATGAAATTTTAGTGAAACATACTTACTCTAATGTCTTTGGTAGGGTTATTAATAAAACTACCACTAGGTTTCCTATGGACATTAAATCACTTCTCTTTTCAGCCAACTAAGTGACATAATTGATTGTCCATTGTAAAAAATGTAATCAAGTTAGATAATAAATGAGTTATAATAAAATGATAAAAAAATATTAAATAAAATACAAACCAAAATTATTATTTTTCTTAAAAAAATATATGACCCCACAATGTAAGGAATGACTTGATTCTCATGATTTATAGAATAATTTTTTATAATACCTAGAACAATTAGAAATGATAATTAAAATTATTTTTTTTGGGTTTATGTTATTTAGATACATTAAATTATATTATTACCTCATGAGATGCATCTTTTTTTATATCGACATTGAGCTTTCATTTATCAAGAGAAATGACCTCAGGCACATTCTCATACATCTATTCTGATATCAGAGATGTTTCATCATTGTCATTCCATAATCTCCAATTGAAATATCTCTATTTATCACAAAAAAAAATCGTGTTTATTAGCATAAAATAGGGTGAGGAACATCAAAATAAAAAAACATCTAGAAATAAAAAACATAACACTTTATCAATATATGAGAAAAAATCTATTCTATTTTAAATTAGTTGTCAAGGAATATAAAATAAATATTACAATTACTTGATTATCAAAGACATAATTATTCCAGGATGTATGGATATACCCCTAATATTTATAACAAATTTGAAATCCCACCATCTCATAATAAGTTTTTCGAAGAATTTTATAATAGATTCTATCATAGTCACTAGTAGACACACCAAACTCATCAAATGGAATAATAATCTTGAGGTCCTTCAAGTCCCATACATCTTCTATGTTCATATTTGTGCCCCTTCTATGGTTTTCTTTATCTGTTTGACAAATGAATTAATCAATTAATAGAATAAAATGTTTTAAAAAAAATAGATATACATACCAGTAATGGTAACTCTCTAATATCCCTTAGATGAAGCGGTGATCAATTTCTCCATTTCCAGAGGTGAATTATGCGATGGGATACCAACAATATCTGTGGAAATATCTAGCTTACTACTAGTTCTAGGTACAACAAAATAAATAGTATCTACAGAAGATAATGGTAGGGGTTCCATGCTCTGAGATTCTGAATATGTAGTATCCTAAACAACTTTTTTATTTTCATTCCAACAATTCAAATGATTAAAGACCATATTGTTACAATTTTTTGTTATAGAAAATTGATTAAAATTGATGGAATAGTTTTTATTCAAAAAAGTAATTTATTTTTGAAACCAATTTTAATGGATTTTTTACTTATTTTCATAGAATTAGGATTTATAAAAAATTATATTTAATGGTATTTATTTCATGTTTGAAACTAATGAATATTTAATAAAATGGATGAATCAAATAATTTTAATGACTATTATATTTTAATATATTATTTTAATATTAGATAGAACAAAAAAACAATATAATTCTAATTAAATCATAGTGTAATTACCATAGTATTTTATCATACAATATCATATATTTGTGATTTAGTTTATGTAATAAAATTTTTGGATTCATATTTCCATATTTTTTATTATTCAAATATTAATCATTACAATGAGTCATATAATCCTTGATAATAAATATATAATCATAAGAAGGTTCATAAATTATTGTATAGAAACATCCAAAAAATTTGATAGCTAAAAATTAGATGTATCTCTTGATAAATGTTATTAAATGGAATAATAAAAATAAAGATTGTTATCCATATATTTTAGAAGATACTGAACCTATGTGGTGAAATTTTAATGAAACCCACATCACTTGTTACAATACTTGGATGGTGGTGTGTTGATTATTCATTCCCAAACAACATAATATAGGATTAGGGGTGATGACTAGCACCAAGAATGAAGACATATATAAGATCCCATAACCTAGATAAACCTATAACTGATAAAAAATAATAACACAAAATAAAAAATCAATATCCACCATTAATACATAGGTAACGAATTGAATAAGAAATTTATGCATGAAAAAATAGTTATTGAATACAAAAACACATATACAACCACCAAATGGATATAAATATCATTAACATAAAATATTATATATAATATACTTCAAGAATGAAATGATACCACTTTATTTAAAAAAATCCATTGAGGAGGGGAACTAAGCCGCGGTGATTATGGTTGGAGGGGGGAGGTTATCATCTCTATCGAGCCGACCAGACATGAGGTTGGAGGGGGATGTCCATAGGGGTTCCCATCATCGGTTATCCTTCCAAAGAGTAGTTCAGAGAGGCCGAGGGATATGGTGTGTTCCTCTCAACAACTAGTCATTTGGACATCAAGGGGGTTGAGATCAGATGGTTGGGGTGATGGGGGTTTGGGGTTTTAGGCTCGGGGTTACCACCAGTGAGATGATAGAAGGAGGTTTGGATGGAAAGGGGGTCATGAAAATAGGGTCTCCTCTAGAGAGGGGAGTGGAGGAGGGGTGGGGAAAATGGGGTTGTGAGCTAATGGTCACCACTAGGGAGAGGATAGGTAGTCAGTGTTAGTTGGGGAGAATTAGGGGTCATAGGGAGGGATCGGGGGAGGAGAATGATTATGGTTTTTTTAAAATAGCTGAAAATTAATTGACATTCAAATTTATTTAATACATAAAAAAATTATCACAAAAGATTCATAAAACCGCAGTGATATTATATTTTCTTATTCAGTTTTATTTCTCAGCAGTTACTAGAACCACCGAGAATAAACTTCCATTAAACATCTTTTTTATTATAGTGAACCATTTATTTACATTAAAATATGGGTGTACGATCATTGATCCGTTTTTGAAATATACGAATCATTGTCACATCCATAAAATTATCATGTTGTATAGTGTGATAGATAACAAAAGATGATGTTTTCTAGTTTTCTAAAAAATGACATATCTTCCATCCTATGGTAAAAAATGATTAATTTTAAAATCAAGGAGAAAATTACAAAAATATTTTTTGGACTCTTGGAATAAACCACACATTAATATGACACACATATTTATTATTATGGTATAAAATATGACTTGACATTATTAAAATTTTTAAGAGTGGTATTCCAAGTGTGTATTGGTATAAAATGACCAAACATGATCTGAATAACATTAAATCACAGTTAAAGGATCTCGGATATAATGAAAATCAATGGGAATCATTGGTAGATCAACCAGGTACCCAAATTTCTCATAATATTGAAAATGGAAATTTTCCCACATATTTGGAGTTATGTGGAAAATCACATAAAATAGGAAAATTCCATGAAAATACACTTCTATTAATAGGAAATTTTGGTTCAATAATCACATAGTAGTTTTTGATATGTTGGAATCACCCCCACATCCATCAAATATTCATGTTTTTCTGTATGGTGAAAAATGATGGCTAATGTTGTCCAGTTTCATTAAAATGACATATATATAACCAATAGGTAAAAATTAAGAAAATTGAATGTGATTGATGTGAAAATAAATGAAAACATAACTAAAATAATATTTCGTATATTGGAATCAAGCACACAAAAATATGATTCTTTGAATTATTGATATCTCTTAAGGAAAGATTTCACATTATTATTATTGTTTTAAAATGGTAAAATCATATTTGTAAGGGTTACAACATAATAAATGAGCTATGATTGAGATGAAATCTTAGAAAAATGAACTTTTAGTCATTTAAAATATACAAGAATCATCATAATAATGATTAGATAACTGAATTACCCAATATGATCAAAAGTGGGGTTCATGCCACAGATTTGGAGTGAAGTTAAAATCACATAAAAGGAAGAAATACCATGAATACACAATTGGATTGATTGGAAATCATGTTAGAATTATCAATGAGTTATTTATGATATATTTAAATCAATTTCATATATTTCTTATTTTCATGTCGCCTCATATGTTGGAAAATTATGGGGAACATTTCCTAGTTTTATTAAAATTAAATATCTCCTATCATGGGGTAAATAAATTAGAAAAAAAATAATTGATATTAAAAGAGTGAATATCTTTAAATGAATCAGTTTTTATCCTTTGGAAATCACAACATGTCAATATGATGATCGGATTGACCAGTATGATCTAGGGTATGATTTTACATTTTTACAATTTTTGTAACAATGATAAAATCAGGTGTTTATGGGTCACACCTTACCAAAAAATCTCTAATTGTTATGAATTTCTTAAATAATCATTTATTCCTTAAACATATATATGAATCACTATTACATAACTCAACTACATGAATGGATCTGTATAATTGAAATTGGTGTTTCCCCTTAGGAATTGTATAAGGTGAAAAAATACCAAAAGGTAGCCAATGCCAATAAAATTCACAAGGATTGACATGAAATCATGAGATAACATTCACTGAATCATTTTTGATCAATAATAATCAACACAACATCTAGTGTTTTTTTCTAGGTATGATGAAACATTATGGATAACATTATCTAGTTTTATTAAAACATAATATCTTCTATTAGAGGAACAAACATTAGAGAATGACCTCTAATTTATGTGAAATACAAGTGATAATTTCTCAAATTATTTTCAATCTATTGGAATCAACAGAAAATATTTTTGATTCTCAGAATAAGTACTATTTCATTAGGTATGATTTTGAATTATTTTCATTTTTTGTAATTATTGTAAAATCATGTGTGTTGGGGTCAAAACTAACCAAACAAGATCTCATTGACAATAAATCACAACACAACAATATTTATATAATTTAAAATATATAGGACACAAAATAAAATCAATTAAGTACCATAATTTATTTGTATGTTCAAATGTGGAATTTGTCCCTTGAATTGGGATCTAAGTGATATATCATGTAAAGGGGGGAAATACTAAAAAATGTACATTTATTGACATAAAATAATTGGAGGAAAATTACCAATTATTTTTTGATCTATAAGAATCAATCCCATATCAATCAAATGATTTTGTTTCCCCGTATAATTTCAAATGATGGGCAACCTTGTCTAGTTGAAATAAAATGACATGTCCACTCTCAATGGGTCAAAATGAGAAAAAACATATGATTTATTTGAAAATATATGAGGGCATTCCTTGAATAATTTGAAAACATTGGTAATCAAGTATGGGTTTAATTTAATTCTGTGATTGATCGGTATGGATTAGTGTATTATTTGAATATTTTACCATTTTTTAAATAATGGTAAAATCATGTGTGTAGGGGTTAAAACTGACCAACGATCTCCAACTGAAATAAAATATAAGTAAAATGATCTTTAATTCATTTAAAATCATTAATAATCATCATAACATCAATCATGTAACATATTATTTTGTTATGTTCGAAATATTTTTCCCTCAGATATAGAGTTAAGTGACAAATCACAAAAAATGGGACAATGCTAAGAAACTTCTTGTGGATTTATAATAAATTGTTGGAGAAAAATCACTGAGTTATTAATTTTATATAAGAATCAACATGGGATCCATTAAAACCTCATGTCTCCTAATATATTGGAAAGCAATGAATAACATTCACATGTTCTACTAAAATGTAATATCTATCATCAGGGAGTCAAAAAAAGGCTTGTGATTGCTGTGAAAATCTAGGAGTGCATTCCTAGAATCGATTTTTGAACAGTTAAAAACAATATAGAATAAATTAGATGTCCAGATTAATAGGTATGGCATAATATATTATTTGAAATTATTAATAAATTTGTATCAATGGTAAAATCATGTGTTTATTATTCCGAACCGACCAAATAAGATTATATTTATATAAAATCATTGGAAAATTATCTATATTTCATTTAAAACCAATATTAATCATTAGTATATCAATCATATACCCAAATTTATTTGTAGGATTGAATCTATCATTTTTTACACATAATCAGAGTTAAGTGATAAATCACATATAATGAGCGAATATAGAGAAAAATAACCTCAATTATGATGAAATAATTCAATAAAAGTAATTGAGTCATTTTGTATTTGTATCAGTAAGTGTTGGATCCATAGGATGCGCATTACTTCCTATATATCTGAAAATGGTGGTACTGTTTCCAGGTTTAATTAAAATGAAATTTCTCCTATCGTTAGGTCAATGGTGAGAAAATTTCCATTGATTGATGGCAAAAACTAGGATAACATTTAAAAAAAATTATTGATATTCTAAAATCAAATTTATGTTAATCCGGTTCATGGATTGATCGATCTGGATCATGGTGTGATTTGAAAATATTAATATTTTTTTAATAGTGGAATGCTCATGTGTTTGAAGGTCAAAACTGACCAAACAAGAATATAGTGGAATAAAATATTTAGATATTGAACTTCGGGTATTTAAAATTTTTAGTATTTATAGGCATGTTGATTGGATACCCAAATTTCCCAGTATAATAAAAATTGGTTTTTTTTCCTTAAGATTTGTATTTAAGTGAAAATTCTGATAAAATTGACCATTTTAAAAGATACACACCTTTACTGATATTTACTAATGCTAGAGATGTAATTGAATAATTTTTTCCTTTAATAATAAATGGTACATCCAACAGATGCACTAGTCACCCAGTATGCCAGAAAATGTTATGTTATATTGTCCTGTTTTGTTAAAATGACATATCTATACTCAGGTGGTAAAAATAGAAAATTTGTATCTGACTAATGTGAAAATCATGGAGGAAATTCAATGAATAATTTATGATCTTTTTTAATCAACCACATGTCAAAATGATTATTAGACTCATTGGTATAGCATAAAGAATAATTTTACATTTTTTTCCATTTTTGTAATAATGGTAAAATCATTTGTGTGGGGTTAAAAACAGAAAAAATGATCTATGATTGACATGAAATATTCAGACAAATATTATTAATCCATTTTACATTTTTAAGGAATCGTCAACTCATTGATTAGATACTGGAATTCCATCGTATAATCGAAAGTCGTATTTTTTCCTCAAAATTAATGATAAATGAAGAACCACATAAAAGTTAAAAATAACATGAAAATTCCCATGTATTGATATTAAATCACGGTTTAACATTTATTGAATCAATATTAACCTATAAAAATCAATTTTTCATCAATCAGATGCTCATTTCACTCATTGTGATGGAATACAATGGGTAACAATGTCATGTTTTATTAAAATGACTTTTCTCCCATTAGTGGATGAATTTTTTGAAATAAAAATCTGATGTACAAAAGAATATATTAAAATATACCTTTAATCATTTTTGACCTTATGTAATCGATCTTGTGTCAATCTATTTCATGGATTGATCAGTATTTATTAATATGTGATTTCACATTATTATCATTTTTGTAATAATGGGAAAATCATGTGTATAGGGGTAAAACTAACCAACTGGGATTTTATTAGCATGAAATATTATGTTAATGTTCTCTATGACACTTAAAATTCATAGAAATTATTATCACATTTTCCAGATACATAACTTTCTCTATATGTTCAAAATTTGTCTTTACCCCTCGGATAGGGACTTAAGTGAAAAATCACATAAAGGCACTAATACTAAGAAAAAAAATTTGGATTGACATTAAATCAATAGATAACTTTATTCGTGTCATTTTTTTATCTGTATGAATCAATGCGACATCCATTTGATACTCTCATCGCCCAATGTGATAGAAAAAAAATGGCATCACTGTCTAGTTATATTAAAATTTCATATCTCGAATTAGGGTGTATAAAATTAAAAAACAACATCTCATTTTCTGAAAATTGTTGGAGAATATTCCTCAAATTATGTGTGTTTTTTTTGGAATCATCTTCATTTCAATTGGATACCCATATTGATCGGTATAGCTTAAGTTATATTTTGACAATATTACCATTTTCTATAACGAGAAAATCATGTTTGTATGGGTTAATAACATCCAATGAGATCTGATTAAAGTGTAATTTTAGGAAAATTTTAATTAATTCAATTTAAATCTATATGAATGAGTTTAATTTTTTTTAGAACTTTAATTTCTCAGTATGATTAAAAGTCATGTTTGAACCTCGATATGGTGTTATGTGAAAAATCACATTAAATAAAAAATACTATGAAAATACACATTGATTGATAAGAATTAATTGTAGAAAGATCATTGGATGTTATATTATATATAGTAATCAACTCTGCATCAATATCATGCTTATATCACCAGGTAAGATGGAAATCAATGAGTATTATCTCTTGTTTTATTAAAATCAAATATATACCCTTATGGGGTCAAAATGAGAAAATTAATTCTGATTTATCTAAAAATATATGAGAATATTCCCTGTATAATTTTGTTTTTTTGGAGTCAATAATTTTAAAATATGATGTTTAAGTAGATCAAATTTTATTGATGTATGATGTTATATTATCAAAATTTGGGAATAATGGGAAAATCATATATCTATGGGTTAAAATTATAAAAACAAGATTTTATTGAAATGAAATCTTAGGAAAATGGAATTTTAGTCCTTCAAAATCTGTAGTAATCATTGTTGCATCAATAAGATACCAAAATTTCTCAATATGATAAAATTATAGCATCTCCCACGTTTTGGTAGTTATGTGGAAAATCATGTAAAAGGGGATACTAATAAAAAAAATATCTAAAATTGACATGAAATCATACGAGAAAAATCAGTGAGTCATTTTTAATTTTTAGGAGTCAATGCCAAATCCATCAAAAGTTCATGTCACCAAGGTGATGGAAAATGATTATAAATATTTTACAGTTTTATTAAATTGATATTGCTTATGTTAATGGGTCAAAATGAACAAACAAATTTTTATTGATGTGAAAATACTAGAGAAAATTACTTGATTCATTTGTGATCTAAGGAAATAAAATTCTATTCAATAATATTACTAGATTGATCATCATGTCTTAATACATGATTTGAAATTATTATATTTTTTTTAATAATGAAAAAATCAGGGGTTTAGATGTAAAAAATTCCCAAATGCGAAGTAATTTTAATTATTGAATGGCCCAAAGCCCTTATAGTTTTTTTCATCTTTTGATAATACCCCTTTAAATAGTTGAATGTGAATCCTTATGTGGCATGTATCCTTAGTTACATTCCCTGACACAAAGGTCATAGAGGAATCCCAAACTATGACTACTTGGAACAGCACCTCCCTAGCATCTACATCGGGATTTCATCTCTGCACCATCGTATATCTATTCAGTTAGATGTCCATTACATAATTTCACATGCCTGATACAAGAAAAAAAATTATACACTCTCATTCATCCAAAAAGTTTAGCTCTGCTTTGGTGAATATGCATACTCTGAAACCTCATTTGGAGCCAGCTCCTTGGAAAATCTCGTCTAACGTTTTCTAGTTTTATTAAAATGATATATCTCCCACCATGGGATAAGAAATGAAGAAATTACATTCGTCTTATGTAAAAAAGATATAATAAAATTCATTGAATCATTTATTAACTGTTGGAATAAGTCACATGTCTATATAAGGCAAGAATTGATCGGTATATCTTTTGGTATGATTTGATATTATTACCATTATTTAATAATGGGAAATCATATGTTTTTGGGTTAAACACAGCTAAACATGTTTTGATTAACCTAAAATTTTTGGGAAAAGATATTTATGAAATTTAAAATGTCTATGAATCATTAACACATGGATCATATACTTTAATTCGTTAATAATATTGAAAGAGGAATTTGTCCCTTAGATTTGGAGTTATGTTAAAAATCATGTAAATGGGTCCAATACCATGGAAATGAACATGTATTAACATCAAAAAATTAGAGAACTATAACACCTAGAAATTTTGTGATTTTTTTCAAATAAACTAAATTTATTTGAATGATTATGCTACACAAAACACCACATTAGGATTATGCTATACACAATACTAAGTTATTATTACACTACAAGAAACATTGGGTTATCTTTTGTTACACATGATACTAAGCCATAAAAACCCATTATATATTATTAATATAGTTATTTAAATGTGACCATTATAACATATTCATTAACGCTATTGTTAATAATAATAATAACTACTTTTTAATTATTATGTACAATGGTTTTATATAAATAATAATAACAATACATAGTTTTTGGTAGTCTATATATGTCCTAAAAATAATATTTTATCAATAAATAATTTTTATATAAATTTGTGACAAATAATAAAATTAATTTCTTAAACTTTTAAAAAATTAATTTGATAAGCAGTATTTACTTTTTAACTCTTCGTGCTAAAATTTCCTTAAAGGGAATTTTTGAGTATTTTTAATTTGTTTCATTTTTTCTGAGTAGTGAAAAATAGAAAATTGTAATTGAAAAATACTATTTAATTTAATTTATATATAATTTTAAATTATATTTTATTTTGGTTTTAACGTAAAATTAGTTCAATTACATACTCATTAAACAAATTTAGTTCACTTGAATCAATTTCCTTTTTAATTTATAAATTAAAATATTATAAACTTTTGGATATTTTCCCATTAAAAACATTTCATCATTGTATTTTCAGGATTAATTTTAAATTAAAATTTTTCAATTTTGTAATTTAAATTTAGAAAAATATATTCAAAATTTTATTCAAAATAGTTAATATTACATAATAATTTCAACTAAGATTTGGAAAAAAATGAATAGTTAATTTAGTAATAATTAATTGTTGCGGTTAAGTTAAAAATGGGATTATCGAAGGGTTAAACAAAAACAATAATGGTAAAAATATCCTATACACATATTGAAAACATTTTTTATCCATATTAAAATCATTACACCTATAAGTTTTGATATAGGACCATTGTGGAGACATTATAAATATTAACAATGTGGAATCACTCAATTCTTTTTCAGAATAATTTGTGTTTCCTATCCCCTGCTTATAAATGGACACACACTCTCCTCTAGTCATCACACTATAAACCCCATAGGGATTAGAAAATTACAACACAAATCACTTCCAAAAATCCCTCCTATCATCCTGGAATCCTTATTTTGTACATAAATCTCATATTGAAATTCTTTTTGTGAAAACCTAAGGAGGATACCTGAAGAAGAGGTAATATTCATCAACAAGATTGTTTTTTTATTTCTCCCTCAAAAAACACAAATAATTATTATACCATAATGAATTAAAAACCTTCAAATCATCCATATACTTATATTTATTAAAATTATGTTCCTGAACTACAACCATAACTACTTCCATCAAATAAGTTCTAAAATCCCCATTCATGTGTATGGAGGACAACGACCTCATGAAATGATGTAACTCGTTTTTATATTACCAACTCTAATGATTTAAATTAATGATATATATATAGTTTTTATTTTATATTTATTATATCATCATTATTATGGAAATTTTATTTTATATGTACTATCATGATTTATATTTTTTGGGGAATATGATAAAATTTCCCATTTGTACGGAAAACTTCCACCTCAGGAAGTGGTGTGATTCATTAAAGATTTACATGGAATGTATTATAGATTAATTTAATAAATTATTCGATATATATTTCATAATAATTATTATATAATTATAATTTATATCATTTAATCTTCTTTCCTTCCCTCTAAAAATAAAATGTAAACCGCGCTCATGCCAATATACAACCTACTTTCCCCATGAATGGTGTTCTTTATTTTCTTCCAATAAGTTTTTTGGAATAGTATTTATAAATAAATAATTTCGAGATATTATATTAATATCATGATTAAAATTATTTATTTTAATAAACAATGATCAATAAAATATAACAAAATAGTGAAAACATTCATTAAAAACATAGCAATTTTTGCGCGAAACATGTCACTATCATGGAATTGTAAATAAAATAATAATAAAATTTCATAAGAAAATAATATATGGTATTATATATATTAATAATGTTTTATAAAATATATAATCAATATATATTTTTTATAAAAAAAATTAATGAGTATTAAGGAAATCAATACTTATGGTAAGATATTTTGGTCACAATTTTCCTTTTTGGGACATATGTTATGTTATGAACCTATTTTCTTTTATAAGGTTTGTATGAATCCCATTTGGCATATAATATCATTAATTTGTTTATCATCATGATATTTTAATGATTAATAAATTTATCCTTTTGAAGTGGATTACAATTCAAGGTTACCAAAATGGTAAGTGTTTTACGTAACAATCTTATCATTTATTAGGATAATTTATGATTAAGTCTCAAATGTTGATATATTCTAACCAAAATATCATTAATTATCAGGATTTTTCTTCTCCATAGTTTACTCATGATATCTTCATGTAATGGTACAATTGTTTCACTTTTTGGTATTTTAAATAAATGAGAAACTGTTTTTAATAAAATCGATACTTATTTATCTCTTGTGTTGGAAATATGTTTTCTTCCAAAAATATGTGTAATAAAACCATTTTCAATGCTTTTTTTTATTATTAAACTATTGTTTTTAAAATAAATATTTACCCATTTTTACTCTAAAAATTTGACAAGAATCTTCATGTTATTTTTTGAACAATTCATGATTTTTTTTATCAAAAATGTGAAACAAATATTTTATTTAATCCATATGAAATGAATATACTTTTCAGAATGCACAAACAATAATTAATTATAATATTCTATTATAATATTTCAATTTTATTTTCAATGAAAAATATTTTCAAAATTTTTCATGTTTTAAAACGTTTTCTAAATAACTATACATGATACTTCCCTCAAGATATGGTTTAAATGACTAATCAAAATCATTTTTCATCTCTAATTATATGTAATGATTTTATCTATTAATTACATGGGATATGATCCCAGGATACCCTTATTATTGTTTACCATAATTTTTATGGTTATTATGGAATTATTTTTTTGAAACCTATTTCTCTTCCATGTGTTATACCATGTGGAAATTTTTATAAAACTCAATTATCTTCACAGGTTATGTTTTAATGAAATTATTTTGAAATATATATTTGTCCATTAAATATGATATGTTGAAATATTTATAATACAAATTTATATTTCATGGGACATGATATGGTGAATGTTTTGTGATATTGTGGCTCATGTATATATAGTTTAAATTATATGATTAGTGGAACCTATATCTCCTTCAAATTTATTGGGTAAATAATTGTATCTCCTAAGATAAACGGGACTACACTAGGTAGTGAACTAATTTTAGTAAGGTACTTTTCTCACTCTGATGGTCTTGAAAATGACTCGTGACTGGTATGATAGTTTTTGGAGTGAACCCATTCAAATATGAGAACTTTTAGTGTTATCACTAACTAATATGGGAATGATTTTCATTGATTATGTGTATGCCAGAAATTTAATTACCTATGTTAATGTAATTATCTTGTAGATCATGTTCTTTGATTCCCTAACGATTCACGTCTTAGGAACTGTCAATATTTATTCCATGACTCCAGATTATGATATTTCATATGCATACTCTAGTTTTAATATTTTATTCTCATGTTCTTATATCCTTATATTTTTGTTATGCTTATGTATCTCCCTTGTTTACCCTTACAGAGAATCTGATGTCACCATTTTTTACATTTCTTTTCCTAGGGTATGTTGAAAATTATTATGTATGACATGCCTAATAATTCTAATATCTGTGAAGAACATAGTGGGAGATGAAATAGCTCACTAAGGGACTAATGCTTATTTTTCTAATTTTCCAAATACACCAAACTATTATAGTCCTTAGTCATGTATTTGTGTAATTAAATTAATATTAATGAAAAATGATGTATTTTATATCTATGATATGCATGGTTATCTATAGTTAGTATCATGGGATTGGTTAAGTTATCCTTTGAAAACTAGAATTATAAAATCATATTGAGATCGCTTAAGATATGACTAAGGATAGGTCTATGTTGGATTCATAGTATTAGAAAATGTCCTTTAACATTTGGAAAGGATAGAGTAAGTGGTTTTTAGGAACTTATATATCTATTAAGAACTAAAAGTGGTTTTGGAACTAACACAGATGTTTCTAGGGACAAAAACAATTAAAAGGTTGAATTTATCTACAATCGTTCATCACTTGGTGTATGGAAATGGGCCATGATGCAAACATAGTTTGAAACTTCTGAGGGATATGAATTGAAAATTCACAAACTCTTTAAAAACTATCATCAATGGTTTGACTTGATGAATACTATTAATTCCCTTGTATAAACCTAATGTTTCATTTAGTAAATAATGTGTCACGATTTAGAGATCCTATAAGTAATTTTTTAATCTTTTTTGGTTCCCTAATTTCATTATTTTTTTGAAACTATTTTTTTGATTTATTCAATGGTTTAGGCTTAAAGGAACCACAATAATGCATACTTAAATTGAAAATGAAATGATATCCCATGTGCGAATCCAATTTTTTTTAGAGATAAAAAAAATAATATCATGGTTAAGATCACAAAACAATCTCAAGCTATGAATCATGCTTCACTTAAAAATTGAAATAGAGGGAACAATATTATATTAAGTCATTCATGAGCCAATTTTTACCTTCCATTGATGGATCAACCCATCTAGTAGTTTATGAGAAGTAGATTAGTATAATAGAAAATATATTTTTCATTATCCAATGTACATAATATGAAAAATTCATTTACCCTATCTTTGATTTTGTTGTTGAAGTAGATCAAAGGTGGTCTCATATCAAGAATATGTGGAAAAATGATAAAATTATTCTATATATTGGGATGAGATAAAGAAAATATTTTTAAATAAGGTTCTTGTATTCTTCATACAAAGATAGAGAAGAAGATCCTTCTGTTAAATAAAAGGGTTTGAGGAATATTTCGGTACCTATGAGGAAAATCATACAAACATTTTGTGGTATTCTTCTTTTAGAATCATCAAACCTAAAATTATGTTTTATTGACTATTTATTTTCATAAAACCATGTCTCCAATGGTTGTTATCCATAAGAGAATTAAGTAGCTATGAAGAGATTCTTCAATGTGCTAGAATTGTGTAAATAGAGGATGGAGTTACATATGAATCACATGGTTTTGAAAATAAAAGGAATATAAGGATCAATGGAACATCTAAAAACTAGTGAGAGAATAAGTTGATATTTCATTTATGCCCAAAGTATGGGAATAAGCAAGGATTAAATTGGCTAAAAAAGACCAGTAAATGTTTCATGTTTGAAAGGGAAGAACATTGGGAAATGGATTAACGATTTGATGGAGGAAGTTGGATGATGATGTAAATGGAGATAAATCTACAAAAATGCACCATGCACGCTCCATTGTTTCAAATTAAAGAAGTGTAGAACTATACAAACCAGTTTCCAAATCATAAGGTTAATGATTATGATTGATTTTAAAAACCTCTTTAACTAGGGGATAAGGGGATATCTCATGCGATCACTGTTTGTACTAAGGGATGTGATAAAGACATAGTTAAATGTATACTTACTATCAACTCTATAAATAATAATGTCTTATTTGACTCTAGATCAAAAAAATTAATTCATTTCAAAAAATTTCCAAGGGTATCAAAATTCCACTTGACAATTAAATATAGAATTTGTAGTGAAATTACTTAATGGTGTGATGATAAAACCTTAAGTTTATGAATATTATTAGGAATATATTTGTTAGAATGTACTTCCTACAAATTTTTTTAACATCAATCTCTTGAATTTGATGACATCTTAGTCATGGACTGGAACTCTCTACATAAATCCCACATAAATTGTTATGTAAGTTATGTAACATTTGATATTAGAAACCAATCCTCGGTGTCCTATCAATTTTATAGTATGTATGATATTCTTAAGAATATAACATAAAATATATGGGTCTCAATTACCATTTATATGTGGTGTTAATGTTATATGATTGGGAATCAACTACACATCGATGATATGCCAATTGTGTGGTAATTTTTTGATGACTTTCTGGAAAAAAAATTCTAGTCCTCTACCAAAATGATATGTTTTGTTCTAAATAGAACTCATACCTTATTCCATTAAATGTTTAAAAACTCCTTATTGAATGGACCCATTTTATTTATAGGAATTGAAGATAAAACTCTATGAAGACCATGGTATGTGATTAATTCATCCAAGTGTATCACCATTCAGTGAACCTATTCTTTTTAAAATAAATATATAGATTAATGTGATCATGTAGGAATTATTAGGGGATGAAAAAAGATCATAATGATTAACAGGTATCATATTCTCCAAATTGATTTACTTCTTGATCAACCACTTGAAGCTTAATACATTTCCAAGATTTAACTACATTATCAGTATCATTAATTGATTTTTAGGAATGTCTATATACCCAAAACAATACACAATTTATGGACATATTTAATATATAGTGATACATTTTAGTCTTGCTAATTCCCCTTATATTATCATTTATTTAATTAATATATCCTTTAGAGATTACCTTAATCTAATTGTGGTAGTATTTATAGAGTATATCCTTATCTAATCAATGGGAAAGGGTGATCATGAAGATTATTTTATAATGTTTCTAAATACCCAAAAGAAGGATAAAATAACTAAAAAATATAAAGAGTTTGATTTTTTATGTAAAAGGATTCATTTTTTAGTCATATAAACTAAAGAGGGTGTATATCAGTAGATCCATCAAATAAAAAGTTTATCAAGAGTTGTCCCAGACTAACCACAATCATTGATATTTGTAGTTTTCCTCGTTTAAAAAGATATTATTAGTGGTTTATGTAGAATTTATCACTACCATCTAATTATATGAGATATTTTACTAGGAAAGGAGTGTAGTTATTCTAAATAGATGAATGTGATAAAAATTTCAAGGAGTTGAAGAGAAGATTAGTCATTGTACCTATACATTCATTACACTACATTAGACAAAGGTTTACAATCTCTAGTGACTCGTCTAAGAAGGGATTGGGATATTTTATTACACAAAATTAGATGATTATAGATTATACCCCACAAGAATTTAATATCCATGATTATAATTAGGGAACTAATGATCTGGAGTTATCTATTGTAATTTTTTCACCAAAAATATGGATACATTATATTTATAGGGAAATTTGTATATATATAATGATCACAAATTATTAAATTATATATTCACATATAAGGAGTTACATATGAACTAGATAATTTGGTTAGATAAAATTAATGATTATTAATACTCAATATATTAACACCCTAGAAAGGTGACCATGGTGGCTAATGCATTGATTCAAAAGGATCATTCTAGTTTATTCATGATGCGGATTACAAAATATCCAATATTTATGGATACTAAAATTATGGATATAGAAATCCTGAAGGAATGGGTAAAATTTTATCTTTCTTAATCGAATGTTCAACCATATATCCATGTGAATATTAAAGAGCTAAAAGAGGAAGATATTGAGCTGAAGAAGAATGTTTGAAATTTTCTTATCTTTAACCTTGATCATGATTTAATGATAAGGTTTATAAACCTTGTATAGGTTTTTTCTATACTATACATGAAGAAGGAGTTGTTAAAGGAAGCTCATATTTCTTCATTTTCTATTCATCCTTGAGTTATATAAATTTATAGAGATTTGAATGAATACTTTTGGTGACATGCCATTAAGAGATATATCACAGAGTTTGTATCTAAGTTCATGTTATGTCAACATGTTAAGGATGAAATATGAAATTCTAAGGGGTTTTTCTATCCATTAACCATACCAAAATTGAAATGGGAAAAACTAAAATTGATTTTTTCATTGTACTCCATAAAATTTCTAAAGGTATAATTCTATACTGGTTCTAATTGATCACCATACAAATTCAACAAACAATATCACTGTTATAGAAGACTTCTCTTTCGATAATCCTTCCAGGATATACATTTAGGATGTGGTAGGTTTTCATGGAATACCACATTCCATTGTGTTGGATTGGGATCAATTATATTCCTCAATGTTTTAGAAATTTCTTGAGCAAGCTCGGGATGTTGAGTTCTGTTTTGGAACTTCATTTTATACCTAAATCAATCACCCATATGAAAAAAACTCAAGACCAATTAGATATTTTGAAATCATCTACATTAGATTTCAATGTCGATTGGGATAAACAACTTTCTCTAGTTGATTTTTATTACAACAATATCTTTCAATCAAGAATTCAGATTCCTCCTTAAAAATACCTTTATGGAATTAAATATAGTGCACTAGCATGATAGAATGACATTGTAGAAAAAAGATATTACGATCTAAGATTACATAAAAATGTAAGAGAAGTATATGGCCAATAAAAATCATATCAAGGAATCATAAATTTAGTAGAAACATTATGATGATAATCTTTATCATGATCTAGAATTTGAAGTTGGTGACAATGCATTTCTTAGAATTTATCCATAGATAAAGGTTTTGAGATTCAGGATAAAAATTAGACAAACACTTATGAATATCGAACACTTTTAAATTCTTTATTGTATTGAGACTATATCATATCATTTTGTGATCCCATAAAAACACTCCCATGTTGCTGATGTATTCCACATATCTCCCCTACAATTGTACATACCTTACCCTTCACAAGGGTTGAAGTCAGAGGTCATACTACTGGAGAAAGATCTTTCTTATGAGGAAAAAATTGGAGATTTTGGATCTTATAGATAAGGTTCTATGAAAAAAGACTACTCACCAAGTAAATGTTTTGTGGAAATAACACTAGTTTCAAGAACCTACATAGGAACTTGAGGTAATGTGACACAGAAGTATCCTCAATTTCTTGTATCAGAGTGATGAATTTCAAAGGAAAGATTCATTTTATGGGGGGGTAGAATGTAAAAACATAGGTTTTTGTGAATTTTTTTTGAATTAATTAAATTTCATTGATAGATTATGCTACATGTAACTCCGAGTTAGGATTGCACTATATAAAAAATTGGGTTATCTTATATAACTCAAGATACTGAGTTTCAACAAAACCTAAATATATTATTATCATATTTATTTAATCTTGAACATTATAGCCTAGTTGTTAAACCTATTAGTATGAATAGTAATAACTAATTTTTATGTATTCTGTATAATATTGTTTTATAAATGAAACATATGGATAATAACAAACTTATTTTTCAGTAATGTTTTTATATGATACAAAAATATTATTTCATAAAAAAATTATTTTTATTTATTTTGGGCACAATAATAAAAAAATTGACACTATTGGGAAATAATTTAATTAAAAAATAATTTTTGTAATCCTCTTGGAAAAATAATATTAAAGTGATTTGGTTTTTTTTTAAAGATTTATTTTTTTAGGTATATAGAAAAATACTTAATTATAATTGAAAACAACCATTTTGATTAAATAATTTATAACATAAATAATATTTTAAATTGGTTTCAATGTAAAAATAGTTCGATTATACATATATTATTCCCATTTATGCCATTTTAATTGATATTATATTGAATTTAGATAGAAAACCATTGTATTCTTTTGAAAATTTTCTCTTTAAAAAACTAATCTCTCTTCACATCTGCATGATAAATTTTCAATTAAAATTTTACACATATGTTATTTGAATATGGGAAAATTGATTTCATATTTGGAATCAGAATAATTAACATTATCTATAATGATCATCTTAATTTTTGACCAAAATGAATAGTGAATGCTGTAAAAATTAATTTTCATGGTTAAGGTAATAATGGATATACCGGGGGTTAATCCTAAAAGATAATGGTAAAAATTTCATATAAAACTATGATTATTTATGTCAATAACACTATATATATTGTTTTGATTATTATATATATTTACATTATAAATTTTAATTTAATTATAAACAAATTAATTTTAATTTAACTGGTTTAACTATTATTTCATTTTATCTATACGTTGGTTGAGAAAGAATATTGGGATGGTCTATAGCTATTTGGATACAATTTTCTTATTTTTTGGTTTTTTAATTTTTCATGGAATTTACAATGTAAGTTTTTAAATAAAATTATTCAAGATATAAATTGATTCTGGTATTTTTTTTCTGTAAATTTTTTTTCTAATAATATATAACAACCTATAAAATGATAACCAAGAATTAATGTTCATTTTTTTCATAGTTTCAATGTTATTAAATCAATCCTAAACAAATAATTTAATCTTTTTAGTTCTTTAATTAGTTTTTATTAAACACTATCAAAATGGATTAAATATTTATTAAATTTATACAATATAAGTAATTTATCAATGATTTAAAAGGAAATTATATAAATAATATGAATATTATCATGTATCTTCCTTGAACCATGAATATATTGATGAATGTAAATAAAATCTTTATGTTCATGAAAGGATTACTAAATGGTTTATTATATATTTTTTCCTCTCTGTAGTTGGAACTTTATCATCTAGGAATAATTTCCATGATATTAGATCAAAATTTTAATGAAAATAAACACATTTTAAATATTAAATATTAAATAATAATCCCATAATTTAGTGATATTTTTATTGCTTTTTATAATTTTAGAATTTATTTTAGAGTGAACCTTTTCATATGGTATCTATTAGGAAACCATGAATAAAATTATGTGAACTCGCTATCATTTCATGATAACGGTACATGGTTTACAAATCATGCATGATAACTACACATCATTTTTGGTTTCTCAACATTCACTCTAGAATTTAAATATTTTATCACAATATATTCAAACACTAAAAAGTATATCAAAAAATGAAATAGATCATTACTTCTATCAAAACTACCAGAGAGATTGATGAATATTCTATAAATACACATATTTATTCACATATAGTGGTTAGAATTCTAGGTAAAATGTTAAAAGTAAAACATATAATGCATAATTTCAAATTCATGTGTTCCTGGAATAACTAAATAACTGAATTTATATATGAATATATTAATATTTTTGATACCCAAAACAATGGAATGTCATAATTTTACGTAAATAAGCTATCTATGCTTCTTTATGACAACATCTATGTATTTACCTCTTATATCCACACTAACCCATTACATTTCCAATGTTAGGGGATTTGAATCAATCTTGTAAGGCTCCACCAATGATGGTGTATAGCATCTTCAAGAAAATTTCATTTATAACCAAATATTACATCCCAATATTTTAGTTGAAAAATAATATTATGCTAAATTTATTTCACCACATGCAATACTGAATTTAAAACAAATTGTACCATACTATTAAAATTTTATTATTTAAATATAACTGTTATAACATATTCATTAAATTGATATGTATGAATATAATTAACCAAATCCTGAAATATATGTAAATGATTTTTCATTAAAAAAAATGTATAGATTATTTCATAGGAATTGATAACCCAATTTTAATTAATATCATATATATGATTAAAAGAGATATTTTTATAAAGAACATATTTAAATCAACAATTTATACTTATTAGTATGTAAAATAATAAATCCCGATCTATGAATAAATTTAATGAATTATATGGATTAAATATTTAATTAACTAAATTAAAATTCCTCTAATGTTTGTTTGTAGATAGGTAATGAGTATAAATTCATATTGATCTTCTAAAATACATTTTCTTCAAAAATGGTATTTATTACATTTTTTCATGGATATTAAGATTACTTTTGGATAATTTTAGAAATAGCAGTTTATAAAATGGATATTGTTTTTTAAATCTACATTTCACAAATAATATTCAGATGTGCTTTTGATATTATTCTAAAACGGCTTATTTTTCAGTCAAGAGTGAAAAATATTGATTTTGAAAAAAAACCAAGTATGTGTAATTAAAGTAATATAATTTTTACATTCAGTTTTTTATTTTTTAAATTGTCACATGCATTTTATTTTTATAAAAATAATCCAACTATTTCAATGATAATAAATATTATAATATATTTTATAATAAAATAATTTTTATGCTAAAAACTGTCATTTTTCCAAAAATGGTTGTTCACTATGTTTTGAGAATTTATAATAAAATTAATTTATACCACTTCTATAAATGGAATACTGATAAATTAATTTCATATTTTGAATCATAAGGTGTAAATTTAGTAATGAGTTTAATTAAATTTTTTCATAATGAATATTAATCATTGTAAAAAAATTCCACCGGGGTAAAGAAGAATATAGTTTAATTAAGGATAAAAATAAGTGATAAGATCAAAAAATATCATATAAAACCATATGGTATAAGAATATTTAGACCCTTATAACATTATACTTTAAATGGGATAAATTCATTGAATATTTATCATTAATAAAATATTATATTATATTATAATGATGAAAATTTACAAGATTGTCACTCCCCTCACTTTTGAAGCAGAACCACCTGTCCCCTATTCTGAACACACCCTTGACCCACTAAGAACGAACAAGACCTTCCAATATCCCATTATAACCTTCATATCCATGGTGTATAATCTTTGTTTTAATCAAAATTCCATCCTAAAATTCTTTAGGTGTAATCCAAAAAAATATTTCTAAGAAGATGTATAACACTTAACCATGTTATTTTAATTTATTTCTTCTTATAACTCTTGTAGAGATATCATAAACTTACTGAAATAAAATCATCAATATCCTTAATATATTTATATGTTATTTTGTTTTACATTATAACCATTTTTCGTCTCTTTTTTCATTCTATGCGTTTTTAAAATAACACCAATGTTTACATGTGCACTACCACCCCGAGAAAGTCGCGCGCTTACTTTTTCATCACTACATTAGACAGATGGTTATAAATATGTAGTTATGAATATATAAAATATAAATAAAATTTTCCTGATTTTTTATGGGTAATATATTTCTTTCCATGATATCATTCAATCACTTGTAAATTTAAACATCACGCATGTGCAATTGGGGACTGACACTTCCACGAATAAATTTTATTCACTTATTATTACCACATCACATGGATGGTCATAAGGATATAAATAATGAATAAAGATTACACTTATAACATATTAATTATTCTTTCAAAATATTTCATTATACACTATATCTATATTCCACCTAGTAGAAAATAGAAAACATTTCCCATGCACACGTACAGACTATCATCTCCATGAAATGATGTGTTCCATTTTTCATGATAAAAGTACAAAGATTTTTATAAAATAGTATGTAATGTATAAAAAATATAATTTTTACATGTATAAAACACCATAGATGATAGAACCATGATTCCTTTTACCATAGTCATCCTAAATAAGTTTTTTTGGGGATTATCAACCATATATCCTCAAAATTTCATACCTGAGAATCATTATTTTATTAAAAACATAAGACACAGTATTAAATGAAATAAAATTGATTATTATAAGTTAAAAGGTTGAAACATTTTCTTAAACAATTAAATAATTAATTTATGTTTGTTATACATGAGTCAATATGTGTACGTCATGAGTCAGACTCAAGGTACGTTATTTTTAATTAAATCTTTTTTAAATGTTTAATGTTTTCATTAATATATTTTTCCCTAAATATCCTTATTTTATAAAATGTGTCCGAAATTTTATTATTATATTCCAATTTTTTAAAATTAATTTTAAAACTATATTTTAAATTGCATATATTTTTATAAAAAGTTGTTTGTTTAACATCATCAATACATGTTACTTTTGAAAAAGTATTTATGGAATAATTTTTACAAATTTAAGATAATGGTATTATTTATTAAGAAGTGTAAAATAAAAAATTTCATGGTTTTTAAATGAAAATTATATTTTCTTTTCTTTTCTCAATTATAATTTTTGATATTTTTCAATGGAAAAAGCAGTTTTGTTATTATTTTTTGGTGAGTCCCAAAAGTACATCTAAATTCGCCTAAATTAGCTCTATAGATTATTCTATTTGTGAGATTGATTTTAAGAGTGATTATAAGAGTAAAATAAAATTTATTTCATCAGATACTAATATAAATTTAATATGATCTCAAAATATTTTTTATTGAAATATTTTTATTTAAAAATCAATTTAAAAATATTATTTTTTTAGAAATGTAAAGCCCTTTTAATGTTGAAAATAATGTTTTCTAGGAAAAAAACTTTAATAGGTTCTCTGGTTTTCATTGAAACTCTCCTGATTGGGATTTTTCCTAAATGAATTATTGTCAATTTTTTTAAGAACAAATTTTCTGAATAAATATTATTAAATTAGTATTTAAAAAATATTTGAGCTAAATTTCATAGAGATTTCATATATTTCTGAATGGGATGGTGGTTTCCTTTTCTTTTTATATCCCATTCTAAAGTTTAGAATTTCATTCCATGTTTTGAAATGTATTTCACAGGGACTTAGGATGATTTGAAACTATATAAATTTCTATATTTTCTCTTTTGTTCCGCCAATGTAAATTAAAAAAAAACTGGATTAAAATAAAAAGTTTAAATTTAGAAATCTTATTTATGTAAATAAAATGTACATTGATTCAAAGTGTGAAATTTATTATATATGGGTTTTATATATAATTATTTTTCCTAATTCTATAAAACAGAACACATAAAAGGCCATATGAATTAATAAAATCAAAATACTTGCTATTAAACAACTAATTAAGGGTTGTTAATTACACATGTTGTTCTAATTGTTATTAGATATAATCTATAGATAAAATTAGAGTTTATGGTGTTATTTGATCATAATTTAGAATTGTTTTATAAACATAATGGTTAAGATTAAATGGAGAACTATGTTATTTGTATATAGTATGACCTGGTAGAGATTAAATTTTTTTTATTCTTATCATACGATGGAATTTTATTATATAATCACATTAACTATTTTTTAGTAAATTGATAGAACCACTAGTAAAAAAGACAAAAAATGGAAATTATGGAAATTTTTGTGGTTGTATGAATATCCAACCAAATAGGAATAGAACTATAGGGAAAACTCTTATGGTTTTGTTTAATGAGTAATATGGAGTTATAATTAACAACCTAAACATAGGTGAGCTTTTTAATTATGTAAATAAGATAAAAATGGTGTTTTGTGGAAGTTCAGGTGATAAGGATCATAATGGTAAAAATATTCAACATCTTCGGGGTTAAGAATGTGGGAAGAAACACCCAAGTAAATTTCTCAAAGGAATATGAATAATTTTTAAATATGGAGAAAATATGGATTAAGAATATCAATGTCTTTGGAGGAATGATAATTAAGAAAACCAACAATTTCATATGAGTAATGGATTATCAAGGTTATATATTGATGATGAAGAAAAATTGAATAATATATAAAATTCCTATTTTTTAATAGTTTTCAATATTTTTAAACTATAAACTAGTTTAGATTGTCATTAATGAAACATAAGACATGATTAAAATTTTATAAATGAATTTTTATCGAAAAAGTATGAAATTTACATTTAAAGTATTGTGATAAAGTTTGAACGATTATAATTTATACATTGAGGTTTTTGAGAGTTATGATGTTGTGATATTTTGTTGATAAATTTCATGATGACCATAATTTTAATTGAAATAATACCCATTTTATGTTTTATATGATAGGGTGCCTTAGATATAATTTATGAGTTTTATCAATTGTTTGAGGAATATGTAATCCTTAAATTTTAAATGTGATGATGTTATTTTATGAAAAATGATTTTATATCTTATGGACATAATATTAAAGATATATATAACCTTTAAGAGAAATATGATCATCAATGTTGATGTAATTATAGTTAATTAAAATAAAAGTTATATTAAATTTTGGGAAAATATGATTGAAAATATAATTAATGAATGTGTGATTAATGTTATTTTAAAATAATGCAATTATTTTCAGAAAATTATATTATTATGGTTAAAATAAATATTAATATTTTTATGAATAACAGTTGAAATATATCATTAATATTTGTATGATATGCTTGGGGTTTTATGGTGATTTTGGTCATTTATAGAAAATACCAGCATATTTTGGTGATTATTTGATTTGGGAATATTTATTTTTGGTAGGTGACATTATGAGTGATTAATTTTGTTTAGATATAAATGTCATGTTTATCTTGGAAGAATATTTTATCAAAACATTATAATTTTTAGGTTTCAATTTTTTCTATAATATTTATAATACTTTTAAGATTAGTTATTTATGGAGGGATTTAAGTTTATCATTTGTTGTTATTGTTGAGACTTTTGTATTACTATACAATTTATTCATTTGGATATTATCTTAACATGTATTAATAATTTTGGTTTATTTAATGTATAATGATAGGAGGAGTAATTTATTATACTTTTATTGATCTTTTTGAACCATTTAAATTTAATTGTAGGTTTTAAAGTAGTAAAATATAATTAGTGATATTTAGTTATTGGATTAAGGGATGAGATTTAAGTTTAAACATATTGATTCACAAACTAAGGGTGAAATTCAACTTTTGAAGTGAAATGAAATGAGGTTCTTATAATTTCTTATACTCTCTATTTCAATGGTAAAAAAATTTTAAAATCTATTGAGTCTCATATGAGATGAAACACTCCACTATCAAGGTATTATTTCAGAAAAATATCTGAATATATTAGTCTTTTATAGTTACATGAATTAATGAAATAATAAATTATCAAAGATTGACATAGAAATTAATGTTCGTGATAAAATCAACATCTAATTTTATTACTATGCTATGATAAATTCACATTGAAATAATCAAATCTTAATTGCGATGAAACAATTTTCTTAAGCAGAATGAATTTAATAACCTCATATTTTAGTTTTAAAATCATACTATCTTCAATTTCATGCATCACACACAATACCAAGCATAAAATGAATTATTTTTAGCTATAGAAATAGTTTTATTTAAATATGACCATTAAAACCTAGTTGTTTAATTGGCGTATATGAGTAGGAGTAACCACATTATAAATCATATATAAGTATTTTTTTCTTCAATAAAAATTATTTCTTCCTTTGGAATAAGAAATCAATTTTAAATAAGATCATATAAGTGATTAAAATATATATTTTTCTACAAAATATATTTATATGTGTAGTTTATTTTAATCAATGTAAATTAATTTAATAACATTATAAGAAATATTTTGAATAAATTTATATATTTTATATTTATTAAAATAAATTAACATTCATTTAATGTTAGTTTCCATATATGGAATGATTATAAATTCATTTTTTACCTAAAAAACAAATTTTCATCAATTTTTTTTTAATTTTTTGGCAGGGATATTATGATTAATTTATTCCACTTTGAGAAAGTGTATTTTATAAAAATGAATTCATTTTTTATATTATAATTTCTAAAATAATTTTATGTAAATTTTTTAGATATATCTGAAATTTTAATGTTTAGGTGAACAGTGATAAATACCAATTATTGAAAAAAATTCATTCATTGATATTCAATAAAAGTAATTTCGATGTTATATATTATTTTTTATTTAATTTAATGTAATTCCCCGACCCCAGTTACCCAGAGTCGGTGCATTATTACATAACATTGGCATGATCATAAGAAAGATCAAATCTCGAAAGACCGATTGGTTTAGTAGCCTTGGAAAATGCCAGATATATTCATAAGTTTTACATTACATTATAAAATGAAAAACTACTACAACAACATAATGTCTCAATAGACCACACTATTATCCTCTCATAAAATCCCTGCAGGTCATTCATAACTTACTTCTTCACATCCTGGGAAAAATAAAACATAAAAAAGGGGTGAGCTCAAATGCCCAGTAAGGATAACAATATAGCGGAAAGAATAAACATTTAAGGCAATGTATAACTAAAACAAAAGCCTTTTAAATATGAACTTTCAACATGGTATGGCATAAATAAAATGAAATAATGCCATTTAATTATTCACATGGATATTCTACTAATCGAATAATCACATGCAAAAATCAATAACCACTTTCATAATGTTGGAATGCATAATGCCAGACTATCATAACCACATAGCCAAGGCCTCGTGCCAAGACTACAAATAAGATTTTGTCAAGGCCTTTTGCCAAGACACTAGTTTGTCTCATGAGACCTACCGATGCATCGAGGAGCTATAGCGGGCTCCACCCGTCACTTATTAAGTCCAATGCATTCCCATATGAAAAGGTTTAAACATAACATAAACATTCGTATTAAAACTAGCATACGAAATGTCAATAATTTCACCATAAACTATGAATGGTATAAAAATAGCACATCCACAGTCAAACATATCACAAAACCTTCAATACAATATAGAAGTTTTGTATCATAATAAATCAACTTCAAATAATCTTAAAATCCATCAAAGGATGTTGACATAGATGAAATCAAAATTCTTTTTAAAGAAGTATCTCCTTTTATTTTGAAATCATTTAAGTTCCATATAAAATAAAACATTTTCTTTGAAAATATTCTTATAAGCTTGTATGGAAAGCTTCGACGATTTTATAACGGCGGAAAATAACCGCACCCGCCGTATAAGTTAAAAAATCATTCTTACCTCAATTCTGTCGAAAAGGTTAAAAAGGACCTTGTTTTGAAAACGACGGAAAGATTCCTTTATAAACCTCTTATAAAAAGTCAAACAAGGGTATAAATGACTTAAACCCATATTCTTGTAAATAGTAAAAATGTTTTGAAATACATTTTTAAGAAACATGGATGTGGATGATAAAGAGATCCCAGTAGATTATTACGTATAAACAACCTCGGATAATGAAGAGATTGTGAAATAACCCTTACCTTGTACTTTTCCTTGGTTGTGGTAGGTTAACCTCCTGTATAATGGTGAAATAATTGTTATTAAATTATACAAGAATCATATACATTAATATGATATCATATATGATCTTTTAATATTGATTTGATAATAATATCTTAGTATTATCGTTGTTTCGGGTGTTAACTTACTTGTTTTCTTTTGTATGTTTTGTTACGTAAGACATGTATGTAAAGGATAGGTTGTATATTATTCATATCCAGAATGATATCAAGTCCTTAAACATCATTTTTTTAAATCATCAAATTATACTTGAATGGATACGATGGAGAATGAATCTCATCGCGTTCGTGGAGACGGTAGTCCGTACGTACGCACGAGCGACAATATCATTCTTTTGATATTCAAATAATATATAAATGGATGGTATATCATATATAAAGAATCATTAACATGTTAGATTTATTATTTACATGAGTTACACATCATTATTATACCCATCCAAATAATATTATATTGAATAACAATTACACCACGACGTGGAGACGGTAAGCCGTACGTACGCACGTATGGTGACATGTTATTCAAAGGGTGGATAGAATACTGAATATGGTTGTACCATATTTATAATAACATCACATTATATAAATTATACTGGAGTCATTATTTTAGAATGGTAACAACAAAGGAAGAAGAAGTGGAAGAAGAAATGAACTTGGAAAAGGGGTGGTGAAAACATTACCTCTTCTTCGGGTTCTTCCTTTTGATTTGATCAAAAGGGCTCCTTAGGTTGGCTTTCTGATCAAACTAAGGCCCCTAGGTTGTAGTGAGGGATGTTGGGAGAGTATTTGGGCAGAGTTTGGCCGAACCAAAAGGCTTTAGAGGTGTGAAGAAATGAGAAGGAGGAGTGCCCTTTTATAAGAGGGGTGAGGGGCACCTTTGGAAAAGCTAGAAATATTAATTTATAATAAATTCATATTCGGTTTCTAATGGCTCCAAAGTTGACTATTCAAAGGTTAAGGTGGGGATAGGTCTAAAACCACTCAACCAATAGAATTTAGACAGGTTTGGGTACTTATATTAACCTTATCTTTAAGTATTAACTCTAAGTTAATTAGTTTCACTTTTACAATGTCTCTTTGTATTTTTATATAATATGGTTAATAAACTTACTATATACATCCAAGAGACCCCCAAGTGGTCCATTAATGAGGAACCTATCATAATATAAGTCTCTTGGCCGAACCTTAGATTTTTAGGAATTTAATATCAATTAATAATATAATATTTGTTTTAAGAACTCTTTTATGTCAATTTTGACACTATTCAATAGTTGATTTTTTTGAAACTCCTAACAGATTGATTACTTCGAACAAAGTCCATTAAATCAATCCTAATATATCATATTAGCCTAGAAAATTATTTTAATTCATTAAAAGTTTCATATTATATTTATTTGGGTATTTATAATATCAATTATTTTAATTTTTCACTATTATAGTAATTACTGCATCATCATTGTGTCATAAATAAAATAAATTATTTAATGTCTAAAAATTATAAATAAAATATCATTATTTAGGAAATCTTTTTATCTTTATAATGAATATTTATAATCTAAAATCCAACATATATAACCCTATGTAACAATTGTTTTTCTAAAAGATATATGCTTATGTCATTTTTGTATTCATTTTAACTTAATTAAAATAAAGTGTCATTATCACTTACAAGTGGATCCATGGGGTCCCAAAATCGACCCAAAGATGCCCCTGGTCGACCATGTATCAACCAATAGGGTTAAGACACGTTTTAGGGTAATTTAGTATTATTATAATATTATTTTTTTTAACCCTTATTTACCGGATTTACCCTTAACCATGGTAAATAAAATATTTACCGCAGTAATTATTCAAAATGTCTAAAAATAAAAGTTACCTATTTACACAATTTGAACATCCTGATTCCAAATATGGAATCCATTTTCCTAAATTCAAAACACAGAAGTGGCAGAAATTAATTTAAAATTAATTCCCGCTGTCAAAACAAAAAGCGTGTTTTTAAGAGATAATAACTATCAAAAGATTGACACTTGTTTATGTTCGGTTTAATTGTAAAATTATGTCCAATGACCAACATTATATTAAATGGTAAAAATATATTCTAAATATACTTTAAAACCACTCAAATTCATAATTTATCACTATTAATTATTTTGATTAAAAAAGTTGTTTTTAATTAAAATTTAGTAATTTTCACTATTCATCAAAATATGAAAGTTATCCGAAAAGTACCAAAATTTCACCTTAGGCTAAATTTGATATTCCGAATCCAAAAATGAAGTCCATTTTAAAATATAAAATATATATAACTTCAAAAAGTAGGTATTACTATTCATAACAGCTAGTTTGATTGGTTACGGTGTGTTAGAACTCGAAGTTGCGTACAACACACGCTACTGTTTTATTCAAAGGAAAGCGTACCGTGGAAGCTTGGGATGTTTCATTTTAAATTTTTTGATGTCTCCATTTAGTCAAAAAGTTTAAAATATTGTATTTAAAAAGGTTTCACTATCAAAAGTTGATAAAAGTGCAATACTGAAAATGAATCTGTTCTTGCATTATGACTAAGAAACTCATAATATGGATTCTAAAATTATAAGGATTATATAAAGTTTAAAATTTAGATAATACTATTCATAACCTCTTTTGAATGGCTTTTTTTTTGTAAGTCATGGTGTGATTGAACTCAGTGTTGCGTGTAGTGCAAGTTATTGAATTATTTTGAAGAAATAACACACTATGAAATCTTGGGGTGTTACATTCTCCCCTCCTTCAATAAATTGCGTCCTCGCAATTTGAAATTGTTCTTCGAAAATAAAAGGTTGAAAATAGAAAATATATTTGTGGGAAAACCCACATCGGAAATTGGGTTACTAAAATTTAGTCTTAATATGAGGAAAAGAGAAATGAAAGGGTCACCACCAAATTATGATCTTGATTAGGAGAACATTGGTGGCAATTAGAGACATATAATTGGAGGAAAAACGTAAATATTTATAGGTAGTGATTGAGGTCATCAATCACAAAAAGTATAAAATTGAGGTCCTTAAACTCATCAATCTATGATGATTTGAAGTACCATCGGTTAAACAAAATATAGGGTATTGGGATAACACATTTTTGACGTTTCAAAATATCTTAGTTGAAATCCCACATCGAAAAATGAATTAATGAGGCCTCTATTTAAAATAAAGAGTGGAAAGTATGAAGATTACCGAAAATAACACATACTAGGGTTCCATGTAGGAAAATATGGATATGGAGGAGAAATATAACCATCAATTATCTGATGGAGAGTGGTAGAGAACATGGCTATGAAAAGGCCAACAATCCCAAAGCCATAAATTAGTGATGATTTAAGGTACCATCTAGGGAAACATTTTTGTTCTAAGTTCCTTTTATTAATGTTGAGGAATTTATTTATGAGATTGGCTAAGATCATAAGGAGATATACTTACTTTATAATCAGAGTTTTATCCATTAATAAGTTTCTACCACAAACTCATCTTTCACTCTAAAAGATAATAGAATGTAATTTTTTATTTATTTATACTATTCGTACAGGGTTCCAAAATAAATGAATTTATAATTCATCTACCAGATCTTTAAAAAAAACAACATTATTTAATCCAGGACATCTCATGGGCCAGTGGTAGGTGATACACCCTTGTCGCCCTTCAGTTGCGGGTTCAAGTCTCGCAGCCTTGCCGGACGCGACGGGTTGCCGCCCAACCTCCGGGTTTTCCTTTTATGGTAATCCAAAATAATCCAAACTAGAACTGTCCAAAATACTTCTATCCAAACTCACAGTCCAACATTTATAAGGAAGTTAAAGATAATATAGATCCTTTTTACCCCGCAATAGCATATGAATACCTTCATCTTGTATTCTTTTAATAAACTGAAACATCTTGAATTACCATATTCCTTATTGATTACATTAATGCTCTCCTATTCCATATAGAATGCTGGATATACTTCATTAATCCAAAAATGTTTTAAACCCCAACAATGATGGAATATACAAATCATTAATTAGTTCCAAGGTAGTCAAGAATATCCAATATAATTTATCCAAAACAATCACATATTATTCCAAAATCACTACCTCAGTATCAGAACTATATTATGATTTATCATTCTCTCAACCATATATTTTCCAAAAATTTATCCTGCTATTGAGTCACTTTTCTTTGTTCCACATAATCTCAAGTCCTTAATGAAATAGTACTGCAGTACAATCCTTATATACTCCATAATTATTATAACAAGTACATTGTTGATACAACACTCAATTGACATAATCAACATAAGAACTCTAATCATTCCTCTTCATCTGTGGTAGTATCATAACTTGGTTATTATCCAATAACATCATTTGCGGCATAGTCTGATGACTGGGACATAGGTTCGCGTAGTGTCAAAACTCCTTGCAAATGAAGCATTGTACATTTAAAACCATTTTCTTACCCTTGCAGTCACGTACTTTGTGCCCTTTTCCTCCACACTTATAACAAACTCCCATTCCTTTCAGGCAAGTTCCATGGTGTTTCTTTCCACATATGGGAAAATTCTTCTTTTCCCTCTTCCCTTTATCCATCTTTCTCTCTTCCATCCTTTTCTTCTCTTGCTTCCCTTCAAATCCATAGGACTCAGTAAACTCTTTACATATCTTATCAACACATGATATTATTTCTTCATATGATGATAATACATGGGAGACTATTTCTCTTATAAATTCTAGCTTAAGACCATGAAAGATATGATCCTTCCTTCTCTTTGAATCATGTGTATTTCTAGAGTTCTCATTCCTTCTACTGGGCTCCATTTCTATACCATGGCATAAACTAGATCAGTTTATGAATCAAAACACATAATCCCATACTTATAAAACACTTAACATAAATTGAACTATTTATGGATATAATCCATAATCATAAAAATGTTTTCTTTGAGGAAGTATATACTCATAAACCCTTCATAATGATTTGTAAAGAAAATGAGAGTTATCCTAAGCATATCCCCCGGGAGTGTCGTAACCAAGAGTGCAGCAAGGCCCGTTGTCGTGCACCAGTTCCCGTTCGAGTCTAGCTCAAAGCGGTGTTTTCGGGTTTTACCCCTAGGTACATCTGTGCCAGAGCCGCCTCTACCTGCTCGTATCCAGACAGGGATGTATTTCTCGGAAAACTCACAAAATCTCTACAATACCAAAATTCTAGGAAGTTCTTCTATACTAATCCTCAAAGTTCATCTTAAGTCTACGTGCTCTAATCAGAGTTTATCTAAATCTAGCTTCCAAGGTTTGTACTAAACTTCCTCTGATACCAACTGTAACGCCCCGACCCCAGTTACCCAGAGTCGGTGCATTATTACATAACATTGGCATGATCATAAGAAAGATCAAATCTCGAAAGACCGATTGGTTTAGTAGCCTTGGAAAATGCCAGATATATTCATAAGTTTTACATTACATTATAAAATGAAAAACTACTACAACAACATAATGTCTCAATAGACCACACTATTATCCTCTCATAAAATCCCTGCAGGTCATTCATAACTTACTTCTTCACATCCTGGGAAAAATAAAACATAAAAAAGGGGTGAGCTCAAATGCCCAGTAAGGATAACAATATAGCGGAAAGAATAAACATTTAAGGCAATGTATAACTAAAACAAAAGCCTTTTAAATATGAACTTTCAACATGGTATGGCATAAATAAAATGAAATAATGCCATTTAATTATTCACATGGATATTCTACTAATCGAATAATCACATGCAAAAATCAATAACCACTTTCATAATGTTGGAATGCATAATGCCAGACTATCATAACCACATAGCCAAGGCCTCGTGCCAAGACTACAAATAAGATTTTGTCAAGGCCTTTTGCCAAGACACTAGTTTGTCTCATGAGACCTACCGATGCATCGAGGAGCTATAGCGGGCTCCACCCATCACTTATTAAGTCCAATGCATTCCCATATGAAAAGGTTTAAACATAACATAAACATTCGTATTAAAACTAGCATACGAAATGTCAATAATTTCACCATAAACTATGAATGGTATAAAAATAGCACATCCACAGTCAAACATATCACAAAACCTTCAATACAATATAGAAGTTTTGTATCATAATAAATCAACTTCAAATAATCTTAAAATCCATCAAAGGATGTTGACATAGATGAAATCAAAATTCTTTTTAAAGAAGTATCTCCTTTTATTTTGAAATCATTTAAGTTCCATATAAAATAAAACATTTTCTTTGAAAATATACTTATAAGCTTGTATGGAAAGCTTCGACGATTTTATAACGGCGGAAAATAACCGCACCCGCCGTATAAGTTAAAAAAACATTCTTACCTCAATTCTGTCGAAAAGGTTAAAAAGGACCTTGTTTTGAAAACGACGGAAAGATTCCTTTATAAACCTCTTATAAAAAGTCAAACAAGGGTATAAATGACTTAAACCCATATTCTTGTAAATAGTAAAAATGTTTTGAAATACATTTTTAAGAAACATGGATGTGGATGATAAAGAGATCCCAGTAGATTATTACGTATAAACAACCTCGGATAATGAAGAGATTGTGAAATAACCCTTACCTTGTACTTTTCCTTGGTTGTGGTAGGTTAACCTCCTGTATAATGGTGAAATAATTGTTATTAAATTATACAAGAATCATATACATTAATATGATATCATATATGATCTTTTAATATTGATTTGATAATAATATCTTAGTATTATCGTTGTTTCGGGTGTTAACTTACTTGTTTTCTTTTGTATGTTTTGTTACGTAAGACATGTATGTAAAGGATAGGTTGTATATTATTCATATCCAGAATGATATCAAGTCCTTAAACATCATTTTTTTAAATCATCAAATTATACTTGAATGGATACGATGGAGAATGAATCTCATCGCGTTCGTGGAGACGGTAGTCCGTACGTACGCACGAGCGACAATATCATTCTTTTGATATTAAAATAATATATAAATGGATGGTATATCATATATAAAGAATCATTAACATGTTAGATTTATTATTTACATGAGTTACACATCATTATTATACCCATCCAAATAATATTATATTGAATAACAATTACACCACGACGTGGAGACGGTAAGCCGTACGTACGCACGTATGGTGACATGTTATTCAAAGGGTGGATAGAATACTGAATATGGTTGTACCATATTTATAATAACATCACATTATATAAATTATACTGGAGTCATTATTTTAGAATGGTAACAACAAAGGAAGAAGAAGTGGAAGAAGAAATGAACTTGGAAAAGGGGTGGTGAAAACATTACCTCTTCTTCGGGTTCTTCCTTTTGATTTGATCAAAAGGGCTCCTTAGGTTGGCTTTCTGATCAAACTAAGGCCCCTAGGTTGTAGTGAGGGATGTTGGGAGAGTATTTGGGCAGAGTTTGGCCGAACCAAAAGGCTTTAGAGGTGTGAAGAAATGAGAAGGAGGAGTGCCCTTTTATAAGAGGGGTGAGGGGCACCTTTGGAAAAGCTAGAAATATTAATTTATAATAAATTCATATTCGGTTTCTAATGGCTCCAAAGTTGACTATTCAAAGGTTAAGGTGGGGATAGGTCTAAAACCACTCAACCAATAGAATTTAGACAGGTTTGGGTACTTATATTAACCTTATCTTTAAGTATTAACTCTAAGTTAATTAGTTTCACTTTTACAATGTCTCTTTGTATTTTTATATAATATGGTTAATAAACTTACTATATACATCCAAGAGACCCCCAAGTGGTCCATTAATGAGGAACCTATCATAATATAAGTCTCTTGGCCGAACCTTAGATTTTTAGGAATTTAATATCAATTAATAATATAATATTTGTTTTAAGAACTATTTTATGTCAATTTTGACACTATTCAATAGTTGATTTTTTTGAAACTCCTAACAGATTGATTACTTCGAAAAAAGTCCATTAAATCAATCCTAATATATCATATTAGCCTAGAAAATTATTTTAATTCATTAAAAGTTTCATATTATATTTATTTGGGTATTTATAATATCAATTATTTTAATTTTTCACTATTATAGTAATTACTGCATCATCATTGTGTCATAAATAAAATAAATTATTTAATGTCTAAAAATTATAAATAAAATATCATTATGTAGGAAATCTTTTTATCTTTATAATGAATATTTATAATCTAAAATCCAACATATATAACCCTATGTAACAATTGTTTTTCTAAAAGATATATGCTTATGTCATTTTTGTATTCATTTTAACTTAATTAAAATAAAGTGTCATTATCACTTACAAGTGGATCCATGGGGTCCCAAAATCGACCCAAAGATGCCCCTGGTCGACCATGTATCAACCAATAGGGTTAAGACACGTTTTAGGGTAATTTAGTATTATTATAATATTATTTTGTTTAACCCTTATTTACCGGATTTACCCTTAACCATGGTAAATAAAATATTTATCGCAGTAATTATTCAAAATGTCTAAAAATAAAAGTTACCTATTTACACAATTTGAACATCCTGATTACAAATATGGAATCCATTTTCCTAAATTCAAAACACAGAAGTGGCAGAAATTAATTTAAAATTAATTCCCGCTGTCAAAACAAAAAGCGTGTTTTTAAGAGATAATAACTATCAAAAGATTGACACTTGTTTATGTTCGGTTTAATTGTAAAATTATGTCCAATGACCAACATTATATTAAATGGTAAAAATATATTCTAAATATACTTTAAAACCACTCAAATTCATAATTTATCACTATTAATTATTTTGATTAAAAAAGTTGTTTTTAATTAAAATTTAGTAATTTTCACTATTCATCAAAATATGAAAGTTATCCGAAAAGTACCAAAATTTCACCTTAGGCTAAATTTGATATTCCGAATCCAAAAATGAAGTCCATTTTAAAATATAAAATATATATAACTTCAAAAAGTAGGTATTACTATTCATAACAGCTAGTTTGATTGGTTACGGTGTGTTAGAACTCGAAGTTGCGTACAACACACGCTACTGTTTTATTCAAAGGAAAGCGTACCGTGGAAGCTTGGGATGTTTCATTTTAAATTTTTTGATGTCTCCATTTAGTCAAAAAGTTTAAAATATTGTATTTAAAAAGGTTTCACTATCAAAATTTGATAAAAGTGCAATACTGAAAATGAATCTGTTCTTGCATTATGACTAAGAAACTCATAATATGGATTCTAAAATTATAAGGATTATATAAAGTTTAAAATTTAGATAATACTATTCATAACCTCTTTTGAATGGCTTTTTTTTTTGTAAGTCATGGTGTGATTGAACTCAGTGTTGCGTGTAGTGCAAGTTATTGAATTATTTTGAAGAAATAACACACTATGAAATCTTGGGGTGTTACATTCTCCCCTCCTTCAATAAATTGCGTCCTCGCAATTTGAAATTGTTCTTCGAAAATAAAAGGTTGAAAATAGAAAATATATTTGTGGGAAAACCCACATCGGAAATTGGGTTACTAAAATTTAGTCTTAATATGAGGAAAAGAGAAATGAAAGGGTCACCACCAAATTATGATCTTGATTAGGAGAACATTGGTGGCAATTAGAGACATATAATTGGAGGAAAAACGTAAATATTTATAGGTAGTGATTGAGGTCATCAATCACAAAAAGTATAAAATTGAGGTCCTTAAACTCATCAATCTATGATGATTTGAAGTACCATCGGTTAAACAAAATATAGGGTATTGGGATAACACATTTTTGACGTTTCAAAATATCTTAGTTGAAATCCCACATCGAAAAATGAATTAATGAGGCCTCTATTTAAAATAAAGAGTGGAAAGTATGAAGATTACCGAAAATAACACATACTAGGGTTCCATGTAGGAAAATATGGATATGGAGGAGAAATATAACCATCAATTATCTGATGGAGAGTGGTAGAGAACATGGCTATGAAAAGGCCAACAATCCCAAAGCCATAAATTAGTGATGATTTAAGGTACCATCTAGGGAAACATTTTTGTTCTAAGTTCCTTTTATTAATGTTGAGGAATTTATTTATGAGATTGGCTAAGATCATAAGGAGATATACTTACTTTATAATCAGAGTTTTATCCATTAATAAGTTTCTACCACAAACTCATCTTTCACTCTAAAAGATAATAGAATGTAATTTTTTATTTATTTATACTATTCGTACAGGGTTCCAAAATAAATGAATTTATAATTCATCTACCAGATCTTTAAAAAAAACAACATTATTTAATCCAGGACATCTCATGGGCCAGTGGTAGGTGATACACCCTTGTCGCCCTTCAGTTGCGGGTTCAAGTCTCGCAGCCTTGCCGGACGCGACGGGTTGCCGCCCAACCTCCGGGTTTTCCTTTTATGGTAATCCAAAATAATCCAAACTAGAACTGTCCAAAATACTTCTGTCCAAACTCACAGTCCAACATTTATAAGGAAGGTAAAGATAATATAGATCCTTTTTACCCCGCAATAGCATATGAATACCTTCATCTTGTATTCTTTTAATAAACTGAAACATCTTGAATTACCATATTCCTTATTGATTACATTAATTCTCTCCTATTCCATATAGAATGCTGGATATACTTCATTAATCCAAAAATGTTTTAAACCCCAACAATGATGGAATATACAAATCATTAATTAGTTCCAAGGTAGTCAAGAATATCCGATATAATTTATCCAAAACAATCACATATTATTCCAAAATCACTACCTCAGTATCAGAACTATATTATGATTTATCATTCTCTCAACCATATATTTTCCAAAAATTTATCCTGCTATTGAGTCACTTTTCTTTGTTCCACATAATCTCAAGTCCTTAATGAAATAGTACTGCAGTACAATCCTTATATACTCCATAATTATTATAACAAGTACATTGTTGATACAACACTCAATTGACATAATCAACATAAGAACTCTAATCATTCCTCTTCATCTGTGGTAGTATCATAACTTGGTTATTATCCAATAACATCATTTGCGGCATAGTCTGATGACTGGGACATAGGTTCGCGTAGTGTCAAAACTCCTTGCAAATGAAGCATTGTACATTTAAAACCATTTTCTTACCCTTGCAGTCACGTACTTTGTGCCCTTTTCCTCCACACTTATAACAAACTCCCATTCCTTTCAGGCAAGTTCCAGGGTGTTTCTTTCCACATATGGGAAAATTCTTCTTTTCCCTCTTCCCTTTATCCATCTTTCTCTCTTCCATCCTTTTCTTCTCTTGCTTCCCTTCAAATCCATAGGACTCAGTAAACTCTTTACATATCTTATCAACACATGATATTATTTCTTCATATGATGATAATACATGGGAGACTATTTCTCTTATAAATTCTAGCTTAAGACCATGAAAGATATGATCCTTCCTTCTCTTTGAATCATGTGTATTTCTAGAGTTCTCATTCCTTCTACTGGGCTCCATTTCTATACCATGGCATAAACTAGATCAGTTTATGAATCAAAACACATAATCCCATACTTATAAAACACTTAACATAAATTGAACTATTTATGGATATAATCCATAATCATAAAAATGTTTTCTTTGAGGAAGTATATACTCATAAACCCTTCATAATGATTTGTAAAGAAAATGAGAGTTATCCTAAGCATATCCCCCGGGAGTGTCGTAACCAAGAGTGCAGCAAGGCCCGTTGTCGTGCACCAGTTCCCGTTCGAGTCTAGCTCAAAGCGGTGTTTTTGGGTTTTACCCCTAGGTACATCTGTGCCAGAGCCGCCTCTACCTGCTCGTATCCAGACAGGGATGTATTGCTCAGAAAACTCACAAAATCTCTACAATACCAAAATTCTAGGAAGTTCTTCTATACTAATCCTCAAAGTTCATCTTAAGTCTACGTGCTCTAATCAGAGTTTATCTAAATCTAGCTTCCAAGGTTTGTACTAAACTTCCTCTGATACCAACTGTAACGCCCCGACCCCAGTTACCCAGAGTCGGTGCATTATTACATAACATTGGCATGATCATAAGAAAGATCAAATCTCGAAAGACCGATTGGTTTAGTAGCCTTGGAAAATGCCAGATATATTCATAAGTTTTACATTACATTATAAAATGAAAAACTACTACAACAACATAATGTCTCAATAGACCACACTATTATCCTCTCATAAAATCCCTGCAGGTCATTCATAACTTACTTCTTCACATCCTGGGAAAAATAAAACATAAAAAAGGGGTGAGCTCAAATGCCCAGTAAGGATAACAATATAGCGGAAAGAATAAACATTTAAGGCAATGTATAACTAAAACAAAAGCCTTTTAAATATGAACTTTCAACATGGTATGGCATAAATAAAATGAAATAATGCCATTTAATTATTCACATGGATATTCTACTAATCGAATAATCACATGCAAAAATCAATAACCACTTTCATAATGTTGGAATGCATAATGCCAGACTATCATAACCACATAGCCAAGGCCTCGTGCCAAGACTACAAATAAGATTTTGTCAAGGCCTTTTGCCAAGACACTAGTTTGTCTCATGAGACCTACCGATGCATCGAGGAGCTATAGCGGGCTCCACCCATCACTTATTAAGTCCAATGCATTCCCATATGAAAAGGTTTAAACATAACATAAACATTCGTATTAAAACTAGCATACGAAATGTCAATAATTTCACCATAAACTATGAATGGTATAAAAATAGCACATCCACAGTCAAACATATCACAAAACCTTCAATACAATATAGAAGTTTTGTATCATAATAAATCAACTTCAAATAATCTTAAAATCCATCAAAGGATGTTGACATAGATGAAATCAAAATTCTTTTTAAAGAAGTATCTCCTTTTATTTTGAAATCATTTAAGTTCCATATAAAATAAAACATTTTCTTTGAAAATATTCTTATAAGCTTGTATGGAAAGCTTCGACGATTTTATAACGGCGGAAAATAACCGCACCCGCCGTATAAGTTAAAAAAACATTCTTACCTCAATTCTGTCGAAAAGGTTAAAAAGGACCTTGTTTTGAAAACGACGGAAAGATTCCTTTATAAACCTCTTATAAAAAGTCAAACAAGGGTATAAATTACTTAAACCCATATTCTTGTAAATAGTAAAAATGTTTTGAAATACATTTTTAAGAAACATGGATGTGGATGATAAAGAGATCCCAGTAGATTATTACGTATAAACAACCTCGGATAATGAAGAGATTGTGAAATAACCCTTACCTTGTACTTTTCCTTGGTTGTGGTAGGTTAACCTCCTGTATAATGGTGAAATAATTGTTATTAAATTATACAAGAATCATATACATTAATATGATATCATATATGATCTTTTAATATTGATTTGATAATAATATCTTAGTATTATCGTTGTTTCGGGTGTTAACTTACTTGTTTTCTTTTGTATGTTTTGTTACGTAAGACATGTATGTAAAGGATAGGTTGTATATTATTCATATCCAGAATGATATCAAGTCCTTAAACATCATTTTTTTAAATCATCAAATTATACTTGAATGGATACGATGGAGAATGAATCTCATCGCGTTCGTGGAGACGGTAGTCCGTACGTACGCACGAGCGACAATATCATTCTTTTGATATTAAAATAATATATAAATGGATGGTATATCATATATAAAGAATCATTAACATGTTAGATTTATTATTTACATGAGTGACACATCATTATTATACCCATCCAAATAATATTATATTGAATAACAATTACACCACGACGTGGAGACGGTAAGTCGTACGTACGCACGTATGGTGACATGTTATTCAAAGGGTGGATAGAATACTGAATATGGTTGTACCATATTTATAATAACATCACATTATATAAATTATACTGGAGTCATTATTTTAGAATGGTAACAACAAAGGAAGAATAAGTGGAAGAAGAAATGAACTTGGAAAAGGGGTGGTGAAAACATTACCTCTTCTTCGGGTTCTTCCTTTTGATTTGATCAAAAGGGCTCCTTAGGTTGGCTTTCTGATCAAACTAAGGCCCCTAGGTTGTAGTGAGGGATGTTGGGAGAGTATTTGGGCAGAGTTTTGCCGAACCAAAAGGCTTTAGAGGTGTGAAGAAATGAGAAGGAGGAGTGCCCTTTTATAAGAGGGGTGAGGGGCACCTTTGGAAAAGCTAGAAATATTAATTTATAATAAATTCATATTCGGTTTCTAATGGCTCCAAAGTTGACTATTCAAAGGTTAAGGTGGGTATAGGTCTAAAACCACTCAACCAATAGAATTTAGACAGGTTTGGGTACTTATATTAACCTTATCTTTAAGTATTAACTCTAAGTTAATTAGTTTCACTTTTACAATGTCTCTTTGTATTTTTATATAATATGGTTAATAAACTTACTATATACATCCAAGAGACCCCCAAGTGGTCCATTAATGAGGAACCTATCATAATATAAGTCTCTTGGCCGAACCTTAGATTTTTAGGAATTTAATATCAATTAATAATATAATATTTGTTTTAAGAACTCTTTTATGTCAATTTTGACACTATTCAATAGTTGATTTTTTTGAAACTCCTAACAGATTGATTACTTCGAACAAAGTCCATTAAATCAATCCTAATATATCATATTAGCCTAGAAAATTATTTTAATTCATTAAAAGTTTCATATTATATTTATTTGGGTATTTATAATATCAATTATTTTAATTTTTCACTATTATAGTAATTACTGCATCATCATTGTGTCATAAATAAAATAAATTATTTAATGTCTAAAAAATATAAATAAAATATCATTATGTAGGAAATATTTTTATCTTTATAATGAATATTTATAATCTAAAATCCAACATATATAAACCTATGTAACAATTGTTTTTCTAAAAGATATATGCTTATGTCATTTTTGTATTCATTTTAACTTAATTAAAATAAAGTGTCATTATCACTTACAAGTGGATCCATGGGGTCCCAAAATCGACCCAAAGATGCCCCTGGTCGACCATGTATCAACCAATAGGGTTAAGACACGTTTTAGGGTAATTTAGTATTATTATAATATTATTTTTTTTAACCCTTATTTACCGGATTTACCCTTAACCATGGTAAATAAAATATTTACCGCAGTAATTATTCAAAATGTCTAAAAATAAAAGTTACCTATTTACACAATTTGAACATCCTGATTCCAAATATGGAATCCATTTTCCTAAATTCAAAACACAGAAGTGGCAGAAATTAATTTAAAATTAATTCCCGCTGTCAAAACAAAAAGCGTGTTTTTAAGAGATAATAACTATCAAAAGATTGACACTTGTTTATGTTCGGTTTAATTGTAAAATTATGTCCAATGACCAACATTATATTAAATGGTAAAAATATATTCTAAATATACTTTAAAACCACTCAAATTCATAATTTATCACTATTAATTATTTTGATTAAAAAAGTTGTTTTTAATTAAAATTTAGTAATTTTCACTATTCATCAAAATATGAAAGTTATCCGAAAAGTACCAAAATTTCACCTTAGGCTAAATTTGATATTCCGAATCCAAAAATGAAGTCCATTTTAAAATATAAAATATATATAACTTCAAAAAGTAGGTATTACTATTCATAACAGCTAGTTTGATTGGTTACGGTGTGTTAGAACTCGAAGTTGCGTACAACACACGCTACTGTTTTATTCAAAGGAAAGCGTACCGTGGAAGCTTGGGATGTTTCATTTTAAATTTTTTTATGTCTCCATTTAGTCAAAAAGTTTAAAATATTGTATTTAAAAAGGTTTCACTATCAAAAGTTGATAAAAGTGCAATACTGAAAATGAATCTGTTCTTGCATTATGACTAAGAAACTCATAATATGGATTCTAAAATTATAAGGATTATATAAAGTTTAAAATTTAGATAATACTATTCATAACCTCTTTTGAATGGATTTTTTTTTTGTAAGTCATGGTGTGATTGAACTCAGTTTTGCGTGTAGTGCAAGTTATTGAATTATTTTGAAGAAATAACACACTATGAAATCTTGGGGTGTTACATTTAATGCCATATAACATTAATTTAATTCAACGTAATCCTATTAATTTTATGGGTATCACCATTTTAGTTTATTTTTTTATAAAATATTTTCTACACATAGAACGGGTATATTAAAAAAAACACATTCTCATTACATTTTATGAAATTATAATAAAAGTAATTTCATCAACTTCAAGAAATTGAATCTATAAAAATAAATTTCATAATTTTAATTAATTTTATTAAATTTATGAGTGATTTTAATTTCTTTTTTGTTTAGAATGAATAGAAATCAAGTTAAAATGTTGTCACCACCTTAGTGGTAATACGGATTTGTTAATGTTAAAACTAATTTGTAAGATTAGAAATTTCATCTTAAATATTAATGGATTTTTGAATTTATACCCCTATCACCTTATAATTGAAATGGGATAGATTTAGTTAAACACTCTCATGAATACGACTATATTATTATAAAAGAGTGAAATATTACTTCATTTTCACTCCCAATGCTTATAAACGGCCACAACATCTCCTCTATTCCATGAACTTAATGTGTAAAAACTAGGCCCCACTAAATGCACAAACACCCCACCTTAACATGGGCATCATTTTCAAGTCCTCTAAGAACCACTAGATTTCCCAACGACATGTCGTCCCCTTTGTGGGTCCCACCTAGCTACCTGAATAGATCATTATACTAATGACTGTCTCCACAACCCAATACTTGTTCATTCAGTGTGTTTTACCTCACTCACATGAAACATCGAATACATCCAAGTAGGTCACCCACATAGATCACTACTCAAGGATGGTCATGCTTATCAATGGAGTTAAAATCTGGTAGGCTCCAAAAAAGGCTCATTATGTTCACATGATTCATACCCTATTGTAATTTGACCATTTTAACATTATATTATGTAACATTCACCCCCACCCCCAACAGTACATCATCCTCATTGGGGACCCTATATCTCAACCCATGCATTATCACCACTCATCCAGACATATTCCTCTATTAATATAAACAAAACAACTAGGCCATGATGACTTCATAGACACCCTACTATAACATGGTAATCAGGTCCTGACCTACTAAGCACCACAAGTTGGGATATAGACACATTGTCCACTTTTAGGGCCCACCCGTGTGCCCAAACATATCATCAGAATAATGAATGTCCTCATAGGATAACACTTGATATTTCAGTGTGCTTTTTCATCACTCATAAACCGAGGAGAAATTCCTAGGAGATAAACCATCCTAATCACTACTCAAGGTCAAGAATGCTTAACTATGGAGTTCTCTAGATGTATTCTATTGAAAATAAAGCGGCATCTTATTTCCATGTGTCATGTAATTTAGTATTTTTACCCATTAAAATTATAGGGTATGTTATCCTAATATATTTATATATAATTATACCTACTCAAATACATTCTGAAACATTGTCCCCACAACCTACATGCTCTGTTCTCACAAAAACACAAACCTTTAAGCCTTAAGGTGTGAGCCAAAATAGCTTTTCCAGAGAATATGTATAACTCTTAACCATGTTCTTTTATTTTTTTTATCTTCTTAAAACTATTTCAAAACTATCATAATCATGATTATATAAAAAGAAGTGTCTTAAATACAATTAAATTTTATTACGTATATGGTTGAACCATTTTCCATCTCATTTTCTATCATATGAGAAATGAAAAAAATGCTTATGTGTATGTTTGTATAACCACCAAGATGTGGTGATATATTTCATTTAGCATCACCAACTCACTCAAATGGACATAAAGATGAGATTTAATAACATATATTTTTTTTTTTAAATTATAATTATTATGGAGCCATAATATTTTGACTACTATTTTACCCATCCATCAATTGGAAAAATTATAACGTCGGTCATACGTGCATGTGAAATACCACCTCCACTAAGTAATGGGATTAACTATTCATTAAAACCACACATAGCTGGTCATAAGGATGTAAATAATTAATAAATATGAAATTTAAAACATATTTTTCATTAAGTTAATGAAAAATATTACATATTTTATGTATTTTCCAATGAAGAAAAAATGAAAATATCTATCTTCCAGACATACCAAAATGTTTCTCTATGAAATGATGTTATTAAATATCAATTACCACCATACATGGACGGTTCTAAAATTGTATTTAATATTATGAAATTATAATCATAAAAAATTAATAATCTATATATTTTGGAACTACAAACTGTTTTATCATAGTCAACATGTTGAATTGTATTATTATAAATTGTACTCCCTCAAAACATCTTACAATAACTTAATCATTTTAGTAACCATATAAGACTTAAAAAAGGTACTATGATAAGTGAATAATACTGAAAACATTTCATAATAAGGTAAATAATTAGTTTTTTTATAAAGGTGTTAAAGTATGTTCATGTTGATTCATAATCAATGTATGGAATTTTTCTATAAATACTTGTTTAAATTGTTCCATGTTTTCATTACAACACTTTTTAATCCATATCAATTTTTTATAAATTATTTCTTGAATGTTATTTTTAAACTCAAATGGTTTTTAACTTATTTTAAAACTATATATTAAATTCCTAACATTGCATAAAAAATTTATCTTTTTAATATCCTCTACATGGGTTATTTTTTTTAAATATGTGGAGGGAATAGTTTTTAAATTATATGGCTTGAATGAAATTTACCATAATCAAAAATATTAACACCCATATTGTTATATTTTTATTTTTAAAACAATATTTTATTTTCAATAATTCTAGTAATTTTATGTTTTTAGAGTTTTTATATGAAAAATGATTTATATCTTTATTTTATGTAAATATCAAAGGTGCATCCTCAAATGTGTTAAATAGAATATTATATGATATATTATGATGGATATGAAAATATTTATCTATTTAAGAATTGTTTATTTCTTGTAAATATTTTATATTTATGGTTGATCCTGATAGATCTCTTCAATGAAAAGGGTAGTGATTTTATTCTCTTGAGAATATATACTGGAATTAGTAGAGTATGTTATTCCATTTGTAAGAGTTCATATAAGTCTGATTTTAATAGTGTCATGAAGATGATTTCTCAAGGATCCTACTGGAATTTTTGAAGATTTCAAAAGATATTTTATTGAAATATTTTTCTTTCACAAGATAAGAAAACGAGGCTATGTTTTACATAAATTTCTAACCCCTCTAACAATGAAAGACATATTTTTCAATAAACATTTTTACAGGGATTCACATTTTTTCTACAAAAACATCATGATTATTATTATTCCTTTAATATTTAAAGTCATTTTCATCAAAAAAAATTACAAAAAATAATTGATTCAATGAGTATGTAAATGAATTTTTTCTTTTAATGTTTATTATATGAAAGGGAAAATATTTTTAGGGATATAATTGTTTTTAAAATGGAAAAATTGGTTTATTTCCTATTTATATCCCTTACTAATATTTTTTTCTCATCCTATGTTTTAAAAAGATTTTCATAGGGCCTAATGATTAGTAAGAACAATAAAATGGTCTATAATTTTCCTAGGGTGGATCATTTTTTAACTAATAAAAGGATATCTATTTAAAAATTATTATTAAATTTAAGAATCCTATTTTTATGAAAAAAAAATAAAATTGAGTGGAACTATCCTTTTTGTATGGGTATGGATTTTATATGTAAGTTTTTTACGAAATTTTATAAAACAATAAAAATAAAATGTCTTATCAAATATAAAAAGAGTTAAATCCATGACATTGAACTCATAACTATGTGTTGTTAAATAGGTTTTTATAATAAAGGATAGTGATAATTTTTTACAGTTATTTTGGAAACCATTAGGGGATGATTTTTGGATAAACCCCATATTCATAATTATATGTTTTTATAAAATATATATCGCAATAGAGGACCAAAAATTTGGAATAAACCAAAAATAATATGTTAATCATATAATAACATGATTGAAAATATTTTTACATTAAAACATCAAATATAATTAGAATATGAAAACCCATTATTTTTTATTAAATGATTAATTTCAAAAAATAAATTGTAATGGAAACAAAATAATAAAAACATTCCAAACATAACTTTATTACAATATTTACCAAATAATATATTAATGTATATAATGTTTGGAAAATGATTTTTTAATCAATGCCAAAATGGAAAATGAAAAAACAAAAGATTAAACTCAAAAATGTAATTAACCAAAATCATGGATCATAATTCCAAGTGTGACCATAAAAATATATGAATTATCTTATAGTGTAACTACTCCAAATAGATTCAAGTGACCCAAAATGGACCGTATCTAGAAAATTTGAAACCTTACCAATATATATTTCATTAAAAATGACATCTATATTCACACCCATGGTAAGTGTGTATGACGTTATAGTATCTTACACGATTGTCCCCATAGGACTCCAAATGTGTTCTATATATACAAAAAAACACATAAATACAAGCATATGTTTCAATAAAATGTACATGATAACCAATAATATCATCTATGATATAAAAATAAAAAAACATTATTTAGTCAAGTGATTTAATATAAAAAATCTACTAAGTAGGTAGATGACCACACTATAATAAATTATAAATGCAATATAAATCATAAATGAGTAATTATTTTTATAAGAAATCTCAAATAAAAAAATAATGGAAACTATGAAATCCTATAAACATAATAAATGTAAGAAATAATATATACACCCCCTAACTGGAGTGTAATTTTCATTAAGGTGAATGTGTGTAAGCCTCTTGGTTCATTCTTATTGAGTATAAGTCAAATTACCAACTTATAACTATATTTCCACTCACTATATTTTCTAATGAAATTTACTCCTTATAAAATTAGGAGTATGATTTAAATTCAATTCATGATCATATTTATCATATCAAATCATAATAATTATAGTCATAATAAAATCATTATAATTACATAATGGGATTCAAGGCCAAAGATATCTATCTAAAACGCATTTTTGAAAATCAATCATTTTAAAATATAAATGAAAATATAATCTTATTTTTAGAATAATTAATAATTATTTAGAAAAATCCAATATATCACTCTATTTTACTAAATAAATCATGTTTTTCTCATGAAGCCCATGTAACAATAAATTATAGCAAAGCACATGTCCAGGTAATCAAGTACAAGATCGTACAAACACCTATATAGGAACACAAAAAGAAATATTTATAAACATATCTATGTATCTATGTATGAATGTATGTATTCATATATTTAAAAGGGAAAACATAAATATTAAAATCTTTATACCGAATTCATAATAAATTTATTTTACTATTATAGTGGTTTCCCCAATTTTCCATTCGAAGACTATATTTTTTTACTTAACCACAGAACATTTTCATAGATACCTATCATAATCTAAAAATGATGGTTGGTCTAAAATTCAAACTGGATCTATGCATTGTCACTAAAGAGAGGGTTGAATCAATTCTGGCTAAAAATTTACCAAATTTATAATATTATTTTAATATATTAACCTTTTTATAAATAGAAATAGTGTTTTTTGTTAAAACATATATATATATATATATATTAACCTATAAGAAACACATATATTAAAAATAATATGGAATTTCAAGAGTTTAACAATATGTTTTTATAGGGGTTGTCCACTTCATAGAAACACTATTGGGATCAGGATTCTGATTTGGAAATTTCCAATATAATCTTATGATCAATAAATGTAGAGTTGTGAAGGGATTATTCTATACCAATGTGTTTACACTACACTTGAGTGGTGGTGTGATACCATACATGACATTGGGGTACACAGAATCCTATAATATTTTATCCAATATCCCAATGGAATTTAGTCTCTTGGCTCATATCTCATAATTTTTTCCACATTTCCAGTGGATATTCACTCAGTACGGGATGCCAAGAATCAAAACCATTATATCTTCTTCCTCATTCAGAGTCTTAAATTGTGTTTGATACTTCAAGAATAATAGCATACATCTCTATATACACTTCATATCCATCATCAAGATCCTATAATGAATAAATATATTGGGATTCTCTCACCCAATCTCCAATTATATTCATGAATCTCAAAACTCTTCAATATCCATAAGGATTAATAAAGTAGATAATGAAAAAATATATATATCAGTCTATCTCTCATATATTATTTTTCTTTTTTCTTCTTTCTCGCTAAATTAGAAAAATTGTGTATCTAAATTTCTTCTTACCTGCTTCCTCCTTGATTCACAAGATCACTCAATACGATCAGCCCCAACTTCTTCTTCTCTTAGAGAGATTAAACCGTTCTCCTAATAGGTATTGATACAACAATTTCTAATTCTTCAACTCTTCCTATTATATATGGGACACCTAAATATATTTCTGATATTATAAATATATTTAAATTTCAACTAAATTCGACATCTTAATATCTATTTAAAATTCTCCAAAATAAATGTATGTGGTTGTCTCCCAATACGTGGGTACATCCCTTTTTTCCTTAACCTAATTTCTCTAAAAATTTCAAGAATAATTTTTTTATTATTTCGTTTTTATTTGGATATCATCTAAAAAATATTCATTTTATTTTCACCATCATTCTATAGAATCATTATCTCAAAATTTTCCATAGAAATCCTCATTTGTATTCCTATTCTTTTATATATGAAAATCTTATAACATATACAATTGTAGAAGATATCATTTATTTACAGTGTGAGAGTATCTAAATTTCAATATGTGACCTAGTTCACATTTGATTATCATATATCTTAACACTTTAACATTCTCACCATTTACCATAAAATGTAAATCCAATTATGATATTTAATTCCTCATCGGAATAACATAAACAATGACACCATTATTTTCCATATTAATTTATCATGAATTTCTCTCATTTAAACTCCATCCAATTTCTTACAGTTTCCACTCAAATAAATTTTTTATTCGATATTGATGACGGTTGAATTATTCATTAATCCTACATGAATCACAATTAATTATGTTATATTTTAATAAATAAATAACATCTCATTTTCTATATTATCTAATCTCCAATTTGATCACCAATATCGATTATTCAAATATTATCATATGAAAAAAAAACTAAAGAAATAGTGATCTCCCCAATAATATCTCCATTAAACTTCATTAAATTAAATAATTAATCAAATATAGTAATTTCATAATCATATTTTTAACTAGAAAGACAAACATTGATATAATCTGAGTTAAATTCTTCTTAAAAATATTAATTATGCACAAACATACTCATTATGCATCATAAAACACACATTTCTCAATCTATTGAAAATTGTGTGAGATAATAAATATCTTTCATATCTCACTATGATCAGTAAGAATGTTTCAGCCTATGTAATGTGATTTCCTTTACCAAATTTCAATTACCCTACAAAAATATCTTACATCACATAAATATGATATGTGATTGAATTATCATAGATAGGACTCAAGTATTTTATGTATTGTTAGTATCTTACCTATCTTAGATATAAAATGATGTTCATATATCATATGTGCCTTTAAATAAATCATGAGATAAAAATATCATATGTTATGTCTTTGTATCTTAATAATACATTATAATATCCTATATGGTCATTCGTTGTCATATGAACTAAAATGTATAGCACTCACTAAACCATTTTCTTCTGAAAAATTAAAAATATATTTTGAACTCCATACCATCTTATGAAAAACACATAAGATATTTTACTTAGAAACAAATTCCAGAATTATATAATTCCATGTTACCCGCAAATAAATTTATAATAACAAAAAATCAACTAAAGGCCCTCTCAATTAACTCAAATCACCTCTCAATAGTTTAAAATACATCCATGAATTTTCAAAATAATTTCAAAACATGTTATCTTGATTCAAATGTTCTTAGAAACATATATAACAAATTTTTATTATATTAAAAAACTTCATTATAATCGTATCCCAACATTAGATTCATCCCTTCTAAACCGACATCAAAAAGATATTCCCCACTGATTTCAATATAGTTAATGTTTAGTAATCAATTGATGAATTCTCATAACATAATATATATTTATCTTAATTAAAACAAATCCATTTAATATCTCTAATTAAAAATATCATCAATATTATATAAACAAATTTAGACTAAAATTTCAACTCATAATCTTCAAAAAAAAATCATAAAATCATCGACTCATCAATATTCTAATTTAATCATTGATCACAAAGATATAGAGAAAACCTTCAAAATAATTTTACAAGATAATTAGTTATATTCCATAACGTATTCTATTTTATATTCATTCACATATTCCCATAAATATATTATATGTATCTTTATCTCTATTGGTTTGACTCTTCTTCCACCACCATTTAATCTAAAACATGCATATTGACAAACTCATTTACAAAAAATATAACCAAGACAATCCTTTGGTCACATCAATATTACTCTTTGTGTTTATTTTTAATATCATTTACTAAATTACAAAAGTTGATGTCAATATAAGTTAGTTCAATAAGAATTATTATGTATCCCCCTTGTTTAAAATAAATGAGATTTGTAATGGTTTTCTCCGACGTATTGATATCATGAGTGTAAGTTAAAGGACATTTAAGGGGAATGGTTTCTCCCCCTGACTCTTCAAAATTTATAAAAGCATAATCTCTCATGATAATTTCATATTTAATTATTCTCCCCCTTGTTGTGAGAATAATTTTGTTTCCAATAGATAATGGTCTAACAAAATTCTTATTCGAAATTTTTCATTAACTTACCAACCATAGAAATATATGGCCTAACCTGATGTAGAAAAAAAAGTGATAAATTAAAATAAAAAATACAAACATATAAATATCACAATGACATTAAATATATAAATTCGCTTTCATAGGGTATTTTTATAGAGGTTTGAAATAAATTTCAGTAACCTAAAATAAAAATTTATAAAAAAACAAAAAACACATTATTGTATGTAACTCTATATTTCTCTTGAAAAATCACGTCACATTTATATTTTAATTTTTTTATGAATAAAAACATATAGGGGGAATAAATTATGATACCTCAACAATAAATTTTGTTAAATATTCCATGAATTCAAAATTTCTTCAAGATAAAATAAAACTCTAGTGTCTCCCTTTATTAAATCCTACTCAACAGATGCTCTTCATTAGATTCTATCATGGATTATATTATCATCAAAATTTATATCAATTAATTTTTGATACCAGATTATGTATAATATAAATAGTGATATGTAAAGTGAAATATTATAAAGAGATAACATGATACTAACTATATTATTCAATGATATAATTTTCATCTAATTGTATATTATTCACATCTATCTTCTAAAATCATATTTGACGCATCAAATTTAGTTTCATCTCTTTTTATTCACAACCAATAAAATATGAAAAATGTGTGTCTTAAATAGATCCATAATGAGAGAAATAGTTTTTATACCTTTTTATCAACCTAGAATATGTTTTATTTGTGGCTTTAATATTATTATAGTTCTTCACACTTATTTAACCCATGGATTTTTTAAATAATAATTTTTAGAGTATTTTTTTTATTCCATCCCTATTCAGAATTGAAACAAAAAATATTGAATTTAAAAATCAATGTATAGTCACTATTTTGGGATTTTTCAATCTTCTATTCCATTTTTTACTAGGTTGTCGATGTTATTACCCATTCCTTTTTCACATGCTCAAAATTGATTATGTTTGAAGAAAACTTTATTAAAGAAGCATTCTTAGTTCTATGATTCATCACTATATTAACTTTTTCTTTTAATAACTGCATCATCACAACATCAATTTCATACATTTAATGACAATTTTTCCAGCCTATTTATTCCTTACACACACATCTTTAACAACATTTAAATTTTTTATTTTAGAAAACCACCCATGAAATTTATATTTAATATCATGGATTTCTACCACTAAAAAAATCATGTTATCCCTCTCAAATAATCATTCTCATAAATATTCCATCATTATCCCCTTAATTGTGTAATTTATGGCCATTATACACTGGTATATGATGTTTCTAATATTACCAAATTAGAATCATCTTCTCTGTTCAGTGACATCATGATCAACATTATTTCTATCTTCATTAGATTGGTTATCTTAGATTTTTTCTTATGTTTAACCCTAATGGATGAATTATCAACCATCAGCACCTACATTTTTATATTTATTAGACTATTATTCTTTTTACAATATGAGTTTTCTTGGTTGGTATTTAAAATGAATCTTCTTAATTATGTCCATTTCTATTACAATGCTCATAGAAGTTTTCAATGAAACCAAATTTTTTCTTGTAAGGACGATTACTATCTATTTGTTAAGTCTTCCTCAACTAAAAAATTCTTCTATTTGCTTTATTTTTTCTCCCATAGCATAATGAATTCATCATTTTCTATTTACCAGCCTATTTTCTAGTATATAATGGAATTTTTCCTAAATATCTGATAACACTAACAATAACCAACAATGATTATCCTTTTTTCTATGCAGATAGTTTGTCTAGATGTTTGTGATTACTATTTTTTTAATGAATCACCCTTACTTTGGCATTATATGGGTTTATTTTATTCTCATACATGAATACTTCAACCCATGATGAAGTGGTGGATTTGTAAGTATTTTTACCCATCAAAATTTTTCTATATTTTAACATTATTCTTTTACTATTATTAAAAATAGAATCAGTTTATACAAATTGAAGAGGATAGAGGAATAAATTTATCTTAGAGATTATATAGAGTTAATAATTATTTGATCTGAATATATTATTTCCACCAATATGAGTCATCTTATAAATATTACCCTATATGAAATCTGAGTGGAAACAATTATGTTTCTATCTAATAGTAATAATTCTACATTAGTGAGTTTCAAATTTATCATATTGATATCAAAATAAAGACATTTCATAATAAGAACATATTTTGGTATTAATTTATTTTACACTCTCTTTACAATATATCATCACCTATAGAAATTTACCCCATGAATTTTATTATCCTCAATCAAAAATTTATCTATAACCTTCACCTTTTTTAATGGAAACTCCTAATCAGAATCATTGAAATTAAATGAGATATTTTATATTTTTTCAAATACATGGATCACTTCAACAACAACATTACGCAACATATATTTCTATCAAAAAATTATTTATAAATAATCATAAATAAAATAAAATATTTTATTTTAATGTTATAAATATTCATGCATATCATTTATAATATTTATAGTAGTTTGAAATCTATTAACCTTCTTGACTAAATCATATTCCATTACAGACACCTCCAACACAATATATGAATATTCCTCTAGTATTACTTTCATTTATGAAAATATTTTAATGAAAGAATAAATCTTAACATTCAGTATTTTTTATTTATCATCAGAATATCAATCACTAAGTAATTCATTAAAAAATTATTTTCTAATTCTCGTATTTGAGTCAATGAATACGATCAAGTAATTGTGTTGTCATCACCTGACCTCACCATGTCTCAACCCACAAATACCCCAAGGCCTCCTCCATAGTTCATATGGTGATGATAAGCACCTACGGCACAACTAAAATAAGGAATTACTTTTCCTAAGTACCTATAAGCACACACATATCTAGTATAATGATAAGGTGTTGATGGAAAAAAATAAATGATACAACACTGATATAAATAATCCAAACATTCATGGACCTATAGATAGTAAAAATTACGGTTGTGTAAAACAAAAATAAAATTATAAAAAATACACAATACAAAATGTTTCCCAACCTAAAAGAAAACTAGAAAAGAGTAAACAAGTGAGAGAGCCTAGAATATGTACCTGAAGATACGACCAATGTACATGGTCAAAGAACCCAATACCTATAATATCCTATAATGTTATGATTGAACTGTCTTTCATCTTCAACTGACACAAAACATGTTGGAAAATCCAATGAATTGGTGAGTATATACATACCTAGTATAATTCCTTGTAATAGATGTTGACATAGATGAAATCAAAACTATTTGAGACAAATACCTCTTTTTTTAATCATTTAATGTCACATAATTATAAAATAAAACATTTACATTGAAAATATTCTTATATTCTTATAATGGAAGCTTTGATGATTTTATTATGACAGAAAATAGCCACACCCTCCGTATAAGTTCAAAAAAGACATTATTAAATTAATTTTGTCGAAAAGGTTAAAAAGGACCTTGTTTGGAAAACGATGGAACGGTTACTTTATAAACATCTTATAAAAAGTAAAAAAGGGTATAAATGACATTAACCCATATTCAAAAAAATAGTAAGAATTTTTTGAAATACATTTTTAAGAAACATGGATGTAGATGATAATGAGGTCCTAGTAGATAATTACGTATAAACAACCTCAGATAAGGAATATATTGTAGAATTAACACTTATCATATACATTTCCTTGGTTGAGGGTTGGTTAAACTCCTATATAATGGTGAAATAATTGTTATTAAATTATACAAGAATCATATACATTAATATGATATCATATATGATCTTTTAACATTGCTTTTTTAATAATTTCTTAGTATTGTCGTCCTTTCGGGTGTCAAAAAAATCATTTTCTTTTATATTCATTGCTATTTTAGTAATATTATTTATGGATGGAATGAATATAATTCATATACAGAATGATATCAAGTCTTTAAAAATTATTTTTAATCATATAATTAAAATTAGTCTTCAATGGATACGATGGGGAATGAATCTCGTCGCGTTCGTGGAGACGGTAATCTGTATGTATGCACGACTGACAATATCATTCTTTTGATATTAAAATAATATATAATTGGATGGTATATCATATATACAGAATCAATATCATGTTATATTTATTATTTACATGAATTATACATCAATATTATACCCATCCAAATAATAATGTAATGAATAATAATTAAACCATGACGTGGAGACGGCAATCCCTACGTACGCACGTATGGTGACATGTCATTCAAAGGATGGACAGAATAATGAATATGGTTGTACCATATTTATAATAACATCATAGTATATATAATATACTGGAGTTATTTTTTTAAAATGGAAATAACAAAGAAACAAGAAGTGGAAGAAGAAAAGAACTTGAAAGAGGGTGGTAAAATTATTACCTATTCAATGGGATGAATAAAGGAAGGCCTCTAGGATGAAGTGATAGAAGTTGATAGGATATTTGGGCAGAGTTTGGCCAAGCCAAATGGCTTTGAAGGTGTGAATTATATAGAAGGGGGAGTGACCTTTTATAATAGGGGTGAAGGGAACCTTAGGAAAAGCTAGAAATATTATTTTTTAATAAAATAATTTTCATTTTCTAATGGCTCAAAAGTAGATTATTTAAAGGATAATATGGGGATGGGTCTAAAACCACTCCACCAATAGGTTTTAGACAGTTTTGGGTCACTATATTAACTTTATCTTTTAGATTTAACTCTTAGTTAAATAGTTTGACATTTACCATGTATCTTTGTATTTTTATATTATATGGTTAATAAACATACTATATACTTCCAAGATAACCCCAAGTGGTTCATTAATGATACAACTATCATTATATAATTCCTTTGGTTGAACCATAGATTTTTAGGAATAGAATATCAATTAGTAATATAATATTTGTTTTAAAAAATATTATATGTCAATTTTGACGCTAGTTGGTATTTTTTATTTGATAAATTCATAATATCATTATTACATCGAAAACAATTCATATAACCAACCATAATATGTTATATTAACCTAGAAAATTAGTTTTATTCATAAAAAGTCTAAAATTATATTTATTTGGATATTTATAATATCAATTATTTTAAAATTTCATTAGTTAGGTAATTACTGCATCATCATTTTGTCATAAATAAATTAAATTATTTAATGTCTAAAAATTATAAATAAAATACAATTATGTAGGAAATATTTTTTAGATTTATAATGAATATTTATAATCTAATTTATCTTATGTATAACCCTATATTAAAAATATTTTAGTTATTAAACATTGATTTTAACTCTCTTAACTCTTCTTTGAATTAAATAATAATAAATGTACTAATCTAATCCAAGTGGACCAAAGTGGTTCATATTTTATTCCTAAGTTTGTTTTTGGTCTAATTATACTTATCCAATAAAATTAGGACATCTGTTCGGGTAATAACAATATCATTTTTACCCTTAATTACCCTATTTACTTTTAAAAGTGGTAAATAAAAGTAAAAAGTTACTATTAAACAAAAATTACTTTTATCTTATTGAACCAAATTTTACTCCTTGATATTAACCGTGTCTCTAGGATTTTCGAAATTCCACTCACAGAAGCGGTGAAATTAGGTTCTATGTGAATTTTAAAATTCTCCTAAGAGATGGGTAAAAGATGGTGAAAAGTTCAATAAAATTCTTATATATCTAAAATTATTATAAACTAACTCTAATGAATTACACTGAACTTATATATGTATTTTGTATCTATTTTGACATAAAATAAATTTAAATAATATAAATAATTATTTAAATAAAAAATTCGTTTTTATACTATAACTTAGTATTTTTCACTATTCACTAAAATTGAATGTTTTCAAAAAAATAATAAAAATTCACCCTATGATAATTTCGATATTCCGAATCAAAAAATGAAGTCCATTTTGAAAGATAAAATTTATAAAATTTCAAAAAGTCAATATTATTATTCATAACGGCTAGTTTGATTGGTTGTAGTGTGTTACAACTTGAAGTTGCGTTCAACACACGCTACTGTATTATTCAATGAGAAGTGTACCATGGAAGCTCGGGGTGTTACATTCTCACCTCCTTAAAATAATTTCATCCTAGAAATTTCTATAATATTACTGCATAAAAAGACTCTGGAGGTTCTTCATCATAAGTTCCTCAGGTTCCCACGTTGCCTCTTCCATCTTATGGTTTCTCCATAGAACTTTTACCAGACAAGTCGTTCAGTTTCTCAGCACCTTTTCTCTTGTATCAAGAATATTGACTGGCTCTTCACAATAAGACAGATCGACTTCCAGTTCTAATTCCTCTTAGGTGAGTACATGAGTTGGGTTAGGCATGTATTTTCTCAACAGTGATACGTGGAACACATCCTAAACTTTGGAGAGATTTGGCGACATTGCCAAAAGGTAAGGTACAACCCCAATTCGTTCTAGAATTTTGAAAGGTCTGATGTACCTGGGAGTCAATTTTCCCTTCTTACTGAAATGTATAACACCCTTCCATGGAGATACCTTCAAGAAAACATGATCTCCAACCTGAAATTCCATATCCTTCCTTCGGTTATCAGCATATCTCTTATGTCTTCATTGAGCTGCTTTGATGTGGTTTTGGATTACCGTCACCTTTTCCATCATTTCCTCTACAAGTTCTGGGCCTATAAGATTTCTTTCAAAAACATCATCCCAACAGTTTGGTGTGTGACATCTCTTTCCATATAACACATTTTATGGTGCCATCCAAAAACTTTAATGGAAGCTATTATTATAAGAAAATTCAATTAGAGGTAAATATTTATCCCACATACCCTGAAAGTCAAGTGAGCAAGATCTCATCATGTCTTATAAGGTTTTAATAGTCCATTCTGATTGTCCATCAGTTTGGGGGTGGTAGGCAGTGGTGAAACGAAGCTCAGTATCTAGGTCTTTCTGAAGAATTTTTTAGAATCTTGATGTAAAACATGGATCATAATCAGAAAAAATTGATAAGGGTATTCCAAGAAGTCGAAAGACTTCATTAATATATAGTCTTTCTAGACGTTCAAGTGGTAAATCCTCCCTTATAGCATGAAAATGTGCTGACTTGGTAAGACGATCAACAATGCCCTATATTGCAATGTTCCTTCTAGTAGTCTTTGGTAGTCCCATGACATAGTCCATCGTAATATTATCCCATTACGATTTCGGTATGGGAAGAGGTTGCATGACTCCTCTAGGATGTTGCTTTCCAACTTTCACTTGTTGACAAACCATAAATCTTGACACAAAATCAGCAATCTCTCTCTTCATGTTGTCCCACCAAAAATGTTCCTTCAAATCACTATACATCATGGTGCTCCCAATGTGTATAGAGAAATTGGAACTATGAGCATCATCCAAAAATTCCATTTTTAGATCAGGTATATCGGGAACCCAATGTCTCTTCCCAAATTTGAAAATTCCATCTTCATGCACAAATTCACTCAATCTCCCATCATTCACAGCTTTAATCTTCTTTTGAAACTCTTCATCATCGGTATGAGAACTCTTATTCTTTCAAGTAAGGATGGTTTGGAAACCATTTGAAAAAACATTGATGTTTCACCTTCCATGGTTATTCCCATATCAATCGTTGCTAGATCCATGAAAATAGGATCCCTTTTAACTCTCATCTTGTTCAAAATTCCGTGATCCTTTCTGCTCAAACCATCTGCCACCTTATTTTCCTTCCCCAGGTGGTAGTGTATTATGAAATCATAATCCGTGATTAGTTCAATCCAACACCTTTTCCTCTTGATGAGTTCATTCTATGAGAAAATATACTTCAAACTCTTGTGATCAGTCTATATCTCACATTTTTCACCATAGTGATAATGTCTCCATGTCTTCAAAAAAAATATTACAGTAGCTAACTCAATATCATGAGTAGGATAGTTTTGCTCATGAATTTTTAGCTGTCGTGATGCATAGGAAATAACCCTATAATTTTTCATAAGGACACAACAAAGTCCTTTCTTCGATGCATCACTATAAATAATGAACCCATCATTCCCCAATGGTAGAGTCAATATAAGAGCATTGACCAATCAACTCTTCAGTTATTCGAAACATTCTTCACACTATTTTGTCCAAAAAAATTTAACCCCTTTTCGTGTGAGCTTCGTTAATGGGTTAGCCAATCAGGCAAAATTCTGGAAAAAACGTTGATAATAACCTGCTAAACCAATAGAATTGCGTACCTCAGTTATGCTCGTTGGTGTTGGCCATTGTTGGATTGCTCTTGTCCTAGAAGGATCAACCGAGATTACATCCTTAGAGACAATATGGCCAAGAAAAGAAATCTCCTAAAACCATAATTCACACTTTCTAAACATCCCATTTAATTAATGTCTTCTATGAGACTTTAGGATAATGCGCAAGTGGTTTTCATGATCTTCGTAGATTTTGGAGTATACCAAGATATCATCAATAAATACCACTTCAAAGTCATCAAGATATTCATTGAAAACTCTATTCATAAGATCTATGAAAACAGAGGGTGTATTCATCAATCCAAAAGGAATTAATGTAAACTCATAATGCCCATACATAGTTTGAAATGCTATCTTCAGAATGTCTTCCTTATTCACACACAACTAATGTTATCCAGATCGAAGGTCAATCTTTGAAATGTATTGAGCTCCATGCAGTTGTTCAAAAAAATCATCAATGCGATGTAGGGGATAGTTTTTCTTTATTGTTATAGCATTGATCTCTGTGTTGTCAATTCACAACCTCATAGATCTATATTTCTTCTTAATAAAAAGAACAGGGACTCCCCATAGAGAAAAACGAGGGCGAATAAATTCTTTATTAATCAATTCCTATAGTTTTTTCTTCAGTTTCTATAATTCTACAGTGTGCATTCTTTAAGAGGTCTTTGATATGGGCCTTGAACCCAGAATTAAATCAATATAAAACTCAATTTCTCATTCTGGAGGATGTCCAGGTAAATCTTCTGGAAACACATTAACATATTCTCTCAAAATAGGTACATAGTATATTTTAACATTCATTTCCTCACCCACAATAATTTAATTTTCATCCTCCCCAATAATTGATTTTATTTGAGCTACTAGGGGTGGATCTGGATAAGAATTAGGTGGTGACAATTCTTCTCTAAAGATAAGGTTTTCATTATCATTGTCATCAAAAATAGTAACCTCCTTCTTCTTATAATAAATTTTTTCATCATGGTCCAAAAGACAATCCATACTGAGGACTATATCAAATTCCATCATGGGTATGATGACGAGATCAGTAGATAAAGAACATTTATATGCCCTAATGGGAACTGATTCACATAACATTTTGGCAATGATACTTCCCTTAGGAGTTTTGACTGAAAACTCCCTTGTTAAATCAAATTGGAAATATCTGATTTTCTTAGAAAACTAGGAAGATATGAAACAATGCGATGATCTAAAATAAAATAAAACAATGGCTGAACATGATTAAACCATTAAATTACCTTCAACCATGTCTTTCGGAGCTTTTACCTCAGTAGTAGTGATCGCATAAGCTTGGCCTTGATCCCTTGGCCATTTCAGAGGTATGTTTCCCTGACGCTTAGGACATTCATTTTCATAATGTCCCATCTCCCTGCAATTGTAGCATTGAACATCGGTAGCTTCTATCTTCCCCTTGCAATCACGATCTTGGTGGCCTTTTTCACCACACTTGTAACAGACTCAAATTCCCTTCAAGAAAGTAAAGGGGTGTTTCTTCCCACATTTATTGTAGGATGGATATTAAACTTTTTCATTCTTCCCCTTATTTCCATTTCTAGAGTTATCAGCGGATCACTTATTCTCTTTCGTTTATTTAAAGTCATAAGACTTAGAGAATTATTTTATTGTCTTGATAGCAAATGAGACAATATCTTCGTACGACAAGAAGGATTGTGAGAATAATGCTTGATGAAGAAACGGTTTTAACCCATCAAAGAAACAATCAATCTTACTTCTTGGGTAACATATATAATCTGCAGTATGCCTTGCTACCCTTGTAAAGTTATCCTCATACTTTGTGACATTCTCATCATTATTTTTCCTCAGACTCAGAAATTTCCTTTCCATTTCTACTTGATGGTCATGAGGTAAGTATTTTTCTATGAAAATATCTTTAAACTCCCTCCATTCCATATTTTATACTTCATTATCTTCCTCTGGGTTTTGAATCAATGACCTCCCTTGATCAACATCTCCAGTGAGGCGGTAAACTGCCATGATAACTTTTTCCCTTTCACTACTCCCCAAGGCCTTGAATATTTTCTCGAAGGAATTTATCCAATTCTCAGCTACTAATGGATTTTTACTCCCATTTAATGTTGGTGGTTGTTTCCTCATGAAGTGATCTATCATTGATCATCCATGATATGGATCATGGTGCTCCATACGTGTAAGGTTATTATTAATAACCTGAGTGACTTGTCCCAGTATGGTGATAAGATGATCAGCACCAATTGTATCACCAGCTCCACTATAATTATCTTGAGCAAGAGGTAAATCCTTACATGGAGTGCGTGCATTGATACAGTTTCCATTCCTTCCACTATGAGCCATTTCTAAACAATGGCATAAACTAGATTAATTTATGAATCAAAATACATAATTCCAAACTTCCAAAACACTTAACATAAATTGAACAGTTTATGGATATAATCCATAATCATAAAAATGTTTTCTTTGAGGAAGTATACACTCAGAAACCCTTCATAATGGTTTGTAAAGAAAATGAGAATTATCCTAAGCATATCCCCTGGGAGTTTCGTAACCAAGAGTGCAGCAAGGCCAGTTGTCGTGGACCAGTTCTCGTTCGAGTCTATCTCAAAGTGGTGTTTTCAGGTTTTACCCCTAGGTACATCTCTGCCAGAGCCGCCTCTACCTGCTCGTATCCAGACAGGGATTAATTTCTTGGAAAAATCACAATATCTCTACAATAACAAAATTCTAGCAAGTTATTATAGACTAATCCTCAAATTCCATCTTAGGCCTATGTGCTCTAATCAGAGTTTATCTAAATCTAGTTTCCAAGGTTTGTAAAAAATTTCCTTTGATACCAATTATAACGCCGCGAACCCAGTTACCCAGAGTCGATGCATTGTTATATAAAATTGTCATGATCACAGAAGATCATGTCTCGAAATACCAATTAGTTTAGTAGCCTTGGAAACACTAGATACATTCATAGGTCTTACATTTCATCATAAATTGAAAAACTACAACAACATAGTCTCCATATCCCACACTCATATCACCTCAGACTATCCCTGCAGTCCAGTCATAAAATACTTCTTCACATCCTGGTAATAATAAAACATAGAAAGGGGTGAGCTCAAATGCTCAGTAAGGATAACAATATAGTGAAAACTTTCATAAATAAGCATAAACATTTAAGGCAATGTATAACTAAAAAAATATTTTTAATCTTGAACTTCAGCATAATATGGACACAATAAAATTAAATAATTCCATTTATTTATTCACATGGACTTTTTTTAGTCGAATAATCACATGCAATATCAATAACCACTTTCATAATGATGGAATGCATAATGCCAGACTATCATAACCACATAGTCAATGACTTGTTCCAAGAATAAAAATAATATTTTGTCACGGCCTTGTTCCAAGATACAAGTTAGTCTCATGAGACCTACTAGTGAATCGAGGAGCTATAACGGGCTCCACCCTTCACTTACTAAGTCCAATGCATTCCTCATATGAACAGGTTTAATCATAACATAACCATTCATATTAAAACTAGCATGCGAAATGTCAATACATTATCCATAAACCATGAATGGTATAAAAATAACACATCCATAGTCAATAATACCATGAAACCTTCAATCCTATATGGATGTTTTGTATAATAATAAATCAACTTCAAATAAGCTTAAAATCCATGAAAGGATGTTCACGTAAATGAAATCAAAACTATTTGAGAGAAATATCTCTTTTTTAAAATAATTTAAAGTCACATAATTATAAAATAAAACATTTACTTTGAAAATATTTTTATAATCTTGTAATTGAAGCTTCGATGAATTTATAATGGTGGAAAATATCCACACCTGCTGTATATGTTAAAAAAATACATCATTACCTTAATTTTGTAGAAAAGGTTAAAAAGGACCTTGTTTGGAAAACGACTGAGATATTACTTTATAAACATCTTATAAAAAGTAAAACAAGGGTATAAATGCCTTTAACCCATAGTCTATAAAATAGTAAGAATGTTTTGAAATACATTTTTAAGAAAAATGGATGTTTCTGATAAAGATGTCCCAGTAGATAATTACGTATAAACAACCTCAGATAATGAAGAGATTGTAGAATTAACCATTGCCTTGTAATTTTCCTTGGTTGAGGGTAGTTTGACCTCTTGTATAATGCTGAAATAATTTTTATTAATTTATAAAAGAATCATATACATTGATATGATATCATATATGATATTTTAACATTGCTTTGTTTATAATATCTTAGTATTATCGTCATTTTGGGTGTTAATGAATTCATGTTCCTTTATATTCATTGTTATTTGAGTAATATTTTTTATGGATTTAATGTATCTTATTCATATCCATAATTATATCAAGTCATTAAACATTATTTTTAATAATATAATTAAAATTAGTCTTAAATGGATACGATGGGGAATGAATCTCATCGCATTCATAGAGACGGTAATCCGAACGTACGCACGATTGAAAATATCACTCTTTTGATATTAGAATAATATATAATTGGATGTTATATCATATATACAGAATAATTATAATGTTATATTTATTATTTACATGAATTACACATCATTATTATACCCATCAAAATAATAATGTATTTAATAACAATTACACCACGACGTGAAGACGAGAATTCGTACGTGCGCATATATGGTGACAAGTCATTCAAAGGATGGATAGAATAGTGAATATGGTTATACCATATTTATAATAACATCACAGTATATAGAAGATTATGGAGTTATTATTTTTAGAATGGGAATAACAAAGAAAGAAGAAGTAGAGGAAGAAAAAAACTAGAAAGAGGGTGGTGAAATTACTACCTCTTCTTCGGGTTCTTCCTTTTGATTCCATAAAAAGGGCTTTTTAAGTTTGATTCATGACTAAAGGAAGGCTTCTAGGATGATGTGAGGGAATTTTAATGGATATTTGGGCTGAGTTTGGCTGAGCCAAATGGCTTTGATGGGGTGAATCAGAGAGAAGGGGGAGTGCCCTTTTATAAGAGGGGTGAGGGGAACCTTAGGAAAAGCTAGAAATATTATTTTATAATAAAATAATTTTCAGTTTTTAATGGCTCCAAAGTAGATTATTTATAGGATAAGGTAAGGATGGGTCTAAAACCACTCATCCAATAGTTTTTAGAGGTTTGGGTCAATGTATTATCTTTATCTTTTAAATTTAACTCTCAGTTAAATAGTTTGAAATTTACCATGTCTCTTTGTATTTTTATATTATATGGTTAATAAACTTACTATATACTTCCAAGAGAATCCCAAGTGGTTCATTAATGATACACCTATCATTATATAAGTCCATTGGAGAAACCGTAGATTTTTAGGAATAGAATATCAATTAATAATATAGTATGTGTTTTATAAACTTTTTTATGTCAAATTTGACACTATTTGGTATTTTGTTTTGGATAAATTCATTACAACATTATTAATTCGAAAAAAATTCATCTAACCAACCCTAATATGTCTTATTAAACTAAAATATTAGTTTAATTCATAAAAAGTCTAAAATTTCATTTATTTGGATATTCATAATATCAATTATTTTAATATTTCATTAATTAGGTAATTACTGCATCATTATTGTGTCATTAATAAATTAAATTATTTAATGTCTAAATATTATAAATAAAATACCATTATGTAGGAAAATGTTTTTTCTTTATAATGAATATTTCTAATCGAATTTATCATATGGGTAACACTATATTAAAAAATATTAGTTATTAAACATTGATTTTAACTCTTTTAACTCATCTTTGAATTAAATAATAATAAATGTCCTAATATTATCCAAGTGGACCAAAGAGGTTTATATTTTATTCCTAAGGTTGTTATTGGTCGAATTATACTTATACAATAGAATTAAGACATGTTTTAGGGTAATAATAATTTCATTTTTACCCTTAATTACCCTATTTACTTTTAACTGTGGTAAATAAAAGTACAAAGTGACTATTCACAAAAAATAATTTTTAACTTATTGAACCACATTTTACTCCTTGATATTAACCATGTATCTCAGATTTTTGAAATTCCACTCACAGAAGTGGTAAAATAATGTGTTATGTGAATTTTCAAATTCTCCTAGGAGATGGGTAAAAGACGATGAAAAGTTCAATAAAATTTTTATATATCTAAAATTATTATGAACTGGATCCAATGAATAAAATTAAAATTATATAGGTATTAAGTATATATTTTGACCTAAAATAAATTTATATAATATAAATAATTATTTAAATAAAAAGGTCAGTTTTAAACTATAACTCAGTGTTTTTCACTATTCATAAAAAATCGAATGTTTTCCGAAAAATACCAAAAATGCACCCTAAGATAATTTCGATATTCTTAATCCAAAAATGATTACCATTTTGAAAAAAAATTATAAAATTTCAAAAAGTGGGTATTACTATTCATAACAGCTAGTTTGATTGGTTTTTGTGTGTTAGAACTCGAAGTTGTGTACAACACATGCTACTGTATTATTCAAAGAGAAGCGTACCATGGAAGCTTGGGATGTTACAAAAAATTACATCTTAACCTAATAATAAAGTGGTAGAAAATTCATCCAAACATAAGGAGATAGACACCGTGACAAGAAAAACTCATCATCAAGTCTTCTCTACCTATAGACATAGAGTAGACTTATCAAACCACAAGAATATTAACACAGAAATGACATCGCATACCCCACTCATCATTTCCTCTCTTATAAGGGAATAATAAAAACCCAAAGAGTGGGTACCGAAGAAATATATATGTGTGTGCCCAGTCAATGGAGCCCAAATGAGAGACTAAGGGGATCTCAATCTCACAACTCATCCTAATAAGAAGAGTAACCAACTTTTCGAAAGGATGTACATCAATAATTCCCAAAACCTCATGATTATACCCTGAAATCATAAGACTAAGGGACACAACCACTACACCTTGATACAATCCTCTTTAGGTGGCATTGACTCGCATACATGGTTTTAGGTTGCGACACATGAACTTTTCTCGGTGGGGAAAGCATCTCTATTCCTTGTGAGTTCAATTTGATTTCAAAACACATATCATCACAATGATCCATAGTTGAGGGGCCATAGTTTCTATGTATGAATAACATTCCCATGTATGATAGGATGGTCCTACTATGATAATCAAAGAGGAAATCCATTTTCTATATTTTCTGGAGGGTTACGCTTGGGAATGTCATCGAGGAACACCACTTCCTAGCCCTATTGTTGGGTAATCCCAATGATTTGTTAGGGAACACCGCATCCAATACTAGATATAGGGTTATGCTTGGAAGATGTCATTAGGGTATGCCACTGCCCAGCCCTGCTAGAGGATAAGCTTGGAACTGTCATCGGCGAACACCACTGCACATCCTGACATGAGGGTAAGCATGGAAGATGTCATTGGGGGATGCCACTACCCATATTTACAAGATGGTAATCCCATAACGTTAATAACTATACCACTAAATCCTACTGGAGGTAAATCAGAATGATCATCATGTAACTCCATTGCCCATTCTTAATAGAGGGTTAGCCCGGTACTCTCTTTAGTGAACTCCACTACCCAGCACTACTAGAGGGTTATGCCTAGATTTCTTTGGTGCTTACGTATTATTTCTTCCATCATCGAGTGTCACCTAATCATGTGCCAAACATGTAAAATTTCACATTGAATCTTAATGTCTAATTTTATTGGAATCATCACGTTATACAGGAAAAAACACTCATGATAGGCTTCTAATGGGCCAAAACTTGAGTTCAAATAAAAGAGATATGAACCATTGAATTTCACTCAGAAGAGCTTGAGGGGGAAATAGTTTGTGAGGAGGCCCACACGACATGTGGTCTCACTCCACAACCTAGATTTGTCCCAAGGCTTCACATGACTCCATGACATGTAGTAGAACACGCCATGTAGGTGGACACAAACATTATGTCGTGACTAATCGATACCAGGGCCTTATACTGGGGTCATGTCCATATACACGAACCCCATGTATATGTACTCCGGTAGATGGAATGTTAGTCCACACGGGATACTTCCCGTGTGGCCAACAGATGTATGTGATCTCCTGCACGTAGCCACCGCCCGTGTCACCCATCACACGGGTTGTTCAACTAGGGATGGTATATGCGGCGTGTGGGGTAAAAATACATGTCGTGACAACCTAATCATTCTGAAACCCTAGCTGCCACCGCGGAAATGTTCTACATGGCATGTGTTCTTAGTTTTTCAGAGTCTGTAGTAGGGATTTTTTCAAAAACATTATATTTGTACATCTGGTCTTTACAGGTCCAATTTGGTTTAAATTCTTTAGATCCCACTATGATTCTTCTTGAAAACTTCTAATATTGTCGTGATTCATGATTTCTGGAAATAATTCATTGAGAATCACTTCCATTAGAGATTTAGTAGGAAATCATATTTTTCACACATTATCGCATCTCCATTCATTAAGATATTAGAGATTGTACACTATATAGTTCATCCCTAAACAATGAAAATTCCAGATCTATTCTTGTCACACAAAATAATTTCTATTTATTTGAGTCGCTATGAATTCGGGTACTCGATCAAGCTTGGGTTTCATGGAAATTGTCAATCCTGGAACCACGGGGCTTCCATATGAAAAGAACATGAAGAAATAGGGATAATGCCCCAATAATGAAGTTTCAACACCATCATCCATATGTTCTTAGCTGAATATCAATAACTGGGATCCATTATTATAAAATAGAAGAAAGAAATCCATATTTCAGTTCTTAGGTATTTGTAAGGATAGAAATAAGGGTGGAGATCAAAAAATAACTGTCAATACACTCAAAAATTTAATAAAAGGCATAAAAATAACCAAATAAAAGTCATACTTATATTTTGGATCAATTTTTGTTGAATAATGCATCAGCCAATGAATTCAAGAGTTTTCATTGGGTTCATTGTTCTTATATCTGAATTGATCGAGAGGTTTGATGTCATTCTCCAATGGGAGAAGGTGAGGAGATCTCACCACTAGATTCAAAAAATTATGAGTTAACCATGGAATGTTTCCCCATGATGATACTCTTATAACAATTTTATGTTATGTTAAAAATGGATTAATTAATTATTTATTTTTTTATTCAATCCACTTAAAAGCTATTCCATCAAGTGAGGAGTACGAACATCCTATACTAAATCATTTTTTATCATGTATTGGGTAAAACCTATATTTTAGACCAAACTGGTGTCTCATATTTCTGATCTGATCAATCTTTTAAGAGTTATTCCATTTCCTTTAATTATTTGTGAATTAAATATATAATATATTTAATATTTTTATAAAATTAATTCTGGGAATACCTAACCTCAAAATTTCTCATCGTCATAGCACCTAACGTTGGAAATTTATTAAGAAATATTTCAAAGACTTGAAATTAAAAAATCCATGACTCTATAGGTTCTTCATATTTTTACAATTAATTCTTACTCGGATTCTATGATTATACCTTTTTATATTTCTTAGAGTCTTCTTTGAAACCTTTATTTTTGTAAAATTGGGAAAAAATAAAATTCTCAATCTAATTTTCTTCTAAAAATAATGCATATATATAATTCATATATTTAGATAGAAAAATAAGGTAAAGATAATTTAGATCGAATTAGAGGTAAAACATATATGTCACACCATATGAAATTCTTATAGGATCGGTGCTTAGATACCTGAGAGGGTGGTGAATCAGCTGTGGAAGAACTTTTACCAAATCCCCAATAATCAATTAATACTTCCCCTCTTGGTATTTTTACCATAATTACTAATTAATACATTTTTTTTCTTCTATAGTCGATAAGAAATCAGCACATGCAAAGAAATTTTGAAATTTAAGAGAAGAAAATGGTGTTTTAATAAGGTTTTATCCCTATTGGGAAAACTGAACCCTATTCTGATTAGGATGTTGAAGTCACTAGTTATCCACTATAATATTATGTTCAATAAGTGTGGAGATAGAAAGGGATTATCATTTACTAATTATTAAACCTATACTTTAGAGGTTGTATGATATCATCAATGACTACTCATTTCAAAATATCCTACTGTGATTTTTCCATCATCCCAATAGACATCAGTCTCCTAACTATTATCTGAAACATGTTCCAACTATTGATGTTTATATTCAACTAACATTACATGAAAATTATCAACATCAACCTATCATCTTCCTCATTTAATTTCTTCATTTTATATTGAATCTTTAAGAATAATTGAATCAAACTTAGTTTATACTTCACATCCATTCTACAAAAACTTTTATGGAATATCATTACATAGATTATTTCACTCAAGATCTTATGTTCTTAAATAATCTAAAAGATAATCAATATATGAAATCCTTGACACAATTGATGATGAATGGTAGAATATATTAGTGTTACCATCAGGTATTTTTCCATTACTTCTTCTTATTTCTCAATAAATATAAAATACATAATATATTAGTTTAATCTTCATTTATTCTTCATCGATGCATTGGATCACTCTATCTATATAGTATTGACTTATACATCTCTCAAAAAACATCACTAGTTCTCTCAATATTTTTGTATTCCAAACTTTACCTTTCTTCAACCAATCCATTTATATGTAGGTTACCATATTATTTTTTCTATATTATAAATAAAAAAATTATCTAATCAAATACCATACAATGATACCTATTTAACATTTCCCCAACATCTTATAACTGGGAGACTCCTGTGATTGTGGTGTATCACTTTTTCAAAAAATTATTTTTTATACAAAAAATCTAGGAATACCGTTATTCTATTTAATTTCAATTTTTTCATAGGAAGATCAAATATTCAATTAATTTTTTAAAACTTGGATTGAGAGGATTCTTCTCATAATCTACCATAAACACAAATCTTTATATCATTGCTTTTATCTATATGAAAATGATAAAAGAAAAATGGTTGCATTATAGATATTTCATTTATGGAATAATGGTCACTAAATGTTAGTGTGATTTATAGCTTTCATTTTATTATGAGAGAAATTCACAATTCCATATTCTCACAATTCATTCTAAATCACAATTCCCTTTATTATATTTTATTACACTTAATAACAACCCAAGAATATTCACTTTCCATTTCTATATCAATTTACCTAAAATTTACATCATTTTTTCACCACAAAATTCATCATAATTTACTTTTATCTTGATTTCATTTTAAATATTCTAGTATATTTTCATGCTTATTTATCCATCTTGAATCATTATAAATTTTGTGATGTTTTAATTCATGAAGAAAAACACAGGAACCGTCACATTTATTCTCTATTTTGATCACTTGTATTGAATTTGAAATACTGACATTTTAAAATAACCTATTAATAGAATGATGATCCCCAAAACAATTATCTGCATTACACTTCTTCAATTAATAGCTTGAATCATTTTTAAATATCGAATAATAATATTTTTATCTTGAAAGAGAAAAAAATTAATTTTCAAATTTATATTTTTCTTGAGAATATTTTTTTGGTTTAATATTATTCATTATAATTTAAAAATATCTAGGTTCTCAATGTTTTCAATATTTCATAAGATAAAAAATATATTACATATCTCATTGTGAGGGAAATGTATGTTATAAGTTATATATGATTCTTTCCATTATGATATTTCCAAGAAAAAATGAAAACATCTTACATTATATCAATTTGTTACATTCTACAATTATATTAAATAGAGATCCAGAATATAATAAATATGAAGTATATTATATGGTCATGAGAAATTATAAGGTAAAAATATCCGACACAAAATAAATTATCTTACATGATTCACATATCATACACACAATCCATTTACCTTATGAAAAAAATTAGAAAACTCTATACAGCCATCATATGACTGATTAGCTCTAAATTATCATACACACTCATCAAATATATTCAATAAATTAAAAAGTATCTTATAAACATGAAATAACTCATATGATAGACTCATAAAACATTTCAATTACAAAACATTAATACAAAATTTCTTAATTCTATAATAATATAAAATCAATTTGGAACCACTTCAAATCAACTCATCTCATTCTTAATCAACTCAAATAACCTCAAAATGGATTAAAATATATCTTTGTTTTTTATAAAAGATAAAAACCTTTTTATATAGTTTATAAGGTCCAAAAAATATATATAATCAATGAAAATTATATCGAAAAAATTATTTCCTTCTCATTATATCTTTCAACTCATCACGTATTCACCTTCATCCACATCATATTCCTCACGGATTTTAGTAAAGATGATTCTTTGTAATCAATTGATGGATTATCATAAATTCAAACAATATTATATTCTTTAAAACAAAAATCTTCCATATCCCTAATTATCCATCTCTTCAAGCTTCTATAAACTATAGTAAGGAAGGCTTTCAACTCAAAATTAGAAATTATATTTTACTTCTAGGCCAATACAAAAATAATTTGACTTAAGGGTTAGTGACAATGGAATTACTATATTTTCCATATGAATTTTCATACATAGGTAGTGATATTCTTTTTTATGTTAAATAGTTTCTTTAATTCAAATTTACCGATAATTGTATCCAAAACACCTTATCTATATTTGGTGGATTCTCCCTCCATTTCACATCAGTTAAAGATGTGAAGATTGGAATACTCAATGATAAAAAACATAACTGACACCAAACCTTCGAAAATTCAATTTCCCCTTCTAATTATTGTCAATACCAATACATTCTTCACAAAACTTAATGTCAATATGTGAGTTTTCTCAATTTAGTATTTCTCATATTCCTTGTTGATCATAAATTCAATGGGAAAGGGTCTTCTCATCATTATTGATAACATAAGTGTAAAGGGATAAACATGTAAGATCTCATGTTTTTCTAGGTGCATATTTTTTTATGTTCTTTTAAACATATTTTATCATGTTGTTTTCTATAATAAAAATTGTTTCCAGACACTTTTATGGTGAGTTAAACAATGGAATTAATCCGAAGAAGTGGAGTTGAAAAATCCTCGTCTATAGGGTTGGAAATGACATGGAGCTCTATGTTACACCAAAGTGTTGGGAATTGTGTCATGAAGATCAATTATGAAACACTATGTCCTAGAGGGAGGTTTTTTTGGGACAAATAAGGAATATGGAATATCATCATTATAGATGTAGGTTTTGCAACAACTCATACCTTCATAATAGAATAGTTGAGGAATGGTGTCCTTAGCTAGGTAATGGTCTACCCCCAATTAAATATGATTTCTTTTGTTGAAATTTGAATTTGTCTTGAATATTATTTGACAAAGGGATACTACAACATGGTTCTTTTGGTTGCATTATAGAATACAAGAATTCCCCAGTTATGATAATTGTATCACTGAGAGGGATAGTGGTGAAGTAGTGATACTTTCTCTTTTTATGTTTTGCATAAAATGAAACATCTTTCACCACATGTTAATGATTTCTTTCCCAAATGAAAACAAAATAAACACACATCCACTTAAACACAAGTATTTAAATGGTTCACAATTAAATAATAATATTTATGTCCTTGTTATTTAATGGAAGTGATCCAATACCATGCAATCCATTAGAATAAAATCTTTCGATTATAATGTGTAGGTTATGACTTTTCACTCCTGTTGTACTTTGAAGAAAACCCAATAGTACGTGTGAACCCTCTTATCAGAAATAGAGTAATACAAAATTTTTGAAACAACTACTGTTACTTTTACTTCCTTTCAATTTCACTAATTTATTCCATTTAAAAAAATTATTCATTTTCATACCCAGAAGATAGTAAGAACATGCTGGAATTTGTCAAGAAAAAACCCATCATGATTTTCCCATTTTGTTTTTCCTAGTCTAATTCATTCGAGTATGATTCTTCTCGATATGATTCTTCTTGGTATGATTCTATAAGATCGATTCAACTAAGTCTAATTATCTGTGATATTATTTATCAGTATGAAAATATATAACACTATATGGGTAAGATTAATATAATTTGAAACTCCTTCCTCAGTCTAGAAATCCAAGTACAAAAATCCAGATATGATAATCCAACCTAATACTTTGATAATCCAAATACAATTCACAAGTAAAAATTTTAATTATCTAAGTACTATAATCACAAAGTATGATGATAATCTAAATAAAACATTGTGATATTGTCCCTTCTCCTTTTACTTCTCTACCAAAAATTCATCAACACAAGTGAATAATGAAACTACATATGCTCTCTATCACTCAGAGCATCTCTCCCATCTTTAGTGAATAGTACACCATTCATCAGAAAAGTACGATGTACATTTCTCCATTTATGGGCGACCCATATGATGTTTTTATAGGAATCCCTAAACCTTTCCCTTTTGAAAAAATTCTCACAACTCCAAATTTCCCCTAAAATTTTAGGTGCATTTATGATATCCATAATTCTTCTCAAATATTATTCAAACTTAACCTCTTATTCATACTATTCTTTTTCAGATTTCCATATGAATTCAGTTGTTAAGTTTGATTTTATTCAATGAAAATATTTTTATCAATATCATGTAAATGTATGAAGAAATTCATACCATTATGATTGGTTAATATGATACTCTCTAATAATTTAATACTATATTTATTTCGAATGGCAAGGTCCCCCCTAATAGTACATGAAACAAACTCCTTTCATCTCTACTATTGAACCAGTTTAAGTTCATCACCATTTCTCTTGATCCACTTGACAATTCACTTTAAAAGTAAACAAAGTAATTTTAAAACTTTTGAATGGAAGACTACATTTTCTTTTAGTTTTTGTACTTACGATTTTCATCGGACTTGTCTCATATTCATAAACATCATTCACTCACAAATCTATTCTTGTATAATGACTTCCATCACGACTCTAAATTCATTTGATATCATCTTTAGAGTTATATTGGAAAGTATCATAACTTTCCATTCTTTCCATCTTTTTTCATTCCTTTTCACGTGAGTAATATTGTTCAGAAATAAATTGCTCAAAATACAGTTAGGCTAAATACTATTGTCCTAATTAAGATCATTATGAGTATAATTTCCACAGATATGGTCATCCTAAAAATTATCATCCTAGATACAATCATTTTTGGTATAATAATTCAGGGAATGATCGACCTGGATATGAATTCTTAAACAAAAAAAATCCTTGAGATTGAATATGGTTTTCCAAAATTCATCTTTCCTAAATACTATCACTAACACCCTTTACATTTCATCCAAATATGATCAATTCTGAATACAATCCATAATCATATCTGTCACTCCTCCTTTCTTTCATCAATCATGGTTCATATGTCTGACAACATACTTATGGATTATAATAATTAATTATCTGAAATGCATAGTCATATATAATTAATCATATTCATGTATAGTATGATTATTCATCAAAATAATCAATCCTTCCACACCAAATCTAGAGTGAAACCTATGTATATTTATTTCCAAAAGATATATTTTCAATGAAATCGATCCTTTCATTCCAGATTCAGTGTGAATCCAATTGCAGTCAATTCTTCATTATGATATTCTACCATTATAAACCCATGGTAAGTCTAATTATTTTGAAAATAATAGTCAGTATAATTTTCACCAAATACAATGTGAGGGGATTCCCTTTCTTCAAAAACTTTCATTGACAACAAAAGACAACCCTAGAAAACAATCATCGTCATTATTTGCATGGTCCTAACAATCTACCCTTTGGATTTTGTTGTCAACATAGTTTTATAAATAAATGAAATTTGTATCCTCAATAAATGAATTAATTTTAAATTATTCAAAGGCTACGTGACCTAACTAATTATAGGAATCAATAACCATTGGGAAAAAACCATGTTTTCCAAAAATAAGTGATTTTGAGAACCGGCATCATCTTCCTCGTCTCTTCTTCCTTATTCATTAAAATGTCCTAGAATACAAAAAAAATTATTTCATTCAATCACCCCAAAAAATACTTATAATAGTTCGCACACAATAAAATTATTAATTCATAGCATACCCACAAATCCCTCTTCTTACATGCTTTCAAAAGGTAATATTGATGAAACAACCCAATTCATCTCCACCTTGACAACACAATTCAAATGTAATATGAGAGAGGGGATAGAGGCACATACCACATTATTTATGAGAAAATGTTTAAATAACCATGTTCAACATCAATTTCTAAAAACATTAATCCGATAATGTATTCATGAAAATGTCATTAACTTGTTCTGTTGATGGAATATACTCCATCTTCAATTCATTTATATCTGTATTCTATTTAATTAAATGAAATATAATATAAATATTTTATCAATGAGAATTTTTAATTGGATTCCTAGTGAGATTTTTTGTACATTTATTATCACTACCCCATAGAAACGGTAACTTCACTACAATAAGTAAATGTTCCAATTGTGTTTTCATCCACATTATTTGAGTTGTGTCTTGAATCGATGCAACATAAATAGATTCATCTATATGAAGAGTTACTTAATTTTATTTCTTTGAATTCAAACTAACACAATTCTTACCTAGAATGAATACTTACCAGATGTGGATATTTTATAATCAACATTTCCTACCTAATCAGTATCTGAATACCAAAAAAATAAATATTATCAATGTTTTCATACCTAATTCTAAAGTCAGTTATTCATTTGATGTATCTTCTAGTTTTTCTCCAACAAGTAAATCGGATTATTTTGGAGAACTCTAAAATCATGATCATAGAGTACAAATATAAACAATTTTGGGTCTTGAGGCAGCAAAATAAAACAAACTTCCGATCAGCATTTGAAATTATTTCTGATAAACATATTTTCCTTCTCTATCATTAGAAAAATAATTCCCACAAATATTGCTGTGGAAATAAGTTTGGAGTTTTCCATGAAAAACCTCTAAATGTTTTCCTTAGCATACTTTCTTGATAATGAAAAATGTATTCATTCCAATATTATTTTTTTAATCAAAGAAATTATTTCAATTCCCCCAGCATAGAAATTTCAAATACTTTTTAAATTCCTCTAGGAAATCATTAAAAAATTCTTTCATTATTACTATAAAATATAATTCCATCAACATAAAAAATTAAAATGAGGGAACACTCTTGACTTTCTTTGATGTAGATATTTTGATCCACTCTTCCTTTATTAAATCTAATATTCCATAGGAATGTATCCAATTTTAAATACAATTCCCTCATAGCTTAATTTAACCCATACAAATCCTCATTCAATATTCACACATAACATTCATTTTTTCAATAGTAAAGCCAAAAGGTTGTTCAATATAAACATCCTCTTCAAAATCACCATCAAGGATTGCAGATTTTACATCCATTTGACTAATCTTTTAGCCTTGTTGTATAGTATTAAAAGAAGTATTCTAACTTTTTCTAGTCTTTTAACTAGATAACATTTTTCATGGAAATAAATACCTTTAATTTTTGAATAACCATTTCACACCAATGATGGTTCATTTCTTATCACTACACCTTCTTCATTCATCTTGTTCTAGAAAACCCACTTTGTGCCAATGATGTTCTCATTTTCTGGATTGTGTAAAAGTTATCATGTATTTTTATTCAATTTTCTCTAACTGTTAATTCATGGATTGAACCCATAATGGATAATCAAATGATTATTTTATGTCATTCAGTTCCACCATTGAATATAAATAAGTTGTGTACTAGAATTGGTCTTTCGACTTTTTTTGAACCTTCTAAATTTTATCACCAAAAATATTTTGATATTCATATTGCTAACATAGCCTAGGATAATATGTTTGGGTAACTTCATCATAATTGGAAATAGATGAGTTTGATTCTTCTTCTTGAAAAGACTACAGTTGGCTATATGAATATCAGAATTATTATCAAAACAATATTGCTCAACTTTCTCATTTTCTGGAATATTTTTATCTTCCTAAGCCTTTTTGATTACCTTAAAATCAAAAGAAAAAAAAATTCAACCTATTTTGTTGTCTAAAAATCTATATCCTCTTCCTTCTAGATCATAAACAAGATAAATTCCATCTCTACCTTTCTTCTCCAACAATCCATACTTTCCTCCTTTCTTCTTTTTAATAAACGGACTCCTGAAAACATAAAAGTCCTTAAAACATGTTGTTTTCAATAAATAGTTCATATGGAGTCATATCTGAATAAGGCCTATAGAAAGAATGGTTCTGAATTTAAACTAAAGAACTCATGGCTTGCCTCCAAATTTAATGAGAATATCCTTATTCAACTAATTAGTAAGTCCCTTTTTCACCAAACTTTTATTAACTCTGTCGATCCATCCATTTTTTTGAAGAATGTGTGGGGAAATAATCTCACTCTAAATTCCATGCATATCAAAATAACTACAATATATATAACATCAATATTCACCACCATTGTATATTCTCAACTTATTCACTAAAATCTCACATTCTTTCTCATCTTCCCATCCGAAACATTTAAAATTTTTCAGAAAATATGGTTTATGTTTCATATAAATAACACATGTAATGGGATTAAAGTCATCAATTATACTAATGAAATACTTATATCAATTTGTGGATTTTTTTCGTCAGCCCACAGTTATCGAAATGAATTAATTTTAGGGGTTGTCTTGAACAAATCTGAACATTCTTATGCATTGAGTCTGTAATAATTCATTTCTAACAAATAGTCAGACACCAATCTCTTCTTCATGGAAAGTCTGAAAAGTCTCAGAAACTATTTATTTCAAATAACATTATCATGTTTCTTGGACCCATGTGTCCCATCCTTTTATGCCACAACTGATTCTCTTCCACAATACTCATGTAAAATCAGTTTTGTATTTTACCAACCTAAAACAGGTTCCCCTTTGTATGCTGGAATCCTTTAACAACCTTTCCATAATCCTCACCTTCCCCAATAACCCAATATTTTCTCAAGATAACTTTTTTAAACTCATAAAAAAATTGTGAAAAAATTATCATGTTGTTTTTCATCCCATCAACTTAAATTTTTTTTCTTGGATTTCATATTTTCTTTTCTAATGATAGCTAATCCAACACCATTGATTCTCTAGGATTCATCATTGACAAATGTCATTATTTCGTATTTAAAATAATTAAAATTATTGAAAAAATTAAAATATCTTATCATATTTGAAGAACACCCTCTATCAAGAATCAATGTTTGTTATACTTTTGTATATTTCAATGTAGCTTCAACAATAAGATATTTTTATTCTCCCTTTAATTCCTTAATATTAGATATTTGTGAATTGTTAATAATTTTTTATTGGGACCATAAAAAAACAAGAAATCATTTTGTAATATATCATGGATTTATACATGTTTCAAAAATAGTTTATAGGGTTTGGGACCTATTTACGATCTTTACTTCAACCTTCTAAGGTTTCTTCTAAAAAATATTCTCAGACTTCTTCTTTTAAGTAAATTTTCTCCAAACCAATCCATGCATTTTATAACCTATCAAAAAATAGTAATGTTTTTGTATAAAACAACACATATTTTTAATATTTATGAATATATTAAAAAACAAAAAATATCCATAAAATGAGAATTTCTCTTTGAAAAATCCATACTAGTGGGAATTGTGAATACATTTCTCATCCACATTATTCTCCTTCTTTTGAAATTCACCGACTTTTCTATTATCAATCAGAGTCTTCCTTTTCATTTCTTCTTTACTAGAACCAGATGTATTTGAAACATTTCCAGGTTATGATTTTTCCTAAAAAACATGGACTCAGAATTCTTTGAAACTTATAAATTCCCAACATTGTTTGTCTTGGACACATACATAAAATTCCCATCATTCTTCTTTTCAGAAACAATTCCATCATTATCTTCAATATCTGAAGGTAACTTTTGTTGAACCTTCATAGGTTTTACAATAATAAATCTTTCACTAACTTTTGTACTATATTTTTTGAAACCAGTACTTGTTTTTTCATCTTTTGAATGTTTTTGTTGTAAAAGTTCCGACTCTTCTTGTTTTTTCCTTCAACTTCACCTCCAGATACTCATTACGATTATTTTATTCTTTAATTGATTTCATAAAATCATCAATATATTTTTTCCATTCTTTCTTTCCAATCTGGAATAATGTCTTGATTGTTTATTATGGAATTTTCATTTAAAAAATTATTGTTTTAATTCTCAATTTTTCAAATATTCCTTAGACATTCATTCAACTCTTCTTTTAAATGATACACAAGTTGAGTTTTTTCTTATTTGGTATTACTACTTCCAAACACTTCATTCTTCATGGTTGTAAAGAAGATAATTTCAATACTAAACTCAAATTATTTTTTGGATTCAACATCACTACTTTATTTTTATACATCTTTCTATAAGAAACTTCTTCTTTTGGATTTGAATAATTTTCTTTCTTTTCCTATGGAATAATATTTTTTTACCTATTTGTTTCATACATGGTCTTCCTAGATTTCGTTCTTCTCCATCACTATCCCCATATTTATTTCATTGATCCATAAAATTCCCAACCACTCCACATTAAAAAAAATTCAAGGGATATTTCCCAATGTACTTTCCTATATCACTTTAGACATTTTTATAAAACAAGGATTACATTTCATCAATGATGTTAACTACCTAATTTTCAGAATCAGATTCACCAAATTAATCATCAATAAGAATCTTAATTTACTTTTATTTCTTTTTATCCTTGAAATACATTTATCTATCAAATTTTTTTTTACCCTTCATATATTTCTCCCTTATATTTCCATAAGTAATGAAAGTTTAGTGAAAATTAACTTGAGATAATGTTTCTGGATATCTCTCTTCCAGTGAAGAATATTTTTAATCGGACATATAAATAAAAATTCTTATGATATTTTCAAAAATTATAGAATCATATAACATTCAACTATGAAATTTTATAGTGCTGATAATGTCATTAACCCTGGTAATGATGTTCCCAATAGATACATACTCTCCCATATTCATGTCCTCATGATTCGATCTCCAGATTTTATGTTTTCCCTTTATCACTTTTTTATTTCCTTCTTATATGATTTTCAATTTATCTCGTACACATTTTTATGTGGAAAAACCTTTCACCCTTAGAAATTCACTTATAATAAGTGATGATAATATATCATTCTTGGCCCTTCCATCATTCTCGAGATTCATCTATTCAAAATATGTAAGAGGAGTTTTATAATCAATAGAAAAAACCAATTTATTATAGCTTCTAGAACATAATATCCAATAGATATAAGATAAGGATATAATATATATTTCTAAATATGTATTTTATGTCTATCAAAAACTGGAATATCTTTACTATTCACACAATTCAAATTCTACATCGGTAAATAAAAACAGAAGGAATCATACCATCTAATACCAATTGAATGTACCCAGTCAAGATAATTTTATCACTAATAGAGGGAATGGGGAATCAAGCATAATTTTTATATTTATGTTTCCTTAGAAATGAAAAAACCTTTGACTTCTTTTAATGATTTCATTCCCTCTTGAAAATAAAAATACACACATCTAGAGGAACGCAAGTAATTACATGGCTCACTATTCAATAAGATTACATAAATCCTTAGAATGGTATGGAAATGGTCTAATACGACACAATTCACTAGAAAAAATCGTTTTATTACAATGATGATCATATCACTATCAATCATTAAGTACTTTGATGATAATCCAAAAGTGTGTGTGCACCCTCTTAGTACAAGTAAGATAATACATTTTTTATGTAATTACTCGTGTTACATTTTCTTCTTTTCAATTTCAAAAATGTATTCCTTTTAAAAAAATTCTTGAATTTTTTACCAAAAAATTTGTAAGAACATCTTGGACTTTGTTATGGAAATACCCCAGTTTGATTTTCCCAGTATATTTTTCCCAATCTAATTCCTCCAAGTATGATTCTTCTTGATATAATTCTTCCTATTATGATTCTATCAGTACTATTCGTCTGAGTATGATTCTACCTAATATGATTTCTCAATATAAAAATAAATAACATTGTATTAGTGTGATTGATAAAATTAAAAACTACTTTGTCCTCAGTCCATAAATCCCTATACGGAAGTCCCAATCCGATAATCTAGCTCGATACGATGATTAGCTGAATAAAATTAACAAGATAAATATGTTAATCAGATGAGTATGATAATCACTGAGAATGATGATCATGTGAATATAATGTTGATATCATATCTCCTCTCATTTTACTTCTTCTTCAAAACTTCTTCATCACAAGTGAATACAAAAAAATCTTCTACAATCTAAAACTCGGAGCTTCTACCTCTTCTGCAATGAAGAGTACATTAGTTATAAATAAATTATGATGTATATTATCCATTTATAGGTGACCTATAAGATGTTTTTTCAGGAATCCAAAAAACCATTCCCACTCAAACAAATTCACCAAAATCTTAATTTCACATAAAATTTTGGGTATATTAATGACATCATCAACGCTTCTAAAATCTTATCAAATCTTCTTTAAACATCATATATTCTTTGCATTATTCCTTATCAAATACAAGTCTGAATTCAATTCCTCAGTCAAGTGTTATTCAAAAAATTTCTTTATCAATTTAATGTAAATGTATGATAAAATTGATACTATTCTGATTGCTAAAAACAATACTATTTTTTAATTTAATACTATCATTATTTTAAATTTCATTCACCCCCTTGACAGTAAATTCAACTAATTATTTTATCACTTCTCTACAACCAATTTTACTTTTTCTCCTTCTCTCATAACCCACATGAAAATTCACTTGGAATGCAAAGAATGTAATTGAACCCCTTTTGATGGGTTGAATGCATTATTGATCAGTTCTTGTCATTATGATTTTCTTCGGCCTTAGCTCATCTTAAAAAAACACCTTTTATTCATAACCCTATGCTTGTATCATTGTAACATCCCGACCATAATTAGGTACAGTCCATTTTTACTTATTTGCAATCTCATTAATTATGCAACCTCGGGCACGTGCCTACATACCTCGTTGTGGGTCCCTTAGAACCTTTTTTTAAATTAAATAATTGTATATGTTTCATGAAAAATGTCACGTTGTGCTTTGGCACGGTGTTCGGGTTTTAAATAATTAATTAAGGATAGGAAAAAAGTAATAATATATTTAAAAAATATTTAAAATAATTCAAGAAAGGATAAAAACAAATTCTAAAATAAAATAAAAATGGGGTTATGGGAAAAATGAAAATAATTAAAATGGGGGATTCTCGTTATTAATTATTTTTACTATTTTCCATTCCTTTATTTTGTTTTATTTTATCTTTTTCGTTTATTTCCTTTTTTCCTTATCTTTTATTTTTTCCTTATTTTTCTTTTATTTTCCTTTTCATTATATTCTCCCTTTTCTTTTTCTTCTTCTCCTCTCTCCCTCTCCCACTCATCATGTCGCACCCCTCAATCCTATCACACCAACCAACAACCCCATCAGAAGGTCGCTACTCCTCTGTCTGACGCTTGATTCCTCCGCTGTTAGGTGAAAAGTAAACCTTAGGTAAAGGCTAATGTTTCTCAATTCTAATCATGCATTTTCATTGAGTAAACTACACGCAGTTTGTTGCGGAAGAATGTTACCCTATTTTGGGTTTTTTCTAAAATCCTACATTTTCATCCGTTTTAGGTAAAATAGAAACCTACATTAGATCTTAGAGTCATCTATGACTATAAGTTAATGTGCCTACACACTTTCCCTCTTTTTTGTTGCGATTTATAAAAATGAACCACTGTGACGTTAGTCGGTGCATACCATCTTTGTGCAGTTTTACCTATTTTAATTACATTAATGGTTTTACTTAATTTTTGCATCCTTAATCATCTTAAATAAATTTGTTTGAATAGTTGTGACAAGATCGGTCACCCCTTTGGTTGTGTCGACATAGTCGGTTTATTTTTTTCATTAGTCGGGTTATTAATTTAATTAGCTGTGGGTACTGTACATCCCCTTATTATTGTTTTTAAATCAAATGAACAGTTTTTTGAATTATTTCAACAAGGTTGGACACCCCTTTGGGCGTACCGACATGATCAGTGTATTCTTTCATTAGCCGAGTTTACTGTTTGATTAATGGAATATATTGGGAAGCCCTTTTTTATAGTAATTAAATTAAATTAATAGCTTCTTTGAACATGAACATGAATTGTTGGATCATTGACACTTGTTTTGCTGAATTGTTTTATATTTATAAATTTCATTATCCACAAATGTTGATATGATATATATATTGCCTTGCAAGTTGTTATGTTGAACTGATGATTATTTAAATTTGCATTATCCACTAAGGTTGATATGATATGTATATTTCCGTGCATGTTGTAGTACTATACTTTTAGATTTATGCCTTGTTATACAGGTGTATCTGGTTAGTTTTCAAGCTGTGGATTTATATGCTGACTATTTCATATCTGCTGTTATGAAAACATTAATTAAATTCAGGGCTGGGAAAGGGGGTGGGTCTCGAATTATGGGCCATGCTTAGATCCTCCGTTCCTGACGGGTTACCTCTAGGTGTCGGGGGGAGGTGTCATTGGCTTTACTGAACCAAGACTTCCCCAAAATTTCTAATACTTTTCAGTGATACTAGTTATAAAATGTCCCATCAGAACAGATCCATTGACAATGTGGCTAAGCCATCCTCGGATGACACTCAACCCCTGTTTGTGAGATTGGGACAGACTGTGTGTGCAACCATGCCTCAGGTGATACTTGGTCATTCAAAATATTTCCTTTTATGGGCTCGGTGGCATTGGATAAATTGACGGATGTTCCGTAGCGATACCTTCAGGACGGTCTCAGACTCCAACTCTCAACATAAACCATACATAATGATGCACTTAAGGGTTATGTTGTTGCTAATTGATTCTCTCGAGAATTGTGATGTTTTCCCTGATATTTGGAAGAGTTCTTGGTTAACACTGGACTTGCACCCCAATTTAAAGCACAACCTTGGGGTGTACTTTTTCCTATTTTTACCTTGCTTTCTGGGTTTATATATATATGTGTGTGTGTTCGTGAATTTCTACTGACAGGTACCCTTTCAGACTACCATCTTAGGCTGAAGTAGATGACCAGCGATGGGTTCCATTTGGGACTCGGGACGACATGTTTATTTCATTGAACTAAAATTAATTTATATGAAATAGTTAAGTAATTTCACACTACATTTTTATGTTTTCATGAAATGGAAAGGTTTAGACATCTTGGGTGTTGGCCTATTGGGATTTCATCTCACACCCTCCTCAGGCGTTTTCGACACCCAAGTAGATTACATACTCATAGGTTTTAACAAGGGGAATCATGCTGCTTCTGATGCTTTACTATTCATTACTACTTAGGGTGGACACTGGGGTAGAGGACCAGGCCTTGTTCGTGATGCAGTTGCTTCTAGTGTCTTTTCATTTAGTTGACAGTGTGTTTGAGTTCTGTTTTTCGTACATTAAGTTTAGACATACATCATGGTTTATTATCTTTCTGTGGGCTTCCGCATTTGGTTATTGTCATTCAGTTGGATTATTTACATTGCTTCTCCTACTGTTTGTTTATTTACATGTTTCCGCGACTTTCTATTTGTTGCTGTTTACTTCCACTGTGATATTATCTCTTACCTATAAGGGCATAGTCTCTCCCACTAACAAAAAAAGGGCCCTCACTGCTAGTCAATAGCCTCTAGCGTTCAGGGAGATGTGCTTGGGGTTATGTGACCACAGGTCTGGCCAGCGTCTTAGAGGTGATCCTGGTCGGGATGTTACAAATTTGTTTCAGAGGGGTTTTTTTCCTTTTGTCTTACTATTTGGGTTAGACAGGGGACTAGGATATAGGGATTTGGGATTTACTCTTTGCAAGGACATAGCTAACCAATGTACAGGGGAAGACTCAAATTCCTGGGTTGGGATTGCAGTTATTGATTATGAAAGTTACTATTGATATGATTTCACTGTTGGGTGACTCACTTGTATTTTGTTGTTATTGTGTTGGTATTGTTTAGATAATGGGTTTACCATTACAACCCGATGATACTATGGAAATACATTCCATACATCATAATATGAACTATAGGTTATAAATGTCATTAATATTGCCATGTAATATCTACTTTCAGTGTGAATTTTCCTGTTGCATGTGACTGTTGTTGTTCATAGTGGTAAAATTTTGAAATGATTCTTTGTTGAATTTAAATTGGTGATAGTCTGTTAGATATTATCTTGACTTAACCAAGGAGGGGATAGTAGATCATGTTTAGTAATAATTTTTAGTTGTCTCTTCTATATCAAAACCCAACTCTTGAGGTGGGTTGTCTATTGTTTAGTGCTCAGAGGCAGGCTATATACCTAGCATCGTTTTGTGCCTTACTTGTTTTTCTCACATTCTTTACTCTTTTCCTAAATGTGTCTGTTTGGCTATTGTAGACAAATGTCGCCACGACGTCTTCGTGTTATGCCTCAGGAGAGTGGAAATGAAACGATTCTAGGGATGGTGGGTCCTGAACCACCAGTGATACCTCTCGTAGAGCCTCATGTGGCACTACATCCTAGTGATCTTCCTAGGGACCCTGACACTTAGTTCACGGATGGTCTCCTTAGTTTTATGCAGTCGGTTTAGAATATCCCCATGCATACCCCATCTGTGACAGACCTCACGCAGGACTATCTACCACAACACCCTCCCACCTTCTTAGGGAGTGGTGGCCCTCATGCTGCAGAGTCATGAATAGAAGCTATAAGGTCTATCTTCGACCACTTTTAGACTCTTCTAGAGCGAAGGGTTAAGCTTTCAATCTCCATGCTCCATGACTCCGCCAAGCACTGGAAGGACGTTGTTTCTCAAGCTGAGTAGACTAGTGACATGGATTGGGATGACTTCCAAGTAGCCTTATATGAACACTTTTTCTTCTAGACTCTAAGAGATGATCAGGTGTAGGAGTTCCTACATCTTCAGCAGGGCACTATGACATTGATTGAGTAGTCTAATAATTTCAAGGAACTTCAATGTTTTTTCCATCTTTGACTAGAGACGCACAGAAAATTGTAGGGTGTTTTGAGGATAGACTTGAGTGTAATATCCACTCACAGGTGAACATCTTCCATTTGACCACTGTTATGGAGATCGTGAACCAGGCTCTAATCTCAGAGTGAAATTTCAGGGATGCTAAACTAGTTATCCTGGGCGGTTCTGTTCCGAGATAGGGTGATGGCTCTTCTGGTAGCAGAAAACACCATTTTGAAAGGGCACATGCAGAAATCCTAGCCAAACAGTATGTCTACATAGCTATGTCACTTTTTATTAGTGCAGTAGGGATGGTCACTAGAAGCCGCAGTGCACGAGGGATCTGAATAAGTGCCGAGCTTGCAGCAGGATGGGCCACTTTCATTGTTTCTGCCATTCCTTCTCTTCGGCTTCCAGTGGTAGAGGATCTGCACCTGCACATTCACCTGTCCTTTTTTCCAAGGATACATATGGTACCCTAAGGTTATGTGTGGATTATTTTCAACTCAACCAGCTCATAGTAAAGAATCGATATCCATTTCCTCATATTGATGATCTCTTTGACCAGCTCCGGGGAGTAACTATTTTATCCAAGATTGATATGAGCTCGGGATACCACCAGGTGCATGTGCGGCCATCTGACATACCACGTACAACATTCCGACATAGGTATGGCTTGTATGAGTTTCTGGTTATTCCATTCGGCCTCACGAATCTGTCAATAGTCTTCATGGCTCTAATGAACCGAGTTTTTTATTCGTATCATGATTTTTTGTTGTAGTCTTCATGGATGAAATCTTACTTTATTCACGTTCCAGACACAACCTTGAAACCCATCTTTAGACTGTGCTGAGTACACTAAGAGAGAACCAGCTATACGCTAAACTCAGAAAATTCCACTTTTGGATTGATAGGGTACACATCATGGGTCATATTATACTTGAAGCAAGGGTATCGGTTGACCCAGAAAAATTGACCATCGTGGTTTCATGGGAGTAGCCTAAATGTTTCTTTGACATCCATAGTTTCTTGGGGCTTGTTGGCTATTATAAGCAATTCATCCAGAATTTCTCTTGCTTAGTAGCACCTCTTACGGCCCTGACTATGAAAGATGTACAGTTCATATGGTAAGAATATTTTGAAAAGTCTTTTCATGAGTTTAATGGAACACTATCTTCATCCCCAATCCTGATTCTGCCTAAACCTAGGAAGAGTTATACAGTTTATTGTGATGCTTCAAGAATTTGACTAGGTGCCATCTTGACATCAGGTGATCGAGTTGTGGCTTATGGATCCTTCTAGGTGAGACCTCACAAGTGGAATTATCCTACACATGAACTTGAGTTGGAAGATGTGGTTCATGCTTCATACTGTTGGAGATAGTATTTTTTGGGTGAGAGATTCGTTGTTTACACTGTTCATAAAATCTTGAAATATATCTCCACTCAATGAGACTTGAACTTAAGGAAATTAAGGTGGGTTGAATACCTGCAGTAGTTTGACGTTAAGCTTTCTTATACCCCTGTTAAGGGTAATGCTATAGCGGACGCTTTAAGCTACAATACATAGACACAGACCATGCAGGTAGCCAGCAGTGAGTGGAAGATGATGGCATTGTTTTCAGATATGCATCTGGTGGTTCAAGAGTAGAGTGGAAAACCACTTCTAATAGCCCTTATAGTGACGTTATCTCTTTTGGAGGAAGTCCGTAGGCAACAGTTGACTAATCTTGAGGGACTCCTTTTGAGGGAAAGTGTTACAAGAGGGAACCCACCTCCTGGTTAGGTTATTGATGGTAGTGAAACATTCTTTTGTTGTGGTCGTGTATGGGTACCTTCATGTATGCAGGAATAGATGATGAAGGAATCTTACCCCTCTATTTGGGCAATTCACCCTCGGCTGAAGAAGATGTACAGAGACATGTGTCGATAGTATTGGAGGCCTGGTATAAAAATGAATATAGCAGGTTTCATCACTCAGTGCCCTACCTTCCAACATGTGAAGGTAGAGCACCAGCGACCTACTGGACTCTTACAGCCTCTATCCATTCCTGAAAATAAATGTAATGACATCACCATGTATTTATTTATAGGATTTCCATGATCTCTGCAAAGCAATGATGCAGTTTGTGTGGTTTTTGATAGGTTGACCAAGGTTTCACACTTCTTGCCTATCCAAGAGACATTTACGATTTATTAGATGAGAAGGCTGTATATCCAAGAAATTGTGAGACTTCAAAGTGTACCTTGTTCTATTATATCAGACAGGGATGCTCACTTTACATCATTGTTCTGGCAAGGGTTGCAAATGACACTGGGCTCACAGGTACTTCTGAGTACTGCATATCACCCTCAGACCGATGGGTAGTTCAAGAGAACAATAAGAGTGTTAGAGGATATATAACAGGCATGTATCATTGATTTTGGAGGTTCATACAAGAATAATTTACCTCTTGTTGAGTTTACCTATAATAACAGCTTCCATGAGACAATTCCAATGTCTCTATATGATGCTCTCTATGGTAGACCGTGTTCTTCACCTTTATGCAGGCTTGAAGCTAGTGAGGCAGCTCTGTTGGGTCCTCATCTCATTCAGGAGACTTATGAGCATGTTCAGCTGATACAGAATTATATGATTATAACCAAGTCTATGAAAAAGTCTTATACCAATCGTCGCCACAGATCTCTAGAGGTCGAGGTGGGACATCGAGTCTTTCATTGTGTTTCTCTGAGGATGGGTTATAGGTAGATCAGGAGGCAGGGGAAGTTATCACCGAGATATTTTGGTCCATTCGAGATAGTGGAGAGAGTTGGGCCGGTAGCCAATCAGATACTACTACCTCAGAGGTATAGTGCCATGCATGCCATTTTCCATGTACCTCATCATCGAAAATATCATCCAGACTTGTCGCATTCTTTTGACCCTGACAATAACGAGCTTGACACTGATGCATCCTTTGAAGAGCATATGATCCATTTTGTTGACCATTGCATGGAAGTCATCCGAGGAAAGTCAGTCCCACTGGTCTGGGTGTTGTGGAATAATAGACGTGTTCAGGACAAATCCTGGGAGCGAGAGACGGATGTACGTGAGTAGTGGCCAAAACATTCTCTGGCGACGTTCCACTACCCTCAGAAGGGAAACTCGGGGACTAGTTGTCTTAAGGAGTGGAGGTAGTAACATCCCAAATATATTAAGGTATAGACCATTTTTACTTATTTGCAGTCTAATTAATTAAGAGACCTGGGGCGGGCGTCTGTGCACCTCCCTGCAGGTCCTGGACAGATTTTATTTAAATTAAATAACTGGAGGCGTTTCATGAAATATGTCACGTCATGGTTTGGTGTGGTGTTCTAGTTTTAAATAATTAATTAATGTCTGGAAAATAGTAATAAGAGATTTAATTAAGATTTCAAAGAAATAAAGAATGGATAAAAAGGCATTATAAAATAAAATAAAGAGTGGGTTACGGGAAAAATGAAAATAATTAAAATGGGGGATTCCCATTTTTAATGATTTTTATTATTTTCCTTTCCAATATTTTGTTTTATTTTATCTTTTTATTTTATTTTCTTTTTCCCGAATCATTTTTTTCGTTATTTTTATTTTCTTTTCTTTTTATTTCTTTTCTCTCTTTTCTTTTTTTCCTCTCCTCCCTCTCCCACTCATCACGTCGCACCCCTCAATCCCATCACACCAACCAACATCCCCTTCGGAAGGCCACTTCTCCTCCTTCCAATGTCAGATTCCTTCACAGTCAGGTGCACAATAAACCATCAGGAAATGATAACATTTCAGAATTCGAATTGTGCATTTTCGTTGAGTAATATGTACGCAGTTCATCGCGGAATATTGTTACCCTTTTTTGGGTTCTTTCTAAAATCATTCATTTTCATCCGTTTTAGGTAAAATCGAAGCCTACTGTGGATCTTAGAGTCATCTACGACTACAAGGTAGGGTTCCTACTGGATTTACCTCCATTTTATTGTGATTTATAAAAATGCACTGTCGTGCCGTTTTTCGCTGCCTACCGGCTTTGTACAATTTTACCCATTTTAATTACTTTAATGATTTTTAATAATTTTTGAAACACTAATCATCTTAAATAATTTTTTTGAATGGTTGCAACAAGATCATGCACCCCTTATGGTTGTTTCGAAATAGTTTGTTTATGTTTTCGTTAACTGGGTTATTAATTTAATTAGCTACAGGTATTGCGCAACCCCTTTTAATTGTTTTTAAATTAAATGAATTGTTGTTTTAATTAATAAAACAATGTTGGACACCCCTTTGGGCATGCTGACATGATAGGTGTATTCTTCCATTAGCCGAGTTTACTTTTAGATTAATTGCATATGTTTCGAAGCCTCTTTTTATTGTAATTAAATTAAATAAGTAGTTTTGTGGAACAAGAACTTGAATTGTTGGATCATTGGCACTTGTTTTGTTCAACTGTTTATTATTTAAAAAGTTTATTATTTGTTGATATAGATACAATATTTATATTTCCTTGCATGTTGTTATGTTGAACTACTGATTATTTAAATGTGCATTATCCACTGAGGTTGATATGATATGTATATTGCTTTGCAAGTTGTTATGTTATACTGTTAGATTTATTCCTTTTGATGCGGGTGTATCTGGTTAGTTTTCAAACTACAATAATATATGCTGATTAGGTCATATCTTTTACTATAAAAAATTTAATTAAATTCAGTGCAGCGAAAGGGGATGGTCCTGTATTAAGGGGCACACTTAGATCCCCCGTTCTTGACGGGTTACCTCTAGGTGTCGGGGGGTGGTGTTGTTGGATTTTCCGGACCAATATTTCCCTTGACTTTCTAATAAATTTGAGTGATACCAGTTCCAAAAGGGCCCATCGAGATAGATCTGATGGAAATGTTACTAAGCCAGCCTCAGATGACACTTGACTTCTTTTTTTGAGATCGGGACAGACTCAGGGTAAAGCCATGCCTCAGGCGATACTTGGTCTTTCGAAATATTTCCTTGGATGGGCTCAGTGGCATTGGATAAATTGACAGATGTTGCGTAGCAATACCTTTGGGACTAGCTCGAACTCTACCTCTCCACTTGAACCTTAAATAATTATTCACTTAACAGTTATGTTATTGATAATTGAGTCCCTTGAGAATTGAGATGTTTTCTCTGATATGTGGAAGTGTGTCGTGTTGACACTGGACTTGAACACCGAGTTAAAGCACAATCTTGGGGTATAATTTTTCCTGGTTTTAACATGTTTTCTGGGTTTATATATATATATATGTATATATATATTTATATGCATGTTCATGCATTTCTGCTGACAGGTTCACTTTCAGACTACCAGCTTAGGCTGAAGCAGGTGACCAGGCACGGGTGTCGTTTGGGACCTGAGCCAACTTATTTATTTCATTGCACTGCAATTAATTTATATGAAATGGTTATGTAATGACACACTAAATTATTATTATTGCATGAAATGAAAAGGTTTAGACATAGTGGGATCCGGCCTACTGGGATTTTATCCCACACCCTACTCGGGTGTCGTTGGAACCCGAGTAGATTACATGCTGTAGGTATTAACAAGGGGACTCATGCTACTTCCAATGCTTGACTATTCATTACTGCTTAGGATGAAGACTGGGGGAGGGGACTGGGCCTTTCTCGTGATGCAGTTTCTGCTTGTGTCTTTTCTTTTAGTTGACTGTGTATTTGAGTTATGTTTTCCTTACATTCAGTTCAGACTTACATCATGGCATGTCCTCTTTCCATGAGCTTTTTTATATTGTTATTATCAGTCAGTTGGATTATTTACACTGCTTCTACTGCATTTTGTTTATTTACATGCTTCTGCTACTTCCTATTTGTTGTTGTTTACTTACGATGTGATTTTATCTGTTATCTATGTGGGCATAGTCTCCCCCACGGACACAAAATGGGCCCTCGCTGCTAGTCGGCATCCTCTGGAGTTCGGGGAGATGTGCTTGAGGTTATGTGACCACCGGTCTGGCCACCATCTTAGAGGTGATCCGAGTCAAGGCGTTACAATCATGACTTACATCCTAACTCTAAAATAATTTATGAACAACATCAGCATCATTAGAATTACATTGGAAAGTATCATAATTTTGCATTATTTTAGATTTATTCTTTCATTCTCACCCGAGTATGATTGTTCAGAAATCAATTGGTCCAAATACAATCAGCTTTTATATGATTATCCATATTAAAATATTTCTTTGCACTATTGGATTTTATATGAACATCCTTATAATGACCATCCCAGATTTGATAATTGTGGGTATGATCATTCTAGGTATGATTGTCCTGGATACAAATTATTCGTTATGAAAATTTACTTCCTGTGCCTAAATACGATTGTCTATAATTCATCTTTCCGGAATACAATCACCAACATCAATTTATTTTTATCCAGATCTGATCAATGTTAATACGGTCAGAAATAATTTCATTCAATTCAGATTTCTTCCATAAATCATGAAACATATGTACTATAACTTACTTATGATTAATGAGAGTTAAAAATCAGGAAAGCATAATCAAATTTATGTAATCACAATCATGTAGAATCTGATTCCTCATTAAAAGAATTACTCCTTCCACACCAGATAAAGAGTGAATTTGATGACCATTTACTTCCTGTAATATTTATTTTCAAAAAAGACAATCTTTTTATTACAGATTCAGTATGAATCTGATTACAATCAATTACCCATTATGATATTCTCCCTTTCTAATCCCATAGTTAGTTCGATTATTTTAAATTTAATTTTCAGCATGATTGTCACCAAATATGAAGTGATGTGATTTCCTTTCATCAAAAATATTCCATGAAAACAAAACACAACACTCGAAATCCACCACCTTAATAATCATCTTGGTCCTAACAAATACCATGTGTGACATGTTTCTACGACATGGATATGGAGTTATGCTATGGACCCATTTTAAACCGCCACTATATAATTACCCCATAGATCCTCCAAGAACTTTTTGATTCAATTATTTCACCTCATCCACTATACATCATGGTATATATTTTTAAGGATTTTACACCTCCACTTTATTGGATGCAATCCCTAGAATCAAGGGATAAATATATGGTTACACAATCCTTCCAATATTTGTTTTTTGAGCCTATCATTTTAATGGATGGGTGAAGGATCCAAATGAAATACCAGAAATAAGGATTTTATCTTTTCTCACTTCATTATTTAGTTGGGTGGTCTAGAAATTATACCTATTTTTATTCTTCAATTTATTCGAGTACGTAAAATATGATTGATCCTTCTATCACGCCATATATGTGACCAAAATAATTTTTTATACTATTTTTCTTGTGTTACACTTGCATAGACCTCCCAATAGATCTAATCAGGTCCTTTGGTATTCATATAGAGACATGTGGCCACCTGATAGGTGAGACAGTCATTGACCTTTCTTTATACCTGGTTTGATTGAGCATTACACCCAATAAGGTTTTTAAAGATGTATGATTATTGGATTAATATTAGGAATTGGAATAGTATATGAAGGTGGTCTGATTTATTAATATGAGATCACACAGCCTAATTTTTTTTAATTAGAATGCTATCAACCATGGGATTTAGATGATAATTGAAATGAAATTTTATTTAATTATTATGATTATTGGGATTGTGGCCTTATGGAGTGTGAATGGATAGATAATTGGTAATTAAAAGATTTTTCGATAATGGATTGTGATGAAAAGTGTTCTGACTGTGCTTTGTTCTATTGTAATTCTTATTTGTATTATCCTTATTATGACATTATAATTATAGGGATTATTTTAGTTATGTTTTAATATTTATAAATTTTGGCCTAGTTATAATGTAATGCATTTATGGATATGTCTAATTTTTCTAGGATGACTTATGGGATATACCCGATGAAGGCTACCAAAATGATTTTCATGATTCTACTACATCAATATAGAAAACTATCATGGTGTCAATTTAGGTTGGGGATAACCCTTTATTTAATCCTGGACCTAAAGGGTTAGTGGATTCATTTCATATAATTTATTAGTTTATTAATATAATACCCTATTTATAATATCATTTCATGCAGGATATATCTCATAAGAGATTCATTTAGACGTATATGTATTAACCTACTAAGTTGTACTCACACCCTAGATGGTTCATCATTTGTTACATAGAAATATTTTATTGATGTAGGTTTGACCAAGGTAAAGGGAACTTTTAGTTTATTTTTTCTTGCTTGATGGGTTGGAGCTTGGAGACGGGAATACCATGAGATTATGGAAAATATTCTTGGAGCCTTTATTTTACTCTCCATAGTCTTATATATGTTTGAATTTTTTTCTTCATAATTTAGTAAAATTTTAGAAAAACGTTACATGATTCTATTATTATTACATTTTTAGTGTTTTTCTTTATTCTTTTATGGATGTATATTATAGATTATTTTGATTTTATGATTTCCACCATTTTAATATTTTTTACACAATATTAATTCTTTGTTCCATAGGGTATAGTCTCCCCACTCTATCCATTAAACCGCCAATACTAGTCAACAAAATCTAGAATATAAAGAGGAATTCAATAAGACATGTAACCACATGGGTTCAGACACTTGACGGAGAATAGGGTCTGGGATGTTACCATGTGGTATCATAGGAGTAAGATTATTTTATATTTATTTAATATTTTGTAAATTTAGAAGTGAGACATGGATATGACATGAAGTGGAAATAATCATGATTATGGGAGTAACTAGCACACCTATGGGGTAAAATCCATGTTTTCTATGGTGGGATTGTTATTCATGTTGTTCGCCTATAACATTTTTAATGTAATTTCATCTTTGGTGATTCCCTTATTGTGTGTGGTTATTATTTATTTCTATTTTTAACCATGGATTGATTTTAAATGAGAAAATTACACTTGCATCATGATATGAACATATATATATATATTGACATATATTTCTCATGATATGGACATATTTAGCTCATGTGAAACACATTCCCATACGAACTGTGGAGTTAAATTCCTTATTTTATCTAAAAAATAAATTAATGACAATATTTATGTTATACAAATAACTTTTTATCCAAGTGTAGAGGAACCATGATCCAGAGGTTCTTGATTGATATTACATGTTGATGATGTTATTATTGATTACATATTTTCTATGTACTAACATGGCCTTCATAGAGAAAACATCTAGGATTCATCATTGAATTAATTATTAAGAGAGTGGTAACAATTATATTCCTAACATAGGTGAGAAAGAACAACTTAAATCTATAGATAATCTGATGGAATATAAGATTTATGATAGAATCTTGGGGTTCAGGTGATCCATGGAGACAAATATTGGTCACACCATACCTATGATATCTGAGCTGATGAGAGAGTTTAAACTATATAATATTTTTATTCTCATTGTGGAGGGATTCCGTATATAGATGAGTCTTGGATCAAATAATTTTAGAAGATCATCAAGAACATTGATACACACACTTATATGAGGGTGAATCTTTTTATATATTATATTTGAGGACCATCCAATAATTGGATATACATCATGATGATATATAGGAAGGGGAGTTTTTTGGAAGTATTTCAATGGGATGATTCTATTAAACTTATGTAAAGACCCGGAAATTTCATGGAAGTTTTTTCCTTAATTTCGTTGAGATTTTATAAGAACGCAGTTTCAGAAGGCACCTGATTCCGAGGTCCGGTGTGCTTGGAAACATTTTCCGAAGTTTAGCTTGGGTACGTTCAGTGAACAAACGAGTGGGTTTTTCTAACTTTTTAACCGGTGCTCGGAATCGAAATCTGAGGCCACCGATGAAACCGCAGCGCCGGTAATTGCTTAGGAACACCTATTCCAGATTTGCGTTTGTGCGGGTGGAGAAGTTAAATTTGTGGATTAAATGAGGAATGAATAAAATTGTAAAACAACTTTTTTTAAGTCTAAGGTAGTTTTATCCTACATGGGGACGTTGGGGTGGCACCTAACTACCCATGTGAGGATAAATTTAAGGATTAATGTGAGGTGGGGCCCACATGATCCCCAACCTTTCACATTCCCATAACTCTCATAAACTCCCCCTTTAAACTTGTTAACTCCCTTTAATTAAGTAACTCTTCCACTTCCTTATTTAATTTTCTAAACTCCCTCTTAATTAATTAAACAACTCATGGTTTAATTAATTAAGTGAATTGGATTTGAATTTTTTAAATTTGAATGCATGGCATGGGTAAATAAAATAAGGTGGAGCCTTAATTTATTTTGGTTGGAATTGATGTGTTAAGTGAATGCGAAGAGATCTCTTGAGTTTTGAAGAACGTTCTTGACGAAGAACAACGCCTCTGACGAAGAACGCCTCCGAGGGAGAACGTAAAGTCACCGATGACGTTCCTTCTCTTCTTCTTCCTCCGCATCAAGGGAGGAGAAACCACCTCGGGGAACATCGCCATTGACAATGACTCTTCCTCCGATGACAATGGAACTTCACCCCGCAACACCGCTTTCGGCGACGCTCTTCGAACATCATCTCGTTATCAAAGAAGGGAAATATTGGTATGATTCTTTTTATTTAAGAGGTTGAAGGGAATTATTTTGAGAGTGATATCTTTTTCCATGGATGATCCCTTTTGAAAACAAAGAACGCAGATCAACTCAATATTAAGTTGATCCACGAAGAATATGTTTGCGGGTTTGGAATTCTTGTTTGCGGGGAAAACTGTAGGGGTTTTTATATATGTTTGAATTCGTTTTATTGATTCTTCATATCCTAAATTCACGATGATGATGAACAAATGAACATGATCATCGTCCTGCACATAAACCATTATCCTTTTTCTTTTTATTCTCCATGTGTTCTTCGTGTGTTCTTCAATGTCCAAATATTTATTGACGCTGGAAACACAGAGTTTTGTTGAGCGCAATATATGGATGTGAAGCCCTCGATGCATGGATCACAAATATGCGATCGTTTAATTTTTCGGTCTTGGAACGAAGCCGCAATGGCTCGCGGAAGGAGGCGTCAAAATATTTATTGACACTGGAAACTCAATGTTTCCCTGAGCGCGACATACAGACCCGAAGATCTCGACCCGAGGATCAAGGATATGCGTTCGTATCTTTTTTCCGAGTTAAATTGAAGTCGTAATGGAGTGCGGAAGGATCTGGAGGCGCAGCTAGTGGGCTGCCAAAGGTGGTGGCCATGCGTAAAGAAGATGAGGCGCTAGTTTGGGTGTTTCCTGGCTTTTGGGTGTGTTAAGTTAAGAATTAAATTAAATTAAAAATAATAATAATATAATAATGTTATTATTATTTTCGTTCGGAAAACCGTATTTTGACGGTATCTTCTTCGTACGACCTCGGTTTCACGAACCCTTAGTGGCAGTGCGACCCTGACTTCAAGACGTAATTTATGAGTCCAATATTAGATGTCCTTTTCATGTTTTTGGATCGGGTACACGAAACGCTCGTACATAATATATTTAATATTATTATTAAATCTTTGACCCGCCATAACTCATGCGTGCAACGTCCGATTGACTCGCCGTCAGCGGCGATGCGACTCAATCTTTAAGAGGTTCGATTCAAGTCTAATGTTGGATATTAAATTCTGGTTCATGGCTCGGGCCCAAGAAACACCGAATAATAATAATATTATTATTACGGGATCTTGTATCTGACATATCTCTCTCATATGGTGTCGGAATGACAAACCGTTTGTGACGTTGCGACCCTGGAATTAAGACGGATGTTTCAGAACCAATTTTGGATATTTATGTCGAGGTTGAGGCACGGGCCCCACGAGGCCCGGTTCGCGGATGATGCGATGAAATGCAACTTTTTCACCGGCTATCCATTTTGAACCAATGGGTAGTCCATCTCGTGTGTTATTCTGTATGGATCGCAATGGGTTGACCGACTTGGTTAACCGGTGTCATTTGAAGGACGAGTGGGTTGGATCGAACATGAATCCAACCGGGCCTTCGGAGCGAAAATGCTTATAACTTGAGCTCTGGACGTCCGATTGACGTGTTGTCGACTATGTTGGATTCCTCTTGTTGAGACGGTTCTTTTGGTATACTTCACATGAGGTTTGGATGCAGTTGGAATATGGCTGGGTTGGATTGTACCTGAAATCCAATCGGGCCCTTGGAATGGAAAAGCCGATAACTTTCAGACTGGACGTTCGTTTGACGAACCATCAGCGGCGTTGGTGATCACGTTGAGAAATGATCCCTATGAGTATACTCTATGAGAGTTTGGGGTACAGTTGAGATATGGCTGGGTTGGTTCGCACACGAAACCAACCGGGCCCCTGGGACGAAAAGGCTAATAACTCACAGACCGGGCGTCTGATTGACGCGCCGTCTGTTGTGTTGAGACACCTACGATGAGCCGGTCCTTTAAGATACTTCTTCGTGGGACTTTGTGATACTTGGAGTATCAACTAGTAGCTCATGGAGCGGACCCTCCAGGAGACGAGCGTACGGAGTACGGAGACCGTGTAGCCAGCTGAGACCTGACGACTGCTTTACCGACTCAAATTGGACTGAGTCGACTAGCCCAGTGGACGGAGCACTACTTTGTTTGGGGGCAGACCCATGGCGGATGGAGAACTACCTGTGTGACAGTGCAGACCCGTGGTACTTATCCGGAGAGTACCTCTGCAAGCTATTAGGGGGTGTGCACTACTGTGTTTGGGTGGCATACCCCGGCGGGAAGCACTACTGTGTTTGGGTGGCTGGCTCGTGATACTCGACAGGAGGAGTACCTCAGCAGTCTTAGGTTATTGAGCAGTACCTCGGAGTCATGACAGGACCATTGTACACTCCAGAGATGGGGCTCTTCAGCAGTTACGGTTTCGATAATGAAAATCCAGGTTTGAGCTGAGTTTATGACCATTGTTCTTACCTCATGATTGAGATGGGTCACTTGATAACTTAGGTATATGTATGGGAATATAACTAAGTAGAGTTTATCTATTTAGATCATTATTTGTGGTTATCCTTGTGGATTTAGTGAGACCTTGAGGGTCTCGGGGTCCCTACTGAGTATCGTTATACACACCCATGCACGGGTTATGCCCGCACCTCGTTGTGTTGGTTGCAGACGATGGGTAGCACTGACAGAGGCCGAGTGTTCGACGAAGAGACGATACTCGGAGGAGGTCGACGAGCGAGAGCGTTGTGGAGGCTATATGTACCTACCCTTCAGGTAGGATCTGTGATGGACGATCCAAGAGCTGCGCTATCTGTACCTACCCTTTAGGTAGGATCCGTGGTGGATGATCCAGGAGCTGTGCTATCTATACCTACCCTTCAGGTAGGATCCTTGGTGGACGATCCAGGAGCGGCTTGTCACCTTCCAGTTGTTTTGTCTTTTTCCTTGTACTTTACAGTTGGGTTTTTATTTCTGATCCCCTTTAATTTCAGCACTGCTTGTATTCATTTTTACTTAGTGAATACTTCCACTTGTACTCTGTGGTGTTTTGTTTACTTTTATAAAGGCAATGTCTTCCCAGTTATCGGTTTTACGCCTTTGGTGCTAGTCGCCAGCCCCTGGCATATGGAAGGCAGGCTTGGGGTAGTCACGACATGGGACCCAAGGACGTGTCGTGACAAATTGGTATCAGAGGAGTCGGTTCTACCGCATAACATATAACTCTGATATTCCCTTTCTGTGAAGCAATCGTGTTAAGGGTACCAAGTGTGGTTTTCAGTTCAGGGAGTCCATTGTTGGTGCGGTGGCCGACGTATCCGTATACTAGGACCCTGAATTCTGATTTCCGAATTTGTGCACGAAAACACTGATTGCGTGTTTGTGTGTTTCCAAATGTTTTAAAGTCATCTAAAAGCAGGTCAGCTCACCAGGTATAAATCATTTGATCTTGTCACATCTGTTCAGGATTTCTCCATGAAAACAGTCGGTTGGAGTTCTGAGATAGTACACGATGACGTCCCACCGAGCGACGAGGCTCCATTGCGGGGCCCTTTTTACTATATTGGCACCCTCGGGTGGTGTACCAGCAGCACCACCACCTGCTGGGTAGCAGATTCCAGAAGCTATACTAGTGAACTATGCACACTGGCAGAGCACGTTGCATGAGTTCCAGCAGTAGAGGCCCCAGAGGTTACGAGGTGAGGCAGATTCCCAGATAGCAGAGGACTAGCTGGAGGCGATTGCTAAAGTTTTCCACCTAGCTGAGACACCAGTGGAGTGGATGGTGGACTTGGCCACTAGTGTTTTCCAGTAATGACCATGAAGATGATCTTCATAGTGATGAGTCTTCGGTACGTGGACTGATGCTTGAGATAGTGCCTTCGGGTAGTGTTTCAGCTATATATCACTACCCGTTGGTCAGCAGTTACAACCGGCAGTTTCGGTAGGTGACACATGTAGGCTTACTGCCTTATACGTGTTCCAACATCAGATACCCTCAAGTTCTGAGGCGAACCAGACTCACAGGCGACTAAGGACTGGCTTGAGGAGGTGGCTGAGAGTTTTCTAGAGCTTATACAGCTTCGGAAAGATGACGTGTCGGTAGCCGAGAATTCATCGAGGCGTAACGAACATTCTAGGTTCTCGATGAATACGATTCGATCAGTGCTATAGAGCTCGGACCTCTGAGCATGGTGTGTTTAAGGACATTCGAGCCAGCACTTTTTCCTCTATGCATTCCTACTCAAGTTAGGGTGCTAGAGAGAACCTTGAGGTTGAATGTTCTTTGGCTGAACGAATATAGCTAGAGAATGTTAGAAGTTAGAACGCAGCGAACTAGTGCCAGTCTCAGAGACATGGGCATGCGAATGTTTCAAGAAGAGGAAATGTTAAGGACAGATAAATCTACAGAGCAGCAGACGTGGAGGTAGAGCTATAAGAGCTGCATGAGGTGGTGTACATTTCAACATGTTACAACCACCCGCCTTTGTAGTCCCCTCTAGGCTCAGGGAGATGGAGGGCAGGGGAAAAGAGTAGCTGCATGCAATCAAGGAGTGTGACCGAAAGGGCTCTAAGGATGATTCGAAGTGCAGAATTTGTCTTCTACTAGCTACCGTAGGCACAGACATCGATACAAATCATCCCATCCTTCCATGAATCTATTCCCAAACCTAGAGTTTCTGGTTAATCCATTGACTTAACCCTCACGTCTGGAGATACCTTTGGGAGGAGACTCGATAGTCACACTTACGCCGACGGTGTGATCTGACCCTTGAGGCGATAGTCTCGGTTGGGACCTCTTGGTGGCAGCGTCGAGGCCTTACGACGTTAGTTTGAGTATGGATTGGGCAATCACTGTTCTCACTCAAATTGACGATATTAGGAAAATGTCGGGATGGGTTTTCCTTGGTCGGCGAAAAGGAAACCCCATGAAACACAGGTTAAACTTGTGCATGGGAGGGTGTAGCCGATCATTCTTGGGGTGGCCAACCATACCCTCATGGAAGCAGGATTTTGGGTTTCATTTCTAATCAGGAAAGGGAGACCTCGAGAGTTTGAGGATGACGACCACGTTCTTATAAGAGTCTGACCTCGACGAGGTTTACGGAGATGTAGCCGAGGCAGCGAGATATCTCCGAGGTTCAACAGACCTTTCTGGGTCCCCAGTAGGGTAGGCGAGGTGGTTTACCCCTTCACCTTTCCACCTCAGTTGCACTTGGTGCATGAAATCTTCTACGTACCTCAGCTGAGGAGATACGTGCTTGATCCATCACACATCATCGACCTTAGGGAGTTGGACGTCGATCATAGGGAGACATGCACGAAGGTTCTAGAAGAGATTGAGTATCAACAGGAGTGCGTCCTACGAGGATGGTCAATTCCTCTTGTGTGTTTTCGTAGGTAGCACGGGAACCTCCAGGTGAGCACATGGGAGCGGAAGGCTCAGATGCATGCTCAGTACCGCTTTTGTATCCCTAGTTTTTGTTAAAGCTTTACGGGGATGTAAATCCCTGATGTGGGAGTAATGTAAAGACCCAGAAATTTCAAGGAAATTTTTTTCATAATTTTTTTGGGATTTTACAAGAACGGAGTTTCAGACGGCACCTGATTTCGAGGCCCGGTGTGCCCGGAATCATTTTCAGAAGTTTAGCTTGGGTACGTTCAGTGAACGAACGAGCGGGTTTTTCTAACTTTTGAATCGGTGCTCGGAATCGAAATTTGAGGACACCGATGAAACTGAAGCACAGGTAATTTTTTAGGAACACCTATTCTGGAGTTGCGTTTGTGCGGGTGGAGAAGTTAAATTTGTGGATTAAATGAGGAATGAATAAAATTGTGAAAAAACTTTTTTTTAAGTCTAAGGTGGTTTTATCCTACATGGAAGTTGGGGTGGAACCTAACTACCCATGTGAGGAAAAATTTGAGGATAAATGTGAGGTGGGGCCCACACGATCCCCAACCATTCACATTCCCATAACTCTCATAAACTCCTCCTTTAAACTTGTTAACTCCCTTTAATTAAGTAACTCTTCCACTTCCTTATTTAATCTTCCAAACTACCTCTTAATTAATTAAACAACTCATGGTTTAATTAATTAAGTGAATTGGATTTGAATTTTTTAAATTTGAATGCATGGCATGGGTAAATAAAATAAGGTGGAGCCTTATTTTATTTTGGTTGGAATTGATGTGTTAAGTGAATGGGAAGAGAGCTCTTAAGTTTTGAAGAACGTTCTTGACGAAGAACAACGCCTCCGACGAAGAACACCTCCGACGGAGAACGCGAAGTCACCGACGACGTGCCTTCTCTTCATCTTCCTCCGCATCAAGGGAGGAGACACCCCCGCGGGGAACGTCACCATCGACGAAGGCTCTTCCTCCGATGACAACGGAACTTCACCCCGCGACGCCGCTTTCTGCGACGCTCTTCGATCTTCATCTCGTTATCAAGGTTGGGGAATATTGGTATGATTCTTTTTATTTAAGAGGTTGAAGGGAATTATTTTGAGAGTGATATCTTTTTCCATGGATGTTCCCTTTTGAAAACAAAGAATGCGGATCAACTCAATATTAAGTTGATCCGCGAAAAATATGTTTGTGGGTTGGGAATTCTTGTTTGCGGGAAAACTGTAGGGGTTTTTATATATGTTTGAATTCGTTTCATTGATTCTTCATATCCTAAATTCACGTCGATGATGACCAAATGAACATGATCATCTTCCTGCACATAAACCATTATCCTTTTTCTTTTTATTCTTTACATGTTCTTTGTGCGTTTTCAATGTCCAAATATTTATTGACGCTGGAAACATGATGTTTTGTTGAGCGCAATATATGGCTGTGAAGCCCTCGACGCAAGGATAGCAAATATGCTATCGTTTAATTTTTCGGGCTTGGAATGAAGCCACAATGGCTCGCGGAAGGAGGCGTCCAAATATTAATTGACGCTGGAAACTCAATGTTTCCCTGAGTGTGACATACGGACGCGAATATCTCGACCCGAGGATCAAGGATATGCGTTCGTATCTTTTTTCCGAGTGAAATTGAAGTCGGAATGGAGTGCAGAAGGATATGGAGGCGCAGCTGATGGGCAGCCAAAGGTGGTGGCCATGCGTAAAGAATAGGAGGCGCTAGTTTGGGTGGTGCGTGGCTTTTGGGTGTGTCAAGTTAAGAATTAAATTAAATTAATAATAATAATAATATAATAATGTTATTATTATTTTCGTTGGAAAACTGTATTTTGACGGTATCTTCTTCGTACGACCACAGTTTCATGAACCGTTAGTGGCAGTGCGACCCTGACTTCGAGATGAAATTTATTAGTCCAATATTGGATTCCCTTTTCGGGTTATTGGATCAGGTACCCGAAACGCTCGTACATAATAGATTTAATATTATTATTAAATCTTTGACCCGCCATAACTCATACGTGCGATGTCCGATTGACTCGCTACCAGCGGTGATGTGACTATGTCTTTAAGACAGTCGATTCAAGTCTAATTTTGGATATTAAATTTTGGTTCATGGCTCGGGCCCACGAAACACCGAATAATAATATTATTATTATTATTACGGGATCTTGTATCTGACATATCTCTCTCATACGGCGTCGTAATGACGAACCATTTGTGACGTTGAGACCCTGGAATTAAGACGGTTGTTTCAAAACAAATTTTGGATATTTAAGTCGAGGTTGAGGCGTGAGCCCCATGAGGCCCGGTTCGCGTATGATGTAGTGAAATGCAACTTTTTCACCGGTTATCTGTTTTGGACCTATGGGTAGTCCATCTCGTGTGTTATTCCATATGGATCGTAATGGTGTGACCTGTTTGGTTAACCAGTGTCATTTGAAGTATGACTAGGATGGATCAAACATGAATCCAACCGGGCCCTCGGAGCGAAAACGCTTATAACATGAGCTCCGGACATACGATTTATGTGTCGTCGACTATGTTTGATTCCTCTTGTTGAGACTGTACTTTTGATATACTTTAAATGAGGTTTGGACACAGTTTGAATATGGCTGCGTTGGATTGTACTCGAAATCCAATCGGGCCCCTGGAACGGAAAAGCTGATAACTTTCTGACCGAATGTCCATTTGATGAACCGTCAGCGGCGTTCGTGATCACGTTGAGAAACGATCACTATGAGTATACCCTATGAGAGTTCGGGATACATTTGAGATACGTCCGGGTTGGTTCGTACATGAAACCAAATGGGCCCCTGGGACGAAAATGCTAATAACTCACAGACGGGGCGTCTGATTGATGCACCGTCTGTTGTGTTGAGACCCCTATGACAAGGCGGTCCTTTGAGATACTTCTTATTGGAACTTTGTGATACTTGGAGTATCGACCAGTATCTCGTGGAGAGGACCCTCCAGAAGATGAGTGTACGGAGTACAGAGACCGTGTAGCCAGCTGAGACCTGACGACTGCTTGATCGACTCGACTTGGAGTGAGTTGACTAGCCCAGTGGACGGAGCACTACTTTGTTTGGGTTCAGACCCATGGCAGACGGAGAACTACCTATGTGATAGTGAAGACCCACGGTACTCATCCGGAGAGTACCTCTGCAGGTTATTAGGGGGTGTGCACTACTGTGTTTGGGTGGCATACCCCGGCGGGAAGCACTACTGTGTTTGGGTGGCTGGCCCGTGGTACTCGACAAGAGGAGTACCTCAGCAGTCTTAGGTTAGTGAGAAGTACCTTGGAGTTGTGACAGGACCACTGTACACTCCAGAGACGGGGCTCTTCAGCAGTTACGGTTTCGATAATGAAAATTCTGGTTTGAGCTGAGTCTATGACCTTTGTGTTTACCTCTTGATTGAGATCGGTCACTTGATAACTTAGGTATATGTATGGGAATTTACCTAAGTATAGGATTTCTATTGAGATGGTTCTTTGTGGTTATACTGGTGGATTTAGTGAGACATTGAGGGTCTATGGTCCCTACTGAGTATCGTTATACTCACCCGTGCAAGGGCTATGCCCGCACCTCGTTGTGTTGGTTGTAGACGACGGGCAGCGCTGACAGAGGCTGAGTGTTCGATGGCAAGACGATACTCGGAGGAGCTCGACGGGTGAGAGCATTGTGGGGGCTATATATACCTACCCTTAAGGTAGGATCTGTAGTGGACGATCCAGGAGCTGCGCTATCTGTATCTACCCTTCAGGTTGGATCCGTGGTGGACAATCTCGGAGCTGCGCTATCTGTACCTACCCTTCAGGTAGGATCCTTGGTGGACGATCTAGGAGTGTCTTGTCACCTTCCGGCTGTTTTGTATTTTTCCTTGTACTTTACAGTTGGTTTTGAATTTCTGGCCCCCTTTACATTCAGCACTGCTTGTATTCAGTTTTACTTATTTAATACTTCTGCTTGTACATTTTGGTGTTTTTTTTACTTTTATAAAGGCAATTCCTTCCCAGTTATCGGGTTTATGCCTTTGGTTCTAGTTGCCAGCCCCTGGCCTATGGAAGGTGAATTTGGGGTAGTCATGGCACGGGCCCCGAGGATGGGTCGTGACAACTTATATTTAGATAACTTGTGGGATGAGAAGGCTCATGGATTCATTCACTAAAAATGGGAGAAAATTTCAGGGATTGACTATGTTAGATTTTTCATTGAATTAATGTTATTTGATCCATCCTTGGAGGATAATGATCTATCCATGGGAATGTGATTTCAATATGGGACTCGTTAGGAGAAAAGGTAATACGTGAACATATCATCTTTTAGATTCTTTCAAAATATTATGTGTCGGTATCTCATCGTAGAATGAAACCTGAAAGAGGCTCCATGTGGTTTCCAGATAGTTTTAGTAGGATAATCTATGAGATCTTTTTCTAGAAGTTGGAATCATCACATAAATAGTTACTATTCGGGAAGTAGTGGGGGAAGTATCCAAGGATGTTGGTAGTCATATCATAACATTGGTCTATTATAGTGAATTTTGTGTGTTAAGGATTCTGCAAGGGAACATTGTGTCCTTACAGCACTATGGAGTTTCATTCTTGTTGTAGTTTGGGTCATCTTTAGATGTTTTTTTAATGGACTATAGTAGAAAATAAATGGCATGGGATCTGGATAGGAACCAATGTTTGGGAGGGAATCGGCTATCCCATAGTAGACAAGTTTCTGGAGTTCCACCAAATGTTCATGATGTGTTAGGGGATCTGTTACCCTAGTGTAGTAGAGATAATACCATCGTAGGAAACAGTACAAGGGTGTCGGACTGTAGTCTAGGGCAGAAGAGAATGTTAAGTTCACACTATGAAATCTAATTTGGCTAGTTTGGATATACTACCTTCCATCAGATCTCTGATTATTATATTATCTACACATGATTGGGTTTTATTTGACATAGGTTAATTTCAATCATTTTTATATTCCTTTTTTCTAATGGTTTTTGTTTTTTATAGAGATTTAAGATGGTGTTATGAACATCTACATACCATTTTGAGTGTGATGATGGATATAGAATACTGTAAGGAATGTTCTCAAAAAATTGGTGTGTATCATTTTCTTTGGGAGATATTTATATTGGAAATTGTGGGCTTCAATTTGATTCATAATATAAATATCCAATTTCAATACAAATCCCATATCAACTATTATTAAAGGAGACATACCATTCAATCTTCCGAAGGGGGTTTACATCCATTAGGTACAATGGGATCTATAGGATGGTCATGACGGTCTAATTCATTATAGATTGGATTGTGTCATGGATCAGATGTCAATCCTTATTCTTGATAATCGAAAAATATTGATGGATTATTTTCCTCTAGTTTTGAATAGTTTTGAAGATGTATTTCCTCAATAATTCCACAGCTTAAAACCCTTATGGGATATCTGGTTCACAATTGAGTTGGTGTTGGGAGCTGGTCCAATTTCTATCCAACTTTAATGAATTGTGCATGTATTTCTTGATGAGTTTAAAGCTCTATTTGAATACATATAATCCAAAGGATTCATACTAAAAAATACTTAATAGCAGGGTTCTCACATGATATTATCCTTGAAGGATAATGGGACATTGTGTTTTACTTTCAACTATTGGATATTAAACAAGATGATAGTTATGAACCAGTATACCTTTCATTACATCAATGATATCCTTGATTAATTAAGAGGTTCTAGGATATTTTCCAGGATCGACATAAGGTCATGGAATCATCATTTGACTGTGAGAGATGAATAAATACCATAGAATTTTTTAAGGAGTTGGAATTTCTTGTATGAGTCTATACTATTGTAATTTGGTTTGATGAATGCACTTGTGGTATTCATGGCATCAATGAGTTGTATATTCCATCTGTTCTTTGATCATTTTTAAGAGTAATCATTTGATGAAAAATTAGTGTACTCACAATCAATAGAAGCTCATACATAATGTATTTAAATCAACTTGAGTATACTGTGATAACATCATCTTGATGTTGTGTTATGAAAATAAATGTTTGGATTAATTGAGTGTATTTTTTTCCTGACATCCCTGAGTTTGGAGTGGTAGTGGACCCTTATAATGTTACAACCACCATATATTGAGAGCGCCCCAAGAATATCTTCAGGATTTGGAGTGTCCCGGCCATACCCATGCAAGGGCCTAAGCTACAAGAAACCCAATCCCACATCCATAGGCTTGGGGTAGGAAACTAGGGTCGAAGAAAAAACTATCGAGAGGAGTAATTTTCTTATATACCTGAATTCACACATACATACATCATGATGAATAAGTGAAAGAAAATAATTGAAAAATTTCAAAACCTAACACTATAAAATAAAATGCTAAGAGATCCCAGATCCTGATCTCCATACTGCGACCATCGCACACAGTCTAAAGTAACAGGTATACCTAAGTTTTTCTGTGGTCATTGCAGACATCTTTGTCATTTGCATAAGATGTGACATGTGGAGAAAAATACCATGTATGGGTGAGTATATATATACCAATTATGATACCCTGAAAGCAAAAGAGGGAGTATTAAAAGGTACAATAGGAGTATAAATACATTATATATCAATTAGAATGTATCTTAACCCAATGAAATATAAATAGTAACCTTTTCCAAACCCAATTGGATCAACAAGTTTTGTAGGTTAACTACAATTCAATTATTTTCCACCTATAGTAGGAGAGTATACTCATCTAACAATGAGAATCTAAAAATGGAAAGCATGTGGAATAGCTCATGCATCTTTACAACCCATGGTATGAGAGTAGCCAAATCCAGTGGTATGGATACATATGTGTGTATATATATACATGCCTAGTCAAAAGAATTCCAAATAAGGGATTAAGGGGATATCCATCTCCACACTCATCCAAATAAGAACAATAAACAAAGTTCCAAAAGTTCATTAATGATGCCCAGCATCTCACATGTCTAACCATCAATAACTGTATGAAAGCCCATGCCTTGATACAATTCCACATAGTTGAGGAGACATGAAATCCATGTTTGAGGAATTTCTCTCTATAATTTCATAGGGGTTCAACTATATAAGTATTTTTCGAGGACTTGATCCGATGCTGATGGGGGGTTCCACTATAGTGTCATAAGGACTTTCTCTCTCTTCGATAGGGGCTTCCACAATGTAAAAATTCATAGTGTAATCATACCCATTCTAATGGTGGTTCCACACCAGTTCCATGAGTACCCATTATCTATTCGACATGGTGTTCCACTAGGTAGGTAGAGGAATCATGCCCATGCTGATGGGGGGGATCCACACAATAGTTTGAGGAACCATACCCTAGTGTGATAGGGGGTTCCACTCTAGTCATTGAGGAACTTAAATCTATCAAATATAGTGTTTCCATTGAATATTTATAGGAATCCAACCCATGTTGAGGGTGGTTACACTCTATTGGGAACCTCTGGTGATCCTGCCTGACCACTAACATCGTCGGGCATCAACTCAATAAGTGTCGTTCTCATAACATTTCACATCATATCCCAAAATCCAAAATACAGGGAACCATCACATGATAAATGGATCAAAAATAAGGATAGGATACTCTAATCCAAAAATATGACTTGAATTAAAGGGATGATAAAGATTAATGTTTTATCAAAGTATCTAATAGGGGTACACGACGTGTGAGGGGACTGAGATAGTGTGTTGTATCTCTCTATCTCCCACGAGTGTCCATGGAGGTATACATATCGCCAACCTTTTATTTATACACAATGTGTAAGAGTTATGCATGACACAACAATGCCACTTTAGGTCCCACCCATGTGTTGAGATATCATTGTGCATCCACTCCCTGTCTTTGTACATTAGTACATGGTGTGGTTCTCCATAGGAGATATTTCCCATGTGCTCTGGTCATGCTCATGTACTCAGAACATGGCATGTTTCTGGACATTGGATCCACCACATGGCTCATCCACAAAGAAAAAGGGGTACATGGAGTGTAGGGATTCTACACTGAATTCCATCCATATGAGTTCCCAAAACCCTATATGTCACATCCAAGGGGTACACATCATGTGTTCATCATAGTACACGGTGTGTAGTCAAGTTTTTCATATTTTCTTAGATCCACATTAAATTCGTCGAATATGGACATTATATATTGATATTATTCTCCTTACTACCTATTATTAGTGAATTTAGTATTTTTTTATTGTTTTTGGTCATCCGATTGCTGGAAGTTATTTTCCGATAGACATATGTGGTTTTTCGCATGTCCCACATGCCTGTGTTTCCTCCTATGTTTATGATATAATCTCTGGTTGTTAAATTATCACCTTACTCTCATAAAAACCGAAATCTAACCAATTTTCTATGAGATTCCCATCAAATGTCATTTTATTGAGATTCTGGATGTTTGATAAGGCTCAATACTGCCAGGAAACATCGAAACAAGACTATGGGCTCCAACCTGTAAACAAGAAAAAGTAATTGTGGGGGTAAAGAAAAAAGAAAAAATATGTAACCATTGTTGGAAAAGTGTTCTTGGCTAGTGATAGATAATAAGGATATATAGGGTTATAAAACAAATGATTAATCAATTTATATGACAACCCTGCTTTTTATTACAACTTAAACATGCTTTATTACATAAAACATCACTTGATACAACAAAGAAGATCGAGAGGTTTAGTTTCTTTGGGGCTTAGGATCATTACATAAAAACTTTAAACTTGAAATACAACATCTTTATTGAAAACTTCCTTTACATGACCACTACATTCCTTCGTACTTAGCATTGCATGGGATAACCTAAGGACATGCATAAGGAAAGGGTGAGCTATAAAGCCCAGTAAGGGAGTACACAATGAATAACATGAGGAGTACAATACATGTTAGGCAATATGAACATCAATAGAGCATAATAGTAACATGAACATAAAGGCATGATAAAGCATGATAATCATAACATGGAAATGTGGCAACAACACTTAACATTGAATTAGCATGAGCCAAGGCTCATTGCACATGGAGCATGAGTAAACCCTCATTGCACTTGAAGCACGAGTAAACCCTCGTTGCACTTGAATTATCATGAGTAAAAAAAACTCATTGCACATGATGTATCATGATACTATACTTTACCCAATGCATTGGAGCCCTATAAAGGGCGCACCCTTCTTAAACATTTCATTTCATGCATAAGTGTGCCACATGGATCATAAAACATGGATTCATAAAACATAATTATTTCTTCCACGATAAAGGAATGTGGAATTAATACATGAAACTTTATAATAAATATGTAAATGTGCATAAAGGTTAATACCCTTGAAGGAGAAATGGGAATGGTATTCACTACACAAAGACATTGGCTTAGAAAATCGGTGCGATTTCGGCAGCGTAACGGCGTGACATAAGAATTCATAAAAAAAGGTTGATGAGAGAGAAATGGGTTCCTCGTCATATTTACATGTAATGGACAGTAAGGAGGTCATATATATACATGTCCCAACAATCGAAATGGAATTTAGATTCATGATACAAAAGTATTTCTTGAATGTAAAAGAAGAGAGAGAAGTTCCTTTCGGAATTTCGGCATAGTAACGGGTGTACATGGGAGGCATTTAATGAGAGAGAAAGGGTTCTCCCATCATTCAAACAATAAGAGGGCAGTATGGGGGAGGTGAGAAACCATACCCCAACATTCATAATTGAAATAAAAAGGGCAATACAACCTAAAGAAAATTGACAAAAATGAGAAAGGAAGAAAAAACCCTTACTTGGAAGTGTGCTTCCAAAGGCTAGAGAGAGGCTTGTGAGAGGCTTCTTGGGAGCTTGGGGAACCTTGGGAGGATTCTAGAGAGAGTAGGGTAGAGGTTGGAAGAACTCCAAGGGATTTTAGTGAGGAGGAAGTGGGAGCTTGGGTGGGTTTATATGGGAAAGGTGAGAGAATTCTTTATTATTTAGGTTTGGGACCCCTTATATTGAAATAATCCAAACCACAAACCATCCCATGGTATTTGCCCATGGTTTCTGGAAAAGGAAAGAGGAAAACAATATTTTACAAGGCCAAGGTCCGAACTAATTAAAAAATTAGGGTTTCTTATGTGGAGGTGAGTCACACTCCCATGGAAATTAATTTAAAAAGACAAAGTGTTGAATAAGTCTTAAGGGCTGCATTAATGCTTTGAAAAGTAAGTCAAACAAACCCAAAACCACATTTTTTAATGCTAAAACACATATTGGCCGAAAATAAGGATTATGGTATTTTATTACATCTCCATTGGGTCATTATGATGTCATAAAACACATTATATATTTAAATGGTATTTAATTTTTACCCAAAAATTTGACTGTCACAGAAAATTATGAAAAATTCACCGTTGGATAATTTCGACATCCTGATTCCAAAAATAATATTTATTTTATCTAAATAATTTTGTAACTATGTGAATTTTCACTTTTAAAATAAAAACCGACATTTATAAAAAAATTCACGGGTTTTGACAGAAATGGCTTTCAAACCTTAATAAAAATTTTAATTGCATTCATAAAATTACACGATCATTTATACTTAGTAAAAAATTAATTTAATAATAATAATAATATTTTATTAAAATATTATTTAATTGAAAAAATCCTTTAATTTAATAAAATATAATTCTTAATTAAATAATAACTAAAAACACCATTTGTACTTTAAAAAATAATTACAATGTATCAAAAATGACTAGAAATTATATTCATTATTATATACAAAAATAATGTACATGAACATGGTGCTACTTATTTGTTACATAACCCCTTAAAATAGCTGCATATGACCTAAGGGTAAGGTGCGCGATGGTGACAGACTCTTGGGGCGGCTCGGATAACATCGCTTGAGTGGTAATTTCAATCAACTTCCACTTTTCCCATAAACGATCACGTTCGAGCTTGACTTGATGAATCTCAGATTGGGCTTGGTCAAGGGCAAAGCCCAAAGATGCCACCTCTTTTCCGAGCTCTAACAAATGGGCTTCGTAAAGGGAAATTCTACTGGATGAGGCCATCACATCATTTGTCTGAGTAGAAATGGGTTCGTTAAAGCCTTATATTTATACTACTCAGATGATCACTGTTCAACGGCTATAAAAGTAACGGTCACAAATCGTAACGTAAAACTAAAGAAGTTTACATCTTATAAAAACATTTTTCATAAAGAAACATTTAACTGGATCAAGTGGGATTTTCTATTAATGAAACTTTGGGTCGTTACAACATTCCCCCCTTAAGAAATTTCGCCCTCGAAATTTTTCTTTTCCCACACTAAAACAAATGTGGGTAACTTAGCTTCATCATATCCTCTGACTCCCAAGTAGCTTCTTCAAACTTGTGGTTTCTCCACAACACCTTGACGAGGGGCATTGTATTATTTCGTAGAACTTTTTCTCTATGATCTAAGATCTTCACTGGTTGCTCCTCATAAGAAAGATCGTCTTCTAATTGTACCACCTCGGAAGAGAGTACATGTGAAGGGTCTAGTATGTACTTCCTTAAGAGGGATACATGGAATACATCATGCACCTTGGCCATAGTAGGTGGAAGTTCTAGTCGATAGGCCACAGCCCCAACACGATCAAGAATCTCGAAGGGGCCGATGTACCTTGGACTTAACTTCCCTTTCTTTCCAAACCTCATGACCTTCTTCCACAGACATATGCGTAAAAACACCATGTCTCTGACTTTAAACTCAAGGTCTCGTCGACGATTATCTGCATAACTCTTCTGTCGACTCTGGGCTGCCTTGATATGATACTGAATGGTTTTCACCTTCTCCAACATTTCTTCGACCATTTCTGGTCCAAGCATCTTACGTTCATCAACCTCATCCCAACATGCCGCTGTTCTACACCTTTTCCCATACAGGGCTTCATATGGTGCCATTTGGATGCTCGAGTGGAAACTATTATTATAAGAGAACTCAACTAGAGGAAGATGTTGATATCATCCTCCTTTAAAGTCCATTGAGCACGCTCTCAACATATCCTCAAGTGTTTGGATAGTCCGCTCGGATTGGCCATCAGTTTGAGGATGATAGGCCGTACTGAAGTTCAGTTCAGTGTTCAGAGAATGTTGAGGACTCTTCCAAAACTTAGAGGTAAATCTTGGATCTCGGTCAGACACAATAGATAGTGGTACTCCATGCAACCGTACCACTTCCCTGATATATATCTGTTCTAGTTGATCCAAAGAGAAATCCTCTCGAATAGCAATGAAGTGTGCAGTCTTTGTAAGACGATCCACAACAACCCAGATTGCATTGTTGCCTTTGGATGTCCTTGGAAGTCCAGTGACAAAGTTCATGGTGATGTTCTCCCATTTCCATTCTGGTATGGGCAATGGTTGCATCATCCCCTTATACTTATGCCTCTCTGCCTTCACTTGCTGACACACCAGACACTTTGATGTATATTCAGCGATCTCCTTCTTCATATTATCCCACCAAAAGTTTTCTCAGAGATCTCGATACATCTTTGTGCTCCCTGGGTGAATAGAGAAATTTGAACTATATGCATCATCCAAAAGTTCATTCTTTAGCTCCAAACATGATGGAACACATATTCATTTCCCAAACCACACAATTCCTTCTTCATTAACATTAAACTCTGAGGATTTTCCCTTTTTGATAGCTTCCACATTTTCTTGAATTCCTACATGATCCTTTTGAGCATCCTTTATCCTTTCCAAAAGAGATGGTTGAGCAATCATTTGTGAAAGGATTGATGATGTTCCCTTCTTTATGATTCCCACATCCATCTTCATCAAGTCTAAGAAGATTGGATCCTTCTCAATTCTCATCATTGATAGAATAGCTGGATCCTTTCTACTTAGGGCATCTTCCACCTTGTTCGCTTTCCCAGGGTGGTAATGTATTGAATAGTCATAATCCTTGATGAGCTCTATCCATCTTCTCTGGCACATATTAAGATTTTTCTGTGTGAATATATATTTAAGACTCTTGTGGTTAGTACATATCTCACATTTCTCTCCATAGAGATAATGCCGCCAGATTTTCAAGGCAAATATCACAGCCGCCAACTCCAGATCATGCGTTGGATAGTTTTGCTCATGGATTTTCAACTGCCTTGAGGCATAGGATATCACTTTATCATTCTGCATCATCACACATCCTAATCCCTTCTACGAAGCATCGCTGAATACCACAAAAAGCTCCCCACTTGTGGGTAAAGTGAGCATGGGTGCAGTGATAAGCCTCCTTTTCAACTCCTTGAAGCTTTATTCGCATTCATCACTCCAAGAAAACTTTACTCTCTTTCGAGTTAGCTTGGTAAGAGGGTTGGATAATCGTGAGAAATTTCTCACAAATCGTCGATAATATCCAGCTAACCCCAGGAAGCTACGGATATCAGTTTCCAATGTTGGCCTCAGCCATCCCTCAATTGCATCTGTTTTGGAGGGGTCCACAGATATCCCATTTCTTGTGATGATATGGCCTAAGAATGAGACTTCCTTCAACCAGAACTCACACTTTCTGTACTTGGCATAGAGCTTCTCCTTGAGCAAAGTCTCCAGTACAGTTCTTAAATGCTCCTCATGGTCCTCCTTGGTTTTGGAGTATATTAGAATATCATCAATAAAGACTACCACAAATTTGTCTAGGTAATCTCTAAAGACTCTATTCATCAATTCCATGAATATTTCTGGAGTATTGGTGAGTCCGAAAGGCATTACTATGAATTCATAGTGCATGTACCCTGTACGAAAAGCAGTCTTGGGGATATCTTTCTTCATCACCCTTACTTGATAATATCCCGACCGCAAGTCGACCTTGGAGAAGTATTGTGCTCCACGCAGCTGATCAAACAAGTCATCAATTCTTGGGAGAGGATACTTGTTCTTTATCGTTATTTTGTTAGGTTCACGACAATCGATGCAAAGCCACATTGACCCATCCTTCTTCTTGACGAAGAGGACTGGTGCACCCCATGGTGATGCACTTGGGCATATAAACCCTTTATCTAGATTCTCTTGTAGTTGTTTCTTCAGCTCTTCATGCTCAACAACAGCCATTCTATATGGAGTCTTGGATATTGGTAGCGCCCCAGGTATAAGATCAATTGAGAACTCAACATCTCTTCTTGGAGGAAGACCAGGAAGTTCCTTGGGAAATACTTCAGTGAATTCCCTCACAATAGGTATTTCTTCAAGGGTGGTTTCTTCCTTGGACTCAATCATCTGAGCCAGATATGCGTGCTCATAAGGCAGTAATATCCATGCTTGAGATAATGGAGCTAAAGGAGATTCATCTTCCTCCTGACACTTGTAAATAATCGGGGGTCGATTCTCCATATGGAGTGTGATTTCCCTCTCCCGACAATTTATGTTGGCACTATATAAGGAAAGCCAATCCATTCCAAGAATTGCATAAAATTCCACCAGAGGGAGTATGATGAGGTTCGCCGGGAAATTCAATCCATAGATTATAACAGGGAAGGACTTATACTCATGGGATGCAATGATTGCCCCATTTGCCTTACTCACTGACATCTTTACTTCCATGATTTGTGGTGGTGCAGGGATTGTTCTACTAAACTTTTTAGATATAAAAGAATGCGTAGAACCTGAATCAAAAAGTATGTTCGCTATTCTTGAATGAATAAATAGCGTACCTTTCACCACTTCGTTGTTGGGGTTCACTTCGGCAGAAGTGATGGCAAAAGTTCTTCCTTACTGTCTTGGAGGTTGTTGGTTGCCTCCGATAACCCTTGGATTAGGGCACTGATTCGCAAAATGACCCAGTTCTTTGCATTTATAGCAATGAACAATTCGTTGAGGTTTGAACGGAGCATTCCTCTCCTCCGTCGCAGCCGCGGGTCCTTCTTGCTGACAGTTAACAGCTAGGTGCCCTTCTCTTCCACACTTGAAGCATTTTCTTGTCACCATAAGGAAATTTCCAGGGTGCTTCTTTCCACACTTTTGGCAAGTGGGGTGCTGGAACTTCTTAGCGCCATTGGATTTATCCATCGGACCACCAGCATTGAAGTCCACCTTACGCTTCTTGTCCCCATGATACCCCTGTGATTCTCCGATCTCCATTTCAACCTTGAGGGCACATCGGACAATTTCCTCATAGCTGTCGAAGTCACGGATCGCTAATGATTTCCGCAAGCTAGGCTTCAGCCCACCAAAGAAGCGGGCAACCTTGAATTTAGGGGTAACAACAAAGCAGGAAGCGTATCGTGCAAGCCTTGTGAAGTTTGCCTCGTACGCTCCCACAGATTCTTCATCTTTCTGTTTGAGGGAAAGGAAGTCCCTTTCCATCTTAAGATGGAGGGTGCGTGGAAAATATTTATCGAAAAACATCTTAAGGAATTCCTTCCATTCCAAAGCCTCGATCTCCTCCTCAGGCTTCGTATTTTTGATCAACACCCACCATTGATTAGCTTCACCCTCCATACGATAAGCCGCCAGGAGAACCTTCTCTTTTTCAGAGCATTGAAGGATGGAGAATATCTTTTCAATAGAGTTGATACATTGTTCAGCGATCGTGGGATCGGATGATCCACTAAAAGTAGGAGGCCTTTGTCTCATGAAGCTTTCAATAGCGACTTTTTCTTTCTTAGGGGGGGTTGAACGTTCCTCTTGACCAGTGTTTCTATTCAAAACTTGAGTTAGCTGAGAGAGAAGCGTGACAAAGTTCACGATTCCTTCTCCCATTGGATTGGGCATCTCATAAATACAATCATCACACTGATCTTCACAATGGTTGTTTGCCCGAGTTCTCCTATTAACGGCCATTGGCTGGAATAAAAGGAAAGTTAGGGGTAACACATAAAGGGTAATCCAAAGACAAAAGTTGATGACTTATAAATAAACTTTAATCTCTTTAACTCATTAGTCTATATGATTCAATCTAGGCTTTTCATGATCTTCCTTCTAACATATATTCTTAGGGGCATTTTTCCCTTAATAAGGGTTCATACTAAGATTGTGAATTTATCAAAAAATATCCCCTGGGAGTGTCGTAACCAAGAGTGCAGCAAGGCCCGTTGTCGTGCACCAGTTCCCGTTCGAGTCTAGCTCAAAGCGGTGTTTTCGGGTTTTACCACTAGGATACATCTGTTCCAGAGCCGCCTCTACATACTCGTATCCAGACAGGGATGTATTTGTTTGATAAACCACTTACTTAGTATTTACCAAAACTTAGGGATGTTTTTATTATAATTAGTATTGTATCTAAGGCTTTACTAGGGTTTCCTAATCCCAAAAATAACTACACCTCCCTCTGATACCAACTATGACAACCCTGCTTTTTATTACAACTTAAACAAGATTTATTACATAAAACTTCACTTGATACAACAAAGAAGATCGAGAGGTTTAGTGTCTCTGGGGCTTAGGATCATTACATAAAAACTTTAAACTTGAAATACAACATCTTTATTGAAAACTTCCTTTACATGACCACTACATTCCTTCGTACTTAGCATTGCATGGGATAACCTAAGGACATGCATAAGGAAAGGGTGAGCTATAAATCCCAGTAAGGGAGTACACAATGAATAACATGAGGAGTACAATACATGTTAGGCAATAGGAACATCAATAGAGAATAATAGAAACATGAACATAAAGGCATGATAAAGCATGATAATCATAACATGGAAATGTGGCAACAACACTTAACATTGAATTAGCATGAGCCAAGGCTCATTGCAAATGGAGCATGAGTAAACCCTCATTGCACATGAAGCACGAGTAAACCCTCGTTGCACTTGAATTATCATGAGTAAAAAAAACTCATTGCACATGACGTATCATGATACTATACTTTACCCAATGCATTGGAGCGCTATAAAGGGTGCACCCTTCTTAAACAATTCATTTCATGCATAAGTGTGCCACATGGATCATAAAACATGGATTCATAAAACATAATAATTTCTTCCACGATAAAGTATTGTGGAATTCATACATGAATCTTTATAATCAATATGTAAATGTGCATAAAGGTGAATACCCTTGATGGAGAAATGGGCATGGTATTCACTACACAAAGACATTGGCTTAGAAAATCGGTGCGATTTCGGCAGCGTAACGGCGTGACATAAGAATTCATAAAAAAGGTTGATGAGATAGAAAGGGGTTCCTCATCATATTTACATGTAATGGACAGTAAGGAGGTCATATATATACATGTCCCAACAATCAAAATGGAATTTAGATTCATGATACAAAAGTATTGCTTGAATGTAAAAGAAGAGAGAGAAGTTCCTTTCGGAATTTCTGCATAGTAACGGGTGTACATGGAAGGCATTTATTGAGAGAGAAAGGGTTCTCCCATCATTGAAAAAATAAAAGGGCAGTATGGGGAGGTGCGAAACCATACCCCAACATTCATAATTGAAATAAAAAGGGAAATACAACTTAAAGAAAATTGACAAAAATGAGAAAGGAAGAAAAAACCATTACTTGGAAATGTGCTTCCAATGGCTAGAGAGAGGCTTGTGAGAGGCTTATTGGGAGCTTGGGGCACCTTGGGAGGATTCTAGAGAGAGTAGGGCAGAGGTTGAACGAACTCCAAGGTATTTTGGTGAGGAGGAAGTGGGAGCTTGGGTGGGTTTATATAGGAATGGTGAGATAATTCTTTATTATTTAGGTTTGGGACCCCTTATATTAAAATAATCCAAACCACAAACCATCCCATGGTATTTGCCCATGGTTTCTGGAAAAGGAAAGAGGAAAAAAAATATTTTACAAGGGAAAGGTCCGAACTTATTAAAAAATTAGGGTTGCTTATGTGGAGGTGAGTCACACTCCCATGGAAATTAATTTAAAAAGGCAAAGTGTTGAATAAGTCTTGAGGGCTCCATTAATGCTTTGAAAAGTAAGTCAAACAAACCCAAAACCTCATTATTTTAATGATAAAACACATATTTGCCGAACATAAGGATTATGGTATTTTATTACATCACCATTGGGTCATTATGATGTCATAAAACACATTATATATTTAAATGGTATTTAATTTTTACCCAAAAATTTGACTGTCTCAGAAAATTATGAAAAATTCACTGTTGAATAATTTCGACGTCCTGATTCCAAAAATAATATTTATTTTATCTAAATAATTTTTTAAATATGTGAATTTTCTCTTTTAAAATAAAAACCGACATTTATAAAAAAATTCACGGGTTTTGACAGAAATGGCTTTCAAACCTTAATAAAAATTTTAATTGCATTCGTAAAATTATAAGATCATTTATACTTAATAAAAAATTAATTTAATATTAATAATAATATTTTATTAAAATATTATTTAATTCAAAAAATCCTTTAATTTAATAAAATATAATTCTTCATTAAATAATAACTAAAAACACCATTTGTACTTTAAAAACTAATTACAATGTATCAAAAATGACTATAAATTATATTCATTATTATATACAAAAATAATGTACATGAACATGGTGCTACTTATTTGTTACATAACCCCTTAAAATAGCCGCATATGACCTAAGGGTAAGGTGCGTGATGGTGACAGACTCTTGGGGCGGCTCAGATAACATCGCTTGAGTGGTAATTTCAATCAACTTACACTTTTCCCGTAAACGATCACGTTCGAGCTTGACTTGATGAAGCTCAGATTGGGCTTGGTCAAGGGCAAAGCCCAAAGACGCCACCTCTTTTCCGAGCTCTGACAAATGCGCTTCATAAGGGGAAATTCTACTGGATGAGTCCATCACTTCCATTGTCTGAGTAGAAATGGGTTCGTTAAAGCCTTATATTTATACTACTCAGATGATCACTGTTCAACGACTATAAAAGTAACGGTCACAAATCTTAACGTAAAACTAAAGAATTTTACATCTTATAAAAGCATTTTTCATAAAGAAACATTTAATTGGATCAAGAGGTTTTTTCTATTAATGAAACTTTGGGTCGTTACAATTTAATCACTACATGGGCACATGATAAGGAAACAATTAGCATAGATCAAAGGAGGATATTGATCTGATCAGTAAATTTATTCAAAAGGGAACAAACCAAGAATTGAAGAGTTGATCCAGGAAACTAGGTTTTCTTCTTGAAAGAACGTGCCTACCAATGAATGGAAGAGTCATTGCATTCAATGCGCTCTAATCTACTCTGATATAGTATTTCCTCATCGGCTGAAGAGATTCTTCTAATGAAAGGAGGGGAAGAAGCTCTAGAACCCTCCCATGGTATATGAAGCTAACCCTAAAATATTATCCAAAGTGATCTGTTTATAGGAAAATATTTTGTTCAAATTAATTAATTAATAAATCCACTGAACATACCTCTATCATCCTTTTATCCAGATTCCCCAAGCCAATGTGTTTTAGGTCAATCCTAGTGTAACAAACATGTTCCAGACTCAACTATAGTCCCATAAATCTGATCTGAGCTTCTATTTAGTAGTTTTCTCATTTTCATTAAGAAACTATATTCACCCAATATAAAATATATCTAATATTGTTTTAATATTAATTTTGGGGACACTAGGCCTTATGATCACAACCTTCAAAGGGCACAAATCATTAAACATATGTATAAATATTTCAATGTAATACAAGGAAAAAATGGTCTCTACATCATTTATTTCATCAAGAGTTTTTACTTTTAATGGAAAATATAAATAAGAAACTCAGGATATTAAGTATAAACATGGATCTCCCACTCTAAGGATCTCTCTTTCATGTTCCCTTTCTTCCACAACACATGAACCAAGGGGACGGTCCATCCATATGGGGTCCTAACATATCAATCCTTGATTTCCACCAGGTTCTCCACCAAGGTGACTCCATAATATATTCCATTCCACATTGATTGATTACTTACATAGGTTTGTGAACATATTATTTTAGTTGTGACACAAGGATGATTTCATACGCCCTATCCAGCCATATGGGTATGTCAAGGTGGTAAGATATGTCACCAACCCTCTCCATGATCTCAAAAATCCCATTGAACATCAAGGATAACTTCCCTTCCCAGTTGAAACTCCCAAATCTTCTTCGGGGTGACACTCTTAGGAAAATGTCGTCTCCTAGATAATGTTTCATTGGATTATGATGGTGATCTACATAACATTTATGCCTTCTCTAAGCACTCCTAGTCCACTCATTAATGACTTGGACCTTCTTTGTCATTATCTACACCAACTCTAGACCAAAATGATATGTCTTTCCAATCTCTATCCATCACAAGGGGGGCATGAATGGTCTCTCATACAATGACTCAAAAGGAGTTGTGTCGATGGTAGAGTGGTAGATATTTTTTATGCAAAATATATCAATGTAAAGTGATATTATTAGTTATAGCCTAAGTCCCAAATACAAGCCCTCAACACGTCCTATGACACCAGGATAGTGCACTCAGTCTTCCCATCAGTCCACAGGTGAAAGTATATACGCATCCCCATTTGTGTCCTGAATTCCTCCTATAAAACACTCCATAATCAAGATGTAAACCATGTGTCACGATCAGAGTCATTCATCGAGGGCACTCCAAGGAGGAAAACAGTATCTTGTTTACAGAATTTCCCCAAAATATTTAACGAACTTTTCACCCTAATAGAAATGAAGTGTTCTGACATTGTGTGTTAGTAAACTATCACCCAAATGGTGTCTCGATCCTTCAATTTCCTCAAAACCCCTATAAAAATTTCCATTTATATACCACCTCACATTCACTCTGAGATCTCATTGGGCTACCACAAACCCATTAGAATCTGGTTCTCAGACTTCACCTTTAGAAAGATGAGGAACTGAGAGATGAACTCAGCTAAACTCCATCTTTTTCTTGACCATCAAAACTACTATTGAAGGTCAATTTAGAAATTCCCCACACCGTGATGAAAAATTACGGAAGAAGATTGTATATATTTAGACACCTCCTCCAACATTATGAATGGAACCACAATCCATCCCTAGATAAATATTATGTGATTCTTGCATTCATAATATTTATCTAGGGAATTCCCCACAGATATATGGTAACGTAAGACCTCATATTCGATGTCTCCAAACTATGAGTCTCTCAAAAACTCGAGATGTAGTGGATTCAACACCATCGACTATAGAAATGTTGTACCCTCCTACTCCACCATGGTCAGCTGCAAGGAATCCAACCACTCGGAAGCCTCCTACATCAACATGCAGTTGGTAGTCCCCATAATACACAAATTCCAACCATTGAATCAACATGCAGTTGGTCCTAAGTCCTAAGTCCCCATAATACACGACAAAATCCACATCCTCTTTTGGTAGTCCCAATACGATATAACTCATCAACCTAATTTTCAACTCCTTGAATGCTCTCTAGAACTACTTATTCAAGGTAAATGGTTCCCTTTCTACATTGACATGGTCAAAGGGTCTACAATCCTAGATATGCCTTCCCCAAAACTCATATAGTACCCCATTATGTAAAGGATTATCTACACCTCCAACATGACCTACTCTTACACCCAAGAAAGAGATCCATTTATCATTATTTTTCCCAAAGATAAACCATGATCAAGAATGAATGACCTAGAAGACTAAACTTGTGAATCCAGCATTGGAACTTCATGAGCGTTCCATATAACTGGTGATCTCTCAGTTAATCTAAGACCATCCTCAAGTTCTCTACATTCTCCTCCTCTAATGCAGAGTAGATGAGTATGTCTTCAATGATGAAAACCAAAAACTACTCCATTTATGGCTAGAAGACGTAGTTCATTAAAGACATAAAAATGGTTGGGTGATTCATCACAAAAAGGAAATAATTATGAACTCATAGTGTTTATAGAGACATTGAATGGTTTTCTTTAGAATATTAGACTCATGAACCCATAATTGGTGGTAGTCGAATAGATGATTGAACTTATAGAAACATTATTCACCTCACTACTGATCAAAGAGTTCATCAATCCTTGGTAAGGAGTGCTTGTTAGTTATCATGGCCTAGTTTTGGTGATGATGATCTGTGAAAATCCTTGATGTCACATATATATTTCTCAGGAACGATACTTGAGAAGCCCAAGGGGACACACTAGGCCTCATTGAACCCTTCTCTCGGAGATCCTCCATCTACAACTGCATCTCTCGAATCTAGGTAAGAGCCATCAGATATGTATTAGATGATATAAAATTGGTCTCAAGATGTGATTTGATACAAAACTCCATCTCCCACCACATATGTAGCCTCAGGGCATTCTCAGGGAAGAAATTCACATAATCCTCCAAAATTGAAGGAATAAATATGACTGATGATATTTCTACACAAAGTAATATACATGAAAAATGGTGGGTGATATGCTACATCCTCCTGCACATAGAAACCACTCATCCCACCATGATATCCTTGTCTCCCATTAAGGTGAATCTCATCCCATTATAGTGAAAGGATATAACTATCTATAATGATAGTCATTCTTGTCCCGGACCTTGGAAATCCAATCCACACACAAGATGAGATCATATGGTCCCATATTGACCATATAAATGTCCCACATGAACCTATCTCTACAAGAAATACTCACATTATCTACATATAAATGATATGGAATAAGTGTTCCCTTTAGAAACCTCAAGAAAAATCTACTAGGCTATCATATCAATTTGGATCTCTTTCTCTCACCCTAAGAGTATAGACATGATTTATTGACTAGAACTTGTATCTACTAATACAAAATAATGATTAATATAAACATATATCATAACTCTAATAATCATGTTCCCTGTTTGGTCATAATCCTCCAAAGCCTAAAAAATTTCATGGCCCTAACCACTAACTCTATTAAATTTATGTGGGCCACCTAGTGGTGGTGGTGGTGGAAGGATCTCATATGGTCATCCACCAACTATAGCTCCTCCAATTCCTCTTCCAAATTTTCCACCCTAGAGACCACACTACTCTCGACCGTGATATACCTAATCATAGAACTGGCTCTACCATGGCAGTATGTTAGAAATCTATCAATGCTCCTTGATGTCACTATTAAGGTAGTCTCAGTATATGCGACCTCACCCATTAAAACCAAAACATCTCCCCTCTCAGGGATACCTTGGCCCTTTGTGATTCCCTAACCACATGATAGAGCCTAATCAGGGGAGGAATATGAAATCGGGTTCATGTCTTCTAGCATCTTCTAGCTACTATACATGACTGAGCACTATGATGAAAACTGCCAGATCTAGCTTCTTAGCGTCCCTATGACATGAATATCTCTGTCACTAACACCCGCTCTAACATGCCATCATAGGTGGGGATGCACAAGGGTACCACACTAAAATTTAAATCTCTATGGAGTCTCTTATCACAAAAATTTGCTTCGATGTATCCATCCTTGATCATTTTAAGAGTGTATCACGTATTTTCGTTGAATCAAACTGTTTTCATATCCACTATCATCCCTCCTTTATATTTCACCACAAGATCTTGAATCTAAACTGAGTGTAAATAGGAGTACTCCTCATAGAATAACTGGTGGAAGTAGGGACATAAGAATGTTGACTCATCATGTATATGGGTAAAAAGACACCACTAACACCAAGTTTCTCCATGGAAGAGGATAGATGTCAGTGCATCCAATGTTTTAGTATGTAGATTCATCAGGAATGTAGTCAAGTTCCTAGTGAATAGATACGTCATCTGCTTGTACCATCATGGGATTCCCTATCTTGAGAGCCGCACTTGAAGCACTCTGACATTGTTCCCCTATTCCTAACCAAATAATCATAAGGGGACTAATCCATACCCCATACTAAGTAATGTACCACCACTTATACAAATATTTCATGACCCAACCCATGATGGGGCTCTAGGCGCAACTACCCCAAGCATGTCTGCATATACAAGAGGTTGCAGACTAGCATTGAAGGAATAACGAACATAGGGAATTTTTTCCTATGTACCTGTATAGACACACAAATCATTCTTAATGCATTAGTGCTGAGTAATAATAGAAAAATATTAAAAAATACTAGGTAAAAAATAATTCATGTAAAACCTCTAGATAATACAAGACAATGGCTATTCCAATCGAATGGTAAAGAAGAAAAATACATGCCTAACCAGAATGATGTACTGACATGACACTAGGAAGTAATATTCTAAGAGAGAAAAGCTCTTAATATCCATGTTGTGACCACCATAAGACATCAATTTTACCATGTATCCCTAAGATCCTATATAATCACCACTAACCTATCTATATCCTTTATAAGATAGAACATGTGTGAGAAAATCTGATGCAGGGGTGAATATATACATACCCATTAGGACACTCCAAAAGCTATATAGGGAGCAATAAGAGATACAATAGGAATAGAAAGATGGTAGATATAAAAGAGGATGTTGCTGAAACCAAATGTTGAGAAATACTAGCCTCATCCAATCACATCGTATTCAACATGGAGTGTAGGTGAACTACCCATCGAGTCTTATCAACATATTTCAATAGTTTAGACTCATATAACCAAAATAATATAAACCTAGAAAGCATGTGACATACCCCATGCACCTTCACAGCCTAAGGTAGGAGTTTACCCAAATACAAAGGGGTCGATAAAGTTTATATATATATGCTCAGTTAATAGAATCCAAAACTAGAGAGTAAGGGGACCCCCATTTAATAGAACAACTGAAGAAGAAGAGTCACTAATAGATCCAAAATTCCATCAATGAAACCAAGCATCTCATTCATATGTCCATTAGTAAATGTGTGAAGGCCCAAAAATCGCCACTATTCTAGCCAACCAAGGGGGAACACACTCCATGTATAGTACCTGAACCCTAGTGTGTCAGGGGGGTTCCACTCCAAAAGTATACTTGGAGGACCCACTCCCATTATTTTGGGTGGTTCCACTGTAGCTTCAAGAGGAAATGTTCCCTATTTGATATAGGTTCTACTCTGTAAGTATTCGTAGAGTACTTGTGCCCAATATGATGTGGGGTTCTACTCTATAGGTTGAGGAGTTGTGCCTTGGTGAGATAGGGGGTTCCACTCTAGTAATTGAGGACCCACACCCTATCTAATAGGGATTCCACTCAATTTTTAGAGGACTCATTCCCAAGCTAATGGGGGGGTTCCACTCTATAGTAATCCTATGTTGATCCTTCCTGATCATTGTTTTTGTCAAGTCTCACCTCAATAAGCATCATGATTTGAAAATTTAACATCATATACTAGATTCCACAATAGAGGGAACCATCATGACCTAAATGGGAAATGAATCAGGAAAGTCTAATTGAGAACCAAAATCTCAGTCCAAATGATGGGTAATAATAAGATTAATGTTTCCTCGAAGGATCTAATGGGGTACACCGCATGTGAGGGGACCCACACAAAATGTGATACAACTCCATTTTTTTGTTTTATCACTAGAGGTACATAGATCACCAACTATATAGTGATACGTTGAATGTTTGGGATATTAAGGGTGTTCCCATGGAACTTAGGGTCCTTCTATTGTGCATGGTCATATCTGGGTATCCACCCCATGTCTGTGTGATTTAGAACACAGTGTGCCTCTCCACATGGGATGTTGTATGTGTTCTCCAGATGGGCCCATGTACTTGGGAACATGGTAGATACCTAGCCATGTTCCCCTACACATAGATCATCTAAAAGATAAATGATGTTCCAAATGCGTGTAGAGTCTACACAGAATTCCATCCTTATGAATTCCCAAAATGATAGCCACCACAATCAAGTGGATATATGATGTGTGCTCATCATAGTACATGATGTGTAGTAGGTTTTTTCATAGTTTCTGATATCCCAATTGCATGATTTGAATCTATCCATTCTGAATCAAGTCTAGACTTTTTCAACCAAAGAATAGAGTATCTAGTCACCAGTGATCATTTTTTCCATTCGATGGCCAAAAATTAAATTCTGATAGATGTCGGTGGTTCATCTCACGTCTATCACACCTCAGTTTCCTCCAGAATTTATGATTAGATCATTTATTTTCAAAATGATCACCCAAATCACATAAAACCCCATATCTAACCCTAGTTCTTTGATACACCACTCTCACATCATTGTTTTGTGATTCCATGGGTCTGATCCGGCTCGATACCACACAACAAAATTGAACTCGGATCGCGGGTCCAACTGATAGAGAACATAATGAAATTAATTGGGAAAGGTGAAAGTTTTTTTAGAAAAATTGTAACCAAGAGTTCCTCACCACTAATCAATAATGTGGAATAGAGTTTGATAAAAAATTTGATTAGTCAATTTAATCCGTATTCGGTCACATTCAAAGGCCACAATTCCAACAGATCAAATATGGAGATTGATTTTCTCAATCAATTTTACCAAAAAGGGTATAAAACAAAAATTAATGATTCCTACCTAGAGACTGGATTGTTATTTATTGAAGAATGTGAATTCCATGGAATGGAATAATTCATTGAGTTTTTTGTTCTCAAATCTTCTCTGATCTAATATTTCTCAGTCGTCTGAGGTGACTCGACCAACAGATGGAGGGGAAGAAGATTTTGAATAATTATAGGGTTTATAAAGAAAACCCTAGAATATTCTCTTTAGTGATGTATTTTTGGGATAAAATATTATATAAAAAGAAAGAAAGAAAGAATTATTAAATTAATTAATCCTATGAATTTACCTCCAATTTAATTTTTTTCCCAAACTCTTTACACCAACCTATTTTAGGTCGCACCTATGATAAAAGACATGTGACAAACTCAATCATAGTATCAGATTTATGATATAAGCTTCAATTTATGTTTTATCCTATTTTACTTAAGAGAATATGCTCTTTTAATATAAAATATATTTAATAATTTTATAATATTAATTATGGGAACATCGGGCCTCCAAAACAAACTCCGTCTCAAATCCTAGCTCTGGGAATATATATAGAAATATTTCAAAGTATTGAATTGAAAAAATAGGGTTTTTATAAGGAATTTTCTCAGCATAGCGGGATATTATCATCATTATATCTAGGAAATCTCTTATTTGGTATCATTGATGTCTGGGATAACTAATAAAGGTCTAATTCTTGTTTGTTCAGATGCTTGTGACGAAGCTTTCCAAGTGATGATGAACAGGCTGACCACAAAATGGATCCTCAATTTTCTTGTATAAATCACTATTTATCTACTATAAAATAATGAATATGGAGTCATAATCATATCATTTACAATGCAACAATATCAATTTCTTTCTTATCGATCCATACATCTAGAACTGCATGAGAGGACATACCCTACTTATGATTTGGAGTTATTTTTTGTTGTACAATACTTATTATATTAGGGCCACTATCTGTTGGGTGATATGTTTGTGGAATACACATAACATATTATCATCATATTCATATATTCATAGCGAGGCCTAAATCATCATCAATGTATATGGGTTGAGAATTTGAATTCTTTCGACATAAATTTATTTTACACATCATGAAACATAAATTTCATTCCTAATTCCATAAACTGGAAGACACTGGTCAAGGATGTGTGGGAGATTTGAGATGACTCAAGGCTGATATCACCCTTTTCAAACATGAATCTTGATGTTTAAGACTCCCAGAGATGGGATGATCTAACATTAGCATCTATTATACCTATGATTTTAGGCAAAATACAGAAAGAACAATTATATGATCGTGAGGGAATAACTCTGAGAGAAATTATTTATCATGGAGTGTTTCTATCAAGTTAGTCCCTTGGATGCACCAACATTATTCTTTTTCTATGTCCATGTATGGGTTTCTACTAATTTTTTTGAGGAACTATTGAAAGAGTTTCATGGTTATAAAGAAAAATGCATCCATGTTTGTCCAAATGTATTAGGGTATCTATTGGAAATAATGTTGTCAAGGGATAAAAAATGTGATAGAATTATTTATGGTGTCAGGTATAACCTATCAACAGGTGAAGGCCAAGCAACATATGCTATATAATTTGTTTCATCCCATACTCATTATAGAATAAATTTTTGATATTATAACTATAGACTTTTTTACATGGATAATAAGCAAACCAACCAAGAATGATGCTTTATGGATGATCATGGATTGACTGATGATGGTAACCCACTTTTTCCCTATCAGGGAGACCTTCTTCGATGATGACCTGGGTAGTCTCTACATGTGTAAAAAATTTAACTATAGGATGTTTTGAGGAATGTCATTTTTTATATACATACTAATTTTGAATTTTAGTTTTGGAAGGTTCAATAAAAGGCTCTAGAATCACAAGTTCTTTTTAGTACATCCTATCATACATATACTAAATGATATTATGAGGAGATAATTTAAATTCTGCAGTATATGTTTCAAATATGTTCTTTTTATTTTGGTGGTTCTTAGGAGAAAAAATATTGCCCATGGAGTTTGATTATAATAACATCTTATAGGAATCCAACCAGATAATTTTTTGAGGATTTTTATAGAATACCTATTCATTAACCTCTTTATTAATTATAGGCATGAGATTAATTCCTCATTGGATGTAGTCTTTTTCAGAAGTTTTACGAGATGGTTAAGTTGATCAGAAGCATTCTGTGACCAATAAGATCTTGCAAAAATCACACCCTTACCATCTAAGATAACCTCTAAAGTTGGAGGTCAGTCATCATGTTTTCATTTGGGTGTCTTATAGACTGGGGAAACATCTTATCCTAAAATTGGGGAAGCTATTTAGCTGTTTTTAAAACCATTTCAGATTATAGAAATCATTGGACAAGTGGCGCACCATTCATCCCATTCACAATGCTATAGAGCCACGGATAATGTGCCTAATATATTGAAGCATATAATATATTATTCTAACCCTTATCACATGATACTTGTAGATAATGTTTAGTTATATTTTGATGTATCCTTTAAGGATAATATGATTCATATTGTAGACCATAGTGAGAAGAATATAAGGGGAAGGATATACCTCTAGTTTGAGTGTGGTGGATGCATTGATGTGTTCAAAAGGATACATGTGAGAGGAATTCATTTATGTGGACACTATGTCAAAACATTTTCATGGATACCCCATCGTGATAATTGGATAAACTCGAGGAATATATGTAATATGGTGTTGACGTTGTAAGGTACCATATTTTTCTAGGTTTATAATTTTTTTTTAATGTTTTTCAGCATCTCTTTCAGCCTATTTTTTTAGTTATAACCTTGTTCAAAAGCCTTATTTGGGGTGTGTTTTTGAAAGGAGGGAAGAAATATGATTACATTTCAAAATTCACCTAATATAGGGTAGACTATAGTGTGGGGCTCTATGTTATGTTGTAGTGTGGTTTGTTGCAGCATGTAGATCAAGGTTGTGGTGTAGTGACTTGAAGGGGGGACTTCTTACGGCTAATACCAATTATGGAATATTTATGCAAAGGAGGTAGGTTGTAGAAAAAGTCATACCTTGGAAATGGATTGGTTATAGAAAGGTGTAATTATCTAGGGTGTTATTTAACCATTAGAGGATAGGGTGTGGTTCTTTAGGATATTCTAGATCATACCCTAAGTGAGGCAGTTATATGGTGTGGCTAAGGGGTCTACACAATGGTCCTCTTTTTAAATATATAGCCTCTCTTCTTCAAAAAAATTCTTCTTCAAATCCACATGCCTCCCCTATGATGTTTTCCAAGTCTTTTGGAATTTGTTTTCATTGGTTTCAATAACCTCCTTTTTCTAGGGATAAATCTATTGTGACTCAAGCCTTCCTCTCTTGGTGTTTCATTCCTAAAGTTTAAAGTTAATGGATAAGTGTCCAAATATTATCTTGGATATCATTGTTCTGTCTGAGTCTTCTTAATTATTGAGGTAAGAGGTAAAGAACTTATCCCTATTTATCTATTTCATTTTATTCTATTTTTTGGAATATATGAAATCACACCGTCATGTCATTTTCATGATAGGAATAATGTTTTAATCCCCAATTTGATGATTTACACATTCATAGACCTCCCATTAGATCACATCTGGTCTTTGGTGTTGAGACTAATACATACAGCCACCCAATAAGTGTTCTAGCCTTTGAACTATCCTGAGACATGGTTATATTGATTGTTATGATGTATGAAGTTTTAGATTGTGGATTATAGATGGATTAGTATTATGATATGGAATAACTTTTGAAATTTTTGTGATTTCTTGATATGGGATCTCATGAACTAAAATATGGTTATTTAGAATGCTAAAAACCACGTGAATATAAAGGATAATGTGAACAAGATTTGATATAATTATGATAATAATTTGGATCCTGAAATATTAGAGTATTGAAATATAGATAAATAGTAATTTTAGAATATAACCATTATGGATTGTGATGACATGTTCTATGAAAATTCTTATTCTTATTATAATGGTTACATGGCATAGCCAATTATTTGATAATTCTTATTGGTTGTTTCCCAGTTATGTTGTGATATTTATTTGGGATTTCTAGGTTATGTTGTAATGTGTATATGAATCTTCCAAAATCTCCATTGAGGAGTTATGGGTTATACCATAATAGGGTTACAAAAATGGTTAGCATGGTTTTGGGACATGTTGAGCGATAACAGACTTGGTGATGAAGTAGGTCTGGACAGGCCCTGGGTGTCAACCTGTTGATCAAGGGTCGGTGGATATTTTTATATACAATATAAATTATTTAAATTAATACCCTCTTTATTTAATTATTTCATGAAAAATATATCTCGGACTAGATTTGTTTAGAAATAGTGATTTCAACATACAATGTTGTACTCATATCATGAATGTGTCACTGTTTGGTACCCCGAAATATTTAATGGATGGCGGTTTGGAAAAGTGTAAGGGACCTTGTTTTTGATTATTTCCTTCTTGATGGAATGCATCTTAGAGATGGGTCCAACATGTGATTTGGGACCAGGATCATGAATTCATTAATTTTTTATATATTGTTCTAATTTTTAAACTTTTTTTATGTCATTTAGTCACATTTATGTATATCATTACTTGATTCAATTATTATTGAGTTAGATTATTTATTTATTCTGATATGGTTGGATGGTTTTGATTATTTTCTTCATATATTTCCTCTAATTTTAATTATTTTCCACAGTGTTGATACTCCATTCAAGAGGTTATAGTCGATGTACTATATCCCTTACACCCCCACTTCTAGTCGAAAGCCTCTAGTGTATAGGGAGGCACACCTACCGTGATGAAGAAGAAAAATACTCAAACACCTGATGGAGAATTGGGTTGGGGAGGTTTCAGATACTCTACGTATTAAGGGATAGAATTTAAAGGGATACTTCCTCACTCCTTTACCCTTTTAATGTTTTAAAAACATCTTATCTCGTATTTTTCTCCTCTATCCATATTAACCCCTTATTTTGATAATCATTTATTTTCAATCAGACAATGGTGGAACCACATTCATCTTAGTAATGTTCCATCAACTAAAAAAGTTTAATTTTTTTGCGATAACATGACATAACAAACAATATAGATCAATTTAGACAAAAAAAATATTTCCATATTCACTTATTAATGTGATACTAACTCTAAATTCAATATCCTAGTGACTATATCGATTTAATTTTTTGAAACATTGTGAACCTACCCTCATGATTAAAAAATGATGAATACATTCTCTGGAAAGCATGATCCTCCCATTTTCACATAAATAATAATTCCCAAATAATATATTGTTTTATTAAAATAAAAATATGTGTGAAAAAATAATTATCATACTCCTACAATTAATTTATCCATTTATTTCCAAAATTAAATATTTATACCACAGAAAAATAAACTATAGGAGATTCACTTTCATAGCTCCCCATAAAGGTATTTTCTTCAATATATTTTATAATTGTTGTTTTTATTATAATTAATATTCCATATAATTTTTATATCAGTTTAGTCATAATAAATAATAAATATGTATGCTGAAATGACATAACATGATACCGAATAATGTATTCAGTGATATATTGTTCTTTTAGATGTATAATGATCAAAACATTCATCATCTCTTCTGTTATATTATTCACCATTAATTTTTTCTTCCATGATGCACAACCAAATAAATATAGAAACAAGTTAGAATAACATCGTTTCTTTAAGGAGAGAAATATGGTTGAGACTAGGTTCTTAATCTTGAAAATGTTTTCTTTATAGATTTAAAATGTTGAGAACTATTCCTTATTATATCACAATTGATTTTCCAAATCTGGTCACCTTTGAGAAGAACTGGTTAATATTATTTTTCATCTTATTTATTATATTGAACATCCTTATTGACTTATTTATGTAAATCACATTCATTTTTTTATTTTTCTATTATTCATTCCTTTTATAACTAGGATTTCCATATTTTCAAATATTATTTTTCATATGTATATCCTTTTTTCTATGTGAAAATTCATTCATTAATGTAATATTCCTTGTTCTATGATTCATTTTTATTTTAACTTTTCATTCTATTAAATTCATCTATCTAGGAAACATTTTCATTAATTGGACGGTAGGATGTCCTCTCAATTTATACCGTTGACACACATCTTCATGATCCTTTAGAATATACGTTTTGGAAAATCTATCATGAAATTCATATTATCTATAATTTTTGAATATCACAAAAAATAGTCATGTTATCTATATATTGGATTGATTCCCTTTTATATGTTATCTTTCCACCTTTTAGTTTTTAATTTATGGATGCTTTTCATTGGTCTAGGATGGGGCCTCCCCTAATACAGTAGAAGAATCTTCTAGTTGTGGTGTCAGCCAAATATAAATTATTTTTAGTCTTATTAGAAGTGGTTAGTTAAACACTTTTCATTTATTTTTCCTCAATAATGAATTAACTTATTCATACACCTACGTTTTTCTCTATTGTGGTCTTCTCTTCTAATGGAAATGTGAGTTTTTCATGGTTCGTAGATATTGGATCTCTTCAATATCTTGACCACTCCAACTACAGTACTCATATATTTTTTATATGAACCGAAATCTGTTCATGTATGATAGATTCTTATATATATTTATTGATTATCTTAGTCTAGCTAGTATTATATTTTCTTAGGAATTTCTCCCTTAACATTAGTCCTTTTATAAATTCTATTAACTAAAATTTTTCTATTATTTAATGGAATTGTTCTTGAATATCCCAAAGAACCAATAGTAACTGACAAATATCATCTGTTTTTATGAACATGTAGTCAATAAATGTTTTTCATGTTTTAATTTGGGTAAATAACAAATATTTTTATCCAACTATGGGTAGTTTTTCTTCAAGGACATACCTACTTCAACACTTTTCGATGTGTTGGGTTTATCAAAAAAATTATAGAACCTAAAATTCAAAATATTAAATTTATTCATGCACTATTTTTTATTACATAATTTTTTAAAAAAGTTATGGGAAAATACCTTTTGGTCAATGATAAAGAAACATAATAAAATGATGGGTGGATGGGGTTTTGAATGGAAAAATTCCCATATCAAAATAGTCAATTACCTATTTTTCCTATATTTTATCGTTAAGATCTCATTCTTCATTATGAATGGAATTACAATAGATATGTCCTTGACTATAGCCTCAACATCTGGGGTGAATTCATTTACTCCATGTTTTTTCTTACATCAAAAGGACTTCTAATTAATTACTCTATAATCGAGAACACCCAGAATCTGATTGATCCACCACTCTCTCGGTCTTGTCATCATGTGAAATAATCCCACTATATAATCATATATATGTCTCACACTTATCATCCTAGACCAAGTCATATTTCACATCTTACATGGAATCCATCACTCAAAAATATTTATGAGTAGCTACCAATGTTTTACAAGATGAAACATGTGATACATGAGCATTACATACCAGAACATATGTAACCATCTTAGACCTTTTTATCCAAATAAATACAATGGAACCCAATATTTACAGGTTGAGAAAATTTCTAGAATATGTGGCATAGCTAATCTCTCCCATCATTTCATGATAACCAATAAGAGTAGTATCAACATTCTCAATTACATGTGCATCTATGTAACCAATCATGTTCACATCACAACCACTCTGACTGGTGGGTGTGGGATTTCCAACAAACTTGAAATATTTTCACCTAGCTATATCCCCATATTAATAATTCTCAAATTTTCCCAAGGATTGTTTAGCCAACTCCATAACCCTCTCCACATCCAAATAATTCCTAACCTTATCAATATGAATAAAATGCTCGAGTGTTCTTGCATGATCTAAAGACAAAAACCCAAGAACACCCATTAGATTAGTATAAATCAGGGATTAAACCACCAAGATCCTAGAATATCTTGCATTGGAAGCCTTTATCCTTCCAGAGGTAGAGTATATTGAGGAAATACTAGGAGTCATAATCCATTTTGAGAGTAATTTTTTTAGGATTTTAACCATTAAGTCCTTTATTATATAAAATTCCTCGTTTACATTACCTTTTTTTGATTTTGTTGTTTAAAAAATCATGCTCAATAAAAAAATCTTCATCTACATGGGCTTGATCTTAATTCACACCTTTAGCGCGAGCATACATAGAAACAAATACATTTTAGTCATGTGTAAGGATATCTCTAAATGAATGTTTCAACACTACTACTTCATCCATCCTGTCACCTTGAATTCAATTAGATAGAGAAGAATTTCGACGATCAATGGCCTCTTACAAAATGATTATTTCATCAGAAATATCTACCATATATTTTTAGGCAGCACAATATTTATCATCTATGACCATAGTGTTCATCCACTTGTCTAATTGTACTTTCTTTTCTAGAGAAGAAATATTTGTACAAGGATTCCCATTAGAGTCTTTAAACCCAAAATATTTCCATTTTACAATCCTAAAAAAAATTATATCGATTTCCTTTCATGGGGAAAGAATCATAATGAACCCTTCTGCAACAATCCTCTATTGCATGACCAACCTCCCAACAGTCATAGAAAAAAGTTGATGTTTATTAAACTCAAAAAAATGTGCATAACATTTGTTGGCATGTTGAGAAAAATAGTTTCAATGTGGGTAGATCTAATGCATACATCAATCAACATACACGCATAGTGTCCAAACAAAACATGTTCAGTCTCCCTATCCAGATGAATTGGTGATCCAATTTTTATATAAACCGATCATGGATTAAACTTGAAGAAATGGAAAAAGATACTTCAATGAGTAAGTTGGGTTATGATATATACAACCCTATATTCATTCTAGAATCCTTTTCCCAAAAAAATTGGGTGAAATGGAACCTACTGCATGTTGGTCTAAAATTAATCATTGATAGTTCTTGTAGAAACAATTTGAATTAGGGTGGTGGTGTAGTGATTGATGGTAGAGGCTTAGTGGAATTTTCATTATCTTCTCATTATGGTCAATGTGGTTCTCTTATGTTGTAATCCAAGGATTTTCTCAGGGCCATGAAGATATATCACACTAGGAAGTTAAAATTTCACATAGTGGAGACAAATTATTTGATCTTGTACAATTCACTTATCAATCATGTGGATATCCCTCAGAGCATCAACTACATCATTCAGAACATAAATATACTCATGAATGAATAGGTGCAGGTAAGGAACACATAGTGTGAAGGTAATAAGGTTTCATATTTCCTTTCTTCTAGGACCTTTCTGACCAACACACTTTCCTTATTTACCTGTATGGTGTCTCTTCCTCCTGAATGTGTATGGGACGTGCGAGACGATACTCTTGGTATTCATTTATTTCTCCCTCAGTGAGGATCTTGGTTTGTAGTTATCATTGACATTTATTGAATAAAAATCCTACTTTCATACAATATCATGCGAGATCTTCAGATTCTAAGAGATGTAGTTAATTCTATGTATCCTGATAAAGGAGTATCATCCTCCAACAGTTTGTTTTGGGTTGTTCATTTGATGATATTATACACTTGTTTCCACTAATATGCTTTTTCTTTCTATAAAGACCCTTCTCTGAATTTTATTTTAGAATTTACCTCTGTATATTATTATGAATATATTTCTTTGGTGATATACAGATTTCCCATATTCTATTCCAACATGAAACATTTCATTCTAATAACATAATCCTTTTCTCATGAGTTGACTCTCTATTCATAATATTTAATCAGCTTTTAAATTTTATCATCTTTTATTTTAATTTAATTATCCAAAATGTTATCAATATCTTTAAACCATTTTATTTCTCTTCATGTTGAGATTCATTGAAATTCATTCATTTATTATGTATTTTTTTAATTGGGTGTATCACATTAAAAACAAAATTTTTAAACACATATTTACCAAAAACAACCATTTTCCTTTATTTATCAATAAAAGATAATTATTTCCTTGAAGAGTGAGAATGATTCAGCCTTTACAACAATATGCATAGTCAGAGTGGTATATTAATTAAAATTTTAGACTAATGCGTGTTCCATTGCATTAACCTCTAAGTGTAGATATGATTCTTCCTCCAATATTCCTCTCCAATAAGTAAATATATGAGTAAAAAACACCATAAAAATTTTCATCAAGTATTCATTGACATTATAATAATAACAAATAAGTGATTAAATGAGAACATATTAATCATATATTAAATGTGATTTATCTTATGAATTATATCCCGATTTAACATTACATCTCTCATTACATTCATGAAGTGATGCTTCCATTTTCTCTTTTGTATTATTCCTTATCTTCTTTCCTTATCTGCTTTTCCATTTCATAGAGTCTTTCCCAAAACCATAATTTTATTATTAATAGGAATATGAAAAAAAATCACATCAAGCATCTTTTAAAAATACATAAAATATAGAATTCATATATTTAGATAAAAACATAATTAAAAAATTACATCTATTTAAGGAAAACCATTACTATAATAGAATAAAAATTTCCCATGGGATTCATTAATGGACACCAAAAATGAGGTTGAATCATGTGAGAATAAAATTTTAAAAAATTATTAATATTCATTTAATTTTTTAGCCCATTATGTATTTAAAAATATGTTTCAAGTAAATACTTGTTGATTTATTTTATTTAACTAATAATAAATACACAGATGAAATAAAGTATGGGAAAGACAATAATACCTGGAGTTTTTACATGATTTGTAATCTTAGGAAACCTGGTCCTTACTGTGATTGGGATATCTATGTCACGTATTTTACACTAAAATATTTTGATCAATATATGAATAGTTTTTTTTTTCATATTATCAAATTCCCAAGTGTCTATCTGGGACATAAATGGTATTATGGTATCATATAAGACCTTTTTTATACATTATCGCAAAAAATTCATAAAGTCCCAATGATCTTCAGTATCTTGATTGCTAACTAAAAATTATTCAAACCTTTGAAATTGATCTTCACACTGCACAATTTTTTGAGATTCAAGATCATCAAATCTACTTACTCATTCAGAGTCTTTGAATTCCATTGAATATTCAGGTAAATTAGAATGAAACTCTATCCCTACTTCATGTTTTTTCTCCAAGATCCTAAATAAAATCCATTCACTTGGCCTCTCCCACTCAATATCATACAATCTCCAGTAATCCAATATCTCATCAATATTTGAACCACATAACATAGGAGATGATTTATATAAGTATTAATCACTCTCCCTTTCAAATATTATTATTATTATTATTATTATTATTCATTCTCACTAAAATTAAATTCTCATGTATTATAGGTTCTTCTTCTTTAATTAAATAATGAAATAGATCACTCTACCAAAATATAATTTTCTTCTTCTTCTTTTCTCATTGATATTATCTCGTTCTCTTGAGAGGTTTTTATTCCAAAAATATTTTTTATTCAATGCATATTTTTATATGTAGTTCACCCATATATATATCCCATAAAATAAGTATAGAAAAATATCTTATCAAATTCATTTACATGATCTCCATTTCACTTTTCCCCAAACACTTGTATTTGGGTGCATCTAATAATTGTTTTATATTCATTTTTCCTTAAATCATTATCTCCATAAAAATTCCTAAAATATCATTATTTTATTTTATTTTCATTTTTATCTTGGCTGATCAAATCTTCATTTTATTTTTACCACTGATCTCAATAATATTGATTTCCAAATATTCTACTAATATCCTCAAATAAATAAATCCTTATCAATGTACTAAAATCACATAGAAAATACAGATAATACATGTCTCTTCTCTTTTTTGTGAGAGTGTCTCTAAATTTTAGTATGAGTTCCAACATGCATTTTATTATCTGATAAGTTTACAGTTTGACCTTCTCACCGTCCAACATGAATAAAAAATCCATTAGTTATATAAAAGTATACTTAATATAAACCCAATGAGCATTACATTCTTTTTCAATTTTTATTAGTCTTAAATTTCACTCATAATTTCTTCACTCAATTTCTAAAAATTTCATCTCAATATTATCTTCTTTTCAACATTCATGAACATAAGCTTCCTCTTTTAAAAAAATTGAATTTCAATTTACTTTTTTATGTTTAGATCTATGTATAATTTCTTGTGAACAATTGTATTTATTCCCCATTTCGTATCTCTAATATTGATTTTCAGATATTCTCAATAAAAAATCAAACATTAATGGAGTAGTGAGATTATCAATCTTATAACCCTCAATATTCTTAAAATAATAGATTAAATCTTGGGTAGAAATATCATAAGGATAACTTTAACTTTAAAGAACAATATATAATCATTCAATTAAATTATACTATAGATTTTTTATTCTAAATGAACTTGGTAATTATTCTTCATAAAAAGCACCTTTCTCAAAGAGTCGAAACTCATGAATGATTATAAATATCTTATGTATCTCAATGTGAGAACCATGTATATTATGGACTATGTAAGATTTTTTTCATTTATCTTATTTAAATATTCTTTCCAAAACAACATAAATTATAAAAATATAAAATGTTTTCGAATTATATTATATGGCCCAAAAGTATCATTCACACTGGAAGAATATTTTAGGGCTTAAATATAATATGAATTAAAGATTTATTATTTGCGAATAAATACCAACAAGACAAAAATATCATACATATTATCTAAGTATCATATGAAATAATTATAATTTTCTATACAAGCATTAGATATCTTAAGAAATATAAATTAGCAAACACACTCTTCAAATAAGTTATGAAAATTTCATCGTATATCATAAACTACAAAGAATCTCATAAAAACTCATAATATATTTTAAATAGTCAATTTTTATCCAAAATAATTGAACTCCATAATATCCTAAAATTAATATAATATTACTTATCCTCAATTCAATACCAACTCATTGAGCTCAAATCACTTCATAATAACTTCAAATAAATCCCAAAATTATTAGAATAATTCCAATCCATTTTTACTTATTCCTAAGGTTCTTAGAAACATATATACTCAAGGATGCGTATTAAAATAAAAATTATTTCCCACTATATTTCATCTTTTCTCTTCTATACCTTCATGCAAAATATATTCATTTGAGATTTTAGTGTAGTTCATGCTTAGTTTTCAACTAATGCATTCTTGGAAACTCTTTGGATTTATATTTTTTAATACACTAGTCTATATTCCATCAAATAATCCAATTCAATAAGATTATACATGAGGTTGTATCTGTTAATTATCTATGACTTTCAGATAATATTATTTTTTTTATTTAAATGTTTCTCTTATGAAAACCAGATCTTCCAAATTTCCTCACCAATACAAGTAGTTGTATTCCTTTTCATGTTAAATGGAATATTTATTCTCCTTTACTCTTGAATATATGTATATCGACTATATCTCCTTTGGGGTAGTATTTCTACATCACCCATAGCTCCAATGATTTCATATATACATACTCATTCAAAAAATTTAAATAAAACAATCTTTTTAGAACCTTGAGATAAAAACAGGTCATATAAAATTCCAGACATCCCTCTGACACCCAGGGCCTATACACACAAAATTCTATGAACCCAAAAAAACTAGTATTGGTGTTTGTATAGAAGGGAAAATTTATATTATAAGTTAAGTGAACATTCACCCACAATATCAATACGATCAATAAGATGATTAGTGAATCAATGATATATAATTATTTTTATGTTTTTCAATAAAAAAAAATTTCATCTAGTTAAATAGATATTACATAGGTGTTCCGATATACATAAAATCACAATCAATAGAACGTAAAATATTTAATAGTTTCACATCTATAAATGAGAATCCTCAAATATAGTATGATATGGATTCGTTTGAGACAATATAACCCACTAGTATAAACTTATAAGTAACAATAATAAAGTTTAATCCATAGATATTTATCTCACATTTGTATCATAATAGTTATGGGCATCTTACACATTTATAAAGATGCTAAATGTTTTTTCAACAACAACATATTCCTTCAACAATTTACTTCAATAGTTAGTCACTATCCAACTTCAAATATCCCCACTATCACTCTATAATTAATTATATTATTCCTATTGAATTTACTTCTCTTCAAAATATAAATAAAAACAAAATTTTCATTCTATTTATCTTCCACCTATTTGATAATGTAGGTTGTTCCCCAATAGTGTATTCATTATCTTCACAATTTCATGACACCATTATTCTAATTTATTTTCAACTTTAATATTCACTAAATATTGGTAAATATTATTTTAAAGATTTAATTATATAAATTCACATGAATCTCATCCATTCATATAACTCAATTCAATCTCACTTAAATTACAATCTAGTTTCTTCACAATTATCTAGATTCCAATATTTTTGTTGAAATTACCTCTTTTATAGTGCATGATATTATTTACCTAAAACATCCCTAAATATCATCCTAAACATACCAGAAATATTTCTATATTTAAATATGTTAAAATATCCCGTAGGTGTGCAGAGTTGAATGTTAAACATGTCACATCACTTCCCATTGTAGTGTAGAACTTTAAAAAATTATCATGTATCACAACACCCTTTTTTATTATTTTTTCCCATGATGGAAAAATTTCTACATAATCTAAAGTGATATTTATTTAGAGTATATAAACTCAAAGAAACTCTAATTCTCAATTAGATTCTGTCTAAAAATTTCATAATGTGTTGATCCATAGACATAGAAATGATTTTTTGTACACTAAAAATTATTCTTACATAAAGGGATTCAGGATTACACAAATAAAAATTATCATTAAATTCTACCTTAATCATTCCTATGCAATACATCTAGCCTATAAAGTGTGTAGCTTTCATTTTAGCTTAGCTTTTACTTTATGATGTTTCAATGTAGGGTTCATTATTACCAATATAGTTTCTCTTACCATTGTTTTATCTTATGAAGATATAATCATAAGATTCATGTACCTTACAATGTGTTCATCATACCTTACAAAGGTACCCTATGATGTTCACTGTACCTCAAAATGTTCCATTGTTCTTTATGAAGGTACCCTATAAAGCTATATTATAACATATGGTGACCTTCATGTACCCTATGAAGATACCATGCCATTTCCAAAAATAATATCACGGTGTTCCAAATGTATTGTAATTACAGTGTGTACCCCATAATGGTCGCTTTTAAATTTTATTTCAATCTTCATAACCTTACAAATAACATCAAATCCTTTAAATTCAACCCCATTTATATTTCACCTCTTCCACGACCTTCAAGTCACCATATACATCTTATTTTAGGTGAGTGTCAACATGATTTATGTTTTGATAATAAAATTCATCACAACCATTATATCCAATTCATCTTCTCCACGTCTCATTCTTCATGAACTCATCAATAATCCCAATGGTTCACGGGCTCAACAATATCAACATTGAAAAAGTTATAGTTGACGGCTATTATAGACACCATGTATTAACTTTTTGATTGATTATAAATATAATTATTTATGGTTTTAATATTATAAACTGGTGAAAATAGGTTATTAATTTCCACTCCAACAGCATGAGAATAACTCTTATATACAAGTTTTTCATTATTACTTATAAATTGTCCCATTTAATTCAATATATTTCTCAACAACGAATTTCTTACAGTGATTTTCCTTCCTTCAATTTTGAAGACCATATCCCTTTTCTCATTAATCTCAATCTATTCTAATTCTACATTCATTGATTCATCCCACTCATGAATCTCCATATGTTCTTCAACATTTCATCATTCAACCTATCAAAAAAGTGTCATTTAATGATGCCTTTAAATTCCTGCTTATTTGAACATGTTTCCCCTATAGTCTAATAATATTTGGGCGCTTCTCCTATATATTTATCCTCACATGAGATGAGTGAGGTTGTTACTAATCACTATAATTTTATTAATTTCCATCCTAACCTGAGCATCTTCATAATCCTTTCCATTAATTATAACTTGATTATACGGTTTAACAAAACATAAATTATCTTCATCAGTTATGGAACACTATTAAACAATCGTGTATTATTTCATTTTTGGTTCCAACACATTAACATCATTATTGTTACTGATCTAACTTATCACCTTTTTATAAAATCATTATCCTCTTATATTTGGATTATATCCTTGTAGAATACCATAAAAACCTATTTTATCAAACATCGAAAGGTCCATAACATTGAATTTAATGATGCAAGGACTTCTTGAATCTCTTAAGTAGTTTAAACATGGGGTGTTATTATAATACATACCATAAGAAAAAATATTTGAATTTGTTCTAAAAATGATGTTTTAATGTGGAATAATCCTCCAACAACCTGTCAGAAAATGTACCAAGATATATCGAGTCATGTTAAGATTTTATTAGCCATCTCCGCCATACCACTATTTTTATATTCAGATAAACAATTTTTTGTGGTATATATAGTGCATTTATCTCATGATGGATACCATGAATCATAAGGTAACAAAAAAATCCTATTTTTGTTCTCAGAATGACTAACATTTCATATCTTCGTTAATGCAAATCCAATTTTCTTCTCTATGCTTATTTATAACATTTGAACATTTAAAGACACTATGAATTTTTTAACATAAATATATTTCAATTAATATGTGTAAATTCATTATGTTAGTGAATAAAAACCAATTTTTATGTTTTAATAACATTACCATAACCACATGGATATATGAATGCAAAATCTCTAATTTATGAGATGTGAAAAACTTGAATTTGATATGTGAAAAATTTGTAATACATCTATTTTTGGCATGTCTAGTAAAATATTTGTTTCCTCTATTCATCATAGGAATATCTCAGACACATTATCTTTGTGTTGAAATACAAATATACATTTTTTTATTTGAAGAATAATTTTATGCCACAGTTCATTTTCATTATTCATAGTCAAGTAGTTTGAATTTTGATGATTTTCTACCAAAAATAACTTACCCTTGGTTCATTTTACTCTTTTACAAATCCTACCATATTCAATAATTTTTACTATATACCCATATTTATTAAATATAATCTTATTCCCTTCATGAATAAGTGATTATTCACTCAAAATGTTTTGTTTCAAAGCATCAACAAGTATGGTTATCTTAGATTCGATCTTTTAATTTAAAATCATAGCTAACCCAACTTTTTTCTTCTGAGTAATGTGGTTTTTTAATAGTTGGTATGGGAGCATGGAATGGAAAAAATTGATATGGTGATATTTCCTATCACATACTTAATGGACTTCTTCAAATATTTTACATTTATTCGTAATCATCTGTCAATATTTTTTTTGTCATTTCTGGACTTATCAACTTTGAGTGTACTATTTCCCCTTAGTGTATTCTTCCCAAATCCTATATATTTATAAGTGTGTCTGTAATTAAAGTAGCCGATTCATTCCATGGTTCAAAATCCTCTGTAGTTAAACAATGTTGATTAAGGGAATATTTTACACGGAAAATATATTATTTTCTAGAAGACGAAATTTATTTTTCCTATATTTTTCTTCCATCAATCTTGGATCCATTCTAAAACCCAAAAAATAATTTGGACACAAGGCATACAATTTTTCAAATTATCCTTTTTCAAAAAAATTATATGTCCAATTTTTATAGTATTTTTTATCTTATGTTAGTGTTCCAATAGTTTCCAATTTTTTTACATTCACTTTTTTATTCGAGAAAGTTACGCCACTTTTAATATTAATTCAACTCAAACATTCTTAACACATTTTTAGGATCAATTCCAATCAATTTGTTTTTTCATATGTAGTCATATTGAATATCATTCATCTTGTAACCTTTTCAAACTTCATGAACTAAATTAAGGATTTTTAATTGGATTCTTTCCTTCCCCACTATTATGTTATCAAATTTTCATTGAACAAGTTCAATATCCATCACCTTTTCATTCAAATATCATTAAATATTATTTAAAATTTCATCTCATAATAATGAAACATTTTTCAATCACAATCATTTTGAACAAAAAGTATTTTCCATTACATTCCCCATTTCATGTTTTAAAATCAATGAGATACATTTATTTCTCACACTTAAGAATAAGAATCATCTATGTTTCTTCCTCACCACTTTTACAGTTGATTCTATCACCTAATGTGATATTTTCATCATTAAAAAATAAATGAGTATCTTCTCATAAAATTCATCACTTGAAGTCTAAGATTCATCATAATATTTAGTGACATAACTTCTTTCACCCTTATATAAGATGATTTTTTTACACTTAGAGAACATCCTAAAATTCCCTTTAGAAAAATAACATGACTTTTCATCCTTCATATTAAAGGATATTCTTGGTCTTTCAACTTATTCATCACTATCACATTATTCTTTCAATAATGGATTATTTTCAATAAATTATCTAGTTTCTATACAATTGAATGATTTAAGTAGAAGATTCCCAACTTTAATTTCCAGTTCCTTTTCTAAATTTTCTAGAGAAATAGATATAATATACAAAGACTTGTAATCCATCTCATCTTATGAGTGGGAGAATCCATTTAAATTATATTAAAAATTATTATTTAGTTATTATCTATATGTTTCATTAATGTAAATTTAATTCTCATCATTTCTATTTTTTATATTATTTTCTCTCCCCATCTCATATATAATTAAAATTATATATAAGTCATCTAGAGGCTGTGTGGTTGGATATTAATCCTCAAGAGATAAAACATTACCAAAAAAATATGAAGAATGAATTTTATAATATTCCAAACCACATTTTGTTTCTATAACTATTTCTTAGGGCTCTTATTAGTACTAAAGATATCATTTAACCTTGTGAAGATACCATATGCAGTTTCTTCCCATTATTCTTTTTAAATATTAAAAACAGTATTTTTACTGTCTTCGATATGGTTTTCCTCCATAAAAAATAAACAAATTGTCCAAAATTTTATTGGATATTTTGATTCCATTATCATTCAAAAAATCACTCACTAAATGGGAAAACATTTTATTATTTTCTTTATAACCATTATTCAATATATATATTCTATTTATTATATTCATAGAATCACCTTTATCATGTGGGTTGAAACCATAAAAATATACTTCTAGGATATCAAAGATGATTGATAATAAATAATATAACATAATTTAATTAAATATATAATAATTATATCATTAACAAAAGTCAATACACATCAGTTTCAGAGAATTAAAATAATATACTATAGAAAAATGATATTTAGTGACTAAAATACTTTCTCCTCAACAAAACCAATAACCTTTAGTCCAATATAGAATTGAATCTAATAACAGTTGATAATACACATTTAATATCTGCATTATTACTGAGAGGGTTGTAGAATGAATTATCTTTAATTAATTTAATATTAATTTAAAAGACCTTCACTTATGGTTATAGATAAATGACTTTTATAATTCCACACTACCAAAATACCTCACAAGGGAATACTTCAGATTTATACTGTTAACCTCTCAAAATTAAAACACTAATATTTTCCTTCTTCTATATTATTTTTGAGAACATTAAATGCCTTATTAACAACATTTGAGTTACAAAAAAAACTGCGCATCTAATTTCAATGATTTTTTATCTCTGAACAATGTATGTTCACCCTATATCATTTCAATGATGTTAAAATATTTCCAAAAATTAAGAGACTCCCTCACCACCCAGATTCATCATGTTTTAATTATTATTATTTTTCTATTTTTTCATAACATTTGAATTTCAAATAATTAATATTAAATTCATTCCATTATGTTGTAGAATATTATTTCTTCAAAACTACAACATAATCACTATCAACATCCCATGATGACAATTTTAGTGAAACTAATTTCAAGCTACCACTATGTTTTCATGACTCTATGGACAACATATTACATCACACCTCATTATTGAATGGAACCTTAAAACATTATCTTAAATCACAAAATCCATTTTATGATATTTTACCAATTATATAATATCTTTAACCACATTAGGAGTGTAATTTATTCAAAATATATAATTTCTGGAAGACTCATATTTTTAGTTTGTGGTATTCCTAAAATTTCACCTATTTTTGATCCTTTGAAAGAGGAAATAGTTTTTATACAGACCACAAATGAGTAAACACAATATTATCATTCAAATTTTTTGATCATTTATTTAATTCCAACATTAAATATAATAAATAATATCAAAATAACATTACCCAAAGGTTTATAATAATTATAGTTTTTCTATATTAATATATTATAACACACTATTACTTCAATATTTCTAACAAAAATCTTACATAAATTAATATTGTAGATATATTCGTGTTTATAATTACATGTGGAAGTGAAAAAAGGTGCGATCTTAAATGCTCAGTAAGGGAAGACTTATTAATGAGTCACTAATTGTAATATCTTCATAATTGACATGGGAGAACTTTCTAATTAAAACTACCATGAAATCTTAAGTGATTATCATAAGAAATAATAGAAAATAATTTATCTTTGGATGAGATCATGTGATTATAATGTGACCATATTGGACTCTTAAAAAATATACCATAACATAAAAACATGTGAAAAATAATTAAAAACCATGGAAACATTACATTAGAATGTGGAATAAAAATAATCATAAAAATCATAATGTGTAGTATTTGGAATTACTATTTTAATCCCATATTATAGTGTATCACGCATCCTTAACAACATCCCTAAATAGAGAAGACAATAAATCAATAACAGTGTACCTTAGTATAGTATATCAGGAATCATTATTAGCACCACCATGTATAGTATATCAAGAATAATTACCAACATCCCTTAGTAATCTCATGAGGTATAAAACATTAACCAAATAATTAGTTCGATATATAGGACACCACATATAAAGTCAAGACATACAAATAATTTTTGTTCCATATGAAATAAATCATTCATCTTATCATGGAAAACCCATGTAATGAAAATTATATTCATTGAATTTCCATATGGTGCCAAAAACGTGATAAGAATAATAGATGATTTAATACCCCAATTTCAGTCATCAAAATAGATGTAAAAAACTATTTAGAGAAAGATATTGAACAATGATCAAAAAGATATATAACTTTTATATAAGGAGTGGGAAATAAAATCATAGTTATGAAAAGTTGTTTTTAGAAATAAATTTTTTTATTAATATAAAAGTTTAAGTTTTGAGTTACTTTAAAAATTAATTTTCAAGAAAATTTGTGTTAAATTTTATAAATGACCACTTTAGATGAATCTATAAAAAAGGAAATTTTAAAAGAAATGATTTTTAACTAATTAAATGGGTACTGGATCATAAAAATATATACATAAGTGGAATGAAATTACATTATTTATTATTTTAAAATCATAACCATTAATTTTAAGATGAAAAATTCAAAAAAATTATTTGAATCTTTTTGAAAAATAATGAAAAATTTAACATAAATACCATTTAATAAAAATAAATTAAAATAGGGGAAAATGAATTCTTATTGTTAGAATTAAAATTATAATCTTCTCAATATTTCAAAGAAATTAATTTTAGCAAAAGGAAATATTATATACTATATATGATGGGTAAATTTAATAAAAAAATCTATTTTAATAAAATATTTCAGGAAGAAGGTTAATGACCAAGAAAAATGGAAATTTAGATGACAAAACCATTATGAATTTTTATAAATAATGAATAAAAACCTCATCATAGATAGAACCTAAAATGAAACATTAATTATCTAGAGTAAATACGGAATCATGAAATAATATTTCCAAGTTTTTTCATATATACCATATAAATGAAAATTGGTTCATAATACGATTCATGTCTCAAGGAAAGAAACTTGAGATGATGAACCATTAATTATAATTCAAATATCCACAAAGGTCTTTTAACCTCCGAAATAAAAAATTATATTTATTAAAATCATTCCTAAAAATATTTTTCATGTTTATTTTATTTTTTTAATGTCCATTTAGTATCTTGTTTTATTCATTAATTGTATAGTTTTTTCTCCCAGGAGCCACTTGGGGTTGTTCGATCAACGCCTCTAATACTACTTCAATAAAATGAACATGTTCAAAGAAGATATATAAAAATTTCATATTATAGAGAATTGTAGATATATATATATATATATATAATTTATCAATCTAATATCATAAAACCTCTATAGTTTAATAGTTTTTCTAAAATATATTCAAATTATGAAAAGTGTCTCAGTATTTTTGTTATAGGAAGTTAAATGTTTAATAGCCATTTAGTGTTAATATTATTAATGTAATTCATTATTTATATTTATCAAATCACAAAAATGTCATAAATATCATATTTCTTTGTTGAAGTTATTTTTATGACCAACCATGTATGGTAGTAATGAAAAAGGGAATACATCCTTCAAGAAGGCGGTAATCTTACCATAACACATGCGATATTTCTATTTTCTAATGAACTTTACGAAGGTGGACAACGTTTATTTTGAAAAATAATAATTTTTAATATAATAATTATTGTAAAACAATTATTTTATGATTATTATAATATATTTAGAAGAGGTGGAAGAATAAATAATCTTAAAAGAACTCAGATAAAGTAATTTCCTCTTTCTGTGATATCATCAATTAAATAAGTCTATAAGCCTTGTTAGATTGGTCTTTTAGGGATACCTGAACATCTATAACAATGTAATAATGGTTGGGAAGGGTATATTGTATATTTTAATTGATCAAGGAATATTTACATATGAGGAGAAGTGAATTGTTGAAGGGTCCCTTTTATTGGTTAGAGGGGTGGAATGTTTTTCAATATTAATTTCATACTATAAAAAGATAAGATTTATTCAACAAAAATGGATTATAAAAAAATGATTATAGAGTAAAATATAATTTATATTCTATAAAACTCTTATATAATAATTTTTATATGATATCATAGGAAATTATGAGAAATTACCTCTTCATTCATCTTTGTTACCTAGTTTGAATCTTTTTGGTGAATACTAATTTTTTCCATGTTAAATTATTTAAGTGACAAAAAATGAAATATAAATTAATAAATAATTTGAATGTAGTATTTGAAATACTAAATCCATTTTAGTTTACTCAATATCTAAAAGTGATAAGAATTAAATTTTAAATAATAATGCATAATGAAACAAAAATAGTTTTTAAAAAAATGTTTTTATAAAGCATAAAGGGATTTTTTTATTATTACCTACAAATTAAATATCATTAAATTAACACTATTTTTTTAATTTATATTATCGAAAAATTTTATTTATTTATTTATTCTAAAATTATTAACTTTATTTATTGAGATAAAATATAGAACACTTTATAAAACATTCCTTGGAAAATATCTTTATTTAAGATTAAATGAAATTATTATTATTTATAACCAAGTAAATCATTATGAAATATTACTTATTTTTATATATAGGAAAATTTAATTTCATTAGATTTATTAAAAGAAGATAAATTTAAATTTTAAATAAAACATATATTATCTAGTAAAATATTGTTCTCAAATAAATCCTTTTTAATTTTCCAGGAATAATTATAGTTCCATAATTGTATAATCGATTATATTATTTTAATTTTATCAACAAAATCTATTGAATATATATTTTAAGATAATAATATTATTATTATTATTTAAATCATAAATATATATTTGTACAATAAAATATTCTAATTAAATTTTTTCTTTTTGTTTCCTTCTTTATTAGTTGTGTCTTATAATATTTTCAATTTTTTACTAACAAATACACATCTTAAACATAACTATTGGATACATAAATAACCAATTATTATATATCCAATGACCATATTTCCTATGACTATATTTTGAATGGCCATATCCAGTAACTATATATATAACAGTGACATTTAATTCCTATATATATTCATACAAACATAACTAAAATCATTCATCCTATTTACTACTCTATCAACAATTCTATTATATTTATATTGATTTTCCTTCTTTCCATTCTTGAAATCAAGGTGATGATGTTCATGGGAACCCATGATTATAAATATTACATGTTCATGGTTTTTTTACATCTTGTGTCTCTCCTCAAGTAATTGTATAACTTTTGTTTCATAATACAACCTCATCATTAATAAATATTTTTATTTAATTAAAATATACTGTGGTTTATTATAGATCATTATTTCATGTGAAATAATCTAGAAATCACATAAAACATATTTAAATAAAAATCTTTACTAAAATCATGGGTTGTTTAATTTCAAACCCCTTAAAAGGAATTTAATCGAGAAAATTCTATTTCATATGAAAGAACATGTGAAGGTTGTTTTTTCACATCACATATTCCAGTTCCTACATGAATTCATAGAAAAATTATGATTTCTTCATAGAACATCGACTCAGTTGGTGGTCTTATTCAATTGTATCTTTTCCCTTTAATCCATTATTTCCTATAGTTTCTCCTCATAAGAGAGATTGTGGTCTAATTGAAAAAAAATCAGAGTTTGTTGCATCTGATGGATCCAATATGGTCTTTATAAAAATTGATACATCAAACACAAAATGTTCCTAAGAGGGGTATATAAGGACCCAACCTTAAAACATTACATAATCTTGAATCAAATTAACAATTCACATTGAGGATCTTTTCAGGTTTAGAGTTTTATAGAATTAGGACATAACTATTACATCTCAAACGATTACAAAGTAGATACTTCTACACAATGTCCATTTTCTCATAAAATAAAAACTCTTAAAAAGAAACATGTATAGTTCCATGTTTTAGATATCATTTCTTTACTTGATCCCATCCTTGACCCTATTCATCTTTAAGTCATGTGGACAACATTTCCAAAACGTAGGATGAGCATAAAAAGCTCCATAAGGGTTATAAAATAAGGAAAGAAAACATTAGATCATCAATATATACATAACATAATATTTTTAACATACCTCATGAAATCATAAGATTTTTGGAATACATATAGAAATAATAAATCATAAACGTAACTTAAGGCATACATAACATAATTACGTTGTTTCTATCACAGCTATATAGGGAGTCACATTTGGAATACCCATCACATCATATTCCCTCAATCTCTTCAGAGAAACATTCACGTTTACCTCATTCATGATACCCAAATAATTGGAGATCTATCTTGGGCTCACCCTCCCTAGGTTTATCATGGAACCACCCGTATATGTAATAATGTCCAAGAACCATAACATAATCATAACACATAACTTAAGCAAAAAAGAAAGATAGCATTCCCACATTGCAATAACAATATAGAATTTTAAGATATTGAAATAATAAATCGATTCTAAAAACTGTTTTCAGTACCAAAATACTTTAAAAGAGTATATGGTATTCATTTTTCTTTTGCAAACATTATAGCTTGTTAAGGAAGTCATAGATCAAATAATACACACTACGGCGGAAAAGGTCATTGTCATCGTTTACATTAAAAAAGAAACATTCCTTTTTTTCATTTAGTAAAATGCTTCGTAGAGAATAGATTCCCTATGAATGAAATGAAAATTCAAAAAGGTTTTGTACACTGTATAAAATAAAGTCGTGTAGAAATCAAAAGATTCTTCAATGAAAGGAGATTGAGACGAAGTCCCATACAAAGACGATATCCTTAGATTAAGGATAAAACATATTACATAATTATGTGTGAAAAATATAAATATACCCAATATAAGTGGATATTAAGTGTAAAACAATCAAAGGTCATCAACACATATTAATAGCATGACATAAACAAGAAGTAGAGGTTTAACCCGAATATTTTAAATCGAGTTAAGAAGTTCCCTTACAGAAATTCGACATCCTAACGGAGTCACATTAAATTTCAAAAAATGAGTTGATGAGAGATAAAAAGGGTATCTCATCAGTTGGACATAATATTTACAGAAATAAGGATATATAAGAACATATCCCAACATAATAAGTTGTAAATTAAAAGACCTAACAAAAAGAAGTCTTTTTAAAAAGAAGAGGGTGAAAGGTTCCCTTACTGATTTGGGTAAATTTCAAAACATACTCCCTATGAAAGAAGGGTAATACAATGAAGATGTGAATACCTATAAATTAAAGTATATTACAAAAATAATACAATCATGGGAAGTAAATTCATCACACAAAAGGAAATAGTGTAAAATGTTGCATGAATCTCTCGGGAATAAAAAGTGAGATAAAAAGCCCTTACCTCGTTGTAATAAATCGATTCGTATGACCAAAAGATAATAAGAACCAAATAAATCACATAATAACATGAATATAGATAGAATTTTGATAATATATATCAAATTTGAGTACACAATAAACCACATGAAATAAATAAGTGGCGAACAGTGGAAATCTCACGTAATTAAAAGTGAGATAAGAAATCCCTTACCTCAAGTCTAACATGTCTAGTTTATTTATTTATATTACGGAATAATAAAATTAGGTAAATTTATAATTTTATAAGGACTTACTTTAATGTTTATTATTCAATTAATATCATGTTATGATAATTAGTTAATTATGTGACTTCATATCGTACGTTTTGTCGATGTTCGGAACATGAGTCAAAAATGAAATTATTTGAAAATAATTGCCCATGTAGTTATAATTACATCATCTAATGAATGGTATTAATGATTTAAATATCATATATATCCTGTATATATTCATTTTATACTTTTCAATAACATTTATTGATAAAAAAATGAAATGCACCATTCATGGAGACGGTAGGCTGTACGTACGCATGAATGCTACTTTCATTTCTTTGTCATAATAAAGGAATTAAAACTAAATGAGACATATATATATTATAATTCCAGTATAATATATATGTTATATTGGTATCATAAGTTCATTAATTACATTCTTTATAAATTCCATTTTTTGCATGAACGATTCACATCACTTAAGGGGGCGGTTGCCCACACTTCCTCATAGGAAATTATCGCATTTTCACAACATGCAAAGCATAAATGTATGTTTTAAATAAAAAATACAGAAGAATATAAATGACATAAATATAATATATATCATATATAAATATACTTCCATCATAACAGCCACCATGAAAGGTGTTGAAAAAAGATTGAACAATCATCGTTTTGTGAGGCAGTAATTCACTACCCACAGAAACAGTATATTCTTTAACCGTTAGATGGAGGTGTGCGTAATTGTAGGTAGAATCCTTATCATAACGAAATACTAGTATATTAAGGATACTAGTGTTATTATGGGATCAAATATGAAGAATATTGTTGTGATTGAATAAGTAAAATAAAAGAAAGAATCTCGAGAGAAGACATTACCTCTAAATCAGGTAACTCTTTTTGATTTGAACCAAAGGCTTCCTTGGAATGTCTTCTGTCCAAAGTGAGGCTTATAAGAGTAAGATATGGGTGTGTAGAGATAATATGAGCATATTTTGGATGAGACATGGTCTTTAGAGGTGTGGGTAAGGGGGTAGAGGTGGGGGCCTTTTATAAGAGGGAGGATGGTCACTTTAGGAAAGCCTTGAAATGTTACTTTATTATAAAATGCCTTTTGGATTTTAAATATCCCACAATGATATATTTCGAGTATTAGGTGATAAGGGTTCTAAATCCACCAATCCAATAGGTTTTCTATAAGTTTAATTCTTATATGGTACATCATCTATTCATTTTATTTAAATCATTCATTAATGAGGTAATCACTGCATCATCATGGTGTCATAAATAAATTTATTTTTTTAATGTCTAAAAATTATAAAAAAATACCATGATGTTGGAAATATATTTAGCTTTAAAATGATTATTTATATTCTAAGAGATCATTTATTTAAACAAAATTAAATTTTTTCTTACATAGGTGTTACATAGTTTGGTAATATTTTCCTTTCTTTAAATATAATATGATAAAAGGTCATTATCACAAAAAAGTAATTCAATGGGGTCCCTAAGATGGCACAAGGCATCCCATGGTCGTCCATGACACAAAAAAAAAAGATTTGGACATATTATTGGGTCATTTTATATTATTATGATATTATTTTATTACCCTTAACTACCCGATTGCTAATTAATCAAGATAATTAAAGATAATTACCATCATTATTATTCATAATGTCTCAAAACAAAAGAGTCTTCATTAAGTAATCTGGACCTTCTGATTCAAAATATGGAATCTATTTTAGCAAATTCCAAACAGAAGAAGTTGCAGTAATTAATTTAAAAATAATTCTCATTGTCACAACCAAAGATGGGTTTTTAAGAAGTAAAATTTATAAAAAGGTTAACTTGTTTTTACATCCAATTGAAAAGTGAAATTACTTCAAATGAGAAAAATTGTATTAATTGATAAAAACAGAATTCAATTACACATTAAAACCAATTAAAATGACCATCTGACTATATAATTAAATTATATTAAAAATCAGTTTTGATGTAAAATGCAGTATTTTTCACTATTCATTAAAAATGAACATTTATCAGAAAATTACAAAAAAATTATCCAAATTAAATTTTATATTCAAAATTAAAAAATTATTTCCATTTTACCTAATTCAAAACATATAAGTTTCATTAATTATTATTACAATTAATTCCCATTGTCATAACAAATAGCATGTTTTTATGAAACAATATCTATCAAAAGATTGACAGTTGATTATGTCCAATTTCAAAGTGAAATTAATTCCAATGAACACCATTGCATTAAATGGTAAAAATATATTTCAAATAAACTTTAAACCCAATTAAAAATATAATATAACCATACAAATAAATTAGATTAAAAGGAGGTTTTGAATTAAAATTTGCATTTTCACTATTCATTAATAAATGATCTTTATCAGAAAAATAACAAAAATATACACAAAGGAAATTTTGATGTCCAAATTCTAAAGAAGGATTTTATTTTGTCAAATATAACATATAAAATTAACAAAGTAGTTTTAAAAAGGGTTCACCATCAAAAGGTGGTTAGTTGACCTTTTAAAGAACCTTAGAATATTTACGCTTAAAATCAAATTCTTTTCTTATTTTAAGCCTCTATCTTGTATTCGATAAATGTTAAAATATTTAACAAACATATATAATCATTTTTTAGTTAGTTTTGTTCATTCCCACTATTAAAATGGCAAGTATTTTACTAACATTTATAATAATATTATTATATTATTAGTGTGCAATGTAAGATTTCAATGAAACTCGTTGTTGTGTATTGGGTGCGCCATCGAATATAGCATACCCTTTAAAGTAATATTAGTATTTATTTCATAAATATTAATAAATATGAAAATTTCATATTCCATATTTACCTGGGATGTTACATCCTTCCCCATTTTGGGAATTGTGTCCTCACAATTTTAAAATTGGGCTCGGAAACTTAATTGAAAGCCCCACATCGAAAAAGGGATCAATAAAAATATAACTTTAAAACAAAGAATGAGAAGTAAAATGGTCGCCTAAGATAACCTATACAAAGATTCTATGAAAACATGGATATGAGTGAGAAACTAAGTGTCATGTTGTGATGGAGAGTGATAGAAAGCTTGATCAGAAGAAAGTAAACAATCTTAAACCCACCAAATTGTAACGGGTTAAACGGTATTGTATTCCCCAATAGGAAAAGTTAATAAACAACATTTTTGTTTTAAGTTACTTTTCATTGAGGAATTTATTTATGGGATTAACTAAAACATAAGGAAACTTACTTAATTTTCATGTAGACTTTCATCTTTTACTAGATATCCAACACAAACTCATATTTTCTCCAAACAATGAGTATTTAGGATGACTTGTTCACATTAAAATAACTATAATCAACTTCTAGAGAATCACATAATCCACAAAAGATGAAATATATATTACACAGGTCTTTAGATATTAACCAAAACCAAAATGGTTTGTACAAGATCAGATAATCCCAGAAAAGGATAATCTTTTACAAAAACAAAAACTACTCTTAATCTCCCAAAATTTGTCCAACAAAACCCAAAGTTCATCAAAGACCATTCAATACAAATTTGTCCACAAAATTTTTCAAAGTAATTCAAACTATGATCGAATCTGAAAACGCAGAAGAATTTTATCACTTAGTCTCCCATGATACATATTAACATTTATCTCCAAATAACATTGGCTACTCTAAACGTCTCATACTGAAAAGTAATTAACCTAACCACATATCCTCCCTAATAGGTTAATCATTTCCATAGGTAACCCTAAAATCAACTTATTCTTGATTCATAAAATAATCTAACTAAAAATAATTAGTCATACAAACCAGGTACTCTATGTAGTCCAGTGGTAGGAGATAAATACTTGTTGCACATTGGTTGTGGGTTTGATTCCCGTAGCTTCGTCCGACGCGACAGGTTCTCACATGGTCTGCGTGTTGTCCTTTTTCAAAAACTATATAATTTTATAACATTCCCAAAATGAGATAAATTCATCAAAAATAATTATTATATATTTTAACAACTAAAGTTATCTAATAAATTTAATTTTTCGTCCCAAAATGTATTAACCTATAATTGACTCAAATTTAAGGATCATATAAACCCAAATGGTTCTTTATAACAATATCCACAAAAGAAATGATAATTATTCCTTGAATAAAATTTTCATATATCATACATCAGGGTTACACATGGTATACAAAGTCTTCAAATGTAATCCCATCAACCAAAGATCCTTAATACTTTTAAGAATTTCATTATCCCAAAATCTACCATAACTCTTGAATCCCATATATGTTGACTTCTTACTCATTCAACATTCTTCATGATCTATTAACTATTCCTTTCCGACTTATTCTAAAATACTTCATTCCTATAAAAAAATCATGAATCATATCCGAAGATTCAATAATATGAAAACATATGTTAATAAATAATCCATACCTTTCATTGGTCATTATCAGTTTCTTCATCCTCAATCGGAATGGCATTAGGTATTGGTAAACAAATATTTGTAAGATCTTTGTGATCTCATTCCCAAAACATCTTCATAGGACATGTGTTCGCATAATGACCATGCACACCACATTTAAAACATTCAATTGATCCCTTAGAAAGAAATTCATTCCCTTTCCTAGAGTCAACTGGCTTCTGTTTTTTCCATGGAAGGTTCCTGTTTTATGACCTTCATTTCCACATATATAGAATCTTTCTATCCCTTTGAAACATTTTCCTAGGTGTTTCTTTCCACATCTTTGACATGTAGGTTTTTTAACATAGTTACCTTTATGATTATTACCTGAACTTCCATAGGTATTTGTTTCTCTAAAATATAAAACCTTATAAAAATAACAAAGGATCTGGTGCTCAATCATGACTCCAGATAGTTGGTTGACAATAACCACAAGGGTTCTCTTTACAGCTACCATATCATTCAGTTGCTCGTTCAGAAAATTGTCACAGTTTTCTTCACATCCACTGTTAATTTGGTGCCTGCTAGATCCAACCATTTAATAAAGCCCAAAAAGTCAGTGTGAGTATATTAATAAAATCCTTATATAATACTAAGATATAATTATTCATGTTATCTTAAACTCATTCACTTTATCTAAAAAAATATAACTCTTTCTGAAATCCTAACCATTATGGTAGTGTCACTTATGCTTAAAGAATACCCTAACCCTTATAGTTATCTAAACTGACCTTTGATACCAACTATAAGGCCCCTGCCTTAAAAAATTACATAATCATGAATTAAATGAATAATTCACATTGAGGATCTTTTCAGGTTTAGAGTTTTAGAGAATTAGGACATAAATATTACATTTCAAAAGAATACAAAGTAGATACTTCTACTCAATTTCCATTTTTTTCATAAAAAAAATCCTTAAAAAGAAACATGCATAGTTCCATGTTTTAGATAGCATTTGTTTCTTTGATCCCATCCTTGACCCTATTCACCTTTAAGTCATGTGGAAAACATTTCAAAAACTTGGGATGATCATAAAAATATCATTAAGGGTAATAAAACAAGGTAAGAAAACATTAGATCATCAATATATACATAACATAAGATTTTTAACATACCTCATGAAATCATAATATTTGTGGAATACACACAGAAATCATAAATCATAAAGGTAACTTAAGGCATACATAACATACATACGTTGTAGCTATCATAGCTACATAGGGAGTCACATTTGAAATACCCATCACAGTTTATTCCCTAAATATCTTCGGAGAAACATTCACATTTACCTCTTTCACGTTACCCAATGAATTGGAGAGCTATCTCGAGCTCACCTGCCATAGGTTTATCACGGAACCACCTGTATACATAACAATGGGCAAGAACCATAACATAATCATAATACAGAACATAAACATAAAGGAAAGGTATCATTCCCACATTGCAACAAAAATATATAATTTTAAGATATTGAAATAATAAATCCATTCTGAAAAACATTTTCAATACCAAAATACGTAAAAAGAGTATATGGTATTTATTTTTCTTTTGAAAACATTATGGCTTGTTAAGGAATTCATAGATCAAATAATACTCATGGCGATGGAAAAGGTCGTTGTCACCGCTTATGTTAAAGAAGAAACATTCCTTTTTGTCGTTTAGTAAAATTATTCATAGATAAAAGATTCCCATTGAATGAAATGAAAATTAAAAAGGGTTTTATACACCATATAAAATAATGTCATGTAGAAATCAAAAGATGCCCTAATGAAAGGAGATTGAGACAAAGTCACGTACAAAGATGGTATCCTTAGATTAAGGATAAATCAATTACATAATTATGTATGAAAAATATAAATACACCAAATATAAGTGGCTATTATGTTTAAAATAATCAGAGTTCATCCACACAAATTAATAGCCCGAAATAAACAAGAAGTAGAGGTTTAACCAAAATAATTGAAATTGGGTTAAGAAGTTCCCTTACAGAAATTTGACATCCTAACGGTGTCACTTTAAATTTCATAAAATGATTTGATGAGAGATAAAAAGGTTATCTCATCAGTTGGACATAAAATTTATAGCAATAAGGATATATAGGAACATATCCCAACATAAGAAGATGTAAATTAAAAGACCTACCAAAAAGATGTCTTTTTAAAAATAAGAGGGTTAAAGGTTCCCTTACCGATTTGGGTAACTTTTGAAACGTACACCCCATGAAATAAGGGTCATACAATGAAGATGTAAATAACCATAAGTATAGTACACAAATAATTAAATCATGGGGAGTACATAAACCACACAAAAGGAAATAGTGGCAAATGTATCATGAATCTCACGGGAATAAAAAGTGAGATATAAACCTCTTACCTCGTTGTAATAAATCGATTCGTATGACCAAAAGATAATAAGAGCCAAATAAATCACAGAATATCATGAATATATATAAAATATTTATAATATATATCAAATTTCAGTACACAATACACCACATGAAATAAATAAGTGGTGAACAATGAAAATCTCACGTAATTAAAAGTGAGGTAAGAAATCCCTAACATCTAGTCCGACTTGTCTTGTTCATTTATTTATATTCCTGAATAATAAACTTAGGTCAATTTATAATTTCTCAAGGACATAGATTAAATTTTATTATTCAATTCATATCATGTTACAAAAATTAGTTAATTATGTGAGTTCATACCAAATGTTTAGTCAATGTTCGGTACATGAGTCAAAAATGAAAATGTTTGAAACGAAATTCCCATATAGTTATAAGTACATCATCTACAGAATACTATTAATGATTTAAATATCATATATATCCAGTATGTATTCATTTTCTACTATTCAATAAAATTTGTAGATAAAAAATTAAATTCTCCGTTCATGGAGACGGTAGGCCGTACGTACGCATGAACGCTACTTTCATTTCTTTTTCATAATAAAGGAATTAAGACTAAATGAGACATATATATATTATAATTACAGTATAATATATATTTAATATATGTAACATAAGTTCATTAATTAAATTATTTATAAATTCCATGTTTGGCATGAACGAGTCACGTCACTTGAGGGGCAGTTGTCCATAGTTCCTCTTATGATTTTATCGCATTTGCACAACAAGCAAAGCATAAAGGTATGTTTCAAATAAAAAATACAGAGGAATAGAGAGGAAATAAATATAATATATATCATATATAAATATATTTCCATCATAATGGCCACCATGAATGGTGTTAAAATAAGATTTAACAATCATCGTTTCGTGAGGTATCAGTTCGCCAACCACAGAAACATTATGTTCTTTAACCATTAGACGGAGGTGTGTGTATGCATAGGTAAAATTATTATCATAACAAAATACTAGTATATTTAGTATACTGGTGTTATTATGGGATCAAATAATAAAAATATAGTGGTAAGTGTAGAAGGAAAATAAAAGAAAGACTCTCGAGAGAAGACATTACCTCTAAATCGGGTAACTCTTTTTGATTTGAGCCAAAGGCTTCCTTGGAAAGACTTCTGCCCAAAGTGAGGCTTCTAGAAATAATAGAGGGATGTGGAGAGATAATATGAGTCTAGTTTGGACAATCCAAGGTATTGATGGGTGTGGGTAAGGGGGTATAGGTGGGGGCCATTTATAATAGGGATGATGGTCACTTTTGGAAAGTCTTGAAATGTTACTTTATTATAAAATGGTTTTCAGATTTTAAAGGTCCCACAAGGATATATTTAGAGGATAAGGTGACAAGGGTTCGAAATCCACCCATCCAATATGTCTTATACAAGTGTAAGTCTAATATTTTACATTAGATTTTCATTTTATTTAAATCATTCATTAATGAGGTAATCACAACATCATCGTGGTGTCATAAATAAATTTATTTATTTAATGTCTAAAAATTATTAAAAAATACCATGATGTAGGAAATATTTTCATATTCCAATTAATATTTATAGTCTAAGATATAATTTATTTAAACAAAATTAAAATTGTTTTACTTAGGTGTTACATAGTTTGGTTATATTTTCCTTTCTTTAAAAATAATAAGATAAAATGTCACTATCACACAAAACTGATTCCATGGGGTCCCTAAGTTGGCACACGGCATCCCATGGTTGGCCATGACACACAAAAATGGATTTGGACACATGTTGGGGTCATTTTATATTATTATGATATTATTTTATTACCCTTAACTACCCGATTACTAATTAATCATGATAATTAAAGATAATTATCGTCCTTACTATTCATAATGTCCAAAAAAAGAGTCTTAGTTACATTATTTGGACCTTATGATTCAAAATATGGAATCCATGTCACCAAATTATAAACATAGAAGTTTAAAAAATTAACTTCAAAATATTTCCCATTGTCACAACCACAGATGGGTTTTTAAGAAGTAAAATTTATCAAAAGATCGACTTGTTTTTACGTCTAATTGAAAAGTGAAATTACTTCAAATGACAAAAATTGTATTAAGTGATAACAAAAATAATTTATTTAAACTTTAAAATGAATTAAAATTACCTTCTAACTATATAATTAAATTAGATGGAAAAATAGTTTTGAGGAAAAATGCAGTATTTTTCACTATTCATTAAAAATGAACATTTGTCAGAAAAATACCAAAAATTTATCCAAAGTAAATTTGATATTCCAAATTCAAAAATTATTTCCATTTTACCAAATTATAAAATTATAAGTTGCATTAATTAATTTTATAATTAATTCCCGTTGTCAAAACAAATAGCGTGTTTTTATGAAACAATATCTATCAAAAGATTGACACTTGTTTTTGTCCAATTTCAATGGGAAATTAATTCAATGAACACCATTGGATTAAATGGTAAAAATAAATTTCAAATAAACCTTAAACAGAATTAAAATGATAATATAACTATAGAAATAAATTATATTTAAAAGAGGTTTAGAATTAAAATACAGCATTTTCACTATTCATTAAAAATGAACTTTATCAGAAAAATAAAAAAAAATACACAATGTAAATTTTGATGTCCCAATCCTAAAGAAGGATTTTATTTTTTCAAATATAACATATAAATTTGAAAAAGTAGTTTTAAAAATGGTTTTCCATTAAAAGGTGGTTAATCGTCCTTTTAAAGAACATTAGAATGTTTATGCTTAAAATCGAATTCTTTCCTTATTTTAAGCCTCTAAATTTTATTGGATAAATGTAAAAATATTTAACAAACATATATAATCATTTTTAGTTAGTTTTGTTCATTCCAAAAATTAAAATGGCTAGGCTTTTACTAACATTTAAAATAATATTATTATATTATTAGTGCGCAACGTAAGATTTCAAAGAAACTGATTTTTGCATATTTGGTACGCCATTGAACATATCATCCCCTTTAAAGTAATATTAAAATTTAATTCAAAAATATTAATAAATATGAAAATTTCATATTCTTTATTTACCTAGGAAGTTCCATGGTATGTAAGAATCATGAACAGACAAGGACAGTCTCTACACCATTAAGAATCTCAAAGGGACTAATGTGTCTAGGGATTAACTTTATATTCTTCACAAATTTAATTTTCCTCTATGATGGACTTAATTAAAGAAATAATCTATAAATAGATTCAAATTACAAGATTAAATATTTTTGGGATAGATCTTTTGTAGTCATTGGGTTTATTTATTTTGTTATCAAATTATTTGTCCATTTTCCATCATTTCATAGACAATATCAAGTCTGGAGATCTTTCTCTCCCTAACTTCATCCTAGAATGTTTGATTTTGATATCGCTTCCCATATAGAGTCTCATTTGGTTCCATTTGAATTCTAGAGTAAAATCTATTATTATATAAGAACTCAACTAGATAATTATGTTGAACCCAAAATTCCAATTCAGTCCATCAAATGGGATGTTATCATACCATCCAATGTTATAAATGGATATTTCATATGTTCCATCAATTTAAGTATGATATGTTATTCTAGACCTTATCCATGTCTTTAATGTATATAAATTACTTCTATGAAATTTTGATTTCAACCTTGTATCTCAATTACATACAATTTTGTGTGGTATTCCATCAAACCTTTCTATTTCTTTTATGTAAACAGTGGAACATTGACCGAGTGAGAAATTTTTTTTGAATAATAATGATGTGTTACAATATTATAAGTTGATCCACCACTACCCCACAAAAATTATTTCCTTTTTAAGTCTTATAATGACTGAAAATGAAATATATGGTGATGTAATCCCATTTTTATATAGTTATAAGCAATTGTGACATCTTCCTTCTAGACATCAATTATTTTACCTTAACTTTTTAATGTTCCATTTATTGAGATACACACTCCCTGATATCCATTTTCATTTCCCCAAAGATGTTTTTTTAAAAATCAATATACAAATTTATTATTCATAGATGAATAGATAATGATTAAATTTTTGAATCATGTATCATATCCTTCAAGTTTTGTTTTCAAGGGACATAAATTTGTTTCTTAAATCCAATAACTCGTCTTCATCAAAGTTAAACATGGGAATACATCCTACTTACTTATATATCTCCATACCATCTTTATGTGGCTCCATGATCTTTATAATTTTAGATGGTTTAGAAATAATTGGTATGTATTGGATTTTTTACATTCAATAATGACTCTTATATACATACTGTCAATATTTATAATTACTCAGTCTCATTAAATCATCATTAAGGATATGTTATCATGATTCTTTCTATTTTGAACATATTAAACCATATTTTATTTCATATTATGGTAATTTAAAAAGAAATCATAGTCTTTTATTAAGATTATCCATTCCCATTAGTGTATTTATAGATCGTTTTATGTGAATATATACTTTAATATTTTATTATTGGTATATATATCACACTTCTCAAAATATAGATATTGTCACCCAAACATTAGAAAAAAAATTAAACTCCAAATATGAAGATCATGAGTTAGGTAATTTTTCTCATGGGCCTTTAATTGATTTCATACATAAGCTAATACCTTGTCATTATTCATAGAAACTCATCCAAATACATTCCGTAATGAATCACTTTAAATTAAAAAATATTCTATATTGCAGAGTAATGTGAGTATAAGGGTTGTAAAAACCCATTTCCTTAATTCATTGAATATTTCATCACATTCTTTGGTTCACCTAAAACGTCATCACATCTACATTATCTTGTTTTGAATATTTAACAATATTGAGAATTTAAAAAAATCATTTATAGTATTCAGCTAACCCAAGGAAACTATGGATCTCTACTATAGTTGTTGGTTTGGGTCGTTATTTAATTACCTATATCATTTATGGATAAAAATATATACCCTCATTTGAGATAATTTTTCCTAAGAATGATTATTTTTAAAGGAAAAATTCACACTTTCAAAAATTGGAATATAATTTTTTATCTTTCATGTAATATATTAAAAACCTCAAATTATCTTTTTCTTCATCCTTTGTCTTAAAATATATGATAATGTTATCAATAAAAACTACCAGAAAATTTTCAATGTAATCTATAATGAATCAATTTATCATATCCATGACGATTATAGGATAATTTTCATTTTTTAAAGGGATCATTATGAATTCATAGTATCAATAACTTTGGAGGAATTTTTTTGGGTATATCTTCACTCTTTATCATTAATTAGTGATATATACACTGAAGATCCACATTTTGTAAGTATTAATCCTATATAAAAATATAATAATGATTATTAATATATTTTAGAGCATTCAAGTTCTTGATTATTATTTTTTTGAGTTCATAAAAATTTATTCAAAAACACATTGATCCATCATTCTTCATGACAGAGAGGATTGGTTCACCCCCTTAGTAAGAAACATGGGAATGTAAAACCCTTTTATATATTATCCTAAAGAATATTATATAAAAAACAATTCAATTATGCATATTCTATAGTGAATATTTGTTGTTTGTTTGCAACATAGAATAAGATCAATCTAAAACCCAACCACATGGTATGGGGTGAAAAATAAATTTTCAAGAAATACATCTACCTTCTCTCATACAATTGTCATATCACAATTTTTGAGTTCCTCCCAAACCATTTAAGTCATGAATCCCTCATTATTGAGTGTCAAGAAACACATGGAAAAAATTTTCCAAAGGGAGCTCACAATCATCCATTCCATACCATTTGATAAGAGGGTGATTTTGGATTTTAAATGATATTTCATTTTCCCAAAAAATGATATGAGATTAATATATGAAGATCCAGTCCATTCTAAATATCACATAAAATTAAAATATGGAACATATAACTATATCTACAAGAATTAACCTCCCACAAAACACAATTGGGTAGGAGTTCTTAACATTTGATATAATCATCACATCACCATGGGTTTTTATAGATAATTTAATATCAAAATATTGAGTTGGTGAATAAATATTCATTTAAAACATCTAGGATACGAAATAATGTTAAGAAGCATAATCAAATAAGAAATTTCTATATTTCTTGTGAAGAATTTGTATACATTTCGTCACTTAAATATCATAATCTTCTTTTATAATAGTGATATTGTTGGGTGTTCCTTGTTCCCTTTGTCTTATATGTTTTTGATTCCAATCATCTTCATTATACCTTATATTAGGGAATTTATTTATGTAATTCAAAAACAAATTTCCTTTGAATCAGTAAAGTCTGGGTGGTGCATTATTTTGGGCCTTCTTACCCTATATTTTGTTAAATGTACTCTTCATATATATTCAAACATTGTTTTTCTGATGACCTATTGCACCACATGTAAACATATTCTTGAACCAATTTGTAAAGATCACGGTGTTTCCAAAAAAAATGGAATATTGGAAACTAATTTAAGTTACCTCATTTTGAATTTTCATTTTAGTATCATTAAAACTACATTTTACATTTCCTCTCCCCAAATACATGGGTATAATGAAATTCTATAGTAAAAATTTGTACCACATGAACACGTCATATAATTTCAACATAACTACTAAAGTCTATTATAGTTATTTATTTTTGAACTCATGGATTTATAACACTATGTAAATAATAAATCCTTCTTTCAAGATAAATAATAAAACCAGTACCATACCTTGTGATTCTCATGATGTTCACTCAACTTGTACCAATATATCCATCCCCATTATTTTAAACTCTATGAATTTTTTCCCTATTTTTATTGAAAGTGTACAAAAATGTATTTGGTGAAGAATATTTTCATTAACTCATCATGTTCGATAGAGTGAAAAGTTGTCATTTTTATGTATTCTTAAAAAGGAACCACTATTTATCAACATAACAATCAAATTTAAAAATTTCTAAAATAAACATCATATTATTTTAGGACTAGAGAATGAGAAATGACATATCTATTACACTGAGTTTTTTAGAAAATTAGTAACATGAATTTGCCTCCCAATTCATTCTCTAAAATAATTTATTAAAAGAAACATTACAATTCAAATACGATGTGTAAATAGTATACAGTAGTGACAGATTAAGGGAAAATAATCAAAGATTTCAATAAAAATGAACAAAAGTACATATTTTATAAGAAATTTATAAGACGTTATATCTTCAAACTATCAAGGAAAACCCCTATGAAGGGAAGTGGAAGAAAAAACCCTCAGTATGAATTTATCTGATTGATATGTAACATCCCTTGTAATAGACATCAAATCTTAAACTAGAAATGAAACTCTGGTGCAAGTAATCTGTAGACATAAAATTTTTGATCCTTAAACCCTTTTCTAAACTCATCCTAGAATTATAGATACAAAATGAACACCCTAATCCCACAACCAAATGTCATCTTAAACACTTTTTACACTAACAGAAGCATTCACCTAAAAGTTTAAAAACACCAAAAAATAAATTAAAATTGTAGATCATATGTATAGAGAGAATGCAACAGCTCGCCCCAATACCAGCCAACATGTACCAAGGCTTGAATATTCCACCTGTTCTTTGAAAAATCTATGATAAAATGAAATCATAAACAAACCAAACATTCACCAAAAAAACCTAAGCTACAAACAGTATTCACACATGTAAATCCTCTTCCCCTGAAATGCAACTTCAATTGAATCTTGGACTCCACATCTATAGAAGATAAAAAATGAGAAGTCATTTCCATGTGATTGAGTTGAAATAAATGTTTGTATTTTTCTTAAATTCTTCCTCCACATTGATAAACATTCTTTTTCTGAGTCAAAGGTTGGTCTCATCAGTCATAACACGATTTTTATAGTTATAGAAATCCAATGTATCATGTTCCTCCATCCAAGAGTCATGTTCTTTAGATAAAACCAATTTCTAATCAATTTGATAAACATCCCTCACCATGGTGTCAACATATCCATCACTATTTTGGTCCTCGGAATCAGATTCATCGGCGGATGTTGAAAAATGTTTAAAAACTACAGATTGAGGGGGTGTTTGGTCTTAAAATTCCTAGATACCTCTAAATATCTCATCATGATTGTTCTTTATATATTGTATTAGTCTCTACGTTATCGAGACTTCTTGGTATTTTGAGGGATGAAACAATCTACATCATCCATTTTTTATTTTACCTTTTTCACCCTTGATTTCAAGAAGGTATCCACAATTTGATAAGATTTTTCATAATCCTCATGTATTGTAAAACACATTAGAAATTGGATGTTTCTACATAAGGACCAGGTTATATGTTTTTACACCTATGAAACATTTTTTTATATCAACATTGTTTAATATATTATTTATAAGATGAGTTGGAACATCTATGAAGGTTTTTACTCCGTCAACCATCCCATTGATTTTTTATTTAACCGCCATATTTTTCATTACACACATTGTTAACACAGTTTGTGTTGGTTTTAAACATTTAATTAAACCAAAATATGTCATCATGAGTAATAAAAAATATTATTTTAATTGCTTTATAGTAAAAATTTAAAAAAAATTGAACACTTAATATTATGAATATTGTATTCTATGACACAATAATTTCATACTTTGATACTTTTGTTTCAACCATTATAACTTTTTTGTACTAGGTTTAATTAATATTGGTTCTCTTAAAAAAATACATAAAAGTAACTAAACTATTAATTGATATTGACTGATATGACCCTAGGTCTTCAGGTAAAAAATTTATATAATTTAAATAACCAAGACATTATAACATATAAATAATATCACAATCTAAAAATACATTTTTTCTGTTTTTTTAAACCATGTATATAAATATATTTTTTACATATTATTTAAATATCATATCTCATAAAACTCATTACATAAGAAACCATGTAAGCAGGGTTCTTGATATAATTTCTAAGGGCAGTGGAAAATAAAACAAATGTTGTTAAATTCCCAGAAAGGGAAAACTTATTAATTATTATTTAAGGGTTATTTCATAATCATGAACTAGTGATAAATATATAATTAAATGAAAAATATAATGAGAAGAGACAATAATAAGAAATTACATAATATCATAGATCATGTAATGAAATAATAGGATCATAAACTGACTTTTTTAATAGAATAAAACATTTACCATTTCATCAAACCATGTGAAGATAATCGTAAACAAAGTATGAAAACCATAGAAAGTGGATTAATCATATCCATAGAAATCATATCATGGTGGGCTAAGAATAAATATTAGTATCACATAGTATAGTAGATCATGAATCATTACTGTCATCCCTTACTATTTTTTATTAGGTATTATTATCAGTGTCCCTTAGTATAGTGGATCAAGCATGATTTCCAACATCCATTATTATAATGGATCGGGCATCATTATGCGATACCCTTCGTAATCTCATGAGACATAAAAATCTAATTAATATATTAGATGTATATATAGTACCCCACCCATCACATAATGTTATACCATAAATATGTGTGACACATGAATTCACTCCATAATTATATCAAGAAAAAATCATGGATGTGAAATTTGTTTCATATAATTTCCAAATGAGTTCTCATAATATGAAATCAATAGTAAATTAGTTAATACACAATACTAAATCATCAAAAATTATGTATAAATGAATTTATAGAATTATAAAATACATTTCCATTTAATATATATAATGTTTTGAGATATATAGGAAAAAATAATAGAGGTTAAGAAGAAATTTATTTTAGAAATATTTTTTTCATTAGCATAAAATTCAAAGTTACGGGTCACAATAAAAATTCATTTCCATGAAATTGAATGGAATAATTTATAAAAAAATAACTTTATAGTAATCCCTATAAAATTAAATTTTAATATAAATAATTCTTTTTTAAATAAATCTGTGGTGGTGGATAAATAAATAAACCAAAGTTGAATGAAATCCCTTTATTTATTATTCTAAAATTTTGACTGTTATTTTAAAAATAAAAAATGCAAAACAATGGGATTTATTTTTTTTTTAAAGCCATGATTATTTTAATATAATTTTTTTTAGGAATAATGGTTTTAATATTGGTAAAATGGACCCATATATTAAACATTAAAATTGAGATTATTTTTACACTTTTTTTTTGAGAAATTCAAAAAACAATCTATATATAAATTTGTAAACAATATTCAATTTAGTACATTATAATGAAAGTAAAAGATGATGTAATATGTCATAAAATAGTAATTGAATTATGTAGAATATTATTATTTAAAAAACATAAATAATTATGACATGATGAAAAAACGAGTCAATATAAATGATGGAAACAATTCTTAATAACAACATATTTTTATACAGATTAAAATAAATAAAACTATATGATTTGATGTAAAAATGTAATTTAAAATAATATTAATTTAAAATAATATATATATATATATATAATAAATTAATTAATTCATGAAAAAAATAATCATATAAGAAGATAGTTATGTAGGAATATCATTGACCCAACAAAATGGAAATTGAGTCGACAATAAACTTACGAATTTTATAAGATTTGAATAGAAACCTATTATATGAGAGAACATTAAATGGAACAATAAATAAAATTAATAATGTGAGAATCAGTAAATTATTTTCATATAGGTTGTATATATACTATATAAATAAAAATAGGCGCATAATATGAAGCATATATCCAACAAGAAAATTTGTGGCAAGAAACCCTTACCATTACTCACAATGTACATAAAGGAACATTAACCTCATAAATAAAAAATTATGTTTATTTAATAATTAAATTAGAAACTTTTTCATGTATGCTTCATTTTATAAGATCCATTTATTATCTCATGTAAATAATTTATTTTATATTTTTTTTCATCAATCACTTGGGGTTGTTCGGTCAATTCCAACAAATCGATTTTGGTATAATAACTTCTGTAAAATGAGTAATAAAGTAATTTTATCATTGTGATAATTGTAATAATATATTTTCTTTCTAATTATATAAAAAAAATTATAGTGTAATTTTTTTGAAGAATAATATTCAAATTATTAAAATTGTCTTGTTATGCTTTTTTGGCTATTACATCTATAATAACCTTTTTTAATATTGTTAATAGAATTACTAATTTCTTTTTAATGAATTATAATCTTGTTAAAATTATCATATTTTAACATTAAATCCATGTTTATAATCATACATTTAAATAAGTGATGAAAAATTAAATATGTCATCCATGGAGGCTGTAAACTGACTAAAACATGGGTGATGTTTTCATTTTCTAATGAATTGGAGGAAGGTGAACAATTTTTATTATATAATCATAATAAATTTTCATTAAAATAATCATTATTATTTCATTTAATTAGTAGGGTTATAATATATTGGGAGTATATGGAGAAAGAAATAAACTTGAAATAAAATTTTTATAATAACTGCCTTTTTTGATATCATCCTTTAGACTACCCCTCATGCCTTCAAAAATTTTCCTTTTGGTATACCAAAACCTCTATGAAAATGTAAAGTGGGTTTGGGATGGTTTTTGGAAGAATTTGGTTATGTTTTGATGGTTTCTATATGGGTAGAAGACGGCTGTTGAAGTGTTCCTCTTTAAGGTGAGAGGGGTGGAATTTGTTTAATTATTAATTTCTTAATATATAAAGAATTTAATTGTTCAAGGAAAGTGGAATAAAATTGACAATTAAAGAGTAATATATAATCTATAATTGATTAATATATCATCCACCAATTTATATATGATGTTTCATTATATTTTAAGAAGTTTCCAATTGTTTTAATTATTTTTCCTTATTTCAACATTTACCATGGTAACGAATTTTTACCTGATAAATTATTTTTTGACCAAAAATTAAATTTAAAATATTAACTAATGTTCGAAATATTTATTAAATATATTAAATCCATTGTATTTGATTTAATATCAAAATGTGATAAACAAAATCTAAATAGAATTATGCATAATTCAATAAAAATGGTTTCTAGAAAAACATGTATTTTTTTACATAAGGTGAATTTAGTCTTAAACAATTCCAATTAAAATTTATTAAATAAGGTTTAATTTTTATATGTATATATATTATAAATAAATTTCCTAAAACTCATTATTGAAAACTTATTAATTTAATTCATTGAGATAAAATACTCAACAGTTTTAAAAAACACTATTTTGAAAAATATTCATTGTTAAAAATAAAATATTTTATTATAATTTATAAAAAATTTGAAATAATTCAATTAATATAAATTCATTTAGATATATGTAAAAAACTAATTTAATAAAATTATTTTAAATAATATAAATTTCACTTTTAAATTTTGTATTAATGTCATTCACGTTTCAAGTGAAGGAAAAAACTCCCACACTCATAGCCTTGTGAAGACAGACCTTACCCACTCAAAGGATTGAGCCAACCCATAGTTGAACTGTTAAAACTTTTATTTCTTGAATTTCCCATATTTTAAGGCTTGACTTCCCCTACTATGCACCCACTATACCGTTTATGATGCATTGCACCATCACCCGCACAATGTCTACATTCACTAAGGGAATATTTTATGATAATAACCCTACATACACATACAATTAGCAGGTGAATTTACCACTAATGTAATCCCCAACTAAATTAACTTTTAAATAAAAATATAAAATATAAAATAAAACATTTTTTAGATAAATAATATTTAATTTCACCTGAATAATTAAATCAATATTCATTATGGTTCCATAATTATGTAATAGATTTTGTTTGTTTATAAAATCATTCATTTTTCCAATATATTTTATTGAAATTAATAATAATAATATTATTATTATTATTATTATGTAATTCCTATAAAATATTTTATAATAAAATATTTTAATTATATTTAAACTTTTTCAGTTCCTTATTTATCATTCAAAATTTTTAATATTATCAATTTGTAACTAAAAATACAAATCTTCAATAAACCTATTTGATACATAAATATAAAATTACTATATTTCTTATGAACATATTTACAACAAACATATATACAATATCCACATATATAATGGTCAAATTTCACTCCTCTATATTTCATTACAATCATCATAAAAAATATTCATCCAATTTACATCACACTTATCCTGTTTTTTATATTTCTAATTCTCTTCCTTATTTCTATAGTTACAATCGGGGTTATTATTTTCATGGAAAACCATGACAATAAAAAATATTTTTTTGTATTTTATTTACTTTATAATTATTCGTCTTTTGATTTTTTCATTTTTTTCATATTTAATTCTCATAATTTATTTTTTATTATCTTTCATTAAAATATTTCATTTTTTCCAGTGAGTATGTAAAATGTGATGTCAATTTCCAAAAATGTATTTAAAGAGATATATATACTAAAATCAATGAGTTCTGCAATAATTAATGCTTACACGAATGGAATAATTCTTACACAGATGAAAATAATTATAACATTAAACCCTAATAACTATTAGAAAGTACACGTACTCTATGATGTGTGAAATGTTTATTTTAATTTATCTTATACTTTATGATCCTTCACTATAGGTTTCACTATACCCCCGGGATATCTCTCTTTCCTCTATTTTACCTTATGAAGATATAATTGTATGGTTCATGTACCTTAAAATGTATTCGCTATAACATACTAGGGTACCTTATAAGGTTTGGTGTACATTAAGAATTTCCTGAATACCTTATAAAGGTACATTATGAATATCATTTATACTGTAAAATGATCTATATAAACCTAAAAAGTTACAATTATATTGAAAAAACACTATTACTGCGTACCCTATGAAGGTATCCTTCACATTTCTTGTTAAACTTTAAATCCTTCCAAACAATATACAATCCTTTACTAGTCATCTCAGAACATCTTTTACATCTTTACTATCCTTAAAATAACCATATATATCATATTTTAGGTGTTTTGGAACATGATTTAGGTGTTGTAAACAAAATATGATACAAAAATCATATCATATTCATCATCCCTATGTACTCTTCCCAATGATCTCCACAATCATCCTAATATATCATCGTTTGAACAGAAAGGAAAAATAATACACCACCCTCCAAATACCCATCGATAAAAATTTGTATTAATTGTAATGTAGAGAGGTAGTTTGATTTAAAATTTAAAACAATAAAACATAAAAAATATGATAGAGTTGGTTAAAATATAATTAATTTTTTTTTCAAAATATGTTTCTTTCTCTAGAACAAAAATGTGGTCACAAGCTTTTGGTAAAATATTCTCTATTTTTCACTGATTTTGTGATTCAACAAAAACATTCTATAAATTATATTTTAAATTAATATTTTCATAACTTAAAAAATTTATTAAAATTTAAATAATAATGGTGTTACAATAATCAATAACTATTTTGTAATATTATGGGCTATATCAATTTTTTATGATATATTTATTACTTCAATGTAAATTCAACAATTCGTATCCAATAATACATTTTAGGAAACCTCTCAAGGGTTATTAAATTACCAATATGATTCTAGAAATAAACAAATAATATTTTCATTAACTTATAATTGTTAAATAAAAAATATAGCTACAAATTTCCTAAAATAACTATAAGGAACACTAGTATATAGAAAAAATATGATTAATGGGAGTATAATATAAAAAATCATTTATCATGGATTATTTAAAAATAATCACAACTAGAAAAATAGTATAAAAATATAATAAATAATACCATTTATAGAATGAACATAATAAGGGAACAAAACATAACAATACGTAGGGTTATTACATGCATTTTTATAGAAAAAATTACTTGTAACGAGGTTTTTTATTAGAATTTATATCGCGCTTGGTAATTGTGATCAATAGGAATTATGATTTTTTGACATATACTCATTCTAAAGTCATTGTCAGATTTATTCCACATTAATGAGGACAATGAAATTTTTTAATTTAATTATATGGGAGAAATTATGGCTTTGAATTGTAATAAAATCTTAAATGATGTAAATTTAACCAATATTGGGAAGTAAGTATCATCAATAGAATTTTACCTTGACCAATATCAATATAAAACTCAATAATTGATGTTAAAAAAAATTATATGTGGGTGAAGTTAATGATGGTAGAAATATATAAAATATCAATTTTTAATTAACCACTACCTAAATGTAACACCATTTAAAACCATACCGTGGGAGATTTTATTTTATAAAACTATGTTATGTATCTAGGAGAAAATATTGAATTTATTTGTAAATTACTTTAATAATGTAAATTCACATACAATAAAAATACATTTCTTGATATAATATATTATCTATATTTATAATTTTAATATCACATGATTAGAATAAATGTAAGAAAAAATGAATTTCTTATTTTTTATTATGAAATTTAAATTATGTTAGATGTTAAATATAATGTTTTTTAAAAGAAATAAAGTAAAAAATTGTAAATTATTGTAAATATGATATTATAATTGTTTAAACACAATCAATATCCACCCAAGTTATTTATATTTTCCTAAATATATATTTTTATCACTATGGGTTTGTAGTTTTTAATTTTGTGGTGTGCCGGTGTACTTTAGATAATGATAAAATAAAATAATAATTTTTTTCTAATGAAAATTAACTACCCCTACCAATGAATACCCAACCTTAATCTCATTTTTTCGTACCTCCATGTCAATTAATACCATTATATTTCTCACATAGAGTCTCTCCCAATAATTTATCTTAGTTTTGGAAGTGCTTTGAAGGTTTTAATTAATTATTCTATGTGAAGAATATCATGTGATGTAAGAGTGTATATTACCCTTGTTTTAATAACTTTTATAGTTCATTTCATATAATCATCCATTTAAAATGAAAATAGACTTATATATATATATTATATTATCATTTATTTGATGTATTATGTTTGAGAGATTATACATTCCCTCTTATTAAGAACTTCTCTTAAGAAATTAGTATGTTCAATTTATCCCATCATCTCATAAACTCTATGATATTCGAATAACTAAATCCCTATATATTCTATTTATTTATGGTATTATAAATATTGATTCATGAGTTGGTGACTCCACTAAAATTGTTAAGATATATATATATATATTAAACTATATATGGAACTTAATGAATATACTAGTTATATTGGCATAAGTATGCCTTCAATGTGGATGCAACCAATGATAGGAATTCATCCCTGACAGATTATGTATACTCACTATAAATAAATTATTTCTGTAACATGCACATATATTGAGGGGTTATATATCCATCCCTTCCATCTTAATTATTTTTTAATCGTTTCTTAATTTTTTAACCATTATTAAGGTAATGTTCCTAATATTAAATTCCAATAAACTCTTTTTAGAAAAATATCCCTTGTCTATGATAGTTTTTTATCTTCTTATAGAGGAATTTTCAGGAACCAACTCCAGTTCATCGCTGAACCGGTAACTCGTGCTATCATGCAATGTATCTGAGGGGAGTTCCTAATCCACATGGGTTAATTAAAAGTACTATGGTATAAAATAAGAGCTCATTGTACTAAATTTACCCAATACAAAATAAAATAAATAGATCTTCTTCCTATAATTTCATCATGACCACTAGGTGAATCATAGATCCACGTGTCGCATAAAATAAATTCTAGAATAATAAAGAGAATCAATGGGGGAATTACCAAAATTACTAATCATAAAAAAATTAATAGATATAAGAATAATATCAATGTGTACTAAAGAAAACATCTGAAAAATAAGAGGCTGACATATATGATATATAAACTATACAAAAAACAAAATACCTTAGGAGTCCATTGTATGGCCTCATTGTTAGCATCCAACACCCAACTCATCTAACTCCAAGAAAAATCCTAAAAACTGAACCTAATCATATAACACATACTTTGGTCTAATGATGTTGTGTGAAAAAACTAGGGTTATAGAATAAAAATCCTAGTAGGTAAGCACCATAGATTCTATTTATTTCCTTTCTAAAAGTAACACACATGTTCCAGTTTGAAAATATAGGTACAACATGTGATTTTACCTTTTAAAGAAAAAATGATTTCCCAAAAACCAGTCTATATAAATAAAAACATATTTCAAAAAAACATTTGAACCTTTATTTTTAATTTAAAATATTACAAGTAATAATTCCCCTTTATATACCCTTCTTAACCATATAAGGAGGAACTCAGAATTAACTACAAGTAAAATATTAACTAGAAAAAAAATAAACTCATCAAATAATTAATAAAATGCAGAACAATTAATGTTCTTGAATATTAACCAAACCAAAGGAAATACTATAAAAGTAAAGAAACAATCACAGAGACATATATTATAAATAATAAAATATATGTAATCATGGGAAATTATAAAAAATATCAATCGAATACCCAATATATATACATGTTTTAGAACAACTTGATGGTCTATTGGAGTATTCCAATGTTTATTAATAAACATCTTCTTTAAACTGGACTCACAATTTCAACTCACACATATCCTTTAATACCATAATGGATCTAATCTACCTAATTAGGACCACATAGTAACCCTATAGTAAGATTCATGGGATCCCCATGAGTAATAAAAATGATAGATAAGGTATCCTTTACATGGAATATATAATCAAGAATCAATATAATCCAAAAACCTATAAATTACTCAAAAGTGTACACACATCCACAAAATGACCCACCTTAAATTTAAAAATTCACTTCTCATCATAACTGAGAGGGAGAGATTCAATGGATGGTGTACACATTCACCAAAAACCATTTCAAATTACCAATAAATCCATAGGACATTTAGGGAAACATAATTTTCAATGTAAACATCCTTTCATTAAATTTCATTCAAAATCCATGGTAATTTTCAAACTATTTAACCATGGTGTTTAATAGGACTCTAAATCATGCTTTATAAATACCTCTTTAAAAACTCTTTTGAAAATAATTTTGGAATCCAAGAAAAAATCAAAGAATTAATGAAGGAATACTATAAAAATTTAATATATATATAAATATATATATATATATATATAATCATGTGAATATATAAATATATATATTTCCAAAAAAATAAACTCACACACATAGATATATATATATATATATATATGGAAATTCATACAGAATGAAAATTGATCGAGAAAGTGGACATAATTCAAGTTTCTCATCATGATATAAAAACCTATAAGTAAAACGACAAAACCTAAAAATATAAATAACCCAAAAAACATAATTCAACCTCAAGAACCAAATTAAATAGATTTTGAAAGTCCTATCATCACATAAAACACCAAAATCCTTTGAAAATATCCACTTAATAATTTTAAATAACACATATCATATATATACTATTAATATAAAGTAATTAACATAGAAATCCTTAGAAACCCAATTTTAATAAAACTATTAACGCAAATATCTTTGAAAATAAATATGTGGTTTCAACCTAATGATAAATTTCAATAAAATAAATTTAAAATTAATCAAACATCTCATAGTGTGATAGGAAAAAGAAAAAAAGGAAACACTAACCTCATCTATGAACTAATCTGATGGAATCCTTTTTTACAAAAGCAATAAGGATAAACAACAATATATATACCCTAAAATCAAAAAACAATAAATTTTCGTCAAATCCAAAACCAAGAGGTTCCACAACATGAAATTGAGTCGATAGGAGAAAGAATATTATAGACGATAGAAGATAAGAAGATAAAAATCAACTTCATGTAAAACGAGTTGAATGAGGATATGTCTAGGGATATAAGAGGTGGAATAGGAGAATCAATTAGTGGAACATTTTATTCAAGACATGAAAATGAGTTGATGAAAGTCCCCCAAATGGATTTAATGTTGGTTGTGGAAGACAATGAAATTAGGGATATTGAAAAAATTTGAATATATGGCACCATGGTGTTTCCCTTATGTAAATGGAATGGTGGCACTACAAGGTAAACCATCTTGAATTCCACTTGGGGATATAGTATAGAGGTTCCCAATTTGGTTGGGTTGGGTTTAAATCCCATCGACATTGTGGCTTCAATTCTATTGTTTGGATCCACTTTTGGAAACCATCAATATGATAACATCTAGCATATATCTTGTAGAAACTAAAATATGAGGAACTTTGGAACCCAATATCCATGTCACAATAGTATGGCTTCCTTGGTTGAGGCATAGAAAACCTCTCACACATTTACCAAACATCCTTTCATGGAAAATCCTCTTTCCCTTACCTTCACATAACTACCCCTCGGAAAATTTGGACGTAACATTGTACAACTCCCCACCATGGTGTACACCATGTGTTTTAGTGTGGTATTTCCTATTTATGTTTACCTAATCCTTAAACAAACCCTAAAAAATACCCTCAATATTTTAGAATTATCCCTATATTTTGGCCTCATTATCTAGCACTTATGTAAACACTTGCAGAAAAATTAACACAAAATAAAATTTTCCTTTCATAATGGGACCCTTACCTTGGTAAACATTCACCATTTACAAGGTTCAAGACACAACAATACATCACCCTCTACTATTTTATATCATTAGACCACTCCCCCAAATGTATATCATAGAAACCATAATATGACGTGGTCTCCAATAGAATATGGAATTCCATAAAATTTAAATAATATCAATGAAACCAAAGAAAAATTTAAGACACCACAATAATAACTAACAAATAAAGAAACATTGTTATGGGTTTGTGGATAAAATTATAAGGAATTTTTTTTGAAATGTAATTTCATGTATATTTCATGTTATGTGGACAATGATCCTCAATAATGTAACACCACATGTTTGGTTCATTATCCACCCGGGTATCCACATGATTGATAATGTTGGAATATCTTTTCATATTTAAATATTATATTGATATAGTGATAATCCTTCCATATTCCCATTTTATAAAATAGTAATGATTTATAGAGTTAGAATTATCTTATATTCCACATCATTACTACCTTATAAATCTATATCATTTTAATATACTCATATAGATACATTTACCATTATTTTATTTGGTATTTCCAATATTGAGTCCCCAAAATCTAATCTATACGTTAACCACTATTAAACTTAAGTTAATAATGTCTAATGTTGTACTCTCATATCTATATTCAATTAATTTTAAGTCATGTTATGTGATGGGAAGTCCTATAACTATATTTCCCATTAATAAATTAGTCAATGTTTCATTTTTAGATATATTTTTTATTAGTAATGGTGATCATATCGGGGAATTGGTTGGTATCCTTATCATAGATTCCCATATCTTATATGGTAATTTGTAGGTATCCTTGTATAATGATATTTTTTTAGAACTTGTTTATGATGTTTTTTCCCCATGCATTATTTATATATCATGTATTTTATAAATATCATACGCTTAAAAAATATTATAATTATTATATGAATTATAAAATGTTATATGGAGGTATCTTCCTCAACATACTTCAATTCATATCATTACCCGTACAGACCAATTTTTGGAACACTTTTTTAAGTAAAACGACTTTGAAAAAAGTATTATTTAGAGAATAAATGCATTAAAGATTCATATATATATATATATATCATGACAAGATCATTATAGAGTATACCTCTAATAAAATGCTTGAATTAGTATTTATAGAATACACCAACTCTCAGACTGTGTGTTCCTTGTCAATGGTTACTATCAGTAGATCTTTACGAGGATGATGTGATGGTTGTAGATTAATCTAGAATGATTTAACATGGTCAAAATGGGTTTTACAACATCCCCTCACCTTTATTATCATAAGGATAATAACTTATATGTAGTTTTTTCCACCTACCCACATTCTTATTTATATGAAATGGAACATGTAATGGAGAAAGGAGATTATGTTGAACTTTTCTTACATGGTATATAATGATCATCAAAAAATTGAAAAGACTTCACTTAACCTATACTGAGTTCCTTTGAAATTTTAACTTTGCATGCACCGTCATTCTTCCATGAAAATGTTCTACAAAATAATTCTTTAAATATTGGTTGATTCTCTCAAAGTCTTCTTCTTTCATCACAGACACACACATCTCCAAGAATTTCACTGTATATTTACAAATTTAACCATTATTAAGAAATGATGCTTCAAATTATGGCATGATCCTCATATAAAAATATTATGGGAGACTAAATCCCAAATATATTATAGTATCACATAATATATTAGACTTGATTTATAGCATGAAAATAAAATTGAGGTGTGGATGACTGAATTTATCCAAAATAAAAATTCCACTAATGTTTTGTAGGAAGAATCATCATAATATGGAACATTTATTGCATTATGTAAAGCTTGAATCTATAGAACCAAGAAGTCCCCAAAAAAACTTCCATGTTTTGTTAATGTGGTTCCTCATACTTTTTAATGACATTTTTTACTTCAGAACACCATTAATTAAGAATTATTGGCTCATAATGATGGCCAAATGAATCATTACCCACATTACACACAATTTTCCTTGGTTAGTATTCATGGTATATTGAACTCCTCAAAAACTTCCTGTGAAGAAATATGAGTGGAAAACTAGTGTAGTTTAGAAGTGGTCTTTATTAAATAAGAATAATTCCTATCTTAAGTTATATTAAATTTGTGGTATAATATTCTCAATTAAAATTTACACATTCCTAAATCGTTATCATCACAATGTGACAGAAAGTACCATGACCTGATTATTTTCAATATAAAAATAACTAATGATATTTCATTTAAATTTAAGATACATTAACTTATAATGTTTCATAATCTTAATAATATTGTAGTATGTGAACCACCATAAACATTATAATGGCCCAGACCTCTCTGATCCATTACATTGTGAAAATATGGGGTTTGATGTGTTCTGGGAGGTCAAGGAGACATATCCCCAACACTTTTTCAAATTTCCAATTCTGTGAACAGTTCCATCGGTGAATAGTTCTATCGGTAACCTATAGAAGTAGGTGAACAGTGTTCTATCGGTGAGGTTCATTGAACAATGTTTTATCAGTGAGGTTCTGTGAATAGTGTTATATATTTGAGGTTCAGTGAACAGTGTTCTATCGGTGAGGTTCAGTGAACAATGTTCTATCCATGAGGTTCAGTGAATAGTGTTCTAGTGGTGAGGTTTAGTGAACAGTGTTCTATCCATGAGGTTCAGTGAACAGTGTTCTATCGATGAGGTTTTGTGAACAGTTCTATCCGTGAGGACTATTAGTAACCTGAATTGGTAGGTGTACAGTAATGGTAGGTGCACCGTAATGGTAGGTGTACAGTGTTTCCAGAATGGTGAGTTCTATCAGTAACCACAATCACTAACCTCTATCGGTAGGTGAACTGTAACGGTAGGTGTACAGTGTTTCTAGAACAGTGAGGTCTATCGATATCCTCTATCAGTAACCTCTAACGGAAGGTGTACAATAATGGTAGGTGTACAGTAACGGTAGGTGTATAGTGTTTCCAACTTTCTATAGTTTCAACCCTTTGACATTTCCTTTAATGTAAAATACATTTATATCCTTATTTTAAGGAATCATATGGCCGATTCAAAGGCCCTAAATCATATATTAATTATTCCTTTGGCTTAGGATGTTTTTACTTGTTCAAACCATGTTGGTTAATGTGATCCGCTTTTAATGGGGAATTAAGTGTATCTTAAACTTTCACCCCATTAAATCTTCAAAAGGGAAAAGATGTCATCCTCCCAAGTTCTTCCTCTTCTTTCTCGACTATGAGATTATAGAACCTTTCTATCCTTCCCGTAGGAGTTTCACAATCAAACTTTACTCCTCGGATTGGTTTCGCTCTATTTCGATGCAACCAAGCAGCATCAATCAATCATCAATATAAGGTCTGTTTTATAATCATTCCTTTGGGGATCATCTTCTCCTATTTCTCTATTCCATATTATCTCATGTAATATCGATGCTTCTAATGGTGTTTTTCTTGGGGTTTGGTTAGTGCGGTCGTACCGTGGCATCCTCAGGTAGATGCAGTTGTCTTGAGAGGAGGATCGTGACCTGTTATGTGGATAAAGAACGTGAGGAACTATTTGATGTAGGGGATTTGTTGCTTCTCTTTTCTTTTACGTGCAACTATATTGTTACCATGTTTAATCCCACTATATGACAATTGAATTGACATAATAAATATTTTAACCGGATAAATAAATTGATATCGATCGTATGTTATTGCCTCATGTTTTTCTAGATAGTGTGATATCTATACTTTCTTTTATTAGCTATTTGTTCTTGATGGAAATCGGTAAAGAATTTAAATTAGGATTAATTGATAACTATTTGGAAAAAGATAAAGAGGCATATAAACGAATTTGTTTCTAGTTGAAATTTGATGTTAATCAAATTGGCGAAGTAACGATGTTTAATTGTTTGTGATAGATTACTAATTAGGTTTCCCGAAATTGGAACCTACGAAAAACAAATCTGTTAATTCAATATGGATTAAATAACTGATTGTTTGATAATTCTTTAAGGGGTTCTGAGTTACCCTCTTGATTGTTTAAGGGCCAAGAGCCCAATTAACTGGGTGTTTATTTCCTGCTACTTATGTTGTGATGTGATCCTAGATGGTTGTTGTGCTATGTGGGGGCATGGAGGCTTTTGGTTGTGGTAGTAGATGAATCCTAGAGTGGTGAGATGCATCATTTTATGTATGTGGGTGTATGGGAGGACACCGGGGATGATGGAATGGGATGGAAGTGATTTTTGGATGTTTGCTGTTTCTTTTGGTTGTTTATCTGCTTTACTTTTCCCCACTGCTCAAGGCAGCTGGTCTTACTTACCCTTATTCTGAAATAGGTGAAGACACATGGGGTATGTCACGTGCTTTCCGTGTTTAGTTTATCAAGGAAGGATGGTTTTATTCTCTTGCTATAAGCGGCAAAGACTTGACAGGTAGTACATCTACTCACCGTGTTGAGCCCCGTTGTGTTTAGTAGCATAGAATTTTTTTCTAGAATTCCTGGGAATGTGGGAAAGTAATTCTATAATGAATAATTTAATAAATGGTGTTAACCCATGGGGTTGGAGTTTGTTGGAACATAATGATGAGGTTGTAATTTTGAAGTAACAGTGAACTTGGGTGTGATGCTAATGAGTATTAATGTGGGATAGTTCATGGTTAATTACTATTTAAAGAATTAATTAACATACAGTGGAACAGATGAAAAGGGAATAAATTAATCTAATTGAGCTCTTTAAATGGTTGTGCGCATATAGGATACCAAGTCTTAGAAGTAGCAGCCCAGAGTCTGAGAGACGTTACCTGTAGTGTGCCTAAGTCTAGGTTATTCCAATAGTGTGGTTGTGAGTTATGGTATATTCTGTACTTTTTGTGATTCTATACACTACTCCACTATATCAGTAAGGGAAGCTAACACCACAGGGATTCTGAGCCCTGGTGCGGTGTTTTCTGCAACATTCTGGTGGGAGGATGGATGGCTGACTAGCCCCTTTGGCCCCACTATCTTCACATGGTGGTAACTTTTGTTGGTAGGAACCTTAGTTAGTTTTCACCATATATGTTTGTAGAGGGTTGTAATGGCTTTTGTTAATTCACACACATAAATTCTGAATATAGTTTTCTATGGACTCCTATAGGTTTAATGTGTATAGGCTGTGAAGGTTTGAGGATCCTTACTCAGTGTATGGGCTATAACGGCTTGAGGTATAATACCCAACATATGATACACGTTATACGAGATGTGGTGGCTCCAGGAAAATACCTGGTTACTTTGGTGTGTGGACGTTGTGGTTTTTTTCTGAGGTTCATATTATGGTGCTTCGCCCAGGTGTCTGCAGGCAAGCCTTTTGGAGAGAGATGCTCCGAACATGTGACGTTGGGGAAAAGCAGCAAACCAATGGGGAATTAGTAGCAGGATACCCTTGATATTATTTATTATATGATATATTCTTGTATGTGTTACTTGGTTAGAGTATCCACGGTGAGGTTGAGAACTTAGTATAACTGTATAAGTAATGGTTTAGTTTCACTTGTTGTTCACTATGCTTTATCATGCTTTCTTTACTTTTGCGTGAGAGGCTTCATGGAGGATCTTTCTAAGTATACTATTATACTCACCCTATATATATATATAAATTGTTTTTCAGGTCACTTGGAGCAGGTTAGAGATCAAGATGGTTTCTACTATCTTGGGGTTCCAGGAGCTGTTCGGGCTGGTGGTAGATGTTGTTTTTTACTTTCTTTTGGGTACTTGCAGTTTTCCCCTTCTAGTTGTAGTACTTCTGCATGAAATTTCATAAGTGTACTTGGTTTTTCATTTATATTTTAGTCTGAGTTGTAGTTTATTGGTTTCTATCTTATCTTTCTCTTCTGCTTGTGTTCTCTTAGAGGGTAATGCCTCCCATTTGTTTTGTTATTATACCCTCAGTGCTAGTCGCCAACCAGGGGCCTACTGGAGGCGGGACTCGGTGGGTATTATCCCTCTTCTCACATTGCCGGCTCGGGAGGGGTACACTTTGTGGGGAGGGGGTCATGACAGAGTGGTATCAGAGGTCTGGTTGAGGGATAGTATTGTAACACCCCAAGTTTTCATGGTGTGTTATTTCTTCAAAATAATTCAATAACTTTAACTACACGCAACCCTGAGTTCAAGCACACCATGACTTACCAAACAAGCCGTTCAAAAGATTTTATGAATAGTAATAACTAAATTTTAAACTTTATATAACCCTTATAATTTTTGAATCCATATTATGAGTTTTTTAGACATAATGTAAGAATAAATTCATTTTTTCAGATAAAAGAAGTATTTTTCAAAAAATGAACTTTTACCAACTTTTAATAGTGAAACCCTTTTTTTAAATCCAATATTTTAAAATTTTATATATTCAATTTGACTAAATAAATTTATTCTTTAAAATGGGGACATCAAAAAAATTACAAGGTAACACCTCAAGCTTCCACAGTACACTTCTCTTTGAATAATACAGTAGTGTGTATTGTATGCAACTTCGAGTTCTAACACACACTACAAGCAATCAAACTAGCCGTTATGAATAGTAATACCAATTTTTTGAAATTTTATAAATTTCATCTCCCAAAATGGACTTCAGTTTTGGATTCAGAATATCGAATTTAGCCTAGGGTAAAATTTTGTTACTTTTCGGATAAATTTTATATTTTGATGAATAGTAAAAATTACTAAATTTTAATTAAAAACAACTTTTTAAATCAAAATAATTAATAGTGATAAATTATGAATTTGAGTGGTTTTAAAGTATATTTAGAATATATTTTTACCATTTAATATAATTTTGGTCATTGAACATAATTTTACAGTTAAACCGGACATAAACAAGTGTCAATCTTTTGATAGTTATTATATCTTAAAAACACGCTTTTTGTTTTGACAATGAGAATTAATTTTAAATTAATTTTTTCCAATTATGTGTTTTGAATTTGAAAAAATGGATTCCATAACTGGAATCCAGATGTTCAAATTGTGTAAATATATATCTTTTATTTTTAGACATTTTGAATAATTACTTTGGTAAATATTTTATTTACCATGGTTGAAGGGTAAATCCGATAAATACTGGTTATAAAATAATATTATAATAATAAAAAATTACCCTAAAACGTGTCCTAACCTTATTGGTTGATACATGTCAGACCATGGGAAACTCTGGGTCGATTTTTGGACCCCATGGAGCCACTTGTAAGTGATAATGACACTTTATATTAATTAAGTTAAAACAAATACAAAAATAACATAAGCATATATCTTTTAGAAAAACACTTTTTACATAGGGTTATATATGTTGGATTTTAGACTATAAATATTAATTAGAAAGCTAAAACGATTTCCTATATAATGATATTTTATTTATAATTTTTATACATTATATAATTTAATTTATACATGACACAATGGTGATGCAGTAATTACCTAATTAATGAAAAATTAGATTAATTGATATTATAAATACCCAAATAAATGTAATATGAGACTTTTTATAAATAAAAATAATTTTATAGGATAATATGACATGTTAGTATTGATTTATTTAACTTCTTTCGAATTAATAATTCTGTTATTAGTTTTACAAAAATCATTTATTGAATGGTGTCAAAATTGAAAAAAAAGAGTTTTTAAAACAAATATTATATTATTAATTGATATTAAATTTCTAAAATATAAGGTTCGGCCATGAGACTTATATCATGATATTTATATAATTAATGGACCACTTGGTAGTTTCTTGGATGTATATAGTAAGTTTAGTAACCATATAAGATAAAAATACAAAGAGACATTGCAAAAGTGAAACTAATTAACTAAGAGTTAATACTTAAAGATAAGGTTACCATAGTAACCCAAACCTGTCTAAGTCCTATTTGTTGAGTGTTTTTCAACCTATACCCACCTTAAACTTTAAATAATCCACATTGGAGCCATTAGAAACCAAATATGAATTTATTATAAAATAATGTTTCTAGATTTTGCAAAGGTGCCCCTCACCCCTCTTATAAAAGTGAACTCCCCCTTCTCATTAATTGACACCTCCAAAGCCTTTTGGTTCGGAAAAACCCTGCCCAAATACTCTATCAACTTCCCCCACTTAATCCTAGAGGCATTACTATAGTAAGATAGCCAACCTAAGGATCCCTTTTAATCAAATCAAAAGGAAGAACCCGAAGAAGAGGTAATGTTTTCACCACCCTTTTTTCAAATTCATTTCTTCTTCAACTTCTTCTTTCTTTGTTTTCCCATTCTAAAATAATAACTCCACTATATTATATAAATTGTGATGTTATTATAAATATTTTACAACCATATTCAGTATTCTATCCATCCTTTGAATAACATGTCACCATACGTGCGTAAGTACGGCTTACCGTCTCCACGTCGTGGTGTAATTGTTATTCAATAAATTATTATTTAGATGGGTATAATAATGATGTGTAATTCATGTAAATAACAAATATAACATGTTAATGATTCTTTATATATGATATAACATCCAATTATATATTATTTTAATATCAAAATAATGATATTGTCGCTCGTGCGTACGTACGGACTATCGTCTCCACGAACGCGATGAGATTCATTCTCCATCATATCCATTCAAGTCAAATTATCATTTGATGATTAATAATAGTATCTAAGGACTTTATATCATTCTGGATATGATTGAGATACAACCTATCCATGAAAAACACGTCTTATGTAACAAAACATATAAAATAAAACGAGTAAATTAACACCCGAAACAACGATAATACAATGATATTATTAACAAATCAATGTTAAAAGATCATATATGATATCATATTAACGTCTTTCATTCTTGTATAATTTAATAACAATTATTTAACCACTATACAGTAGTTTAACCTACCCCAACCAAGTAAAATTACAATTTAAGGATTTATTTCGCAATCTCTTCATTTTCCGAGGTTGTTTATACGTAATAATCTACTAGGACTTCTTTATCATCCACACCCATGTTTCTTAAAAATGTATTTCAAAACATTTTTTACTATTTACTAGAATATGGGTTAAATTCATTTATACCCTTTTTTACTTTTATAAGTGGTTTATAAAGGAATATTTCTATCCTTTTCCCAACAAGGTCATTTTTAACCTTTTCGACAGAATTAAGGTAAGAATGTTTTTTTAACATATACGGCGGGTGCAGCTATTTTCCACCGTTATAAAATCTTCAAAGCTTCCCTTAAAATCTTATAAGAAAATTTTCAAAGTAAATGTTTTATTTTACAATTATGTGACTTTTAAATGATTTCAAAAAAGGGATATTTCTCTCAAATAGTTTTGATTTCATCTATGTCAACATCCTTTGATGGATTTTAAGTTTATTTTAAGTTGATTTATTATGATACAAAACTTCTATATTTTATTGAAGTTTTTGGGATTTGTTTGACTGTGGATGTGTTAATTTTATACCATTCATGGTTTATGGAGAAAGTATTGGCATTTCGTATGCTAGTTTTAATATGAATGTTTATGTTATGTTTAAACCTATTCATATGAGGAATTCATTGGACTTAATATGTGACGGGTGGAGCCCGCTATAGCTCCTTGATGCATCGGTAGGTCTCATGAGACAAAATAGTGTCTTTGCACAAGGCCTTGACAAAATCTTATTTGTAGTCTTGGTGCGAGGTTCTGGATATGTGGTTATGATAGTCTGGCATTTTTCATTCCATCATTATGAAACTGGATATTGATATTTCATGTGATTATTCGTTTAGTAGAATATCCATGTGAATATGTAAATGGAATTATTTCATTTTATTTTTTCCATACTATGTTGAAGTTCAAGTTTAAAAGGCTTTTGTTTTAGTTATACATTACCTTAAATTTTTATTTTTATTTATGAAAGTTTTTGCTATATTTTTATCCTTACTGGGCATTTGAGATCACACATTTTCTATGTTTTATTTTTCCCAGGATGTGAAGTAGTAAATTATGAATGACCTGCAGGGATAGTATGAGGGGATAAGAGTGTGGACTATGGAGACTATGTTGTTGTAATTTTCATTTTTATTATGTGATGTAAAACTTTATGAATATATCTAGTGTTTCCAAGGCTACTAAACAAATAGGTATTTCGAGATTTGATCTTTCTTGTGATCATGCCAATGTCGTGTAATAATGCACTGACTCTGGGTAACTGGGGTTGGGGCATTATAGTTGGTATCAGAGGAAGTTTAGTACAAACATTGGATGCTAGATTTAGATAAACTCTGATTAGAGCACATAGATTTAAGATGAAATTTGAGGATTAGTATAGAATAACTTCCTAGAATTTTGGTATTGTAGAGATTTTGTGAGTTTTCCGAGCAATACATCCCAGTCTAGATACGAGCAGGTAGAGGCGGCTCTGGCACAGATGTCCCTAGGGGTAAAACACAAAACACCGCTTTGAGCTAGACTCAAACGGGAACTGGTGCACGACAATGGGCCTTGCTACACTCTTGGTTACGACACTCCCAGGGGATATGCTTAGGTTAATTCTCATTTTCATTACAAACCATTATCAAGGGTTTATGAGTATATACTTCCTTAAAGGAGAAATTTATATGATTATTGATTATATCCAAAAACTATTAAATTTATATTATGTGTTTTACAATTTTGGGATTAGGTATTGGTATTCATAAACTAATATAGTGCATGCCATTGTTTAGAAAAGGCGCACAGTAGAAGGAATGAGAACTCTAGCAATGCACATGATCCAAAGAAAAAGAAGGATCATATCTTTCATGGTCTTAAGCCAGAATTTATAATAGAAATAGTCTTCCATGTATTATCATCATATGAAGAAATATTATCATGTGTTGATAAGATAAGTAGAGTTTACTGAGTCCTATGGATTTGAAGGGAAGCAAGAGAAGAAAATGATGGAAGAGAGAAAGATGGATAAAGGGAAAAGGGAAGAGAAGAATTTTCCCATATGTGATAACTGTGGGAAGAAACACCCTGGAACTTGCCTGAAAGGAACGAGAGTTTGTTATAAGTGTGGAGGAAAAGGGAACAAAGTACGTGACTACAAGGGTAAGAAAATGGTTTAAAATGTACAATGCTTAATTTGCAAGGAGTTTGGACACTATGCAAACCTATGTCACAGTCATCATACTATGCTGCAAATGATTCTATTGGAAAATAATAAACTTATGATACTACCACAAATGAAGAGAAATGATTAGAGATCTTTATATTGATTATGTCATTTGAGTGTTGTATCAACAATGTACTTGTTATAATAATTATGGAGAATATAAGGATTATACTGCAGTACTATTTTATTAAGGACTTGAGATTGGGTGGAACAAAGAAAAGTGACTCAATAGCAGGTTAAATTTTTGGAAAATATATTTTTGAGAGAATGATAAACCATAATATGGTTCTGATAACGAGGTAGTGATTTTAAAATAATACATGATTGATTAGGATAAATTATATTGGATATTATTGACTAACTTGAAACTGATTAATGATTTGTATATTCCATCATTGTTGGGGTTTACAAAATTTTTGTATTGAAGGATTATATCCATTATTCTTTAAGGAATAAGGGATCATGAATGTAATCAATAAGGTTTTATAGTAATTCAGGATGTTGTAGTGTTTTAAAAGAATACATGATGAAGGTGTTCAGATGTTATTACATGGAAAAAAGGATTTTCATTTTGTTTAACTTCCTTATAAATTTTGGACTGAAGTATTTTGAATAGTTCTAGTTTGGATTATTTTTGGATTTCCATAAAAGGACAACCTGGAGGTCGGGCGGCAACCCGTCACGTTCGGAAAGGCCGCGAGACTTGAACCCACAATCGAAGGGCGAAAGGGGTGTATCACCTTCCACTGGCCCACGTGATGTCCTGGATTCAATAATGTAGTTTTTTTAAAAGATCTTGTAGATGAATTATAAACTCATTTTTTGGAACCCTATACGAATAGGAAAAATTTAATATATTTTTTACGTTCTATTATCTTTTAGAGTGAAAGATGAGTTTGTGATAGAAACTAGTTAAAGGATGGAACTCTACGTGTCAATAATATATTGTTCTTCTTCTCTTATTCTATGAAGAAATTAATTCTTATAATTTATTTAAGGAATCCTAAAACCAAAAATCAGTTATCCTAATACCATATGTTTTGTTGAACTGATAGTATTTCAAATCATCATAGATTGATGAATTTAAGGACCTCAATTTTACACATGTTTGTGATTGATGACCTCAATCACTGCCTATAAATATTTACGTTTTTCCTCCAATTATATGTCTCTAATTTCCACCAATGTTCTCCAAATAGAAATCATATTTAGGTGGTGACCCTTTCATTTCTCTTTTCCTCTTATTAAGACTAAATTTTATTAACCCAATTTCCGATGTGGGTTTTCCCACAAAGAAATTTTCTATATTCAACCTTTTATTTTCGAAGAACAATTTCAAATTGCGAGGACAGAATTTATTGAAGGAGGGGAGAATGTAACACCCCAATATTTCTTGGTGTGTTATTTCTTCAAAATAATTCAATAACCTGAACTACACGCAACACCAAGTTCAAGCGCACCATGGCATACCAAACAAGCCGTTCAAAAGAGGTTATGAATAGTATTAACTAAATTTTAATCTTTATATAATCCTTATAATTTTAGAATCCATATTAAGAGTTTCTTTGACATAATGTAAGAACAAATTTATTTTTTTCAGATAAAAGAAGTATTTTTCTAAAAATGCACTTTTACCAACTTTTAATAGTGAAACCCTTTTTTCTAAATCCAATATTTTAAACTTTTATATATTCAATATGACTAAATAAATTTATTCTTTATAATGGTGACATCAAAAAAATTACAAGGTAACATGCCAAGCTTCCACGGTACGCATATCTTTGAATAATACAGTAGCATGTGTTGTATGAAACTTCGAGTTCTAACACACACTACAACCAATCAAACTTGCCGTTATGAATAGTAATGCCTGATTTTTGAAATTTTATAAATTTTATCTCTCAAAATGGAATTCATTTTTGGATTTAGAATATCGAATTTAGCCTACGGTAAAATTTTGGTACTTTTCGGATAACTTTTATATTTTGATGAATAGTGAAAATTACTAAATTTAAATTAAAAACAACTTTTTTAATCAAAATAATTAATAGTGATAAATTATGAATTTTATTGGTTTTAAAGTATATTTAGAATATATTTTTACCATTTAATACAATGTTTGTCATTGAACGTATTTTCACTGTTAAACTGGACATAAACAAGTGTCAATCTTTTGATAGATATTATATCTTAAAAACACGCTTTTTGTTTTGTCAACAGAAATTAATTTTAAATTAATTTCTGCCACTTCTGTGTTTTGAATTTGGAAAAATGGATTCCAAATTTGGAATCAGGATGTTCAAATTGTGTAAATAGGTAACATTTATTTTTAGACATTTTGAATAATTATTTCGGTAAATATTTTATTTACCATGGTTAAAGGGTAAATCCGGTAAATACTGGTTAAGAAATAATATTATAATAATAACAAATTATCCTAAAACGTGTCCTAACCTTATTGGTTGATACATTTCCGACCATGGGCATCTTTGGGTCTATTTTTGGACCTCATGGAGCCACTTGTAAGTGATAATGACACTTTATATTAATTAAGTTAAAATAAATACAAAAATGAAAAAGCATATATCTTTTAGAAAAACAATTTTTACATAGGGTTAAATATGTTGGATTTTCGACTATAAATATTAATTAGAAAGATAAAACTATTTCCTACATAATGATAATTTATTTAAAATTTTTATACATTATATAAGTTAATTTCTTTATGACACAATGGTGATGCAGTAATTACCTAATTAATGAAACATTAGAATAATTGATATTATAAATACCCAAATAAATGTAATGTGACACTTTTTATAAATAAAAATAATTTTATAGGATAATATGACATGTTAGGATTTATTTAATTAACTTTTTTTAAGTAATAATTCTATTATAATTTTTATAAAAAATAAATTATTTAATAGTGTCAAAATTGACATAAGAGAGTTTTTAAAACAAATATTATATTATTAATTGATATTAAATTTCTAAAAATCTATGGTCCGGACAAGAGACTTATATCATGATAGTTGTATCATTAATAGACCACTTGGGGGTCTCTTGGATGTATATAGTATGTTTATTAACCATATAATATAAAAATACAAAGAGACATTGTAAAAGTGAAACTAATTAACTAAGAGTTAATACTTAAAGATAAGGTTAATATAGAAACCCAAACCTATCTAAATCCTATTGGTTGAGTGGTTTTCGACTTATACCCACCTTAACCTTTAAATAATCCTCTTTTAAGCCATTATAAATCGAATATGAATTTATTATAAAATAATGTTTCTAGCTTTTCCAAAGATGCCCCTCTCCCCTCTTATAAAAGGGAACTCCGCCTTCTCATTAATTAACACCTTCATAAACTTTTGGTTCGGCCAAAAACTGCCCAAATACTCTATCAACTTCCCTCACTTCATCCTAGAGGCATTACTTTAGTCAGAAAGCCAATCTAAGGATCCCTTTTGATAAAATCAAAAGGGAGAACCCGAAGAAGAGGTAATGTTTTCACCACCCTTTTTCAAATTCATTTCATCTTCAACTTCTTCTTTCTTTGTTTTCCCATTATAAAATAATAAATCTAGTATCTTATATATACTTTGATTTTATTATAAATATGGTACAACCATATTCAGTATTCTATCCATCCTTTGAACAACATGTCACCATACGTGCGTACGTACGGCTTACCGTCTCCATGTCGTGGTGTAATTGTTATTCAATAAATTATTATTTGGATGGGTATAATAATGATGTGTAATTCATGTAAATAATAAATATAACATAATAATGATTCTGTATATATGATATACCATCCAATTATATATTATTTAAATATAAAAATAATGATATTATCGCTCGTGCGTACGTACGGACTACCGTCTCCACGAACGTGATGAGATTCATTCTCCATCGTTTCCATTAAAGTGTAATTCTCATTTGATGATTAATAATAGTATCTAAGGACTTGATATCATTCAGGATATTATTAAGATACAACCTATCCATGACAAACATGGCTTAAGTAACAAAACATATAAAAGAAAATGAGTAAATTAACACCCGATACAATGATAATACTAAGATATTATTAACAAATCAATGTTAAAATATCATATATGATATCATATTAATGTATATTATTCTTATATAATTTAATAAAAATTATTCCACCACTATACAGGAGGTTAACCTACCCCAACCAAGGAAAAGTACAAGGTAATATTTTATTTCGCAATCTCTTCATTATCCGATGTTGTTTATACGTAATAATCTACTGGGACTTCTTTATCATACACTTCCATGTTTCTTAAAAATGTATTTCAAAACATTTTTTACTTTTTACTAGAATATGGGTTAAATTCATTTATACCCTTGTTGACTTTTATAAGTGGATTATAAAGGAATCTTTTCGTCATTTTCCAAACAAAGTCCTTTTTAAAATTTTCGACAGAATTAAGGTAAGAATGTTTTTTTAACTTATACGGCTGGTGCTGATATTTTCTGCTGTTATAAAATCTTCAAAGCTTCCCTTACAAGCTTATAAGAGAATTTTAAAATTAAATGTTTTATTTTATAAATATGTGAATTTTAAATGATTTCAAAAAAAGGGATATTTCTCTCAAATAGTTTTGATTTCATCTATGTCAACATCCGTTGATGGATTTTAAGCTTATTTGAAGTTGATTTATTATGATACAAAACTTACATATTGTATTGAATATTTTGTGATTTGTTTGACTGTGGATGTGTTATTTTTATACCATTCATGGTTTATGGAGAAATTATTGACATTTTTTATGCTAGTTTTAATATAAATATTTATGTTATGTTTAAACCTATTCATATGAGTAATGAATTGGACTTAATATGTGATGGGTGGATCCTGCTATAGCTCTTCGATGCATTGGTAGATCTCATGAGACAAACTAGTGTCTTGGCACAAGGCCTTGACAAAATCTAATTTTTAGTCTTGGCATGAGGCCTTGGTTATGTGGTTATGATAGTCTGACATTATGCATTCCATCATTATGAAAGTGCTTATTGATATTGCATGTGATTATTCGATTAGTAGAATATCCATGTGAATAAGTAAATGGAATTATTTTATTTTATTTTTTCCGTACTATGTTGAAGTTCAAGTTTAAAAGGCTTTTGTTTTAGTTATACATTGACTTAAATGTTTATTATTATTTATGAAAGTTTCCGCTATATTGTTATCCTTGCTGGGCATTTGAGCTCACCAATTTTATATGTTTTATTTTTCCCAGGATGTGATGAAGTAAATTATAAATGACCTGTAGGGATAGTATGAGGGGATAAGAGTTAGGACTATGGAGACTATGTTGTTGTAGTTTTCATTTTTATGATGTAATGTAAAACTTTATTAATATATCTAGTGTTTCCAAGGCTACTAAACTAATAGGTATTTCGAGGTTTGATCTTTCTTGTGATCATGCCAATGTTATGTAATAATTCACCGATTCTGGGTAACTGGGGTCGGGGCGTCACAAGTATGGTGTTTGGAGATAGGCACAGGTGAGGTTGCATGGGTCGGTAGGGAAACGGTGTCATTAATGTTTAGCAAGTGAGGTAAAACACTGGAGACTAGCTGAGGCATAGGCGTTTAGGGCCGCCTATGATCTAATGTAGAGTCTTTTAAGTTTACAATGGCTACTAAACATGGTGATACTAGTTTCAGAGTAGAGACCTAGGAAAGGATCATGCATCATTATTCTTTGTGCATGTGTTTAAATAGGTAGACCTTGGGATTGGTTAACCTAAAATGAAAAAAATAAAACAAGTAATTAATTAATGTTGAGTCTTCTATATTCCAAGTTTAGGAACTCTAACAGTTGTTATTTTATATGTATGGTTCCAGGTCGACGTCCTCATCAGGATTGCACAAAAAATGTCCAACAAGATGTTCCAGAAGATCTCTGTAGGGTAGAGGTTAACGGTGAAGACACTTGGAGAAAGACACTACGAGAGTTTCAGTACCAAAGTCTATAGAAGTACAAGGGATCTGTTTCAGATGAAGTCACATAAGATTGGTTAGAGGAGGTCGAGATCAGATTCAGTTCTATTCATGCTCAGAAGGAGCATTGGGTGTCCATGGTTGTGACGATGACACGTAGAGCAGCGAGGAAGTGGGGGTTCTTGTTCCTCAGGGATCGTGAGGAGTTAGCGATCTCAGGGGAGGAGTTCTGAGGAAGGTTTAGATTCGAGTTTCTTTCTTCAAATATGAAGGCGTCCAATCACCAGGATCTTCTTACCCTTCGACAGGGGACCTCCAGTGTTCCAAATTTTGGAATCCATTTCAGGAACCTTTTACGATATGCTTCGGACCTGCTACTAGATGAGGAGGCCAGGGTGAGGCATTTCGAGGAGGCTTTGCATCCATAGATCCAGAACCAGGTCACCTCATTTATGTTGTAAACATATCTTTAGGTACGGGTGAGGGAAGAGGTTGTTGAGAGGACTTTGGATAAGACCGGATCATCATGAGAGGGGAATCATCATGATTCCTGACGAAGTAGAGTTGTGGTCTGGGGTTCTCAGTTTTCAGGGCAGAAGAGTTTTCGTACGGCCAGGGGTAGGTCCCAATCCTTCACATCTCGTTTATCTAGAGGCAGCAACTCTCATTCCTATGTCATGGGATCATGCGCTTGTTTTTTTATGGTGGTCATGGTCATCAGCAGCAGGAGTGCTCGGCCATTCAGAGAGGTCAACGTGCATCAGGCACTACACTCTAGGTTCCTCTGTTGGGACAGTTCCATCCGAGGAAGTAGCTTCCGGTTGCCCCAACTTTAGATCAGCATAGGGTAGATGGGGCAGGTATATGACATCCCCATGACGCTCCCCATCCTCAGAGAGTAGAGCGAGGCTGTGGTGGTTGTCATCATCAGGGTCAGAGAGTCCATGGGAGAGGTCGTGGTCGGCTTCATGCTCTAGCGTTGCCAGCTCCAGGCGAACGAGCCGTCGTTCGAGGTACCCTTTGCATGTTTTCCACTTTTGGGTATGCCTTATTCGATTCAGGAGCAACACACTCTTTTATATAACCTACCCTTGTCCATGCTTTTGGACTTGAGGTAGAGAGGCTTCCAGTGCCCTTGGCATTGACAACGCTAGTTGGAGGTCGAGCTGACTTGTTTGAAGTATGTAGAGACTATGAGCTAGTGTTGGGGAAACACCTCTCCTGGGGAGATTTCCTATGTTTATGAATACAACCATATGATGTCACCCTCGGCATGAATTGGTGGTATTCGGTGCAAGCTATCATGGATTGCTTCAGGAAGAAGGTCATCTTCATTGGTGCAGACGGAGAACAAGTGGTGTTTTTTGGTGAACAAGATCCTCGGATGGGTCATAGTCGCGTTCCATACTTATCATCCCTGATGGATGATATGATGTTGAGTTCTTCAGAGATACAGCAGTTGGTGTTTCCTAGGATCGTAGAGGAGTTCCCTGATATCTTTAAAGAAGAGGTTGTAGTATTACCCCCTCGACAAGAGATCGTGTTTGGGATTGAGTTACAGCCTAGAGAATCTCCTATATCTACGTCTCTATATTGGATAGCCCCTTATGAGTTACGAGAGCTAAGTATACATCTTCATGGTTTGTTACAGTGTGGTTTTGTTCTGCCAAGTGTGTCACCATGGGGTTCACCAGTTTTGTTCGTGAAGAAGGATGATGACAGTTTGCGGTTGTGTGTCAATTATCGTCCCTAAAACATAGTGAACATAAAGAATCTCTATCCTCTTCTGCAGATTGATGACTTATTCGATCAACTAAAAGGTGCATGTTGGTTCTCAAAGATCAAATTGTGGTCATGATATAATCATATGTGTGTGAAGGATGAGGATATCATGAAGACTGCTTTCCGTTATTGTCATTGGCATTATGAGTTTGTTGTAATGTCGTTTGGCCTGACGAATGCTCTAGCTGTATTCATGGGATTGATGAATACTGTGTTTTGTGAGTTCCTATACATGTTTGTGGTAGTTTTCATCGATGAAATCCTTGTGTACTCCACATCTGAAGAGGAGCATGTAGAGCATCTATAAGCCGTTTTGGGAGTTCTTGGCCAACATCAGCTGTTAAAGAAGCTGTTGAAGTGTGATTTTTGGGTTCAAGAAGTCCATTTATTGGGGAATGATGTTTCCCAATAGGGAGTTGTTGTGGATCCATTTATGATAGAAGTAGTTGTGTATTGGGAAGCCCCTAAGACAGTGTCAGAGGTGCGAAGTTTCCTTGGTCTCATAGGCTACTACAAGAGGTTCATAGACGATTTCTCACATGTTGCGACTCCACTGATAGATTTGACTAAGAAAGATCAGGCATTCATATGGACTGATCAGTGTTAGGAAGCTTTCGAGTATCTAAAGGAGAGGTTAGTAAGTGCTCGAGTCCTTTGTCTTCCAGGTAAGGGAGTTCAGTTTGCTGTTTTCTGCAATGCTTCACATCTAGTGTTAGGCTGTGTTCTCATGCAGTAGAGGTCATTCATTTCTTATGGGTCTCGACAATTGCTTCCCCATGAACGCAAATATTCCACCCATGATCTCGAGTTGTAGCCGTGGTGTTTTCTCTGAAGTTGTGGAGACATTACCTCATTGGTGAGCACTTTTCGGTTTTCACCGATCATATGAGTTTGAGGTATGTTTTCTCCCCGTGTGACCTGAACTTACGACAGCATCGGTGGATGGAGTTCTTATAGGAATATGACTTCGAGATATCATAATCACTAGGAAAGGGGAATGTTGTAGCTGATGCGCTGAGTTGAATATCACGTAGTGATGCTGTGCGTGAATCTAGTCATTCCTAGAGAGTAATGGATGAAATTTCAGAGTTACATATTGATATGGGAGAATTTGGGGGTATAGTTTGTCTTTTTCAGATGGTGGTACAGTCATCCCTAGTGTAGAAGGTGGAAGAGTCCCAGTTAGTAGATCCACAGGTGGAGGTTTGGAGAGACCGAGTTGTTTGGGGTGAGGCCCCAGATGGTTGGTCGTAGGATGAACAACACCGAGTTTGGTATCATTGAAGGATTTTTGTTCCCTTGAAGACACACGAGACAGTTCTCAGAGAGTTTCATAGTTCGCCTTTAGCAGTGTATCCTGGCGTGACAAAGATGTACCAATTCTTGAGGAGCCAGTTTTGGTGTCCTGGGATGAAGTGTACGGTTTCAGAGTTTGTGTCCTGATGTTTAGTCTGCTAGAAGGTGAAGCACAAACACCATATTCCTGGTAGTCTTCTATATCCATTAGAGATTCCTCAGTGGAAGTGAGAGGACATATCAATGGACATTGTTACTGGTTTACCTCAAGCTCTGAGAAGACATGATTCTATTTGGCTAGTATTGAATCATTTAACAAAATCGTCCCACTTCATAGAAATCATGGAGTCAAGCTTAGTGGAAGTTTTGTCGAGGCAGTATCTAGAGGAGGTGGTGAGACTTCATGGAGTCCATAGGATGATCATTTCTAATCAAGATCCTCATTTTACCTCCAGGGTTTGGAGAGGTCTCCAACATACTTTCGGTTCTCAACTATTCCTTAGCACTGATTTTCATCCTCAAACGGATGGTCTGACAGAGCGAACCATCCAGACTTTTGAAGACATGTTACACTCTTGTGTTCTTGATTTTGGATGTTCATGGATGAGGCACTTACCCTTGGTGGAGTTCGCTTAAAATAATAGTTTTCACTCCACCATCGGTATGGAATCGTTTGAAGCCTTGTATGGACAGCCATGACATTCTCCGTTGTGCTGTACTAGGGTTGGAGAGTCAGCAATTCTCGAACCGAAACTAGTGTAGAGTACAAAAGATATGGTCCAGGTGATTCATTAGAGGCTGAAGACAGTGCAAGATCATCATAAATCATATGTTGATCATAGGAGGAGACCCTTGGAGTTTATTTTTGGGGATCATGTGTTTCTGAAGGTGACTCCCCGTCATGGGAAGCGAAGGATTGGTCATGGAAGTAATATTTCTCCCCAGTTTGTTGGGCCTTTAGAGGTGTTAGCTCATGTTGGAGTTGTGGAATATCGAGTAGCACTTCCCCCACAGATGATTCGGATACATGATGTTTTCCATGTATCACATATCTATTGTTATCTTCATGATGACTCTCACACCATCGATTTGGGAGAGGTCGATTTTGATAATGATGAAACATTCGAGGAGCGACCTGTGGAGATTCAAGACTGCAATGAGAATGTGTTGCACGGGTGTTCTATCCCCTTAGTTCATATCTTGTAGTGACACGGTGGCATGAAAGAGAGTACCTGGGAACGTGAGTCACAGATATGTGCTCAGTACCCAGAGTTGTTTGATGTTTAACTCTTTTCATGTAACGATGTTACCTTTGTGGTTAGACCTTTCATGCTTTCTTTATGAATTTCCTTTGTTGCTTCTTTTGGGTTTCTCTCTTTTGAGAGGTATATCGATGGGTGGTTGTTTAGACCCTATTTCTTTTTTTTCTTCTCTTTAGGTGGGTTTTGAATTCTAAAGGATGAGAATGTTTTGGGAGGTATCTGATGTAATGGCCCAGACCACTTAGGTCCATTTCTTTGTGAAAATGTGGTGTTTGATGTGTTCTAGGTGGCCAATCGAACATATCCCCAACACCTTTCCAAATTTCCAATTCTGTGAGCAGTTCCATCGGTGAACAGTTCTATCGGTAACCTATAGTGGTAGGTAAATAGTGTTCTATCGATGAGGATCAGTGAACAATGTTCTATCAGAGAGGTTCAGGGAAGAGTGCTCTATGAGTGAGGTTTAGTGAACAGTGTTCTATCTGTGAGGTTCAGTGAACAGTGTTCTATCGGTGAGGTTCAGTGAACAATGATCTATCCTTGAGGTTCAGTGAATAGTGTTTTATCAGTAAGGTTCAGTGAACAGTGTTCTATCGTTGAGGTTTAGTGAAATATTCTATCAGTGAGGTCTATCGGTAACCTCTATCAGTAACCACTATCAGTAACCTCTATTGGTAGGTGTTCAATAACGGTAGGAGTACAGTAATGGTAGGTCTACAGTGTTTCCAGAACGGTGAAGTCTATTGGTAGCCTCTATCAGTAACCTCTATCGGAAGGTGTACTGTAACGGTAGGTGTACAGTAATGGTAGGTGTATAGTAACGGTAGGTTTACAGTGTTTCCAGAATGGTGAGGTCTATCGGTAACCTCTAACGATAGGTTTATAGTAATGGTAGGTGTACAGTGTTTCTAGCTTACTACAGTTTCACCCCTTTGACATTTCCTTCAACGTAAAATACATTTAAAGCCTTATTTTAAGTACTCTTAAGGCCAATTAAAAGTCCATAAATCCTATATTAATTATTCATGTGGCTCAGGATGTTTTTAGTTGGTCAAACAGCGTCAGTTAATGCGATTCACTTTTAATGGGGAATTAAGCGTATCTTAAACTGTCGCCCCATTAAATCTTCAAAAGGGACAAGATATCATCCTCCCTTGTTATTCTTCTTTGTTCTCGTCTATGAGATGCTAGAACCTTTCAATCCTTCCCGTAGAAGTTTCACAATCAAAATTTAATCCTCAGATTGGTTCCGCTCTGTTTTGATGGAACCAAGGTGCATTGATCAATCTTCGATATAAGGTATTTTTTATTATCGTTCCTTTGGGGATCATCTTGTCCTGTTTATCCTTTCCATATTATATCATGTAATCTTGAAACTTCTAATGGGGTTGTTCTTGGGGTTTGGTTAGTGTGGTCGTACCGTGGCATCCTCAGGTGGATGCAGTTGTCGCGAGAGGGTGATCTTGACCCGTTATGTGGATAAAGAACGTGAGGAACTGTTTGAGGTAGGGGATTCATTGCATCTATTTTATTTTATGTGAAACTGTATTATTAGCATGTTTAATCCCACTGGATGATAATGGAATTGACATAATAAATATTTTAATCAGATAAATAAATTGATATAGATCGTATATTATTGCCTCATGTATTTCTAGATAGTGCGATATCTATGCTTTCTTTGATTAGTTGTTTGTTCTTGATGGAAATCAGTAAAGAACGTAAATTGGGATTAATTGATAATTGTTTGGATAAAGATAAAGAGGCATGTAAATGAATTTGGTTCTAGTTGTAATTTGATGTTAATCAAATTGGCACAGTAAGTATGTTTAAATATTTGCGATAGCTTACTGATTAGGTTTCCCAAAATTGGATCCTACGAACTACAAATCTGTTAATTCAATATGGATTAAAGAACTGATTTTCAGATAATTACTTAAGGGGTTATGAGTTACCCTCTTGATTGTTAAAGAGCCAAGAGCCCAATTAATGTGGTGTTTGCTTTCCTGCTGCCAGTGCTATGATGTGATCATGGATGGCTGTTGTGATATGCAGGGGCAGGGAGGCTTTTGGTTGTGGTAGAAGATGAAGCCTAGAGTAGAGAGATGCATCAGTTTATGCATGTGGGTGTCAGAAAGGACATCATGGATTATGGAATGGGATGGATTTGATTGTTGGATTATTTCTGTTTCTTTTGGTTGTTTATCCAATTTACTTTTCCCCACTACTCAAGGTAGCTGGTCTTACTTACCCTTCTTCCAAAAGAGATGAAGACATGTGTGGTATGCCACGTCCTTTCCGTGTTTAGATTTTCAAGGAAGGATGGGTATATACTCTTGCTATAAGCAGAAAAGACTCGACGGGTAATACATCTACTCACCGTATTGAGCCCACTTGTGTTTAGTAGCATAGAATGTTTTTATAGAATGCCTGAGAATGTGGGAATGTAATTCTATAATGAATAATTTAATAAATGGTGTTAACCCATGGGGTTGGAGATTGCTGGAACATAATGATGATGTTGTAATTTTAAAGGAATAGTGAACTTGGGTGTGATGATAATGAATTTTAATGTGGGATTGTTCATGGTTAATTAATGTTTAAAGAATTAATTAACATATAGCGGAACTGATAAAAGGGGAATAAATTAATATAATAAATCTCTTTAAATGGTTGTGTGCATATAGGATACCTAGTCTTAGACGTATCATCCCGGAGTCTGAGAGATGTTAGCTGTAGTGTGCCTAAGACTAGGTTATGCCCATAGTGTGGTTGTCAGTTATACTATATTCTGTACTTTTTGTGTTTCTATACGCTACTCCACCCTATCAGTAAGGGAAACTTGCACCCCGGGGATTCTGAGCCCTGGTGGGGTGTTTTCCCCAACAATCTAGTGGGAGGATGGATGGATGAAAACCCCCTTTGGCCCTGCTCTCTTCTCTTGGTAGTTACTTATGCCGGTAGGTACATTGGTTAGTTTTCCCCATATATGTGTGCAGAGGGATGTAATGGCTTGTGGTTATTCACATACATATATTCTGGATATAGTTTTATATGGAATACTATAGGTTTAACGTGTATAGGCTATGATGTCTTGGGGATCCTTACTCTATGTATGGGATGTAATGACTTGAGGTATAATACCCGACGTATGTTACACTTTATGAGAGCTGTGGTGGCTCTCAGAAAATACCTGGTTACATTGGTGTGTAGACGTGGTGGTTTTGTTGTACAAGGTGGATATTGTGGTGCTTTACCCAGGTGTTTGTGGTCAATCCTTTTGGAGAGAGATGCTTAGGACGTGCGATGTTGCGGAAAATCAGAAAACCAGCGGGGAAGTTGTAGCGGGTTACCCTTGATATTCTTTATTATATGATATATTCTTGTGTGTGTTACTTGGTGAGAGTATCCCTGGTGAGGTTGGGAACATAGTATACCTATTTAGGTAACGAGTTAGTTTCACTTGTTGTTCACCGTGATTTAGAGTGCATTATTTAATTTTTCATTAGAGGCTTTGTGGAGGATCCTACTTAGTATAATATTATACTCAGCCTATATATATATAAACAGTTTTTCAGGTCACCTAGAGAAGGTTGGAGACCAAGCCAGTTTCTACTAGCTTGGGTTTGCAGGAGCTGTTCGGTCTGGTGGTTGCTGTTGTTTTTACTTTCTTTTGGGTACTTGCAGTTTTTCCCTTCAGTTATAGCACTTCTACATGACATTTCATATGTGTACTTAGTTTTTCGTTTATATTTCAGCCTGAGTTTTAGTTGATTGGTTTCTATCTTATCTCTCTCTTATGCATGTGTTCTCTTAGAGGGTAATGCCTCCTATGTTTGTGTGTTACTATACCCTTGGTGTTAGTTGCCAACCCGGGGCCTACTAGAGGCGGGACTCGGGGGGTCATTATCTCCCTTCTCACATTGTCGGCCCGGAAGGGGTACACTTTGTGGGGATGGGATCGTGACAAACATCAAGGTTTTTAAATTTAAAGAAAAACATCATTCCTTTCATTTTTAAAATATTCAATATACTCTGAAGTGATTCCAACTTATTAATCAGAATGATTCAAATGAATAATATAGGAAACCATATCATGAATGTGTTTTAATTACCTCATGAAAAAATAATATAATAAATCCATTATAAAGGTCATCTAAACACCTCATTAAATCTTAAAATAATTTTTTTTATATAATTCCAACCCTCAAATGAAGATCAATTACACATTTACCATGAATAAAATGTTATAAACCCAACACACCATTTTTCAATTCACTTTATAAGGATTTATTAATCTATCAACATGATCATAAATCCTACTCAATTTATTTTTTTGAATATGAAAACAATCACATGACATCTACTCCAAAATTTAGCTACTAGCACCTCAAAATCTCCCTAATTTGGAAGACCACTTAACTCCTATCTCCCTTGATCATAACATTAAAGAATTATTTTCTCTACTTGTTTTCAATAAGGGAGCCTTTTTTATTCTCCCCCTTTTTCAAAACATGCAAAAAATGTAACAAGGAAAATAACTATGAAATATTATTGGAATTAGGGGGATGAATTCATTAATAAAAACACATTAAATTGATAAAAGGAATCCTTTTAAAGAATCTTGTGGATGATATCCATGGTTTTCCTTGATTATAACATATTAAAATGAAATGTCATCAGACTCCACCTTCTCTATTGTAAAATATTACTTGATATTAATATGCTCTAACCATGATTATTAAAATATATTGTTTGAAAATTTGACCACACTCAGATTTTTTCTAACAATCTATAACATCCCCGACCTGGGAGCCACTAGAAGGGTGCTATGATCTAGGATCACAACTTGTCCTCAATCGCATATCCCAAAAGGTCATAGGCTACCAACTAGCAGTGAGAGCCTTTTTAATAGGTCTGAAGGGGAGACTATTCCCTCATAGTTGATAGGTATTACACAGTGGAAGAAAAGAAATTTACAACCTATAGTGGAAGCATATAAATAAATCAAACTACAAGACAAGAAATTAAATAATCCAAACTCAAAAAATGAAATGTTCATAAGCATATAAATTAAAACGTATTCACAATGATGACATTCTATGATGTATGTACTAAAATAAATTTATGGAAAGAATGAATACAAGCATGATATAAAAACTGTAATGAAACAACATAAAGTGAAAGAATTACATATCAAACATAGGCTCAGTTCATTATCCTAATATCCATCTAAAAAAAGAAATCAGGCATTAGGTGTGGTACTCTTACCTATATCCATTCCTATTGACATAAATTCTACTCAGGTACCAAAATACGCCTGATAAGGGTGTAAGATAATATCCCAGTAGGCCGACACCCGTATTGACTAAACCATTCCATTTCAAGTTGTAAAAAATGAAATGTGTCAATATATGATAAATAGATAAAAGTAAATAAAAAATAAAAAATCATTGTAACTTGCTTCGGGTTCTCAAAAGCACATGTCCATACCACCTACATCAGCCTGATCTGGGAATCTGAATAAATTACATCTATTAATTAGAATGTATATATAAAAATAAATTCTTGAAAAACAAAATCCAAGAAAAAAAGGAACATACCCCCAAGATTGTTCTTTAGCTTGGGTCTAATTTATGTGTCAAAAAATTGTGCTTCAAGGAACCAGAAAGTTATCACAATTCACAAGGAACCCAAATCTGCATCAAATAAAACCTTCCAGGCATTATCATTATTATTATATTAAATTTGAGAGTAGGATTTTTAGCCGATAACATCCCACCCCATCTCACTGGCTTGAGAGGGAAGAGGAGTTCTATTAGGCCTTAAGTGACATCCCCAAGATACCAAAGGTTGGAAATAAATTTTGAGGGATTCAAGAATAGTTAGAGACCAGTTTTACTTTTGAAAATAAACAACTAGCCAGCCCAGTCATTACCCATGATATGATATGATGCATGTCGACATTGGAATCCAACCATGTATTAAAAAAAGACTACCAAGTTGTTTCACAATAGAACCCAAAAACCATAACACCAAACCTGCCAAAACCATTCCGAACTCAAAATCAGAGTACCATGCAGAAGATTGAACAAGAGTCTCAAAATAAAACCAAGACACACTCCACTACTCCACACCATGCTCTGTTCTCCAAGAACCACAACATATCCCAATAATCACCATGAACCACTATCGATGAGATGCTTTACTCTTACCGGTAACCCGGAATACAACCTATGAAAAAGCTCTGAAGTTCCAAAGTAGGGAGTCAGTACTAATACTCAGTGGGTTTTACCCAAATGACCTCCCTACACACACCACTAGGATAAAACCGTTAGAACACTTATAATAAGTTTTTTATATGAAACATCAAACAGTGAAACAATATACAACAATCCAAACACTTCTTATCTAGAGATTTTCACCAAAATTCCCACAAAACATAGGAAAGACAAAGAACCATGCCACAATCCATTCCACCATTTTACAATAGCACAACAATTCTCCTCTTGCAGAACAACACACAACAAGGAAACCAAAACAGAGGAGCTTTCATCCAACCCCTTCACTACATTTCTAACTAGTGGTACGTCCCACCCACTTATCAGTTGATGGTGGACCTTCCGTCCACTATCCATCCCATTTTTATAGTGGAACTTCCCACCCACTTCTACACAGTCCACATATTCTATAACACTTAATCCAAAAATATGCACTAATCACCATGGCACACAAAAGCACACCATCATTCCCATCACATGACAATTTAATTCAATAAATCACCCATTTATTGAAAACACCCTTTAACAAATTTTCCATGCCCAAAAAATTTCAATAAACAAAAACATTATTGAAAACCATCATTAAAAAAACATTTTTCATAATCAACCACTAAAAATTTCAAAATGAACATTTTAAAATCACACAACAAGCCCCTTGTTGCAACAATAGGCCATTTTCCCCAAAATCCCCAAAATCACCTCCAATTGGGTTTCCAACAATATTCAAACACCATTATCACAATTAATTTCAATAAAAACGAATTAATTGTACCATAAATACTAGTTCGAACCATGTGGAGTCAATATCGAAGCCACCAAACTTTAGGGTTCCAGTGAATTCGACCCACAAGTAACTACACCCCAATCTGGGAAAACACTCCATGAAAATCGCTCTATATCTCCTTAACTTTTATAAAAAAAATCCTTGAAATCAGCACCCAAGGAACCACTGACCTAGATATACACACAATGGGTATAGATCTAGAAAAAAGAGAGAGAGGGAGATGCTGATCTAGAGGAAACCACAAAGAACCATGAGAGGAGTATTACGCATGAAGGACCACCATCAATCCCCCAAGAAAACCCTTAAATTTTCTTCCAAAACATGTGAGAGAGAATCTAAAACCTTTGAGATCAAAAAATCCCGAGTGATGATCGAGTGGGAGGAACTTTGGAATTAAATGAGGCAACCCCAAGGGATCTCGTATTTAAAAACAACATTTTTAAGTGGTCGCACGATTAGCCCACATGATTTGGGAAATAGTGTGCTAACCGTATGCATGCCACTACCTCGAGAGAAGGGGTCTGAACAGTTTCCTCACACGGTTTGGAAAACTATGCATAGGCCATGCAAATCCCATTTTCACCCCCAACACAGTTTCTTGGAGAACTCACACAATTTTCCCTAACCGTGCTCAAACTGTGTGCCCTTAGAAATTTTCCAAACATCTTAAAAACCATTCCATAATCTCCAAACCTCTTCAAAACCAATCCCAAGAACTTTAAACACATAAAAGGATTAAAATTCCTATATTCCTCAAACATGGGGTTCAACATTCTCCCCAACATTGGACTTTCCATCCTCTAAAATTAGTGAAGCGCCGCTTTGTAGAAAGAGCTTGAGGCATTGGCAGGTCATCTATTTCTCTCGCTCCAAAGTTTCCTCTTGAATCTAAAAAATATGCCTCGAAACCGGAACCAAATCTATGATGTTTCCTAGCAAGACGTTCTCCTACCTATGCACAACACGAACTGGCATGTGAACCAAGGAAAAATCCAGTTCTAGTTCAACAGGATCCTAACGAATCACATGGTCATGGTCTTCCTGATACATTTTAAATTGTGAAACATGAAAAACATTTAGCGCCGCACTAAACCATGTTGGAAAAGCCAAATAATAAGCCACATATCCAATCAAGTCAAGTATCTTAAAAGGACCAATATACCTCGGGTATAACATACCCTACTTTCCAAACCAATGATGTCCCATCCTAGGAGAAATCCCCAAAAACACATGATCACCCACCTCGAATGACAATGGTGGTAAACAATGTTCCGCATATTACTTTTGACGACTTTCAGTTGACTCTATATGGTTCCTAATCACCTTTATATTCTCCACATTCTCTTGGAAAAGGCTCAATACAATAATCAAAGTTTCACCTATTTCCACCCAACATAGTGGAGAAAGACACAGACACCCATATAATGCCTCAAACGAAGCCATACATATTGAATCCTGATAACTATTTTTATAGGAGAAATCTAACAACGGTAAGTGATCCTCCCATGAACCCCCAAAATCCATCACACGGGACCTTAACATATCTTCCAAGGTTTTTATCTTCCTCTTCGATTGGACATCCTTCTGAGGATGATATGATATGCTCATCATTAACTATGTCCCAATGGAATACTGTAAGGATTTATAGAAACAATATGTAAGCCTTGGATCTCTATCTAATACAATTGAAACTAGAACACCGTGCCTTTTTACCACTTCCTAATTATAGATTTTGTTTAGATATTCCACTCTTTGAGATTCATGAATCAGGATGAAATGGGTTGACTTGGTGAGCTGATCCACAATCACCCATATGGAATCGTGATTTCAGACCATTCTTGCAAGACCCGTCACATTATCCATTTCTATTTTCTCTCATTTGCACACTTTAATAGGTAAAGACTGCAACATTCCCTCTAGACACTAATTCTTTTCCTTGACCCGCTAACAAGTCAAGCATCTCGAAACAAACATAGTGACATCTCTTTTCATACCAGCCCGCCAAAACTTCACTTTCAACACCTCATAGATCTTCTTAATTCTATGATGGACAGCCCATCGAGAATGATAATTATCCCTGAGTAGTTCTTCCTGAAAATCCAATGGTACCACCATCCATTCTAAAAACACAAGACTACATTCCCATTCATTTTAAAATTATCAATGGTCTCCCCACAATTGAGTTTTGACCTCTTTTGCAAACATTAAGAATCAGATTCATGTGCCTCTTTAACCAAACCAGTCAAGTTTGGAAGCAATGAAACTAGAAAATAGACCATTCTGTCACCCTGGTCCTCACATTCCAACTTCTTGCCGACTACAACTGACATCATCTTCCACTGATCTGAGGCATGTTTCACCACTTGATAAAATGATTTTCTACTTAATGTATCTTCCATGTAATATCCCTTATAGGTGTATATATTAAGTCAAAATCAAACATGTGGATATATTCCATCCATCTAATTTTCCTAAAGAAAAATATCTCTATGATAAAATATGCTTTAAGCTCTTATGATCGGTAAACACTATAAATTTCTCACCGAAGAGATAATGATGCTATATTTTTAAAGCATGAACCACTACTGCGAACTCCCAATCATGTGTTGGTTATTTCTTATCATGAACCCTAAACTATCATGATCCATATGCATCCACATGATCCCCTTGCATGAGAACACACCCCAACCCTGATCTCGAAGTGTCACAATACTCCATGTACCCTTTTTCTGGATCTGGAAAAACCAATATTGGTTATAATGTAAGGAAACCCTTTTTCTATTAAAAACAATTTTGACACTTCTCATTCCATTTAAATTGAACATTACTCTTTTTCAAAGCTATCATTGGTGAAGAAAATCATGATTAATCATGAACAAAATGTCAATAATACCCATCTAGCACATGGAAGCTTTGTATCTTAAAAATTCTCTATGGAAGTTTCTAGGAGGTAACAACCACTATCTTTTTGGGATTAATAGAAACAACCCTCTTGAAAATAACATAGCCACAGAAAGGAAATTCATGTATCCAAAAGTCACACTTTGACAATTTGGAATATGACCAATGATCTCTTAGGATCTTAAATACTATCTCCAAGTGTTTCTCATGCTCTATCCATTTTCCAAAATACACCAATATATCATCCAAAAAAACACCATGAAAGAATCCAGCTATGTCCAAAATATTTTCTACACCAATTCCACAAATACCGCTGGTGAATTCATCAGGAAAAAGGGAATAACCACGTACTCATAATGGCCATATCTTTTTCTGAATGATGTTTTCATAATACCCTCCTTCTTCACCCAAAATTGGTGTTATCCTGAACTCAAGTCAATATATGAGAACCACTAAGTTCCCCTCAACAGGTGAAACAAGTCATCAATTAATGGATGTGGATATTAGTTCTTTATTGTAACCTGATTAAGACTACAATAATCAAAATAGAGCCACAAGGTTCAATCTACATTTTTAACAAAAAAACCGGCACTTCCCATGGAGAAACGCTAGGTTGGATGAATCCTTTATTCTCTAAATCTTCCAACTACACATTTAATTCCCAAAATTTTTCTGGTTCCATTCGGTAACATGGAAGGGAGATATGATAGGTACCCATAAGTAGATCAATATTAAACTCTATTTCTCTAATGGGTGGAAACCAAGAGAATTTTTCAGTAAATACATCCATAAATTTATCTAGAACTGCCGAAATAACACTCTGCTCGACACCTTTCAGTGATGCCAATGACAAGGCCTCTAACTGATATGAGATCGTTCCAATAGTTGGTTCTAACAAATCTGTTTCACCCAACGTTTCACTCTTCTTATCTCTAAATATATTTCTAATTCTATCCTTCTTCATAAATCTAACCATTCGTGCATAGAAATTGATGTGGGCCTTAACCATTTCTAGACAATATATTACCAGGAATATATCATAATCATCCATCTCAAGAACTGAGAAATTCAACATCAATTTGATGTGATCCACAACTAAACGACAGTCTCGACTTAGGAGGCTCGACACAATATTTGACCAAGAGGAGTTTGTAGTTTCAAAATAAAAGGCATAATTTGCACATGGAAAAACAACAAATAAATGATTCGAGAAACAATAAAATAATATGAATCACATGTAACTAACAATACTCACATCAATGTTGAATTTAAAAGAATCGTACCTCGCACCATGGATTGTCTCGATTGAACATCCACCACAACCTGCTCAGATCCAAACAAATGCTTTCTTTCCACACTCTTCTCTTTGTTATAATGCCATGTAGTTAGGGTATTTCTAGAATAACCATGACCCACTTTACTCTACTGTCGAGGGGTATGATGCTGCCCCCATCCCATTGAGGAATAAGACCCCTACAACCCCTGAATATTGTCATAGACACCCTACCTCGGAGCATTCCAACAATAACGCTGCAGATGCCCCATCTTCTTACCGTTATTACATGCTCAAGTTTGTGTCATACAATCACACTTGATGTGTCTCATAGAACCACCCTGAGAACATCTTGGCTTACTCTAAGGCTTTTGAGGAAGATTCCCCAATCCTACCACCAGATTCTATGTCGTAAACCCACTTTAGAAATAAGTTTACCTCTTCCTCTTGAACATAGCATTATATTTCCCACTATTTCCCATGGGTACCAACATAGTTCCCTTGCCTGTAGCCCCCACAAGCTCCTGCTCAACCACCATAGCTCAATTCACCATTTCTGTGTAATCATCTATACACAACATCCCTATCTTCGAACAAATTTCCTTATTCAACCCAACATCAAAAAATTTTCCTTCAACAATGAACTGCATTCCACCTATAATGCAGACCTCTCAATATTCAAAAAAATATTCAAATATTCAATCACTGCCATGTTACCTTGCTTCAAACTAAAGAAATCTACTGTACACAGAATTTTGAAGGCATGAGGGGAGAATTTTTTATTAAACAATTAATCAAACCACTATCATGTCACACATTGTTCCATCCCAGCTTGGACCACTATGTCTCACCACTTGGTGGAATGATATTCTAACATATAAGTGGATAGCTTCACATTTAGCTATGTCGGTGTTCCCATGAAGTCAAATGTCCTATTCATTCTATCCATCTATTCTTCAGTCCTTTCTGGCTCCAAATAACCCTTAGTGATTTGTGGAGCTTGCCTTTAAAACTAATCTGAATGATCCACATTCCTTGGTTCATCAGCATTATTCCCATTTTCCACATCTTGGAAAGCTTGCACTGTACTCTGAACTAGCTGCTGGTACACCTGAGGCTCTGGGGCAACCCCTTTTTTAGAAGCTTCCTCCAGTTGGTCTCTATAACACTTACCAGGTTCCATTTATATCAATACAAAAAAAACAATAAGTCCCACTACCTTAGAAAGAAGGTTATGCAATTTTCAAATTTAATTACATAACAACTATCACAACTATGGTTTCCACTAGTTCACATTTCCAATGATTCAATGTCTTGTTAAATCCACCTTGTTTCGAAAATTTACCCATTTTAAAAATACCACAAATATCCATGTTTCAAATCCTACAATTTTGAAATCCAATATAGATATTCATAATCCACACATTCATATCAAACCATATATCATTATACCCTAATGATATATGCATCCTAGTGGGAAGTCATTTCTACCTTGAATTCCATTCTCACCTCATTAGATACACCCACAATAATGACATATCCAATGCCTATAAGTGTCTCCAAACACTTATGTACCCAAATCCCCAGTAACATGAATTTCAACATAAAAGTGTTAGCTACATCATTTTATTCTATAAAAGAAAAGTTTTGACAATCCTACGCCTTTCTACCATCCCAACACAAGAAATGGACAAAGAACGAATGTCAACATAAAGACCAACAATCAACGCCATGGGTTCGAATAACATTTCTCACTTGAAATCCAAGGACCAAACAAAATGATACCACTTGTAGCATGCCACCCCATCCCATAGGCTTGAGAGGGAGAAAGAATGAAAATAGGCCTTAATCGACATTCCCATATACCAAAGGACAAAAATAAATGCTTATGGATTCCTGAATAGTTGGGGAACAATATTCCCTTTGATAAAAAACAACCAGCCAAACCAATCATTACCCATGATATCATATGATGCATGTCAACATTGCAACCCATCCATGTATTACAAAAAGGCAACAAAGTTGTTTCACAATACCACCCAAAATCCAATACAACTGAACATACCAAAACTATGATAATCTCAATATTATACTACCATGATGAAGACTAAATAAGAGAATTAGAATAAAACCAAGACACACTCAACTTCTCCAAACCAATCCCCATTTTCCAAGCACTAGAACATCTCCCAAGCCTCACCATGAACCACTAGAAATTAGATGGTTTACTCTTATGTGTGTCTCAGAATAAAACATATTCAAAATAACTGAAGAGAAAAAGAAGGGGGTGAGTACTAAAACTCAGTAGGTTTTCCCCAAATTAATTCCCCACACATGCCACTAGGATAAAACTGTTAGAACATTTATAATAACAAGTTTATATAAGACATTAAATAGTGAAACAACTAACAACAATACAAACACTCCTTATCCATCCATTTTAACACAAATTCCCACAACACATAGGAAAGACAAAAACCCATTACACAATCCATTACACCATCTTATAATAGCACAACAATTCTCATCTTGCAGAGCAATAGACAATAGGGAAACCAAAACGGTGGAGCATCTATCTTACCATTTCAATACATTTCTAACTAGTGGAACTTCCTGACAAATTATCCATTGATGTTGGCCCTAACATCCACTATCTATCTACTTTTCATAGTGTTACTTCCCGCCCACTTCCACCCAATCAATTTCACATAATCAACCAACAATAACTAAGCACCAATGCCCTACAAAAGCACTCCACCATTACCATCAACTGCCAATTTACATCAATAAATCACCCATTTATCGAAAGAATACTTTAACCAATTTTCCTTTCCAAACCAAATTTCAATAAACCAATAATTTATTGAAAACCATATTTCACAAAACATTTTTCATAATCAACCACTGACAGTTTTAAATTAAACATTTTAAAATCATATAACAAGCCATTTTTTGCAATAATAACCCAATTCCACCAAATTCCCCCAAATCACCACCAATTGGGTTAATAACCATATTAACACATTATTATCACAATTAATTTCAAGAAAAATGAATTAATTGTACCAGAACCACTAGTTCTAACCAAGTGGAGCCGAGAGAGAAACCACCTACCTTTAAGGTTTTGGTGAATTCAACCCACAAGAATCCACACCCCAATCCAGGAACATGATCCATGAAAACCACACTAGATCTTATTCTCTTTCATTAACAAGCCTTGAAATCAAAACATAAGGAAAAAACCCTATACCTACACACAATGGGTGTAGATCAAGAAAACCGAGAGAGATGGAGATGTAGATCTAGAGGAAACCACAAAGAACCAATATAAGAGACTTGCCTGAGAAGAAATGGCTTCAATCCCCTAAGAAACCCCTTTTATTTGCTTCCAAAACGTGTGGGAGAACATGTCCAAGAATTGAGAACCCAAAATCCTAAGTGAGGCCCGAGTTGAGGAAGTACGGTATGGAATGAGGCAACCTCGAGGGATCTTGGATTTAAAAACCCAATTTTTATGTGGCTGCATGGTTAGCCTACATGGTTTGGAAAACGATGCACTAACTGTGTGCATGCCACTAACTCAGGATAAGGGGTTCACACAGTTTCCTTGAATATTTTGGAAAACAATGTGCAGGCCATGTAAATACCATTGTCTCCCCCTGCAGAGTTTTCTAAATAACCCGCACAGTTTTCCATAACCATGCACCCTTATAAAAGCCTCCAAACTTATTCAAAACCATCTAAAACTCTCCCAAACTCTTCCCAACTCATCCCAAACACTTTAAAAACATAAAACAACATAAACAAAAGCCATATACCTCCAAATAGGGGTGTTACAGAGCCGTTACTAATGGTATCAATGTAGTACATCCTTAAATATACCCATTACCACCATGAATGTCAAAGGAAATATTCTAATGGACCAAGTATTTCTCAAGGAATGGTTTTGTCATGTAATTGTCCTAGGTATCGCACGTAAGGGTTAAAGTATTGCCTAAGTCATGGGATAACCACTTTTCCAATGGGATCCTCATTGATTTTCTCTTAGGGAACCGATGTCACTCTTGAGTAAATAGAAAACCCCGGGAAACCCATGTTTGGAAAAGCTTAAAACATCGCTTCCCTAGTGCATAGTGTGGTAACAAAAAAAATTGGATATTCTATGTGTTATCCTTAATACGGAACCCATGTTGTCTCACCACCTTGAATTTAATTATATTTCAAGGAAGAGTATATCAAAGACTATGAATTTATAATTTTAAGAAAATAATTTAAGCAAAAAAGTCCCACATACATCCTAATCATTCAATCCAAACGGGCATAGTCAAAATACTTTATCAGAAAAAGAAAAAAATTGTACTTTTCTCTTCTATAACATCATAGCACGATAATAATTTTTATGAAGTAAAACATTTGGAATAAAAAACCAAAAAACACCACAATTCAGGGTTCATAATTATATTGAATAATTTGTTTGATTTAAAACTCAACTAAAGAGGGGTCATGCAACACATGAAATTAATAATTTCATTATTCATGGATAAAAGAATTTTTACCAATTATGTCGTCACATCCAATGGGGTATATGAAAAACTTGAAAAAAATTAAAAAATATAGTTTATCTCAAAAAAGGAAGCAATAGTAAATCCATATAATTTAATTAAATTATGATAGACATAATTGAATATCACTGGTAGGCACCGACAAGAGGTACAACGTGTGATCTAAAAGACACAACAAAACGATTGGAAAGAGATCCTATAGTTATTGGTGCATGAGGTTAGAATTACTAATATCTTCACAACACATCAAATGATTTTGGAAATAGATTGGGGATAGAGGTGGAATGATCTTACAAATAAAGAGGAGGAGGCAGCACACCACCTAGCAGGGGCGCAGCACACCAAGAGGGGAGAGAGAAGACGAATAATAAAAAAAGGAAAAGAAATAAATAAAAAGGGAGTGGAAAAAGAAAAATTGAAAAAGGAAAATAAAATAAAATGAAATAATAAAAATAAAATGGGGGGAGAAAGAAAAATAATTAATAAAATGGGTTAACACATTTTAATTATTTATGCTTTCTCCAACCACTTCTATTATATTATTTATTTTTTCCCCTTTTCATTTCGTTTTATTTCCATAAAATTACTTTTATTACATTTTAATTATTTTTAACATGAATTTTGTGCTTGGGAGTGATATAATATTTTACATAAATCATGTGTAATTATTTAAATAATTTTAAATGCATCATGGGACTGATAACAAGGTGAGAATGTGTTTTCCCTGGGATACTTTAAGGATTTGGAATAAAAATTTAAACGATTTTTACCTAGATTAAATCTAGGACATTACAACCTACCGTTTTTAATACAAATCGTCTCTAAGTTTCCATTCTAAGGTTAGTGGAACTTCATCTGAGAAAAGCTCTATCCATTGAGAATTCACATCGGTCTCCTGCTCCCAGGTGTTATCCTGAACCCATCCACACTTCTATTTCATCTAGAGCAGAGATACTAACCTCTGTTGGAGAACCTTCGTGCTACGATAAACAATACAGATCAAACACACCCCAAATGATGCATCCACATCGAGATAGAAGTCATTAGGATTAAATTAATGAGACAATTCTGGATGATACTGTCAAGGCTGAGATATCTGGAAGATGCCGTGCATGTAATAGAACCTTAGAGGTAATAGTAACTGATAGACAACCGGACGAATGCTCTCCACTATCTCGAATGGCCTGATGTATCTCGGTGGTAACTTCCTCAATATCCTGATTTGTCATTGACCCATAAAAGTCTAAACATGTAGAATGACTCAATTTCCCACCTCGAACATGAGAGGTCTATGGTGAATATCGATATAAGATTTTTGTTTTTACTATGTTGTAGTCCTGCACTTTTTAATCAGTTGACCTTGATCAGACGTCTCTTTAATGAGGTGAGGTGCCAACAGAGTTTCCTAACCTATATTGAGCCAGCATAAAGGTGAATTAAATGGTCTTACATAGAGGGACTCATACAGAGCCATTTGATTTATCACCTGAAATTTTTTATTACTAGTAAAATCAACACAGGGAATATTTATTTCCTAAGAACATACAAAATAATAGATCATGGACCATATCATATCCTCTGACACTCATATGGTCTGCTCAGACTACCCATCAGTTTGAGGGTGATATGAAATACTCAAGAGTACCTACGAACCTAGTACTTTCTAGAACCCTATCCAAAACCATGATGTAAAAAAAATGATATCTATATGAGAAAATAGAAAGATTTAGGCCAGTAAGTCACACTATCTCTTTGATATATAGCCTTCCAAACCCATAAATAGACAAGGTCTCCCTGATATATTAGAACTACGTGAATTTGGTCAATCTATTGATAATCACCTATAATGTATCGCTACTTCAAGGAGTTCTTGGAAAGCCAATAATGAATCCATCGGGATGTCATTAAATTTACATGTATGAATAGATAAATCCTGTAGAATTCCAGAAGGTCAATGGTGTTCATCCTACACCTTCTTATAGGTGGATCCCAAAGTGATGAAACTCAATATCTTCTTTTTCATACCCAGCCACTAGTATTGATGACACATGCCTCTATACGTCTTGTTAAGTCCAGGATGAACTTCACAAATAGGTATATGAGATTCATTCATCAGTTCTTCCAATATATATAAAGGTAACCATACATGAAAAAGGTAATTTAAAGTTTCACTACCATAAATAACCCAACCAGGAGGCGAGTTCTCTCCTATGATTCTTTCCCTCAATACGAGTTCTCCCTCAAAGAATCTTGCAGTTATCTATGCATCATCGGTTAAGGATAGAGAAAATGAACAAGATCTATGAAATAAGTAGAATAATCTTGCACAGAAACAATTCCTCTTGGATGATGTATTAATTCCCTTGCAAGATCATCTCGCAATGTCTATGTAAAGAAGTCCTCATTGAAATTTATTTGTAAGTCTTCCTAAACCATGTCTCTGGTATGCTCTGCCTGAAAAAAAAACCTCCCACCAATTCATGGCGGAGTCACCAAGAATATAGACTACAGGCTTGACCCTTCACTCTAGAAGCATCTCATGATGGTCGAAAAAAGACTTCCTGGATTCTATCCATGAATCTGAAGCATACTGACCACATCTCTCAGAGAAGGTGGGAGGTGCTGTTATAGAAAGTCCCATGTAAGCTCTTCCATGGATGGGGTAGTTCTTAGAACATTCTAAACTAACTGCATAAACCTAAGGAGACTATCCCTGAACTGAGAATCAGGGCCCATTAGAATGTTGGAAGTAAGTCGTACCACTGGAGGCACTATGAGTGGTATTTTAAGTAACACTATAGTATGAACAACAAGAGGTACTTCTTGTGGTTCAGGACCCACCATCTCTGGAATGTTCTCATCACCACTCTCTTAAGGTATGGTACTAAGACATCGCAAATACATCATTCTAAAATAGACAAACACACACCTTTAGACAAGATTTAATAGGAGATGAGGACGATAGGTAAAGGTGTAACAGAGTTGGTAGTTACCTAGCGTGCCTCTAATCGCTACATAATAGATATCCCACTCTAAGAGACAGGTCTAGATAAGAAAGAGAAAACATAGAATGATAAATAGAATGAGTCTTATCACTTATTTCCTAGGTAATTTCAAGCTAACATCTAACAAACTGTCACAACATTATATTTAACAAACAAGCACTTCAAATTTTTACAACTAGACACAACAACACTCACATGGAAATAGGAATATGCACACAAAAGTTAGTTATGGAATATAAATATTCATGTCATTTTAATCCCTATGGTTCCACATATGATGCATGTAAATTCATTTCCCTCATACAATCAGTTTGAAATGTAGAAAACCATTAACTCAATAATACCAACATAAATATGAATATAAAACAAGTGTGTGACCCAACAATGAAATAATATCACTGAAAAATTGGCATAATCAACAACTACAATCCCAACCCAGGAATTTTTGTTTCCCCTATACATGGGTTAGTTACATCCAATCATTGGTTACATTACATAATCCTATTACCTAGTCTTATTTCTAACCAAAACAGAAGGAAAAAAATAAAAAAATAACCACCTTTGATACCACTTTGTAATGTCCGTGTCCTAGGATCCACTAAAAGGGTACTCTGAGTCGAGTTGGCCATATCTTTTCAAGCACATCTCCCTGAATGAAAAAGGTAGTCGACTAGTGGCGGCAGCCTTTTTAATGTGTCTACAGGGGAGACTATTCCCCCATAGGAAATAGGTAATACACAGTGGAAGAAAAAAAATTATAACAAGTAGCTAAATCATATAAATAAAACAAATAGTATTATAAGGAATTAAATAATCCAAATTAAAAAAATGAAAAGTTTGGAAGTTGATAATTCAAACCAGATACACAATGATGTCATGTTATGATGTTTTTACTAAGAAAAAGTACCAAAAGTAGTAATACAAGCATGATATCAAAATTGTAATGGAACGACACAAATTGAAACAAATTAATATAAAGGATAGGCTCAGTCCTCTACCCCCAGGCTACATCCAAAATAGTAAATCCATTATGCATTGCAAGTTGTACAATTACCTATATCCTTATCTTCAGACATTAATTCTACTTAGGTACCAAAATGTGCCCGATCTGGGTGTGAGATAAAACCCATTAGACCTACACCAATGGTGTCTAAACCCTTCCATTTCATGCTATAATTTTTTTCCCAATATATAATAAATTAATTCAATTAAATAATAAAAATAAAATAATTATCCCTTGGTCTGGGTTCTCAACGACACCCATCCATACCACCTGCTTCGTCTTAAGCTGGGAATCTAAATAAAGTACCTATAATTAGCAGGATGTATATATATATAAATTCTCGAAAAAAATTAGGTAGAAAAAAAAGGAATATACCCCCAAGATTGTGCTTTATCTTGGGTCTAATTTATGGGTCAAAAAAGTGTGCTTCATTTGAGTAGAAAATTATCATAATTCAAAATGAACCCAAAGATACATCAAATAAAACCGTCCAAAAATTATCATATTATTATGTTAATGTTTAGAGGCAGAGTCCAAGCCTGTCCTAAAGGTATCGCTATGGTACATCTTCCAAATTAACCAATACCACTGATCCCGTCCAAGGAAATATTTTGAAAGACCAAGTATATCTCAAGTAATGGTTTTATCATGAGTCTGTCCTGGGTGTTGCACATAAGGGGTCAAGTATCAGCTAAGACATAGCGTAGCCACTTTTCCAATGGGTATGTCCACGATTGTCCATTAAGGAAGCCATATCACTCATGAATTTACAAAAAACCCAGGGAACCCTCATCTAGAAAATCCCAAGACATCACCTCCCAGGCATATAGTGTGGTGACCAATTAGGAATGGAGAGTCAATCTATGGTCCTCAATACGGAACCCACGTTGTCTCACTACCCTAAAATTAATTAGATGTCAAGGAAGTAGATACCACATAGTATGCACGTAAAATATTAAAAAAATTAATAATCAAAGAGCTATGTACTTCCAAATAATTTAATCCAAATAGTCGTAGTCAAAACACATTATCGTCAAAAGAAGAAAAAAAGAACTTCTCTCTTTTATAATAGAATTTAATGGTAATAATTTTTAACAAGAAATCATTTGGAATAAAAAATACCAACAAGACCCCAAAATTCATGGTTCATAATTATCATGAATAAGTTATTTTATATAAAAATCAAACAAAGAGGGGTCACACAACACATGGAATTAATAAATTAATTATTCAGGGCTAACAAAATTTATAAAAATTATGTCGACACAACCAAAGGGGTATCCAACGATGTCGCAACCAATTTAAAAAATATATTTCATCTCAAAAGAGGTTTCATTAGTCATGAAAATTAATTTTATTAAATTATATTAGGAAAAATTAATATCACCGGTAGACCCTGATGAACGACACAACAGGCGATCTAAAAGTCGCAAAGAAATGATGGGAAAGAGAGTAGATGTCCTACCACATAATTAGTGTGGATCCTACACTCCATGGTGACCTTTGATATAACCTAAAATGGAATAAAATAGAATATTTTTTAAAAAACCTAATTTCAATTAAAAACCATCCACGATGGATTGAATGATGAATATTGTATGAGATCATACATTTCATGGTGTGTGAGGTTAACCATACCATGATCTTCATAATGCATCAAATGATATTGGAAATTGAGAAGGGACGGAGGTGTAGAGATCTTCCAAAGGAGGGGGAGGGGAAGGTGCACCACTTCGTAGGGGGCATGACACACCAATATGAGAGGGAGGAGAGGATGAGAGAAAAATAAAAGAGAAGAAAGAAATAAAAAGGGTGAGAAAATATAAAAGAAAAAATAAGTAAAATAAAGTAAAATAAATAAAATACAATAAAATACAATAATAAGAATAAAAAGGGATGGATAATGGGAAATAGTAAATAAAATGGGTTAACCCATTTTAATTATTTCCACTCTTCTCCAATAACTTTTATTCTATTATTTATTTTTATCCCATTTTAATTTTTTATTCCATTAAAAAAATTATTCCTATTAAATTATTTTTAACCTAAACACTATGGTATAACATGATGTAATATTTTACATGAAACCTGTGAAACTATTTAAATAACTAAAATAGATACTTGATACCCTCATCAGGGTGAGCATGCATGTACCATGTGTCGCATTAAGGATTTGGACTAAAAATTTTAACCGTTCCTACAATTATTAATGCTGAGACATTACACAATCATCTATGGGCCTAAAACATCAATGCTTGTGTATTCCCACTATGACTTCATCCACATTATATGTGCTGTGTCTTAAAATAACATATAATACTCATCTTAGGATGATATAAGAGTGAAATGAATAAACTTCTTGGTGTTCTAAGATACACATATTATTACAATAATGTAAGAATTCCAAGAAATATAATTTTAATCATCACTATCTCTTTCCTAGTCTTATTAGTATAACCGCAAATATTAAATGATTAGTTTTTGTTATAATTTTATTCTATAATGAAGGATTTCATTAATATATTAAAAAATATAGTTTTCTACCATAATATTATTCTATTTTGGGTAGAATTGGAATCATTCACACTGTAAAACTGTATAAATAATATCTAATCTTGACACTATTAAATTATATAAGTTATTGATAAGTCATTGGAAGTCCATTTGATTCCAACTCCTTCCGTCATCATCCAAGGAAAACATATTCCCAAGAGCTTCATGAAAGGTAATATATCTGCATGCATCTATTAAAAACATTTTATATAACTCATCAGAGTACATTCCAATTGAGATAGATAATATTTTCTATATTAGTATCTTATAAACTCATGAATATTTTTATCTCACCATAATGTAATTTTCAAGGAGGATCCTCATTATGGTAATAAATTCCTAAAATTTTCTTCTTTATTTCTTGTTAAAATAATTTCATAAACATACAAAATCAAAAGAAGTAAATTTATGTCATCTCCATTGACAGAAATATTTTAATAGACATTATTCTTCTTCAATTTCATTCTCCGTAACTTCTTTCCCAAATTCTAAAACAAGGCTCGGACAACTTTTTTGGTCACATATGGGTATGTTTTTACCTTTCACACTTTATAACCATCATCCTCATAGATAAAACCTTCAAGTTATTAAATATTCTCCTCTTCCTCAATTTTTTCCTTAAGTAATATGGAACTCATTTCCATTTAGAATACAAAACAACATCATTGATCATTAATAACTTGAATGATTTAGACCTTTTAAAGCCTTTAGACAGGACAAATAATCACAAAAAACAATCATTACCCTTAATATCACAGTATCCTTTTATAAAAAAATTAGTTTTTTCCATTCCACATCAACTTTCTCACTAATCGTATCCTGAATGAAACACATTGTCCCAATAAAGTGTTTTTTGATATTTCCCTAATTTCCAACATTAATTATTCTCAATTTACTTAAAATTTTTCACATCATTATAACCCAATGCTCATGTTATATGTATTAATGATTACAATTTGGATTAGACTAAGTGAGAAACATTGTATGATTATAAATTATCGTAATTTTTTATATTTTTAACCACTTTTTATTATCAAATAATTATGTTTCTATCAAGGTGTATTGTATGTTTTTGGAACCAAGAATTTTCTCAATTTGATCCTACCTTGTTACTAAAATTTTCATAATCATCTTGAGAGTTATAAAAGTATTATTATTCATGTGTAGAGATCTCAATGTGTAATGATCTCAATCTGTAAAGATCTCAATCTGTAAAGATTGTTTTAGTCCTTCAACATCATCAACAGTGATAGATTCTTATCAAGAATTTTGATTTTTCAACACGATTACATCAAATTTGATGACAATATTCCTCACCTTCTTTTTCTAGCCCCAGTATCTTATTCCATTAGGATTATACCCTTGAAATGAACCCTTTTTTGCACTCTCATCAAAATTTTACAAATTACTGTATTTAATCATGATATCGCATGGTCTATCAACCAAATTTCTATTCATTAAGAAACAATACTTTTTTTACCACAAGACAAAATTTATATTGACATAATTAAATTAAATTACACACTACTTAAAAATACGTGTCATTTTTATTATGGATTATCTATAATTCTATTTTATTATGGTATGTTCAAAGCGAATTTTCCAACACTTTTCCACTAACCACATATTTTACCTATCAACAAAAATATTTTATTAGTATTTATATGTATCACTATACTCATTTATTATCAAATTTTTCTAGTTATATTCCTCAAAATCATTATTATTGCATTCAAATCCTTTATCATATATGAATATTTTACTAAAACCCCTATTTGATTCTCTAAAATCCTCAAACAGTATTTATTTTTACTTAATTTACAAAAACTTATACATAACATATATGTTTAAAATCATAAACCAAAGTCCAAACAAGTATATTAACTAATAAGGTATCATTTTTCATTTTTCTCTGATTTGTGACTCTTAATCCAGATAATTCCCATGTGACATATATTACATGTTTTATAATTTCTAACTATATCATTGGTATATTTTCCACAATATTATGTTTTAAAAGCTTGTCCACATTCTTATACCCCAAATGGATCATTTTTAGGTCAAATCTATTTTTCTTCCTTTATCCTCATACGGCATGAATTTTGATCTTCTAAATTATGAAATTGATTTTTTACTTTTTTCCCTTTCAGTTTAAAAGTTCAACCTTTCTAATATTTATAAGACATGAATTCATCTAAAGGATCATATTATTTCCATTATCACAAATTAGATAATCACTATGAATCTTGTGCCTTAACCTAATAATAAATAGAATATTTTATAAATTAACTTAAAAAACATGGTATATCCAACTCATTTCACATTGAGTGGTATATAATTTCTAATATTGTTAACACTTCAATCACATTATTAGATATATTTAGTATATTTTTTATTCCAATAATACATGATGAGAAATCACTATCGAGTACACATGGATTCTCTCTATTTTAAACCATATAAGCCACCTCGACCATCTTTGCATGATCAATGTTGTGCCTCCATTTAAAATATTTGGAACATTATTTTTCCCTATCTACCCCATAAGAAAGGTATGTGATTTTATGCCATTGTTTCATTGTTAGTAACCCCATGATATTTTGTGAATTGTATTTTTTTAATTAATTTAATCATTTTGATAGTTTTAATTTCATGCCAGACTAAAGAAGGATTATATTACATTAAAGAACCATGTTTGGATTATGCTATATGAAACACCAAGTAAATCATTCACTACATGAAATATTAATTTTATCTCAAATTAAACTCAATATATACATTCCTCAATGGCTTCTGTAATACACAAGAATGAGTTTTACCAAACAATAATATTTTTTAAAAATATTAATACTTAATATAATAAGGTATAACATAGATGTTAAGTTAACAGTCATAAATAAGATTAATAAAATTATGAAAATAAAAGTATGAATTCATTAGTTTCAAATGAATTAAAAATGGACATACAAACCAATTGATTATAAATGGAATGTTTTTATAGGAAAAAATTTATATGCTCACAATGTTATTTTTTCCTGATAATTTAAATTATTTTCAATTAATTTTTTTATTAATGTAATATATATTATATATAAAATAAAATATTTTCTATATTCACCTAATATATTTGATAAATATAAGATAGGGTCATACCCAATTTCACGCATGCAAACTTATATCTTTACTAAGGCACTTTTCACTTCTTTTAATGGAGAACCTATTTGAAATCCAATTTTTTCCTCTTTTAAAAGTATTATATGAAAAAATAAACTTAATCATTGAAATATTAAAATAAAAATTAGTTTACATATAATTGTTTTTTATTTTTATGTGAAGTTTCATATTTTAATGAATAGTGAGAAATACTAAATTTTAACGCAAATCATCAATTTCCTATAATTAATATTTCAGTAGAAATTATATTTAAAATTGGATTCAAAGTGTATTTATATAATATTTTTTTCTATTATTACAATATAGGTTATTGTAATGAATTTCACTTTGAAATTGTGAATAAAAAATTAGCAAACTCTAGGATGTTTTTACATTAAAAACCTGTATTGTCGTCCTGCATGTGAGATTTAATTTAATTTAATTTCTACCACTACTCAGATTGGAATTTTGGAAAATTAATTTCATTTTTTGAATTATAATGGATTATAATTTCTATTATATTAATCTTAGTTTTTGACTAGAAATATTAGTTGAAGTGGTTAAAATTAATTGCAATGATTAAGAGAAAATTTAGTCTAACAAAGTAGTCAACTGTAAATCTATGACCCAAAACAACCTAGAAAATTTTAAAATATAAATTTGATAGGAATATTACTAATCTATACACTTTTGGATTGAATTGGTCCTATTATTTTATCCACATACTATCGGAAAAAGGTTGGTGGAATTCCTTTTCCAAAAATTCACAAGAGTGTCACTCTTCCTCCACTATAAAAAGGCCTCCTCTTCTCCCACTTACTCGCACATATCAAGCCACATTTCTAGAAAAAATTCTGAAAAAATAGATCCTAAAAATAATTTCCTTAAAACTATAATCCTATCCCCTTTTAGAAATAATTACAAGGAATCCCTTCATTGACAATTAAAAGGAATTACCCAAAGAATATGTAACATTCTTTCTCAAGCTCCATTGTAATATTTTCATTCTCCGCCCCCTAATCTATAAATATTCCATTTTTATAAAACAAAAACAATAACCAAAATATACCTATATGTTTCTATTCTCATTTTTATACCAACACTTACCCACAATTTCATCCAATGGGAAACGAACAAACTTTATATGTGAACGAAAAACTACTCCCACATGAAATGATGATATTATGTTTCCCCTTTACCACCTATCTTTATGAGAATTATGATATAAAATATATTTATATATTATATATATGATATTAATAATTTCTTTATTCATTTTAATTATTTTACAACATATAACATTATAGTTTCTATTTTTTAAAATATAATAATTTCATTTGAAAAAGTGCGGACTACTACTCCCTCAAAGCGATGTGATTCATTCACACACAATGTGGAATGTATTAAGTATTGTATTAGTGAACATATATGATATATAAAACAAGATAATTATAAGTAATGATATTTTATACATATATATTATTTCTTTTATTTCTTTCAATGCGATAATAAAACAGAAACAACATTCATGCGTACGTACGGCCTACCATCTCCATGAACGGTGTATTCCATTTCATACTCTTATAATATATAGTTTATTATAATAAAAATATAATTAATATAAATTATATTTATATCACGTTTTATATTCTTTAAAAAAAATATGTATAAGGACCAATGATATAAAAAATTAATACACGTGTGAAAAACAAAGCGAATATTACCTAAAGTGAAACCATAACATAGACTTGTTGGAATGATGGTAATATAAAATCATAATAAAACCCTATTTGGTATTATATATATCAATATGGTTTTATGATATATAAATAATAATGTTATATTTATTATACAGGATGTTTGTATGTGTACACCGAGAGTCAAGACACAATGAAAGGGAATTACAAGTCACTTTTTTCATGAGATTCATGTCTCATTCATCATTCATATCAATTGTGTGGTGTGTATACTGACCATTAATGTGTTATATGAATATTATTATTAAATATATGGGTACTTACAAATCCATTATATGATAATTATTTCATGGGGTTAATGTATCAAAATTTTCCAAATACGTAAGACAGTTTTGTCGAATTTTTACTTCATTAAGACACATGTTTTGTTCTGAACCATCGTTATTTTTTGAGGGGTATATACATACATTTGAAATGTAATATCCTAAATCCACTTATTTTCATTAAATATTAAACTGTATGTAATTTAACTTTCTTACATAGGGAGTACGACACAAATTTATCAAGTGGTGAGAATTTATTGAAACAATCTCATCATTTTTTGAGATTGTTTATGATTATTCATTAATGATTAAATCTTATGATCCATATCTAGAAAACTATCAAGTATTTTCTTAAATTCCTATAATTTATTTTTTCCCAATGTAATGGTACCATTTTTTCACTCTTTGGTAGATAATACAATCAATACATTTGGTTAAAAAGTCTAAATTTACCACTCTCTTAAGATGGAAATTTGTGTTCCTTCACTTCCATATTTTATAGAATGTTTCCAAAAAAATATATTATTATGATATAATCATTAAATGAAATTTTTACCCATGATTTACCTTTTAAGAAAATGGTTTTTAGAAAATGAATCATCTTGTCGTTTTCAGTTGAGGCATATTTCTGAACATTTTATTGAGAAAAATGAATGTTTGACAAGTATGGATTCACCCACCATCACGACCGTCATTCCATTGGAGATTTTATTAAATTATAAAAAAAATTGAAAGAAATTTTTTTCCTAATATTATATAAATTTTATTTTTAGTGTATTTTTAAGGAAACTTTTTTTCAAATGTTTTCCAAGATTTTTTATAATTATCAAGGTAAAAAAGTTTTTTTAATGTTTTCATGATTCTTTCATGTGTTTTCTAGTAAAAATATCTTCAAATAATTTTTCAAGATATATTTATATGTTTTGAAATATTTTCAATGAAATTTTTTTCCAAACAAAATTTAGGATTTCATTATAAGTTTTCAAATAATTTTCATGTAAATGGTTTTCAAAATGATTTCAAGAATTATTTATATCTTTTCAAAGTACTTTTAATGAAATTTATTTCAAAAAGTTGTAAAGATTTCATTATAAGTATTCATGAATTTTTTAATGTAAATGGTTTTGAAAATGATTTCAAAGATTCCACTATAAGATTTCATGAAAATGTTTTTCAAAGGGTTTTTTATTTTATTAAATTTTAAATATGAAAGGATATTTTCCATAAGATAATGTTTCAAAAGAATTCTCAAAATTATTTCTTATCTAAGATGAAATCTATTTGTATTACTGAAGCCATTATGTGGAAATTATTAAAAATTTTCATCAAAATTATTTCTCTAAATGTTTTATGTTTTTATATAATGATTTCTATAAAACTCGTTTCCCTTTCATTAGTTATAAACTTTTGAACCCCTCTTCTTTTCATGGGTTATGATTTTTATGAAACTATAAAGAAAACTATATCTGTTTTCCATATATTGTGATATTAATACATGTTTATGAAACCAATTTCATTTGATGGGTTATAATATGATTTTTAATGATCTTATACCACATGTATGAATGATTTAAACAAGATATGGGTGGGACCTATATCTCCCTCCAATGCATTGGGTAAAAACTTATATCTAATGAGATAGACTAAGACAGTCTTGAGAGTGATCTTTGACTACTAATACGGTCATGGGAGTGAACCATGACTACCAATATGGAATGATGAGTTAAGTCATGCTATTAATAAGGCCATGGGAGTGAATCATGAATACCAAGATGGTATGGGGATTGAACCCATTCTATTAAAATGTCCTTGGAAGAAATTCCATGACTGCTAGGGAAATCATTTTATGTGATTATGTTGTTTTCCATAATTCTATCTTTTATTCCTATGTTATGCTTTCATAGAATATGTTCTTCATATCCATATGATTCATCTCTTATAAACTTCAATAATTTATGCCATGATTAATTTTTATGATCTTTGATTTTATGGGTGTGGCCTTCAAATTTTATGATCACATTCTCAAACCCCTATGCTCTTTTTTATGCATATGTGTCACACTTAGTTACCCTTACTCGGCATCTGATCTAACCTCTTTTTATATTTCCTTCCCTGGATTATTAATATATATATTTCTTATATTATATGTCCAAGAGGGTTGGTATTCTTGTATAACCTATTGGAAGATAATTCTACTCGATCATGGAAGATGATTTACATTTCCATTGTTCCAAAGTCACTAAACTACTACAGTCTTTGGGGGTCTATTTGTATAATGTTTTTAGTATTCCCCAAAAGTAATATAATGTCTATGTATGTTAAGATGTGGTCATTATAGTTGGTGTCATATTTATGTTTTAGACATCTTTTATAAACTAGGATGAGAGAAATTAGTGATATCCCTTGGTATATTTCAAAGGATATATTTAATGATGTCTCTAAGGATATGTTTAAGGTTGAGTAATGATTTTGAAAATTTTCCTAGAATTTTTTTAAAGTATAGATCATGTTTTTTCTTAACAATAAATCTGTATGTGCATAGTACTTGTGGAATTGGCTCAAATATATATGAACCAATGAATAAAAACTATAACAATGTGTGTAAGACCTGACTCATTATAACCTGGGACATGAAAACAGGCCTTATTTAACACTTAATTTGACACTCTGAGGGTATATTATTTTGGAATTCACAAAATCATATCGAGTCATCATAAAGTATTTAAATATATTTTTTATGAATAACCTATTATAAACATGATGTGTCATAATTTAAGGAATGTGTTATAACTTAAACATCCTATAAGTAATTATTTTTCTTGATTTCATGGATTTACACAATGATAAGTGTTTCTCAAACTATGACTTCGAGTTTTATTCAATGGAGGGAACCAGAAGTAATGAGGTTAATGTTGAATTTAATGATAAAATTTCTGATGGGAAGTCAAATGGGATTATCACTAGAGTGAAAGATATTGTGATAATGCCTAGTCAATTTTCACAGAACCTAATTAACAAAGTGTACCATTATGAACTATCAGACTCACCAATGAAGATGGGGGAGAAGTTTACTAAACTTTTAGTTAAACGGATCATGGAAGAAATAATATTCAGTATTGATGGTGGAAATAATGTGTAATGAATCCCCTAAGTGAATTTCATTGAGGAAAATGTGTTTTTCCTATGGAAATGAAATACGCAAAGCAAGTGACTACAAAGTAAAAATAAAGAGTTCGTTTAATGAAGTTTATGGGAATATTTGACACCCAAATAAATTATCAAAGGATGAATTTTTTAAGTGTGGATTGAAAGGCCTTTATGAAAATCGGTGTCCCAAGTGGAAAGGTCCCATAGAAAATCATCAAGGTTCCCTGATTAATAGTTATATTATTGATGATTTTGAGACTATAGATGAAATGTGAAAGGAAATAGGTATTAATTAATAGGATAAGAAAATATTTTTATTTCTTATGGATAAAGTGTAATAATTAAACTATAAATGTATTTTTATTCAAGATATTTATTATTTGAATGGCGAAGTGGAGTTGTATTGTCTAGTTTATTTTTTTCTTAATGTATTTAGAAGATTTTTTTGAATTTTTCTAACAGATAAGAAAAGTGATTTAATGAAAAGGTGATATTTTTAACAATGTATTAAATCCCTTAATATGGTACTTAAATTATAATAATATTGTTTAGTTATGATATGTGGTATATGAATATGTAAATTATCTTGTATTGATTACCTATGAAGTAATTAAATAATTTTTAAAAAGTATTTTCTCTTATTATTCATGAAGTTTACAAAAGAAATTATTTAAAGAATAAATGCAATATACTATGGAATAAAGAGATATACATGTTTTCAAAAATGATTTATTTTAATTCCAAACATTACTATTTTTCAATATAATATTTGATGAAGGTATTCACATGTTAGGAATGTGACAAATAAAATCTACTTTTTAATATATGGGGGATTAATGTTAAGATAATTTCAGGACCTTATTTTGAATGTTTTGGATTTTCATCATCGTGAATGGTTATATATTTAACCAATATTTAAAAGTTTAAGTTAAACTTTGGTGGAAGTATTTATGTTTTGAGGTTGTATCAAAAACCTAGAATAAAGGGATATTTAATTAATAACCTTATTTCAAAGATGTTTATCATATTAATTTTTCAAGTTATATTACTGTGGTTTTAGAAAAGTTCATCATGTATGATGAGACAAGAAATCATGTCTGGTAAGTCTTTGGGTATTGAACCCATGATCAAAAGATGATAAGGGTTTCATGCCTACCACTAGCATATGTGATGTCCTGGTTAAAATGTAATTATTTTTTATGAATAAATACTAATGCTGAACTGGTAGAGTTATTTTTTATTTTTAATGATTATTGTATTAAACATATTGATTTTGAATAATAATTAGTGACAAATAGTTATAATTTTTATTCTTTTATGGGATTTAAGATCTACTATACTTTTATTTTAGTACTCCAGGCATCAAATTTAATATCTTAACATCCATTTCATGTAGTAATGGATGAATTAAAAATTAATAAAATCACAACGAAAGAATGAAATTTTATTTATACAAATATATCAAGTATGTATATTTCATTATATTCTTGATCATTAAAATAAATAAATAATTTTAGTAAAATGATCAAATAAATAATATTGTCTTAATACCTTAATTTTTATTGAACCAATTTTCTTTTCAATTATCATGGATTTAAGACTTTGAGTCCCTAAAATATTCATTGTTCAATCACTTGTTTGTGATTGAGGACCTAAATCACCCCTATAAATATTTATGCATTTCCTGCAATCCCATTTTTTTGCTGGCCACTTATGTTATAATATATGGAAACCTAGTTATATATTAATGTGTGCGATGCTTATGTTTCAAACATTACATTTATAAAGGATGTTTTATGATTTATTTTTTAAGATCTAGGCTTCTAAGAAAGTAACTTTTAAATATTAAACCTTGGATAACCTAGAATAATATTTCGTGAGAATTTAATTTTAAGGGGGGTAGAACGTGACAACCTTAGATTTGGTGAAATATTTGTTTTTCAAATTCATTTAATCTTTTGGATATTTTGAATATCAGACAACACTAAAAATAGATTATTTTATATAATATCACCACGTTTGAATTATGTTCTACACAATACTAAGTTAATCATGTAGTAAACAAAATATAGAGTTTATATTACTTTAGACAGAACACTAAGGTTAGCATACGTTACACACCAGACTGAATTTCCTCGATGGCATGCATAACACACACGACCGATTGTTACTAAACAATAATATATTATTAAGAAACATATATTTAATATAATAAGATATAACATATTCATTAATTTTATGTATATGAATGGGATTAACTGACTTATGAAAATACCTACATGAATTTATTTATAACATGTCAACTAAAAATGGATAGAATGACCAATTTAATATAAATGGACGGTATTTATAGAAAACTATATTTATTCTCACAAATCCATTTTATCCAAATAAATTTAATTAATTACAACTAGTGAGTGATATTAATTTAATATATGTTAATATATATTATTCCATTTTTTTATATTCATCCAATGGATTAGATAAACATAAGATAGGAACAGCCCTAATTTCATCCATAAAAATCAATATTTTGATTAAGGTTATTTTACCTTCTTGTAATGAAAAACCTATTTTTAATACGATTATTGGAAATTTTAAAAATTATATATGTTAAAAAAATTGATATAGGAACATCATAAATATGTTAGGTTTAATTTTTTGTACTTTTCTACAAAGATTAATATTTTGATGAATAGTGAAAAATACTGAATTTTAATTCAAAACTGTATTTTCATCTATTTTATTTATAAGGTTAAATAATATTTGAAATTGGTTTAAAATTTTAATTAGTAATATAATTATTAATTAATTAAATTTAGGATACAGGAATCAATTTCACTTTGAAATTTCATATAAAAACTTAGTGAACTTTTGTATGTGTTTACTTTAAAAGCTGACATTGTCGTCTCTTCTACAGGATTAAATTTAAATTAAATTTTACCAATTCCATGGTTGTAACATAAAAAATGGATTACATATTTTTAATCAAAAAAAATTATAATGTATATTATGTTAATGTTAGTTTTTTACAAAAAATATTAGTGAAAGCGATTAAAATTAATCACAATTATTAAGATAAAAATTAGGTTAAAATGTACTAAATCTTATATTTATGACCCAAACCAACCTAAAAACATCTCCAAGATCCATTGGCTGGAAATATTTTGACCCTATCCTTCCTTGGATATAATTATGTCCATTATTTGATCCACTTGACATCAGAAAACATGGGTGGAATTCCTTTTCAAAAAATTTATAAGATTGTCACTCATCCACCACTATAAAAAGGCCTTATATCCTCCCACATCCTTAGACCTCTCAATTTAAATTTCATCAACCAATATATAAAAATATAACTCAGAAAAATCCCTCTCATTAACCATGAATCCTCATGTTTGGTTGAAATAAATCCATGGAAGCCCTTTGTTTCCAACCAAAAGTAGTTGCCCAAATAATTGGTAACGTCCTTCCTCAAGATCCTTTATCTTATTTTCATTCCCCAACACCAAAACTCTACTTATTCATTAATTATAAAAATAAATAGTATCCTAAATATATTGTGATTTTTTATTCTATGGTTTTGAGATAAATATATACACACTTTTATCTAATGGGTAACAAATATATTGTTTATGTGTACGATGAATAACTACCTCACGAAATAATGATTGTTCCATCTACCTTTACCACATATAGTGGTGTTAATTATGATGTAAAATATATTTATATATAATAGATATTATATTTATAATTTATTTATGGTTATGTTATTTTTTTACAACACATATCTTTTTTACTTTATATTTTGTGTAAATATGATAATTTCATTTGAGGAATGTAGACTACTGCCCCCTCAAAGTAATGTGATTCGTTCACACACTAAATGAAATGTATTAATGATGGGTTTAGTAAACTTATTTTAAATATATAACATCATAATGATACATTTATTATGTTATATACTTATATTTAATTTTATTTCTTTCATTCAATATGACAATAAAAATGGAAATAGTGTTCATGCGTACGTACGACGTATGGTCTCCATGAAAATGTATTCCATTTCAAACATTTATATTATATAGATTATTATAATAAAAATATAATTAATATAAATGATATTTAGATCATGTTTTACATTTTTTAAATCAATATATATGTATAAGTACCAATGATATAATAAATTAAGATATATGTGAAGAACATAGTAGATATTACATGAAGTGAATCCTTAACATAGAATTGTGAACAAATGGGTAATATAAAGTCATAATAATCCCATATATGACATTAGATATAAGAATATAGATATTTTAAATTTTTAAAATCAACTTCTATTTACAATACTGGAATTCTATATGAGTACGGAGAGAGTAATGACACAAGGTAAGGAATTTTCATCTCTCTTCTTATTTGGGTGAGACGTAAGCCTTATTAACCACCCATTTTATTTGTGTGGTGTGTATAATTACAATGAATTTATTATATGAATATTTTTATTAAATATATGTATATTTACATATCAATTATGTGATCTTTATATAATGGGGTTAATTTTTCAATAGTTACCAAATTGGTAAGATAGTTTGATCTCAATTTTTCATTATTTAAGACACATGTTTTGTTATGCACGAACATTATTTTTTTGAGGTTCATATACTTCCATATGATATATGATAACATGAGTACCATTATTTTATTTATATTTTAAACATAATTTAATTTTAATTTCTTATATGGTGAGTATTATTCAATGTACCCATGTGGTAATAGTTTATTGAAATAATCTCATTGTTTACTAAAATTATTTATGATTAGGATTTCATTAATGAATTATTATGATTTGTATATCAAGAAATATAATTAATTTTATTACTCCCTATTTATTCATGTTATATCTAAGTTATGGTTCCATTTTAATCTTATTTTGTACATAATATGATAATGAAATGGTTTTTAAGAATGTTTGAATTTACCTCCCACTTCATTAGGAAATATATGTTCCTTCAAAACAATATTTTATAAAAGGTTTCCAAAAAAATATACAATTATACTATGATATTTAAATAAAATTTTAACTAATTTAATACCTCTTTTAAAAAAATTAATTCGTATTCTTGTCATTTTTTTGGTAGAGGAACTTTTTTAAGCTTTTTATGATGAAAAAGAAATGTTTAGAGTATACTAATTTATTCACAATCATAATCGCCATTCCATTGAATCATAAATTAAAATATTAAAATGTTATTTTTTTAAAGAAAAACGTTTCCATGTTTTCTATAAATTTGTTTTCTTAATTAGTTCTCATGAAAATGGTTTTATAAAAATAAATTTTATTTTAAAAAATTCAATGGAAAAAAAGTTATTTGAAATTTTTTCATGATTCCTTCATAATTTTTCATGTAAAATGTATTTCAAAACATTTTAAACATTTTATTATAATATTTTGATTTATTTTTATATAAATGGGATGCAAAACATTTTCAATATTTCTTTATATGCTTTGAAAGTATTTTTAATGAAATTTTTTTCAAAACAAATTTCATGATTTCTTTATATATTTTCAATTTCTTTTCAATTAAATGAGATTCAAAATGTTTTAAATATATCACTATGATTTTTCATGAAGTTTACGAAGGAAACATTTTTCAAAATGTATTCAAATATTCGTTTATAGGTTTTTCATAAATATGGTTTTCAAAATGATATATATTGGAAAAACATTTAATAAATACGAAAGGATATTTTCTATCACAATTTTTTCCCATCAAAGATGACATCCGTTGGTATTACTCTTGCCTTTCTAGGAAATTGATTCAAATTTTTCATCCATATTATTTGACTGAATAGTTTATTTTTTGATGGAATTATGTTTATGAAACATGTTTCTTTTTCAGGGGTTATATGATTTTGAACCCCGATTCTTTTTACAAGTTATAGTTTTGATGAAACGGTTATGAAACCTATATCTTTTTTCCAATGTTTATGATTTGATTACATGTTTATGATACCAATTCCATTTCATGGGGTAGGATAAATTTTTTTAATGAACTTATGTCACATGCATGTATTATTTCACTCTATGATTTATGGGATTTATATCTCCCTCCAATGCATTGGATATACATTTATATCTCATGAGATATACTAAGATGGTATTAAGAGTGAAACATAACTACTAAGATGGCTATGGGAGAGAAACATGACTAACGAAGATAGTATGAGAAGTGAAATATTGTCTCTAAAATTACCATGAGAGTGAGCCATGGGTACTAAGAAGTTAGGGGCAGTGAACCAATGCTTCAAATTCCTCTTAGGCAGCAATACCTAGACTTTTATGGAATTAATTTTAATAGCTTATGTGATTTCCACAATTCCATGTATTATTACTATGTTATATTTTCATGGATTATGTTCATTAATTCCTTATGATTCATGTATTATGAACTACTATAATTTATAAAATGATACATGTTTATGATCTTTGATATGAAGGGTGTGATCTTCTAATGTTCATATCACATTCACATACCATTATGCTCATGTTTATTCTTACATGTCTCCAATGTTTACCCTTATTATCCACTTCATCTTGACCCCTTTTATGTTTCCTTTTACAGGTTATGAAGATATAATTATTCTATGATATGTCAAAGATGGGTTCTAGTCTTTTAGAACCTTGTGGGACATAATATAGCTCTCTAGTGTACTGGTATTTATGTTTCCATGTTTCCATTGTCACTAAACTCATAAAATATTTAGGAATCTATTTGTATAATCTTCTAAGAATTTAAAAAATGTTATGTAACATATATGTATGTTAATATTGGGTTATTAAATTGTTCATTATACCTCCCAAATGTATCCATAATATAATCGAATAAATTTTTTAGAAGTAAATTTTCATTCGGATGTTATCATAGCTATCCTTTAAGAATTTTAAATTTAATCAATTTGGATTTAAAAAATCTCTTAGATTAATGCAGTGTGGGATTTTTTCATCACACATACACTTAAAATTCATAGAATATATCACACCGAAATCATCCTTCTAGGAGAAATAATTGGATATAGGTAATTAGTACTTTATAATATGTTTATTGATTTTCCTTGTGATTTGATATAAGCTATTATATGTTAATTATTACACATATAATAATATTTTATTTAAATATTACCTTTTACAAAGGCTCAAACTTCGTATTCATCCCTCTCTACAAAGTGATTCTTTGGTAACTTTTAGAATCATCATTGGTTTTACAATGTGTTAATTCGGCTTTTTATGTGATGTAATCACCTTATTCTTTACATTTTCACTATAACAACCACACAAATTGTAATATGGGTAAATAAAAAATTATTGTTGGAAGTGTGGAATAATATTTGGGATTATTCGAAGCCTTAAAGTCATTCTAGGAAAATTTTTGGGTTTCACTATCATCTTTAATTGAATTTATGAACATCACAACATTGAATTTACTCAGTGAATTTTCACAATATATTATATTTTACCTAATATTGTTTAATTCATCATTCATGGAAACTATATTTCTAGTTGTAATATTGATAAATGTTTATCTTTCTTAAATAGTTTCATTGATCTCTTTTATCTTTTTTTCAACTGAATTTATAGCTTCATAATGTCCTTAGATTTTGAATCCACAAGTTATTTCCATAATGAATCATTATTTTGTTAAATTCATTATATTTTTAAGGAGTATTATATTATATTTAATACATTCCATGAGCTCCACTATATATTGAAAAAAATTGTATCACCTCATCACCCGTTATTCTTCACTTCCCAATTCATCATCATCTTCCCTTGAGGAATACTTGTGTTGTAATTATTTTTACATGAATTCTATTTTCCCTTAATCCTATAAATTTTCTATTTTTATTCGACCTTCCTCATCATAATATGTGACATCATGTTTTTAGAAAAAAAAAAGTATTGTTTCCTCTATTGGATTCTATAGGGCGTAAAAAATAATCCTATTGTGAGACCACTAGCCATCTTATTCATCCTGAATGATCCTTCATGTTGCTCTACCTTATCATATTATTCTTGATTCATAGGTAATCTTACTAAAATGTTTCTAGTATTTCCATGATTTAAGAATTTATATTGTAGATTTCCTATATAAATAGATTTTATTCATTATATTCCTTTTGAGAACAAATATTTGAATTCTTTTAAATGAAGGGACTAATATTCTACATCGGTTTCTTCGACATGAAATCTCTTTGACTAAACATGATTTGATACATTAAAATCATTAAATTCAGTATACATCAATATTTTTCCATTTCCCTATATGGATAGTCATATTCTCATTTTATATTTGATAAAAACATTATTAAGTTTATAAATGGTCAATTTATCCATATCCTGGTCCTAAATTATAGACATATTCACATTGAATTTATCATAGTGAATTACTATTAGCTTCATCATGCTGATAAAATAATTAATATTTTCAACATAACATGGAATAATGCTTACAATTTTCTTCACTCAAATGAATAATTCGCCCATTGATTCTTCCTCCACTATTTCGATACATCCAAACTGATCTTTCTAGTTTTATAATTGACACACCTTCAATTAAATGGATTATTTATTAATGTCATGTATTTTATTATATATTCCATTTATTTTATTAATTCCTATAACACTTTTCAAAACATTACTAGATAGTTATGAAAGAAACACATTACACACTCTCCTATCAACTTAAACATTATTATCATCCTACTATGTGTATCCTATTATAAATTAAAGAAGATGGAAACTATTATCATTAATATCAATAGAAAACATGTTGAGTGATAGAATATATGATACCTTCTACTCTCTCAATAAATTGAATCTATTTCCATCGATCATAGGTAATCCATTATAGTTAATGTTATTCATTAACTCTATAGATCTCATTAACCATATTTATATGTTATTAAATGGAAAATAATTTTTTGGGAATCATAACATGAACTAATTTAATAATTATTTGACAGTAACAGAAAATCCAAAGAGAGAGTATACCACAATTGACATGTGGGTGAATAAGTGCTTACTAGAAAAGAAAACTCTCAAACTATATGATTTACATAATCAATTTCTATATATAATTCAATATGGAAGTGATTTGATGATGATATATTGACAGAGAATTAGTAGACATGGATAAAAATATTTTCACAAGGTTTAAAAACCCTATTTATCAGGTTGTTAATCCCTATGGTGTTGTATTTCTGAACCTTCTACTTATGTTAAAATTTATTATAAAAGAAACACAGTTTGGAGGAATATTATTTTATTGAAAAAATACACAATGAATAATAAGACTCAAAATTTTTAAAAATATTCACTTCTCATACCTCATGTTCCATTTAAATTGAAACATTTAGTGCACTCACGTTCTTCCCCCAAATATCTTGAAAAATAATTCATAGAAAAACATCTAATTTTCTCAGAATCTACAATTTTAATCAAACACACATATATCTAGGTTTTCCCCATATATTTATAGATATAAATTTTATTTTATTTAGATTATTATATCTATGGATTGATCCACATATCTAAAAGATCAGGAAGACTAAATCCCAAGGATCTAGAAGATTCGTGTAATATAATTTTCTAGAATTATGGCATGGTAGTTACATTATTGTATGGAATATTTGAATTACAAATATCCAAAAATACATTGATCTTTTACAATCAGACTCATCATGCTATAGGGAATTATCTATGTTGTGGTACACCTTGAAAATCCAAAACAAATAAATCCTATAAAAATCACATGTTTTAATGGAATGGTTATTCATAGTGCATCATGATCTTCTTCACATCAATACACTTTATAATGTGAAAAATTTACTCATAGAATAAAACAAATGATTCCAAAATTAATTCAATACAAAATTCACCTATGATTTTCTTCAAAGTGCATTCAACACCATATAAATTCTTTCAAAGAACCCTTGTTGAGAAATAAGTCTAGTTGTGTAAAGTACCATATTTCATTTGAATAATTTATTTTTCAAATCATATTAACTATATGACAAAGTATTCTTATATAATATTCACTAATTCATCCATAAAAATAATTATATCATGAATGAAACAACTATCACATGATTAAATCTCATATAAGAGTAACTAAATAAAGAAATATCTAACATTGGATGCACTCACATCCCTTGTGATATTAATTCAAAAATGATAAGGTGTTAGAACCACTGTTCAATATTTATTTTCATCTGTAAAAGAAAATAATTCCTTTCATTAATATGCATTTACATAACTCTAAAGATAATTATTCTCCACTATTAGCATGTAATCAATTAATAAAAAACAAAACTATCCAATGATCAATAATTAATGGTCTTAAGAAACTTGTCATGATTGGGTTTAAATATAAAGGTATTCTAAACAACTCATCATAAGCTAAAATAATTAATTTGAGATAACTTTATCCATAAATTTTGGATCAGTTTAATTTTGAACATATCTCAAATGAGATCATCTTATCTATCACTTTAAAAATTTACCTCATGATTATTTTCCACTATTAAAAAAGGATCTTGAATTCTGATCATTCAAAAAATTATTAATATATTATTTAACATGAATTTTATATTATTTTCAAAACACGGTATGTTTAATAATTTTGGTTGTTGTTTTTTGTAATAAAATTAATTTTATTTAATGAAAAATGTCATATTTTATCCTTGCACCTATGAGTTTAGATTTGGGTTTTCACAATTACTCCCTTTTTATGGCTTACTACCACTAATGTATACTTGAACATATAAATAATATATCACTACCACATGAAATAGAAATATATAATTGATTATTTGAGAGAAGCGACCCTGTTAAATTGGATCCTTGATAGATCTAAGTAAATAATGTTACATTTCTTCACTACATACCTCTCCCAGACTAATGGAGTAACATATAGGGACTATCGGAAAGATTCTTAATTTTATAATATCTTGATTAGTTGATTTATATTAATAATGGGATCAATATATTCCCTATTTTAATTATTATATTACAATTAATAACATTCAAGGATCCAAATGTTACACTCAAATGATTTTTAAGAAACTAATTTTTAAACTACATTTTTAAAATTAAGTTAGAGAGTATAAATTCAAAGCACAAAATTTTTTCTAAAAACAAGAAAATTGTTAATTTTATCTGAAAACATGTTAAAATGGATAAAATAATTAAAAATATATATATAAATAATTATCATTGATCTTTTTAGTTTTAGGATAGAGATCAATTATTTTTTAAGATATATTCTTTAAAATTCACCATGAAATTTGGAAGGAAGGGAAAAATAATTCCAAGGTATATTATACACATAGAAATATTGGAGTGGGTAAAACATGTGTGTTATCGATTGAATTTACCATAAAATGTTTTCTAAGTATAAGATTTATTTCAGGAATCTATATAATTGATATATTTATGTTTCAATCTAATAATATATAATCATATTTAATAGGTATAAAAAGAACCTGATCTATCAAACTAGGGGAAACCAGCTCAAATTCTCTACTAAAAAGAGAAAGTACTACCAAAAAAGATAACATGACTGATGAATGTTCTCTAGAGGAACCAAAACATTGAGTAACCTCCATGCGATATTGAGGATGTAATAATGTAAAATATCAAATTTTATCTTCTAAATAGAACTTTTTTGACGTTTTGTCCAAGAAATTTTATAAAGAGATGATTTAATACTTCAGAAATTCTAGTTTGATGTAATTAAATATTTCGTTACTATATAATGGTCACGAAAAAATGATGATGAAAATTTTCTATAGGTTATATAAATAATAATGGAACATTTAAAAATAATAATGATGCATATATAAACCAATACTCCGCAAATTAAAATGCTTTAATGAATGTCTTAATTATAAAAATTATAGTACAAAAAATAAATTTAATAAATATCATGGCACAAATATTATGGGAGAACTAAAACTAATAATGTGACTTGTTATTTGAGTTATTGGAATGGGAAAAATTTATGTGAACAAAAATTTTAAATAGTTATTATATGATATATGGAGTATTAAGATCATTTATAATATAAATATTAGAAAGTTACAATTAGAATTTTTGTATATAAATGTGTGTAATGACATTAGTTACATTTCTTATGAAGGGATAAATCATGATATAAGGTATTAAGAGAATATACTATAATGTAAATTTATTTTTTCATAGAAAATATATAGAATCATTATAGCTTCAAAAGATCGGGCCCGAGTTTAATTTTTATAATTTTTTTTTCAAAAAATTCATATAGAGTAGTAGTTAAAGAAATAATAATTCAATAAAAGATCAATATTTTTCAAAAAAGATAATATAATTAATAAATATTCACCTCTTACCCTTAGGGAATTTGTATTTTAAATAATGATTAATGTGTATTGTAGTTAAAGAGGTAATTATTAATAATTTATTTTAATTTTAAGATAACACTTATCCAGATACACTATTTTTTAAAGAAGATGTCATTTATACTTACTTGATAAATTGATCATAATTATAAGAAAAAAAATTTATAGATTTAGTTATGTAATTTAAATAAGGATATTAAAATTAGATTTTAGGTGAAATTTGGTTTTCTTGATAAAAACATAAAAAGTAAATAATGATGTAATACTATAGAATATGCTAAATATGGAATCTCAAATGTGTATGAGTATTAAATATATATGAATAGAAAATATGAAATAAGGTTAATTTTATTCCACTAATTTTTCCACTAAATATAATTTGGGGTCACTAAGTAGTGTAGTGAATAATTACGTGGTATATTAGATATCTTGAGACAATGATAAAATAAAATAATGAATTCCTTTTCATTGAGATATCACATGATGAATTTAAAAATACCAATAAATACTCTCACTTATTCTCTAACCAAGATCAATATATATCGTAATAGATCTATCAAGGATTTTCCCACATATATATTTATTCAATTTTGAATAATTTTAGATGTTATAAGTGTCAATAATGGGATACAGAGACTAAGTGTGGTAAGGGTTCTTATTCCTCCCTCTTCATTTCCTACCATAATATTATTATTATTATTATCCATTTCATATGAAAATAAAATTATATTTAAATCATATCATCAGAACACTTATCAATTATACATGATATGTTACATATTCCTTTTTATTATACTCATTTCATATGTTTTTGTTTTGTAAACATTATCTCTTGACTCATGAAACTCACCCCTCTTTCATTTTTTTAAAATTTCTTATTATATCATGTATTTATTTTACTGTGGATATTAGATTCTAGATAGGGTAATTGATCTATGTCAAACTAAGATATAATTTGTTTATCCTTTATATTTATCTGATGGGATTAATGTATATATTGGATAAGGTAAACCTTATGTATTTATGTCACAAATATTTGGAATTCTACCTTGAAATATTTTGTTTCCGAAATTCCAATCCAATAAATTTTCCCCATACTTGTAATGTTTTTACATAAATACCTTTTTCTTTTTATATTTTAATCCACTATAAGTTGTCAAAAATTTATAAGGATAAATTTTCTACCAGTAAATTTTTATAAACTTAGTTAAAAGTAATAAACTAGTTCCACTAAAAAAATTATCTCCATTTAGATGTATGTTAAGGATTCTCTTTAAAAATGTAATTTTTATTATGTCTGGGGGGTCGACCACTATCTCATGATATTAAAATATCACATTTCATGTGTATTCAACACCCTAACTTCTTTTATAATGTTTACATTTAGTCATCATTCTATAGTAATATAATTTCTTGATATATTTATGAACCTTTAATAAGAAGCTTTTGTGATGTGATTTTTTAATTGAGTTGCTATTAATATATTCTTCACAATGTAAATATCCAAGACTTATAAATTTTATTATATGTTATTGATAAAGATATAGTTATCATCCTTTAATGGGATATTTCATATCTTTACACTCAAATCCCTAATATATAGATTAACCAAAGTCAAACATAAGATAATAATTTTTTAATATGCTATCTTTAATGTATTTCATTGATTATCAGAGATCTATTAAGATGATTGGTCCCATGATTATCAATCCCTCAAATGAATTGGGTAATTTTTCATCATCATAGATACTATATATATGGTATAATTATTATGGTATGGAATTGGAATGTGTCATTTTCATATGATCAATTGCGATTTCATGACTTTAGTGGATAGCCAAGTTATATTGGGTATTTTAACAATATATCTACAATTGTTTAGTTATCTTGAATTACTTATGTACAATGTATTTTTCTTGCATAATTTCATTCCATGTTCTATGATTAATACATTAATTATATAATGTTATATAGTGGAATATTACTCAAAACATAATTATTTTTATTATTACCCTAACTGGTTAATTTAACTCAATACTTTTTTGGTAAAATATTGTGGAATGAAATTATATTCAGTAGAATAGAAAAACAATAGATTATTGTATTTATCTTAATGTATTTTTTATATAATTATCTATGTTTCATTTATAATTTATTATAACTTAATTCCAAAATACACAAACATCATATTACTAGGAATAATTTTTACCTAATAAATAATATGTTAGGAAATAAATTTGGTAATATTTTTAAGACATGACTTGGATTGTGGATCTGGGGTGTTATAGTTACTCCATAATAATGTTTCTTACTACAATATAGTTTTAATTTCACTTTTAATGAGTGTCTCATTTCAAACTCTATCCTAGGTCCACTAACATATTTATGGAATATTACCACGACATGTCCTCGAACTCACCTCCCCGTATTCCATTGGCTGAGGACTAGAAGAAAGTTCCAAAATATTAAATTGTGGAGACTATTAATGAAATTAGAGTACAAAGAAGCATAAATAAGAAGAAAATTCATAATAAACTATATATTATTCACAATAAACAAAAAAAACAATTCTATATAAAATATGTCATGTAGAATCTTGTTTTCATACATTAGTTGATTACCCATTTGGTTGATCACATGTACAAAATAAATAAGAATAAAATATATTGAGGCTCTACTTCCATCCCTGTGCCACACTAACATAGTATCCAAACCCCCATCAAGGTACCCTAGACCAATAAATATTTCATCCTTTTTTCCCTTGAAAAAAGACATAATGTCTGCATGTGAAATAGAGATCCCATGAAAGCTGTGAGAAATATATCTTTTTGGGGTCCCACCAAGTTCCAAAAATATACAAAATCATATATATTTATGAATGAGGAAAATAAATAAAAATCTATAATGCACCTACAATCATTTCAGAAAATAAAGTTCCAACCAGACCACCATTACTCCATCCATGTTAGGTCTCAATGTGCTAACTAAGACACAATGACATCGAACCATACTAACTTCAGCCTATGATATAATTTAGTGTCCATGTTCATATGATCCAACCTATTCCCAATGAATTCAAGTAAGGTGTCACAATGTCTTAAAAACTGCCAAATGATTTAGAGTATCATAAAAATCTATGTCTTGGACCATCCCTTATTACTCAAGGGAGATCTCCTATCATGTATCAACTATCCCTTATCTCTCAATGGAGGTCTCCCATCAATCGTTGGATCGTGATTCTCACTCAGGGTGGCCCTTCTAGTACCTTCTCACTCAAGGGGTTGAAAACATCCTAACACTACCTTTTGACTCATAATGGGGCCTTGTGTCACATTGAACCCTAGACATACCTCCTCACTCAAGGAATTTCATGCCAATACCTTCATACTCAAGGTTAGGCCATTATCATTACAACTACCTTATCTCCCATGGTAGTTTATAATATCACCATAAAAATATGATCACTACATATCACTCAAGGAAAGCTCCAACCAATATCTAGTAACTCAAGGTTAACATCTGACTTGGGATATCCAAACGGCCATAGTGATATTAATGAATAATTACATGCAAATAGATAGTGTACATATGAAAAAAACAAGGTAAGTATCCCATCAATTAATCCCACAACCACATAAAAGGGTCTTAGTATCTTAGGACATATCCCCTCCCCATGACTCATATTTCTTAATCCATCAACATTCTCAATGTAATAACCTTAATCACATATTGGTCACACAATATATCAACCTTTTGGTCCTTAGACCTTCTCATTTCTCTGGATATATAATTCAATAGTATGTGTAAACCCCATTATGGTGTTTGTTAACAAGAAACAACCAATATTCAACACCATATTTTGTTCTCACATCGCATAGGTTCCTCTTTTCCATTGCCTCAAGGCTGGACTATAACCTCATACAATTCATTAATTGCAACTAGAACCTACTATCCACAGATCCTAAAAATATAAATCACACTAAACTAAATTGAAAAATAATTCCATATCCTCAAAAAAATGATTATATTCACATATGTCTCATTCTACATGTCCCTTGTGAGATATCTCAACCCATCACATGTAGTAATCACATCTTTATCAAACCCCACCTAGTCCTGGAGGACTTATTCTACCTTATTTTCTAGATAAGTCACTCATAAACCATTAGGATGGTGTCACTCATCAGGAATAATATATAAGAACATATAAAATATAGCCAGTATTCTTAAACACCTCATTACTTAAAATTATCTATATTAAACACACCTGGGATACATGTGTCTTCTGTAGAGACACCCGGACACATCCCAGCCGAAAAATAACACCAATAGATATCATCACCCCTTGGTGACATAGTAACTGAGTGATCCCCAAATACACAAAGTGAGAGGGTTAACTTGTAATAACCTGAGGAGGATCTAAACCATCCTATTATCCCCAATCCCTTTAATTATGCCCACATATTAATGTAGTCATACAAAGAAATGAATAATAAATTATACGGTTTTTTAATAAAGGGACCACATAACTCAATCATTGAGGTTCCATCCTCATAACGATCTACTAACCTTTATCCAATCATTTCCATGCCTATTCCAAGCTCATACTTCCACCCATTCTCTTATCTCATGAAACAATATACCAATACTTAATTATTCATTTTAATCAAAATAGTAATATGCACCCCAAAAATCATAAGGAATAATCATATTATCTAAACTATATAAGACCTATTTTTTTAATCCATATACAATCCCATATATTTATAGACAATAAAATTCCCATATTTCCTGCACTCTTATACTATTATTCAGTGTAATCAGTGATGAATCTCTATCCGAACTCTCATAAAAAAATTGAGGGATGAAATGGAAACAAAAATGGTGTATTCAGAAGGATATCACACAATAAAATGACATAAACATTTACCAAGATCTCCTCCCCCCCCCCCAACTCCCACCACATGTTAATGGGGGTCAAAGGGTAATAATATAGGGGAGTACATAGAAATCAACACTCCCCTAATCACATATTTGACCAAATTTTTGATGGAGACTCGCTAATAACTGAAAGGTTTTCTCATGATATAAAAAACTGGAATGTATATCAATACTAATGTTACCATGAGGCTCAAAAAATGATGATAATTAACCCATATAAGAAATGGTTCATCCTTTACATTCCTTGACATGGTGACTATATAAATATAGGACTATATTTTTTCAAACACTTTTGAGAATGATCCCTATGGTTCACAACATAATGCCCCCTTTCTAGCTGACACACAAGATTTCTAGGAACGAGATCCCCTATCATGGTTCTCATGTTTAAAACAAAATTATTTTTTTCTATATGTATTTTAACATATATTACCATCACTACATTATTTATCAATTTTGGAGGTATATTTTTTTGATATTGACCTCCCATTATTGAATAGTTTTATGTGTTTATAAAAATGTCACTCTTCTTGACTTATAAAAAGGGAATTGTGTCACCATATTGATTCACACATACAAAGACTATTTCAGATATGAATGACATAAATACCTTACTTTCTCCACTTACCAAATCCAATAGTCATTGCTTTTACTTAAATATTCCTCCAATGATGGTGTTGTTTCAACCTTAAATAGGTTGTCTGAAGAAGATGTATCCTTCTTAACAAATAATTTTTGTTTTATTAATTTTTCCACCACATTAAAATAATAATTAACCATGATAAAATAAATACAATACTATCTTACATATATTGAGATGTTGTTATATTTATAAAATAGCCTATATTCATATCCTCCTCTAGAAAATGGGGAACAAAACTATCGATCTTCTATAAGACAGACTACCGCCTCACGAACTGATTTAATTTCTCTTCCATCACAAACTCTCAAATATGGATATGATGATGGATTTAAAGTATATAATTGATATTTATGATATAATTATACTTATATAACAATAATATCATACTTATAATTTTACCTTCCAATCCAAATGAAAACGATAACATCGCTCATTCGTACGTGTGGATTATAACCTCCACAAAGTGATGTGATATGTTTTTCATTTTATTTTCACATAGATTATAATAAAGAGAGATTTATATATAATATATATATATATATATATGATACAATAATGATTCTTTAATGGTAAATTAATATTCAATATTATTTGATTTCATCCATTGAAAAAATGAAAATAACATTCCTCTGTACGTTCGGCCCACCATCTCCATAAATAGTGTAATTCATTTTTCTAAAAATAACCATCATTAAGGAATATTAATTTTTATATTTTTAATATATATTATTTATAAATCAATGTTAGAATTATTCATACTATGGATCTATAATCAATGTAAAATGACCAAAACTACCAAACCAAAACATACATGAAAAATAAAGCAGTTATTACCTGAATTATTGATTTGAACAATAGACAAGTAATAAAATGAAAATAATAAACAATATATGGTATGATATATTTGATTATGTATCTATAATATAAGTATAATAAAACTATATTTGTTATACATGATATTTTAATTCATATAATAGAGGTTAATACTTTAGGTAAGGGATTTTCATCTCACTTTTATTTCGGTAAGACGCATACCCTATTAATCACTTATTTATTTTATGTGATGTATATAGTTCCCATGAATTTATTTTATGCTTAATATAATGAAATTAATTGGTATTTAATTATACATATATGTTTAGTTATTTTTTGTGATTATGATTAAAAAAATACCAAATTGGTAAGGTATTTATGTTACAATCTCATTATGAATTGGAATTTTTTTTATTACACTTATAATGGTGAAATTTATTAATCAAAATCCCATTAATATCATGAATTTTATTATCCTATTATTATTTGTAGATAGTATATCTTTTACTTTAATTATCCTCTCTTTAATAACTAAACAAACCAAAATATTGTTGTTAAATAAAATCGACATTATCTTTCTCTTCGGTCAAGATTAATTTTTCTTCCAAATCCATGTTTTCTTGAAAAATGATTTCAAGAATGCCTTAATGTTACTCTATGATTGTTTGAAGTAATTATTACCTAATATTTACTTTTTTAAATGTTTTAAAATTAACCTTTAATACACATTCCATAATGAGGTACTTTTAAATTTTTACCAAATGTGGGAATGAAATCATTGTTTTAACATGTAATAAATGAAAAATATTTCCCAACATCATGACCATTTAATTATTTGAATTTTAAATAACAAGTAACCAATGTTATTTTCAAAAAAATTATTTTCTATGAAATTTCTAGATTTTAAAAAAATTATTCAAGTGTGAAAAGGGTATTTTACATGAGATTGTTTTTAATGATATTAAATTTTTTTTCCAATTAAAGAATGACAAAAATACTTGATTACACTTTTACTATACTAATGATATGATCTAATGAAACTACCACTATTCTTTCTCCATATAGTTTATGATCATAATGACAAGATTTTTAGTAAGAATAATTATTTTTCATGAGTTATTCTTATGAGACCCATTTATTTTATATGATATTTGTTATGATGAAATTTCTATGAAACACATTTCATTTCAATGGTTTATGATATTATAAATGTTGTATGATATTTTGTAACAAATATGTATGATTTTTATTATGTAAAATGTGGCCTTTGAATTATATATCCCTATAATTTATTGGGTAAGGATGGATAACTCATCTGGTAAATATAATATATATGAACCAGATTTCATGTTCTTAATTTCATGTGTGAACCTGGATTCCATGTCAATAAGCTTATAAATGGACATGGTTTTCACATCCATAAGTTCATGCAAAGACCTGGATTTCATTTCTCTAAGATTATGTGTGGACTTTGATTTTATATCAATAAGTTTATTTAAGGTCATGTCTCTATTTTCTTAACTTAATGAGTTGAACAGTTTATATTTATATATGTTTACAATTTTATAGGATTCTGTTTTCACATTATTAGGTCTATGTTACGCTCTCTTGGTACATGTTCATTGACTTCCTTTATGATTCTTGTATTTTGAATTGAGATTATTTTTTCTAGGACTCAATATTATGATCTATCTTAATAATAATGTTTTAGGTAGGGAATTTATAAGAAGTGTACAATGTGGGAAGATGTTTATGGGATATATTGATGATATTTCATAAAATAAGAATATTGTGTATCTATTCTCCATAAAAACTAAATATTTATGTTCTTCCTATGTATTTTTGAAATTTATTGAATATTCAACAAAAAGATCAAATAATTATATATGAAAATCATGGGTCTCTATTATTGGTTCAAAAGGATATTTTTGGTCAACCATTGTAGATTAGGAATAGAGAACCCAGTTAAACACCATGGAGATAAGTATAGGTATTCTAGAAAATCCTAAAATTATGGTCATAAAGAGATTATGTAGTTATCATATTAATTAATCTCTGTCTAGATTTAAAAAGTGGATATAGATTTAGAACATTTGAATCTAGGGTATATAACCCTGGAAATGGTTTTTCAAGTATTTCTCAACCATCATTATAGTACATGGTGAGTTATCTCTTACTAGGAACTTAGTTTAACACTCCCGAGGGACATCCTTGGGTTAGTTCATATTTCCATTCTGAACCATTTTGAAGGATTTTAATGGACTATGACCATGAATGACCTAGTTTTCATAATTTCTGTCATCTCAGGAATTGTTTTCTTGAATATGTGATTGTTCAATATAATTATGAAATCTTGATTCTTACACAATGTTTTTGGTTTTTATTAATGCTTGGAAGCTAAAATAATGGTCTGAACAATGAATATAGTGACCAACATAATGACTATCCTCTTAAGAAACCAAATGGAATAAGAATCTGGTATACAATATTTGGGGACTATGCTCACCCACCCACCTCAATCTATAGGGGGTAACATGGTTCATGTTGAACTTCCTAATTTACCAAGGAGGGAACAATGTTCCATTGAATCATTTATATGTCAATGTCCACCCTCATTCTATGAGACTTCTGATCCACTATTTTTTTACTAATCAATAAATGTGATGGAAAATTTATTTTCCATTCCTCCATGCTCGGACCTTGAAATATTTTCCGTACCCATTTATTATTTGCAATGATAATCTAATATATGGTGGAATCTCATTAATAATGGGAACCAAGTGGATAAAATTGAAACCATGTAATTGGATGAATTTAAGATGATATTTTCTAGTAATTACATCATTGATATTTTAAATATAAAAATTGAGGAGGAATTCCATAACATTAAAAAAATGATAAATGAATTGGTACCTACAAAGAAAATTTTACAAGACTTTCAAGGTATACTTTTCGTTTAATCATTATCATTTAAAATTAAATTTTTATTTATCAACTATGAAGTCATGGTGGTTGGTAATTTTGGAGTTGAAGTGAATCACCCCATATTACAGACACGAAATAAAAAAATAGATTGAGTACAATAATAAATAATAAGACTCTCATTTGAACATCCCATGCAAGCAAGGGCATAAGTGGTAAAGTTACATTCCCGTCCAATATTTTTGAGCTTTGTACATTTTCGAACAAGAATCTTTCACTTTCTAATGTATTATATTATATCTAATGGAATTATACCAATACCTTCAATTGAACCAACAAAAATCTTGGAAGCGGATTCCACCACCGAATGTCTGATATTATATAACCTTAACAGATTATGTCCACTGTGTAAAGCTCTGATCTTAGCCCTATGGGAATTGTCCACAAAGTAAAATGTGTTGAAGCCTAAAATCATAGATCCCTTTCCATAATAAACCATGAATAATCCTCTTTTCTTCCCTTATAAATAAGATCTATAGATGTTCTGTTTAAATATTATTATAGGAAGATCCCACATAACCCATTACCTCGGATTTAGTGTACATTAAATATTAGCAATATCAATATTGTTAAAAAAATACCATTGTAGTATACCCAGAACCTCCATCCAATAAAATGATTACTAAGTTCAAATACTAGTCCTTAAAATACACAATAATAGTTACATGTGATTAGTGGGGAACCACTCTGTCCTGGTTTATCACCTCCCACAAAACCCAAACAACAAACACCATGCTGCGAGCATTATTGACACCACCTTCCAAATCAAACCCACAAAACCACCCACCAAGAAATTACATCATGATACCACATTTCATTGGAAACCTCATCTACTATTCCATGTGATCCCATATGACACTGGCCCATTTTCTATTGAAAACATATTCCATCTAGATTCACCATTCGGGTTCTCGCAGCACTAGCATCTCAAGGCCTTAATGAAACAACTTTTCTAAACGTTATCATTTGTAAGACTAGAGTGGTGTATCTCTCTTAAGACTAAAAAAATCATTTTATTCATTATACCTTTTCAATATAACTTTTTGGACTAGGAATCACTCATTCGCCATCACATATCAGTTAATGTATTGATTTATTACTAAACACACCAGATAATGACTCAATAAACACACATATTTCGGGATCATCCCCTAAGGTGATGTTATCAAAAACCGTATTTTAATCATCATATTGGGTCAAGAGTGTGAAACATGAATGTAGTATTTCCACCTTGAATGATATTTTTAGAGTTTGGAATCTATGAATGAAAAATACAATCACCCAACTAGTTATCTTTCCATTACCGAACCTCACCACATCCCACCACTCAATGCACCCTATCATTTAAGATATCTAGCTTCATAGAGATTATATTTGAAAGGATATAGGAGTTATTATACTTCTTGTCCCATCCTCTCTGGTCCCCCCAATACGATCCTTTCATGAAAATCCCCCATATGGAAGAGCCCCCTATAATCATTAATTTCAGTCTCACTTATAGACTATACCAGGTCTTTTTTAGACTATAAGAATTGATTCCTCCCTCTTCGGATGATTTAAAAATCCCCCACCTTGATTCATTGTCAAATTTAGATTCATAGTTAGAATCCCATGTGAATGAAGTCATTATTTTTTCAAGAGTTCTAATAGATCCTTTTGGTGATCTAATCAAAGTAATGATATGCAAAGGAATATATAAATGAACATTGATCACAAGATTTATCAACCCCCCCCCCCAAAGATAGTAATATATTTTTCTAGTTGAAATGATTACCTGAAATACAATTAATAACATCTTCAAGAGAAATATTTTTGGACCATAACATTTGAAATAGGATCATCTATATAATAAATTGGAAATATTCTCCTTTAAATGCCTAATTTATCTTGGAAATGGATGCTTCTAGTGTTGGATTATAATTTCGTGATACAAGAACTACTCTTTATCTGGTTGATATGTTACCCACTCCAACCATAGTAAACCACCATCAGCCTTCTGAATCCACTAGCTGATTTTTTTCTACCATTGGTAAAGTGAAACATGTCATGCACAAACATGATATTAGAGATAATACATGACCCATATCAATTCTTGTAAAGGAACATCTTCCCTTCATCCAAATCGTGTTTGATGTTTCTAGAAAGTGCCTACTAGGAAATTAAAAAGAGTGGGTAACACTGAATCACTTTTCCTTAACCCACACACCATTTTAAGAAATCAAAAACTCCTTTTGATGATCAAGATATAAATCTATAGAGAATTATAACACCTAAAAAATATGTAACACACCCAATATTTAATTCCAAGCTACCCAATGGCCTTATAAATGAATATCCACTCTATCTATTCATTATCTTTATGCATATCCACATTAATGATAACATTGGATCCAACAATCTTCGTGTTTATCTGCTGTTCCATTTCATTGCAATGTCAATATCCCCCTACATGTTTCCCCCTCTCATGAAACCAAGTTGTTTCTATAGAATAATTATAAGTATTACTATCCCAATATGTCTATTCAAGAGGTAAGTAAGGATATTCTAATATAATATAAATAATTATTTAGGCCATTACTGGTTGATAGATATGGTTTCCTTAACCTTTGGGAACAAAACAACTAAAGAAGTGTAAGTAAATCTTTGAAGTGATCCACATTTGAAGATTTATTGGATGTCCTTTGTCCCCTTATTCTTCAAAATGAACCACATAGCCTTATAAAACGTACCAGGGGAGCCATATAGATCTGTAGAATATTTGGAATTTATACACATCATGGAACCTTTAATATGATTATCCCATAATGTTTTCTCTATCATATATCATTGTCAATATCTATAACCAATATTGGAATATTTTTTAAAAACTACTCTTATCCACCCACTACTAGCCATCTACCAATGTCCATGACAGCTGGTCCCGCTAAAATATGCTCATTGGTCTCCCTTGTGATGCCCCAAACAACCACCACATACTCAGTATTTTTATCATCTTCAAGATAGAGGTTGAATCTCTTAACCATACTCTATTCCTTCACACATTCCTAATAAAAGGAATTGTTCCTATCTCTCTCACAAATATAAAACGCTAGATATCATTCTCATGAGACCCTTTAAATTTCCATCACCCTCATGATAAAACATTTTTCTTTATGTCCATTAGATAAAAGATATCATCATTCCATACCATATGCAACCTATCCTCCATCTTATCAATGTCCATCCTGAGCTCCTCCAGATTATTCTTAGAGATGTTTATCTTGGGTTCCCACTCCATAATGTCCATCCAAATCCCCTTAAGGTGATTATTTAATCCCATTCAAATCTCTCCCGACATGGTTTCTCCCCAAGTGTTCCTCACCACATGCAAAAAATATCTCATTCGTCACTTAGTTCATAGAGAGTAATAAATGATCCCCTACCATTTTGATTTAACTCTTTATTTGAACCATGATCTAGGAATGATTAGATAGATTTTCAGTGAGATTTTTAACCTTATAATGTGGATATTATTCAATTTCCTGATGTTTAAGCTAGAATATATCCAACCAACTCTATATTTTATTCCTTGTGATCTAATTATTTCACCACATGAAAAGATCATCAAAAAACCCCATATCCATAATACTATTACACATCAAGATGACTCTCATTCACTTCATGAAAATATTGGAATAAATAACCCCTCCTTAATTCGATATTGTGTTCACAATGGTGTTAAAATTTCCTCTGATAAACCAAGTCATGTTACCTATTTTTAGACCCATAAGATGGTCCTAAATGATCTGCCTCTCAGTAGTGACACACTATGAATACACAAGAGAGAAAATGAGTCTTGGACTTATGGTGATCACTTTGACACAAATTCACTATTGTATAATATATGTTCCTTCCATAGAGATGTTGGTCTTCTAGAAAATAAAAATATTATTTTTTAGGCCCTCTACTCATGACCACAAATAATCCCATCTTATTAACATTGTAATCGATTTTATTCCAATTTTAAATTAGTTCTATCACTTGTAGAAGATTTTTTTTCTGTGAAATTATGATTCAAAAAAATTATATTTTTACTAAGACATCAGACCCCTAGAATTAAAAAATATCCTATTATTCATTGATTAGTGGGGGAATCATCCTTGGGGATAATAAAGATTACCTTTGAGGTTGATCGGGACACACACTCATATTTTTTTGGTAGAGAATGAGAAACCCACCTTCCCTCATCCGAAGGATATGGATTATGTAGGTCACTAATTAGGGAGGATGAGAAAAGAGGAAATGACCTCCTAACTTCCCCTAGTCATAATAGCATGAAAATGATTCAGCCCAAGAATAATCAAAAAAGGAGATAAAACCCATGAAGAAATTGTTAAATTTGAACTATTACTAGAAATAGAGGCTTTCATGGATGTAGTGATAAAAAAGGGTGATTGGTTTTCATGGAATCATTAGTGGATTATCATATAGAGAGGATAAACATTTTCATGCTCCTAATTTCCAATAATGTTTGATGGAGCCCCCCTATGAATGACTGAAAGGAACAAAAAAGACATTTCATGTGTGGGAAACCTGGTGATCAAGAAAAATACTATCAAATTCATATGGAGAATCTATTCAATGAAATAAATAGAAGATCTAAAATAATACACCACACACACATAATTATTATAGATGAAAGAAGATTGTATATTATTTGAATTGAATCTTAATCCAAAGGCTAACGAGGATAATAAGCCAGCGCAACCTTTATAGATAAAGAAATAAAGGGATATTGTTTTAAATCATAGTAGTTAAAGTGAATCATGATAATTATGGAATATTTATCCAATAATACAGATTTGGGAGTTTAATATTGGAATTTTTATAAAAGGGAACTATGAAAATATTATTAGTTATCCTTTTATGAAATTTGATGTGATTCTGAGAATTGATTATCTCTCTCGTCCTATATTATTGTAAAATGAAATCTCATTTGATATTTTGAATCATCATACGATTCTCTATTGGTGCAAGGATTAACCTGAAAACTTATAATGTAAATGTTTATTGATTATGACAATATCATATTAATGGAATAAATGATGGTTTATCTTTTAGAAGTATATAGAATATTACTGTTACATTATTTTTGAAAATCATTATGGTATATACAATTTGGTATGATCCAATATTAATGAATAAAATTATTTCATGATAATTTTTAAGTTGAATATTGAAGTATTTGAAATGAAATGATTACAATATTTGGGATTAAATTTTGGCCAGAAATGTTTTATAGGATCCTTAAGGGTAACTATTTATGAAATGGGTGAAGTTGAAATTTTGGTGTTATTATTGATGTTTTAGAATGGAATAATTTATATTTATCTATATTGGATAACTTTAGTTAATCATTTTGGTTTTTGTTAATTTATTTTTATATGGGGAATAACTTTTATTCATTTTATGGATATTTTGATCCAATAAATATTAATTTTATTACTTAATACATGAAAATTTCTTCTTCATTATTCATTTCTTAGAGTAAGAGATGATGTTTAAATTGCTTGAAGCAAAAAAATTGATAATATATTTCTTATGAAAGCGAATGAAATAAATTAATTATATTTTCTCTTGAAAATTTATAAACATTAGGAAAAGGGTCTTGAAATAAAAAATTTATAAAATTTCCTTCATTTTTTATAAATATATAGCCTTATAACCCATCAAAAATTTATGGCTTTGTAGTTGTCAATATATATTAGACCATGTCATATACCTCTATCTATTAGTCATTGGGTGTTAGTTTTCTCCTCTACGTCCATATTTTCACTTCCTAATAATGTTCTTTATCTAGAAATAATGTTTTGAGCTATTCGACAAAACCATCATATTTATATTTTGCTCATTCCAAGAGGATGTTTTACTAACCCTATTTACGATGTGGGATTTTAACCAAGGTATTTTTAGATGTCACACCCATGGATAGGTTGATAAAGTTAAAATTGATAGGATTAAATTTATTAAATGGGATATAATGTAACTCCTCCAGTTTTTATGATTTTTAACATCATTAATTTGATTTATTCTACTGTTTATGTTACTTTCCATGACCAGTTTTAACTAACATACTATAATACTCTATCCATGAAATTAAATTGGAGGCTATGAATAAGAAAAACTAAATAATTAAAATTATATGGTTTTAACATTAATAATATAAATTAATTATATATTAATGTATTATAAATGAAAAAAATCATTTGAAAGTAAATGAAATGTTTTCCAAAAAAATATTTATATGCACATGATGTACTCTTATCTTAATAAATTAAATTTAACAATATTGAGGGTTGATGATAATAAAATTTATATACAATATATTCAATGGAATTTTTTATCATTAATCTAATATATTTTCTAGTCATTGGATATGAATAAATCAGTTTTTTTCTTCAAAACTATATTTTACTAAAAAAAGTGGTTTCACAACTTTTTTCACACTTATTTTTTTATAACTTCCACTTTTAGATAATTTATTTCAAATAATTACCAAAGTTTTTGAAATAAACATGTAAAAATTATATTAGATTTAATTTTTTAGATTTTTTGTATATGATTAATTGTTTGATGAATAGTAAAAAATAATGATTTTTACAAAAAAACATTTTTTTATGTATTTAAAAAATCTTCATTGTTTAAATTTGTTATACAAGTAAAATTACTTCAATAATTATATGATTAATCCAATTTTTTTCATTTTTATCAATTTTAGGTCGATATTTGATAGAAAAAATTGGTTTATACTTATGAAAACCCTTCTTTGGAAAAATATTTTTTTTTCGTGTCATCTTGCATAATATTAAATTAAATCATGAAACTTATGTGAATTGAATTTGAAAAATTTTATTACATATGTTGAATCATAATAATTAAAATTAGTTAATATTTTCAACTTATTAATTGGTCATAATGAATAGTAAAAATAGTGAAAATTAATTTCCACAGTTAAGGTTAAAATGGGGTTTTGTGTGTTTCATGATCTTATGTTAAAATTAATTTTTCACACATGTAGGATATTTTTTTTGATAAAATGGATTTAATATATATAATTATTTGGTATAAATTATATAATAAAACTTATTTTTAGTCTTAAAAGATAAATTTACTTGGTAAAATAAAACAACTAGTTACGGTGGTGAAAACTAAAATGGTAAGACTATGTAAAATTAGATGTTAATGGAATTTCGTGCTTAAAATTAGATATTTTTTGTTTATGAGGTGTTTCTATAGAATATATTCCTTCCAATAAATTATTTTTTCACTTTTTTAGGTGTATGGACTGAGAGTGACTTCTCATTATTAAATAGTTTTGGGTATTTACAAAAATGTCACTATTACTCACATAAAAAGGGAACCTCTTATCCTATTTTATTCACACATCCAAAGCCATTTGGTTCAGTAAATACCTACCAAAATACCTTAATTATTTACAATAAACAACCTATAGTACTTATTATTATTAAAAACCCATCTAATAAAGTTTTTTTAACCTAAAGGGGTTTTCTAAATAAGATATATCATTATTAATTGTGTGTTTTTGTTTAATTTGTTCTTCCACATCCTTCAAATATTCATAAATTTTTTTAATATAATAACATTGGTATGTTAAAAATAGTGGAATGATATTATATTAATATAATAACCTATATCCATCTCCTCCATGATCTAATAAGAAATGAAATAATCTATCTTGTGTAAGGTGGACTACCGCCTCACAGACCAATGTAATTCATTTTCAATCACCACCTATCAATGATTGATATAAATATGGATTAAAAATATATAAAAAATATTTATAAAATAATTATGTTTATTTAATTATAATATCACATCTACATTTTTACCTTCTAATCTGTTGGGAAATGAAAACGTCGCTCATGTGTATGCGTGCACTACCACCTCCACAAAGAAATATGACACATTTTTCATTTTATTTTGATATGGATGGTATTTTATATAAATTTAATTAATAAATATGATATCTATAATATAAAAATTATTATGGAAATGGTAATTAATATTTAATTATAATTCATTCAATTCATTTAAAAAAATGAAAATATTATACATTTGTACGTACAACCAACTGTCTCATTGACAGATATAACGAATTTTTATATCTCTAAATTTTATGGTTGTATATAAATATATATATATATATATATCATTGTGTGTGGAATATGTATTATATTTAAAAAATTATTAACATTATGTACAATATTTAATTATAATCAATTCATATGATAAAACATAATCGAACTAAAACGTATGTGTAATAAAAGAAATGATTATCTGAAACAGTGATTTTAACAAAGAATTGTTTTTGAAATGTTGATAAAAGGTTATAAGTAAATAATATATGTTATGATATATATTATCATTTTTATTAAATAGATTTATAATAAACCATTGTTTATTTTACATGAACTTTTGACATGAGCAATTGAATGTGCGACTTAAGGTAAGGGATTTTCATCTCAATTTTATTTCTATAAGTGAGATCTCATATTCAATAATTTTTTCCTTTATGAGGTGTACATACATCCTAAAATTTTCATTTTGGATAATTAAAATTAATTGTATTGTTATTTATAAATTTAAATAAGGTTATATTTTTTGTGGCTAATTATTCAAAAGAAACCAATTTGGTAACAGATTTATGTTACAATATCATTCTTTATTAGGATTATTTTTATTAGGCTTATGATGATGAAATTTATTGATCTAACACTAATAAATCTATTTAATTTTCTTTTCTCCAGTTATTTTAATAGAATAAATATTTTCATTTCATTCTTATATCTATAAGAATTAAATATATCAAAATAATTTTCTAGGGAAAATTTATATAACTTCATTATTCGATCAAAAGAAATTTTCTTATATATCGATGTTTTCATAAAAAACTAAATAAGGTTTTAATATTAATATATTATTTATGAATTAATATTTACCCATTTTTTAATTTCTAAAAAATGGTTTACAGGTATTTTTCTTTTTTCTTTTTGAAATGAGGTACTTTTGACTCTTTACTGGAAATGTGATATGAGACATTGTTTTAACATGTGCGGCATGAAAGAAATTTCACACCATCATGAAAACTAAATTATTTCAATTTCAAATTAAAACTAAACAATTTCCTTTTCAATGAAATGGATTTCATTAATATTGAGAAAAATTTTATATTTTTAAAAAATGGTATCAAAGTGGGAAGGGAATTTTCCCCAAGAATGTTTTTAATGATCATTTAATTGTATTTATATTCATAAATGACCAAAACACTTGATTATACTTATTATATAATAGGTACATAATATAATTACATCATCACTATCCTTTATAATAATGGTTTATGATTATGATGATATGATTTTTATAAAACTAATTTTTTACCACTGGTTAGGCTTATGAAACATATTTCATTTCTATGGGTTATGTTGTGATGAAATATTAATGAAACCCATTTTATTTTTATGGTTTACTATTTAATGATTTTTTATGATCATGTAGAAAACCATATTTATTATTTTCATTATGTGATGAGTTTTTTTAGAAATATATATCCCTCCAATCCATTGGGTAATGATCAATAACTCATGAGATAAATATGTTATGTGTGAACATGATTTCATGTTCATAATTTCATTAGTGCAGCTGGATTTATTGTCTACAGGATTATGTATGGGACTAGTTTTATGTCTATAAGTTCATTTGTGTACCTATATTTCATGTCCATATGATAATTAGTGGACCTGGTATTCATGTCAATAATTTTATATGAGGGCAGGTCTACATAAAATTAACTTAAATAGTGATCCGATTTATATTTATAAGTGTTCAAAATGATATAAGATTTTGTTTTTATTAAACATTATGTATATGATATGATATTTAAGCTCATGTTAATTGATTTATTTTATGATTAATTCCTCATGAATGTCCAGGATTTATTTCAGGACTCAATATTATGATCTATGTTCTATACGCTCTGGGTTTCAAATGTTAATCTCATGTCCCCATGACCTTATAATCATGTTATGCCTATATGATAACTGATATCACCCTTGTTCACCCATACTGAGCATCTTATTTCACCCTTTTTTATATTTCATTTTTTTAGGATTTGAAGAAAGTTTTAAGCAGGAAATATCTAAGAAGAACTCTTCCTAGGAATATATTTAGGGGGGATGTTGAAAACATTTAATGAAATAAGAAGATTGTATATCTATTATCCAATTTAAATAAACATTTATGGTACTTTTAAATGTATTTGTGAAATTTATTGAATATTAATATGATATTTTAAGTATTTATTTATAAAAATCAGGTGTCACAAAAACACACATCATCCATCGCACTCTCATCATGAGAACTGAACTATTTATGATTTGACTAAATATTAGATCAAGACAACTCCATCAATAACCTGATTCCAATGCTTAGAAAACCTCCAGCACCACATATGAATTCCAAACCTAGTATTTAACAACAAAATAACATTTGATTTTCCCACACACTAGAACCATGATTCCATCTTGATTACCCACTAATTATAATTACTCCACCTATGAAAAATCTAAATTGATCTTTGTTCATCCATGACTAATTAGATTCCCCCACCACAATAGAATCCTTATAATCATCTTATATGTCCTAAAAACCAATCTCCATGGTCCATGATCAATTCATTACCAAACAGAATTACTAGATGTGAACTCAAAATTCATACTTGATATCCAATGAGAAATAATATTTACTAACTATCCCTGTCTCATAAGGATTATAAACCTTAACATTCTTCAATATTCATTCAGAATTATTGTGACACCATAAAATTTTAGGATATATTTCTCTTCAAATAAATTCAATTTCTTTGATATATTGGGATACACCAAAACCCGAGTATAAATGAACCATAATATAGTATATCATTATAATAAAGATATTAGATTTAAAGATGAATAAAAATAAAAAAAATATTAAACTTACTTATAGAGGTTTTATATAAATAAACTATATTGAAAAATAAGGACGTTATTTTTTAATAGTCTTTATATGATTCAGAAATAATTTTTTCCTCATAAATGGGTTTTATTAGATTTTTTGAAAAATAATATATTAAATTTTTTCCACTTTTAGAAAATGTATTTAAAATATTGAACATAATTTTTCAAATCATTTTTCCCAAATTATCTTTGAGTTAATTTTTGAGAATTTTATAAAAAATGATTTTTGGATTATAGTGAAAAATACTACTCTTTATTGAAACCTTTCTTTTCAAATATAAGAATTTATAGATAAAAATTTATCTTAAAATGCTTGTAAAAGTAAAATTAGGTAATTTATATAATTAATAATATAATTAAGCTAACTATAACTAATTTATGATTGATTTCATTATAAAACCCTTTTGTACTTAAGAAAACATTTTTCCTGGAAAAAATGTTTTTCTTCAAGTTTTCCTGGTATAATTTTAAATTAATTTCTATAACATCTATAAAGTGAGTTTTTTAAAAATAGTTCCTATATTTATAATTATAATTAAACAACTTATGAATTTTTCTACATTTATTTTTTTTAATGATGAATAGTAAAAAGAATAAGAATTTTTCCCTGAGGTAAAAGTTAAAATAAGTTTACTAGGGACTTAAACCAGAATTAAAGGGTATATTTTCAAATTATAATTTGATAAATCCTATTGTTTTGAAATATTTAGATCTAATACTAGGCCAAAATTTAATATCTATAAATTTTTTAGAATTTTAATTGATTATGACTCCGTTATATTTTAATATTTTAAAAAATTCCATGTCTATCATCTCCCCAACTTATAAAAGGACACCCCTAATTTCACATATTTACACCACTTTGATGCACAAAGATCAACCAAAATCTACCCATTTCTCTTAAAATATTCCATATACATGAATTAGGGGTTATGACCTTATTAAGAACAACATTAAGGTTCCTTAATAAGATATCTAAAGGATGCCTACTGAATATGAGGTAATCATATTACCCGACCTGTCTCAATTTATATCTTCTTCTATAACTAAAAAATATATGGTATTCATCATGAAATAATCAATTTATCACAAATATAATAAATTATTATTATTATTATTATTATTGAACCACCATTATTCTCCCTCATTTATATTAAATTGGATGTGAAATTGTCGCTCATGTGTGCATGTAGACTACCGCCTGCACAAAGAGATACAATTCATTCTCCATGATCATCTTTTAGGGATGGTTATTATGATGGTTTTATAATTTTAATAAGATATTAAGGTCATAATTATGATTTTTTGAAAATAATATCATATATTTTTTCATACATTCCAATCTGTTGGAGAATAATAGCATGGCTCGTTTGTATGTGTGGACTAACAACTCCATGAATTGATAAGACTCATATCTCATTTCCAATTTACATATATGGAAACAGGGATATATTTAATGAATATTATATATATATATATATGTGATAAAATAATTTTTATTAATTTTGAATTATTGTTTACAAATATTTTCATCCATTGAAATGTGAAAACAATATTCATGCATATGTACAACCAAAAGTCATCATAAATGGTGTAATTAATTTTTCTATATCTCCCTAGATAAATCTATATATATATATATATAATGAATATATATGATATTAATATCATGATGAAAATTCTAGATATTGTGGAACTATGATAAAATTATAAGTATTAGAATGGTCGAAATAAAATTCTCATGAAAATGAAATAGTTAACACATGAAAATGATGATTTTAATAAGGAATAATTAATATATGGGTGTTTAAAAAATATAATAGGGTAATATATTATGTTATAAGATTTTAAGTGACAATGTTATAGAATTATAATAAATTAAAATTTAAAATACATCAGTTTGAAAATATTTGGAAGAAAGTTATACTAGAGGTAATTGATTTTTGTCTTAATCTGATATTTTGTCAAGATTGTTTGTAATTAAGTTTAATATAATGAAATTTTATAATATAGTTAAAAAATATGAATTTTGTTATACTATGGTTATTTCTAATGGATAAATTTTTTCCTTTCATTTTACCCTCTTTAAAAATTCAAGAGATTGAAAAAATATTTTTAAGGAAATTTAACTTTATTTCTCTCTTCGGTATAAAATGTTTTTTCTTATATGTCTATCTTTTCATAAAATGTTTTAAAGAATGTTTTAATTAATATAAAATGATTCATTGAAGTAATATTTACACATGTATTAATTTTTTACAAGTGGTTTAAGTGGAATATACTTTTTGTTTGGAATAATAAACTTTTCACTTTTTACCAAAAATGTGAAATAAATCGTTGTCTTAGCATATACAGTAGGAATATAATTTCATGTCATAATGATCACTCAAATATTTTTATCTTACTTTATGAGTTTCCATGGTAAATTTTAAGTAAAATTTTCTATAAAATTTTGTAAATATTTGGTTTTAAAGAAGTGGTTTCAAAATTAAAGTGTATTTTTCTGAAGAATTAATTCATCAATCCTTTTGAAAAACTAATCTATGATTTAATCCATTGATGTTAATTATAATTTATTAGGGATATAATACAATGACAAAATTTTTATTTTTTCTATAGATGGTTCATAATTATGATGATGAAATATTTATAAAGCCCATTTGTTTTCCATAAGTTATATTATAATCAAATGTCGAAGTGTCTATAATTGTTGTTTATTTTACATATGTTAGGAAATAAGATAGATGATTTTAAATCTTGAATAACAGTTACTTATTGACTATGAGTATGTGATGGGTGGGCCCATAATTATATATCCCTCTAATTTATTTCAAAATTATGAATATCTCATGAGATTATAAGGATTGTATTTGGGAGTGAATCTAGTTTAGTATGTGACTCTATTCACTATGATAGTATTATGACTGAACATTGACAAAGGATATGATGGAATAAGAAGTGAATCAAATCCACTATGATAGTATTGATAGTCATCCATGATAAATGAAATGACTTTAAATGAGTATTTTTATTCCAAAAAACATATGTCTTATGCCAATATTATTCTCTCGTAGAGCACGTTATTTTATTTATTTATGATTCATGTCTTATAAATTTTTATGCTTTATGTCATGACATTATACCATGATCTATAATATACAGGATATGATTTCTAAATGATCAACTCATTTTATCATATGCATATACTCATGTTATTCTTAAGTTATTATTGATATTAACCTTTTTTCTTGTACTGAGCACTGAAATCACTTGTTCTTATATTTCTTTTCCCTTTGTCATGAAGAAATGTTTTAAGTATGTTTTTTATAATAAGAGTGATAGAACTAATCAAATTACTATAAGACGATGTAGATATCTTATGAACAATTTTGTTATATGTTCATATTTCCAAACACATTAAACCTATAAAATTATATCATGGTACATTATGTTACGTAATTAAAATAAATTTATTCATATGAAATATCTATATATGAAAATTATTGGACATTATAATTGATATCATATCAAGGATTATCTATGTTTAGAAATTGGTATTAGAAAACGTTTGTGGTAAAACTAAGTATAATAATATCTATTGGAGAGTATTCAATGTCATGGTAAAGAAAATAGTGTCATTTTCCTATAAAATATTCCTTATTTGGATACTACAGGTGGAAATGGTTCTGTAGAAGATACATCTAGGGGTAATAACCCCAAAAATATATGGTTAATTATATCTTGGACATAATTATTTTGAAAAATATGTGTACCCTTACTTTTCATTATGTTATACACCCCTATGGGATATTCGCGACTCTTGTCATATTTTTTTATAACCCATTATGAAGGATTTGAATAGATGATGATCATGAATGGCCTAAGATAAACCTATGGTTTCAGAGATTAAAAATATTTTTCATGATTTAGACATTCAATAAATTCTTTGTCATTATAATGTGGATTATGATAATGGTTATTATTTTATACACTATGATTTTAAGTTTAATTCAATGAATGGAAATTAAAAATATGGAGTATGTGGTAATTGTGTTGTATGATGGAATGATTTTCCTCCTCATAAATACAATTTTATGAGAGTTAGAATGAAAATATTTTTTATGCATATATAACTTTCATAATCATAAAAACATGATAATATTACAAATGTAAAAATGAGAGAAAAATATTCAGTTGAGTCCATAATGAGGTAATATACAACTTCTTTAAGTGGTTTTATTGATCCACTAGTTACTAAGTAATGGATCGTTACTAATAAAAATAAATTTTCCATTCTATAGTGTCTGAAACATGACATTTTTATTTTAGATTTTTATTGATTGAAAGGTGAATCATATCAATGGTGGACTATTATCTAGAACACGAGGAAATATGAAGAAATATAATCCATGTGGTGGGATGACTTTAAAAGAATTTTTAAAAAAATTGCATTCCTTATATTCATCATATGAAATTGAATAATAAATTACATGAGCTAAATAAAAAAGGACTATTCTATGAAAATAAGATTGACTGATTCCTCAACATCGTAAAACAAATTATTTTAAGAGAATTATCCTCATCATACTTTATTATATATAAAGAAATATTTGATTTACAAACATGGAGTAAATTAATATTTTTGTTGCCCATTAATCTAGTAGTTTTGATATGAAAAGAAAGAAAAAATTCAATGCAAATTCTAAAAACAATAGAGGGAAAGGGATGTGTTTTCCTATTTTCTGGAAGTGTAAAAGGAAACATGGATGAAATTTTCTTAAGAGTTTTGGTAAATGTTTTATTTTTAAAAATTAATTTCATTGAGAAATCAAATATCAAAGTGATTCAAATAAGAAGTTTTATAATGATAGATAGAAAGAACTAGAAAATTCTCCACCCACACTCCAATGTTTTAAATGTAAGGTGTACTAGAATTATTATTTCCAGTGATCAAATATGAGGGTTAATGATGATTATTGATGTCAAGAACCTCATATTCCAGAAGAAAAATGTAAATATCAAACAATCCCTACTATTGATGTAGGGGATTATATAAAAGAGGTGAGGTTTACACTTACCATCCACTCTAAAACAACTAATGTTCCTATTTAGTTATGGATCTACCCACGATTTTATATCTAAATAATATTATTACGGTATCACAATTCAAACCAAATGATTAGATTTTTAATTATAAGGGAAAATACCTTATGGTATGATTATCACATCCCAAGTCTATAATTATTCTCTGATTGAAGTTTGTAGGAATTTTATTATTGTAAATATCATTATTCTCCCTCTCATGGAATTTGATTTCATCTTAGGCATGGATTGGATTTCTTAACATAAAAACCACATCAATTTATAAGGAATGGGAGTCCCATTTTATATTCCAAGTCATCATATGATTTTTATTAGTATGATAATAAATATAAACATCCAATGGAAATTATATCAATTATATATGTCTTATTTTCTATTAAAAATTAATTTTTATCTCATATGGCTGGAGAGATACTCATCATCAAATCTAAGACTATTATATGATAGATTAATTATTTTTTCATGAATATTTTCCTATTATTTCATTTAATCATGACGTTTGTTTCAAATATAACTTATACATGTTACATCACCTATTTCACATACTCTGTATAGAATGGCCATTAATCGGTTACAAGATTTGAAGAAGATACTCAAGCATAAATTTAACAAGGTGTTCATTTTAATAAGTTCATCACCATGTGGTGAACCCATTATATTTGTTCATAGTAATGATAGGTCAATTTTATTCAAAATTGATAATCAATAAATAAATGAAGTCATAATCAATAAGAATTTTCATATTCTCGATATTGATGACTTGTTTGATCAATTATGAGGACCTCCATAGCTTTCTAGGTTTGATCTTAGATCATGATTAAATAATTCGATGATCAAAAGTGAAGGAATACCAAACACATCCTTCTATATGAGGTACTTACACTCTTAATTTATTGTGATGTTATTTGGTCTTACTAATTTTCCCAACAATCATTATAGATTTAATGAATATAGTTGTTATAGATTACCTTGATCATTTTTCTATAGTCTTTATAAACAATATTATTATATATTAAAATAAAGAGGAGGAGAATGAAGAATAGATGAGGATAATAATTAAGAACCTAAGGAATTATATGTTATATTTAAAATTTACCAAAAGTTAATTTTAGCTATAAAAATATTCATTTTTTGTTATATAATATCAGGGGAGAATATATTTATGGATCCCTAAAAAATATAAGTTATTAAAAAACTCTATAGACCAACTAATATGACTGAGATACATAGTTATATTTGTTTGGAAGGATATTATGGATATTTTTTAGAGAATTTACAATGTATTTTTAATCTATTCACAATGTTAAGTTGGAAAGGTTCCAAGTTCCTTTTGATTGATTAATGTAAAAAATTTCAAGGAACTAAAGATAAGGTTGGTTAAACACCCAAAAAATTTATGAAGGTTGTAATATTATTTGGTAAATAGACGATCACCTTATGAAGTTATCACACTTAATTGATATTAGATAAAATTTCTATCTATGTTTTTCTATAATATATATTATGGATGTTTTATGGTTTCATGGAGTACCAAATTCTTATGTATTTGATTTGGATCTAAGGTATACCAAAATGTTTTAGATAATTCCTCATACAAGCTCTATATTGAGAGTTGGGTTTTAGTATTAATTATCATACTCTGATCAATAGGCAATCTCAAAAAACAATTCAAACCCCAGAGGATATGCTGAGTTCATGTTTTGTGAATTTCAAAGGGTGATGGGATTAATACCTCCCCGTAGTAAATTTTTCTTTCAATAATAGTTTTAAGTTTAGATTTCAGATGGATCCTTATAAAGAACTCTATAGAAAAATGTGTAGAAAACCAACATAATAAAATAAAGTTGGATAAATAGAAATATTGGGACCTTATAAAGATTACAAAATATAAGATAAAGTTAGAGGCATTAAAAGGAACATCAAATTACCTCAGAGTTAAAAAAATTTATGGTGAAAATCAATGGTGAAATCATGAATTCAATGTTGTTGAGAAGGTATTTCTATTAATTTCTCCATGAAAGAAAGTTATTATATTATAAAATAAGGTAATTATTATTACTAGTTATATTTAACAATTTTATATTCTTTATCAATTATAATTGTGGCATATATCATGGAATTTCTTGTGCTGAATATCCAGTATAAATCATTACTCGTATAGAAAAAGGTTTTTGGAAGAAGACTACTCGTCAAGTAAATGTTCTATGGTGGAATCAGAAATATGGAAATGCTATATGGGAACCCAAGGATGTGATGAAATGGAGACATCCACATTTTTTTATTAGAGTGATAGAGTACTGAGGGAAATTTTAATTTAATATTAGTATAATGTTACACCATTATATCTTATGATATAATTCTCTTCAAATAAATTAAATTTATCAATAGCTTATGATACATGCAAACTCATGTCCAAATGAAACATAATATAGTATACAATTATTATATAGCTATTAACTTGGCATATTGAATATAAATAAGACAAAATTGAAAATTATGCATAAATTTTTTAGATGAACCCAACTTATTCAGAAAATTTTTACTTAATTTTTCAAGTAAAGTTTTTATTTCTACAAAAATATGTGTTCCCTCAAAAATGGATTTTATTTATTTTTTGAGAAAATAGTATAATTAATTTATCTAATAATAAAAACATTTGTTTTATAAAATGAACACAATTTTTAACATATATGTTTCAATAATTATCTTAGAATTAATTTTTGTTAATTTTCTAAAAAGATAATTTTTTGAGGAATGTGGATAAGTACTGGTCTTTGTTGAAAGATGACTTTCAATTTATAACATTTAAAAAGTTAAATTTTGTTTTCAAATGGTTTAAAAATTAATATTAATTATTTTATATTATAAATAATCTTATTTTGTTAATATTTATTTAATATATGTCAAATTTCAGTATAAAAAAATTATGCTTAAGAAAACATCTTTCAGGGAAACACATTTTCATCAAATTTTACACGTTTAATATCGAATTAAATTCTACCACTTTTGTAAAGTGAATTGGATATAATGGATTCCATATTTTGAAGAATAATTTTAAAAAAATAGTGGGGAAAATTCATTTTTTTCAAAATAAGTAGTAAAAATAGTAAAAATTTGTTATTGTAGTAAAGCTAAAAATGTATTTTCTATGGGGAGAAATCAAAAGATAAGTACATGTTTGCTAATTAAAAATGTCTAAATCTTATTTTATAGAAATATTTTTACCTTATAATATCCAATATTAAAATATATTTCTGTTATGAATAATTCTTCTACTATAAGGATTTATAATATTTTAATCTTTTATGAAATTCCATGTGTGTCTCCTCTCTGACATATAAAATGACACCCTCCCTTATCTTATTTACACCCATTTGAGCCATCTAGATCAACCAAAACCTACCAAATTAATTTATAAACATCCTGATACACTAATTATAATTTTTTTCATTCTTAAAATACCACTTCATGGGTCATATATAAGGCATCTAAAGGATCCCTACCAAAGAAAATGTAATCATCTTACCCAACATCATTCAAATTATTCCTTCTTAAACATCCTCTAAATCATTGGTACTCATCATGAAATATTATATTTAGTGTCATAGAAACACTAAAATGTTATTATGATTATGTAACCACCGTTATTCACTCTATTTTTCGTTAAATTGGATGTGAAATTATTACTCATGTGTTTGTGTGGACTACCACCTCTTTATAGTGATACAATTCATTCTCCATTCCTGTCATTCATGGATTGTTATTATAATGGATTTAAAGTTTTTATATGATATTTATGACATAATTATTAATCTATTTTTGTAATACCATATCTACCTTCTTATCTTTGGATCCATTGAAAAATGATAATGTCATTTGTGTGTACATGTGGACTACCGACTTCATGTAGCTATGTGAATTATTTTTCATTTCCACATTACATGGATATTGATTAGGATTTATTAAATGAATATATATGATATTTATGATATAACAACTACTATTTAAAGGGGAATTATTATTTACCTTTCTTTCATTCCATCCCATAATTTTTTTAATTAACATTTATTCATATGTAAGGCCTACTGCTAGGTTATAATGGTCATGTTTAAATAAAAATATTAATAGTATATTATCTTTCATTAAAACTCAAATATTTGTGTAAAAAAATAAATAAAAAATATATTTAAAAAATATATATATATTTCATTAAAACTTAGTGTGATATATTCTACCCCCTAAAAATTAATCTCTACCTTATAAATTCATCACACTAATACAAAAACATTGAGGAAACTTATTCCTCATAGCATCATCGGGTTACCACATTGCTTATTCAAATTTATAATTCATCAAAAAAACATAAATCAGATAATTATTCTATTTCCATAACACTTTATTTATGTGATATTATATTTAAACTGGTTTATCTTTATATAAAATTTCCTTCTATAGCGGTTCAACCTCTATGTTTATTACATGTTGTGGATCAGAAATTTAATTCCATGGGATATATACATTGAAAACATTAATAATATGAGATAAGATTAGTGGAAGTATAAAGTGATAATATACCACCCCTACACAATCAATAATCATGAAAATTCCAATATACCTTCATATTAGCTTTTCATTCTACCTAAATTTCATAACCTTCTTCGACAGAGAAATTTACAGAAGCAACATATCACCATCAACAAATTGAATATCTAACCAATGATTGTCAACATAACTTTTTTGTCAAATCTATTATAAATTGATGTGTTGTTGAATAGATAAAACATTATCTACCATTTCCTTAGTACTATCACTACCCAAAAGTTTTCTTTTTCGATATTATTTCCCTGACATTGGATTTATTTACTACTTTCCATAGAGGGCCTCATAAATATCCATTTGAATATGTGAGTGAAATGTAGTTTTATAATAAAACTCAATTGGAGGAAATGTTCTATCCTTAAAAAGTTATTAATATAGATAATATAGTCTCAAAATTTCCTCTCGGGTTTAATGGTCCTCTAAAAAATTACCATTTGCTTAAGGGTGATAAGCAGTGTTGAAACCAAAATGAGTATCCAAATCCTCATCAATACTTCACCAGAACATTGTGATGAACCTCATATCCCAATCAGATATAATATAATGTTTCACTCCATATAACATTATCAATTCCTTATCATTTATCCTTGATATTTTATCCAGATAGAAAACTACTCAAATACTAATTAATTTTTCAAACATTATAAGGTAATCAAATACATCCCTTTTAGTGTTATACCCTTTAGATGTTTGGAGGAGTCTAGAAAAAAATCCATGATGATGTTTAACCATTATAATTTTGGTATGGGTAATGGTTTTAGCATTCCCTTACAATTTTTTTCTCATCCTTAACTTGTTGACATACCATGAACTAAGATAAAAATTCTTTAATATCTCCCTTTATTCCATCTGACTGCAAATACTATACCAAATCTCTAAATATCTTTTTACTGACTAGATGAATAGAGAATGAAGAAATATGAGCTTCCTCTAAAATATTATTCATTAAATTGAGTATTTATAAGAAGCTTTAATGGTTTATAAACCTTATTATTCCTTTATAATCAAGGTTAAAATCAAGAAAATTTCTAACATTCTACAATAAAACATCATCTTACAGGTATGCCTCTTAAGCGTTCACTTGTATTGATAGTTGGACACTCCTTTGAGAAAGATAATATCTTTCAACTTTTTTTAATGTCTCTTTATCCATCATTTGAAAATATATAATTGTTTGATATTATTTATTATCATCATAGGTAAACTAACATGATCCTTTTGAATCAATGCATTGGGAACCATTCTCACCATCCTAGTGTGGTACTGTATTGAGTGGTCCTAATCTCTAATCAGTTCTGACCATCTTTTTTGGTCCATATTCAACTAAATCTATGTGGATGTATAATCTAAATTTCTATGATTATTATTTATGTCACCCCTCTCTTTGTAAAGACAATTCATCCATGTCAATAATGAAAAAACTACAATAGTTATCTCCAAATCCTGATTTAGATAATTTTTCTCATAGAGTTTTAATTTCTATGAGGCGTAAGCTATAACCATTTCATTAAACATGAGAACACATCCTAATACCAACATCAATACATCTCTATAGATTATAAACCCTTATCCACATCAAGTTACTTAAAGAACTTTTGTGCAAACTAACATTCTCATTAGTTCTTTGAAATTTCCCTCACATTCATCTATCCAAAATAACTTGGATTCCTTTGAAGTCAACATGGTGACTAGATTTGAAAGACATGATAAATTTTCAATAATTATTTAATAATATTTATTTTAACAAAGAAAACTACATATCTTATTCATTTTTTTGGTATAGGAAAATGTTCAGTAGCCTCCACCTTCGATGAGTCCACTGATATTTCCACACTAGAAATTATATAACCCAAAAATGAAACCTCATATAGAAAAAATTCAAACATGGTAAATTTTTCATATAGATTCCCCTTCCATAGGGTCTTAGGTAAAATCCTTAGGTGATCTTAATTATTTTCTTTTCCCTTTGAATATATAATATTATCATCAATATTTAATCCAATAAATGGATCAAAGTAATTTAAAAGGGAATTAATCCTTAAATCTGTGCATATAGTGGGGTAATTAGTAAGACCCAATGGAATTACTATAAAATCATATTGTATATACCTTTTATTGAATTTTTTTTATGTTATATACTTTTTAACCCATGGTTAATGATACCTATAGTGGAGGTCAATCTTGGAAAAGTATTTAGATTTGAAAATTTGATCAAACAAGTCATCAATACAGGGTAGTGGTCACTTGTTCTTTATATTAATAATGTTTAGTTCTTGATAATCAATGAAGTTTCCCATTCTTTCATATTTCTTCCAAATGAAAAGAATAGGTGCACCCAAATGTGATACACTTAGAAGAATGAATTCCTTTCCAAGATTCAAAGGGAGTTTCTTCCTCAATTCTAATAACTTAACCGAGTCCATTCTATAGGGGGTCCTTGAAATAGTTATAACACCATGTACGAGTTGTATTGCAAACTCAACTTCATAATTTTGTGGGATACTAGGAAACTATTCTGGAAATAGATTAAAAAACACATGCATGATAGTAATATCTTCTATATTGTGTTTCTCCCTAACCATCTAAGATAAACACCCCTTTTGAATACGAATCAAGACTGGTACAATGGATGTGATCTCCATTGGATTATCATATTTATCATCACATTTATAGACAATAATAGATTGGTTTAGAATGTCAAATTTTAATTTCATTCCTTATATCAGTTTTTTGGATTTATGTATGTAATTAAAATATATTCATAAGATAAAATCAAATTCAACCACTGGGTGAATAAAAAAATTCAGGAATAATATTACCACAAACATCAACTAGAGAAGAATCATAGACATAATAAGTGATTATCATACCATTTGGGGGTTTCACTACTAATTAAAAATATTATCATTGGAGAAAAAAAATTAAGAATCCAAAATAATTTCGATGATATAATTAAATTAATATAACAAAGATCAAATACAATTCTTAATTATTTTAGGAAACCTATCACCAACTCAACATCATTGTTCTATCTTAAATAAAATTTTAAAATCCAAATCGTCATCAGGAATATTAGGAATCTTTTATCAGACTGATAATTCATTCATAAGAAGTCTAAATACTTACACGATCTTTTCAATCTATGCTACCTATGGTTGAACTTATGTCATTCATGTTCACCATCTCTTCAAATCCTTCATAATGGTTCGTAAATAGATTTTCAATTTCCAAAATGTATACCCAGTTACTGAAAACCCAGCTGTGAATCGAGACCCATTATCATACAAAAGGTTATTATCAAGTCAAATCCCAATACTCACCTTTTAGTGTTATTACCCCAATGTATGACTATACCATAAAAACATCCACTTTTACAATTAATATAAGGAAATTATTCCTTGGAAACTACTCACTCTATCCTTCAACAAATTTCAAGGATATTTTAGTATACATAGACATATTGTTCTACTAATCCCTAGGGTTCCTAAAAAAGATTTTTCATCCTAGTTCAAAAGGATAACTTAACCTATCCACTAATAAAAACTATATAGATCCTCCCATTTCATACATAAATATAAAATACTTTTAGAGGAATACTCACTACATTTCATAAATACACATCTATAGACTATAAAATTTTATTATCTTTTTAGAGTAGATACACGATATTTTTATATCATGAATGATCATACACATATCCCATAGAAACATTCCAATATAGTACTCTTCATAGACTTAATGTAATAACATTTTTCTTCAAAATCTAGGGAAAGGATACCTAAGAAATGGTGAGTTAAGATTCTCAATAAGGGTAAACAAATGATATACTAATCGATAATAATACGAAATCCTAAGATAATCATTAGGGTATAAGATCAAAAATATAACATAAAATTTTCATACCCAATATATCGTGGATCATATTCATGATCCTTGACTTAAAACATCACTATTTGAAATGAAATTAATCATATGTGTGAGAAATAATCATAAATCAATCATGAACTAGAAGTTCATGTTATATAATTTTGGAAACATCATAAATATTGTAACCATTTAATATGTTAAAGATAACTAGTAAGACCATAAAATCGTAATAGATCAGTAAAATATAACTTTTCCCCATTATGGATCAATCCAAAAAACCTGTTTCCCATAGCGGATCAAGCACATCAACTTGTTTCCCATATAATATTATCCCCATTGAAATATTTCTAATAAATATATAATTTGAAATAAAAATTAACACAATAAATTTGAGATATATAAATTTTTTTCCCATACATCATATAATTAATGCCATTCATACATGATCTATAATAATATAAAACATTTATCATATCATAACATAACCCATGGAAAGAATATAGGTTTAATAATCATTTCATAAATCCATAATATAATAACACCTGGAAAAAAATTAGTTTCATGAAAATATGATAGTAAATAATAATAAACCACCCATATAATGAATAAGGATGGTATATTTGGGTCATATCGCCATTAAATATTAAGTAACAAACATATATAATCTTACATGGAAAATGATTTTGAAGGATCACATGGAATAATTCTCCAAAAAAATATCCCTTCCACTTTGAAATAAATTAATCTAAAAAATTCAAAAATATAAAAGAAGAAATTTTCTTCCCAACTATCCTTGTAATCTTTTAAATGAATATTTAATTCATTTATAGTTTATTATGGTGGGAAATATCATTTAGGTTGTTCACATTAAAAAGATACTCATTCAATACGTTCATTAAAAATTCAAAAGTACCTAAATACAAAAGGAAAAAATAAGTTCCTTTTAAACCATTTTTAAATAATTAAAAATTTAAAAAAATGAATTAAACAATCATAGGTGAATTTTAAAAAAAAATTGAAAAAAATATAATTCATAGACGTGGAAGAGAAATAGATTTTTTGACTGAGGAGTGAAATAATGTCGATTTTCCTTAAAAACTATTATTAATTATCTTGATTTATTAAATAGAGTAAAATTAATAAAAAACTTGTATTATACCAAAGTAAAAATATTATTTTAAATTCATTTAGTTTATCATGAATGTATCATATAATTTTATTCAATGAAAATTAGACCATAAAAAATATTGATTAAAATGAGATTGGAATGTAAGTTCCTTTCCACTTTAGTATCTTTTAAATCATAATCCCATGAAGTAAATAACCTTATATAGACTTTTAAATATATATTATTTTCATTATAATCGTCATAAAATATATTCATGAGTAGTATATACACCACATATAAGATACAGGTGGTGAATATGGCATTTATTTCATAAATTTAAGAGTGAGATAAAAATCCCATACCTCAAGTCTCTGCATTCTTCATACACATTTAAATATCCTATAAAATTTTTTATCACCTTTATATTTATATGTTTTAGTTAAAATACCTTATTTTGGTAATAGCTGCTTTGTTTTAATATATTTTTTGGTTTGATATTTTTAGTCCTCGTACATTTATTGTGGTTTCATAATCTCCATAATTTTAATCATGGAATAAATATAATATATATTCATTATATACATATTTATATACATCAATAAATATTAAATAAAGAAAAATGAAATACATCATTTTTAGAGACGATAGGTCGTATGTACTCATGAACACTGTTTTTATTTTCATGATGGATAGAATAGAATAAAGGTATATTTTCATTTTTATATTCAAAATAAGTATATATCATATATATTAATTAAATATGTCATTATTACTATCCATTTAAAAAATGAGAAAAATTTATCGCATCGCTTCGTGGAGGCTATAGTCTGCACATACGCATAAGTTGTGTTATCATTCTTCAAAGTATTGTAAAGTAATAAGGAAAATGTGATATTATAAGTATAAAGGTATAAATATGTCACATATTTAATAAATGTAATTTAAATAAATTATTATATCCATCTATAATAGGGTGTGATAGAAAAAATAGTATATCGGTTCGTGAGGTAGAAGTCTATCATACACATGATCAATGGTTTCATTTCCCATTTGATGAAGATAAGATATATGTTTGTTATGACATGGAAATAAAGACATATGAGTATATAGAAGACATTGATTTTAATATATAATCATAGTTTAATATTATTATAATGAGTTTTATGAGTAAATAAAATATAAATTCTTGGTTAAGAATGATATCTCTTCTTAAGAAACCTCTTTTGGGTTTAACCAAAATTCTTACCAGATGAATTTTATGATCAAAAAAAGAATCCAGGATATGGGTAGGTATGTAAGGAATTAATATTTTTGTAATTTTTTTATCCAAAGGGATTTAAATTTTTTAATAGGAGAGGAGAAGGGGTTCCCTTTTATAATTGAGGTGACTGGAATATTTGTAAAGTTTTAAATTTTACAAATAATTCCAAGGCACATTCATGGTCACAAGGCTCACAAATGGAAATTTTAATCCTTATTTCAAATAATGACAAAATATTTCCATTAAATGGTAATTTTACATGTTCTTTACATCATTTTAAACCTTATCATTTTATTATAACCCCTAGTAAACTCATTTTAACTATAACCATAGTAATTAACTTTTTCTATTTTCAGAAATCATTATGATAAAAATTTAATGCTACAGTTTTATATAAAATAATTTATTTTTAATTAAAATATAAAATCCATTTTATAAAATTAAATACAATTAATTGGTAGAATTTAATTTAAAAACAAACCCATATATGTGATGAAAAATTGGTTTTCAAAATAAAAGGATTCCATAAATATAAATAAGTTTTTGTATCAATGTTGAACGTAATATTGATTCCAATGACATAAAATAGATTAATAATAATATAATTGAACTATTTTTACCTTTAAAACCATTTTAAATCAAAATAGTTCCTTGTCAATTCTTTAAAAATTTCCAGTTTTCAATAAAAATCAATGTTTTTCAAAATTCAATAAAAATTTAAAACTTTTAGAAAATTATCAAAAAAAAATGCTATGACTATTTAAAATTTTATTTTAAAAATTGATGTTAATTTTTTCTAATAAATTTTATGAAAATGTAAACAAATAAATTTTATTATTTTTTCGTCAAACAATTTGGGGAAAATTTTATTTTTGAAGAATATTAAAATATAACTAAAAAATGGAAACACATTTATCAATAAATTTTATTTTTCTAAATCAATTATACATAAATTTTAAAATGTTTTTTTATTTTTATTTATTCCACCATGTTTAATTACTTGGTTATAATGGTCATGTTCAAATAATAATAATAATAGTATATTGTGGTTTGTCAAAACTCGATTATCTCTGTAACACAATATATCGAAGAAATTAAATTTATTGGAAAAATATATATTTTTAAAAAACTAGGGGTTTTATAATCTTCCTTCAAGGTAGAGTGATCCTAAAAATAACACTCCCATCACACATTACCAACTTTCCATGAAAAAATATTTCATCTAACCCCAATAGGTGTACACTCCCGTACAACCTGATCAAACAACCCGACTCGCACACCCATGAGTCACATACCATTGAACCTAGATCATTCTACAAACCCACTAACCATACTCCTCTCTTGTTTCAACCTCATCTACCTAGAATAAATCCCTAATGCTTCCTTCCCAAAAAACTTGACACATATCAATCAAGAAAAAAAATATCAAATGACCACCTTCCACACATGCATAGATAAAATCCCATTAAAAATATATCTATGATCCTTTATGCCACATAAATGTGAACCTATAATCAACATGGATAGTTATATAATTGACCATAACCTCACACCCAACCATGATTCTAGAATAACTCTATGTGCTTCACATATAAAAAACCTGTGGTATTATATATTCAATTACTCAACCCATCAAGGGGTGTTCACATCTATCAAGAAACTCACACCCATCCTCAAATCATATCCCCCATGCATACCCTGACTTCACTGATCCATAATCAATTAATTCCCAACCTACACCATCCCACCATGGGCCACTATATATCCCTTGCACAATTGGATTGTATAACTATTTTCAGAGAACATCACACTATAATATCCACATATCCAACCATAAAATAAAATTCCATGGTTTAGCTATAAATATTGAAATGAATAAGTTTTATGTGAAAACAAAAAATAAGTTTTTGTTGAGAATATAAGAATTCGATCCCCTATTATCATTAAAATCAATAATATATAATCATACAAGTTCATGTGATTCTTATGTTCTAAATACAATGCATGTAAATGGGATGAATTCCATTATGGTCTATCAGACAAAATGATAAATACCAATAAAATATACCAACCATACTTGAAAAAAATATCTCAAATGTAGCAGAAAAATAAAATAATAATAATCTCATAACCATGGTATCCTAGACCATACACCATAAAGGTTTTTATAACACACTAGAATTAGGTCCATAACAAATCGAAAAAATGCATATTCCAAGTATACCATACCCTAAATAAGAAATCAATAAAAATATGTTTTGATACCATTTTTTCAGGCCACAGTTAGGGAATAAAAATTAGTATCCATACTGATGACATAATATGGAATAAATCATGCCTCCGCATACTCCAAAATAATAAAATAAGTACTGATGGAAAAAATCATACATTCAGGATTCTATTCACTCTAATTAGAGTAAAATAATAATGGAAATAATTAAATAGTGTCTTCAATAATAAATAAAGTACAAAAAATCAATAATCATGCTACAATTTAATAAAAATATCTCATATAAAATCATATATTCATAAATAATCTAATCACCCATTAAGTTGATCATATAGATAAAATAAAAAAAAATATTAAAATACAAAGATTCTCTATATCAATCCTAAAAAATCAATAACCCTATCTCTAAATCCCCATTGAACTACCCATGTTTAAAACATTGTACATATTATTCTTACCTGAAATCATACATAAGGTCTATATAGGAACCAATGTTCACATGAAATATGTGAGAAATACATCTCAATTTTTTCTCTCCATGTTACCCAACTATATTTTACAATCTGTTTATATAATTGAATAAAATAAATAAAGTGAAAAAATATACTCACTGATGGTGTTGGAATATATTTCTCTAACCAATGTTCCATCATTCTATATATATTGTTTCATCAATTATAACTAGGACGCAATGAAACTAGAACATTCCTTCTTCATCAAAATCCAAAATCAAGTTGGCTTATTCCATGTGATCCATATCATTTCAGAAGACATGGGTTTTGGTGTCACCAATTCTCAACCACTCTATGAAAATATCAAGTAGGCTTCTATATCTAACTCTTAGACCATCCCTTATCACTCAATAGAGATCTCTCATCATGTCTAAAGATTCCACTATCACTCAATGTAGGTTTCTCATTAATTCTTTGTCTTACCAAATCACTCAAGGAATTCCTTTCAATACCTTCTCTCACACAGTGAGGCCAACATCAATACCAAGACCATATCAGCCAAGGTAGGTCCCTGCATCACATTTGGCCTTGGAACAACCATTTCACTTAATTAGTTCCTTTAAAATACCTTCTCACTCACAGTAGGGAATTTATTAAGACAATTATAAATTTACTCATGGTTGGGTATGATAACATATCACAAATTTGACCAATATTTTATTACTCAATGTAGGGTATTTCCTTCACATTATTACAAAATATGAAGAGACACATTTGGATTTATAATTTACTAGATTATGATCACTAACCAATCACATAAACTAGTTTATCACATGCATACAACACTAAATAGGTTAGTTATCCTATCCAACAATCACACCAAGATGTTACAAAGACACTCAAGTCAAATACCCTTACCATGACGCACCTCCCATAATCTATATAACACCTCAAAATAATCTAAGAAATACTATATTGGTTGAACAATAATTATATTTAAAGCCTATTGTAATTATCATATATCCTATTAGGGCATACTCTAGGGTATTTAAATATTTATTGGACTCTTCTCACTATCACTCATCCTTTTTTAATAAAAAATTATGTTCTCACATCTTGTAGGATCTTCCAAACACTGACCATAATTCTTAGTCCAACCCTTCTATGAATTTCCACTTCATAAAAAAGTCCTACTAACTAGGGAAAATACTGACCCATCATCCTCTAAACCCATTATAAAAATCATTCAAACTATTAAAATATCCCACAACCCTTACCTAGGTCTTATTTGACATCTCACATACGATATATATTAACCCAAAACCTAGTGGAATCCCCCCTCTATCACTCTATACCTATTTTCAGATGACTTATTACTCTGGAACATGAAAAGGCCCTCATACACTCTCAAAAGGGTGCTACTCATCAGGTGTGAGATGTACGATTATATTACACAACACCACAAGGCTTATTCTCCACATGTCTTCAAAACTATCACTAAGAACCCAACTTAGACCAACAATATATCATTCTATGAACAAAATACTTGTCCAATATCTCTCATAAACATAACCTAAATCTTATCTCCTTAGATACATAATACACAGGAAATCCTAATATACCCAAATTTTTTGGGTTCACTTATTCTAACTTAAGAAGGATCTATTCCAACCACCCTATTTTACATAGGGAATTATCTATCACCATCCCTTTAACTAATCTAATGTGTTCTTGTGGACATGAAAACTCATTCATAAAAAATAATATGGATATTTTTTAAGGGATAACCTAGAATTGTCATAGATTTATTATATTTCAATGATTCGCATTCCTTTATCCAAGACCACACATGAGTTATCCATGCTCGTACCACCACATGTGCACTTATCTCATTCCAAACCATAAAAATAATTATTTATTTAATTTTTAAAAAGGTGAATATATTAGAATTAACTCATCGGTAATTATTTCATCACTAAAACACCAAAAGGCCTCGTGTTTTTATCCATTTGGATCCCCTATATCAATGTTTATTAAAACCCCAATTGTTCTTACTCTATTCCACCATGATCCAGCAAAATTAGCATTGAAACCCCATCCCAAATCACACAAAATGTAGAGAGATGAAGTGTGGAAAAAAATTATTAAATAATAGGAATATCTCACTTTAAAACCTCATAAGATTACACCAATAATATGTATTTGAATGGGCATTTACTAGAAGTATGATAGGTGGATGACATAGATAAATATCCAGCCCCCCTAAGTGAGTGGATGACCAAAATAATGAAGGAAATACCAGTAAAGGATGGGTGTTACTTGGAAAAAATGAGGCATAAGTTTAGTTGAAGTGTAACCATCAACATCTATCTATGGTGCTCCTTTAGCTCACCTGGTCATGACACATCCATCATGGGTCATGAAAAGACCTCCTAAATATGTGGGGCCTCCACTTAGATAAACATCATCATGATATGAGTACTAGGGGTTGTGGTGTGATACCACATTTTCATGTGAGGACCAGGAATCCTAAGCTCTACCTACCATCTTGAAGAATGAACATAACACCCCTCATAGTATGACCCTACATGGTAGTCTATCACAACATGAAAAAAGTATTTTTGGTGGAAATAGTCACCTAAATAAAAAAATAGAAAAGTGTAATTTTCAACCCCAACCCCACTCTAATTCTCACCCCATCACCCACAAAATATACCGACACACGATTTAGGTGAAAAAATTCTAATTATAATGTATTATTCAAAGAAACCCAATCCAGGTACCAATTCACAAAATAACCCTTACTCTGGGGATAAAAATTCAAACATTATGACAAAATAATGACACAATAATCCATGATTCGTTGCAACTCATTTCCTCTTGACAGAGAATTATAGAAGTTATAATGATATAGATTTCACCCATTAAAATTGGTGTTTTAATAGTGTTGTAATTGAATCCAAAAATTCTCTAGACCAAACTTCAGCTTCCTTTCCCCTCTAATGACACCCTATTATTTACCAATGCACTATCATGTTTCTATACAATTTGCATATTAAAATATCATAAATATTTCTCAATTACCATTACCTTCCATTTATTTCATTTTCCTAATATGAAATGTTCATCCTTAATTAACCTTCTTCATAGTATGTATTTGTATAACCACCCTTCTTATTCCCTAATTTATTAATGTGTTTACATATTTTTTTAGACTCATCTAAAAAACAAATAAACATCATAGTTTCCCAAGAATATTTTAACATTTGAAATTATTCCACTAACATTATATTTTATAATCAATATTAGATTATCCCAATATAACTTTCTTTAACTATATAACTCTCTCTCTCTCTATCTCAAAACATGAAATATTTCCATTGATCCATCCAACATTAACATTTTATTATTATTTCAAGATGGGAAAATCCCTACATAGAACAAACCTAAGGAGGTCTAAAGTACTAGAGACCTAATGAATCTGCCCTAAGAAAGTTACCACGTGCCTGTGGAAGAGACCCCATCCTAGAAAACAAAAACTTATGATCACCATTAGTAATTCCTGAAGACAAGAAGTCAGCCACCATGTTCCCCTCGCACCAAGTGTGACTAAGAATCACATGTGGGTCCAATAGACATTTGCACTTACGAATGATATAGACAATGGTCCATGTAATTTGGAACTTCCCCTGTAGCGTACCATGGAGAATATCAGAGTCAGTCTCAACCGACTCTAAAATAGTGTTGTGACAATGACAAAGCTCAATACCATTGACCATCACGGAAGCTTCCACCCTAAGGGAATCTCCCATTCCAAATCCATCACTAAGGCTAGAATCATTGCTTCTTGGGGATCACGAACCACTCCCCCACCCCTCTTAAAATCAGATAGACATGACCCATCCACATTGAGTTTCTACCCACTACTCGTAGGATTCCACTTCACCCATCTACCTAGCCTGTTAGCATCCTGTAAGGTGCGAGAAGAAGAATTACCTTTCATAAAAACTCTGAGTATATGAATAGTCGCCCATCCATTGATTATACAAACCAACTCCACCCTGATGCACCTGGTTCTAACCAACATGTCTAGGAATGAGCAGGACATGCCCCCATGATGGTGTTGGTATCAAGTATTCCATATGCTCCAATATCCCACAACAAGAAACAATGCCCTCGCCTTCTTCTCTAAAGCGTTATTTTCAGAACCCGAGAACCAAAGTTGAAGAAACATGGAAAGTGTGGTTGTTTGACATTCCCACCTAAAAGCCTCGCCCAGGCATCTCCAGACTGTAGCCTCCCAGTCACTGGAAAAGAGCAGATGATCGACCAATTCCTACTTGGAATTAATATAGAAAAGGCATTTAGATTCCAAAGAGATCCATTTGTTCCTCACCTACTCTTATGTTGGAATAGTGTTGTTCTGAAGATTCCAAAAAATAATGTTGTATTCTACCCAGAGGTAACTACACCAAACCGTTCCACTCCATCTGTTAGGAATACCATTGGCCGAAGACACCGAGCGGTACCCCTTAGTGAAGAAGGCATCCGAAGCCGACCCCATAAAGATAATATTGTATAGTTCTTAATTAAAGTTGATTCTCTCAAACACATTTAGCTGATCATGTGTGAGGATGGCCTAAATAAATGGCCTGAATTTTTTTTCCTGAGAAAATGAGATCATTGGTACCGGACATCCTAGGAACCCCAGTGGTGAGCCAACCTAGTTCCCCTTCCATAAATTAATTTTCCCACAGCCACAAGCCACATGGAATTCATGTGGAGCACTACTAAATGTTTAAAAATAATGATCCAGATTCGCAATGAAGTCCCTCTGCCACTGTCCATTTGTTTTCCATAACAATTACTGATAAATCTTTCCCACAGTGATGTATTCTCCAGAAAATCCTGTGCAAGGTTAGCTTGCATGCTCAACATTTCCCCTTTGACACTTAAGATATTAATACCACCATCAGAAATCTCACTATCAATCTTATCCCATGTAGTCTAGTGATGTCTGCCTTCATTGTGTGAGTCCCACATGAATCCTCTCAACACCTTTTCAATATTTTTCAGCACCACCTTGGTAACATTATGCATTGAAATCATGTGCATGGGGATCGTGGAAAAGACACAATTAACCAACATGATGTGCCCCCCAAAAGACAAGAATCGATTCTTCTAGTTTGTAATACGTGTTGTAATTTTCCCAACTAGCCCATTAAAGTGGTCAATACAAACCCTTCCCAGCTCAATAGGATCTCCTAAATATTCCATAGGAAAAGACTTTTTCTGAATGCCCAGCGCATCCGTAGTCTTTTTCCCCCTATTGTCTGAACACCATTTCGAGACAAACATGCTACTTTTCTCCCTATTGATGGCCTAACCACTCCACTTGCAGTAATTTTAAATTAACCAATTAAATTCTCTAATGGTACACCTAATACCATTCAAGAAAAATAGCATTTCATCATAAAAATATATGTGAAATACGATTTGTATTAGCTCTACCATGGTATGGAAGAAGGCTTCCACTAAGAACATTCACCTCGATATGTCTTCCAAGGACATCCTTCACCAAACTAAAGAGGTTGGGAGAGAGGGGATCTCCCTATCGTAGTCTATAGTTGGGCTTGAAAAACCCACATTTCTTTCCCATGAAAGAAATAGCCAACCAGGGAGAGCTGAATATTCTAAACAGTAAGTCCACAGCCCCTATGGAAAATCCAATATTCCCCAACACTTTAATGAAAAATCTTCATTCCATTTTATCATAGTCTTTGTTTATTTCCATTTTAATCACCACATTTGATCCATGAGACTTGATGTTGATATCACCCACCAACTCATGTACCATTGAAATGGCTAATTGATTATATCTCCCATTGATAAAACCCTATTTATTTTCAAAGACCCATTAGGGAATATGAACCGCATGCCTTCTATTGAGAATGTTTTCCAGGATCTTGAATAGGAAGTTACACATACTAATTTTTCTATATTCATTGAGCGAAGAAGGATATTTCACTTTTTTAATGAGAATAAGTGTCGACACAAAAACTTTAGGTTTTCTTTAATAAGTCTCCTCTATACTGACAATATCATATCTATAATTATTATAGATTAAGTATGGTTTTTTAGAAATTACATAGGGTATTATAAAATTATTATTTCTATTTAATATTTTCTAGAGATACACCCAAATTTTTTAATATGACATAAAAATTTGGAATGGATTTCATCACACATTATTTTATATATGATTTTGAAAAACTACATCATCATAATGGATTATATCTTTGATTTTTAATAGATAAGTTATATTTTATGATATTTCATTCTCCAAGTATTAAAATAAAACCTAGGTAGCGTTAATTCATTGTTTTTTCCTACTATATGGTAAATGTAACTTCACGTGACATTAAATATATTTATTAACTATCATAGATAAAAACTTCTACCTTAATATACTCAATATTATTCTATGATATTCCTTAACCCATTGAGTTACGCTGATCCATAAGTTAAGATATCTCTATATAATTGGTAGTGATATTGGTATGAACTATAATTATTATTTTCATCATTTTTAGTATAATAGACACTAGATTTACTTCTATATCATTACATATGACATTTAAGTACATTTATTTCATACATCGAGTAAATAGTTATCACATGTTTCCATATCCATGACTTCATGTGTGATAATCATATTTGAAAACATATTCCCTTTATTTGGTCATTTATGAAATTTTTTCCATGATTAATTAATTATAAAAGAATTAAAAATACCTCCATGAATACTTCTAAGTGACCTCAAGGAATCTTTCCAAAAACCCATGAATAGACCTTCATAAATTCACTTTGGAATAAAAAATATTAACAAAATAGTGCATCATATCACTCATATGATCAGCTTCAATCACCAAATGTGATATGTTAAAATAGGGGGAAATTATTTTTTAATAACTTTAATCACATGGTGTGATAGAACATTATAAATATTAAAGATATAACAAATAATCTACAACACACCATGTTATAACTTTTGATTTGATGACTATTTTTTCAGTATAATATATCATGGTTTGTGATTACTCTTATCAATATATCGGAGATATATCTTGGTGTATTGTTATCTTGTATGTAAAATATTTTCTAGTACCTATAATCAAGTTGCATCATATCTTAAAATAAAACAATACCCTATTTAGTGAAACATTCTACATATAGTTATGTTTCTTATTCCCAATTAAGATATCCATCACATACTACAATTTTAATCTATTATTTATTAGGATATTTGATGTTTATTTGAAATATAATGATGTATTATTTTTCATTATTATAGCCTATAATAAATGAATATCCTCTTTTCAAAAAAATTACACCAATAATTATTTCTCTTGTCTACAACTATGGTATCCATAATGTGTTATAATTTCATTTTATTGTAGATTATGATATCCACATTTCCTTTAAAGAACCATTGTTATTGATAGTGATTTTTCGAAACCCCTACTATGATTACATAACATTTTTTCCTACATAAAAATTAATAAATTTTCATGATAATTTATTACCACATTCAATAATATAAAACATATTTTTCACTTCATTAATTACTATAAAACTTCCAGTATTATCCTATGTATCATTTTCTTCCAAATAAGTATACACAAAAACTCCATGAAAATAAATATTTTTCACGAACTTTTATTATAACATAATGCAATTATTAATCATGACAAGAATCAATAATAAAAAAATAAAATGATATTTCTTAATCAATTCATTCTAAGTCTACTTCTTAATACTATATAATGATATTCATTAATTCCCAATGAAATAAATAGACTCTGATCTATCTAACATATTTCTTGTAAAGTAAAAACAATATTTAATGTTCAATAATGATTATTTATGTTCAAATACATTATAGAACAAGTCACAAACAATCATTAAACCTTGAACTTGAATAATGGTTCATGGATTTATACCTATTAATATTTATTGGTTGTAATATTTCCCATCACAGGTGAATGTCAAATACAAACAAAACCAAATCCATTGGCTCAATCATGAATAATTTTCAAACCCTCCCTCTAGTTTTATGAATATAAGGATGAACTTATAAAATCCAATAGTGATAAACCTAATGGATATCTACCATATGATAATTAAAATATATATATTTTATTTAGAAACCCAAAATTATTGAAGGAAAAACCCATTAATAATTTTTTGACTAATGTTTATTAAAATGATTCAAAATATTTTCACTCTATATTTAATGCAATAATATAGAATTGATGTCCAAATTCACACAAAACATGATATCAATATCCTTATAAAAATAATATTTTTTCATGACTATATTTGAAAATAATAATTGGTTTGAATGGGAAAAAATGTTATCCCTAGTCAAACATCATAAATAATCTCTAGTTATATGAGCCAAATGAATTTTTAGTACAACATTAATGGGAATGAAGTTATTATTTTTAATAAATATATATTATTACTAAAGGATATGGACATGTATAGGAAATGTACTATGAGGAAACTATTATTCTAGTAGGTATACATGTGTTTATAAAAGTATTACATGACATCCAAACATATTTAAATTTTATCAATTTTTGAATTTAAATTAATTTTTGAAAAGATATTTTTCTGTAGAATGTTTTTATAGAATAACCAATTGGTTTCTAAAATAAAATCCTATCATGAAATAATTTTAATGTTAATAATTTTCAATATAAAAATAAATAAATATAATATTAGTGTAATACTTTTTATCAAAATTTATTTTGTAAAGTTATTTTATAAAATGATATAAAAATACTACTCTTTTCTTTGAAAGGGTTTTCAAAGGAAAATTGGTCATTCAAATCTATTTTTGATGATATCATTTAAGTAGATAATTAGCAATTACAAAAAATAATATTCATTCAAAAAAATGAAATTCACATCTAAAAGAATAATGGTTGAGCTGATTTATTTTCATTTTTTTAGTTTTCTTAAAAAAAACATAATTGAAATTATTAACAAAGGCTAATTATAACTTATATATTTTAAAATTATTAGGATTTAAAACTCAACTAGTATTGGACCTTTGGTATGTGTCTAATTTATGTTAAATATGAATAAATCATTAAAATAGGTAAATTATATGTTTTATAGAGTTATGATTATTTATTTTCTGTACAAAATAAAAATGCAACCTAATATAGGATCTCAACATGCCTCTATAGTCATTTTTTGGTTAATCTTAAATAATGTAATTTTAAACCAACATGAAAACATTTTTATTATCTAAAAGAAACATTTGACCTTTTTTTATTCTATCCCTAGTGATATTATTTAAAACCCACAATATATTTGAATTATTACATTAGAGGATGTAGTATTTTTATAAAAATTAATTCTAAAACATTAAAATATATATAAAAATAACATGTGTATTATTCTAGTATGAAGAAACACAACAAATAGTCCTTCATTTTTAATGAAAAATATATGGTATCAAGTAGTTATTGTGTGTAGTTATTATTTATAAAGAAGAAAATATCTAATTTTGGTTTCAAATTAACACATATTTAAATTATATATGATAACACAAGTTTTATTTAATTATCTACAAAACATAAAATCACTTTTGTGATGTAAAAAAATATATTATACACAATTTCCTTCTTTATAACACATGAAAATAGAGCATCACTATTAACTTTATAATTATTTATAATATTTTTATAATTGGAATGTTTTCTAATTGTTTCCATTAACTTTGGGTAATTTTAGTAGATTTCATTAAAAACTCATTTTTATAATGAATTTCATATATTTTTGTGTTTGATTTTTGGAATTTTGGAAAACAAAACCCATTATTTCATTATTTAGATCATTTCAAGCACATAAATGACACACCATTAATAAATGTATTACATACACAAATACAGTAATTGATGTTTCTTTTCTTGTATTTTTAAATTTTAAAATATTTCATTCATTTTTACAATAGATTATTTAATTATTTAGTTCAAAATAATTTTGTATTCACATATTTAATTCAGTAGTTATGGGGATGAGTTAATTACTAGGATTTAATGTAGTGTGATGAATACACATAAGACTATATTAATGATACAAACATAATCTCACACTACTGGTTAAGAAGGTATCTCCATCACAATTTTCCATTATAGAACCACTTAAGAATTCATTAGGATGGAATGTTACATTGAATAATATCTTGAAATGGGGTATACACATTAGTAATTCCCCACAGATCTACCTGAACTTAAGTTGATTTCTCAATGTATCCTCACAGAGATGCCTCACACTACATCCCTAAACCATTGTGTCTAGAATTTTAATGCTCTGATTTTTGGGATTTTTTTACCCTAGAATGACGTAGTATAAAGAGTTTTAGTGTCTTATCTACTTCTAACCAAATATTAAATTCATCTCAAATGCATACATGATGGTCAACCAATCATTGTTTTCATAGAAACACCACCTCATGTTAATGTTTGACATGCCATCAGCTACTCAATTTATAGAATTGATTGAGAACTATAATACACTGGCTGATCAAAATATACAATATAGTTTATAAAAAAGATTTAAATTATAAAATTTATTCCAAACTCTACCTAGAACACTCTTAAATGTAGAATACCATTAAAGAAAGATGGATTCAATCCATGGTGGTGAAAGAATCCCGATAGTAATTGATGAACATCACTCTAAATTTATAGAAGGGAGAATTCAACTATACACATGGATTTATCTAATAAAACTCTAATTCCATTGAATTGTGACATTTGATGACATGAAATAGTTCCCGAGAATGTTATAAATATGAAAAAGAAAACATTCACTCTATTGAGTAATTGAGCATACAAGAAAAAAGAGAAGGATTTAGCATAGGTAAATAGAGACAGAAGTTTAGGAGCTAAAGATGAGAGGAGAATTATCACCAAAAGATTATGGGGTAAAGTTATCTCTTTGGGTTTTATTTAAACCACCTTCCATATATTAATTAAATATTTGATAGTGTAATGACTGAGGCTATTTAAAATGAATTAATTTGTATTTGGAAAAAATAGATTTCCATATGTTATTATATTGTACTGACCTTTGATTTAGTGATTCATTCCACTGATATTAATCCATACTTTGTTAGTGTGAGAATAATTTTTGTGTATGTGGGTTAAAATGAAAAATATTATACTCACGTAAAAACATTGTTTCTAATTATTATCATTGATTATGGATCTATGAGAATAAATAACATTTGAAGTCTGAGAAGACACTTAAAAACTAGGGATATATCATTAAATACATTATAAATGGTAATGTATGGAATGAGACCACACAAAGTGATTGAAAAACGACATGAATGGTTGACTATCATAAAATGGAAACCAGATATTAGAGGGGTCATGATAGTGCACAAATCACTAAGTGTGTTCTCCATACTTCTTGTTGGGCATGACAGGAAACCTCTAGGGTTCCTATTATAATGACCCATACATTACATACATTGATATTACTTAAATATTTAGCTATATTTATTAAAACATATAATAAATACATGAATGGACTTTATAGGTATAGTGTCTTTATAAATTGGGAAACATAAACAACTGGTTTATAAAACATCTACGTAGTATCTCGTTTATATCTTCATAACAAGACTCGTTTTTTAAAAAATTTACTTAATACCCTTTTTCATAACCTGTGGAAAATAAACATGTGAACGAGTCAGCTCAAATTGTTAGTAAGAGTAAAAATGGTTAATATCAATCATATTATATTCATAATACATAAGAACATAACATTTGGATGTCTTATCCTGCATATGAACGATCATGATATCTTGTCATGGGATAAATGTTCATAAGAATTAATTGACATAATCTCAAAAGTAATAACATAAGACATGATGTTTATTGGTATAAAAATAATCATATAATATCAATTTATATTAGTCAATTCTCATTTCCAAGACCATCATAGTGGAAAAAGTCCATTACTGAACTGCCTTAACTTGTTGTTTCGTCCATGTATTACTGAACCATATTTACATGACATTCTAGTCATGTTTATCATTGGATATATAATTAGTTTCCCAATGAATTAGAGGGAGATATATGTCCCTCCCATCTCATAATTAAATCATTCATACATGTTCCACAACAACATAAATCATACCATAACCCATGGAATAAAATGGGTTTCATAAACATCATTCCATCATAATCAATATAAAATAAATGGAGTTTGTAAATAGCATTCCCTAAAAAACTCAACTCAAGAGATAGTGATAATAGGGACAAAAACATAACCCTATTTAAATAATGTCATCTTAGATGTAAAATAATTTTAACTAGACACTGGATATTAATTCTTGAGGAAAATATGTTTTCTTCTTCAATTGTTTTTATCAAAATGTGACTCAATTTTAAAATAAAAGTGATTAATTGATAATACACATGAAATATTATAATGTGATATTCATGTAAGTATGTTATAATTATAGTTTCAGAATCCATTCAGGCTGTATATGTTAAAAAAATATTCTCTTCATTCTTCTTCTGGAAAAGTAAAAAAAGTACCCCTATCGAATAACGAAAAAATATTCCTTTCATATTGTTTAGTAAAAATCACCAATTGGTAATATTTAAATTTAAAAATTTTAAACTAATATAAATAATACTACATATTTACTAATTATATATGTGGATGATAAATGTACCCCAGTAAATAATTACGTATAAACAATCTCGTAAAATAATGAGATAGCAAAATTAACCATTACCTTAGTTCTGAATTTCATCATATGTATCTGAACCTCCTGTATAATGATTTATATAATATTATTTATATATTCAATAATAATTATCATTTTTATGAAATAATATATGGTCATATTTCCATCTTATTGTAAGAAACATTTCATTGTCTCCCATTATTTGGATATTAACTACTCTATGTTCTTATGAAATATTATCGGATAACTTCATGTTCCACCTCTTAGGTTATAGTCATTTCATTTAAAAAATTAAATTATTATAATATATATAATATTTATTCATTCCATTCAAATATATAATCATTTTATGATGAAGATCATGTATAATTAATCACATGGCACTGTGGAGACGATAGGTCGTATGTACACACGAGCGATTATATCATTACAATATTTTTTGAATGGTATTAAATTGGATGGTGTATAATATTTCAGAATCTATATCATATTATAATAAACATATATAGTTATTATTCCCATAATTATACCCATCCATGTAAGGTTACGGTGAAAAACAGGTTACACCACAGTGTGGAGATGGTAAGCAATAAGTACGCACGTGTGGTGATTTCATTTTTCATAGGATGGACGAAAGGTGGAATATGGTTGTTTATTAATTATAATAAAATATAATTACATGAGTGATAGTGAATATATTTATTTATAATTAAAAAACTAATTAAGAGGAAGTAGAAGAAGAAATAAGTTTTAAATAATTGGTAGAAGAGATTACCTCTTCCTCGACGTGATTCCTCTAAATCTCTTCTTAGAGTACTAGAGTTGGACTTTGAATATTACCATCTCTATAATGTAAATATGGAAGTTCATAAGGGAAACATTCAGAAGATGACTGAGATTTAAGGCTCAAAGTTAATTGAAGAGGTGAGGGAGGAGGTTCCATTTTATTATTGAGGTGAGAGGCACTTTTTAAAACTACATAAATAATAATTTATAATAAAATAAACCCTACCAAAAAATTAATAATTTCCAAATTTAGAATATGAGATGATATAGGGTTTTAATATAATCAACCAATAAATTTTGGAGAAGTGTATATATCAATTTATACATTATATATTTAAGTAATACTTACATGTTCTATTTAATTTTTAACTAGGGTAATAATAATTCAATATTAATAGGGTGAAATATTTACTTATTTGATATAAAATAGACCAAAAATAAATAAATTAGATCATTTTCTACCATATAATAATCATTATATTTTAAAAAAATATATTTATTTTTATATAATTAAATAAAACATTATTTTGATAAAAAATAAATAGATACAATTTTGACAATATTCAATCCAGGAGTTTTTAAAAATTTCAATATAACAATATAAATTAGAACCAATAATTTAATTATATTACAAGTAGGTCAAGATAATCTGGAAAATTCATTATACATATTAATTAGGAAAAAATATATTTACTTTAATATTTTAAATAACCTTTAATTTGTATTTTTCTTAACAAAATAATTACTACAACAGTTTTGTGTAAATATTTTAATATTCTTATTTGTTGAATAAAAATTACAAATTAAATACTATGATGATAATAAATCTAATATATTTTAGAATAATACTTGTATCTTAATTTAACTTCGGTAAAATACAATATTTTAAATTTTATACTTATTAAATTATAAAGGTGGCAATTTGAACATCACTTTAAATAAAATAATATATGCATCATAATCCCTTCTATATGGCTCCAAATGGTCTATAACTCGACACTTTTATGATTATTGTCGAGTTATACTCGACCAATAATACTTGGTGAAGTGTTTGGATCTTTTAAAGGGTATTATTAATTTAATAAAAACATTATTACAGATTTTTCATCAATTAAATAATTTTTTCATCACTAATGTATGGGATATAAATGTGATTATTTACTTTCTAAAAATTAAAAATAAATTACCATAATAAAGTAAAACATTTTATCTTTAAAATTATTATTTATTATTGAAATTACCTTTAGTATAACCTTGTATTAAAATTTATTTAGTTATTAAATTTTGAGTAGGACATATTAAACTTTCCTTTAAATAAAATAAAGTAAATGTCCTAATCTCATCCATGTGGATTCAAATGGACACAATTTTGACCCAATGATGATTTATGTAAAAATAGAATTATACAATGATATTAAGACAAGTGTTAGGTCAATTTTATAATAGTATTCTTACACTTAATAACCTAGTTTACCCTTTTTCATTATTAATAAAAATTTCTAAAGTTACATTTCATAATGATTAAATAAGACTATTTACATAATTTGACCCACAGATTCCAAATATGGAATCATTTTATAAAAATTTAAAACACATAAGTTGCGGTGATTAATTCAAAATCAATCTCATAGTCAGAACTAGAGAATGAGTTTTATAAAAGTTAAAACACTATAAAAGATTGAAATGTTTTTACATATGAATTCAATTGAAATTAACTATAATGACATATATTATATTGAATGGTCAAAATATATTCTATCTTTACTTTATAACCATTCAATATTATAATTTAACCCTAAAAATTCATTTGATTTAAAAAATTTGTTTTCACAAAAAAATTAGTGTATTTTTACTATTCATTAAAACATGAATGTTATAAGAAAAATATCAGAAATTCATCAAATGTAAATTTTTATATCCCAAATTAAAATAAAATGTTTATATTTTTTTATAAATATTATTAATCTTTCAAAATCTTAATTTAAAAGTCATCCTCCATTCAAAGGTGTAGAATTACCCATGAAAAAAATACAGTTTTTTATACATCAAATAGTGTTTATTCATACCCTATGACTTAGATATCCATTGGATGAATATCAAAAACATTTTATCAAGTGTATATATATCATTAATTTCTTTAAGAATAGTAATAGTAAAAATAAAATAAAATATCTAATTGATTTATATTATTCATAAACAAGGTGCAGCCAATAAATTCACAATGCATTTTCATAAGTTAGTTCTACTTGTTCCCGCTAATCGAACGGTTATGCTATAATGTTAATTTTATATTAAGAGAATCTCGCAGTTTGTTTAAACTCACTTTTGTGTGTAATGAAAGCTACTAAGTAATTAAAATTATTTAAAGTAAATATTTTATAAAAACATCCAGGTGTTACATTGTACCCCCCCCCCAACTAAATTTCACCCTCGAATTTCATCACATAGGAAAAAATAGATGAGGATACCAATCCCTCATTCTATCATCAAGTTCCCACATAGCTTACTCAAATTGTTGATTCTTACATAAAAGACCAACCAATCGAGTGGTCTGGTGTCTTAGAACTTTTTCGCTTTGATACTGAATCTCTATGGGTTTTCATGATAAGAAACATGTAACTCTAGTGGTAAAACTTCTGTTTTTTGTACATGTGAAGGATCAAGTATTTACATTCTCAGGAGAGGTACATGGAATACATCATGATCTTGAGAGAGATTCATTATAAGATCCAATTGGTAATATACCTTCCCAAAACGATCCATAATTTCAAAAGGACTGATATAACAAGGGATCAACTTTCCCTTTTTCCTAAATCTCATTACACTCTTCCAAAGAGATATTCATAGAAACAAATTATCACCCACTTAAAACTCTAGATATTTTCTTCAGTTGTCATCATTACTTTTTATTCGACTTTGAGCTGCTCTTATTTGTTATTGAATATATATGACATTTCGATCCCTATTATCAACAGTATCAGGTAATAATAGCTTTCATACCCCAAATTCATCCCATCAGGTTGGAGTTTTTCACTTCTTTCCATATATGGAATTATAAGGAGCCGTATGAATAATAAATTAAAAGATATTGTTAGAAGAAAATTCCACTAAAGTAGGTGTTTATCCCAACCACCTTGGAAATCCATAGAGAAAGGTCTCAACATGTCTTACATTGTTTGAATTCTCCTATTAGAATAAGTGTCTATGTGAAGATGATAAGAAGTGTTGAAAATTAACTCTGTATCTAGAGCTTTCTGAATACTTTGCTAGAACATCGAGGTAAACCTCATATCCTGATGATATATAATGGAAATTGGTACTCCATGAAATCTTACCACTTAATTTACATATAACATAGCATTTTGATCAAGAGATAAATCCTCTCTAATAGTGATGAAGTGTTCCGACTTCGTAAGGAGATCAACTATAACACAGATAGCATTATTACCTTTGGATGTTCTGTGATGTCTGACGACAATTTATATAGTGATGTTTTCTCATTTCCATTATAGTATGGCTAATAGTTGTAACACCCAGTTAGACTTCTGTCTCTCAGCCTTAACTTGTTGAAAAACAAAGCATCGAGAGACATATTTAGAAACATCACTTTTCATTCCATCCCACTAGAAATACTCTTTCAGGTCTATGCACATCAGTGTGCGTCCAGGGGTAATATATAATGAATAACTATGAGCCTCATCCAATATCTCCTTCTTTAATTATCTAATGGTATGAATACAAACATGATTCCTAAACCTTATTATTCCCTCACAATCAAGGTTGAATTCAGGAATATTTCTCACCTTCTTATTTAGCTCTACTTATTTATTCTGAACCTCTTTAGTCTTCACTTGTATAGATGGTTTAACATTCATGTAAGAATGATAATATGTCTCCCCATACACTAAAAATCCAAGATCAATCCTTTAAAAATCCATAAATATTGGATATTTTGTGATCCTCATCACGGATAGGCTGGCATGGTCTTGCAACTCAAAGCATCTTCCACTTTTTTCGCTTTCCTGGGGTGGTAATGTATTGAAAAAATGTAATCTTTAATCAACTCCAACCACCCTCTTTAGTGCACATTCATATCCTTTTTTGTGAAAATATACTTTAAACTTTAATGATTATTATAAATTTCACACATTTCCCCATAATGATAATGCCTCCATATCTTTAATGCAAAGATTACCGCAGCTAACTCCACGTCATGAGTTGGTTAATTTTTCTCATGTATTTTCAACTATCATGACACATAAGCTATAACCTATCATTTTACATTAGATAACATACCAAACCCTTCTTGTATGAATCGTTATAGATCACAAACATTTCTCCACTATATGGATGTGTGTCCACTAGTGCACTGGCTAACCTTTTTTTAGCTATTTAAAATTCACTTTTCATTCATCCGTCAATACAAACATAACTCCTTTCTGTGTCAAATTGTTTAGTGAATTAGGTAATAAAAAAAATATTTTACAAAATTCCAACAATATCCAAAAAACCCAATAAATTTTTGGATCTTAGTTACCATTTTTTGTCTCAGCAAACTTTCAACAGCTTCTATTTTTTTGGATCCACAGATATCCCTTCTCTTGAAATTTTGTGACCCAAATATGGATCTTTCTTAATCCAAAATTCACACTTGGTAAATTTTTCATAAATCTTATCCTTTCTCAGGGACATTAGTATAATTCTCATGTGTTCTACATGTTCTTACATTCTCTTCTAATAGACAATAATATCATCTATAAAGACTACAAAAAATGTTCAAGATAGTCTCTGAGGACTCTATTAATTAGATCCATGAAGATAAAGGGGGAATTAGTATGACCAAAATAAATCACAATAAATTCAAGGTATCCAGACCTTGTATGAAATGAAATCATTGTTATATCCCCCTTTTGACCCTTAATTGATGATATCATGAACAAAGATCAATCTTGGAAAAGTATTGAGCTCCGTATTATTGGTCGAATAAGTCGTTAGTGCGGGGAAGAGGATATCCATTTTTAATAGTGATATTTTTAATTTCTTGATAATAAATGCAGAGTCACATCGATCCATATTTCTTCTTATAAAACCTATCTTTTTCTCCCCATGTTGATGCACTTGGGCATATGAATCCCTTATCAAGACTCTTTGGTAGTGGCTTCTTCAATTCATGAAACTTAATTGGGTCCACTGTATAAGTTTTATTTGAAATACACATAGAACCCAGTATGAGTTATATTGAAATATCAACATCACGATTTGGTGTAAGACCTATAATTTCCTCTATAAAGACATCATAAAACTCCTTTACAATGGGTTTATTATTAGTAATGAGTTTCTCCCCAACCATTTGATATAAATAACCTTCATTTTTAGGAATCACGGCCCATAGGATGGATAATATTTCTATTGGAAGGTTATATTCCTAATTGCATAGAAAGTTGATCCTAGATAGATCTAGAATATGAAATGTGACTTCCCTCCCTAGGATATTGATATGATATCCATGTATTCAAAGACAATCCATGCCAAAAATCACATCAAATTCCATTACATGAAGGATCACAAGATTTGCAGGAAGTGCTTCCCCACAAACATGAACCATAGAAGAATTAGAAATTCTTGATGTGACTATTGTCCCATTAAAAGTATCCATAGCTAACTAAATATATAATTTTTTAGGTAATATGGAAATTACCAGAGAAAATTCTTCAGAAATAAAAGATTGGGGGATCTAGAATAAATTAAACATTTTGTACTTTAAAGTGGATGGTATGTGTACCTTTCACCATTTCATTATCATACTGAACATCACTGATAGTGATTTCATGTGACTTTCTGTTCTCTTTGGACATAAGAGTTTACATATGTCAATCATAATCAATAACCCTTGGATTAGGGAATTGATTGGAATACTGCCCCGTTTCCTTGAACTTTAGCATTTAATTGTAGGAGGTTCATTCTATGTAGCATTTTTGTCTATTACATCATTAGACATATTATTCCAATAATATTGGCATTCAACTCCCTGATGACCTTCTTTTCTAAACATAAAACATTTTCTAGTCCCTCTATTACAATTTCCTCAATTTCTCTTTCCACACTTTGAGCATAAGGGAAAACTCGTATTCTTTTCAGTGTGACCTTTATATTTTCCTTTGAATTCTATTTTTATCTTCTTAAAAACCTATAGGATTGATGGTTTACTCCAACCCCCATCTCAAACATGAGATCATATCAAATGACTTCCTAATAGAAATTAAAGTCCCATATGGATGATTCCCTTCATAGAAGTGGTTTTTTGCCACCAAAAAATCAATCAATTTTACTCTTTGGTTAGAAAAGTATTCTAGAATCATACCTCGAAAGTCTTGTAAAATTTGTTTCATAGGTACCAACATATTCATCATATTTTTCGTAAGTTCAAGGAACTCCTTCTGTAATATTATTTTATGAATATGGGGAATGTAATTATTGAAAAATAATTTCTTGAAATCATCTCATTACATGGTCTCCATTTCATCTCTTTGCCTCATATTCTTAATAAGATTCAACCGTTTGTTAGTTTCACTATCCAAACGATAGATTAATAAGATGAATTTATCATGTTCAGAAAACTATAGAACAAAAAATATCTTTTCAGTGGTATTTATCTATTGTCTGTATACTAATGGATCATAAGAACTGCATAAAGAAGGTGGACGCTAGCTCATGAATGACTCAATAGAATGTTTATCCATCATTTACTCATTTGGAAGACATGCGTGATTCATATCTTGAGATATTTCTATGATCATAGCTACAATATTTTTTATTCCAATACCAATAACATTTGGTTTCTCATGAAGAAAATCATTTCATTTCCCATTTCATTCATCATTGTCGTGGTTCCTTTTGGTTCTTTCCATTGACTGCAACCAAGAAGAATAGTGCGAGTGACACTACTCATAAACGAAAAACTACATAATCAAGAATTAAATTTCAATTTCTGAAATTTTAGTTTTTTTCTTAGGTTATTCATGGTAATTTATTGAAAAATTAGGATTGTAACCTATACTTAGACGTATCCTTCTAGGTTATTACTATGGATTTCAAATCCTAGTTTAAAAATGATAACTATACCTTTTCCCTGATACAAACTATAAAGACCCCATACATTACATACATTTACATTGCTTAAATATTTGAGTATATTCATTAAAACATATAATAAATAATATACAGGACCATATAGGTATAGTTTCCTTAGAAATTGGGAATTGTAAGCACCATGTTCGTAAAACATCTACGTTGTCTCCCGCTTATATCTTTATTACTAGACTCTTTTGTTGACATATCTTACTTAATACCCATCTTCATTACCTGGGTAAAAAAAACACATGAAAGGGTGATCTCAAATTCTTAGTATGGGTAAACAATGAAAATATCAATCATGTCATATTTATAAGATATAATAACATAACCCTTATAATTCTTATTCAGTATATAAACGATCATGATATCATTTCATGGGATAAAAGTTCATCAGTATTAAGAGAAATAATCCTAAAATTCATAACTTAAGACACAATGTTTTATGGAAAACACATAAGCATATAAAATCATTTGATATTAGTCAAGGAGAATTGCTGAGACCATCATAATAGAAAAATTCCATTATAGAATCGGGTTTACTTTTCATTCCATCCTTGTATTACTGAACCAGATTTACTTTTCATTCTAATAATGTATATCTAATGAGTTTTAAATATTTACCCAATGAATTGGATGGATATATGGGTATCACCCATTTCATAAATAAATAATTCTTACATATTCCACAAAAACATAAATCATAGCATAAACCACAAAATAAAATGGGTTTCTTAAACATCATTCCATCATAATCCATATAAAAAAAATGGTGTTCATAAATATAATACCATCATAAACACAACTCAAATAATAGTGATGATTGGGATATAAACATAACCCCATTTAAATAAAATCATCTTAGACCACTTCGAACGACTGTTGAAAGGTGAGAATTAGCAAAATACATAAGATGAGGAGTTATATATTGATCAAGAAGCTTTTATGGAGAACATTGAAAGGAGGGTTGACTCTAGGGAACATCAAGGTTTAACATCCCTACCATCTAAGAGTGAGATATAGGAGGTGGTTCGTAATTTTCCCTTGGATAGTGCTCTAGGCTCGGATAGATTCCCTACTATTTTTTAAGTGAAAACGGGGAGTTTGTGGGTCCATTTGTGATCGAGGCCATGATTGATTTCTTCAATGTAGGTACCATCAATAGAGGATCATGTGCGTCTAGAGTGGTAATAATTCCTTAGGTGAAAGACCATTGTATATTATCCAATATAGACCCATATGCCTTTGTAATGTCTCCTATAAAATCTTGGTGTCTATTATTGATAAGAGAATAAGTAATCCGCTCCTGAGAATCATTTCCCAAGAACAACATGGATTTATCCAAGGAAGAGGAATAAAAGGGGTAGTGGGAGTGGCTCAGGAGTTATTAGCTGATATTGATAGAAAGGTGGTCAGTTCCAATGTTATTATTCAGTTTGACATAGATAAATATTATGACAAGTTGGAGTGGATCTTCATTCTCCGGGTGATGAGAATAATGGGTTTTCAAGAAGGTCTTTTGATTTGTGCTTTCGATGATTTTTTTCCCTTGGTTTTCCATATCCCTATTGGGGGAGAGCTTTGGTTTGTTCAATAGTGTGAGAGGTGTTAGGCATGGAGATCTGCTTTCCCCTTCCTTATTCATTCTTTCTCAAGAAGCTCTATCTCAGAATTTTCAAAATTGTTTCAGGGACATAAAGATTAGTCATTATCGGTCTAATGTTTTGGATATTTTCTCCCATATTATTTTTTTGATGATATTATAATATTTTTGAATGGCAGGAGATCTTACTTTTATAATTTCATGCACCTCATGTTAATATACCAAAGCCTAAGTGGTCAGAAGGTGAACTCTGGTAAAAGTAATTTTTTTATTTCCAATAATTGTTCAAGGAGAAGAGCTCGGGAAAATCAAGTCATTCTGGGAATAAACATAACTAGTTTCCTATGACATATTTTGGGGCACCTATTTCCAAGGTACGGGTGAATAAGGTATTCTTTGAGTATCTTCTTAAAAAAACGACTGGGAGAATCTTGAATTGGAAAAACATGTTTCATTCCTTTGGGGGAAGTGTGAATTTGATCAACAGTGTGGTCTCTTCCATTCCTATGCACGTGTAATGTATTATTACTCCTCCCAAGGGGACGATTGCAGTGACGGATATGGTGATGAACCATTTCATTTGGGATGCTAATTTTGTGGGAAGGTCGCATTGTGCTTCTTGGTCTCGGATGGCTAAACTAATGGAGGAGGGTGGTGTAGGCCTGAGGGACATTTCTGATTCCTTGCAATATATGCAATATAGGCTTGCTTGGGATTTTTTGGAGGGGAGATTGATGTGGGAACATGTTATTATCAAGAAATATGGAAACAATTGGGAAGAGTGGGAGGTCGGAAATATTTCCAAATTTGGGAAATCTATCAGGTCCCAGGTAGAGATTCTTCAGGATTTTGGCAGGTGGGTTTTGGGATAAGGGAATGTCAACTTATGGAGGGAAAATTGGATTGGAGATAGACTCTATTTTTTATATTTTCCATTTCTAGACTTCTATGTGAAGGAGGCATCTTCTCACCCTAGGATCATGGAAACCATTCTGAATAGGGACCAGTTATAGTCTTTCAAGTAAATTATCCTCTAGAAGGAGGAGGATAGACTTTATTTTACGGAGGCAATGTTGGGGTGTTTCAATGGGAGAGACTTTTTCCTCCTGGTCCACCAGGACAGTTTCAGGGGTGATCTGGGGGCGCATTTTTTGTGCAAAGACATTCCAAATATGTTTGGTTTTCTGGTTTGGCACTCTAGAAATTCTGCTCTCTCTACTGATGAAAATGTCCACAAGAAGGGGGTTCAGATCGCCTAGAGATGAAACTACTGTATCTCTCCTCTTGTGGCATCGGTTTCACACCGGTCTTTTCAGATTGAATGAGCTAATGAGCTCTGTTCCAGCATGGCTAGAGGGGGAATCTCGATCGGGGCATGGAATTCTTTTTAAGATCTCTTCTCGATCTGGTTCTCAGGTACAGAGTCTGAACAGATAGAATCAATGATTTAGTGCATCTCTTCTATGGAAGTATTTTAGACTATTTGGGAATCTAGGAACATGGCTCGTACAAAGAAACACCCTTCGATATTTCTGCTTCAGCTGAGAATGAGAAGTCTGGTCCATGATCGTGGATCCTTGTTAAAGAAAGGTCAGAACTCCCACTCCCTCTACAACTTACTCAACGGTCTAGTTGAGCCTCCATGATCTTATGGATCCTGGATCAACTGGAAACCTCCGGCGAACGGATTTAAACTCAACGTGGACGGGTCCCTTCTACATGGATTTATGTGTGGAGGAGGGCTGGTCCGAGATGGGAAAGGCTATGTTGTGATGGCCTTCAGTAGCTACCACGGTTTGGGATGCTCACTAGAAGCAGAGATTCGTGCTCTGCTTACAGGGATAACGCTGTGTAGCCAATTTTTTCTAGATTGTGCTGAACTTGAATCTGATTTGGAGGTGCTGGTTCGGGCGATCATAGCTAAGGGTGAGGTACCATGGTATTTGATTTATCTGATCTTTAGTTACATCTTAATGATACCCAGAGGTTTTGTGGTTTGGTATGTCCCAAGAGAATCCAACTTTTCTGCGGATTCTCTTTCTAGAGGTGGCAGACTGGAGGAACCTTTGTTGATCTATTCTCGTTTTGGGTCTCTACCCCAGGAATGTAATTTGTTTGTTCAAGTAGATGCCTTAAGTCTTCATCACTTTAGAACACCGTGACCATTTGGTTCTGTGTAAGGCATCTGCCTTTGTTTTATAATAAAAAATAATTTTCAGTCTGTATTCATGCCATGTATGTTGAAAGAAACTTTATCCTCATAGTTTTTTCAAACAAGTCAAAAAACAATTACCTCTTATCGAATAATGAAAATATATTCCTTTCATACCATTTAATAAAAATTTTCCAATTGAAAAAATTAACTTTAAACAATTTTAGAATAATATAAATAATTTTAAATATTTATGAAACCTATATTAGTATGATAAATCTTCCCAAATGAATAATTACGTATAAATAATCTCGGATAATAATGAGATTGCAAAATTAACTGTTACCTTAGGTCAGATATTATACGTATGCATAAAAACCTCATGTATAATGATTTAAAAAAATTTATTGAATAATTACAGAATAATAGAAATTTTTTTGATATCATATATGATCATATTATCATCCATTTATTAGTAACATTTCATTATTACATGTTATTCAGATATTAACTACTTTAAGATCTTATGCATGTTTTTTCTGATAAGTTCATATTACACTTCTTAGTTTATAGTAATATCATTTAAATAATTATATTAGTATAATATATATAATATTTATTCATTATATTCATGTATATAATTTTGTTTTATGAATATCACGTAAAATGAATCGCATCACATCGTGGAGATGGTAGGTCGTACGTATGGATGAGTGACAATATCATTCCAATAATTATTGAATGGTATTGAAGTGGGTGGTGTATAATATTTCATAATCAGTATAATGTAATAATAATAATGTATATTTTTTATTTCAATTATTATACCTATCCAGGTATGGTGGTGGTGAAAAACATATAACACCACAATGTGGAGATGGTAAGTTGTATGTACGCAGGTGTGGTGATTTAATTTTCCAAAGTCTGGATAGAAGGTGGAATATGGTTTTTTAATAATTATAATTACATATAATTATATTAGCGATACTGATGATATTAATTTATAATGAAGCATATAATGAAGAGGAAGTATAATAATAAAGAATATCAAAAGAATCAGTAGAAGAAATTACCTCTTCCTTGACATGCTTCCTCTAAATCTCTTCTTAGAGCACTAGAGTTGGTCTTTAAAGATGACCAGAAACTCTAGAATGTAAATATGGAATTTTAAAAGGTAAAAGGTGAGGGTATGGATGATTTTTAATGATTAATGTGAAGGGAGGAGGTGAGGGAGGAGGTGACCTTTAATAATTGATGTCACTGGAACTTTTGGAAACTCTATAGAAAATAATTTATAATAAAATCAAACCCTTCCCAAAAAACTTCCAAAATTTCCAAATTTTGAAGATGGGATGAGATAGGGTTGTAATATCAACAAACAATAATTTTTGGAAAAAGATTTTTTAAAAATTAAACATTATCCTTTTAATTAACACTTATTCATTCTATTTAATTTTTAACTAGGGTAACAAATAATTTAGTATCAATTTTGACACTATTCAATTCATTGTTTTTTAAAAATATTAATATTATAATATAACAACGAAAAAATAATTTTATTATATTACTAGGAGGTCAAGGAAATCTATAAAATTAATTATAAATGTTATTTAGACAAAAATATATTTACTTTAATATTTTTAATAAAATTTATTTGATATTTCTCTTAATAAAATAATTACTACAATAGTTTTGTGTTATTTTTTATTATGATTATTTTTTGACTAAAAATTTGAAATAAAATAATATGATGAAGATAAGTCGACTAGATTTTAGAATAATACTTTTATTAAAATTTATTTTCTAGATAATAAAATATTTAAAAAAATTATACTTATTAAATTATGAAGGTGACAATTTTAACATCACTTTAAATAAAATAATATAAGTATCATAATCTCTTCTATATAGATCCAAAAGACCCATAACTCAACCCTTGGATGATTGTGGTCGAGATATACTCGACAAATAAGATTTGTTCAAGTGTTGGGATCTTATAATGGGTATTATTATTTAAATAAAAAAATATTATTTATTTTTTATCTATTAAATAATTTCAACATCACTAATGTATAAGATATTAATGTAATTATTTATTTCATAAAAATTAAAAATAAATTACCATGATAATGGAAAAAAAATTATCTTTCAAATGAGTATTTAAAATTGAAATTAAATTTAGTGTATCCTTATATTAAAAGTTATTTAGTTATTAAAATTTTATTGTTAAATATTTAACTTTTCATTGAAAAAAATAAATTAAATGTCCTAATCTCATCCAAGTGGATTCAAATGGACACAATTTTATTCCAAGGATGATTTAGCTCGAAAAAAACTTATAAAATTATATTAAGATAACTGTTTTGGGTAATTTTATAATATTATTCTTAACCTTAATTACCTGCTTTACCCTTTTACCATAATATTAAAAATTACAGAAGTCACTATTCATAATGCCCCAAAATAAAATAAATTTATTTAAATAATTTGGACCCACTAATTCCAAATATGGAAACCATTTCTAAAAATTAAAAACATAGTATTTACAGTAATTAATTTAAAATCAATCTCATTTTTTGAATTAGAGAATGGGTTTTTTAAAAGTTAAAACATTGTAGAAGATTGAAATATTTTTACATATAAATTCAATTTAAAATTAATGATAATGACATACATTATATTTAATGATAAACATATATTCTATTTATATATTAAAACCATTAAATATTAAAATTTATCTATATTAATTATTTTCATAAAAAAAGTTTCATTGACATAAAATTTAGTATATTTTTAATATTCATCAAAACATGAAAGTTATAAGAAAAATATATTAAATTCATACAAAGTAAATTTTTATATCATTATTTAAAAGAAAATTTTTATGTTTTCATATAAAAATTATTATTGCTTCAAAATATTAATTTCAAAGGGGTCCTCCATTCAAAGGCGTACAAATTACATTTAAAAAATATAGTTTCTTTTATACATCAAATAGAATTTATTCATACCCTATGACAAAACTAACTAACAGATGAATATCAAAAATATTTTATTAAGAATATATATCTCATTTACTTCATTACCAATAGTTATTCTATAAAAAAATAAAATATCTAATTGATTTATATTTGTTGATAAAAAATTGGTAGCCAATTAATTCACAATGTATTTTCATAAGTTAGTAATACTTATTCTGTTTAACCAAATAGCAAAGCTATAATGGTTATTATACACCAAGGGTGTCTCGTGGTTCATTTAAATTCATGATTGTGTGCAATGTAAGAGATTGAATAATTAAAAGTATTTAAATGAAATATTTAATAATAACATCTGAGTGTTACACCTATGGTTCTTATGTAATAGAAATATGATGTTTCAAAATAGGGCTATAAAGTAATCAGGGGTGGTTTCTCATCAAAGTTACTTGGGTAGTAGGAATACTTGTGTAAATTAGTTGATTTCATTTCCCTTGTAAGTTATTTCCACTTCGGGTGGATGCAAATACATATAATCAACCAATCCTAGGCGATCTTTAATATTTCTAGTTTAATGTTCTCCACACACATCTATATAGTCTATCAATATAATTTTACTATAATAAAAATACACCATTTAAAATTGTGATCACTGATGACCCTCTGGACATGAACCAGTACTCACCATCATTGTAATTCATATTACAGAGAGAATGTTGTTCTAAAATGAAACATTTCCACTAGATTAAATTGAAACCATTAATGGGGATCAGAGGTGAATTATTTACGATTCTATGTTTGAATTAAAAAGTCTATAGAAAAAATCATATAATTGTAAAAATTGGAAGACCAAAAAGAAATAAACTTACATAAGACCATCTTGGTAATATCGTGTAAAGAAATCCAAATGGTTGTTTTTATTGAATTTATCTTTTTTTATTCTATATACCAATTTATTTCAAGTCTTTCATATTTTTCATATATCAAAGAGGAATATGATAGAGTGAATTTTCCAACATAATAGGCTATATGAAATTTGTGAATGTCATGGATATCGTTTTTTATATCAAATGGATTGAGGAAAGGGAAGTCACTTCCCATGTAATAAGAATACCATGATCATGAATCCAACAAAATCATATGATAATGGAAGAAATTAGTGATACCAAATAGGGTAATACTGGAGGGTAATCCAAATTGCATAAATCTACTACCACCATCTGGGAAATGATAGGGAAATGGAAAACAATTATTATTGATTATGAAATTTAAATCCATGAGTTATAAGAACATTTTAGGAACCATTCACATGAAATGGAAGAGGTTCAAGAGCATGGACATGGAGATGCAGAGCCTATATAGCATTATCCAATTCTATAAAAGTATATCCATAATGCAGATGAAAATGAGAATTCCATACTAAAGGTGGAAATAATACTTGTACATAAATATATATAACACCACTTTATTTTAATAAATATTTTTTTCAAATGAATTTGATTTCTTGGAAAGAATATGTTATACACCATACTGAGTTTAAATGAGCTGTGAGTTATTATTAAAATATTATTATGTGATAGTTTTATACTATACATTGGATTAAAGGGAATGAATAAGAATAAATAAATTATGAAAAATTTATGGTTATATATATTTAAATGAATTCATTGGGTATTAATTTCTTATAAGTATAAATAAAAATAATTTCAAAGTAAAAGATATATCTTTTTGGAAAATTGTTTCTATGTGAATAATGATTTTATATATTAACAAAATTTAATAATTCACTATTGGTGAATTATTTTAACAATATATACATATTATAGTTAATAAAATATTAAAACACTAATTTAATATTTTTCTTGGAATGTGATAATATTATACCAACTTTTATGCCTGAAAATGTATTTTTCTAAAAAGAAATTTACTTCATGTGTTACAGATTTATATGAAAATTATTTTATGAAAATTTTAGAAATTTAATTTCATAAAATATATTTCATATTTGGAATCATGATGTTCAAATTTGGTAAATATTTATATCTTATTTTTTTCAATATTAATAATAATCATGGTAAAACGGATCACCTTGATAAAGGTAAATCAAGTTGATTTTGTTTAAAAGAAAGTGATAAGGATATCAAGTTTCGTTATATTTCTTATTAGATTAAGTTAATTCTAAAATTATTACCTTAGTCTCTAAATTTAATTGTTCAATGGACAATTTTCCATTAAAAGGACCAATATGACATTTAAATCAAACAAAATTACAAATTGTCTCTCCGTAAGTTTTAAATATATATTTTGTGTTCACATGGAGAAAAATGAAGTGTTAGATGAATATAATTGTTAATTTTTGTGAATAAGGAATAATTTTAATGATGTTAATTTATTTATAATTTATAGTGACTAAATAATTACCAAAAGTGCTTGCGTTTCTCTAATAATGTATTTATTCAATTAATTGAAAAACTAAATATATTTGATAAAAAATTAAAAGTGATATAATTTGAATAATTTAATTTCTCCCATGAACTTTTTTGTTCAATATGACATATTAGGGGGGTGTTAAATTAATATATTCTAGTTATCCTTTTTTCAGATGTATTGACATTCAAATTAATTAAATAGTGTTAAAAATGTCATTTATGTTATTTTATAATAAATAGTAATTTATTAAAGGATATAAAATTTAACAAAAAATCCAGAAAAATTAATTATATATGGTTTAAAAAATAAACCATGGTACTTTTTTTATTTTTTATTTTATATAAATTTTATTAACCCTAAAATGGTGGAAATTGTTCATATCATTATAATTGTGAATAGGGTTAACAAAGGGATAAAACAAAAAAGATAAGGCTATAAATGTGATCCAAACACATCCAAATTTTATTTGATAAGAGTATTTAGACTCAACCTCATATTAGCTTCTGATATTATAAATTTAGATCCTTTTGGACATTAAAATTAATTTATATTAATTTAATATTTTAATTAATTCCAAAAGTGCCACTGCCTTCAATTATATGAGGGCTCTGATCCTTTCTCTTCTTCACAGAAACATTACCATTATATCTCAACCATACAATAACTAAATCCCTTATCAAATTTTATAGTCACATTCTAGAGGTTCTATTCTTCCCAAAAGACCAACCCTAGGATCATTAAGATGATATCTAATGGAGTTCTTTCAAAGAAGATTTAATTACCTTAATTGATCACTTTATTTTTAATTATTATTTTATATCCTATAAATATATTATATTATTAATAAAATTATAAAATAATTATCCTAAATGTACTAAAATTCTATTTTTATTTGGTAACCACCTTTATTCTCCCTCTTTCATCCAAATGGAAAGTGGATGTATCACTCGGGCATACGTATGGCTTGTCCTCTCCAAATAGAGTTATAATTCATTTTCCATCATAAACATTTATATATGGGTATTATAAGAGTTTTAAAGTTCATAAATGATATTTATTATTCAATTATTCTTATTTAATGACAATATTATATCTAACATCTTACCTTCAAAACCATTGGAAAACTACAACATCTCGCATGCGAATGTTTGGACTAGAACCTCCACGAAGCAAAGTTACTAATTATTTGTCTCCACATTACATGGATGGTAATAAGGATTTATTTTATAAATATATACAATTTATTTTATATAATAATGATTCTAAAACATTTGGAATTATTATTTACCATTATGGAATTCCTTCGGTTAAGAAAATTGAAACATTGTTCATGCGTACAACCCAAAATCTATGTGAATGGTGTAATTCATTTTTCTATATCATCAATTATATATTACTCTAAAAACATTTATATAATGAATATATAATATATATTAATACTAAAAATTATTATCTAATACAATTCTGGTAAATGAAAATTCATTATATAAGATTTTAAATAACTTTTTAAGCAAGTCGATCTTAAGGTAATGGATTTTTAACTCACCATTATTTTTGAGGGACACGTTATTTATACTTAACTAGTTAATATTTTTGGGTGTATATGATTTACATAAATTTATATTAATATTACTAACATAAATATTATGTGATATCTGTATCCATATAATTTTATCACTTTCATGGGGCTTACGATACATAGTTAACTAAAGTGGAAAGAGATTAATGTTATAATATCATTATTTATTAGGAATGTTTATGATTAAGATTTAAATGATTAAATATTATGATTTACCTATCAATAAACTCATGGATTTTCTTATTTTCTACATATTTCAAGATAATACATGTTTTCCTTTCATTTATCTCACATTATCTACTCGAGTGAACAAAAATATATTTTTTATAAAAATTGAATTTATTTTTCTCTTCGATTGAAAACATTTTTTCCATATCCTTGATTTCTAATTTTTTTTAAGGAATGTTTTTACTATTCCCCTATTATATTTAGAGTCATTTCTACCCATGCTTTAATTTTAAAAAAATAAAAGGAATATCCATGTCATTCTCGGAATAAGCCCCTTTTGAATTTTACCAAAAATTTGAAAGAAGTATTCATTTTTATATATATGTAAGGAATAGTTTCTCAGGACACCATGAACACTAAAAATTAAATTTTACTATAGATGTTTCAAATGTTATTTTAAAATAAAATTTTTTTGTTTAATAATTGAGAAAAAATTTAATTTTTATTAGGTAATTTTAAATTGGAAAATAAATTTTCAACAACAAATGATCCATGTAATCCTTTAAAATAATTTTCAAATTAAGATGAAATCATTTGATGTTATTTCATATTTTCTAGTGATATGATCAAATAAAACCATCCTTATTTTTTCTTTAGATGTTTTAAGTTTATGATGATAATATAATTATGAAACATGTTCATTTTCCATGAGTAATGGTATGGGATAATGATGACATATTTATGAAACCCATTCCTTTTCCACTGGTTGTGCTATGGGAACATAATGAAATTGTTATGAAACTAATTTTTTCCATGGGTTATACTATAATTAAATTTTAATGAAACTCATTTATTTACATTGGTTATAATATGATTAATGATTGATTATATTTTTTCACACATATTTATGATTTTTAATATATGGAATGTGTGACCTATTTCTCCATCCAATGCATTGGGTAAAGGTGGATAAATCTTGATGTAATTATGTAACACATGAACTTGACTTCATTTTAACTATTATATTCATGGTTTAGGCTTTATGTATATAAGTTTATGAGTGGACATGGATTTCATATCTGTATGATTATGTGTGGACCTAGATCTCAGGTTTTTATGATTATGGGGGGACTTGATTTTATGTCCATAAGTTTTTGTGAGTGTCTATTTCATTTATTTAAAATAATTATTGATGTTTCTTCTATTTAAGTATTTTCCAAAAATCTATAATCTTATGTATGTGGAAAAATAATTCCTAATGAAAATTATATGCTCTCATGGCTCATTTTCATTGATTCCTTTTTGATTCATGTGTTATAAAAAAGGAAGATTTATTCCATGACCCAATATTGTGATTTATGACATAAAACGTATTAATTTCAAATATTATTATCATATTCTCATAAATTTGTGTTCATTTTATGTTGATATCTCCATTTTTTAAACTTATATATCAATTGAGCCCTCTCTTTATTATGTTTTCATTCCTGAGGTTATGAAGAATTTTGTATGTAACGTATGTATTGTGAGTTTACTATGTGGGAATAAATTTATAAGAAATGTTACAGATATTTTACAATATAAGATGATTTTGTATCAATTCTAAAAAGAAACTAAACCTTTATCATCCATGTGTCTGTATTTTTGAAATGTACTAAATATTCATCTAAAAAGATAAAATATTTATATATGAAGATCCTAGGTTGATATAGTTTGTATTTGAGGCATGGTTTAGTAAATTTATAAAAACCATATAATAAAACTTTGTAGAGAAATTGGGTTAAGTGTATAATTATATGATAAAATCCATAATATTTTGTAATTATAATGAATGAATTGGGATAAATGTAGGTTTTTGTAAAAGTGGTGTCACAATTTTGACATCCTTAAAAAGATTTTTCATGATTATGTGGTTTACCATTATGATTATTATTTCTTACATTGTGATTTTTGGTTTTTTTTCCATGGATGGAACCCAAAGGAATCATGTTAACACTGAATGAGATAGAAAATTCAATTATTTTACTCTTGAGAAACCAAAGGTTATGGGAGTAAGATTGAAAATCAAGATTTTTAGGTTCACATAATTTTATCAATCTGTTAATGTTGTTGAGCTTCAAAACAAACAATGATGGGAAAGACCTTATACTAATTCCTTTATAAGGAAACTTACAACTTATCTTGATGGGTCCATTGATCCATGAGCCACTAAGAAATAGATTAGTAGCATTGAAAAAATATTTTCCATTATCTAAGGTTCAAAAATTGATAATTTTATTCCGTTTTCTTATCATTGTTAAGATAAAGAAGATAAATTGTGGAATCATATCATGAAAATGAGTCAACAGGATGAAATTGACTCCCTATAGTTGGGGGAGTTTATGATATTAATTTCCAATTAGTACTTTCATCATATTCATCGTATGAAAATAGAGAGTGAGTTACTTAATCCAAATAACAATGATGATGAATATATTGTTACCATTAAGGAAACTTTTATGAGACATGTGACATACTCATCATGTATTATCATCCAACCTAAAGGTAAGGTTGATCTATTATTTAGTGGATAAAAACTATGTTTCCAAATGTCTTTATCCATAAGAGACATAATTATCTAAAAATAAATCATTTTATTTTCTATTAAGTTGGAAATAGAGATTGGTGTTACCCATAAATCTCATGATTTTGACAATAAAAGAAAGATGGGATTTCAATGGAAATTTAAAAAACCCTATATACAAAGAGATGATCCTCCCTTTATGATCAATGTGTGAAAGGAAACATGGAGGAAATTTTGTTTAGGGTACTGGTAAATGTTTCATGTGTGGAAAGGAATGTCATTAGAAAATTGAATGTTTAAGTGATGTGAAGTGGTTACTAGCGATACAGATAAACATAAATATCTAGATGATTCACTACCCATACTTCAGGGTTTCAAGTGAAATTATTAGGTGAATTACGCAATCTAGTTCCCAAATATGATTTTTAATGAAAATGATCTAAATCAGCAACCTCTTAAGCAAAGATACAATGTGAAAAATTTGGTGATCAATATTTTTTACAAGGGTACAATAATGACTTGGTGAAATGTAAACTTACCATGCATTCGAGAACTTTTAATGTACTATATAAATATGTATCTACCCACTCTTTTATATCTGATTAATTTTATAATGACATAAAAATATCACCCAAATAATTATATTTTTAATTATCATTGAAAACCCATAAAGTTATAATGATCTCATATTAATCCAATGATTCTTCTCTAGTTGATGTTTGTCAGAATGTTCTTCTGAAAAATATTGCTATTCTCCCTTAGGATAAATTATATGTTATCTTAGGAATGAATTTTATTTCACTACATAAATCCCACAAAACGTTCTAGTGAAAGTAATTCATGTTTGATATTCTGAACCAACCTATGATCATCATCAATGTGATGATAAATAGGAAATTCTGATTAAAATTTCATAGAATTTTTGGGTCATAATTCCTATTCAAAATGGGGTGGTAGTATTTGATGGTTGGGTAGAAACTCAACATAAATGATATGAATAATGTGTATAATTATTTATTATATAATTCCAAAATAATTTTTTGGTATTTTATTGAATCATGAAGTTTAGTTCTCGATAGAACTAATGCCTATATCTAAACCCATTTCAAAGACTCCCTAAAGAATGGCTCTAATTCAGTTTCATGAATTGAATAATAAGCTCCAAAATAATCTTGAAAAGGTATATATACGGCCAAGTGTGTCACCTTGGGTTCCACCAGTCCTTTTTGTAAAGAATATATATTGATCAGTGGAACTCTAAATTGATTATTTGGAAATACACAAGATCCAAATCAAGAAAAAGTACCCTCTTCTCCATATTGATGACTTATTTGATCAGCTCCTTGGATACCAATAATTTTCCAAGATTGAACTTCATTATAGATATCATAAATTGAGGGTCAAGATAGAGGATATAAAAAATTTACCATTCTATACATGGTATTTACACTATGAATATATAGTCATTCTATTTGATTTTACTAATTTCCCCATTATCATCATTGATTTGATGAATAGAGTCTTTATAAATTACCATGATCTGTCTATGGTAATTTTTATAGGTCAAATTATTATATATTAAATGCTAGTGTAATATCATTAACATTACTTGATAATTTTGTTTAATACCCTAAGGAATGAGAAAATACTTTAAAATTTACAATGTGGGAATCTTGGAAACAAAGGGTTTCATTTTTGGGGCATATAATCTCAAGAGATGGTATATCGATGGATCCATCAATGATATAGGTAATTCAAAATTAGCCCAGACCAACCATGGCTATTGATATTCATTGTATTCTTAGTTGGTATGGATATTATCAGTGCTTTTGGGGATTTTTTCATGGCCATCTAATCCAAAAAGCACGTTAACTCAAAAGGGGGAAAAGTCCATTTGGAAGGATGAATGTGAGGAAAACATAAAATAACTAATGATGTGGCTAGTCAATGAACCTATTCATAAATTAACCTATAGTTTAGAAGGTTTTGTAATCTATAGTGATGCATTAAAGATAATATTGGGATTCATTCTGAGGAAGAATTACATGGTTTTAGATTATTACTCATGACAATTGAAGGTTATTGAGAAAAATTATCTAACTCCAGAGTTAAATTTTTTTACTATAATTTTTTCATTAACGATATAAAGGTGTTATCTTTATGAAGAGAGGTATGAAAAATATATTGATCACAAAAGTATAAATTTTATATTCACATACATGGTGTTGAATATACACTATAAAAATGGTTGGAACTTATTAAAGATTATGAATGCTCAATACATTACCATTCTAGAAAATCAAATAAGGTGGACAGTGCTTTGAGTCGAAAGGATCATACTACCCTATATATGATGAGGATTAAAAAAGATCTGGTATCTATGGATTAAAAAAGGATAGAACTACAAATCACTATGGAAGGGGAGAAATATTTTCATTCTCAAAATAGTGGTCAGTCATCTATCAAAGAAAATATTAACATGGTGCAGAAGGATGATGTTGAGCTATAGAATAAGGTAACCGATATTCTTAAGTTTCAACTTTATTATAATGGAATGATAATGTTCATGAACCATGTATGTTTTCTATCCATACCTCATTGAAAGAAGGATCTATTAGAGGAATCTCATAGTTCCTCATTCTCTATTAATCAAGGGAGTACAAATATGTGTACAGATATGAAAGAGTACTTCTTGTGGGAAGGAATGAAGTGATATAAATGTAGAGTTTTTATCTTTGGGCTTGGTGTGTTCCAATTTATGGATTTTTCAACCATTATACAAACAAGGATGAAAATTGGAAAACATTTCCATGTATTTTATTTTTTGACTCGCTAAAACACCAAAGGGAAAAATGTCTATATCATTTTTTTCACATTACTTATAAATCCATCACACTTAATTTCCACTTGATAAGATTATTATTCATATCAAGTATAAATAATTTATAGTAATTAAGTGGTAAGGTTACATGGATTACCAAATTATATTTTATTATATTGGGATATAAACTTTTCCTTGAAATTCTGGTGAAGTCTTTAGTAGGCCCTAGATACATAATTATATTTCATCATATATTATCATCCATAAATAAATGTTTAGACTACAAGAATAATTGAAACCCTATAGTATATTTTGGGATATTATTCTATGGATTTCAAAGGTGGTTGGAAAAAACACCTTCCTCACGTAAATTGTTTTACAATAAAAAATTGTGTACGAGCATTAATATGGCCCCATAATAAGCCCTCCATGGAAAGATGTGTAGAACTACAACATGATGCGATGAAGTTGGGGAAATAAATCTATTGGGACTAGAGTTGGAAGAAGAAATGGTAGAGAAGGTGTGAGTTATTCAGAAATACGTAAGGGTGGATCAGAGTTGATATAAATGTTAGGATGATAATCATCGACATGATTTGGAATTTGAAATTGGTGAAAAAGTGTTTTTATGTATTTTTCCATGGAATAAGGTTATGATATTTTTAAATAAAATAAAACTAAGACATTGGTATGTTATACCCTTCTAGATTATCGATTTATTAGTGATAGTATATTATTTCTTGGTGCTTCCACCGAACCTCTCTCAAGATCAAGATATTTTCTATGTATCTCTATTAAGGAAGTACATACCTGATCTATCCTATATACTAAAATATGAGGTCATGTCGATGGTGAGTGGTCATTCTTATGAAAAAAATTGGTAAAAATTATAGATCATAGTTATAATGCACAAAGGAATAAGACCACTCACATGGTGAATGTTTTCGGGAGAAATAACAAATTTGAAGAAGCTATATGGAAACATGAGGATGTAATGAAAAAAATATATCCTCATTTATTTTTATTAATTTTTTTAATATTATGGAAAAAATTAATTTTCAATGTATTTTAATTTAAGACTATACAATTTTATTATATATTTTTTTCAAATTATTTTTTTTCAAAAATTACTCATTACATGCAATTCCAAGTTTAAAAATTCCATCATAAATTGTTAAAATATTTTTAGGTGAAAGTTATCACCTGTATTATGGATTATATGGTATGAATATTTCTAACGAAATTTTGAAAAATGTATGTTTAATTATGTTGAAAATAAATCTTTTTGTATCAATAAGTTAAAAATAAAAATTCATTTGAATGTAAAAGAAATATATTTCTAAAAAATTGTTTATATGTGTACAATGTATTTATATCTAAATAGTTAATTCGTTCTCTATTACTATATTATTTTAATTAAATTTATATATTATATAGTAAAAAAATGTTATAATAATCATCAATTATATTTCTTGGAATGGGATAAGAATAAACCATGTTTTCTGCTTAAAATGAATTTTTCTAAAATGTTATTTTCATCATGTTTTTCATTCTTATTTAAAAATTAACTTTATACACTTTGAAAATTTTAATTTTATAAAATGGATTTTATGTGTAGAATCAATAGGTTCAAATTTGGACAATAGTTCCCCTTAATTTTTTTTCAATATGAATAGTAACTATGGTAAATTTTATTACCATGGTAAACGGTAAATTAGATTAATAACGGTTAAAACTAAGTGATGATGCTATAATTTTCCATCTTAATTCTTATTGGATGAAGGTGATTTTACTGTTATAACCTTATTCTTCATGTTTAATATTTTAATGGACACTTGAATATGAAAATTAAAAATGATACTTAAATAAAATAAAGTTACAAAATGTCATTATCATATATTAAAATATCTATTATGTGTTTATTAAGAGAGTAACTCATGTGATGAATGAATATTTGTGGCCTTTTTGTTAATGAAATTATCTTCATCATGGTAATATATTTATTATTTTTATTTTTATTGACCCCAAGGCCTGTAGCCCAGAACCAGTGTCTACTTTATTTCATTGACACTAGGTAAACGGTATCACATCTTGAACGACCAAATAGTATAGTATTCTTAGTAAACTAGATACATAAATTAAAATTACATTAAATTTTAAACATAAAATATGAAATGTTTCCTTATTTTTTAATTTAGTTATTTCTTTTATTATAGACCTACATATCAATCAAAAAACACATTATGGTATCCTAGGGGAAGTAAACCAAAAGAAAGGGGTGGGTTCAAATGCTCAGTAAGGGTATGTATACAGTGGAAGCTATGAAAAAATAAGTAATAATAAATACAAAAAGGTAAATACCAATAACACATGCTATTTAGTCAAACATCTTGAGCATAATATGGTAGTAATAAATGATGATCAAATTATTCCATATAAATAATCACATGAGCTTGAATCAATAACCATATATATTATAAGTAATCAAATAATCATATGGAACATTAATTAATGAATTAAAAATGAAGGAATTCATAATATTAGACATCTAAAACATATTTTTGAGTCATTGTACCACAAAATATAAATAAATGGGTAAGGCCTTGGAAAAAATTTAATCTACTTTTTATCATGAGTCATATTGATACATCAAGGATCTATCTGTAACTGATCCACACCCATAACTTTCTAATTCCAAGTCACTCCTTATATTAAATGAGTAATCATAATAAACATTACCATCATTATTTACAAAAAAACATGTTAAATTTCAATACATACCCCAATCAAAAAAACATAACCATAAGGCATCTAGGATAATATGGTGAATGGTAATAAAATTTTACATCCTAGGTCCAATTGATCTTATACCATCCAAAGAAATAAGAATGATAATATAAATACAACATATCCCTAATGTATCATAATTATATCAAATAGTTTATTCCATAAATGAATATAAATACCATAAATATTTCTTTAAAAACTTTCTTGATGAAAATATAATTTGAACATGGAAAATAAACTTTTAAAACAAAAATGCTTGAAAAACTTTGAAAAAATAAATTATTTAAAAATAACATTTGAAAACATATAAAATGAGATTCACAAAATTAATTGGTCATTATGGATAAAAATTGAATTCATATCTTACACATTAAAATAATTATTCTTTTTACATTTTCGGTAAAACCCGAATAGGATATGTTTTAAAAACAACATGATGACTAATTTCAAAAAAATACAAAAATTAAATATGGTTAAACTATTTTTAATAAATAATTTTTAAAAGGATAAAATAATTTTCAAATCATTTTCAAAAAAACATGGTTTTTGATGAAAATTTATTTTCAACCAAAGAGAGAAATATGGCCAGGTTTTATTAAAATTATTTTATAAATCATTTTATTTACCAAAGTGTGGGAAATTGATACTATTACATTAAAAAGTTAATTAATGACCATATTTTTATAAATTATAATGATTTTAATATATAAATATTTAATACTTCTCCCAAGTGGAGCCTTATCCAAAAAAAACCCGAATATTGATGAGATTGTGAAGTAAACTATTACCACATTTATAACCTCTTAATCGAAAAAACCCATAAATGAAATAACATCAAATAAAAATTTAAATAACATAATAAAAAATAGATTCATTATATAACATATCAATGCAGATTTATATACACCACAAAAAGGGAATAAGTGATGCATATGGCGTATGTCTCATGAAAGTAAATGTGAGATAAGAAACTATTATCAATTTTTATACTTACATCATAAGTATTCAAACCTAATGTTAACAAATATTGGTTTTCTAAACTCCAATTACATGATCATAATAATATATATCATATCATTTTTTATTTATGTATAGTCTTTTATCACTCATTTATTGGGAATTCTTTATTAAAATTTATTTTTCGGTTGATAATTAATTCATTATTCATGTATGTTTTGTTTGGTATTTTGTTCATATTGATTTTATCATGGTAAAATAATATAAATAGTGTTAAAAATGATATTAATATCATATATACTCATTATATATTCATTATATATTTATTAGTAGTAATCTATAAACTTATAGATAGAAAGTGATTACACCGTTTATAGAGAAGGTAGGCTGTGAATTCGAACGAATATTGTTTAAATTTTTATCGATGAAGTAAATGAAAGGAAAATGAAAATTATATAACCTTTTAAGAATAATTATTATGTTATATATATCATTTATGTTAATAAAATATATTCTTATTACCATCCATGTAAAAATAAAATGAAAAACATTTCACGTCACTATGTAGAGGTGATAGTCCACAAGTACGCACGAACGACATTATTGTTTTCCAATGGATTGGAAGGTAAGAAATTAGATGTTATATTATATTAATACAATTATATTTATATAATAAACATAACATAAATTCAATATGTTTCATCCTTATTACCTTCTATATAATGAATAATGGAAAAACGTATCACACCGCTTCGTAAGTGGGTATCATGTCGTGCACATGAGTGGTGTTATAAAAACCCATATTAAATTTAAAGTGAAAATTAATTTAAGATTTTATAATTATAGAGGTATGATAAAATAATAAATATCATTTCAATTTGTCAAATCTACCATTACATCCTTCCATGAAGGATGGTGATGGAAAACGAACTACATCGGTTCGCGATGTTGTTTCCCACCATACACATGATCAATGATTACATTTTCAATTTTATGTAAGTGGATATGTAAATAGGTTATGTAATATTCATAATTTAATAAAATTATACATTATATTCTAATTTTATTATTTTTAAAATTTTAAAAATATTATTATAAGTCTTAATAATAATTAAAAAGAAAACACAGAGTTAAAAACTTCACTACTTCTTCAAGAAACCTCTTTAGGTTCAACATAAAGCCTTCTTGAATTATAATTATGACCTAAAAAGGATATAGGAAATTGGGATGGATTTAATGAAAATTAGTTATTGTTAGAAAAAATGTTCTTTTATAGAGCGAAGAGGGGAGAAGTGAGGGAGGCCTTTTATAAGTGGAGAGAGGACACACATGGTATTTTTGAAAGGAATCAATTACACCCATGTTTCATGACACCGTACTCCAAAATGAGTTATTATCGAACAATATATATTATAGAGTCTAAATATGGAAATCCAATGGATTTTGGGTAAACTAGTAGGTCATTTTAACTCTTATCTTCTTAGTTTAACAGCCCAAAAAAGAACACTTTTACCATAATCAGGGAAATTAATTTTAACTATTTTTAATATTCATAATGGGAAAAAAATTAATTTTCCAATATTATGTATTAATAATAATTATTATTTCTAATATGAAATAAATTTTCTCTAATAAAAATAGTAGAATTGGCGGAATCCAATTCAAATTGTTACTCGCAAATGCAAGGAAAAAGTGGTTTTCCAAAAATAATATTCATGTAAGTATAAAAAATTCTAAAATAAATATTAAATATTAAATTAACTAAAATGGCCTATATTAAATTAATTGAAAAAAAATTGAACTTATATTAATTTGAAAAGAAATTAAATATAATTTAACTTTACAAATAATTTAAATGAAAAGATAGTTTCAATTAAAATTCAGTATTTGTCACTATTAATCAAATAAACAATTTCTTTAGAAAATTATTAAATCATCACCAAAATATATTTTTGAAATTATGATTTAAAAAATGGTGTTTATTTTTTTAAATAAATTTTCAAAAATAGTTATTTAAATAATTTTAAATTAAGTGCGTAGAGCGTGGCTAATCTGAAATTCAGAAAAATAAATATTTTTAGAAAATAATTCTTTCTATATCAAATGGATCTTATTTTATTTATAATAAATATATAAACATTTAATTTATTTTATAAATGTGTAAGACATAATTTCAATAATTTATTTATTCCTATTTATACATTCCATCTTAACATATTTTATAATGGTTATGTATAAATAATAGTATTTTTATATAGTCGTATTTCATTTAAACTTGATTTCTCATACGTTACAAGCTATCAAAGAGATTGAATTTATTTTAAAATAAATTTATCATAATGTATTTGGGTGTTATATTTATATTTTGATATCATTTTTTATGTGATAAATTCTATTGAATATGATTCTCTTATTTTAATGTCTTTTATTGTTACATTACCCTATTAAATAAATTATATCTTTAGAATTTGATCTTAATAACAATAATCAAGGGTTTGAAATTAAAAAAATTACCTTCTAGGAATAACAGATACTATAAGGGTTTAATAAAATAACCAATTGATAAGGGATAATGGTAAGTATGATTTTCATCATAGATTAATCAGGCAACTTGGTTTCCATATAGAAGAATATAAGTGGTTTATAAAGATATGGATATAGAAGAAAAGAGTAATTCCAAAATAATAAGGGAGGTGATAGAGGTGTTTTATTAAGATAATTTTAATGATCAATATAATTTCCAAATCCATAAAACCATAAATATTTGATGAGATAATGGATAATTTGATTCATCAAAAATTAAGTTACTAGGACAAAATTTTTGTTTCAATATCTTTTTCCTAGAGTTGAGGAATAACATTAATATCTTGACTGAGAACATTTGAAAATTTAAATAATTGATATATGTCTATTTCATAGGGAAAATTTTATGATTTGTTTTTCTATAGATCAAATACCACTTCATTTCTTACTCCATGAAATTAATATACAATGCGATTTTTTATTCCCAAAGCACATTTAACAGACCAAAAACTTCCATGTCATTCCTCATACCTTTAGATGCTTTCTAAAAAAATTCTAGAACATGTTATCCAATAAAACCAAAAGTTAAATATAATCCATTGCATATATTGTTAACCATTATACTCATCCAAAATACGTCTCTCAAAATTAAACATCCATATATTTTGTAGGAAGAGCACTAAATCAACATTATATAAGCCAGACAATAAATAGTTTATATTAATGTAACATTCCAAATATCTGAATATCATCATCACAATAAAACCTTATTTAAAATATCAATGACTCCAAAAACAAATATCTAGTTTCCAAATATCTTTCATAAATTTAAACATGTAGTAAACTCAAGAAAATATAATATAAACCATTTAATCACTGACCAATTTCATGGTCAATAATATTATCTCATAAACATATCATTATCATTGTTATATCAACATAGAGAACATATATATAGTTATATTACCTTATTCATTTGTTTTCAAAAAATATAAACTAGCCATTAAATCACATTTCTATGTATCATTCAACACATGCTTTTAAATCATTAACGAAATACTTTTGCGGTACAATCCTTATATGTTTCATGATTATTATAATGAGAATATAGTGAATAAAATTCATTGGAATTATATTTCATATATCAAAATACCCAATAAAATTAGTCATTCCACTTTATCTATATCAATAGAATGAGCATTACCATGATACCTTGACTTATTCTTAGGTATATAACCTTGAAGCTTAGAGAATTGATTGGAATAGTTCCCCATATACATAGAGTTAATTTACTTTATATTAATGGATTCTCCCTTACCCAAGCATTCATGAGCTTCATTGATTTTTTTCTCAACACTTGAAGAAAACACCTTTTCCTTTTAGGCATGTACTAAGGTGATTATTTCTAAAATTATAACATGTAGGAAAATCCTTATTTCCTTTATTCCATTTATCCGATTTTTTCTCTATCATATTGTTATTAAATTACATCCCTTCAATTCCATAAGCCTTTTATATTTCAATCTCTATATTGATAGCATAAGACACTACATCCTCATATGATGAGAAAGTGAGGGAGACTTGTTCCCTTTGAAATATTTTCTTAATCCAATCAATGAAACAGTAAATCTTTGTCTTTGGAATACATATATAGTCTGAATCATACCTTGCTAAACATGTAATATTGGATTCATCCTTAGAATCATTTTTCTCTTATTTATGTCTTAGTCTTCAGCACAATCTTTCCATAGCTTCTTGATTCTCATAAGGAAAATATTTTTATAACAATATTACATTGAAATCATTCCATTCCATATTTTCTATTTATTCTTCATCATTAGTATTTTGAATACATAACTACCATTGATCTATATCTTCTGAGAGATAATAAATAAACATAACAAGTCTCTACCTTTTATTACTTCCTGGAGTGAGAAATGTCTTCTATAAGGAATTTATCCACTATTCAACTAAAATAGATTTTTAGTCCAATTTAATAATGGAGGTTGTTTGTACATGAAGCGATCTAACATTGTTACAATACATTTTGGATTATAAAGATAATTAATATATAAAACGTTATTACTTATAACCAAAGTCAGCTTCCCCAATATGGTTATAGTTTGATCAATTTAAGTTGTAGCTTTAACTCATTATTCATTGGATTTCCTTATGGGTAAAACACTATATAAGGAGTTTTCATTGATACAGTTCATATTTCTATCATCGGGTTCCATTTATAAATAATTTAATACTCTATATTATATCATAACATTATGAAAAATAATGTATAATAATAAAACTATGGAAAAGTTTACACAAATTAAAAAAATTGTTCATATCTAATGTCACAATCTTAAACATGGTTTACATAGGGATATCTTTATTTTAAACAACTTCAAAATGGTTTCTAAAAAATTTGATTTCCCCTAATCGTATACCCTAAGAGTTTCAAACTCATTGAGCAGTAAGGCCCATTTTCATTCACCATGGGACAATTTGGTCAAGGCCAACGCACCCTTTTTAGAGTTAGTATACTGAGGTACATATGTTCCTGAACCACATCCAATTATAGTATCCATACATGGATGTATTTTCTAGTCAAACCCACATAATATATTCCTTATAAAAAATAGTATGTTCTTCAATACATATCCTTAAATTCAATCAATGGTCTATCTTCTCTAATATATGGTTACCTAAATCTTGTTCCCCATATTTCTACTAAAATTCCTATGATACAAACTATAGCAACCCTGACCCCAATATCCTAAATCTGGTTTCTACATTATTACATCATCACTATATAAAAGGTGACACATACTAAAAGACCAAATAGTATAGTAGTCATGGTAAACTATATACATACTTGAAATTCAATATAAATTTTAAACATAAACTATGAAAACTATTTTCCTTGGGAACAACATTATTTTCCATATAATATCTCTACATATCAATCCCAAAACACTTTCTAGTATCCTATGAAAAAACATAAGGAATAGGTGAGTATATTTTCTTAGAAATTCTATGCACACACTATAAGCTATTAATAAATAATGCATAATCGATATGGAAGGGTAAATAACTAAAACAAATTCCATTTAATCAACATCTTAAGAATGATATTATAGGAATAAACAATGATCAAATAATTCCATATAAATAACCACATGAACATTAATCCAAACCATATATATTATAACTAATTTTATAACCACATAATCATTAATAACAAAATTCATAATGATGGAATGAATAAGTAGAGACATCTAAAACAAACTATAAAGGCCTTGTTCCAAGACGTCTAGATAAATGGGGAATTTCATGGCCTAAATACAATATTTTTTTCCTCTTGATACCTACTAAAGCATAAGGGGGAAATCTATAACTGGGTCTTGCACATTACACACTAAATTCAATACATTCCTAATATAAAAGGGGTAAAACTTTATCAACATAAACATTCATATTAAAAAACAAACATATGAAATGTCAAAACTTACCCCAATAAAATAAACATAATCATAAACCACCAAAAATAATATGGTGCATGGTATTCAAATTTCACTTCCTCAGTCAAACTAATCATATACCATCCAGATAGAGAATAAATATGATATCAATATAAAATTTCACCCATGGATAAAAATTACAATAAATGGTTGATGTTTTCAATGAGTAGAAATTTAATAAAAAATCATTAAAAAAAATCTTATAGAAAATATAATTTTAAATTTGAAAACAATGTTTGAAAAAAAATATTTTCAAAACATTTTAAAATAAAATTTATTCAAAAATAACCTTCAAAAAATTGTAATATGAAATTTTAATCACTAATTGGTCATAATAAAAAAAATATCCTTCATTTCTTCCAAATTAATAAATATATTCCTTTCACTTTTTTTGTCAAATTCAAACTAGACTTTTTTTTAAATTACATGAATATTCCTTTCAAAACAATTTCTAAAATTATAAATTTGTAAAAATATATTTAAGAAATCATTCGAAAAATTTTAAAAAAAATAAAAACATTTTTAGAAAACATTTTTTTTAATGGAAAATGATTTTTGACCAAAGATAAAAATTAAATTTGATTTTCTTAAAAACATTTTCATTATCATTTTAACAACCAAATTGGGAATAAATTAATGTATTACTCGAGATATATCATGAATAATCATAATAGAAGAAAATAGATTGATTTTATATATAAATATTTAATAATTCCCCCAATTTAAACATAGCCAAAAATATCCATTAAATAACCATAGTAATATATCTCATATTATATATGATTTACTTATTTTCTTTTATCACTCACTTATTAGAAATTCTTTTTTAAAATCATTATCTTGGGTGATAATTTCTCTGTTTTCCATGTATGTTTTGGTCTGTTAATTTTGATCCTCTAAATTTGAAGATGGTAAATTATATCCATAATTTTTACCATGGTTTAAATTTACTATATATTCTTTTATATACTTATTTAGAGTAATCTAAAAAATTTAGAGATATAAAATTCATTACGCTGTTCTTGGAGATGGCAGGTCATACATACACATGAACTATATTTCCATTTTTCTCAATTTTAGAAATAAAATAAAAAATATTAATTAACATTTTTTGAGTAAATATTATGTTATAAATTTCATATATATTAAAATAATTATATCCTTGTTACCTTCCATGTAAAAATTAAATGAAAAATACTTCGCATCGCTGTGTAGAGGTGGTATTCCACAAGTACGCATGAGTGACATTAAAAATTTCAAATGGATTGGAAGGTAAGAATTTAGGTTCGATATTATATTTATTAAATTATTATTATATCCTAAATACCACATGTAGTCATAAATTTTTATCCTTGTTACCTACTATGTAATGCATAAACTAAAAATGAATCACATCACCTCGTGAGTTGGTAATCTGTCATTCCCACGAGCAACATTATGTTATCACTCACAAGATATAAATTAAGAAGGAATGTATGATATAACAATTATATAAGTTTATTAATATGAAAAATAAAAAATTAATATGTTAAAATCATCATTCCATCTGGCCTTTAAATTCCGTGATGGAAAACAAACCACATCAATTCGTATAGCGATATCCTCCAGACACACCATTGACGGTTTATTTTTCCATTTGACTGAAGTGGAGACAGATATACGTTATTCCATAAACATAATAAAATATAATTATATAGGATATCATTATTTTCTTATGCATTCAAATATTGAAAATATTAGAAGGTGTTAGAAGTAAAAAATAAAATGAAAACACATAGTTAAAAACTTTAACTATTCTTTAAGAAACCAAATTAGGTTTAACCTAAAGCCCTCCAGAATTATATTTATGATTTAGAAAAGTCTCTAGGAAGTGGGTAATTATTTAATTAAGATATTTTATTGTTTGGGTTGAACCATAGGGCTTTTATATTGTAAACAGAGGATGAGAGGTGGTGGCCTTCATATAAGTGTGGGACAGGACACGCTTGGTATTTTTGAAACAATCAATTACACACATTGTTATCATGCCAGAAGCCTCCCAAATGGGTCATTTTCAAACCATATACATTATAAAATCTAAATATTTTCATAAAATGGGTGTTTTAAAATTAAATCAGTAATTTTCACACTTATCTTTTTAGTTTAACTCATCGGTAAACCTATGTTTACCATAATCGTGGTAGTTAATATTTACTGTATTCACTATTCATAATAGTCAAAAAATATATTGACCTTAATATCTAATATCAATTATGATAATTACAAATATTTAATCCATTTTTTCAAAATTAAATTCATACATTTTAAAAATATTATTCAAAATTATACCTAGAGTTTGATACAAAAAGTGAGTTTCCAAAGAGAAAATTCTCATAAGTGTAGAATGTTCTAAAATCAAATTTCAAAACTAAATTGATTAAAAGGACCAAAATTAGTTAAATTTTAATAAAATATAATTTATTTTACTTTAAAACCATATTAAAATATAAATTAAATTTACGAATAATTTAAATGAAAATTCAGTTTTCGATTAAAATTCAGTATTTTACACTATTAATCAATGAACATAATCTTTTCAAAAAATTATAAGAAATTACCCGGAAGATAAATATCATATTTGGATTTAAGAAATTATGTTTATTTTTTCAAATATATTTTATATGAGTGGTAAAAATAAATTTTAAATTACTCGTGCAAATCATCTCTAATCCTCCATTCAGAATAATACCAATTTTTTCAAAAACATTTCTTTCTCTTTGAAATAGTTCTTGTATTTTTCTAAAAAATATATTACCATTAAATTTATTTTATTCATGTGAAAACCATATAATTTCCATAATACAGCGTGTACTATTTGTACCTTCCAACTTTTTGTGTAGGTTATAATGGTCATGTTTATATAATAATATTTAAATAGACTATCATGTTTCATTTAAACGCAATGTTATGTGTATCACAAGCTATCAGACATATTGAATTTATTTAAGAAGAAATATTTCATAAATTCTCAGGGTGTTTTATTTTCTTAAAAACTCAACATTTCACTTCATACACTCTATTAAACATGATGTACATAATTTAAAAACTCTAGGTGTTAAGTTATTCATTAAATATTTACCATCACTTCTTATGCATCGTAAATATATAGTATTTTTCTAATTAACATAATAAAATAAATATATTTAAAAATATTTAATGTGATGTATTTTGAATGAATTAATATGTCCAATGAATTTTAAATATCTATATGATATTTTAGGGAGGTTTTAATGAATTATATTCGAATTCCCCCATTTTCTTTATGTATTTAATTCTACTTAAATAAATATTGTTGAAAATGATATTAATAATATTTTATAACCACAAATATTTTATTATAATATATAAAATTCATCAAAATATCAAATTCATAAAAATTAATGTTATATGGTTTCAAACATCAACCATAGTCTATTTTTTGGTCTTTCTTCATTTTATAGTGATATCATGAACCCTTAAAGGGTGGAGAACATTAATATTATGGTAATTGTCAAAAGGGATAATGAAGGGATAAAAATGATATGGGTAAAAATGTGATCCAATATAGTAAAAATTGTATAGGATGAGATTATTTCGAATCCTAATCATCTTATATTCTTTTATTACTAATTTTGAACCATTTTTACATAAAAAATAATTTATATTAGCTTAATATTTTATGAAATTCCAAAAGTTGCTTCTTCTCACATATAAAATAGCACTCTCTTTTCTCTTCTTCACACTACATTTATTACTACTTCTCAAACATACCCTTACAAAATCCCTTCTAAAATTAGTTAGATGCATTCTTGAGGTGTTGGTTTTCCCAAAAGACCAACCCTAGGATGCTCAAGAGGATATCTAAAGGAGTTGTTTCCAAGAATATGTAATATCCATAACCGATCACTTTTTTTCATTCTACACTAACCCCTATAAATCTATTATATTAATCATAAAATAATAACTTCATTATCCTCAATATTATTAAATATTATTATGATTATCAAAACACCTTTATTCACATGATTTCCGTCAAATGGAAAGTGAAATTATCGCTCGTGTGTATGTACGGATTATTATCCCCATGTAGTGAGACAATTAATTTCTAATAACCATATTTTTTTGATGGTTATTATGATTAGTTTAATGTTAAAATTTTATTATTATTATTATTATATAAATATTTTTCCTTATTAATAATATAACATATAACTTCTTACCATAAACCGATTGTAAAATGATATTGTCCCTCACGTGTACATGTGGACTACCACCTCCATGAAGCGATCTGGTTCATTTTACATCCCATCATTACGTAGACAGTAATAACGATAGATTTGATGAATATATCTGATTTATATTATATAATAATTATTCATTATCATTTAATTATTATTTATTATTCTTTCATTCCAAGTGTCGATAAAATGGAAAAAAATGTTCATTCATATGCATGACCTACCATCTCCATGAACAGTGTAGTTCATTTATTTTTCTCCACAATTACAAATAACTATAAACATGTCTATATAATGAATATATATGATATAAAAAAATTTAAATTATTTTGGTATTAAATTATACTAAATTTAAATTTCTTATATAAGTGATTAAAAATATTTGAATCATGTCAATCATTGGGTAAGGGATTTTAATCTCATGTATATTTCTGTAGGATACATTACTTATACACCACTTGTTTCTTTAATCTGGTGTATATACTAGCCATGAATGTATTTTATGATTATTATATTGAAAATTATAGGATACACATATCCATATAAGAGTCTATTTTTCATGGGTATTATGATTCAAAAGTTATGAAAGTGGTAACTATTTTATGTTTCAATGTCATTCTTTATCAGGATTGTTTATGATTAAGTTTTTGAGGATGAAATCTTATGATATTCCCCCTAAAAAACTTGTGATTTTTCTTCATACATAGTTTTTTTTAAATGACATTTTTTCCTACAATTTTCCTCACATTAATCACTCAAGATAATGAAAATATATTTTTTAGAAAAATAGACAAAGAGTTTCTCTTTTGTCGAATAACTTCTTTCTACCATATCAGTGTTTTCTAAAAATGCATTAATTAAGGTTTTAACTATCTCCCATGATTTTTTAAAGACATTTTCCACATATTTTACTTTTTCAAAAATGATATAAAATGAATACTCTTGTAATTTTTCAAATAAGTCCCTCTTTACTATTACTAAAAATGGTAAAGGAGTTATCATTTTAACATGTAGAGCATGAATGTTATTTCCCTCCATCATGGTCGATCAGTTATTCAAATATTAAATTATAATATTAAAACATTATTTTAATAAAAACTATTCTTTTTAATTTGTTGAAAATTTTTAAATTTTATGATGAAAATTTTCTTAGGAAACATGTTCCTTTTCCATGGAGTATGTTTTAGTGAAATTATGAAATGTTTATGAAACCCATTTATTTTACATTCATTATATTATGATGAAATGTTAATGAAAACAATTAATTTTCTATCGGTTATATAAGGATGAAGTATTTATAAAACCAATTTCTTTACATGGGTTATGATACGATAAATGTTTTATGATCTTGTGGAACACATATGTTTTATTTTTATTATTTTACGTGTGGGACTATTATATCTATATAATGTATTAGTTAAATATAAGGAAATAATTAGGTAATTATGTTATTCATGAACCTAACTTAATGTTCACAATTTCATACAAATAACTAGATTTTGATATCCTTAATTTTATGTTTGGACCCTAATTTCATGTCCATAAGATTATTCACGGACCTATATTTCATGTCCATCATATTATAAGTTGATCTGGTATCCTGTCTATAAGCTTATGTAAGGGAAGGATTTTTTTTCTTAACTTCATGAGTGAAACTATTAATATTTATAGATCTTCACAATGGTATAAGCTTATGTATGTTTCCAACACATGTATTATGTTGATGTTATTCTCTCATGGAACTTGTTATTTTAAACCTTTATGATTAATGTCACATAAACTTCCACTCATTATTCCATGAATCATTATTATTATAAATGGTATAAATTCTATGAATTTCCAATGTTTTTATCATGTTCTCATACCCATGTACTCATTTTTACGTTGATATCTCTCTTTTTTACCATTCCTGATCATTTTAGCTCTCCCTTTATTATATTTCCATTCCGCAAGTTATGAATAATAGTTTCAAGTATGGTATGTCTATGAAGTGTAATATGTGGGATGATATTTATAGGATACATTGAAGCAATTTCAAGAAGTAGAAAGATTTGTTATGTAATCTCCAAAAACAATATACCATTACTATCCACATGATTATGATTAAGAAACCATTATGTGGGAATATTTATGATTTTTTGGAAGTCAAATATTTCCTAATAAAATTTTAAATGTTGAGAATAATTGAGTTATTCTATATGTAGTTTATTGTTTCTAAAAACTATATAAAATTTTAATTTATAAAAGGGTCATGTTTGTAAGAAAAAGTGTTTTGAATAAATTCCATAAATAAAAGTTTAAAGATATTTGTGAGGTAATTGTCTCATATTTTTTCATTCCCTGACTTCTTATTTTAGTCTTGGTGGGTGTTGGATTTTTTAAATTTCATTTTTGAATTAGCTATAGTTTTCTCAATAATTTATTTTAAAACTACTATATAAAAATAAAAGAAAAATAAAAAATAAGTGTAGTGTGTGTACCAAAAAGTAGGAGATAATGCAGGGAGAGTGAGTTTAGTTTTTTAATAAAGAATTGAAATCATAAATATAATTTCAACATGTAATTAATAACATTTAGAGTGAACTAGATTACATTAAAATTATTTTATTTATTTGGATGGGGATGATCAAATGGATGTGATGAATTTTTTTCATAAAAATACACTCAAAAAAATATATATTTTAAACTCATTGAATTTTATTACTTAATATTAACAACATGTGAAATCCTCTATGGAAAATTTTAGATTGATGCTTAACGAAATGCGTGTTTAAATTGTAAAGGGTTCATAATAGAAATTTATTTCCAAATTTTTCCCATTATTTTATGCAATTTTGAGTGGATTTAATTTCAAAATCAATGTTTTAATTGAGTTTCGCCCATTTTTTGGTTTTACATATAGAATATGGAAAAGAATAACTTTAATGAAAAATTTGGGTCATTCTGAGTATATATTTGAAACACCAATTTCGGATATATTTTATTTCATACTGGAATAATTTGGTTGTTTTTTATCTTCTATTTTATATATTTTTTAATAATTCATTCTTATATTCAATATATAATTTCATTATTCTTTTTCGTAATTAATTTTTTGAATAATGTATTTATTTTTTAAATAATGGGTTTATGGTTTATCCAAAAAACTAATATTTTCTCACAAAATAACATAACACAAATTCCTTGAACAAATGTAATATCACACTAGTAGTAGAGGAGGGGTAACCAAGCCAACATTTCCTAGAGGAGACTAGTAAGAATGAATCAAGGGTGAATGTTACCTGAAGTCCCATCTTGAAATAAAACTATTACATCAACATCACCTTAGAGATGCTTGACATTACATTTTTCACTCAACCTATCACCAAAGAGGATACTCATTCTAGAACTAAATGATAACATATCAAGATATGTGATACTCTTTTTCTGTGGATTTTTTTTCATCATAATGGAGTAGTTTGAGGAGCTCCAATATAGCCTCAAGTTAAACCCCGATATTTCTTCTGTCTCCAATGTATCATAAAAAAATAATATATTTCTTATTCCATTTTTGATGCATTTTAATTCTAAAAATATCATTATCTACTCAATATATCATGTAGGATAATCTCTATAATAAAATTATTGGTCAATATATTCTGTATTGACCAATAAACATCCTGAAATTTGTGAATTGTCTCTTGAAGTAATCCATAACACACTAGAAAACATAAAAAAATTAAAGAGAGATGTATCTTATCCATTGAAGATGAAGAATACTTTTTCCATTTATTAATATTACATTAAAAGTGTCTTGCATGCAGACATAGTGAGGACCAAAAGATTATTCTCATACACAGTCTAACTAAATTGAGTAAAACACCTACAAACAATCCACATTCCAGCCAATCCTAGAAATAATAATAATCAAAATATGATAGAGACAAGCATTTAATTTAATAAAGGGAGAATTCAACTATATATGTTATGGAAAATCATCCAACTCAAATTCCATTTCTTTATTATCTATGGTCATAAAGAAATAGTTTAAAATAGAGCAAGCTATATGAAGAAGAAAAAATTTAGTCTACCAAGGAACATAACATACAAGCATGAAGAGAAGGATTGAGTCAAGGTAATGAGATATATCCATGGAGGACTCAATCTTGGAGATTCATTTTCCCCATTAATATTTGGTTTGGATATATTTATTTTTTGGTTTTTTAACCCCAATTATCCCAGTTTTCATTGAATATTTGATCCAATTATGAGTTGATCTGTATAAAACACATTATTTGATATTTAAATTAAATTGATTTTCCACAATTATTAGGATTATAACCATTTATTGATTGAATATTCCATTTGGTCATAAAATATACTTATTGGGAGTGAGTATTTACCTATGTGGTTGAATTAATTAGTCAAATCTGAGATTAACATCCCCTTATGTCTAATTATAGTCTTCCATTATTGATTTTGGAGTGTATGAAACATGAAAAGGATGAGTAAACACATAAGAATGAGGGGAATATCATTTATTATTTTTAGAAAGGGTATTTTATATAGTTTCACCCGCAAAAAGTGATTGAATACCCCACCAGTGAAGGCTTCACAAACCAAAAGGGAAACATGAGCTAAGAAAGGTAATGGAAATGCACACATTATCAGGTGAGTTCAAATAACACAAATTCAAGAATTTAATTTTTTATGAAATGACCCACCAGGGACCTCCTGGATACCAGTAATCTAAGATTGACACTCTAATACCATCTCTAATAGTCGATGGGTTAGATACTAGTGTTGAGTATACATATCACACACATGGGAGGCCATATCCAAAGGTAAATGTACACAATAAGATGTCTTAATAAACTGGCATAATGTAGATGGTAAATAATTGATATGTAAAATACATGAATAATATCTAATACCACATCACAGTATAGAAAATTATTATAAAAAATAAAAGGGGTTCCAAATACATTCCAACAAATATTAAAATTGTCTGACACGCTAATGAATGTGGACTTCTACAAATTGCAATTTTAGGACCCTTTCATGGTTTTTAGACCAATTAGACTCCACCAAATCCTCTTCCACCTATAACCCCATAAAAATAATTTTTTCTACATTATCCATGACACATGCATGCAGAGTCTATATAGATGTGAGTTTAAAAATAGCAAGTAGAAAACCTCGATATTAAAAAATAGAAAACATCAAAAAGGGATTCAACTCTAAATAACAAAATAAAGGAGGATAAATATGATAACCTTTATATTCTTATTGAATACTCAAAGTCAAAAGGTATGGTATGTCCTCAAAAACATCCAAGGGATTCTACTTGATGCTCTTAGGTAACATTTTTCTGATAGAACACACTCATTGGGTTATAATGAAACTAATGAAACTCATTTGATAGGTTGCACTCGTCAGGTCATTCCATGTTGAACCAAAAACTAGAACACATAATAATTGATACATTGGTACGGGATCACACCTAGTTATTATATAAAATACATTAACTATCTAGATTTACCCACTTGTAAAGAAATTAGACATCTTGGATTTCAGATACAGGACATTGAACCTAACCTATGAAAGAATGTGATATTGGATCACCCACCTCGCCTCACGGAGGGATACCTAACTCTATCTAGAAATAACTAACATTGGGTATCTCTCATACTATTACTAGGATGGATTTTTTCATTATACCATGTCAGGTATGGATCAAGTGAATGTTCTGATCCTAGTTCATGTTAGGGGAACTCACCCCTGCCATAACTGAAGTTCTACTAATGAAAATAAGTCTCTAACCTATCATGGAAGGATTGTGTGGTATGTATAAGGGACACATGATGTGTCCCACAAATCTGGTCCAACCCTTATATTTTTTTCTCTTGTGACATGTTCTTTTATATATACAAGTTATCTCTTAATGAAAAACAATTTGTAGTGGTCAGCCTCATAATTAGGCTTATACCATCTTCCCATGCATGTAAATGTCTATAGTAAATTTGGTTTGCCCCGAAAAATAGGTTATATGGTGTCACTTATCTTTTGGGGTTTTTTCTCACTATAAAAAATGATCTAGCTGACAGAGGTTCACACGGTGTGTGGGTCCCCCACATGGCATGTGATATTTTAATTCCATCAAAAACCTACCCACCACATAAAACTGGGATATAAGTAATGTGTTCTTAAAAACTATATGTTGTGCGTTTAGGAGAAACTCATAATTCTATATTCATCTATTTAATTTTTTTCAACACGAATTTTTCTTTGCTTTCACAATGAATCTTACTGAAATGCTCGGATCTATGGTGACTCAAATAGCTACACAATCTGTATAGTGAACCCTCTATCACCCGCACCTCCATCAGATTCCATTCATCATTTTCCAACCTATATAATGTATCTAATCCCAATACTAAAACTATATAATTAAACCATTGTCCAACAGAGTTATTAAATAATTATTATATTCATATTGTATAATTTAATCATAAGTCATAATAATATTGGAGATGAATGCACATATAATAGAGAGAGAAAGACACAAAACAAATAAGTGAGCATCAATTAAAGGCCATGTTCATTTGGCTATCTTTGATGGAATTTGAGGAATTATGAATATTTGTGGATTAAAATTAATTAACAATTCATAATTATATGAATAAAAATAATAAAAATAAAATAAATAAAAATGATCCTTGAATAAATTTCTAAAATATGAAATTCTGATTTTTCAATGAAATTCATTAATATGGATATAACCAAACAAAATGGAATCCCTAAATTGGTTTTGAATAAATTTTTTATGAATAATTTTTTTTATTATTATCTTTTATGAGATCTATTGAATTCTTATTGTTGATCCACAAATTTATAGTCGTCCACTAATTCAAATGCACTAGGAGCCTCCTATCATTATTTGAATATCAAGGTTCTGAGTGGCTAACACTAATGATTTTCAACAGAGGTTTTAAAATAAGAATTTAATAGGTTAAATAAATATTAGAAACTTAATAAATAAATGAATTTAATTTTTTTATTTTAGAAAATTTTCTAATGGATACTACACTAAAATGAAACACCAATCACAGACAATGCATACATTGGGCCTAGGGTAATACCTATAATCTTTAATTAACGACAGTTTGGGTTTTCCCTTCCAATAATACATTTGGGAGATATACCATTATTTATAAACAACTACTCATGTGAAATATATTATATTTATATTTTCTTATATTTCAAAATTCAGGCTCCATGGATCCCAAAATTCCACACCGACTACATGCATTACTATGAAAATATTATTTAAAGTATTATAAATTTAGATACAATAAAAATTAATTCATTAAACTCCACCCAAAAATTAGGTATTTTCACTGAAAAATGTAAAAACCTACTCAATGAGATGATGGTACTAATCACGCATCTCTTTTCCCCACTCCAAGATTCTCTTTGGAAGATTCTCATACATCCAAATAACATGTGACAATGGAATCTATCAACCATAGTGGATCTTCTCCAACCAATCCTCAATGGTTATCGTGTACTCTGAAAATGTTTCTATATCCTCAATATCCATCTCACCCTATTCAATTGCAGGTGATGAATTATGCATTTTTTCCTTAGCTAAGAAAAATGGAAAACATAATCAACCTAGTCTAAATACCATTGTGGGGATAATTTGAATTCCAACACACTAACCATATACACTATCATAAAAGTTCCAATGAACCTCAGAAATAACATGAAACCATGATCAAATCATTGTTATCTTCACTGAGGTGATACATTTATGAAAAAATTTAATCCATCATCGAACTCCATATTCCTCCTTAATCGGTTTCCATTGGAATTTTGAATTCCCATGGTAGTCCTCATCCAATCATGGATGATATTGACCTTATTTGGTGTTTTTACCTCATACTATGGTCCCATAAGAAGTATCTCTCCATGATCTTTCCAGTACATTGGTGACCTATAGGGTCTCCCATACAAGGCCTCGAATATTTTAATACCAATAGTGGAATGGTAACTACAATTATATGAAAAATCCACCTGGAGTAGGTGATTCTACCAACTAAGGAAAAAATAAAACTTACAAGCCCAAAAAAAATCCTCTAAAACTTTAATGTTTAGCTCTATCAAGACATTTTTCTAGGGTTGGAACCTCATGCACACTTATAATTTAGTCTCAAAATTCTCATGTAATCCACTCTATATGGAACATGTGAACTGAGCATAAAGATCTAAATCATTCATTGAGTTAGCTTCATGAATTTTGACATTCTCCTAGACATAGATTCATCTCAAACTCTCCAATATACTCTACTATTGGATGGATTACAATTTTTATAACTTAGTGAGTTAGTCTATGAACACAAAAATAGTGTAATGTAGTCAATATGATCGCTAACATTTCATAAAAAATAACTAGATATATCAACCCACATCAACTATAGAACCTCAAGAGGGTGTGTTAAACTCACTAGTAACTAATTCTTAACCTTCACCTGTAAGAAAGTAATTCATAAATATATAAACTCACATACACTCTAGTTCATTTATAGCCACCAAAACTAACATCAAATGTTTTGATACATCATTTCCATGAAATTATTTACCTACAAGGGGTACTTATCAAACTCCCTTAGCACTATCATTTACTATGTGATTGATACCATATTTTATACTACATAAAGGATGTTATTTACCCCTCCTTTGTAAAATCAATCATAAAAATGACTTGTAGATATCTTGAAATGTAATACCTATTAAATGATATCTCCAAACTACCCTTCCTATGAGAACAAGATAATTAGTGTTGTCACAACCATTTATTTGAGTTACACTACCCTACCCTCATCCACAACCATCAACAAAAAAGAGGACAACTTTTATGTTTCCTCACTCAAAAACTATAAATGGGTTTTCCAACTGAGATCTTCGGCCACCACGCTTCCTTTCCCAGGAGTATAGACAATATCCAAATCATAGTACTATAATAAATAAATCAATCGCATCTGGATTATGTTAATATATTTGAGTGAATTTATATACCCAATACTATCATGGTTATAATAGATAGTGAATCGTTCTCCCATAAGATAGTGTCTCTAAGATGTTGTGGAGAGAACTAATTCATCCAGATCCAAAATTATGGGTCACATAATTCGTCTCATGGGGTCTCAACTACTATGAATGATAACAAATTATAACATTCCTATTTATTATGATGCATCAAATCCTAAATCTAGAGGCATATCTAACACCACATACTCAACTGCCTTCTCTATAAGTCTCATGATGGGGTTATTTTCTACCCCTATCATAACACTTAAAAATCCATCAAACACTTCTATGTACACATGAGAGGATTCCCATTTCATTTCAAGGATGTAAAGTGAGTCTTGATCCTAGAGAAATTAGGAATTAATCCCAAATAATAGCATGCTGACCCAAGGAGGCTATGTACCTCATTAATACTCAAGGAGATATCCTAAGATAGCACTGTATTGATCATTTATAGGTCTAAAACCATTCCATCCTCTAAGATGACATGTCCCAATATAGTGATCTTTCAAATCCATAATTCACTCTTTCATAGGTCCCAATGAAATTATTTCTCCTAGAGTATTCCTGGGACCATCCTCAATGATACCGTAAGCTCCTCTTCTAACATTATATACATGAGGATTCCATTTATAATGATTACTATGAACTGAACTAAAAAGGGTTGAATGATCTGATTCATAAGTCCCATGAACAATGTTAGGTATTTCATCATTCTCTATGGAATCACAATGTACTCACAGAGAACAAAGAAACATTGGAATTTCATTTTTGGTACATCTTCCTATTGACCTCATAGATGGTGATAACCTAACATGAGGTTAATCATCGAGAACCACTTCACCCCTTTCAACTATCCAATGTGTTTGTTGATTCTAAAAACTAGATACTTATTCTTTATATTGACCTGATTAAGGTAAAGATAATCCATCTATAAACTCTATCCCTCATCCTCCTTCCTAGAAAACAACACTAGGGTCGCCCAGTGGGGCACACTAGTTTGAACAAATCCCTTCATATGAAGATACAACAACAACACCTTTAGTTATCATAGATCTATGAGGGATATGTAATATGTTGGTGTCAATGTACGGGTAGTCCCTTTTTTTAGGGCTATATATAATTTTATCTCTCGATTAGGAGGTAAATACAACCTATCCTTAGAGAGTATGTCTCTGTGACCTTCAACAACTATATAAAAATAAATTCACATAGTGTTTTCTTATAAACGGGTCATACTATCCAAATGGTGAGAAATTGGTTGTATCATTTTGTTTACGAGCCCATCCTACTCTTCTTTTGTTTCATTCTATAACATTAATGCAAATATCATCTTATCTTCTTTGACACACCATTTCTTCCACCTGAAATATTCAATCAATTCATAGACCTCAAAGAGATATTTTATACCTCAGATGACAATATAAAGCCTCATATCGTGTATAAGGTGATCCCATGCGAATCTCATTCCTCCTAGATATTTTCCACACAATTATCACACGTTTTTTATCACTAAATCTCCCATAGTGAGCGTCTCTAGAAGTAAGGATTGATCAGGAATCTCTACTAAAATCTCTAAATAACAAACAGGGGACACCATAAGAAAATAATATCTTTTTTTTTATGTTTATCAAAGATTATGATAATGTATACAAGACACATATCATACCTCAAACCATGACTGGATCTCCAATATCATATTCCTCTTCTATTTATAGTTAACCTCATCCTTGACTGACAACTCTCTAAGACTAGATGGGACTACTTTTAGGTGGTGGTAATGGTAGTGGATAATAGCATTAGCCTACACCCATAGATCAACTAGCTCATCAACAATCTATAACTCCCTATGGATTTATTTTGTTACATTATTGCCTTTACCTCGGTGGATTGTCCAATGCATGCCTCTCTATCACTACCCAATTGGTTGGACAATCCCAAACAATATTTCATTCCCATCAAAGGAGTAATATATAATTTTCCTCTACTAGATGGAAACTCTTTATGAACCCTAAGATATTAATCCCCAAGAATGAGTCAGAATATAACCACTCTTATGGGTTCTAGATCTAGAAGTAAATTTTTATCCTCCTATAGCTAATGACTCCACCACATGATGCCTACCAGATCCTCATAAACCAAACTAACCTTTATCCTAGAATCTCTCTACCATAGGTCACACTCTAGTAGCCAAAAAATAAAGGATCAAAAATGCATAACACTCCATATCTATTACCACTCTTCAAAAACCTGACCATTGGGGCCTTCTTGGCTTTAATAATTACAAATTTGACACCCAAATGTTGACTCCAATAGGGTAGTTCATGTGACTAGTACTGATTAGGAATATCACAAACATGGGATTATTTATCTTAATGTATATATACACATGAACAAATATCCACACACGGGTTTAATATAGAAGATAAATAAAATATACTAAAAATTAATTCAAAATATCTAATCCCACATAACAATAAAATAAATGAGTAAAGAAAAGATAAAATTTCCCAAATATGGATAGTAATAAAAAGGGTATTTCCTTCTAATCAATGGGAGTACTAATAAAAAGAAACTAATGGATCTAATAATAGTATTTATAGGCCAACTAAGATCCACCAACTCCCTGTCTTACTAGAACTCCATTAAAAAGATTGTCATCTACATAAGACATGACACATATAGGTCATTACTGAGAAGGGGTACCAACGGGACACCTAGAAATCACCAAACACAAATAGTCAAAGAGTGTGTTAGATATAAATAACATAATCATGGATGGTAAACTAGATAATTTAGATATACTCATGGAAGACACCATTTATCCTGGTGAGGAATGTTTTCACTGTTATCCTGTGGATTCTACTCGAGGATCCAAGGTAACATTCATCTGAGATAACACACTCATCACGCCAAAAAAAACCTAAGAAACATATCCATGTGGTATCACTCATCAATACTTACCATATTAAAGCACCAAAAAGAACACATAAGATGTTAATACATAGGTAGGGGATCACACCCAGGCCCTAAGAGGATACCAGACCCGATCTAGAGTAACCCACTATGAAGGGGACCACACATCCCATGTGTCTAACAAGGGGATACCAAACCTAACCTAGGCAATATTGGATAGAGGATCACACACCAAGACTTATAGATGTATACTTGAATCTATCTAGAACAAAATATTAAAGGGGATTCTCATTTTTTGTTCACGATGGGATGTCGAACTATACCCACATATGGATAGACTAAGGGAATGTGACTATACAGAATCAGGTTGGGGGAACTCTCCCTTGCATGAACAGAAGCTATAGTGATGAAAAAAGTGCCCTGACCTTTACATTAAGGAATACACAACACATAAAGGGGACACATAGTTTGTCCCTATATGAATATTATTACATATATCATTTCATCTCACAATACATGTTTCTCTCTAGCTACATGACATGTCTTAATTACACCTAGAATGTAGAGGTTATCCTAGTACTAGGGAATGTATTGAATACACATGTCTTTTACACTATTTAGTACATGGGGTATTCCCCAACACCCATTTCATGTGGGGTCACATGGATTCCGCAGGTGAATTCCTTGTACACACCATGTTTTCTATCAACGTATCACATGGAATATGGGTCCCACACAAAACATGTGATATATAACATATATATAAACCCAAGAGGTACTACCCCCAGTTTCATGTATATGAACCTTTATTCATGTATTTTGAGTCAATATAATGTTAGGGTTATGTTTAAATAGTTTCCTAGGGGTTTTGGCACGTTTTTTAGAGCCTTTTCTGGAGGTGCATGGTTTTTTCGTTGTTGACAGAAACCTTATTGAATCTCTATGTAATCATGTATGTAAAGACAATAGACACTGCTAAGTCACATGGTTGGTGCAAAGTTTAGATAAATAGTGAAAACTCCAAGGATAAAACAAGTAGCTTGAAATAGATAGAAAAACATAGTTGAAATAGAGTTTATCTAACCATGTGATCCAACCATGCAAGGTGTGTACTAAATATAGTAGTATCTCATAGTTGGTGTGTGGTTTGAAAAACCATATAGCCTAACCATGTTGCATAAATTATTCCCTCTTTTAATAATAGGTTATAAAAAAGAATTAATCCTTTTGACCCATGTTTTTTCATAGACATCTCATTACATGTAATCCTTTTTCTCCCAAGGAATTAGAGATAATACCCTTTAATTTAGAATTGATCTATAGGTGAATCAAAGTGAATTGGAGGCTCTGATTCATTGATAAGTGTGTGTTTCTATTAATTCTTCTTAAATCCATGGTACTTATCTCACTTGGAAAAATATATCTAGTCTATTAATAATAGATCTATGTGTTAGGAATGTTTTTTTGATAAAATATTATTGGATGAAGTGAAGGTAATGTGGGTTATGTTTGGATCTTAAATAATAGTTGTGAGATTTTTTTAATCCAAAGTTTGAGAGGTAGGTGGCCTCTCTCTTTACTCCACATGATTTAGAATTTCATGTCATAGTATAAATTAAATTATTTTCTTGAAATGGTTGTGTAATTCATATGTGAATCTTTAGTAAAATAATATTTTGGTATTGTCTGAAAATTTTTGAATGATGATTAGATTTTGGAAACCCCCATGTTTATAATTTTAAATTGATGTTTTAAAATTACGGTTTAGTTTTGATTCATGAAAATTGATTGTTAAAATTCATTAAAATAATGAAAATGTTTTATGTGAAATGGTTGGAAATCAAATTGGTTTTTGGAAAATTTATTGGAGTGATGTTGGAATAACTAGTTGGGTTTGTATTGTTTAGGATGGGTAATGGTCATAAAGATCCACCATAAAAGTGGGATATAGTATGGATGTGATGATCAACCATCAATGGTAACACTAAGCTTGTGTGTGTGTGTGTGTGTTTGTGTTTTTTGAAATGGAAAAGAATATTCCAAATCAAATGAGAAATTTTTGAAGGATTTTTCATTTATATTCTTATAAATATGGTTTATGGATTTGAAAATATGTACTTTTATCACTTATAACCATTTTTATAAAATGTAATAAAATATGTTTTGTCCTAGTGGTGTGAGTTGGGAAGTCATTAGGGAAATCAAACTGATTTTATACTCCACCACCCCCCCCCTTCTTTGAATTTTTTTTGCATTTTCAAATATCATCTATCAAGAAACAGGTAAGGGAAAGGTATCTCATTTCTATATTGATTCTTCTTGATACCATGGCTTGGCATATGGCGTTCGATCTTCTAGGGAGTGAAGTGTTTCTAGTTGTTTTCACTTTGGATTTTTTCTGTTTTTTGGCCATTTTTTGTCCTCTTGATTTTTTATTTTCTTCCCACTTATAATCTAATATGGGTTGTTTTTTTAGTTTTATTTTGAGTTTTATTTTTTAACCGTTCCTTGAATAGAGGTCTAATGGGTTATTGTTTTTTGTTTAGTATGTTTTATCATTCAAAGTGAAAATCATCCCCCAAATGTTTTAGAGGCCCAGAGTATATGTTTATAACATTTTTTGTATTGGGTTCTCACCTAAATCCAAGCATCACCCTCATCAATCCTCAAAAAAATGGGAGGGGTGAGAAGTTACAAATGGTATAATTCATGGTCAATCCAAATATATTTTGGGGACAAATTGTACACTCTTTGTTTGGTCCATCTAACTTTTTGGGACAAATTATATCACTTTTATTAGGTCCTTGACATAAGAAATGGTGTCAGATTTGTTTGATCCCGGAGTTAGTAATAATATCTGACTATCTATTGGTATGGTATTAAAGAGCACTATTGTCAAAAATTGAAATACAGAGTGTAAAAATTCATAGATAACCTCTTTATATTGGACTTCATATTACCAGGTAGTTTTGGTAAATGAGTGTTTTAGGATACATTATTGCGATTTTTCACCACTCATCAGGGGTTTAGCCAATGATATTTTCATGAAATTCATTTATGGTTAGATATCTCAATATAGCTGAATTTTTTATTTTGAGTTAATGGTTAATTAAATGGGAAAAGTGTTTATTTTTAAAAATAGTGAAAATGGTTGATTTTGGAAAGCAAGGTTATGGTGTTTTTAAGAAAGGTGAAAATGTTTAATATGGTTGAATTGTAGAAATATATGGTATAGTATATTTTGATGTGTTAAATTAGAATTTATAAGCCTTCAATTGTTAATGAGTGAGACTAATCATAGTCTTTTCTGGTTATAGTGAATGGAACGAGGTACGCATCATATAAACCAACCAAGATAGGCTACAAAAAATGTGGATTCACATGAACCAAAAGTGAACCGAAATATGGTATAAATAATGATACATATTTTTCAATCCAGGGATAAGAGTAAAAGAAATGGTAAACCATAGTAAGTGGACCATTCATTTCAGTTCCAAAAGAAGAATCCACCCATCATTCTGGGGGATTCTATACTGAAAAATGCAGATGTCTGTTCAAATAGGAAGAAACGAATATTTGATTTCCCTAAGACACTTGTAAAACTAAAAGTTATGTTGTAAATGTATATGTTGAATTATTTGGCATTCCAATTATGGTAATTAGTTGTTCAGGATGAATTGGACTAAGTCATGACACGGAAGGATTTCGAAGAATTGTTTAAAAAGTACTTTTATCCTCACACATTTGAGTTTGGTTGAATAACAGACTTATTCAGTTTGAAGTAAGATAATCTCTCAGTGATAGAGTATATAGATAAATTTATGAATTTAGGTAGGTTTTCCCTGGATGTTTTTTCAAGTTTGTATTTAAAGGCATGGCTTTTTTTAGTTGGTATTATGACCAGATATTCACTCAAAGATATTTGTGATTTTTATAATGGATTATACAGATATGTTCAAAGTAGATACTGGTTTAGAGATTGATATCATGGGATGTACCATTTTAGGGGCGTTTTTATTCCTATCGGAATAGGTGGGAACACTAATCTTGGGAATTAGTGGAAGAGGGACACCTACATCAATGGTGGTGGGCACCTTATAATTAGACCATGGATCAGTAAATATTGCACCTTGATCAAAAAGTATATCGGTATGTTTTTAGTTTGGTTCCCTCGATCACATGAAGAGATATTCTACAGAACCACCTAGACCTTGTGATGAATACAACAAGATATTACTTCTTAAAAACTATATTCATAGTTATTCTATGTTGGGTGATAGAGACATGTCTCGTGATTCTTAGGCATGTTATTCTTTCATACGATGAGTGTAGAAAAATAATTCTCATCATAAAAATATAATAATCCAATTTCATTCTACAAACAACATGACTCCCCAACCAGTGAAATCTCAACAGGGTAACAAAGGGAAATATATTGTGAGTGAAAATTTTAATAGAGTTGAGAAAATGATCAAGGATGATGAATTTTTTTAATATGATGGATGTTGAGTATCTCGTTAGAGGAGATTGGGGTGTGAAGGCTAGTAAAGTTTGACTTTCAGTACCTATGGTTGGAACAATCTTTTATCAGTTGGAAGTTCTTACCTTGGAATATGTGGATTATATTGGGAATAGATATGTTCTAACTATTTTTTGTCATTTTCATGGTGGTTTTACAAATAAAATTTATATGGTTTCCACCCAGAAGGGAAGTTTAGCTTAAAATTTATCTCTTAATAGGGACTAGTCATATCTCACTTTCATCTTTTTAGATGGAACTGATAGAATTAATGGAATTGAATGATCAAATAGAATTGTCGGAAAGTAAAGTGTTAATTTAACTGATTATATCTTCTTGGGAAGCATTGGTACTATTTGTTAAGAAGGATGATGGAACTCATAGTCTATGTGTGGATTATCATAAGTTTAATCATGTTACGATAAATATTTCATATCCTCTTTCAGGTATTGATGATTTATTTGATCAATTTAAGGGATCCAAGTGGTTCTCAAATATTTAATTACATTTTATATATCACCATTTGTATATTTATAATGATTGTATTCTTAATATACATTTTAAAATAAGATATTCCCATTTTAGGTAAGTTGTTATGCCTTTTGTTCTTATAAATGCACCAATCGTCTTTATGGAATTGATGAATAAAACATTTCAAAGATGTCTGGATTCCTTTTGGTGGTGATTTTGATAATATAATTTATTATTATAGGACCAAATCATATCATGAGAAACATTTGATGATAGGGTTGGGTATCTTGTGGGAATATAATCTTTATTCCATGTTATCAATGTGTGATTTATTATTACAAGAGATATGTCTCCTTGCTCGTGTTATTTTTGAAAAATTCATTTCTGTGGATCTAAAAATATATAACTTGTTATTTGTTGGAATCTAACGATGAATGTATTTGAGGAAAATAGATTCCTTGGATTATAAGCACACTATAAACATTATTTATGTCATTTTTCACATTTATAATAACCAATAACAACTTTTATGAGGAAAGTTGTTCATTTCCAAAAACAAATGTTAGAAATCGTTTCAAGAACATAATTTTAGAGTTATATCATCACATATCCTCACATTAATAGAGTTTTTATTGGTACATATACTCTATTGTGATGTACTAGCATCTTTGTTGTGATTTATTCTCATGAATGGGGTCGGGTTTTTTCTAATGGTCACAATAGTTACGGATTAATGAGATGAACTACCAAACAAGTGATTTGGAATTAGTTTTTTTGGTCCATCCTTTGAATAATTGAATTAGTTACCTCTTTAATGATAAATTTATAGTTTTATGGATCATAAGATTTTGAAACACATTTTCTCACCCCATATATTTTAATTTGATACTGCACTGATGGGTGGAGTGTCTATAAGTATTGGACTCAAATTAATGCATAAAATGTGTAAAGAGAACTCAATGGTGGATGAATTTAGCAGGAATTAATTTTATTAGTATTCTAAATAGGCTTTGAAATAGTAGAAAATAATTTTAATCATAGTTTACATTCATCTAGAATACGTGTACCAAAGTAGTGTTGTTATTTTCTTTCTTGTTTTGGTTGTTCCTTATTCAGTTGAGTGGGTTAGAGTTTCCCATACATCTAATCCAGATTGTTTTACTATAAGGTCAAAACACAATGGTGGGGATATCATTAAGGGATAAAGGTTGGATGGAATTTCATTATTATGGTTAAAATACAAGATTTTCAAACCTTTTACTTATCAGGAACATATTCTTAGTGTCAACCACCATTAGAGATGGGTTGTTCAGCCTAGGATGCATAAGATGCATGGAGCATTTAAAGAAATGTTCTAATGGTTTTTCATGTAAATATCTATTGTGGAGAATGTCTCATGATGACTCACATATCTATTGGTAATTTTAGATCATCAATGAACTATGGGTATGTTGCAGTATTTACCAATTCCCATGTGAAAATGGTATAAGACAACTATGGATTTTATAACCAATTAACCAATAACGGTTAGGTAACATTATTCCATATGTGTGATTGTGGATCACCTCAAAACGTTTTCCCACTTCATACATATTTGGGAAACAAATTCAGTAGAATACATATCTAAAACCTAGATTATGTAAGTTTTAAAGATTCACAGTGTACCAGTCTCGATTGTATCAAACAGATACCCTAGGTTTGCATTTCATTTTTTGAAATCCTAGTAGTATTACCTTGGAACACAGTTGACTATGATTAAATCTTATCATCCTCAAATGTATGAATAGTTTGGAAAGACAATCAAAAAATTGGAGGGCATTCTTATGGCATGTGTAATGGATTTTGGTGGATCATGCAATGATCATATACGATTAGTGTAGTTATCCTATAATAAATGTTACCATGACTCAATATATATGGATTCTTTTGTCGAAATTTATAGGATTATAGGTCAGTATCCACTTTTTTGGGAGGAAACAGCTGAAAATTCACTAATTAGACACCAAATTATTTAAGGAATGATAGATAAGTATCGGTTGATTTTAAAAAGAATAGATATGGATCATAGTCATCATATGTATCTCATCATCAATGACTATTTTATTTTTAGGTGACTGGCCATGAGTTATTGAGAATCACACCACAGATTTGGAATCATAATTATTTTAAGCATGGAAAGTTATCTACTTCATAAATAAATCATTTTTAGATACGCCAATCAGTTGGTGAGGTGGAATATCGATTGGAATTTCCATAAATGTTCAGTTTATTGAACAATTAGTTTCATGTATCTCAGCGGATGAAGTATTAACCTGATCCCGGACATGTGATTTGATGTGATCACAATGACCTAGAGAAGGATTATATGTTTATAAATGTTATATTAGGGATTTTGTATAGAAAAGATATGATATTTTTTGTTAAAATCATTGTTCTAGTGTGGGTTTTATGGATACATTGTCTGATTCAGATAGAAACATCTGCAAGTGAGAAGGAAATGATAGAGAAATGAACCAATATATTTTAGGAAAAGAAAGTTTTTATAATTTATGAGTATAAAAAATCCAATGGTGGGGATAATTTATCACCATTAGTTTCGGTTACATAACCCTTAATGCAGGTATTTGGAGTTTATATAATGTTTAGGTTGTGTTTCGGGAGGTATAGAGGGGTTTTGGCATGTTATTTAGGATTGTATGGATGTTCATTGTATTTTATGGTTAGTATAAACCATGTAGTATATATAGGAAATAATTCAAGGGAATATAGTCAAAACTGGATAGCCACACAATTGGTTCATGATTTGGAAAAACCATGAAAATTCCAAGGGGAAATGTGCATCCTAAAATCGGGGGGGGGGGGGGGATAACGATTTGCATACAGTTTTTCTAACCATGAAATCCTACAATTAAAGGTTTGTTCATCATATAGTATCATCATAATGTTAGAAAATGGTTTTTCAAATTGTGTGGTGTGGAGTTGGCTACCCATAAAACATGAATCTAATATTAATTAATCCTTTTGAACCACATTTAAACCTAATCCTCCCTAAAATTGAATTATTTTTTCACCCAATAATTTCAAATGGCACCCTTAAATCTAGATGTGATCCGTAGGTGAATGAAAGTATGTTGGAGGCTGAGATTTATTGTTATGTTCATGTTATTATTTATTCTTCTTATATCCAAGTTTCTTATCTCTCTTGAAACCATGGATCTAGTTATATATGGAAATATCTATGTGTTATAAAATATTTATGATGAAATCTTGTTGGATCTAGTGAAGGGAACATGTTTTGTCCACAAATATTGATGTTTTGTTTTGTATTTATTCATTTTCACTAACATTTGAGAGATAGGTTTCTTCTATATTAACTCCACTTGATTTAGAAAAAGAATTCTTGTTTTCAATTAACTTATTTTCTTGAAATGGTTCTGAAATTATTTTTTGTCCCTTGATAGAAATCATGTTTTGGTATTATCTTGGAAAATGTGGAAAATTTATTAGATTTTGTAAAACCCAATGATTATGATTTTAAAATGATATTTTGAAATTATGGGTTTGTTCTCATGAGTGTAATGTGTTTGATGAAATTATTTAGAAGAATGAAATTATTTTATGTGAAATGGTTGTCAAGGAAACTGGTTTTGGATAAATTGATTGGAAGGATATTTGAATAACTGGTTGTGTGAGTATTGTATGGGATATATTATGGTCATGAATCACCACCATAAATGTAGGATTTAGTATTGTAACATACCAACTCGGGTGCTACACACCGGTTCCCCTAGATGGTCGATCACATGACCTCAAGTGTGCTTCCTTATAAACAAGAGGCCACGGACTTGCAACGAGGGTCTAATGTCCATTATGGGAGACTATACCCTTTTTATCAGAGCATATAAAAAATGGAAATAAATAATAATAACAAATAGATATAACATAACCAAGTAAATACCAATATCAAAAGATGACCAAAAATAGAAATAAAATATCAAAACTGAATGTTAGACATGCCATGCTAAAGTATATGTCTAGTGTCAAAATAAAAACCCAAAACTAAAGACAATATCAACTCCCAAGCCTTTTCCAAACCAAATCCATTTCCCTAATCCATTCTCCGCCACAAATTAGTTATCTAACATAGGGCGTTTTCCCTTATACTATGAAAAAACATGAAATCTATTTGGGTACCAATCATGAAACCTGGGTTGGGTGTGTGTAAAAATTAGTAGGCCACCACTATCAACATCTAAAATAATATGCAGTCTATAGAAGAGTATAGAGTTTTATAAAGAATAAAATATAACAAATAAATTAAACAGTTTATATTTATTCAATTACTCTTTATTTAAGCACATAAATCCCCAAGTTCCATAGGATACCTGAAATTCAATACTTTTTCGGCCTATTCTAGATTCTTAGTAAATCCTGAAGAATATCATATATTTGAATTCCATTATTACCATTTATTGTCTCATTTATTATCATGACCAATATGAACCATAGTCAAATGCAAACTAAACTGCATAGAACATTGTTTCTAACACCCTATGGGTATTTTGAATCCCTTATCCCTATCCCACACCTCAATGTCACAAGTGAATTTTGAGCCTAAGTCCTTGTCCCACACACATTTAACACATATGGGTATTTAAATCCTTAGCCCCATCTCACACAGATTTAACACATATGTGTATTTGGTTCCTCAGTTGTTTTCCCACACACATTTTCCACATATATGTATTTAGAGCCTCAGTCACTCTCCCACACACATTTAACACATATGGATATTTGGAGCCTTTTTCAAAATCCCAAACACATTGGACACATATATCATAATATCGTAATTTCTCATGTGTTACAATATCACATTAATTAATTCATCAATTAATTAATCAAATTCAACAATTTCATAATCACATCATTTAATTAATTAATTAATCGCAAAAATTTCATTAATTAATACAAATATTAATTAATCATGGTTATCCCTTCAATTAATACATCAATTAATTGATAATGAAAATTACATTAATTAATTCAACAATTACTTAATCATGTAAATCCCTTCAATTAATTGAAAAATTAATAGATTAAATCCATTCCATTAATTAATTTAAAAAAATAATTAATCAATTCAATTAATTTACCAATCATAATGATACCCTTTAATTAATTCAACAATTAATTAATCAAAACCCACAATCCCAATATCATCAATTTCACAATTCCAAAATTAATTAATCTACCCAATTAATTAGTTCATATTTGGGAACTCAGTTATTATTCATTATAAATAAATTCTACACTTACATGAACATAATCAAAATCAGGACATTGAAATTTGAATAATGGTCCACCTACATCAAAATTTTTGAAAAATGATCACCTAGGGAAAACCACAATTGATGTATGATTGTTGAATAAACAATGGAGGAAGATATCTAGACAAAAACCTAGAATGAAGATTAACCCCCAACCCCAAAACTATCAATGGTTCTACTACTTCATTGAAATAAGGACGAACATAATGGAACCAAAGAAAAAAGGGATTATGAGGTATCCAACACCAATCCACAATGATCATAGATAAAGAAATCACCTTAAATCCACTAATAGCCTCTATAGGGTCAAAGGAGGAAGGATGTATGAAGAAAAATATACCAAAATGAACCGCATGATAATTTTTAATCTACTACTTGGATAATTACATGGCGTGTAATTCCAATACACATTGTGAAATTATTTTTCATGTTTTATTCCAAATAACCCATTGTCTTGGGTGATTTTACCTTGATTAAATTATTGAAGGACGTGTAATATCTTTACAGAGTGTAAATTTTCTAAAAAAAATTCCGTGCAAAAATATTTTTCATTAAATATCAGGCCACCTCCAAATCATTCGATCCCAAGATCAATTTCTTTATAAACCTTGAACAAAGGATAAGACTCAAGAAGGACATACCTATCAATAAAACGGGGTCATGCAATCTCCCCACTTTATAATAACTCATCCTTGAGTTATACTCGTAATAATCTCTAAAACATTGTGTAAAATTACTGGGCCACAAATCCTTTATATCAACTTCTCTATAACATGTTTCATCGTAAACATGGACAGGTTTCTACAATACTCACACTATCAGTATAGTATTTCCCCGCAACACATTCTCATTGTGATCCAACACACATATCAAATTCTTCTCAAACCATCTATTGCATGATGAGGGATGCGGTGATACCACCAAAGTTGTGAAACATAGAAAACCTCATGCATATCATTTTATCTCCATGGATGACCAAATTGGTATGCCACTAGCCTGATTCTCCCCACAATCTCAAATCATCCAATGAACTGGGGTGCCAACTTGACCAAGATATGCTTCCTATAGTGACCAAATCTAGGTGACACCCAAAAAAATACATGATCACCCTCTATAAACTCTAGGGGTCACCTACAACTATATTTATATGAATTCATTACACACTGATCCATATCCATATTCTTCTTAATATGTTAAACCTTCTCTGATATCTCCTACAAGAGACTCAGTCCAAACAAATCTGACTCACATGCCTCCATGATGTATAGAGGTGATTTGCATGGCCTACCATAAAGTATCTCATAAGATTACATCTATATAATATCTTGAAAACTATTATTATATGACAATTTAACTAAGTCTAGGTTATTCTCTTGAGATCCACCAAAGTCAATAACACACGCTCACATCATATCCTCAAGAACCTGTATAGTATGCTCTAACTGCCCATCTATCTATGGTTTTAAGGTTGAAATGAATAGAACCTGAGTTGTAACATCCCAAGTAAGTAATGAATAATAGATATTTTTATATATGTCTATTAATGAATTAGAAAGTGTTTTAGAGGCTTAAAATGAAAATAAATCCAATCTTAAGCATGGAATACACTAATATTTTTAAAAGATTGTTTTACCGCCTTTTGATGGAAACCCATTTTTAAAGCTATATTTTGACAATTTTATAAGATATTTTTGTCAAAATAAACTTATAATTTATGATTGGGACATTGAAATTTAAATTGGATAAAGTTTTGGTATTTTTCTGACAATGTTCATTTTTTAATGAATAGTGAAAAATACTGCATTTTACATCAAAACTGCTTTTTAATCTACTTTATTTATATGATTAGACTATCTTTTTAATTGGTATTAAAGTGTAATCTGAATATATTTTTACCATTTAATCCAATGGTGGTCATTAGAATTAATTTCACTTTGAAATCGTACTTAAAATAGTGTCAATCTTTTGATACTTGTTGTTTCATAAAAACACGCTATTTGCTCTGACAGTGGGAATTAATTATTAAATTATTTAATCTGACTTATATGTATTGAATTTTGTAAAATAGACTTCATTTTTTAATTCGGAATATCAAATATAGTTTAGGGTGAATTTTTTGTAATTTTCTGAAAAACTTCAATTTTTGGTGAATAGTGAAACCACTAATTGGTACTTATAAAAACTGATTTTTCTGTTTAAATGAAATTTTTCCATCATTGTGTTTTGAATTTCAAAAATCCTACATACATGGTTGTCATTAAGAAGTAAAATTTGGTTCAACGGGATTAAAATAATTTTTTGGTGAATAGTAACTTATTAAGTTCTTAATCGCGATTAGTGGTAATTAGTGTAGTTTAAGATAGAAATAATGTTTTAATAGTATGAGATGAGCTTGACACATGTCCTACCATCATTGGATGCTTCGTGGACGACCAAGACAAGCCATGGGTCAACTTGGGGACCCCATGGAGCCACTTTGGTTGGGAAATGACATAAATAACTTTTTATTTAATGTTAAAGTAAAAATGACACAAACTTGAGTTATTTTACTAAAACAATTTTTATATGGGGTTATACAAGTCAGATTATTGACTATAAATATTAATTATAAATATAAAAAGATTTCATACATCATAGTATTTTTTTTAATAATTTTTAGACATTAAATAAATTAAATTATTTATGAGATCATGATGATGCAGTGATGACCTCATTATTTAACAATTTAAATAAAATGGAATGTTAATGTATATTCTAAAACCTAAACATGGCCAAAACCAATTGGATGAGTGTATTTTGAACCCTTATCACCTTATCATCGAATTATATCAATTTGGGACCTTTTGAATCCGAAACTCATTTTAAAATAAAGTAACTTATCTTTACTTTCCAAGAGTGCCCCTCCTCTCCTCTAATAAAAGGTCCCCGCCTCTACCTCCTTACCCACACTCCCAAAGCCTTTGGCTCGGCCAAACCCTTCCCATTTGGTCTCTCCACTTCCCTCTCTTACTCCTTGAAGCCTCACTTTGGGCAGAAGTCTTCCCAAGGAAGCCTTTGAGCTCAAACCAAATGGAGTTACCCGATTTTAAGGTAATGTCTTCTTTTGAGTCATTTTGTGTTATTTTGCTTCTACAACCCCCTAAACTCTTTCTATTCTTTTCTTTTGTAACAACTCCAATATCCTCAATATACTAGGATGTTGTTATAATATGGATTCGAGCTACACTTACACACACCTACATCTAATGGTTAATGAACATACTGTTTCTGTGGATGGTGAATTTATGCCTCCCGAAACGATGATTGTTGAACATTCTTTTAACACCTTCAAAGGTGGCCATTAAGATGTCACTATATTTATATATGATATATAATATGTTTATGTTTTCATTAAGATTCTGTTTTTTTTCTTTTTGGTCATACCTTTATGGTTTCCATTATGGGTAAACGTGATATCTTCATTTAAGGAAGCGCGGACTACCGCCCCCTCAAAGTGATTTGATTCGTTAAATACCATATGTGGGACGTATAAAGGATGGAACAATGATATTATATATGATATTATACTGGAATTATAATATACCTTTATATCACTATGATTCCATTCTATAAAATATGAAATAAAAATGAAAGTAGCGTTCATGCGTACGTACGGCTTATCGTCTCCATGAACGGTGCATTTCATTTCTTACCTCTAAATGATTATTTAATATTATAAATGCATGTATATACAGGTTATATATGATATATACATAATGATTATAATTCTGGATATAATGGATACATGAACAACATGTAATTATAAAGGGTTTATTTTTGACTCAAGTACCAATGATCGTTAAAACGACCGTTATTAACATAAATAATTACATAGTGTTCATGACATGGAAATAAGTGATATAAAAGGAATAATGAACATGAAAAAGGTGAATTAAGCAAGTATAAATTAACTCAAGTTTATTATTCAGGACATTAAAGAACGATCGAGTCAAGTCGGACCCGAGGTATGGGACTTCGTCTCAATCTCCTTTCATTGAGGCATATTTTGTTTTATACACAACCTTCTTTTATAATGTGTATAAACCCCTTTGACTTTTACTTTTATCCAAAAAGAATCTTTTTTATACGAAGAGTTTTACTAAACGACAAAAGGGAATGTTTTTGTTGTATGTATGCAGTGACAACGACTTCTCCGCCGCCGTGACCATTATTTGAGTTTCAGCTTCCTCTACAAGCCATACCTTTTTTTAAAAGAAAAATAAATACCATGTTCTACTTTTATTTTGTTTTGGTATTGAAAATGGTTTTCATAATTTTTTTATATCAATGTGTTGTATTGATATCTTGGGATTGAAAGGTGGAAATGTTATGTTTCCTATATGCATGTTTTATGTGATACGATTATGTTGAGGTACATGGGAATTATTATGAAGACGGGTGGTTCCGTGATAAACTAAGAGAGGGTGAGCCCGATATATCTCTCCAATGCATTGGGTAACGCGAAAGAGTGAAACGTTATGGTTTCTCCGAAGAGATTTAGGGAATATACTATGATGTGTATTCCAAACATAACCAAGAGGGTTACTCCCTACGTAAGGATGTTATGAATGCCTCAAGTTACCTTTATGTCTTAGGATTTCTATGATTTATTCATGATTTGATGAGGTATGTTAAAGTTCTTATGTTTTATGGGTAAATTATGATTTCATTCTTATGTATATATGTACCCATGTTTCCTTTCCATATATTTTTATATCCCTTACTGAGCTTTTTATGCTCATCCCAAGTTTTTATGAAATGTTTTTCACAGGTCAAGGGAAAGGTACATGATATGATGATAGTTTCAAGGAAGTGTCAAGAAAGAATCCATGTTTTATTTTAAATATGTTTCCATTTATGGGAAAGAAGAATACTACCTTTATGTAACCACTTTGTTTATACGTGGAATATAATGCAAGTTTTATGATCTAATTCTCTAAAACTCTAAACCCGAAAAGATCCTCAATGTGTAATCTTGTAATAACTCAAGATTAAGTAAGGTTTAAGGCTAGGGCCTTATAGTTGGTATCATAGGTCGGTTTAGACAACTTTAGGAGTTAGAAAAATGTTAAATTATAATATGATTGAAATGATATAGCATTTACAGATTACCATGATGCTTCACCTAAGGTATTTCTGTGATAAGAATTGTTTTCTAGAGAGGAAACAGAGCATATTTTCTAGGAAGGGATACAGATGGAAATGACCTTTCAAATCAGTATCCTAAAATGGTCAGAATCAGAACTAAACTGTTTGTTGCAGTAATGGCTCAGTTGACTCAGGTGAAAAATGTTGGTTGTTTTTATTGATGATATTTTGGTGTTTTCTAAAATTAAAGAGGAGCATGAAAGTCATTTAAGGGTTATCTTGCAAACCTTAAAAGAAAAGAAATTGTATGGAAAATTCAGCAAGTGTGAGTTTTGGTTGCAACAAATTTTTTTCCTTGGTCACATTATTTCTAAAGATGGGATAACTGTTGATCCTGCAAAAACAAAAGTTGTGGAAGAATGGCCAAGACCCACAAATGTAACTGAGATTCGTAGCTTCCTTGTTTTGGTAGGCTATTACCGAAGGTTTGTTAGAAATTTTTCACGGTTATCTAGTCCAATGACTAAGCTAACTCGGAATGGTGTTAAGTTTATCTGGACAAAAGAATGCGATGATTGTTTTCAGGAATTGAAAAGAAGATTGGTGAATGCTCCAGTTTTGGCACTACCTTCCAGGAATGGTGAGTCTGTTATATACAGTGATGCTTCATTTAAAGGACTTGGTTGCGTCCTAATGCAGAATGATCAGGTAATTTCTTATGCTTCATGACATTTGAAAAATCATGAGGTAAATTACCCTACACATGATTTGGAATTAGCTGCTGTTGTTTTCGCTTTAAAAATTTGGAGGCATCATTTGTATGGAGTAAAGTGTGAAATATATACTGATCACAAAAGTTTAAAGTATATATTCACTCAGAAAGAGTTAAACATGAGACAGAGGAGATAGCTGGAATTAATCAAGGATTATGATTTTACAATTCATTACCATCCGGGAAAAGCAAATAAAGTGGCTGATGCTTTGAGTCAAAAAAGTAATGCTTCATTAGGAATGTTGTGTTTGGAACGTGATCCTTTGATTAAGGAATTGATGAACATTGGCATAGAAGTTATTGGTGCAGGAAGGTATTTTGTTTTGTTTCAGGTATCAGTGAGATCATCTCTATCAGATATAATCAAGCATGCACAGAAGCAAGACAGTGAGTTGCAGAAAAAGGTAGAGCTGGTTCAGAAAGGTAAGTTTCCTAAATTCAACATTGATAGTGATTGTGTTTTGAGATTTGGGAAGATATTGTGTGTTCCTTGTGATTCAAAGTTGAAGAGAGAGTTGTTATGTGAAGCTCATAGTTCTCCGTTTTCAGTTCATCTTGGCAGTACTAAGATGTACAGAGATCTGCGGGAGTATTACTGGTGGGATGGAATGAAAAGAGATATTGCTGATTTTACTGTGAAGTGTTTGACATGTCAACAGGTTAAAGCATAGTGAAAGTTACTGAAAGGGATGCTTCAGCCTTTACTGGTGCCAGAGTGGAAATGGGAGAATATATCCATGGACTTTGTTGTGGGATTACTGAAGACATCTCGAGGTAATAATGCAATATGGGTTATTGTTGATCGCTTGACTAAATCTGCTCATTTCCTTGCTATATGAGATACTTTTTCCCTAGATCAACTTTCCCGTTTGTATCTTAAAGAGATAGTCAGGTTACATGGAGTTCCTCTCTCAAATTGTATCTGATCGTGAACCCAGGTTCACTTCTAACTTTTGTAAAGGCCTTCATAAGTCATTGGGTACTGAAATAAATTTTAGTACAGCTTTTCATCCTCAATTAGATGGGCATTCAGAACGAACAATTAAGACCTTGGAGGATATGCTACGAGCTTGTTCGATGGATTATCAGGGATGTTGGGACCAACATATTTCTTTGGTTTAATTTTCATATAATAACAGTTTTCATTCCAGTATACAGATGGCACCATTTGAGGCGTTATATGGGAAGTAGTGTCGAACTCCAGCATTCTGGGATGAAGTTGGTGAAAGAAAGTTGATGGGACCAGAATTGGTAGAAAAGATGGCAGAAAAAGTTCAGCTGATTCAGAAACACATGAGAACAGCTCAGAGTAGGAAGAAGAGTTATGCAGATAATAGGAGGAAGGATCTAACTTTTGAGGTAGGTGATCATGTTTTTCTCAAAGTCTCACCATGGAAATGTGTGATGCGATTTGGTAAGAAAGGAAAGCTGAGTCCAAGGTTCATTGGACCATATGAAATTCTGGAGAGAGTTGGATCAGTTGCATACCGGGTGGCTTTACCTCCGAGTTTATCTCAGGTACATAATGTTTTTCACGTTTCGATGTTGAGAAAGTATATGCCAGATCCATCTCATGTTTTGAGTCCAGAGGTAGTTCAGATGGAAGAGAACCTATCTTATGAGGAACAACCGGTCCAGATTCTTGACCACAGGGAGCAAGTGTTACGGAATAAGATGATTAATCAGGTAAAGGTTGTGTGGAAAAACCGCATGATGGAAGAGGCAACATGGTAATCTGAAAATTCAATGAGGGATTAGTACCCGCATTTATTCGATAAGTAAATAAATTACGGGGACACAATTTTCTAAAGTGGGGAAGGATGTAACATCCAAGTATGTAACGAATAATCGATATTTTTATATATGTCTATTAATGAATTATATAGTGTTTTAGAGGCTTAAAATGAAAATAAATCCAATCTTAAGCATTGAATACACTAATATTTTTAAAAGATTGTTTTACTGCCTTTTGATGGAAAACCATTTTTAAAGCTATATTTTGACAATTTTATAAGCTATGTTTGTCAAAATAAACTTATTATTTATGATTGGGACATTTATATTTACATTGGATAAATTTTTGGTATTTTTCTGACAATGTTCATTTTTTAATGAATAGTGAAAAATACGGCATTTTACAGCAAAACGGCTTTTTACTCTACTTTATTTATATGATTAGATTATCTTTTGAATTGGTATTAAATTGTAATCGGAATATATTTTTACCATTTAATCCAATGGTGGTCATTAGAATTAATTTCACTTTGAAATCGGACTTAAAATAGTGTCAATCTTTTGATACTTATTGTTTCATAAAAACACGCTATTTGCTCTGACAGCAGGAATTAATTATTAAATTAATTAATGTGACTTATATGTATTGAATTTTTTAAAATAGACTTCATTTTTTAATTCGGAATATCAAATATAGATTAGGGTGAATTTTTGGTAATTTTCTGAAAAACATCAATTTTTGATGAATAGTGAAACCACTAAGTGGTACTTATAAAAACTGATTTTTCCTTTTAAATGAAATTTTGCCATTATTGTGTTTTTAATTTCAAAAGTCTGACATACATGGTTGTCATTAAGAAGTAAAATGTGGTTCAATGGGATTAAAATAATTTTTTGGTGAATAGTAACTTATTAAGTTCTTAATCGCGATAAGTGGTAATTAGTGTATTTTAAGGTAAAAATAATGTTTTAATATTATGAGATGAGCTTGAAACATGTCCTACCCTCATTGGATGTGTCATGGCCGACCAAGAAAAACAATGGTTCAACTTGGGGACCCCATGGAGCCACTTTGGTTGGGAAATGACATAAATAACTTTTTATTTAATGTTAAAGTAAAAATGACACAAACATGAGTTATTTTACTAAAACAATTTTTATATGGGGTTATACAATTCAGGTTTTTTACTATAAATATTCATTAGAAATCTAATAATATTTCCTACATCATAGTATTTTTTTTAATTTTTAGACATTAAATAAATTAAATTATTTATGACATCATGATGATGCAGCGATGACCTCATCATTTAATGATTTAAATAAAATGGAAAGTTAATGTAAAATCTAAAACCTACACATGGAAAAAACCAATTGGATGAGTGGATTTGGAACCCTTATCCCCTTATCATATAATTATATCAATGTGGGACCTTTTGAATCCGAAACTCATTTTAAAATAAAGTAACTTATCTTTACTTTCCAAGAGTGCCCCTCCTCTCCTCTTATAAAAGTCCCCCACCTCTACCTCCTTACCCACACTCCCAAAGCTTTTGGCTCGGCCAAACCCTGCCCATTTTGTCTCTCCACTTCCATATATTACTCCTTGAAGCCTCACTTTGGGCAGAAGTCTTCCCAAGGAAGCCTTTGAGCTCAAACCAAAGGGAGTTACCCGATTTTAAGGTAATGTCTTCTTTTGAGTCCTTTTGTTTTATTTTGCTTCTCCAACCCCCTAAACTCTTTTTATTCTATTCTTTTGTAACAACTCCAGTATCCTCAATATACTAGGATGTTGTTATAATATGTATTCTAGCTACACTTACACACACCTACATCTAATGGTTAACGAACATACTGTTTCCGTTGATGGTGAATTTATGCCTCCCGAAACGATGATTGTTCAACATTCTTTTAACACCTTCAAAGGTGGCCCTTAAGATGTCACTATATTTATATATGATATATAATATGTTTATGTTTTCATTAAGCTTCTGTTTTTTTCTTTTTGGTCATACCTTTATGGTTTCCATTATGGGTAAACGTGATATCTTCATTTAAGGAAGTGCGGACTACCGCCCCCTCAAAGTGATTTGATTCGTTAAATACCATATGTGGGACGTATAAAGGATGAAACTATGATATTATATATGATATTATACTGGAATTATAATATACCTTTATATCACTATGATTCCATTCTATAAAATAGGAAATAGAAATAAAAGTAGTGTTCATGCGTACGTACCGCTTACCGTCTCCATGAACGGTGCATTTCATTTCTTACCTCTAAATGATTATGTAATATTATAAATGCATATATATACTGGATATATATGATATATACATAATTATTATAATTCTGGATATAATGGATACATGAACAACATGTAATTATAAAGGGTTTATTTTTGACTCAAGTACCAATGATCGTTAAAACGACCGTTATTAACTTAAATAATTACATAGTGTTAATGACATGGAAATAGTGATATAAAAGGAATAATGAACTTGAAAAAGGTGAATTAAGCAAGTATAAATTATCTCAAGTTTATTATTCAGGACATTAAAGAATGATCGAGTCAAGTTGGACCCGAGGTATGGGACTTCATCTCAATCTCCTTTCATTGAGGCATATTTTGTTTTATACACAACCTTCTTTTATACGGTGTATAAACCCCTTTGACTTTTAAGTTTATCCAAAAGGAATCTTTTTTATATGAAGAGTTTTACTAAACGACAAAAGGGAATGTTTTTGTCATACGTATGCGGTGACAACGACTTCTCTGCCGCCCGGACCATTAATTGAGTTTCGGCTTCCTCTACAAGCCATACCTTTTTTAAAAGAAAAATAAATACCATGTTCTACTTTTATTTTTTCTTGGTATTGAAAATGGTTTTCATAATGTTTTTATATCAATGTGTTGTATTGATATATTGGGATTGAAAGGTGGAAATGTTATGTTTCCTATATGCATGTTTTATGTGATACGATTATGTTGAGGTTCTTGGGCATTATTATGAAGACGGGTGGTTCCGTGATAATCTAAGGGTAGGTGAGCCCGATATATCTCTCCAATGAATTGGGTAACGCGAAGGAGTGAAATGTTATGGTTTCTCCGAAGAGATTTAGGGAATATACTGTGATGGGTATTCCAAACGTAACCAAGAGGGTTACTCCCTACGTAAGGATGTTATGAATGCCTCAAGTTACCTTTATGTCTTATGATTTCTATGATTTATTCATGATTTGATGTGGTATGTTAAAGTTCTTATGTTTTATGGGTAAATTATGATTTAATTATTATGTATATATGTACCCATGTTTCCTTTCCATATATTTTTTTTATCCCTTACTGATCTTTTTATTCTCATCCCAAGTTTTTTTTAATTGTTTTTCACATGTCAAGGGAAAGGTACATGATATGATGATAGTGTCAAGGAAGTGTCAAGAAAGAATCCATGTTTTATTTTAAATATGTTTCCATTAATGGGAAAGAAGAATACTACCTTTATGTAACCACTTTGTTTATATGTGGAAGATAATGCAAGTTTTATGATCTAGTTCTCTATAACTCTAAACCTGAAAAGATCCTCAATGTGTAATCTTGTAATAACTCAAGATTAAGTAAGGTTTAAGGCTAGGTCCTTATTTGTGTACCTAGAGGCTTCTATAATCCCTAACAGAAGATTTATGTAAATCATGAACCACAATCTGGAACAATATTCCATGGATCACCGTTAAGATAGACTATTTTTTGAACACACAAATCCCTTAGGTGATCCACTAAGAAAGTCTCCCGCAATAAAGTGATCCACTGAGAAATCCTCCTAGGTTCACTCCCCAAACCATTTTAGTAGTAAAGGATCACTCCCAAGAGAATATTAGTAGAAAATGTCCTTTATTGAACTGAGTTCAGTCTCTATTCCATCCATGTCAATCTTATGAGTCATAAATCTTTGCCCAATGCATTCTATGGAGATATAGGTCCCAATAATATCATAATTAAATAATACATATGTGTTCCACAAGATCATAAAAAATAATATCATAACCCATGAAATGAAATTGGAATCATAAACATGTCATCATATCATAACATATGGACGAAAGATAGGTTTAATAATCATTTCATTAAATAACAACCTATAAAAATATGTGGGTTACATAAGCATATTACAAGTGAAATAGAAACAGGTTTTAAAAACATATAACCACTTAAAGAGAAATGGGTTTCATAAAAATCATGCCCACAAGACATAAACCATTCCAAAAAATGAATATGAATGGTACACTTAGATCATATCCCTTATAAGGTGGGAGTAACACTAAGGGATATCATATTATATGAAAAATAATTTTGACTGAAATTTTTAAAAACAATTGTGAAAATATATTTTCTCTAAAAAACACATTGAACATCCTTTTCCATGAAAATAACCTTTTAAAACTTATAAAGGAATATTTGAAAATAATTTAAACCACTTCTTGAACATAAAACATTTTTGAAAACCATTTTCTTTGAAAATTGATTTGAAAACATATAAAATAATCATTGAAACCAATGAAATCATTTTGTTTTAAAATAATATTGAAAACATATAATGGAATATTGAAATCATTTTGAAAATTTTTTCTTTGAAAAAATCTTTAAAAACTTATAAAAGAATATTGAAAAAAAAAATTAAAATCATTTCCTTTAAGATATATTTTAAAACATACAATGTAATATTGAAAAAAAATTGAAAACAATTTCTTAAATATACATTTCAAAACAAATTGAGGTTTCTTGAAAACATTTTGAAAACCATTACTTGGAAAATATCTTTGATATTTTATAAAGGAATATTGAAAACATTTACTTTGAAAATATCATTGAAAACTAATAGTGGAAGATTTAAAACATTTTGAAACCCATTTTCATTGAAAATTAAAAAATAATGCTTGAAAATAATTTAGAACACTTTTTAAACATAACAAAAATTGAAAATATTTTTCTAGGAAAAGGAAAAAAAATAAATAAATATCAAAAATATTAAGAAAAAGTATTTTTCATAATAAATAATCTTGTAAACTTTCAATGGATGATTAAAATATACTATTCTCAGGATGCCAAATAAATTCATGAATGTTAAACTATCCTTTTTGATGTAAAAATTATAGAATAGTGCCTCGATTGGAAAACAATAAGAAGAATCTCTTTTTAAACAATTTTTAATAAGGTAAAACATGGTTAAAAATTAATTTTTTAAAAAAATAGGGGATTATTATAACATTTTTAATAAATTTTTAGAAAACATGGTCTGGAAAGAATATAGACTCTCGGCCAAAGAGAGAGATGAAGCTGGGTTCGCTTAAAAACACGTTCTTAGTTATATTTAGTACCAATGAGTGAAAAAATGGTACCAATAGATGATTATGTCATTAATAAGAATATGATAATAAAATTAATGGTATTTATTAAGGGATTTATCATAAAATTTCATCAATGTAAGTATAATAACAAACAATCCCAATAATAATGAGATTGTAGAAATAAACTCTTACCAAATCGGTAACTTTGAATTATAATCCTCATGAGATAATAACATTATGAGAAGCATAAAATGTCATGAAAATAATTATACTCATGATATAACTTTTCAGATGGAAATATAAACACCTTATGAAAGAAAATAGAAGCATAACAAAACATTTGTCTCAAAGAAGACAAAGTGAGACAAAATTACCTTACAGATTTGGTAACTTTTGAATCGTAAAACCCCATGAAATATAAATCATTAAATTTTTATGTAACTTACAAAATTATTAAGGATAATAATTATATAATACATTCATTTATAGTATATAAACCATAAAAAATAAGTGGTGAATAATTCGTAAGACTCTAAGAAATAAAAGTGAGACTAGAAATCATCTTACCTTTTTTTTACTCTCATCGTACTTCATTAAACCTCCTGTATAATAAATTTAAGATTATTATAAAAATATTATTGAACCATATTAAATAATATAGTACCATATATGATTTAATTAATACCTTTTATTACCCATTTATTAACCCATCCATGTTAATGTTATGTTTCAGGTAATAATAACTTTTTTTGCATGTGTTTAGATTTGTTATATTTTTTATCCCCTTAAATATATCCTGATTAAATCATATAAAGAATTATGACCATAAAATAAATATAAAATATATTCATTATGTATTTAATTATAATATTCTATAAAATATATAAAAACGAAATTAAATACATCATTCATGGAGACGGTAGGTCAGTCGTATGAATGAACATTGTTTCCATTTTCTTGGAGTATTGAAAAAAATAATACAAATAAATTATATATATAAATATTATAATTATAGGAATATTATTATTTTATATATATCACATAATTTTTTTAAATCCATTAATAATACATTCCATGTAAAGCGTGAACGAATCACATCACTTTGAGAAAGTGGTAGTCCACATGTCCACAAATGAAGTTATCGTATTCCCAAAAAATTAATTGTACAATGGTATGTGTTATATAATAATTAAAAAAGAATAAATACATGAAAAATATAATATATATCAAACAAAAATAGTAATTCCATCATTATTTCCAACCTTAAAAGGTAGAAATGGAAGAATGAATGACATCGGTTCACATGGCAGTAGTCTACCATACACAGGAAAAATGATTGTGTATCCCATTTAGTATACTTTTTGTGAGTATAGTCCAAACCCTTAAGATAAAAACATATGTAAATTTTTTATAATTATTTTATTATATAATCTTGATATAATAATAATTTAGGGGGTGGATAAAGAAATAAAAAAAAGTACTTGTGGAAGGATGTTGCATGTTCTTTTGGTAACTCTTTTTTCATTACACCAAATGGATTCCATGGTTGGATTTATTCAATAATTGATGAATATATGATGAAGGGATGGAATTTAAGAGGATATTTTTTTTTCAAGAAAAAAGGATTGATTGTTTTGAATAATTGAGGGGGTGAGTTTCCATTATAGTGGAGGAGGAGTGGCATTCTTGTAAATATAAAAAAGGAAAACAATATTGAGATGCCTCTCTTATATCATGTGCATAAAATAATGTTCTATTTTATATAAAAGGGAGTATATAGTCTAAATGTGGCCATAAAATGACCTTTGGATATTTTTCTAGATTATTTGTCCCATTAAGTCAAATTTTAACCACTAAATGAACTATTTTTAACCTCAATCGCTCTAATTAACTTCAATTACTTTTACATAAATTTTTTGTACAAAAAAATTAACATTTATAGAAATTATTAATTATGATGATTCAAAATATGGAATCCAATTTTATAAATAATAAATACCTAATCAGCTTAAAAAATTTAATATTAATCTCGGTGATAGGATGAGAGGGTGGGTTTTTTAAGTTAAAATGTTCAAAAGTTTGAAATGTTTTCATATCCAATTTCTTTGTGAAATTAATTCCAATGAAATAAATTATATTAATATATGTATAAATTGGATAAATATAGTTTAAAACCAAATAATAATATCATTTAAATGTATAAATAATTTATAATACACGTTAATTTTCAACAACAATTCAGTATTTTTTGTTATTTATCAAAAATTGAAACTTCTGAGAATTATAACATAAAATAGAACTAAGATAATTTTGATATTTTTATTTCAAAAATGAAGTTTCTTTTGTAAAATAAAATATATAAATTTTTAAAAAATTATATTTCAAAAACTTACTCCACTAAAATTCAGTTAAATTGAACATTATAAAAATATATATCTTTATGTGTAAAATTTTATTTATTCTTATCTATTATTTAGAAAAAATATAATTTGAAAATTAAATATTTTAACTAATAATATAAATATATATCATTAAAATAATTAATCAAAAAAAAATTTAATTTATTGATTTAAATCCTATTTGATTTGTTAAATATATTTTTTCTTGAAATGATTTTAGATATTATCCAAAGGATTTATTTCATTTCTAGTTAATTGGTTTCCAAAATAATTATCCATATATACATGTTTAAACCATATATTCATAATTTAATTAATATTATTCATAAAACCCATTCCAAAGGGTATATGATAATAATAATTATATTTTAATATTATAATTAATGGAACATTGTAGTTTGGTCAAAATTGGTTTTCCATGTAACGTAAGCTTTCAAAATAACTCATCATTATGTGTAAAAAAATACAAACATAATTTTTTGTATACCAAAATATAATCTAACTATTTCATATAGAGAAATATAAACCTAGTGTTTCCTGGAACACAAAATATACTTAGTGACTTCATATAACACAAACTATATTTAGTGTTGCATGAAATATAAAATATTACAGAGGATAAATTTATTTGAAAATAAATATTTCAAAAAAATTATAAGTGTTATAGGTAATTTTTCAAATGAAATGGTATAGGAGGTAACATTTAGTGATGATGTGGTAAGGGAAATTCTCTAAACACACATGTTTGGAATTTAATTTCCAATAAAAAATGTGAAATTCAAGAATTTATGGAGGAGAATCAATTATGTTTTAATGAGATGAAATTAAATGGTTAAAATATTGAAATAATTCACACCTCACTATAATACTTTTTTGTAATTATTTTTAAAAGGGTAATTCAGTACATTCTTTATCATCTCACCTTTTCCTCTATCCTCTTAAAACAACTTTTTTTGTAAACATAATTATCAAAGATGAACATAATTTTATGTGAAAAAAATAGAATCATAAAATTGTAATATATGTTTTTTAAAATAAATTGTTTTTTATTCTCTCAAGGAATTCACATTGAATACTTGTTTATTGCCCCAATTTTATCACATATCCATGAATTATGTTTTTATGATAATAAATCATGTCTTCACATCATATTGTAAGAAAGCATAATCCTTTCCTAGTATTAACATCATTGTCTAATAATATCAAAATCATTAACCAATGAACTGGTGGAAAATATAGGACCCCATCCATAATAATGTGTTATTCCATAAATATTGTGTGCATATGAAATAAATCTTACATCACAAAATCAAAAACCCATGAAAATAAAATGGGTTTCATGTTATATTTAAACAGTATCTTGTAAATTGACATCATTATTTACATTGTTTGATACGAATATTCAATATTTGAGAAAAATATATCATAGGAGTATATAGAGTGTTATCTTGAATATTACACATAAGGATATATATTTTTGATATATAGACGAAAATTAAATCAAAATCATAAAATAATATTAATTTTATATTTTGTTAAGAATATAAAAATACAAGTCACACTCAAAATTCATTTTCAATATAGTGATGGTGGTACTTTTTAAAACATAAAAATTCAATGAATAACCAACAATTTAATATTGATATGAAATAATTATAATTTTATATCATGGTAATTTGAAGATATAAAATTTGTAAATGTGAAATTTAATGCCCTTTTAATCATTTTAAATTGTTTTATAGAAAAACCCACATTGTTGGAAAAGTTATAAAAAGTTATTTTCAAAAGAGATCAAGATAAATATCAAGAGTAAAAAAATTATAAGTATTTATATTTAAAAATAATAGAGTAAAACATTTTTGGAAAAAAAATAATAAATAGTTGAAATATGAAAATCCATTTGAAAGGATAATAATTATTCTTGACAACATCATATTTTTAGGAAGAAATAAATCAAACAAAAAAGATGTATTGGATGTAAAAATGTAAATTCCCAAAAAAATAATGAGTAAATAAAATATTTTATCATAGTAGGATAGAATAAATCAATATTTTAAGATCATAGTTAAATATAAACTATTATGACTCAAGGAAAGTAGTTGAGTGAAGAAAAACCCATACCTTAGATTACTAAAAAGATTGGAAAGATCTAACCACATGTATAAAAAAGATAAAAATATTAATCACTTATTTTATAAAATTATTAATTTATTTAATTCTATATACTATTTACTTATAATCATTTACTACACATATATTAGTTAGTTATTTATTATTTCCATCATCAAATGCTAGTAATTTTTTTGTCTCATAAAAGTTATGTAATAGTGATATTGGTTCCAATTAATTAATAAAATATTAACCATTTATATATTATTTAAAATTGGAGAAACTTTGTATTTGAATGATTTATTTAGTCCCAGTTTTCAATTTATGTATAGATATGGAATGGTTTTTAAAATGGAATTTCTGATGAACTTAATTTAGGTAATTGGGTGATAACAAAAAGTTGCATTATATAAATCATTTTTTTTATTTGTAACCCTCTAAAAATAATATTCATAACAAAATTTACCATTTTATATAATATATTACAAGTAAATTAATTTTCCTAGTCATCCATTATATAAATTTATAGTAGCATTCTCGTTGGTGGATAAACCGACTGAAATAAGAACATGTGTTAATCTTTTGGTGATTATGACTATTAAATTCATTATTCTATTATAATATCATTACTAAATAAGTATAATGATATTATTCATGTATTATTGAGTTTATTAATATGATTTGGGTATATTTTGTTGAAATATATAAATAAGAAAATGTTTGGGAGTGGATAATACTCATGTTGAGGGCTTGATACTTCCCATTGAGGGTCTCTTGGAAATTGAGAACATCAAACACATTATTATAACCAGTAGATTCCAAAAAATGAATTAGTTGATATAAGAGTAATGAAATCTAGGTATTAAAGAGAAGTTATAACGAATAGAGTGTCTATGAATGGGTAAAGTATAATTCCATTTAAAGGTGAAATTGAGAGACGTTTCTTTGGGAACAAAGGTTCACGTAATGGTAGGGATGGATTCACATGAGAGTTTGGTGAGTTAGGTATGTTAGACACATGGGTGTTAATTATACAATAATAAAAATAACTTTTATAGTGTATAATTTTCATTTTTAATTAATGAAATTCAATCCATTGTAGATTACCACGTTTCCCCTTTGTTAACTAGTTTAATTATTTTCCATGGTAATTTTTGTTTTACTAAGAATTTATAATGATAATTCTTACCAAATATCAACATGATGATTCAAAAATTTTAATCCATTTTATTTAACTCAAATTCAAAATATAATAAAATTAAATTTAATATTAAAATATGACATGAAAAACTATTTAGTAGAAAATTTGATTTCTTTTAAACACTAATTGTTCTTAATCTCATTTCATATCAATTAATAATTAAGTGAAATTCAATATTTTTTAATATTTTTAAACATTAAATTAGATTCCTAATTTAAATGATATAAATTTAATTTATTTATATAAAAAATATAGAACACTTATAAAAATAATTCATTAAAAATGACTATTTAACCTTTTCCATGGTAACAATATTTTACCTAAAGAAAAAAAAATTTTCCTTAAAAATTGAGCTTATTACCTTATTTATATATAAATAATCATAATATTAAATTCATTTTATTATATTTATTTTTTTAATTCTCTAAAAAGTTATTTTAATATAAAACATTAAATGCAAGAAAATATTTTTTTACAAAAAATGTGTTTTTAAATATAATATAGTTTGAATAATATTACTTTTATAGTATAACAAATTTATGAAATTTATTTTATTTTATATATTATCAATAAATTTAATTAAAATAATTCTTTCATAGGGATAAATTTTGTTTATTATTAATACATATTAAACACATAAAAACTACTCTTAAAAAATTTCTCTTTTTAACATTAAGTTATTTTATCATTAATTATTAACATATTAATGAATATTAATACATTTTATTATCTATATAAACAAATAATTTATTTAAAGATCATAATTTAAATATTTTAAATTATGAAATCCTATAATACGCCTGTTTTTATTCACACTATATTTTTATTTATCCATAAATCATTATATAATTATTTATTATTATTCCTTGACTATTTATTGAATTTTATTAATTTATTTTAATAATAATTTCTTGTATTTAATGAATAAATTTTATTGATATAATTCATTATAAGTAATAAATTTAACAATATATGCAATTCATAAAAATAGTTTCTTTATAATCAATGATAATTTCATAAATGAATTAGTGTAATTTAATTTAATCAAACAATAAATTATTTTATTGAAAAAGATGATTTATAATGAAAATGTATATATTTTATCCTCTTAATAATATTTATGAAAATAAGATATATACCAATAATTCCAAAACCAAAAACATGATTAGTGGTATTATACCCACCAGTTATATTCCCATTTTATAAAGGCAATATAAAGACTATATTACCTTAATTGCCTCTTATAAATTCATTCTATTCAACCATAAAAAAGAACACTTCTCATTCCATAAATTTTCATTAATTATTTTTCATAATTCTTTTTGCTTTTAGGATGCTTTATTTCTTGTATGTTTTGTACAGTTAATGGTGATTCCCAAGGGTGGTGTCGTTCTACAGGAGATCCAAATTTTAATGATAGTATTATTTTATATGTTAGATTCCATTTTAATTTATACAATTTTAATATATGTAATCATCCATGGCATGAAATATTTAATGGAATGTAATACATGATTTCATATACCTTTATTGTAATGTTCCACTATGAATGAATAAATAGTCGTTAGTTTGATTCATTTATTGTATAACTTCTTTCCTTATCAATTTTAAATCATTTGAAAGAATATAAAATATATTATTTATAATTATATATATATGATTTAATGAAATAAAATGGTTCCTAGAACCTAGGGTGTAACGTTATCACCCTTTAAATAACTTTTTTCCCCATGATTTAAATTATTTTTCAATAAAAAAATACTTAAGGTTATCTATAAGATAGACAGTACTCGAGATGTAATATAATCCTCAATATCTTATGTATGACTATGAAACCCAACTATTCATTTATAATATGCATATCCATATATTTATTTTCTTCACAACTATTTGAGCTAAATTCCTATCATGATTGGGTATTAAATCCCATAATTAAGAAGTCATTTAACATGGATTTCATAGTCATCCTTGAATTAATCTTTAACAATGGGATTATTTAGGATCTGAAATGAGATTTACTTGCCATAAAGTTTATTACCATCTATATTCATAGAGAAAAAATCCATGCACAATATCAAATTGAATTCTACCAAGGGAAGAATAACTAAATTTTCATGAAGTATCTTCCCACAAACCATGATCATAGTAGAGTTATATAACGTGGATATAATCATCACACCCATAATTATTTTCGCAGATAATTCAATATCTAATGTTAGATGTGGTTAATAAAAATTCTTAGAAAATATGAATTATTTTAAAGAATGTGAAGTACCATATTCAAATAATACACCCATAGATCAAGAGTATATAATAAATAAATCATTAACCACTTCATTATCATGGTTCAGTTCAGTAATAGTGATTACATAGGACCTTTATTGGTGACATAGTCTAGGTGGTAGTTAGTTCCAATTATCCATGTTAGCCCTTGAATTGGGGGATTTTTTTCTATAATTTGTAAACTATCCACATTTAAAACAAGGAATTATTTGTTGAATCTTAGGAATAACATTATTTGAATTCAATGTGTTAATTAAACTCTACATTTCTCTTCGATATTTTTTTGCTTTGTGACATATTTTTTAATACATAAAATATATGTGGTTTCCTTTAAAACATATCCTCAGGTTATTCTACCAACATTCTATACACGTATAAGTCTTTTTTTTCCTCTATTATTTTTACCACATGAACATCCATGAAAATAAATTATTATCTTATATTGTGTGTTGGTAAATTCTGATAGGTTCAAGTTCTTAATCGAAACCGAAGATTGATGGTCATAAAAAATAGTAATAATTTTCACTCTAACCCTTATCATATTATATTCTAGTTTATAAGACCAATATATTGTCCTTCACAGCCATTATTAACTTGGTTCCTCTTATTTCAATCTGTTTACTAAAATAAAAGAAATTTAGGGATTAGAATTATTAATTAAACAATAATATTAAAAGGAAAAATATTAAATTAGAAGGCATAAATCATAAAAGAAATATATACCCAATCTTGTGATTTTTCAAGGTTTCAATATAAGTTATGCATAAATTATTTCCTACTAAGTTCTATGGACATATTATAAGAACCTATAATATTATCAATAGAATTTCCCATCTAAATTTTCATGTGTGTCATATTTTGTAATTCAGTATTATATAAAACACACATTCCACATTATACAACCAAAAAAATTATATTTTATTGACTTGAAAATTACATTTAGATTATAAATATACTCATTAAATTTCTTAAAATTTTATTGGGATAAAAATTAGAAAACAAAATAACTATAATATGAAAATGTTGATATGATAAATACCCTGGAATGATCACACTCGTGAATAAAACTATAGAAATGAAACAAAATATTAGTATTGAAATTTTCATTTTGAAAAAGAAAATATATATAACCTTAGAGAAACTATAAGTGAATTAAATATGAATAAAATATGAGGTGTTTATAGAAAGTAGTGAAACCATTAGACCATTAAATATCTAACTGTTGGAATAGAAATCTGATTATTGGAATAGTAATTTGACTATTATGACTAGTAAGTTGATTGTTAGAATAGTAACGTCACCTATGTAATTGTATAAATTTATTTAGTTAACTTATCAAATGAAAATATAGAAAATTTATATCATAATAAATATAAGAATTGTTTTACAAATTATAAAATAAGTATTTAGATATTTTTAAAACACATATGTTTTATTTATAATATTATTATAAATTTAAAAATTTCAAAAAATGTTCATTATCATAAAAATAGGTTTATAAAATAATATTAATTTTCATTAAAATTCATATATAATTTTATGATTCCATAAGAATTTTTTCAAAAGGTAAGAAAATTTACCATAATATAAGAATTATTATTTTTCAAATAAATATTGATTATATATAAAAATTAAATTTATCATATTTATAAATTTATATTTATAAAATTATTTTCATTTTTATAATATACGCATCAAAACATTATTAGGTGTTTTTGAGTATTTTTCAAAAAAAGAGAAAATTTTTGTGAATAGTGAAATATGAAAAAATAGGTTATTTGAAATTATAAGGTAAATACATTAATTAATGAGTCATGGATGATATAAGAAAACATTATTTAGAATTCAAATGAACTAATTAATATATTTATTCATATAAATCATCATTATTGGTATTCTTGAGCCAAAATAATAAAGTACTAAATATTATATTAAAATCACACATATCCTGCCCTTATAAGTACCACCCCTCACTACCCCTTCCAATCACACATTATTAGCCTTCTAATAGTCTAAATATGTACATAATTATATTCCTAAACATCTCCCTGGCATCATAATATTTCTAGTCTAACCAAAAAGAAAAAACCAAGGTGTCTTAAGGTGTATTTCAAGCGACAACATTCAAAGAGGTAATATTCTCAACCTATCTGTTTTAAATTACATTATTCTTCAACTTCCTACTTACATACCCCATAAAATGTTGAATAATAACTCAAGTATAATAACTATATAGTAATTTTATTTTTTTAATGCAATATCCATTATCCAACCTCTTCTCCTTTCATTCTAAAATGAAAATGATTTTTTATATTATGGTAGATTCACTACCTCCATGAACAACTTACTTTGTTTTCATCCATTTCATTCATAGATGATTATAGAAATAATATTATGGTAAAATATAATGATAATAATTATTTTAAATATTTTTTCATGTTCTATAATGTATTAATAGTCATTGAATTAAATAAAATGAATCTAATTATGAGGGTCAGTAAAACTACCTGAATGAACTAATTGTATAACAATAACATTTATATTAAATTAATCATCCCTATGTTAGAACACATATGGATAAATGGTACCATTTCCTATACTAGGACATAAATATAATATAATTTCACTTTTGTAGGTTTAGTCCTACAATATCCTCCATTTTTAAGGGTATGAAATTTATTACCTTGTGGTGGTTTAACATGGGTATGAGATTTGTCGGATGGTTCCTAGTGACCTAAACATGGATTGTGTATGTTTTAGGTTTACCATGGGTAGGACCACATCATTTTGGATGTCGTGTTGTTCATTTTATATAGCTGTTTGAACATGGATGATCGAAAATACTATGGTTGGGTGTGGTCACGAGTGTGTAGTGATGTGAGTCCTCTTGTGAGCCACAACTAGAATGGCCTCACCCTATCATGGGGGAATAAATTATGAGTCCAAAATTGGCTAGTTTTTTAATCCAAACCATAGAGGGTCATTTTTTTAGTTTTCAGGGGCTTAGTATTTTTAATATCCCCACTACCGTGGTGTGAATCACCACGTTATAATGATAGTTGTGTTAGGATATGAAACAACTAATCCGGTTTTTGATCCTTCAATAGAAATTATTCTTCATGATGAGTAAATATGTGATGATTAAGACGGGATTTTTAATGTGATATTAAATAATTTTTCCATAAACCAAACCATTATCTATCATCCATTTTCTAGGTTTTCTAATCCATTAGATTCTGGGAAGAATTCTTGGTGTTCTTACTCTTATCTTGAGGGATGATAATCCAAAAAAATATAGGCTGGTGTTTTTAGATTTCCTCATTCTACACTATTTGGTAATCAAAGTCTATATTTATCTATCAGCTTCCAGGAGATCATCATTTTATCTAGGTTATTGGAATCCTTCCCTTTGATCAAATAAATATCTTCCATCGATGGTGGTTTTTTTCAAATCTAGGCCTATGTCAGCATCTCACTTTTTATTCTTATTCTAGAACCATTTTTATGATGAATTGGGATTTGTTCTATGAACCCTTAGAATATATAATTTATCTAGTTTGTTTTATGTCATGAATTTGGTATTATAACATAATAATTTTGGCATTTGGAACCAAAAAACTTAAAGTAGGATGTTTTATACCATTTAAATACCTCGTATAAAGTTATTGCCTTTATATATATCACATTTGTGTGTGTGTGGTCTGTGAGACCCATGATTGGTTTTTTTCACAATGATTTTCATGTCTACCTCATGAGACCCATGATTGATATTGATCGCATGTGTTTTATTGTATATCCCATGAGACCCATGTATGATATTGATCACATTTTTTTGCATCTATAGCATGTCAGACTCGTGCTTGATATTGATAAAAAAATATTTATTTGTGTATTGATGATGATAATCATGCTTGATATGATATATTTGTGACTATATATGTTATGAAACATTTTGTGTCAATGTATTCCCTACAAAGGTTTTTATTCTATTATAATGTGATTGGTCAACCATCATGGCTTTGTTAGCCCTTAGAGTGGGAGCATGTGTCACATGTGATGATGATGACAATAGATAAAGATGTAGGGTTATGGTGCAATGTCCTTGAGATTTGACTGGTATAAGTGGTAGTATTTGATGGCCTTATGTCCTAACATTAGGGAGAGATGGGGTATAATGGACTTCAGGCCTGATCCATGCTAGGGATGGGGCATTAAGGCCTTATAGAATAACCCATCATAGATATTGGGATCGATGAATTTGTGTCCTAATCCATGACCATTGTCCTTGTAGAATCTAAGGAATATTTGTGGTGTCACTATGGGATACACAGGATCATGATTCAAGTTATGAATATTCATTTGGTAAATATCCAAAGAAGGTATGACTGAGGTTTTTGGAGGCTTGGTTACTACATGAATCCTTGGTACATGATTGATAGTAACTTTATTGCACATCTACTTGTTATCATGGAATACACCTATTATTCATGTTAACTTATGTTATTGATGCATTGATGGTGTACTACAGTGTTTATAATCACACCCTTTATGGGAATCTCAAAGTGCATGTAGACATCGTGGTTAGAGATATGGGATGGGGTAAGGGCCCAAGGATAGGGAGTTGAGGAGATGGATATGGATGTTCATAGTTGGTACTAGGATGTACATTGGAGTTATATTTCAATTCCTTTATTTATTTTCCTATTTTTTTATTATACTCTATTTTTACCTGCCAAATGGGGGCCTTGTATTAGTACCATTTATGGATTGAGTTATCTTCCTTGTCATATGTTATAAAATTGTTATTATTCACTTATGTTGTGACCTTCCAATGTTGTTATTAATTTCATGATATGATTATGATACATGGATTGGTACTGAGGTAATAGTCTAACAACTACACCATTCAGACCCTCACTACTAGTTAGCAACCACTTTCATATGAGGAGGCATGCATATGGTCATGTGGCACTCTACCACAAACTTTCTGATTTAGTTAATGGAGTTTCAAAGTGCTAGTTTATAAGGATTTCTTTTTTACTTACCTTTACTTGTTAAATGTGTTTTGGGAAAGGTATAATGGAGTTATATAGGGTAGAAATTTGGTGGGGAGTCACGTAAGTTCCTGGATAGCTCATATGTGATAGACCTCTGGTTTACATGTGATAGGATTCATGTTACAGTTATGAATTTAAAGTTTCAAGTTGATACAAAGTATGTTGTGTTGTGATAGTTTATGATATTTGTGGGAATTCATGAATTATAAATAGGAACAAATGATCACATTTCAAATACACTTATTTCTTTCAATGTGTGGTAGTTCATTTAATTAAATTTTTTTGATATGTACTCATGCTCATGTGCTATAAATTACAGACTTTTTTGTTTTCTTGAACTTGGGAATGATTATTTTTTTTATTGTATATATATAACAATAACTAATTTGTGTGTCTGTAAGAGCAGGTGTGAAACTTGGGTAATACTAGGATGTATATGACTTATCATTTTAGGTAACCTTCTAGGACATGACTTCCTTATAAATCCCTTTACTGTTCTGATAAACTACTTCATCAGTTACCATAAAATGAACAAATATAAGGGTTTATAAGGGTTTTCATGGAATATAATATAATTTTTCCTTGGATTAATCATATATAAGTGGGTAATAACATCCCTCAAAAGGAGATCATTCCTATCATACCATCGATCATGTAGTAGTATGCTGTCGAGCATGCACTCTCACTTGATATTATGGTTCATATGGCACAACCACCATACCCAAGAGTTTTCCTCATAGGTCATGTCTATGTGGGAGGAGTTTCCTGGAAAGTGTTTGATTATGTGGGGTAATTCAGACTCTAGAATACTCTATCCTTTTAGGTTACTATAGTTCCTCATTATGTTGAGTATTGGAATGATATCATTGAGGGGATATTTAGTCTTGTTGATACTCTAGAGGATCGATGAGTAAAGGTGGTAGCCTTTATACTTCAGCGACACGCTAAGATATGGTGGGATATCATGAACCTAGAAAAAAATACATGATGGTATTAATTGGGAGACCATAATGAATATACTCTTTTAGGATTTCTTCCCAAACACATTCAAGATTGATAATGCGTATGAGTTTAGATAGGATCAGTAGGGGGTAGTGTATGTATTTTCTTATTCTTAATATTTCATTTAGTTTCTTAACTTTTCTCAAATCTTGTATGGGAATGAGGCACATAAATCTAGAAATATTTATATTTTACATCAACCAGAACTATGGAATCAGGTCAGGAGATTTTACCTGAAGGCATACATAGAGGTTCTTTATAAGGAATTGTTGGTTGAGAAAATTATTAAGAAATATAAAGTCATTTGCCTTCTTCCATCTCATAGTGGAATGTCTATAGGCCCTTCTAGTGTGTTAGTGGGTGACACTTTTTTTATAATTGAGTATAAGGATAAGTATTTGTAGTAGGGTGGTGTTAGTAAATCGATGCAAAATAAGATTTCTTCATCCCCTTCTGTGGGTGGATGAGGTTACTAATATCTCAACTATGGAAAGAGTGGGAACTATCACAACTTTTTCCCATAACCTTAGATCAAGTGTCATTTGTATGTTCAGATGGGTAACAATCAGTAGTTTTATTTTAGGGAGTTATACATAATTTCTTGTTAGGTTTTTGGTCAAATGTAGACTATGACCTAGAAATTTATTTAGTTTCCTCTACAGTAAACTATAACCCAACCAACATCGGAAAAATATGTATGTTATGTTCCTTATAAAAATTTCCATGGATCTAAGGTAGGTAGAGGTTATATAATGGAATAAGTACCAACTAATAATTGATAAGGACCATTGAAAATTAAAGGTATAAACATGATCACATCTACTATATCATCTTTATTTTTTGATATTGGATTGTCACATTTGTTTATATCTATAAAAGTTTTTATTTTTCATGACTTACAAGTCAAGTTATATGATAAGTTTGAATCTCTTGACATGCCATTGTTAAATAATGTGGGTCAACTTGAGACATTTATAGAATGTTCCATATTATTTTATAGTCATAAACATTTCTTGAATTTCCTTATCTTATAGATAAGTAGTTTCCATGGGATTTTTAGCATGGACTGGTTGACCAGTTATCTAGTACTCATTGACTACTATAAGATACTAGTATCTGTTACTCTGCCTATGCGGGGAAGATTATTTTAATTAGTAAATTGGATGTTGGATCGGGTGTAATGGGTCTAGAAATGAGTCATTTTGGATCTATTATAGAACAGTTAGATGGTATGTTTTATATGGAAGATCATCCAATTGCTTCCTCTATTTTCCCTTATATAGTGGAACAATATATAGATGTATTCCCAAATGACTAATCTAAAATTCATATTAGTAAAGGAGTTGAATTTTTGATCAAAATAATGCACAATGTGAAACTAGTATCAATTCCTCCCTATAATATGTTGCAAGTTGTGTGGAAGAAACTCTAATTGAAACTCCAGTATCCAAGAGGAGTCTTGGGATAGATATTTATATGTTTAGAGGAAATGAACCAGTTATTAAAGAAAGACCCTTAAAGCACTTATCAATGATGAAAATTCATTATATGGGGAGATTTTGTTGTCCTGAATTTTTTAAGGTATAAAATATTGGGTATTGTGATGGGTTTACATTGGTTACGGGTGTGTCAAATGGTTCCTGGTCACATAAACTGATTTTGGGGAAATGTTAACTGCACTATGGGAAAGACCACCCCATAGTGGAAGTCGTGATGTTCCTGGCATCCTCTTATGTAAAATAGGGTGATTGAAACATCTATAGATAGGTGTTGTGTCATGTATATAGAATTGGGAGTCCTTTAGTGATCCATAACCATAATGGACTCTCCAAAGCATGTTATAAGGCACAGTGAGTCCAAAATAGGAATGTATTACACACTATGTTTTGGAGGGTTGTTGTGTTTGATTGCATGGGATTAGTTTGATAGAGGCCACTACAGTTATGGTGGGAATAACCACATCATGGTGAATGATGTTTTATTATTTGAAATGGTTGATTAATCCACTAATATTTTGAGAGATGTTTTGGATCTTCATGAAGATGAATGAGAAGATTAAGTGGGCATATTTAATGTTTTATCGACTCATTTTCACCACTACTAAACAATTTTTCCTCCCCTTGTGGCTAGGGTTTCTGATCAATTTAATTTTGGGAAGGGTTTTTGTTGTTCTTCTACTTCTAAATATGGTTCATGATCTCGATGATTCCAGGATATTGGGTTGGGTTTTTCTCCCCCTTGTCACTTTATCACTAGAAGTATAAACGGGTATATCAACTTCCATGATACCAGCCTTGGATCTCGAGGATTACAAACCTTCCCTTAAATCTAAACAACATCTATCATTAATGACAGTTTTAATTGGATTAGTTGAAAAAATATAAACTTATTTCATATTAAATTTTTTTATTCTTGTTCTAAAAATCATTTTTTACATGAATTGAGATCAATTATAAGAACCCATAGATTGTGGTATTGGTCTGGTTATTCCATGGGCATGACTTGGGTTTTGGTACATAACAACATCAGTGTTTATAAACGACACACTTGTGGTAGGAAGTTCATTACCATGTAAATCCCTTGTATAGATTTTTTACCATGATATTGGTCAAATGTGTGTGTGTGTCCCATGATACCCATGTTTGATTTTGATCATAGGTTTGTGCATGTGTAGCATGTAAGACCCATGTTTGATATTCATCACATGTGTATGCATGCGTAGACCCTAAGAAATTTTTTTAATATTGATCAAATGTGTGTTTGTGTTTAGTTTGTGAGACCAATATTTGATATTGATCACATGTGTTCGTGTGTGTGTGTGTAGTTGTTAAGGATCATGCTTGATATTCAATGTTTTTGTTATATGTTCTAATCCTTATTGTGTGTTTGTCTAGAATGTGTATGTTTTTCATCTAGTATGAACTTTTAGGGTAATTTTCATTGATTTATTAATCCTTATATGGGTAACCAATGAAATGTATGATGATGAAGATGAGGGAAAAAGAAAAAAGGTAGGGGTTTGATGAAGTTGAGGCCTAAACCAAGGCAATGGTGGGATATAACAACATCATGGAACAACCTGTGGTAGTGATGGTGTATGATGTCAATAAATCCTAACCCTGACATAGATAACAAATAAAGGCCTTATGTACTAACTTTTCAAAGAGGCAGGGCTCAATGTCCTTGTGGAATGACCTAAGACTATTTGGCCCTATGGATACTTTGGAATATATGCGGTGGAAAAGTTACTAACCCATGACCATGAAATATACTATAAATATTCATTTTACACTGAGAAAAATCATATATGACCATGTTTTATGATTTACAGTTATTTTATGGTGCATTTACCCATTATAATGGAATACACCACATATACATGTGGAGTTTTGTTAATGTAGCATAGGTCATGTCCTTCTTGGTTTATAATCAAACAATTCATTGGCATGTTAATGTGCTTGTAGACATCATGATCTTGTATTTTTGAACGGGTAAGCTACCAATGATTTGGAGCTGAGTATATGGATCTTGGTGTCCAGAGGTCGTATTAGGATGGACTCCTAAGTGAGGATGTAATATCTTTATATTTTTTCCTACTTCTTTCTTATAATTTGGTGTTACCTTAAAGATTGGTGATACTTGAATTATTACTACATATAACATAAAATTGCCACCATATCATATTATATATAATTTTTATTATTCACTTATATTTTTTTGTTTTGATGTTGTTATTCATTTCTATATATGATTCTGATGTGCAGATTGATACTAAGGGTATAGTCTCCCTAATACATTTACCATTCTATCATTGGTTATTGGTAACCTCTTGAACATGAGTTTGCATGAAAGAAGTGTAACGCCCCGACCCTAGTTACCCAGAGTCAATTCATTATTACATAATATTGTCATGATCACAATGGATCAAATCCCGGAAGAACGATCAGTTTAGTATCCTTGGAAGTACTAGATACATTCACAAGTTTTACATTACATTATAAAATGAAAAACAGCAACAACATTGTCTCCATTTACTAAATTCACATCCCTTAGACTATCCCTGCATGTCAGTCTTAATATACTTTTTTCGCATCCTGAGAAAAAATAAAACATTCAAAGGGGTGATCTCAGATGCTCAGTAAGGATAAAAATATAGCAGAAACTTTCATAAATAAGCATAAACATTTAACGAAATGTATAAGACTAAATAATAAGTCTTTTAAACATAAAAATATGAATATCATCGCCAATATAAATCAAATAATTCCATTTAAGTATTCACATGGATATTCTATAAGTCAAATAATCACATGCAATGTCAATAGTCAATTTTATAATGATGGAATGTGTAATGCCAGACTTCATAACCAAATAGTCAAGGCCTTGTCCCAAGACTAAAAAAAATATTTTGTCAAGGATTTGTGCCAAGAAACAATTTTGTCTCATGAGACCTACCAATGCATCAAGGAGCTATAGAGGGCTTCACTCATCACTTACTAAGTCCAATGCATTCTTTATATGAAATGGTTTAAACATAACATAAACATTCATATTAAAACTAGCATACGAAATGTTAATACATTATCCATAAACCATGAATGGTGTAAAAATTACATATCCACAGTCAAACATATCACAAAATCTTCAATACAATATGGATTTTTTGTATTATAATAAATCAACTTCAAACAAGCTTAAAATCCTTCAAAGGATGTTGACATAGATGAAATCAAAACTTTTTTTAGAGAAATATCTCTTAATATTTTGAAATAATTTAAAATTAATATAATTATAAAAGAAAACATTTATTTTGAAAATATTATTAAAATATTTTATGGGAAGCTTCGATGATGTTATAATGGTAGAAAATACTCGTGCCCTCTGTATAAGTTAAAAAAATACATTCTTGCTTTAATTATTTCAAAAAGGTCATAAAATACCTTGTTTGGAAAACAATGGAAATATTCCTTTAAAAACATATATGGTCAAATAAGTGTATAAATGAATTTAACCCATATTATAGTAAATAGTAAAATAATTTCTAATTAAATTTTTAAGAAAACATGATTGTGGATGATATAGAGGTCCAAGTAGATACTTACATATTAACAACCTCGGATAAGTAAAGAGATTGTAGAATTAACCCTTACCTTGTACTTTTCCTTATTAGATGATATGTTCACCTCCTATATAATATTTAAAACAATTTTTTAAAATTATACATGAACTATATACATAAATATGATATCATATATGATCCTCTAATATTTCTTTGCTAATAATATTTCAGTAGTATCATTATTTCGGGTGTTAACTGATTTTTTTTCCTTTATATGCTTGGTTACGTAAGACATGTTTGTTATGGATAGGATTTATTTTATTCAAATATAGAATGATATTATGTTTATAAACATTATTTTTAATCATAAAATGAAAATTATTCTTGAATGATTACGATGGGGAATGAATCTCATCGCGTTCATGGAGACGGTAGTCTGTACGTACGCATGAGCGACAACATCATTATATTGATGGTGAAATCATATGTAATTGAATGGTATATAATATATAAAGAATCATTAATATGTTATATTTGTTAATTAAATCAGTTATACACATTATTATATCCATCCAAATAATGAAGTGTTTGAATAACAAACTACACCATGATGTGGCGATGGTAAGTCGTACATATGCACGTATGGTGACTTTTTCATTCATATGATGGATATAATAATGAATATGGTTGTAAATTTTTTATAATAACATCAAATTATATATAATATACTACAATTATTATTTTATAATGGAAACAACAAAGATAGAGGAAGTGGAAGAAGAAAAGAACTTGAAGGAGGTGATGAAATATTTACCTCTTATTTGGGTTCTTCCTTTTGATTCGATCAAAATGGCTCAATAGGTTGTCTTTATAACCAATGTAAGGCCTCTATATGAAGTTAGGGATGTTGGGAGGATATTTGGTTAGGGTTTGGCCGAGAAAAATGGCTTTGGAGGTGTGAAATAAAGAGAAGTGCATGTTCCCTTTTATAAGAGAGGTGAGGGTCACTTTAGGAAATGGTTGAAATGTTATTTTATTATAAAATCATTTTCGGTTTATAATGGCTCCAAAATAAATTATTTAGATTCTAAGGTGGGTAGGGGTCAAAAATATCTCATCAAATAGGTTTTATACAGGTTTAGGTTATCATATTACCTTATCTTTTAGATTTAACTCTTAGTAAAATAGTTTGACATTTACCATGTCTCTTTGTATTTTTATATTATATGGTTAATAAACATACTATAACAAGACAAACGAACCCAAAGTGGTTGATTATTAGTATATATAACCTTATATAATTGTTTTGGACAAATATTATATTTTTAGAAATATTATATCAATTAATAATATAGTATTTGTTTTAAAAACTCAATTGTGTCAATTTTGACACTATTCAGTATTTGAATTTTTTGAAAGCCATAAAGTCATTATTACTTAGAATAAAATATATTTAATCACTCCTAACATGTCATATTATCCTATAAAATTATTTTAATTCATCAAAAGTCTGAAGATAAATTTATTTTGGATATTTATAATATCAATTATTTTAATCTTTCATTAATAAGGTAATTAATGCATCATAATTTTGACATAAATAAATTAAATTATTTAATGTCTAAAAATTATAAATAAAATACCATTATGTATGAAATCCTTTTATATTTATAATGAATATTTATAGTCTAATTTATATTGTGTGTAAACATATATTAAAAATTGTTTAGTTATTAAACTTTGAATTTCACACTTTTAACTCTTCTTTAAATAAAATAATAACAAATGTCATAATTTAATCCAAGTGGACCAAAGGGGATAATATTTTATTAATAAGGTTTTTCTTGGTCAAATTACACTAATACAATTGAATTAGTACACGTTTTCGGGTAATAATAATATCATTTTTACCCTTAATTACCCAATTTACTTTTAACTGTGGTAAATAAAAGTAAAAAAGTTATTATTCACCAAAAATTATTTTCAACTTATTGAACCAAATTTTACTTACTGATGTCAACTGTGTCTCTATTATTTTTTAAATTCAACTCACAGAAGCAGTAAAATTAAATGATTTATGTAAATTTTCAAATGCTCCTATAAGGTGGGTAAAAGAGAGTAAAAAGTTCAATAAAATTTTATATATCTAAAATTATTATAAAATGACTCCAATGAATTAAATTGGAAATATATAGGTATTATGTATCTATTTTTACCTGAAATAAATTAAAATAAAATAACTACTTATTTAAATAAAAAGTCCATTTTAAATCATAATGTAGTGTTTTTCGCTATAAATCAAAAATTGAAAGTTTTCAGAAAAATACCAAAAATTCACCCTAAGCTAATTTTGATATTCAGAATCCAAAAATGAAGTCCATTTTGAAAAATAAAATTTAAAAAATTTGAAAAGTGTGTATTACTATTCATAACTGCAACTTCGATTGGTTGTGGTGTGTTAAAACTCCCAGTAGCGTACAACGCAAGCTACTTCATTATTCAAAGGGAAATTTAGTGTAGAAGCTTGGGGTGTTACATTCTCCCCTCCTCAAAATAAATTCATCCAAAAAATTTCTAAAATATTACTCCATAAAAAGATTCAGGTGGTTCTTCATCATGTGTTCCTCGGGTTCCCACATTGCCTCCTCCATCTTATGGTTTCTCCATAGAACTTTTACCAGACGAGTCATCCGGTTTCTCACCACTTGTTCTCTAGTATCAATAATTTTGAAAGGATCTTAACAATAAGACAGATCAGGTTCCAGTTCAATTTTCTCATAAGTGAGTACATGAATTGGGTCAGGCATGTATTTTCTCAACTGTGATATATGGAACACATCATGAACTCATTCCCAAATGATAAGCTACAACTCTAATTTGTTCTAGAATTTCGAAAGGTCTGATGTACCTAGGACTCAATTTACACTTCTTACCAAAATGTATATCACCCTTATGTGGAGATACCTTCAAAAAAACATGGTCTCCTACATGAAAATCTAAATCCTTCCTTCAGTTATCGGTATAGATCTTTTGCCTACTTTTGGCTGCTTTGATGTGGGTTTGGATAACCTTCACATTTTCCATTGTTTCCTCAAAAAGTTCTGGGCCAACAAGTTTTCCTTCACCAACATCATCATAACAAGTTGGTGAGAAACATCTCGATCCATACAACGCTTCATATAGTTCCATCTGAATACTTGAATGGAAACTAATATTATAGGAAAATTCTATCATAGGAAAATATTGATCCTGCATGCCTTGAAAATCAAGTGAGAAATATCTCAACTTATATTCTAAGGTTTGAATAGTCCATTCTGATTGTACATCAGTTTGAGGGTGGTAGGTAGTGCTCAAATTAAGTTTAGTGTCTAGGTCCTTCTGAAGACTTTTCCAGAATCTTGATGTAAAACGAGGATCACGATCAGAAACAATCGATAAGGGTACACTATGGAGTCTTACAACTTCATTAATATATAGTCATTCTAGACATTCAAGTGGTAAATCTTTTCTTCTAGCAAGAAAATGTGCTGACTTGGTAAGATGATCAACAATAACCCATATTGCATCATTCCTTCTAGGAGTCTTAGGTAGCCCCATGACAAAGTCAATCATAATATTATCCCATTTCTACTCAAGTATGGGAATAGGTTGCATGAATTATCGAGGATATTTCCTTCCACCTTTCACGTGTTGAGAAACAATACACCTTGACACAAAGTCAACAATCTTCCACTTCAAGTTGTCCCACCAAAAATGTTCCTTCAAATCTCTATACATCTTTGTGATCTCAGGGTGTATAGGGAAATTGGAGCTTTGAAAATCATCCAACAAATCCCTTTTTAGATCAGGTATATCGGGAACACAAAGTCTCTTCCCAAATTTCAAAATTACATCTTCATATTTGAAGAAACTCAATCTCCCTTCATTCACAACATTAATCTTCTTTTGAAACTCCTCACCATCAGTCTGAGAACTCTTTATCCTTCTAGTAAAGATGGTTTGGCAACCATTTGAAAAAGTAATGATTTTTCACCTTCCATGGTTATTCTCATATCCATATTTACTTGATCCATGAAAATAGGATCCCTTTAAACTCTCATCTTATTAAAAACTCCATGAACCTTTCTACTCAAAGCATCTTCCACCTTATATGCCTTCCCCGGGTGGTAGTGTATAGTGCAATCATAATCCTTGAGTAGTTCATGTCATCTTCTCTGCCTCATGTTGAGTTATTTCTGTGAGAAAATATACTTTGAACTCTTGTGATGAGTATTATTCTCACATTTTTCACCATAGAGATAGTGTCTCCATATTTTCAGAGCAAATATTATAGCTTCTAACTCAAGATCATGAGTAGGATAGTTTTACTCGTGATTTTTTAGCTATAGTGATGCATAGGAAATAACTCTATCATTCTGCTTAAGGACACAACAGAGTCCTTTCTTTAAATCATCACTATAAATAACAAACTCATCATTCCCTAAAGGTAGATTCATGATAGGTTCATTTACTAATCTTCTTTTCAGTTCTTCAAAACATTCTTCACACTCTTTTTTCCAAACAAATTTAACCCCTTTACGTGTGAGCTTGGTTAATGGGTTAGCCAACTAGGAAAAATTCTGGACGAAACATCGATAATAACCTGCTAAACCAATAAAACTGCGTACCTCAGTTATACTCATCGGTGATGGCCATTTTTGGATTGCCTTGGTCTTCGAAGGATCAATAGAGATTCCATCCTTAGAGACAATATGGCCAAAAAAAGAAATATCCTAAATCCAAAATTCACACTTACTAAACTTCTCATATAATTCACTACTTCTAAGTGTCCTTAGAATAATGTGCAAGTGATTTTCATGATCATCATAGATTTTGGAGTATACCAAGATATCATCAATAAAAATCACTACAAATTCATTAAGGTATTCCTTGAAAACTCTATTCATTAAATCTTTGAAGACAGAGGGTGCATTAGTCAATCCAAAAGGCATTACTGTAAACTCATAATGCCCATACCGACTTTGAAATGATATCTTCAGAATGTCTTCCTTCTTCACTCCCAACTGATGGTATCCAGATCGAAGGCTAATATTTGTAAAATATTGAGCTCCATGAAGTTGATCAAATAAATCATCAATGTGAGGTAGGGGATACTTGTTCTTTATTGTTATAGCATTGATCTCCCTGTAGTCAATGCAGAACCTCATAAGTCCATCTTTATTATTAACAAAAAGGACATGGAATCCCCATGGAGAAACACTAGGGTGAATAAATACCTTATTAATCAATTCCTATAGTTTTTTCTTTAGTTCCACTAATTCCACTATGGCCATTCTATAAGGGGTCTTAGATATGGGCCTTGAACATGGAATTGAATCAATGGAAACTCAATTTATTGTTCTGGAGGATGTCCAGGTAAATCCTCTAGAAACACATCAACATATTCTTGCACAATAGGTACGTCCTCTATTCAAATATTATTTTCCTCACCTATTGTTATTTAATTCTCTTATTCCCCAATAATTGAATTTAGTAGAGCTACTGGGGCAGATGTAGATAAAAATCAAGTGGTGATGTTTCTGCTCTAAAGATAAGGTACTCCTTATCATCATCAAAAATTGTAACCTCCTTCTTCTTAAAATATATTTTCTCATCATGGTCCAAATTACAATCCATTCTGAGGATTATATTAAATTCAATCATGGGTATGACGATGAGATCTGCAGATAAAGAAAATTTATATGCCCTAATGAGAACTGATTCACAAAACGTTGTTGCGATGATACTTCCCTTAGGTGTTTTGACTGACAACTCCCTTATTAAGTCAAATTGAAAATATCTAAGTATCTTAGTAAACTGGGACGATATGAAACAACTCGATGATCCAGAATCAAATAAATCATTGACTAAACTTGAGGAAACAATTAAATTATCTGCCACCATGTATTTCAGAGCTTCAAACTTAGCAGTAGTGATCGCATAAGCTTGGCCTTGCTCCTTTGGCCTTTTCTGAGGTATGTTCCCTTGGTGCTTAGGAAATTAGTTTGCATAATGCCCCTTTTCTCTATAATTTTATAATTCAACATTGATAGCCTATTTCTTCCCCTTGAAATCACGAGCTTGGTGGCCTTGTTCACCACACTTGTAATAGACTCTCATTCTATTCAGTCAAGTACTTGGGTTTTTCTTTCCACATTTATCACAGGATAGATATTAAAATTTCCCCTTATTCCCCTTATTTCCTTTTCTAGAGTGTTAAGAAAATCTTTTTTTCTCATTCTTTTCTTTAAATTCATAAGACTTAGATAATTCCTTTTCTCTCTTGATAAGACATGAGAAAATATTTTCAAATGATGAGAAGGATATTGACACTAATGCATGATGGATACATGGTTTTAACCAATCAAAGAATCGATCATTCTTAATCATTGTTTTACGTATATAATCTTCTGCATGCCTTTCTAACCTTGTAAAGTTAGAATCATACATTGTGACATTCTAATCCTCCTTTTTCCTCAAACTCAGAAATTGTCTTTCCATATAAACTCGATAGTCAAGAGGAAAGTATTTTTCTAAGAAAATATCTTTAAACTCCCTCCATTCCTTTGTTTGATACTTCTTCATCTTCCTTTGTGTTTGGGATTAATGACCACCATTGATCTGTATCTCCTATGAGGTGATAAACTACAATGACAAATTTTTCCGTTTCGCTACTCCCCAAAGAATGAAATATATTCTCTAAGGAATTTATCCATTGCTCAGCTACTAATGTATTTGTACTCCCATTAAATTTTGGTGGTTTTTTCATCTTGAAGTGGTCTAACATTTATCTTCCATGTTGTGGATCAGGGTGCTCCATATTGGTAAGGTTGTTATTCATAACCTGAGTGAGTTGTCCCAGTATGGTGATAAAATGATCATCACTAGTTACTTCACGAGCTCCACTATAATTATCTTGAGTAGGAGGGAAATCCCTATATGAATTACGTGTGTTGATAAGGTTTCCCTTCCATTTACTAGGAACCATTTATAGAAAATGTCTTACAATATATTAGTTTCTGAATCGCAATACATAATTCCAAACTTGTATAATAATTAACATAAATTAAATAGTTTATGGATATAATCCATAATCATAAAAATGTTTTCTTTGAGGAATTATGTACTCATAAACCCTTCATAATGGTTTTTAATAAATATAATAATTATCTTAAGTATATCCCACGGGAGTGTCGTGACCAAGAGTGCAGCAAGGCCCGTCTTCGTGCACCAGTTCCCATTCGAGTCTAGCTCAAAGCAGTGTTTTCCGATTTTACCCCTAGGTACATCTGTGCCAGAGCCTCCTCTACCAACTCGTATCTAGATAGGGATTTATTTCTTGGAAAACTCACAAAATCTCTATAGTACCAAAATTCTAGGAAGTTATTCTATACTAATCCTCAAAGTTTATCTTAGGGCAATGTGCTCTAATAAGAGTTTATCTAAATCTAGTTTCAAAGGTTTGTACTAAACTTCATCTGATACCAACTGTAATGCCCCAATCCCAGTTACCCAGATTTGGTGCGTTATTACATAACATTGTCAAGGTCACAAGGGATCTAATCCCAAAAGAAATATCAGTTTAGCAGCCTTGGAAGTACTAGATACATTCATAAGTTTTACATTACATAATAAAATGAAACACAAAAACAAAATTGTCTCCATTGACTACATTCATATCCCTTAGACTATCCCTGCAGGATAATAATGATATACTTCTTCGCATCCTGGAAAAAAATAAAACATAGAAATGGGTGAGCTCAGATGCTCAGTAAGGGTAACAATATAGCGGAAACATTCATAAATAAGCATAAACATTTAAGGCAATGTATAAGAAAAAACCATAATCCTTTTAAACGTAAAAATCTACATATTATGTTTGATATAAATAAAATATTGCCATTTACTTATTCACTTGGATATTCTAGTATTCGAATAGTCACATTCAATATCAATAGCCAATTTCATAGTGATTGAATGCATAATGCCAGACTTCATAACCACATAGTCAAGGGCTTGTTCCAAGACTACAAATAAGATTTTTTCAAGGCCTTGTTCCAAGACACTAGTTTGTCTCATGACACCTACCGATGCATCGAGGAGCTATAGCGGACTCCATCCTTCACTTACTAAGTCCAATACATTCCTCATATGAAAAGGTTTAAACATAACATAAACATTCATTTTAAAACTAGCATAAAAAATGTTAATACTTTATCTATAAACCATGAATGGTGTAAAAATAACACATCCATAGTCAAACATATCACAAAACCTTCAATAAAATATGGAATTTTTGTATCATAATAAATTAACTTGAAAGAAGCTTAAAATCCATCAAAGGATGTTGACATAGATGAAATCAATACTTTTTTTATAGAAATATATCTTCCTATTTTGAAATAATTTAAAAGTAATTATTATAAAATAAAACATTTATTTTGAAAATATTATTATAATCTTGCGTGGGAAGCTTCGACAGTGTTATAACGGCAGAAAATAGCCACACCCACCGTATAAGTTAAAACAAGACATTCTTACTTTAATTTTGTCTAAAAGGTTATAAAGTACCTTGTATGGAAAACAACAGAAATATTCCTTTCAAAACATATATGGTCAAATGAGGGTATAAATGACTTTAACCCATATTCTAGTAAATATTAAAAAAAATTCTAATTACATTTTTAATAAAACACGGATGTGGATGATAAAGAGGTCCCAGTAGATACTTATGTTTTAAAAACCTCAGATAAGTAAAGAGTTTGTATAATTAACCCTTACCTTGTAATTTTACTTAGTAAATGGTATTTTAACCTCCTAAATAATAGTTAAAAATGGTTATTAAATTATACAAGAACTATATACATAAATATTATATCATATATGATCCTCTAATATTTCTTTTTTAATAATATTTCTGTAGTATTATCATTTCAGTGGTTAACTGATTCGTTTTCCTTTATATGCTTGGTAACGTAAGACATGTTTGCTATGGATAGGATGTATTTGATTCATATACAGATTTATATTATGTTCATAAACATTAATTTCAATAATAAAATGAAAATTATTCTTGAATGATTACGATAGTGAATGAATCACATCGCGTTCGTGGAGATGGTAATTTGTACGTATGCACGAGTGACAATAACATTATATTGATGGTGAAATAGTATGAAATTGAATGGTATATAATATATACAGAATAATTAACATGGTATATTTATTGTTTACATCATTTATACTCATTGTTATACCCATCCAAATAATTAAGGGTTTGAATAACAAACTACACCATGGCATGGAGACGGCAAGCTATCTGTATGCACGTATGGTGACTCTGTCATTTATATGATGGATAGAATAATGAATATGGTTGTACCATTTTTATAATGACATCAAAGTATATATAATATACTATAGTTATTATTTTATAATGGTAACAACAATGAAAGAGGAAGTGGAAGAAGAAAATAACATGAAAGAGGTGATTAAATATTTACCTCTTCTTCAGGTTCTTTTTTTGATTTGATCAAAAGGGCTCCTTAGGATGGATTTTTGACCAAATAAAGGCCTATAAGATGAAGGGAGGAAAGTTGGGAGGGTATTTGGATTGGGTTTGGCCGAGTCAAATGGCTTTGGAGGTGTGAAATTAAGATATGGGGAAACACCCTTTTATATGAGAGGTGAGGGTCACTTTAGGAAAAGCTTGAAATATTATTTTATAATAAAATAATTTTCAGTTTCTAATGACTCCAAAATTAACTATATCTAGTTTAAGGTGGTTGTGGGTCGGAAACCTCTCCACCAATAGTTTTTATACTGGTTTATGTCATCATATTAATCTTATATTTTTTATTTAACTCTTAGTTAAATAGTTTGACATTTACCATGTCTCTTTGTATTTTTATAGTATATAGTTAATAAACTTTCTATAACAAGCCAAGTGAAACCCAAGTGGTTCATTATTAATATATATAACTTTATCTATGTCCTTTTTCCGATCCTTATATTTTTAATAATATTATATCAGTTAATAATATAGTATTTGTTTTAAAAACTAAATTATGGCAATTTTTACACTATTTAGTATTTGATTTTTTTAAATCCATAAAAACATTATTTCTGTGAATAAAATTTATTTAATAAATTATAACATGTCATATTAACCGATAAAATTATTTTAATTCATCCAAAGTCTCAAATTACATTTATTTGTATATTTATAATATCAATTATTTTAATCTTTCATTAATAAGGTAATTACTACATCATCATTGAGTCATAAATAAATAAAATTATCTAATGTCTAAAAATTGTAAATGAAATACCATTATGTAGGAAATAATTTTGTCTTTCTAATGAAAATTTATAGTCTAATTTTTATTGTGTGTAACCCAATATTAAAAATGGTTTAGTTATTAAACTTTGAATTTAACTCTTTTAACTCTTCTTTAACTAAAATAATAATAAATGTCCTAATATAATACAAGTCTACCAAAGGGGGTCATATTTTATTTCTAAGGTTGTTTTTGGTCGAATTACACTTATCCCATAGAATTAGGACATGTGTTATGGTAATTATAATATCATTTTTACCCTTAATTACCTTATTTACTTTTAACCGTGGTAAATAAAAGAAAAAAGTTAAAATTAACCAAAAATTATTTTCATCTTATTGAACCACATATTACTTATTGATTTCATCTATTTCTCTCAGATTTTTGTGATTAAACTCACAGAAGCAGTAAAATTAACTTTTATGAAAATTTTCAAATGCTCCTAGAAGGTGGATAAAAGACGGTAAAAAGTTCAATAAAATTTTATATAACTAAACTTCTTATAAAATGACTCCGATGAATTAAATTGAATATATTTAGGTATTATTTATCTCTTTTGACATAAATAAATTAAAACCAGATAACTAATTATTTAAATAAAGAGTGTTTTAAACAATAATGTAGTGTTTTAACTATTCATCAAAAATTGAATGTTTTCAGAAAAATACCAAAAATTTACCTTCAGCTAATTTTGATATTCCAAATCCAAAAATTAAATCCATTTTAAAAAATAAAATTTATAAAATTTTAAAAAGTGGGTATTACTATTCATAACGACTACTTTGATTGGTCGTGGTGTGTTAAAACTCCAAGTTGCGTACAATGTATGCTACTACATTATTCAAAGGGAAACATATTGTGGAAGCCTAGGGTGTTACAAGAGGTCATGGGTAACATCATACCAGGCTGGGAGATTCAAGTATTCTAATCACATTTCCCCATTTGACAATACTTTCAATAATTATCCAATAAACTAATGTGACTATGGAATAAGGAATATAGACTTGTTTCCTCAATTAAATGAATCTAAACTAACATAAAATCTTGATAATAAATTAAATATATTTGATTAACTTTTGGATTCTTGTTTTTAAAAAATATAATTTAATTATTTAGGATGTTAAGTTAATGTGTATAGTGAATCTGAAAATATTGTAAGGGAGATCTCAGAACCACAATCTTTTCTTTTCATAATGAATTATCTCACTCGACCTCATTTTATCTATATAACATTATGATGAAACCCTTATATATATTATATATGTATATATCTTGTATATATACCTATGTTTTCCTTAATTTATTTTCATTGTATATATAATATTTTGAAGTTATCTTACCAAATCCTTATATTAAGTAAACCTGATTTAAGGTAGCTTCATAATTATTATTTCAGGTAATGGTCACCCCAAGAAATGTTTTCAATCATCCTTTTTGTTTTGAAAAAAATCATTATTTTATGGAGGATCTCCCTAGTTTATTTTTAGTTTTATGAAAATAAGATCTTATTACCATCTTTAAATATTTCATAACATTTTCTTAAAACCTCTCTAAATATGTTCAATTAGAAAATTATATCTCAACCCTTCCCCATGCTTTTTTATTCAAAAAAAACTTTAGATTTGAGAGATATTATTATTAATTCAAACATAAATATCAAAAAATAATTCCTTCCTCTTTTTTGAATCATTAAGAAATATAATTTTAATACACATTAATTCAAGAAAATGTAACCCACTAAATTCCATGGTTATTATGTATTATTTTTCCTTATGTTTGATTCCCTAATGTGGAAAAATTGTGCATGTATATTAAGAATGTGTCACCTATATTGAACTCTGTTACATTGGTTAATGTTTAAATCTAATGAGATGATATGTATGGGACTTGGGAGTAAACCTAATCCATAATGGGACTCAGTCAACCATGTTACATTCTCTTGGAAGTGGTCCTTTAGTTATGATTATGTCATGTTTTTTCTTTTGATAAATTCATATAATGCGATGATCTTAGTACTCCATATCCTTTATTTCATGGTTTCATATGATTATTCATGAGAAATTCCTTTTAGGATATTATGTAATGTCATTTGACTCATATGTTATGCTTCATTATCATGCTCATTCCCTTATTTTTCATTATATCTCACCAATTTTCTAAAAGTATTCCCCAAGTAATCATGTGTAGTTTTAGAAGCTAAAATGGTTATAGGAGAAAATTATGGATCCTAAAATAAATATGTTTTATTTTAGATTCATGTTGATGTTTTATGTACCTATTCATCTAAATATTCTAGGCCTATAGCCCTTTGGGATGGGTTTTATTGGTATTTATGTTAAAAAAAATCATGAAATAGGATGTGTAATAGGATTGTATTTAAATAAAAACCATTAAAATTAATTAAAATATTTTATAATGGATCATAAAGAGCATGTGAATCAACAAAAACATATCCCCTATGTGTTTTAAACCTGGTGTGTAGTTATTCCCACTTGTTCTGCACTAATTGAAGATTAATTCAATACCCCCAACTAACCTTTTCCATCATTATTAACCCTAGGTTAATATAAGTCCGAGATTATATCCACTTGGTTGTTTCTAGATAAGGATTTCATTTACAAGATCTTATCACTCTATAAATTACTAAAATTTTAGGTTTTTTTAATTTATTTAGGCATATCCATAGGGTTTTTAGTAATGTTTTCTAATCTTAAAACATAAAAGATAGCAAAACCCCAAGAGAATACCGAATTCTGTGATCCAAACTATACATTTATATACATTACATAATTTACATAATTTAAATACTACATATCATAATTAATTATACAATCCTAGAACCTAAAGGTTTGGTGTCCCAGAAGACTAGCTATAGAAATAACTTATTATATGGTATTTCATCCTCATAACCCATAAAATTCTACAAGCAAGACTTTCATCTAATCATAATCCAACATATAATTCCCTGAAAAGTGGGAAAAAATAAAGGATTGAGGTAAAACATTCATTTATGAAAAACATATCAATTAGTTATAAAGGGTTAGATCTTAATCATGTAGGAAAACAATAACATGGGAGAGTTGTCTAACTAAAAGGATTATAACACACTAACTCCAGTAACTGATAGATGATGATTTATTATTACATTATTATAAGATATAATGGATCACACCACATGATATCAATTAGTTTAAATGTATTTGAAAACTAGATATGTACATGAAAACCAAATTACATTGTAATTTAAAAACAAATATAGAAAAATATTCTTTAATCCTTGATAATAATTCAAAGATTCCTTCTTCATGTCTTGAGGAAAGGAAAAAAATAAACAGTAAGACCAGATTCTTAGTAAGGATTATGTATAGTGGAATTTATCATGAGTAAATAAGTAATAATTAGTATGTAAGTGTGGACAATTAAAAAAACATTTCATTCAATCAACAACATGATTTCAGACTACATCCAAGACAAATATCAATATAAAAATCACACAGATAATGAAAAATAAAAACTCAATAAAGCAAATGGAGGTTATAACATAACCACCTATCCTTGATTTATCATGGAACCACCCATAATTTGATTTATCACTTAACCACTCATCATTGTTTTATCATGTAACTACCCGTCAAATGTCCAAGTACCACTATATATTCATAAATCATAATATATTGAAAATATCCAAATTTCACTAATAACATTTCATTTTCAATCACAATAAATCATTTAAAGATGTTAAAAAAATCAATTCATTTCAAAAACCATTGTCAATATGAAAACACCCAAAAATGGAATAATGTATTTATTTTCATTTTTAAAAACATTAAGGCTTATAGAGGAAGCCAAATAACAATTACGGCGGAGAAGAGGTCATTGTCACCGCAAACATTTAAAACATTACTTTTGTAGTTTAGTATAACACTTTCTATAAAAAATATTCCATTAGTATTAAAGTAAATGTAAAAGGGGTTTATTATACACCGTTTAAAAAAGGAAGTGTATATTATCAAAATATGCCTCAATGAAAAGAGATTAAGACGAAGACCAATACCTCGAGTCTGAATTATGTCATATGTTCCTTGTTCTCCCTAAATAATAAACATAATTTAATTTCTACTTTTTTCAAAACATTTTTCATGTTTATTATTCCTCTTATATCACTTACTATCTTGAACTAACAATCATATAATTATTCAAGTTCATATCGGTCATTTTGTCAATGTTCGGTACTTGAGTCAAAAATAAACTTGTTATAATTACCAATTGTCCATGTGGTTAAAAGTACGTTATCTATAAAATTATATTAATGATTTTGATATCATATATATCACATATATATAGTATATATTTATTTATAATAGTCTATAGAATTTTGATATATGAAATGAAATGCACCGTTCATGGAGGCGGTAAGTCGTATGTACGCATGATCGCTACTTTCATTTCTTTTTCATATTTAAAGTAATGAAAATTAAATTATAAATATTTATATTTTAATTCCATTATAATATATATGCTATATATGTTAAATAAGTTCATTAATTTAATCCTTTATACATTCCATGTAGAGGATGAACGAGTCATATCACTTTGAGGGGGCGGTAGTTCGCACTTCTTCAAATGAAATTATCATATTTATACAACATGAAAAGCATAAAGGTATGTTATAAATGAGAATTAAATAATCATATAGATAAAATAAATATCATATATATCATATATAATTATAGTCCCATCATAATGGCCACCATTAGAGGTTGTAGGAGAAGATTGAACATTCATTGTTTCGTGAGGCAGTAGTTATCATCCACGGAAATATAATGTTTTATACCCATTAGATGGAGGTGTGTGTAAATTTTGTCAAAAGAATTCTCGTAAAAACAACATATATATTATAGATACAGGTTTTTGTTATAAAATAATCGAATAATGGTATTTAAGGGGGTTGGAGAAGGAAAATAAATGATATAATCTTGAGGGAAGACATTACCTCAAATCGGGTAAATCCTTTTGATTTAAGCTAAAAGGCCTTATTTAATTGCCTTATTCCCAATTTAAGGATTATAGGAGGAAACAAGGAATGTTTGGAGATTATTGGATCAGTTTTTGGATGATACATGGGGCTTGATAGGTGTGAGTAATGGGTTAGAGGAGGTGTCCTTTTATAAGAGGGAGGAGGGTCACTTTAGGAATGTCTTGAAATATTGTTTTATTATTAATTTATTTTAGAATTTTAATAACAAAAAAGTGATATATTTAGAAACTAATATTATTATTGCTCTAAATCCCCCCAAAAAATGTGTTTTAGACATGTTTAGGTCATAAAATTAACCTTATCATTTAGCTTTAACCCTTAGTTAAATAAATTAGCTCTTACCATGTTTTCTGGTACTTTCATAATATATGGTTACTATAGATACTATAAAATTTTAAGAAGCCCAAAAATTAACCAATAATTAACTTTTTTAACATAATATATTTCATTTTTCCCAATATTAAATTTTTATAACTATTATATCATTTTATAAAATATTAATTGTTTTAAAAACTCATTAATGTCAATTTTTATACTACCCATGTCATGACTTTTTTAAAAAACCATAAAAAATTGAATAATTTGAAAAAAAAAATAATTAATTAAAATATAACAAATCATAATCCTCAATAAAATTAGTGTATGTCATAAAATGTTTCAAAATAAATTTATTTTAACATTTATAATATCATTTATGTAAATCTTCCATTAATAAGGTAATCACTACATCATCATCGTGTCATAAATATATTAATGTATTTGATGTCTAAAAATTATAAATAAAATACCATGATTTTGAAAATATTTTTATATTTATAATGACTATTTATAGTCAAATATATAACATATATATCCCCATATAAAAAATCTTTTATTAAATGATATATGTTTAGGTTATATTTGTCTTAACATTAATTTAAAAGTAATTAAATGTAATTTTCACACACAAGTGGGTCCATGGGGTCCTAAAATCGACCCAAATATACCCACTGTATAAAATATCTTATCCAATAGGATTATTACATGTGTTATTGAAATTTAATGTTATTATAATATTATTTTGACCCCTATTTATGAGATTTACCATTTAACCATGGTAAATAAAATATTTACTGAAGTTACTATTTATAATGTCTAAAAATAAAAGTAACCTATTTACACAATTTGGACCTCCTGATTCCAAATATGGAATCAATTTTTAGAAATTCAAAAAAAAGTTTCTGAAATTATATTAAAATTAATTCTCATTGTCAAAACCAAAAGGCGTGTTTTTAATAATTAAAAACTATCAAAAAATTGACATGTGTTTATGTCAAATTTCAAACAGATATTACTTACAGTGAACAAATTTTGATTAAATGATAAAAATATAATCCAATTACACCTTAAAACAAATTATAATATAATATAACCATATTAACAATTCATATGAAGAGACGAGTCTAACTTAAAATGCATTATTTTTCACTATCCATTAAAAATGAACATTATTAGAAAAATATCAAAAATTTACCCAAAGTACATTTTGATGTACCAATTCTAAAGAAGAAGTTTATTTTTTCAAATAGAGAATATAAAAATGAAAAATACTATATTTAAAAATGTCTCATCATCAAAAGGCGGTAAAACTACCTTTTAAAAATATTAGAGTATTTATGCTTAAAATTGGATTCATCCTCATTTTAAGCCTCTAAATATTATTTCATAAATGTAAATATATTTAAGAAACATTTTTAATCAATATATAATTTTTTATTTTCATTATTACCAGTACAACGGCTTGGCATTAACCACCATTTAAAATAATAATATCATTTTATTATTATTTTCAATATGACTTAGCCTTGTGTGCAACATATGATTTCAGAAAAACCTATTTTTGCGTATTGGGTATGACATCAAACATAGAATACCCTTTAATTTCAAATTAATATTTATTTCATAAATATTAATCAATATGAAAATGTTATATTCTTTATTTACCAAGGATGTTACATCCTTCCCACCATTTAGAAATTGTGTCCTCGCAATTTTATTCACTTATCAAATAAGTGGGGGTATTTATCCCTCATTAAATTTTCATATTCCCATGTTATCTCTTAAACCATATGGTTTTTCCACAAAAACTTTACCAGATTAATTACTTTATTCCGCAACACTTTCTCTCTTCAGTCGGGAATCCAGACTGGTTGTTTCCCATAAGAGAGATTCACTTCCAACTGAATAACCTCTGGACTCAAAAAATGTGTTAGATCATGCATATACTTCCTCAACGTTGAAACATGAAAAAAATTGTGTACCTAGGATAAACATGGTTGTAAAGCCACTCTGTAGGCAACTGATCCAACTTTCTCCAGAATTTCCTAAGGTCCAATGAGTTCTGGACTCAACTTCCCCTTCTTACCAAAACGCGTCACACTTTTCTATGGTGAAACTTTTCTAAAGAAATGATCACCTACCTCAAAAGAAAGATCCTTCATCCGGTTATCCTCAAAACTTTTCATCATGCTCTGAGTTATCCTCATGTGTTTCTATATCAACTGGACTTTCTTTTCCATCTTTTCTACCAATTCTGGTCCCATCAACTTTCATTCAACAACGTCATCCCAAAAAGCAGGAGTTCGACACTACTTTTTTTATAATGCCTCAAATGGATCCATCTGTATACTAGAATGAAAAATATTATTATAAGAAAACTCTACCAAAGAAAAGTGTTGGTCCCAAATTCCCTGGTAATCCATGGAAGAAGCACGTAGCATATCATCTGATGTCTGAATTGTTCGATCTGACTTCCCATCTGACTGATGATGAAAAGCTATAATAAAAATTAATTAAGTACCGAAGGGATTCTGAATTCCTTTTCAAAAGTTAGAAGTAAACCTGGTATCATGTTCAGATACAATGGATAGGGTAACTCTATGAAACTTGGTTATCTCTTTAACATACAAATGAGAATGTTGATCTAGAGACAGAGTATCTTGAACAGGAAGGAAATTATCCGATTTAGTCAATCGATCAACAATGAACCAGATTGCATTATTACCTTGAGATGTCTTCGGTAATCCCCCAATGAATTCCACGGATATATTTTCCCATTTCCACTATAGCACCGGAAAAGGCTGAAGCATCCCTTTCGATAACTGCCGCTTTTCTTTAACCTGTTGACATGTAAAACACTTCACATTAATATCAATAATATCTCTTTTTAGTCCATCCCACTCGTAATACTCCCAATGATCTGTGTACATCTTATTACTACTGGGATGAACTGAAAATTGAGAACTATGAGCTTCACATAAAAATTCTTTCTTCTACTGTGAATCAGAAGGCACACGTAATCTCTTCCTAAATAACAAAATACAATCATTATCAATGTTAAATTCAGGAAACTTACCCTTCTGAAATAACTCTACCTTTTTCTGCAACTCACTATTTTCCTTCTGCACTTTCTTAATTCTGTCTGATAGATATGATTTCACTGACACCTGAAACAAAACAGATAAAGTTCATGCACCGACAACTTATATTCCAAATTTCATCAAATATTTAATCAAAGGATATTGTTCCAAACTTAACATGGTTAATATAGCGTTACTTTTTTGACTCAAAGCATCATACACATTATTTGATTTCCTTGGATGGTAAAGAATCTTTCAATCATAATCCTTTAATAATTTCATCCATCTCCTATGTCTCATGTTCAATTATTTCTGCGTGAATACACAGATCAAACTTTTTTGGTCAGTATATATTTCACATTTTACTCCATACAGATGATTCCTCCAAATTTTTAAAGGAAAAACAGCAGTAGTTAATCCCAAATCATGTGTACGGTAATTTAACACATGAGGTTTCAACTGACGTGAAGTATAAGAAATTACCAGATCATTTTTCATTAGGAAAAAACCAAGTCCATTCAATGAATCATTACTGTAGATAATAAATTCACCATATCTAGAAGATAATTCCAAAACTGGATCCTTCTCCAATCTTCTTTTCAATTCCTAAAAATAATCATCACACTCGTTTTTTCGAATGAACATAACACCTTTTCGAGTTAACTTAGTTAGTGTACTAGATAACCATGAATAAATTTCAACAAACCTTTGGTAATAGCCTTCCAAACCAAGAAAAGTAAAAATCTTGTTTATATTTTTGGGTCTTGGAAATTTTTTAATAACTTTTGTTTTAGTTGGATCAACAGTTATGCCAGTTTTTGAAACAATGTGACCATGGAATGAAATTTTTTGTAACAAAAACTCACACTTGCGGAATTTCCCTTAGAATTTATTTTCATTTATTGTTTTAAAGTCAAATCTTAAATGACTTTCATGTTCCTATTTTCTTTTGGAATATACAAAAATTTCATCAATAAACACAACCACAATGTTATCCAAGAACTCACGAAAAATTATATTCATAAGATACATGTATACAATAGGTGCATTGGTTAGCCCAAAAGGCATAACTGAAAATTCATAATGGCCATATATATTAAGAAACACAGTCTTTAGAATGTCTACTTCCATTAATTTCAAATAAAGATACCCCAATCTGAAGTCAATCATCAAAATATACTGAGCTCCCTGGAGCTGATCAAAAAAATCATCGATATGAGGCAAAGGATGATTGTTCTTAATAGTGATATTATTCAAGTATATATAATCAATTAAAAGTATCATTGAACCATCTTTCTTTTTAACAAAAATAACTGAAGCACCCCGCAGCGATGTGCTTCATAGAATGAATCCTTTATCTAACAATTCCTGAAATTGTTTCATTAACACCAAAAGTTAAATTTGAGACATTCGATAAGGGGGTTTTGATATTGTCTTAGCATTAGAAACTAAGTCAATAGTAAATTGAACTTCCCGATCTGGTATATTACCAGGAAACTCATCAAGAAAAAATATCAGGATTTTTATTTACTATTGGCACATCATTAATCTGAATGGTTACTTTGTTTTCAGCAATATGTGAAAGGTAACATCCATTCCCGTCTTTATCTAGTTTCTCAGATTCCTGATATTTTATCATATATAAGGTTTAATTATTGTTCACAAATTGAATGTTTTTCTGAAAAGAAACCTCTTTATATCTACAGTCAATCTTGTCATGGTAAAAAAATTCAATCCATTCCCAAAATAACATCAAACTCTAATAGAGGAAAAACAATAAGGTCCGTAGGTAAATTCTTTCCACAAATAAGGATATGAATATTCTTATAATTTCTTTTTGCCTCAACATTTCCCCCAGGAGTTTTTACCATTAGTTCTGGATTCATTTCTTGAGTTGTAAATCCAAATTTATCGAAAACTTTCTCAGAAGTGAAAGATTGTGTAATCCCCGAATAAAACAATACATTGTAATAATCTGAAAAAAAAACAAACAATATACCTGATACCACTTCATTTTATGTCCCCACATCAACCGTAGTAGTTGTAAAAGATATCTCCACACCCTTTTTCTTTTGATCTGACTGGTTTCCACCTTGGGTAATCAACTTTGGACACAGATTGGCATAATTCCAAAACTCATTGCAACTAACACATCTTATCAATGGTTTTTTCATTTCCTTCTTGATCACTTCCTTATAGTTACGAGGAATATAACCAGTATTATCATACTAGAAGCACTTCCCAGAATTTGATAAATATACTCCAGGATGCTTTTTATTACACTTTACAAAAGATGGAAATTTAATTTTCTAACCTCTAGGTTTCTTTGATGAACTCATTCCATTTTTCTTCCAACTGGACCTCTTATTTTTTTTACTCTCATAGAACACTTGATCATTAGAAAACTACATTTCTACCTTATATTAACATCTGAAAAGTTTCTCATAGCTTTTGAATTCATGAGGGGCTAATGCTTTTCGATATCACAGCTTCATCCCTGAGTAAAATTAATTTATCTTATAATCAAGATCTCAGATGTAATTTGGAGCATACTTTTCCATTTGGGTGAACTTTTCTATATAAGCAGGCACAAAGTCATCCTCCTACATCAATTCCAAGAATTTTTTTTCCATCCTAAGTTGAACTGCCATAGGAAAATATAACTTAATAAAGATACCTTTGAATTCATCCCAACTAATTGTATCAATATCCTCTCTTTACCTAATATTTTTAACCATCCACCCCCACTGATCTTATTCTCCTTCAAAATGATAAACATCATGACTAAACTTTTGATTGTCTATACCACCCATGACATCAGAAATCTTTTCCAGTGCTTTGATCCACCCATCAACTTGAATAGGGTCAGATGATCATATGAATGATGGGAGATGTAGGCTCATGAAATGATCCACTATAGAAATGTTACCCTAGGGTTTATTTGGTTGATCTTATTAATGTATGCCCCCACCATTTATAGAATCTTTCAAGTATTCCATTACTGTAACAAAATGTTCAGCTCCAATTCTAACCATCTCTAGATGCTAATTTGGAAGGTTATTCTCATCTGTATTCCTTCCCAGCACTACTTCCATGTTTCCTCTATGGAAACCCATTCTAAAAAAATATATCTTATAAGAAGAAACATGGTAATCATCAAAATCAATATTATTTTAATTTGACCATAATGTAAAAATTATGGATATTCTATTAACAAAATTCTAACTCCTAAAGTTATCTAAACCGACCTCTGATACCAACTATAAGAACCTGGCCTTAAACATTACATAATCATGAATTAAGTTAATAATTCACATTGAGGATCTTTTTAGATTTAGAGCTTTAGGGAATTAAGTCATAACTTGTAAATAAAAACTATAATATTACAATTTGACACTTCTACTCACTATCCATTTTTTCATAAAACATATACTATTAAAAAAATAAACATGTTTAGTTCCATGTTTTAGATAGCATGACTTTTCCATGATCTTATCCTTGACACTATTCATCTTTAGGTCATGTGAAAGACATTTCAAAACTTAATATGAGCATAAAAATCTCATTAAGGGATACACAAAGAATGAAAACTCTTAGTTTTTGAAAACATCTTGTAAACCATGAATACATTATCATAATTAATAATTTTCACCTTTATTAATTATTAAATACTCATCATGGAATAAAAGATCATTGCTTACCCTTTCATAACCAAAATATTTCAATAAAACACATAGAAAGAACTGATAAAATATAAAAAGGTAAATTTGGGATAAAATCATACTTAAATGGAATAACCATATGGTCGACTTCCACTAATCATTCTTACAAATTGAATAATCATACGGCCGACTTCCATGCCCAATGCATTAGAGGTTATAACATAACCACCAATCCTAGGTTTATCACAAAACCACACGTAATTTTGTTTATCATGTAACCACCGGTTATTGGTTTATCACGTAACCACCAATAAAATGTCCAAGTACCATTATATAATCATAAAACATAAAATATTGAAAATATCAATATTTCACTAATAACATTTCATTTGTAATCACACTAAAAAATTTCATGATATTTAAATAATCAATACATTTCAAAAAAAATTCAATACAAAAACACCCAAAAATGGAATAAGGGAATGGTTTTCCTTTTAAAAAACATTAAGTCTTAAAGAGGAATCCAAATAACGGTTACGGCAACAGAGATGTTATTGTCGCCACAGATGTTAAAAACATTCCTTTTTTTGTTTAGTATAACACTTCGTTGAAAAAATATATTACCTTTGTATGAAAGTAAAAGCCAAAGGGGTTTATTATACCCCGTGTAAAATAAGGAGGTGTATATTAGAAAAATATGCCTCACTGACATGAGATTTAGACGAAGTCATTTACTTTGAGTCTTACTTGTCTCGTATGTTCCTTGTTCTTCCTGAATAATAAACTTAAGTTAATTTATACTTACTTTAAATCCATTTTAAGGTTTATAATTCCTTTTATATCACTTTTTACCTTCCTATAACAATCATATAATTATTCAAGTTCATATCGGTTGTTTTTTCAATGTTCAATACTTGAGTCAAAAATGAACTTGTTATAATTACAAATTTTCTATGTGGTCAAAAGTACATTATCTCTTGAATGATATTCATGATTTAGATATAATATATATCATATATCTCCAATACATATGTATTTATAATATTCTGTATCATTTTTATATAAAAAATTAAATTCACCATTCATGGAGAGGCATATTGGGAGCTTATTGGATTAGAGTTTGGACAAGACAAGGGGCTTTAGAAGTGTGAGTAATGGGTTAGAGGTGGTGTCCTTTTATAAAAAGGAGGAGGGGCAATTTAGGAATGTCTTAAAATATTATTTTGTAATTCATTGATTTTCGAATTATAATAACACCAAATTGATATATTTAAAATATCAGATGATTATGGGTCGTAATCCTCTCATCAAATGGATTTTAGACAAGTTTAGTTCATAAAATTAACCCTATATTTTAGTTTTAACCCTTAGTTAAATAAATTAACTCTTACCATGTCTTCTTATATTTTCATAATATATGGTTAATATAGTTACTATAAAATGCCAAGTGACCCAAAAATGGATCATTAATGAAATTTTTAACATCCTATATGTCGTTTGGATGAATATTAGTTTTTTAGGAATATTTTATAATTTAATAAAATATTAATTGTTTTAAAAACAAGTTTTTGTCATTTTTTATACTATTCATATCATGACTTTTTAAAAATTCATAAAAACTTGATTAATTTAGAAAAAATCATTAATTAAAATGTAACAAGTCATAATCATCCATAAAAATCATTGTATGGCATAAAAAGTTTCAAAATAAATTTATTTTAATATTTATAATCTCATTTATATAAATCATTCATTAATATGGTAATCACTACATCACCATTGTGTCATAAATATGTTCATTTATTTCATGTCGAAAAATTATAAATAAAATACCATGATGTAATAAAAATTTTAATCTTTCTAAAGAATTTTTATAGTCGAAGATATCACTTATATAACCCCATATAAAAAAATAGTAAAAAATATATGTTTATGTTATATTTTCCTTGACATTAAATTAAAATTAATTAAATGTGATTTTCACACACAAGTGGATCCATGGGGTCCAAAAATTGACCCAAGAATTCCCATGGTCCTAAATATCTTATCCAATAGGATTAGAACACGTTTTAGGGTAATTTAATATTATTATAATATTTTTTACCCTTATTTACTAGATTTACCCTTTAACCACGGTAAAAAATATATTTACTGAAGTTATTATTCATAATGTCTAAAAATAAAAGTTACATATTTACACAATTTGGACCTAATTATTCGAAATATCGAATCCATTTCTCCAAATTCAAAACATAGAAGTTTCAGAAATTAATATAAAATTAATTCCTCTTGTCAAAACCAAAAAGCGTGTTTTTAATAAATAAAAACTACAAATATATTGACATGTGTTTATGTCCAATTTCAAATTGAAATTACTTCCAATGACCAAAACTGGAATAAATGAAAAAAATATAATTCAATTATACATTGAATCCAATTAAAAGAAAATATACCCATATAAATAAATCAGATAAAAAGATAGTTTGACTTAAAATAGAGTATTTTTTCAATATTCATTAAAAATGGACATTATTAGAAAAATACCAAAAATTTACCTAAATTAAATTTTGATGTCTCACTTCTAAAGAAGAAGTTTATTTTGAAAAATGAATCATATATAAGTGACAAAAAATATATTTAAAAATGTTTCTATATCAAAATGCGGTAAAACTACATTTTAAAAATATTAGATTATTTATGCTTAAAATTGGATTCATTCTCATTTTAAGGAACTAATTTTTTTTTGATAAACGTAATTACATTTAAAAAACATGTTTGATAAATATATACTTAGTTATGTTCATTCCGGCTAGTACAAAAGCAAGGCATTAAATAACATTTAAAATTATAACATCATATATATTTTTTAGTATGACTCAGCCTTCTGTGAAACATATGATTTTGAAGAAACATATTGTTGTGTGTCGGGTAAACCATCGAACATAGAATCCCCCTTGAATTAAAATTAATATTTAATTCATAAATATTAATAAATATGAAAATTTCATATTCTATATTTACCTAGGATGTTACACAGACCATTATGATAGAACTTGTTAGCACATTTACATAAAATATATATATATATATAACACTTTAAAATTGTTTATATCAAATCCAAAACAATTTATATGAAAAAAATTCATACCAAAATATTTTTTCAATCCTAAACCATTTCCATGTATAATAACCAAACATATCTATCAAACTATTTCACAATCCATTTGGGGTTACCCTTTCCAATCTACATACACACACATACATGCCCAGGTGACAATTCTATACCCATGAGTGGTCGCTTGTCAATCTGCCAAGTCATCACAAGGTAATCATATACTAGTTCCCCAATCGTACACACCCCATCCATAATGTCCTGTAAAAGAAAATAAAAACATTGCAACTAATTATTGAAAATCCATTACAAATTAACCATTTCAATCCATTTTATTAAAACATACCTTTTTATTTAATTTTTTATCAATCCATTTCAATTAAATTTAATAAAACATCCCTTTTTATTGAAACATTTTCCCATGAATCATAAAACATCATATTTTAAAATCATCATTAAAAAACCATGAAATAATGCAATTTTCACAACAAAATATTTCCACACAAACCATCACTAAATATGGTTTCTACCAGGATTAACACATAAATTTCATAATCAATTTCAAGAAAATCATAAAATTTGAAATATGGAAATAATTTTCTAATTAGAGCAGTCGAGATTTAATCCACCTACCATGGAAACGATGGGAAAAACAAAGAATGAAACAAGGTTTTCCACAAAACAAGGTTGAAACTCCCAAAAATCACCTTAGATCTCATTCCCTGACATCAACACAACGAAATATTATAGTGATTAGCATAAAATATCATAGATCTATCCCCAATATATTAGATCTAAAAATTAAAGGGAAGAAGAGGATATCTACTAAAAATCACCAAGAATGGAGACTTACCAAGGAATATAGGCTTCAACACACTGATACATGACAACATATTTCACTCAGGTCAAAGGGAAGAGTCTCCAAAGCCTTTAAGAAGAGATAAAAATGAGTTAGGTTCATAATTGAGGGAAAATTAGGGGTTAAGTGGATAAAACTAGGTAGATCCGAAATTTTATGATCTAAAGTTTTCTTCTTCATGGTTAGGGTGCATGTTTAGGAAAAAAGTATGCTAACTATGCACATTCTTCTACCTTAACAATCACCTCGTATAGTTGGATGGCATGGTTAGACAAATCATGTTCCAACCAAAAAAATTCCTTCTATCCCAAAATCATGGTTTCTCCAGTGTTGGAACATGATATCGACAAACTGTTCTCTGAACCATGCATCTACCCAGTAGCCTTTTTTTCACTTTTCATGGTTTCCTAGAGTTTTTATACAGTTTTTACTAACTGTTCTCATACCGTTCACCTCTAGAAAATCCACAAAACATTCAAAAACTCCTCCAACCCCTCAAAAACATCACCCAGATATTTTATATACTTAAAATACAAAAAGAAATTGGTACTTATATAAAACTATGGGTGATACATTCTCCCCACCATTGGCCATTCCAACCCTGAAAAGTTGAAAATGACTATTGTCCCAAAACAGTTCAGGCCATTTCTCAACCATTTCCTTTTCCCGTTCCCATGATTCTTCATGAATTCAACCATGTTTCTATAAGACCCTCTCTAGACCGATTCTTTTCCCATGCACAACTTTCTCCAGCCTGTAGACAATCTAAACTGGCACATGAACAAACAAAGCATCCATCTCTAGGCTAACATGATCCCATCGAATCATGTAGTCATGATCTGGATGATACTATTTCAACTGAGATACATAAAACATATTATGTACCAAACTGGATCATGGTGGAAATACTAACTGATATGCCACCTCACTAGCACTTTCATGTATCTAAAAATGGATTATGTGTCAGGGAGATAGAATTCCCTTCTTCCCAAAACAATTATTGCCAAGCCTTCGAGATATTATCAAAATCACATGATCACTCACCTCATATAAAGTCATCTAAGATGATTCACATATGATTTATAAATACTCTAATTTGTCTACATCCTTTTCTGGATCAATTTAGTCTTCTAGGTTGTCTCTTGCTCAAGGCTTGTCTCAACCAGTAAAGTCACACCTATTTCCACAAAACAAAGTGGTGAATAATAAGCATGCCAAAAAAATTCCTCAAAAGTTTTTGTATTTATTTATGCCAGATAAATATTATTATAAGAGTACTCCACTAATAGTTTTTTCTCCTCCCATGAGCCACCAAAATCCATTACAAAATCCCCATTCATTTATTCCAACATTTGTATCACCCTTTCACATTTTCCATCCGTATGAAGTTTATATTCCTACTCAAGTCAAATGAGTCCCAAGGGATTGATGTAAGGATTTATAGAAACAATAGGCAAACCTCATATCTATGACTAATACTATCAAAACTGGTATTTCATTCCTCTTTAAAATTTCTCAAATATATATTTTAGAAAACTCATCCACCATGTGATATTAATGAATATCAATGAAATTAATGGGCATTGTGAGTAGATCGACAATCACCCATATAGATTTTTGTTTCTGAACTGTTCTTGGGAGACCAGTCAAACAAATATATGGCTATCTTCTCCCATTTCAAAATAGGTATACATAACGTCTACAACATACCTTTTGGTCACTAGTGATCTACCTTAACCAACTATTAGGTGATGTATCTCAAAAAAACTCAACTTCCTTCCTTTTCATACCAACCAACCAAAATTATGATTTCAACACATTATATATATTATGTATTCCCAGATGAATAACCCATATTGAATGGTTTTATTCATCAAGATGTTATTCCTGAGAAGAAAATGTATGACCATTTGACCTAGAAACCAAACATTTGAACTTCTGTCTAGCTTCCATACCTCAATGGTCTCCACACCATTGAGTTTTGACCCCATCTCAACACATTCAGAATCAGATGTTTGTGCCCTTTAACCATGTTCGCCAAATCATGAACCAATGAAACTAGAAATAAAACCACAACACCTTCTAAGTCTTTACAATACAAGATCATGTTTGATATCACTGGAATCAACTACCCTTGATCTGAAGCCTCTTTTTCCAACTGATCAAAGAACCACCTACTTAATGAATCTACCACCAAATTTACTTTAATCAAAGAATGCATCAATTCAAATTCAAACATTTATATATACTCCATCCATATTCTATGTCTCTGATTCAAATCCCATGGTGAGAAAAAAAATTAAGATCTTATGATATGTAAACACTATAAACTTCTCACCAAAGAGGTAATGACACAATGTCTTCATAGAATTGACTATGGTAGGTAACTCTAAATCATGTGTCGGGTATTTATTCACATGAGATGGTAAATATCATGAGACATAAGCAAAAACTTGATCTCCCAACATGAGAAAATGACCCAACCCTTATCCCAAAGCATCACAATAGACCACATATCCCTATCTTGATTCTAGCAATATCAAAATTGGTTTTGATGTAAATAGAACATTAGTCTCTGTGTGAATCTTCAAAAATTCTTCATTCCATTTTAATGTAATACTTTTCCTTGTCAAGGATATCATATGTGAAGATAATAATGAAAATTAATGAAAAAATAATAGATAATAACCAGAAGATTTATAGGAACTATGTATCTCAAAGACATTTTTTGATTCTTTCAATGAGATAATATCCTATATATTTTCTAGATCTACAAAAACACCTCTTTCAGAGATTACCTGGCTAAGTAAACATTCCTCTTGTATCCAAATTTCATACATTGATAATTTCGAATATAGATGATGATCCCTCAAAATTACTTACACTATCATCAAGAGTTTCTCTTGCTGATCCCTTGTCCTTGAATACAACAATATGTCATCTATAAAAAACACCATAATATAATCTAGATATATTTTAAATATTCGATTCATCAATGTCAAAAATACCACTGGCACATTCATAATACAAAAAGGTATGACCCCATACTCATAATGGCCATATCTACTGCGGAAATATGCCTTTGGAATATTCTACTTCTGAACCCTCAATTAGTGATATCCTGATCAAAAAAAATTATTCAACTACTCGGATCCCCCAAACTAATCTAAAATATCATCAATGCATGGAAGTGGATGTTGATACTCTATCATAACTTGGTTAATCTAACAATAATCCCCATAGAGCATTAGAGTTTCTTCTTCCTTTTTCACAACTAAGATAATTACAGCCCATAGAGATGTACTATTATAAATGAATCCTTTTCTTTCTATCTCTTCCTACTATACATTAAATTACCTTAATTCTTTCGATTCCATCCAGTGAAATTGAATCGACAAAGGAATAGTCCCCATGAAGATTTTAATCATAAACTCTACTTCCCTTTTGGGTGAAAACCAGAGAAATTATCAAGAAAAACATTTGATAGTGGACCCAAAACTTATAAAAAACATTATCCTTGATGAAATACACTAACTACAAAGTCTACGCTACCAATTGATATGAGATAGTTCTTGCTAATGGTGCCAAAAATCTTGTTTCTCCTTCCTTTATAATCTAGTCCCCTCCACGGAGATGCTTGACGCCATCATCAGTCATAAAACTAACTATTTGGGTATAACAATCAATGGGATATTTGAATATAGTCAACCAATCCATACTCATTATTTTATCATAGATGGCCATCTCAATCACAAAAAAAATATCTTTTCAACTCTGGTCCATAAATAGTTATAGAACAGGTTGTATACATAAAGGCTCAAAATTATCTCTACCTAAGAGGGGTTTGAAGATTAAAAAAAATATGAATCATCTCAACATTTAAACCCATAATATCAATGGAAAAATAACAAATAAATGAATGGGATTATCCTATATCAAGAAAATATTTCATAAGGGTGTAATTAAAAAGAATCATACCTCTCACCATAGATGGTCTAGATTGATCCTCCATAATAACTTATTCAAAACTATATAACTACTTACCCACTTCACTTTGTAATTTATTTTCCTATTTTGATTTCCCTTTATCTAGAGTTATGTTATTCCTTAAATCGCCATGGATGGCTCGATTCTGTTGATGAGAGGTATTCTGCTTCCCATATCCTGTTGGAGCATATGATGTCTACGACACATGAGATGTGTCCTGAACACCTGACCATGGAGAACTATAAAAAAGGTAATAAATATTCCCCATATGATTTAAATTTTTAAATTTCATATGTGGTTCCATATAATCTCAAATCATGTGTTCAAATGAAACACACTGAAAAAATCATTTTTTACCCTATGGTTTTGGAGGAAGATTCACTGATTCATCCATCTAACTCTATGTCATCCCAGTACCCTATAAATAGGTTTTCCTCTTCCTCTTATTCCCAGTATAAGAGTTCCCACAATTTCCTATAGGTATCAAAATTCTTCATCCACCCATAGTTCCTGATATGTTACTTTCTACCATCGTCTCTCTATTGACCATCTTTGTATAATCCATTATACAGAGCATGAGAATATTCAAGTGAATGTCATAACCTAAACCGGACACCAAAATGAATTCCTTCAAGGATGAACTAGCATAAAATTCAATTGAAAAGAATACTAAATTCCTAAATTTATCTGTGTACTATGTCACTGATAGATTCTCCTTCTTCAACCAAAAAATTACATCATTCTAGAAATCCTAAACTTGTGAAGATGAAATTTTTTTGAACAATTTTTTAAAATCCTCCAATGTAATTTCTTGGTCTACCTTAGCTAGAATTTCTAAATCCCACCACTGGTATGAAAGATACTCTAGTATATTTGTAACCAACTTGACTTTTATGTCTTCTAGTGTGCCATTGAAATTAAAGATTCAATTCATTCTATTCACTCACACCCCTAATATCTATGGTTCTAAATCACACAAAAATATGGATAGATTCTATTTCTGGAACAAAATGGAATGATCCACTTTCCATGGTTCACCCCTTCGATTCCCTCTATCCATGGTTTAAAAATCCTCAATAATACTTTGAACCAACTATTGTTTAACTGATGTCTTAGGTGCAACCACATTTCCAGCAACTTCTTTCGGTTTGATTCTACGATGCCTATCAGGTCCCATTTTCTATAAACACCAAAACTCCATAAGTTTCTCTATATCCCTCTAAACTGAAGGCCTGGTGATTCAAATTTACAACATCACAATTATCACAAAAAGGATTTCTAAAATACATCACATTTTATTTTCATCCCATATTTGAGAATTTCACCTTTCTTTTGAAAATTATCCCATTTTGAAAACAGCCATATCAAGCCTTCTCAAAATATCACATTTGAAAACAATTTCATCACATTTTCATAAATCAACATTTTCGCACCAAATAATAAATCATTAGTCTAAATTAAATATACCCTCCTAGTGGGAATCCTTTTCCAAAATACATGCCATGATCATCTCAATGGACAGACCAATGAAGAAGATAAAACAACTCCTTTAAGTGTATCCAAACATTTGTGTACCCAACTTCCTAGTAACATAATATTCCACATTAATAGGTTGTCTATTAATTTTTATGCTCTAAATTTCAAGTTCTGATGATCCTACTCCTTTATACCATCCTAACTAAATGACGAATCAATAATTATTTCAACTCCATGACGGACACAACTGTTACCCAAGGATTTAATACATTGATACCACATGACAAATCCAACCCCTTTATCATTGGATTGAGATGGATGTAGGGTATTGCTAGTCCTTAGGAGACATCCCCAAGATGAAAAAAGATGGCAATAAATTCTAGACGTTTTAATACAATTGTGGATGATTTTCCCTTTGAAAATAGAAACCACCAAACCAAGATAACCAATCCAACAACCCCTATATGATGCATGAAAACATTATAATACAACTCAAAGTATAAAAAACCAAACCAAACTATATCAGAGTACCAATAAGAAACCAATACCAATATCAAAAGACAAAGCAAAAGACAAAATCAACAAATCTCAAAGACTCCAATGGAACAAACATATAAACTCCCAACATGGTCAAAGCTCCAAATCCACAATCCATGCCCATGTATCCTGAATAAACACTAATTAAATGTGATAATTTTCCTTCACATGTGTCCTTATAAACTATATCATAAAATAAACCAAAGTTCCCAAAAAGTGGGTAATTATAAAACTCAGTAGGTTCTCCCCAAAATGACTTCCCTACTCATGCCACAAGGATAGAACATGCTACCAAATTTATATAACTCAATTTAAAATAGTTTATATAAAATCCAAACAATTTCTATGTAAAACAGTTTTCATACGAAAAATAGTTTTCCAAACTGAAACCATTTCTGTGGAAGACAACCAAACAAGCCCATTAAACCATTTCACATTCCATTTGGCCAAACCCATTCCAATCCACATATCCACACATGCAAGAACAGGTGATAGTTCTATACTCATGACAAGTATATCTTTGATCTACCAAGTCATCACAAGGTAACCATATATTAGTGCCCCAATGGAACACACCCCTTCCACATTACCACGTCAATGCAAATAAACACACACCAACCAATTATACCAAAACCATCCAAAATAATCCATTTCAATAAAACAACCATTTTTATTGAAAAAAATTCATAAAAACCTTTTAAGTCATTTGAACCCCCATTTTTATTGAAACCATTTTCCCTAAAACCAAAAATATCATAATTTAATATCATCATTTAAAAACTATGAAACAAATCAATTTTCCCAATTACCAATTTCCACACAAAACATCACTAGAGGGTTTCTATGAATATTTTCACATAAATTGCACAATCAATTTCAATCAATTCAATTAATTTAAAATCGAACCATCTAGTTCTAAAAATATGAGTCATGAGTGAAGACACCTACCTCAGAAACTATGGAGAAAAGGAATAACAACCCAAATTCTTCAACAAAATCGGGTTGATCCTCCAAAACATTGCCTTAGATCTCATTCCCTAGCATCAACATAGACAAATAACATCATGATTGGAATAAAATATCATATATCATTCCCAAATGACTATATATATGAATCCAATATGGGGAGGAAGATGATATCGAAGAAAACCCTCCAAGAAGGGAGAATTACCAAGGAATCAGGGCTCTAAGCACAAAGATTTTCCAATGGATCACTCCTATATAAAATGGAATGGTCTGCAAAGCCTTTGGGAAGAATGGAAAATGATTTAGGGTCATAATAGATGAAAAATTTTATTAGAGGACAAAAATAAGTAGTATAAACAATTTTTTTATTTAACTTTTGGCTGTCAATGCTTATGGTGCACAATTAGGAAAACTGTGCATTGATGGTGCACATGACTCTGCCTTGGGAAAAACCTCATATGGTTTTCCTCCATGGTTAAACAAACTATTTTCCAACAACAAAAATTCCTACTATCCCAAAATCTTGGTTTTTTCATGGAGACCACACGATATGGCCAATATGTGTGCCTAATCATACACCTACCTAGTAGCCTCTATTTCACTTTTCATAGTTTTCTGTAAGTGTTTCATAGTTTCTAATAAGCATGACCAAATTGTTCACATATAGAGAATCCCAAAAAAACATTCCAAAATTCCTCTAAACCCTCGCTAACATCGGCCAAACACTTTATATACATAAAATAAATAAATAAAATTGTACTTACATGAAACTAGGGGGTTATACAACATCATTCTCAATAAATCGGTATGCATAAACTGAATTCCCTTCTAATATGGACATATATTTTGTCTCCTAAGACATGTTGATGCATCGAGGGGATATATATAATTGGGACCCGCCCATCACTTGAACGTCATATGCTTTCCCAAAATATTTAATGATTAATACAATTCATTCCCAAAATTCCTTATAAATAAAAATGTATCCAAATTGAGTAAAGAATAAATAATTCTTCCAAAGTAAATGATACAAATTAACATGATCATAATTCATCTAGTGATATAAGGATAATGGTTTATTTATATTATATCCCCATTAAATTCTAATAATCAAAAAAAATATGTAAACATAGATAAAAATACCCTTAAAAGTATATTCTATGATTTCTTTGAAAACATGAAAATAATATCCTCTTGTTTTGATAAGATTCTAAATAGATATTTCCAATGTATTTAGAAAATTCGTTTGAATTAACAATATCATTAAAACTTGTAAAGGAATATTCAAAGAAAAGTATGGTCACTATGTGGGGAAATCCATTAATGTCGTTAAAATTAAAAGAGAATTTTCTTTTTGTATTTTTGTTAAAATTCAATAAAATGAAATTCTTTAAAAAAATATTGATTTGAGAGCGAGAAGAATTGGTCCAGTGAAAAACACCATCTCCACCAAATAATTAAGATATTGTATTGAGAAAGTAGGATTGGATGTCATTAATCTAATTGGTGTTAAATTCACTTGCTACAGGAGGCATCTTAATGATATGAGAGCTATAATAATTTACAGGTATTTTTTGAATAATGCAATATTTGATTATTATAAATCCATTACATGTGTTAATCTTGTGAAGGATAATTCCAACCATTATCATATTCTGAAAAAATTTCTCTTGAGTGAAAAGAGGAAACCAATACCATTTCAGTTAAATAATGCATGGGCCTCTCTCCCAGATTGCTTAAATATTGTGCAGGAATCCTGGGCCTCGGCCACATGAAAAGGGAATCCTCTAATATGTGTTTCAAAGATGAAAATGATCAAGATATATATTAAGGAATGGAGTTAGGCAATGTTTAGAAACATGGATGCTGAAATTAAGAGTATTTAATTCTATTTTCCTGACATTTAGGAATTTACAACTAGGCCCCACTTCTCTGAAAGAATGATCCTGGGGGCTGAATTGACTTCAATACTGATGAACCTTATGAAACTCAGGGATAATATCAAGAAAGACATCTTCAAAATCAAGTGGGTAAATGAAGGTGATAGAAACCCTAAGTTTTTTAATGCTATTTAAAGGTAAATAAGAATTCATAAGCCCCATTCTCTCCTTAAGAATGAAGATAAAATTTTAGAGACATGGTATGGCATTTCTGGTCAAATTGTTTCCTTTTATGAGAGCCAAATCAATGGGGTACCAAAGACTGAAAATGTAAGGGAAAACATTATTCCCAAATTGATTTAATGGGGTCAATCAATCTATTTAATATAGTCTGATGGATTTAAAATTTAAGGAAGTTGTCTTTGGTCTAAAAATAGATAGTTCTCGAGGACCGGATGGGTTGAAAAACTTTTTATTTCAAATCTATTTGGATAATATTTAGGAAGAGTGGTGCATTCGTGTAAAAAAATTAGGGGTAAAAATAAGAATCTAGGCTCTAATTCTTAGTTTATTTCCCTAATTCCAAAAATAGAGAATGAAAGTGATATAGGCCAATTAAGGCTAGTTTAATAGGTTAGTACAATTTATAAAGTCATTAAAAAAATCATTGCTAGTATTCTTTCTTAGGTTACTGAGAAAATCATCTCTTAGAACTATTTTGGTTTCGTTAAAGTAAGGAACTTTAAATATTGCATTCTTAATACTTTAGAATGTATCAATATTATTTTTAAATCCACTTAGGGAGAAAATGTTTCCATTATTCTAGAAATCAAAATGGCCATTGACATAATGGATTGGGGCTTTATAGGCTAAATTCTTCACATATTTGGCTTCAGTGTGAAGTTCATCCAATGGATCAAAACACTATTGGAATCAGATCACATCTCAATTCTTATTAATGGCTCACCATAAGGCTATTTCACCTCTTCTACGGGTGAGATATGGGGATCCTCTATGAGTGATTATTTTTTCTATTGCTGAGGATTAATTAAGTAGAATACTTCTCAATATAGTGGATAAAGGGAATTATTTCACTATAAAAGCGGCATGTGGTATCTCTACTCCTTCCCATTTTTTTTGCTAATGAAATTTTCATTTTTACATAGGTAGAAAAGATGAATATCAGTCCTCTCAAGAAGTACCTCATTCGTTATGAAATTGTATCAGGGTAGGAAATTAGCTAGAATAATTCATTCATTTATTTTGGAAAAAATATTACTACTTCAAGGAACGTTCAGATTATTAACAATCTTGGAATAAGGGACGGATCACATATATTTACCTACCATATAGTGGCAATGATTTGGGAGAATCCATTCCTCTCACATTTTTCAAATGCCTTTATTCAAATAAAGAAAACACTTGCCTCATGGAAAGGAAACTCTCTGTCAATGGTCAGACACATTTTCATTGTCAAGAATGTGGTCACCTAAAATATTTCCTTTTCAGTCATGGTGTATATTTTAATATATTAATAATTTTGAAAATTAACTCAATGTAGAAATATTTTCTTTATAGTGGTAATTTTATGGAGTGTAAAATCATTACAGCCAAGCGGAATCGGTGTTTCTTACCTCCCTAGCTTGGTGGGATGGGCATTAAAAATCGGCATCTTTTTAATCAAGCTGCACAGGACAAGTTCCTATGGAATCTCATCGACTATATTTCTACATCTCTTGAGTTACTAAGAGAAATTATTCTTTCAAGGTTAATCAAATGGAATTCTGTGTTTCTCGACTTTTCTATCTAGCTAGGGATGAGAGATGTTTTCTATAATATACTAATGCATTCTCACTGGCCAGTTAATGTGAATTCTTCCCTTATTTTTTAGCATGCTAACTGTGTTGGATCCTATCTTATTAATAGAATTGACCCTAAAGAGCATGATATTGATAGAATAATTACTATTAATGATCAATTGGAACATTTGGAGGTTCTCCCAGGGGATATTGCTTCAACAGTTGCAGGCCACGACTTCATTAACCAATCAGATATCCTTATCTTAGAATTGACTCCGAATGGGAATCTTGATTTCAAGATCTTTCTTAACTACTTGTTCCATGTATAGCGTGAATGGATTGGTGAGTTGATCAATAATTGGATTACCCTTTAAATATTTACATTAATTTTTATATTTTTCCATAATAAAGTTCCAGTGGATGCTAATCTTCAATGTGTTGGAATTTCTCTTTGCTCTAGGTGCATCTTATGTCATAAACATCATGAGGTTGTTAATCACTTATTTTTATAATGAAATATTTTTTATTCTCTATGGAAAATGGTACTCAATATCCCTATGCTTAGGACACCTCAATCAGGTTCACTTTTTAATTTTCTGGATGCAATATTCAAAATTTATCAATCCAAACAACTCACTGCTTTATTTAGAGTTTCATGCGCTGAACTGTTGCATAGAATTTAGAAACTCCATAATAATGTTATCCACCATGGAGAAAGATTTTCAAAATATGATGCAACCTCACTAATTCTAGAGGCTATTTAGACTTCCAACAACACATTCATAGGGTGCTGTGACACATCGGTATGGGATTTCATGTTTCTTATGTGCCTGAATGTTGCAGGGAATTTTCCTAAACCTAGAGGCATGATGGAATTCTTTTGGTCCGCCCCTTTCAATGGATGGTTGAAATGTAATATTGATGTGTAACAATAAGGCAACCCAGGACTATCTAGTTTTGGGGTTATATTTATGGAAAAAAAGTAGGATGTCGTGGAATGCATATATAGACCGTGTGGACATGCTACTACCTTGGAAGCTGAAATTTTTGAGATTATCATTTTGGATGACATTGTTTATCAAAAGAATAGGAATAAAAATTGGTTGGAATGTGACCCAACCACTATTATCCAAGCCATCAGTATGGGCTAGAATCATCTAAATGCAATCTTATAGGTAAATGGATTACATTCCTTGAGCGGATCTCTTCGATGAGTAACGTCATCACTCATGGTTTTAGTGAGGAAAACTATATTGTGGGTGGTCCTGCTAATAAAGGATTCACTAAAGTGGATAAAATACATTTGAGAAATGTTCCTTCTGATACGATTCCTCTTCTTGTGCATGAAAAATGTAATGTTACTTCATTTAATTTTGTGTAACTTTCTTTTGTATTAATCTAAGAGCCTCTATGCTCACTTTTCTCCAAAAACAATATTTTTATAAAAATGAAAAAAAAAATCAATTATAGTTTAACCTAACATTAAATATATAATTATAATAGAAAATAACATTCATGAAAATATTTTAAATAATATTTACATGGAAAATATGTTATTTAACCCAAGAGGAAATAATGTCAATTTTTCTTCAAAAAAAATTCTCAAAAATTTTAAGCATCAAAGAGAGGAAAATGATACTATTTCTTGAAAACCCTAGGAATAACCAGAGGGGGAAAATATATGGGGTTAAATGTTTAAGATCAAAATAATTTCACTCAATAGAAATTTAGTATAGATAACCTAGAAAAGAAATGAAATTGTAATATAAATCCCTTATGTATTAAATAAATTTTGAATCAAAACCTCTTAAGAAAGTTTTAGAGTTTAAGGATCAGTTGGATTCCACCGAGATGGGGTGAATCAATGGTACCATCATTTTAAAAATTCTTCTCCTTTTGAATCCAAACTCTTTAACAGGTAAATACTATCAATCCTCTCTATTCTTTATTATAGTCGCACCTTCATATGAATTAATAAAAAAGAGAGAGAAACACACAATATTTCCATGGTTAGATATAAATTATTACTCTTTGTTGCAACCAGTATTTTCCCTTTGATATATATTCTTAACTATATCAAATAGAGAGAAAACCCAATTACAATATTTCATCCACTAGTTAGATAGAAACCCCAACATCATGACTCTTCATTAATGATGATCAAAACATATAAATTATGTCATCCACAAAGAAAATTACCCCACAACAAAGTTATATTGCATTTACTTGTGTACTCCTTCCAAATATTCAGTAACAACTAACAAAGATCAGTTGAAATGGCATTGAAACTCACTCTCTATATCAAGTTTGATCTCGATGCTCGTCAAGTTCTTAAAATACTTGAGCACCTGAAATAACCCTCTTTTATAATTTATCATTTTTGACTACTCACTTTGATACAGAGATGGATTTGGATTCTCCAAAATTTTCATGCATAATGGATACAAGATCTCTCAGTTTTTCTTATCTTCTCATCTCATGGATACCATTAGATACTCTTTGGATGTTCTATTTCAAATAAAAAACTATCACAAAAAATAAATCCTTTTTTGGTAACCATACTAGTAACTAACAACATGGCCTCAACAATATATCTTATTTTGATCCATAGTAATCATGTTCTATGATCTCCATATATTTTATTATCACCCCAAGATCTATGTGAGAGATGAAAAATATATTATATGCATCCTGGAACAAATTTTGATTTTTACAGTGTAATAAAATCATCCATTAAAACTATTAAATATCCAATCATTTAAATATATTTAATGCTCAAGTATTATCTCATTAATTCACAAAATATTTAAAGATATATAGATCCTAAAAATCATCACATCTCACAATATCAAAAATGAAAAAAAATGGAAATTGTAATGTGAAACCTTTAGTTTAGGATTCGGCTATGTGGATTCTCTCTTTAGAATTAAGTTATGTGAAATAATGGTTACATAGAAAAATGACTATATGGATTCATTTGATTATGTAGTTATACTATGAAAATGGATAGATATAAAAATAGTTATGGAATTAAACTAGCTATGGGTTTTTATTAAATAAATGGATACACCATTTTTCATTTTAAATGACTTCATTTTTTTGAACTGAAAATGGCTATGTCATTCATACCCATCAGTAATTTGGCTATTTGGATCGTATTTATAATGGAATATACATCTCATTACTTGAAATATCTATTTTTGGATACCTATGATTCATCTCCTCTACATTTTAGATGCCCAAAACATCATGTAACATATCATCACCCAAATAATTGTACTTAACATTTCATAATAGTGTAAATAAATACTACAACTCACTAGATTCCCAAACATAGGACGTTGTTCTCCCTTATATCATTAAATTTATATTAGTGAAATTATAATTTCATTAATAAAATATTTTGACCATACAAGTTCATTAAATTTATTTTTTTCTTTACCCAAATACTCAACTTCATCAAACAATATCACAACTTCATGATTTCTGTTCATGTGTAGAAATCATCAAAATAGTTCACGTACAAGTTAGTTAAATATAACATTTTATCATGGTTTTAAAACAAAAAAACACCCTTAATAAGTAAATTTATCAAAATTAAAAATTAGGGATGATAGTGTAACATCCTGTCCTGACATACCACTAAACTGGTTGCCAGACCGGTTAGCACATGGCCTCAAGTTAATCTCTCCATACACCAGAGGCTCCTGACTAGCAGTGTGGGTGTAAACGTATATTAGTGGGGAGACTATAGATTCAATCTAAGAGTTCCTAGTTGTGACAGATAATAAACTTAGATAAAAAAGGACGCATTATAAATCAATAAGAAAAGAAATGGAAGATAATTATAATAACAACTCAATGTTGGAAATTTCCAATTCCATATTATTGAATGCATGCATTCCATATGAAGATACATAACTATATGAAATTAACAATACAAAAATTTTTCATTACAATACAAAATAAGAAAAGTTAGAAAGCCCAATGTCAATCGCCATGAGCATCCCGATCTCCAGCTTGGTCCTTTTCTCTTATATTCTAGATAAAATAAATATAGAACAAATAGGGTCCAATCCCTTCAAAAAAGTAGGTCTACCCAAGCACTAATGGTACCCACGCAAGGTGTGATATGATAATATTATTAGGCCAGCACCCACGGTGTCAAACCCAATCCATCATGATCAATACCAAACAAGTAGTGGAAACAGATATGTATAACAAGTTAGGAAGTACTCAAAAGAAACACCCCTCATATATAGGTACTCATTTAATATCCATTTAATTTAACCCAAAGTTAAAATCATATTTGGAAGAATTTATAAGCCTTCGGATCTACCCTATGCTCGGTATCCCCCATAAAACTATAATCACAAAAAAAAATCTTCAGAAGGCCATCTAAAAAATAAAATTCTACACAGAATCCAATCTTTTGATTTGTCTTGATAGACACGTCATAAATAAGTTCATTCATTATTCAATTTATAACCCGAGCTCATCCTTGACATTCCTATGTTCGAATTCAAGTATCACTTGAGGTGCAATTTCCACCAACACCCTACTAGACCATCCTGGAGAGCCTCTCAAGAACCCTATATCACTCAAGGTATTGTATAAGTCCATGTCTACTGAGCCCATCCGTGGAGGTCCTATAGGGAATTCCAAAGTATCACTCATGACATATAAACAATACCTCTTGATCTCGTACATGGAAGCCCTATAGGGATCCATCATTCACTCAGCATAAATAACATCCTCTATGATCCCATCCCTGGAATCTCTCAATTGAACCATGGTTCACCCATTGAATAATCATAATAAACCCTTTGATCATGTCTATGGTATTCTAACTAAATCCAACACTTACTCAAGGGACAGAGGTACAATAGTCATATGATCCCTTCCATGGAATTCTAATCTGAATCCATGATTTACCCAATTATATTTACCATTTAATCATTAAATATTAATTTAAACATTTCATTAGGCATGCTAAGGTCAAAACCAAAAGCAACTAATATAACTCACCACCAAAGGGTGTCTCAAATAAGGATCATCCTCATAAGTCTTGGCCTTTCATTTACTCACATGGATACATTTCACATAATAAGAAACTCATGTAAATTAAACTATTACAAAAATTTAACATTATTCAATTCATGTGGGAAAATAAATTCAAAATCCATTTAAATAATCATATGGCCAATTTCAGTATAACAAGCCTAATAAGCCTATTATGCAATCACATGTCTTAGTGATCATTTAACTCGCATGGGAAAAACCATAATTAGAGTAATTTAATACAATTGAATCAATTCAAGTCATAGAATTATCTTTACTCATGTGGTAAAGGCATTACAATGCTTCACATACTTTTATAATCCATTACATGGAAATTACATAAATCAACTCACATGGTAAAATCCATACAAGGAAAAACATTCTAAATCAAGCAAATGGAATATTGAGGTCCAAGGGCCTCAGTCAGTCATCCCTTCCCAATTAATCTATTTAATTCAAAAATTTATATAAAAATAAATTTCATGTTTGAAATCCCATGACATGGTGTAAAAAGTAACACCTATCGGTGTCCGAGGCCAAAGTCATCCATGTTACATTTATCAAGCAACCCAAGGGGTGATTCATGTTTAGCAATCTATCTCATGGCATAGACATTAAACATAACTCATGTAGGAAACGTCATTAATAAAAAAAAGGGTCCATGAATTAACATGTCATATATCAACGCCAATAGGAAGATATAAGAAAATCAAACCACAACAAAGAATGACATACATTGTCACTACTTTTTAGTTTGAAGGTAGGGAACATCCATTTGAGGGGTTTTATTATAAAAACATGAATTTGGAAAACTAAAAGTCATTTATCATCTTTAAACATTTCGTTCATGCTATGATGTTCCATTAAAATAGTAAACACACTGAAAAAAATTATTTAAAAAAATAAACTAAGGCATTCTTAAATAAACAGCTGAGGATGGGGATCCAACCTCAAGCAGTGGACCAAGCCAATGCTTTCTAGCTCAAGAAGAAGATCGCTCACGCACACATAAAATTGGAAGATATACATACTTATATATATATATATATACCTTCATATATGCTCTCAAGTCTTTCAAGGGTACTGAAACTCACTACATGTAGAAACCAAACCCCCTAAACGTCATGAGGTTCTAAAATAAGAGGTGAGAAAAAAACAATAAGTTTAAGAGATTACCCTAAACTGATAGAGGTGGAGAAAAATGGCATGAACCATGTCTCATTTGGTGGCGATTGTCAAAACACGAACCAACATCACCCGGGAGGCCGTCTGCACAACCCTAAAACCGAAAAACAATGATGAAATGGATTAATACCTAAGATGGGGTTTCTACCAAACCTAAGAGGGTGACAATGATATATAAAACGATCTAGAAAAATAATATTTTATAGATGATAAACCCTTAACTTTGGGACCTAACCATGATTCCTCAATAAATCAGAAGCAATCGCCGCAAGAGAAGGAGGTCGTGAGGAGGGGTGTGACGGGCCTCAAAGGGAAGAAGGGGGGGATGGGTGCCACATGAACCAGGTGAGAGGGGATAATTCCATAAAACCCTCTTTATAATTTATTTATAATTTTATAAAAATTATTTTATTTTTAAATCTAGTTAAACCACACGGTTTGATACATACGTTTTTCCAACCTGTACACAAATTGTGCAATGAAAAGTGAGATGGTGCTGCCTCAAAAGGCTGACCACATGGGCTTGGTGAATTATTTGGAAAACCATGCATAGAATGTGCATATGACTATTTCTACCTAAAACAAGCTATATGGTTTAAGCCGCACTATTTAACTGACTGTGTACCACCCGTGCGCCTTCAACAGGTACTTAAAACCCATCCCTTCCCAGTCTGGCACTCCCAAAACTCATCGAGCTTCCCAATAAATTTCTCGAGCCTTCACCCAATTCCAAAAACATCACTTTTAAACATCCAAAATCTTGTAATTACATTTTTAAGATCCGTTTTAAAAACAATCCATCATGTAGTTACATAAAATCCAAATGTCCTCATAATTCTGTTTGGTTCAAAAACACGAGTTCTTACAAACTCCCCACCATAGAACTTATCATCCTTGATAAGGCTCGGGGAAACATTTATTACCTCACCCAACCTACCAGGGTTGTGAAACATCATTCAAATATTTGTGCCATGTTTCCAAACGCCAAATGCACCTCAAGATACCAGTTAAGCACACAACAATATCACCTCTAAAACTAGAGCCAACGCTTGATTCCCAACTAAATAAAAAAAATCGGTTCTTGACCAAGCCCTCATAACCAAAGACATGATTATGTCATATTATTAAATCAAATGGCCAAAATGTGCTCCCCATTTTAGACATTAATATTAAAAAGTTGTCAATACCCAATTAGGACTTTCTCCCCACAGCTTGAATTGCCTTACCAACAAAGATAGCCCTATGATTTTTAAAACAACGAGTCCACCGAAGGTCACACATGACTTCTGGTGACTTTTTAGGACCAAACCAACACTTTTCCATTTTTTACTATTGTTCCTCAGCACAATGGAAGATTTATACTAGTTCAAACCCAATAGAAACACTACCCTCGGAGAATTGCGTCGAATCCCAAAAACAAGTCTAGGATAACCTCAGATTCAACACCCTAGAGTTCATGGACCTATTCCTAGGTATCTCATGCCCCATTCTATAAGTGAGACATTGTTAAAAGGCCAAAACATCTACATAAGAACACTGATTGAGCCCAGATCGGAATCCGCCTAACGATCATGTCAAAAGAAGTGACAGGCATCCATTAGTCCATCCAAGGCATTCCAACATGGGAACACAAGTATCACTCGGGTTTAACCAAACCTCAATAAAATACACGCATCTAGTGTATAACATAGAGGGGGATTACAACTAACCCAACAAATTTAAAACATTATCACATTGTATAACCAACACTCACTTAGCACATCATGGATGATATCATGATAAGGGGCATACTCATCTCATTCAGAAGAGTACACTAAGAGTAAGCCAAAGGTTGCTAAGAAGATTAGTTAAACCACTACTGGTTGAATCTTAACAAAAAGATCAGCTTCACCTACCAATGAATCATCCACCAATCATGATGGTTATACCACCTGAGGAATTTGGGTTCTTTCAAAATTAACTAATGAAATCCTTCGATTATTTAAGGAGTATTTAAATGGGTTTTTCATACGCGAACCTTATCAAAGTCATTCTGCAAAGAAATCACAGACATATACATGATGACCGACATGACACTCCCCACCTTGGTATTGTCATAGTCCACAAAAGGACTCGCCTCCCATAATTTTGCTAGTTCATACACACCTTGAACGCTTGTGTGTAGTTCCATGAACCATGATCACCACATCATAGAACATAGAATGAAAGACAAAACTAAACCGACTAGCAGGTCAAAATAGTGAAGTCCCAAAAATTCATTTCAAGTAGTGGGATAAACTTGATTTTTAAACTCTCAGGTCACTCTAATCCAGATATGACCCCAAAATCTCAACACCCATGATTTAACTAAACTCAAATGGTTTTCTTTTTTAAATTAAAACTCGAAGGGTGCCTAGTATTTCAACACATGCTACCCCAAGTTTACAAGAGAAAATGACACATCTTGAGTAGTATGCAGAGGTTTTATTCCCTATGAAATCAAGTAACATATAGATCATGTAGAATCTAGATCAAAAGAACATCATTCCAAACATCAACTTACTCAAATTATGATATATTGAGACATCCATCACTGAAAAAAATAGGTTCTCATGACCACCTAACCAGCTGACCATACTAGAGGCATGTTTAACTTTCTAAACTGAGCATTCCTTGGTACTCACTCCAATATTAAGGGTCAATAGGCAATGACCATCCATATGAAGAAGGAATTACTTTAAAAAACCAACCATCCTACTAGGGATAATGACAGCTGAGTGGTACCAAAGTAAGAAATCACACGGCAGAAAGCAAGACATCGTGATCTATGGGTGCTACCTACCATGAGCAACCCCGTTATGAAGAATAGGATTCAAACCTATCTCTTGGTCATGAAAAATGGATTTCAATAGGATCAATAGCCCTTTCTATTAAAGAAAAGGCTAAAATTGATTAGCGTATAGATGAACACTCACATCTCTCTTGCAAGGCATGTCACCAAAAACATTTAAACTACCCTTATAAGAGGGTCTTAGAAAGGGAAACCACTTCAAGTTCCAATTTAAATCCATCTCATTAATTCACTTAAACATTTTAACATTTTAATGAATTTAATAATAACCTCAAGAATTTTCCTAGAAAACAAGGCACATTGCATACACTTTAGCTAATAGCTCAAAGAAAAAACAGGCTAGTCTCATCCACATCCTTTTTAACATTTTAACAGTCATTTATATTCCTCCATATCAGGAAAATTAGCACATAAATTGTTTTTATCAGATTTGGTGACCTATGAGGGTCCAATTATACTAACCTAGATTCTTAAAAAATCATTAATAGTTTTTTAACAATAAAAATTATAAAATCCATAACGGTTTATCTTAGAAGAGAATGCCCCAACTGACGTACTTGGGTCCAGTTGAGCATTTTAAAAATTAACCAGCCATTCAAGTTCAAAATATAACAAATTTTACATTCATATGAATTTCCAAATGTAACGTGGTTATACAAATGCTCAGTTACATGGGTTTCCATCTACCAATCCATATGGTTCCCATCACATTACAGTTGGAATTTGTCTCCCATTAATTTAAATTAAATCCAAACCATTTAAACATTTAACTATAGTATCCATTTTCATTTCAGAAATTTCTATAAACATTTACAATGATATAGAGTTGGTTAGAGTATAAAGGTTACCCTTTTCCAAATCATAAAGTTCCCATGCACCCTAAAATTGAAAATTGGGACCCGCCTAAACCGCAACCAACAATTTCCATCACATGCAACCATTTTTCATGTAAAATCTATCGTTCTACAAAAAAAAAATTGAATATGTCATCTAATCATGTTATAGCACATCAACACATGATAAATAAATAGGTATTCTAATAGATTACCTCAATAGGTACAAAACAAAGCATGGCATCACTCAAGGCATACAATCATACTTAGGAGGCAACCTGCTAATGCAGCTACATATCAAGTCATATGCATGGAATGTGAATTTATAAGTACCTATAATGATGCATGTCATGTTACTTACATTACATTTAGGGACAAGGAAAAATACCATAAATTCCATAAATATATAAGCCAAGGAAAATAAACCATTCACCCTAGATGAAATCACATCAATTACAACATCAAAAAAATATATACTATAATTCCTAGCCCTATCCACTTGATCATTTCCCATATATGGGGTGATCAGTCCCATGAATGGCTACCTACCAAGATACAAAACATTCCTTGTCTCCTTATACTAGCCCAAAATAGTAATTCAAAGGAAAAATAACATCTTATAACTCTTTGAAACATCCTGACCTGGCTTACCAATAAACTGATAGCTATACCAGTCACCACATGGACTCGAGAATGTTTCCCCATATGCCTAAGGCTGCTGACTAGCAATTGAGTTGTAAAATTAGTTTATTGGGGAGACTATACCATAATTCCAAGAGTGCACAGTGGTAACATATTGTAAAACTCTGATAATAGTGGATGTAGTATAAAGAAATAAGAAAAGTAGCAGAAGACAATTTTAATAACAAGTGAATATAGTAAATGTCCAATACCAAATTATGAAATGCATGAAATCCATATGATCAAACATAACTGAAATAAATAAACAATACAAAATGTTTTATTATGAAAATACAAATAAGAAAAGACATCACGACCAAAGTCAAACACCACAATCATCTGGAGCTCCATCTCAGTCATTTGCTCCCAACTTCCAGATACAAGAAATATAACACAAGCAAGGTCCAAGACCTGAAAATAAGTAGGTCTACTGAGGAACCAATGGTTCCCGAGCAAGGTGTGATATGATAATATTAGTAGGCTGGAACCCATGATGTTAAGCCCAGTCCATTATGTGTAATGTAGAACAAGAAGTGAAAACAAATATTTATTACAAATAAGGAAGTCATCAAAAGAAATATGCCATGAAGGTACTCATTTAATATCCATTTAATTTAACCAAAAGTTAACATGTCATTTAGATGAACATATAATCCTCCAGATCCATCCTATGCCTAGTATCCCCCATATAACTATAATCACAAAAAACATACTTAGAAATCCATCTAAACAATACAAGTCTAGACCGAATCAAAGATTGTTAATTGTCTTGAAAAGCATGTAATAAATCAACTAATTCAATATTCAATTTATACCTGATCCTATCCTTGACATTCCCATTTTGGAATTCAATTATTACTCTAGGTGAAATTTCCACCAACACCCTACAAGCCCATCCTGGCGAACCTCGCAGGAAACCGGCATCACTCTCAGTGTAGTATAAGTCCATGTAAACTGAGCCCATACTAGGTGTTCCTATAAGAAATACCCAAGTATCACTCATGAAATATAATCAATTCCTCTTGAGCTCATCCATAGAATACCTATAGGGATCCAAAATTCACGTAGCATAAAGAACAGCCTCTTTGATCCCATCCATGGCATCTCTTTATTATATCCATGGTTCACCCATCAATTAATCATAATAAACCCTTTTATCTCTTTATGTAATTCTAACTGAATCCAAGGTTCACTCAAGGGAAAAAGGTACAATTTCCATATGATCTAATCTATGGAATTATAATATGAATCGATGTTTCACCCAATTATATTTACCATGTAATAATTCAAGATTCAATTAAACATTTCATTAGGCATGCTATGGCCAAAACCAATGGCATCAAATATAACTCACCACCAAAGGGTGTCTTAATCAAGGAACAACCTCATAAGTCTTGGCATTACGTTTACTCACATGGAAACATTTCTCATAATAAGAAACAAATTTAAATTAAATTATTACACAACATTAACTTTATTCAACTCATGTGGTTAGATCATTTCACAATCCATTTAAGTACTCACGTGGTTGGTTTTAATATAACAATCCTAATAGTCTTATCATTCTATCACATGTCTTAGATATCATTTAACTCACATGGGACGCCCCATAATTAGATAATTTCAATCCAATGGAATCAATTCAAGTTATATCCTTATTTTTACTCATGTGTCCATGGGATTACAAATCTTCTAAAACTTGCACAAGCCATTACATGGAAATTACATTAATCAACACAGATGGGAAAATCTATACAAGGAAAAACATGCTTAATCAAGAAATTCCATATTAAGGGACAATGGTCTTAGCCACTCATCCCTTCCCAATTAATCCATTTATTTAACTAATTGATATAAAAATAAATTTCATGTTTGACATCCCATGACATGGGTTTAAAAGGCACACCTAAGGGTTTCCATGGCCAAACCCATATATGTAAATTTTATTGAGAAACCCATGAGGTGCTTCAAGTTTAGAAATCTATCTCATGGCATAGACTTTAAACATATCTCACATGGGAAGCATCATTAATTACCACAAAAGTGGTCACTCATTAAAATTTCATATTTAAACACCAATAAAAATAAATAAGAAATGATAAAATCATAACAAATCATGACATAAACTATCACTATTTTTTGGTTTCAAGGCATCGCACCTCCGTTGGAGAGGTTTTATTATAAAAACATGACTTTATCAAAAAAAACAAGTCATTTCTCATCTATAAGAATTTCATTCAAGATATGAAGTTCAATTAAACTATGAAAATCACAAAAAAACATATTTAATGAAGTGACTAAGGCATTCTTAAATAAACAGTCGATGATAAGGATCCTACCTGAAGCAGTAGACCAAGAAAATTCTTTCTAACTCTAGTTGAATACTGTTCACATTCACATACATCCATATATATTTATATATACCCTTAACCCAATTCCCATATTCCTCACTTCATGAGGGAATACAAACACGGAGGATATATATATATATATTTATATATATATATATACATTTGTATATGCCTATGAGTCTCCAAAAGGTACTAAAACTCACTAAACATGACAACCATAACCCATAAACATCATATAGTTATCAAATAGAAGGTGTGGAAATAACAACAGTTTTAGGAACATACCCTAAATTGACAGTAGTGGAGAGAAACCACCTAAACGTCCTCTCCATCAATGATGGTTTCCGGAACATATACCAAAATCACACTAGAAGCCATTTTCACAACCCTAAAACTGAATAAGAACAAAGAAACAGATTAATACCTAAGCTAGGGTTTTTGCTGAACCGTGGAGGGTGACTAGGAGACATCAAACTGGCTGGAAAAGGAGAGTAGATGGAGGAGAAACCCTAACCATGGCATTATTACCATGATTACTTAATAAATCTAGAGTAATTTCTGCAAGAGGAGGAGGCTGTGAGGAGGTTAGTGTTGCACCTAATAGGGGAGAAGGAAGATATGGGTTCCACTTGAACCAAGTGATAGGGGAGAACACCCTAAAACCTTATTTAAAATTAATTTAAAATTTTATTAAAATTAATTTATTTTTAAAACTGAGTAAACTACACGGTTTGACCTGCATGGTTTGCCAAATCCTGCATAAACCATGCGATGAACAGTGTGAATGTACTCCTTCAAAATGGATAATGTGCAGTCTAGGATCATGGTTTGGAAATTCATGTATACCCTATGCACACACCTATATCCTCTTGAAAAATGCCACATGGTTTAGGCTGCATGGTTTAATAAATTGTGCGCCACCCGTGTTACCTCTACAGGTGCTTAAAAACCTACCCTTCCCAGTCTGGTTCTCCTGAAACTCCTCAATATACTCGGAAAATTTCTCATACATTCACCCAAGTCCAAAACAATCACTTTTAAACATCTAAACTCCCAAATTAAGTTCCTAAGTTCCATTTTAAAAATGACCCATCTGGTAATTACAAAAAATCCAAATTCCCTCATAATTTTTCCTTCTTCAAAAACTTGGGTTCTTGTAGATAGTGTGATTAGAATACCTAAAATTCAATTTTTACCAAGTTATCCAAAAAATATGAAATTAATATTAAGATTCTTTGGTAGCATCCATTCATAACTTGGATCCCCCTTAGTTAAAATAATCATCCACATCTTCATGACTTTGAATCTCTTTAAGAATGTATTTCAAGATGTTCAAAAATAAAAACTCACCAATATGGAATTCTTTATGTGTATTTCTAGTTTTGATAGCTTCCATGACTATTAAAAGATGGTATTTCTCCATCCTTTTATATATAATGTGACACCACTCACTACATCTTGGGTTATCCCTATAATATCTTACATCACCTTCAATTCATTACATTAAAAAAATACAATACACAAAAAACATTAGGTTATAAGATGTAACAACTTGTTCCTCAATTAGAATACCAAGGCTGAGAAGGTTTTTTCAACCAACACTATTAGAAAATATTCCCATTCCAATGGTTTGGAACCATTTTTATATGTACCAAAACAATTGGTATAGACAATACCATTGGTTCTGGGGGATGTTGTTTTGTCTGGTGTCGGTATAAGTAATTCAAAAAAAACCTCAGGTGGTTTTGATCCTTGGAACTTAGATTTATATCTCAATAACCTAACCAATAATATATAATATATTTTTGAAACAAATTATGATAAATTTGTATATTCATATTTATAAGTAAATTAATTCTTGGTGTTTTCAATGTTATTTGATAAATTAATTCATTATAAATTAGAATACCTATACCAATGGTCTTGAAAACTATTAGAATAGACCTACACCAATGGTTTTCCAAACCATTGGTTTAGGTATTTTGAATTTTTATACCTATGCCAATGGTTTTGGAAAAAACAAATGGTATAGTGTAATTAATATATACTATAAAAATGGTTTTAACCAAACCGTTGGTATATCAATCACCAATACTAATGTTTTTAATGAAACCGTTGGAATAGGGTCATTTTATTGAAGTTATACCAACGATTTTTCCAAAACTGTCCATATTGGTCCAGTTTATAGTACATAATGTTTTTCCACTTTCTCAAGTATTCATGTTTACACATCTTATTTTCAAATCATCTTTATCCTCTCGTACCATGGATCTTATGAAACCTATTTCTTCATTGTGTAAGATGGATATTCTCACTTTATCCATCTAATCATATGCATCTATTGATGAAAAATTAATTCTTGTTAAGTCTTCTTGTTTATATATCAATGTGGTTAAACATACTCATGCACTTCATCCAGCTTTACTTCATCTCTAACATATAACTTATTTAAAATAATAATTATCTTTTGTTTACACTCACTCTTGATATTCATATTATTTATGTGGAATCTTCATTTTACCTATAATGCCATAGTTTTATTATGCTTATTCTAACATTATTTCTCCCTAAAAATCAGCTGGAAATTCATAAAAATATCTTTGGGAATTTTGACCTCTTGTTTCATAGTTTTTAAAATTCTTCACATGACTTTATCATTTATGATATTTATCATTTATGCTCAACATCTTCTGGAAATTCTTTGAGGTAATATAATTTGAAATATTCTTCTAGTTTCTACCCATGGCTGAATATTCTATCTCCTATGGTGTTATCTTAGCATTATTTCTTGATATATGTTGTGATTTAAATTACTCATTTTTATTACCCCTTTTTTAAAATGACATATATAACTGAGAACCTCAAATTTTTTTGAGCATGACATATTTTTCATAATTGATGACTATTGCATCTTCTTCTCAGAATTTATCTCCATTGATGTGGTGACACATTTTCTATAAAATTAAAATTATTGTACTAAAAATCCAACACACAGTCCATGAATCTTTTGTAACACCAATATTTACCCACAAACATTGATTTTATTTTATTTTTTGTATTTTCTCCAGAATTTTCTTCATAATGCTTTTGGGTTCTCTTCACCACTCAATGGTCTCTTTTTGCAAAACCATCACTTATACATCTTCTTTTATCAACCATAGATATGGTGAGAGTCTCTTCTAAACATATTCTTATCCATATTTGTACAGTATTTTTATTTGATCCAAAACTTTTTGTAAAATCATATATAGAAAAATTATTATATTGAGATATGGATGGTACCTCATTCTTCACATCATCTTTGGAAAGATCATTAGATGATGAAAAGATATTATTTATATATGATGGAGGACATATGTGAGTATAATCCTCCAAACACTATTATGTGGAAGCATAAACATACATCTTTTATTGTGAAGTCACAACATGAACCATTTCAATATTGGACAATTTGATTTCAAATTCAAAACATTTCATATAGATGGAATTGTTTTGATCTTCATAAAATATTTTTCTATCCTTGTAAACATTCCTAATGTTCTTAACACCCACTTCATGAAATGAATCCTTTTCCTGTAAAAATGTTTCATGATCCATTATCCTATTGGATTTGATATCTAAATGACCATTCTTTACATCTATAGAATCTTTGTGTAATTTTTTAATTATAGGGAAGGTTCTTATAAAAAATATGAGAAAAAACATTCTCACAGACATACCTTTGTAATTCTTCTTCAGTATAAACAATTTATTTCTACCATTCTTCCAACATATCTATGATAGTGGTTCACTGTCTAACTTTTTACATAGTGCATCCTCCGATTGTTGAAATTCTCTAAATATTTGTGCTTCATCAAAAATATGTCCCTTGATAGTACAAATAAATAAATTTAATGAAATACTTGATAATGTTATTCATATTTTCATTGAGTTTAGATGGAATATACCTAAATGATACATTATCATCATAACATGAACAAGGTTCATTAGAAGAATAATAATTAAAAGAATAATTACTATGTGTACCACTCTTGTTACCTTTAGTTAGTTGTTTTTCTCCATTTACTCTTGGAATTTTCTTCAACTTCCATTCCTCTATTTTATTCCTATATTTTATAGTCTTGTAAGAAATATTTATAATTATATACTCATGTGTTACATTATTTTTCTCCATATGAAGAAACATTAAAACTTTTTAAACATTATACTGCATAAAAAATATTAAAAATAACTAGGAAAAAACATTGGTCATTTAGATGGAACCTCTGTAGGATACCAATTATAGTGTTCAATGACTGATTAGGTGCTACTAATTGGGGTTGAATCATTAGTACCATCATTTTATAAATTCTTCTACCTTTAAATTAAAACACATCAAATATTTAAAGTCCCTGATCCACTAAATTATTTCTCAATGACTCACATTTATGTGAAATAAAAAATAGGATATATCTTCATACAATATTTACTACTCTTGGTATAAAGACCTAATCCTTAAAAAAATCAGTCCCCTCCCCCAGTTATAAATTCTTCACTATATACGAATGTGAGTACGAGTGATTAGACAACCCTCTTACAATATCTTATAAATTTGCTAGTTATACATCCCATATTCATACTTATTCTTTAATGATGATCTAAAGATATCAATTTCATTATCAATACATTTTATTCCACAAAAATAATGTTAGATTCCATTTATATATGTACTCCTTCACAATCTTCAGAAGAAACTAATACAGATTGGTTCCAATGGTCTTGAAACTCACTCTTTAAATCTGGTAATGTCAGGATACACTTAATGTTATTCAAAAATGTGATCATAAGAAATAACCCTCTTGTATAATTGCTCAGATTTAACTCCTTCTCACTTAGATACATAGATGTATTGCGCTTCTATAAATTTCCCTTACCTAATTGATACAAGATCTCTCTATTTTTCTCGATTTCTTGTCATAGGGATACTAGAATATATTCTTCATATTTTTTTAACAAATTAACAACTCTCAAAAAATGAATCCTTTTTTGTTACCATGAAGGGAAAATTCCCCATGATATCCACTCTCTCTTCTATTCATCCATAGTATTCATGATATATTGCCTCTAAATATTTTATTATTTCCCCATGATCACTGTGAAAATTGAAAAGATTGTATCTATATCATGGCTCAAATTTTCATTTTTATAGAATAATAAAACCATTATTTATAATATATAATGGGATCATCATTTAAATATCATGAATACTTGAGTATACTCACATTTATTAATGAAATATATATATTTCTAAAACTTCTGCAAATCCTCACTTCTTAGAGCATCAAAAATACACAACAATTTGAAAACATATATGAGAAAACTTCTTCACATAATTTCAAAACATGAATCATCTCTTTAGAATTTAGATATTTGAAAAAAAAGGTTATATAGTTAAATAAATATGTAGATTAATTTGGTTACAAGGTACTCTTATAAAAATAGATACATAGAAAAATAGATATGTGAATAAGCCATCTATGTTGTTTTATTATACCAAAAACTACATCATTTTTTACTAAAAATAGTTACATAATTCTGTTATATAATAGTGTAGGAATCCCAAATAAAGGGGAGATGAGTCAAATGTAATCCAAAATAATGAGGACACATAATAAATACAAAACATAATCGGATTCTCATATATAGTTAGCTGTTTTCCTTTAATCATTCTATGTATATTCATGGAATTAAAACTTTAAATATATGATATTTCGATCATACTTGTGCATAAAATATTTATTTTTTACTCATCCAAATATTCAACTTCATTACTCAATATCATGGCTCAAAAAAATTATAGATGCATGAATATCTTATCTAATAGGAACTTAAATTTCTCTTAGATTATAGGAGGTTGGTGTGGCCTCTATTTATGTTTGAATATTTTTTTGGTTTTATGTTTTGGGATAGTTATGATATTTTTTTCATAAATGGAAAATAACCCACACATAATTTATCTCTCAAGAGTCTTGGGGTAGAATATTATTTCTACACATGATAAGATGGAACACATGAAAAATTCAATTGATGGGTATTATTTTTGTAACATATTTAATGCATGAAGTATTATATCCCAATTACCACATTAAAATTCCCTTAAGCCGATAAATTATTTATAATAAAGTCTGTTTGGTTGAACACTCAAGATAACAATGGGGTTTTGAACCTATATCTCAACACGAATGGGATTCACAACCCATTCCTTGCCTATTCTATCCAACCTACCCACCTTGTACCAGGACATATTCTTGCGGACCCTATGTGGACTATTAGTTTATTAATTACTCTTGTGTTCTCCCTATGGGTGTTATTACACATTATACAACCATTACGTCTAGCTTTTATAGCTCTCAAGCAAGGTTGATCCTAGATTCCATAAGAGAATGATCAAGAAATCCAAGCTTGTTGGCTTGTCTAACCCATTTTTTATTAAATCCCAATTCTAAGAGGTAGCCAAAATTATCAAATAAAGATAAAAACAAGGAATTCCAAAATTCAATTAGAGATATGGAAGTTTTATCCTCATATAGTAATATTTATGTTGTATGGTCTTCATTTTTTATTCATCTATAAACAATTATTCATGAAAATGAATATATTCATGGTATTCTTTAATTTATCTTCTTCTACATAATGGATGGAAACTTCTTGTGAACATTGTGAACTTATCAAATTCCTTCTTCACATGTATTTGTAATTTAAAATAATTTTAAATGATTAGAACTTTTAATAAGGGTAATTTTTTAGTAATGACATCCAATACCATAAAGTGTTTTCATAATAATTCTACAAGCATCACCACTTCTTCATAAAGCAGCAAACGTATTTTGACAGATCATTGATCATAAATACAACACCTGGGATCAAGAAGAGTGATATTTTTAAAAAAAATTAAATACCATTAATAAATATTAATTCATGATATGACCTGTCAAATGGGTAGTATATAATCCATATAAATGAAATCAGTACATAATATAAACATGTATCACTGAAGTGGAAATGAGACCAAATCACCCATACCTTAGATCTTCGCTTACACTTATATGATTGATCCTTCTATGTAATGAAATTAAATTTATTAAATAAAATATTAAAAAAATTAATATATATTTCATTTTTATGCTCTTTTATAGTTATTATAAATCCATTCATTGAATAGTTTTTCTTACATCGACCAATTAAGGTTGTTCGGTCAATTTCTCCAAAACTACTTTGAAATATTATTTATGATTAAAGGAGTATTAAAATGGTTAAATAATTTCTAAAATGTCAATAATTTAATCAATTTCATTTTTATCAACTATAAACAATTTTATAGTCATCCATGCATGGTTATAATATAGAAAATATTCTCATCACTTTTTAGAAGTGGTAATCTCAAAGAACACACTAGCAATGTTATAATTATCTAATGGATGGAAGGATAAGATGGTAGATAATATATTATATTTAAATAATCATAATTATTTCATAAATATCATATATATTCATTAATTCTTCCTCTATTATCATCCAAGTAAAATGGTAATGAAAAAATATTACACCGATATGTGGAGATGGTAACTTGTATGTTCACACGAGTCATATTTTCATTTTACATAGGATATGCATGGGAGGAAAATGGTTGTATCATAATAATAATAAAATATAATTATATTATTGATAATTTATTCATTATGTTAGGATACATATAATATATTTAGATGAAGTATAATAAGAAAAAAACATTAAATGATTCGGGTAAGATGATTACCACTTCTTTGAGAGACCTCATTCATCATACTCTAGGTAATACCAAGAGCTCAATAATGAAGAAAATTAATCAAGGAGGTATTGTTTCTGAGCTCAGGAATGATATATAGCTCAAAAATTATGAAAATAAATATGGGGAGGAGGTTCAATTTTATATGTGAGGATAGGACACACATGGAATTAATTTCAATATATAAATATAATTAATAGTTTTCTTAGGTAAAATTATTCTAAAAAAACATGGATTATGAGAAAAATAGTATAATGTATTTATATATGCATAAAATAAAATTTATTTTGTTTTTTCCTAATTTTAAATATTATCTTTTTGTTTAACGCCTTCGTTAAAAAAATTTAACTATAACCATAGTGACACATTTTTTAACATTTCGGGGTTTAAATTTAATTTTACGCTGAAACGTGTCTCAAAAATAGATTATGTGTAAAATTATCAAACATTTACCATACCAATTATCCTATATAAATATTTTTTTAAATCATTTAATAAAATAATTTTTATCATAAAATATAAAAAAAATCATTTTTGGGAATGTTTATTTAATTTGAATTCAAAGGCATCAAGACATAAATGGAATAAAAATATAATAACATTTAAAATTTATAATTAATTATAATTACCCAAAAAATTCATATAATACCAAAATTAATGTAAAACATATTATTTTTATTATTTTTAAAATAATTTACCTTGATTTTTCTTCTACTTGAAAAAACACTGTATTGGTATTGCCTAAGTGTTTTTTAGTAATTATATCATAACTAGAAATTAAAAATAAATTTCAATAATAAAAATAATGTACTAATGTTAAAAATAATTATTTATAACTTACCATAACTTATTTTTATTCTAATTAAAATATATTATAGATATTAAAATAAACAGAGTGATATATTGTATTTATTATTTACTTAAGATAATATAAATGTCATTATCAATGTAAAAATACACCAAAATTCCATATATTTGATGTTATGATAGATAAGGTCGATCTACTATCATCTAATGAAATTAATTTATGCTTTGTGTTCATTTTGACACGTTATCTCATAGTTTTTTCCCCTAATTAACCAATTTTACCCATTATAGAGGTGAAACATATTTACCATGGTCACAATTCATTATGACTCAAAATAAAATTTTAATATTTTCAAAATTTTAACCTTTTTATTAAAAATATGGAAGTATTTTTTTATTATACCATTTCTAGATTTGGAATAGATAAATTTCAATATAAATTAATAAATCATAATGAAAAACAATTTTTCAAAATTGTTTTAAGCATAAAAACATATTTCCCAAAATAAAATATTATATTGATTAATAAGGAATTATTTAGTTTATTCTCAATAAAATGTATCTATTTTTTCATTAAAACAAAATAAATAATAATAACGTACTTTTAAATTACTTTATTTAATGAAAATAAATGACATCTTTTCAAAACTAAATGTTTTCACTATTCAGTCAAAATCTATTATTTCCGAAAAATATCAAAAATTCATCCTTTGGATATTATAAAATTATAATTTCAAAAATTAATTCCATTTTTTCAAATAAAATTTTTAAAATTGGTAGTAATTAATTATTATATCTGTGTCAGAAATGTAATAAAATTGTTTTTAAAGAAAATGTAATTTTGAGGTACAAAATGACTTTACAAATAATATTGTACTTATTTATTTTTAATTTACCAGTACATTTACATTTTATAAAAACATTAAATATACATTTCATAATGTGGTTATTCCTATTCATACCCTCCAACCCAATGTCTATGTTTTAAAAAACTTATTTAAATAATATTATTTCACATTTTGTTTAATATTGGTGTTGTGTGTTACACACTATAAAACCTAGTGTAGTTTTTAAAAGAAAATATAAAATAAATTATTGGGGTATTATATTATCCCAAAGATAAAAAAATTCCTCAGCAATTTTAATTCTCCTTTTCTAAACTAAATATATCATAACATAGTAACAAAAATGGATATAGATTTTTCAGTAAACATTAGTTTTTTGGTTATGACCAAAAAACTTATCATGTTTGTACATCTATAAGACTAATACTTGAATAAAAGTATCTAAAAACATACCATGGTAGTTAAGTGATGCTTTTCATATAAGACTCAATATATTTCCCTTCTGTTTTCTTGAGTTTGAGAAATTAATTTACTTTTGGGATAAACAATATGATAGTATTTAGTTAATTGATTTATTCACATTATATAAGCATGACTTCATCCTTTGATGTGAATTATTAGGATAAAGATTAATTTTTCATTCTCCATGAACTAAAATAAAGTTTTAACAAACTATAAAATCTATAAAATGATGAAAATTAATTCCTTCTATCCAAAACAAAAATAGTTAAGACAAGGTAAAATAATAACCATTAAAAAAGTAATATCCAAAATATTAATAGTAAACATTGATCAACTTATAACTCCTAAAATATAATTGATTAAATTTTAACCCAAATATTATAATGGTTTATGACTTATTCTTCCAGAGTCATCATATATTTTTACCCAAACAAACTTTTCACTCAAATATGTATATTCTCTTATTACATATAATTATTCCAAAAAAAAACAAAAAAAAATATGTAAACATCACCAAGGGTCTTCATGTATTATCTCATAATAAAATTAATTTTAATCTATATATTTTTCATTAAATTTGTCCAAAAATATCACATTTTCATAAAAATCACTTTTCATATTGATTGATACAATTAAAAAATGTTTCCAAAATTATATTTTATAAATTTTCCAAACAAATGAATATTAGTATAAAAATCCTTTGATATTTTCCATTAATAGTAATACAAAAAATATAATTGATAAATTGCAATACATCATAATCATATATTCTCTAATTTAACCATAATTTCCTTAAATTAAAATCCTTAAATTTTACATTCATCCAGGACGGTTATTTATTGACTGATTTTTTATAAATATCATTAGATATTCCATCTAGGGAGAAACTTATTACATGAAAATAAAATTCATTAAATAAAAATTCACTTAATAAATTTTCTATATAAATACTTTTATATAAAATATTCAAAAATTATTCCCAAGTAATTATTATGCTCTTCATAATATTTAGATTATTTCAATAAATCATCAATAAATATGATAATAAAATTATTAGATTTGTCCTTGATGCATGGGGATTTGGTTTTCAGAATACCCCATCTCCATATAGTTAAAGAATTGGATATTAATAGATTATTTATTTCCTTCCTAATTATAAGCATGATGACATTTTTCTCTTTGTTTTTAAGAAACTCTCATTTTCTTTATGTATTCACCCAAGTTATTCTTCCCATATTCTGAAAACATTTTTTGTTTAATATTTATCATTTAATAATCTTGATCACGTGAACATTCATGAAACTGCACTTTTCTCTTATTGTTAGGAAATTCAGTTAGGTACATATTTTTTCAAAAATCGAGATAGTTGGCCAGGCATAATAATGAGAAAATTCACTCTATATTCTTCCCTATTTAGTTTCTCCATACATGAATTAATATCAATCATAACCCTAATAATTTTCCTAATTTTATATTGATATACTTGACTTCAACACTTGATATTTTTTCATGATCAACAAGGTAATCCCAACATTGACCAAGGATTTTGATTACCTTCTTTCTTTTAGGATCCATACCAAAAACATATTACACACTTATTTATCCCAAATTCATCATTAATAGTGATTCATGGAATCAAATTCCCTAAAATGTTCTTAAATAATCCAATGGATTTTCATAATAACCATGTTATATATTTTAATCAAAAACCTATTTCCCAATGATTCTACTAAATTTTCTATGATAGCCATTATAACACCTTGATTATAATAACCTATAGTTAATGCTTAATTAATACATTTTTACAAGATAAGTCTATAAGTATTAGAAAACTATATATATACATGGATTCTATATCACATTGGAAATTAAATACATATCATGAAAAACATTCTTGCGTCCTTAAAAATCATTCAAATATTCCTTATTAATATCCTGGGTAAAGATAAATAAAAATGGGTGATCTCAACTTCATAGTAAGGGTTACGTATGGATGAGTTTTTCATCATTAAAAAACTAATAATCAATATAGATTATTGGATAATAAAAACACAATACATTGAATCTAGAATTTTAGTAAAAAGTGCAACAATGGATTATATCAAAATAGATCTCACATGGATAATTGAAACTAAATTCCCAAAAAATTAAATTCATAAATATGAGCATTCATGAACTTTCTATCAATGTATCATCCAAGTTATCATAAATTTTACCATCAAAGCCTCTCAACCAAGACATTATTTTTAATTAATGGGTAGGTTTAAACCAAATACCCATATAATATAGACACCTAATTTTTTCTTCATAATCATGTCAATGAATCAAGGAGATATATATAACTCGGCCTCACCCATAACTTACACATCATATTAATTAATCATATATAAATGTTCAATTTTATTCATTATCAAAATTACTTCCAAATCAACATGTATCTTTATAAATCAATAATATTAAATATTTCCCAAGTTAATGAAATAAATCAACATGATCATAAGTCATACAAAAAGTAATATGGATGGTGTATTTAGAATATATACCAAATAAATAATAAGAATCATCAAAATATTTTTACATATATAAAAATACATTATAATAATATATTAGGATTTATTTGAAAATGAGAGAAAATATCATTTCCTTTTGATAAAATTCTAAATAAAAATTCCAAAAATATGGAGAAAGTTAATTTCTTTGAAAATAATCATATAAAGTTTTAAATAAATATTCATATAAAATTACATTCATCAAAATACTAAAAAAATATCTTTTTGTATACATTAAAATAGAACATTCATTTTTACCTTCATAAAAAGTTAATAAAATGACTTTTTTGAAAAAACATTACAAATATTCAAGTTCAAAACATTCAAAAGATATTAAAATTTTGAAAAAATTACTTTAAAAAATATTTTGATAATATAAAATGGAATTCTTGAAAAAAAATATATGGAATAAAACCATCTTCTACCAAAGAGGAAATAACGTCTATTTTTATTTAAAACATATTCCCTGTCATTTTTAGTACCAAAGAGAGGAAAATGGTACTATTACATGAAAATTACATAAATAAGTAGAGGATAATAAAATATATCATTTTCAAAATATAATATCGATATAATTTTTCATAATTTAAATTTATCATAAACAATCCTTGAAAGAAATGGGATTGTAACACAAATTACATTCGACTTAAATAACTTTAGAATCAAAAACCACCTAAAATTATATAATTTAATTTAATCTTTAAATACCTTGAATAATTAAAAATTCATGATATTATATGTCATATGGGTAGTATATACCATATATAAAATAAATTAGGTTGATAATATAAATATGTCTCATTGAAGTGAAAATGAGAAAAAATCACGATTACATTGGGTCTTCCCTTAGTGTTCTGTGTTTGATCATCCTATATAATAAATTTAAATTTATTAAATACTTCCTTGAGGTCATTTTTAATATTTATTCCTTTTTCTAAGTTCCTTTTATAATCATTGGAAATACATTCATTTAATAGTTTTTCTTACATCGATCACTTAAGGTTCTATAGACAATCTCTCCAAAAATTAATTTGAAATATTTTCTATTGTTAAGGGGGTTATGAATTGATTACATCATGTCCATAATTTTAATGATTTCATGTATATAGTTTTTATTAATTATAAAAAAAATTAAATTCATAAATTCATAGTGCAAATAGAAAAATTAATTACTTCACTTCGTGGAGGTTGTAGTCCACACGATATTGGTGTTGCATAAACAATTATGGTAATTATATCATAAATAAAAATTTAAAAATATATAAAAAAAATAATCTATTAATATTATGAATAACTATTTATATTATATATTAACACCTTATTTATTCAAATGAAAATATATTTTAGGTATTAAAAGAAAGAGTGTGTCATCTAGTATTTATTATTTATTCAAAAAATATAAATTTCATTATCAAGGTAAAATTAATGAAATAATATATTATAATTTAGGATGGATATGGTGGAAATATACTCATGAAATTAAATAAAGAAAAGTTATAGGTTGATTTTGAGACTTTATTCAATATTTTTATCATTAATTGCCTTATTTTACCCATTATCGCGGTGATAAACTTTTATCATGATTACTATTCAATATCACTAAAATTAAAATTAAAGTAATAAAAAATTTCAAAATACCAAATAAAAAATGTAATTAATTTTCAATAATTCAATTTCTATAATTGGATGAAATAAATTTTAATATAAATGGTTAAAACTCATGGAAAATAGTCTTTAAAAAAATGTGTTTTTAAGCATAAAAATAAACTTATACCAAAATCAAATTTCATATAGAATAATTGGTAATTATTTATATTATTTTCAGTAAAATTGATATTATTTAACTTTATAACTAAATTAAAAAATAATTATGGTACTTCTAAATTACATGATTTTAAAAAATGACAGTTTTTCAAAAATTGGTATTTTCACTATTCACTCAAAAAACAATCTTTGAAGAAAAATATCCAAAATTTATCCTAAGACTATTATAAAATTATTATTTCAAAAATTATTTCCACTATTTAAAAAAAACTAAAATTTTCATCTATTGATTATTATTTTCTTCAAAAAATGCAATAAAATCCATTTATGAAGAAAATTTATTTTTTATACGTAAACTAATTTTACATAATTTTGAGTTCTCATTTATTAAACATTAAACAATAAATGTTTATTATATAAATCAATTATAAATATTTACTATAATTTTATTATTCATATTCTTACTCACCAACCCAATGGTTAACTTATAATATCAATATTTAAATAATATTATTTCATAGTTTTTATAACCTTCTGTGTTATATGTGCTACATGCTATCAAATGTAGTTTTATTGTTAAAATAATACATAAACTAAAATATTGGGGTCTTTCAAGGATAATAGAATTATAATAGTTATCCACAATGTAATAAATAAGGGTATATAGCCATATGTGGTCAAACATATTTTATAGCATAATGGTGTGGAAATGAGAGACAACAACCATGAGACATGGATCATAAAATGAAAATATAACATGAAAATGTGGAAAACATATAATAATAAGAAATTATAAAATTGTTAAAAAATCCATTTACTCCCATTAATTACGTTCGGAAAAAATATAATCTGGTACATTCATCATATTGTGAGAAAACCCAATCATTCCCATGTATTATGTTGTGAAAAACAAATATTATGTCTTCGCATTAGTTTCTTAGAAAAAACAATATTTCCCACACATTAACCTCATTATATCATGATATATAATAGTTTAAATAATAAATTTAAGGCTATATATAACCCCGGCCACCACATAATTAACAACCATACATATATGTTCCACATAAAATCAATCATATATCATATCATGTAAAAAAATAATGGATAGAAAATGGTTTCATAACATTTTAAAAGTTATTATGTAAAATTAAAATAAGCGTAAGATTAGTTGATACCAAAAACAAATCTCCCAAAGGAATTATATCATAGAATCACAAAGAGTTTGATCATGAAAATTAACCTAGAATATTTAGATATTTTAAATATATAGGAGGAAATGAAAGAGAAATCATAAAAGGAGATTTTATAAAATATTTTAAATAATATCTTTAGAAGATGAAGTTATAAGTCACATTCATAAATATTTTTCAAGTAGGTGAGAATAAGACTATTTGAAAATATTATTTTTTAAAATTACCAAAAAATGAGGCCCTAAAATGAAATAAATATCAAATTAGGAAATTTGAAGTGAAATATATAAAACTAATGAAAATTAAATTCAATGTTTGTTAAATATTTTTTCGTATTTTCCTAGAAAACGTCACATTGATAAAAAATGTCATAAAACCTAACTTTAAAAATTAATAAAGATAAATATAAAGAGTACTGATGATAATAAAACTTCTCTTTAAAAATAACTGAGTAAATAATTTATGGAAACAAATAATATGGAAATGGAAAGTAAATATATATTAGAAATTATGGGGATTATTCTTAGCAACGTGATATTCTTATTAAGAATAGATTCTATAAAAGAATAATTAATTTATGTCAAAAATGTAAATCCCTAGAAAATAATAATGGAATATAATATCATATCATCATAGGATATAATAAATTGATCTTGTAAGACTATATTCAAAAAATAATGATTATAGCTCAAGGAAAGGATTAAATATCAAAATTAATGTCATAATATTCATACTCAAAGGATTTATGTCAATGGAAATTAGATATAAAAAAATATTACATATTAATTATACATTATCTCCCACAAAATTATTCAAATATGACTTTCTTCTAATAATAATTTGGTATTTAATTCCCTTTTTAAGTAAAAAAATAAAGGTATGATCTCAAATGCATAGTAAGGTAAAACTTATCTGTGGTTAATAAAGGCTTTGATCATAATCATGTGAAAAAAAAACATGATAATAAGAGAAATGACTGATCAAAATGATCAAAGAATTGTAATATATGTCAATAAAACATGATAGAAGGAAATATAACCTCAAACGATCATAAAAAATAATAGAATAAGAATAGGGAAACAAGATATCATAATGATGAGACATAGTTCATAACATATACATGTAACATGAAAATGTGGCACAAACATAAGAATATAAAATCATCGCATTTTGATAAACCCCAATAATTCTCAAGAATTATGTTGTGAATAAACACAATCATTTACATGCATAATGTTATAGTAAAATCCAATCATGAAAATACATTAAGTAATGAACAAACCCAACAATTCCAAAAGATCATGTTTTGATTATGAAAAATCATTTCAACACATTAACATCATTACCACATTAGATATAAAACATTAACCAATTAATTATAGGTCTATATAAGACTCCAATAATAACATAGTGATAAATCATACGTATGTGTTCCACATTTAATCAATTGTACATAATATCAAGTAAAACCACAAGGAAAAAAGTGTTTCATAAAATTCTAAAAGGTATCACATTAAATTTAACCTTGATTTAGATCAATTGATAACAAAAATAAATCACCCAAAGTAATATAATAATAAAAACAATATATATATTGATCATGATAATTACTTCATATTAGTTTCAACTATTTGGGATAGATAAAAAAATATAATTGAAATCATTAAAAGAGATTTTATAATTTGTTTTCTACATTGTCATAATACAACGATGTAGTCACATTTTAAATTCTTTTTTGAGATTATGGGGAAAAAAATTCAAAAAAATATTATTAAATATTCCCTAATAAGTGGACCTTGAAAATAAATATACATTAATTTTGGAAATGTGAAGTGTAAGATAAAGAATTGATGAAAGTGAAATAAAACGCCTTTTTAAAAATTTTCAGTCTTTTTATAGAAAATAAAAATAGATTAAAAATAATTTTGAAATGAGATATATAGAAATATTAATAATATAAAAACTAATAAAACACATTATTTTAAATTAATAGAGAAATAAATTTTTGAAAAGAATTATTATGGACATATATGAGAATAATCCACTAGAAAGTATGGGAATTATTCATAACAAAGTTATTTTTTAGGAAGAAAAAATCCATCAAAGAATAATATTTTTTTATGAAAATATAAATTCCCTATAAATTAAGGATAAAATACAATATAAAAAATAATAAGTCTAAATAAACCAATCATAGAATAATGGTGTTTAAGAATAAATATCATGACTCAATGAAAGGGATTTTAATTAATAAAAACCATTAAAGATTTAATGGTATATAAACTTAAGAATATTTAAGTGATATTTTGAAATTTAATTTTAAATCATATAATTAAAAAAATTATGATAAAATAATTCAATGGGGTATTAAATACACCATTTCAAATAATAATTGGTTTAGAAAATGAATTTGTTCCTTAATAAAGTGGTATAGAGAGGAAAACCCATACAAACATCATTATTTATGAATTAAATATCATTAAAAATGAAGTAATAAAAATAAATTTAAATATACATAACATAAATAAGAAATAAAATATAATTAAAAAATTTAAATAAAACTAAAAAATAGCACAATCGAAAAGAAAATATTATAACTCGTGAAAGGAGTTTGATTCAAGAGAAACACTTACCTTGGATTCCTTCTAGGTCTAATGCACTCTATCCACGTTTATAATAAAAATAACTATCTTAATAACTTACATAAGGACCTATTTCATGTTTTTTACCTTTTATTCTATTCATTTATATTCATTCACTACACACATATTAGTTATTTATCGTTTATTTTCATCATCAGATCTTAGTAATTTGTTTATTTCATACATGTTTTATATCAGTGATGTTGATTCTCATTTGTTGATACTAAATTAATAAATACTAGATTAATAATAATATTGGAATTATTTTTTCCAATTATTTGTATTGTCTCATTTTTTCTTGATGGAAGGCATGGGTACGGTTTGAGAAAATAGAATTCAAGACAAACTTATTTCGTGTAATTTTGTGATAACAATTAGTTACTTTATATAGATCACTAATATCTTTATATTACCATTCTAGAACCATAATCATAATATTATTTACCATTTAATATTACATATTACATTTAATTCAGTTTTTGTAGTCCCCCATGATATAAATTTATAGCATTGTTCATATAGGGGAAAACCGATAAAAACAATAACATGATATAATCTATGGATGATTATGACTATGAAAATGATTATTTCATTATTATATAATTGTAAAATGATTATAATGATTTATATATATAAATATTTAAGTAGATGAATCATATTTTGTAATAGGTGTGTGGGAAAAAATAGAGATGAAATCAATCGGGGGTGCATTATATTCAGGTTGAGAGCATAATTTTTAACTTACAGGCCTCTTGGAAATAAGGAATTTGGGACACCTTACTCTAACTAGATGATAATAAAATTATAAGAGTAATTTATGAAATGAAAACCACAATTTTATTCCATAAGTATTCGAAAGATAGGTGTTATTTATACGGGGTAGAGTATATCTCCATTTATATGTGAAAATGACAGATATTTTGTCAAAACATAAGTTATATTAGGGATAAAGATGGAATCATTTGGTAGATAAGTGAGTTCGTGTTGTTACCCTTTATGGTTAAAGGTGAGTTATGTTTTAACTAAATTTATTTATACGTATTTGAGTGGTTTTTTGGACTGTTTAGAAGATGGGAGATAATTTAAAGAATCATTAGAGGAGGCTAAGATTACACAAAACTATTATAAGTCCATTGTCTAGCCAATATACTGCCCAACGACCCAGTCATTCTACCTAGATCAACTAGAAATACAATGGTGTACGTCAGATAGCTGGTAGGGCCATTGGAAAGTATTTTTGAAAGGGGTTGTTTTGTAACTTCATCCCAAATAGATATTTCACCTATTCCTCCTCATCATCGATCATTCAATTGAATTTAAAGTGGAGAGGATTCTATGAAGAGAATTTTTCTATTATACCCTCATTTATTTTCCAAAATTAACAGAATTTGTTACAGTGTGATCATTGGGGTAAATATAATGTCATTCTAACTTTGAATCATGGTTTCTCTTTTTTTTCCTTTTTTTATAACCCTAATATTGAAAATTTTGGGATGTTTTTAAGAGATTTGTGTGTTATTCTTATTGTGCACAATGATTCTAGGTGGTTTAGTATATCAATGCCAATAGTAGGAAATTCCTTACCATTTATGTTATTTATATAAATATTCATGTATATTTTTTATGTTTGGGTGTGTGGGTATCTTATGATAATTCTACCTAATGTATGAATGTATGTCGTAAGGAATTCAATAGTATAGCAGACCTTTTGGAGGGGAAGTGTAAGGATAATAATTATTATGATTGGAAATTCAACTTGAAATTATGGTGGACATAGGGGTTATCCCCTTCCTAACATTGACCATGGAGAAACTGTTCAGGTTCCGTTGGGGTTGGTTTAGCCTGGATAAATGATGGATGATATGGACTGGTTTTTTCATTAATTTTGATATTTTTATTGATTCATACTTAAAATATTATTCTTATGACATGGTTGAAAACCCAATAACCTTTTGTATGAGTTCATGTGACATAGTTGATATAACGAACTAGGATTTTCATACATAAAAATTACATATTTTAGATGAATATTCAATATAGTTCATAAATACCTAAACAAGGATAATAAAGGTTCAGTTCCATTAGAGACTAGAGAGATTATATTCTTATTTCTTGAAATAGTTTCAAAATATTCCATAATTATTTTCCAATAAATTATTCTTCATAAAAAAACCCTACTGAACCTCTCATAAGAAAGGGTGAGCTTAGATGATCAATAAGGGTAAAAATAGAAGATATAAATATATGAACATATGAAGTAATTAGATAGAATAAGGGTATGACATCATGAACATAACATAAAATGTATATACCAAATTTATCATTAATCGTAATCATGAGTCATAGTAAAAAACATTATCATTTCAAAATGCATGAATCACAATATTGAGAAATATTCATCAATTATGATCCATAAGTTCATTTCAGAAAATTATGGAACCATAATAGGTATATAAAACTTTTTATATGCCATGTTTATTTACCAAGACCATAAAATCATAATGGATCAGGCCTCAATGCATGTTTCCAAGAGTGGAGCAAGAACATTAACTTGTTCCTCATAATGGATCGAGCACATGGACTTATTTCTCAAATGGATCAGGCACATAAAATTGTTTCCTATAATGGATCAAGAACATAGACTTATTTTATATAATGGATCATGTTCATCAATGTGTTTTCAGTATTTTATTAAGAACATCGACATGTTTCCTATAATGTGTCAAGAACATCAACTTATTTCCCATAGTTATCCCATTAGATAGAAAAATTTTCCCAATGCTTTGGAAGGATAAATAATTCTATTCCCACCCATCACATAATGAAAACCATACATGTGTGTACCACATGTTCATTATATAATTCATCATATCATCACATCATAACCATTTCAAATAAAATGGGTTTATAAACATTTAATTAATTCAACATTGAATAACCCATGAGAATAAATGGATTTCATAAACATATCATCATCATAATCATAAACCGCCCATAGAAAGAATAATTATGGTATCATTGGATAATATCTCCATTAAATCAAAATTAACATAAATGTATATTGTCATTGATAAAAAAATCCTTTAAAGGATAATAGGAAAATTTCTTAAGGAAAATATCTTTTTTCACCTTTAAATAACCTTTTAAAAACATAAAATTTTTCCAAATATTATGAGAAGGATTTTATTTGAAAATAACTATAGAAACCACTAATGTAATTTTTAAATTCTTTATCAATTATTATGGGAAGAAATTATGTTCATGCCTTATATATTAAAATAAAATATTCCAATCACAATTTTATAGAAAAATTCAAAAGTACCTTATTCATAAAATAAAAATAAGAATCACTTTTAAAAAGTTTTTTAATAAAAATATTTGAAAATGAATTTAAAAAATCATAGGACAGGATAAAAAAAATTCTTGAAAAAAATTTAGAAAACATGTATATGGATTAAAATGGTTTTTTGGCCAAAGAGAGAAATAAAGTCTATTTTCCTCAAAAATATATTTTAAATCTCTTGTGTACTCATCAAGGGGGAAATAAATGAAACATGTAATATAGAGAGATAAATAGAGGATAAAAAAATTCATTAGATTTTTGAGAGTTATATTATAAGATTTAAACACCACAAACTTAATCATAAACAATCCAGATAAAATATAGGATTGTGACATAAAACCCTTACTAGTTTGGTAACATTTGAATAGAAAGACACATGAACTAAATAGCCTTATATGGATATTTAAATCCCAATAAATTTTATATCAATAATAATAAAATACATTCAGGGAAAATATGTACACAACATAAAAGATAAAATTTGTGAATTGGGCATGTGTCTCATAGAAATTAAAGTGACATGAAAATCTCATACCTCAATTCCCAAATTTATTTGTACAAGTTCAAACCTCCAAAATAATAAATAAATTTTTATGATATATATATTAACTAAAAAAATAATATATATATAATACGATATATATTTTACATATTAATTTTATCACCCATTTATAATAAATTCATTATGAAAGTCACAATTATGGGTGATAACTTCTTATTTTTTTCATATATGATTCGGATTAGTTGTTTTAGTCCTTATACAATGATCATGTTTCCATATTCTCCAGAATTTTAATCATGACATAAATATAATATATATTAATTATATAAATAATTATAATAATGAATAAATGTTATAAATAGAAAAATTAAATACACCATTCATCGAGACAGTAGGTTGTACGTACGCATGAATGTTATTTTCATTTTTTTACAGAAGGAATGAAAGAAAGTTAAATCATAATTACCATTTATAGATTCATTATTATATCATATAAAAAATATTTATTAATAAATTCATACTTATTTAAATATATGAAAAAAAATGAAAAACAAATCACATAAATTCATAGAGGTGGTATCCCAAACGTACGCACGAGCGACGTCATTGTTTACCAATAGTTTTGAAGGTAAGAAGTAAGATATAATTTTATAATTAAAAATAATAATTAAATAAAAAATAACATATATAATGTTTTAGAACCATCATAATAATCATATATAAAATATGGTTATGGAAAACAAATTGCATCGCAATGTTTAGAGGATAAGTTGTATGTATGCATGAGTGATAATTTGACCTCTTATTTGATGGAATAGTGGGTGAATATAGGTAGTTTCATGAAAATAAAAACATTTATTCATATTTATGATACATAATTTATTATTTAATAAATAATATAACATGTTTATATTATTTTAAAGAAGAATTAAAAAGGAAGTGATGGGTTAAGGCGATTACCTCTTCTTTGAAACAACTCCTTTAAATCTCCTCTTAATGACCCTAGGGATGGTATTTTGGGAATACCATAAAAAATATAATGTGTTTAACTAAGTTTAAAAGGTATTTTTTCAGGGTATGGTCTTTTTAGAAGGCTCCAAATTGTGTGAAGAAGAGAAAATACATGTTCCTTTTATAATTGAGTGGAGGGCCACCCTTGGGATTTCTAAAACAATGAAAATATAATAAAGTTACTCTCTAGGAAACAAATTCCAAATTCCTAGTGATCATATGATAAAAAAATTATGGGTTTGAAATAAAATAGACCAATAATAGTTTTGACATGTTTTGGTGTCATTTTTAACATTATATTTTTTATTAACTGGTTGGTTAACCAATTTTAACCCTAATTGTGGTAAGAATGTTTTTACTCTTAAAGGGTAATAATTTTACTTATAATGTAAAAAATGGATCATAAATGATAAGGGGATTTAATTTTAGGCCATAAATTATCCAGAGTGTCCACTTTCAATATTTTTTGAATTTTAAAATAATTTAACAATACATTATTTTGATAAAATGTCATTAATGTCAATTTTGACACTATTCTTTTAATTTGACATAAAATACAAAAAGAAAATTTTGGAATTAAATGATAATAATTTTAAACATCAAAAATATTTTATATTTATCTAAAAAATCTTATAACACTATAAATCACTCAAATTATATTACTTTCAATATTTTTAAAATTAATTATTTTATTTTTATATTAATAGAATAAATATTTTTGTAGCGTTGCAAAAGAATTTAAGGAAATTATTTAATCATAAAAATTTAAAAATAAATTACCATCATGAAAATAATATCCTTATTCTCAATATAGAATTTTATATTCATTCATAACATTGTTTGTTTCTCTATTCGGACACATAATAAATATTTGAAATTATGAGTGACATTTTCTATTTTCTTTGCTTTAAATATAACATTGGTCATTTTCAGGGAATTTTGTCCATTAAACAAATACATTTTTAGTATAAGGTGATAAGGGTTTAATTTCTACATACAATAAGTGTAGAGACCTGAAGCTTGACGTACATTGACATTACATTACATTTGCGTAATACTTAGTACATAACAAAAACACACACACAAGGACCGTAATAGTTTAGTGTCTTTGGAAACTCGGAATATAATCTTCTAATCCTGGTGAACGATCTTCAACATCTCCCATAAAGATCTTCCTTTTTATTATACCTAAAACCTTTCTTTATATCCTGGGGAAAAGAAAATATAAAAGGGTGAGCTCAAATGCTCAGTAAGGGTAAACAAAAGAAATATCAATCACATCATATACATAAGCACGTAACGTTTGGAAATCTTAACCTGTAAAAGAGATCATAATTTCATAACCTGGGATAACTCAAGGAAGTGAAATGTAATCAAAATAATCATAACCTAAAACATGAAACTTTGTTTCATACACACATAATCATAGAGAATCATTTCTTGTTAGTCAAGATTCATTTCCAATACTATTTTAGTGGACAAAGTCCCTTTCTGAACCGAGTCACCCTCGTTTCATTCCTGTTTCACTGAACCGGTATAACCTACCATTCCAGGAATGTCTATCTCATGAGATATAAAATATTTACCCAATGCATTGGAGGGAGATATAGGTCCCACCCATCTCATAATGATACCATTCTTATGTGTTCCACAAAATCATAAATCATACATCATTTCATAACCCAAATAAAAATGTGAATCTTAAACATCGGGACATCATAAAACAATTCATATAAGATAAAGGAATTCATAAAAGTATTTACATCATAACATAATCAATGTAATAATAGGGATATAAACAGAACCCTATATTATCTTAGATGGAAAATAATTTTGATAAAACACTTGAAATGAATTCTTGAGGAAAATATCCTTTCCTCTTCAAAAACACTTTTCCTTTCTTAATATGTCATACAATTATAAACTAAAAGAAGTTGATTAAAAATAAACTTGAAAACTTGTAAAGGAAGATTCTTGGAAATAATGTTTTAAAAATCCATTCATGCCGTATAAGTTAAAAAAAAATTCTTCGTACTTTTGTCAGAAAAGTCAAAAAGTACCTCGTACGAAAAACGACAAAAGATTCCTTTCATATCCTTTAATAAAAACTCACCGAAGGGTAAAATTGGATTTAAAAAATTTTAGGTGGATGGAAATAACATTACATATTGAGGAAACATGGATGTGGATGATAAAATACACCCCAGTAAATTTCAAAGTATAAACAATCTCGGATAAAAATTAGATTGTGATATTTCCCTTACCTTAGGTCTGATTTGCTTCTTAAGTGTCTGAACCTCCTGTATAATGATTTAAATAATGTCATTTACTTATTAAAGAATCATATTCATTGTTATTATATCTTATATGGTTCACTTATGACTTTATATTACCCGTTCTTTTGTAAATTCAAGTTAAAGTAGTGTTTTGGGTAAAATCGTCTCATTTGTTGTTCGTGTTTTAACTTGTAATTATTCATATGATTACTTAGATCATTATTACTTAATTATAGAATATAAAACATGATTTATATATAATATATATTCAGAATATACATATATATAATGGATCGATAAATGGAATTAAATACACCGTTCATGGAGACGGTAGACTGTACGTACGCATGAACGTTGTTTTCTTTTCGTTATTGAATTGAGTGGAATTAAGTAGATGACATACATATATATACACATAAGTCCAGTAGCTTTATAATGTCATATATTTCATGATTACTTATTATATATACTTTATAATCATTCATGAATGGTTAAAGTGGAGAATGAATCTCATCGCGTCGTGGAGACGGTATTCCGTACGTACGCATGAGCGATGATATCGTTCTCATGATCGTGAACTTGTGTTGAAGTGTATGTATACTATTCCAGTATCAATATCAATTTATAATAATCATATATAGTAACTCATTGCACCATTATACCCATCCAATTAAGGTGGTGGCGGAAAATAGATTTCCCCACGGCGTGGAGACGGTATTCCGTACGTACGCACGCGCGGTGATTTCGTTTTCCGTAGGATGGATAGATGGTGAAATAGGGTTGTTTCATAATTATAATAACATATCAGTATTTGATTGATACTGATGTTATTACTTCATAATGAAACAACCTAAGAAGAAGGAGTGGAAGAAGAAATAAAGGTGAAAGAATCGGTAACGGAAATTACCTCTTCTTTGAAGCGCCTCCTTGAGACATCCTCTTAGGGCACTAAAATTGGTCTTTGAGGAAGACCAGAACCTCTGGGATGTTTCTATGGAAGTGGAGAAGAGAATTTGGCAGGGTTTGTACAATCTTGAAGGCTCAATGTTGTGTGAGGAAGAGAGGGAGGAGGTTCCCTTTTATAAGTGAGGAGAGGGGCACCTTTGGAATAACTAAAAATATTATTTTATTATAAAGTCAAGTTCGGTTTTAAATATCTCCAAATTGATTTATTTCGAGGATAAGGTGGGGATGGGTCGAAATCCTCTCATAAAATAGAATTTATACAAGTTTAGGTTCCTATTTTAACCTTATCATTTAGATTTAACATTAAGTTAAATAATTTTACTTTTATCGTGTCTTCTTGTGTTCTTACACTATAAGGTTAATAATCTTACTATAAGAAGCCAAACGAACCCCAAGTTGTTTATTATAATTTATATAACCTTATCTAAGTCATTTTTCCGAACCTTAGATTTTTAGGAATAAAATAACAATTAATAATATAATATTTGTTTTAAAAAGTATTTTATGTCAATTTTGACACTATTTAGTAATTGATTTTTGTAAAAAACATAACAGAATGATAAGTTCCAAAAAAGTTAATTAAATCAATATTAACATGTCATATTAACCTATAAAATTAGTGGAATGCATAAAAAGTCTCAAATTATATTTATTTGGGTATTTATAACATTAATTATGTCAATATTTCATTAATAAGATAATTGATGCATCATCGTTGTGTCATTAATAAATTAAATTATATAATGTATAAAAATTACAAATAAAATACCATTATGTAGGAAATCGTTTTATCTTTCTAATGAATATTTAAAATCGAATTTATCTTATGTATAACCCTATATTAAAAATGTTTTAGTACATAAACTTTGATTTTAACTCTTTTAACTCTTCTTTGAATTAAATAATAATAAATGTCCTAATCTAATCCAAGTGGGCCTAAATGGTCATATTTTATTTCTAAGTTTGTTTTTGGTCGAATTACACTTATCCAATAGAATTTGGACATGTGTTAGGGTAATAATAATATCATTTTTACCCTTAATTACCCTATTTACTTTTAACCGTGGTAAATAAAAGTAAAAAGTTACTATTCACCAAAAATTATTTTCATCTCATTGAACCACATTTTACTTACTGATATCAACCGTGTCTCTCAGATTTTTGAAATTCCACTCACAGAAGCGGTAAAATTATGTTTTATGAAAAATTCAGTTTTTTAACTACCACTTAGTGGTTTCACTATTCATCAAAAATTGAAAGTTTTCAGAAAAATACCAAAAATTAGGCCTATGCTATATTTGATATTATGAACTCAAAAATGATTTGTATTTTACCAAATTCAAAACATATCAGTTTCATTAATTAATTTAAAAATTAAATCCCGTCGTCAAAACAAAAGGCGTGTTTTTAAGAGATAATAACAATCAAAAGATTGACACTTGCTTATAACTGGTTTAAATGTGAAATTACATCCAATGACCAACATTGTATTAAATTGTAAAAATATATTCTAAATATACTTTAAAACTACTCAAATTAATAATTTATCCCTATTAATTATTTCGATTGAAAAAGTTGTTTTTAATTAAAATTTATTAATTTCCACTATTCATCAAAATATGAAAGTTATCCGAAAATTACCAAAATTTCACCCTAAGCTGATTTCGATATTCCGAATCCAAAAATGAAGTCCATTTTGAAAAATAAAATTTCAAAAATTTCAAAAAGTGGTTATTACTATTCATAACGGCTAGTTTTAATAATATTTTAATAGCATATCGTTGTTTAGTGAAACTCGGTATTGCGTACTACACACGCTATCAAGGAAGGTCGTGATTGCATGTAATGAAAGGCAAGTCAAGGATGCGTGTTGTGCAAGCTCCTTTTGGTGTAGCGTACAACACAAGACATTAATGAAATTAAAAAGAATATTTTTCATAAAATCTCGGGGTGTTACATTCTACCCCTTTTAAAATGAATTTCGCCCTCGAAATTCGTCGGGGTTATAAATGGTTTACTATTCGAAAGTTTCTTTAATCGAAACCCACATCGTAAAAAGGAATACCAAAACCAATCTTTAAAAACAAAAGTATGAAATGTAACGGTTACCCAAATAAACTAATCACTGGGTTTCCACATAGGTGAAAATAGGGATATGGAAGAGAAATATAACCATCATGTTCTGATGGAGAGAGGTAGAGGACATGTCTATGGAAAAGCTAGCAATCACAAATCCATAAATTTGTGATGATCTAAGGTACCATCGGATTAATCAGATATAAGAGCACTAGGACAACATTTTTGGTTTTCAAGATCATTTCCCTAAAGTTGAAGAATTTGAATTAGAATAAATACTTACTTTATTTTGGTACAATCTCACTGTTGTTCGTGCCTTGAACATTTTCCACTTCATCTCTTAAATAAATGAAGTTGAATTTGTTATTCGTGAAGTGTTAGCAGATCATGTCATAGAATGACGGGTCATTCCATCTGTCTCAAACAAAAGGTTAGCAAAAGTTATTAAATATACATAAGTCATTCTATAGTGAGATTAATCATATATGGTTCTTAAAATGAAGTTATACTTCATATATCATACCGCTTAATATAATAACACTAGTTTCTACTAAACAGGGACTTCCTATAGGCCAGTGGTAGGCGATAAAGGCCAGTCGCACTTCGGTTGTGGGTTCGATTCCCACAGCCTTGTCCGACGCGATGGGTTGTCTCCCATCCGGCAGGTTGCCCTTTTTATATTACTATAACATCCCATCAACAATATCAAAAAAAGTTTTATCCTTAAACAATACTAACTTATGTCCAACATAATCCATTCCAATCTTTAGGATTATCTAAAATACTTCGGCCCAAGATCATAGTATAAAGAAAACTATTACTTGAAATGTCATCAACCAAGCATGTGAATACCATCATTTATCCCCCATATATCTTGTTCGTCACATTCCAGTCATGTGAATACCATAATCATGTAATCTCTTGAAAAATGAATACCCATTGAATCTTAGTGAAAACATGAGTGCTATCAAAATATAACTCTTTCCACAAACCAAAATCCTCAAAATTCTATATCCTCAAACCATGATATCACATAGTCCTTATATCAATCATGAGATCATGAATACTTTCAAACATATTAGATTCTCTTTATCCCTTCATTATGTGCATATCATCTGCTTTCCAAAAATATTTCAATCACTTTTCATGGTTACTGATGCTATAAAATTATTGAAGACCACAATAAACCAATACATAAATATTCCAATACTCCATGATACTATATACAACATTATTCTGGAATCCCATTACATAAACACTTAATCATTCCACCACATCGTTGTCATATTCAACATCGCCAATGGTGATCGCATGTCACTTCCCTTTGTCCTTTGCCTTATGTGGTATCTCATGTCGATCATCACTAACCCTTGGATTAGGGCATTTATTAGCATAATGCCCCATTTCCTTGCACTTGAAGCATTGAAGTGTTGGTGGTGTGTTCTCTGCAGTCTTTTCTTTATTCACATCATTAGAAACCCTTTTTCCATTACTTCGACACTCAACTACTCGATGACCTTCTTTTCCACACTTAAAACATTTTCTAGTCCCTTTAAGACAATCTCCACCATGCTTCTTTCCACAATTTGAGCATAAGGAAACATTCATCTTCTTTTCACTATTATTCTGAGATTTCTCCTTGAACTCCTTCTTTCATTTCTTGTAAAAACTATGAGATGGATAAGTAACACCAACTTCCATTTCTACCTTGATAGCACAACGCACAATTTCTTCATAGCTACTGAAGTCTCTTATAGCTAATGCCCTTCGAAGATTTGGTTTTAAGCCACTGAAGAATCGATCAACTTTACTTTCAGGTTGGATGATAAATCCAGATGCATACCTTGCAAGCCTTGTAAAATTTGCTTCGTATATACCAATGGATTCATCATCCTTTTTTTTTAGTTCGAGAAAATCCTTCTCCATCTTTGTCCGAAGAATACGGGGGAAGTACTTATTGAAAAATAAGTTCTTGAACTCGTCCCATTCCATGGACTCAATTTCATCTCATGGCCTTGTATTCTTGATAAGATTCCACCATTGATCAGCATCACCTTCCAAACGATATACAGCTAAGATGACTTTATCATGTTCAGAACATTGAAGAACTGAATATATCTTTTCAGTGGTACTGATCCATTGTTCAGCAACAAGTGGATCGGAAGACCCACTGAAAGAAGGCGGGCGTTGCCTCATGAAGGACTCAATAGAATATTGTTCCCTTCTTTGCTCATTTGGAAGTCCAGAATGATTCATAGCTTGTGTAAGTATAGAAATAAGATTTTGCACTCCATCTCTCATAACATTTGTTTGTTCTAGAGGACAATCATTGCATTGTCCATTGCATTGATCAACACGGTTCCTTCAGGTTCCATCCATCATCTAAAACCCAAAAAGAATAGTGTGAGAGGCAAAAATCATGCTAGGGAAAACAACATAATAAAAGAGGGAGTAACCTTAATATATAACATCTTAGGTTAAATTCTAATATCTTTAGTGCAATTCTAGGACTATAACCTATACGTATACTTAACCTTAGAGACATCCCTAGACATACCTTAGAAATATCTCTAGGGATCTCACTAACGTTTTCGCATCCTAGTTTCCAAAGGTTGACTAAACCTTTCCTCTGATACCAACTGTAGAGACCCGAAGCTTGACGTACATTGACATTACATTACATTTGCGGAATACTTAGTATATAACAAAAACACACACACAAGGACTGTAATAGTTTAGTGTCTTTGGAAACTCGGAATATAATCCTCTAATCCTGGCGAAAGACCTTCAACATCTCCCATAAATATCTTCCTTTTTATTATACCTAAAACCTTTCTTTATATCCTGGGGAAAGAAAAATATAAAAGGGTGTTCTCAAATGCTCAGTAAGGGTAAAAAAAAGAAATATCAATCACATCATATACATAATCACATAACTTTTGGAAATCTTAACCTCTAAAAGAGATCATAATTTCATAACCTGGGATAACTCATGGCCGTGAAATGTAATCACAATAATCATAACTTAAAACATGAAACTTTTTGGCATACACACATAATCATAGATAATCATTTCTTATTAGTCAAGACTCATTTCCAAGACTATTTTAGTGGACAAAGTCCCATTCTGAACCGAGTCACCCTCGTTTCAGTCCTGTTTCACTGAACCGGTATAACCTACCATTCCAGCCATGTCTATCTCATGAGATATAAAATCTTTACCCAATTCATTGGAGGGAGATATAGGTCCCACCCATCTCATAATGATACCATTCTTATGTGTGCCACAAAATCATAAATCATACATCATTTCATAACCCAAATAAAAATGTGAATCTTAAACATCGGGACATCATAAAACAATTCATATAAGATAAAGGAATTCATAAAAATATTTCCATCACAACATAATCAATGTAATAATAGGGATAGAAACAGAACCCTATATTATCTTAGATGGAAAATAATTTTGATAAAATACTTGAAATGAATTCTTGAGGAAAATATCCTTTCTTATTCAAAAACACTTTTCCTTTCTTAATATGTCATACAATTATAAACTACAAGAATTTGATTAAAAATAAACTTTAAAACTTGTAAAGGAATATTCTTGGAAATAATGTTTTAAAAATCCATTCATGCCGTATAAGTTAAAAAAAACATTCTTCGTACTTTTGTCAGAAAATTAAAAAAGTACCTTGTACGAAAAACGACAAAAGATTCCTTTCATATCCTTTAATAAAAACTCACCGAAGGGTAAAATTGGATTTAAACAATTTTAGGTGGATGGAAATAACATTACATATTGAGGAAACATGGATGTGGATGATAAAATACACCCCAGTAAATTTCAAAGTATAAACAATCTCGGATAAAAATGAGATTGTAATATTTCCCTTACCTTAGGTCTGATTTGCTTCGTAAGTGTCTGAACCTCCTGTATAATGATTTAAATAATGTCATTGACTTATTACAGAATCATATTCATTGTTATTATATCATATATGGTTCACTTATGACTTTATATTACCCGTTCTTTTGTAAATTCATGTTAAAGTAGTGTTTTGGGTAAAATCGTCTCATTTGTCGTTCGTGTTTTAACTTGTAATTATTCATATGATTACTTAGATCATTATTACTTAATTATAGAATATAAAACATGATTTATATATAATATATATTCAGAATATACATATATATAATGGATCGATAAATGGAAAGAAATACACCGTTCATGGAGATGGTAGACCGTACGTACGCATGAACGTTGTTTTCTTTTCGTTATTGAATTGAGTGGAATTAAGTAGACGACATACATATATATACACATAAGTCCAGTAGCTTTATAATGTCATATATTTCATTATTACTTATTATATATACTTTATAATCATTCATGAATGGTTAAAGTGGAGAATGAATCTAATCGCGTCGTGGAGACGGTATTCTGTACGTACGCACGAGCGATGATATCATTCTCATGATCGTGAACTTGTGTTGAAGTGTATGTATACTATTCCAGTATCAATATCAATTTATAATAATCATATATAGTTACTCATTACACCATTATACCCATCCAATTAAGGTGGTGGCGGAAAATATATTTCACCACGGCGTGGAGACGGTATTCCGTACGTACGCACGTGCGGTGATTTCATTTTCCGTAGGATGGATAGATAGTGAAATAGGGTTGTTTCATAATTATAATAACATATCAGTATATGAGTGATACTGATGTTATTACTTCATAATGAAACAACCTAAGAATAAGGAGTGGAGGAAGAAATAAAGGTGAAAGAATCGGTAACGGAAATTACCTCTTCTTTGAAGCGCCTCCTTGAAACCTCCTCTTAGGGCACTAAAATTGGTATTTGAGGAAGACCAGACCCTCTAGGATGTTTCTATGGAAGTGGATAAGAGAATTTGGCAGGGGTTGGCTGAGCTTGAAGGCTCAATGTTGTGTGAGGAAGAGAGGGAGGAGGTGCCCTTTTATAAGGGAGGAGAGAGGCACCTTTGGGATAACTAAAAATATTATTTTATTATAAAGTCAATTTCGGTTTTAAATAGCTCAAAATTGATTTATTTCTAGGATAAGGTGGGGATGGGTAGAAATTCTCTCATAAAATAGAATTTAGACAAGTTTAGGTTCCTATTTTAACCATATCATTTAGATTTAACATTAAGTTAAATAATTTTACTTTTACCGTGTCTTCTTGTGTTCTTACACTATAAGGTTAATAAACATACTATAAGAAGCCAAACGAACCCCAAGTTTTTTATTATTAATTTATATAACCTTATCTAAGTCATTTGGCCTATCCTTATATTTTTAGGAATAAAATAACAATTAATAATATAATATTTGTTTTAAAAACTATTTTATGTCAATTTTGACACTATTTAGTAATTGATTTTTGTAAAAAACATAACAGAATGATAAGTTCTAAAAAAGTTAATTAAATCAATACTAACATGTCATATTAACCTATAAAAGTAGTGGAATTCATAAAAAGTCTCAAATTATATTTATTTGTGTATTTATAACATTAATTATGTCAATATTTCATTAATAAGATAATTACTGCATCATCGTTGTGTCATAAATAAATTAAATTATTTAATGTCTAAAAATTACAAATAAAATACCATTATTTAGGAAATCTTTTTATCGTTATAATGAATATTTAAAATCGAATTTATCTTATGTATAACCCTATATTAAAAATGTTTTAGTAAATAAACTTTGATTTTAACTCTTTTAACTCTTCTTTGAATTAAATAATAATAAATGTCCTAATCTAATCCAAGTGGGCCTAAATGGTCATATTTTATTCCTAAGTTTGTTTTTGGTCGAATTACACTTATCCAATAGAATTTGGACATGTGTTAGGGTAATAATAATATCATTTTTACCCTTAATTACCCAATTTACTTTTAACCGTGGTAAATAAAAGTAAAAAGTTATTATTCACCAAAAATTATTTTCATCTCATTGAACCACATTTTACTTACTGGCATCAACCGTGTCTCTCGGATTTTTGAAATTCCACTCACAGAAGAGGTAAAATTAAGTTTTATGAAAAATTCAGTTTTTTTAACTACCACTTAGTGGTTTCACTATTCATCAAAAATTGAAAGTTTTTAGAAAAATACCAAAAATTAGGCCTAAGCTATATTTGATATTATGAACTCAAAAATGATTTCTATTTTTCAAAATTCAAAATATATCAGTTGCATTAATTAATTTAAAAATTAATTCCCGTCGTCAAAAAAAAGGCGTGTTTTTAAGAGATAATAACTATCAAAAGATTGACACTTGTTTATAACTGGTTTAAATGTGAAATTAAATCCAATGACCAACATTGTATTAAATTGTAAAAATATATTCTAAATATACTTTAAAACCACTCAAATTAATAATTTATCACTATTAATTATTTCGATTGAAAAGGTTGTTTTAAATTAAAATTTAGTAATTTCCACTATTCATCAAAATATGAAAGTTATCCAAAAATTACCAAAATTTCACCCTAAGCTAATTTTGATATTCCGAATCCAAAAATGAAGTCCATTTTGAAAAATAAAATTTTCAAAATTTCAAAAGGTGGTTATTACTATTCATAACGGCTAGTTCTAATAATATTTTAATAGCATATCGTTGTTTAGTGAAACTCGGTATTGCGTACTACACACGCTATCAATGAAGGTCGTGATTGCGTGTAATGAAAGGCAAGTCAAGGATGCGTGTTGTGCAAGCTCCTTTTGGTGTAGTGTACAACACAAGATATTAATGAAATTAAAAAGAATATTTTTCATAAAATCTCAGGGTGTTACAATAAGAATTATTATAAAAACATAAGGCCTTATAACGTAGTTTTATCCCACATTTTTCTGATTTACACTTTACTAAGGTGATAGATTTTACTATGGTAGTTATTCATATTTACCAAAAATAAAATTTGAATATCTACCAAATTTTAACCTCATAATTAAGAATATGGAATAAATTTAATAAAATTCAACACCTATAAGTATGATAAATTAATTTTAAAAATAATCATGAAAAATGAAGTGAAAATTGCTTTTAGAATAATATAGTTTTTAAGCACTAAACTAGATTTATTCTTATACCATGAACAGTTAATATATTAGATGTATATTATAATATTTTATAGAATATATAATATTTAATTTTCATTAAAATCATTCACAAATTGGAAATTTTTCAATATATATAGATAAACAAACATTTTGTGCATAAAAATACAGTTTTTCATGAAAATTCATTTTTATGTTTAAAAAACATTTATACTACATTTTACCATAAAATTGACTCTAATGAAATTAATTATATTATTAATAATATAAAAGGACTGATTTTACTTTTAAATAATTTTAAAAAATTGTAACTATGTTAATTCTTTAGAAAAATATAACTTTCAATAAAATTCAGTATTTTTCATTATTAACCGAAAAAATCAATATTTTCAGAAAATCCAAAAAATTCAGCCAAAAAAAATTTTTACATGATCATTTTAGAAATAAATTTCAATTTATAAAATAAATTTTCTTGATTTTCTAGAAAATAAGTATAATATTCACTCATAAGAATCAATAAAAATAATTTTTTTTAAACGTATTTTCAAAGAACAAAAAACATTACTATAAATTGATTTCTCTTTTCTTGTTAATTAATTAATTAATTTGTATTGATTATAAACTTTATATATATTTAATTATATAGTTAATAATATTCATATCCAACAATATAAGGGCTTGGTTCTAATGGTCATGTTTGAATAATAATATTTTGTTGTTCGCTTAAGCTTATTATTTTATATCTTGTAAGATATTGAAAATAGTATTCCTTTAAAATCTTGGGGTGTTACAAATGAACTCCCGTGAAAATTTTTGATGGGTCAGCGGGATATTTTATTACCCTACAAGAACCTTAGATAGGGGTTGGTGTGTAATATATTGACGTCCCTGGTTTCTTCATGATGGTTCATGGTATAGTCGAGGCTACAATCTATGAGATAGGCATGGGCCATCAATTCCAATTATTAGCATTTCTTTCCCACATATTCCTACAAAAATAGGTACAATTTTGGTAGTTTTTGGGTTAGTGGTGGATTTATTAGTGAATGATGACCAGGTAGGGTTATGAGTTATTTATGTAGTTATTTATTTTTATTGCATCGACCTTTATACAATTGTTTCATTTATGCTAAGGGCCCATCAGTGGTGTCCTTCTGAGTATATTCTCACACTATACATAGGAATCTCTATGTTTGTGTAGACTTTATAACTAGGTAACCAATCAAGGTAAATGTCTCCATGATATATTTCTAAGCAGCTGATGGTGGCTAGTGACTAGGGTGGCATCATGACATACAATGGGTGTAGAAAAGCATCTTTTATTGCATTTATTTTATTTCTTTTTTTACATGGATACGTCACTTCTAGGGATCCCTATTTACAGATTTATATAACTTTAGAAATTTTATGTCATCTCATTATAGCATTATGTGTTCATGTCATTGTTTCCATTTATTGGATTCTTAACTTATGTTCCTTGATGCTTCCTATAGAAAATTTATTTTGTTGCATTCTCTACAATGATATAGAACTAATATTGATGGAATAGTCTCCCCATGTGTTTCTTATCCCATCATCACTAGTTAGAAGCCTTTTTCATATGGGGATGTGTGCATGAGTTTATGTACCACCATAGCCTAGGCCAATTGAATTTGGTTATGGTGTGAAAAAATTATATCAATGCCCTTTATCTTTGAATTTATATTTGGGGCTTGGTAGAATAGATATTGGTTTAATGAGAGTTAGTTATGTGAGGAAATCTTGTTTTTTTCAAGTAAATCAATTTTATTCCACAGATTTTCTCGGTAAAATCGAATGGATTCTATTTTTTTGTAATGCAACATTTTTATTTGGTTCTTAGGAATTATTTTTTTAATTTTTATGGTATTTTTATCTTGTTTTGTTAGAGAGGGATAGTGAGTTCATGTATCATGAGTAGGAATATAGGTTAAAATTTCATATTCCTAACTACATTGATTGATATAGGTCTAAATTAATTAAAATTTAGTCAAAATATATTTTTTTTCTTCCAAAATACATTTTGATGACATATGAATATTTAAAACTGATCATACATTTATATTATTTATTATATTATTGTGACAAATATAAAGGTGTCATAATGTGAGATTAGGTATTTTATAATACCTAAGTGGGTTATTCCTTGTGGTCATGGGTAGTTTTAGTGTGTGTTCATAGCATTGTTGTGTGTGTTGGTGTGCCTACTAGGTTCTTATGTTTCGTAATGTTGATTTGTTGAAGGTGTACTGATATTTTGTTTGTAATTTCAAAAAAATGCCACCCCATCAATGTTTTATAGTGCTATTGAGGAACCTAAGTGAGTATGCTCCTAAAATAGGGAAGTTTTTTCTCATACAACCATATATTCTAGAGGGGAAGATTGAGTATTTCCCTGATTCTTCTCATATGGTTTATATGGAAGGGCCCCTTCATCTTGGAATATTTCTAATCAAACTGGTGGGGGTAGGGGTGCCAATCAGAGAGGGCCAACCATGGAATAATTTTATATGGAATTTCATCAATAACACCCTAAAACATTTTATGGTGTGGGTGGTGCCTAAGATATAGAAAATTGGACCGTGATCATCAAGAGTATCTTTGACTTGGTGGAGACATTGACTAATATTTGACTGAATCTAATATCTTTTATGTTTTACTGACCTTTTAGGAGGTGATAGAGTGTGATGATCCAAGCTTGGAGACATGATAATCTAGTGTGCATAGCATTTAAGGACCTCTTATTTGAGGAGTTATTTCTCGAGGCCTTAAGGATATATCTAACTCCATATTTTATATAACTTCAATTGGAAATGACATCTATGGATGAGTGTGAGATATGTTTTAGGGGATTTGATTAATTTCACTCCATCGTTGTAAGGTAACGAATCTTAAAAAACTCCAAAGTTATAGATTTGTATTTTTTTAGAGGTGATGAATTACGTATGAAATTTTAATCTAACTATATATTCGATAGTTGTTTATAATTATCTAACCATTGAGAAGGGGTTGGTTAAGGATAGTACAATGGGGTTTCCTCCCTCCTTAATTAGTTTTCTTTTTGTCGGGTATGGGATATCCATCATGTGCTAGGAAGAGAATACCGGATGACATGTACCTGGGTGATAAGAGCTGGTCAGGATAGGGGAGGGGATAATCTCTTCTAGCTTTAGGAGGGATTGGTCAATTGTGATTTTAGAGTAGTTAACCAGAGAATTACTACAGTTTTTGTTCCATACAGCTAAAGGAGAGAAATTAATGTGGTGAGATGGGTCATATCATGGATTTGTTTTAGGTTCATGTGGTCTATAGTGGGAAGAGGTTTGAGTCAATATCAAGCATCAAGGTATTTATCAGGAGTACCTCAAGAAAAGATTTGAGTATCTTCAGGGAAATTAGGTAGGGGATAAGTCTAGGGGTCTCAATTGCAGAAGTTATATGTTTTTCATGGTTTAATCCCACAATTGAGCCAGGGATCATGAGGATAGGGTTGTCGATCCAAGGCTGGAAGGGTGTTTGTCATAGATCATGTTCCATTAGATGATGGTGGGGGACTATGGATAGTGAGAGGTAGGGTTCTTTTTTCCTCAACATTTTCAATTTATTTTTTTGAAAAATGGTCTTATCATTTCTTTATATCCTCTAGAGTTATCATTGGACTATTCATTCTAGTTTAGTTTTTCCCAGGGTTTATTTCATTGTATAGATATCTTAGAAATATTATAGACTATGTTCGGAAGTTTCCCACATCTGCAATTGTGGTCAAAGACTATAAGAATTTATGATCTTTCATAGTCCTTGATATTTTTAGTTTTGAATTCATCTTTGGGATAAACAAATTGATGTTTCTTCTTATTCATATTTATTTTTATAGGATTTTTGTGGTTTTAACCTCCTAAAAGGGATAAGAGTACATACTTTTTTGGGGAGCTTGATATGGAGATAGGTAGAGTAGGGACATACAATTTCCCTATTTGTGTTATTTCTATGAATGTGGAGGGTTTGGTTCTCATAACAGACCATGTGAAAGATTGTTCCATTTTTCCTATAGTGGTGGATCATTACCGAGATGTTTTCCTGAATGATTCCATATTATTATCTCCTAATAAGGGGATTTATTTTTAGATTGGGCTCAGGTTGGGTGCACATCCTCTATCGATTACACTATATCATATGGAACAGGATGAGCTGAGAGAGATTAATTTACAAATAGATGACTTGGAGTAAAATTGATTCATTTACATGAGAAATTCTAATTAGGGTAATCTAGATTTATTCACCAATAAGATAGATATATTCCTTTTATTTTATGTGGATTATCGAAAATTGTATCATGTTGTAGTAAGAAAATTTGTATCCACAAAAAAGGATTGATTATTAATGTGATTCGTTGAGGATTTCCAAGTTGTTCTTCATGATTTACCAATGATCAAGGTACCATAAATTATAGGTTAGTGCCAAGGATGTTCCAAATAAATCGTTTAGGATAAGGTACTATTTGTATGATTATCTTGTGATTCCATTCGGTTTGAGGAATACTCCATCTATGTTCATGTCTATTATGAACCATATTTTTCACCCTTACCTATACTCTTTTATCAGCTATTTCGTTGATCAAATATTGGTCTACTCAAAAATATCATATCTTCATGCCAAGCACATTTAATTTTTTTTAGCATACGCTGAGTACATATTCATTGTGTTGAGTTCTCTATGTTTCACTTCTGAGTCAAGGAGGAACGTTTTTTTGGGAATGTGATTTTTTAGGAGTATATTTTAGTTGATCTAGAAAAATTTGAGGACATTATGTCTTGGTATTATTCTAGGAATGTGTTTAAGAGCCAGATTTTTATTGGATTTTCTAGGTATTATAGGTATTTTATTCATGAGTTATCCTATTTTCCATCACCTATGATAGGGATGACCAAGTTAAATTTCATACTCAACTATATTGGAAGGTCTGAGGAGGCCTTATTGGACGTAAATAGTATTTTTATATCCATTGGACTTTCTTTACTAAGACCAACTATTTTTACTTTGATTATAGGAATATTAAATGTATTGAATATTAATAAAAATTATTATTAAATATTTTTTGTTATTCTGAATGACTCTAATTAATAACTTCCTAGAGTATATGTTGCATTGATATGGTCATTGAATTTTACCACTGTGATGAGAACAATGGTGTGCTATGAAGATATTCTTAAATAATGTTTTGTGGTTGGATAATGTGCTATGATGGGACACATGGTACATAGATTTTTAGGTGTGAATACTCATAAGTATATGATTCTTCTTCTCAGGAAGATCACACTTAGTAATCTCCATGATGGGAGATTATGAGAATAGACCTTCCAGTAGTAACTATACATGTTTTGGTTTCATTGTATTTTCATATCTATGAGTGTGTGTGTGTGATGTTTCTTAAACATTATGATTATTTTTAATTCATGTTACAACTCACATACTTAGATATATTTCATAATCCATCATGATAATTTTTTATGGTGAAGTTAGATATGTTTGGTGTGTCATGAGTGACATGTCATTGATGAATAAGTCGAGGAGGGATTTGTCTCTTCAATATTTATAGAAGCTGGTATCTTGTCATTTTTATTGGAATAAAATTGTCACATTAAATTCTATGGCCCTGGTGTTACGACGTGTTTATTTCAAATAGTCAAACAAAGACATATCAAGATTATAGGTTGGGGACATGGTTATACAACCTGGTTAATGAGATATTGTGACAAATTGATTATATTACACAGTGAGTGTTCATATGGGGTTTTCGATGTTGTGACATTGTGTTTTTTCACTTTGGTTCCTCGACCCAGTGCTAGAAAATAATCTTGTACAATAGGTAGGCCAACCTAATGATACTGATAAAGAAACCTAGAGGGCCACACACTATGTTTTTTCGTTGATCTCAATTAAATTTCATTGGAGTTTAATTAATGAAATAAATATTATTCTCAAGTCTAAGATGTAATTTAATTCAAGTTATATTGATCGCATAAATTAAATAAATATTTATTCACCAGCATGTGAATAAAATGTTTATTTTATTTATTTAATATTATAATAAATATTTACTCACTGGATTGTGTATAAAATATTTATTTATGAATAAAATATTTATTCATTTGTTCAATAAATGATAAATGAGTTTGAATGGAATAAGATCAAGTCCGATAAAAAAATTAATTAACAAGTCAATTACATAGTATTAATTATTCTGAAAGTTGGAAGACACCACAAAATAGTAGTTATATAATTATTATGTGTTATGTGGTTTATTAAATGTAATAAATGTTATTTAATGGTCTATATGTAATTAAATAATATTTTAACTTAAATCCTAACCCTATAAATTGAAAACTATGTCTATTGAGTAGAATATCCAAAATTAAGAATAGAGAATTATTTCGCACAATGAATTTTATATCAAATCCTCATTCTCTCTCCCTCTCAAGAAAGGGAAGTGCAAGGGAGATTTCTTCAAGACCGAAGAATGAGCGATAAATAATGGAAATAAAACAAGGCATTATACTCATTGTGCTAGCACCCAGAGATCGAGTGGTGCTACACGGAGATCATTGAAGCACATGTGGATCACTACTAGAGGGATTTCATCCTTATATCCTCACAGTATAACAAAGGTAATTCAGAAGGGACTTTTCTGGAAAATCAACATTCACCAATGAAGAATGTTCTTAGGACTAAGTATTTATTTCTTCAAATATTAAATAAATTATTTATAAATTTTACTTACAAAAGTATCACTCTTGGTTTCAAGAAATGATTATTAAAATATGTTTTAATATATCACCCCCCTTTACATGATTCCACTATGCATAAACAATAAGTTCTTATTAGAGTGGTAACATGTAAATTTATAATTATTTATTTTATTATTGATCTATGCACAATGGTGGTAATATTTTCATTTCAAGTTATGAATTTATTAATCCAACTTGAATTAACATGTTATTTATATATTAATCATATTTTTCCAATTTTTCATTTTCTTAAAGGTTTAAGAAAAAATGAATAACAACCGAAGATGCCATCAGGAAGGGCCGAATCTTTGTCTGGTAAAACAGGGTTACATGGTATGTGGTCAGAGCACATGATGTATACCCATGCGCATTGTATCTAGATGTACCAAGAAGTTAGTTACAAACTATACATTTATTGGACACCACGTTTTGACCGAGCGAACCTAACACACTGAAATAGGATATACGGTGTGTAGCTAGAATGTACACATAATGTAGTCTGGTCGAGTTAACATGCCAAATCCCCAGGTGTGTGACTGGGATATAAGGCAGCTGAGGTACATGGCGTGTAGATTCATGTAAATGACGTGTAATATCCCATTAACTGGAAAAATTAAAATTACAATAAATTTAAAAATTACATCCTTAAAATATTATTTTATTGATTGTATCACCGTTGTGTCTTTGAAAATTTAATAATGTTTTCAAATAATTTTAATTTCATAATTAATTTATTATAATTAATATGTCATTATTAGTTCAACCATTTATTTTCAATTAATTCCATTAATGATGGGTATCTCCAGATAAGATCATATGATCATTAATATGAATGGGAATTAGTTAATTCATTTATTAATTAATTAATGCAAGCATGTTTATCCTCATTAATAGAAATAATTAATAATTAAATGAATGGTAGCTAATTATTATTTTTTATTTGCATGTATGATCATTCATGAGATTGACCAAGATCTACGTATGTGTTAGATGTTTTAATTTGATTTATTACATGAGTTTTCAATTATTTAATATTAAATTAAATGATGGCCTATTAGTCATGTCTCCCTCCATTATTATATCGGACCTATGTGTACATTGATATTTGTATAACCCCCATTAACCAATCCTTTGGTTCCCCTAACCTCTATGTGAGTAATAAATATTTGTAATTAATGTAGCATTCCAAGTCACGTGAAGATATTTCAAGATGGAACCATAATTATTCCAACCAATTTGATATACAAGTGGATAGGTGGAGTGTTTTAAGTCATTGCAAGATTGACATATGGATTTATTTTCCCTTGGTCAAAGGTTGATTTAATGTCCACTCATTAAATCAACTGTTAGATAAATCTCAAGAATGGGTCATTTAATTAATTAATTAATTATTTCTGTTTATGAAATTGTTTATATAATAAAGGCAAGGGCATGATTACATAAATAAATGAATTAATGTACAAAAGAAAAAATTAAATAAATTCATTATTTGTAAATGTTTTATCCAATATGGTTAATTAATTCTATAATTTCCACTTAATAATAACAATAAGTGTAAAGAATAAAAAACTTACCAAATTATGCATAATAAATTGAAATTCCTAAATTAAATTTTAAATCAGACTAAGCCTTCCATTACTTGAATAGGAATAAAACCACATAACTAAGTGTAGTACATGGACAAAGTTTGGACACATAATTTTATTGGATATTTCTCATGAGAGTTTTGGATTGAATTAACCGAAATGTGTTGATTTTAATATCTAAAGCCTATTCAATAGAAATTTGGAGGCATGTGATGAGAAAATCAAAGTCAAGATTTTAGGATAGGGTAATCCACTCAACAGATAAAGGAGTTTCAAGTCCACAGTTGGAAATATCACCTACCTAATTAAATTATTATGGTTCCCCTTATCAATATCTGGATCATTAAAAAAAATAATGGGGATCCTTGACACAAGAATGTTAAAGAAACTATATATTCTGAGTTCAATGGTGAGGGATATTGAGACTTGATAAAATATTGGGAGATTTAATAAATAAATAAAAACAAATAATTTATTATATCTCACTTATTTTTTAATAAATAATGTACTAATTATATTATCCTTTTAATTGTAGAATAAAATGAAAATTCCATCATCCACACAATCCCTATGATCAATATTAGATAAAGATAACCTCCAAACTGGTAGTAAATTCCAATAATGGTTTAGACGCTTATGGTTTGTTTTACACCATGAACAGAAATATTACATGCTATAATCCTCAATCCCTAATCCCCCTACTATAGAGGAGAGTGATGAAGTGTTCCATCTCTATAAAAAACATTTTAGCGATGCGGACAATGGTCAATGTTCAATACTTCATCGATGTCTAGTGAACTAATTAAATCTCATGAAAACATGGATGTATATAGAAAGATTGAGAACATTTGTGGTTTTACTATGATAGATCTAGAATAAAACGGTTTGATATCTCCATGGTGCTCATTTAGAGAAAACATGGAGTAGATGCCCCATCTGGGTCTCACGTATACAAGATCATTGTCTATATGGAGTGATTAGATGATCAAGGGTTTAAACTCTTAGAATAATTGGGTACCAACCACATTCTTTCATAACTAATTTATAGATTCTCTAGTTTGATTGTTACTTTTAATATAAAAAACATTAATAAGTCTCTGCGAGATTTTTTCTCTCTTCTTTACTAAGTATATATGGATATGAAGCATGAAAACCAATCCATCCATATGGTGAACAAACAGAAAGGGAAAGAAAATACCTTTAATCCCAAAGCTTCTTTACACCCTTCCATGAAGAGCAAGATCAGGGGGAATACAGGGGAACATTATGATGCCTATTTCTCATGTGGGAAAAAGGTCCACTGGAAGAAAAACTACACCCATCCAAATAAGCAAGGGGAATTTTTAAGTGCATTTGTTATCAAGTAAATTTATTGGTTTCTAAAGATTCAGAATTACATAAAGCTTCTTGTCCTCACATATGTATTCAAATACAATAACTATGTATATTTAGAAAGATTGACTGAGGATAGGTAGATCTTTGAGAAGCTAACGAATCTAAAATTACTGATGTAGCTATTGGGGACTACAACATCACATTGCTAACTAGAATGATCTTGGTTTTAAAGGGTTGTTATTTTCTGACTTTAGTTACCAAAAAGATTATTTCTTTATCCAAACATGATATGAATGGATTTATATTCAAATTTTCGAATAAATGTTTCTTATTTTATAAATATATCATTTGTTATGGTAATGCACATTTAAATGACGGTCTTTATTTATTTGATTACACAACCCAAATAAAGGAAAATCAATAACGAAATTCCTTCACAAGACTCATACCACACCCAAATATGGAATCATAGTCTATGTCATGTAAATGAAATGTTCTTGAATTAATTACATCATTATGTATATTTAGATTCTTTTGAATTAAAACCACATGTTGTATGTCATTCTTGTTTATAAGGTAAAATGAAAAAATTCCCATTTATTGGGAAAGGTGAAAAGGATATATAGCTTCTGGAATTAGTTTGTACAGATGTGTGTGGGACATTTCATGTTTAATAAATGGGTGTGTAATCATAATTCATAACTTTGGTTAATGATTTTAGTAGATATGGATATTTCTACTTAATGTGGTATAAGTTTGATTATTTTGAAAAATTCAAGGGATACAAGAATGAAGTTGACAACCATCTTAGTAAGAATATTAAGAAAATTTGATCATACCATGGTGGAGAATATATTAATGAATACTTCATTTATTATATATTGGAGTTCATATTTCATCTCAACTCACCCCTCTTTATACGCCTCAGTGTAATGGTGTATAAGGAAGGAGGAACCGCACCTTTTAGGACATATTGAGATCAATGATGAGTCATGTGAGTATTCCATTATCCTTTCGGGCATATGTGTTAGACAAAAACTTATGTACTAATCCATGTTCTAACTAAAGCAACATATGGTATACCATGAAAATTATGGAATGGAAAGAAACCCATGTCATATTACTTACATGTTTGGGGTTACGAAGAATTTTTTAAGGCCCATTCAAGTAACAATATTTCACCCCAAGGCACAAAGTGTATCCTTATAGGATATCCCAATGAAACAAAGGGATATTGTATACACAATCCTTCAAACAAAAAGTTTATGGTCGATAGATGAACTACATTTCTTGAAGAGGATCTTATCTCTGAAAGATATAGAGGGATAAAGATAGAATTCGTTGAATTCTAGGCTCAAGATACACATGACGTGGCATAGGGAAAAATTCCAAAAATCCTCATAGAAGAAGAAATTGGTGTAGATACACAACTGTTGTGTATGAGGACTAGAGAGGTTGGAGAATAATAAATTTTTGGTTTTATAATCACTAACGATGATGACTCATTATTAGTTGATAATTATGATCCTCTAACCTATAAAGAATTAGTAAGGGGAAAAATGTTTCCAAGTGGAAAGAAGCCATGAATTATGAAATGGATTTCATGTACCAAAACGAAATTTGGATTTCTATAGAACCTATATTATATGTAAATACGGTTGATTGCAAATGGGTATACAAGATGAAACAGGATATTGAAGGACAAGTCAGTACCTACAATGCGTGACTGGTTGCAAAAGGGATTAAATAGCATCAAGTTATTGACTTGGATGAAAGCTTTTCAAGAGTTTCAATGATGAAATTCATCATAATTATACATTACATTGTGGATTTAAATGATTATGAGATTTGGAAAATTTATGTAAAATTAAACTTCTTTAATGGGAACCTTCTGGAAGATGTCTATATGACATAGACCAAAGGGTTTATGACTCAAAAGGATGCCAACATGGTATGCAAGTTTCTATGATCCATTTATAGATTAAATAATGAATCCACTTCATTGAATATTTATTTTGATGAGGCCATAATGGTATATGTTTTCATAAAGAACGAATGTCAGTCGTGTGTCTATAAATAGTTTAGTGGGAGTGAATTCATTTTATAAATATTTTATGTTGATGAAAATTTTCTCATTGGAAATGAAATGTCAGTCTTACAGTCTGTTAAGGTGTGGTTGAATAAATTTTTCTCTATGAAGGACTTGGGAAAGGAAGCATATATACATGGGATCAAGATCCATCATGATAGATCCAAGTGGTTTCTCAACCTAAGTCAAGTACATATATTCACAATATTCTAAAAAAGATTCTATATTGATCAATCCAAGAGGGGATTTTTTCTAGTGTCAAGTATAATTCTTATTTTTAGGAAAATGCTTCCTCAGATACATGAGGAAAGAAACATAATGATAAGGATTCCATATACATCAGCGATGGGTTTAGTCATGTATGAAATTTTATTTACTAGGCTAGTTATCACCTATTCATTATGTGCGGTAAGAATATATCAACCTGGTCTAGGTGACTTCTATTTTATGGAAGTCATGAATATCCTTAATTATTTGAGGTTCACTATGTATATTTTCTTAGTTTATAGAGGAGATAAGGATATAGTTATTAGAGGATATGAATATTCTTGTTTCAAAACTGATCAAGAGTACATGAAGTCACAAGTGTTATACATCTTTACTTTTAATGGAGGTTTTCTGAGCTAGAACAGCTCAAACCAAGTTGTGGTTACAGATTATACAATAGAGTCCGAGTATGTTGTAGCTTCTGAAGCATCAAAAGAAGTAATATAGATGTGAAAATTCAACCAAAATAATATTTTGGTACCTAGAATTAAAGATCCTATCACACTATATTGTGATAATAAAGTAATGTAGGATCTTGTAAAAGACATTAAATAGGTTAATTTTTAGTGATTAGTATTTCCACAGAAGAAAATGTGGTGGAACCGTTGACTAAAGCCATCCCTAAGTAGAAAAATTACTATCATGTGAGGTCTAGTAGACTGATGGTCATAGGGAGTTGGCTCTAGTCCATGTGGGATTTTTTGGAGTTTTTGTCCTGGGATGAACTGTTTGTACTTTTATTACATGAATATTTGATGTATTTATTGTTAAAAAAACTTGTTATTACATATTTTTTATTTTTATTCATGAAACTAATGTAATAATTTCCTAGAGTATGCATCGTATTGATAAGTTTATTGCAGTTCCCCTCTATGATGAGAAACTTGATGTGCTACAACAATATTCAAAGATAAAGTTTTATGATTGGATAGCATACTGTGATGGTAAAAATAGTACATAGACTGTTTGGTGTGAGTAATCATAAGTATATGTGTCTTATTCTCATGAATTTCACACTTGGTAATCTCTAAGACAGGATATTTTGAGAACCAACCCACCAGTAGGAATTCAGCATGTTTTGGAGTCATCGGATATTCCTATCTATGAGCATGTGTGATGGTCCATAGTCTTTATGATTATTATTGATGCATGTTACAACATGAATACATAGATGTATTTCATAAACCATGATGATAATAGTTCATGGATAAGTTAGATACATTGGGTTCATCATGAGTAACATGTCATTAATGAATAAGTCGTGGAAGGATTTATCCCTTCCATATTTAAGGAAGCTGATATCTCAGACATTTGATTATAATATAACTTTCACATTAAATTCCATGTTCATGGTGTAATGACGTGTATATTTTTGGATGTTAAATAAATACATATCAATCATATAGGTTGGTGACAAAGTTATACAACCTTCATAATGAGATATTATGACAAAGGGATTTTATTACAAAGTGAGAATTTATATGTGGTTGTTGATATTGAGACATTAATTTCGTTCTCATGAGCTCCATGGCCTGTTTTTAGATAGTAATCTTAAACTTTAAGTAAAACCTCCAAATAACAATTAGAAATAATCTTAAAGGGTCACACACAATGTGTTTTTCGTTGATCTCGATTAAATTATATTGTAGTTTTATTAATGGAATAAATATTATTCTCAATTCTAGGAAAAAAATTTATTCAAGTTATATTGATCGTATAAATTATAAAAATATTTATTTTTCAGTATGTTAATAAAATATTTATTTTATTTATTGAGTAATTTAATAAATATTTATTTTATGGATTATGAAAAAATATTTATTTATTAATAAAATATGTATTTGATTGTTCAATAAATTATTGAGTATGAATGGACCAAGATCGATTCTAGTGATAGATATTAATTAACAATACCATTAAATAATATTTTTTATTGATCAAGTTGGTACTAACAAAAATAATAATAGTAATATAATTATTATTATGGGTCTTGGGGATTTTTAAAGGTAATAAATGTTATTTAATGGACGGTATAAAATTAAATAATAACTTAACTTAAATACTAAATCTATAAATAGATGAGTATGTTTATTTTATAGAATATAGAAAATTGAGAATAGAGAATTGTTTCACACAAAAAATTCTCTCTAAACTCCTCATTTTCTCTCCCTCTCAATAATGAAAAGTTCAAGAGATATTTCATCAAGACTGAAGTATGAGATATCATGAATAAAAAAAACAAGATCTTCCTCTCACTGCACTAGCCCCAGAAAATTGGGTGGTGCTACTCACATATCATAAGAGCATGTGTGGATTACCTCTAGAGAGATTCTATCATTGGATCCTCACTGTTCAATGAAGGTAATCCAAAAAGGATCTTTTTCAAACGATCAACATTCACCAATTAAGAAAGTTCCTAAGCCTAGGTATTTATTTCTTCAAATATTAAAGAAATTAATTATAAATTTGGCATAAATAATCTTATCTCTTGGTTTTAGGAAATGATTATAAAAAGAAATTTTAATATATCACTCACCTCTGCACACTTCTGATATTCCTAGAACCATCAATATAAACCTTGATTCTGATTAATTCATATCCATGTTTTGGGTATATTGTTTAATATAATGCATCATGGGTTTTTCTGGGGGTTGTCATGATGCAGGGTGAGTGAGTAGTCATGTATGGGTCCTGTTAATTACAACCTCATGAGTGGAACTACCTTACTCATTCCTTTGAGTTAGCTAGTGTAGTTAATGATCTAAAGTATTAGTTTCATTATCTCTTTAGTGATAGGTTTTTTATCTTCACTAACCACAAAATTCTATGATACATTGTTTCCCAGTGATACTTGAACCTTCACTAGATATGTTGGGTCGAGTACTTACAAAAAATTGACATTGAGATCACATATGCCCAAGGAATGGGGGAAGTTTCCATGGATAACCTCCATGATAAATCATAAGAGTTGGGTATGCAGACATCAGTGGAATATTTAAAGACCATTAAACGGTTATTGGATTATTAGATGGATGTTTTGGTGGACTATGAAGATGTGTTTTACAATCCGTTGGTTACTTCATAATACTTTATCGATTGGTTCATTTCAAGAAATTAATTTAATCCCTATTTTTTTGGTGATTCAAGATCATTTTATGGGTTATGAACATGTTATAGGATGGTTTATGGATGATAATGATGTACATAATGTGAATAAAAATCTTTTATTTCTCAAATATATGATAGTGGAATTGATTAGAGTCCCCCATGCCTCATTGTGGGCGGTGTATCTAGGATTTACCAATATGTACATGGATATGAGTTGTAATTTATAGTGGTCGGGAATCAAGACTATGAGGAGTCGATATGTTATATTTGTGGTTTTTGAAAATCGGATAAAGTCTTCGCACTTATTTTCCATTTTAGATGCTTAGTAATTAAATTAGTGGAGAAGACTTTATATATGAGAGATATTGAGGTTACATGGGGTCCCTACAAGAATTACGTTAGATCAAGACACTTGTTTGACATAATTGTTTTGGAAAATCAAATATATGTCACTGGGAACTCAAATAAATATTTAAAATTGATATCACACATATAAAGATGGATAACCTCGGAAGAAGATGCAAATTCTATAGGATATTCTTAGAGCATGTGTGCTTTATTTCGGGGTGTATGGGATGGCCCCCAATCCTTGGAGGAGTTTATATACCAAAATATTTTTTAATATTTGATTCAAACTAAACCCCTCATGTCCCTTTATGGAAAAACATGTCTATCACTATTGTTTTGACCTAAGATGGGTGATTCGGTAGTCATCAGATGGAGAATGGTGTAGGGGACATTCGAGTGAGTGAAGCTGATTCAAAAGTGGTTAGTCACTGACTATAGTAGGTGGAATTCATACAAAGACAAGAGCTGATAAAAATTAGATTACATAGTGGGTTACTATGTATTCTTATGGATATCACTTTAGCTAGGGTATCGACATTTTAGAAAATAAGTAAAACTAGCACTATGTTTTTTTTCTATTCGAGATTATTGAATAGCTTGGGGCCATGGCTTATCTACTGGACCTCTATCCATGAAATCTAGGTATCCATGAATTCCTTCATGTTTCATAGATTTTAATGTATGATCTGGAATAAACACACATATTTGATGGTGATGAAGTTCAGTTGGATGTAGATGATTCATTGGAGGAATGTCTAGTGTGGATTATAGACTAAAGAGAGAATGTATTATGTTGAAAGACAGTTCCTCGTGTATAGGTGTAATGGATTCATTGGTGGATCCAGAGGAAAAATGGGAGTCAGAATATAATTTATGGAAACAGTGGCCGGAACGTTTTGTATAAGACCCCTAGGATCACTTCTTGGAGATGAGAATCCCTTAGAGGGGGATTTTTTATTCTACTTAGTGGATCAAGCAGCCTTGAGTTTTCAATTATATTTATTTTACTATATTTTAATGGTTTCTAGCCAATTGAGGAGATGAGAGGCGATTTAAGGGCTCTTATGAGGATTTTAGAAGTGAAATAAATTTTGTTAGGTCCACCGTCTTTCTAATGGACTGTCCAACGGTCTAGGTAGTTTTCTTGGGTCCACTAGCTAGCTGGTGGGGTCCAAGGGATAACTAAGGGTTCTTGTCGGCATAATTTTTAGAATGGTATCTATTTTAACTTCCTCCAAAACCCATATCTCACCTCTTCCCCATCCTCATCAACCATTCACATAAATTTCCAATGGGGGGGTTTCTTTGGACTTAATTTGTCTCTCCGGATCTCATTTGTTCCCCAAATTGGTCATTGTTTGTTATTGTTTGATGCTTGTTGTAATATAGAATTGTTCTATCATCAACTCATGGTTTATCTTTTGTTCCTTTTCATGTAACCCTGATTTTATGATTTTTGGGATATTTTTAGGGGATTGGTGTATTATACGTTTTGTAGAAATCAATTCTATTTGTTTTAGTATGACCACACCTAAGGTAGGAAATCCTTTTAAATTTTTTATTGTTTCTATAAATTTTCATGTATCCTTTTTTTGGGTGTGTGGATAGACAATGAGACTTATGCCAAAGGTATGAATGGATTCAGTTTGGTCTGTATTGGTGTACTAGACCATATAAAGGGAAATATTCATATTAATTATTGGTTGGAGTTGAAATTCCACATGAAATTTTGGTTGTTATAGGGGTTATCGACTTGGGAACATTGACCTAGAAGGATCCATTCGGGATTAGTTGGGGACGGTTATCCTCATATAGATGATGGATGAGATGGTATATTTTTTTCCCTTTTTTAATTTACTATTTATTAATATTGATAATGATATGATTGTGACATGGTTTACCACCCATGAAAATTTGGGATAGGTTAGTGTGACATGGTTAACCTTCTATGAACATTCAATATGGGTTGGTGGGATATGTGATGACCTCCCAAGAACCTTGAAAATGGGTCACCATGTATGAGATTAACATCCCCTGTTTCCTTGGGATGGATCTAGGTGTAGTGGAGGTTGTTGCTTGTTGTACAGGCATGGGTCGTGGTTTACTATTTATATTATAGTTTGAAATAACCTTTTGTTTGGAACAGGGTACACGTAGGTAGGGTTGCGGTTGATGGTGGCATAGTTAGTGCATGATGACTTGACAGGGTTATGTGCTATTTATAAAGTTATTTTCCATTGATACATCCACATTTATACACATCCTACATTTATTTTAATGGAACATTGGTGGTGTTGTAATATTTTTATTATCACGCCCAACATGGAAATCTCATTGTGTATGGAGACATTATGATCGGGGACTTATCCAATGGAAAGGGTCTTATGACATATTTACGAGTCGGTGTTGGTGGCTTAAGATCAAGGACTCGTTGCTTCATACACTGATAGTAGAAACTATTATTTTATTTATTTTCCTTTTCTCCCTTTCTTAAATTGATCCAAGACTTCTAAGGATCCATATTTACTACTGTATATAACTCTGCATATTATATTTCGTCTTGTTATAGCATGTTGGGATAATGTTGTCATTTGAATTTATTGGATTCTTTGCTTATATCCATTGATACTTCCTATTGAATATTTTTTCTATTTTATGATCCACTCTGATATTCACTTTAAACTAAAGGAATTGTATCTCCACATGTTTCTTAGGACCTCATCACTAGTTTGCAGCATCTTGCATATGGGGTGGTGCACAGGAGGTTATGTACCACATCATCTCGTATTACATGATTTGGTTTGAAGTGTGAAAGTTAGATTAAAAAAATTATAGAAATATGTGGGTATGGCATCCACACTTAAAATCGGATTTATATAATTTCTAGTATTCAAGTTGATATAATAAAATTTAATCCAACCTAGATTACCACTTTTTACCCATTTTTAACTTGTTAATTTATTTACCATTGTAATTATTATTTTTTCTAGAAATAAAAGATGCCCCCCTTTCAGAATTTTGATGTTATGATACTAAATTCTTACTCTATTTAATCTAATTAAAATTCTAAAAAGTAAAAAAGTAATTTAAAATTTTAATATATAGAAAAAAATATTCTAAAAATTGATTCATTAAACATTAAGTCTTTATAGACATATATCCAGAAAATAAATAAATTAAATAAATTTTATTATATTTTTTATATATTTAAAAATTATTTTTTTTAATAATTTAAAGTAAGTCGATTTAATTTATAAAAACTGTACAACACTTTAAAAAAATATCTGAAAATAACCCGTTTTACCTTTACTGTGGGAACTGAATTTTACCTCGATAACTTACTTTTGTGTGTAAAAATAAAATTGTTCTTTTCAAATAATTTTAACTTAATTTTTCCAAATATAAAATAAATTTTATTAGAATTAATTTCAAAATTTGATTTAAAAATATAAATTTCTAACACAATAAAATACAATTTTTACAAAAAAATGAATCATTAAAGCATAAAAAGAATATATTTTTATTATTTTACAAGTAAAAATCATTATATGAATATTTATTTATTTATTTATTTATTTATGTTATAAAAATATTTCATTAACACCATTATTCAATTTTGATTAGTTTATTTAATTAAAATAGAAAAACAGAACTTATTGAAAAAAAATATAATTAATGATTTTATTTGTCGTTCTTTAAGATTGATTAATTATTTAATAAAAGTTTATTAAATTTATCAATACATGTGTATTAAAGGAATACATTATTATTTATTTTAATCCATTCTTTAATAGTAAATTCATGAAAATGCATAAATTAATGAAAATGTAAAAATTATTATATTAAAAATATAGCATCCTAACATTATAACGGCCCAAACTTTTTGAATGATAATTGTTTCCTAAAAATTTGTTTTATATAATTTTTTACACAAAAAAACTATATCCCATTACTAATGAAGTATAATTGAAAATTTACCATTGGGTTTCGACCGTTATATGATCATAGGTCAATTTTGATTGTTCGTTAATATGACTGTTGGAAACAATACACGTAATAATAATTTTAATGTTAAAATTTGTATTATAAATAGAAATTATAATGGTAAATTAATAAATAATGTAGAGTAGATAGCCTCATCCGGTATATTTGTGTAGTATGACGCCCATTTATCATAACAAGGTTGGGAGGTAGTGTTTTCGGGGTTCTCTCTTGTCCAAGCCCATTTTGAGATTCAAAAATTTAAGTTTGAATGAAATCACCTAGAGAATAAGTTCAAGTTAGACGAGATTACCACTCAATAGATGTTAGCTGAGCTGCCCCATGAGTCTATCACTATCACACACCCCACCGTTAGGTCATATATGGTTTTTATAATGGGTTATGTTTTAATGCCTCGGTTACTTGGATAATCCCTTTGTATAAATAAAAAATGTTTTCCATCATTTCTATATTGATTTTATTTTTTCTCAAAAATTATGATGAATTTTACAAATTGAGTTTTTAGACAAAAATTATACATTTTAGAAAAGGTATAATTGATAAAATAAACTATGTAATAATTAATTATTTTTTTAATTAAATGGTATGATTAAAACACACATTTTTAACTTTAAATGATAAAATAATTTAAGTTTTTTCAAAGTTCAAAAATATTACTATGCATTTTACTATACATTTTTTTTCCATTATTAATTTTAATACATAAGTATTTTTATAGATAAAAGTTAAATTTATCATATTTATAGAATTATTATGAAAAAATAAATATCCTTTTTGAAATAAAAATTTTGATTTTAGGTTCGGGTGAATTTATGAGAATTTTAAAAAATACTATAGTATTTCTTGAATAGTAAAAATACAGTTTGAGTTGTTCGGTATGTTTAATGACATCATAAATATTTCATAATGATTTTATGAGTAATATAAAGTACTGGTCGACTATTTTGGATTGAATTAACATAATATGTGTCCCAATTGGCCAATAATATGGGAAAATACTGTGATAAATCCCAGGGTTTTACAAGTACCATGGTCCAAGTTTCCAAGGAAATTAATAAAAAAACTCCCCCACTGTTTCTATAAATACCAACCCATTTATTTGATTTCACTGATTAAAAATTAATACTATAAGAATATTTGATATTATTACCTCCCAATGAGTCCTCCAAATGTGTCCTCAATCCCCCAAGGTTCCATTATTTGAGTTTTTGGAGTTCCTCTTCAAGGTAAGGGGAATATAAACTTCTCTTTTCTGTTCAAGTTTCTTTTTTATGTGGTATGTCTCTTAAATTTACATACTATGTTATTATATACATTTAATTATATATATTTAATGTATTAAGATTATTTTATTAATTGGATACACGTTTCCCATATCTTTTAAATGTTTTCTAAAACAATGTTTCATACCCGTTATGTTATAGATTTTTTTTCTCAAAAAAACTCTCTTTTTCTCAAGAAATTTTTTTATTTTATTTTTTGAATACACAAACATATTTATTCTATTGGTTTATTCACATGTATGTAAAAATTATATATTTTATTCAGGTATTAATATACATTAAACCCTCCTTCCTTTTATGTGAGTATAAAATGACAAAATGATCTTGTTTTTATGAATTTTCTAAAACACCGTGATTTTGATATAAACCCATTTGTTTTAGTATCAATAGGTTATTTATGAAATTTTTTATTTTGATATATGTGGATCAAATTAATTAATAAATATTAAGGGTTTTCTCTAATAGTTCCCCAATGCATTGGTTAATGAATTTAATCTCTATAGCTGACTTGTTTTACCCTACTTTGGTGAATAACCTTTGTAATTTTTATAAAAATTCATTAATAAACCTTAGTGGTATGATTTTGAATGACTCAATTAAATTTTGTATCCATATTTATATGTTATTAATCATGAAATTTTCATTATTATATTCCACTTTTACTATTTCTGATTCTTTTATGATATTCTTTAAGTTCTTATTTATAATTCTCATAATCACATGTAAATTGTTTCCCTAAATTTCCATTATTGTGCCTTATACTCACCCTTTACATTGATGAATGTCCCTAGGTTATAAGATATAGTAAATAAACATAGGATAAACCTATGATAAATCCTTTAAAGTGGATTATAATAATTTTTCCAAGCTATCATATATTATGTATCTTTTTTACAATACACTAAACTTTAAAAGATCATCTCTTTTACAATGTAATGAAAAGTTAAGTAATAAAAACAATGGATGTCATAGTTGGTATAAAATTATGGTTTAGTTATTTGTGGAAATTTGGATATAAAAATTATATCAAGAACATTAGGTACATTTTAAAATATAAGAAAACATCTTGGAATTTTGGTGAAATATTTCGTAAGTGGTTTCTGAGCCAAGAAACCCTTGTCTGGATTAAAACACGAGGATGTGTCTCTGTCATAGATTTATCTTTAGGTAAAACCAAAAAATACTACATTGATCTAAACTTTAATGGGAACTGGTGTCGAACAATGGTTCTTTCTTCCCTCCTTGTTTGAAAATCCCTAAGGATTTGTTTGGTTATTCACAATATTTTTATGAACCATTATAAAGGATTTATAGACAATTTAATTGTTGTTAAAGAATCATATATTAAAGAATGATTTTTTAATAGATGAAATTCTATTAGAAATAAAATATTATTAAATGGAACATATTTCTCATTATGGATTTCTTCTTTTAGAAAATGGTGAGAAATAGGAGACAACTCATAAATGGTGAGGGCATTGGACCAAGTGAGAACGTTCGTCCGATGGAATCTGGAATATAAAACATCATGAGAATGATGAATCAACTGACTCGGGTTATGGGAAATAAATTGAATCATGATGAGATATATGATTCACCTCGAAGGAAATATCTTTCTGTTGAGTGCTTTATGCATCAACAAACACCTTCTTTCATTGGATCTACCGACCCATTTATTTCTAAATAGTAGATAAGCTCTAAAAAAAGATATTTTCTTTATTAAATTGTTTGGAATAAGAGAAATCCACCCTTTCTAAGTACCTGTTAGAGGGATAAGCTGATCAGTAGTGGAAACTAGTTAAAAATAAAACTCCAATATGTGATATTAAAGATATGGAGTGGGAATAGTTCCAAGGAACTTTTTTCAAAAATTATTTTCCTTGTTCGATGCTATAAACATATAAAAGGAATTCTTAGAGCTAAAGAATAATAAGGATAAATCTATGGGAGGCATTGAGATGAACTTTACAAGAAATTCTTATTACACCTATAGATTTTTCATGGATCTTAATGTAAATAATTATAGATTATTTGGTGAACTATGACCCCATCTATGGAGGAATCTTTCTAATTTGGACTATGAAAGCTATAAGGAGATAGTACGAAGTTCTATGAAGGTAAAAAAGGATTTTAGTGAGATTCGGTGGTCTCAACAATCAAATGAAAAAGAGATCTTTGTAGCCAATCATAGTGAGGATCTTTTGTAAAGACCCGTAAATTTCAAGGAAATTTTTTTCTTAATTTTCTTTGGAATTTTACAAGAATGTAGTTTCTGAAGGCACCTGATTCCGAGACCCGGTGTGCCCGGAATCATTTTCCGAAGTTTGGCTCGGGTACGTTCAGTGAACGGACGAGCGGATTTTCTTAAGTTTTGAACGGGTGCCTGGAATCGAATTCTGAGGGCACCGAAGAAATCGCAGCGTCGGTTTTCTCTTAGAAACGCCTCTTCCGGAGTTGCGTTTTCTCGGGTGTGGTTTTTAATTTTCGGGCTTAAAGTTAAGAAATAAAATAATTTTTACGATAACTTTATTTTATTTCACTTAAGCCACTTGTAAGCCACTTGAAGCCACTTAAAGGAGGCTTAAGCTAAGTTGATCCGGATATGATGCTATCCAGAAATATCATACCCCCTTGGTAGGATATTTGTGAGGTGGGGCCCGCACGAGCCTCGCCGTTTCTTTCCGCTAAGTAAAGCACCTGCGAAAACCCGTCATTATGAAAGTCAACAAACGCGTTTTCTTAAATACTTAACACACCATTTAATTGGGTGGTTTATCTCGTGAATTAAATGGGCGGTTTATTTCGTTGAATTAATTCAACAAATTGATGGGTCGTTACTTACCTTTTTTGTTTTTGGCGTAATAAAAAAATAAGACCAACATGTCTTTTTGGAGGATTACTCGTTGGGAGGTTTGTCAGAGTTCTTGAGCCTTGATCCTCCTTCGCGAAGAACACAAAGAACGCGAAGAACGCCGACCTCCGACGAAGAACACCGAAACCGTGGAAGTCGACGACGCGACGCCGTGTTCCGCGACGCCGACGTTCCCTTCCTGCAACGTTCTTCTGCGACGTCTCTCCCTCCACAACGAATCTTCGATCAGCTGTTTGAGGTAAGAGACTTCGGGATTCTCTTAAATCTCCCTTGTGTTTTTTTAATAAAACACGGATTTAATTTTATATAATTAAATTAAATTTGTTGTTTCTTGGTCTGTTGAGTTCGCCGACTCAACGCCAGATTCCGCGACGACGCGACGCCCTTCCGCGACGACGCGACGATCCCCTTCTTCCGCGACGAACAAATCCGTGAAGAACGTGTGTTCAACGATGACTACGAGGTAGAGATTTTATTTTTGGAAATGCCCTTATTTCCCGTGTTGTTTCCATTCAAAATGAAGAACCCGTTTCATAAAACATTTTTATGTCATTAAAATTGTTTTCGGATATGTATTCATGTGTTGAATATTAATTCTCCTGTTGTTTATCTCTAACGCGGAGGGTGCGGGCCAAACAAACACGGCCCGACAACCCTCCGCCGTTCTTCGTTGTTGCACGGATTTGACGGGCGACGACGGAACGTGCCACAACGGAAGTTTGATGGTTCCGCAGTGAAGAGCGAGTCCCGGGAGGAGCAGCGGCGCAGACGGGAACATAATCGGACCACCGGAGCGACTCTGGGGGCCCGCGGAAGCCGCCGGCGGCGCGGGGCGCCAGCGCGGCGGCGGCACTCACGGACTCGCGGCCGCGCGGGTCCAGCGCGCACGGGACGCGGCTGAAGCCGCGTCCGGTTGTCCAGAGCGACACCCCGCAGGTGCCGCGGGGTTGTCACGCGGGGGCGACGGCTCCCCCCCCCCCCCGCGTCCCTCGGCTGTCCAGGGCGACACCCCGCGGGTGCCGCGGGGGTGTCACGCGGGGGCGGAGGCTCCCCCCTGCGTCGCTCGGCCCGCTCGGCCGAGCCGAGCCGGGCTGGCCGAGCCAGGCCGGTCCGACCGGCCGGGCCGGACCGGGTTGACCCGGTTCGGCCGACCCAGTGGGGGGGTCGGGCTGGCTCTGCCCGGGCCCGGACCCCCCGTCTTCGGACCGTTTTCGGTCAAATTCCCGTAACTTGAGCTATGGGCCTCCGAACGACGCGCCGTCAGTGGAAACGCGATCCTTGGATCGGGACGGTCGTTTCGGTATATCGCACTCAAGGTTTCGGAATACTTTGGGTTCAGCCGGGTTGGTTCGTACACGAAACCAACCGGGCCCTCGGAGCGAAAACGCTCATATCTTGAGCTACAGACGTCCGATTGACGTGTCGTCAGCTTTGTTGAATTCCTCTATGTGAGACGGATCTTTTGGCTTAAACCGCTCGAGGTTTGGATGTCGTCGGAGTGCGTTCGGGTTGGTTCACTCACGAAACCAACCGGGCCCCTGGAACGAAAAGGCCAATAACTCACAAACCGGGCGTCTGATTGACGCACCGTCTGTCTCGTTGCTTTCCTCTTGATGAGACGGAACTTTTGGTATCCTCCGCCCGAGTTTTGCATACAGATGGATAGTGGCCGGGTTGGATCGCACTGAAACCAACCGGGCCCCTGGAACAGAAAAGCTGATATCTTTCAGACCAGACGTCCGTTTGACAAACCGTCAGCGGCGTTGGTGATCACGTTGAGAAATGGTCCCTATGAGTATACCCTATAAGTGTTCGGGGTATAGTTGAGTTACGGCCAGATTGGTTCGCACACGAAACCAACCGGGCCCCTGGGACGAAAAGGCTAGTAACTCACAGACCAGGCATCCGATTGATGTGTCGTCTATTGCGTTGAGACCCCTATGATGAGGTGGTCCTTTGAGATACTTCCTTGCGGGACTTTGTGATACTTGGAGTATCGACCAGTAGCTCGTGGAGCGGACCCTCCCAGAGACGAGCGTGCGGACTACGGAAACCGTGTAGCTGGGTGTGACCCGATGACTGCTGATCGAACGAATCGGTGTGTTATAGAGGTGCGCTTGGTTGTAGCGGCACATGGGAGTGATTGGTTGTAGCGGCAGACCCACGACAGAGGTGCGCTTGGTTGTAGCGGCACATGGGAGCGCTTGGTTGTATCGGAAGACCCACGACAGAGGTGCGCTTGGTTGTAGCGGCACATGGGAGCGCTTGGTTGTAGAGGCATCCCCACGACAGAGGTGCGCTTGGTTGTAGCGGCACATGGGAGCGCTTGGTTGTAGCGGAAGACCCACGACAGAGGTGCGCTTGGTTGTAGCGGCACATGGGAGCGCTTGGTTGTAGCAGCAGACCCACGACAGAGGTGCGCTTGGTTGTAGCGGCACATGGGAGCGCTTGGTTTTAGCAGCTGGCCCGCGGTACTCGATAGGTGGAGTACTACAGCAGTCTTAGGTTAGTTAGTAGTACCTCGGAGTCGTGACAGGACCACTATACACTCCAGAGACAGAGCTCTTCAGCAGTTACGGTTTCGATAATGAAAATCCTGGTTTGAGCTGATACTTTTGACCTTTGTGATTCCTCATGATTGAGATGGGTCACTTGAAAATTTAGGTATATGTATGGGCATATACCTGGGTAGTGGTTATCCGTTGATTTCACAATCCTTGTGTTTCCTCATGATTGAGATGGGTTACTTGATAACATAGGTATATGTATGGGCATATATCTAAGTGGAGGTTATCTGTTGAGATCTTCTTTTGGTTACCCTTGTTGGTTTAGTGAGACCTTGAGGGTCTCGGGGTCCCTACTGAGTATCTTTATACTCACCCATGCACGGGCTATGCCCGCACCTCGTTGTGTTGGTTGCAGACGACGGGCAATGCTGACGGAGGCTGAGTGTTCGAGGACTGGACGGTACCCGGAGGTGGACTACACGACGAGTCGCTACCCGGAGGTGGACTACATGACGAGTCCGTACCCGGAGGTGGACTACACAACGAGACGACTCACAGAGGAGGTTGACGGAAGAGAGCGTGGAGGAGGCTAACTGTACCTACCCTTCAGGTACGATCCGTGGTGGACGACCAGGAGCTGTGCTATCTGTACCTACCCTTCAGGTAGGACCCGAGGAGGATGACCCAGGAGCTGCTTCCTTCTTCTAGTTGTTTGTCTTTTTGCTGTTGTACCTTGTTCAGTTGTAGTTGTACTTTCTTTCGGGTTTGTATTATGGCCCATCTACTTTTCAGCTTTTCTTTTGTACTTAGTGTTTTGCTTCCGCTTGTACTCTATGGTGCTTGTTTTCTTCTATAAAGGCAATGCCTTCCCAGTTATCAGGATTTTACGCCTTTGGTGCTAGTCGCCAGCCCCTGACCTATAGAAGGCGAGCTTGGGGTAGTCACGGCACGGGCCCCGAGGACGGGTCATGAAAAATTGGTATCAGAGCGGTTCGGTTCTACCGCAGACTCTGATCTTTCTTCTATGTGAAGCAATAATGTTTAGCGTATTGGGTGTGGTTATCAGTCCAGGGAGTCCAGTGTTGGTGCGACAGCCGACGTATCCGTACATCAGGACCCTGACTTCTGATTTCTGACTTAATGCACGAAAACATTGATTGCATGTGTGTTTCAAGTTTTCTTTTTGATTACTTGTGTCAGCTCACCAAGTATACTGTCCTGACCGTGGCGCACTTGTTTCCTTTTCAGGATGGCCCCACGACGACAGCCATCTAGGGTTCCGAGCGATATGTGTGGTGAGAGCCCACCGAGCATCGAGGACTCGGTACATGGCCCTTTGACAGCTGAGGCACCGACGGTACCTCTACCCGCCGAGCCACCGATTCTACCAGCCCCAGCAGCTGACGATGCACGTCGCCTTAGAGCACTGCATGAGTTCCAGCGCCAGCGACTGCCCAGATTCCGCAGGGAGACGGACCCTCAGGCCGCCGAGGACTGGCTGGAGGCAGTTGTACGGGTTTTCAGATTAGTGAGGACACCAGCAGACCTCATGGTGATCCTCGCAGCGAGCCTCCTACACGCGGCAGTAGGCAGATGGTGGAGCTTGATGCTCCAGGTGCACGACGAGGCGTCTCTCCTCTGGACGGACTTTGAGAGCATCTTCCGCTCCGAGTTCGTCCCAGCCACCCTCCTAGCGGTGCGCATCCAGGAGCTACTACTGCTGCGGCAGGGCAGTATGACAGTGGCCCAGTACTCGGTGAGATTTACTGATCTCTCGCGCTACTCCACAGATATGGTACGAGACCCGTTCTTCCGGGCCCGGACCTTCGACCAGGGACTGAGGCATGAGTTCAAGGCTTCGATGATCTCCCTCAACATTCCGACTCAGGCAGAGGTGTTGGAGCGAACCCTCTTAGTGGAGAGTTTCCTTGCTGAGCAGTCTCCAGCAGCAGGACCCACCACTTTCCGGCATGTGGCAGAGTCTTCTGCAGCGGGTAGTAGACAGATGATGCAGGGGTCCAAGAGGACTAGACCTACAGGTGGACGACAGCATGAATCTGGATCGTTTGTGCGAGGCACTCGGGATGGGCAACGACTTTACATGAGATGGCAGTGTTACTCCTGCGGCGGGATTGGTCACATGGCTCGTGACTGTACGACCCTCCATACGGATGACCAACAGATGGACGAAGGGCCCCCCGGGCAGAGGCAGAGGTTCGATCAGGGCGGGCCGCAAGGAGCAGGCGACAATGGTAGGGGAGCTGGCCGTGCAGCTGGAGGTGGACGACGCTTCGGGGTGTTTCCACCACCACCACCAGGAGGTCCACCCCGACCGTAGGGGACAGGAGGACATGGGAGAGCTCAGCTTCAGGCAGCTGAGGCCTACGATCATGGGGCTCCGGGAGGAGATGGACAGGAGCGGGACTAGCTCCAGACCTGGAGACTTTGTTCATGTTGCTTCTAGTTTTGTTGATGTATGTTTTTAGGTGCTTTGTGTCTTTGTACTTGAGCTGCAGTAATAAAAGACACCTTTTCTTGTGGCATTTACTTTCCTGTCCTCTCTTGTTTTGTTACTAAGAGGTTCCGGTTTATACTGTTGACTTGACCCTCACTTGAGAGGTACCTACTGGAGGAGACCCAGTTACCACACACCAATGCCGACAGTGTGACTCAACCCTTGGAGGCGAGAGTAACGGTTGGATCTCTTGGTAGTAGCGTCGAGGCCTTACGACGTCATCCTTGGTATGGGTTAGTATCATCCATGTCGGGATTGACTGTATTAGGCAAAGAACGTGGTTCATCCAGGGGATGAGACCGGATTTCTCTTATCGGCAAGGAAGAAATCATAGAAGCTCTTGTGGGACCAGAGGTGATCTAGGCCACAATAGAGAAGGTCCAGGTGAGCACATGGGAGCGGAAGGCTCAGATCCATGCTCAGTGCCGCCTTTGTTTCCCTAAGTTTGTGTTGAAGCTTTACGGGGACGTAAAGCCCTATGGTGGGATTAATGTAAAGACCCGTAAATTTCAAGGAAATTTTTTTCTTAATTTTCTTTGGAATTTTACAAGAACGCAGTTTCTGACGGCACCTGATTCCGAGGCCCGGTGTGCCCGGAATCATTTTCCGAAGTTTGGCTCGGGTACGTTCAGTGAACGAACGAGCGGGTTTTTCTAACTTTTGAACCGGTGCCCGGAATCGAATTCTGAGGGCACCGATGAAATCGCAGCGCCGAGTTTCGCTTAGAAACTCCTATTCCAGAGTTGTGTTTGCTCGGGCGTGGTTTTTAATTTTCGGGCTTAAAGTTAAGAAATAAAATAATTTTTACGACAACTTTATTTTATTTCACTTAAGCCACTTGAAGCCACTTAAAGGAGGCTTATGTTGAGTTGAACTGGATAGGATGCTATCCAGAAATATCCTACCCCCTTGGTAGGATATTTGTGAGGTGGGGCCCGCACGAGCCTTGCCGTTTCTTTCCGCTAAGTAACGCACCCGCGAAAACCCGTCATTATGAAAGTCAACTGATGTGTTTTCTTAAATCCTTAACGCACCATTTAATTGGGCGTTTTATTTCGTGAATTAAATGGGTGTTTTCTTTCGTTGAATTAATTCAACGAATTGATGGGTCGTTACTTACCTTTTTCATTTGTTGGCGTAATAATAAAATAAGACCAACATGTCTTTTTGGAGGATTACTCGTTGGGACGTTTGTCAGAGTTCTTGAGCCTTCATCCTCCTTCGCGAAGAACGCGAAGAACGCGAAGAACGTGAAGAACGCCGGCCTCCGACGAAGAATGTCAAACCCGTGGAAGTCGACGACGCGACGCCGTGTTCCACAACGCCGACGTTCCCTTCATGCAACATTATTCTGCGACGTCTCTCCCTCCGCAACGAATCTTCGATCAGCTGTTTGAGGTAAGAGACTTCGGGATTCTCTTAAATCTCCCTTTTGTTTTTTTAATAAAACACGGATTTAATTTTATATAATTAAATTAAATCTGTTGTTTCTTGGTCCGTTGAGTTCGCCGACTCAACGCCGGATTCCGCGACGACGCGACGCCCTTCCGCGACGACGCGACGATCCCCTCCTTCTACGACGAACAAATCCATGAAGAACGTGCGTTGAACGAGAACTACGAGGTAGGGATTTTATTTTTGGAAATGCCCTTATTTCCCGTGTTGTTTCCGTTCAAAATGAAGAACCTGTTTCATAAAACAATTTTATTTCATTAAAATTGTTTTCGGATATGTATTCATGTGTTGAATATTATTTCTCGCGTTGTTTGTCTCTAACGCGGAGGGTGTAGGCCAAACGAACACGGCCCGACAACCCTCCGTCGTTTTCGTTGTTGCGCAGATTTGACAGGCGACGACGGAACGTGCCTCAATGGAAGTTTGATGGTTCCACAGTGAAGAGCGAGTCCCGAGAGGAGCAGCGGTGTAGACGGGAACAGAATCGGACCACCGGAGCGACTCCGGTGGAAGGCGGAAGCCGCCGGCGGCGCGGGTCACCGGCGCGGCGGCACTGGCAGCCGGGAGCGGCGGCGCCCGCAGCCGGGAGCGGCGGCGCCCCGGCGCGCCGCCGGACAAGGCCGCGGCGGCGGCACTCGAGGATCCGTGGCCGCGCGGGTCCGGCGCGCACGGGATGCGGCTGAAGTCGCGTCCGGTTGTCCAGAGCGACACCCTGCGGGTGCCGCGGGATTGTCACGCGGGGGCGGTGGCTCCCCCCCCCCCCCCCCCACGTCGCTCGGCTGTCCAGGGCGACACCCCGCGGGTGCCGCAGGGGTGTCACGCGGGGGCGGCGGCTCCCCCCCACGCTGCTCGGCCGATCGGCCGAGCTGAGCCGGGCTGGCCGAGCCAGGCCAGTCCGACCGAGTCGGACCGGGTTGACCCGGTTCGGCCGACCCAGGGGGGGTCGGGCCGGCTCGGCCCGGGCCCGGACCCCCCGGTCTTCGGACCGTTTTCGGTAAAATGCTCGTAACTTGAGCTACGGGCCTTCGAACGACGCGCCGTCAGCAGAAACGCGATCCTTGGATCGAGACGGTCGTTTCGGTATATTGCACTCAAGGTTTCGGAATACTTTGGGTTCGGCCGGGTTGGTTCGTACACGAAACCAACCGGGCCCTCGGAGCGGAAACGCTCATATCTTGAGCTACGGACGTCCGATTGACGTGCTGTCAGCTTTGTTGAATTCCTCTAAGTGAGACGGATCTTTTGGCTTAAACCGCTTGGGGTTTGGATGCCATCGGAGTGCGGTCGGGTTGGTTTGCTCACGAAACCAACCGGGCCCCTGGAACGAAAAAGCCAATAACTCACAGACCGGGCGTCTGATTGACGCACCGTCTATCTCGTTGCTTTCCTCTTGATGAGGCGGAACTTTTGGTATCCTCCGCCCGAGTTTTGGATGCAGATGGATAGTGGCCGAGTTGGATCGCACTGAAACCAACCGGGCCCCTGGAACGGAAAAGCTGATATCTTTCAGACCAGACGTCCGTTTGACGAACCGTCAGTGGCGTTGGTGATCACGTTGAGAAACGGTCCCTATGAGTATACTCTATGAGTGTTCGGGGTATAGTTTAGTTACGGCCGGATTGGTTCGCACACGAAACCAACCGGGCCCCTGGGAAGAAAAGGCTAGTAACTCACAGACCGGGCGTCTGATTGACGCGCCGTCTGTTCCATTGAGACCCCTATGACGAGATGGTCCTTTGAGATACTTCTTTGCAGGACTTTTTGATACTTGGAGTATCGACCAGTAGCTTGTGGAGAGGACCCTCCCGGAGATGAGCGTGCGGAGTACAGAGTCTGTGTAGCTGACTCAGACCCGACGACTGCTGATCGAACGACTCGGTGTGTTACAGAGGTGGGCTTGGTTGTAGCATCACATGGGAGCGCTTGGTTGTAGTGGCAGACCCACAATAGAGGTGCTCTTGGTTGTAGCGGCACATGGAAGTGCTTGGTTGTAGCGGCAGACCCACGACAGAGGTGCGCTTAGTTGTAGTGGCACATTGGAGCGCTTGGTTGTAGCGGCAAACCCACGATAGAGGTGCGCTTGGTTGTAGCGGAACATGGGAGCGCTTGGTTGTAGCGGCAGACCCACGACAGAGGTGCGCTTGGTTGTAGCGGCACATGGGAGCGCTTGGTTGTAGAGGCAGACCCACGACAGAGGTGCGCTTGGTTGTAGTGGCACATGGGAGCGCTTGGTTGTAGCAGCTGGCCCGCGGTACTCGATAGGTGGAGTACTACAGCAGTCTTAGGTTAGTGAGCAGTACCTCGGAGTCGTGACAGGACCACTGTACACTCTAGAGATGGAGCTCTTCTGCAGTTACGGTTTCGATAATGAAAATCCTGTTTTCAGCTGAGACTTTTGACCTTTGTGTTTCCTCATGATTGAGATGGGTCACTTGAAAACTTAGGTATATGTATGGGCATATACCTGGGTAGTGGTTATCCGTTGATTTCACAATCCTTGTTTTTCCTCATGATTGAGATGGGTTACTTGATAACTTAGGTATATGTATGGTCATATATCTAAGTGGAGGTTATCTGTTGAGATCTTCTTGTGGTTACCCTTGTTGGTTTAGTGAGACCTTGAGGGTCTTGGGGTCCCTACTGAGTATCGTTATACTCACCCATGCACGGGCTATGCACGCACCTCGTTGTGTTGGTTGCAGACGACGGGCAATGCTGACGGAGGCCGAGTGTTCGAGGACTGGACGATTCCCGGAGGTGGACTACACGACGAGTCGGTACCCGGAGGTGGACTACACGACGAGTCCGTACCCGGAGGTGGACTACACGACGAGACGACTCACAGAGGAGGTTGACGGACGAGAGCGTGGAGGAGGATAACTGTACCTACCCTTCAGGTAGGACCCGTGGTGGACGACCAGGAGCTGTGCTATCTGTACCTACCCTTCAGGTAGGACCCGAGGAGGACGACCCAGGAGCTTCTTCCTTCTTCCAGCTGTTTGTCTTTTTGCTGTTGTACCTTGTTCAGTTGTAGTTATACTTTCTTTTGGGTTTATATTCTGGCCCATCTACTTTTTAGCTTTTCTTTTGTACTTAGTGTTTTGCTTCCGCTTGTACTATGTGGTGCTTGTTTTCTTTTATAAAGGCAATGCCTTCCCAGTTATCGGGATTTTACGCCTTTGGTGCTAGTCACCAGCCCCTGGCCTATGGAAGGCGGGCTTGGGGTAGTCACGGCACGGGCCCCGAGGACGGGTCGTGACATCTTTGATCAAGAAAGGTAATGAAAGAATGTTTAACTTTCCACATGAAATATGTGTGGGAGGAAGCATTTAGGGAACTTCTTTCTTAGGAGTGGGAAATTTTACATGTGTGAAAAAGAAGGCCATATTTCTTGAAATAATTATAGTGAGGTGAAGCTTCAAATTCTAAAAAATAATAAAAAAGGGATGATAGTGCAGGCCCTACCTGAAATACAATTTTTCTAGTGTGGAAAGTTTAGGAAATTTCCAATCACCGTCAAAATACGATGTTTATAGAGTGGGATCACCATAAACCCTAGTATAGTCCAATAGATAAAGGTCATGCTTTTTATATCATGAAGGATGAAGTTGACGATCCAAATGATGTCGTGGCAGGTACTCCCTTTGTTCTCTCAAAGCTACAAAATACTTTGTTTGATTTTGGTTATATTAATTCCTTTATTTCATCCAAGTTTTAAAAGAATATAGAATCTATTCCTACACTTCCAGAAGTATATTTATTATTCAAGAATACTAGAGGGATTATCCAAGCATCAATAGTGTATATAAACTCTATTATTCACATTAGTGAGCACAATCTAATCATAAATCAATTTTTCCCTCCCGTGTGGGAATTTAATGTTATACTAGGGATGTAATATCTCTCAAAGTATAATTCTAAGACCAACTAAAAAAGCAGGGTAATACCAATAGACTTGAATAGATAACCTACAGTTGTTTTTAAAAGTGATATATCTTGACCTAATCTTTGTCTAGAAGCACCACCCATATCTTTTTTTATGGAAATGATCAGTTAAAGTGAATAAGGAAATGAAAGTATATGAATAGATAATATCCCAAAAATTCAAGAATAAATTGATTTATTTCATGAGTAGTTACCTGGACCTCCCCCAAAAAGAGAGGAAGAGTTCTCTATTAAACTTATTCTTGGATCCAAGCCGATTTAAAAAACCCCATATAGAATGGAAAATTTGGAGGTGGGGGAATTAAAAAAGAAACTCCCAGATCTTTTGTAGAATGGTTTTATATGGACAAGTGTGTCTCCTTGGGTATCACCTATTCTCTTTGTGAATAATAAGGATAGATAAATGTGGTTATTCATTGATTATAGAGAACTTAATGGGATAACAGAGAAGAATAAGCACCCTCTTTCAAGAATTGATGAATTATTTGACCAGCCTCATGCGGATAAATTATTATCCAAGATAGATTTTTTATATCATTGTCAATAATTGTGGTTTAAGATAGAATATATTCTAAATACTGCCTTTTGATCAAGATATGAGCATTACATGTTTGTTGTAATGCTCTTTGGCTGGACTAATACTCTTAATATTTCTATGTATTTAATTATTAGATTCATTAAGGACTATATTGATAACATTATGGTAGTTTTTATTGATGATATTTTGGTATATTAAAAAACTTACAAGGAGTATGAAGATCATCTAAGGGTTATATTGAAAACTTTGAGGAAGGAGAGGTTATTTCTTAAGTTCAAAAAAATGAATTTTGGTTACAATAATTTTATTTTATGGGGCACATTGTAACTAATAAAGGAATCTTATTTGACCCTAAGAAGACAATGGTTATAGAGAAGTGTCCTAATCCTATAATAGTAACTAATATTAATATTTTTTTTGTTTTATCAGGATATTATAAGAGTTTTTTGAAATAATTTTCAAGGATTTCAAATCCACTAACCAAGTTCACTTGAAAAGGGATCAAGTTCTTCTGGGAAAAGGAGTGTGAAGAAAGATTACAAGAGCAGAAGAAGAGATTGGTTACTACACCCATGTTAACTCTACCTTCTTTCAGAGAAGAATTTGTTATTTTTAGTGATGCATCTATAGAAGGACTTGGGTTCATCCACATCCCAAATGAAAAGGTGATTTCTTATGTGTCTTAAAAGTTGAAGCCTCATGAGAAGAACTATATTACGCATGATCTGGATCTGGTTGCGGTTTTTTTATCTAAAGATATGGCGAAACTATCTTCATGGGGAGAAATGTGATAAATACACAGACCATCAAATTTTGAAGTATATTTTCACAGAAAATGAATTGAACATGGGATAGAGGAGATGGTTGGAACTTCTTAAAGACTATGATTGTTCATTTCATTATCATCCCAGAAGAGAAAATAAGGTCACTAATGTATTAATTAGGAAAGACCCTATTATGCTGGAATTGATAAGGATTTTAGGAGATCCTTTGGTCAAAGACCTAGTAAAACTAGAAAATGGAATCATAATGTAATGGACATCATCAACCCTATCCCAAATGATTTTTCAACCATTATTACTGGAGAAGATCAAGAAATATCAAAATGAATACCATTTGTTACAAAATAAAAAGGAGGCTATGAAAAATGGGAATTCCTCTGACTTCATTATTGATCAAGAAGGTGTGGTGAAATTTTTTACAAGGTTATGTGTTCCATATATTCCAAAAATAAAGAAAGATATTATGGATGAATCTCATAACCCTACTTTATCTATACATCCTGGAAGCACGAAAATGTATAGGGACCATTTTTATCATTAATTGTGAGATAAAATGAAAAGAGATATTGTAAAATATACTAAAATGTGTATGATGTGTCAACAAGTAAAGGAAAAGTGACAACTTTATAAAGGGGTATTACAACCACTACCCATATCAATATGGAAGTGGGACAATATCACTATGGACTTTTTCACTTCTCTCCCTAAAACAACCAAAGGAAAAAATGTGATATGGTTTATAGTGGACCATCTCACCAAGACATCACATTTTATCCCTATTCGGGAAGATTTCTCCCTTGAACAAATTTCTTGGACTTGCGTAAAGGAAGTGGTGAGATTGAATGGAGTGACACATTCTATCATTTCTGGTCATGATCCAAGGTACGTTTCAAAATTCTAGGAAAGTCTTCATCATGATTTGAATACTGAACTGAATTTCATTGTGTCATATCACCCTCAAACTAATGGCTAGTCTAAAAAGATTATTCATACACTAGTGGACATGATAAGAACATGCTCAATGGAATTTAAATGGGGATGAGATCAGCAACTCTCATTAGTTGAGTTCTCATACAAGAACAACTTCTATTTGAGTATTCAAATTGTACCCTATGATGATTCATATAGGAAGCGATGAAGAACTCCAAATTATTGTGATGATGTTGGTCAGGGAATACTTATTGGGCATGATCTTGTGAAAGAGATGACAAACTTTTCATTCCATCCAACAACATGTAAAGTCTGATCAAAGTCAGAAGAAGAGCTATGTTGAAAAACGATGAAGGGACTTGGTTTTTTATTTTGCAAATAAAGACTTCCTTTAAATTTCTTCTTATAAGAGAATCATGTGGTTTGCAAAGAAAGGTAATCTCATTCCCATGTACATTTCTCCTATGAAATCCTTGATCGCATAGGAGCAGTGTCCAATTGGCTTGAACTTACACAAAACCTAGATCAAGTTCATGATGTTTTCCATGTGTATCTATTGATAAAGTACTTACCTAACCATTCACATATAATCAATACAGAAGTGGAGTGGAACATGAACTCTATTATGAGGAGCATCTGGTGGAGATCTTGGACAGTAGAGACAACGTTCAATGCAACACAACTACCCACCTTGTTAAAGTGTTGTGGAGGAACCAAATATATGAAGAAGACATATGGGAACCAAAGGAGATAATGAGGAAAAATTACCCATAAATTTTCTAAACCATGGGAATGTGATGAAATTTCAGGGATGAAATTTATCAAGGGGAAAGAATGTAAAGACCCAAACTTTTTGAATGATAATTTTTTCCTAAAAATGTGTGTTATAATATTTTTTACCCAAAAAAATATATCCATTTACTAATGAAGTGAGTATAATTGAAATGTGATGATTGGGTTTTAACCATTATATGAATTTTGGCCAATATGACCATTGTAAAAAATACTCTTAATAATAATTTTAACATTATAGTCAGTATTTTAAACAAAAATGATAATGAATAACTAATGTTGAAAGAAGAGTCTATGGTCACATCCAGTAGATTCATTCCATACAAAGCCCATTTTTTAAAACTTAGTAGGAATTAAGTGTCTTTGGGCATCCCTCTTTACTAAGACCAAGCTAATCTTCAGCATGTTAAGTTGGAATAAAATCACCTGAGGGCGAAGTTCATGTTAGTGGGGATTACCACTCGGGTGATGTTAGCTGAGGTGCCCCATGAGACTATCATTATCGCACACCTCACCCTTACGACTTATACATATGTTATAAGGGGTTATGTGTGAACACCTTAGTTACTTGTATAATCTACTTGTATAAATAAAATTCGTGTACCATCGTTTCGATTTTATGTTTAGTTTTTTTTTAAAATATGATGAATTTGATAAATTGATTTTTTAGACAGAAATTGTACTTTTAAAAAAATATATAATTATTATAATAAACTAAGGAATTATAAATAATGTTTATTTTAATGAAATAGTACGATTAGAATACTCTTATTCTAATTTAAATGAAAAAATAATTTTGTTTTTTTAAGTGTAAGAAATATTATTATGTATTTTACTATGCATTTTTTGTCCGCTATTATTTTTAATAAATATTTATTTTTTATAGTTAAAATTTATATTTATTATATTTATAGAATTATTATATTAAAATAAATTTCATTTTTCAAATCAAAATATTGATTTTAGGATAGGGTGAATTTATGATAATTTTATAAAATACTTTAGTTTTTTATAAATAATAAAAAATACAATTTGAGTTTTTCAGTATGTTTAATGACATCATAACCATATGATTACGATTTAATGATTAATATAAAATTTTGGTCAGATATTTTTTATTAATATAACAAAATATTTGTCTCAAGGGACCAATACCATGGGAAAATACCATAAGCAAGCCCATGGTTTAGCAAATACCACTGTCGAGGTGTCCAAGAAAATTAATAAAAAACTCTCTCAGTTTTTCTACAAATACCCACCTATTTATTAGTTTAATTTGATTAAATATTCATCCTTTATGATGCTTTTATAGTATTAAATCCCAAGTAGTCCTCAAGATATGTCCTCAAGACCCCAAGTTTTCAATATTTGATTTTTAGGAGTTATCTTTCAAGGTAAGGGGAATCTCAACTTCTCTTTTCCATTGAAGTTTCATTTTTATGTAGTATGTCTTTAAAATTTCCATAATAATTTTTTATATCCCTTTAATTTATTAAGAGTATTTTATGAGTGGTAAACCCTTTCCACCTCTCTTTTTAATGTTTTCTAAAACCATGTTTCATACCCATTAAGCTTCAGAATTTTCTTCCCAAATTTTCTATCTTTTTCTCAAGAAATTATTTAATTTTCTTTTTTGAATACCCAAACCTATTTATTCTATAAGTGTATTCACATGGATTTAAAAATTATCTATTTTATTCTTTGATTAATTTACATCAAACTTTCATTCCTTTCCCGTGGGATTAAAATGACAAAGCAAACTTTTTTAAGAACTTTCTAAAACACCATGATAATTTTTATGAAACCTTAGTGATAAACCATGATAATTTTTATGACACCATTGTGATAATCAATGGTTATATTCTTATGAATGACTCAATTAAGATTTTTAGTAACGTATCTATGTTATAACTCATGTTATTTTCATTATTACATGCCTATTTTACCATTTCTCGTGACATTATGATATTCCTTAAGTTCTTATCTATAATTCTCATAATCACATGTAAATTGTTTCCCTTGATTTATGTTATTTGGAATTATGGTCAACCTTTCCTTTTATGTATGTCACCAGGTTGTAAGATGCAATAATTTAACTTAGGATGAACATATGATGAAGCCTTTCATGTGGATTAGAATAAAATTTTCAAGCTTTCCTGTATTATGTAACGTTTTTCCAAGACACAAAACATTAAAATAACCTATATTTGTATAATGTAATGAAAATTTGTGTAATACAAATTTAGTATTCCATAAACATCGACATAAAATCCCATCAAGAAAACTTCATGAGATCTAAGGGTTATATGTGATATAGTGATATTCACCAGTGGTGATTCAACTAGAATGCATATTGTAGTTATATTCCACAACATTGAACTTCCCTCACAATCGATTCCGTTTAAATAATAAATATTAAGGTTTTACTTGGGATTGGTTTAGGAAAACCCTAGTGACGGTACCTCTTTTCTAAGATAGGACAAGTGAGCCTCATAAGGGGGAATTATACTACATAGTGTCATTATATCTCCCTTCCCTATAGATTTAATAATTTACTTAATTCAATTTATACACATTGACTCAACAACTATCTTATAATGGTTATATTTTAATAATTTATCTCATTAATAATTCATATTTATAGTGATTATATCAATATCAATGCCAGGATTATTATGAACTCCATTTGTAAATAACTTCTTTAATACAGATCCTAGAACCCAATCAAGAGGGGAATTTATTTCAAAATATTGAGTTGAAAATAAATATTAAGATATGTATATTATCAAGGAATATATTAGTTTCATAATATTACCAATGATAGTGAGGTTGATATTATATCTTGATTATTTTCATTCTTATGGATATCGTTATCAATTTTCATTGGTGAGCAATAATTAAAAATTGTGAGGGAAAAAATTATTTAAGGTGGAGTAATGAAACACCAAATGTTTAATAACCTATTTTATTTCATTAAATTATATGTGTATAATTCTATATTAGGATTTTAAATTCTTTGAAATGAATGAAAATTTAATTGGAACAAAAACATTCAATATATTAATCAATATAAAACAATTTATTCATTTATAGTGAAACTCTATAATAAAGGTAATGAAACTATGTATTACATTCCGTGAAATATTATATACCATATATGATTACATCCATTAAAATTGAATAAATTTAAATGGGATAATAAATAGAAAATAAAAAAATATTTACAACTCTGGGATCCCATAGTTCATCTTCGCCCCTGAGAATCAACGTTAGTTCAACCAAAGATAGAATGTAAAACAAATGTCATCAAAAGAAAAATAATTATGAAAAATACATAATGAAAATTTGGAGAATGAGAGCTGTGTTTTGGGAAATTAGGATGGAAAGAATTTATGGGAGGTAAATTGGGTAATATAGCTATAATATAGAAATTATAAAAGGGGTATTTTTTCATTAGGTTCAATACGTGTAAGCTTTTCACCTCTTTGGAATTATTCGCATATAGTTGATATGAATAAATATTATTTATATGAAGACATATATAATTGTTATTTTTAAATGAAATCAATAAAATGGTTCATTTTTAAATCTTATATAATCATACTAATTCGTTTCTAAAAATAAAATTGATTATAAAGAAAATGTTTTTAGGAAACTCAGATTTTGTTAAATTTTTTATTTTTAAAGAATGATATCAATAAAATGCACTCAGAATATAAAATAAATTATAGAAAATTAATTAATAACATCAACAAATATAATTAAAGAATAATAAGTGATAATAATATCACAAGAGTAGGAACCTGGATAAATTATATGTTATATGTTTTTATAATTTCATATAATTGAAGTATGAAGTTTAGTAAAATTTAATTTTTCTGTATAAAAAAATTTAATCCATCATTATTAATTGGCTATACATAAGGATAAAATCACATAATGTTAAAAATTAAAATTTCCAAAGAATTTTTATGTTTGTAATCTGTTTTAAAATTTTCAATAAAATCAATCAATGTTAAATAAAAAAATTTATGAAATTTATTGAAAATATAGGAAATAAAATAACATTAATTCAATATTTGTTAATACTAAAATAATAAGATTAGTTTCTTATACCTTAAACACATTTTGACAAAAAAAAATTTCCTTTTTAAATATTTTATATTAATATTATTTTTTATCATATTTAGACAATTAATATAATATAAATGATTTAATAATATGAATCAAAATTCTCAACTGAGGTAATAAGCCCAATTTTATTTTTAGACACAAATATAATTTTCCATTATAAAAGTATGTTATCATGGTGGAGTTCAAAGAGTTATTTTAAAAAGAATAGTTTTTATTAGTGTTTGGAACATTTTATCTAAATAATCTAAGTTTATATATTTTAAATTATGGATTTAATATAATTTTTAAATATATAAAAAACCATTAAAACTTGTTTAATTATTAATCGATGTAAAATTAAATTAATATCACTTAATATTTTTTTAAAATAATTTTTCGGAAAAAATAGTTTTTATTTATATTAAATTTTTTTTAATTTAAAAGATAATTTTATTATATTTGGAAGATGAATTATATTAATTAGAGTACAGATTTTAAAATAACCACATCAAAATTTGGTACAGTGGGTCATAATATATTTTAATTAAAAAAAATAATAACTGTGATAAATAATTAGACAAGTTCACAAAGGCTAAAAAGTGGTAATATGTCAAAGCTCAAATTTTTTTGAATCAGGGTTCCACTTATTCATTATAGATTACCTCTATTAGGTGGTCAATCCTTATGTAGTTTCCTCACAAACATTTCTTTGGCTAGATCTACTAACTCCTTTATGATTACATATTAACCCATTATATAACTTATTTTTCCCAAGAAATTTACGTCATTTTACACTATAAAAGGAAGTCGCCTATACCATTTAAAAACCACTATATTCCATTGGAAGCTTTTTTAACAAAAATATGTCTTAATTCATCCAATTTTATATTGCCCTATATCAGATGAATTAAACCCCCGACATGAGTATTTTCCATTACCATGCATTTTATTTTATCTCATTTCCCATCCAACTCTCCTCGAATTAGGTTCACCACATTAATGACACATATTTAAGAAAATTATATATTTTTATAAAGATATTATAATAAAATAATAAACATTATAGTTTCACACACCCATAGATTATAGAATATTCTTGTTTAGTTTGGTTTAACCACCAGCATGAATAGTGCTCTAAATTTATTTCATAGATGACAATAAAAAAATTACATATAACATAAGATATTAAATAGTGAATTATGTAATGAATATTATTATATAAGGGTAGATAAACAAAACATTTTATCTATATTATGTAACCCAGTTCTATCAACAAATTACCTAAAAAAATTCATCATGGATTCCATTTTCACAAACCAAATCCATTACATCCTTTAAGTGAAAAATGGAACATTTAAATCATCGAAACATAATGATTTCAATATATTTAATAATTTATTAATGATGAACTTGGTATCAAAAAACTATAACCATAATTTCTGCCCATTATGTTGTGTGAGTCCTAATCATGTCCACAAATTAACATCATTATCTCGTGAGATATAAAACATTAACCAATAAATCGGAGGGTAATGGAGGACCCCATATATCACATAATTATAAATAATAAAACATTTTTCCACATGTAATCAGAAATATATCATATCATTTAAAACCCTTAAAAATAAAATGTGTATCAAAACATTTTCAAAGTTTCCACATAACATTACTAAAGGTTCCGGGTGTAGCGGAAGCGTGGTTGGGATAGGACCCAACTTTGATTTTTACCATGGTCAATGATTATTCCGAGATCAATACAAGGATGAACGTGAGTCTCCATGTAATATAATAAATGATTTAGAAAAAGAAGAAAGAGACCTGAAACCTTAGATAAGATCTTGCACATCATGTTTATAATTAATTTAATTAATTTCATAACGAGAAATAATACATGTATCTTTGGTATTTTTCTTAATTTATGATGTAGATCATCCAGAATGACCCTTCTGGATTATCTTGTTGCACTTTTATGGATCCAAACTTGAATCCTTACAGTGGTGATACATACGTGCTCTGATGGCCTCTGATCGACACTGCTCATTCTCCGGGTGATAGTCTGGCGAAGCGAGTGTCTTGTGTCGGTCGTTCTTGATCACATGTTCTTCGGCCTTAAAGAACGTCTCTGTTTCTGGAGATGGGAGAGATGAGGATTTGAGAGAAAAATTGTTTCGCTCAACAATTCTCAATTCACCAGGCATGTGGTGTGGTCTATAGAACAATAGGCATACTTTCCTATTTATTTACATGGAGTTTCAATTACAATATTTAAATGAGTATAAATAATTAAATACATTCATGAAATTAGAGAAAATCCATGAATTAAATAATAATACCATGTATTTATTTATGGTGTGCCAACTTGCACCAAACGGAATTATAAATAAAATTCTGTGTCTTAAAATATTAGCAGCGTTATTTTAATTTGTGGCAAGTATCTAAATAATTATTTTCCATCTTGAAAATAATTATTTTACTACTGAACTGATCTTGGTCCGCTCGAACTCCACTTCTATTTATTGAACACCTGAATAAATAAATAAATAATTTATTCTATTAAATAAATATTTTATTAAAAACTAGTAAATAAATATTTAGTAAATGTTCAATATAATAAATAAATATATTTTATTTAATTTTTGCGATCATTGTAACTTGAATAAAATTATTCCATGATCTTGAGAATAATATTTATTTGATAAATTATATTAAAATATAATTTAATTGAGACCACCAAAAACACTTAGTGTGTGACCTTCTAGGATTATTTCTCGTTGGCATTAGGCAGGCTTGCCTAAAATCCAAGAGTAATGTCTAGCAACGGGTCAAGGAACCCAAGATAAAGAACGTAAAGTCTCAATAACGACATCCACATACGAACACTCACTATGTAATATAATCCCTTTGTCACAATATCTCATCAAGCTGGTTTCATGATTGTGTCATCAACATTTATGCATTTTACGTCATTCTTTTACTAGTTGAAATAAACTCATCATTACACCATGGCCATGGAATTTTTTGAGACAGTTCTATTTCAATTAAAGGACCGAGATATCAACTTCCATAAACGGAAGGGAAAAATCCTTCCTCAACTTATCCATTAATAACATGCCACTCGTGACACACCCAATGTACCCTACTTCCCACCAACTGTCTGTGTGATGGTTTTCATCAAAAAATCAATGTTCTTAAATCGTGACACGTATTAATCATAATATTAAAGTCTAAGGATCATTAAACATGCTTGCAAATAGAAATATTTGATCACACCAAAACATGTGGAATTCTTACTAGCGGGTCTGTTCTCATAATCTACTATCATAGAGATTACCAAGTGCAAACATCATTATAGGAAGTATTATCTTCTTACGAGTACTTGCACTTGAGGGTCTGAGTGTTATGTGTCCCATCATAGAATGTCATCCAACCACATAACTATTGTTAAGAATATTGTTATAGCATTTCAAGGTTCTCGTCATAGGGGGGACTGCCATGAAATTATCAACGCAACAAATACTCTTGGACATTATTAAATCATAGTCATGCAGAACAATGAACAATATGTAATAATACCTTAAATATCCATGTAATCAAAGTAAAACCAGTTGGTTCTAGGACACAAACTCTTACAAACTCCCACTTGAACTAAAGGCAACTACCTATGACTTTCAGTCCACTAAACCTCACATGATGATCATGTTTCTGCTAATTCAAGGCTTTAGTCAAGGGGTCCACCATGTTGTCTTAAATGGAAATAATACTCACTACAACTTCACCTCACTGAGAAAAATCCTTTAAGAGATGATACTTCTGAAGTATGTTCTTTGTCCTCTGATGTGACCATGGCTCTTTTGTTAGAGCCACCGTGCAGTATTATCACAGTACAGTGTGATGGGATCTTTACTGATATATATCACATCTAGCTCCTAAACGAAGTTTCTCATAAAAACTACTTCTATAGATGCCTCAAAAGCTGTGATATACTCGGAATCTACTGCAGAATCTATTACCACACTCTTCTTTGAGCTCCTCCAGCTCACTGCACCTCTATTCAAAGTGAAGATGTATCCAGTTTGGGACTTCATGTCATCTTGATTAGTCTCGAAACTAGCATCTAAATGTCCTCTGATGACTAGTTTCTCATCTCCTCCATAAACTAGGAATATATCCTTAGTACACCTCAGATACTTTCAGATAGTATTGACTTCTATCCAGTGGTGGTCACCTGGGTTAGCTTGATATCTGCCAACCGCACTCAATTTGTAGGTGACATCCAGCCTAGTTTATAGCATGGCATACATGACTAACCCAATCGCCGATGCATATAGAGTCATTTCCATTATCTTTCCTTCCTCATATGTCTGAGGGCACGTTTTCTTGGAAAGATGAATACCATGTGACGCTGGCAACAACCCCCTCTTGGATTCTTCCATACTGAATTTATTCAGAATCTTATCAATGTATATACATTGACTTAGGCCTAGAAATATCTTGGATCTATCATGATGTATCTTGATCCAAAGAATATATGTTGTCATGCCCAAGACATTCATGGAGAAGCATTGGTTCAACCTTGCCTTAACTGACTGTAAGACTAGTATCTCATTTTCAATAAGTAATATGTCATCAACATATACTATTAGGAAAACAACTGTACTCCCACTAAACTGTTTTTAGACAAAAGGCACACACTCATTCTTGATAAAACCAAATTCTTTTTTAGATTCATCAAAATGAAAGTTCTATGATTTGGATGCTTGCTTTGATCCATAAATTGATTTCTAAAACTTTCATACCTTATTGGCATCCTTTGAAGTCACAAACCCTTCAAGTTGTGTCATGTAGACATATTCCTGAAGGTTCCCATTAAAGAATGTTGTTTTGACATCCATTTTCCAAATCTCATAGTCATGGTAAGACGTAATGGAAAGTATAATTCTAATGCATTTCTGCATTGCAACTCTTGAGAAGGTTTAATTGTAGTCAATTCCTCGACGTTGTTTAAAACTTTTTGCAACCAGTCGTACCTTATAGGTACTGAATTTTCCTTCCACTTCCTATTTCTTTTTGAATACCCATTTGAAACCAATAGGCTTTACATCAACTGGAGGATCTACCAAAATCTAGACTTGGTTTTGGTATATGGAGTCCATTTCAAAATTCATGGTTTCTTGCCACTTGGCAACATATGTGTCACTTACTACTTCCTTGTAAGTTAGAGGATCATTGTTATCAACTAATAAGGAGTCATTATCCTTGGTAACTAGGAAATTGTACCATTCTGGTTCTCTAACCTCTCTAGTACTCCTACGCAGTACTTGTGTCTCTGGAACAGATTCAACTTTCACGAGGCTTTGTGGAATCTATTCTAGTACCAACTCTCGTATACCTTGAGCCTCGACTTCATCGAATTCTATCTCGCTCCCACTATCTCTTTTGTATATGTTCTCCCTCTCAAGGAATGTGGCATGTATTTCCACTATAACCTTTTTGTGTAAGGGGATATATAGGTAATATCACCTTGTTTCATTGAGTGCCCTATTATGGTATACTTTGTGCCTTGGGGTGTGATTTTGTTACCTGAAGATGCCTTAACAAATGCTTTGCTACCCCACACATGAAAATTCAATAACATGGCTTTTCTTCTACTCCATAACTCATATGGAATACCATTTATCGATTTAGTTAGTACATGGTTTAGTATGTGTGCCTCTCTTTGTAACGCATATCCCCAAAATGCTAATGGAAGACTCGCATGACTCATCATTGATCTCAACATGTCCAACAGGGTGTGGTTTCTCCTTTCAGTCACACTATTCCACTGGGCCATGTTTGGAGGAGTGAGTTGGGATAGGATCCCAAACTCCCATAAGTAATCAATGAATTATTGATTAAGATATTCTCTACCTCAGTCTGAGTGGAGTTTCTTAATCTTCTTACCAAGATGGTTCTCAAATTCATTCTTGTATTCTTTGAACTTATCAAAAGAATCTGACTTATACCTTACTAAGTAGATATATCCATATCTACTAAAATCATCAGAAAACGTTATGAAGTATGAGTACCCTCCTCTTGCTACAACTGTAAATGGTCCACACACATCGGTATGAACCAGTTCAAGAATTTCATTAGCCCTTTCACCTTTCCCAATAAATGGGGATTTGGTCATTTTTTCTTCAAAACATGCATGAAATATGCCAAGTGGTTTTAGTTCGAAAGAATCTAAAGATCCATCTTGATGTAACTTTGTCAAGCATTTCTCATTTACATGACCTAGCTGGGGATGCAAAATTTGGGTGTGGTATGAGTCATGTGAAGTATATTTGTTATCAATTTCCATTACTTGGTTTGTGTAATCAAACACATAAATTCTGTTGTATAAATGTGCCCTGCCATAACAAATTTTATCTTTGTAAAAGAAGCAACATTCATTTCCAAACATGAAAACTGTAACAACCCGAGATTTTATACGGATCATCCTTTTGAATTACATTGATGTCTTGTGTTTTACGCTACACCAATATTATCTTGCGCTATATGCAACACTGTATTAGCTTGTAGTATATGCAACACAATTCTTGGATTGTGTTTCACACAATTTCAAGTTCGTTTGACAGTAGTCATTCTACAAAATATTGAGTGTATATATAAATATATATATTCAATTTATAAATGAAATATGGTTGGATTATGTTATAAAAAACAACAAAGGAGTATTTCACAACATGCAACCCTAACTTGTCTTACATTACACGCAATCGCGACCTTCCATGATAGTGTGTGTTGTACGCAATACTGTGTTTCACTAAACAAAGATATGCTATTAAAATATTATATAAACTAGCCATTATGAATACTAATACCCACTTTTTGGAATTTTATAAATTTTATCTTTCAAAATGGACGTCATTTTTGGATTCAAAATATCGAAATTAGCCTAGGGTGAATTTTCGGTATTTTTCTGAAAACTTTCAATTTTTGATGAATAGTGAAAACACTGGGTTGCTATTTAAAAACCGACTTTTTATTTAAATAATTATTTATTTTATTTAAATTTATTTTTGGTCAAAATTGATACATACTACCTATATAAGTTCAATATAATTTATTAGAGTCATTTTATAATAATTTTCGATATATAAAAATTTTATTGAACTTTTCACTATCTTTTACCTAACTCCTAGGAGCTTTTTACAAACTTACATAAAATATAATTGTACTGCTTCTGTGAGTGTAATTTCGAAAATCCGAGAGACATGGTTAATATCAAGGACTAAAATGTGGTTCAATGAGATAAAAATAATTTTTGGTGAATAGTAACTTTTTACTTTTATTTACCACGGTTAAAAGTAAATAGGTTAATTAAGGGTAAAAATGATATTATTATTACCCTAACACATGTCCTAATTCTATTGTATAAGTGTAATTCGACCAAAAACACCCTTAGGAATAAAATATGACCATTTAGGTCCACTTGGATTAGATTAGGACATTTATTATTAATTTATTTAAAGAAGGGTTAAAATAGTTAAAATCAAAGTATAATAACTAAATTATTTTTAATATAGGGTTATACATTAGATAAATTTGACTATAAATATTAATTAGAAATCTCAAAATATTTCCTACATTATCGAATTTATTTATAATTTTTAGACATTAAATAATTTAATTTATTTATGACACAATGATGATGCAGTAATTATCTTATTAATGAAATATTAACATAAATGATGTTATAAATAGCCAAATAAATGTAATTTGAGACTTTTTATGAATTCCACAAATTTTATAGGTTAATATGACATGTTATTATTGATTTAATTAACTTTTTTAGAACTAATCATGCTGTTATGATTTTAACAAAAAATCAATTACCAAATAGTGTCAAAATTGACATAAAATAGTTTTTAAAACAAATATTATATTATTAATTGTTATTATATTCCCAAAAATCTATGGTTCAGCCAAGATACTTATATCATTATAGGTTTATCATTAATTGACTACATGGGGGTCGGTTGGATGTATATGGTAATTTTATTAACTATATAATATAAAAATACAAAGTGACATGGTAAATGTCAATCTAAGTAACTAAGAGTTAAAACTAAAAGATAAGGTTAATATAATGTCCCAAACCTGTCTAAAATCTATTGGATGAGATTATTTCAACCCATACCCACTTTATCTTCTAAATAAATAATTTTGGATCTATTATAAACCGAATATGACTTTATTATAAAATAATATTTTGAGTTTTTTCAAAGGTGCCCCTCTCCTCCCATATAAAAAGGGAACCCCTTCCCTCTTCTCTTCACACCCTTTTGAGCCTTGAATCTCGGAAAACCCTAGCTCATTTCTCTTCTAAAAATCCCTAGAAACATTCTGTATTTTTTGGTCTTCTCAAAAGAGCAACTTTACTTCCTTAAGAGGAAGCATAAATGCGGTGCGTCGAAGAAGAGGTAATCTCTTCTTCCGATTTTCTCAAGTTTCTTTCTTCTTATACATCTTCTTCTATAGTTGTCTCATTATAAAGTAATAACATCAGTGTTACTTATATACTGATATGTTATAATAAATATTAAACAACCCTATTTCACCTTCTATCCATCCTAAGGAAAACAAAATCATCGTGCGTGCATACGTACGGAATACCGTCCCCACGCTGTGGTGTAATCTATTTTCGACCACCACCTTACATGGATGGGTATAATGGTGTAAATAAATAACTATATACGATTATAGTAAAGTGATATTGATTCTAAAATATTATTCATACACTTAAATGACATTCCATGATCATGGGAATGATATCATCACTCGTGCGTACGTACGGACTACCATCTCCACGACGCAATGCGATTCATTCTCCATGTTAACCATTCATGAATGATTATAAAGTATATATAATGAATAATAATGAAATATATGACATAATAATGATATGGGATTTATGTATATATATGTTTATTTCATCTACTTAATTCCATTCAATTCAATAAGGAAACGAAAACAACGTTCATGCGTACATACGGCCTACCGTCTCCATGAACGGTGTGTTTCATTCCATTTATCGATCTATCATATATATTTATATGATGAATATATATTATATATAAATCATTATTTACATTATTTAATTATGTAAATCATGATATAAGTAATAATATCAAGAACAACAAGTCGAAACTCGTACGATAAATGAAACGATTTTACCCAAAACGGTGCATTAACATGGAATTTACAAAAGAACGGGTAATATAAAGTCATAAGTGACCAATATATGATATAATAACAATGAATATGATTCTGTAATAATTCAATCACATTATTTAAATCATTATATATGAGGTTAGGAAACATACAAAGCATATTGTACATAAGTTAAGGGATAATTATTCCAATCTCATTCTTATCCGAGATTGTTTATTCGTAAGTATTTATTGGGGTTATGTTTATCATCCATGTCCATATGTTCTCAAAATGTTTTCATAAAATGTTTACTTTTATTCCATGTATGTTTAATGTCATTTTTACCCTTTTTTACTTTTACCATATCATATGTATGGAATCTTTCTTTTTTTACCATACGAGGTACTTTTTGAATTTTCCGACAAAAGTACGAGGAGAATGGTTTTTTAACTTATACGACGTGAATGGATTTTTATGTTTTCATGAAGACTTATTTCAATAAAGTTTCCTCTACAAACTTTTATGAATATTTTCAACAAAATACTTTTATTTTAAAATTGCATGGCATTTTGTGAAAAGAAAATGATTTTGAAGAAGGATATTTTCCTCAAGAATTCATTTCAAGTGTTTTATCAAAACCATTTTCCATCTAAGATGAAATTATTTCATATGATTATGTTTCAAGTATAATCTCTCTATTATTTACATGGTTTCACTTTTCTTATGATGAAGTGATATCCATTTATTTTATATGGATTATGTTATGATGGGATGATGTTTATGAAACCCATTTTATTCTTTGGGTTATGATGAATGATTTATGTTTATGTTGTGGAATAAGTAAGAATGATTTCATTATGAGATGGGTGGGACCTATATCTCCCTCCAATGCATTGGGTAAAAATTTATATCTCATAAGATAGACATGGCTAGAATGGTAAGTTAATCCAGTTCAGTGATACAGGACTGGATCGAGAAATGAACTCAATTCAGAAAGGACCTTTTTCCACTAAGATGGTCTTGGAAGCAATACCTTGGCTACTATGGAAATCATAACAAGTTCTGAATGGTTTCCACAATTACATGATTTATTTCCATGCTATTTTATCCAGATTGATGTTCCATTATGATACATTCCTTACGTACTTCCATGATTTATGTCTTTTCTCAAGATTTTGATGTTTAAACATTATTTCCATGTTTTTAAGTTCAAATGTATATGGTTTCTTTTATTTTATCCATGCTTACCCTTATTGAGAATTTGAGCTCACCCTTTATATGTTTTCTTTTAACCAGGATTTCAATAAAGGTTTTAGGTAAGAAAACAAAAGGGTACGATCTTTATAAGAGATGTTGAAGATCTTTCACCACGATTAGAAGATTATATTCCGAGTTTCCAAAGACACTAAACTATTACGGTCCTTGTGTGTCTGTTTTTGTTATGTATTAAGTATTCCGCAAAAGTAATGTAATGTCCTTGTACGTCACACTTTGGGTAACTACAAAAAAAACCCATATGTATCTAATATGGATACAAAAATAACGTTATTAGTAACAGAAGGCACATAATAACAACCCTTTAACACCATGATAATCCTAGTTGGCAACCTGAGGTGGTAGTCGCCGATAGCTACAGCAGCAATTCTGTCTTCGTTAGCTGCTCGTAGATCTACCTCCCCTCGATCAATATTCCTAAATCTACATGGTTTCTATATTTTGATACATATGTGAGCACCAAAATCTGTATCTAATACCCAATTTATAGAAAAATATGGATTTCATTCAATAAAAAATGCACCTGAAGCTTCCCCTTTCTTCTTTGGCAGGGTTCAATTCTTCTTCTAGTGGCCCTTCTTACCACATGTGAAACAAACTACCTCATGTTCACTTGCCTCCACTTTAATCTTGCTTTTCATGTAAGGTTGTGAAGAAGCTTTGGGATTAAGGCTCTTTTCCTTCCCTTTCCTCTTATTCACCATAAGGACAGAAGTCTTTTCGCGCTTCATATCTTTGTCCACTTGGTGAATGAGGATAAGATGATCAGATAGTGACTTCTCAATGTTGTTCATATTGAAATTGACAACAAAGTTAGAGAATCTCTAAGGTAGTGATGCAAGAATTAGATCAGTGCCCAGTTCATTGAAGAGTTTAAACCCTAGAACCTCCAGGCGCTCAATATAGCCAATGAGATTGTCTACATGAGGCCCAGTTGGGGCACCTTCTCCAAGATTACTCTAAAAGAGTGCCTTAGAGATCTCAAACCTTTCATGTCTTTCTCTCTCCTGGTAAAGACCACAGAGGTGCTCGAGAATACTATAAGAATCTATGTTTTCATGAGACTTTATTAGCACACTAGACATTGATGATAGCATCAAACAATGAACATCGACCGCGTTGTTCATAGGTTTCTCATAGACCAGGAAATCCTCATCACTCAGCTCTTTGGAAAGCGAATTATGTAATGATGCCTCCAATACGTAAGACTTCTGTTTATGGAGTAGGATAACCCGAAGGCATCTAAACCAATCCTAGAAGTTACTACCGGTGAGGATGTTGTCTTTATCGAGAATTTATTGTAGGGATAGTGTGGTTGACGAGTTTTTCATCTTTATTATACAATTAAATGAGTAGATCATTAGTACTTTCTTGATTACATTTTATAAGAAATAATAAATTTTATTAAGTCTCCCACTATTTTATCAAGTCCCAATAGCCCTCACCATTGAAATCAGAATGTCCAGTTTCCATGAAATTCTAGTGGAAATGATCCATATTACACTTCGCATAACCCCAAAAAGGGTTGGTCAAGATATTAGAAGGTATTTAGGTAGGCAGGTCTTTGCCAACTGCGGGCTTGCAGCTCCTTGATGTGTTGAGTGGACTCCCCAATCCTGAAATCATGAATTTGGATTTCCTCAACTCTTGCCTCCAATATTAAACCAATTCTATAAATGGATACTTATATTTATTTAATATGGTTAAGTCAACTCGAATTATTTCATAAGGTCTTCCTGTATAAAAGTAATTATCCCAACAAGGGTTGGTCAAACACATAGTTTTATTGAGTTTTTCCCTTAATCATGTAACAGAAGGCTTGTTCGGACTTAATATTTTATTTGAGAGATATTTATCTCTTATGCATGAATTGATTATTATCATTATCAGGCATTTTATAATATTAAGTGGAACTTACTTAAGTGATTAACCATGTCATTATAATATTTACGCATAATTATGGTTTATTTTAGTTCCATCTTGCATGCTTGTTTAATTCATCAATTATGGGATCGTGACAACATATCCATAATGATTAACCATGCAACTAACAAAAATAAAATAAAGTGAATTGAATGATCACGAGATTTTCTAATGGTTAGTTTATCTAGTGGTTGATAAACTAACCCTGACCTAGGGAAGAAACACCTTGAACCTTTTGGGTTCGTTTTTACAGCTTCCACCTCTCCACCTCTGTATCTTTTGGGAATGGTTTTGTCTCAGCTCCAGCTTGAACCACCTCTAATATCTTAGGAGTTCCATCCATTACATATTCCCTTTTTAACTCATATGTAGGTGAGGGGTAAAAAGGGGTTTTACATAAAATAATCCTTGGGCACACATGACCTACCTATTAATGAGGAGAAGGCTCGCAGGCAAACAAATTTAATTAAAATAAATAAATTAAAAGAAATCATCCACATACAAAGGTCTTGGAATATATCTTGATAATCCATACATTCAATGATATTTACGCATAAATAAAACTACCAATCAATTCTTTAATAATTCTTGTTTAAGATAAATCATGCTTGAATCAATTAATTATCATCTTTAATTAATCAATCCTTTTATCTTAAACCCTTTTCTGAATTTAATTGATATTCTCATCCATCATAATTTTAATCAAATAAATTCATTTAAAATCATCTTTTTATATAACTTGTACCTTGTAGGTAACCCGGTGAATTCTGATTCATAACATCCCGATGAGTATAAATGAACATTCCACAGATGTTAAATCAAACACATATATATAAAACACCTATCACGTGTTGTGCCTCAGCTTTATGCCCACATGATGGCACACGTCTCAAGGGTCTGTATAATATAATAATAAATTTTAATAAATCTGTGTAATTTTGAATAGTACACAACATGTAGTTCCAACTACATGTTGTGTACTATTTCTCACCATCTATCTGAATTACATGCCCGGGGAAAATGATGTGTGGGTATACTTCAGAAATATTCAAAGTACATGGCGTGTCCAGTGGGCCACATGTCGTGTAGTTCCTCATTACACAGACTCCAGCCAGGCAAGACATGTACGGGGTACACGGTCTAACCCTTACCTGATGGGACTACATTCCACGTCTATTAGGGAACACGGCGTGTATTCTGGAAACTGTGTGACACCTATTATTGGTCAACACACAGAGTCATTTAAGACTTAGAAAGACTCCAACACGTGGCTCAGTTTGGCGAACCAGTCTAATGCATTGAATCTTGACTACACGTCGTGTACTACAGAATACACACCGTGTGTTCTAGTGTTTTATGGCAAGGAAGCTTTGGCACCTCCGGATGAGATCCTCTATTTTATTTTAATCAAAATTAAAAGAAAATATTGTTTATGTAAGGTGAACAAGAAACAAAATATGAGGAATAGATCTCGAGATTCTGATTTGTAGAATGATTAACTCGAATTGAAAAAAATAAATTATTAAATGTGTACATCATCAAAAAAATATTTAAATAATTATAAACTATGATGTAACCGCTCTGATACCACTAGAAGGTTCCGGGCGCAGCGGAAGCGTGGTTGGGATGGGACCAAAATTTCATTTTTATCATGATCAATGATTATTCCGAGATCAATACGATGATGAAAACCAATCTCCACATAATATAATCAATGATTTAGATAAAGAAGAAAGAGGCTCAAAACCATAGAGAGTATCTTTCACATCATGTTTATAATTAATTTAATTAATTTCATAAAGAAATATAATACCTGTATCTTTGGTATTTTTCTTCGTTGATGATGTTGATTATTAGGAATGACCCTTCTAGATTATCTCATTGTGGTTGTAAGGATCCAAACTAGAAACCCTCTAGCGGTGATCCACACGTGTTTCGATGGCCTCTGATCGACACCTCTCATTCTCTGGGTGCTAGCACGGCGAAGCGTGTGTCTTGTGTCGTCTGTTCTTGATCCCTTATTCTTCGGCCTTGAAGAATGTATCTCATTCTTGAGAGGAGAGTGAAGAGGATTCGAGAGAGAAATTATTTCGCTCAACAATTATCAATTCACCAGGCATGTGGTGTGGTCTATGGCATAATAGGCGTACTTGCCTATTTATATACATGGAATTTCAGTTCCATTATTTAATTGCAAATAAATTATTAAATACATTCATAAATATAGTGAAAAAACATGAATTTAATAAGAATATCATTTCATTATTTATGGTGCGCCAACTTGTGAAAAATCAAATTATAAATAAAATTCCATGTCCTAAAATAATAGCAGTGTTATTTTAATTTGTTCCAACAAGATAAATAATTATTTACCATCTTGCAAATAATTATTTTACTACTGAACCGGCCTTGGTCTGCTTGAACTCCACTTCCATTTATTGAACACCTGAATAAATATATAAATAATTTATTCTCTAAAATAAATATTTATTTACAAACTAGTAAATAAATATTTATTAATTGTTTAGTAAAATAAGAAAATATATTTTATTTAATTTATGTGATCATAGTAACTTGAATAAAATTATTCCACAGTATTGAGAATAATATTTATTTTATTAATTAAATTAAAATAAAATTTAACCGAGGCCACCAAAAACACTTAGTGTGTGACCCTCTAGGATTCTTTCTCGTTGGCATTAAGCAGGCTTCCCTAAAGTCCAAGAGTAATGTCTAGAAATGGGTCAAGGAACCAAAGAGAAAGAACGTAAAATCACAACAACTAAATCTATATATGAATGCTCACTGTGTAATACAATCCCATTTTCACAATATCTCATCAAGTAGGTTCCATGATAGTTTCATCAACTTTTATGCTTGATACGTCGTTCTTTAACTACCAAAAATAAACTCATCGTTACACCATGTCCATGAAATTTTTCACAAAGGTTCAATTTCAATCAAAGGGCCAAGATATCAACTTCCATAAATGGAAGGGAAAAATCCTTCTTCGACTTATCCATAAATGACATGCCACTCGTGACGCACCCAACGTACCCTACTTCCTACCAACTTTCTGCATGATGGTTTTCATCATTAAAATCAAATTGCATAATTCATGGCACATATTAATGATAATCTTAAAGTCTAATGATCATTACACACTCTCACAAAGAGAAATATCTGATAACACCAAAACATGCAAAATTCCTACTAGCGGGTTTGTTCTCATAATCTCTTATTTTGGAGATTACAAAGTGCGAACTTCATTAGGGGAACTCTCATATGCTTATGAGTACTCACACATGATGATCTACATGCTATGTGTCCCATCATAGCATGTCATCCAACCACAGAACTATATTTAAGAATATTATTATAGCATTTTAATATTCTCATCATAGAGAGGAACTACCATGACCTTATAAATGGAACAAATAATATATGACATCATTAAATCATATTCATATATAACATTGAACAATATGTAATAATAAATTAAATATTCATATAATGAAAGTAAAACCAGTTGGTTCTAGGACACAAACTCTTACAATTACATTAATATATTGATCAACTGATACGAAAAGAAATATCTAAAATGAATTATATCATAAAAGAACATAAACATTGATCATAAAAGTAAATATCTAAGAGTTATATAATTTCATTATAGATAATAAAATTAAAGTGAAATCATAAATATATATTTTATAAAAAATCTACATTATCAATAAACGATGAAGTTACAAGTCACATTAAAAATCCTTTTTGAGAAGGTGAGAAGAAGAATATTAGAAAACAATATTTTTAAAGAGTACCAAATAATGGTAGCTTATAATGAAAAAAAAGTTCAATTTAGGATATGTGAGATGTATTATACAAAATTTATGAAAGTGAAATGAAATTAATTATAATATTTTTGGGTATTTTTATAGAAATTCCAACATCGATGAAAATTATAAAAAGCATCATATTGAAAAGCGATAATGAGAAATATGATGACTATATGAGATAATACATCTCTATATTTCAAAATTAGATAGTGATTAATTTTTTGAAATAAATAATAGGTATATAGAAGAGGAATATATATTAGAAAATATGGGAATTATTCGTATTAGTGTCATATTTTATGAAGAAATAAATCCATCAAAAAATTAGACATTGATGTAAGGATTTAAATTACCAATAAATTAAGGAGGAAATTCAATATAAAAAAACTTATAGTAGAAGAAACTTATCATAGAAGAATAAATATTATGACTCAACAAAAGGGAGTTGTGTTTAAAAAACCCTTTTTACATCTTAATTTATAAATTAATAATAATTTAAATATAGATTTTTAAAAATAAATGTAAATTCTTATAAAATATGAGTATAAAGAATAAAATACCATTACATGATATAATAAATCAATCATGGAGGATCATAGTCAATGAGGAATAATTATGACTCAAGTGAAGGAGTAGAGTCAAGAAAATCACTTTATAGGTATTCTCTCTAGGTGGGGTGTTCTATAACCACCAATATAATAAACCTGAGAATACTAATCACTTATTTCATATCCATATTCATGTATTTTTCATTTTATACTATTCATTTATAAATATTTACTAAAAATATATTATTTTGTTTACTTTTATTTTCATCATCAAATGATATTAATTTTTTTTGTACAAGATTTATGTAACACACCAAATATTTATTTTAAAAAAAATATGAACAATAGATTTCTTAACACGTAATAAAAATAATTAAGTAAATTATAATATTTTATAAAAATAATATTCATTATATGTGACTATTATAACCTAGCCATTAAATTAGAAGGTGTGAATTTAAATAAATAAATTATGAAAAATATGACTAAATTTTTTATAAAATAAAAAATTTTTGATTGATGCATAATAAATAAGTACTCAATCTTTAGAAAATTCATTTTCTACTTTAAAAATATATTTTCTTGAAAAATGTTTTTGATTTTATTTTTTTCATGGACATTTTAATTAACTTCTATCATTGTTCTAAATTTTATTTTAGGTAATTAATATAAATTTTGGAATCATCATGTCAATATTATATTAGATATAATTTTTGGGATGAATCTAAAAATATCTATTTTTTAGTGAATGGAAACAAATACTGATTTTTTGTGAAATTGTCATTTTTTCTTTAATTAAAATAATTTGATAGACTCCTTCTATTTTATATTTGGTTTTGAAGTATCATAAGTTAAATTTTATTAAACATAATCTAAATAATTTTGTGGGTGTTAACATTATATTATATTTTTTATAAACACATTTGTTTACTGAAAAAGACAATTTCCTAAAAACAAGATTTAATTGAATTTTAATTTTTTTATCAAAATTGATTTCTGACACTTCTAGAAATTGAATACTAAAAAATCTATTATATATTTTAAATAATTGGGTTCAATTTTGGTAAATTGGTCCCTTTTTATGTTTTGGCATTATGAATTGTAACTATGGTAACCTTCACCACATCTGTAAAGGCTAAAATGGGAGAAAAAAGGTCAAAACTATAGAATAATTCTTCCAAATAATCCAAACACGTTCTTATATTTCATTTTAATTTTGTAATTATACCATCCGTGTAATATATTCAAAAATATGTCATCTCAGTTTCATTTTTATTTGACAATGTCCTTTATTTTATTTAAAAGAAAAGTCCAAAATGTCACTCTATTGATTTTAATTTCTCTTATCTGATTACATAGTTATTAGAAAAAATTTTGAATGATTATAAATTTTTATTTTTAAGTTTATTAATTTTTTATGATAGAAATTTATTTTTAATTTTCAGTAATGATATGATTGAGTTAAATTCGTGCACAATACTGACATAGTTCTTGTGGAAGTAGTAAAAAAATCAAAGTACATGATTTTATAAACCTAAAAAGTAATATTATTTTGATTAATTATGGTGTCATAGGAATTTTATGGTTAATAATAATTTATACTTTTATTTTAAATAGTTTATATTCAAATTCCATTTCTATATTGATGTCTTTAAAATCAAAATATGGGAGTAGTTCTAAAAATGACTTTAATTCAATTTTATTTAATTATTAAAAAAACATAAAACTATTGAAATAGGATAAAAGTTATGGGATATTCTATAAAATTCCATAAATTGACAATTCTTTATCTATTTTTTACCATATAATTAAGTTTATATCTCTTTAAGAATTAAATGTTTGTTACCACTATTAAAGTTAAAAATGGTTAATGTTGGGGTTAAACTAAATGATAAGGATTAAAAGCACAAATTATCCAATCAAAATTTTTTTGGATAAAGCTATTTTAAACTGTACCTATATTATATTCTAAATTTTTACCACACAGTTCCACTTTCAAATGAAAAAGAATTTATTATATCTAAATATTTTAAGTAATTCCAATTATGTCATTTCATTCGCTATAAAAGGAAACTACCTCTCAGATCTTCTCCACACATAAAGAGACTCTTATCTTAGCCCATACCAACAAAAATCCTTTTCTCACATCCCTCCCCACATCATAATGTTCCCAACTAGATAATAATACATGACTTTCATTAATTAAGGTGTAATCTCAAGGAGATTTCTCAATAAATAGGTATAACTCTTAACAGGGTATATTCAATTTTATCTATTCTTAATCCATCTCTAAACATATTATGTAAATCACAGTTTATTAATATAATATTATAAATATATTGATATATAATTCTTATTTTGGAACAACTATTTTCCCCCTCCTTCACATGAAATGGGGAATAAAATTATTGTTTATGTTTTTGTGTGGACCATTGCCTCCACATGGAGATATGATTCATTTTCCATCACCGTGATTAGTGGTTTGTTATTTTTTTGTATATCATGTAAATATATTATATTTAGTAACTAATTATTTGTTTGAAATTATCTTATCTTATCAACCTTATTATCTTCAAAAAATTTGTGACATGTTAACATTTTTTGTTCTTACATGTAGACTACCACCTCCACGAAGTGATATGATTAATTTTTCATTTCCTCTATAAATGGATGGTAATATGGAAATATTTAATGAATATATTTTCTATTTGTAATATAATAATTATTTATAGATGTGAATTATTTCTTACCTTTTGTTCATTCCATCCATTAAAAAATGGAAACATTTCTCGTGTGTACATACAGAATACCATCTTTAAGAAGAGATGTAATTCATTTTTAATTGCCAATTTATACTAATAAGTGTATATATTGTATAAATATTATTATTATTTCATGATTAATATTATATAGATTAATAATCCATGACCAAGGTGCAAGTTTTGGAACCATTGAACTCAAACATGCATGGAAAATAGACATGTTTACACCTAAAGGTCCATTTTAAAGAAAAATTTTCAATAAATGGGTAATTTGATATTATGAAAATGATAAAAAGTAATTTTTTTATGAATATGGTTATCAGATGTATTTGTAATAAATATATATTGATTACATTGGACGTTTGAATGTGTATGAATAAAGTTGAGGATTTATGTGAATGGTTTCTTAACTCAATTTCTATCCATTAGGTAATACTTTTACTTCATTGAATTTTTTATGCCAATATTATATGTGAACTCAAATATAATGGTATTATGTTGTATTTTCACTTGTTTTTTTAAATTAACAGTTTTACACATAATCACTTTAATGGTTAATTCTAAATTCAATGATAAAATATTTATAAGGGTTCTTCATCACAATATTGTTTCATTGAGACAAATTTGTTGTCATGCACCTATTTATGTTTATAAAGTGTATATTCTACTCCATTCCCATGTAATATCATGAATCATTCTTAATTAATTGTATTTAAAGTTATAATTAAAATTATTTCATCTAAGGGGTTTTTCTTTGAATTCTACCAAAGTGGTAAGGGTTTATAATCTCAAATTGCCTTATTTGTGTAATATGTCATGTTATCCACCTATCTTCTTTAATAAGGTTTATCTACTCCCCCATTGTATAGGATTTATACTGAATATCCTTATATTAATGCTTTTTAATGTTTCATTTGAATTTATTTCATTAATTTGACTCATGATTCAAAAGTTATTAAAGTTGTAAGGAATTTTTGTTGTCTTCTCACTTCATTTTGATATTGTTTACATTACATTTACATTAATGGAAATTATACTATCCTTATACTTTAAAAAATTAATTTCTTTTCCTATTATTTTTCATAGGTTTTAATGTTTTACTTTTATTCTCCTCTCTTTGTTACATAAAACTAATGATAAAATATTTTTAATAAAATTTGAATTTTTTTACTCTTTAGTCGGTAATATTTTTCTCCATTGTACATTTTTAATTTGAAATATTTTAACAATTATTAAATGATTTATTAAAGTAATTTTTAATTATCTTTTAATTTCAATAATAAAAATTAAAAATAAATTTCTAAGTGTTTCCAGATGAGGAACTTTTTACCAAAGGTGTAAATGGAATATTAGTTTTAACATATACAGCTTGAATAGATTTTACATTTTTCATAACTAATATTTCCTTGGAATATTCCTTTATAAGGTTTTGTTTTTAATTTGAAATAAAAAAAATCCCTAATATTTCTGAAATTTTTTTATTTCAAATAATTGATTTCAAAATTAAAAGCATATTTCACTCATGAAATGTTCTAGTGATATTTTAAATGTATTTTAATCCATGAAAAAGAAAATATTTTACTTATACATCACTTGGGAGATGATCCAATGACACCATTCTTATTCTTTATCATAATGGATATTTATTATGAAGATGAAATAATTTCAAAACTAGTTTTATTTTCCATGGGTTAATATATAATGAAATTGTAACTTTTTTCATGAACTTGTGGAAAGCATATGAATTGATTATTATTATATAACAGTTGGGTCTTTTATATCCCTCCAAGGCATTGGTTAATCTGATATTGGTATCTCATGTGATGGTGACGATATATGTGGACATGATTCTGAATAGATTTGTTCACATTTAAATGCCTGAGTATTATTTCTTCTAGCTATATTCACAAGATTATATTTGGACATGATTAGGAATAGCTATGTTCACATTTTGATATGTGAGTATGATTACTTCTAGCTATTATCATAGGATTATGCGTGGATATGATTGTGATTAGCAAAGTTCACAAGATTACGATTTCCTATGCTTATGAGGTCACATGCCTATGTTATTACTCTTTAATTATTATTTCTGTTTTGAAACTCTTATTGACCATACTTCTAGATAAGACTTGATTTTTGAGTTTATGGTCAAAGATTTTATGTGTTTTTACATTGAAAAAATTCACTTTATTGTGATGTCATACAATTATTATTATCTTATTATTTATTATGGTTAATATCTCTCATTTTAACCCAAAAGTGCATCCGATCTAATCCATAATTATTTTTTCCTTTACTAGGATCAATGGAAGGTTTTAAGAATGATATGTATAAAAGGGTTGTAAAATAAAGATATTAATGGGAGATATTGAAGATCTATTAATAAATATGTTGATTATGTATATAGTCTCTAAAAACACTAATCCTTTAAAGTCATCAAGAATGTTTAATTTTTACATGTAATTAATATTCAAATAAAATGATTTAATAGTTTTATCTATTATGCTCGAGTCACCTCAGTGGGTATCACATCAATTTTTAGTCATTTTTTGAAACTAGTGCGAGGAAACTTTAGTGAAAACCCACTGGATAAGACTAATTTTAGTATAATAACATATGTTATGGTAAATAAAAGAGTGCATTTTCATAAAAAAAATATATCCCTATATAGATATTTTAATGTGTAGATGGCTAAAAAAAGTCACAACTATCGGTAAAAACTTTGAATTTGGAAGATTATATATTAACTCTATCATCACTGGTTCATGAAAAGTTTCCCTAAGTCTACACACCTTACTAGTCACTCTTAAGGGATATTCTTGGGTTAATCCATATTTTCCTTATGAACCATTAAGAAGGATTTGAATAGATATTGATCGTGGATAACCTATGTTAAACCTAAGGTGTTATAGACTGAAAATAATGTGTCATTTTTTATATGTCCTATGAATGATTTTTTATGACGATATGGTTTCTAGATATAATTATTATTTCTCACACTATTATTTTTTGGTTTAGTAAATGGTTAGAACATGAAGGAACCATGTTAACCCTGAATGTAATGGAAAGTGCAATGATTTTCCTCATGAGAAACCAAATTAATTAAAAGATTTAATTCAAAGGTAATGGAAAATGTTTTGGGTTTGGAAAAGAATATAATAGAGAAAGTAACTGTTGGGGAAAATGAAGAGTTCAATGGAGGTAAATAAAGTAAATATTAAGTTACCATTTATAGATCAATGTCATATGTGTTGGGAACATGGAAATTATGCGAGTTAATTCCCTAATCTATGGGATAACTCCTAGACTAAGGAATGTCATATGTTATGCCAATCATTGAAGTAAAATGATTAAAGTGTTTATATATTGGGATACAATAATTATGTTATTGAAGTTTTTTATAAATTATATTCTAGTTTTAAGAATCATTAAAATTTTAATAATTGTACTACATCAATTTTTCATTAATAATTTGAAAGCATATGTTGAATGATACTATTTAAGTAAAAAATTGACTCAGTGATAAGGTGGTATTTTTTGAAAACACATGATTAAGGGATAGATAACCCTTAATATGTTCTTTATATTCAGATAATAATTTTTAGTTGGGATAAAAGATTATTTATATTGATAAAGTAAATTGGATATTATTTATGACCATGAAATCGATTAGTGATTTGATATGATTTATGTTATCTTTGGTGGAATTTACTAACTTTTTTAAATTTATGGAAGACATTCAATAATCTATGAATTTATTTAATTAATAAGGATAGAGATTATTTTTTGGAATCATTTATTCTTTCATTTAGGTTTTATAGCGATTCAAATTATTTTTAGAAAGGATTAAAATTTTTTGAGAGAATATGTGGTCATCATATTCACATTTTTGGTTTGTTATATTATGAGATACTTTTTGTTTTTTTGGATTAAAGATATATAGATTTTGGAAATTTATTTACCATCTTTTAAGTATTTGTGTTTTAGATTCAGAAATGAAATTTTTGGAGGATTCTTAATTTTAACTGTTTGTATAATGGTTTATGTTAAACATTGAGTGTTATTATTTTGTTTTTAGAGATTAATATATTATTTCAACATTTGAATATTTATCCATATTTGATAGCCTATAAAAAACATTTATGTTTTGGTAAATATATAAACGTGGGAGGAATTACTTCCAATTATTTTATGGATTTTATGATCTATTAAAATTTAATATTATTGCTTAAGGTATTAAAAAAACATCTTGAATACTCATTTCCGGGAGTAATAGATGAAGTGTAAACTGATCGAATCACATCTAAGTGATGAAATTGATCTTATTAAATGGAAAGAAAGGAAGCAAATGAATTATCTCATATTCTCAATCTTGATAGTAAAATAATTACCCAACTCTAGGAATGGGATCTTGAAATAAAAAATTTATTCTTTTAACTATATTTATGATTAATTTATGGACTTATTTATCCCTTACTAATTTATGGTTTTTTGGTCACTAACTTTCTCTTGATAATGTTATGTATAACACTATTATATTATAGAGACATCATCTTTCTACCAAATTTTTAAATTTTCACATCCCAATAATTTTATTCTTATCTATGAACCCAATTGTTTATTGTCTTAGGTGAACATTATGTTTTAATATTCTACCTTTCAAAGGAAGTTTTATTTTTTGTTTTTAGGATGTGGGTTTTCCACAAAGGTATTTTCAAATATTCAACCCTTTATTATTGAGATAAAAATTACAAGGATGTAATTTATGTTAAGGGGGAGAATGTAACACTTATAATATTTATTTTATAAACATTCTATGCTCAATATATTTCTTAATAAACATCATCAAACATTATGTGAAGAACGAAATAAAATAAAAATATTATTATTTAAAAGTGATTTTTAGAACATAACAGCTGAATTAGAAGGTATGAATAGTAAAATAAATTATGATAAATATGTATAAAGATATTATAGAATTAATATTTATTTATTTATAATTAATAAATAATTACACAATTTTTAGTGAAGTAATTTTATGCTTCAAAAATATGTTTTCTTGAAAAATGTTTTTTTTATTTTTTGTGTGAAAATTGTAATAAATTTATAAAAAAGGGAAATTTTATTTGAGGGAATGAATAATAATTTTGAAAAAAGTTTTTTACTATTATATTAGGATGAAATTTTATCATTTTTCTTAAAGGATTTAGTTTGTAGTGAATCGTCAAAAAATTTTGATTTTTATAAAACGGTCATTTCTTTTTCTTAAATAAAGTAATTTAAAAGTAACATTATTTTTAAGATTTTTTTTACGGTAAAATAATATAATTTTCATTTAAAATAATATAAATAATTATATAGTAATAAACATTATTTTTTATTTTGGTATAAGTTAATTTTTTGGTTTAAAAACAAAATTCTATAAAAACTTATTTTCATGGCGATTTATGAATTTGTATTAAATTAAATTCTTAACAATATAAAAATTGAATCCATAAAAAAATTATATTTAGAATCATGTGTATTAAATTTAGAAAACAGTTCCTTAAATTTTTTGGCATTATGAATATTAATTGTGGAAAAAATTATCACCTCTGTAAGGGGTAAAATGGGATAAACAATGTTAAAAATATAGAACAACATTTTAAAATATTACGTAGACCTGAATATGTTGAATATGATGATTATATTTCTACCAAAACCATAATATATTCTAAAATATGTCTTATTTGTTCAATTTTCCTTCGATAAAGACCTTTTATATTATTTTTTAAGTGAAGGAAGATTCCAAAATGTCACTCCCTTTCATTTAATTTTTATTATATGTCCATATAGGGATAAGAAGATTGTATGAATTAATATAGAAGTTTATTTTGAACATTATTTATTTATTTTTATTATTGTAATTTATTTTCAATTTTTAATAATGGTATAATTATAAAAAATGGATACATATCTTTGAAAAAGTGATTATGGAAGTAGTATAAAAATCAAAGTAAATAATTTTAAAAACAAAAAAAAAAGTTATATTTATTGAATTAATTATGGTGTAACAAGTATTGTATGGTTAATAATAATTCATAATTTATGTTTAAATAACTTATATTTTAATTATATTCCTATCTTTATGTATTTAAAGTCCAAATATGTGAACAGATCTTAAAATGAATATAATGGTACTTTTTGTTAAATGATATTTTATTAAATGAATTAAAAATAATAAAAATATTTAAATTGGAAAATATGGATTTTATATGGTATAAATTATCATGAATTTACATTTTTGTATCCATTTTTTACCTTATATGTTATTCTATAACCCTTTAAGAAAGAATAAGTTATTACAATAGTTTAAGTTAATATTTGTTTACAAAGGGGTTATAACAAATTACAATGTTTAAAATGCCCCATAAACATATAAAACTTTTGTTGGTTGAAGGGATTTAAACCTTTACCAATCTTGTCTTAAAAATTTTGGCCACTTGGTTTCACTATCAAATGAAAATAATATATTATATTTAAATATTTTATGTAATCCAAAGGGTTTCCTTTCCTTCATTATACAAGGTCTCCACCTCTCCAATATTATCAACACTTAAAAAGAGTATAATCACAACCACTACCTACCCAAAAATATTCCTCACATCCATCCATATATCCTATAGGTTATTTTTGAATCATAATATCATCCTTTTGAGGATTAATATGTAATCCAAATGAGGTTTCTCATTCAAGAGGTACAAATCTTAACTGAGTACTTTAAATTTTATTTCATAGTCCACCTCAATTAATCTTATAGTATCTGTAATAAAATGATTAATCCATTTTAATAAATATATTTACATGTTATTATGATGATATAACAACTATTTTATATCTCATTTCTATCAAATGGGATATGAAATTATCTCTCATGATAATGTGTGGGCTCCAGCCTCTTCGTAGTGATATGATACATTTTCCATCCCCATATTTAAAGTCTAGTTGTATTTATTAATTTAATGTATATATATGATATTTATTATATAATTATTACTACTTAATTAACATATCGTATCTATCTTCTTACCATCCAATCTATTGTTAAATTATAACGTCGCTCATCCATATTTGTGGACAACAATCTCCGGGAAGTGATATGATTAATTTTTCATTCATGATTTACATGGATAGTAATAAATAAAGATTTAATTAATAAATTTTATATTTATTATATAATAATTTTTCAATAAATTTTAATGATAATTTACTTTTCTCCATTTCCATCCTTTGAAAAATGGAAATAGTAACGTTTGTGTGTACAGAATGTCATCTCCACGAAGTGATATAATTCATTTTTCATGACCAATTTTTATGAAGAGTTATAATAGTGTATAAAATTTATAAATATGATACTTATTTCATGATTTTTATTTTTATTTTATTATACCTTGACCATGTTGCAATTAACAGAACCATTAAACTGAAACCTGCATGGAAAATAGACCAGTTTCCACCTGAATGTCGATTTTAGGGAAAATTCATAATAAAATGATAATAGGAAATTATAAAATAATGATATATAGTATGTTATATATGAATATTTTTCTATAATATATTTATAATAATTCTACATTTATTATATATTAGTTTTGAACACGTACGAAACAAGACTAGACTGGAGATAAGGGGTTTCATAATTCACTTTCTATTCATTGCATTATACTTATACTTCATTAAATATGATATAAAAATATTATATGTGAAGTGACCTATGATTATAAAATATTGTATTATAATTGTTTTTTGTTTTTTTAAAATTTTAAAACAAAATAACTTTATTGATTAATTCTAACTTTAATGATATAATCTTTGTAAGGGTTCTTCATCTCAATATTGTTTCATTGAGATAGGTTTGGTGTTATTAAACTATTTATTTTTATAAGAGGTATATAAAAAACCTTTGAAATGTTATATCATGAATACTTATTAATTCAATGTATTTAAATTTACAATTCCAATTATTTTATCAATGAGTTTTCAATTCAAAATTTAGAAATGTGGTAAGGGTTTATCGTTTCAAATTATCTTCTTTTGGAAATATGTTATATTGAAAACATGTCTAATTTTATGAGTTGTATCTACACCCCCATTGAAATTTTTTATAATTAATTTACTTATTTTCATGTTATTTAATGTTTCATTTGAATTTATTTATTTGAAGGTACTTATGTCTCAAAAATTACCAAAGTAGTAATGTATTTATTCTACAACCTAATTTCTTTTCAATATTTTTTATGGTAAATTTATATAGAGGGGAAATTTATGATCCTTATCCTTAAAACCAATATATTTTCATATCCTATAATTATTTTTAGTTTTTTTATTTTTTACTTTAATTCTCATATATTTGGCACATAAAAAATTAAAAAAATTCTTTAATGAAAAGTAAACTTTATTTCCTCCTTGGTAAGGAATATTTTTCTTTAATATCCAAATTTTCATTAAAATATTTTCAAGAATGATTTTTATTTTCTAAAATGTCTTATTAATTTAATTTTTACCCATACAATACTTAATATAGAATGGTTTAAAAATAATATTCTTATCATTTTCCAAACAAGGTAATTTTTACCTAAGGTTTGAACATAATATTTGTTTTAACATATACAACCCAAACTATTTATCTAACCACTATGAATAATATTTTTTTGAAGTTTACATAATAATATTACATTGTTATTTTTTGATAATTTTCTTTTTTTGAATATTTGTGAAATTTTTAGATGTAAAATAAGTGAATTCAATGTTAAAAGGGTATTTTTATCGAGAAAATGTTTAGTGATATTTTAATGGTATTTTTATTTATGACATCACCATTTGATGTTACTTAATAATAACAAGATATATGACCCAATGATGTTATATTTATTGTTTATCTATATGTTTATTGATTGTGGTGATGAAATATTTATGAAACCTATTTTATTTTACATGGTTTAAGGTATGATGAAATTTAAAATGTTTTCTTGACTTTATAGGATAAATATGAATAGATTATGATTATATAATGGTTGGGTCTATTATATTCCTCCAATGAATTGGGTAATGGGATATTAATATCTCATTAGATGATGATGATATATTGATACTTTATTTTGAATATATATTTTTCACATTTTTATTCTTTAGTATGATTTCATTTAGATATGCTCACAAGATTATACATGGATATGATTGTGAATAGCTATGTTCTCATTTTGATGCGTGGGTACGATTGCTTCTTGCTACGCTAATAGTATTTTGCATGAAATTTATTTAAATTATATATGATTAATATATTATTATTTTTTATGATTATTATTGCAGATTTCTATGTCATTACTCTTGAATGGAGATTACTTCATTAACACACTTATTGATCATGCTCTTAGATATGAATTTATTTTTGAGTTTATGATCTAAGATTTTTTGGGTATGAATATTTTATGTTTAGAATAGTCAATTGATTATGTTATCATACCTTTATGACTATATTATTCTTTCTTGGGATTTATATCACCTAGTTTTACCCTTAATGAGCATCTGGGCTCACCGTTTATTATGTTTACCTTCCCCACGTTTGGATGAATGGTTCAAAGTATGATATGTCCAGAAGGGTACTAATATAATGATATTTGTGGGATATATTGAATATATTTTAATAAATAAATTTATTATGTATCTAGTCTATAAATTTAGTAAACCTTTATAGTCTTTGGGAGTGTTTAACTTTGATATGTAATGAATATTCATAAAAAAATGTTGTAATATTTATATATTTTAGGATCGATTCGACTCATTTTTTAATGGTGATGTTTTTTTTATTAATACCAAGTTCATCATTACCATATTATTAAATATACTATAATAATTTTGTTTCATTGATTTATGTAGTCCCATATTCACTCTATTTATGGAATATGTGTGGTCATGGAAAATGAAATTCAAGATGACTTTGTTTCGTGTAATTTAGTGACAACAACGAGTGACTTAATATAGGTCATTAATTTTTTGTGTAACACATAAATAACTATATTCATAACATAATTTACCGTTTGATATGATATATTATAAGTAATTAATTTTCCATTGTATTTCATGATATAAATGTATTGCATCATTCATGTAGGTGGTTAAACCAAACCAAACAAGAGAATGCAATAGTATATGGGAGAGTATGATTATGAAACTGATTATTTTATGTTAATATCATTATAATATAACTTTGATATTATTTTTTATATGTAATTCATATTATTAATCATATTTGAGAATATTTTTATGGAAAAAATAGAGAATAAATTATTAAGGAGTGGATTATACACACATTGAGGGATTGATTCTTCCCTTTAAGGGAAACTTATAAAGGGGAGACATGGGACACCTTCTTGTGAATAGAATTAGAAAAATAGGGAGGATGTAAATATGAGAGGAATAAAGGAAATGTATTCAAGAGTAATTATAAAGAACATAGTGGTTTCAAATGGGTATAGTAGATCTCTATTTATTAGGTATGGATTACACGCATGAAAATGGGTATGGAATACATGCATGAAAATGGTCGTTTATACTTTATAATTGTCATATAGATTTAATAAAATTATATTCATGGTAGATTACCTCTTTTTACCCCTTTTTAGCTTATTTAATTATTTTTCATACTAATTATTTTTCTACAAAAAATATAGTATGACCATTCTTACCAAATTTTAATGTGATGGTTATAAATTAGGATTTAATTTAATCTATTTCAAATTATAAATTTAAAAACAGTAATTTTCAAATTTAAAAAAGTAACATATAGAAATATATATTTTTACAGAAAAATTATTTTTAAGCATTAATTGTTCTTAATTAAAAATAATAATAATAATTAATAAAATAAGTTTTAATATATTTTTTTATATATGAAAAAAACAAATTATATTCATAATTTAAAACATGTAAATTAAATTTACATAAAAAAATAAAAAATATTATAAATGTATTTCTTTGGAAATGACCCTTTAACATTATCCTGATAACAAACTTTTACCTCAATAAATTATTTTTCTACCTAAAAATGAAATAAGAAATATTAAATAAGTATAATTTTCTAATCCCTAAAATGAAATCAATTTTGTTATATTTAATTTATAAATGTAATAAAATAATATAAAACACATAATACAAGAAAGATGGTTTTTTGTCAAAATGTTTTTTAATCATAAAATGGATTTATACTTATTAAATGATTAGTAATAACTATTGGATTAATGTTAATTTGTTTAGTATATTATTAATATACAGTATTAACATATAGAATTAAAATCATTCTTTAATTTTGATCTATTTAATTAAAATTAAAATCACATTACACACAAGAAAACAATTCATTGAAAAGTTTATCTTTTTATCATTGGGAAATTTTAATTTAATTTACAATCACTTACTAAATTTTTATTCATTTTATAATTTTTATAAAAAATAAATTTAATTAAACATCATACTTCAAACATGTAATATTATAAAAATATATAATAAAAGAATGTTGTTACATAATATATTATTTTTTAGCCATGAACTATTAAATTATTATTTCTTTTTATCCCTTAATTATTTCTTGAATTATATTAAATTTATTTCTCTAATAATTGCTTGTATTTTATAAATACATTTTTTTTAAATCATTCTTTAAAAGTAAAAAAACAATTACAAAATACACAATTCATGAAACAAATTTCTTTATAATCAATGTAATTTTACAAAATTAAGTAGTGTCATTTAATTATATTAAAAAATAAATTATTTTATTGAAAATATGTTTTTTTATATTGAAAATATACATATTTTCATCATCTAAATAATCTTTATGCAGATCAACTATATGCTAAAATTTCCAAAATGGAATCATTTTTACTAGTATTGTACCACAAAATTATAGACCTCCTTTATAATGATTATAAATTCTCTCTATAACCCACATTACCAACTATAAATTCCTTCCATTATAACTTCACAAACAATGATTATCAATCAATAAATTGTTATTAATGATTGCAAAATTATTTCTCATTTCATGATTTTTTTTATTATATGCTTAATTCTCATAATGGTGACTCTAAGGGTGAAGTTGATCTAGGGGATCTTCTAGTTTTAAATATATTATTACGTTATACTTATTTTCATATTTAAATTTATTAAATTTTTAATGGATGTAATCATCTATGGTATTTAATATTTCACGCTATATAATACATGGTTTCATGTACCTTCTCTGTAATGTTACATTATAAAATAATAAAGTGTTTTTAGTTTTATTCATGTATTTTATAATTCATTCCCAAATTAAATTTTTTTGAAAGAACAAAAAACATACTTTAGAATTATTTAAATATAATTTATGGAAAGAAAATGTTTCCTAAAACTAGGGGTGTTATATTCTCCCCATTAAAAAATACATCCTCAGAATTTTAATTATCTCTCTGATAAAAATAAAATTTGGTATTATATTAATAATTCAATATATAACTTTTAATAATATAGTTAGATTACAATCATAGGAAATACTAAGATTCTCATTGTTTCCCCAACTATTAAATAAAAATACACTTTCTAATTGGGTATTAAGACACATAAAATAAAATTAATTTTCATATGGGTTTCATAGTTATCCTTGCACTAGTGGATTATCATATGTTGATTTAAGATATTAAATTATATTTATATATTATAGAAATTAATTTGTACTCTGTCTATATAGAACCAAACATTTCCCATTATCACAAAAAAATCTATAAAGGGAATAAGAACTTTATATACAGGACGTATCTTCTCTCAAATTGTGTTCGAAAAAAGATTTTTATAGCTTTAATGCAACCATAAATCCACAAGGTGATTTCACCAATAATTAAATATCAAAAGTTTCATGAGGGGAATCAAAATTCATATTTAATGAACAAATAAAAAGAACCAGAATCAAATAATACTTTTATAGATAATTATTAGAGAATAATTGTATCTTTAATAAATTTGTTAACAATGTCAACTTCAATAATAGTTATCACATAAGACCTTTCTAATAACCTACTCCTTGTAGGTTATTAATTTCAATTATCCTTGTTACCCATTGTATTGGGGAATCAATTATTATAATTTCCAAACTCTTAGTTTTTCAATCATTGAATTATTAGTGGTATCTTAGGAGGAACTTTATTTCCCTTCGTTATGTTAATGAAACTACTCATTTTTTCTTGGAATTTGGTTTCTATTTTCCCTTAATTTCTACAAGTTTTCTTATAATTTGGATTCACCTCCTCAAACTCTACATATTGAATTATCAGTTAAATCACCTAATGGTGTGATGATTTCATCCAAGGTGAACAATTATTCTCCAATAGACATTTGTGGGAAGATACATCCTAAATATCTAGTTCTTCCTCAATTAATGGAATTTGATGTTATATTTTGAATATATTGTCTCTCTCTATAGAGAGATCATATGAATTTTGAAGATAAGGAAATATAATTTCATATCCAAAATCAACTCAATATCAAATGAAAATGCAAGACTGATTTTGAATAGAAACTAATTAAAAACTACTTAGTATTGGTCTTAATACCCAATATTGAGGGATACGTAGATAAAAAAATTCAGAGGAACTCAATATTGAATACATGAAATCATATAGGACTATATTATTGTATTTCCTATAGAACAACATGGTCACCCCCTTAAATGTGAGGTTGATATTTCAATTGAACTCATTATGGGTTCCATATAATATCAATGTCCTTAAAAAATGGAATGTATTGAATTGGATGAATTTAATAAGAAAAGTTAGGAGAATATGTATATGTAATTTATATTCCCAAGCACTTCATTTTGGGGTGAACAAGTTCACTTTCTCAACAAAAAACAATTGATCAATGTATCTTTGAATTATTTATCATGAACTTGATAAAATCGTGATCAAGAACGAGTATCATCTACCCCATATTAATGATATGTTTGATCAACTTATAGGGGATCAACACATATTAAGATATCATATTTTTTCCAGATACTGTAAATTAAGGGTAAATAGAGTAGATATAACCAAAACAGTTTTCCAAAAACAAATATGGACTCTATGAATTCAATGTGATGAATATCATGATCATAAATTTCTGTATAATATACCTGTATATTATGAATATAAATTGTAGATATTACATTGAAAATTTTTAGGTAGTTGTTAATAATGATATTATAATATATTCTAAGATTAGTGAGGAACACTAAGATCTTTTTATGATTTCCTTAAAGACCCTAAGAAAGTAAAAACTGCATAGAAAGCTCAATAAATGTGAATTTTGGATGTAAAAATTATCCTTATTAGGTCATGCAATTATAAGTTATGGTATATATATTGGTCCTTAAAAGATATAAGTGATTGATGAAAGGCCCAGACAAAACACTTGAAAGAGATATATATATTTCTTGGAATAGATTCATGTTATCAATGCTCTGTGAGAAATTTCTCATGATTTTTAAATCCATTAAATATGTTAACATAGAATGTAATGAAGTTATATTGTGAAAAAATGTGAGGAATGTTTCAATGATATTAATAAAACCGAATAGAAAAATTACCTAACACATGATCTAGAGTTAGAAGAAGTTATAATTATATTAAATATTTTTGTGCAGTTTCCACTATGGTGAAAAGTGTGATATAGATGTTGATCAAAATAGCCTAAATTATATATTCACTAATAAATATTTTAAAATATTCCAAGTAATAATGCTAGAATAAATCAAATACAATTATTTCCCAATAAATTACAATCTATGGATGGAAAATAAGGTGGTAGATGCACTAGGTAGAATGGGACATGCTACTTCATCCATAATAAGGAATCAAAGAGACTCAATATTCATGGATATTCAAAGTGTGGATATTAAAATAATTAGGTATTGGATTAAATCCAACCATTACCAAATTATAACTCAACTATCCATTGATGTGTTGATCGAGGAGGCCCAAAAAGAGGATATGGAGCTATAGAAGAAGGTAGGAACTATTTAAGAGTTCACATTTGAAAATGGTGGAATTATAAGATTTTGGAAAATAATATATGTCTCTTTAAAACTATAATTGAATGAGTTTTTCAGGATGTACATATTTCATCATTATATTTCTATCCTAGAGGCACAAATATGTATAGAGATCTTAAGCAACACTTCTAGAGTGAAAATTTAAAAGGTTTATTGAAGAGTATGTATCTTAATGCTTAGTATGCCAATAAGGTGTAGTGAAGTTAAAATAATATGAGGGGATAATCCAACCATTGACTATAATAGTACATAAATGGAAAACATCACCCAAATTTCATCATTGGTCCTCCTAAGACATTTAAAGTTAATAAGTCCATCTGGGTCATGGTGTATTGACTTTCAAAGTCTGTATAATTTAATAATATTTGAGGGGATTTATCAATTGATAAAATTTCTATGTTATACATAATTGAAGGCATAAATATTCATGTATTACTACGCTTAGTTGTATCATATCGATATTTGAGGTTTTTTTAAATTTTTTGGATAATTCTTCAACAAGAATAATATAAAGAGTTGATCTTAATCACTTCTTATCATCATAAAACTGATTTTAAACCTGAATAAACTATATAGATTGTGGAACATATTTCAAGATCAATCTTGATAGGTTTTAAGGGATTTTGGGATCAATATAAACCTCCAATTAGGTTATCATAAAATAATAGTTTCCACTCTATAATTCTAATGTAACCATAAGAGGATTTATAAGTTAATTGTTTCTTAACTCCGAAATATTAGTATGAAGTTGGTGAGAGTATGATATTAGGACCTAATATTGTTCAATAAATCATTTATGGGTTCAAAACATTCCTCAATATATAAAATTAACACAATTTTGATGGAAAATATACACTTATAATCATTAATGAGATTTATAGTTTTAAGTTGGTGACAAGGTATTCTGTGGAATATCTCATAGGAAGAGGGTAATGAGATTTAGGAAGAAGCTAATGATGATCCCTATATACATCAGTCCCATTTAGATTCTTCATAATTTAGGGATTATATCTTATCACCTAGATTTTCTACCAAACCTCTCTTACATACATGGTGTATTTTATATATCTATTTAGATGAATTAAATTCATGATACACTGCATGTAATAAATGTTTATGTGGTATAATTGGAACATAATATATCCTGTCAGAAACAACCGGTATATATATTGGATTAAATAGATAAAGATCCATGAAATAAGAAAACCCACCTAGTACAAGATTTAGAGTGAACTCATAATTTTAAAAAAGCTACATGGGAACCTGAATAGGTAATAAGGAAAAAGTACACTCATTTTTTACATTTTAGTGAAACAATTTGAGGGGGGTCTTTTAAAATGGTAGAATATAACACCATAATATTTTGATAGGTTTTTCCTTTAAATAAATATTATTTTGAATATCATGTTTCACAAACATCACTAAAAAACCGTGAAACATTTTATTCACTTAAAAATATTACAATGGAAGATAAAAATTAGTACATTATGATAATGACATGTGAAAAAAAAAAATTACTAGAAAAATTTGCATGTAAATAAAAAATACCATTTAAATAAAATCATTATCCTTATGGTTTACACTGTAAATCATTACCCCAATTATAACTATAGAAGAAAGGTATAATAGAAATTTTTAGAGAGAAGTAAATGAATTAGATGATTGATTTTTTCAATGAATGTAAAATTATATATATATAAATATATATAGTCATTGAGAATATATGGTCATTTGGATAATATGTTCATTGATATTATATATAAATTGATATCAACACTAGACGTATGAATAATCAATTTGATAAATTATTAAAATGTGAATGTAATAACAAAGTTATTAAGTAAGATGTATAAATAGATGTAAATGCATTATGAAACATATGTAGAAAAATGAAGTAATGGAATCAATTAGTAGAGTTGCTCGTTATGAGGTTCAATTTTATTATCTTGTAAAGGAATTACTGTCATTAGGGTTTTCACTAGACCAAGCTCAGGATAAACTTCCAAAAATATAGATTAAAAAAAACAGGTTACGGGAGAAGTTCAAGATCATGGAAATTAGTATAAGATACATTCTAGTTTAATCATAACCTATGACTTCCACCATTTATTATCTTACCCTTAGGTATTATATAGAGGTCTTGAGTGTATTTTTATATAGACATAAGGATGATATAAACATGAAATTATTAATGTAATAAATTTGATATTTTAGTTATTATGTGTATTTTATAAATTGAGATTTCCATAAAATTTAATTTTAAATAATTAATTTATTTAAATACTAATGGTTTAATTTAATAAAAATGTATTGATAAAATTTAATTAATTCTTTCTAAACAAGTAATCAATCTTAAATAACCTTGAATAAAATCATTTAGTTATAATTTTTTTATAACTTGTGTATTTTTGTCTTATTAAACTAAATTGATGACTATTGAATAACGATGTTAATGAAATATATTGATAATATAAATAAAATGAAATAAATTAATATTTTTTAAAATATTTTTACTTGGAAATGAATATGAATAAATTCATTTCAAGCTTAAAAGAAATATTCTTCTTAAAATTATTTTTCATAGGTAATGAGTTTTTTATTGAAATTAAATTTTACAATTGAATACCATAAAATATATTTCATATTTGGAATCAAAATATTGAAGTTATGTAATAATATTAATTATTTTTTAGACCAAAAAATAATTAACTGATGTAAAAGTTAGTTATCATGGTAAATCTTAATGGGTTATTTTTAAAGTACTTTATTTTGTTTTTTATACTTTTATCCAAATAAATTAAATTGATATATTTTAAATGATGAATATAATATAATTCTATATATATATATATATATATATTAAAAATAATTTAATTTTTAATTTATAGGAAATTATATTAACAACATTAAATATAACAAAAAGTAATTTTTCTACAAAAATAATTTTTCAATATATTATATATTTTAATTTCAAAGTAAATTTTCTTATATTTAGAAATTGAATTAAATTAAATTGGGTAATAATTTAGAAATATAACATTGAATGTTTTTATGATGGTTCATCTTATATTTTAAGTAAAAAAATAATTTCCAATGTAAATAATTACGCATCCTATCACAAGGAAACATGAGGTAATCTACCAGGGATCAAATTTTATCAAATCAACATCGCACATAGAAATTTTAGAGTGAAATTTTTTTGTTTTGGAAATCATACCTACAGTTATTACAAACATTTATTTACCTAAAATCCATGTTATTCTATCTTCTCTACTCACATAACTTATGTTTCCAAGTAAATGTACCTCAATCTCTCCTGTAAAATGATATCTCTTCTACCCCTTATAAACCAAACATATCATTTGAATATATATATTGAATCACTATAAATTTTTCATCAATTAATGCCTTATACTACCTTTTTCAAAACATTGGTCATAAGAATAAGTAATAAAACCTCAATTTTTAGGAGGTCTCTAATGGGAGATTAAATACCTCAAAGTGAATATATTAAACTCCCTAACAATTTCTTATCTATATATTTTCATCCACCAATTATAAAATATTATTAATTAACTTATTAAAATATAAATAATAAAATTATACTTATTTAATAATTACATATTAATAAATGAATCGCTATTATAGTCATACTCACCACTAGATTGTATCATGTTCTTATTTGGGTAAGTTTAACCACCAATATAAATGATGTTATAAATTTCTATGATGGATGACTATAAAAAAATAATTAATTATAATATATGAAATTAAATGGAAAAATGTCTTATGTATATGGTTTTTTCACTATGATAAAAAAATATTTAATGACTTATATTATGTAATTGAATAATATCATCAAATTTCCAAAAATAAGTTCCTCAATTATTCATTTTTCACAAACCATACACATGCCCTCCATCAAGTGAAAATGTTAATATATTTACCATTGAAACATAATCATTCATATATCATGAATAATAAATTAGTTATTAACTTCTAATCAATAAATGAGAACCAACATCTCCATTAAAAAACTTGTATGAAACAAACAAAATATGAACCTACAATAATGAAAATAAACTATAATTAACTAATATATGTGTAGTAAATGATTATAAAATAAGAGTATAAAAGGTTAAATAATTTAATTAGGCTATTAAATAAGGTATTAAGATGGTTAGGTTTATTATACAGGATTTTAGAGTTTTTCTGGGCATGATGGAATCTAATGTAAGGGTTTTCATCTCAATTCCCCCTCATTGGGGCATGATTTCATATTATACACCTATTATTTTATGACATGTTATATTTATTACCCTGTTAAATTATTTGATCATAAATAAATATTAATCATGGTATTTACAAGTCTATTTCACAATATCTATTTCATGTTTTTTAATTTCATATACCACAAAAGTTGTAAGGGTTTTTATTAACTAAACTCCTTTTCATTGAGTCACTATCTATATTCTCGAACTTCACTGTTCAATAATTGGTTTCTTCCACCATGATATTTTTTAAATTGTATTTAATCCTTTGTTTTTTTGAAATTTATAATTTTACATCAAAGTATTCTCATTTGATGTATTTATATCTTCAAAAAAATATTACCTTCACTAAGAATAAATTTCATCCATTATGATGGTTGTTTCTCATCCTCATCTATATTTTTTATTTCCTTAAATTATTTCCTCCATTATTTAGAAATATAAAGATGAATTATCATATTAACTCTTTATATTTCTCTTTGTAGGTTTTCAAAATTATTTTTTTAAAATTTTTTATTGATGTTGGTTTTTCACTAAAAATACCTAAAAGGAATTTCATTTCACTTTCTTAAATTTTTTATCTCTCACTTAACATTTCCTAACATGCCCGTATTTATTATCAAGGTCGTTTTATTAGAAAAAATTTTAAAATATTTGTTTCAAAAAAATATTTTGACCTTCTCAAAAAGTATTTTTTTTAAGTGAATCATAACATTATATTTTTATGATAATTTTGAAAATGATTTATAAAATATTTTTTTTGATTTTACATCCATTTTATTACCTATCATAAAAAGGATCAATCTCTTATAGAGTAATTCTCATGATCAATATTTATATGGTTTTATGATATACTTCCCTTAAGAGATTGATTTTTGGTTTTCGTTTGTCCAACTCTTGATATCATTTTATGAGATACATTTAAAAAGGCTATGAAACTCAATTTATTTTCATGGGTTTTTACATGATATGATATATAATTTATTTTTAGTGCAACACTTGTATATTGATTATCATTATGTGGGGGGTAGGGTCCAACATATCCAGCCAATTAATTGGTTAAATTTTTATATATCTTTAGATAATTATGTTAATATTTAGGAATTGTTAAAAACTATTTAAATTAGTAATTGACATGAAATAAGATTATTAACAGTTAATGTTTTAAAAAATCAGTTTCTACAAAAAATAGTTTTTTGCATATATTCTATGTTTTAATTTAAAGGGTAATTTTCTTAAATTTATAAATTATGTTAGATAAAATGGATTCCAAAGTTAGAATCATCTCCTAAAAAAATTATGAAGGGTTATCTTATATTTTTGTAAAGAAAATAATTACCATGGTAAATAATAACAGATGTTAATAGAGAGTAAAAAGAGGAAGTATACCATGGATATAATTTTATTAAATCAACCAAAAAATTAGAATTTATAAAAGAGATTAGTTAGGTTTTAAATCCATACCCACATTCCTTAACAAAATTTATTTACCCAACTAACCTAACTCTCACGTTATTCCATCTTTACCCATCACCAAACATAAGTTTCAAATAAAATGTCCCACATTTTCACCTATAAAAGGAACTATTATCTACCCCTTCAAAACCACACATGTCCTTAAAATAAATCTTCAATCCCTAAATTTTTTTCATTTCCTATATTCGAATTCCACAATATGAAAACCCCTGGTCATAATAAGGTGTCTCAATTCATCCATTTCCAAGAGGTCTTCTAAGGGAAGAATCAAGCCATCAATGTCATTATAATCCACTTCCTAATAATTTATTCTCTATTTTCCCCATTAACATTTTCTAAAATATGATTCACCACCTTAAGAACATATAAATAGTATCATTATCATTGTTTAAAATTATATTATAATAAAATAATCTATTTCATAGTTATGCTTACTCATAGATTATAGCTTGTTCTTGTTTGGGTCAATTTAAACACTTATATAAACCTTGCTAAAAATATAAAATGAATGGGTATGGAAAATAAATTACTATTGATAAATTATATTAAATTTTATTTTATGTTATGAATATGGTTATGTAAGTGTATCACAAAAAATTAATGGCCTATATAAACTAACACATTATTATCACCAAATTTCACAAAATAAGTTCCTCATGAATTTTATTTTAAAAAACCGTACTCATGCCTTACATCAAGGGAAAATGGGACTACATAAATCATTGAATAAAAATTATTCAACTATATTTAATAATCCTTGAATGATGAACACTTTATCATGAAAACAATAAGTAACATTCTTTGTACAAAACTTATACGAAGGAAACAAATTGTTAACAATTTTTTATGATAATAAACTAAAAAAACTAAGTTGTTTGTAGTAAATGATTATAAATGAATCTTATAAAAGGTGAAATATATGACTCAGAATTTAAATAAGTCAATATTTTTAGTATGTTTATTATATATAACATTATAGTGTATCTTACCTACTGGGATTCCAATGTAAGGATTTTCATCTCATTTCCCCCTTATAAAGGCATGATTTCATATTATAAACGTATTATTAATTGTGACTTTGTATTTAAATACCCATTTAAATATTTAATTAAAATCAATTTTAGTATTTTTATTTTAAATTAAATGTCACAATATCTCTATCACGATATTTTAATGCATACACCACCAAATTTGTAAGATATTTTGTTAACTCAGCTCAAAATTTTTGAATCATAATCTTTATTATTGAACTTTATTTTAATATATGTAGTTTATTACACTATAATATTTTATTATATTATATTTAATCATTAAATTGTATGATATTTTCTACTTAAAATGAAATTTTTATTCTTTTATTGATTTATTTCTCCATAAAACATGACGTTGATAGAATAATTCTTATCTTTCCTGATGGATCTCTCCCTTCCATGTATATATTCTTTATTTAACCAATTTTTTCCCTTATTTCCGTAAAAAATAAATATGTATCAACTTTTTAACTCTTTATATTTCAATTTATCTATTTTAAAAAGTAATTTTAGTAACATTTTCATCAATGTAGGTTTGTCTATAAAGATACGTAGAAATCATAAAATGTAATTTCATTTGACTTTTATCAATTTTGTATTTTACCCTTCACACTTTGGATCATGAACTTAATTCATTTTTCAGAATTCTCATTAATGGAGAAATATTAATAATAAGTTTTTGAAATGTATTATTCTCACTTTCTTGAAAAAAAATTATAAGTGACTCATAAAGTTTTTCTTTTTATGATAATACTGAAAATATTTTATAAAATATCTTTTTATGATTTCACTTCTATTTTATTCTCTATCTCAAAAGTATCTAAATATTGTGCAATAATTTTAATGATAAATACCTATATGATTTTATGATATAATTCTATTGGTAGGTTAATTTTTAGTATAAACTAATCTACCTCTTGATGTCATTTTATGAGATACCTTTGAAAATGTTATGAAATCTATTTTCCTTCTGTGGGTTTTAATATGATATGATATATTATTTATTTTATCTCGAACACATATATATGGTTTATCATTTTTTTTGTGGGGTATTTTATATCCCTCTAATTTATTTTTTAATTTTTTAAATCTCATGATATAATGATTTTAATTTTTTAGAATAATTTTTCTCCCTTAAAACTTGATGCATGGACATTATTGGGTTTTTCAGAACTTAATACAGTGCCATGATTTATGTTTTCTCAAAATATTATGATTTTATAGGATTATGTTTTTTATATATTTATATGTTTCATGTTAATGTATAAATTAGAATTAACTGTATTATAAAATATTCTAAAATTCCCTGAACTCATAAACTAGGATTTGGTGTAAAAACAAATCCTTTACACACTAGATTTTATTCCAACTAAGTTGACCTAGACTTGACCATCCATATTTACAATATCAATGAAGAAATTTTAGTCACTTATATACTAATGACCTTTTATTTTTGGAGATTTTTAAAATTAGGAAAAACCATTAACTAAAAAAACACATATTTTTCTCATCAAAAAGATATTTTACCACAATACAAAGAATTTTTTATTCCACTATAAGTCTTCAACATCTCCCACAAAATTCTCCAGACATTACACCCTTCTAGAGATATATTTTTTAACATCATTCTTTAGAACCTAGGTAAATGGAACATAAGAAGGATGTTCCCAAACACTTAGTAAGGGTAAACATATGAATTGACATTTAAATATCATAATTGATTATAAGATGATATTGTGGGTATAAGAACACAATCAGGGTATATGGGAATAAAATAATTAAATCACAACCCATTAAACATTATATATAAATTAATATTTATATAATGAATTTTAGCCTCAATATGACTAAAAGGAGTTTGAAAGTATCATGAACCAACCCAGATCACCACACTATCTAGGTTCCCAAGCTAACCCATACATGGTGCAAAGGGAATTCTTGATCCACATAATCTAGAGACAAGCACTAGGTTATCACAAAATTAATTGGAGAATGATTTACCCACAAATATCATAAACCAAGATGATAAATATAAAAAAAAATTTATTCAAATACAATAAAATGTAAAAAAAGTGAGAGAAAATGAAGGTAAATAGAGGTTCTAAATAGTAAACCAAACTAAGGTAGACAAGTTAAACTACAACTCATCTCAGCATGACATAAAATCACCACCAAAATCCCACACCCTACTGATTAAAAAATATCTCTCTACACTATGGCTCCTTGAATTTAACTGCATGAGATAAAACATGGTCTCCACACAACCAATGTTTTATGGATTGTGCGAGGAAAACAATCCCAGTAGGATTGATGAAAGTTTTTCATAAGTATTATTTATAATATAAACTACATATGATAAAATATAAAAAATTATTTCATGATATAATGTTTTCAAATTTTATAATAAACATGGAAATAAACCCTTTTAAAAACCTAAAAAATAGTTCCAAATTAAAAAAATAAAATCATCTCTATAATAATATTTTTCTCAAAACATTTCAAGTAAATATTATAAAGAGTAGCAACATGAAAAATCGATCTTGGGTTACAAGGTCTTAGTTAATAAAGATTATGTCATGATTTATATAATAAATGGTCACTTCTTTCACACATTACCCAGGATGAATGGTCCTAGGTGGTAATATTATACTCTCGAGAGTGTCTCCCTGCAAATAATATTAGGCCACCCAGTTCCAATATTACCTAATAACAACACGAATAGTGGGTAAGAGTCCATTCTTAAGAGTGTATCCCCACATCAAAAATAACCACACATTACTCACCATTTTCACAAAAAAAAATCCTTCAAATTAAATTTCACAAAAATATAATCATGAAAACATTGAAACTTTAAAAAACATGCTTTAAAAATGAGTTTCCATCAATAATGTTATGGATATAACTATTTCATATAAATAACTCAAACCACTGTATTCATAAAAAACTTTGATAATTCCTTTAATAAATTTAAGAACCTGATTTATAATAGAAAATGATTATGGTTTGTAGAAAAATTCATTTCATGAATCCACCTACCTCAAAACAATTGGAATTTTATCTACTGAAATGGATATAAAATTAGGAGAGAGATCATGCTCAAAAAAGCAATAGTAAGATCACAAAACCATAATTTCTAATTAGAAACATGGATTCAAAAAACACCCATGGTTTTCATAGCCTATTGATATAAATAAACAAGAGTAATGAAAGGAATAAGAGGATATAAGAACAAATCCGAGTTAACCATATAGAAATAGGATCATTACTTTGATTGGAAATTTAATCTTTTAGGGATTTGATTTGGGATTGTAAAAAATGATTTATGAGTGCTCCTAGGTTTGTATGGGTTGAGGAAAGGTTCTGGGAGGAGAAAAGAAGAATAAAATAAGGTTTTTAGTAAAAAAATATGATAAACCCCATATTAATCTTGGCTAGGTCGGCATCACTAGATTGCTGGTGAGAACCTACCAAAAATCTAGTGGTGAACTTTTAAAAAGACAATGGTTATAGGAAGAATTCCTATAGCCCATGTTTTCTACTAGTTGGATCATTTATATTCACTGGTGATCTAGTATCCTAGGTCAATCCACTGGCTAGCTGGTGACCCTCACTATCAAACTGGTAGAACTCCTATAACATCTCTTGTGATATTCTTAGTCCCACACTTATACTAACTCTCAATAATACTCCCTTTATCATTGAAAAATATTGAAACCAACCAGAAAACATATATTAGATTGAAATGAAGGTAAATTAAATGAGAGAGTGATCATACCTAGAAGAAATAGTAGGGTGTGACAATTCTCCCCACAATATATCTTTTTACCTCAACAAAGTTATGTTGAAGATGGATGATCAATAAATAGATGAGGATATTACTCCATAATCAAAGACTCCCAATACCACATATCATGAGAATCTAAATCGTACTAAAATAGGACTCTTACAAATAATGTATGTAGAGACCCGTATCTTGACGTACATATAGATTACATTACTTTTGCAGAATACTTAGTACATAATAAAAACACACACACACAAGGATCGTAATAGTTTAGTGTCTTTGGAAACTCGGAATATAATCTTCTAATCGTGGTGAAAGATCTTCAACATCTCCCATAAAGATCTTCTTATATTTTTTACCTAAAAACATTCTTTATATCCTGGGGAAAAGAAAACATAAAAGGGTGAGCTCAAATGCTCAGTAAGGGTAAACAAAAGAAATATCAATCACATCATATTCATAAGAACATAACATTTTGGAAATCTTAACCTGCAAAAGAGAGCATAATTTCATAACATGGGATAAATCATGGCAGTGAAATGTAATCACATAAATCATAACTTAAAACATGAAACTTTTTGGCATACACACATAATCATAGATAATCATTTCTTGTTAGTCAAGACTCATTGCCAAAACTATCTAAGTGGACAAAGTCCCTTTCTGAATCGAGTCACCCTCATTTCAGTCCTGTTTTACTGAACCGGTATAACCTACCATTCCATCCATGTCTATCTCATGAGATATAAAATCTTTACCCAATGCATTGGAGGGAGATATAGGTCCCACCCATCTCATAATGAATCCTTTCTTATGTGTTCCACATAATCATAAATCATACATCATCGCATAACACATGTAACAAAAATGGGATTCTTGAAACATCATGACATCATAAAACAAATCATATAAGGTAAATGACTTCATAAAAATAATTCCCTCAAAAGATAATCAAATCAATTTAATAATAGGGATAAAAACAGAACCCTTTGTTATCTTAGATGGAAATTAATTTTGATAAAACACTTGAACTCCATTCTTGAGGAAAATATCCTTTCTTCTTCAAAAACATTTTTCCTTTCTTAACATGTCATACAAATTTAAACTAAAAGAAGTTAATTAAAAATAAACTTGAAAACTTGTAAAGGAATCTTCTTGGAAATAATGTTTTAAAAATCAATTCATGCCGTATAAGTTAAAAAAACATTGTTTTCGTACTTTTGTTGGAAAAGTCAAAAAGTACCTCGTATGAAAAAAGACAAAAGATTCCTTTCATATCTTTTACTAAAAACTCACCGAAGGGTAAAATTGTATTTAAACAATTTTATTTGAATGGAAATAATATTACATATTGAGTAAACATGGATGTGGATGATAAAATACACCCCAGTAAATACTAAAGTATAAACAACCTCGGATAAAAATAAGATTGTGATATTTCATTTACCTTAGGTCCGATTTTCTTTGTACGTGTCCAAAGCTATTGTATAATGGTTTAAATAATGTTATTGACTTATTCCAGAATCATACATATTGATATGATATCATATATGGTCATATTCTTAGCTTCTTATTAGTAATATTTCATTGTTACTTGTTACTCTGGTCTTTATTGCCTTTTGTTCTTATGCATGTTTTGCCGAATAAATTCTTATTCTTATTTTAAGGTTATAGATACATTATATCCAGAATTCTATTAGTGTAACATATATAATATTTATTCATTCAATTCATTTATATAATTACTATGTAATGATGATCATGTAGAACGAGTCGCATCACATCGTGGAGACGGTATTCCGTACGTACGCACGAGCGATGATATTGTTCCCATGATCGTGGAATTGTATTTAAGTGTATTTATACTATTTCAGTATCAATATCACTTTATAATAATCATATATAGTTACTCATTACACCATTATACCCATCCTTGTAAGTTTATGGTGGAAAATAGATTACACTACGGCGTGGAGACGGTATTCCGTACGTACGCACGAAAGGTGATTTCATTTTTCCGTAGGATGGATAGAAGGTGAATTAGGGTTTTTTCATATTTATAATAACATATCAGTATGTAAGTAATACTGATTTTATTACTTTATCATGAAACAACTAAAGAAGAAGAAGTTTGAAGAAGAAAGAAATTGAAAAGATCGGTAATGGATATTACCTCTTCTTTGAAATGTCTCTTTGAATCCTCCACTTAGGGAACTAAGATTGGTCTTTGAAGAAGACCAGGACCTCTAGGATTATTCTAGGGAAGTGGAGAAGGTATTTTGGCAGGGTTTGGCCGAGCTTGAGTTCTCAAATTGGTGTGAGGAGGAGGGGGAGGAGGTGGCCTTTTATAAGGGAGGAGAGGGGCACCTTAGGAATATCTCAAAATATTATTTTATATTAAAGAAAAAATCGGTTTATAATGTTTCCAAAGGGTCTTATTTCGAAGTTAAAGTGGGTATGGGTAGAAATCCTATCAACCAATAGGATTTAGACAAGTTTAGGTTATTATTTTAACCTTATCAATTATATTTAACTCTAAGTTAAATAATTTAACTTTTACCGTGACTTTTTGTTTTCTTACACTATATAGTTAATACACTTACTATAACATTCCAAACGAACCCCATGTTGTTTATTATTAATATATATATCCTTATCTATGTCATTTGGACTAACCTTATATTTTTAGGAATAAAATAAAAATTAATAATATAATATTTAATTTAAAAACTATTTTGTGTCAATTTTGACACTATTTGATAAATGATTTTTGTGAAAGTCATAACAGAATTATATGTTCGAGAAAAGTTTATTAAATAAACACTAATATATCATAGTAACCTATAAAATTATTGGAATTAATAAAAAGTATCAAATTACATTTATTTGAGCATTTATAACATCAATTATGTTAACATTTCCTTAAAAGGGTAATTACTGCATCATCGTTGTGTCATAAATAAATTAATTTATTTAAAGTCTAAAAATTATAAATAAAATATCATTATGTAGGAAATCGTTTTATCTTTCTAATGAATATTTATAGTCGAATTTATCTTATGTATAACCCCATATTAAAAATGTTTTAGTTATTAAACTTTGATTTTAACTATTTTAACTATTCATTAAATAAAATAATATTAAATGTCATAATCTAATCCAAGTGGACCTAAATGGTCATATTATATTCATAAGGTTGTTTTTGGTCGAATTACACTTATCCAATAGAATTAGGACATGTGTTAGGATAATATTAATATCATTTTTACCCTTAATTACCCTATTTACTATTAACCGCGGTAAAAAAAAGTAAAAAGTTACTATTCACCAAAAAATTATTTTTATCTCATTGAACCACATTTTACTTACTGATATCAACCGTGTCAGTCGGAATTTCAAAATTCCATTCACAGAAGCGGTAAAATTAAGTTTTATGCAAAATTCAGTTTTTAACCTACCACTTAGTGGTTTCACTATTCATCAAAAATTGAAAGTTTTCAGAAAAATACCAAAATTTCACCCAAGGCTAATTTCGGTATTCTGAATCCAAAAATGATGTCCATTTTGAAAAATAAAATTTATAAAATTTCAAAAAGTCATTATTACTATTCATAACGGCTAGTTTTAATAATATTTTAATAGCATATCATTGTTTAGTGAAACTCGGTATTGCGTACGACGCAAGCTATCGAGGAAGGTCGTGATTGCGTGTAAAGTAAGTCAAGCTAGTGTGTAGTGAAAGATTCCTTTGATGATATATATATAACATAAAAATCTCTGGTGTTACATTCTACCCCCCTTAAAAAGAATTTCGCCCTCGAAATTCGTCACTTTGTAACAAACAGATGAGGATACTTTTCCCTCATCATATCCTCAAGCTCCCATGTAGCTTCTTCAAGTTGGTGGTTCCTCCATAAAACTTTCACCAATCGAGTGGTCTTGTTTCGTAGGACTTTTTCGCTACGATCCAGAATCTCTATCGGTTGTTCTTCATAAGAAAGATCTTGCTCCAGCGGTACAACTTCTTAGCTGAGTACATGTGAAGGATCAGGTATGTACTTTCTCAGGAGAGATACATGGAACACATCGTGAACTTGAGAGAGATTCGGTGGAAGTGCCAATCGGTAAGCTACCTTCCCAACACAATCCAGTATTTCGAAAGGACCGATATATCTAGGGCTCAACTTCCCCTTCTTTCCAAATCTCATAACCCTCTTCCAGGGAGATATTCGTAAGAACACTTTATCACCCACTTCAAACTCTAGGTCTTTTCTTCGGTTGTCGGCATAACTTTTCTGTCGACTCTGAGCTGCTCTTATGTGTTGTTGAATAGATCTGACCTTTTCTGCCATTTCATCATAGAGATCAGGTCCTAATAGCTTTCTTTCCCCAATTTCATCCCAGAAAGTTGGAGTCCTGCATTTCTTTTAATAGAGAGCTTCATAAGGAGCCATCTGAATACTGGAGTGAAAGCTGTTATTATAAGAAAATTCCACCAAAGGTAGGTGTTGATACCAACCTCCTTTGAAATCCATAGAGCAAGCTCTCAACATATCTTCTAGGGTTTGAATTGTTCTCTCAGACTGACCGTCTGTCTGAGGATGATAAGAAGTGATGAAACTCAACTCTGTATCCAGAGTATGCTGAAGACTTCTCCAGAACTTCAAGGTAAATCTCGGATCCCGATCAGAGATAATAGAAAGTGGTACTCCATGAAATCTTACCACTTCCTTTACATATATCATGGAAAGATGATCCAGAGAGAAATCCTCTCTAATAGCAATGAAATGTGCAGACTTTGTAAGACGATCAACTATGACCCAGATAGCATTATTGCCTTTGGATGTTTTAGGAAGTCCTGTGACAAAGTCCATAGTGATGTTTTCCCATTTCTATTCGGGTATGGGTAGTGGTTGTAACATCCCCTTAGACTTCTGTCTCTCATCTTTAACTTGTTGACAAACCAAGCATCGAGAGACATATTCAGCAACATCTCTTTTCATGCCATCCCACCAGAAGTACTCTTTCAGGTCCCTATACATCTTCGTGCTTCCAGGATGAATAGAGAATGAAGAACTATGAGCTTCATCCAGAAGTTCCTTCTTTAATTCAGGGATGGGAGGAACACAAACCCGATTCCGGAACTTTATTATCCCATCACAATCAAGGTTGAATTCCGGAACATTTCTCACCTTCTTTTTTAACTCGAAATCTTCTTTCTGTGCCTCTTTAATCTTCACATGTATAGATGGTTGAACATTCATTTGAGAAAGATAAGATTTTTACCCTATTATAATTCCAAGATCCATTCTTTGTAAATCCATAAATATTGGATTTTTGTGATCCTCATCATGGATAAACTAGCATGGTCTTGTCGACTTAATGCATCTGCCACCTTGTTTTCTTTCCCAGGGTGGTAATGGATTGAGCAGTCATAATCCTTAATCAGCTCCAACCATCTTCTTTGACGCATATTCATCTCCTTTTGTGTGAAAATATAATTTAAACTTTTATGATCAGTATAAATAACACACCTTTCACCATAAAGGTAATGCCTCCAAATCTATAATGCAAAGATTACCGCAGCTAACTCCAAATCGTGTGTTGGGTAATTTTGCTCATGGATTTTCAACTATCGTGAGGCATAAGCTATCACCATATAATTTTGCATAAGAACACACCCCAATCCCTTCTTGGATGCATCACTGTAGATCACAAACCTTTCTCCACTACAAGGCAGTGTGAGCACAGGTGCACTGGATAACCTTCTTTTCAATTCCTTGAAATTATCTTCACATTCCTCTATCCAAAAAAACTTAACCCCTTTCCGAGTCAACTTGGTGAGTGGATTAGATAATCGTGAAAAATCTTTCACAAAACGTCGATAATATCCAGCCAAACCAAGAAAACTTCGGATCTCAGTTACTGTTGTTGGCCTCGACCATCTTTCGATAACCTCTGTTTTTGCTGGATCCATAGATATCCCCTCTTTTGAGATTATGTGACCCAAAAATGCCACTTTTTGAAGCCAAAATTTACACTTGGTAAATTTGGCATAAAGCTTCTCCTTTCTCAGGGTCTTCAATATAATTCTCAAGTGATCTTCATGTTCTTCCTTGCTCTTTGAATAAACAAGAATATCTTCTATAAAGACTACCACAAATTGATCAAGATAGTCTCTAATGACTCTATTCATTAGATCCATGAAGATAGCAGGGGCATTAGTAAGACCAAATGGCATCACTATAAATTCATAGTGTCCATACCTTGTATGGAAATCCGTCTTTGGTATATCCTCCCTTTTGACCCTTAATTGATGATACCCTGAACGAAGATAAATCTTGGAAAAGTATTGAGCTCCATGTAGTTGGTCAAATAAGTCATCAATGCATGGGAGAGGATATTTTTTCTTGATAGTGATCTTGTTAAGTTCTCGATAATCAATGCAGAGTCTCATTGATCCATCTTTCTTCTTAACAAATAGAACAGGTGCTCCCCAAGGTGATGCACTAGGGCGTATGAATCCCTTATCAAGATTCTCTTGGAGTTGCTTCTTCAATTCCTGCAACTCAATTGGGGCTATTCTATAAGGTGTCTTTGAAATAGGAAAAGCACCCGGTACGAGTTCTATTGAAAAATCAACTTCACTATTTGGTGGAAGACCCGGTAATTCCTCCGGAAAGACATCATCAAACTCCCGTATGATGGGTATATTCTTAATCACGAGTTTCTCACCAACCATTTGAGATAAATAACCCTCATTTAGTGGAATCAATACCCATAAAATGGAAGAAATTTCCACTAGAAGGTTATGTTCATCCTTGCATTGATAGACGATCATAGATTGATCTGGAATATGAAATGTGACTTCTCTTCTTTGGCAATTGATATGAGATCCGTATAAAGAAAGACAATCCATGCCAAGAATCACATAGAATTCCACTAAAGGAAGGATCACCAGATTTGCAGGAAGCACTTTCCCACAAACTTTGATCGGAGAAGAATTATAAACTTTTGATGCGATTGATGTGCCATTAGGTGTTGTCACAGCTAACTCAACATCTAATTGTTGAGGTAATACGGTGATACCCTTAGAAAATTCTTCAGAAATAAAAGAGAGGGTGGATCCAGAATCAAATAAAACATTTTCTACTTTAGAGTGGATGGTAAGTGTACCTTTCACCACTTCGTTATCGTACTCCACATCGCTGATAGAAATTGCATGTGAATTTCCTTTGTCTTTAGCCTTAAGAGTTTGTTGACGTCGACCATCATCATCAACCCTTGGATTTGGGCATTGATTGGCATAATGCCCCATATCCTTGCACTTGAAACATTGAAGTGTAGTAGGTTCATTATGTGTATCCCTTCCTTTGTTTTCATCATTAGACATCTTCTTCCCATTATCGCGGCATTCAAATGCCCGATGACCTTCCTTTCCACATTTGAAGCATTTACTTGTCCCTTTAAGACAACTCCATCCATGTTTCTTTCCACACCTTCAGCATAAGGGAAAGCTCATCTTCTTTTCAGTGTGCTCTTTAGATTTTCCTTTGAATTCCATTTTCCTCTTCTTATCAAACCCATATGACTGATGGGTTACTCCAATCTCCATCTTGACTTTGAGAGCACATCGAACGATTTCCTCGTAGCTATTGAAGTTTCTTATGGCTAACGCCCTTCGAAGACTTGGTTTTAAGCCACTAAAGAATCGATCGATCTTACTCTCAGGTTGGATAATAATACTAGAATCGTACCTTGCAAGTCTTGTAAAATTTGCTTCATAGGTACCAACAGATTCATCATCCATTTGCTTCAGTTCAAGAAACTATTTCTCCATCTTTGTTCGGAGAATACGAGGGAAGTACTTATTGAAAAATATGTTCATGAACTCGTCCCATTCCATGGACTCAATTTCATCCCTTTGCCTCGTATTCTTAATAAGATTCCACCATTGATCAGCATCTCCTTCCAAACGATACACTTCTAGGATGACTTTATCATGTTCAAAACATTGAAGAACTGAAAATATCTTTTCAGTAGTACTAATCCATTGTTCAGCAACTAATGGATCAGTAGACCCGCTGAAAGAAGGTGGATGCTGCCTCATGAAGGATTCAATAGAATGTTGCTCCTTCCTTTGCTCGTTTGGAAGTCCTGCATGATTCATAGCTTGAGAAAGTTGTGGGATCATGGCTACAAGATTTTTAATTCCAACTCCTATATCGTTTGGTTGCTCAGGGGGGACAATCATTGCATTTCCCATCGCATTCCGCATTAACACGGTTCCTTCGGGTTCCAGCCATTGACTAAAACCAAGAAGAATTGTGTGAGCAACACTAATTATAATAGGAAAACCACATAATTCAAGAATAAAATTTCACACTTAAGGTCTTATCCTAGGTTATTCATGGCCATTTCTAAAACACTAAGATTGTGTTCTATGCTTAGACTTATCCATAGGGTTCTTACTAAGGCTATCACATCCTAGTTTCCAAAGGTTGACTATACCTTTCCTTGGATACCAACTGTAGAGACCCGTATCTTGACATACATATACATTACATTACTTTTGTGGAATACTTAGTACATAATAAAAACACACACACACAAGGATCGTAATAGTTTAGTGTCTTTGGAAACTCGGAATATAATCTTCTAATCGTGGTGAAAGATCTTCAACATCTCCCATAAAGATCTTATTTTTTTTTATACCTAAAACCTTTCTTTATATCCTGGGGAAAAGAAAACATAAAAGGGTGAGCTCAAATGCTCAGTAAGGGTAAACAAAAGAAATATCAATCACATCATATTCATAAGAACATAACATTTTGGAAATCTTAACCTGCAAAAGAGAGCATAATTTCATAACATGGGATAAATCATGGCAGTGAAATGTAATCACATAAATCATAACTTAAAACATGAAACTTTGTGGCATACACACATAATCATAGAGAATCATTTCTTGTTAGTCAAGACTCATTGCCAAGACTATCTTAGTGGACAAAGTCCCTTTCTGAACCGAGTCACCCTCGTTTCAGTCCTGTTTTACTGAACCGGTATAACCTACCATTCCAGCCATGTCTATATCATGAGATATAAAATCTTAACAAATGCATTGGAGGGAGATATAGGTCCCACCCATCTCATAATGAATCCTTTCTTATGTGTGCCACATAATCATAAATCATACATCATCATATAACACATGTAACAAAAATGGGATTCTTGAAACATCGTGACATCATAAAAAAAATCATATAAGGTAAATGACTTCATAAAAATAATTCCCTCAAAACATAATCAAATCAATGTAATAATAGGGATAAAAACAGAACCCTTTATTATCTTAGATGGAAAATAATTTTTATAAAACAGTTGAACTCCATTCTTGAGGAAAATATCCTTTCTTCTTCAAAAACAGTTTTCCTTTCTTAACATGTCATACAAATTTAAACTAAAAGAAGTTGATTAAAAATAAACTTGAAAACTTTTAAAGGAAGCTTCTTGGAAATAATGTTTTAAAAATACATTCATGCCGTATAAGTTAAAAAAACATTGTTTTCGTACTTTTGTTGGAAAAGTCAAAAAGTACCTCGTATGAAAAACGACAAAAGATTCCTTTCATATTTTTTACTAAAAACTCACCGAAGGGTAAAATTGGATTTAAACAATTGTAGGTGAATGCAAATAATATTACATATTGAGGAAACATGGATGTGGATGAAAAAATACACCCTAGTAAATACTAAAGTATAAACAACCTCGGATAAAAACGAGATTGTGAAATTTCCCTTACCTTAGGTCCGATTTGCTTTTTACGTGTCCGAAGCTCCTGTATAATGGTTTAAATAATGTTATTGACTTATTCCAGAATCATAAATATTGATATGATATCATATATGGTCATATTCTTAGCTTCTTATTAGTAATATTTCATTGTAACTTGTTACTCGGGTCTTTATTGCCTTTTGTTCTTATGTGTATTTTGCCGAATAAATTCTTATTGTTCTTTTAAGGTTATAGGTACCTTATATCCAGAATGGTATTAGTGTAACATATATCATATTTATTCATTCAATTCATTTATATAATTACTATGTAATGATGATCATGTAGAATGAGTCGCATCACATCGTGGAGACGGTATTCCGTACGTACGCACGAGCGATGATATTGTTCCCATGATCGTGGAATTGTTTTTAAGTGTATTTATACTATTTAAGTATCAATATCACTTTATAATAATCATATATAGTTACTCATTACACCACTATACCCATCCTTGTATGTTGATGGTGGAAAATAGATTACACCACGGCGTGGAGACGGTATTCCGTACGTACGCATGCGCGGTGATTTCATTTTTCCATAGGATGGATAGAAGGTGAATTAGGATTGTTTAATATTTATAATAACATATCAGTATGTAAGTAATACTGATGTTATTACTTTATCATGAAACAACTAAAGAAGAAGATGTTTGAAAAAGAATGAAATTGAAAAGATCGGTAATGGATATTACCTCTTCTTTGAAACGCCTCTTTGATTCCTCCACTTAGAGAACTAAGATTGGTCTTTGAAGAAGACCAGGACCTCTAGGATTATTCTAAGGAAGTGGAGAAGGGATTTTGGCAGGGTTTTGCCGAGATTGAGTGCTCAAATTGGTGTGAGGAGGAGGGGAGGAGGTGCCCTTTTATAAGGGAGGAGAGGGGCACCTTAGGAATATCTCAAAATATTATTTTATATTAAAGTCAAAATCGGTTTATAAAGGTTCCAAAGGGTCTTATTTCGAAGTTAAAGTGGGGATGGGTCGAAATACTATCAACCAATAGGATTTATACAAGTTTAGGTTATTATTTTAACCTTACCAATTAGATTTAACTCTAAGTTAAATAATTTAACTTTTACCGTGACTTTTTGTCATCTTACACTATATAGTTAATACACTTACTATAACAAGACAAACGAACCCCAAGTTTTTTATTATTAATATATATATCCTTATCTAAGTCATTTGGCCGAACCTTAGATTTTTAGGAATAAAATAACAATTAATAATATAATATTTGATTGAAAAACTATTTTATGTCAATTTTGACACTATTTGATATATGATTTTTGTGAAAGTCATAACAGAATTATATGTTCGAACCAAGATGATTAAATCAACACTAATATATCATAGTAACCTATAAAATTAGGGGAATTCATAAAAAGTCTCAAATTACATTTATTTGAGCATTTATAACATCAATTATGTTAACATTTCCTTAAAAGGGTAATTACTGCATCATCGTTGTGTCATAAATAAATTAATTTATTTAAAATCTAAAAATTATAAATAAAATATTATTATGTAGGAAATATTTTTATATTTCTAATGAATATTTATAGTCGAATTTATCTTATGTATAACCCCATATTAAAAATGTTTTATTTATTAATCTTTGATTTTAACTATTTTAACTATTCATTAAATAAAATAATATTAAATGTCATAATCTAATCCAATTGGACCTAAATGGTGATATTATATTCATAAGGTTTTTTTTGGTCGAATTACACTTATCCAATAGAATTAGGACATGTGTTAGGGTGATAGTAATATCATTTTTACCCTTAGTTACCCTATTTACTATTAACTGCGGTAAAAAAAGTAAAAAGTTACTATTCACCAAAAAAATATTTTTATCACATTGAACCACATTTTACTTACTGATATCAACCTTTTCCATCGGATTTTCGAAATTACATTCAAAAAAGTGGTAAAATTAAGTTTTATGCAAAATTCAGTTTTTAACCTACCACTTAGTGGTTTCACTATTCATCAAAAATTGAAAGTTTTCAGAAAAATACCAAAATTTCACCCGAGGCTAATTTCGGTATTACTAATCCAAAAATGAAGTCCATTTTCAAAAATAAAATTTATAAAATTTCAAAAAGTGGTTATTACTATTCATAACGGCTAGTTTTAATAATATCTTAATAGCATATCGTTGTTTAGTGAAACTCGGTATTGCGTACGACGTAAGCTATCGAGGAAGGTCGCGATTGCGTGTAAAGTTAGTCAAGCTAGTGTGTGGTGAATGATTCCTTTGATGATATATATATAACATAAAAATCTCGGGTGTTACAATGTATACATCCCACATAGAACCCTTAGTTGGGAAATAGTAATTCGAAATGGTTTCTCCATCACTGAAAATCAGGTTCTAGGTCGAGGTCTTCCTAATCCAAAGATGAGACATTATAGGTTAGTACTTATTGTATTGAGATACATGGAAACCCATTTTTAATTAAATTCATATGATCTGGTAATTACATGATATATTCCACCATTTAAACCCCTTATATGTTCTTAAATGGACCCATGTACCCAGAGACAACATCATCTACTTCCCAAGTCGACTGTCATCCAACCAGGGTGAGAATTTTAAGAATACCATATCACCAGCTGAAAACTATAATGGAAAATAATATTTATTCAAATAATATTTTACCATATTTTATCCATCACCAAAATAGGATTTTTAAACAATATTTTCTCTATTTTTTTCAAAACCAAACATGGTCTAACCACAAGAAGATTCTACTATATCCAACCAATATTATGTTGAGTTACAAGTTTATACATATAATTCTTCAAAATGTGAATTATTTAAGGGGTAATAGTAGCCATTATTTTAAGAAAACTCAAACTGCCCCAAATAGTCATCTGAAGATCCTCTAAATTTGAAGACATAGGAAAGTATCTTGCTATCTGAAATTTAAATTTCATATTTTGTTTTCCCATCTATTTGAGGATGATATAATATGATTAAATTGACCATAGATCCCATCTTCTACTAGAGACCCTTCCAAAATAGCGGGGTAAAAAGGATCTATATAAGGGATAATAGCCATTGGTGTTTGTTTTGTAGTTCCATAAAATGTGGGTTCTAGTTTAAGAATCACTACTTCCAGGATGTTTCCATTAGATTTATTCATGGAACTAGAAACAAACAATAGTTCTTTATCCAATAGGTACCTTCTTTCCAAATTTAGGTTTTTATTAATTTTTCACTATACGATACTTAAGAACATGCATTGGTCAAAAGGATGAGAGGTTGGACTCATCACACCCTTTTGGGGGGAATTATTTTCTACTCCAGGACTGTCATTATAAATTTAAGATATTTTCATGAATCCTTATTAATTCACCAAGTATAACATAGGGTTCCCTTGGAATTTGTAATCACTTATTAAAATTTGTGAAATTTAGAATCATCTGTATGTATTCGAGGTTCTACATTAATGAAGATATTTGTACATATTCGAGGATCTCCATCAAGGGTATCATCTCATATACTATTTATAGATTCTTTTAATCATCGCTATGATGATACAAGTTTTGAATCCACTCAGTGGGGCACTTTGGAATTTATTTTCATTCAGGGAGACAAATTTTTGTTCTGATATTGGGATTGTACTCTTGAAATGGGCTACCTATGTATCCTTGTAAAAGGAATCAGAACCCTCATAGTTCAGTACCACTTAATGGGACACATCATAACTTTTAAGTTCATGTGATAAGGTCCTAATCATACAGTTTAATTTCATGTGGTAAGGAAATATAAGCAAAAGTTTCTTAGTCAAAGTTTGGTGTAGGACTTATGCCGAAGTAGCCCAAGGAAATTGAAAAGGATATGGGTTTCCCTGTAAAATTATACCCTATTGGGAATATGGCCCAGGATGAATAGGGTTAATTTTAAGTGTTAGGTTTGCACCACAAGGAGGCCTCCTATGTATTCCATTTGGATGGGAATCAAATCCCATGTAGTTTCATAATTCTCATATGAGAGTATATTCCTTTGAGAGAAATGAGTTTGGGATTACTTAATGAAAATGACTCCTTGGTGATTTGGGGGTTTAATTTGGGACTTATTCCTAAAGAGGGTGCCCAAATTAAGGGAATTAGGGTTGGATTATTGAAGAGGATATTCAATGAGATCAAGCCCTGATAAAGATTTCTACATATCCCAATTATGGTGGGAATCAGAGTTCTCGTAGTTTATTCATTGTGTTGGGGATTATTTATGAGAACTGTCCATTTGGAATGGACATGATTGGTTGAACCCTTTTGGAAGGGCACACTTTTGAGATCGGGCCTTCAAGAAGGAATCCTACATATCCTGGTTTGAATAGGAATCAGAGTTCTCGTAGTTTAATTGGTGTTGTGCAAATGTGGTGATCATGAAAAATCTATAAACCCACATGATTCATGCTCGGTGTAAGAAATAAGGGGATGTCAAAGATTCGACAAAGGCACTCACACTTTTCCTCCTCCAATGGTGGAAGAGGGTGCGCCTACGAAGGTCATAGTGGATGAGGTCGAGTCGACCCAAGAAGAGGGAGTGGGGGTGAACCTTACCTCTATTCACTTTATATTAGAGAAGGATCCAATATAAGGAATGAGTGATGGTGAAGGAAGTAAAGAGGATCAAGACTATGAACTCCTACTAGAAATGTTAGGGGTTACACCAGGATGGTTTCCCTAGTGGATCTATGTAGGGGAGGGAGACTTCTTATTTTCTTGAATGGAAAAGAAAAAGTGAACTGTACCTTCCCTACTAGAGACATAAGGTTCCAGGTCTTAGAGATGAATAGGGGAGGATAGAACCCAAACCCTAATCCTCCAAATCTGGAACTTCCCAACATTGTTCCTAGGAGAAAGGTCCATGTGTCTGTGGATATACAACCCCACAGACACTCTATGAATCCTAACCCCATTATGAAACAAATGTGGGAAACCTCTAACTTTAGATATATAAACCCAAATAGAAGACACACTATTATGCCTTTCCCAAAGGTTTGATAAGTTAGGAGGTTTGGTGGAGGCTTAAACTTATTACCTTTCAGATAAGGGAACCAAGGAAGGAGATACCCTACCATGAGTGGCCTTAAATAGGGTACCTATGATGGTGTGTAGGTTTTATACACAACTATTACTCATAGGTACCTCGTGTAGGAATGTCGTGTAGGTACCCCGCGTAGGTAAGCCTCACAGATGTATCACGCACGTGTGTTGTTTAGACCTTTATGATTACTGAAAAGTGCTGCACATAGGGTAACCATACCTACATGAGCTTCAAATAATGATATACATTCAAAACATTCTTATCCAATCTAATTATCTATTCTATAATTTTTTTAGAGAGCTACCTGAGGCAATTGGAGGGATCTAGGTGAACGAGCTATGCAATGGGAGCTTCAGGAAGTCCTTCAACTTTTTCAATCTCAGTAATGAGGTGCCCAAGGGTCCTATTTATAGTAATGGAGGGGGATGATCTAAGTGAATTTGTCCACGCAGGTCCTCTGTGTAGGTCCTCTGTGCATTTTTACCGCCTAGGGGAACATAAAGTCTACTGGCGCGTAGGTATACCATGAAGGTCTGCCATGTAGGTCTTCTACGTAGGTCTGTGGTGCATATCTTTTGAGACTTTGGATTTCCTTTTAATTATTCGAACCTTTTCTCGGGATTTTGAAATATCCATGGCTATCTTCAGAGTCTTTTTGTATTCTTAAGTAGTGCCAAAAAATTCCCCCCTTTTAGATTGGATCTGATTTGAAAGAGGGTCGAGTCCTAAGGTAAAATTGTGGGGAAAAGACAATGGGAAAATAGCTGAACCACACAGGTTTGTCAAGGAGATACTTCGCATAGTTATAATGCATAGCATTTTCACATAGCCATGTTGTGTAGATCTGCAGCTGGCTATAAATAAGTCTGATCCTTTTTGATTTTCTTCATCCGCACTTCCAAATTTTTCGGCTCTCATTGTGTAGCTCTTTCATCTAGCCCCAAAGTATTGTTCTCTCACGTAGTCTTCTTGAAATTTTCTCAAGTTGAAACTACTTTAGCAATGGATATATGGAGAAGGGATTCTTCAAAGGAGTTGTGCTAGGATGCTTGTCGAAGGACCTATGCGACGGACCTCATCGAAGGACCTACGTGAAGAGTTCCCTTTGCCAAATTTTTGAATTCCTTTAAGTTGAAATTTTATTTTTTTTCTTAAGTCGAAATTTCAACCTAATAAGGGGAGTTTTGGTAATTCTTTTTCAAGAAATGGATCATTTGATAACTTATACTAAAGAATTTAAGGATCGTCAAAATGAGATGATGAAGATCGTCAGACCAGATTATTATGATGTTGTTGAAAGTACTCTTCCTAGACTATGTAAAGGTTTAATTTTGTATCAAAGTAAATACTGACAAAGTCCTTACCTACCCCTGTACAGGAATGGGATCTTACAAGATTCCAACATTCCATCTATGAAGAAATACTTCCAAAGAATTATTTTCTTCAATACACCAATTTTCATTGCATGAATATTACTGTGAGGGGTATGTCAGTTCATGAGGGAACAATAATTGGGTTCATACTTCATCATAGTGTTTATAATTCTGATATGAAAGATCATGTTATAGATCCAAGGCCACATTGATATGATTCAACCTTTCAGTCTTCTCAAATAGCTCAGTCTAATGGTTGGAAGGATGATTGGGATCTTTATTCTGGGGGAGGTGTTAAACTTAAATGGATGTGGGTATTTTGGGTATGCGAGACTTGTGAAGAATTCAGGAAAGAGTTATCAGGTGTTTGTATCTATGAATCTGTCTATATGGGACAAACTTATGTTTATAAATATGATTTCATTCCTAAATTACTGAGCCGGTGGACTTCATAAACGAATTCATTCCATTTGACGCATGGTGAAGTTGGCATTAGTTTGTGGTATATCTACCAAATAGTTAGGGTTACTATTCTCATGGAAATTTATGATGAGTTTATTCCACTGGCTACAACATGGGGTGATGTAACAAGAACACCACAATTGTCTCATGGACTATTTAAAATAGAAAAGTAATTACTCAAAGACAAAAAAAATATATTCATGACATAGTGTGGATGGAATCCTTTTTAGAACCAATGACAGAGAAAGGTCCCACCTATGGACGTCCTACTGTTTTTCCTTCTATAGATAACCAGGGAAGTTTAGGCACATATCAGCCTATAATGGAGAGAGGTGATTATAATAACTCGGGCTATAATGTCAAATCGGATATTGATGCAAAGATATGCTTAGCTTCCATCTTTTCCATGTGGCTAAGTAGTTACATGGTTCCAGTCTGTGAGTTCGGAGGTGATGTAAGGCCAGGGAATTTTTTCATCGTAGATAAATTGGTAAAAAGGAAGTATATTGGGTTAGAAACTCTAATATTATCATGAATTTACTATTCCGTAATTCATTTATACAATGGGAAGGCTCCATTTATAATTTCAAGGACATTCCAAGTGTTATGGGGATGGATTGTGGAACACATTTCTTCATAATCACTATTGAATTCAGTTAGAGTCCCCAATGGTCAATTCACTCCATTTTTACAAAAAGTTCCTTGTATTCAGCCTCATAATTTGAGACCTGATGTAGTGCTAAAGGCATTGAATGTCTCAGTTGAATTCAGTTTCTCTCCTTTTGGTAACCCACCAACTAGAACATTTATTGATGATGGTAAAGAAGCAAATTATGAGCTGAGGTCTTATATGATAGCATTCTGGGATAGTGTATCATCGAATATTATTGATGGTGAAATTATCTGTGAGGCTTACGTCCCATATAGGTTTCCTCATCAGTTTAGATATCATCAACAATAAAACACTTTTCCACCCACGTATGTTAGACATGAGAAACACCAACTGTTAGAGAGACAATTGTGGATTCTAATGTATTTAGAGACATCCAAATTGTTAATTATGTTTCCTTCATTAGATGCATCAATCGGATTAGAAGCTGGATATACCAAAGCATGGGCTTCTTCATATCATCAAGGGGCTTTGACAGAAGGAATATGTCGAGTGGCAAATATAACCATTGTTTTGCGTGGCAATCATGGTAAGAAGTCTAAGGCCAAAGATGATGCAGAAGTTTCAAAGGTTTCAGAGCATTAAAAACATCTTCGCATGAGGTATACTAGAAAGACTAGGGCTAGAGAAGAAATGCCTCTAATTCCATGGAGATCTAGCTGCCTCCATCAGAAAAAGATTACTATTTCATATGTTGAACTTTATAAAGAATAAGGGAGGCCTGAAGTGGCTCACCAGTCAGAAGGTGTTGAATCTCCTCCACAACCAACCATACCGAGATTGTGTTATGTGAGAACTTCAGCAATTCACTTTTGGGAGAGCATGAATTTTGAACTTTGGGATGCATGGGAATTCTTCTAACATGGCATTCGAATACCAGATGTGGGTGACATTAAGGAACCTTCTGATTGAAATCTGGATAATAACCTTGCTGAAGTACGGGAGTGTATTACGGAGCTGGAGGATTTTATATATATAACTAATTAAAAAATACCAACCTCTAAAATACTATCCCATATGATAGACTTAGGAATACATGAAGGGGTCACTATTGACCCTGGGGAGGTGTGGGATATTTATGTTAATATTGAGAATATATTTTCCTTTTCTTTTATCTCAATTGTTCTTTACCATTCATCATCATTAATTTTGATGAATTCATTTTGCAGCTTGAATGCAGGGATGGAAACTCCGGATAGGTTCTTGGATCACCTGGGTATGGGCCTACAAGTTCTCCCATAGATGCATCAAATGATCCTCCTAGGTCTCCAAAACTTTCCCCATGAGTGAGAATCATGACTCGGGTAATGGAAATAGAAAATCCTCAGCCATTACCTTAGGTTTCCCCTGACAAGAGGATTGTTTCAATTTCTCCTCAAGCTTATGAAAAGAAATTCAATAGAGAAATTATATTAGTCTGAAGTGTTCACTAAATAGTAAGTATTTATACTATCCTTAGGGAATTATAATTTTCTCTATACACTCTGGTAATCATATTTATCCTCTTACAGGACCTATATCTCTCTCCTATCTCAATGGATTAAGATCCGATTCTTCAAGATTAGAGAAGGAAACCCCACGATAAACCCAGGATCATGTTGATGGATCTTCTACCTTAGTAGATAAAACATCAAAAGATTCAGCTTTACCTGCTCCTGGATTTAATGAGAGAGAGAAAATCCATGGTAATATCAAATAAATTTCTCTTGAATATTAAATTCTTTACTAATATTATTCTTTTCAACATATCTCAAATCATTTTCTTTTTCCAATGGATACTAATTAAATAAATATAAGTACATATATCACACACACACATATATTGTATAAATTTATTTAAAATTAATTATATAAATATATGAATAAAAATAATATATGTAAATATAAATGTAAAAATATATAAATAAATAGAAATATCATTAAACATTCATCAAAACAACTTCGTGTATCGGTAAAGGTGATCCATCTTCGAAAGAGAGATGTTGGGTTCGAATCCATGTGGGGTGCAAGAGGCTAGAAATTCCCAAAGCACAGATAAAAGGGGGTTTGGGGTGAAAAGAGCTTATAAATGTGGGGGAGCACTGCTAAAGGTTTTGTTAAAGAAATGATAAAAGGGTTAGGCTCATGGACATCCGAAAAAACATAATTTTACTCCTTTAACAGTGCTTCATTTAAGAGTGCAAAAAAGAAATATTCAATAAACCTTTTAATAGATCTTTTTTAGAGCTGTTAAAGGGGGAATTTAACAGATATTTTTAAGAAGCAGTAAAAGTTTCAGGCTTTTAATCACGCTATGATTATCAGAGCTTTTATAGCGCTGATAAAGGTCTATTCTAGTGCTATTAAAGGAAAACTTTTTAGTAGTTATGGTCTTTGATTATGTTTACATATTAGGGAATTTTATTTACATTTATTATTCTAGATTAAAAAAATTATATGTTGATTAGGATTCACCCCTTTCATATGCGGAATGTATTAGACTAAGTAAGTGATGGGAAGGGTCAACTATATTCCCTTGATGCATAGATAGGTATCCTGAGGCAAATTAATTTGGATATTTGTTGATTTATTACCCGTTTATATGTGGTTACTTGGAAGAATAATTGATTGTATGTTTTTGATATCTGGAATTATGTATTCCATCATTATGATGTTTTTTATTTATTTTCATGTTATTAATCGATTAGTAGAATATCCATGGTTATGTTTTTTAACTCATATTATTATTTATATAGAATTATTTGATCTAATTTTATTCCAACCATACTACGATCAAGTAATTTATTAAATAGATGGTTTTTCAGTTATTTACCTTTCCATAATTATTTATGCTTATTTATGATAGATTCTGCTATATATATACCCTCACTAAGCATTTGAGCTCATCCCTTTATAATGTTTTATTTTTTACTAGGATTCCAAGTATTTTATTATGATTAATATACAAGGTTAAACTAATAGAATAATGGTGTTCTCAATTTATTTGATGTGTTTTATTTTATATTTCCAATTATCATGTACATTTCAATTATGTATCAAGTTTTCTAAAACTGCTAAATTGTTCAGTACTTCGTGAAGTGATTCCTTGTATAAAATTTCAATATGATAAATTAATCACTAATTATTGGATACTAGTGGCAGGTTCTTTATAGTAGGTTTCAGAAAAAGATTATTAGATTCCTTGTGAGTTAGATTTAGGAAAACATGGATTAGGGTATCAAAACATATCAAAAAATTTGAAAATATTCTAATATAAACCAAGGTTAAAATTTATAGATTATTTATACCTTCATTATTAATTTAAATTAAGTGTTTCACAAGTTTTTATATTGTAAATCATGTTTCATAATGTTATGATCTAATATTGTGTATTCCATTTTTTATAAATGCCACCTAGCGGAAGGAAAGATAAAGAATCTTGAGAGGGCGCTACTATTGGAGTTAAAAAAATTATAAATATGTTGGGAAAACATACTTAGATTATGAGAAATAACCTTACTCATATGGAGATTCATAGTCCAAAATGCGACGTAACAATGTTAGATAGCTTCATGTGAAAACAACCTTCATCATTTAATGGGACCATAAATCCATTTATAGCTGAGTAATGGATAAGTTCCTTAGAGAAGATATTTCTTGCTTAGGGATGTAATGAAAGGGAGAAAGTTTCTAGGTAAGTTTATCATATCTCATGGGATGAATATCAATGGTGGATATTGATTCAAAATAATAAGGATGCAGTGGAAATAGAAAACATCGAATATAAGGATTTTAAGGAACTTTTCATGGAAAAATATTTTCCATGAAAACTATGAGCAAATATGAGGAGACAATTATTGAATCAGAGACAGAAAGAATATGAGAATTTTTATAAGTATGAATCCAACTTTACAGGGTTTTTGAGGCATTTTATCTACTACATACGTAATCCAAAGAGAAATATTGGTCATTTCTTTGATGGTCTTGAGCTAGTTTTTTGAAGGGAACTAGTCTTCCAAACATTCTTATCATATGAGGATTTAGTATAATGTGTTATCAATACAGATAAGGAATAATCAAAGTCTTATGGATATGAAGGAAAGAAAGAAAATTGGAGGATGGGAAAGAAATAGTTATATAAAGGGAATAAGGGAAAGAAGTATTTTCCCACATGTGATTATTATGGAAAGAAACAACCTAGTACTATCATAAATGGTATGGGTGTTTGATATAGTTGTTAAGAGAAAGGCCACTAGACTCATGATTGTAAGAGAAATAAAGAACCCATAAATTTGAAATTTTTAAACTGTAAGGATATGGGGAACTACTTAAATGAATGATCCAAGCATCAAAGTAATATACCACAGTAAAAGATAAGGTATCAAGGTCATGTTGATTCTATTGATATTAACAAAGTGAAATGATAATTATACTTGTGTTATTTGATACAAGAAATATGTTGTATAACATTATCATTATAATAATTATGAAATGTATAAGGATTGTAATTTATTGTTTTTTATTAAATTATTTGAGATCATATTTTGAATGGTACTTATGACCAGGAAAAGTGGTTTAGTGGAAATTTGATCCAATGTAAAAAACATGATTTAGGTAGGATAACAATTAATATGTACTCGATGTTGAGATATTAATAAAGAGATAATTATGGTAGAACATTGGTGATAATGAAATTGGTCATTGATATGATTTTTTTATATTTTACTACATGATTGGATTTAAGGAATAAGGAATCTTGCATGTTTTCATTAAGGTGTTATGGTGATTCAATTTATTAACATGTTTTTATCTGATCAAGGTATTTAAAAGTGACATTAAGAGATACATTATTAGTGTATGAATGATAAGTTTATTTAGTAACATTATTCGTAAATTTTTTGGATTATTTTTTGTAATATTTGGAGGATCCTTATGATTGAAAACTTGTGTAATCAATTAAGTTGAACTTTAGATATCTTTTTTGCGAGAAAACTATGATTTATTAGATTGGATATTATGTTCTAACAATTTTGGTTTTAGACAATATTTAGAGACTGGAGGAATTACTTATGGATATTATGATTCATTAAAAGTTATTCAGGAATAAAAATCCATCTTGAATATCCATTTCCTAGCCTAACAGATAAAGTGAAAATCGATCACAACACAACTAAAGGAAAATATTATGCTTATGAAATGGAAATAAATTAGGTTAGTTTATTTTATCAAGTTCTATACCTAGATAGTAAAATAATTATTCAAATCCACGAAAAGTATTTTATAATAAAAATGTTATTTTTTTAATTTTATTGTCGATAAATCAATAGACTTTTACCCCATAATAGATTTAAGGTCTTGTGATGGTAAAATTTCTAATGACGATGTTCTCTTTCACTCTCCATCATAATTTGATAAGATAGATTTATTTTCTATGACTATGTTTTCACATCCAAATAATGTTCTCATATACAGAAACCTGTTTTTTGTGATAAACTTCATGTTTTCATTTCCGTCTTTTTATGTGGAAGTTTTATTAACCCTTTTTATGATGTGGGGTTTCCACAAGGGTATTTTAAAATTTCAACTCTATGATTACAAATCACAAGATTAAATTCTAAGGTTGAAATTTCTTTAATGATTTTATAATGTAACACCTTGATATTTTAAAAGAACACTAAGTTTGATAGACTATGTTGCACAGAACACTGTGATTAATCTAACTCAAAAATATTATTATTTTAACACGACCAGTATAAACTAGCCATTAAATTGGTGTGTGTGAATAAAATTAATTATATTATGAAATAAATATTAAGTTCATATTCAATAAAACTTTAACTATTCTTATGAAATGAATAAATAATTTTTCTTAGTCATATTATTCTTCAAATATATGTTTTCTTCAAAAAGTGATTTTTATTGATTTCTTTGAGAAAATAAATATATTTAATTTTTGACACTTTACAAAATTTATTGGAAAAAAATCAATTTTGCTCTCGTAACATCGATATTATATTAGGGTAATTTTTTGTAAGTTTCTATAAAGTTAATTTTTTGGCTAAAAAGTGTAAATACTGTTTTTAAGAAAAACCATAACTATTATTAAAAAATTATGATTTTATCATGATTTTAAATTTATTAATCCTTATTATTGATAAAAATTTACTTATTTAATCACATAATACATACGTATTTTCAATTATAAATACATGCTTATCAATTTTCAAAGCCATGATATTAACCTTAAAAAACTATTTTTATGAGTTATAAATATGACATATTTATAATTAATTGTTAATACTTTTATAAATTGAATAAATTAAAATGGATTTAAAATTTAGAATTAGGAGTACAAAAAAATTAATTTCATTTTTAGTGATAAAAAAGTTATCGTGGTTAATAAATATTTACCACTATATAGGTAAAATAATGTAGTGGGTAAAAGTTAAATGGTAAAATATTAAAATGAATAAAAACTAAATATAAATAAATAGGTGTTTAATGTGATTCTTGATGTTAACCAACCTTTATGACATTAATTATCAACCAAATTCATTATAATCAATTCCACCCAAATTTGGTTGGATTTAAATATTAAATAATAATTATTTAATCATCTAAAACCACCCCTCCTCAAGTATAAATATGACTCCTCGCCACCCACATTCTCCTCACAAGACTTGAAGATCTTTAAATCTCTCAAAAACACTCTCCTCACCTCTCTCCCAATATCCATTTTCTTTTAGTATCAACCAAAGACTAATTCTAATTCCCATAAGGGGTCATTCAAGGAGGTTATAGTCAAGATGATGGCAAAGTACACAAAAAAAGGGAAGCAAGAGGTAAGATATTGCTTAACTCAAGTTTGATTTTTTAGTTTAATCATCTACTTTATTTATTATTTCATGCTAGTATTATGTGTGAAATTAATTTTTATTATATTATGTTTCATTTCCACTTTTTTTATGTGGATTTATAGCTGATAAACATAATCGAATCATTTGATTATCTCCCACTTCTATAATATGATATTTTTAAGAGACTTTATTTTATAAAATCATCTTTTTAAAGTTTCGCTTAATAATCTATTTTTTTCTGTGTCCATTCCTTATAAAAACATTTTAATTTTTTTTTACTATTATCTAATAAATATTCAAATCCATTTTATCAATGTTTTACTTTTTAAAAAGTGGTTTGAAATGTATCTTTTTAGCATTTTCCAAATGAGGAAATTCATAACTTTTTCAATGAAAATATAGAATGAATGTTTTTTAAACTCATATGGAATGAGTGTATTTTCCCACTATCATGATGCATTAATGATTTGAAGCTTTATTTACAAGTTTATAAGGTTATTTTAAATGAATTATTTTTATAATTTCATAGTTTTTTATAAATAAGTGATTTCGAAGTAGAAAAATATATATTTTCCTCAAGAAATTTTCAATGATCTTAATAAATAATGTTCATCCATGTCAAAATCCTTTTTTGAATCTTGTTCTTTATTGAGATTAATATCTTTTGATATCTTCTACCATATTTTATTGAATGATTTATGTTCATCTTGATTGGGAATGTGATATTTTGATACCATTCACCATATTACTCTGGATAGTTTTCATTAGGTTTACTGATTGGGGAAAGTTGTTTAAATTTTATTTTCTGGTTTTGATATAAACTTTTATGTTGATTATTTTTCAACCCTTTAATATGAGGAATGTGTTAGACTTAGTAAGTGACATGCATGATCCACTATGGCCCTTCTATGTATCGATAAGTCTCATGAGACAAAGTAATTTGGGTTTTGGTTGATGTCTTACCCATTTATGAATGGTTTCTTGGTCGAATCATTGAATTTATATTTATGAGGTCTAGCGTTATGCATTTCATCTTTCTGGGATTAGTTATTGATTTCCATATGATTATTCTATTAGCATAATATTCATGGTTAAGTTTTCTAGATCAAGTGATTTTTTATATGGAATTATTTTATCAACTTTTATTCTACACATATTATGCTCAAGTTATTTATTAAATGGAATTTGTTTCAATTATTTATATCTCCATAATTATTCATGCTTATTTATGATAACTTCCAATGTATACATACACTTACTAAGCATCTGATCTCAACCCTTTCTTATATTTTATTTTTCCATAGGATGAAAATAAGTTTATTATTATTGATATGTAGGGTTAATCTAGGAGAATAATGTTATTCTCAAATGATTCACTATGTTGTATTTTATATTTTCAATTGTGAGTTAATTTTCAAGTAAGTGACAATTTTTTCAAAACTAATAAATTATTCGGTCCATTGGGATGTGATTACTTGGATATTATTCCAATGTAATAATGTAATTCACCCCAATTTCATTGTAATTGCATCAAAATTTAAAATTTATAACTCCTATTAACTACAATGTATATCGTTTTGTAGGGTCAAACCTAGTGGGAATGATGGTGACCATTTTTCTTTTGAATTTTCCAAACACCCCACTATCGTCAGAAATGGGGTAAACTTTCTATTTTTTACTCTTTTACGTTTTATATTTTTTCAATTTTTTTATAAGGTAGAAAAGTAACACCACTTTTTTATAATTTTTTTCTAACCTATGATGAAATAGTAAGTAGTTTGAAAATAATAAGGAAGAGAGAGATAAAATGTTGATAGTTGAACAATCAAGATGATATTCCTGGGGAAAAACTATCCTACTAGTTTTGAAAGGATTCCTAATCACATAAATGTTGTTGTAATGTACTGCTGAAAAATCAATGACTTATTTCCCTATCCAGGAGATTAGTCACTCAGATTGATCAATATTAAAATTCTCCACTCCAAGAAAGTCAACTGCAAGAATAATATTTGAAAATTACGATAGAACAAACTCTCCATATGTTTTGAAGCTTTCTGAGTTTAAATATTTAGAAATTGAATCAATGATCAGTATCACCGAATGATCATGAAATTGGAAATTTAATGTGAGTGGAATAATCTAGTTGAATGAATTTAGAATTGATCTCGTCGATCAATTCTGAATACATTAAAATGATAATGTGAAAATGCATATTAAAAGATAACTAGTAGAAATAAGATTTCCCCAGAACTAAAGGTATTTAGCTATCTGTGATATTCATTAAAAGAAATTAAAACATATAACTAAATAGTATAGTTATTGAAACAAAATAGGAAGAATAGACTCCCTCTCGAGATACTCTGCTCTAGTTCCTGCTCCACACGAACTCCAAGGATTACTCCATGGATCTCTTGCTGCTCTCAGGTTCTCCGTGATTGAATCGATGATGAATGAATTGTGTTAGTATTAATCCCCCATGGTCTCCCATGTCAGCTGCTACTCTGGACTTTTTAAATCTGATGTCATCTATTTCATGTCATTTCATATCTCCCAACAATATACTTTGGTTCTTCACCTTTTCACCGCACACATGTGCTTTTTAGTACAACACACATAATACTATCTTTTCCCTTATAACTAACTCCTTTTAAGTTAGTTGAATATATCTAGATGAGGTTTTGAATATATCTTTTCCCTGCATGATGATGTAGTGCGGTTGGAGGTGCGTGGTAGATCTCCTACAGATGGTTTGCTTGGACGCTTCAGTCAATGGGAGAACTGGCCCACAACATAGCTTGGTTAAAAAGTGGCGCAAAGATCCTCCTCTATATCTACGGTGACAGGTTGCGGTCCAACTTCGGCAATAGATTCGTGGCACTAGGTCCTCCTTGAACTCCCAACAACGAAGGTTCCTCCACGGTCCAGCACCGCATAATTCGGTGTGAGCTCACGTACCCAGACTAAAATCACTTTATTTTTTTAAATTAAAACTTAAGAACTTAACATATACTAATTAATATAATAATTAAACATAAAAAAATAAAGTTAATTTATTATTAATAAATCTAAATTAAAAGATAAAATATTAAATTAAAAACTATGTTAATATGATGAAAATAAAATTATTATTTGATTATTTAATATAAATGTCAAATTATTAAAAAGCCAAGAGGATAAGAACTACTAAAATAATTTGTAAATTAAAAGACTATAAAATTTAGTAAGACTAAATTAAATATTTTAAATACAAAAATTGCACAATTATTTATAAAAATAAAATTATTGATAAATTCAATTATGAAATTACAAAAGTGTGAATATTTAACAAAAAGTGAAAAAAAATTAGTAATTGAATCATTAAAAATATAATTAAAAGATGTGGGAAAACTATGTCAAATTAAGGCCACATCATGTTCGCCCACACTTAAACATTATTTGTCATCAAACAATTCCATTTTTTATTAACTTTGAAAAATAGAAGTATGTTTTTTTAGACATTCTGCTCAACATGTAAGATGTTGAACAGTTTCATAACATAGGACTGAAAACTGTCAAAAGGCTTTTGAAATGTAATGATCAAATGAAATCTTACCTAGTTTCAAGTACCTATTAGGTAATTAAAAGAACAATGAATCATCCACCAATGAAGGTATCAAGCCTCTTATATAAACCTACCAAATGATTTATTTCCATTCGAGTCTAAGATCTAAATTCAAGAGAAATAAAAGGAAAATTCCAATAGAATTAAATACTTACCTAGAGGAACCCTGTACTTTGACTCTTTCCTACGTTCTAATAAATAGTTTATTTTTTTGAATCACCTTATTGATACAACCTAAATAATATCCATATAGATCAATTTTCTCATTCCTCATTTGGAATTCATTATTCCCCTCACTTTAATGAACTTGTTTTTGATCCTTGACACTTTATTTAATTTTTCCAAATCCATGAAATATGTGATAAACACTATTCAAATGCACTTATTCAAAGTGTATAGAGGGATTTTATTTAACAGAAATTCGCCGAGTCCCTAGGGTTTTAGATATTCACTATGGGATCTCAAATACCCATTTTACTCTAGTTTTAGAAGTTCTATATGAAACCCAATTACATTTTCCCACTAAGGTGATTTATTTTACAATTTTAATAATGTGAGTCCCTTAATATCAAGTTCAAACTTCCAAATCCTAAAGCTATGGTCTCAACTCCAGTAACTAGTATCCTATATTATTCTCAAACAAAGTTCATAAACAAAAACTTCATAGATTCACTAAGCTTATTCACTCAGAAATCTCCATCCTCATAAGATTCAGATTCAAGGAAACTCAACAACCAAAATGGTATAGTTATTATGAAAGCATCAATTGAAGTATAATGTATGTCCTAAAGAACAAAAATTGTGAAAGAATTTTGAAAACATTTAACTTTTTTTGAAAAAAGGTTTGAAGAAGCATTAGGGATTGATGATCTTAAATTGAGGCACATATTGAAGAATAGTTTAACTCAATCAAGCATTAAACCCCTTCCCTACACTTAAAACACATATTTTTCCGCAAATATGAAGTCCAAAGTGGAGGAGACAACAATTAGTTAACAAAATCTCAAAATATATTTTCATTACATTAGATTATTAATATGTTTAAAGGTATCAATCAAACTCAAAAGAGTATTTTCCAAAATAATTATTTTACAACATGTTCACATGCTTTATTATTTAAGGTAGTGACAAATATTTTCAATTATGTTCAAATAATTGTATGTGACTAGAGGGTGTACAGTGAAAAGGGTGTTAAGACAGTTCAAAAATTTGACTAAAAAAGATTCTCATTTATCCGTGAAAAAGAATGCTAAAACACCCAAAAGATACAACAAGATTAAATAAAAACAACTTCTGATCCTACATGTACCCCCCCCCACACACACACACACACTTAATTTTTGGAAATGAATGGTTTTAATATTAATGAACTACAATTTCCAGCAAGGAGGAACATACAGAATTTTTTAAAACATAATGATATATAGGTTAAAAATTTTCAACAACAACACATGCAACAAAACAATTTATAGTAACACAGAGCATGAGATAAAAATTCCAGTAAATAGAAAAACATGCATCAGATTTTTTTCAGCCAATATGTAAACGATAGACTAATTTTTAAGTAGCAATAAAAGGATAATAATTTTAATCAAAGAGAAAAATGAAGAATTTTTTTTTGTAGTGGTACACATATATAGAATAAAAAAAATTAATGACACTGAAACTGCCATTAGTGAGTCACTGGTAGCAGTGTATCGGTGACTCAGGTGCATCGATGAGTCAATGACTCACCAAAAACATTGAGATTGTGAATTAACAGTGATTTTTTTTATTAAATTAAAAGGAGAAGAAAATAAATATAGAATTAAGAGTAATGTACTTCCATTAATAATGTTTTCCATATATGAACACTATGGGAATTCTGCTCCTTAGATGGAAACAACTTCAGCATTCCAACTCATAAAATAAGAACCAAAGGCACCAAGAATAGGCAGTAGTAGGAAGTGCACTAAAATACAGAAAACAAGCAGCACTTTATTCAAAGTCAAAAATGAAACAATGAAAAGGACAAAACAAGAGTTTTGGGTTAACTCCCATGTAGCACCAATTTTAAAGTCTCTAGTTATAATTTATTCAAGATTAGTTCTCAAGAATATTGAAGGCAGAAAATACCTTTGTCTATCATTTAAGAAAAGTCTTAACTCTCTATCTATTCACCAGAATGGGTTTATTCTCTTCACCTACTATATCAACAGCTCTGTTCTCCAAAAATATAACAACTGTAAAGGGACCAAACCACTTGGACATATGTTTTAAAGGAAAGAGTTTGAGTCTTGAATTAAAGATAAGGACCTTCTGTCTGGGTTTAAATTCTTTGTTTTGGATAATAGAATCATGAAAGATCTTAGTCATCTCTTTGTATATTCTTGAATTATCATATTACTCTCTCCTGATCTAATCTAACTCACTCATCTCAAGAAGTCTTCTCTCACCAGCACTCTTAAAATCAAAATTTAAGGCTTTAGCAACCAAATATGACTTATGTTGGAACTCCATAAGAAAATGACAGTATTTCGAATATAAAATCTAATATGGAGACATGTCTATTGGGGTATTAAAATCTGTTTTATATACCCAAAAGTATTCATCCAATTTAAGAGACCTATCCTTTCTAGATTTTGAGGTAATTTTATCAAGAATCTATTTTAGTTCCCTATTAGAAATTTCCACTCGTTCACTGGACTATTGATGGTAAGCAATACTAGTTTTTTGAACACAACCATACTTTTCCGTTAAAGACATAAAATCTTAATTTTTAAAGTGAGTTCCATTATCAGTGATAAAGGAATTTGGGACTACAAATCCTGAGAATATATTCTTTTAAACAAATTTTATAACATTGTTGGCTTGGTTGTTGGGTAGTGCTACTACCTCATCCCACTTGGAAACAAAATCTATAGCAACAAGAATGTAATCATTCCCAGGAGATAATGGAAATGGGCCCATGAAATCTAAACTCAAGACATACAAAATATCTACTTCTAGAATACTTTTTTGGGGTGACTCTTGTTTCCTCCCAACATTTACTAACCTTTTACACATATCACATACAACTAAAAATCTCCTAGCATCTTTGAAAAGTGTGGGACAATAAAAACTATATTGGAGGACATTATGATCTATCATTTCACCACCATAGTGACCTCCCAAAGGTGAGGAGTGAAATCTCTCCAGAATAGGCAGTATCTATTCTTCCAGCACACACCTCTTAATAATACCATCATCATGCCTCCTAATAAATAAGGTTTCATCCTAAAGGTAATACTTTAGTTTAGAGATGAATTTTTTTCTTTGGTTGTTGGAATTTTTTTTGGGAAAGAATATTGTGTCGAGGAAATTAGGAAAGTCTGAAAACTATGCAGACTGCTTGATTGACATGGTAAGTAACTTCTCATCAGAAAATAAAGAGTTGATCACCCATGGACCTTTAGAATGGGTGTGAGGAAGCCTATAAAGATGGTCAAGAAATAAATTTTCAACTCCCTTCTTATCCCTTATTTCTAAGTCAAATTCATGTAGAACCAAAATCCACCTAATCAACTTAGTTTTGGTTTCTTTCTTAGAAATTAAGTACTTCCAGGAAGAATGGTCAGTGAAAATGGTAACTTTAGAACCTAATAGATTTTTTCTAAACCTCTATAGTGAAAAAAAAGAAAAAAATTCCTTTTCATAAGTGGTGTAATTTCCTTGAGCCTCATATAGGATTCTACTAGCATATTATACCACATGAAACATATTATCTCTCCTCTATCCAATGATATCTCCAACAGCTATATCACTAGCATCACACATTAGTTTAAAAGAGAGTTTCCCATCAGGTGTAGTGATGATAGGTGATGTAATGAATTTTTCATTAAGCGTATTGAAAGATTTTAGCTAGTTTTTGTCAAAATGGAATGGTGAATCCTTAATTAATAAAGAACACAAGGGATTAGTGAATTTGGAAAATTCTTTTATAAACCTCTGGTAGAAACTGGTATTCCCTAAAAAACTTCTAACACATTTTACATTTTCATGAGGGGGTAATTATTGAATAATATAAATTTAGTAGTGTCAACCTCTAAAAATCTCTTGGACACTTTATGTCCTAACACCATACCTTCAGTTACCGTAAATTGACATTTTTCCCAATTAAGAACTAGGTTAGTCTCAATACATCTCTCAAAAACTAAGTCTATATGTCTTAAACATGTATCAAAAGTGATACCCCCACTGGATAAATCATCCACGAACACCTCTATGATCCTCTCAATCATGTCATAAAAAATATCTATAATGCACCTTTGAAAGGTATCAGGGGATCCACACAACCCAAAAGGCATCCACTGGTAGGAAAATGTCCCAATGGGGCATGTAAAGGTAGTCTTCTCCTAATCCATTAGAGCTACAAGAATGTAGTTGTAACAAACATACCCACCTTGGAAATAGAAGAATTTATTCCCAACAGGCCTCCCAAGAATTTGATTAAGGAAGGGAATAAGAAAATGGTCCTTCTAAGTGGTTTCATTAAGCTTCCTATAATATATATAGACTCTCCATTTAGTGGATTTTTTATTGTGAATTTCTTCATTTTTTTCATTTTTAACAACAGTGAATCCTCCCTACTTAGGAACAACTTGGACCAGGCTGACCCAAGTGTTATCTGAGAGGGTAAATTATTCCAGTGTCTAGCAGTTTAATTACTTCTTCTCTCACAACTTATTTCTTGTTAGGATTCAATCTTCTATGACACTCTACCCTAGGATTAGGATCCGGCTCCATAGTTATTTTATGCATGGAGAATGAAGGATTAATTCCTTTTATATCATCTATGGTCCATCCTATAGCAGATTTTAATTTTTAAGGACATTTAGAAATTTTTCTTCTTGATTATCTTCCATATTAGCTGAAATTGTGATAGGAAGTGTTGAATTTTCTCCTAAGAATAAATATTTAAGATGTGCGACAAGTGGTTTAAGTTGAAGAATGGGTGATTTTTTACTTAAAGGAAGACTCTTTGGCCTAGTAGGTCCAAGTTCTTAAACATATTTCTTAAATGTAGTTTGAAAATTTGACAGGTTTTAAATTTCAAGATTATTTTAATAATTTCTAGTGTTGTTTTCTAAAGTGGATAGCTCATTGTCCAGATTTTCCAGATTTTAATTTAACATATTTATCAAAGAATAATCATCAAAATTTCTTAACACATATCCTTCTACTTAATCAAAGTGTTTAGAAGTGTTGGTGACAAAAAATTCACTCTCAAGTTCACTCAAAAATGTCCTATGTTTAAAATCACATGACACATCTTTAGTAGAAGAAAAAACTAGACAGTTTTCCAGTTTTGGAAAATTTTCTAGATTCTCTATTTGAGCAGGTTTCTCACTTTGTGAGATAGGAAAATCATAGTTTCCAAATTAATTTATATATAAAATAATTTCTTTTTCAGACTCTTAAATGTTTTCATATGAACTTTCAACTTCTAAGGACTCTATCTTTGAGTAATTTTCAAATAATGTTGGTCCATTAACATTTTTTAAAACATTAACCGCTTCTTATTGTTCTCTAATTTTGAAAATAAATTGAATCTTAGGCATATCTATGATAGCACCACCAATGGCCAAGAAGGGCCTACCCAGAAAGATGGGAACCTCTTGGTCACACTCAATATATATCATTAAGAAGTCAGTAGACAGAAACAACTTTCCTACTCCAACTAGTAGATCATTTACCCTCCCCACAGGATGATTGAAAGAACAGTTAGCCAATTGAAGTATGACTATGGTAGGTTGAATGTAACTCAATCTCAACTGTAGGAATAATGAGTATAGCAGTAGGTTAATGTTGGCACCTAATTCACGCACACAGTTTAGTTGACTAGAATTTCCTAAGGTGTAGAGTATGACAACGCTGCCAAGGTCTTTTAGTTTGGGTGGGATTCTATTTTGGAGTGCAACACTACACTCTTCAGTGAGACTGTAGGTAGAAAATTATTCAAGGGTTTTTTTAAACAATTTTTTAAGTGATTTCAAGTAATATGGGATTTTAATTGAGGCTTAAATTAAAGGAATATTCACATGATTCTTGGTCAAAATCCCATGTAATTAAAGGAGTTTAGCCTTTGTGTTACATTGAGGTTTCAATTTCTCAGGAAGAGGGATGAGTTCGGAAAAATCCTAATGACAGTAGGCATATCCCTCATTTCCTCAGTAGTTTTCTCTTTTCCTAGTTAAGAACTAGGTTATTCTCAATACATTTCTCCAGAACTAAGTATATATGTCTTAAACATGTATCAAAAGTGCTACCCCCACTTGATAAATCATCTATGAACACCTCTATGATCCTCTCAATAATGTCATAAAAAATATCCATAATGAACCTTTGAAAGGTATCAGGGGATTCACACAACCCAAAAGGCATACACTGGTAGGAAAATGTCCCAATGGGGCATGTAAAGGTAGTCTTCTCTTAATACTTTAGTGCTATAAGAATCTGGTTGTAACCAAAATACCCATCCTAGAAATAGAAGAATTCATTCCCAACAAGCCTCCCAAGAATTTGATTAAGGAAGGGCATAAGAAAATGGTCATTCCAAGTTGTTTCATTAAGCTTCCTATAATATATATAGACTCTCCATTTAGTGGATTTTTAACGTGAATTTATTCATTATTTTCATTTTTAACAACAGTGAATCATCCCTACTTAGGGACAACTTGGACGAGGCTGACCCAAGTGCTATCTGAGAGGGTAAATTATTCCAGTGTCTAGCAGTTTAATTACTTCTTCTCTCACAACTTCTTTCTTATTAGGATTCAATCTTCTATGACACTCTACCCTAGGATTAGGGTCTGGCTCCATAGTTATTTTATGCATGGAGAATGAAATATTAATTCATTTTATATCATCTATGGTCTAACCTATAGAAGATTTTAATTTGTAAGCACATTTAGAAATCTTTATTCTTGATTATCTTCTATATTAGCTGAAATTATGATAGGAAGTGTTGTATTTTCTCCGAACAATGAATATTTAAGATGTGTGGGAAGTTGTTTAAGTTCAAGGATGGGTGATTTTTTACTTAAAGGAAGACTCTTTGGCCTAGTATGTCTAAGGTATTAACCATATTTCTTAAATGGAGTTTGAAAATTTGAAAGGTTTTAAATTTCTTGATTATTTTCATAATTTCCAGTGCTATTGTCTAAAGTGGATAGCTCATTGTCCAGATTTTCTAGATTTGAATTTAACATATTTTTCAAAGAATAATCATAAAATTGTCTTAACACATATCCTTCTACTTCATCGAAGTGTTTAAAAGTTTTGGTGACAACAAATTCACTTTAATGTTCACTCAAAAAGGTCATATGTTTAGAATCACATGACACATCTTCAGTAGAAGAAAAAACTGGACAGTTTTCCAGTTTCGGAAAATTTTCTAGATTCTCTATTTGAGCATGTTTCTCACTTTATGAGATAGGAAAATCATAGTTTCCAAATTAATTTCTATAGAAAATAATTTCTTTTTCAAACTCTTACAGGTTTTCATATGAACATTCAACTTCTAAGGACTCTAACTTTGAGTAATTTTCAAAGAATGTTGGTCCATTAACATTTTTGAAAACATTAACCTCTTCTTATTGTTCTCTAATTTTGAAAATAAATTGAAACTTAGAAATATCTATGATAACACCACCAGTGGCCAAGAAGGGACTACCCAGAATTATGGGCACCTCTTGGTCACACTCAATATCTATCATTAAGAAGTCAGTAGACAGAAACAACTTTACTACTCCAACTAGCAGATCATTTACCCTCCCCACAGGATGAGTGAAAGAACGTTTAGCCAATTAAATTATGACTATGGTGGTTTGAAGGTAACCCAATCTCAACTACAGGAATAATGAGTATGGGAGTAGGTTAAAGTTGTCACCTAATTCACACACATAGTTTAGTTGACTAGAATTTCCTAAGGTGTAGAGTATGACAACCCTACCGAGGTCTTTTAGTTTGGGTGGAATACTCTTTTGGAGTGCAATACTACACTCTTCAGTGAGGCTGTAGGTAGAAAATTCTTCAAGGGTTTTTTTAAAACAATTTTTTAAGTGATTTCAAGTAATATGGGATTTTAATTGAGGATTAAATTAAAGGAATGTTCACTTGAAGCTTGGCCAAAATCCCAAGTAATTAAAGGAGTTCAGCCTTTGTGTTACATTGAGGTTTCAATTTCTCAGGGAGAGGGATGAGTTGGGAAAAATCCTAATGACAGTAGGCATATACCTCATTTCCTCAGTAGTTTTCTCTTTTCCTTTATTCATTTTATTTTTAGAATAATTTTCATCTTGAGTTCTAGGTAAGAAATTCAGATTCTGATCATTTCTGTGACTTTTCTATTGATTTCCATATTGGTTATAATGAAGATTTTTATTTCAATATTAATAAATTTTTTCATTATGGGGATTTTCAATGTTTTTTTCAAGTTTAGATTGAGTATTAATCCCTCTTCTAGTGACAATAGACATGGATTTATCTCTATGATTAAGTTCAGTTTTACTAGGCAATCTTCCTTTCTCCCTAGATGTAAAGTCTCTTTCTATTTGGCTCAATTCAATTACCATATTCTACATGCTTTAATAATTTTGAATTTTATCAGATTCATATTGGTCTTGATGTTTTTCAATTTAGTTTTAAATATTTCTTCTTGTGAATCCATTCTATTTTAAATTAAATCCAATTTTGAATATACTTGACCATCATAGTTTCCTTGAGTATTTGAAGATTCACCCATTGGTTGGTTTTGAAATTTTTGTCTTGGTTGATTTTGATAATTAAGTAAAGTGGTTTTCTTAATTGGGCCTAGTTTTTTCTAGGAAATTTTGGGATAATTCCTATAGACTAGGTTATAATTGTTATAAAAGGGTTCTTCCTTTATAGGAAACCTAGGACCATGGTTCCCAAAATTTGAGTTTTCTTGTTGTTAGGATGGCATGTCAATGTTTGAGAAAAATTTCTCAGTGTGACTGAACTTTCCACATTGAGAATATTGTTCTCTAAGAGATTTTTAATGTTCTGATCACCAATTTTATTCACATATTGTCTATATTTATTTTTCATTAAAGATTGATGTCGGTTGGTGATTTCAACAAGTTGAGTTTGAGTATCACTTCCTAAACCAATGTTAGGAATTCTATTCATTCTTTTTCTTCTGGAAATTTTATGTTGGGAGTTCAGGGAATTTGAGTATCATTTCCTCATCAGTCTTGTCATTATAATTTCCCCCAGTAGCTTGGTCAACTAAATTCTAACAAGAGAACAACCCTTCATAAAAGGTATCCATGAGAAAGTGGGATGAGAGTTGATGATGGGTACACTGCCTAAAAAGGTCCTTTAATCTATCCCATGACTCATTAAAGGCTTCTCCATTCTCTTGGTAAAAACTAGTGATATTAGTTCTAATTTCTCCTTTAATTTTTTGGGATAAAATTTTATTATAAAGGAATTGTACACTTCATCCCAGTATTCAAATATATTTTCATCTAAGCTCAAAATCCAATTTCTAGTATTCCCTTTTAGGAAAATGGGAAAGACTCTCACTCTCAGCTCATTATTTATAAGTCCTAAAAAAGGTAGTTGTTGCACAGTGTTATAGAGATCTCTAATGAAGGTAAGATAATCCTCATTAGAAAGTCCATTGAATGCAGGAAACAGGGAAATGTGGGACTGTTTCAATTCAAAATCCAGGGCTCTAGGAGATAACCTAATGGAATATGGATTGCTTGAAACATGGGGGAGTTAGAACTCCCTCATCCTATGCCTTTCTACTTCCTCTAAAAGTTCAAGATGGTTTTGGATGTTTTTTTACCGGAACTCTTTTACCTAGATTTACCATTTTAGATTTTTGTTTCTTTCTTAGAGAATTTAAATGTTTTTCATGTTTAGGGTTCAGAGGCACTATTCTAACAGTGGAAGACCTAGTGTTCATGCAATGCATAAAAACAATTGAAAACTAGCACTAATATTGTAGAAATAGAAAGGCAGTAAAAATATAATGATGAAATACTTAAAGAAGAAACAATAGTAAATAAGACTAATAATAAAGTGACGCAGCATAATTTAACAGCGTTAAAAAATTAAATAGTTTTCAAATTTTTCAATTTGTTTTCGATTTTTTTCTAATAGGTGTATTTTTTAAAAAAAAAATTAAGAAAGTGATGGTCACATGAAGCCTTCTCCTAAAATGGAGCCAAAAACCCGACCCAACTATCATTGTAATTATGTCAAAGTTTAAAATTTATAACTCCAACTAACTATAATGTATAGAGGTTTGTAGGGTCAAACCCACAAGGAAGGATGGTGACCCATTTTATTTTAAATTTTCCAAACACCCCATTTTCATCAGCAATCTGGTAAAATTTCTATTTTTTTACTGTTTTACCTTTTATATTTTTTTTATAAGTAAGTAAAGTTACACCAATTTTTAATAATTTTTTTCTAAGCTATGATGAAATAGGATGTAGTTTGAAAATAATAAGTAAGAGAGAGATAAAAAGTTAATAGATGAACAACCAAGATGATAAGCCTGGAGAAAAACTGTCCTACTGGTTTTGAAAGGATTCCTAATCACTTTAATGTTATTGTAACATACCACCGAAAAAAGAATGAATTATTTCACTTGCTATGAGATAAGTCACTCAGATTGATCAATATTGGAGTTTGACACTCTAAGAAAGTTCAACTAAAAGATTAATATTTTGAAATTACAATAGAACAAACTCGTCGTATGTTCTGATATTTTATGAGTTAAAAGCTCTAGAAATTGTTTCCATGATCAGTCTCATCGAATGATCATGGAATTGGAAATTGAATGTGAATGGCACGATATGATTAAATGAGTTTAGAATTGATCTCATCGATCAATTATGAATACATTAAAATGATAATGTGAAAAGGAATATTAAAAGATAACAAGTAGAAATAAATTTCCCCCTGAACTCAAGGTATTTATTTATCTATCATGTTCATTACATAAATTTAAAACATCTAACATTAGTGTATAATAATTGAAACAAAATAGGAAGAAGAGACTCTTTCCCGATCTACTCTACTGCAGCTCTAGCTCTGTCAGAACTCTAATAAGTGGTACTCCAAGGATCTCCTGATGCTCTCAAGTTCTCCACAAGTGAATTGATGATGAATGAATTATGTTGGTTTCAATCCCCCATGGTCTCCCATGTCCATTTTTGCTCTACATTTTTTAAATCGATTTTCATCTGCTGCATGTCACAGCATGTTTCCCATCGAATTAGTTCAGTTCTTCACCGTTGCATCGTACATGTGCACTTTTTTGTCCAACACACAGCATACTATCTTTTCCCTTGTTACTAATTTCCAATGATTTAGTTGAATTTATCTCAGTGGGGTTTCGGCTTTTGGATGTATTTGCAAACAAAACACGAAATATAAAAAATTTAATAAAAGGATTAAATAACAAAAAATACTTATTAATTATCATTATTAATAGATTAATGTTAATTTAATTATTTAATATATTTTTTATAGTTTATTAGTTAATTAATAAATAATTTAATTAATGGTTTATTTTATTTACTTTATTTAATGTTTTTATTATTTATAATTATATAATATTATTATGAATGTTATTAATTTAGTTATTGAGTTTTTTTAATTCGATAAAATCATTATGTTTTTAATTTAATATTATTTAAATTATTAGTAATTAGTTAGTGAATATTTAAATCCTATTATTATTAAATTTATTTATTTATTTTTAATCATTAATTTTATTATTACAATTATTATCATTTTATTTAAAAAAGGAGTAAAATTTTAATTATTATATTTATAAAAGTATTCAACTAATTTTTTTTAATTTTAATTTTATTTATAAGTTATTATTGATATTTTAGTTTTATATATTATATTAAATTAATTAATTTCATATATTTTTATTTTATTACTATTATTCATTTATTAACAATTATTATTTATTATTTTATTTGTTTAGTTTGTAGTTTTTTTAGTTTAGTTTTTTAAATTAAATTTTATCTTCTCCTCCACCCCCCACATCTCTACGTAGCGCCATAGGGGGTGAGGGTTTCCTCTACACAGTGGCGTGACCACCCTCCCTTGCTCAGATGGTGTGGCTCTGGCCTGATGGTGGACTCCTGTATCGCTTCAAAAGAGGCATAGACGCCTCTCCCTACATGATGACGATGTGTGGCTGGTGATGTGAGGTATGTCTTCTGCAGGTGGTTGGATGGGATGCTTCAGTTCTGGGGAGAACTAGATCACGACCTGGCTTGGTTCAACAACATCGCAAAGCTCCTCCTCTAGATCGGCATCGATGGGTCGCGGTCAAGCCTCGAGAACATATCGGCAACACTAGGTCTTCCCTACACTCCCAATGATGAAGGTTCCTCCATGGTCCAACACAGTGCGATTCAGTGTGAGCTCGGGTACCCAGACGGTGTCAATGGCTTCATTTGTCTAGATCTGAAAATAATAGTGACTCTGAAACTCAGATTCAGCGAAGGATGGGTTTGTTGTTGGGAAAGACGGGAAAGCGACGAATGCGCAAAAAAAAGAAAAAGCGAACCCGCAGCAGAAATTGAATCTTTCCCCCCAAATAGAAGCGGATGCGCAGTGACAAAATTAAATATGCAGAAAAATAAATTTGACACCGGAAATTTTTTACGTGGAAAACCCGAAAGGGAAAAACCACGGGACCTAGTACATAAAGAGGGATCCACTAAAATCAAGAAGTACACAGTAGAGACTCCCCAAAATGGAAGGGATCTCAAAATTAATACTCAAGAATAAAAGTATGGATCAAAAGGTGGAGAGAAAGAAAGATGATCGTAAAAGAAAGGCAATCACCAAATGAGATTTTCTCTCGGTGTTGTTGCTTCCGGTGATGTTGAAATGCCTTGCCTCTGCCTCCTTATATAGGAAAAGAATCAGCGTCAAAATAATGTCGTCGTGTCAAAAGAGTGCCACCGCGTGAATTAATTCACCCAGTCTTGGCCCGCATTAAAACACCACATTAAAACAGATACCGCATGTGCACCATTTGAGGAGGCATTGCCCAGTGCGCCAACCAGGAAGGTTCCCAACAATCTCCCCCTCTGACTCAAGTGGGGATCACCGCCAACCCTACAATCTGTCAGCAAGTCTCAAATTTTCCTCTGGGTAAACTCTTGGTCAACATGTCTGACCCGTTGTCATCAGTGTGGATCTTATCAATCTCTAACTGTCTTGAATCAAGGACGTTGCGAATCCAATGATATCGAACATCAATATGTTTCGACCTGCCATGAAAAGTAGAATTCTTTCCCAAAAAATTAGCACTCTGACTATCACAAAATAAAACATACCTATCATGATTTAAATTGAGCTCTCGAATAAACGTTTTCATCCACAACAATTCTTTGCACGCCTCAGTAGCTGCAATAAACTCTGACTATGTGGTAGATAAAGAAACACATCTCTGAAATCTAGACTACCAAGATACAGCTCCCCCTGTAAAAGTGATCAAATAGCCTGAAGTAGACTTCCTCGAATCGATATCTCCTGCCATATCTAAATCTGTAAAGCCACGAAGCATAGGTTCCCCTTTTCCAAAACACAATCTCAGATCAGAAGTACCATGAAGATAACGAAAAATGTACTTCAATGCTCTCCAATGATCTCTACCTGGATTTGATAGAAAAAGACTGACCACACCAACTGCATGAGCTATATCAGTTCTAGTACATACCATTGCATACATCAAACATCCAACAGCAGATGAATAAGGTATGTGTTTCATCTCCTCTCTCTCTTCATCAGTAGAAGGTGACTGACTGGTACTGAGCTTAAAATGTAAAGAAAGAGGAGTACTAACCACTTTCTCTCTATCCATAGAAAATATTTGAAGAACCTTCTCAATGTATCTCTCCTGAGATAACCAAAACTTCTTGACCTTCCAGTCACGGGAGATCGTCATGCCAAGAATCTGTCGTGCTGGCCCCAAGTCTTTCATCGCAAAAGACTGGCAAAGATCCTTCTTCAATCTGTCAATTCTAGAAGTATCATGGCCAATAATGAGCATATAAATAACATAAAGCAACAGTATAATAAAATCATCATCAGTAAATCTCTGAACAAAAACACAATGATCAGAAGATGTCTTCCTGAAACCCTGATGAGAAATAACAGATTCAAACTTCTTATACCACTGCCTCGGAGCTTGCTTCAAACCATACACGCTCTTTTTCAACATGCAGACATGATTTTCTTTACCTGTTTCAACAAAACCCTCTAGTTGATCCATATAAATCTCCTCCTCTAAATCTCCATGGAGGAAAGTTGTCTTCACATCCATCTGCTCAATCTGCAGATCTAAACTGGCGGCCAAACCAAGAACAACCCGAATGGAAGATATTTTGACAACAGGTGAGAAAATCTCATCAAAATCAATACCTTTCTTCTGATAGAAGCCTTTGACAACTAACCTTGCCTTGTATCGTGGAACAGAACTGGATTATTCATTCTTAATCTGATAAGTCCACCGATTTTGCAAAGCTCTCTTCCCTATCGGTAACTTCACCAGCTCAAAAGTGTGGTTGTCGTGCAATGATTTCATCTCGTCATCCCTTGCCGCAACCCATCTGTCCTTCTGTTCACTCTCCATTGCCTCATCAAATGATTCTGGTTCTCCCCCTTCAGCGAGGAGCACATACTCATCAGGTGAATATCCAGTAGAAACGGTGCAATGCCGAGATAACCTCCGGAGTGGAACTGTGGGTTCATTAATAACCCCTGGAACCGGATCATCATAAACAAAAGGTGCATCGGAAACTTCAAATCCAACCTGTTCACCTTGAGCATCATTCTGTACATCAAAATTATCATCATAATCAACAACATGAGGTAAATGTGAATTAGAAACCGGCTCAAGACAGAAAAAACCATCAGAAGTTGGGGAAGCATATTTTTCTCCCTTATCAATTTCTGCAATAGTCTGATCATCCTTAAACACTTCATCGTGGCTTCTGACAAGTTTCTTCAAAACAGGATCATAGAACCTATACCCAAACTCATCGTGTCCATAGCCAATTAAAATACACTGGCGTGTCTTACCATCCAGCTTGGATCTCTCATCTCTAGGCACATGAACAAAAGCCTTGCAACCAAAAACACGCAAGTGATCGTACTTGATCTCTTTTCCATACCAAAACTTGTCAGGAGTGTCTGTCTGAAAAGCAACTGCAGGTGATAAATTGATTATATAAGTAGCAGTAAGTAAAGCCTCACCCCAAAAATGTCCAGGAAACTTTTCTTCTGAAAGCAAACAACGAACTCTTTCCAGAAAATTTCTATTCATCTGCTCAGCTACACCATTCAGCTGAGGTGTCTTGGGCAGTGTCTTCTGATGTCGAATAGCTTCCTGCCTGTAATACTGATCAAACGGACCACAATACTCTCCTCCATTTCCAGTGAGAATACATTTCAATTTATTTCCTAATTCTCTCTCAGCAGAAACATGAAATTGCTTAAAAACACTAAGCACCTGACTTTTGGATTTCAAGACATAAACCCAGAGATTTCGTGAGTAGTAATCAATAAATGTAACAAAATAAAGACCACCACTAAAGGTATTCGATTTCAAAGGACCACAAATGTCAGAATGTACCAATTCAAGTACATGTGACTTCCTGTGTGGAGGATGACTGCTGAAACTCACTCTGCTCTGTTTTCCATCCATGCAATGATCACATGTGTCCAACTTGACACTCTTCAAATCTGGAAGAAGATTTCTCTTGGAAAAAAAACCAAGACCTTTCTCACTGATGTGACTAAGCCTCTTATGCCACAACTTGGACGAAAAAATGCACTCAACAACGCAAGCAGTATCACAAGAAATAGAAGCTCTAGTCCAGTACAAACCTGATTGCTTCTTCCCTCAAGCCACAATCAAAGATCCCTTGGAAAGATTCCATTGGAAATCACCAAAAGTGATGATAAACCCTTCATCATCAAGAATGCTGGTAAAGATAAGACTCAAATGAACCTCGAGTGCATGTTAGACATTCGTCAAAATTAGCTTACTTCATGTACTGGTCTTTAAACAAACAGTCCTGATGCCTACAACGTCAGCATGTCCATCATTTCCCATCTTCAAAATCCAAAAATTACCTGGGCTGTAAGATGTAAAGAACTCCTTCTTCGATTTCACGTGAAAATAGGCACCACTGTCAACAACCCAACAAGAATCATCAAAATCAATGTTAATGGAATCATAAACAATAACAAGATCACCCCCTATATCAGCGGCAACATGATCATCTCCATCGCCATTTTTCTTCTGTTGATTTTCCTTCAATCTTTTCTCTCTTTTCTGCTGATAACAAAACTTCTTAACATGCCCCTTCTTACCACAATGATGACATTCAAAATCTCTCTGCTTCAGTCTGGATTTTCTTCTGCCTCTGCTCTTATCTCGACTGCTCTGCCGCCGGTCCTGGCTTCTCCCACTATTCTCTGTGACCAAAATCTCGGAAGAAGATTTCTCTTGAGTACGTCTCCTGACCTCTTCATTTAAAATAGCAAACTTGACAAAACTAAATGTCATAGCACCATTAGGAGCAGAACCGGTTAGAGTAACACGAAAATTTTTCCATGAATCGGGTAAAGTGTTAAGTAGCAAAAGAGCTAAAACCTCATCTTCAAAATTAATACCCGAGCTAGACAACTGATCAAAACATCCTTGATATTAACTTAAATAATCATAAATAGACGTACCTTCTCTGTACCTCAAGTTCATCATTTTCTTGAGAAGAAACAGTTTATTGTTTCTCGTCTTCGAAGCGTAGGTCGTCTCAAGATTCTCCCACAACGTTCTGGCATGAGAGATGTTGACAATTTGGTTCATCACATTGTCTTCAAACCATTGGCGAATGAAGAGGAAAACCATCTCATGCTCGAACTCCCATTCTTCATCTGACATTCTCTCTGGCTTCTGGGTACTAAACACTGGAAGATGCATTCGCTTGACAAAAAGGAGATCCTTCATTTTAAGTCGCCACATATGGTAGTTGGTACCATTTAACAAAATCATTCAACTGTAGTTGGCCTCCATAATAAATATGAAAAGAAAATAACCAAACCCACTGATACCAGATGTTGGGAAAGACGGGAAAGCGACGAATGTGCAAACAAAAGAAAAAGCGAACACGCAGCGGAAATTGAATCTTTCCCCCCAAATAGAAGTGGATGCGCAGTGAAAAAATTAAATGTGTAGAAAAATAAATTTGACACCGGAAATTTTTTACGTGCAAAACTCGAATGGGAAAAACCACAGGACATTGTCCAGAAAGAGGGATCCACTAAAATCAAGAAGCACAGGGTAGAGACTCCCCAAAAAGGAAGGGATCTCAAAATTAATACTTAAGAATAAAAGTATGGATCAAAAGGTGGAGAGAAAGAAAGATGATCGTCAAAGAAAGGCGATCACCAAATGAGATTTGCTCTCAGTGTTGTTGTTGTCGGTGATGTTGAAATGCCTTGCCTCTGCCTCCTTATATAGGAAAAGAATCAGCATCAAAATAATGTCGTCGCGTCAAAAGAGTGTCACCGCGTGAATTAATTCACACGGTCTTGGACTGCATTAAAACACCACATTAAAACAGATACCTCATGTGCACCATTTGAGGAGGCGTTGCCCAGTGCGCCAACCAGGAAGGCACCCAACAATCTCCCCCTCCGACTCAAGTGGGGATCACCGCCAACCCTACAATCTGTCGGCAAGTCTCAAATTTTCCTCTGTGTAAACTCTTGGTCAACATGTCTGACCCGTTGTCATAAGTGTGGATCTTCTCATGCTATAACTGTCTTGAATCAAGGACGTTGTGAATCCAATGATATCGAACATCGATATGTTTCAACCTTCCATGAAAAGTAGAATTCTTTCCCAAACAAATGGAACTCTGAATATCACAAAATAAAACATACCTATCCAGATTTAAATTGAGCTCTCGAATAAATGTTTTCATCCACAACAATTCTTTGCACGCCTCAGTAGCTGCAATAAACTCTGACTCTGTGGTAGATAAAGCAACACATCTCTACAATCTAGACTGCCAAGATACAGTTCCCCCTATAAAAGTGATCAAATATCCTGAAGTAGACTTCCTCGAATCAATATCTCCTGCCATATCTGAATCTATAAAGCCACAAAGCATAGGTTCCACTTTTCCAAAACACAATCTCAGATCGGAAGTACCACGAAGATAACGAAAAATGTACTTCAATGCTCTCCAATGCTCTCTACCTGGATTTGATAAAAAATGACTGACCACACCAACTGCATGAGCTATATCAGGTCTAGTACATACCATTGCATACATAAAACATCCAACAGCAGATGAATAAGGTATGTGTTGCATCTCCTCTCTCTCTCTTCATCAGTAGAAGGTGACTGACTAGTACTGAGCTTAAAATGTAAAGCAAGAGGAGTACTAACTACTTTCGCTCTATCCATAGAAAATCTATAAAGAACCTTCTCAATGTATCTCTCCTTAGATAACCACAACTTCTTGACCTTCCTGTCATGGGATATCGTCATGCCAAGAATCTATCGTGCTGGCCCCAAATATTTCATCGCAAAAGACTGACAAAGATCCTTCTTCAATCTGTCAATTCTAGAAGTATCATGGCCAACAATGAGCATATCATCAACATAAAGCAACAGTATAATAAAATCATCATCAGTAAATCTCTGAACAAAAACACAATGATCAGAAGATGTCTTCCTGAAACCCTGATGATAAACGACAGATTCAAACTTCTTATACCACTGCCTAGGAGCTTTCTTCAAACCATACAAGCTCTTCTTCAACTTCCAGACGTGATTTTCTTTACCTGTTTCAACAAAACCCTCCGGTTGCTCCATATAAATCTCCTCCTCTAAATCTCCATGGAGGAAAGTTGTCTTCACATCCATCTGCTCAATCTGCAGATCTAAACTGGTAGCCAAACCAAGAACAACCCGAATGGAAGACATTTTGAAAACAGGTGAGAAAATCTCATCAAAATCAATACCTTTCTTCTGAAAGAAGCCTTTGTCACTAACCTTGCCTTGTATCGTGGAACAGAACTGGATTATTCATTCTTAATCCGATAAATCCACCAATTTTGCAAAGCTCTCTTCCCTATCGGTAACTTCACCAGCTCAAAGTGTGGTTGTCGTGCAAAGATTTTATCTCGTCATCCATTGCCGCAACCCATCTGTCCTTCTGTTCACTCTCCATTGCCTCATCAAAAAATTCTGGTTCTCCCCCTTCAGCGAGGAGCACATACTCATCAGGTGAATATTGAGTAGAAATGGTGTGATGTCGAGATGACCTCCGGAGTGGAACTGCGGGTTCATTAATAACCCCTGGAACTGGATCATCATAAACAAAAGGTGCATCAGAAACTTCAACTCCAACCTGTTCACCTTGAGCATCATTCTGTACATCAACATGATCATCAGAATCAACAACATGAGGTAAATGTGAATTAGAACCTGGCTCAAGACTGACAAAACCATCAGAAGTTGTGGAAGCATATTTTTCTCCCTTATCAATTTCTGCAATAGTTTGATCCTCCTTAAACACTGCATCGCGGCTTCTGACATGTTTCTTCAAAAAAAATCATAGAACCTATACCCAAACTCATCGTTTCCATAGCCAATAAAAATACACTGGCGTGTCTTACCATCCAGCTTGGATCTCTCATCTCTAGGCACATGAACAAAATCATTGCAACCAAAAACACGCAAGTGATCGTACATGATCTCTTTTCCATACCAAAATTTTTCGGGAGTGTCTGTCTGCAAAGCAATCGCAGGTGATAAATTGATTATATAAGCAGTAGTAAGTAAAGCCTCTCCCCAAAAATGTCCAGGAAACTTTTCTTCTTTAAGAAAACAAAAAACTCTTTCCAGCAAAGTTATGTTCATCCGCTCAGCTACACCATTCAGCTGAGGTGTCTTGGGCGGAGTCTTCTGATGCCGAATACCTTCTTGCCTGCAATACTGATCAAACGGACCAAAATACTCTCCTCCATTGTCAGTGCGAATACATTTCAATTTCATTCCTGATTCTCTCTCAGCAGAAACATGAAATTGCTTAAAAACACTAAGCACCTGACTTTTGGATTTCAAGACATAAACCCAGAGCTTTCATGAGTATTCATCAATAAATGTAACAAAATAAATACCGCCACTAAAGGACATAGATTTCAAAGGACCACAAACATCAGAATGTACCAATTCAAGTACATGTGACTTCCTGTGTGGAGGATGACTGCTGAAACTCACTTTTCTCTGTTTTCCAGCCATGCAATGATCACATGCGTCCAACTTGGCACTCTTAAAATCTGGAAGAAGATTTCTCTTGTCCAAACAACCAAGAACTTTCTCACTGATGTGACTGAGCCTCTTATGCCACAACATGGATGAAACACTGCACTCAACAACGCAAGCAGTGTCACAAAAAATAGAAGCTCTAGTCCAGTACAAACATGATTGCTTCTTCCCTCGAACCACAATCAAAGAGCCCTTGGAAATCTTCCATTTGAAATCACCAAAAGTGTTGATAAACCCTTCATCATTAAGAATTCTGGTAGAGATAAGACTCAAACGAACCTCGGGTGCATGTCGGACATTCTTCAAAATCAGCTTACTTCCTATATTGGTCTTTAAACAAAGAGTCCTGATGCCTAAAACGTCAGCATGTTCATCGTTTCCCATCTTCAAAATCTGAAAATTACCTGGGCTGTAAGATGTAAAGAACTCCTACTTCGATGTCACATGAAAATAGGCACCACTGTCAACAACCCTACAAGAATCATTAGAAGCAATTTTAATGGAATCATAAACAATAAAAAGATCACCCCATGTAGCAGCGGCAACATGATCATCTCCATCGCCATTTTTCTTCTGTTGATTTTCCTTCAATCTGTTCTCTCTTTTCAGCTGATAACAAAAATTCTTAACATGCCCCTTCATACCACAATGATGACAATCAAAATCTCTCTGCTTCAGTCTGGATTTGCTTCTGCCTCTGCTCTTATCTCGACTGCTCTGCCCCTAGTCCTGGCTTCTCCCCCTGTTCTCTGTGACCAAAAGCTTGGAAAAAGATTTCTCCTGAGTACTTTTCCTGACCTCTTCATTTAAAATAGCAGACTGGACAAAACTAAATGTCACAACACCATTAGGAGCAGAACCGGTTAGAGTAACACGTAAATTTTCCCATGAATCGGGTAAAGTGTTAAGCAGCAAAAGAGCTAAAACCTCATCTTCAAAATTGATACCCATTCCAAAAAAAATGATCAAAACATCCTTGATATTCACTTAAATAATCAGAAATAGACGTACCTTCTATGTACCTTAAGTTCATCATTTTCTTGAGAAGAAACATTTTATTGTTTCCCATCTTCAAAGCGTAGGTCGTCTCAAGCTTCTCCCAAAAAGTTCTGGCGTGAGAGATGTTGACAATGTGGTTCATCACGTTGTCTTCAACCCATTGGAGAATGAAGACGCAAACCATCTCATGCTTGAATGCCCATTCTTTGTCTGACATTCTCTCTAGCTTCTGGGTACTAAACACTGAAAGATGCATTCTCTTGACAAAAAGAAGATCCTTCATTTTAAGTCGCCACATATGGTAGTTGGTACCATTTAACAAAATCATCCGACTGTAGTTGGCCTCCATAATAAATATGTAAAGAAAAGAACCAAACCCGCTGATACCAGATGTTGGGAAAGACGGGAAAGCGACGAATGCGCAAAGAAAAGAAAAAGCGAACGCGCAACCGAAATTGAATCTTTCCCCCCAAATAGAAGCAGATGCGCAGTGACAAAATTAAATGTGCAGAAAAATAAATTTGAAACTGGAAATTTTTTACGTGGAAAACCCGAAAGGGAAAAACCACAGGACCTAGTCCAGAAAGTGGTATCCACTAAAATCAAGAAGTACACGGTAGAGACTCCCCAAAATTCAAGGGATCTCAAATGTAATACTCAAGAATAAAAGTATGGATCAAAAGGTGGAGAGCAAGAAAGATGATCGTCAAATAAAGGCGATCACCAAATGAGATTTGCTCTCAGTGTTGTTGCTGCTGGTGATGTTGAAATGCCTTTCATCTGCCTCCTTATATAGGAAAAGAATCAGCGTCAAAATAATGCCATCGTTTCAAAAGAGTGTCACCGCGTGAATTAATTCACGCGGTCTTGGCCCGCATTAAAACACCACATTAAAACAGATACCGCATGTGCACCATTTGAGGAGGCATTGCCCAGTGCACCAACCAGGAAGGCGCCCAACATTTTTTGGGGTTTAGATCTTGAATTAGGGTATTTATATGGTTGAATTGTTCAATTTATAGTTTGAGCCTATTCAAATCTGTGATTTTATGAATTGGATGCAGAAGAGGAGGTGAGGGGTAGGGCTGGCGATGGCATCGGTGAGTACAGGAGAAACTGATGCAGGAAGGGTGGAAGTAGAAGGGTGCAACGGTGTTGGAGAGAGGAAAAGGGTCCGTCGATGTAGGTAGATGAAGAAGTGTTGTGCATTGATTTTAGTAGTAAGATTTGGAGGGGTCTTTTGGTATAAGTATGAGAGACTATTGGTGAGATAATTGAAAAAATAGGAAGGATGCATCGGTAGCATAAAAAATGGCTACGTCGGTGTTAGTGAGACCTGTCTCTCCATAGAATGAAATAAAATAGTGTGCATCGTTCTCACCGACGGTGTAAAAATATTGAGCGTCGATGAATCATAAAATAATTGGATTTAAAAAAACATAAATTAAATTAATTAAAAGAAACAAAAAATTAAATTAATTAAAGATAAACAATTAATTAACAGATAAATTAAAAACATAAAACAAACTAAAATAAAGATAACTAAATAAAATGAAATTAAATTATCACTTTAAATAATTAAATGAATTTGGAGTAAACTAAATTGAAAAAGATAAAATAAAAATATTCAAAATTGAAATTAATAATTTGATCAAAGGAAACGGCTATGTTTGTGACCCCTAAAAATGTAAAAGTATAAATTGAGTCACCAAGAGTATAAAAATAAAGTAGAAGTGCATCGGTAGCTTGTGCTACCGATAGTTAGTGCATGAATGTCGGTGAGACTGATAGACTAAAAATATTATCAGTGACTTAACAATTTTAAACTAAATACATATAAATTATATATTAATGATAAATAAAAATTTAATAATATAAATTAATTAATTAACTAAATTAAGACTAAAATCACGTTATTTTATTAAATTAAATCTTATGAACTTAACTTATACTTATTAACAAAATAATTAAATATGAAAAACTAATAAAGTTAAATTAATTTTAATCAATATAAATTAAAAGAAAAATCTTAAATTCATAACAAAGTTTATTAAATGAAAATAAAATTATTATATGATTATTTAATATAAATGTCAAATAATTAAAAATTCAAGTAGATAAGAACAACTAAACTGATTTGTAAATTAAAAGACTATAAAATTTAGTAAGTATAAATTAACTATTTTAAAGACTAAAATTAAACAATTATTTATAAAAATTAATTTATTGATAAATTTGATTATGAAATTAAAAAAGTGTGAATATTTTGAAAAAAGTGCAAAAATAATTAATTAAATCATTAAAAATATACTAAAAAGATGCGGAAAAACTATGTCAAATTATGTCCACATCAATAACCACCGACTCTGGGCTACTAGGGTCGGGGTCTTTATATACACTCTCAAGAGTGTCTCCCTTCCAAAAATAGTATGCTACTTAGTGTACAGGTTACCCTAGAAAAATGAGTCTTCTAGGAAAGAGTCCATTCATAATAATGGATCCCTCCCTTAATAATGACCGCACGTGGATTATCATTTTCACAACTGGAACAATTCAAAAGTAATCATAATTAAAGATAATCACATATCCTTTCCAAAAATATAAAACATACTTCAAAAAAACTATTTTCATTAATAATGATAAGGGGAGATCCATTTCTTATAAAAATCCCAAATAGATGTATTTTATCAAATAATTAATCATCCGTTTAACCAACTATAGAAACCAATTAAGAAAATCAAGTATGAAAGGTGTGTAGAATAATTCCATTTTATGAAACCACCCATTTAAAAACACTTGAAATTTCAACTACCTTAAGGGATCCGCAAAATGGAGATAGAGAAATAGATGGATCAAATAAGAAAGAAGAATAGACTTAAAACCACAATTCCCAATTAAAAACTTGGAATTAATGAAAACCCGGGGTTATCATGGTTTATTTATAGTAATAAACAAGGGAAACTCAAGGAAAATGAGGATCTATGACCAAATCAGAGTTAGACTTACTTAAATTAGACCATGATGTCGATCAGAACTTTGATCTGCTAAAACATTGATTAAGGGAGTCAAAAAAAGTCAAACGAGTGCTTCTATGTTTTTATAGCTCAATAAAAGTTTGAGGGAGTAGGGAGGAAGAATAAAAGTGGGGTTATGGTTTAAAATTATGATAAACTCCTTACCAATCCTAACCAGATCTATGTCACAGGTGATCCAAAGGGACCATATCTTCTAGACAGTGACTTCATTGACTGGTTGTTGGTGACCTTCTAAATAATATATGGTCACAGGTAGAATTCTTGCAACCCAGTTTTTCTACTGGATTGCTGGTAGTAGGTTACTAGGTAGCTAGAGTTTGTGGGTAGGATTCCTAAAATATTTATTCATCCAACATCTAGTTGGTCCCTATTCATCGGTTAGCTAGTGAACTTCTTGTAGCTTGGGTAAGCCCAAACCAGTCCATCAGCTAGCCGATAGACCTCCATATCTTTTCAATCTATATGATTAGATCCACACAAACACCAAAACTCAATCATTCTCCGTTGACCCTAAAAATTTACTAAATCCAACTATAAAACCCTAAATATTTTAAATAAAGTCAGTTAAATGAGACAAGAGAGTGGTTATAAAGGAAATCAACATCGGGGTGTGATAGAAAACATGAGTCAATAATCATGATCTTGAAAAACATAACATAGATATTTTTTAACTTTATATCTCAATAATTCATTTGAAAAAACTATTAAAAAAACAAAAAACAAAAATCATAATCATAAAGGTTACTTCAGAAATCATTTTCATAAACAATTTTACAATCATGCTTATAATCGCCCTTACAATTCAATAACTAACTATGTTTGTTCCAAAAACATTTTTTTATATTCTAAATCAATAATAAATACATTAGAGAGAGATATCTCCAACTCACTCATCATCATATATAATTTACAATAACTATACAATTAATACAACACATAAAGTATTTCTTTTTATAGTTTCATGAAACCTTTCAACCCATAAAGAATTCGATTTTTAATTAGCACATTGAAATAAATGAATTTAAAAATGGGTTAACCAATTCGATATTGAGATTAAAACCATATAAAAATATAGAAAATTATTTAAATTTAATTATAATATAATAAATAATGTTCCAAAAAAATTAGGGAGACAGTTGAGGAAAAGGCATCAAAACATCTTAAGTAACGTTTTAAATGAAAACCTCATATATCATTAATAACTTATATTCAAAAGAAAAAAAAACTATAGAATAATGGGAAGATAATTTTTTAAAAAAACATAGTATGTTGAAAGGAAATTTTTATATTGAATAATGGATATAAAATTTGGAAATTTTGGTCAAGCTATAAATCTATAAAAACATTCATTTCATACTTTTGTAAAGAGACTCAAATGTGACCCAATGGCAAATGTTAAAAATATTCCTTTTCAAACCTTAGTAAAGAAATAAAAATATAATATAAAATTGAAATAAATAACCATTTAATTTTATAGAAGAATATTCTTTAAACAATATAAATAATATGAACATGGAGGATAAATAAATAGGTAAAAGATATCAAAACCTTTAAAGAAATATTTTTAATGGAACCCCACTTATGGATTTTTAAATCAAAATTCCTTGAAAGAAATAACCTAGAAATGAACATTAAATAATATAAATAAATGATAAACATGATCTAATATGTCAAAGAAGAATTATATACCCCATATAACTTTTTATATGTGCATAATATGAAATAAGTCTCAATGAATGAAAATTGAGACAAAAAACATAACGGATTTTGTAGACTTTAAATCAAAATCCGTTGAAGAAGAGAACATAAAATGGAATATTAAATTCCATGAATAAGTATATAATCATTACATAATATGTAAAATTGTTAGTGTTAAACTATATAAAATAAAATAGTGTATAATTGGAAACACTAACAATGAATGAAAATTGAGACTAATAAACATAATTAGCATCATAATTTATAAAGTAAAAATCATATGGAAAGATATTTATGAAAAATAAAATTAAGTATTTACATAATACCGATTAATTGAAATTTATTTAATTATTAGGATAAAATAAATAAATCATATAATAATTTTGTTTAATAAGAATTATTACAACTCAATTAAATGAAATTGAGTTAAAAAATCCCTTACCATGTATTCTCGCCTAGTCGAATGTGATCTAATATATTTTATAATAAACTAAGTATCATTAATAACTTATTTAAGTACCTTTTTCATAATTATTAACTTTTACATTAATCTTTTATATTCATTTATTACATATTTATTGTCTATTTTTAGTTAATATTGAACTTTGGGGTTAATAACTTTAAATGTTCCATGAATACTTCAGTATATTGATTTTTCCTATTATTCCAGGGTCATGAGTTCATTATCTCAAGAAAGATAAAATTATTTTAATGGATATTTTATTATTATTTATAAATATCGATTTTCACTCCATTGGACATTCAGGTATGATTATTTAATACAAAACATGTAATGATCTTTTTTTCTATAATTTTTAACATACTAAAGGTGGTGTCTTAATATTGTGTTTATAATTAATATTTCTATTCCATAACCAAAAACAAAATATATATTTTGTTTAAGTTGATGCCTTAACCAAAACCACGAAAGAAAAAAATTTATTAAAAGAAAATTTTCAAAAGTCTAAAGTACGACATCATATTATAATATTTTTCATGAAAGGGAATAATAGCAGTGGGGAGTTCTTCACACCAGGTTATGTCTTGATTAACTCCCAAGTTTCCCAAGACATCAGTAACCATTTTTTCTTCCCAATAAACATGTGTGATGATATAGTTCATATTGGTGAGTGAAAGGTTTCATTCCATCCAACGGGTAGTAATCAGCCAAGCTAGATGAGTTACACCATTCCAAATTGCTCATACAATGGTCTTCGAGTCACTTTAAATCCATAGGTTGTTCCAACCAAAAAACATGGAAAATTTAATCTCATGAACTAAACCCATCATCTCAGCTTCAAGGGAGGTGGCAATGCCATAATGACCTATAAAGCAACCTAGAATCTGACTGAGGTGATTCCTCGAGACAACACCACACCCTGAAGGACTCGGATTTCCCTTAGAGGTTCCAACAATGTTGATTTTGATCAATCTAGGGAGAGGAGTTATCTTGAACACCTCCAAAGTGCGATGTGGTTTACAGAAATTTCCATTGATCCATAGACCTTTTAGGATTCCAAATTCATTCACTGTGTTGTGGAAATGTCATTTTTGGGGTTAATAACTTTAAATGTTCCGTGAATATTTCAGTATATTTATTTTTCCTATCATTCCATAGTCATGAGTTCATTATCTCAAGAACGATATAAGTATTTTAATGGATATTCAATTATTATTTATAAATATCAATTTTTACTCAACTATACATTCAGGTATGCTTATTTAATACAAAATATGCAATGTGCTCATTTTCAAAAAAAAATTAACGTACTAAAGGTGGTGTCTTAATATCGAGTTTAAAATTAATATTTCTATTCCATAACCAAAAAAATTACTTATATATTAATATCATATCTTTCTACTATCAAAAAATTTAAACATTTCAATTCGTTTTTGAAAATATTTTCAAATAAAGAAAAGTGTCTTAGTGTAGTCGTTTTAGGCTGTTAAATTTAATGATGATAATTTATTATTAATATTATTAATATAATTTACAAATTGTCTTTACAAAAACCTAATATTTGTATAAATATCATATTAATTCAATATAGTTTTTTATATAACCATCTGTACAATTCATTAATGAAAAATTAAATATATTGTCATTGTGATGGTTGTTTGCACGTAACACAGGTGATGTTTTTATTTTCTAATGCAAGGGAGGGTTGTAAAAAATGGTTAATCCATAAACATAAAAAAAATATACTGATAATAATAATTTAATTATATTAGTATGGTTATAATTTATTTGGATGGGTTGTATGGAGAATGAAATTTGAAATGAGATGCTTATGAAAATTACCTATTCCTTTGATATCCTCCATTAAACGACTTATTAAGGCTTATAAGATTGGTCTTATACTGAGAGAAAAACCTATATTACATGGTAAAGTTGTTTTTTGATAGGTTTTTTGTATATTTTATTCGATATAGGAAGGTTTAGGTGTGTGAACAAGTTGGGTGGTGGAGGGGTCCTTTTATAGGTGAGAGGGGTAGCATTTTCTGTAATATACATTTTATAATAAAAAATGGAATGTAATTATCAATTAAAGTGACATAAAGATGGATAAAAAATGAAAATATATAATTTTTAGGTGGATAGATCCTATATCCAATCATTTAATAATATATTTTTTTGAAATATTGTGACCATATCTCATACTTTAACAATTTTTCCACATTTTATGCATTCCTATGGTGACTAAATTTTTCTATGGTAAGTTATTTTTATAACTAAAATTGAAAGGAAATTTATTAACTAATTTGAACATGTTTATTTCAAATTTTTTAACCATTTTAAAAGATTCAATATATTGGGGAATTAAAATTTAATTTTAATAAAAGTGTTTTAGCTCAAGAAAAATAAGTTTCAGAAAAAAATCTCTTTTAAGAATAAAAATGATTTTTCATTAAAACTATGTCTGTTTTTTGATTAAAATAATATTTATTGGTTTACAGTTAATCAAAGAATATATTTTGATTTTAAAATAAAATTAAAAATGAATTAAATGTTGTGAACACTCAATTAAATGGGAAGAACCAACAATTGTATATTTATAACAACTAAAAATCATTTTGGTTTCAAAATATAAAACCAAGATTTATAAATTCAAAATAATATTTCAAACTACATAATTCTACTACATAATTAAATATTTTTTTAGATCCAAAAATTTATCAATTTTTAATTCGTGCTTATATCAAGATGATTTCATGAAAGTTATGATATATTTAAAAACGATATTTTTCACTATTCACCTAAAAACAACCATCTCAGAAAAATACCATAAATTAAAACTAAGTTAATTTTTACCCGATAAATCCAAAAATGTGGTCAATTTTTTAAAATATAAATTCTAAAATTTTATAATTTAAATTTTTAAATGAGAACAAAAAAATTATGAAAACCCATTTTGATAGGAAATTTAATTTTTATACTTTTAGTGCTCGTAACCTTATCTTGTGTCAATTAAGAATGGGTATTAATTTAATATTTTCATATTAAATTATTTTATTATAATAATCCTTTAAAAAATATTAAATTAATTTAAGTTCAATACACACACTTTAAAAATAGTTCTTTGAAAAATAATGTTTTTTAACATTAATTATGTTTAATCACATTAATTTAAATTATTTATTTATCTTCTAAGAATTTAATTTAATAAATTCATTTCTATTATAACACATTATATCATTATTTAAAAAATTAAATTTTATAAAAATAAATATCCTATATAATTATTTGTAATAATTAAAAATATATTTTATTATATTCATAATTTAATTTTTATGTCATCCAAACATCTACATACAAAAAACCACTGGACCACCACATAATATCTAAGAGAAATACATGTATTAGTATTTTTATCACATGGAGATTAAGCTATCATAGAGCTCATAGTGATTTCTAGGATCTTGAATTTATCCCATAGAATATTTCCCTCAAGCCATATGTAAATTCTTAGAAATTTTTTTCCTAATATATTAATCCTTGTTTCCACCATCTCCTTTATGTTTTTGGGTTCATCTATGTTGGGTAAATTCTTGTGGGATTTTTAGATGTTTTGGGGTGTTTTAGGGAACTTTTTTTCAAAATAGGCTATAGTATGGTCATGGTAGAAATCGTGTTGGCCCTCATGATATCCTATGTAAAATGAGAAAGGAGAAAAACATCGAGAGAGGGTGTGGCCATGGGAGTGGATAATTGTGGTTGGTCCTATGGGAAATAGAAAATGTGACATCGTTATGCCCTTTTGAAGTCTATTGTTAGGGAAAACAGGAAAAAAATTGGAAACACACCATGGTGAATTTCATGTCAGGGTGGCATGTTCTAGGATACCCTGATCATGGTGAAGGTTGGGGTGTAGGTCATGGGGGTGCTCACACCGTCTTTCAAAAATGATGAAATGGTATTTATTCTTCATGGATCTTGACCGAATCAACATGAAAAATTCATGTGATCATTATGTGGGTTCTTGAATGAGATTTTAATTCAATTATTTCCCCTATTAATAGATTTGGCCCGCTATCTAGATTTTTCATTGATCCAGATGATTTTATAGATTACTTTCTAGGATATTTTAGGGAAAGGATTTAAGTTAAATTCTATTCCAAAGTTATGGTCAATGATGAATCATTCTCCTTGACTCTCCTTGATTGAACTCATTGAAAATAGAACTTTGTAATTTCAAGGTTGATCTTATTGGACCAGATTCATGACATTCTTGCATTTATTCTCTTGTCTTTGTACAGGAGAGACGAATTTCCTCATTCCTCAATCAGACTCGATTTTTTTTCCATTGTCAAGGTTTGAAATTGGATAAGTATAACCCCCCTAAAAGTGATAATTAAAATTCTAAAATGTTGTTACCCATGTTTACAAGGTGTAATTATCATTTCGGTAGCCTACCATATTAGAACTCCACAATTAATGGTGAATTTCCCGAAATAGTGATAAGAATCGGTGACTTTCTAGGAGGTTTCCCACAATGTGTGTGAGTAAGGAAAAAACAAACTAAAAGAACATGTGTTGGCCTATGGGGGCATTCATTAGTCTAATAAGTGACCCCATGGAGTAATAGCATGTGGTGTGCTGGGAAGGAAACCAAGGTATTATAGGAGACCCATGGGGTTAGATGACTAGGTTCATAGCCCAACAAAGGTCGGGTTATGAAAAAATGGTATCAGATCCAATACCCAGTCAGATGTGTAGTGGAACTTCCTAGGTTTGGTGTGTGGGACCCACAAAAAGGTAATTTTTGTTTACAGGGGTGAATGGTGTAACATCCATGAAAAGTGAGACTTAAAAGGATCAAATGATTCTACCCATGTTAACAAGGTGGGACTTTATTTTCTGGAGCCTACATGATTAGAACTCCATAGTTAAGAGCTCATGGCCTAGAGTAGTGATCAGAATCAGTGAACTTCTAGGTAGTTTCCTATGGTGTGTGTGAGTGATGAAAAAAATGCACTGAAAGAACATGTGTTCTCTTATGGGGATAGTCAATAGTCTTATAAGTGACCCCATTGATAAATATAGTTTTTTGTTTTGGGAAGTAAACCAAGGTACTATAGAAGACCCATGGGGTTAGATGACTAGTTTTGTACCCCAAGGATAGTTGGGTCTTAGGAATATGTGTTTCTTCCCTCCCTTGGACTTGTTCTTTTTATCGATCACTCTCATGAACACTTATCATGTTGGAATCGATTGAAGGGAACTCATGGCATATAACATTATTCTGGTTGGTGTGAGAATGTGGATTGGGTTATGATCCTCTAGATTAACCCTGATGTTGATGTCATCAAGTTGAGGTAGGAAGTTCCATACAATGTAGAGTCCATGTATATTATTATTAGTATGATATAACATTGTGTTCTTATATTATTAGACCATTCTTGAGTTTATCACATGTGTGTGTAACCAATGAGACTATTTTTTTATGTTTTTATTACATGTGTTGGTGTTTGGATACTATTTTCTCCTGATTGAAATGTCATGTTGTACCAATATTTTTTATCCCTGTGATGTTTTATGTATGTCCAATAGTTTTTCTATTTAATAATAAGTCAGAAATTAGGGCTTGGTTATCCCTTCTAGGGAAACTATGTTCAAATTTGATTATTATTTGGTTTTTGGAAGTTTTATTTAGGTCTCATAAGATACAGATTTCCATAAAGACTTGATCTGATGCATATCCTTGGTCAGACTGGACAGATGTTTCTTACAATGGTGTTTCAGAGAGTTTGGGTAAAAAGGTTTGTTACCAAAAATAATTTCCATCGGAAATAGTTCAATAGGTGTAGTCTCATCAGATATAGGGTTTTCTATAGAGATTATTCAATAATCGAACATTAATCATTAAATGGATATTTTCTGATTTGTTGTTCATAGGTTAATCTTACATGGTACCCTTATATAGTAGAAAGGTCTCCCTTACATAGGTAAAGTAATCTTTTTGTTACTCTTACACAACATTATTTTTACCATTATTCTAGTATTGATTGTTTCTTAATGACTGGAATTCAAAAGTGGAAATGAAAGATACAATTGTCTATCATTATTTTCTCAAGTCAATGGAAAATGGACTGAAAATATCAGAGGTTGGTGAAAACTTGTTTTCTGAAAAAAAAAATACCTCTATAAATAGGTGGTGGTCCAACTCTCCAAGATGTATGATAATAGTATAATAAATGTTTTTTTGTTACTTAAAAAGGTCATAACCCTAATATAATTAGTGGTAAATGGTGTTTTACTCTTCTTGTATCTCCTATAATGAAATATGATTGTAATTTTCCACCACGGATATAGGAATTCTTCCCAACCATGTTAAATCTTTTTTATTCATTTTTCTTTTTGTTATTTTTTTGAAGTGTGATAATTGATATTATTTGTGGTTATTTGGTTGGTTTTTCTCTTTATAGTTCCAATGAACATAACTGGGGTGGTTGTAATTATTGAAAGAATAGTCAATCTGATAAAACATTGTGAACATGTTCCACTATGTAGGATAAAGCGATCAGACATACATCTTCATCTAATTATGTTGTCTCACGATTTCCATCTATTGGATTGAATGGATAGAGATTCATGTTTTCATTAAGGGTTATATTCCCAAAAATGGTAAAAAGGGTTGTTATGGTTCTTTTCTACTTCACTCATAGCATTCTAGTGATTTCTCTTCTTGTCTTATAAGTTATTAGATTTTAGTTGGTTTACTATTTTATATAAAATGACTTTTGAATAAGGAAACTTTTATATGGATAAGTTTTATGGAATGAAATTTTCCTTTTGGATAATGAATTTGTATGATCTTTTGATATAGAGATATCTTGATGCTCCTCTTTTTCGGAAAATGTTTTGAAATAATGGATGAAGTGTAATGGGGATGGATAGACAAGAATGGTTTTCATTAATCAGGATGCATCTTTCTTGAAATGATTCATTTAATACTAGATAGAAGATAACTAGTGTATATGTGATCAAATATTTGTCTAAAATGTATGATTATTAATCAACTCTTAACAAAGTATTCATGTTTTGTTTATTGTTCAACATGATTTTATCAGATGGAAGGCCTACTACTGATCATGTGAATGACTTCAATATGATTAGAGGGATGATAAAATATATGAATATTGTATTTACAGATGATTTTTTCACTTTTATTCTTCTTTATTAACTTCTTGGGAGTTAGTATTTGATAGTAACAGTAGATAGAAACTCCAGTGTGAAGATAGATATTGTGCTTAATGATATAAAACACTTGATTTTGAAAGAATAATTGAGGTGGAATGAGGTCCATAGATCATCTAGAAGTACTCAAAATACTATAGGAATTTAATGGTCAGTTCATTAGATACACCATCAAAAGAATATATCCTCATAGGATAAGTCCCAATGAATAATTTGAAGTAAGTTGATAGGTTTAGGTCCTATATATTTTATTTGTGGGAAGAAGGGATATATCAAGAAATATTGCAGAAATTGGACCCAGGATTCAACATCTAGAGTGAAAAACTTGGTCAGTAAAATGGATAGACTGTCCATATTAACACTGAGTATGACTATTCTAGAGGATTCAAGGGTTATTGACTTAGGGGAATCATTCCATTCAACTGGTGATAAAGGGTTCATGGTTAAATATGTATCAAAAATATTGGGAAGATTAAATCTAAAATAAGATGAAGCTCAAGATATTTTTGGTAAATTTGATGTTAATATTTAGATGAAAAATGGAAGTGTATTGAAACTATATTATTTTAAACACATTCCTAGTCTCTGTACGAACCTCATAAGAGTGGGAAAAATAATGATGTAGTTTTAAGAATAAATTTTTTAGTTGGTGTTTGGAAGATCAAAAGAGGTTCTAGAGTGATTACTCATGGTTTAAATAATGTCACCTTTTATCTTACCAGAAGAAGTGATAAATGTCTGAATATTAGTAAGACATCATCAAACGGCCTAGAAAATTTGAACTATTAGTTTGCTCACATCAGTGAGAAAAATGTTAAAATTACAATGGAAAGGGTAATGTTTAAACTCAATCACACAGACCTTGTAATATATGATCATTTCATCCTATGAAAACAAAATATAGTTTCCATTATCTTTTATGGAAGGAATCCAAGGAACCAAAAGATAGAACTATATTTTTTCTGATGTTTTGGGACTAGAAACTAATAGGTTCTATAGAGGATCATTTTATTTTGTGACCTTAATTGATGATTCATATCAAAATACATATATATAATTATTAAATAATAAATTTAATTTGCTTCATGAATTTATTCATTGGAACATTTTATCCAAAAAAGAGTGTGAAAGAAAGTGAAAATATCTCCAAATAGAAAATGGTGGGGAATACACCATACACAACTTTTGTAAATTTTCTAACAAGAATAGAATTATACATCATTAGAATATTATAGGAACTTCACAGAAAAATGGAATATTTAAGATTATTCATTCAACATTAAAAGAGAAAATCAGAGTATAAATATTCATTCAAAAATATATAAGGGAATTTGGGTAGAATCCATGAATATAGAATCTTACCTGTTGAATAGTAGTTCATATTTAGTTATGGGATAGAAAATTCTAAAGGAAATTTAGTCCAGTTAAAGACTAGAGATCAACCATATCAAAATATTTATAAGCATCACATATTTTTATATTGATGATAAAGATTTGTATAAGTTGAATATGGAGTCTAAATTTTATTTTATTTTCAAATATGGTAAAGAGAACTTAGGGTATCACCTATGGGATTATGATATGAACAATTAATCTAAATCCAAAATGTTATTTTCAATGAATAACTTTTGTGGATAGATGAAAATATTGTTGAGAATGAAGTTGAGGATAGATAAAATATCAAGTTTAAAGTGATTGGTAAGATATTTATAGAAAAACCTTCTTCATGGAAAGTTAAAATGAAATATAAGTGGTTGTCACTCCATTAGTCAGGGTACTGGATAAATTTTTATCGTACATACCATTGGTAGAAGGTGAATGTTTTGGAAGGCAAGTTATAGATAGTGAACAATCATAAAAAAATTTACTGTATAGTGAGGTTCAAAAGAATGAACCTGGAGTTGTGTTGAGAAGACCCACTCATATTAGGAAGCATATCCATAGGTTTTGTGGAGATATGAAACTATTACTTCTAATAGAACTAGGGGAACAAATAGTCCATAGGAATCATATACTATTAGATAATCTAAACAATTTGAGTAAACCTTGGAAGAGGAAATGAATTCTTTAATTCTCAAAAAAACTTTGGAGTTTTCAAAACAACTGAATGGAAATAGTGGTCCAGAAAACAAATGATTTTTTGTAGAAATAAAAATATTATGGAAGTAATATATATAATTAAAGTTTAGTTGTGAATGGTTTTTAGAAAAGGGAAGGAATTTAATTTCCTGAAATTTTTTCCCCGTTGGTGAAACACAAAACTACTCAAAATGTTCTCAACATTGTTGTGTTTATTGATCTGAACATAGATAAGATGGATGTAAATACATATTGTATTCATGGTGACTAGGAGGAATAAATTTTCATGTTTCAACCCATGGTTTTTAAAGTTCAATAGAAGAAGAATTTGTTTTTTATGTTGAAATGAAGTCTTCATGTCTTGAAGCAAGATCCAAGATAATGGAATAGGAAGTTCTACACTTTCATGTTTAAAGAAAGTTTTGGTCAATGTGAATTTGAACATTTTTGTTACCAAAATAGATGAAAAGTTGGAACTAAAATCACACTTATCTTATATGTGGAAAATTTATTTATTTTTGGTCCAAATATCCAATAGATTGAGGAACTTAAGCGGAATATATCAAGAAATTTTGAGATGAATAATTTTAGTCAAGCTAAGAAGACCATGGGGATAAGAGTTTAGAGGGATATAAAAGTCATACCATGGGTTTTATTCAAAAATTTATACAATAGTAAAGTCATTGAAAGATTTAGAATTATTATTTATAAACTTATCTCAATCCTCCTCACTAGACACTTAAAACATAATAAACTCTGGGATAATCAATAGATAGAGAAGTGTGTGACATGGAGAAGGTTCCTTATGCTCTGGTTGTATGAATTTTGATGTATGAAATTGTTTTAACTTAACCATATATTTCTTTTTAGTGGGTTTTTTATTACATTTTATGTAAAATCATAGAAGGAAACATTGGGAAGTTGTTAATTGGATCTTATTATGCATGAAAGGGTTGAAGGATGAAACTCTATATTTTTGTGATAATGATCAGTTGAAAGGATTTATATATATAGATTTTTATGGAGACATGGTTTCACATAAAAGTACCATAGGGTCTGTATTTACTTCTGGTTGAACATCAATTTGTTGGATGTCTTAGTTGCAACTACTGGTAACTTTATATACAAAAAAATCAGAGTATATTTCTTCTATGGAACCAAGAAAATACCTTATATGGTTCATACAATTTCTGAATGAACACGTAAAGGGATCAAACCGAGGAATGATATTTTGTGATAGTTATAGTTCAATTAATATTTCCCATAATATAATGTTTCATGAATGAATGAAAGATATTGATCTGAAATTTCTCTTCATATGAAGTCTTTTAGAGAATAATTTTTTTAATATTCAAAATATTATTGGAATGAAAAATCATTAATATATGTTTATAAAGGTGATGGTTTGAGAAATTCTAATACAAAATTATACCTTAGTGAGACTCAGCTAATCATACAGAATGTGGTAAACTGCATGCATCGAAAAAAGGAAGAGTTCAAATAAATATAATGAGAATAATGATGGAATCGTGAATAAATTTACATGATAAATATTTCTATGTTTTTGAAATTTTCTTCTGGTTATATTGGACATAGAATTCTAGATAGACTGGATTGGATGTAGATCATTGTTCTAACCGAAAGGATTTTTCCTATTATGGTGTTTCAAATCATTTCAGTATAATGGTTTGTATCCAAACATAACTTCTATTAGATAGATTTCAATGGAAACAATTTTATTGGAAAGAGGTATTTCTATATAGAGGGTTCAATGATTCAATAGAGATCATCAGATGGAACTTTTCTTAGTTGATGTTCACTGGTGACCATTATGCAGGTACCCCTATGAAACAACAGTTTTACCCTTATGGGGGAAAAGGAAGCTTCTTAATACCCTTTCATAACGTTTGTTTAACCTTTATGATGGTATTTATTGTTGCTCGATGATTTGAGTCTAGCGATTGAAATATAAGATACAACTAGGTACCAAAAATTTCTCAATTCAATAGAAGATGGATAGAAATGATCATAGGTTAGTGCTAACCTATTGACCTAAGAAATACCTATATCAAGATATGGTGTTCCAAATGGTTGAGTTATATGATAACTATATAAATATTTCATGTTTCTGACTTGAGAAAGTCAGATACCTCATATTGGAAGTGATAAAGAGTTTTGTACACTTCTTGTATCTCCTATAATGAAAAATGCTTGCAGTGTTCCCTTGTGGATTCATGATGTTATCTGAACCATGATAAATATTTTTTCTTTATTTTTATTTTTATTTTTTTGAGGGAATTATGATCATTCATATTATTTTTGGTGATTGGGTTAGTTTCACTCATAGTAGTATAAACACAAATAACTTGAGAGGTGGTGATTATTTGATAGACATACTGTCTGATAAAACATTATGAAGATGTTCCACGGTGCATATTGAAGTGATTGGATGGAAATATATATCAAATAAATTTTTATCACCTGGTACACTCATTGGATCGAGCAGAAAAAGATTCATATTTTCATTACGTTTGAACCTCCCAAAAATGATGAAGATTATGGATTGAGACATATGGTAGGGGTAACACGGTCATAAGGCTCAACATGAGGTAGTTTTGATACATAATGTCCATGTGGTCTGACTTGAGGTAAAGATGGGGTAGGAAGAAATTTTCATCTAACCTATAAGAGATTCATGACTTGGCGGTCTTCTGGCCCTACTTGAGTCTCATTATCCTTGAGAATGTCAAAAGATACAATGTGACCTTTATGTCAACCCCAATTCACAACATCCAATATGATTATCCTTCTAATGTGTAGCATAATCATTTTTTTTCTGGTTGTAGTGTCATTATTACTGCATGATCACCGGATATAGGATTGTATGATTTTAGCATAAGTGTTTTTGGGAAAAAATCCATCATGATAACATTGCATCATTTTTTTGGGTTGGTTGTGTTTGTTGACAAAGAAGGTTTTCTTGGATAACTTTCAAGTTATAGATATTTTTTTTCCAATCCATGATGACATAGAACCATGAAAAAGGAATGAATGATCTTAAGGTGGTAAAAAAGAACAGATACAATGTGGTTCCCTTTTACAGTGTCTGCCAAATTTTTAGAGTCTAAAATTTGGAGTTTGGTGATCATCACAAAACATGTATTTCCTGGAAGATCTCATAAAAATATTGTAAAGTCATGAGTTTTGAAAATATGGGCTTCTTGAAGTGGATTTTGTAGAGACTCAAATAATGTTGAGGATAAGCTCTGTGATTATGACGAGCTTCTCAAATATTAGAGGTGAAGAGAATTGTGAGTGAGCATTGCGGCGGTGGTGAAAATGAATTCAAAAAATGATCCATGATTAAGATGATTTATGTGATCTGAAAATCTCCATGGTGCATTGCAATTTAGAGAGAGATTGGGAGGAAATTTCGGTGCTTCGCGATTTGAGCTGACCCAGCGTTGACTATGCACGAAAGGTTCTCGAGTCAGTGGAATAACCTATAAATAGGCCTAGACCCCCTTGAGAAGAGTAAAGAGTTTTTCAAGAAACATTTTTAGCTCTCTAATTGCAAAGGAGGTTCATGGAGGTAGTGTGCCTTGTGAAAGGTAGGATCTTTATGGAATCTAATCTAGCTCTGTGAAAGAGGTGTGTTTCGCATTATCTCAGTGAGCTTTGTAAAGTAAGTAACTTTGCAATGGCTTGAGATCTACGATGGCATATTCTTTGTGAAGGTGTGTGCTCTACAAAGAAGTAGCGACTTCTCAAAGTCTTGTTTACGCTTTGTGAAATTTGGAGCCTTGGAAAGTAGGGAGGTTTGCGAAGGTGTTTCCAAAGGTTGTTTCCTAGTGATCAGCGACAAAGGGGTATTCATCAGTTGATGAAATTTGGACTTCAATAGAGAATCTACATACAGTGAAGGATGCACTCATTATAGATAATGAAAGGAACTACAAGTCTTTAAACCATGATTGGATATTTTGAAGAACCAATGAGCTCACATCAGTTGAGAAAGCAGTGAGTTCTCAAATTTTGAATGGTTGTAAACCAGGAGGGATAGTGAGTTTGCTTCGAAATTTTAAACTTCAATGCACTTATAGTGGATTTAGTACATTGGCACATCGCCAGTGTCTACTCCTTGGATTTATCCCAGTGAGTGTTAAGAAAGTAAAATTTTTGTATCCTCTGTATGATTTAAGATTAATTCATACTTTATAATGGGAAAGAGAAAGGGAATAGAGTTTTTTCTAATAATAAAACCATATCAAATAGGGTAGTTTTTTAATTTTTTATTCCCTTATTCACCCTCCTCTTAGCGTATCTATACTAGTGGAAAAAATAAGTGTTTATTTATTATCATGACATATCCTCTTATACATGTGCAGTCATGTTAATGATGCATTGGTGGTGTCAAACTAGTATTATACTCACACCATGCACGATCATCTTGATGCACCTATAGAATTAATGATCAGGAATGCATTAAAGAGAAAGTCCCTCGTGACGGAGAACTGGGGTATGGATCATGGTGATCAGGGGTGGTAACTAGAAAATCTCTAGAGTGATGTTATGGTGTTTATTTACTTACCTATTTTTCTCACACTCTTATTGAACTACCACCTTGGGGGCCCTTGGTTTATTATTTTGTATGACTTGAGATACCTTTTCTTCTATTTGTTATAGAATTTATAATTATTCCATTATGTTATTCTATATTATTTTTTATACTTGTCTTATTGATACTTAGAGTAAAATCTCCCCACATACAGAATTAAGACCCTCACTACTAGTTGTAAACCTATTATGTATGGGGAGGCATGCATAAGGCCATCTAACACTCTAGATTGGACATGGTGATTCAGGATGAGGAATAAAAAAGTTGTATAAAAATGTTTTTCCTTTTTATTTCTTCTTGACTATAATTAAGGAAATATAGAAAGGAGTTATTGTTTTTGGGACTTCAGAGGGGGACTTTCATGTTCCTATGTCCAACACATGTGTAACGGATCTAGGAGTTACTATTGGTGGGAGTGTTGTAACTATTTATGGGACTTGGGTGAGTTCATGAATCATTAATTTTCACTTAGGATCCCACGTTATATATATGTGTGTGTGTCTGTGTGTGTGTCTGTGTGTGTGTCTACTAAGTGTTTCATGTCAGTTCTTTAATTAAAATGCTTTGATATATGCTAATAGTTTGGGGATATATATGTTGTCTCTATTATTGTGACATATCTATGTATTAATTCATTATTTAAACTTTATCATGATTTTAGTTATATATATAACTATGAAAAATGTGCATGGATGGAGAAATAGGCTTGGGAATTGATTATTACTAGGAGGTTTGCCTTTTCTTGTTACTGATAGACACCTAGGATAGATTCTATATAAATCCCTCATGTCTTCCATATAATTACATATGTTGTTAAAATAAGAATGTTATTTTAGGTGTTATAAATGTATTTTGGAATCTTAGACAGTGGTTCCTCGTATTTTTCTTATGGACAACCAAGACAAGTGTTCTAGGATTCTACAACAAGGGAGGACATCCCAATTCTTCCCCCAAACCTATAGAAGAATTTTATTGAGCATGATCCAACATCCACTCTAGTGTTTAATGTAGAAGGGATACTTCATCAAGGATTATTCTTTATTGTGCATGTTCAAGGAAGAGGTTTTTTTAATACTATGTCAAACTATTCTTGAGACTTTCTACTCAATAAACCTCAATCCTTCCATGGAATTAGAGACCCTTAGGAAACTTAGGATTATATTGAAAATTTTACAGGGATCATAGATCTAGTAAAGACCCAGGAGGATCTACAGGTAAGGTTTGGTCCTTTTAGGCTTTAGTGACCTTCTATAAGGTGTGGTAAATTATCAATCAGGCTAAAATATATGAATTTATGACTTAGAATCCCTTAATACACCTTTTTAGGATTTCTTTCTGAGTACATCGAAGTTCGACCATGATCAGGAGTTCATGATACTTCAGCAAGGATTGATTATGGTGTCTTTTTACTCATAATATTTCATGTAGTTACTTTACTTTTATCATCTTTGGGGTGGTAAATAGGTATATAAAGAAAGGATATTGAAGATAATAACATAACCATATTTGAGATTATAGGTCATGAACTTCAACCTAGCAATATACAAAGAGGTGAATCATAAATCCCGTTGATAGAGATGGGTCTAGAGGAGGAAAAGTATATGGATATTTTTTCATCCTTAAATGGACTTCCTATTGATATTTTTGAACGTAATAAGAGGAAGGTATAAGATTCATTCTGGGGTGGCAGCAAATAGATCGAGCAATGAATGGGTTCTTAATCTCCTTCTATATGAGGATAAGGTCCTCATTGTTTCAAATGATGACTTAGTGGGAATTATCACAAATTTTTTCCAAGGCCTCAGATAAAGTGTTAACAATAAAGTAATATGGGTAATATTCAGAAGTTCTATGGGAGGGTGTTATAGACAGGTTCTTGCATGGGTGTAGAGTAGACATAGATTATGACCCAAGGTTTGGTAGGGGTCCTCAGTAGAAGACACTGACCCTCTAGACTTAAAATACCTTGGATAATAACAAACCACCGGGGAAAGGTCATGGTACATTAGAATCAAAGTTGTATATAGTTGACAAGGTGCTAGCTAACGATGGTGATAGAACACTAACTATATGAGGTACATACATGATTAAATTTTTTCCTTAGATTTCCTTATTCAATATAGGTTCTTCCCATTCATATATTTCTACAAAAAAAAATTGATGTTCTTGCCTTATTAGTAAAGTTATCTTTTAACTTGTTGTCTCTTAAAATACCGTTTTGGATTAAACTAGACTATCTTTAGAGATGTCAAGGATACCCATATAATTTCTATATATGAAAATATATGGGATCCCATGATCCTTGAGATTACAATAATAAATATAATCATTAGCATGAATTTCGTGACTAGGTATTAGAAGGACATCAACCACTATGGGAGATGTGTATTCTTTACAAAACTCAAGGGGGGAGAAGGTTTTTTTTTTACCAATGAATGGGATGTTAGAGTAGGTAGAGAGGGACCATTGTTAACTCAAGTTGGAGCTATTATTACACAAATAATAGTCTTAACTCAAATGGTGGAGCCAGTAGTAGCCTCTTCTTTTCCTCTAGTGTTGTACCTGTATCAAGAAGTCATCACCGGTGACTTTTAAAGCCTCCCTCCTAATAGGGGAATTGACTTTGAAATCATACTCATGATAGGAGTTAAACTAATATATATTCCCCTATATTGTATGGTTTCAATTGATTTAAATGAACTCAATGTATATCTTGAAGATTTTGTGGTGAAAGTTTTTATCTGACTTATCACATCTCCCTATAGAGCTCTATCATTGTTTACAAAGAATTTAGATGATATTATTTGGATATGTGTGGAATATAAAAATATTTACCAAGTGACCATATTTAATCAATACCAATTTTTATGGATTAATGACTTGTTTGAATAGTTTTTAGGAGCCTGATGGTTCTCCAAGATTTAATTATAGTCACCCTACCATCCATTTCCTGATAGAGATAAGGATATTCCTAAGGTTGTGTTCAAGAGTTGATACAGATTATATGAGTATTTTTATTCCTTTCAGGTTGAAAACTATGCCAAAAGTTTTCATGACTCTCAGGAATAGGATATTTCCTTTATATATCGACTCTTTCATTGTTGTTTTTGTTGAAGATATCCACATATACTCACAAATATCATAAAGGCAAGAAAGGTACCATTATATTGTATTGAGTTGACTTTGAGTGTATCTGTTATATGATAAAATGTTGAAGTGTCTCTTTTTTCATTCATGAGGTGTGGTTCTATAGGCACATGATCTATAAGGTGCGAATCTCTAAGAACCCTAAGATGGTTTAGACACTAATATCATGGGTATTCCCTAGGAATGTGTTTGGGATTACGAGCTTCCTTGGTTTAGATGGGTACTACAGATGGTTTATATTAGCCCCTTTTTATTTATGAATTTTTTCAAATAAATTAAATATATTTGATAGATTTTGTCACATGAAACACTAATTTTATCTTACATTACATGTGACATGAAGTTATAACAAACCATGATATATTATTGATATTATTATTCAAACATGATTATTATAGCCTAGTTGTTAAACATAACGATATGAATATAAATAAATAATTTTTAAATATTAAGTATAATTTTTTTATTTAAATAAAACATATTGATAAAATTGTACTTAATATTTATAAAAGTCATTATATGTTTTGAAAATTATATTTTCTCAAAAAAAATTGTTTATTATTATTTTTTGTCAAAAAATAATAAAATTAATTTAGGTAACTGAATGAAAATGTTTTTGAAAAAATAAAATTAATTTTTTTAAATCTAACATGTCAAAATTATCTTAGCAATTACTTTTGAGGATTTTCTGAAAATATTAATTTTTTGATAAATAGTGACAAATACTTGTTTTAATTAAGAATTTCATTTAGTTTAAATCATTTAAAAACATCTAAAATGTTCTAATATGGTTTTAAAATTAAAATTAGTTGAAATATATATATAATAATTCAATTTTTATCATTCTAATCATTTTTATATAAAATTATGATATAAAAATTTTGTAAACTTTTGAACATTTTCTCCTTAAAAACCCGCATTTTTATCGCGTCTATGGGGTTAAATTAAAATTAAAATTTTCCAATTATGTGAGTCGAATTTTAACAATTGGATTCCATATTTTCAATCATAATAATTAATATTATCTAATAATTTAAAATTAACATTTTTCTATAATTAATAGTAAAATAGTAAAAATTATTTACCGTGATTAAGGTAAAAATGAGTTTACTGGAGTGTTAAACTAACAAGATAAGGGTTAAAATGGCCTAAAAAATTCATAAAAATAGTTTTATAGACATATTTTGAGATTATATATTATAGGCTCGGCAATGAGTCATTTTTTTTAATGATAAAAACAACGGTACAACTTTTTCATTTCAAAAATTACAAGTATGCCAGTCACCTCACTTATAAAAGGCCACTACCCATCCTATCCTATTAAAACTTCTAAAACCCATTTATTCAATTAATACCAAGCCAAATAACTTCCTTAATTACCTCAATTCATCCTATATTCATTATTTTGTTCATAAATCCAAATTAATAATGCTATTGGTTCAAGCCAAAAAAGTTGTTCGATAAAGTGGAAACGTCCCTAACCAAGTATTTAATTTTATTTCTTCCTCCACTTTCTTAAATTATTATTAGACCATGATGATATAATAATACAATAATTATCTATATACTTATATTTTATTATTTTTATGTAATAACAAAAAATATTTTTCATCTTCCATCAAATGCTATATGAAATCATCATTCATGTGTATGGTGGACTATCGCCTCACGAACAAATGTTGTTCATTTTCCATAACCAGCTCTATATAAAGGATAAAATGATGGATTTATTGTTTATATATGATATTTAGGATATTATTATTCTTCTTGAATCATTATATTACATATTACATATTACTTTCCATTCTGTGGTATTATGATGACATCTTTCGTTTGTACGGCGGAATACCACCTCACAAAGAGATGTGATTCTCTCTTCAAATATGCTTTACATGGAAGGTAATAAGTATAGATTTACATAAAAAATATTTGATATTCATGTTAAAAAATAATTATTTAATGGTAATATATTATTTTCCTTTCTTTATTTCAATCCATTTTGAAAATTAAAACAACATTCTTGCCTATGTACGACATACCACCTCCGTGAATGGTGTATTTCAGTTTATATATCTAACATTTATGGATTAATATAAATATATATATATAATTATTATATATTATATTTATATAATTTTTACAATTATGGATATTATCTTACCACGATCAATGTAACATGAATAAAAAAATCAAAATGTACATGAAAAACAAAGAATTTATTACCCAAAACGTGATTTTAGCAAGGAATTATGGATAAATAGGTAATAAAAGTTCATAAATAAATCATATATGGTATGATACATATGATTATAGTTATTTAATATATATATGTTAAACTTATATTTATTTTAAATTATTTTCAAATAAGTATGAATGAATTCAAAATTTAAGGTAAGGGATTTCTAGTCTCTCTTTTATTTCTAGGAGAATTATTCTGTATTCACCACTCATTTATTTTTTTTGGTTTATATATTAACCCTTTGAAATTTTATTTCATTAATATAATTATTTTAATGATATTTAAGGTTTCATTTGATGTTATCACGTAATGGGTCTTAGTACACAAAATATTAAAAAAGAAGTAAAGGATTTTTGTCTCAATTTGTCTTCTTTGGGACATACATTATATTATGAATATATCATATTTTATGAGGTATATATACATACACATTGAAATTTTATATCTTGAATATACTTATGTTAAATATATTTAAAGTTTATGTTCATGTTATTCTTTAATGGGGCTTTCGATTCAAAAGATACCAAAGTGGTAAAGGTTGGATGTTACAATCTCATCATTTATCGAGATTGTTTATGATTATGATTTTGATGGTAGAATATTATGATCTATTTATAAATAAATTCATCATTTTTATTATACTCTATTTATTTCACGAGAATAAATTTTTTACCATCTTTTTCCTCTTTTTATGCACTCAATATTTCAAAAGAATCTTTCTAAATAAAATCCACTATATTTCTCTCTTCAATCGAAAACACTTTCTCTTCTATGTACATGTTTTATAAAAAAAATAAAAAACGTTTTAATGTTACTCTATGAATTTTAAAACTATGTTTTACCTATTTTTTACTTTTCAAAAAAAATTAAAATAAATATTTATGACTTTTTCCAAACATGTCCCATTTAGATTTTATTAAAAATGTGAAAGGAACTTGTGTTTAAATGTGTATGGCATGAAAGTAAATTTTCGAGCATAATGAACATTATTTTCCTTGAAGATTCATTTATATCTTTTCCATTTATTTTCAAAGAAAAGTATTTCAACAATTTTTTATGAATTTTTTATTTTAAAAAATGGTTTTAGAAAAAGGATATTTTCTCCAATAAATGTTCGAAGAAATTCTTCTTTAAAAATAACTTTTCATCTAAGGTAAAATCCTTTGGTGTTAATTATGATTTATTGGGGATACTATAGAAGGATACCATTATTATTATTTCTCTATATGGTTCATTTTTATGATTAAAACAAATTTGTGAAACCTGTTTCTCTTTCATAGGTTATATCATGATAAAATTCTTGTGAATCCACTTCTCTTTTCATGGGTTATGCTTTGAGGAAGCCATTAATTGGTTATGAACACCATTAATTTTCATGGTTTCTAATATAATAAATGTTTTATGATAGTGTGTCACACGTATATTTTATTTTCATCATGTGCTGGGTGTGGGATATATCTCTCTCTGATGCATTGGGTAATGATTAATGTTATATGTGCTCATAGGGTACAAAGGATGTTATCCCATGCCCGAAAGAGGATACACAATAGATTTTCCCAAGATATAAAGAGAGTTAATGAGAGGTTATCCCAACCTAGAAAGAGGGTACATGGGAGGTAATCCCAAGCCCTAAAGAGGGTACATGGGAGGTTATCCCATGCTTGAAAGAGGGTATACATGAGGTTATCCTAATCCTGAAATAGGTGCATGGGTGATTATTCCAACCCTAACATGTTATTAATGTCTTGGTGGGTAGACTTGAAATAATATTTTCTATGATTATATATATTACAAAAATCTATGTCCTATGAAAATATTATTTTCTCATGGATCATGTCATTTGGTTACTTTATGATGCATGTATTATAAATTGCCAAAAGTTATGCCAGGACTCAAGTTTATGATCTATGATACGAAGGGTATGGTTTTAAAAATTTATTCTCATGTTCTCATACCCTTATGATCATGATTTGTTGATATCTCTATTGTTTACCCTTACTGATCATCATAGATCACTATTTCTTATGTGTCCTTTCCCCAGGTTATAATGGATGATATTATGTCTGATATGTCTCATAAGGGAGATAGTTATAAAGAATTATTGGGAAATGACATAGCTCACTTATAGAACATTTGTATCTGTGTTCAAATTTCCAAAGGCACTAGACCTAAATGATTATGGTGTGGATAATTATTTTATGTAATGATTATTCATCTATTAAGATATAATATTTATCTATGAGAATTTTGGGACCTTATAGTTGGTATTACAGCAAGGTTTGGTTAACTTTGGGAAACTAGTGTGAGAAAAATTAGTGATATCCCTACGTATATTTCTAAGGATATTTATAGGGATATATATATATATAAAAGGATAAGTATATAGATGAGTCAAATTATTGTAAAATTTCATAGAATTTTGGTAAAGTGTAAAGAAAGTGGTTTCTGAGAAATTACATCCCTATCTGAATACTACAAGTGGATGTGGCTCTAACACATAGGTACCTAGGTGTAGTAAATTTGAAAAGGGTGCATTGAACAAGGCTTGATCATCAATTGGTGCACAATAATGGGCTTTGTTGGACACCTGTTTTGACACTCCGAGGGGATATACTTTAGGAACTCACAAACTCTTTATGAACCATTATGAAGGATCTGAATAATGAACATGAATGACCTAGGTTAAGCCTAAGGTTTTATACATTTAAAATATGGTGTAATTATTTAGACATCCAAAAAATAATTTTTCATGATTATGTGGATTTCCACAAGGGTTAGTGTTTCTAAAACTATTATTTCTGATTTTATTAAATGGTTGGTAACCAAATAAATTGTTTTAATACTAAATGAAATGGATAATTAACTAATTCTCTTCCTAAGGAGGTGAATTTTATGGGATATAGAATGAAAAACCTCATTTATATGCTCACACAACTTTATCAAGTTATGAATCATATTGAACTTCCAAACTACAAAAGGAGGGGGAAATTAAATTTATTCCTTCATGAGGTAACATACACTTTCTTTTAGTTGTTCACTGATCCACTAGTCATAAGTAATGGATTAGTACCTGTGAAAATATATTTTCCATTCACCAGTGTTCAGATCATGAAAAAATAATTTTGGATGTCTATCATTTGGAAGGTGAAGAAGATCAATCATTGAACCATATTGAAAATTTGATTCAAAAGGAGGTAATTAACTCCATGGAATGGTATGATTTTAAGATAATATTTTTCAATAATTACTTCGGATGCACACTTATTGTGGGGTGTGGAAAAAGAAATTTTCTGCCCCTTAGGGTATAGTATAATGGTAACCAAAAATTATATCCAAATAGCCGTGTTTTAATATAGTTTTCACTTGGGTAAAACAAATCCAATAATAAGATTTTAAATCTTATAAAGTAACATAATTTGGACTTGGAGATATTTAGATGAGAGAGAAGTGATTGGATTCTGGTTAGGTTATCCCATTTTGTGATGTTATCATGGTTTTTTAAAATAAATATTTTTGTTTTAAATTAAAATAATTAGGTGAAATGAGTAACAATTATTTATCTCATTCACCCTTGATTTATATTTATCAAAGTGTGTAAATCCTAATGGTCCATTTTGGAATTATTTAAGCAATAAAAAATATAGAATTGTCTTTCCATAAATAATCAAATCAGTCCATATTTCTTTCCTCATGTGCTTAGTAATCACTAAAACACTCCCATGATTTTTTTAATGATCAATCAATTGGTGTAATAAAAAAAGAAATTAATAAAGGGTAAAATAAATATTTAAATCAAAGTAATTTAATATTAAAGAATAAAAAAACACAATTGTATTGAATTTAGATAAAAAAATAATTAAATTAAAATAAAATAATTATTTTGATTAAATAATTAAAAAACACAAACATAAAAAATATGGGATCCCCCTCACATTCACCCAATCAAAATGGGTTCAAACCCTTTATACAATAAGGGTTTATTGAAGATGGAAATAGATTATACATGGTAGAATTTAAAAAAAATGAATGAAGAACAACAAAAAATGAGGTCGTAGGGCCTCATCTTTTTGGAAGCGGGGTGTGGTATCCCTCCTCATAATGTTTGGTCATTGGATTGGTGATCAATCCCATTTTAATGAATTATAAAGGAGGAACTCACCTTCTTTTATATGTGAGGATGTAGAGCCTCACCACCCTCTTCTCTAATTACACCCTGAGACTCAAGGGTTTAAATATTAATACGCCTAGGACTCACTTTTATTTGAGGATAACACATGGAATAGATCCACATAGGGGTGTATCTATGCACAATGGTTCATACATGGGGGAAATAGTGGCACCCAATTTCTTTGGAATGCATGCAGGAGGTGAGTGGGTCACGGTGTCTCAGTGAGGTGGCAGAAGCAATGCATGTGAGGATGATAGAGGTCAGGTGATGTTAGGGATGCAGAAGCCATGGTGGAGTGCAGTGGCTCATCCCTCTTCCTCTAACATTTACAGTTTCCAGAGGATTCTCGAGTGAAATCTTTGGATGGTGTGGGTGAAGGGTAGTTCAGGGATGTCAAGGTAATGGGATCGGTAACAACAGACAGTGGTTCCATGACAATGTGAGCCGAAGATGGAGTTAAGGAGCTACTGGTTGGAAAGTGTGGTGCATGAATGGGGTGGCCATCGGCTGCCTCATGTTCTCGTATCCTCCTCTGGCCTTCAGAGTTACTGGAGGAGGCTCTTTTGGGCTCTGATTATCGGCCTTTAGTGATGTGAATGGACGTAGCAGAAGCATGTTCGTTCAGTAGTGGATCTCAACATGGCAAGCGACATGCATGTAGCGATGCTGGATTACTCGGGTGATAGTGGGTGTCTTGTATGGGAAATGGTGGCAGTGACATTCAGGGGTAGTAGTGAATGGAATTAGGGGCGAGAAAATGGATTAGTGGTGGTTTGATAATCCTAAGGCCTTCTAAGTGGTCACAGGATTCTAAAACCAAGCTTTAGGAGGGTGGAGAATTGTGGATAAAAGGCTTCTGGAGACTTCAGATTATCATCAGGGTGGTCATGCGACTTCAGGAACGTGAGAGCAGTGGAGGAACATAGGATGGAAATTGGCAACAGTGAGGTGTGGGGGGTTGTGATGAAGTGTGGCATCACCCATGTCCCACATAAAAATGGGGACACATACAGATATCCCTTATAAACCTTGATGTGGGATCATAAGTTCATATAGATCCTATTGGGATGACCTACCATATTTCACTTTCAAACACACCTAGGCATGCTGCACCCTCATGGCCTTTGGGATAGCTATGCTTGTCATGAGGTTCACCACCTACAGTCCTCCTATGCATGGGGCAGGATCACCCATGCACTCGTCTAATAAATGGGCCCTAAGTGTGGGTTGTGTGGTCAACTTTCCCATTTTAGTTAGCTTATTGGATAATTCCCATTGGTTGAAGTCTTGTTGTGTTTTCCTATTTGTATAAAAAAATCATAAAGAGTGATGAAATATCAAGAACAATAATTCAACCAAGAATATAAACAAAATTTCAATAATTCATCATTCTTTAATGCCTTCTAAACCTTTTTCATTTCCATATTGAAAATTACCCATATTTTTCTAAAACATTGAAATTCAATGGTTTTAACATTGAAAATCATCAAAAAATCATTGATAATTTAGTAAAAATATGTACATAATTTTGGTCTATCAAATAACCCTACAGTTTAACCATGCCTTTCCTCAAGCATAAAATCTCAACAAGGAGTTAAAAAGGGAACCAATGTTATCAATATTCAAATTTCAAAGTAATAAAATCAAATAATTATTAATGTAAAATAAAATGTTCAAAATTAAATATAAAATATCTATTTAATTTCTCAACTATCAAAAAACCAATTAATTCAAGCATTTTATTTTTTACCTTTTGATAAAAGATGGAACTTCTCTTTTCATTAATTCAAGTTCCTCAATTTATTATTATCAATCATCTCAAATAATTTTTTATCAAACTTTGGAATCTTTTCACTCATCACTCATGATAATGTTTATATAGATTTATGATCATATCATGAGTATATTATCCTTATCCATAGGCTTGTAAATAAACTACTTTCTCCACTTTGTGAAGACAAAAATCACATAGAATCATGATTTCTTGTAATTAAGGCTCAAATGTCTCTAAGTCTTATGTTTGGTAAGAATTTCTATTAAAAATTATAGATCAAGGAGGTGTTTTATCTCTTAAATAATAAAGCATGATGTTAAATATTAATGTCATGAAATTTTCCCCATTAAATTTCAGCAACTCCCCAATTTCCCCAAGACTCAAAGTTGATATCATTATCAAATTAAGCATAATGAATTATTTGTGCACCCTATTGAAATTTTCTTTACTCTTATACTACCTTATTTCTTCTTCAAAGAACCTTTTCATTATTTATTTTCCTTTTTGAATGTTATAATTTAAAATAAACCTCCTATCTACAACCTTACAACGTATGATTTAATTCACAGGTCTGGTAATTATGATTTCTAGTTTTCTATGTTAAAAACCATTTTTCTCATTTTTTGTTCTTTTTTCATTTTCATTTTTTTATATCAAGAGGGAAAAAACAATAAGGTAAAATTAATGAAATGAGAATATTTTTCAAATCCCATAGTATCCCCCCCACACTTCTTCTTTGCAATTTATATCATCCCATCCACCATGACTCCCTTCACCCCCACACTTCAACATTAAAATATCATGAAATTACTAATAGGATGGTAGGAATGGACAAAATGGTTTGAAACATTGCTCATTCCTATAATATTTATTCATGGTCTCAATGTTCTAAAGAAGTATTGATGTAAAGGTTGTCTATTAAGTATAAGTGGTTTATCAAAAGTTTCCTCTATCATTCTAAATATGTTTTTTCACATTCATATCTTTAATAAGTTAAAATGAAAGTACTAGCTGATGGAAAGTCCCAAGACCAGTGAAGAGATATGATCAATAATAACTAGGATGTACATAGTCTAGGAATCATCTTGGGAATGGAACATATGATTTGGGACAATCACTCAAGGTGTGATTTAATAATATAAAATCAAATCACATAAATTTTTGAAATTCAAATCTTGAAAAATAGTTATGAAATTTTATTTACATGAATCAACTAATTCCCTTTAATCATGAGTCCTCATTTTAATATACATGCTTCATATTAATCCTTTAGTTCTATATTTTTCTCATTCAATTTCATTAACATTGAAAACTAAAACATGGAATCACATGATTCCTAAGAAACTAATGTCACTTAGATATGTCAATTAAAACATAAATTCAAGTGTGGGTATGGAATTTCATCTTTAAAGCTCAAAACATGAAGTTGTACAAAAAAAGTTGGAAGTTTAAAAAATAGATAATAAAATTAAACTCTCTTATGAAATAAATATTTGGCTTCAACTTCTTGGAGCTGACTTGTGGTTTCCTTTCATAATAGTCCTTTAAAAATAAAAACAACCCATACTGGTGTAAAAATCAATTCCATTAAAGCTCAATGGGGGTGATGTAGGAGGTCCTGAGTCCTGAATCAAAAGAAAACTACAAAACACCAGTTTCCACCTGGAAATTCCTTTGGTTAATGTCATTGGATTGATTCACTTCATGACAAAAAATTAGTAGATGGGTTTCATAAGTTTTAGTTCCTCCACCGAATCTTGAGAAAAACTTAAATGGAAATTATTCAGCCTTTCCCATTTATAGTGAATGGGTTTCATCCCTCTTCTTTCTTGATCTGAATAGAACAAAAAGGATGGACATTAGTAACAAGAAAATGTCCTTACCACCTTGAATGAATCTTTATTGGCATTAACTTAATCCTAAAATTGTTGATCATAACTTGGTAACTAGGTTTGAAGGTATTTGGTTGAATAAGTTTTTCATGTTCCACTCTAGAACTTTCTTTATAAATTCTAGTATTTTTAAAATATTCTCTTCTAATTTCTTCCAACTTCTATAACTGAATATTTCTAACTATTTCAACACTCTAAAAATCCAAATTCACTTTTTTCATAGCCTAGTATTCTTATTGCTCAAATTCCTCCAGTAGATGGTAGCTTTTTCCATCAAACGACTAGTAGGGATCATACCTATGGCTCTCTTGTATGATGTCCAGCATGAAAATAAAGTGTCTTCAATCCTTTACCTCAAATATTTTCAGTTTGGTTTGAATATTTTCTATAAAATACCATTAATTTATCAGTTTGACACTTCATCTTGGCCATTTGTTTGAGGATATTAAGTTGAGAACATTTTGTGGATCACACCATACATTTTTAGCATACCCTCCATTAATCTGTTAAAAAAATACGTCCCTTGGTCGTTGATGATGTCTCTTTGCATTATAAACCTAAAAAAATGTTTTCCCTTACAAAATCACACACAAATTTGGAATCATAAATCTTGGTAGATTTGGCTTCACCCCATTTAGAGACATAATCAAGAGAAACTAAAATATAGGATTTCCTAAAAGACATGGGAAAGGGTCCCATAAAATCAGTTCCCCAACATCAAATATTTCACAAAAAATGATGTTTTTTGTGGGAATCTCTTATCTCTAGGAAATGTTTCCAGAAAATTGATACATTTCACATTTTTTTAAAATAATAATGATTATATTTAAACAAGGTAGACCCATATATTCTAGATTCTAATACTTTTATAATAGTTCTTTGAAGTCCAATGTAGCCCCCATAAGAAAGTGTATGAAGAAACTGAAAAAAAGATTCTAATTCAATTGACTAAAAGCATATTATTATGACTTGGTCATTAAAAATTTTCTAGGGATATTGATCTTACCATATATAAAATCTAGATTAAAATTTTAGTTTATTCTTCTAATGGTAGTTAAATAAAGATGGTACCTGAGACGTGTCCATGTAATTTACTATGACAGTTTACCATGGCACTTCTCCTTCTATGATGTAGAGATGTTCTTCGGGTATGTGATCATTGAGTGAGATCAGCTCTAGAATTTCTATTTCAGTAGTGTTGGGTAGCCTACTGAGGTGATCTTCCACGGGGTTTTCAGCTCCCTTATTATCTTTAATCTCTAGATTAAACTCCTATAAGAGTAATACCCATCTTACCAGCTTAGGTTTGGCATCGACCTTCTTTATAAAGTGTCTAAGTGTTGCATGATAAGAAAATACAACTACATTTGTTCTATTTAAATATTACCTAAACTTATCTAATGTAAATAAAACAGCAATAAACTACTTTTCTGTTGTTGTGTAATTAATCTCAGCAGAATCCAAGCTTTTTGAATCATTGGTTAAGACTTTGGGTTTTCCTTTAATTATTTGGTAAATAACTACCCCTACTACTTGTTTTGATGTATAAAAAAGAAATTAAAATGGATTTTCCTAATTTAGGGGCTACATTATTGGTGGGGTAATCAACTTTGGTTTCATCTCATTAAACACCTTCCTAGAATTGTTATTAAAAAAATCTATACTCTATTAATAGAAATATTACTAAAATCCTCGATGGATCTTCTACAAAATCCCACGTGTCCCAAAAATGATCTAATGTGTCTCACATGGGTGGGGTATAGAAAATATTTTATCACTTTAATTTTTTATTTGTCCAACTAAATTTTATTTTATGAAATGATATGTCCTAGAATTATTCCCTTTTCATCCGTGAAGTGAAACTTTTCAAATTTTAAAACCAAAATTTTCTCTATGCATGTTTCAAAATTTTCTCAAGATTCCCCAAGAAAAGATCAAAGGAATTTCTAAAAAAATGGAAATTCATTGACAGATAACTCTAGGAAGTCCTCAATGTGATCGTAGAAAATGGTTACCATACATCGTTGGAATGTACCTAGGGGAATTGAACAATCTTAAAAGAATACTCATGTATTTAAAGGTCCTGAAAAGATAGGTGAACAATGTATTCTACTGTATTTTAGGGTAATTGGTACCTAAAAATAACCACAAAAACCATCCAAAAATAATTAATTTTTCCTACCCACTATCATTTTTATCATTTTATAAATGAATGGGATTGTAAAAACAGCTATTTGAGTGACTTGATTCAGCCGTCTATAATCAATTCATACCATCTTACTGATCTAGAATCTCATGGGAATTAATTCAATATTCTCATTTCCCACAATGTTCAAGACTATTTTCTTTAGGACCACATATATTTGGATGACCCATTGAGATTTATAAATTTATAAAATAATGTCATCTTCCAAAAAAAATTAAATTTATTTCTTTAAACATTCTACGATGGTGAGGATTAGTCTCCTATAGGGTTTTCTAACAGGTTAAGAGTCCTCTTATAAAAAGATTCTATGTGAGTAGACCTTGGGTTTGATTCCATCTATATCTCCTATAACCCATCTTATCCCACATTCATTTCTTTTTAAATGGTTAATCCTTGTTTTTTATTGGGTTCCAAATAGATTATTGGCAATGACCACTGGAATATTTTCTCCCTTCAATAGATGGACATATTTTAAATCACATGGGAGGGGTTTTAATTCTAGGCTCAGCGGTTGTTATATGGATAATAAGAAATTCATATTTTTCATTTTAAAAGAATTAATTTCCTTGAAAAAGGGTATCATATCAATTTCTTTTACAAAATTTTCAAATAATGTATAACTGATTTCTTTTTGAGGTAAAAAGACAAAATTTTCATATTTTCGAGTACTCTCTCCTTCCGTGGTGTGATCTTCTAAAGATAATAATTCTCAAATCACACCTAAATATTCAATGAGTATAATACCTTCTTAATCGAAAATTGAAAAGAGGGAATTATTGTTTGAAGGGTTTCTTTTTTATTCGTGAATATTGAAGTTTAACTTGCTGTCTCCTAGCTCCATGGTCTGGGTTTCTTCATGCACATTAATGATGTTTTGGTTGTTTTCTAGAATGGTCATCCCAAAATAATGGGGTAATTCCCTAGTATATTTTCCTCCTCCATGGTGAGTACATAAAAGTCTTCTAGAAAAATTATTTCTTCAAATCCAACTAGAACATATTCCACAAATCCATATTTAAATATAGTGGATCATTTTTCTAGTTGGTAAACTACTCTTTTGGGATTTAGTTTACCTATTTTCCAATATGAAAACATAAATTTATACATAAAATTAATGGAAGCACCAAGATCACACAAATCATTATAAAATTTCAAAGAACCCATAGTGCAGGGAATATAAAATGTCCCTAGATATTGACATTTTTTGGGTAATGGTGGGGTGATAATGGATGAGACACTCCTTCCAAGGATGATTCATTCATCCCTATTACAGTTCTTTTTCTTGGTGTATATTTCTTTTTAGAAACCTCACATACTTTGGGATCTGGAATATTTCCACTAGCAACGGAATTTTGATCTCAACTTTTCGGAAGGTTTACAAGATATCTCTTTGAAGTTCTTCTTCTTCTACCTTTGATGGTCGGTTTAATGAAAAAGGGAATGGTATCTTGTTGTCTTTTTTCTCCATTTTTTTATTTTCACTTCTGTTTCTAATTAATTATTTGGGTGGATGGGTTTATCATCATTTTTTTCCTAGAATCATCCAACTTAATTGGTTTAGGTGGTGGAATCTCTTTTCAATTAAAGTTGTGATTTCACTGAAATTTTTATTCAGATTTCAGACTGTCGAGGATAGAATCATCTCTAGAGTCTTGGTAAGAATATCAAAAACATTCATGAAATAGTTGGATAATTTTTAAAAAAATTTATTATCCCCTAGACCTATGACTGTAGTTGTTGGTTCTCTACAGACTATGCATTGGTTGATGGCTGCTCAAAATTAATTCATTGAAAAAGTGGGGGTTAATGGGTTTTTTATTGTTGGAATAGATATTTGTAGGTTTTTTGGAAAGGTGAAGGGTTTTATATTTCCATTAGAAAGGTGTTTTATTTGAAAAAGGGGTATGGCCAGGTTTTGTTTACCTTTGAATCCCTTTTGGGCTTTCCCTTCTCTCCATTGTTGATTCTACAGGAATTTCCATTGCTGGAATGCATCTAAACACCTTTATGTACCCTGTATCTCAAAAAATTGATTAGTGTAATGATTGGGTGATGAACAGAATCCACATACCTGTGATGGAGATGGCTGCTTACTCACATTCTTAACAACCATTTGTCTCACCAGGCTTCTCAATTATTCAATTTTGGTTTTAAGGAGAGGCAATGAGTCGGAATTCCCTACCTCATTTATACCTCCTATACAAGTTCCTCCTATTAAAATTTTTGTGAATTCTAAGATATATTATCAATGAGATTCCATGCATATGCGAGTGTTTTTTCAATCAAAGATCCTCTGGAGTATGCATCCAAAAGGTTTATATCATTATCTAGAAATCCTTTGTATAAGAAGACCAGGAAGTGTTTCCCATCCACTATTTGATGTGTCCATCTTTCACAAAGCCTCTTGAATCCTTTCCAGTACTTGTAAAGAGTCTCACTAGTATCTTGTTAAATAAACGATATCTCCTTACTAATTTGGGTTCTCTAGTATATTGGGAATAACCTTTTCATGAAGCTTTGTTGGAGATCATCCCAGTCTATGATATATCTGGGTGGTAAGGTATACCACCACTCCTTAGTTTTCCCTCAAGTGAAAAGGGAATGTATTCCACTTGACTTTATCCTTAGATACTCCTCCTAGTTTGAAACATGAACAAACATATCTGAATTATTGAATGTGTCGATTAGGATCTCTACCTATATGGACATGAAATTTAGGAAGCAGAAGAATCATGTTAACATGTAACTAAAAATCACTTTCTGCAGGCAGGGTTAAATGATTTTCTAGGTTGAAAAATTCTAGGGTAAAAATGTCCCTTAAGGACTTTGTAGGTTAATTTCCATTATTGATAGTTTTTAATGAACCCTTCAATCTCTTATGTTTATTTATTCAAAAAAATAGGATTAATATTCCTAATCCTAGTTAACAAATTTATCTCTATCTTTGGTTCAAAATCCATTTTCTCTTTATTAGAGGTTCTAGTCATAAAAATTTAAAATTTATATTTACACTAGATCCCCAGAAGTGGTGCCATTTTTCATGCACACCTATCATGGGGTGTAGAAAAATAAATTTAATTCCCATAAGGGTATTGTATAGTGGTAACCAAAATTCATCTCCAGAGAATAGTGTTTTAATATAGTTGTCACTTGTGTAAAAAAAATAAATGTATAATATTTTAAAGATAATAAAGAAAGATAATTTGGATTTTGTGAGATTCATAAGAGGGAGAAGTGATTGCATATATGTCAGGTTATACCCTTTTATAATGAAATCATGGGTTTTAAAAATAAATATTTTGGTTTTTAATTAAAATAACTAAGTGAATTGAGTAACCATTGTTTACCTCATTCAACCTTGATTTAGTTCTATTAATGTGTGGAAATACTAATGGGCCATTTGGAAATTATCTAGGAAATACAAAATTTGGAATTGTCTTTCCATAAATAATCAAATCAGTCCAGCTTTCTTTCCTTACATGTTTAGTAATCACAAAAACACTCCCTTGTTTTTCTAAGACAAACCAATTAGTATAATAAAAAAATAAATTAATAAATTGTAGAATAAATATTTAAATCAATGAAATTTAATATCTAAGAATAAAATAAAACACAATTGTGTTCAATTTAGATTCAACAATTAATTAAATTGAAATCCATTAAATTAAAATCAATCAATTCTTTTGATAAAATAATTCCAAAACTAAAAATCAGAAAAATGGGATCCCCCTTCCCTTCACCCGATCACAATGGGTTTTACCCCATCCTAAAATAATAGGTCGATGAAGAAGGGAAAAGAGGATAAATGGATGAATTTAAATAAAAATGAATCAAGAATAAAGAACAAGTAGGCAGTAGGGCCTCCTCTTCTCGGAAGTGGGAAGTGGGTATCCCTCCTATTGATTCTTGATCGGGGGACTAGTTATTGATCCCATTTTAATGAATTAAAAAGGAGTAACTACCCTCCATTTATATGTGAGGAGGGAGAGACTCACCTCCTTCTTCTCAAATTGCACCCCGAGACTTGGGGTTTAAAATTTGAAACCTCTGAGACCCACCTACATTTTATGATACTACATGTAATAGATCCGCTCAAGGGTGAATCAGTGAATAGTGATGCATGTAGGTGGGGGTACATGGTGTAGGATGATTTCGTTATCATTCATGAAGGGTGTGAATGGGATGAAGGGTATCAGTGATGTGTTAGCAATACTGCATGTGAGGGCGAGGGAGGTCTGGTGACATTAGGGGCGCAATATCCATGGTAGAGCGTAGTGGCTCCACCCTCTTCCTTCGGCCTTTACAGTGGCCTGAGGATTATTGAGAATGATCTTGTGATGGAAAGAGTGTTGGGAATTCCATTGAGGTTTGGGGCACAGAGTTTGTGGAATTTTTTCCAATTCTAGGTGGAAATATTTTGATGGTGCGAGGCGGTGATGGAGATATGTCGCAACATGGTGGTGGGTGAGGTGCACGCATCGCGTGGCCAGTGGATACCTCATGTTCTCCTCTCCCACTATGACCATCAATGTTTTTGGAGGACACTTTTTTAGTCTCCTAGTGATCAATATTCATCGATGTGAATGTAGGAAAAAATATTGGGTGTGATCTGTGGTGGATCTCAGTGGGGTAGGTGGTGTGTATGCAGTAGTGGTGGAACACTCCATTGAAAGTGGGCAGAATTAATAGAAGATAGTGGAGGTGGAATGCAGAGGCAGTGGTGAATGGAAGTATGAGGGGAGTGGGTAGATCAATGGTCTTATTCTCATCCTACGGCCTTTGAAGTGATTAGAAGATTTGAGAGGGTGGAGAATGGTGGAACAGAGGCATATGATGACTTCAGGAGTGTGGGAGAGAAGGTGGAATAGTGGAGGGAAATCAGAAGCAGTGGGGTCATAGTTGAGTGTGGTGGTGCCCATATCTCACACAAAAATGGGGACAAAGGTATCCCTTCTTTATAACCCTCGATGTGGGATCTACAATTCAGATGGGTGTTGCGGGTGTGGCCTCCCATATTTCACTTACACATATACTCGAGTTCACTGCACCTGCCTGGACTTCAAGAAAGCTATGCTTATCATGGGGTTCACCACCCATGGCCCTCTTGTTTACAGGGATTGATCACCCATGCACTCACCTACTCAATGGTCCCTCTATGTAGGTTATGTGGCTAGACAACTCATTTGGGTTGGCTTAGTGGAGCACACCCATTTGTTGAAGTCTTACTAGGTTGGACTATTTTTTTACAACAAATTCATATAGAGTTATAAAATATGAAGAAAAAAATTCAACCATGAATATAAATGAAATTTCAAAAATTTATCACTCTTTCATACCTTCTAAACCATTTTCATCTTCCTATCCCAAATTACCCATAGTTTACAAAAACATTGAAAATCAAGGGTTTCGACATTGAGAATCATCAAAAAATCATTGTTAATTGATTAAAAATATGCACATAATTTTTGTCTTTCAACTTCCCTTATATTCTATGAAAAATAGTGGAGAATGAATTTATTAATCTTAAACAAAAAGATAGTGAATTGATATGTACCTGCGAATATAATTTTAAAATACTTTCATTGTAATCTTCTAGTTTAATCATCAATTTGGAAATAAAAATTGATCAATTATTTGGTGACTTAAGAACAAGTCTTCAAAAGTCCTTTTCTATAAGATATTTCAGTAGCTATGAAGAATTAATTTGATGTGCAACAAAGGTAGAAATGGAAGTTTGATATTCTAACCATTCCCAAGTTCTTGATAAGAAAATGAAGATCGATTACCATGAGAACTAGAATAAATCACATGTGGAAAATAAACTTCATTCACCTACATTCCATACATGAAGGAAGAAGCACTCAGGTGAATTCATGAGTGGAAAAATAGGTTGTTACAAGTATAAGAATCCTGGAAATCGAGAAAAATAATGCAAAAGTTACATAAAGAGGCTATCCAATGAAATGAATAGAGAGAGATCTCAATAGAATACACCACCAACACTTTATTATTTCAAGTGCATGGTGTTTTTGAATTATGAAAATCAATGCTCTAATCCAAGAGATAATATGGATGATAAGACACAACAACCTCTAAAGACAAAGCAAAAAGGTAAATCTTATGAAATAACAATGGATGAAGTGAATCATGATGATTAGTGAAAATTATCCTCCCCACCTTGGTTTGTAATTTCATGTTTGATTTGGTATGAATGAGCCCTATGAAAATCTTATTGTTCATTTGTTAGTGAAATTTCATGTGATTTTGATCATTTTTCATCAATCTCTGCATGGATTTTGAATTAGTAAAATCACATTTGATAGTCTAATGGTGCAAGGATGAACCGAAGATTATAATAGAAAAGATTTTTTATAATATAAGAGACTATTTAAGGAATAAAGGGTGAATTATTTTTTGTAATAATATATGAATCCATGTTAGATAAACTTAATATTCTTGTATACCATCATGGGTTTATGAGTTTAAGGTTGACAATAAGTTCATATGCATTTACACCCATTTTTTGGTTTTATGTGGTTGGATTTTATCAAGATTAAGGATATTTTAAGATATATTTATCGCAATAAAACCCTCTGGTTTTGTATATCTATTATTGAAAAACATATTTTTGGATGAATGTATTTACACTTTTTGGAAATATGATTAAAGGTAACATTTAGGATTTATCATTTATTATATGTTGAGGTAATTATGGGTTTTATTCATTCACCTTAGAAATTCCACACACTAATTTTCAATCAGAGAAGATATATCTTAGTATACACTTTCTATAATATACATTAAGGAAGTTGTATGGTTGAATCGAGGATCCAATTAAATTATATCTTATTGGGATCCAAAGTTTACCTAGATGTGTTTGCAAAGTCTTTAGTAATATATTGATATAAAGTTGAGTTTAAACATTTTTGTATCATCCCCAGATAGATGTTTAGTTTGAGAGAAAAATTTAAACCCTATAAGATATTCCAAGATCTTTTTTTATGGATTTCAATGGTAGTGGGGATCAACACCATCCTCTAGTTGAGTTTTTATACTATAATAACTTTCACTCGAGTATTCAGTTGTCTCATTATGAATCCATTTGTAAAAAAAGTGTAGAGTTCCAATATAATGGGAGGAAGTTGCAAAAAGAAATCTATTAGGGCCTGATCTAGCTGATGAAATGGTAGAGAAGGTTATAGACATTTACAAACACTTAAGGGAAACACAATGTTGAAAAAATGTTATACAGATAATCATTGAGGAGGTATATAATTTGAAGTTAGTGAGAAGGTGTTCCTATAAATTTCTCCATGGAAGTAAGAATGGAAAACTAAGACCTAAGTCTATTATTCCCTTTGAAATTATTGATCATATCGGGATAATATCTTATCATTTGGAGCTTACATTGAACATATCTCAAGTTCATGATGTGATCCATTTATATCTTTTGAGGAAGTACATACTTGATCCTTCACATGTAATGAACTAGGAGGTTATACCACTATAGAAATATATTTCTTGTGAGGAGAAGAGGAGGAGATTTAGGTTCATAGTGACAATGTGCTACCAAACACGACCACTTTCTATGTCAATGTTTTGTGGTGAAACCACAAGATTAGAGAAGCTATGTGGGAACCTGATGAAAGGATGAGGAAGAAATATCCACATTTTTATGTATTGAAGTAAATAATTTTAGGTAGATATTCATTTTAAATGGGGTAGAATGTAATACCCAAAATTTTCATAATATTTCTTCAAATAAATTAAATTTATTTTATAGTTTTCATTAAACACAACTCTATGTTTATCTTGTCTTACATGTGACACTATGCTTTAAAAAAACCTGATATATTATTAATATTATTATTTAAATGTGTTTGTTATAAATTAGATGCTAAACATAGAAAAATGAATAGTAATAAATAATTTTTAAATATGAATTATAATGGTTTTATATAAAGAAAACATATTGATAAAAATTTATATAATTTTTAGAAAAGTCTTTATATGTTTAAAAAATACTATTTTCTCAAAAAAACGTTTTATTCAATTTTTGTGAAAAAATAATAAAATAATTTTTTTAAAATTTTAGAAAATTTATTTAAAAAAATCATTTTTTAAATCTAAATTTCAAAATTTTCTTAGGGTGATATTTTTATAATTTTTTTAAAATAATTTTTTTTGATGTATGGTGAAAACTATTAGTATTTATTTTGAATTATAATTTACTTTAAAGAATTTTAAAAAATAAAAAATATTTTAGGATTGTTTTAAAAGAAATATTAGTTAAATTATATGTATATTAATATAATTTAGGTTATTTAATCATTTTCATATTGAAATTTGAAATAAAAACATTACATACTTATGAATATTTTCACTTTGAAACCCAGATTTTTCATTGTGTCTATCGATTAATTTTAAATTAATTTTTTTCACTAATGTGAATGTAATTTAGAAAAAATGGATTCCATATTTGGAAATATCATAATTTATATTATTTAAAAAGTTCAATTTAATTTTTTATTATAATGAATAGTTAAAATAATAAAAATTATTTATTATGGTTAAGGTAAAAATGGGTTATCGAGGTTTAAACAAAAAATATAAGGGTTAAAAGTGACCCAAAACATTTCCAATACTCATTTTCTATAAATACTTCTAACTAATCTCTTATAAGCTCTATAATTTCCCTTCTTAGCATTTTTTATAATAAAAATGTGCGTACACCTTTTTATATTCAAAAATGAAAAGTGTGCCACTCTCCTCACTTATAAAAGGACACCCACTATCCTATCTTATTCACACTTCCAAATCCCATTTTTTAATACATGGCCTAACCAAATAAATTCTTTACTTCCCTAATTTCATTCTATTATCCTTGGTTTTGTCATAAATCCAACCTATGAAGCCTTTTGTTACAAACCAAAAGAAGTTGTCTGGTGAAGAGGTAACATCTCTAATAGAGAGATTTAATTTATTTCTTCCACCAACTCCTTCAATTATTTTCAGAAAATGGTGATATAATAACCTTGGTATATTCCATATACTTATATTTTATTATGTTAATTTAATAACCTCATTCATTCTCCTCTTTCATAAAATGGGATACGATATCATCATTCGTGTGTACAATGGACTATCACCTCACAAACCAATGCTATTTTTTTTACATAACCACCTCTAACAACTATATATAATTATATATTTATTATTTATATATTATATTTATAATATTATTATTATTGAATCAACATATCACATATTCCTTCTTAATTTCCATTTTATGGGAATAGTATAACGTTGTTCATGTGTACGGTAGACTACCGCCTTGTGAAGCGATGTGATTCATTCTTCCCATATGATTTACATGGAAGGTAATAAGGATGTGTTTAAATAAAAATATATGATATATATGAAATAAAAATTATTATGTAATGTTAATATTTTATTTTCCTTTTTCATTCAATCTATTGATAAAATGGAAACAACATTCATACGTACATACAGCATACCGTCTCGAGGAACGGTGTATTTAATTTTCTATCTTTAGATTTTATGGATTAATATAAATACATATATAATGAATATATAGTATATTTATATCACATATAAAATTCTGAATATTTTGGAACAATAATCAGAGTAAAAGGAACAAAAAAATCAAAACATACACAAAAAACAAAGTAGTTATTAACCAAAACGTGGTTTTAACAAATAATTTTTGATAAACAAGTAATAAAAGGTCATAAGTAAATAAAATGTTGTATTATACATATGATTATGTTTTTTTAATATGTTTATATTAAACTTATATCTAATATATAGTTTTTTAAAATGTGTGTAAAGGAATTCAAGACTTAAGGTATGACATTTTTAGTGTCTCTTTTATTTATGGGAGACTTATTCCATACTTACTGCTCATTTATTTTGTGTGGTATATATAATGCCCATTTAACATGTTATATCATTAATATTCACATTTTAGTGATATTTAATGTTTCAAATGATGTTATTATTTAATGGTGATTATGATTCAGTAGATTGCCAAAGCAGTAAGGGATTTTTGTCTCAATTTGTCTTCTTTGGGACATAAGTTATGATATGCACATATATTCTTTTATGAGGTGTATATACATCCCATTAGACATGTTATATCATTAATATCCTTATATTAATGATATTTAAAGTTTCTTTTTATGTTATTTTGTAACGTGGATTATGATTCAAACGATACCAAACTGGTAAAGGATTAATGTTATAATCTCATTATTTATTGGGATTGTTAATGACTATGATTTTGATGAAATAATTTTATGATATATTTCTTAATAATATCATGAATTTTCTTATTATTAAAATATTTCTTGAGAATACATGTTTTCACATTATTTTCCTCTCATTATAAACTTAATATTTCAAAATAATTTTTTTAGGGAAAACTAACTTTGTTTCTCTCTTCGGTTGAAACCCTTTTCTCTTCTATGACCATGTTTTTGAAAAAAAATTCAAAAATATTTTAATGTTCCTATATGATTTTTTAAAGTCATTTTAACCCTTTTCATACGTTTTAAAAATGTTTTAAAAGGAATATTTATGTCATTTTCCAAATATGGATTGTTTTTATTTTACTAAAAATGTGAAATGAATCATTATTTAATGTGTCAGAATGAGTAAGAATTTCCTAACAACATAAACATTATTTTATTTGAAGATTAATTTATAATTTTTCAAGTTTTTTTCAAATAAATGCATTTCCAAAATATTTTATGAATTTTTAATTTAAAAAAAACATAAATTTTAAAAGAAAATATATTTTTTCAAGATACGTTCCAAGTGATTCTTCTTTAAAAATAATTTTCCATCTAGGATGAAATCTATAGATGTTACTTTTTCTTTAATGGGGACATGATACAAGTATTTCATTATTATTATTTATATAGATGTTTCATTTCTGTGATGAAAAGTTTTTTATGAAACCCATTTCTATTCCACAGGTTATACCATGATAAAATTATTATGAAACTCACTTAATTATCCAAGGGTTATAATTTTAGAAAATGTTGAAAAGATTATGAAACGATTTATTTTTATGGGTTTTGATATGATGAATTTCTGATGGTATTGTGGCACATGTATGTATTATTTTCATCATATGATGGGTGGGAACTGTATCTCCCTTTAATGCGTTGGGTAATAATAAATGTTATATGAGCTCAAATGGGTACATAGGAGGTTATCCCAAACCCAAAAAAGGGTACACTACAGCTTATCTCAAGCCTGAAAGAGGGTACACAAAATGTCATCAAACGTATAAAGTGGATACATGCGTTGTTATCCCAAGATTAATGTGTTATGAATGTCATGGTGGCTATACTTGATATAAGATTTTTTATGATTATGTATAATCCAAAAATCTATGTCTTATTGGAATGTTATGTTCTCATCGCCCATGTTATTTGAGTCCTTTATGATTCATGTCTTATTAACTACCAATATTTATTCCATGAATAATTTTTATGATATATGATATGGATTTTATATTTTTCAAATGTTATTCTCATGTTCTCGTACCCTAATGCCCATAATATATTGATATCTCCATTATTTACCCTTAATGATCATCTTATCTCGACATTTATTATGTTTTCTCTCCCTAGGTTATGATGAATGGTAATATTTATGATATTTATAATAAGGGTTTTAGTTATGAAAAATATAGTTAAATAGTATGTATCTCACTTATGGACTAGTTTTTTATGTGTCCAATGTTCTAAATGTACTAAACCTAATTGATTCTAGTATGGATCATTATTTTATGTAATGAATATTTATCTATTAATATATAATATTTAAGTATGATAAGTCCAAGTCCTTATAGTTTATATAGTAATTATCCAATTTTTAAGTACCTTTGATTAGGATTACCAATAAATGAATGAAGTCTAAGAATATGGATCGTTATAAAGTGTAAGTTCTAAAGATGGAGAGAATATTATCGAAAGCCCAGATTTAGACATTTCCCGTGTCTATTATTGATTGCACTGTTTACTTTGGATTATCGGGTATTGATTTGGGAATTTTTTTAATGTATATGGATTAGGTGGTAGATTATAGGTCATGTGAGATACAACCCCATGAGCAAAACTACCTGATGCTTGACTTGTAGTTGCAAATTTTGGTCCATGTTCTGAAGTGGTAGAGATATTATCTCTTTAGTGAGAGGTTTATTATTTATATAGACACCAAGATCCTATGATATATCCTATCTTTGTATTATATAAACTTGAGGTAGTATCTTTGGATATAGTATCTATAAATATTTTACTTTAAGATGGTCTTTTCATTGAGGAAATGTAATGTCATTGTAGATTCTCTTGTAAGTAACATGATAGATATGTAAGAGCTTGGAGATTAGACCTCACGAGAGGAATAGTATTTAATGAGTTTGATAGTTTATTGTCTTGTGGATTTATTGAACATGGAGTTATGACTTTTTTGCCTTTTTTCATGATTTCTTTTGTGGATCGGGTGAAAATTGGTCAAGAATCAGATATTGAGTGTGTAGTGATGTCAGAACACTTGGTAGGGGATGATTCAGTTCCTATGTGGTTAGTATATAATGATGACATGATCTTTGTTTTTGATAGTTTATTATTTATATCTTCCATTATAGAGTATATGAAGATATATTCTCATTTTTCATAGTGGTTAGTGCATCTTGGGTTGATAAAGATGTATCATGACATCCAATGTCAGTTTTAATGGCTAGGTATGAACTAAGACATAAATAGTTTTTGTTCTCGATGACCTACCTATCATAGGGTAAAGTCCAAGCATGATCATCCTAGTGGTTTACATTAACCAATTTCCATACCTATAATAAATTGGGATAATTTTATGATGGACTTCGCGATGGGGTAACGTAGGACCTTGAGGATTCATGATGTCATTTGGGTGATATTTGGTTAGCTAGAAAAAGTAGCCCATTTCTTGTTGATCAGAGAGACTCACTCTATAGAATAATTGGTAAATATATATATCTAATAGATTTTATGTTATACATTGGTTTTTTATTTCTTTCTTATACCTATTTCATTTAAGGGTCTCAGTTTTTCTCTCAGGAACTGGGTGTGACGGGTCTGAATTTTTGAGGTAATCTTCTTTTTTTTTTGTCTAGATTTTTACTATTGGGATTTGTTTGTGTTTTTGGGAAAAAATGTAAGATTTTTCCCATATATCATGTGGTTCAAAATTGGTTCATGGTTGGGAGAAATTATGAACCCCTAACCAGATAACCATGTAGAAGGTGGTGGTTTTTGGGAAGAACCTACCAAATAACTTTCGCAGGGTAAGTTGGGCCATGTGGGATAATCGTGTGGTAGATGCCTCTTAGACATATAGGGGTATTTGATTTCTGCACTATTTTTAAAACCATGTGGGAAAACTTTGTGTGATTTCCAGGTCATTAAAAATTTGGAAATAACCATTGTGTACTCTTGAAATTTTACCCCAAATCCACCCCCCCCCCTCTCCCATTCGAGATTTCTAGACCTAAGTGCCTCCTACCCCTCCCATGGCACCCATAGATGTCCAATTTTGTGGTTTATTTTTCATGTAAACCCTACGAAATATTCAATTAATTGGTTCTCCTCCTTGCTTCTTCCTCTTCTCTAGGGTTTCCCCTCTTATTGTTTGGGGTTTTTTTCTCCAGTGGGTCAAGTGGACTCTTTAGGGTTGAATATTGTTTTTATGGTTAAATATTGATGGTTTTGGTTAAATCATACCTTGATAGGGTCTTATTGTGGTGAGGTTGTGTTTTTTCACTAATTTCTAAATTCTTCCATTCTTTAGGTAGGTGGTTCCATGACCTAATATTTTTATATGGTTTTAATATGCCTATTTGTATATTTAAACATGTTCTATGGCTCAATTTCTTGGTTCAAAATATATTTTATAATTTTTTTGGTATGTTTTCATGGTGAAGGAGGATTTTCTAAAAGGATAGGTTATGTTTGTGAATGTTTTATTGTGATGTTTCTTAAAAGTGTTTTATGATTTGTTTGGAATGTACTAAATGGATTTTCAAATATATTTAAAGGTGCGATTGAGTTTTCTAAATGAAATGATAATTATTTCATAATTGTTTCCTTATTATGCACATTTAGTATGAATTGTAAATCTTTTAAATTATGGTTAGTATGTTTTAGAAATGAACTTGTTTTATGTATGGATTTAGAAGTGGTCTTGGACCATGGAATTGGTTGATCAATTTTCTACTTTTCTTGTGTTTTTCCATATAGGGATTTATGAAATTTATAAGTGGTTATAAACATATTTGAAAGTGGTTTTGGTGTGTGTAAAATGAAAAGTTTTAGGTTTTATAGAAAAAACAATTCCCTGGTATATTTATAATGCTTAGAAAATGTATGTTAAAGGGGTGTTTTGTGACATGTTAAATGAGAATTTGAGCACAAGGTAATCCTGAGTATCTAGGTGGGATGATTAAATCTATGAAGCCAGTGATATGGAAGTGTAAATTCTTATTTTCACTTAGTTGAAATGAATATTTCAATACTAACTAAATTATGATGATTATTGGAGACCACTAGTCCCATGGGGTTCCCCTCTTTGTGGCTCGTGCATGAGAAAGATGATGGTTGTGGTTACTATACAACCTTTCATCGAGGTATGAGGTTCTAGTGTCTCACTCGAGATAAATTACCCCTAGGTATTTTACCCATGGTTCTCTCATGTGACATTATAATTGTGTTATGTGGTTCCATACTTCAGTATATAGTGGACCTTGAGTGTATTTGATTTGTAGAAATTTTATCTTAGTAAATGTTTCCTTTTCAAATGTTACCTTTAAAAGTTTCTTTCTTAAAAGTGTTATGATAAAAATGGTTTTTCTTTAAAATATTTTCTTGTAAATGTCTCAATGGCTTTTACATAAATGAGAATATTAAATTTAATTTTGAGGTTATAACATGAAATATTTTTATTTGGGTGGTATCCTATTAGTATTTGTCTCACACCCTACATACACCTTTGGGTGTTTGTAGAAATTATTATGTATAGTTAAGGTAAAGGAAATATGTTTCATGGTGATGTCGGTAGTTTGGGCTGTTATTCTTCCGCATGTTTCAGGTATTGGTGGTGGGGACTTGAGGGTGATTCCCATCATGTTTCATGGTGATGTCGGTAGTTTGGTTGTGGACATAAGTTATTGTGTTGTCCATTCTTGTGAGTTTTTTATGAGTATATAATCGGGTGAAATCATTCCCAATGTACTTTTGTGACACCCGATCACTAGTTTACAGCCAGTGGGGATTAGGAATGCCCTTCAGGCCATGCCATGGGCCCGGTCAGGCATCGGGTTGGATAGAACTCCGGCATGGTTCATGAAAAAAAGGTATCATAAAAGGTCACACTATTTTTGGTTCATGTTATTTGGGGAAGTGTCTGGATAGACTAGATCTTGGAAAATTGGGGGTTGATGTTCTAGTTGAGAGTAAAGTTCCTAGATAGAACACCTCATTATAGTACTCGAGTTACTATTGGAATTTGGGATTCTTTTGGTTTCCTTGGTCATTTCGGTTTTTTTTTTGTGTTTAGAAATAAAAGGATAGTTAAGCTAAAATCCACAGAGAGCTCATAGGGCTTTCCAAGACATGTTGATCTGGGGGAATTTCCCTAGGATACTCTCTGTAATAGTGGTGTGATTGGAATGTGGCTTCCAACCATATGTCCAAGTCACCCATTGATGTTAGTTTTCTCTTGTTAATTGTTTTCTGTATTATTGTGTTCTGAAAAATTATTTTGAAGACCCCTATTTTAGTGTTTTCAAAAATTGTATTTGAAGAGGTAATGATTTTATATTTGGAAATGGGAAAATGGTTTTCAGAATTAACTTTGATAAGTACATAAAAAAATTATTTTTATGAAATAAACTTTGGGGTAAAACAGGAAAGGCTTAGTGAGGTTATATTTTTTATAATTAGGATCTGGAGCTTAATGGATTTTTTTTTTGATTGAAGATAATTATTTTAAAGTGGCTCCAGAATTTTTTTTAACCAAAGGATTTCTTTTTGTATTGGGATTTATTGAATTAATTAAAATTATTGTAATAGGAATCATGGGATTTGTATTTTTTAAAGAAATGAAAGGGATTGATGTATGGAGAATGAAAATGGTTTTTGATTTGGGTGGTTAGTGAACTTTTGAAAAGATTTATGAATTTTTGAAATGGGAATTAAATTAAGAAGTTGGTGGGTTGAATGTCTGTTTTGGATTGTGGAAAAGTTTTGTTGTGACTTTTGGTATTCCCATGAGTAACCACATTCATAGGATATGTGTGGAAAAGGGGATTATTTCTTGATTTGGAACAATAATATGAACATGTGAGACTCCATGGAATACCTTTAGTGAGCATGTATCTCTCTAAGTTTTTTTTCATTTAAAATGTGATTTTAAAAGAATATGTGATGTTTTGGTAACTGGTAGTTGTGTGGTGTGTCTCCTTATTATTTTGTAATGTTTCTTGAATGGTGTTTTGATATTTAAAACTTTTCTTGTTTGAATTATGTTTCAATATTGTGTTTTTTTAAATAAATTGGGTTTGAGATGATGGTTAGAGGTTTTTATTAAACAATGTTCTCGGAAGACTTTGGGTGGGTTCCATTTGTGTGTTCAGTGTTTCTTTGTGGTATGTTTTGGATGATGGAATAGTTTGATTGGGTCATCAATTTCCTTGTTCGATAGTGTGCACCCCAATAAAGAATCAGTGCATATTTCAAGTGAGGCCAAGGGGGACTCACTATTCACAGACCCTCCAATAGATCATTGTAAGGTCTCTCTTATTGAGTTTGGAAATCGAATCCACCCCACATTCTCAGTTTAGCGGATCCTATCAAAGTGTAAGATTAGATGTGGTGTAATTGAAAGAAATAATAGTTTCTTTGAGTTTAATGAGTCGTTAATGGTGAAGTTTCCACATTTTTACCTGAAGGATCATCCTAAAAGTGGGTAAGGGAACTCCAATAATGGAAGGAGGCTTGAACTAGTTGGTAATGGTTTCAATGTTAAGAATAACTATGGAATATTTTAAAAACTTCCATTAAAATGGAAGTGTGTTTTTCATTCAAGGATTCCAATACTTCTCCATTTCAAATGGAAGTGTCTTCCATGTTTTCTTTTTTCAGTTGTTTCCATTTTCCGAGGTGAAAAGGGATGGTGCAGGTTCATCTTCTAAGACCTTATCTTAGTGAAAGTGCCATGTTGAGGCATAATAATTTATTTGGTATGTGGTGTTATTTTTATTCCACTTGGAATGTTATGTGGTCGCTCATGAAACCAAAGGAAAGTGTTCTGATTAGTAATTGTCAGCTTCTGGCTATGAGGTAGGAGATGCTTCAAACATCAGTGCTCTAGCCATAGGCCCCTGAGTGAAGCTCACAGAGAGTTATAAATCTCATGGGGTGTGAGGTAAATTGGTCTAGATTGTGTATCTAGTGTCTAATGGGGACAACTCAAGCTTCTATGTTGTAAATCCATTGTTTTTGAAAGGTCACATTTTTGAACCAGTGGCCGGAAGTACTTGCTCTTCATTATGACCTATGTGAGTGGAAGAGTCCCTCCATGGTTATAATGGGGCATGGTTTTCTAGTTTTATTTTAATCAAATTGTTTTACCTTTTTGGAGGTGAATCTTCAAGTGGTTTTCCTTATGTGTTCATCCCAATAAATACGATTTAGTTTTGGAAGTGCTCATCTAGAAGTTTTAGCGTCCCATGGGAGTGGAAAATTGTGTAGTGATTTCTATTTGGTTTGAATTTTCTTTCATCAACACCTTGTGGTGGGGATTTGGTCTGTGCAGTATGTTCCCAAGTTGTCCCATCTCATATTCCCTTTAAATTCTACACTGATTGGTTAAGTTGGTTGGTTCTTATGGGGGGAGACCCACTATGGGGATCATTGACATTTAATCTAAAGTAAATCAAAAAAAGATCATCTCGAATGGAGGGGAGTCTATTCAGGAATCCCCATATTGATAAACCAATTTTTTATGGTGTTGGTTTCGAAATTGGTATTCTTGATTGGAGTAATCTAATTCTAAGTTCATCCCTTGAGTAAACACTGGGTTCGGAGTGAACCCAGCAGTTTGTTGAAGCAAGGTTGTGGAAGTATTTGTTAATAAGTTTCATTGGATGTCATTGACATTATATTTCCCTTAAAAGAAAACATGGGGATTTTTAGATTGTTCCCAATCATCTTGATTGAATCAAGAATTGAAAAGGTTTTGGTTCAAATTTTTTGACATTCTTCGAGAAGTGGTTTTGGTTTTTTTTCGTTTCAAGTAAGATGTATGAGTTTCATTTGGTAACACTTAAAGTGTTCTTGGTTTAAGAGTTTGTATTGTGTTTTTTGGGAATTACTTTTTCTTTTTATCGATAAACTAGGGGTGTTATAGGTTTCTTTGCGTAGAAGGAATGTAGTGGTAAGTTCATTATTGAATCCTAGGTTCAATCTTGTGAATCTATGTTTCCATTTAGGGTATTCTTTATGTCTCTTCATTTGGTATTTTTTGGGAATCTCCATGAGCTATGGAGGACAATCGGGTTTTTTTGGATTAGGCCTTTTTATAGATTTCTGGGGGAAGAATGTTTTATGGTTGGGAGAAGTGTCGTACCTGGGATTTTTATTTCGTTCTTGGACCTAGTTCGTTTAAAGGACTCAGTTTTTTCTCTTGATAACTGGATATAATGGGTATGAATTTTTTACTTAATCTTCTATTTATTTTTGGTTTAGATTTTTTCCCTTGGTTTTTCTTTGTGTTTTTGGAGAAAAGGAAGATTTGGCCCATACATCATGTGGTGAATGTTTGCTCATATTTGGGGGAAACGGTGCACCCCTCCCCATGTAACCATGCAGTAGGTGGGGGTTTTTTGGGCAGAATCTACCACATGACTTGCACATGGTAAGTCAGGCCATGTGGGCTAATCGTGTAGAAGGTGCCTCTTAGATAGAGAGGGGAACATTTTTATTTCATTGTTTGGAAAACCATATAAGAAAACCTTTTGTGATGTCCAGGTCATTAAAATTTTTAAAATGACCTTTATGTCCTCTTAGGATTTTACCCCAAATCCACCCCTCTATCCTCCAATCGAGATTTCCAGCCCTAAGAGCCTCCTCCTCCTCCCATAGCTCCATTAGATATTTAATTTTTTTGGTTTATTTTTCATGGAAACTCCTATAAATATTCTAGTAAGTGGTTCTCCTCCTTGACTTTTCCTCTTATCTAGGGTTTATCCTCTTATTCTTTGTGGTTTTGTTCTCCCAACGGTTGGTTGATCTCTTTAGGCTAGAATCTTGTTAATAAGGGTTCAATGTTTATGTTTTGGTTAAATATTTCCCTTCTAGGGTATTATGGTGGTTCGATTGTGTTTTATCACCAATTTATGAATTCTTCCGATATTGAGGTAGGTGGTTCCATGCCCTAACATTGTTATATGATTTTTATGTTCTTGTTTGTGTATTTAAACACGTTCCATGGTTCAATTGTGTGGTGAGAAATATATTTTGGAAGTGTTTTGTTAATAATTCATGATGAAGGTTGATTTTCTAAAAGTAAAGGTCATGTTTTTTTGTGTTTTATTGTAGTGTTTCTTAAAAGGTTTTTAAGATTTGTGTGGAAAGTTCCAAAATGGGGTTTCAAAGGGATTTAAAGGTGAAAATGAGTTTTATAAACAAAATGAGAATTGGTGCATTTTTTTTCCTTGTTGTGCACCTTTATTGTGAACTGTAAATTTTTTAAATAAGGGGAAGTATGTTTTAAAAATGAAAGTGGATTATGTATGGATTTGAAAGGGGTCGTGACCCATAGAATTGGTCAATCAGTTGTGGGATTTTACAGTGTTTTGTCAAATGGGTATTTATGAAATGTATAAGTGGAGATAAACATATTTGAAAGTAGTTTTGGTGTGTGTAAAATGGAAAGTGTTTTGGTTTATGGAAAATGTTGATTTCATGTTATATTTATAATTCTTTACTTGTTTATGTGAAAGGGTTGTTTTTTATGACATGTGAAATTAGAATTTGAGCACAAGGGAATCATATGTATCATGGTGGGTTGACTAGATCTAGTATGCTAGTAATATGAAAGTTGAAAGTCCCAGTTTCGCCTAGAAGGATTGAGTATTGCAACAATAACTTAATTATGATTATGATTGGATACCACTAAGCCCTTGGGGTGTCCCCTCCAAGTGGATCATGCATGAGAAAGATGATTGTTGTGGTTATAATACCACCTCTTACTAAGGTACGAGGTTCTAGTATCTCACTCAAACTAGATTAACCCTATGGATTTTATCTATGGTGATCTATTATGACATGAGACTTATGTGATGTGGTTCTATTTTTCAGAATTTAGTGTACCTTGTGTGTATTTCATTTTTAAGAAAGTTTATATTAGTAAATGTTTCCTTTTTAAATTTTACCTTTAAAAGTGTTTGTCTTAAAAGTGTTGTGCTGAAAATTGTTTTTCTTTGAATTTTTTTCTTGGAGATGTTTCAAAGGGTTTTGCATAAATGATTATGTTAAATTTTCTTTTTATATTATAGCATGGAAAATTTTCATTGTGTGGAATCCTACTGGGATTCGTCACACACCATTCATAAACCATTCAGTGTATACTTAGATTATTATGTATGACTCAGGTAAAGGAAATATGTGTCCTGGAGATTTTAGTAGTTTAGGTTTATGCTGTTCCATATGTTGTTGGTATTTATGGTGGTGACTTGAGGGTGATTCCACTCATCTTTCACAGAGTTTTTTAGGGCGTTTTCTGCTTTCCTTCCAATGTATTATTTTTGTTTTTGGTTAAAATTGTAAAACATTTAATCTAAAAATTATTGTACCATGTTTGGTTATGGATATTGGTTACTGTCTTATCGATTATTGTAAGATTTTTATGATTATATAATAGGGATAAATCATTCCCAATGTACTTTGTTGATACCTAGAAACTATTTTCTAGACTTTGAGGATCATGAACACCATTTAGGCTATTCCACAGGCCGGGTAGGGTGTCGGGTTGGAGGAAACTCCATCTTGGTTCATTATATTCTATGACTGTATAGAGTTCCTTTCAGTATCTTATAAAAGATACATATATGCTTCAGATCACTGTTTTAGTAATACTTGGATAAGACTTTGGTGATTCAGTTGAAGCTGAGTATGGTGTATCATCCACAGACTGATAGAAAGATAAATAGGAACATTTAGATCATTGCATATATGCTTTAGGCATGCATCCTAGACTTTGCTATAATATGGAATGATCACCTACCCTTGGTGGAGTTCGCATACAACAATAGTATATAGGCTTCTATTCAGATGGAACCCTTAGAGTCTCTCTTTGAATGGTCATGTTGTTCACCATTTTGTTAGCATAAGGTGTGTGAGGAAATGGTTTTTGGTCTTAGTATGCTACAAGAGACCACTGAGAAAGTTCATTTGATCTAGAAGCAATTGGTTACTACTCAAATAAGGAAATTATCATGTGTCGATAAGAGGAGACCACCTATTTATGTCATTGTTTGCAATTGAGTTATCTTATGGGTGTAACCACGATTGGGAATCATCATTTTTGAAATCATGGGAGCTAGCATCAATTTTTGTGGGATGGATTTCAATCACTGATTGAATTGGAGAAATGGACTACTAACTAGACCTTCCTCTACATTATCCAGGCACGTATAAAGTATTACAAATTTATAAGCTTCATAGGTACATGCCTAATCCTATGCATGTGATCGATTTTGAGGATTTTGAGTTGGAACTAGATTCATATTTTTCAAGAGCACCCAGTACAGACTATTGATTAGAGAAAACGTGTTGAGGGGGAATAAGGTACAAAATTGTTTAGTCTTATTGTAGCATGGATAGATCTGGGAGGATACATAGGACAAGGAGTCTATTGTTCAATAAAAATTTCCTAAGTTTTTCAATTAGGAGACTTAGAGATACTTCTTGGGGATAAGATTCCACTAGTAGGGATGATTATAATATCTATGAAATTTTCTTCCCGATCTGTTAATCTATGTTTCTATCTTTTCTTTTATGTTTTTGTTTTAGGCCATGTTTAAGAATCATTTTTGGTTATTTTGATAGGTTTTTGAGCATTTTGGAGACCTTTTTATTAAACCCAAGCTACACCATAGCCATATTAAAAATTGTGGTTTCCTTGGTTAGATCTTGTGTAAAATAGGCAAGGTGGGAAACAACAATTGAAGGCATGGACCCATGGGGAAGCTCCAATTGGAATAACCAAATAAACCTCACCATTACTGTTTTGGAGTTTGTGGTGGGGGATAATGGTAAAAAAATTGTAACATTCCCTAGTAGATTCCATGTTGGGATGGAATGTTCTAGGACACCAAGATCTTGGTGGAGGTCTGGTGTATTCTATGGTGGCAGCTACACAGGCTTTTAAAATGGACAAAATGGTGATTATTCTTCATGTATATTGACTGGTTCAAAGGGGAAAATGTGTGTAATCATTATGTGGGGTGCTTTATGTGATTTTAATTCAATTTTCTCCCATATTAATCAATTTTTATCTCCTATCTTAATTGTTCCTTGTTCTGGATGATTTTCTAAATGACTTTCTATGAAATTTTCAGGAAGTACTATAGATGAACTTCCTTAATGAATCTATGATCATAGATTATTCGTTCTACATGACACTATTTTATTGATTTTTTTGGATATCTAACCCTAGAAGGTAGAGGATGATCTTGTTGCACTTAATTCATGAGAGTCTCGCATCTCTTCTCTTGTCATTTTTTAAATGTAACAAATTTCCTCCATCTTTAACCAAACTCAAATTCTACCATTTTCAGAGATCAATGTTGGTTATTATTTTATTATACCCCTTGGGATTATTATTTTTCTTGTTCTCAATGAATAACACTTATCATGTTATAATTTAATCTAGGTAAATCGTCGCATGCAAGCTTGTTCGAGTCGGTGTGAGAATGTGGTTTTGGTGGAAATGATCTTGATGAACCATTAAATTGACATAAAAATTATTTGATGTAGGAAGTTTCAATACATAAAGAGTCCATGTATATTATTGTTATAATGTTATGAAATTTTGTGATTATATTATTATACCATGCTTGATTTGGCCACATGTGTGTGCATGTGTATCCTGTGAGATTGTGTTTGATCACATGTGTGTGGGTTTAGCTATTGTTTTCTCATGATTTATAAGACATGTTGTACCTACAATTGTTGTGAACTTTTATGTGTCATTTTTGGCCTTTGTGGGAATTTATTTTTTAGGAAATTATTAGTGAATATTCATGGTTTGGTTATCCCTTTAGAGGGGAAGCATGTTGACATGCGAGGATAGAGATAATGGACCGAGGCACATGGAATGGGTAATATGAACTTGAGGAATGAATAAAGGTATTTTTTGGATATTAAGGCCATATGGACCAAACCAAGGTAGAGATGGGATAAATTGACTTTGTGGTATCACTCATGACAAAGTTGGAACTTTATATTCTTATGGCCTTCCCCAAGACTCATTATCCATGAGACTGACGATAGATACATGGTGACCAGGAGGTTGTCCCCATATCACAACTTCCATTATGATTATCCTTCCAACATTGAAACAAAGATGTTAAGCTCAAGTTTTTTTGTGTTTTTTTATTGAATAAATGATTGATATAGGATTATATGATTATTTCTTGAAAATTTATTTCTTATCATGAAATTCAATCTTATCCATGTGAACTTGTGTTAAGGACACCTTGATCATGTCCTAATGGGTTTGAACTTAGACCCTACATGGGAATCACAATATTCATGAATATTTCATGATCAGAGAAATAGGAGAGGGAAAGTCCATAACAAAAGAGAGCTAAGAGATGGAGCATGAAAATCAGGGGAAGTACCGAGACAGGCTCCTGAGTGATTCGATAGTGTTTATTTACATACTTGTTTTCTCACACTCCTATTGACCTAATAATTTTGGGGTCCTTCGTTTATTATTATATATGAATTGATATAATTTACATTCCATTTTTATATAATTTATTATTAGTCTACTATGATATTTTGTGTTATTATTTATACTTATCTTATTAACACTAAGGTTATTGTCTCCCCACTGATCATGTTTAGACCATCTCTACTAGTTGGAGTCCTCTTTCATATAGGGATACACCCATGAGGCCTTGTGGAACTTCAACTTATACCCATTGATTCAGGCTAGGGAGTTACACCAAACCTATTGAATTTTAGTTTTGATTTGTTCAAGGTAAAACCCTACTGATGATATCTCCTTTATAAGCTCATAAAAATGAGCCCCAAAAGGAATAATTTAACTACTTTATAACATTAATTACAATTTATATACATATTTCATTATGTGGTTAATTTTATTTATACATAATAATTCAACGACTATGTTATAAAGGTCAAATTTAATAATTTTATCACAATAAATTTTATCACAATTTGTTTTTGTTCATTGTTGTGTGTAATACTAGATGTTAAACATGGCATTTAAATATATTATAAAATATCATCATTTTCAAATGTACAAAGGAGAAAAAATGAAATCAAAAAGTATAAATATTCCTTATGAGTCTCATTTTTATAATCTTAAAAAGGAAGTAGAGTCACTAGATTTTTCCCTTGAATAAACCTAATTTGAAATTTAATAAGTATTAATTGAGTAAAATTATTTGTAAGATAATTTCAAACTCATGGAAATCACTATCAGATTCATGCTAGTGGAACCACCACCCATGATTACCACCATTTTCTATCTTACCCTTACATATTATGCAGAGGTCTTCGGGTGATTTGTAGGTAGAATTTTGGATGATATGAAAATTTAACTTTTAATATATTAAGTTTTATATTTTCAATATTATGTCTATTTCATAAAATTTGAATTTCAATAAAACAATATTTTAAATAATATATTTAATTAAATATTAATTGATTTATTTAAAAAATATGTATTCATAAAATTTAATACAAAAGTAGTTTTCACATCCAGGATTTAATATTGGTTATTAGTAATCAACATGAAAAGACCATTTTTTATTTTCACACAAATTATTATAGAAACCAATGTGAAAACCTTATAGGTGGTGGTTTTCATGTTGGATATGAATATAAAAAATGTGAAAATGTCAATCATTGAATTTATTATATCATTTATACTAATGAGCACAATGAAAGATTTTCTTTCGGGTTTTAATGTTAGTTCCTAAAATAATCGATGTTAAAAACTTAGTTTTAACATTTGTTATCAAAGGAAAATGCATTAGAAACTTCTGATAAAAATTAAAACTCACGCGACTTGTGGTTATTATTCATTCAATATTATTTTCTCAAACCTTAATATTTATGTGTCACAAACTTCTTCATTGAATTCATTCTTCCTAATTAATCATTTTCAACCCATGATTATGTGATCTTCAAATTGATATTTTATCATTTATTTAGTTTATTCCACACACTAACCTCAATTCATTCTTCATCTCTCCTATGAGTTCCACCATTTTTGTTGTTGATTTTTTTCAACAATTCTCCCATATAATTGTGTTCAATATAAAGGTTTATGCTTCTTGTTTTACCTCTATTTTTTGTTGATAGACTGACTGAATCTACATTTTTTTTATTTAATTTTTTATTTTATTTGTTTTGAATATTTTCTAAGTGTTTGTGATTTTTAATTTTTTTTTTCTTTTTTTTATTGTCAACCACACTCATACTTAATTTAATATAATTTATAATCCATTTACTATTATTTTGTATCTATTATTCATATATTTACTATCTATATTTTTATATTTTTTAGTTAATATTTTTATTTCCTTTATTTTTTTGATTTATTTAATGATTTTTATTTTTAAATTTTATTTATTTATTTATTTTTTACCATGCTACCATTTAATTGCATGCATGAAAAGTTAAAATTTTATTTAGAAAAAAACATAAAGAAGAACAAGGATATAGGATCCACAACCATCCTTCAAGGGGTCTATTTTAATGAAGCTTGTGATAATTACCTCTTATAATTTTCTTGGTATTCATAGAGATGGATCTAATTCTATTATAGATGATGAAACTTTATTCATGCACTCCCTTTACGGACAGAGAATTAGGTTCCATGTTTCCCTCTCTCTAGTTGTCCCTTATCTCCAAATCCTGATCATCCAAGATCCTATTAGTTCTAATTTTGTAGGCTATATACTAGAGGTTTGGAATTTTACTACTCAAAATATTGGAAAAAAAATTATTCTTTTTCCACCATTGAAGGATAAATATTGTATTATATACAAAGATAAATAACACATAACATTTATTTCACTTCTTCTTTGAAAGAGTTTCTTTCCCTATACTAGGTTCTAAAATTTTTAATAGTTGATCAAATCAGGTCAAAAAATATTCCACCCCCTTTAATGATTTATTGATCACATACACAATCTTTGTGGAGATTAAAAAAAATATGATCATGTTATCGCAGCCATCTACCATGGGTAATCACAAGAAAAAATAATGTTCATTTACCACCACATTGTATCCTTGATTTAAAAATATAATATCTATATCTTCATTTTTTAGTTAAATTTTTCATAACCCCTTACCCTCAATGGTATCCCTCCTAAACTAGTAATGAGAAAAAGGAGATAACTATGATTGAAGTATACCTTAAATAAATCATGGTTTTGTGACAAGAACTAAGGGTTTACCATTCACACAAATGGGAGGCATTTTCCTCTAAAGATCAAAGGAAAATATATATATGACAATTACAAAAATAAATTACTACTCATAAAGATAATAAATCATAATACATACTTTCAAGGTCATGCAAGATGAAACAACTACAGTGGATACTAAAAGTACCAGATGTAAATCCTCAGCAGTGATCTTGAAGCCTAAACAGCTCCTAAACAACTCCATAATCTAGTGATGTCCAAATCGATCACCAACTAAATACATCAGACCTAAAAATAGTTTAAATAGAGGTATGGCGGGCATAAAATGTATACTCAGTGGGTCCTGCCCGAATCCTCTTGTGTAAAAGATAAATAATGAGTACTAAATCCCAGTGAACCACAAATGAAGCTTACTCATCATTGAATCGGGCATGATAAGTTAATAGACTCATCTTGGATCCCTCACCAAGTATCACATATAAGAAACAGATAATATAATATCAAATAAGGAACCCTTCTACAACTTCACCACCCATTTACCACTCTTCCTCAAAATTTCATGTCCAGATCCATCTCTCTCCAAAAGTAAACCATCCTGAAGAATCCAGGGATACTGTAACATATCATGCACCATGTGAATTACATAATCTCATCATCCCATACAAATATATAGATAGTAACCAAGTAGTTTTTGTGAGCCACTAAATCTCGTATGTCATGTGTTATACCTCAATCCATCAGAACCCATATAATTCATGCCTATAATAATCATTAGGATACTATATTTGGAGATACATGTGTGTGAAATAACCATAATACATTACATCTGTATATACACATATATGTGGGAAAGAAACTACCATGCATAACTATACATAAAACTACCAAGATAAGAGAGTGAGGCAGGGGGTCATTAATCCATTCCTTTCCAATATGGATGTTGTGGAAAACACCCTCCCATAGTACAATAGGTTTAAGTATCCCTATTGATCTAGGTAGGGTATTGTATGAAATTACATAACATATAAGATATATATATCTCACAACCACACTATGGGTATTAACTTATCCTTAACATCAACTATAGATATTGTCTCTTAGACACCCAACTTCCACTACTAATAACTAGATACCCTATAAGAACACAAGACTTCAAGGAATTTAATTAAATTAATCGTTTATTTTGAAAATTTATTATTACATTAATTATTATCCATGTTCATTACCTCCAATCATAATCCAACTAAACCTGATATTCCTCAAGAGTTATCAGTTGGAATTTTATTCAATCACTAAACCCATGGGTTAAAAAATTTACTATTCATTATCATTCCATAATTATAGGTACTCTAGGACTAATCCTAAGATAAAATAAAATAGATGCATTATCCATGAAAAACTAACTAAATCAAGTAGTGGGGAAAGTAATATAAAAACCAGAAACACATCCTTACATATTTTGAAGTAGATTCGTTAACAAGAAAAAAACCCATATTTGAGTAAAATAATGGGAAATACCAACTTCTACACATTACATCAATACAAGTTCCATCCCTAAAACCACTATGAAAATCACCATGAATCCCTGACTCATGCCTGTCATAGGTCATGGAAAAAGTAAATTTATTTTTCTAATGTATCGTAGTGGCTGACCAGGGTCGTCTCACTTGAGGAGCTCTTGTAGTCGGTTCAATCACTGATTATAGTACACCTATTCTAATTATTTTTCTTTGTTTTTATAATTTATTAAAAATTATGGTTTTTGGGGTTTTGTAAAATAGTTAAATTAAAATAATAAAATTAAAACTTTAAATCTAAATTTAGATGCAGATACAGACAGAATGAAATTAGGGAAGAAAGGTATTGGTCCTAGGGTTGGATAACACGGGTTCATTCATTATTTATTTATTATTTAAATTCGATTTGATAATTAATTTAGTGAAACCTCATTAATGAATTAATTTACCTTGATTTATTTTTTGTGTGATTTTATCATGAATCTGGCACACCAAATTACACCTCCTCTAATAGCCAAATAGGGTAACACCCCAACCAAGAATGTTATTTCTTCAGGACCCCGACTCCACCATATGTCGTTTCAACCCTTATGGAATCCCCAAATCCAAAATATGAAGGGTTTTCCTATGATAGGGTACAAAAAATGAATTAATCAAGGAAAATAAATGGATTTGGAAATAGTTTCATGGTGGATGATCGTTGCACCCATGCAATACTCTTGTCTCACCACAAAAATAATTTTGAATCATTTTTAATTGAAGCGCAATAATGAATATCACCATGAAACTATCCCCTTGGTCCAAGCCTTGAGTTAGTCACTTTCCATGGTGAAGTTTATAGAGATTACGATGGAAATATGGAAGAGAGTGAATGAGAATTCGAGTTGGAAGAGAAAAGGGGTGGAAGAAGAAAGGGGAACACTTTAATATAAAAAATATTAATGAATTAAATGATAAAATAAAACTAAAAATAAAAATAAAATAAATAAAAAAATTCTAAATGGCCCTTGGACTCCTCTCATTGGTGCCCCAGATTGTGTGGGGATGGGGAGAAATGATTTGAGAGGTAGGAGCTTCTCTCCTTTAATAGGCAGAATCTTTCCTCCACAAGATGTCACATTGTAGGCACAATAATTGGCCGATTAATGCGTATAACCCTTCATTAATGTTTTTATTAAATGTGTTGGCCATTCATCCTCTAAATTTCAGCTCATTTGGACACTAGTTGTATGAGTTATGAGTTTTTCATTGGAGGTTTCTTTTTTCTGGACGAAGGTTCGAGGAAGCTTCTCCTAAATAATAACATTCAATGGAACCGTTAATGAATTTAGAAATCCCTAAAATTGTTTTTAGAGGCTCTCCAATGTTTTATAATTCTATTCCAGGTGGAATCACCTTCAATTAAAGTGTGTAGGCCGAGATGTGGTTCTATTATGGTGGAGGGTTCCATGATGTCTGCCCGGAAAAATCTTCAACTTCATTGATTTTTAAGGCCTCTAGATGTAAGAATCAGCCCCTTTTCCGGAAGAAAAAGTTGAAGGAAATAAAATAAGGATTAAAAAAAATGAATCACTCAATTTGGAATTATATGTTTCAAGAAATGACTAAAATACCCTTGATGTAAAAATCTGTCAAAATCCAGAATTAAGCACCTTTCACCATTTAGCTCATGTTCATTCTATAATCCAATTTACCCATTATTTTAATAAAACATTTAAATACATGGGTTTTATCATTTAAAAAATCAAAAATTAATTATTATTAGATTAAAAATATGCACATAAATTTTCTCTATCAAATACCCCCACACTTAAACCATGCTTTCCCTCAAGCATAAAATCTCAACACAGAATTCAGAAGACACCAATGTTACCAATATTTAAATTCCAAAGTAATAAAAAAATCAATGTCAAATCAAATTTTCAAAAATCCACATAAAATATAAATTTAATTTTTCAATTTTTAATGAAAAAAATTGATTCATATATTTTACTTTTCCCCTTTGAAAAATGATCGGACCCTTTCTTTAATTCATTCAAGATACTCAATTCGTTATTATTAAACATGACACATCATGATTTACCTCACCTTTGAATTTTGACTCTCATCTCTCATGATAAAATTCAAGTATAGTTATGCCCATATCATGAGAACATTCACCTTATCCATAATATTTTAAAAGAACTACTTTCTCCACTTTGTAAAGACAAAAGGCACATAAAATCATAAAGACTTTTCAATAATTGTTCAAATAACTATGAGGCTTAAGGTTGGTAGGCTTTTATGTTATAAAAATTAAGTCTCAAGGAGGAGGTTATTTATTAAGTAAAATTCATGATATCAAAAAGTGTGATTAAAATATCCCCTTAAATGTAGCAATACCCACTTCCCCCAAAACTCAAAGTAAGGTCATGATCGAAGTAAAGCATAATGAATGATTAATGCACCCTCATTGATTTTTAAAAATTTTGTATTTTTTTTAAAGTTATGATTAGATCAAACCTCACATCTATCACCTAACCACATATGATAAGAAGATCATCGATATGGAAAATGGTGATTTTTGGTTCTCCCAAATCACAACCAATTTTCTCTCTTTTTTGGTTCCTTTGGTCGTATTTTTAATTCAATAGGGGAAAATAATGAAGTACAATGAATGATTACACAACCATTTACAATTCCCACTATAGCACCCTACACTTTTTCCTTACAATGTATTTTATCTCTTCCACCCTGATTCGCTTCACCCCCGCACTTCATCTTCAAAATATCATGCAAATACCAAGAGTAATGTAGGAATGGATAAAAATGGCTTGAAATGTGGATCATCCCTATAAATTTAATTCATGGTCTCTATGAGAAAATAAGGATTTATGTAAAGTTGGTCATTAAGGATAAGAACTTTTAAAAATATGCCTCAATCATTTTAAATATTTTTTTGTACAATCATAGCTTCGACAAGTTCTTCTCGGTGACATTTCCCAAGATCACTCAAGAAATATTCTCAAGATAAAAATAGGAAGTACTTGGTATAGAAATCCTCTTGGGAATGAGACATATGGTATTTGAAAATCACTCATGGAAAGACTAATAACAACAAATCAATTCACATGAATTTTAGAAATTCAAAGTATAAAAAATGGTAGGGAAATTTCATTTACATAAAGAAACTAATTCCCTTAAATCACGAGTCATCATTTAAATATTCATGATTCACTTTAAACATTAAATTTTCTATTTCACTCATTAAATCACATTAACATTGAAATCTAAAACATGGCATCATAGTATTCCTTAGAAACTCATGTCTCCTAGATAATTCAAGTAAATCAATAATTCAAATGTAGACATGCAATTTTATCTTTAATGCTCAAAACAAGTTTTAGGCCAAAAAATTTAAAGAGTTTAAAACTTTAAAAATTAAAAGTAAACTCCATTTTGAAATAAGACTTCAATCCTCTTCCTCTATTTAAGGATTTATTTTCCCATATATGAACCTAAAAAATAGAATTACTCACTTAAGAACAAGGATAATGTCATTAAAGAACAAAAAGATTAGAAGGATTAGGATGCATGCTGGACTAATATAAAAAATGAATTTTAAATATAAAAAGAATTTAAAGATAAATCTTGTTATGATCCCCCAAATAGGCCCTGAATTTTTACTGCCTCTAGTGGGCAATACTAGCTGTTATCCATATTCTATTGGGGTGGGTTTTCTTGTACTTGAACCACCATATGTTTATTTTCCGAACATCCACATTTGTGTTCTTTTTTAGGACTCCATGGATAGAGTACACCAAATCAACCCCCTTCTAAATGTGGTACATCTTACATGGTGGGGGTAGGATGAAGTATGGAGCCTCCTAGTCCTTAGTTGGTACTTCTGCAACATTATCTTTCTCTTCCTTTCCTCCCTCTATCAAATTTTCAACATCTATAGGGAGATCCAAGTGTTCCTCAATAGGTGAATATTCTTTTTCATCTTCATCCTCTTGGGAACAATAATACTCAGTTGATTCTAAAAATTAAAAATAGTTGGTAGTTATACTCAAATTAGTTTCAATGAAATCAAATTAGTTTGAGTTCAAGATTATATCATCTTTGTGAGTCATTTCGACTTTAATCTCTACTTCAGTTGATAGTGCCTCTTGGAGTCGATCTTCACTAAATGTTGGTTGGTATCCAGGATACTCCACCTCAAGTTTGACCTCTACTTCTTGGATTTCTTCAGTGAAAACTGGGGGGAACTTCTTTCTTGTCCTTGAATCATTGCAAGTCAATTTGGAGTTCTTCGATCATGCTCATCAAAACATGTGGTGAGATCCATGTCTCTTGGACTTTTTGAAACTGTTTGAACAATATAATAAGAGAGTCCCCTCTTCATTGAATCTCGGCCTCGGTATAATATATTTCATTTTCTCTCACCTGTGAGTAATTATTCCCTAAAATGAAAAGAGGGTCCTCTGAAAGCATCATGGGGAAAAAATATTTTATAAAATATTTTTTAATAAGAAAAAGTAAAATATTTACAAAAATGTGAATTTTGAAAAAGTTATATAAATAACTACTTAAATCCCTAGAAGTGGCACCAGTTTTGACGCACGCCTATCGTAGTTCATGGAAAAAGAAAATTTATTTTCCTAATGTAGCACAGTGGCTTTCTGGGGTCTTCTCACATGAGAAGAATTTGCAGTCGGTTCAATCACAGAATCCAGTTCACCTATTTTAATTATTTTTGTTTTTTTTATAATTTGGTAAACATAATGGTTTTAGGGGTTTTGGAAAATATTGAAATTAAAATAATGAAATAAAAAATTTAAATCTAAATGTAGATGCAGATGCAGACATAATGAAATTAGGGAAGAAAAGTAGTGGTCCTAGGGTTGGATAACACGGGCTCATTCATTATTTATTTATTTATTAAATTAGATTTGATAATTAATTTAGTGAAACCTCATTAATGAATTACTTTCCATTGATTTATTGAGTGTGTTATTTTAGCATGCGTTTGGAACACCAAACCACACCTCCTCCAATAGTCAAATAGGGTAACACCTCAAGCGAGAATGTAATTCCTACAGGAACCGGCTCCACCATATGTTGTTTCAACCCTTGTGGAAACTCCAACTACACTATATAAAGGGTTTTTATAATATAGGGGAGGGAAAATGAATCAATAAATGAAAATTAATGGATTTGGAAATAGTCTTGTGGTGGACGACCGCCGCACCCATGCAATACTCCCACCTCTACCACAAATAAATTTAAAACATTTTGAATTGAAGTGAAATAATGAATAACACCATGAAAACCACCCGTAGGTCCAACCCTTAAGTTATTCACATTCCATGGAAAATTTCATAGAGATTACGATGGAAATATGGAACAGACAGAATGAAAATTAGAGTTGGAAGAGAAAAGGGGTGGAAGAAGAAAGGGGAACACTTTAATATAAAAAAGATTAATGCATTACATGATAAAATAAAAATAAAAATATAAAGAAAATAAAAAAAATAAAAACATTCTAAATGGATCTTGTCCTACTCTCCTTGGTTCCCCGGATGGTGTGGCGATGGGGAGGAATTATTTGAGAGGTAAGAACTCCTCTCCTTTTATAGGCAGAATTTGTCCTCCACAAGTTGTCGCATTGTTGACCTAATAATTGGACAATTAATGTGTAGATACATTCATTACAGTTGTTCATATATGTTTTTCTAGTTCACCATAGAATGTTCATCTCATTTGCCCACCAGTTTTATGAGTTATGCTTTTTTTATTCGAGGTTTCGTTTTTTGGAAGAAGGTTCGAGAAAGCTTCTTCCAAAAGTATAACATTCAATGGTACCATTAATGAATTAAAAACTCCATCAAATTCTTTTTCAAGGATATCCTATGTGTCCTCATTATATTCCATATGTAATCACCTTCATTTAAGGTGTGTAGGCCGATATGTGGTTCTGTTACGGTGGTGGGGTCCACGCTGTCCGCCAGGAAAAATCTTCAAATTAATTGATTTTTAAGGCCTCTAGATGACAAAATCAGCCCCTAGTCCAGTTGACAAAGTTTTGGGAAATAAAATAAGGGTTATAAAGAAAATATAATCACTCAATTTGGAATTATATTTTTCTATAAATGACTAAAATTCCCTTGACATAAAAATCTGTCAAATCCAGAATTAAGCACCTTTTACCATTTAGATCATTTTCATTCTATAATCCAAATTACCCATTATTTTAATAAAACATTTAAATACATGGGTTTTTTCATTTAAAAACATAAAAAAATCATTATTATTGGATAAAAATTTTGAACATAAATTTTCGTTATCAATCCTACCTTCTTAGGCACTAACTGTTGCCACAAACCCAGGAATATCAAACCATATCACATCTACCATCATACCTTTAGGCTCATATTATGACACATAGAAAGGATCACATCAAAAAAATACACACAAGGCATTAACAAACAACAAATAGATTTAGCATGGTAAATTTCCTCTTAAAACATGGCATCTATCCTTTACAAATAAATGATCTTACTTGAACCCAAAAATTTATCTTAATCAAACAACTGATTCATTGTCATCTTTTGTTAACCACTTCATTTATCATGGGTTAAATTCATGGGTAAGCTAATCAACCAGAAATAAATATCTATTTATTATAAAAATATACTTCCAAAATAACTTCCAGTTTCATCAAACATTAGGGAAAAATGATATCAATTAATCGTGCTTTAAGTATCAATTCTATTTCCATTAAATTACAAGGATGTAAATTTCTATTGAAACATTCCACATTAACTATTTATCCAAAAATAATTATAAGATTTATGTTATTTTTTAAATTTTAAAGTAAAACAAAACATTATAAAAACACATCATAGACATAGATATATTACTACCCAGAAAAACAAGAGGTAAGCAATTATCATCATGGAAAAAAATCTGATCACTATAAATATAAACCAGGGTTCATTATTTTATAGGGTTTAATCTTTATTAATTTTACTTCCACCTTCATATAAAGATATAAACCATTATAACATTATAATTTTACATAAAACATGAGAAGAAATGAATCCCCTACCTAGAAAGGAAGTTTCTAACTATGATCCAAAAAAATATAGGGGAAAATAAGATGATATCACCACCTAAATTTCCTAAACATATGGACTTATAAAACCTTTAACATTTTCAGATAAGGAGGAATAAATAATTGAGAAACAATATCTAACCTTAAATGAATTGAAGCTATAAAAAATATCATGAAATAAGCTATTGCACACACCTATAAACATGGACAAGGTGGTTCCCATGGATATTTTTTAATCTTCAAGGGTTGAGAGGAAACTTTTTTTCATTTAGTCTCTTTGAATACATCAAATTTTAAAAATGAGTAAATATACATTTTTTAGACTTAATGATATGAGACCGTCAGGATTTCAAGATTATAGGTCAGTGATTGATTAAACATTAATTTAGATATCAATTAATTCATGTGGAAGGGACATGTTAAATCTATGAATGTTTAAGAAACCAAGGATATAAATATACATTTTGAAAAAAAATCCACTTAGGGAAGGATTTAAAACAATTTTTTCATCAAAAAATTCATATTTGCAACATTCTAGATCGAATTAAATGTTTTGAAAAAAATACATGAACTTTCTACCATCATACCTGCTACTGCCAGACTAAAATGCTACTACTATACAAGCTTACTTTTACCAGGGCATCCTGTTACTACTATAAAAACTTGCTACTACTTCCAAAACAACTTTCTTTTTCAAGAAAGACGTGATATCTCCAAAACAACTTGCGACCACCAGAAAAAATTACTTCCATTAGAAGGAATATTTATACTAATAGAATGAATTGGGCTACCATTAGAAGGAATAATATAATTTCTAAAAGGAATATTATTACTACTATAAGGAATCCTTCTTCTGTTAGGCTAAGAAAAAACTTTAGAATCTCGGGAAAAGGAAGACCCCAAACACCCCATTCACACCTCCAACCCAAGGGAAAACACAAAGGAACCGTTTTTTGGAACCAATGTATTACAATAGATACCTCTCAATAAATTTTCATCCTTAGGAATTAAAACAAAACCCTAGAAGAAAATGAATGGAGACCTGAAAAATTACCCATGAAATAACTCATTGGGATATCACTATAGTAGGAACACATCCACTCATGGAAGGGATAAAATAAATAACCATGAAATACCATCAAACAAGGTAAATATTACAAATTTCTAACACTAGAGCTCATTCATCCCACTTGGAGAAACATAGTGCAAGCCACATAACCTTATCCTAGGGAGATATACCTCTCAATCAAGGGTCAAGCTATAAACAAACATTCAAAGAATAGAGAAACCATATCATAACTAGATAAAAGTTAAAATAAATAAAACATTATTACAAAATGATAACTAGAAAACAAATAGCTCAAGATACTAAGTTTTTATCAGGAACTCATGTTCCCAAGTACCCTCCTCTATGCCATTGTTCCACCAAAGGACAGGAACCAAAATGATAACTTTCCCATGAAACACCTTCTCTATATGCACTTATATCTCCACATGATGCTATTTGAGGGTTATATAATTATCAATGTCAATCTCACCCAAGTCAATGATGTGAGAATCATCATGATGATAATAGTGAAGTTGTGACATGTGAATGAAAACATGAATCTATATTATCTGTAGGGCTAGTGCTATCTAGTATGAAACATATCCAAGAGGGTAGAACCCCTCAAAAGGCCTAAAAACAATATAGAAATATAAATCCCATGTCCAAACATTCCCTTTCCATGATTATAATTCACCTTTAGGAACAAATGATATCCAATGTTCAACTTCAAAGATATCCTCCTATGTCCCTCATTTGATTTCTGATGAATATGTGTTTCCTTCATCCTCTCACGAATCACCTAAACCATCTTTTTTATGCTTTTCACTAGTTTCAGCCTGAGAATTTCTTACTCTCCTACCCTAGTCCAACATAATGGAGAATGAAAAGTTTATTCATAAAAAGCATCAAGTGGATCCAAACCAATGGTGGAGTGAAAAATATTATCATAAAAAATCATGATCAAAAGAAGGAACCTCATCCAAAAACATCCAAAATCATGGAAACAAGTTTGCAACCTATCTTCAAGAGTCTGTATGGTCTTCTCTATCTAACCATTCATCAATTGAAAAAAAAATTATTATGGAAAAACTAATAGAAAAAATCATTTTGAAGAACTCTTCACACCCTAGATGTAAAATGTGGATCATGATCATAGATGGCCATCTTCGGGACTCCATAGAGCCTCACTACCTCCTCTTGGTACAACCTTGAGAAAACCTAAAATAATCTTGAATCCTTAATTTCTAAGAAGTGGGATGAAATTTTTAAATGTTCTACCATCACCCATATATAATCAAATCCTCCCAAATATTGACTTAAACTAGTGAAAAAGTCCATTGAAATATCCTTGCACTTCCATCGTGGAAAATATAATGACTAGAGCAACACACTAGGAGCATAGTGTTCAGCCTTCCCTTCTAAAAGACTAAACAATGAGACAAAAAATCTAAAATTAAACACTTCAAACCAGGTCACCAATAAGGATCGGTCAGATCATGGTACATTCTTGTTAGGTTAGGATGTATTGTTAAGGGTGAGTTGTGGAACTCATGAAGAACCACCTCACACATAATTAAAAGAATGAAAACTATATCATAGAATAACACCCAGTATTGATATTCCTCAAACCAACCATCAAGGGATTCACCACTGACAACTCAGACTCTCCATATCTCCACCTCAGAATCCTATAATTGGGAATCCTCCACATGTTACCCCAAATAAAACTACACTATTATATTAAAAAGGAATCCTCTTCCAACAAACTATCCTATATCAAGATTCATTATGGAGATCTCTTCCATCACTCTCTTTCAAATTCCACACTCGTGTAGGGCATCACTGTGTGACATCCTTCTCTGTGAATTAGAAACAAAATTACCCATTCCTAGGTAATATAAAATATTTAATTCATAATTCTATAATAATTCTATCCACCACCATTTCCACAAGTTCAAGTCTTGATAAAATAATACATGTCTTGGGCTCTTGTATTCGGTCAAAACCACAAATCTCTTGTCGATGAGTTAGTTACACATCAAATTTATGGAAAACACAACTACTAATTTCACAAGATCATGGGTGGCATGGATAAATTCATAGGTATGTAACTATTGAGACCTATAATAAATAATAGATATCTTCTTCATCAATACACTACCTAATTATATATGTGAAGTGTCACATAAAACCTCAAACTAAACTCCCTCTTCTAGAAAATGAAGTGCTGGAGTCTTGAACAAATTCTCATTTAGATAATAAAAAGAATTCTATCCCTGGTCAATCCATATGAACATTTGGTCCTTTCTAGTCAAGGATGTCAGAGGAGTCAAAATTTAAGAGAAGTTGGGTATGAACCTCATATAGTATCCTTTAAGACCAATGAAATTTGACACTTCTATAATAGCCTTTGTGAATACCTAATAAATGACTAAACTAGTCATTGAAGGATCAAAAACAACTCCATACTAGGACATGACATTGCTTAAAAAATGAAATACACGTGCTTAGAAATCACACTTCGAAATCTTCATGAATAGTTGTTTATGATGAAGAACTCCCAAAACTTCTTATAGATTCTCTTTTCCCTCTTCCTTACATGTGAAGTATACAAGGATATCATCTATAAAACCTACCAAAAAATGATCAGAGAACTCTCAAAACAATACATTCATCAGTATCAAGAATGGAGCTAGATCATTAGTCACACCGAACGACATCACAATGAGCTCATAATTCCCATAATGACATCAGAAAGTGGTCTTTGGTATATCCTCATCCTCTACTTGCATATGATTATATCATGATTATAGATCGATATTTTAGAACCAACTAGATCCTTTCATCTAATAAAATAAATCATCAATCCATGGAAGTGGGTAGTGGTTATTTACTATCAAATAATTCAAGCGATGAATAATTGATATAGAGACATAGACTATCATTGACCTTCTTTACAAATAGAATCAACACATCCCAAAGTGAAATTCTTGGACAAACAAAACCTCTCTGAAATGGGTCATTGATTTGTACCATTATCTCTCATAAATCATATTGTTCCATCCAATATAGATACATCGATATAATAAAATTTTACAAAAAAAAATCTATCCCAAAATCAATCACTCATCGAGGCGGTAATTCTAAAACCTCCTTAGGAAAGACATCAGTGTATTCTTACAAAAACCAAGGAAACACCATTCACTAAACCTCTGAAAAACTCAAAATTAACTCATTGTGAAAGGAATATAAGGATGTAACATGCCTCCATCACATATGAGGGTCTCTCTCACCAATGAACAAAAAATATTCTCTATTAGAATCATAGAATGAAATTTTATTCATGAAGTAATCCATGATATCCTATACCGAATACATTTAATACATGTCAATGATGATATCATATGGTTATATCCAAAAACATAGTATGTCTCACCAAGAGAAGTTGTAAGAACCCGGTTCTTATTCTTGATGTACGGGTTTCTTATTTTCTCCTTTCCTTAAGTGTTTTTAAGAAAATATAGAAAATGGGGGAAAATCTTAAATTTTGGAAAGTACACGCCGTGTACTTTTGGCCGTGTGGGATAGGTACATGGGGTGTGTGGCCATGCCAGGGATGAAGGGTGTAGGAACCGACTACACGACGTGTAGTGGTCCTTTACACATCGTGTAGTCAGTCGGTAGGCCAAAATAGTAATGCGGTGGAGCATCCGCCAACTGGACAACAGTACACACCGTGTAGTCGGGAGTACATGTCATGTACTCATGTCGACGGATGAACAGTGAGGTGGTACTTCTAGAGGAATAGTTAAATGAAGGAAGTACACGTCATGTACTTGGAAGTACATGCCCTGTACTTTGTTTTTCGCATAAAATGGGCAGTAGCATCCCCTCTTCATAGGGAAGGCTTAGAACCAGAGGAAGAAGTGGGAGGGGACGACTGAACCTTTGAAGATCCGTCGAGTGTTCGTCTGGAATCTGTTTCCTCCTCGGATGATCTCTTTGGAACCGCATGGGTAATCCCTCATCTTTCCTTAAGCTGTTCTTACCAATTCTTCCCCTAACGGAAGTTATTTACGTTTGAGAAGGTTTAATTCTTTGTCAGATCTACGTCATTCTTGGGCGTTTCTGGAACCGACATTCGTGTATAGCGCTCATTGGCGTATTAGTTAGGTGGTTTGGTGTTTATTTTTCCAACTGCTGTGTGTTTTGTGTATTTTAGTGCCACGAACCCATATTTGGGGTGTCATGTGGCTGAGGCCGTGGATATTTTAATACCTAGAACTGTATAAGTGATTAAATAAAGTTGTAAAACTGTTTTTTGGGATCGTTGCTTAGATCCGGAACCACCCCAGGGGTGTGTTCCACTGTTTATCCATTTGTCCAGGACACCCGAGGGTATTCCTTTAAAGTAGTAATTGTAGAATTTCCTTGAGAGGAATTTCTTGTCTACTGCTTGTTTATATGTTGGGCATGGCCCGGTTACTTATGCCTGAGGGTGGTGTTTTGCTATAGCAAGAGGGCGTGACTGTATTAGCTTGAGGGAAATGTTCTATTTCACTTAAGGGAAACCTTTAGTGCCTGAGGGCTTTAATTCTATGCCTGAGGGCGACACTTCGTATGCCTGAGGGTGAGATTCTGATACGCCTGAGGGCAATGCCTGAGGGCGAGATTCTGTATAGCCTGAGGGCAAGGTTTTGGTTGGCCTGAGGGCTTGGTGCTGTTGAGCACAGAATGTTACTAAATTTAATGGTTAAATGAATAATTAAATGGCAATATAAATGGTAAGTTAGTTACTTTTTTAGTACTGATTAGTTATTTTCATTTTACTACAGGACACTTGTTGCATGTTTTACACACAGTTGAGCATGGGCCTTTGGTGGGTGCCTACTGAGATATATTTCTCACACCCTGTTTGGGTCATGATTTTCAGCCCAAACAGATTACATTTCTACATGTGTAGATAGGGGAAAGAGTCCCTATACAGGTACATGACTGTTGATGAGGAGTAGGGGAGCATGGGACCGGGCTTAGGCTCGCGATGCTACCGGCTGTTTTGTTTTTTCTTTGTTGTACTTTGTATTATATTGCACTACTATGTAACATGTTTTTACTGCTTTCTTAGAACTTGTGGCATGTTGAATTGACATTTATATACTGGTTGGTTATATCTACTGCAGTTGTTTCTTTCAGTTTTTCATGGTTTACCGCTCCCGCTTTTGTTGTATGTTTTATTCTTTCTACTGTGCTACACTTTGACCAATGAGGGCACAGTTTCCCCACTATCAGACTTGGGCCCTCACCACTAGTCATCAGCCTTTGGATTTTGGGGAAATGCGCTTGAGGTCATGTGGCGAACCGGGTTCGGGGCACCCGTTGCATGGCACCCGGAACCGGGACGCTACATCAGTGTTATCCCAAAACTATCTCATAGTCCCTACATACCTCACATTGATGTGATCAACCTCCAACTAGCATAGTCAACACAAAGGGATCTGTATATATCCCAAACTCAAGACCAAAATTATATAATATGGTAGGTTATATGAAGGAGTTCATATCTCTTAAATAAAACAAATAATTCACCCAAATAGAAAACAAGTACATGGTACCTTGAATGATTCATGGCTTGTCTACAACTAGAAACTCTAAAGTATCCAGAAGACCATGACCTACTCCACGACCTCTCTTCCCCTGATGATGACCACCTCCATAGTGATGCTCTACTCTATGAGTATGAGGATCATCATGAGGTTTCCCCATGACTACCCTATCTACCCTTTACTAATCAAGGTCCAGAGCACCCTGAAACTATTTTATTGTCTAGAACTCGAACAATGGAGGACCCTAAATAAAAACAATTGTTACATTCTATCTGATCGGAATTTTTGGGAACCCTCATCATTTATGACCATGTACTCCATAAAAAACAAGTATATGATCCCTTGGAAGGGGAATGAGAGTCTCCACCACTAAACAAATGATATTATGTTGGTTATTACTTCCTTTATCTATATAAAATATCTTCTATATAAGAAACTGAGAACACCACACCACAACACTCCTATATATGGAATCCTGAAGACTCCCCACTCATGATGATCTAATCATGTCCAACATCCTATCAACAACTTATTCTCTTGAAAACACCTCAAGATATGTCATTAGTATAAACGAGGTGGCCTAGCACAAGATCTCTAGATGAAAAGTATCCTCAAAGTTCCCCGACCTATCCTCCTCATCAGTAATCATATATGAATCATATATAAGAAGATTCTTGAAATGAATCCTGAACTACCTCAAGTTGTACCTCCCCTATCAAAGGGTAATAATTTTCTGATGATTGTCCTCCTTCATGTTCAAATAAATAAAAGCTTCTCAAAAATAATCTCATAACTTATCCCGTGATACCACTAACTCTTTATGATCCCCATAGAATGATAAATACCACTACCATTCTACTACACACAACATCGTCACCACCAATGAAACAATTGTCTACTTATGAGAACAAATCAAATTGAATGATTTCTCCACCACCTTCAATTATTTATTTTTCTATAAGTATAAAATAGATCCATCATACTTCTGTAAACTCTATAATTGAAACTCATATAGTATTCTCCAATAAGTTTCTTCATCTCCAACCTCTACTCTATGATGATCTAGTAGGAAGTACTCCTAAACAACTTCGGTGAAAACCTAATGAGGCTGTCAATCAGGATCCATACATATAAAATAAAAAATGGTTAAGGAATCCTAAACCCAAAATATATAATATTTAATATTTAACAATTAATTAAGATTAAAACTAATCCAAAGGTCTACTAATTTCGAACAAACGTATAAAGAATAATTATGCATGATCTTTTCCTAGTTTTTAACACCACAACTAGTGTTACATATCTTATTAGGTTTAGTAAAATTAAAGGTCCATAAAATTTATCATAGGGAGGAAAAAATACATTTTTCCTAGTTGGTCTCCCATTTTTACATCACATACTAAACTCATCTCACACTATTTCCATACCATCCCATGTATTCCTCACTTGTGCCTACCTCCAAACTCCATCTTATCCCTAAACCTGAACTTTTGATACCACTCTGTTATGACTCCTTCCCCCTAAAGGTACCCCTCCTATTCCATAAATGATATAATAGAGATAATCACAAAATAATACCACCTTCAATAGCCCATGGATTGGTGAAAAGAACTAAGGGTATATCATGCACCCAAATGGGAGGCATTACCCAATAAAGAGCTTAATGAAAGAGATATTAGAAAAGTAACCCAATAAAAACCTTATTATAAAGATACAATATCCCAATACAAATATTTAATGTCTTATAGACTGAAATAACTAAAAATGAAACTAAAAGTACCAAAAGTAAATCCTTGTTTATGATCAAGAATCCTGAATTGATCCTAAACAACTCCATGAGTGAGTGATGTCCATATTAATCTCCAAACTGATTATTTGGACCTAAAAAATAGTTTAAATATACATAGGGTGATTGTAACTGGTATACTCAGTGTGATCTTACCCAGAGCCTCTTCTTACAAAGATAAATAAGTCATACTAAATTCCATTGAACAGAAAGTGAAGCTAACTCATCACATAATTAATTATTATAAGTTTCTAGAATCACCATGGATCTCTCAAAAAGTATTGCATACAAGAAACACATAATATAATATCAAATAAGGTACCCCAAAACCACTTCCCCACTGTCCTTTTTCACTCCGCCGGTGTTTCAAGTCCTAAGCTATCTATATCCAAAATTGAACCGGCCCAAAGACACCTGGTCTACTGTAACATATCATGCTCCATGTGAATTATATCATCTCATAATCTCATCCACATCTCCATATAGTAACCAAGTAGTTTTGAAATGCTACCATTGGTCATAGGATGTGTATTATATCTCAATCCAACACATCCTATACATGCAATACCTATAATAAATCTCATGATACTATATCTAAAGATACATATATATAAAATAACCACAATTCATTATCTCCCTATATACACATATATGTGGGAAGGTAACCATCGTTCATATCACCACATAAAAATATTAGGAGAAGAGAGTGAGGTGAGAGGGGGAGTTAGTCAAATGTTCTTATTTAACCTGTATGTTGGGGAAAACACCCTCCCAAATTCCACTCAGTTTTAGTTTCCCTACCGACATGGGTGGGGTAGTGTATGAAATCATATAACATAAATGGTATATATAACTCAAAACCAAAATATGGGAATTAAGTTAACCTTAAACTTAACTATAGTTACAATCTATCAGAAAAATTACTACCACTACTAAGGTCTAGATATCCTATGAGCACACAAGAATTCAAGGAACTTAATTAAATTAATTATTTCCTTTAAATATTTATTAATACATTAATTATTAGCCAAGTCTGTACCCTCCAGACATAATACAAATGATCCAATGGTTCCTTATGAGTTATCATTTGGAATTCCTTTCAAGAACCAATATCACGTGTTAAAACATTTATTATTAATTATCATTCTATAATTCTAGGAGCTCTAGGAATTTCCTTAAGCTATCATAAAATATATTCATAATCCATGCAAAACCAACTGCTTCAAGTAGTGGGAAAGTAATGAAAAAAAAGAAACCCAACTAGAAAACCTTTAATTAATATTTATTGACAAGAAATAATCCCATATTTGAATATAAAAATGGGAAATCCCAACTTTGACCCATTCCATAAAACTCGGTTCCATCCCCAACACCACCATGCATATCACCAACATCTCATACGCCAAAAACTTCCACAAACTTAGGCATCCACACCCATATCTCATTAACCATGAGTCCTCTGAGCTCATGTCACTTTGTATATAAAGGATCGCATCTAGAGAAATCACAAAAGACATTAAAAAATAACAAATAGAGTTAGTATGGAATCTATACCCTAAAAACAAGGCATCCTGGATTTATAAACAAAAAGGATTTCTTAACCGTAAAAATTTATCTTAATAAAAAACAATTCATTAACATATTTTATTAAATGATTCAGTTACCATAAGTTATAGCCATATGAAACCTAAGACATCAGCTATCAGCAAATATTAATTATTTAAACATGATTCAACCATAACTTTTAGTGTAATCAAACTTTAAGGAATAACGAGGTTATTTAATCATGTTTAAAGCATAAATTTTATTATTATTAAAATAAAAGGAAGAAAATTACAATTTAAACATGCCTCTTCAATTCTTCATCTAAAAATAATTTCCACATTTATGTGCTTTATTCAATTTCCAATAACAAAAAAACATGCTAAAACACAGTATAGACATAAATGGAACACTAAATAGAGAAACAAGAGAAAAATTATTACCACATTGAAAACACATGAGATATATATAACCATAGAAAAATGATTAATATTTAATATTATATAATAATAATTAAGGTTAATTCCATAACCACTAAAGGAGATGAATCATTATAACTTTTTGATTTCACATGAAACTGTAGAATCAATAAATCACCTACCTAGAGAGGAAGTTTCAACTATAATCAATTGAAAAAAGAGCAGAAAATAAGATCATTTAACTTATTGTATTTCTTGATAATGTGAGATTATACAACCTTTATGTTTTCTAGAGGAGGAAAAATTGAAATTGAAACATTCTCTGACCTTAAACAAATTACTACTATAGAAAATGGAGCTGGAAATAAGCTGTTGGAAACACCCATAAACATGAACAAGGTGGTTTCCAAGGATGAAGATAACTCTTAAATTTTAAATAAAAAAAATATGGTTTATCAGGACTAAAAGAAATAAATAAAATATTCAAACAAAGGAAATATATTCTTTTTAGATTTAAGTATATGAGATAGTCGTGATTTCCATACCATAGTTCAACAAGTAATTAAACAAAAATGAAGACATCAACTAATTCATGTATAATATCCATATTATAGCTATGTATTTTAAGAAACTATTGATATAAATATCCTCTTTGAAAAATATTTTAATTTTCCCTATTTAAGGTTTTAAAACTGTTTTTATGGTAAAAATTGGTATTTACAATATTCTCAGAAAAACTAGAAATCTTGAGGGGAAATGGAACTCACTATCATCAGACCTGTTATCGCCAGACCAACCGGCTCCCTCTAGACTATCCTCCTCTAGCTGGACCGACCTACTATTACCAAACTATCTTACTCCTTATAGACCATCCTTCTATCTCCAGACCTTCCTATGACCACCAGACTTAACCGGTGACTGCCAGACCATTCTATGGCCACCAAACATGTCTATGACTGATAAACCATCTTACAACCACCAAAACACCCTATAACCACTAGACCATCCTGTAACTTCCAGACTCACCAACACTCACTAGACTATCATGCAGCTACAGGACCATTTTTCAAAAATTAGTGGAAAAAAATTCCTACCACAAGAACAACATGCTATACCAAAAAAACATTCTACCATAATAAGTAATCATGTTATTGTTATAATGAATCTTGTTATTATTAGAAGGAATACTACTAGTTCTAGAATGAATAATTATTCCATTAGAATTAATCTTACTACTTCCTAAAGGAATCCTACTACCATTAAACCAAGAAAAAAAGTAGAATTTGGGAAAAAAGAAGAGAGAAATCACAACCTTGTCACACTAAGACCGAGGGAAAACACCAAGGAAATTTTTGTAGAAATTGGGGCATTACAAATATTTTTATTTTCTTTGTTTGAAATATTTCTTAAATTTTTAATAATATTAAATTGTATTATTTTATTTATTATTAGTAAAAAATTTGTATACATTTATTGTATTTTTTTTAATAATTAATTGTATTAATCTTTTTATTTTATGATTAATTGAGTTTATTAAATTTTTAGGAATAAATATTTATTTGAATATTTTTTTTGATTAAATGTATATTAATTGATGGTAATTATATTTTTTATATTTAATTTATTTATTTACTGTATTAATTCTTAGTTTTTATAATATTTTTTGTTTTCATTGTATTTTTATGAATAAATGGGTGATTTTTTGTTTGTTTTTGTTTTATGTTTTATATGTGTGTGTATATAATTTAAATCTATATGTTTTAAATTTAATAACATTATATATTTATAAGTGTTTATATTTTAAATTTATCTATTTATATAACTTGTTAAAATACAATATGTTTTAATATTTTAATCTATTATATTATCATTTTTGGAAATTAATGGATTGTAATTGGATAAATTAATGATGAGACAGTGAAAAATATAATAAATTAGTTGATTATTTCATAATAATTACTCAATTAAATCTTGAAAATAGTTATCTAATTTTCTATCCATGCATGAAGTGTTTGAATATGAAAACATTGGGGTATATATAAATCAAATACCATCATATATTCTCAATTTTTAATCATTGTAACATAGGATAGATATAGAATTTTTAAATAATACGTAAAGATATAATTTTGAATAATATGTTTTCCAAGAGATATAGATCATCTTGAAGGATTGATTCATGATTTAGGTATTGGAACCATTGTATCTATGTGGGGTCTTGCGGAGGCCTCAAGATCGAGTATCCTCAAGTACATTGTAAACACCTATAGATTTTTTTGGTATTTTTCAATTCCCCCACCTTGAACATTTATAAATTTATAGTTTTATATGTGGTGATAATATTGGTTAACATGAAATTAATGAATTTTTGGAGGGAAAAATTCTTCACTAAACTAATTGAAATTTTAAAAGAGTTACTTCCAGAAGTCAAAAGTATTTTAGATTCTAATTATGGTGCAAAACAATGTTATATCCAATGTTATGGGGTATAATAAAATATATTAATTCCCCAAAAAACAATGTATTTTATGGGAAGGAATATGAAATTTTATCATAATGTCTTAAATTTGGGATATCAAAATATAAAATGGATGAGAAATCTAACATTGATTCATTCGTAAAAAAAACTATCAAATATCCTATTAAATAAATCTTATATTTTTTATAATTACTCATTTGAATAATCTATTATCAAATTCAAATCATGAATAGAGGATAATATAGCATACGAATGACTAAATCTTTGATGGAAACCTATAATACCCTACTAGTTCATTATAATATAAGTTATTTGATCAAAAGTTTCCTGATTTTGGAAAATGAGTTTTAAAATTTTGGAATGGGACTGTGAACAGCAAGAACGAATCCATATTGGGGCCCTATTAGTCAACATAGTTCATGGGATTTTATATTGGTAGTGTAAAACATTTACCTACAAATATATATGAAGAAAATATATATTATAATGATCTTTATAAATTTTAAACCAAAACAACCTGAAAATTCTATTGAGGATTAAATATCACCATTTATTGATTATTTTAAATTTAAATGGGAAGTATGTGTTACAGTTTTTGATCCATACGAGAAGTATAATTTTATTTTATGTTTTATGGAAATTTTCTCTATAAATGAATTTCCTACATATGGAATCTTATTTGGAAATATTGTTAAGGTTTATAAATATTTTACAAATGGTATAAATGAACTTTATATCATCAATTTCAGAATGGAAGAATCAAGATTTGCTTAATACATTGAATATTTTTTTGAATGGGTCATCATTATTGATATTAAAAGAGGAATTTAATAGTTTACCATAGTTAAATATTTATCCACAACCATTTTCATCTGAATAATATTATAATGAGGTGAAACAATTGATATCGTATTTAGAAATAAATAAAGTTCAAATCATCAAACAATTACATGGAAGAAACAATCTAACTTATTTACGAAAAATTATTATATATTTTTTGAGATAAAACGTAACATTTACGTCATGAATGTTGAGAAAAACAAATATGAATGATTAATTTTAACCTTTTAAGATATTAAAGGGGATATAAAATATTTAACAAATAAAATATTGGACAAAATATCCATGGGAATATGTTTGGATTTAGCTTCCTCTATAAAAGGAAACAAAACATATTTACCTCTGACTTGTCATACATTAAACAAGAATGAGGAGATAAATTTTTACAATGTCTACATGGTATTAAATTACCCATGGGGTTTTCTTCAAATGTGAAAATTTTAGTGTCATTGATGGATTTAAATTTAATAGGTATGAAGTCTCATGATTGTCACATATGGATGAAATAGTTACTACAAGTTTCACTATGTGGAATGTTGTTGATACCTGCTAGAAATTATATTATCATGTTTTTTACTTTTTCAATTACATTTATAAAAAATTTGTATATCCATATTTTTTAGATTGTTTGTAGAATGAATTTATACTTATAATTTTACAACTAGAAATGTATTTTCTAACAACATTTTTTGATATAGCGGTTCATTGGATGATTCATTTGGTGTGAGAGATAAGAATATATGGGCCTATTTATTTATGTTGTACGCATCCTTTTGAAAGATATATGAATATTTCTATGGGTTACGTTAAAAATACACATTATAAAGAAGCCTCAATTTCTCAAAAACATATATTGTAAGAGGTGATTAAGTTCATTACTGATTTTTTATACTAATTAGATTATGTCAGTCTCCGTATATCTCGGCATTTGATAGTTCATAGTGAAGGTGAAGGGATTTTTGGATTAAAGGTAATTTCAATTCCATACGATGAAGTCATATGAGAACATTTATACATTTTGAATAATATAGGTAGGGTTGAACCATATATATCATTAAATATTACTTAATTTAAGGTAAGATTTCAAAAAAATGAAAACTGGTTCATAAATGAACATAAAAATACTTTTTTTCGTAGTATAAGAAGAAATTAAATAATTATTTATCTGCATCAAAACCATTTAAATTTTTAGGAGGGTACAAAGTATTATTATGATCACATGGTATGGTTTTTATATTAATAGTTCAAATTTTACATAAAAAATCAGAATGACAAGAGTACCATTATAAATAACAGATTAATGGTCACCTTTGAATCAATACATTTTTTTAATTTCCTAAAATAAAAATCGAATTTATACATCAATAAAATATTTTGGTATTGTTGAGGATGTATGGGAGATAAATTATACTAAATTTTTAGTACTAGTGTTTAGGTGTAACTGGTTTGATAGTAATAGTGATGTAAAATAGGATTAGTGTGGATTTATAGTTGTTGATTTGAAAATATTTTGTAGTGAAGAGGAATCATTTGCTATAGTGACACATGAAAAGTATATATTTTATATTGTTGACTGATAGAATGGTATGTGGTTCATCATTTTTCAAGGGAGAAAAACATTTGTATGATGAAAATGTTGATGATATCGAGGGATTATGGGAGATTTATTCATTTATTACATGATTACCTAAGGATGACAATGACTAAAATATAGACATGGTCCATGAAATATGAAATCATTATATAGAATGGATATTTAAAAATTCTCTGTTAATCTCATAATTATTCAGTTAAATATATATTTTCTATTTTTTTTGATACTTATATTTGTAAAAAAAACTCTATCTTGGATATTCAACTCTATAGATATTGATTATTATTTTCATTTTTGTATAAAATTTTATATTCATTGTTTTTAGTTACACATTTTTTTGGCTAAAAAAATATGAAATCGTTATTTTTTTCATTTATTATGGACATTTATTAACATTTTTTTAACTTGGATATTTAAATCTATATATGGGGATTATTTTAATCATTTTATAATTAATTTTTCTATTTGTCAATTTTATTTACACATTTTTGGTTGAATAAGCCTAATATCTTTAATTTTTTTAGGAAACATACACATATAATGACAATACTTTATTAACTTTGATATTTTTATTTATTAATATTGATCATTTGGATGATTTTTATAGTAATTTCTATATTCATCAATTTCCAGTGCACATTTTATTGTTAATGAAGCCTGATGTAATTATTTTATTATGAATATTTCTTTATGTGAAATATTTTTTAGATATTTATTTTTCTTTAGCTTTAATAGTTAAAATAGTAGATATAATTTTCTTTCTATTATTAAAAATATTTTGTAAAATTTTAACAAAAATTTAATTATAATAAAATATAGGTACATGGAATGCAATTGCACATCTATTTAAATGATGGACATGGAGGTATATAAACATTTATTAAGGTATTTATACATTTTCTGTATTAATATATCTATAATAATTAAATTATTTAATCAAATTAATTTTTTGTTAGTTAAAATTACTTACAACACTACTAGTGAAACTGCTATGGTAGAGTCTTCTTTTTATAGAAATAAATTATGCCCAAAGTTGGTATACGTGTGATAACATGTTTACCAAAACATTCAATTTCATGTGGGGAGTATAGGTTTAGAATCAAATTTGATGGTGATAAAAATCCAATATGGTCAAATGAAAACCATTTTAAGAGCTATATAAATATATAGGTACTTTGTAGGATTAGTATTTTATATCATGATTAGATGAGTTTCAAAAGGAGGGAAAATGATCAGCTGTGGAAATCTATAAAGATATAATTTATCATCTACATTATTTTTTAAAATTCTTTAAATATTATTTATTTCTTGAAAAATATCTAATTTATTTTATTACAGAAGACATTTTCCATTCAAAATATGAATAAAATTTAAAAGTTATGGTTATAATTCACATTAATTATATGGAGATACATTTAACCAAAATTGGCTTAATAATATATTTTTAAAGAACCTAATAAAATCCAACGAATCAAATATGGGAATATAGATATAGAGACCTGAGTGAATTTTATTAACATCTAGTGGGAGGATTCCTTTATGGTATAATAATTACTTATTATAAAATAAAATTTAAAAACTATTTCTTAATTATCAAAAAAAATAATTTATTTATATATAATCAATCTTTAGGAGATCTCACCAAGAGATTGAGTCACAGATTGTATATCATCATACTTTATCACATATAGGGTATTAATTACCAAATAAAAAAATTATTTATATTAAATTTTGATTAATTGATATCTAAATTTAGTATTTGTAGTGAAATAATCTTTTCAAACATAAATATTACATCTTTATAGATTAATATTCAATACATTTCATAAATATATACCCAGGGACTATAAAGGTTTAGTGACATTAGATACTATATACACAATCTTCTTATTTCATGAAAGATGTTTAACATTGACCATAAATATCTTCAAACATAGTACACTTCATAGACATATCCTACTTAAAACCATTATTCATAACTTAGGTAAAGGGAACATAAAAAGGTATGAGAAAAGATGACCAATAAGGGTAAACTTGGGGTATATCAACATAACATGAGCATAAGGATAGAGAACATGTGAGTAACATTTCAAAATCATAAATTGCATATCATATATTTTAAAATTTATTCCTAGAATAAATCTATATATTTCATAATACATGGATCATAAAGGAATAAAATAACATGATCCATGAGGGCATAACATTATAATGAGTCATATATTTGTGGAATACACATAATCATAGTAAATCGCATGTCAATGATACACACCAAGACATTAATAAAAAGTTAGGATTGGGATAACCACCCAAGTAACTACTTCAAGATTGGGATAATCTCCCATGTACTACCTTTTGGGCTTGGTATAACCTCTCATGTACCCTCGTTTAGGATTGATATAACCTCTCATGTACCCTTCGATCTCATAAAACATTAATCATTACCCAATGCATTGGATGGGGATATAAGTTCCACCCATCACATAATGCATACATTTTGTTTAAAAATTTCATAAAACATTCATCATATCATAACCCAAAGAAAAGAAATGGGTTTCATAATCATCTTATCAATTTATCATAGCATAACATGTGGAATGGGAATGGGTTTCCTAAATAATTCTTCATTATAATCATAAAAAATATATAAAAAGAATAAGGATGGTAAATTTTGATCATATCCATAGTAAACATAAGAAACACCAAAGTTTGTTGTCATTGATGAATATAAATTGCTTAAAAATATCTTTAAAACATTTTTTAGGAAAATATCCTTTCTATTTTGAAAACACTTATTTAAAATCTAGAAAGTCATCAAATATGAAACAAAAAAAAATTTATTTTAATTTAATCTTGGAAACTATCAATAGAAGCTTTAAATAATTTAGTTTTCATGATGGAGGAAAATATCGTTCATACCATACAAGTTAAAACCAAGATTCCTTTCACATTTTCATTAAAAAGTCAAGAGAATCTTGTTTGGAAAATTACAAGAATAATAATTTTTTAAAAAAAATCATAAAATAAAAAATGCGTAAATATGTCTTTAAACAATCAATTTAGAATAGTAAAAACATTCATTAAAAAAAATTTAGAAAACATATACTTGGTAGAAAAAGGATTTTCGACCGAATATTGAAATAAAGTTAGTTTTCCAAAAAAATAATCTCATGGACCCTTGAGTATAGAAAGAAGGGAAAATGAAGGGAAAATTTTATTTTAATGAAATAACTAGAGTATAAAAAATTTATGAAGTTCCTGATAGGTATATCATAATATTTCATCATCATAAACTTATTCATAAACAATCCTGATAAATAATGGGATTATGACATAAAACCATTAACTCTTTGGAAACATTTGAATCATAAGCCCCATGAATGAGAAAAAATTAATTATATATTATAACACATAATTTACAAATTAATATTCATAAAAAACATTTTATTTAGTATATAAACCACATAATAGAAAAATTGGTGAATATGGATTGTGTCCTATGGTAATAAAATTGAGATAAAATACCTTACCACTTTGGAAAATTTTAAATCACAAGAACCAATGGTGAATAAAATAAAATTAAACTTTAAATATCATGAAAATAATCATATTCATGATAGAACTGGTCAATGGGTTAGTATATACACTACACAAAAAAAAAGAATGGTAAATATGGCATGTCTTTGAGAAAGAAAACAGAGACTGGAAATATCTTACCTTAAGTCTCAATTTCCTTCATACATGTTTGAACCTCCTATATAATAAATATAGGTTATATATATATATATATATATATTCATAATTAATAATTATATATATAAAATAATATATTATTTACTTATGACTCTATTACCTGTTTATTAACAATTCCTTATTAAAACCACATTTTGTGTAATAACTGCTTCATTTTTCATGTATATTTTGGTTTGGTATTTTTAGTAATTGTAATTTGACCATGGTTCCATAATATATATAATATTAAAAATGATTCAACTATAATATATATTCATTTTAAATTTATTTATAGTAATCTATAAAATTTTGGTGATAAAAAATGAATTATAATGTTCATGGAGACGGTAGGTTGTATGTATGCATGAATGATGTATCAATTTTCTCAAAGAATTGAATGAAAGAAAGGTAAATAATATATAAACTTTTAATAGTCATTATAATTTACTATATATAATATGTATTCATTAAATATATCCTTATTACCTTTCTTATAAATCATATGTGAAAAAATATCACATCGCTTCTAGAGGTGGTAGTCCGTCGTTCGCACGAGCGATGTTATTGTATTCCTATGGAAATTAAAGTAAGAATATATATGTGATATAATAATTACATAAGTATAATTATATTACGAATATAATATTTATAATTTAAATCCACCATTATATCCTTTCATGAGAGGTGGTGAATGAAAATGAATTATATCGATTCGTGAAGTAATAGTTTGTCGTAAATGCGATCGACGATTTTGGTTTCAATTTTATATAAGAGTATATAGATATAGGTTATTACATTAGCATAATAATAAGTCATTATATTTTAGATACTGTTTTTATTATATTATAATTATTGAGACCTGACTTAAGGTGGTAATAGAAGAAGTTAAAAAAGAAATATCTTAGTGAAGACAATTAATCACTTAAAAAATATCCTTTGGATATCTTATTATGTACCATAGTATTGGTATTTTGGGAAGGAAAAAAGATCCAAAATATAAATAAGGCTATTTATGATAGATTCTTCTAGGTTTTATCTAAACCATATGGCTAAATAGGTGAGAATAAGTGAGGGGAGTAAGTGCCCTTTTATAATTGAGGAGGAGTGTCATTTCTGTAAATACCAAAAGTATTCAATAATGGGAAGTCACTCTTACTGTAAGTGCCTCAAAAATTAATAAATAAAACATGGGAGGGAATATATGGTTGATAAAAACCTTCACCAAAAAATTAAACACATCTTTTAAACATGTTATTCCATATAATTTAAGTTTACATATATTTACATTTTTGTTTTCACCATACTAAAAAGTTTTTTTTATTTACCTATTTGATTTATCCATTAATCCTAAGACTAAAATCATAAGTTTTAGTTAATATGGACCCCAATTATTCAAAATAATAATTCTAATTTATCAAATAAAAAAATTTTGGTTGAGGAAAATTAATTTTTACATTGGTTCATGTAATGTGAAATACCTCATTTTAACCATAATCACGGTCATTAATTTGTATTGTATTTTTTATTCATTATAAAAAATAATTAAGTTAAAATTATTATTTAATTTTAATTATGGTAATTTAAATTTTGGAATCCATTTTTACAAATTCAATTCACATAATTGGAGTTATTTAATGTAAAATTAAACCTGTAGATGCGATGAAAAAGCAGTTTTCCAAATAAACGTGTTCATAAGTATAGTATGTTTTGAAATAAAAAATCAATATTAAACTTATTAAAATAAAATAAAATATAATAATAAATATATAAATGAACCAATTTTAATTTTAAAACCATATTAAAATACAATTCAACTTGATACATTCTTTAAACAAAAAAGGTGGTTTTCAATAAAAATCTATATTTTTCATTATTCATTTAAAATTTAATCTTTTAATAAAATTTTCAAAAGTTCACTCTAAGATAAATTTGAAATTTTTATTTAAAAAATTATGTTAATTTATTCAAATAAATTTTATAAATGTTGTAAAAAATAATTTTATAAATTTATTACAAAAATCAATGGAACTTATTTTTTGGAAAAATGTATTTTCAAATCATATAAATATTATGACGACCCATATCTTTAATACAATTTATTTATTAATTAATTATATAAAAAGAATATTTATTACAATTAAAAAATAACATTAATCCTAGTTTATTTGGGATATTAGGTAAATATCACATTAGTTTGACATATAGATACAACAACATTATTGAAAACATCCTTAAAATGATCTAAAATTCCATTTCCCTTTTAAAACTCCACAGGAACACCTAAGGACATTTATATAAAATGGGTGAGCTATAAATCCTAGTAAAGGAATAAAAAAATTATAAAAAGATGAATGTTTTAAATATTATTCAAAATTTATTTTAATGGGATATAAAAGGTGTGATAATCATACAGATGAATACCAAAGCATGACATACAATGATAACATAGAGGCAACATAGGAATGTGGAAACAAATTAAAACATGGAATCATAAAAATAATTCAAGGATACTGTCCAATACAACATAAAATCGTGTTTTTAAGATAACCTACTTCATACCATACATTGAATATCATGTGATTAAAAAATTTCCCAATACATTGGAGGGCTATATAATTTCAGGCCCACCCATCACTTTCATACCATGTACATGCATAAGTGTGACACATATATCTTTCAACATAGGATCATATTTCAAAACATTTAATCATGAAATTAAATATTTTGGTATACATACATGTAATTCCATTAAATATAAATGATAAATACATCTAGATTAATATCCTTGAGTGGAAATGGGGATGAGTATTCACAAAACAAAAGTTTTCCACAAAAAACCACAGGGTAATTTCGGCAGGAGAAACGGGGTACTCAATGGTTCCTAGGATGGATTAATGAGAGTTAAATGGGTGTCTAATCACTTGTAAATAATAATGTAGGTAATATTGATATGTAATAACATGACCCAACATGAAAAACTAGGAATTAAAATTTATAATAGAAATAAGGTTCTTGAATTGAGAGGATAAGGAGAGGATCTCTTTCCTTGAGAGGGTGTTTCGAAAATATTGGGAGGATCTTCTTGAGAGATTTATAAAACCATGGGAGTTATATATAGAGTAAATGTAATAGTATATTCTTGTTCTAGGGGTTTTTAGAGAAGGTGACTGGAATCTGGGTTGGGTTTATATAGCAAAATATAGGGAAGATGTTTATTATTTTCCAAACATTGGTTTTGGACTCTATACAATAAAGTATTAAAAACCACAAACCTTACCATATTTTTTCCCATGGATTCTTAAAAATTGATGTTTTTTTAATTATTTTTCAAATTTAAAAACATATATCCTTAAAATAAAACTATTTGTGATGTTTAATAGAGTCATGTTCCAAAGAATTTATTTTTAAAAATTAATATATAATATAGGTTTTGTATGATTCATAAAGGGTATAGAAAATTAATAAAATATCCAAAAAAAACACATTATTTTAAATGTTAAATATACATTTTATCATGGATAACTTTTATGTTATATATTAAATCACTTCTAGGTCATTATAATATCATAATATACAACGTATATTTATATGGAATTTAATTTTGACCCAAAAATGTACTATCTCTGAATATTATGAAAAAAATCACCATTGGATAAAATTTATGTGAGTATTTCAAAAATTGTATTTATTTTATCCAAATAATTCTATATTTATGTTAATTTAAACTTTTAAATAAAAATTTCACATTTATGGGAAAATGTTAGGTTTTATTACAATAACTGTATTTTGTCCCTTATAAAATTATTTTTTATTTCATAAAATTATATTTTCATTTATATTTAATAAAAGTTATTTAATGATAATATATTATTAAAAAATAATTTATTTAAAAAATTATTGAATTCATTAAAATCAAGTGTCTTGATTAAAACTATAAATTTTACAAAAATAAATTTTGTGTTTCATCGTATCAAAATATTATTTTTATCCAACACATTGTCTAATCATTTAAAAAGTAATATTAAAAAGGGATAAATATAATCATTGTTTTTTAAGTAAAAATATAAAAATTCATATATTTAAGGTCTAAATACAAATACCTTTTTTGCACCAGTGAACACCTAGAGGGTAAGGTGTGTGATTGTGAGATTTTCATGAGGTGGTTTGACGAACATGGTTTGAGCCATGATCTTGATGAGATTGAACATCAACCATAAATGTTTTCACTAATTATTTGGTTCTTTAATATAAACATGAAATTTATCAAGGGAAAATCCTAGTGAAGTTATCTCCATAAAAATATCTGATAAATGGGCTTTATAGGGTATGATCTGACTAGTCGATGTCATCGCTTCTTTCATCTATAGCAACTGGACTTTATCATAACCCATAATATATACTGATCACATGATCACTATTCAATATCTATATTATCAAAGTTTATGATGCTTAATGGTCTTTTAAATATGAAATTACATAACTTATAATAGTCTAAAATAACCAAAATAGTGCATGTGTTTTCTATAACCACAATACATAAGGAGGAATTTAATTTAATAAAAAATGGAATTTTATTTACCAAAGTTTGGTTTGTTAAATTATTACCCCATTCAGAAAATTCTCCCTCAAAATTTTCCTTTCCAATACAAAAATAAATGAGGGTAAATCTGTTACGTCACATCTTATGGTTCTAATGTTTCTTCCTTAATCTTTTGGTTTCACTACAACACTTATACCAAGTGATTTTCCTGTTTTAGTATAACATTGTCTCTAAAATCTAAGATCTTCATCAGATTATACACATATGAAATATCATTATCTATGGGTACCACATATGGATTTAGTACATGTGAAGGGTTTGGTATGTACTTCCTCAAGAGGGATATAAGGAACACATCATGTACACGAGAAAGGTTAGGTTCTAGTGTTAGTCAATAGGCCACCGCTTTGATACGATCAAGGATAAAAAATAGACAATCGTATCTAGGACTAACATTTACTACATCCCAAACATCATGGATTTCTTCCATGGTGATATAAGTAGGGTCAGTTTATCACTGACCTCAAACTCCATGTAATGTCCCAAACTCAGATGCCACCCGAAACAGTGCCCCGAGCCCGGTGGGTCACAAGGCCTCAAGCGCATCTCCCCAAATGCTAGAGGTTATCGAAAATTAGTGAGGGAATAGGTGAGTTAGTGGGGATACTATACCCTCATTACCGCAGTATCACAATACAAGTCAAACATATAATAAATAGTATAAGTGAAATAAAAAGTAGTCAACTAAAAATAAGACAAGATAGGAAAACATATTAATAACTAGAAGAGTTTCATATACAAAATGATGTAGATGATACAAGTATCTAGAAATCATCCAGAATATTCCATGGAAATACAATACAGTTCAAGTATCCCAAAAATAAAAAAAGACCAAAAGGGTATCACAGTAGCATCACAAGCCTCATCTTGGTCCTATGATCCCATGCTCCAAAGCCACAATCAACAACTAGTATCAGGGCTATTTCCCCTATCATCACCTATAACCATGTAATCTATTTAGGTCCTAGAGGAGGCCCAAATAGGGTGTGATATCCATGTAGGAAACCGCCCAGGTCTGTATAGCTCTAATATAAATATACAAGGTGCTAGAAAGTGTAAGAAAAATAGTAAACTAAGTGTGTATGCCCATGGAATAAGTCAATAGAAACTAGCAGTACCAAAAATATCCTCAGGCCTCCTTACAAAAGTTTCATCTCCTAACAAGGTAGCTATAACAAATTAAACAAGTCACACAGCCATGTCGTATATCCATATGTATCAAATAAACCACATCCATGTTGTATAAAGAATTCAAGAGTCTCACGTCCATGCCGTATAGTGAAGTGAAGAATCTCATGGTCACACCATATAGTGAAAAGTAAACCCCAAGGGCCAGATCTAAGGTGTCACCTACCAGGGCATCCATGTAATAAATCTAGACCATGAAGGGTTGGATCCAAGGAGCTTATCCAAGGCATCCACATCGAGTCCCATGGGCATCCCAGTGGAAACTCAGTATAGGCACTGTTTGGGATCCTATGAGCATGGAAATGGCATGTCCTAAATGATACCAAACAAGAAGTATCCATAGGGTAGCAAGGCCCGAGGCATCCCACATAATCGAGAACCAAGGGGTAGAGTCAACCCAAGGCATCCACTACTGTGTTCTAGATACAAGGAGATAATTCCATGGAATATATCAAACCATTAAATCAAATAATTCAATTTAAAAATTTATTCCATGATAGTATACCCACTCACATAAACATTCACAAGCCATGAGTATACCCACTCATGCAATCCATTTATCAACTACAAAGAATATGGGCCTACCCTTACATATAATCCATTTAACATGCCATTGATCATTTCATATGGGTATACCCCCCATAAAATCCATTTAACAATCAGTTGAATTATACAATCATGGAATAACCAGATATAACAAGGTAAGGAGGTAGTATATCTCCTAAGCAAGCTATTCAAAACCATTAATGAATATAAAGGCCTCCTCTAACTAGGAAATCACAAGCACACACCACTTGGGTGGTTTAAACAAGTATAAACACGTAATTTATTGAAGTCTCACACCATGGGTGACCTTGAATCGAGAAATGGGTACCAAAAAACCTAAATGGAACCTAAGGACATCCTCACTAGGTTAAAATATAGCTACTACAAGAAAATCTATCAAAAAATGAGGCCTCACCAGAAATTCTATCGGATGGCGAAAAGGCCAAATGCTTGAAAATCACTTGAAAATATGAAATAATGTACAGACCACCTACCTCTTATAGTTAGTAGAGAACTCATCCAGTATCAAGTCCTTTTTTTCTTGGTTTAGGAGTAATCTGAATAATGAAAGAAGAGCGAGAAATTAGGGCATATGAGACTAAATCCAAATATCACATTCATTGTTCCAAATACTCAATAATGACTAAAAAGGAATTGAGTACTTTCTGATGTGGTTCAAATAAGACAAACCAAACTCAAATCAGAGTGTGAATGGATTAAAAATATGAAAAACCATTTTATAGGGGTTTAGGCTTCCAAAAACAGAGAAAAAGAGGTTGTGCATAAGAAAAATGAGGTTGCTTCCTATTTTATAAAAAAACTTGGTGGGCTAGTACACGATGTGTAGGAAAAGTACATGGCATGTACTTTCCTATTTTTTTTTTGAACCAAAAAGGCTACACATCGTGATGGTCTAGTACACGATGTGAACTAGATGTACACAACGTGTACCTGGCCTGTAGCCAGCCTTCATCCTTTTTCTACCTCTTTCCCCCTCATTTCCCAAAAACAACCCAACCGTCCCATGGCCCAGTTTAGGGTCTAATCCAAAAAGGAAAGTAAAAATAATTAAGTCAAAAGGAAAGATCTTTACCTCAAGAAAAACCTGGGATCTTACAATATTCCCCCCTTATAGTAATTCATCCTAGAATTTCTATCTAAAGGTTTTTCAAGATTGTTATAAAATAAAATCTAACCTCTGAGCACATATGTCAGCCTCCCTCTCTGAAGTCTCATCCTATAAATGGTTGTGCTTCCATAGCACCTGTACTAGAGGAACTGGTTGGACTCAGACAACCTTCATGAACCTGTCAATGATACGAATCAGATGCTCCTCAAAGGACACATCAATATGAAGCTGAACCAACTCTAGCTAAAAAACATTATATGGTTCTAAGTGATAGTTTCACATATGAGATACGTGGTATATTTATTTCATGTATTGGTACCTCTTAGGTAACTGAAAATGATAGGAAACTGATCTGACTCACCAAAATTTCAAATGTCCCGACATATCTCGATGAAATTGTACCCTGTCTCCTAGACTGTCTGTGTCCCCACCTTGGTGAAACATGAATGAAAACCCAACCCCTGACCTCGACCTCTAGAGGTAATCTTTGGTGATCTTTATATGATTTCTAATAAGACTGTGTTGTATACATCCACTTCGATATCAACTAACCATGCTCAGAAGTCTCTTACACAAGAGGAAGTCCTAGTAAAGTTTCCAATCCTGCCTTTAACTAGTATAGGGGTCATCGGTATGGCCTACAATATATATCCTCAAATGGTTCCATTTGTATCATCACTTGATAACTTTTATTGTATCTGAACTCTTCCAGGGGAATGTGCCTCTCCCATGATCCCACAATATGCAGGAAGCTTGCTTGTAGCATGTCCTCTAGCACCTGTATCATACGCTCTGACTAGCCATCAGTCTGAGGGTGGCATGTTGTGCTCAGAAGAACCTATTTACCCAATGGCCTCTCAAAACTCTGCTAGAAATGAGACATAAATTGAGTGTCCATATCTGAAATGATAGTGTGTGGGACCCCATGTAGTCGAACTACCTATCAGATATACATCCTTCTGAGCTCATCCAGACTAAAGGTCTCCTTGATTGTCTAGAAATTATCAACCTTCATAATCCTGTCAACAACAACCCACAAAACATCATTACCTTTAGAAAACCTTGGAAAACCATTCACAAAATCCATCATGAAATCATCCCATTTCCACTCTGAAATTGGTAACTACTGTAAAATCCTTTCCATTTTCTGATGTCCCACCTTCACCAAGTGATAGGTGGAATACCTCGTAACAAAACTAGTTACCTCTCGCTTTATATCTATCCACCAATACTGATGAAGTAAGTCACAGTACATGTTGGTGACACCAGGATGCACTGCCCAAGCTGAATCATGGAACTCCCACATCAACTCCTCACATATAACCACTAGAACCTAGACATGTCCATAGATATAAAGGATCTCATCATGGCCTACTATCCAATCCGAAGGAGGGTCCTCACCTGCCACACACTCACATAGAACTAGGCCTTCCAAATCTGATAAATTCCTCATCCTAACTCTATCTAGCAGGGTAGAGGTCATAGTAAAGGATGAAATATAAGTCTACCCCTGTCTTTCATGCACCTCCAGATGCATCTCATCCATAAGGTTCCACTCGCTAGTATCCTACTTCACTGCTTGTATCTGAGTCCTCATGCTCAATGCATCATCCACTGCATTGACCATACTTTATGTGTAGGAAATATCTAATTCAAATGACTATAGCTACTCCACCAATCTCTGCTACCTCATATTTATATCACACTATGTAAAGATATACTTGAGGCATTGTAACCCACCGGGCTCAGGGTACTATTTCAGTTGGCATCTAGGTCCAGTATGTTACACTCCAAGTCACATTGAGGATTGTTTAGATAGATTTTATGTTGAGTTTCTGAAAATTTAATATGATTATGAATGGTTTCAACCATCTCTATTATATCTTGGGTTAGATCAGGTATCATCAGCTTAGGCTCCACAATTTCATCCCATCATGTTGTAGTAAGACATATCTTCACACACATATCCTCATAAGTTTCCATTTGAATGATATAATAGAAAATATTTTTATATAAGAACTCTAATAGGGGAAGGTTTTAGTCCCAAAATACTCTGAAATTCATTTAAAATGATCTCATTATATCTTATAGAGTTTGAAAAGACCTTTCAAACTAAACATCTATTTGAGGGTGATAATCATTTTTGAATCTCAATTCTTTATCAAATACTTACAGAAGGCTTTCCAAAAACTTGAGGAAAACCTCGGATCTTGATCAAATAAAATGTAGAGTGTAACTACGATAATTATTACCCCTTACCATATATATATCTTAGTGAGTTTTTCAAGAGATAAATCTTCCTTGATAGCAATGAAAAGCGTTGACTTTGTAATACAATCGACTACCACCCAGATGGAATTATTTTCTTTAGATTTCCTAGGGAGTACAATGATTAAATCCATGGTTATATTATCCCATTTTCATACTGGTATATAAAATGTCTCCATCAAATAATTATACTTATATCATTCATCCTTTAGTTTTTAGCATACCAAGCATCGATATAGAAATTCTGAAATATCTCTCTTCTTGATATCCCACCCAAAAAAATTATTCAAATATCTATACATCTTAGTGCTTCATGGATGTATAGAGAAGGATGATATATGTGAATTATCCATAACTTATCTCTTAATTTATGGTTTTTATGTGACACATATCTGGGTTCCAAATCTTATACCTCTATATTTAGAAAAGTTGAACTCTAGAATATTCGCTACCGTTATCTGTAGCACCTCATCATATTTCTGAGTATCCTTAATCCTCCTAAGAATAGATGGTTGAGTTGTTATTTTAGAATGTTTGGATGAAGATACTTTTATTATTCCAATATATATCATTTTCAAGTACAAAAAATATTAGATCCCTAGAAATCCTCTTCATAGATAGAGTTGTGGGATCCTTTCTACTCAAGCATCTACCACTTTGTTTTCTTTCCTATGATGGTAACAGATTGAAAAAAATAATACTTGATCAGCTCTAACCACATTTTTTGGAAAATTTTACATTCCTTTTGTTTGAATAAACACTTCAGGATTTTATGATCCATATATATGTCACACTTAGCCCTATAGAGATAGTGCCACCAAATATTTAATATAAAGATCACTATTTCTAATTCTAAATTATCAGTTGGGTAGTTATGCTCATGTATATTTAGTTGTTAGGAGGTATAGGCTATATATTTTTCATCTTTCATGACTACACAACCAAAGACATGTTTTGGATACATTACCATAGATTAAAAATCCATCCCCAATGTTGGGTAATGTGAGTATAGGTGTTGTGATTAGCCTCTTCTTCATCTCTATAAAACATTCCTCACATTCATCATTCTAGAAAAAACTGACTCCTTTCTGAGTTATATTAGTTAGGGGGATTTAAAATCATGACATGTTTCTTAAAAATTGATGATAGAACCCAGTAAACCCATGTAAACTATGAATTTCCATCACAAAGGTTGGACTTGGACATCCTTTAATTGCCTCTATTTTTGAAGTGTTTATAGATATCTCTTTGTTGGTGAAAACATTCCCTAAGATTGTTACTTTATCTGACCATAATTTTATTTTCTTATAATTAACATACATATTTTATTTCCATAAGGTCTTCATTATAGTATTAAATGGTTCCTCATGTTCCTCCTTTCTTTTAGACCCAATTATAATATTTTCTATAAAGACTAAAAAATAATTCAAGGTAATCCCAAAAGACTCTATTCATGAATCCCATGAATATTTTAAAGAAATTGTGAGTATGAATGGAATCATTATGAACTCATATTTCCCTTACCTTATGTGAAAATATTTCATGGGGATAACCTCCTTCTTCAACTTTACTTGATAGTCCCCCAAACAAAGTTCCACCTTAGAAAAATAATGGTCTCTTTGTAGTTGATCAAAAAATTAATCATTCCATGGTATAGGATATACACTCTTTATTATAATATTTTTGATCCCACAAAAATCAATTCATAGGTTAATTGACCCATTATTCTTCTTTAAGAAGAGTATCTATTCACCCCACAATGAAACACCTGGGTGTATAAACCCTCCATATATATTCTCTTACAATTTCTTCTTTAGTTCCTTAGTTTCAACAACATCTATTCAATATTGAGTCTTGGATATTGGAATATATCCATGTATACGATTGATTGAAAATTCAACCTCTCGACTCGGAGAAAGACTATGAAATTCATTGGGGATAACATCCGCATATTCCCTAACAATGGGAATGTATTTGAGGACGGTCTTTTTCTTGGAATAAACCATTTGGGAAAGATATGATTTATATTAGGGAAAAAATATACATGCCTTAGATTATGATACCAAATAATATTCATCCTACTCCTTGAACTGGTATATAATCAAAGGGTGATTCATAATATAGAGTCTAATTTCCTTCTATCATAAATTTATACTGGCACAATATAAGTAAATCCAATCAATTACTAGAATAACATAGAATTATATTAAAGGGAGTACAAAAAGGTTCATAGGGAATTTTATCCCACAAATTTTGATATGAGATGATCTATATACTTTGGATGAAATAATTGCATCATTTTTCATTTTCACTGATTGCTCTACTTTTATACTTTAAAGTGGTGTTTGAATAGTTCTAATAAACTTGTGTGATATGAAAGAATGAATATAACTAGGATCAGAAAATATTTTTTCTATTTTTGAATGAATAAATAGTGTTCATGCCACCACATCATTGTTAGGATCCACCTACATGGTTGTGATGGCATAAGATCAACCTTTCTCTATAAAAATTGGAGGTTTTTATCATTGGTTTTTATTAAAATTCCTTGGATTATTGCATTGATTCACATAGTTTTTTTGTTCATTTTAGTGTAAATAGTGGATAATGGGATGATGGTTGATCATAGAATTCCTTTCTTCCATCACATTGGTGTGTTTCTTCCTCTAAACATATCTAACTTGGTTCCCTTAATTTTAATTCCTAAATAATTTCCTTATCCCTTTTATTCAATTTTTGGGGTGTTTCTTCCCACACCTTTGAAAAGTGGGATATTGAAATTTCATGCCACTAATAGATTTCTTCGTCATATAGTTAGAATTAATCCATTTTCTGATTTTTATGCCTGTGAGAACCTTCAAATTTTATGATATATATTTTTGGTTTTGAGGGAACATCAAACAATTTCCTAATAGATATAAAAGTACCAAATTTCAAAGGCTTTCTATAGACTCATATTTATCCAACCAAAGAAGCAATAAACTTTAAATTTATGGGTAACAACAAATCCAGAGGCATATAGTGCATTCTTGTAATGTTTTCCTCATATTCCCTAATAAATTTGTCATCATTTTCATTGATTCTAAGGAAGACCATCTCAATTTTCAATTGGATAGTGAAAGAAAAATATTTTTCAAAAAAAAATTAAAATCACTTCCAATCCATAAATCTGATTTCTTCCTTAGGCTGTGTATTTTTTGGACAATTTCCACCATTGATCATCTTATCCTTCCATATGATAAACATCCAGCATGACCATCTCTTTCTCATATTATTGAAGGAAATAGAATATCTTTTCAATTAAATTAATCCATTGTATCAAAATTAGGGAATCGTAAAATCTACTGAAATTCAGAGGCCTTTGTCACATAAATATCTCAATTAAAACTTTCTCTTTATCAGGTTTATTTGGGTGTTCCTCCTAATTTAGGTTTCAGTTCAAAACATGAGTTAGTTTAGAAATTATGGTCATAAATTTCATGATTCCTTCTCCCATAAGGTTTGGAATCTCATTTCAGTAGAAATAATATTTCCCCTCACATTGGTTGTAGACTCAGTTCCTATTATTTCTAACCATTGCCTAGAATGGAGGTAAAATTAGGGATAATGATTTTAAAATTATTAAATACATAAAAAGGAAAACTATTAAAATTTAGTGAAAAATCATAAATGATATATATTCCTTAACCTATAAATTTCTAGGCTTTAATCTTAGTTATCTAAGATATATTTCCTACTATAAAATATTAGGCGATTTTTTTCCATTAATAATGGTTCATAATGAGCTTCTAAATTTTACAAAGCATATCCCCAAGGAGTGTCAAACTTGGTATACATCAAGGCCTATTTTCTTGCACCAGTTCATGATCGAGTCTAACTCAATACTTTATTTTTAGGGTTGTTCTCCCTACATATATCTATACTAGAACCACATCCACTTGTAGTATTCAAATAGGGTTTATTTTCTTGGAAACCACTTAATCTATAATTTTTTTAAAAAAATATGGATTTTTTACTTTGTTTAGTATTATCCCTAATTATTTTACCATAGTTTTCTAATCCAAATCCCAAAAAAAATTAGACTTTTCTTTAATTCCAACTATGGAAACCTATATATTTAATATACTTTTTTTCATGATTTATTGCATAAAACTACACATAATAAAATCCTAAAAGGTCATTAAGTATAGTTTGTTTGTGAAATTAAGTACATATAACATCAACATGATATATTTATGCAACGAAATTAATGAAAACTTCCTTAACATTCTTTAAAAATTCATTTCCCTTCTATAACTAAATGGGATAATCTAGGGACATATATATGAAAGGGGTGATCTATAATGCTCAATAAGGGAATTAAAAAAGAATAACATAATAAAAGTATTACATGTTAGTCAATAGGAATTTCAAGGCACATAAAATGGGTGAGAATCATTTACATGAACATTAAAGCATGCACATGAGCCTCATCCCAGTTGGTGAGGTATCCTTAAGTGCATCCACAAGACCCAGGTTTAAAACCAGGTATATGCGTATTTCTGGGTACTATAGCAGTACTGCAGCAGGTACTATAGTAGGCACTATAGCAATACTATACATTGTGTAGGTACTGTAGTAGAACTGTACAGTGTATAGGTACAGTAGCAGAACTGTACATTGTGTGGGTACTATAGCAGGCGATGTAGCGGTTACTGTAGCAGTTAATGTTTGGTACTATAGCAGCTGGAACTATTCACCTTGGTCCATCAGTTTCGTCTTGGAGTCCTTAAGGCTTTTAGGCCACCCAGGCATTTGGGTCAGTAGGGCTTTCAGGCCACCTTTAAGGCCTTTGGGATACCTCAAGGCCTTTGGGCCACATGAAGTTGCCCCAAACACACTACAAAAAGGAGCATCCCTAGAAGAGGATTCAGAGAAGGTGCACTCACCAGAGAAGAGCCAAATGGATTTTTCAGAATAATAGGGTATAGTTATGACATCAGGACTAGCCTATTCTTGCACAGGAAGCCTATCCAGAAAACCATGCAAAGGTGAAGAGCTATTATCATGATGTAGATGCTGGGGAGGGGCAGTTCCTTATATAGAGTCTGGTTGAAGTCCCTAAGACCTTCGGGTCATGTAATCTTCTAATCCTATAGGCCATGTAATATCTGAGCCTACGGGCCTTATAAGGATTCCCCCTCATCCCTAGATAGGGGGATTATCAAAAATCAATAAAAATGAAGGCCTTCGGGCCATTCGGGCAACATTCAAGCATGATGCATGATGATAACATGAAGATAATATGGGAATGTCGCAGCAACATAAAACATGGAATCGTAAACATAATTCAAGGATAACCACTAAGAAAACATAACAAATTGTTCTTATTATAACCTCTCATTAACCATACATGGAATCTCATGAGATTAAAACATTACCCAATTCATTGGACATGTATATAATTCTGGTCCCACTCATCAATTTCATATCATGTACATGCATAAGTGTACCACATAGATCATTCAACATAGGATCATATTTCATCACATTTAATATAATTATTAAATATTTTTGGATTAATACATTTAATTCTCAATCAATTAAGGATAGTAACATCTTGGTGAATGGACATCAGTGTAAATGAGGATGAGTATTCACAAAACAAAACAAAAATCATGGAAAATCATTGGATAATTTCAACAAAATAATGGGGGTACTAAAAGACTCATGGGAAGTATTAATGGGAGTGGAAGGGGTATTTAATCACATTTAAATCATAATAGATGTAAGATTTGTTGGATCTTAATATAGATGAAAGTGTATATTACATGGAACAATACAAGTGGGGTGAATTATAGGTTTAAAAACTTTGTATTTAAACTCTTAATAATGAACTTAGTTTAATAGGTCTTAAACTAATACAATTTACAACCAATACAAATGAACATACAGCTCTTGGATCGATGGATATGATATGTTTTAATACCACAAGTAATGAAGAAAAATTATATTTTAATTGAATACAATGATCAGAGTAATATAAATGTAAATGATTCTATCATGCAGTGTATAGAATCTATTAATACAATATATAATGAATGAATCATAATTGAAACCATCACAAAAGAAAATAATATGAATCTAAAGAAGAAACAAAATTATTTATTTTCTATTACAAATAGTAGTGGAAATGTAAAGTTATTATAATTATTTTATCCCAAATAGTAGTGTATCCTTTCACCTAGGATAAAAATTCTATCTTACCACCACCTTGGTAAGCCCTTGATATAATGATCGACACAAATGTCTTTCTATACTCGAAAGTCCTCGATTAAGAAGGAAATTAACACCTATTTCTTTCAAACACTTGAAATCCCTCGATACGATGATCAAAAACATGTCTTTATATCCTTGTAATCCCTTGATCATTATCACAATGATCGATCGCACAAAGAAAAACAAAGCACTTATAGAAATACAATAACTTAGAACAAGTCGTTCACATCCTGTATCTTCAAGGATTTCACACAAACCATGAGATAAGTCACACTATATCTCTCTAGAATTTGATAAAATAAAAAGTTGTCAAAATTCTCCAATATGTTTCGAATGACCTCCTATTTATAGGCCTCAAGTTCCAACAGTCATATTTCCTCCAATGGTCATATTTATTCACAAAATTCAGAGGTACTTGGACACCTAGAATTACAATAGTCAAAATAAAAAATAATGCGTGACATCATTTTGATTGGTATATAAATAACCCAACGACATCATTTTAGTTAGAAAACAATAAGTATAGAAGAATTAAAGAATGAGTAAGATGAAATATAATGAAAATCATTTATGTGGTATTGGAGTAAAATATGAGTGAAATGCATTACATGAGTAAGGTACGTGACTTGGTTACGATGCTTAATATAGATAAGATACATATTATGGTTAGGATTATTGTTGTGGTTACGATTCATATCATATTTACAATACATAACATGGTTATGATGCACAATGTGATTACGATGTATATCCTGGTTTCGATACATGGTTACGATGCATAACATAAATATGATACATGACTTGGTTATGATGCATAACATGAATACGATACATGACCTGGTAACGATGTATGTGGTTACAATTCATGATTACAATAGAATAATTAACCTTGTTATGATGCATGATTACGATAAAATACTTAACCTGGTTATGATGGATGATTACGATACATAGTTTGAATATGATACATAACCTTGTTACGATGCACATGGTTACGAAAACAGCATATGTGGTTACGATTGTAAAATAGTTTATGTGGTAACAATGAGAATCAATATATGTGATTACAATTGAAAAAAAGGGTATATTATTACAATGTAGATCAACATCATGTGTGGTTACGATGGAAAACAAAAAATGTGATTACGATTGTATGTGATTATTGTATATGTAATTATGTAGATAATAAATCATATAAACAAGAAGTAATTTGTGATTTCAAAAACTAAAATATCAATGGGAAAGTCGAAACATATTTTGACTCAACAATCTCTCCCTTTTTGGAAAGAATAAAACAAAATAAAAAATAAAGACTTTTCTCCCATGAAGTTTAATAACTCTTAGGAAAGTAATAGTGAATACAACTAATTCCACCCGAGGTTTAAAAAATCACTAGGGATCGTATTATATTTACATTTACATGTGTTTTCTCCCACATAATAAGGTATTAATAAATTTCTTCTTTTCCAAACTATTCTCCCCGTTTTTCAACAGCTTATTGCAGAGCCTTCAGCTTCACATCTTGTCCAACAATTATCCTTTCTTGCTTCAGAGCCTACCTTTATGAATCTGGTTGATGGATTCCTGAGGTTTAAGCCTTGCTTCTAGGTTATTGAAATCATCTAGTCTTAGTCTGAAGGCCTTGTCTAGGACTAAAATTCTATTTGATATCAAAAAACCTCACTACTATCACTCTCCAATTTTTATTTTAGTCAATCAATCTCTTCAGATTCTATTCCATTTGATGTACCTAGTCTTTGAAATACTTTCAGTTTTTAATTAAAATCATCAAGAAACTTTTTATAGATAGAATTGAGATCATTTAGCCTATTCACCAATTCATCCTTCTTCTCGAGATGATTCTTGAGGATATCATCAACATTGTATGACCACTTGACAAACTTATTACAAGACTTGTTGTTCTCAACAACATGTTCCTTGAATATCTTGAAATCAGCTTCAAGATTCAGAAACATGTCCATCAAAGTCTTAACAGAGTCTATTCAATCATTATGAGCATTTTAAAGGATTTCAAACCTTGCTTCAATATTTTGAATGAATGGTATCATCTTTTCCAATCTATTCAAATCTTGTTTGATGTACTTAATTCCCTTCAAAGTGATTGTCCTTTTAGAATCTTTATCTTTAGTATATTCTAAGAGGTCATCGAAATGAGTTTTAGTACCGATCAATTGATCTGGAAGATTTTGATTCTTATTATATTATTCGTCATCTTCTTCTTTATCTGAAATCTGAATGAATTTCTTGGAAGAAACATTTTGAGAAACTTCCTTGGATGGCTGAGGATCTGGAGATAGAAATTTGAAGGATAGAACATTTGAGGATTCAGATGAATGGTTTCTCTTGTTTTCAACTTCATTCTCTTCCATTTATTCTTCTTAAGCTTGTTCTTATTCCCCTTTTTCATCTTGTTCTTATTCTTATTCTTGAATGAGAATCTTCGTGGTCGATTATTCAAATGGTTTTATTTCCATGCCTTTCTCTTTTGGATCCATTTGAGTCTGAACAGGTGGATCCCTTATTGCAATATTGGTTTTTTCTTACTCAGCTATCTTGAGAAGACAATCAATGTCAATTTCTTGGGAATTTCTCTTCTTCATTCTCTTATTCTCTTGTTCTTATTTTAATGTCTCTTCTGTTCTTATTTTCAAAGCCAGTGCTTCAGCTAGATCTAAACCAAACTGAGGATCCCCTTCTTTCCTTTCTTCCTTCTTCTTTCTCTACACTACAAAAACCTCATTTGAAACTACTTTTTTTTCTTTGATGCCTTTGGAGTTGTAGTCATAACTACCTTTGTTTTGCTTGAAGTTTTCTTTTATGGCTTAGAAGGTATTTTACTTCCATCAACGACTTCCTTTTATTTCTCAGTATCCAGATCATTCTCAAAATTTTGTGATTAAGGATTGAATTGTAACTTGAGCCTCCTTATCGTATCCTTACTGATTAAGGGATCTTTAAAGGAAGTTATATCTGAATTAATTAAAACATTACACAAGTTTAAGAATTATTTAAAAAAACATATTGATAATAGTGGTAAACATGATCAGCTAAGATGTTATATTACCATATTTAAGCTTCTTAATTTTCAAGAAAATTAATCCCATTATATGGAACTTCGTCATATTCACCAAATAATCAAGCACATACACATATGAAACTTTTAAAGTTTCCTTGTCACCTTTTTTCGGCACTAAAAACCCTTACATCTAGAGGGATGTGATTCAATTATATCATAATAAATGACTTAACATTCTTTTATCCTCATTAATCTCAAAAAGATATTCTAAATATTTTCTCTTATCAAAAGTCCCATAAGATTATAGTAGTTTGTGAGAAGGACATAGGGTATAACCCTCCGATGGTACACCCAGAAATGTATCTACTTGTTTTATTGAGGTTGTATACTTCTTATCATACATCATAATGGAAATCTTGAGACTGTTGTCTATATCTATTGATTTATAAAATTGTAACACCTCATCATGGAACACAAAATCCTGATCTAAATCTATTCTTTCAACAAAAATGGATTCCCAACCTTGTAAACATAATATCCTTTTCAAAGATGAATCAAAAATCTCGTAAAATCCTCAATAGACCAACCTTTCACCTCGAAAGGTCATGTAAGAGAAATATTTTGAAGACATTTCCTTTGGAGATGAAGCAGTTGACTCAAACATGAAATACTATATCCAACCCTAAAGTTTTTTCTAGTTACAAAAGTTGATTAGATCTCTGGTTACAAAAACTGACGTAAATTCTGATTTCAAACCTCTCTAGGTATATATTAAGCATTAGAACTTGAGATAAAATCATATGAGTTTCATGTGGGATAGTTAGGGAGGGTTTCTTTTAAAAAATAAATTGATGGTCATGATTAGAACTAAAAGATCCAATGGGTAAGAATGATTTTGAACTCTTGATGTTTTTCTTAAAAGAAAATAATTTTCAGACTGAAACTGATTAGGGGTTAAAAGATAGAATTAAGAAAAAACTATTTGAACAACCAAAAAAAGGCTTTAGAAATTGTACCTATCAAATTATTAGGATAGATGTATTGGTTTTAGTATATTGTTCTTATGATAATAATACATACAAAAATTTATTACTGAAAAACACATGAGATAGATAATAATTCTAAACCTAGTAAAATCAAATAAGTTGGTATCGATAATCTAGTCCCGATAGAATAATCCAATACCGATAGTAAGTACCAATGGAAAGTAAAACTGATAAAAGTGAAATGGATAAAAAATTTAAAATCAATGAAATTGAAACCAATTAAAATGGAAAATCGATAAGAGTGAAACTGATTATAATGTAAAACTAATAAGTGAAACCGATAAAATGTAAAACTAATAAGTGAAACCGATAAAATGTAAAACTAATAAGTAAAACCAATAAAAAGTAAAACTAATAAGTGAAACTGGTAAAATGTAAAAATAATAAGTGAATTTGATAAAATTTAAAATTAATATGTGAATTTGATAAAAGTAAAACTGATAAATGAAAATCTGAAGAACGTAAAACTAAAGAGTGAAATGTATACTCCCCTTTGAAAAGGAGTAACTCAATGTAAGGAGATGGTTTAAACAAGAAATACATTTGAATGATTAATTTATAGTGATCATTCCTAGTTTCTATTTAATGTATTCAAATCTATCATAAGATAATTATTTTGTGAAAATATTGGCAAGTTGTTCTTGCATTGCGATGAATTTTAAAATAATATCTATTTTTTGTGTGTGATCCCTAAGAAATTGATACCTAATATCTATGTGTTTTTCACATGAGTGATGTTCAGGGTTTTTGCTAAGTGGAATGGAACTAGTATTATTACATAGTATTTGATTTTTGGAAAAACTCATGCCATAGTCAGTGAGTGTGTGTTGCATCCAAAACTCTTGAGTACAACAACTTCTTCATATTACGTATTCAGATTCATCAGTGGAAAGTGCTACTGAATATTGTTTTTTTCATAACCAAGAAACTAATGAATCTCAAAAGAAATTACATGTTCTGGATTTACTTTTTCTATCTATTCAACAACCACCAATGTCAGCATCTACAAATATTTTCAAAATAAAATCATATCGAGAAGAATAGAATAGTCCTAAATCCATGGTTCCCTTTATGTAGAAAAAAATTCTTTTCACTACTTTTAAATGAGATTTATTTAGATTGGATTGATAGATTTCATGTAATCATACTGAAAACATTAAATCTAGATGACTAGATGTTAAGTATAAAAAACTTCTTATCATACCTCTAAATGATTTTTGATCTGTTGGCTTCACAGATTCATCAAGATCAAGTGAAATTGAGGTACCTATTAGAGTGCTTATACTTTTAGTGTTGTCATATCCATAATTTTTGAGTAAATATTTGATATAATTATGTTGGGATATATAGGTTACTTATAGTTTTTTAGATATTTTAAAACCTAAAAAGAATGTTAACTCACCCATCATACTCATTTCAAACTTAGATTTCATTAGATTAAAAAAAGAATCAGTTAGATATTGCTGAGTTGATCAAAATAAAATATCAAAATCATATATTTGAACAATCAAAAAAAATTCATTTTCCATTTTTTATAAAATTATTTGGATCTGAAGTACCTTTTTCCTAATAGTTTTATAAAAGAAATCATGTAAGTAAATAATACCGAGCTCTAGGGGATTGTTTAAGGCCATATAAATATTTGGTAAGTTTGAAAACATGATCCTGGTGTTTTGAATCTATAAAACTAGGCGGTTGTTCTACAAAAACTTCTTCATGTAGAAAACCATTAAAAACCTGAATTTTACATACATTTTAAAAATTTTGAAGTTAAAGAATGTTGCAAAGGATAATAGAATATGAATAGATTCTAGTATAGCTACCAGAGCATAGGTTTATTCATAGTATATTACCTCTAGTTGATTATATCCCTTAGCAACAAGTCTTGATTTATTTATTATGATGACTCCATTTTCATCACATTTGTTTCTAAAACCCCATTTTACACTAATTACAGTTATTTCTGTATGTCCTTCAACCAAGGTCCAGACTTGATTCCTTTAAAATTAATTTAGTTCATATTGTATTTCTTTAATCCGATCTTCATCACCTAAGGCCTTATTCAATGTTTTAGGTTCAAATTAAGATAGAAAAACATGATGTTATATTTCATTTCTCATGGAATTTCAAATCCTTATAGGTTGATTTACACCACCAATGATATTATCACTGGGATGATTCTTAAGGAACAATTTATTTGGGTTTTGTAAAACCTTTTCATCAACATAGGATAGAAAATCTTGTGGGGTAAATATTTTAGAAACATTTTCTTGAGTATTTCCCTTTTAAAAGAGTTTTCAATCAAGGGTTGATAATAAGTTTGTGAAAACTCATATTTTGATGTTGGTAGGGGTGGTTTAAAAGAAAAGGGTTCAGTTTCATCAAATTTAACATGTACTATTTCCTTAATCGTACAAGTGTTTTTTTAAAAACTCTGTAAGCCTTAGAAGTAGTGGAATAACCTAGAAATATTCCTTCACCAAATTTGGGTGCGAATTTATGTAGATTATAATTAGTATTCAATATGAATACTTTTAATCGAAATACTCCGAAGTATGAAACTTTAGGTTTTCATATAGTGCACAATTCATAAGGTGTTTTATTAATAAAATGTCTTTTTAAAACTCAATTTATAGTATAACATGCAGTACTAATAAATTCAACCCATAAATTCTTAGCAACTAAGTATTCACTCAACATGGTACTTATCATTTCCTAAAAAAATATGATTTCTTCTACAAACAACACCATTTAGATGAGGGGTTCTTGGAGCAGAAAATTTGTGGGTAATACCTCTCTTACTACAAAAAGGTTCAAAATTAAAATTTTGAAATTCTCCACCATGATCACTATGAATAGTTATCAGCGGTAGGTTTTTCTCATTTTTAACTTGGGCTCTAAAAGTTTTGAAATAGAAAAAGGCTTCATATTTCTTTTTTAGAAAATAGATCCATTTAAATATGGTGTAGTCATCAACTAAAACAAATACATAGTACATTCCTCCAATGATTTCAGTTTGTGTAGGACCTAAAAGATCCATGTGCACTAAATGTAATTTATTAGAATTTGAAACTTTATTAATTGATTTAAAGATAGTTTTATGTTTCTTTCCATATTCACAAGGGTCAAAAACTTTTGAAGACTCAATTATATGATCCAGTAAATCCTTAACAAGTCTTTTGATTAAGAGTTTACAGATATTACTATGATTATAGTTTCCTAACCTTATATTATATAACCAATATTGGTCTTCTATTACACTTAATCAAGGAAAGTATTGGCTCTGAAGGTCTTCTAAGTTGTGTGTGTATACATTCTCATGTCTACGGGCAGAGAGAATAATTTCATCCTTGGAATTTTGAACTATCATTACTAAAATTCACACAGTAACATTTATCACATAATTTAATTATGCTTAAGGCCTTTTACAAACAAAACATTTGAAATTAAAACTTTTCCTAAAATAACTATATTACATATACCAATGATATTTCCCTGAGCATTATCTCCAAAGGTCACACTTCCACCTTTCATTTCGATGATCTTTTCAAAGAAATATTTATTTCCAGTCATATGTCTAGATAAACCACTATCCATGTACCAAATATTCTTGTTTTTGGTACACCTATTGTTTTCCTAAAAATAAAACAATTAGTCTTTCAGAACCCAAATTTGTTTAGATCCAGAAATGTTAGATAAAAGAATTTTAGGAATCCACATTTGTTTTAAAAATGATCATTATGAAATCCTAAAAATTGGGTTTTATTAAGAATATAATTTTTTCCCAATTTCCACCACATTGACATTTATTGCATAATAGAGCACTTTTGGGAACAAAATAGTTATGACTAAAAATATGTTTTGAATGAGTATAACCAATTATGGAACTATTATTTGGAGGAAGAATTAGAGAATACATTTTTTCAAATTCATTCCTTCGAGTAGAGAAATTTGATAAAATTTTCTAAAGTGAAAAAATTACAGATTTTAGTCTAATGGATAAATTATCATTCTCACAAGAAATTGTTTTGGAATTGGTTTTTGTTTCAAAAACATTTTTCTTTAGAACAAGTTGTTCAAAGTCCTTAGAAATTTTATCCTTCTTAGAATTTACTTCCATAATTTGTTTTTGAAATATTTGTAAAATCAAGAGTTTTCTTATCAAGATCTTTTGAAAGATTTGATACTTATTTTGTAAGAATATCTATTTTAGAGTTTACCTTATCAATATTTTTCTTGAGTTTGGAATTTTCATTCTTAAGTAGTTTGGAAAATCTTGATACTTCTTCAAAATAATGTAAATTATCCTATACTGAGAAAGATTCTTCATCTTAAGAGTAAGAATATTTCTCATGAGAGTAATTTTCATTTAAAGATAGATTTGTAAGAGATTCTTCATTATGCACCTTGTCCATGAGGCAATGATTTTCAATAGGTATTCTGGCTATAAGTCCAATATTCTTCTAACTAGAAGATTCATATTCTAAGGATTCATCTAATTAATCTCCACCACCTGCACTCTAAATATCATTTTCTTTAATGACATTCTTAGTCTTTGACTTTTAATACCTTTTCATGTTTCTTTCAGAATTTTTCTCCTTCTTATCTTTTCTTTTAAGCAAGGGACAATATGGTCAAATATGACCTGCTCTTTTACATTCATAATAAGTTAATTCTTAGTATTTTTTGTCCTTCCTATATTTATTTTTGAATATGAACTAAAATTATTTCTTTCCAAAAATCTTGTTCATTCTTCGAGCAAGATTGGATAATTCATTCTCTGAAAGATCACTTTTACTAGATTCTGATATAATAACTTTCTTATCTTTAGATCTAGTTACCCTTTATAATGTCTTTCATTTAGATGTATTAGTAAAAGCAACACTTCCAATACCAGTCTTCTTCTTATTAAAATCTGCATCTCTTTTCATTCTTGTCTCATGCAATAAGAGAGTACCAAATAATTCACCAAGAGTGATTTGAGAAACATTACTGTTCTCATAAATAGTTGTCCTTTTTGATTCCCTATCATTTGAAATTATATAAATTATCTTATCTACAAGCACTTCATCATCAAGACCTTTTTCTCGCATTGATTTAAACCTATTGAAAATTTTCATAAATCTTTGTTGAATCTTTCATACTGGTTCTCCATAGGAAAAAACAAAACCATGATATTCTGCTTGAAGGATTTCTCTTCTTGTTTCTATAACTTTAGATGTACCAAAATGTGGGAATTCTAATTTATTCCATATAAAGTTGGATACTTTTCATGATGATATCTAACTATATATATTCCTGGTAATAGAACATAACAAATTATTTCATACCTTGTAATTCAGTTGATATTCAAGTTTCTCTTGGTTGGTGAAGGTTCTCACTTCCTTGTCTGTGATTTTGTAATCTCCAGTGAGCATGGAAAATTTGTGCAATCTAGTATTAATGAAAAAATTATTCATTCAATCTCTTCAGTACTCATAATCATTCCCATCAAAAATAGGTGGTCTAGTTGGGTTTAGATTGTCAATTGATACAAAATTCATTCCTATCATCTTATAAAAACAATAATTTTCCACTCCAAACATTTTTGAAGTAAGTAGTTATAAACAAAATATTTGTAATTGAAATAAAATTATGTTATAGAATGAAATAAATCAAGTAAAAAATCAATAGAAGACTTGTTTCATTCTAATTGTTGGATCATAATATAGATTTAAGTGTTATTAGATGGCAAAATACAAGAGGGGTGAATTGTAGGTTTAAAAACATTTTATTTAAACTCTTAAGAATGAACTTAGTTTAAGAGGTATTAAACTAATATAATTAACAACCAATACAAATGACTATATAGGTCTTGGATCAATGGATATGATATGTGGTAATACCACAAGTAATGAAAAAAATTGTATTTGAATTGAATTGAATTATCATAGTAATACAAATGTAAATGACTCTACCATACAACGTATAGAATCTATTAATACAATACATAATGAATAAATCATAATTGAAACAATTATAATAGAAAACACTCTAAATAAAAAGAAGAAATAAAATTATTCCCTTTATATTACAAATATCAATGGAAATGTAAAGGTATTATAATTATTTTATCCCAAAGAGTAGGGTATCCTTTCAGCTAGGATAAAATGTCTTTCCTACCACCACCTTGGTAATTCCTCGATATGATGGTCAGCACGACTATCTTCCTATCCCCAGAAGCCCTCGATTAATAAGGTAATAGACACCTATATCTTTGAAACACTTGAAATTCCTCAATACAATGATCAGAAGCACATCATATTATCCCTGAAAGACCTTGATCATTATCACGACGATCAGTCTCACAAGGAAAAACAAATCACTTATATAAATAAAAGAACTTAGAAAAAGTCATTCACATCTTGTATCTTCCAGGATTTCTCATGAAGCAAGAGAGATGTCACAATATCTCTCTCTACAACTTGATAAAATTAAATGTTGTCAAAGTTCTCTACTCTGGTTCGAATGACCTCCTATTTATAGGCCTCAGGTTCCAATGGTCATATTTCCTCCCATGGTCATATTTATTTACAAAATTCGGAACCTCGTATTACAACGGTAAAAAAAATAGCATACATGACATTGTTTTGATTGGTATATAACTAACCCAATGACATCGTTTTGGTTAGAAAATAATAGGTATATAATAATTAAAGAATGAGTAAGAGGAAATATAATGAAAATCATGTATGTGGTATTGGAGTAAAATATGAGTGCAATACATTACATTAGTATATTACATAACATGGTTATGATGCTTAACATGGATAAGATACATATTGTGGTTACGATTAATATCCTAGATATGATTCATATCGTAGTTAAAATACATAACATGGTTATGATGCATGATGTAATTACGATGTATATACTGGTTACGATACATTGTTACGATGCATAACATGAATATGATACATGAACTGGTTACAATGCATGTGGTTACGATGCATAACATGAATATGATACATGACCTGGTTACGATGCATGTGGTTACGATGCATGATTACGATACAATACTTAACATGGTTACAATACATGATTACGATACAATACTTGACCTGGTTACGATGCACGGTTATGATACATAATATGAATAGGATACATAACCTGGTTATGATGCACATGGTTACAAAAACATCAAATGTGGTTACGACTGTAAAATAATTTAGGTGGTTACAATGAGAAACAATAAATATGATTACAATTGAAAAAAAAATGGAATATTATTACAATGTAGATCAACATCATGTGTGGTTATGATGAGAAAAAAATTGTGATTAGATTGTATGTGATTATGATATATGTAATTACAATGACAATACAACATATAAAACAAGAAGTAACTTGTGATTTCCAAAACAAAATGATCAATGAAAAAATAAAAATATGTTTTGACTCAATAATATTTATATGTAAGAACATACTCCAACATGAAAAATTTGGAATTAAAAGGCATAATACAAAGACTGTGCTTGAATAAAGTAGAGAAGGAGTGGATCCCATACCTTGAGGAGGTGTTTCCAAAAGCTTGGATAAAGCTTCTTAATAACTTGGGGAACATTTTGAGGGATATAGAGAAGAAATTTCAAATTATAGTTATTCTCTAATGGGTTTTAGTGATGCTTAATGGAATATTGGGTGGGTTTATATAGAAAAAGAGAGGGGTGTTCTTTATTCTTTTCCAAACATAGGCTTTAGACTTTATTCAATAAATTATTCAAAACCACTAACCTTGATAGGGGTTTTTACCATAGTTTCTTCCAAATTGAAGTGTTTTTAATTATTTTACGAGTCTAAGAATCAATATCATTAAAATAGTGCCTTTGGTGATATGGAAGTGAGACATGTTCATACAGAATTGACTACAAAACCTTAATATATAATATAAGTTTTGGAGGATTCATAAAGGGTTTATAAAATTAATAAAATAACCTAAAACACACATTATTTTAAATTTTAAATATATGTTTTTTTGTGGATACCTTTAATGGAATATATTACATAACTTATGATTCATTATGATGTCATAATATACACAGTATATTTATACCATATTTAATTTTGACAAAAAAATCAGTTGTCTCCAAAAAATCAAAAAAAAATAACCATTTTATATTTTAAACATGATTATTTAAAAAGTATTATATATTTTATAATAATAATTCTATATTTATGGGGGTTTAAACTAATAAATAAAAATATACATTTTCTGAAAAATACTGGTTTTTTTACAATAACAGTTTTTTTACCCTTATAAAATTATTTTGGACTTCATAAAATTATATTATCATTTATATTAAATAAAAAATTTCCTATAAAAATATTTTATTAAAATTTAATTTATTTCAAAAATTCTTGAATTCATTAAAATAAATTGTCTTTCCAAAAACTATAAATTTACCAAAAATACAATTTGTGTTTCATTGTATCAAACTCTAATTGTTATTAAAATCATTATCTAATAATTTAAAATGTAATAATAAAAATGAATAAATATAATAATTATGTAATTAAGGAAGAATATAAAAATTCATACTATTTGGTTCTAGATACATATCCCTTTATTACAATAACAAATTTCTTATGGGTATGGTGTGTGATCTTGAGATTTACATGGGGTGGTTCAGAGACCATGGTTTGGGTCACAATCTCCATGATCTTGAACTTCTCTCATAAATAGTCTTAAACTTGATTTAGTTACTGAATATTGTCTTGGGATTGATCAATGTAAAATCATAGTGATGTTATCTCCCTCAAAAGCTTTGATAAATGGGCTTCATAGGGTATGATCCTACTAGTTGAGGTCATCGCTTATTTTATAAATGTCAATTGGACATAATCTTAACCCTTAATGTATATTAATCATATGATAACTATTCAATGGTTATATTTTCAATGTCTATGATTCCTATTATTATTTTAAATTTGATAGGATATTACTTATAATTTTCCAAAATTACCAATGCAGTGTATGTGCTTTATATAAACACATTATGTAATAGGGAATTTAATTTAATAATAAATGGAATTTCATTTATAAAAGTTAAGTTCATTAAATTATTCCCCTATTATGATATTTTAACATTGAAATTTTTAATTTCTATAATATAAAATATGAGGGTAATTCTTTTTCACCGCCTCTTCTGGTTCCCAGGTCATGTCCTCAAACTTTCGGTTTCATCACATCACCTTTTCTAGGTGAGTTTTCTTACTTCATAGAACATTGTCTCTGTGATCTAAGATCATCACCAGATTCTCATCATATTAAAGTCTATTCTATTAGGGTTCAAAATCTAGATTTAGTGCATCTGAAGGTTTTTGTATGTACTTCCACAAAAGGGACACATAGAACACATCATGTACTTGAGATAGGTTATGTGGGATTATTAGTCGATATGCAACTACTCTGAAGTGAAAAAGGATTAAAATGGGGTTGACGTATCTAGGACTATGTTTTCACTTCTTCTAAAACCTCGTGAATTTATTCTATGGTGATATAGAAATGAACGCTTTATCATTGACCTCAAACTCTAAGTCTCGTCGATGATTGTCTGTATATCATTTCTATAAACTTTATGTTGATTTCATATAATGTGGAATGGTTTGAAGCTTCTCTATCATCTCTTAGACCAGATTAGGTCCCATTAGATTTCACTCCCCAACTTCATCCCAACATATTGGACTCTAACACCTCTTTCCATATATTTCCTCATAAGGATTCATTTTCAATTCTGGAATGGAAACTATTGTTATATGATAACTCCACTCGGTGAAGGTGTTGGTCCTAAAATCCTTGTAAATATATTGAATATGATTTTAGAATATCTTCTAGAGCTTTAATGATCATTTCAGACTAAAAATCCTTTTGAGGGTGATAATAAGTGTGGAAGCCCAGTTTTTTATCCAAAACATGCTGAATTATTTTCCAAAACCAAGAGGAAAAACTTGGATATCAATCAAATATAACAGGTAGTTCAACTCTATGAATTCTTACTACTTACATTTTTCATATCCTATCAAGTTGGTAAAGATATAAATCTCCCTTAATGGTAATTAAAAGTTCTTAATTTTTAAAGTAATCAACTACCACCTATATGAAATTATTTTCTTTAGATTTCCCTGGGAGTTCTATGTTGAAATCAATGGTTTTGTTCCCCCATTTCCATATTGTTATATCCAATGGTTTAATCATACACTTAGACTTGGATCACTAAACCTTGAGTTGTTTTCATACCAAGAATTGAGATATGAATTCTAAAATATATCTCTTCATGTTATCCCACCAGAAATTTTTCATCAAATCTATATATATCTTAGTTCTTCCTAGACTAATAGAGAAGGATGAGTTATGTGCATCATCTAAAATTTCCCTCTACAGTTTTGGTTTTAATGAGACACATATTCAGGTTCAAGATCTTATAACTCAATTTTAAACAAATTTGGAATCCCGAATTTTTTCTACCATCTTCTGTAGCACCTCGTCATCTTTTTTATCCTCCATGATCCTCCCAAGAATGGATGGTTGAGTTTTTATTTGAGAAACATATGATAAATATCTTTTTATTATTCCCATATCCATCCTTTTCATGTAAAATAATATTGTATCCCTTAAAATCCTCATCGTGGATAGAGTTATGGGATTGTTTATATTTAAATCATATACTAATATGTTTCTTTATTAGGATGCTAATTTATTGAACAATTATAATCCTTGATCATATCTATCCACCTATGTTAGTGGATAATAATTTCCTTTTGAGTGAATATATACTTAAGGATTTTATGATCCGTATATATGTCACACTTCTACCAGTAGAGATAATGCTACCAAATATTTAATGCACAGATCATTGTTTCCAATTCTAGTTAATGGGTTGGGTAGTTATATTCGTGGATATTTAGTTGTAAAGAGATATAGGATATCATATTTTCAAATTGAATTATTACACAGCCCAACCCCTTTTTTTCGATACATCACTATATACCACAAATCCATCCTCACTATTGAGTAAGGTGAGTATAGGTGTATTTATTATCCACTTATTAATATCTTTAAAACATTCCTCACATTCATCATTCAAAAAAACATGACTCTGTTTCTTTGTTAGCTTAGTTAGGGTGATTTAAAATCATGAGAAGTTTCTCAAAAATCAGTGATTGTACCCAGATAATCCAAGGAAACAATTAATTTATATCACAAAATTTGGTCTTGTACATCCTTCAATTGCCTCTATTTTTAAAGGGTCCAAAGATATACCTTTTTTAGTGATAACATTACCCATGAATGTTACTTCCTCTAACTAAAATTTCCATTTCCTGTACTTTTCAAACATACTTTTTTTCTAAAGTGTAATCAATATAGTATTCAAATACTCCTAATGTTTCTCCTTTATTTTGGAGTGAATAAGAATATTTTCTATAAAGTCTACCAAAAAAATTTCTTGGTAATCCTAAAAGAATCTTTTCACCAATCCCATGATGATTTTTGGATAATTCATGTGTCTAAATGGAATCACTATGAAATCATAGTGCATATAACCTGTATGAAAAGTATGCTTAGGGATATCCTTGTTCTTCACATTTACATGATAGTATCTAAACTAAAGATCCTACTTAGGGAAATAATGGACCCCATATAGCTGATTGAACAAGTCATCAATCCATGGTTGAGGATATTTTTTCTTTATAATGATCCTTTTGAGCTCAAGATAATCAATGAAAAGGTACATTAATCCATCCTTATTCTTCACATATAGCACTGGTGTAGCCTATAGTGAAATACTTGGGTGAATAAACTTTTATATAGATTCTCTTGTAGTTTCTTAATTTGTTCCTCAAGTTCAACAACATCTATTCTATATGGAGTCTTGTATACTGGAAAATTTTGAGGTAGCAACTGAATAGTTAATTGATCCTCTCGACTGGGAGGAAGACTAGGAAATTATCCGAGGAATGGATCAGTATATTCCCTAATAATAGGCATGTCTTTGAGTGTGATATTTTCCTTAGACTCAATCATTTGAGCTAGATACACTTTTTTATTGGTCAAAAATATCCATGCTTGAGATAATGATACCAAATAATATTCAACCTACTCCTTGAACATGTATAGAAATGGAGGTAAAATCAAGATACTAAGGGAAATTTTCTTCTCTAAATAATTTATATTGGACCTATATAAGGAAATCCAATATATGCCCAGAATAGCATCAAATTATTCTAAAGGGAGTATCACATGGTTCATTAAGAATTTATCACATAAATTTTAATATCGGATGATTTATATACCTCAGATGGAATAATTACGTCATTTTTTATATTAACATATAGCTCTACTTTCATGATTTTTAGTGGTGTTTGAATAGTTCTACTAAACTTGTGAGATATTAAAAAATTCATAGAACTATAATAAAAAAGTATTTATTCTATTCTTTAATGAATAACTAGAATACCTATGACAACATAATTGTCAGTATCCACTATTATAGTTGTGATGGAATAAGCTCACCCTTTTTCTCTAGGACTTGGAGGTTTTTATCATTCATTGTCGTCGATAAACCTTAGCTTAGTTCATTGATTCACATATAGTCATTATTCTTTTCAGTTGAAATAGTGGAAAATGGGATGAGGGTTCACTAGATTATTCATTTATTCTATCACATTAGAGGGTTTCTCCCACTGAAAATCACTATTTATGTTCCCTTCCCACACCTAAATCATTTCATCACCCCCTTACAAAAATATTTGGGGTCCCACACATTTGATAAGTAGGATGTTGAAATTTCTTGACACTATTATATTTCCCTATCGCATGGTAATAATTAAACTCCACTTTACACTTCTTATGCATGTGATACCCATGATATATTTTGATCTCTATTTCAATTTTGAGAAAATATTGAAAAATTTCATCATAGTTATCAAATTCCTTAATTTCCAAGGATTTATATATACATGGATTCAACACAAGAAATAAGCAGTCAACATTACATTTCATGGTAACATCAAAGACAGATTTGTATCATGAATGTATTGTGAATTTTTCTCATAAATCCAAGATAGATTCATCATCATTTTACATGAGGCTAAGTAAGTCTCTCTCCTCTTTCAGTTGGAGAGTGTGAGAAAAATATTTTTCGAAACCCATTTTATGAAATTACTTTCACTCCATCACTCTGATTGCTTCCTCATACTTCAAATTTTTTACCAAGGTCAACCATTTATCAACTTCTCCTTCTATACAATAAAAAACCAATGAGACCATATCTTTCTAAAAGTATTAAAGGATGGAGAAAAAAATTTCAATGGAGCTGATCCATTGTTCCACAACTAAGGGATTGGAAGATACCCTAACAGTCAGAGGGTTTTGTTGCATACAAATATCAATAACAATTTTATCTTTCTTAGGGGAATTTAGGTGTTCATCCTGATTTAGGTTTCATTTAAAAATTTGTTTCAATAAATAAATTATGGTCATAAAGTTCTTAATTCCTACTCACATCAGGTTGGGTATCTCATTTGGGTGGTCATCACATTGCCCCTCACATTATTGTAGACTTAGTTCCACCTATTTTTAGCCCTTGACTTGATTAAAGGAAAAATTAGGGATGAAGATTTTTAAATTATTAAAGGCTTATAGAAAGGGAACTGGGAATATTAAATCGATAACTCATAAATTACATATAGTCCTTAACCTATGAATTTCAAGGCCTCAATCTAAGTTATCCATAATCTATTTCTTAATATAAAATATTATGAGCATCTATATTCCCTTAATAATGGTTAGTAATGAGTCTATAAATCTCCAAATCATGTACCTATGGAGTTTAAAACTATGTGTGTAACAAGGCCTATTGTTAGGCACCTGTTCACGATCGAGTCGGGATCAATACACTATTTTCGGGGTTGTTACACCTACATACATCTATTCCAGATCCGCATCCACTTATATTATCCAGACTGAGATGTTTTTTCATAGAAACAAGTTAATATACACTTTAAAAAAATTATGGATGTTTAACTATGTTTAGACTTATACCAAAGGATTTTACTATAGTTTTCAAATATTAGTACCAAAAATGACTATACTTTTCTTTGATACACCAACTATGAAAACCCATATGTTTAATACTATTTATTTCATGATTTATTAAATAAAATTACACATAATACAATCCCAAAAGATTATGAATTATAGTTTATTTTGAAAATTAAGTATATAGAAAATAAACTTGATACATCTATACAAACAAATTATTGATAAATTCCTTAACATTATTTAAAATTCAATTTCCATTTTTAAATTGTATGAGATAACTTGGGGACATACATTTTAATGGGGTGAGATATAAATCTCAATAATGGAATAAAAAATAATAACATAATGAAATAATTACATTTTTTTAATAGTAATTTCAATGGGACATAAACGGGGTGAGAATCATAAACATGAACATAAAATCATGATATATTATGGTAACATAAAGGCAACATGGGAATGTGGTAGCAACATAAAACATGGAATTATAAAAATAAGTCAAGGATAACTGCCAAGAAAACATAACATAGTGTGGTTAGGATAACCTATCATGTACTATACATGTAATATCGTAAGATTAAAACATTACCCAATTCATTTGAGGTTTATATAGTTTCAGGTCCACCTGTCACTTTCATATTATGTACATTCATAAGGGTGCCTCATAGATCATTCAAGATAGGATATTATTTCGTCAAATTTAATCCCATGATTAAGGAGTCTAGGAAAAATAAATTTAATTCCAAAAAAATGATGGATAAGTACATATAGGTTAATATACATGATTGTAAATGGGGACGAGTATTCAAAAAACAAAAGTTTTTCTTGGAAGGTCGTGGGATAATTTCAGCAACATGATGGGGGTACTCAATGAATCATTATAGGGATTAATGAGAGTGAAAGGGGTATCTAATAATTTGTAAATAAAAAGGGAAGTAATAGGTATATTTAAGAACATGATACAACATGAAAAATTTGGAATTAAAATGTATAAGACAAAGAAGGTGCTTCAATAAAGAAGAGAATGAGAGGATCCCCTACCTTGAGAGGGTGAATTCAAATTCTTGGGAGGATATTTTTGAGAGATTATTAGAAACCTGGGAGGGATATATATAGAGTAAATTTCATAACATAGTCATGATATAAGGGTTTTTAGTAAAGAGGAATGTGATATTAGATGGTTTTATATATAAAAAGAGAGGAGAATTCTTTATTATTTTGCAAACATAGGTTTTAGACTATATAATAAATTATTCAAAACAACAAACCTTCCCATGTTTTTTCCCATGGTTTCTAACAAAGTGAAGTGGTTTTAATTATTTTAAATTTTTAATAACTGAGATTATTAAAATAATAACCTTGGTTATGGGGAAGTGAGTCAGGTTCATAAAAAATGATTTTAAAACCTTAATATATAATATTGGTTTTGAAGGCTTCATAAAGGGTTTATAAAATAAATCAAATTACCTAAAAATAAATTATTTTAAAGTTAAAATATATATTTTCAAATGGATCCATTTTATGTAACATTCCACATAACTTTTGGTTCATTATTATTTCATAATATACACTGTATATTTATACCATATTTATTTTTTATCCTAAAATTATACTGCCTCTGAAAATTATGAAAAAAATCACTATTAGATAATTTAAATAATCTGATTTAAAAAATATTTTTTTATCTTAATAATTATATATGTATGGTAATTTACACTTTTATATCAAAAATCTACATTTATTGAAAAACACAAGTTTATTTGACAATAACAGCTTTATAACCATTATAAAATTATTTTAGACTTCAAAAAAATATACTATCATTTATATTCAATAAATTTTTTTAACATTAATATTTTATTAAAATATAATTTATTTAAAAAATTATTGAATTCATTAAAATAATTTTTCTTGATTGAAACTATACATTTCCCAAAAAATACAATTTTTGTTTCATCATATCAAAATATAATTTTTATCAAACTCATTATCTAATAATTTAAAAATTTATATTAGAAATAGAAAAATATAATCAATTTATAATTAAGTAAGAATAATAAAATTCATATTGTTTGAGTCCAGATATATGTCTCTTTATTACACCAACAAACATTCTATGGGTAAGGTGCATGATCATGATATTTTCATGTTGTGGTTCGGAAAACATGGTTCTGGTCGTGATCTTGATGAGCTTGAAATTATCCCATAAACAATTTCTATCTTCATTTAGCTATTGAATATTCAATTGGGATTGATCAATGAAAAATCCAAGTGTTTTTATCTCCCACTAAATCACCAATAAATGGGCTTCATAGGGTATGATCCTAATGGTTGAGGACATCTCTTCTTTCTTATATGTCAATTTGACTTTATCATAACCATTAATATATACTAATCATATAATCATTTTTCAATGTATATATTTTTAATGGTTATGATTATTAAAGGTCTTTTAAATATTATAGGATATAACTTATAATGCTCGGAAATGACAAATGTAGTGTTGGGGATGGTTTCCATGAACTAGTGACTTTGTACTTCAGATTACATGTATATTAAATGAAGTGGATATTAATTTAAATATATTATCCCATATTGAATGTTCATATTCATTACATTGATGTGATAATTTCTCAGAGTATCTATCGCATTTATAAGGTCATAGTCGTTCCCTATTATGATAAGAAACTTTAGATTCTTTGATGATATCTTATAAATATATCTCTATGGTCGAATAACATACTATGATAGGGTATAGAGTATATAGACTTTTAGCTTTGAGTACTCATAAGCTAATGAGGTTTCTTCTCATGAAGTTTTCATTTGATAATCACTAAGACTGAAGATTTTGAGAATATACCCACAGTTAAGAATTCCTCATGTTTTGGTGTCATCTGATATTCTTATCTAGGATCGTCTATAATGGTCCTTAGACTTTCATATTATTTTTAATGCATGTTATGACACATAATCTAAGATTTATTTCGTAAACTAAGATGATGAAAGTTCATAGTGAAGCTAGATATGCTGTGCGCATCATGATTGTGGTGTTTTTAATTAATAAGTTGGGGAAGTAATTTTCTCTACCTTATTTATGAAATTTGATATCCCGAACCTTTGGTTGAATTATAATTTCACATTAAATTCCATGGTCAAGGTGTAACAATGTCTATTTTAGATATAAAATGATGTATGTATCAAGTACATAGGTTTATGACATGGATTTTCAACCTGATTGATGATATATTGTGAAAAATGGATTATACTACATAGTGAGCATTCATATGTGGATGTCTTCATTTTGATATTAATTTTGATCTCTTGGGGGCCTTGAACAATTTCTAGATAGTAATATTGGACTTTAGGAAAGCCCTCATAATGCCAATGAGAAAGAACCCTAGAGCATCAAACACGAAGTATTTCTATTGATCTTGATTAAATTCTATTTGAATTTAGTTTATGGAATAAATATTATTCTCAATACTAAGGAATAATTTTACCCATATTTTAGTGATTATATAAATTAAATAAATATTTATTCACAAGATTCTGAATAAAATTTATTTATTTATTTTATTGAATATTTGATTAATATTTATTTAATAGTTTCTGAATAAAATATTTTTTTAAGAGAATAAAATATTTTATTCATGTATTAAATAAATCTTGAGGTTTTCAAATAGAATAATACCACATCTAGAGATGAATATTTATTTTCAAGATAGTAAATAATATTAATCACTGAACAAGTTAGCACACACCATAAAATAATAATAATAATATTTTGTTGTTGTTGTTGTTTTTGTTATTTTATGGAATGGGGTTTTATGAGGGTTATCATATTATTTAAGGACTGGTGATCAATTAAATAATATTTTTAACCTAAACCATGTCTCTATAAAATAGATGTTTATATCTATTATGTAGGGTTATTTTGGATATAGAGAATTATTTTTCACAATTAATTATCTCTCGAATTCCTTTTTTCTCTATCACTCTCTGGAATGAGAAATGCAAGATAGACTCCTTCAATATCAAAGGATGAGAGATCAATATGAACAACGCATAATTAATTCACTATTATAGCACTTAAAAATCAATTGTAATTTCTTAGAGATCAAAGGAACACATGTGGATCACTTATAGAGTGATTCTACCCTTGGATCCCCACAGCGCAATGAGGTAAATATGGAAAGGGTATTTTGGAAGATCAGTAATGTCATAGAAGAAGGAATCTTAAGACTAGGTATTTATTTTATTCATATCTAAAAAAATATTTATAAATTTAACAATAAATATCCTCTCTTATGGTTTTTGCAAAATAAATATTTAAAGATAATTTAATGTATCTCCCACCACTACATGCTTTCACTACTCCCATAATCTTTAAGTGGTATTATAGGGGTAACATTTTAAATTTATAATTATTTATTTGATTATTGATCTATACACAATCATGGTTAAATTTTTTCATTTCATATTATTTATTATTTAATCAGATTTGAATTAAAATTGTATCAACATATTAATCATATTTCTGTAGTGTTTAACTTTCTTAAAATCCTAATAATGGATAAATAATGACCATAGATGCCCTTGAGAGGTGAAAAAGTTTTGTCCAGTAAAACTTGGTTACATGGCGTGTAGTCAGAGTACACACCATGTACCCATGTTCATTGCAGCTAGATGTGTCATGGGATACAGGACACACCAAGTAATTAATTACACGTGGTGTATTTATTTTAGACCATGTGTAGACCTGGCCAACCTGGCACCTGGTATATCAAATTACATAGTGTGTAGTTGGGATACATGCTATGTAGTTTACATAGGTTAGTGGCATAAATCATGCAATCTGTGTGGTCATTATTCATGGTAAAATAATGTGAGACTGAAATATTGGATAATTTATTATATACATTATTTGAATGTGGTGTACACACCATTTAGTTCATCATTTTTCGCATCCAAAATACATCCTATCCATTATTTGATAATAGTTAACACACAACATAAGGGATATACAACATATAGATTGGTTGTACATGCTATGTAATATAGCCAATATACACACCTAAGCCTAGGAGATTATCCTAAACACATTAAAATTAGATACATACTGTGTAGCTATAATTTACACACCATGTAGTTTGGGTGAGTTAACATGCTGAAATCCTAGGACTGTGACACTGATACACAGAAATCGAGGTATGTGGCATGTATCTGGATAGTACACACTGTGTAGTCTCCTAATTAATAGAGGAATTAAATTACATTAAATTGAAAATTTCAACATTAAAATATTATTTTATTGATTAAAACCTATTGTGTTTGACAATTTAATAATTGTTTTAAAATAATTTAACATTCTCAATTAATTTATTGTAATAATTGGTTCTTTTGTTTATTTTCCATTAATTTCTTAATAATGGTTATCTCCAAGAGGAATCAGATTGTCATTAAGATGAATGGGAATGGATTAATTAATTAATCAATTCAATCATGTTTATATTAATAATAAATAATGAATAAGAATTGAATGGTAATAGGTTTATTATTTCTTATGCATTACATATATGACTATTCATGTTCTAGATCAACATCGGTGTATGTGTTGGAATTTATTTTATTTTATTTACTTCATGGGTTTGTAATATTAATTATTAAATTAAATTTTATGGTCTATGAGTCATCCCTCTCTCTGTTATTATATAGGATCTTCATGTCCATAGTTATTTATATAATCCCCATCAATAAATCCTTTGGTTCCCCTCACCTAAATGTCATTAAAAAATACTTGTAATTAATGTAGTATCATAAGGTGTGTGTAGTCGGTACACGATTGAACCATAATAATTCCAACTCAGGTGATACATAGGCGTGCAGGAAGAATGTCACAACTCAAGCCAAGATAGGCACAAGGAATTTTCCCATACGTAAAAAAGTTGATTTAATGTATTCTCATTAAATAAATATTTTGATATGCTCAATAAAGGGTTATTTAATTATTTATTTATTTATATTTATGAATTATTTATGTTATTGATTCAATATCATGATTTCATAAAAAATGAATTAATGTGAAAAGATGAAATTTAAATAAATAGGCTATTCATAAATGATTTATCCAACATGATTAATTAATTAAGTAAAATCCACTTAATATTAACAAGTTATGTAAAGGATAAAACAAGATAAAATTTATGCATTATAAAATAAAATCCCTCAACTAAATATTAAGTCAAACATGGAATTCTATTACTTGATTAGGAATAAAACTCAATAAAACTAAGTGTTTGAACAACCCTTTTTGGGACACTTACTTTTATAAGTGGAGTTATTATGAAGGTTTTGGGTTGAATTAACTGTTTTACATCAAGATGAATATACCTTGTTATAATTAGTGAAATTTGGAGGCAAGTTTTGGGGAAATACAAGTCAGGATTTTAGGATTTGGGATTCCACTCAACAGATCAAGGATCTAAAGGGTCATAGTTGGTAAAGTCATGCCTACCTAAATACCTTCAAGTATCATGACCAACACTTATTGAGGTTATGTGAAGAGGAATATGTATCTTTTCCTCTATAAATACATTTCTTGTTCAATGGTGAGGGATATTGGGACTTGATAAAATAGTGGGATATTTAATAAAAAAATTATTATTATTTCTCACATAATTTGTAGTCGAGTAAAGTGATAATAATCTATTTTAATTATTGTAGAAATTGGAAATAAAAAAATAGTGTGATCAATACTTAACTCGATGTATGTCCTTACAGATACAAATTTCTAGATATAGTTCAATCGTTTATACAAGAAATTATTATTATAGAGTTTGTATTTTGTGTTGTAAGCCCCTACACTTGTTTTGTCACCCCAGTATGTGAGAAAAGCTAAAAAGGATGCCTACCTGATATATGTTGAGAATTCTTATTATGTACATTGTTTTATATTATCAACTATGCCTAGAGAGCTGATGATATAACATAAATACATAGATTCTTACACCATAATATCTCATATTATTTATCTTGAGAAATATAAGGAAACTATTGAAATAAATAAGATCATCAATGCACTATATTAGTGTAAACTTGAAGAAGTAAATCTAGCTACTGAACATGCTTTCAAAATGATAGGGTATATTGATAAGTTATCAAAATTGTGCTTTTACTTGGATAAAAAATTATCCATCAATCATTTTTTAATTATCCTTACCGCCAAAATTATCTTTATTTTTTCAATCATGAATAATTAAAATGGATAAGTCACTCAGGAAAATTATGTCCATACTTAACCAAATTGATAAGTATTAGTTAAAATCTATATCTCCATCCCTTTTGGGGAAATGTTTGAAAGGAAAGGATGAAGATACCAGGACAAATCTAAATCCAAAATTTCCTTTACAACATCCTTCAAATAGATAAAAGATCCAAAGGTTGAAGAATGAATATAAGGTTATTTTCTTCTTATGTGGAAAGAAAGGACACAGGAAAAGAAATTCTAATGAATTGTATAAGCAAGCAGTTTCACCCACTATAGGTATATTCATCAAGTTTAAATTCATAGCTTGTGTATTAAATGCAATATGCTTACAACATACATGTATTTTAATATAGGAAAGGATCTATAATAGAAAGGTTTTAGATTGAACTAAAAAGGATCTAATAAAGGGTTATTATTATTTCATCCAAGGGGAGATCAGTATTTTTCATTTTCAGTTTGGATTGATTCATGATTTTAAAAAAATTTACCAAAAAATTTATCTCAGTGTCAATCTAGACACAACAAGCCATTATTATTTTTGGAATAAATGTTGTTATGATAATTTAATATTAAACTAATAGTTTATTACCTATTGAATCATAAATATTCATTTAAATGAATGATGAATATAAAATAAGGCTCTTATCTAATTATGGAATGATAATTATTTTTCCAATAAAACTAAAAGTATTTGACTTATTTATTTCCATTAAAGTATTTTTGTCTCAATTGAGCTAAGATACTAGATATAAAAACAAACTAATTTACATGTTTAAAATAAATAAACCTTTTTAAATAAAGGTATGTTATAAAACTTTTATATATAACATAGCCATGTGAACTATTCTAATGATAAAGTTAACGTCATATACTTTATGAGAAATATTAGAAATAATCAATGAAGTAAATGAGTGCACTTGGAAAAAGTAATATCCAAGAAAGATTTCAAGATTATATCTTATCCATGTAATCATTGATCATATATGTAGAGTAAAGGTTATCCATGATTCAAATTTTATTATATACATTAGTTTCATGATGGTTGTAAAAGGAATATCAATTATGAGTCTTATATATATTGAAAATCATCCATTATTCCTTCCAAGAAATATTTTACAAATAGAATTGAAATAAATAACCATATACCAACTAGATTTTTTAATGGATATCATATAAATTGTGATATGATAAGAATATATTAGGAAACTACCACAAGTGTTTGTTGAAAACGGTTTTTTTTTTGAAGTTTTCTTTATCTATAAACAAACAATAAAACACTAAGGTTCGTCTGATTTAATGATCTGATAGACACTATGGATATTAAAAACTATTCAAGATATAATATATTTCCATAAATAAATCATATCCCTTTGATGATATTGTGAGTAGAATTAACTTCTATAGGTTAAGTATCTTGATGTATATAAGTTGGTATAAGAATATTGGACTCTAATAAGCTTAGTTGGAGGAGTTGTTGCAGAGACACATACTATATAGGAATTTGTAAAAAAATTGGTGGTTTATATTCACCATAAATGGTGATATATGTATTATTATTTTAGAATAATAGTTCCTAGAAAGAACGAGTAAATGAAAATATACTAAGGTTGAAAAGTATATATATATATATATATATATTAATTCAAGTAATGGACACCATATATCAAGATTCGAGGACTCCATATTTTAAATGTTTCTAAGACTTGATATTCTTGGGGAGTATTAAAAATAAACTAGAAATGGATTGTACAAGATAGTACCAATAAATCATGATAAATTATTTAAAGGTTTATTCTATGAAAAAACTTATTCAACACTCATCATGAATAAAATAATTTTTCAATTCTACTTTTCAAAGAATATTTATATGATCATAATATTGGGCAATTGATTTTCAAGGACACCTCATATAGAGGATTACTTAGAGAAGATTCCTATATGAATAAACCAAGTAGGATACCCTATGGTATATGTCTACTAGGAATAACTAAAAGGGTCATTTACATAAATAAATTACAATAAGATATGAAGATTGCATATATTCATTTATGAATAAATCATGTATAGTGATCATATAATATTCATTTAGAAACAATGGAGTGATGTGTGTCTCTAAATGGTTAGTAGGATCGTTATTAGTTTTCAAGATAAGAATACCGATAACATATAAAAAGAAAATTTCATGTCTTACCAGTTTTTTTAAACTGATCAATGATATTTCTCCAAGTATGACTTAAAGGAGCAACTATTTTTGGGGGAACAAGATCTAAAAAATGGATATATGGGTTTTTTGAATCTATTCATAATACATGTATTAAAAAAATATTAGAAAATATAAGTTGGAGAAATTCAATACCAAGTTTTTATTGGAATATAATCCTTCTAGTAGAACATACAAGAGAATAGGAAGAGATTACAGATATTAAAATAATTTTATAAGATTAAGTCTTAGGAATTCATCTCATGTGCCAAGTTTGGATTCTACAAAAATAAATAGTTTTGTCATTTTATGATAATCTTTGACTATTAATTTTTGTAGAATGTTAAGATTATGACATGGTAATAAGAGGTGGATACTTGGTTATATCACTACTTGAGGGATTTTCTCAAGATATTAATGTTACTATCATGACTCGTCCCATGGGGCCCATGTTGTGACTACCCCAAGCCTACCTTCCATAAGCCAGGGGTTTGCTACTCGCACTAGAAAGGAATATCCCAAAAATGGAAGGAATTTCCTTTAAACCTGTACACATACAGACTAGGTATACAACAAAAGAAAACCACAAAGTAGAAATACTGATAGTAAAAGTGTGAACCAAAGGTAAAATAGGGCCAGTATCATACCCAACAGAAAAGAAAGTACAAAAAAAGGGAAAAAGGTGCTCCGAAGGTTGTCCACGAAGGATCCTGCTAGAAGGGTAGGTACGGCTCTTCATTTTTTGTCATTGTCGCTCACCACGTCTATCAATCACCTTTGAGAACCGTCTAGCCTAGGCTCCCCAAGTCTCAGTCGAGCTGTCCGACATCTTCACTAGACAAAACAAGGTACGGTAAAATCCTTGTATGGGAGATTATAATAATACCCAATAGGGACCCCGAGACACTAGAAGGTCTCCCAGAATTCCCACAAAGGAAAACCCACAAACCATAATCTCAATCACAAAGCATAAAGTAAAAGACATCTCACACTAGGTATACAACTTATAGAATAGGAATAAAGATTATTATTCTTAAGAAAGATCATTTTTTTTTGGTAGATCAGCTACTGATCCAATAATGGTTTCTCTACTGTCGATCCACAATGGATCGCTCTGACGCTAATCCTCGACGGGTCTCTCTACGGTCGGTCCACGTCAGGTCACACTACTGTTGATCCAGAAAGGGTGACACTACTGCCGATCCCTAGACGGTCGCACTAATGCTGATACATGGAGGTTCTCTCTCATTTCAATCCATGATGGTCCACACCATTTCCTAGCAACAGAGGTCCTCACTACTGCTGATCCATGAAGGCTCTCTCTCATGCCAATCCACGGAGGGTCGCACTTCACTTGACAGCCAGCCACTGGATTCCCATACTTCGTGCACTTAAATTATTTAGGTTCTACTCCTCAAGATATCGGTCGTATCTCAACCACAAAATAGTTCCATGAAGAAGTAACCCAATGTACTCTCTTGTCATTAGGCTTCCAACGTGATAGAAAGTGCACCAATTGGACATCTGGTCTCCAAGATATAGGCAAAAAGGTAAATAGAGCACAGTTGGATTCGAGTCCAATCCAACCCTACCATACTCTGACTTAATCTAAAACTCAAGTTGAGTATCTCAAAATTACCACCTTGTCTAAAGGGTCCTCACACCACAGATAGGGCATCAATCGGATGCCCAGTTTGTGAGTTACGTCCGTTTTATTGAAACAGGGTCAGTCAGGTCTAGGTCTGGTAGGGGTTCGGCCTGGTCGGTGGGTCCAACCTGGCTAGAAGGTCCAGCCCAGCTGGAAAATATAGCTTGGATGGCAGTTCCCGCCCACTTGGAGAACTCGTCCCGCTGGTTTGGGCCGGTCGCGTCGAACCGGACCCTGGGCATCCTGTTTCTCCCAGCTGGCAACGCCCATGGGGTGCCACACTATCTTCCGAAATGGCCTACCCGAGCCAACCATATGTGTCTAGCTGAGTGTCCTAAGCAGGATTCTCCTCTCCCATGTGGCACGTCAGTGTCGCACCTTCCACCCCCTGCGGCCCCTATGGGCGCCGCTTCTCCTTGAGGTTGGCACGGGCTAGCCACTACTGCCAATGGTGCAGCATGGGCAATTGTTTACGTAGGCCACCCAAGATGCTCTAGTGGTCTATTTTCCTTACCATCTATGCCTACGAGACTCCCAATTCACTTCCTTCACTGTTATCCCCTTGGATTCGCCATACCTCCATGTTTCTTGTTCTCCCATGAAGAACGCACAACACCCAAGAGTGGCGGAGGGTCCAGGCCTTGTTCGGAATGGCCCGCTCCCTCCGCATTAGCATTTTATCATTGGGGAGGAATAATAATAATTAAGATTAAGAAAAATCCCAAAGTGTAACCCCGCAATAACCTCCCACTATTATGAATGAATCACAGATCAACTTATTCATCGGTTGATTCGCATTCTTTATATTATTAAAGAATGGGAAAAGAGGAATCATTTAAACACATAAATACCCTACCTGGATTCGGTGGAATCTGTTGCAGACGAAGGAAGGAATCCATGTTCGAAGTCATTCTTCATTGTTCGTCAATATTCATTTCTAGTTCTCCAATAGTCATCGATCGATCACCACTCTTCATTGGAGGGTGATGGTGTGGGAATTTTTTCATAGCTTCCTCCCATGGTTTTTGAATTCGCATGCCAATGGTTTGATTAATAAAAGAATATATCCCTACATTGTGTTCATTATTATGGTTCATTAATGAACCTTAATTAATTAATCAATTAAACACATGAGCAGTGCGATTACACAAAAAATGTAACAGGTCATTAAATGACTCTCATTTTAATGACTGTCATTACACTTGGGTCCCACCAACCGTCTCTCAATTGTTAGAAAAAGAATAAAATAAATCAAATAGTTATTTTATTATTATTTTTTGAAAAGTCCAAAAATTAACCTTTTCATCCAAACCATTCTGGCTGAAGTTAAGCTTCACCTAAGAAAATCTCAGCACTGTGAATTCAATGGTTCCCTTAGATTTTAAATCCAAGCACCGGTTCAAAAGATATAAAATCCCCCTCGCACATTTACTGAATTTACCTGAAACAAAAGTTCAAAAAATTATTCCAAGCTCTCCAGGCCGTAGAATCACATGCCATAAAAATTTTCAGTCTCTTAACAATTCTGTATAATTAAAAAAATTATACAGAATCTCAGGGTATTTACATTATCCCCAGCATAGGGATTTATGTCCATGAAATCCACAAAAAAATATAAGAAAACAAATGGGGGTACTAAGCATGAATCTGGTCCTTCCGCTCCTATATTCTCTTCTGGAGGTTATCATGCTGCCATCAAACTCACAGCAGAGGAATTGACTTCCCCCTTAGGACTCGCTCATATCGATCCTCTATCTCCACTGGGAACTTCGTGAACGTCACTCCATCATCAATGTCCAGCTCACCCCAGTCGATGACGTGCGATGGGTCATGCATGTATCTCCTCAGTTGTGACATGTGGAAAACATTATGAACCTGGTGCATCTATGGGGTAAGAGATAGGAAGTACGCCACCTCTCCTACTCTGCTCAGGATCTAGAAAGGTTCAATGAACCTCTTATATAGCTTGTTTCCCCGACCAAATCTCTGCAATCCTCGTCGGGGTGAGACCCGTATGAATACATGACCTCCCTCCTCAAACACAAAGGGTCTCCATATCCTATCGAAAAAATATTTATGTCTGCTCTGTGCAGTCTTCATCTTCTCCTGGATGATCTTCACCTACTCAGTGGTATCTCGTACCAACTCTGGACCAATAAGTGTTGACTCCCCTGGGTCTGTCCAGCATAGAGGTGATCTACATGGTCACTTGTACAAGGCTTCAAATGGTGCCATGCTGATGGTGGAGTGATTTCTATTGTTATATGCAAACTCAACCAGTGGTAGGTGGTCCTCCCAACTTTGGCCAAAATAACGGACGCAAGCACGAAGCATGTCATCATCTGTCTGTATGGTCTGCTCTATCTGACCATCTGTCTGAGGATAAAAGGAGGTTCTCAAGTGTAGATGAGTCCCGAACGCCTCTTGCAATGCCTTCCATAACTAGGATTTAAAATGAGTGTCACAATCTAAAATGATCTTCGATGGTACCCTATGAAGACATACTATATCCTGGACATAGAGGAGTCCCAATCCCCCTACTAATCCCTACTCTCAGATGGGTAGAAAATGGGATGACTTGGTGAGTCGGTCAACGATCACCCAGATAGAGTTGTGCCCGTGGATGTGTGTGGTAAACCAGTCACAAAGTCCATGTATATACCAATCCACTTTCATTATGGTACCTCTAGTGGTTGTGCTAAGTCTTCTAGAACCTAATTCTCGGCCTTCACTTTTTGATAAGTGAGGCATCGTGAAACGAACATTGCCACTGCTTTCTTCATCCCTGACCACCAGTACTGACGTCATAGGTCCCAGTACATCTTCACCACTATAGGATATACCACCAAAGGGGATATATGGAAATCCCTCAATACCTCCTACTGATAAGTCACTGGTACCATGGTGCATCCTCTGAAAAGAATTACGTGGTCCCCACCGATCAAAAATCCATCAGGAGCCTGCCTGAGGATATCTAAACATGTCAGGCCTCGTAGTAAAAATCCCCAAGTTGTGCCTCCCGAACGTGCTGAAGGAGTGGGGGAGTGATAGTCATAGACTAGAGGTATTCTGCTCTATCTCTATCCATGAAGGATTTCTGCAATTTGGCTAGTTGTTCTGTCGCTTCACTCAGTAGTTGTTGACCCAACCTTCTGCTGAGTGCTTCTGCCACTACGTTTTTCTTCCCAGAAGTGTAGACTATCTCAAATTCATAGTCCAAGAGGAACTCCATACATCACCGTTGTCTCAGGTTTAGGTCCTTCTATGAGAAAATATACCTGAGAATCTTTTTATCATAGTATACAGTAAACCATTCACCCATCAAGTAGTGTTGCCACATCTTCAACGCAAAGACCACTACTGCTAACCCCAGATCATGGGTCGCATAGTTCTGCTCATGTTTCCTTAGCTGTCATGAGCCATTGGAGATTACTGCTTGCTCTTGTATCAGGGAACACCCTAGTCCAGTCCTAGATTCATCTTAGTAGACTATATACCCAACGCCCTCTTCTAGTAGTCTCAAAACGGGGGCACTCATCAATCTCCACATCAGCTCCTTGAAACTCACCTGGAATCTCTCTTTCCAAATGAAGGGTTTCCCCTTCTTTGTCAAAGATGAAAAGGGTGATGATACTCTGGAAAAGTCAAGTACAAACCTTTGGTAGTACCCATCCAACCCTAGGAAACTCCACAACTCAGTCATGCTTCCAGGCGGCTCCCAAACAAGAACTGCCTCTATCTTCACTGGATCCACCGCAACTCTAGGCTCCAAGATAACGTGTCCTAGAAATTGGAACTCTTATATATAGAACCGGCACATCAATATTTTACCATAAATCAGGAACTCTTAGAGTTTATCCAGTAATATTCGCAGATGTGTGGCGTGCTCCTCCTCCGATGCCGAGTACACCAAGATATCGTCAATGAAGACCACCACGAAGCAATCGAGGTAAGGATATAAGATCATGTTCATAAGTCCCATGAACATTGTTGTGGCATTTTTCACACCAAAAGGAATCTCCAAGAACTCATAGTGGCCATACCTGCATTTGAAGGCTCTCTTCGGTACGTCCTCATCCCGTATCCCAATCTGATGATAGCCTGATCTAAGTTCTATCTTAGAAAACCACCGATCTTCCTTCAGCTAATTTAAGAGACCATCAATCCTCAGTATATGATACTTGTTCATCAAAATCACCTAGTTCAGGAAATCATAGTCCACATAATGCCTCAAACTCCCATCATCCTTCTTGGAGAACAAAATCGGGGCATCCCATGGAGAAAAAATGGGCCTTAAGAACCCCTTCATCTGAAAGTCCTCCAACTATACCCTCAACTCAAGAAGATCTATGGGAGCCATCCGATATGTTGGTGTAGATATCAATGTCTTCCTGGGGTATAGGTCGATGTAGAATTATACCTCTCTATGAGTAGGTTGTCCTAGAACATCCTCAGGAAAGAAATCCACATACTGGTCCACCACTACAGGATAGCTTGGACTCCCCTCATCAACTACACTGAGGTTAAGGCTATCCAACTGATGAGTGATTGGATGCACCCTCCTCTGAGAAAGCCTATATTGTGTTGTAAAGGTTACATCCTCATTGGTGAAGGAAAACCTAGTCCCATCCTCATAGACACACCACACTTTGTGCCTAAAACACTCGATCTGATCATGGACTGTGGATAACCATTCCATACCCAAGATGACATCGTAATGCATCAACACTGCTACAAGGAGATACCAACCTAAGCTATCACCTCCTAGAGTAATCTTACACTTCCAGCACCATTGCGTAATCATCAAATTCTCTCCTGTATGAGACTATAATTGTAAGGATCAAGCCAATGGCACTACCAGAATATCAGAGCTCTGAATGAGAGTCTTGAAAATAAAAGAGTGACTGGAACCTATGTCTATAAGAACTACAGTTAGGGAGTAGTAGAGACATATCAGAACTCGAATCATCTCCAGAGCACCATGGTCATAATCTTATTCCACCTAAATTTGAGCTCGTCCCTGTCCACATACTCCCTTAGGTCAAGGTGGACCGCCTGGGGTTGTTGGCGGTAGTACCTCAAACCGTCGCCCACTGCCTACTACATGGCCTATTCCTCTACCACATCTTACACCCTACAGACCTCTCTGATCAAACCACTTCCTCTAACTTGGTGGTCGTTAGACCATCTGTTGATCATCAGTACGACAGGTTGGGAAATCGTGATCCATGTGACCATGCCTTTCGCTCGAGTAGCATAGTCTGCTCCTCTGCTGACCTCCTCTGCCTTGTGAGCTCCGCACCTCTGACCCTATATCTTGGGGTCTTCCCCAAGAAGGTATGGCCCTATTGGGCCTCTATTTCTTATTCCTACTACCTGATGTAGATGACTCGGTTTCCTATCATCCGGTGTTGGTTCTCACTATCGGTGTCCTCTTATCTAGGAATCTCTTCACCATTAGCGCCCACTCTAGCACTCCAGCCTGTGTCGAATATTGAGAGATATCATCGATGCTCTGATATCCCGCCGGATTCATAGATCAATGTTCTGAGCCCTAAAGAAAGGGTCTCGTACCATGTCGGTGTAGTAACGAGAGAGGTCAGTGAATCTCGTTGAGTACTGGGCCACTATTAGGCTGCCCTGATGTAAGTGCAGTAGCTCCTAAATACGCACTAAGTGTAAAAGTCACTAGAATGAACTCCACCCTAAATATGATATCAACTCTCAACCAGGAAAGATCCATCTCCTCGTGTTTCTAGAGAATAAGGCTCTACCATCTCCCTATTGTGCCACAAAAGAGACTAGCATCTATGATCACCATATGGTCTGCTGATGTCTCAACCAAATAGAAAACTTATTCCACAACCTCCATCAAGTCCTTAGCTTCCTTCGGATCTATCTCACCTCAAAATATCAGTGGAATCTATCTCCAGAACTCATGCAACGCACTCAGTCAGTATTCACGGTACGCTAGTGGGACTGGTGGAAACTACTGCCCTACGGGTGGTGTTTCAGCTGATACACCACCTGAAGGTGTTATCACTGTAAGAGGGCCATGCACCGATGCCTCATCGCTTAGTGGGCTGTCATTGTGACCTCTCACTAGAATCCTAGTTGGCTATCTATGATGCGGCATCCTATAAAGAAATAGATTTTCCATGGTCAATAAGTTATACTTGGTGAGCATACTCAAAAGAAATCAAAAGGAAAACATTTTTAAAACACACTCAAAAAGTGTTTTCGTGTATCGAGTTGGAAATCAGAACTCACAGTACTATTGTATAGATACGTCATCCTTTGCACCAACACTGGACTCCTCTAACTGTAATCTGAACTCAAGACACTTAACACTATTTCTCCATTGAAAACACAAACTCTTAGTTCTTCAGGTAGAACCGATCACCCTCTGATACTACTTTGTCATGACCCGTCCCCCAGGGCTGGTGTCGTGACTACCCGAAGCCCGCCATCCTTAGGCCAGGGGTTGGAGCTGCCAATCAGGCTGGATCCTACCTGAAGGGTAGGTACAGTTCGTTGTCTATTGTCACTACCGCTCACCACGTCTATCAATCACCTCTGAGCACCGTTTAGCCCTGGCTCCCCAAGTCTCAGTCGAGCTATCCATCATCTACACAAGACACAACAAGGTGTGGGAAAAGCCCAAGCAGGGGTGAGTATACAAATAATCATTAGGGACCCCAAGACCTCTGAAGGTCTCCTAGAATTCCACAAAGGAAAAAACCACAAATCATGATCTCAATCACAAAGCATAAAGTAAAAGTCAACTCACACCAGGTATACAACTTAGAGAATACTAATAAAGATGATTAGTCTTAAGCTAGACCATTTTATTCTCTTGGGTATCTCAGCTACTGATTCAAGAATGGTTGGTCTGTTGTCGATCCACAAAGGGTCGCTCGGTCGCTGATTCTTGATGGGTCGTTATACGGTTGGTCCACATCGGGTCTTGCTTTTGCTGATCCACAAAGGGTCGCACTACTGTTGATCCACAAAGGGTCACACTACTACTGATCCATGTAAGTTCGCTCTCATGTTTATCCACTAAGGTTCACATCATTATCGATCCATGGAGGTTCACACTACTACCGATCCACGGAGGGTCACTCTCATGCCGATCCATGGAGGGTCTCTCTCCACTTGACAGCTAGCCATTGGATTCATGCACTTAGTGCGCTTGAGTTTTGTAGGTTTTTCTTCTCAAAATATTGGTCATACCTCAACCACTAAGAAGTTCCATGAAGAATTAACCCAAAAGACCGCCTTGTTGTCAGGGCTCCAATGCGACATATGGTGTGCCAATCGGATTCCCTATCTGTAAGATATAGGCAAAAAGATAAATAGGGCTCAATTGGATTCGAGTCTGATCCAACCCGTCCATAAATTGAATTCTACCAAAACTCAAGTGGAGTATCTAAAAAGGACCACCTTGTCTCAAGGGTCCTCACGCCATAGATGGTGCATCAATTGGACGCCCAGTTTGTGAGTTACGTCAGTTTTAGTGAAACGGGGTCAGTCAGGTCCGGGTCCGATAGGGGTACGTCCAGGCTGGCTTGTGAGGTGTGCGGGTCCGTCCCGACTAGCAGGTTCGGCCCGACTAGCAGGTCCGGCCTGGCTGGAAGACCCAGCCCGACAGGCGGCTCTATCTTTCCTGGAGAACCTAGCCCATGTAGTGCGGGCCTGTCAAGCCGAATTGGACACTAGCGATGCCCAAAGGGCGCTGCCCTATCTTCCGAAACGAAAGGTACAAGCTGGTCGTGCGCGTCAAGTAGAGTGGCCGGAGCAGGCCGCTGCTCTCTCGCGATGTGCATCGGCGTCGTGCCTTCCACCCGCTGTGGCTCTTGCCATTATGGCGCCTATGGGTGTCGCTTCTCCACATGACTAGCTCGAGCCAGCCGCGTTAGCGGCTGCTTCTGCGGGCCACCAGAGATGCTCTGGTGGTCCAAATTTTCCTTCTCATCAGTGCCTATGGGCGTCTTGGGTCACTGCCATCACTACGAGCCCCTTGGATTCACCTTGATTCCATGTTTCTCAGCCACCCATGAAGAATACACAAAACCCAAGAGAAAAAAAGGGTTTGGGCTTTGTTAGGATTGGCCCACACCCTCCACATTAGCGTATTGTCATAAAGTGAAATTGTAATCATTAATATTAAGAAAATACCCAAAGTGTAACCCCGTAAAAACCTCCCACAATTAATAACGAATAATGGATCGACCCATTGGTTGGTTGATCCGCGTTCTTCATATAATTCAAGAACGGGAAAAGAGAAATCATTTAACGACACAAATCCCCCACCTAGATTTTCTAGAATCAGTTGCAGACGAAGGAAGGAATCCATATTCAAATTCGTTCATTGTTGTTCATCGATGTCTGGTTCAAGTTCTCCTATAGTCATTGATAGATCACCATTCTTCGTTGGAGGGTGACGTCGTCGGCATTTCTTCAGATCTTCCTCCCATGGTTTGTGAATTTTCTTTCCAATGGTTTGATTAATAAAATAATTAATCCCTATGTTGTGTTCATTATTGTGGTTCATTAATGAACCTTAATTAATCAACCAATTTAACACACGAGCAGTGCAGTTACACAAACAAGGTAATAGGTCATTAAATGACTCTCATTTAATTATTGTCCTTACATTGCGGTCCCTCCAACCGTTGCTCAAAAATTGGAAAAATAATAAAATAACTCAAAGAGTTATTTTATTATTATTTTCAAAAAGCCCAAAAATTAACTTTTTCGGTCAACCCTTGTCAGTCAAAGTCAAGATTTGCCTAAGAGAATCTTGGCACTGAGAATTCAATGGGCCCCTCCGATTTTCAATCCAAGAACCAGTTCAAAAGATAGAAAATCCCACTCCCACATTTACTGAATGTACCTTAAAAAAAGTTCAAAAACAATTTAGGCTCTCCGGGCCTCGGAATTACATGATGTTGAATTTCACAATCTCATAATAATTCTTTATAATTAAAAAAATTATAAAGAATTTATGTGTCTTTAAAGTTACATTAAAAATATTTTTTGAAAAAACATGTGTATTTTCCAACACTATCCACAGAAACATGGTAAGCCTAGTAGTTGTACCCATACTCAACAAAATCATGTTTAACCTATGAGGATGAACCAATTGTTAGTATTTGGATCTAAGTTGGAGTTTGTTGGATTTTCTACCCTTGAACTAACTACTTTTTACTTTGGATTATATGTATATTCAAATAAGTGAATATTAATTTAAATATCTTATCGCATATTGATTATTGTTATGCATAAAATTGATAAGATAATGTCCTAGAGTATCTCTTTCACTAATAAGGTCACAGAAGTTCCCCATTATGATGTGAATCATTAGATGTTATGAAAATATCTCAAAAATACAGTTTTATAGTTAGATAACATACTATGATAGGGAACATAGTATATATATTGTCAGGTGTGAGTACTCATAAGTAGATGAGGCTTCTTCTCATAAAGTTCACATTTGGTAATCTCCAAAACAAGTGATTATGAGAACTGGTCTACCAATAGAAATTCTACATATTTTTATGTCATCATATATTCCTATATGAGAGAGAGTAGAATGGTCCTTAGACATTAAAAATATTATTAATGCATGTTATGACTTGCACACTTAGATGCATTTCGTAAACCATAACAATAATATTTCATAGTGAAATTGGATGTGTTGGGTGCGTCGTGAATGACATGCTGTTAATTAAAAATTCAAGGAAGTATTTGTCTCTTACATATTTATTAAATTTTACATCTCTACCCTTTGGTAAAAATATAATTTTCACATTAAATTCCATGGACATTTTTCAATGATGTTTATTTTTGATAGTTAAATAAAGGCGTATCGAGCATATGCATTGATGACACCGATATGAAACCTACATGATGATATATTTTGAAAAAGGGATTATATTACATATTTATAATTTGTATGTGTATTTATTAATTAAGACATTAGGATCTTTCTCGTGGATTCCTTAATCCGTTTCTAGATAGTAATCTTAGACTTCAGTCAAGTCCTCCTAATTCCAACAGGAAAGAATCCTAGAGGGTCACAGAATAAGTGTTTTTATTGATCTCGATTGAATTTTATTTGAATTTAATTAATAGAGTTAATAATATTCTCAATACCAAGGAATAAGTTTATTCAAGTTTTATTGATCATATAAATTAAATAAATATTTATTCACCAAAATGTGAATAAAAACATTTATTTATTTTATTGAATATTTAATAAATATTTATTTATGAGATTGTGAATAAAATATTTATTTAAGATATAAAATATTTTATTCAGGTATTAAATACATGTTGAGGAGTTCAAATGGCCCAAGACCGCATCCAACAATGAATATTTATTTGCAAGCTGATAAATAATATTCAACACTGCACAAGTTAGCACATGCTGTAAAATAATATTATTATTATTATTATTTTATGGCATGTGGTTTTATGATGGTTATTATTTTATTTAATGGTCTGTATGTAATTAAATAATATTTTTAACCTAAACCCTAGCCTTATAAATAGATGGTTATGTATATTGTGTATGGTTAATCGAGTTATACAGAATGGTTGTGCAAAACGAATTTTATCTCGAATTCCTTTTTTCTCTATTCCCTACAAGAATGAAAAATTCAAGAGAAATTCCTTCAAAATCAAAGGATGAGTGATCAACATGAATAATTAAATATTATTTATTCATCATGCTAGTACCCATAAATAAAATGGCATTGTTCTAAGATCAAGGGAATATATGTGGATCATTGTTGGAGGGATTCTACCACTAGATCCTCACATCACAATGAAGGGAAACCAAAAACTTTCTTTCAAAAGATAAAAAACTTCATAAAATAAAGGATCCTAATACAATGTATTTATTTTCATCAGATATAAATAAATTAATAATAAATTAAACCTAAAATATACTCACTTGAGGTTTCAGGAAACTAAATATTAAAATTAATTTTAATATATCTCTCACCACCTTATGCTTCTGTTGTTGCCTAAACATTAAATTAGTTAATTAATTTTCTATAACTAAATTACATAATAGGTAATTTAATTTAATCACCAAGGGATTTTAATCTATAAATATTCTCATCATTACAAAGAATTTACCAAAAATTATGTAATTGTTCACCAATATGTTTTATTTATCTAAAACCTTCATTATTAATTTTTAGAATGTGTTTATTATAATTAATATATTAAAATTTAACTCTTAGGTTATAATAGTAATGTTTAAATAATAATATTAATTGTATATTGTGGTTTGTTAAAACTCAGTTTTTCATATCACAAATGCTATCAAAGAAATTAAATTTATTTTAAAAAATAAATATTACATAAAATATCATGGTGTCATATTCTATCCACATTAAAATGAATTTATCCCTCAATATTTCATCACTTTCATGAAAAAAAACTGAGGATAATTCTTCCTCATCATATTCTTAGGTTCCCACATAGCTTCTTCAAAGTAATGATTCCTCCAGAGAACTTTAACCTAATAAGTAGTATTATTCTATAGCACTTTATCTCTATAATCCCACATTATTTCTGGTTGTCCTTAATAGTAAAGGTCATGTTTTAGTGATATGACCTTTGAGTAAAATACATCTTATGGGTAAGGTATGAACTTCCTCAGTAGAGATACGTGGAACATATTATGAACCTGGGATAGGTTTGGTGGAAACACCAAGTAATAAGCTACCATCCCTACTCGATTGAGAATCTCAAAGGTTCCAATATACCAAGGGATCATCTTTCCTTTCTTCCAAAATATCATGGCCTTCTTCCATAGACAGACTCATAAAAACACCTTATCACCAACTTTGAACTCTAGATCACACCGATGATTTTTAGCATAACTTTTTTTAAAATATCAACTACCTTGATGTGATATTGAATGGATCTGACCTTCTATTACATTTCTTCATCCAACTCAGGTTTCAATAGCTATATTTCTCCAACTTAATCCCAATACATTTAATTTCTACACATATTTCCATAGAGGTCTTTATAAAGAGACATCTGAATGCATTAGTGAAAGCTGTAGTTGTAAGAAAACTCAACTAGAGGAAGGTGTTGATCCCAAACACCTTTGAAATCCATATAATAAGATTTTTTCATAACCTCAAGGGTTTTAATTATTCTATCAGATTGAAAATCTATATAATGATGATATGTAGTGTTGAAACTCGATTTTATATTAATATATTTCTGAAGGCTTATCCAAAACTTTGAGGTAAGCCTAAGATCCCAAGCAGAGATAAAATAATGTGTTCCTCTATTCAAATTTAATAATTTATTAATTTATATTCTACAAATCTGATTGAGAGAAAACATATTATATAATTGAGATGAAATTTTCTAGCTTTGTGAGGTGATCGACTGCAAACCAAAGAGAATTGTTCCCTTTAGATGTTTTGGGGAGTTTGGAGAAAAATCCAGGAGGATGTTTTCTCATTTTTATTCTTGTATGGGTAATATTTATAACATCCCATTAGACTTTTTCCTCTAAACCATAACTTACTAACACACTAAAAACCAAAATACATAATCAAAAGTATCTATATTCATGTTATCCCACTAGAAAGAAAATTTCACATAGGCTAGTGGTAGGAATTTCACCCTTATCACCAATAAATTTTGGGTTCAATCCTCGTAGCCTTTCCAGATGTGATGGGTTTTCCTTTATATTAACATGTATTAATATAGTTCTTATAAAATCCCTAAAAATATTCTAAAAATCCTTAAAAATAAACTTAATAGTAAAAGTTCATATAAACCCTAAAGTTTATCAATACCTTTATAATTATTAAAATATCATTATTCGTCAAATAATACTTCATGTTGAACCTAAGAGTTACATATACCTTATTTCAAAGAAACATCTCTTAAAATTTTATTAATCACTTTAAAATTCCATTATTTAGAACCCAAAATGGGTGTATAATAATCTAAAATTTTGATAAAACATAAACTCATAAACCCATGATGGTATCCATAACTCTTAATATAATCTTATATGAATAAATATATGTATCCAAAATTAACACAATCCTTAGATGATTCATGGATTTTATAAAAAATACCACTCGTAAAAATACTTCTAGAGAATAATTCATGAATCCCAACACATAAATACTTCTACCCTTTTACTTTATTGATTTTTTATAATATAGTTCCTTCCATGGTCTAGGGGATAACCCATAGTTATATAATTGAATCGGATAATTCCCAAGTTCTCAAATATAATACATCAAATTCCTATTCAATTAATTTATCTATATCATTTATATCCACAGAGAAAAAAATATTCCCTTCTATTAGAGATATTATTTGAGGTGATTATTCCCACCTTCTTTACATGTATAAAGCTAAATATTCTTTCTTCTATGTTCATCACCATGTGAAATTTCATAAAATTCAATCTTATTCTGATTTAACGCATTAGGAGTCTCACTGAAGTTCAAATTGTTAATCACACATCGCAATAGCTGATTATGAATGATCACAATATATTTCTCTCCAATAATCATCCAATTTGTTTTCTCATAATCACCTAATTTTCTATTAAATTCAATTTTAACATGATTCCTCCTGGTTCTATCCATTGGATAAATCCAAAAATTATATTGTGAGAAATAAAAAATCACAGTGGGAAACCACATTATCATGAAAAATCATTTATTGGATTTCTTAAATAATGAAACCTTCTTTTCAATCAATGAAACCTTATGTTTAACTATGTTCATTCATTTTCATCATCTATTCAAATCTTATATGATGGTTTATAAGGAGTTTGTGAATTCTGAAAGCATATCCCCTGGGAGTGTCAAACTAGGTGTCCAAAAAGTCCTATTTTTATGCACCGGGTGATGATTGATTCAAATCCCTATGCACCCTTTTTGAAGTTATTAAACCTAGGTATAAGTGAACAGATCCATATCCACTTTTAGTATCCAAACAGGGGTATAATTTCTTAGAAACCACCCACTCTATCCTCCACCAAAATTCCAGAATATTTTCTTATACTTAGACTTATCCTTAGAGTTATCACTAGTGTTTTCTAACCCTAATCTCCAAATATTTATTAAACCTTTCCTCTAATACCAAATGTAGAGATCTGGGATTTTTATAAATAAATATTAGATCTTTGAATATGATTATTCATTACATTTCACAAATACACACCTGATAACCATAAAGGATTAGTTTATTTGGAAACTAGCCACACAATTTTATTTTATTTTTGAAATATCTTCCCACATAGTACACTTTATAGAAATACCATACTTAAAACCATTCTTCATAACCTGGGGAAAGGAAAGATAAGAAAGGGTAAGCTCATATTCTCAGTAAGGGTAAAATATGAGGTATATCAATATAAAATGAGAATAAGTGTATGAGAACATGAGAGAAACATTGAAAATAATACCATGTATATCATAGATTTTAAAACTTGAGTTGTGGAATAAATATTACCAGTTCATAATACATGAATCGTAATGGAATCAAAGAACATGAGATATGAGATAATAACACTAGAATAAGATATAGATTTGTGGAATACACATAATAATAGAAAATATCATATCAGGGATACCCAAAAAGAAATTCATAACATGTTAGGATTGAGATAACCACCCATGTACCTACTTCAGACTTAGGGTAACCTCTGATGTGCCTTTTTGGGCTTCGAATAACCTCTTGTGTGTCATTTTCGGGAATGACATAACCTCTCATATACCCTTTGAGATCATAGAACATTAACCATAACCTAATAAATTAGAGGGATATATTGGATGCACCCATCACATAATCCATACATTTGTGATACACAAGATCATAAAACATGCATCATATCATAAATCGTGGAAAAAATGTTATTTGTAACCATCTCATCAATTCATCATGGGATAACATATGGAAATGGAATGAGTTTCATAAACATTTCTTAATTATAATCATAAACCATATAGATAAATAATAAGGGTGGTATAATTTTTCACGACCCCTCCCCATAAATTATACCCATCCTAGGCTGGTAATGTGGGAAGAGTGATAATGACCCCCGAGTCCTGCCTCTAGAAGGCCCTGGGTTGGCAACTAGCACCGTGGGTAAAACAAACACATAGTAGGGAGGAATTTCCCTCTAAGACAACAGATTCAGAAGATAGAGATAAATATACACCAAATAACTCTTTCTCATACTACAATATAAGAAGAAACCCAAGTACAAATATGTAATTTCATGAAAGAACAACTAAAAATAAAAGGGAAAACTACAAGTACCAAAAGAAGGTAAAATAACAACCACCACAAAGTATGAACACCTCCTGCAAAACCTCCATCTAGTAGTAACCATCCTGATCTCCAACCTACTCCAAATGACATGAAAAAAAAATTATATAATGTGGGTTGAGTATAATAGTATACTCAGTAGGATCCTCTATAGAGCCTCTTGTAAAAAATTAAACGAATAATTTTAAAGCCCAGTGAACAACAAGTGAAACTAACTCATCGCATAAACAGGTATACTAAGTTTCTATACTCACCATGGATAATCTCACCAAGTATCTCATATATGAGTATATAATATAATAAATAATATAAAGTGTACTTCGATACCACTTCCCCACTTGTTTTCATCTTTCCCCAACATCACACGTCTTGAGCATCTCTCTTCAAAAAGGCTAGCCCAAAGACACCTGGGCGTTTTACCACATCATGCACCTCGTGAAACTCACCACTAAAACCACAAAAAAAAGTAAAAAGGTAGTTCTCAGAATCCACCACATCCCACATAACGTGTATCAAACATAGTGTATTATACCTCAAGCCACTGCGTCCCATACACTGAGTAAGGATCCTCAATCCATCACAGCTTATACACATCATACCTATAGTAGTTTATAGGAAACAATATCCAGAATATATGTGTGAGAAATAACCACAAGCCATTATATCCCTCTAAAAAAATACTGGGAAATATAACTGCAATGCATACAAGAACATGTAACTACCAAGAGAAGAGAATGGGGATAAAGAGGGTAGTTATCCATCCATCCTCCCACCTGGATGTTGGGGAAAACACCCCTAGGTCTCAGAATACCTTGGGTGTTAGTTTCCCTTACAGACAGGGTGGAGTATCATATAGAAAAAAAGTAAATTATATAATATAGATCATAACCACACTATGGGAAGAACCTAGTCTTAGACTCAACTATAGCTAACATCTCTCAGACTCCTGGCTGCCACTACTAAGGCGAGATATCTTGTAAGTACACAATCATTTAAATAGATTTATTAAGTTACTTATCCCTTTTTATCAGTTTCACTTTATGTTAATTAATTCTTTAACTATTAATTAACCATTTATATTTCCACATTTCATTCCATTAGCATCACAACCAAGTTCCATGCCCTCCAGGCATAACCATACTGAGTCCATAGTTCCCTTAAATTTTAACCTTAGCACTGCATCCCAACGAGCTCCAACCCCATGAGTTAACATCATTTTTTCATTCATTCATTAAAAACAATGTCACTTTCCCATAATTCCATTTATTCTAAGAAAACATTCTAAACTACCAAACATAAGGGTATCAACATGGTGAGTAGATGAACTATCCATTGAGTCTTTACCACCTATAGTAGGAGTGTAGACTCATCCATCCTTGAGAAGATAAATGCGAAAATCATGTGTCATACCATGTGTGCCTTTACCTCTTTTTTAAATAGGGTAATCAAGACTATCTACCTCAAGTATTGTGGAATGTGAAGAAGAAAAACAAATAATAGGTTCAACAAGCATCCAGCATTCATATCAATGGATAAGCCTAGCTTCAACTTGTTCCATCATATCTAGTGTCCTCCCCGACACCCACATGCATAAACCAATGCATCTTTCCACTCTAGACATCAACTGCTGCAAAACAAACTAGGCCTCCCTACCCCACATATCACAATAGCCATCTAGGCATAGAAATCCTAATCTCACAGCACATCTCAGCCTCCCTAACCCCACTACTGCAACTGCCATATAGGATCACATTATATCACAAGCAGTAGGAAATGAAAAAGAAACTGGGATCTTGGCCCTAAACAAGTCATTCATCCTTCATAGACAATGATCTCTCACTGCTCCAAAGAATAAGGCACTTGGCCTTTACAAGAAAATGGGAAACTCAGGCCCCACAAAGGAATTAACATTATCACACAATCAGTTCTTTATTCCTTCTTGAATTAATTGATTCATTATCATAGGTTCCAACTATGGGAAACCTAAAGAATGATAAATCTAAAGCTATAAAAAATTAATTAAACAATTAATTAACATTACTTTGATAAAAAAGAATCAGCATGCTTTAATTTTTTCAATCAATTCAACTAACCATTCTTACTACATCAATTTTATTATCATCAAATTACAACAACAATTGGATTCATTAACATGACTCTTTAAACTGTTATCCAATAAATTATCAATTAATACCAGATTTACATTATTTACCAATTTCCATTAAGAGCAATATTCTAAACAAGTAAGGCATAGATATCACACCGTGTAGAAAATCAAGAGGCAGTAAAATATCTTTGTAATTGATACCAATTCTTTAATCAGTCCAAATGTTTATTATATTAATTTCATCGTGATCCAGGGGATAAAACATGTTAACTCTCTAAAATTTCATGTAAATAAAATATATAATCCATGAATCCCCTACCTCAAAAGGTTTATAATGTTATTTATATGAGAATAGGCCAACACAATGGATCACAGTCACCTCTCCCACAATGACTGCATCCACCCGAGGACATCGTGACACAACCGCATCAACCAACACCCAAGAAAGCTCCATTAGAAACATGGAGATCACATTACATCACTTTGAAAGAATAAATGGGAGGAAATGAATTGAGAAACCCAAAAAAATGGAGGTAGAACATACCATATATCGAAGATATATCAACACTTCTTGGTTTCCCTAAAATAGGAGGTGTGCATGCAGTAAGAAGAACTCCAGGGAAAAAAGATCCAAGGAACACACCAAAAACACACAAATACATGGGAAAGAATGTTTTGGGGTGTCCCATACCAAGGAAAACAAGATGGAAGAAAATGGAATAATGTATCTCAGCCTTTTTAAAATCTAAAAAGAGCATCAGTTTAGATACAGTTTATATTTTCCATTAAAGGAGGATCTGTCAAGACTACATGGTTTGACCAAGTAAAGGAACCTGTACGATTAGGAAAATTTTAAATAGGAGTTATGGTCTATGAATCGGCCTTAAATACCTTAAAACAAGGCTTTTAATGTGTTTTACGTTAAAGATAATGTCAAACTGGTGATATTGTAGGAATCCAGAAACATTTTTCACCTACCATTGGATGAATCATCAATCTGGAAAAACTATACACCTACTGATAGATCACCTACTGACAAATGACCTACCAATAGATCACCTGCTGATGAATCATGTACCGATGAATCACATACTGATGGATCACATACCGATAGATCACCTACCAACCAATCACCTATTGACAGATCACCTACCAAAAGATCACCTACCAATACATCACCAACCAATACATCACCTATCGACATATCACCTACCGACAGATCACCTACTGATAGATAACCTACTATATATCACCTACTAACAGATTTTCTACCGAAAAATGACTCACCAATCTAGAAACATTGTACAACTACCAATAGATGACACACCGATTACACTATTCACTGAACTAGAAACACTATTCAAAAAACTAGAAATTTTTCAAAGTGTTAGGAATAAGTCACCTTGACCTCCCAGAACACCTCAAACACTGGATTCTTACAATGGAATGAGCTAGATAGGTTTGGGTCATTACATCAGTTACCTCTTAAACTATTCTCACCCTTGATAATCCAAAACAAACCCATAGAGCAAACATAAAAGGTGTCATCCGAACAGCCACCCCATGAGATACCTTTCAAGGTTCTCACTACCACAAGAGATCAACCGCTTCCTCAAAGGAACAAAATGAATCCACATGAAAACTATGACCAGCTCCTAACCACTCTCCCTGGGGAGATACCTCTCAAAAGATATAAATCCACAACAAGCAATAAGAGAAACCCATATCATAAATAGGAATGTGTCTAGAGACACCAAAGGAATAACGTTATAAGAGAATATATAAACATCAAATAGCTCGGGGTATTGAGCACATATCTCTGACTCATGTTCCCAAGTACTCTCCTACATTCCACTATGTTTCCACAAGACACAAACCAATGGTATATCATTCCACAAAATACCTTCTCCTAGTGATCCTATATCTCAACAGGCCACTCCTCAAAGGTCGCATCATCATCAACATCGATATCTCCCCAATTGATGATGTCAGAGTCATCATGAAGATAAATATGGAGTTACAATGCATGAAAAACATCAGGTATTCATCTCATCTATGAAGGAATGATTATTTGGTATGCCATGGATCCGACACGAGCCAACGCCTCAAAAGGATCAAAAAACTGGGGAGAAATATTACTCCCATGACCAAACCTTCACTTCCTTTGATGGGGATTCACCTTCAGGAGCACATGATCCCCAACACAAAACTCCAGAGGCCTCATCCAATGATAGGTATAGAAATTTTGGTGATCTTGTATTTCCTTCATCCTACCAAGAATCACTTGAACCATCTCTATCGTATTCTAAACCAGTTCCATCCTAAGAATTGCTGACTCTCTAACCCCAGTCCAGCACAACAGAGAACAGAAAGGTTGTCCATATATGGATTCAAAAGGTTACATACATATGGTAGAGTGAAAACTATTTTTTTAAGAAAAATTGAACAAAGGAAGGTGCCTCATCCATGAACCTAAAAAATCTAGGACATAAGAGCGCAACATGTCTTCAAGAGTCTGGATGGTAAACTCTATTGGACCATATGTATATGGATGAAAATAAGTGATAAGGTATATTTGAGAACCAAAATCATGTTGGAGATCTCTCCAAACCCTGTAGGTATAACGAATATCTCAATTGGAAATGGTCATCCTTGGAACTCCATGGAGTCTCACCACCAACTCCAAATACTTCCTCGACAAAACCTCCACCAAGATCAACTCCTTGATCACCATAAATAGTGCTTATTTTATCAAACTATCTAATAATACCCATATAGTATCATATACTCCCTAATCTCGAGGTAAACCGGTAACAAAGTCTATCGATATGTCCTCCCACTTCCACTGAGGAACATCTAACGGTTGGAGAAACCCACCGAGAACACGGTGCTTGACTTTCACCTTCTGGAAGACCAAATGTCAAGACACAAACTCCATAACTGCAAGCTTTAACCCAGGCCACCAAAAATGACTCAACAAAGCTCAGTATATCTTATTCATGCCAAGATGTAATGCTAAGGGAAAACTATGGAACTCTCTAAGAACCATATCATGCATCACCAAAGTAACAAAAATCCATACCTAAAACAACACCCGGTGTTTTCATCCTCATACCAACCATCAGGGGTCTCACCACAAAAAAAAATCAGTCTCTCCATACCTCCACTACAAGATCCCCCAACTGGGATTCCTCCACCTACTTCACCAAAGATGACTGCACCATCATCTGAAAAATAAAACCTTTTCCCCAACTTCTCCCATATCCAGATGTAATATTGAGAGTTCTTTCATCACCCTCCAAGAATCACCTGATTCACACACTTCATCAGTACGTGACTTCCTTCTCAGCACATTATCTATAATATTCCCCTTTCCAAGTGTATAGGAAATCTCAAAGTTATAATCCTATAATAACACCATCCACCGATGTTGTCGCAAGTTCATGTCACACAAGGATAAAATATACCTCAAGATTTTATGATTGGTGAAGACCACAAAGGAATCATCGATGAGGTAATGTCTCCACAACTTCATGGAAAACACCACTGCTGCTAACTCAATATTGTGGGTGGGATAGTTATGCTCATGGGGATGCAACTACCAAGACCCATAAAAAACGACCAATCGATGCTACATTAGAACACAGCCTAACCCCAAACATGAAGCATCATAGAAAACCTCAAACCAAACTCCTTTTTCTAGAAGACAAAGAACCATAGAACTGACAAACATCTCATTCAGATATTCAAAAACTACCTAACACTGGTTATTCCATATGAACGTCTAGTTCTTTTGGTTCAATTCTATCAGAGGAGTCGCAACCTGAGAGAAATTGGCGACGAACCTCCTGTAATATCCTGCAAGGGCAAGGAAATATCTCACTTTTTCCATTGTCTTGGGGGCTGCCTAAGATACAATTGCTTCTATATATCTTTGATGGATCCATATCTACTCCCTACGGGAATACAACATTCCCCAAGAAAAGAACTTCTCGAGCCCAAAAATCACACTTCAACAACTTCCAAAATAGCTGCTATCGACAAAGAACTCCCAAAATGGAATGAAGATGCTCTACATGATCCTCATTAGACATGAATTACAAAAGGATGTCATTGATGAAGACCACCATGAAATTATCTAAAAACTCATGGAACACAGTGTTCATCAACCTCATGAATATAGTTGGAGCATTCCTTATACCGAATGGAATCACAATGAACTAATAATTCCCATGATGATAACAGAAAGTAGTTTTCAAGATATTCTTATCCTTCACACACATCTGATGATATCCTGGCAGAAAATCGATCTTCAAGAACCAACTTGTACCCTTTAGTTGATCAAATAAATCATCAATATATAGAAGAGGATAGCGGTTCTTCACTGCCACTCATTTCAAGTGATGATAATTGACATACAACCACAAACTTCCATTAGCCTTCTTTACGAACAAAACCAGTGCATCCCACAATGTCACACTCATCCAAACAAAACCACACTATAACAGACCATCAACCTAGATACGTAGCTCTAAAACTCAAAAGTGTCCATCCTATATAGATACATCGATATTGGATATGTTCCTAGCTGTAGCTCGATCCCAAACTCGATCACTCGTTAAGGGGTAATACTACAACCTCTTCTGGAAAGACATGAGGTTACTCTTCTAAGACCCTAGGAAATTCCAACTGCTAAACCTCCAAAGAACCAAGAATCAGCTCAGCCATCAAAGATGACATGGAAATAACATGACTCTAACCCATTTGAGGGTCTTGCTCACCAAAAAACACCACTGGATCTCTATCAGCATCGAAGAACGCCACCTACCTCCTGAAGTAATCCAAGATAGCCTAAACCGAATACAATCAATCCATGTTGAGGATGAAATCATATGGTTGTATCTGTAAACATATGAAATCTCCCCAAGATCAGTGTTTTCCCAACACTAGCTCACAGTCTCCACATACTTCAAAGAAGTCAGATCAGCCTCCAACTGGCGTAGTCAATTCTAAGGGAACTAGAATCCTCTCTACCTAAAGTCCCAAAGCATGGACAAGGGTATGTGATATGAAGGAGTATGTCACTCTTGAATCAAACAAGGCATGCACCCAAGTATAAAACAAGCAAGTGGTACCTCAAACAATGTTTGGCTCACCTGGAACTGGAAACACTAACACATGAAGTAGACCATGACTGCTCCACGACCTCCCTGACCCTAACGATGACCAACTCCATGGTCTATCTCTACTCTATGAGGACGAGGAGCATTATGGGGTTATCCTCTGCCTGCTCCATCTACTCTTTTTTGATCCAAAATTGGTGAAACCTACTGTTACTGCCTAAGCTAGAACAGCCTCAATGGAGGAACCTAAAGTGGAAGACCTGATGCAAATTGACTGCTCAGAAATTTCAGGCACTCTCGCTACTGATGACCTTAGCCTCCCTAATAAAAACAATCACACGGTCCCTTAACATAGGCCTAAGAGCTTATGAACCTAGAAAAACAAGACATTGAGGGATAGGACCTACCCCCATCCGAACGGAAAATCTTCTACCCTGAAAACCAGGAACCCCATTCCACAGCTCTACTTCATGAGGAATCCTGATGAATCCCCTCTCTTGATGATATGGTTCTGGATAATGTCCTCTTTATGACTTCTACCCTCACCATCACCTTGATATACATCTTCAGTATAAACTGAGTGACCTGGAGTTAGATCTCTATGTGAAAATCCTCCTCGAAATTCATCACCCTGGCCTCCTTATCTGGTAACAGGTCCGAATCATATCATAAAAGGTTCCTAAAATGGATTCCAAACTCTCGCACATAGGAGCTCCCCTATCGAAGGGTAAGATGCTCCTGGAGAATTTCCACCTTCACGGTCAAAGAAAGAAAGTCAGCTCTAAAATGAACTTGGAACTTATCCCACAATATTGTCGACTTCTCAAAATACTTGGAGAATAAGAACCACCACTTCCTTACTTCCCCACACAGAATCGTCAAAACCAATGATACCTAGTTCTCCTTTCAATAATGGATCGAACTAAAAGATATCTCAACCTCCTCCAACGAATATTTCATGACTTCATCTGAAATGGATCCCTCATTCTTCTATAGACTCTGGCGCTAAAAATCTCAGAGTATCCTCCTTTAATTGTTGTCGTCATCAACCTCTACTCTACGGCGATCTGCTGGCGCAACCTATTGAACATCTTCTGTGTGAACCTGATGAGGATGTCAAATTGGATCCATACCTACAAAAGGATGAATATTTATAACTCCTAAAACTAGAATATGGAAGACTTTAACATTAATTAATTATTTTCTTTTATACATTATAGGTTAACTTATCCCATGTTCTACCCATTCAAACACAGGCACAAGGAAGAATGATGCATGATCCTTTCCTAGGTATCTACCCTACAACAAGAGTCACTTCATTTAGTAGACATTTTAAGAATATGGTCTATGCATCAGATCATAGGGGGCCCTAAATACCCATGTCTCAACTATTTTCTAGTGTATACAGGGCTTTTTAAAATCAGCTAACGTCATTTCCCTACCAACCCAGGAAAACTCACATGTGCCTAACTCCAAAATCCATCCAATCCTTCAAACTCAATCTAATACCACTCTATCATGACCCCCTCTAGACAAAGTGTACCCCTGATGGGCTAGTAATTTGAGAATAGAGATAAAGATCCCTGAGTCCTACCTCTAGTATGCCCTGGGTTGGTGAATAGCACTAAAGGTATAGAAAACACACAGATGGGAGGCATTACCCTCTAAGAGAACACATGTGGAAGAGAGAGATAAGATAGACACTACAAAAAAACAGTACATTAGAGGGGGTTATTTAGAAGGGGTTCTGCACAACCCCCTCTAAATTCATTTTATGTAACATTAGAGGGGGTTCTGAAAACCCCCCTCTAATCATCGAATTTAGAGGGGGTTATAAACCCCCTCTAAATTCATTTTCTATAAAATTCGAGAGGGATTATGCGCAACCCCCTCTAAATTTTTTATCATTGTTTTTTTAATATTTGGTTTGATTTTATATCTGGTTATATCAAAACCACTACTAATTTAACAATTAGTGGCATTACATATTCTGTTGGATTTTAGAGGATCTATATATCTATCATTCGTTTGGATATATATATATATATACGTATATATATATATATATGTATGTATATATAAATATAATTAACTTTTAAAAGGAAATAGGGGGGAGCACAACCCCCTCTAATTTAAGATATTAAGGGGGGTTCATAAAATGTCGTTAATCCCTTAGATTGGAGGGGGTTTTGAACTACTTCTAATTTATGAAATTAGAGGTTATATAGAACCCCCTATAATTGATGACATTATAGGGGGGTTTTAACCCCCCCCCCCTAATTTATGACATTAGAGGGGGTTTTGAACCCCTTATATTTTAAGAAATAAGAGGGGGGTTTTCAACCCTGTCTAATTTAACAAATTAGAGGGGGTTCAGAACCCCCTCTAATAGATGATATTAGAGGGGGGTTTTAACCCCTTATAATTTAAAAAATTAGAGGGGGTTTTGAACCCCTTATAATTTAAAAAATTAGAGGGGGTTTTGAACCCCATCTAATTTATGACATTAGAGGGGGGTGTTAACCCCATCTAATTCATGAAATTTGATGGGGGTTATGGACCACAACATATCCATTTGATTATATGGGGTTTTAAACTCCATCTAATTTTTTATTTATTTTCTAAAATAAATCTCATATAAATTCAAATTTTTTAATATATATGTGGGTGTGTGCATGTGTGTGTGTGTATATATTACATAAACACATTATATAAATGTATTTAAATACAATATAACACACATATATAAGGAAATTATATAAATATTTAAATAAATATTATACCTATAAACAAAAATGCATACATATATATAAATATTTATTTACATTATATAAATGTAATTATAAATATATTTATTCAAATTTATAAAATTTATATATGGTTTTATAAATACTATACATTTATATTATGATTTATATTATACATATATTATATTAAATACATTTTTATTTTAGATTTTTGTATAAATAAATTTATATTATATTATGTATTCAAATATATATAATATAGACAACATTAATATTAAATATAAATTTATATATACAATATATATTTTATATAATTATATTATATATATAAATTATAAATATTTAAATATATATAAATTTATATATATTATATAATTATTTTACATATATTGTATCATACCATTTTAATTATAGATAAATTTAGTACATATATATATATATATATCATTTAATAATTAATAATATTATTGTTACACACACACATACATAAATACATTTGTATTGTATTCTTATGTATAAATACATTTATATTAGATTATGTATACTAATTTACATAATTTAGACAAAATTAAATATAAATATAAGTATAAATATAAATATATTATTTATTTATATTATATAATATTTTATAAATATTTTATTGTAAATAAATTTATATGTATTATATAATTATTTTATTTATATTGAGCATATTAATTATAAATTTATTTAGTACATCTATATATATATAAATATATTATTTATTTATATATTATATTATATTATAAATAAATTTGTATGTATTGTATAATTATAATATGTGTATTGTAGTATAGAATAATAATTATAAATTAATTTAGTACATATATATATCACTTAATTATGCTATTTATTTTCAATTATATGAATGCATTTAATTTCGTGTGTGTATATATGTGTGTGTTGGTGATATAAAATAAATGTATATAATTAAATACATTAATATATAATATAAATGTTTTTAATATAATATATGTATAATATATTATATATTTATATATATTATATTTATAAATACCAAAATATACATACACACATAAATATAAATATATTTATTAATATATGTATAAATATTTATATATATATATATATATTAAATGTACCAAAAATATGTGTATGTATATATATTATACACAAATATATTATAATTCTACATAAATACATATTATATATAAATATTATACCCAAATATATATTATATTATAGAAAAATATATTATATATATACAAATATATTGTATTATTTATATTTCTAAACACATATATATATAATATAATATAATATAATATAATATAATAATTCAGGATGTATTTAAATATAATATAGCGTATGATATATATAAAATCGAGCTCAGCGTAGTGGTCTTGGTGTTGGCTATATATGTAACCGGTCCTGGGTTTGAAACCCAGGAAACACTATTTTTACGTCGTTGGTGAGCGGTTGTGAACAGGTGCATTGTTGCGTGGGGCTCGGATGCGCAGTGCTCGGGCGCGCGCAGGTGTCGGGGGGGGGGGGGGGGGGGGTGTCAACCAGAGTTGAAGTGTCAAGGGGTTGCGTGTGTGGGGGTGTCAAGGGGGGCGCTCGGGTGTGTGTCGGGGTGTCAAGGGGGCGACGGTGTCAAGGGGGGCGCCGGGGTGTCAAGGGGGGGCCGGTGTGTGTCAGGGGTGTCGAGGGTGTCAATGGGGGTGTGCGGGTGTGTGTGTTAGGAGTGTTGGGGGTGCACGCGGGTGTGTGTCGGTGGTGTGAGGGGGCGCTCGGGTGTGTGTCGGGGGGTGTTGGGGGTGCGCGCGGGTGTGTGTGTCAGGGGTGTTGGGGGTGCGCGCGGGTGTGAGGGGGTGCACGCGGGTGTGTGTCGGTGGTGTGAGGGGGTACTCGGGTGTGTGTCGGGGTGTCAAGGGGGCTTCGGTGTCAAGGGGGGTGTCGGGGTGTCAAGGGGGGTCGGTGGGTGTCAGGGGTGTCAGGGGTGTCAAGGGGGGCGTGCGGGTGTGTGTGTCAGGGGTGTTGGGGGTGCGTGCGGGTGTGTGAGGGGGTGTGCGCGGGTGTCCTTCTAGGGGTGTCAAGTGGTGTCCTGGTGCTTCAAATGGTGTCAAGGGGTTAGCGGTGGTTTATTTAAAACCGCCCCTAATGTCCCTAATGCAATCACCATTAGGGGCGGTTAAACCGCCCCTAAACCCCTAGATTAGAGGCGGTTTACGTTATAACCGCCTCTAATGTGGTAAATTTTGGGCAACATTAGAAGGTGTTTAAACCCCCTCTAATGTAACCGCCGCTAAATTCACCATGAATTTATCAGCGCTTTCTCACAACCTCCCCTGCTAACAGTAGGCGGCCACATTAGCGGAGGTTTCCCACAATCGTCGCTAATGCCTTTAGAAGGGGTTATAACCCCTTCTAATGTAAAAAATAACCCCTTCTAAAGTGGTCTTTTTTTTGTAGTGAGACACCAAATAACTCCTACTCAGACTAAAATATAAAAAGAAACCAAAGTACACATATGTAATTTCATGTAAGAACTACTAAAATAGAAATAGAAATTTACAAGTTCCAAAAGAAAGTAAAACAGCAGTGACCATGAAGTCTAAACAGATCCTAAAAAACCCTAAGCTACTAGTAACCAACCCGATATCCAACCTACTCTAACTAACCAGAAAATAGTTTATATAATGTGAGGTGAGTATAATGGTATACTCAGTAGGATCCTCCCCAGAGCCTCTAGTGAAAATGTAAGGAAAGAATGCTAAAGAACATTGAACAACAAGGGAAACTAACTCATCAACTAAACAGATATACTAAGTTCACAGCCTCACCCTGGATACTCTCACCAAGTATCACGTACAATATTATATAATATAATAAATAATACCAAGGGTACCCCTACCACTTCCCCACTGGTTTTTCGCTTTTCCCCAACGTCGCACGTCCTGAGCATCTCTCTCCAAAAAGGATATCCCTAAGACACCAAGGCATAACACCACAACATGCACCTCATGAAACTCACCAACACAAAAATATAACCAAAAGAAACTAGTTAATTACTAGGAGCCACCACATCCCATATAATGTGAAAAAACCTTTGGGAATTATACCTCAAGCCACTAGAACCCATACACCGAGTAAGGATCCTCAAGCCATCACAACATGTACATGTTATACCTATAGTAGTAAATAGGAAACTATATCCAGAATATATGTGTTTAAAATAACCACAGGCCATTATATCCCTCTACACACATATATGAGGAAAATTAACCATCATGTATACCATCACAAGTAACTACCAAGATAAGTGAGTAGGGCTAAAGGGGGTAGTCATCCATCCATATCCCACCAGGATGTCGGGGAAAACACCCCCTCAGGGCTCAGAATACCCTGGATATTAGTTTCCCTAACCGAAAGGGTGGAGTAGCATATAGAAACACAAAAGGTACACAATATGATATAGCTCACAGCAACACTACAGGAAGAACTTAGTCTTAGACACAACTGCATATGAAATCTCTTGAAATCCCGATTTCAACTACTAAGACTAGATCTCCTATAATCACATAGTCATTTAAAGAGAATTATTAAGATACTTATCACTTTTTATCAGTTACACTTTACATTAATTAATTCCTCAAACATTAATTAACCATTAACATTTCCACATTACATTCCATTAGAATCACAATAATGTTCCATGTCCTCTAGGGATAACCAAACGAGTTCACAGTTCCTTTAAATTATAACATCAACATTGCATCCCACGAAACTCCAACCACATGGGTTAACATAATTTATTCATTCATTAGTTAACAACATTATCACTTTTCCATAATTATAGGTATTCTGAGAAAACATTATAAGCTACCAAATACAAGGGGCTCAACATGGTGAGTAGATGAACTACCCATCAAGTATTTTCCACATATAGGAGGAGCATAGACCCATCCATCCTTGATAATCTAAACGTGGAAAGAACATGGAATACCCTGTGTGTCTTGGCCTCTTTTGTAAGGAGGTTAAGCAAGAAAAAATGCCTCAAGTAGTGGGGAAAGTAAAGTAGATAAACAAACAAAAGGTTCAATAAGCATCCAACATTGATATCAACAGAAAATCCTAGATTCAACCCATTCCATCATCTCTGGTGTCCTCTATGACACCCACATACATAAACCAATGCATCTTTCCGCTCTAGGTGTTAATTTATGCCACAAAAACCAGGCATCCCAACCCCACATATCACAACAACCATCTAGGCTTAGCCATCCCAGTCTTAGAACACATTCGGGCCTCCCAGCCCCAACAACTGCAATAGTTATCCAGGCTCACATCACATCATAAGTAGCAGAAAATGAAAAGGTAATTGGGATCTTGTCCCTAAATAAGAAAATCAACATTCAAACTCAATGATCTCTCACCCCTCCAAAGCCTAAGGCACTTGGCCTTTACAAGAAAACAGGAAACTCAGGCCCCGTAAAGGAATTGACATCATCACACAGCCAGTTCCATATTACATCATAAATTAATTGATTCATTATCACGGGTTCCAACTATTAGAAACCTAAACAACTAGTAGTATCAAGATATAAAAATTAATTAAACAATTAATTTAACATGCCTATAATCAAAAACCATCAAAATGCTTCAGGTTTATCAATCAATTCAACTAACCATTATCACTCCATCAATTTGATTATCATCAAATTACATCAACAAAATCTAGATTCATTAACATTCCTCTTTAAACCGTTAGATAATAAATTATCAATTAATAATGGATTTACGTTCTTTACCAATTTCCATCAAGAACGATTTTCTAAACAAGAAGGGCATATATATCACACAATCTATAAAATCAAGAGGCAATAACATCGCTATGTAATTGATACCAATTATTTAATCTTTTCAAATATTTATTATGTCAATTTAATTTTAATCTAGGGGATAAACCATGATAACTATACAATTTCATGTAAATAAAATAGAGAATCCATGAATCCCCTACCTCAAAAGGATTTCAAAGTTCTTTGCATGAGAATAGGCCAACACAATGGATCACGATCACCTCTCCCGCAATGACTGCATCCACCCAAGGACACCGCGGCACAACCACATCAACCAACACCCAATAAAGCTCCATTAGAAACATGGATATAACATTTCATCACATGGCGAGGAGAAATGGGAGTAAACATATTGAGGATTCTAGAAGAATAGAGGTAGAACATTTATTATATCGAAGACGGATTGACACTTCCTGGTTGCACCAAAACAGGGGGTGTGCATGTAGTAGGAAGAACTCTAGGGAAAAATGATCCAAGTTCCACACCAAAATCTCAAAACTCCTTGGGAAATAATGGTCTGGGGAATCCCATACTAAGGAAAACAAGAAGGAAGAACAAGAATGTATCTCATCCTTTTAAAAATCAAAACAGAGCGGTGGTTTAGATACAGTTTAGATTTTCCATTAAAAGTGGATTTGTGAAGACTACATAGTTTGACCAAGTAAAGGTACCTGAACCCTTAGGAAGATTTTAAATAGAATTTATTGTCTTTAAATCAACCTTAAATCCCTTAAAAAAGGCATTGAATGTGTTCTATTTCAAATATAACGTCAAACAAGCAAAACTTTAGGAAGTTGTAAACACTATTCACTTACCATTGGATGACATGCTAATCTAGAAACATTATACACATACAAAGAGATCACCTACTGGAAGACGACCTACCAATAGATTACCTACTGAGGGATGGACTACCGATGGATGACCTACAGATAGATGACCTCATGATGGATGACCTCCCGATGGACCACCTCCGGACAGATCACCTCCCGACAGATCACCACCTGATGAATCACCTCCCGACAGATCACCTCATGATGAATCACCTACCAATGGATCACCTTCGTATGGATCACCTACTAAAAGATCACCTACCAACGAATCATCTACCGATGGATCACCTGCCGACAGATCACCTACCGACAAATCACCTACTGATAGATCAACTACCGACAGATGACTCACCGATCTTGAAACATTGTACACCTACCAACAGATCACCTAATGACAGATCACCTTCCAACAGATCACCTACCGACAGATCAGTTACCAAAAAATGACTCATTGATGACATTATTCAAGAACTAGAAACACTATTAACAGAACTGGAAATTATGCAAAGTGTTAGGAATAATTCACCTTGACCTCCCAAAACACCTCAAACACCATATTTTTATAAAGGAATGGACCAAAGAGGTCCGGGACATTAAATAATTCTATCATATCCCAAATAAAACACAAGAAACACTAATGGTTTTTTTTTCATTGATGAATATAAAATTTATAAAAATATAATCAAAATATTCTTGAGTAAAATATCATTTTCATTATGAAAACACTTCTTTAAAATGTAAAAATTTCTCAAATATTAAAGACAACATTTTATTTTAAAATAAAATTTGAAAATTTTAAAGGAAGATTATAATCATTGAGTGGTCATGGTGGTTGAAATTTATGTTAATTTCATAAAATTAAAACCAAGATTCCTTTTCCATTTGTTGTAAAAGTTAAAAAGAGAATTATTTAGAAAATAAAAACAATATACATTTTAAACAATTTTTAAAAAATTAAAGCATGGGTAAAATGTAATTAATTAATAATTTCATAATAGTAAAAACTTTCTTTAAAATTTTTTTGAGAAAATATGGACAATGAAGAAAAATTATTTTCGATTAATGCGAGAAATAAAGTGTTTTTCTCTTAAAAACATTATTTGGACCATTGATTACACAAAGAGGGGAAAATGAAGGGAAAACTTGTTTTAAAATTAAATAACCATAGGAAAAGAAAATTAATGAAGTTATTTATTGGTATATTACAGAAACCCTATCCTTTTAAACATATAATTACATTATTTTAAGCATAATTAATCATCAAATTACAGGTCAAGGATCGTAATTTCTAGTATCTTGGAGATTAGGTACATAATTGAAAATCATGATTCCAAAATAAGAACATGTTTTATTTAATATTCATAAATAGATCCTAACTTCCTTTGAGTCCTTACATATTCATAGGATAACCTGGGGGAATACATGAATAAAGGGATGAGCTAAAAATCCCATTAAGGAAATAAACCTTAAAATAAAGCTTAGCATATGGGTTAGAAGGCATAGCATAATGATATAAAATGGAATGGAAAATGATTAAACATATGGAACAATAACATATAGAACATGGGATAATATAATCATGGAATCATAGTGATGTGGTAGACATGACTTTATCATGACACAAGGATCATTTCACATAGAGGAGTATGAGTCATGGTTAACCACCAAGACCATTGCACATGGACCACGAGTTAAGGATAACCCCTAAGACTGTTGTACATGATGTCTCATGAGACTAAACATTACCTAATGAATTGGAGCGCTATCTGAGTTCACCCATCATAACATGTTCATGAATATGTGTTCCACATGAAGAATTATATATAAGGATTCAAAATAAACATAAGGGTTACCCATGGTAATAATTGGGTATTATAATCATTTGAAAAGGCATAACATAAGGTAATATCATAATGGTGTCCTTGAAAAAGGGATTTAAACCATACATATACATTAATAAGGGAATAAATAGGCATATATCTTGATAATTTATGTCAAAATAAAGTGAATACATGTAAAAATAGTGTTTCAAAAACATTATAAATAAAAAAATTTAGTGCGGTTTAAGGAAAATACTAATGATTATTTAAAATAGAAAAGGCATAATTATTTGGATAAAACTCGAAATGAACCAAGATACAGTTTCATGATAAAATTAGGTATTTTATTAAAATAACAGTGGCCTCAAACAGATTATGGAGTGCACTTGAAAATGGGTAATAAATTAAGAAGTTCCCTTGAATTAGGCTTTCTTATTAGAAAGAATTGAGAAAGGAGCCTTTTTTAAAACATGTATTTCCCCATAAAAGAGGGATGTTATGATCAAGATATATGATTTTGGAACATATAAAAATAATTTATAAAATTTATATAGAAATAAATAATTATTACATTAGGGTAAATATAGAGAAAGAGTAACTCGAATGAAAAATAGAGGTTCGGGTAGAATCTCTTACCTTATGTCTGAAATAGTTTTGCAATTGATCTTAATTTTCTGAATAATAAAATTAGATTCATTAATTAACAATTCCATAACCATTTATACATTTAATTGGTTTACCAATAATTTTATTAAGTTCATTTATGACCTTTTTTATGAGTTATAGTTTTCAATTTCAACATTTGGGAGTGTTCGTTTTCTTAATTTTCATGATCGGTTCGCTTGTATATGAATATAGAACTTCATGGGTTTAATTATAAAGAATCGAAATTATATGTTATTAATGAGAAACTATAAGTTTAATTGTTCTTTTATATTATTTTGTTTCCATATATGAGGTTGAATCATTATATAATATGTTAATGATAATCGTTTAGATTAATTTTAGCAGTTTTTTGATCACAACAAACTCATTCAGTTTTATCTTTTTGTATTATGTATATATGTTATTTACAGAACATAAAAAAGGGTTAAAAATAAATTTTAAAATATTATTAAACCATTATAAAGGTTTTAGGACCATATTTTAAGGATATAAAGTAAAAATAAAACTTTCCATCCATGAAGTTGATAAATCAACACCTCACGGACAACAGTTTCATTTTTAAAATAAAAGGGAGGGGATAAGGGTTTTAATGATGGATTATTACATTAGAATAATAAGATTATAGTATATTTAAATTATTGGAGTTATAATTCAATTTTTATGAGGGTTTGTGATGATATATTAAGAAAATAAAATAAATTGAAAAGAAATTAAAAGAAAAGGAAGAAGAATTTACTTCTTGAATTTCTCCTCTTTGAGAACCTCCTTAGAAAATTATTTTTGATATTTTGATGAGACCAAAAGATTCTAGACATGGGGTTGGGTTTTTGGAATACTATCGGGTAGAATTTAGAAAAGTCTCAAAGCTTTTAATGTGTTAGGAGAAGAGGTGGTGAGTGTGGTGTTTATAGTGGAGGAGAGGGGTGTTTTCTCATTATTTTATTCATTAGTTTATTATTTTTCTACAAGGCTGCAAATAGTTTGGGAATTATCACTAAATATATTAAAATAATGAAGTTAATTTATAGATTATGGTTCTTACATCATCAATTACTCAATAAACATTTTATTTAACTTATAATGTATATATACCATAAATTACAGTATTTTACTGTTCAATAAAAATTCAACAATTTTAAAAAAATACCAAACAATCACTCTAAAAATTTTCCAACATGTAAAATTTAAAAATGAAATCCATTTTATGAAATCAATTTAATAAATATAAGAAATTTAATATTTATTTAAAAACATTATTTATTTGGAAAATACGTATTTTAAAATAATAACTAATTTTGTAACACTTTGAAAAAATTAAATAAGGTCCCATAAAATTGTCTTAAAATCATAAGACAGTAAAATATTAAATTATGAATATGTTTTATGAAAATAAATTTTCCTATAAATCATTATATTAATTATAAAATTGTAATTATATATTTATAACTTACAAAAATATAAACACATAATTAATAATTTTAAAAACATTTATTTAATATAGTATGATATAATTATATCATGTAAAGAAACAGAAATTTTTTGTAATTTTTTTTATTAAATGGAAATTTTATGAGTCCGTGAAAATTGACGGCGCGTGATTCTGAGGCCCGGAGTGCCCGAAATGGATTTCTGAACTTTTTTTTGAGTACGTTCAATAAACGTGGGAGCGGGTTTTTCTAAATTTTGAACCGGTGCTCGGAATTGAAATCTGAGACTACCATTGAACTCGAAGTTCTAATTTATGCTTAAGAAGGCTTTCACCTCGACGACAGTTCGTCAAGCGTGAAAGTTATTTTTTTTGGGTTTTTTCGTGAAAAGAATAAAATAAAATAAAGTGTGTAACATTTTATTTTATTTTTCTTTGAAACTCCCATGTGGAAGTTTCAAAGGTGGTCACCACCTGAATTAACCTCCCATGAGAGGTTATGGTGGTGGGGACCACCTGAGCCTAATCTCCCCTAAGAGGTTATGGTGGTAGGGACCACACGAGGCTTAAACCTTTTGAAATTCCCTCTTAATGAGGGAGAAACCTCTCAACTCCCTCTTTAATGTGGAGGAGCCTCTTGAGCTTCCTCCACATTAATTGTGCCAACGCCATACATTAATTTTTCCAACTTGTGTGTATGTGCCAACATAATTTCTTATTAAGTTAAATTATATTGTCACAGTTTTTCTTTTGGGTTGGCAAAGGAGAGAGCTCTTGGAGGATTACATTCACCAACAAATAACTTATTCTCTAAATGAAGAACTCCAATGAAGAACTTCTTCTCTGAACAAAGAACTCCAACGAAGAACTTTTTCTCTGAACGAAGAACACCAATGAAGAACTTCTACTCCAAATGAATAATGCTAATGAAGAACTTATTCTTCAATTGAGGAACGCGATCGAAGAATGTTCTTTGGAATCAACCAAGAGGATGACACATGAACTGACAATCGAGGAAAATGCCGACGACATCGACATCCATCTTTTCCCAACGATTCGTCTTTTTCCTTGCGACCTCGTCGACGTCAACAAGAGAATTATGTAGGGGTTTTGTTCCCATGTTCTTACCTTCTAAGTTTATTTTACGAGAATGGGATTAGTGATTGATGAAGGTTGTGGGGATTGAAGTTCTTAAATATATTCCATACACGTTCTTGTTCTTGTGGAGCTGCTTGCTACCACTCTAATGTGGAGGGTGCGGGCCAAACAAACATGGTACGACCCCTCCTCCGTTCTTCTTGTTTGGTGTATCCTTCACATTGGAAGAAGGTGACTTTGGTGACTACGACTAGTGCTATCAGTCAGCACCGGTGGAACTCGAGAACCACCGATAAAGGCACGACACCCCGCCGCCGCGTGGCCTCAGTGCCCCGCGGCGCTCCATGCCCCACGGTGCTTTGTTGTCCACGACCATCGTCGCCCCACAGCCTCCACCACTCTGCGCCGTCCGCAGCCAAGCCGACCCGAGTCGTTGCCGCCATCCAAGTTGTCGCCGCCGTCCGAGCCACCATCGCTCAAGCCGCCGCCGTCAAAGCCGCCACTTCCAGGACGAGCCACCACCGCCGTCCAAGCCACCAATGCTGGTCCGGTCAGCTGACGATATCCGAGTCGCCGAGCCGCCGTCGCCATCTGGGCCGAGCCGCCACTGCCCTTCCGGCTAAACCGCCCAGTTAGAGCCTCCCCACGGCCTCTCCCCATCGTGGAAACCCCTGGACGAGCCGCTCCACGGTCTCGCACCCTCGTCGTACCCTCCACGACCTCGCGCCCACCTGCGGCCCCTTGCGGCCTGCCGGGCCGGACCCAACGGGTCGGGCCGCCCAGCAGGCCGGGCTGAAACCAACGGGCTGGGATGCCTAGCAGGCCGAACCAGACCTAGTGGGTTAGGTCAGGTTGACCGGAACTGGGTCGGTCCAGGCCGGGTCAGTCCGACCGGGTCGGACCGGACCCGGGCCCACTATGACCCATTTACATTCTTTTGGTCATAACTTTGGCACCAACCGTCCGTTTGACAAACCGTCAGTGGTGCTGGAAATCTTGGAGTGAAACGGTCCCTTTGGTATACCTCACTGAAGTTTTGGATAAAGTTGGGCAATGGTCGGGTTGGATCGAGCATAAATCCAACCAGGCCCTTGATACAAAAAGGCTAATAACTTACAGACCGAGCATCTGAATGACGCGCCTTATGTTGCGTTGAGACCCCTTTCATGTGGCAGTCCTTTTAGATACTTCTTCATGGGACATCGTGGTAGTTGGAGAATCGACCAGTGGCTTGGGGAGCAGACTCTCCCAAAGACGAGAAAGCCTAGTGCAGAAATCCAGTAGCTGGATGTGATGAGAAGAGTGCTCCTAGTTATCTTGTGTGGATCAGCTCATAGCTATCTTATGCAGGTCATCTCCTAGCGATCCTATGTTGGTCAGATCCTAGCGATCATGTGTGGTTCATCTCTAGCGATCCTGTGTGGGTCAGCTCCAAGCGATCATGTGTTGGTCAGCTCCTAGAGATCCTGTGTTGGTCAACTCCAGCAATCATGTGTGGGTCATCTCCTAGCGATCATGTGTGGGTCATCTCTAGCGATCCTATATGGGTCAGATCCTAGGGATCCTATATGGGTCATCTTAAGAGATCTTACGTGGGTCAGCTCCTAGCGATCTTGTGTGGGTCAGTCCAGGGATCCTGTGTGGGTCAGCTCCTAGTGATCCTGTAGGGGTCAGCTCTAGCGATCATGTTTGGGTTAGCTCCTAGAGATTCTGTACAGGTTAGCAGAAGAGCCTCTTAATAGAGTAAGATAATTTAGTAGTTACATCTAATCATCTCTACTACTGTATCTAAAGATATACCTGGTGTGAGCTCAGTCAGAACCTCTATGTTCCTTCATGTTTGAGATGGATTACTTGATAACATAGGAATATGTATGGGCATATACCTAAGTAGGGTTATCTGTTGTTTTTATACTTTTTGTTTTATCCTTGGTGGGTTTTGTGAGACCTTGGGGGTCTCGGGGTCCCTACTGAGTATCATTATACTCACCCCTGCACTGGTTATGCCTACACCTTATTGTGTTGGATGCAGTTGACGGACAGTGCTGACTGAGGCTGAAAATACCGGGGTTGGATGGTGCCCAGAGGTGGACCATACGGCGCGTCGGTACACAGAGGAGACAGTTGGACGTGGAGTGTTGTGGAGGCGATATGTACCTACCATTCAGGTGGGAATATGGAGGATGACCCAGTAGTTGCCTTTATTTTTCTTCAGTTTTACTTGTAATATTTCTACTGGTATTGTATGTGGGCCCCTTTTTGCTTTCATCACTCTATTTTCTATACAGTTGACTTTCATTTGTATCTTGTTGTGTGCTTCATTGCATGTGTTTATAGGTTTTAAAGGAAATTCCTTCCCAGTTTTAGGGAATACACCTTTGGTGCTAGTTGACAGCCCCTGACCTATGGAAGGCGGGCTTGGGGTTAGTCATGGCACAAGCCCTGAGGGACGGGTTGTGGCAAATTGGTATCAGAGGAGTCGGTTCTACCGCAAAACATAGGACTCTGATCTCTATTTTAATGGAAATAGTGTTAAGTTTAGTGAGTGTGGTTATCAGTTTTGGGAATCCAGTGTTGGTGTGGCGGCCGACTTATCCATACACCATGACTCTAACTTCTGATTTCTGACTTAGTACATGAAAGCACTGATTGTGTGTGTGTTTTCAAGAGTTTTCTTTGTGATCTCTTGAGTCAGCTCACCAGGTATAACTTATTGACCGTGGAAAACATATTTCTTTTTAGGATTCCTACACACAAACAACCATCTAGGGTTATGAGATTTTTACGTACTGATAACCCACTAAGCAATGAGGCCTCGGTGCAGGGCCCCTTTTCCTGTAGAGGCATCAGCGGAGGCACCAACGGTACCTTTCCCTGTAGGGACACCGATGCCACCAGCACTAGTAGTAGACGGTTCATGATACCTGAGTGCGTTTCACGAGTTCTAGTGCCAGAGGCCACCCAGGTTCAGGGGAGAGACAGACCCATAGGCGGCTGAGGATTGGCTGGAGGCTGTGGTGAGAGTCTTTCGACTGGTAGGGACACTAGCGGATCTTATGGTGATCCTTGCCGCCAGTCTTCTACAGGTAGCAGCAGGAAGATGGTGTAGATTTATTCTCTAGGTTCACAACGAGGTGATGCTTCTCTGGGTAGACTTCGAGAGCCTGTTTTGGGAAGAGTTTGTCCCAGCGACTCTTCGCACAGTGCGCAAACAAGATCTTCTTCATCTGCAGCAGGGCAGCAAGACTGTAGCTCAGTACTCGGTAAGATTCACTAACCTCTCACACTACACCACAGATATCATGTGGGACCCATTATTCAGGTCTCAGACCTTCTAGTAGGGGATCACGTGGGAGATCAGGGCTTCGACGATCTCATTCAGCATCCCGACGCAGGAGGGGGTGTTAGAGAGAGCCCTCTTAGTAGAGAGTTTTCTTGCTGAGCAGTCACCAGTAGCGAGCCCCATCACCAGTCTTCATGTAGAGGAGTCTTCTATAGGTGGTAGCAAAAAGATTTCATAAAGTTCCAAGATGACCATACCTATAGGTGGACGGTCGCACGACTCAGGATCGGTTGTGTGGGGCACCCGAGGTAGAGCCAGTCATGCCAAGAGTGGGCAGTGTTTCACATGCGGTGGGCAGGGTCACATGGCTCATGACTGTCTAACCCGCCATATGGATGATCCGGAAATGGTCTAAGGACTGCCTAGACAGAGATAGAGATTTGATCGAGGAGGTACGCATGGAGAAGGCGGACGTGGCAGAGGAGCTGGTCGTGCAGCTGGAAGTGGGCGATGATTCGAGATGTTACCTCCACCACCACCAGGAGGTCCACCATGACCGCATAGAGTAGGTGGATAGGGGAAAGCTCAGCTCCAGGTAGCTAAGGCCTACGATCATGGTGCCCCTAAGATGATACGAGGTACGATCTATGTCTACTCCACCTTAGCTGCAGTACTTATAGACATAGCTGCCAGTCAATTCTTTTATTTTCACTTCCCTCATTCAGAGCTCAAAGTTTCTGATGGAGTCGTTGTTTTGATCCTTATGGCTAGAGACTGTTAGGGGAGTGGATTAAATGATTATTCACTGGTCCCAATAGTGCAAGCTTACTCTAGGGGGTGAGAGATTCGGCTAGGATCTCCTAGTAGCGGCGTCGAGGCCTTTCAATGTCATCTTGGCTATGGACTGGTTATCTACAATCCATGCTCAGATTGACTATATTAGGCGCAAAATGTAGTGTGTCTGCACGGATGGGACCAGGCTTACCTTCACCAGCGATAAGGGAAACTTTGTAGCACATGATGGACTTACCCGGAGGAGGGTTCAGCCGATTACACATCAGTTGGCTAGCCTTACCCTCGAAGCGGTTGATGTGGAGAGTCCGAGTTATCCTGTAGTGGTGGAACAGTATGCGGATGTTTTCCCAAATGATGTTTTGGGTCTACCTCCTCGCAGAGAGGTGGACTTTTACATTGACTTGTACCCTGGGATGGAACCAATATCTACACCACAGTATCGGATGGCTCCCCCAGAGCTTCGCGAGCTGCGGGTACAGCTAGAGGACTTACATGGGAAGGGATTCATCTGGTCCCAATGTTTCTCCCTGGGCAGCCCTGATTTTGTTCGCAAAGAAGGTAGATGGGAGCTTGAGACTTTTTTTATTATCAGCACCTGAACTAGGTGGCCGTGAAGAACAAGTACTTACTCCCGATGATTGACAACCTCTTTTATTAGCTGAAGGGAGCATGGTGGTTCTCGAAGAGAGACCTCAGATCAGGTTATCACCAACTCAGAGTGCGAGATAAAGATGTGCAGAAGACAGATTTCAGAAGTCATTATGGCCACTTCGAGTTCTTGGTTATGCCATTCGGCGTGACCAATGCTCCAGCAGTGTTCATGGGACTCATGAACAGGATCTTTTAGCCATACCTTTATCTCTTTGTAGTAGTCTTCATCGACGACATTCTGATCTACTCAGCTACTGAGGAGGAGCATGCCTATCATTTTTAGTTAGTATTGGACACACTGCGAGAGCACCAGCTTTATGGTAATCTCTAAAAGTGCTAGTTTTTTATTCGAGAGGTTCACTTTCTGGGACATGCCATCTCAGAGGCTGGAGTTGCAGTGGACCCATCGAATACTGATGCGGTACTTTCTTGGAAGCCACCCAGGAGTGTGACAGAGGTACGAAGTTTTCTGGGTTTGGCTGGATACTACCGGAGGTTTGTACCAGATTTATCTAGAGTTGCAGCACCACTATCATCCTTGACAAATAAGGGGAAACCCTTCGTGTGGTCGGAGAGATGCCAACAGAGTTTTCAGGAGCTGAGGTAGAGGCTGACTAGTGCCCCCATCTTGAGACTTCCAGAGGAGGGCATAGGGTATGTAGTCTACTGCGAAGCATCAGGGACTAAGCTCAGATGTGTCCTGATGCAGGAGTGAGCAGTGATCGCTTATGGTTCTCGACAGTTGAGACATCATGAGCAGAATTACGCTACCCATGACCTAGAGTTAGCAGTAGATGTCTTCATCTTGAAGATATGGTGACATTACTTGATGGGAGAACATTTTACAGTGTACTCTGACCACAATAGTCTCAGGTATATCTTCTCTCAAAACAACTTGAACCTAAGACAATGATGTTGGCTTGAGTTCCTCCAAGAATATGAATTTGAGATATTTTATACTCATGTGAAGGAAAACATTATAGCATATGCACTCAACAGGACATCTGGTATACAACTGCTAGGTGAGGTGACGGAGCAGCTGGCCACTTTGCAGATATCCCTTGTGGATAGAGATGGAGCAGCTTTTCTTCAGTCTCTTACAGTCACTCCCCCACTTCTTCAGCGATGCATGGAGGCGAAACATGGGGACACTAACTGCGACATGCGACGTGCTCAGATATCCATAGGACAAACACCTGATGGATTTTCTGAAGGTGGGGAGCACGTTATCCTCTACAGAGTACATACCATGGTACCAATGTCACTTTGGGAGGAAGTTTTGAAGGAGTTCCACACAACCCCTCTAGCGGTACATCCAGGAGTAGCGAAGATGTACCAAGATCTCCAACGACAGCATGGGTGGTCGGGAATGAAGAAACCAGCAGTAGATTTTGTCTCTCGATGCCTCACTTGTCAGCAAGTGAAGGCGGAGCATCAGGTACCAGCAGGCTTGGTTCAGCCTTTGGAGGCCCTAAAGTTGAAGTGGGATGGGATATCCATGGACTTCATGATAGGACTTCCACATACATCCAAGGTTCATGACTCGATTTGGGTGATCATAGACCGACTCACCAAGTCTTTCCAGTTCCTACCGATCAGAGAGCAGGGTTTAGTAGAGTTCTTGGGATGCCTCTATGTGCAGGAGATTGTGCAGTTACATGGATTACCCTTGATGATTGTCTCCGATCGTGGTACATGATTCCTTTCCCGACTATGGAAGGGGTTGAAAGAGGCTTTCGGGATGTAGTTTTGTTTGAGCACCGCCTTCCATCCTAAGACGGATGGCCAGACTGAGCGGACCATTCAGACCCTCGAGGACATGCTACGTGCTTGCGTCCTCAACTTCAGTCGCACCTAGGAGGAACACTTGCCTTTGGTGGAGTTTTCATACAACAATATATATCACTCCACCATTGGGATGACACCTTTTTAGGCATTGTACGGGCGACCTTACAAATCATCTTTTTGCTGGACAGAACCAGGGGAGTCAGCACTAGTGGGACCAAAGATGGTATGGGCTACCACAGAGAAGGTGCATATCATCCAGGAGTGGATGAAGACTTCATAGAGCAGCCAGAAGTTGTATGCCGACAGGAGTCGAATCCCTCTAGAGTCCAAGGATGGTGACCACATCTTTCTACGAGTCTCACCCCAACAAGGTTTACGGAGATTTGGCCAAGGCGGAAAGTTATCTCCAAGATTCATCGGACAATTATTGGTCTTCAGTAGAGTTGGTGAGGTGGATTACCACTTAGCTCTTCCACCTCAGTTGCACTGGCAGTACAATGACATCCATGTATCCCAGTTGAGGAGATACGTGCATGACCCCTCTCACATCATTGACCATGGAGAGATGGATGTCGATAATGGGGTAACTTTTACGGAGGTTCCAATAGAGATTGTGGATCGACAGTAGTGGGTCCTTCGTTGATGGTCGATACTTCTAGTGCACATTCTCTGGTAGCACGGGAACCTCCAAGAGAGAATATGGGAGCGTGAGGCTCAGATTCATGCTCAGTACCCCCACTTTTTTTCCCAGTTTGAGTTGTGGCGTATGGGGATGCAAAGCCCTAAGGTGGGGAGAATGTAAAGACATGAAAATTACGTGTAATGTTTTTTATTAAATGAGAAATTTACAAGTCCGTGAAAATTGATGGTGCATGATTCTGAGGACGAGAGTGCCTGAAATGGATTTCTAAACTTTTTTTTGGGTACGTTCAGTAAACGTGAGAGTGGGTTTTTTTAAATTTTAAACTGGTGTTTAGAATTTAAATGTGAGGCCACCATTGAACTCGCAGCGCCGGTTTTTTCTTAATAAGACTTTCACCTCGACGACAGTTGGTCGAGGGTGAAAGTTAATTTTTTTTGGGTTTTTTGTGAAAAGAATAAAATAAAATAGAGTGTGTAACATTTTATTTTATTTTGTTCTAAAACTCCCATGTGGAAGTTTCACAGGTGGGGACCACCTGAATTAACTTCCCATGAGAGGTTATGGTGGTGGGGACCACCCGAGCCTAAACTCCAATGAGAAGTTATGGTGGTGGGGACCACCTGAGTCTTAATCCTCTTGAATTTCCCTCTTAATTAGGGAGAAACCTCTAAACTCCCTCTTTAATGTAGAGGATCCTCTTGAGCTTCATTCACATTAATTGTTCCAACACCATCCATTAATTTTTACAAATTGTGCGTATGTGCCAACATAATTTCTTCTTAAGTTAAATTATATTGACACTGATTTTCTTTTGGGTTGGAAAAGGAGAGATCTCTTGGAGGGTTACATTTTCCAATGAAGAACTTCTTCTCCGAACGAATAACTCCCACGAAGAACTTCTTCTCCGAACGAAGAACGCCAACAAATAACTTCTTCTGCAAACGAAGAACGCCAATGAAGAACTTCTAATCCAAAAAAAGAATGCCAACAAAGAACTTATCCTCCGATCAAGGAATTCCATCGAAGAATGTTCTTCGGAATCAAGAAATAGGATGACACATGAATCGATAATCGTGGAAAATGTCGATGACATCGACGTCCATCTTTTCTCAACGATTCATCTTCTTCCTCGCGACCTCATCAACATCAACAAGCGAATGAGGTTGGGGTTTTGTTCCCATGTTCTTCCCTTCTAAGTTTCTTTTGAGGTAATGGGATTAGTGATTGATGAAGTTTGTGGGGATTTAAGTTCTTAAATATCTTCCAAACACATTATTGTTCTTGTGGAACCACTAGCTACCGCTCTACCGCAGAGGGTGCGGGCCAAAAAAACATGGCCCGACCCCTCCGTCGTTCTTCTTTTTGGGTGTATCCTTCGCAATAGAAGAAGGTGAATTTGGTGACGGTGACCGGTGTCGGCAGTCGGAAAACGGTGGAACTCGAGAACTGCCGACAAAGGCATTGTGCCCCACCACCTAGCAGCTTCCGTGACCCGCGGCACTCCACCATTCGCAGCCATCGCCACCCTGTGACCTCCGCTGCTCCACGCCGTCCGCAACCAAGACAACCCGAGTCGCCGCCACTACCGGGCTGAGCCACCACCACCGTCCGAGTCTCCACTGCCCGAGCCACCCTTTTCCGAGCCGCCATTTCCAAGATGAGCTACAGCCACCACTGGGACGAGTCACCATCATTTTCTGAGTCGTCGAGCCGCCGCTCGAGCCGCCACTACCGTCCGGGCCAAGCTGCGGCCCGAGCCTCTGCCACCCTTCCGATCGAACCACCAAGGTTGAGCCGCCCTATGTCCACGCGCCGTCGTGGCTACCCCCAGACGAGCTGCTCCTTGGTCTCGCGCCCTCACGGTACCCTCCGTGGCCTCGCGGCCTCCTGCGGCCCATTGCGGCCAACCGAGCCGAACTCAGCGGTTCGGGCCGCCCAGCTGGCCGGTTCGAACCCAATGGTTCGGGACACCCAGCGGGCTAAGAAGGACCCTGCGGGTTAGGCCGGGTTGACCCAAACTAGGTCGGCCCCAGCCGGGTCAGACCAGACCCGGGCCCACTACGACCCATTTACATTCTTCTGGCCATAACTTGGGCACCAGACGTCTGTTTAGTGAATCGTCAGTGGAACTAGAAATCTTGGAGTGAAACTTTCCCTTTGGTATACCCCACTAGAGTTTTGGATAAAGTTGGGGAACAATCAGGTTGGATCGAGCACGAATCCAATAGGTTCGTCAGGACTAAAAGGCTAATAACTCACAGACCGGGCGTCCGAATGATGTGTCGTCTGTTGCATTGAGACCCCCTTGACATGGCAGTACTTTGAGATACTTCTTCGTGGTACATCATGGTATTTAGAGAATAGACCAATGGATTGGGGAGAAAACTCTCCTAAATACGAGCAAGATTGGTGCAGAAACCCAGTAGCTGCTTATGACGAGAAGAGTTCTATTATCTATCCTGTGTGGATGAGCTCCTAGCTATCCTATGTGGGTCAGCTCCTAGAGATCCTATGCGGGTCATATCCTAGAGATCCTATGGGGGTCATCTCCAGCAATCCTGTGTGGGTCAGCTCCTAGCAATCCTGTGTGGGTTAGCTCCTAGAGATCTTGTGTGGGTCAGCTCCTAGCGATCCTGTGTGGGTGAGCTCCAGCGATCCTGTGTGGGTCAGCTCCTAGTGATCCTGTGTGGGTCATCTCCAGCGGTCCTGGGTGGGTCAGCTCCTAGGGATCCTGGGTGGGTCAGCTCCAGCGATCCTGCGTGGGTCAGCTCCTAGCGATCCTGTGTGGGTCAGCTCTAGTGATCCTGTGTGGGTTAGCTCCTAGCGATCCTCTGTGGGTTAGCTCCAGCGATCCTGTGTGGGTCAGCTCCTAGCGATTATGTACAGGTTATAAGTAGAGCCTCTTAATGAAGTAATATAATTTAGTAGTTATATCTAATAATCTCTACTATTGTACCTAAAGATATACCTGGTGTGAGCTGAGTCAGAACCTCTATGTTCCTTCATGTTTGAGAAGGATTACATGATAACTTAGGTATATGTATGGGCATATACCTAAGAAGGGTTATCTATTGTTTTCATAGTTTTTGGTTTATCCTTGGTAGATTTCGTGAGATTTTTGGGGTCTCAGGGTCCCTAATGAGTATCGTTATACTCACCCCTGCACGGGCTATGCCCGCACCTTGTTGTATTGGATGCAGACGATGGACAGTGCTGACTAAGGCTGAGAATACCAGGACTGGATGGAGCCTGGAGGTGGAACATACGGCGTGTCGGTATATAGAGGAGACGGGTGGATGTGGAGTGTTGTGTAGGTGATCTGTACCTACCCTTCAGGTAGGAATCTGGAAGATGACCCAGTAATTGCCTTTATTTTTCTTCAGTTGTACTTGTACTATTTCTGTTGGCCTTGTATTCTGGCCCCTTTTTACTTTTAGTGCTCTATTTTCTATACAGTTAACTTTCATTTTTATCTTGTTGTGTGCTTGGTTGCATGTGTTTATAGGTTTTAAAGGAAATTCCTTCCCAGTTTTAGGGAATATGCCTTTGGTGCTAGTTGCCATCCCCTGGCCTATGGAAGGCGGGCTTGGGGTTAGTCACAGCACGTGCCCCGAGGGACGGGTCGTGACATATCATACTTTCATTTATAGGATGCCTAAATTTTATTTATAATTTCATGTGTGAGTTTACTATTATATTGGATTTTTTAGTATTCATAAGGGTCATAATACTATTCCTAAGGTCAAGTTATTATTTCATCAGTAAAGGTTCCTTAACTTTTAGAAATACCTCTTATTTTACACATTCTTCATTCATAATATTTTTATTGTGTTATTAATTTAATTTTATGTGATTATAATATATGAAATAATTATAATAATTTAATTTTAATTGATTAAATTTTGGTTAATTACATAGATTATAGTATTTCATCATCTAAAACATATTTATAAACAATCCTGATAAACAATAGGATTTTAACATAAAAACAATACCACTTTGGTAACTATTGAATCATAATCCCAATGAATGAAATACATTATATTGATATGTATATCCAATAATTTTCATAATAAAAATCATAAAATACATTCATGGGTAGTGTATACACCACAAAAAATAAATAATTAATGAATATGACATGTGTCCCACTGAAATAAAAGTAAGATAAAAATTCATTACCATTTTGAAAAAATTTGAATCTTAAAACCCATTAAATAATGATATTTAATGAAATGTAAAAGATAATTAGAATAATTATATTCATGATATAACACATCAAATATATGTTATATAAACAACACAAAATAAACGAGTGGGGAATATGGTATATGTCTCCTAGAAATAAAAGAGAGACTAGAAATCTCTTACCTTAAGTCTCAACTTATTTAATATGTGTACAAAACTTTTATATAATAAATATATTTTTATTATAAATACATTTACAAACAATAATTATATATATCATACTATATATGATCTACTTATTACCTTTTATGACCTTCTTATTAAAAAATTCACATTAATGTCAAATTTTAGGTAATAACTGCTTCGTTTTTCATGTATGTTATGGTTTGGTATTTCTGGTCCTTTTACTTTGATCATGGATCAGAAATATATAGAACATTTATAATGATATAAATATCATATATATTTTTTATATATTTATTAATAATAATCTATAAAAGTTAATGATAGAAAATTAATTACACTGTTCATGGAGATGGTATGTCTTATGTACACATAAAAATTGTTTCCATTTTCTCAATGGTTGGAAGGAAAGGAAGGTAAATAATATATAAAAATTATAGACTCATTATGATTTCATATATATCATATATACTCATTAAATTTATCCCTATTACCTTTCATTTGAATAGTAAGTGAAGAATTACCCACATTGTTTCGCAAGGCGGTATTCCGCCTTACACACGAGCGACGTTATCGTATTCCCACATAATGGAAAGTAATAAGTTATATGTGATATTATAATTATATATTTATAATAATGTTATTAATATCATATATATAATTTAAATAAATCATTATATCCTTTCACAAGATGTGGAAAGGGAAAACAAATTACATCGGTTCACGAGGTCGAAGTTCGTTGTACCCATGATAGACGGTTTTGTTAACCATTTGATGGAAGAAGAGATTCATATAGGTTATTCCATAATCATAATGAAATATTATTATATGTTATAAATTGGTGTTATTATATTGGAATTATTATGACATTATGTATTTTGTTAAGAGAAATTGTAAAAAGAAAGAGCATAGTGATGGCAATTACCTTCTCTTAGAAAAACCTTTTTGGGTCTATTATTAAGGACCCTAAGATTGGGATTTTGGGAAGAGAATAAACTATATAAAATGTATAAGTATTTTTTGGATATTGTGTTATTGGTTTTTGAATACTACAGTATTAATAGGTGTGAATAAGTGAGTGGAGGAAGTACCCTTTAATAATTAAAAGGTGGCATTTTTGTAAATACCAAAAACTATTCAATAATGGGAACTCACTCTCACATAAAGTGCCTAAAAAAATTATAAATAATGGATTGGATGAAATATATGATTTATACACACCTACACCTCAAAAAAGAACCCATTTTTTAAACTTTTTATCCCATATCCTTTAATTTTACTTACTTTTACCATTTTAGTTTTCACCGCAATAACTAGTTTTCTTTTTTTAATTAGCTAGGTGATTTGTCCATTAATACTAAAAATAAAATGATACTTATTAGATAATATGGAACCAATTATTCTAAATATTAATTCAATTTTATCAAATAAAAATCCTATTTTTGAGTAAAATTAATTTTAACATTGGTGCATGTAACGTGTAAAGTCAAATTTTAACCTTAATCACGGTAATTTATTTTCATTGTATTTATTATTCATTATGACCAAAAATTAGGTTGAAATTATTATATAATATTAATTATTTTTATTCCAAATATTTAATACATTTTACCAAATTCAATTCACAAAAGGGTTAGCATTTAATTTAAAATTAAACCCGTAGATGCGATGAAATGGTAGTTTTCCAAAGAAACGTCTTTCATAATTATAGAATGTTTTAATATAAAAATTCAATATGAAATTGATTATAATGAAATTAATAGGATTAATAAATTTAATTTTTAAAAAAATTACTTTCAAACCCATTTTAAAACAAAAATTAACCTTCTTAATTCATTAAAAAAAGTGTTATTTAATAAAAAAACAGTATTTTCACTATTCATCAAAAATTTAATCATTTTAAAGAAAATTTAAAAATTCAATCTAAGATAATTTCCAAATGTTTAATTAAAAAATTAATTTAAATTAATAAAATGTATTTCCTAATATTTTGAAAAAATAATTTTATTATTTGTTCAAGAAAATCAATGAAAATCGTTTTTTGACAAAAAAATGTATTTTTGAAGTATATAAAGACTTCACCAAAAATTAAATACTAATTTATCAATATGTTTTCTTTTTCTGAAACCTTCATACTTTATTTTAACCATTTGTTTATTCATATTCTACCTCCTTGTTTAACTTCTATGTCATAACGGTCACGTTTAAATAATAATATTAAGAGTGTATCATGGTTTGTTAAAACTTGGTGTTGTGTGTAACGTAAGCTATTGAATAAATTAAAGTAATTCTAAAATATATATATTTCATAAAATATCAAGGTGTTATATTAATTTCTCAAAAGAGGTTTATTTTATAACTCATCTCCCCACACTCTCTATGATAAATTTAAATGGTAGTGGATGAAAAAAGGGAGAAATTTCTTATATGTCCATTAAGAGAAGTAAATGGTTGGATTGTAAGAAGATAATTATTATTTTTCATAAATATTAATGTTTTGTAAATTAATTTCAATAATATAAAAATTTAATATATTATTTTTATATTTCCATTAGGATCAATTGACATAAGGTAATTTTATCATTGATGGAAGGATACAAATTCTAGGTATTATTTTAGGAAATCAAGAACCCCTGAGCTATGTAAGAGGATATGAGGATGGTGTCAATATTAGATAAGTTATTTTCCATATTAGTATGAAATTGAGGGAGGTTAAATATAAAGGATAAAGATATTACATGAAGTTTGAGCGGTGATAGATGAATTAGTTTATAAAAGATATAATCTAATCATATGTATATATTATGTTTATAGAAATGGTGCAAAAGACGCAACCTCCACAACCTCCCCGACCTACCCATACTACATTTCTAGATACTCTACCACCTCAATTGGGTACTGTGAGTTTTATGTTGGAGATCCCCCCTAATATTTTATAATGTAAAGAATCATACATGATCTAGGGGATTATGAACATCACCATCTTATGTTGTTGGATAAAAAAGAGTAACGGTGTATAATGTTATTTTTCCAACTACTCTAGTGTCGTTTCCTACCAAATAGGTTTCCATAGTTGGTAGATTATGGTTCATTTTTTACTATTGAAATATATTCTTTGTCTTTAGTTTACATATTAGTTTTGTATTGTTTCTTCAATTTTTATTTAATTTTAAATTTTAATTTAGTTGTACTTTTTCCTTGCATTTAACTAATATTAGAACATCTAAAATCTAAGGTTTCATTAAAAAAGAAACAAAAGTTACAAGAACCCAAAGCTTTAGATAATTCTCAAATTTCTTATTATTTAATAAAATTATACCAAAATTCCATAATATTGGATAGTTATTGTGAGTTTCTAATGACTATAAGAATATATGGGAGAGACTATCCATCATAAATATTTAAAAATGTCATCATAGATATTTTTATTGGTGATGATATCTATGTACCAATAATGATGTTTTTTCATATAAGAAAATTTCAATTTCAATTTTTATTCCTTTAAATTAATATAACTTGTAATGATTAAACTTATTCCTTATCTAATTTGGTATCTAAACACACTTTTCCTATAATATGAGAGAATTTTTGTTTATAGATTTATGGATCCTAAATTAATTTTAATGACTTTGTAAAATATGAGGAAGAATGTTAGATTAAAATATATATCATAAAGAATATAAAACCTTAATATTAACAGTTGATTACTTCCTTTCCTTAAATGGTAAGAATACTTATATAATTATGAACCATTAATCATTATAATATCATTAATTCTTAAATTTTATATTTTAGTGGAAATTTAATGTTATGAACATTTTTCCCACACGAATACATGTAATAGATTTTATACTCTTTTTTTGGTTAATTTTAGTAAAATTTTAGAGACTTGTTGAATTTATAAGTTTTATACCATTTTATTAGTCATTTAAACTAAAACTTTTCATTTTACATATGTTCTAGTAATTAATATACAAAAAAATAGCTTATTGAAATCATTTAACTAGAATCAGTTATGGATAAAGAACCCAAGTGAAATTAATAATGTGAATGTGAAGAATTATGACTTTTATAGTATAGTTAATAATTTTTTATCATACACATATTATTCATTTTATTTTTAGTTTTTTTCATAAATGCATTCTCATCATCAAAGAGGACATGATGAATTTAGGTATTATGTTTTACGATTCATTTTTGAGAATATTGTGAATATAATGGTGATAAATTTTGATAGGGTTAGTTCATCTATATCTCTTATGATTCAAAAATATTTGTTGTATAGTAAATTTTATAATTTTTTTAGGTTTTTATAATGTTTAAACTTATTTCAAAGAAGTGTTAAACTACATTTGAGATTTATTTAAAAACCATTTTATAGGATTGATTAATTTATATATATATATATGTTTAATTTATCTATATTATCTTGAATAAATGATGTATAAATTTTTAATAATGTGTTTATTTGTTTTCTACTACTGCTGTTGGTTTTTGTTTTTTTGGTACTGCTAGTTTTTGTTAATAGTGATGGGGTGTTGTTTTTTTGTAATACTTTTTAAAAAAAATCATGTTTTGATGTTGTCTATTAATAAAAATGACCTTGAAATAGGATTTTGATGATGGTTATTAATTGATATCAAAATCCTCTTTTCATTTCAGTTCTTCCTTAAAACCGATGTGGAAAAGCAAATTATATATCATTTTTAGACTTTATACATCATTTCTAGTTATAATTGACTTCAAAAGTGAATTTCCATAAAGGTTTTAATAAAAAACAAATGTAAAAAGGAACTTTTTCATCTATTATAACTATAACTGATGTGGAAAGTTCCACTAAAATTCAATGAAAAAACATTGGAAATGTTAATTATTAATAAAACTAATGTTGGAATAATGTTTAAACAACGTTTTTTGTAACCAACTTTGAAACTTTAGTTTTAATATCCTCTCGAATAATTTTTCCTTTTAACTGACACTGAAGATTAAAAATAACCTATGTTAAACATTTATTTTCCAATAAATCATTTAATTAAACTTTTTCTATATGTTAGGTATTTTTGTCTTCATAATTTGAATCAATAAATATTGAATAATTATGTCAATTAAAAATATTTATAATATAAATAAAATATAAATTAATACCCATTTACTATTTTTTACTTGGAAAATAATATGAATAACTTATTTTTATACTTATAAGATAAATTTTTCAAAAAAAATAATTTGTTATGTGTTTTTTATATTAAAATTAATTTATAATTTTAATTTAATAAAATTAATTTATATTTGGAATTATCATGTACAAATATTGTAAAATTTATATTTTTACTTTTAGACACAAAAATAATTTATCGAGGTAAAAGTGAGTTACTACAGGGCCTCGGAGTGGCGTCGGAACTCTCCGCACATAACCTAGGGTTTTATCCCATTTCGATCTTCCTTCCCCCCTCGAGTCGGGGTTTGCTCGCGGCGACGGTGGTTTCGACTCGGCGTGGGCTTCATTGCTGGACGACGGTGTCCCTTCTCGGAGGAGGTTCGACGGTTGGCTCGACTAGGTTCTTCTGGCGACGACGATGACGTTTTGGCGTCTCTTCCTCTCGGCGGAGCTTTGATGGTCAACTCGGTGGTTCTCCTTCCGGCGGCGTCGAGGCTTGGGGTGGCCCGTTCTTGTTTCGGGTGGTCGGATCGTCCAACGCGCACAGGTGATGGAGAGGGCTGGGCTCTTGGCTGTCCGGCGTGACCAGGGTTCTTCCCTCTTCCGCTTGGCTGGCTGCTTGGATGTCTGATTGTCTGGCGGGATGAGGGTTTGCATCCAGCGTTTCCGGCGCAGCTTAGGGTCAGATCTGCAGTGCTCCGGAGGGGGGAGGTCTCCAATCTCTACTCCGCTTCGGAGGATGGTTCTCAGGATCTAGGGTTTTAACCCATGTGATTCCTCTGCATCTATTGCGACATATTTGGTGTTATGTTGCTTTTGTAGGTGTTCAGTGGCGTTGGGTTGGGCTTCGTCATGGCTTTCTGTTTTTCAGCAGATCTTGATGTGGCGTCGCTTCAGTGCGGCGAGGTGATGCTGTGGCGGCAGATCAATGATCATACCACGGTGTTGAACGAGGGCCTTTGGTGGTCGCTGGGGGTGACATTGAATTTGGACTGTTATGTTTTCTTGGCTTTTTTTGCATAGGATTTGGATTTGGATTAGATTTTCATTTGGTTGTGTAATGGGTTTGTCCCACTGGGCTCTTGAGCCACTCTATTTGTAGTCCTTATGCCAAACCTACGAGTTTGCTATGGGATTTGGGGTTCCCCTTTTCCCTTAAAAGGGTTTGTGTTTTCTTTTCTTTTTAATAAAGGGGTTCTCCCCCAACTTTCATGATATACTACAGTAAGTTTAAAAGGTTATTTTCAAAGAATTTTTTTATAAGTGGTGTGTAATTTTTATCTAAATAAATTAAATTAATATATTTTAGATGATGGAAATAAAGTAATTTTTATATATAAAAACAAATATATTAACATTCACATAATTATAAATTTATATTAAATTATATTATGAACACTTATTATTTAAAAGACATTTTTCTAGAAGAATACTTTTCTATTTATTATATGTTTTAATTTAAAAGATAATTTTATTATATTTAGATTTTGAATTGGATTAGATGGATTCCAAATTTGGAATCATCACATTAGAATTTGTTATAGGTGTATTAATTATATTTTTAGTAAAAAAATAATTTCCATTATACATAATTAAACTAGTTAACAAAGGGTAAAAATAGATAATCTATGATGGCCCTAATTTTATTAAATCAAATTGAAATATAAGAATTACATAAATAATTTTTTAGATATTTTATTAAATTCAACATGTCTCTCCAAAATTTAATAACCTAACTATAACACTTAATATTTTAAAAGAACAATATGTTCGATAGCGTATATGATATGCAACATTGAGCCTAAAAGAAACCCAAAATATGATTATTTAAATATGGTCGTTATAACCTAGCAATTACATTTTTAGGTATAAATATTTTCAACTAAATTATGGAATATATAAAAAGGAACTACTCAATTAAAATTAATTGAATAATTATTAAGAAATTAGTACACAATTTTCAGTAAAGTTATTTTTATGATTTAGAAATATGTTTTCTTCAAAAATTATTTAATTTATTTTTGTGTGAAAATATACTAATTAATTTCTAGAACTGTTAGAAATTTAATTTAATAAAACTAATATAATTTTTTAAATAATAATATCAAAGTTATATTAAGTTAAATATTTGGGATTTTTCTGAAAAGATTCATTTTGCATTGAATAGTAAAAAAATATTGTTTTTTTAATGCAGTATCTTTTTTTATATCAAAAAAAATAAACATAATATAAAAATTATGAAATATATTTAATGAATAAATTATGATAAAATATTACCGATATCATAAAAAAATAATTAAAAACATATATATTAGAATTTATTCCATAATAAATATGAAAATCATTTTCAGTGTCGACGTAGAGCCAACACAGTGCTGGAAAAGTAAATTTTGGTATCACAAAGATAATATTTAAGATGGGATTTGTCTATGCTAGAATTTTTTAGTAAATATTAAGTATTATTCGTTATTTTTATGTCTATACATGAATATTTTAGTTATATAGCAATTTTATTTTCCAAATTATTATGCAACGCTTGTGAAATGATGGAAAAGTTAAACTAACATATTAATTAAGTTTTCATGGAATGGATGTGAGTTAAAATACATATTTAATGAATATAAATAGATATTTTGATAATAATAAAATTAGTTTCATGATTTAAATTTATTTAAATTTTTTGGTATTAAATAAATATCTTAATTTCTTACATAATGTCAACACAACATTTATTAAATTAATAGAGAAATGAAATAAATGTTTTTAAAAATAATAAACCTCATATAATTTGTAATAATTAATGTGTCCCCTGAATTCTATAGATCTTTATGAAATTTTAGGGAATTTATAAAGTATTTTATTTGAATACACCCTTTGTGTTGATGTATTTGAAGACAAATTATTTGAATAGTGTCAAAATTGATATTAATAATATTTTATCAAAATAATATTTTATTAAAATATTTAATATTAATAAAATAATTATATTTGTACATATTAATGGAATACAGATTATAAATCATCCATGGTCCATTTATGTGTCACTTTTCCAATTATATTAACATTATTAACCCAGTGTAATTAAAATAATCGTTACCATGGTTGAGGTCAAAAATAATCAACCAAGGGGTTAATCAAATAGATAAGAATTAAAATGATTTCAAAACTTATCTAAATTTAATTGGATTATTTTAATTCAATCCTATCAAACTTTTCTTCAAATTCATGACCATTTGGAATCATTTGGATTGATAATATTACTATTATATTTTAATTTTTTATGAAATTTCAAAGGTGCCCCTCACCTCAAATATAAAAGCGCGCCTCCTCCCCCAATTCATTACACCACATTGAGCCTACTAACATAACCAAAACCAACCAAAATACCTTATAAACTTCTTTATACACATTATATATGTGTTATTCATCTAAATAGACCCAACCTAGGACCCTTAAAATGATATTTAAAGTAGTTCTTTCAAATGAGAGGTAATCACCTTAACTGATGACTTTATTTTTTATTCTTATTTTACCTCCTATAAATAATTTTTATTTATTATAAAATGATAAAATAATTCTCATAAATATTACTAAATTTTTTCATTATTATGAAATTATCATTACCCACCCTCTTTCCCATCAAATGGAAAGTGAAAGTATCACTCGTGCATATGTACGTCTTACCATCTCCACATAGTGATACAATTAATTTTTTATCACCATATTTTATAGATGGTTATTATGATGAGTTTAATGTTATTTATTATAAGTATGAAATATTTATACCTCATTAATTATAATACTATATCTACCTTCTTACTTTCCAACCCATTGGGAAAAGATAACGTCGATCATGTCCATATGTGGACAGCCACCTCCATGAAGGCATGTGATTCATTTTTCATTTATATTTTACATGGATGGTAATAGGGATTTATTTGATGAATATATATAATTTATCCGATATAATAATTATTCTAGAAATTATAATTATTATTTAACTTTCTTTTATTCCATCCACTGAAAAATGAAGACAACATCCATTCATACATACGATCTACTGTCTCCATTAACAGTGTAAGTCATTTTTCTATTTATACCTATTACATATGACCCTAAGTATGTATATAATGAATATATATTATATTTATATCATTATTAAAATTTGGGAGATTATGTAACCTTGATCAGAGAATAAATATTGAAACAACCATTCTAAAACATACATGAAAAATGAAGCGGTTATTACCTGAAATAGTAAGTTCATTAAAGAATTATTAACAAATGGGTGATAAAATATAATAAGTAATTCATATATGGTATGATATATATTATTATATTACTAGAATAAATTTATAATAAATATTAATTTATTATACAGGATTTTCAAACACATATACAGTAACTCCAACCCAAGGTAAGTATTTATTTAATAATATCATCCATATTCGAAATTATTTATGTTTAAGTCCCCACTGGGGGAATATTTTTCATTTATATATATGTTTTTTTTAAATGGTTTATATAATATTTCTTCTACTCTCCAATTATTTATTAATAAATTTTTTACCCGTGTTTAATTTTTTATAAAAAATGGTTTAAAATAAACCTTTCTTTCATTTTTCGAACGAGATACTTTTTAACTTTTTTAAAATAGTGTAAAAGGAATGTATTCTTTAAATTAAATGACATTAAATAATTTTCCAACCATAGTGACTAATATTTTTCTTAAATATTCCTTTATAATTTTAGAAGGTTATTTTCAAATAAAATGGTTTCTTTAATATGTGAGAAGTTTTTATATTTTTAAATTAAAAGAAACAGATTTTCAAAGTGAAAATGGTATTTTTATCAATAATGGTTTATTGAAATTTTTATGGTATTTTGATTTATAAATGAAAAAAACGTAATTTTACTTATAATATACTATAAATATGTTATAATTACACCATCCTTATTATTTATCAAGATGGTTTATGGTCAATTTGACAGGGGATGTACTATTTTGATAGCATTATCCTTATTACTCTTGATGGTTTCATATTATGTTTATTAACTGGGGAAATTATTAACATTACATATGATAGTTTCAATATGAATGTTTATGTTGATTATGTTTCACCTCTTTTATATGTGTAAGGCATTGGACTTAGTAAGTAATGGGAGGTTCCTGCTATATCTCCTCGATGCATTGGTATGTCTCGTGAGACAAACTAGCTTGGGTATTGGCTGAGGCCTTACCCATTTATGTAATATATATTAGCAAGAGGCATCGACAATATTTTTATAATGTCTGGAATTATGCATCACCTCATTATGATATTATTTATTAATTTAAATTGAATTATTCAATTAGTTATAATATCCATGGATAAGTTTTATAATCCTTTGATTATTTATGTGGAATAATTTTATCATTATTTATTCATACCATATTATTCTTCATGACTATGTTATTGATTAATTGACATGCTTCTTCACATATTTAATTCTCCATATTTATTATTCCTTATTTATTCATATTAGCTTAGATTGTACGCATAACCTTACTGAGCATCTGATCTCACCCCTTTATTATGTTTCTTTTCCCTATGATGCTAGGAAGTGTATTATGATTGATATTCTAGGATATTACTAAGGGAATAATTTTTTGATCAAAAAAGTTATTATTTTTTGTTATGTCTTCAAATTTAATGTAAAATTCAAGTATGTATCTAGTTTAACAAGACAACTAAAATATTCAGTCATTTGGGATCCAAGTGTTTTTATCTAGTACTAATATATTAAAGTTACCACTCGATATATTCTACTGGATTTATGGTCATTACAGTTGGTATTAGATAATGTTTAGTAAAAACCTTGAGAACTAGATTTAGGAAAACAGAGATTGGGGAACTTAACCCAATGGAGAACCTTTAGAATATTCCAAAATAGTTCAATCTTGTGATTCTAAGATTAGTTATTCCTAAATTTTTCAATTTATGTAAAGAGTTTACATTGTGAAAAAATTATACATTATGATTCATAGTGTTATGATCTAATCTAGTGTGTGTAATTGTTTATAAATAGTTCCTAGTAGAAGGAATGGAAACTGTATAAATATGTGTAATCTATGTTTGGACTGCCCTTATGGTAAAGATAATGAAAAAATATTTGCAGATACAGTTGGAGATGAAAAAATTATAACTATATTTAGGTAGATGAATCAGGTTATGAGAAATAACATTTCACATATATGAAATAATGATGATCCAAAATGCGGTGTAACAATTTCAAACTACATCATGCGTCAGTAACCTCTATCATTTAATGGGGCTACAAATCCTTTTGTATCTGGACACCTGATAAGTCCCTTAGAGAATATATATATCATGTTAAAAAGTAATAAAAATGGAGAATATTTTCATGGAAGTTTATCATCTCTCATGGGATGTGGCTTAATAGTGTTCCTTAATTTAAAACACAAAAACAGAGAGTATAGAATGGAAGGATTTAAATTAAATTTTATTAGAAAAGAATTTTACTTACAAACAATGGCTAGATATGGAGACAAACCTATTGTGTCTAAAATAAAAGGAAGAGGATAATGTTTCTAACTATAAATCTGTATCTACAAGGTTTTCAAAGCATTCCAAATACTATGTACATAATCCAAAGAGTAATATTGAACATTTATTTCATAGTTTTAATCCAATACTTCAAGTGGAACTATTCTACCAAACATTCTCATCATTTAAGGATATAATATATTGTGTTATCAAGACAGAGAAAGAATTATCTAAGAATTATGTACTCAAAGGAAATAAATACAATAAAATGACGATAGAGTAAAAAATAGATAAAGGTAAGAAGGGAAGTAAGGACTTTCTAACATGTGATAGTTGTGGAAAGAAACACCATGGTTCTTTCTTGAATGGAATGTGAGTTTTTATAAATTGTGGAGAGAAATTAAATAAAATGAATGAATTAAAGGGTAAGAAATAAACCTCTAATGTTTAGAGTTTCAAATGTAAAAATATGGGACACTATGAAAATGAATTTCCCCAGCGTCAATGGAATATAGCTCAAAAGGAGAAAATAGATCTAGGTCAAGCTTATACTATTACTACATCTGAAGAGGAATTATTGAAGTACTTATTTATTTAGATTCAAGAATTATTTTTTAGAAATATTTTATCAATGATATTATAATTATAAGAATCATAAAACATATAAGGATTATACAAAATTATTTTTTCTTTAAGAATTTGAAATCATATGATGAATGGTACCGATAACCAAGGAACGTGATTAGTGGAAAGTTGGTATTTTTAAATAATGCATGAATAAGGGAAAGATAACCCTTAATTTATTCTATTTCTTAGATAATAATGTTTAGTTAAGATAAATATAATATTAACATTGAAAATTTTGATAGGATGGTATTGTAGACTTTGAAAATGGTTAGTGATTTGATGAAAAAAAATTATGATGGAGTTTATTGCATTTTTTAATTTATGGGATATATGAAATAATGATAAAGTTAATGGTGATTAAAATTATTAGTATATGTGATCAAGGTATTCACGTTATTGGAATGTGACATTATGAACTGCCTTTTTCTGTCCATGGATAAATGTTTGATCTTTTTTTGGGTTTTCATTATGGTTTGGATTATTTTTGGAGAATCCTTAGGGTTAACTACATATGGAATGGATTAAGTTAAACATTTGATACTAATGATTGATGTTAAAGTATTATTTATCATATTGGATAACCTATGATAACCATTTTCATTTTGGAAAATATTTGGAGTCTTAAGGAATAACTTTTGGATCTTATGATTGGTTAAAATTACTTCATGCATAAAAACTTCATCTTGAATATCCATTTCCTGGCATAAGAAATAGATTTAAACACAAGTAAAGGAAGAAACTACGTTTATGAATTAGAAATATATCAATAAAGTCTATTTTCTATAGTTATTTATTTAGATAGTAAAATAATACCTTCAATTTTAAAAAAGGACCTTGAAAAAAAATATTACCTAATTACTTTTCTTACCGAGAAATCAATAGTGTTTTAATCCATCATAGATTTATGGTTTTGTAACGGTTAAATTTATAATGATCATATTATCTCTCACTCTCTATTAGTTCTCACACATTATTTTTCTCTTCTAAATCCATATTTTCACTTCCCGCTAATGTTTTCCTATTCATAAACCATGTTTTATGATGACCTTCGCATTTCCTTTTCCCTATTTTTAAGAGTAAGTTTTATTAACCTTTTTTATGATAGCGATTTTATACAAAGGTATTTTCAAATAAAAAAACTTTGATTATAAAAAATCAATATTTTGAGAGAAAAAATTATTTAAGAGGGTAGAATGTAACAACCTAATATTTCAAAAGAGCACTATATTCGATAGTGTATACGATATACAACACCGAGCCTAAACGTACCCTGAAATATTATTATTTAATTATTTTTATTATAACATAGATGTTAAATTGGTACATATTAATAGTATTATCTAGATGATAAAATATATATATAAATCCTACTCAATTAAAAACCATCGACTAATTCTTAGGAAATAAGTAGTCAATTTTTTGAAAAGTTATTTTATGCTTCATAAATATGTTTTCTTACAAAATTATTATTATTTTTTTAGAAAATATAATAATTAACTTCTAGAAATGTTATAAATTAAATTTAACAAAAATAAAATCATTTTCAAAACCATCATATCAAAATTATCTTTGGGAAAATTTTGGGTATTTTTCTAATAAGATTGATTTTCTATTGAATAGTAAAAAATATAGTTTTTATAAAATTCAGTATCTTTTATGATATTTCCAAGACATAAAAATAATATAAAAATTTATGAGACATATGAAATGACTCAAGTATGATAAAATAACACAAATATCATACAAAAATAATTCAAAAAATATGAATTATAATTTATTCCATATTAAACATGGAAATAATTTTTAGTGTCGACACAGAGCCAACACAGAGCTAGGAAAGTAAAATTTGGTATCTTAAAGATAATATTTTAGATGGGATAAGTCCTTTTCCAACTTCATTATTAAATATTAAGTATTATTGATTATTTTTATGATTATGCACTAATTTATCAGTTATATAACAAGTGTCTTATCCAAATTCTTGTAAAATTATTGTGCATGGTCGTAAAAGTCAAAATAACAAAATAAATAAGTTTTCATGACAATATGTGAGGTAAAATATGTATTTAACAAATATAAATATATATTTTTATAGTAATAAACTTATTTTTAATATGGTAGTTTATTTGAAATAATTAATGCTTCCCACAAATTTTATAGATCTATATGACCTGATAGGGAAGTGTTAAATGATTAAATTAAAATTACCCATTTTTCATTATGTATTTTAAGTCAACTTAAATGAATAGTTTCAAAATTGAAATTAATGATATTTCATCAAAATAATATTTTTTAAAATTATTTAAAATTCATAAAAATATTATCTTCCTCCATGTGAATGGAATATGGTTGAACACATCATCCATGGTCCATTTATGAGTCACTTTTCCAATTATAGTGACGTTATTAACCCTTTATGATTAAAATAGTGTTTATCATGGTTATAGTCAAATATAATTAGCCAAGGGGTTAATCAAACAGATGAGGATTAAAATGAAATCAAAACTTGTATAAATTTCATTGGATGATGTTATCTCAGCCCTAAATTTTTTTATTATAACTCATGACCATTTGGAAGCATTTGGATCTCGAATAGTCTTATTCTATTTTAATTTTTATGAAATTGCAAAATTTCCCCTCACCTTAATTATAAAATGGAACCTCATACCCCACATATTTACCCCAAATTAAGCCTTCTAAGTTGACCAACCCCAACCAAAATCCATTCTAAAATTTATTATCCACACTATATAGGTGTTGGTCACCCCAAAAGACTAACCTTATTATCCTTAAGAAGGGATTTAAATTAGTTCATTCAAAGGATGGGTAATCACATTAACCAATCTCTTTCATTTTACTTCCTATTTTACCTCATCTAAATAAATAGTATTTATCATAAAATGGTAAAATAAGTATCCTAAATATACTTAAATATTATCATTATTATGAAACCACCATTACCCACCTTCTTTCCCATCAAATTTGAAGTGAACATATTTCTTGTGTGTATGTACGGCTTTCTATCTTCAAGTAGCAATACAATTAATTTATCATCACTGTATTTTATGGATGGGTATTATTATGGGTTTATTGTTTATATATGGTAATTAAGACATAAATTTAACTTTGTAATGATAAAACCATATCCACATTATTACCTTCCAAATTTTTGGTAAATGATAAAGTCACTAATGCGTACATGTGGACTACCACCTCTACAAAGCGATGTGTTTCATTTTTTGGTTCTATTTTACTTAAATGGTAATAACGATGGAGTTTATGAATATATTATATTTATATGAAATAATAGTGATTGTGTAAATAAGAATTATTATTTATCTTTCCTTCATTCCATCTGTTGAAAAATGAAAAGAATGTTCATGCATATGTATGGCCTACCATCTCCCTGAATGGTTTGTTTCAATTTTTATCTATTACTTTTACATATAACCTTGGATATGTATATACTGAATATATATGATATTTATATAATTATTAAAATTCTGTATATAATGGAACCTTGATCAAATTATAAAGTCTAAAACTACTAAACTAAAACATACATGAAAAATGAAGCCGTTATTACTGGGAATAGTGTTTTTAATAAAAATAATAATAAACAAATTTGTTAATAAACAGGTGATAAAATACTATAAGTAATATTTCGTATGACACATGTGAGTATGGATCTTGAATAGAAGTATAATAAATCAATATTTATTATAAAGGAGGTTAGGACATATACAAAATAAATTAAACTGAATATAAGTGTTTCTTTTACAATCTCATCAATATTCAGGATTTTTTATATTTAAGTCCCCATTGGGGGAATATTTTTATTCAATATACATATTTTCCTTAAAAATTTTAAATAATATTTATATTACTCTACAATTATTTATTAATGAAATTCTTACCCGTGTTTTATTTTTTTACAGAATGGTTTAAAAGGAATCTTCCTATCATTTTTCAAATGAGGTACCTTTTAAATTTTTTAAAATGGTGTAAAAGGGATGTTTTTCTAACTTATAAGGCATGAATGTATTTTCCTGACACCATGAATAATATTTTACTTGAATATTCTTTTATAATTTTACAATTTTCTTTTCAAATAAAATGGTTTTTTAATATGTGTGAAGTTTTTAGGTTTTAAAAGAAAAAAATGATTTTTATAGTTAAAAGGTTATTTTCATCATGAATATTTTTATGGTATTTTTATGGTATTTATATTCATAAATGGAAACAACCCTTATTTTAATTTTTATATATTATGGATATATTTTAATGACACCATCCTTATTATTTATCTAGATTATTTATGATCAGTTTTACTGGGGGTATACTTTTTTGATACCATTCTCCAAATTAATTTAGAAGGTTTATGATTATACTTATTAATTTTGGAAATTATTAAAATTTCTCATACTATATTCAACATGAAATTTTATGTTGATTATGTTTCACCACTTTCATATGAGGAATAAAATACACTTAGTAAGGGATGATCGGGGCCCTCTATAGCCAGTCGACGCATTGGTAGGTCTCATGAGACAAACTAGCTTGGGTATTAGTAGAGGACTTACCAATTTATGTAATATGACTTAGAGCAAGGCCTAAATGGTATTTTTATGATTTCTGTAATTATGCATTCCCTCATTATGATATTATTTATTGATGTCCATGTGATTATTCAATTGGTTAGAATATCCATGCAATACTTTCAATATCAAGTGATTATTTATTTAGAATTATTTTATCATCCTTTATTCCTACCATACTATTATTCATGATTATGTTATTGATTAATTAGAATTTTTTTAGATATTTACCTTTCCATATTGGGTTTTCCTTATTTATTTATGTTATATTACTTTGTACACATACCCTTACTGAGCATCTAATTTCACCCCTTTATTATGTTTCCTTTCCCTAGTATGTTAGGAAGTGTATTATGATTTATATATAGGGATATGGATAAGAGAATAATGTTGTACTCAAATAATGTACTATGTTTTGTTATGTCTTAAAATATAATGTAAAATTCATGTATACATCTAGCTTACCAGACAACTAAACCATTCATCAATTTTGGTTGTGATTGATTATATCTAGTAACAATTTAATAAAGTGACCACTGTCTCTAGGATACTAGAGTTGGGGTCTTTACACTGACTCAAAAACTCTCATGTGATTCCATCTTTACCCCTTACCTAAATTATGTTTTTAGGAAAATGTCCCGCATTTTCACCTATAAAAGGATCTTGAATCTACCCAATCTAAAACATACCTAATATTAGAATCCAACTTGAATACCTACCTAATTTTCCCTTAATAATGTAAATTTATGTGTTTTTAAACCTCTTATAAAAAGAAAGTGTACTAATTCCTCCACTTCCATGATACCTTTAAAGGAAAAATCTAGACCTCAACATCAGTATAATCAAGTCACTAATAATTTCCTATCTAATTTTTTCATACACCTATTCACCAATATAATTAATAGCCTCAATAACATCTAAATAATATCATTATACTTCTTTAATAATGATATTATGAAAATATAATCACTTTCATAGTCATACTCACCCATATATTATACCATGTTCTTATTCAGGTCAGTTTAACCACCTTCATGAATGATGATATAAAAAACTATCACGGATGGATTTGGATTCTTAATTACTAGTAATATATGACATTAAATGGTAAATTATGTTATGAATATGTTTCTAAAAGGGAGACACACATAAAAAATAATTGAAATATAAAAATTAAATCATTGTTATCACCAAACTACCTGAAAAAAATTCATCATGAACTCCAATTCTAGAAAACATACCCTTACCTTCCATCAAGTAAAAATTATAATAAATAAATCATTTAAAAAATAAAAATTCCACTATCTTGAATAATATTTTAATTATGAACCTGGTATTAACATACAATAACCAATATATCTATTGCAAAACTTGTACTAAACAAACAAAATACTAATATATGATAAAGAAAATAAAATATAAATAACTAATATGTATTTATTAAATGATTATAGATAAAGATTATAAAAGTAAAATACATTATTAAGGTTTTAAAATAATCTATTTAGATGGTTTTTTTATTATACATGTGGTAAGAGTTGTCCCACATAAAAGGAATCCAAGGTATGGGTTTTTGTTAACTCAACTCCCTTTCATTGAATTATAATATTTATTTTTGAACTTAATTCTAATATTTTTTTCTTCCACAATAAAATTTTTTATACTGTATTTCATCCTCCTATTTTGTGTAATTTACATTTTATTATCAAATTATTTTTCTTTTATGGATTTATTTCTTTTTTAGAAATAATAATGATGTTGTTCAGAATAATTCTCATACTTTTTAATGGCTCTTTCTCATCTATGTTCATATTATTTCATTACACCAATTCTTTACTCTCTCATTTTAAAAAGTAATGAGGTATTATCTCTTATGATCTTTATATTTATCATTATTTATTTCCAAATAAAAATTTATGTATCATATTCATCTATGTGTGTTTTTCCCTAATAATACTTAAAAATAAAGAAAATGATTTTTTCACTTTCATCAATTTTATATCTTCTACTTCACATTTCCTAAATTTGAATTTATTTATTTTTATGGTACCATTATTTGGGACTCTTTAAAAATATGTTTTTCAAAAATTCTGTTTCTCACCTTCCCAAAATTATTTTTAGAAGTGACTTATAAGATCATCTTTTTATGATAATATTGAAAATGTTTTATAAAATCTCTTTTTACAATTTCTCTTCGATTTTATTCTCTATCTTGAAAATATCTAACTCTTATGGATTAATTTTAATGATTAATCTCTATGTTCTATTATAACATAAATCTTTTGTGATATTTATTTTTTATATCAACTAATCTAAATCTTGATGTCATTTTATATGATACCTTTGAAAATGTTATGAAACTCATTTTCTTTCTATGTATTTTTACATTATATAAAATATGATTCATTTAATGTGGAAAAAATATGTACAGTTTATCATTATGTTATCAATGGTGTCATATATAACCATCCAATGTAACATCTTAAACTTTTTCGGTATATTACACCTTTCTTTCATCCCTTATCTGGGAGTTTTTGAGTTGTGATTTTCTTGGGTGAAGTCTTGGGTAACTTTAAGGTTTTTTGAGTGTTTTAGGACCTTTTAAGGGGGTGACCAATTTAATCATGTTTTGGTAAAACCATGCATATATCTATATAAAATTGTATATATTTTTGGATAAGTATATTTTATAGCACACCGTTCATGCTAACTATGAGACATTATATAGAAAACCATGAAACTTGGGGCAAATTAAAAAAAAGAATTCTTGTAAATGGTTTACCAAATCATGAATCCAAACTATGTGTGTGGCCTGAATATGTAGTAATACTTATAAATTTGGCACATGGTTTGGTAAACTATGTAACCAAATTGTGTGAAACAATTTAATTAATCCAATAATTGGGATTTCAACCCAAAACTTCTATATAAACAGTTCATTCTTACTCCTGTACATAAGGATCTTGAACCTATAGACTCTATTAGTTATTCTTGTTGATTATTATCCCTTTGAAATCCAATTATGGTGGATCTAGAGGCTTTATCTCATGATACTTCAATTTGATAGGTTTTTCTTCTTATGTTCTTTATTTTCATTCTAGATCTCATCAATTTTTATTTGAAGTAATTGTAGATCTAGGATTTCATGGATAGTTCTATGAATTATGTTGTGTTCTAATGGAGGAATCTTGATTTATTAATGTATAGGTAGATATATCTAGAGAATTTTATCCCCTTCCCTTGAACAGATCTAAATATACCATTGGTGGTAGATCTCATTGGGTAAGTTGATCTATATCTAAGTTAATGTCATGTTATCCTTATTCAATCCTGATTCTAGAATCTTATTGTGATGAATTGGGACTAGTTCAAGGGATCATTGTTGTACATATGTAGTTCGGTGATGTATATTGATTAGATTGTGTGTGTGTGGAAGTGCATATCCATGAGACCCATTGTGTGGCATGATATGATTATGTTTTACACATGGTACATGGGTGTGTCTCATGAAACATATTCATATTGTGTTATGATTATTCCCTTATTTTATATTCCATGTTGTGTGTGGATGTTTGACCTTTGGAGGTTTTTATTTTTTATCAAATTAATAGGTGGATAATCATTGCTTGGTTATCCCCAAGAGGGGGAGGATGTACCAGTTCCGTGATAATGATGATGGGGCCTAGAGATAGGGTAGGGGTACAAAGGTCTTGTGGCCTATCCCCAAGAGATAGTATGGGGAATGAAGGCCTTATATCCTAGCTAGAGGCTAAGATAGGGATGTGATGGGCTTGTGGTTTGACCTAGGTATTTATTAGCTATATGCCTTGATATAAGACACGTGTTGGTAGTGTGGACTGATCTAGGGATGTGACGGCCTTATGGCCTAACATAAGGATTGATCAACTATGGGCCCTTATCTAATACTTGTGATGGCCTTGTGAACTAATTCAATATGTGATTACATATGAGGTATCACTTCCGACATAAATTGAAAGCATGTATGAGTAGGGCTCATAGTTGCTTGGTAAGTGCATGATCTCTCGACAAATGATTAGTTACGTGTTTATGCATTTACCTTCCATCATGAAATACACCTGTATATACATATTCACTTTATTTTAAGGATTCATTGGTGGTGTTCTACTAGGTTTATACTCATACACTTCATATGAATCTTGATGAACATTAAAATTTCGTAGTGATGGATCTAGTTAAGGGATAGGGCCTTGCATCAGGTATTGAGAAAGTGGTGCTTGGTGGATAAAGGTGATATCAAGATGGAATTGGGAATATTTCTATATTGTTTTAGTTTATTTCCTTTGGTTATTATACTTTGGTTGACTTACCACACTGGGTGCATTTTGGTTAATATTGTATAACTTGGATTCTATTTATTATAGCTTGGTGATTTTCTTCTAGTTTACACTATGTTGTTATAGGAAGTTTACTTACACTTTTTTTTACTCTGATGTATGAATATTATTACCATAAGGTAGTCTCCCTATGTCACCATTTAGACCCTCACTTCTAGTTAGAAATCTCTTTCATTTAGGGTGACATGAATGAGGTCATATGACACTCTGGTCTAGATTAGGTGATTTGGATCGAGGTATTGCAATTTAATGAATTGGTTAATATTTTAAATATCATGATATAATGATATTAATAAATATACATGATTTTGTTTTCTCACAACATAATTTGTGGACATGATTGGGTTGGTTCACAACTTAATGCATGGGAATTATTTGATTTTTCCATAATATGATGTGTGTGCATGATCAAATTTTTTCAAATCATAATCTGTGGGCATGATTCAGTTTTCTCATAATGTTATGATATCATATTCTGATGTTTGTTATACATTTATATGTTATATTTCTATGTTATGATACATGGTTCATGATTATTATATCATGTTTATGTACTATAATTCCATGGTATTTATATGATATTTTGAGGTTATATGTCTTATTATCATGCTTTATAAATAGTTTTAATACCCCCTCCCTCCAAAGGTACCCCTCCTGGACTTATAATAAAGAAATAGATATAATGACTCTCAAAAATTCACCTCAAGGTTATATAATCACTCACATGGGTGACATTACCCTCATAAATATTTAAATAGTAAGAGATAAGATGAGAAAACTACCAATCAACAACATGAATAAAAATAAAATCAATCCCAATACATGTAATTTCATATAAAAAATGATACTAATTATAGAAAACTATAATTTTCAAAAATAAAATCCTCAGTAGTGACCATGAAGCTCCAACAGCTTCTAAACAACTCCTCAATCTAGTACCACACAACTCAATCACCAACCAGCTCTGATGAACCTAAAAAATTCTTCATATATACTTAAAGTGAGCATAACATGTATACTAAATAAGATCCCATTGAAACATCTTGTGAAAAATTTGAAGCAAGCCTATAAATCCTAGGGAATAGATAAATAAATCTAACTCATCAACTAAAAATACAATACTAGTCTCTCATCCTCACCATGGATCGATCAACAAGTAACACATATAAGTAAATCATTTTTATAGAAAGTAGATATATGAATATATAAATGAGGTTACTTCACTCCGAATTAGCCACTTTTTTCACTCTCATGACCCAATGACTCATATCCTATGTTTATCCCTTTTATAATTCAAGTCATCCCTGATTTGAGTCGAGCCTTGGCCCTAACTACCTCATACTCATGTGGTGCTAAAAATATCATGTTGGTATCAATTTTTATATCCACATTATCATCATTATCCCATATGTAACCAATTTTATGCATGGAATCCACTACATCCTATGTAAATGCATTATACCTCAAGACATCATAGTCTATTCATATACACTTGTGTAAAGTTGTAACCACCATAACCAGAAAAAATTCTGTGCTATAACTCAATCCATTACAGTCCAGACATAAATTTATTGTATAAATTAGATCCATCACATCCAATATAGAAACATACCATATAATATAATATATTATATCCTGAGATACGCCTACTCAAAACTATGTCTGAAGGGAGAGTTGGGGAGAGGGATAAGTCACACATCCATTCCCTATCCATCCTATATTTTGGAGATAACACTCCCAAAACATTTGGGTGTTGGTTTAATTACTAACATAGGTGGAGTAGCGTTTGAAAAAAAAATATAGAATAATATCATGAAGAATCCACACCAAGGTAAAATACATAGCCTTATACTTACCTACCATTATTGGCATACAAGACCCCCATATTTTACTTATAAGGTCTAGATATCAAAAAAGTATACAACCTTAAAGGGTCTATATTAATTAATTAATATTATTCCATTTTATTTTCTAATATTTACACTTTAATCTTATAAGTATTTCCATTCATCAACATAATCTATCTTGTTTATATTCTCAAGGTTCTCATCACCAATAGTGAACACCAAGAACAGACCTAGTTCATTTATTAATGCATTTATCATTTCTTAATCATCTGGGTACTCTGTGAATCATCCAAACCTAACACTCAAATGATGCACTAACAATGCATAGCATAAAAACACATCAATTAGATAGAAACTAATCATTTAAATAGCATTTGGTCATATTTTCATAAATAAAGTATCAAGAAAGATTAAACAAAACAACAAGTAATCCCCACTCTAAACTTTTCATGGTTGGCCCAGAGTCATTCCCACACTATTTTACATAAGTAAAATAGGTCCCACTATCAACATAATTGACCATCACTACCACCCAAGATACCAGCCCATTGATCATCCATGGTTCTCAACCATATCAAAGTTTTAATTAGCACAGAAAATCATAAAAAGGCTCTAATAACCATATATCACTAATTCTTGTTGATTGTATGTTTTTTCACCCATGAAAATTCACTAAGTACATGGAATCGAGGTAATATATCCTCCCATAATAAGAAATGGGATATCTCATCCCTAAACAATTTAAAATTTGAGAACATATATTTTAATTCCATTTTGAATTGACTAGTTTTTTATGCCAACAAGCTTGTACCCTAGTGGTACAAGCTCCTGCTTGGCATCCAAAAGACCCGGGATCAAATCCGGGTAGGGGTGAATTTCCGGGACTATAGCAGGGTATTGTAGCAGTAGTGTAGCAGGGCACTATAGCAGTACTGCAGCAGCCGTGGAACTGTAGCAGCGGCGACACTATAGCGGTGGAGGAACTGTATCAGGAACTGTAGCGGTGGCGGTTACTATAGCAGGTACTGTAGAAGCGTGGTACTATAGTAGTACTGTTCATCGAGGAGTCCTTTGGGACAAAAAATGGGCTTTCAAGCCTTGTATTCAGGCCACTTGGCCTTGGGCCTTCGGGCTATGTAATGGGTCACCCTCTACCCAGTCTAAAGAGGTATTTTCTTTAAATAATAAATTAAGGCTTCGGCCCCAACCTTTAAAAAAAGACTAGTTTTTTATGCATTGGTTTTACATGTAAAAAACCTATAGTAGTAGCTAACAATAGATAAAACACTACTTCCATAATTTCCTCAATTTCAGTTAAGTACAATAAGAAAATTAATCATGTATCTTTCAATAAATTATAACATAATCCTATATTTATAATGTTTATAAATTTTCTAAATATATAAAACATGCAACAAAACATTATAATAACATCCAAAAAATGATATAATGTTATATAGTAAATCAAGAGACAACATAAAAAATCATAAAATGCATGTGATCACAAAATCACAACCTCTTATTTAAACCACAATATGAAATATTAATTATCTTTAAAAGGTAGTAATACCTTTGAATACTTAAATAACCAGAATTATAATCATAATTATTTTCATGGGATTTAAAGAAGATGAAACTGTATAATGTGATTAATTATTTCCTCTCTACTAGATAATTTCTAAGATAATTGTATTATTTTATAGTATGCATAAATAAAAAAATAACATAATACAACATAAATTCTATTTTAATTCTTGAAATAATAATATTTTGTAAATCATTATTCCATGGAATGAAAATAAATTTTCCAGATTATTTAAAATAATTATTCTTAATGTTATATCACCATATTATTATCTTTTTAAGTTTAATCTAAACCATTTAGAAAAATAAGTAAATCATTTTAAATCCAAAACTTGCAAAAAAAGGACAAGTAACAAATCCTTACCTCATGGAAAAATCCACACATGATTTTTTTCACCAAAATAGAGGGAAGGAAAATGTCTTCCTTTTATGAAAAGAGATATGAGACCCTCAGGCATTTCATAGATCATAGGTCAAACTTACTTTTTTCCCCAACATTAATTATGTTTTCATTTAAATCCCCACAAAATGATTCATATAAAATACTAGACATTAAATAATTCAAATAAATTAATTATACTCTTTGAATTGAGACTTAAAATCTCATTTTTATACCTTTAATATTCTTTATATTATGTTAAAAATTCATATTTATGACTATCCAAAAAACATGGAAAAACTGGTATCTTTTCATCCAAAGGGGCCAACATACAGTGTCAAGGGATTGACCATATTAACATCAACCAAAAAAAATAAAAACTATTACATGTTCAATCAATAAACATTAAAATTTTAAGGATTGACCACCCAACCATAGTCCAACCACATGAAAAACTACTTCACTATCATTCAATCGATGGAATAAAGGGAAGGATTGACTACACGACCTCTGACCAAACATAAGAACAACTATCCTATAGTTGGTCAATGGACCAAATAAAAGAAAAGATCAATGAAACAAACAAAAACTGACAACTTGACCATTCCAAGTGACCACATGGCCATAATGAGTGACTGTTAAGTGATCGGCCGCATGAATGAAGGATCGATCATAAGAGAAACTGATTGACCACATGAAAAAATTAAAAATTTAATAAGGGGAAGAATATGAGCACCCTATGGTAACCTATGGGCCTTATAAAAATAGAAATTAAGGGTTTTTAAAATCTATTCACTTACATCATATACCTCTCAAACAATTCACATCCTTGAGAATTTAAAACAAAACACAAAATGGGAAAGGGGTCTGAACAACCACCCCATGTGATACATTAGAAGGTTCTGTCTATATCAAGAACAAAGCTATACCACTATAGGAATGATGTATACTTCCACAAAGAATCTATAACAAACCTCAAAACAATATCCCAGTGTAAATACCTCCAAAATAAGGGAAAGGACATAAATAAGAATCACGTCAAGGAAGGGAAATTTTCTCATAAAAAATCATAAGGTCAAATATTTAATATTAACAAGGATCACACAAAACATCCAAACAACTCAAGACATTGATAAAAAATATATGAATACCACTCAAAATTTCTCTCCTCCAAGCCATTATGGTACCATATAACTATAACCAAGGGAATTACATGCCCACACAACACCTTATCCTAATGGTCCTAAATCTCTATAGATTGTTCCTTAAAGGTCACACCATCCTCAAAATCTAGGTCTCCCCAATTTATGACATGAGAATCTTCATGACTATATCAATGAATTTTTAACATGTGAAAACCTTCATGTATCTAAATCATCTTCTAGGGTTATTCTAACTTATATTCCATAGATTCAACTCGAACTAACACCTCAGAACATCTAAAAACCCTGAGATAAATCTTAATCCAATGATTAAACCTTCACTACCCATAAAAAGGAAATTATGTAAAGAACATGTGATCTCTAATGTTGAACTCAAAATCCTCCTAATATGATTATAAAATGACTTGTAATGATCTTATTATTCCTTCATTCACCCATGTATTACTTGTACCTTCTCTATCATACTTATCACCAATTTTGGTCTAAGAATAGTAACCTCTAACTACTCATTCCATTACAAAGTATATTATAAAGGTAATCCATATAGAATTTAATATGGTGTAATATAAATAGAGGAGTGATAGATTTTTCTCAAATAAAACTCTAATAAAGGTAGATGCCTTGCCCACAAACCTCTAAAATAAAGACTACACATGAAAAACATGTGCTCTAAATTATGTACTGTCTGCTCTATCTAGACATCAATCTATAGATTAAAAGTGGTTTTAAAACATAAGTGACTTCTAAAAGATTACTGAAAATATCTCCACACCCTGAAGGTAAAATGAGGATAATGATTAGAGACAATCATTTTTGAAACCCCATGAAGCCTCATTATCTCATTTAGGTATTGCCTTGACAAAACCTCTACTGAGATAAACTCCTTAAAATATAATAAGTAAGATGAATTAATCAAGTGTTACAAGATCGCCCATATAGCATAATTACCACCATGGGATTTAAGTAAACTGATGAGGAATTTCATCAAAATTTTCCACCAATTCCATTGGGTAACATCAAATGGATGAAGCAAACTATCAAGAATATAGGGCTTGGCTTTCACCTTCTCAAAATCCAAACACCAAGAGAAAAAATCCACAATTGATGCTTCATTCCATACTATTAAAACTGGTCTATCAGAGAAATATACATCTTTATCACACCAAGATATATTGATAAGGGTGAACTATGGAACCCACATAGAAAAACCTCATGCATCACTGAAGGAATGAAAATAATTCCCTAAAACAACACCCAATGATATTCATCCTCATACCATCCCTCAAGTGCATTACCATAAACAACCTAATCATGCCAAAACCTAGCCTTAGAATCCCACAGATAGGAATCCACCACCTTTTACTCTAAATATAATCATACTATCATCTAATAAATATATACTCTACTATCAACTCCTCTCATATCAAGGTGTAATGATGCCAACCCTTCCATCACTCACTAAGAGTCTCCAGACTCACGCACAACACCCCCACGCAACTTCATGATCAAGTAATCATCCATGAAATTACCTTTACCATGTGTAAATAAAATCTAGAAGTTTTAGTCCTATAGGAACTCCATCCATTATCATTGTTGTTGTAACATCCCAAGTAAGTAATGAGTAATAGGTATTTTTTTCTATGTCTATTAATGAATTAAGATAGTGTTTTAGAGGCTTAAAATGAAAATAAATACAATCTTATGCATGGAATACACTAATATTCTTAAAAGATTGTTTTACTGCCTTTTGATGGAAAACCATTTTTAAATATATCTTTTGACAATTTTATAAGCTATGTTTGTCAAAATAAACTTATTATTTATGATTGTAACATCAAAATTTACTTTGTGTGAATTTTTGGTATTTTTCTGACAATGTTCATTTTTAATGAATAGTGAAAAATACTGCATTTTACATCAAAACTGCTTTTTAATATAATTTATTTATATGATGAGATTATCTTTTGAATTGGTCTTAATGTGTAATATGAATATATTTTTACCATTTAATCCAATGGTGGACATTGGAATCAATTTCACTTTGAAATTGGACTTAAACTAGTATCAATCTTTTGATACTTATTGTTTCATAAAAACACGCTATTTGCTCTGACAGCGGGAATTAATTATTAAATTAATTAATGCAACTTATATGTTGTGAATTTTTTAAAATGGAATTCATTTTTTAATTCAGAATATCAAATATATCTTAGGGTTAATTTTTGGTATTTTTCTGAAAAACTTCAATTTTTGATGAATAGTGAAACCACTAAGTGGTACTTATAAAAACTGATTTTTCGTTTAAATGAAATTTTTCCATCTTTGTGTTTTGAATTTCAAAAATCAGAAATATATGGTTTTCATTAAGAAGTAAAATGAGGTTCAATGATATTATAATAATTTTTTGGTGAATAGTAACTTATTAAGTTTTTAATCGCGATTAGTGGTAATTAGTGTAGTTTAAGGTAAAAATAATGTTTTAATAGTATGAGATGAGATTGAAACATGTCCTACCCTCATTTGATGTGTCATGGATGACCAAGACAAGCCATGGGTCAACTTGGGGACCCCATGGAGCCACTTTGGTTGGGAAATGACATAAATAACTTTTTATTTAATGTTAAAGTAAAAATGACACAAACATGAGTTATGTTACTAAAACAATTTTTATATGGGGTTATACAAGTCATATGTTTGACTATAAATATTAATTAGAAAGATAAAAAGATTTCCTACATCATAGTATTTTTTTATAATTTTTAGACATTAAATAAATAAATGTATTTATGACATCATAATGATGTAGCGATTACCTCATTAATAAAGGATTTTAATAAAATGAAAAGATAATGTAAAATCTATGACCTAGACATGTCCAAAACCTATTGGATGGGTGGATTTAGAACCCTTATCACCTTAGACTTGAATTATATCAATTTGGGACCATTTAAATCCGAAACCCATTTTCAAATAAAGTGATATTTCTTTACTTTCCAAGAGTGCCCCTCCTCTCCTCTTATAAAAGGCCCCCACCTCTACCTCCTTACCCACACTCCCAAAGCCTTTGGCTCTGCAAAACCATGCCCATTTTGTCTCTCCACTTCCCTCTCTTACTCCTTGAAGAATCACTTTGGGCAGAAGTCTTCCCAAGGAAGCCTTTGAGCTCAAACCAAAGGGAGTTACCCGATTTTAAGGTAATGTCTTCACTTGAGTCCTTCTATTTTATTTTGCTTCTCCAACCCCATAAACTCTTTTTATTTATTTATTTTGTAACAACTCCAGTATCTTAAATATACTAGGATGTTGTTATAAGAATTATTCAAGCTACAGTTACACACACCTACATCTAATGGTTAAAGAACATACGGTTTCCGTGGATGGTGAATTTATGCCTCCCGAAACGATGATTGTTCAACATTCTTTTAACACCTTCAAAGGTGGCCATTAAGATGTCACTATATTTATATATGATATATAATATGTTTATGTTTTCCTTAAGCTTCTGTATTTTTCATTTTGGGTATACCTTTATGGTTTCCATTATGGGTAAACGCGATATCTTCATTTAAGGAAGTGCGGACTACCGCCCCCTCAAAGTGAGTTGATTCGTTAAATATCATATGTGGGATGTATAAAGGATGGAACTATGATATTATATATGATATTATACTGGAATTATAATATACCTTTATATCATTATGATTCCATTCTATAAAATACGAAATAGAAATGAAGGTAGCGTTCATGCGTACGTACGGCTTACCGTCTCCATGAACGGTACATTTCATTTCTTACCTCTAAATGATTATGTAATATTATAAATGCATGCATGTACTGGATATATAGTACATATTTGATATCTACATCATTAATACCATTCTGGATATAATGGATACATTAACAACTTGTAATTATAAAGGGTTTATTTTTTACTCAAGTACCAATGATCGTTAAAACGACTGTTATTAACTTAAATAATTACATAGTGTTCATGACATGGAAATAAGTGATATAAAAGGAATAATGAACTTGAAAAAGGTTCTTAAACAAGTATAAATTAACTCAAGTTTATTATTCAGGACATTAAAGAACGATCGAGTCAAGTCGGACCCGAGGTATGGGACTTCGTCTCAATCTCCTTTCATTGAGGCATATTTTGTTTTATACACAACCTTCTTTTATACGGTGTATAAACCCCTTTGACTTTTACATTTATTCAAAAGAAATCTTTTTTATACGAAGCGTTTTACTAAACGACAAAAGGGAATGTTTTTGTCGTACGTATGCGGCGACAACGACTTCTCCGCCGCCGTGGCCGTTATTTGTGTTTCGGCTTCCTCTACAAGCCATACCTTCTTTTTAAAAGAAAGATAAATACGATGTTTTACTTTTATTTTATTTTGGTATTGAAAATGGTTTTCATAATATTTTTATATCAATGTGTGGTATTGATATCTTGTGATTGAAAGGTGGAAATGTTATGTTTCCTCTATGCATGTTTTATGTGATACGATTATGTTGAGGTTCTTGAGCATTATTGGGAAGACGGGTGGTTCTCTGATAGACTAAGGGCGGGTGAGCCCGATATAGCTCTCCAATGCATTGGGTAACGTGAAGGAGTGAAACGTTAAGGTTTCTCCGAAGAGATTTAGGGAATATACTGTGATGGGTATTCCAAACGTAACCAAGAGGGTTACTCCCTACGTAAGAATGTTATGAATTTCTCAATTTACCTTTATGTATTATGATTTATATGATTTATTCATGATTTGATGAGGTATGTTAAAGTGCATATGTTTTATGGGTAAATTATGATTTCATTCTTATGTATATATGTACCCATGTTTCCTTTCCATATTTTTATATCCCTTACTGAGCTTTTCATGCTCATCCCAAGTTTTTTTGAAATGTTTTTCACAGGTCAAGGGAAAGGTACATGATATGAGTGTCAAGGAAGTGTCAAGAAAGAATCCATGTTTTATTTTAAATATGTTTCCATTGATGGGAAAGAATAATACTATCTTTATGTAGCCACTTTGTTCATATGTGTAATGTAATGCAAGTTTTATGATCTAATTCTATAAAACTCTAAACCCGAAAAGATCCTCAATGTGTAATCTTGTAATAACTCAAGATTAAGTAAGGTTTAAGGCTGGGGCCTTATAGTTGGTATCAGAGGTCGGTTTAGATAACTTTAGGAGTTAGAATTCTATTAAATGATTATCCAAAAATATTTTTTTTATGGTCAAATTGAAGTGATATAGCATTTGAAGATTACCATGTTGCTTCATCTAAGACATGTTTGTTCAGAATGGTTTTCCACAGAGGAAATAGGGAAGCAGTGCTAGGATGGCATGCAGAAGGAAATAACCTTCCGAATCAGCATCCTGAGATGGTCGGAATTGGAACTGAACAGTTTGTTGTAGTGATGGCATAGTTGACTCAAGCGATAAATGGCGGTGGTATCCATGCACGAGATCAGCCAGATCAACCGCAGAGGAACATGTCAGTGGTGGAACATTTCATGAGGCAACATCCCCCATCATTCAGAGGATCATCTAACCATATGCTAGCTGAAGGGTGGATTAAAGTACTGGAGAATATTTTCAATGTCATGGGGTGTTCAGACAATCAAAAGGTTAGTGTTTCTATTTACCGTTTGGAGGGTGAGGCAGATCAGTGGCGGTCGATGGTTAAAAATATCAGGGACGCTGATGAGATTGATGCTCTCGACTGGGATAAACTCAAAGGTATATTTCTTGAGAAGTATTTTCCTAAGGTTGTTCGACTTAGGATGGAAAAGCAATTCTTGGAATTGAGGCAAGAGGAAGACTCAGTGGCTACCTATGAAGAAAGGTTCACTCGATTGGCAAGGTAGGCTCCAAATTTTATCCGAGACCTTGATAGTAAAATCAATCGTTTTTAATCAGGATTAAAGCCAAAATATCGAAGGGCATTAGCTTCTCGTGAGTTTAAAAGTTATGAAAAGCTTGTTCGATGTGCTGAGAAAGTGGAAATGTAGTTTTTCGATGATCAAGTGTTCTATAACAACCAACAGAAGAAGAGACCGAGGTGGCAGAAGAAAGGTAAGAATTCTTCAAAAAAGTATGATGGTAATAAAACTAAGTTTCTAGTTTGTGATAAATGTGGCAAAAGGCATGCTGGGGAATGTCTTCTGAATTCTGGAAAGTGATACCGATGTGTTAAGATGGGACATAAGGCTCGTGATTGCACTGAAAAGGATCAAGGTGAAGGTAAGACCAAATTTGATTTACAGTTAGTGAAATGTTATAAGTGCAATGAGATGGGTCACTATGCAAACGAGTGTCCGACAAAGAGCTTGAGTGATGGGAAGCAGATAGACTACAAGCAGAAAGGGGTGGTGAAATCCTTTGCAACTACTTCAGCAGATGTCGGTCCATCAAATGAAGTTGTATCAGGTACTTTGTTTGTTTTTTCATATTATGCCAGTGTGTTGTTTGATTCGGGGTCTACACAATCTTTCATCTCTAAAACCGTTTCTAGTAAAATGGGAATACCATCTCAAGAAATGACTCCTGAACTTTTGGTAAAAACACATGGGTGAATGTTGAGGCAAAAAGAATTTATAAGAATCTTCCTATCCTTATCTATGGAAAGAACCTACTTGCAAACCTTATTGTTCTACCTCTAGTAGAGTTTGATGTTATCTTGGGTATGGATTGGATCTCTATTTACCATGCTAAGATTGACTGTAGAGCTAAAGAAGTTTATTCTTAGAAATACTTTCAGTTTGTGTACAAGAATGATCCCTTACTGTTGATAACTTATCAAGATGCCGAGAAACTTGTAAAATATAGAAATGAATGTTACCTTGCACACATAGTTGAAAATAAAGGAACTGTTCAGATTAATGATGTCCCAGTGGTAAATGAGTATCCTGATGTTTTTCCTAATGAGTTTCCAGGAATAATACCAGATCCGGAAGTTGAATTTACTGTTGACTTAGTTCCTGATGCTAAGCCAATTTCAAAACCCCCTTATCGAATGGCTCAAATTGAACTTTTAGAGTTGAAGGAGCAATTGCAAGATTTATTAGAGAAAGGTTTCATTCGACCTAGCACATCACCATGGGGTGATCCTGTTTTATTTGTTAAAAATAAAGATGGTTCAATGAGACTTTACATTGATTATAGAGCCTTGAATAATATCACTGTTAAGAACAAATATCCTTTGCCTCATATCGATGATTTGTTTGATCAGCTCTAGGGAGCTCAGTTTTTTTCAAAGATTGACTTGAGATAGGGGTACCATCAGCTGAAGGTAAAGGAAGAAGATGTTCCAAAGACCGCGTTCCGTACAAGATATGGCCATTATGAATTTGTAGTAATTCCTTTTGGGCTAACCAATGCACATGTTGTATTCATGGACTTAATGAATAGAATTTTCCATGAGTTCTTGGATAAGTTTGTGGTGGTTTTTATTGATGATATTTTGGTGTTTTCTAAAAGTAAAGAAGAGAATGAAATACATTTAAGGGTTATCTTGCAAACCTTAAAAGAAAATAAATTGTATGGGAAATTCAGCAAGTGTGAGTTTTGGTTGCAACAAATTTCTTTCCTTGGTCACATTGTTTCTAAAGATGGGATAACTGTTGATCCTGCAAAAACAAAAGTTGTGGAAGACTGGCCAAGACCCACAAATGTAACTGAGATTCGTAGCTTCCTTGGTTTGGCAGGCTATTACCGAAGGTTTGTTAGAAATTTTTCACGGTTATCTAGTCCAATGACTAAGCTAACTCATAAGGGTGTTAAGTTTATCTGGACAAAAGAATGTGATGATTGTTTTCAGGAATTAAAAAGAAGATTGGTGAATGCTCCAGTTTTGGCACTACCTTCCAGGAATGGTGAGTTTTTTATCTACAGTGATGCTTCATTGAAAGGACTTGGTTGCGTCCTAATGCAGAATGATAAGGTAATTGCTTATGCTTCACGACAGTTGAAAACTCATGAGCTAAATTACCCTACACATGATTTGGAATTAGCTGCTGTTGTTTTTGCTTTAAAAATTTGGAGGCATCATTTGTATGGAGTAAAGTGTGAAATATATACCGATCACAAAAGTTAAAAGTATATATTCACTCAGAAAGAATTGAACATGAGACCAAGGAGATGGCTAGAATTAATAAAGGATTATGATTGTACAATTCATTACCATCCGGGAAAAGCAAATAAAGTGGCTGATGCTTTGAGTCAAAAAAGTAATGCTTCATTAGAAATGTTGCATTTGGAACGTGATCCTTTGGTTAAGGATTTGATGAAATTTGGCATAGAAGTTGTTGGTGCAGGAAGTTCTTCTGTTTTGTTTCAGGTATCAGTGAGATCATCTCTATCAGATAGAATCAAGCAAGCACAGAAGCAAGACAGTGAGTTGCAGAAAAGGTAGAGCTGGTTCAGAAAGGTAAGTTTCCTGAATTCAACATTGATAATGATTGCGTTTTGAGATTTGGGAAGATATTGTGTGTGCCTTGTGATTCACAGTTGAAGAGAGAGTTGTTATGTGAAGCTCATAGTTCTCCGTTTTCAGTTCATCCTGGCAGTACTAATATGTATAGAGATCTGCAGGAGTATTACTGGTGGGATGGAATGAAAAGAGATATTGCTGATTTTACTGTGAAGTGTTTGACTTGTCAGCAGGTTAAAGCAGAGCGGCAGTTACCAAAAGGGATGCTTCAGCCTTTACCAGTGCCAGAGTGGAAATGGGAGAATATATCCATGGACTTTGTTGTGGGATTACTGAAGACATCTCGAGGTAATAATGCAATCTGGGTTATTGTTGATCGCTTGACCAAATATGCTCATTTCCTTGCTATACGAGATACTTTTTCCCTAGATCAACTTTCCTGTTTGTATCTTAAAGAGATAGTCAGGTTACATGGAGTTCCTCTCTCCATTGTATCTGATCGTGATCCCAAGTTCACTTCTAACTTTTGGAAAGGCCTTCAGAAGTCGTTGGGTACTGAATTAAATTTTAGTACAGCTTTTCATCCTCAATTAGATGGGTAGTCAGAATGAAAAATTTAGACATTGGAGGATATGCTACGTTCTTGCTCTATGGATTATCAGGGAAGTTGGGACCAACATCTTTCTTTGGTTTAATTTTCATATAATAACAGTTTTCATTTCAGTATACAGATGGCACCATTTCAGGCATTATATGGGAAGCGGTGTCGAACTCCAGCTTTCTAGGATGAAGTGGGTGAAAGGAAGTTGATGGGACCAGAATTGGTAGAAGAGATGGAATAAAAAGTTCAACTGATTCAGAAACACATGAGAACAGCTCAGAGCAGGTAGAAGAGTTATGCGTACAACAGGAGGAAGGATCTCTCTTTTGAGGTAGGTGATCATGTTTTTCTCAAAGTATCGCCATGGAAAAGTGTGATGTGATTTGGTAAGAAAGGAAAGATGAGTCCAAGGTTTATTGGACCATATGAAATTCTGGAGAGAGTTGGATCAGTTGCATACCGAGTGGCTTTACCTCCGAGTTTATCTCAGGTACACAATTGTTTTCACGTTTCGATGTTGAGAAAGTATATGCCAGATCCATCTCATGTTTTGAGTCCAGAGGTAGTTCAGATGGAAGAGAACCTATCTTATGAGGAACAACCAGTCCAGATTCTTGACCATAGGGAGCAAGTGTTATGGAATAAGGTGACTAATCAGGTAAAGGTTTTGTGGAAAAACCACATGATGGAAGAGACAACATGGGAATCTGAAAATGCAATGAGGGATAAGTACCCCCATTTATTCGATAAGTAAATAAATTGCGGGGACGCAATTTTCAAAAGGGGGGAAGGATGTAACATCCCAAGTAAGTAATGAGTAATATATATTTTTATCTATGTCTATTAATGAATTAAGATAGTGTTTTAGAGGCTTAAAATGAAAATAAATACAATCTTATGCATGGAATACACTAATATTCTTAAAAGATTGTTTTACTGCCTTTTGATGGAAAACCCTTTTTAAATCTATATTTTGAAAATTTTATAAGCTATGTTTGTCAAAATAAACTTATTATTTATTATTGGGACATCAAAATTTACTTTTTGTGAATTTTTGGTATTTTTCTGACAATGTTCATTTTTTAATGAATAGTGAAAAATACTGCATTTTACATCAAAACTGCTTTTTAATCTAATTTATTTATATGATGAGATTATCTTTTGAATTTGTCTTAAAGTGTAATATGAATATATTTTTACCATTTAATCCAATGGTGGACATTGGAATCAATTTCACTTTGAAATTGGACTTAAACTGGTATAATCTTTTGATACTTATTGTTTCATAAAAACACGCTATTTGCTCTGACAGTGGGAATTAATTATTAAATTAATTAATGCAACTTATATGTTGTGAATTTTTTAAATTGGACTTCATTTTTTAATTCGGAATATCAAATATAGCTTAGGGTGAATTTTTGGTATTTTTCTGAAAAACTTCAATTTTTGATGAATAGTGAAACCACTAAGTGGTACTTATAAAAACTGATTTTTCGTTTAAATGAAATTTTTCCATATTTGTGTTTTGAATTTAAAAAATCCGACATACATGGTTGTCATTAAGAAGTAAAATGTGGTTCAATGAGATTATAATAATTTTTTGGTGAATAGTAACTTATTAAGTTTTTAATCGTGATTAGTGGTAATTAGTGTAGTTTAAGGTAAAAATAATGTTTTAATAGTATGAGATGAGCTTGAAACATGTCCTACCCTCATTGTATGTGTCATGGCCGACCACGACAATCCATGGGTCAACTTGGGGACCCCATGGAGCCACTTTGGTTGGGAAATGACATAAATAACTTTTTATTTAATGTTAAAGTAAAAATGACACAAACATGAGTTATGTTACTAAAACAATTTTTATATGGGGTTATACAAGTCATATTTTTTACTATAAATATTAATTATAAAGATAAAAATATTTCCTACATTATATTATTTTTTTTATAATTTTTAGACATTAAATAAATAAATGTATTTATGACATCATAATGATGTAGCGATTACCTCATTAATAAAGGATTTAAATAAAATGAAAAGATAATGTAAAATCTATGCCCTACACATGTCCAAAACCTATTGGATGGGTGGATTTCGAACCCTTATCACCTTATCCTCGAATTATATCAATGTGGGGCCATTTAAATCTGAAACTCATTTTCAAATAAAGTGATATTTCTTTACTTTCCAAGAGTGCCCCTCCTCTCCTCTTATAAAAGGCCCCACCTCTACCTCCTTACCCACACTCCCAAAGCCTTTGGCTTGGCAAACACCTTCCCATTTTGTCTCTCCAATTCCCTCTCTTACTCCTTGAATCCTCACTTTGGGCAGAAGTCTTCCCAAGGAAGCCTTTGAGCTCAAACCAAAGGGAGTTACCCGATTTTAAGGTAATGTCTTCACTTGAGTCCTTTTGTTTTATTTTTCTTCTCCAACCCCCTAAACTCTTTTTATTTATTTCTTTTGTAACAACTCCAGTATCTTAAATATACTAGGATGTTTTTATAAGAAGGATTCAAGCTACACTTACACACACCTACATTTAATGGTTAAAGAACATACGGTTTCCGTGGATGGTGAATTTATGCCTCCCGATACGATGATTGTTCAACATTCTTTTAACACCTTCAAAGGTGGCCATTAAGATTTCATTATATTTATATATGATATATAATATGTTTATGTTTTCCTTAAGCTTATGTATTTTTCATTTTGGGTATACCTTTATGGTTTCCATTATGGGTAAACGCGATATCTTCATTTAAGGAAGTGCGGACTACCTCCCCCTCAAAGTGAGTTGATTCGTTAAATACCATATGTGGGACGTATAAAGGATGGAACTATGATATTATATATGATATTATACTGGAATTATAATATACCTTTATATCATTATGATTCCATTCTATAAAATACGAAATAGAAATGAAGGTAGCGTTCATGCGTACGTACGGCTTACCGTCTCCATGAACGGTGCTTTTCATTTCTTACCTCTAAATGATTATGTAATATTATAAATGCATGCATGTACTGGATATATAGGACATATTTGATATCTACATCATGAATACCATTCTGGATATAATGGATACATGAACAACTTGTAATTATAAAGGGTTTATTTTTGACTCAAGTACCAATGATCGTTAAAACAACCGTTATTAACTTAAATAATTACATAGTGTTCATGACATGGAAATAAGTGATATAAAAGGAATAATGAACTTGAAAAAGGTTCTTAAACAAGTAGAAATTAACTCAAGTTTATTATTCAGGACATTAAAGAACGATCGAGTCAAGTCGGACCCGAGGTATGGGACTTCGTCTCAATCTCCTTTCATTGAGGCATATTTTGTTTTATACACAACCTTCTTTTATACGGTGTATAAACCCCTTTGACTTTTAAATTTATTCAAAAGGAATATTTTTTATATGAATCGTTTTACTAAACGACAAAAGGGAATGTTTTTGTCGTACGTATGCAGTGACAACGAATTCTCCGCCGCCGTGACCGTTATTTGTGTTTCAGCTTCCTCTACAAGCCATACCTTCTTTTTAAAAGAAAAATAAATACCATGTTTTACTTTTATTTTATTTTGGAATTGAAAATTGTTTTCATAATATTTTTATATCAATGTGTGGTATTGATATCTTTTGATTGAAAGGTGGAAATGTTATGTTTCCTCTATGCATGTTTTATGTGATATGATTTTGTTGAGGTTCTTGGGCATTATTGTGAAGACGGGTGGTTTCGTGATAGACTAAGGGCGGGTGAGCCCGATATATCTCTCCAATGCATTGGGTAATGCGAAGGAGTGAAACGTTAAGGTTTCTCCGAAGAGATTTAGGGAATATACTGTGATGGGTATTCTAAACGTAACCAAGAGGGTTACTCCCTACGTAAGAATGTTATGAATGCCTCAAGTTACCTTTATGTCTTATGATTTCTATGATTTATTCATGATTTTATGAGGTATGTTAAAGTGCATATGTTTTATGGGTAAATTATGATTTAATTCTTATGTATATATGTACCCATGTTTCCTTTCCATATTTTTATATCCCTTACTGAGCTTTTCATTCTCATCCCAAGTTTTTTTGAAATGTTTTTCACAGGTCAAGGGAAAGGTACATGATATGATGATAGTGTCAAGGAAGTTTCAAGAAAGAATCCATGTTTTATTTTAAATATGTTTCCATTGATGGGAAAGAAGAATACTATCTTTATGTAACCACTTTGTTTATATGTGGAATGTAATGCAAGTTTTATGATCTAATTCTCTAAAACTCTAAACCCGAAAAGATCCTCAATGTGTAATCTTGTAATAACTCAAGATTAAGTAAGGTTTAAGGCTGGGTCCTTATAGTTTTATATTTATGTTGTGTTAATATAAGACATACTTTAAACTCATGTGATCTATGAAGACCACAGAATATTCATCGATAAGATAGTATCTCCAAAACCTCAGGTCAAACACTAATTTAGAAATCTCAAGTCCATGGTGGAATAGTTATATTCATGAGGCCATAACTTTTGATATCCATAAAAGATAACCAACCTCAACTACATCATCACACATCCTAAGATAATAAATGAAGCATCACAGTAAACCTCGAACACAATGCCATCCTATAGTAGAAAAAGAACTATAGCATTGACCAGATTCACATTAAAATACTCTAAAGTATCATAAAACTAGTTAGAATACACAAATTCATGATACTTTCTTGTCAAAACTATCAAAGGAGTCATAATCCAAGATAATTTAGGCATGAAACTCCTATAATAATTAGTAAGACCAAGGAAACTTTGTACCTATGAAACATTCATGGGGGCTTCCCAAGAAATCATCACATCAATATTCAAAGGATTTATAGCCAATCCCTACTAAGATATGACATTCCCCAAGAAACAGAATTCATGGACCCAGAACACGCTATTCTATAGCTTCTAGAATAGTGGATGAAACCAAAGAGCTCCCAATATAGCTCACATATTGTTTGTGTACTCCTCCTCTGACTTAGAGAATGCAAGGATGTCATCAATAAAGACCACCAAACACTAGTCCATATACTCATGGAATGAAATATCCATCAATCCCAGGAACATGATTGGAAAATTCAAAACTCTTAATGACGTCCCAATGAACTTAGAATGCCTATAATGACACTAGAAAGTAGTCTTTAGGATATCATCATCCTTTACTCGCATATGATTATATCTAGACCATAATTTTATCTTTGAGAACTATCTAGATCCCTTAAAATAATTGAATAAATCATCAATACATGGTAGAGGATATAGGTTCTTCATAAATACTAGATTCAAATCATGTTAATCAATACGTAATCATTGACTATTGTATGCCTTATTTGCAAAAATAACTGGGAAATCCCTAAGGCAACACAGTGGGACTAATTAATCCACTATGTAAGAGATCATCAATCTGAATTAGAAGGTCTTGTAAGTTATAATGGTCCATTTGATATGGATACAAAAATATTATAAAAATTTATAGTTTCAAATCTATCACAAACATAATATATCAATGAGTGGGTTGTGTCACAACATCTTCAAGAAAAACATCAAGGTATTCTTCTACCACCCTTGGAACCACAACTAGCTAATCCTCAATAGAAATCAATAGTAACCCATCCTTCAAATATGATAGATACTCAACATGCCACCAAATAATTTGAGGGTCTCTCTCTCCAATGAACACTTCCTGGTCTCCATCAGCATTATAGAATATGATACACCTTATAAAGTAATCCACAATATCCTAAACTGAATACATATAATTGATTCTATGGATGATTTCATAATATTGTACCCATAATGAATATTGTAAGAATCCAGGTTTTCATATGAGGTATGGATCCTTTTATTTTTGGTTGAAATGCTTTATTATAGCCTTACATATGTAACCTTTGTGATCGCAGGTATTTTATAGGTATTTAGGTATTTTTTGGAGTCCAGATCCAGGATTTAGGGGTGTTTTAGGCCTATCGCATGTTTAGAAGAAACTGTGCGGGGGATGCTGCATGGTTAAGCAAACTATGTAAGAGGATGCAGTAGCGACTACACGGTTAAGGATACCATACAGTAGTAGCCTCATGGCTGTGCGGAAAGTATAAAATGTTGAAGACTTTTGATAGAGAGTTGCCACACGGTTACCACATGGTTAGTCAGACTATGTAGGGTAACCGTGTGCTATGCCCTATGGTTAAAGAGAACCTTTCAGGATTTTTTTACGGTTAGAAAAACCATGCGCAGAAACATTGTGACCCAGTTTTTTTGGGTACAATGACCAAAATTCCCTTAAAATATTTTAAAACTTTTTTGGGTTCCCCTCCCTCAAACGCATAATAGTGGGTCACATTGGTAGCTCCCATTTAGCACCCAAAATAGGGATTGATCTTGGTCTTCCATCTGACCTCCGATCTGAACATGGTTTGTCTTGTTGGATCCACAATGGTAGGTACTTGATTTATTTTTAGTCATTATTGATTATTTGGAACAATGATTGCACTATTTGATTTTAGGATCATATTCCCTAATATTCCATTACTCATTCATTCTTTAGATTTATCCAAAATATGGATGAATCAAGACTCAATATTGGACAAGCTCACTACTACCGAGCCACGTTATGTGGTCTATGCTTTTCTTCATCTTTTCTAGTTATTTTCAGGTGTTTGATCGATATGCCTCCCATCAGAATTTTCAGCACAACCCCCATTTTTTAGTGATTCCCTTGTAATAGATGCATATGGACATAGTGAGGATTTATATAGGATCTTTTTAGGTGCATTGGCACCCGTTTCTCGAATCAAGGTCACCCATGGGGTGTTCCTTATATAATTAACCCATTTATGCCTCGTTAAACAACTTGAGGGGTGAATTATTGTGGTTTCCTAGTTATATTAAGCTCATTAATGTTTAAATGGTTTGATTATATTTCCTAGGAGATTTACTACCTCCTTACTTAAGGATGTCATGTTACACCATGCCTATTTTTATCAAATGACTTAAATGAAAATGGTTAAATGATTTGGTATACTCTTTGTTGATTTATTAATTACCCTGATTTGTTAAATTATAAATTTCATGATATGGGTGGGTATAACTATATGAATTTATTAATTTCATGTTAAATTAGTAATATGGGTGGGTAGGCCCATATGAATTGTGAATGATAAATAGAGTGCATGAGTGGGTATACTCATATATTGTACTTGATTATGTGAGTGGGTATACTCACATGGGTTTAAATGTTTAAAATGAATGAATTGAATAAATGGTTTGATAGATTCCATGGACTGGTCTCCATGGATCTAGGATGTGGTAATGGATGCCTTAGGCTGATTCTGCCCCTTGGGTATTGATTTTGTGGGATTCCTTAGGCCTTGATACCCCATGGATATAGCTTCCTTGTACTCACATAGGACACATTGGAATACATACTATAATGACTCACTTATTCTCATTGGCTTGAGAATACAATAAATCATTACTAGGCCTTAAGAGACAACCCCAAGACACCAATGGTTGCTAATAAATGATCAAGGGTTTCAATTCCAAGTGTGGGATAAGTTACCCATTAATAATAAAACCATTAATCAAACAAACCACAGCCAAACAGCTCACTATATGATGCATGAACAATGACATTTAATTCAAGCACTATATTCATAACAAAACAACTTTAAAGTGTGAAACAACAGAAGACAGAGCAATTATTAAAGTGAATAGTGGAAGGATTAATAAATAATCCATGAAGACCATATGACTCAAACATTCACAAGATCCATGCTCTAAGATCACTAAACAACCCCCATATCATGAAGTGGTGCTAAAAACATGTGATACGTTACCTTTTCCCCAGTCCTGGAAGATAGCATCTGAAAAAGCGCCAAAGTGCCAAAGAAGGGGTGAGTAAAAAAACTCAGTAAGCATTACCAAATGACTTATATACCCACTCAGCTAGGATAGATGATTTAGAAACCTTTATATAAAATAGTTTATAAAAAATAATTTCCCAAGATAGTTTATAACTAAATATAAACAAGTTCCAAAACTATTTGCAACCAAAAGTATACAAGTTATATTAAAACCAATTTTTTCAGAAAGATAACATTTCATAAAAATAATAAAAATTCTTTGAAACCATATCATAATATACCTTTTTTCATATCTAAACCATTCCATACACTCATACCATCAAACATGCATGCTTTGTTATGAAAATTCCATACTCATGAGCATTTTCTCATCGATCTACCATGTCATCACAAGATAATTATATCCCATGTGCCATTAACCCTTGGGAACCAAGAACAAGTTCATATTTAAACCAAGACTCATATATTTAATATGAACTCATGCACCAATATGCCAAAGGATCATTCCAAAAAAAACTTTTCAATAAAATCACCTTTTTATTGAAAATCATTTCCATGAAAACCATTCCAAAACCAAGAAATTTCAAATAAACACCATTTTTATTAAAAATATAATTACCAACAAATTCTTTATAGATTTCATAAAAACTATAATTTAAAATAACCATTTTAAAATAAATAATCTGAAGCAATTTGCATAGAAATTCATCAAGATTTCATAATTTCACAACAAACGATCAATCATCACTAAGTAGATTTATTTCATGCACTAAACCAAGATTTCACAATAAATTTCATTTAATTTAATCAGTTCGAAACTAAGAAAATATATTATAGAATTTGGAGATGATATTGAAGCCATCTACCTCAATTTTTTTATGCCAAACGACAATGGATGAAGAACACTCAAGAAGTCGGGTTGATTTTCCACAAAAGACGGCCTTAGATCACATCTCCTCTCAAAAAAAATCCAAAACTCAACTTATTTGGCATTAAAAAACCAATATCTACCCATAATGGATGTAGATATGACAAACCAAGAGGATATAAGAAGTATATCTAAGTAGATATAAGAAGATGTGAGAAGAATGATGATATGCAATGAAGAACCAGAAAGAAACCTTACCCGAATGGAGGGGCACCTCTGAAAGTTTCCTCAGGGAAGCCTAGGGTCAATAGAAACGAAATATGGGTAAGAAGGTCCAAGTGAAACTTTTAAACTTGTAAGTTTAACCTGGTAATGGGCCGAGTCACAACATGTACCCCTTGGTCACATCATGTATGCCACACTGGATAAGTACGTTGAAAAACTCATCACCTCGGGCTAAAAAATACAATATTTAAACCCAATATGATGTGTAACTCAGGTAAAATATATGTACGTGATCAAAATGTGATCACCCCATTCATGAAATGAAACCAACAGCCAGTACACGACGTGTGCCTGCTCTAATTCCTGTAAAAAGACGAGAATACCACCTCTAAGGATTTTAATCCAATGGGAAACTTATAGAGAGGGGGAAACTTACCTTATCAAGGTAATGGTATGTTACAAACTCCCCACCATAAAGTCTTTATGTCCCCTAGAATTCATATGGAATATGTAATTCCAGAAACTGGGGGTAATACATTCTCCCCACCATTGGTCTTTCTATCCTCAGAAAGTAGAAAACCCTCGCTACCATGAAATAGTTCTATCCCTTTATCTTTCATTTAATTCTCACATTCCCAAGTCTCTTTCAGAATCATACCATACTTCCATAAAACCCGAACTAGACTAATGCTTTTTTAATGCAAGAATTTCCCTTTCCTATCCAAAATCCACACTGGGATATGTGACATTGAAGCATCTGGCTCTATGCCAATGTGATCCCATCTGATCACATGGTTAGGATCAGGATGATACATTTTCAATTGAGATACATGGAATACATTATGCATTGAACTGAACTGAGGTGGTAATGCCAACTAATATGCCACCTCTCTGAACTATTATATTATCTCAAAAGGGACTATGTATCAAAGAGATAACTTTCCCTGATTCTCAAAATGACGATGTCCAAGCCTTGGGGATATCTACAAGAACACGTGATCACTTATTGCAAAGGATAACGATCATCAATGATGATATGCATAATATTTCTGATGACTCCGAGCCATATTTATCCTATTTCTAATCATCTGAATCTTCTCTATCATTTCTTGGATAAGGCATGGTCCAACCAGTGAAGTTTCACCTGTTTCCAACTAGAAAAATAGATAATGACAAGGACTCCTATACAATGCTTCAAATAGAGACATATGCATCGAGGCCTAATAGTTGTAATTATATGAGAACTATACCAGGGGTAAGTGCTCCTCCCATGAGCCATCAAAATCCATTACACAATCCAGCAACATGTCTTCCAACATTTGTATCATTTGCTCAGACTGGCCATCTATATGAGGATGATATGCCATGCTCATAGTCAATTGATTCCCAAGTTCTTTCTATAATGATTTCCCAAAATGATATTTGAACCTAGAATCTTTCTCTCAGATTATTGACACAGGTATTTCATGTCGCTTTACCACTTCTTGGATATAGATTTTAGATAGATCCTCCACCGTATGAGTTTCAAAAATTGGGATGAAATGGGACAACTTGGTAAGACATCCCACTATCACCCATATGGAATTGTGTTTTTGGACCATTCTTGGGAGACCAGTAACAAAATACATAGCTATATACTCCCTTTTCCACACTAAAATCAGTAAAGACTACAATATACCCACTGCTCTCAGATTCTCTGCTTTAACCTTCTAACAATTTAAGGATCATAAGACAAAATTGGCCACCTTCCTTTTCATAATTATCTCCCAAAACTGCACCATCAATTCCTTATAAATATTCTATGTACCTAGATGTAAATCCCATCTCTAATGGTGGTAAGAATGATGGTGTTGTTTCTGAAAAGCTATAGGTACAACCATCTGATCTCTAAAACACAAAACTGAACACCCATCAAGTTTCCATCCCTTAATGGTCTCCCCACCATTGAGTTTTGAACTCATAACCAGCCATTATATATCACATTTTTATGCCCCTTCAAACATCTTTACCAAATCAAGAACCCTAGAGACTGAAAAGAAAACTGCAACATCACCTCTGTCTTCACATTCCACATGCGTGTCGGCTAAGACCGACATCAATTTTCCATTCATCTAAAGATTATTTTTCCAACTAATCATATGACTTTCTACTTAATACATATACGATCGTATTTCCATTTCTTGTTGTATACATCATGTCAAAGTCAAACATCAGGAGATACTCCATCCATAACCTTTGCCTCAGGTTAAAATCTCACTATGAGAAAATGTGTTTCAAGCTTTTATGGTCCGTAAACATGATTATTTTCTCACCAAAGAGATAATGATGCTAAATATTCAAATCATGTAAAATGGAAGCTAATTACAAGTCATGTGTTGGGAAGTTATTCTCATTCACTCTCAACTGACTTGAATCATGAGCCACAATATGGTCTCCTTTCATGAGAACACATCTCAACCCTAATCCCGAAGCATCACAGTACACCACATACCCCTATCCTAATTCTGGAAAAATCTAGATAGGTGCTGATGTGATACAAACTTTTAGATCTTGTAATGACTTCTATCATTCTTCAGTCCATTATAAATGAGCATTCTTCTTTGTCAAACATTTCTTTGGAAAATCTAGTTGGTAAAATTCCTACAAAAAGTGCTGATACTAGATAGCTAGAATAAGAACAAATCATATCTCAAAGACATTATTCGATGGTTGCCACAAGATAACAGCTTTTATCTTCTCTAGATCCAATTAACCACATTTCTCAGAAATCACATGTCCAAGAAATTGTACCTCCTGCATCCAAAAATTACACTTTGTTAATTTGGCATAAAAACAGTGATCTCTCAAGATTTGTAACACTATCTCTAGGTGTTCCTCATGCTCAAACCTTATCTTTGAATACACCAAGATGTCGTCCATAAACACCACAAAAAAAGCATCCGAAAAGCACTAAAATATCATATTCATCAAATCCATGATGACTGTTGGTGCATTCGTTATACCAAAAGGCATAACTATATATTCATAGTGGCCATATCTACTTATGAAAGTTGTCTTCAGAATGTATTCCTTCCAAAATCACAATTGGTTATATCTTGATCCCAAGTATATTTTAGAGAACTAGTGATCTCCCCTCAATTGATCGAATAGATCATCAATGCATGGAATTGGATACCTATTAATTATTGTAACTTGGTTAAGCTTATGATAATCGACACACATCCGAATAGTTCCATATACTTTCTTTACAAAAAAAATCGGTGCTACTCATAGAGATTTACTTGGATAAAAGAAATATTTTCTTTCTAGATCCTCCAATTACACTTTAAATTACCTTAACTCTATTGGTTCCATCTTATAATATGGAAGGTAGATAGGACTAGCCCCCAAAAGAAGATAAATCATAAACTTCACTTCCCTTATAGGTGGTAACCCTGAAAAGTTATCAGAAAATACATCTAGAAATTGATCAATAACTAATAGAAAAGTATTTTATTTGATCTCTTCCATTGATTCCAAATTCAACACTACCAACTAATAAGAGATCATTCCCACCGTTAGTGCCAAAAATCTTGTTGGACCTTTCTTTACAACCCTCTCTCTTCTGAAGATATACTCGACACCTTCCTCAAATGTGAAACTAATTGTTCTCCTGTAACAGTCAATGTGAGCCTTGAATGTTTTCAACCAATCCATAATCAAGATTACATAATATAAATCTATATCCAATGCTGATAAATCCAACTATATCTTAGCTCAATCAACCATTATAGAACATACTCTACACACAAAGGCTGGATATTATCTTTCACTAAGAGGAGTTTTTAGTTTTATCATAGAGGTAATCATCTCAATATTTAAACATAGAAGATCAAAAACATGAGAAGCAATGAAGGAATGTGATGCACTAGTATCAAACGACACCTGTATAAGGGTAGAATTCAAAATAATCATACCTCTCACCGTAGATGGTGCAGCCTGATCATGAACAATCATATCTTGAGCTCCATACAATTTCTTTATCACTACACTTTTCTCTTTATTGCCTTGATGAGATTTCCATTGTTGAGGAGTCATGGTATTCCTATAATCACAATGGATATCTCTACTCTGTTGATGAGACAGATTCTCCTAGCCTTTTCTTGTCAAAGCATACGATAATTGTGATGCCTAAAAAGTGTCCCGAGCACCCATCCTCAAAGTACTATGACAAAATCACTTAATATTACCCATATTGTTGTAATTATGACATTCTCTTGGTGGCTTTGTATAATCCCTCTTCATGTGGTCAAAGGTACAGCATTGGTAGCATCCCTCTTGGATATTTGGTTGTGTAGAAATATTTACTAATCTAGATGTCGGATTCTGAGTCCATCTCCCACCTTGGAAATAGGTGTCCCTCTTCCTCTTGCCCCCAGTATTCTAGTTTCCACCATTTCTTGTAAGTATCATCATGATTCATCCTCCCATATCTTCTAAGATGTCTCGCTCGACCACCACCACTCTATTCACCATCTCTGTATAATCAATAATATAGATCACCACAATATTTGATCGACTTTCAAACCTTAGCCCTGATTTGAAGATGTGTGCCTTCAAAGACACACTCACCACAACTTCTAGTGAAAAGTGCACTAAATTTGTGAATTTAGCCACATATTCAGTGAAAGAGAGATTCTACTACTTCAGGATAAATATGTTCATCATCCGCTAGATCTTGAACGTATTCGGATAGAATTTTTTATTAAAAATTCATCAAAATCCTACCAAGTATGGCCTTGATCATCTTTAGAATGCAGTACTAGTTCCCACCACTAGAGTGTGAGATCCCTAATCATTTATGTGGCCATCTTGACTTTGAGCTTCAATGTTGTGTCCATGAAATTGAAGATATGATTCATCTTGTTTAAATATACCTCCTCCTTTTCCGATTCAAAATCACCCAAAAATATGGGTGGATTTTTCTTCATGAACTGGATGGAATGATCTACATTCCTTGACTCATCCCTTTTATTCCCCATATCCATAGCTTGAAATGATTAAACTATACTCTAAACTATCTCTTGGTTCACCTGTGGATGAGGTGAAACCACATTCTATGCAGCTTCTTCTGGTTGGTTTCTACAACATCTACCAGGTTCCATTTTCTAAACAAACAATAAACTCTGTAAGTCTCACTCTCTAGCAACTGATGGATTATCATTTCAAATTCTACAACACCCACTATCACAACATTTTTTGGAAAAAACAACCTTTTTCACATTCAACCACTTTTGAAAATAAATTCTTTCTTCTGAAAATCAAACCATTTTTAAAATTCCATAATCATTTCCTTTTCCAAAATATTTTATCTAAAAAAATTCATAATTTTTCAAAAATAAACACTTTTACACAATATAAATCATTACTCCAAATGATCTATGAACTCCTAGTGGGAAGTAATTCTTCTAGTGAATGGAATTCTCTTTTCATTGGCTAAACCCATGATAATGAGATTTCAAAATCCAAGAAGTTCCTCCAATCACTTATGTACCCAACTCCTTGGTAACTTGAAGTTTAGCATAAAAGGGTTAGCTACATCCCTTTATGCTATACATTATGTGTTCCAAAAATCCTACTCTTTTCTAATATTCCACCCCAAGGAATAGAGAAGAAGTAATTCCAACTCCAAGACCAAGAACACTAATGAAAACATGCTATTCAAGGACCGAACAAGATGATACAATTTGTAATGACCCACTTATTCTCATTGGATTGAGAATACAAAAAATCATTACTAGACCTTAAGAGACATCCCCAAGATGAAAAATGTTGGAAATAAATGATGAAGGGTTTAAATTGAATGTTGGGGATGATTTAACCTTTAAGAATAAATCCATTAACCCACCAAACCATAACCAAACATCTCACTATATGATTCATGAACAATGAAAGACAATTAAACCACTATATTCATAATAAAATAACATCAAAGTGTGAAATAGTGGAAGACAAATAAACTATCAAAGTAAATGGAGGAAGGATGACTAAAGACTCCAAGAATACCATAATACTCAATTATCTAAAAGCTCCATGCTACAAGATCACCAAAGAGACCATGTATCATGAAGTGGTGCAAAAAACGTGTGATACGTTACCTTTTCCCCTATCCCGGAAGATAGCATTTGTAGAAGCACCAATGTTCCAAAGAAGGAGTGAGTATAAAACTCGGTAGGCTTTCCCCAATTATTCCCCTACTCACTCCACTAGGATATAAGAGTTATAGACATTTATATAAAACATTTTATATAAAATAATTTCCCAAGACACTTTATAACTAAATATAAACAAGTTCCAAAACTGTTTGCAACCAAAAGTGTAAAAGTAATATTAAAACCAATATTTCCATAAATCTAACATTTTGTAAAAATAATAACAAGGCTTTAAAACCATTTCACAATATCATTTTTGGCAAAACCGAACCATTCCATAAATTCATACTATCAAACATGCATGCTTCATTATGATAGTTCCATACTCATGAGCGGTTTCTCATCGATCTACCAAGTCATCACATATTAATTATATCCCATGTGAAATTAACCCTTTGAAGCCAAGCACAAGTTCATATTTCAACCAAACCCCGTATATTAAATATGAACTCACACAAAAATATGCCTAAGTATCATGCCCAAAAAAACCATTTCAATAAAATCACCTTTTTATTGGAAAATGTTTCCATCAAAACCATTCCAAAAACAATCCATTTCAAAGAAACACCCTTTTATTGAAAACACCATTCCTAAAAATGTTGCACCCCAAACATTTTATGGTATGTTTCTCTTAAACACATTCTATAATAGCCTATATTTTCATAAATCACTTAGTTTCTTTGAAACAAAACTTGTTTATTTAGCAGATAGTCATAGCCTAGCCATTGAACTTAAATTTTCCACTTGTGTGTTTTGAATTTCGAAAATCTGACATACACAACTGTGTTCAGGATGATATTTAGAGTCTGGTAGAATTAACTTAATTTTCTTTGAATAGAAACCTACCCTTATGAATAGTAACTTACCCTTATGAATAGAAACATTACTCTTATAGATGGTATCCATACCAATTAATGTATAAATAAATTTAGGCACCTTTAAAATAAAGATGAATATTTTAAGTGTTTATATTTTTCGATTAAATAATGATTTTAATTAAATATTTAAGTAATGATATTTAGAAAATTATTTTTGAAAAATGGACTTCATTTTTGGATTATAAACATTGAAATATGGTTAGGTTAAATTTTTGGTATTTTTCTGAAATACTTGAATTTTTGATGAATAGTGAAATACCATAATATACAAAATAAGCTAAATACACTAATTATAGAGTCATGTATGATGTTATGATGACGTAAGCCCAATTAATTAGGATTCACATGATAAAAGTACTATTCTTTTTAATGGAAGACTCACTATTCCTTTTCTTGTGGAGAAATAATAAATTAATGAATATAATATAGATAAATCCCCCTCCCCTCCACTTAATAAACCACCCCTCACCCCCTCTTCCTCCAACACCACTCAAGCTTTAATACTTGCATAAATTCTGTCCAAATAGATCTATAACCTTCTCCCCCACTTAAAGGACCTACGTTTCTCACCAAAATTCCAAAAAAGGCCTTAAGGAGTTTCTCAAGGAGGAGTACTCAAGAGGTGAACCTCTCTTCCTTTTTCTTTCAATTCCTTTTACAAGTTCCATTATTTTGTTCCCAATTCTCACCTCCCCTCATCAAAATACCATGATAATTTCATTTCCTTACATGTACTGGATTTTTATTTTGCTAATTTAATATTTCATCATAATCTCTCTTTTTCCCTTCCTTTTATACTATAAATGCAAACACCGTCCAAGATGTGTTAATTTATCACACTCAAGGAAGACGGGTTCTCAATTTTCATTAATATCATCAATACTGGACATGAAACCTTTTCAATGGTTGAAACAGATCATAATATATGTATTTTATCTTTTTTAATGTTCTGTAATCCTTACACACTAATAATATGGAATGATAATACAAAACAAGTTCATTGTGCACAAAACCGCCAAGCCAAATCCAAGAATTTATCATTAACTCATCGAATGAGTCATCCTCATAGTATATAATAAGAATAATTATAAGATAATTAATATCTCTTTAATGTAACTAACATTATATATTAACAATTATTTATGTTTAACCACATTTCTAACCAACTTCCATTCATGAATACAAGTAAACGGATCATGAAAACCAAGTAAGAAAATGCTTCCAAACAATAAAATTGAATCTCTTAAACCCATAAAAATTCAATTAATGAACTTAATAAGGGTATAAAATATCAATTAAATGTTTATTAGGTTATTTAATCATTAATTAATGAATCTAAATTTGATTATTCAGGTCGTTAAGAATAATCAAGAACACCTTCGAGCATAAGGTAAGGGATCCTCTCTCGCACTTTTGTTCAGGAATCTCCCCTATGTTGTGCCCTTTTATTTTTAATACCTAATGATGGGGTATGTTTTTTCACCTCCCCCATATTTCCCTTATGATATATAAATAATGGGATACCCCTTTACCTCTCATTAATCCCTCGCAATAACACTCGTTACCATGCCAAAATGTTTGAAAGGGGTTTTCTCATCTCACTTTCAATTATGTGGGATTTTCATTGTTCGCCTATTATTTCTTATATGTGGTATAGGTGTACTTCCATTTGATATATATTATCATGATTATCTTTATATTCATGGTATTCTGTGTTTCAGTTGGTGGTTATTATCTTTTGGTCATACGACTCAATTGATTACAACGTGGTAACGAGCATTGTCTCAATTTTCACTTCGTTGTGACTTGCTTAGTATTATGCACCAACTCTTTCTTATGTGGTGTACCTAATACACATTTTAGATCACTTTTCAATTGAAATTATATTCCATTTAAATTTCCATGTTCTCATATTATGGATATGATTATTTTCTAAGTCGTAAACCATTTTCAATACAATATTTATTTTGAATGTTGTTTTGACTATGGAAATATTGATGAATCTGTATCCTCTATTCTATATGGATAATATAAATGCATATTTATCTTGTGTTGAATATAGGTAGAAATAATTCTTTGTACATTCAGTGGGGGATGGGGCCCACTACAGCCCCTCGATTCCTCGATGGGTCTCATGAGAAAAATCAGTTGGCGACAAACCCTTCGAGTTTGTTTCAAAAAATCAGACTGGTTTCTACTCACAGACTTAAACCGTTTTAATGGTATTATGGTATCATGTGCCAGATACATGAAATTCAATTAATAAGTATTCTATTTATTCATTATTAGTTATTACTATCCAAGAGGATTTCATTATGACAAAATCTATGGGAGCAGTTTCATTCACATTTTGTTAATGGTGTGAGTTCTTCATTTATTCACCATGCCATATTGATTATGCTTAGTTTTTTATGATTGAGTTATTATTGATTAATTATTATGGAATTTTTAACCCTTATTGAGCATTTTATCTCACCCCTTTCATTTTTTTACCTTCAACAGGTTCTGAAGAGGAGACTATTTATTAAGTTATGTGGATGTAGCTTTTAGTTTTTGTTATGTATTTTATTATGTAACCTTTTACAATGTAATTTGAGTTTCATCTATGTATCTAGTTTCTTCAAGACTACTAAATTGATTGTTTCTTTAGGCTTTGATTCCTTTTAACCATGAAAATATAACAAGTAATGCACCGGTTCCCATCTAGAGGGGTCAGGGCATTGTAGTTGGTATCAAAGGAAGTTTAGTAGGAACCTTGGAAACTAGATTAGAAAATATATATTAGAGAACAAATCCCAAAGGTAGTATTTGTGGAAAAACATACAAGAACATACCAGTATTTTGGTAAGGAAAATATTATGTGGATATTTCAAGCAATACATATCTGTCTGGATATGAGCAGGTTGAGGTGGCTCTGGCACAGATGTAACTAGGAGTGAAAGCTCTGATAAGGAGTTTCAAGCTTGACCTAGGGTATCATGGTACACAACATTGGGACTTTATTCACTTTTGTTTATGACACTCCTAGGGGATATTCTCAGGATAATTCATATTTTCTTTATAATCCATTTTGAAGGATTAAAATGTAAATTTTTCCTTAGAGTAACCATGTTTATGAGATTTTCTAGGCATATAATTTCAATCTATGTTAAGTTATTTTCTATTTTAGATTCAAAAACTAATCTAGTGTATGCCATTATTTAGAAATGGTGCCTAATGGAAGAAGGGGAATCAATACTCATGGACTATGTATGGATTTTCCCACTGAGCAAGTCAACGTATTCAATGTCAGAGCAGATCAGATTATGACCATATTGGGACAAATTATTCAGGTTGTGATGAATAACCATAATACACCTATGTTGGATCATTTCATCCAGAAGAAGCCTGCATCTTTTAGTGGGAATACTAATACAATGGTAGTTGAGTAGTGGATCAAGTCACTTGAAAATATATTCATGGCATTAAGATGCAATGAAAATGAGAAGGTGGTGCTAGCAATATATTTTCTCAAGGGTGATGCGCATCAATGGTGGTTTTTGATCTAGAATACCATATAGGAAGAAGAAATAGAAGATATGGAATGGAAAAATTTTAAGGAAATATTCTTCGAAAAATATTTCCTCGTGAGCAACGAACTAAAATGAAGAGGAAATTCCTCGGATTAATATAGAGGGAAGAAGATAGTGTTGCGGAGTATGAGGATTCCTTGACAAGGCTATCCAGGTATCCCATAGATTACATACATGACTCAGTGGACAAAATTGACCATTTCTTTGAAGGTATTAAGCCAAGTCTTCAATGGGAACTGGTTTCTCAAACATTTTCATAATATGATGAAATTGTATCAAGTGCAATCAAAATAGAGAAGGAATTTGATAGATCAAATTTGTTCAAAGGAAACCAAGATAAGATATGGTACTCTGATAACCAAGGAAAAGGAGAAGCACCAAAGAAGAATAAGGGAATTAATCAATTCCCATTATGTGAGAACTATGGAAAGAATCATCTCAGGAAATTCTTAAAAGGCATGGGGGTTTGCTATAAGTGCAGAAAAAAGGTTCATCGATCTAATGAATGCAAGGGGAAGAAATAATTCAATGATATTCAATGATACAATTGTAGAGAGATGGGACACTATTTAAATGAGTGTCCTAAGTTCCAAAGAAAATTTCCTCAGGAAAGGCCACGAGAGAAAGAGATATATTATGCAATTACAACTACGGAGGTTGAAGTTCCTAATTATGTGGTGGAAGGTACTTTAATTATTTCCTCAACCTTACCCAACACTTTATTTGATTCTGGATTATCGCATTCATTTATATCTTCCCAGTTTTCCAAAAAAATTATACATGTCCAATTTGATTTAATAAAGGAGTTATCAGTCAAAACGCCTAGGGGTGAATCATTGCAACAAAGGCATGTCAACTAGTCCACCTCATGACACATAAACATTCTTTAGTTTCTAACCTTATCATCTTACTAATGACTGGCTTTGATATAATTCTTGGTATGAATTGGCTATCAAACTATGATGCGAAGATTTATTGAAAGAAAAAGGAAGTTACAATTTTTGAAAATGGTGTAGAATCTCTTATATTTAGAGTAGAGACCTCGCTATCTGATTCTTATCTAGACCCACCCCCAGTAGCTCTATTGAATAAAGTTCTTGGAGAGGCAGAGTACGCAATATCTATGGGTAAGGAACGAAATATTTAAATTGAATATGTGCATATAGTGCAAGAATACATTTATGTATTTCCAAAGGATTTACTTGGACACCCTCTAGAGTGGGAAATTGATTTTTCCATTGACTTAATTCCTAGTAAAAGACTTATATCAAAGACCCCTTATAGAATGTCCACTATGGAGTTAGTGGAGGTAAAGAAAAAACTAGAGGAGTTGAGTGAAAAGGGATTTATTCGACCTAGTGTTTCTCCATGGGGATCCCCGGTCCTGTTTTTCAAGAAGAAAGATGGATCCATGAGGCTATGCATTGATTAAAAGGAAATCAATGCTATTGTAGAAAAGAATAAATATCCTCTGCCTTAGATTGATAATTTATTTGATCAGCTTCATAGAGCTCAATACTTTTCGAATATTGACCTTCGATCCAGATATCATCAGCTACATGTGAGGAAGGAATATATTCCTAAGACAGCATTTCAAACCAGTTATGGGCATTACGAGTTTACAATGATGCCTTTTGGACTGACTAATTCACCCTCTTTTTTCATGGATTTAATTAATAGTGTTTTCCAGGAATATCTTGATAACTTTATTGTGGTATTTATCGATGATATCCGGGTATACTCAAAAAGATATGAAGAACATGAGGATCAATTGTGAATTATTCAGAAAACTATTAGAAGAAATGAATTATATGGGAAGTTTTGCAAGTGATAATTCTAGCTTCAATCAGTTTCTTTTCTAGGCCATATTGTCTCTACGTATAGAATCCTAGTTGATCCTATAAATACAAAGGAAATCCAAGATTATCCCATTCCAACAAACATAACTGAGGTACGTAGTTTTATTGTCTTAGCAGGTTACTATCACCGTTTGATTCATAATTTTGCTTGATTGGCTAACCTGCTAACCAAGATCACACATAAAGGAGTTAAGTTTATGTGGACGAAATAATATATAGAATGCTTTGAATAATTGAAAATAATATTGGTCAATGCTCCAATTTTGACTCCTCTATCTGGAAATTATGGATTTATAATATACAATGATGCCTGAAAGAATGGGTTGGGTTGCGTCCTTATGAAAAATGATAAAGTTATTGCTTATACATCAAGGTAGTTGAAGACTCATGAGAAAAAATATCCAACAAAGGATCTTGAGTTAGTAGCTGTAATATTTTCTCTAAAAATATGGAGACATTATCTTTAAGGTGAAATATGTGAGATATACACAGATCACAAGAGTTTGAAATACATTTTCACACAAAAATAACTCAACATGAGGCAAAGAATATGGCTTGAGTTACTCAAAGATTACTATTTTTCAATACACTACCACCTAGGAAAGGAAAATAAGGTGGAAAATGCATTAATCAGGAAAGATCATGAACTCCTAAACCAAATGAGGATTGAAAGAGATCTTATATTCATGGATCTACTGAAGATGGATATGGGAATTGTTAAGGAAGGGGAAACATCTTTCCTCTTTCAAATGATTGCTAAACCATCTTTACTAGAGAAGATAAAAATCTATCAATATGATGATGAGAATCTGTACAAGAAAATTAATGTTGTCAAGGATGCGAGATTGGAAGAATTCATGTATGAAGAAGGAGTTCTGAAATTTGGGAAGAGGTTATGTGTTCTATCAGTACCTAAGCTAAAAAGCGAACTATTAGACGATTCTCATAGATCAAATTTCTCTATACACCCGGGTAGCACAAAGATGTATAGAGATCTGAAGGAATATTTTTGGTGGGATAATATAAACTGGGAAATTGCTGACTACGTGTCAAGGTGTCTAGTTTTTCAATAAGTGAATCCATAGAGACAACATCCCAAAGGAGTGATGCAACCTCTACATATTCCTATGTGGAAGTGGGATAGAATTATGATGGATATTGTCACCAGAATACCGAGGACACCTAGAAGAATTGATGCAACATGGGTAATTGTTGATCATCTCACAAAGTTAGCACATTTCCTTCCTATAAGAGAGGATTTACCACTTGAGCACCTGCAAAGACTTTATATTAATGAAGTTGTAAGACTTAATGGTGCACCTCTATCGATTGTGTCCGATCAAGATCCTCGATTTACATCAAAATTCTAGAAAATTCTCGATAAGGTTTTGAATACTTAGCTTCATATGAGTATTTCTTATCACCCCTAAACCAACAGACAGTCTGAAAGGACTATTCAAACTCTAGAATACAAGCTAAGATCATGATCTCTTGACTTCCAAGGTATGTGGGATAAATAATTTCCTTTGGTGGAATTTTCCTACAATAATAGTTTCCATTCTAGTATTCAAATGGCTCCATATGAAGAATTATATGGAAAGAGATGTCGAACTCCAACTTCTTGGGACGAAGTTGGTGAAAGGAAACTTATAGGCCTAGAAATTCTTGAAGAGACCAAAACAAAGGTAAAGAAAATTCAAGCCCATATTAAAGCAGCCCAAAGTAGGTAGAAGAGATATACTTCCAACCGTGGAAAGGATTTGGAATTCCAAGTGGGAGATCATGTCTTTTTGAAAGTATCTCCTTGGAAGGGTGTCTTAAGGTTCGGAAAGAAGGGGAAACTGAGCCCTAGGTACATTGGACCATTTGAAATTCTGGAAAGAATCCAAGTTTTAGCTTACCATTTAGAAATGCCTCTAATTATATCCAAAGTTCATGATATGTTTCACGTTTCATTATTGAAGAAATACATGCCAGACCCAATGCATGTACTCACCTATGAAGAAATAGAACTGGAACCTGATTTTCCATACTGTGAAGAGCCTATCGGGATCCTTGATACAAGGGAGAAGGTATTGAGAAATCAGACGACTCGTCTCGTAAAGGTTATTTGGAAAGACCAAAATATGGAGGAAGCAACATGGGAACCTGAGGATGTTATGAAGAAGAACCACCCACATCTTTTTGGTGGGCTTTATAAATGAAAAATTTTGAGGATGAAATTTCTTATGGAGGGAATAATGTAGCACCCCAAACATTTTATGGTATGTTTCTCTTAAATACATTCTATTCATAACCTATATTTCAAAAATCACTGAGTTTCTTTGAAACAACACTTGGTTATTTAGGATATAGTCATAGCCTAGACATTGAACTTAAATTTTCCACTTGTGTGTTTTGAATTTTGAAAATCTGACATACACAACTGTGTTCAGGATGATATTTATAGTCTGATAGAATTAACTTAATTTTTAGTAAATTGTAACCTACCATTATGAATAGTAACTTACCCTTATTAATAGTAACTTACCCTTATGAATAGTAACATGACTCTTATGAATGGTATCCAAACCCATGAATGTATAAATAAATTTAGGCACCTTTAAAATAAAGATGAATATTTTAAGTGTTTATATTTTTCGATTAAATAATGATTTTAATTAAATATTTAATTAATCATATTTATAAAATTATTTTTGAAAAATGGACTTCATTTTTGGATTCTACATGTTGAAAAATGGTTAGGGTGAATTTTTTGTATTTTTCTAAAATACTTGAATTTTTGATGAATAGTGAAATACCATAATTTACAAAATAGGCTAAATACACTGATTATAGAGTCATGTATGATGTTTTGATAATGTAAGCTCAATTGATTCGGATTCACATGATAGAATTACTATTATTGGTCATGGAAGACTCACTATTCCTTGTCTTGTTAAGAAATGATAAATTAATGAATATAATATAGAGAAATCCCCTCTCCCCTCCACTATATAAACCACCCCTCACCCCCTCTTCCTCCCACACCACTCAAGCTTCAAATCCTTGCCTAAATTCTGCTAAAATAGCTCCCAAACCTCCTCCCCCACTTCCAAGACCTACTGGTCTCACCAAAAGGCCATAAACAAAGGCCTTAAGGAGTTTATCAAGGAGGAGTACTCAAGAGGTGAACCTATCTTCCTTTTTCTTTCAATTCCTTTTACAAGTTCCATTATTTTGTTCCCTCTTATCACCTCCCCTCATCCAAATGCCATGATAATTCCAGTACCTTACATTTACTGAATTTTCATTATGTTAATGGAATATTTCAACATAATCTCTCTTTTTACCTTCCTTTTATACTATAAATGCAAACACCGTTTAAGATGTGTTAATTTATCACACTCAAGGAAGACGGGTTTTCAATTTTCATTACTATCTTCAAGACTGGGCATGAAACCTTTTATATGGTTGAACCAGATCATAATATATTTATTTTGTCTTTTTTAATGTTCTGGAATCCTTAATCACTCATAATATGGAATAATAATACAAAACAAGTTCATTGTGCACAAAATCGCCAAGCCAAATCCAAGCGTTTATCATTAACTCATCGAATGAGTCATCCTCATGGTATATAACCATAATAATTATAATATAATTTATATCTCTTTAATGTCACTAATATTATATATTAACAATTTTGGATTTTTAACCACATTTCAAATGAACTTCCATTCATCAATACAAGTAAACGGATCATGAAAACCAAGTAAGAAAATGCTTCCAAAACAATAAAATTTAATCTATTAAACCCATAAAAAAGTACATTAATGAACTTAATAAGGTTATACCATATCAATTAAATGTTTATTGTGTTATTTAATTATTAATTAATGAATCAATAATTGATGGAGTACGTTTTATCACCTCCCCCATACCACCCTTATGATATATAAATAATGGGATTCTCCTTTACCTCTCATTAATCCCTCTCAATAACACCCGTTACCATGCCGAAATGTTTGTAAGGGGTTTTCTGATCTCACTTTCAATTCTGTGGGATTTCCATTGTTCGCCTCTTATTTCTTATATGTGGTATAGGTGTAATTAAATTTGATATATATTATCATGATTCTATTTATATTAATCTTATTCTGTGATTCAGTTGGTGGTTATTAACTTTTGGTCATACGAATAAATTGATTACTACGTGGTAATGAGCTTTGTCTCAATTTCCACTTCGTTGTGACTTTCTTAGTGTTGTGCACCTACTCTTTTTTATGTGGTTTACTTACTACCCATTTTAGATCAATTTTAAATTGAAACTATATTCCATTTAAATGTTCATATTCTCATATTATGGATATGATTATTGTCTAATCTGTATATCATTTTACATAGGGTATTTATTTTGAATGTTGTTTTGATTGTGGAAATATTGATGAATATGTATCCTCTATTCTATACGAATAATGAAAAGGAATATTTCCCTTTTTTTGAATCTATGTATAAATAATTATTTGGACATTCAGTGGTGGGTGGGGAATGCTACAGCCCCTCGATGCATCAACAGGTCTCGTGAGACAAATCAGTAGGAGACAAACCCTTCAAGTTTGTTTCAAAAAATCATACGGGTTTCTACCCACAGACTTAAATCATTTTAATAGTATTATGGTATCATGTGCCAGATACATGAAGTCCAATTAATAATCATTCTCTTTATTCATTATCAGTTATTACTATCCATGATTTTTCATAATGAAAAAAATCTATAGATGCAGTTTTATTCTCAGTTTATTAGTGGCATGAGTTCTTAATTTATTCACAATTCCATATTGATTATGCCCAGTTATTTATGATTCAGTTATTATTGATTCATTCTTCTGACATTTGTAACCATTACTGCGCATTTGATCTCACCCCTTTAATTTTTTTACCTTCAACAGGTTATGAAGAGGAGACTATTTTTTTTGTTCTGTGGATGCAGTTTTTAGTTTTTTTTATGTATTGTATTTTGTAACATTTTCCAAAGTAATTTGAGTTACATCTATGTATCTAGTTTCTTCAAGACTACAAAACTGATAGTTTCTTCGAGCTTTCATTCCTTCTAACCATGCCAATATAACAAGTAATTCACTGGTTCTGGTCTATAGGGGTCGGGGAATTACAAAAAAAACATTTAGAGATTCTAGAATATCCATATTTTAAAATCACCATTTTAAATTCAAGAATCTAAAGCAATTTTCACAACAATTCATTATGATTTCACAATTTCACCACAAATGATAAATCATCAATAAATAGATTTATTTCACGTAATAAAACAATATTTCAAAATCAATTTCATTCAATTTAATTAATTTGAAACTAGTCCAATCAATTCTATCAAGAGGATATGAGATTGAATCCACCTACTTGGAAGGTTTTGATGAAACTTGACAAAAGATGAAGAACGCATAAGAAGCCGAATTGATTTCCCACAAAAAAAGGCCTTAGATATCTTCTCCTATCAACAAAAAATCTAAAACTCAACTTATTTGGCATTCAAAAACCTAGATCTATCCATAATAGGTGTAGATATGAGAAACCAAGAGGAGAGGAGAAGTATATCTAACTAGATCTAATAAGACATGAGAAAAACGATGAACTGCAAAGAAGAACCAGAAATAACCCTTACCCGGAAGGAAGGGAGCCTCTAAAAATTTCCTAGAGGAAGCTTACTATTGAGATCAATGAAATCTAGGTAGGAATGGCCGAGTGAAACTGCCAAATGCATGATTTTAACCTGGGCGTAGGCCGATTCACAACGTGTATCCCTTGGTCATGTTGTGTATGCATTCTAGATAAGTATGTCAAAAAACTCATTGCCTTAGGTTAAAAAATCCAATATTTAAACCCTAAATGATGTTTACCTCAGGTACACGATGTATACTTTCTCACAATGTGATCACCCCATTCATGACTTGAAACCAGTAGCAAGTACACAGCGTGTACCTGCTCCGTAGCCTGCAGAAAGTCCAGAAAACCACCTATAAGGATTTTAAACCAAATGGAAACATAGAAAGAGGGGTGAATTTATCCAATATATGTAACAGGATGTTACAAACTCCCCATCATAAATACTTTACATCCCCTAGGAGTCATGTGGAAGATGTAATCCTAGAAACCAGGGGTACTGCACATGCTCCTAGGACTCCAACCAATGACTAGACCGAGTTTCCACTAGGATGCCCATGGGACACGATGTGGATTCCCTAGTCTACTACAACTTGGACCCAGCCCTTATTGGTCTACACTTCTTACTTGTATGCCCTGGTACTTGACACCTTGGAACCTACTTTTGGGTTCTACACTTCTTTATATGGCGTGGTCGTGGGTTACTTCATATGGATGGACATATGGCGTGGTTGTGTGACTTGTTTACTTGTTTATAGATTCCTTCTTAGGAGATGAATATTAATATAGGGAGCCTTGTGGGGGTTTTTGTTTTTACTTATTATAGTATACTTGTTCCATGGGCATTCATGCTTACGTTACTGCTTCACTTACACTTGATAGCACTGTACATATTGCTGATAGAACTATGTAGACTTTTGCTAGTTACCTACTGGGATGTTTATCTCACAAATTGTTTGGGCCTTCTCGAGGGCCCAAAAATATTACATGGTTGTAGGTTATGGTAGGGGAAAGCACCCTAACCAAGGTTATTGACTGTGACTTTGGAGCAGGGGAGCATCGGACCAAGCCGAGTCTTACGATGCTATGGACACTTATAAGTCTTTTTATATTTTTGGATACGTGTATCCTATTGTACTTCCATGTACCTATTTTGGCTATTTTAGTAATACATGTATAGTATGGATCATTGTATATGATACACTTATGGGTTGTTATATATTCTTGTCTTTCTTTTCTATTTATTTTTTGATTGCTTATTTTATCTATTTATGTTATTGAATATGATTGAATTTTAATGTGAAATACTCTGGTAATGAGGACATAGTCTCCCCAATGACTCACATAGGCCCTTTCTTCTAGTCAGTAGCCTCTTATATTTGGTAATATACACTTGAGGCCATGTAGTCAACTAGGCTTGGGGCCCTATTGAGTGGTATCTGACTCCAGGACATTAAAAAGTGGTATCATAGGTAGTCCTTTGTGGTTCCTTAACTATTTGGAGACAATAAAGGGATAGGAAGTAAATGGGATTTGGTAACAAACTATGCCCAAGAGTAGCTACCCCGTGTATAGGTAAATTCCAAATTACCTCGAATTGAATTCCAATTTTATGGATTTTTACTATTATAGCTGATTTTATTTCACTTTTGGGTGATGCACTTGATTTTTTCTATTAATGTTAATGCAATTTTGGGTTCTATTTCAGTTTCAACCTAATGAAATGAGGGTATTCCATATAATTCATCATATAGGCACTTGTTAGAAATAACATTCCATCCATTATTCCAATCCATTTAGGATGAATTTCTTATAGCATGTTATTGTGATAGTTGTTGGGATAGATGTTCCTGTTATTGTGTTAGTTTGGGTGTAGTGGATTGAGGACTGATGTTATATTTCAATTCCTAAAGAGTATAGGCCATTATGGATTGGTAAATGATGCAACAATGAAATTCAAGTTCTAAATTAAAATTGATATGTGTGTGAATTGGAATGGGAACCAAATTTTGGTTTCATGAGGTGTTATGAGCCCTCATGGATTCGGAATTGGTAAACCCTTGGTGAAATTTCCTGGATAACTGAATGTGGGAATGAAATGGAAACTTGAAATGATGCATAAAGACTTGACCTAGACCTGTATTTTGAGTGGGAAAGAGGAATATTTTCTAGTGTTTATTTGGTTTTTCCTTACAAATTCCTATCTTAGGGGGTAGTTTGTGGGTTGATTTGTATTTTAGGAGGGTTTTAACATCTCCTACACTTTTTCGATGTGTTCTTTGATGTCGTTATTTTCTGAGGTGTGTGTTTGGAATAGTAGCGAGATTACACCATGAAGACCTCCTGTTGTACACTGTGAGGGAGGCGACAACCACTCTCCGAATGTGGTAGGCCATGTGCTATAGTTGAACCTCCTTTAGTTCTAGATGCGACACCAGATGTTGTTCTGGACATAGGTGTTGAGTCACAATTCCGTGAGGGGTTCTTTCGATATATGTAGACATTACAAGGAGTACTACAGCCTACCTTATCTATGGATGAGCTGAATTGGGTGTTCCAACAGCAGTATCCTCCCTTTTTTTGAGGTATGGTGGTCCATAGGCTACAAAGTTGTGGCTAGATACCACGTTAGCAATTTTTGAGCATCTGGAGATCCCTCCATAGCAGAGGGTCTATCTTGAAATTTATATTCTATATGGAGAATAGAAGTGCTAATGTGGTGTTTTGAACTAGGATGATGGGCTATAGAATATGGGTTGGGAAGATTTATAGACCTTTTTTCTACTACTTTTACCCAGTGACTCTACGAATAGAGTGGGTTAGTGAGTTCATGTGTCTAGAGCAGGGCGTGATGACGGTTATGGAATACATGACATGCTTTACAGAGATACTGTGTTTTGTAATAATATATCTTACTGATGATCTATCGAGGGTGATATTCTTTCATAAAGGTCTCATACATGCTATAAAATCTTAGTTCAACATGTCCAGGTTGACTTCTATCACCAAGATCGTGAATCAGGTGCTGATTATAGAGTGGAACCTGAGGGATGTTGGTGGTATAGAACATGGGAGCGTTGTTTCTCGACCCATTGGATCAGAGCCTTCAGGCAGGAAGCATCATTTTGAGGCTTCCTATGACAAGAGTGCTAATCAGGTTGTGGGAATATGTATCTTGGTTTTTTTTTCATTAGTGTGGTTTGTGAGGCCATATGAAGAATCAGTGTGAATGTGACGCAGTCGATTTCCGAAATTTTGGAAGTATGGGGCACATACAGTGGTTTTTTAGAAGCTTCCCTCCAGCTGTGAGTGGTAGGGGGTCAGATCCGATATCAGGATCAGGAGAAAATTATTTTTCTGCACGTCAAGCAGGGATCTGGAGTAGTGCAGGCCATTCAGTACAAGGTAGTGGTAGTTTTGGTTTTGGTAGCCAGACATTAGGTTCTCAGAGACAGTAGGGTGGATTAGCTCAGGGTAGTCAGGCAATGTCACAGGGATGCAGTACATCCCAAACTTATATAGTGAAACAAAACCAATAGAAGTAGGATCCTACACCCTCTATGATGAGAGGTACAATCTTAGTAGATTCTAATATTGCATCTTCCCTTTCGATATAGGTTAATCACATAGTTTTTTATCTGTATAGGTGGTTAAAAGCCTTAGGCTTTTGGTTTTATTTTTGAGGTCATTATGACACTAGACACACCATTATGAATCATAATGGGTGATGTTCACCAGTGTATATAGTGTCCCTTTGAGGATGGTGAGAACCACTTCTTCTAGAGTTTATATATCCTCTAGATGATAGGGTTTGAAATTAGTCTCAAGATAGACTAGTTAGTTTCTTATCAAGCGTATGTTGACTATTACCATCGAAGGGTGACTTTCACATCACAAGAGGGTGAAGTGATTATTCAAAAGGGTGAATGGGATGTCCAGGTGAGTTGAGATGGATTCAAGCATCATGGGCTAGGTGGAATGACAGCTCAGATTGTTGGTTTGTATCTAGATGATTAGGGAGTGAGTCCGGAGGAATTTCCTCCAGTGGTGGATCACTTCAGGAAAATGTTTCCTAATTAATTTTCTTGTCTGCCTACTGAGATATGGGTGGATTTATTCATCGAGCTAGTGTCAATAGCTACACTAGTATCCATTACTCCTTACAGGATGGCTACAATGAAGCTGCAGGAGCTTAAGAGGCATCTAGACGATTTGGAGTTGAAGGGGTTTATTCAACCTAGTACTTCTCTGTGGGGTTCATCGGTCCTTTTTTTGAAAAAAGTGGATAGAATACTTAGGATATGCATATACAATCAGAAACTGAACCTGCTAAAGGTTAAAAACTAATATCCCTTTCCATGGATAGATTATATGTTCGATCAACTATGATGAGCTCGAGTGTTCTCAAAAATCGATTTGATGTTAGGATACCATTAGGTTCATGTTAGACCTATAGACATAACTCGTACATCCTTTTATAGCAGGTATGGCCTATATGATTATCTGGTTATGTCGTTCGGTCTCACAAATGCACCAACAATTTTAATGGCTTTGATGAACCGAGTGTTCCATCCTTACTTGGACTCTTTTGTGGTGATTTTCATGGATCATATCTTTGTGTAGTCTCACAATCGACACGAGTATTCCAACAATATTGAGATTATTTTTAATACACTGATAGAGCATCAATTATATTCTAAGCTCACGAAGTTCCACTTTTGGATGGATCAGATTCACTTCCTGGGTCACTTCATCTCAGAGATAGGAGTATCAGTAGACTCATAGAAGGTGAGAGAAATAGTTTCCTGGGAAAAACATCTTTGAAATATGGAGTTTCATGGGGATGGATCATTATTACTGATGTTTAATACTAGAATTATCATGATTAGAAGAACCACCTATGGGATTTACTAAGATGGGTTTGATGTTCATGTGGTCAAAATCTTGTGAGGCAATCTTTTAGGAGCTGAAAAGAAGGTTTACATTAGCACCAGTCCTGATACTTCCAGATCAGGGAAAGATTTACATGGTGTACTATGATGCTTCAGGTGTGGGGATGGGGGAATTTTTTATGTACTGAGATGTATTTGTGGCATAGAGGTCTTGGAAGATGAGGCCTCACAAAAGGAATTACCCAACGCACGATCATGAGTTAGCTGTTGTCGTTCATGTTTTACGCTGTTGGAGCCACTATTTACTGGGAAAGCATTTTTTGGTGTATACGGACCAAAAAAGACTCAATTTCATATTTACATAGATATATATTAATCTGAGGAAATGAAGGTGGGTATAGTACCTTTAGTCGTTTGACTTCGAGATTTCCTATATACCTAGTAAGGGAAATTCATTGGCTGATGAACTAAGAAGGAGGACTCAGATATAGGCGGTGCAATAGGCCAGTAGAGAGTGGTAGCATATGGTGTTGTTCTATGAGATATATCTAGAGGTGCATGATATTCAGGGGAATATTTTTCTATCATCCTTAGCTATGACTTCTACCCTCCTTGAAAGAGTGAGGATGAGGCCGCTATCATATTCTGAGGGCCTAGTATAGAGAGAGAGTATAGAAGGTGAGGATCCACCTCCCGGATGGATGGTAGGTGGAAATGAGATCTTTTGTATCCATGGACACGTTTGGGTTCTAGGGGATATACGTGATGATTTATGTGGGAGTTTCATGCTTCATCTTAGGCAGTGCATCTTGAGGTCACCAAGATGTACCATGACTTGCGCCGTCAGTACTGGTGGCCGAGTATGAAGCAAGAGGTAGCTGGTTTTGTTATGAGGTGGTCCAACTGTTTGTAGATGAAGGTAGAACACCAGTGACCAGCTAGTATTTTACAATAATTAACTATTTTGGAGTGGAAATGGGATGATGTCATGATAGATTTTGTTATTGGGTTACTGAGGTTTCCTACAGGTAACGATGCTTTGTGGGTTTTTGTTGACAGCCTTATGAAGTTCATTCACTTCTTACTGATCAATGAGACCTTTAGTGTGGATGAACTCAAAAAGTTTTATATCCAAGATGTGGTATGACTTCATGGGGTCCCTCTTTCTATAGTTTTAAAAAGGGATGCCTAATTTACATCTCATTTCTAGAAGAGTTTCCAGAGGGCATTGGGTACATGGGTGCTTCTGATAACAACATACCACCCTCAAACTGATGGCTTGTCAGAGTGTACGATACATGTGATGGAGGACATGTTGTGAGCATGAATCCTAAATTTTGGGGGATCTTGGGAGAGGAACATTCCCTAAGTTGAGTTCACCTACAATAACAGTTATCAAACGATGATACAAATGGAACCTTAGGAGGATTTATATGGTAGGACATGTCGTTCTCCCCTATGATGGCTAAAATCAAGAGAGGAATCTTTACTGGGACCGTGTCTTGTGAAAGAGACTTCTGAGTAGGTCCAGTTGATTCATAAGTGGATAGATACAGAATATTCTCATCAGAAATATTATTCTACTCACCATAGAAGACCTCTAGAGTTTGAGGTTAGGGATTGAGTTTAATAGCTTGTTTCATCGAGGTTAGGACATAGATGGATCAGGAGGTAGGGTAATCTTTCCCCATGATATGTTGGTCTGTTTGAGATTCTAGAGAGAGTCGGGTCAGTTTCCTATCGGTTGCAGTTACCATAGAGGTAACGATATGCACAATTTCTTCCATGTATCTCAACTATGCCACTATTATTTGGACCCATATCATGTTTTTCATCATGAGGAGGTTTATCTTTAGGTTGATGCATCGTTCAAAGAGAATATGATTCATATCGTTGATAGGAGCACGAAGGTTCTCTGAGGATGGTCATTTCCTCTAGTGTGGGTACTATGTCAGCACAGTCATATACAAAACAAGGCTTGGTAGCGTGATATTAACATATGTTCTCAATGGCCAGATTTGTTCTCTGAAGAATCTTGAACAACTTTTAGAGAGAAATTTTGGGATGAATTTCTATATGGTGGAAAGATTTTAAGAACCCAGGTTTTCGTATGAGGTATGGGTCCTTTTATTTTTGGTTGAAATGCTTTTTTTGCCTTACGTGTGTACCCTTTCTGATTGTGGGTGTTTTGGAGGTGTCTTAGGCTTGTTCGGAGTCTATATCTGGGATTTAGGGGTGTATTAGGCCTATCTCATGGTTATAAGAAACTGTGGGGGGAACACAGTTAAGCTAACTGTGCGAGAGGAGGCAGTAGCAGCCACACGGTTAAGGATATTATGTGATAGTAGCCACACGACCATGCAGTAAGTCTCAAAAGTTTCAAAATTTTGATAGAGAGTTACCACATGGTTACCGCAAAGTTAGTCATACCATGTGGGGTAACCATGTGATACGCCCCAAGGTTATAGAGAACCTTTCACAGTTTCCGTACGATTAGAAAAATCATGTGTAGAAACTGTGCGACCCAGTTTTTTGGGTAAAATAATAAAAATTCCCCTGGAATGTTTTAAAATTCATTTTGGGTTCTCCTCCCTCAAATGCACAGTAGGGGGTCACATTGGGAGCTCCCCTTTGGTGCCTAACCTAGGGATTGATCCCGATCTTCCATCCAACCTCCAATATGAATGTGGTTTGTCTCATTGGATCCAGAACAGTATGTCCTCAATTACTTTTTATCCATTCTTGATTATTTATAACAATGATTGTGCTATTGGATTTTAGGATTATATGCCCAAATATTCTATTCTTCATCTGTTCTTCAGATTTATCCTAATCCTGGATGAATCATAATTCAATACTATATGATCTCTCTACTACCATGCTGAGGAAGGTGGTCTATGATTTTTTTCGTCTTTTATAGTTCTTTTTGGGTGTTTTTCTGATATTCCACCCACTGGACTTTCTGGCATGGACCCCGTTTTTGAGCAAGACGCTTGTAATATATGTAGACAGACCTAGTGAGGATTCCTATAGGATTGATTTAGGTGTGTTGGCACCTGTTTCTTGAATAAAGGTCACCCATGGGGTGTGCCTTATGGAATTAACATGTTTATTCCTCGTCAAACCACATGAGGGGTGAATTCTTGTTTTTTTAGGTTATAGGATTCTCGTTAATGTTTAAATGGTTTGAGTATCTTACTTAGGAGATGTATTGCCTCCTTGTTTAATGATGTCATGTTATTCTATTCCTATTTTGATCAAATGTCTTAAATGAAATTGGATAAATGAGTTGGTATACTCGTTGGTGATTTTTTAATTTCCTTAATATGTTAAATTGAAAATGTAATGATATGGGTGGGTATACAAATATGAATTGATTAATGGAATGGTATATGGGTAATATGGGTGGGTAGGCCCATATAAATTGTGAATGGTAAATGGAATGCATGAGTGGGTATACTCATGTCTTGTACTTGATTATGTGGGTGGGTATACTCACATGGGTTTAAATGTATAAAATTAATGAATTGAATAATTGTTTTGATCGATTCCATAGACTGATCTCCATGGATCTGGGAAACGGTAGTGGATGCCTTGGGTTAATTATGCCCCTTGGGTCTTGATTCTGTGGGATACCTCAAGCCTTGCAACCTCATGGATCTAGCTTTCTTGGACTCACATAGGACATGTTGGCATACATTCTCCTAGGACTCTAACTAGTTCCCAGAATGATTTTCCACTAGGATTCCCATGGGACTTGATGTGGATGCCTTGGTCTGTTGCACCTTAGATCTAGCCCTTCATGGTCTACACTTTTTACTTGGAAGCCCTGGTATGTGACACGTTGGATCCTATTGTTGGGGTATACACTTCTTTATATGGCATGTTCATGAGTTACTTGATATGGATGGATTTACGGTATGGTTTTGTGACTTGTTTACTTATTTATAGATACCTTGTTAGGAGCTGAGTCTTAATGCAATGAGCCTTGAGGGGCTGTTTGGTTTTACTTATTACAGTGGACTTATGCCATGGGAATTCATGCTTATGTTACTGCTTTACTTACACTTTCTATCACTTTAATTATTGTTGATAGAACTATATAGACTTTTGGTGGTTACCTATTGGGATTTTTATATCACACCCTATTTGGGCCTCCTTAGGGACCCAAACAGATTACATGGTTGTAGATGATGGTAGGGGAAATCACCCTAAAATAGGTTGTTGACTCTGACTTTGGAGCGGGGGAGAATATAACCAAGAAAAGTCTTGTGATGATATAGACACTTATTGGTATTTTTGTATTCTCGGATACATGTTTTGTATTGTACTAACATGTACATTTTTTTGGATATTTTCTAGATACATGTATCATCTGCATTATTGTATATGAGACACTTATGGATTGTTATATATTCTTTTCTTGATTGTCTATTTATATATTGATTTTTTATTGTATCTAATTCCACTATTGAATGTGATTTACTTATTCTGTGAAATACTATGGTAATGAGGGAATAGTCTCCTCGATGACTCACCTAGGCCCTCACTACTATTCGAAAGCCTTTGGAGTTAGAGGATATATTCTTGAGGCCTTGTAGCCAACTGGGATCGAGGCACAATTTATTGGTATCTGACTCTGGGATGTTACAAATATATACCAAGATCTTAAGTTCTAGTTTTTTCAACAATTAATTAAAGTGTGTCTAATTTTGTTTCGCGGTACCTCACCTATCAGAAGGTAAAGGCTAAGAACCAGGTTCCTGGAGGACTTATCTAACCACTTAAGGTTCCTGGGTGGTATTGAGATGGTATCTAGATGGATTTAATTACTATAATTCCATGATGGGATAAGATTCATGACACTTTCTAGGTGATTGTTTACTGTATGACCAATTTTCCTCACTTCCTTCCCATTCAGGAGAAGATTTCAATGGAGAGTTTGGGATGATTATATAAAAAGGAGATTATATAAGTACATGGAGTATCCTAGATGATTATCTCCAATTATGATGCTCATTTAATGTCCTCATTATGAATGAGTTTATAGGATTCTTTTGGGACCCAACTGTATTTGAGTATAGATTTTCACCCCCATACATATGGTCATATTGAGAGGGTTGTATTTATTTTTAAGGATATGATACAATCTTGCATATTTTATTTTTTATATATTTGGGATAATCACATACCCTTAGTGGAGTTTTCATAAAATAATAATTATCCCATGAATATTGGCATAGAACCTTTCAAGTCCCAATATGGGAGTTCTTAAAAATAACACTTTTATTAGATATATAATGGTGAGTAATCTCTTATCCGGCCTGAGGTAGTGTGATTAATGATGGGGAAGGTGTAGATGTTCTAGGAGTGTATGAGGACAACCCAAATCCTTCACAAGTCATATGTGTAAAAAATATAGATAGACTTGGAGTTTGAAGAGAGAGACCACACAATCTTAACTGTCTCACCACATCAAGGTTTTAGGAAGTTTGGATGGGGTAGTAAACTATCTCCAAGGTTCATTGGATAGTTCAAGATTCTATGTAGAGTAAGTGATGTTGTTTATCTCCTAGTATTACCTCCACAAATGGACCAAGATAAAAAAAATAATTCATGTGTCACAGTTCAGGTGGTATGTGCATGATATATCACACATTATTGACTAGGGTGAGATGCATTTTAAGGATGATAAGACCTTTTTAGAGTACTGAGTGGATACTAAGTATTGTTAAGAGAATATCATTTATGGGTGAATAATTCCCTTGTTTATATTTTATAGCATCACGGAAACATTCAAGTGAGCTTGTGAGATCTTGAGACTCAAATAAAAGCTCAGTACCCACAATTTTTTCCATTTTTATGCTTTATAGAAACAAAATTTGTGATGGTGGGGAGGATGTAGTGACCAATATTTTTATAATTATAAATTTTAATTTTATTTCTTAATTTTCACTTTGTAGGATTCTAAAAAAATTAAATATTTTATTTTATTTTCCATGAATATGTGATCACTTAATATCTCCTAAATGGAGTACTGAATTAGAATAATTCCATGATTCGTATCTCCATAATTTGGGAATTTTCCTAAGAGAGGTATAATTTTTAAGGTTATTCTTCCAACCCTGGGACATTTAATTTTCTTACATTAAACTAATTAAAAATAAATTCATATTTTTAAATATTTTGTGCAGCAATAAGGTGGTGACATGTTGTGGGACATTGTATGGGGGGTTTCATGTTATGATGACATAGAAGAGAGATTATATAACCATATATTTTTGGTATTCCTTAAACACTAATAAAGGTGGGATTATAGAATTTTTTAGGTATATTTATTCATGTTTTAATTGTGGGAAATTAAATAGTGAAATTATGGAAATAATTCCCCACTCTTTCTAATCCTCCCTTATCCTATGTTGTAAAAGATAAATTTATCATATTACTTCTCCATTAGTAAAATAACTTCGATAGAAATTCACCAATCCCTATATTTTCATAATATAAGAAGTTTATAATATTCTTTATTCTTACTTTTCTTCAAGTAGGAGGCAACAATGGCAACTAAATAATGTGAAATGATCAGTGAGCTTCAAGAAACCTCAAACTAGTTAGGAATTTTCTTATTTATGTGTTCTCTTTATTCTCCTTCATCTTAAGCACTATTATAATAAAAATATATTTATCGATTATGAACATTATTTGATGTGAAAAATATTATAATCAAAAAATAAAAAAAATGATATTTAAATATTTTATTGTTTACTCGCTCATGACACGAGCAAGATACTTGCATCTTATCCAAAATATAGTTATTGTGTGACTTGGGTTATTTGAGGAATTTTATTTAATTTAATGGATAGGTTTTTAATAGAAATTTAATTAAATAATTGAATTATATTATTTTCTCAATACATGAATAAAATAATATTTTTTATTGATTATATTAATCCTATGATCATGCCAATATTTTTATTTATATTTTATTTATCATATCAGACATATAGGGGAATTAATACTCCAATTTTTTCATGAATTTTTCATTCAATAATCTTCCTTGAATTGGTTCTATAACATGGTATGTTTCTGGTAATGAATATTCACAATAATTATATTTGATAAAATTATTATTTGATAAGTTATTTATTTATAAAATAAAGCCTTAGAGGATATTTGTAAACAGTTGAGAAAATAATCCACCTCATGAAGTTATAATATTTTTAATAACTTGATATTTTAATATGTGATTCTACATTACATAATAATATATTCTATAGCATGTACCATACACAACACTAAGATTAAATTAACTATGGTATACTATTGACTAAAAATTAAATTTTTATTATTCAAAAAATTTTAAGGAAAAAGTGAGAAACCATGAGTTCAAACACGAAAGGAAAAGATATAATCATGGAAGAACAATTTAAGCCTATCAGAATTAGTTTCTCTAAATAATTTCCAAGAAATGTTGTCTACTTGAATGTATGTTTTGTCTATTATAAGGTTTTCAAACTCGAAAGTCAGCTTGTCCCAAGCCTAAATATATTCATCAAGACTGATCTTCCCATTATTGAACCCCCCAACTAAAATCATATCTTGTTTGTCAATCCAAGTATACTTCTCATCTTTTAGGTTTATCTTTAAAGGTTTCCCCCTCATTTTGGATGCTTCTTCTTCAACTGTGATATACAATTGCAATATTATTTAAATATGACTATTATAACATTGTTTTTAGATTAGAGTATATGAATAATAGTAACTACATAATGATATATGTAGAAACGTTTTCCTAATACAATTTTATTGATTACTACCTATGAAAAAATTAAAAAAAATTAAATATAAGGTTAATAAAATTTAAAAATTAAAAGTTTTGTTTTTCTATAAAAGAAATTTTGTTGTATATTTTTTATTTTCATTTTAATGATAAATTTATAAATTTTAGAAATTTAATTTGATAAATAATAGTTCATTTTTGGTTTCATAATATTAAAATTATATTTGGGTTAATTTATGGTATTTTTCAAAAATAGTTTATTTTTGGGTGAATATTGTAAAATAAAGATTTTACTGATAATGTAACCTTATTGAAATTATCATGAAATAAGAATGACTTGAATGTTTATAAAAACTTTTTACTAAGAGAAATATATATTTAATAGGTAATTAATTTATTTAAAAATATAATGTTAAACATAGATATTTATGTTTTACATTTTTTAAATCTAAGTAATGTTTTAATTCAACTAAAAATTATTTTCTCTACTTCTATTTTAAAAAAGTTTTCACAAGGTTAATTTTAGTTTTGATTTGGTTTTAATATCAAATAAGTCTCCTTTCATTTAAACTATTATAATTAATTCAATTTTAATCAACATTATACAATACTTTGGTATAAAATCATTTTTATGAATAATACATTTATTTTCCTAAAAATAGATTTTCATTGCATTTTGAGAACTTATATTAAAAGTAATTTTACAACCTCCTCAAAGTGATTTAATTCATTATTACTTTATATGTATGGTAATAATGATATAATTAATTAATATTTATGATTATTATGATATATTTATGATTTATAAAATATAGAAAATTGTTTACCATCTTTCCTTCCATCCATTTGAAAAATGGAAACATCACTTGTGTGTACGTATGAGCTATTATCTCCACAAAGTGATGAAATGAATTGTTCACAAAAAAATTACATATATGGTTTTAAAATTATATTTAATGTATAAAATTTATAATTATAATATTTTTAATATTTTTTATATGAAGTAACAATGAACCTTTTTGACTAAGGTTAACCTAGCGAAGTCATTTTAGAAATTAAGAACCCAATGACTCCAAAACAACCAATGTAAACTAAAACAATTTAGAAAATAAATGAATAAATATAATGAATTAAGTAAAAGGAAAAATATAATGGGATTAAATATTAAATATTTTATTAATAAAGTAAACAATTAATTTATTTTTATTATTATGGAGGGTAGAGAATGTATGAAATGAGTCAAGACTTGATAAAAGGGATATTTATTTAAAATGTTTTTTAAAATGTTTCAAGAATATTATTACTTATGATTCAAATATTTTTAAAGTTCATTTTAAATTAATTTTGAATTTATTTATGAATTTTTAAAAAGGAATCCTTTCAACAATTCCTGAATGGATTATTTTGTTTTTTTAAGTACAACAAAGACAATTTTTTAAACTTTTACATCATAAATTCTTTTTCCACTATTTTATATGTTATTTGTTATCTAGATTACAATGAAAAATTCCATAGTTTATCAAAGGAAATCATAATCCCGTTATTATGGGAATTATTTAGTTTAAAAAAAATTAAAATAAAATGGTATTTCTTCATGTTTTCAAAAGAAATTTTTTGATGTCTTTATTAAAGTGTTTTTAATCTATGTCAACATTATTTATAGAGTATTTTGTTTCATAGGAGTTATAATCTAACAATACCAAACATATTATTTCCCAGGATGGATTATTATAATTTTTTTATTTATTGACTAGGGAAAATATTGACATTTTATATGTCATTTTTCAAATATGGATATTTATATGGATTATATATTTTATTTTTTAATCACTCTTTTCATATGAAAATTGCATTATACTTAGTGAAGGGTGGTTCTCGATGTTATATAGACCCTTGATGTATTAGTATGTCTCATGAGAAAAACTTTTCTAGGTATTTAGTGTATGAATTCACAATTATAAATGATTTAATATCACTAGGCCTTGACAGTATTATTTATGATGTTTTTCGTAAGGCCTTAATGGTAAGATATGATGTTTGGAACTGTACATTCCTTCATTATTGAATCAGTTATTATTTTCCATATGGTTACTTATATTTCCCTATGATATATTTAATGTTTTTTATTGATGGTTTTTATGGAAAATGCTTAATTTCATAAGATAATAAAAGTTTTTTATAATTTAAAAGAAATTTTATGACATCTTAAGGGTGAAAGTCTTGCTTTTAGGGAAATGTTTTCATTTTTTTCAAAGAAAAAATCATGAATTATTATGTTTCCTTTATTCATGAATATTAAATATTTTGTAAAATAATTGGACAATTTTTTATTTCAAGAGTAAGTAAGTTATTATTTTAAACTCAAATTTTATTACATTAAAATGAAAACTTTGGTATTGGTTTTCATGAATTTTACATGGATTAATGGGTTTACTTTCTTTTTATAACCCTTATCGAGCTTTATTTTTCTCATCCCAAATTTACAAATTATTTTCACATGGATTAATAATGTATAGGGATTTTATCAATTTTAATAGTGACATGTTGACACACACATATCATGGGGTTTGGAAAAATTGATTTTATTTTTCCTAGTGCAGTATAATGGTTGATCATGTTTGTTTCACTTGAAGAGTTATTGTGATTCAAACACTCACTATTCCTAATAAATTATTATATGTTTTTGTAAATTTATATATCTTATTAAATAAAAGTAAAAAAATAGATGTACAATAATTGAATAAAAATATAAAATAAACATGAAGATGCAAACAAAATAACTATTGAAAAAATAAAGTCATAAAGAAAAGAATAACCCCCAATAGAATTACCCAAAGTGAACCTTCATCACCTTATTATTAGTTTCATATTTACCTAATGAAAAAACTCTATAATATTTATAAACATAATCTTATTAAAAATAATTAATATTTGGTTCACTTAATGATCTCCATGTACATTCACATCAACATCCTCAATCGAGGGAGAATATTGCAAAAGAGAAAACTAAACCTCAGGTGTAAAGTGAAGGCAAAAAGGTTCCATTACCACTAATATCCCCATAAAACTAAATATAAGAAAATATGAAACAGTAATAATTAATTAATTAATATTTATTTATAATATTGATTCATCCCCCCAGGATATTCCTCATGTTAGTCACTCAAGATCATGAGTGCAAGAGATCACAGTGGAGATGAATGGGGAGGAAACACAAAAGATAAATAAAAGAGTGGATGATATGAATAGAAATGGAAAGATAATATGTATTATAAATGTATTAATATACTATATATATATATAACAAAAACATAGATACTGCAAAATTCTAACATAAGTGGCCAACTCCTTTAAAGTATAAATTTATAATCAAGAGAAGTGAAAATTTTGGCTAAACAATTATCCATCAAAATATTTTTTAGTATGAGTAATAAATATCCAAATTAAAAAAATGGCCTTTTTTAAATATTTTCCGCTATTTATTTCATGTTCATAAAAAAAATCATCCCTTTTTGACAACTTTATTTGAAGCTACATCATTTTTAATACAGAAATGTTTTCTGGACAGGATGACTCTTCATATTCCATGCACCAAGTTTCCATACATTTAGGGACTTTAAATAGGAAGAATAATGTGAGTACATAGATAAATAAATAATTACTAGAAATTTTTAATCTATCCATATGAAATTTCATCTTAATCAGTTCATCCATTTGGGATATATGATCCCATCTTTGAAAGTATCCATATTTGGGTATTGATTCCACGGCCTGACATGTGAGCTCCTTTTAGGCATTCAATAATTTGATTCATCTCTTGATATATTTTTATTAAAATAATTACAATGAATATTAAATCATAAGAAAAAGGAATTTCACAACTCATATTAGTGTAGAAAAATTTGGGGCCAAAATAAAAATCTGACATAAAATACTTAAAATTCAAAAAATTAAGTCATTTTCACAATTAAGCTCAAAATACCACTAAAAAATAAAAATGTGAGAATTTATCATAAAATAACACACTTGTGGGAAAATGAAATTATTTATAGATTAAAATTTTTAGCTTCATCAAATCCCCACACTTAATAATTTCACTTTTGGAAATCATATAATACAAAGATCAAAACAAACTTCCAAAGGTATAAATGGATAACACTACCCAATTATCACATAAAAGTAAAACATAATTCCTATTTTATAGATTTAAAATTACCTAAATTCTCAAAAATCATAAAAATACATTCAATATAATGTTAAAAACCATGTTCATGTCATACCAACCTCCATGGAAAAATATATATCTCTTTACTCAAGGATTTTTTATGTGGTGCTTTTATCATTCTCAAGAACATGTGTGATATCCATATAATTTATATCCTAATTGAATATATACCTAAAAGATTCACAAATTTTTCAATAATGAGGGACTATAGATGGTTTATTTTGAAGCTAAGTGTTTTTTGGTTTTAAATATAAAAATATCATAGGAATAATGAGGGTGGTTAGGCTCAAAAATGAAGTAAAAGCATGAACATTGTTTTTCTTATGAATGGTGTGATCCTCAATCATATTGAAAATTAATCACCTCAAAAAACCTATTGATTTTATTTTTTATTAAAAAACTTTTTATTTCAACATCAATGATAAATTGCTTACCTCTTTTCTCCCATTTGTAGCATTGTTTCAGCTTAAATACTGATGTGAAAATTCTCTTCAAAAATGTATTTTTGAGGAAAGGAGATGAAATTTTTGATATTAAAGTATTGGTGAACTCAAGGTTCATATTTTTAATGATATTTGGTCCGCCAATCTTTCCATAATGAATTTTATTACAATAAAGTATTAATAAATATTGCAATGTTTTCAATTTCACTTCAAACTAATTCTTCAGGAAAGAAAAATACAGTTCATCTTCTCCCACCCTAACACTTGAGTTCAACAATAATCATTCATTTAACTTCTAGATCATTTTTATAAGGGATAAATGGCTTGTAATTATGCTGCCTAACAAGGTATTTCATGGATAATAGGGAAAAAATAAAATATATATATAAAGCTAGGCCAAAATAAAGGTTAAATATAAAAAGGGACTCCAATGTGGTGCCTCAATAATACTTAACACATTCCATGAACTCTAGTAGATTTATAAAATATAATTATAAAGAGTTTTGTATCAAAAAACATGACTCAAGACTCTCAATAAAAAAGAAATGTGAATAATATTTCAAAAAGGTTTAGAAACCTATCAGGTTGGGAAAGATTTTCAATTTAGATAGCACTAGAGCACATGAGTTTCACAATAAATCAAACTTCCTTAAATGATAATATTGTAAATCAAAAAACAAAATACATTAAGAATAATTTAAATCATTAAATATTTAAATTAGGTAATGTGAAAAAAATAACAATATGGTTTTGATTTCCAAAATTATTCGATTTAGCTCAAGAATCCAAAAAACATAGTAAAAATAGAAAACATAATAAGAAAATTATGAAAAAACATGAAAAAAAAGAAACACACACAAAATTATAATAAATAGGTTGACATCCATCCCCTGCACTTATTCCATTTATTATCCTCTTCTTATTTAAAATTATATCAATAAATCTTTTCTGGAATAATTTAAATTGGGCAGAAAATAAAATAAAGAAAGTGGAGTAATGGCCTAATTTATTTTTCAGTGGTAGCCTTAACTTATTAACCTAGTTGTTTCCACTTTAAACCTAAAATAAAGTTGAAACAAATCATGAGAACCCTATTGAAATAAAAATAAATAAAAATAAATATGAAAGTGGAAATAAGAGGGATAAATGTTTTTTATATCCCTAAGAAGGTTCTAGGTATTTACTACCCCTAGTTCGGTAGTTCTGGTGGGTTATCCCCAATCTAAAGGTGGGTGTGGTATCACGCTCATGAACCACAAAAAAATATTCTTACTAGTGCTCTTATCTTAACACTAGATATAGAGGAACTAGTAGATAGAGTATAATAGTTCCATATTAATTGTAATATAGTACATCTCTTATGGTGGGTGGAGAAAATGGATGAGTCCTCTGCTTCTTTGGCCACAACTTTGACCACTTATTACTTATCATTATCTAGGGCATACTCATTTTAAGATACTTAATTTAGAATATAATGAGGGGGAATTTAGTGATAATTTTAATTTTAAGTAAGTTAAACCATGAGGAAATAGTATAGAAATATTTCCCTTCATTTAAAGAATCTTGAAAGTTGTTTTCATTAAGAAAATCCACTAAGATATCCTTATATACGCCCTCTAATAAATGTTTAATAGATTCAAGGTGATCCATGTGTTCCTCTCATGTAGAATCATATTCTTCTTATTTATCCTCCAAGTATATCTAAGTGTTATACAATTCTAAAAAATTTAAACAACGGGAGGTAATACTCAATTCAACTTCAATAAAATCCAAATGAATGAAGTTCAAAAAAATATTATCTCCCTTAATTAGCTCAGCTTCAATTTCATTGTTATTACTCAGTTCCTCTTGGAGTTTAGTTATAGTGTATGGATTTAGTTAATAAATTTTCTCTAAATTCAAACACTTTTCTAGTGTATTCTTCAAAATAAATAGAGACATAAAGAGACGATAATTTTTCATTAACACAGATGGTAGAATCACTTAACTTTTCAAGTTCTAATAAATATGAAAAATACTTATCAAAATCATCTTGATCTAAAAAATGTATATCACATGAATTTTTTTCATCAAGAAACACTTCTTGAAATGGTCGAGAGAGGTCTAATGGATTTTTAGGTAATTATATCATGGCCTTTTTAGGCTCTTTAACTTGAACTAATAATAGGGTTTCTTCTTAAGACATTAGTTTGGGTTATTTCTCTAGCTACTACTCTTGGGATACAAAACACCTTCAATTATCCACTCTATTTTTTCTCCAGTTTTTTATTTTCTCTTTAAGGAATTGTGGTTAGTATTTTTAATTATTTTGAACTTTTTATTTCACCTAACTTTAATTATTCCATGCAGAATAATTTGAATTTAAATACATCATGGATGAATAGAATTTTTTTAGTTTATTTTAAATGAATAAAATGAAATGCATTTAATTTTTTAATAAAAATAGTGAGTGGAGATCAATAATATCCCCAAAAATAGTTTTAAGTTTTAATATGCCTTTCATATGGTGGTGAAAAATCCAAAATTTATTTTTCCTAGTGCAACATAGTTTGTTGAATAGGGTCATGTTACTTGAGGAGTTTCTGAAGTCAAAACACTCACTACCACTAATTCAGTTTGTATTTTACTTTTTTGTTTTATATTTATAAAATAAAATTAAAATAAATGTTGGTTTAATAATATGTAATTCAATAATAAAAGTAAATATACAATGCATAATGTAAATAGGATTAATGAAGTTAGTGAAAAATGAAATACACCCAAAATAATAACCCAGAGTAAACCTTCATTATCTAATTAATAGTTTTTTATTCACTTAATGATCACAATACACTATTTGTTTGGTCACCATATTCTTCCACGGTTTTGAATATCTGGTGCACTCAATGATCTCTAAGTATAACACACATAAAACTCCTCAATTAATGGAGAAAATTGTATAAGAAGATATTAATCCTTAGATAATTGCAACAATGATTACACTCACTACATATTATCCTTAAATTAACTCAAATAAAATAAGAAACATAAAACATTATTGTGTGAATAATTAGGTTCAAAATTGATTCATCCCACCTATGAGATTCCTCGGGTTAGTTACTCATTATCATGAGTATTCGAGAAGACAGTGGAAAGAAACAAGTTGGAAACAAAGAGGTGAAAAAAATATAAAATGATAAATAAGAGGGAAATAGATATATGGAATGAATTAAAAATGTATAAATATAATAAATATGTAAACACAAAAATATATGATACAAAATTATAAATAAATTGGCCAACTTCTTTAAAATAATATGGAGTATAAATTTATAAGTAAAAGAAGTAAACAAATTGGATCTAAATATGTCCACCTAAAGATTTCACATATTAGGGGTAATCAATATCTAAATTATAAAATTATTTATTCTTAAAGTTTTTTCACATATGTAATCTATGTGATCCTTAAAATTTCATCCTTTTTTAGAAGTGGATACGAATTTATGAAAACTTTACTCTCGAAAAGTTTTTGTCCCTAATGACTCTTCATATTCTCATGCACCTAGTTACCCAAAATTTATAGCCTTGAAATAAGAATAATAAAGTGTATCCATATTAAAGGAACTTGTTTTATAAACTTTTTCTTTATCCATGTGAAACTTCAACTTGACTGGTTTTTTCCATTTGGGAGATATGAGCCCATATTTGAAACTCTCTATATTTGGGCACAAATTCCCAGGCTTGAATTTTGAGATCTTTTTGGGACTTTAATAATTTGACTCATATTAGAGTGTATTTTTATGAAATGAATCCCAATGAATACGAAAACCTAAAAAAATTAATTTCACTATTTAAATTAGTTTAAAAAATTTGTTTCTAAGATACAAAATTGATTGAAATAATTAAAATTCCAAAATTAATAATTTTTTAAAATTAAGAACAACGTACTACTAAAACCTAAAAATGTGAAAAATTATCATTAAATAATATATTTTTTGTATTAAAAAAGTGAATTATAGAATAAAATTTATGAATATATTAGCTTTATAACATGTATTGAATGAAGTAAAAAACTGTTGTGAATGAAACATGAGTGTAAACATAAGAACCTATTTTTGTGTACAAAATTACAATGTGTGAAAGTTTCCACTTTGTGTGTAATAGATTTCCAAAATATCTAAAACATTAAACCTAAATGTTATTTTGCATGTAAGTGACTTAGTATTTTTTATTAACATTATAATAATGTAAGTTTAAATTTTGGTCACTTTAGTTTGTATCAAATCCAACATGTAAATAATATGATTTTAGCACCATATATGGGTGTATAGGTTTGAGGAATTATATTTGGTATCAAAGTAATGGTTTAGAAAACATTAGTTGTTAGTATGTTTCTTAATGCGAAAATATAAGGGGTTAATATGATTATTTGGAATCAAAAGATAAAAGTCTTTTATAATTGTAAAGGATAATATCTTATGAAGAATTATGGTTACTTTTTATTGAATCAGAAGAGTCGAATATAATATGATATGGTTAAGGATATATTAGTATTTATCCCTTTTATAAGATGATTTATTATGATTTTATATGATATACTCAAACTAGACATTTTTTTCTTAGTTAGTTCTAAAACCAGTATAAACCAAGTAAAAAATAGGTGTGAAGGATAATGTTATGGTTGTCCTAACAAGAATACAAATAGGATAAAGTTTGGATTGAAAACTCTAATTTTCATAAATAGTCAAAAATATCGAGTTATGATTAACAATATAAACCTATATGAGTTTCCTAAAGCACCAAATAAGAGAAAATGGAGTTCCAATGAAGTTCAGGTGATAAAGATCATGATTGTAAAAAAGATTAAACTTCCAATATGTCATGAATGTGGGAAGAAACACCCAAGTAAATATCTCAAAGGAATATTGAGATGTTTCATATGTGGTAAAGGAGATAATATAGAAAAAATAAAATAAGGAAAATGAATAGTTTGATTAACACGATGAAGGAGAATAAAATTATTCTTAAGGTATCAATTGAATTTTCTAAATTTTGGGATTATCTCTAACGCCCCGACCCCAGTTACCCAGATTCAGTGCATTATTACGTAACATTGTAATGATCACAAAAGATCAAGTCTCGAAAGACCGATTAGTTTAGTAGCCTTAGAGACACTAGATACATTCGTAAATGTTACATTACATCATAAAGTGAAAAACTACAATAACATAGTCTCCATAGTCCACACTCATATCCCCTTCAAACTATCCCTGCAGGTCAGTCATAAAATATTTCTTCACATCCTGGGAAAAATAAAACATAGAGAGGGGTGATCTCTGATGCTCAGTAAGGATAACAATATAGTGTAAACTTTCATAAATAAACATAAACATTTAAGGCAATGTATAACTAAAACAAAAGATTTTTAAACTTTAACTTCAGCATAATATGGAAAAAATAAAATGAAATAATGTCATTTACTTATTCACATGGATATCATACTACTCGAAGAATCACATGAAATATCAATAACCACATTCATAATGATGGAATGCATAATTTCAGACTATCATAACCACGTATCCAAGGCCTCGTGACAAGAATACAAATAATATTTTGTCAATGCCTCATGCCAAGAAACAAGTTTGTCTCATGAGACCAACTGATTCACCGAGGAGCTATAGCGGGCTCCACCCGTCACTTATTAAGTCCAATGCATTCCTCATATGAACAGGTTTAAACATAACATAAACATTCGTATTAAAACTAGAATATGAAATGTCAATACTTTCTCCATAAACCATGAATGGTATAAAAATAACACATCCATATTCAAACATATCACAAAACCTTCAATACAATATGTAAGTTTTGAATCATAATAAATCAACTTAAAATAATCTTAAAATCCATCAAAGGAAGTTGACATAGATGAAATCAAAACTATTTGAGAGAAATATCTTTTTTGAAATAATTTAATAGTCACATAATTGTAAAATAAAACATTTAATTTGAAAATATTATTATAAGCTTGTAAGGGAAGCTTCAACGATTTTCTAATGGAGAAAAATAGCCGCACCCACCGTATAAGTTAAAAAAGACATTCTTACCTTAATTTTGTCGAAAATGTCAAAAAGTACCTTGTTTGGAAAATGACAGAAAGATTCCTTTCAAAAATGTATAAGGTCAAAAAAGGGTATAAATGACTTTAACCCATTTTCTAATAAATAGTAAAAATGTTTCGAAATACATTTTTAAGAAACATGGATGTGGATGATAAAGAGGTCCTAGTAGATAATTACATATGAACAACCTTGAATAATGAAGAGGTTTTAGAATTAATCATTACCTCTTGTCCAACTTGACTCGATCATTCTTTAATATCCTGAATAATAAACTTGAGTTAATATATAATTTCTTAAGAACCTTTTTCAAGTTCATTATTCCTTTTATATCACTTATTACCATGTTATGAACATTATGTAGTCATTTAAGTTAATAACGGTCGTTTTGTCGATCTTTGGTACTTGAGTCAACAATAAACTTCTTATAATTAAAATTTGTTCATGTGGTAAAATATACATTATCTCCAGAATTATATTCATGATCTATATATCATATATATCATATATATCTAGTATATACATACATTTATAATATTTCATAACATTTAGAGGTAAGAAATGAAATGCACCGTTCATGGAGACGGTAAGCCGTACGTATGCATGAGCGCTACTTTCATTTATATTTCATATTTAATGGAATAAAATAATAATGATATAAAGGTATATTATAATTCCAATATGATATATAATATCATTCAACTCCTTCCTTTATACGTCCCACATATGGCATTAACGATTCAAATTACTTTGAGGGGGCGGTAGTCCGCACTTCCTAAAATGAAATTATCGTGTTTACCCATAATGGAAACCATAAAGGTATGCCATAAATAAAAAATACAGAAGAATAAGGAAAACATAAACATAATATATATCATATATAAATATAGTGACATCATAATGGCCACCATGAAAGGTGTTAAAAGAAGATTGAACAATCCTCGTTTCGTGAGGTAGTAATTCGCCACCCACAGAAACAATATGTTCTTTAACCATTAGACGGAGGTGTGTGTAATTTTAAATAAAATACTTCTCATAAAAACATCCTAGTATATTTAATATAATGTTTTTGTTACAAAAAAATGGAATAAAAATGGTTTAATGGTTTGGAGAAGCAAAATAAAACAAAAGAACATAAGAGAAGACATTACCTTAAAATCGGGTAACTCTTTTTGATTTGAGCCAAAGGATTCCTTGAGAAAACTTCTGCCCAAAGTGAGGCTTTTAGGAGTAATAGAGGGAATTTTAGAGAGTATTTTGGTAGATTTTGGCCGAGCCAAATGGCTTTTAAGGTGTAAATAAGGTGGTAGAGGTGGGGGGATTTTATAAGAGGAGAGGAGGGGCTCTTTTGGAAAGATTGAAATGTTACTTTATTATGAAAGGATTTTCGGATTTTAAAGGTCCCACAATGATATATTTAAAAGATAAGGTGATAAGGGTTCGAAATACACCCATACAATAGGCTTTAGACAAGTGTAAGTCTTAGATATTACTTTATCTTTTCATTTTATTTAAATCGTTCATTAATGAGGTAATCACTGCATCATCATGGTGTCATAAATAAATTTATTTATTTAATGTCTAAAAATTATAAAAAAAATACCATGATGTAGGAAATCTTTTTAGATTTCAAATGACAATTTATAGTCTAAGATATCATTTATTTAGACAAAATTAAAAAAAATTTACTTCAGTGTTACATACTTTTGTTATATTTTCCTTTTTTTTAAAAAAATAAAATGATAAAATGTCACTATCACATAAAAGTGATTTCATGGGGTCCCTAAGTTGGAACAAGGCATACCATGTTCTGCCATGACACAACCAATAGCATTAGGACTCATGTTGGAGTCATTTTATATTATTATTATATTATTTCATTACCCTTAACTACCCGATTACTAATTAATCATGATAATTAAAGATAATTATCGTTGTTACTATTCATAATGTCAAAAAAAGAGTCTTAATTACATAATTTGGACCTTATGATTCCAAATATGGAATTCATTTTACCAAATTATAAACACATAAATTACAGTAATTAATTTAAAAATTATTCCCGCTGTCAAAACAAATAGTGTGTTTTTAAGAAACAATATCTATCAAAAGATTGACAATTGTTTATGTCCAATATCAAATTGAAATTAATTCTAATGACCATCATTGGAATAAATGGTAAAAATATATTCTAATTATACTTTAAAACCACTCAATAGTATAATTTATCACTGTAAATTATTTTTATTAAAAAAATTGTTTTTAAGTACTTTTTTACTATTCATCGAAAATTGGAAGTTCTCAGAAAAATACCAAAATTTCAACATAGGATAATTTTGATATTCCGAATCCAAAAATGAAGCCCATTTTGAAATATAAAATTTATATAATTTCAAAAAGTGGGTATTACTATTCATAATGGCAACTTTGATTGGTCGCGGTGTGTTAAAACTCGTGGTTGCGTACTACACACGCTATGTATTATTCAAAGAGAAGAGTATCATGGAAGCTTGGGGTGTTACATTCTCCCCTCCTTCAAATAATTTCGTCCTCAAAATTTATCGAATATTACTGCATAAAAAGACTCGGGTGGTTCTTCATTATAAGTTCATCGGGTTCCCACGTTGCCTCTTCCATCTTATGGTTCCTCCATAGAACTTTTACCAGACGAGTCGTCCGGTTTCTCAGCACTTGTTCTCTCGTATCCAGAATCCCGATAGGCTATTCCAAATAAGACAGATCAGGTTCCAGTTCTAATTCCTCATAGGTGAGTACATGCGTTGTGTCAGGCATGTATTTTCTCAACAGTGATACGTGGAACACATCATGAACTTTAGAGAGACTTGGAGAAATTCTCAAACAGTAAGCTACAGGCCTAATTCGTTCTAGAATTTTGAATGGTCCGATGTACCTGGGACTTAATTTTCCCTTCTTACCGAATCGTATAACTCCCTTTCACGGAGATACCTTCAAAACAACGTGATCTCCCACATGAAATTCCAAATCCTTCCTTCGGTTATCGGCATATCTCTTTTGCCTACTTTGATCTGCTTTGATGTGGTTTTGGATTACCTTTACCTTTTCCATCATTTCCTCCACCAGTTCTGGGCCTACAAGTTTTCTTTCACCAACGTCATCCCAACTGGTTGGTGTGCGACATCTCTTTCCATATAACGCTTCATATGGTGCCATCTGAATACTTGAATGGAAGATATTGTTATATGAAAATTACACCAAAGGTAAATATTGATCCCACATACCCTGAAAGTCAAGTGAGCATGATCTCAACATGTCTTATGAGGTTTGAATAGTCCGTTCTGATTGTCCATCTGTTTGAGGGTGGTAGGTAGTGCTCAAAAGAAGTTTAGTATCCAAGTATTTCTGAAGACTTTTCCAAAATCTTGATGTAAAATGGGGATCATGATCCGAAACAATTGATTGGGGTACTCCATGAAGTCTCACAACTTCATTAATATATAGCCTTTCTAGACGTTCAAGTGGTAAATCTTCCCTTATAGCAATAAAATGTGCTGACTTGGTAAGATGATCAACAATGACCCATATTGCATCATTCCTTCTAGGATTATTTGGTAGTCCCATGAAAAATTCCATCGTTATATTATCCCATTTCCACTCAGGTATGGGAAGAGGTTGCATAACTCCTCTAGGAAGTTGCCTCACAGCTTTCACTTGTTGAAAAACCATGAATCATAACACGAAATTAGCAATCTCCCTCTTCATTTTGTCCCACCAAAAATGTACCTTCAAGTCCTTATACATCTTACTACTACCAGGGTGTATAGAGAAATTGGAACTATGAGCATCATCCAACAATTCCCTTTTTCGATCAAGTATATCGGGAACACAAATTATCTTCCCAAATTTCAAAATTCCATCTTCATACACAAAGTCACTCAATCTCCCATCATTCACAGTTTTAATCTTCTTTTGAAATTCTTTATCATCGGTCTGAGAACTCTTTATCCTTTCTAGTAAAGATGGTTTGGAAACCATTTGAAAACGCATTGATGTTTCACCTTCTATAGTTATTCACATCTTTATCTTCACTAGATCCATGAAAATAGGATCCCTTTCAATTATCATATTGTTCAAAACTCCATGATCTTTTCTTCTCAAAGCATCTGCCACCTTATTTACCTTCCCCGGGTGGTAGTGTATTGTGTAATCATAATCCTTGAGTAATTCAAGCCATCTCATTTTCCTTATGTTGAGTTATTTTTGTGAGAAAATATACTTCAAAATCTTGTGATCAGTATAAATCTCACATTTTTTACCATAGAAGTAGTGTATCCATATCTTCAAAGCAAAGATCACAGCTGCTAACTCGATATCATGAGTAGGATAGTTTTTCTCATGAACTTTTAGCTGTCGTGATGCATAGGCCATAACCCTATCATTCTGCATAAGGACACAACCAAATCCTTTCTTTGATGCATCACTATAAATAATGAACCCATCATTCCCCGATGGTAGTGTCAATATAGGAGTATTAACTAATCTTCTCTTAAGTTCTTCACAACATTCTCCACACTCTTTTTTCCAAACAAATTTAACCCCTTTATGTGTGATATTTGTTAATGGGTTAGCCAATCGGGCAAAATTCTGGATGAAACGTCGATAATAACCTTCTAAACCAATAAAACTACGTACCTCGGTTATACTCATTGGTGCTGGACATTCTTTGTAAAGACCCGTAAAATTAAAAGAAATTTTTTTTCTTAATTTTCTTTGGAATTTTACAAGAACGTAGTTTCTAACGGCACCTGATTCTGAGGCCCGGTGTGCCCGGAATCATATTCCGAAGTTTGGCTCGGGTACGTTCAGTGAACGAACGAGTGGGTTTTTCTAACTTTTGAACCAGAGCTCGGAATCGAATTCTGAGGGCACCGATGGAATCGTAGCGCCGGTATTTGTTTAGAAACACCTTTTCCGGAGTTGCGTTTTCTTGGGTGTGGTTTTTAATTTTTGGGGTTAAGTTAAGAAATAAAATAAAGTGGTGCGACAAGTTTATTTTATTTCACTTAAAGCCACTTAAAGCCACTTAAGCTAGGTTAAGCGGAAAGGTGGGACCCATGATATCCTACCCACTTGGTAGGATATTTGTGAGGTGGGGCCCGCACGAGCCCCACCATTTCTTTTCCTCTATGTAACGCACCCGCGAAAACCTCCTTTTAATGAAAGTCAATCGATGTGTTTTCTTAAATTCTAAACGCCCCTATTAATTGGGAAGTTAAGTCGTTACCATTAATTCATCAAATTAATGGTTCGTTTCTTAAATTTGATTTTCAAATCGTTGGCATGGGAATAAAATAAGACCAACATGTGTTTTCTTGAGGGTTGCATGTTGAGAGGAATTGGAGGAAGCTCTAAGTCTTGAAGATCTTCATCCTTCTTCGCAAAGAACACGAATAACGCGAAGAACGCCGGCCTTCTACGAAAGGCGATGAAGAACACCAAACCCTCGGAGATCGACGACACGACGTCGTGTACCGTGATGCTGATGATCCTCCTTCTGTGACGTTCCTTCCCCGCAACAATCTTCGATCAACAACCGATTGAGGTAGGGGATTGCGGTTCTTTTATTTTGTGGATTATATCCTCAACATGGATTTAATTGGTGCAATTAAATCTGTGTGTTTTATTTTTAATCCTCGGAGTTTGACTACGCAACGCCGTGTACCGTGACGACAGCGACGCCCCTTCCACGACGCGACGATTCTCTCCTCCGTGACGGTCAATTCCGCGACGGACTCACGTTCGACGACAACATTGAGGTAGGGGTTGATTCTTTAAATCTTTGTGATTTATACCCACGGCGTATGATTAAATATTTTTTTTGAGACTTTTAAAACCGCTAACACGGTGGGTGCGGACCAACGAACAAGTCCGAACCCACCGCCCTTTTCGTTCTTGATGTGCGAAACGGTGGACGATGACAAAACAAGCTGCACGGGCAAGGTGAGGTCCTCCTAGTGAAAGACGGGCCCTGGGAGGGCCATTGGCGAAGACGGCGTGTTTTTCTGACCACCGGAACTCATCCGGTGGCCCGCGGAGCAGCCCGCCGGTGCGCCTCGCCGGCACGACGGTGCCGGCGGCGGGTGGCGGCGGCGCCCGGCGCGCCATCGGAAGGAGCCGCTGCGGCTGAAGCCGCGGCGACAGTCTGGCCGTCCCGCGACCGCGCGGGACCGGCGAAGGATGGGGACACCGCAGCCAGCCGCGTCCGCTGGTAAGGGTGGCCCCATGCGGGGTCGCGGGTCCATCACGCCGGGGAAGCGCGCCCCCCGCTCCGCTCGCCCATAACCGGCCGAGCCGACCCGCCTGCCGGGCCGGGTTGCGCCATCCGGGTTGGACCCGGACCCGGTTCGGGCCGACCCAGGGGGGTTGGGCCGGGTCGGTCCGGGCCCAGACCCCCCTGTTTTCGGACCCTTTTTGGTTTGTCGCCCATAACTTGAGCTACGGGTCTCCGATCGACGTACCGTCAGCGGCGATGAGATCCTTGGACTGAGACGGTCGTTTTCACATATTGCACTCAAGGTTTCGGAATACTTTGGGTTCATCTGGGTTGGTTCGTACACGAAACCAACCGGGCCCTCGGAGCAGAAACGCTCGTAACTTGAGCTCCGGACGTCCGATTGATTTCCGTCGACTCTAATGGATTCCTCTAAGTGAGACGGATCTTTTGGCTTAATCTACCCAAGGTTTGGATGCAGGTGGAGTATGGTCGGGTTGGTTTTGACTTAAAAATCAACCGGGCCCCTAGGACAAAAAAGTCAATAACTCTCAGACCGGGCGTCCGATTGACGCACCGTCTGCGACGTTGAGTTCCTGTTGACGATACGGAACTTTTGGATACATCAACTCTAGACTATGTGTCAGTTGATGTATCTTCCTCTCGGATCGTGGAGCGGACCCTCCCGAATGAGCTTGCTGTGTGCGGGAACCCTAGTGCGGGCAGCGACTGCGACAACGACGACGAAGAAGACTATACAGAGATCCTCAGTGGATTCGACGGTGACGACTACAGCACTCAGCGATCCTACGTGGATCAGTGCTACAGATCCTGTGTAGGTCTGATCCTGTGTGGGTCAGCGCTCAGTGGTCCTGTGTGGGCTAGCGCCTACAGATCCTGTGTGGGTCCGATCCTGTGTGGGTCTTTGCAGGTGTTAGTTACCTATCGATCCTTTGTGGGTCAGATCCTTTGTGGGTCATTGCGGGGTTTAATTACCTATCGATCCTTTGTGGGTCAGATCCTATGTGGGTCATTGCGGGGGTTAGTACCTATCGATCCTTTGTGGGTCTGACGGCTTAGATGAATCAGTGGTAATATCTGATCATCTCTATCGTCTTTTGAAGAAGTATACCTATGTGAGCTGAATCCTGTTTTGCTTTACTATGTGGATTGTGTTGTGCTATCCTATGTGGATTTACATTTTGCTTTCCTGTGTGGACTGGGTTGTACATGGGCTCCAAAGTTGGAGCGTACTGGAATTGATGACTTAGGTATATGTATGGGCATATACCTAAGCAGTGTCGAATGTTACTTCGTGATTGTATCTTTCCTTTTTGGATTATCCTTTGTGGATTCTGGGAGACCTCCGGGGGTCTCGGGGTCCCTACTGAGTATCTTATACTCACCCCTGCATGGGTTATTCCCGCACTACGTTGTGTTGGTTGCAGACGACGGACAGCGCTGATCGCGGTTGAGGCTTGCGGAGCAGGTCGGTACCCGGAGGTGGACCACTGGGCGGGACATACTCGGAGCGGACGGCTGGACCCGAGGAGCTGTGGAGGCTATCTGTACTCACCCTTCAGGTGTGACTTCTAGTGGATGTCTCGACGTTGCGGCTTTACTTTTCAGTTGATGTTTTTCCCTTTTCAGCTGTACTTTACTTTCAGTTTGGTTTTGTATACTGGCCCACTTACTTTTCCGCACTTACTGTTGTACCCAGTTTTTACTTAGTATTTACTTCTACTGCTTTCTTGCTCTGTGGTGTTTGTTTACTTTACAAAGGCAATGCCTTCCCTTTTTACCGGGATTTACGCCTTGGTGCTAGTCGCCATCCCCTGGCCTATGGAAGGTGGGCTTGGGGTAGTCATAGCACGGGCCCCGAGGACGGGTCGTGACATTCTTGGATTGATCTTGTCTTATAAGGATCAACATAGATTCCATCCTTAGAGATAATATGGCCAATAAAATAAATCTCATGAAGCCAGAATTCACACTTGCTAAACTTCCCATATAATTCGTGTCTTCTAAGAGTTTTTAGGATAATGCGCGAGTGATTTTCATGATCTTCGTATCTTTTGGAGTATACCAAGATATCATCAATAAATACCACTACAAAATCATCAAGATATTCCTTGAAAACTCTATTCATTAGATCCATGAAAACAGAGGATTCATTAGTCAGCCCAAAAGGCATTACTATAAACTCATAATGCCCATACCTGGTTCGAAATACTGTCTTCGGAATTTCTTCCTTATTCACACACAACTGATGATATCCAGATCGAAGTTCAATCTTTGAAAATTATTGAGCTCCATGCAGTTGATCAAATAAATCATCAATGCGAGGTAGGGGATACTTGTTATTTATTGTTATAGCATTGATCTCCTTGTAGTCAATACATAACCTCATAGATCCATCTTTCTTTTTAACAAAAAGAATAGGGGATCCCCATGGAGAAACACTAGGGAGAATAAATCCCTTATTACTCAATTCCTCTAGTTGTTTCTTTAGTTCAACTAATTCCACAGTGGCCATTCTATAAGGGGTCTTCGATATGGGCCTTGAACCAAGCATTAGGTCAATAGAAAACTCAACTTCTCATTCTGTAGGATACCCAGGAAAATCTTCTGGAAACACATCAACATATTCTCTCACAATAGGTACATCCCCTATTTGAACATTCCCTTCCTCACCCACAGTTATTTCATTTTCTTCCTCCCCAATAAGTGAATTTATTTGAGCTACTGGGGGTGGATCTAGATAAGAATTATGTGGTGACGATTATGCTCTAAAGATAAGGTGTTCCTTATCATCATCATCAAAAATTGTAACCTCTTTATTCTTATAATAAATCTTCGCATCATAGTCCAAAAGCCAATCCATACCGAGGATTATAACAAATTCAGTCATGGGTATGATGATGAGATCAGCAGATAAAGAACATTTATGTGCTCTAATGGGCACTGATTCACAAAACTCAGTTGCAATGATACTTCCCTTAGGAGTTTTGACTGACAACTCCCTTGTTAAATCAAATTAGAAATATCTAATTTTCTTATCAAACTGGGAAGATATGAAATAATTCGATAATCTAGAATCAAATAAAGAATTTTCTAAACTTGAGGAAACCATTAAATTACCAGTCACCACGTCTTTCGGAGCTTCTACCTCAGCAGTAGTGATAGAATAATATTGGCCTTGATCCCTTGTCCTTTTATGAGGTAAGTTCCCCTGAAGTTTAGGACATTCATTTGCATAATTTCCCATCTCTCTACAATTATATAATTCCATTTTAACAGAAACTCTCTTTCCCTTCCAATCATGAGATTGGTGGCCTTTTTCACCACACTTGTAACAGACTCTCATTCCCTTCAAGCAAGTACCGGGGTGTTTATTCCCACATTTATTGCAGGATGTATAATCAACTTTTCCCTTATTCCATTTATTTCCATTTCCAGAGTGGTCAGAAGATCTCTTCTTCTCTTGTTTTTCCTTAAAGTCATAAGACTTGGCGAATTCATTTTCTGTCTTGATAGCACATGAGACAATATCTTCGTACGATGAGAAAGATTGTGAGACTAAGGCTCGACGGAGAAATGGTTTTAACCCATCAAAGAAATGATCAATCTTAATTCTTGGGTTACATATATAATCTGTTGCATGCCTTGGTAACCTTGTAAAGTTAGCCTCATACTTTGTGACATTCTCATCCTCCTTTTGCCTTAGACTCAGAAATTTCCTTTCCATATCTGCTCAATGGTCACGAGGAAAGTATTTTTCTAAGAAAATCTCTTTGAACTCCCTCCATTCCATATTTGATACTTCATCATCTTCCTTTGTGTTTTGTATCAATGACCATCATTGATCAGCATCTCTAGTGAGGCGATAAACTTCCATGAAAACTTTTTCCCTTTCACTACTCCCCAAAGCCTGAAATATTTTCTCTAGGGAACTTATCCATTGCTCAGCTACTAATGGATTTTTACTCCCATTGAATGTTGGTGGTTGCTACCTCATGAAGCGATCAAACATTGATCCTCCACGATGCGGATCAGGGTGCTCCATACGGGTAAGGTTATTATTCATAACCTGAGTGAGTTGTCCCAGTATGGTGATTAGCTGATTAGCACTAGTTATATCACCAGCTCCACTATAATTATCTTAATCAGGAGGGTAATCCCTACATGGAGTGCATGCATTGATACGGTTTCCATTCCTTCCACTAGGCACCATTTCTAAACAATGTCATAAACTAGATTAGTTTATGAATTGAAATACATAATTCCATACTTGTAAAACACTTAACATAAATTGAACTATTTATGGATATAATCCATAATCATAAAAAGAAATGTTTTCTTTGAGGAAGTATATACTCATAAACCCTTCATAGCGGTTTGTAAAGAAATTTTGAATTATCCTAAGCATATCCCCTGGGAGTGTCATAACCAAGAGTGCAGCAAGGCCTGTTGTCGTGCACCAGTTCCTGTTCGAGTCCATCTCAAAGCGGTGTTTTCGAATTTTACCCCTAGTTACATTTGTTCCAGATCCGCCTATACCTGCTCGTATCCAGACATGGATTTATTTCTCATAAAATACACAAAATCTATACTTTACCAAAATTCTAGGATGTTCTTCTATACTAATTCTCAAAGTCTATCTTAGGGCTATGTGCTCTAATCAGAGTTTATCTAAATCTAGCTTCTATGGTTAGTACTAAACTGCCTCTGATACCAACTATAACTCCCCGACCCCATTTACCCAGAGTCATTGCATTATTACGTAACATTGGCATGATCACAAAAGGTCAAGTCTCGAAAGACCGATTATTTTAGTAGCCTTGGAGACAATAGATACATTCATAAATGTTACATTACATCATAAAGTGAAAAACTACAACAACATAGTCTCCATAGTCCACACTCATATCCCCTTTAGACTATCCCTGCAGGTGATTCATAAAATATTTCTTCACATCCTGGGAAAAATAAAACATAGAGAGGGGTGAGCACAGATGCTCAGTAAGGATAACAATATAGCGGAAACTTTCATAAATAAACATAAACATTTAAGGAAATATATAACTAAAACAAAAGACTTTTAAACTTGAACTTCAGCATAATATGGAAAAAATAAAATGAAATAATTCCATTTACTTATTCACATGGATATTCTACTAGTTGAATAATCACATGCAATATCAATAACCACATTCATAATGATGGAATGCATAATTCCATACTATCATAACCACGTAGCCAAGGCCTCATGCCAAGACTACAAATAAGATTTTGTCAAGGCCTCATGCCAAGACACTAGTTTGTCTCATGAGACCTACCGATGCATCGAGGAGCTATAGTGGGCTCCACCCATCACTTACTAAGTCCAATGCATTCCTCATATGAACAGGTTTAAACATAACATAAGCATTCGTATTAAAACTATCATATGAAATGTCAATAATTTCTCCATAAACCATGAATGGTATAAAAATAACACATACACAGTCAAAAATATCACAAAACCTTCAATACAATATGGAAGTTTTGAATCATAATAAATAAACTTCAAATAATCTTAAAATCCATCAAAGGATGTTGACATAGATGAAATCAAAACTATTTGAGAGAAATATCTTTTTTGAAATCATTTAAAAGTCACATAATTGTAAAAGAAAACATTTAATTTGAAAATATTCTTATAAGATTTTAAGGGAAGCGTAAATGATTTTATAATGGTGGAAAATATCCACACTCGTCGTATAAGTTAAAAAAAGACATTCTTACCTTAATTTTGTCGAAAATGTAAAAAAGTAACTTGTTTGGAAAATGACGGAAAGATTCCTTTCAAAAACGTATAAGGTCAAATAAGGGTATAAATGAAATTAACCTATTTTCTAATAAATAGTAAAAATGTTTTGAAATAAATTTTTAAGAAACATGGATGTGTATGATAAAGAGGTCCCAGTAGATAATTACATATGAACAACCTTGAATAATGAAGAGGTTGTAGAATTAACCTTTACCTCGTGTCCGACTTGACTCGATCGTTCTTTAATCTCCTAAATAATAAACTTGAGTTAATTTATATTTTCTTAATAAATTTTTTCAAGTTCATTATTCCTTTTATATCACTTATTACCATGTTATGAACATTATATATTCATTTAAATTAATAACGGTCATTTTGTCGATCTTTGGTACTTGAGTCAAAAATAAACTTATTATAATTAAAATTTGTTCATGTGGTAAAATATCCATTTTCTCCAGAATTATATTCATGATATAGATATTATATATATCATATATATCTAGTATATACATGCATTTATAATATTTCATAACATTTAGAGGTAAGAAATGAAATGCACCGTTCATGGAGACGGTAAGCCGTACGTACGCATGAGCGCTGCTTTCATTTATATTTCGTATTTAATGGAATTAAATCATAATGATATAAAGGTATATTATAATTCCAATATGATATATAATATCATTTAACTCCTTCCTTTATAAGTCCCACATATGACATTAACGATTCAAATCACTTTGAGGGGGCGGTAGTCCGCACTTCCTAAAATGAAATTATCGTGTTTACCCATAATGGAAACCATAAAGGTATGCCATAAATGAAAAATACAGAAGCATAAGGAAAAAATAAACATAATATGTATCATATATAAATATATTGACATCTTAATGGCCACTATGAAATGTGTTAAAAGAATATTGAACAATCATCGTTTTGTGAGGCAGTAATTCGCCACCCACAGAAACAGTATGTTCTTTAACTATTAGACGGAGGTGTGTGTAAGTTTAAATAAAATCCTTTTCATAAAAACATCCTAGTATATTTAATGGTTTTGTTACAAAATAATGGAATAAAAAAGGTTTAATGGGTTGGAGAAGAAAAATAAAACAAAAGAACATAAGAGAAGACATTACCTTAAAATCGGGTGACTCTTTTTGATTTGAGCCAAATAATTCCTTGGGAAGACTTACACCCAAATTGAGGCTTCTAGGAGTAAGAGAGGGAATTTGAGATAGTATTTGGTCAGGGGTTGGCCGAGCCAAATGTCTTTGAAGGTGTGAATAAGGTGGTAGAGGTGGGGGCCTTTTATAAGAGGAGAGGAGGGGCTCTTTTGGAAAGATTGAAATGTTACTTTATTATGAAATGATTTTCAGATTTTAAAGGTCCCCCAATGATATATTTCAAGTATAATGTGATAAGGGTTCTAAATCCACCCATAAAATAGGCTTTAGACAAGTTTAAGTCTTAGATTTTACCTTATCTTTTCATTTTATTTAAATCGTTCATTAATGAGGTAATCACTACATCATCATGATGTCATAAATAAATTTATTTATTTAATGTATAAAAATTATAAAAAAATACCATGATGTAGGAAATATTTTTATATTTCCGATGACTATTTATAGTCTAATATATCATTTATTTAGACAAAATTAAAATTGTTTTACTTAGGTGTTACATACTTTTGTTATATCTTCCTTTTTTTTAAATAAAATGATAACATGTCTCTATCACACAAAAGTGATTTCATGGGGTCCCTAAGTTGGCACAAGGAATCCCATGGTCATCCATGACACAACTAATAGCATTAGGACACATTTTGGGGTCATTTTATATTATTATGATATTATTTCATTACCCTTAACTACCTGATTACTAATTAATCATGATAATTAAAGATAATTGTCGTCGTTACTATTCATAATGTCAAAAAACAAGAGTCTTAATTAAATAATTGGACCTTATGATTCCAAATATGGAATCTATTTTACCAAATTATAAACACAAAAAATGCAGTAATTAATTTAAAAATTATTCCCGCTGTCAAAACAAATACTGTGTTTTTAAGAAACAATATCTATCAAAAGATTGACAATTGTTTATGTCCAATTTTAGAGTGAAATTAATTATAATGACCATCATTGGAATAAATGGTAAAAATATATTCTAATTATACTTTAAAACCACTCAATAGTATAATTTATCACTATAAATTCTTTTGATTAAAAAGTTGTTTTTAAGTATTTTTTTACTATTCATCGAAAATTGGAAGTTCTCAGAAAAATACCAAAATTTCAACATAGGATAATTTTGATATTATGAATCCAAAAATGAAGTCCATTTTGAAATATAAAATTTATATAATTTCAAAAAGTGGGTATTACTATTCATAATGGCTACTTTGATTGGTCGCGGTGTGTTAGAACTCGAGGTTACGTACTACACACGTTACTGTATTATTCAAAGAGAAACGTATCATGGAAGCTTGGGGTGTTATAGTATCGGCATTATGAAGATAATTTTCCAATGAGGAATTACCATTAAGGGGATCAAAATAATCTTATGAATAAAATTTTATCAAATCTATATGTTATATAGCTAAAGATGAAGAAACTATGAATAACATATAAAAGGTATGAATTATTTTAATAGCTTTACTTATGTTTAAAATAAGAAAAATTATTAGGTTGAGATTGATGAATATTAGGACATGATTCAAATTTTTTATTATAGGAAGTGTGTATTGAGGAATAATATGAAAAAGCATGGTTAAAGGTTTATGATTGAAGTGTCTGCATATAGGGTTTAAAGAGTTATGATGTTGTGCTAATTATGGCTTATTGAGAAAAAGGGTTAACATATTTTGGGAACATATGATTTATCACAAAGATAACCATGGGATTAAAATTTGATTTCACGATTAGGTGGTTAAAGTTATTTCGGAATAAGGTCAATATATATTTTGAGAATATTATAGGATTAAGGTGAATGAAAAATCTTGGGCTAATATGGTATTTTCTATAAAAAATTATTGACATTATTTGAGGAATAAATTTTGAGTTGAATTTTGGAAGCATATATACTTTTGTTGTGGTTTTATGGTAACTCAGGTTATTTTGGGGAATGATTATTATATTTTGAAGAATATATGATTATGGTATATAAATTTTTTTATGTGACTTTATGATTGACTGACTGAAAATCACTTTTTTTGTTATCATCTAGGAAGACGGGCCTAGTCCCTCCATTACAAAGAACCTCATGGAGGATGAAAATAATGTAAGCCAAGGGAGTCTTTTTGTACAATGATTTGACACTCCCGTGGAAGAGACCCCAAACCATTGAAAATTATTAGTCCCTCTCCTAAATGTCTGACGCTTTCTAGAGTGTCTGCAACAATATTAGTCTCCCTCCAACTATGATGTATGTTTTGACCCGAGGTAGTTTGCATAGCGCACCTTCTGATAATATAAACTAGGTCCCATGGGGTCTCATGTTTCCCCTAGACCATCTTCACCAGAACTGCAGAATCCGACTCCAATTCTGACACTTGGAAGTTGTTCTCCCTACAGACTTGGAGCCCAGTATAAAGTGTTTGTGCCTCTGCCCCTAAGGAATTACTCAGACCATAGAAGGTGTTGAATGCAATAAGAACAGAACTGCAAGCATCGCGTAGGACTCCTCCACCTCTCATGAGTCCATCTCTGAGAGAACCATCCACATTGAGTTTAAGTCCACTGGAAGAGGGGTTCCATCCAACCCATCTACCACCCAAACTTCCATGCGAAATGGGTCTATTGAGCATGTTGCACACCAATCCTGATTATTGACTCCCTTTCAGAAATGATAGTATTTCATTGATTAAGGAACGATCCCTTATATAATGAAACGAAACAGAAGCACGGGAACCCAGTCTTGTACTATTCCTTGCCTCCCAAATTGTCTAGCAGATGGAAGTAAGGATAATGTCCTGAATTATACATTCAATGATCTTTTTCTCCAGCCCTTGAATCCATGAGAACATTAGATCATGAAAGGATGGTTTCTGAAGACCAATCCTTGGATGTGTGAAACAAAGTGACCAGAGTTCAACTGCCCAGTCACTCTGTGCAAAAAGATGATCTATAGATTCCCTCCTCAATCTCGCACAACAGAAGCATCGAGAGGCTAAATGTATACCCCTCCTATGAATGAATTCATATTTTGGTAAATCTTTTCTCTTAATATGAAAAAAAATAAATATAATTTTGGTGGGAATTTCTTTACACCAGTATTTCTCAGCCCACTCTTCCGTAACAATCCCTGCATACCTTCTCCTCCTAAAATCCCAGGCGGAGAAGTTTCCCAAAGTTGAAATCGTGAAACAACACCTATCCTCCTCCTTGAAAAATCTAATACTATCGAACACCACCTTCTAATCCTAATTAAGGATTTCCTCAAGGAGCGTAGGATACTTGCTTGCTTCTTTGAAATAGATATTGGGGGAAGGACAACCCAAGAAAAAGATCCTCTCCCCCACCCAATTATCCTTCCAAAAACCAATATATCCTCTTATAATGATCCACCGATAAGATTCATAAAGCTCATCCATATGATCAAACATGCACCATGCCAATCCAAAATGACCTATACTTCTGCCTTCTCCATAACTATGAAGATAACCATATCTTCCCTTGAAGAAAGAGGCCCACATCGATCTTCCCATTATGATGTCCCATGCAATCCTTTCTTGAATTCCCTGCATGCTTTCATAAATATCACGTAACCCCATGCCACCCTTCTCTAATGGTCTCTCCATATGCTCCCAGGACACCCAATGATAGTGTCCATCCTGGTTGGCATCCCACAGGAAATTCATCAGAACCTTCTCCATTATTTCAATTGTCCCCTTAGGTGTCTTGATGATCGACAGAACATGTAGAGGTATGGATGTGAGAATGCTATTGATAAGCATGATGTGTCCCATGAAGGATAGAATCTTTCTCTTCTAGTTAAATATTCTTCCCAGAATTCAATTTAGGACGTCTTGAAAATATATTTTCTTAACACGTCCTAGAGAGAGCGGAACCCCAAGGTACATCAAAGGAAGCTGCCTCTGTTGGAAAACTAGGATCTCTTGGATAGCCCTGCATCATCTCCACGAGCACATATTGGATATATAGAATGGCTCTTCCCTGTATTGATAGTCTTTCCACTCAAATAACAATACACTGAGAGGATACCCATGAGTCTGATCAAGGATCCATGTCTTCCATTCACGAAAACCAGAAAACCATCTGCAAACATCAAGTGTGAGATGGACTCCCTTCCTTTCCTTCCAAAGTATGGTTCAAGATTCCCATTTTCCATGCCCCTCTTAATATTTCGAGATAGGGAATCCTGTGCCAAAATTAAGAGAGAAAGAGACAAAGGGTCACCTTGTCGAATGCCCTGCACTGATTTGAAGAATCCAAAACACTTCCCCTTTAGAGATATTGATAGCCACGGGGATGCGTAACACCAAAAACCGAGTTCACAAACCCTCTCCTGAAACCCAAAATTACGCATCACCTGGATGATAAAGCTCCATTCCACCTTGTCATAAGTTTTATCCATATCCACTTGTGTCAATATACTTTTATTTTGGTGACAAAAAACTCAACATGTGAGGACACAATTTTATAATATGGGGATAATGTGAAGACATGATATTTAAATATTTAATTATACATTAAATAATACTATGTTAGATTAAATTTACCACACATAACACTAATCTTTAATAAACTATGATATACTATAGAAATATTATTTAAATATGATCGTTATAACCTAGTTATTGGATTAGCGGGTATGAATAGGAGTAAATTCATTATAATATATATATATATATATATATGTTTTACTAATAAATTTTTTTTATTACTTCCTAGGAAATATGTTCTCAATTTTGAATAATAAAGTAAAGAATAGTTAAATCTTAAAAGAGTGATTTTTCTATAAAAACATTTTTATTATATTTTTTATATTTTTTTAAATACAAAAAATTTAAATTTTAGGAATTGAATTTGATAAAATTTACTTATTTTTTCAAAATATAAAAATTATAATGGGGTGAATTTTTTGGGATTTTTCAGAAATTGTTTATTTTTTGATGAATAATGAAAAATATTTAATTTACAAATAATATCACTTTTATAATATTATCATGAAATGGGAATTACTTAAATGTTTTTGAAACATTTTTCATATTAAAAATAAATATTTAAGATATAAAATAATTCATTTAAAAAATATATTATTGAGCTTATAAATCTATTTTTGACATTTTTGAAATCTAAGTAAAGTTTTTATTAAAATAAAAACTATTTTAGGTACTTCTCTTTTAATCAAGATATGGAAAGCTTATATTCAGTTTTTGTTTAGTTTTAAAGAAAAAAATTCTCCTTTTAGTTACCCTAATCCAATTAATTAAATGATAATCAACATTATAAATTATTTTCATATAAAATCATTTTTATGCTTAAAGCATAGATTTTTCAATAAACAGTTTTTTGTTACATTTTGGTAGATTATATTAAAACTGATTTTACCACCTCTATGAAGTGATGTGATTCCTTTTTGATTTAAATGGTTGGTAATAAGGATATATTTAATAAATATATATGATAATTATGATATATTTACGTTTTTTTGAAATATTGATAATTTTTTACCTTCTTTCTTTCTATCCTTTAAAAAATGGAAGCATCACTCGTGCGTACATACAGACAACCATCTCTACAAAGTGATGTAATTAATTTTTCATGAAAAATTTAAATGGGTGGTTTTGAAAGTATATTGAATTTATAAAAATTATAGCTATAAAATGTTTAATATTTTATAGATGAAGGAACCAAAACCCCTATAGGCCACAATTAACATACCTAAGCTGTTTTGGAAATTAAGAACTAAAAAACTCCCAAACAACCAACATGAACTATACCAATTTAGTAAATAAATGAAACAAGATAATAAATGAATTAAAAGGAATAATACCATGGTATTAAAGATGAAAAAGTTTCTAAATTAAGTAAATAATTAATTTTATTTTATTATTCAGGAGGGTAGAGAATGTACGAAACAATTCAAGGCTCGAGATAAATGATTTTTCACTAAAATGTTATTTTAAATGTTTTAATTTATTTTTCCTCAATATCCATATTATTTTAAATGTTTCAAAAAATTTATTATCTATGATTCAAATATTTTTAATGGTCATTTTCAACTACTTTTTACTTTCTTTATAAATTTTTAAAAGGCAATATTTTCATCATTTCCCAAATGGGTTATTTTTATTTTTATTTTACAAAAGTACAAAAAGAATGTTTTTTTAGTTTTCAAAATGACCAAATTTTCCAACCATCATATTTTTTATCCAATATAAATATTCCTCTATAAGTTTCTATATTTTTTCAAATGAAATAATATTGTCATTATTTTGGTAATTTTGATTTTTAAAATATGTTCAAAAGTAAAGGATATTTCTTCTTATATTAAAAAATAATTTATATTTTATTTATAATAGTATTTTTTATCAATGTAAAAATCATTTAAATATTATTATGCTTAAATGGGGATGAACTCTAATAATACCATCCACCTTATTTCTATGGATAGATTATGATCATTTTGTTCAATATATTGAATGGGGAAATAATGGCTTTCTGTTTGGTAGTTTTAAAATATGAATATTTATATTGATTATGTATTTTATTTTTTGTTCACTCCTTTCACATGATTAATCCATTATACCTAGTAAGTGATGGGTGGGTCCGATATTAGATATCCTCTTGATGCATTATTAGGTATCATGAGACAAACTATCCTAAGTATTTGGTGTATTCCAATATAATTATTTATGATCTCTTAGCATAGGGCCTTGATGTTGTTATTTAAGATGTCTTGGAACAAGGCCTTAATGGTAAGATTATGTTTTTGGATATTATTCATTCTATCATTATGAAATAAGTTATTATTTTCCATGTAGTTATTTATATTTCCCATGGACATATTTCATGTTCATGTTTTTGATGGGTTTTTATGACAATATTTTTATTTCATAAGAAAATAAATAGAGCTTATGATTTGAAAAAAAGTTTATAATTTCCTAAGAGTGAAAGGATTTTTTTCAAGGAAAATATTTCATTCTTTAAAAAAATCCTCATGAATTATGATTTTTCCTTTATACTTTCTTATTAAATGATTTATAAAATGATTTGGTTAAAAAGATTATTTTAAAAGTAGGTGATTATTTTAAACTGAAGGTTTATTATGTGTAATGGAAAGCTTCCTAATGCCTTTTCATGAATTTCAATTGGATTAATAGGATTACTTTATTTTTATATCCCTTACTATGATTTTTTTCACATACCTTATTTTTAAATATTTTTCACAAGGCTTAAAAATGTGTAGTTATTATATAAAGGTATATTGTGATACTTCCTAAATAAAAAAAAGGTTTCTTGAATGAAATAGGGTTATAAAAAATAGCCTCTTTTTGGGGGCAAATCATACACTGAGTAGAAGTTTCCACTTTGTATGTACAAGATTTCCTAATTCATTACAACTATAAACCTAAAATGTCTTTTGGGATATAAGTGAATTAGTATTTTTTATTGAAATTTTAATTATGGAAGTTAAAATTTGAGTTTCTTTAGTTGGTATCAAATCTAATATGTAAATAGTATGATTTTAGCACTAGATCTGGTTATAAAGGTCTGGGGTGTTATACTATTCCTGTATCATACTCGCATTCTTCGATGAACATAAACATAAGCACATCCTTTGGAGTTAGAGTATTACTCCATCCACCACCATCTATAGTGTCATAATCACATTATTTTTACTTGAATTTTACTATGATTAGTGATGCTACTATGGAGAAAAACTAGAGAATTCATGGGTTCTGGTGTATGGTCTTAATAATGCAGTGAGTTCTGGGTGTGGTTCAAAGAACAGATGAATAGTGATGAACCAAAAAATGATGGATTGAATAAATTATCCCAGAAAGGTTAAATGGATAAACCATTGATATTGTACTTAAGATTCATTGATGGAATGGTCAAAAGTATTTCCAATAGCATATTTTATGATGTTTTATGTACTGCATGTTCGGAATTCTCAATTACATATAGTGTGGTCCATGATCTATGGTGCTAATATTTTGTTAACTTGTAAATATAACACTTCATATCACTCTCTGTCACATTCCATGTGTCATTAATATGAGTGAATCAGCATGTAGTATTTGTATATTCTCATATGACATGAAAGGCCCACATGTTAAGTTTCACATCACACATGAAGCATACCTCGAGGAATACTACTCAACATATACAAATAATAAATGACCAGAAGCCATGTAGGTCCTACACATTCTATATTACATAGATATGTTGAATAATTCTAGGTTCTATATTCCATGTACTTCCATAGATGTTATGTTTTCTGTGTAAGAATAATTTTGAGTTCCTTCTATATACATAAGGTTTAGTAATCTACCACTTATCCATACAATCCATGTACCTATATTGAACATGATGAGTATGTTTAACTCTCAAAGATTTAGCTATGAAATTACATGAATATCCCTTCATGAATCCCTATAAGTCATGTACTATACTAGACATGTCTTGTACTTGTCTATTTAGTGTAATCTTTGTGAATTCTCACTCAAGTACTAGTTTTGGACATATAAGTAATATATTCTGAGAATATTCTCATATAGATCACAAAAGTGTGATTTACCTGGACACTGGAGGTTGTTTAGGATTCAATTTTAATAGTTTTAGGATATTTTCTTTTTCAGAGAGATGATGGGTGATGGGTGATATGTTTAGTGTTGAGATGGAGTTTTTTACTCACATGTGTATCGGGGCATGATCATCTATTTTTGGGGTGTAGGTACTCCTATATTGAGATACTCATAACAAGGCATGGTATCTCATATATAAACGGGGTTCAAGAAATTCCTCATTTGTTAGTGTAGGGTCCTCTATCAATAGAGTTAATAATACCCCATTTTTGGGGTGTGTTCCTCTATCAGTAGAGTCATTAATCTCTCATATGTTAGGGAATGTTTATACAGAGATTTCAGGTACTCCATCATTCAATATCCATATTCCATGATGAGGCGTAGTCCCTACTATTGATGAAGATATGTGGATTTGATGTTCTAGAAGTTAATTATCTTGGGTTGAGATTCTCTATGATAATCAAGTCCCTTTCGTAGATAAAACCAAAAGATCTGAGTTGTGTGGTTGATGACCAACTTAGATATAGTTATCTGTTTTTATATAATAATATTTGGATACTTTGTGTTGTGTTTATTTCCTTTTATAATTTCCACTTATATATTCAGGGAATCCTAATGGGTATATTTATACTCACCCCTATATGGGATTTCTTCCAACACATTTTGTGTATGTGCAGATGATGCATAATTTGGAGTTGGACTTCGAGGATCTCATAGAGATAGTGGATTTCATGCTTAGTGGATCTTGGTAGTGATTATTTTTTCAGTGCATGTTGTTGGAAACACTCATGTCAGGATGTGTATTTAATTTTTTCCCACTTTTCAATGTTTTTCTTTGACTAGGATTTTGGGATTTGTATTGTTCCTTGTTTATGGATTTTGAGATATATTGTATTGTTGGGATATTGGCCAAAATTACATCCATGATTTATGTTATTTGGTTCCATTAAATATGGGTTTTAATTGTTATATATATATATTATTATGAAGATATGAATATATTTATAGGTTTATATGATATGGACTCCAATTTATGTATTATTCCTTCTAGGTTCTTTTCATTATCCCCAAGCCAATTTGAGGCAAGCTTGGAGTGGCACAGTTCATCTAATGTCAACCTAAGTGAGATCTCTAAGGACCGGGTCATTCCATAGAGATAATACATGAAAAGTAAACCATATATCTAACTATTCATTAATAATTTGAATGAAATAATAAATTTAAAATTTCAAAGTAGACTAATGTGGAGGGGAAATAAAATAAGAATATAGTAGGAACTACTTAACAATCATTACAGATAATTTATCCACATTTATATCCAATTTTTTTAAACATTTTATAAAAAAGGTATAATTATAATTTCACATATAAATAAAGTCAAGGAGAAGGTTTCAAGATCTCCAATAGAAAAGGATAATATTAGTTCTACCGATAAAAAAAGACATCGAGATCTCTAAAATCCATCCATAAGTGGGTAAATAACTTTCATTTAACCATCTTCTTCTCCATCTTAAAATGAATATCCTGCTACTATGTCTACACATCCTAATCCATCTATTCTAGTTACACTTACCCCACCTATTATAATAAATTAAACTTTCAAACAATATAAATATAAGAGTGGCATTTTTAATGACCTCAAATCAATAAAATTTCATCAAAAGTTTAAAAAAAGTTCCTTTTAAATATATAAAAATGAATGGTATCTAAAACTAAAAAATGTGAAGTAGAATGTGAATAAACATGAAAGTAAATTTTTTATTTTAGTAAATACTATGATAGTGTTACCAACATTTATTGAGGATAATGAATTAATATATGATATGTTTGGCAATAATTATCCACCTACTTTGGTAATAGAATATATACATCTCAATAGATTGATTTCAAGGGATAAATAACTAACTAACCTTAATAAATGGATTAATTAATATATAAATTGAAAAAATTAATTTAAGTATAGAATATAGTCTATGTATATTTCAAAAAAGAAATATTCTTAGTCAATTTTTCATTTCAGTTCATGTGAACTTCTATCCAAAATATCATACCATTTATTTTTTTATAAAACTTTATATTTTGTAATTATTTTTTTATTATAATTCTCATTTTATTATTTATTATTATCAATAGTGTGAGAAAAATAAAATATGATAAATTAATATATGGAAATATGGTTATCATAGATAGATTAATGGGAGTAATAAATTGAGGGGGAGTTTCCAAATATACATTACCTATTTATCTGTCGTCCCAAATTTTTCATAAAAATATGAATTATATTTTTACTTATTATTAAACTTATCATGTCATGGGATTATAAAAATATGTTACATTTTGGGTAATATTTCAAATTAAAACCATTGGATCCTTAGTTTTGATCAATCAAAACACACATATATTTTATACATTTTTTTCTTGGAATAAAATTTATTCACTTCATTAAAATATAAATGATTATAAAAAATAGATGATACTTATGGGTTTTAAGGGACTATCATAGTATCTTTAGCAATAAAAAAGAACCCATGTAATTTTTTGATCAATCTTTAAGGATCAACATGCTTGAAATATTGAAGAAACATATACCTTTAAAGTGTAATTAATCACCTTCATCTCATTATAGTTGCTTGGTGATGATAATAAGGGTAGAAAATAATATTCTTCATAACTATAAGGTGATTATACCATCCTTTGGATCCGTGATCATATCATGAGTATTCTCATAAGTTGAAAGGGGTGCAATCGCCTTCACCATACGTGATCAACACTAATAAGAAGAAGAGAGTTTCACAAAGCATTCATGAAATAGATCATCACCACACCACCAATGAGGGAACTCATTCCCTTTTGTAGTTCATACTCAACACCCTCCTTTTAATGAAACACATCGGCCATATACAAAAAATCAAGTGGAAACCCTTTCATTACTTCCCATTGTAAAATCCGTTGAACCCATTCTATGAATATGAAATCCATGTTTAATATATTCATAATAGATTGGAAATTTAAGGAAACCACGTAGGAGGAAGGTGGATGATGCGTGCATATTATGTGGTATATTGTATTTCCTATTTTACTATATGAAATAGGAAATAGTACCATCCCAATATTCTTTTATGATATACTATAATCATATTTCATGATATGTAGCACATGCATATCATACCATTTGATTCAAGTAAGTAGTAAAATATGACTGACTTCTTTTAAGTTAATATCCATTAATCTCCCACATACACTAAAATAATTTAAGTACTTAATGAAAAACATCACAAATATTTGTGAATCCATCCAAAACTTATTTTGGATATGATTTCATTGAACTCTCTTAATTTTGTAATAAAATCATTTTACAAAACTTAATCCTTATCCAAAGGCCTAATTGTGTGTCCCTACAGTCCTTAAAATCATGAAAAAAAATATAATCCTTATTTCATATATATAATAAAAGAGTAGTTTTTAGTAAACAATCAGTTTTACTCAATCTACTAAGGGTTTTGGCATGATCTTCATCAAAAATATTCATATCTCTATACAAACATGCCCACCAAAAGATATATTATACAAATCATATATATAGCATCATGTTTCTATTTTATGGTAGTCTTAAACCCCTATTTTGATCATTATTTGGTTGGGTTGTGTTTAGGGGTTCATCAGGTGGAATTTTGGAAAATTTAAAGGGATTTTGGGATGTGCAGGGTCGGCGCATAGTTTGTCCAAATCATGTATCCTATTAGTGCAAACCCGAGCAATGAGGTTTTTCACAGTTGGTACATGGTTTGATAAACCATACTCTCACCAAGGAGAAATCATGAAACCCTATCAGTGGGGGTTCAAAGCTAGGGTGTACAATTTTTCTAACTGTTTGTTCGTGCCCAAGAAACTTTTCACCTGGGGTTTTAATTAATCCAAAAATTGGTTAAAATTTCCCCAACCCCCCCCCCCAATTTAGACACCTCTTGGGCTTAACTGGACCTAGAACATTTTCCTAGGTTGGTGGAGCTCTCAAGGAACGATTTTGGATCCCCCAAACCCTCTCCAAGGTAGATTAAATCTAGGTGATCTTTGTTCGGTCCTTTCCCATTAATATTTCTCTTCCCATTATTTATATCCCACTCTCTTATCCTCTCTACCTTAGGGTTTGTTAGATATCTATGTTGTTATATGATCTAATGTAAGTTTTTTTAGTTCTTGAATATAGGTTTTATTCTTGGATCTTTATTGATAATTTTTTTATTGTCGATTCCCACTTAGGGATTTGTAATTCATGATCTTGTGATCCTGAGGTAGGTGCTTCCATTTATTCTTGGTCAATTAATCTAACAGATAATTTTTTAATTTTTTTATTTACTTTTAATTAAATTCTATACACCCAATTTGGTGTATATTGGGGTTTTAAATTTATGTAGCGTGAAATTGGAAAAAAACCCATTCTCGAGAATTGGAGTGAGATTTTGATTTGATGAAATTAATGAAAAATTATGAAATTTAAATTATGGAATTTAAATTGTGATATTGAATTGATAAATTTATTTTAAATTTTTATTTGAGAAAAATGAATTAATTTTTTTAATATAAATCTATTGGTTTTATCCTGTAAAAGGCACGATTTGATTAAGAATCCATTTTGGTTTTTAAATGGAAATTTACGTATTGGAATGGGAAATGGGTTTAATTGTATTTTGAAAAGTTTTGAAATAAATTTCACACTATTGACTAATGTTTGAGCACATTCAAGCCTAGGTAGTTATTCAGTTATTAGGGACAAACATGATAGGATGTTGTTGGACTCACCTATTTTGATGATCCCAAATCATGTTTCATTTATGTGATAATCATGTTTCTATTATATGATAATCATGTTTCATTAATATTCTTAGTTTATATCAAGTGATAGTCATGTACTTTAAATCTCACTCTTCTATTGTTTAAGCTTACAGTGCAAAATTTCTCTAAGTATGAAAGTTCACCGACGAAAGGTCACCGATGGAAGGTCACTGATGGAAGGTCATTGATGAAAGGTCACTGATGAAAGTTCGCTAATGAAAGGTCACTGATGAAAGTACACCGATGAAAGGTCACCAATGAAGGTCACCGATGAAAGATCACCAATGAAAGGTCACCGATGAAAGGTCGCTGATGAAAGGTCACTGATGAAGGTCACCAATGAATGGTCATTGATGAAGTCCACTGATGAAGGTTATCATTGATAAGGTTTCTGCTTAAGGATACCGTTGAGAAGGTTACCATTGAAGTTTACCGTTGAAGGTTACCGTTGAAGGCTACTGATGCAGTCTACCATTGAGCCTACTATTGATAAGGCTATCGTTACCAGCCTACCGATACCCACTCTTCTACTCCATACTTTGTCAAATTTTTAAGATTATTCTAACAGTCATATTTGGTAAATTTAATGCTTCTGACATTAATTAATGCTGATTATAGACATATCAATAGATTGTATCTGGGGACAGTACGAGGTACGAGGAGGACCACACATGATGTACTTATTCCTATTATCGGACCTCAAGAATAAAATAGAAGACCGAGGAATAAAAGAAAGAGTTACAAGAATCCATCATGTGAAATGTGTTAAGATAGAGGAATTCAAGAGAAAGATCTTACTCGCTAGATCAAAGAAGGACACGGAAGAACCATCAAGCACATACACTGTGAGACCAAGAGCTTCAAGAAGATCGTTTTGGGAGAAAAAATTCAAGACTATCTTCGGTGCTTCATCAACTCTCTTCCAAATCAAGAAGCAGATCACTCATTTCCTAGAAGCTAGAACCTAGAGTTGTGACACTCTGTTTTGAGGAAAACTTCTAGAGAAAGACTCAAACTGAAATTTCTTCACTCCAAGGATTCAAGATTTGAACTTCAAACACATAGTGCTTTATAAATTAAATCTCATAATATTAGCTCTATTGTGTTCTTTTATTTTACATTTTTTAGAAGTGTGTATGTATTTCTGTTACACACACTGTCTCCTAAGCATGAATTGGAAGATACTAAAAATCCCCACATCAAACTTCACTTACATCTTGTTTCCCATGTATAACTGTGGAAGAGACCATGTGTGGTATGTATGGTTTTTTTCCCACGAAGAACTGTGGTATAGGGTGTGAGCCCTGGAAATTTTGTGAAAATTGTTTAAAGGCCCGATACAGGTTGTGTATCAATTTTATAATTCATATAGAATTCTTGGTGGTAGTTGATCACCAAGTGGAGATGTTTAAGTCTCAGAATGAGACTGGACCTCTTGTTTAACTTTGTTGTGCACTATATTTTGTAATACTATCTTTTTTCTATTTTCTGCTGCTCATAATTACTAAAACAGAAAACAATTTTGCATTGACTTTGATATTTAGTTCTAGTTAGGGTGTGTATGTGTTTAATTCAGTAAAATTGTTTCAAAAGTTGAAGAAGTATTTTTCACTGATTCAACTGAGGACTAATCACCCTTTGAGAAACCTATTGACCAACTAAATATTTATATCACTACTTCCTTAATTAACTGGGCCGTTTCGAAATTGGGGGATCTTTGTCATAAAGTTTTTAATAGAAATTTTAAGTAGGAACTCAATTCACCCCCCTTTTGAGATTCCACTCTGAACCAACATTTGGTATCAAAGGATTCATTTTTATTCCTACCATATGAACTGTTGTGCAAGTTTTCAAATTCTTTCCAACTGTGATTTTATTTGTATCTTAATGATCTTAAAATTTCTATCATATCTAAATTTTTAGTTATTTAAAATTATAATTAACTATAGATAACATAGTTGAGGGTGATGCTACTAACATGCCACCTTTATTTAATGGTAATAACTATAATCAGTGGAAATTAAAAATGAAAATTTATTTAGAGAGCATGGGTCCTAAAATCTGGGACACAATTGAAGAACCACATGCCTTGCATCTTACTGCTAGGGACACATGGTTTCAGTTGACTAAATCTACATATAAAAATAACTTTAAATAAATTAATGCATTTTATTTTTCTCTAGGTGACGAGGAATTCAATAGAATATCAACCTGTGAAACTGTTTATGAAATTTGGGATACTTTGGATACTTCTCATGAGGTAACCACCAATGTTAAAGAAATGAGATTAAATACCTATACTATTAAATATGATAATTTTAAAATAAAGCCTGATGAACTTATATCTGAAATGTATCTCAGGTTAAATGAAATAGTAAATACCATGAGTCTTCTTGGAAAAGCAGTGGATAGCAAGTATCATATTATGAGGGTGCTTCAATGCCTGCCTGACACATGGAGAGGAACTTCTGTTTCTATCTGAGAATCCTGTGACATAGGCAATCTACCAGTAAAGGAACTAATTGGAAAACTTAGGATGTTTAAAGAAGAGCTCAAGGTAAATCAAGAAGATTATGAAGAACCAAGAAATAAATATGTAGCATTCAATACTACTACCTCAAAGAGAAAAGATAAATAAAAAGTTCAAGATTCTGTAGAAACTTGCACCAGTGAAGACTCAGACTCTGAAAGTGATGATGAGATGGCTCATCTTGCTAATAGATTCAAAAATTTTACCGTAAGAAGAAGTTCTTGAGAAATTCAAACTATAAAAAAATTTATGATAGTAAAGTACTGTGGAAAAAGGACAGAAAATGGAATGATAACACAAATGATATAGTCTTCTATGAGTGTAAATGAAAAGGCCATGTGAAGGCTGATTGTCCCAAGCTAAAATTTAAGAAGAAATATGAAGACAAGGGAAAGGTATATAAAAAGGATATGAAATCTACTTGTAGTGCTTCAGAGGATAGATCCAGTGGATCTAACACTTCTGATATTGAAAAGAAAAAACATGAAAACATGTGTTTCATGATAGAAACATCTGAGGTAATACCCAATTCTCCTATACATAATGCATATTATTATGGAAATGAATTTTAATCAAATAATTATGAGAATATGACTAAGGATGAACTATTTGAATATTTTGGAATGCTTGAGGATACCTTTAATAAACTCAAGGATAAATATAGATTATTGAAAAGACAACATGCTTTAAATGATAATTATAAGTCTGATTTGGATATTGAGAAAGAAAAATGTGCTCAACTATTAAAAGAAAATACTGAACTTAAATTATCAAATGAGTAATTAAATAGAGATCTTGAGAAGTTTACTACAGGTAGAGATACCTTGACTCAGTTTCTAGGAAAACAAATTACTTCAAAATACAAAACTGGTTGAGGATATCAACCAAGACAGAGAAGGACTATTAAAAATAAATTTGTTACAAAATATGAATAGTTCACTGCTAGTTCAAGTTCTGGACCATCTTTTGAAAAACATTTCTCTAAAGGACCTAAAAAAGTGTTCATGTCTCAAAACATATATGTTGATTATAGTAAACCTGTGAGACAAGTATGGGTTTCTAAAGATTTACTTGCTAACCTATCTAGACCCAAGAAAATCTAGGTACCAAAGTTAACCTACACTTAATATTTTTTGCAGGAAAATTGTCTGAAGAGATCCTGTAAAAATATATGGTACTTGGATAGTGGATCTTAAAGACATATGATAGGATACTATTCATTCCTCAAGAGCCTAATTAATGTTGATGGTGGACATGTCGCATTCGGTGACAATGCTAAAGGGAATATCCTCGGCTTAGTCTAGATTGGTAACCCTAATACTGTATTAATTTCAAAAGTACTTTTTTTATTGGTTAAAATAGAATTTACTAATTATCTCTCAGTTGTGTGATGATGGATTTAATGTTAAATTTGAAAATGATGCATGCAATGTTTTTAATTCTAGAAATTATTTAATATTTACTGCTCTTAGAAATGAAAATGTATATGTTGTTGATTTAAATTCTTTAGCTAAGAAAAATGTTTCTTGTTTAAATGTGTTTCAAAAGGAATCCTAGTTATGGCACAGAATATTATGGCACTGCAATGTACACTAACTTAGGAAACTAACTAGGAAAGGTTTAGTTAGTGACTTACCTAAATTGGAATTCCAACATAACAAAGTTTGTAATCATTTTCAAAAAGTAAAACAACCCAAAGATTATTTTAAAACAAAGAAATAAGTTTCTATTTCTCAACCACTTGAGTTGCATCACATAGATTTGTTTGGATCATCTAGAGTTTCAAGTTTAAATGGGAATCACAATGTTTATATTCTTGTAGATGATTATTATAGATATACTTGGGTATACTTTCAAGATCACAAAAGTGAAGTATGTTCTTACTTCATTAAATATTCCAAGTCTGTAGAAAATCTTAGTGGACTTAGAATTAAGACCATGAGAAGTGATCATGGTCTTGAGTTTGAAAATCAAGAGTTTGAATCTTTTTTCTCACAAAATGGCTATAATCACAATTTCTCTACGCCTATAACACCTCAACAAAATGGAGTTGTAGAAAGAAGAAATAAGACACTTCAAGAGATTACCCGGACTATACTAAATGAGTATAATATACCTATATATTTTTGGGCTGAAGATATTAATATAGCTTGTTACATAATCAATATATTCTTAATTAGAACTTTTCTTAAGAAAAAACCTTATGAGCTATGGAATAATAGGAATCCTAAGGTTAATTAATTTAGAGTTTGTGGTTACAAAGTCTTTATCCTTAACACTAAGGATAATCTTGACAAGTTTTCTTCTAAAAGTGATGAAGGAATTTTCCTAGGTTACTCAATCTCCATTAAATATTATAGAGTTTTCAATAAGAAACCAAATGTGTGGAAGAATCAGTTCATGTCAAATTTGATTAAACTGATCCACATGAACCCAAAAACTTAGTTTAACATCTTGAGGAAGATATGTCAATTCTGGACCTTAATGATAAAGACAGTGAACCCTTAGTAAAAACAACTAGTTCTGGAAAATTTTCAGAATCTAGGAATGGTGAATCTAAACCTATAGACAACCATTAGGAGTTTAGTTCAACAATTTCTAGATGTATTAGAACTCTAAAGAATCATCCTTTAGATGTTGTAGTAGGTGATCTAAATAGAGGAACACAAACTAGATCTTCTCTAAGAAATCGGGTTGAACATCAAGATTTTCCATTATATATTGAACCCAAAAATATTAATGATGCTATCAATGAAGAATTTTGGGTGATAGCTATGTAAGAAGAATTAAATCAGTTTGAAAGAAACAAGGTTTGGGAATTAGTAGAAAGACTTAAAGACACTTTGAACATTGGCACTAAATTGGTATTTAGAAATAAAGTTGATGAACCTAGAAACATAGTTAGAAACAAGGTTAGACTAGTTGCACAAGGATATAGTCAAGAATAAGAAATATACTATAAGGAAACCTTTTCACCTGTAACTAGACTAGAAGCCATTAGGATACTACTTAATCATGCAACTCCTGTGAATTTCAAATTTTATCAAATGGATGTCAAAAGTTAATTTCTAAATGGGTACATAGTTGAGGATGTATTTGTTGAACAACCCCTAGTTTTACAAATTCCCATTTTTAAAATTGTGTCTTTAAACTTTCTAAATATCTATATGGTTTAAAACAAGCTCCAAGAGCTTGCTATGATAGACTTAGTTATTTTCTTATTTCAAAAGGTTTTACTAAAGGAATAGTTGATCCTACTCTTTTTATTAAAAGGAATTCTAAAGATGTTTTAATAGTATAGATTTATGTAGATGACATTATTTTTGGATCCTCTAAAAATTCTTTATGTGCTAATTTTTCAAAAATGATGCAAGATGAATTTGAAATGAGTTTAATGGGGGAACATAAATTTTTCTTTGGATTTCAAATTTTTCAAAATAAAAATTGAATTCTTTTAAATCATAGTAAATATACTAAGGATCTTTTGAAACATTTTCATTTGGATAGTAATAAAGGTATTGATACACCTATGAGTACCACTTGTAAGTTGGATGCTGATGAAACTAGTAAATCAGTGGATCAAAACAATTACAGAGGTATGATTTGGATTCTCCTCTACCTTACTACTAGCAGACCTGATATTATGTTTAGTGTATACATGTGTGCTCATTTTCAATTCAATCCCAAAGAGTCTCATTTAACTGCTGTTAAAAGGATTTTTAAATATCTCAAGTACACTACAAACTTAGAACTATTTTATCCAAGAGTACAATCATTTGATTTAATAAGTTATTCAGATGTTGACTGTGTTGGTTGAAAGTTAGATAAAAATAGCACCTTTGGAACATGTCACATTTTGGGCAAGTCACTAGTATCTTGGTGTAGTAAGAAACAGAATTATGTTTCATTATTTACTGTTGAAGTTGAATATATAGATTTTGGTAGTTGTTGTGATCAAATTATGTGGATAAAACACACTTTACTAAACTATGGATATCAATTCAAACATGTCTCTATAAACTATGATAATACAGGTGCTATTAACATCTCTAAAAAACCAATATCTCATGCTAGGACAAAGAACATTGATGTGATACATCACTTCTTGAGAGATCATTATCAAATAGGTGACATCACTCTTGAATTCATTGGCACTGAACACCAATTGGATTATATATTCACAAAGCCTTTGAATTCTAAGAGGTTAAATTACATCAAACATGAGTTAGGTATGATAAACTGTTAAGTTAAAACCTCACCATTGCACCTCACCGTTAGGAACCTCACCGTTGGACCTCACCATTAGGAACCTCACCTTTGGACCTCACCATTCAGAACCTCACCGTTAGACCTCACCGTTAGGAACCTCACCGCTGCACCTCACCGTTAAGAACCTCACCATTTCACCTCACTATTAGGAACCTCACTGTTAGGAACCTCACCATTGCACCTCACCATTAATAACTTCATTGTTGGACCACACCGTTAGGAACCTCACTGTTGGACCTCACCATTGGGACCTCACCATTGGCACCTCACCATTGGCACCTTACTGATAGTTGACTTTTATGAGACTTTGCATTTTTTTGTTTTCCAGAATTTGGAACGTTTTTAGTATTACTTATTTCTTTTACTTGATTTATTTTTCAATCCCTAAATGATAAAAATAAAGAACACACCGCATTTCGATCCACTTCAATCCTCTCCCAAACCTCTTTCTCCCTAATCCTAGAACCTCACTTCCTGCTGAACCCCTCGAACCGCTCCCGATTGAAATCAAAAGATTTAAGAGGCTGATGGTTAGTGATGAAGGATATGTGTCGAATCCTAAGAGACCTCGAGTTGGGTCTAGTAGTGGAAGCCAGATAGTGGAAAAGCTGACCAATCCACACTTGTCGAAGAGGGAAATCATGGTTGATAATGAACTAATCTCGGAATGGCTATTGTCAAGAAGGTCTCTAGTACCAAAGTCACTTGAAGTTCAAAATTGGTTCGAATGCTTTGCAAATAACAATGGACCCTATTATATGAAGCTAGTGAAGGAGTTTTATGAATCTCTAAAGTTATAGCAGTCTGAAAATGAAAATCATATGTCTTAAAAGGTAAATGGAGTAAGTGTGAGATTCTCCTCTGTTGAATGGGATGACTGTTTAAGAGTTCCACATGAATGGATTTTTGATTACTACTTAGGATTGGTACCTCCCAATAGTGAGTTCTTATATTATGAAGAAGCTCTGGCTGAACTGACAGGGAATGGGATCCCTAGGAAAGTGATTGTTGTTGAAATAAAAGGATAACACAAGTTATTTTTTAAATTTTTTCATCATGTCTTGAGTCCAAGAAGAGGGGACTTTTCTACCCTAAAGTATCAGGACATATTCCTTTTGTATCTGTTGAATCATGGACAAAAGATAAATTTTTGTTGGTTGCTGATGATTCAATTAAAGGATATGAAAAATCCCAGTTCCAAATATAATGCTTTGTTTGATACCAAATTTATATCCTCGATGTTTAAAGTGAAAAGAGTTGCTGGAAATAAGGAGGAAACAATTTTTGTAAGGGACAACTTCTGTATTACCAAGATGATTTTCAAGTTGATGAAGATAAACTCAAAAACTTGGTAAAGAAAATGGGTGAATGATGAGGCTAAGATGTATAAGGAATTCAACCATGTTACTCATCCTACTAGGCCTAAGAGTAAGAGAGACCATGGTCTAAATTCAGATGAAGTAGATCCGGTATACTCAGGTGAAGAACGGGAAGTTGTTGTTATGAAAGAAAGAGATGATTCTTCTATAGATGATAGGAGTGATCCTAACCTTCCATCAAATCCTCATGAAAATACTGTATCTTTTGGTGAGCCTAGACCACCAAAAATATTGCCTAGAAGGGATATTTTCCTAAGGGACATTGATGATGAGGAAACCAGTGAAGAAGAAGGAGAAGAACATGTCTTAAGAGACATTAGAGAGACATCAAAGGAGGAAGATGAAACTGAATCTAGTCATGATGATTTTGAGACAGCTGCTGATGAAATTAAAGAGGAATGTCTGAGTCTCAGTCCTCTGAGAGGATATACAGAAATGGTAGAAAGTGTAGATGAAGATGTTGCTAATTTGGTTGAAGCTGGAATTTAAATGGAAGTAGTTGAAGATTCTATAGAATAAGTGGCAGTAGACTCTCCTGTTGATTCAGTTGATCAAAGAGGTATAGCATAGATGGATGTAATTGATCAGGAGAATTCTCTAAGTGAGGGGGAGGAACCTATTACCATAGGTTCATTTTTTGTTGCTTAGGGAATATAAGACTGGTCAGAAGACCCTAGACTTGTAGTCTGGGGATTAGACTATGGCGACTCTGATGATGAAAAGCCTAACATAAGCCCTCCAATTCCTTCTATTTCAGAAACCACCATTATACAACCAGTAGTGCTTTTACCTTGGGACTATGTGAAAAAGGATGATTTAAAATCTTTGAAATCGGATTTGAAGAGGCACTTTGATGAGAAATATATTGAAATAGAAATAACAGTGTGCCTAAATCAAGAAGTTGTAAAATCTTCCTTAGAAACATTTATTTCTACCTCTCACTCAAATCAGCTACATGAAGTGAAAGTTTTTCAAAATCAGATCAGAACTTTGGCAGAGTCTATGGAATCTATAAAGCAGTCAATTTCCATTTTAGACTCCTATATGGATTCAAGGGTGAAAGTGTATAGAGATCTTATATATGTTAAAAGTGTGGTTCAGTAGATGGTCATTGTGTTTGAGGACTTTAAGAAGTCTATGGAGACACATGTGAGTGGCTAGGATGATGATGCGAAGAGGCTGATCAGTGGGCTGACCAAATCCTTTAAGGAGACAGTGGCTTTTACTATGGAACCTTTGTGTGTATCTACTTCCTCTTCAGCCTCTCCTCCTGTTGATCTAGAAGATTTCAGATCGGTTGTTAGAGAAGAAGTGGAGAAGTTCTCTGGTGCAAGTACCTTGGATCTTCAGTCTATGACTCAGGTCATTTCCACTACCAGGGAAATTCATAAGCTTGTAGGAGATTATTTAAGGGAAGTTTGTCAAGATCAGGAGGACATCAAAGAGAAATTTGATTTCTACTACCAAAGGGTATTCACTAATCATCAGATGGATGGTCACATTAAGTTGTTGTTGGAGAACTTGAGGATCCCATCTCTCACTCAGGAATTTAAGGATCAAGTTAGCAAGCTTAGAGAGTTGAATCTTGCCTTAAAAAATTATGGAGAATAAGAATGATTTTATCTCAACTCTAGAAAGAGGAGGAAACATTATTATGGAATTCAGAAATCTTCTTTTACACTTCCTCCATGTGGAATGCACTCCCATCATTGTTCCTCCAGCCTTACCTTCTACCTCAGATGCCTCAGGATCTTACAGTGTTGCACTGTTGATGACTCCTGCATAGGCCATCAGAAGCTTGACTCCTATGATTCCTCATAGATCTACTCACTATAGGTCTACTGATTCCTCTGTAGTATCTCCTCCTACCTAGTTCACTACCATCCCTTGGCCTATCCCTCCATCTTTATAACCAGCCTCCTCAGCTTCCAAAGACAAATCTCCCTTGGACATATCTATTATGGATTGAATATGGGGTGTCTTAGTTGATAGGTATCTTTTTTACACTTTTTGTATATTGTACTCTTCATTCATTATTAATCAAATCCTCTTTTGTCTTTTTTTTTGTCCTCCATTCTTTTTGTTAATCACAAAGGGGGAGAAGTTTTAAGTTACCTTAAGGGGTGAGAAGTTTTTAATTTGACTGAAATATTTACATATATATTCTATCTATTTTTTCATAATAAACATGGTTCAATTTTAATTATACACACCTCTAAAGATATTATAAAATGTTCTTAACCCTGATTCAATAATACTTTAATCTTGATTTTTACAGACATAATTTGTGATTATCAAAAAGGGGTAGATTTTTGGACTCACCTGTTTTGATAATCCCAAATCATGTTTCATTTATGTGATAATCATGTTTCTATTATATGATAATCGTGTTTCATTAATATTCTTAGTTTCTATCAAGTGATAACCATGTACTTTTAATCTCACTATTCTCTTGTTTAAGCTTACAGTGTAAAATTTCTCTAAGTATGAAAGGTCACCGATGAAGGTCACCGATGAAAGGCCACTGATGAAAGTTCACCGATGGAAGGTCACCAATTAAGGTCACCAATGAAAGGTCGCCGATGAAAGGTCACCAATGAAAGGTCACCAATGAAAGGTCTCCGATGAAGGTCACCGATGAAAGTTCACCGATGAAAGGTCACTGATGAAAGGTCACTGATGAAAGGTCATGGATGAAAGGTCACTGGTGAAGGTCACTAATGAAAGGTCACTGATGAAGGTCGCCGATGAAGGTTTCCATTGAGAAGGTTACCGCTGAAGGCTACCGTTGAGAAGGTTACCATTGAAGGTCAATGTTGAAGGTTACCGTTGAAGGATACCGATGCACTCTACCATTGAGCCTACTGTTGAGAAGGCTACCATTACCAGCCTACTGATACCCACTCTTCTACTCCATAATTTTTCAAATTCTTAAGATTATTCTAACTGTCATATTTGGTAAATTTAATGCTTCTGACATTAATTAATGCTGATTATAGACATATCAAGAGACCATATCTAGGGACAGTACGGGGTACAAGGACCACATTTGATATACTTATTCCTATTTCCAGACCTCAAGAATAAAAGAGAATACTGAGGAAGAAAATAAAGATTTGGAAAAATCCATTGTGTGAAGTGTGTGAAGACAAAGGAATGCATGAGAAAGAGCTTACTCGCTAGATCAAAGAAGGACACGGAAGAACCATCGAGCACTTACATTTTGAACCCAATATATTCAAGAAGATAGTTTTGGGAGAACAAATTCAAGAATATCTTTTGTGCTTCATCAACTCTCTTCCAACTCAATAAGTAGAACACTCGGTTCCTAGAAGCTAGAACCTGGATTTGTGACACTCTGTTTTGAGGACAACTTCCAGAGAAAGACTCAAACTGCAATTTCTTCACTCCAAGGAGTCAAGTGATGAACTGAAAACACATAGAGCTTTCTAAACTCAATCTCATAATATTATCTCTACTGTATTCTTTTATTTTACATTTTTGAGAAGTGTGTGTGTCTTTCTGTTACACACACTGTCTCCTGAGCTTGAACTGGAGGATACTGAAAATACTCACATAAAACTTCACTTACATCTTGTTTCCCACATATAAATATGGAAGAGACCGTGTGTGGTCTGTATTGTTTTTTTTCATGAAGAACTGTGGTAGAGGGTGTGAGCCCCGGAAAATTTGTGAAAACTATTGTAAAGCCTGATACGGGTTGTGTATCAAGTTTATCATATATATAAACTGCTTGGTGGAAGGTGATCAAAAAGTGGAGAGGATTAATTATTGTCTTGAGACTCAACCTCTTGTTTAAATCTACTATGTACTATATTTTTTAATACTATGTTTTTTCTATTTTTTTCTACTCATAATTGCTAAAATAGAAAACTGTTTTGCATTGACTTTGATAGTTAGTTCTAGTTTTTGTGTGTATTTGTTTAATTCAGTAAACTTGTTTCAAAAGTTGAAGAAGTGATTTTCAATGATTCAACTAAGGACTAATCACCCTTTGAGAAAATTGTTGACCAACTATACATTTATATATTTACTTCCTTAATTAACAGGGCTGCTTCAAAATTGGGGTATATTTCTCATAAAGTTTTTAACAGAAATTTTAAGTAGGAACTCAATTCACCCCCCCCCCCCTCTTGAGATTCCACTCCAACCAACATATGTGAATTCCCTAATAATGTATTGATTCTTTACAACTCTAACATAAACTGATTGGTAGGTCTTATACCTAGTGGGATTTTGGTCAGTCCTCTTTGACCAGTGTCAAAGGGACATGTGTTCACATTTCCATTTTCATTATATAAGTGTATGAGGATCCCATAACCTGTAACTATCGTACCTCTTGGTATATGACCATGTTTCTCCCTTGTGATTGTTTTGATAAATATTTCATTGTTGTGAACTATTTTTCACATGCCTTATGAATTTATATAAATGGTTTAATATAAAAAATTTATTAAGAAATTTGTATAAATTATTTCCATCAATTGAAATGGAAATCATGATTTGTTTTAAATATTCTTTTGAACTTCCATTCCTGCTTATTTAAAATTGAAATATTTATTTGGTTAATTAATTGTGAAATCTTATTATGGAATCATTAGTGAAACCCTACTGGTATTTTATCTTAGAGACTACTTGTGCCTTCTGATATTTGTAGATTATCTTCTTCTAGGTTCTAGAAATGGTAAAACGCCACTTAGAGGTGGTTCTTTTTATTGATCCTTAGGCTTGTAGAGTTGTGTTCAATGGGACTTGGGTTGTTATCCTATTTTTTGGTAATTTTTTTTTTGTACTTTGGGTTTATTTACCTATTTGGATTCTGGTACATTTATCCCTATAGAATTTTATTTTATGCATACTGACTTTTATCTCTTACTTCAAATGTGTTTATTAAAAATTCATTCCCACATTCATATTTTTTGATGCCAAGTGTTTATCGCCAAACTATGTGGATCAGGAATTCCCTTTGGTTCATGTCATTTCCATCTCAGTTATCATAGTACCAAGGTATCTGGGATGGTTTGTGAAAAAGTGGTATCAAAGGTGCAGGTTAAGCATCTTTCCTTGATGTTAGTATGAAATTGTGTAATCCTTTAAGGACTTAAGAGGTATTTATGGATCAGTGTCTAGCTATCTCTCATTGTGATGATACTTAAGTCACCAAGGGTGGTTTGGGAAATACTTATTAAGAATTAGTTCTAGTCTCTTCCCTATTTTTGATTTTGATGAGATTAAATCAAAATATTAGTAATCTATCTTTTGGTATTAATTTTCAGTTTTTTCTATTTGAGTGTCAATCTGATGTCTTCAATTTTGTCTTTTGATGTTGTGTGTCATCATTCCTCTGATAAGACATGTGAATCAGATCTAGGAGTATGATGCTGATGAACCACAATGAGAAAATCCTCTCATGAACTGAAGTCTACTTGAGGTGATTGTTTGTACCATCCAAGCTCTGGGATAGGCTCCACCATTGGAACCCATTCAGGCTCCAGTTGTGAAACCTCATAGGGATGTTTTTTGGAATCATTCTCTAATGTTCCTTCAACAGAATCCACCAGTGTTCAAAGGCTCCAATAATCCTCAAGACTCTAAGTATTGGTTGAGAAATATTGAGAATTTGTATGAGTTCTGGGAGACACCTAATGAAATAAAGGTGAAATGTGCCACCTTCATACTAGAAGGTCCGAGCATGATATATTGGGACATGATGGTGATGGTGAAGAAGCATTAGGTCTTAGAGTGAAAATAATTCAAAGTTATTTTCACTGAGCAGTTCTATCCAATGTCAATGTTTTTATCCATTCCTATTGAATTTTTCAAACTAGAGCAGGATGAACGGACCATAAAAGAATATGTGAATCGATTTATTGAGATTATATAGTTTTCACATAAGATTGTATCGAATGGGAAGATGATGTTGGAGTTGGTGGCCTAGAACCAACTAATTTTTACTTTATTCATTAATAAATACCTTATCACATCTTGATTTTTCTTCTGTGTAACAATGCATTTGATAATGTCCTAAGGACAGCTATTGCATTAAAGGGTCATAGAAGATCCCTTCTATGATGAGAACTCGGAAGTTCCATAACATTGTTCTTGATTATATGTTCTATGGCCAGATGATGTTATTTGAGGGACACAAATAATACAAGCCATTAGGGGTGAGGACTCATAAAACTTTGAGGCACCTTCCATGGTGTGCGCCCTTGGTAATATCCAGGAGGATATTATGAGAATGAGACCGGCCAATAGGAAATCCACATTTCATAGCGTCATTGGATGTTCCTATCTACAGACGTGTGTATTGGTCCTTAGAATTTAAGATTATTATTAATGGGTATTACAACTCAAGCACTTAGATGTATTGACAAAAACTATGACAACACACTGTTCGCAGTGAGGTAGGATACATTGGGTGTGTCACGAGTAATACTGCATTAATATATAATGTGAGAAAGCATTTTTCCCTTCTGTTCCATAACAGAATTTGATATCACAAGCCCTTTGATGGAATTGATATAGCCTAAATAAATCCATGGCCATGGTAAGGTATGGGAGAGTTCAATTCTGGAAAGTCAAAGAAAGAATAATCGATCACATGGGTTGATGGCACTAGCATGCAACCCGCTTGATTCGAGATATCATGACAAAGGGATTATATTACACGGTAAGTGTTTGTATGAGGTGACACATCAATGCGGCATCAACTTCTTTCTCTTAGGTGCCTTGACCCGTTGCTAGACAGTAATCTTAGACTTTACGAAAGCCTACCTAATGCCAACGAGAAAGAGGCCTAGAGGTTCACACACTAAATGTGTCCATGTATCTGAGTTAAATATTAATTTAAAATTTTAAATAAAGATTATTCTCGACTGTGGTTTAATAATTATTTAAGGATACCTGATCGCATTTATTTCGACACTATTTATTCTAGAGAATATATTGTGGGTGAAATAATATGTTTATTAGCGAGTAATGCAGTTACATTTATTTAAGAAATAAATAGCCATTACTCAAGGTATAATAAATGTGGTGGAGGAAATAAAGAAAAATGGAAAATAAAAGTACATGTTGTGTATATTAAATATACACGCTATGTAGTTTTATAGAAAACAAGTACACTTCATGTATTAATGATTACACGGAGTGTAGTTTTTCCAGTTGGGATTTTGAGTAAATAATATCATTTTATTAAATGATATTTATTATAATCAGCGTGGGTGCATGTCAAGGAATTAATCATTCGACATGGGGGGTTTTCAATAAGAGTTAATGAAATAAATAAAATGCGTAATTCATTTATTTATTGTCATAACTCTATAACCTCTAACCTGATTATAAATATCCTTACAACCCCAACACTTTTTCCCGATCGTTGTGCACAACAATTCTAGGGAATTATTTCAAGGCCGAAAGAACTACTTCCTCCAAGAATGCTCTCAAGACCAAGAGATATCCACCACCACCGGATCAAGGCAGTCGAAGGTGGACATCACAAGCGAAGGTTCTTCCGTGCTAGCACCCGGAGATCCCTTCGGCGATGTCCAGAGATATGTGGAGCACGTGTGTATCATCACTAGAGGAATCCTACTCTTGGATTCTATGATGAAATGACGGATCACACTGGATCATGATCGGAGACATCAACAAAGAAAGAATTCCATAAAGGTAATTATAGTCAATTAATTAAATTAATTATAACCAACATATAATGATTTTATCTATATGGTTCTGGGACTCCCTCTTTTGTTTTTTGTTCTTCATTCTATTCCGAAGATTCGGCATTTTACATCGTGACGGATCTCGGATTGATCATTGTTAATGCTAAAATTAAAGTTGGGAACTCCCACCAACGTGCTTCTGCTATGTCGGGAACCAACAAGTGGTATCAGAGGGGTCGTATCGTTGATTATAATTATTTAGTTTTTCATTGGTGATTTATGCATCTAATAATTTAGTTGTTTCATTTCAAGTTAATCATTCTTTAAAATCTGAATCTCAAGATCTGTTCCTCCCCTCTCGTTTCTCATTCACCTTACAGAAACAAATTTTGATTTTGATTTTGATTAAAACAAAATAGAGGAACTCATCTGGAGGTTCCAAATGTTCCTGGTCATACAACACCAGAATGCACAGCGTGTATTAGGAAGTACACGTCGTGTAGTCTAGGTTCAATGTATTGGACTGATCCACCAAATCAGGTCGTGTATTGGATCCTATCTAAGTCATTTATGACACCGTGTGTTGACCAGGAATAGGTGGCACATGGTTTCTGGATTACACGTCGTGTGGTCCAATAGAACACGGCATGTAGACCCTTTGGGTTAGGGTTGGACCATGTACCCCGTACACAGCTTGCCTGGCTGGAAGCCGTGTAACATGGAAACTACATGGTGTTTGTCCCACCGAACACACCGTGTACTCCGAAAATTTCCAAAGTATATTAACACTCCATGTCCCCAGGCATGTACTTCAGATGGATGGCGAATAAAAGTACATGTCGTGTAGTTGGAACTACACGCCGTGTACTCACCCAAATTAAGCAGATTTATTAAAATTTATTATTATATTATACAAACCCTTGAGACGTGTACCATGGTGCAGGCATAAAGATGAGGCACAACACATGATAGGTGTTTTATATATATGTGTTTAATTTAAAATCTGCGTAATGAACGGGAATTCACTGGGTTTCCTCCAAGGTACAAGTTACGTACAAAGATAATTTTAATTTATTTAAAATTATGATGGATGAGAATCTCAAGGAAATTCATAAAATGGTTTAAGATAAAAGGATTGATTAATTAAAGATAATTAATTGATTCGAGCATGATTTATCTTAAACAAAAATGATTAAATAATTGAATTCTAGTTTTATTTATGCGTAAATATCGTTGCATGTATGGATGATCATGAGCTAGACCAAGACCTTTGTATGTGAATGGTTTTATTAATTTATTTATTTAAATTAAATTTGTTAGCCTTTGAGCCTTCTCCTTATTAATATGTAGGGCCTATACGCCCAAGGATTATTTTATGTAAAAACCCATTTTTACCCCTCACCTATCTGTGAGATAAATGCATATGTAATGGATGGAGCTCCCAAGCTAGTGGAGGCATCTCAAGTCAGGAGCCAAGGCGAAACCAATCCAAGGAGATACAAATGTGGACAGGTGGAAAGCTATAAACACGAACCTAAAAGGTTCAAGGTGTTTCTCCCCTAGGTCTTGGGTTAGTTTATCAACCGATAGATAAACTAACCAATAGAACAAGCTCATGATCATACCATTTAATTTATTTCTGTCAGTTTCATGGTTTATTTATTGTGGGTGTGTTGTCACGATAACACAATTAATGAATTAAACAAGCATGCAAGATGGAACTAAAATAATGATTGGCTTATGTATAAATATTATCTTAGACATGGTTAATCTCTTAATTATATCCCACTTAATATTAACAAGCATGTAATCAAAGATAATAAAATGGCAATTTACGTATAAGGATAAAATCCCTCAAAGAAATATTAATTCGGTATAGCCTTCCATAATCTTGGTTAGAATCGAACCATAGTTCAAAGTGCTTGACCAACCCTAGTTGGGGTGCTTTCAATTATCGTGGAATTATAATTCAAGGTTTTGGGTTGACTTTACTTGGTTCACATCAAGGTTTGACTGCCACAGTAGGACTTGGTGTGACCAAGAGGCAAAGGTTAAGGAAATCCAAAATAAAATGATTTTAGGATTGAGGAGTCCACTCAGCGGATCAAGGAGCTGCGAGTTAATGCAGTTGGAATTTGGAATGCCTACCTAAAACCCTTCAAGTTGCTTGAGATACCCTAGTTGGGGTAATGTAAAGGGAAATATGGATCCTTGCCACTAGAATATTCAGGCAACATAATATTTTGAAGTCAATGGTGAGGGCTATTGGATTTCGATAAAATAGTGGGAGACTAATAAGTATTAATTTATTTATTTGTCTGAATTTTATAATAAAGTACTAAACCTTTTCTCATCTTAATTTTTAGAAACAGAAAGAAGAAATGACTTCAAACATATCATTGCAAACCATACTCAAGAAGGAAAACCTTCTCACCGGCACCAATTTCCAAGAGTGGCAGAGGCATCTACGCGTCATCCTTCGCCACAAGTGGAAATTGTATGTGCTAGAAGAGCCTATTCCAGTTGCGCTTGGAAACGAGGCCAATGATGAGGAACTATATCTTTATATGAAACATATGGATGATGCCATATATTTCCAATGTTTTATTCTATCAACCATGTCTAATGAGCTCTTTAAACAACATGAAAACATGGACGCGTATAGCATGATGTCTCACCTTAAGGATCTCTACCAAGAGAAGGAGAGACAAGAGAGATATGAGATCTGCAATGCTTTTTTTACAACTAATCTTGGAGAGTCTGCATCAGATGGGCCTCATGTATTCAAGCTTATTTTCTACATCGAACACCTGGACATCTTAGGGATCAAATTCCTAGATGAGTTGCGTACAGATCTCATCCTATCATCACTGCCCAAGACCTTCTCAAGATTTATTGTCAACTACAACATGAGAAGTAATGGGAAGATTCTATTGGAACTTTTGACCTTGATTCACCAAGTAGATAAGGACATGGGGTGTGAAAAAACCCGCAGTCCTCGTGGTGAATAAGAAAAGGAAGGACAAGCCAAAGGGGAAAAAGACTTATAAACGGTCTGAATCCCCCGAGCATCGTCCTTCCAAGAAGGGGAAAATCCAGAGGCAGGTAAAGGAACGGGAGGCGGTGTGTTTTTCATGTGGAAATCCAGGCCACTAGAAGAGGAACTACACCCAGAAGAGTGGGGATGCTAAAGGTGCGTTCGTTATCGAGTGTAATATTTATATTTCTACACATTGGGTATTAGATATAGCTGGTGGGGCTCACATCTGTATTCAAATGCCAGAACCAAGTAGATTTAGAAAGATTACTAGAGGAGAGGTGGATCTTTGAGCTGCCAATGCCGCGAGGCTGGTTGTGTTGGCCATTGTATATTACCGCCTCTCATTACCAACTGGGGTGATTTTGGTTTTACGTAACTTTTATTATGTTCCTAGTGTTACCAACCACATAATTTTTGTATCTTGTTTGGATATAGATGGATTTATTTTCAAGTTTGTAAATAAGGTTTGTCTCTTTTATAAGAACAATGTATGTTATGGTATGGCACATTTAAATAATGGTTTTTATGTATTAAATTACAAAAATAAAGTGTTGGAAATTGATAATGAAACAAACTCACATGGCTCATACATCACCCAATTGTGGCATCACCGTCTCGGTCGTGTAAATGAGAATCACTTGACAAAGCTCTACCAAGATGGTTATTTGGACTCTACTAAGATAAAATCACTTGATAGATGTCATGCTTGTTTACAAGGAAAAATGACCAAGCCACCCTTCGGTGGACAAGGTGAAAGGGCCACAGAGCTTCTAGGATTGGTGCACACGGATGTGTGTGGACCATTTCTAGTAGAAGCTAAAGGTGGATATTCTTACTTCATTACTTTTACTAATGATTTGAGTAGATATGGATATGTCTACTTAATGAGGTATAAGTCATAAGCCTTAGATAAATTTAAGGAATTCAATAATTAAGTATAGAATCAGCTTGGTAAGAAGATAAAGAAACTTTGATCAGATTGAGGTGGAGAATATCTGAACTAAGAGTTCATCGATCTTCTACGGGAGTCTGGGATTCTATCTCAGCTAACTCCTCCTTATACACCACATGGGAATGGTGTTAGTGAAAGGAGGAACTGCACATTATTGGACATGGTGAGGTTGATGATGAGTCATGAAGATCTTCCATTATCCTTTTGGGGATATGAATTACAAACTGCAGTATACACATTAAATTGAGTACTAACTAAGGCGGAAAATGGAATTCCATCTGAGTTATGGAATGGAAGGAAACCCACTTTGTCGCACACACGTGTATGGGGATTCGAGGCATTTTTTAAGGCCTTATCAAGCAACAAACTAGCACCCTGGGGAACGAGGTGTATCTTTATAGGATATCCCAAGGAAAATAAAGGATATTACCTATATAACCCTTCAGACAAGAAAGTGATTGTCGCCAGACAAGCTGTCCTTCTTGATAGGGAGCACATTCTCAAGAAGGATAGTGGGAGTAACATTGACTTTGACGAAGTTGATGCTCAAGATACATAGGAGTTGGTACAGGAAAAGGTTCCACAGGTCCCCATGGAAAAGGTTCCAGAAACACAAGCACTGCGTAGGAGCTCAAGAGAGGTAAGGTAACTAAAGAGATTTAGTTTCCTGGTCACCGAGGATGGTGAATCATTATTGTTGGAAAATGATGAACATATCTCCTACAAGAAAGTAGTAGAAAGCTCAGAAGCTGTAAGATGGCTAGAAGCTATGAATTTTGAGATGGATTCCATGTATCAGAACCAAGTCTGGGTTCTGGTCGATGAGCCAGTTGATATGAAGCCTATTGGATGCAAATGGGTATTCAAGAGAAAACTGGACATGGAAGGTCAATTTAGCACCTATAAAGAAAGGATAGTGGCTAAAGGATTCAGAAAACATCAAGGAATTGACTATGATGAAACCTTCTTGCTAGTTTCCATGTTTAAATCCATAAGAATCATACTTTCCATAGTAGCTTACCATGACTATGAGATTTGTAAAATGGATGTCAAAACATCATTACTTAATGGGAACCTTCAGAAAGATGTCTATATGACACAACCAGAAGGGTTTGTGACACCAGGTGAAGCCAAATGGGTTTTCAAGTTGCAGAAATCCATTTATAGATTAAAGCAAGAATCCAGGTCATAGAACATTCGATTTGATTAAGCCATAAAGGAATTTGGGTTCATTAAGAATGAATGTGAGCCATGTGTTTATAAGCGGTTTAATGGGAATGTGATCGTTATCCTAGTAGTATATTTTGACAACATATTTCTTATTGGAAATGATGTACCAGTCTTACAGTCAGTTAAATACTGGTTGAACAAGTGTTTCTCCATGAAGGACTTGGGTGAAGCAGCCTGCATTCTTGGGATCAAGATCATTCATGATAGATCCAAGAGGCTGCTTGGACTAAGTCAGGGTACATAAATTGACCAGATACTAAAGAGATTTAGTATGGAACAATCCAAGAGGGGATTAGTTCCAGTGTAACATGGCCTACATCTTTCTAATAAAATGTGTCCATAGACACAACAGGAGAAAGATAGAATGAGTAAGATCCCATACGCTTCGGTTATAGGATCCATCATGTATGCCATGTTATATACCAAGCTTGATGTTGCCTATGCACTGCAAATGGTAGGCAGATATCAAGCAGATCCAGGAGAACACCATTGGACTACTATTAAGACTATCCTTAAGTATATAAGAAGAAATAAGGATATGTTCCTAGTGTATGGAGGAGAAAAGGAGCTTTTCATCAGAGGGTATGTTGATGTTGCTTTTCAGATAGATCAGAACGATCTGAATTCACAATCTAGATATATTTTCTGTCTCAATGGAGGAGTTGTGAGTTGGAAGAGTTTGAAGCAGCCAGTTGTCGTCGATTCTACAGTGGAGTCCGAATATATAACGGCTTCTGATGCAGCCAAGGAATCTGTATGGATTTAGAAATTTTTTCAGGATCTTGATGTGGTGCCTAGAAGTAAAGATCTTATCACGTTTTATTGTGATAATACTGCAGCGGTGGCTCTTTCGAAATAACCAAGGTCACATCAATGTACAAAGAAAATACTTTATAAGTATCATCTCTTGAGGGATTTCTATCATAGGGGTGAATTTGTAGTGAGCAGAGTGTCCACGGAAGAGAACGTGGCAGACCCCATGTCTAAAGTCCTATCTCAGCATAAGCATGAATATCATGTGAGATCTATCAGTTTAAAGGTTGTTATTAGTTGGCTCTAGTCCAAGTGGGAGTTTGTTGGATTTGGTGGCCTAGAACCAACTACTTTGTACTTTATTCATTAATAAATACCTTATCACATCTTGATTGTTCTTTTACGTGACAATGCATGTGATAATGTCCTAAGGACAGCTGTTGCATTAAAGGGTCATAGTGGATCCCTACTATGATGAGAACCCAGAAGTTCCATAACACTGTTCTTGAACATATGTTCTATGGTTGGATGATGTTATTTGAGGGACACAAATAATACAGTCCATTAGGGGTGAGGACTCATAAAACTTTGAGGCACCTTCTCATGGTGTGCACCCTTGGTAATATCCAAGAGGATATTACGAGAATGAGACCCTCCAGTAGGAAATCCACATTTCATAGTGTCATTGGATGTTCCTATCTGCAGACGTGTGTATTGGTCCTTAGACTTTACGATTATTATTAACGGGTATTACAACTTTACCACTTAGATGTATTGACAAAAATTATGACGACACATTGTTCGCAGCGAGGTAGGATATGTTGGGTGTTTCACGAGTAATACTGAATTAATAGATAATGAGAGAAAGGATTTTTCCCTTATGTTCCATAATGGAAGTAGATATCTTATGCCCTTTGATGGAATTGATATAGCCTAAATAAATCCATGGCCATGGTAAGGTATGGGTGAGTTCAATTCTGGAAATTCAAAGAAAGAATAATCGAGCACATGGGTTGATGGCACTAGCATGCAACCCGCTTGATTCAAGATATCGTGACAAAGAGATTATATTACACAGTAAGTGTTCGTATGAGGTGACACGTCAATGCAGCATCAACTTCTTTCTCTTGGGTGTCTTGACCCGTTGCTAGACAGTAATCTTGGACTTTAGGCAAGCCTGCCTAATGCCAATGAGAAAGAGTCCTGGAGGGTCACACCCTAAGTGTGTCCATGTATCTCAGTTAAATATTAATTTAACAAGTTAAATAAATATTATTCCCGACTGTGGTTTAATAATTATTTAAGGATGTCTGATCGCATTTATTTCGACACTAGTTATTCGAGAAAATGTATTGTGGGCGAAATAATATGTTTATTAGCAATTAATGTAGTTACATTTATTTAAGAAATAAATAAACATTACTCAAGGTCTAATAAATGTGGTGGAGGAAATAAAAAAAATGGAAAATAAAAGTACACACTGTGTATATTAAATATACACGTTATGTAGTTTTATGGAAAACAAGTACACGCCGTGTATTAATGATTACACGGCGTGTAGTTTTTCTAGTCAGAATTTTGAGGAAATAATATCATTTTATTAAATGATATTTATTATAATCATCATGGCCTCATGTCAAGGAATTAATCATTCGACATAGGGGGTTTTCAATCAGAGTTAATGAAATAAATAAAACGCGTAACGTGTTTATTTATTGCCATAACTCTATAACCTCAAACCCGATTATAAATATCCTCACAACCCCAACACTTTTTCCCAATCGTTGTGAACAACAATTCTGGAGAATTATTTCAAGGCTGAAAGAACTACTTCCTCCAAGAACGCTCTCAAGACCGAGAGAGATCCACCCCCACCGGATCAAGGTGATCGAAGGCGGACATCGCAAGCGAAGGTTCTTCTGCGCTAGCATCCAGAGATCCCTTCGGAGATGTCCAGAGATACGTGGAGCACATGTGGATCATCGCTAGAGGAATCCTACACTTGGATTCTATGATGCAATGACGGATCACACTGGATCGTGACTAGAGACATCAATGAAGAAAGAACTCCATCAAGGTAATTCTTGTCAATTAATTAAATTAATTATAACCAACATATGATGATCCTATCTCTATAGTTCCAGGACTCCCTATTTTGTTTTTCTTTCTTCATTTTATTCCAAAGATTCGGCGTTTTACATCGTGATGGATCTCAGATTGATCATTGTTAACACTAAAATTAAAGTTGGGTACTCCCACCAACAAGCTTCCACTGCACCCGGAACCTACAGATGAAGTATTGATGGTTTGAGATAGAAATTAGATCTGATATTCATTCTTAATTTTTCATGATGAAGCTAGCTTCTTATACTGATGTGATGGATAGAGCGTTGATGGTTGAATATAGACCTAGCTGGCAAGTCAGGGTTGATGGGAGATTCTTTTTCTCTCAATGGCAGTGTGAATTCCTATAATGGGAAGAGGAATCGTGATGATTCTCATGGTAGTTATCTAAATCGTGAATTTTATATACCTCCTATAGTGCATAGAAGAGTCCCTTTGATTTGATACCAATGTGAAAAGACAAGGTACTCAAAGAGGTTTTCACTGAGGCACCCAAGGTATGTAGATCCTATAGATGATCAAGTCACTTTCAGAAGTTCTTCTGTATCTATTTAACTCTGCATAGTGACATGGGATCATCAGTGCCAACCAAAACTTTGGTGTAATCTGATATTTCATGAACAAAGGGGTTCCAACCATAAGAAACTAGAACAAATATTCTTCATGTATTGGAAGTGTCTTTAGAGGAAGCAGATACGGGTTCAACAAATGTGAGAGGTACCATCACTATAGAATAATTGTTAGGGACTAATTTATTAGATTCTAGTACATCTCATTCATTTATTTCAACCCATATTTTGAATCTTCATAATATTTCTATGTATATTTTATCTTATGTGATGGATATTACTACACCTCTTGGAACGAAGAGAGAGTAGATTCTCTATAGTCTAGCTTGTGTTTTCTCATTATCGGATATCAATCTTGATTGGGATTTTATAGTTCTTGACATGAAACCACTTGATGTCATTTTTTGTATGGATTGGATCATTTCTAATAAATCCTGAATTGATTATTATCTTTGTCAGTTCTCCTTTACTTCACCCAATGGTGTAAGTAGTATCTTTCAGGTAGAGTGGGACCCAAGGTCTATTAGAGTCAGACCTTCTTATCTAGATTTGGGGAAAGTAATATCTATGTTTTCTTTTGATTTGGAGCTAAAATATTTGAGTGGTGGTATCCATGTAGTTTTCATTGAGTTTCCTAATTTTTTTCCTTCTAACTTATATATTTTACCACCAGTAAAGTAGGTAGAGTATTATATCGATTTGGTTCCTAGTACTCAAACAGTATCCATTCCTTCTTACCGCATGTCACCAGCTGAAATGAAATAGTTGAAGACTCAGTTAGATAATCATTTAGAGAAAGTCTTTATATACCCAAGTGTGTCGCCTTAGGCAGCACCTATTCCCTTTGCTAAGAAAGATGATGGGTCACTTCACCATTGTGTGGATTATTGAAAACACCATCGAGTTACAATAAATAAAAATTATCCATTTCCACGGATTGATTATTATTTTTATCATTTGAAAGGTGAAAAGTTGTTTTCAAATATTTATCATTGAACTGATTACCATCAGTTGAGAATAAAAGAATCTGACATTCAGAAAACTACCTTTTAGAGCATGTATATCCATTATGAGTACCCTGTCATTCCATTTGGTCTAACCAATGCTCTTTCAGTTTTTATGGATTTAATTAATAGGATTTTCCATGAGTAACTTATTTCTTTCATGGTTTCCTTTGTGGACGAAATATTTTTTACTCTAATTCTGAGGAGGATCATGTGCATCATCTAAGAGAAGTTATGGAATTGTTGATAAATACCAACTTTATGGAAATCTTTCAAAATATGATTTCTAGATTTAGGAAGTGAAGTTCATGAGACACGTGGTGTTGGAACATGGTATTTTAGTTAATTTTGAAAAGGTGAAAGTTAATATGACATAGGAACAACCACAAAATGTTTTTGAGATTTGAAGCTTCTTGGGATAAGCTGAATATTATCATCGGTTCGTTAAATATTTCTCTAAGTTGGATTCTCTGATGACTTCTCTAAGTTAGAAGGGAGTAATGTTTGTTTTTGGATGAAAAATATTAGATTTTTTTTTTGAGATGAAATGTATTTTAAATATTGTGATGGGGTTGACTCTTACATAGGATGGGAAGGGTTATGTGGTCTTCTATGATGCATCAGGTTTAGGTTTGGGCTGCATTATTATGCAGGGTGATCGTGTCATTACTTATGAATCTCATCATCTTATGCCACACAAGAATAATTATCTGACCCATGACCTTGAACTTGGATCTGTAATGCACGTCCTTAAGAGTTGGAAGAATTAACTTTTCAGAGAAAGTTTTATCATGTATTACAACCACAAAATCTTGAGTTATATCCTCTCTCAAAAAGATTTGAATCTCCACTAGAGGCATTGGGTGGATTACCAATAGTTGTTTTACTTTGACATCACCTATACCCCGGGGAAAGGGAATGTCATCACAAATTATTTGAGTAGGAAACTTACAACCTAGGACATGAAAGAATCATTGAAAGAGTGGAACTTGATTGATATTTTCGGAAGGTTCCATATTGGATTTAAGGAATCAGTGGTCAAGGTTTCCTTGGCCAATGTTTAGTTGACATTTACTCATATTGAGTTTATACTTTAGGATTAGTAGCTTGATGATGAGTTTTTTAGCATTAGAGACTCACTTTGTGGTGGGGAGATAGTTACTGAGTAGTTATTCTCCCCAGAGGGAATTCTATGTTATCAGAATCATTTCTTGATACCATTATTCACTACCACAAAACTGGGTTTCCACAGTTCCACCCTTTATCAGTGCTAAAAAAAGAACTGATAAAGGGGGGGACTTTATGAGTGCTAAAAAAAGCGATGATAAAGGGAAATTTTAAGAGTGCTAAAAAAAGCGCTCTTAAAAGTGACCCTTTATCAACGCTTTTTTTTAGCGGTGATAAAGACCCCCCCCCCCTTATGAGCACATTTTTTAGAACTGTTAAAGGGGACCCCTTTATCAATGCTTTTTTTCGTAGTGCTGTTATAGTGAGGCTTTATCAGTTCTTTTTTCTGGAACTCATAAAGTTTATATTTCAAAAAAATCATGAAAAATAATATATTATAATATAAGTATATTTATATTGATATAAATATAATATATATATATGTAAATATGTTTTAGATAAGTATAAATAGACTATTACATTTAATATATAAGAAATTTAGTGAAAATGGCTTTAAAATATTTTAAAAAAAATATATTAAATTAATAATTTACTAATTATCATCGATTAATAATCATTAATAACAATTTGAAGACATAAAAAATCAAAAAAAAATTAATAAAATATATAAATAAGTTGAAAATGTAACACAAACTTCAAACAACCATAACTTTTGATATGGATTTTCGTTTGAGCTCTACAGCATATCAAATAGAATCTTGCGATAATCTCTACGTTCTAGTGACCCAAGGGAACCTTCTGTCACATTTTCTGAGGCCCAGAATGCCTCCAAACCCGAGTTTTTAGTCGGGATACGCTGATTTTTTACATTTAAATAGGTATAACTTCTTATCTGGATGTCCTCTAGGCTTTTACCACATATCATATAGAAGATTGTATCATTTTTTTTGATTTGATTGGTTTTGGAGTTGAAACAGATTTCTGGATTAGATGTTATGGTCATTTTAACATTCTATGGCTTTTCAAATACACATATATATGTATTTATTCGTAAATATATGTGTGTGTGTGTGTGTCTATGTGTGTGTGTGTGTGTTGTATATATGTATGTATATATGTATTTATTTATTTATAAATACACATAAAAAACATATTTTATAAATTTATTTAAAACTAATCTTATAAATATATATTAATATACAAATAAATATACGGATAAAAATTTATAACTAAATATATATATATATATATAAATAAACATAAATATAAATAAATATACGAATAAATATATATATACTAATATATGGATAAATATATATGTATTAATATAACTAAATATATTTATATAAATATGAATCTATATTAATATACAAATAAATATAGCTATATATATAAAAAATATTAATATATATTAATATACCAATAAATATATATATTAATATATGAATAAATATATATGTATTAATATAAAAAAATATATTTATATTAATATGAATTTATATTAATATACGAATAAATAAAACTATATGTATATATATATAAATAGATATATCATTAAATAGAGAAAAAAAATAAATAACTTAGTGGTGAAGGTACAGGCACGCAAGGGGGGAGGTCTCAGGTTCGAGTTCGGGTGGAAGTATGGAGGGGCATGCACAGACATGTGGGGGATGTGCGGGCAAGGGTAGCGTGCGGGATAGTGGGAGGGGGTCCGCCTAGTGCTAATAAAGGGGCGGTCAAGCGCTGTTAAAAGATCCCCCCCCCCCCCGCATTATTATTTTTAACTTTTTTTTAAATTTTGTTTGACATTTATCATCACTTAGCGCTGATAAATGGTGTCTTTTATTAGCACTAAAAAAACACTGATAAAAGAATTTTTTATCAGCGCTTTTTTTTTGCACTGATAAATGACCCCATTTATCAACGCTTTTTTAGCACTGATAAAAGGGACATTTATTATCACTTTTCTGAGTACTGATAAAAGGTACCCCCCTTATATTCTCCTTGATTAACTGTATTTTTTTACAACTGTTAATGCCCTTTTATAGTGCTGATAAAGGCCATATTTGTAGTATTGATTGGTCAAGAAAGTTGTGATGGGGGATTTCCATAACTCCTAGTGGGCAGTGCACCCAAGAACCACAAAGATTTTCTATGACATGCGATGATGATTTTGGTAGTTAGGTATCAGGAAGGGCATTAATTATTTTGTATCGCATTGTTATACATTCCATCATGTTAGGTCCAAGAACCAGAGACCTTCAGGTTTGATTTATCCACTTCCAATTCTGACTTGGAAGTGGTATGACATCTCCATGGAATTTATGGTTGGGTTTCCATGTACCTAGAAAAAGAAGAATACGATATGGGTTGTGATTGATAGGCTAACTAAATCAGATCACTTATTACTCATTCACAATAAAAAAAGTTTAAGAGTTGGTAAATCTATATGTGAAAGTAATTTTTCATTTTCATAGAGTTCCATATGCTATATTCTCTGAAAGATATCCCCATTTTACTTCTCAATTTTGGAGAGGCCTTCATGATGCATTGAGATATCATGTTCATTTGATAACGGCATACCATCTACAATTGGATGTCCAGATATAAAGAGCTATATATATTCTTGAGGATATTCTCCATACCTACATCCTTGAATTTGGTGGATTATTGGATAACCATATGGGTCTGGTTGATTTTTCTTATAATAATAGTTAAAATTTTGTTATCATGTTGGATCTTTCTGAGGCCTTGTATGGTCAACCTTGTAAATCTCAGATGTGTTGGTTGAAGATTTTTTAAAGTTACCTAGTTGGACCAAGAATAGTTTAAGAGATGATATCAAATATTTGGTTTATTTTTTAGATAATGTTTATGGCACAGTGTTGGTATAAGTCTTATGTTGATCGACATCGTAAAACATTGGATTTTTCGACTAGTGATCTGGTGTTCTTGAAAGTTTCACCCCATTTGGGTCATCGATGTCTTGGGATGCAAGGGAAACATTTTCCAAATTTTATGGAACCTTATGAGGTTATTGATAAAGTGGGGAAAGTGGATTATCCTTTATCACTTCCACCACATCTACCGTCAATGCATAATGTGTTCCATGTTTCACAACTATGGAAATATCTTTCTGATCTAACTCATGTTCTGAGCTGAAGTGATCTTGATACAATGCCTGATTTATCCATGACTAAGCATCCAGTTAGGATAGTTGATTCTAAAACCAAGTTACTTAATGGGAGGATGATACCTTTGGTTTGAGTGCTATATAAGAATGCTTGTGATACTTATGAGATGCGGGAGATAGAGGCACAGATGATGGAGTAGTAGCCTCATCTTTTTGACATGGAAGCTTCTTAATAAGATTTATAGGGACAAAAAGTTTATATGGTGTGGAGTTTCTAGCATTCTATTATTATTTTCAGGTTCTCATAAATCCCTCTTATGATCATAATTTTTTTGGGTTGCGTTTAGGGGTGCTTCAGGTGAAATTTTGAAAATTTTGAAGGGCTTTTAGGTTGTGCATAGTTAGCGCATCATTTTCCCAAACTATGTGCCCATCTAGTGAAAACTATGTAAACCCAAGAAGTGAGGGTTTTCATGGTTGGTACATGGTTTGAAAAAATATGTGACCACTGAGGAGAAACCATGAAACCCCATTATTTGGGGCACACAGATAGGTCGTATGGCTTTTCTAACCATCTGGCCCTTCCCAAAAAACCATGCACATGGATTTTAATTAATCCAAAAATTTGTTAAAATTTCCCAATGCCCCCATTTAAACCCCCACTCAGGTCTAAATCAACCTAGAATGTTTTCCTAGGTTAGTGGAGCTCTTAAGGGCTGATTTTTTATTCTCCAAAACCACTCCAAGGCGAATCAAAGCTAGGAAAGTTTGTTCGGTCCTTTTCCATTAAGATTTCTCTCCCCATTCTCTATCTCCCACTCTATTCTCCTCTCTTACTTAGGGTTTGTTAGATCTCCTTATTATTTGAAGATATAATCTACATTGTTTTATATCTTGAATCAAGGTATGATTCTTAAATCTTCATTGTTGACGTTCTTCATCAGAGTTTCCTATTTAGGGATTTGTGATTCATTATCTTTTGAACCTAAGGAAGGTGATTCCATTTATGCTTGGCCAATTAATCTAACCTAGAATTGCTTAATTATTTTATTTACTTTAAATTAAATTTTGAAAACACAATTTGGTGTGGATTTGGGTTTTAAATTTATTTGGCATTAAATTGGGAAAAAACCCCAATTTCTATGAATTGGGATGAGTTTTGTATTTGATGAAATTGCTGGAAAATTTTAAAAATTAAATTATGTAATTTAAATTTTGAAATTGAATTGATAAATTGATTTAAAAAAATTATTTGAGAAAAATGGATTAAATTTTTTGATAAAAAACCCATTGGTTTTATCCTAGAAAAAGGAATGATTTGATTAAAAATCTATTTTGGTTTTTAAATGGAAATTGGAATATTGAAATGGGAAATGGGTTTAGTTGTATTTTGAACGGTTTTGAAATAAATTTCCCATTATTTATTCTTTTTTGAGCAGATGAAATCTTAGGTAGTTGGTGTGTTATTAGGGACAAAAATTCTTGGATAGGAATTCCATAGAAATGGATTGAGGGGATTATATCTCTTTGGGGAGTTTTCTTTTGTGCATGCTGACTTATATCTCTTTTTTCTATTGTGTTTGTGGAAAATTCATTCCCACTTTGATATTATTTGATTCCAAGTGCTTTTCTCTATCCCATGGGGATTAGGAACACCCTTTGGTCTATCTTAGTGTTGTATAGTGTATTATAGTACTCGGGTATCTAGGATAGTTCATGAAAATATATATACCTATATTATCTATGTTCTCATCACATTGAGTGACACTGGTATAGACCATATCATAATTTCTTTATTGTCCAAAAAATACTGACCTGGTTAATGAATATATCACATATTATACATCTAGAAAATTAGAATGTTACATGTAACTCATCTATATATTTAAACATGTCATATGTGGCTCAACTAAGCATGGAAATGCATTACCTCAATCTAATTCAATCAAGTTCCATATGTCTTTACTCATCTTTCAAGTGGAAAAATCTCATCTTGGTTTCACTCTAATCGATGATATAATCTGCAACATACCCAAACACCCCATAATTAGATAATTATCATTTGAGTTTAATGATAAAGGTATCAAAGTATAATGTTTCTCATGATAGGTATCTGTCCAACCTCAAGTAATGGGGATTAATAGTAAGAATACAACACTAAGTATATCGATGATTGTATGAAATTCCATAACATATACTTTGGAGGGTCAGTCTAAGTAATAAGTATCTACTTACTACCTCGTGAATTTATTATTAATATCTCATATACAACCCTTTTTAATTAGTATAAGATTTTATTCATGATAACTTTACCATATTAACACAACCCATTATACTCTGTGATGATCATTGATTTGGGATAACTCAAAATCAAGATTTTAGGGGATATTATCATTTGATTATTCATGTAAATTAAATTTTAGCACACATTAATAAATAATATATTGATATTAACGTTATTATAAAACCATGATAAATTTACAACAAATCTCTCATGTGTTTAACAACCAAAGATTATACATGGCCCTCATATTTTCACTATGGTAGTGGTTTCATCAACGGATCTACTAAATTGTCATCATTAGCCACCAACCAGATCCTCACATCATCCCTCAACAATATCTTGTATGATGTGGTATTTGTGATGGATGTGTTTGGTCATTTTGTGAGACTAGGGTTCCATGGCCTGAGTAATAGATCCATTATTATCATATTAAAGCTCAGTCATTTCTTTAGTGATAGGAAGTACCTATAGTTCATAGATGAACTTCCTGATCTAAATAGCTTCCATCATAGTATCTTTTGTAGCGATGCACTCTTCATATGTTGTAGATTTATCTATGGAGAATTGTTTGGAACTCTTCCAACTTATAGCTCAACAATTTAGGGAAAATATGAAACTAGATTGATATTTCATGTCTTCTCTATCATATTATAAACTAGTATATGTGTTACCATGGACACCAATATCAACATCTCCTTTAAAGACCAAGAACATATCCTTAGTCCTTCCTAAGTACTTAAGAATATTATATATAGTAATACAATGACTCTCTCCATGATTGTATTGGTATCTACTTGTTATAATAAGAACATAGGTGATATTATGATGAATACACAACAAGTAATACATGATAGATATTATAGAGGATTCATAGGAAATTATATCCATCCTTTCCAACTATTTGAAAGGATCTTGAATATTATTAAAATTTATGCCATGTAACACTGGTAAAGACCCATTCATGGAGTTATGAATACTAAACCACTTTAGTATTTTACCAATGTAAGTGCCCTAACTGATTCCAAGAAACCTTTGAGATATATCTATATATATCTTTATACCCAGTATATAGTTTTTTTCACTCATGTCTTTCATTGATAAGTATTTACCTAGCCACATGTTTATAGAATAAAGTGTCTGGACAACATTTCTGATAAGAAATATTTTATCCACATACAATATTAGAAACACTAGTACACTCCCACCAATATATTTGTATAGAAAATAATATTTCATGTTTTGATGAAACAGAACTCTTTGATCGCATTATATGACCAAATATTCCAACTCTAAGAAAAATTCTTCAATCCATAAATGTACCATTATAAATTTCAGACCTTAGCAGTCTTATTTGGTACGTCAAAATTCTTGGGTTGTATCACACTCACATACTTGAATAAATTCATATTTAATAATATGGGTTTGAAATCCATTTGATATATATTATAATCAAAAAAATTGTGGAAAGAAATATCCAAATGGATTTTATTATTTCAACAGGTGATAAGGTTTCTTTAAAGTCAATATCATGAATTTTCTTGTAACCTTTTTCCACTATGTGTGAATTATAGTTAGAAACTCTACCTCCATTTAAGTTTCTTGAAAAAAAACAAATTTCACCCAATGTGTCTCACTCCTTCATGTGTATCTTCAAAGTTCCAAACTTAGTTAGGGTACATGGATTCTATTTTAAATTCTATAGATTTTTCCCATTTCATGGAATCAAAATTCTCTAAGGACTCATGGTTGGTATTAGGTTCATCTCATATGAACATTACCTCATCATCATTGGCTACAAGAAATCCGTATCTCATGATCTCTAGATGAATCCAATAAGGCCTTCAAGATTATTGTGTGGTTTGAGTCAATTCTTCCTCCATAACTATTTATAGAACCACTCAACCTCAATCTTGAGAACATAAATTTTTTTGTTGATATTAAACCTCTAAAAGTTGAACTTTCCTCCCACTAAATCCTTGGATTATATTTTCCTTATCAGGGAAAATACAACATCAGGATAAAAACACTTTTTTCTATAGGATTATAGAGATAATATCTTACAGTATCTTTGAGATAACCCACAAATAAATATTTCTCTATATTAGGGTTTATTTTATAAGAATAAAAATGTAGATCATAAGTTTCACAATCCCAAATCCTCATAAAAGATATATTGAGATGTTTACCATTTCATATCTCATATGTTGTATTTATGAATACATTATATAGATCATGGTTTAGTAAAAATATATTTATCTCTATAGAATAGCCATATAATGAAATAGAAATATCTCATTAACTCATCACAGATCAAACCAGGCCTAACTATTCCATTATGGTGATCAAAGAGGAGTTATTTTTGAAATAATTCCACAATCCCTAATGTGATAAATAAATTCTTGTAACAAGTATTCACTACCCTGGTCTTATTAGAGTATTATAATACTCTTTCCTAGTTAATTCTATACTCCATTCTGAAACTCTTAAATATTTTAAAAAGTTTCATACTTGTGCTTCATCAAAAACACATATCCAACCAGAAAAAATTTATTAGTAAATGAATAAATATACCTAAAACAACAAATTTATTGAGTACTCAAGGTCCACATATATCACTATATATGAGATCGAATAGTCCTCTAGTCATTTAACATTTTCCACTAAAATTTTCTTTGGTTTTTTTCCTAATAAATATTAATTTTAATTTTCAAAGGATTCATAATCAAATGGGCCCAATAATCCATATCTATGTAGCCTTTGGATTCATTTCTCATTTATATACCCAAATAAACAATGCTAAAGATGGTTGGGATTAGAAATAACCCTTACCTTTTAATTATAAAATGTTTTAAATAGGATTATCCATATCTTGAATGTATAAATAATTTATCATAATCTCAATTACATAAAACATCACATTAATATATATAGAACAACTATTCTTCTTAATAATGAATGATAATAGCATCATTCTCAAATAAGATATAGAAATAAAACTTATTTTTATAGTATGAACACAATAATAGTTCTTTAATTTGAGTATTAATTCACTTGGTAAAATTAGATCATAAGTGTTGACTTCTATTATAGAAACTGTAAATCTATTACCAATATGAAGATCTAATTCACCTTTTATAAAATCCATCCTATCTTTTATTTTGGGTTTATCAAAAAAAATTGTGTGATGCACATCTAGTATCTAATACTCATGATTTAGAGTTAATGGAATTGATCATTATAACATTCACATTCAGATACTCAAAATTTTTCTCCTTGAGAAAAATTCTCAACCCTAGATACTAATATCTAACTTTTATATACATCACACCTATAATGGATTTCAATATGATTATCATGAAGTAAAACATAACCTATAACACAGACATATCTATGGGTGAGTATCGTGTATTATATCCTTTCATAAAATATTTTTAGTGAAAGAAATCCCACTAAAATGATGACTTTGTATATCATATCTATTTATTGAGCCAAGATCCATATTTCAAAATGACTTAAACCAAGTAAGATTTAAATAATTGATGATTATATCTTATAGACAATAATTTTTTCAACCATATTATATATGATTTCTGGATAGTTGAGTGTATAAAATATTTATCCAGATCTATTATATGGACTCACTCGACTTTATTCCTATCACGCCCTAATGGTTTGGGTTTTTCAGCTAGTGTAATCTAATTCAAAAAAAAACAATGAACCTAATGGTTATGGTCACCTCATGGATTTCATTCCTTTCATAAGATAATATAAGGGAACTTAATAGTTAGGGTCACCCATACTAAATGGTCAAGGTCTTGACCATTTTATCTTTGAAAGGAATCAAAAACTATGTATTTAAAGGGTTTTCCTTCTAAAATTATCACCTTTTTATTATATATATATATATATATATATATATCCCATGCATATCAAACCCATTTCATCCCATGAAAAAATTATTATCACATGTTTGGTCCCTTTTGTATGATTTCTTCTAATGATTTAGTTTCAGAATCCTCATTCCATCCAACAAATTAATGTGTTTACACCATATTAATTTGTAACAATTTACATAATCCATAAGTTTGTGTTATTCAAAAAAGTAGAAGCCATACATATTAATATATATCCAAATGCATCTCATGCATAAATTACTTTAATTTTTCATGTAAGTTCATAAAGTTATATGAGATTGAAAATCTCCTCATGAGTAATCCCATAGTGACATATATCCAAGCACTCACCTTTCTAGAACAAGTCATAAACCTCCAAGATAGTGGGTATTCTTATCTCAAGTCCCTCTCCTCAAAGAGACATTACTCAAGAGAGAATTAATTTAATGATATCTCTAACACCTAATAAATACAAACTATATTCAAAAACTATTCTTGAGATTATAACTCTAAAATGAAACCAAAGTCATGGTTGATGAAAAAAAATCTTATGGAGTCATATATAGCATTTAATGCATGGTTATATCTATAATAAAAAAATTATCATATAAATTTAATCATACACATTATTCAAATTCTATAAACAACTTATAAACATGAATTATATAAAGGGATAAAATAATAAATAAAGACTTTATTTATTCTTTCAAACATGATAAACCCATTTTAACTTTTTATAATATATTTAACCATATAGAATCTAATTTTATAATTCTTAAAACATATAATTTTCAAAAAAGTCTATAAAATATAAATTAAAATATAAAAAATATTAAAAAAATATTTTTTAAACATGTTACATTTTACAACTGGATATCATTTATAAAATATAGTTGATATAAAAGAGATGTATTTTTCCTAAATATAAAATTCTATAATATATGTCTATATAATATAATAAAAATAATATAAATACCTATGATTGGTGATATTGTATATTTCTAATTGTATTTTATTATTGACCATGTTTTATATTTACGCTATTACGCCATGTTTCACAAAACCCTAGATCGAGCCATATTTTATGATATTGTATATAATATGATATATCTTAATTCAAATACTTGGATTTAATACATATTTTAGCTTATTATATATGTGTGTGTGTGTGTCATATGCTAAGAAAAATAAAAAATAATGGATTCTCTATACTATATTATACAATACTACCCCATGTGAATTACGATATGTAATTTCTTCAAAAACCAATAGATTTACCACAATTAATACTTGAAGAAAAAGGCTTTGATTCCACTAATGGGTTTTAAGGGATCATATTATGATATTTAGTATTAGAATCAACCCATGTAGTTTCTTGATCTATCTTCAAGGATAAACATGTTTGTAATATCAAAAAAATAAGTACCAGTAAAATTCAAGAAGTGAACTCCTTCTCCTTGGGGTTTCTTGATGATGTCATGGGAGTAGAAAATAATAGGACTCTTAGATCTTAGGTGATTACACTAGCCATTGGATCAATGATCATATGATTATGATTCTCATAAACCAAGAGGGGTACTAAAGCCTTCACTATATTCAATGAATGTTTTGATGAGAAGAAAAGAGTTTTTGAAAGTTTTGCATGAAACTAAGGATCACCACACCACCAATGATGGAATGTATTTCCTTTCATAGCCCATGAACAATGCTCTCCTTTTAATGAAATTAATCATCTATATATAGTTCATAGGGTGGAATTTTGTGTGTTACTTCCTAATACAAAATCCATTGAACCCATTCACTGAATTTGCAAGTAATGTTTAATCCATTCATAATAGATTAAAAATTAAACCATATGGGAGGAAGGTTCCTTATACATGCATCTCATGCAGCATATTTCATTACCTATCATATAATCTGATATAGGCAACAAAAGATTCCATAATGATCCAATTTGGGATTCCATCCAAACTGGAACCTGAACCATCCCACCATTAACCCATGGGATATTATTAATTCCCATGGACTAGAAGAAAGTTCCATGGTATCATATACATACAATGGGAATGATTTTTACATTAAATCGGAGTTAAAGTACAATAGAATTTCTCTTTAAAATCCATCATGACTAGCTCTTAAGTCGGACATCAATTCCAAAATCAGATATGCAAAAATAAATAAATAGGTAGGTAACATATGTAGAAATAAACTCTAAGATCACCCTCCAGATTCCCTCTACTATAGAAAAGTATTCAACATTGTATATCCTCAGCCACCAAAATAATAATACACCTCCAACCATAGAAAGTAGAAAAATTCCTACATGGACAAGGTAATTCATTTAAAGGGCCACACATTAGAAATTAAAATAAATTAAAGTAAGATCCTCCAAAATCATATAATAGACACACTTGGTTGAATGTGATAAAATAAAACAAACCAAAAATCCCAAATCCCTCAAAACTATAAGAGTGATCATAATCTGATGTTGTACTTTCAATTGACATATAATATAGGCATGACCACATAAGCACTCAGTAGGCCACCATATGCCTTATGATAATCCATACCTTTAATTTTAAATCCATTTTAATCTAGTTTGAAATTCAATTTAAAAATAGTTTTTATGTTTTTTATTAAATTAAAACAATCACTTTGAAAAAAATTATTGGCCAAATCCATTTTATACCAAAACACCCATTTTGAATCCACTTTAAAAATCTAAGATGAAATCTATTATTTAGATAAGTTTCCTAAACCAATTTAAAACCCATTTTAAATTAAACGAACCAAACACTTGGTATAGATCATGTTATTACACAAGCACCACAAGTTAAGAAGAATAAAAGAAAAGTAAATAAAGGTAAGGTGCCAAAATAAATACATGTAAAGAGAAAAATAGTCAAGAACAACATATGAATCTCATTCATCAACCACCAGTCAAAGTGCCAATGTCATTGTTTATCCCCATATGTTCTAGTGTAATATGATCCGAAATAATGACATAGTTTCCTAGGTAAATACTATAATATTATACTTTATGGATAGACTTTTTGAGCTAGTAAATCCTATAAAACATCCCAGAAGCACACCACTTACACAGCTTCAAGAACAATCCCGATATCTCATTCTTTCTATACAGGCACCTAAACTTAATTGGAACACGACCCATAGTAAGGAATATACTTATACAGACTTACCTAGGAACCTAGGTTCCTATGAACAAATGAAATGGATAGGAGTCAATAATCAAGAAATAAGTGTATACAATAAATTATAACAAATAATTCCCCCAATCACAGAATGACTGCTTCATATTTCATACAAGTAACACATATAAATAAGCATCCCACCACAGGGAAACAAACAAAGGGGAACCCAAGAGGTTCATGCCCACCCACAGTATTTATAAATCTTTAAAAGTGCCAAAAAATCTTTATAAACATACTATAATATATATATACATATATATATATACCTTTATTGAAACATCATTATAAAAATCCCCTTGAAAAATATATTAAAAACCAAATTCAAGATTTTAGATTTATGTTCCAATTTTTACTTTAACCTTATACCCATATGCACTTTAATATATAGATAATCTCATCAAAATGTACATATTCCCACTACCCAGTGTGAATATGTACATAATCATATCTATATACTTATATGAATATGGTATAAATATTAAATATGAATTAAAATAATTTAACATGTGTTGCTAGTAAACAAATTGTAATGAAGAATACAAGCTCAATTAAACCCATTAGTAATCCATATAAAAATTATAAACAATCTCATGTGACATTAAAATACACAATTTCCTTTTTAAAAGAATCACAAGTATTTTTTCATGTAGAGGAAGAACATATTTTACAAATTTTGGGGCAACCAAGGGGAGAATCCATGCAGAACCAAGTTAAAATCTAATTTCTTATTTAGAAAATAAATAATTATGATCAATACTAAAATTATATATTTAAAACAAAAATTTAGGTAATGAACGATTAATGGTTCAAAAATTAAAGATTAGAACATAAGGAAAGCCAACCTCTAATTGTTGGAAGGAGGTCCAAATATATGAACATGGTAAAAATGAAACCTGAAAAGGAGATTTCACACCTTGGGAGAAAGATTCACCCATTTTTTAAGACCCAAAACCCACCTATACTTCTTCCATGGCACATGTTGTGATAATGGGAGAGATAAAACAAGAATAAAAGGATATAAGGTAAAGGAAAGAGGAGGTGGAGCCTTACCGAGATGGAGGATTGCTTGAAATCACAAGTAAGAGGGATGATCAGAGGAGTTGGAAACATGAATGGGGGTTCTTGGATGGGGTAAACATGAGGGGGGATTCTTGGGGTTGTGTGATGCAGGGGCCTCCCCCCCTTCTTTTTCATTATTGTTTTTATAATTTAAATTATTATTATTTCATTTTTTATTATTAATTATCAATATTTATTATATTTAAAATAATTATTTACTATTATTTAAACATAATAAAATAAAACTTAAAGCCATAAATTTCAAAAAAAATAAATTAACCAAAAATATTATAAAATTATATAAAATAATCCAAATGGTAACACATTGGGAGTTATAGATTTTCATGATTCTTTTATAATACATGAAAATTATATAATTCAATATCCATATCATTATTATCATACCATATGATTCATTTCAGTTGTAAAATACAACCTCCTTATTTTAAGTACATATCCAACAAATAGCTGCTAAAATCATAAACTTATATATTTTTAAGAATTTAAACTAGTAAAAAAATTCAACATCATTATGGAAGTTACCAAAATCTATCAACATAATAAATATATCCAATTTTATTAAAACATATTATTTCATAAAATGACAAATATTTTATCTATATTAAAATTGATAGAATGTGTTTTGGAAAGAATAGTTTGTGGATAACTTATAAAGGGAAGAAGCATGATAATAATATGACATAAAAATTGCTGATAAATAAAATGAGGATAACTTACTAAATATATAATCTATATATATATTTATGATATATTATTTAATATTTTAAAGATTATATTTTTTGAAAATTCATAATGAAAGTGAAATTTAATTTCCAAATATTTTGGATGGTATGATTCAATATCATGCACCAACAATGGAAGAGTGTAATGTTACAATGGTCACATACCTCAACAGTCATATTATGAAGACTATATAAGTAATCTAAGAGAAAAAATATTAATTATGAATTTTTAAAATGATTAATTCTAAATATATCCAGAAAAATCTAAAAAAATACTTTTTTAACATTACTTACTCTTTATATTTCAAATTTTTTCCTTGTCCTTATGATTTGTAACATTTTTATAATGAAATAAGAATCACTTAATCATTTTCACCCTAAAAATTTATTCTTTATAAAATTTGATAAAATAATTTGTGTTATAATGAATTGTGTTGGGACTGGATACTACTTTTACTTAGTATCAAGACTATATGGATCTAGTTAAAATGTCTTTTTTCCTAGATTTTAGATGGTTGAATAGTTAAGTGGGGGGTGAATTGACCAAATTCAAAAGATTAAAATAAATCATGGAAAAATAAATAAACACATATAATTTTTATTGTAGTTTAGATTACAAAGATCATATATCTACTATTAACACCCCTATACTCCTCAAGAAGTATGGAACCCACTATGAACATAACTTTTCAAGGGGAGTCACAACCCAATTACAACCTGTATTTTCTAGTAGAGGCATAACTGAATGCACAGGCTAACTTTTGAAGGGGATTCACAACATGGTAACAAAATAATACTATTTATGGAGGTATAATAAAAAAAATGTTCTTTGTTTATGTAAAATTAAAAACTTAATTATAACATAATATAATAAATAAATAAAATTCAATCTAAAACTACAAAATTAGATTTAAATAGTTGAATCTTATAAAGTTACATTAGCTTTATCACACTAGAATAAAACGTAGCATGATGAAGTTACAATAATAATTGTAGTAGTGGTGATCATGATATCAATATTTAAAAAGTTCTTTAAGTATCTATCTATATTCTAGTGTTTCTTGATCACTATTAATAGATATGTCTTCCTTTGAATAATAAACTACTTCCAAGTTGGAAAATCCTTCATTAAAATATTTATATCTATTAAGGCGTTGATTTCCCATTATGTGGCTTCAAAATAATCTCCATAATTTAATATTATTGAAATCATAAATTAATCAAATTGGAAATTATAACATCCCACCCCTCACTCATTGTCTTGGGAAAAGGAGGAGGGTGATACTAGGCCTTAGGTGACATCCTCAAGACACCAAAGGCTGGAAATAAATGTCAAGTGCTTCATAAACAATTGGTGGATGATTTTCCCTCTAAAAATAAAACTTCCAAACCAAGATAATCACAACCAAAAAACACTATATGATTCATGAGAAAAATTTAATACAACTCAAAAAAAATAAAACTAGACCAAACTATATCATAGTACAAAGAGGAACCCAAAACCAATAAAACTCAAAGACACCAACAACATAAACTCCACAGATCCCAACATGATCCAAGCTCAAACTCAACAATCCATGGGAATAGTAAAGAACTGTGATATATTTCCTTTACCTATGTCTCAATATATCACATCTAAAAACAAACAAAATTTCCCAAGAAGGGGTGATTATAAAACTCGGTAGGTTTTTTCCCAATGACTTCCCAACACACATCACTAGGATAGAACATGTTCTCACATTTATATAAAATATTTTAAAAATAATTTAGAGTAGTTTATATAAATTCATAAATTAGTTTCCAAACCAAAATATTTTTCCATGGAAACCAACCAATCATATCTTTCAAACCATTTTTCAAATCTATATGGTGAAGGTTTCGAGCATACCAGAAGCATGTGATGGGTCATGCCTAAATTTTCTTTTTTCATGATTGATGATCAATCTGAGAACTACCCGACGATAAACATCATGATCAAAAAAATTGAATCAATGAAAAAAAACAATGGATAAAACCTTGGAACCAGAGAGAGGATCATCGCATATTATTTAAAATTAATTTAATTAATTAAATAATTACCTTGTTGGAATTATTTATTCGTTGATGAATATCAAAATAGATATGTGTTTTTCTGTCATTGTGTTGTAGTAATCAAGAGTAGATTCCCTCTAGCGGTGATACACATGTGTTCCACAAATATCTTAATGTCGTCATAGAAATATCTAGGTATTATCATGGAAGATCCTATCACTTGTGTCATCCACCTTTGATCACCTCGAGAACCACTTCCAAATCATTCTCCTTAATCTCTCGTGACTTGAGATTGGGAGGTTGAGGAATATCGCTCTCCATTCTTGGGAGCATTCTTAGAGAAGGGATATCTCTATGGCTTCAAAGGATTATCCAAATCTATTGTGCACAACCAAACAAATGAATTGGATCTATGAGAAAATAATATAATTGGGTTTATATATTTCTAGGTTTAAAAATAAATAATTTCACAAGTACCCTTTATAATTTATCTAATCCCTACAGAACCCCATGTCAAATAATAATATTGTTATTATTATTTCTCAACATGAACATAACTTACAAATTAAATTAAATATTATTTAATCAAATAATATTCAATGTTTTTTATTCCTCACCAGACCATTAACCTTGGTCAGCCATTCCTCCACAATATTTTCAAGCCTTGAATAATGACTATTTATTTATTAAATAATTATCACTTCATTATTCTCTAATAAATAAATAAATATTATATTCCTAAAATAGTAAATAAATATTTATTAAATATTATTCTCACATTATATTCTCTCAAATAACTAGTGACTAACTATATGACATCAATAAAACATGAATAATTATTAAACAACATGTGGGAATAATATTTATTCAAAATGTTAAAAAATAAATAATATTATTATTATTTAACTAAGATTATGGATACACTTAGTGTGTGACCCTCTAGGCCTCTTTCTCAATGGAATTAGGTGAAGTAGCCTAAAATTACAAGGTTGGCATCTAACAATATGTCAAGGTATCCATAAAGAAAGAATTTAATGTCATAATTACATAATACCTCATAAAATTCTCACTATGTAATATAATCCATTTATCATGTTATCTCTAATAAAGTAGGTTGCATATTGATGCCATCAACCTATGTGCTCGATGTCCCTTTCTTTGACTTCCCAAAAATTGAACTTTCCTATAGAATAACATGGACATGTATTTATTTAGGATATATAATTTTCATCAAAGGGCCTAAGATATCAACTTCAATTAAATAACATAAGGGAAAAATCCTTTCCCATATTATTCATTAATGAAATATTACTCATGATGCACCCAACATATCCTACCTCACTGTGAACATTTTTTGTAATAGTTTTCATCAATACATCAAAGTAAATGACTCATAATACTCATTAATAATAATATTAAATTTTAAGGATCAATACACACATCCATATAGAGGAACATCTAATGACTCATATAAATGTGGATTTCCTACTAGCGGGTCTAATTCTCATAATATCCTACTAGATATTACCATCAGAATACACTATGTGAAGGTCAATCAAAGTACTATGAGTCTCCACAACTAATGGACTATATAATTTGTGTCTCTCAAATGATATCATCTATATATAGAACATAGATTTAATAATAGTGTCGTAGCACTTCTCTGTTCTCACTATAGCGGGGAACTCCTATGACCTTTTAGTGAAATAACTATTCTTTGGGTGTTATCAAATACTATGTTATATAGAATTACAACCATGATATGATAAAGAGTTTATTAATATTCAAAACTATGAATACATTTTATCATAAAGTACACAAAAAATTGGTTCTAGGGCACCAACTCCAATAAACTCCAACTTTCACTAGAGTTAACTACTAAAAACCTTCAGTCTGCTAGCTCTCACATGATACTCATGCTTCTGCTGAGATAGACCTTTAATAAATGGGTCCACCGCATTCCATTATTTGGGTACTCTTCTTACTAAAAATTCACCTCTCTAATAAAAATCCATCAAGAGGTGATGCTTATAGAGTATATTCTTTGTCTTTTGGTGTGACCTTTACTCTATTACAAGTTCCACCACTATAGTATTATCACAATACAATGTGATATGGTCTTTAATTAAGGGTACCACATAAATCTCATAGAAAAAGTTCTGAATACAATAATATTCTTTGGTTGCATCAGAATTCACTATATACTCGGACTCTACTGTATAATCAGTGACAGATGGCTTCTTTGAACTCTTCTAGCTCACAGCTCCTTTGTTGAGATAGAAAACATATCTTGACCATGACTTCAGATAATTATGATATATCTAAAAACTAGAATCATTATAACCCCTAATGAGCAACTCCTCTACTCCTCCATACACCAGGAACATATCCTTATTTCTTCCTAGATACTTAAGGATAGCCTTAACAACATACCAATATTATTCTCCTGGATCTTCTTGATATCTACCTACCATTCTCAATGCATAATCAACATCAAGTATAGTACATAACATGGAATACATTATTGATCCTATCAATGAATCATATGGGATATTACTCATTCTTTCTTTCTTATATTGTGTATGAGGACACATTTTATTATAAAGATGTAAACCATGTAACACTGGAACCAATCCTCACTAGTATTGTTCCATAGTAAATCACATTAGTATCTGGTCAACATATGTACTTTGAATTAGTCTAGGAAGCCTCTTATATCTATCAAAATTGATCTTGATCCCTAGAATATAGGTTGTTTCGCTTAATTCCTTCATAGAGAAACACATGTTTAATCGGTCCTTAATAGACTTTAATACTAGTATGTAATTTCCAATAAGTAATATGTAATATACATATACTACTAGGATAATTACAATATTTCAACTAAACCTCTTGTAAACACATGGCTCACATTCGTTCTTAATGAAACCAAATTATTTTATAGCTTCATAAAATCAAATGTTCTATGACCTAGATGCTTTCTTCAATACATAAATAGATATTTGCAACTTGAAAATACTTTTGGCATCACCTAGAGTCACAAAACCTTCAAGTTGTGTCATATAGACATCTTCATGAAGGTTCTCATTAAGTAATTCAGTTTTGACATACATATGCCAAATATCATAGTCATGTTAAGCTATTATAACAAGTAAAATTTAGATGGATTTAAACATGGAAATCAGTGAAAAGGTTTCATTATAGTAAATTCCTTGATGTTGTTTGAACCCTTTATCCACTATACTTTATTTATAGGTATTTAATTTACATTTCATGTCTAGTTTCCTCTTGAATACCCATTTTAATCATACAGGATTTACATCAACTGGAACATCAACTGGAACTCAAACTTGGTTCTGATACATGGAATCCATTTCATAATTCATGTCTTTTTTCCATATTGCAGCTTCTGATCTCTCTACTACCTATTTATAGGAGATAAATTCATCATTTTCTACCATTAATGAGTCACCATCTTCGGTGACTAGAAAATCATATCTCTCTAGTTATCTTTCCTCTCTTTTTCTTCTACACAGTACTTGTGTTTCAGAAACTACTTCTTCCATGGGGACCTATGGAATCTAATCTTGTAGCAACTCTTGTGTATCTTGAGCATCAACTTCATCGAATTCAATATTTCTCTCACTATCCTATCTGAGGATGTGCTCCCTTTCAAGAAAGATAGCTTTTCTGGTGATAGTTACTTTTATGTCTGAGGGGTTGTATAGGTAGTATCCCTTTGTTTCCTTGGGATACCCTATAAAGATAAACTTTGTGTCTCAGAATTCTAATTTTTTTCCTGATTAGGCCTTAACAAATTTTTCACAACCCCATACTACTATATGTGGGAAAATGGTTTTCTTTTCACTCCATAATTAAAAGTTAATTCCATTTTATGCTTTAGTTGGTACTCGGTTTAATGTGCATGCCATAGTTTGTAATGTATATCCCCAAAAGGATAATGGAATATATACATGACTCATTATTGACCTTACCATTTCTAACAAGGTACGGTTCCTATTATGACTAACACCATTTCACTGTGGTGTGTAAGGTGGAGTTAGTTGAGATATAATCCAAAACTCTCAGAGAAAGTCGATAAACTCTTAGTTAATATATTCACCTCCTCAATAAGATCAAAGCTTATTTATCTTATTACCAATTTGATTCTCTACTTCATTATTGAATTCTTAGAACTTCTCAAAGGACTCATACTTATACCTCATTAAGTAAACATAGCCATATCTACTCAAGTCATCAGTAAAAGTTATGAAGTAAGAATATCCACCTCTGGATTATATTGGAAATGCTCCACACACAACAATGTGTACCAATCCTAGAAGATTTGTGCCACTTTCACCCTATCCACAAAATGTTGGTTTTTTCATTCTTCCTTATAAACAATCATGAAATTTTTCAAGTGGTTTTATCTCATAAGACTCTAAATAACCATCTTGATAGAGTTTTTTTAAATGCTTCTCATTTACATGACCAAGACGGTGATGTCACAGTTAGGTGTTACATGATTTGTGTGAACATGATTCGTTATCAATTTCTAATACTTGGTTTTTGTAATTTAATACATAAAGACCATTATTAAAATGTGTCATACCATAACATATTTTGTCTTTATAAACAAAAAAAATTATTTCCAAATTTTAAAATAAACCCATCTGTATCTAGGAATGATATATAAATTGTGTTCTTGGTAACTGTAGGTACATAATAACAATCTTTTAGAACCAAAATCATTATTGTTGGCAATAAAGGTGGTAGTCACCAATATATAGAGAAGTCATCCTCACACCATTATCTTCTGTTAGATCCACCTCTCCTCTAGAAATTTTTCAGAATCTACTTGTTTCCGATATTTGGATACATATTTGATCACCACAAGCTATATCTAATACCCAATCTGTAGATATTTAAAGATTACACTCAATAATGAATTCACCTTTAGCTTCCCCTTTATTCTGGGTGTAGTTTCTCTTCTAGTGGTCGGGCTTGCCACATGAAAAACATACTTCCTCCTTTTCCTCACCCTACCTCTATATATTTCTCTGCTTGGAAGGACAATGCTCAGAAGATTTAGAATTATTATGAGTCTTGGGAACCTTTTTCTTGTTCTTCATTTTCTTATTCACCATAAGGAATGTGGGTTTATCAAACTCCATGTACTTATACACTTGGAAAATCAAAGTAATAAGTTTCAAAAGACTCTTCTCATTATTTCTCATATTGTAATTAATAATAAAACTAGATATGGTCTTGTGGATTGATGAAAACACGAGATCTGTATGAAAATAATCCATGAATTTAATACCTAAGATGTATAAGCATTCAATACGGCTAATAATACTTACTACATGAGGCCCAGCTATCCCAGACTCTCCAATCTTAGTTGTAAACAAATAATTGGATATCTCATACCTCCCTTGTCTCAACTTCTATTGATAGAGATCCTAAAGGTGAGAAATCATGTTATACGCATTCATGTCCTCATGTTTCTTCAAAATCTCATTAGACATGGATGATAGAATGAAACATTTAACATCTGTGGAATTATTAAAATGTTTCTCATAGAGTGATAACTATTCATCACTTGCCTCATTACTAGGTGCATCAGGAATAGGTTCTTCCAACACATACAATTTCCTTTCATGGTAAAGGATAACACATGAGCGCCTTTGTCACTCTTGGAAATTTGTGCCTGTGAGAATTTTATCCTTTTAAATTATGGATTGCAATGATATGTTTGAAGTAATTTTAAAATTTTTTCTACAAATAAGATGAGAAGAGTTTTAGTAATTTATCTGATAAACTTTAAACAAATAAATAAATACTATATTTATTAATATCCCACTATTTTATCAAATCCCATTATCCCTCTCCATTGGATTTGGAATATCATGTTGCTTATACATTCTATTGGAAATGATCCATATTTCCCTTCTTATTACTCTAACTTTGATTGGTCAAGAAACTTGAAGTATTTTAGGTAGGCATTCCAAATGCCAACTGCATTAACTCATAGTTCCTTGTTCTATTAAGTGGACTCTCCAATCCTAAAATCCTTAAATTGGATTTTCTCAACCCTTGCCTCTTAGTTACACCAAGTCATGCTTTGGTAGTCAACCCTTGATGTGAAATAAGTTAAGTCAACCCAAAACTTCAAGTTATTATTCCTCAATAATTGAAAGCACCCCAACATTGGATGGTCAAGAACTTTGAACTATGATTCAATTTTAACCAAAGTAATGTAAGGTTATATCGACTTAAAATGTATTATTAAGGGACTTTATCCTTTTATGGATAAATTTATAATTATTATCTTTATCACATGCTTGTTAATATTAACCAGATTTACTTAAGTGATTAACTATGTCTTACATAATATTTATGCATAAGATATTTTATTTTAGTTCAATATTGCATTCTCATTAATTTCATTTATTCATGTGATCGCAACAAATCAACCATAATGAAATAACAATGAAACTTGACAGTAATAAAATAATAAAGTGGTATGATCATGAAATTTTACTATTGTTTAGTTTATATAGAAATTGATAAACTAACCATTAACCTAGGGGAAAACGCCTTAAACCAATTAAGGTTTATGTTATAGATTTCCACCTATCCACCTATCTATCTCTCTCGGATAGGTTTCACCTTGGCTCCAAAATTGAACTACCTCCACATTCTTGGGAGCTCCATCCATTACATATACTTTTACTCACACGCAGGTGAGGTAAACAAGGGGTTCACATAAATAATAACCTAATAAGAGGAGATAAGACACATAGGACAACAATTTAATTTAATAATAAATTAAATGAAACCAATCACATATAAAGGTCTAGTCTATGCTCATGATCATCCATATGCATGCAATGAATTATGCATTTAATAAAACTATCATTCAATTCTTAATCGTTCTTATTTAAGATAAATCATGCTTGAATAAATTAATTATATTATTTAATTAATCAATTATTTTTTATTAATTATCATCCTAATTTCCTTGACATTCTCATCCATCATAATTTTAAATAAATTAAATAAATTATTTAAAATTAACTGTGTGTATAAATCTACCTTGGAGGCAACACAGTGAATACTCGTCTGAATATACCTAATATGCATTATACTGGTATACAGTTTACTCCTGTGACATATAGTATACACAACTTATCACATACTTTCATGATGTGTACATTAAACTTAATTATTACATGAATTACATGATTTTTCGGACATGTGTTATGCTTTAATGAATGTAGAGTAACAACTGTAATACGACTCATACATGATATTCAGATATGAAAATTACATAGATATTAATTAAAAATTTATATATAAATATTAAAATCCATCACATGGAGTGTCTTATCAATTTAATGACTGCATGCAAGCACATGTCGATAAGGTTTACACGGTACAATAAATAAATTTTAAATCTATGTAATTTGGGATAAGTACACGGCATGTACATGGAGTTACATGGTGTGTATGTCTCTCATCATTTATCTGAGGCACATGCCCAGGGACTCGACATGTAAACCGTGCCTTGGGAAATTGGATTACACGGTGTGTATAAGTGACTACACATTATGTGGTCTCCGAGTTACACGGTCACTAGTCAGGTAGGCCATGTATGGTTATACACGGCCCATATATGACTCAAAGGGACTACACACCATGTATGTGGGCTACATGGTGTGTACTCTGGATGATCATGTTCCAATATGGCTTGGTCAACACCCAGTGTAAGAAATAAATACACCATGTGTCATCAATGCACACGATTTGAATTAATTTTAAAATTAGTTCTTGATGCATTGAACACAAGTACATGGCATGTAACTCCGATTACACGACGTGTACTCTTGTGTTATCTGGATAGAATCCTTAGCACCTCTGAATGAGTTATTAAATTTTATTTCACTCATAAAATTAATTGTTTTCTTTAGATATGTGATAAATTAAAAAGGAAGAAGAAGATGTCTCAATTCATATTAAAATAGAGATTAAACTTGAATTGAAAACAAAATGAAAAATGTGTAAATCATCAATGATATTTAAATAATTATAGCTAATTATGTGACCCCTTTGATACCACGTTTAGGTTCCATGCATAATGAAAATGTGTGATGGGTCTTGCCCAACTTTTATTTTTTTTCCTGATCTATTATCAATCTGGGATCTACTCGATGATAAACACCATGATCAATGAAATTGAATCAAAAAAAGCAAACAATGGATAAAATTCCAGAACTAGAGGGAGTATCATCACATATTATTTATAATTAATTTAATTAATTAAAGAATTACCTTGTTGGAATTATTTCTTCATTGATGGATTGGACAATAGATTAAGTTGTTTCGTCATTTAATTTTAGGAATCAAGAGTATATTCCCTCTAGTAGTGATCCACACAAGTTCCAAAAATCTACAAACATTTTCATAGGAATCTTTGGGTGCTAGCATGGTAGATCCTACCACTTGTGTTGTCTACCTTTGATCTCCTCAAGAACTACTTCAAAAGTGTTATCCTTGATCTCTCTTGACTTGAGAGTGAGAGGTGGAGTAAGATCGCTCTCCATTCTAGGGAATATTATTTAGATAAGGGATCTATCTTGATAGGATTCTCTAAATCCATGGTGCACAACCAAAAAAATGAATTGACTCTCTAAGAAAATAATATAATTGGGTTTATATATTGATAGGGTTAAAAATAAATAATTTCATAAGTACCATTCATTATTTATTTAATCCATGTGGAACCCCATTTCAAATATTATTATTATTATTATTATTTCTTGACATGTTCTTAACTTTTGAATTAAATTAAATATTATTTAATCAAATAATATTCAATATTTATTATTTATCATCATACCATTAAACTTGGTCCTCCATTCCTCCAAAATATTTATCGACCTTTAATAATGAATATTTATTAATTGAATAAATATCACTTCATTATTCATCAATAAATAAATGAATATTATATTCACTAAATAGAAAATAAACATTTATTAAATATTATGGTCACTTTATATTCTCTCAAATAACTTGTGATAGAATATATGCGATCAATAAAACATGAATAATTAGTAAACTATGTGTGAGAATAATATTTATTTAACTTGTAAAATAATAAATATTATTATTATTATTTAACTGAGATTCTGGGTACACTTAGTGTGTGACCCTCTAGGCCACTTTCTCAGTGGCATTGGGTGAAGCAGCCTAAAGTCCAAGGTTAGCATCTATCAACATGACAAGGCACTCATAAAGAATGAATTTAATTTTGTAATGACATAATAACTCATATGGATGCTTAATATGTAATGTAATCCCTTAATCATGATATTTATAATCAAACAGGTTTCATGTTGGTTCCATCAACCTATGTGCTCAATGTCTCTTTCTTTGACTTCCCGAAAATTGAACGTTTCTATAGAATACCATGGACATGAATTTGTTTAGGATATTTAATTTCCATAAAAGGGTCTGAGATATTAACTTTCGTTAAAGAACAGAAGGTACAAATTATTTCTCACATTATTCATTAATGCAATATTACTCCTAACGCACCCAACATATCCTACCTCGACACAAACATATGTTGTCACTATTTTCATTAGTACATCATATTATGTGATTCATAATACTCATTAATAATAATATTAAAGTCTAAGGATCAATACACACATCCACAGATCAGAAAATCCAATGACACATATAAATTTTGGTTTCCTACGAGCGGGTCTCGTTCTCATAATATCCTATTAGATATTACCATGGGTGTGCAACATGAGAAGAGGTCTCAAAGTCCTATGAGTCTCCACCCCTGATATCCTATATCATTTGTTCCCCTAAAATGATATCATCTAGCTATAGAAAATATATTTATGTTTAGTGTTGTAGCACTTCTAGGTTCTCATCGTAGCGGGGAACTATTATGACCTTTTAGTGCAACAGCTACTCTTTGTAGATTATCATATACTATGTTATATATAATAACAATCATGATATTATAAAGAGTTTGTTAATATTCAAAACTATGTATACATGTTATCATAAAGTGAATAGAATTTGGTTCTAGGGCACCATCTCCAACATTTGGCATACCCAATACTTGGTTCCACAAATCCACACAACCACACATGCATGCTTAGGCGACAGTTCAATACTCATGAGCAGTATCTTTTTGATCTACCAAGTCATCACAAGGTAACCATTACTAAGTTCCCCAATGGAACACACCCCTTTTATTGGGTCATGTCAATGCAAATGTATACACACAAACCAAGTAAGCCAAAATCCATGGCAAACCAAACATGCCAAGTGATTTCAATAAAACATTTCTTTTATTGGAAACATTTATACCAAACCATTTCCATGAATAAAAACAAAACCATATATTAAAATTTCTATATTAAATTAATTAAACAAAGCACTTTCCAAAAAACAACCAATTTCCACAATTTCACAAACCATCAATAAAGAGGGTTGACATCAAGATTTTCACATCAATTTCATAATTAAATTCCATAAATTCAATAAATTTAAAATAAAAACTTCAAGTTAAATAAGATGAGTTTAGAGTGAAGTCTTTTACCTATCACACATTAGAGAAAATGAATAATGGAACAAAACTCCAAAAACTCAGCTTAAAACTTCAAATAGATCTAGTTACCTACCATAAAAACAAACATATATCACCATGATTAACATCACACAACATGAATCTATCCCCAGAATATTATATCCATGAATCCAAGAGAGTGAAGAAGAATAAAACTAAGGAAAACCACCTAGAAAGATCACTTACCAACAAAAACGACCTCCAACACACCTATATTTGACTCAAAATTGTTCCTGGATCAAGAGAAATGGTATATCCATCTTTTAAAAGGAAATAAATTTGTGTTATGTCCTAAGAGAAAAACTAGGGATTAAGGAGGTTATTTAGATTAGATCCAGAAAATCTGGATTTAAATTTTAACGGTGCATGGTCTTAAAAACTGTGTGCTAACTATACACTAGCCACTACCTCCAAACACCCATCGTACGGTTATCTCACATGGTTAAACAAACTATGAACCAGCCATTCTAAACCCCTTTGTATAGATTTTAATGGTTTATCCTAGGTGGATACATGGTTTTTTCAAACCGTGCGCATACCCAATGCCCACTATTTTAGTTTCACCGCTTCCTAGGAGGTGTTACACAGTTTATACTAATCATACACCTCCAAAAAAGTCCCAAAAACATTCCAAAACTCCAATGAAACTACCAATACTTAACAAAATAATCATATATGCTTAAAATAAATAAATAAAGTTTAAAGTACCTAAAACTGAGGACACTACATTCTCTCCACAATTGGTATTTCCATCCCCAAAAATTAGAAAACCATCATTGGCCTGAAAGAGTTTGGTCCATTTCTCAGCCATTTCCTTTTCTCACAACCAATTTTCTTCCTAAATTCGACCATGTTGCCATAAAATCCACACTAAACCGATGATTTTACCATGTATGAATTTCTCTTGCCTATCCACAAACCACACTGGCATACGAACCAACATAGCATCTGGCTCTAGGTCAATGTGATTCCATCGAATCACATAGTTAGGATCAGGTTGATACTTATTTAATTGAGATACATGAAAAACATTATGCACTGAACTGAACCTTGGTAGCAAGGCCAACTGATATGATACCTCACTAACCCATTCAATTTTCTCAAAAGGGCCTATGTATCAAGGAGATAACTTTCCCTAATTTCCGAAATTATTATGCTTGATACTTGGAGATATTGTCAAGAACATGTGATCACACACCTCAAACGACAACGTCCATCAATGGTGATCTGTATATGATTTCTGAGGACTCTAAGTCATCTCCATTATCTTCCTGATCAATTGAATCTTCTTTGTTATCTCATGCACAAGTATAGGTCCAAGTAGTGAAGTATCACATGTTTCTACCCAATAAAGTGGATAACTACAAGGATTCACATACAATGCTTCAAAAGGAGCCATATGTATTGAGGCTTGATAACTTTTTTTGTACAAGAACTCCACTAATAGTATGTGATCCTCCTATGAGATACCAAAATCTATTATACAATTCCTGAGAATGTATTCCAATGTTCTTATCAACTTTTTGGATTTTCCATCCATATTTGGATGATACGTCATGCTCATAGTCACCTGATTTCTAAGGGATTGATATAAGGATTTCCATAAATGTGATGTAAACCTCATATCTCAATATGATACTATCAAAATTGGTATTTCATGCCTCTTTACCACCACTTGGATATATATTTTTGAAAATTCTTTCACCATATTGGATTCACAAATAGGGATTAAATGGGATGACTTTGTGAGCTGATCCACTATCACCGATATGGAATCGTGTTTCTGAACTATCCTTGGTATACCTACTAAAAATGCATAGATATATACCCTGATTTCTACATAAGAATCGGTAAAGACTGTAGTATACCCACTAGTCATTGGTGCTCTGTCTTAACCTGATGACAAGTGAGGCATCTTAAGGCAAACTCAGTCACTTTTCTTTTCATGCCATCCCACCAAAAAATTTCATTCAGTTCCTTATACATATTTTGTATTCTAGGATGAACAACCCATCTCAAATAGTGGTAGGCATGAAGGAGTTATTCCAGAAAATCCAAAGGTATGACCATCTGATCTTGAAACCATAAAATTGATCCTCTATTAAGATTTCATCCCTGAATGGTCTCCCCACCATTGAGTTTTGACCTCATTTCAACACATTAAGAATTAGATGTTTGTGCCTCTTTATCCTTCTCAACCAAATCAAGAACAATATAAAGTGGAAATAAAACCACAACACTCATCATTATTCACAATCCAAGTGCATGTTGTTTATTATCGTCATCAACTACCATTAATCTGAAGCTTCTTTCACCAACTAACTATATGACTTACTTCTTAATGCATCTTCCACCGAATTTCCTTTACCCGATGTATACATCAAGTAAATTTCAAACATTTTATGGTACTCCATCCATATTATTTATCTCATAATCAAATATATTTGTGAGAAAGTGTGTGTCAAGTATTTATGATCTATAAACACCATAAATTTATCATTAATGAGGTAATGAAACTAAGTCTTTAATGCATGCACTAAAGTAGCTAATTAAAAATCATGTTTTGGGTAGTTCTACTCATGAAACCATAACCATCATGATATATAAGCAACAAAATGATCCCCCTACATGAGAACATACCCCAACCTAGATCCTGAAGCATCAAAATACACCATATAGCCTTGCCTAGATTCTGAAATTATCAAGATCAATGTTGATGTAAGGAAAACTTTAAACTCTTGAAAAGATTTATGGAATTCATCATTCCATTAGAATGGAATATTTTTCATTGTTAAAGTTGTCATTAGTGAATTTAGTCATGAAATTTCATGAAAAAAAACATTGGTCATAACCAGCTAGGCTAAGGAAACTATGTATCTAAAAGAAGTTATTTGGATGTTGCCCAGATATCACAGCCTCTATCTTTTCTCGATCCATAGAAACACATTTTTCAGAGATCACATAGCCAAGGAAACATGCCTCTTGTATCCAAAAATCACACTTAGAAATTTTGGCATATAAATGATGATCCTAAAAGGTACCCAACACTATATCCAAGTGTTTCTCAAGCTCATCCATTTTTCTTGAATACACCGATACGTCATCCAAAAACACTACCACAAAAGAATCCATATACCTTTTAAATATCCAATTCATCAATTCCATAGAGAATTATAGTGCATTATTAAGACCTAAAGGCATAATGACATACTCGTAATGGACATATATACTATTTAAAGATATCTTTGGAATATCCTACTTCTGAACCCTCAATTGGTGATATCCCGAATGAAAGTAAATTTTAGAGAACCATTTTGATCTCCTCAATCGATCAAACAGATCATCAATATGTTGATGAGGCTATTGATTCTTTATCATAACTTGGTTGAGCTTATGATAATTCATAAAAAACCTTAGAGTTCTATCCACCTTTTTCACTAACAAAACATGTGCTTCCCATGGAGATGTACTAGGCTAAATAAACCCTTTTCTTTCAAAATCTTCCATCTGTACTTTAAATTCCTTTAATTATTTTTATTCTATCTGATAAGACTGAAGTGAGATAGGAATAAACCCTAGTAATATGTCAATTGTAAAATTCATTTCTCTTGTGGGTGGAAACCTTGAGAACTTCTTGGAAAAAAATCAGGAAAACAATCAAAAATTATTATAAAACCACTATTCTAGATCTCATCCATCGATGATAAAGTCAAAGCTTCCAACTGGTAAGAGATAGTTCCAACTTTTTATTCCAACAATCACATTCCACTTTCTTTTTTTCTATCTCCTCTAAAGAGATTCTCAATGCCATAATAAATTGTAAAACTAAGCCTTCATGTATAATAGTCAATGTGAGATTTGACATTTTCGACCAATCCATACCTAGGATTATGTCATAGACATTCATCTCAAGAACAGATAAATCCAAAATCAATTCAACTCCATTAATAGTTATAGAACTTTACTTTCACAAAAAGTCTTGACATTCTCTTTGGCCAAGAGGAGTTTGAAGTTTCAAAACAGAAGGCATCATCTCAACATGAAAACCCAGAAAATCAATAGTATGAGAAGAAATAAATGAATGGGATGCACCTGTATTAAACAAAGATTGTATAAGTGTAGGATTAAAAAGAACTTTACCTATCAATTTCAGAGTTTTGGATTGATCATCCATGGTAATCTTTTCATCTCCATACAATTTCTTACTCACTTAACTTGGGTATTTATTAACCTATTGAGATTGCACTAGTTGAGAATTTATGGTATTATTATAATCACCATGGATTCCTCAGTTATACTAATGAGAATTGTTCTACTGCCCCTATCCTGTTGAAGCATATGACATCTATGAAACATGAGATGTTTCCCTAGCACCCGACCTTGGATAATTGTGATAATAGCATTAAAGATGTCCCATCTGGTTTAAATTTTGGCATTCTCTAGGTGGTGTTGTACAATTCCGCTTTATGTGATCGAAATAACCACACTGAAAACATCTTGACTTACTCTTTGGTCTAGTAGGAAGATTCACTGATCTAACCATCTGATTCTGAGTGATACCACTACCTTTGAAATAGGTGTCCCTTTTCTTCTTATTCCTAGCATTAGAGTTCTCACTAGTTCCCGTAGGAATCAACATGCTTCCTCCACTCATAGTTCATGAGATGTATCTTTCTACAACCATCACTCTATTGACCATTTCTATATAATCCATTATACAAATAATAGTAATATTTGAGAAAATTTTTGGTCTCAACCTTGATTTGTAAATGAGTGCCTTCAAGGACGCACTTGAAGAAACTTTTGGTGAAAAGCATACTAAATTCATGGATTTAGCTATGTACTCTATCACTATGAGGCTCTCCTACTTCAAGATGAAAAATTCCATTATTATAGCATTTCTAAACGTGTGAGGATATAATTATTTGTTGAATAATTCTTCAAAATAATCACATTAAATGATTTAGTATATTTTATCTTGAATATCAAAATCTCACCATAAGCATTCTAGATCATCCAACTTTTACGTTTCCAACTTCACTTTCAGCTTAGTTGGTGTGCCAAGGAAATTGAATATTCAATTCATCATATTCATCCACAATTCTTATTTTTCTGATTCTGAATCACCATAAAAGATGGGTGGATTATGATTTTGGAACTGAAAAAAATGATCCACTTGCCTTGGTTCATCCCTTATGTTCCCTCTATCCACTAATTGAAAAGTTTTTACAACACACTGAACCAGTTGTTGGTTCACCTTTGGATCTATTGTAACCACATTTTCAGTATCCTCTTTCGATTGGATTCTACGACCCCTACTAGGTGTCATTCTCTATAACTAAAAGAAACACTATTAGTCTCACTCTCTAGAAACTGAAGGATTATTAATTTAAAATTTAACACATCACACATATCATAAAAATTCTTTCCAAAATTCAACAATATTCCTCTTTCAATACTTTTTTTTATTTTACCATGATTTTTGAAAATAAAATTATTTTCAACTATTTTCCAAAATCAACACTTTTCACAAAATCATAAATCCTCACTCAAAATGAATTATACACTCCTAGTGTTAAGTCATTACTTTAAATGAATTCAATGATAATCTGATTAGCTAAACCCTTGAAAATGAGGTTACAACTCCTATAAGTGTCTCAAAAAACTCATGTACCCAAACTCCCAGGTAACTTGAGGTTCAGCATAAATAGGTTAGTTATGCCTCTTTATGCTCTACATTTAATGTTCTGAATATACTATCTCCTTGTTACCATACCAATTCAAGGACTAAACCAGAATGATTTTTTTAACTCCAGGACTGAACAAACTGATACTATTTGTTATCTAAATGAAAGATGGACTAGCCAATATTGATACCATTTTTAACATCCCGCCCCTCACCCATTGAGTTGGGAAGATGTGGAAGGTGCTACTAGGCCTTAGGTGACATCCCCAAGACACCAAAGTCTGGAAATAAATGCCTAGGGCTTCGTAAAAAATTGGGGGATAATTTTACTATTGAAAATAGAATAACTAAACCAAGATAATCATAACCAATCAACCATTATATGATGCATGAGAACAATATAATACAGCTCAAAGATAAACAGACCAGAAAAAAAACTATATCAGAGTACAAAGCAGAACCCAAAAGCAATAAAACTTAAAGACACCAACAATATAAACTCTACATATCCCAATAGGCTCTAAGATCCAACTCAACAAGTCATTCCCATAGTATCACGATGCATTACTGAAGAACTATAATACCATTCCTTTACCTGTGTCTCGATATATCATATTTGTAAATACACTAAAGTTACCAAGAAGGGATGAGTATAAAACTCATTAGGTTTTCCCCAATGAATTCACATCACAATTCACTAGGATAGAACATGTTATCATATTTATATAAAACAATTTGAAACCAATTTAGATAATTTTATATCAAGGTGTAAAATAGTTTCCAATCCAAAACAATTTTCCATGGAAAGAAACCAAACAAGTCTTTCAAAACATTTTTTGAATCCATTAGGCATACCCAATACTTGGTTCCATAAAATCCACACAACCACAAATGAATTCCCATGTGATAGTTTCATACTCATGATCAATCTCTCTTCAATCTACCAATTCATCACAAGGTAACCATCACCAAGTTCCTCGATGGAACACGCCCCTTCCATAGGGTCACATTAATGAAAATGAACACACACCAACCAAGTAAGCCAAAATCCATGACAAACCAACAATGCCAAGAAATTTTAATAAAACATTTATTTTATTGAAAACATTTCTACCAAAACATTTCCAAGAATAAAAAAACCATATTTTAAAATCACCATTTTAAAATCATGAAACAAAGCACTTTCTACAAAACAATTAATTTTCAAAAATTCACAAACCACCATTAAATAGGGTTTCGCTAAAGATTTTCACATAAATTTCACAATTCAATTAAATCAATTCAATAAATTTGAAATCAATATTCAAGTTCTAATAAGATATTCATGAGTAAATTCAGTTACCTCTCAAACGTTGGTGAAAATGAAGAATGACACAAAACTCTAAAAACTCATCTTGAAACTCCAAAAACCATCCTTAAATCTTGTTCCCTACCATCAAAACAACCATATATCATCATTATTGATATAAAACAACGTGAATATATCCCCAACAGATTAGATACTTGAATACAATATTGGTAATAAAAACAAAAACTAAGGAAAACCACCAAGAACAATCACTTACCAACAAAACCAGCCTCCAACACACCTATATTCACCTTAAAATCACTTCTGAATTAAGAGGAATGGTCTCTCCATACTTTATAAATAAATTAATTATTGTTATGGACTAACTATGGGAAAACAAGGGATTAAGGAGGTGATTCAGATTAGATCCACAAAATATGGATCTAAATTTTAATGGTGCGCTATTAGGGCATATAGTTAGGAAAACTGTGCACTAATAGTGAACTAGACACTGCCTCCAAACACTCCTCACATGGTTGGATTGCATGGTTAGAAAAATTGTGTGCCAACCAATACTAAACTCATCTATCCATCTTTGCATGGTTTCTCCTCAGTGGTCACATGGTTTTTCCAAACTATGCGCCTAACTGTGTGCTTACCTAGTGCCCACTATTTTAGTTTCACGGTTTCCTGGGAGGTATTTCACAGTTTCTACTAACTATTCTCAAACTTTACACCTCCATAAAATCCCCAAAAACTGTCAAAACTCTTTCAAAACTCCCAAAACTTAACCCAATCATTATATATACTTAAAATAAATAAATAAAGGGTCAAGAACCTAAAACTAGGGGTGCTGCAAAAATAGATGCAGATATTCTATAAAAATAATAGTCATGTTTATTTGAATAAATAAACCACATCATGATAACCTCTATAATTTTTTTTTTAATCATGGAATATGATTGATAATCCATCAGCGGTTGATTAACTTTACACAATAATAATCCAATTATTCTAATGTTACATCTTATGATTTTCATGTGAGATATAGCTTCACCTTACAAGGAATATGCTTTTCATAACCTCTACTAAAAAATAATTACATCACACAGCCATTCATACATGACATTGAATCTATTAAAACAAGAGTGTTCACCTAATTGGTTTAACTTTACATAGCAACATGATATGTAAGAGACTAATACTTTACTGAAATCCCAACTCTAATATCTTACATAAAGGTCTTTGCATGTTTAATAATAAAATAAATTTCCAAATAAATGAGTTCTTCATTGTTGATTAAATACGTAAAAGTAATTTCCAAAACCCATGAAATACATAAGATTAAACCATTAATACATAAGAGTGAAACTTTGATACATAAAAGAATTTTCCATTTTCCTCTATATACACAAGAGACAAACACTTAGTGAAATTCTCATCTCATTCATCATACATAAAAGTAGATACCCAATTCATTGTAATGCATAAGAGTAATATATTTAAAGAATAATAGGTTTTCTCTTAGAAAAACCCCCATATAACATCATATGTATAGATAATCTTCCAATTAGTATGTGTAATGAATTGAAAAAAATTTAAGTCACTCTTCTAATGTAAGACTATTCTCATGCGTAAAATATTTTTCTTTGTCAGATTTCCCAGTTAGTCATATATAAGATATAAGAAACAATAATATAGTTCATGCATAAGATATAAAACCTTTCAATAGTACATAAGATAAAAGAAACCAAATAAAGTTCAAAATAATAATACATAAAATAATAAATTATTATGGAATAATAATGAAGAAGAAAATAAATAATTAATAATATATTTATTTTCTTCTACAAGTAGTGAAAGCTTAAAATAGTGATTGTAGAATCCTTTATTCCATTTAAAAAATATGAGAATAATAATAAATAATAATAATAAAAAATAAAAAACCCAAATATGAGAGGGTTTTTTAATTATTAAAACAAAAAAAATAAGGTGGCATTAATCTGCTCAAAATTATATTTCTTTTGATAATTAAAAAAACCCAAACATCACTCTAAATAAATAACACTCCTCCTTTTTATAAAGAACAAAAAGATAAAGATAATATTGAAAAGATAATAAAAATAAAAATAAAAGTGTAATCTAACATTCTTGAGTATTAAAGAATTAAATCAGAATGTATATCATGTTCATACATAAAAATATTAATTTATAATCAACCATAATCAAAGATTTCCTATTTTTAATAGATGTAATAGTGAAATATTTATACTAAAAATTATCTTATCCAAACCAATTTTTTGAAGATCCATAAAAAAACTAATAATATTCAACGAATTATAAAATGAATTCAAATAACTAAATAAATATATTCAATGAAAATTGAATAAGGGCTTATGAATATAATCCCCCTATTAATATCAACATTTTTCACCTTTTAATTTGAGATATTTATTCATAATTTCATCATTCCAATATCATATTTAATCTTTCCAAAAAACATAATATCTAATGGCTTTTAAAAAATATCACCCACTTGTTCTTTAGTAGGAACAAACTCTAAACTAATATTGCCTTTCTATACATGGTCTCTAATAAAGATATACCTCACTTCAATATGCTTTGTTCTAAAATTTTTTGGAGGTCACTACTGGAAAAATACCCTATAACAATGGTTTGGAACCGTTGGTATAGGCCTCCAAACCGTTGGTATAGCCTATACCAACGGTTTGGAGAACCGTTGCCAAGTAAGCTGTGGGGATAGGTCTATACCAATGGTTTTGGGAAAACCATTGGTATAGACCTATACCAACGGTTTTGAAAACCATTTTTATAAGTAATATAAAAATCTATACCAACAGTTCCATAAAACCGTTGGTATTGGTAATTCAAAAAATAATCATTCGGTTGGTTTTGATCTCAGCACCTCTCGTTTGTGATTGAACAACCTAACCACTAACCTAACTTACTTTTGTGAACATAATTTCATAAATATATATATGTATCATCATAATTATTTTAAATTTTGATTTATTTAATGTCCTCTGTAAGAAGATTCCATTAAAAATACATGTACTTATACCAACGGTTCTCAAAACCGTTGGTAGAGACCTATACCAATGGTTTTGAGAACCGTTGGTCTAGGTTTTTTTATTTTGGGACCTATACCAATGGTTTTGGACAAACCATTGGTATAGGTCCATATAAGTGACATATACCAACGGTTTTGGCCAAACCGTTGGTATAGCTCCAAATTAGTGAACTATACCAACAGTTTGGCCAAAACTACTAGTATAGATCATATTTCCAGTAGTGGGTTTCTTTGAAATTGATACAGTTGATGAATACTTTCAAATTTAATATCAAAATATATCAAATTTTATCTAATCAATAAACTTTGAGAACAATATCATGTTGTTGTCACATACACTATGTCAGTTGTCGATAAAGTTACGGAAAGTTTCTTCATTAAACTCCATGAAACCAAAATTTTACCCAAAAAATGACACATGCCACTGGTGATTTTATTATAAATCTTACATCCTCCAAAGTATAAATCCAAATAAATTTTTAATTACAAATATTTCTTTTAAATAAATAATAAAACAAAATCAATTATACCTTTCATGTACTTAATAATTCCATTTACTGTAGTCAAATGACTTTCCTTCATATCAGCTTAAAAGACTGCACACATGTAAATGTTGAACATTAAATTAGATCTAATAGTTGTTAAATATAAAAAAAATTAATCATTCATCTAATAATTTTATGATCAACTCATTTACCAATATAATATTCACCCATTATACATGAATTACTCCTAAAAGTATTCATGATTTTACAAGAATCAAGTCCAAACCTCCTTTCTAATTGCTTAGAATACTTATTTTGATTCAAAAATATTATATCATCTCATTAATAAATCTAAAATCCTAAAAAGAAAATAAGTTATCACATAAGACTCAAATCAAATTCATTAGTCATAAAATCTAAAAATTCCTTAAAAGGAAATTCACTAGATTAACCAAATATAATATCATTTAAAAAAAACTGAATAATTATAATATGCTTGGAATACCATTTAATAAACAATATAGGAACAAATTTTATTTTAACAAAATATTTCATCAAAATATATTGTGAAATTATCTCATACCAAGCTCATGGTTCCTTTTTTAGTCTGTAAATAGATTTAGAAAACATAAACACATGATATGGATTCGTATCATTCTCAAAACCTAGTGGTTGTCTTATATAGATATATTATTATATAATTCCATTTGGAAATGCGCTTTTCACATCCATTTGATATATCTTGATACCTCTAGGTGTTACCTAAGCTAATAAAATTTGAATGGATTCTAATCTTACAACTGGTGTGAAAGTATCACCATAGTTAATGCCTTCCTCTTAACTATAACCTTGAGTAACCAGTCTGGATTTGTTCCTTAAAATTATTTCAGATTCACCATGTTTATTCTTGAAAATCCATTTATATTTATCTTTAGGTGTTTTAACTATTTCCCAACTTCATTCCTTGAAAATTGGTTACACTCCTCTTTCATGGACATTACCCAATTTGGGGGTTTTCCAAGCTTTTGTGACATCATTCAGAATAAACTATGAAATAAAATAAAAATATCGATAAAAAATCATAACAGACTTCTAGTTAGAACTCTTGAATCAGCATTACCAATTATTATTTCAATATGGGAATCTTGAGGAGTCTTCAAAATCCTTTAATGATTAGATTGATGTTCCTCCTAAACAGGTATATCATCCACAAGATTTTGATTTTTTACATGTAAAGGATACCCAAAATTGAATTCTCGAAAGTCTTATTCAATCTAATCTTCTTCAGTAGACTTCTCCATTGAATCTTTTTTCATAAAATTTAATATTAACTGATTATTTAACAATCATTATACTTTTATTATAAACTCTATAAGCTTTACTTATACTATAATTGTAATGGCCCGGGTTTTTTGGGTCCATTACTTTGTGAAAATCTCGTGTTGGGTTTTCTGGTCTGAGAAATCTTGGTGAAGTTTGGGAACGGTAGGCCTACCAGTATCCTTAGTCTACCGGTAGCAGGCCTACCGGTAGCTCGGTCTACCGGTAGCTCGGTCTACCGGTAGCTCGGCCTACCGGTAGCTGAGCCTACCGGTAGCTCAGTCTACCGGTAGCTGCGCCTACCGGTAGCTGTAGCCTACCGGTAGCTGCAGCCTACAGGTAGCTGCTGCCTACCGGTAGCAGCTGCCTACTGGTAGCTCGGTCTACTGGTAGCTGCAGCCTACCAGTAGCTCGGTCTACTAGTATCCGTCACCTACTGGTGGCTCAGCTACCGGTGGCTCGGGCCTACCCTCGCGGGTTCTTTCCAGTGGCGTTCCTTCTTGTGCAATTAGGGTTTTAAACCCTATTCTGACTCGTTTAAGCGTGTTTTAAAGACCGGTAACGCCCATAAATGTTTTAATTAATTAATTAATTAATTAATGAGTTGGTTTAAACCACCTAAACCCTTTAATAACATGTGGGACCACGTGGCCAACCCACGACCCCGCGCCTTATGCGGTTTCGCATTCTTATCTCAACCGTCCGCGGACCTTATAAACTAAAGGGTTAAGCATGGTTTCTTCTTTCCACGATCACGGATTTTCACGAACAGCATTTGGTGCATCGGGCGAGCCGCATCGTTATCTGTAAAGTTCCGTGCCCGGTCTAAGCGTCGATCGTCTATCAATAAGTAGGGAATTTTCTCCTTCGTCTCTCTCATTTGTGTATCATGCGGGGTGGGCGTGCTTTTGGTTTTGTAGAATTGGATAAACCAGACCTAAATAAAGATAATGAACGGATTCTATAAAGAAAGAGGGGGGCTGTGATCGTTGATGCTGCTTTATATTATGATCATATTTCTGAGTTATGTTGGCTTACACCTTCTGAAAATCGAGGCCGTTGGTGGTCGTTGTCTGTGAACTAATGAACCCCTTGTAGTGTTTTAAATGGCTGTTTTGTAATTGTAAACTCCTGCTGTGAAAAGTAAATTGGTTAATCACGTATACCCGGCTGAATAAATTGAAAGCACCAGGATCAACCCTTCTGTGATAACCCCCGGTTAAAATACATGGAAATTGAAATCATGGAGTGTGTAAAATCTTTTAAATCTGAAAATACCCGCATGGGCCTGTTTCGCTTAATGGTAGTGGTTTGTTTGTTCTTCTCCCATGGGCCGGTTGCTGGAGATGTGGGAGGGGATGGGATCCCCTGTTTTTATACTCTCGATGGTTGTAGAATCGGGGATGGGATCCCCTATTGTTATGGATTTAGTGTTTGTGAGTTTTTTTAAGACCGGGTGGTTACCTTGTTTATATCACGAATTGGGGTGGGATCCTCTGTTGTTGAGAACCGAGTGTGGGTGTTATGGTTGATGCTTGAACGTTTACTTTTCTGGACTTGTGCCTATGCTTACTAGTTGCCCAGTAGTGAATATACTTATTTGAACATTATTACTAAACATGAAAACAAGAATGGGACAAATGGGTTTTGTTGGCGAGAGTTGTGACTCGGACTTGAGCGCTGTTGTGATCTATAGGCTATCTGAAGAAAAACCTAACTTTGGGTGAGTTCTTGCTACCTATGTATATACTTTTAGTTTTTTGTTTCTTATTCGTGTCCCACCCAAGTTGATCACTTAGTGCTGAACACCCCCATTTCATGGGGGAGGGTGTTTTTCCCAACACTATTCTTAGTGGCTGGTTATTAGATCCTTTTCTGATCCCTTTCCCAGATAGCCCAAATATCTTCGGGCTGGCTGTGATGGCCTGAGGTCCATTATTAGCCCCATAACCTTCGGGCGGGGTAGTGCGGTGATTGGCCAGGTGTGTGCGACATGTGGTTTCCCAAGTGTCTTCGGGATGAGGCCCAGGTGTCTTCGGGCGTGGCAGTGGATCTTCTAGCCCAGGTGTCTTCGGGCGTGGTGGTGGTTGTTCTGGCCTAGGTGTTTTCAGGCGTGGTTACGTGTGACAGTTGTGGCCCAGGTGTTTGCGGGCGGGATTCGGCAGTGAGACTGCGTGTGGTTGTGGCCCAGGTGTGTGCGGGCGGGTGTGGCAGTGGGACTGCGGTGAGAATGGCGGGATTAGTTCGATGCGTAGGATGTCTCAATAACCAATGGGAAAGTGGCGCGGGGTACCCAAACATCGATGTGCTCTTATTATATATATTACTTGACTTGCGTTATTTGGGGAGTGTGCCCTGGTGAGGCTTGGGTGGATAGTTTACCTTGATAGGTGTTTGGCTTACTCCTTTTCTCATGGGACTTTAGTACGTTCCCCCACTTGTGCATGAGAGACTTTGGTTTTCCCTACTGATTGTACTTGTATGCTCACCCTACATATATAAAACTTATTTCAGGTTTCCAGGAGGACTTCGGGGATAGCGCAGGACCATACTAGCTCAGACCTTGGGGTAGTTGCAGTTGCTGTTTTTCTTCTTTGGGTACTTACCTTTGTGGTCATCTTTTGTACTTTGTGGCTTTTACTTTTGGAACATGCATGTGGGAATGGTTTACTTTTGGCTTTACTTTTCTTTTACCTTGGTGTTGTTGGGTTTCATCTTCTTATCTCCCGATCCTATAAAACAAAAAGGGGTAATGCCTTCCATTTGTGTGAAATTCTATACCCTTGGTGCTAGTCGCCACTCCGGGACCTATTGAAGGCGGGTCTCGAGGGTCATTATCTCTCCTTAAACTTAAAGAAGGAAGGGCCTGTCAATCTACTGACCCTTCCCTCCTTTTGGGGAAGGAGGGTCATGACAAAATGGTATCAAAGGTGATGGTTGAGAGATAGGATGGAGTCTGGAGTTAGGCACAGTGAGGATTTCATGGGATGGTAAGGCAATAGTGTTGGGTGACCTCGGTGCGTGAAATTAGGTCTGGGAAGACCGGCTAGGACACGGGATTTTAGGGCCCCCCGTGATCCGATGTAAGGGCTCTGGACCTACCGAATGACCAAGTGAGGCCACGCTGATTGCAGGGTAGAGACCCTAGGAAAGGTACATGCATCATAATGACTTGTGTTCTCGTGTTTCTGGGGTGTTTTGGGAATTAAGAATAAACGAAAAGTTTAAGAAGTTTTAAAGACAATAATCTACACTACTTGGGCTTAGGCATTCCTTGTTTACCTTGCAGCTATGGCACCTGGAAGGCGACCGCGTGTGGTACAGACGATCGAGGCCCCGCAGACTACTTTGGTCGATCGGCAGAGAGCTGATCGAGAAGAAGAGGACGACCAGTGGCAGAAGACTCTTTGGGCCTTCCAGCGAAAGACCCTCGAGAATTATGAGGGCAGCACCTCTGACATGAAGACGGAAGGCTGGCTAGAGGAGCTAGTGATAGCTTTCAGCCTAATTCGGGCCCCGACCGAGTACTGGGTTCCTCTGGCCGTCAGCCAGATGTGGGGAGCAACGCTTCAGTGGTGGATGCTTTACCTGGGGGGAGAGGAGAGAGTCTGAGGTGGCGTGGACTGATTTCGAGAGGGAGTTCCGGGTGGAATTCCTCTCTTCGATGATGAAGGCGGAAAAGAGACAGGAGCAACTCCCCCTCCAGCAGGGGAGTATGTCCGTGAGGGAGCTAGGGATCAAGTTCAATGACCTCCTACATTTTGCTCCGGACCTCTTTCCCGACGAGGAGTCTCGGGAAAGACGTTTGGAGGAGGTGCTCCGACCCTCCCTCCAGTATGTTGTTACCCCCTTTACCCTTTCGACGTACTTGGAGGTCCAGAAGAAGGCCAAATTGGTGGAGAGGATGCATGCTCTAGGATGAGTGTCATGAGAGGGGATCCATCTGGGACCATAGAAGGGGAAGGCCGTCAGCACCAGGCCTCCAGTGTCAGGACCCTCCAGGTTCCAACCCGCAGGGAGCAGGCCACAACAGTTTCAGTGTCTTTCCCCTGGTCCTCGCCCTTTTCCTATGGGCCCGGGACCGCGGTGCTTCGTCTGTGGGAGCCCTGGACATCTCCGGAGTCAGTGCCTGGACCGGGTACAGTACGGCGGTGGTGGACATCCCCACTACCCGCCCCAGCAGCAGCTTCCAGCCAGGCCTTTCCAGCAGCAGCAGCACGGACAGCGAGCTCTCGCTCCTCCGAGGGCAGACGTAGGAGGAGGAGGCCGACCTCAGGGCGCTCCTCAGGGACCTCGACTGGGGCATGGTCGGGGAGGTGGCCGACAGCCGAGGGGCAGGGGAGCTGGGCGTGGACAGTTACACACCACAGAGGCAGCAGTTCCAGCAGGGCTGGAGGTTGTTCGAGGTACGATCAGTTTGTTTAGTACCCTTGCTTATGCCTTGTTCGATACCGGAGCTTCCTACTCCTTTGTTGCACCCAGTCTAGCCCGTGCTTTGGGTCTAGATGCCGAGAGACTCCCAGTGCCCCTGGTGTTGAGCACACCAGTAGGGGGTCAGACCGACTTGTTGTTTGTTTTTCGGGGATGCATACTGATGATAGGGCCACATCAGTCGGTTAGGGATCTTCTTCTGCTATGGATACAGTCATACGATGTCATCCTGGGCATCGACCGGCTATTCTCGGTGTGTGCCGTCATCAATTGCTTCCGAAGAAGGGTCGTGTTCTCAGACTTGGGTGGCCGATGTGTTGTTTTCACCGGCGAGCGGAGCAGTCAGAAGGGCAACAGGCGAGAGGAACCCCTCCTCTCCTTGTTAGTTGAGCTGTCAGTAGGGTCAGTAGATGCTGAAATGGTGGAAGTGCCAGATATCATCTGTGAGTTTATAGACGTCTTCTATGAGGAGGTGACGACTCTACCCCCTCGACGTGATATCGAGTTCGGGATAGACCTGAAGCCCGGCGCTCGTCCGATCTCGATGGCTCCTTACCGGATGGCACCTTCAGAGCTGTGAGAGTTGCGGATCCAAATTGACGATCTGATGAAGAGGGGTTATGTTCGACCGAGTGCATCACCGTGGGGTGCTCCAGTATTGTTCGCAAAGAAGGCAGATGGTGGTCTCAGGTTGTGCATAGACTACAGAAGGCTGAATCAGGTGACGATCAAGAATCGCTACCCTCTTCTGAGGATATATGATCTTTTCGACCAGCTGAAAGGGGCAGGATGGTTCTCGAAGATCGAACTGCGGTCTGGGTATCACCAGCTGAGATTGAAGGATGGAGACATCCCGAAGATGGTGTTCAGATGCAGGTATGGACACTTCGAGTTTGTGGTTATGCCCTTCGGCGTTACGAATTCCCCAGCTGTGTTCATGGGGCTTATGAACTCCATATTCTGGGAGTACCTAGATTGGTTCGTAGTTATGTTCATCGACGACATCTTGGTCTACTCTAGATCAGAGGAGGACCATGCAGAGCACCTGAGGACGGTTCTGGAGGTCCTCTGACATCATCAGCTCTATGGGAAGTTGTCGAAATGCAATTTCTGGACGCGAGAAGTGCACTTCTTCGGGCACGTGGTATCTGAGCAGGGGGTAGCGGTGGACCCGTCAAAAGTTGAGGCAGTTGTTTCTTGGGCATCACCCAAGAATGTGGCAGAGTTCCGTAGTTTCCTTGGGCTGGCGGGTTACTATCGGAGGTTCTTACCCAACTTCTCTCGAGTAGCAGCCCCTTTGACAGCTCTGACCAATAAAGACCAGACTTTTGTGTGGAGTGAGCAGTGTGGGTCAGCCTTCATCTATCTGAAGGAGAATTTGGTTAGTGCCCCAGTGCTGATATTACCAGAATAAGGGGAGGCTTATGAGGTGTTCTGCGATGCTTCAGGACAGGGCATGGGATGTGTGTTGATGCAGCGACAAGGGGTGATCTCTTATGGGTCCAGGTAACTACGCCCTCATGAGCGTAATTACGCCACCCACGACCTGGAGCTTGCAGCGGTCGTTTTTGTGCTAAAGTTATGGTGGTACTACCTCATCGGAGAACACTTTGTGGTCTTCACAAATCACAAAATCTTGAGGTATATCTTCTCCCAGCGGGACCTAAACTTGCGACAGCGGAGATGGGTGGAGTTACTCCAGGATTATGACTTCGAGATCTATTATACTGAGGGAAAGGGTAATGTAGTGTTTGATGCCTTGAGCAGGAGGACGCAGAAGGATGCAGTCCGAGAGTCGGTGGACGCCTGGAAGGAAATGGAGGAGTTGGCTTCCTTACACCTGGATGCGAAGATGGATAGCGGTAGAGGTTGCCTATATCAGATGACAGTGCAGTCATATCTGTTTCAGCAAGTGGAGGAGTCTCAGTGGGGAGACCCAGAGTGTGAAGTAATGTGTGACCGAGTTGGCCAGGGCAATGCTCCGGAAGGATGGACAGAGGATGGTCAGAACCGGATTCTTTTCCAGGGAAGGTTGTTCGTTCCGGAGGCGATGCGTGGCAAGGTTCTCAGTGAGTTCCACAACTCACCCCTGGCGGTACACCCAAGAGTTTCCAAGATGTACCAGGGACTGAAGAGGCAGTTTTGGTGGCCCGGAGTTAAGAGAGCGGTGGCAGAGTTTGTGGCCAAGTGCTTAGTATGTCAGCAAGTGAAGGCTGAACACCAAGTTCCAGGCGGCCTACTGTAGCCTCTAGTTGTCCCTGAGTGGAAGTGGGACGACATCTCGATGGATTTCGTTATGGGACTACCCAAGGTCCAAGGGGGATATGATGCCATCTGGGTGGTAGTGGACAGGTTGACGAAATCGGCTCACTTTCTGGTGATCAGGGAGTCGAGTGCAGTAGATGCTTTGGCGCGAAGATACGTGGATGAGGTGGTGCAGTTGCATGGGATTCTGAGGTTTATAGTCTCGGATAGGGATGCACGGTTTACCTCGCAAGTCTGGAGAGGATTGCAGCATGCTTTTGGCACCCAGCTGAATCTTAGCACTGCTTTCCATCTCCAGACAGATGGACAGACAGAGCGCACCATCCAGACATTGGAGGATATGCTGCGGGCATGTGTTCTGGACTCAGGAGGATCATGGGTGCGATACTTTCCTCGGGTAGAGTTTTCCTACAATAATAGCTACCACTCTACCATCGGTATGGCCCCATTTGAAGCTTTGTATGGGAGGCCCTACCGTTCACCTGTGTGTTGGACCGAAGTAGGAGAGGCAGGCATCCTTGGCCCGAAAGTGGTGCAGAGCACGATAGAGAAGGTTCAGCTCATACGGGAAAGGATGAAGGCGGACCAAGACCGACAGAAGTTGTATGCTGATACTATGAGGAGACCCTTGGAGTTTGAGGTTGGAGACCACGTGTTCTTGAAGGTCTCCCCTCGGCGTGGGCAGTGGAGGTTCGGCAAGGGGAGTAAGCTTTCTCCCAGGTTCATCGGACCCTTCGAAGTGTTTCGGTGGGTCGGCGAAGTGGCTTATCATCTAGCGTTACCACCGCCGCTTCTGAGGATACATGATGTCTTCCATGTGTCCCAGCTCCGCCGGTATCTGCACGACGATTCACACATCCTTGATTGGGGTGAGCTGGACATCGAGGATGACGTGACTTTTGTGGAGAGACCAGTGATGATCGAGGATCGCAAGGAGAAGGTGCTTTGTGGGAGAACCATTCCCTTGGTTCATGTGTTGTGGAGACATGGTGGGCTTGAGGAAAGTACGTGGGAGAGGGAAGCACAAATGCGTACCCAGAACCCAGAGTTGTTTTGAGTTTTGTTCCTTGTTGTACCTGTTGTGATAGAACGTTTTGTCTCTTTGGCTATGTAATATACTGGTTTTCTTTCTTCTGAATGTGTATGAAAAGCCCTAGCTATGGCTATGGGGGAGGAGAGGACCCGATCCCTAATCAAGACGCATTAAGGTGGATGCGATTAAACCCGTGCGGGCGAGTCAGTGCCGCCCAAAGCGGATAATATCTTGACATGGGGGAGAAGACTCCCCAACCCACATGCCTGGGCAGTTTGGCATGGTATGTTGTTTGGTTCTTGACAGGAAAGTGTTTTTAGTTAGCATGGGTTCACTCCTAAGAGGTATCTTTCGAGGTGGTTGTTTGGACCCTCTCTTTCCTTCTGGTTTGTTTTGATTCTCGAGGACGAGAATCGTTTAAGATGTATCTGATGTAATGGCCCGGGTTTTTGGGGTCCATTACTTTGTGAAAATCTCGTATTGGGTTTTCTGGTATGGGAAATCTCAGTGAAGTTTGGGAACGGTAGGCCTACCAGTAGCCTTAGCCTATAGGTAGCAGGCCTACCGGTAGCTCGGTCTACCGGTAGCTGAGCCTACTGGTAGCTCTGTCTACCAATAGCTTGGTCTACCGGTAGTTGAGCCTACCGGTAGCTCTGTCTACCGGTAGCTCGGTCTATCGTTAGCTGAGCCTACCGGTAGCTCTGTCTACCGGTAGCTCGGTCTACCAGTAGCTGAGCCTACCAGTAGTGGCAGCCTACCGGTAGCTCAGCCTACCGGTATCTGCAGCCTACCGGTAGCTAGGCCTACCGGTAGCTCGGTCTACCGGTCGCCGCAGCCTACCGGTAGCTCAGCTACCGGTAGCTGTCACCCACCGGTAGCTCTCAGCTACCGGTGGCTCTGGACTGCCCCTGCGGGTTCTTTCCAGTGGTGTTCCTTCTTGCGCAATTAGGGTTTTAAACCCTATTCTGACTCATTTAAGCGTGTTTTAAAGACCGGTAACGCCCATAAATGTTTTAATTAATGAATGAATTAATTAATGAGTCGGTTTAAACCACCCGACCCCTTTAATAACGTGTGGGGCCACGTGGCCAACCCACGACCCCGCGCCTTACGCGGTTTCGCATTCTTATCTCAACCGTTTGCGGCCCTTATAAACTAAAGGGTTAGGCATGGTTTCTTCTTTCCTCGATCGCGGATTTTTACGAACATCTTTTGGTGCATCGGGCGAGCCGCATCGTTATCCGTAAAGTTCCGCGCCCAGCCTAAGCGCCGATCGTCTATCAACAAGTAGGGAATTTTCTCCTTCATCTCTCTCTTTTGTGTATCATGCGGGGTGGGCGTGCTTTTGTTTCTGTAGAATTGGATAAACCATACCTAAATAAAGATAATGAACGGATTCTATAATGAAAGAGGGGGGCTGTGATCGTTGATGATGCTTTATATTATGATCATATTTCCGAGTTATGCTAGCTTACGCCTTCTGAAAATCGAGGTCGTTGGTGGTCGTTGTCTGTGCACTAATGAACCCCTCGTAGTGTTTTAAATGGTTGTTTCATAATTGTAAACTCCTGCTGTGAAAAGTAAATTGGTTAATCACATATACCCGGCTGAATAAATTGAAAGCATCAGGATCAACCCTTCTATGATAACCCCCGGTTAAAATACATGGAAATTGAAATCATGGAGCGTGTAAAATCTTTTAAATCTGAAAATACCTACATGGGCTTGTTTCGCTTGATGGTAGTGGTTTGTTTGTTCTTCTTCCACGGGCCGGTTGCTGGAGATGTGGGAGGGGATGGGATCCCCTGTTTTTATACTCTCGATGGTTGTGGAATCGTGGATGGGATCCCCTGTTGTTATGGATTCATTGTTTGCGAGTTTTTTTAAGACCGGGTGGTTTCCTTGTTTATATCACGAATTGGGGTGGGATCCTCTGTTGTTGAGAACCGGGTGTGGGTGTTATGGTTGACGTTTGACCGTTTACTTTCCTGGACTTGTGCCTATGCTTACTAGTTTCCCAGTAGTGCATATACTTATTTGAACATTATTACTGAACATGAAAACAAGAATGGGACAAATGAGTTTTGTTGGCGAGAGTTGTGACTCAGACTTGAGCACTGTTGTGATCTGTAGGTTGTCTGAAGAAAAACCTAACTTTGGGTGAGTGCTTGCTACCTATGTATATACTTGTAGTTTTGTGTTTCTTATTCGCGCCCCACCCAAGTTGAGCACTTAGTGCCGAACACCCCCATTTCATGGGGGAGGGTGTTTTTTCCAACACTATTCTTAGTGGATGGTTATTAGCTCCTTTTCTGCTCCCTTTCCCGGATAGCCCAAGTATCTTCGGGTAGGTTGTGATGGCCTGAGGTCCATTATTAGCCCAAGAACCTTCGGGCGGGGTAGTGTGGTGATTGGTCAGGTGTGTGCGGCAGGTGGTTTCCCAAGTGTCTTCGGGATGAGGTCCATGTGTCTTCGGGCGTGGCAGTGGATCTTCTAGCCCAGGTGTCTTCGGGCGTGGTGGTGGTTGTTCTGGCCTAGGTGTTTGCAGGCGTGGTTATGTGTGACAGTTGTTTCCCAGGTGTTTGTGGGTGGGATTCGGCAGTGGGACTGTGTGTGGTTGTGGCCCAGGTGTGTGCGGGCGGGTGTGGCAGTGGCACTGCGGTGAGAATGGCGGGATTGGTTCGATGCATAGGATGTCTCAATAACGAGTGAGAAAGTGGCGCGGGGTACCCAAACATCGATGTGCTCTTATTATATATATTACTTGACTTGCGTTATTTGGGGAGTGTGTCCTGGTGAGGCTTGGGTGGATAATTTACCTTGATAGGTGTTTGGCTTACTCCTTTTCTCACGAGACTTTAGTACGTTCCCCCACTTGTGCACGAGAGTCTTTGGTTTTCCCTACTGAGTGTACTTGTATGCTAACCCTACGTATATAAAACTGCTTTTAGGTTTCCAGGAGGACTTCGGGGATCGCGCAGGACCATACTAGCTCGGACCTTGGGGCAGTTGCAGTTGTTGTTTTTCTTCTTTTGGTACTTACCTTTGTGGTCATCTTTTGTACTTTGTGGCTTTTACTTTTGGAACATGCATGTGAGAATGGTTTACTTTTGGCTTTACTTTTCTTTTACCTTGGTGTTGTTGGGTTTCATCTTCTTATCTCCCAATCCTATAAAACAAAAAGGGGTAATGCCTTCCATTTGTGTGAAATTCTATACCCTTAGTGCTAGTCGCCACTCCGAGAGCTATTGAAGGCGGGTCTTAGGGGTCATTATCTCTCCTTCAACTTAAAGAAGGAAGGGTCTGGCAATCTGCTGACCCTTCCCTCCTTTTGGTGAAGGCGGGTCGTGACAATAATATCCACAAAATATTCCTTTATTGGATTTGGAATCAAATTTATTGAAATAATCTTTAGTGTTGAGGATAATGACTTTACATCCAAAAAAACTATAAAATAACCAACCTTCGATTTCTTACCATTTCATAACTCATAAGGATTCATCCTGAGAATAGTCTGATAAGAATTTGATTTCAAACATAACAAGTTGTATAAAAATCTTATGCCCCAAAATATCTACATAAACCATACCCACTTAGCATGATCCTTTCCATTTCCTAAAGTGTTATATTCTTCCTTTCAGCTAATCAATTTTTCTATGGTGACCTTAAGGATGAAATATTATGAGAATAACCATTCTTTTCACAGAATTTCTCAAACTCAAGGTTATGAAATTCTCCTTTATCGCTTCGAATATAAATATTCCTAAAACCTTTCTCATTCTAAACTAAATTGTAGTAAGCAGAAAACATAGATAAAGTTTCACTCTTGTAAGCCATAAAATATTCCCAATTAAATCAATTACAATCATCCTCATTAAAAAATGCATATTTCATTCCACCAAGTCTAGTAATTTGAACCTGTCCAAATAAATCAATATGAACCAACTATAGTGGTCTGATAGTGTAAAAATTCTTGATTATTCTAAACATGTCACAACCCACCCCCACTAGAACCCCACTCGGGTCAGTTGTGAAGATAGGAGTGACCCATGAAGCCCCCTCTAATAGTCAATTAATTGGAAACTAGCACCAATGGTTTCTAATACACAAATGGGGGGTATTTCCTTCAAAAATTCCCATTAAAAATAAAACACCCACTAATGAAATCCATATAAATAAACTAAAGAGTAAAAATTTCCTATCCTCAAACAATAACTGCATGAAACATTTACAATACAACAAGAGACTATGCATGAATACTTCATAGACTCCACTCCAGCTGGTTCTCAGGACACCAACTCTAACACATAAATCATCACCGTTCATTTATTATATACGTTAGGATAAATAATTGAGGATGATATCAGGTTTCCAGAATCAAAATAAAATATTAAAAAAGGGTCCAGAAACAAATCACTACTCGAAAGTCATCATAATCATTTCTTCATGTCATCAATGTAATTTCCGTCATTTCCAAACCACCATATCACCATAGTTATCACATAAGAAAGAAAAATAGGAAATCCCAGCTCTCGGCCAATGCAAACCATCCCAGCATCATTATAATCATAACAAGAAAGAAAAATAGGCAAGACCAGCTCTCAACCTATACCAACCATTCCAAACACCATATCTCCACAACATCACCTCAACGAAACATGTTATAACCTTAAGCCATGAAAACCCAAAACATGATATAACCCTAAGCCACATAGCCCGATGGAAATGTTTGCATGTTATAACCTTAATATAATATAGCCCATAAAAAGATACATGTGTCGTTACCTTGAGACATTACAACCCACACATACAGTATCAAACAAACATAAACAAGAAAACAGATAAACAAAGAATCATACAAGCAATCAGTCACCAAATACAAGAACATACAAACAAGCACATACAGTTAGAGTAGATGCAACATCACAACACGCAATAAAAAGAAATAACAATGCATTAGGTGACAAACCATCCATCCATAATAATACTCATCATGCAAGACATCTCTATTAAATACTACTATAAAGGTCATATTAATATTTATCTAACATTAATTATTCAGTTACTCTACTTCACTTAATTATATAGTTAATTAAGCTAAACCTTCCAAGCACAACTTCAGCTTACAACCTCTCACTCAACCTTCCCAAGACAAAACTAAATAATTACTAACAACAACCCAACATCATAAACCCAAACACATCATCCTGGAGGAAGGGGGAAAATATCAAAGAAATTATTCTCAAGAGGCTAACATTCTACCCATATACCAACCCTCATTATGTCCCAAGGCAACCCTTAATATCAAAATATGCCTGTTCAACACAAGCATAACTGAAAACTTACTTTAAACGTTACTAGTATTAGTTATTATCTTTTATTTTTTTCACTGTCATTCCTAATTTATCCTTTTCATTCTCATTTCCATAATACTTCTCGTTTCTCATGGGAAATCGCACGGCAGTAGCTGACATGTATCATATAATTATCATAGCTATTGGCATAATGATAATATAAATATTAAAGAAAAATAGAGAAATCCAAGGACCGAACAAGGAGATGAGATAAAATCTAAACAATTCAAAATAAAATAAAGCATACATTGACCCCTTCCGCGAAACTAAAATAGCATAACCGAGGGGCGAACAAGGGGAATGATGATGACTCTCATCACTAAAAATAACAGTATCATAAAATATTGTAACGACCGTTAAAAAATGGGATAAATAAATCCGGCAAAATTATGTATATCAAACAACCAAATTATATATATATTTGAAATTATAACGTCAATATATAATTTAATTATATATATATATATATAACGTTTATTTATTTATTCATTTAAAAACTTCCATTTATTATTATTATTTTAATATCAACTAAAACGTTTTATTTATTAAACGTTTTATAATATATATTTCTCCATTTTTTATTTGTAAAATGTTTTACCTTTTTTATAAAACGTTTTTTATTTAAACGTTTTTCAAGGTTTTTTAAAAGTGAAACGCTTTATATAAATACATTTTGAATTAATTAATTTAATTTAATTCTTTCCACGCTTTCCTTTTTTCAAGTGTTGCATGTTTTTGTTTTTTATACGAGCGCATTTGACACCTCGACGCCCCAATACCACTTTTATCATTTATTTAGTTTTATTTAGTTTTATTTCTTTCTTTCTCCTGTATTGAAGCCAACTCCCACTTGCCTTTTGAGATTGATGACATCGTCATTCCATTATTCACTTATAAATCACATCCCATGAATTATTTAAATTTCACAATTAATATTCTCATCATCAAAATTTCCCTCATAAAATAATCTATATCCCCAAAATATTAATAATTAAAAAAATAATCTAATTATATCCAGAAATAAAATGCAACCCACACCTTTGACAGTCTAACAAAAAAAATCTTTAAATAATAATTTTTTCAACATTTATATAAATGTCAAACACCCCAATAAATAATTTTTTAATCATTATAAATCCACAATGAAATAATAAATTTCAATAAAATCCTTTATATATTTAAAAAACATAAATAACAATACTCATAATAATAAATCATTCATCAAATAATCAACTAATTAGTTAAACTAGAACTCTGAAAATATTTTTAATACGTAATATAATTTCTTTTGTAGAAATACCAATATGTAATATATTTTGTTAATGTAAGAGATGCATAATATATTTTAGTCAATGCAAAAGAAATTATAACTGATATGTAAGAAATTATTAACACATAATATTTTGTAAATGGGTACATTAGATATATTTCAATGCGTATTATATTCTACTTTGTTAAAATTTGATGAGTAAGAAACTTTTTCCAATACATAATTTTTTTTTTAAATATGCAAGATTTTTTAAATAACAAAAATTTCATTCATAATATACCTACAAATTGTAATATACAAGACTTATAACACTACTATACTGGAAAATTTTTCTACTGCCGTAGGCTAAAACCATGGCAGTAGGCTCCAAGACCGTGGTGGTAACGTAGGGCCACAGTCCATGTAGACTGTGGGCCCAATTGCCATTGTCATAGGGTTCAGGCTACTACCACAAGGTGAAACTGTGGCCATAGGGCTCAACCGCCATGGGTGGACCGTTGCCATAAGATATCTATGGCCACAGTTCAAGACAGAGGCCAAAATCATCAAAAAATTAAACACAATGGTGAGATTTGATCCCACAACCTCTCCAATTCTGCATCTAGGACTTTGCCACTACAAAATGATAAACTATATGTATAGATACACACACACAAAAACACACATATATATAATTTTCTATAATTATAAATATTATACTTTTTAAAAAATAAAAAATGATGGCAAGGCTTAGAACCTATGGCATGGATCAACCCAAGCCATCCCTGAACTGGACACTCGAGTCGGCTCATGGCAAGACCCAAAAGACATTTCCGATTCTCATGGGCTAGCAATAAGCGATTGTACATCAAGAACTACCATTGAGAATGATTTTTCCCACAATAAACCAAAGGATCAACAAAATGAAATATATAAAAGAAAGACAAAATACCAATACAAAGTCAGACACCGAAAGACGAAGGGTACAAGGAAAAAATAAGTTCCAAACCATAATAAGTAAATCAAAGTACATAAAATATCAAACTTCCCATCTCCATGTGATATGCGGGTCAACATCCCACCATGTCACCATCAAACTCCAACACCTCGCTATCATGGATGCTCTCCACCACCATGCAACGTCTTGCATTTATCTGTGTCAGATAAAACAAGATCTACATACACTCAAATGTATGTGGAGGGTGTGTGCAAAACCAGCTTAGTAGGATCCCATCAAGTGTTCCATAAATAGTCTATAAAAGAACTAATTGTGCTCTTTTAAATAAAGACAAGGCATGAAATATGGCTTACACACTTTTCAATAAATTAGGGAAATCCACCCTTTTTAGAACAGTTTATAAAGAAAATATAAACAAACCATTTTCAAAGAATTTACAAATGAACCATTTCTCAAAGCATTTATAAATAATCAATCCAAAAGAAGTGCCGTGGAAACTAGTCCTAGAGTAGGTTGGGTCCGGGTTAACAAGGATTCTCACACCTCAATGATCAAATGACTAAGTGCACACAAATCCCTAGAACACGGGCCCAGGGATAAGAGAACACCCCAACAAGTGAACCCCCTATCATAACATAGTTTAGTTAGAGTTATAGCATAAATCTATGCTAGGTAGTTGCAAATCATCCTAGCATGCTTGTCTCAATCTATCCTCCTCCTATGTATCCCAGGTTCCCATGTTCCATAGCCTACACTTAGAGCCTTTACCCGAATGGCCCGAAGGTCTTTTTTTTTTAAAATTTTTATTACGGATAATCCCCCTTTTTAAGGGTTTAAGGGGAACCCGTACATGACCCGTAGGCCCAAGGCACAAGGCCCAACAAACCCGCAATATCACACATCGATAATCAAACTCCCCAAATTCACAATAAAACATGCTCTGAAATCAAATTCCATTTTCAACACAAGAGGGGAAATCCATTTTACAAAATAAACCCAAACTATCTCATTTCAAGAATATGAATCACGCCTTAAACAATTTAGAAAAAAAACCCAATTTTAAAATGAGCAAGCAATCATGGTTTATAAACAAATGATTTTCATGAAAACACTTGGTATTTCCAATAAACAAACAAGATCCACATGCCAAAAGGAACAAAGACTCCAAAGAAGCAAAGGAGATCCCAAGAAAATTCTTGAAGATGCGCACAAAGATCTAGGTAGACTCGGTCTCTACATTCCCCTCTCACACGAATCTATAACAAAACCCATTAGATCATGACAAAGCCCATAGATTCGGCCATAAAATTCATGATCAATGGTTCCATTCAAGAAAAAGAGAGCATATCTAGGAGAACGGTGAAGAACAATGAAGAACAGTCACTTACATTGAATTTCCAAGATCCAACACCATAAAATTAGTCATAATTACTCTCTTGAAGTGTTACAATCACCAAAAAATTCAAGGGGAATCCCTAGGGTCGAGATCCAAGGCTGTAGGAGGACGAATGAGACCAATAATAGATGTTTTAGGTTCAAAAAATAATTTTTGGATTTGTCACGACCCAACCCTAATCGGGGATCGAGCTGTAACTACCCCCAAACCTACTTCCATAGGTCAGGGGTGGCGACAAGCACCAAAAGGAATACCCTAAATAAGAGGTCTTTGCCTAATATACCAATACACACACACACCTGACTATCTCAATGCAGAAGTGTAGAGGAATAATAATAAAAAGACGCAACATCTAGAAAGTAAACCAAGCATGCAAAACCTCTAGGGTGTATAAGAGTACAACAATGTAAACTAGAAAAGTAAAAAAGGGAAAAAATACATGCCCAACCAAAAAGATGTCCCAACTTGAAAATTTTGAAAGTAAAATGTTGAGAGATCCCAGCTCCTGATCTCCAAGCTACGACGAGAATACGTGGTCTAATGCACCCGTTATTCCTACGCTCCTCTGAAGTCCCCATCGACCTGTCCGTCGTCTACATAAGACATGACACATGCAGACAAAGCCCATACATGGGTGATTATATTCATACCCAATAGGATTCTCCTAAAGCTAAAGGGGGATCATTAAGAGATACAATAGAAATAGGAAGATAGTAGACAATAAATAGTGAATAACTCAACCCAAAGCAAGAAGGCAACCTAATCCAATAAAAGGGAGCTCAACACATCGTGTAGGTGGACTACACATCACATCTCTACCACCCAAAGTAAGAGAGAAGAAAAATCCATCAACATGGATACATATATATATATATATATATATTCTCAAGCCAAAGAGTTATCCCATTTTATTAAAGAAACCGTGCATGTGTAATTTAAAATTAATTCTAGGCACACTAGGCATCAAAATTGCACGTTGTCTCAGTACCTCACTCTAAAAATATATATAGAAAAATTTTAATGTCTTACAAGGGAAAAAATAGGTCTCTACATCATTCCATCCTTCAAGATTTTCATGCTTGAAAAGAAAAAAAACTAAACAAAAAACTTAGGATACTGATCCCACATTTGGCTCTCCTGCTCCCACGAGCTCTCTTACACCCTCTCATGTTGTCATAACACACAAACCAAGGGGATGGTCCATCTATGCAGGGTACTCTCCTACCGATCCTTGATTTCCATAGTGTGCTCCACAATAGTAGATATGTCCTCCATCTCACCCCATTCAATAATGTGCGTAGGGTCATACATGTATCTCCTCAACTAAAACACATGAAATACATCATGTACTTGCTCCAACTATGGGGGTAGGGTGAGGTGGTAAGAAACCCCACCAACCCTCTGTAAGATCTCGAATGGCCCGATGAACCTCAGGGATAGCTTGCATACCTGGCCAAATCTCCACAATCCTCATCGTGGGGAGACTCTTAGAAAAATGTGGTCTCCCTGCTCAAACTCCAAGGGCCTATGAGGGCGATCTTTGTAAGATTTATTCCTACTTTGAGTCGTCTTCATCCGCTAACAGATGACCTAAACCTTCTCCATCATCGCCTGCACCAACTCTAGACCAACAAGAGATGCCTCACTAGTCTTTGTACAACACAAGGGTGTCTTGTAGGGTCTCTTATATAGGTCCTCAAAATCTTCAATGTCGATAGTAGAGTGGTAACTGTTATTGTATGAAAAATCTATGAAGGGAAAGTGATCCTACCAGCTTCAGCCAAAGTCTAACACGCAAGCCCTTAGTATATCCTCCAACACCAGGATAGTGTGCTCTGTTTGCCCATCTATTTGGGTGTAAAAGGCTGTGTGCATCCTCATATAGGTCCCAAATGGATCTTGTAGGCCTCTCCACAACCATGATGTAAACCACACATCACAGTCGGAGATAATAGTCGAGTGCACCCCATGAAGGCGAACAATCTCCCATACATACATCCTCCCCAAATTCTCCACCGAACTCTACTCCCTGATAGAAAGGAAGTGTTCCGACTTCACGAGTCATTCAACTATCACCTAGATGACATCACAACCCTTCACTATATGTGTAATCCCTACCATAAAGTCCATGGATATGTCATCTCACTTTCACTCCGAGATATCAAGGGGTTGTAATAAACCTGAAAAAACTTGGTGCTCAGTCCTAACCTATTGATAGGTGAGGCACAGAGAGATAAACTCAGCCACACTCTGTCTTATGCCAGACCTCCAAAAATACCTCTGAAGTCCTCTATACATCTTCCTAACACTAGGATGTAATGTTAGGGGAGAAGTGTGGAACTCTCACATCACCTCACCCCACATCCTGATTGGGACCACCGTCCATCCCTAAAAAAATATGACGTGCTTCCATCCTTCAGAATATCTATATGATGAATATATTTTGCATATCAAGTCACATAATACCTCATAGTCGATGTCTCCCAGCTGGGACTCTCTCATATTCTTGAGAAGCAGAGGATTCAATACCATTGAATGTAGAAAAATTTTCACCCTCTTGCTCAGCCAAGGTCAGCTGCATGGGATCCAACTACTCTGAAGCCTCCTTCACCAATTTTTTTTAGAAATTCTTGTTAGGGAATCTACTACCATGTTTCCCTCTCACCGAGTATAGATTATCTTAAAATCATAGTCTTGTAGGAACTCCAACCAGCACCACTATCTCAGGTTCAACTATCTCTATGTGAAGACGTACCTGAGACTCTGATGGTCTGAGTAAACCATGAAGCGCTCTCCCAAAATATATTGCCTCCACATACTCAGGGAAATGACTACCACTGCAAGATCTAGGTCATGATTTGCATAGTTATACTTATGGGATCTCAACTGCATCGACCCGTATGTGATAACTACTTATCACTGCATCAACACATAGCCAAGACCAACTCATGAGGCATTTCAATACACTACATACTCTATGACCTCCTTTGGTAGTATCAACACAATATAAATCTTCAGCCTCATCCCCAACTCCTCAAAAGATCTTTGGCACTGATCAGTCCAGGTAAAAGGCTTCCTTTTCCATGTCAGGGAGGTCAAAAGGGCTACAATCCTGGAAAAGTCTGCTACAAACCTCTTATAGTACCCCACCAAACCAATAAAACTCTGCACCTCTGACACACTCTTGGGTGGATCACAAGAAAACACTGCATCGATCTTTACATGGTACATAGCCAAACCATGATCATAAATGACATTCCCCTGAAAGTGAACCTCGTGAATCTAGAATTAGAAATTTGAGATTTTACCATAAAGATGGTTCTCCCAAAGAAAATCTAAGACCATCCTAAAGTGCTATGAATGCTCCTCCTTTGACATAGAGTAGACGAGCATGTCATAAATAAGGACAACCACAAACTGGTCCATGTATGGATAGAATATCTAGTTCATCAAAGCCACAAATAGGATAGGGGGATTCTCCACACCAAAGGGAATAAACAGGAACTCATAGTGTATGTATTGACATTAGAATGCCATATTTAGAATATCAGCCTCACAAATCCTCAACTGATGGTATTTAGAGTTGAGATCAATCTTCAAGAACAATATCACTCCTCTTAACTGTAGGACCCCGGGACACCCTGAGAGGGGAGGGGTGAATCAGGGTGGAAACTTTTTCTTCTTTTAGTTGTGGATCTTGTTCCCACGTTGGTAGGAACTACCTAAACCTATATGATGGATATGATCAGCAATTAAACATTCACATGCAGAGAGATGACACAACTATTTTTACTTGGTTCACCACTAAGGGCTACGTCCAAGGAGCATACACCGACAGGTTGTCGGTCATACCAAAATCCACTATGCTTCACTAGCTGTAGATTACAAAGGTTCGGGTACAGACACTCTGTCCCAGGCTCACTGCCTTTACAATTGTTCAGGGATAGCTCATTGCGTCCCTCGGGTCACTCCCGTTGACTCCCCCTGGCTCACTGCCGTTGGTGAAGTCTCACTCAGTTTATAGACGTGAAGGTCTCTTCAATAGGTGTGCATTGAAGTTCTTCGTCTCCTGTTCAGCATGAGACATTGCTTGCATCAGGGTTCATATTTGATGCTCATTATAGTTCAATCTTTCTTCTTTAGTGCAATGACTGAATGCACTAGATCCCCTTGTCTTTGTTTGCCTGAATCACAATCACTGATGTGATTGCTTACTTAATGAAGCTCAGCTTACTCGGCATTGTCAGAATCAGTTCTCCATGTATGCATGAGATCATGCATGTATCATTTAGATTTCTTCTTCAATATCACTTTGCACTAGAAGTATCAGGCAATATTTCAGCTCTTGTGCAGCTCTAGAAAGGCGGGCGTGCTTCAACAATATTTGGCTCTCCTTTTCAAGCCCGGCGCGCAAGTCTCCTTCTGGCGCGCAAGTCTTAGGCGCGCAAGTATAACGTGGTGCGCAAGTGTCACCAAATCACCTGCGCGACTTTGTATTCTGGAACTTCGAACCTTCATGACTCACTTCCTTCCTTGCCCAAATCACTTGGGGCGCTCAACCATTAGTTGGCGCGCAACCTCTACTTGCGCAACCCAACTACCACTTGCGCGGATCAACCACCTGTGCGACGAGAGCTCGAACAATATCAAAGTCTTGAGCTCCGTGAGAAATGAGGAGGGGTGGTCCAGTATTTATAGGCAAACTGGACCCCCTGCGCGGCGGCGCACAAGTCATCCATCGGCACGCAAGTCTCGACCCCTACTAGGCACTTGCCCGATCAACATCCAAACTTGCGCGAACATCTTGCCTTTGCAAAATTTGGATCTTCTGATCTCAAAAAACCATAGGCGCGCAAGTTATAATGCATTCAAGGCGTCGGCGCACAAGTCTTTTCCCGGCACATAATTCACCTGCGCGACCTCACCCAAACTTGCACGACCCTTATCCCTTTGCCATATTTTGATGCTCTGATCTTCAAAAACATATGGCGCGCAAGTTTCCTATCCTCCAAGAGTATGGCGCGCAAGTCCCTTTTCCAAGATCACACTTCTTCATTTGTTGATTTTGAGGCCCTGAAATTTGGCAAACACTGGAAAACGGCACCACCTTGTATCTGCTCTTTTTGTACCGCCTCCAGATCATCCATTCCTCTGTCGATGTTCTTGAATCAAACATAGATCGTTGACCACAACTCTTGAACTCGACATGTCACCATGGAATCTCTTTTTTCAACAAATTTGTATGTCGTTTGTTTGCTTTGTCGACAAGCACGATCACCTCAACAACACTTCTTCTTGGTGATCTGTATCCTTCAGCAACTCTTTTGCTTTTATCATAAACTTCACTATTGTGATATGTATTCTTTGAAGGAACAACTTTAGTACCATCATATTCTGTGACAATGTGATGTGCATGGCCATTTCATAAGTCAACTCATTGGCATATTTCCTCCTTCATCAACTGTCAGGATCAAATTCATGCAAACCATGTGATTCAATCCGTCAAGAAGTCTCTAGCATGGTTCTCACACAATCATGAGTAATTGCATGGTCTTCATCCAAAAACACCATCCTGCTTTAATCATCCTTGGATGGATTACTCCTCACATTCTTCATTGTTGTAAACAATGTATCACCTTGGACACATGTTCTTTGAACTTACGATCAGCACAACAATCGTCTGAATTACTACTCCTCTACTTCATCGGAGTACTTCATGATCTCTTTCATTTTGATATTCCATTGACAACTATTGACAAAAAATACAAACCTATACCCAAAGTGGTTCCAACAATCTCCCCCTTTGTATTTTGTTGTCAATACCTTATACATCTTCTGAAATGAATTTGTCAATGTCAAAATGAGAATCTTCTATTCATCAACTTTTCTTTTCAAACGTTCATTTCACTTTCTCTCCCCCTTATTGACAAGAAATACAAAGCACATGGTAGGGAGGGTATCAATCCACACTTAAGAAATGTTTCATTAACCATTTCACTCTAAGTCTACTTGAGCAATGTTTGACGTAGAAAACAAGATGATTTGATTAAGTCAACAAGGCTGTCCATTATCCACAGATCGTGATACCAACATGAGATGATAACTCATGTATCTTGTCTTCAAGGGTTTACCACTTTAATTCCAGGTAGGCAAAGATCAACTATGATAGGGAATAATCAACCTGAAACTCCTGCACTCACATCAGCGAATAGATCAAAAACATTCAAGTGCAATCAGCAGGATAAGTGACCTTAGGGCACTTCCATTCTCTTTATGTCACTGATCAATTCAGTTACTCCCCCTTTATAGAATAATCTTTGATCTGAGTAACCAAGGGATAGATATTGAGAAATGACATACCTTCTCCATTGGCGTGTTCTTCAAGAAATTCACAGAGTTACTGCTTTTGAGTCCAGCTGGAGTTGATATTGATTGAAATAGTGATTATGGAAGCTTCTTCATTCTTCTCCCCCTCTAGGGAAACACTCCTCATCATCTTCATCAAGAGCGATCCTTCATCATCATAATCTATGAATATCAATTGAAGAATCTACTAATGATGGAAACTTCTTCATCTTGGCTATTCAAGAGTTGACAACATTCACTACTTCTCAGGTTCTCCCCCTGAGAGCATGCTTCACCTTCAATTACCTGCATTATTAGCACAAATACAATACACAAATGATTACAGGAATAAGGTGGTTCCTTCTTGCTTCATCACGAAGACTTGCTTGGTTGAGGTTCTTTTCTCAACCAAGTTCCTCTGTTCACTCCAGTCTTCATGCCTGCACATTTGAATATATGTTCTGACATCTGTCGGTGTGGCATGGCTCTGTTCACATTCTCTTCTACTTTGTGTGGAGAATTGTTCTGCTTAGCAGCCATCATGAATGATAAATTATTACTCCTATTCAGGACTGCTTCTTGCTCTAGTATTAAGGTTAGGCAACCTTTTGTAATGTGACCAGATTTCTTGCATCTCTCACACAAAACTTCTTTGACACGAGTGCTTCTCTTTGTTTGCAATCTCTCAAGCACCGTGTCTTCATCATGTGAAAGTTTTCCTTTTCCTTTGTCACCAGCCTTGGCCTTCTCATCTTCAAGTTTCCTTATTCTTTTCAAATCTTCTGGCCAGATTACCAATATGTCATTTGGAACTTTTGCAGCTGGTTTAGGTCTTCCACATGGGTTCATCCGAGATTCATCCCACTTAGTGTTTCTTTTGGATGAATGACCCTTCAATTTCATGGATCTAAAATCCTGGGTCTTCTCAGCTTCCCTACTTGAGGTCTTCTTGGGGAAGTGTGTGTTGAAAACATTCTTCTGATTTATCCCCAAGGTACTTTCTTCATACTTGGATGGCTTGTGTGGTGTTCTGTTCTTATCAGCTCTGGATATCTTTTGACCTAGGCATGCACCATTCTTGTGACCACTGTCGTTGCATACATCATAGATGTTATCAAGCATTCCAAATCTATTTGCTGTAAACAGATGCTTCTGGACCTGTGGATGTTGCTTCTTCTTCTCTGGCTTCCTCCCCTTTGATATAGGCTTTCCCTGTGCTTTTCCATGAAAGGGATTATAAAAGCAATCCAGTGCACATTGCCCAAATCTATTGCAGCACCAACATTGGCCCACAAATCTTTTCTTCTTTGTTTCTTCAGTATTAAGTTGTTGGGCCATCTGCTTAATCGTTTGTGCTATATTTGAGGAAGAAGCTTCCTCCTTTTTCTTCCTATCCACCCTAGTCATGGTGGTAGGTTCCTTCTTCTCACCGATCCTCATCCATACTTGTTTAGAGCTTTTCTTCCCACTTGCACTGATTGTCGGAGTGTATTTAGAAACATGAGTGCAAGATGGTCTGGATGGTACCTTCACTTTCTCAGTTGCCTGTGATAGATCAATGAGCGAAGTCATGATCTTCTTATCACATGTTGGAGGTCTTTTGACAATAGAATCCTCCATTGAGCATTGAGTACCGGCAGCAACTGATTCTTGATGTGGATAATCAAGAGTTGTCATAATCTTCTTGTCACACGTTGGAGGTATTTTAGCTTTAGACTCCTCCAACGAACATTGAGTGCAAGCATCAATCATTTCATTCTTTTGTGAAGTCTCAATATTTGTGTTCTCAATCTTGGTCAATTGAGCTTCCAATTTTTGACCCACAATATTGAGGATGATCTTCTGATATTCAATCGTGATCATCTTCTCTTCAAAATTCTTCTTCAACCTTTCAACCTCATCTTCATGCATCTTAACTTTGTTTTGTAACAAAGAGTCAAGTTCCCTGAATTTAATGGAAGTTTCTTCCAGACAAAAATTCTTGACTTAGTTGTTCTTCTTCAGCTCAGTTTCAAGTGCATGGATCCGTTCTTCCAGAGTATTGCTGACTTCACCTTTTTCTTCAAGGGCTTTCACCCGTTTGGTGAGCTTCATACTTTCCATAATTTTTCCTTCCAGCCCCTTTTCCATATTGTCCGCTTCCCTTTCAAGTCTAGTGATCTCAACCTGCATAGATTGAAATAGGCTACAGATAATAACATCCCTTTCTTCTGGAATATCATGCAGATATGTTTTGAGTTTTTCTTAAAAGCGTGAATTGGGGGTGTCATCCTTTCCTCTGGAAGAATTTTGAGTCACCTGCTCGATACTTTCCATGCCTGATGTTTCTTCATTTTTGGAATGGAATGGAGAACAAGACATTGCATCTTCTTTGGATATGAGGGACTTCTTTAGCTGCTTTTTCTCTTTCTTTTTCCTGTTTGTCATGGTCTTGCTAGATGTAGACGTCTGCTCAGAAACTTCATCAAGACTGCTCTTCATTGTTGACTTTAGGAAAGAAACTCAAATCCTCTTCTCAATAGAATTACTGGAGAATATCCAACATACGTCAACCTTTCCCTCTGATACCACTTGTAGGACCCCGGGACACCCTGAGAGGGGAGGGGTGAATCAGGGTGGAAACTTTTTCTTCTTTTAGTTGCGGATCTTGTTCCCACGTTGGTAGGAACTACCTAAACCTATATGATGGATATGATCAGCAATTAAACATTCACATACAGAGAGATGACACAACTATTTTTACTTGGTTCACCACTAAGGGCTACGTCCAAGGAGCATACGCCGACAGGTTGTTGGTCATACCAAAATCCACTATGCTTCACTAGCTATAGATTACAAAGGTTCGGGTACAGACACTCTGTCCCAGGCTCACTGCCTTTACAATTGTTCAGGGATAGCTCACTGCGTCCCTCGAGTCACTCCCGTTGACTCCCCCTGGCTCACTGCCTTTGGTGAAGTCTCACTCAGTTTATAGACGTGAAGGTCTCTTCAATAGGTGTGCATTGAAGTTCTTCGTCTCCTGTTCAGCATGAGACATTGCTTGCATCAGGGTTCAGATTTGATGCTCATTATAGTTCAATCTTTCTTCTTTAGTGCAATGACTGAATGCACTAGATCCCCTTGTCTTTGTTTTCCTGAATCACAATCACTGATGTGATTGCTTACTTAATGAAGCTCAGCTTACTCGGCATTGTCAGAATCAGTTCTCCATGTATGCATGAGATCATGCATGTATCATTTAGATTTCTTCTTCAATCTCACTTTGCACCAGAAGTATCAGGCAATATTTCAGCTCTTGTGCAGCTCTAGAAAGGCGGGCGTGCTTCAACAATATTTGGCTCTCCTTTTCAAGCCCGGCGCGCAAGTCTCCTTCTGGCGTGCAAGTCTTAGGCGCGCAAGTATAACGTGGCACGCAAGTGTCACCAAATCACCTGCGCGACTCTGTCTTCTGGAACTTCGAACCTGCGCGACTCACTTCCTTCCTTGCCCAAATCACTTGGGGCGCTCAACCATCAGTTGGCGCGCAACCTCTACTTGCGCGACCCAACTACCACTTGCGCGGATCAACCACCTGCGCGACGAGAGATCAAACAATCTCAAAGTCTTGAGCTCTGTGAGAAATGAGGAGGGGTGGTCCAGTATTTATAGGCAAACTGGACCCCATGCGCGGCGGCGCGCAAGTCATCCATCGGCACGCAAGTCTCGGCCCCTGCTAGGCACTTGCCCGATCAACATCCAAACTTGCGCGAACATCTTGCCTTTGCGAAATTTGGATCTTCTGATCTCGAAAAACCATAGGCACGCAAGTTATAATGCATTCAAGGCGTCGGCGCGCAAGTCTTTTCCCGGCACATAATTCACCTGCGCGACCTCACCCAAACTTGCGTGACCCTTATCCCTTTGCCATATTTTGATGCTCTGATCTTCAAAAACATATGGTGCGCAAGTTTCCTATCCTCCAAGAGTATGGCGTGCAAGTCCCTTTGCCAAGATCACACTTCTTCATTTGTTGATTTTGAGGCCCTGAAATTTGGCAAACACTGGAAAACGGCACCACCTTGTATCTGCTCTTTTTGTACCGCCTCCAGATCATCCATTCCTCTGTCGATGTTCTTGAATCAAACATAGATCGTTGACCACAACTCTTGAACTCAACATGTCACCATGGAATCTCCTTTGTCAACAAATTTGTATGTCGTTGTTTGCTTTGTCGACAAGCACGATCACCTCAACATCACTTCTTCTTGGTGATCTGTATCCTTCAGCAACTCTTTTACTTTTATCACAAACTCCACTATTGTGATATGTATTCTTTGAAGGAACAACTTTAGTACCATCATCTTCTATGACAATGTGATGTGCATGGCCATTTCATAAGTCAACTCATTGGCATATTGCCTCCTTCATCAATTGTCAGGATCAACTTCATGCAAACCATGTGATTCAATCCGTCAAGAAGTCTCTAGCATGGTTCTCACACAATCATGAGTAATTGCATGGTCTTCATCCAAAAACACCATCCTGCTTTAATCATCCTTGGATAGATTACTCCTCACATTCTTCATTGTTGTAAACAATGTATCACCTTGGACACATGTTCTTTGAACTTACGATCAGCACAACAATCGTCTAAATTACTACTCCTCTACTTCATCGGAGTACTTCATGATCTCTTTCATTTTGATATTCCATTGACAACTATTGACAACAAATAAAAACCTATACCCAAAGTGGTATGAATTCTCCTCCTTTGACATAGAGTAGACGAGCATGTCATAAATAAGGACAACCACAAACTGGTCCATGTATGGATAGAATATCTAGTTCATCAAAGCCACAAATAGGATGGGGGGATTCTCCACACCAAAGGGAATAACCAGGAACTCATAGTGTATGTATTGACATTAGAATGCCATATTTAGAATATCAGCCTCACAAATCCTCAACCGATGGTATTTAGAGTTGAGATCAATCTTCAAGAACAATATCACTCCTCTTAACTGGTCAAAGAGGTCACCAATCCTTAGAAAGGGGTACTTTTTCTTTATCATGGCCTGGTTCAGGGGACGAAAGTCCATGAAAATCCACAAGCTCCCCTCTAGTTTTTTCATGAACAATACTAGAGTATCCTAGGGGAACACAATGGGCCTAATGAAAACCTTCTCAAAAAAGGACCTCCAATTGAAACTGTAGCTCCTGAATCTTGGTAGGGGCCATTCGATATGCCATATAATATATCAGAGCGGTCTCAGAATTCCAGTCGATAAAAAACTCAACCAACCGCCTCAAAGGTAGTCTTGTAATGTCCTCAAGGAAGTCATCCATGAAATCCTCCACAACTGAAGGAATACATATGCATAAATATCCTCTTGTACCAAGGGATACACTTTCCAATTTATGGGTGATGGGATACAACCTCCTACTCACAGAACCCACTTGTTCTTCTGTGAGATATGTCTCACCCATAAAGGTGAATCTCATCCCATAAGTGTGAATACATATAACTCATTTGTGGTGATAGTAAATCTCTTCCTGGACCATATAAAACCAATCTATACCTAAGATGATGTCATAGGGTTCCACAATTTTGACCAAAAAGTCTCACATAAAACTCTCTCCACCAAGCAACAACTCACACTACTCATAGATTAAAGATATAGAAGAGGTGTACCCTATAGGAACCTTAAGACAAAGCTGTCAGGATAAAGCCTCAACTAGGAACTCCATATATTGCATAGGGAGTATAGATATGAAGAAATGAATGAACCTATGTCTACTAATACGGAAGAAAGAGTAGAAAATACACAAACTTAAACTTTAATCATCTTGTGTGCCACAAGGTTATAAAAATTTATAGCCTATAGCTATCCACGATAGTGACTACCAGCTCCCTAAGACTGATATGGGATGCATGGTGATGGTGGTTGAAGGATCTCACACCACTTTCTAGACCCCATAGCTCCTCCTACTCCTCTTCCAACTATACCTCCCTATGGGTCACCCTGACCTCACCTGAGATATCCATGATCATAGTTATATCTCTATTGTGATGGTTCGTTTGATATCTATCTGCGCTCCTTAACATGTATAGTCATGTAGTCTCATGATATGTGACCTCTCTTGTCACAAGCATAGAACCTCCCCTCTCCAAGATTCCCTGGTCCTCTGTGCTTCCCTGGACCATATTCTCGATCTTGATCCTGGGAAGACCTCCTATGTCGGGATCAAACTGAATGATGTTTACTAACTACTGTAGATGACTCAGCTCTATGAAACCTAGAGCAAGATCCAGCTGACTAGAGTCCCTCTTGTAGGAATATCTCTATCACTATTGCCCTCTCCAACACCCCAACATAAGTGGGAATGAAAAAGGGTACCATGTTGGAATGGATCTCTCAGTGGAGTCTCTGCTCAAACTTATGTGCTCAGAAGTAGCCATCCTGGATCATATCAAGGGAGTATAGTGTAAGGTCTAGGAACCTCACTGCACACTCATACACTGTCATCCATCCCTAATAAAACTCTAGAATCACCTAAATCTGAACTGAGCTTAAGCAGAAGGGGTAGTGCTCCTCACTAAACAACTACTGGAATTCAGTTCACGAGAGTGTCGACTCTTCATGCATCTAGGTAAAAAGACTCCAATAGTGACCAGCTACTCTATAGAAAATACTAAATGTCGACACAACCACCTGATCTGTAGGTTTTTGTGTAGTCCTAAATATATAAACCATTAAATCCAGCCAATACTTTGCTACTTGGGGATATGGATCACCATGGAACCTCAACAGCCTCTGGCACTGGAACTCATGGAGTGTGCTAAACCTACGTGAATCCTCATCTTTCTCTACTGGGATGATCTACAGCTCAATAGTTGGGGGTTCTACTACCTGACCACCTGGAGGAAGTATATCATGGGATGGAACCTTAACTGAGGCCCCATCGCTCATTGGATCATCGTTAAGATCCTGTAATGGTATCCTAACTGTCTTTCATCACAAAGACATCCTGAAAATTTAATCACAACATACCACAATAAGATGAGAAAATATATATTACAATGGGGAGCTGACTTAATAGGTATATTCAAAGTATCACTCTCATATGATGCATGTACCATTGATCCCTTCAACCAATGTCTCAGTATATCGAGTCGAAAAGAAGGTAGTTAAGGTCCTGGTGAATGGATATGTTGTCTGCCCATACCATCACTCGATTCCCTATCCTGAGAGCTACAATCAAGACACTTTGAAACTGTTTCCCTAAGTCCTAACCAAATCTTTGTAAGGGGACTACTCCAAAAATTGTCCCAATGAATGAACCGATATGATACTAATCTGTCCTGAACTGACCCTAACCGAGGCTCGATCTGTAACTATCCCTAATCCCACCTCCATAGGCTAGGAGGAGGTGAAGAGCGCTGAAAGGCATATCCAAAATGGGAGGTCTTTTCATAATGTACCAGTATACACACACCTGACCATATCAATACAGAAATTAATAGGAATAATAATAAAAATATGAAATAACTAGAAAGTAAACCAAGCACGAAAAACCTCTAGGGTGTACAAGAGTATGACAATGTAAACTAGAAATGAAAAAAGGGAAAAAATACATGCCCAACTAGAATGATGTCCCAACCTGACAAACTTGAAAGTAAAACAATTAGAGAGTTTGTCTCTTGATCTCCAAGCTAAGACTAACATATGTGGTCTAATGTACCTAGTATCCCTAAGCTCCTCTAAAGTCACTACCAAATTTTTTTCCCTCTGCATAAGTGATGTTATTCATTTATTAATATCATTTTATATACTCCCTCTACTGATTTTCAATTAAATGTGCATAACTTATGTGAAATACTCATGCTTTAATATTAAATATTATTTTGGAGTATTGTTTCGAATAATACAGATTCATGTCTGTTTAGTATTTTAAATATAACTCTCACCCTACTAATCCAAATTGTGTGATTCTTGTCCTGTAGGGTTCTAAATTCAATTTCCTACAAATCATTCAACTGGATCATTGGCTAATTCGTCCATTTGAAGGGCCATATGGACCACACAAGATGACCCACCGGATCTGCCTAATTTCTGGACCAGCCTTGAAGATTTCATTACTGGGCTCAATCTCTCATCCCAAATGAGTGGATATTCTTTTTCAAGCTCGGGAATTTCCTAAGGAGTCATGGATAAAAATTTAAAGGCCCAACTCTACCATTTTGGGGCCCAATGGATCCATTGAAATCAAGCCCACCATTCTGTCCGGGATTTTAAATCAGCCCACAATTCTTGACTTTTCAACTTATCCACTTGTCCAAAGAAGCTCATATTTTGTGGTGTGAAATCTAAGATATGGAGGATCAACTTTCCAGAAGAAATGGTTCGGATTTGAAGGCATCTACATAGCCATAAATTCATTCACATTTAGGCCATGGAAACTTTCTGGATAAAATTGGACAGTAGAAAGGTTATTAGTAATCCGGCCATAACTTTGGCCAAAAAAGTCCAATGACAGCCAAATTTTGAGGGTGACTAGTCCACATCCATATCTACAATATTCAAGAAGGATATCTCTCGAGATTCAGCTGTCTGAAAGGTCATATTGGCGGGCCAACTTGAGGGGCAGTTTGGGAATGAAAACAGTCCACTACATTTGGCTATAAATTCACTCCCCTCTTCTCCTTGCAAGGGGTTGGCATTTCAGAAGAGAGGAGATCACATTGGCACGACCAAAGCTTTGCCAAATTCTTGGGAGGACCTGCCATACTCAAGTTTTCACTTGAGAGACCTTTCCTCCTCTCTTTCTTTTCACTTACTTTTGAGTTCTTCATTTTTGTAATCTTGTAATTCTCTTTCTTTGTAATTCTGTTTTAATGCAAGTTACTTCTTCAATATCTCTTATTCTCTTCCACCTTATGTATTTTAATATTAATGTTCTTAAAATAGTTTAAATTCAGTTCAATCCCCTTCCCTTCTTAAGCTTCCTCATTCAATCGAAATTCCATTTTTGATTCTTAAATTATTTCGTGTGTGTGTTCGGCACACTACTCTTATCTTGTCCCTTTCTTTTTCTTCTCTTTATAATTCATCACCATAAACATATATTACCAGATTATTAAACATCCAAATGGCTGAGTAAATCTCTCATTGGGGTGAGTTATAATTTGGGGATGTTAATTGATTGAGAGTTTTGCTCGATGAGTATTCTTTAAATTAATATTGTGTATGTTAAACTTAATATGTCATGGATTAATGATATGTTTTGTTTAACAAGTGGTTTCCATGGATTATTGGAACCATAAATACACTACCATAAATAAGTTTTGATTGAGATTAGAACCCTAAGTTAAGTTAAGGCTTGGATTAAAGCCTTCACACTTAGGAATTCCAATCAACGTCAACTTATGACATGGGTGTTAATTTAATGCAATACAAAGTAAGGCTCAAGGATATCACATGCTTAACTCCCCAATGATGAACTCACCCCAATCTTTATCAATTTGGTAAATCAAACATCATCCATAAATCATTTCAATTAAGCTCTGCAAACAAACCCCCCTAATCAAAATACAATCAACTAAAAACAATCGACTATTACGAAGTACCATCACCGAGGATTCGACCCGAGTGCTGCTATACACATTAGCAGAGCACCAGAACCTTGAACGGTCGATAGGCGACAATCGGCCGCACTTTCAAATGGCGCCGTTGCCGGGGATGGTGCTTTAAGTAGTCATTAGTTTCTAGTTATTGTAAAAAAAACCCAAAAAATACAAAAGTTTAAAAAAATTGAAAAAAAACACAAAGAAAAACCCGTCTTCCTCTTAAAAATCATAAACTGAAAAAAATACAAAGAAAAACCCGTCTTCCTCTTTCTTCCAAAATCTCTCTGAATGCCCCGTAGCCTTCCAAACAATCCCTCGGATTTGTTTGACCCTGAAATTGATAGAACTCTTCGTCGAATTAGGAGGACCATTAGGGATAACCAAATCACCCAAGAACCAATCATTGCCCTACCAATTGAATTAGATATGGCCAATCCTAGGGAACAAACATTGAAAGAACTTGCTGCCCCTGATATGAATTACCAACCTCTTGGTATTCAATATCCAAACATAGAGGCTGACTTCGAACTCAAGTCGGGTTTGATTCATCTTCTCCCTCATTTTCACGGGCTAGCCGGTGAGGATCCTCATCTTCACCTCAAAGAGTTCCAAGTGGTCTGCTCAACCATGAAACCTCAAGGGGTTTCTGAAGAACAAATCAAGCTTAGAGCTTTCCCCTTTTCCCTAGCAGATTCTGCCAAGTCTTGGCTCTACTACCTCCCACCTGGTTCCATAAACTCATGGGTTGACATGAAGAGACTTTTCCTTGAGAAGTTCTTTCCCGCTTCCCGAACAGCTTCTATCCGAAAGGAAATAAGCGGCATCCGTCAATTCCCTAATGAATCACTCCATGAGTATTGGGAGAGGTTCAAAAAGCTTGTGGAAACTTGTCCACACCATCAAATCCTTGACCAACTCCTGATCCAATACTTCTATGAGGGGTTATTGGCTATGGAGAGAACTCTCATTGATGCCGCAAGTGGCGGTGCTCTTGTTGATAAAACTCCTGCAGCTGCACGAGAACTCATAAGCAACATGGCTGCAAACACGCAGCAATTCCATACTCGAGCACATGTTCAAGTGAAACAAGCCCAAGATAATCAATCCATAGAGCCCAACAAGATGACTGAGTGGATGAGTGAACTTACAGGTCTTGTGCGTCAACTAGCGGTGGCTACCAAAGCCCCAACCTCATATTCTCCACAGTCACTATTCCCCGGACCTATCAAGAATTGTGGAATCTGCAACTCTCCATCTCATCCGACTGACACATGTCCACAACTTCAAGATGATCCATCTGATTCATCTAGTCCAATGGAGCTCAATGCGGCATATGCTCAGCGAAACTTCAACCCTCAACAATCAGGTCAGTTTGTTAGAAACTTCAACCAACCCCACTCTGAGCCCTTCTCTTCTACCTTTAACCCACCTCTGAGGTATGGTAATCCCATTTCTCATCCTCCTCAATTCCCTCCTCAAAACCCAAACCAATTCCAATATGGTCAAGGTGGTGGTAACTTCCATCAACCTTATCCTTTTGTTCCTCAACCTCAAAGGAACAATCCTCCTCCTAGATTCCACTATCCTAACGAGCCTTCCCAATTCCCCACCCAATACAATCGCTTTCCCAAGAACCAAAATCAAGGCCAACCCAATTTGGGACATGCCTCTTCTTCTAAACAACCATGGGAAAGTGCTGTAGAGGATCTTGCTTCCTTCACCCGTTCTAGCCTAAAGAACATTGAAACCCAAATAGGTCAACTTGCATCCCACCTTAGCCAGCAACAACCATCCAATTCATCCCAACTCCCAGCTCAACCATTACCCAACCCTAAGGGTAATGTAAGTGCAATTGCACTTAGATCGGGAAAGCAAATTGCTATGCCCCATAATGATTGCTCTACCTCCCCTTTCGATGTTGATCTAGAAAATGAAAAGAACAAAAAGCTGGAAAAGGAACTTGAATCCACTCCTTCACCTCCTTCCATTCCTCTAAGGAACCCAATTCCTTTTCCTCAAGCCATCTCCAAGCCTAAGAAGTCCTTTGAACCTGATCCGGAAATGCTTGACATGTTTAGACGTGTTGAAGTGAACATCCCCCTCTTAGAGGCCATCAAACAAATCCCTAAGTATGCCAAGTTTCTTAAGGAATTGTGCACCCATAAGAGGCAACTTAGGAACATTGAAAATGTTTCAACTCAACAGTCCATTCCCATGAAGTGCAAAGATCCAGGGACCTTCACGGTTCCATGTCAAATAGGGAGTTCCAACTTTGATGATGCACTCATAGACCTTGGAGCCTCAATAAATGTCATGCCCAAATCCATTTTCTCCAACCTTGGTCTAGGTCCCTTGAACCCAACGGGTGTTGTCATTCAATTAGCCAATCGAATCACTACCAATCCTGAGGGGATAATTGAGGATGTTCTTGTTCGGGTCAATGATCTTATCTTCCCAGCTGATTTCTATGTCCTTGACATGGAAGGTGAGACGACCTCTTCTCGATCTCCCCTAATTCTAGGAAGACCATTCCTCATGACTGCGAGAACCAAGATTGATGTCCACTCAGGCATCTTATCCATGGAATTCGGTGACCAACTGGTCAAGTTCAACATTTTCCAAGCCATGCGATACCCATCTGAGGATCACTCTGCATTCTCAATCCATGCTTTTGAGGACACTTCTAAGATTCAATCGAACCCCAATCCACCATGTTCTTCATGTTCTAATGATAAAGGATCTTGTGAAATATGCACCATGATTAACAAAGTCATAAATGGTGAAGTTGATGTGGACCTCTCATTCATAGACTCCATCAATCTAGAGGAACTTGAAAACTCTCTTGAATCCCACATCAACTCTGATCTCTACTGCTCCACCTTGGACAGTGTTGAGGAAAATGATCCAAACCCATCTAGAATCCCTTCTCCTACTCCTAACTTGTCTAGCTCTCCAATCAAGGCTGAAACTGATCTAAAACCACTTCCTTCACACCTCAAGTATGCATTCCTTTTCCATGATCCCTCCTACCCTGTCATTATCTCTGCTTCACTTTCTGAAACTGAGGAGTCCCAACTTGTTCAAGTGTTAGAGGAAAACAAAAATGCCTTAGGTTGGACCCTAGAGGATATTCCAGGAATCAACCCTGCCCTTTGCATGCATCACATCCATCTAGAGGAATCATCCAAACCAATTAGGCAACCTCAAAGAAGACTCAATCCACTCATACTTGAGGTAGTTAGGGAAGAGATTACCAAGCTTCTTCAAGCTGGTATTATCTACCCAATTTCTGATAGTGAATGGGTTAGTCCAATTCAAGTCGTTCCTAAGAAGGGCGGGATAACAGTTGTCACAAATGAACATGGAGAAGTGGTCACAACTCGGGTGAAAAACAAATGGCGTGTGTGCATCGATTATCGCAAATTGAATGCTGAAACACGAAAAGATCACTACCCACTTCCTTTCCTTGACCAAATGCTTGAGAGATTGGCCAGAAAGTCACACTATTGCTTTCTTGATGGTTACACCGGCTACTTCCAAATTCCAATCGCACCTCAAGACCAAGAAAAGACCACATTCACTTGCCCCTTTGGAACCTATGCCTATAGGCGAATGCCTTTTGGCCTTTGTAATGCTCCTGCAACATTCCAGCGGTGTATGATGAGTATCTTTTCTGAATTCATTGAGAATTGCATGGAGGTATTCATGGATGACTTTACCATTTATGGCGAGTCATTTGAATCTTGCTTACATTCACTCTCTTTGGTCCTTCAAAAGTGTGTCAAGTGCAACCTTGTGCTGAATTTTGAAAAATGTCACTTCATGGTTTCAAATGGGATTGTTCTAGGGCACATCATTTCTCAAGAGGGTATCCAAGTTGATCCAGCCAAAATTGAGGTGATCCAATCACTTCCTGAACCCAAATCAGTTCGAGACATTCGGTCCTTCCTTGGTCATGCTGGTTTCTATCGGCGATTCATTCAGAACTTCAGCAAGATTTCCCTCCCACTCACTCGTTTACTTCAAAATGATGTCACATTCAATTTTGACGAGGCTTGCAAGAGAGCCTTCATTGAACTCAAATCTGCTCTCACATCTGCTCCAATAATCCAACCCCCAGATTGGTCCTTACCATTTGAATTGATGTGTGATGCTTCTGATAGGGCCATTGGGGCTGTTCTTGGTCAAAGAAGAGAAAACATTCCTCATGTCATCTTTTATGCCTCAAAAACATTGGATGAAACTCAATCACACTACACTGTGACTGAAAAAGAACTTTTAGCTGTGGTTTTTGCCTTGGATAAATTCCGGCCCTATCTCTTAGGTGCCAAAATCATCATCTTCACGGACCACTCAGCATTAAAGTTCTTACTTAAGAAAAGTGATTCCAAACCAAGGCTAATAAGATGGATTTTAATGCTCCAAGAGTTTGACCTTGTGATAAAAGATAAACCTGGAAAAGAAAACCCTGTGGCTGACCACCTGAGTAGAATTTCTAATTCTTCTCATTCTGAAATAATTGATCCTGAATTTCCAACTGAACACCTCTCATCTCTCACTCCAAAGTTACCATGGTATGCCCCAATTGTCAATTACTTGGTTTCTGGTGTTTTCCCTGAATATTTTTCAAAAGAACAAAAAGAAAAGATGAAAAGTGATTCAAAGCATTATTTTTGGGAAGATAATAAACTTTGGAAAACTGGGGCTGACATGGTAATTAGGAGATGTGTTGATGAAACTGAACAATCCTCCATCTTGGAATTCTTCCACTCAATGCTTGGAGGTGGCCACTTTGGACCACAAAGAACTTCTCGAAAGGTTCTAGATTCTGGATTCTTTTGGCCTTCACTCTTCAAGGACTCACACGAGTTCTGTCAATCATGTCCCACTTGCCAAAAGTTTGGCACAATTTCCAAAAGAAACGAAATGCCTCAAAAGCCATTAATCTTCTGTGAGCTTTTCGATGTTTGGGGCATCGATTTCATGGGACCTTTTCCCCCTTCCAATGGATTATCCTACATTCTCCTTGCCGTTGACTATGTTTCTAGGTGGGTCGAGGCCAAACCCACTAGGAAAGATGATGCTCAAACTGTGAGTGAGTTCCTCAAAACCCATATCTTCCATCGATTCGGAACACCACGTGCTTTGATAAGTGACTTAGGAACTCATTTCTGTAATAGAACCATGGAGTCACTTTTGAAAAAGAATGGGGTTGTACATAAAACATCCACTGCATATCACCCTCAAACAAATGGAATGGCTGAACTTTCTAACAGAGAAGTGAAAAGAGTGCTTGAAAGAATTGTTAAGCCCACAAGAAAAGACTGGCCCGATAGACTTGGTGAAGCACTTTGGGCCTATCGAACAGCCTATAAGACACCCATTGGGATGTCTCCATTTAGGCTAGTTTTTGGTAAAGCCTGTCATTTACCAGTTGAAATCCAACATAAGTCATTTTGGGCTGTCAAAACTTGTAATTTTGATTGTGAAAAATCTGGTGAAGAAAGATTGTTGCAGTTGACTGAATTGGAGGAGCTTCGACTCGATTCATATGAGAACTCCATTCTCTACAAAGAAAAGTCAAAGTCACTCCATGACAAGCACATTTTTCGAAAGGTATTTCATGAAGGTGAAAAGGTAATGCTCTTCAATTCTCGATTTCGACTTCACCCAGGTAAGCTCAATTCTCGTTGGGATGGACCTTTTATTATTACTAATGTTTACCCATTTGGTGCAGTGCAAGTCCAAGACCCTTCTTCAAAAAGAACATTCACGGTTAATGGACACCGGTTAAAGCATCACCATGAGAGGCCATTCACTTCAGGTTCCCCATCCACTTCAATAGAACCACCACTGGATGGAGACCCGCCAAATCCAAACCAGGGGGCACCTCTTTCCCTTTAACTCTCTCTCTCCTCAATATCTCTTCCTCTCTCTACCTCTTTCTTCTTCTTCCTCTCTCTTTCATTTTGTTACCACTTTATTCATCAAACCCTTTCTTTTTATCTTTCTTGTGTGGGTGTGTATTTTTAAAAAAAAAAAAAAACCTTAAAAACTAAAAAAAAACAAAAAAACACAATTACTTAAAAAAAAAATTACAAAAAAAGTCATGCTTACTCACCATCTAGTTTTGAAATTTTGTCCAACCATTTTGGGGAGTCAAAAGGCTTGTTTTAAACTCAAATATATTGAATTTTTATCTCAAACTTGGGTAAAAATTTTTGTGTCAATAACAAACATTTTGAATGAACAATTTTTGGTGGAAAATGATTCTCCCCTACCGTGAGGAATAACATTAGCCTTCATGCCAAGGTCATCTATGGCCATCTTTTTCATTGTGTGTCTTCACCACTGATTGTGAGTCTTGAGTTTGTGGACCTTCGAGCTGAATTTCCATCTTTTGTATGCATTAATATGATAGAGGCATTTTCTAAGCCACATGAGAATCAGAATAGCCAAATAGCCTCCCGTTACCCTTACATTGATCCTACTTTTGAAAGCCCCTTTGAGCCTATGAAAACCTTTCTTTTGATAGCCACATTACAAGCCTAATACCTTGTCCCGCCCAACATCTTCATGGATTTTCATTGTACAATTTATTGAAATTTAAGTGTGGGGGGAATAGACTTCATTTTTGGGCGTACTTTCATTGATTTCCAATGTGTCATCATATGCTTGAGGGCAAGCATCCATTCAAGTGTGGGGGAGAGGTTGTAATTCTGTGAGCTTTGGGGTGTGTATGTGTAATTGTCATTCGTACAAAAGTCATTGAAAAGTGTTCAAAAAAAAATAAAAAAAATGAAAAAAAAAATAAAAAAAAGGAATGGGTTGTGTCTTGGGTGGGTCAAAAATCATTCATCATCAACCTTTGATCATGTTATAACTACTAAAATTAGTTCCATGAGAAGATCAAACATGGGTTGGGAGATGACTGTGAGACTTGTTTCAAGCACAACTTTCGAAAAAAAAGAGCAAAAAGAGAAAAAAAAAGAACACTTGAATCATCTTGTATTGTGTCATTATTGGAAGTCTTCCATGTTGTACATATTCCATCATCTCACCCTATTCCATTTTCTATCTCCATCACTTTTCATTCATCACACATTCATGCCCTTGTAAATATGTGTTTCTATTTCCTTTCAAATCAAATTTCAAAAAAAAAATGTGCATTGATTTTTCCATGTTGGTGTTTTTAACCCCTCTTTTCCTTTGGACATTATATACCTACCGTCCCATAGACACTGAAAAACCCCTTAAAAGACCTCTTGATTCTTGTACACATTAGATTTGGTAATGGAATCTGAGAGCTCTTACAAACTCTTGATTTTCACTTTTTGTTGGTGAATGAGTGAACCTCCTAAAATACATTTTTATCATCTTGAGAGGAGTAAGTTTTGAGTGCCTACATTTTCCAATTCAAACCTTGAACATGAAAAAATGAATTGTTTCTGATGCATTATTGTGAACCAAATTTGTGATGGAATTCAATATGGATGAGTGAAATAGTCTAAACCTCCCCTGATTGGTGAAAACAAAATTTTAATATTTGTTGGTGAATGAATATGGTTTTGTTTTGATTTTCTTTTGTGTTTGTTGTACATGAGGACATGCACAATATTAAGTGTGGGAGAGTTGATGTTATTCATTTATTAATATCATTTTATATACTCCCTCTACTGATTTTCAATTAAATGTGCATAACTTATGTGAAATACTCATGCTTTAATATTAAATATTATTTTGGAGTATTGTTTCGAATAATACAGATTCATGTCTGTTTAGTATTTTAAATATAAATCTCACCCTACTAATCCAAATTGTGTGATTCTTGTCCTGTAGGGTTCTAAATTCAATTTCCTACAAATCATTCAACTGGATCATTGGATAATTCGGCCATTTGAAGGGCCATATGGACCACACAAGATGACCCACCGGATCTGCCTAATTTCTGGACCAGCCTTGAAGATTTCATTACTGGGCTCAATATCTCATCCCAAATGAGTGGATATTCTTTTTCAAGCTCGGGAATTTCCTAAGGAGTCATGGATAAAAATTTAAAGGCCCAACTCTACCATTTTGGGGCCCAATGGATCCATTGAAATCAAGCCCACCATTCTGTCCGGGATTTTAAATCAGCCCACAATTCTTGACTTTTCAACTTATCCACTTGTCCAAAGAAGCTCATATTTTGTGGTGTGAAAGCTAAGATATGGAGGATCAACTTTCCAGAAGCAATGGTTCGGATTTGAAGGCATCTACATAGCCATAAATGCATTCACATTTAGGCCATGGAAACTTTCTGGATAAAATTGGACAGTAGAAAGGTTCTTAGTAATCCGGCCATAACTTTGTCCAAAAAAGTCCAATGACAGCTAAATTTTGAGGGTAACTAGTCCACATCCATATATACAATATTGAAGAAGGATATATCTCGAGATTCAGCTGTCTGAAAGGTCATATTGGCGGGCCAACTTGAGGGGCAGTTTGGGAATGAAAACAGTCCACTACCTTTGGCTATAAATTCACTCCCCTCTTCTCCTTGCAAGGGGTTGACATTTCAGAAGAGAGGAGATCACATTGGCACGACCAAAGCTTTGCCAAATGCTTGGGAGGACCTGCCATACTCAAGTTTTCACTTGAGAGACCTTTCCTCCTCTCTTTCTTTTCACTTACTTTTGAGTTCTTCATTTTTGTAATCTTGTAATTCTCTTTCTTTGTAATTCTGTTTTAATGCAAGTTACTTCTTCAATATCTCTTATTCTCTTCCACCTTATGTATTTTAATATTAATGTTCTTAAAATAGTTTAAATTTAGTTCAATCCCCTTCCCTTCTTAAGCTTCCTCATTCAATCGAAATTCCATTTTTGATTCTTAAATTATTTCGTGTGTGTGTTCGGCACACTACTCTTATCTTGTCCCTTTCTTTTTCTTCTCTTTATAATTCATCACCATAAACATATATTACCAGATTATTAAACATCCAAATGGCTGAGTAAATCTCTCATTGGGGTGAGTTATAATTTGGGGATGTTAATTGATTGAGAGTTTTGCTCGATGAGTATTCTTTAAATTAATATTGTGTATGTTAAACTTAATATGTCATGGATTAATGATATGTTTTGTTTAACAAGTGGTTTCCATGGATTATTGGAACCATAAATACACTACCATAAATAAGTTTTGATTGAGATTAGAACCCTAAGTTAAGTTAAGGCTTGGATTAAAGCCTTCACACTTAGGAATTCCAATCAACGTCAACTTATGACATGGGTGTTAATTTAATGCAATACAAAGTAAGGCTCAAGGATATCACATGCTTAACTCCCCAATGATGAACTCACCCCAATCTTTATCAATTTGGTAAATCAAACATCATCCATAAATCATTTCAATTAAGCTCTGCAAACAAACCCCCCTAATCAAAATACAATCAACTAAAAACAATCGACTATTACGAAGTACCATCACCGAGGATTCGACCCGAGTGCTGCTATACACATTAGCAGAGCACCAGAACTTTGAACGGTCGATAGGCGACAATCGGCCGCACTTTCAATAAGACATGACACGTGCAGGAAAATCCCATTTAGGGGTGAGTATATACATACCTAGTTGGACCCCCTAAAAGTTGAAGGGGGGGGGGGGAGTAAGAAATAAATAAAGTATACAATAAATAGTGAAAAAATCAACCCAAAGGAAGAAGGAAACCTCATCCAACCATAGGAAGCTCAACACATCATGTAGGTGGACTACACACCCCATATCTACCACCCCTAGAAAGAGAGTATCAAAATCCATCAACATGGATACAAATATATATATGATAAATAAAAATAATCCCAAACAAGATAGAAAGGGGATCTTCATATCACAACTTATCCCAGGAAAAGAGTAACCATTAGTTCTAGAAGTCCATCAGCGATGCCCAACATCTCACACGTCTGCCTAGTAGAAAAAATCTAAGTCAAGATTCACCTTACCACTGCTATAGAGAGTCAAGGGGATACAATCTATAGGTAGAGGACCCATTCCCTGGTACAACAGGAGGGTGTCACTCTAATGGTCAAGGACCCATGTCCAACCTATCTTGAGGGTTCCACTCTAGTCATTGAGGGCCATGCCTAGCCTGGTTGGAGGGTGACACTTAGAAGGTTGAGGACCCATGTCCTATCTCTGTAGGAGAGTTCCACTCTGTTCATTGAGGACCCATGCAAGTCTTGGCTAGAGGTTTCCACTTAGAAGGCCATAGATGCATTCCATATCTCCATATGAGGGTGTCACTCTAGTCATCGAGGACCCATGCCCAACACGACTGGAGGGTGCCACTCAGAAGGTTGAGGACTCATTACTTGTCTCTACAAGAGGGTGACACTCTAGTCATTGAGGAACCATGCCCAACCTGAATAGAGGGTTCCATTAATATGGTCTAGGACCCATGCCCTATCTCTATAGGAGGGTGCCACTCTAGTTATTAAGGACCCATGCTCTACCCTGTAGGAGGGAGCCACTCAAAAGCCTTTTGATGATCCTTCCTGATCATTATCATCGTCTATCATCACCTAAATAAGTTCCATGCTTGTAACACCTCACTTAGCATGTCTAAATCCATTATAGAGGCCATAATCATGTTTTACATGAAAAAACACCCAGGATAGGACACTCGTGGTCTGAAATCTGAGTACAAATGAAGGATATTTGATAGATTGAAGTTTCCTCAAAAGGAAACTAGGGGTACACAACATGTAGGGGACTCACACGGTGTGTGGTCTTGCTCTTTCACCTATCCATTTCCTCTCCAACACATAGATCCCATCCCATGTAGAAGTACACAACATGTAGATGGACTACACAACATGTACAAGCTACCCGGGGTTGAACTGTGTTCTCCTATTTGTGTTCATGTACTTAGCATGTGTCCATGTACTTTGGCACATGACATGTGCCTGGCCATACCCATGCTCATGTACTCTTAGAGTACACACCAAGTCTATAGGCATAAGGTCACACAGCGTGTGAGGGTCCCTAAAAATGCGTGATACTTATAAATCACTAAAACCCTATCCTTAATAGCTAAGGCCCGACATGCCATCTGTTCTTTGAAATACACAATGTGTAGTCGGGATTTTTCCAGAAATCCAGATCTGGTCTCCGCACTTCTAATCTAATCATCCCGTCTTCAAATCTGGAATCATCTCCTCATTTAATAAGTGGATATATGATTTAGTTGGTGTTTCCGTCCCTCTGGTGTCTAGGAAATTGGTTCTCTTTGCTACACACAAAGTCCACACGAACCACCTCACACTGCACACGTATTCCATCACCCACCATCTTCAATTTGGATCCAAAATCAATGAATTGATCACCCAAAAATCATAAAGCCCATGTTTCCATCCCTAATTCAGAATTTGGTTTTCCACACGTGATTCTACTGTGAATCCAGGGGTTCAATCAGGTTTGGTACAACCCAATAACGTCGAGCACTGACCCCATATACCAATGGCGAAGAACACGAAGAAATTTGGAGAGAAAGGCATAAAAAAGGTTTATTGATTATTTCCAAGAATTCTTGGACAAAGATCATGAACATGGATATCTAGGGCAAGAAATGAAAGAATCATCAATAAAATTCAAAACATGGGTGCACAAAAAATATATCAATTGGTGCAGATCAAAGAAAGAATTGATCATGATCAATCAATTTAATAAAAAAGGGTATAAACCATGAATTGATGAGTCCTTCCTGAATATTTGATAGTTTTTTCATCAAATAATGCACACTCTAATGATTGAGAGGAGTTTTTTTATTCACTGTGTTTCAATGTACATTGATCTGGAGTCTTTTCATTCTCTGATCTAGATTCACCAACGGATAGAGGAATAACACTTTGGATTCTCCCAGGGTTTATGTGGATAACCCTGAGAAAATCACCATAATGATCTATTTAAAGGAAAAATATTTTGTTAATTTAATTAATTAGATAAATTAATAATTTAATTAATATACTAAATGTACTTCCAACAGCTGTCTTATCCAAATTCCCTGCACCATCCTATTTTAGGTCACGCCTAGGGTAAAAATCACATTTCGGACTCAGATGTGGTCTTGGATTTATGATATGAGATTACTTTTAAGATTTATCACATTTTATTTATGAAAATTCATGTGTGTAATATAAAATATATTTAATATTTTTATAAAATTAATTTCAGGCATATTGGGCCTCAAAATCGCACTCTGTCACAGTTCCTTGCTTCAAAAAAAAAAATAGATATATTTCAAAGTCTTACAAGAAAAAAACTAAGACTTTACAGGATTACACTACTAGAACAACAGTCTAAATCCACATACCTATAGCCACAGTTATAAAACCATGGTTATAGGTGGATATGGCCATGGTTATGTTTCCTATATCCATGATTTTAAAACCATGGCTATAGGTCTCCCGCCCTTGCGCAGGAGAAAAACATTTCCCACCCAAAAATGGTGGGAAAACTATTTCCACAGTTTTCAGGATATTTCCATGGTTTTTAATAATATATATAACATATTATATATATATACACAAAATCCTTGGTGGTGTAGCGATTAGGGCACTAAAACATGAAGTGAAGGTGCTGAGATCAAATCCGTCCAGGCACACATTATTTTTAAGCAATTGCCACCGTTTTCTAGGGCTATAAAAATGGTTAAAACTGTGGAAATAGGCCACCTATTTCCACGGTTAAAACCGTGTCCATAGGTCAACTACCACATTTGACAACATAGACACCTATTACCATAGTTAAAACCATGTCCATAGGTCAGACCCTACTGCCATGGCGATAATGCCCACGGTTGGGAAAAATTGTGGCCATAGCCTACGACCACAGTTTTGGACCCTATTTCCACGGTTTTGAACCATGGAAACAACCCATTTTTTTAGTTTTGTTAATCAATTAACATCACATATATTGGGAAACTATGCACCAATCATGGACCTATTTATTTCCACTAGAGTATCCATGGGGTTTAGTCACACAGTTTGTCTAACCGTGTGCCAACCAGGTGAAACACCACTATCCCAAACCATCATAACTTGCATGGTTTTCTGAGAATTCCACACGGTTTGACCTAAACATATGCCAACCGTGCACATGTTTAGAAAACTCCCAAAATTTCCCAAAAATTGAAGGGTTTTGTTAGAGTCTCGTAATAATTATTAGATCAAGTGGAAACGATTAAAACCCATTTTCTAAGGATCACCATACAAGATAATATGAAACTATGTATAAAATTGAAATGAATAACTATTGTAAATTTTGTGTATATTACACTGAATATCCATTACATCATTGTTGATCACCTTCAGACAAGTTTAAGATAGATCAAAAAATGGAAAAAAAAAGTTTTCCACCTCTACAGTGTATCCACGGGCGGAACTGAATCTCTCATCACATGAGAGGTATCCATACTCCCATTAATGATGTGCTATCATCTCATATGAAAATATGAATATGAAGAGATATATGAGTCTTAGGGATTTTTTTTCCAAGCATGAGGATCTCAATATATATCACCACTATCATCACATGACAATAGTTAAATAGGAAATCAAGGACACTCCTTGATTATTGTCTCAGTAATTCATGCATTAAAATGCATGTATAAATTCCATGGCCATTTCATGCATCATATTCATTTACTTACTTACATTAAATCTTATGTAATAGTTCCTTAATGATAGACTTTGTTTCATAATCAATAAATGATGATTTTTTATCATTTTTCTATAATCATAAATTACATGGGCATGCAAATCATAATTCTCATGAAATACCATATTGGTTATGTATATATCATATATACATATAAGGATTTAGGGAATATTCTAATAAATCTCCCACTTACACTAAAGCCTAAATGACTTTGGAAGATTTCACTTTATATTGTATCATATACAATAGATTGTGAAATCATATCCAAAAATCCTATTGGATATATTTTAAAACACTTTTGGAAAGCTATAATTAACTTCACCTTCTATCACATTAGATGTAATACCTTGTGAATACCCATCTAAAACACTTTTGGATTACCTTTAAACACTATTAGAGAAGATCCATGAGTTAAAATCAATCCCTATTTAGTCAACCACCACAAATAAACCCAAATAGAATTTATATAATCAACAACAAATATGAATCTCTGGATCCATATATGTTAGTAAATACTGGTATCTAGAAAATTGTTAATTCTACTCAAGCTATTAAGGGATTTGGTGTGATCTCCATGAAACACACATATCTCTATACCCATGACCACCAGTTTGCATCATATGAAAATGTGAATTCTCATATTTTCCCTTTTTCTAAGATATTGAGTGACCATGGGACATGAAATATGTCAATACCATATAGCTAACTCATATGTTTCTGATTCCCAGAGTTTAAATTGATTTGATCAATGAATGCATCACATGTCATTAATCATTATAGATATGCACATCAAATTTCCCTTATCCTGATATATATATATAATATCTAGGTGTGGCCTCAAACTCCCATGGTATATCTCAATCAAGGGCCCTGAAGTCATACTCATCATATGAGAGGAAAATCCCATCTTTTTTAAGATCTAACTGATGACATGATCAACAACATACCCAACCACACCCATATTAGCTAAGTCATTATATAGAATTTTATAAGTAGGGTATCAAAGTATGAAGGTTCTCATGCTAGGTATCTCACCAGCCTTAGGTAATGGGGACTCAAATAAGGTCCATGAACCCCCTAGTATACCAAAAATATATTTGTATAACACTCCATGTGGGATAATTAGTAGGTCATCCAGTGCACACAAAAAATAATATTCTTTGTTTTGTGCCTCATGAGCATATTCTGTATCTCTATAAAAGAATCCTACTCACACTAACCTTAACATTTTACCATAAACTATACTACTTGATAAAAAACCATGGTTAGAGATAAACTCAAAGTCATACTTTGAGAGGTCAATTAATGTTATACTTCCTGAAATGAATATCTATATATACATTTATGTATCAAATGTGAAAGAATCATAACATGGAAGATTACTTTAATATGATACATTTTAATATTCTTAAACACTTTAAGAATATTTAGCAAAACCAACATAAGCATCAGTTTATCATATCATATTTGAAACTACCAGATCAACCTTGTGTTTCATACACTTTCTAGGTTTTTTAACAAATTACATCATATGCAATCCATATCACATATCTACATGACTATCTTATAAAACTCTCCCACTAAACTATTTAGGGAGAAGAATCTATGAAGTAATATAGTTTTAATAATGGTGATAATTGGGGATCATATTCCTAATTATTAAACTTCTTGAATGTATTCAAACTTCTTAACATCACAACATAAATGTTATGATGTCAACTTATGTTGTCTACTTATAACTCTTTCTAAGTGAATCATCATCATCCTTGGAACCCTATTCCATCAAACGCTTTCCTTTAAATAATGTAACCACTTATATTATTGTTTACTAATATAACATAACACTCTTAGGATGTTAAGTAAAATTCAATTTAAACTTAGATTGGTGCAATTATTTATTTTCTAACATTGAACTTATTTATGTCCAAACATACTTCCACTAGCCTATTAGACATAATATTCTCTTCAAAATATATTTTTAAGATACAAAAAACCTTTTTTTTGTTCAGAAATAACTTTTATTTCCTTTTAGTAGGAAAAATTAATAAATAAACTATTTCTTTCATATCATATATGGTATTCTATGTGTTTGGAACATTGTTTTCAATTTAAAAGAAGAATTTATTGAAATATATCACTGATGGGTAGTGGGAACACATTCCCACATATTTTAACAAATACTTGAATAAATATTTTATCCTAGATAAAATAATTTTATCCATATCTTCTACTCAAAACATGTTATAGAAATTGAGAAATCATAAACCATGTGTATACAATTAATCATCTCATAATTGTTCACAACTCTTTGTAATTGAATAACTTTTCTTATCACATAATGGAAATGAGATGAAGAAACACATGTTTTACTTAGATTCATTTGAGATTGATAAAATCCTTTACCTTCAAATCCTTGATGTAGTAACTATTTACTTCATCAAATGAATATAAACTACATGCTCAATAAATTCTTCCTTCGATTTTGAACTCCTTTTTATTTACAAAACTTTTTAAAATATACATTTGGAATCACATAACTTTCAAAATGAATAATTAATTTCTATAACATTCATACCTGACATGGAAATTCCATGAAGTTTTCTAAATTACATCAGGTATATCTTGGATAATCCAATCATATTGAATTACTAATTTTCCTTCCTAACAACCATATGTTTCAATGGCCTTGATTGGATTATTAAAGAAATATTTTCAAACTTCTTATCCAAATTTTCTTCTTTTGGTTTGAAATTTTACCTACTTGTACTGTCTATACATCACTTTATAACCTATAAATCATATTACTAATTCATATATATTCCCAACATATTGAGAATATCTAGTAAACATTTTTTAAATTCAATAATATTGTTAGAACATTTTTATAGTTGATAATAGGATAAATTCCATAACCAGAAGAAGCCATTTTATCCCCCCTTAAAGAATGTTATAGAATTAAACAAATCATAAACCACATGCATTAAAAAAATTCATATCATTTCATTTAAACAACCATTTTTTACATTCTCTTATCAAGATATATTTGAGATAAAATAGATTTATTATGACAAGTTTATCTAAGCATGAAGTATCCAAGTTATCAATGAAGCAATACTTTTCTCAATTACCTGAAAGAAACCTTCAAACTCTAAACTTCAATTATTTTATATTTTTTCCTTATATATATTTATAACACTTTTAAATCATACAATCAATATCACATATTTTTCATAACATTAGAATTAAATTCTATAACTAATAAATATTTAAGGACACATTTAGTATCATCGAATCATTAACATATTCAATTATATTGAATTTTATTTAAAACACCCAATAAAATTGTGTATATGAGACTAAAATTATTTAAATCATTGATGTGACTAATAATACTGACTACATGAGTGGTGAATAAGATTACTTTGGTTATTTTGAATCTAATGCCTTTCAAAGCTTAACTGAATCTCTCTATGCTTCCATAAGCATCTAGATTCATTTGTTGAACAACTTCAACACTTGGTTACTGAGGAAAGAACCATTCTAACACATTGAATTTTCATTAAGAACATTTCTTAAATCACCAATTTAGCTTAATAACTTTTGTTAAGTTACCAATATTAGGAGTAGATTATTTTAAGATTCTTCTTTCAAGATTGATCAAAAAGTTTATCTTGATGATGATTATGATATTATCCATAACAAAATATTTTATCAAATGAGTATCATGTATTTTAAACCATTTAATAAGTACTTTTATTAAATGGGATCCCATGGAAATACTAAACCCTTTTAAAATCCACCATATCCATTAGCAGACCATGATCTATATTTCACTATGACTCACACTAGTTAACATATAAATAATCCATGACCATACCTGGTAGAAAAAAATTTCCAATCATATCACATATGACTATTGTATAGTTGAGCAGACAACTCTTTGTAAAATCCATCATATGGATATACTCAACTCTATTACTTTGGTATCCTAACCATTAGGGTTTCCCAACTAATTGAAACCCAAAGAAAGCTCTAAGAATAAGATGAAAAATAAAAATAAAGGGGCACTCACCTAATCTTGACAATCACATCAAGATAATCCATAGTCACTTATAACTTTATTTCTTTAAACAAGATAATATAGGGGTACTTGTTCTGATCTTTACAATATTCAGTTGAATGATCTGGGGCTTGAAAAGTGTTATTTTGGAAGTAATATCACACTTAGTATTTGAAGGGGATTTTAATCTCACCATTTTATCTCGTGTCATTCCCTTTATGTATGCATGATTCTAGTAATTTACTTTAGAATCATATTCCCTCCACCTAATTAATATGTTCAAATCATATTGATGTGTAACTATTTTCACAACTTATAGGTTTATGTTACTCGCCCAAAAATATAAGTCAAATATATTCATATATATTCGAAAGCATCATATGAATAAGGTACATGAACACTTCATATAATGGTTTAGAATTATATGAGATTGAAAATATCCACATGAGTAATCCCAGAGTGATAGATATCCAACCCCATTCCCATTCCTAAACAAGGAATAGGCCTCCAGGTAAGTAAGTTGTAATAACCCAAACTTTTTAAATGATATTTTCTTTTTTGAAAATGTGCATTATTTTATTTTACACAAAACCCATATCTCTTTAATAAAAAAGTGTTATTTACAGAGTATAAAGGGAAATGTGTCCATTGTAGGATTTGACCGTTGAGAACTATACCCTTTGTTTGTAATTTTACCATTATATTTAGTGTTTATAAGTAGTAATGACAAAGTATAATTGATATATAAAAGAGAATCGATAGCCTCAACCAGTAGATTCATTTCATTTAAAGCATATTTGTCAGAACTTAGGAGGGAGGGATATTAATTGGGGGTTTCCCTTGACCAAGCCTAAGACAAGCTTCATTGAGTGAATCTTGAAAGAAATCACTTATGGTAGAAGTTCAAGTTAGTGGATATTACCACTCGGTTGATGTTAGCTGAGCCACCCCATGAAACCACCACCATTGAACACATTACACTTAGGGTGTATGGGGGTATAATAAGGGGTTAAGTATCTAGGAATTAGTTACTTAAAGTTTAATTACATTGTGTAAATAAAATTTTCATTCCATCAATTTCGTTTTAAGAGTTGTTTTACTTAATAAAAATATAGGTTTAATTAAGATGGAGTTGGATAAATTGATTTTTAAGATGAAAATTATACTTTTAAAAAAGATATAAATTTTGATAATAAAATATGGTATTATGAATTATATTTATTTTAACAAAATAGTATGATAAAAACACTCTTATTCAAATATAAATGATAAAATAATTTTATTTTGTTCTTGAATGAGAAATTTTATTATACATTTTAACTCGCTATTTTTTTAATAAATTAGGATTTTTATAGTTAAAAGTTAAAATTATCATACTTATAGAGTTATTATGATAAAAATAAATATCATTTTTTAAATCATCACATCAAAATCAGGTTAGGGTGAATTTATGATAATTTTCTAAAATACTTTATTTTTTTCATGAATAGTAAAAATACAGTTTCAGTTTTTCAGTATGTTTAATGACTTCATAATTATTTCATAATGATTTAATAATTAATTAACCACAAAACATGACCTAAAATATGTTATTTTGTTAATATTAAGTATTTTAATATATTTTAATCAATTTATAAACCTATAATTTACTTTCCAAAGTCCAAAATGGAGACTTTCATGTTAAAAATATTATTTTGTGGAAACTTTAGTTTTCCATGCCAAAAGAAGTAATATAATATGATTCTTGGTTATTATGGGTCAAAATAAATTAAAATATGACCCAAATATCAAAAACCATTGGAAAAAACCATGTTCAAGTGATGTTATTAATATTTTCATGACTTATTATAAACTCCCTTTACTTATTTTATATGAAATGTGCATAATTTGTGTGAAATATTAATGTTTTAATACTAAGTATAATTTTTGAGCATTTTTAGAAGTAGTCCAATTGAGTGAGTTTACTATTTTATTTATAAATCTCACCCTCCTGATTCAAATTGTGTAGTTCTTGTTTTTTATGATTCCTTATTCAATTTCTCACATATCATTATATGGAATCATGGGCCAATTTTGGCCATTTGAAGGCTCATATGGGCCACACAAGATGACCCAAAGAATTTGTTAAGAAACTGGACCATCCATGATGATTGAGTTACTGGTCTCACTCCTGAAGCTCATATTTTTTTAAACTCCACCATGTGTTCTTGATTATCCAAAATAATCATGGGTAAAAATTTCAGGTCCCAACTCTAAGAACAAGGGGCCCAAATAAAGCTTTGAAGTCCAACCCACCATTCTGGCCAGGAATTAAAATTAGTATAGTATTAATGACATATCTCCTTATTTAGTCATCAAATAAAGCTTAAATTTTTCAGTGTGAAATAGAAGATATAGGCGGCCGACTTTGTTGAAGAAATAATTTGGATTTGAAGGAATATTACTATTCCAAATCTGTTCACATTTTGGCCATCGAAAAAGCATGGATTGAAATGGACATTTTAACTTTGTTTAATAAAATGGACATAACTTTGGCTCCTTAAGTTCAACTGACTCCAAATTTTGAGAGAGGTAGGATAACATTATTATATTCAACTTTTAAGAAGGATATATCTCTATATTCGTCTATCTGGATGTCCAAATCGTCGATCCAAGTGGATTGATAGATTGGGAATGCAAACAGTCCACTTCCTTGGGCTATAAATACATCCCCCTCCTCTCCTTGCACGAGGTTGACATTTTAGAAGAGAGGAGAATCAATTGGCATGACCAAAGACTTTCTAAAGGCTTGGGAGGACCTTAAATAATCAATTTTTCACTTGATATACCTTTCCTACTCTATTTTATTTCACTCTCTTTTGTGTTTTTCTTCATTTGTAATCTCGTAAGTGTTGTTTTTGTAATTCTGTTTTAGTGCAAGTTTCTTATTCATATTCTGTTTTAATCATCCACCCTCTATTCTTAAATATTAATACCCTTAAAATATTTGAAATAAAGTTGAAACCCCTTCCCTTATTTTTCTTCCTCATTCAATCAAAATTCTGTTCTTAATTCTCATTATCGTTTGTGTGTGTGTTCGATGCACCACTATTTTCTTATCCCTTTCTTTTCCTTCTCTTCTTAATTTATCATCATAATCATTATAACCAGATTACTAACAATTCAAATGGATGATTAAATCTACCATTGGGGTGAGTTATAATTTGGGGATATTAAGTGATTTAGAGCCTTTGCTCGATGAGTATTCTTTGAGTTAATATTGTGTATGTTGAACTTTATATGTCATCAAATCAATGGTTTTTCTTTTTCCAAAACCTCTATTTCTAAGGCCTATATTTGGAAATTATTAAACAAATACTCCACGTTTGCTATAAATACCCACCCATTTCTCCATTTCCTTTCACTCACAATTCATAATCCATGAATATATGGTATTTTTTCCTCTCAATGAGTCCCCCCAAGGAGTCCTCAATCCCACAAGGTTCCATTCATCATGATCTTAGAGTAACTCTTCAAGGTAAGGGAATTATCCTCCCTTTCTCTTCAATTCAAGAACCTCTTTTCATATATGTATTCTAAATGTTATGGTTACTATCTTCTATTACACTTTTTATCATAAACTTACTTCCAAATTATTTCTTATAATTGGTAGACCCTTTCCCTCTCTCATTTTACCCTTTTCTAAAACCACATTTTATACTCGTTATGTTGCATAATATAATTCTCAAAATTCCTCTCTTCTATTTAATAAATTCTATTTTATTTTCTTTATGTTAATACCCAAACACATTTCCTTTATAAGTTCATTCACCTATATGTTAATATTATTTATTTTATTAGGGGATTTACACATAATAAACTCACACTCCCTTTTCATGGGTTGAAAATGACATAATGATCATATCTTTAAGCACGTTTGAAACACTATGATTTTGATAAAAAACCTGTTCTTTATTCTACATGGGTTATTAATGAAATTATTTATTTGGATCAAAATAATTAATATTTATGAAGGGTGTGTCCTGATAGTGCTCCAATGAATTGGGTAAATAATTTAATCTCTATAGATGACATGTTTTACAATACCTTGGTGAATAACCTTGGTAATTTTCATTTATGAAACCATGGTGATTAAACTTGGTGATATTCTTATAAATGTATAAATTTAATGTTGTAGAAACATTTCCACATTATGATTAATGTTATTTTTATTATGATATGACTCATTTTCCCTTGCTCATTCCATAATTATTTTACTCATGTTTTTTGATATTCCTCATGATCACTTGAAAACAATTTCCATTACCTTACCTTACTAGGCCTCTTTCTCACCACTTTCATTTGATGTATATTCCTAGGATATGAGTTATAGTAAATTTAATTTGGATTAACCCATGAAGAAACCTTTCAAGTGTATTTAGAAGATTGTTTTAAGTTTTCATGTATTTTGTACCTTATTTCCAAGAAACTAAAATTTAAAAGATCCTTTATATGTACCATATAATGAAAAGTTATGTAATAAAAATACAAGAGGCCATGGTTGGTATCAAAGGAAAATTTAGTTATTTTTGAAAATTTGGATTTGAAAACATTAGGAAGAATCCTAGAGAAAAGTTTAAATAAATGAAAATATCCTGGTATTTTTGTGAAGTATTAAGTTAGTGGTTTTTAAGAAAATAAATCCCTATCTGGATACAAATAAGTGGATGTGGATTTGACACAGATGTATCTAGGGGTAACACTTGAAAACACAGCTTTGATCTAGACTTGAATGGGAATCAATGCATGAAAAAGAGTCTTACTGCACTCCTGTTTTGACACTCCCAGGGGATATGTTTGGTTAATCACAAGATTTCTATAAACCATTATGAAGGATATATAAAAAATTTAATTGTTGTTAAAGAATAAAATATATAATAATGATGTTTTAAGGCATAAAATTCATTTATAATTATAATGTTATTCAAAAAAATATGTTTCTCACTAGGTTTTTCTTATTTTAGAAAGTAGAGGGAAATAAGAGGAACCATATAAATTATGAGTGCAATAGACGATGCATTGACGGACCTCCAATAAAATCCAAAATGGAAAACTTCATGAGAATGATGAATCAACTATCTCGACTTGTGAATAATAACTTGAATCAAGACAAGAGACTAGATTCACCTCGAAGGGAACAACACTCCATTGATTCCTTCATGCATCAATGACCACCTTATTTTAGTAGATCTATTGACCCATTTATTGTTAAACAATAGATAATATCTATATAAAATATCCTTTATGTACTATGATGTTCAGAGTAATAGAAAGTAACCCTGGTTGTATACCGATTATAAGGAGAATCTAATTAGTGGCGAAAACTGAATAAAAACACAAATCCAAGAAGGGAGATTGATTCAATGGAGTGGGAAGAGTTTGGGGGAATATTTTTCAATAAATATTTCCTCTGTTTGATGAGAATGGAAATGGAGAAGGAATTTTTATAATTATAGCATAAGGAAAATGAATCAGTGGGAAGATATTATATAAACTTTACAAGTCTTTCTTGATACAACTATATCTTTGTTATGGATCCTAAGGGAAAGGTTGATAGATTCTTCGATGGGCTAAGGCCCCATCTATGGAGGAATCCATCCAATTGAGACTATGAAAGCTATGAGGAGATAATGCGGAGTGTTATGAAGGTTGAAATAGAGTTTGAAAAGAAATGGTAGTCACATAGATCAAATTAAAATAAGAGATCAATGAACCCAAACTTAGGGAGGAACTTTGATCACTAAAGAATAGGAAATAAAGTGAAACTTTCCATAGACAAAAAATGTGGGAAGAGGCATTCAAGGAACCACTTTATCAAGAGTGTAAAATGTTACAAGTGTGTAAGAGATGGACATATATCTATAAGGTGAAACCTCAACTTTTAAATACTAATGGAAAAGGGAACATGGCGTAGGCCTAGCCTGAAGTCTAATTATTCAAGTGTGGATAGCTTGGTAACTTTTCCAATAACTATCCATATCAAAACATAATGGATGTAAATTACCATCAACCTCAACATAGGCTAAGGGATAAATTTCAGTAATTTTATATCATGATAGGTAAAGTAGAATCTCTAAATGATGTGGTGGTATGTACTCTCACTGTTCTCTAAAAGTTAACAAGTACTTTGTTTGATTTTAGTTCTATTCATTCCTTTATTTCATCCAAGTTTTCAAATAATATATAATCAATCCTTGAACTTCTAGAAGTATAGTTATTAATCAAGACTCCTGGAGGGATTATCCAAGAATCAATAGTATATATAAACTCTAGTATTGAATTTGGAAAGCACAATATCATCACAAATATAGTAGTCATTCCTATAATGGAATTTGACACTATACTAGGGATGGATTGGATCTCAAAGTCCAATGATAATATTAACTACAAAAGAAAGGAAATATTAGTAGTCATGAATGGAAAACGTATAGTTATTTTCAAAGGAGTGATATCCCAACCTGCGATTTGTCTATAATAACCTCCCATAACATTAATAACCTCCCATAGCCTTCTGGGAACCTGCAGTTGCTGAGGACTATGCCATTCTAGCAGAAATGATGCTCGCAGTGGAATGTGGATGGGCTGATATCATCATCGAGTCTGACTGCCTTTTGGTTATCAATGCTATTAACCATGATGATGCCAGACTCCAGGCCTTTGTCTTTATCGTCAGAAGGATCCGCTCGCTGCGCCAAGGCTTCTCTTGCTGCACCTTATCCTTTACCAAAAGGGAAGGAAACAATGCGGCCCATCAGCTAGCAGCCTCAGGCCCCTTCGATTTCAACCAACTATGGCTGGACAATTTCCCTTCTTGGATCTTCTTATGTACGACTGCTAATATTCGCCATTAATATAATCTTTCTTTCCTAAAAAAAATATAAAATTTCCCCATAATTTAGGAATACATTAACATATATTATGAAGAGTTACCTAGAACTACCCCAGAAAGAGAGGTATATTTCTCCATTGAACTCATACCTATATTTAAGAAAATATAAAAGACCCCATATAGAATTAAAAATGTGTATCTAGAGTAATTAAAGAAAAAACTTCAAGATATTTTAGAGAATAGATTTATCTAACCAAGTGTGTCTCTTAGGGGAGCACCTATTCTCTTTGTAAAGAAGAAGGATGGATCAATGCAGCTATATGTTTAACTTAACAGGACGATAATAAAGAACAAGTACCCTCTCCCAAGGATTGATGATTTATTTGAACAACTTTGTGGGGTTCAATTCTTCTCCAAGATTGATCTTCGATATGGTTATCATCAATTGAGAGTAAAGAAATAAGATTTTCCAAATAAAACCTTTAGATAAAGATACGAGAATTATTATTTTTCATGCCCTTCATATTGACTAATGATATTGATATATTTATGGATTTGATTAATAGAGTCTTTAAGGGATACCTTGAAATATTTGTGTTAGTTTTTATTGATGATATTATGATATATCCCAAAAGTCATGAGGAGAATGAGGATCATATAAGGGTTATATTTAAAACTCTAAGGAAGGATAAGATATTTGGAAAATTCATAAAATGAGAATTTTGGTTACAACAAGTTTCTTTCTTGGGGAAAATTTTAACCAATGAAGGAATATTAGTTGACCCTTCCAAGACAAAGGTTGTATCGGAGTGACCTCTTCCTACAATAGTAACTAAGATTCATAATTTTATTATTTTAGTAGGATATTATTAGAGGTTTGTGAAAATTTTTTTCACAAAATTCTAATCCACTAACCATGTTAACTCGAAAGGGGGAAAAGTTCATCTGGAAAAAGGAGTGTGAAGAAAATTTCCAAGAACTAAAGGAGAGATTGGTTACTACACTTGTGTTAACACTACCCTTTTTCAGAGAAGATTTCATTATTTTTAGAGATTAATCTCTGAAATTTCTTGGGTGCAACCTCATGAAAAATAACAAGGTGATTTCTTATACATATTGATAGTTAAATCCTTATGAGAAGAATTATCTTACGCATGACCTGGAGATAGATTTAGTTATTTCTTATCTAAAAATTTGGAGGAACTATAAATATGGGGAGAAATGTGATGTATACAAAGACCACCAAGATTTTAAATATATAATAAAAAAAGGAATTGAACATAAAAAAGGATATGGTTGTAACTTATTGAAGACTAAGACTATTCAATTCATTATCACCTCAAAAGAGCAAACAAATTCACTGATGCATTATGTAGGAAAGACCCTGTTGTGATGGCTGTGATGAGGATTTCGAGAGATCCATTAATCAAGGACCTCGTAAGGTTGGACATGGGAATCATGAGGGAAGGAACATAATAAATCCTATCCCAAATTATTTCTCAACCATAATTACTATATAAGATCAATAAATCTCAAAGATAAGACCCATTTGTTACAAAATAAGATAGAGGATGTGAGGAATGTGAAGTTTCTTGAGTTCAATAATAATCAAGAAGGTGTACTGAAATTTCATACAAGGATATGTGTTCCATATATTATAGAGATAAATAAATAACCTATGGATGAAGCTCATATCTCCACATCATCTACACATCCTAGAAGCACGAAATGTATAGGGACCTTCATGATGATTATTAGTGGGATAATATGAAAAGGGAGATTTCTGACTTCACTGCATGGTTCTTGGTGTGTCAACAAGTGAAGGTAGAGTGGAAAATTCATAAATGGGTATTGTAACCATTAACCATACATACATGGAAGTGGGAAAATATCACTGTGGACTTTGTCACTAGTATCCTAAGAACATCCAAAGGAAGAAATGTGATATGGGTTATAGTGGACTAACTCACCAAGAGTGCCCATTTTATCTCTATTTAGGAATATTTCTGTCCTCATAAACTTTCCAATATTTACATAAAGGAAGTGGTGAGGTTGCATGGGGAAACACTTTCTATCATTTATTATCATGATCCAAGGTTCACATCAAAATTCTGGAGAATTATTTAACATGATCTGAGTACTGAATTTAATTTTGGTATGGCCTATCACCCCCAAATTGATGGCCAATATGAAAGGACTATTCATACACTCAAGTACATTCTGAGAACACGCACAATGAAATTTAAAGGTGAGTGGGATCAACACCTCCCATTAATTGAGTTATCATATTATAATAGCTTACACTCGAGTATTCAAATAGAACACTATGAAGCTTTATATGGAAGTAATGTAGAACTCTTTCTTGTTGGGATTAAGTTAGTGTGATAAAGTTGATTGGACCCAATCTTGTGCAAGAGATGATAGAAAAGGTTCATGCCATCCAATAACACATAAGGGCTACTTAGAGTCAGTAAAAGAGCTATGCTGACAACCATCAAAGGGACTTGAAGTTTGATGTTGTTGATAAATTTTTCCTTCGAATATCACCATGGAAGAGATTCATCCTATTTGGGAATAAATGGAGTCTTAGACTTAGGTACATTGGCCCCTATGAAATCCTTGATCTCATAGGATTAGTAGCCCATCGACTAGCACTTCCAAAAAAATCTTTCTAAAGTTCATGGTGTATTCCACGTATCTATCTTGAGGAAGTACATACCTGACCCTTCCCATATACCAAGTCCAGAGGTGGTATAACTAGAACATGACCTCTCTTATGAGGAGTATCTAGTGGAGATCTTGGACTATAGAGACATGGTTCTACACAACATGAATACACACCTTATCAAAGTGTTGTGGAGGAACTATAAATATGAATAAGTGAGGTGGTAACCAAAGGAAACAAGAAGATAGAAGTACCCACGCCTTTTCTCAACTGATAGAATGACTTAAAATTTTGGGGATGAAATTTCTTAAGTGGAGAAGAATGTGATGACCTAGAATTTTTAAATGATATTTTTTTCTAAAAATGTGTAGTATTTTATTTTATATAAAAAAACCATATCTCTTTAATAATGAAGTGTTACTTATAGAGTATAAAGAGAAATGTGATTGTTAGAATATTTTACCATTGATAACTATAACCCTTTTTAGAAATTTTAATGTTATATTTATTGTTTATAAGTATTAATTAAAAAGTATAGCTGATACCGAAACGAGAATCTATGGCCCCAACCAGTAGAGTCATATCATTTGAAGCTCATTTTTTAGAACATGGGAGGGAGGTATCATCATTGGGGATTCCCATGAAAAATCCCAACCAAAGATTCAGTAAGTTAATCTTGAATGAAATATCATATGCGAGAAGTTCAAGTTAGTGGAAACTACCACTCGGTCGATGTTAGCCGAGCCACCCCATAAAACTACCGCAATTAAACACCTTACCCTCAGGGTCTATATAGGTGTAATAAGGGGTTACATATCTAGGTCTTATTTATTTAAAGTGTAATTTCTTTGTGTATATTAAATTTTTATTCCATCAATTCTATTTTAAGAATATTTTTTCTTAATATAAATATAGATTTAATTGAGATAGAATTGGATAAATTGATTTTTGGGACACAAATTGTAATTTTTAAAAAAGATATAAATTTTTATAATAAAATAAGGTATTATGAATTATATTTATTTTAATAAAATTTTATGAGAAAAAAATTCTTATTCAAATATAAATGATAAAATAATTTTATTACTTCCTTGAAAATTTTCAAGTGTCAGAAATTTTACTATGCATTTTAAACCTCTAATTTTTTATTAAATATGTATTTTTATAGTTAAAAGTTTAAATTATCATATTTATAGATTTATTATGATAAAATAAATATAATTTTTTAAATTATCATGTTAAAATTAGGTTAGGGTAAATTTATGATAATTTTCTTAAATACTTTTATTTTTTCTGTGAATAGTAAAAATATAGTTTGGGGTTTTTAGTATGTTTAATGACTTCATAATTATGTCATAATGATGTAATAATTAATTAACCAAAATACACATACTAAAATATGTTATTTTATTAATATAAAGTATCTTAAAATATTTTAATCAATTTATAAACCTATAATTTACTTTTCAAATACAAAAATGGAAACTTTGACTTTAAAAACATTACTTTTTTGGAAACTTTACTTTTCCATGCCAAAATAAGTAATATAATATGATTCTCAGTTATTTTGGGTTAAAATAACTTAAAATATTACCCAAATGTCAAAAACCATGGTAAAAAACCACGGGTAATCCAATGGTTTTTCTTTTTCCACAGCCTAGATTTCTGAGGCCTATATTTGGAAATCATTAAACAAATCCTCCAATTTTACTATAAATACCCACCCATGTATTCATTTAATTTCACTAAAAATACATCATCTATGAGAATATGGTAGTTTTTCTTCCCAAAGATCCCCCAAGGTTTCCTAAATCCCACAAAGTTCCATTCCTCAAGATCTATGAGTAACTCTTCAAGGTAAGTGAATTATCCTCCCTTTCTATTCAATTCAAGAACCTATTTTCATACATGTCTTATAAATGTTATTGTTACTATCTTATATTACCATTTTTATCATAACCTTACTCCCAAATTATATTTTTTCAATGGGAGACCCTTTCCCCCTCTCATTTTACCCTTTTCTAAAACCACATTTTATACCTGTTATGCTGTCGAATTTACTTCCCGAAATTTCTCTCTTCTGCTTAAGAAATTCTATTTTATTTTATTTTTTTTGAATACCCAAACCCCTTTATTTTTTATGAGTATTCTTCTATATGTAAATATTATTTATTTTATTCAGGTATTTACACATAATAAACCCACACTCCTTTTTCATGGGCTAAAAATGACATAATGATCATGTCTATAAGCACTTTTGAAACACCATGAATTTGATAAGAAATAAATTCTTTATTCTCCATAGGTTGTTAGTTAAATGATTGATTATGATTTATGTGGATAAAATTAATTAATAAATATTAAGGGTGTACCCTAATATTACTCCAATGTATTAGGTAAATAATTTAATCTATAGAGATGACATATTTTATGATACCATGGTGAATAACCTTGGTAATTTTCATTTACGACACCTTGGTGATTAACCTTGGTGATATGCATATGAATGTCTAAATTGAATGTTTTATCCAAATTTACATGTTATGACTCATTTTATTTTTATTATTATATGCCTCATGTTCACTTTCTCATGCCATAATTATATTACTCATGTTTTTATTGATATACCTTATGATTGCACGTAAACTATTTCCCTTATTTTCCCTTATTGGGCCTTTTTCTCATCTCTTTCCTTTGATGTATGTACCCATGATATCAGTTGTAGTAAATATACTTTGAATGAACCCATGAATATTCCTTTCAAGTTTTTTTGAATAATGTTTTAAGTTTTCATGTATTATGTGACCTATTTCCAAGAAACTAAACTTTAAAAGATCCTTTGTATATAACATGTAATGAAAAGTTATGTAATAAAAAGGCAGTATGTCATATAAGTAGTTTAGCCCCAAGTCCCTCTACCTGGATATACTTTACTCAAGAGATATTTCAATTCATCATAACCCTAACAACTAATATGAACAAACTATATTTAACAATTAATTTCAAGCTAATAACTTCAATTAAAAACTGAGGTTAAGGTATATGAAAAACTAAATTCATTATAGAGACATTTATAATTCAAGGATATATCCTAGAAGCAGTTTAACATCTTAATCTAATTTATACAAAACCTTCAAATTTCTTAAAAAATTTACTAAATATAAAGAGAATAGGGAATGAACATTAAATAAATGAATAATTCAAGTATTTAAAAATGAGATAAATAATTGTGAACAATTCATAAATAAAATCCAAGTATGAACCCTTTTATAATTTCAACTATAACATTAGGTAATTTCCATAATTATGAATATAAAAACTTTATATTCATTAAAATATGAACTCTTTTATATTAATCATTATATGGATTTTCAATTTTAAATATTTGATATTTTATGAATTATAAATAAATTTTAATTCAATTTCTATTATGTAAAATTTTTAAATAATATAAATATCATATAATTAATTATTATTTAAACCTCAAACTTATCAATCATTAAAACAATTTTTATGTGGCTTAAATAATATCCCAATACAACCATATTTTATATTGAACAATTCAAAATAATTAATTATGAGAAATTCATAATTAAAAATAAACATTTTATATTTTTTTCATTATTTTATAATTTATAACCCTTTATTAATTATTTATTATGACTTCTAAGAAAACAATTTTATTTATTGATCATAATAATTTCCATATAATTTATTTAAAAGGTATTTTAAATATTAAAATTTAATATTTGGAAACAAATGTCTCATAAACATTCAATTAATTATAATACATTTATGATTAATTTATTTATAAAACTTTTATAAATTAAAAATATCCAAAAATACCTTTTATAATGATTTATAAACATTTTATAAACTATTTAAATAATTTTATATGTTAAAATATTTTTTTAACTATTTTTAAAATAATTATGATTACCCTTATGCATTGGGGTTTTACTATGTAAGGGAAATCCTTCTACCCTTACACGGGGTGTCTAAAATCCCTTGCATAAAGGTAAGTACCTATATACATTTATGAAAATTAAGTATAATTCAATATGTAAAGGAAATACAAATATCACCCTTACATGGCTCATTCTGTGTAAGGGTGCAGAGGATATTACCTTTACATGAACACTTCATGTAAGGTTAGTTCTTAATTTACCTTTACATAGCCTCCTGGTACCACTATATAAGGGTAATACTTTAATGCAAACCATTTATATAAAGGTAAAATAAAGGTTTACCTTATGAATACCTTTTTATAAGGGTATCACATAAGGGTAATCAGTAGGTTACCTTTACATAAACCTTTTAAAAATTTATAACCTCTTCGTATGTTTTAAAATAACACATAACCCTTATGTGGTGATGGGAATTGGGAGATCACCCTTATGTAAGCTAGGGGATTACTCTTACATGGACCACTTCGTGGAAGGGTAAGTCCAGATGACCCTTACACACAAAACTTTTGCATAAGGGTAATCCATGTTTACCCTAACATAAACCCCTTCATGTAAAGGTAAGTCATAGGATACCATTAAATAACCACTCATGCATTGGTATCACCCTGGTTACCCTTACAAAATTGATCTGAATAATGGTAATGACTTGGTTACCCTTACCCATCTCAGTTGAATAAGGGTAAGAACCTAGTTACCACTACAAATCCCAACTACGTAAGGGTAAACCCTTTTCAAATTTTTTGAAAAACCTAAAAATCAAGGATTTTTTTGGTTTTATTCTTAAATTAAATGAAAGTTTTCATAAAACTTAATCATGGATCCCTATGATACCATTCAATATTTTTAGAGTCTAATAACAATTATCAGATTAATCAGAAGTGATTAAAACCCCTTTGTCAAGGATCTCCATGTAGGATCATATGAAACTACATATAAAAAAAAAATTAATAACTGCTATAAATCTATCATACCTTACACTAAAGATCCACTACATCATTCTTGATCTCCTTCGAATGAGTTTGATAGAGATAAAAAGGTGGAAAGAAAAACATACCCACCTTAGTAGTGTATCTATGAGACAAATTGAATCTCTCATCACATGAGATGGATTTATCCTTCCATTCATGATGTGTTATCATCTCACATTAAAAGAATAAAGATAAATAGATCTTTGAGTCATGGAGAGTTTTTGGCCAAGTATGAGGATCTCAATCTATATCACCACTTTCATCACATGGTAGTAGTTAAATAGGCAATTAAGGATTCTCTTTGATTATTATCTCATTTCTCCATGCATTATGATTCATGTATAAATTCAATGACCAGTTCATGCATTATATTAACTTACTCTCTTATATTACATATTATGTAATTGTTCCTTAATGATAGCCTTTGTGAGAGAATCAATAAATCATATATATTTATCATTCTCCCACAATCGTAAAATGCATGGGCATGTAAATCATAATTCCCATGATATATGATATTAGATATATATATATATATATAAGGATTTATGGAATTTTCCTATAAAAAATCACTTGGAACAACCCAATAATGTTTTAAAAAAAAGATGGTCAACAAATGAAGGCTCCCAAGACACAAAAGAGATCCCAAGGCAATTACCGAAGAAGCATACAATGATCTAGATAGACTCGATCTCTATATTCCTATCTCACAATGAATATATAATAAAACCCCTCAGATCATGAAACAAACCATATATCTGGGCACAACATCACTGATCTATGGTTCCTTTCAAGAAAAATATATGATATCTAGGAGAGTGATGAATAACAATAAAGAACGGGATCTTACCTTGAGTTTCCTAGATCTGATGCCATAAGATCTATTTAAATTGCTTCCCAGAACTGTTAGGATCAAAATATTATCCAAGGGGAATCCCTAGGGTTGAGATAAATGGATATAGGATGAATAGTGAGACTAACATGACATGTTACATATTCAAAAAAATATATTTTTTAGATTAATTAATTCACATCACAAGGTTTGGCATCACATATTGGAAACCCATGCACCAACCATGTGGTCATTTCTATCCACTGTAGTAGTTGTATGGTTTGGTCACAATATGTGTATCATATTTCACCGACCATGGAAAATTACACTCTCCCAATCTACCACAAGTTTCATGGTTTCATGAGAATAGTGCATGGTTTGGCCTGTTCGTTTACTAACTGTGCACATACCCAGAAAGCTCTAGAATATCAAAAAATCACTTGGAATAACCCAAGAACAGTTAAAAATAAAAGATGGTAAAAAATTAATTTATATACCTAAAAGTGAAATCACGATGTAACAACTTATGGATACGATCTAGATCAATTGTGGTAATAAGTGTGCAATAAAGGCTTACAACCACATTTGATGTGGATCATGGTTGTATGCCTTTAATGATCCCTTCTCAAAAAAATAATTCCTTCATTGGAAAGGCATGTGCTAAGATCTTTCCATAGGAACACTTACCCATGGTTATAGATCCCTTATAATGATGACTGGTTTTTTTATCATGGATATAAGTGTCCTATAGACATGGTCCAACCCAACTATGGTTATAGTTCTATGGTTGTAACCATTTATTCCAATAGTGTCAAAATTTGGAAATCAAATTTAAACCTAAATATTATAAACTTAACTAAAAAAGACTTAATAAACCATTGAAACTACTAGAAAACATCTTGTGAACCTACAACACCTTAGAAATGATTAAAGACTCATGGAAATATGGTCCTTCACATGATATACCTCTCAAAAAATTCTCATCTTTGAGAATCAAATAAAAATACTAAAGAAAAATGAAAAAATAACCTAAGGGATATGGAAACCTGTGTCTTTACATTAAATAATTATCAAATGATTATCACCCTCAAGAATCTAAACCAAATCAAAATAAGAAGAGATCAAAGCATAAATACCATGGGGAGATACCTATCAAATAGAAACCTAACCACCAAATAAAAAAAATACAACAAGTGAAAATATACTCACAACCATCCTCTTGCTAAACCACTCCTTTCTCTTCACCTAGTTTGGTTCCAGAAAAATATTTTTACCATTTGAAATAATTCATAAGGTTTTTAAAATCCATTATTTTTTAATTCAAATGACTTTAAACCTTAATATTTATCCTTATTAATTTAATTGATAATGCAATTTTGTTTCATGAAAACAATGAAAATAATTTTTAAAGAATAGGATTTAAAATTAGTTTCAAAATTATTTCTAGGTTTTTATAAGAAGAGGAATAGATTCACCAACCTATAACACACTTCACTGAATAACAAGAGACTTAAAAATATCAATAAATTTTTACTAACATGGAACTATATAAATGAATATAGAATGAATAATCTATCTCGAGACACTTCAAATAGCTCAAGGGAAAATCATGGAGCTACACTAACTTTAGATGATCACCACACACTATAATTTCATGGGATAGGTAATTAATAAATTAATGAATTAATCTCAACCCTTACTAACTTTGTCAAAGTTATCATGTTACTTCATTTATCATTTACATTCCATTCACAAGGAAAATAATAAGATTAGAACACATTTAACGAATCATATCATAAAAAAAAATATGAAATCTATCCAAAAAACTTAAAATAAAATTTTAGTTTTAAATCATATGAAGAGTTCTACATTCTATAATATATATATATATATATATATATATATATAAACAAAAAAAATATTACCAGCAGTAGTAAATGTTATTCAAGAAGTAACTCCACTTCAATTAAATCATGAAATCTTGAATAATACAATAACCAATATTAGCCTGAAACCATTATTAATTTTAGAAACTTCATCATTATATACTGTTTAAATTAATTTAATTTTCTATGATAAAGTTTCAATAAGTGAAACTATTTATATGCTGGAACCAATGATTTTTGTAGCTGAAAATGGAGTCTAGTTTTTGTTTAATATCAATCCATACTGGGTTGATTAAGGAGTTCTCAAGGAAACTGGTCTTATGGAACAAGCTAATAGTAGTGTTGAAGGTGGTGTCATTTTCCAGTGTTTGCCAACTTTTTGGGTCCAACAATTGGAGAATGAAGAAAGCTATTTTTGGAAAAGGAGGTTGTGTGCAAGATTGAAGGTGAATCTGAATATTGTGCACAAATTATGATTCAATATTTTCTCTTAAAAATACAAAAAAGGAATGGACCATGCAAAAGATTTGTTTTCATGAAAAAGAATCTTATTCACCAAATGTGATGTCAAAATGGTCTTACGTGAAAGTGGAGTTTCAAGTTCATCACTTTGAATTACGATAAAGGCATGAGATTCACACAAAAGATAAAGTTATGTGAATGGAACTTACACACAAAATGTGACATCAATTTCATTCTTACATGCACGGGGGTTGATGCATAATGAACTTTTGAATATGGTAATCTAGTTTTATAAATATGCATCTACCAACACTTGAGACTTTTAACTTTTTCCAGAAAATATTCGGTGTCTCTGTCGCGTGAAAGAGTTTAGCGCATATGACTTACCTACAGTAAATATTATATGAAGAATGATCCTTGAGTATATATAGACTAAGTGAATTTTATGGTGGTGTTGCGTGAAAGATAAGGGTTGTGAAAAATAAATATTACATGACAATACCAAAGCTCGAGTGTAAGAATAGGTGTTACATGAAATTATATAGTTGATCTAATTTCATGTTTTGAGTATCTAGTTTTTTTTTATCAGTGATTTCAAGTGCATCAATTCAGGACATCGTTGTAATTATAGTCTCATTCTAGATAGGGAAAAATTATTTAATTACAATCTACTGAAGCGACCTTCAAGTCAATAAACTAAGAAATACTTCACCCAAGGCAGTGAGAGAAGGGGAGTTGACAGAAGTGTTCTGAGGGAGGCAGTGTGTTATCCATAAAAATATTGTAAAGGCAGCGTGCCTATAATAGAGTGACTCTATTTGAACTTATATTTTCCAAAACTAGTGAAGATTAGTGTATTTTTGTATGCACAACATACTATTTCCATTTTCTCCTTGGACTATCCCTTATTGGTTAACCAAGTAAAATTATTGTGTTATCTCTTACATGTGAATGTTTAAATTATTGTTCATTACCATCAGATAGGTTTAACAGATTCCTACCAATGTGGGAACAAGATCTGTCATTTTAGAAGAATAAGTTGACCCCCTGATTCAACCCTCCCCACTCAGGGTATTTCGGGTTACTTCATTATAACAACTGCTAAAACATTAATAAACTCCCAAATAAATATGTATAATGAAGTAATTTATCATATCAATAAATTTAACAAACAATTTCTATAAAATAATTATTCAATGGTTATTTAATAAACATATCATGGTTTTCAAAAATAAAAAAATGGTTATAAATAATAAAACAATTAAATAAGTAACAATAGCTAGCAAACAAGAAAATAATAGCTAGTAAATAAACAAATAAGGGCTAGAAAATTAACCACTAGCAGTTTTACATATCTTCATCCTCAATACATTACCACGTCAATTGTTCCCTTTTACCATAAATTATAAAATATATTATCAAAACCATACAAGGATATCAACAATACTTTATAATTATTTATTTCACAAAGCTTTAATTCGAGATGATAAATCAATGGTCATATAGAAGCTTAAGGAAATCATTTCATTAATAAGGAATGAAAATATTTAATCACCATGATAATAACTAAACATATGATATTTAAATATCATTAGAAATAACATTTCATGGAAGGTGCACATTGCATATTCATTTAATACCTGTATAATTATCAAATGATTATATCATAATACTTACACCATATTAATTTATTCATTGACATCTTATATTTCTTTATAATTAATCATAGCATGGAAATATAAATCCTATAGAAAATTTAAACCATGAGTAACAATTAAAATTCATCATATTTATAATGGAATACCTGTATATAATACATCTTATAATTTTTCATGCTTTTCTATAATTTTTTTATAATATTTAAGAATATTAGATTTTTTGTCGACAATAATAATTTCATATATAACACATGATTTCTCAATTTAAATCCTGAATTATTAATTACCATTAACTATGATATGTATTAGGAATTCCTAAAAACATGTTATTAAATCAAACATGATAATCAATAAGAATATATATTTTAGCATTCTATTTAATTAAATAATTTCATACTTTCATCTTTCATTCAATTTCAATAAAATAATTAAATTTATAGTTGTGTTAACACATTAAAAAAATCATTTCAATAAACATTGGAATTTGAAACATGATGAAAATAAATTTATTTTATAAATACATTAACTCAATTAATTTTTTTACCAAGGCAATCATAATAAAAAAGATTCTAGAAAAGTTATTTATGGAAAATATGATCTTTCAGACATACTTTATCATCAATGAAAACATAGTATCATACTATTCATATAAATTTTTAAAAAATATTTTTAATTCCTAACATGGTTTTATAGGTTTTTTAATTAACCTACTTTAAACTTTAAATCAAAAAACTTGACATGAAAAATTATTAAATAGTGATTAATCATTATATCATGCTATAAATTGTAAGAAAGCATGTATCATCCAACATTATTAAATTTATTAAAAATGAATGAAATTTAATTATAAAAACTAAACTATATGTAAAAAAAAAATAAAACATAAAAAATAATTATAAATCAAAATATTAACTTCATGTAACCTATAACAATGATGAAGTCACCATTCCTAAATTTTCTAACCTATAATTAGTGCATTTTGTAACATCCCAACCTGGGATTCACTAAGCAGTGCCCCAAGTTGGTGGGTCACATAGCCTCAAGAGTGCCTCCACATACACCAAAGGCCGCCGACTAGCAGTTAGGGACTAATTTGGGATAGTAGGGAGACTATACCCTCATAATCAGAGTTACACAATGGTATAATAAATGAATAATATAATAGATGGGGCATAATAGTAACTGACAGTGAGAACAACATAAGAAAACATCTAGATGATAATACTAAACAATCTATCAATAGAAATATCCAAAACCAGATACATAATGATATATTTTCATGTCTCTAAACCAACAATAAATAGGTATACATGGAAATAGGCACACATAAATATAGGTATACCAAAATAACCAAAAAGTCCAAAAGACTATCTCTAGATAGAATCATGAGCCATATCTCGATCCTATGCTCCCCCGCTCCCATGCTACAACCAATCACAAATCAGTAAGTGGGATCTTTCCCCTATCCATACCTATATCCATGAAGTCTATTCAGGTACCAATGAATGGACTGAATAGGTTGTGAGATATAATCAGTAAGCCACTACCAACAGTGTCTATAACAAATCTATCATGTGTGTATAAACCATATCCATGTTTAGGTATAACAGAAAAAATGTAAGTTAATAATAGATATGAAAATTCCATAAGCACATGTTATAATAAGAGAAAAATATAAAATATGAGCATCAATATGTATATAAAGTGTCAATTTTCGGTAATAATTAGCTCAACATATTCCACATTTAAAAAGAGTAGAAGACCTACATGGGCTTGGTCCCAAGGCATATAACTAGGGTGACCTATATCTGAATATGTAAATGTATACAGAAGTTTCAGGTGCCATACCTCATATTTCCTCATCATTGTCATACCATATAAGATCATATATAGGTGTCGTAGGTACCATACCCAGAACTTCCCTAGTCAGTTCCATACCATAAGTAATCATACATAGGATTTCTAGGTGTCATAACTCAATCCCCTAATTGGATTCATACCATAAGTAATCATAAATATGGATCATAAGTGCCATACCTTGATCCCGTAGTTAGTTCCATACTGTAAGTAACAATTTTTATACCTTTATAAGAAGTTGGTTCCATAAAAATATGTACAACATAAAGCAATTAATATAAGGTTTTATGGGATTTGTTAGTGTCCTTGCCCAATTTTAGTTATTATTATAAAGAGCCACGAGCTAAGAGAATATCCATCTCATTCCACATTATCATTTGATCAATTTAATAACATTTAACCATTTTAATAACATTGAGTCACATGGAAAATGATGCGTGAACCTCTCCAACTATATCATTTAATTTATAAAGGTTCCCACTACAAGGTTGGTAAGCTAACACACCCAAAGGGGTGGTGTCACACAACGTAGAATAAAGAACACACTGCATGGGTGGCCTGGGTTGAGGTTGATAACCTCCAACCATGATTACGTTCTACAAGGGAACCCCAAAATAGGTGAAAAAATTCATTTAAGGCTTACTATTTAATTTATAAGTAATTAATGGAAGGTATGATGTGAAACACAATTATGATAGTCAAATAGAAAGAAAAACCAAAGGGAAAAGGTATAGACCACCTACCTTAAGTATGTGTTAGAACACTCATCCATTATATGAATTTGGTTTGGTCAATATTGGAAGAAAATAGAGCAATAAAAAAACTCATTGAAAATAGGGCATATGACCATGCACCAAAATAATTTTGAAAGCAACAAGATAATCCAAGGAAAGAAGGCAATGAAATAAATCTCTTACCAGTGGTGATCCAAAGTAATAGATGGTGTCAAAAACAGAGGATGGATAGATAAATGGGATAAAATCCTATGTTAATCCATGTAAGGAGATCTTATGGTGGAGGATCTATTCAATAGAAAAATAGAGGGTAGGGCTTTTTTCAAAATAAGAGTCCTTTCCTCCTTTTAAAAAAATTATCCTTGGGTATTTACATGGTTTGTAAACTTTACATTCCATGTAATACTCAGGTTTTTTCCTCCAGGAAAAAACAATTACATGACATAAAAATTGCTGAGATATACCAATACATGTCATGTATTTAATACATATCCTGTATTTAAATACACACAATGTGTTTCGCCTAAATCCAGACTCCATCCCCCCTGAAACCTTCCTTCAAAAAACAAAACGACCTGCCCTAAGGCATGATTTCCATATTTAATCCAAAAGAAAACTTCAATAAGGGTTTATACAAAACTTAAAGGATATTTACCTCACATGAAAAGTATACATCTTAAAGTCTTCCCACATTAAAGAAATTCGTCCCCAAGTTTCCTTTCTAGGGGTGGTAAAACATCATCCAAGAATAACTTCGGCCACTGAACATGTACATCAGACTCTTATTCCTAGATCTCATCCTTCACATGGTTGTGATACCATAGCACCTATACTAGAGGAATCAACCTACCTCATAGAGACTTCATGCTTCAGTCTACTATATGGATATGATACTTCTAAAAGGATGCATATACCTCCAAATCAACCTCCTCAGGCTAGAATATATGAGACATACCGGTGAAGCTCTAAAACATAGAAGACATCATGCATAGACCAATACCTATGAGGTAACTACAATCAATAGGGTACTAGATCAACCCTCTCCACAACCTCAAAAGTTCCAATGAAACAAGGTGAAATATTCCCATTCATTCTAAACCATCGATGCCCTAGCCTATTTAAAACACATAAAAATACTTGATCCCTGACCTTAAACTCTAGCGGTTGATGGTGATGATCGACATATGACTTCTGCCTAGACTGAGTTATATCCATTCTCTTCCTGATCAATTGAACCAAATTTTAAGTATCCTAAATGATACAAGGTCCAATTAGTGCCACCTCACCTAGCTTTAACCAGCACAATGATTAATAGTTGGTTCTAACATATAAGGCCTCATAGGGAGCCATTTGTATCCTTTCTTGAAATATGTTATTATAGGAGAACTTAAGAAAATTTATATGTTTCCCTTAAGAAACTCTAAAATCATGGATGGAGGCTCAGATAATGTCCTTGAATACCTATATCATTCTCTCTAATTGGTCGTTGGTATGGGAGTGAAAGGTTGTGCTTAAAAGAACCTGAGTACCCAAAGCCTTATGTAAACCCTACCAGAACCTTAACATGAAATGAGAATCCCTATATGAAATGGTAGTATGAGGGAACCCTTGTAGGTGTACAATCTCATAGATATATAGTCTCCTAAGATCATCCACTAAGAAGGACATATTGATAGGTAAAAAGTGAGTGACCTTCGTAAACCTGTCAATGATCACCCACACAACATCATTACCTCAAGAGGATATCAATAAACCAGTCACAAAATCCATAGTGACATCATCCCATTTTCACTCAGGAATGGGAAATAGATATAAAATCCTTATGGGTCACTGGTGTTCTTCCTTAAACTGCTAATAGGTGGAACATAGAGTAACAAAACCATTTATCTCCCTTTTCATACAAGGACACCAGTATTGCCAGCATAAGTCATGATACAACTTGCTAAAACTAGGATGTACTTCCTAAGTAAAATCACGAGACTATCATATCAATTCTTATCAGATGTCTATAGGAACCCAAATGCATCTATGGATGAGCAAGACCTTATCCTCATCAATGATCCAGTCTAGTGGTGGATCCTTTCCTGAAACACTCTCCCTTAGGACTAAGCCCTCGGGATCTGATAACTACCTCATCTTCACTCTCTCCATAAGTGAAGAGTTCACTGATAAATATGAAATTACAAACTATAAATGATATTTATAAACCTCCAAGTTCATATAAAAAAACAAATCCATCAACTTCCACTCATCACTAGCCTCTCAAACTGCATGTGTCTAAGTTCTTTAGCTCATAGAATCTGCTACAACATTTCCTTTACCAAGTGTATAGGATAGATAAAAATCAAAGGATTTTAGGTATTCAACCCACCTTCTTTGGATGAGATTCAATTCATGATATTTGAAAATATACCTAAGGGTTTTTTGTTTTTAAACACCACAAAATGATCTCCAATAAAATAATGTCTCTAACAACTTAAGGTGTGAACCATGTCTGCTAACTCAAGATTGTGCATTGGGTAATTATGACCATGAGGCCTCAACTGCCATGATACATAGGTCATGAATAGATCTTTTTTTCACCATAAATACTCCTAACCTGATACCTGATGCATCAAAATAGGATATACATATTCCACCCAGATCTAGAAGAATTATTATTGGTTTGGATTTCAGTCTCCCTTTTAGCTCTTAAAATGCTACCTTATAGGCTTCTGACCATATAAACATCAAACCCTTGTTATTCAATCCTGTAAAAGGTTCTTCTAGGAATGAAAAGTACTAAATGAAGAACTTGAAATATTTTACCAGCCCCAAGAAACTAAAGATGTCAAAAATTTTCAAGTGATTCTCCCAAGTGACTACAACTCTCACCTTCTATGGGTCGACTGATACTCCAGAATCTAAAATAATGTGACCTAAGAAGTGGACTTTATAGATCCAAAAGTGGAATTTTATAAGATTAGAATACATATGGTTCTATCTCAGTGTATTTAGAATGATCTCAGGATGTTTTAAATGGTCGTGTTGAGTACAATAATACACTAAAATTTCATCCACAAAGACTACCACAAATGAATCCAAAAATGGATGGAAATCCTGATTCATCAAATCCATGAAAATGGTTGGCACGCTCTTGAGACCAAATGGCATAACCAGATACTCATAAAGACCATAACTTCTATAGAACATTGTACAAGGTATATCTGAGGGCCGAACACATACCTTGTGATAGCCTAACCTCAAATCATACTTTGAGAAGTACCAATATCCTCAGAGATGATCAAATAGGTCATCTATACAAGGTAAAGGATACTCCTTCTTCATAGTAATCTAATTAAAATTTTAGTAATCCACATAAATACAAAGGTTTTTATCTATATTTTTGAAAAAAGGATAGGTTAACCCCATGGTGAAGTATTAGGACATATAAAACCCTTAGATTTTAAGTTCTCTAGCTATATCTTGAGATCTTGAAACTCAGTAGTGGTCATCCTATAAGGATGAATGGATACTGGTGAAGCTCCTAGAACCATCTCAATAGAGACATCCACCTCTCACTGAGGATATAAACCAAAAAATTTATCTTGGAAGACACCCACAAAATTATCTATTATAGGAGGGAATTTATCCTGACATATTCCCTAATCATCAATATAAAGGCTAGAAATTTGGGCTATCACTCCACTCAAACTATGATGATTTGATCCATATCTAACTTTCTGGACATCCTAATCACCCTTGTGAATATAAGTACCACCCTATAGTGATGTAAACGACACCACCAATCATATAAATCCATGTAGGAATAATAAGGAACAGACTAGTCAATCCTGAGAATAATTTTGAAACCATACATCTCTAGGATAAAGAAGTTCCATAGAAAATGATAGTCTTATATATCAAGGGGCACTCCCTATAATGGAATACACTCTCTGAACATATACCCAAATGATTTTCATGGGTTATCACCCCATTTAAGTGCTAAATTTTGAGTGTGAGGTTTCCCATAATAGGTACAGAGATAAATAATTTGAATCCCCTATGTAAAAAAAACAAATATCAGGTTGATGCTACCAAAATCATACCTCAAACTGTAGAATGACTAGGACTATGCTCCCTATGCACATTTTTTACTTCATAAACATAGCCCATTTTGTGGCCCTGATATACAATATGACTGCCTTGACCTAGCTCGCTCTGCTAATGCTAAATAATTGGTGTCTATCTCCCCTAGCCATGACCACCTCCTCAACCTTACCAGATAGTAGCACTCTAGTTTATTATCTGTATGAGAGTTACAGATCCCACACTAGGACCTATATTTGGTACTCATCCTCTCTCACTTTCCACTAGAGGGAAAATTATGAAGAACTACTATAAATAGCCCATCCTTCTACTAGATCGACACTCAATAGGGTCCCTCACTCACCAAGGTTTTACATGAACCTACTTCCAACACTGATCAAAAACTAAAAAACCACTACTACGTGCACTCTAACTAGTACTTCCCTCATGAGTGGTCTCAAAGCGATGTTTCTTTCCATCTGATACTACACTACTAGGTTGAGAAGATGGTCTACTCTGATCCAAACCTACAACTTCCCTCATCTTACATTTGGTAATAAGATCCTAGTTTACTATATTATCCATGGTATTCAACTGAAAAACATTCACCTAATAATGAATAGGATGCCTAATCCCATCTGCAAAATGTATCTATTTCACTATTTCATTAGTAGTATAGATTGGTACAAAGCACTAAAGATCCATAAAATAAGATAAATACTCCATAACAGACATAAAACCCTATTATAGGCTCATGAATTCCCTGGCATGATTAGTCCTCAACATATTAGGAATGAAATAGTCATAGAATACTATATAAAAAAATATCCCAGGATATACCCTAATGATGAAAAGCTAGAAATATGATATCCCACTAGTTCTTGGTGAAGTCTCAAAGCATAAATTTATAGATATTCACTATCCTCTCAGGAGGTGTCTCAATATTCTATAATATAGTCATCATGGCCTCTAGACATGAATCTCGATCCTAAGGATCACCATCCCCCAAAAATGTTGGTGGTTGTTTCTACTGGAACTCACATATCAACTCTACCATAGAAAAGGAAAGTCACGAAGATCCCTATATAGTATGCGTAATCCATAGAAAATCCCCTCAAAACTAGGAATCATAAACCATGTTGGGAATAACAGGAGGTTCCATAGGTTGTGCTACTGGAGGTAACACTAGCGGATCAAGTACCATGACCTCTATAGTATGGTCATTACTACCCTCATGGTGAATGAATCAAGGAAATCATGGATGCATAGATCTAAAAATTCCAAACACACACCTCTGATATAATCTTAACAACAATAATTTCACATATACAAGAATAAGATAGGTAGATTCCCCATTATATAAAATTCACACCCATCTTCCTGCTCCTAAATCCAGATTTGGGTGGTAGGAATGATCATAAAGAACATAAGAGACACTACCTATTTCCCACTACTAAGGTTGAGTCTGAGTCAAGCTCCATGTTTCACTATAAGGGTATCAATATATGGATCGTTAATTTTAATTTATAAAGGAAAACACCTTTTAATTTTCAATTAGAATCCCCATTAAGAGTGATTTTATTAGTATTAAGATTTATTAATTATTTCATTTATATAATAGACCAGTTAATTGAATTATCATTCCCAATTTATACAAGTACATGCTTTATAAATTGTAGTCATTAGTTAATTTAACTATATCCATACCATTACATTTGATAGAAGAATGTAATAGTTTTAAAAATACGATTTGACTAAATGAATCATCATTCCTAATTTATATAGGTAAATGAACTCTTTATATTACAAATGAAATTATTGTATTCAAAATCAACTAACATTTCAGTCTATGTAACCTTAGTCACATAACATAAACATATAATAATTTATTATTTAAGGTTCCATCATAAACCTATATAGGAAAACACCATTTAAGATGAGGAAGACACATTAATAACCAATTATTTAATCCCATTTATCCTACAGAAACATTAGTTTCATAACAGATATATCACTCAAGGCACATACCACAACTATCATGAATTTAGGATATGAAACCTACATTTCATGGAATAATGCATGACATATTAATCCTATAGGATGCCTATAATGATGTATGATTAATTCATCCTTGTCATAGCTGACTAGGAAAAAAATATAATTCAGCATCCTAAAAAATAATAATAACATCACATATTATGTGTGTCACCCAACCGTGGAATCAAATTAACTGTAATTGGAAATAACTAGTACATCAAGTCTCATCACTAGATATTTGTATTTTACTTCATATGTGGGATAGAAAATCCAAATAATAGGCTCATTACCAAATTATAACACATCCAACTCTCCTTTATACCACCTTAAAAGAGTAAGGCAAAGAAAAGAAACCTTCAAATTCAAATTTGTAATATCCCAACCTAGGATCCACTAAACAGTGCCTTGATCCAGTGAATCACATATCCTCAAGTGCCCTCCTCGCATGATAGAGGCTTCTAACTAGGAGAAATGGTCTAAGGTGGTACACTAGAGAGACTATACCCTCATAATTAGAGACACAACGGTGGAATAAATGGATAACATAATAGTAGGTGCATAACAACAACTGACAACAAGAACAATAGAAGTAAATATCCAAATGATAATACTAAACAAGCCATATATATCAATAACTAGAACCATATAAATATTGATGTAATGTCATTTATATAAACCAAAAAATAAATAGGCAGACATGGTAGCAAGAACAAATACATAAAGGTATACGAAAAGAACTAGAAAGACCAAAATAATATCTTTAGATAGCATCAAAAGTCATAGCTCGATCATATGACCCCCCTCTACCATGATAAAACCAATAAAGCATCAGTAAATAAGTGCTTTCCCTTATCCCTACATGCATCTATCAAGTATTCCTCGGTACCAATCAGTGGCCTGAATAGGGTGTGCAATATACTCAGTAGGCCACCGTCAACGGTCTTTATAACAAATCCAGCCTTTTTGTATAAACCATAACCGTGTACAGGTATAATAGGAAAAAAAGTAAGTGGATAACAAAAATGAAAAGTCCATAAGAATATTCAATAATAAAGGAAGACTATAGAAAATGAGTATCAATATGCATATAAAGTGTCAACATAAGTAAATAACTAGCTCGGTATATGCCAAATGTGAATAGAGTTAGATACCTACATGTATTAGGTCCCAAGGAATATAACTAGGGTGACCTATATCCAAATATGTAAATGTATATGGAATTCATAGGTTCCATACCTCAAACTTCATCATTGGTTCCACACCGTAGAAGATCATATCTATGGGTCATAGGTTCCATAACTTAAAAATCCATAGTTAGTTCCATATCGTAAGTAATAATACCTATGAGTCGTAGGTTACAAACCATGATCCCCTAGTTGGTTCTATACCATAATTAATCATACCTAGGGGTTGTAGGTGCCATACCTCAATCCCGTAGTCAGTGTCATACCATAAGTAACATGTGCCACACCTTCATAAGAAGTCAGTGCCATACTGAGATATACAACATCAATAAAATAATATAAAGTTTCATGGGCTCTATTAGTGTCCATAACCAATTTCAATTATTAGTATAAAGTGTCACGAGTGAAGAGAATATCCAGCTCATTCCACATTATCATTTAATCACTTTAATAACATTTAATCATTTTAATAACATTGATTCACATGGAAAATGAGTCATGAACCTCTCAAACTATCTCATTTTATTTATAGAGCCTCCCACTACATTGGGGGATATCTCACACACCCAAAGGGGTGGTGTAACATAGGTAAAAATAAGGAACACACAACATGGGTGGCTAGGGTAGAGGTTTAAAACCTCCAACCATGATTAGGTGCTACAAGGGTGACCCAAAATATGTGCAACAATTCATTTAATTCATATCATTTAATTAATAAGTAAAAAATGGTCCGTCATGTGGCACAATAGAGATAGTCAAATAGACAAAAAAAAAACTTAGGGAAAATTTATACACCATCTACATTAAGCTTATGGTAGAACACTCATCCAATACCAACCTTTGGTTTGGTCCATAATAGAAGAAAATGGAGAAATAGAAAAACACCCTAAAAATAGGACATATGATCTTACGCTAAAATAATGCCTAAAGTTTTGAGATAAACCAACGAAAAAGGCAATAGACTGAATCTGTTACTGATGGAGACCCAATGAGATAAATGGCATTGCAAATGGGGGTTGTATAGATGAATGAGATCAAATCCTAGGTTAGGTCATAGAAGGAGCTCATATGATGGAGGCTATGTGAAAGATAAAAGAGAGAGGAGTCCTTTTGTAAAAATAAGAGGCCCTAAATCCTTTTAAAAAAATTATCCTAGGGTATTTATAGGGAATGTAAAATTTACATGCCGTTTAATTATTAGGTTTTTACCTCTGGGAAAAACCATTACACATCATGAAAAGGGTCTGTCCAACCTGGTACACATCCTGTATTTAATGCACACCATGTATTTAAATACACACCATGTATTTAGTCTATATCCAGGATCTATCCCCCCAAAAAACTTCCTTCTAAAAACAAATGACATGCCCTAAGGTACAGTTTTTGGGTTTAATCCAAAATAAATCCTTAATAAGGGTTTAACCAAAACATAAAGGATTTTTACCTCACCTGAAAAGTTGGGATATTACACATTTTATCCAAAAAAGTATTAGTTCACTGTCATGTTCCTTACATCGGATCATAGGGGACCAGGATACCTTGATCCCAGCTAGTCTCCCTAACATTAAGAGTTCTAGTTTCATTCATGAGGGACCTAAATATCAGTGATTTAGATAGTTCTTTGACTTCACTAAATGTAAAGTTAAATGATATTGTTTCCCTATTGAACCCATCAAAACCCTATTCTACCTACTATTCCTCAGAACCTGAGTCTAAAACTTGAGTCAGATGGTGGTTCTATGTCCAATACTAATCCTTCCAAATCACATGATAGAATAAAGGAAATTGTTAACTCAATTGTTGTTAACATATTGCCTGATTCTCCTATGAGTAAATAGGATATGAATACTACTCTGACCTCTTCTTCAAATCTTAGAATATCAAAGAGGAACAAAGACTTGGGTGGTTATAAGAATAAAAAAGGGGCTCCTTCTCTAAGAACAGGTCTTAATGGATGTTATTTTTTGGAACTCTCAGGGTATAGAAAACCTTGACACTATTTATAGGCTTAAAAGAACTATTTTGACACATAAACCAATTTTTTTTCTCTTTATAAACCAAAAGTTAAATTTTATTTGAAATTAATGCACTTTTCTGCCTCTGGTTATAATTTTCTTAGTGCTTGAAATAATGGTAGTGTTGTAGAATCTCTTTGGATCTTTTATCACACTTCTTTGAAAGATGTTAATGTTTACAATTTCTCTAATCAGATGCTCACTTGTGACTTTAAACTTGATAGATTAAATATTTATTTCACTCTGTTTTATGCTAAGAATAGATACCAAGATCATAGGCCTCTTTGGAATAACCTCTTTCTTTTATCTAGTTCCATTCATGATCCTTGGTTGGTGATTGGATAATTTAATGCTATTCTTTCTCCCAGTGAGAAACTTGGTCCTTCTCACTCTCCCATTTCTTACAGATAATTCAGAGCCCCGATAGAGGATTGTAATCTGGATGAAATCAATCTTATTGGTTCCAAATTCACTTGGTATAGAAGACATTATAATAGGGTTGTTTCTAGAAAACTTGATAGGGATCTAGTGAATGTCTTGGCTCTGGATGCTTGGGACACCATCTATGGCATCACCTTACACAAGCTAAACTTGGACCATCATCCTATTCTGGTTAGATTTCATTCTAAAAGAGTCAAGTTTAGTATTCCTTTAAAATTTAGTAATGCTTGGTCTGAGGAATTGGATTTCTCTCATATTATCCAAAACTATTGGGAATCTATGAATCATCATTCATATGATTTTTAATGTATTTCTAAGATCAATCACCTCAAAATTTGCCTCAAAGGTTGGTGTGGGGATAAATTGAAACAAATTGACAAGGGCATATCCACCCTTGAGAATCAGCTCAATAAAATTCAAAATAATGTTACTCATTATAATTTCTCCTCTGACCCAAAAAATTAAGTTAACTTATCTATGAAACTCAATTCTCTTTTGGTTCTCAAGACCAACATCTGCAAACAAGTTTTCAAAACTAAATGGCTCTCTGATGTTGATAGTAACACCAAATTCTATAATTCCCTACAAAGGGTTAGGAAAGTCTGTCATCCTCTGTCCTTTCTTAAATACAATTACACCCTCTATGACTCTGAAGCATCCATTGTAAATCATGTGGTCTCTTATTTTGACACTATCTTCAATGGGACAAGTATTGACAAGGATATCCTTCCTGGGATCATTCCGACTTTGGTCAATGAGTAATACAACCTATTTCTCTTGAACACTCCCATGGACCATGAAATCAAAACCACTGTCTTTATCCTCAACCCTGGCAGTGCTTCGGGACCTGATGGTTTCAACAATGGTTTTTTTCAGCACCACTAGGAGGTTGTTCACAAGGATGTTTTTAAGCTTGTTAAGAATTTTTTCTATAATAGTGTCCTACCTTATGGTCTCAATGCTCAATTTATCACCTTAATCCCTAAGGTGGACAATGCCTAAAAAATACATTTATTCTGGCCTATTGCTCTCATCAACTCCCTATAAAAAATCATTACAAAGCTCCTCGTCAACAGGCTTTCCTCTATGTGTGGAAAAATCTTTTATTGGAACCAATTTGGGTTCATCAAGGGTAGGTCAATACAAGATTGAATTTTCCTTTCCTCAGAATGTACCAACTATCTTAATAAAGCTTCCAGAGGAGGAAACATCACTATTAAACTTGAAATTAGGAAATATTTTGATACAATAGACCGGAGCTTCATTTTAAAAGTTCTTAGGGGTTTTGGGTTCAATGAGGTATTCATTAACAGGATTAACTACCTCTTAAACTCATCCTCTATCTCTATCCTTATCAATGGCTCTACCAAGGGTTATTTTAAATGTGCTAAGGGAGTCTGACAAGGCGATCCCCTCTTTGTTGTTCTTTTCTCCATTACGAAGGATTATCTTAGAAGACCCATAACTTATCTTCTTTATCAAAACAAAATAAAACCTATTCAGGTGGCCTGAAACCTCAGTGCTCCGTCCCATATGCTTTATGTGGATGACATCATTCTGTTCCTTAATGGGGGAAAACACAATATCCTTAACCTCAAAACTTCCTTATCTCACTATGAAAATATCTAGGGTCAATCCATTAGTTGGAACAAATAATTTGTCTTCTTTGGGAAAAGTTTCCCTCATTCTAGAAAAAGTTACATCATAGAGTCTTAGAATTAAAGAAGGATCCTTTACTTTTACCTACTTAGGATTTCCCATATTTTGGGGCAGGCCTAAATCCATGTACTTCTATGCCGTTACTGATAAAGTCAATAAACAAATTTCTTCCTGGAAAGGAAAATCTCTCTCCATGGCTGGCGGGATATGCCTTGTGAAGTCTACTACTGTCTCCAAAATGGTTTACTTTCTGATGATCTATAGGTGTCCTATTAGTCTTTGTTTGGATTCGTAGTATCCTTGAAAAGAATATTTTTACCATCCCCTGGTCTACCTGCTGCAAACCTCTTGAGAGAGGTGGTCTTGGAATCAAAAATATCAAGATTTTTAATGAAGCTCTCCAATCCAGACTTGGAATTTGATCCACAATAAACCTGACTCCATGGATTTTCTTAGAAATCGTTTCCCAGAAAAAATGAAAAAAAGGAAATTTGAGTTATGCTAATTCTTTGCTCTGACCTTCCATCAGAAACTCCTTTGTCAATATCATGCTTAACTCCAGATGGATGGTTAGCTCAGATTCCACCATGCGATTTTGGCTTGACAACTAGACTGGTACCCCCTTATTGTCATGATTTCTTCTAATGCCTCTCTAGATAGCATCAAATGCACTATAAAGGAGTTGATGTAATATAATAACTTAGATCTCCCTGATTACATCAATCATGTTTTTTATGAGTATCCCTTCTCTAATGATGATGAATTTATTATTTGCGAACCCGACCACAATGGTATTCTTGACTCTAAAAATTTATACAACCATTACTTCACTAGATCTGACTCTTATTTCACTTAGTTGAAGTTTTTTGATAAACCCTGGATTAATCCCTCAAGAATTAATCTTGTTTGGTGTATTTCTCATAACCGTATACCTACCGAGGTTTGTCTCCAGTCCTTTGGTGTCCAGATTTGCTCTAAATGACACCTCTGTCATCAACATAGAGAGGACACCAATCATTTATTTTTGTCTTGTACTACGACATCTGATCTTTGGAATTATATTACTGAAATTTTTTATTGCCGATGGTTACTCACTGTCTCTATTTCCTCTCATCTAAAACTTTGTGTGGAGATTGACTCTTCACAACAAATCAGAAATCTTTCTTATCCACCATTGCTGATCTCCTCCACATTATCTGGTATGATAGAAACACCATTATTCACAATATGTACTCATTCAAACTTAATTCAGGTAGGAAGAGAATTCTTATTTCCATTATGGATGCCTCCATGATTCAGAAACCCCATTATGATAACTCGGTTGGTGACTTTGTGATCCTTCGACGACTTAGAATCCATGACATCTACAACCAGACAAAGCTCCCGTTCGAGGTGTTCTGGAAAGCCTTGATTTTTTGATGGATTAAAATAAATGTTGATGGTGCTTCCAAAGGAAATACAAGTATTATGGGATGTGGGGCCATTTTCAGGGACTCTCTTGGGCGTTATAATGGTTGTTTCTTTGGAAGCTGTGGGATTGACTCTTCCCTAGAGGCTGAGATGCTGGTTGTGATTCATGCTATCAACTTTGTTAAGATAAAAGGATGGAACAAAATTTGGATTGAGAGTGACTCCACCACTATTGTCCAATCTATTTAGAATGGTGTGGTTCACCGTGCATGGACTCTTACAGTGCGCTGGAAGATTTTCCTTAACTCGCTTATGGAGCCTAGATACATTGTTACCCATGCCTATCGGGAAGAAAACAAGGTGGATGATGGTCTTTCCAACAAGGGAATCAACCAGGCCGTTACATTGAACGATGACTTTCCAGTTGATCTTCTCCCTCTCTATGAAAAATATTGTAATAATATTTCTTCTTTCAGACTCATGTAGTTTTCTTTCTTATTTTTAATAAATTGTGTCTTGGTCTTTGACCAAGGCATTGCCTTTAAAAAAACCCATGAAAAACTGACCTATTCTTAACTCCAAACTCTAACTTATCTCTCAATCAAAAGATTTTATACCACTTTATCATGAACTTCACCCACTAGAACCCCACTTGTGTCTACAATGAAGATAAGATCGACCCTCAATGCCCACTTCTAATAGGCCATGGGTTTGTGACTATCATTGAGGATATATGCTACTTAAATGATAGAAATTACCCTAATAAATTCACCTAATAATATAACATCTCCCAATAAACTCATTATAAATAAAATAAATATTTAACATTTACCATTTATAAATAATAACAACATGAAATATATACTATAGAATAAGATATTGTGTATGAATACTTCTTAAAAACCACACCAGCTTCCCGAACAACATCAACTCCAATCTCTATCATTCTTTCCTACAAAACATCTAATGAGAACTTTAGAGGGGCTAGAACTTGGGAGTAATCATTAGGTTCATATTTCTAAACAATTTCATATCTATGTGAAATATAAGAATCAGGATTCACATGTATGAAATCAACTAATTAAGATAATAATATTAATTAAAAATACATATTAATCTAGTAAGAAATGCTATAAATAAATATAATTTAATAAAATCATATAACCATCAAACTTGGTGGTAACACATACATGAGTCATAATTGATCATTTATTATATATTTTTGCATAAATATATGATAATGATATAGGATTTATGGAATCATAATAAAATAATATAAAAGGATCCAAAAAAATCACCAATTGATAAGTCCTCAAAATAATTTCCTCATATAATCAATATGATAACCATGATGTTCTCATCACAATACCACCATATCACCACAACCATTACACAAGAAGGAAAAATGGGTAAACCTAGCTCTCAATCTTTTAAAACCATCCCAACATCGCTCCCATTATAAAAAGTAGGGAAAAGAGGTAATCCTAGATCTCAACCAATGCCAACCATTCCAACCACCATGTCTCCACATCATCACCTCAATGAATTATGTTATAACCTAAAACCATTATATCCAAAACTGTGAAATAATATTAATCAATCAAATCCTGAGAGAAATTCATATGTTTTATAACCTTAATCCATTATATAATATAGAAATATGCATGTATCGTACCTTCAACAATTATAGCATGTACATATAGTATCAAATTAACACATATAAGAAGAAATAATAATGCATTAGATAACAAAATAACTATCCATGCTAATAATCATCATGTTAAACATCTCTATTAAATACTAATACAGAGTTCTGATTTTTATTTATCTACCAATAATTATTCAGTAAATCTAATTTAATTAATTATCTAGTTAATTTAGTTAAACCTCTATGTCATAACTTCATCTTTAACCTATCACACAACCTTCCCATGAAAATGTTAACAAAAAACTAACAACTAACCCACACAATAAACACAAATTCATCATCTTAGGGGAAGGAAATTTTTTTTAAGGTAGTTATTCTCAAGAGACTAACATTCTACCCATAAACCAACCCTTAGTCTATTCTACAACAACCCTTAACATTACAATAATCTTATTCAACACAAGCAGTATTGAAAACTCTAATAACACCTAAATTATATTACTTAAAACATTACTCATATTAATTACTATAAATTCCAGTTTACTTTCATATTTTTATCCATATTTTTTAGTTTTTCAATTTACACATATGATTTCAATATAGTATATCCAATATAAAGTAGTTTTACATGTACATATGTTTCATCTGAATATCATAAATTCAATAAAACAACATATATTTTATATATAATAAATACATATAATTATAGCATAGAAATCATATTCATCTTCCATTTTTTTAGCATCATTATATTTTTATGCTTATTATTCTCATTTCCAAAATAATTCCCATTTCTCATGGGAATTATGTAATGAATTATAATTGATACATTAGAAATTATTAAAACATAATATTTTTTAAATCAATGCATAAGATATATTTTGATACATATTATACTCTACTTAATTAAAAATTTATGTGTAATTGTTTTTTTTAATAATTAATATTTTTCATTTAACAATAATTCCATTCATAAAATAATTCCAAACCATAATATATAAGACTTAGAAAATTTTTAGAAATCAAATTTTAAGTGCCCTTATGGATTATGTGTTAGTAATGTTGTATTTTTTAAACTATAAATGTACAATGTGGAAGTAAATGTATGGGTAAACTTGGATGATGGATTAGAGAATCCACCCAATACATGAAGTAGAGGCTACCCATGAATTATGGTTAAAGTAAATTGAAGATTATTTCATTGGAAATACAAATAAAATCTCACATATCGGTAAAGTAAGTTGGAAGTGTTGGTAGCCTTAGAACATATGGTTGTATAGGTTCAAAGGAAAAACCCAAAAATCAGATAATTATATGAGTTATACTTCATAGAAGAACATGAAAAGTGGGAAAGGAGGAGTTTCAAAACTATTTATAGAATTTTTTAATATAGAAAGTGTGGGCTAAAATGAATAGCTAAAGGGTTGTTATAGCTAGTGTTAAAAAGCTAGTCGATTAGAGATTGAATACCCATGAGTTGGGAGAAGGCCATCCTAGTATTATGTAGAATATAAGTACTAAAATGATTTTTTAAAACATATAGGTGATGTTTTAATAATGGTTGGTGGTAGTTTGAAAAATAATTGATCTTAATTGAAGAAACTGTAGATTTTATGTTTGATGTGAAGAATTTGGATAAGTCTCGAAGTTTATAGTTAATCTAGTTTATACAGTCGATCTGCCTTCCACATGGTCCATTGGTTGTTCATATGATAGATTTCATCCTTATGGTATATTTTCTCAGTAATATAGTTGATTAATACAGTTTATTATCTATAACTTCCTCACATTCAGTCAATTGTTCATACAGTTAATCCATTAAGTCATGTAGTTGATCCATTGTTTCTTAGTTGATCAACATGATATGATGATTTTTTCATTTGGTCTATCTAACCATCACATAGTCAATGTACATAGTAAGTTATTTATTCATGTGGTTGATTTACATACATTCGATTGTTTACCTATGCATCATGGTTGATCTGAATGGTCATTCAGTTGATCTACCTCACAATCACTTGCATGTATGAGCTTACGATTGATCCAAAATAGAAAATTTGAAGACTAAAAATACAAATTTCCATATTTAATTATCAAAATATTAAACTAAAATGGGATGTTGAAGGGATTGTTACTCTTGAACTTAAATATCAAAAACAACTAAATGGGTTTTTTATTTAAGCCTAGATATTGTGATAATTTGATCCTAAAACCTGGAGAAAAGGATCATAGTGTTGGAGAATTTTTGAATGTTTTTAAATTCTATTTAATAAAGAAATTCAAAAAAATGAATAAAGTGATTTATTTTGATACTGTAACTATTCTACGATGATACAAATATCATGATGATATTATGATCTATGATCCAAGTTGTTTTGAAGAGAATAAAAGAGTATGATGAATTTATGGGAAATAAATTTATCCTATAACTATTCTTTTGGGTTTGTTAAAATTGGAAATATAGAGAAATATGAAGATTCATGGCCTGGTCTAAAATGTTTAAACATCATAATTTTTTTTATTCAATATTTAAATGAAGTGACATGAGTCAAGATGAGCTACTATATGAATATAAAAACCACATTATTGACTCTATTGATATTCCTAAAAGATCTGAATATATTGAAGGATAAGTTGATATGAAACCAAAATGTTGTATAGTTACTATACAACTAATGAGATTGAAGTGTAGTGATTATGGATAATTTTATTTATTAAGTCTATGAAATCTATATTTTTGAAAAGTTACTTATGCTGCAAGTAATAGCTACATTAAAATATCAAAGATCCCATACCATAATAAATATGATTTGTGCCTCAAACTGAAATATTGTTCTATTTATCCCACAACCATGGATAATGTTGTGTTGTATATTTCATATGAGTATTTTTATATAATGATATAGAGAGGAATATATCGAGGTCAACCTGAATAATTTATAAGAATCTATAATATTTTATTTTGGATAAGGAAATTAATAATTGAAATTGGAAAGGAATACATGAGGGAACTCCTATCATTATACAAGAGACAATAATTGAGAGTAAAAATAATATTTTATCATGGGTTAATCTCACATATAAAAATGTTAGAAAATTCATTGATGATCATGCACACAAAATTTGTGAGGGTATTTGATATTCAAAAATAGAAAATAATAACTCAGAGTAACCTACATATAAAAGGAAAAATAAATTCAAAGGTTCTTTGTTTGAAGATCTTGATTCAATGGTTGGAAATTTGAGTGATATTTTGAAGAAAAATCTCAAAGAAGAATAATAATATGAGTCTATGTTAAGAAGTTTTATCATTAATTTATGAAGAATAAGAAGAAAAATATGCCATCCGTCATTATGGGTTCAGTTTGAGAGAGATAAAGTTATTATAAATAAAACAGAGTGAGAGGATGACCTATTATGCATGTGTTTCACTTATCTGTGTCAATAATTTATGAATATAAGGAGTTGATATATTTTAAGATCATAAGATCACATTGAGTTTTGGAAGCTAGAAATTTTTTTATGAAGAAGACCAATCCAACAGTTCTATAAGTAGTGACTGGGTTTCATTTTTTGTTCTTGAAGATCGGTTAGAATTTGAATACATTTTTATTACTGGAAGGAGATCATATCCTATATATGTAGAAGTATCATGAACTAAACAAGTGATTTAATTCAGATAGGATCTAAAAATAGTGATTTTATATAAATTGTGAGATTCCATAGAACTTAAGGTATCTAGGGTATAAAGGTAGATCATGGCGGGAGGCTATGATAACAGTGTGAAGCTATAAAAAAGTCATGTGGGAAGTATGTAGTTGCAATAATAGTGGGAAGTTGTGTTAGTATGGGATACACCAATGGGTTAGGCTGATAACTACCCACATCTCGCTTGTATTGATGAAAAGATTATAATGTAGAATTTGTGGCTTTGAAAACCCAATCATAAAAAGGAGTAGATCTTTATACTGGGAATTATAAATCTTTTGTTCTACTTTAAATTTCCTTACTACATATCATTTTTTAATTACCTACCAGGCTAAAAATAGGAAATACTTAATTCACCCCCAGGTGTATACACTTATCCTATTGGTAATTTTAACCAATATGAAATAAAGTTTTATCCTTTGATTAGATTTATCTTTTAATACCCACTAAATTTCATTTGACTTCATTAAATACATATTGTATATGTTATAATATCCTAAAATGTATAGATCAAAATCTTTTCTTAATAGTTCACAATTAGAGGTATATTCTAGGAAACTAAAAAATATAAAGAACAAGGTGACCAAGAAGCTGAGAAAATTATCAAGTAATAGATAGGATCAACCATTATATAAAGGAACTTATAATGGTAAGAGCATTGACATATTAATTTTTTATAATTCCTCTAAAGAAACAAGTTCAAGTTGTACGTAATTTTAAGAGGTTTGAAATCATTAACTAGTTGATGTTTTTTATTTTAAATCAATGAGTATTTTTAGATAGACCCCATTGAAGTTATTTCACACATGATAATACATATTAAAGGGATATAATAATATAATTAATAACTGGAATAATAGGATAATAAAATGGAATATGTATTGGTAAAAAATATTGGAAAATCAAACACTCTGTCAAGACAGATTATAACAAAGGATGAATTAGTTATAATTGAAAATGAAATAATTTCATTAAAATATAATTTTTTTTAAAGATTTTATTATGAGAAATTTGTTATTAAATAAGTTATTTGTTCATTTTAAAGGTTTCATATAATTTCCATGAATGTCAATGAATCCCAGCTGGATGTGACAACCAAGAGATTAAAAGAGTTAGAAATTTCCTTAGTGGAATACAATAATATGCATGATGAACAAGTTCTAAAGATTCAAAGTGACTGATAAGATAGATTCAAGTTACTTGAGATACATAAATATTCCCTCAATATTAAGTTCTTAGAGCTTGAGGTAAAGTTTAAATATCTGGAAGCATTAAAATTTAAACCTTCCCAAAGATCTAAGAAATGTAGGGCTGAAACCCAAGTTTTAATGTTGAGTTTTACATAAAAAGGTACTCATGAAAGTGGTAAAGATAGTGTAAAAAAATGTGCATAAACCTCCACCTCATCCACATAGAATAAGTTATCCCACTACTCTGATAAATTTATAAGTGTTAAATCTATTTTATCTATAAATACTGGGAAAAAAAATCAAATTATAGAAAAATGTTGATGAAAAATATGATGGTAATACCACTAAATTAACAATGGAAGAAGTAAGTAAGTCTAATAGAAGTATCCCCCAAATTTGTTCCCAATAAGTTAGGATTCAAACCCATAAATAACAATGTTTTCATGCAGAAAATTATGGAAAAATTTCATCAACAAGAAAAAGAAACAGGTTTTTGGTATTGTTTTGGTTTTTTGGTGATTTGGGAATATGGACATGGAGTACTGGAAAAACATATCAACATATTAAAGTCATATAATTTGAATAGTTAGGGGTATAAAATATGAATATTAGAACAAACCTTCTACAAAGAAAAGGGCATCACAGATAAAGAATAATTTATCCATAAGAAACATATTTGAATCTATTTATAATTTCCTTATGATGTGCAACATTTGTGGTCACTTTTATGATGAATTTTAGTGTAATACTACTAGGTATCATTCATATACTGAGTAGAATAGATAAACACCATATAATTAGAATTGGGTGAAGTAATAATGTGTATATACTTTGGGTTATAAATCATTAAAGAAGACTACACCTGTTAAGAAACTAAAGAAATAAAATCATAATTTCACACAAACTATAATAATATGCTTCTATTGTGGTAAGAAAATCCACTCCAAGGGCATTTATGAACAATCCATGGAAACCATATCTATATGGGGGAATATGGAAATTAACAATAAGTTAATCAAGATGATTGGCATAGTGGAAAAAATATCCATTGAGAAAGATGAGAGGCTAACCAAAAAGGGTAGATTAAAGGTGGTTAGAAGTGTGTGTAGAAGGTGAAATCATCCATGACACTAGGCTATCAGATTTATGATGATTTTTTCTGATCAAATAAAGATATAAAGTTTCAAAGGCAAAGAACTATTAGATACAAGTACCAAATTTGATGCTAGAAAGAAGAAATCCACAGAAAAGAAGAATTATGTGCATGTACCAAATGATATATTAATCATATAGATAGATTAGTTGGAATAAATAAGAAGTTTAGAGAAAGAATAAAATAGTGAAATTGTTATGATATCTCAAGAAAAGAGAGTTATTCTAATAAAGAAGGAATATGGAAAAGAAAATATGTCTAGTTTTCCTAAAGGGGAATAGATCCAGAATCCTAAAGAGGATTCAAGAATGAATAATTTTAGTCATTTAATAGCTTTGAAGAAAAATTTAGTAGTGTTGAGAAATAAATTTCAGTCCTGATGATACAATTGAGAAGGATGTGGTGTCTACCTTATTCAAAAATCAATAGTGATTGTGGTTAAATGTTGGGATTTAAGGTTAATCTTGAAGGAGGGTTGTGATAATTATATAAAAAATATGTAAAACCATCGTTATGATTAATTTTAGATGGTATTAATTACTAATTAGTATCATGTTTTAAACTCATACACAATGTAAAAAAATACACTTCATTCTGTTTTTTTGGTTTTCAGTGGCGATTTAAACTGAAACTAAATGATGCGAGATGATTTGTAGAAAACATTACATTTACCTATGTCACTAGTAAATTAGTGTTGGTTTTTATTTTGTGACATTTTTAGTAGTGGTTTAATCTTCTAATAATAATTTATAGGTTTTCTTTAATTTTATTTAATTATATATATATATATATTTTTTTTCAAAAAACAAAGCTAAAATAAATAAAATAAATAAAAAATAAATTTAGTGATGGTATTTTAAAAACCACTGCTATTTTTTCATGAATTATTTAGTGCTGTTTTTGAAAACCGTAGCTAAAAAAACAACCGAATTTAATTTTTCCTGTAGTGGTATCATAAATATTTGGATCTTATTTGTTAATGAAAGTAACAATAGTGAGGGAATGTGTAATTTATTCCTTAATGGGGATAAACTAATGTAGTCATGAATGTTAGTGAACTATTATTTTCTCAAAATTTGAAAATAGGATATCCCCAACATATGATGAAGTTGAGGTATGACATTCACTCTCCTATACCTATTATTAACTATTCATATTCTCATCATTAAAGGGTATTATTTTTTAAAAAAAATGGGGAAGTAAATTAAACTTTAGTTGAACATATTTATGTGTTTATTAAGGTTATTTAAAGTTTATTAACTCACTTGAAAATATGTTTTATATATCCCTTAAAAGTTTTAGTTTGAGTTGGTACCACATCGAGTAATGAATATGGATATCCATGATTCATTGGTAAAATCACTCTTGTTTTCTATATTAGGTTATCCCATGTAGACTTATTGATGAATCAATTAAGGATTATTTCTATGTAACATTTGGTGCATTCATACTTTAAGGTAAATGAAACATCAATGGGGAGAAGATGGTTCTTAAAATAAAATGAGGAAGGGGAGAAAAATTATCCCTTAGAAGACCTCCCTACGCCCTAATGGTATTTAAACTAGTTTAAGAAATGGATAGAAAAACATTCTTACTCATTTTTATTTATTATCATTAATAGGGAGAATATAAACATTTACATGAGGTATTTAAGAGAATTTGAAAAAAAAACCAAATGGGATTATTGAACTACCCTTTTGGATTATGTGATGTTAATGTTGTATTTTTGTCAACTAGAAATGTATAATGTGAATGTTAGTATATGAATGAACCTGGGTGATGGATTGGAGTATTCACCCAATAGATGTTTTAGAGGTTTCCCATGAATTATGGGTAATGTATATTGAAGATATTTCCATTAGAAATACAAAGTAAATATCACATGTTTACAAAGGAAGTTAGAAGTGTTGGATACCTTAGAACATTTGGTTGGATGAGTTCTAAGATAATATTAGAAAATAAAAAGATTGTATGAGACATAATTCATATAATAACATGAAAATCGATGAAGGAGGAATTCTTATACGATATAAAATAGTTTTTAATAGAGGAAGTAATGGCTATAATTAATAGGATGAGTGATTGATATAACAAGTGTTAAAAGGATAGCTAATTGGATATTGAAGATCCATGATTTAGGAGAATCCCATTATAGTGTGTTGATACATATAAATATTTAAATGATTGTTTATAACACATTGGTGATGGTTTTATAAATGTTTTATATATTTTTAGGAATACCTAAGATTAATTGAATAAATTGAAGATTTTTTTGAAGTAAATATTTTGTATAAGTCTGGAAGTTCATGGTCAATCCACTTCATATGCTGAATCTATATGACACACGATTAGTTGGTTGTTCATGCCTTTTATTTTCATCCTTGCGATTGATATTCTTAGTCATGTGGTTAATCCATACAGCTGATTTTCTACCTCTACCTCATGACCAATCAATTGGTCTTGTTTTTTATCCACTACCTTAGTTACGATTAACATTGTAGGTTGATTTCTTTCATGTGATCGGTCTGTCTATTATAATGGTTGATGGACACAGTCAGTTAGTTATTCATGCGGTCGATTGACATATAGTATCTTATCTTTTTGTGCCTGATGATCAATCTAAATAGTCATGTGGTTGATCCACATCAAGGTCACTTGTCTTCCTGAGCTTATAGTTGATCCAATAGATATAGAAACATGGAAAATATACATATAGTAAATGATAATTTACATATTTAATTTTATAAATATTAAACTACAATGGGAAGATGTAAGGATTGTTCCTTATGGATTTACATATTAAAAACACCTAAATGGGATTTTTATTCAAGACTAAACATCAAGAGAAGCTGATCATGAATATTTGTGAAAAGGGTCAAAGTTTTGGAGTATTTCTTAAATATTTTAAATTTTGTTTAATGAATAAATTTCAAAAATAAAGATAGTGATCTTTTTTGATATTGGAACCATTCTAACATGATTCAAATATCATGATAATATTTTAATCCCTGACACAAGCTAGTTTTAAGAGAACCAAAGAGCAAGAAGAATTTATGGGAAATAAATTTAGCAAGAAGTTATTCTTCTAATTTTATTAAAATTATAATGTGAAAATTTTTAATATGCATAAGATGGTCTAAATTGTTTAAACACCACAAAGATTTATGATTCAAGCTTGAGATGAAGTGAGATGAGTAAAGTTGAGCTGTTATTTGAATGTGAAGATCATATTAATGTCTTCACTGGTATTCATAGAAGCTCTCAAGCTACTAAATGACGAGTTGAATTACAACTTAAATGTTTTAAAATTACTATACAACTTGGAAGATTGAAGTGTAGTGGGTTTAGATAATTTTAGTTGTTATGTATATGAGATTTACATCGTGGATATGTTTCTCAAGCCACGAGAAAGATCTACACTAAAATATATGATATCCCACACCATAAAGAATAAATTTTGTGTCAAAAAATGATTTTTTTTGTGATTTATCATACATGTAATATCCCAATATTTTAGAAGGAAATAGTATGTTTGATAGTTTACAAGATATGCAACATCGAGTTTAAATGAACAAAAAAATACTATTATATGACTGTTATAACTTAGGAAATAAATTTTTGGGTATGAATAGTAATAACTAATTCATAAAATAAATATGAACTCCCTACTCAATATAAATTTATTGGCAAATTATTATAAAATAATAACATAATTTTTAGAAAATTCATTTTAGAAAATAATACATTTTCTACAAAACAATTTTTATTTCTTTTTTATAATTAATTTTTTGATATTATAGAAAATTTATTTTCTAAAATGAACTTTATTTTTTTAATAATAATATAAAAAAATTTCTATGGTGAAATTTTGATAATTTTCTAAAAATATTGTCTTTTCAATGAATTGTGAAAAATACAATTTTTTTAAAAAAAATTATATTTACAGAGTAAAATTATGTTTTGGATTAGTTTTAAATATTCATTATTTAAATTCAATTTAAAATATTCCAACAATTCTTTTTGAAATGGATTTTGTACTTTAATTTTTTATAAAAACATTTTATATTTAAAAGAAGGGTATTTTTTTCTAAAAAATAGTTTTTGTTGCATTTTTCCTATTTAATATTAAATTAAATTATAATTTTTTTTGTTTTGAATTTTGAAAAATGGATACCATATTTGGATTCATAAGTTACAAATTTTTTAAATAAGACCCTTTTATTTTTGGCCAATTTGAATAGTTACCTTGGTAATTTTTGTTACCACGTTAAATGGTGAATTGAGGTAATTTAGGATAAAAATAAAATGATAAGGACAATAAAATAACCCTAAAACATGCTAAAATTTTAGTAAATGAATAATATTCGTCGATAATAATTCAAGGTTTAGTTATATGATAATTATTTCCATATGGATGATATTATTACCTTTATAATATTTTATTTAAAGAAAAGTCAAAGGTGTCACATTCACAGTTTTATTAAAAATAACATTATTAATGTGAGATTATCTAGAATATATGTTTGAATATAATTATTATTTTTATATCTAAAATATTCATCTACATTATGGTAATTTATTTTTAATTTTTAGAGATGAAACAATTACGTTAAATAATTATAAAATGATGATGGAGTAATTATTCAATTAAGGGAAAAATCAAATAAATTATATTAAAAACATTAAAAGAAATATAATTTGAATTAACTATGGTTATACATGAATTTTATATATTATTATGACATATTAGGGGTGTATTAAATGATTTGTATTGAAATAATCTTGTTTTATTTATTTTATTAATGTCAAAGTAATGAATAGTCCTTAAAATATGAATTATGAATATTTTATAGTAAATAATATTTTACTAAATGACATAAAATTTATAAAAATATTAAATTCATAAACCTGATTGGGATAAGGTTGAAAATTTCATCCATGATCCATTTATAGGTCTTTTATAATTTTATTGTAACTATATTAACCCTCAAAGAGTAGAATTCCAAGTTGTCACAATAAGAGTTAAAGATTTTAAATAAGGGTTAAAACCAAAATATAAGGATCATTTAGTAAAAACTTATCTAATTTTTTTTTGTGATGGAATTTTTACCCATATACAAATTATCTTAAAAATAACTCACTTTGGAGCCATTTTTAATTCAGAATTAATTTATATTAATTTAATATTTTGGGAAATTCCAAGAGTGTCTCTCCCATATCTTATAAAAGGGAACATCTTCTTATCATTTATTCACACTTAAGAACCCTTTTGGTTTACCCAAACCATGCAAAAATATCTTCATAGAATCCCTAACCTCATTATAGAGGTTTTAATTTATGAATAACAATACCCTTAGTGGTATTAAGGTGATAAGCAAAGGATATTGTCCGAAGAAAAGAAAGACGAAGAACGTACATGGTGATTTGGACTAAAGGTAAGGGGTTTCTTAACTGAATTTCCATTAATTGGGTTAAAATTATTCTTAATTGATTATGTCATGATAATATTATGCTTGAAATTATTATTTATTATCTTATGTTTCATTTCCACTTGTTTTATGTGGATTTATAGTGAATAGACATAATCGATTCATTTTATTAACATCCACTTCAATGATATGATCTTTTTAAGGGATTTTTGTATCAATTTTATTTATGTAAGACACATTCCTTATACACTAATTATTTATTTTTTTGTAGTGTATATACTAATAATGAATGTATTTTATGACTCTTATCCTTAAAATTAGGGGATTTACATATCCATCTAAGTTTATTTCTTTAATGGGGAATATAATTTAACTAATTACAAAGCGGTAAGGGTTTATTTCAATGTATAATCATTATTCAGGATTATCTATATTTAAGTCTACAGTATATAATATTTCTCTTCCATGCCCATTTTTTCTAAAAATGTTTTCAAAAATGTGTTTACTATTGTCCAATGATTATTTAAATTCATTTTTACCCCTTTTTTATTTTTTTACAAAATGTTTTGAAAGGAATCTTCTTGTCATTTTCCAAAAAGGATATTTTATGATTTTTTTCTTACAAAATAGTAAAAGGAATCTTTTTTAAATTATAAATCATGAATATAATTTCCTACCATCATGACGCCTTAATTATTTGAAGTTTATTTTACAATATTTCAATATTATTTTCAAAGAAAATGTTTTTCTTTGTAATTTTGTTGGTTTTCAAAAATAAAAATAAAAATATAAAGGATATTTTCCTTAAGAATTATTTCAAGTGATCTTTAAAAATAAATTTCCTTCTAAGAAAAAATTATTTGATGTTACTTAGTCTTTATTGGGATATTATCTAAGGATACCATCATTATTCTTTTTATGGATGGTTTATTTTTATGATGAAAAGTTATTGATAAAACCCGTTACATTTTTAATGGGATATAATTTAAAGAAATTAATTTATTTTCATGAGTTCTAATATGATGAACATTTTACAATCATGTATCCTTTTATTTATGCGACATGTGGGACCTATATCTTCCTCTAATGTATTGGGTAAATATGGATAGCTCATGAGTAAAATTGTTATGTATGAACCAGATTACATGTTCACAAATGTTATGCATGAACTTGATTACATGTTAAAAATTATATACATGAACTTGATTAAACGCTCATAGTGTTATGCTTTGACCTATCTTTCATGTCCATAAGATTATTCTTGGACCTAGTTTCATTTCCATAAGCTTATATGAGATCCCGATTTAATGTCATTAACTTAATTATTTAACCTGTTTCTATTTATACATGTTCATAATGTTATAAGTTTATGTGTATTCCATAATATCATGTACCATGTTAATGTTAAACTCTCATGGCACATGTTCTTTTATTTTTTTTTGATTTATGTGTTATAAACTTCCAGTATTTATTCCATGACTCAAGATTATGAATATATGATATGCAGGGTATATATTTTTGAATGTTAAGTTTGTATTCTCACACCCCTATGATCATTTTATGTTTTTGTGATTATTTATATCTCATGTGTTTACCCTTACTAAGCATCTGATCTCACCCTTATTATGTTTTATTTTTCCTAGGTTATGAGGAAAGATGTTAAATGAATTATGTCTAGAAGGATTTCACATGGATGATGTTGACGACCTTTGGTGAAATAAGGACAACTAGGTATAGTGGGAGGTAATGTTAATCTTTATGAGCCAGTTTTTTATGAACCTAAGTTGTTAAGAGTTTTTCCTAATTCTCTAAAATTATAAACCTAAAAGGTCATTGGGTATGTAAGTGATTCGATATTTATTTTCAATGTTGTATGTTGTTTTGGAAAAAATATGGTCACATTTATTAGTAACAAAGTTAGAAATGCAATGTTTATATTTTTATCATGGAATCCAAATATGTGGATTCTAGGTTGTTATAGTTAGTATCCACGTAGGGTTTAGATAAATTTGGATATTATGATGTTTTCATGAGAATTTATATTAATCTCTATAAATACCATTAGGGTTTAGATAAATTTGTAGATTATGATGTTTTCATGAGAATTTATATTAATAGTTATAAATACCATTATGGGTATATAAGACCATAAGTTCAGAGTCTTTGAAACCCCTTTGGAAACATTTATTTTTGAGATAATTATGGTTTATTAAATTTTGGGATGGAAAATGAAAGGTATGTGATAACCTTTGAGGTTAAAATATTTCTTTATTGTTGAATATATTAAGGTTAATTTTAAGGATGTTTATCACATTTTTATAATTTTATAAGGATAATTTTAGAAAAAGGAAAACACATAGGATGGGTGATAACCCATTGCATCTGTAAAGGCTATGAGGTTTGAACCCCTAACTGAAGGGTGATAAGTAAGCATTACATACCACTAGACTATGTGAATTCCTGATCAATATTCCATTTTCTTAAAAAAATTTATGGATGAAGAATAAGTTGATTTTGGGGAACATATGTTTTATCGTATAGATAACTATGGGATTAGATATTGATTTGGTGGTTAAGTAATTAATGTTATTTGAGAAAAAGTTCACTATTTTAGGAAACTTATATGAAATTATGGGATATTACTTGAGTAATAAAAGTTGAATTGTCTTTTGGAAGCACATATGATTTTATTGTGATTTATAGTGATCTAGATTACATATGAAAATGATTATAATATCTTAGAGATTATGTTATTAGGGAAATTACATTTTTTTGTATGATACTTTAAGAGTGTTTCATCATAGTAACATGATACAAAATGATATGAAAAAAATCCTGGTTATATAATGTTAAACTATATCACAACATCCCCACCATAAGACATTAAACTATATAGTGCGTGTTGGAAATTAATTTAACATGTTCTCTAGTGCACTATGAGTAATCTTATAACCACCTATTATTTCTCACACTGAGTATGAATCACATTAGCTTATAGGTATTAATATATATATCCCATTAATAATATTTGAGATGCACTATCTCTTATGTCAAGAAACACAATCTTAGTATCATGACATCAAAATGCACTTTACAAGGCCCATTATGTAAGACCTTAAAATTATTAGAGAGGCCCCTTAAATGGGATATGAATCCCACACTTATGAGTTAGATATTTGTGAGAGTCTCTAGAATATGGTCACATATTTCTAATATCCCATGCTAATGAAACAGTACATCCCAATGTAAGAGTCTGATCTATATAGGAACCTTTCATTAGAACTTTGTATGACTTGATTCCTATTACCTTAAGATATTTAGTGACACCTAGATCACTTATCCCAAGACATTTCAAAAATTATATTTTCACTTTTCATGATATGGTAGTGAGTACTCTCACTTGATTGTGTTGGGTTTCATCCTTCATTTTCACACCATTGTACCGAAAGTATTTCATCCCACTTCCCCTATATGTGATCTAGATCTTTATAAAAATATTATATCATAAGGAATATAAGTTAATTGATTATTTTCACTCGAGTATTTGTAATGATGTTAAAATATTTGATAATGATCCTAGTCATAAATAATAAAAAAATTTAAAACCCTTATTCTTTTAGGTTATCTATATCCATAAAATAATTCTCACTACACATTTTTTCCACATCTCAAGGTTTTCAACAATGAAAAAATTCCCCAATTTTTTTTTATTTTTGACTAAAATATTTTAAAATATATAGTACAAGCCCATTTTTCATAGTGTTAAATTCCATGAAATATAATCCTTACCACTTGACCATAAACTATTTGAAATCCATGTTCTGGTCACATGATGTTGAACTATATGAAAAAAGTAATAGATGTATGAATTTAAACTGTATGGAAGAAGTTCATACCACATGAATTTAAATTACTCATAATTCATCCTCTAGTACACATTTAATGACTTTAAACAACTAATATTGTCTTACGTGATATGGAATCATTCCCTTACATAGGATCTTAATCAGTGTAGGAATTATTGGTGATTGGATTGTTTCTATCATTCACCTAAACCAAAAACAATTTCCTCTTTTCTAAAAGTGATTGATCTATTTGGGGATCAGTTAAAATAACTATGTGTAGCTTGATTATTATCTTTACATGATAGGTATTGATTCTCATATCTCTTATCTTAGGCCCATCTGTAAATATCCATCACTCTCAATCCACTTATCCTTACACAAGAGTCCAATCCATGTGTGAATCCTAGGTGAAAGTTTTATTTTCATTTATCATTATACACCAAGGGGATAATTCCCTATATAATATTTTTAATTTTCTAATGATGTTAAATTCATAGTACATATGTCTTAGAAGCATAATACTAAATTTCATTTCATAATTTCCCAACCGCATGACTCTAAAATACATGATATATGGTCTACGCTACATGAACTTAAATTAATAAGGTTGTTTTGTGCCACATAACTCATATTTCCTTACATGAGATCCATATAAATGTAAGGGTTCATGATATGTTAGACCCTGAACTAAGTTAAAATAACCCTTTATCTCTAAAATTCCTAGTGTTTGGGTCACCCAATATTTATATTTGGTTATTCATTAGATAATCACCTTGAATACAGTAATGTGGTTCCTCCTATTTCAAATACCATTCAATGATATTAAATTTTCTCTCCTTGAAATTTAAGTAAGATCAGTAAAAGGGTTATCCTTTATAAGTACTACATGTGGATTGATCCCATCTATGAAATGATACACATGGGTGTCTAAATCATCATAAAGAACTATGAATCCTAATCAAAACCCAAATTTTCACCAGTTCTTGGATCCTTTGATTCATTTCTGGATTCCCTTCATAGGACCAAGACTGAGGTAAAGACATATAATTTTGCATATGATCCAAATCCATGCACCCCCACCACATGAAAGTCATTATCATGTGATGTTAAACTATATGAAAATGATCTTCTCTATATGATCCTAAACTTCTTATAGAGATATGTTCTATACAACAAAATAACATTACATGAGAGTAAAACCCTTGTTAGGATGCCCAATATAGGGGTTCTCCTTAAAAAATCAATAGGATAAAATTCCCTTGTTTTGAAATTATATACTAGTGTTTGGGGAATCTTGATACATGCATCAGGACACTTTCCCAAGATATATACCAGAACACTTTCTTGAGAGCGGCCAATGATCCCATCTTGATTTGAATTCTCACCATAATTAGAAAATGATCATTTCTATAAATATGAGGTTGACCTATGTGGGGTATATATTTACAAGAACTATGTATGGATTTATTTTTGATACCTTAAGATACATAGTGACGCCTAGATATCCAATCCTAAACTCATCAAAAAACTCATATCCCATCCATAGGTTTAATCATCATAACATTAAAATAGTGTTCACCACTCTATGAAATAGTCTATATAGACATTGGGCTCTCCATTCACAATGGGTTTTTCCACTCACTTTTTATATAGGATTTCTAACCCCCTTGGTCAAAGATGTATGATCTTAAACCCTGGAAGCAGTTGATTAAAGCTACATGACCTTAAAATATAGTAAAATATAGGCTATGATCACTAGACCCACTGGTTTAGAAAAAAGTCAGATCAATCTTGTGTCACATCATTTCACCCTGAGAATGTGTTAAATATGTGGTGACATAACCTTTTAGGGTGATTAAACCCTTATTGTATATATCATTCTCCATAAACTTACTTCATTTATTGGATTTCTAAATCATCACAAACCTTTAATGACTATTGTAATTGAGTGTATTCATCCCCAAATGTCACCTCAGTTTCATTATAAATCAATGCACCTAATATGGATTTGCATAAATTCACATAATTTGGACTATCAATTGGAGGAATATTCATCCTAAGGGGAATTTACTTTAATCTTAGTATGCCACAACTATTGGAGTTGGTGGCCTTGAACCAACTACTTTGTAATTTATTCATTAAATAAATACCTTATCACATCTTGATTGTTCTTCTACATGACAATGCATGTGATAATGTCCTAAGGATAATTGTTGCATTAAAGGGTCATAGTGGATCCCTATAATGATGAGAACATGGAAGTTACATAATACTGTTCTTGAATATATATATTCTATATCCCAATGATGTTATTTAAGGGACACAAATAATACAGGCCATTAGCGGTGAGGACTCATAAAACTTCGAGGCACCTTCTCATGGTGTGCGCCCTTGGTAATATCCAGGAGAATATTATGAGAATGAGACCTGCCAGTAGGAAGTCCACATTTCATAGTGTCATTGGACGTTATTATCTGTGAATGTGTGTATTGGTCCTTAGACTTTAAGATTATTATTAATGGGTATTATAACTCACACACTTATATGTATTGATGAAAACTATGACAAATCACTGTTCGCAGTGAGGTAGGATATGTTGGGTGCATCACGAGTGATACTGCATTAATAGATAATGCGAGAAAGGATTTACCCCTTTTATTCCATAATGGAAGTAGATATCTCATTCCCTTTGATAGAATTTATATAGCCTAAATAAATCCATGTACATGGTGAGGAATGGGCAAGTTCAATTATGGAAAGTCAAAGAAAGAATAATCGAGCACATAGGTTGATGACACTAGCATCCAGCCCACTTGATATGAGATATCGTGACAAAGGGATTACATTACTCGGTAAGCGTTCGTAGGAGGTGACACGTCAATGTGGCGTTAACTTCTTTCTCTATGGGTGCCTTGGAGTGTTTCTAGATGTTAACCTTGGAATTTAGGTAGGCTCCGTCTAATGCCAGTGAGAAAGATTCCTTGAGGGTCACACACTATGTGTGTCCAAATATCTCAGTTAAATATTAATTTAACAAGTTAAATTAAGATTATTCTCGATTTTTGTTTAATAATTATTTAAGGATTCCTGATCACATTTATTTCGACACTAGTTATTCGAGATAATATATTATGGGTGAAATAATATATTTATTTGTGAGTAATGTAGTGATATTTATTTTAGAAATAAATAGCCATTATTCAAGGTCTAATAAATGTGGTGGAGGAAATAAAGAAAAATGTAAAAATAAAAGTACACACCGTGTATATTAAATATACACTCCATGTATTTTTTTCTAGGAATTTATGAGAAATAATATTATTTATTTAATTAAATAATATTAGGTATAATTCTCTGGGCACATGTCAAGTAATAATAATAGTCAACTATTATTATTATACATGGGGTATTACTAAGAATTAAATTAAATGAATAAATTATTTCATGTAATTAATTCATTTTATTATTCTATGTAATTAAAATCCCAATTATATAATTCTCATTAGCCTATCCATTTTTGGGTGTTGTGCATAATGGATTTGGAAAATCTCTCAAGCAAAGAGAGAATTTCTTTTCCACCAAGAACGCTCTCAAGCTACAAGAGAGAGATCCACCTCCACCGGATCAAGGCGATCTAAGGCTCTTCTGTGCTTGCACCCGGATATCCCTTCAGTGATGTCCAAAGATACATGGAGCACATGTGGATCACTACTAGAGGAATCCTACACTTGGATTCTACGATGCAACGATGGATCACATTGGATCATGACCAGAAACATCAACGAAGAAAGAATCCCATCAAGGTAATTCTTGTCAATTAATTAAATTTATTATTTTCAATATATGATGATCCTATTTATGGTTCAGGGACTCCCATATTTATTTTTCTTTCTTCGTTCTATTCCAAAGATCCGGAGTTTTATTATCGTGACATATCTAGGATTTATCGTTGTTAACGCTAAAACTAAAGTTGGGTACACCCTCCAACATGATTCTGTTGTGCTCAGAACCTACACCAACAACATCATGGTAGAACCCGTCATTTGAATTTGGTATACAATTATCCTTTATGTACTTTCTCCATACCACCATCCCCTGATTAAAATATTCTAATATGTGACTTACACATTCCATGATTCTATTCAAGTGGATTAATATATCTATGATATTATTCATATAGGAACCCCACTTTTTAAGAACCTAGTTCTTATTTTGAGGTACGAGTTTCTTCTTTTCTCCTTTACTTAAGTTTTTTTGAGAAAATAAGGAAAATGGGGAAAAATCCTAAATTTTGGAAAGTACACGCCGTGTACTTTTCCACACGATGTGTACTTTTGGCCGTGTGGGATGAGTACACAGTGCGTGTGGCCATGTCGGCGATGAAGGGTGTAGGAACCAAATACACTCCGTGTAGTGGTCCCTTACACACCGTGTAGTCAGTCGGCGGGTGAATAGTGAGGCAGTGGCCAGCTGTGGGGCAGCACACACCGTGTACTCATGAAGACATGCCATGTAGTCATGTCGGCAAGTGAACAGTGCCATGCTGGCGGGAAGCCATCAGAGGAACAGTTTAAAAATGGGAATTAGCCTCCCCTGTTCACAGGGAAGGCTTAGAACGGGAAGAGGGCTCAGGAGAGGAAGGCTGAAGCTTTGGAGATCCACCGAGCGCACATCAGGAATCTGTTTCTGCCTCGAACGATCTCGTTGGAACCGCACGAGTAAGAGTTTCATTCTCCTGGTGTGTCTCTTTCCAATTCTTCCTCTAATGGAAGTTATTTTCATTTAATCGATAATTATTTTACCTCAGATCTACCTCGTTCTAGGAAGATTCGTGGAACGTCGTTCGAGTATACTGATCAGGGGCGTTTAAGGTAGGTGGCTTGGTGTTTATTTTCCAACTGTCGTGCGTTTTTGCATGTTTTTGAGCTACGAACCCATATTTTGGGTGTCGTGTGGCTGAGGGTGGGGATATTTTAAATACCTAGAATTTTATAGGTAATTAAATGTGATATTAAAATGCTGTTTGGGATCACTGCTTGGATCCAGGACCACCCCGGGGGTGAATTCCTCTATTTAACCATTTGGCCAGGATACCCAAGGGTATGCCTTGTTTATATTAAGCCTTTAAAGTAATGATTGTAGAATTTACTTGAGAGGAATTGCTTGTGTACTATTTGGTTACATGTTGGGCTTGGCCGAGTTACCTTTTTAGCCTGAGGGCAGTGTTGTGATTAGACTGTGGGCATTGTACTACTTAGCCTATGGGAAACTTCTTCCGTTCCTGTGGGAAGTTGATTCTGTGCCTGTGGGCGACACTTCTTACACCCATGGGAAATATCTGTATGCCTGTGGGAAGATTCTTGTGTTGGTTTCTCCTTACCCGATGGTAGGAGTTGTACGTGTCTGAGGACATTGGTTGTTTACTTAGAATATTCACGGTGGTGATATTTTAAATAAATGATTAAATGGATATTAAAATGGAAATATAACTGGTTAAGTTAGTTACTTTTAGTAATTCTTAATTTATTGCATTTTACTACTGCACACTATTGTTGCAAGCTTTCACACAGTTGGGCACGAGCCTTTGGTGGGTGCCTACTGGGAATTTATTTCTCACACCCTATTTGGGTTATGCTTTTCGGCCCAAATAGATTACGTTTCTGTAGGTGTAGATAGGGGCAAGAGTCCCTATATAGGTACTTGATTGCTGCTGGGGTGTAGGAGATCATGGGACCGAGCATTGGCTCGCGATGCCGCTGGCTGTTCTGTTTTTCTTTTTCGTACCTGTACTTCAGTTGTATTGTATTGATCGTGTAACATGTTCTGGCTGTTTTGTTGAATAGTTACATGCTGCATCTTCACATATATATGACTGCTGGTTTCCCTTTTGTTATCAGTTATCCATTTCAGTTACATATACTTTTGCTGCTTCCGCTATTTTTGTATGTTTTATTTCATTCCACTGCGCTACACTTTGACAAATGTGGGCATAGTTTCCCCACTATCAGACCTGGGCCCTCACTACTAGTCGGCATCCTCTGGCGTTTGGGGAAATGTGCTTGAGGTCACGTGGTGAACCGGGTCCGGGGCACCCGTTGAGTGGCACCCGGAACCGGGACGTTACATAGTGGTATCAGAGGAGTTATTTTCTTTGAATTACTATTTGGAGCCTTAGTTAGGGATAGGACGAGAACGATAGTTGGTAATAAGCTGTGCCCGGGAGTAGCTAACCCGTGTACAGGGAAAAGCCAGTCTACCTCGTATTTTTGCAATTCTTTTGATTTTTCAAATTTTACAGTTGATTTGTTTTCACTATTGGGTGACGCAACTTGATATTGTGCTGTTATATTTTATTAATGGGTTCTATTTAGTTGTAACCCGATGAGATGAGGGTATGTCATCTCATGCATCATATGGACACATGCTAGGAATCACATTCCATGCATATTTTCCATGCCATGTAGGTGCATTAGAAATCACATGTTGTTGTGATAGTTATTGTGCTAGTAAAAGCATGTTGTTGTGATAGTTGCTTTGATAGATACTTGCTATTTGATACGGTATTATTGTGTGAGCCTGTTTATAGAATGGATGCCAAAATTTGGTTTTTGGGGAGTATGTGCCCCCATTTACTGGAATTTGGTGGATCATTGACTGTTCATTTTGTTAAAACATAGATAAGATGTCAAACTTTGATTCGTGGGGAGTATGGGCCCTCACGGGTCAGAATTTGACACTTAGGTGTTGTTTTGCAGTGTTTTCTGGGCACCAGAGTTGTTTCTGAGGCATACTGTCTGGAATTCCCATTATACACGCCGTGTAGTACCTTCTACACACCGTGTATGGTCTTCTGTTTGGGAATAAAAAAATAAACTTTTTGAGTAAACGCCGTGTAACCTAAGTACACGCCGTGTAGTCTCTTCCCGTGTCACAAACCGTGTGGGCGGCGACATGGGGAAGGGGAAATGCTTGGGGCGAACACACCATATACCAGAAGTACACACCGTGTAATGTTGACCCGGAGACCCAGCCGTGTAACTAACAAACACGGTCCGGTGTAGTTGTTTCTTGAACACGCCATGTCAATGAAGAACACGCCGTGTAGTGTGACTTGGGGACCCGACCGTGTAACTAATAACACAGGTCGGGGAAATCCCTTCATGTACACGCCGTGTGTATATAGAAGATGCCATGTAGGTTGAGCCGTGTATCCGGCCGTGTAACTAACAACACGGGTCGACATAGCTCGTCTAGTACACGCCGTGTACCTGTGGGACACGCCGTGTAGTCTTGTCCTAAGACAGACCATGTGGAGTTAGCCGAGTGGCTGGGAAACGGGGTGGGTTACACTCCGTGTGCAGGTGTAACATGCCGTGTAGTGTCAAGCTGAGTAGTCGGTCGTTTCACATACGACACAGGCAGTTGGAAAATCTCACCAGACACATCGTGTAGATTATATACACGCCGTGTAGTTTTGTTCAATGGGATCCATGTGGCTTAGCCATGTAGAAGGACTCAGACAGGGAAGGGAAGTCAAGTACACGTCGTGTATTCAGTGTACACGCCGTGTAGTCCTGTTTTTAAAATTTTGAATGTCTTCTTCCTCCTATTACCTTTTGGGTTTCTTCGTTTTCAGTCTTTAATAATCTTGAATCTAAGGCGTGTTTTTGACCTTGTAGTGTCATGCCGCCTAGACGACCATGCGTTGTTCACCAGGATAGCGGTAATGAGCATACTCTGGGGATGGTGATCCATGGGCTACTAGTGTATCCTCCAGTAGAGCCAGATGCAACGCCGGCTGTTATACCAGACGCAAGCGTAGAGGCGTAGTTTCGTGAAGGCTTTATGCGGTTCATGCAGACCTTTCTGGGTGCACCGCCGACTACCACATCTATGGCCGAGCTGACACGTATCTTCCAGCAGTAGCATCTGCCTACGTTTTCAAGGGATGGAGGACCTCAGGCCGCGGAGTCTTGGCTAGGGTCGATGAAGAATATTTTCGAGCACCTTGAGATGCCTCCCGGGCAGAGGGTCAAGCTCACAACGTATATGCTGCGTGATTCCGCCAAGAGGTGGTGGGATGTTACCACCCAGTCAGAGCATTATAGAGACATGGAATGGGAATATTTTCAGGCAGTCTTTTATGACTTCTTCTTCCCGGAGACGCTGAGGGCAGATAGATCTTGAGAGTTCATGAATCTACAGCAGGGCGCTATGTCAGTGATGGATTATTCTGCTCGCTTTACCAAGCTTCAGCATTTTGCACCCGTTCTGGTGGGTGATGAGATGTTGAGGGCCAGAAGTTTTGAGGATGGTCTTCGTTATGACATCCGAGCGCTGGTGAATGTTTTCATGTTTCCTTCAGTACACGCTATTGTGAACCAGGCGCTGATTACAAAGAGGAACCTTCGGGAATCTAGTGGTGTGGGCCAGGGCGGTTCATCACCAGTTAATTGTACGATTTTTTCTGGCAAGAGGAAGATACAGATGGACTTCTCCTAGGGTGGTAGTACCAGTTAGAAGAATGCTTCAGGTGGCTAGGTCATGTGATACCAGTGTGGTAAGAAGGGTCACAAGAGGCCACAGTGTCCATAAGACCCAGTGGAGTGCCAATCTTGCGGTAGGATGGGTCATTTATAGTGCTTTTGCAGGGCGTTTCCATCGATGGCTAGTGAGAGGGGTTCTGTACAGACTCCGCTTGAGGGAGCAGGACCAGTGGCTTCTTACTAGTCAGGGAACTGGAATACGTTAGGGCGTACAGGCAGAGATGGTGGTCGTGGCCGTGGTGGCCAGACACCAGGATCTCAGAGGCAGCAGGGTGGGACATCTCAGGGTAGCCAGGCTGTGTCATAGGGCCGCGACACTGGGAAGGCATATGCATTGCAATAGACCCAGCAGGAGCAGGATCTCAGACCTTCTACAGTCAGAGGTACTATTCTAGTAGCTTTTGTTTTATCTTTAGTAATTTTCGATACGGGTGCTACACATAGTTTTATATATGTGCCCGTTGTGGAGAGTCTTGGGCTCTATGTTTCTACTTCTTTTGATATCATGACTCTAGACACTCCGTTGAGAACTAGAACGGCTGGTGTGCGTCAGTGCAAGGAGTTCCCCCTTGAGGTTGGTGGGTGTCAATTTCTTTGGGACTTCTATGTCTTAGAGATGACAGCTTATGACGTCATTCTCGGGATGGACTGGTTGGTTCCCTTTTGAGCCTTTGTAGACTGCTATCGTCGCAGTGTGCGTTTCAAGTCAGCAGAGGGTGGAGAGTTTATATACAATGGCGAATGGGATGTTCAGGCGAGTTGAGTTGGACCAGAGCATCATGGGCAAGGGGGAGTCACATCCTAGATTGCGAGTTTATATCTGGACGACCAGGGGACTTGTTAGAAGGATTTCCCTCCAGTGGTTGATCGTTTCAGGGATGTCTTCCTGGATGAATTTTTAGGTCTTCCTCTGGAGCGTGAGGTGGATTTATCTTTTGAGCTCATGCCAGGAGCAGCACCGGTGTCCATTCCTCCTTATAGGATGGCTACGCCCGAGTTACAGGAGCTCAAGAGGCAGTTAGAGGAGTTATAGGAAAATGGTTTTATCTGAACCAGTACTTCTCCTTGGGGTTCTCCAGTCCTCTTTGTGAAGAAGGCGGACGGTACCCTCAGACTCTGTGTGTATTATCAGAAGTTGAACCAGTTGACGGTTAAGAACCAATATCCCCTGCCGAGGATTTCTGATCTTTTTGATCAACTTCATGGAGCACGAGTGTTCTCGAAGATTGACTTGAGATTAGGATATCATAAGCTGTGTGTTAGACCATATGATATACCTCTCGCAGCTTTCGGGAGCAGATATGGTCTGTACAAGTACTTGGTTATGCCGTTCGGACTCATGAACGCGCCAGCAGTTTTCATGTCTCTAATGAATCGTGTGTTCCATTCTTATCTGGATTATTTTGTGGTAGTATTCATGGATGATATCTTGGTGTACTCTCACAGTCGACATGACCATTCCACCCATCTTGAGATCGTATTGAGTACACTGAGAGAGCATCGACTATATACTAAGATCTCAAAGTGCCACTTTTGGATGGACCAGATTCACTTCCTTGGTCATATCACCTCAGAGGCAGGAGTTTTCGTGGACCCAGAGAAGGTAATAGCAATAGTTTCCTGGGATCAGCCTAAGAACGTGTTTGAAATACAGAGTTTCTTAGGGATGGCTGGTTACTACAGACGTTTCATCCAGGACTTCCCCGCTTAGCAGCGCCATTGACGGGTTTGAATAAGAAGGGTGTGAAGTTCATTTGTACTAAAGCTTGTGAGATAGCCTTTCAGGATCTGAAATGAAGGTTGACATCAGCACCGATCTCGATACTCCCAGAGCAGGGGAAGAGCTATACAGTTTACTGTGATGCATCAGGGATTGGTCTGGGAGCAGTATTGATGCAGGGCGATCGAGTAGTTGTGTACTGGTCTCGGCAGTTGAGGCCACATGAGAGGAATTACCCGACACATGATCTCAAGTTGGCTGCAGTTGTTCATGCGTTACGCTGTTTGAGACATTATCTCTTGGGTGATCATTTTGTGGTTTTCACTGACCACAAAAGTCTCAAATATATCTTTACTCAGTGTGACTTGAATCTGAGGTACCGAAGGTGGGTCGAATACCTTCAGTCCTTCGATTTTGATCTTGCCTATACACCTGGTAAAGGTAATGCAGTAGCTGATGCATTGAGCAGGAAGACTCAGATACAGGCAGTGCAGGAGGCCAGTGGTGAGTGGAAGCTTATGGATTTGTTCTCTGAGATGCATTTGGAGGTTCAAGATAGTTAGGGGAAAACTTATCTTTAATATTTAGCTGTGACTTCTACCCTCCTTGATAGAGTAAGGATGAGACAACTATCTGATTCAGAAGGCCTAGTTATACGGGAGTCGGTGGTAAGTGAGGACCCTCCTCCTGGTTGGACGATAGGCGATGATGAGGTATTGCGTTTCCATGGATGAGTATGGGTTCCATAAGATATACACGAGGAGCTGATGTGGGAGTTTCATGATTCAATTTGGGCAGTTCATCCCGGGGTTACCAAGATGTACCGTGACTTGAGGCGTCAGTACTGGTGGCTGGGTATGAAGAGCGAGATAGCTGGTATTGTTATAAGATGTTCCACCTGTCAACAGGTGAAGGCAAATCATTAGAGGCCAGCCGGACTGTTACAGAAGTTACCCATCCCGGAGTGGAAATGGAATGATGTCGCGATAGACTTCGTGACTGGGTTGCCGAGGTCACCTCGAGGCAATGATGCCGTGTGGGTTGTTGTGGACAGACTCACAAAGGTAGATCACTTTTTGCCGATCAAGGAGACCTTCGGTGTTGATGATCTCGGAAGGTTGTATATCCGAGAGATCGTATGTCTTCATGGGGTCCCTCGTTCTATCATTTCAGATAGGGACGCCCGTTTTACATCTCGTTTCTGGCAGAGTTTTCAGAGGGCACTGGTACACAGGTGCTTCTGAGCACAGCTTACCACCCTCAGACCGATGGCCAGTCAGAGCGTACGATACAGGTTCTTGAGGACATGCTGCGTGAATGCATCCTAGACTTTGGGGGATCTTGGGAGAAGCACATACCCCTAGTTGAGTTTTCCTATAAAAATAGTTTTCAGGAAACTATTGAGATGGCACCATATGAAGATTTATATGGTAGGCCATGCCGATCACCCTTGTGCTGGTTAGAGGCAGGTGAGGAAGCTTTACTGGGACCACGTCTTGTTCAGGAGACTTCTGAGCAGGTCCAGTTAATTCAGAAGCGGATGGCTACTGCACAGTATCGTCAGAAGTCTTATGCTGATTGCCACAGATAACCTTTGGAGTTTTTGGTCGGGGATCGGGTTTTCTTGCGTGTTTCGTTGAGTTTGGGACCCAAGCGGATCAGGAGATAGGGTAAACTTTCACTGAGGTATGTGGGGCCATTTGATATTTTGGAGAGAATCAGGCCGGTTGCCTATCGGTTGCAGTTTCCTCAGAGGTACCGGGCCATGCACGATGTCTTCCATGTATCTCAGTTGTGCCACAATCATTCAGAATAGTCTCATATCCTTCAGCCTGAGGAGGTTGAGCTTCAGGTAGATGGGTCCTTTGAGGAGCATCCGATTCATATCGTTGATAGGAGCACGAAGGTTCTCTAAGGCCAGTCAGTTTCTCTCATACGGGTGCTATGGTAGCATGGCTGAGTGCAGGACGAAACCTGGGAGCGGGAGACTGATATACGTGATCAGTGGCCAAAGTTATTCTAAGCTATATCTTCGCCACCCATGGAAGGGAAATTTGGGGACGAATTGCTTAAAGGGGGGAAGTTTGTAAGAACCCGATTCTTATTTTGATGTACGAGTTTCTTATTTTCTCCTTTACTTAAGTGTTTTTGAGAAAATAAGGAAAATGGGGAAAAATCCTAAATTTTGGAAAGTACATGCCGTGTACTTTTCCACACGCCGTGTACTTTTGGCCGTGTGGGATGAGTACATAGGGTGTGTGGCTATGTCAGCGATGAAGGGTGTAGGAACCAAATACACGCCGTGTAGTGGTCCCTTACATGCTGTGTAGTCAGTCGACAGGTGAATAGTGAGGCGGTGGCCAGCTGTGGGGTATCACACGCCGTGTACTCATGAAGACATGCTGTGTAGTCATGTCGGAAGGTGAACAGTGCCGCGCTGGCGGGAATCTGTCAGAGGAACAATTTAAAAATGGGATGTACACGCCATGTACTTGGAAATACATGCCGTGTACTTTGTTTTTTTCGCTTAAAATTGGTAGTAGCCTCCCCCGTTCACAGGGAAGGCTTGGAACGGGAATAGGGATCAGGAGAGGAAGGTCGGAGCTTTGGAGATCCACCGAGCGCACGTTAGGAATCCGTTTCCGCCTCGGACAATCTCGTTGGAACCGCATGGGTAAGAGATTCCTTCTCCTGGTGTGTCTCTAGACAATTATTCCTCTAATGGAAGTTATTTTCATTTAAGTGAGAATTATTTTACCTCAGATCTACCTCGTTCTAGGACGATTCGTGGAACGTCATTTGAGTATACTGATCAGGGGCATTTAAGGTAGGTGTCTTGGTGTTTATTTTCCAAGTGTCATGCATTTTTTCATGTTTTTGAGCTATGAACCCATATTTGGGGAGTCTTGTGGCTGAGGATGGGGCTATTTTAAATACCTATAATTTTATAGGTAATTAAATGTGATATTAAAATGCTGTTTGGGATCGCTGCTTGGATCCAGGACTACCCCGGGGGTGCGTTCCTCTGTTTAGCCATTTGGCCAGGATACCCGAGGGTATACCTTGTTTATATTATGCCTTTAAAGTAATGATTGTAGAATTTACTTGAGAGGAATTTCTTGTGTACTGTTTGGTTACATGTTGGGCTTGGCCCGATTAACTATTTAGCCTCAGGGAAGTGTTGTGATTAGCCTGTGGGCATTGTACTACTTAGCCTATGGGCAACTTCTTCCGTGCCTGTGGGCAGTCAATTCTGTGCCTGTGGGCAACACTTCTTATGCCTGTGGGCAATATCCGTACGCCTGTGGGAAGATTATTGTGTTGGTTTATCCTTACCCAAGGGTAGGAGTTGTACGTGTCTGAGGACATTGGATGTTTACTTAGAATATTCACTGTGGTGATATTTTAAATAATGGATTAAATGGATATTAAAATGGAAATATAACTGGTTAAGTTAGTTACTTTCAGTACTGCTTACTTTATTGCATTTTACTACTGTACACTGTTGTTGCATGCTTTCACACAGTTGGGAACGAGATTTTGGTGGGTTATTACTGGGAATTTATTTCTCACACCCTGTTTGGGTCATGCTTTTCGGCCCAAACATATTATGTTTCTTCAGGTGTGGATAGGGGCAAGAGTCCCTATACAGGTACTTGATTGCTGCTGGGGTGTAAGAGAGCATGGGACCGAGCATTGACTCATGATTCCACTGGTTGTTCTGTTTTGCTTTTCTATACCTGTACTTCAGTTGTATTGTATTGATCGTGTAACATGTTCTGGCTATTTTATAGAATAGTGACATAATGAATCTTCACATATATATGACTGCTGGTTTCCCTTTTGTTATCAGTTATCCATTTCAGTTACATATACTGTTGTTGCTTACACTGTTGTTGTATGTTTTATTTCATTCCGCTGCACTACACTTTGACAAATGAGGGAATAGTTTCCCCACTATCAGACCTGGGCCCTCGCTGCTAGTCGGCAGCCTCTGGCATTTGAGGAAATGCGCTTGAGGTCACGTGGCGAACCGGTTTTGGGGAACTCGTTGAGTGGCACCCGGAACTGGGACGTTACACACTTTTTCTTAAATGATTATTACATTATATTTGAAATAAATAGGATAATTGTAATACATTTTATAATTTAAATGTTTAGTATCCTGGGAAAATTAGGTTCATACATTATGTGTAAATAATAAAACTTAACCATTTTTTAAATCCTTCTTCATGGACAACCTAAAATTTAGCAATTTCTCCTTAGTACATTTACTCACATGAGGATATACATCAAAGAATGGGGTGGGGTAAAATCCTAGTATAGGGAGGAATAACATGGAAGGAATATAGTACATGGATGAGCATAATCATCATCATCATAATATAATAAGTATGGGATCATCATCATAAGCATGAGAAAATGATTTGAAAAAGGCATGGAATGTGGAATATGTATAATAATTAAAAATCACAACATAGTGGTCAAATAAGACACATATTTATGAACATATCTAGCATCATGTTCATTCATAACATATGGGCATAAATCACAACATCATAATCATGAAAAATCCCATCATCATGTTCATGCATAATATACATAATATCAGGAGAAATATCACATTACCCATTACATTGGAGGGATATATAATTTCAAGCCCACCCATCACATTAAAAAATTCTCATAATCATGCATTCCATGTAAGAAGGAATCATATAATAATTGCAAACATGAAATAATCCTATGGAAAGGAATGGGTTTCATAAAAAATTCATAAATCATAGTTTAATAAAAAAACCTATAGGGTTACCAAATGAATAAGGGAGATCATATTTTTTTATAAAATACCATTTTTTAAGAATAAATAGTTCAATTAGATTCAAAGTGATGTTTTTGAAAATCAAGTCTCTGTGAAAAAAAATTAAAATTGGACTGGAAATAATTTTAGAAATATAGAAGCATATATATCCCCAATAAAATGAGGTAAATTAATGTAAAATGAAATTTTGAGTACATTAGAGAAGATTACAAAGATAAAGTAGAGATAATCCAAAATAATGGAGTTGGGTTCAAGATTCCCCTTACTCTAGATCCCTATTTATTTCAAAAAATTTCCACCTTATGTATAAAGAACTTATGTTAATTAAAAAATTAAAATGATGGTAAATTATGTTAATTGATTTAAAAATTTATCAATTATAATCATTGGATTTTATTTTTCAATTTTCTTTGATAGATGTGTAAGGTTTTTATATAATGTTTTTTATAAAATTATCTGGTCTTTTTTCAACTTTATCATTTTGATTATTTCAATTATCCATTGAAAAAATTAATTACAGGAGCATTAAAATGTATATATTTATAAATTTATATATTATAAATAATTTATCATAATCATAAATAATAGTGGTGATAAGTATAGAGTTGGGAACTTCCTCATAGGTAATTAACCGACCATTGATGAGGCATTTCCAAAAGAGAGGTGGGAGATATATAACACATAAATATTTTAAAATTTTAATCATTATAGTAGGTTAATAACATTAAAATGTTTTTAACATAATAATTAATTAATTTTAGGAGTGTTTGGATAAAAAATAATATAAGGATTGAGTAAGATAAGAGGAAAATGAATAGGAAAAGATGAAGGAATATTACCTCCTTATTTATGTTGTTCCTTTGCTACAACCCTTAATTAATCAAAATATTGGAGTTTTATTACTCATGAATGTACCTAAGGATGATAAGGGTATTATGAGATAACATTTGGGAAGTTGTTTGTATTTGATAATTATAAGGGAAGTTATTTTCCAAGGGGTGAGAGATGGTTAATTTATACTAAATGAAGGGGTGTTTTAGGATAAAATATTGAATAAAATATAATTTAATAGTTAAACCTTGTGATGGTAATATTTTTAAAATCATGAATTATATTTTATTATAAATATATGTTTTTAGACATTAAAACCCTTTATAAACCGAATTCATTAGTTTTTTAAAAGTAAAAGTATAAAAAATATTTTTTTAATGGAATACTTTAGGTATTATACTTTGGAAATACTTTTTACCTTGGAATTTCAATTTCATTAATTATTTAACTTATAAATAATTTTTTTGGTTGAGAAACAAATTATTGAATTGGTTATTTCATTATTACATCATGAATGATGTAATTTAACACATATAGGTTACAAAAAAAATGTATTTTTACAATTCATTTAAAATTTGAAGTTTTTGAGAAAATTACCAAAAAATTAACTATAGAAAATTTTGAAATTTTGATTCTAAAATTGAAATTAATTTTATTTAAATAATTTTCTAACATATGTAATTTTAATTATTAACATAAAAAGTTTGTTTTTTGGGAAATACATTAAAATAATTTTTTTTTAAAATTTACTTGTAATTTCTTCAAATTTTTAATCTTGATATTTATTTTATGGAATAAAAATATTTTTATTTTCTTAAATTAGTTAGGATAAATATTATTTATTTAAAAAATTAATATATATTTGTCAATTTACTATTCTAATAGTCATGATAGTATTCATAATGATTATATTACTATTCCTAACAGTTAGATTACCATTCTAACAGCTATTTTACCTCTTATAAATACATATTAATTAATTAATTAAATATTAACTTCAAATATTCTCATGTTTCAAAAATTTTTATTTCTACAATTTCAATTGGATTACTAATGTTTATATCTTTTTAGAATGTTTTTCATCATTGTGATGATTATTGGTGATAAAGATGATCAAAATTTTATTATTCTTGTAATTTGATTTTTTTCCTATTTATTTTCCCATTTTAATATCTTCAATTTTCATGGATATATTTATTTTATAAATAAAAATTTCTCATTTAATGAAATGAATAATTATTTGTTTCATGTGTTTTAACTATATTATATACCTAATAATGAAAATCATTATTTATTAAAAAGTAAAATTCAATATATATATATATATATATATATATATATTTGGGATGTTACATCCCTCCTTGGAAACTTTATCCCTAAAATTTCAACACATATCCTCAGTTGAGAATAGACGAGGGTTCTTCTATTTCATTTCCTCTTCTGGTTCCCATGTTTCTTCTTCATACTTGTGATTCCACTAAATCACTTTAATGAGGTTATTTTTCCTATTTCATAGAAATTTATCTCTATGGTCTAATATCTTCATCAGTTTCTCCTACTAGGATAGACCATGCTCCGATTATACCTCCACTGAATTTAGTACGTGTGAGGGGTTCAGTATGTACTGCCTAAGGAGAGATATGTGGAACACATCATTAACTTGGTCCATGTTTGGTGGAATTTTTATCCGATAAGCTAATGATCTTATGTGATCAAGGATATCAAAGGGGCCAATATACCTAGGTCCATGATTTCTCTTCTTTCCAAACTACATAACTCTCTTCCATAGTGATATTAGAAGAAACAATTTTCCTATAACTTCAAACTCTAAGTCCTTTAGACAATTTCTAGTATAGAAACTTTGAACCTTGTCTATTTTTTTTTTAAATATCAGGTCCAAGAATATTCTGTTAACCAACTTCATCTCAATATATAGGTGTTAAAAATTTATTCCCATAGAGAGTTTCATATGGGGTTATTTATTAATCAAGTGGAAGTTATTGTTTTATGGAAACTCAACTAATGGGAGATGTTGATCTCATCCCCCTTTAAATTATATTGAACAAGATCTCAACATTTAATCGAGTTTCTGAATCGTTATTTCATATTTTCTATCAATCTGGGGGTGATAGGTTATAATAAAGTTTAATTTAGTATTCTGATCATGTTGAATACTTATCCAAAATTTAGAGGTGAAACTTTGATCACAAACATAAATGATCAAAAGTGGTATCCCATGAATCCTCACCACTAAAATTTATATATATCTTAGCAAGTTGGCCAAGAGAGAAATATTCATGAAAAGTGATGAAGTGGGGATTATTGGTGAGTTGATCCCCAACAACCCATATCACATTGATTCATTTAGATGTATTTGGGAGACTAGTGGGAAATTTCATAGTGAAGTTCTCCCATTTCTGTGTTTGTATGGGTAATTGTTGTATCATCCATGTGGAATTTTTTCACCTTAATTTAAATTACCAATATACCCTGCACTTTGAGGTATACTTAGAAAGATCCTTCTTCATGTTGTCCCATTATAAGTGCCCTCAAATATCATTATACATATTGGTACTTCCAGTATGTATGGAGAAAGATGGGTTATTTTCATTATCCAATGGCACCTTCTTTATCTCAGATGAAAAATAAAAAAAAATCCAATTCCAAACCGAATGAAATCATTTTTATCATTGTGGTAATTTTGAAACTTACCTTCCTTTGATTCCATATCCTTACTATGAAGATCTAAATCATCCCTTTGGGAATCCTTGATATTCTCATGGATATATGGTTAAGAAATTATTTTTTCAATGTTTGATTTCTTCCTTACCATTATGATTTATAGATCCATCCTTTTTGCATCCACAAAGATATGATACTTCTCAATATTAATCATAGATAGAGTAGTAGGTTATTTTCTACTAAGAGAATTGGTTACCTTATTTTATTTTCCATGATAGCAGTGAATTAAAAAATCATAGTCCTTGATTAGATCTAACTATATTCATTGGCATATATTGATCTATTTCTATGTGAATTTATAATTTAAACACTTTTAAAATGTATATATGTCACAATTCTCACTCTAGAGGTAGTGCCCCCAAATCTTTAAATAGAAGATCACACTTGTTAACTCCATATCATGCATTGAGAAGTTCTGTTCATGGATCTTCAACTATGATGAGGCATGTGATATCAATTTATCATTATAAATGAGTACAAAAACCAATCCTTTATTTCATCTCCTTAAATATTTCCTCACATTATTCTATCTAGAAATACTTTACCCGTTTCCATTTTAACTTAGTTACTGGGATAGACAATCATGAGAAGTTTCTCACAAACTATCGGTAGTAAATAGTCAATCCAAGAAAAATATGTATTCCCATGACACTTCGAGGGTATAGAACCTTACTCAATTTACTTTTTATTTGAGGTGCTATATAAATTCCCTCGCTTATGATCACATGCCCCAGTAATGTGACTTTCTGCATCTAGAAGTCAGAGTTGTTAAAAATGGTGAGCATATTCTCCTTTCTTAATTTCACCATCAAAATTATTATATACTCTTCATGTTACTCTTTTATCTTGAATTAATTGATAATATCATCAACAAAGGCTACCAAAAAGTTTCTAAGGTAGTCTCTAAATAATCTATTCATCAAGTCCATAAAGAATTCAGTTTCATTAGTAAGTTTGAAGGGAATCATTATTAACTCATATTGAACATATATTGTATGGAAAGTTATCTTCTAAATATCTTATCTCTTCACCTTTAGCTGATGATATCAATAAAAAATATCTATCTTTTATAAGTAATAATATCCTTGCTGTTGGTTGAACAAGTCATAAATCCTTGTTAGAGGATACTTTTTCTTTATGGTGATCTTGTTGAGCTCCCACTAATCGATGTACAACTACATTGATCCATCCTTCCTCTTAATAAAGAGCACCATAATACCCCAAGGTGATACACTATAACGTAGAAACCCTTTATCTAAATTCCCTTACAGATGAGTATTTAACTCCTCAAGTTCCGTTGGGGACATCCTATTGGGGAATTTAGAGATAGGAGTGGATTCAAGTATGATTTATATTGAGAACTACCTCACAATTTGGGAGAAGTCCAAAAAACTCATTGGTAAATACATTAGTATATTCCCTCAAAATTAGAATATCCTCCAGGTTTATGTTTTATTTTGAAAAAACTATTAGGGAAATATATTATTATTCAATAGTTATAAACACCCATACTATTGAGGGGTTTTCCAAAATAGATTCATGATTTTTCTTTAATTTTTTTTGGAGTGGGGGATAGTTTGGGATATAGAAATAGATTTATTTTTCTCGATATTTGATGTGAAATAAATATTACAAGACCCAATACATGTCCAAAATAGCGTCAAACTCCACTAAGGGAGATATTAAGATATTTTCTAGAAGAATCTTCCCATATATGATAATAGTAAGAGAGTCCAACACTTAGGTTTCAAAGAAGGCACCATTAGGTTTTTTATGGATATCTATACTGATTCACCAGTTCAATAGAACTTATAGGATATAAATGAATGTGTAAAACTAGAATCAAATAAAAAATTTCCATTATTGAGATTATAGAAAGTGTACCTTCTAAAAATTCATTTTCATTCTCAACTTTAGTAGTGGTGATGGCATAATATTTTCCTTTCTCCCTAGCTTTGGTGGTTATAGACATTGATATCCCTTGAAGACCCATTATTTACTACACTATCTGGTATAGTTTGCTTACTTTTGATAGTTGAAGTATTGAACCATGGGTGGTTCCTTCCTTTCCTCCATCAAATTGGTCAGCTTATTCATGTCTATTTGGAAATAATGATATTTATTTTTTTTATCTACCACACTTAAAGAATTTACTTATCCCTTTGAGGCAGTTTACATATATTTATTTATACATTATTAACATGTGGTTGGTGGGATATTATTTTCTCATTTATCATTTGAACTATAATATTGAAAATCTATTCTTCTCTTCTTATCTTATTATTCAGAGGACCATTCTCTAAACTCTATATTTACTTTGAGAAAACATATAACTACTTATTCATAACTCACAAAGTCTCAGATAGCTAGGGCATTTCAAATTTTTGGTTTTAAACTAATAATATATATATATATATATATATATTGTCATTATTGACAAAAAAAATATAAGGTTTAATTTTAATGATTGTGAAATTAACCATATAAGTTATGAAATATTTAGTATCCTTTTTTATAAGCTCTATAAATTCTTTCACTATCTTTGTTTGAATATTTTGAGGGAAATACCTATTAATAAATATGTTCTTAAAGTCTTCCCACTCCATTTATTTCATTTTATCTTTCATATATGTATTATTGATCAATGTACACCATTGATCAACTTCTTCATATAAATGATATATGGAAAAAATAAATTTCTCCTTCTCAAAATAGTGAACAAAAAAATATATGTTCCATTGATTTAACCCACTGTTCCATGAAAAGTGGATCAGAAGATCCACTAAATTTCGTTGATCATTGATGTATAAAGGGATCAAAGGATAATTGATTTTTATTGGGTGAAGGTGTACATTACATATAGTTCAGGTTATTATTCATATCCTAATATAACTAGAAAAGTGCTTACATTAAGTTTTAAACTCCAACTCCCATTACAATGGGAATGTCATTCGGATAATCATTATATTGTCCCCCACAAGGGTTTTAGGTATGGCTTCTCCTGGTTCATACAATTTTTATAAAATAAAAAAGTTTTGAAAAAAATGAAAGTCAATAAATCATAAATAAATCCTTTATTCTCATGTGAAAATAAATTCTAAATTAATTTCTTATGGGATTCATAAGTTTATCCTACTTACCAAACATTTTTTTTAGGATGATATACATTTTCTTCAAAAATGATTTTTTATTTTTATATTTAATTTACGGAACTTTTATAAAATTTATTTTATAAAATGAAATTAATTTTTGGAATATTCATATCTAAATTTTTCAATAGTTAAATTTTGATAATTTTATGAAAATTTTGATTTATCAATTAATAGTGAAAATACCGATTTTTATTAAAACTTATATTTACAAGGTAATATTTTGTTTTGGATTAAATTAAATTTTAATTATTTAAATTTTATTTAAAATATTCTAATTATGGTTTTTAAATATATTTTGTACTTTAAATTAGTATAAAAACATTTTATATTTAAAAAATGGCATTTTTCATGAAAAATTGTTTTTCGTTGCGTTTTTCTAATTTAATTTTAAATTAAATTCTGAGAATTATGTATGTTGAATTTTGAAAAATAGATTCCATATTTTGATTCAAAAGTTTCAAATTTAGTAAATATTTCCCTTTTATTTTTGGCCAATTTGAATAGTAACCATGCTAATTTTTATTACCACGGTAAATGGTAAATTGGAAAATTTATGTTAAAAATAAAATTATAAGGATAATAAAATAGCCCTAAAAATTTTACAAATTTTATTAAATGAATAACATTCATCCTTAATCATTAAATATTTTTGTTTATATGACCTTTTATGACCATATGGTTTATATTATGACCTTTATAATATTTTATTTAAAGAAAAGTCAGAGGTGTCACATTCATTATTTTAATAACAATAACATTTTTAATTTGGGGTTATATAGAATATATGTTTATATATAAGTATTATTTTGAAATATAAAATATTTATCAACATAATTTTAATTTATTTTTAAATTTTTGTGAATAAATAATTACCTTAAATAATTATACAATGATGATGTATTAATTATTCAATTAATGGAAAAATAAAATAAATGATATTAAAAATATTAAAAGAAATATAATTTTAATTAAATATGGTGAAAATGATTTTTTAGATTATTATAAAATATTAATGTTTTATTAAATAATTTTATTCAAATTTATATTGTTGTATTGATTTTATTATATTCAAAGTAATTAATAGTTCTTAAAATTTACCTTATAAATATTTTATAGTAAATAATATTTTATTAAATGATATAAAATTCCTAAAAATATTAAATATTGAAAAATAATTTGTATAAGGTTTAATATGTCATCCATGATCAATTTAGGGGTCATTATTCATTTTATAGTAACTATATTAACCCTCAAATATTAAAATTCCATGTTGTCATGGTTAGAGTTAAAGAGGTTAAATAAGAATTAAAACCAAAAGATAAGGGTATAAATATTGTAAAAAAATTATAAATTTTATTTAATTATGGTATTTGACCCATAATAATCTTATATTTAAAATAAATCACTTTTATCGATTTTGAATTGAAAATTAAATTATATTAATTTAATATTTTGGGAAATTCTAAGAGTTTCCCTACCCTCTCTAATAAAAGGGTACCAATTCTTCTCATTTATTTACACTTAAAAAACCCTTTTTATTCAACAAATACATGCCCAAATACCTTCCTATAATACCTATTCTTATTTTAGAGGTTTTTGTTTAGCCATAACACCGACCTTAGTTGTCTTAAGGTGTTAAACAAAGAATATTGTTAAAAAAAGAGGAAGATAAAGAACATATGTGATGATTTGAACTTAAGGTAAGGGGTTTCTTAATTCAATTTACATTAATTGGTTTAAAAATATAATTAATTGATTATTTTTTGATAATATTATGTGTGAAATGAATTTTTATTATCTTATGTCATATTTATTCTTTCTTTATGTGGATTTACAGTGAATACACATTGTCGATTCATTTGATTAACACTCACTTCAATGATATGATCATTGTAAGAGATTTTTGTTTGTAACACAAGAATTATACACTAACCGTTTCTTATATATAGTGTATATACTATCCATGAATGTTTTTTATGAGTCTTATCCTATAAATTACGGGATTTACATATCCATATAAGTTTTTTCTTTTAAGGGGAATATGATTCGACTAATTACAACATCGTAAGGGTTTATTTGACAATCTCATCATTATTCAGGATTGTCTATATTTAAGTATCCATTATAGAATAGTTCTCTTCCATTCCTATATTTTATAAAACAAAGTCAAAAATATTTTTTCTATACTCCAATGATTTTTTAAATTCATTTTTACCCTTTTTATATTTTTTTACAAATTGTTTTAAGAGGAATAGTCTTGTCATTTTTCAAAAAAGGTATTTTATTATTTTTCTTAAATTATTTTGAAAGGAATGTTTTTAAAATATATAATTAATGAACACAATTTCCCACCCTCATTATGCTTTAATGCTTTGATATAACATCCTGCCTTTTTATTACATAACTTTTCATTTCATTTTACAAATAGAGGATATTTAAAGTATAGTGTCTTGGAAATAAGATACATAATACATGAAAACATATAAAAATATTTTAAATCCCTAGAAAATATTCTTGAAAAGTTCATCCTAATAAAATTTACTGCATGTCATAACCCGGTAACATACATTAAAGGAAAGGGTGAGTACAAGGCCCAATCAGGAAAACAAGTGAAACAATTTACATGTGAACTTGAGCGATATCAATAAGAACATGGGGATAAAGTGTCATATAATAAAAAAAATAACATTAATCCTAACATGAATATGTGGATAAAACATTTAATTTATAAATTCATTTTCATATCACCAAGGTCCATCCCCAAGGTGTCATAAAAATTACCATGGTTATTCACCAAGGTATCGTAAAACTTGTCATCTCTAGAGATTAATTTCTTTACCCAATGCATTGGAGAGATATCCAAGCACAAACTTAATATGTATTTATTTTAATATGATACACATAGATTATAATCAAAACATTTCATAATTAACCGAAATAGAATAAAATAAATGGGTTTCATATCCAAATTGTGATGTTTTAAAAAGTGCTTAAAAATAAGATCATTATGTCTATTATAACCCATGGAAGGAGAATGAGGGTTTTATGTATGTTAATTATAGAATAAAATATATAGTTTTTATTTCTTGATTAATACCCCTATAAATTAAATAGGTTTGGGTATTCACTTAAATAAAATATGATAATTTCTTGAGAAAAAGAGATAGATTTTGAAACGAAAATTCTGCAACATAACAACTATATAACATGGTTTTAGAAAATATTAAAAAGAGAGGGTACAGGGGTCAAAAAATCATAAAGAACTCATAATATAGTATAGGGGAAGAATAAAATAGAAATAATATCATGATATAGATATTTTAATGACATACCACATGATAAGGAAACTTGAAAGAAAAGAGAAGGTGTGATTTATTTTACGAAAATTCGGCAGCCTAACAACATCACTTAAAAATTCAGAAAATGAATTGATGAGATAAAAAAGGATATCTCATAATATGGATATAAAAACTACAGTAATAGGGATAAATAAAATCATACCCTGACATATGAAAATGGAAACTAGAATACATAACATAAAAGAAGTCTTGACTAAAAGAGGAGGGTGAAAGGTTCCCTTACCTTGAAGAGTAACCTCAAAAACTCAAAGGTTGGGACCTTGGGGGGCTTGAGGTAACCTTGGTAGGACTCCTTGGGAGGTAAAATTAACAAATTTTAATTGAGGAGTAATTTGGAAATAAAGTAATAAAGGAATGGGTTGGTATTTATAGCAAAAGTCAGGGAATATTTTATTAATTTCCAAGGGACACCTCATTAGTGGTATTTGCAAAACCATGGGCTTGCACATGGTATTTGCCCATGATATTGGCCAATTGGGATACCTAATAACATATTTTACTATAAAAAAGTCATCCATAATTATTACATCATTAATGATGTCATTAAACACACAGAAACACAAAATTTTATTTTTACTATTCACCAAAAAACAAAACATTTTATAAAAATCTCATAAATTCAGCCTAACCTAATATCGATTCTCTAAGTTAAAAAATTAAATCCATTTTATGAAAATAATTTTCTAATTATGATATATTTAATTTTTAAGTAAAAACACTATTTACCTGAAAAAATACTAATACTTAACTAATAATTTTTGAAACAGTTTTTTACTTATGCTATTATATCACATTACCAATCAAGATGCCTAAATTATATTTATACTTTCTTAAGTGAGGTTACTATTCCATTGGTCACATTACTATTCATATGGGTAATATTACCATTCATAATTTACTATTCACCAAAAAAATAAGTTGATCTTATTAGAATCTAAATTTCTTACTGATCAAAATTGTAGAATAGAATTTTTTGATAATAATTTCACATTATTAATTATTTAAAGTATAAAAAATATTTTAAAATACCTTTTTTCCAATATTGATTAATAATTCTGAAATTTTATAAATTCATCCTATATTTATCTTGATATTTGAAATTAATTTTTTTAAGAAATAAAAATTGTATTTATACAAAATGATTACACAATGTAACTAAGGCCTCATTACATATACCCTTATAACACCTACATAGGACCTAAGAGTAAGGTGTGCAAAGGTGATAGAATCTTGGGTCTACTCAGACAATATTTCCTGAGTGGTGGTTTCTATCAGCTTGAAATTCTCCCATAAGTGATTTTGTTCAAACTTAACATGTTGAAGTTTAACTTGGGCTTGGTCTAGAGAAAATCCTAGTGATGCTACCTCCTTACCAATCTCTGAAAAATGGGCTTCGTACTGCCCGAGTCTACTTGATGAGGCTATCGACTATTCTTTCTATATTAATTAACCATGATCAATTGTATTTATATATAATAATCATAATTTTAAGAGTATAGTATCCAATGGTCATATTGACCAATAGTCATATAATAGTCAAAACTCAACGATATCATTTTAATTATACTCACTTCATTAGTTAAATGATATAGTTTTATTGAGTATAAAATGAAATAACACAAAAATTTAGGAAATAAATATTATTCAAAAGTTCGGGTCATTACATTCTTCCCCCTTAAGAAATTTCATCCCCGAAATTTCTACTCGTACCCTCAGAAGAGAAAAGTTGTGGGTACTTCTTCCTCATAGACTCCTCTGGTTCCCACGTGGCTTCTTCACATTTTTGGTTTCTCCACAAAACCTTAACAAAGTGGGTAGTATTATTGTGTATAACCTTGTCTCTATAATCCAAGATCTCTCTCAGATTCTCCTCATAAGAGATTTCATGTTCTAGTTGTACCACCTATATATTTAGTACATGTGAAGGGTTGGGTATGTACTTCCTCAAGAGGGGTATACATGAAATAAATCATGAACTTGTACAAGATTTGGATGAAGTTAAAGCTGATAGGCCACTACTCCCATGTGATCAAGGATTTCATAGGGGAAAATGTAACTAGTGTAGAGCATCCCTTTATTCCCAAACCCCAGGACTCTCTTCCAAGGTTAAATTCGAAGAAAGGCTTTGTCACCAAAATCAAATTCCAAGTCCCTTCGACGATTTTTGGCATATCTCTTTTACCAACTCTGATCAGCCTTAATGTGTTGCTGGATGGAATGAACCTTTTCTATTATCTCTTGCACAAGATCAGACCCAAGAAGCTTTCTCTCACCATCTTCATCTCAATAAGTAGGAGTTCTAAATCTCTTCCCATATAGAGCTTCATAGGGTTCCATTTGAATGCTCGAGTGGAAACTATTATTGTAAGAGAACTCAACTAATGGGAGATGTTGACCCCATCCACCTTTAAATTCCAATGATCATGTTCTTAGAATGTCCTCAAGTGTTTGAATAGTCCTTTCATATTAGACATCATTTTAGGGGTGATAGGTCATATTGAAATTCAATTCGGTACTCAGAGCATGTAGAATATTTCTCCATAATTTTTATGTGAACCTTAGATCATGATTAGATATGATAGAAAGTGGAACTCCATGTAGCCTTACCACTTCCTTCACGTAAATCCTGGAAAGTTGATCAAGAGATAAATCTTCCCAAATAGAGATAAAATGGGCATTATTGGTGAGACAGTCCACAATAACCCATATCACATTATTTCCTTTGGAAGTTCTTGGGAGACCAGTGACAAAGTCCTTGTGATATTGTCCCACTTACATATTGGTATAGGAAGTGGTTGTAATACCACTTTATGAATTTGTCACTTTATCTTTACTTGTTGATATACCATGAACCTTGTAGTGTAGTCATCAGTCTTCCTTTTCATATTATCCCACCAATAATGATCACGAAGGCCCCTGTACATTTTCATGCTTCCAGGATGTATAGAGAAAGTAGAGCTATGAGCTTCATCCATCAGCTCCTTCTTTATTTCTAGAATAGATGGAACACATAGTCTTCTTTGAAATTTTAGTACACCTTCTTGATCAATATTGAACTCAATAAACTTTCCATCCATCACAGCCTCAAAATTCTTCAGTAATAAAGGATATTCTTTATGATCTTTCTTGATATTATCTAGTAATGATGGTTGAGAAGTCATTTGGGATAGGGTTGTTGATGTCCCTTCCCTTATAATTTCCTTGTCCATTTTCATAGGGTCTTGGATCAAGGGATACCTTTGAATCCTCATCATGGATAGAACAACTAGGTCTTTCCTACTTAATGCATCAAAAACTTTGTTTTCTCTTCCGGGATGATAATGAATTGAACAATCACAGTCTTTAAAAAGTCCCAAACATCTCCTCTGTATCATGTTCAATTCCTTTTGTGTGAAAATATACTTCAAGTTTTGATGGTCTATGTATATATCAAATTTCTACCCATAAAGAGAGTGCCACCATATTTTCAGAGAAAAAACGACCGCAAATAGCTCTAGATCATGCGTAGGATAGTTATTCTCATAAGTCTTTAACTATCGATATGTATAAGCAATGAATTTTTCATTTTTCATTAGGACGCACCCAATCCCTTTTAGATATGCATCACTAAAAATAATGAATCCTTCTCCACTTGAGGGAAGATTTAACACGGGTGAAGTAACCAATATCTTATTTAGCTCTTGGAAACTTTCCTCACACTCCTTTGTCCAGATAAACTTGACCTCTTTTTGAGTTAACTTGGTTAATGGATTAGAAAACCATGAAAAGTTTTTCACAAACCTCCTATAATATCCCAGTAATCCAAAGAAACTATGAATCTCAATTATTGTTGTAGGAAGAGGCCACTCCTATATAACCTTTGTCTTTTTAGGGCCAACTATGATTCCTTCATTGGTTACAATGTGCCCCATGAAAGAAACTTATTGTAACCAAAATTCCCATTTTCTAAACTTTCCAAAAATCCTCGCCTTCCGTAGAGTTTGAAAAATAACCCTTAGATGATCCTCATGCTACTCACAACTTTTAGAATATATCAGAATATCATCAATAAAAACTACCAGAAAGTTATCAAGGTATTCCTTAAATACTCTATTCATCAAATACATAAAAATAACAGGTGAATTAGTCAGTATAAAGGGCATAACAACAAACTCATAATGCCCATATCTTAATCAGAAGGTGGTTTTTAGAATATCTTCTTTCTTCACCCTCAATTGATGATAACCAGATTGAAGATCAATATTAGAGAAGAATTGAGCCCCATGAAGTTAGTCAAATAAGTCATCAATTCTTGGAAGAGGGTATTTGTTCTTTACTGTGATCTAATTCAGTTCTCTATAATCAATGCATAGACTCATTGATCTATCCTTCTTCTTCACAAAGAGAATAGGTGCTCCCCAAGGAGACATACTTCGTTGGATAAGCCCCTTATCCAAAATATCTTAGATTTTTTTCTTTAATTCCTCTAACTCCACATTTTCTATCCTATATAGGGTCTTTGATATCAGATGATATCTAGGTATGAGTTCAATGGATAACTCTACCTCTCTTTCCAGGGGAGGTCCAGGTAACTCCTCAGGAAATATGTCAATGTATTCCTAGACGATGGGGAAATTTTCTATCCTTATACTCTCATTTCCTTTTTTTATTCACCAATAAACTCCATAAATAAGGATATATGAGGTTATTCTAGATAAAAATCTGGTTGAGAGATCTCTCCTTTGAAGATAACTATAGGCTTTCCATTCTAGACTGTTGAGATTTCCTTGCTTCTGTATTTGATCTTAGCGTTATTATTTGAGAGCCCATCCATCCATAGTATAATATAAAATTCCAACATGGGAAAGACTACTATATTTACGATAATATTTTTCTCACTAATGTAAATACTAGAGTTTCGAAACACTGAAGATGCTTGGATAACCCCACCAGGAATCTTGAATGATAACTCTACTTTTAGAAATTCAGGGGTTGACTTTAAATTCCTTGAAAACTTAGTGGAAATAAAGGAATTCATAGAACCAGAATCAAACAGAGTACTTTCTAGCTTTTATATAACAACAAGAGTACCTTACACCACATAATTTGGAGCTTCAAAATCAGTTGTCGTGATATAAAAATCATGACCTTTCTCCCTTGGCCTATGTTGAGGCTGATGGTGATTCCCTTCCACTTCCCGTGGATTTAGACACTAATTGGAAAAGTTACCAAGTTGTACACACTTGAAGCATTAGACTTCATGTAGGGCCTGCAACATCTTTCCTTCTTCGTTAGTGTTGGGAACTTGAGGTTTCACCTCACTTCAACAATTCGGCACGATATGGCCATCTCTTCCACACTTGTATCACTTCCCGCACCTAAGAACACAGTTCCCCAAATGATTCTTACCACATTTATTACACATGGGATGTTTCACTTGCTTTCCTTATATTCCATGATCAAATATCCTCCCCAATATTGGCTCCATTGATCTCTTCTTTTTATTGGATTTATGAGACCACTGCGTCTCACTGAACTCCAATTCGACTTTCATCACACTTCGTACAATCTCCTCATAGTTTTCATAGTCTCGGTTGGAAATATTCTTCCATATATGAGGTGTTAATCCACCAAAGAATCTATACACCTTCTCATTTGGATCCATGACAAAGCTATAGGTGTAATGTGAAATCCTTTTGAAGTTCATCTCATAGCTTCCAATAGATTCATTCACCTTATACTTCAGCTCGAGAAACTCCTTCTCCATTTTTCTCTTATAGAACGATGGAAATACTTATTGAAGAAGATCCCTATGAACTATTCAAAATCTATAGATTCAACCTCCACTCTTGGCCTCTTGTTTTTAATGAGTTCCTACCACCAATCAACTTTTCCCTCTAAGCGGTAAACATCCAGGGTGACCTTATCTTGTTCTGAATAGTGGATCACAGAAAAGATATTCTTGATAGATCTGATCCACTATTTTGCAATAAATGGGTTAGTAGATCCACTAAACATTGGTGGTTGTTGACACATAATGGACTCAATATAATTTTGTACCCTTTGCGGTGAAATCATTATCTTAGCTTGATTCAAGTTATTTCCCATAACTTGAGTCAGTTGGTTCATCATTCTCAAGAAAGTTTCCATTCTAGCTTTCATCGGAGGGTCATCGGCGCATGGTCCATTACAGTCACCATTTTCACGGTTCCTCATATTTCCTACAATTTTCTAAAAGAATAAAACCGTAGGGATAATCTTATTTCATTTATGAATATTTTAACTATAAAGGATTTTTATGTCTTAAAACTTTATGCTTACACATATTATTCTTTAACAACAATTATATTTCTCTACATATCCTTCATAATGATTAATAAAAAGCTTGTGATTAACCAAACATATCCCTTAGGAGTGTCAAACCAGACGTGAATAAAGACCCATTGTCATGTACCAGGATACCCTGGGTCAAGTCTGAAACTCCTTGTTGGAGTTTTCACTTCAAGGTACATCTTTACCAGAGCCACATCCACTTGTTCGTATCCAGAAAGGGATTTATTTTTTCAGAAACCACCAACTTAATATTTCAAAAAAATACCAAGAAGTTTTCCTAGATTTAAAATTTTCAATAGGTTTATTCCTTAATTTTTCATAGCCTAATTTACACAAATAACTAAACTATCCTTTGATACCAACTATAACATCCCGCATTTTTATTACATAACTTTTCATTTCATTTTACAAATAGAGGATCTTTAAATTCTAGTGTCTTGGAAATAAGATACATAATACATGAAAACATATAAAAATATTTTAATCCCCTTGAAAATATTCTTTAAAATTTCATCCTAGGAATAATTATTGCATCTCATAACCTGGTGACATACATCAAATGAAAGGGTGAGAAGAAGGCCTAGCAAGGAAAAAAAGTGAAACAATTTACATGTGAACTTAGAGCGATATCAATAAGAACATGGGGATGAAGACGAATATCATAAAAAAAGAACATGAATAATAACATGTGTATGCGGATAAAAAATTTAATTTAGACATTCATAATCATATCACCAACGTCTATCCCCAAGGTGTCATAAAAATTACCAAGGTTATTCACCAAGGTGTCGTAAAACTTGTCATATCTAGAGAAAAATTTCTTTACCCAATGCATTATAGAACTATTAGTGAAAACCCTTAATATGTATTTATTTTAATGTGATCTACATAGATCATAATAAAAAATTTCATAATTAACCCAAATAGAATAAAAGAAATGGGTTTCATATCCAAATCTTGATGTTTTAAAAAGTGCTTAAAAACAAGATCATTATGTCTATTATAACCCATGGAAAGAGAATGAGGGTTTTATGTTTGTAAATTAAAGAATAAAATATATAATTTTTATGTATTGATGAATACCCCTAGAAATTAAATATTTTTGGGTATTAATATAAATAAAATAAGATAATTTCTTGAGAAAAAGAGAGAGATTTTGAGACAATAATTTTGCAGCATAACAACTATATAACATGGTTTTAGAAAACATTAAAAAGAGAGGAAACAAGGGAAAACCACTCATAAATAACTCATAATACAGTATAGGGATAGAATAAAATAGAAATAAGATAATGGTATGGATATTTTAATGACATACCACATGATAAGGAAACTTGAAAGAAAAGAGAAGATGTGATTTCTTTTACAGAAATTCGGCAGCCTAACGACGTCACTTAAAAATTCAAAAAATGAATTGATGATAGAGAAAAAGGGTATCTAATCATATGGAAATAAAAAATACATTACTATGGATACATAATATCATACCTCAACATATGAAAATGGAAACTAGAATACATAACATAAAGGAAGTCTCGACTAAAAGAGGAGGGTGAAAGGTTCCCTTACCTTGAAGAGTAACTTCAAAAAATCTAAGGTTGTGACCTTGGGGGGCTTGAGGGAACCTTGAGAGGACTCTATGTGAGGTAAAAATACCAGATCTTAGTTGAATATTAATTTGGAATGAAAGTAATTAATTAATGAGTTGGTATTTATAGGAAAATTGAGGGAATGTTTTATTAATTTCCAAGGGACACCTCATTAGTGGTATTTGCAAAACCATGGGCTTGACCATGGTTTTTTCCCATGGTATTAGCCACTTGGGACACCTAAAAAATATTTTACTATAAACAAGCAGAACATAATTATTACATCATTATTGCATCATTAACGATGTCATTAAAGAAACCGAAACTCAAAACTGTATTTTTACTATTCACTAAAAAATAAAACATTTTATAAAAATATCATAAATTCACCCTAACCTAATATCGATGCTCTGAATTCAAAAATGAACTCCATTTTATGAAAATAATTTTCTAATTATGAGATATTTTATTTTTAAGTAAAACCACTATTTACCCAAAAAATACTAATACTTAACTAATAATTTCTGAAACAGTTATTTACCTATGCTATTATATCACATTACTGATCAAGATGCCTAAATTATATTTATACTTTCATAAGTGAGGTTACTATTCCATTGGACACATTACTATTCATAAGGGTAATATTACTATTCATAATTTACTATCCACTAAAAAATTAAGTTGGTTTTATTAGAATCTAAATTTCTTATTGATCACAACTATAGAAGACTATTTTTTGAAAATAATTTTACATTACTAATTATTTAAAGTTTAAAAAATATTTTAAAATACTTTTTTTCCAATATTAAATAATAATATGTAAATTTTATAAATTCATCCTATATTTATCTTGATATTTTAAATTCAAAAAGTTTTAGAAATAATAATTTTATTTATACAAAACGATTACACATTGTAACTAAGGCCTCATTACATAGCCCCTTATAACACCTACATAGGACCTAAGAGTAAAGTGTGAAATAATGATAGAATCTTGGGGTGTCTTGGACAACATTTCTCAAGTGGTGATTTATATCAGCTTGAACTTCTCTCGTAAGAGATTTTGTTCAGGCTTAACGTGTTGGAGTTCGGCTTGGGCTTAGTCCAGATCAAAGCCAAATGATGCTACCTCTTTCCCAAGTTCCAAAAGATAGGCTTCGTACTTCCCAAGTCTACTGGATGAGTCCGTCTACTCTTATTTATATATTAATTAACCATGATCAATTGTATTTATAAAAAATAATCATAACATTAAGATTATAGTATCCAACAGTCATATTGACCAATGGTCATATAACAGTCAAAACCCAACAGTCACATTTTAATTATACTTACTTCATTAATTAAAGGATATAGTTTTGTTGAGTATAAAATATAACAACACAAAAATTTAGAAAAGAAATATTATTCAAAATTTTATGTTGTTACATTTGATGCTTCCTTTTAAATCTTTCAATATTTTTTTTAAAAAATGTTTTCCTTTATAATTGCGCATCTTTTAAAAAAAAGTTTTCAATATGGAAAGGATATTTTACTCAAGAATTATTTCAAGTGATCTTTCAAAATAATTTTCCATCTAAGACAACATTATTTAATGTTACATAGTATTTACTAGGATATGATCCAAGGATATCGTCCTTATTATTATTTTGGATGCTTTATGTTTATGATGAAAAGATGTTGATGAAACCCGTTCCCTTTTTCCATGAGTTATACTTTGAAGAAATTCATTTCTTTTCATGTGTTCTAATATTATGAATGTTTTATGATCTTGTGGAATATGCAAGTATGATTTTTTTTATGTGATAGGTGGGAGCTATATATCTCTCCAATGCATTGGGTAAAGATAGATAACTCATGAGTAAAAATTTTATATGAAAACCTAATTACATTTTCAAAAAATTTATGCTTGACCCTAATTTCATGTACACAATGTTATGTCTAAACTGAATTACATGTGCAAAGTGTTATGCATAGACTTTTCTTTCCTATCCATAAGATAATTCATGGGCCTATTTTCATGTCTATAAGTTTATTCAAGGACCTAATTTCATGTACTTAACTTAATGAGTGAACATGTTTCTATTTATACAAGTTCACAATGTGAATTTTTTTTGTGTATTATACAATTTCACATTTCATGTGAATGTTATACTCTCATAGCTTATGTTATTTGATTATTTTCTGATTCATCTCTTATGAACTACCAATATTTATTCCATGACTCGAGATTATGAGTTGATGGTATAAAGGGAACAAATTTTAAAATTTTAAGTTTATGTTATCACACCTTTATGATCATGTTATGATTAAGTGATTGTTGATATCTATTATGTTTACACTTACGGATCATCCAACCTCACACTTGTTATGTTTTATTATCCCCAAGTTATGAGGAAATATGTTAAATTAATTATGTATAGAAGGATTTCACATGGATGATGATGATAACCTGTTGTGAAATAAGGAAATATGGGTATAGTGGGAGATAATGTTAATCTTTATGAGTTAGTTTTTTATAAACCAAATTTGTTAATAGTTTTTCCAAATTATCCTAAAATCTAAACCTAAAAGGTCCTTGGATATGTAATTGATCAAATATTTATTTTTGAGGTTGAAGTTTTTTTAAAAAAAATTGGGTCAAATGTATTAGTATTAAAGTCATAAATGTAATGTTTATGTTTTTAGCACTGAATCTGGAAGTGTGGATTATAGGTTGTTACAATACAACCATGGAGAATGTTGTGTTACAAATTTTATAAGATTATTTTGATATTAAGAGATAAAGATAATGATCCCCAGAATAACTTGTAAAGACTCGATATTTCCATGTATTTTTTTAAAATATATGGGAATTTTACGAGTCCGCAAAAATTGACGGCGCGTGATTCCGAGGCCCAAAGTGCCCAGAATGTATTTCTGAACTTTTTTTAGGTACGTTCATTAAACGTGTGAGTGGGTTTTTCTAACTTTTGAATCGGTGCTCAAAATTGAAATATGAGGGCACCATTGAACTCACAGTTCCAATATTCGCTTAAGGATACTTTCACCTTGACGACAGATGGTCGAGGGTGAAAGTTAGTTTTTGGGTTTTTTGTGGAAATAATAAATAAAATAAACACACGATTTATTTTATTTTTGTGGTAACCACCTTCCATGTGGATTTTCAGGGGTGGGGTCCACCGAAACTAAACCTCCTCTTCATGTTTAATTATGGTGGGGACCACCTGAGTTTCTAATATCCTCCCAAATTGAATTTAGGGGCGGGGACCACCCGACCTCTATTAATGGAGGGAGAAGAAACCACTCAACCCCCCTCTTTAATGTGTAGGAGACTCTTGAGCTTCCTCCAAATTTATTACACCAACCTACCATAATTAAATGTGCCAACCTAGGTGTTTAATTAGGATACTTTCGAATTTGTTCCAATGATTAAAGTTGGGGGAAACACATCAGTTGGACATTTTCTTTTTGGTGGAGCCTTGGGGGAAAATATCTCCAACAAAGAACTATTTCTCCGAACGAAGAATGTGTTCTTCCAACGAAGAATACTGACGAAGAACGCCGACAACAACTTCGACCTTCTTCCTCGAGATTTCCTCCGACGAAGGACGTCTTAGACTATGATGAACCAATGCACAAACCGACGATCGGGGAAAATGCCGAAGACACCGACGTCTGTCTTTTTCCCAACGATTCGTCTTCTTCCCCGCGACTCCATCGACATATCAACCCGATGTAGGGGTTTAATGATATTTTTTATCACTTTCTAGGTACTCCATTCTTCTCTTGTGTGGGATTGGGAATGATTAAATTACGGAAGATCATGGTTGATGTTCTTTACTTCGTTCTTGTGAACCGTATACTACCACTCAAAAGGCGAAGCGTGTGGGCCAAACTAACATGGCCCAACCCACCTCTGCTGTTCTTCTTTGTGGTGTTCTTCGGAATGAAGGAAGGCGACGAAGGTAACGACGCCGCCACCCACGGCCACTGTGACCCGCGCTGCCCCCACGACGCTCCGGCCTCCAGGCCGAACCGGCCCTGCACCCGTCGGCGGAGCCACCCCGGACACCCTGGCCGCTGAACGAGCCACCCTAGCCACGCCGCCCACTGGACGATCCACCCCGGCCACGCCGCCCGTCAGCCACGCCACCCGCCAGCCGAGCCACCCGTCGGCCGAGCCACCCGCCGGTTGCGCCACCCACCGTCTGCGCTACCCCGGCCGTGCATCCTGCCGGCCGAGTCACCCCCGGCCGTGCATCCTGCCGGCCGAGTCACCCCCGGCCGCGCCTCCCAACAGCCACATCACCCCAGCCATGCCGTCCACCGAAAGAGCCATCCCAGATCACGTCGCCCACTGGCCTCCCGAACTGGCCCGCGCTCCTCGCGGTGCCCCGACCGAACCGGCCTGCGCCCCTCGCAGCGCCCTGGACGACTCGGCCTATGCCCCTCATGGTGCCCCAGCCATGTCGGCCCGCACCCCTTGTAGTGAACTGGTCGAGCTATCCTGCGACCCTCATGGCGCCCCAGCTGAACCGGCCCTATGCCCTTGCGGCACCCCCGTGACCGAGCCACCCTGCGACACCCGCGGGCTTCGCAGCCCCTCGCGGCCCTCGCGGCTTGCTGGGCCTCCCAGTGGACCAGGCCACAACACGAGTCGGTCTTGACCCTACGGGTCGGGCCGGGTCGACCCATGCCAGGTCGGGCCGGGTCAGTCTGACCGGGTCGGACCAGACCCGGGCCCACTACAACCCTTTACTTTCTTTTGGACATATCTTTGGTACCCAATGTCTGTTTGATGAACCGTCAATATAGCTGGAAATATTGGATCAAGAAGGTCCCTTCGAGTATACTCCACTGGAGTTTTGGTTTGAGATGGGAAATGTTCAGGTTGGATCGAGCACAAATCCAACCTAGCCCTCGGGACTAAATGACTAATAACTCATAGATCAGGCGTCTGATTAACGCACTGTCTATTGCATTAAGACCCCTATGATGTGGCAGACCTTTGTGATACTTCTTCATGGGAATTAGTGATATCTGGAGTATCGAATAGTAGCTTGTGGAGAGGATCCTCCCGTAGAAGAGTGATCATAGTACGAAGACCTAGTAGCTGGCTGAGACCTGACGACTGCTGACCGTTTTGACTCGGAGTGACTCTACTAGCCTAGTGGGGAGCGCCTTGGTGTCACGACAGACCCACAGTGGGGAGTTCCTTGGTGTCGTGGAAAACCCACGATACTCGATAAGAGGAGTACCTCAGTAGACAATGAGGGGGAGCGCGCTTGGTGACGTGGAAGACCTACGGTGGGGAGCGCACTTGGTGACATGGCAGATCCACGGTACTCGACAGGAGGAGTACCTCAGTAGTCTAAGGTTAGAGAGAAGTGTGCTTGGTGTCATGGCAGGCCCACTGTACTCGATAGAGGATGAGTTCTCTAGTAGCTAAGGTTTCTACAATGTGACTGGGGATGTTACTTGATACTACCCTTAGAATAAAATACTGGTTGAGCTTAGTCAGTTTTTGTGTGTGTTTTCCTCATGATTGAGATAGATCACTTGATAACTTAGGTATTTGTATGGGAAAATACCTAAGCAGGGTTATATGTTGATTTCATTCTTTGTGGTTTATCCTAGGTGGATTTTGTGATACCTTGAGGGTATTAGGGTCCCTAATGAGTATCGTTATACTCACCCCTGCACGGGCTATGCTCGCACCTTGTTGTGTTGGATGCAGATGACGAAAATCACTGACAGAGGCTGAGAGTACCAGGACTGGACGGTACCTAGAGGTGGACCATACAATAAGTTAGTACCCAGAGGAGACGGACAGAAGTGGAGTTCTGAGGAGGCGATCTGTACCTACCCTTCAGTTAGGAACCTCAGAGGATGATCCAATAGCTGTCTTTTCTCTTTCTTTTATTGTATTTTATTTCAGTTGTACTTATACCTTTACTGTTGGGCTTGTATTCTGGCCCCTTTTACTTTCAGTACTCTTTTTTTATACAGTTTACTTGGTGTTTCATCCAGCTGTGTTATTGCTTGAATGTGTGTTTACTGGTTATAAATGCAATACCTTCCCGATTTTAGGGAATTACGCCTTTGGTGCTAGTCTCCAGCACCTGGCCTATAGAAGGTGGGCTTGGGGTAGTCATGGCACGGGACCCGGAGGACGGGTCATGACAAATTGGTATCATAGGAGTCAATTCTACCACAGAACATAGGACTCTGATCTTTTCTGTGAAGCAATAGTGTTAAGTGTAGTGAGTGTGGTTTTTAGTTCAGGGAGTCCAGTGTTGGTGCGGCAACCGATGTATTCATACACTAGGACCCTGACTTTTGATTTCTAACTCAGTGCCCGAAAACACTGATTGCCTGTGTGTTTTCAAAAGTTTTATTTAAGTTAGATCACCAGGTATAACTTTTGACTGTAGCACACTCGTTTCTTTTCAGGATTCCTTCACGCAGATAGCTGGCTAGTGTTCTGAGAGTTTTACACACTGATAGCCCACCGAGTGATGAGGCTTCGGTGTAGGGCCCTCTTCCAGTAGAGGCACCAACAGAGGCATCAGCATTACCATTACCCATTGGGAAATCGATGCCACTAGCCCCAGTAGCAGAGAGTGCACGCCGATTGAGCGCGTTGCATGAGTTCTAGCGCCAAAGCCCACCTAGGTTCAAGGGAGAGACAGACTCGCAGGCAACTGGGGATTGGCTGAGGCCGTGGTGAGAGTTTTCCGACTGGTAGGGACACCAGCTGATCTCATGGTGATTCTTGCTACCAGCCTTCTACAGGCAGCAACGGGAAGATGGTGGAGCTTGATGCTCCATGTTTACGACGAGGTGATGCTTCTCTGGGAAGACTTGGAGAGCCTGTTTCGAGCAGATTTTGTTCCAGCGACTCTTCACGTAGTATGCATACAAGAGCTACTTTATCTGCATCCAGGCAACATGACTGTCGCTCAATACTCAGCGAGGTTCACTGACCTCTCACACTACTCCACAGATATGGTGCGGGACCCATTCTTCAGGGCTCGGACCTTCGAGCAGGGACTCAGGCAGGAGATCAAGGCTTCAGTGATCTCACTCAGCATTCCGATGCAGGAAGGGGTGTTATAGAGAGCCCTCTTGGTGGAGAGTTTCCTTTCTGAGCAGTCACCAGCAGTGAGACCCACTTCCAGTCATCACGTAGCAGAGTCTTATGCAGCTGGCAGCATACAGACATCACAAAGGTCCAAAAGGACCAGACCTACAGGTGGAGGACTGCATGACTTTGGATCAGTTGTGCGGTGTACCCAAAGAGGAGCCAGTCATTCCAGGAGCATGTAGTTTACGCTTGTGGAAGGTAGGGTCACATGGCTCGTGACTGTCCGACCCGCCGTTCGAATAATCAGCAGATGGTAAAAAGACCGCCCAAGCAGAGACAGAGGTTCAACTGAGGAGGTCCGCAGGGAGCAGGCAGACGTGGCAGAGGATCTGGCAATGTAGTTGGTGGTGGGCGACGATTTGAGATGTTACCGCCACCACCACCAGGAGGTCAACCCCGACCAGAGGGAGCAGGTAGATAGGGGAGATCTCATCTCTAGGTAGCTGAGGCCTACGATCATGACGCACTGGAGATGATACGAGGTACGGTATGTTTCTACTCCACCTTAGCTGCAGTACTTATAGAGACATTTTCCAGTCATTATTTTATTTTTACTTACCTCATTTGGAGCTCAGATATTCCAATGGAGCTGTTGGCTCGATCTTTACGTCTAGAAACTTCTACAGGTGCAGATTCGACGATTACCCACTGGTGCCGGCAGTGTGAGCTTACTCTAGGAGGTGAGAGGTTCAGCTGAGATATCATAGTAGCGGCGTCGAGGCCTTATGATTTCATCTTGGGTATATAATGATTATCTATAGTCCATGATCATATTGAATTTATTAGGCGCAAAGTGTGGTGTGTCTGCATGGATGGGACCGGGTTTACCTTCACCGGCAAGAAGGGAGCCTTTGCAGTGCAGGATGGACTTACCTAGAGGAGAGTGCATCTGATCACTCATTAGTTAGCTAGCCTTACCCTCGGAGCTGTTGATGTGGAGAGTGTGAGTTATCCTGTAGTGGTGGACCAATATGCGAATGTCTTCCCTGATGATGTTTTGGGTCTACCTCCTCGCATAGAGGTGGAATTTTACACTGACTTGTACCCCAGGACGACACCTATATCTACACCAGCATATCGTATGGCTCCCACTGAGCTTCGTGAGATGAGGGTACAACTAGAGGACTTATAGGGGAAGGGATTCATTCGAACCAGTGTTTCTCCCTGGGAAGCCCCGATTCTATTCTCCAAGAAGGCAGATGGGAGATTGAGACTTTTTTCCGACTACCTACGCCTGAACCAGGTGACCGTGAAGAACAATTACCCACTCCCGAGGATTTACGACCTCTTTGATCAGCTGAAGGGATCACGACGGTTCCTGAAGATAGACCTCAGATCAGGCTATCACTAGCTCAGAGTTTGAGATGAGGATGTGCAGAAGACGGTTTTCAGATGTCAGTACGACCACTACGAGTTCTTAGTTATGCCATTCGGCATAACCAATGCTCCAGTAGTGTTCATGGGACTCAGGAACATGGTCTTTTACCCGTAACTTTATTTCTTTGTAGTGGTCTTCATCGACGACATACAGATCTACTCGACAATTGAAGAGGAGCATGACTATCATTTGAAGGTAGTACTAGACACACTTTGAGAGCACCATATTTATGGTAAGCTCTCGAAGTGCCAGTTTTAGATCCGAGTGGTTCACTTCTTGGGGTATGTCATATCAGAGGCTGGAGTTGCAGTGCATCTAGTGATGATTGAGGCGGTACTTGCTTCGGAGCCACCTAGGAGTGTGACGGAGGTACGAAGTTTCCTGGGTTTGGCTGGAAATTACCAGAGGTTTGTTCTATACTTCTCTAGAGTTACAGCACCACTATCAGTGTTGATAAATAAGGGGCAACCCTTTGTGTGGTTGGAGAGATGCCAGTAGAGCTTTCAGGAGCTGAGGCAGAGGCTGACTAGTACCCCCATCTTGGGGCTTCCAGAGGAAGGCGTAGGGTACTTAGTCTACTATGATGCATCAAGGAATGGACTTGGATGTGTCCTGATGTAAGAGCGAGTAGTGACAACATATGGATATAGATAGCTGATACAATATGAGCATAACTACGCCACCCATGATCTGGAGTTAGCAGTGGTGTTTTTCTCCTTGAAGATGTGGCGACACCATCTGATGGGCGAGCATTTTACCATGTACTCTAATCACAAGAGTCTCAGGTATATATTCTCTCAGAAGGACCTGAACTTGAGACAATGATGTTGGATTGAGTTCCTCTATGAATATGACTTAGAGATAGTCTATACTCTTGGGAAGGGGAACATTATTGCAGATACACTCAGTAGGAGATCTGGTATACAGCTGGTAGGCGAGGCCATGAAGCAGCTGGCCACTTTGTAGTTATCCTTTGTGGATTAGGATGGAACAACTTTTATTCAGTCTCTTATAGTCACTCCCCCACTTCTTCAGCGAGTCAGGGAGGCACAATATGGGGACGTTGACTACGAGACACGACGTGCTCAAATATCCACAGTACGTGCACCTTCTGGATTTTTTGAAGGTGGGGAGCACGTCATCCTCTTTATAGGATGTACCATGGTACTAGTATCACTTGAGAAGGAAGTTTTTAGGGAGTTCCACACGTCCCCTCTAGTTTTACATCCAAGAGTGGCGAAGATGTACCAGGATCTCCGACAATAGTACTGGTGGTCAGGAATAAAGAAAGCAGTAGCAGATTTTGTCTCTTGACGCCTCACTTGTCAGCAAATGAAGGCAGAGAATTAGGTACCAGTAGGCTTGGTCCAGCCTTTAGAGGTCCTAGAGTGGAAGTGGGATGGGATATCCATGGAATTCGTAATAGGAATTCCACGTTCATCAAGGGGACATGACTCGATTTGGGTGATCGTCGACTGACTCACCAAGTCGGCCCACTTCTTACCGATCAGAGAGAAGAGTTCAGTAGAGAGCTTGGGATGCCTCTATGTGAAGGAGATTGTGCGGATACATGAAGTACCTTTGATTATTATCTCTGATCATGACACACGATTTACTTCCCGGCTATGGAAGGGGTTGTAGGAGGCTTTCAGGGCACCGCTTCGTTTGAGCACCGCCTTCCATCCTTAGATGGATGGTCAGACTGAGAAGACCATTCAGACCCTCGAGGACATGCTGCATGCTTGTGTCCCCGACTTCAGTTTTAGATGGGAGGATCAATTGCCTTTGGTGGAGTTTTCATACAACAACAACTATCACTCCCTCATTGGGATGACACCTTTTGAGGCATTATACGGGTGACCTTGCAGATCACCCTTGTACTGGACTGACCTAGGGGAGTCAACACTAGTGGGACCAGAGATGGTACGGGCTAACACAGAGAAGGTTCAGGTCATCCAGGAGTGGATAAAGACTGAAAAAAGCAGGAATAAGTTGTATGCAGATAGGAGACGGAGACCTCAAGAGTTCAAGGATGGTGACCACGTATTTTTACGGGTCTCACATCAATGAGGTTTGCAGATATTTTGCTGAGGTGAAAATTTAACTCTGAGGTTCATTGGACCTTTTCAGGTCCTCAGCAGAGTTGTCGAGGTGGCATACTGCTTAGCTCTTCCACCTCAGTTGCACCGGGTTGACGACCTCTTCCACGTATCCCAGCTGAGGAGATACATTCATGACCCTTCTCACATCATCGACCATGGTGAGCTGGATGTTGACGATGGGGAAACTTTTACTGAGGTTCTAGTAGAGATTGAGGATTGACAGGAGCGGGTCCTTCGTGGATGGTCGATACCTCTGGTGTGCGTTCGCTGGCAGCATGAGAACCTCCAGCAGAGCACATGGGAGCGGGAGGCTCAGATGCGTGCTCAGTACCCTCACTTGTTCCCTTAGTTTTGAGTTTTGGCTTACAGGGAAGTAAATCCATGAGGTGGGGAGAATGTAAAGACCCGAGATTTACATGTATTTATTTTAAAATATATGGGAATTTTATGAGTCTGCGAAAATTGACAGTGCGTGATTCCGAGGCCCGGAGTGCCCAGAATGAATTTCTGAACTTTTTTTTAGGTACGTTCAGTAAACATGCGAGCATGTTTTTCTAACTTTTGAACCAGTGCTCAGAATTAAAATCTGAGGGCACTATTGAACTAGCAGCACCGGTATTCTCTTAAGGAGACTTTCACCTTGATGGCAGATGGTTGAGGGTGAAAGTTAGTTTTTGGGTTTTTCATGGAAATAATAAATAAAATAAACACACGATATATTTTATTTTTGTTGTAACCACCCTCCATGTGGATGTTTAGGGGTGGGGTCCACTAGAACTAAACCTCCTCTTCGTGTTTAATTGTGTTGGGGACCAGTTGAGTTTTCAATAACCTCCCAAATTGAATTTAGGGGCGGGAAAAACCCAAACCCTATTAATGGGGGGAGAAGAAACCACTCAACCCCCTTTTTTAATGTGGATGAGCCTCTTTAGCTTCCTCCACATTACTTATGCCAACCCACATTAATTAAATGTTCCAACATAGGTGTTTAATTAATCTATTTTTGAATTTGTTCCAACGATTAAAGTTGGGGGAACCACATCAGTTGGACATTTTCTTTTTAATGGAGCTGTAATGCCCCGACCCTAGAAGCCCAGAGTCAGTGCATTATTATGTAACATTGACATGATCACAAAAGTTCAAGTCTCGAAATACCGATTAGTTTAGTAGCCTTGGAAGTACTCGATACATTCATAAGGTTTACATTACATCATAAAATGGAAAACTACAACAACAATGTTTCGATGGAAAACACTAAGATCCCATAGACTATCCCTGTAGGTCAGTCATAATATACTTCTTCGCATCCTAGGAAAAATAAAACATAGAAAGGGGTAATCTCAGATGCTCAGTAAGGATAACAATATTGTGGAAACTTTCACAAATAAACATAAACATTTAAGGCAATGTATAAGAATAAAACAAAAGCCTTTTATACTTTAATTTCAGCATAATATGGCAAATATAAATTAAAATAATGTCATTTACTTATTCAAATGGATATTAAACTAGTCAAATAATCACATGAAATATCAATAGCCACTTTCATAATGATGTAATTCATAATGCCAGACTTTCATAACTACATAGTCATAGCCTTGTACCAAGACTATAAATAATATTTTGTCAAGGGCTTGTGCCAAGACACTAGTTTGTCTCATGAGAACTACTGATGCATCGAGGAGCTATATCGGGCTCTACCCGTCACTTACTAAGTCTAATGCATTCCTCATATGAAAAGGTTTAAACATAACACAAACTTTCGTATTAAAACTAGCATACGAAATGTAAATACTTTATCCATAAACCATGAATGGTGTAAAAATAACACATCTAAAGTCAAACATATCAAAAAAAATTCAATACAATTTGGAAGTTTTGTATCATAACAAATCAACTTCAAATAAGTTAAAATCCATCAAAGGATGTTGACATAGATGAAATCAAAACCTTTTTTAGAGAAATATATCTCTATAATTTGAAATCATTTAAGAGTCAAATAATTATAAAGAAAACATTTATTTTGAAAATATTCTTATAAGAATGTAAGGGAAGCTTCGACGGCGTTATAACAGCGGAAAATAGAGACACCTACCGTATAAGTTAAAAAAACATTCTTACCTTAATTTTGTCGAAAAGGTCATAAAGTACCTTGTTTGGAAAACGATGGAAAGATTCCTTTCAAAACATCTTATAAAAAGTCAAATAAGGGAATAAATGACATTAAACCATTGTCTAGTAAATAGTAAAAATGTTTTGGAATACATTTTTAGGAAAACACAGATGTGGATGATAAAGAGGTCCCAGTAGATAATTATATATAAACAACCTTGAATAATGAAGAGGTTGTAGAATTAACCCTTACCTTGTACTTTTCCTTGGTCAAGGGTTGGTTAACCTCTTATATAATGGAGAAATAATTTTTATTATATTATAAAATAATCATATAAATTAATATGATATCATATATTATCTTTTAATATTTCTTTGTTAATAATATCTTAGTATTATCGTCGTTTCGGGTGTTAACTGATTCGTTTTCCTTTGTATGTTTTGTTATGTAAGTAATGTTTGTTATGGATAGGATGTATCTTATTAATATTAACAATGATATTAAGTCTTTAAAAATTATTTTTAATCATCTAATGAAAATTATTCTTGAATGGATATGATCGGGGAATGAATCTCATCGCGTTCGTGGAGACGACAATCCGTAAATACGCACGAGTGACAATATCATTCTTTTGATATTAAAATAATATATAATTGGATGTTATATCATATATAAAGAATAATTATCATATTATATTTATTATTTACTTCAATTACACATCATTATTATACCCATCCAAATAATAATGTTTTGAATAACAATTACACCACGACGTGGAGACGGTAAGTAGTGCGTACGCTTGTATGATGACATGACATTCAAAGGATGGATAGAATAATGAATATGGTTGTACCATATTTATAATAACATCAAATTATATAGAATATACGGGATTTATTATTTTATAATGGAAATAACAAAGAAATAGGATGTGGAAGAAGAAAGGAACTTGAAAGATGTGATGAAATATTTACCTCTTCTTCAGGTTATTCCTTTTGATTTGATCAAAAGGGCTCCTTAGGTTGTCTTTATGACTAAAGGAATGACTCTAGGATTAAGTTAGGATAGTTGATAGGGTATTTGGGCTGGTTTGGCCGATCCAAATGGATTTTAAGGTGTGAATTAGAGAGAAGGGGGAGTTCTCTTTTATAAGAGGGGTGAGGGGCACCTTAGGAAAAGATAGAAATATTATTTTATAATAAAATAATTTTCGGTTTCTAATGGTTGAAAGATAAATTATTTAAAGTATAAGGTTGGTATGGGTCTAAAACCACCCAACCAATAGGTTTTATACAGGTTTTGGTTACTATATTAACTTTATATTTTTGATTTAACTCTTAGTTAAATAGTTTGACATTTACCATGTCTCTTTGTATTTGTATATTATATGGTTAATAAACATACTATGTACTTCTAGGAGAACCCCAAGTGGTTAATTAATGATACACCTATCATTATATAAGTCTTTTGGCTGAACCTTAGATTTTTAGGAATATAATATCAATTAATAATATAATATTTTTTTAAAAACTCTTTTATGTCAATTTTGACACTATTTGGTATTTTGTTTTTGCTAAATTCATAACAACATTATTACTTCTAAAAAAATTCATCTAACCAACCCTAACATGTCATATTAACCTATAAAATTATTGGAATTCATAAAAAGTCTCAAATTAAATTTATTTGGATATTTATAATATCAATTATTTTAATATTTCATTAATTAGGTAATTACTGCATCATCATTGTGTCATAAATAAATTAAATTTTTTAATGTGTAAAAAATATAAATAAAATACCATTATGTAGTAAATCTTTTTATATTTATAATTAATATTTATATTCGAATTTATCTTATGTGTAACCCTATATTAAAAATGGTTTAGTTATTAAACTTTGAAATTAACACTTTTAACTCTTCTTTGAATTAAATAATAATAAATTTCCAAATCTAATCCAAGTAGACCTAAAGGATCATATTTTATTCCTAAGGTTTTTTTTGGTAGAATTACACTTATACAATATAATTAGGACATGGTTAGGGTAATAATAATATCATTTTTATCCTTAATTACCCTATTTACTTTTAACTGTGGTAAATAAAAGTAAAAAGTTACTATTCAACAAAAATTATTTTCATCTTATTGAACCAAATTTTACTTAATAATATCAACCGTGTCTCTCGGATTTTTAAAATTCAACTCATAGAAGTGGTAAAATTAAGTTTTATGTAAATTTTCAAATGCTCCTAGAAGGTGGGTAAAAGACGGTAAAATGTTCAATAAAATTTTTATATATCTAAAATTATTATAAACTGAATCCAATGAATTAAATTGAATTTATATAGGTATTATGTATCTATTTTTACTTAAAATAAATTTAAATAAAATAAATAATTATTTAAATAAAAATTCAGTTTTAAACTATAACTGAGTGTTTTTCACTATTCATAAAAAATTGAATGTTTTTAGAACTATACCAAAAATTCACCCTAAGCTAAATTCAATATTCCAAATCCAAAAATGAAGTCCATTTTGAAAAAAAAATTATAAAATTTCAAAAAGTGGGTATTACTATTCATAACGACTAGTTTGATTGGTTGCGGTGTGTTAGAATCTCGAAGTTGCATACAATGCAAGCTATTGAATTATTCAAATGGAAGCGTACCATGGAAGCATGAGGTGTTAAATTCTCCCCTCCTTCAAATAATTTCTTCCTCGAAATTTCTCGAATATTACTACATAAAAAGACTTGGGTGGTTTTTCATCATAAGTTCCTTGGGTTCCCATGTTGCCTCTTCCATCACATGGTTTATCAATAGAACTTTTACCAGATGAGTCGTCTAGTTTCTCAGCACTTGTTCTCTTGTATCAAGAACCTTGAAAAACTCTTTGCAATAAGACAGATCAGGTTCCAGTTCTAATTCCTCATAGGTGAGTACATGCATTGGGTCAGGCATGTATTTCTCAATAGTGATACGTGGAATACATCGTGAACTTTGGAGAGACTGGGAGACATTTCCAAATAGTAAGCTACAACCCCAATTTGTTCTATAATTTTGAAAGGTCCGATGTACGTAGGACTCAATTTACCCTTCTTACCAAAACGTATAACACCCTTTCATGGAGATAACTTCAAGAAAACATGATCTCCTACCTAAAATTTCAAATCCTTACTTCGGTTATCAGCATAGATCTTCTTCCTACTTTGAACTACTTTGATGTGGTTTTGTATTACCTTAAACTTTTCCATCGTTTCCTCCACATGTTCTGGGCCTATGAGTTTTCTTTCACCAACATCATCCCAACAGGTTGGTGTGCGACATCTCTTTTCATATAATGCTTCATATGGTGGCATCTGAATACTTGAATGCAATATATTTCTATAGGAAAATTATACCAAAGGTAAATATTGATCCCACATACCTTTAAAGTCAAGTGAGAAAGATCTCAAAATGTCTTCTAATGTTTGAATAGTCTGTTCTGATTGTCCATCAGTTTGAGGGTGGTAGGCAGTTCTCAAATGAAGTTCAGTATCCAAGGATTTCTGAAGAATTTTCCAGAATCTTGATGTAAAATAGGGATCACGATCAGAAACAATCGATAGTGGTACTCCATGAAGTCTTAAAACTTCATTAATATATAGTCTTGCTAAAAGTTCAAGTGGTTAATCTTCTCTTATAGAAAGAAAATGTGTTGAATTGGTAAGATGATCAACAATGACCCGTATTTCATCCTTCCTTCTAGGAGTATTTGGTAGTCCCATGACAAATCCTATCATGAGATCATCCCATTTACACTCATATATGGGAAGAGGTTGCATGACTCCTCCCGGCTATTGCCTTCCAGCTTTCACTTGTTGACAAACCATACATCTTGACACAAAATAAGCAATCTCCCTCTTCATGTTGTCCCACCAAAAATGTTCCTTAAAATCTTTATAAATTTTGGTGATCCCAGGGTGTATAGAGAAATTGGATCTATGAGAATTATCCAAAAATTCTCTTTTTAGATCAGGTATATTGGGAACACAAAGTCTCTTCCCAAATTTCAAGATTCCATCTTCATATATAAAGTCACTCAATCTCCCATCATTCACAAATTTAATTTTCTTTTGAAACTATTTATCATTGGTCTAATAACTCCTTATCATTTTTATAAATATGGTTTGGAAACCATTTGAAAAAGTATTGATGTTTCACCTTCCATGGCTATTCCCATATCCATCTTTACTAGATCCATGAAAATAGGATCCCTTTTAACTCTCATCTTGTTCAAAACTCCATGATCTTTTCTTCTCAAAGTATCTGCCACCTTATTTTCCTTCCTCGAGTGGTAGTGTATCGTGTAATCATAATCCTTGAGTAGTTCAAGCCATCTCCTTTGCCTCAAGTTGAGTTCTTTCTATGAGAAAATATACTTCAAACTCTGGTGATCGGTATATATCTCACATTTGTCACCAAAGAGATAGTGCCTCCAAATATTCAAATCAAAGATTACAACTTCTAACTCAAGATCATGAGTAGGATAGTTTTTCTCATGAATTTTTAGTTGTCGTGATTCATAGGAAATAACCCTATCATTCAGAATAAGGACACAATCAAGTACTTTCTTTGATGCATCACTATAAATAACAAACCTATCATCCCCCGATGGTAGAGTCAATATAGGAGCATTGACTAATCTTCTCTTAAGTTCTTCAAAACATTCTACACACTCTTTTGTCTAAACAAATTTAACCCCTTTACGTGTGATCTTGGTTAATGGGCTAGGAAATCAGGAAAAATTCTAGATGAAATGCCGATAATAACTTTCTAAACCAATAAAACTGCATACCTCAGTTATAATCGTCGGTGATGGAAATTCTTGGATTGCTCTTTTCTTAGAAGGATCGATGAAGATTCCATCATTAGAGACAATATGGCCAAGAAAAGAAATCTTATGAAGCCAGAATTCACACTTACTAAACTTCCCATATAATTCATGTCTTCTACAAGTCTTCAAGATATTGCGCAAGTGATTTTCTTGATCTTCATAGCTTTTGGAGTATACCATGATATTATCAATAAATACCACTAAAAATTCATCATGATATTCCTTGAAAACTCTATTCATTAGATCCATGAATACACAGGGTGAATTAGTCAATCCAAAAGGCATTACTGTAAACTCATAATGCCTGTATCTGGTTCGAAATGCTATTTTTGGAATGTCTTCCTTCTTCACACACAACTGATGATATCCAGATTAAAGTTCAATATTTGATAAGTATTGAGCACCATGAATTTTGTCAAACAAATCATCAATGCGAGGTAGGGGATACTTTTTCTTTATTGTTATAACATTGATCTCCCTGTAGTCAATGCACAACCTCATAGATCCATCTTTCTTCTTAACAAAAAGGACAAGGGCTCCCCATGGAGAGACACTAGGGTGAATTAATCCCTTATTAATCAATTCCTCTAGTTGTTTATTTATTTACACTAATTCCATAGTGGACATTCTATAAGGGGTCTTTGATATAGGCCTTGAACCAGGAATTAAATCAACGGAAAACTCAATTTCTCATTCTGGAGGATGTCTAGGTAAATCTTATGGAAATACATCAACATACTATTTCACAATAGGTACATCCTCTATTTGGACATTATTTTCATCACCCACAGTTATTTAATTCTATTCCTCTCCAATAATTGAATTTAGTTGAGATACTAGGGGTGGATCTAGATAAGAATTAGGTGGTGATGTTTATGCTTTAAAGATAAGGTACTCCTTATCATCATCAAAAATTGTAACCCACTTGTTCTTATAATAAATTTTTTCATCATGGTCCAAAAACCAATCCATACTAAGGATTATATCAAATTCAATCATGGGTATGACGATGAGATCAGTAGATAAATAACTTTTATATTCCTTAATGGGGACTGATTCACAAAACTTTGTTGCAAAAATACTTCCCTTAGGAGTTTTGACTGAAAACTCCCCTGTTAAATAAAATTGGAAAAATCTAATTTTCTTAGAAAACTGGGAAGATATGAAACAATGCGATGATCCAGAATCAAATAAAGCATTGGCTAAACTTGAGGAAACCATTAAATTACCTGCCACTATGTCTTTTGGAGCTTCAACCTCAGCAGTAGTGATAACATAAGCCTGGCCTTGATCCCTTGGCCTTTTCTGAGGTAAGTTCCCATAACGCTTAGGACATTAATTTGCATAATGCCCCCTTTCTCTACAATTTTAGAATTCAACATTGACAGCCTCTTTCTTCCCCTTGCAATCACGAGCTTGGTGGCCTTTTTCACCACACTTGTAACAGACTCCCATTCCCTTCAGGCAATTACCAGGGTGTTTCTTCCCACATTTACTGCAAGATGAATATTCAACTTTTCCCTTCTTCCCCTTATTTTTATTTCCAGAGTGTTCACCAGATCTCTTCTTCTCTTTCTTTGCTTTAAAGTCGTAAGGCTTAGAGAATTATTTTTCTGTCTTGATAGAACATGAGAGAATATCTTAGTATGACGAGAAGGATTGTAAGACTAATTCTCGATGGATAAATCATTTTAACCCATCAAATAAATGATCAATCTTACTTATTGGGTTATATACATAATCTTCAACATGAATTGCTAACCTTGTAAAGTTAGCTTCATACTTTGCAACATTCTCATCCTCCTTTTTCCTCAGACTCAGAAATTGTCTTTCCATATCCGCTAGATGTTTATGAGGAAAGTATTTTTCTAAGAAAATTTCTTTAAACTCCCTCCATTCAATATTTTATAATTCCTCATCTTACTTTGTGTTTTTAATCAATGAACACCATTGATCAACATCTCCAGTGAGGCAGTAAACTGCCATGAAAACTTTTTCCCTTTTGCTACTCCCTAAGGCATGGAATATTTTCTATAAGAAATTTATCCATTTCTCAGCCACTAATGGATTTTTATTACCATTGAATGTTGGTGTTTGTTTCCTCATGAAGAAATCTAACATTTATCCTTCATGATGTGGATCAGGGTGCTCCATACGGGTAAGGTTATTATTAACAACCTTGGTGAGTTGTCCCAGTAAGGGGATTAGCTGATCAGAACCAGTTGCATCACCAGCTCCACTATAATTATCTTGAGTAGGATGGAAATCCCTACACGGAGAGCATTTATTGATACGGTTTCCATTCCTTCCACTAGGCACCATTTCTAAACAATGTAATAAACTATATTAGTTTATGAATCGCAATACATAAATCCCAATTTGTAAACCACTTAACATAAATTGAATAGTTTATAGATATAATCCATAATTATAAAAATGTTTTCTTTGAGGAAGTATATACTCATAAACCTTTCACAATGGTTTGTAAAGAAAATGAGAATTATCCGAAGCATATCACCTGGGAGTGTCATAACCAAGAGTGCAGCAAGACCCATTGTAGTGCACCAGTTCCCATTCGAGTCTAGCTCAAAGCGGTCCTTTCAGGTTTTACCCCTAGGTACATCTGTACTAGAGCTACCTCTACCTGCTCGTATCCAGATAGGGATGTATTGCTTGGAAAACTCACAAAATTTCTAAATTACCAAAATTCTAGGAAGTTCTTCCATACTAATCTTCAAATTCTATCTTAGGGTAATGTGCTCTAATCAGAGTTTTTCTAAATATAGATTTCAAGGTTTGTAATAAACTTCCTCTGATACCAACTATAACGCCCCGACCCCAGAAGCCTAGAGTTTGTGCATTATTACATAACATTGGAATGATCACAAAAGATCAAGTCTTGAAAGACCGATTAGTTTAGTAGCCTTGGAAGTACTAGATACATTCAAAAGGTTTACATTACATCATAAAATGGAAAACTACAACAACAATGTTTCCATGGACAACATTGAGATCCCATATACTATCCCTGTACGTCAGTCATAACATACTTATTCGCATCCAGGGAAAAATAAAACATAGAAAGGGGTGAGCTCAGATGCTCAGTATGGATAACAATATAGCGGAAACTTTCATAAATAAGTACAAAAATTTAATGCAATTTATAAGACTAAAACAAAAGCCTTTTAAACTTAAACTTTAGCATAATATGGAAAAGATAAAATCAAATAATTCCATTTACTTATTCACATGGATATTCTACTATTCGAATAATCACATGAAATATCAATAGCCACTTATATAATGATGTAATGCATAATTCCAGACTTTCATAACCACATAGTCAAGGCCTGGTGCCAAGACTAAAAATAAGATTTTGTCAAGGACTTGTGCCAAGACACTAGTTTGTATCATAAGACCTACTGATGCATCGAGGAGCTATAGGGGGCTCCACCTGTCACTTACTAAGTCCAATTCATTCCTCACATGAAAAGGTTTAAACATAACATAAACATTCGTATTAAAACTAGAATACGAAATGTCAATACTTTATCCATAAAACATGAATGGTGTAAAAATGAAACATCCAAAGTCAAACATATCAAAAAACCTTCAATACAATATGGAAGTTTTGTATCATAATAAATCAACTTCAAATGATATTAAAATACATCAAAGGATGTTGATATAGATGAAATCAAAACCTTTTTTTAGAGAAATATATCTTTCTATTTTGAAATCATTTAAGAGTCACATAATTATAAAGAAAACATTTATTTTGAAAATATTCTTCTAATCTTGTAAGGGAATCTTTGACGATGTTATAACGGTGGAAAATAGCCACACTCGCCGTATAAGTTAAAAAAACATTCGCACCTTAATTTTGTCAAAAAGGTCATAAAGTACCTTGTTTGGAAAACGACGAAAAGATTCCTTTAAAACATATTATAAAAATTCAAAAAAGTGTATAAGTGACATTAACCCATTTTCTAGTAAATAGTAAAAATGTTTTGGAATAAATTTTTAGGAAAACATGGATGTGGATGATAAAGAGGTCCCAGTAGATAATTATATATAAACAACCTTGAAAAATGAAGAGGTTGTAGAATTAACCCTTACCTTGTACATTTCCTTGGTCGAGGGTAGGTTAAACTCATTTATAATGGTGAAACAATTGCTATTTAATTATACAATAATCAGATACATTAATATGATATCATATATGTTCTTTTAATATTGCTTTGTTAATAATATCTTAGTATTTTCGTCATTTCGGGTGTTAACTGATTCGTTTTCCTTTATATGATTTGTTATGTAAGTAATGTTTTTTATGGATAGGATGTATCTTATTCATATTAAGAATTATATTAAGTCTTAAACATTATTTTTAATCATCTAATGAAAATTAGTCTTTAATGAATAGGGTGGAGAATAAATCTCATCGTGTTCGTGAAGCCGGTAATCCGTACATACGCACGAGCGACGATATCATTCCTTTGATATTAAAATAATATATAATTTGATGGTATATTATATATACATAATCATTATCATGTTATATTTATTATTTAAATCAATTACACATCATTATTATACCCATCAAAATAATAATGTATTGAATAACAATTACACCATGGCGTGGAGATGGTAAGTCATGCGTACACACGAATGGTGACATGTCATTCAAAGGATGGATAGAATAATGAATATAGTTGTACCATATTTATAATAACATCAAAATATATATAAGATACTAGATTTTTTATTTTATAATGGAAATAACAAAGAAAGAGGATGTGGAAGAAGAAAGGAACTTGAAAGTGGTGATGAAATATATACCTCTTCTTCGGGTTCATCCATTTGATTTGATCAAAAGGGATCCTTAGGTTGGATTTATGACTAAAGGAAGGACTCTAGGATTAAGGGAGGATATTTTATAGGGTATTTGGGCTGGGTTTTTCCAAGACAAATGGATTTTAAGGTGTCAATTAAAGAGAAGGGGGAGTGCCCTTTTATAAGAGGGGTAAGGGGAACCTTAGGAAAATCTAGAAATATTATTTTATAATAAAATAATTTTCGGTTTCTAATGGTTAAAAAATGAATTATGTAAAGGATAAGGTGTTTATGGGTTGAAAAACACTCAAAACATATCTTTTATACAAGTTTGGGTCACTATATTAACTTTATCTTTTAGATTTAACTCTTAGTTTAATAGTTTGACATTTACCATGTCTCTTTGTATTTTTATATTATATGGTTAATAAACATAATATATAATTCCAAGAAAACCCAAAGTGGTTCATTAATGATAAAACTATAATTATATAAGTCTTTTGGGTGAACCTTATATTTTTGGAAATAGAATATCAATTAATAATATAATATTTGTTTTAAAAACTCTTTTATGTCAATTTTGACACTATTTAGTATTTTGTTTTTTCTAAATTCATAACAGCATTATTAATTCGTAAAAAATTCATCTAACCAACTATAACATGTCATATTAACCAATAAAATTATTGGAATTCATAAAAAGTCTCAAATTACATTTATTTGGATATTTATAATATCAATTATTTTAATATTTCATTAATTAGGTAATTACTGCATCATCATTATGTCATAAATAAATTAAATTATTTAGTCTAAAAAATATAAATAAAATAAAAGTATGTATTTAATCTTTTTTATCTTTATAATTAATACTTATAGTCGAATATATCTTATGTTTAACCCTATATTAAAAATGATTTAGTTATTAAACTTTGAATTTAACACTTTTAACTCTTCTTTGAATTAAATAATAATAAATGTCCTAATCTAATACAAGTGGACCTAAAGGATCATAAGGTTGTTTTTGGTCGAATTAAAATTATCCAATAGAATTAGTACATGTGTTAGGGTAATAATAATATAATTTTTACCCTTAATTACCCTATTTACTTTTAACCATGGTAAATAAAAGTAAAAAGTTACTAATCACCAAAAATTATTTTCATCTTATTAAACCACATTTTACTTATTGATATCAACCATGTATCTCTAATTTTTGAAATTAAACTAACACAAGTGGTAAAATTAAGCTTTATTTAAATTTGTAAATGCTCCTAGGAGGTGGGTAAAAGACGGTAAAAAGTTCAATAAAATTTTTATATATCTAAAATTATTATAAACTGACTCCAATGAATTAAATTGAACTTATATAGGTATTATGTATCTATTTTGACCTAAAATTAATTTAAATAAAATAAATAATTATTTAAACAAAAATTCGGTTTTAAACTATAACTCAGTGTTTTTTACTATTCATCAAAAATTTAAAGTTTTCAGAAAAATACCAAAAATTCACCGTAAGATAAATTCGATATTCCAAATCCAAAAATGAAATCCATTTTGAAAAATAAAATTTATAAAATTTCAAAAAGTGGGTATTACTATTAATAACGGCTAGTTTGATTGGTTGCGGTGTGTTAGAATCTCGAAGTTGCGTATAATGCAAGCTATTAAATTATTCAAAGGGAAGCATACCGTAGAAGCTTGGGGTGTTACAGGAGCCTTGGGAGAAAATTTCTCCAACGAAGAACTATTTCTTTGAACGAATAATGTGTTCTTTAAACAAAGAACGCCGACCCCGACTTTGACCTTCTTCCTCAAGACTTCCTCCGATGTAGGACATCTTCGACTATGACGAACAGACGCACAAACCGACGATCAAGGAAAATGGTGACGACACCGACATTCATCTTTTTCCCAACAATTCGTCTTCTTCGTCGTGACTCCATTGATGTATCAACCCGAGGTAGGGGTTTAATGCTATTTGTTTATCACTTTCTAGGTACTCCCTTCTTCTCTTGTGTGGGATTGAGAATGATTAAATTACGGAAGATCATGGTTGATGTTCTTCTCTTCGTTCTTGTGAACCGTATACTACCACTCTAAACGTGGAGGGTTTGGGCCAAACTAATATGGCCCGACCCCTCTCCACTGTTCTTCTTTGTTGTGTTCTTCGGAGCGAAGGAAGGCGATGAAGGCAACAATGTCGCCACCCACGACCACCGCGATATGCACTGCCCCCGCGTCGCTCCGGACTCCTGGCCAAACCGGCCCCGCGCCCGCCGACCGAGCCACCCCAGCCGCTCTGCTTGCTGGTCGAGCCACCCCAGCCGCACCGCCCACCGGTCGAGCCACGCCGCCATGCCTCCCACCATCTGAGCCACCAGCCGGCCTCACCCCCTACCAGTCGTGCCACCCCAGCCGCGCTGCCTGCCGGCCGAGCCACCCTTGCCCGCCACCCCCCCCCCCCCCCAGGCGCGCCACTCCAGCTGTGCAATCCGTCGGCTGAGCCGCCCCGGCTCCCGCCGCACACCAGCCTCCCGAACCAGCCTGCGCCCCTCACGGCGCACCGGCCGAACCAGCCCACGCCCCTCGTGCCGCCCCGGTTGAGCCAGCCCGCACCCCTCACGCTGCCCCGGCCAAACCGGACCACCCCCCTCGTGGCGCCCCTGCCGAGACGGCCCGCACCCCTTGAGGCTCCCCGAACGAGCCACTCCCCAACCCTCATGGTGCCCTGGCCAAACCGGCCCCGCGCCCTTACAGTACCCCTGCGACCGAGCCGCCTCGCGGCACCCGCGGGTTCTGCAGGCCCTCACGGCCCTCGCGTCCTACAGGACCTCCCAGCGGACCAGGCCACATCACGGGCTGAGCCTGACCCAGTGGGTCGAGCCAGGTCTACCTTAACCAGGCCAACCAATGCCAGGCCAGGCCAGGTCGGTCCGACCGGGTTGGACCGGACCCGGGCCCACTATGACCCTTTACTTTCTTTTGGCCATATCTTTGGCACTGAACATCTGTTTGATGAACCATCAGTGGCGCTAAAAATCTTGGAGCGAGATGGTCTCTTTGAGTATACTCCACTAGAGTTTTGGTTTGATATGGGAAATGGTCCGTTTGGATTGAGCACAAATCCCATCAGCCCCCCGGGACTAAATGGCTAATAACTCACAGACTGAACGTCCGATTGACACACCGTCTATTGCGTTGATACCCCTATGACATGGAGGAACTTTGTGATACTTCTTCATGGGACTTTGTGATAGTTAGAGTATCAACCAGTAGCCTGTGGAGCAAATCCCCCCCAGAGACAAGTGAGTATAGTACGAAGACCTAGTAGCTGGCTGTGACCTGATGACTACTGACCGTTTTGAGTCAGAGTGACTCTACTAACCCAGTGGGGAGTGCCTTGGTATCGCGGTAGACCCACAGTGGAGAGAGCCTTGGTGTCACGGTAGAGCCATGGTACTTGACAGGAGGAGTAACTCAGTAGGCTAAGAGGGGGAGCGTGCTAGGTGACACGGTAGAACCACGGTGGGGAGCACACTTGGTGACGTGGAAGATCCACGGCACTCAACGGGAGGAGTTCCTCAGCAGGCCAAGGTTAGTGGGAAGCGTGCTTGGTGTCACGGAAGACCCACTGTACTCGATAGAGGAGGAGTTCTACAGCATCCAAGGTTTCGACAATGTGACTAGGGATGTTACTTGATACTACCCCTAGAATAAAATCCCGGTGGATCTGAGTGAGTTTTTTTTGTGTTTTCCTCATGATTGAGATGGATCACTTGATAACTTAGGTATATGTATGGAAATACACCTAAGTTGGGTTATCTATTGATTTCATTCTTTTTGGTTTATCCTTGGTAGATTTTGTGAGACCTTGAGGGTCTTGGGGTCCCTACTGAGTATCATTATACTCATCCCTGCATGGGCTATGCCCGCACCTTGTTGTGTTGGATTCAGATGACGGACATCGCTGACAGAGGCAGAGAGTACCAGGACTGGATGGTACCCGGAGGTGGACCTTACGGTGAGTCGGTACCTGGAGGAGATAGACTAAAGTGGAGTGCTGAGGAGGTGATATGTACCTACCCTTCAGGTAGGAACCTCGGAGGAAAATCTAGTAGCTATCTTTTCTCTTTCTTCAGTTGTATTGCATTTTAGTTGTGATTTTACCTTTATTGTTGGGCTTGTATTCTGGCCCCTTTTACTTTCATAACTCTTTTGTTATACAGTTTACTTGGTGTTTCATCCAGCTGTGTGCTTGCTTGTGTGTGTGTTTACAGGTTATAATGGCAATGCCTTCCCCGTTTTAGGTAACTACACCTTTGGTTCTAGTCGCTAGCCCCTGGCCTATGGAAGGTAGGCTTGGGGTAGTCACGACATGGGCCCCGGGGGACGATTCATGAAAAACTAGAATAAGTTGTAAGACTCTATAATATTTTCTTTTGGATGAGGAAAATGAAAAAAAATGAGAAATGAAAAAGTGAGGGAACTCCTATGATTATATAGGAGAAAATAAATGATAGAAAAAATAATATGAGATCATGAGGGAATCCAATGTATGAAAAAGTTGATAAATTAATTGGGGATCATGGTCACTAATTTTTTTAAGATATTAAATATTCCTAAATTGAAATAATAACTCTTTTTTAACTATGTATAAAAGGAAAAAGAGAGAGAGGTTCATGGTTTAAATTTCTTGATCCAAGTGCGAGAAAACTAAGCGATGTTTTAAAGAACACTCTCAAAGAATAAGAATAATATAAGACCATTCTAATAAGTTTTATCATCAGGGTAACAAGGTATAAGAATAAGAATAGGATCCCAACCATCATTCTAAGATCAATTTGAGAGAGATGAAGTTGGGGAAAAGAAAAAAAAGTGATAAGCTGAATTGATGTGATTGTGCTTCACTTATTTATGTTAAAACTTTATTATTATGAGGATATTGTTGGTTTTATATCATGGGTTCTCATTAAGTTAATGATTTCAGTGAATAAGTTTTGAATAAGATTTGTAAAACTATACTAAAATTATTTTCCAAGTTTCAGGCTATGTTCCTGGAGATCTATTAGCATTCTAAGACATTGTTGTGAGTAGAAGAACATCACATATTATGGATGGAGAAGAATAATTAACTGAACATGTGATCTACTTATGAGGTGATTTGAAATAAATACTTTCATATACATGGTGAATCACCATAGAACCTAAGGATTTAGGGTATTCATGGAGGTCATGGTGGGAAGTTGTAACAATAGTATGAATCTGGAAATAAGTCTTGTGTCAAGAAGGTAGTAGTAAAAATAATGGGAAGTTGTGTTGGTATGGGATTTACTAATGGGTTAATAAGATAACTTCTCACACATCACTTATGTTAAATAAAATATTATAGTATAGAATATGTGAATTGGACATCCCAATCATATCAAGTAGTAGGTATTTATACCAAACTTTGTAAATAATGTGTGTTTCTTATACTTTACATACTATATTGCATATAAGAATTAATTCCTAGGTTAAATGACTAAAATATTAATTTTCAATAACTGGAAATAGAGTTTAAATTAAAAAATGGGGTAAAAATTTCAAAGAAGAATTTGGAATAAGTGAAAACATGAAAGACATGATTCAACCCCCTACCACTCTCAAGTGTCTGCACCAATCCTATTAGGCATTTCAAAAAGTTAAATGTAAAAACTATCAAATTAACTAAAATAAATATACGTCTTCCTAAATATTTAAATATACTATAAAACAACCTTAAAAATCCAAAACACTCATGAAATATTATAGTAAGGACCTGGTAAAATCCAGACCCTTACATCACATTCCTCAAGAAAAATTATTATCCAAGGGAATTGAAAAAGCCTAATAAAATTGAAAAAAATATAACCCAAGTAAGAGATATGTAATCCTGGTTATTTATAATACAACTCCTTATGTTTCTTTCCCTTCATTAATGGATCAAAAATATGAAACTTTTTCACTCTATGTTATGGTAATTATAGTAATCTTTTATTTTTTGAAATTTGATGAAGTATCCTAAAGTTTATATGTTTGAGTATCTTGTTCCATAGGATACTATCTATCTTTACAACATTTAAACACATTACATGTTGAACCATTTTCTCCAAAAGTTCAATATAATAAATATTCTCCTTGTAGTTAGCATAAAATAATATATAATCATCTTTGAAAAAGGAATTTATAATTATAAAATTTAAAATACACATCATTATCACATAATTGAGAAATCATAATAATATTATATTTTAACACATAAATATAATGAAATTAATTAATAATAACAAAATATCATATACCAACTTCACTGAAACCTTTCACCTTTCCTTTTTAATTGTCTTTAAAAGTGACAGTGCCTCCACTACATCTTTTGTAATAATGAAAGTTGATGGGTGTTGATTTATATGTCTAGAGAATCCATTATCCATGTACCATATGACTTTATTGAGATTCTGGGGCATCTTTAGCAAAAAACAGTTAGTAGATAGTTTTGGTATTCATGTGACCTTGGATCCAAAGGGATTAATTAAAATATTATTCAAAACCCATATAGATTTTAAATAGGTATCAATAAGAATTATAAAAGATAAAGATTTTTAAATATATTCTTTAGTGCATCCCAAATATTGTAAAAATATAAGTGACTACCCATTAAAATAATTTTCATGAATCCTATATCTAAAAAAACAATGGTAGAGGTACATAGTTTCATTCTTTTCATAAAGATATTAATATAATTATGAGGTAGTTTCTGATCATAATAAACACCATTATTATTTATTGTTATTTTGTTTATAGAAATCATTTTATCATAAATTTTCATAACATGAAAAGGGGTTACTAAATTTTCTATTAAAATTTCAATATACTTTTTAAGATTTTTATTCTACTTTTAAATCATCTCTTAATCATTACAAAATTTCTCATTCATTATATATGTAGTATTCTTCAGTTTCTCATTTTCTTAAGTAAGATTTTTATTTCCCCCAATAAGATTCTTATTAATTCCTTTGAGTTCCTTATATAACAAAAAAATTAAAATGATATCTATTTTTAATTATTTAATATTTTCATTTATATAATCAATACTAGGTTTAGTAAAACCAGATTTATCATTATAATTATATACATATTAGAAACTAGAATCACTAACCTCATTCATGGATTCCACGAATCATAAGGTAGTAAATTATTTCTTGGTTCTAGATTCTTCACTATAGTCAAAATCTTTAGTGCATCTCCAACTAGAATCTAATTATCATTTCTCCTTATTTTTGAAATTTTTATCCTTCCATTTATTTTATATTCCCAGAAATTTAGGATTTATATAACCTTTAATTATAAATTCATAAAAGGCGATACATAAAGTATTATAATTATAAATATAATTGAATTTATTAATTCCTTTGAGATCATCACTTTTATAGTCTTTTTCCAAATCTTCTAGAAAATCCTTTCTCTTTATACCTTTACAGGATCCTTCCATAATTTGCACTACACCATATTTTACACATTCTTATATCTTAGAATTAGAAGAGTAATAATAAAAATTTATAGATTTTAATGTTACAACTTTGTTTTTTGTTTTATTTTATTCAGTAATGTTATTCGATTCTAGTTAATATTGTATAAGTGAACTGAGAAGTTCATAAAGTGTAAAATCCTTGAGATTTTTTCCTTTATCAACAGATACCTTCTTGCATGACAATTCCTTAGTATAGATATGATAACTCTTTCAACCATGAAAGTATTTTCCAAATTTTCACCAAAACCACACATTCCATTCACTATAATTTTGAAACTTTAGAACATTTGTTTTAAAATATCATCTTCTCCCAATTTGAAATATTGGTACTTTACATACAACTTTCTAATCCTAGTTCTATTTTACTTGTCTATACCATAGTGAGTTACTAGAAAAAATATTTAAATTTCATGGGAATTTTTATGTGTGTAAACATAAAAAAATATATTTTTACCAGTACCACATCACTAAATATTCATAAATTTGTAATTTAAAACATAAAAAGTGACACCATTACTGGTGAGAGAATCAGGGTGAGTCACTTTTAGTTTATAATATTTTATTGTTATGGTATAATGTTCAATGATAAGATTCTTAAGACAAGCTTCCATCATAGCATCCAAATATCCATAGTCAATTTCATGAAAGAAGGGTGGTCTTTGGACAATCCATCCATCATTATTTCCTTAACCTAAAATATAGAGAGATATTTCCCTTAGACTATTAATTATTGGATATGGTTTGAAATATTAATAAATCAAAAAGAGACAATGTCCTGATACACACAGAGCACAACTATCCTTATAAGAACCTGATTTAAAACTGATTATTTTTTCAGTCGTGTGATGATTAAATAGTCAACATAGGGGGTTAATCATCCAAATACAAAACATAAAATATCATGAAGAAAAATAAATAAACACAAGATATTTTTATATCAGTTTGGATAAAAAAATATAATGCATATACTCTTTAAACCCCTTTATTCCTCGAGATATATGACACCCCCTAAGTAATTGACTTTTCAAGGGAAGTCATAACCCAATTGTAACCCACCTTCTGAAGTATAGAAACAACCAAATACATGATATAAATTTTCAATGGGAGTCACAACTCAGTTATAGAATAATACCTTTTATGAAGGTATAACCAAATAGATAATTATTTTTTATGTAAAATCAAAAACCAGTTATAATTACAACATAGTGGAATATATAGAGAAAACACAATACAGAACCAAAAAACCAGAATAAATAGTTAAATATTGAAGTGTTTTAGTTCCACAATCACACATGAATTAATCTCAACATGATGAAGTTATCACAAGAATTATAATAGGGGTGATCATGATCTAAATATTTCAAAATCCCTATAAGTATCTATCTATATTCCATTTCAGATTGATCTAGATTTATAGAAATATCTTAATTTTAATAACAAACTACTTTAGAGTTGGATAATTGTTTATTAAAAATATCTATATCCATTAGGTATTTTATTTCTAATAAGTGGAATTCAAATAATCTCCATGACTTAAGATTCTTGAAATCCGAATTTAAGTATCTCAGAAATAGCTCTAGATTTATAATAAAAGGAATAATCATATAACTTAGAATTAATAATTCAAGGTGTGATAATCTCTTTAATTCACTATTATCAATAATATCTTACCATTTATAATCATTCAATGGATGATTAAATTTATGCAATATCAATCCAATTATTCTAACATGAAGTATTCACTACCACAAAACTGGGCAAGGCCACCGCCATCCCTTTATCAACGTTTTTTTAGCGCTGATAAAGGGACCCCCTTTATCAGTGCTTGTTTAGTAGCGCTGATAAAGGGGGGGCCTTTATCAGCGCTTTTTTTAAAAGCGCTGATAAAGGGTCGACATTAAAAAAAATAAAAAAACATATTAATATATAAATATAGTTATATAGTTATATAGTTATATTGATATAAATATAATATATAATTTTTTAATATATTTTAGATAAGTATAAATGTACATTTACACTTATTATACTTAATATATAAGATATTTAGTGAAAATGACTTATAAAAAAATTAAAAAAAATATTTTTAATTAATAATTTTCTAATTATTATGGAGTAATAGTCATTTAATAACAATTTGAAGACTAAAAAATAAAAAAAATTAAAAAAAGATCCAAAATATGTTGAAAACGCAACTCGAACTTCAAACGGCCATAACTTTTGATCTGGGTGTCCGTTTGAGCTCTACCACATATCAAATCGAAGCCTGCGACGATATCTATGTCGTTTTCATCGAGGGGAGCCCCGGTCAAGCTTTTTTAGAGGCCAAAAGAGGACAAGAAGGCCTCCAAAACTGAGTTTTTAGTCGGGGTACCCAGATTTTTTAACATTTTGTGGATTTTCAGCCTCGTTTAAGGGGGTATTATTGGATTTTTTGGTGGGGACTGAATTTATTCCAAGATATTAAATTCATATTGATATTATGTCTTTGAAATTTCATCCTTTTTTATAATGAAGTGCTATTTATAATCAAATATATAACTATATGTACATATTTTTTTATATATTCACACCTAAAAATTAAATTATTTAAATAAATAATTAAACATATTTACATATAAAATGTATTATCTTTATCTAAATAATAACTAATATCCATTTTATTTAAAATACCAATATATGAATATTTATATAACTACTATATATTTATATGACTATACATATATAAATATAACTATATATATATATTAATATATCTATATGTATATATTAATATAACTGTAAATATATATTAATATAACTATATATATATATTAATATAACTATATATATTAATATAAATATATATTACTATACGAATAAATATAACTAAATATATATATAAATAAATAGATATATCATGAATAAGAGAACAAATCAATATAGGGTAGTGGCAAAGGCTTTAGGTGCGCAGGGGGGAGGTCTCGAGATCAAATCCGGGTGGAGGCACGGGTGCGCGCTCACGAGTGATTTAAAGGGATAGAACTGATAAAGGGTGTAGGCGGTGTGGGTGGGTGCTGGAGGTGCGGGAAAGCGCTGATAAAGGGGGGCTCAAGCGCTGTAAAAATCCCCCCCCCCCCCGAGATTGGCAGTATTTTTTTTTATTTTTTTTATTTTTATCAGCGCTAAAAAGAAAGCGCTGATAAAAGACCCTTTTATCAGCGCTTCGTTTTAGCGCTGATAAAACACCCCTTTTATCAGCGCTTTTTTTAGCGATGATAAAAGGGGTCTTTATCAGCACTTTTTGGAGCGCTCATAAAGGGGACCCCCCTTTATCTTCCCCTGAATTAATAGCGCTTTTTCTAGCACTATTAATGGCCATTTTTAGCGCTGATAAAATCCATATTTGTAGTAGTGATTATGATTCATAAGTGAGATTTAGTTTAACCTTCTGTGGAACATAGTTCAAATAACTTCTCCTAAGGTAGAACAACCTGGCATAACCTTTCTTACATAATAATGGATCTATTAAAATGGTTGCAAGAACTCATATGGTCTCAGTTTACATAGCGATATAATATATAATTTCCCAATATTCTACTAAAAAACTAATTTTGATATATTATATATAGGTTATTGCATATGTAAGAATAAAATACTTTTTTCTAAATTATTTTTTATACACCAATTACTGAATATATAAAAGTAATATCCAAAATACATGTAGTATGTAAGAGTAAATGATTAATATTAAATAGTAAAACATTTATGCATAAAATTCTTTTCCATTTTACTCTATATATATAAGAGTAAAACACTTAAAAAAATTCAACTCATCCATCAAATGAAAAAGTTGATTCAATATTAATTATAATGCGTAATAGAAATATCTTCAATGTACAAGATTAATTATCTTAGGGAAATTTCCAAGTTCCATCTTATTTAAGGGTCATCTTCCAATACATAAGAGTGATGACTTGGGGGAATTTTCAATTTCCCTCATCTTACATAAGAGTATTATTATACATTAAATATTTTCCAATGTTTCATTTCCATGTTGTTCATATAAAAGATATAAGAAACAAGAATATACTCCATGTGTAAGTTAGAAAACCTTTAAATCAAATATAAGATAATATAAACCAGATAAATTCTAGAATAATAATAATATAAAATAATAAATAATGAGAGAATAATAATAATGACGGATGAAAATGGTGAATAATATCGTTCTTTTCTTCCACAAGCAGTGCAAGATTTAGAAAGTTACTATAGAATCCTTCATCCACTCTAACATTAAATATGAGAATAATATTAAATAATAATAATACAAAAATAAATAAAATAAATATTAGAGAGTTATGTAATTATAAAAAAGTGGAAACAAGACACTAAACAACCCTTTTTGGTGGAAAGAGAAGTTTTGAGTAAAGGTACTTTTATATCCATCTATTTATTTATATGTGAGTAGGTATTACTTACCTTAAACCTTTCCAACACTTATTTTTCTTTTCTTATTGTTATTATCCTGAAATATTAATTATTTATCTATTATATAATGTGTCTATATTTTTCATTTTTACATAATAAATTTTCATACTCATTTTTTCATTTAACTTTATTACCATCCATTTTATATCGAAAATATATTTATTCTATAATTTTTTAAAAAATATTTCAATTTTTTCACTCATATTATTTAAAAAATTATTTTTTGTTAATTTTTTATTTAATTGTATTTTATGCAGTATAAATGTATTATTTCAATTCACCCACTATTTAAGTTTCTATACAGGGAAAACATTATGAAACTTAATAAGTCCTCATTTCTTATTGAAATCCCTTTTAATTTCTCCCCCTTTTAACCATTCTTCCTTATGATTTTCTTGTCCATTTTTTCCTCTTTTGATAATGAACCTAATGATTAAATCCTAGTTTTTTTCTTCAACCAAAAAATAAACATATAAAAACCATAATCCTAATAAGGAAATTTTTTGATATGGTATTTTTTTAAAATTACTTCATGTATAAGAAGATAATTAAACTCTTATGTTTAACTAATGCTTATCAAAAACCTTATATGGGGGTTCCTTGGTCAAACAATTAGCCACTTTATTTATAGTGGTTAGGTACTCTAACTTCATAATTCCTTATTTTAAAGAGTTGATGGGAATCTAAGTTAATATTTACAATATCATACACTTCATATAAAACCTCATAAGAAAGTTCCTACCCTTCACAAATATAATGAAGAAGGGGGTCACCTATTAGTGTGATGAAGATTGTCAAAAATATTTTGAAAATATCAATAAATGTCTTTGAGCCCTCTGGTATTAATTTCAACCTTGGAATAGTCACTTGGATCCCTTATCACATAAAATAATGATTCTAGAAAGGTGAATAATCTCTATTATCTTAACAGAACTATATTAAACATTGAGACTATATACTCTGAAATTGAGAATAATTTGCATGCATTAATCTTTATGGTTTGGAAGCTAAGATGATACCTACATCATCATGAGGTCTATTTGGTATCTCGTATTGAACTTATCAAATAAATCCTCAATTATAAAATGATAACTAAATGTATGGAATTATGGGTGGTAATCCTGTAGTAATTTTACATCCAGTTCATATAATAGAAGGTATTAAAATGGAAAGCATTGGAATAATTTCTAGTGGTAAATTCCACCGTAGAAATTATATTAGTTGATGTAGAACTGCCCTATGAAAAGGTTTTATATGTTTATAACACTCTCCTAACATGGGATTTATATTTCAATAGAGATTATGGAAGCCCAAAAGTGATAAGAATGTAAAAACCAAAACTCAATAGAGTGAGTTTAGGAATTATACTCATTTATCCCTTAATGGAATCCTTTTTGTAATCATTAATATTGTCATAATTTTGCAACAAAAAAAGAGAATACTAATCTCCCAATGAAGGCTTGGAATTACCTATAAAAATACTTGTAGTCCAACTAAATATCAAAGTTGATTCAATGTTGGTGATTAAAAAAATTAATGGTGAATATGACATTAAGAAGGAAGAATTCATTCCCCTACTTGATTATCTACTAGGATTGATGGATGAATTTACCTTCAGGTCAAAATTATCACATATTCCATGCTCTAAGAACACCAAAACTGATTAATTGGATAATTAATGCACAACCTTGGAATATCCACACCAAGATGAGATGGTTATTAACATTGTGAACTGCAAAGTGGTGTCTCCATTCACCAATTATACCATGGGTGCGATCAATGAGATTAATAACACCCATGATAAAGGAAATACAATTTCCTTAATAAATGATACCACCATTGTATGGATGTCTACCATAATGAACTATCTACAATGTGGTATTATCCACTCATACCAAGTTAATAAAGAGTATATCTAATAGTGAGAAGTAAACTTCATCCTTTAAAATGGCCCAAATTCTTAAAATTTCCTTTATAAATGAGTCTTTTATGGAGTCCTATTAATATGAATTGAACTAGGGGAGACACTCACTATTATAAAGTAATTCCACATTAGTTCATACAGTACTAATCAATAATAGACCAAGCTATCACATTAGATTAATAGTATTGGATACTTTTGGGCATTAATTACACATGATTTCTTGAATATCACCATAAAATGTCATGGTTTTGAGATACATTCTAATTTCATTCATCAACCCCTAGATTTATTGCGTAAAACTAAATATTCTTAGTCATTTTAATTTTTTTGTTAGATGTTAGGGGATAAATCACCCAAAAACTACCAGGCATTTCAAGTAAATACCTACTACTATTGAAGTCTTCTCCAAGTGGGTCAAGGCTATATCCCTCAAGGATTTCAAGATAAAGGCTATCATAAATTTTGTGAAGTCAAATACAATTACCATATTTGGTGTCCCTCACACAATATTTATAGATAATGGAACCAATTTATTCTCTTACAAGTTTAAAAGTTTATATTAGCAATATAGAATTCAATCTAACTAATCATCCTACTATCATGTAGTGGCTAATGGATAGATAAAGTCTTTTAAAATGACCATGTAAAATATAAAATAGAATATTATGGATAAATACCAGATTTTTTGGCCTAAAAAACTCATGCATGATTTATATTATTATCACACCACAAACCATACCACTATACATGTAACCTCGTATTCACTTGTATATAGTACAGAGGTCGTCCTTCCCATTTAATTCAAAGAAAGTTCGCTATAAATTGTTATCTCTAACCAGTTATCTAAAAATGTACTATCATATAAATTAATGGATGAGTTGGAAAGAATTTATGATAAGATATTTCACCCAGTTCAAAAATAAATGGTTTATCAAAGCTAAGTTGTATGAGGCTTGAATAGAAAAATTTATCTCCATTAGTTCCTTTAAGGAGAGTTGAATTGGTTCTCATAAATCCAATTATATCAGCGAAGAATCCTCTAAGGATAAAATTGAAATGAGAGAGACCTTACATTATATGTAATATCAACTCAAATTGAGTATATAAATTGATCATTATGGATAAAGAGTGCTTCATTTATCCCAAAAATGAAAGTTTTCTAAAAAAATACTTTGCATAATCTTCATTATGTTTCACACGCCATAGATGCATGAAATTAAACTACATAACATAGTCATAACTATAGGAATTTAAAATATAGAGTGTTTCATCATAGTCACATGATACAAAACGACATGAAAAAAATCCTAGTTATATGATGTTAAACTATATCACAACATCCACACCGTAAGACATTAAACTATATAGTGTGTGTTGGAAATTAAATTAACATGTGATCTAGTGTAGTGTGAGTAATCTTATAACCACCTGTTATTTATCACACTAAGTATGAATAAAATAATCTTATAGGTATTAGTATATTTATCCCATTAATCATATTTGATATGCTCTATCTCTTATGTCAAGAAACACAATATTGGTATTATGACATCAAACTTCACTATACAAGGTCCATTATATATGACCTTAAAATTCATAGAGGGGCCCCTTAAATGGGATATGACTCCGTCACTTATGAGTTATATATATGTGAGAGTATCTATAATATGGTCACACATTTCCAAGATCCCATGCTAAATAAACACTACATCCCAATGTAAGAGTCTGATCTACATAGGAACCATTCATTAGATCTTTGTGTGACTTGATTCCTATTACCTTAGGATATGTAGTGACACCTAGATCACTTATCCCAAGACCTTTCAAAAATAATATTTTCACTTTTCATGACATGTTAGTGAGTCCTCTCACTTGATCATGTTGGGTTTTATTTTCATTTTCACACCATTATACCTGTAGTATTTCATCCCACTTCCCCTGTATGTGATCAAGATCTGTATGAAAAGATCATATCATAAGAACTATGTGTGACTTGATTATTTTCACTTGAGGATATGTAATTATGCTCAAATATTTGATCCCAATCCTACCATAAACAATAAAAACTTTTAAAACCCTTATTCTTATTGGTTATCCAGATCCCTACAAGAATTATCAGTACACATTTTGTCCACATCTCAAGGTTTTCTACAATGAAAAAATTCCCCAAAAAAATTATTTTTCACTAAAGGATTTTAAACTATATAGTTCAATACCATTTTTTATAGTGTTAAATTACATGACATATAATCCTTACCAATTGAACATAAAATATTTGAAATCCATGTCCTGGTGACATGATGTTAAAATATATGAAAAAAAGTCATAGATGTATGAATTTAAACTGCATGGAAGAAGTTATTACCACATGAATTTAAATTACTCAAAATTTATCCTCTAGCACACCTTTAATGAATTTAATCTACTCAGATTTTCCTACTTGATATGGAATCATTCACTTACATAGGATCTTAATCAGTATAGAAATTATTATTGAATAGTTTGTTACTATCATTCACCTACACCAAAACCAATTACCTCTTTTCAGAAATAGATTGATCTATTTGGGGATCATTGATAAGAACTATGTTCTGATTGATTCTTATCTTTACATGATAGGTATTGATTCCCATATCTCTTATCTTAGGCCCAAATGTAAATATCCATCACTCTCAATACTCTTCTCCTTACACAAGAGTCCAATCCATGTGTGAATCCTAAGTGCATGTTTTATTTGCATTTATCATCTTACACTAGGGGGATAATTACCTATATAACCTTTTTCATTATGTAATGATGTAAAATGCATAGTAAATATGTCTTAGAATAATAATAATAAATTTAATTTCATAATTTCCCAACCATATTACTCTAAAATACATGATATATAGTCTACCCTATATGAAATTAAACTAATTAGGTTGTTTTGTGCCAAAAAACTCGAATTTCCTTACATGAGATCTACATTAATGTAAGGTTTCATGATATGTAGGACCCTACACTAAGCTAAAATGATCCTTTATCTCTAAAATTCATAGTGTTTGGCTCACCACATATTCATATTTGGTTATTAATTAGAGAATCACCTTGAATACAGTAATGTGGTTCATCCTATTTCAAATCCCATTCAACGATATTAAATTACCTCTCCTTGAAATTTAAGTAAGATCAGTATGAGGGATATCCTTTATAAGTACTACATATGGATTGATTCCAACTATGAAATGTTATGTAGGGGGTGTCTAAATCATCCTAACTAACTAATAATCCTAATAAAACCCCTACTTTTCCCCAGTTCTTGGATCCTTTGATTCATTTCTGGATTCCCTTCATAGGACCAAGACCGAGGTAAATACATATCATTTTACATATGATCCAAATCCATGCACCCCCACCACATGAAATTCATTATCATGTGATGTTAAACTACATGACAATGATCTACCCTATATGACCCTAAACTTCTTAGAGAGACATGTTATATACAACCAAATTTAATTACATGAGAGTAAGACCCATGTGAGGATTCCATATATAGGGTTTATCCTTAAAAAATCAATATGATGAAATTACCTTATTTTAAAATTATATACTAGTGTTTGGAGAATCCCAACACATTCATCAGGACACATTCCCTAGATATATACCAAAAAAATTTCCTAATAGAGGCCAATGATCCCCTCTTGATTTGAATTCTCACCAGAATTAGAAAAAGATAATTTCTCTAAATATGAGGTTGACCTATGTGGGGTATATATTTATAAGAACTATGTATGGATTCATTCCGGATACCTAAAGATACATAGTGACACCTAGATATCAAATTTTAATCTTATCCACATACTCATATCCCATCCTTTGGTTTGATCATCATAACTTTAAAACATCGTGCACCTCTCTATAAAATAGTCTATACTAGAATTAGGCTCTCTATTCAAAGTGGGGTTTTCCACTCACTTTCTAGATAGGATTTCTGACCCCCTTGGTCAAATATGTATGATCTTAAACCCTGAAAACAATTGATCAGATCTGCATGAACTTAAAATCTAGTAAAATATAGGTTATGATCAATAGACCCATTGGTTCATAAAAAAGTCTGATCAATCTTGTGTCACATCATTTCACCTTGAGAATTTGTTAAATATGTGGTGACATAACCTTTTAGGGTGATTGGACCCTTGTTTCATATATTTTTCTCTGTAAACCTACTTCATTTCTTGGATGTCTAAATTATCAAAAACCTTTAATGAATATTGGTAATGAGTGTATTCATCCCCAAAGGTCACCTCAGTTGCATTATAAATCAATGAACCCAATATGGATTTGCATACATGCCCATAATTTGGACTATCAGTTGGAGGAATATTCATCCTAAGGAGAAGTTCCTTTAATATTAGTATGCCCAATAACATAATGGTATGACCCATCATTTTAATGTGGTCCACAATTATCCCTTATATACTTTCTCTATACCACCATACCCTGATTAAAATATCATAATATGTGACTTACAGATTCTAGAATTCTATTCAAGTGTATTAATATATCTATGATATTATTCATATTGGAACCCAATGTTTTCTTACATGACTACTGCATCATATTTTCAATACATAAGATAATTGTAATACATTTTAGAATCGAAAGTTTTAGTATCCTGGGAAAATTAGGTTTATAAATTATGAGTAAATAATAAAACTTAAACATTATTTAAATCCTTCTTCATGGTCAACCTAAACATTAGAATGTTGTCCTTAATACATTTACTCACCTGAGTATATACATAAAATAAAGGTATGGGATAAAAGCCCAGTACAAGGAGGCATAACATGGAAGGAATATAGTATATGGATGAGAATAATCATCAGAATAACATAATAAGCATGGGATCATCATCCTAAGCATGAAAAAATTATTTGAAAAATGAATGGAATGTGGAATATGTATAATAATGAAAAATAATAACATTGGTCAAATAACACACAAAGTTGTGAACATATATAGAATCATGTTAATTCATAACATATGTGCATAAATCATAACATCACAATCATGAACAAGTCCATCATCATGTTCATGCATAATATACATAATCTCATGAGATATATCACATTACCCATTGCATTGGAGGGATATATAATTTCAATCCCACTCGTCACATCATAAAATTATCATAATCATGTATTCCATATAAGAAGGAATTATATAAGAATTGAAAACATGAAATAATCCTATGGAAAGGAATGGGTTTCATAAAGAATTCATAAATCATAATTTAATAAAAAAAACTTTGGGGTTACCAAATGAATTAGGGAGATATTAATTTTTTATAAAATATCATTTTTATTTGAGGAATAAATAGTACAATTAGATTCAAAGTGATGTTTTTGAAAAACAAGTCTCTCTGAAAAAAATAAAAATTGGATAAGAAATAATTTTAGAAATATAGAAGCATGTATATCCCCAATAAAAAGGGGGAATTTAATATAAAATGAAATTTTGTGGACATTAATGAAGATTCCAAAGAGAAATGAGAGATAACCTAAAATAACAGAGTTAGGTTCAAGATTCCCCTTACTCTATATCCCTATCTATTTTGAAACTTTTCCACATCATGTTTGAAGAACTTATGTTAATTAAAAAATTAAAATGGTGGTAAATCATATTTATTATTTTTAAAACTTATCAATTATAATCATTGGATTTTATTTTTCAATTTTCTTTGTTAGAGGTGTAAGTTTTTGATATTATGTTTTCTATAAAATTATCCTGTATTTTTTCAACTTTATTGTTTTGATTATTTCAATTTATACATTGAAAAAATTAACTACATAAAACATCCTCATGGGAGATTAACCGACCATTGATGAGGCACTTTCAAAAGAGGAGGTGGGAGATATATAACATATAAATATTTTTAAAAAATACTAATTATAGTAGGTTAATAACATTAATTTTTTTAACATAATAATTAATTAATTTTAGGAGTTTTGGGATAGAAAATACTGTAAGTATTGAGTAAGAGAATATGAAAATGAATAGTAAAAGATGAAGAATCCTACCTCCTTATTCATGTTGTTCCTTTTCTACGACCCGTAACTCCTCAAAATCTTGTAGTTTTATTACTCCTGAATGTACCTAAGGATGATAAGGGGATTAAAAGATGTCATTTAGGAGGAGGTTTGTCTTTGATAAGTATAAGGGAAGTTGTTTTCCAAGGGGTGAGAGAAGGTTAATTTATACTAGAGGAGGGGTGTTTTTAGGATAAAGTATTGAATAAAATATAATTTAAAAGTTAAACCTTGTGATGGTGATATTTTTGAAATTAGGAATTATATTTGATTATATATATGTGTTTTGATAATTTAAATATATTTAAAAAATTAATTTATTATTTTATTAAAATCAAAAGTATAAAGAATGAATTTTTTTAACAGAATAATTTAGTCATTAAACTTTGGAAATACTTTTTACCATGGAATTTCAATTTTATTAATTATTTAACTTATAAATAATATTTTTGGTTGAGGCAAAAATTATAGAATTGGTTATGTCATTATTATATCATTAATGATGTAATTTAACTCATATAAGTTACTAAAAATGTATTTTTACTATTCACTAAAAAAATTATAGTTTTTGAGAAAATTACCAAAAAATTTACTATAGAAAATTTTGAAATTTTGATTCTAAAAATGAAATTAATTTTATTTAAATAATTTTCTAATATATGTAATTTAAATTATTAACATAAAAATTATGTTTTTAAGGAAATAAATTAAAATAGTATTTTCTAAAAATGTGCTTGTAATTTATTCAACTTTTTAATCTTGATATTTATTTTATAGAATAAAAATATTTGTATTTATTTAAATTATTTAGAATAAAAATTATTTATTAAAAAATTAATATTTTTATGTCAATTAAATATTACAATGGTCATGATACTATTCATAATGATTATATTAATATTCTGAATGGTTAGATTACCATTCTAACATTCATTTTACCTCTTATAAATACCTATTAATTAATTAATTAAATATTGAATTAAAATATTATCATGTTTTGAAAAACATTATTTCTACAATTTCAATTGGATTACTAATGTTTTATCTCTTTTTTATAGTATTTTTCAACATTGTGATGATTCTTGGTGATCAATATGATCAAAATTTTATAATTCTTATAATTTTATTTTTTTTCATATTTAATTTTGTATTTTAATATCTTTAATTTTCATGGATATAATTATTCTGCAAACAGAAATTTATCTTTTAATGAACTGAATAATTATTTGTTTCATGTGTTTTAACTATATTATATACCTAGTTATGACAAGAATTATTTATTTAAAAGTAAAATTCAATATATATATAATTTTGGGATGTTATATCCCACCCCAAAAACCACATCCCCAAAATTTCAACTCATATCCTCAGTTGTGAATAGATGAGGGTGCTTCTGTTTCATTTCCTCTTCTGGTTCCCATGTTTCTTCTTTATAGTTGTGATTATGCTAAAGCACTTTAATGAGGTGAGTTTTCCCATTTCATAGAAATTTATTTCTATGGTCTAATATCTTCATCAGTTTATCCTACTAGTATAATCCATGCTCCAACTACACCACCTATGAATTTAGTAAATGTGAGGGGTTTAGTATATACTTCCTTAGTTGAGATATGTGGAACACATCATTAACTTGATCCATGTTTGGTAGAATTTCTAGTCGATAAGCCAATGATCTTATGTGATCAAGGATCTCAAAGGGGCCAATATACCTAGGTCCATGATTTCCCTTCTTTCCAAACTACATGAATCTATTACATAGTGATATTTGAAGTAACACTTTGCCTAAAACTTCACACTCAAAGTCCTTTCGATAATTTCCAGTATATAAACTTTGAACATTCTTTATTATTTTTTTTTTAAAATATCAGGTCCTAGAATATTTTGTTCACTAACTTTATCCCAATATATAGGTGTTATAAATTTATTCCCATAGAGATATTAGTATATGGTCATTTATTACTTAAGTGGAAGTTATTGTTGTATGGTAACTTAACTAATGAGATATGTTGATCTCATCCTCCTTTAAATTCTACCGGGGAAGCTCTCAGCATTTACTCGAGTTTCTTAATAGTCACTTCATATTTTCCATAAATCTATGGGTGATAGGTCACTATAAAGTTCAATTTATTATTAAAATCATGTTTAATACTTATCCAAAATTTAGAATTGAAACCTTGATCACAAACATAAATGACCAAAAGTGGTGGCCCATGAATCCTCACAACTAAAATTTATATATATCTTATCAAGTTGGACAAGAGAGAAATATTCACAAATAGTGAGGAATTGGGAATTATTGGTGAGTTTATCCACAACAACCCATATCACATTGATTCATTTAAATGTCTTTGGGTGAGCAGTGAGAAATTTCATAGTGATGTTCTCCCATTTCCGTGTTGGTATGGGTAATGGTTGTATCATCCATGTGGAATTTTGTCACTGTAATTTAAATTTCTGACATACCATTCACTTTTTGGTGTACTTAGAAAGATCCATATTCATGTTGTCCCATTATAAGTGCCCTCAAAGATCATTATACATATTGGTACTTCCAGTGTGTATCGAGAAAGATGGGTTATTTTCATTATCCAATGGAACTTTCTTTATCTCTTATGAAAAATACACACAAATTCCAATTCAAAATCGAATTAAACCATCTTTATCATTGTTTTATTTTTGAAACTTCCCTTCCTATTACATATCCTTATTTTGAAGATCTAAATCACCCCTTTGTGCATCCTTGATCTTCTCTTGGATAGATGGTTAAGAAATTATTTGGGAAATGTTGGATTTCTTCCTTACCATTATAATTTATAGATCCATCCTTTTAATATCTAAAAAGATACGGTATTTACCAATCTTAATAATAGATAGAGTAGTAGGTTCTTTTCTACTAAGAGAATTGGTTACCTTATTTTTTTTCCATGATAACAGTGAATACAAAAATCATAGTACTTGATCAGATCTAATTATCTTAATTGGTATATTTTGAGATCTTTCTATGTGAATATATACTTTAGAATATTTTGATATGTATATATGTCACACTTATCACTATATAGGTATTGCCTCCAAATATTTAAAGAGAAGATCACACTTGTTAACTCCATATCATGCATCAGGTAGTTCTGTCCATGGATCTTTAACTACAATGAGGCATGGGATATCACTTTATCATTATACCATAGTACAAAACCAAATCCTTTATTTAATCACCTTAAATATTTCCTCACATTATTATATCTAGAAATACTTTACCCCTTTCCATGTTAACTTAGTTAGTGGGATAGACAATCAGGCGAAGTTTCTCAAAAATTGTTAGTAGAACCTAGTCAATCCAAGAAAACTATGTATTCCTATGACACTTGGGGGTATATAACATTACTCAATTTCCTTTTTATTTGAGGGGGCTATATAATTTCCCTATATTATGATCACATTCCCCAATAATGTGAATTTATACATCCAGAAGTCACAGTTGTTAAACATAGTGAAAATATTCTCCTTTCTTAATGTCACCATCAAAATTATTATATACACTTCATGTTTCTCTTTTATCTTGGATTAATTGAGAATATAATCAACAAAGGCTACCAAAAATTTTCTAAGGTAGTATCTAAATAATATATTCATCAATTCCATGAATAATTCAGTGGCATTTGTAAGTTTGAATGGAATCATTATTAACTCATAGTGCCCAAATACTTTATGGAAATCTATCTTATAAATATATTATCTACTCACCTATAGATGATGATATCAATAACAAAGATACACCTTTGAGAAGTACTAAGCTCCTAGATGATGGTTGAACAAGTCATCAATACTTCTTATTGGATAATTTTTCTTTATGACGATCTTGTTGAGCTCCCAGTAATCGATGCACAACTATATTGATCCACCGTTCTTCTTAACAAAGAGCACTAGCATACCCCAAGGTGATACACTATAGCATATAAAAAATTTATCTAAATTCTCTTACAAATGATTATTTAACTCCTAAAGTTGTATTTGGGACATCCTATTGGGGAATTTATAGATAATAGTGGATTTGAGTATGATTTATATTGAGAACTACCTCACAATTTGGGAGAAGTCCATGAATATCATTGGTAAATACATCAGTATATTCCCTCACAATTATAATATCCTCTATGGTTAAGTTTTATTTTGAAAAAAAATATTATGGAAATATATTATTATTCAATATTTATAAAAACCCATACCATTGAGGGGTTTTCCAAAATAGATTCATGATTTTCTTAAATTTTTTATGAGTGGGGGATATTTTAGGATATAGAAATAGATTTATTTTTCATCAAATTTGATGTGAAATCTATATAATAAGATCCAATACATGTCCAATATAGAATCAAACTCCACCAAGGTAAGGATTAATATATTTTCAAAAAAAGCTTTCCACATATGTTAACAGGAAGAGTCCAACACTTGAGTTGTAAAGAATGCACCACTAGGTGTTTTTATGGATATCTCTATTGATTCAATAGATCAAGAAAAATTATAGTATATAAATGAATGTGTAAAACTAGAATAAAATAAAACCATTTACATTATTGAGGGTATAGAAATTTTACCTTCTACGAATTCATATTCATGCCCAACTTCAGTGGTGGTGATGGTATAAGATTTCCCATTCTCCCTAGCTTTAGTGGTTATAGAAGATGATATCCTTTGAAGACCCATGGTTTACTGCAGTATCTTTTATAGTGCCCTTACTCCTTATAGTTGAAGCATTGAACCATGGGTGGTGATTTGGGTGGTTCCTTCCTTTCTTCCACCAAATTGGTTATCTTATTCATGTCTATTTGGAAATCATGAGCTTGATTCCTTTCTCTATAACACTTAAATAATTTCCTTGCCCCTTTAAAGCAGTTTACATATGTTTCTTTACACATTATTAACTTGTGGTTGGTTGGATATTCTTTCCTCCTTTATAATTTTAACTCCCATCTTGAACCTCTATTCTTCCCTTCTTATCTCCATATCCATATAACAATTCTCCAAATTGTATCTCAAATTTGATAAAAAATCTAACTACTTATTCATAACTCCCAATGTCTCAGATAGTTAGAGAATTTCAAATATTTTTTTAAACAATTAAATAATATACATATTTCTTTTATCATTATTGATAACAAAATCTAAGGTGTACTTTGAATGCTTTATGGAATTAACCTTATAAGTTATAATATATTTACTATCCTTTTTTATAAGCTCTATGAATTCTCTCACCATATTTGTTTGAAAAGTTTGAGGGAAATACCTATTAATATATATGTTCTTAAAGTCTTTCCACTTAATTTATTTCATTTTAGCTTTCATATATGTATTCTTGATCAATGTAACCATTGATCAGCTTCTTTATATAAATGATAGATGTCTAAAATAAATTTCTCCTTCTCATAATAGTGAAGTAAAAAAATATATTTTCTATTGATTTAACCCATTATTCCACAAAAAGTGGATAAGAAGATCCTCTAAATTTCGGTGATCATTGGTGCATAAAGGGCCTAGTGGATAGTTGATCTTTATTCAGTGAAGGTGTAAATTACACATAGTTCAGGTTATTATTCATATCCTAAAACAAATAGAAAATTTCTTCTATAATGTTTTAAAATCCAACTCCCATTATATTGGGAATGTCATTCGGATAATCAATATAGTGTCCCTCCAATGGGTTTTAGGTATAGATTCTCCTAGTTCCCACAATTTTTTAAAATAAAAAAGGTTAAAAAAATTAAATTCAGTAAATCATGAATAAATCCTTTATTATAATGTGAAAATAAATTATAAATTAATTTCTTATGGGATTAATAAGTTTATCCTACTTCCAAAACAATGCTTCTAGGATCATATACATTAATATTTTCTAACATTAATAGAATTATGAAAATTATCTATATATTGTAATGGTTTTTAAAGTGAATGTGATCAACAAAAGCATATCCACTAGGAGTGTCATCCTAAAATTTATCATGTTCTAGTTAGTACATGTATTAAACTAATGATATACTCCAAATAAAGGAGTGCGAAAAAATACCATTAAAGGGAGAAATAACATGGATGGAATATAATACATGGGTGAGAATAATCATCCTTATCATCATATCATAATCATAGGATCATGATCATATGAATGAGGGAATATTTTGAAAAAGTCATGAAATTTGGAATATTCATAATAATGAAACATCGTAACATAGTGGTCAAATACGATACATAGTTGTGAAAAAATAACATCATGTTCATCAATAACATATGTTCATAAAACAAAACAACATAATTATGAACAAAGATATAATCATTTTCATGAATAATACACATACTATCATGATACATATCACAGTACCCAATACATTAGAGGAATATATAATTTTTTTTCCATTTGTCACATCATAAAATGATCATAATCATGCATGCCACATCAGAAGTAATCATATAATAATTGAAATCATGAAAAAAAAGAAAAAGAATGGGTTTTATAAATATTTTGTAAATAATACTTTAATGAAAAACCTTTTGGGTTCCTAAATTAATAAGGAGATCATATTACAACATAAAATATCATTATTCTTTGAAGATGAAATAGTTCAAAAGGAGTCAAAGTGATGTTTTGGAAAATAAACTATCCTTAAAAAAATTTGATTAGCTTAGAAATTTTATAAATAAGGTAGAATAATTTTTTCCCTTGTAATAATAGGAAAATTAATGTTAGAATACATTTTGAGTACATTATAGAAGATTCCATAGAGAAAGAGAAAATAAACCAAAAGGAGTTGGGTTCAAGATTCCCCTTACCTTAGATCCCAAATTATTTCATCAATTTTATGCCTCCTATATAAATACACTGTGTTTATTAAAACATTAAACTAATATTGAATTATGTTTATTTTTTCACTATTTATCAGTTAAAATCATTGGATTTTATTTGTCAAATTTCATTGTTAAATTTGTAAGGTTTTGATATTATGTTTTCCTTAAAATTATACCATCTTGTATTGATTTTTTCATTTTGATTATTAGAATTCATAAAATGATAAAATTAACTCTATAATATTATAAATACATATATTTATACATTTATATTTTATAAATAATTTATTATAATCATCCATAATGATGATGATAAGTAGAGTGTTGACAAAATCCTTGTGTGTGGTTAACTAATTGTTGACGAGACATTGTCAAAAGAGGAGGTAGGAGATATATAACATATAAATATTTTCAAAAAACTATCATTATAGTAGGTTAATAACATCAAAAAGTTATTAAAAAACTACTCAATTAATTTTATGAGGTTTGGTATATAAAATTATTTAAGGATTTTGGAAGAGAATATGAAAATGAATGGGAAAAGATAAAGGAATATTACCTCTTTATTTGTGTTGTTTCTTTTATAAAACCCTTAATTACTTGAAATAGTGGAGTTTTATTACTCTATAACATCCCTAAGAATGATAAAGGGTCTTAATATAGGGAATTTGGGTAGATTTTTGTCTTTGAGAAGTTTAATGGAAGTGGTTTTCCAAGGGTGAGAGGGGGTGTATTTATACATTGGGAGGGGTGTTTTTAGGCTAAAATATTGAATAAAATATAATTTATAAGGTAAGCCTTGTAATAGTGATATTTTTGATATTATAAGTTATATTTAATTAATAATTTATGTTTTAAAGTATTTAAATCACTTTATAAACTAAATTAATTAGTTTAAGAATAAGGACAGTGGAAAAATGAAAAATTATTTTTTAATGAAATAATTTTGAATTTTGACTTTGGAAAAGACTTTTTAGGTTTTGAATTTGAATTTAAAAAATTATTTAACTTATTAAATATGTTTTTATAAGGATATAAAATTATATCATTGGTTATATCATTATTATACCATGGATGATGTAACTTAAAACATATCAGTTAAGAAAAACTGTATTTTTACTATTCACTTAAAAATTGTAGTTTTTAAAAAATTTACCAAAAAATAAACCTTAGATAATATCAATGTGCTGATTCTTAAAATGAATTTTTTTTTATAAAAAAAATTTTCTAACTTAATTAATTTTAATTATTAACTTAAAAATTATGATTTTTTATGAAATACATTAAAATAAAGTTTATAAAAATGTGCTTATAATTTCATTGAGTTTTTAATTTTGGTATTTATTTTATGGAATTAAAATATTTATATTTTCTTAAATTAGTCATGATAAATATCATTTATATGAAAATTTACTATTTTGTGGTCAACTTACTATTCCAATGGTCATTTTATTATTCCCAACTGTCAAGTTTCTATTTCTAATGATCAGGTTACTATTCTTAATAGTCAATTTTCTTTTCCAATGGTCGTAGTACCTCTTATAAGTATATATTAATTCATTCATTAAACATTCACATTAATTCCTATCATGTTTTTATATTTTTCATTTATAAAATATCAATTTTATTAATAATGTTTGGTCTCCATTTTACATTATTGTTTGTCATTGTGATGATTCTAGGTGTTAGGACCGCCTTCCTCCAAAGATGCCCCTATTGAGCTAGAAATGAAGGAAGAGACGTACTGACCCCCGATTCCTACCTCTAGTAGGCACCAAGGTGGAGACTATCACCAAGGGTACAAAGATCTCACAATATGGTAGGCATTACACTTTATAATAAAACAAGACCGGGAGATAATATGGTTCATCCCAAAACAAATCCAAGACATAATATATATAAAATAAAACCAAAACCATCCCACACACATGTTCAAAATAACTATTAAAAAAACTATAAAACTCCAAAGTAAGTACCGAAATTAAAACTAAGTAGCAACACAGTAACCATCCCAAAAGTCTGAGCTGGTGAGGTCCAACATGGTCTAAGTAATCCTCATAGAAACCTAAAAGTAGCTTATATACATAGGGTGTGCATATAAGTATACACAGTAGGAAAACCAAATTCTCTCATGCACAAGTGAGATAAGCATACTAATGCTCCCTTGAGAAAATAGCATAACCCAACAACACCTAACAAGGTATACTAGCTATCCCAACCTCACTAAGGAATGATCAACAAGTAATGCAAGTCAGGTAAAGTAATATAGTAAGAACATCGATGATAGGGTACCCTGCACCACTTTCCCATTGATTAGATGTTGTCACACCCTAATGGAAAACTTCATGGTGCTCCCACCTCTTCTGAAAGTACCACGTCAGAACACGACCACACAAACTTGGACCTTGAAACCATATCACATCACACCTGTAGACACATGGGCCACATACCACATCACATCCCACCCATAGACACCTAGTTCACACACCACACCTCTTCTTAAAGACACTTGATAAAAAACAAGACATCTCATCCCAAAGACACCTAGGAAATCACAACATTAATTTACACACTTGGACCTCACAACCACAACCTTCCCAAAGAATCTTGGGTTATCACCACCTAGAAGAGGGAGCATGGAAGAGAAGGAGTCCAACCATACATTCTCCCATTGGGATGTTTAGGTAGGACACTCTCCCCCGTGATAATGGGGGTGTTCGGCACATGGTGCTCAACTAGGGTGGGGTGCATATATAAATCACAAGAATATACTGTGTATATATATATACAGAATCAAGAACTCAAGCCCAACCTATGGGATTCACAATAATATTTACCTCTATTAGTATCATCAATGATCACCTTGGAAGTTTATAAATTAAAGCGGCTTCATAGGGATCTTTCACTCAACAACCATTAATTTAATTATTTATATTTCACCATAGTTAACCATGAAGCCCATAATTTAACTTTTCATTGAAAAAATCCTTCCCGTTTACCAAACCAACTCATGCCATCTCAACATTATTAAGTATTTTTTTCTCCATCACTACCAGGGAAACTAAGTAACACATACCACAACAACCAGCATAACAAAATTCACACAAATGAAGGAGAAACATAAAAAATTAACCCAAATTACCCTCTCTATTTAACACCCATTCATAAAATTACATACATTGATCTTGAGACATAGGGTGAATCTTTATGAATGCTACTCATCAAGAAACCTCGGGTGAATTACCCATGCCAACCACTAGCATTATAATTCTTCAATGTCATTATGCCCAATTCATTCTCTCAATAGAGAAAACCCCCCAATTCATAGCCACACCTATCAACAAATAACCACACCAATCAATCACATCCAGCAACACAATATAGTGCAACCCGATCACAGCCCTGCTGCACAACACTACCCATCCATTCTACAATCAATCAATCTCTTAACTTGAGATTCCAACAAACTTTCCAAACCACCCATACCTAGTTGTGCTCTTAACCGCATCACCACACAAACCAAAAAAGGCACAATTTCTAGATTTAATAAGGCATACCTTATTGAATTCCAATTGTTAATTATGGGGTTATCACATAAGGTTTGATCCTCGGGAATCCAATTATTAGCTGGGTATATGTCGTCAAAAATTTTCATATATAATTATATACAAGGAAATAAACAAGATACATTCCATAACTATCCCATACACAACAAAGGACCACCAATGACCATGATTTTCAGTAGTGCGTTTAGCCCGTATAATTTAAAACAATAATAAAAAACAAATAACAAGCATATTGTATATCACTTTTCCCTAGCCTCACATATTTACCTTAAAATGATTCGATTATCATTATTAATTTTTATTATTATTCTATCCTTGCAAAGGATACATTCATACACCCACAACGCATGATACACAAATAAAATAGAGATGAAGGGATCCCTACCTCAAAGAAAAAATGATCAGCACTTCCTTATTATGCCAAAGTAGGGGGTGCACATGCAGCTGGAAAAAGCCTCCAGGGAAAATGTGATCCCAAAGTTGCAAAAAACACACACAATTTCTTAGGGAAGAAAGGTTCTGGGTAAATCCAGTATCAAGAGATGGGTAAGTCTACAAGGAATATAAGATCTCATCTTTAGAAAGATCAAATCCTAAATCAACGAGAGAAAAGGTTTATAAAATTCATTAAAGGTTGATCTTGACCAAGGCCATGTGGTTTGGAAGTCAAAGGAAGCTTCAAGTTTTTAAAGAATAGATATGATTCAAAATGGATATAAAAACCATTAAATAAGGTTTTAAACTCATTTTACATCAAATAAAATGTTAAAGGAGTGAAACTGTAGGAAACTGGAAAATCTGAAAAAACAAAAAACTATTGGAAATGACTCACTGTTAGGTGATTCACCAGTGTGAGTTAGTGGTGTGATTCGCTGGTGTGATTCAATGGTGATAGTCACTATTCAGTGATCTACTAGTGCGAGCTACTAGTGTGATTTACCATAGCAAGTCACTGTCCTGACTCACTAGTGCAACCCACTGTTACAAGCTACCACTACAACTCACCATTTCGACTCACCATTGTGAGATACGACTGTGACTCATCACTGAGACTCACCACTGCGACTCACCGTTGAGAGATACCACTATTACTCACCAGTGTGACTCACCATCACGAGCTACCACTGTGAATCACCATTGCGACTCACCATCACGACCTATTTTTAGAGAACCTGAAAATTTATAAATTTTACAAAGTGTCGAAATAATTCTTATTGACCTCCAAAAACAACTCCAACACCATATTTTCACAATGTAATGGAACAGGGAGGTCTAGGACCTTACACCAAGGGATCAAGATGATCCAAATTTTCCTATTCTATTAATTTTTTTATTTACTTACCCATTGTAATATTTTCAATTCTCATGGATATATTTATTTTTTAAACATAATATTCTAATTTAATAAAATAAATAATTATTTATTTCATTACTTTAAAATATATCATAAACCTAATTATGACAAGTATTATTTATTTAGTATGAAAATTTAATATATATAAAAGTATGATATGTTGAAATGAACTTGTGAATCATACCCATGTTTATTGTTAGGGTATGATATTTGAACTTTGAGACATTAATTATTCCTCATAACATGACCATAAATTTTAGGACACATTAGTCTGAGAATTATATCCATAAACTAGATATCCCTCAACTTGAGATAGTTTATAATAACATTCAAGACTCTATTTATATCAGGTTTTTCCTTACCCTTTCAATATAAATTGTCTGACCCTTTTGGTCTAATTTGTCTAAGCTTAAACATCCACAACATTTTGGTCAATTATTTCCAACCATAAACTCTAGTAATATTTTGGTCAATGTATTTTTACATAAAATATCAACTGCATCGGTATGACTTACAAGTCCAAAAATTATATAAGGAAATAAATGTAAAACTCACCAGTTTGAAAAACCACAAAATATAGCTTGAGAAAAATCTAGTCATCGCTCAGTAGGTGTGCATTCTACATCACCCGTAAAAAGTTTCGAATTTGAAAATTAAAAATAGTATATAAATTTTTAAGGTCAAAAACCCATAAAGGGATTCCTAAGTAAGATCCATGTTCTTACCTGCTAAGTATCTCCATGCAAGATTTAGGAAAATATTTTGGTTAAAGGAAAAAAATACAAATCTTGTGGTTTCCACCATATGGACCAAAAAAATAGTCAAGTTATGATCATGAGGTCCTTGTCCTAGGAAAAAGTAAAATCATTCATAAACTCCTAAAATATCAATTCTAATCTCTATGTGAAATGCATGAAAATGTAGTTTCAATATGCTTGATCCCTATTAAACATTGAAATTCTCCCTCATAATCCTTATCACATTGAGTCCTCTCTATCCACATTTTAATGGGCCAAATCTAGTGTTATGATGATGGTGTTTTTGCCTATACCTATCTATGATACATGCTTAGGTGGTACTAATTCCACATAAAAACACACTGACTCTAGTGTTAGGATGGTGGTATTATTTTCCTATACTCATTTGTGAGAAATACCCAAGAAAAAAATTTCATGAATTAAGAGTTTGAGAACCATGAAGGGATATATCCATTATAATTGAATGTTTGAGTGGAGTTAAGTTAACTAAAATTTACCCTTTGATGGTTTCACAAATAATCATGAATTAATAATCAGAATAGAATAGAGCTGAGAATATTGATATCAAATGAGATAAAAAAAGTTTGTTTTCATTCATTTTCAAGAAGAGAAAGTAGAAAATCCATAAGTTGGATTCTCTCTTTGTGGTATTGATACACCATAAAAGGTACTATATGAAGACCCAGAGTTCACTAACAGAATTTTTCTGATCCATAAAGGTTGTTGTTAAACTAGAATAACAATATAGATTTAGCCTCCTCAGTGGGGTGAAGGCTCTTCGATTCAGCAACCACCCTTTTCCCCTAATATATGCCTCTTTCAGAAGTTTTTTGGTACACCACCAATTTTCCATTAGAGAAATTCAGATCATGTTGGAGGTGTATTATGTGGGATGTATTTTCATAATCCAAACATCATTTCTCTGAGTGTGCATCTACCTAATGGGATTCTAATTTAAGTATCTCAACTCGAGGTCTAGGATAGCATGCATTTGATTCCACCTCTAGAATTGAAACTCAGGCCTCTTCTTCTTGCTCATGTTCCAAGGGAATGAAATTTATGTCACAATATATAGATTGATAACTAAAACCTCCAATTACCCAGAACACAAATTGATGGTGAATTCAGTGCAACTTATTTTCTAGATCGCTCATGGGAGTCTAAAAAATCAACTTCCATATGTTAATCCAAACACATTGATGAGTAGTGCAGTGGAAGTTCAAAGTTTCTTATTCTAGTTTAGAGTCACTCTTGGATGTTGTAACATATTCTAGGATAAATTCACTCAAATAAAAGACCATCACGAAACCTTTAGATTATGTTGGTACTTTGAAAGACCCCACCTCTATATGATATGGTTGTTGGAGCATGGGGTGGGGTATTTTAAGGTCAGCTCACTCACCTTTGATGTAAGTAACACAAATTAAATAATAAGTTCATATTATTTAGTGAATTTCAAGGTTAACATAAGGTAATATGAACAATCACCTTTTCTTTTGATGTACTGGCACCTATAGTTGGTGTCACATCAGTTAGAAGAACCACATAAGCATTACCCCAATAAGTGTATCCTAATTAGTAGTAATGGGAGCATTAATAGTCAACACAATCCTAACTGTAGATTCTAGGGGATATTTATCATCCCCATTTTCAACTTCAGTTATATCTATTATGAAAACTTTCTTAGCATGCCTGGTGAAAACATCCAGGTGGGGTGGATATTTGGAAGTACATTCATAACCTACCTCAGTAAATTTCAGTGGGTTTTTAATTTCTAGTGTTTGGGCCAATGATGATTTTACATAGAAAAAAATATGATAATAATAAAATCATATGTAAGTTTCATCAAACAAATCAAGTAAATGTATATCCTTCTGGTTCATTTTTTTTTTGATATTCTAGGGAGGTAGGGGAATCTATGTTTCAGAAAAGATCCTCCATAATCACTACATACTTGAAGAGTGTGATGATATATATTACAAGGAAGGGAGTTGATAGTTGTTTTATAACATATTAGATATGTTTGTTTTTGATATATGAACCATATAATTCTCCATTAATAGAATCAATCTGAGTTATCACTATTGGTACCTCCCCTATTGTGGATACAACAGTCTCTATAACATAGGTATGAGACACACTCGGGACACCCCTTTTAGTTTCAACGAGACTTTACCTATATCTTTCAAGGGAGGTTGGAGAGGATAATTCTATGGTTGATAAAACTCAATCTCATTATCCAAATATGAACATATATGTTTCAAAAAAATCAAGTTTTAATCTAAAAAATAACTACGGTGGAAGATTCCTTTGGATAGTAAATTTTCCCTACATTGTAATTTGATTTTAAATGGTGGTGGGCTAGTTAATTACTTCAAAAATATCAATATAGGGAGATAAAACTAAGACATTTATCCCCCACTACTTCTTACATTAGTTTCTAACCTGGGTATGATTCCCCTTCCTCTAGATTGGTCAGCTTCTCAACACTTATTGGTGTACCAATAGTGGTATATTTTGGAGACTTCATTGGTTGTGGTTCCATTTCCACCCTCTATAAATGGAAATGGAAATAGATATTAAATATGGTTTCCCTATATATATACATATATATCAAAATTTTGAGAAACATACATCTTCAGGATTAAGTAATTCATCCCACTCATTAGTGGACCAACCAACTAACTCTTTAGTAGTATAACAAAACATCATCTATTTCACCTATATTGTAGAAGGATGATATATTTAAGTAGAATATATTAACATATCTATCTTACAATCACATTTACACACCTCTTCAAGGGTTTTCCCATAGTTAAAATCTTGGTAGGGATTTCCATCCACAAGATAATGAATGTGAAATCTGATATGAAGAAACACCCACAAGTCCATAATGTTAGTATATGAGGGACAATTTTTTTTATAAATAGAAACATTAGGATGTATATAGTCTAAATATTTTCAAAACCCTACCATTTACCTTAACAAAGACTTAGGTTCCTTTAATTTTAGCATTTTTCTGGGTCTTTTCCCCATAGCTAGAGTCTATATAGTCGGAGTTTGGACCTCTTCCTGATGACAAAAACTGGACCATTTCAACCCAGCCTCAACTCTCATCAGATCCTTGAAATTGAGTCACTAGTCAGATCCTATTTGAGAATAATTCAATGGATATGGATCCTCATCACTATCATACCCATAGTAGGGCCTTCTGTTGGTTCATCTTCCCTAGTTTAGAATCACTTTAGTGGTAAAAAAAGAAATTTTCCCCAAAACAATTATCTATGGGTATGGTGAGATCCCTAAATTAGCACATCTAGAAGTAAACCTGACAAGTTCATTTAGGGGAGGGAACTTTATGATAGCTTGGGTAGCTTTTGGGGCCATTATTACCTAAAATATTTTTTCCACCATTGGATAATTCTTTTCCTGGATATCTATTGGTAGTAACACATATGGTTTTTTCATGTGCAAAAATTAACATGCAAACTTATAAGGCACATAATCCTCACAAATGACTGCACCATTCACCTATGTCATCATGGTGTAATCCTTTAGTGCCATCATGTATGACTGATATTTTTATGCACCACAGTCATCATCAAAAATCGTTTCGGTGGGAGGATCATTGTAAGGGAAGAAATTGAATTCTAAGTATAGGCTCAGAACCTCTGTGACTACCCTGTACTACTGATATAGGGGAAAAATATAAAAAATATCCAAAACAAATTCTCAAAACCTACACTCCAAGATATTGGACTTTCTATGGAGCATGTACATGTTGAAGTGCACCACCACCCATCCCCATAACATGAGAAATGGCCCTAGAATGAGGAAAATAGATTTTCTTATGTAAAAATATAATACATAGTAGTGGATATATTCTACCACCAACTGCACTAATCCCACTAGTTCTCCCTGTGTTATCTTTTCCATTATGATGAATGAAAATAGCTTAAACCCCCATGAGATTCATGGATGGGGAGTAGGTAGTTTCTCAGCCACATTACTTGGAAACCTTCCAGTTGGGTTTGGGGAGAGATGTTGGAGTAGAAATCATAACCCCACTCTCCATAATTTTCTTGCTCTAGTATGGGCTAATATGTGCCTTAGGAAACTCATTTCTTCATAGAAGGGTACCCATCCATGAACATGTAAGTTTTACCATTCCCAAAAACCATCAAGAATTACCTTATCCATGCTTCACAACTGATGTCACTCATGGACATGGATACTTCCTTGTAATTTTAGAGGATAATTTCAATAGTTAATGGGATAGATAGGCATCCACTTAGAATCCTCCCAATCTTCCTTTGGTGGAATGAATTAATCATATATAACCCCAAGGATGGGTTCCCCGAAAATTTGGTAGATATCCCATATACTGATAGCCACTTCTTTGTACATTAAATAGAAGGTATTGTTCTGTGATCTATAGTGACTCAATAACCATAGGAACAAGTTTAATTTCTTGTACATGTACTTTTTAGATATCAATAAAACTTCATAAAATTTAACTTCTTTTACTACTTCTTTGAACTTAGTGCATGACATGCGAACCTAGTACACTCAAATGTGTATGTTTTTTATACCAAATTTTGGGTGCATGTCCCAATACTCATTATAACATTTTAGTTGATCAGTGGAGAAAATATGAAAAATATATTTTCTATAATGTTTCTTAGACTTGAATATTTGAGGTAGTGTGTTTTAAATGGTTATGGTATGGTGCATCAGACACACCAGACTAGTTCCACCCTCATTCATATATGAACCCATGGAAGATATGTTTGAACTAGGTACATTGGTGTACTAAGAAAACCAAGATAATGGTATGTAGTCTCATATATTTAAGATAACATCACCTATCAATATCACATACCTATACAGTGTAAGGATCTCATAAACTCTTTATGATGGTTTTTAAGGTTATTTGTATAATGCATCAGGAAGGTATCCCATTAATGATGATAGACTTGCCTAATAGTGTCAGTCATTTCCTTGATGTATGGAGTATCCTTAACAATCTAATTGGGGTCATGAAATGATATATTTTTTATACAATAAAACAAATAATTGGTTCATTATAGATTCATCAAGAATGAAATATAAAGACACTGAGGTAAAGATGGGAAATATTAAAACTACTAGATAAAGATTTGACTAAGAACAAATAATTTCACCCAGATCCTTCTCCCAGGTCCTTAACCTTGGTACTTCTCCCATGTCTTTCACCCATGTCAGTTTTCCCAAGTGAAAGGGCTAGGAAAATACTGCATGCTTAGAATCATTTTACCAAATTATGGGAAAATAATAAAGGAAATGTGATTAATTTAACAAGTGAGAGTCAGTAGGGTGTACATAGATATCTAATTTCTCACTCTCATAAAGATAAAGGTGCATAATGTGGGGGACAAAGTTTATTATCATCGTGTAGTGTTCTATAATGTGTGGGATAGTTCATAATAGAAATACGTATAGGCTAGTTCATGATACTAATATACACAGATAGAGTAGATATTAGTGTGAAAAGGAAAAAAATTCCACTAACACACCCAATTCTAGCCTTAAGAGAAGAAGTAACCCTTTTTTAGAAAATTCATTCTTACTAGTGTCACTTTGACCTTGATATTAGAGACTTCTTATTCCAATCAGATACAATCCTGAGTAGGAGAATTTATTAGTAGTATTTCTTTTGAAAAAGGATAAATACCTTGAAAAGGTGAAGAAAATATACCAAGGAAGACGCCATGACTTCATAAATAACCATTGATCTATCCTATCCCATGAACACAAGTTAATAAGAACGTACAACCTAGGAACAAAACATATGTTTCCAAGTTAACCTATGTGCACACCATGCACACAAAACCTACATTCACCCATGTAACTTTATTTTCTTATAAATAGTACGCTTATGTTATTCATTTTTACCTTTTTTTAAGATAAATAAATGGAAAAGATCACTCCTCACCCCAATCTCCAATTCCCTTTAGGTAGCTTAATTAATCTCAAAACAAAGGAAATTTTACCAAAAGTGATGAAAATTGGGTTTCCCAAAGTTATGATACATTAAGAATCTTCATGAGAAACTAAAACCCCCTAGTTATCAAACACTAGGGTGAAGAAACCTTACTATGTGACTCACTACAGGACCATTCACCCAAAGACATACATGGAGAACCCAAAAATTATGGTCAAGTTTCACCCAAGTTCTATCACTCACTAGGGCATCATTTCTCCTTAGCATCAACATATCACAATTTTCCCTAGAATGAAAAGGGAACCATTTATTCCTATCATCACTTGGAAATCATATACCCCTAATATCACTAGAATCCAACTTTTCCCTTGAATTACTAGTACACCATTTATCCCCAGCTTCACTAGGGAACCAATTCACCCTATCATAACTAGAACTCCATTTCACCCTAGAATCACTGAGGTTCCATTTCTCTCCAGAATCACTAGGGAATTATTTCACCCTAAATTAACTAGGAAATCCACTACATTGGAAGTCCCCACTATGTTAAAATATAGTTTTAATCCCTAAATAGGGTGAAACCTCCTTTAATCCCCTTACTAAGGAAAACCATCCACTTCTTCTCCCATATAGGGGTACTATAAACACCCCAGCTTAAATATTAGATAATCTATTTTACAAGTCATCCTATCTAGGACTCTAATTATCATGTCCTGATTCAAATAAACCAAATATATAGTATCAAGGAACACAAATCACTACGAACCATTAAAATCATGTATTCTCTTGATAAAAGGTGTCTCCTGATAAATCCACTCTAATTGGTATGGACCACAGAGTTGTCACAATCATGTACTCCATTTATAATGTGGGATCCAATTGGGAGGATATTGGTGAGAATTACTATAGTTCATAAATAAAAACCTGGTTTCCCTAAGTCCAAGCCCAATTGGCATGGTTTCTTGGTGGATATATAATTCTAATAAAAAAGACAATGGATCCTAGGTTTACTCCTTAGGTGTAAGCCCAAACCATTTTCCATTGATTATTTTTTCACCAAGATACATCGATGATATAGGGATAACCCCATTCAAGTAACACAAACTCATGAGTACAATTCATGATCTCCTAAAACACAGTCATTATTTTAGGCCTCCTCTCTATGTATATTCCCCATTCAAGATTCTTTTATTAATGATCTCATCTTAATAATTCATTAATAAGTTGCATCTATTAGGGAAACCCTATATGAGTAATCCCAATTCAATAAATTAATGTCACCCCTTTTGTGACAAAAAATATCTTCACCGCATGATGTTGAACTATATGGTATGTTCTTATAAAATGAACTTAAACTATACAACTTGAACTATGTAGAATTTTATTTCCATCAAATAGGATATATACGATGCCTACTTGAGGTTAAAATCCAAAATTATAACCATCCACATACCTTATCTTTAGGTAATATTCCCTATGATCCTAGATGTACTTCCTCATTAGACCATATTCCTAAGGAAGCCATATAATATTTTGTGGGCCATGTTACCACAAGATAAATCAAACATATACCTTAAAAGGACACATCCCATATGAAACAAAACCATCTCCACTAAGATATATTCTCTTTGAGGTCAATAAAAAGGGTAATTTGTGAATAATTCCCATATCAACCATTGTAAGACATATTTCACCTAGATTTACACTCTACACAACTTTAAACTACTTGGAAGCAGTCATTGTAGTACATCCTTAAAAGGAAACAAAATGATCCTTATCACATGACCAAAAAAGGTATGATGTTCCCCCATTAAGTGGCACCAAATTACATGGGTTCGCATTCCCATCAAATGGATACATAGGAAGTCCCTCATATGGTCTTGTTCCCAATATAAAAAATTCCTATCACCTCCCCATATAGAGAGAAATTCTAGAGTTCCTAACTATGGATTTAAAAAACAACAAAATTAAATCAATATGAGAAATATTGAGAGATTCTAATACATACATATGACACTATCAATGGAGAACCTACAATACATACATATGTTCTCATTAGTGGAAAACCTCTAATATATACAAATACTTACAATTAATGCAGCTTAATGACCAGTGGCTAGCATAGGGGTAACCAATCTCACATAGGGATTTGGGAAGGATTCAAGAATATGTCTTAAATATATAAGAGAGTCCAATAGTAGGGAAAAATTACCTCTAAAAAGGGGTGGATGAACCCAAACTCCCTCCCATTCAACCAATGTTCATTATAAAGTGATTTTGGTAAAGTCCCAACAACCTCATACCTTTGGAAAGAAAGTTTTCACAAACTCAAAGAGAAAACAAAGTGAAGTCATCCTTTAACCCACATCATAAATAATCGAGTTGAACGTCATTATAAACCACACATTAGGAATTAAATACAGAATAGATAATAGGTCTAGGGTTAGTGATTCGGTTGTTATGAATTTTTGAATGATTGGATTACTTCCCCTATGTGATATTTTACAATTAGGCTGTTTTTTAATAAATTTTCAATTTTATTTGATTAATATTGATTTTGTGAATTTATATTTATCCATGAAATATTTATTTTAAAATATAATTTTTTTCATGTAACATAATTTATTATATAATCAATTAGATTCTAATTATACATTTAAAATTATTATGTTCACTTCATGACATAAAATTTGTTCAATCTTAAGGTCAAATATATTTCCTTAACATGATTTGTATTTTTATCTATATAAAGAATTATTTAATTATTAAATATTTTATAAATGAATTTTAATTCTATGTATTAATATTAATATTTATAATTATAAAAATATTATAAATAATTTTATTAAGGAATGAAATAAGAATACCATTTTTCATTTGAAAAAGATATCATTCTAATTTTAAAAAAATGTTTCTCTAAGTAATATATGGTTTTACATAAAAGTTAAATTTTAAAATATTAAGACTTTAATTTGATAAAATAGACTCCATTTTTTATGTCAGATCATAGAAATTATCTTCAGGTTAATTTTTTTTATTTTTCTATGTTGATTTTTTGGTGAATAGTTAAAAATATGGTTTTTTTGAATGTCGTAATTTTATGAAATCATATGATAAAAATAAAACATAACAATTTATGAAACTTATAAAATTTATATTAAATTGTTTTATATTCAAAATATCATGGAAATATTATTAATTAAAAACAAACTAATTTTTATGTCAAGATAAATACAAACACATTTATTGGTGTTGTCGCATTGCTTCATAAGAGTGAAAAAGTACATTTAATGTATTTAAGAAATTATCTTCGAATGTATAAGTAATTGATCAACATTAAGGGATTAAAATTATGAATAATAATTTTTTTACATATATTTAATAATTTTAGATTTATATAAAAATTTAGTTATCCAAAAGCTTTCCCAGCGCTTGAGTAAGGTAAGAAAAGTAAAAAAAAACTTAAAAAATGTTATCATGAGATAAATAGGGAAAATTGTATTATTAATAGTTATAGATGATGATATTAATCAATATTAAAAATATATTTATGTAATTAATTTATTTTAAATATTTTTTAATAGGATAATTTTCTAAAACACTTTCACAACATCAATGTTGCACTTGCGCAAGCGGGAAGAAAATCAAAGTAAATGGTCATAAAATTACTTAAAAGTTTAATATTAGGATGAAATATAGTGTTTCAAAATATTTAGGCATAAAAAATATTGGTTATAAATTATTTAAATTATTATATTTTAATTTCATAGATATCTAGATATTTTTATTGTCAAATTATGAACATAACGTGTAAAATGAATTTAAGAGGTATTTATTGTTTAAAATGATTAAAAAATGAATAATAAATAATAAATAATTATCTTAAGTAAATTTATGTTGTTTAATATTCTATAATATCATCTATTTTCAATTTATTAGCCACATGAAGATATATAATTACAGTATTGACCCTTAAAGATTAAATATTTTTGAAAATGTCATTGAATTTTTCCTATAAAATGAGACTCACTCTAACATTTAAAAAACACATTCCAAGTTAAATTTTATCTATATATTCATCCTAAATACCTATAAAAACATCACTTTCCTTGTTTATAAGGATATTCCCATTCCAAAATTCCTTTCTCTGAAGGATTAAGACTCAATATTAAGGGTACAATTCAAAGAGCATAGTAAGGGTTTCCAAGCCTCTTTCTTTGTTATTCTTTAAGATTATTTGTCTTAAAAAAATTTAAACCTTACATTTTTTAATCCATGGATCCATTAATATGGAATTATAATCTATTTAATCATATAAATATGAGATATCATCCATTACCTTTCATCAAACTCTTTATCATTAGTCGTTACTACATCAAAATATAGGGGTTTTAAAGACACTCTTTTCGTTTCAATTATCCTCTTACTCTTTTCAATAATGTATGTAATCATAAAAATTCACCCTAAATAATTATTTTATTTATAACATAATTTTTTTAAAACATAAATATTTATTTCATTTTTCTTTCTTTTTAACTCTTTTGAAAAACATTGCTCAACATGGTGGTTTTATGCTGCCTAAGTGAACGGTGATATTTTCATAAAATTACATATTTCATAAATATTCACAAAAATTTATTTTATGATTGATTGTAACATTAATATTAATTGAATTTTATGATTATTATTATTTAATTTAAAAATATCTATCATAATAATGATATTTAAATTAAATAATCAAAGTTTTTTTTAACGGTAAAAAACAAGATTAACAAAGAAGATTCTACACATGGTAAATATTTCATAACCTATGAAAGTAATTTGATCATGGAATGATATGGATAAATTACCTTGAAACATATGAAGATTATAGAATTATTTCAAAATGAATTTTGACATTATAATTATAGAACATCGATTTTTTATGTTGTGAATTGAACGACCTCACAACGATCGTATGTGAACAATACTAATTTAGTAAATGAATGAAACATGGTAATGAATGAATAAAACATAAAAATAATAATGAAAATGAATCATAAGTAAGTAATATTAAATATAAGTTTATTATTTAGGAATTAATTGGTGTACAAAATTAGTAGGGACTCGACATAAAGGGTTTTTCTTTTAATTGTAAATGTTTTGTAGTTTTTCTCTCAACTATTTTTCATACATGTTCGTATTCTTTATTTTATAGTATAAATATAATTATATATACTTATATAATTTTTTAAGGTCACATTATATTTTCATTTAATTTCATTAAAAATAATGTAATTAATCTCTTTTACTATTTTTAGGTACATTCTTTAAAAAATTATGAAAGGAATAGATTTTTAAAAGATTTTTATACGATCATATTTTCCCTCCATATTATTGGGGGTTTTACTAATATTACTATTCAAATTTACATGGTTTTAAAAATTAATTTATATTCATGGTTTTTTAATAGAAATATTCCTTTTAAATAATAGTTATTAAAAAAATAAAGGGTATTTATTCTTATTTTTACAGGTTAACTGAAAAATAGTCGTGCTTATGGGATAAAATATAATTTTTGATGAGTTTTGTGATGAAATGAAATATATCATGTGTTCTATTAATGTTATGGATCTTATACATTGTATATGATGATGGGTTGGTCTGATATCGTCCTTCAAATCATTGGGTAATGATTTATTTTTTGGATAAATAATGTTGGAATTAATTGATTATGATTATTCAATTATGAGTGATATGTGTAATTAAGTGGGATATAAATATGATGTACCAATTATAATTCATGGTTATCTATTTTATGCTTTATTAAAAGAGTATTTTATAGAAATTTTGGATAAAAAAATCAATTTAATGCTTGGAAGTAAGTTTTATATGAGCTTAAAGTTATTTGTTTAAAGGAAACACTTTTTTCAAATATTTTAAGGTATTACAATGGAATAACATGTTTTATTTTTCCTTTTACACACATTACTGAGTTTTATACTCATCCTGTATTTTTTAATTTTTTTAGAAAGGCTTAAGGATGAGTGGGAATGATTATTAATTCAATCTCCAAATATGATTTTTTTATCCTTGAATACAGAAAGTTTATCATTTAAAGAGTTTTATTTAGGGGAAAATGAACGTTTAAAATAAAGTTATGGGTTTTTATATGTTAGAATTTTTTATAACCCCCTTAAAAAATAAACGTAAAAGGTCGTGGGTGTGTAAGTGATGTAGTATATTCTATAAATCATATAATTATAATATGGTTAAGTCTGAGTATTTATAGTGGGTATCAAATAAAGGTTTACATAACTTTAGAAGTTAAGATATTATCAATTGAGAATAATTTAAGAGTTATGAATATCATCACGGGTTGATAAGTTTAAGGGTGATTGTTAGTTCGGAGGCATATATAACATTTTTAGGTCTTTTGTGATTATATTTTAAGGTTATTATAGATATTTTTGGATATGTTTAATAGATTTTAGAAATAATACCTAATTAATATGTAGATAATCCTTAGTGTTTGTATATGATTTTATGTTGTGGTAATTATGGTTATTGAAATAGAGGTTTATTTGATCTTGGGAAAATAAATTTTTCAATATAGATAATCTTGGGATTAAATTTTAATTTAGTCTTAAGGTTATAAAGTTATTTTGGAATAGGTTTTCTATATTTTTGGAATTATGGTATATATTTTCTTGTGTGTGATTTTTTGTCAGAGTGGTTAATATTATTTTAAGGATAAAATATTGAGTTAATTTTTGAGAGAATATGTGATCAAGGTGATTGTGACTTTCAGGTTTAGAAATTTATCAAGAAATAATTTTATGATTATGGAGTTTCAAAGACTTTTGGGATAAATGTTAAGTTAATTTTTTCAAAGAACATGTGATTAAGGTTTTCCTTTTTTAGGGTTTACTTTCCAAGTATCCATTCCTTTCAAGTATTTTTCTTATATTTTATCCTCTATGTATCAAATAAAATATCTTTAAATGAATACGTTACTTTTTTTACATTCATTTTGGATAAATTTATGGTATCTTTTCCTCTCTTATGGATTTATTATTCACACATTTGAAAGGATTTTGTTGACTCGATTTTATTTCATTAGATCATATAATCTCTTATCATATTCTATATATGATTCAAGGTATTCATAATTCCATTTTAGGTTCTATATTTCATTATCTTTTGATCCACCAATTACCAAATTTATAAGGGTTTTTTCTTGACTTAAACTCTTTTCCTTGAGCATAATCTTTATTATTTGAAAAATTTCTTTTATGATTAATATACTTTACCATTCTATTTCTCGGATAGTATTTAATATTTTTCTCTGTTGAAATTATATTCTAGTGTCATATTCTTATTCTTTTATTAATTTATATAATATTAAAAAAACGTCGTTGCAAATAATTCCCCACACCTTTATTGATTATTTCCCTCTTTTTTTCTATATTATTTCTTACCACCAATATTTTATTTTCTTATTTTTGAAGATAAATATATATCATTATTTTAACCATTCATATTTCACATTATCTCTATTCAAAATGAAATTTTATATTTCTTTTATCAATATGGATTTCCTTAAAACCATTTAAAAAGTCTAAAAGGAATTTCATGAAACTCCTGTATATTTTTTTACCTTCCAATCCATATTTCTTCCCTATTAATTTATTTCATATAAAGGTTCTATTATTTGGGATTCTATTAAAAATTATGGTTTTTTAATTCCTCTTTCATCTCATGAAATTAATTTAGAAAAAAATTTAATGTATTTTTTCACTTTGTAAATCCTTACTCCTTAAGACTAACATAATGATAAAAATTGTAGATTTTGGCAACGTTATAAATTTTATTAACAACAATTACCTTATATATTGTTTTTGAAACTATTATTATATCTATATTGATTTAAAATTTTCCTCATTATAGGAAGGAAGTATTATGGAATAATATATTGAATAATTTTTATAAATGTAAGTAATTATATGTTTGAAGAGTAGGAAGCAGTAATCTTTTTAATTATTTTTAAAAGAAGACAAAATTGTGAGGATACGATTTCTTTAAGGTGGGAATGTGACAACCATGGTATTTTAAAATAATATAACAATATTATGAATCCTATGGGAATAATTATTAATTATTATTTATTTTAAAATGTATATATATTTTTTCCATGTAAAAAATATATTATTCAATCAATTAGATCCCACTTATATATTTAAAATTATAATTTTTAATTCATTATATAAAATATATTTTATTTATATGTTCAATATATTTCCTTAACATGATATGTGATTTTAGTCTATATAAATAATTATTTAATTATTAGATATATTATAAATAGTTATTCTTGTCAATTACTTGGATTTATATTAATATTTATTATTATGATAATATGATAAAATATTTTATCAATTTTTGAAACAAGAATATGATTTTTCATTTGAAAATATATAGTTTTTATTCTAAATAAATTATTTTTCTATGTACTATATGGTTTTATTTAAATGTTATATTTATAAATTTTATAAATTTAATTTTATAAAATGGAACTTATTTTTGATGTCTATTTATTGAAATTAGTTTATGGTGAATTTGATAAACTTTTTAAAGTTTTCCTATCAAATCTTTTCCATTAATGTCCATATTATTTATTATGTGTTATAAATGTCCTTATCTAAAATTATATGATTTATTAAGTTCATTTTTCATTATCCTTGACCTTATTTACAAAACAATGAAAGGAATATCTTTTCAAGTTTTATGCATAAGCACATTATTTACAAGAGTGTGAAATGAATATATTTTTAAATGCTTTATGCATGATCACATTTTCTCACCATCTAATTGTTTTTTGTTAATAAGATTCCTCTTTATGTTTCCATGGTTTTAAAAAGCAATTACTATTATTTTTTTATAAAATATTTCATTTGAAATTAATTTTTAAAATGCATAAATAATATTTCTTCTTATTTTTATGGTTTAACTAAAAAATACTTGTGTGTATGGAATCAGAAAAAATTATTAGTTTTATAATATATAAGGTCAATTACATATACCACCATAGAAACAAACGAAAGGAATGAAACTACAATAAACATGTAGGCTTTAGAACTTGAACATAAGAAATTCCCCTCGCCCCCCAAACCAAAACCACCCCACCACAAACAGTAGGGAAAAAGGATATCATGTAATGAGGTATTGACGGGTGCCACACCACACCTTTCATAGGTCCAACCCACCACCTATGATCCATCCTTCCCCAAATAATTTTGAGTGTGACGATACTCGAACCTAAGCCAGGTCTATTCCCAATAAACACACTGGCTCAAGTTTTCAAGTATTTCAAGGGATTAATGGGTATCATTTTTTTATTTTTTTTTGATGAAATGAAAGATCCAATTTGTTCTATTCATGTTATGATTCTTGAAAATTTTATATGATTATGGGTAGTATGATGAATCCCTCCAATGAATTGGGTAATGATTTATTCTCTAGAGAAATAATGTTAAAATTAAGTGGTTACAGTTATTCCATTATGGTTGATACAAGTGATTATGGTTGATAGGATATGATATTTAAAGTAACAATTGTGATTATTTATTTATTGCTTGATTACAAGATTTTTTATGAAACTTTTTCATCAAATAAGTTTATTCCATGCTTGATAATAAATTTTCTATGAGATTAAATTAATTTTTTTATGGAAAAGTTTTTTTCAAAAAATTTGAAGTATTTCAATGGCTTAATGGGTTTTCTTTTTCTTTTTTAAACCCCTTAATTAGTTTTATACTCATCCCATACTTTATAATTATTTTAATAAGTCTTAAGGATACAGAGAAATGATTTTGAATTTTACCTCTAAATATGTGATTTTGGCCATAAAAAATTAAAGTGTATCATTTAAAGAGTTTCATTTAGTAAAAAAATATCCATTTAAAAGAAAACGTATGGGTTTTGATATTTAAGTGTTTTTTCTATCACTATTAAAATATAAACATGAAAGGTATCAATTATGTAAGAGATGTAACATTTTCTATAAATCATGTAATTTTAGGATGGATAAGTACAGGTCATTATAAGATTTTGTATTTGAATTGAAAATTTAACTTCATGATTGCGTTATGATGAGTATTTATGGCCTTATGGGCCATAAAAAGGGGATTATGAGCTAGAAAAAGTGGATTACGGTTTATAATTTGGTTGGATATGATCTTGTTTACTATACTATTTTATTTTCTTGGTATTAACATTAAATATGTCCTATTTTGGATATTGGGGGTGTGCTATATTATTCTATGAACCTTGATGTTATACTAAGGGATGACTATTTCATGCCCTATAATTCAATGGAATGTTTTGTAACATCATGAGTTTTATATGTTAAATTATGAATAAAAGATCTTACGAGAAGACTCAACTATATTGTGATACAAATCTGGATATGATGTGATATGATAAAAATATGTTTCAATATAACTCCTAATATGTTTTTATAGGAGTTGAATATATTACATCATGTCTCAGGGTGTAATGTGATGTAGGAAGGATATGTTACATCAAAAATATTGATGTGAATTGATTTGAACCTATAGTAATATAATTAATATTAGTGATTGATAATAAAAAACTAGGTATTATTAGGCTTTTTGGAGGTCCTATAAGAACATGAAGACCCAAATATATTTTTATATAGTTTTTTATATGATTATAATCATATTTTGATCATTACTGTGCATGTACTCACATATATTATGGAAAGCTGTATGGTTTTATGGGTGGTGTTTTATTGATTTTCACATACAAACCTTATGTATTAAACACAATACATATGAAAATTTCCTTTCTCATGATATAGGAAAGAACACAAATAAGTTGACAGGTGGTTGAAATAGAAGTAGATTAAGGGGAACTGCTAAATATTTGTTATTTGAGATAGACAACAAATTTTGGGTTTGTAATGTATTTATTGTTTTTGTTTCATTTTTTATATAATATTTTATATTTTTGACTCATTAGAATTTCCATGATGTTTGAAAATATTGCATGATCAAGCATTAAGTGATGGATATGTTATAATAATTTATTTATTATTGTGGTTACAATTACATTGTGATTCCCCGTGGATTATGTGATTTTATTATTATTAATTAGATATATTTTTGTTATAAATTTCATATAGTATTGTGATTTGAGGGTAAATTAATCCTTGTTGATAAACTTTGAAACCCTCATTGCTAGTTTCCAACCTATAGTGCTCTAGGAGAACACTTAAGGTTAATGGAAAATAAATTTTACTCCATTGGTTATTTATGGTTTAGGATCATTAAAATTTGATTTCAATATAAAAAACACCTTTAGATATGAATTTTCCATTACCCACCTAACTAAACCAATAATAATTGGTTGATTTTAACAAATCTTGATCAGATATTACATAATATAATAGCCCATAAGTAGAAAAATCATTGATTTACTAAAATATCTATTCAAATACTAATATGTGAACTTAATTATTATTAGTTTTGTACCATTATACTTTTCATGTTGCATAATGGTTTTTCTATACCTAGTGACATTCAGTAATTATCTACCTTTATCTTTCATAAGAATTATCCTTATTATTTTTTTATTCCTATTTTCAATCATATATATAAAATAACTTCGATTCATATTAGGTATTTTAAGAGAAATAAATAAACTAATATTACTCTACATAACATGAATTATGTTCACTGATCAATTAAATTTTAAACACAATTTTCATTACCTCAAAAAATTTAATGCAAAAGTTTTCTCTTGAACTGGAAAATATTATTTTCCTAATTTTCACCTGCCTATTAAACAATGATCACAACACTTATTCACATAGTGGTTATGATAAAATCATCATCAATTTAATCATAACTTATATGGGAAAAAAATCCATACTAGAACACAATTCTACTAAAATGTTTTTGAGTCAATATAATGCATTACTTAGATTCTATAAGATATTTTCACCATTATCATGTTTAAACCATTGTTGTTTCTTGATTTACACCTATTATTATAATATCAAATTTAGATAGTTATATTTCACATAAATTTGGTAAATTTGAAATCCACTTTAGAAAAAAAAAATATCAATGAATAACTTTATCACATCTAGTATTTAAATAGAAGAAAATGTCTCATCAATGCACATGCATTTTATTTTTAAATACTCTAAAAAATAATTTATTAATTATAGATCATATTTATATTTTTTTTTAACATAATTAGTTTTTATGAGGTTTCTATTCCTTGACCTTCAAAAAATTTCCCATGTGAAATTTTTATTAACATTATCAATAAATTCATTCATATCATTGACTAAACATTATTTTTTTACTACTTCTTCAAATATCATTAGTTTGACAAGAGATGTTAAGGTTATACATTGAACCATATTCATTATATTTGTTTTTTAGGATTTTTTATTACTAATTGTATTATATTAATCAACTGTATCTTTTCTTATTACTTCTTAAGAAGGTCTATGTTTAAGAACACCATCTTCTTCAATATCTATATTAGATTAAATTTCATGATTATCATCTATTTAATCTATAACCCTAATATAATATGTTTTTCATCCTAATCATCAATAATTTAATCAATATTTAAATGATCCTCATGTTCATATTCAACAAGAGTATGATCCCAACATTCAATCATCTTTATATGCCTTTTTTGGAACATAAATAAACATTATTCAAAACGAGAATCCTAAAAATATACCTTCATCACCACATCTTTAAAACATTCCCAATTTTCCATCTCTATTCAAGATAAAAATATTACTATATACTCAAAAATATTTAAGTATTATATTTTATTGAATAAAATCTTATATTGAGTCTTCTCTTTATAAGGGATCAATAATGATCAGTTTATAGTGTAACTTCTATCATTATAAAATATTTACAAAATTCCATTGAAAACCCATTTGTGATAAACACCATATATTATTTTTTTTAGTAATTCAATTTCTTATTATCCTGAAAAAATTTTATTGGTGTTTCTTATATCTGAGTATTGATTAATTATCTCATGCTTCTAGAGAAATTCATCAATCTTATGTTTTGATAATTATTTAACAATTTCAAATCTCAATGTGATGATATTTCTATCACAAGTATTTTATCCACCCTTTGGTATCACTTTATATAATATATAATCTATAATCAATGATATATCAATATTATCCAAGCCTTTCTAATATAATCATTAATCAAAATAATATAATATGTAAGGGTTCAGATCTTAGTATCCCTTCCCTTTATGATATATGGGTGTTGGAGGCACCCAGAGAAGGTTGCAACATGTTTAGAGGGTATTTGGAGTAAAATGGTAGTTCCACTGCCAAAAATAGAATTGTTGTGGTGTGAAGGGGTATAATGTTTTGTAATGGAATAGGTTGCTTATAACATCCCATAATCTTCATAAATAAGTATTACATCATTTTAGGTGAGTATTCATTACAAAACATTTTGATCCATGCCAGAATCATATAGGTCTAGTGCCTTTGGAAACATGGATAAAAAATGATTTATTAGTAATATAAATTGTATCCCTATAATTTCTTCATAAATAGAACCCATATTAAGTATATAATTTCTAAAAAAATCTTCATACCTTGGGAAAAGAAATCATAACAAAGGGTGAGCTCCTATGCTCAGTATGGGTAAACAAGGGATATATCAATAATCACATAAACATAACATGAGTATAATGGTTTGATAATTAGATATTAAATTTTGAAATCTAAACCATTAATATCATAGATCATAATCTAGATTCATGGAAACAATATGGATATTTATCAAGACATGAAATTGTGGCATACATATAAACTTATAACTTTGTAAACACGTATAAATAGAAATAAGTTCACTCATTAAGTTAAGTACATTAAATAAATACATTGAATAAAATTATAGACATAAAACCAGGTCGGCACATAATCTTATGGACATGAAATCTTGAACCGCACATAAACTTATGGGCATGAAAACTAGGTCCATTCATATAATTGTAAACATGAAATTAGGATCACACAGAACATATTTACCTAATAAGTTATCCATATTTACATAATGTATTGAATGTATATATAGATTCCACCAATCACATAATGAAAACCATACATATGTGTCTCACAAGAACATAAATTATCAATCATATCAGAACCCATCAAAAGAAATGGGTTTCATAAACATTTCATTATAGCGTATCTAATTGAAAAGTAACGAGATTCGTAAACATCATCTCATCATAAACATAAAACATCTTGAAAAAGTATAAGGATTGTATCCTTGGATAATATCCCTAATAAAGAATAAATAACATTAAATAATTTTGTATTAGATGGAAAATAATTTTTAAAGATCACTTGAAATAATTATTGAGGAAAATATCCTTTCCTTTTTTAAAACATTTTTTTATGAAAATTCATGAAATTAAAAATGAAAAAAAAAATTATTTGAAAAGAAACATGTAAGATTTTATAGGAATATAAATATCACTAAAGATTCATGATGGTATAAAAATACACTCATGATGCAAATTTTAAAGAAAACATTATCTTCACATTTTCATAAGAAAGGTCATAAAGTACATTTTTTTAGAAAGTGATGGAAAGATTACTTTTAATTATTTTTAAAGTAAAAAAATTGATAAAAATAAATTTAAACAATAATTTTTTAGTATTAAAATCATTTTTGAAAAAAAAATCCGAAAGCATGGACATTGAAGAGAAATATTCCTTAGCAGAGACTTGAACTGAAACAATCTCAAATAATAATGAGATTGGGAAAAAGACTCTTACCACTTTGTAATCAGTTGAATCATATGCACCATGAAATAAAAAAAATTAAAAAAACATAAAAAAAATCATTAGAATAAATAAATTAATGATATAACATTTCTAAGGGGCTTTATATACATCTCATAAAATAATATAGGTTAATAACATCAAAATGTGCCTCAATGGAAGGAAAGTAAGATAAAGTCCCTTACAAAGTTCATATTTTTAATAAATTGAATCTATTATGTGTATCCAATTTAATTACACATAAAAAAGTGAAAATAAAACATTAGGTAATCAATATCCTTTTCAAAAATAACCATATTATGACATAATCCATGAAATAGAAGTTTAACCCAATTAATAAAAATTTATTTATGAAATCTATTTCCTTACATTTTACATTAATTTAAAATTATTCATCCTACTCTATAATGGTTTAAATAATGTTATTAATTTATAAAAGAACTATATTCATATTTATGATATAATAAATGATCCTCTTATATCATCTTATCTCCTTTTTGTTATTAATATTTTATTATTACCCTTATTTTGGGTGTTAACTGCTTCATTTTCCTATGAATGTTTTATCGTGTAAGTCATGGATATAGTTCCATAATATCCATAATGATATTAAGGTTATAGATATCATATTTATTCATTATATACATTTTTAAAATCATTATTTAATGTTGAATATGGAAAATGAATCGTATCATGCCATAGAGACGGTAGACTGTACATACGTACGAGCAATGATATCGTCCCATTAATGGGTGAAATGGTAAGAAAGTGGGTGATATATTAATTTTATAGAATAAATATAATTCCATAATTTCCATATATATCCATTATTTACATAATTATAACCATCCTTTTAAAGTATCAATGAAAAATAAATTACACCGCTATGTGGAAACAGAAATCTGTATGTATGCACATGTGGTGCTTTAATTTTTTTATAGGAAGGATAAAAGGTAGAATATAATTTTTAATAACCATAATAATATATTATTATATATATTATACATGTTTTATTATTTTATTATGGAAACAACACATGACTGGAAAGTATAAGAAGAAATAAACTTGAAGGATTCGATAAAGACAATTACCTCTTCTTCAGAAAACTTCCTTTAGATTTCTTCTTAAGGACACTAGATTTGGTCTTTTGAGAAGACTGGGACCTAAAAAACATGGATAAGGAATTATATAATAGAAACATTCAAATTTTTTTCAAGATATATTTCTCAATTTAGTTTAAATAAGTGAAGGAAGGGGTTCCCTTTTTTAATTGAGGCGAGGGGCACTTTAGAAATTTATTAAAATGTTAATTTAATATAAATTAATTTTAAATTCCAAATGGAACCAAACATATTAATTTTTAATATAAGATTATTATGGTTCTAAATACCCTTATCCGATAAAATTTAGATATTTTTTTAAAAAAATTATACCATTGTCTTTTGGTTTTAACTCTTTATTAACCTCTTTAACTCCAACTATGAAAACGTGAATTTTTACACTTTGACGGTTAATATAGTTACTATAAAATGTAAAAAGACCCATAAATGAATAATAAATGAAATTTAAACCTTATTCCAATAATTTTTCATAATTTAATATTTTTATAAATATTATATCAATTAATAAAATATTATTTATTTTAAAATATCATTAATGCCAATTTTAAAACTATCCATTATTTTTTCTTTTAAAAATATCAATAAAGAATGTAAAATTTGAAAAATATATTTTCTTATATAACAAACACATTGGTTTAATCTATATAATTCATTTATTACCTTAAATATCTAAAGTTATATTACTTTTAATATTTTTAATATCATTTATTTTAATTTTCTATAGATTGAATAATTATTGCATCAACATTATGTAGGCATTTTGGGTAATTATATAATTCCAAAAAAATTATAAATAAATTACCATAATGAAGATAAATATTTTCTATTTAAAAATAATATTTATAGTCAAATTTATTCTCTACATAACCCCATATTAAAAATGTTATAGTTATTAAAAATATGAATGTTACATCTTGTACTTTTCATTAAATAATGTATTATAAAGGTTATAATATCATCCAAGTTCCCCAAAAAGTTATAAATAAATTTATATCACGAAAATAATTTTATTATTTAAAAAATGAACACTTATATTCACTCATAAACTAATTTTCCCCATGTGGACACAAAATATATATCTAAGACAAAGAAAGTTACATTTTGGGACTTTCTTTGATTTAAATATTATATAAGTCATTTTTATGAACAAGTGTCTATTAAACAACTCAATTTAAAACATTAGATGATAAGGTTCCAATTAAATTCATCAAATAATAAATATGATGAAAATTTATGGCCTTATCACTTAATTTTAATCCACATTAACTCATTTTACCCTTTATCGAGGTAACAAATTTTTCCTCAGTTACTATTCATACTGACTAAAAATAAAAGGGACATGATTACAAATTTTTAGAATCACGATTATAAATATATAATTAATTTTATATATTTCAATAATTATAAATGGAATAAATTAATTTTAAATTAAGTGAATAAAATGTGACAAAAACTTATTTTTTGTAAAAATACATTTTTAAGCATAACACTTGATTTATTCTTATCCTAAGCTTATAAAAACATTTTTTTAATGTTTAAAATATTTAATCAAGTAAATGATATATAAATTTAATTTAAATAATATAATATATTGATATAAAATTCATTACATGAATAAAATAATTTTCAAAGAATATCACTTTTATTTTAAAATAATCTTTGTCTTAAATTATAATCATTTGATAACAAATGAATTTATTTTATAATGTATAGCCCATTTTTTCCATAATTTAGTTATTACTATTCATAACTTATAAGGTAAAAACTATATTATAATGGGAACTTCATAATGTTATGTATTTGGTTTAAATTCATTGTTGCATGCAACGTAAACTATCGAAGAAGCTAAATATATTTGAAATAAAAATTACATAAAATCTATGGGTGTTACATTCACCCCCACCATTAATAAATTGAACCCTCACAATTTTTTCTAAATAAAAAAAATTCTTTTATTTAAAAATAACTTATTGGAAACCCACATCATATAAAGGTTTTAAAAAACTTCCTCTTGAAAGGAGAGAAATGGGAGTATGAAGGTCATTTGGAATAAAACGTAACTAGGTTTCTAGATAAGAGAACATAGGTTGAAATTGAAATCATGGATATGGGAGAAAAACTAGACTCCTAATGTTTGATATAGGGTGATAGATATCATGGTCAGGATAAAGTTTACCATCACAAAATTGTAAATCTATGATGGGTTAAAAGGCTATTAATTTAGTGGTAAGAAAATTAAGTGGATAAATTTTTTATTTCAAGGTATTTTTTCTAAAGTCATAGGATTACATTAAAATAAAGATAAATCACAAAATTAAATAAAATTACTTGATTTATTTCTATGTTATAAGAATAATCTCATCCTTTGGTTATACTTTGATCTATTTCCAAATGATCTCTTACTCTAGGAAATGGATATTTGAGATGAATTTTTTATACCTGAAGCAATTTTAATCGAATCATAAGAAATATAAGTCATTACTTCTACCTATAAATATTTACCAAAAATAAAATGGTTAGTACATGATATGATAAATAATACTTTATCCTAATAAAATATCCAAATTTTCAACATAATCCATAAGCATTTAACGTTAAGACTCCTCCAAAATATTACCGACCATATTCAAAATAGAAAAATAATTTGATCTCATATCCTTCCATGATCAGAATAACAATAATTTTAATTACTCATAAAGTATCATACAAAAATGTATATACTTTAATCTTATATTCTTCAAGGTTTACTAATCAATTCCCAAAAGGTCATAATCATTTATCCATCTAAATGGTAATTCACCCTTTATTATTTAAATAAAATATTATCCTTATACTCATAGATAATCATTGGTTGTTTACAAATATAATCCCTTTATTATATAAATATATATATGTATATAATCTATTTATGGAGAGACAATAAATTCCAAAATCACATAAAAATTTACTAAAGGATAAGATTTTCATAGGGCATATTCATACAAATGTCACCATAAAATCACTCATTCTAGAGTGGAGAATAAGTGTACCCTAACTATCATGATTCTCCTAAACTATTCTAATTAAAAAATCTTTCCCTTTTATCCTTTGAATTCAGAGGTTATTGTGTCTTAATATGTTCAATAGACCTTGGATTAAGTTATTGATTCACATAGTGCCCAAACTCTTTGTATTTATATCATTGAAGTGTGAGTGGTGAATTTTGTTGATATTTTTCACCATTCATTTAATTTACTAGCCTCTAAACATCACTTTGATACTCTTTCTCGATGGATAAGCTATCTATACTTGAATCATATTCTTGTTCCCTTAATATATTCCCCTGAGTTCTACCTTTTTCATTTTTGGCAAGTAGGAGGTTGAAATTTTTTTCTTCCCTCCATATGGAAAACCATTGGAGTTTCCATTAAGCTCTATCTTCCTTTTCTTATCAATAGAACCTAGAGGGTTACCAACTTCCATTTCCACTTTCAGTGAACATCAAATTATTTCTTCATAACTTCCAAAGTCTCTTATGAATAATTCATTTTGAAGACTTTGTTTCAATCCACAAAAGAATCAATCGATTTTTCTTTCAGGTTTGAGGATTAATCATGAAAAATACCTTTCATGTATTTAAAAATTCATCTCATAAATACCAATGGATTCTCCATCCTTCTGCTTAAGCTTAATAAATTCCTTATCTATTTTTTTTATAGAATAAAAGGGAAGTACATACGGAAAAATATTCCCTTAAACTTATTCCATCCCATAGATATAATTCCCTCCTCTTTACTCATATTCTAAATAAGATTCCACCATTTATATTTTTCTCCTTAAAAATTATAAATATCTAGGATAACTTTTTCATGGTCGGAGCATAGGGGAATGAGAAATATCTTTTCCATCACATTAATTCATTGCTTAGAAACTAGTGTATTAGAAGACCTGTAAAATGATGGTGGTCATTGTAACATGAAAGATTTAATAACATGTTTCTCCCTCCTTGGTCTATTTATAAATTCAATATGATCTATATTTCCACCAATATCTTGATAGGATTGAGTGAGCATATTCACAAGATGTTTCAACCTAGCTCTTAAGACATTTGATTTCTCATGAGGATAGTCATTTCATTGGTCATCACATTCATTGTTAACGTAATTCCTTTTGGTTCCAACCTTTAACTAAAACCAAAAAGCATAGTATGAGTAATGATGATCATAGTGAAAAACCATATTATCATGAAACATCATTCATTGGATGTTTAAATATGGACACATTATTTTCAATCTATGATACCTTAGGTTTTACCTTGGTCATTAATGATCCACAAATTTATGATGTTATAATATTGTTAGACCCATCCCAAGGATTTTTAATAATGTTTTCTCAATATAGTTTCAAAGGTTAACTAAACCCTTCTCTTATACCAACTATAACAACCCAAAATTTTCATATATAAATATTACATATTTTTTAGTGAATATCCATTAAAAACATTTCGATCCATGCTAGAATTTTATAGATCTAGTTCCTTTGGAAATAAGGGAACATAAACAACTGATTCATTAATGATATATATCATCTCCCACCAATTTCTTAATAACTATCACCCTTCTTATACACATCATTTCTAAAATGTTTCTTCATAACCTAGGGAAATGAAACATAAGAAAGGGTTAGCTCGGATGATCAATAAGGTAAAATAAGGGAGATAAAAATAATCACATAAACATAACATGAGTATAAGGGTTTTAGAAAATGAGCTTAAAATTTTAAATATATACCATTCATATCATAGATAATAATATAGAGTTATGACATAAATATTGTTAGTTCACACGACATGAAATTATGGAATACACATAAACTTATAACTTTTTGAACATGTATAAAAATAAATAGGTTCACTCATTAAGTTAAGGACATGAAATCATGACCTTTTATAAACTTATGGACTTGAAACTAGGTCCATGAATAATCTCATGGATATAAAATCTAGGTCCACACATAAACTTATGGACATGAAAACCATGTCCATGCATATAATTGTGAACGTGAAATAAATTTCATGCATAACATATTTCCCTAGTGATTTATACACATTTATCCAATGAATTGGAGGTAGATATAGGTCTCACCCATCAAATAAAGAAAACCATGCATATGTGTTCCACAAGAACATAAATCATTCATCATATCAAAACCCAGAAAAAAATGGGCTTCATAAAAACTTCATCATAGCATATCTCGTAGAAAATTAATGAGATTCATAAACACCATTCCATCATAAGCATAAACCATAAAAATAAATAATATGGATAGTATAATTGGATTATATCCTCAGTAAATCATAAATAACATCAAATAATGTTGTCTTGTATGGAAAATAATTTTAAAAGATCACTTGAAATAATTCTTTAGAAAAATTTTCTTTCCAATTTGAAAACCTTTATTTTATGAAAATATATGCAATTAAAAAGGTAAAAATTTTATTTGAAAAGAACTATGTATGATTTTATAGGAATCTTCAAATCATTAAAGTGTCATGATGGTAGAAAAAGACACTCATACCGTATAAGTTAAAGAAAACTTTCTCAAAAAAATTTCATAAGAAAATTCATAAAGTACCTTGTTTGTAAAATGATCGAAATAATCCTTTTAAAACATATTTTAAAAGTAAAAAAGAGGTATAAATGACCTTAAAAAATATTTTTTAATAGTAAAATTATTTTTCAACAAAAATTAGAAAACATGGAAATGGAAGAGAAATATTACTTACGAGAGACTTAAACTTAAACAATCTTGAATAATAATGAGATTGTGAAATAGAATCTTACCACTTTGTAATCAGTTGAATTGTATTCCCTATGAAAGAATAATATTTTAAAAAACATCAAATATCATGATAATTAATAAATTTATGACATAACATATCAAATTGGTGTTATATACACCACAAAAAAGAATATATGTGCATAATATCAAAATGTTTCTCAATAAAATGAAATTGAAATTAAGTCACTTTGAAAGATCATATCATTAATAAAATTAATTAGTTGTATGTATCTACTATAAATCCACATAAAAAATGTAACACACTAACTAAAAAAATCATATAACTAGTGCATTAATTAATTACATTAGCATGGTTACAAGGAAACAACTCCTGAAAGACCAATCAGTTTAGCAGTCTTCGAAATCCAAATTACATACATGATACTCATAATACATTGGGAAATATAAAATAAAAACATGATATGTAATAAAATGAAATAAACTAAATCCTTAAATTCTTATTCATAGATTTATTCTTCATGACCTAGGGAATGGAAACATAATAAGGGTGAGCTCAAATTCTCAGTAAGGGTAAGTAAAGTGGAAGAAACAATGAATCAATGAGAATAAATTGATATGACATGGTAAATAACCGACAACATATTCCATTAAAATAATTAGATAATTTAATATCAATATGGCTTGGAAAGAAATTTAAACTTGTTCCATCTAAATTAATAAACTAAGAATGAAATTTATTCATAGATATGTTGATTCAAAACCTCATGGATGAATAATAATTGAATCTAAATGAGGGAAATGATTAATTATGAAAGTCCATGATTCCTAGGTATATAATACCTTTACCATCAAGACCTTTCACAAGAAGGTTTACAATATATAGGGTAAAACCCCATTTGATTTTTCCAAATGATTCATCTCATGAGATTACTGATGCATCTAGGGGCTATCTATAATGGGGCCCCACCTATGTCTTACCAGTCCAAATCATTCCTCATATTCATAAAAAAATGTGCCTTATAAAAATATCTAAATTGAATAAAATATATGGATTTATCAATAACTTCCCAATGGAGGCTAAGTAAAAAATAAGGGTTTTTTATCATTAATTAATGGAAATACCATTGAAATATCATAAAAACAATCTCTAGGGAAGTGACATTTTAAACATTCTAGTGTGTCCCATAACACATTGAAACATTTAAATCATAAACCCCATGAAGGAATAATATTAAATGAAACATATAATATCATTAGGGTAATGAGATTTAGGATATAACATGTTAAATTTCAATAAATACACAAAAAAGGTGAATTGGTTCATAATAACAAATAAGTCTCAGTGGAATGTAAATTGAGACAAAATCCCTTACCTTAACCTTAATTTTGTTGTGTGTCATTTTTCCCCATGTATAGTGATTTAAAATATGTTACTATCTTATACCAGAACCATAATAATTTTTATAGTATCATATATTAACTTCTTAAAATATTTTATTTTCTTTTTTAATACTCTTTCATTATTTTACATATTTCATGTGTTAATTTCCTAGTTTTTGTAAGTATGTTTTGACTTGTTACATGTTGTTCCTATATATTAGATCATGATTTTATCATCTCTATAATGTAAAACATGACTTAATTATATTATATATTTAGTACATATTTATTTATAACAGTCCATAATATTTGGAGATAATAAATGAATTGTATAGTTCATGGAGACGGTAGGGCGTACGTACGCATGAACGCAACTTTCATTTCTTTATCATATTAAAAAAATTGAAAATAAATGATACATATGTATATTATAATTCTAGTATCATATATATGTTATACATGTTATATATGTTAATTAAAATCATCCTTAACATGTTCCATGTACAGCGTGAACAAATTATATCGTTTTGAGAGGGTGGTAGTCCACATTTCCTCAAACGATGTTACCATATTAACAAAAAAACTAAAGTATTAACGACATGTTATAAATAAAAATAATAGAAGCATAAATACATTATAAATATCATATATAAAATATATAAACATAGTTTCCATCATAATGGCCACCATGAGAGGTGGTAAAGGAAAAATTAACAATTATCGTTTCGTGAGGCAATAGTTCATCATGCATAGAAACAGTATGTTCGTTATCCATTAGATGAAGGTGTGTGTTATTGTAGGTAAAAACCTTAAATAAAAACATCCTATTATATTTAGTATAATTTTTTATATAATAAAAAAATAAAGAGATTTAATGGGGTGGATAATGGGAATGAAACTAGAGAGCCTGAGAGAAGATGTTACCTCTTAATTGAGTAACTTATTTTGGTTTGTACCAAAAGGCTTCCTTTGAAGGATTTATGACCAAAGGGAGGATTAAAGGTCAATTTGGGGGATTTTTTAAAGCTATATAGGTAGATATTTTTTAATCTAATTGGTTTGAGTGGTGTGAGGAATGGGGAGAGGCAGTGGCCTTTTATAGGGAAGGAAAATGTCTCACTTGGAATTTTTGGAAACAAGTTATGTGTACACATGTTATTACCTAAATAAAGTAATAAAAAACAACCAAAATCAATAATGTAAGTTTTATGGCCGATATATTTCCATAAAATAGGTTTTGAAAAATTGGATGGGTCATTTGGGCCCTTAAGTTAAAGGTTTAGTCCTTTATTAAGCTTAATTTTGTCGTAATAATTGTAATTAATTTTAATTGATTCCACTAATATTTTTGGTCAAAAAATAATTTTAACTTATCAAAAATTATAAATTATTATTATTCCTAATATGGAATCCATTTTTTTTAATTCCAATCATAGAAGTGGAAAAAAATAATTTAAATTTAATCCCACTGACGGGACGACAATACGGGTTTTTAAGGTAAAAATGTCCAAAAGGTTTCTAGGTTTTTATAGTAAATATCAATGTGAAATTGATTCCAATGACATAAATTTTATTTATTGATAAAAATATTATCTAATTAAACTTTTAAAATAGATAAAAATATAATTTATCCTTATAAATAAATTAGATGAAAAAGCAGTTTTGAACTAAAATTCGATATTTTTAATTATTCATTACAAGATGATATGTTTCCGAAAAATATAAAAAATTCAACCAAACCAATTTTTTATATTTATATTTCAAATATGAAGTTTATTTTGACATATTAAATCAATTAAAGTTTCAAAATTCATATTTAAAATGGGCTCTCCATTAAAAGACCGTAAAATTGCCTTTATAAAAATATAGGTTTTTAAGTGTAACATTTAGTTTGTTATTTTCTTATATTTTTAAAATCTATTGGATGAACATAAAAACTATTTAATTGAATATATGATATATTTATTACATTAATATCACCCACTAATTTAAATAAATTAAATCTAATTGTTAAAATAGCTTTGTGAAAATAATAATATTTTCTTTTATATTTATTTAGTTTTCATATTCATTTTTAATTAAATTATAACCAATGAATTCATTTTATATTTATGTAAACCATATATCTTCATAAATTATTTACCCATTTTTATAACTATTAATTTAATTTCTAGGATATATCTTATTATATTTAATAATATATTGTCATTTGGTAAAACTCAGTCTTGTGTGTAATGTAAGCTTTCGAAGAAAGTCGCTCTTGTATGTAACGCAATGTAACTTGGTGTAGAGTGAATTACCAAATATAGAATATATAAAATCTGTTTAAAATAGTAAATGTATTTTAAAGTATCATGGTATTATTTTCCCTTACGTTCTTGGTTTCTCATTCCATTCACGGTATCGAATATAATGTTCTCACTTTAGAATTTCAGGGTGCTATATTCTCCCCACTTTAAATAAATTACGTCTTGACAATTTAAAATTGATCTAAAAAATATAGGTATTGAAAATAAACAATTTTTGAAAGATCCACATCATAAAAAAGGTTTAATATCACATATAATTAGTAGTAAAGAAATTAAATTATAACTTTCACGTAACTAGGTTCCCTAGTAGGAGAAAATAGGTGGGAAATAGAAACATGGATATGGAAGAAAACATCCAATAATAAAGTTCTCAGGGAGGGTTCTAGAGATCATGTTTAGATGAAAGTTATTGACCAGAAAACCATAGACCATAGGTGTGAATAAAGTTCATTGATATAATAAAAAATGATGATAATATGAAAAAAAAATTGTTTCAAAACCATTTAATTTATATAGTTAAATAATTATTTCATTTTATGAGAATATAAGTAAATATACATTTCTATACACATAATCTTTTCCTTTGATTACGTCTTGAACTATTTCTACTTCATCTCTTAGCACATGATGCATCATATGGTGAAGTAATACATTAACCTCTAAAATCACATCTAATGATCATCTTAAATCATTTTATAAATGGTTAACTTTTCTAATATATTATAATCCAATAACTTCTAAAGATGAGTCACTTAATTTACAAAATGAACTAATAATTATCCTTTAATCAACAAAAAGTATCTCTATAATCATCCCATACTGAAAACGTGAACACATTTATCATGTATCCTATTTAAATATGGTAATATATAGAATCACTAAAAACCTTATTGGAAACATGAATTCTTCATTATTCCTTAAGTAAGACACATGTTATTGTATATATTATTTAAATCCAAAATTTTTGTAAACTGCATCAATAATATCATAGAACACTTATCGACAAGTTGTTAATCAGTTCCAAGGTATTCAACACTTATCCAAATCAATAATCTATTCATCATTATCTCAACATTATGAACATATTTAGGGTTTTATTTCCCTTAATCATGTGTTTTCTTATAATTTTAAATTCAATGGAATAACTTTTCTTGGTACCATTTAGAATATGATCTCAAATCCTTAAAGAAAAAGTGTTGTAGTACAATCCTCATATATTCCCTAATTCTTATGACCAGTACATTGTTGATAAAATATTCAAATGAAATAATTCTTGAATATACATATTAATCAGTCCTCTTCATCTGAAGTAGTATATAACATGATCATAATCCAATAACATCATTTGGGGTATATTCCTTTGAAGCTTGGGATATTGATTTGTACAGTGTCATATCTATTTGTAGTTGAATCATTGTACATTGGGAAACTTTTTCTAACCCTTGAAATCATGAAGTTGGTGTCCTTTTTCTTTACACTTATAAAAAAATCTTTTTCCTTTCATGAAATTACCAGTGTGTTTCTTTCTATAATTATTGATACAATTTAAAAAAATATATAATGAATCAACGAGAATAAATTTAAATGTAAATGTAAATGTAAATAATTGATAAAAAAGATATTAAAATAACTAGATAAGTAAATACTAATATGGAAAGGTAATAAACTGAAACTCATGTCATCTAAATCAATAAAATTATAATTAAATGCATCCATAGATATATCGATACAAAATCTCATAGATGAATAATAACTGAATCTAAATGAGGGAAATGCTTAATTATTGGAATCCATATTTCCTAGTCACATGGTACATTTACCTTAAAGACCTTTCACAATATGTTTTAAAACATATAGCATAAAAACCCATCTGATTTGGTTAAATGATTCATCTCATTATACAACCGATGCATCAAGGGGCTATCTATAACCAAGCCTCACCCGTGTCGTACCAGTCCAAAGCATTCCTTATATTCATGAACAATATTATTTATCAAAATATCTACATTGAATAAAAGGTACATATTTATCAATAATTCCTTAGTATAGGCTAAGTAACAAAAAGGGTTATTAACAGTAATGAATGGAAATTCCATTGAAAGATCGTAAAATCAATCTTGAGGGAAATGGAATTTTAAACATTCCAATGTGTCACAAGCCACATTGAAACATTTAAATCATAAAAACCGTGAAGAAATAATTTTAAATGAAACATATAATATCCTTAGGGTAAGGAGATTCATGATATAACATGTTAAATTTTAGTAAATACATCAAATAAATGTTAGTTTCTGCATAATAACAAATAAGACTCAATGGAATGTAAATTATGACGAAATCCCTTACCTTAACATTCCTTTTTTTGGGTATTTGTCATCATTTATAGTGGTTTAAAATATGTTAATAACTTATACTATAACCATAATAATGTTTATAATATCATATATTAACTACTTAAAATATTTTATTACCATTTTTTCAATACTCTTTCCTTATTTTAGCTATTTCATGTGTTAATTGCCTTGTTTTCTCAAGTATGTTTTGACTTGTTACATGTTGTTTCTATTTATTAGATTATTATTTCAGCATCCCCAGAATGTAAACCATGAATTAATTATCTTACATATTCCTTACATATTTATTTATAATAGTCCATAATATTTAGAGATAACAAATGAAGTGCACCATTCATAGAGATGGTAGGTCATACGTACGAATTAATGCTACTTTCATTTCATTGTCATATTAAAAAATTAAAAATAAATGATACATATGTATATTGTAATTATAGTATCATATATATGTTACATATGTTTATTAAAATCATCCTTAACACGTTCCTTGTATAGCGTGAATGAATCACATTGCTTTAAGGGGGTGGCAGTCTACACTTCCTCAAATAATGTTACCATATTAATGAAAAATGGGAAGTATTGAAGGTATGTTCTAAATAAAAATTATAGATTAATAAAGACATTATAAATATCATATATAAAATATATAAATATATTTTCCATTATAATGGACACTATGAGGGGTGGTGAAGGAAAAATGAACAATCATCATTTCGTGAGGCAAAAGTTCATCGTCCACAAAAACAATATGTTCGTTATCCATTAAATGGTGGTTTGTGTAATTGTTGTTAAAACCCTTAAATAAAAACATCTTAGTGTATTTAGAATACTATTTTTGTTATATAATCATGTAATAAAGAGATTTTAGGGGTGGTATAATTGAAGTGAAACTAGAAATCTTGAGAGAAGACATAACCTCTTAATCGGGTACCTTCTTTTGGTTTGTACCAAAAGGATTACTTGGAAGGATTTTTAAAAAAATGGAGGATTCAAGGTCAATGGGATGGATTTTTGGAATCTATATGGGAAGATATTGTCCAAACCTAAGTGGTTTTAGAATTGTGGGGAATGGGGAGAGGTGGTGTCCTTTTATAGGGAAGGAAAATGACTCACTTTTAAATTTTGGAAACAAGATAGGTGTACACATGTTATTACCTAAAGAAAGTCATAAAGAACAAAAAAATGAATAATGGATGTTTTATGGCAAAAAATGGCCATAAAATGAGTTTTGAAAATTAGACAGGTAGTTTGGTCCATTAAGTTAAAGGTTTAGTCCTTTATTAAGCTAAAATTTTCCTTAATAATTATAATTAATTTTAATTATTTTCAATAATCAGTTTGTTCAAAAAATAAGTTAAAATTATTAGACATTATAAATTATGTGTAATGACCCAAAGTTTCATTAATGGAAAATCCCTCTTGACCTAGTTAAATGACTCTTTATGTAAAATTTTTATATAAAATGTCAACTTTTTTAGTTTTATGTTAATAATTGTGACCGTTAATTTTATAGTCATTGAACAATGATCACGTGATTATTATAAATATAGGGCTTTAACAAATCCAATTTACTCAGAAAAAAGAAGCGATGACCTCATCCAGTAGAATTGCTCCATATGAATCCCATTTGTCGGAGCTCGAAAAAGAGGTGGCGTCTTTGGGCTTCACTCTTGACCAAGATCAAGCTGAGCTTCATCATGTCAAGCTCTAACAGGACCGTCTATGGGAAAAGTGGAAGTTGATAGAAATTACTACTCGAGCGATGTTTTCTGAGCCACCCCAAGAGTCTGTCACCATAGCACACCTTACCCTTAGGTCTTATGCGGCTGTTTTAAGGGGTTATGTAACAAATCTCTAGTGCTATGTTCATGTACATTATATTTGTATATAATAATGAATATACTTTCTTGTCATTATTGATACATTGTAAATAGTTTTAAGGTGAAAATAGTGTTTTTAGTTATTATTTAATTAAGAATTATATTTTATTAAATTAAGGTATTTTTGAATTAAATAATATTTTAATAAAATATTATTATTATTATTATTATTAAATTAGTTTTATTATATATAAATTATCATATAATTTTATGAATGCAATTGTAATTTTTATTAAGGTTTGAAAGCCATTTTTGTCAAAACCCATGAATTTTTTATAAATGTCGGTTTTTATTTTAAAAGTGAAAATTAACATATTTAGAAAATTATTTAGATAAAATAAATCTTATTTCTGGAATTAGGACATCTAAATTATCCAACGTTGAATTTCGCATAATTTTCTGAGACAGTCAATTTTTTTGGGTAAAAAACAAATACTGTTTAAATATATAATGTGTTTTATGAAATCATAATGACCCAATAGTGATGAAATAAAATACTATAAGATTTATGTTCGGCAAATAAATTTTTTAACATTAAAATAATGTGATTTTGGGTTTGTTTGACTTATTTTCAAAGCATCAATGGACCCTTCAAGACTTATTAAACACCTTGTCTTTTTAAATTGTTTTCCATGGGAGTGTGACTCACCTCCACATAAGCAACCCTATTATTTTAAGAAGTTTGAACTTTGGCCTTATGAAATATTTTTTTCCTCTTACCTTTTCCAAAAACCATGGGAAAAAACCATGGGATGGCTTGTGGTTTGGATTAATTTAATATAAGGGGTTCCAAACCTAAATAATAAAGAATTCCCTCACCTTTCCTATATAAACCCACCCAAGATCCCACTTCCTCCTCACTCAAAGCCTTTGGAGTTCGTCCAAACTCTACCCTACTCTCTCTAGAATCCTCCCAAGGTGCCCCAAGCTCCCAATAAGCCTCTCTCAAGCCTCTCTCAAGCCTTTGGAAGCACACTTCCAAGTAAGGGTTTTTTCTTCCTTTCTCATTTTTGTCCAATTTTCTTTAAGTTGATTTGACATTTTAATTTCAATTATTAATGTTGGGGTATGGTTTCACACCTCCCTAATACTTCCCTCTTTATGTTTGAATTATGGGATACCCCTTTATCTTTCATTAAATTCCTCCCATGTACACTCGTTACTATGCCGAAATTCCAAAAGGAACTTCTCTCTCCTCTTTTACATTCAAGCAATACTTTTGTATCATGAATCTAAATTCCATTACAATTATTGGTACATGTATCTATATGACCTTTTTACTGTAAATTACATTTAAATATGATGACTGACCCCTTTATCTCTCATAAACTATTTTTATTAATACTTATGTCACGCTGTTACGCTGCCGAAATCACACCGATTTTCTAAGCCAATGCCATTGTGTAGTGAATACCATGCCCATTTCTCCATCAAGGGTATTCAGCTTTATGCACATTTACTTATTGATTATAAAGTTTCAAGTATGAATTCCACATTCCTTTATCTTGGAATAAATAATTATGTTTTATGAATCCATGTTTTATGATCCATGTGGCACACTTATGCATGAAATGAAATGTTTAAGAAGGGTGAGCCCTTATAGCGCTCCAATGCATTGGGTAATGTGTAGTATCATGATACGTCATGTGCAATGAGTGTTGACTCATTCTAATTCAAGTTAAATGAGGATTTACTCGTGCTTCATGTGTAATGAGGATTTACTCATGCTCTATGTGCAATGAGCCTTGGCTCATGCTAATTCCATGTTAAGTGTTGTTGCCACATTTCCATGTTATCATTATCATGCTTTATCATACCTTTATGTTCATGTTTCTATTGTTCTCTATTGATATGCCTATTGTCTAACATGTATTTTACTCCTCATGTATTCCATGTTTATTCCCTTATTGGGCTTTATGGCTCACCCCTTTTCTTATGCATGTCCTCAGGTTATCCCATGCAATGCTAAGTAAAAGGGAATGTAGTGGTCATGTAAAGGAAGTTTTCAATAAAGATGTTGTACTTCACGTTTTAAGTTGTTATGTAATGATCCTAAGCCCCAAAGACACTATAACTCTCTATCATCCTTGTTTTATCAAGTGAATGGTTTATGTAATAAATCATGTTTAAGTTTGTAATAAAAGCGGGGTTGTCATAGTTTGTATCAGAGGATAGGTTTAGTTATTTTTGGGATTAGGATTAGAAAACCATAGTAAAGCCTTAGAGACAAGACTAATTATAATAAAAACATCCCTAAGTTTTTGTAAGTATTGATTAAGTGGTTTACCAAACAAATACATCCCTGACAGGATACGAGCAGGTAGAGGCGGCTCTGGAACAGATGTATCCTAGGGGAAAAACCCGAAAACACCGCTTTGAGCTAGACTCGAACGGGAACTGGTGCACGACAACGAGCCTTTCTGCACTCTTAGTTATGACACTCCTGGGGGATATGTTTTGATAAATTCACAAGATTAGTAAGAACCATTATTAAGGGAATTAAAAAAAATGCCCCTAAGAATATATATCAGAAAGTAGATCATGAAAAGCCTAGATTGAAGCCTATAGACTCATGAGTTAAGGAAATAAAAGTTTATTTATAAGTTATAAACTTTTGTTCTTTGGATTACCCTTTATGTGTTACCCCTAAATTTCCTTTTATTCCATCCAATGACCGGTAATAGGAGGACTCGGGCTAACAACTGTTGTGAAGATCAGTGTGATGGCTGTACTAATGAGATGCCCAATCCAATGGGAGCGGGAATCGTGAACTTTGTCACACTTCTCTCTCAGCTAACTCAAGCTTTGAATAGAAACATGGGTCAAGAAGAACGTTCAACCCCCCCCCCCCCCAAGAAAGAACAAGTCGCTATCGAGAGCTTCATGAGACAAAGGCCTCCTACTTTTAGTGGATCATCTGATCCCACGATCGCTGAACAATGGATCAACTCCATTGAAAAGATCTTCTCCATCCTTCAATGTTCTAAACAAGAGAAGGTTCTCCTGGCGACTTATCTTATAGAGGGTGAAGCTGATCAATGGTAGACGTTGATCAAAAATATGAATCCTGAGGATGAGATCGAGGCATTGGAATGGAAGGATTTCCGGAAGATGTTTTTCGATAAATATTTTCCGCACACCCTCCAGCTTAAGATGGAAAGGGACTTCCTTTCCCTCAAACAAAAAGAAGAAGATTTTGTTGGAGCGTACAAGGAAAAATTCACAAGTCTTGCATGATACGCTTCCGGATTTGTCGTTACCCCTGAATGAAAGGTCGACCGCTTCTTTGGTGAGCTGAATCCTAGCATGCGGAAAGCATTAGCGATCCTTGAATTCGACAGATATGAGGAAATTGTCCGATGTGCCCTCAAGGTTGAAATGGAGTTCAGGGAATCATAGGGGTATCATGGGGACAAGAAGAGTAAGGTGGACTTCAATGCTGGCGGTCTGATGGATAAATCCAACGGTGCTAAGAAGATCCAGCACCCCACTTGCCAAAACTGCGGAAAGAATAACCCTGGAAATTGCCTCAAGGGGACGAGGAGATGCTTTAGGTGTGGAAGAGAAGGGAACCTAGCTATTAACTGTCGGCAAGAAAGACTCGCGACTGTGACAGAGGAGAGGAACACTCCGTTCGAACCTCAATGCGTTGTTCATTGCTACAACTGCAAAGAACCGGGGCATTTTTCAAATCAGAGCCCTAAACCAAGGGTTGTTGGAGGTAACTAACAACCTCCAAGGAAACAAGGAAGATATGTTTCCATCACTTCTGCCGAAGCGAACCCCGACAACGAAGTGGTGATAGGTATGATAGTTATTCATTCAAGAATAGAGAATGTACTTTTTGATTCAGGTTCTACGCATTATTTTATATCTCGAAAGTTTAGTAGAATATTCCCAGTACCACCACAAACCATGGAAGTGAAGATGTCTGTGAGTACGGAAAATGGGGAAATCATTGCTTCCCATGAATATAATTCCTCCCCTATTATAATATGTGGATTGAATTTCCCAGTGAACCTCGTCATACTCCCTATGGTGGAATTTGATGCAATTATTGGCATGGATTGGATTTCCTTATATAGATCCAATATAAGGAAAATGGTTTGATGAAACCGTTGGGAAAAATCAATTTTTATAGATCAATACCAATGGTTAATGTAAACCGTTGGTAAAGATAATTTATACCAACGGTTCTTTTGAACCGTTGGTATATAACCGTTGGGAAAACCATGATTTCCAGTAGTGTGGATTGAATTTTCTGGTGAACCTCACCATACTCCCTCTGGTGGAATTTGATGCAATTCTTGGCATGGATTGAATTTCCTTATATCACTATTTGAAATCATGGGTTTCCCAACGGTTGTATACCAACGGTTCAAAAGAACCATTGGTATAAATGATCTTTACCAACGGTTTACATTAACCGTTGGTATTGATCTATAAAAATTGATTTTTCCCAATGGTTTCATCAAACCATTGGGAAATATTGGAAGAAAATTATTTTTCCCAACGGTTTCATGAAACTGTTGGGAAAAATAAGAAAAAAATCAGTTTTCCCAACGGTTTCAATAAACCATTGGGAAAACTCTATCTTTCCCAACGGTTTTTAAAAACTGTCGGGAAAGATTTCCCCCAAATACAGACCAGCCGAACCCCCACCCAGCCCGATTGTAGACCGATTGCAGACACAGAGCTCCTGAATTCTTCTTGGCCACGACCCTCTTTCCACCCAAGATCCATCTTCAATCAAACAAAATCTTATTTCACACTTCAAATTAGGAAGTGTTACCTTAGTTTTAGCATTATTTCTCTATTTTTTTGGTGTTTGATGTTTTGATTTAGGCTAAATTAGGGTTGCTGTCTACGGAAACCTTGGATTTGTTTTATATTTTTTATTCTACACTTCAAACATGTTAAAGGGTTTTTTAGTGGGGTGATATGTTACTTTTGGTGGAATATATTTTAGTTGAAAATTGGATTTTTATTTTGATGAATTTATGTTTCAATTTGAGGTGGGGGAGGGTGTGCAGATGGGGTGGGGGAGGATGTCGAGGTCTATCCAAGTGGGGTGGGGGAGGGGCTGTCTAGGTAGGGTGGAGAGGGGGCTGGGTTGTCCAAATGGGGTGGGGGTAGGGCTGTTTGGGGTGGGGGAGGGGCTGTCTAGGTAGGGTGGGGGAGGGGGCTGTCTAGGTAGGGTGGGGGAGGGGGCTGGGTTGTCCAAATGGGGTGGGGGTAGGGTTGTCTGGGGTGGGGGAGGTGTTTTCTAGGTAGGGTGGGGGAGGGGGCTATCTAGGTAGGGTGGGGGAGGGGTTGGGTTGTCCAAATGGGGTGGGGGTAGGGCTATTTGGGGTGGGGGAGGGGTTGTCTAGGTAGGGTGGGGGAGGGGGCTGTCTAGGTAGGGTGGGGGAGGGGGCTGGGTTGTCCAAATGGGGTAGGGGTAGGGCTGTTTGGGGTGGGGGAGGGGCTATCTAGGTAGGGTGGGGGAGGGTGCTATCTAGGTAGGGTGGGGGAGGGGCTGGGTTGTCCAAATGGGGTGGGGTAGGGCTGTTTGGGGTGGGGTAGGGGCTGTCTAGGTTGGGTGGGGAAGGGGGCTGTCTAGGTAGGGTGGGGGAGGGGGTTGCGTTGTCCAAATGGGGTGGGGGTAGGGTTGTTTGGGGTGGGCAAGGGGATGTCTAGGTAGGGTGGGGGAGGGGGCTGTCTAGGTAGGGTGGGGGAGGGGGTTGTGTTGTCCAAATGGGCTGGGGGATATGGCTGTTTGGGGTGGGGGAGGGTGTGCAGGTTGGGTGGGGGAGGGTGTCCAAGAAGGGTTTTCCAAGTGGGGTGGGGAGGGTGTGCAGGTGGGGTGGTGGAGGGGCTGTCTAGGTAGGGTGGGGGGGATGGGTTGTCCAAGTGGGGTGACGGTATGGCTGTCCAGGTGGGGTGGGGGGGTGTCTGGGTTTTCCAAGTGGGTTGTGGGGGGTAGGGGTGTCCAGGTATGGTGGGGGGGGGGGGGCTGGGTTTTCCAAGTGGGGTGGGGGTAGGGTTGTCCATGTGGGGTGGGGGTGCTGGGTTATCCAAGTGGGGTGGGGGTAGGGATGTCCAAGTGGGGTGGGTGGGGTGGGGGTAGGGCTGTCCAAGTGGGGTGGAAACCCTAAATTAAATGTTTTAATTGAATATTTGGTTTGTTTTATTAGGGATTAGGTGTATGAGGCATTCCCATTCCTATTATGGGTGGTTTTAATCAAAATTAATGATGTTGGAACCATTTATGCTGTTATTGTCTCTATTTAATCTCATTTCCCCTAACTTGACATTAAATTCTATATCACATTTGGTTTCTATTTTTTTAATTTCCAGTTAAGTTATTTGTGGTCGATGATTGTCTCATGTTAATTTTTTTCAATGGTTTGGCGTTAAAATTGGTCATTTAATGTGACTTTTCTAAATGGGGGTGCCTTGAGAATACTCCAAATATTTTTTAAAAATGATCAAAGGGATTTTATTATTTAAAATGGATTTCGAAATATATTTTCTATTAAAGTTCAATTATATTGAATTATTTATGACAAAATGACTTATGTAAATTATTTTTACAGAATGGACAGAAGTTGGATGTATGAAACTGATCGGATCTCAAGCGATTTTCAAAAAAATTTGGAGAGCTTTATAGATTTTTCATTTCACAATGCTTCAGATAGTGGTCGCATACACTGCCCATGTTCCAATTGTGTTGGTAGACCTTGGTTGAGCCGTGAATAAGTCAGCTACCACATAACCGAAAATGGTTTTCGAGAAAACTACTTTGTGTGGTATCACAATGGGGAGAAAATGAAATCTAAAATTGGTGATGATCGAAATGAAAGGAGTTGAATGGAGAATTTGCTAGATGATCAGTTTCCATTTTTTCGTCATCATGAAAAAGAAAGGATTTCGACTCAAGAAGACTTCGATATGAGGAAAGCTGATGCATCTAGTGAAAATGATGATATTGATAGGGTGAAAAAATTTAATGATGCTTCCACGACTCCAGTATATCGACAATGCGATAAAATGAAAAAGCTCTAATTTTTAATCTGATTGTTTCATGGGAAAACTATGTATGGGATTTCTAATACAACAATCGATTACATTCTTACCCTCTTGAAGGATTTACTTCCAGATGATGCAGATATTCCCTCAAACCACTATATGGCATGGAAGTTAGTTGAGGAACTTGGATTTTCAAGAAACAAAATTCATGCTTTCCTGAAAGATTGTAGTTTATTCTGGGAGGAAACCGCTGAACGAAATGATTGTATAAAATGTGGCACATCCCACTGGAAGTCAAAATCTGATGAAACACCATCCCGCGTTCCACAGAAAGTAATGTGGCACTTTCCATTGATCCCCAGACTTCAGAATATTTTTATGTCTGATGACATATCAATAAAAATGAGATGACATGATACCGAGAGAAAGAAGACTAATGATGAGTTGGTTCATCCTGCAGATGGATTTTCATGGCAGAGATTTGATGCTCGACATCCTGATTTTGCAGCTGACGGGCGTAATGTGAGGCTGGGTCTTTCATGCGATGGTTTTAATCTGTTTGGGCTGATGCTTACTTCGCACAACACATGGCCAGTTTTTATACACATTTATAATCTTCCCCCATGGTTGTGTATGAAAAAACCTTTCACTTTCATGAGTATACTCATATCTGGTCCTTCTGATCCTGGCATTAATATTGATTTATACATGCAACCTTTAATAAAAGAGTTGAAACTTCTTTGGGATGTGGGTGTGCGCACATATGATGCATGTTCAATAGACATATTTCAGATGCATGCTGCACTTATGTGGACGATCAATGATTTTCCAGCTTATGCAATGATGTCTGGATGGAGCATGAAAGGAAAACTATCATGTCCAGTTTGTATGAATAATACACGATCCAGAAGACTGAAACATCGTTGTAGTTTCATTTTTATGGGACATCGACGATTCTTTCCAAAGGATCATCCATATAGAATGAATCGTCGAAGATTTGATAATACCATAGAGACCGATGATCCACCTCAGCGTATGTCTGGAACTGATGTGCTTAATGAATTGAAAGATTTCAGTTTTTCATTCAGGAAGGGTCAAATGAAATATGGAAAGAGAAAGAATGTTTCCACTGAAACCTGTTACAATTGGAGGAAGAGAAGTACCTTTTTTTATTTTCCTTATTTTTCAACCAATTTGTTACCTCATTGCTTTGACGTAATGAATATTGAAAATAATATATGTGAAATTTTTCTTTCGGTTCTTCTAAATGTCAAGGAGAAGACAAAAGATGATTTACGATCTCGGTGTGACATGGTGGATTGGGGCATCAGACCAGAATTGCATCCTGTGCATATCAGTGAAAATAAATGGCAACTTCCATGTGCTTCTTATGTGACGAATCCTAGGAAAAAAAACAATTTCTGGAACTATTAGAGACTATTAGAGTTCCTGATGGTTATTCAAGCAACATATCTAAACGGGTCAAAAGAAGAGAGTTGAAGCTAAAATCTTTGAAGACTCATGATTATCACATTCTACTACATGATTTGCTTCCAATAGCAATCCGTCATCTTTTGTCCAATAATGTAAGGGTGGCTGTTATTCGGTTGTGCCATTTTTTTAGAGATCTTTGTGCTAAGAAGTTGTCCAAGTCTTTCATGCTAAAAATGTTGACAGATTCCCCATTAATTTTATGTGAGTTGGAGAAAATATTTCCTCCATCATTTTCCACATGCATGTTGCATCTGACTATCCATATTCCCACTGAAATACTTCTCGGAGGACCTATTTTTTTTGTTGGATGTATCCAACTGAAAGAAATATGTTCACATTAAACTCTTATGTCCAAAATAGAAATCATCCTGAAGGTTCTATCGTGAACGGTTACCTGGCTCAAGAATGTATGGAATTCTGCTCGATGTATTTTTCTGATCTTACTACAAGATTGAACAGACCAATGAGAAATGAAGAAGAACAGTATGAGAAAATTGAACCCAGTTTTCCATAACTTCCTCAAACAGGAGGAATTCCTGGATTATATACATTGAAGACATTAAGACATGAAGAGAGGTAGATGGCACATCGCAGAGTTTTGTTCAACTATGATTTGTTCGATGACTATATCAGGTAACTAATTTTATTATGTATAGCTTACATATATATCTATTAAAATATTCATAATTTTTATCTACAGGGAACATCAAACAATGATACATAGGAAGCATCGTTCTTTATCTTTGAGAAGGAGAGAGACTTTTCATAGCAAAGAGTTTTCTGCTTGGTTAAAATTGAAGTTAAAAATATTACTGTTTAAATTAATTATTTCAATATTTAATTAAGTTTAACAGTCATTTATATTGTAGGTATTGAGTTTGTCTGCTGACTCTGTCTCTGAGAAATAAGATCTTTTGCTTTTGGTCCTAATACCGTGGTTCGTGACTGTAAATCAATTGTTATCAATGGGTACAAATTTATTGTCACTGAACGAGCAAAGAACATGAGAACACAACATGATGGTGTTATGGTTACTGCCACAACAGATTTTTATGCCAGTGCATCAGATAGTAGACCGCGATTTAAAATGTGGGTTATTATGGAGTCGTTGAGAAAATAATAATATTGGATTATTACTCTCATGGACGAGTCACAATGATGAAATGCCATTGGTTTGATTCGATGACAAGACATGGTACATTTATTGATGATTTTGGATTTCGAGTAATTAATATTAATCGCACTCTTACTACCGAAGAACCATATGTATTGGCATCAATGTCTAAACAAGTTTTTTATGTCAAAGACCAACTTCGGCCTGAATTTGGTGTCATAGTTGAAGTAATTCCAAGACATGTTTTTTATGATGGTGATGATGGAATTGACACTGTCCCTATTTCCATTAGAACCAATCCATTTATTTCTTTTGATGACTTCCATAGCTCACTTTTCAGAGTTTATTGTGAACCTGAAGTTGTGGTTGAAAATATATAGAATCATTCATCCATGTTCTCAATTCTTTTGGTTTACCTCGAGTTGGGTTGTTAAGGTTGGTAATATTCAAATTTATTTAGTATTGATCACAAATATGTTTTAGCTGACTTGACCGTTATGTGAATTTTCAATGTTTATTGGTTGCTGTTTTATTTGAATTGCATTTTCAAATTTGGAATTGAATTGTATTCAAACCTAGTCAAACAATATTTCTAACTTGGTGAACATTACAACTTGTATGATTTATTAAATTCATTCAAGATCTTCTAAAACAATTGATAGATAAATTACCAATGAATCCCCCTATTTCCTCATATATTTAGTTTTTTGGTTTACAAATTAGTTTCCTTTTTCTAATTAATTACATTTTTTTTTCAAAAGCAGGAAATGAAGCCAATTGAAGAGAGATGAAGAAAAAAATGATGGAGAACAATGATCGGATGATGGAGATGGGCGTTCCACCATTAGTGCCTACAGTGAGTACTTTATTTCAAATATATATATATATTTAAAGAATATATAATTTCATGTGATTAATTTTTTTGTAAACATTTTTATAGGATCCACCTATACGTCGACAGTTATTCTACGAGGAGCCTAGTACAAGTCCTAGTACTCAGGCCGGTGGTATGAGGAGTCATACCAGACGTGGACGATCAGCTGTGCATGCCCGACTAGACCCTGCCCCGCCCACTGGCATGTCATCCTTCCCACATTCTGATCCTAGTGTTTCGTTAGGGACACATGGGATATTTAGGCCTCCCATGTTTTCGCTACCTTCTACATCTTCTTCCCCATCATTTTCACATCCCATGATGATTCAAAATGTGTTGATTCTTTAGGACAACGATACATGGGTCATATGTGACGTGTACAAGTCAACCCGGGCTCAATCCGAGGCACGGTGTGGCCGGGATCACTCTAAGTGGCTCCCTTTTGTTTAAAATGGACAACATTTTAAGTACATATGGAAAACTGACCAAAAGCATTAGGTTTCCGTTGAAACTTTAGGAGAAAAATCCATGGGTCATATGTGACATGTACGAATCAACCCCGCCTCAATCTGAGATGCGGTGTGGCCGGTACCACTCAAAGTGTCTGTCTTTTGTTTCAAAAGGATATTATTTTAATTTAAAAACATCAACTTCCAAACGGAAAACCGAACAACTCATTCGGATTGTGTCGATACTTTAGAAAAAAGATCCACGGGTCATATGTGATGTGTACGAGTCAATCCCGCCTCAATCCAAGGTGTGGTGTGGACGACACCATTCAGAGTGTCTCTCTTTTGTTTAAAATGGACGGGATTATGAGTGAAAAGAACAACTGACATACAGAAAACTGACCAAATGCATTCGAAATGTGTTGATGCTTTAGGAAAACGATCCATGGGTCATATGTGATGTGTACAAGTCAACCCGAGCTCAATCCGAGGCACGGGGTGGCCGAGATCACTCTAAGTGTCTCCCTTTTTTTAAAATGGACAACATTTTAAGTACATACGTAAAACCAACCAAACACATTCGGTTTCTGTTGAAACTTTTGGAGAACGATCCATGTGTCATATGTGATGTGTAAGAATCAACCCCGCCTCAATCTGAGACGCGGTGTGGTTGACACCACTCAAAGTGTATGTCTTTTGTTTCAAAAGGATGTCATTTTAATTGAAAAACATCAACTGGCATACGGAAAACCGACCAAACACATCTAGATTGTGTGGATACTTTATCACAACGATCCACATGTCATATGTGACGTGTACGAGTCAACCCCTCCTTAATCCAAGGCTAGGTGTGGCCAACACCATTCAGAGTGTCTCTCTTTTGTTTAAAATGGACAGGATTATGAGTGAAAAGAACAACTGACATACGGAAAACCGACCAAACGCATTCTAAATGTGTTGATGATTTAGTAAAATGATCCATGGGTCATATGTGATGTGTAGGAGTCAACTCGGGCTCAATCCGAGGCATGGTGTGGCCGGGATCACTCTAAGTGGCTCCCTTTTGTTTAAAATGGACAACATTTTAAGTACATACGGAAAACCTACCAGACGCATTCGGTTTCCATTGAAACTTTATGAGAACGATCCATGGGTCATATGTGACGTGTACAAATCAACCCCGCCTCAATATGAGACACGGTGTGGTCATCACTACTCAAAGTTTCTGTCTTTTGTTTCAAAAGGATGCCATTTTAATTGAAAAACATCAACTGGCATATGGAAAGCTGACCAAATGCATTCAAATTGTGTGGATACTTTAGCACAACGATCCACGGGTCATATGTGACGTGTAAAAGTCAACCACGCCTCAATCCGAGGCGCGGTGTGGCTGACACCATTCAGAGTGTCTCTCTTTTGTTTAAAATAGATGAGATTATAAGTGAAAAGAACAACTGACATACGGAAAACCGACCAAACGCATTAGAAATGTGTTGATGCTTTATAAAAATGATCCATGGGTCATATGTGATGTGTACGAGTCAACCCGGGCTCAATCCGAGGCACAGTGTGGCCGGAATCACTCTAAGTGGCTCCCTTTTGTTTAAAATGGACAACATTTTAAGTACATATGGAAAACCGACCAAACTCATTCAGTTTCTGTTGAAACTTTAGGAGAACAATCAATGGGTCATATGTGACGTGTACGAATAAACCATGCCTCAATATAATATGCGATGTGGCTGGCACCACTCAAAGTGTTTGTCTTTTGTTTCAAAAGGATGCCATTTTAATTGAAAAACATCAACTGGCATATGGAAAACTGACCAAAGGCATTCGGATTGTGTCGATACTTTAGAACAAAAATCCAAGGGTCATATGTGACATGTACGAGTCAACCCCGCCTCAATCTGAGGCGTGGTTTGGCCGACACCATTCAGAGTGTCTCTCTTTGGTTTAAAATGGACAGGATTATCAGTGAAAAGAACAACTGACATACGGAAAACTGACCAAACACATTCGAAATGTGTTGATGCTTTAGGAAAATGATCCATGGATCATATGTGACATGTACAAGTAAACCCGGGCACAATATGAGGCACAGTGTGGCCGCCATCACTCTAAGTGGATCCCTTTTGTTTAAAATGGACAACATTTTAAGTACATACGGAAACCGACCAAACGCATTCGGTTTCCATTGAAACTTTAATAGAACGGTCAATGGGTCATATGTGACGTGTAACAATAAATCCCGCCTCAATATGAGACGCGGTGTGGCCGGAACCACTCAAAGTTTTTGTCTTTTGTTTCAAAAGGATGTCATTTTAATTGAAAAACATCAACTGGCATACGGAAAACCAAACAAACGCATTCGGATTGTGTCGATAGTTTAGAAAAATGATCTAAGGGTCATATCCTATGTGTACGAGTCAACCCCACCTCAATCCGAGTCACTGTGTGGCCGACACTATTCATAGTGTCTCTCTTTTGTTTAAAATGGATAGGATTATCAGTGAAAAGAACAACTGACATACGGAAAACAGACCAAAGGCATTCGAAATGTGTTGATGCTTTAGGAAAACGATCCATGGGTCATATGTGACGTGTACAAGTCAAATCAAGGTCAATCCGAGGCACGGTGGGTCCAGGATCACTCTAAGTGGCTCCCTTTTGTTTAAAATAGACAACATTTTAAGTACATATGGAAAACCAACCAAACGCATTCGGTTTCCGTTGAAACTTTAGTAGAACGATAAATGGGTAATATGTGACGTGTAAGAATCAACCCCGCCTCAATATGAGATGCGGTGTGGCTAGAACCACTCAAAGTTTTTGTCTTTTGTTTCAAAAGGACGTCATTTTAATTGGAAAACATCAACTGGCATACGGAAAACCGACCAAACGCATTCGGACTGTGTCAATACTTTATCACAAAGATCCACAGGTCATATGTAATGTGTAAGAGTCAACCCCGCCTCAATCCGAGGCGCGGTGTGGCCGAAACCATTCAGAGTGTCTCTCTTTTGTTTAAAATGGACAGGATTATCAGTGAAAAGAACAACTGACATACGGAAAACTGACCAAACGCATTCGAAATGTGTTGATGCTTTAGGACAGGGATAAATGGGTCATATGTGATTTGTAAAAGTCAAACCGGGGTCAATACGAGGCACAGTGTGGCCGGGACCACTTTAAGTGTATCCCTTTTGTTTAAAATGGACATCATTTTAAGTACATACGGAAAACCGACCAAACGCATTCGGTTTCTATTGAAACTTTAGGAGAACGATCCATGGGTCATATGTGACGTGTATGAATCAATCCCGCCTCAATCTTAGACGCGGTGTGGCTGGAACCACTCAAAGTGTCTGTCTTTTGTTTCAAAAGGATGTCATTTTAATTGAAAAACATTAACTAACATTAGGAAAACCGACCAAATGCATTCGGATTGTGTCGATAATTTAGCACAACAATCCACAGGTCATATTTGATGTGTACGAGTCAACCCTTCCTCAATCCGAGGCGCGGTGTGGCTGGTATCACTCCATGTGTATGTATTTTATTTAAAATAGACATCATTTCAGGTAAAAATATATGGTATATGAAAAACTGATCAAAATATGAATTGAATTCCGGATTCCACATATAATTGTCATCTAAATTTTAAATTGAATTTTAAATGAATTATGTATGTTTATAATTACGTTATGAATTCTAATTTAGTTATGGATGTTTATAGTTCTAGGATGCATTATATGTTAAATGTGTATGAATTTTTTCTCTATATGTATGTGTTAGTTGGTTATTTCAGGTAAAATAATTTTATATGTATGTGTTAGCATCTCTGGGGTTTTTTTACCAACGGTTCATAGAACCGTTGGGAAAGAGGAAGACATCTTGGGATTTCCCAACGATTCCAAACCGTTGGGAAAAATCGTTCCCAACGGTTTGGCAGAACTGTTGGGATAGGTAAATTTTTCCCCACCCTATCCCAACGGTTCACTGTAAACCGTTGGGAAAAGCTTTCCCAATGGCTTACTTCCCTACGGTTTTCAGAACCGTTGGTATAACATATACTAATGGTTCTGCAGCCTTTCCCAACGGTTTAGAACCGTTGGGAAAGACTGTATTTCCAGTAGTGTATAGAGCCAACATAAATTGTCGAAAGAGTGAAATAACACTCCATATGGATAATCAACCCCCGATTCTTCACAAGTGTAAGGAGGAAGATGAATCTCCTTTAGCTCCATCATCTCAAGAATGGATATTACTGCCCTATGAGCACGCGTATCTGGCTCAGATGATTGAGTCCAATGAAGAAACCATCCTTGAAAAAATGCCTATTGTGAGGGAATTTGCTGAAGTGTTTCCTGATGAACTGTCTGGTCTTCCTCCTAGAAGTAATGTTGAATTCTCAATTGAACTTATACCAGGGGCGCTACCAATATCCAAGACTCCATATAGAATGGTTGTCGTAGAACTTTAAGAGCTGAAGAAACAACTACAAGAGAATCTGGATAAAGGGTTTATACGCCCAAGTGCTTCACCATGGGGTGCACCAGTCCTCTTCGTCAAGAAGAAGGATGGGTCAATGCGGCTTTGCATCGATTATCGTGAACTTAACAAAATTACGATAAAGAACAGGTACCCCCTACCACGGATCGATGACTTGTTCGATTAGCTGCATGGAGCACAATACTTCTCCAAGGTAGATTTGCGGTTGGGATATTATCAAGTAAAGGTTAAGAAGGAAGATGTCCCCAAGACTGCTTTTTGTACAATATACGGGCACTATGAATTCATAGTAATTCCTTTAAGACTCACCAATGCTCCAGAAATCTTCATGGACTTGATGAATAGAGTATTTTGAGATTACCTAGGAAAATTTTTGGTAGCCTTTATAGATGATATTCTAAAATACTCTAAAACCAAGGAGGATCATGAGGAGCATTTAAGAACTATACTAGAGACTTTACGCAAGGAGAATCTCTATGAAAAGTACATCAAGTGTGAGTTCTAGTTGAAGGAAGTCTCATTCTTGGGCCATATCATCACAAGCAAGGGGATATCTGTGGATCCCTCCAAGACAGATGCAATTGAGGGATGGCCGAGGCCAACATCGGTAACGGATATCCGTAGCTTCTTGGGGTTAGCTAGATATTATCGAAGATTTGTGAGAAATTTCTCACGATTGTCCAACCCTCTTACCAAGCTTACTCGAAAGGGAGTAAAATTTTCTTAGAGTGATGAATGTGAATAATTCTTCAAGGAGTTGAAAAGGAGGCTTATCACTGCACCCGTGCTCACTTTACCCACATGTAGAGAAATTTTTGTGGTATTCAGTGATGCTTCGAAGAAGGGCTTAGGTTGTGTGCTGATGTAGAATGATAAAGTGATATCCTATGCCTCACGGAAGTTGAAAATCCATGAGCGAAACTATCCAATGCATGATCTGGAGTTGGCAGCGGTGATCTTTTCCTTGAAAATATGGCGGCATTATCTCTATGGCGAGAAATGTGAGATATATACTGACCACAAGAGTCTTAAATATATATTCACACAAAAAGAGCTTAATAAGCGCCAGAGAAGATAGATAGAGATCATCAAGGATTATGAATCTTCAATACATTACCACCCTGGGAAAGCGAACAAGGTGGCAGATTCCCTAAGTAGAAAGGACCCAACAATTCTATCAATGATGATAATTTAGAAGGATCAAATCTTCTTAGACTTGATGAAGATGGACATGGGAATCATAAAGAAGGGAACATCATCAATCCTTTCACAAATTATTGCTCAACTGTCTCTTTTAGAAAGGTTAAAGGATGCTCAAAAGGATGATCTGGGAATTCAGGAAAAAGTGGAAGCTATCAAAAAAGGGGAATCCTCAAAGTTCAATGTTATTGAAGATGGAATTGTGCGATTTGGGAAAAGGCTATGTGTTCCATCACGTCCGCAGCTGAAGAAGGAACTTTTGGATGATGCACATAGTTTAAATTTCTCTATTAACCCAGGGAGCACAAAGATGTATCGAGATCTCCGAGAAAACTTTTTGTGGGATAATATGAAAAAGGATATCGCTGAATATACATCAAAGTTCCTGGTGTGCCAGCAAGTAAAGGCAGAGAGGAAGAAGTCTAAGGGGATGATGCAACCATTGCCCATAACAGAATGGAAATGGGAGAACATCACCATGGACTTTGTCACCGGACTTCCAAGGAAATCCAAAGGCAACAATGCAATATGGGTTTTTGTGGATAATCTTACAAAGACTGCACACTTCATTGTTATTCGGGAGGATTTCTCATTGGATCAACTGGCATAGATATTTATCAGGGAAGTGGTAAGGCTGCATGGAGTGCCACTATCTATTGTGTCTGACCGAGATCCAAGATTCACCTCTATGTTTTGGAAGAGTCTTCAACAAGCTCTGAATACTGAACTGAACTTCAATACGGCCTATCATCCTCAAACTAATGTCCAATCCGAGCGGACTATCCCAATACTTTAGGACATGTTGACAGCATGATCAATGGAATTTAAAGGAGGATGGGATCAACATCTTCCTCTCGTTGAGTTCTCTTATAATAACAGTTTCCACTCGAGCATCCAAATGGCACCATATGAAGCCCTTTATGGGAAAAGGTGCAGAACACCGGCGTGTTGGGATGAGGTTGGTGAACGTAAGCTGCTTGGACCGGAAATGGTCAAGGAAATGGTGGAGAAGTTGAAAACCATTCAGCAGCATATCAAGGCAGCCCGGATTCGACAGAAGAGTTATGGAGATTACCGTAGATGAGACCTTGAGTTTAAAGTTGGAGACATGGTTTTTCTATGCATATCTCAGTGGAAGAAGGTCATGAGGTTTGGAAATAAAGGGAATTTAAGTCCAAGGTACATCAGCCCCTTCGAGATTCTTGATCGTGTTGGGGCTATGGCCTATAGACTAGCACTTCCACCTACCATGGCCAAAGTACATGATGTCTTTCATGTATCCCTCTTAAGGAAGTACATACCGGACCCTTCACATGTACTCTCTTCTGAGGTGGTATAGTTGGAGGCTGATATTTCTTATGAGGAGCAACCAGTGAAGATCTTAGATCGTAGAGAAAAAGTTCTACGAAATAAGGCAATTCCCCTCATCAAGGTGTTATGGAAAAACCACAAGTTTGAAGTAGCAACTTGGGAATCGGAGGAAATGATGAAGCTAAGTTACCCACATCTGTTTTATTATGGTAAAAGGTAATTTCGAAGGAAAAATTTCTTAAGGGGGGAATATCGTAATGAACCAAAGTTTCATTAATGGAAAATCCCTCTTGACCTAGTTAAATGCCTCTTTATGTAAAATGTTTATATAAAATGTCAACTTCATTGGTTTTATGTTAAGAATTGTGACCGTTACTTTTATATATGTTGAACAGTGATCACGTGATTAGTATAAATATAGGGCTTTAACAAATCCAATTTTCCCAGAAAAAATAAGCGATGGCCTCATCTAGTAGAATTGCTCCATACGAAGCCCATTTGTCGGAGCTCAGAAAAGAGGTGGCGTCTTTGGGCTTCTCTCTTGACCAATCTCAATCTAAGCTTCATCATGTCAAGATCAAATGGGACCGTCTATAGGAAAAGTGTAAGTTGATAGAAATTACCACTCGAGCGATGTTATCTGAGACACCCCAAGAGTCTGTCACCATCGCAAACCTAACCCTTAAGTCTTATGCAGTTGTTTTAAGGGGTTATGTAACAAATCTCTAGTGCTATGTTCATGTACATTATTTTTTTATGTAATAATTAATATACTTTCTTGTCATTATTGATACATTGTAAATAGTTTTTAATGTGCAAATAGTGTTTTTAGTTATTATTTAATTAAGAATTATATTTTATTAAATTAAGGGATTTTTTAATTAAATAATATTTTAATAAAATATTATTATTATTATTAAATTAATTTTATTATATATAAATGATCATATAATTTTATAAATGCAATTGTAATTTTTATTAAGGTTTGAAAGTCATTTTTTGTCAAAACCCGTGAATTTTCGATAAATGTCGGTTTTTAATTTAAAAATGAAAATTAAAATATTTATAAAATTATTTAGATAAAATAAATATTATTTCTGGAATCAAGACGTCAAAATTCTCCAACGGTGAATTTTTCATAATTTTCTGAGATAGTCAATTTTTTTGGGTAAAAATCAAATACTGTTTAAATATATAATGTGTTTTATGACATCATAAAGACACAATAATGATGTAATAAAATACTATAAGCTTTATGTTAGGCCAATATATGTTTTAATATTAAAATAATGTGATTTTGGATTTGTTTGACTTACTTTTCAAAGCATTAATGGACCCTTCAAGAATTATTAAACACCTTGTCTTTTTAAATTGTTTTCCATGGGAGTGTGACTCACCTCCACATAATCAACCCTATTATTTTAAGAATTTAGGACTTTGGAAATATAAAATATTGTTTTACTCTTACCTTTTCCAAAAAACATGGGAAAAAACCATGGGATGGTTTGTGGTTTGGATTAATTTAATATAAGGGGTCCCAAACCTAAATAATAAATAATTCCCTCACCTTTCCTATATAAACCCACCCAAGATCCCACTTCCTCCTCACTCAAAGCCTTTGGAGTTCGTCCAACATCTTCCCTACTCTCTCTAGAATCCTCCCAAGGTGCCCTAAGCTCCCAAGAAGCCTCTCTCAAGCCTCTCTCAAGCCTTTGGAAGCACACTTCCAAGTAAGGGTTTTTTCTTCCTTTCTCATTTTTGTCCAATTTTATTTAAGTTGATTTTCCCATTTAATTTCAATTATGAATGTTGGGGTATGGTTTTGAACCTCCCTAATACTGCCCTCTTCATTTTTTAAGGATGGGATATCCCTTTCTCGCTCATTAAATTCCTCCCATGTACACCCGTTACTATGCCGAAATTCCGAAAAGAACTTCTCCCTCCTCTTTTACATTCAAGCAATAATTTTGTATCATGAATCTAAATTCCATTAAAATTGTTTGTAAATGTATCTATATGACCTCCTTACTTTACATTATATTTAAATATGATGAGGAACCCCTTTCTCTCTCATAAACCATTTTTATGAATTCTTATGTCACGCTGTTACACTGTCGAAATCGCACCGATTTTCTAAGCCAATGCCATTGTGTAGTGAATACCATGCCCATTTATCCATCAAGGGTGTTCACCTTTATGCACATTTACTTATTTATTATAAAGTTTCATGTATTAATTCAACATTACTTTATCGTGGAATAAATTATTATGTTTTATGAATCCATGTTTTATGATCCATGTGGCACACTTATGCATGAAATGAAATGTTTAAGAAGGGTGCGCCCTTATAGCGCTCTAATGCATTGGGTAAAGTATATTATCATGATAAGTCATGTGCAATGAGTGTTGAATCATGCTAATTCAAGTGCAATGAGTGTTTACTCGTGCTTCATGTGCAATGAGTATTTACTCATACTCTATGTGCAATGAGCCTTGGCTCATGCAAATTCTATGTTAAGTGTTGTTGCCACATTTCCATGTTATAATTATCATGCTTTATCATACCTTTATGTTAATTTTTCTATTTTTCTCTATTGATATTCCTATTGTATGACATGTATTGTACTCCTCATGTATTCCATGTTTATTCCCTTACTGGGCTTTATAGCTCACCCCTTTTCTTATGCATGTCCTCAGGTTATCCCATGCAATGCTAAGTACGAGGGAATGTAGTGGTCATGTAAAGGGAGTTTTCTATAAAGATGTTGTACTTAATGTTTTAAGTTGTTATGTAATGATCCTAAGCCCCAAATACAATAGACCTCTCGATCATCCTTGTTGTATCAAGTTAATGGTTTATGTAATAAATCATGTTTAAGTTTGTAATAAAAGTAGTGTTGTCATATTATGATGATTTAAAATATAGAATCCATTTTTCTAAATTCCAATCACATAATTTTCAGAAATTAATTTAAATTTAATCCCACAGATGGGATGACAATGCGAGTTTTAAAGTTAAAATATCTAAAATTTCCTGTGTTTTTATAGTCAATTTCAAATTTTGTAGGAATCGAGGGATCTCGTGCTTTGAGGCCACCACGTGGGTTCGTGGCTCGAGGTGGTGAGTAGTTGATTTTTGAATGTTGAATTTTTAATTTTTAATTGTTATTTCATGGCTGTTTGGTCTGTGTGCGGTTTGGATTCATGTTTTCAGGTACCGGATACCCTTAAACTGGCTTTTAGAAAATGAAAAAAATGGTTTTCCATTTATAGATGATATGTTTCCCAAAAATATAAAAAAAATCACCATAACATTATTTTTATGTTTCAATTTCAAATATGAAGTTTATTTTGACATATTAAATCACTTAAAGTATCAAATTTCATATTTAAAATGGGTTCTCCATTAAAAGGCGGTAAAATTTCCTTTATAAAAATATAGGTTTTTAAGTGTGATATTTTTGTTTGTTCTTATCTTGTGCTTTTCAAATATATTGGATCAAATTAAAAAAATATTATATTGAATATAAGATATATATAAATCACATTAATATCATCCACTAATTGTTATTAATTAAATCTATTAGGCAAAACATCTTTGTGAAAATAATAATATTTTCTTTTATATATAATCACTTTTGATATTCATTTCTAATTAATTTATAACCAATAAATGCATTTTAAATTTGTGGAAACCATATATTTTCATAAATTAGTTACCCCTTTTCATAAATATTAATTTAAAGGCTAGGTTATATCTAATTATATTTAATAATGTTATTCAATAAAACTCGGTCTTGTGTGTAATGTAATATTTCGAAGAAAGTTATTCTTATATGTAACTCAAGGTAACTTGGTGTCAAGTGCATTAAAAAATATTGAATATATCTAATCTATTTGAAATATTAAATATATTTTAAAGTATTAGGGTATTATTTTCTATTATGAACTTGGTGTTTCATGTCATGCACGCTATCGAATATAAGGTTCTTAATTTAGAATTTTGGGGTGTTACAAAACAAGTGGAAATACAACATTATATAATCAAAATTCATTTCACACATAACCTTAGAATGAAATAATCACTAAAATAGAAGTTTAACCCAATGAATAAAAATAGAGTTAATAAATCCATTACCTTACCCTTTCCTTTAATTAAACATTATTTAACCTCATGCATAATGGTTGAAATCATGTTGTTAATTCTTAACCTCAAAAATGTGCTCTCACACTATGAAGAGGTTTCTGGTCAAACCATTAGCTGGAACAGATCTTTCATCTTATTTGGGAAGAATTTCCCTCCCAGTAGAAAATGTAACATTATCAGTGGCCTGGGTCTGAAAGAGGTTGTTCTCCCTTTCACCTATCTTGGTGTTCCTGTCTTTTAGGGTAGACCCAAATCTTGTAACTTTGTGACTATTATTGACCAAGTTCTAAATCAGCTATCTCCTTGGAAAGGTAAATCTGTATCTATGGAAGGTATGACTTGCCTTGTTAAATCCACTATTGTCTCTAAGATGGTATATTCCATTATGGTCTATAAATGGCCAGTTGGCCTCACTAAAAAATGAACACCACCATAAAGAACTTCATCTGGACCGGTAGCACTCCAGAAAGAAAAATTGTGATTGTACCTTGATCAATTTTTTGCAAGCCCTTTGAAATAGGGAATATGCTAACCACCTCTTTATCCCTTGTGCTACTGCCTCTGCTCTCTGGAACTATATTCTTGAAATTTTTTACTGCAGATGGTTGAGTCTTAACCCTATCAAAGGTCTACTTAAAAAATGTACAGAAATGGATGGCTTTCAAAAAATCAAGAACCTCTTCCATATTGCGGTTACTAAGCTCCACCATGTGATCTGGTATGATCGGAATTATATTATTCATTATAATTACTCATTTAATCAAAATACAGGTTAGATGAGGATCCTCATTTCCATACAAGAAGATGCCTTGATTCAAAAGGGACATTGCCACAACACCGTGCATGACTTTGCGATCCTGAGATGTCTAAGGATTAAAGGAAATTTATTTCAGCTGCATCACACACTGGATGTGTTTTGGAGATCCCCCCCTTCCTGGATGGATCAAGATAAATATTTATGGAACCTCTAAGGGAAATCTGGGACCTGTAGGGTGTGGTGCTATTTTCAAGAATAACCACGGTCAGATCCTTAGATGCTGCATGGGTAAATATAGCATTTATACCTCCCTTGAAGATGAGATGTTGGGCTTGATACATGCTATTTCCTTTTCCAAACTCTTTAGTTAGAATAACATTTGGATCGAAAGTGACTTGAAGACTATCCTCTAAGCAATTTGAAATGGCATAACCCACATTGCTTGGCCGATTACTACCCGCTGGATGGACTGCTCTCATTCGCTTATCGATCTTAACTATATCATCACACATGTTTATCAAGAAGAAAACACAGTTGAAGATGGTTTGGACAACATGGGAGTCAATCAGGACATTACTTGGTTCTAATACCTTCCCATTGCTTTTCTTTCCTTTCATGAAAAAGATTGTAATATGATTCTTTTTTTAGACTCTTGTAATATTTATTTTTTAATAATTTTTTTTCTTTCGTCATTTTTGACCAAGGAATCACATTTAAAAAAAATTTTAAATCATGTTATTAATTTATAATTAAACCATATTCATATTTAAGATATCATATATGATCCTATAATATCATCTTATCACTCGTTTTTCAATAATATTTTTTTATTAACCTTGTTTTGGGTATTAACTACTTCATTTTCCTTTGCATGTTTTGTCGTGTAAGTAATGGATATATTTACATCATCTATAGAATGATATTAAGGTCATATATATCATATTTATTCATTATATACATTTTTATAATCATTATTGAATTTTTAACATGAAAAATGAATCGCATCATGTCATATAGACGGTAAGCCATATGTACGCACGAGTGACAATATCATTACTTTAATGGGTGAAAAAGTAAGGTAGTGGATGATATATTAATTTTATAGAATAAATATAATGTAATAAGTACCATATATGTCCATTAATTCCATTATTATGACCAACCTTGTAATGTGGTGATGAAATATGAATTACACTGCTACGTGGATACGGAAATCCGTACGCACGCACGTGTTATGCTTACATTTTTTTTATTGGTTGGATAAAAGGTAGAATATTTTTGTTTCATAATAATAATAACATATTGGTATATATATATATATATATTATACTTGAGTTATTATTTTAGGATGAAAACAACATTAAAAGAGGAAGTATAAGAAAAAATAAAGTTCAAAGAGTCGATAAAGACGATTACCTCTTTTTCGGGGAACTTCCTTTAGATATATTCTTAGGGAGACTAGAGTTTGTATTTTGAGAAGGAAATAACCTCTAAAACTTGGATAAGGAAGCTTTTAAGAGAAATAGTTAGGTTTTGGTTGAGATTTATGGATAAATGTGGTGTAAATAAGTGAAGGAAGGGGTGCCCTTTTATAATTGATGTGAGGATAACTTTAGGAATTTATTAAAATATTAATTTAATATAAATTAATATTTAATTCCAAAATGGTTCAAAAATTATTAATTTCGAAGGTACCATGATGATGGGTTGAAATATCCTCATCCAATAAAATTTAGATAATTTATGGGTAAATTTATACCCTTATCTTTTGATTTTAACCCTTATTTAACTTCTCAAACTCTTACTGTGACAACATGGATTTCACTCTTTGAGGGTTAATATAGTTAATTTAAAATGCCAAACAACACATAAATGTATTAGGGATGAAATTATAAACATGATTAAAATCATTTTCAGAATTTTATATTTTAAGAATTTTATATTTTAAGAATTTTATATCATTTAATAAAATATTATTTATTTTAAAATATCATTAATGTCAATTTTATCACTATTCATTACTTTGACTTTTACAAATATCATGAAAACATGTCAAATGAGAACCAAATATTTCATTAAATCCTCAACATGTCAATTTAATCTAGATAATTCATGTATCACCTTAAATATATCAAATAATGTTTCTCTTAATATTTTTAATATTATTTATTTGATTTTTCTGTTAATTGAATAATTACTATATCAGTGTTGTGTAAGAATTTAGGTTTATTATTTAATTCCTAAAAATTATAAATAAATTAAAATTATAAATATAAATAATTTATATTTTAAAATAATATTTCAATTTGAACATATTTTCTAGATAAACTCATATTAAAAATGTTATAGTAATTAAAAACATGAATAAGACATCTTATAATTTTCTTTAAATAAAATGTTATGAAGGTTATAATTTCATCCAAGTTGACCCAAAAGTAATAAATAAATTTATATCATGAAAATAAGTTTATTAGGATCAAAATTGAAACTTATATTCATTCATAAACTACTTTTAACCCATTTGGACACATAAAAGATATTTAAGACAAAAAAGTGATATTTTGTGACTTTCTTTGATTCAAATAATATATAAGTTATTTTCATGGAAAAGTATACATTAAAAAACTCAATTTATAATATGAAGTGATATGTTTCGAATTAAATTCATCCAATAAGAAATATAATGAAAAATTATGGCCTTATCACTTATTTTTAATCTATATTAACCTTTTTTACCCTTTACCAAGGTAATAAATTTTACCACAGTCACTATTCATATTTTCTAAAAATATAAGGGACCTAATTAAAAAATAATAACCTTATGATTATAAATATTTAATTCATTTTATCTAATTCTATACCTATAAATGGAATAAATTAATTTTAAATTATGTGCACAAAATATGACAAAAACTACTTTTTTTGGAAAAATACATTTTCAAGCATAAAACGGGGATTTATTCATATCCTAATCTTAGAAAAATATTTGTCGAATATTTTAAATATTTTATAAAGTAAATAATATATAAATTTAATTAAAAAATTAATATATTGATATAAAATTCATTCCATTCATAAAAAAATTATAAAGCATCACTTTTATTTTAAAATAATTTTTGATTTAAATTATAATCATTTGATAACTAATGAATTTATTTTATAATGTGTTGTCCATTTTTACATAATTTAGTTATTAATATTCATACCTACCAAGGTAACATCTAGATGATAATGGGCACACAATAATGTTATGTGTTTCAATTAAACTCATTACAGCGTGCAACGCAAGCTATCAAAGAAGTTAAATAAATTTGAAATAAAAAATTCATAAAATCTCGAGGTGATCCACTATGTGGTGGTAGAACCCGGATGTAGCATGGGGGATCCAGATAAGGAAAATAGGTCAGATTCATTTTCAATAATAGTTGTTCCATAGTGGTTGGGCTACTGCTTAGCTACCCTATATGTGAAGGTGTCATACAATGAGGTGCTTAAGGTTGTTTTGAATCCCCCATATCAACTTTTATAGGATCTACCCATGTTCCTTCGAAATGGATTTAACTAATGGGGTTGTGGAATCATCCCTTGGGCTATGTCTTAGAATGATCTATTTCAAGTAGGGATGCAGCATGGTCCTAGGGGTTGTGTCATGGTCTTTAATAATTTTCATGTCTATAAATACCCTATAGGAAATTCGAACTCCAGTTTCTCCCACTTCCTCCTCTTCAACCCAAGGCCCCTAAGGTGGGTTTTTAGGATATTTAAAGCAACTTTAAATTTTTATTAATACTTGAATTCCCATGATCAATCTGTGGTAATATGAGGTACCTTCTACTTCTCTTTTCCAATAGTTTCTCTCTGCTCAATCTCATTTCCTCCTATTTCTTCTTATTTTATTATCAAAGATTCTATCTATAATTATAATGGAGTTTTATTTTAAAATACCAATTAATTATAGAATAATACATTTTCATATTTATTAATATTTATGAATTAGATATTAATTTAAAATTAAAAGGGATGTTATGTCAGATAGCATACCCGACATGCAATAATGGGTTTCTTTGAAATCTTACGTTGCACACAAGAATTAGTTATATTGAAAAATAATATATTATTAATATTATTATTTTATGTTATAGTTATCGTATAGTCTTTATAATTGCATGAATGAATGATATTATCTAGATTATAAAAATAGGGTTTACACATGTTTATGTAATGATTCATTGGTTAGAAAATGAAATAGAAATGAAAATAAAAACCAATTGAATACAAAGGATGTGTTTTTATGAAAAAACTATTTAAGTGTGAATAATTGTGTTATAAAATAATTAAATCACTATTTATGGATTATATTAATAAAATATAAATTTAATATGATTTTTAAAATTCATCTTATATGTTTTATATACATGATGTAAGAAAAAATCCAATTTTATGCATAAAAGGAGTATTTTCTGAAAAGGGAATTTTTACTACCTTTTGATGAAGAACCCTTTTTAAATATAGTTTTTGTCACTTTTATATGTTATATTTGACAAAATAAACTTATTACTTATAATAGATACATAAAAATTTACTTTGGTTGAATTTTTGGTATTTTTATGATAAAACTCATATTTTAATGAATAGTGAAAAATACAGCATTTTATTTCAAAACTTCCTTTTCTTATAATTTATTTATATTGTTATATTATAATTTTACATGGTTTTAAAGAATAATTAGATTAATTTTTTATTATTTAATCTAATTTAGATCATTGGATGATTTTTCAAATTAATATTAAATAGAAAAACTATGTGAACATTTGAATGTTTTACTTAAAAATCTCATTTTCTCGATCTGTCAACGGGATTAGTATTAAACCTAATTTAACCACTTTTTTGAATTGAATTTCCTAAATTATAAATACATGGTTTTACTCAATATTAAAAATGTGGTAAAATTGGATCAAAATAATTTTTGGTGAATAGTAACTTTAGTATTTTATTTACCATGGTTAAAGGTAAATAGGGTAATTGAAGGTCAAATTAATATTATAATATTATAAAATTACCCTAAAACTTGAACTAATATTATTATATGAGTTATTATTTACCATTACTATCCTTAGGATGAAATTTTGACCTTTTTAATCCACTTGGGTGTGATTATGACATTTATAACATTTAATTTAAAGTATAGAAAAATATGTCATAAAAATGTCTCTTCTTACAAAAAAAATTAATATAGGGTTGTATAAGTGATATTTCAAACTATTAATAGTACTTATAAATATAAAAATATTACCTATATCATGTTAATTTATTTATAATTTTTAATTATTAGATAATTAAATTTAATTATGATAAAAAGATGATACAGTAATAGATTTATTAAAGAAAGAATCAAATAAATGATATTAATAATATTAAAATAAAAATAATTTGAAATATTTGACACCATACATGAATTTTATGGATTCCTATGGAATTTTATTATTAAGATAATGTAATTTTTTTGAAGTAATCAAGTTAAGATATTTTAAAAAAGTCATGTAATGAATAGTGTCAAAATTCACATAATTCAAATTTTAAAATATAAAATAATTAATTAAATCATATAAAAATTATAAAAATCTAATATTCTGTCAGAAAGTTGAGATAAATCTAAAAATTTCATTAATGACTCATTCACTGGACGTTTGTCATGATTTGGTAATTATTTTAACCCTCTAAGTGTAAATTACTTGATAAAATGGTAAGAGTTAAAAGGGGTTAAAACAAAAAGTTAAGGATTTAAAAAATACTAAAAATTGTTTAATTTTTATTTTATGGTTATATTTAGACCAATACTCATCCTATATTCGAACTAAATTAGTTTTGACTCATTTTAAATCAAAATTTAATTTATATTAATTTAATACTTTTAATAATTCTAAGGGTGCCCCTCCCCTCTCGTATAAAAGGCACACATTCCCCTCTATTACTCACACTGCCAAAACAGTTTTGTTCATCAAATATCTTCCCAAACCTATTCCTATAATCCCTATCCACATTCTTGAGCCCTTATTTTAGGCATAACACCTGTCTTATAGGTGTTAAGGTTTTCTTCAAAGGCAATCAACCGAAGAAGTGGTATCATTTTCTTTAAGTATTTCTATTTTTTCTTCTTCAAGTTCATTAAAATATTATTATTCCTACATTAAATAATAACTCTCATATCCTCAATATACTGAGATTTTATTATGATAATATCATGACCTAAATCTATATCCACTTCCATTAAAAGGGAAAGTAATTAATCATTCGTGCATACATGTGAACAATCACCTCCACGAACTAATCTAATTCATTTTCCATAATTGTCTCTCACAAATGGTTATAATAATAGAATTAATTTTCCCATATTATATTCATGACATATTAATCATTACAAGATAATAATATATCAATTACATTCTTACTTTCCATGCGCATAAAAATGATAATGCCATTCATGCGTACGTGTGAACTATCACCTCCATGAAGCGATGTGACTCGCATTTATTCATTATATCACTTGTATGATATATATAAGTATATTTAAATGATTAATATGGTATTAATGATGTTAATATAATTATGTAAAGATAAAATAATACTTACCTTCTTTCTACAACGATCAATGAAAAATGTAAAACATTACTCATGCGTACGTACGACTTACCGTCTCCATAAATATAACGTTGTTAATTTTTCATAACCATACTTAATGGATTTATTTAAAACTATAATTTATGTATAAAAATTATAATAATGTCATGAATATTATTCTAGATATGAATGACTTATGACCATGTGGACTATTGACATCATACCAAGTTTATTTTCGAATCAAGTACCGAATATTGACAAAACGTCTGACATGAACTTAAATCATTATATAATTATTTGACTTGGTAATAATTGATATAAAAGGAATAATGAATATTAAAATTTTCTAAAGTAATTATAAATTAACCTAAGTTTATTATTCTGGAATATAAAGAACGTACAATATGATTCGGACTTGAGGTAAGTGGTTTCGTCTATCTCCTTTCATTGAGGCATATTTTGATATTATACACCACCTTATTTTATATGGTGTATAATCAACATATTTTACTTATAATTTTATTAAATTTTATTAAAAAGGAATATTTTTATACTAATCATTTTACCAAATGAAAAAGGTAGTTTTTTTAAGTTATACAGCGACAACAACTTCTCCACCACCATAACCATTATTTGATATTTGGCTTCCTTTATAAGCATTAATTTTTTTAAAAGGAAAAGAAATACCTTATTCCCTTTTTGGATGTTTTGGTATTGAAAATTGTTTTGAAAGTGGATTAACTATTTCAATATATTTAAATGATATCTTGTGATTAAAATATGGAAATGTTATTTTTCCTTTATGTTTGTTAATGTGTTATGATTATATTATGGTTCTTAGGAATTTCTTATGTATATAGGTGGTTTAGTGATAAAACGAGGGAGGGTGATCTCATGATAGCTCTTCAATGCATTAGGTAATTATAAGGAGTTAAACGATAAGGTTTATCTTAAGAGATTTAGGTAATATACTCTAATGGGTATTCCAAATGTAACCATGAAGTCTACTCCCTATGTAGCTATGAAAGCTATAATGTAAGTCTGATGTGGATGCCATAAGATACCTTTATGATGTATGATTTATAAAAAGTTTTTCATGAATATTATTATTTCATGAGGTAGGTTAAATATTTTAGGTTTTATGGGTGAAAATTACAATTTTGTGAAATTTTTTTCTGGAGTTTAAAGTATTTATAGACTAATGGATTCATTACTTATTTTATATCTATTACTGAGCTTTTTGTTCTCATCCCAAGTTTTTGAAATGTTTTTCCACAGGGTATAATGATGGGTAAGACAAAGGAATAAGTCAAGCTTAATGTTATGAATATTATTATCAAAAAAATAAATCATGATTTATTAAAAAAATAGATTATGAAAAATTGGAAGAAGTCAAGCTTAAGTCAAGCTTGTCTACTTTATAATATTTAAGTTTTTGTGTATGACTTATGGACTAATTCTTTAAAACTATAAACATGAAAAGATCCTCTATGTGAATTAAAGTAAAATTATTGACTTAACTTGAAATTGTGTAATGTTTAAGGTTGGGGTCTTATAGTTGGTATGAAAGGTCAGTTTAGATAACTTTAGAGGTTATGGTGATATTTAAGCATATGTTACAAGTTATATATAACCAAAATGGTTAGAATAATAGAAAGAGTTATAGTTATTTTAGATAAATTTAATGAGTTTGAGATAACATTAATAAGCATACATTAGTGTTTATCTTTCTCATATGATGATTTTATTGATATACTCACACTAACCTTTTTGGTTTTCGTAAATGGTTGGACCCAGTAGACACCAAAGTAACAATGGATGTGAAGGAAAATGTGGTGGTTCTCTGAATAAAAAAACCTGAATGAAATAGGAGTTGTAATGAGAACTCTCATAATAATTATAAACCAACTACCAGGAGTAATGATTAACCACTCGAACCTTAGTGAGTTTTCTAATGCATCATATATGAGAAAAATGAATCCCTATATAAGTTTAGGTAATAATCATAAAAGTAAGTATATTCAATAACATATGTATAGAGGATGTGGAAATAAACACCTAAAAAATATTTTAAAGGGATGTGAAGGTGTTATAGATTTGGTAATTAAGTTCATAAAGTAATAACCTTCCAAAGAAAAAGGAAGCATTCAGTTGACTCCAGGAAAGGGAAAGAAGATTTTTCTATGTTATCAATTGAATGTTTTAAATGTGGAGAGTATGGTTATTATGAAAATATATGTCCTATGAATAATTTTTGGGAATGGTATTATCAATACTGTACAAATATATATTTCTAAATACCTAATTTCATTCCAATTGAAGATGAGGAAACTAAAAATGACATATGGAAGGTATAGATTATTTCTTGTGTAGTGTTTTGACATTATTGAATCATAGGACATGATTCATGTTTTTGTTTATAGGAAACAAGTATTGAAAAATAATATAGAATATCATGGTTAAAGGATCATGAAGAATTTTTAATTATTTAAAATTCAACATATAAAGGATTCAAAAGTTACAGTATACTGTTGGATGATGAAATGTTTAAAATTATTAATTCTATTTTGATGATTAGATTAAATTGGAATATTTTTTTCTATTATGTGTAACTCTAATGTTTGTTATGTGAAAATGTTATTTTATGAAGAATTATCTTTTCTTGTGTGGACATAATTACAAAGGTAAGAATAGCCTTTAGGATTTATATGATTTTTATTTTGAGGTAATTATGGGATATTACATTTTGGGATGAAAAATGAAAGGTATGAGATAACCTTTGAGGTTAAAATATTTTATGGTTATTTTTTATTTTATTTTTGTCTCATTTTTGGAATGTTATATGAGTTATAATAATTATATAGTTGTAGAAAAAGAACAACCCATAGGAAGGGTGACAACCCATTCCACCAGACAAGGTCGTAGGAATCAAACCCATAACCGAAGGGAGACAAGGATTTATCATCTAACACTAGCCTATTTGAAGTCCCTCGTTGGTAATAATTTATCTTTTTAGTTAAACATATGATGAAATAAGAATAATTTTATTTTGTAAAATTATGTTTTATCAAATCCATATCCTTGTTATTGGAAAATTATTCAGGGATATGGTGATAAAATTTATTTTGGAATACGTTCATTATTTTGGAAGCTTTATATGATTAATGTAAATAGAATACAATGGGATTTTATTTGAGGAGTAATAGTTGAATTATATTTTGGAATAATATATGATTTTTTAGTTGTGGGATTTTGGGTAATTATGTTATTTATGGAAATTATTAACCTATCATGGAGAATATGTGATTAGGAAATTACTTTTTGGTATGAGACATTAAGAGTGAATTATGTTATTTAGAGATAAATGTTAAAACTTATCCTAGAAGACTATGTGATCAAATACTTCTGAATTTTTTGTTTCAATATTAGTTTGAATTATTTGATAAATTTTAAGTAAATTAATTTTTTGAATGGTCTATGTTGTACTTTGGTAATTACTTTCGAATTTTTGAGATTAAAAGTAATCATTATTATTTTAAAGATTATTTTATTTGGGTAATTATATTATTTTATCCTAAAATTTTGGTTTTGGTTAATGTTTCAAGACAACATGAATATATTGTTAATCTTTTGTAGATTATTTGATTCTCTTGAAGTTTATTCTAGTGTTTCAGGCATGAAAAAAAATTCTCTTAAATACTCATCATTTGGAGAAAAAGATGAGCTTGTGGTGGAATTTGATTAAAGGATGAAACTCGACTTGTCAAGTAAGTGTATTCCCTTATGTTCTTATCATAATTAGTAAAATAATTCCCAAAATCTATGAAAAGGATCTTAATACAAAAAAAAATTCTTTTTAATTTTTCTTCTATGAAATCAAAGACCGTTTAACCCATCATAAGTTTGTGATTTTATGATTGTTAACTTTCTCCTGCTCATGTTTTCTATCACTCTCCATCAGAACATGATGGTTAGTTATTCTTCCATATCCAAGTTTTCCTAGATGTAATCCTTGTATGTGTTATCTCGGGTGACCTTTTTACTTCACTTTCTTTCTTTTAAAGTATAATTTTTATTCAATATTTTCCAATGTGGAATTTCAATGAAGTAATTTGGAAAAGTGAGACCTTATTTATCAATCCCAAATTTAAAATTTTGAGGATGAAATTTCCAAAAGGGGGGAAGGATGTAACATCCCAAGTAATTATAGAATAATACTTTTTCATATTTATTAATATTTATGAATTAGATAGTAATTTTTCTTTAAAAGGGACATTATGTCTTATAGCATACCCAACATGCAATAATGGGTCTTTTGGAAATCTTACGTTGCACACAATACTGAGTTATACAGAAAAATAATATATTATTAACATTATTATTTTATATTATAGTTATTTCATAGCCATTAGAATGGTGGTAATGAAAGATATTATCTAAATTATGAAAATAGGGTTTACACATGTTTATATAATTATTTGTTGGTTAGAAAATTAATTAGAAATTTAAATAAAAACCAATTGAATAAAAAGGATGTGTTTTTATGAAAAAAAAAATTAAGTATAAATAACTATATTTATAAAATAATCAACACACTGTTTTTGGATTATATTAATGAAATATAAAATAAATATGATATTTAAAATTCATCTTATATGTTTTCTAGACATGATATAAGAAGAAATTCAATTTTATGCATAAAAGGAGTTTTTTTAAAAAAATGAAATTTTACTTTCTTTTGATGGGGAACCATTTTTAAATATATTTTTTGTCAATTTTATTTGTTTTATTCAAAAAAATAAACTTCTTATTTGTAAGTTGGACATAAAAAATTTAATTTGGTTTAATTTTTGGTATTTTTCTCATAAAATTTATATTTTAATGAATGGTGAAAATACTGCATTTTAATTCAAAACTTATTTTTCATCTAATTTATTTATATTATTAAATTGTCCTTTTATATGGTTTTAAGGAATAATTAGATGAATTTTTTATCAGTTTATCCAATTGAGTTCATTGGATGTTTTTCTAAATTAAAATTAAATAAAAAAACTATTTGAACTTTTGAACGTTTTACTTAAAAAACCCATTTTCTCGATCCATCAACGAGATTAGTATTAAACCTAATTTAACCAATTTTTTTAATTTAATTTTCAAAAACATACATACATTATTGTACTTGGTATTAAAAATTTGGTCCAATTGAATCAAAATAATTTTGGTGAATAGTAACTTTAGTATATTATTTACCATGGTTAAAGGTAAATTGGGTAATTAAAGGTAAAATTAATATTATAATATTATAATGTTAACCTAACACTTTTTATAATCTTATAGGATGAGTTATTATGGACCATGACCATCCTTGGGCCTAAATTATGACCTTTTTAAGCCACGTGGGTGTGATTATGACATTTATAACATTTTATTTAAAGTAAAGGCAAATATTTCATAAAAATGTCTCTTCTTGCTAAAAAAATTTTAATATGGGGGTTACATAAGTGATATATTAAAATATTAATAGTCCTTATAAATCTAAAATAATTACCTAAATAATGTTAATTTATTTATTATTTTTAGGAATTAAATAATTAAATTTAATTATGACACAAAGATGATGTAGTAATAGATTTATTAAATAAATAGTCAATTAAATAATATTAATAATATTAAAATAAATATAATTTGAAATATTTAATGTCATTCTAGAATTTTATGGATTACTATGGCATTTTAGGATTGATTTAGTATAGTTTGTTCGAAGGAATCAAGTTTTTATGATATTTTAAAAAAATCATGTATTGAATAGTGTCAAAATTGGCATAATTAATATTTTAAAATATAAAATATTTGATTAAATGATATAAATTTTATTAAAATATAATATTTGGAAAAAAAATTATATAACTCTAAAAATGTCATTAATGACTCCTTTATTTTCCTTTTGTCCTGATTTGGCAATTATTTTAACCCTATGAGTTTAAATTACTTGATAAAATGGTAAGAGTTAAAAGGGGTTAAAACAAAAAATATTAGGATTAAAAAATACTATAACTTGTCTAATTTTCATTGGATGATTTTATTTCGACCCATACTCATCCTATCATTGAACTAAATGAGTTTGGACCCATTTTGAATCGAAATGTAATTTATATTAATTTAATACTTTTAATAATTCCAAGGGTTTCTCTCCCCTCTCCTATAAAAAGGAAATCATTCCTCTCTATTACTCACACTTACCAAAAATTTTGGTTAATAAAACCCAAACCCTTTCCTATAATCCCTCACCAAGTTCTATTGGCCTTATTTTAGGCATAACACCCTCCTTATATGTGTTAAGGTGTTCTTCAAAGGTGATCAATTGAAGAAGAGGTATCATTTTCTTTAAGTATTTCTATTTTTTTCTTCATCCACTTCATTAAAATATTATTCTTCCTAGATGAAATAATAAATATAACATACTTAATATACTTAGATGTTATTATGATAATATCATCATCTAAATCCATCTCCACTTCCATTAAATGGGAGTGGAATTAATCATTTGTGTGTGCGTGTGAACTATCACGTCCACAAACTGATCTAATTCGTTTTCCATAACCATCTATCATGACTAGTTATAATAATGGAATTAATGTTCATATTTGAGATTCATGACATATTAATCATTATAAGATAATGATATATCAATTATGTTCTTACTTTCCATGCTCATAAAAATGATTAAATCCTTCGTGTGTACGTGTGAACTATCACCTCCATGAAACGACATGACTCATTTTTATTAATTACATTACTTATATGATAAATATAATTATATTTAAATTATTAGTATAATATCAATTTTTTTACAATTATTATGGAAATATAAAATAATATTTACCTTCTTTCCATAACGATCAATGAAAATGAAAAACGTTACTCATGCGTACGTACGACTTACTATCTCCATGAATATAACGTTGTTAGTTTTTCATAACCATACTTAATGGATTGATTTAAAAGTATAATTTATATATAAAAATTATAATAATTTCATGAATATTTTTCTGGAGATGAAGGACTCGTGACTGCATGGACTATTGACATTATACTAAGTTTATTTTCGACTCAAGTACCGAATATCGAAAAAATGTCTGACGTGAACTTAAATCATTATGTAATTGTTTGAAATGGTAATAAGTGATATAAAAGAATAATGAACATGAAAAAGTTTCTAAATCAATTATAAATTAACCTAATTTTATTATTTAGGAAGATAAATAACGTACGAGATGATTCAGACTCAGGTATGGGACTTCACCTCAATCTTCTTTCATTGAATCGTATATTGATGTTATACAACACCTTCTTTTATATGGTGTATAATCAACCTATTTTACTTATAATTTCATTAAATTTTTTTTAAAAATAATCTTTTTATATTAAGAGTTTTAATAAATGACAAAAGGAATGTTTTCTTAGGGTATATGATGACAGTGACTTCTTCTCCACCGGAAGCGTTATTTGATATTTGGATTCCTCTATAAGCCTTAATGTTTTTAAAAGGAAAATAAATCCCTTATTCCCTTTTTGTGTGTTTTGGTATTGAAAATTATTTTTAAAGTGGATTCAATATTTCAATATCTTGAAATGATATCTTGTGATTGTAGTATGTAAATATTATTTTTCCTTTATGCTTGTTAATGTGTTATGATTATGTAATGGTTCTTGGGAATTGCTTATGTATACGGGGGGTTACATGATAAAATGAGGGAGGGTGAGACTATGATATCTCTCCAACTCATTGGGAAATGAGATGGAGTTAAACGATAAGGTTTCTCCTAATATATTTAAGGAATATATTTTGATGGGTATTCCAAATGTAGCCATGAAGGTTACTCCCTAGGTAGCTATGAAAGCTAAAATGTAAGTATGATATGGATTCCATAAGATACCATTATGATCTATTATTTCTAAGAAGTTTTTCATGGATATTATTATTTCATGTAGTATTTTAAAGAGTTTGGGTTTTATGGGTGAAAAATATGATTTTGTGAAAATGTTTTCGTGAGTTTAAAGTATTCATGGACTAATGGTTTCATTACTTATTTTATATCCCTTAATAAGCTTCTTGTGCTCATCCCATGTTTTTGAAATGTTTTTAAAAAGGGTATAATGATGGTTAAGATAAAGTAAGAAGTTAAGATGGATTTTATGAAGATTTTTATCAAGAAAAATAAATCATGATTTTTTTAAATGTTTTGGATTATGAAAAAATTAGATATTGAGAATACTTTTCTGCTTTATAATATTTAAGTTGTTATGTATGAGTCGTGGCTTAATTCTATAAATATCTAAACCTAAAACTATCATCGATGTGAATTAATGTAAAATTATTGAATTAACTCAAGATTATTTAATGTTTAAGGTTAGGGACTTATATTTATTAGTTGTTTGTTATTGAAATTAGGGTGCGGTGTCCTTAGAGGGATGCAATTTATTGATGAAGAGGTGATCAAAGATCCATAAGGTTGATCCATTCTCATGAAAAGAAAATTGATGCTTTTGAGGTGGGTTATTCATTAATTATCATTTATTTATGTTCGGTCAGAAATTATCCATGTTTTAACCCTTTGGATAGTACTATAATTAACAAAATAAATATTAAAGTATATTAAATAATGGAATTGGATAGCGATTTCATGTTGATGTTTTATATAATGATAACGGTTTTCCTATTTTTTTCTAGAGAGAGTGTAGTATCTATGTTATGATTTTTTATCTTGTTGATTATTCTTGGTTTATCATGTTGAAATTGATAAAATTGGTAAGTAAAATAATGTCATTAATTTCTTATTTGGATAAATAATTAACGAATAAGCATGCTTAATAAATCCAATGTTTCTTATAATTTGATCATAATAAAATTGATGCAAGTATGCATGATTAATTGAATATTTCATTCCATGTCTTAATGTAATTGTTAGATAACATGAAGTTGGAATGCTTGTAAATGATTAAAATGATAAAAATATGTTGTAATTAAGAATTTTTCTTCTCATAGTTTGATGAAACTGGTTTTATATTAGAAATCATGTTTAAACAATTTGATAGCTTTTTTAGTTGATGCCTTAGGTTTCCAATATTTGGAACCTATGATAATTAATCAGTTAATTCAATATGGAATAAAAATGGTTGTTCTAATAAAGATAAATATTTTGGTCTAAGAGTGCTTATTTATTATAAAGAATGAATTCCTTATGTTGGGGTCTGTGAGAGACTGATTACATGTGAAGGTTGAATTCCTTATATTAGGGACTATTTTTTCATATTTACTATTCTTATTATTTTCTACATTCGTTGTTCTCTAGATATGTACCTTGTGATGTGATATGAGCATAGGATGCCTAAGCCTGGGATGACTAATGAGATATGAGTAGGGAGGCCTGAGGTTATTGTAGGAGTTAATTCTTGTGATGGAAAGATTCATGGTGATATGAATCATGGTGTCAGGGATGGAACTAGGATGATTGGAATGGGTTAAAGATGGGATTACCCATTGATTTCCCAAATATGGATGCTTCCTAAGTATGAATCTATATAAATTTTTGATGGTCAAGTTTCTTGTTCTATCTAAATTCCTTTACCTACTACTTGAGACAGTTGGATGTGCTTCGTTATGCATCTTTCTTATGGTAACTTATGATGTTTCCTATAGTACCTTTAATTTATGGGATAATGAGAATAATTTTCAATAATTTTTTAACCCGTCAGGATGGAGTCGCTAGAATGAAAATGAGACGTTACCCTTGAGAAGTTATATAATCGGTTTGGATTATGCGTAAAGGGTGTGGAATTGTCTTGATAGTTAAAGTAATGTAATATAAAAAACATTAATTAATGGAAAATGAATTAATTAACATAAATTGATTCGTTCAATGAAAATAAAGTAACTTGATGTAACTCTTAAATTCTTGTGTGCCTATAGAATATCTTGTTCTTAGTAGTGGCATCCAGGAGTCTGAGAAATGTTAGCTGTAGTTGAGTCTAAGACTAGGTTATACCCATAGTGATGTTCTGAACTATATTATATCCTTTATTTTTTGTGATTTTATGCACTTCATCACCCATGCATGTAGGAAAACTGACACCCAATGTATTGTGGGAGGGTGCTTTCCCCAATATCCCTATGGCGAGGATAGATGGCTAACTACCCCCTCTAGCCCTACTCTCTTCTCTTGGTAGTAATATGTGCAGGCATGCACGGTGGTTAGTTTCCCATATATGTGTGTCGAGGTATTGTGGTTATTTAATACATATTTATCTCTAGATACAATTTCCAAATTATTATTATAGGTATGACGTGTAGGGTCTTCGATGGATTGAGGTACCTTACTCAGTTTATGGGTTGTGATGGATTGAGGTATAATACCTGATGTATGATACACATCATACGGGCTGTGGTGAATCATGAAAATTAATTAGTTACTATATAGAGATGTGATAAGGGATGATGTGATACATGAGGTGTGTTTGTGATACATAGACCATGTGTTTTTGGGCTGACTTACTTTTATAGAGAAATAGACCAGGATATGCGATGTTGGGGTAGAGTAGAAAAATAGTACAGAAGTGGTAGTGAGGTGACATTGATTATTTATTACAATAATAAATGATCTATTATAATACTTAATGAGAGATATCCACGGTGAGGCTAGAAACTTAGTATTCATATTTAGGCGATGAGTTAGTTTCACTTTTTGTTCACTAGGCTTTAGTATGATTTCTTCATATTTTTTATGAGAGGCTCCAGATAGGATCCTACTAAGTATACTAATATAATCACCCCACATATATATAAAATGTTTTTCAGGTCATTTGGATCATGTTGGATATCATGATAGATATTACTATCCCATGGTTTTTCAGTAGATGTTTGGGATTCATTGTCACTTCCAAGTTTACCTTTTAGTACTTGTAGTTTTCTTTTTAGTTTTTTTAGTAATATATGAAATTACATGTATGTACTATGGATTTAATTTATCATTAATATATATTGTTTATTAGTGTTTATATATCTCTTATGTACATTCTCTTATAGGGTAATTAATCCCATTTTATATTTATTATACCCTCGGTGCTAGTCTCTAATCCATGGCTGAGGTGGGACTCAGGCGATCACCATCCTCATTCTCTCATTGTCAGCCTAGGGGGGGTACTATTTGAGGGGTGGGTCACAAAAGAGTGGTATAAAAGGTTCATTTTGAGGGATATGATAGTTTGGAGTTTGTAATAGGTGAGACTACATGATTTAGTATGGAAATTGTGTCATCTATGTTTAGTAAGCAATGTAAACATGGGAGATTAGCTGAGGCTTGGGGATTTATCTCCCCCAATGATCTGATGAACTGACCTTTATGTTTACCAAGACTACTAAATGAATTGATAATTATTATGGTGTATAGACCTAGGAAAGTATCATGTATCATTCTTATTTATTCCTGTTCTTGGAATGGGTACACATTGGGATAGGTTAATCCTTAAAAGAATAAAATTAATTAATTAATTAATTAATTAATCTTAAATATTCTATACTCCTATTTTAGGAGTCTAACCATCTGTTCTTCTTGATGGTATAGCTCTATATCGACATCCTCATTAGATTCATGCTGAATATGTTCAATAGGATATACCTTGAAATCACTATAGAGTATATGTCTATGATGAGGAAACTTGGAGGAGGAAACTATGAGAGTTTTAGTGATAGAGTCTATAAAAGAATGAGGGGTTTGTTTTAGACTCCGTCATAGAATATTGGTTAAACGGGGTGGAGCCCGCTTTTAGTTCAACCCATGCTCATAAGAAGCACTGAGTTTGGTTGGATATGATGATGTTTTATAGAGCAGTGAGGTAGTGGTGGATCTTGTTCCCTGGGGATCGTGAGGATTTAGTGGTCTCATAGGATAAGTTTAGAGACTAGTTACTAGAAGAGTTTATTTCTTCAATAGTGAAGGTGTTCAGTCGGTAGAATATTCTTACCATTAGACAAGGGAGTTCCAATGTGCGGGAGTTCAAGATTCACTTTAGGACCATTCTATGATATGATTACGACCTTTTTCAGATTGGGAGGCCATGGTGAGGCATTTCAAGGAGTCTTTGAATCTAAAGATCTAGCTCTAGGTCATCCCATTCATGTTTTTTGACATATCTTGAGGTGTTGGTGTGAGAAGAGGTTGTTAAAAGTATGTTTTCCTAAACTAGATCATCATAGGATATTCATCAGGATTGCACATGAAGTAGAGATGTGGTTAAGGTCCCTATTTTTTTGGAAATAATTGTTTTCAGTTAGCCAAGGGTAGGCCTTGGCCCTCATTATCTTGTTTATCTTGGGGTGGCATAACTTAGACTTATGCTAAGGGAACATACTATGTGTTTTTCTTGTGGTGTTGGAGGTGATTAGTGGTAAGAGTATCCAACCTTTTTAAGCATCCAGCATCTGATAGGTGTCCCACTTCATGTTTCTCTATTGAGGTAGTTTCAACCAAAGTAGCATCATCAGTATGCTCCAGCTTACACTACTAGAAAAGGAGGCTTTAGAGACCCCCTACACGGGCGACCACCAATGGCGGTCGTAGGGCTTCTAAAAAATACATCAGCCCCCCCCCCCCCACCCCCGTGCCCGATCCCAAACCCTACCCCCCGTAGCCGCCTGTCCCCTCCCTCACCGCACCACCATCGCTGCCCTTCCCCTCCCTCACTGCACAGGACACGCCGCACCACCTCCGCCTCTGACTCCCCTCTAACGCTTTCACCCATCCCATCCCTTGCCGCACTACTCTTCCCCTCCCTCGTTGCACTACTTCCACCTCACCTCCTCCTCCTCCTCCAACTCCCTTCCACCGTCGCTGCTCATCCCCTCCCATGCTGCAATGCCTCCGACTCTGACTCCCCTCTGCTTCCCCTCCTCTCCCTCACAGCACAACCTCTGGCTCCCCTCCTTTACAAATTTTTCACGCTATCAGGTATGCTCTAATTTCCTTTTTAGGGTTTTAATTTTGGGAAATTTACAGAACAAATTTGTCATACATGAAGATTATATTAATATTTTGTGTGAATAAAAGGTGTGGAAATAAAATTTCATGTGTATACGGGTTTGTGTGCATGAAGAATTATGAAACAATGTGTGTTGGTAGTGTGTGTGTATGAGAAGACTTCACACTTTACTTGAGGATGGAATTTACATACAATTAATATTCCATGTATATATTGATTGGATTGATATTAAGTTGTGTTGTTATTTGATTTATACCAATCTTGAGTTTATCACATGTATGTGTGTGTGTATCTCATTAGAAACTTTTTGATGTTTGATCACATGTGTGTGCTTTCATAGCCCATGAGTCCGATGTTTGAGTTTGATCACATGTGTTTCGATAATATATGTTATTATTAATATTATATGTTGTTCCTCTATATTATATTTCATGTTTCAATGTGACGTACTTTGTAAATTTTATATTGTATTGTTCTATGCATGGTACTAATGCTACTGGTGTACTCATCGTGGCTCAGTATCCCATAAGGGGGAGTTTGATAAGATGATGTATGTTGAATGAATATTGGATTGAGATAGATGATGGGGTATATTGTATTTTTTTAGCCTCACATAGGGTCATGGTAGACTTATGTTATCTGAACCTTGAGGTGACAATGGGGAATGATGGTATTAAAGGACATGACTTGAGGCATAATTTTGGGATATGAAGGACCAAGGGATTGTAAAAATGTGTAGACCTTATGGATTAACTGAGAGTGATAAGGAGCTTGATGGCCTTCTATGGTTTGACTTGATACTATTACCATTTTTATGTTTTGGAATACATTATGTGACATTGTGGTTGACTAAGTTCATGAATTTTGTTATAACTACATTTCCATCATGGATCCAAAGTTTGTTTAGAGCATGACCACTCCGAACAAGGTTGTGTGTTTTATTTCATGCACATTTATTTATTATCATGACATAAACTCTTATACCATTGCACATGTGTTAAGGAAAAATTGTTTGTTTCCTACTACTTTCATATTCTGACCACGCATGGGCATCTCGATGCATGTGAAGACTTCATAGTCTGGGATACAAGGGAAATCCCCTGAAGATAGGGGATAGGATAGAAAGAATGGCATTTATAGGTAGAATTGGGATGGAATTTAGAGTGATGTATCAATATTTTTTCACATTATTGTTATTTCCCACACTTTTATTGACCTAACACTTTGGGGGTATTTGGGTTTTTACTATATGAATTGAGATACCTACAGTGGATTTTGATTTTTCATTGTTTATTAACTCTATTATGTTATTCTTTATAATTTTCTTTATTGATACCAAGGGTATATTTTCTGGACTGATGACATTCAAACCCTTACTACTAGTAACAAACATCTTGCATAAAAGGATACCTGCTTTAGGCCATGAGGAACACTCTCTTGGACCCTATGATTCAGCATGGGGCACCACATTCATTATCCCACATATTCTCTATTGATAACATAATTCAAGATAGAGTGGTATTTTTTGTTCTGTAATTGTATATATTTGATTTTATCCTTGATATATATTAGTTTTTTTTCATAAATTAGAGATTGATTTTTATCTTTGATGGTTAATCTTTACTACCTCTGATGGCATAAAAACAATTTGAATCCAAGAGGCAGTGAGACATTATTTGTACAAAGATACAGTTTCTATGAGTTTGAGAAGACTATTCATCACTAATTGATTTTGGGCACTTTCATTACAAATTATATTTGTTGATTTATTGGTAGGCATTAATTTAGTTGCTAAGGTTGATATTTCAAGATTGGTATTTGGTGAATTTTTTTATGTACCACATACTCATGCAGGTTATATGTTGTGTTTCAATTTTTTTATTTAGCATTTGACTTTCTATAGTTATAGTTTCTTTATATGTTTTGAATATAGTGTATCAAAATTTATGCATTATGTTATTAGTGGACCACAGATTCCTTATTGTTCATGTTGGTTTGTTATTTTTTACTATACCCAATATATAAAATATTTTGTTTCTTAACTGATCGACTCCCCCACCCATCCGATCAAATGAGTTAATTAATGTCATTATATATGACCCATGATCTATCCAACTCCATATTATGAAGAACAATATATTTAAGGGAACCAAACTGATCATGTTTACAGAAGGAGAATATGATAAGTTTGAGTCACTTTATGGAAACAAATTTGAGAACCAAACCTGAAATTCACAGCTCAATGCTGACAGGCTTGTTGTCGATGACTCAATCAGTTACCTTAGGATAAAAATTAACCAATGATTGTGAAAAATTAAACATTTGTAAAGAAAAAATAGTATACCGGATATTTGAATAATGAGCTTCCATAACTATAATTTTCATTTCTTGAAAAATGTTTACTCGATGGAATTATAGACAAAATTCATTCTCAATATAGTTTCTTGAATATAGAATCATCATTAGATTTACCATACCAACATGGTGGCGATGACATGGGCTTTCACTTTTATTCTGATATCTATTCTCTTTTTTATTATTTAGAGATATAAGTTTTTTATCTTATTAATGGTCTAAATGCAATTGGTCAGTATTTATTTTAAATATATTTTATATCAAAAATGCATGTAATATGAAGTCTTGTGTAAATGTTTGTTATACAGATATTATTATGGATAAGAGTTCGATTGATCTTCCAAATCGAATGTCTAGATAATATTTCAATGGAATTATGTAGTTTATTGAGTTAACTGGAGGATTTAAAAGTGACTATATTAGTTTTCTATTTAGAAAATTTGCAAACAAATATCAATTCACATGAGATACCGTGAGGGAGCACCTATTCTTGAACGAATTTTTGAAAAATTATAAGAGTTGGAATCTTAATGGGGAATAATATATTCTTTGTGAAAATAAAGATTCAGTTCATATGGATGTTGATGTGAGGATGAATGATCCAATTCATGAAATTCTTACTGAAATGGTACATGGGTTGGCTCCTGAAGGCATTGAAATCCAGAATTTTTAGACCGGTGAGATAAATCTACGCTCTGGTGCAGATCATGATTTTAGGAGGTTTTATGAAGTACTTGATGATAAAAAAATGGAATTATATCATGTATGCCATGCTCATAATAAATTGTAATTTATTGTGGAGTTGTTGTATTTGAAGAATTTGAATCAATGGTTAGACACAACGTTTAACATGATATTGGTGTTATTGAAATAGGATCTTTCTATTGATGCTAAGATTCCTAAGTCATATTACCAGGCTCATAAGTTGATAGAGAACTTAGGTTTTACATATGAGACCATAGATGCATGGGAAAACAAGTGTATGTTGTTTAGAAAATAAACTGCCCATTTGGATATTTGTACGGTTTGTGGTGCTTCCAGGTGGAAAGAGAACAGGGGAAATCAGACTCATCAAATTCGGACAACAAAACAGGGAAAACTGATTGTCGTAAAGAAAATTCATTACTTTCCACTAAATTAGAGGTTGAATAGATTTTTATTTCATCTAAAGTTTATAATTTAATGAGATACATACGGAAAGAAATCAGTAAAGTGATATGTAAACTCACCTGATAGACTCTCATGCATTGAATGATTTCTATAAGAGACACCCCTACTTTGCTAAAGATGTTCGTAATGTCTGATTGGGGTTGGTAACCGATGGTTTCAATCCATTCAAGTCTATGGTTGGTGAAACTCTTAGCACATGGACCGTGGTGTTGGTTCCGTATAATCTTCCTCTATGGATTTTTATGAAGAAAAAATTTATATTACTTTCCACTCTTATTGACGGGCTTAGAAGCTTAGGGGATAAGATTGATGTTTACCTTCAATCATTGATTGATGAGTTGAATTAATTTTGGGGCGATGGTGTGATGACTTATGACTGTGAAATGAATGAAATATTCAAACTGATGGAAGCTTTATTGTGAAAAATCAATGAATTCCCAGCTTATGAAAATTTATCAGGCTGGAGTACGAAAGGGGAATTTACTTTCCCTTATTGCAATAAAATTAAAAAATCTATATGGATTAAACATTCCAAAAATTGGGCATCCATGGGTCACATACGTTTTCTCCCCACTCAGCACAGTTTCACAAAGGACAAAGTGACATTTGATGGTTCTAGAGAGTTTATCCTAGCACCAAAGATCATGACAGGAGTCAAAATGTTATCGTAGAAAGAGGAAGAAAACATCCACACGGTATATGAATTTCAGGATTTGGTGGCTCATCCATTACCTAATATTCGTGGTGTGGGTAGACAGTGTAGTCATAATTAGAAAAAGAAAATTATTTTTTCAGTCTCCCCTATTGGAAGACTAACATGCTAAGGCATAATTTGGATTTTATGAACATCAAAATTTTTTTGTGATAATATATTGTGGACTATTTTAGGTGTTATTGGAAAATCAAAGGACCATGTTAATGCACGTCGTGATTTAGAAGAAATGGGTTTAAGGAAGTAGTTGCATTTATAGTTAGCTGAGGGAAACAAGGCATATATGTCTAATGCACAGTATACGATGACTACAAAGGAGAAAGAGATATTTTTTTCCATTTTGAAGATGCTCAAGGTACCTAATGGTTACTCTTCTAATATTTCAGAGTGTGTGAATCTGAAGAGTAGGACATTGCAAGGGTTGAAAAGTTATGAAAATCACATACTACTTCAATAGTTGATTCTAATCAAAAAAATTGATTGTTTATCCCCCAATGTTGTTCAACCATTGATTGAGATGATTAATTTTTTTAGATATATTTATTTAAGAAATCAATAAATGATTGATTTAAAAAGTTTGCAAGAATGAATTGTACTAACACTTTTTCACTTTGAGAAACTGTCTCCCCCCTCATTTTTCGATGTTATGGTTCAATTTATAGTTCACCGAACTAATGAAGTAATGGATGTTATTCCATTGAAATTTAGGTGGATGTATCCTATTGACCGGTATCTGAATACATTGAAACGATTTGTACGCAACAGATCTCATCCGAAGGCATAAATACCCAATGGTTATTTAATAGATGAGTGTACTAATTTTTGTGCATAATATCTTATGGATGTTGAAACAAAATTAGATAATCCATCTCAAATTCATGATGGTATAGTTGGAGAAGGAACTATATTTGATATGGACAACATCGAGTGGATACAATCTCATCGATATATCTTGTTCAATACTCCATCAGTTGCACCATTAATGCAGTAAATGTCTTATCACTTTTAGTTTTTAGCTTTTACATATTTTTCTAGCATAAGCTGATCATTTAAACATCGGGTTACCATTTGCAGGAAACACATTAATGTGATAAAAGAAGAGATTTCTCGTGTGACTCTGTATCAAATTCAACAATATCATTATGTGTCATTTCATGATTGGTTCAAAGATTTTGTACGTATAAATTTATTTTCATTATGAGTGAAGTATTATGCTAATTTCTTTCTATAGAAATAATTATTGAATTCTGTGAATTATGTAGGTTCATAACCAGAGGGAGTTAGGTAACCCCACACTAACTGAAGAATTTATCCAACTAGTTGAGGGTCCTTCTATAATGGATCTTCGTTATAAATATATAGATGCTAATGGATTTTGATTTTGCATTAAATATATTAAAGAAAAAAGATAAACACAAAATAGTGGCATCGGTTTTCCATTCTTTGATTCTATTTATTACTATGGTTAATTGAAAAACATCATTGAATTTGTATATGCACATGGGTTGAAGTACATATTGTAAAAGTGTAATTAGGGATATCCAGTGCATGGAAGTAAATTCGATCAATATCAGTTTACATTGGTGAATTTTAACTATATATTATAAATAAATGAACGAGTTGATAATGAACCTTTAATTTTTACATCACAAGTGGAAAAAGTATTATTTTTTACTTTGCCTTCGAATCCTAGTTGCCAAGTTGTTGTGAAAATGTCTCGGTGAGGAGTGTTTTTATTTGAACAAGATGAACCCAAGACTATTCCCTTTATTGCCTAACATCTTGATCAACATATTGTATTTCAATGTGAAGAATATATTTATTTGGTTAGAGCAGTCGTTTAAGTAGAAATGGTCGATTTTCATTTTTAATGAAAGTTATAATTGTTTTCCTACTCTTCAGTTTAAAGATTTTTTTTTAAAATTGTTCAAAACAACCCAAAAATAATTGGGTAAAAAATAATTTTTATTTATTGTTAGTCAGAATCAACCCCCCAGCCCCTGGACAGCCCCCCACCCCCACCCCCACCCCCTCCATGTAATGTCTCGGATTTTCTATACTTTATTCTTAAAAATAAAGGGAATTATTTCGAGACCAGGCTCTAAGACAGCGTGCAGTTCCGAGTCCCGGTGAGCTCGGAACAAATGATTGAATTTAATTTAATAATTAAATTACGTGTGCGTGCAGTTTTCCTGAAAAAGTGGAATAACTCCCGAACAGGTGCTCGGATCAAAAATCTGATGGCACCGTTGCATTCAGAGCAGCGGGTTTACCCTAGAAGAGACCTAACATCAACTGGCACAGGCCGGTGGCGAAATCTGGGTTTTGGACGTAACTGTAATAAAATATTTAATTTAAAATATTTTATTAAATCTGTTGTAGCGGATATCTTTATCCTTTTTAAAAAAAAGGCTAGCTCAGGGGTCCAGTGTTACAAACCTCATAACCCTGAAACCCTTGGCTGCTTTGGAGGCTCTGAAGAAAACCTCCCAACAGAGCGACGACGTTCCGGACGATTTTCGCCAATGATGATGACACAGCGACCGGATCTTCGCCAATGAATGCCGCAGAATACAGGTATGATATTTAATTTGTGATTTCTTCCCCATTCTTGATTTCTACGATGAAAGCGGGCTAATCCACGAACAAATTAGTCCGCGGATCGATCGTTCTTGCGGGATGGGATTTTGCGGGGATTTTGGGAGATTGAATCCATGTTGATCTTTTGTTGTTGATTTTTCTGCTCTGTTTAATCCTATTAACGGGAGGAAATCAACGTCGTGACAAACAACGGTGGAGGTTCATTCCTAAAATTTATTTTATTGGATTTCTCCCCTTTCTCTTCTTCGCGTACTTCACGTTCTTCACGGGGCGATGAACAACAGATCATTGTGCATCCGGTCTGTGACGCAATGATCCCAAATTGTAGATCCAACCCCGGAGCGATGTCATGGAGGTACGACGATGGTTTTGGCAGACGATTCGGAGCGGATCGAGAGATATTAGTTTTTAGGTTTTTTTCTTCGGATGGATCGTTTGAGGTTTATGATCTGATTTAAGGACCGAAAACACACGTTACAATGTTCGTATGATGAAACGAACCAATCCCTGGAGTATCGAGACAAACGGATGAGAAACCATGGATCCGGAGGATCAGCCGCAGCGCGAGGAGGAAGACGGCATTTTTGGAAAAATATCGACTACACGGCGTGTAGTATGGGCTACACGGCGTGTGTTCGTCAGTGGATTTACCTGGAGTGTACTCCGGGAGTACACGGACATGGGTTGGGTACATGGATAAGGACACTCCGTGTATACCCCTCACCGGCCAGACCCGGCCAGATACACAGGATACCGCGTGTGCTAGTATACGGGCAGGAGACACGGACAGAGACCGTGTACGGGCACATGGCCAGCATACATGGATCAAGCCCAGGTGCTCAGACATGGCATGTGATTATTCTACACATCGTGTAGTTACTTTCTATCGGACAATCTGAATGACATGGGTCGTTTACACGGGCAGTACCTGGAGTCAAGGAACACGGCGTGTGATTCTTCTACACGCCGTGTAGTTGAGTTTTAAATAGATTGAACGGATGACATGGGCTGTTTACACGGGCAGTACCCAGAGTTACTGAACATGGAATGTAACCAAACTACACGCCGTGTAACCAATTATTCATGGATTGATCCAGTTGCCTTCTCTGACTTGGGCTAGTTTCCTTAGGGTTCGTCCCCTTGGTCTTTCTCCTGAAGGTTTCTGGTATCATTTCCTACATATATGATTATGATCCCTTCAGCAGGACTTCCTGAATAGGGTTGTCGGAATCCCCTCTGTGAGACTTAGAGCTGGATCCTCTATTCATTCCTGGAACCCTAGGTAGAGTTCTTGGTATCGATGTGACCAACTTTACCCGGGTGTCGATCCTATGCTTAGTGGATTAGTTCAGAATGAGTTGTTGGAATCACCCCATGGCAATTGGTTGTGATCCTCATCTGAGCATCATGTTCTCAAGTACTTTTGGAGTGTGTTCTCCTGGAACGAGTACTTCGTATCTCTCTCTTCATACCTAGGAGTGTGTTCTGCTTGTTACATGCTTAGTGGAATCTTCGAGCTGGATCTTAGTGGTGGTTTCGCGATAATCGATCGTGTATGAGTATATCTGGATATTCTTGTTATATGTTCTGTAGACATATACTGTGTGGATATGACTGTATCTTTACTTTGTGGTATTTTCCTTGTTTTATTTCCTTTGTGGTTTCAGGGTGTCCTACTGGGTATTGTTATACTCACCCCTACACGGGCTTTGCCCGCACGTGTCATGTCTTGTGCAGACGAGCGAGCCTTTGACAGGATTCTAGGTGGACCAGGACCGGACGGTGCTCAGTGAGATCAGGCGGGCCGAGGTGTGTTCCTACAGCTACAAAATGCAGTCCCAGTACCTTTCCTTATAGGTTGGACTTTGTTACAGACTTTCTTTTGGTGGGCTTTTACTTTTGGCCTAGGGTTTTACACTTTCTGTACTTTACTTTCCTGTCGTACTCTGTTGGTTGATATTTTTTGTGTATGCATGCATTTCCATTTTTAGTAGTTTTTTCTTTTCAGCTTTGTGGGCTTAGAGATGTGTGTGCGTGTGTACAGGTTTATAGGCAATGCCTCCCATGTTAGTGGCATACCTACTCGGTGCTAGTCACCAGCCCCTGGCCTATTGGAGGGGGGCTTGGGGAGTTGTGGCTCAGGCCCAACTGGGACGGGTCATGACAGAGTGGTATCAGAGGTGGTCAGTTCTACCTTAGGACTGAGAGTCTGTGAGTTGGTTTGGGGAAACAGTGTTAAGTGTTTCGAGTTTGGCTTTTAGCCCAAGGACCCCAGTGTTGGTGCGGGCGGCCGACGTATCCATACACCAGGACTCTGATAACTTGATTTTTGACTCGAAATATGAGAACACTAGTTGCAGGGGAAAATAATGGTACATGCATCATATAGGAATGGGTTGTGGTTTCCATGTCCTTCTCGAGTCATCTCTCCAGATATACTCACTGACTGAGATACATCTTGTTTTATTACAGGATGCATCCGCGATGCACACACACAAGTATCCATCACCTCTATCATGAGGATGACCCCCACAGTTATGAAGCTTCAATTTAGGGAACAGATCCTCCAGTTTTACCATCGAGTGGTGTGCCAGTTATCCCACCACCTGTGGTGTAGTGTTTAGTGCCTGCTTTACCAGTGGAGGAGGAGCAAAGGCTAAGCACACTCCATGAGTTTCAGAGACAGAGAACCCTCAGGTTTCAAGGTGAGCCTGACCCTCAGGCAGTAGAGGACTGGCTGGAGGCAGTGGCCAGAGTCTTCCGTTTGGTCAGGACACCAGCAGACCAGATGGTGATCCTGGCAGCAAGCCTTCTGTAGGGCTCGGCAGGACGATGGTGGATTTTGTTTATTCAGACTCATGACGATGCAACTCTTGCATGGTCGGAGTTTGAGCATCTCTTCAGAGAGGAGTTTTCCCCAGTTACCCTGAGAGCAGTACGTATACAAGAGCTTCTTCAGCTCCAACAGGGGACCCTGACGGTGGCTGATTATTCATCGAGGTTTTTACCGACCTCTCACGGTACTTGATGGATATGGTCAGAGATCAGTACTTCAGAGCTCAAAATTTCGAGCGGGGATTACGCAGAGATATCCAAGATAGCATCATCCATATGACCATTACTACCTATTCTAGGGTGCTCATGCGGGATTTTGTGGTTGAGAGCTTCTTGGCAGAGTAGAGATAGCTGGAAGTTGTCAGTAGAGAGCGAGTTGGAGCAGAGACCTCGGTAGCAGGGAACCAACGTCAGGGACCCAGGCATGGGAGATGTTTTCAGAGGAGATCCTAGGACATGGGATCTTCCGTACAGGGTTCACAGGGCGCATCCAGCCAGCCTCGAGGGAGGTGATGATACTCATGTGATGGAAGGGGACATCTCGCTCGAGATTGTCCGACCCTTCATACTACTGACACAGGAGCAGTGGATGGACCACTAAGGCATAGGAAACGTGTGGAGAAGACAGATCCGTGGGGCGGAGGATGTGGTAGAGGAGTTGGGATAGAAGCTGAAGGTGGTCGGTGTTTTGACCCTTTACCACCACCACCCCTAGGAGGTCCACCCCAGGCTCAGGGAGCTAGTGGACAGAGGCAGGGATAGCTGCAGGCGGCAGAGGCGTATGACCCAGGTACTCCCGGAATGATTAGAGGTAAAATTTGTGTCTTTTCTACTTTGGCTGCCGTACTGATAGACACAGGTGCTAGTCATTCCTTTCTGGATGCTTATCTTGTTCGAGACCTTGAGATTCCAGTTGAGCCATTGACTCGACCCTTACGCTTAGAAACACCGACTAGAGAAGATTCAGATATCACACACCTTTGTAGACAGTGTGACCTGACCCTTGGAGGAGAGAGTTTCGGTTGGAACCTCTTGGTAGTAGCATCGAGGCCTTACGATGTCATTCTTGGTATGGATTGGATATCCACAGTTCATGCCCAGATTGTCTGTTTTTGGCAAAGGGCGCGGTGTGTCCACAGTGATGGAAAGAGGTTCTCTTTTTTCAGTGAAAGAGAGACCCAGGAAGCACGGGATGGACTCGTGCATAGGAAGGTGCAACCGATATCCTATTAGTTGGATAGCCTATCCCTTGGCACATCATATGATACGATTTTCCATTTTCCAGCAGTAGTGGCTGAGTACGAGGAAGTCTTTCCAAAGGATGTCCCCGGACTACCTTCTCATCGGGAGATAGATTTCTGCATTGAGTTGCAACCCGGGACGACACCAATATCAGCATCAGCATATCGGATGGCTCCTGCAGAGCTTTGTGAGCTGAGGGTGCAGTTGGAAGACTTGCAGAAGAAGGGATTTTTGAGACCAGCGTTTCACCCTGGGCGGCCCCAGTGCTATTTTCCAAGAAGGAAGACGGGAGTTTGAGGCTATGTGTAGATTATCGGTGCCTGAATCAGGTGACCGTGAAGAACCAGTATCCATTACCAAGGATCGATGACCTCTTCGACCAGTTGAGAGGGGCATGATGGTTCTTAAAGGTTGATCTATAATCAGGGTATAATCAGTTGCGAGTACGGGATGAGGATGTACCGAAGACGGCTTTCAGATGTCGCTACGGTCACTATGAGTACTTAGTGATGACCTTCGGTGTGATGAACGCCCTGGAAGTATTCATGGGACTCATGAACCGGATCTTTCAGACCTATCTATATCAGTTCATAGTGGTCTTAATCGATGATATCCTTCTGTACTCTGCGTCCGAGTAGGAGCACGCGAGACACCTAAGGATGGTTCTGGACACACTCTGAGAGCACCGGTTGTATGGGAAACTCTCTAAGTGTCAGTTCTGGATACAGGAGGTCCACTTTTTGGGAGACGTTATCTCAGAAGATGGTGTAGTAGTGGTCCCAGCCAAGGTAGAGGCATTGTTAGCATGGAAGCCACCCCAGAATGTGACAGAGGTGCAGAGTTTCCTTGGGTTGGTAGGATACTATCAGAGATTCATTCTTGATTTCTCCGGTATTTCAGCACCCATGACAGCCTTGACCCGAAAGGGTCAGCCTTTTGTGTGGACCGATAGATACCAGTAGGCTTTCCAGCAGTTGAGACAGAGTCTGACGAGCGCCCCGATCTTGAGATTACCGGAGGAGGGTGTCGAGTACGTAGTGTTCTGCGACGCATCAGGAACTGGGTTTGGTTGGGTCCTGATGCAAAGTCAAGTGGTGATTGCCTATGGCTCACGCCATTTGAGGCCCCATGAGTAGAACTACGCAACCCATGATCTTGATTTGGCAGCGGTAGTATTCTCATTGAAGATGTGGCAGCACTACCTGATGGGCGAGCGGTTTACCATCTACTCTGATCACAAGAGTCTCATATATATCTTTTCTTAGAAGGATCTGAATTTGAGAAAAAGATGATGGCTTGAGTTCCTCCAGGATTGTGACTTTGAGATCATTTATACTCCTAGGAAGGGGAACGTTGTGGCAGATGCTCTCAGTAGGAGATCCAGTTCGCAGTTTCTAGATGAGGCAACAAGACATTTGGCCTCTTTATAGTTATCCTTCATGGAAGGAGATGAGGAATCTTACCTTCAATCAATGGTTGTTACCCCTCCACTCTTACAGTGAGTCAGGGGAGCACAGCGCGAGGATGCTAGCTGTGAGGCTCTACGTGCTCATATATCCACAGGTGTTGCGACTGATGGATATTCAATAGGTGGGGAGCACATTGTTCTTTTAAGAGGGCACCCAGTATTACTAGTGATGTTTTGGGAGGAGGTTATGAGGGAGTTCCATACATCCCCTTTGGAGGTACATCCAGGCATGTCAAAGATGTATCAGGACCTCTGACGTCAGTTCTGGTGGCCAATAATGAAGAAGAGTGTGGCATAGTTTTTTTCTCGGTGCCTTACTTGTCAGCAAGTAAAGGCTGAGCACCAGGTTCCAGCAGGTTTGACTCATCCCCTTGAGTTTCCAGAGTGGAAGTGGGATGGGATATCTATGGAATTTGTTACGGGTTTACCACATACGTCCAGGGGACATGATGCCATCTGGGTGATCGTTGATCGGCTCACCAAGTCAGCCCACTTCCTATCCATACGGGAGAAGAGTTCAGTGGAGAGCTTGGGAAGCCTCTACGTGCAGGAGATAGTTCGACTTCATGGAGTACCATCCATGATCGTCTAATATCGTGATGCTCATTTCACATCCCGATTGTGGAAGGGATTGCAGGAAGCTTTTGAGACTCAGTTACGCTTGAGCACAACGTTTCATCCCTAGACTGATGGTCAGACAGAGCCGACCATCCAGGTCCTGGAGGATATGCTTCGAGCTTTCATACTTGACTTTTGTCATAGCTGGGAGGATCACCTACCACTAGTGGAATTTTCTTATAATAACATTTATCATTCCACTATTGGTATGGAACCATTCGAGGCTCTGTACGGGTGACCTTGCAGGTCCCCACATTGCTAGACTGACCTAGGAGAGTTAGAACTCATGGGCCCAGAGATGGTGAGAGCTACTACAGAGAAGGTTCATGTCATCCAGGATCATATGAAGACTGCACAGAGTCGGAAAAAGTCTTATGTCGACAGGAGGCGAAGACCCTTGGAGTTCAAGGAGGGAGACTATGTGTTCCTTCGGGTCTCACCTCGATGGGGATTGCGGAGATTTGGCCGAGGTGGCAAGCTATCTCCAAGGTTCATCGACCCTTTTCAGATTCTGAGTAGAGTTGGTGAGGTGGAATATCGCTTGGCTCTACCTCCTCAGATGGACCGGGTACACAACGTCTTCCATGTGTCGCAGCTACGAAGGTACGTGCATGATCCATCGCACGTCATCGACTGGGGCGAGCTCATCATCGATGATGGAGCGACCTTTGTTGATTACCCAGGGGAGATTGAGGATCGGTAGGAGAAGATCCTTCATGGGTGAGCTATTCCATTGGTGCGTGTCTGGTGGTAGCTCGGGAATCTCCAGGAGAGCACGTGGGAGTGGGAGGCTCAGATTCATGTGCAGTACCCACATCTTTTTGAGTAGCCTTTGTTTTTTCTTTTTAGGGACGTAAAATCCCTAAGGTGGGTGTGATGTAATGTCTCGTATTTTCCATAATTTATTCTTAAAAATAAAGGGAATTATTTCGATACCAGGCTCTGAGACGGCGTGCAGTTACGAGGCCCAGTAAGCCCGAAACAAATGATTGAATTTAATTTAATAATTAAATTACCCGTGCGTGTGGTTTTCCTGAAAAAGTGGAATAACTCCAGAACGGGTGCTCGGATCAAAAATATGATGGCACTGTTGCATTCAGAGCAGTGGGTTTACCCTAGAAAAGACCTAACATCGAGTGGCGTAGGCCGGTGGCGAAATCTGGGTTTTGGACGTAACCATAATAAAATATTTTATTTGAAATATTTTATTAAATTTGTTGTAGCGGATATCTTTATCCTTTTTAAATAAATGCTAGCGCAGGGGTCCAGGGTTACAAACCTCATAACCCTAAAACCCTTGGCGGCTCTGGATGCTCTAGAGAAAACCTCCCAACGCGACAACGACGTTCCTGATGATTTTCGCTGGTGACGATGACGCGGCGACCGGATCTTCGCCAATGAATGCCGCGGAATCCAGGTAGGATTTTTAAATTTTGATTTATTCCCCATTCTTTATTTCTACAACTAATGTGGTCTAATCCACGAACAAATTAGTCCGAGGATTGATCATTCTTGCGGGATGGGCTTTTGCGGGGATTTTGGGAGATTGAATCCATGTTGATCTTTTGTTGTTGATTTTTCTACTCCTTTTAATCCTATTAACGGGAGTTGATCAACTCTATGACGAACAACGGTGGAGGTTCGTTCCTCAAATTTGTTTCATTGGATTTATCCCCTTTCTCTTCTTCACGTTCTTCAAGTTCTTCACGGGGTGATGAACAACGGATCGTTGTGCATCCGTTCTATGACGTACTGATCCCAAATTGTAGATCCAACCCCGGAGTGATGTCACAGAGGTGTGACAACGGTTTTGGCGGACGATTCGGAGTGGATCAAGAGATATGAGTTTTCGGGTGTTTTTCTTCGGATGGATCATTCTATGTTTATGATCCGATTTAAGGACTGAAAACACTTGTTATGGTGTTTGTATGATGAAACAAACCAACCCCTGTAGTATCGAGACAAATGGACAAGAAACCATGGATCTGGAGGATCAGCCGTGGCGCATGGAGGAAGATGGTGTTTTTGGAAAAATCTCGACTACACGTCATGTAGTATGGGCTACACGGCGTGTGTTCGTCGGCAGATTTACCTGGCGTGTACTCCAGGAGTACATAGACACGGGTTGGGTACACAACTAAGGACATGCCGTGTATACCCCTCCCCAGCCAGACCCGGCCAGATACACAGGATACCCCGTGTGCTGGTACACAGGAAGGCGACACGGACAGAGATCGTGTACGGGCACATGACCAACATACACGGAGTGAGCCCAGGTGCTCGGACATGGAATGTGATTCTTCTACACGCCATGTAGTTACTTTATATCCAATAAGACGAATGAAATGGGCCGTTTACATGGGTAGTACCCAGAGTCAAGGAACATGGCGTGTGATTCTTCTACACGCCATGTAGTTGAGTTTTACACAGCTTGAACGGATGACACGGGCCATTTACACGGGCAGTACCTGGAGTCAATGAAAACGGAGTGTAACTATACTATACTCTGTGTAACAAATTCTTCATGGCTTGATCCAGTTGCCTTCTGTGAATTGGGATAGTTTCCTTAGGTTTCATCCCCTTGTTCTTTCTTCTGAAGGTTTCCGGTATCATTTTCTACATATAGGAGTATGATCCCTTCAGCAGGACTTCCTGAATAAAGTTGTTGGAATCCCCTCTGTGAGACTTAAAGTTGGATACTCTATTCATTCCTGTAACCCTAGGTAGAGTTCTTTGTATCGACGTGACCAACTTTAACCGGGATCCAATCCTCTACTTAGCAGATTAGTTTAGACTGAGTTGTTGGAATCACCCCATGGATGTTGGTTGTGATCCTCATCTGAGCATCATGTTCTCAAGTACTTGTGGAGTGTGTTCTCTAGGAATGAGTACTTCATATTTATCTCTTCAGACCTAGGAGTGTGTTCTCCTTGTTACGTGCTTAGTGGAATCTTCAAGCTGGATCTTAGTGGTGGTTTTGCGATAGTCGATCGTGTATGAGTATATCTGTATATTCTTGTTATATGTTCTGTAGACATATACTATGTGGAGCTGACTATATCTTTCCTTTTTGGTATTTACCTTGTTGTATTTCCTTTGTGATTTCGGGGTGTCCTACTGGGTATTGTTATACTCACCCCTACACAGGATTTGCCTGCAGGTGTCGTGTCTTGTGCAGACAAGCGAGCCTTTGACAGGATTCTAGGTGGACCAGGACCGGGCGGTGCTCAGTGAGATCAGGCAGGCCAAGGTGTGTTCTTATGGCTACAGATTGCAGTCCCAGTACCTTTCCTTATAGGTTGGGCTTTGTTACAGACTGTCTTTTGGTGGGCTTGTACTTTTTCCCCAGGTTTTTACACTTGTTGTACTTTAATTTCCTATCGTACTCTATTGGTTGAGATTTTTTGTGGTCTTGGAGATGTGTGTGAGTGTGTACAGTTTTATAGTCAATGCCTCCCATGTTAGTAGCATGCCTACTCGGTGCTAGTCACCAGCCCCTGACCTATTGGAGGTGGGCTTGGGGAGTTGCGGATCGGGCCCCATTTGGACGGGTCGTGACACTCCACCTATAAAGCCCCCCAGCACTGGACAACCCCCACTCCTAACTCCCTCCCCTGGACAACCCCTACTCCCACCCCCACCTGCACAGCCCCTCACCCTCCACCTGGACAGCCCACTCCACAGCCCTGGATATCCCCCCTCCCCCTCCCCCTCCACTTAGACACCCCCCATCCCCGGATAGCCCCCACTCCCAATCCCCCCTTGGACAGCCCCCACTCCCCCCCCCCCAGATAGCCCCCACCCCCACCCCACCTACATAGCCCCTCCCCCTCCACCTGGATACCCCACCCCCGAATAGCCCCCGACCCCCCCCCCCCCCCCCCCAGCCCTGGACAGCCACCACTCCCAACCCCCCCCCCCCCCCGGACAGTTGTAAGGACCCGAACCCAGTTGCATAGAGTCGGTGTGTTACTTTATTACATTGGCATATAAACAAGTAATATGTATCCTGAAGGACCAATTAGTTAAGTAGATTTTGGAAACAAGATACATTAATAAGTTCAACATTACATATTGAAAGGAAAACAACACTAATTTATTCTGATAGAAACATCCAAGCCTCCTAGATTATGCCTAAAATTCACTCATAACTAACTTCTTCATATCCTGGGAAAGTGAGACATAAGAAAGGGGTGAGCTCAAATGCTCAGTAGTAGTAAGCAATGCAATGGAAGATAACATAAACATTATACGTGGTGAATAAATGAAATCGCATGCCTTTACAAATCATAAATATGAAACACATTATGAAAGGAATATGAGCTGAGTAAACATTGCCAACATAATCATTGGAATTATACTAATCCAATAACCACATGAACTTTCAATTACTAGATTCATAATGAGGGAAGTGCATATGTCAGACATTCTGAAACATTTTTTCAAGGCCTCGGCCAATTCCACATCTATTTGTCTCATGAGCCCTACCGATGCATCGAGGGGATATAGCGGGCCCCACCCATCACATAATAAGTCCAATACATTCCTCATATGAGTAGGTATAAAGATAAAAAACATATACATTCATATTGAAACTAACATATAAAATGTAAATAACTTTCCCTGAACATTAATCTTAAACACTAACCATTCTGAGTAAATTGGTGAATGGTTTTAAGATAGCACATCCACATTCAAAATAATCATAAAACATTCAATTAAATATGGTAGATGATATCATAGGAGATAAACCTAAATAAATTAAAAGATTCAACAAAGGATGTTGATATAGATGAAGATACTTTTAAATGATACCATTGAAAAATCCTTGATAAAATAATCCTTAAACATTACAAAGTTTCCCATACCACCTTGAAACATTCAAATAAAAATCCATTAGAATATTATGAGAATAAGGAGACTCTTGATATGATATAACAAATGGAAGTACATACACCACATGTAATAAGTAAGTGGTGAACAAGAAATATATTTCATAAAATACAAAGTGAGACGAGAAAATCCTTTTTACTTTGGAAAGAAGAGTTCTTTTGGAAAATCCTTTGTATTTTACATGAAAACAGTTTGTAAAAACAAATATCCGAGAAAATAAAATACTAGGACATTGAAATTATATTTTAGTCATAAATGATGTCCCACTGAAGTGAAATCATGTAAAAAGATTTCTTAAGATTCTTTAGAACTAAATCATTTTATATCATTTTAAGGAAAGTATTAAAGAGAATTTTAAAGTGGAAGGTACGTTTGTTGTATTAAATCCAGAAATTATCCAAGATCATTTTCATGATAAAATTAGTGATTTTATAAAAATAATGGTGGCTTAAAACAGATTCTGGTGTACACTTAAAAACGGGTAATAATTCGAAAAGATCCCTTGAATCGGGTTTGTATTTCAGAAATAATTTTAAAAGTTCCTTTTAAAACATGTAACTCCCCATAAAATAAGGAAGTATTATGGTTGGTAAAAATATATAAAACACTCACAAAAAATTTATGATGAGTACGTAATAATACATATGAATTTTATTGAGGTAATTAGATAGTATAAGTAACCCGAATGAAAATGGAGGTTCAGGTGGAAAACCCTTACCACTTTGTAATCCAAAGATTCATATGCCCCAAAACTAATAATATTAAAATGATACATTGAATACCATGAAAATAAAAATATTCATGATATGTTATATCAATGGGTTGTATACATACACCATACACAATTATTAGTAGTGAATATGGAAAATGTCACCAAAATGGAAGTGAGATGAAGAAACCCTTACCTTAAGTCAAAATGTGTTCCCCTATTGAACTTAAGGTCCTGGAATATGAAATTATACTCATTAATAACTTAATTCAGAACCTATTAGGCATTTATTTATTTTATCATAATTATTTTTTGTTCATTTATGTCCTTATTGAAAAGTTATTATATTGAATTCTATCGTTTCAGAGTGTTTGTTTTCTTGATTTTCATAATCGGTTCACTTGTTTTTAAGTAATTGGGTTCATGTGTAATGGTTGTAAATATCCAGAATTAAAATTACATATTATTTATGAACATCCAGAATTGTTAATGGTCATTTATATAATTTGGTTACATGGAATTAGGATGAATTATTAGATGACAACCACTTTGATTATTTGGTGGTATTTATATTATTATGTACTAGTTTTGTCATATAAATTAATAATATGTACATATAATGGTTCCTGAATATTAATTATCTTATAAAAAATATATTATAGTTTTTTGCAACCATCTAAATAGTTTCATGACCAGTAATGAAGGATAAATTGAAGAACGAAACTTCACCGTCCACGAAGGTTATAAATTGGAACCTCATGGATGTTGATTTCATTTATAAAAAATAGAAGGGAGGGAGTAAGAATATTGATGAAGGTTCTTCCATTAACATGATATAATTCCAGTATATAGATTTTAATGGAGTTATCATGGTCATTTGGATAGAGGAGTTGGGTAGAGAAAAATAAAATAGATAAACTTGAAAATAAAATAAAAGTTGAGAGATCCCTTATGAAAATTTGGCAGCCAAACGACGTCGCTTAAAATTTAATAAAATGAATTTATGAGAGAAAAAAGGGTATCTAATAATATTGACATCAAAATAAAAGTAAGGTGAAAACATAATATCAAACCCCAACATATTAGAAAGTAAATTCAAAGAGATAACATAAAAGAAGTGTTGACTAAAAGAGGAGGGTGAAAGGTTCCCTTACCTTGTTGAGTAACTCTTCAAACTTGAAGGTTGGGACCTTGGGGGATTAAGGACACCTTGGTTCAACTCATAAGGAGGTAAAAACACTAGATATTTGAGGATGAGGGATTTTTAATGAAATAAAACTAATGTATGAGTGGATATTTATAGAAAATGAGAGGGAGTTTTTTAATAATTTCAATGGGACACCTCATTAGTGGTTTTTGCAAAACCATGGTCTTTCCCATGGTATTTGCCCCTGGTTTTAGCCACTTGAGACACCTCATGTCATATGTTACTGTGAAAAAGTCTAACATCCATTTAATTTAATTATTATGTCATTATGATGTCATTAAACTACCGAAAACCCAAAATTGTATTTTTACTATTCACAAAAAATTCAAGTATTTTAGAAAAAACCCAAAAAATCACCCTAACAATTTTTCAACGTGTAGAATTCAAAAATTAACTCCATTTTTTGAAAAAAATACTCTAAATATTTTTAATTTAATTTTTAAATAAAATCATAATTTATTCCAAAAAACCACTTTAAAACTATAACTCATTTTATAAGACCTTATGAAATTAATCAAGGTCCTGTAAAATTCTCTTATAATTATAAGACAATAAAGTAAAAAATTGTGATTACATTTTATGAAAATAATTTTCTTTTTTAAAATATTAAATTAATAAAAAGAATGTAATTTAAATATTTATGTCATACAAAAATATCAATGCTTATACTATGATCATTTTTTCACTTTTAAGATGTCTAGATTGTATTTATACATTCATGGGTGAAGTTTCTATTTTTTATATGATTTAATATTAATTATTATTGATAACTATTCATAAGGGTATGTCACTTTTCATAAGGGTATGTTACTATTCACCAAAAATTAAGTTTTTCTAATCAGACTCTAAATATCTTACTGAACGCAACCGTGCATGTCAGTTTTTCAAAATTCAAATCATAAAGGTGGAAAATTTATGTTTACTTGACTAGGTTATAACCAAGTAGTTTTTTTTTGAGACTGAGTGTTTCATGCTTTATATAATAAATCTATTTGTAAATTCTTAGGATGTTACAATAGCCCTCCCTCCCAGATAGCCCCCCACCCCCACCCTCGAACAGCCCCCACTCCCAACCCCCCTTGGATAGCCCCCCCCCCCAAAACTCCCCCCAGATAGTCCCCCCACCCCCCTCCACCTGGGAAACCCCCCCACCCCTCTCCACCTGGACAGCCCCTCCCCCTCCACCTGGACACCCCCACCCACCCCTAAACAGTACCCCCCCCCCACTCCCCCCCTGTGGACACCCCCCCCCCCACACACACACGCACCCCAGACCACCCCCGTACAGCACCCCCCCCCCATGAAAAAAACTCCCCCCAAACAGCCCTCCCCCCACCCCCATCCCCACCTACACAGCCCATCCCCCTCCACCTGGACATCCCCCCACCCCCAGCCTCGGACAGTACCCACTCCCAACCCCCCCCCCCCTGTTTTGGCATTCTCCTTTCAATAACATAAGAGTTTTTGTGGATTGGTACATTCTAACACTCTTTATATAAGTGACTAACTTTTTTTCAGTAATCATATAAGTTTCCAAAATAATCAAATTTGTTTTTATGAAAGACAAATTCTGCATTTTTTGTGCGGTTTACAGTTATCCAATGGTTTTTCTCTTTGTTTTGGTTTTTCTCCCCATTGCTTTAGTACTTTGAGTTTCACATGATTACATGTTATGTCAGCACTCCATATCATTATTTCTGATCCTCCATCAACACCAAAAGTGGCCAAAAAATCAATTTGTCTTCTCTTTAGAAGTAGTCTGACCAGATTTACTTGCTTGCTGTTTTTGGGTGGAAACCTCAATTTTTTTTCCATTTGGGGATTTTCTCTTCTTAAACATGAAGAAATTAACTCTTTATTATGTGGTGAATTTATTGGTAATTTTATACTTCCACGTTTTTATAATTTTTTACATTACTCGTGCACTAATAGTTAAAAAAAATTCAATGCAAAGAACTTTATCAGGGTAGTGGGATACCTTCTTCTAAGAGCTATTTGATTGTTGATCAAGAGATTATTCACAGATATTCTTACCACCATTTTGATTATTTTTTTTGAGTAAGATTCACCTTCAAATTTTGTGTAGCATCCTTTCTCTCAGCACATTGTGAAGATCCAACTTAGGTTCTTTCCATACTTTTTCAGTTTCACATCCAACTCTAGACAAAGCATTTTGAGAGTGTACTTCTGATTTTCAAGAGCTTTCACCCAATATACGCATTCATTATTCAAATTTTTTATTTGATCTTCATGTACTTTATTTGTCTCTTGTAAAGAAATATCCATCCCTCTTACCCTCTTGGATGTTGCCTCTAACTGAGCATCTTTTTGTTTTATTAACAACTGTACAAGTTTTTTTAAACAATCCAATTTCTCTTTTTGAAACTTTGGATGGTCCCCTTACTAATATTTTCTATGACTACAGGCATGTTAGGGGAATAGGCAGCAGATCCACATCATCCATCTGAGCCATCTACGTCTCAGGGTCAAGGTATGTTTGAATGTAACAATGCTTATTTTTTTTATGCAATTTCTAAACATATATATATATATATGAACATCTGTAAAATTATGTATAAAATTGTTTTAAATAGTATTAGACTTGATTGGTTCTTACTCTCACAATAGAGGCCCTGGTTGTGGCATTTCATCATGGAATTCCGACACGACCTTTGATGTTTTATTTGACGAGAGATTTCATCATGTGGTACTGACTTCCCCTGAATTTATTCATCAGTTGGGTAATATCATACATGACCCACATCAATTTCCATTGACCACAAATTGTTGGGATTCTATCCCTTAGGATACATTAGATCGGATTTAGATGGAAGTTCAGGTAAGAAGACCATTTTAGTTTCTTCCCTATGTTTAAAAAATACTAACATGTGTGCCTTTTTTTCTTAAATAGAACAATCAGAAAGTGTTCCCCCATTGAGTTTTGGCCGGTGTGTATGGTAAAATTTTGTAATATGTGGAAATATAATAAAGGCAAAGTCAAGAGGGAGCACTGGGTACCAAATATGGTTCCCCATACATTCTGGAAAAAGTCCCGAGAGGTGTTCTCCCATCTCAATGTTGTGAATTATTTAAATATTGGTCTACTGAGGCCATTGATGTTAGTATATTTATTTTGTTATATATTTTTTCAAGAATTTGTGAAATTATATTTGTTTGAAATTTTAATTAATTGAATGTAGGAGGTGTCAACATGCCATTCTGAGAATCAAGCATTGCAGGGACCACCTCACAGGATCAGGACTTGTCATGTGTCTTAGATCCAACATGATGTATTTATTATTCATTTTTTAATTTATTATTTAAAATGGTTTTGTGTTATATTTTTATATTTTATTGGTATACAGTTATTGGAGAAATGTGCACTGACTGATAAAATGTCGGTGTGGATGAGAACTCGTGATCAAAATGATCTAGAGGCTACATCTCTTATAGTAAGTTCTTGTACTCATTAACAATAATTACATGTATTTGTATATAAACATATATATGTATATATATTTAAATATTTCACAGGATCAATTTGAATCTGAGTTAGAATAGTTTCCTGAGGACCAGCGACAACTTCCCATGCGAAGGGATGAGATATTCCACCGCATTATTGGTCGTGAAGGGCATAGATATAGTTTGACCTATGGAATGGGGATTCCTTGTTCTGTAGTATCACGCAATGAGGTTTTTGGTCTTGATATTGCTCAGATGACACAATAGATATCAGATTTCAAGGCACGATTGTGCGATTCTGAGGAGGTAAATTCTCAATCGATCGCTGAGGTTAGAACACTGTGGGAATATGTGCGTCCGGGTGATGGTGTAGGGGATCATACAACACATATTTATATTGAATTTATTTATTTAATTTATATTATTTTCATTATTAAAATATTTATAATTGTTATTTGTTGTAGTCCCCTGGCACACCGGATGGAGGTAACATCCATGACCACGCATGACGCATCATATTCACAAGGTGTGTTTATTTTATATTTATTATTGAATTAATGTTATATATTTATTTATACTTTCAATGTTGAATTTTTTGAGATTATAAAACAATTTGTTTTAAAAAACTCCAATTTTTTTCAATTTTAAGAGTATGATCAGTAATTGGATACTTTATTGTGATAGATAATTTTTTAGAATCCCCATTGGAGGATAGGAATTAGGCTAGGTGTCCCAATGTCCAAATGGCCCAATGGTATTATGGCCCAATGGACTTATCTCTAAATGGACTAATGGCCTATTGGATTAAGGGACGAATGGCGTAATGGCCTATTGGCCTAACGTCTGAATGTCTAGATATCCCAATGGATCAAATGGAAAAATGCCACAATGACCTAAATGGCCTAATGTCCCAATGGCCTAACACCCAAACAGTCGAACACCTCAACAACCTAATGCCCCAATTCCCCAATGCCCCAACGAACCAATGCCCCAATAGTCCAATGTCCTGACGGCCCAACGGCCAAACGCCCCAACGGCCTAACGCCCCAATGGCCAAATGGCCTAAAGACCCAATGGAATAATTGTCCAAATGGAATAATTTCATAATTAACTAATGTCCTATTGGCCTAATGGAATATTATCTTATTGGACTAATGAAAAAATGACCTAATGGCCATTTTTTCAAATGAAAAAATGACATAATCGCCTATTGCACTACCACAAAACTGGGCAAGGCATGCGCCTGCCTTTATCAGCGCTAACAGTAAAGAGCTGATAAAGGGTCGGGTCTTTATCAGCGCTAACAAAAGCGCTGATAAAGGTCCACTTTATCAGCGCTAAAACAAGCGCTGATAAAGGTGTACCCTTTATCAGCGCTTTTTTAGTGCTGATAAAGGTTGGCCCCTTTATCAGCGCTTTTTTTAGCGTTGATAAAGGGATTATTTATCAGCACTAAAAAAGCGCTGATAAAGGCTCACGCGGATTTTTTAAAAACCTGCGGGTCCTCTTTCTCCTCCCTGCACCCGGTCAAGCTCTCGCGGAAGCCCTCCGCTGCGGCTGCCGCCTCCTCCTTCTCCTCCTCCTTCTCCTCCTCCTCCGGCCGCCGCCTCCTCCTCCTCCGGCCGCCGCCTCCTCCTCCTCCTCCTCCTCGACCGTGGCCTCGTCCTCCTCCACCTCCACCAGTGCTTCCTCCTCCTCCTCCTAGTCCGCGGACTCATCCTCCTCCTCCTCCACCGGCGCCTCCTCCTCCTCTTCCTACTCCGCTTCCTCCTCCTCCACCGCAGCCTCCTCCTCCTCCTCCTCCTCCTCCTCCGCTGCCTCCACTGCCTCCGCTGCCTCCGACCTGCCTCTGCCCTGCCTCCGCGCTGCCTCTGCGCTGCCTCCGGTGCCTCCGCTGTCGACACCTCCTTCTCCTCCTCAACCGGGTCCTCCTCCTTAAGGTGATTCAAATTAAATTTTCATGAATTAATTAGGTTTGTAATGGGTAAGTGTTTGGACAACTATTCTTCGTGTTGAATCTTCAGTTTCCATGGGTGGTTTGGGATTGTGGTTATGTTTTGATCCTGACTATGGGTTGTTTTTATGATTTCCCACTACTTCATTAGATTTATTTAGTTATTCTTATGTTTTAGTGTTTTCATTTGGTTCATGTATCTCTTTATCTCCCCACGAACGATTATCTTATGGCTATTAATTTTGAGATGGGTTTGAGGAAATATATCAGATTTATTCTTATTGTTCTAAGTCTACCAACCTATTTTTAGGTGTTTCCCAAGGTATTGATGTGAGAGGCATATTTTAATTGAAATATTGGTCTCAATGGTGTTCCATTAATGGGTGGTGTAGGCTCCACTTTTTTAAGGGCTCTTAGTTAAAATAAGAGGCTTCAAATGGTGGAGGATCACATCCTAAAAGAAAGGGGGATTCTTAATAGGGAAATAATACATAGACGAGTCTAATCCATAAAAAAGCAATGTAGTAGAGGTCATTCATGAGGACTCATAATCTTGGCCAACCACAATTCGAGGTGAATTTTTTTAATTCTTCTATAGTATTGGTTTCATTTCAAAATGGTGAATCCTAGTCATTAATTTCACATATTTTTTTATTACTTGGTTATGACGGCAGAGTTTATGAATTATTTCATGTATTTCCTAACCCTTTTGGGTAGGAAAAATGGTCATGGTTTCATGTTCTTTGAGAGTTGTGTTGTGGTACTTGGCATGGAGGACATTTCAGAATTCCATGTTTTGGACTTGGTCTTTTCCGACCTCATTATCGTCTTGTATTTTTTTATTGGATTTAGTGCACTAGATAACTATTATCACCATTGGGTTCAGTTACTTACTCTTAACAGGAGATTCCATGTCTTTTATGGAGATTGTGATCTATAACCATAGAGGGTATGACAAGTTTCTTCTATGTTATGGTTCATATCATGTCATTTTTACAAGGTTTTCCTTGGGGTTGTTGAGAAGTGTTCTTCATGTGAAATTCCAGTGGTCATGGAAAAGTACAAAAAATCATTTCTAGAGGACTTCATGGGATAACCTCCCCAATGAGTGTTTCCGTTTTCTATCTATTTGCTTCACAGGAAGATCCCATTTTCCATTCCATCACATCATAAGGCTCTGGCCGATTTAGAGGAGCTAAAAGATCAGCTAGAAGATCTTTAGGGAAATGGTTCTATCTATATGATCATGTCACTATGGGATTTTCCAATTCTGTTTTCAATGAATTCATATCATAGCCTATTAATTTTAATATTCTACCGTAGTCATATCCAGGTGACAGTAATGAATAATTACATATTGCCTATAATTGATGATTTGTTTGACCATCTTATAAGGTTCTATTGGTTTTTGAAAATTTTCTAGAGATCAGGGTACCAACAGTTGAGGGTTTGGGAAGAGGATGCTCAAAAGATATATTTTTAAAGTCGATATGGAAATTTAAAGTATTTATGAATTCCATTTGGGATCACCAATTCTCTATCTATTTCATGGAACTGATGAACTAGATCTTTAATATCTTTCTAGAAACCTCCATTTTCGTTTTTTTAGAATACTTCTTGGTGTATTACAATATATAGGAGGAGTACTCCGATAATCTAGAGGTTGTTTTGGGTGTTTTTATAGAGCTTTGTCTTTATTACAATATTATAAATTCCCCATATTTTGTTTAAGAAGTATTGTTTCATGGTCACATTATTTCCTTGGAAGGAGTTCTAGGTTATCCAGAAAAGGTTCGAGAAGTCATTTCTCCTCTAACCTATATACTCATCCTATAGATTTCAAATAGGATGAATATAAATAAAGAATGGATGAATTCCAATCGGTTGACAAAAGAGTATGAAGAAGGCGTGAAAGAATTTATCAAGTTTGCAAAAGATCATGCATGTGACTCTTCTCAAATACTTTGTCCATGTTTACGCTGTTGTTATTCAAAACAAATTAGTCCAGATGAGTTGGAAGTACACTTGATCTGTCACGGAATAGATCAAAGTTATACATGTTGGAATAAACACGAGGAAACAACGAATGTAAGTAGTGACTGGGGTGACACTGCGTTTTATGGAACATCTGATATGATTACAAACATGAACAATGAAGATGACCGTATGGAGGATGTGATTACAGATGTGAATGATGATGAATATCGTATTGAGAAAATGACAAGGACCTTCTAAGATGAACTTCGTGATTGCCCAAAATTGTTTGAGAAGTTAAAAAGTTGTGCAAAGATGTCATTGTATGCTGGTTGCACTAAATATACAGCATTTTCAGCCATAATGAAGCTGTATAATTTGAAAGCAGATAACGGGTGGAGTGACGACAGTTTTATGAAACTACTTTCCCTCTTGAATGACATGCTCCTAGAAGACAATGAGCTCCCGAGCCGAACATACGATGCCAAACGAATGCTACACTCTATGGGTATGATCTCTGAAAGAATACACGGCTGCCCGAATGACTTTATACTATTTTGTAAGGACCAAAAATCACTTAAAGAATGCCCAAAGTGTGGTTCTTCTCGATACAAGAAAGATGAATCTAGTCCTACTAAAGTTGTATGGTACTTTCCAATCATTCCAAGGTTTAGACGCCTATATGGAAGTGAGGAGACTGCAGAACAATTAACATGGCATGCAGATACAAGAATTAAAGATGGGATACTACGTCACCCGGAAGACTCTCCTCAGTGGAAGAGAATCGATCATGAGTATCCTGAATTTGGAAATGAGTCGAGAAACCTTCATCTTGCGTTATCTTCAGATGGAGTGAATCCTTTTGGTTTTCAAAGAAACAGTCACAGTACATGGCCGGTTATGTTGATAAATTATAACTTACCACCGTGGTTATGCATGAAACGAAAATACATCATGTTATCTATGCTTATATCAGGACAAAAACAATCGGGTAATGATATTGATGTTTATTTAGCTCCATTGATCGAAGATTTGAAATTATTGTGGGATTCAGGTGTTACATTGTATGATGCTTACAGAAAGGAAGATTTCACTTTGAGAGTCATGTTGTATGGGATGATAAATGACTTCCCTTCTTATGGAAATTTGTAAGGATATAGAATTAAAGGAACTCAAGGCTGTCCCATTTGCGAAGAAGGTACACAATCAATTAGGTTGAAACATTCATCGAAAACCATGTTTCTAGGACATCGCAGATTTATACCACGACGACATAAGTACCGTTCTTGGAAGACATCATTCGATGGAAGTTCATAAGAACGTACAGCACCGTCTCCCCTAACAGGCGATCAATTGTTTGAGAAAGTTAAAAATGTGGACACTACTTTTGGTAAACCGGCTTCGAAAAACCTTACGAAAATCGGTTGGAAAAAGAGATCAATTTTTTTTGAATTACAATACTGGAATTGTCTGTATGTAAGACATTTTATTGATGTTATGCATGTAGAAAAAAATGTATTTGACAGTGTTATCGGAATGTTGCTAAATACATCTGGAAAAACAAAAGATGGAATTAAGGCTAGGTTGGACATGGTTGAGATGGGAATACGAGAAGAGTTGGCACCAGTGAAGGGTGAAAAATGAACATTTCTTCCTCCTGCTGCTTACACTCTTTCCAGGCAGGAGAGATATCAGTTTTGTAACTTCTTGAATGACGTAAAGGTTCCAGAGGGGTATTCGTCAAATATCAGTAACCTTGTGTCAATGAGCGACTTGAAGTTAAAAGGTCTGAAATCACATGACTGTCATGTTTTGATGCAAAATCTCATTCCAATTGCTTTACGTTGCATTTTGCCCAAGAATGTCTGCCATACATTAACGAAACTGTGTTTCTTCTTCAAAGATATATGCAACAAAGTTATAGACCCGGTGAAATTGCCAGCTATGGAAAAAGAAATCGTCGTCATATTATGTGAATTAGAAATGTTCTTCCCGCTTTCATTTTTTGATATGATGGTTCATTTGATGGTCCACTTGGTGAGAGAGATTCGACTATGTGGTCCTGTACATTACAGATGGATGTACCCCATTGAACGGTATATGAAGATTTTGAAAGGGTATGTCAAAAATCGAAGTCGGCCAGAGGGTTGTATTGCAGAGCGATATATTATTGAGTAAGCCGTTGAATTCTGTACAGAATACTTATCTAGTGTGGAAAGCATTGGCTTACCGAAATCTCGTCACACTGGGCGGCTTGAGGGTGAAGGAATTTCTGGAAGAAAGGTTGTCACAATCAATATTACAGATCAGGAGCAGGCCCACCTTTATGTTTTGCATAACAGTTTCGACGTTGACCCATATGTTGAAATCCACAAAGAAATTATTAGGCATTTGAATCCATCAAGGGATGAAAAATGGATATCAGATACACATAATCGATAGTTTATAGGATGGTTTCGAGATCATATTTTTAAGAAGTCAGATGAAAATCCAAAGTCAATTTTGGAACGACTTTGATGGCTAGCCGGAGGACCAAGTGTGTATGAATTATCTTACAATGATTATGTAGTTAATGGTTATACATTTTATACTAATGATCATGATGAAGACAGTACCATGCAGAATAGTGGGGTTACACTTGTGGCTGAAGCGATGCATGTTTCCGGTGCTAAGGACAGAAATACAATTTATGCGAATATGTCATACTTTGGCATCATCAAACAAATATGGGAGTTGGATTATACTGAATTTCAAGTTCCGATATTTCAATGCAAGTGGGTTGATAACAGGAGTGCTTTAAAATAGATGATTTGGGATTCGTGAAAGTTGATTTCAGTAAGGAAGGGGAGAAAGACGAACCATTTATAATGGCATCACAGGCAGTGCAAGTATTTTATGTTCCAGATCCCGCAAACCGAAACTGGTCAATTGTTCTGTTATCGACCAAAACAGCTGAAGGGTCAGATGAAAATTCAACGGAAGATGACCCTTTCATTGGGACTTCGCAATCATTTCGCAATGGTCCCAATGTAGATGACGTTTTTTATGTCATAGGAGACCACAATGAAGGGATATGGATAGTTGATAGAGGGTTCAAATCCCTTCATCCTTTAAAAAAAGGGAGTTCAATAATCAGGTTATTGATTTTTATTGTAATATAGATTGTGTTACATTATGTTATTATCTGTTCGCTATTGCTTTTAAGTGATCTAAATTAAATTTTAAACTAGTTCTGCAGATAATGACTTCTTCACCTGCTGATGCACCCAATCCCAAGACACAACACGTCTCTCAACCTGTTGCAGCTGGTCCCACTGCTGAGAGACAACAGGTCTCTCAACCTGTTGCAGCTGGTCCCACTGCTGACGTACAACAGGTCTCTCAACCTGTTGCAGCTGGTGTCAGTGCCGATGCTAGCGCTTCGTAGAAACATAATGATGATGCAGAAACTGAGGAAATGGTAGGCGATGAAACCCCAGCGAAACAAAAAAAATAGGTGCGCCGTAGTTTGACAGTTTTAGCAAAAATCTTTAAGGCAAAAGAAAAAGGCATCAAATATGAGGTGGGATGGAATAAGCTAGGCCAGCATGTAAACCCCAACAAATCCATGTTTAGTAGCTACATTGGAATCGTCACACAACAATGCGTGCCGATTGACGTAGAGTCATGGCACCATGTTGTCAGCGGGTTGAAAACATTAATGTGGGAAGAGATTACGGTAACATTATGATATCATCTATTTAATTTATTAAAATAAAATAAAATATTGAAATATTGACTAACCCTTCATCATCTCTTGTAGAGTGCATTTATAGTAGATGTTTCGCACAAAGAATATGTTTTCAGACTGGCAGGAAGGATTCATAGAGGCTTTCGCAGCATTTTAATGAAACATCATCTAAAAGATGCCGAAGGGAAAATCAAGCCGCACCCGCCTCCTCTTTATGCACACTTGATATCCCAAGGAACGTGGGATGTGTTTTGTAACCGCCGTGCGGAACAGAATTTTCAAGTACATTTTGTTTGGTTACACGTTGTGTAACGTTGCTTGTATTCATCACGTTGATTGATAGGTTTTTATTTATGAAACAGCAACAGAGTGCTGAATTGATGTCAAATTTGCTCAGAATGTTTCAAAGAATAATTACGACTGACAGGCTCTTTTTAATACCAACGATTCAAGGGTAAAACTCTACATTTTAATCATATCAATTATATTTTCATTTCTAACAGTACTTATTTCATTTTTTGTTTTTAGGGAACATTGGATGCTCATTGCAGTCAATTTGGATACTCCAAAGATTTATTTTCTGGATTCACTGCATGGATATCCAACTAACCGACCACAGATGATGGCGATTTTCAATTTTTAATACACTAGATCCAACATTTTAGAACTAAATATCTAGTTATATAATTTATATTATCTTTTAATGAGGATTTTGTTATGATAGGGAGGTGTATGAATATCGTCTAAAGGCTGGAATGAATCCAGGGCGTAAGGACGAAAATGCCCACAAGATCTACAAATGGAGAATTATCTGGGTATATATAATTATATTTCACTATCCAAATACATATCAAAACAAATTACTTTTTTTCTCGATGTTTCTGTAATGTCCGAAACAAACAAATGACAAGGACTGCGGTTATTATGTCTGTAAATTTATGAAAGAGATCGTATTTCATGAACAAACTAGCATCCCTGAAGAGGTATTTTTGAAAATAATTACTACTTTATTTAAAATAATTATTAATACTTTGTGTATTTATATTTTTTTAGTACTACTATGACTATCACAAAAACTCATATTCAGAAGATGATATAAATGTCTTTAGAAACAAATGGACATCATACCTGATGGAAGAATGTAAACAAATAGGACAATGAAGGTGAATTCCTAATACTTATGTTATCTTTATATGGTCATTGATATATCCCTTTACACTTATTGAGAATCTATGATCTCCCTTTATTATGTTTCATATCCTTAGATTAGTGAAATCCTACTACTAAGTTTGAAAATGACATAAACTTTGGAAAACAACACCAATGACATACGGAAAACCAAGAAAACACATTCGGATTGTTTTGATACTTTAGGAAAACGATCCACGAGTCATTTTTGACGTGTACGAATCGACCGCACCTCAATCTGACGCACGGTGTGACCGGTATGGCTAAAAGTGTCTGATATCAGTTTCAAATTGAGATAAACTTTGGAAAACAACACCAATGACATATTCCAAACTGAGCAAACACATTCGTATTGTTTTGATACTTTAGGAAAACAATCCACAAGTCATTTTTGATGTGTACAAATTGACCGCACCTCAATCCGACGCACGGTGTGACCGGTATGGCTAAAAGTGTCTGATATCAGTTTCAAATTGAGATAAACTTTGGAAAACAACACCAATGACATACGCCAAACCAATAAAACGCATTCGGATTGTTTTAATACTTTAGGACAATGATCCACGAGTCATTTTTGACATGTACAAATCGACCGCACCTCAATCCAACACACAGTGTGACCGGTATGGCTAAAAGTGTCTGATATCAGTTTCAAATTGAGATAAACTATGGAAAACAACACCAATGACATACGGAAAACCGAGAAAATGCATTCGGATTGTTTTGATAATTTAGGACAATGATCCATGAGTCATTTGTGACGTTTACAAATTGACCTCACCTCAATCCCACGCCCGACGTGACCGGTATGGCTAAAAGTGTCTGATATCATTTTCAAATTGAGATAAACTTTGGAAAACAACACCAATTACATACGCTAAACCGAGAAAACGCGTTCGGATTATTTTGATACTTTAGGACAATGATACACGAGTCATTTGTGACGTGTACGAATCGACTGCACCTCAATCCGACACATGGTGTGACCGGTATGGCTAAAAGTGTCTGATATCAGTTTCAAATTGAGATAAACTTGGGAAAACAACACCAATGACATACTCCAAACTGAGCAAACGCATTCGGATTGTTTTGATACTTTAGTACAACGATCCACGAGTCATTTGTGACGTGTAAGAATCGACCGCACCTCAATCCGACGCACGGTGTGACCGGTATGGCTAAAAGTGTCTGATATCAGTTTCAAATTGAGATAAACTTTGGAAAACAACACCAATGACATATGGAAAACTGAGAAAATGCGTTCGGATTGTTTTGATACTTTAGGAAAATGATCCACGAGTCATTTTTGACATGTAAAAATCAATCGCACCTCAATCTGACGCACGACGTGACCGGTATGGCTAAAAGTATCTGATATCAGTTTCAAATTGAGATAAACTTTGGAAAACAACACCAATGACATACGCCAAACCAAGAAAACGCATTCGGATTGTTTTGATACTTTAGGAAAATGATCCACGAGTCATTTGTGACGTGTAAGAATCGACCGCACCTCAATCCGACGCACGGTGTGACCGGTATGGCTAAAAGTGTCTAATATCAGTTTCAAATTGAGATAAAATTTGGAAAACAACACCAATGACATACGCCAAACTGAGAAAAAACGTTTGGATTGTTTTGATAATTTAGTAAAACGATCCACGAGTCATTTTTGATGTGTATGAATTGACCGCACCTCAATCCGACGCACGGTGTGACCGGTATGGCTAAAACTGTCTGATATCAGTTTCAAATTGAGATAAACTGTGGAAAACAACACCAATGACATACGCCAAACTGAGAAAATGCGTTCAGATTGTTTTGATACTTTAGGAAAACGATCCTCGAGTCATTTGTGACGTGTACGAATCGACCTCACCTCAATCCGACGCACGGTGTGACCAGTATGGCTAAAAGTGTCTGATATCAGTTTCAAATTGAGATAAACTTTGGAAAACAACACCAATGACATACGGAAAACTGAGAAAACGCATTCGGATTGTTTTGATACTTTAGGAAAACGATCCACGTGTCATTTGTGATGTGTACGAATCGACCGTACCTAAATCTGACGCACGACGTGACCGGTATGGCTAAAAGTGTCTGATATCATTTTCAAATTGAGATAAACTTTGGAAAACAACATCAATGACATATTCCAAACCGAGCAAACACGTTCCTATTGTTTTGATACTTTAGGAAAACGATCCAAGAGTCATTGTTGACGTGTAAGAATTGACCTCACCTCAATCCGACGCACGGTGTGACCGTTATGGCTAAAAGTGTCTGATATTAGTTTCAAATTGAGATAAACTTTGGAAAACAACACCAATGACATACGCAAAACTGAGCAAACATGTTCGGATTGTTTTGATACTTTAGGAAAACGATCCACGAGTCATTTGTGACATGTACGAATCAACCGCACCTCAATCCGACGCACGGTGTGACTGGTATGGCTAAAAGTGTCTGATATCAGTTTCAAATTGAGATAAACTTTGGAAAACAACACCAATGACATACGCCAAACCGAGCAAACGCGATCGGATTGTTTTTATACTTTAGTAAAATGATCCACGAGTCATTTGTGACATGTACGAATCAACCGAACCTCAATCCGACGCACGGTGTGACCGGTATGGCTAAAATTGTTTGATATCAGTTTCAAATTGAGATAAACTTTGGAAAACAACAACAATGACATACGCCAAACTGAGCAAACATGTTCAGATTGTTTTGATACTTTATAAAAACGATCCACGAGTCATTTTTGACGTGTAAGAATAGACCACACCTCAATCCGACGCACGGTGTGACCGGTATGGCTAAAAGTGTCTGATATCAGTTTCAAATTGAGATAAACTTTGGAAAACAACACCAATGACATACGGAAAACCGAGCAAACGCATTCGGATTGTTTTGATACTTTAGAAAAACGATCCACGAGTCATTTGTGATGTGTACAAATCGACTTCACCTTAATCTGACGTACGACGTGACCGGTATGGCTAAAAGTGTCTGTTATCAGTTTCAAATTGAGATAAACTTTGGATAACAACACCAATGATATACGCCAAACCGAGAAAACGTGTTCGGATTGTTTTGATACTTTAGTAAAACTATCCACGAGTCATTTGTGACGTGTAAGAATCGACCACACCTCAATCTGACACACGGTGTGACCGATATGGCTAAAAGTGTCTGATATCAGTTTCAATTTGAGATAAACTTTGGAAAACAACACCAATGACATACACCAAACTGAGCAAACGCGTTCGGATTGTTTTGATACTTTAGGACAACGATCCACGAGTCATTTTTGACGTGTACGAATTGACCACACCTCAATCAGATGCACGGTGTGACCGGTATGGCTAAAAGTGTTTGATATCAGTTTCAAATTGAGATAAACTTTGGAAAACAACACCAATGACAAACGCCAAACCAAGCAAACACGTTCGGATTGTTTTGATAATTTCATACAATGATCCAAGAGTCATTTTTGACGTGTAGGAATCTACCACACCTCAATCCGACGCACGGTGTGACCGGTATGGCTAAAAGTGTCTGATATCAGTTTCAAATTGAGATAAACTTTGGAAAACAACACCAATGACATATGCCAAACCGAGCAAATGCGTTCTGATTGTTTTGATACTTTAGGAAAACTATCCACGAGTCATTTGTGACGTGTACGAATCGACCGCACCTCAATCTGACGCACGGTGTGATTGGTATGGCTAAAAGTGTCTGATATCAGTTTCTAATTGAGATAAACTTTGGAAAACAACACCAATGACATACGGAAAACCGAGAAAATGCATTCGGATTGTTTTGATAATTTAGGACAACGATCCATGTGTCATTTGTGACATGTAAGAATCGACCGCACCTCAATCCGACACACGGCGTGACCGTTATGGCTAAAAGTGTCTGATATCAATTTCAAATTGAGATAAACTTTGGAAAACAACACCAATGACATACGCCAAACCGAGAAAACGTGTTCATATTGTTTTGATACTTTAGGATAACGATCCACGATTAATTTTTGAGGTGTAAGAATCGACCACACCTCAATCCGACACACGGTGTGACCGGTATGGCTAAAAGTGTATTATATCAGTTTCAAATTGAGATAAACTTTGGAAAACAACACCAATGACATACGCCAAACCAAGCAAACGCATTTGGATTGTTTTGATACTTTAGAACAATGATCCACGAGTCATTTTTGACATGTAAAAATTGACCTCACCTCAATCCGACGCACGGTGTGACCGGTATGGCTAAAAGTGTCTGATATCAGTTTCAAATTGAGATAAACTTTGGAAAACAACACCTATGACATACGCAAAACCAAGCAAATGCATTTGGATTGTTTTGATACTTTAGGAAAACGATCCATGAGTCATTTGTGACGTGTACGAATCGAACGCACCTCCATCCGATGCACGGTGTGACCGGTATGGATAAAAGTGTCTGATATTAGTTTCAAATTGAGATAAACTTTGGAAAACAACACCAATGACATACGCCAAACTGAGCAAACGCGTTAGGATTGTTTTGATACTTTAGTACAACGATCCAAGAGTCATTTGTGACGTGTATGAATCGACCGTACCTAAATCTGATGCACGGTGTGACCGGTATGGCTAAAAGTGTCTGATATCAGTTTCAAATTGAGATAAACTTTGGAAAACAACACCAATGACATATGGAAAACCAAGAAAACGTGTTCGGATTGTTTTTATACTTTAGGAAAATGATCCACGAGTCATTTTTGACGTGTACGAATCAACCGCACCTCAATCCGACGCACAACATGACCGGTATGGCTAAAAGTGTCTGATATCAGTTTCAAATTGAGATAAACTTTGGAAAAAAACACCAATGACATACGCCAAACCGAGAAAACGCGTTCGGATTGTTTTTATACTTTAGGAAAACGATCCACAAGTCATTTGTGACGTGTACGAATTGACCGCACCTCAATCTGACGCACGGTGTGATAGGTATGGCTAAAAGTGTCTGATATCAGTTTCAAATTGAGATAAACTTTGGAAAACAACACCAATGACATACTCCAAACTGAGAAAACGCGTTCGGATTGTTTTGATACTTTAGTACAACAATCCACGAGTCATTTTTGACTTGTACGAATCGACCGCACCTCAATCCGATGCACGGGGTGACCGGTATGGATAAAAGTGTCTGATATCAGTTTCAAATTGAGATAAACTTTGGAAAACAACACCAATGACATACGCCAAACCGAGAAAACGCGTTCGGATTGTTTTGATACTTTAGGACAACGATCCATGAGTCATTTGTGACGTGTACGAATTGACCGCACCTCAATCCGACCGACGCATGGTGTGACCGGTAAATCTTTTCATTAGATAAAGAATCAGTATTTATTAAATGAGATAAATCAATCAAAAACATATTGATTTTACATTATTCCCTTTCATTGTTATGAAAATGAAAACTTTTGAGTTTAAAATTTCATATTTTAGTTTCACATTTCCATATTAATGTATTCTTTCATATTACTGTTTTAATTTCTTTCATTATTTCATTACTAACATAATATTTGTTTTCTTATATAGGTGAATTTTTTTCCTTGAGTTCGGATGCTTTGTTCGGCAACAAATACCGTCGAGAGCAGATCACAGATATCAAAGGATAAAACATGAATGTTTATAACTGTTATTGAATAATTGTAAATGTAACCATGTAAAAAAATGTTTGAAATGTATATAGAAATGTGTTTTTTTGTATTCATGATGTTAAGTAAATATATATACCGTTTTCGGTCAAAATATTGGGTGTGGGTGTTATGGTGTGCAGGTGTGCATGTGCTACTTTGTGGAGGTATTCTGGTGTGCAGGTGTGCAGGTACTGTTTTGTAGGTGTAGGCGATGGGGCCTTTATCAGTGCTTTTTTAGCGCTGATAAAGGACACCTTTAACAGCGCTAGAGGAGCGCTGATAAAGGAACCCTTTATCAGCGCTCCGTCAAGCGCCGATATAGGATACATTTATCATCGCTAAAAGAAGCGTTGATAAAGGGGTCCTTTATCAGCGCTCTGAGAAGCGCTGATATAGGGGACCTTTATCAGCGCTAAGAGAAGCGCTGATAAAGGCGGTCCTTTATCAGCGCTAAGAGAAGTGCTGATAAAGGTCGCCTATATCAGCCCTTCTCGGAGCACTGATTAAGGGACATTAACAGCGCTTTTCTAGCGCTGTTAATGCCAGTTTTTAGCACTGATAAAGGGCCAGGTTGTAGTAGTGTTGGCCAATGTTGTTGCTTTATACCATGATAACAATTTTCCTACTGTGTTTCCAGATAGTGTACTATATATATATATATATATATATACTATTCTTGTTAGTATGTATTGTTATTCATTGTATTATAATTTTGTTATTGATAGAAATTGGTAAATAATGTAAATCCTAAATTGATTAATAATTAATTGGATAGAGAATTAAGAGTCATGTTTACTGAATCTGGTGTTGGTTATAATTTGATAATAATCAAATTAAAACATTGTGCATGTGTAATTGAAAAGGAATCTGTTGTTGGGGGATGCTGGGTGGAGGGGGAGGGGTTGTGTAGGTGGGGGTTGTCTGGGGAAATTTTGGGGGGATCTCTGGAGGTACGGGGATATGTGGGGGGAGTTTTTTTTTTGGGGGGGGGGAGGTGTCCGGGGGTGGGGGCTATTTGGGGGAGGGGGGATGTCCGAGGAGACTTTGGGGGGGGGGGCTATCTGGGGGAGTTTTTTGTTTTTTTTTTTGGGGGGGGGGGGGTCTCCAGGGTGAGTAGGGGGCTAGGGGGATATCTAGGGGTGGGTGGGGGTGGGGGGGTTGTCCGGGGGAGTTTTTTTTTGGGGGGGGGGGCTGTTCGGGGGTGGGGGGCTATCATGGTGGAGTTTTTTTTGGGGGGGTGCTGTCTGGGGGAGTTAGGGGGCTGTCCAGGGTGGGTGTGGGGGGAGATGTCTGGTGGGGGGGGGGGGGTTTCCAGGGTGAGTGTTGGGGGGAGGCTGTCCGAGGGAGTTTTTTTTGGTGTGGGGGATGTCCGGGGGTGGTCTGGGGTGAGTGGGGGGGGTCTATGGGGGGGGACTGGTGTAACGACCCAAAGTTTCATTAATGGAAAATCCCTCTTGATCCAGTTAAATGTATCTTTATGAAAAATATTTTTATAAGATGTCAACTTTTTTTGTTTTATGTTAAGAATTTTGACCATTGCTAATATAGTCGTTGAACAGTAATCACGGGATTAGTATAAATATAGGACTTTAACAAATCCAATTTACTCAGACAAAGGAAGCAATGGCCTCGTCCAGTAGAATTGCCCCATACGAAGCCCATTTTTCAGAGCTCAGAAAAGAGGTGGCATCTTTGGGCTTCGCCCTTGACCAAGCCCAAGCTGAGCTTCATCATGTCAAGCTCAAACGTGACCATCTACGGGAAAAGTGGAAGTTGATTGAAATTACCACTTGAGCGATGTTATCCGAGACACCCCAAGAGTCTATCACCATCGCACACCTTACCCTTAGGTCTTATGCGGCTGTTATAAGGGGTTATGTGACAAATAATTAGTACTATGTTCATGTACATTATTTTTTTTATATAATAATGAATATAATTTCTAGTCATTTTTGACACATTGTAAATAGTTTTTAAAGTACAAATGGTGTTTTTAGTTATTATTTAATTAAGAAATATATTTTATTAAATTAAGGGATTTTTGAATTAAATAATATTTTAATAAAATAAAATTATTAATATTAAATTAAATTTTATTAAATATAAATGATCTTATAATTTTATGAATGCAATTAAATTTTTTTATTAAGGTTTGAAAGCCATTTCTGTCAAAACCCGTGAATTTTCGATAAATGTCGGTTTTTATTTTAAAAGTGAAAATTAACATATTTAGAAAAAAAAATTAGATAAAATAAATGTCATTTCTGGAATCAAGACGTCGAAATTATCCAACGCTGAATTTTTCATAATTTTCTGAGACAGTCAAGTTTTTGGGTAAAAATTAAATACCGTTTAAATATATAATGTGTTTTATGACATCATAATGACCCAATAGTGATGTAATAAAATACTATAATCTTTATGTTCGGCACATATATGTTTTACCATTAAAATAATGTGATTTTGGGTTTGTTTGACTTACTTTTGAAAGCATTAATGGACCCCTCAAGACATATTCAACACCTTGCCTTTTTAAATTAATTTTCATGGTAGTGTGACTCACCTCCATATAATCAACCCTAATATTTTAAGAATTTAGGACTTTGTAATTATAAAATATTGTTTTCCTCTTCCCTTTTCCAAAAAACATGGGCAAAAACCATGGGATGGTTTTTGGTTTGGGTTAATTTAATGTAAGGGGACCCAAACCTAAATAATAAAGAATTCCCTCACCTTTCCTATATAAACCCACCCAAGCTCCCACTTCCTCCTCACTCAAAGCCCTTGGAGTTCGTCCAATCTCTGCCCTAATATATCTATAATCCTCACAAGGTGACCCAAGCTCCCAAGAATCCTCTCACAAGCCTCTCTCTAGCCTTTGGAAGCACAATTCTAAGTAAGGGTTTTTTCTTCTTTTCTCATTTTTGTCAATTTTCTTTAAGTTGTATTTCCATTTTAATTTCAATTATGAATGTTAGGGTATGGTTTCTCACCTCCCCCATACTACCCTCTTATTTTTTGAATGATGTTATACCCCTTTCTCTCTCATTAAATTCCTCCCATGTACACACGTTACTATGCCGAAATTCCGAAAGGAACTTCTCTCTCTTCTTTTACATTCAAGCAATAATTTTGTATCATGAATCTAAATTCCATTACAATTGTTGGGACATGTATCTATATGACCTCATTACTGTCCATTTCATGTAAATATTATTAGGAACCCCTTTCTCTCTCATCAACCATTTTTATGAATTCTTATGTTACGTCGTTACGCTGCCGAAATCACACTGATTTTCTAAGCCAATGTCATTGTGTAGTGAATACCATGCCCATTTCTCCATAAAGGGTATTCATCTTTATGCACATTTACTTATTGATTATAAAGTTTCATGTATGAATTACACATTCCTTTATCGTGGAATAAATGATTATATTTTATGAATCCATGTTTTATGATCCATGTGGCACACTTATGCATGAAATGAAATGTTTAAGAAGGGTGTGCCCTTATAGTGCTCCAATGCATTGGGTAAAGTATAGTATCATTATACGTCCTGTGCAATGAGTGTTGAATCATGCTAATTTAAGTGAAATGAGGTTTTACTCGTGCTTTATGTGCAATGAGGATTTACTCATGCTCTATGTGCAATGAGCCTTGGCTCATGCTAATTCCATGTTAAGTGTTGTTGCCACATTTCCATGTTATGATTATCATGCTTTATCATGCCTTTATGTTCATTTTTTTCTTATGCTCTATTGATATTCCTATTGTCTAACATGTATTTTACTCCTCATTTTATTCCATGTGTACTCCCTTACTGGGCTTTATAGCTCACCCTTTTCTTATGCATGTCCTCAGGTTATCCCATACAATGCTAAGTACGAAGGAATGTTGTGGTCATGAAAAGGAAGTTTTCAATAAAGATGTTGTTTTTCTTGTTTTAAGTTTTTATATAATGATCCTAAGCCCCAAATACACTAAACCTCTCTATCTTATTTGTTGTATCAAGTGAAGTTTTATGTAATAAATCATGTTTAAGTTGTAATAAAAAGCGGGGTTGTCATAGTTGGTATCATAGGATAGGTTTAGTTATTTTTGGGATTAGGAAACCCTAGTAAAGCCTTAGATAAAAGACTAAGTATAATAAAAAAATCCCTAAGTTTTGGTAAGTACTGAGTAAGTGGTTTATCAAAAAAATACATCCCTGTCTGGATACGAGCAGGTAGAGGCGGCTCTGGCACAAATGTATCCTAGGGGTAAAACCCGAAAACATCGCTTTGAGCTAGACTCGAACGGGAACTGTTGCACGAAAACGGGCCTTGCTGCACTCTTGGTTATGACACTCCCAGGGGATATGTTTTGATAAATTCAAAAGCTTAGTATGAACCCTTATTAAGGGAATTAAAAAAAATGCCCCTATGAATATATGTTAGAAATTAGATCATGAAAAGCCTATATTGAAGCCTATAGACCCTTGAGTAAGGAAATAAAATTTTATTTATAAGTCATCAACTTTTGTCTTTGGATTACCCTTTATGTGTTACCCCTAACTTTCCTTTCATTCCAGCCAATGTCCGGTAATAGGAGGACTCGGGCTAACAACCATTGTGAAGATCAGTGTGATGACTATACTAATGAGATGCCCAATACAATGGGAGCAGGAATCACGAACTTCATCACGCTTCTCTCTCAGATAACTAAAGTTTTGAATAGAAACACGGGTCAAGAGGAATTTTCAACCCCCCTTAAGAAAGAACAAGTCGCTATCGAGAGCTTCATGAGACAAAGGCCTCCTACTTTTAGTGGATCATCTGATCCCATGATCGCTGAACAATGGATCAACTCCATTGAAAAGATATTCTCCATCCTCCAATGTTCTGAACAAGAGAAGGTTCTCCTGGCGGCTTATCGTATAGAGGGTGAAGCTGATCAATGGTGGATGTTGATCAAAAATACGAAGCTTGAGGAGGAGATAGAGACGTTGGAATGGAAGGATTTCTGGAAGATGTTTTTTGATAAATATTTTTCGCGCACCCTCTGGATTAAGATGGAAAGGGACTTCCTTTCCCTCAAGAAAAACGATGAAGAATCTATTGGAGCGTATGAGGAAAACTTCACAAGGCTTGCACGATACGCTTCCGGCTTTGTCGTTACCCCCGAATGCAAAGTTGACCACTTCTTTGGTGGGCTTAAGCCTAGATTGTGGAAAGCATTAGCGATCCGTGACTTCGAAAGCTATGAGGAAATTGTCCAATGTGCCCTCAAGTTATAAATGGAGATTGGGGAATCACATGGGTATCATGAGGACAAGAAGTGTAAGGTGGACATCAATGCTGGTGGTCCGATGGATAAATCCAACAGTGCTAAGAAGATCCAACAGCCCACTTACCAAAAGTGCGAAAAGAAGCACCCTGGAAATTTCCTTAAGGGGACGAGAAAATGCTTCAAGTGTGGAAGAGAAGGGCACCTAGCTGTTAACTGTCGGCAAGAAAAACCCACGACTGCGACAGAGGAGAGGAACGCTCCGTTCGAACCTCAACGCGTTTTTCAATGCTACAAATGCAAAGAACCAGGTCATTTTGCAAATCAGTTCCCTAATCCAAGGGTTTTCGGAGACAACCAACAACCTCCAAGGCAGCAAGGAATAGATTTTGCCATCACTTCTGCCGAAGTGAACCCCGACAATGAAGTGGTGACAGGTACGCTATTTATTCATTCAATAATAGCGAACATACTTTTTGATTCAGGTTCTACACATTCTTTTATATCTCTAAAGTTTAGTAGAACAATCCCAGCACCACCACAAATCATGGAAGTACAGATGTCGGTGAGTACGGAAAATGGGGCAATCATTGCATCCCATGAATATAAGTCCTCCCCTGTTATAGTCTGTGGATTGAATTTCCCGGTGAGCCTCATCATACTCCCTTTGGTGGAATTTGATGCAATTCTTGGCATGGATTGTCTTTCTTTATATATAGCCAACATAAATTGTCGGGAGAGGGAAATCACACTCCATATGGAGAATCGACCCCCGATTCTTTACAAGTGTCAGGAGGAAGATGAATCTCCTTTAGCTCCATCATCTCAAGCATGGATATTACTGCCTTATGAGCACACGTATCTGGCTCAGATGATTGAGTCCAAGGAAGAAACCATCCTTGAAGAAATGCCTATTGTGAGGGAATTCGCTGAAGTGTTTCCCGAGGAACTGCCTGGTCTTCCTCCAAGAAGAGATGTTGAGTTCTCAATTGAACTTATACCCGGGGCTTTACCAATATCCAAGACTCCATATAGAATGGTTGTTTTAGAGCTTGAAGAGCTGAAGAAAAAACTACAGGAGAATCTGGATAAAGGGTTTATACGCCCAAGTGCTTCACCATGGGGTGCACCAGTCCTCTTTATCAAGAATAAGGTTGGTTCAATGCGGCTTTGCATCGATTATCGTGAACTTAAAAAAATAACGATAAAGAACAAGTATCCTCTCCCAAGAATCGATGAATTGTTTGATCAGCTGCGTGGAGCACAATACTTCTCCAAGGTGTATTTCCAGTCGGGGTATTATCAAGTAAGTGTGAAGAAGGAAGATGTCCCCGAGACTGCTTTTCGTACAAGGTACGGGCACTATGAATTCATAGTAATGCCTTTCGGACTCACCAATGCTCCAGAAATATTCATGGACTTGATGAATAGAGTCTTTGGAGATTACCTTGAAAAATTTGTGGTAGTCTTTATAGATGATATTCTAATATACTCCAAAACCAAGGAGGATCATAAGGAGCATTTAAAAACTATACTAGAGACTTTGCGCAAGGAGAAGCTCTATGAAATGTTCATAAAGTGTGACTTCTGGTTGAAGGAGGTCTCATTCTTGGGCCATATCATCACAAGAAATGGGATATCTATGTACCCCTCCAAAATAGATGCAATTTAGGGATGGTCGAGGCCAACATCGGTAACGGATATCCGTAGCTTCTTGGGGTTAGCTGGATATTATCGACGATTTGTGAGAAATTTCTCACAATTGTCCAACCCTCTTACCAAGCTAACTCGAAAGTGAGTAAAGTTTTCTTGGAGTGATGAATGCGAAGAAAGCTTCAAGGAGTTGAAAAGGAGGCTTATCACTGCATCCGTGCTCACTTTACCCACAAGTGGGGAACTTTTTGTGGTATTCAGTGATGCTTTGAAGAAGGGATTAGGATGTGTGCTAATGCAGAATGATAAAGTGATATCCTATGACTCAAGGCAGTTGAAAATCCATGAGCGAAACTATCCAACACATGATCTGGAGTTGGCGGTGGTGATCTTTTCCTTGAAAATCTGGTGACATTATCTCTATGGAGAGAAATGTGAGATATATACTGACCATAAGAGTCTTAAATATATATTCACATAGAAAGAACTTAATATGCGCCAGAGAAGATGGATAGATCTCATCAAGGATTATGACTGTTCAATCCATTACCACCCTGGGAAAGTGAACAAGGTGGCAGATGCCCTAATTAGAAAGGATCCAGCGATTCTATCAATGATGATAATTGAGAAGGATTCAATCTTCTTAGACTTGATGAATATGGATGTGGGAATCATAAATAAGGGAAAATCATCAATCATTTCACAAATGATTGCTCAACCATCTCTTTTGGAAAGGTTAAAGGATGCTCAAAAGGATGATGTGGGAATTCAGGAAAAAGTGGAAGCTATCCAAAAATGGAAATCCTCCGAGTTTAATGTTAATAAAGAAGGAATTGTGTGGTTTGGGAAAAGACTATGTGTTCCATCAAGTCTGGAGCTGAAGAATGAACTTTTGGATGATGCACAAAGTTCAAATTTCTCTATTCACCTAGGGAGCACAAAGATGTATCGAGATCTCCGAGAAAACTTTTTGTGGGATAATATGAAGAAGGATATCGCTGAATATACATCAAAGTGACTGGTGTGTCAGCGAGTGAAGGAAGAGAGGCAGAAGTCTAAGAGGATGATGCAACCATTGCCCATACCAGAATGGAAATGGGAAAACATCACCATGGACTTTGTCACCGGACTTCCGAGGACATCCAAAGTCAACAATGTAATATGGGTTGTTGTAGATCATCTTATAAAGACTGCACACTTCATTTCTATTTGGGAGTATTTCTCTTTGGATCAACTGGCACGGATATATATCAGGGAAGTGGTAAGGTTGCATGGAGTACCACTATCTATTGTGTCTGACTGAGATCCAAGATTCACCACTAAGTTTTGGAAGAGTCTTCAACATGCTCTGAATACTGAACTGAACTTCATTACGGCCTATCATCCTCAAATTGATGGCCAATCCGAGTGGACTATCCAAACACTTGAGGATATGTTGAGAGAATGTTCAATGGACTTTAAAGGAGGATGGGATCAACATCTTCCTCTGTTTGAGTTATCTTATAACAATAGTTTCCACTCAAGCATCCAAATGGAACAATATGAAGCCCTGTATGGGAAAAGGTGCAGAACACCGGCATGTTGGGATGAGTTCGGTGAACGTAAGCTGCTTGGACCAAAAATGGTCGAAGAAATGGTGGAGAAGGTGAAAACCATTCAGCAGCATATCAAAGCAGCCTAGAGTCGACAGAAGAGTTATGCAGATAATCGTCGATGAGACCTTGAGTTTAAAGTTGGAGACATGGTTTTTCTATGCATATCTCCATGGAAGAAGGTCATGAGGTTTGGAAAGAAAGGGAAGTTAAGTCCAAGTTACATCGGCCCCTTCGAGATTCTTGATCGTGTCGGGGCTGTGGCCTATCGACTAGCACTTCCACCTACTATGGACAAAGTACATGATGTCTTTCATGTATCCCTCTTAAGGAAGTACATACCGGACCCTTCACATGTACTCTCTTCTAAGGTGGTGAAATTGGAATATGATCTTTCTTATGAGGAGAAACCAGTGAAGATCTTAGATCGTAGATAAAAAGTTCTACGAAATAAGACAATGCCCCTCGTCAAGTTATTGTGGAGAAACCAAAAGTTTGAAGAAGTGACTTGGGAGTCAGAGGATATGATGAAGCTGAGTTACCCACATCTGTTTTAGTGTGGGAAAAGAAAATTTTCGAGGGTGAAATTTCTTAAGGGGGGAATATTGTAACGACCCAAAGTTTCATTAATAGAAAATCCCTCTTGATCCAGTTAAATGTCTCTTTATGAAAAATATTTTTATAAGATGTCAACTTCTTTGGTTTTATGTTAAGAATTTTTACCGTTGCTAATATAGCCGTTGAACAGTAATCACGTGATTAGTATAAATATAGGACTTTAACAAATCCAATTTACTCAGACAAAGGAAGCGATGGACTCATCCAGTAGAATTGCCCCATACGAAGCCCATTTTTCGGAGCTTGGAAAAGAGTTGGCGTCTTTGGGCTTCACCCTTGACCAAGCCCAAACTGAGCTTCATCATGTCAAGCTCGAACGTGACCGTCTACGGTAAAAGTGTAAGTTGATTGAAATTACCACTCGAGCGATGTTATCTGAGCCACCCTAAGAGTCTGTCACCACTGCACACCTTACCCATAGGTCTTATGCGGCTGTTATAAGGGTTTATGTAAAAAATAAGTAGTACTATGTTCATGTACATTATTTTTTGTATATAATAATGAATATAATTTCTAGTCATTTTTGATACATTGTAAATAGTTTTTAAAGTACAAATGGTGTTTTTAGTTATTATTTAATTAAGAAATATATTTTATTAAATGAAGGGATTTTTGAATTAAATAATATTATAATAAAATAATAATATTATTATTAAATTATTTTTTATTAAATATAAATGATCTTATAATTTTATGAATGCAATTAAAATTTTTTATTAAGGTTTGAAAGCCATTTCTGTCAAAACCCGTGAATTTTTTATAAATGTCGGTTTTTATTTTAAAAGTGAAAATTAACATATTTATAAAAATAATTAGATAAAATAAATGTCATTTCTGGAATCAGGACGTCGAAATTATCCAACGGTGAATTTTTCATAATTTTCTGAGACAGTCAAAATTTTGGGTAAAAATTAAATACCGTTTAAATATATAATGTGTTTTATGACATCATAATGAACCAATAGTGATGTAATAAAATAATATAATCTTCATTTTCGGACAATATATGTTTTACCATTAAAATAATGTGATTTTGGGTTTGTTTGACTTACTTTTCAAAGCATTAATGGACCCCTCAAGACTTATTCAACACCTAGCCTTTTTAAATTAATTTTCATGGGAGTGTGACTCACCTCCACATAAGAAACCCTAATATTTTAAGAATTTAGGACTTTGGAATTATAAAATATTTTTTTCCTCTTCCCTTTTAAAAAACCATGGGCAAAAATCATGGTATGGTTTGTGGTTTGGGTTAATTTAATGTAAGGGGACCCAAACCTAAATAATAAAGAATTCCCTCACCTTTCCTATATAAACCCACCCAAGATGCCACTTCCTCCTCACTCAAAGCCCATGTAGTTCGTCCAACCTCTGCCCTACTCTCTCTACAATCCTCCCAATGTGCCCCAAGCTCCCAATAAGCCTCTCACAAGCCTCTCTCTAGCCTTTGGAATCACACTTCCAAGTAAGGGTTTTTTCTTCCTTTCTCATTTTTGTCAATTTTCTTTAAGTTGTATTGCACTTTTAATTTAAATTATTAATGTTGGGGTATGGTTTCTCACCTCCCCCATACTAAATTCTTATTGTTTGAATGATGGGATACCCCTTTCTGTCTCATCAAATTCCTCCCATGTACACCCGTTACTATGCCGAAATTCTGAAAGGAACTTCTCTCTCTTCTTTTACATTCAAGCAATAATTTTGTATCATGAATCTAAATTCCATTAAAATTGTTGGGACATGTATCTATATGACCTCCTTACTTTCCATTTCATGTAAATATTATTAGGAACCCCTTTCTCTCTCATCAACCATTTTTATGAATTCTTATGTTACGTCGTTACGCTGCCGAAATCACACCTATTTTCTAAGCCAATGTCATTGTGTAGTGAATACCATGCCCATTTCTCCATTAAGGGTATTCACCTTTATGCAAATTTACTTATTGATTATAAAGTTTCATGTATGAATTCCATATTCCTTTATCGTGGAATAAATGATTATGTTTTATGAATCCATGTTTTATGATCCATGTGGCACACTTATGCATGAAATGAAATGTTTAAGAAGGGTTCTCCCTTATAGCGCTCCAATGCATTGGGTAAAGTATAGTATCATGATACGTCATGTGCAATGAGTGTTGACTCATTCTAATTTAAGTGCAACGAGGGTTTACTCGTGCTTTATGTGCAATGAGGATTTACTCATGCTCTATGTGCAATGAGCCTTGGCTCATGCTAATTCCATGTTAAGTGTTGTTTCCACATTTCCATGTTATGATTATCATGCTTTATCATGCCTTTATGTTCATGTTTTTCTTATGCCCTATTGATATGCCTATTGTCTAACATGTATTGTACTCCTCATTTTATTCCATGTGTACTCCCTTACTTGGCTTTATAGCTCACCCTTTTCTTATGCATGTCCTCAGGTTATCCCATGCAATGCTAAGTACGAAGGAATATAGTGGTCATGAAAAGGAATTTTTCAATAAAGATGTTGTTTTTCATGTTTTAAGTTTTTATGTAATGATCCTAATCCCCAAAGACACTAAACCTCTCGATATTCTTTGTTTTATCAAGTGAAGTTTTATGTAATAAATCATGTTTAAGTTGTAATAAAAAGCAGGGTTGTCATAACCGGGGACTGGGGGGTGTTGTCCGGGGGTGGGTGGGGGTGGGGGGCTGGCTGAGGTATGGGGGTGGGATGTCCGGGGACAGTTTGGGGGGCTTTCCGAGGGAGTTTTTTTGGGGTGGGGGAGGTTGTTTGAAGGTGGGGGGCTATCCCAGGGGAGTTTTTTGGGGGGGAGCTATTTGAGGGGGGTTGGGGGTTGTCCTGGCTGAGGGTGTGGGGGGGCTATCCGGGGTGTGTGTATGGGGGGTATCCATGGGGGGGGAGTGGGGGATGGGGGTGTTTTCTAGGGGGGTTGTTCCGAGTGTGGAGGGGGGATGTCCGGGGGGTTGGGAGTGGGGTTGTTCGAGGGGGGAATGGGGGTTGTTCGGGGGTGGGGGTGGGGGGAGTGTGGGGGATGCAGGGGGGTTGGGAGGGGGATATTAAGTACTTAACTTTACTCTATATAGTTCAATTTCGAGAAAACATAGCCGAATGGTTGTCCAAACCTCTTTTCAAACCACCTCATCACATACGGGAAACATAGTAGGTCCCTACTAGAGTAGAGTAGTGATTTTAATGGTATGATGTCAAAATTGGTCTAATGGACAATTTTATAAATAGATAGTAGGCCAGCTGGCCAAATTCCCAAATGGCCAAACACCCTAATGGCCAAACTCCCTAATGTCCTAACGCCCTAATGGCCTAATGCCCCAACACCCTAACGGCCCAACTCCCTTACAACCGAATGGAAAATTGGACAAATGGACTACTGTACTAATTACCAAATTTCCTATTGGCCTAATGGAATATTATCCTATTGTCATATTGTTCTAATGACCAAATATCCTAATGACATATTAGACTATTGGACTAATGGAATTTGGCTAAATGGATACTTGGCCAATTGGCCAAACTCACAAATACTCAAATGGGAAAACACCCTAACGTCCTAATGACCTAACTCCCTAACATCCGAACACCCTAACTGTCAAACTCCCTAATGGCCAAACACCCTAATAGCCAAACACTCTAATGGCCAAACTCCCTGACCCCCTAACGCCCTTACACCCAAACACCCTAACTCCCTAACACCCTAATTCCCTAAAGGCCTAACACCCTAACACCCTAATGCTATAACGACCTAACACCTTAATGGCCTAAAGGACCAATGGCCTAACAATGTCCCAACAACCTAACGGCCTAATGGACAATTTTCCAAATGGACTTCTATCCTAATTCCCTAATGTCTTATTGGCCTAATGTCCTATTAGGATATTGGCCAAATGGAATATTATCCTATTGTCCTAATCACCAAATGGCCTAATGGCGTAATAGCATATTGGCCTAATGTCCAATTGGCTAAATGGAGACTTGGAAAATTGGCCAAATTCCAAAATGTCCAAATGGCCAAACGCCCTAATGGCCTAACTCCCTAACAGCCTAACGACCTAAGGGTCTAATGGAAAATTGGCCAAATGGACTAATTTCCTAATTACCTAATGTCCTATTGGCCTAATGGCATATTATCCTATTGGCCTAATGACCAAATTTCCTAATGTAATATTAGCCTATTTTCCTAATGGACAATTGGATAAATTGAGACTTGACCAATTGGTCAAATTCAAAAATTCCCAAATGGACAAATACCCTAATGGAAAAACAGTCGTTAGAATGTCCTAACATCCTAACACCCTAAGAGCCTAATGCCCTAACATCATAATTCCCTAACAGTCTAATTCCCTAATGGCCTAACTCCCTAACAGTATAATGCCTTAACGGCCTAAAGCCCTAACCGCCTAACGCCCTAATGGCCTAATGCCATAACACCCTAATTCCCTAACACCCTAATGCCCTAACTCTCTTACAGCCTAACAACCTAATTGTCCAATTTTCTTATTATATATATATACTAACTGGATAAATATGTCCAATTTTCATTTGCATTGTTTATTTGTTTATTTTTTATCTTATTGTAGGTTTATTGAAGAAGAATATTGGAATGTATTGGAGTTGTTTGGATCACTGGATATGTGAAGAAATTTGTCTTCCATTTATTTTTTTTGAGGATCCTGGTATTTATGCTATTTTGAATTGATTTTTTTTCTGATTTTATCTCTGTTTCTTCTATTTGAGAAGAATCACTATAATTTAAAAACAAAATCCCAGCTTAGCGGATACCTATGGTGGTATCTAATGGTTGTATTTTTTTCTAGTGTCTATCAACCACCAATGGTGGTCGCTGTAGGCCGATTTTTAGGTCACCTATAGCAACCGCTATTCATCTGAGCATTAGGTCTCTTATAGAGACCTCCATTGGAGGTCGCTGTAGCCCTACACCGACGGGCCTAATGTGAACATCATTGGCGGTTTCAATGAGGTCTCTAAATACCATTATCGACCTCTAATAGTGGTCAATAATGGTCCAATTTCTAGTATTTTTGGGATAAGCAAAGAGGAGATGGTGTGGGAAGAGTCTAGCTTTGATATGATCCTCACCCTCATAGATTAGAGTGTATCCATAGAGGTGGTCTTTATTAGGGTTATAGAGGTTTTGGATAAAGTTTTAGATATCATCATGTTTTGTTGTTTCCATCTTCTAGTGATCCAGATGTTGTCTAAGGTATCCTTTTCGTCTTTTCTACATGGGTATATGCTTTTTTTAAATCAGTAGAAACACACTCCTTTATATGATATGCCCTTGTCCATTATTTGGTACTTGAGGTGGAGAGGCTTCTAGTTCCCTTGGAATTGAATACACCAGCTGAATATTGATCTTATTTGTATTAAGTGTCTAGAAAATGTAAGATAGTGTTAGAGAAGAACCTCTCTTTGGGAGACTTCCTATGTTTGTAGATATATCTGTATGACATCATCCTTATCATGGATTGTCTATTTTCAGTATAGGATATTTAGGATTTCTTTAGGAGGAAGGTTGAGTAATATGATTCTAGTGGAGAGATAATAGTGTTTTTGGTGAGTGAGACTCATATATGAGTCATATGTATTTTTAATATTTGACTTACTTGATGGACATGATGATACTGAGTTCATCAGAGGTTCAACCGATGGTATTTCCCAAGGTTATAAGATAGTAACCTGATGTTTTTTCTAAGGATGTTGTGGTGTTACCCCCTTGATGAGAGATCGAGTTTGGTATCATTCTACCACTAGGTGTGTCTCTTATCTCAATGTCTATATATATAATGGACCCTTCTAAGTTGTGAGATATTCTAGTATAGGTCGGTTATCTATTATAGTGAGGTTTTGTTCGACTGAGTGTGTCAACTTAGGGTGCACCAGTTTTTTTCGTGAAGTTGGTTGATGGTAATTTGAAATTATGTATTGATTATCTTCACTTGAACCAGGTGACTGTGAAGAACTAGTACCCTCCTCAACATATTAATGATTTATTTGATCATCTAAAGAGATCTAGTTGGTTCTTGAAGATCGTTATTTTTTCAGGATATCATCAAATATAGGTGAAGGATGAGGATATTATGAAGACAACTTTTTGATGTCATCATGGGCATTATTAGTTCATTTTGATGTTTTTTTGGTGTGATAAATTCTCCATTTTTTTATGGGTTTCGTGAATGTAGTATTTAGGGAGTTTCTAGATAAGTTTGGGGTGATTTTTATTAACAAAATTATTATGTACTCTGCATTTGAGGAGGATAATATTGAGTATTTTCATGCCATTTTGGGAGTTCCTCACCATCAATGGCTATTTGGAACGTTATCGAAGTTTGATTTATAGGATTATGAAGTTAATTTATTGGGTTTTTCATGTCCCAATAAGGAGTAGATGTGTATTCTTTTAATATAGAGGAAGTCTTTTCTTGGGTGGACCCCCCAAGACTGTTGCAAAGGTACAAAATTTCCTTGTCCATACATGCTATTATAGTAGGTTCATAGATGATTTATCTCAGGTTAAGATCCCTAAATAACCTTTACTAGAAAGGATTAGGAATTCTTGTGGACTGATTAATGTTAGTAAGATTTCGAGTACCTGAATGAGAAGTTTTTTAATGATCCAGTCCTTTGTTTACCAGTTGAGGGAGTTCAATTTGAGGTTTTATGTGATTCTTTGCATCTTGGTTTGGGTTTTGTTTTGATGCATTAGAGATAAATTGTTTCTTATGTGTCTCAGAAGTTATCTCCCCATGATAATAACTATTCTAACCATGATATTGAGTTGATGATAGTTGTTTTTTACTTAAATTTGTGGTGACATTACCTCATCAAATCACATTTTTTTTTGTTTTTACTGATCATAAGATATTAAGGTATATATTATCTTAGAATTTCTTAAACATGTGACAATTAAGTTGGATGGAATTCTTATAGGAATATGAATTAGATATTTCATACACACCAGGAAAGTGAAATTTTATGGTTGATGTGATGAGTAGGAAGTCATGTAGTGATTCTATGTGTGAATCTATAGATTCATAGAGAGTTATAGAAGAAATCTAAAAGATTCATCTCAATATGGGAGAGGTTAGAGGAAAGATTTTATTTTTAGATTATAGTGTCATCTTATTTGGTGTAGTGGGTAGAGGAGTCCCAGTTAGGGGATTCTGAGGTGGATTTCTGGAGAGTTTGGGTTTCTTTTTTAGTATTCCCTTGATGGTTGGTCTGAGTATGATCAACACTAAGTGTTGTTTCAGAAAATTATTTTCATTCCTTTTGTGATGCATGAGGTGGTTCATTATGAGTTCCATAGATTACCCTTTGAAGTACATCTAGGAATGAAAAACATATACTGAGACTTGTGAGGTTAGTTTTGGTGGCCTAGTTTAAATCATGTAGTTACGGAGTTTGTGTCTTGATGATTGGTCTTCCATTAGGTGAAGGTCGAACACCATGTTCCCAGTGATTTTCTTTGGTTGTTATATATTCCCTAGTGTAAGTGAGAGGATATCTCGATGGAATTTGTTACTAGTTTACCTATATCTTAGGGAGTATTTGATTCTATATGGGTGATAATGGATTTTTTGATGAAATTATCCCACTTTATAGAAATTAAAAAGTCGATCATAGTGAAGGTTTTGTCGAGGGAATTTTTGGAGGTGGTGGTGAGACTCCACAAATTATTGAGGATGATCATCTCTGATCAGGATCCTCATTTTACCTCCAAGGTGCGGAGTGGCCTCTAATATTCTTTTAGATATTAGTTATTCCTTGGAACATATTTTCATCCACAAATGAATGGTCAGGTAGAGGAGAATATCCAAAATTTTGAAGACATGTTACATTCTTATTTACTTAATTTAGGAGGTTTGTGGATGAGGCACCTATCCTTGGTTGAGTTTTTTTACAAAAATAATTTTCACTCCACCTTTGGTATGGTGTACTTTGAATCTATGTAAAGATGACCTTACTGTTCTCCATTGTGTTGAATAAGGGTCAAGGAGGTAATAATTATCAAGTTAGAACTAGTTAAAGTATGAAAGAGAAGGTTCAGGTGATTCATGAGAGGATGAAAGCAATGTGGGGTCATTAAAAATCATATGTTTATCATACAAGGAGACCTTTGAATTTTGATGTAGGAGATCACATGTTTGTGAAAGTGACTCCTCGTCATAGAAAGTAAAGGTTTGGTCATGGGAGTAATCTTTCTCCCCAGTTTTTTGGGCCTCTCAATGTGTTTTCTCATGTTAGATTCATGGTATATTAAATAGAACTTCCCCCATATATAATCCATATACATTATTTTTTTCATATTTCCTAGCTTCTCCATTATCTTCATAATGACTTCCACATCATTGATTGTGGAGAGATTGATTTTGATGATGATGAGACCTTCAAGGAGTGGCCTATGGAGATCTAGTACCACTGGTAAAATGTGTTACGTAGGCATTATATTCCCTTGGTTCATGTCTTGTGGTGGCATGTTGGTGTAGAAGAGAGTTCTTGGGAACATGAGTCTTAGATACATGCTCTGGAGAATGATCTGTGTTAGGTAGGGTTGTGTTGTGGTCCTATGGGTTGATTCATGGTCTTATAAAATTTTATAGGTCTATAAATACCACCTATGACATTAAAACCCCACTTTCTCCCACTTCGTTCTCTCATACCCTTGGTGACCAAGTGTTTCACCCCCTGTTTCAAGTAATTAACCCTTTATTTTTTTAAGTATGTAAAGTTTTTGGGTGAAGTTTGGGAGGGTTTAGAGGACTTTTTAAAAAAAATTGATTTTTTGGAGGTTCACGGTTTGAGAAAATTTAGTAGAAACTATGCAACTCCTACAAGAAATTGTGAAAAGTGAGACATAGGCTAATGGGTAGGTATATGGTAAGGCGTATAGTTTGTCCAAATCATTTGGTCACCCAAGCATAAAAATGAAATTTGGAATAGAGGTAAAAGCATGGTTGGAACATGATTTGTCTAACTGTGTGATACTTCTATGTGAAGGGTGTTTAGAGGTAGTGACTGGTGCATGGTTTGCAAACAATTTTCCTAAATTTGTGTCTAAACCATAAAAGGTTAAAAATTATATCCTTAAATTGTGTATTTCACTTGGTATTACCTATAAACCACTCATTTTTTCTATTTGATGGCCCTAACTCAGTTTTTTATTCTCCCAAAGGTTATAGAGACTCTTCCCTTCAATTCGGGAGTGATCTGCTGGCAAATATTTGTGTTTTGAAGCCCATATTCCTTAGTAAGTCTATGTTCTTTATGGTTTTCCTTAGATATATTATTCTTCACTCTCTTAGATTCATATACCTAGTTCATTGGGGATATATCTATGATATATGATGCTAATCATGATGATATTTGATTGTGTTGATGATAGGGAATGATATCTAAGGCGTTTTTTAGAGATTCAACCTGGTTTTGTTGAATAATTCGTGTCGTTATTCACTTTCCGCATAGTTTCTGAAGAATGTGGCTTTAGTCACAGCTCATGTTGTTATAACTTGAAGTATTAGTTTCAAAGTTTTTGAATTTATTGAAATTTATTTTGAAATTTATGTGAAAATAATGGTATAAACCCTCTTTAGTTATGGTTTTTGTATTTGTGAAATTTGGTTGCTGTGAAAAGTACTTGGTTTATGGATTTTAAAATGTGAATTTTTTTTGATTATTGGTAATGGTTTGATGGTAATGTTTTCAATAAAAGAAATTTTTTATTGAAATGGATTTAAATGTTTGTTTTTTAATTGGTTTTTTTCATAATGGTTTGTGTGTGTTCATGTGCATTAGGACGGATAAGGGTATGAAGTTTCCCCCATAATTAGTGGTATGGATAATTTTATGAAATTTATCCCTTCAAAATGGTTCATCAAGTGATTTATTAGTGAAAGGATAACACACCACTCATGAGAATAGAGAGTTCCAAGGTTTCACGCATGGTTGGAGGTGTGGATATGTGGAATGGATTGTTCCAAAATGGGATTTGAAAAATTGTTTTTATAGATTTTTTTGGTATATTTCCATGAAAACTATTTTGGTTTGAAACTCTTTGGATTTAATATAAAGTGTTAAATTGTTTTAAAGTTTTTTTTATAAATTTTTTTTCATAAATGTTATAACATGTTCTATCCTAGTGCCATGACTAGAGAAGACTTTTGGGGAAAACCTACTGAGTTTCATTAATAAACCCCTACTTTGTAACCATAGTGCTTTTGATGATATTATTTAATGGTACACAGGTAAATTAAAGGTGCATAATTTGTTTAGTGATGCTAAAAAATACCTTGGGCACTGATTGTGGAGTTGGATCTTGGAGCATGTTGGGATTATTGGAGTTGATTTCTTGTAGTCTTTGCATTTTGTTAGTTTTAACTTCATCTTTGTACTCTAATATAGTTTGGTTATATTATAGTTTGGAATTTTTTTCTGTTTGGTTTTACATTGATTTGTATTACATTTTTATCATGCATCATTTAGGGGTTATTTGGTTATGGTTATCTTGGTTTTTTTGGTTTATGTTTCAAAGGTAAACTCATCCCCCAATTTTATTGAATCCCTTGGAATTTATTATTAGCCTTTGGTTCCTTGGGGATGTCTCCTAAGTCCAAGTAGAAATTATACCTCAACTCGAGCCAATAAGGAGGTGCGGGATGATACAAATGGTATCAGTCTTAGTCATTCCAAATATTTTGGGACAAGTGGTATCAGTTTGTTTGAACCTAGGGTATCGGTTGTGTGGGTCTTGGAGTTGAAAATTCCTTCTATTTTAGTCCTTGAGTTAAGATTTTAGAAAGGAGTAAGATTTTAAAAACTTTAAAAGTAGAGCATAAAAGGCATATCTAACCTATTTATTCTAAACATCAAGCTATCAGGTAGTTGGGTACATAAGTGTTATAGAGACACTTATATGAGTTTTAATCTCATTGTCATGGGTTTATATAATTAGAGAATGACAAGCATTAATAGAAATGACTTCCCACTAGGAGTGGATATTTCATTTTGAGTAATGATTAATTTTTTGGAGAAAATGTGTTGATTTTTTTTAAAATGTTGAAATTTTTTTCAAATGTGAGATTCTGAAAAGGGAATGGTTGTGGTGTTTTGAAGATGGTTTTATTTTCAAAATCAAGGTGGAATTTTTAAAAATGGGTTGAAAAGGGAAAGTGTTGATTTTTGGAAAGCCTTTTTGTCATAGTTTTAATATGGAAAATTTAAAATTGTTAATCATTCAGTTTCTAGAGAGTGATAATTATAGATTTTGTTGTGTTTATATAAATGGAACCCATTATGTAGCATAGAAACCAACCGGAAGAGTCTACTAAGAATGTGGTTGCACCAGATGAATAGGTTAACCAACAACTAGTTCAAAGTATTTTATAAGATTTTTAGGCCATGGATAGAGGTAATCGAAGGGATAAACCAAGGAAAATGGATCATTTCATTCAGATCCAAAAGAATAATCCACCCATATTTCAAGGTGATTTGGAACCAAAGAATACATAGGTGTGGATGAATAGGATGAATCAAATATTCAATTGTCTTGGCACACCAGTACAGTTGAAAGTAAATTTGGTAATGTTTATACTAGAGGATCTTTCACGCCAATGGTGGGATTTATCAGTTTAGGCTAAATTAGACTAAGTCATTTAATAGGATGGTTTTAAAGAATTGTTCAGCAAAAAATTCTATCCTCATATGTTCAAGATTTAAATAACAATAGAATTTTTTAGCTTGAATCATGAAAATATATTAGTGATAAAGTATGAAAATAAATTTTTGAAATTAGTCCACTTTTCACTGGAAGTTACTTCTAGTGTGTCCTTGAAAGTAATCATTTTTAAATCAGGGTTGAGGAAAGAGATTCACTTGAAAATTTTCGTGCTTTGTATAATGGGTTATACAGATATGTTCAATAGAGTGACAGTGGTAGAAAGGGATATCTCATGAGATATGAGTGGAGGAAGAATGTTGATACCTATGGGAAATGATGGTAACTCTAATGCTAAGAATAAGTAGAAGAGGGACAATTATTTTCAAAGTAGTGGGATGACTCCGAATCAGAAAGATGGATCAGTGAATCATCATCCAAAACCAAAGATATCGATTTTATTTTTTCAATGTGGTTCATTTGACCACATGAAGTGAGATTGTATGGAACCACCTAGATTATTCTATAATTGCAACCAGATGGGGCATATTTGGTTATATTGTCATAGTGTCATCTCATGTTTCATAGATGTCGTATGATTCAATGGGATGAGTGAAAAATAATACATCTCATCAATAGAACTGAGTTATCCATGGTGATTCTAGTAATATCATGACTCCTCAACAAGGGAAATCTCAATAGGGTAATAAAGAACAAAGTGTAGCGAGTAAGTAGTTATATGTAGTTGATAAAGTGATTGTTGATGATCAATCTAGACCATCAATGGTGAGAGTTTTGATTCTTTTTAATTATACCCTTATACAATATTTTTTTGATATGGGTGAATCCCATTCATTTATTTCTTCTTGTGTTTTTGAACTTCTGTTTTTAAGTGTTTAAATGAAGCCTTCTATTTTAAAACATCAACATCCTCTTAGTCAAAGATAATGTCAAGACATTATGTGTAGAGCATGTTCTATAACTATTGATATAGATAAGTTTATATGGTATTTCTCTATGCTTAATATGTATTTATATGAAAAAATCCAAGGTACGGATTGGTTGATAATGTTCAAGTCTCACATAAATTATTATACATGAAAGGTTAGTTTTACAACTGATGATGTTGTCGAGCATCTCTTTAGAGGGTATGGGAATGTAAATACAAATGAAACGGTCATGTTGGCATGAGTAGTGGTAACGATCTCATTCCAGTTTGTAGATTTGACCTTGGAATCAATGGATGATATCAAAAATAGTGGTTTTCGAGTAGTTTTTGATCAGTTTCTTGATGTTTTTTCCAAAACATTCTTAGGGTTCCCACCCACAAGATAAGTGGAGTTTATAATTGATCTCATACTAGGTACCATTCCCATTTCCCTTAAATCTTATTGGGTATCACCAAAAGAATTAAGGGAATTGAAATTGTGGTTGGAAGAGCTATAAAGTAAAGGGTTCATTTGGACAAGCAAATATTTGTTGGCAGCACCGCTCTTGTTTGTCAAAAAGGCATATGGGAATCCTTAGTTGTGTGTATATTATAATAAGATCAACCAATTTATGATAAATAATTGGTATCCTCTTCCACACATTGATGATATGTTTTATCAATTGAGGGGAACCCATGGGTTCTCTAAAATTGACTTGCGAATAGGATATCATCAATTGGGGGTTCATAAAGAGGATATTCCAAAAACAGCTTTCAAGAGTAGATGTGGCCATTATGAGTATATGGTTATAAATTTTGGTATTATGAATGCACAATTAGTCTTTATTAAATTAATGAATATTATATTTCAAAGATATATGGATTCTTTTGTGGTGGTGTTTGTGGATGACAAATTAGTGTATTCAAGGACAAGGGTTGAGCATGATCAACACTTGGCGATAATGTTAAGAATTTTGTGGGATCATCGTCTGTATTCCAAATTATCAAACTATGATTTTGGATACAATAGGTACATTCCCTTATCCATGTAATATCTGAAAGAGGTGTTTTTTGGATCTAAAAAAGATATAATTTATTATCTCTTCACAACCGCCAAATAATATCTTTGAGATACAAAGTTTACTTGGAATAGCTGGTTATTACTGATGTTTTTTGTGATTTTTCATGACAAGACTCACCGATTAAATATTTAAAAAGGAATAATGTTCCATTCCAATGGAACTAGGAATGTCATAATTCTTTTCAAGAGATTAAATTTTTCCTTACATCAGCACTAATCTTGATTTTTCTGAAATGATGAGAAGGGTATGTGGTGTATTGTGATGCTTCGGGATCAGGTTTTCAATGTGTTATCATGTAGTTAGATCATGTTGTTGCTTATGGCTCATGGTATTTATGGTTTCAGGAGAATAACTACCCAACACATGATTTAGATTTAGTTTTTGTAGTTCATTCTTTGAATACATGGTGTCATTACCACTTTGGTGAGAAATTTAAAGTGTTTACATATCACAAGAGTTGGAAACATATTTTCTCCTAAATATATTTGAACCTAAGATAAAGAATATAGAAAAAGTATCTCTAAATGTTTGAATTTGACTTGATGTATACACTGGGTAAATACAATTTTTTGGAAGATTCATTAAGTGGAAATTCATATGATCTATTGGAAAAAAAGTCTTCAGAATAGTGGCAGTTTATGGAAGTGATAGCTGACATGCACCTAGATTGTGAATATTGAGGTAGTTAATTGTTTCTTTCTAGTCTCTTTGGATCCAAATTTGGTAATGATGGTTAAAGATGCACAGACATCCAATTCAGAATGTATTTCAATGAGGAAAAAAATCAATGGTGGGGATACTATTCAGGGATGGAAGTTGGATGGGAGTTTAGTTTTGTGGTTTTGAAATCATATGGTTGTACCTGCAGTTTGTTAGGAACAACTTATTTTTTCTTACCACCATTCAAGATGGTTTGTTCATCCTAGAATACAGAATATGTATATGGAATTGAAATCACACTTTTGGTGGGTTGGCATGAAAAGGAAGTTGGGAGATTTTTTTATTGAGATGCTTAACTTTTTAGCAGGTTAAAGCATAGCATAAAAGATCAGATGGTGCGTTGCAGTCTTTACCTATTCGTTTTTGGAAATGGGAGCAGATATCCATTGATTTTGTAAGAGGTCTCCCAATTATTGTTCTAAAACATGATTCCATATGGGTGATAATTTATCATTACCTAAATTCGTCCCATTTCATCCCTATTCATGAATATCATTTGGTGGAGGACTTATCAAAAATCTATATCTAAGAAGTGGTAAAAATACATGGCATACCAGTTTTGATAGTATCAGACTAAGATATGAGGTTTATATCTCATTTCTGGAAATCCTTGAAGTAAGACCTTGGGACTCAGTTGACCATGAGTACAATGTATCATCCTCAAACAGATTGAAAATCCGAAAGGAAGATAAAAATTTTGGAATAAATGCTTTGGGCTTATGTAATGGATTTTGGTGGCTCATGGAAAGAGAATGTACCATTAGTAGAGTTATCATATAATAATATTTATCATTCCTGGATCCATATGTATCTTTTTGAATCATAGTATGTGTGTATTTATTGTTCTCCACTCTATTGGGTGGAAACAAATGAGACTTCACTGTTTGGGATGATCCTTGTCCAAGAGACAGCGAAGAAAATTTAATTGATCGAGAAAAGGATGGAGGCAGATCAAAGTTATTAGAAATAATATGTGGATACTTTTATATAGTTGTTTTCATTCTAGTTGAGTGATCATGTGTTCTTGAGAATATATCTAAGGCTTGGGAATCATCTTTTTGGGAAATAGGAAAGTTATCTCCTTGATAAAAAGGCCCTTTTGAGAAACTTGAATGGGTTGGTGAGGTGTAATATCTATTTCCATTTCCATCATGGTTCAGTTTAGTTCATAATTTGTTTCATGTATCTCAGTTGAAAAAGTATCAACCTGATTCTAACTATGTGATTCAATGGGATCATGTTGACCAATATTTAGATGCTTTGTTGGTGCATGTTCCAGTGTAGATTTGGATAGGCAAGAGATATTATTATGTGTGAAAATCATCAGACTAGTGTGGGTTTTGTGGCAACATGTTTAGATTCTAAAATAAACTTGGGGACATGAGAAATAAATAGTTGAGTAATGGCCCAAGCTCTTTTAGGCCAATGGGATTTTTCCACTTTCAGGGGATGAAAAGGACAATGGTGGGTAGAATGTATCACCCCCAGTTTCTATTTAGTAACCCTTTCTTTGTGTTTTTTAAGGATGTAAAATGTTTGGGTGAAGTTTGGGAGGGTTTAGAGGACTTTTGAAATGTTTTAATGGATTTTTTTAAGGTTCATATTTTGATCACTGTTAGTAGAAACCATGAAAATCCTACTAGAAACCATGTAAAGTGAGAAAGAGATTATTGGGTAGGCGCACAGTTAGACACATGGTTTGGCCAAACCATATATCCACTTAGGAGTAACAGTGCAATTTGTAACAGTGGTAAAAACATAGTTGGATCACGTTTTGTCTAACCATGCAATACAACCATGACAAGGGTGTTTAGAGGTAGTTGTTAGTGCATGGTTTGCACACATTTTTCCAAACTATGTGTGTAAACCATGAATATTTAAAAATTTGATCATTAAATTGTGGATCTCACTTAATATTACCTATAAACCACTCGTTTTTCCTCTTTTATGGACCTAAATCATTTTTCTATCCTCCCAAATACTGTGTAGACTCCTCCCTTATATCTGAGAGCAATCCATTGGGAAATCTTAGTGATTTGACACCTAGATTCCTTGATAAGTCTTTGTTATTGGTGGTTTTACTTATATATATTCTTCTTAACTCTCTTAGATTCATAGATCTATTATTTTGGGGATATATATATGACATTTTATGCCAATCATGATGATATTTGTCTATTTTGATTATATGGAATGATATCTAATACATTTTTTTTAGAGATTCAACCTAGTTTTATTGAAGAATTTGTGTCATTCTTCATTTTCTTTATAGTTTCCAAGGTAGGTGGCTTCACTCTTGAATCCTCTTATTAGCACATGAATGCATAGTTTCAATATTTTTTTATTTTTGATGTTTATTGTGAAATTTTTGTGAAAATCATGGTAGAAACCCTATTTAGTGATGGTTTGTGGATTTTTGAAATTTTGTTATTGTGAAAAGTGTTTGGTTTATGGATTTTAAAATGATGATTTTAATATGTAATTTTTTTATTCTTGGTAATGGTTTGATGGTAATGTTTTCAATAAAATAAATATTTTATTAAAATTTCTTGAAATTATTTTTTGTCATTTGTTTTTAGAATAATGGTTGGTGTGTGTTCATGTGAATTGGGACGGATGAGGATATGAAATTTCCCCCATTATTAGTGGGATGGATAAGGGTATGAACTTTACCCTATCAAAATGGTTGAACAAGTGATTACTTGGTGAAAGGATGACTCTCCACTCATGGTTATAGGTAGTTACATGGTTGTATGCGTGGTTGGAGGTGTGTATATGTGGAATGGATTATGCCAAAATAGGATTTGATAAATGGGTTTTAAAGAGTTGTTTGGTTTATTTCCATAAAAACTATTTTGGTGTGAAACAGATTGGCTTTGATATAAACTGTTAAAATTTTTTAAAGTGTTTTATATAAATTTTATAACATGTTCTATCCTAGTCATATGAGTAGGGAAGGATTGTGGGGAAAAACTATTGAGTTTCATTACTCACCCCCTACTTTGGCACCTTGGTTCTTTTGCATATATTGTTTATCAGGACATAGGTAAAGGAAAGTTATCTCATTTCTTTAGTGAAGTTTCATAATACATTGTTCATTGATTATGGATTTGGAGCTTGAAGAATGTTGGGAGTTATGGAGTTTGTGTCTTGGATTCTTTGAGTTTTTTTGTTTTGTCTTCCAATTTGTACTCTGATATATTTTGGTTATAGTGTAGTTTGGAATTTTTGTTGTTTTGGTTATACATTGAGTTGTATGTCATTTTTATCATGCATTATTTATTGGTTAATTTGTTATAGTTATCTTAGTTTTTTTGGTTTATGTTTTAAAGGGAAAATCTTCCCCCAATTGTATTGAATCCCTTTGAATTTATTTATAGCCTTTGGCATATTGGGGATTTCTCCTAAGGAAAAGTTGAAATTATAATTTGACTCAAGTCAATAAGGAGGGGTGGGATGTTACACCAAGGGTAGTTTTTTAGGATATTTAAATCACATTATGGTAGGGATTAATCATCGGCTTCCCATGATCTATCTATGGTACTCTGAGGTACACTCTACCTTTCTTTTCTAGATATTTCTCTCTGTTAAATCTAGTTTCATCCTATTTCCTTTCTATGTTATAGGGGATTCTCTCCATCATTTTAATGGATTTTTATTGGTTTTTTTTTGGTGTAGTTGTGGTCCAACATCCTAGGAGGTATGTATTTTCTTGTGGGTGAAGTGATCAAAGATTTGAGACGTTGATCCATTCTCATATGAAGAACGTTGATACTTTCATGGTATGTGATTCATTAATTCTATTTTATTTACATGAAATCATAAATTGACAATGATTTTTACCATTTTATAGTTGTGTAATTAACCTAATAAATATTAAACTATATTAAAGAACATAATTAGATAGTGATCACATGTTGATGTTTTATATTATGATAATTCTTTGCCTCTTGTTTTGCTAGATAGTGTGTTATCCTTGCTATGATTGGTTTAGAATATTGATTATTCTTGGTTTAGCATGTTTAAATTGATGAAATTTTTAAATAACTTAAATCTAGTAATTTGTTATTTGGATAAATAATTAAAGAAGAGGCATGTTTAATAAATTTGGTATTTCTTATAATTTGGTGGTAATCAAATTGATGTGAGTATGCATGTTTAATTTAATATTCAATTCCATGTGTTAATTTAATTGTTAAATAACTTGAATTTGGAATTCTTGTAAATAATGAAAAGGATAAAAGGCGTGTTAATTGGTAATTGTTCTTCTCATAGTTTGATAAAATTGGTTTTATACTATAGAGCACGTTTAAACAATTTAACAGCTTGTTTTAGGTGATACCTTCGGTTTCCCATAGTTGGAATCTATTATATTGAATTGGTTAATTCAAGATGGATTAAAAACATTTGTATTGATAAAGATAAGTTATTGTGTCTAATAATACCCATTTTTTATAAAGTCTAAATGCCTTGGGTTGGTGGATGTAAGATCCTGGTTTCATTTGAAGCCTAAATGCCATGTTTTATGGCTTAGTTTTCCCTATTGACTATGTGTGTTTGTTTTATTCCTTCTGTGTGCTTTGGATATGAACCTTGAAATGTGATATGAGTTTGGGATGGCTGATTTGATATGGGTGGGGAGGCCTGAGGTTGTGGAAGTAGTTGACACCTGTGATGATGAGATCCATGGGGATATTTATGATGGTGTCAGGGATGGAACCAAGATGGTAATAATGGGTGTAATTTGGGTTTACCCATTGATGTACTAAGTTTTGATTCTTTCTATGAATCTATTTAAATGAATGGTGTTCAATTTTCTTGTTTTATTTGCATTCCTTTCCTCGTTGCTTATGGTAGTTGGTGGTGCTTGGTTATGCAACTCTCTTGTGGTAGCTTAAGATATTTCCTAGAGTATCTAGAATTTATGGAATGATGAGAATAATGTTTAATAATTCTTTAACCTATATGTTTGGTGTTTCTGGAATGAAAATGATATTTTACTCTTGAGAAGTTGTGGAATCAGTTTGAATTATGTCTAGAGGGAATATACTTAGCTTGATGGTTAAAGTAATGTAATAAAAATAATGATAATTAATTAATTAATATAAAGTAAATTGTTTAAGGAAAATAAATTAACTTAATGTATCTCTTAAATGATTGTGTGCTTATAGGATATTTAGTTCTCAACAGTGGCATCTGGGAGTCTAAGAGACATTATCTGATGTTGAGTCTAAGATTAGGTTATTCCCATGGTGTGGCTGTGAGCTATATAATATCCTATATTTTTTGAAATTCCACATGCTACATCACCCATGTTGATAGGTTGGATGAATCCTAGTGTATTGTAGCATGGTGTTTTTTCTATCAACCTGATAGTGAGGATGGATGGTTGACTGCCCCCTCTGGTCCCGCTCTCTTCTCTTGGTAGTATTATGTGTTGGCAGGGTGCCCTTGATGATTTATTACTATAATACATGATCTATTTTATGTGATACTTGGTGAGAAATACCCATGGTGATTATAGGAAATTAGTATACCTATTTAGGTGATGAGTTAGTTTCACTTTTTGTTCACTAGATTTTTGTATGCTTTATTTATCTTTTTCAAGACAGACTTGAGGGAGGATCAAACTAAGTATACTGTTATGATAACCTGACATATATATAAACTATTTTCTGGTTAGTAGGAGTCGGTTGGATATAGGGTTGGATATTACTATATCTTGGTTTTATAGGAGCTGTTTAGGCTTTGTGGTCACTGTCGAGTTTACCTTTTGGTACTTGTAATTTTTATTTCAGTTGTTTTAATATTGTATGAAATTACATGTATGCACATGGGATTTCATTTATTTTTATGATTATGGGTTTATTGGTGTTTCTATATTATCTCTCTCTTTATAATTTTCTCTTAGAGGCTAATTCCCCCCCATTTATATGTTTATTATACCCTTAGTGCTAGTCTCCAACCTGAGGCATACTTGAGGTGAGACTCAGGTGATCACCATCCTCCCTCTCTCATTTTCTACCCAATATGGGTACTCTTTTGGGGGAGTGGGTCCTGACATAATATATTTTTCATCCATAAGACTCTAGGCTTATTATAGTGTAAACATCAACATGGAATAACTCTAACAGGTCATTTTTCTTTTTATTCTAGGTAATATCAGTCTTCCTTCTGGTTTTACCTACTAAAAATACAATAAATGTTTTTTTAATATCTATTTTTATTATGGTTATATCCTTCATAACATAATATTTATTAAATTTCTCCTTTAATTTTGAATAATGTATACAAATAATTAGTTCCACAATATATTTTCATCCAACTTTGAGAGGAAAAAAAGGTATTTTTATCTAATTATCTTATATATATTACATATTTTTTCTTTTAACATTCATCAAAATAGAATCATTTATTATTTTTGTTCTATAATTATTTTAAGTGAAATTTATAGAATTCTTTAAGATGAAAAGTTGAATCACACTGATTTATTTATGCTTTATCCATTCCATGAGTAAAAAATCAACATTTTATATATCCTTGGCATTTTTTTCATATTCCAGGAGTCCTTGATTTGTGATCATCCATCTTTGATGAAACATGTGGTTTCATTATTATTGTGCAATATTTTTCTATAGAATTATTATTTCTCATCATATATGATAACAACCCTTTTTTAACTATCCATACACCATATCCATCACTATTTTTGAGAGGAACTTTAGAAAAATTTGACTTTTTAATCTTGATCATCTTCAGTTAAGCTCATTTATTAATGATTACAATTTTTCTTTCTTCAATATTATAAATAATATAAAAGAGACCTACTACCTCTAAAAAACAAAATATTTTTCTCTTTCGACCTATGATTTTTTAATTCTTGATGAAACTTTCAAGGATCAATATCGTTATTGCTTATTAATAGACTTTTATTACTCTTTGATAAGTAATAGATTGATTTATTTTTATGCTTTGAACAAAAAAATAACCCATAAAACAAAGATTCTTTGAAAATGAATTTCATATAGTAAATATCCTATTTTATCTTTGAAGAGTTTTAATAGCTCTTCCTTTTTGTGATGGAATTAATATTTACTGAATAACCCAAATTTATAAAATAATAGAACCCCATATATAGTGATTTTTTTTTGAAACATTTTTGTCTCACCCAAATCAACCATCTTCTTCAAAGTCACTAATATTATTCTCAGTTGAGGCCTGCTCTTCTCATCGTATCAATTATACCCAAAACATTATTTTCCTTGAGAGTGTGATATTTTTTTCATAGCTACTCCATTATTTTTTTATGGATTCCCGAACCCTGTATTCCTCTTTATATTCATTTATAACCTAAAATTTTGATTTTTTTCAAAGAAAATCCAATAATTAAAACACTAATTATGGATTTTGGGATATCCTTGAGCATTCTCTAAAAATCCACCACCTCAATTTTAAGATCCTCAATGTGTTTTCTCGTTTACTTCACTATATAGGTTAATATATCAACAATTATAGATTTTTCATCCACATTTATCTTGTGAACAATCACCATTATATATTTTCATAAAATTCTCTCACATAGCCTAAGAGTATTTAAATTCCATTATTATTTTATATATTGTTTTGGATAGTTATTCCCTTAAAGTTTCCATAACTTTCGTATCCACTTAAAAAAATTCCCTTTCCTAAGAGATCATTTTATTTCATATCATCAACATTAATTACATGCACTAAAATAAATTAGTCATACATGCAAAGATATCAAAATTAGTTTAGCATTTTACTTTTCCAAAAGATGATTTTTTATATAATGATAATTTGTACAAATTTATTGTTAAAAAGAGTATATATATTTTTTAAATTTATGAAAAATATACCAAACACAAAGCCCTATGATTTGATACCATTTGTTAGACCCAATAAGTAAATACCCTGAGGGTGAATTAGGGTATTAAAAAATTGTCTCTTTTTAAAATTTATTACCTATTTATTTATCATGTCTTTATATTTAGTTAAGACACATGAATCTAACACCCTTAATTTTATATGAAAGTAAATAAATAATATGAGGAAAACATTACTTGTTTCACCACCAATATGGAGATTATATCCAATAAGAAATAATGGATCAATTGTCATCTTACCTAAATTACAAATTAAAAATTAAAAATGATTTAGATAAGATTCTCTATTTTTCAATATTCAAAAACATCGCCATGTTCATGAGATCACTATAAAATTTAATATGAGCACTAAATTTATAATTAATCCCTAAAAATAATAGAAAATACAACATGTATATTATGTAGATTCAATTATGATAATCCTACTTATAATTTATTTTTAGTTCACTTTAATTTATAAAAGTGTGAAATTATATATTCTTCTATTACTAAAATTGAGAAACCAATCATTATTATCTTATAATTAAATATCTCATGCTCAAATATATTCCTACTTAAACTTATTTTCTAAAGAAAATAATTTTTATAAATATTTAATAGTATCTCTATATCTTTTCTCTATAACTTAAAAGATAGTTTTTATATGTCATATACATTAATAATGGTCAAATACCCACTAAAATTAAAATTAAAATCTAAGTATAATGACCCAATAAAATATATAATGTTTCTATATATTGAAATTATATTATATAAAATATTTATATTAATCATCACCCAAACAAATCATCTTTAATAAAACCAAAACTTGTTTATTTTGGAAAAATATGAATCTTTAAAACCATCATTGAGACCATTCTTCCTCTAAGAAAAATGTATAAGTTTATATATAATCTATAACACTAATTATAATGAGTTCCAGAAAATATTCATTGATAGGGGTAAATTGGTGAATGGTTATATTTTAAAATTCATTCAAAACAAATCTTCATCACAGATTAAAATGAATTACAAACAATATTTCTTTTAAAATTTCTACCTAAAAACATAATTAATGGATATAATTTATTTAATTCCATAACTAATCTAGAAAATTTACATAAACATAATGAACATATTTATGTAAAAGTTTTAGCATTAAAAATTAATTACTATATTATTTTCATGGAATGGTTTCATCCATTATCATACGATCCACTAGTATCATCCAATAGTCATAATGAACATGGTTTATCATTAAACTTGTGTGAATAAAAATTTATCCTGAAAAGATAATGGTGATATCATATAAATAAAATATATTTTTTAAATGATACAATAAATTTAGTATTCAACATCAATAATAATATCTAAATTTATTCCAATAGATTACAACTTCTTCTCATTCTCTATAATTATTAAAAAACTGAAATTCAATGAAGAAATTCCTCTCTTAGATCACTCAATATATTTATTTTTCTTATAATGAGATGAATTTATGGGTATATGAATCTTTTATCATCAACTAATAAGAATAAACATAATAAAAAATTATAAAACCAATGCAATCCACCATCCTCTTCAAAGTAAGCCTAAAATCTTAACTTTATAAGGATAACACCTTTAATAATTGTGTTGATGAATAACTAGACTTATCATTATCATCTTTGGGTGTTTTTTCTTCTTTACTATCTTTTTTCTCTATCTTCTCACGAAATCTATATGAGAATCTAAAAAATTATGTGATGACCTGATTCAAATTCTGAGGATTTAGACAAGGTGATCCAAAAATGGTATCAAATCCAATTTAGGGAAGTTTTATTTGGGAGTGGCTATGATATATGATTGTTTGGACTTATAAATTAATCGATAAATATGACTAGATAGTATAATTATAGTTGAATAATGACTTACCAAGGTATTATGAGTTTTATTTTGGTTTCTTTTTTTATTTCGACATAGTAATTTGAGTCACATTCATCCTGAGCAGGTTCTTATTAGTAATAACTTATAGGATAACATGATATATTTTATTATTTTGAGTAAATTTTAATCAATTACTAGAATCAATTATATATGTATATAAATTAAAACATCAATAATAAATTAATAGTGTTTTATTTCTTATTTATTATTGATAATTAGATTAATATAAATCTTTAATGGATTTATTTGACTAAGAAATATTATTTATTGCCTTTTTTAACTATATATTTCTTACTTATGTATCATGTAACGTTTTTGAAAATCCTTTTAATTATGATTTAAATTTTTTATTAATTTTATAAAAGGGGAATAAATGATAGTGGGGTAGGGGTTTTAACTTTATTGTCACTATATTTTCCTTAATTATAATGTGTTTTATATTCTTGGAAGGATAATATCATATTATTACCTATATAAATATAGATTATTCCACCTCTATGACCACCAATATCTATATAGTAATGGGTTGATGATCATGCTCCACTTTTTAGTCCTACCAATGATCCATAGGTCCTTGAATGGATTGCGCAACTATATCAAGATATAGACTTGGGGTACCTTAATCAGAGCCTATAACTACACATGTCATGTCAAATGTCTAATTTTTCTACCTCCTAAGATTTCTGAGTAATGTATCAATATAGGAATCTAGATAATGTATTGAATATATCCATTATATTTTTATATTTTTGATACCCTTAAGAAACATTGCGTGATACATGAGACATTTATACTCAAAGGGGTTTTTTTTATATATAGATGGTATGATTAAAGATATAAAAGACCTAGGGTTATCCAGGAAGTATTCTAAGGATTTGTTCGCTAATAAATTTTACCATGACACCCTTTATATGTTAAAGGTCCAATAATTAATATTACTCAGGAAAGGAGAAATTAAAATTATGGAGTGTACTGATAAATTCACTAATATTATTTAATTAACTCTTTAATTAAGTGGGTATGAGGAATCAAAATTAAAAAAAATTGAAATATACTTCATTAGACCAATCACTTCCCCTTAGAGTGCCTTGATTATTTTTACTAAGAAAGGTGTTGTAAGTTCATGGTTGTGAATAGATTAGTCAAAAGCTAACATTTATGATAATCCATTCATAACCAAAAACATCCATCCCCTTTTAGTTGATAAAAAAAATCATCCATCTGAGGTTTTAAAGAAATTTATTATTGATGAGAGAAGTACTAAGGGAAGTACGGTATCTGGTGGTGAACTTCTGGGAAGAAGTATAGGTGAGGGATATTCTATTGGGTAGAAAGGGTATTATGAAGATCTAATCATGAGTGAATACTTTCTAGTTATTAAAGATATAATTTCTCCTACTACTGCTCTCTTTGGGAAATCTATAGTGTGAAGTTATAAGTAAAATTTCCCAAGACATACTAAACCTCAATGTCCCTCCATGGAAAATCAATTCCACCAATGTGGTCTATATTAGTATCATCAATTTTTTTTACTAGATTAATCCATCTACGTGAATTGGTCAATAACCACCTAAAACTCAGGCATGTCATGATCATCCTAGGGGATGGTCAAGAGAGGTTTTTAAAGTTAACATTCAACTAAGACTTATTCTGTGTAGATATTTTATACAAAGTATTATCTTAAAGTTATATGAATAATCTATGTATCTTAGTGGTCTATATCTGATGGAGGTTAAGGAACTTCTATAGTAATATTTAAAATTTTAGTATCATATACACTTTCATTTTTATTATTCAATATATAGTATTTTCATTCCATTGTCTCTAAGAAACCAATATCTCTCTTAGTAATTAAAATAGAGGTATATTTGAAGATAATAAAATTGATAATCCATTAGGAAAGTGTGTATAGAGGATTGAAAATTATCCCTCTAGTTTTGTTATAGTATCCAATTATAGACATACCTATGATTTTTTCATCCCTGATATGAAAATATTTTATGTAATTTTGGGTATGGTCTAGTTAACCCATTTTTATTCCTATATTGATTGATACCAAAGGCGAGCCTCTATATCAAATCAAATTGGTATTATATATAAACTTATCAAAGTGTTTAAATTATAATTAGTTCATGTAAGACTATACTAGGGTAATGTTGAAACTATCACTTCTTAAATGTAAAGTGTGATTCTCGGTTCAATCTATGCTAAGAAATAGAGGAACATAGCTCATTTGGTAAGCCTCTTCCCTATTGTTTTTTCAAAATATTTCACAGGATTTCCTCCTACGTGATAGATGGAGTTTTTTAATGATCTTTATCTTAGAACAAAATATATTTTGAGTCCACTTTATTATATATACCCAACCAATAAAAGAGATATGAAAATTAAGTTGGAATAGTTCAAAGATAAGGAATTAACTAGACCCATCACTTCCCCTTAGGGTGCATCGATTCTTTTTACTAAGAAATGTGGTGGAATTTTATGGTTATACATGGATTATCACATATTGAATCAAGTGACTATCAAGAATCAATATCCATTCCCTACTATAGATAATTAATGTGTTCAATTAAATTTGGATTAATGATTTTTAAATATTGAACAAATTTCTATTTATCATCCACTTTAGGTAAGAATGGATAACATTGGAAAGATGGATTTTCATAGCCTCTATGGGCACTTTGAGTATATAGTCTTGTGATTTGGATTGACTAATGAACCTATTGTATCAATGGAATTAATAATAAGGATATTTAATTCATTATTAGATGGAATTTTAGTGATATTTATAGACAAAATCCTCATATACTCAATATCTCATGAGGAATATGGAATACATTTTTAGATCATATTAGATACATTATGAAAGCATGAATTTTAAAAGAAACTTTCCAAATTTTTCTTTTGGATTTAAGAGTTAAAATTCCTTGTGATTATAGCATCCAAGTCTAAAATTTATATTGATCTATAAAATATAGTGTTGGTTATGTATTTGAAATTAACCATGGAAATATCTATTTTTAGAATGTGGATGAGTTTTCAAGAACTTAAGGGATATTATCGTCACTTTATTTAACAATTTTAGGGGATAATTTCTCATATGATAGATTTTATAAATAAGGGTGTGAATTTTATTTGGGTTGATCAATACATCCCAAAATTCTATGAGAAAAAAAAGGCTTAAAACTTATTTTATCTTGATTATTCCTTACACAAGAGAAGGGTTTGAGGTTTATTATGATGACTCTTTAGTGGTAATTAGTTTTTTACTTATGTAGGATCATAATTTATAAGCTTATAGTTCTTAGAAACATTTAATTCAAGAAAAGAACTATATACCTATGATCTATAATTGGATGTTAGTGGAAAAATTTCATTATATAGTAATTCATGGTATACCCTAATCCCAAAATCCTAAAGTGTATCTTTTCTTTGTATGATCCAAATCTAAGGTAATTTTAGTGGGTAGAACACCTCTAATCATTTAACTTTGATCTTTTTTATACACTTGATAATGATAAAAAGGTTGTAGATGACCATATTTGGAAATCGAAAACTCAAAAGATACAATAGATGATAGAGGAATGAAGACTGATATATTTGATGGCTAAGTTTCACGTGAGTGCTATAGATGATTGATATGTGATGTATATATTATATATTAAATCACTTTATATACCTCTATAAGGATTATCCTTGGATCCTAAATATTTCTCAAATGTCTGTACATGACTAAAACATTACAAAATTTTATAACTATTTTAAAATTAGGATTCAACCTTTATATTGATTTTTTATCATTTAAAAATAAAATTTTTATTTTCAAAATCCTTTGAATATAAATGTATGATATTCTAAATTAGTCAAGATATCTTAAAATCGTAAATTTAAGAAAAAAATAGCTAATATGTGTAATTAAATAACTCATTCACAATTATAAACTAACCCATAATTCAATGATCTTCACTCTGATGTTTCTCAATCCATCATAAACCATGATGTGGCTGAAGTTCCTTTGGGTTAAAGTTGTATTTGTTTTCAATTATTATATGTTTCATTGTCAAAGTAATCATGAAATAGTGATGTATTTGGTGATGGATTAAGTATCCACCTAGTGAATGAACTGGGGTTGCTACCATTGTATATGTAATGGATAATCTATATCATTTGGAAAATTAAAATCAATATTTTATTAGAAAAGAAAATAAGGAGATTCCTGTGTATTTGGGTAATGAAGTGTGAAGTTTGTTTCTTGGTTGTAAACACATTACATAATATGATTAGTGAACTTATTCTAATGTACTAGACTTATATCAAGGATGGGGAGTACTATCTACAATAGTTTGTAATTGAATTGTAATAAACCAGTTAGTGGGTCTAGCTAGCTGATATGTGTGGAAAATATATCCTTGGAATTTTTAGCATTTTTGGTACTGATATCAATGATTAAATACTTTTGGATGAATATTTGATATGGGTATAGAAAGATTTATATGAATTAAAGTGTCTCTATATTTATTTTAGGAAAATTAAAAAAATAAATCTATTTTAGAATTGAAAAATTGGAAAAGGTGGATCCTTTATATGAGTAATCCAGATCTTCATATGAGTTATTCAAAGCTATATATGAGCTGTCTCCAATTGTGTATGATTAATTTAAGAATTTTTATATAATAAATATTAGTTTCCATATGAGTTATTATAATATGACCTGAAAATATTGTGAATTCATAATCTATGTTTGATTCATTCCTATTTGTGTATGATTCATCCCAATCTGCATATAAGTCGTCTCAAGATACATACAAGTCATTTGATTTTTTGTAAGCATAAAATAGAATCTGTATATGATTAATCTAGTGTTATGTATGATTCATTTGAATATTCATATTATTCATTTAACTCTATGTATGATTCATTTATAGACTGCACATGATTCAGTATATAGTGAAATTTTGAGAAATCTATATATTGAGAAATAGAGTTTCTAGATTCATAATCTGAATAATAAATGAATTTTTAAGATTATTGGGATGTATTTCATGTATAAAAACATCAAAAATTAAATTTTATATAATCTATTAATAATTTAGGAACTAATCTTCAATCCTTGGAAAAGAAGATCAAAGAAAGAAGAGGAACTTGAGATAATTCTTAATGTCAAAAAAGGGAGTCTCCAAAATTTAATATTCTGATGAAAAAAATTCGAAGATGCATGTGTTGTGCTTTAAAGTGATTAAATATCATGAATTTATTTTTTATTCAAGAAAAATGAGTATGAATATTAGTTTTTACTATTGTGCTAAGATTTATCATGAATATGTATTGTTCTTCGTCATATACACTCAAGCCGAGTGAGAGAAACTTTGCATAATGTTATTATTATTGTTTATATTTTATATATTTTAAGAGTTAATTGAGTATCTAATATGAATATATTATTTTATGGAATAATATTAACCTGACACTTTTTAATAATATATTAAAATTTATTCAACCATGTGAGGTGAAATAATTAAGGGTATTATTCGAATATATTTTAAGTTGAAAATGGTTGCAAGAAATATTATGAGGGACCCAAATTGATTACTTTACAATTTTAGTTATTGGTTACCATATAAATAGTCTCCATGAATTAAATTTATGGATATTAAAATATAAATAAAACATTTAATATAGTTACATGATAGATGAATAAATTGAGAAAGGAAAATAGAAAGTTTATATGTTATCGAAAGAAAGTTGTAGTTGTGAGCTGGCCAACAACATCACTAGGGGTATCAAAAGAAAAAAAGTAGATAAGGTGAGTATGATGAGTGAGAAGAATATACTATCAAATATTTAGCAGTTGAGTTATACAAGATAAATTAGAACCTCTCAAAGGAATGAGGAGGAGGAGGTGGTGGTGGTGTTTAGAGAGGAACTAAACCTCTTGAGGAAAAAAATCGTTTGATCTATATTGATGGTCAAATAAATTAAATGAAGAAGAAAATAATAATTTGAGTATATATATCATCTATTATTGAGAACTATAAATATTTTATGCTCGAGTATTTTAGTGTTGATAAGTCTAATGTTGAGTTTTGTAGTAATCTATTTCAAAAGAATTTTGTAGCTATGTAATAAACAAAGACTAATTTATAAGTGGTTTTTTGAATACATCCACATAGTTGAAGTATCTATTTGAAAAAATATATCATATCTTGTAGATAAAGAGACATCCTAAGACATATTGGAGTCTAATTCAAAGAGGAGTAAGGAAGATGAGTGTACCAGCTAGTGTGATTCTTTTTTGAAGACTATGGGATGCAGTATAAAGATCCTCTCACTTATGTAATAAAGTGGAGGTATTTCACAAGTTTAATATGGTGATCAATTTCCAGTGTAATATGGAAATCCAAGTGTAATTATAATCCCTATCCAACCCACTATAATTGATAAAAAAATATTAGTGGATAATCTGTGTATCAATAGGAGTTAAACGCGATAAGGAGTAGGTCTCTCACGCTGGGGATGAACCTTATAAACACACATGTTCCATATTTACTTTCAAGATCCGCATTTTAAATAGGTGTATTACAAGTTAAATTACAAGAGATATATTTACAAAGTAACATGTTATAGAGGTTCAAAGACCAAATGTATATTAAAACTTAGGGTCTTAGATAATACCTTGAGAAACAAGAAGAAGAAAGAGGCTAAAAAGATTATTTCTCTAATGATTCAAGTTGAATCTTTGAGATAGGTGGAATTGAATCTGTTAAAGATCACTACCTTGAGGGTAAGGGTTATTTGAATATTGTACCTATTGAATCTGTTACTTATATATTCATATTCATAAATGGACTACATGATGATAAGTTATATATATAAGATAAAGTTGATATAATGGAAGAGGCATTGACAAAGAAGGTAATATGTTATAGTACTCTCACAATACTTGTGAAAGTTAAGAAAAACTGGAAACCTTTTCAACAAAATATTTTCTCAAGATAATAAACAATTTTAAATTTCTATTTGTGAGAAATTTTTTTTAAAAGAAAAATTAAAGAAGTGTCCCACGCATTTTAGAAACTATATAAAGCCTCTATGGATGTCCAGTATGCCCATTTGGAATCTAAAGAAAAATATATTGAAATAAATGGACATATATCTATTTAGGACATGGAAAATAAATTAGAATAAAGTCAAATATATTAAGGAGTGTTGGGAATAAATATTGGTATTATTAATGGATTAAAATAAAACTATCAACTTTAACTTTTTGGAGTTAGAAGTAAAACTAGGAAATCTTGATTCTACAAAAGTTGGGTCTTCTGGAATAGTTAAGAAAATAACTACTACCAAAACATCATTAGATGATATTATATCTTCAATAAATACCATAAATGGTGGAAATAAGAGTTTTAAATCATTTTGATAAGTATGCACCTCATTATTATAAATGAAGGCAACCCATTATCTAGTTAAATTAGTCATTATTAAATCTTCTTTTTCTATAAGTATAGGAAAAAATTAGAAAAATATAAAACTTTAGAATGATAAAAATTCTAATTAATTTATAAAATCTTCAAGGGTTAATTTAGGAATGTACAAGAAAAGTTACCCCACAAAACAATCCCAAAAATTGATGCTTCAATCTAAAGATATCAAGCATGTAAATCAAGAGATATTTCATGCAAAATAAAAGGAAAAAGATTAATTGGGATAATTTAGTGTTTTTGGATGTTTGGGAATAGGGATATGGAGTTCTAGAAAAATATTTTAGTATGTGAAAATTATATAAGATCTGAATTAAAGGGGATAAAATGTGAAATAATGAAACAACCTATTACACTAAATAATATTTCACAGATGATAAAGAATCTATCCACAAGGGAAAAATTAAAATATTTAAAGAACTTCTATGAATTTTTCAAAAAAAATTGGCCACTATTATGAGGAGTATTTGTGTATACCATCCCATCACAACTCCCATGATAGTTTTAAAAGAAGAAATAATAGATAATAAATAAGGTAAAGAAAATATATGTGTCTACCTTAGAGTGTAAATCATTTAGGTAAGCTTCCAAGTCATCTATCTCTAAGAAAATAGTGAGAACAGATAATAAGGATTTTAAACCTACAATAAAAAAGTGATTATACTATTATAAGATATTCCACATCATGTACCATTAAAATATGTTCATGGATTTCAAAGTAAATAGAAGAAAACATAAATATAAAGATAAATATCAAATCTAATAAATAGATAGTAGGATTGACATGGTTATGGAAATCCCTGGTGAAGAGTATGAAAAACTACCCAAATATGGTAACCTAAATACTAAAAAATAAGTATGATAAAGGTGAAACAAGGTAGTACATGTGGTTTTCATATGTTTTACTATTTTACTAGTACATATAAAGAAAAAAAGGGAAATCATTGATGACTCCTTCTATAAATAAGGAAGATGTGAAAAGGGTGTCAACAAACAAAAATAAATTTAAGCATGTGAATAAAGAGTGTTAAGCTATATGTCCAAATCAGTTGGAAAATAAAAAAAATATGGAGAAAGAATAAAAGTGTGAAAGTGATCTAATTTCAAAATTCTAGAGTCCAATTTCAAATAATAAGAGTGGTAAAATAAATAAAAACCCAATACTTTCCAAGTTGGATAGATTTGGAAAATTAAATAGGAAGCAAACCTGAAGAGGTATAGAAACTTTAGAACTTTAAAGAAACCATTCATAGGGTTTAGTAATAAGACTCAGTCATATTTCTCACATTGAAGTGTTGACGAAAATACACCTTATTCCCATATCAAATTGGTTATTCTTATGTGAAGAAAATTTAAGTTGGATCTTGAAAAATAGGAGAAATGATCAAAACTGTAAATTCCAAATAGCTTGAAAGAAGACAACCACCATGGAATATCTCAATTGGAATTCATCTCAAAATTAGTATCAAACATCTAAATTGGGATCATATATATTTTTAAATATCCATGGTGAAGAATAATTGAATAGAACACCTTGAGGGGTATCTTCTAAGACCATTCTACCAAAAATTATTCATTCCACATGAATCTATAATTATATATAGATTTGATGAAATTTGAGAATAAGGTCTGGTTTTTATTTTTATATCACTATTTTGACTTAAATTAATTATTTTTATCAAGTTTTATTTATTATCTAACCAAATGGGAAAGAATCATCAATTCACGTAAATTTTTTTATGTGTGTGTTCAAGTGAGTGCAGGCTTTTAAAAAATTCTAAAAATTGTTTGATTAGCCCGTATATAGTGGAATACATTATTGATATCACATTTATAACTGATTATGGATATATATTTTTTCTAAAATTGTCACTATTGTTTTATAAACTAGTTTATCCAAAATATACATAGAGTTGGATAATTGATTTAATATTTCTAAAAGAATGTGATGCCACCCTTCTCTCCTTGGATTAGTGAAAAACATGGAAATTGGATGGACATATGGGGAGAAGAAGTCTCTTAAATTCAAAAGAGTTAGTTTGAGATGAGACAACATTCCCTTTGAATAGTGATCTCAATAAAGAGAAATAATGGAATTTCAAGGCTTATATATAATTTAATTAAGTGGGAGAACATTATACTCACAGTTAATTTATTTTCAATTAGGGGGAGAAGAATTACATTTACCACTAGAGTACATTTGTAATTGACAACAATTTTAAAGTGGTAGATTGAAGTGACCTTTAATCAAAGTTGTATTCGTTGTCAATTATATTTGTCACAATTATCAATATAATTATTCAAAGTTTATGGATTGGGTTATGGATTGAGTATCCACCAAACAAATGAAGAGGGTTTGATTTCATTTTATAGGCAAAGGAGAATCTATATTATGTTGGAAAAGGAAAATATATATTATGATGGAAAATGAAATAAGTATATGCCCATGTATTTGTGTAAAAAATAAAGAATTTGGTTTCTTTTTTACTAGACCATTACATCTGATGATTAGAGAGTTGATCCAAATGTCCAAAACTAGTACAAAGGCTATGGAGTACTATTTACAGTAGTTTGTAGGTGAATTGGAAGAAATTATCTAGTGTGAAGGTGTCTAGCAAGCTAAGGTGTGTCGAAAATCCATCTTTAGAGTTCTTGGAATTTTGAATACTTATATCATTGAGAAAACACTTTTTGATAGAGGTTTGAGATGAGTATATAAGGAATAATATGATTTCAAGTGGATCTACATTTATATAAGGAAGTTTGAAAATTCTATTTTTGAACTGAAAACTTGGAAATGGTATATCCTATATATGAGTCATCTATATTTTTGAATGATTCATTCTAATATATGTATGAGTTATATACTATTTTATATGATTCCTTTTAGAATCAATGTATGATTCATATCAGTTTATATGTGAATCATTGTCAATAGACCCAAAAAATTTTCAAAGGCATGATTTGGGTATAAATCATTCCTATCTATATATAAGTCATCCCTATCTGCATATGAGTCATCACAAGCTATATATGAGTCATTTAGTTCCACATAAGTGTAAAATAAGAACTATTTACGAGTCATCGAGATTTTTTTATAAGTAATTCAATGCTTCATAATGGTTATTTAACTCTATGTATGAGTTATATGCAGACTGTGTATAAGTCAAAACTTAGTGAAATTTTGAGAAAACTACAGATTTAAAAATGGAGTTTCCAGATTTCTAATCTAAAGAATAATTTAATTATAAATATTCTTGGAATTTTATTCATGGATTGAAACGTCCTAAATTAAATTCAATATAATCTATGAATCATTAAGGAACAAATATTCAAGCCTAATAAAAGAAAGATAAAAGGAATAATAAGAACTTGAGATACTTCTTAAAGACTGAAAAAAAGAGATTCCATAATTGAATATTTAGATGAAAAAAAACTAGAAGATTAATGTTTTGTTATTTATTGATATTAAATATCATATATTTATTTATTATTAAATAATAATGAGTATAAAGATAAGTTTTTAATATAGTGCATAAATTCAATATGAATCCGTACTATTCTTCATGAGAAGCACTCAAGTCGAGTGATGGAAATATCTTATGATTATGATACTAATATTTATGTTTTACAGGTTTGAATTGTTAATTGTGTAGCTGATATGAATATTTTATTTTGAGGAAGAAGATAAACATGATCATATTGAAGGATAAAAGGAAAATTTATTCAACCATGAGAGTTTCACTAATTAAGGGTATCCTTGAAATATCATTTGAGTTGAAATGTTTCATGAAATATCATGAGGGACCCAAATTGGGTACTTTAAAATTTTTATTTTCATTTGGAACGGAAAAATTATCCATGCATTCCATTTATGGATATTGAAATGGAAATAATATTTATAATGTATCTAAATAGGGGATGAAGAAATCGATAATGGAAAAGAGAAATTTAAGGTGTTGATGTAAGAAGGTTGTAGCTATGATTTGGTCGAAATCTTCACTAGGGATATTAAATAAAGAATCAAAGATAGTGAGTAGGATGATAAAGAATAATATCCTCTTTTAGAAGTAGCATTTAAGTTATCTAAGAGAAATTAGAATATATCAAAGGAAGAAGGAGGAGGAGGAGGTTTCGAGTGAAGAACTGAACCTCTCGAAGAAAAGAAGAGGCTAGTCTATACTATCAGTCAGATACTATTGAGGAAGAAGAAGAGAATAAACTAATTCTAAAGTAGATTTATTCTTGAGAACTGGAAATATTTCCTACTTAAGTTTTTCAAAGTTAATAATTCTTAGTTTATTTTTTCCATCAATCATTTTCAAAATAATCTGGGAGCTATGCAATAAACAGAGACCGAGTTGCAAGTAGTTTTGTTTAAGACATCTTGGTATTTTAAGACTATGTTTGAAGAATAAAGTCATATATTTTGGATATAAAGACACACCTTTATATATTGGTATCTACTTCAATTATTAGGAATTAATTTGAGTATACAAGCTAGTGTGATTCCAATTTAAAGACTGTGGGATATAGTATAAATATCACCTCATTTGTGTAATATAGTGGAGGAATTTCACCTGTGTAATATAGTGACCACTTTCCAATGTAATATGGAAAGAAATGTTTTAGGATAATCCCTATTCAACCAAATTTAATTGATAAAAATATTATTAGTGTAGAATCTATGTATCAATGAGAATTTAACACAATGAGTAGGTTTCCCTTATTGGGGTCAAACCATATATAAATACTTATTCCATATTTACTTTTAGTATTTACACTGCATATAGGTTTATTCTAGGTTAAATTATAAGAGATCTATTAATATGTGAAATATATTTAAATACCAAAGTGGTAAAAGAAATAAAAAGATGAAATTAGTTTTTGGTAAAAATTACACCACATCTGATTCACCTCCCCCACCCTCTCTCATTTGTGCATGAACAATCCTCCTAGGACTCAAATTAGTTAATAAAAAAATTCCATAGTTTTAAATTGAGTGTATATTTCTAATAATCTATTCTATATATTATGTTGATAAGAAGATGAGATGCCAATGAATGGGTGAACCACTGAGAAGGGGGGTTGAATCAGTGGTTTCTTTTAATTTACTTTAATATGAAGTTAACCTATATGAATTTTTAACATCTCAATACACTCAATAAAAAATCTCACTCTCACCATATGAAGGAATGTAAATAAAAAAAATAAAAACACATATATTTTAAAAAGGTTCAAACCCATTTTGGGAACCTAATTTTTATTGTGGTTGTTTTTTATCTCAAGCCATAGATTTTCTAATATAATCAATTCTCAATTAAAATGTCTTAGGAAAGAATTATACTTTTCCTAAAATTGAATCCAACACCTATGTATCCCAAAAAAGTATTCTACTAATTTAAAAAGAATACACTATTTTGATCATCATCTAAGCCATCTGAATGAAAAAAATATCATAGTCACAAACTTCAATTTCCAAAACATAAATGTCTAAAACCTGCATCTATTGGTTCAATATATTTTAGCCTTACCAACTTAGTGAACTAATTATACCCATCATATCAACTCATAATCCTTATTTTTGGATCTCTATAATATCTCTTCTTAAATTTCCCTATAGTCATAAAAGAAACAGGTTCTGAATAAACACACTCATTTATATGACCAATATTCCTTTGATAAAATGGAAACATGTGGTCTTACAACTCTAAGTCTTGCACTCCTATAATTATTTGAAAGTCCCCAAGTATTTTTAGGTCAATAGTATTTGAAAAATAACCTAAAATATTAGTTACAATCACAAATTTTTCTTCATGAATTTTGAACATTTAAACATCCATCTCCACATCATCACAATTGAATTGACTTCAAAGTTAATGTAAAGTTACTCGAAATGTTTTAGTCAACTCACTTATAAATAATTCATTCTATATCTTCTATTTTTTCCTTTTTCTATTGTATCTCTCAAACACTTATAAACTTTGGTACTTTAAAAAAAATATGATATGAATCTTGAGCTACTAATTAAATACAATTGTTACTCTAAAACATTTTTCAAACATAGAATAAAAGATCCTAATTAACTCAACATAACTTACAATCACCTTATATTATGATGAAACTATATTATAGTAAATGAAACTTATATACTCTTGTAGTACCAATTCATCTTCATATGAATTTATCTAGACATCATTTTTTTATTGATCAAGATTTCAATGATATTACTTTATATTTATCATTATGATCACCCTCTTCCAAATCTTTAACTTCATCCTTGAATTTGATTTTCTTCCAATCGACTTAAATTTTTATCTAATCAACTTGAATCGTGAATTAATTTATGTAATCATCATGTTTGATAATTTAATATTATCATATCATCGTCTGATGTATCTTAAAAATCACTCTTTAGTAGAACTTCAACTCTTTATTCCTTCATTATTCTTGTCATCCTGACTGCTGGTATTTTTGTGAGACTCTACTTATTACCTTAAATTCCTCCACTAGAATGTACATATATTATACTTTTCTAATCAGATCACCTCAACTCATATTTTATATTTAATTCAAAGAATCCTATGGAATCAGTCCACTAGACACACAATATTCACTATCAACTCATAAAAATTCTTTGAATATACATTAACAATAAATACAACACCTTCACCAAACCATGTAATATTAAATCTCCCCCTTGGGATTTTTTTTCAAAACCTCATAACTATTTATCAATTTCTCATCAATTTTCTAATCTCCATCAAACCATAGCCTATCTCATGGAGAGGTGTCCTGACACCACACTAGTGAATTAAGTAATGTTTTTGCATTAATTCCATCCTTATGTGACAAGAAAATGGGTTTCCATGGTTTTTATGAACTCCCCCTAAATCCATTCACCTCATAACTCTTTCTCCCCTTTTTATAATAACTTCATATTTATACACACAAACGATAAAGTACAAAGTTGTGCACTTATCCCCCTTTGAAAACAAAATATAAGAATTATGGGATAACTACCCATAACTTTCATTAAGTGAGAGGGGTATCTAGAACTGTATTTTTCAACCTTGATTCCTCAAACCTTTCCATTGGCATTGCTTTAGGAAAAATAAATGAAATTTTTTCCTTCATTGAAATATACTCCAAATTTAATTCTCCAGAATAAAATATCTCCTTGATTAAATGAAACTTTATGTAAATATTATTTTATCTAAAGTGTTTTATCAGGTTCATTAAAATATCAATCCCACTTTAATTATCATAAGAAATTTTAAAACAATAAACATTCCATTTTAATTATTCTAGATAAAATTTAATCCATACCATTTGAATATAAGCATGTTTCGAAGAAACATATTTAGATTTGGTGGTACTTAATGCAACTGAGTCTTGTTTTTTACTATTCTAACAAACACAATTTTCTTAAAAAGTGAATGTTCCTCTATCTATTTATTTTAAATAATTGGAATTACTATCCCAATCATCATATTTGACTCTAAGTAAGTTCAACTCGTTACTTTTTTTATACATCAAAAAAATTAAAATTCCAATTCACATACCTAAAAATATATTTTAGCAGCCATCATGTGTGATTCCTTTGGATCACTCTGATATATAGTACATAGAGTGAATTCATATACAATTTTTTCTGAGATATAATAAGATAGAGTAAACTTAAAATTTTATTTTTTAAGTATATTTGATTTAAACTTTTTTATCCATCTTTACTCATCTCCACACCATTAGAAATGGGTGTGGAAACATCATTTTAATCTGTTATAACACGCTTTACCAACAAATACTTTGAATAATTCTCCGATAAAAGGAATATATGTATTTAATTTTATAAAACACGTATCCCAAGAAAGAAACATATCTCACCAATAATTTTCATTGCACAGTACTTTTTCATTTATTCAGAGAACTCCTTTCACATATGAACTTCATCACAATAAAATATTATATCATCAATATAGATAATGAATATTATATTTTCAAAACTTTATTCCTTCATATATAAGTTTACATATAATTTTCCTTTATAAAAGTCCAATAACATAAAGAAACTATCAATTTTAGAGTACCAGAACATAGGGTTATGATTCAACCCATATAATTCTTTTGTTAATTTAAAAACCACATGGACATCCTCATTGAGTATAAATATATATAATTATTCAAAATAAACTTCTTCCTTAACTTCACCATTAAAAAATATTGATTTAACATCCATTTAAGAAATATTATATTATTTAAGAGTAGAAAAAACTAAAAACATTTGTATGTTATAAAGCCTTATAATGGGGGAGATTTTTTCTTCTAAATAAACACGTTCCACCTTTAAAGATGATTTACAAACCATCATTTATATATTTCTCAAAAACTATCCTTTTTCGTAGATCTTATTTCTGAATTCCCATTTAATTTTTATAATTTACTTCCCATTGATCCTCAAAACTAGTTCCTAGATGTAATTCATTTCAATTTGATCTACCTCCACATTCATGGAAATAAAAAATTCCCTTTTCTATAAAACGTTCGATAATGATTGAGATTCAACATGAGATATAAGTTCTATTTAATTCTCTATTCTTGGTTTCTGTATTTTTTTGAATTGGGGATTAATTGTTTCTGATAATATTATCTCATTCAAAAAATTTATATATTTTCTGAAATAAGTATTTTTTTTATTTCATTGAAACCATATTCATCACCAGATTCATCAAAACATGTATGTTTGATATGAGACTCGTGATTTTCTTCCTCTTCAATAATTCTTTTAGAAGATTCTATAATACCTTTTTTGGATTATCTCACACACTTCTCTCTTTATCTATTACTCTGAATTTATTTTCAATCACACTCACATCAAAAGATTCCACTACTTTGAGTAACTCTTTATTAAAAAATGTGTAACTTATTTCATCGGTTGTATAACCTAGGAAGATTCATTTCTCATACTTTTCATCAAATTTTATTAAGTTTGGTTTTCTAATTTTCTATAGGTAGTGACTCCGAAACACTTTGAAATATTTCATAGTAGGTTTCTTGTTTTACCATATTTCGTAGGGATTAATTTAATATTTCAATATATATAAACATTTTTCTAAACATGTACCATTATGCATATATCTCTCCTTAAGATGAATTTTTATATTTTATAATCTACAATCATGGTCCTCCTAATTTCATTGAAACTCTTGTTTTTCATTCCCATAGCCCCATTTTTCATAGGGTTAGTTAGATAAATATAATAATGTTTTATTCCAAGATTAAATAGATAAGTTTCAAAATATTTTCATGTAAAATCCTTACCATTATCCATTTTAATCTACCAGATATATCCACCAAGTTCCATCTCATATTCCCTTAATTAAAACTTAAACATCTCTATAGATTCATATTTATATTTAAAAAACATAATAATAGTCATCTTTGTGAATTAATTAATAGAATTTAAAAATTATAAATCAACATTTATAGTTTTATGTCCCATTATTCAATATACATTAGAATGTGTGAGTTCAAGTGGACAGTTGGATTATATTTCTACCCTCTTGTGACCCCCTTGAATCATTTTCCATTTCTTTCAAGTTACATAGACCATGTTCCTTTCTCTTTTTATAAGATAATGATCTATTATAACTTCTTCCTTTAAAATTTTACTCATATTATTTTGGCCAACATGTACATGTCTGTTGTGACATAATTCATTTTCATCTTTTTCACTTAAGTTACAAGTGTTTATCAGGTATCTAATTTGAAACAAATTACTTCTAGTTCTCACATAATTGGAAATAGTTCTTTTATTCATCAATAACCTGATGATATAACCCTTTCATTAGAAAATTACTTCATTTCCATCATCGCACACTTAGAAAACACTATAATTTTTTCTTAAGTCCATCAAAAAATACAACTTCCTTGGAATTTAACATCTAATCATCTATAACAGTGATGTTTATTCCTTTCATTTTTAATGAACTATAATTTATCAATGAAGTGAATCATCCATTATGTTCTTAAAAGTTTTTCAAAAATTTCACCTCACTTTCTAAATGTGAGGATAATCCTATATCAAGAATCCATGAATTCCCTTTTCAGTTATCTTTCTAGGTAATTTCAACAAGAAAATGATTTTCTGTTATCTTTCATTTTCCTGGTTTATTTTATTTACTATCATATTAAATTTTTCCTGGTAGAGTAGTCAAATACTTATCCACACAGTGTCTTTATTGGTCAAATCTTCCATAATTATCTTCCAAACAGTCATATTTTTTCTCCCTTGAAGTGATTTTAACTTCTGACTTTATCATTCTAAATTTGGCCTTTATCTTCTGGTGGTTTCTTCCTTTTGTTTTAGTTTCAACCCCCCTAAACTCATGTCTAATCATAGGGAATGACATTTTGTGACATAAGTTATTTTATTTATGTTAGAATATCACATAGCACCAACAATATCGATTTAATATTGATCTTCCATAATGCTATGTATTTTTCATTTTAAAATATTATTGAGATCTTGAATAAATTACTGCATTTTCTTTTCTATAAAGTGATTAATTATTTGTCAAAAAATTACTCTAAACTTATTTTTATGTGGAAAATTTTCCAAATCCCTTCTCTACACAAATTCACCCGGTTATCAATGAAGTGTATGTATTGTTAGTGTGAGAAAATTCACTTTCTTGTTAGGAAAGAATAGATCTCACATTACTCTTTAAGTAGACCATTTTAGTTACATTAGATGAATTTAACTTAACTTATGTTTCCTTGTGAAATTATTCATTCATTTTTTTAATATTTTTATAAATCAAGACACATTGATTGTATCTTACTTAGTTCATCTTTTGTTGTAGCTAACTTATCACCCTTATCCTTAAATATTTTTTCTTTCTTAGATACCTACAATTTTAAGTTTTGAATTTCCTCAATGTATGCATCCTCCTTTTTTAGGAGATCTTCATCACTTTCAATATTCTTCTCTACTTTATTTTTAAATAGGATAAGTTCCTTATTGAATTTAGTATTTTTCTTAAGAAATGTTCAAGTTTAGATTTCAAAATGTGTTCCATGTAAGTTATTTTACCTTCTTTTTCTTATTCACCTTAAGTTTCCTTATGTTATATATTATCCATGAGGCTCATGAATTTCTCTAGAATTTATTCATCAAATTATGTAGCTTAGAATGAGTCTTATTCTTTTTCCTTGTTAGTAGACTCATTCTCTTCTGTCATATAAACTTTTCTTTTCCTTAAAAAAAAATTTTAACTTCTATTTTGTTTTTATTATACTTCTTATTCTAAGGTTTTTCATCAAACACATTAACTTTAAACTCACGTCTTTTTATTTTAGGTAAATTAATAGAGAGGTTACCAATTCTGTCACACTTAAAAAAATTCAAATAAATTTTTCCTTTATACATTTGTCTAAATTTTTTAAAATTATGAGAGATAATATAGATTATTCTCTTGTAAACATTATCCTTGTCTTATTAATTATTTTATTTATTGGAATTATCAGCTTTCGATTCTCTAAGTTTAAGTTTCTTCATGGATAAAAAGGTTATTCCTTCATTAATTTTATTCTTAAATACTGAATCCTTCTTCATTTCATATTCCATAAGGATATTTTTAAGTTAATCTAGAGATAGGTAGTCACTACTCTCCAAAGATGATATGTTAGTATCAAATATATCTATAAAATTTTTCATTCCCAATTGTTGAGTTGATTAATGTGTAACGAAAACCTCTAATGTTGAGGACAGTTTCATTCAATCATGTAAAATATTAATCTATAGTTTCCTTATCATCCATCTTAAAATATTAAAACTTACTCCTCTATATTTTAAGTTTTTATTCCTTTAAAATTTCCTTAATAAATTTTTTCAAGTTTATCCTAAGTCTCCATATCACTTTAGAGACCCATTACACTAGAAAATATTTTTTATTACAAGGAAATAATAATTGTATTTTGAGATTTTCCATCAACCTCAAAATTCCTCTTATTATCAAAATTAATAGGAGCGTATTTATCTCTATATAGAAATCAAATAAAACCTACACCCAACACCTCGAGGCTAAGAGATGGGAGATAGGGTATCATCCAATTTTTTTCATACATGAATGTTCATTCTATTAAAAGTATGAATACTTGAATTTTTAATTGAATTTAAATTTTCTATCATCAAATATTGGATCCAAAAAAGGGTACCTTGTTCTGATACCACATGAGATACCAAATAATGGGTGAAACATTAATAATGAGGTTGAATTAATATTTTATTTTTACAACTTTATTTAACTTAAAGTTAACCTCTATGACATTTTAGTGTCTCAGTATGCACAAGATAAAAACTCACTCTCACCCCTATGTAGGAAAGTAAACAATAAATAAAATAACATGGATTTTTACAAGGTTTTGACCCAATGTGGGAACCTACTCTTTATTTTGTTTAATTTTTATCCTAAGCCCCAAATTTTACACTATAATAAATTATCAATTATAATGGTTTTGGAAGGAAATATCCTAGTTCAAAAAGTTAATCCCATGATTATATATCTATAAATTATATAATACTAATTTCTAATAGTTACATAATTTGGATCATCCTTTGATCATTTTGAATAAAAAATAACTTTTACTCAAAAAAATCAATTTCTAGAAGTTAAACATATGAAATTTGAATTTTATGGTTATGTATATTCTATACTTCTAAACTTAGTGTCTTACTTCTTCAAACCATTGTATATTCTAGTACTTCATAGGATAGGCTCTCTATGAACTCTACTATCAAATTTCTTTACAATCATAGTAAAAATAAGTTTTGAAATAACTAGATCCTTTATATATAAAATATTCCTTTGATAAATCAGTATCCCTTATTATTATAACATTAATTGTTTTACTCATATATTTATTTAGTTTACTAATATCAAATACCTCAAGGATATCATGTAAAATAGTCTTCATCATGTCTCCCACAAATCTCATCAAGATTAAAAAACATTCCTTCATGAATTTTGAACCTTTTAACATCCAACTTGATATCTTCACAATGGTTTTACCTTGAAAGTTAATGTGAAGTTACTTGGTATCATTGGTAAAATCACTTTTTTAGAATTGATTCAACATATTTCAATTCTTCCTTTGTCTCTTTTATCTCTCAAACTATTACAAACTTTGGTACTTTAAACAAACTTCAATATGATTCATGTGGTACGAAGGAATTTATATGATTGCTCCAAAACATTATTTGAACAAAGAATCATCTAACTTATCTTATAAGGAATCCTCTAGTAAAACTACAACTCACCATACCTTTATTTTTTCATTCATCCTAACTTATGATCTTTTTAACTGATATTCTTCTAAAAATCACAAATTCCTCCACCGAAGCACGAATATCTTCTACTCATCTAATTAGGTCACCTCAACTCATATTTTCAATTCAATTTATACAATACTCTAAACTTAGTACACTAAACACACAATATTTACTATTAACTCAAAAAAATTATTTCAATTAATGTTGAAAATAAATAAGAAACCTTCATCAAACCATGGGATAATCAAAATAAAAACTAAAATTTTTGTTAGTGTAAGGGTGTTTTGTTACTTCCCTTTAATTTAAAGTGGTTAGATAAGTTCATGGATGAAATTTATTATAGATTCCATATTAGGTGTATCTATTTTTAATCAAAAAATTTAGAGGTTTTTATTCAATAATTTAATTATAATTTTTTTAATTCCTTTTTTATATTATTTAATAAGGTTATAAAATCATTATTAATGGATATTTTTTTATAGAATATTTTTTTAGTTATGTGATTTTAATTGAATGTTATTTGGGTAAAAATTTGACTGAAACTTGTTGGGTTAGCTATTTTGATTAGATTACTATAATGAAATTATGTGGTTTATTCTTGTTTTTTAGGTTATTTATCACATATGAGATATTTTGGGGGTGATTGTATTTTTTAAGTTAGAAGTTAATAACATTGGTGACTATATAATGATCATAGTGTTTGGGGGTTTAGATTTTTTGGTTTACCTCACATCAATCCTTGATAATTGATTATATATTTTTATTGGTGTCTAATGGAGGGATTTTTGTGAAAAATCATATGTGAATCAAGAATATTAACCCTAAGATTTCATGGTGGAAGAATGTGTGAATCTACAAGATTCTTGAGGAAAATGAAACATATATTTAGAAGTAGAAGTAAATTATCATCAAGAATCATTACACCTTCAAGTTATTGAATCAAGTTGGTGAAATTTCTTACTGATTGACTTAACCTCCATAGTTATAGTGAAATTAGGTAATTTTACTTGTATATTAGATTTAAAATAAATTCTTGTTCCAATACTCATTATTTATTAGTATGATTTAAATAAAGAGAAGGATAATACATTTTTTGAGTGCATTGTGAAGATTCAAGATAATTGAGAGAAGGATATTCATGTATAAAATATTTTATTAGAATGAAACATTTATAAAAGAAGTATTGTTTTGAAGTAGAGTAATAATAATTGTAATACACATATGATAATTTATGATCTTATGTTACTAAGATGTTGTGATAGTAATTTTTTGAAGTTAAAGTTTCATGAATGTTTTCCTCAATTATTTAGTAATATTTTAATACCTCCCTTAAGTTTTGGATTGGTTTAATCTTTTTTAGGATAAAAATTATTTAAGGGGTGTGTATTATAGAGACCTATAAATTCTTATTCTCTGATTTTGATAATTTATTGTGGGTATTTTAGTTATTTGGTAAATGAATGGTAGAATAGTAATTTTTAGCTGGTAAATGGGATCAAAATAAAATTTAATTTGTTCTATTGACCTCAATATATAGTGTTTATCCCTATAGTATGATTTTGGTTGGAATCTGAGATAATTGATATTTTAAATATATTTAAAATTAAGGGATTATATTTATTTTTAAATTAATATTTTTCATGTAAAATTAATATTTTGAATAAACTAATAATAATTTGATTGTTATTATTATTATGGTGGAAGATGAATATAATAGAGGAGGTTAAAATTTCATTATCATTGGATTTATTTAATTATTATAGTGAAAGGAGGTATTTAAAGAAATATAAATTATTTATTTATATAATTTATTAAATATGATGAGTGTAAATTAACTTTATAATAAGGGATATTGGTTGGTTAAATGGTTTAATCTAGTATATTATGGTGATGGTTGGTTGACATTGGAGAATGGGGGGGTAAATAGATTCCTTTTAGTCAATATTTTTGTGAGTGGATGAGTTGTGTAGTTTATAAGAAGGATATATTTTTAAAATTTAAATGTATTATAAGATTATTTTCATAGATTATTTTTATATTATTAATGAATAGTTATGTATGAGATATTGATGGAGGAGGTAGAGGATTTTTCCAATAAATAGAGGTCATTGGAACCCATGGTTCTCAAAATGAAAACATTCACTTTTAATTGCATTTAAATTATTGTCTTGGTATATCAATTGTGTGGTATATTATTTCACCTAAGATTATAGGGAAATTAATAACCTATAAAGAATAATGGATAAGGAATGGTATATTAAAAGTATAAAGGGGATAATAGTGATTCAATGTAAAGGTTAAGGTAAGTGACTCTAAATCATTATAGATTTATTCTATGTGGAAAATGAATGGTTTTTTTGTGATGGTATGATAAATTATTATAATATGAAGATTTGATAATTGTGTTAAAATTAAAATTTTGGATATGATAAAATATATTGAGTAATATTCTCTTTATTAAAATATAAGTCTGCGTTTTACTTGATTTAATAAAAAAAGGAAATTATGATTTAATAAAATATTGAATATTGATGAAGTTCAATTATATAAAAAAATATGAGAATATGTTTGAATTTTATGTTGTTGTTCTAAATTATTCATAATGGAATTCCATTTTCTTAAAACTTAAATTTATCATGATTTTATTTTGATGTGTTCATTCTTTGGCTATGATATCCATCATGAGGTTTTGCTAAGTGTCTTGAGTGTCATGCCACTTATTGAAGGTCACCTTTGATTAAAATATTATATTGAAGGAATATATAGTGACTGACATAGATGTCATTTCATGTGGCATGGGTTTCATGCCACTTACTAGAGATGAGGTAAATTTTCTTATAGAGTTGTGCATGGGTCATGATGAATCATTATGGTTTCATTCCAAAATATCACAACTGTCATAGAACCAACTAGTATTCTTATGTTTTCTTCCCATATTGGTTTATAGGTGGGTTGTACTATAAGGGAGGTGTGTTTATTAATTTATATTATTCTATAAATCTCTTAAAACTTATAAAAACTTATTTATTGAAATATGAGACATATTAAATGATTGTATGGTTTCTTATGTGATAATATTGATGGAAATTCATTATCAAGGGTTGTATTTTAATATTTTTAATAAATGACTAGTAGTGGGAGTTTTGAAACTTATATATTAATATGAAAATAATATAAGTATATTATGATGGGGTATATATTAATTCCTCCTAATACTTAAATTTATAAATATATAAGTGAATTTGTTTTGATTTATTAACTATGAAGGATACTAAAAACCATTTAGAACACATTATGGATGATTCATGATGATTTAGTGTGATACCCATGAGTATGAGGTGGGTTGTTGATTATTTAATGGAATACATGGGTCATGTATATTATTATTATATTTTATAGAAAAAATTTATTCTATCATTTTCTAGGTGATCTATTCTTATATCATTAGGATGATGGAATTTTATAATTTATGTGGTGAATATATATCAGTTTTGTAGTTATAGTTGTATAGATATGTGGTTGTTGTGGTTATAGACTTATATTCTTGGAGGTGGTTTATTGATTATTTAATGGAATATATTATTATGGATGGGTGTATATGATATATCAGTGGGATATAGTCTGTAATGGTCTTATTTTTTTATTCTTTATATCTATGACATGAATTTGAGAGCATGTTTAATATGAGCTATGTAGTAAAATTGGTGATCTGTCTTACATTGAGCTTTTTATCTTGTTTTACCTATATCATTATTAGATGCATTTCTATGATCTACTCATATGATCCAATGTATATACGTAATTAGTATGTTTATATACTCACCAATATTTTTATACCTTTTTCCTTTTTTATTATAGGTTTATAAAGTGTGTTATAGGTGGGGTTATATGGATTTGTGTTGAGTTATTCCACAGATAGTTTATAGATCTAGAAATCCTTAATTAAAGATAACCAAGATTACATGAGAGATGACATTTGAGGAGTTATTATGGTTATATATATAATATTTTTTATGTTGACATTTGGCATTCATGTAGTTATTATCGTACATTTATCAACATTTAATTCATTAGAATTTGGGTTCTCGGATTATTGGAATCATATATTATGGGTTAAATTTAGTGAGAAAATATTCTCATTTGAGTGACTTAACCTTGATATCAGTCACTAACCTCTTCCCTATTATAGTTAGGGTTAGTAATTCCCACTTAATCTCATTTTTTACTCATGATGATTCCCAATGGGTTTAATTCATAACACACATAGTGTGAAATCTCCAAGACTCTGATAAGCTTTTCATATTGAAAAAATGTTTAATATTTATATTCTATCATTATCATAAAACCATAATATGGTTCCTTATATATTATATAAGTTTTATTTTTATTCTCTATGATATTAAAATTTATCTTCAAAATTACCTAATGAAAACACACTTATACCTGAAATGATATGTATAGAATTCATTTTGTCTTCATAAAATAATAATAATAATGAAATGTAAAACTTATTTTCTATCATTTTTCTCATACATTACACACTTTTATAAAACATAACATTCATATTTCATGTTATATCTCACTAAAAGATCTTGGTTACTAAAATAGTTTCACCATGATGAGATTTGAATCATCCTTCACCAAATAACTTTAACCAACCTCTAAGCATCACCATATTTATTCAAATAATTTTCAAACAAATATGAATAATCTCTTCATTATTTTTCTAAAAACATAATACAAATCACAAACTCCATTTTTAATTTAATAATTAGTATATACATTTAATAGGACCAGTCAAATGTTTTAATATAGAGAGTTAATATTTAAATTCAAAGTAAATAATGTAATTGTATTAATGTTGGTAATAAATTTTTCATTTATAAAAGGAGGGTGATATAACCAATGTTTCTCATTAATCAAAAATATCCTATATTCCCCATTGGTGGGAGTACTTTGAACTATTTATTGTGTAGTTTAAGTAATAAATGAAGATAAATTGATGAATTATGGTTATTGATGGTTGATGGTTCATCATAGAAGTATAGGTAAGTGATATTACTCTTCTCTATGCATTACTTAGTAAATAAACATGTTTATGATTTTAAGAATTTATTTATCATCTATGTTTGTATTAATCATAATTGAAATCCTTCAATATTTTTTAGAGATATGGACTTTTTTGATTAACAAAATTATAGAAAATGGTAAAATTCCTAAATATCATATTCATGTTAAGTATATTATTCCCAAAATGGTATGTCTTCAGTAACTTTTATCCTAATTTCATTCTCATTTAGATCTATGTATCAAATTGAATCTACCAAAGAGATGGTTCTAACTTCATATGACTTTTTTATCAAAATAATGAGTCTCTATAGATTTTTGATCAAAATTTTCTATCTTGATAATTTTTACCATGTTTTTTATTAAACTACATAGTTTCTTGATTTTTTATAGGATAAAAATATATAGATCATCCTAAAACTTGAATAAACTTAAATTTTTTTAATTTTATTAAATATTTAATATGATAACTACAATGAAAGAGGTGACTTACAGTGGTCAGTGTTACCTTACAGTTAATGACCCTCACTCATGTCAAGTTGCACACTAACCAGTATTTTCCCTTTATAACTACTTCACACCCATTTATATTCACTCAAAATCTATTTCTGGTGCATAAATAATTTATTTCACTCATTTTTTCATATAGATCACAATTGAAGTGGTTTTGATAGCATTTTATATCATTTAATATCCATTTATTTTATTTTAAAATTTATACTATGTTGTTGAAGGAAAAATGAGTCATTGTACTCCTTTGATATAAAGTATTTATAGAGTAATGTTGATTATAAACATAAACCTCATAAAATATTTTTTGACCATTTTTGTGTGTGTATGCACCAACTTGATAATGTTTGAACCATATTAACCTTGGTAAACCACATATGGCTATGGTTAACAATTTTTTACTCAATTTTACTATTGTTAACCATGTTAACCAATAGTTGGCTTATGTTTGACCAATGATGGTCTTATTTGACTATGTATATTTTCTTGGATTTTTTAGAATGTTTTTAAAGAATTTAACTCAGTTAAACTTAGTTTAACTTGGTTTGATTTAATTTCACTAAATATTATCTAATTTTAATAGTTTGATTGATATTAATGAAGTTACAAAAAAATAAATTTATTTTTACAACAATGATTAAGTTTTAGTATATAACATCCCGACTCGGCTTACCATCAAAACCGATAGTCGGATTGGTCACCATCGAGTCCATCCAAGGTGATCCATAAAGAGTCCCTTGTATCACTATGAGGCATGGTAACTCTTATATCATACCAATTATCTCACACAGGGGATTGGGTCTCAGCCAAAAAATGGTATAACCATCTTTCCAAATGGGTCTGTCCTCGGTTGCTCCCCTGGGGAACCAGTGTCACTCACAAGTAATAGAAACCTCCCAGGTAGCCCTTGCCTGGAAACCAAAGCACCACTCCCAGTATGTCAATTCATAATTTCAAGAGTACATAGAGTCCTTCCATTAGTCCTTAATATGGAACCCATGTTATCTCATAGGCTATATCAAGTAAGACATATCAAGCAAGGAACATATCACATGGTAATCACTTACAATTGCAAGCCATTTAAACAATATCCTCATGCCAAAAGTTTTCAAGCTATACAAGATATTCAAAAAATTAAAACACAATGGCACAATTTATATAGAATGGAATGATAATTAAAAGATAAAAATGCATTATCAAGATCCATTAATTATAATTAGCAAGCTTTAAGAAATTTAATTCAACCACTATCACATGGAACTAACATGCCTCTAACCATATGTCATTAATGACATCTCAATAAAATAAGCTAACAATATTTTCTGAGCATTGAATTCAATAAACAATATGGTCTTACTCAATTCAATACATGAGCCAAGGACCTCTTATGCATAAAATTATCCATATTCAACTCCTTTTTTAAACATTATAATTAACATAAGGAATTTTATAAGGAAGAAGCATAAGGCATGGTTTAACCATCTAATACGTGTCAAGACCATAAGATTCATCCATTTAAAAGAGGAAACCTTCATGTGCAAGACATTTCATTTAATTCAACCCGTTCAATTTCATTAAAATATATATAATCCATTTACATGGTTCAATGACCATTTAGAAGGAGTGATTGGAAAACGGGTAGTTTCCTACATGGTCAATTCCCATTTAATTCCATAGAACATGGAAATTACATTCATAAAGCTCAAAAGACACGGAAAGTTTCATGGAAACATGCCGTGTGACTACCTGGGAAATTTCCAATTTAAGGAGGTCCAACACTAATAAGGTGTCTTGGGTTACATTTAATACTCATGTAAAACGGGGGAAACATACTAAATTTCCACATAAAAAACATAACAAGAAGGAGGGAAAGCATAAAATTCTAATCACTAATTTTTATCTTGAAGAAATCACACCTCCATTTTAGGGGTTTTATTATAAAATCATGAAATTTATTATCAAAAAATCATTTTTCATATTTAACATTTCATTCAAGACCATACTCAATTATTATTTAAAAAAATTAAGTCTGAAAATCATACTTCATTAATTAAAAAATAAGGATAGTGTGATAAGGAAATTAATTAATGCACTTATAAAACTAAAGGGAAAATGAAAGGGACCCTACCTCAGGAAGTAGACCAAATTCAATCCTAACACTTTGGCACTTGATAGTTTTACTGGAAACCACTCGAAACTTCTCCACACTTGCAAACACATATAATCATATATATATCCCTTAACCTAATGAACGTATTCCCCTCTCCATGAAGTAATATTTACATAGAATATATATATATTTATTTATATATATATATACCTATGTATATGATAAAAGGCCTTCAAAGATAATAAAAACTCACTATAAAAATATTAGGGACTCTAAATCACCCAAAGTACCCAAAATAAATTAGGAAAAACCAATCAGTGGATGAAAAACCTTACCTCAAATGTTGGAAACAATTCTAATCAAACTAATTTTCTTCTTCTTTGGTGGCTGATTTCGTAATACACATGAAGGGGTCCCGATATACCCTTCATATACCCTAACATAGAAGGAAAAATTGAAAAATGGGTTAGCCTCAAACCTAGGGTTTTGGTCGAATGAGATTGGGAGATGGGGAGACTTAAAAGGAGGGAATGAAAGAAAAAGACCTTAGCTTATCAAATCGAATGAAAATTGTGATAAATATGAGAGGAATAGTCTCACAAGAAGGGAGTTGAGGAGGAGGTGAGTCGCGCGCTAGAGGAGCCCATGGAGGGGATGCGTCACACTAAAGAGGGAGGATACCTCCTTTGGGGGGGTTCTTAAACCTAACATAATAATAATAATATTATTATTATTATTATTAAAACATTTTTTTATTTTTTTATTTCCCATTTATTTTCATTGAATTTACTTTTATTTTTTTATTTTTTTAATTAATTCAATTTTTATTTTTATAACAGGGAAACGGTGCTTTTGAAAATCAACAAGACTTCTGAGGGACCCCTCATCCTTCATAAAAATTTAAAAACAAAGATTTGAAAGGTTCTAAATCTCAAAATTAAGTTATGAATCTCGGTTTCTCATCCAGTAAATGAAAAAGTTCAAATTCTTTTATATTTTTGTCTAGTTCAAAAACACAGGACGTTGCAACCTCTCCACATTAGAACTTCTCATCCCCGAGAAGCCTTTGGGAACAAAAAAACATCACCCAACCTATGAGGGTCATGAAGCTTCATTCAAATGGTCACATTGAATTTCCAATGCCCAATGAACCTTGGAGAATTCATTTAAGCATACGAGACCTAATTCACCAAAACTTGATCCAATGCTCATTTTCCAACCAAAACACCAAGATGGTGCTTACACAAGGCCATTTACCTAGATACACGATCCCACTGTCATCTCAGTAATAATCTTTCCAAAGGTACTTCCCACCTTTGTATTTAACATTTCAAAGGGCCAATTCTGAGCCACTACACTTCCCACCATCAAAATTGGCTTACAAATCACACCTCTAAGCATTTTAACGATGCTCTTGGCATAATTTCAAGATGGTCAAGCAGTCGATTCTCCACCAACATCATTTATCCAAGTCAATACAACTTCTCATGAAAATCCTTGGCTAACACATACTGCACTTGTCTCCACCTGACGATGTTCCATAGACAGTACTTCACCGATCGTAAACATTAAACAAGAGAAGAAAAGAGTCAATCCACTTCAGATGACTAATCAATATGATGATCATCTTAGATAGAAAACATTTTACAATTGAACTATGATTACTTCTCCTAAGGAATATTTCATTCACCAAAAATTCATCCATCGAAGTCCACAACCGACTCGTGATGACATTTCCTAATCAATCCATCACCTAGTCATTTAAAATTGTCATCCCACCACACGAACAAAGGTGAAATCCTGATCCATCCAACTGGAATTATCACCTTTTAATCATTAACTTTGATCTCATCAATGAGATTAGGGTAACCTCGGATTCATCACACTGAAGTCAAAAGGACTATTCCAAGGTATTCTACATTGTATACTTACAAGTGAGATGTTGGAATAAGGCCACAACATCCACATTAGACCAACGAATGCGCTCAGAGCGGCATCCTCCTGATGGTCACATCAGAATAAATATTCGGTGTACAAAATTATGTCCAGGGTGTTCCTACTTGGGAACCCAAGTGTCCCTTAGAACAACTATTCCTCAATAAGAACCATGCATTCAGTGTGAAATAACGAAAGAGAACCACCCAACAAGCTCAAAAGATTTTTAAACTACAACATGACATAAGACTGATGCTCTCTTAGTGAATCAAGGAAGAAATCAATATAGGTGAAATGATCATCTCTTAACATATTACACTAAGAGGAAAAAAAGAATTACCAAAAGTTCATTTGAACCACTACCAATCGACTTCCTTTGAAAGAAACTTAGCTTCACCAACAGATGCACAAACATTAACCGAACACATTCCTTCTCGACCCAAGGCATTCTATGATTGTTCAAAATACAACCATAGTTCATCCAAGACCAAAGGTGATTCACACGGGTTTTATACACTGAAAACTAGATCAAATTTGTGCTTCTAAGAAAGCACTGACATGAGTAAACACCTGCAAGCCTTAAAGGCATTTAAGAAAGATCAACCATTTCCAAATGGTCCTTCTCGGTTATGCTACTTCTACTTAGAAGGTCACATTTATTAGAAAGGATGGGATTCTCCCTACCTTAGTATTGTCCTGGTCATTGAAATAAAGGATAGAACAGTATCTCACAAGCACACTAGATCCAGATTCAGCTTAACATACACAAGGCGCTCCTCCAAACCATGCTCACATACATCATAACATTTGACATAAGATTCGTCACAAATAGACCAGCTTGTCAAAACACCCAAGTTACTTAGAATTACTCCCAAGTATTGGGATGATATTAATTCTTTAACTTGTAGGTTACTCTACTGAAAAGATAACCTGAGACTGTACTCAAAGCATAATGTTCAAATAATTCACCGAACTCAACTGGTTCGTTACCACACTTAACACTTGACAGTACTGCATATATAAATGCACACTACCCTAAGGTTATACGAGAAAATGGAAAATCCTAATTACTACCCATAGTCTTATCAAGCCTATGCATTAAATTATTGGATGGAATGCACAAGAGATTTAGTCTAGAGTTTTATCACCCCATATGATCATAAAACATCTGATAACCTATTGAATCTCCCAAGAAAGGAGATCGGGTGATGAGACCTACGAAGAGGTCAACCATTCCCAAGGAACATCTAACAAGCTAAAAATGAACATTACTTGATGCTCATTCCTATAAAAAGGGTCAATAAACCATGAGTATCCATCCGAATAAGGGTTTCCTATAAAAGGTAAGAGTCCTAAAAGGGACAAAGGCACCAGAATGACACTAAACGTCAAAAAACTCATGGTACTAGTAAGGAATTCAAGTTCTAAGGGGGATACCTACCACATTCTAGCCCCTTATGGAAGAAAAAACATCAAACTTAACACTAGATAACATAAAAAACACCATGCTCAAAATCCGGTCATATAATCCATTTATAAAAGTAAAAGAATGCCTATGAAAAACACTCAAGATTTTGTTCCAAGGAAACTCTGAGAGAAAATTTAACCACACTTACACAAAGGTTTTAAATAGAGTACACCACTACAGGTTCCATTTCCAATCCCTTTATATTTAATCACATTTAATCTTTAATAATCTAAATATTTAATCCAAACATCATGTACCATTTTTTGAAACAAAACATAGGGTACTTGATTTTAACCAACGCCCCAAGGGAAAAACAAAAAAGTTTCACAAAACTTCCTTTTAAAACCTTTTACACTTCTTGATATTCAGTTATAATTAGGAAATTTATCAGTAAATTCCTTTTTATAGGTAAGGTGACCTACCACCAAGCCTACCTGGGTTATCTAGAAAGCAACCTAACAGCATTTTCTCAGCTTTTAAACTTTTTAAACATCCATATCAGGTCATCGCATAAGTTACATGTCCTAACTGATGTACTTAGGTATAGTTGCACATTTTATAAAGTAACCAATTTCATTATAGATTAAAAACCAAACACCTTTCACATTTATAGTCACTTAACAATATAAAATGCTCATAAACAATGATCCAATCATATGGGTGGCCACCTACCAACCTGTAAAGCACCCATGCACTTTATAGTTTGGAATTTGGTTACCTTTAGTCAAAACCAATTCACTTTAGAATTTTAATTTAGCATCCTTCACACTTTAACAAGGGTCTCCAAAATTTATATATATATATACATGCTCAATATGGTTTGAATATATAGGTTACCATTTCTTGGTTATAAGGATCCCATACACCTTACAAGAAAAAATTGGTTCCCATTCATTCACAACCCATATATTCCTAGCTCATTCACTCAATTTCATATTTAAAATAAAATGAAGCATGCCACTACAAGAAGCTAACATATAGAAACATTATGTAATCACGGATTTAGGGCATGCTAAATAGGGAAGGCATGCTAAGTAGCCAAGAAACATGGAAGATAAATAGTTAATCATTTTATACATTCAATCATGCAAAATAATTACCTAAACATGTACACTAATAAACACCAAGGCATGTAATTTCATTCAATAACACAACTAATCAACAATAAAACTAAAAATACAGCAACATGGCATGGCATATGCATGGGATTTTGAATTTCTATGTGTCAAATATGATTTATGCAATTCTTCAACCTTTCTATACCAGGACAAGGGAAAAATAACATAAATCCCATAAATCATAAGTAGTGTAAATTACACCATTAACTAAAGGTGAAATCATATCAACTATAATATAAACAGCATGAACAAAAACTTTATCCCTATCTACTTGGTCATTTCCCCATACATGGGATGATCAGTCCCAAGTACATCTATTTACCAAGTGCTGACACATTTCTAGTCTCCTATCTACCAACCCAAAATAGTAAGAAAACATAAAATTAATCTCTGATACCACTTTATAACATCTCTACTAAACTTACCATTAAAACTGGAAGGTAGACTAGTCCCCACATGACCTCAAGCGCATATCCTCAAATTCCAGAGGCTGCCGACTAGCAGTGATGGTATAGGGTGTTCCTGTGGGGAGACTATTCCCTCTTAAATCAAAGTTTCACAATAGTATATAGATATAAATAGCCTAATAAAATAGAATAAATAATAATAAATGAAAGATAGATAGTTTCAGAATAATAAAAATATCAATTTAATATAAGTGGAAATGCCCATTTATACAAACCATGAATACATGTCCTCATGATTATACATAATCTAAAACAAAATACATACAGAAGGCAGTGATATAGTATAGTGCATGAATGAAGAAAATAAATAAAAGAAATATCCAAGGTGAACTCCCTGAGCATCAAGAGCTTTGAGTCAGTCTTTTTCTCCTAACTCCCAAGTACAACACATAACATCACAAATATGAATCCATGGTCCTAAGAACAAGAAAGGTATACTCGGTACCCTAGTGAAATGCCAGCCTAAGCATAGTGTGAGATATAAATATTAGTATCCTGGAACCCATGGTGTCAAGCCCAATCCATATAGTGAAATATAAATTAAGGAGTGTTCCAAATATAATAAACACAGAGTAGGTAAAAAAAATGACAACACCTTGGTTCAGGTTCCTAAATGAAAACCCATCCCATACCGCCTCCTGTAGCCTAATTCGGGTGTCTAAAAGAGGTACTTATTCAATGAAAAACATGTATGCAAGCTCCAAGTGATCAAGGAAACACAAGAAGATGTACACCCCCAAGATTTTGATTCATCTTAGGGTCTAATTCACAAGTCATCATTCAAAAGTGCTAGTAATTCAATGAGAATCATCCCATGTGCATAAGGAATATTATAATAATAATGAAGGATATGCATCTCATATAAAGAATCAATCCAATAATATAATCCATCAAAACCAGAGGTGGAGTCCCATACCAATCTAAGGCAACCTAAAATAATCCCAAGTATCGTAATGGGAACATCTGATAATCCAATACCACCGAGTCTATCCAAGGAAATCCATAAGGAGTCCCTTGTATCACTGCGAGGCTTGGTAACTCTGATTCTGTAACAAGTATCTCACACAAGGTATCGGGTCTCACATGATACATGGAATAACCATATTTCAAAATTGGTTTGTCCTCATTTTCTCCCATTGGGAACCAGTATCACTCACGTGTAATAGAAATCATATGGGTAGCCATTTCCTGGCAACCAAAGCATTGCTCCCAGCATGTCAAGTCATAATTTCCTGAGTAAAGTGATTCTATCCATGAGTCCTTAATATGGAACCCATTTTTTCTCCTATCCTGCATCAAGTTAGACATATCAAATAAGGTACATATCATGTGGTAAGAACTTATAATTTCAATCAATTTAAAAAATATCCTCATTCCAAAATCTATCAAGATATACAAGCTATTCAAAAAATGAAAACTCAATGGAACAATTTATATAGCATGGAGTGAGCATTAAAAGATAACAAGGAATTAGAAAGAGTTATTAATTACAAGTAATAATATTTAATTAATGTAATTTAACCATTGGTACATGGAATTAACATGCCTCTAACCATATGTCATTAATGACATCTCAATAAAAAAATCTAAAAATCTTGCTTGAGAATAACATCCAATAAGTGGCATGGTCATATTAAATTCAATACATGAGGAAAATACCTATTATGCATAACATTATCCATATTCAACTCCTTTTTGAAACCTTACAATTAACATAAGGCATTTTATAAGGTAGAAGAAGAAGGCATGGTTTAACAATCCTATACATTTCAATACCATTCGATTCATTCATTTAAAAAGTAAACTTTAATGTGCAATCCATTTCATTTAATTCAACCTAATAAATTTCTCTAAAATATGTAAAATCTATTTATAAGGTTCAATGATCACTTATAAGGTGTCATTGGAAAAAGGGAAATTCCGTACATGATCAATTCCCATTTAATTCAATAGAACATGGAAATTACATTCATAAAGCTCAAAAGATAAGGAAAGTGCCATGGAAATATGTCGTATGACTACCTGGTCAATTTCTAATTTAAGTAGGTCTGGCGCTAATAAGGTTTTTTGGGTTACATTTAATACTCATATAAAAAGGGGTCAACATACTAATTTTCCATGAAAAAAACATAATAAGAAGGCAGGAAAGTATAAAAGTCTACACACTACTTTTTATTTTGAAGACAGAACACCTATGTTGGAGGGATTTTATTATAAAATCATGAAATTTCTTATCACACAATCATTTATCATATTTAAAATTTTATTCAAGAACATATTCAATTCATATCTAAGAAACATTAATTTTTGAAAATCATAATGCATTAATTAAAAACTAAGTATAGTGTAATAAGTAAATTAATTAATGCATTTATAAAATTAAAAGGAAAAGGAAAGGGAAACTACCTCAAGAAGTAGACTAAATCCAAGACAAACACTATGGAACTTGAAATTTTTACCAGTGACCACTTGCAACTACTCCACACTTGCACACACATACATTCATATATATATATCCCTTAACCCAATGCACGTTTTCCCCTCGCCATGAGGGAATATGTACATGGAAGATATATATATATTTATATATGTGAATATATATGTATATGATTGTAATTATTCAAAGATGATTAAAACTCACTATAAAAAAATATTAGGGACTCTAAATAACCAAAAGGACCCAAAATAAGTTAGGAGAAACCAAGAAGTGGATGAAAAACCTTACCTCAGATGGTGGGGACAAGACGAATTGAACCAATCTGCTTCACCTTTGGTGGAAGATTCTAGAATACACATTAAGGGGTCTCAAGATACCCTTCACATAACCTAACATCAAAGGAAAAAACTAAAAATTAGGTTAGCCTCAAATCTAGGGTCTCGACCGAATTAGATAAGGTGACGGGGAGACCTAAAATTGGCCCAAGGAAGGAGGGAATGAGGGCATAAGGCCTTACCTCATCAAATAAAACAAGAATCATGAAGAAATCAAAGAGAAAGATCCGCATAAGAAGGGATCTAAGGGGGAGGTTCATCACATGCTGGAGGAGCCCAGGGAGGGGTTGTGTCACGCTGAGGGAGGAGACCTCCTTTGGGGGGGTTATTGAACCTAAAATAATAATAATAATATTATTATTATTATTATTAAAACTTTTCTTTATTTTTTTATTATTTCCCATTTATTTTCATTTAATTTACTTTTATTTTTTTATTTAATTAATTTAGTAATTTTTTATTTTTAAAATAGGGACACAATGATTATGAAGCTCAACAAGACTTTTGAGGGACCTCTCAGGCTTCATCAAAATTTTAAAAAAAAAATAAGTGATCCAACTCTCGTAATTAAGTTCTGAATCTTGATGTTAAAAAGGCTCATCCAATAATTAAAAAAGTTCAAATTCCTGTGAATTTTTTCCTGGTTCAAAAACACAGCATGTTACAGAGGTGGTTTTATAAGTATCAATTATAGTTGACTAAATTTGACTAGAAGAGAATTTAAATCATTGTTTTATATTATAAAATACCATAAAACATTATTTGAATTTCATACATTAATGATAATGCTAATATACATCACATGAGAATAAAAATGGGTCAAATAAATTGAAAAAAGAAAGAGGTGTGGTCTAAAAAAATTTCCATGGTGTAAAGTGGTTGTCGTGTTTTGAAATTTATGATAATTAAATAGTATGTTGTTTTTTTAGTGGTGTTAATGATACCTAGTTCCTTCTATGGTGACTCTAACCATGATGGTGTATAGTTAGATTCCTATTTTAATAGTTTATACAAATATAGAATTACCTCAATAAATTTAATGATTTTAGTAATTTAATAATTTATATATTTGGTGTTTTGATTCATTATTTATAGTATTATGTGGATTTAGACTTGACATGTTGATTCTCATTATGGTTAATTTTGGTAATGTGAATTTTTCCTAGATACATGATGTTGAGAAAAATGTTGCACTGATATCCCTTTATAAGACATTAAAGTATAGTAATACCTTGTCAAAGGGTGGTGTGTCATGACTTGTTTACTGAAAATCTATCTATATTCCTATTTGACTTGGATGAACATTGGGATACCCATAGATATTTTATAGATCATGAGTATTGATTTTCGTGTATTTATTTCAATTGAGTTGGAGTTTAAATTTTTTTCTTATTGAGAACAATTATCTAGGATTTGATGATGTGTTGATGAGGTTAATCGGAAGTGGAATTGTGGTTATAACGAATTTTTTTTACCAAACATGGTTAAATCATGATGGTTTTAAATTAATTAATGTATTTAATAAAATATTTTGAGTAATGGTGTGATTTTAGATCATCAATTTCAGTTTTTCTTGGTTATACATAAACAATGGGACTGGTTTTCTAATAGCTAGGAGAAAAGATATATTTTTAATGAAGTTTGGATATTCCTATATCATAAGTTTAAGCTTCACCATTTTTGGTCTTCCATAGTATATTACATGGAGTTTGGGTATTTTTTGGCTCGATAATTATACTCAGAAGATTGTGATACTTCATACATTGATACATAGATTTTTTGTATTCCACCAACTAATGCATCTCATCGATGATACAAGATCCATAATATTTTTAGTGATGTATACGCCACTAGATAAGGTTGTGGTTTAATAAGATTTATTTTTAATTTTTGTGTGTGTGTGTGTGTAACAAAAAAATATTTGGAAAGACTTTTTGGTGATGAGTTATGAGTTTAACTTAAGTAAAATAACTATTGGATATTTACTATAATTTTACTTTAACATGATGCAATTCATGGATATGATATTAATTAAAGTGTGATATTTTTTTGGGATGAATGTGTTAGTGGTTATATCCACCTATTTATTAGTATCCCAAGTTAACGTTAAGATGATATATTTTTTTAGTATTGGGTTTAAATAATGCTCTTGATTTCTTTAACTATATTCATTTTATTAAAGGTTATACTTATGTTAATTGGGTAAATTATATCATTTTGGATAACTATACTAATTACTTTTTTTCACCCTACTAAAGACACAATATGTTCAAGTTTAATCTGTTTATTTCATTTAATACTAGTGGAGATGAGGATTTGACTATTTGATTTAGGTCTATGAGATTCTTTAGATGGAAGACATATCTAGTGATAGATATAGTTTCTTTGTTCTCTAATTTCCTTAAATTTGTAATTTCATTGAAGTTATTATTTTTATACCATTGTATGATTTTTTTCCACTTACTTTTTATTCATGCATTGATAATAAAAATTATGATGATTATTTGAGGATTATATTCATTTAACATGTGTCTTTTTTGTTTGAATTTAGCTATATTTATATGTTTTAGGTTTATTGTTAGAGGGTAATGGTTCTTATCTATGGGATTACTCCCTAAACACTATTTGTTAACCCCTAAAATATTGGAAACTATAAAATATGGAATATTTTTTAATTGATGATGAGGATTGGATGTGAGTAAAATCTTTATTTAAAAAATAGTTAGATAATGATGATTTTCCCATGAGAGACTAAACCACCACAGTTCGGGTGGGTGAATCAGTGGTTGAAAAAAAATACCAACTCTCAAACAATGATTTCCCATCAGTTTTTAGTGTGTATGGATCATGATGATGATGATACGATGATGAGATAAAGAGGGAGAAAGAACATAAACCATACAAGGGAGAATATAAGGTTCACCAAATCTTGTTATCAAGTTTCTAATCCCCCAATGTTAAATGGTTGTGACCTTGCTACCCACATTACTATTTTTTTGTAAATAAGAATAAGTAATAGAGTGGTAAGATGGACCTGAACTCATGACTACAAAAAAATAATGACAATAACCAATAAGCTGGTTGATCTCTGCTTACCCATCCTCAAGTTCCTCAAGAATTTACATCATGTGTGCACCCTTGTTATTCCCCTATAATTTTATCCAAACCCTCCTTGTAATTTCCCTAGAATGAATGGTTGGATAACTAAATATTTCATAATAATTAATTACTATTTTCTTGGGTAAGACACCATTCTATTTATGTGGTATACATGTGTTGTGGTGTGATTTCTTCCCTCATAGTGTGATCCCTGAATCTGAAAGATATGAAAATTGAATCCTAAAGATCTTAGAACACTATTGTGGTATGTCATCATGCATTATGGCATGAAATACACATCTACTCATATTTACCAATATATTTATAATCACGACTACAACCTGCCCCTTTATCAGTGCTAAAAACCAGCATTAACAGCGCTAGAAAAGCGCTGTTAATTCCGGCGTAGATAAAGGGGGGTCCCCTATATCAGCGCTTCTCGGAGTGCTGATATAGGGGTCCTTTATCAGCGCGTTGTGGAGTGCTGATAAAGGTCAACTATATCAGTGCCTCTCGGAGCGCTGATACAGGATCCCTTTATCAGCGCTCCTCTAGCGCTGTTAAAGGTGTCCTTTATTAGCGCTCCTCTAGTGATGTTAAAGGTGTCCTTTATCAGCGCTAAAAAAGCACTGATAAAGGCCCTAGCGCCTGCACCTAAAAAACAGTACCTGCACACCTTCACACCAGAATACCTGCACAAAGTAGCACATGCACACCTGCACACCATAGCACCCGCACCCAATATTTTGACTGACAACGGTATATACATTTACTTAACATCATGAATACAAAAAAAAACGCATTGCTATATACATTTCAAACATTGTTTTACATGGTTACATTTACAATTATTCAACAACAGTTATAAAAATTCATGTTTCATCCTTTGATATCCGTGATCCTCTCTCGATGGTATTTGTTGCCGAACAAAGCATCCGAACTCAAGGAAAAAAATTCAACTATATAAGAAATCAAATATTATGTTAGTAATGCAATAATGAAAGAAATTAAAACAGTAATATGAAAGAATACATTAATATGGAAATGTGAAACTAAAATATTAAACTTTAAACTCAAAAGTTTTCATTTTCATAACAATGAAAGGGAATAATGTAAAATCAATATGTTTTTAATTGATTTATCTCATTTAATAAATACTGATTCTTTATCTAATGAAAAGATTTACCGGTCACACCGTGCATCGGATTGAGGTGCGGTCTATTCATACACGTCACATATGACTCGTGGATCATTTTCCTAAAGTATCAAAACAATCCTAAGGCGTTTGCTCAGTTTGGCGTATGTCATTGGTGTTGTTTTCCAAAGTTTATGTCATTTTCAAACTAATATCAGACACTTTTAGCCATACCGGTCACACCGTTCTTCGGATTGAGGTGCGGTCGATTCATACACGTCACAAATGACTTGTGGATCGTTTTCCTAAAGTATCAAAACAATCCGAAGGTGTTTGCTCAGTTTGGCGTATGTCATTGGTTTTGTTTTCCAAATTTTATTTCATTTTCAAACTGATATCAGACACTTTTAGCCATACAGGTCACACCGTGCGTCGGATTGAGGTGCAGTTGATTCGTACATGTCACAAATGACTCGTGGATCATTGTCCTAAAGTATCAAAACAATCTGAAGGCGTTTGCTCGGTTTGGCGTATGTCATTGGTGTTGTTTTCCAAAGTTTATGTCATTTTCAAACTGATATCAGACAATTTTAGCCATACCGGTCACACCGTGGGTCGGATTGAGGTGCGGTCGATTCGTACACGTCAAAAATGACTCGTGGATCGTTTTCATAAAGTATCAAAACAATCTGAATGTGTTTGATCGGTTTTCCGTTTGTCATTGGTGTTGTTTTCCAAAGTTTATGTCATTTTCAAACTGATATCAGACAATTTTAGCCATACCGGTCACACCGTGCGTCGGATTGAGGTGTGGTCGATTCGTACATGTCACAAATGACTCGTGGATCATTTTCCTAAAGTATCAAAACAATAAGAACGCGTTTTCTCGGTTTGGAATATGTCATTGGTATTGTTTTCCAAAGTTTATCTCAATTTGAAACTGATATCAGACACTTTTAGCCATACCAGTCACACTGTGCATCGGATTGAGGTGTGGTCGATTTTTACACGTCACAAATGACTCGTGGATCGTTTTCCTAAAGTATCAAAACAATCCGAATGCGTTTGCTCGGTTTGGCGTATGTCATTGGTGTTGTTTTCCAAAGTTTATGTCATTTTCAAACTAATATCAGACAATTTTAGCCATACCGGTCACACCGTGCGTCAGATTGAGGTGCGGTTGATTCGTGCACGTCAAAAATGAGTCATGGATCGTTTCCCTAAAGTATCAAAACAATCCGAAGGCGTTTGCTCGGTTTGGCGTATGTCATTGGTGTTGTTTTCCAAAGTTTATGTCATTTTCAAACTGATATCAGACACTTTTAGCCATACCGGTCACACCGTGCACCGGATTGAGGTGCGGTCAATTCGTACACGTCACAAATGACTCGTGGATCATTGTCCTAAAGTATCAAAACAATCCGAACGCATTTTCTAGGTTTAGCGTATGTCATTGGTGTTGTTTTCCAAAGTTTATGTCATTTTCAAACTGATATCAGATAATTTTAGCCATACCGGTCACACCGTGCGTCGGATTGAGGTGTGGTCGATTCGTAAATGTCACAAATGACTCGTGGATCGTTTTCCTAAAGTATAAAAACAATCCGAACATGTTTTCTTGGTTTGACGTATGTCATTTGTGTTGTTTTCCAAAGTTTATGTCATTTTCAAACTGATATCAGACAATTTTAGCCATACTGGTCACACCGTGTGTTGGATTGAGGTGCAGTCGATTCGTACACATCACAAATGACTCGTGGATCATTTTCCTAAAGTATGAAAACAATCCGAACGTGTTTGCTCGGTTTGGCGTATGTCATTGGTGTTGTTTTCCAAAGTTTATCTCAATTTGAAACTGATATCAGACACTTTTAGCCATACCGGTCACACCGTGCATCGGATTGAGGTGTGATCGATTCGTACACGTCACAAATGACTCGTGGATCGTTTTCCAAAAGTATCAAAACAATCCGAATGCGTTTTCTCGGTTTGGCATATGTCATTGGTGTTGTTTTCCAAAGTTTATGTCAATTTCAAACTGATATCAGACAATTTTAGCCATACCGGTCACACCGTGCGTCGGATTGAGGTTCGGTCGATTCTTGCACGTCACAAATGACTCGTGGATCATTTTCCTAAAGTATCTAAACAATACGAAGGTGTTTTCTTGGTTTGGCGTATGTCATTAGTGTTGTTTTCCAAAGTTTATGTCATTTTCAAACTGATATCAGACACTTTTAGCCATGTCGGTCACACCGTGTGTCGGATTGAGGTGCGGTCAATTCGTACACGTCACAAATGACTCATGGATAGTTGTCCTAAAGTATCAAAACAATCCGAAGGCGTTTTCTCGGTTTGGCGTATGTCATTGGTGTTGTTTTCCAAAGTTTATGTCATTTTCAAACTGATATCAGACAATTTTAGCCATACCGGTCACACCGTGCGTCGGATTGAGGTGTGGTCGATTCTTACACGTCACAAATGACTCGTGGATCGTTGTCCTAAAGTATCAAAACAATCTGAAGGCGTTTTCTCGGTTTTCCGTATGTCATTGGTGTTGTTTTCCAAAGTTTATGTCATTTTCAAACTGATATCAGACAATTTTAGCCATACCGGTCACACTGTGTGTCGGATTGAGGTACGGTCGATTCGTACACATCACAAATGACTCGTGGATCGTTTTCCTAAAGTATCAAAACAATATGAACGCGTTTTCTCGGTTTGGAATATGTCATTGGTGTTGTTTTCCAAAGTTTATCTCAATTTGAAACTAATATCAGACACTTTTAGCCATACCGGTCACACCGTGCATCGGATTGATGTTCGGTCGATTCTTGCACTTCAAAAATGACTCGTGTATCGTTTTCCTAAAGTATAAAAACAATCCGAATGCGTTTGCTCGGTTTGGCGTATGTCATTAGTGTTGTTTTCCAAAGTTTATGTCATTTTCAAACTGATATCAGACAATTTTAGACATACCGGTCACACTGTGCGTTGGATTGAGGTTCGGTCAATTCATGAACGTCAAAAAGGACTCGTGGATCGTTTTCCTAAAGTATCAAAACAATCTGAAGGCGTTTGCTCGGTTTGGCGTATGTCATTGGTGTTGTTTTCCAAAGTTTATGTCATTTTCAAACTGATATCAGACACTTTTAGCCATACCTGTCACACCATGCGTCGGATTGAGGTGCGGTCAATTCTTACACGTCACAAATGACTCGTGTATCGTTGTCCTAAAGTATCAAAACAATCCGAACGCGTTTTCTCAGTTTGGCGTATGTCATTGGTGTTGTTTTCCAAAGTTTATGTCATTTTCAAACCGATATCAGACAATTTTATCCATACTGGTCACACCGTGCGTCGGATTGAGGTGCGGTCAATTCTTACACATCAAAAATGACTCGTGGATCGTTTTCCTAAAGTATCAAAACAATCCGAAGGCGTTTTCTCGGTTTGGAATTTGTCATTGGTGTTGTTTTCCAAAGTTTGTGTCATTTTCAAACTGATATCAGACAATTTTAGCCATACCGGTCACACCGTGCGTCAGATTGAGGTGCAGTCGATTCTTACACGTCACAAATGACTCGTGGATCATTGTCCTAAATTATCAAAACAATCCGAACGCGTTTGCTCGGTTTGGCGTATGTCATTGGTGTTGTTTTCCAAAGTTTATCTCAATTTGAAACTGATATCAGACACTTTTAGCCATACCGGTCACACCGTGTGTCGGATTGAGGTGCGGTCGATTCTTACACATCACAAATGACTCGTGGATCGTTGTCCTAAAGTATCAAAACAATCTAAAGGCGTTTTCTCGGTTTGGCGTATGTCATTGGTGTTGTTTTCCAAATTTTATGTCATTTTCAAACTGATATCAGACAATTTTAGCCATACCAGTCACACCGTGCGTCGGATTGAGGAGCGGTTGATTCTTACACGTCACAAATGACTCGTGGATCATTTTCCTAAAGTATCAAAATAATCCGAAGGCGTTTTCTCGGTTTTCCGTGTGTCATTGGTGTTGTTTTCCAAAGTTTATGTCATTTTCAAACTAAGTAGTAGGAATTCACTAATCTAAGGATATGAAACATAAGAAAGGGAGATCATAGATGCTCAATAAGTGTAAAGGGAGATATCAATGACCATATAAAGATAACATAAGTATTAGGAATTCACCTTCATTGTCCTATTTGTTTACATTCTTCGATCAGGTACGCTGCCCATTCGTTTCTAAAGACATTTATATCATCTTCTGAATAGGAGTTTTTGCGACAGTCATAGTAGTACTGAAAAAATATAAATACAAAGTATTAATAATTATTTTAAATAAAGTAGTAATTATTCTCAAAAATACCTCTTTAGGGATGCTAGTTTGTCCATGAAATACGATCTCTTTCATAAATTTACAAACATAATAACCGCAGTCCTTGTCATTTGTTTGTTTCGGACACTGCAAAAACATCGAGAAAAATAAGTAATTTGTTTTGATATGTATTTGGATAGTGAAATATAATTATATATACCCAGATACTTCTCCATTTGTAGATCTTGTGGGCATTGTCGTCCTTACGCCCTGGATTCATTCCAGCCTTTAGACGATATTCATACACCGCCCTATCATAACAAAATCCTCATTAAAAGATAATATAAATTATATAACTAGATATTTAGTTCTAAAATGTTGGATCTAGTGTATTACAAATTGAAAATCACCATCATGTGTGGTCAGTTAGTTGGATATCCATGCAGTGAATCCAGAAAATAAATCTTTGGAGTATCCAAATTGACTGCAATGAGCATCCAATGTTCCCTAAAAACACAAAAAGAAATAAGTACTGATAGAAATGAAAATATAATTGATATGATTAAAATGTAGAGTTTTACCCTTGCATCTTTGGTATTAAAAAGATCATGTCAGTCGTAATTCTTCTTTGAAACGTTCTGAGCAGATTTGACATCAATTCAGCCTGAAAATTAGAATCTATTTCTGTTCGTTGTGTAGAAATAGTGTGAGGAATAACGAGTCCAAATTTGTATTCATGGGAAAATCCCTTCAATTGTTTTTCATATATACGCCTGTGAAAAATATGAGATGTATTTATCCATAATTATCAAAGTATATCAGCTTCTGTAAAATCAAATCATGAAAACATACCTCATGTATACATTTATAACTGAGGCACCTAGCCAGTCGTATGTGATGATCTCAGAAACAGCGTCTGCACTAACGAAATCCATTGTTTCCTCTCCGTACATATCTTTTTCACAAAAAATTTTATGATTCTTTCCGTCTTTAATTTTCGTATCCACATGAGCTTGCAATGATATTAAATGTGGATATAGAACAGGCGGGGTGAACGCGCTCTCAGTAGATCTTTTTGATTGGTTGGTTGATCCAATATTGGAGACGCTCTTTAGTTTTAGCTTCTCCATTTTATCCTTCTGTAATAACATTCATCGGTTCAGCAATTTTCTAATTTAATGTTAAAGGTTCTTCTTGAAAAATGAACTGGAAATGAATACCTCCTCCTTCATAAATTTTCTTCTCTATCAACTTGAGTTATGTTATTCATGCTGTTATACAGTTGTTATTTTAAAATGAAGGGATGAAATGAAACCTGAGAAAGACCTTAATACATTAAAACCAATGTTTAGAAAGGAAAACCATTAAAGGTTTGGATCAATAAGCTGTTAAGAATGAAGACCATCATTGCAACGTCACCATCCAACAGAAGCACATGATGTAGTGAAACACTCATCACATGAGAGCATCATATTATTTATCAGTGTCTGACATGGTATAGCCTCATAATATTTACATGGTAATATTCCATACTATAAATAGTCTCAAGAGATGGGTCATGTCCCATTTTAATATATAGGTTTGTTCTGGGTCAATCTACACATCCAGCCTATCAACAACCTTACAAAGTTATACCCACCCAAGTAGTCACATCCCCAAGGGGGATGTTCACACACTTTAGGTTCAATTCAATAAGGCCAAGGGCTCTGATGTATCACTAGTTCCATGTGTGTCCTATGGGAACAAATACATAAAAGTCACATAATGTATTCCAAGAGGTCTTCGGGTTCCCCCTAACAAGGTCCTCTAAGTTACACTCACTCTAATAACACCCATTAAGGAATTTATAAATCCATAAAGAAATTACCAGGACCACATACCTATTTTATATGTTTCTACTATTTTAATTCCAAGTTGAAAACTTTTCCTAGGCTCGCTAAGCCTCATCCAATGTCTACCCCAAGATCAACTCATCAATATAGCTCCTTCCTCTCTCCAAAAAACCAAAATTATTAAATTATAACATTTATAATTAATTATCCAAATCAATTTAAACTTGTTATATTCACTAGAAACTCATCTTGCGGACTTTTCATGTTAGAACCAAGACCAAAAATCCATATAAGATCTGAAGTGGGATCTTAGTGCCATATTAGGAAAAATACCCAACCATCAGAACCAAATACATATACAACATTATATAATTTGATCCAATATCCATGAAAACTACAAAAGGAAACAAAAATCCTTCATAATGATTGGTGACTTGCAGATACCATCATGATGCCTCTTATACATGAGGTAGGAAAACACCCCCATAAAATCAATATGATACCACCGTGCTCCAGTTGAATCACCCATAAAACCTAATCTAGATAAATCAAAAATCAATAGAAACTAAATATAAAGAATAAAATGGTAAGGAAGATGGTGAAATAACTTAGAATTGTTGAATAAATCCACTAAAAAACTCCCCATGGAAAGGGGAATCAAAGAGGAATAAGGGGGTGGGTCGATTGGGCATTGTATAAGAGGGAGGATGAGAAATGGGGGCTTCCCCTATTGGAATTTCAGAGGGAAAAAGATGAAAATATAATTTTAATGTTCTACACAATTTTCCAAACCATATATTAATAATGTGGTGGCACTGTACAAGAAAACCCCTTCAAATATTTGGTCAACATAGTTTACCAAACTATGCATTAATTATGTAAATTGGAACTACCTCAGTCTACAAAATTTCATATGTTTTGTATGAAATCATGAAAAAATGGTATGTTAATCCCTAACTAAAATCCACCTCACATGGTTTCCTCTAAGATATCCCATGGTTAACCTTCACTAACCATGAAAGTCAACTATGTGATTTAGAAAGAGGACTGAAAACCTCCTCATGCTCAAGGTTCTACATTGTTTCTCAAAAAATATGAACACAAAACGATGTTTCATTTGAAAAATCTCCAAAAAACATCATATAAAACTAAAATAAAGATTGTGAGACTCACCTGAGTACTTGAGGCACCTCTCAAACCGCGGTGGAGGAGGAGGCAGCAGAGTAGGCAGAGGAGGAGGAGGACGAGGCGCCGGTGGAGGAGGAGGATGAGGCAGCGGACTAGGAGGAGGAGGAGGAAGCGCCGTTGGAGGAGGAGGAGGACGAGGCTGCGGTGGAGGAGAAGGAGGAGGAGCAGAGGAGGAGGAGGAGGCGGCGGCCGGAGGAGGAGAAGGAGGAGGAGGTGGCAGCTGGAGGAGGAGGCGGCGGCCGGAGGAGGAGGCGGCGGCCGGAGGAGGAGGCGGCGGCCGGAGGAGGAGGAGAAGGAGGAGGCGGTGGCCGGAGGAGGAGGAGGCGGCCGGAGGAGGAGGAGCAGGAGGAGGTGGCGGCCGCGGAGGAGGAGGAGGAGGCGGCGGCAGCGGTGCAGAGGAGGGCTTCCGCAAGAGCTTGACCGGGTGCAGGGAGGAGGAAGAGGACCCGCGGGTTTTTAACAAATCTGTGTGAGCCTTTATCAGTGCTAGTAAAAAGCGCTGATAAAGGATGTATTTATCAGCGCTAAAATGAAAAGCGCTGATAAATACAACCTTTATCAATGCTTTTGTTAGCGCTGATAAAGGTCCGGCCCTTTATCAGCGCTTTTCCGTTAGCACTGATAAAGGCAGGCACATGCCTTGCCCAGTTTTGTGGTAGTGAATATATATTATAGAATTACTAGGTATATTTCATCATAATATATTTTATATCTTAAAATTTAGTAAAGCACTATATTTTCATGGCTTGGACACTATTTCATGAATTATTCCTTTTCATCTTGAGAGGTGTAGTTTCATCATGAGGATATTTAGATTCTAAATAGTGTGATTCCAAAAAACCATATCCTCCTTTCCAAGACATAATCAATCCCTACAATTACTCAAGTAAATGTGTTATAACATAATTAGTTGTGATATTTTATAAATCAATTTCACATCAATTACTTAACGATGGAACCAACCCAGTTGCATCATGTTATCCTATATTAGAGAAAAAAATATCATCAAAAACACAATAATCATAGCATAACTATATCTTTCATTACCTTATATGCTTAAACTCAATAAAACATCATTCACTTTCATCTCCATTGAACTCTAAAAAACCTATATCTCATCCATAAGTATAAAATTGATAAATAAAACACAAAAACACTTCAAAAACCCATAAATGAATTTACTCAAGAAACTAGTTATACCATGAATCCATTGTGAAGGTTATCTAAACACCACACTATTATATATAATGGTGTTTTAGGATTAATATAACTCTTAGTGTATTATTTATTCCATATTAACCATATCTTAATTAAGATTAACTCAAATATTCCCTTTGTCAATTTAATTTATGTGGGGATTCTCTAGACTCCAACACTCATAAAAAACCACCAATATCTAAGGACATTTTAATTTCCTTAGGTATAATTAATCTCCCCCCTTTGGATTTATTAGAAATATATGAACCAGTAGATATTATCTCTAGGGTTTAGCTTCTGCTACCACCACCTCAAGTCTCTCCCTTGATCATCAACTATAAAAAGAAACGAAAATATCCCCCCCATCTTTTAAGAAGTTATATTTTTGTATTTTCCCATTTTTTTCAAAAAATGAAAAGGAATTAAAGATATAAAACATCCAAGAAAAAATACGTGTATTTTGGGAGATAATGAACTCCCAAATATAACCTCAAGTGCTATAAGGCATCCTTCATTAGTGGATTTCTCATTATATCCATAAATTTCTCCATCATTAAAACATATTCTAATGAAATCTCACCATGATTCACTTTATGTTTAATTAAGTAGTATTTGATTTGAATATTCTTCGACTTTCAATGTTATACTAGATTATTTGATAAGTTGATTATCAAATACAATCATCAATGGGTATGATACATTCACCCTCATATATTCATTTTATGACTTCATACATATCATTTGTGTTATGGATTGAGTTTCCACAACATATTCGGATTCCATTATTCTCACTGTGATTGAATTTTTCTTCTTGGAGTTCCATGAAATGAATCACCCTCTGAAAATGAATGCAACTCCAGATTTAGAATTTTTATCTCCTACATATCCATCCCAATATTCATTAGAATAACCATACAGATAAAATGATTTAGTCCTATCATACCTTAAACAAATATAAAGATTTTCTTTAATGTATCATAAGATATATTTTTTACACTATAAGATATGGCTCTTTGGGTTATTTTGGAATCATGAACAAAGTGTAAGCACAAATAAAATCTTGTTTATAAACACATCTACATAAATTAGGATACTAATAAGTCTTTAAAATTTCATTTGATCAAACTCCATAATTAGTCATCAATGGAAAACTTAATCTCATGTGTAATAGGATTTAATAACTCTATCGATTCATCCATACCATAGTTCTTCATTAACTCATAACAATACTTATATTGTGAGAGAAATATAAAACTTACTATGTTTGTGACCTAGAAACCTAAAAAGAATTTCATCTCACCAATCATTATAATTTTGAATTATTTTTCCATTTTAGAAGAAAATTCCTCACAAGTCTCCCATTATTTTAAATAAAAATTATTTCATTGACATATACATTCACTATGAGAAAATTTGTGTTATCTCTCTTAACATATAAATTAGAATATATCTTTATTTTACTGAATTTCATGCTCATTAATCTTTTTTTTCTTTTAATACCACACTCTATGAAATTTTTTGAGTCCATACAAGTCCATATTAAATTTTTAAACTCTAGAACAGACATCATCGAGGAAAAACACTTCTAATTTTTCAATTTATACATATCCCTAAATTTCACCATTAAGAGATTATGACTTCACATCCATTTGGAAAATTTTATAATTCCATTAAGAATATATCATAGTAAAGATTCAAAAAATTTAGGCCTTATGACTAGAGAAATGTCTCATAAAAATAAATACCCTCAATTTCTTATTATCCCTTAAAAAAGATGATTTTAGTTCCATGATACTTCTCCTTTATCATTGACTTTATCTATGAATACCTTCTATCATGAACCAAACTAGGATGCAATCCAGCCCAACATTCGACCCAGTCTGAGACATGGCCCGAAGGGAATTCCTGATCCCCATAGGCTTGAAACTAGTTTCAGGCATCAAAATAATCCAATGGGAATGATTTACCCTAAAGAAAATCAGGATCAAATAAATAAACTGGACGTGCAGAAGAACTAACAATAAAAGAATATCAATAAATATACCAACAAATCTGAATCTAATAGCTGTAAACAAAATAAAAAAATAAATACAACACTGAGACCGAACCAAACTAACATTATCTTCACGTGACCTCTTGGTCACCACCAACCATAAGACCAACCTTATCCAAGAGAAACTGAAAAAGAAACTTGCACCTATAGAACAGCTCGGGCCTATTTATGCTTAGCAAAAAAGTAGGGTGTGAGCTAAAATATCTCAGTAGGAAATCACCATAGAATCCATACATTTCCTTTTCCCAGATAGTCCATAAAAACTAGTTTGAAAACCCATTCTAAAAATATGATTTTAATAATTTAAAGAAAACAAACCCAACTTCCACAAGTTCGCCTTTTAAAATAAGACACACACACCATTTTCATTTTTTAAAATATTTTTTCTTTACAAAACCCTTTTTAAATCCAAAGTCCAAGTACAAATCCATACCAAGTAATGAAACTGGGTTAAATAGAAAGTTAAAGAAACAAAATCCAAATGGAATAAACTAGAAGGGATAAAATAAAAACAAGCAGTATAAAAAATAAAATATATAGATAGTGATCATGAGCATTTCCTGAACATCACTAGAGGGATCCCTGGACGTACTCGATTTGGACTCACCTATCAGAGTATGGTGCAGCTCCGTAGTCAATAACCAACCGACCACCCTAAATTGGCCAAATTCAGTGGTACGTCCCACCTATCCCTATAAATTAAAGGGGGTGCCAACCCATCTAATCAAGTTCAACAAGAAATTGTCACTCAACCCTCTAAAATATTCCTAGAAATACCATGATATTAATAGTGATACATAGTGGAAAGAGAGACCCTTGTATGCATGGATCACATGGCCTGTTTCCCCCACACTTGCCTACCCCAACCACCGACACCACCCATGTGATAACCCACATCAGGGAAATCCTCCATAGGCGTGCCCATTGCGCGATAATCCATACACAAGTTTCAATAAGGTCACCACATCATTTGAGTTTCATAAACCACTTTCTCAAACATTTTAAAATACCAATCAACTTTCACATCACACAATTTTTAAAATAAATCTACCAATGCATCTCAAGTTCCAAACGGGCCTCACATTTCCAAAACCAATTCCATTCCCAACACCTTTTCAAAACCAATCTAAAAGAACACAATATACATAATTTTTCAAATGGTCCTTTAGAGATAAACCATGTTTTAAAGCACCAAACGAGCTATAGTCTCATACACCACACAATTACCATGCCATGCCTCAAAATGCCAAACTAGACAAGTATTTGGAAAACACATTTGAAACCACATTTAAGGTCACACAAGGCATCAATTCCACTTTGAAATACATTTCACATTTCTTGAAAATTTTGTGAAATCTATTCAAAAACACAATAAGAATAACACATGCTTAAACCAAAAATTTCCATAGGTATAGCCTATTATAAATTAATTTTCACATCAAAAACACTTTTTAACATGTTTCACAATAATTTCACAATTAAAATACACTCTTATAAAGAAAAACAAGAGAGGACACTTGAAACACAAAAAATCTATTTTAGAAACCAAATTCTAACCCATGCCCATTTCAAAACACTTTTGGGAACACATTTTTAATGAAACAACTCTTACTTTTAAATCAACATAACAAACCACACATAAACATCACACTATAAAAGTCATAAATTTTCACATACAAGGTCTAAATAACACTCCAAAATCACTATGAAAATATTACCAAGGACAAACACCACTCAAAGCACACAATTTCACTTTAAAAGAACAATAGGAATTTTAATAAACATCTTGTGTGCATAACTATATAACATGTTTAAAGAAACCCCTTTAAAACCAATTCCACCAATTTTTCCCCCACAAAAACACCATAATAAGATAAATAATAATACCACAAGCATGTGAAACACATATATATATTATTTAAAAATCCAAAAGAATCAAATGGAATGAGCCAGAAAGGAAATGGATAGAAACACCTACCTCAAAAATGTGCGAACATAACCAACTTTGGGAGGAAGAAGATCCAAACATGAGACACAATCTATAGACCCTAACATCCAAGAAAAACAACCACACATCATCCCTTATCCTTAAGGTTTATCCAAAAGAGAAACTCTTCCAAGAATAACCAAGAACCAAGGTAGAAATAATAGGAGAAGAGGAAATTGGCTAGAAACCAAGATAAAATCACCTAAAAGACTTGGAGAAGAATCCATAATTGGAGGATAACCAAAGGGGAGGGGGTTTGGGACCCCCTCAGGCTCTAAAAATGAACATGTGGGTGGGGCTCGATTTAGGTTAAAAATAGAGTATGGTAGAATAGGAATTTCAAGATTTAAAATTTCTAGGAAACTCACATGGTTTGGGAAAACAGTTTGAATAACTGTGTTCCAACCATACACCCTCTACTGGAGAAGAGGGGAACCCTGCATGGGATAGCCATATGGTTAACAAAATAGTGTTCCAACTGTTCCAAACACCTCTGACCAATTCCAAAAATGAACTGCATTATTTCTGCATACTTTCCTTAACCATGCGTAGGTAATGTGCCATTCCCCAGACCCCAAACCTCAAACTATATGGTTACCTTGGAAAATCCACATGGTTTCCCTCAACTGTGTGCTAACTGTGTTCCCCTTGTTTCCAAGCACAAAACTTCCATTTCTCAATACAAACTCAAAAAATTCAAAAATGGGACTCAACCCGAACCTCAAAGAAAGGATTTAAATTCAATAGAAGAATAAAATAAATGGTTTTCCAAGTTTAGGGTGTGATAATTATCCCAAACACAAACACTTTCTACCCCCATAAAGTCACCCAAATGAAAGGAAAATAAAACTGAGTCCCAAATCTAGAAATATCCAAACAATACCATGAACCTCAAGGTGACCTTTCACTTCACAAGTCACACCTGACCATATCTAGAGTAAACCACAATACAATGAACAAAGGGAGAACACAAAAGGGTTCTCCCAACCATAAAGTACAAAATAACACCACCAAGATTGAGATCCAAACATGGCATCACTAACATAAAAAACTCAACATGAATTAACACAAACTTTTCTACATAAGATAAACCAAACCACTACCAAAACTAGTCAAGGGAATAGGGGACTTACCATAGAAACAAAAACCCATAAACACAATGGGGAAACCCATGAAATAATCTTGGACCAAGCGGCGAACCCAAACACAAACTACAATAAATTACTTACACAAGCATGGATATCTCCAAATAAGTGCCATAGAAAAATAGAACTGATTCACAAAAAGGATGAACATTTAAAGATTCACATACAAGGCATAAAAGTGGGATTAAAAAATAATAGGATCACCAAGTCTCTTATATAGATAAAATAAACTCAGAACAAGAAATAAATTATAACAAGAAACTTAAATTTTCTTTACTCCAACACTGGAAACATAAATCAGGCCAAGGTTCCTTGCTCCCTTGGTGATCTCCTGACCAAGCACGAGCTTTATTATGAGGCCAATAGTTGGAGCCCTGATGACTAAAGAATCCATTTTCTCATAGTCAGGCACTAACATCCTCTGATCAAGACTTCTTCTATAGAAAATTATTCCAACAAAACTTCTCCAGATGACCCAAATGGCCGCAATGATGGCACACCACCAGAGGATTATGACAATACGGCTTCGAATGCCTAAATCGGCCACACTGAAAGAATACGAGCGAGAATTATGATGAATGAGAGGCTAGAACTAGTGAAGGAGACTCCTCAAAGATAGTTTCCTCTGAAATTCACTCCTCGCCAGATGGAGAACCTCCACGAGCAACAAGAGACACCAGATTTCCAACTTACACTCTGGAAACAAAATCATCTAGGAATTCTTAATCCACAAACTTCTCTAAATGAAGATCCTTATATGAGATAGGTCACTCCTTGATCTCTAGAAAAAGTCCCATGATGAAAATAGAAGCCTTAAACTGATCCTACCACTCTATATTCAAATATAAAGAAACCATATCCTTAAAGTGGTCAACATATGCCTTCACTACCCGATGGCCTTGTTGAATACTCAAGATCTCTTCCACTTTATTCATCTTCCTTCATCGCGTATAAACCATCAGGAAAAAATATACTTGAAAACTTCCCACATCATCCCAACATGCATTGATGATGAAGAAATCACCTTCCACTAGTCTAAAGTTGGACCCTCAAACAAACCCAGAACATCACTTACACTTATAGATTTGGGGGTTCCCAACAATATGAACACACTCTCAAATTCCTAAATCCATTACACTGCCTATAACATACCTTGATCACTATGAAATATGGGAAAAAACCAAGAACCAGAAACTGGACAAGACCCACTAGAAATTCTGGGGACCTTTCTGGGAGGCATATTCTGAACAACATAAATATCATAGAATCGGGTTCAGCATCAACCCGAAACATGATCAAAAAGAAAAAATCAAGCCAGACAATTGGATCATAATAAAAACATTATAAGAACAACCAAAAATCCTCTTTTCAAAAAACACCATTTCATTTCAATTTTAACACTACCTTCTTTCAAGGCCATTTTCTAATGCCAAAAGACACTTTTTACAAACAAAACCCACTTCTCAAAGTAAAAACAATTCCTGAAACCATTTTACCTTTTCATTAAAAAAACGGTTTTCATTTTAAAATCCAACTCACAACAACCAAAACAAAAAAAATACAACTCACATCAAACCATCATAATGGGGAACTAGTGGTCATCCCTAACCTGGTGACATTATAACGACCCAAAGTTTTATCAATGGAATTCCCTTCTTATAATTATGAATTATAGTATAATAAAATTAGTAAGCATAATGAAATATAATGATATTAAATACTATGTGACCATTAAACATAATTTTACCACTTCTATGGTTTGAATTTCAAAAATCTGATATACACAGTTGTGTTCAGGGTGATTTTTGGAGTATAATAGAACAAACTTATTTTTTTAATGAATTATAGCATACCCTTATGAGTAGTAATGTTAACCTTATGAATAGTGATATACCCTTATGAATATTAAAATCACTTATGATAGTATATATTTAGGATTTAAGTGAAATTATGATGTGCCTATGTTTTGGAATAAGTAAACAAATGTTTTAAAAAACTGTATTTTTTAAGTAAATTATGATTTTAATTAAAAATTAAATTAACCATATTTAGAAAATTATTTTTGAAAAATGGGATTAATTTTTTTATTATATTCATTTAAAAATGGTTTGGGTGAATTTTTGTGATTTTTCTGAAATACTTGAATTTTTATGAATAGTGGAATACCATAATTTATAAAATAAGCTAAATACGCTAATTATAGAGTCATGTATGATTTTATGCTAATGTAAGCCCCATTGGCTCTAATTAACAAGATAAAATTACTTTAATTATTCATGTAATACTCACTATTACTTGTCTTGTGGAAAATAATAAATTAATGAATATTATATAGAGAAAAAACACTCTCCCCTCTACTATAAATACCACCCTTCACACCCTCATTTCCTCACACCTCTCAAGCTTCAATACTTGTATAAACTCTACCAAAAAATCTTACCTAGCCCCTACCCCACTTCCAAGATCTTCTAGTCTCACCAAAAGACCAACCCAAGGTGCCTTGAGGAGGATCTCAAGAGGATAACTCAAGAGGTAATTCCTCTCTCTATTTTTCCTTTAATTTCCTTTCAATTTAAAGTTCTTTTCTTATTCTCTCCCCACCTATATTCATCCACATGGTATATAACATAATTCATTATAATATCATTTAAACTCCTGGAATGTCACTAATAACATGAAATATCAGTTCTGGATGATTATCCACATTCTACACGAACATCCATTCAGAAATACAAGTGAACCGTTCAAGAAAACCATAAAAGAAAACATTCTCGAACAATGAATTTAAGGTTTATAACTCATCCAAAGGCCCATAAAATAACATAATGAAACCATAATAAACTATATTCATGTACAAAATGATTTTTAATTGTTAATTAATGAATAAATGTGGTTATATAAGGCACTAAAGCGAAGAAAGTGTTCGGATACAAGGTAAGGGGAACTTCTCAAACCCAGATTTCTTTCTTCAGGTTCTCCCTCTTTCAATCCATGTTCAGTATGGGTACTCCATTAAAATTATTAACTCATCATTATATTACCCTTTTCTGGGATATACATATTCTCTAATTGATATTATGAAAAACCCAATGTTTTCTAAAAGATATCTTCCTTCAAATAAACACAACCTTTTTACTTCTTGAATATTGTTTCACTCTTCACTCATGGATAATGGTTCTATGTCAAGAATGATATTCCCTGTTTATTTTGGGAACCAAATTTTTATGAATGCATGCTTTATTATTTGGAACCCATTTCTTTCCATGGGTCATTTTAATTTCAATTTTGACATATTTTCAATATGTCGTGCATGATAATGTAAATATTATGATGTGACGGGTGCGCCTGGAATTATATATCACTCCAATGCATTGTATAAATTGATGAATCTCATGAGTAAAAAGGAAATAATGTTTGAAAATGATGCTAGCATTGTTCACAACTATGTTTGTTAGTTAACCACTAAGTCACGATGTTTCATTTTTATGCATTGCAACATTTCAAGTCTTTTATTAATGTTTCCTCTCATGATTTTGATGATGATGTTATGATTATTCTCACCCATTGTTATATTGTTCTTATCTACCCTCTTATTGGGCTTTTAGATCACCCATTTTTGATGTATATCCTCAGGTGAATATGTGTACTAAATAGTTTTCAAGGGACAATAAGAGGTTGGAGAAGAATGAATTAAATAAATTTTTATGCTTGATGATGTAAATGTTATATTTGGACCTAGTTTTCCCAAGACACTAAACCTCTGGATCCTCTAGGTGTAATATTATTATGTTTTTTATCTTTATAATGTTTTAATAGTAGTGTAAGAAAAGGTCTGGTCTCTATAGTTGGTATCAGAGGAAAGGTTTAGTTAATTTAGGAATTAGGATTAGTAAACCCTAGAGAAAACCTCTAGCATGAGACTAAGTAAAAATATGCACACAAGAAGATTTACATAGGGATACCATAAGTTATACTTTTAGTGAAAATTATAAAAATGAATAAGTTATTTATTCATGACTTGTTTACTTTTATTTTGTTCTAACCTTTTCTATTTTATAAAATGGTGGGAACCAAGAGAAACCAAGCCAATAACCCATGCAAGGGCCAGTGCAACAATTTCCTGAATGACATCCCAAATGCTTTTGGAGGTGGATTTTAAAACTTCATGGAGATGATTACCAATTATCTCAGGTTATGATTAATAACAAGAATAATGGGGAATTTCCTCCTTCACCAAAGATTTAGCAACTGGCTATCGAGTGTTTTATGCTGCAATGACCACCGACGTTTAGTGGATCTTTTGATCCACTAGTTTTGGAACAGTGGGTCAACTCCATGGAGAAAATCTTTTGTGTTATTCACTATTTTGAGATGGAAAAGGTGACACTAGAAATTTATCATCTAGATGGAGAGGTCGGTCAATGGTGGGATTTTATTAAGAACACCAAACCAAGTGACGAAATTGAAGATATAGAATGGGAAGACTTTAAGATCATGTTTCTTAACAAGTATTTCCCACTAAATATTCAAATTAAGATGGAGAGATAATTCATAGAGCTCAATAAAAAATAAGGAGAATCGATCACAACCTATGAAGAGAATTTCACAAGGCTTGAAAGGTATGCTTTAGGTTTTGTTATCAAGAATGATAGAAAAATTGATAGATTCTTTAGTGGATTAAAACCACACCTTAGAAAGGCTCTTGAAATTAGAGACTTTGGGAGTTATGAAGAAGTTGTTCGATTTGATCTCAAAGTGGAGATGTAGTTTGGAGAATTTTCTCATGGATATGGTGATAAGAAACGAAAGATGGAGTTTCAATCTGGAGGATCTAATGATAAAGGTGGGAAGAAAACTCAATGACCCACATGCCAAAAATGTGGGAAGTTTCATCATGGGAACTAACTCAAAGGAATGGGTAAATGCTTCAAGTGTGGTAAATAAGGACACCATGAAAAAGAGTGTCAAAAATACATGATAAGGAAGGATAATGTAGCAGAAGAAAGAAGAAAACCACCCATGGTTCAATTCTACAACTATAGGGAGCAAGGGAACTATGCAAGCCAATGCACTAAACCTTGATTCCTAGAGGGTAATCGGCTTCAGAAGCCACCAAATCCAAAGGAACAAGGGAAGATTTATGCCATCACTACTGTGGAAGTGGAGAAAGATAATGAAGTCGTACAAGTTACACTTTCTATTCACTCAATAATGGAAAAATTCTTATTTGATTTTGGTTATACGCATTCCTTTATATCTAGAAATTTTGCTAGAACTATAGAATCGAAGCCCTGAAACCTTGAAGTAGAGATATCTATAAAAATACCAAGTGTTGAAATCATTATAACCCAAGTGTTTTACTCTTATCCTATTGGTTTATGTGGGAAGATTCTTCCAAAGAATCTCATAATACTTCCCTTGGTGGAATTCGACACTATAATGGGAATGGATTGGCTCTCATTATATAGAGCACATATCAACTATTGGTAAAAGGAAATATCTTTTCATATTCTGAACCATTCCATGATCCTTTACAAATGCAGGTAAGATCATGAATCTCCTTTGAAAAATCCTTCAACTTTGTGGGTGTTGATACCCTATGAATAATCATACCTCACCCAAATGGTTGAGTCAAAGGAAAGTTCCAACCTTGTATAAATTCCCATCATGATGGAATACGGTGATGTATTTCCTGAAGAGTTACCCAGACTTCCCCCGGTTCTTGAGGAAGAGTTCTCAATAGAACTCATACCCAGAGATACTCCTATATCAAAGTGTCCCTATAAGATGGCTCTTATCGAACTGGAGGAGTTAAAGAAGCATCTGTAAGATAATTTGGACAAAGGGTTCATACACCCTAGTGCATCACCTTGGGTTGCACCAGTGCTCTTTATGAAGAAGAAGGATGGAACAATGTGGCTGTGTATTGATTATTGGGAACTCAATAAGATCATAGTAAAGAAAAAGTATCATCTTCCAAGGATTAAAAACTTATTCGATCAGTTAAGAGGAGATCAATACTTCTCAAAGGTGGATCTTCATTCTGGATATCATCAGCTAAAGGTGAAGAAGGAATATATTCAGAAGACTTCCTTTCGTTCAAGGTATGGTCACTATGAGTTTCTGGTGATGCCCTATGGACTTAATAATTCCCCTATAATCTTCATGGATTTGATGAATAGAGTATTTAGACATTACCTCTATAAATTTTTGGTATTGTTTATTGATGATATTCTCATATACTCCAAGAGAAAGTAAGAACATGAAGAACATCTAAGACTTGTATTGGTGACAATGAGAAATGAGAAGTTGTATGCCATGTTTAGAAAGTGTGACTTTTGGATGAACCAAGTCACGTTCTTAGAACATGTGATCACAAGTGAGGGAATTTCTATAGACCCTTCAAAAAAAAGGAGATTGTGGAATGGCCCAGGCCCTCTAGCGTCACAAAAATCTATATTTTTTTTGGATTAGCTGGGTAGTACCAATGTTTTCTAATAAATTTCTCAGGATTGTCAATCCCAATAACTAAGTTAAAAGGGAAAGGGGTAAAGTATGTCTATATGGAAGAATGTGAGGGAAGCTTAAAGGAGCTAAATAGAAGGATGATCACTGCACTTGTACTCACACTACCGAAAATTGGAGAAAGTTTTGTGATATACAGTAATGCTTCAAAGAAAGGATTGGGTTGTGTAATCATGAAAAATGAAAATGTGATAGCTTATTCCTCACGGTAGTTGAAGATCCATGAGCATAACTACATGATTCATGATCTAGAGATGGAATCTGTGTTTTTTTTTTCTTGAAAATCTGGCAGCACTACCTTTATAGTGAGAAGTGTGACATATACATCGACCAAAAAATCCTAAAGTATATATTCACACAAAAGTATCACAACATGCGTCAAAGGATATGGTTAGAGCTGATTAAATATTATGATTACTCTATTCACTATCATCCTGGAAAGGTGAACAAGGTAGCTGATGCTCTGAGTAGAAAATAGCCTACTACTCTATCCATGTTGCGGATTGAGAAAGACCCTATCTTCTTGGATATGAAAAGTATGGATTTGGAAATAATAAGGGTAGGGGATACATACTACCTTCCCCAAATGATTTCACAACCATAAATTCAAGATATGTTTAAGGAGGCACAAAGGGATGATCTAGAGTTATAAAAGAAGGTGAATAAAGTAAAGGAAGAGAAGCTACAAGAGTTCCATATCTATGATGATGGTGTGATTTGGTTTGGAACATGTCTTTGTGTGCCTTTATCACCCAGGATAAAGAAAGAGTTATTGGACAATGCACATAGCTCAAATTTATCTATCCTTCCTGGTAGCACTAAGATGTACTGTGATCTTCAAGAACACTTCTGGTGGGATAACATGAAAAAGGAGATTGCAGAATATATCTCAAGGTGCTTGGTATGTTAGAAAGTTAAAGCATAATGAAAAAAGTCCAAAGGGTTGATGTATCCATTTCCTATACCCATGTGGAAATGTAAGAATGATACTATGGAATTTGTCACAGGTCTCCCGACGACGTCAAAGGGAAATAATGTGATATGGGTTGTGGTTGAAAGAATCACCAAGACTTCCCATTTTATCACTATTTGGGAAGATCGCTCGCTTGAACAACTTGCAAAGATATATGTGAAGGAAGTGGTGAGACTTCATGGTGTTCCATTCTTGATTGTCTCTGATCATGATCCAAGGTTCACATATAAATTATGGAGAAGTATTCAACATTATTTGAGTACTGAATTAAACTTCAGCACGGCCTATCACCCCCAAACTGATGGAAAATCTGAAAGGACTATTCAGACGCTTGAATATATGCTAAGATCATGCTCTCTATAATTCAAAGGTAGATGGGATCAGCATCTCCCATTGGTTGAGTTCTCATACAACAATAGCTTCTACTCAAATATTCAGAAGGCTCCATATGAAGCTTTGTATAGAAAGCGATGTATAACTCCAACCAATTGGGATGGATTTGGATAAAGAAAGCTACTTGGACTTGATGTTGTGCAAGAGATGATAGAGAAGGTTCAAGTCATCCAAAAAACACATCAAAGCTGCTCAGAGTCAGAAAAAGATCTATTCTAACAAATGTTGAAGGAACTTGTAGTTCGAAGTTGGGGATAAAGTCTTCCTTAGAATATCACCATGGGAGAGAGTCATTAGGTTTGTAAAGAAAGGGAAGCTAAGCCCAAAGTACATTTTCCCCTTTGAGATCCTTGACCGCATATGAGTCATGGCCTATTGGTTTTCACTTCCACAAAATATGTCTCAAGTTCATGATGTGTTTCACATATCAATCATGAGGAAGTGCATACTAGACCCCTCACATGTACTGAACTCAGAGGTGGTGTAGCTGGAAGATGATATCTCCAATGAGGAATAGCCGGTAGAGATTTTGGATAGGAGAGATAAGGTTCTACACAACAAGACAACCCACCTTGTAAAAGTATTGTGTATGAACCATAAGTTTGAATAAGCTACTTGGGAACTAGAGGAGGTGATTAAGGAGAAGTACCCTCACCTGTTTGGGTAAAATGAAATTTTGAGGGTGAAATTTCATAACGGGGGAAGAATGTAACAACTAAAAGTTTTATCAATGGAATTTCCTTCTTATAATTATGCCTTATAGTATAATCACATTAGAAAGAAAAATGAAATATAATGGTACTAAATACTATGTGACCATTAAATATAATTTTTCCACTTCTATGGTTTGAATTTCAAAAATCTGACATACACGGTTGTGTTCAGGGTAATTTTTGGAGTCTAATAGAACAAACTTATTTTTTTATGAATAGTAACATACCCTTATGAATAGTAATTTTACCCTTATGAATAGTGTTATAACCTTATGAATATTAACCTCACCTATTATAGTATATATGTGGGATTTAAGTGAAAGCATGATGTGCCTATGTTTTGGAATAAGTAAACAGATGTTTTAAAAAACTGTATTTTTCAAGTAAATTATGATTTTAATTAAAAATTAAATTAATAATATTTATAAAATTATTTTTGAAAAATGGACTTCATATTTGGATTCTACATGTCTAAAAATGGTTAGGGTAAATTTTTGGGATTTTTCTGTAATACTTGAATTTTTTATGAATAGTGAAATACCATAATTTACAAAATTAGATAAATACACTAATTATGGAGTTGTGTATGATTTTATACTAATGTAAGCCCAATTGGTTCATATTAACATGATAAAATTACTTTAATTAATCATGGAAGACTCGTTATTACTTTTCTTTTGGAAAATAATAAATTAATGAATATTATATTGAGAAAACCTCTCTCCCCTCCACTATAAATACCACCCTTCACACCCTCATTTACTCACACCTCTAAAGATTCAATACTTGTCTAAAATATGACCAAAAATCTTCCCTATCCCATACCCCCACTTAAAAGAGCTTTTGGTCTCATCAAAAGACCAACCCAAGGTGCCTTGAGGAGGATCTCAAGAGGATAACTCAAGAGGTAATTACTCTCTCTCTTTTCCTTTAATTTCCTTTCAATTTCAAGTTCTTTTCTTACTCACTCCCCACCTATATTCATCCACATGGTATATAACATAATTCATTATAAGATAATTTAAACTCTTGGAATTTCATTAATAACGTGAAATATTAGTTATGGATGATTATCCATGTTCTACACAAACATCCATTCATAAATACAAGTGAACCGTTCAAGAAAACCATAAAAGTGAACATTCCTGAAAAATGAATTTAAGGTTTATAACTCATATAAAGGCCCATAAAATAACTTAATAAAGACCTAATAAACCATATTCATGTAAACAAATGTTATTTAATTTTTTATTAATGAATCTAATGTGGTTATACAGGTCATTAAAGCAAAGAAAGCGTTCAGATACAAGGTAAGGGGAAATTCTCGAACCCAACTTTCTTTCTTCAGGTTATCCCTCTTTCAATCCATGTTCAGTATGGGTACTCTATAAAAAAATTTATTCCTTATTATATTAACCTTTTCTGGGATATACATTTTCTCTAATTGATTTTATGAAAAAACCAATGTTTTACAAAAGAACTCTTCCTTCAAATAAACACAACCTTTTTACTTCTTGAATATTGTTTCACTCTTCACTCGTGGATAATGGTTCTATGTCAAGAATGATATTCCCTCTTTATTTTTGGGACCAAATGTTTATAAATGTATGATTTATTATGTGAAACCCATTTCTTTACATGGGACATTTTAAGTTCAAGTTTGACATATTTTCAATATGGCATGCATGATAATGTAAATATTATGATGTGACTGGTGTGCCCAAAATTATATTGCGCAATATGAATGTTTTAATGTGATGGGTGCACATAGAATTATGCATCACTCCAATGCATTGGTTAAAGTGATGAATATCATGAGTAAAAGGTAAATTATGTGTGAACATGATGCTAGCATTGTTCACAACTATGTGTGGTAGTTAACCACTAAGACCTGATGTTGGATTTTTATGAATTGCCACATTTAAAGTCTTTTATTAATGTTTTCTCTCGTGATTTTGATGATGATGTTATGATTATGCTCACCCATTGTTATATTGTTCTTATATACCCTCTTACTGGGCTTTTAGATCACCCTTTTTGATGTATATCCTTAGTTGAATATGTGTACTAAGGAGTTTTCAAGGGACAATAAGAGGCTGGAGAAGAATGAATTAAATAAATGTTTATGATTGATGATGTAAATGTTATGTTTGGTACTAGTTTTCCCAATACTCTAAACCTATGGATCCTCATAGTGTAACACTATTATTATTTTTATCTTTATAATGATGTAATAGTAATTTAAGAAAAGGTTGGGTTGCTATAGACATGGTTAGTGGTCCATGCCCCAAGTAAGCATCAACAACCAAGAGGACCTTGAACCATGCACTCAGACTCCACATGGGTCACTATTCCATGTGAGATCATGACATGGCACTGGCTTGCCTCTATTGTCATTCCTAGTCCACACATCCAAAATCTAAAATTAATGACTCAAATCCCAAACTTCCCCTGGAAACTTGAGGTCCATAAAAAGAAAAGGTTCAAGACATCCTTTTTGTATCTACCTCTTAAGTCTCGACAGTCCTAATCTCCAATCTACCTGACACCCCAAATAAAAAGGGCATGCTTTGATACCAATTTTTCACCAACCAAACTGGGATTCCATCCAACCCAGCATCTAACCTGGTCTAAGACATGGCTCGAAGGGCATTCTCGATCCCCATAGGTTGGAAACTAGTGTTGGGAATCAAAATAATCCAATAAGAATTATTTACCCCTAAAAATATGATAAAATAAATAAACTGAATTTGTAGAAGAACTAAAAATAACTAAATATCAATAAATATACCAAAAAATCTGAATACAATAGTTAGAAGCAAAATAGAAACTGAATACAACACTAAGACCGAACCAAACTAACATGATATCCATGTGAACTCTTGGTCACCACCAACTACATGCCCAACCTACTCTTAGAGAAACTGAATAAGAAACCTTCACCTAAAAAATAGATCGGGTCTGCCGACATTGAGTGGCATAAGTAGGGTGTGAGCTAAAATAGCTCAGTAGGAAATCACCATAAAATCCATACATTTCCTTTCCCGAGACAATCCATAAACACTAGTTTGAAAACACATTCTAAAACAGTATTTTAATCATTTAAAGAAAACTAATACAACTTCAAAAATTTCACTTTTTCAAAAAATATACACACGCCTTTTTCTTTTTTTAAAAGTTTAACTTTTCAAAACCCATTTTAAATCCAAAGTCCAAGTATAAATCCATACCAAGTAATCAAATAGGGATAAGCATAAAGTGAAAGAAACAAAACCCAACTGGCATAAAATAGTAGATCTAAAATACAAAAAAAACATTATAAACAAATAAAATATATAGATAGTGATTAATTAGTATTTCCTAAACATCCCTAGAGTGATCCCTATGTGTACTTGATTTGGACTCACATTTTGGCGTATGGTGTAGCTCTATAGTCAATAACCAACTGGCCACCCTAAACTGGACAATCTAGTGGAACATCCTACCTAAACCTATAAAGTTGAAGGGGCACCAACCAATCTAATTGTGGTAAATAAGAAACTATAAATCAACCCTCTAAAATATTTCCAGGAATCCCATGATAGTAATAGTGATACACAATGGAAAGAGAGGCCCTCACACATGTGGCTCACCTAACCTTCTGCCACCGTACTTGCATACCCCAACCACTGACACCACCCACATGATAACCCACATCAGAAAAATCCTCTATAGGTGTTACCATATTTCGATAATCTATACACAAGTTCCAATCAGGCCACCACATAATTTGAGTTTCAAAAACCACTTTCCCAAACATTTTAAAATACCAATGGGCTTTCACATCACATGAGTTTTTAAAACAAATCTCCCAATGCATATTAAGTGCCAAACGGGCCTCACATTTCCAAAAACCAATTCCATTCTAAAAACCTTTTCAAAACCAAGATTAAAGCACACAACACACATATGTTTTCAAATGGGAATTTAGATATCAACCATGTTCCAAATCACCAAACAGTCCATAGTCTCATACACCACACAATTACCATGTCATGCCTCAAAATTCCAAAGAAACCAAGTATTTGGAAAACACATTTGAAACCACATTTAAGGTCACACATGGCATCAAGGAAACTTTGAAATACATTACAAATTACATGCACAATTTATGAAATCTATTTGAAAACACCACAAGAAGAAAACATGCATAAACTAAGCATTTCCATGGGTATATTCCCTTTTAAATTCATTTTCACATTAGAGACACTAACACATTTCACAATACTTTAAAAATTCAAAGACACGCTTATAAATCATGAAAAAGTTTGCACTTGAAACACAAACAATCCCTTTTAGAAACCAACTTCCAACCTATGCGCATTTCAGACCACTTTTGGAAACACCTTTTTAAAGAAACATCTCTTGCTTTTAAATCAACACAACAATCCACACATGAACATTACACCATAAAATTCAAAAATTTCCACGTACAAGGTTCAACTCGCACTCCAACAACACTATCAAAATATTACCAAGGACAAACACCACTCAAAGCACATAATTTCACTTTAAAATAATAAGTTACATTCTAACCAACACCTTGTGTGAATAACTATATAACATGTTTAAAGAAAACCCTTTAAAACAACTTCCACCAATTTTTTCCAACACAAAAACACCAATCATACCACAAGTAAGATAAACACACACACACACACACATATATATATATATTATTTAAAAAGCCGCAAGCATCAAATAGAATAACCCATAAAGGAAATGGATGAAAACACCTACCTTAAAGATGTGTGAACACAACCAAACTCTATGAGGAGGAATATCCAAGCCTGCGACATAATATGAACACACTAACATCCAAGAAAAACCACCACACATCATTCATTTCCCTTAGGGTTTGGAAAAAAGAGAATCCCCACCAAGAAAAACCAAGAACCAATGGAGAAAGAAGAGGAGAAGAGGAAATAATCCAAAAACTAATAGAAACTTGCCTTAAAGTCTTGGAGAAGAATCCTTGGAGGGAAGGGAGGTTTGGGACCCCTTCATGCTCCAAAAATGACAAAGATTGAGGGTGCTTGATTAGTGTATAAAGATAGGAGGGTATAATAGGAATTTAAAGATTTATAATTTCTAGACAACTCACGCGGTTTGGATAACTATGCACCAACTGTGCGCCCTCTACTGGAGAAGAGGGTCACCTCGCCTGGGCTGGCTACAAAGTTTACAAAACATTGAGCCAACCATTCTAAATGTATCTACACAATTACAGAAACAAACCGCATGCTTGCCACAAGATTTCCCAAATCGTGTGTAAGTTGTGAACCATTCCCCAGACCCCAAACCTCAAGCCATAAAATTCACTAAGTGAAGCAGCATGGTTTCCCTTAACCATATTCTAACCATGTGCCCCTTTCTACCAAGCACAAAACATACATTTCTCAATAGAAAATCAAAAATTCAAACTAGGACTCAACCCAAACCTCAAATAAATGATCTAAAGACAGGAGAAGAATAAAATAAAAGGATTTCCAAGGTCGAGGTGACACCTACATAATCCTAATCATATTCTTTTCTTTGGTACATGGCACCAAATACTGATTATTTTTATTCTCAATTTGATATATCTCTTATCCAATCACTACAATCCAATCCTTATATTGTAAAGCTTCTTCAAAACTCTTTGGTTCAGCTTGTTTTCACATGGTAGTATGTTTAGAATTAAAAAACCCCACTGGGTTTAAACATATTTTTTAATATTTACAAGGATTTTATTAGATTCTATATGCTTCCCAAGTATTAATAGCTTAGTTTCACCTTACCATGGGATTTCCATATAAATTAATATTTTATCATTTTCATGTGATTTTTGAAAATCTTCTTATGCGTGAAAAATGCTCTCATGTTGTCTATTTTTGTCTCTAAGAGATTTAGTAAATTAAAAAATAATAAGAAATGTCTTTTTACAACTATTTTGATTTTATAACACAATTACATCATTTTTATCAATGATTTTCTTTAGATTTATGTTGTAACACTGGTAACTCCTTCCATTGGTTTTGTATCCAAGAAATGTGCCTTCATCAGCTCCCTCATTGAACTTACCCAATTTTTTTACTTTTATATTGATATAACAAGGTTTGTCAAATACCTTAAATCTTATTAAGAATGGATTTTTTTTAACTAAATCTCATAATTTTTATTTATTGAATGTGCTCTAAGTTGGAAACAATTAAGATATTGATAGTTATGGTTTTGGGTTGACTCTGAAAGTATAGTGAAGTTCCTTGCTCTGGTAACATGGTTCTATACATGTCTACCAAACTCTGATTCCTCCACTCAACTACTCTATTTTTTTGGGGTGTGTATGGAATATTATATATATGAATTATTTTTTTCTTCTTAAGATATACCATAAACTATTAATTATTGTATTTGAATCCATTATTGGACCAAAATATTTTGATAGCACATCCAATTTGATTCTTAATATTCCTCTAAAAGTGTTTGAATATCTCAAGAGCTTGTTATTTACTCAAAATAAAATAGGTATAATTCATATGAGTGAAATAATCAAAAAAAATTATAAAATACCTATCCCCATTGGTTGAATTCAAGAATATTGGTTTTCAAACATCCAAGCAAGCCAAATCAAGAGGTTTATTTATCTTAATATTCACTATCTTGTGGCTCTTTTTTACCATTTTCTCTTAAAAAATGTGCCACAAGTGTTGATCCTTTTATGATCAAGCTTCAATATATTCTACATATATTCATGTTTAATAATATTATCCATATTATTTTTCCCAAAATTCCCAATTATTTGATGTCATAATTGATTTTCTTCCTTCATGATCATACAAATAGTCTCTTGATCATTGGCAATTTGAACTAGATTTACACTTGTTTGTTATCCCTTCATCAAGATTTTTTCATCATTTAACTTCCTTATGACACATCTATCCTTGTGAAAGATAATATTTCTCCCATTTTCACAAATTTTATTGACAATTAATATATTTTTCTTTATCCCATATATAAATAGAAGGTAACTAAATTTATTCTTCTCAATATTGGTGAATCCAACTCCTTTGATATTAATTAATTCATCATTATTAAAAGTAATAGCTCATTCATCAAAACTTTGGATGTATTTCAAGTTATTTTTGTTTTCAAATATGTGTAATGAGGAACCACTATCAAGTATCCAAGGATTCTCTCCTTTTTCATCTTTGTAAACAACCTAAAACACTATTTACTACTCTTTATTTTTCATCCTCTTGATAGATTTAGAATTCTTATTTTGATTTATCTACCTTGGTAGAATTGTGAGACCCTAGTTGGCATCTTTTCTAGGTTGATCACACCTCTTATAAGATTAAACAAGATAATTAAATGTTTTTTTTCAATTGAACCTTATATTTTATATGTTTACTTATAAGAAATATAGAAACTTTATGTCAAATCCCCCTTGATTCATATCATATATTCAATTAGAGAAGGGATAAATTTTCAGTTGTACTTGTACCTTTACTGTTGGGCATGTATTCCAGCCCCTTTTACTTCCAGCACTCTTTTGGTTATACAGTTTTCTTGTGTTCATATATTTTTGTGTGCTTGGTTACATGAGTTTGTAGGTTATAAAGGCAATTCCTTCCCAGTTTTAGCGAAAACAACTTTCGGTGCTAGTCGCCAGCCCATGGCCTATAGAAGATGGGCTTGGGGTAGTCACGGCATGGGCCCCGGGGGATGGGTCATGAAAAATTAGTATCATAGGAGTCAGTTCTACTGTAGAACATAGGAATCTGATCTTTCTTTTTAACGGAAATAGTGTTAAGTGTAGTGAGTGTGGTTATCAGTTTAGGGAATCCAGTGTTGGTGCACTGGCCGATGTATCCATACACCAGGAACCTGACTTTTGATTTCTGACTCATTGCACGAAAACACTGATTGCGCGTGTGTTTCTAAGAGTTTTCTTTGTTATCTATTGAGTCAGATCACTAGGTATAACTTATTAACCCTTTCACACCTATTTCTTTTCAGGATGCCTCCACGTAGACAGTTGACTAGGGTTCCGAGAGTTGTACACACTGATAGCTCATCGAGCGATGAGGCCTCGGTGCAGGGCCCTTTTCTAGTAGAGGCACCAGCGGTACCATTCCCCGTTGGGACACCGATGCCACCAGCCCCAGCAACAGATGGTGCACGTCACTTGAGTGCATTGCATGAATTCCAGCACCAGAGGCCACCCAGGTTCAGGGGAGAGATGGACCCACAGGCGGCTGAGGATTGGTTGGAGGCTGTGGTGAGAGTATTCTTACTCATAGGGACACCATCCGATCTCATGTTGATCATTGCCGCCAGACTTCTACAGGCAGCAGCGGGCAGATGGTAGAGCTTGATGCTATAGGTTCACGACGAGGTGACGCATCTTTGGGAAGACTTCGAGAGCATATTTTGGGCAGATTTTTCCCCAGCGACTCTTCACGGAGTGCACATACAGGAGGTTCTTCATCTGCAGCAGGGTAGTATGACTGTGGCTCAGTACTCAGAGAGGTTCATTGACCTCTCAAGCTACTCCATAGATATGGTGAGGTACCCATTCTTCAGGGCCTGGAACTTTGTGTAGGGGATCAGGTGGGAGATCAGGGTTTCGATGATCTCACTCAGCATCCCGACACAGGTGGGGGTGTTAGAGAGAGCCCTCTTAGTGAAGAGTTTCCTTACTGAGCAGTCACTAGCAGCGAGACCCACCACCCTTCATCAGGTGGCGGAGTCTTCTGTAGCTGGTAGTAGACAGATGTCGCAGAGGTCCAAGAGGACTAGACCTATAGGTGGATGACCGCTTGACTCAGTATCGGTTGTGTGGGGAACCTGAGGCGGAGCCAGTTATACCAGGAGCGGGCAGTGTTACACATGCGGTAGGTAGTTTCACATGGCTCGTGACTATCCAAACCGTCATATGGATGATCAGAAGATGGTCAAAGGACCACCCAGGCAGAGACATAGGTTTGACCGAGGAGGTTCACAAGGAGTAGGCGTACATGGCAGGGGAGCTGGCTGTGCAGCTGGAGGTGGGCAATGATTTGAGATGTTACCGCCGCCACCACTAGGAGGTCCACCCTGACCGCAGGGAGTAGGTGGATAGGGGAGAGCTTAGCTCTAGGTAGTTGAGGCTTATGATCATGGTGCTCCAGAGATGATACGAGGTATGATATGTGTCTACTCCACCTAAGTAGAAGAACTTATAGACAGAGGTTCCAGTCATTATTTTATTGCCACTGCCCTCGTTCGGAGCTCGGAGATTCTGATGGAGCCATTGGCTCGATCCTTACAACTATAGACTCCTATGGGAGTGGATTCGACAATTACACACTGGTGTCGGCAGTTTGAGCTTACTCTAGGAGAAGAGAGCTTTAGTTGGGATCTCTTAGTAGCGGCGTCGAGGCCTTACGACATCATCTTGTGTATGGACTGGTTATCTACAGTCCATGCTCATATTGACTTTATTAGGTGCAAGGTGTGGTGTGTTCACACAGATGGGACCAGGTTTACCTTCACCGGCGAGAAGGGAGCTTTTACAGCGCATGATGGACTTACCCGGAGGAGAGTGCAGCCGATCACTCATCAGTTGTCTAGTCTTACCCTCGAAGTTGTTGATGTGGAGAGTCTGAATTATCCTATAGTGGTGGACCAGTACACGGATGTTTTCCCTAATGATTTTTTGGGTCTACCTACTCCCAGAGAGATAGACTTTTACATTGACTTGTACCCCGGGATGACACCGATATCTACACAAGTATATAGGATGGCTCCCATGAAGCTTTGTGAGCTGTGGGTATAGCTGGAGGACTTATAGGGGAAGGGGTTCATCCGGCCCAGTGTTTCACCTTGGGCAGCCCCGATTTTGTTCACCAATAAGGCGGATGGGAGCTTGAGACTTTGTGTCAACTATCGGTGCCTAAACCAGGTGACCGTGAAGAACATGTACCCACTCCTGATGATTGGCGGCCTCTTTGATCAGCTGAAGGGAGCACGGTGGTTCTCGAAGATAGACCTCAGATCAGGATATCACTAGCTCAGAGTGCGAGATGAGGATGTGCAGATGACAGCCTTCAGATGTTGGTATGGACATTACAAGTTCTTGGTTATGCCCTTTGGCATGACCAATGCTCCAACATTTTTCATGGGACTCATGAACATGATCTTTCAGCCATACCTTGATCACTTTGTGGTAGTCTTCATCGATGACATTCTGATCTACTCGAATACTAAGGAGGAGCATGCCTATCATTTGCAGGTAATACAGGACACACTCTGAGAGCACCAGCTTTATGGTAAGCTCTCGAAGTGCTAGTTCTGGATTTGAGAGTTTCACTTTCTAGGACATGTCATATCGGGGATTGGAGTTACAGTAGATACAGCAAAGATTGAGGTGGTACTTGCTTACGAGCCACCCAGGAGTGTGACGGAGGAACGGAGTTTCCTGGGTTTGGATGGATATTATCAGAGGTTTGGGACAGATTTCTCCATAATTGCAGCACCACTATAAGCCTTGACAAAGAAGGGGAAACCCTTTGTTTGTTCGGAGAAATTCCAGCGGAGTTTTTAGGAGCTGAGGCAGAGGCTGACTAGTTCCCCCATCTTGAGGCTTCCAAAGGGGGGCGTAGGGTACGTAGTTTAATGCAACGCATTAGGGACTAGACTCAGATGTGTCCTAATGCAGGAGAGAGCAGTGATTGCATATGGTTTTCGACAGCTAATACAACATGAGATGAACTACGCTACCCATGACCTGGAGTTAGTAGTAGTGGTATTTTCCTTGAAGATGTGGTGACACTATCCGATGGGCGAACGCTTTATAGTCTACTCGGATCATAAGAGTCTCAGGTATATCTTCTCCCAGAAGGACCTGAACTTGAGATAGTGATATTGGCTTGAGTTCCTTTAGGAGCATGAATTAGATATAGTCTATACTCTTGGGAAGGGGAAAATTGTAGAAGATGCACTCAGCAGGAGTTCTAGTATACAGCTACTAGGTGAGGCGACGGAGCAGCTAGCTACTTTACAAATATCCTTTGTGGATAGATATGGAGCAGTTTTTCTTCAATCTCTTACAGTCACTCCCCCACTTCTTCAGCGAGTCAGGGAGGCGTAGTGTGGGGACGCTAACTGTGAGACACGATGTGCTTAGATATCCACAGGACATGCACCTGATGGATTTTCTAAAGGTGGGGAGCACGTCATCCTCTTCAGAGGACGTACCCTAGTACTAATTTCACTTCAGGTGGAAGTGTTGAGGGAGTTCCACACATCCCCTCTAGCGGTATATCCAGGAGTGGCGAAGATGTACCAGGATCTCTGACGACAGCACTGGTGGCTGGGAATGAAGAAAGCAGTTGCAGAGTTTGTCTCTCGGTGCCTCACTTATCAGCAAGGTAAGGCGAATCATCAGGTACCAGAAGGCTTGGTTCAGCCTTTGGAGGTCCCAAAGTGGATGTGGGATGGGATATCTATGGACTTAGTGATAGTACTTCCACATACATCCAGAGGTCATGACTCTATCTGGGTGATCATAGACTGACTCAACAAGTCGGCCCACTTCCTACCGATCAGAGAGCAGGGTCAAGTAGAGATCTTGGGACGCCTCTATGTGCAGGAGATTGTGTGGCTACATGGAGTACCCTCTATGATTGTCTCTGTTCATGATTCGTGTTTTACTTCCTGGATTTATAAGGGGTTCTAGGAGGCTTTTGGGACACAGGTTCGTTTGAGCACCGCCTTCCATCCTCAAATGAATAGTCAGACTGAGCAGACTATTCAGACCCTTGAGGACATGTTGCATGCTTGTGTCCTCGACATCAGTCATAGCTGGGCGGATCACTTTCCTTTGGTATATTTTTCATACAACAACAGCTATCACTCCACCATTGGGATGGCACCTTTTGAGGTGTTTTACGGGCGACCTTTCAGATCACCTTTGTGCTGTAATGACCTAGGGGAGTCAGCACTCGTGGGACTAGAGATGGTACAGGCTAACACAGAGAAGGATCAGAACATCTAGGAGCAGATGAAGACTATAACAACCCAAAGTTTCATTAATGGAAAATCCCTCTTGATCTAGTTAAATTCCTCTTTATGTAAAATGATTATATAAAATGTCAACTTTGTTTCTTTTATGTTAAGAATTCTGACCGTTACTTTTATAGATGTTGAATGATGATCACGTGATTAGTATAAATATAGGGCTTTAACAAATCCAATTTACTCAGAAAAAAAAAAGCAATGGCCTCATCCAGTAGAATTACTCCATACGAAGCCCATTTGTCGAAGCTCGAAAAAGAGGTGGCGTCTTTGGGCTACGCTCTTGAACAAGCTCAAGCTGAGCTTCATCATGTCAAGCTCGAACGGGACCATCTATGGGAAAAGTGGAAGTTGATAGAAATTACCACTCGAGCGATGTTATCCGAGCCACCCCAAGAGTCTGTCACCATCGCACACCTTACCCTTAGGTCTTATGCGGCTATTTTAAGGGGTTATGTAACAAATCGCTAGTGCTATGTTCATATACATTATTTTTGTATATAATAATGAATATACTTTCTTGTCATTATTGATACATTTTAAATAGTTTTTAAGGTGCAAATAGTGTTTTTAGTTATTATTTAATTAAGAATTCTATTTTATTAAATTAAAGGATTTTTGAATTAAATAATATTTTAATAAAATATTATTATTATTATTATTAAATTAATTTTATTATATATAAATGATCATATAATTTTATGAATGCAATTGTAATTTTTATTAAGGTTTGAAATCCATTTTTGTCAAAACCCGTGAATTTTAGATATATGTCGGTTTTTATTTTAAAAGTGAAAATTAACATATTTAGAAAATTATTTAGATAAAATAAATGTTATTTATGGAATTAGGACGTTGAAATTATCCAATGGTAAATTTTGCATAATTTTCTGAGACAGTCAATTTTTTGGGTAAAAATCAAATACTATTTAAATATATAATGTCTTTTATGACATCATAATGACCCAATAGTGATATAATAAAATACTATAAGCTTTATGTTCGGCCAATATATGTTTTAACATTAAAATAATGTGATTTTGGGTTTGTTTGACTTACTTTTCAAAGCATTAATGGACCCTTCAAGACTTATTAAACACCTTGTCTTTTTAAATTGTTTTCCATGGGAGTGTGACTCACCTCCACATAAGAAACCCTATTATTTTAAGAAGTTCGGATTTTGGCCTTATAAAATATTGTTTTCCTCTTCCCTTTTCCAAAAACCATGGGCAAAAACCATGGGATGGTTTGTGGTTTGGATTAATTTAATATAAGGGGTCCCAAACCTAAATAATAAATAATTCTCTTCCCTTCTCTCTCTAGAATCCTCTCAAGGTGCCCCAAGCTCCCAATAAGCCTCTCTCAAGCCTTTGGAAGCACACTTCCAAGTAAGGGTTTTTTCTTCCTTTCTCATTTTTGTCCAATTTTCTTTAAGTTGCGTTTCCCTTTTAATTTCAATTATGAATGTTGGGGTATGGTTTCAAACCTCCCTCATACTTCCCTATTTATGTTTGAATGATGGGAGACCCCTTTCTTTCTCATTAAATGTCTCCCATGTACACCCGTTACTATGCCGAAATTTTGAAAGGAACTTCTCTCTCCTCTTTTACATTCAAGCAATACTTTTGTATCATGAATCTAAATTACATTAAAATTGTTGGGACATATATCTATATGACCTCCTTATTGTCCATTACATGTAAATATGATGAGGAACCCCTTTCTCTATCATCAACCATTTTTATGAATTCTTATGTCATGCCGTTACACTGCCGAAATCGCACTGATTTTCTAATCCAATGCCATTGTGTAGTGAATACCATGCACATTTCTCCATCAAGGGTATTCACCTTTATGCACATTTACTTATTGATTATAAAGTTTCATGTATTAATTCCACATTCCTTTATCATGTAATAAATGATTATGTTTTATGAATCCATTTTTTATGATCCATGTGGCACACTTATGCATGAAATGAAATGTTTAAGAAGGGTGCGCCCTTATAGCGCTCCGATGCATTGGGTAAAGTATAGTATCATGATACGTCATGTGAAATGAGTGTTGACTCATGATAATTCAAGTGCAACGAGGGTTTAATCGTGCTTCATGTGCAATGAGGATTTACTCATGCTCTATGTGCAATGAGCCTTGGCTCATTCTAATTCCATGTTAAGTGTTGTTGCCACATTTCCATGATATGATTATCATGATTTATCATACCTTTATGTTCATGTTTCTCTTGTTCTCTATTGATATGCCTATTTTATAACATGTATTTTACTCCTCATGTATTCCATGTTTATTCCCTTACTGGGATTTATAGCTCACCCCTATTCTTATGCATGTCCTCAGGTTATCCCATGCAATGCTAAGTATGAGGGAATGTAGTGGTCATGTAAAGGAAGTTTTCAATAAAGATATTGTACTTCATGTTTTAAGTTGTTATGTAATGATCCTAAGCCCCAAAGACACTAGACCTCTCGATCATCCTTGTTGTATCAAGTGAATGGTTATGTAATAAATCATGTTTAAGTTTGTAATAAAAGTAGGGTTTTCATAGTTGGTATGAGAGGATAGGTTTAGTTATTTTTGGGATTAGGATTAGAAAACCATAGTAAAGCCTTATAGACAAGACTAATTATAATCAAAACATATCTAAGTTTTGGTAAGTACTGAGTAAGTGGTTTACCAAACAAATACATCCCTGTCGGGATACGATCAGGTAGAGGCGGCTCTGGCACAGATGTATCCTAGGGGTAAAACCCGAAAACACCGCTTTGAGCTAGACTCGAACGGAAACTGGTGCATGAAAATGGGACTTTCTACACTCTTGGTTACGACACTCCCTGGGGATATGTTTTAATAAATTCAAAAGCTTAGTATGAACCCTTATTAAGGGAATTCAAAAAAATTCCCCTAAGAATATATGTTATAAAGTAGATCATGAAAAGCCTAGATTGAAGCCTATAGACTCATGAGTTAAGGAAATAAAAGTTTATTTATAAGTCATCAACTTTTTTCTTTGGATTACCCTTTATGTGTTACCCCCTAACTTTCCTTTTATTCCATCCAATGGCTTGTAATAGGAGGACTCGGGCTAACAATCGATGTGAAGATCAGTGTGATGACTGTACTATTGAGATTCCCAATCCAATGGGAGCGGGAATCACGAACTTTGTCACACTTATCTCTCAGCTAACTCAAGCTTTGAATAGAAACACGGGTCAAGAGGAACATTCAACCCCTCCTAAGAAAGAACAAGTCTCTATCGAGAGCTTTATGAGACAAAGGCCTCCTACTTTTAGTGGATCATCTGATCCCACGATCGCTGAACAATAGATCAACTCCATTGAAAAGATCTTCTCCATCCTTCAATGTTCTGAAAAAGAGAAGGTTCTCCTGGCGGCTTATCATATGGAGGGTGAACCTGATCAATGGTAGACGTTGATCAAAAATACGAAGCCTGAGGAGGAGATCGAGGCATTGGAATGGAAGGATTTCTGGAAGATGTTTTTCGATAAATATTTTTCACGTACCCTCCATCTTAAGATGGAAAGGGACTTCCTTTCCCTCAAACAAAAAGAAGAATATTCTGTTGGAGCGTATGAGGAAAACTTCACAAGGCTTGCACGATACGCTTCCGGCTTTGTCATTACCCCTGAATGCAAGGTTGACCGCTTCTTTGGTGGGATGAAGCCTAGCCTACAGAAAGCATTAGAGATCCGTGACTTCGACAGCTACGAGGAAATTTTCTGAAATGCCCTCAAGGTCGAAATGGATATCGGGGAATCGCAGGGGTATCATGGGGGACAAGAAGCGTAAGGTGGACTTCAATGCTGGTGGTCTGATGGATAAATCCAATGGTGCTAAGAAGATCCAGTACCCCACTTGCCAAAAGTGCAGAAAGAATATGTAATGGACCAGACCCCTCCGGTCCATTCCTTTGTTGAAATCGATGTGGTCAACACGACGCGCGTTATAATGATAATTTTAATACTGATGATAACGTAAAAATATGTTAATAATAATGATGATGACATAAATTGTGTGATTAATTAAACTAAAAAGAATAATCATGATAAAATGATTTAATTGGTGTTATTATTATTAATGATGTGAAGTGGGAAGGTGTGTGATCCATTAGACGTTGATAAATGAAACATGCAGTTTTTTTTATTAATTGAGTAATTGTTGAAATTAAATTTGAATAATAATTATGGCTATTGTGTTATTAATATTATTCATAATATTAATAATAATGAGAAATTGATGAAATGAGTCATGGTATTTATTGCAAAAAAATTAAATGAAGATGCAAGTGGAAGCATGGTGGTGCGTTCATAAAATTAAAGGTGAGTTCGTTATTTTGGGTTTATGAAATTGAATGGTTTTAATTTAATAAAAGTGGTTTCAATTTAATCAGTGTGAAATAAAAATAAATAGAATTAAAATAATTAAATTGATGGATGTTACACGACATTGACGTGGCATGGTCGGATTCATATATCCAACAGGGTGGTTTAACGTGGTCAATGCGACGAGCGTAAATCTTTTTGTTATTAAAAACAATAACGTCGGTGAGTTAATAAAATAAGTTGATGAAATTGTTATTGAAGAACAATAAATAACAATGATGGCATAAAACTATATTTGAGAGGTTAATAAAATTAAATGTATTAAAATGGGGTTGAATATGTATGTTATATTAATTTTGTTTTGTCATTTAATTCAATTAAATGAAATGGTTTTGAGTCGCATGGAATGGTTGCGCATAGGTTCTCCCAAAATTGAATTATGAAATTAATAACATTGATCGTATAATAAATATAATAATACAATTAAAAGGAAAATGGTTTTATTTAATAAATTATAATAAATTTATGGGGAGGTGCATGAGATGGGGAGGGGAGGCGTGAATGCCCCCTTTCCCTTGTATAAATCATTTTTTTTATATAATTTAATTTAATATATCATATATTTTATATAATGTTGATTTAATATATTAAAATAGTAATACAATAATAAAATAAGGGAGTGCGCATGGTGTAAGGGGAGAGATTCACGCCACAAGCCCTTTTGATCAAAATATTAAATTATTATAATAATAATAAAATAATATTATTATTATTTTGGGTGAGCAAAACTTAAAAAGTCTATAACTTCTTCATATGGTGTCGGAATGACGAACCGTCAGCGGCAGTGTAATAATGTAATCAAGACGGTCATTTTAAGACCAGTGATGGATACCTTTTTATGAGTTATGTCTCGGGTCAATGAAACACACATATTAATAAAATTGACGTTATTATTAAAACGCGTGGAAACCGCGTGACGTGTCGTGTGTTGACCAGTCAAAACGTGTAACGGGTGTACGGTCACACCATGTATTCATCAATGCACGTTGCATACTGTTTTACCTATTCGTTGCCTATATAAGAAAGGGTCGCGGATTATTTCCAGACCAATCGCTTCTTCTTCGCACGACGACACTCTTAGATGATCAAGAAGTCTTCCTCCTCTAACTTCTTTGTCCGAGCTCCGAATTACGATCCGTCAGCGGCCACAGGATCGTAGCGATGAGACGAAGCTTCTAAGACCAGACTTGTCACCTTTCCTTCCGGCCTTCCTTCTCCAGCTTCCATCCTAGGAGGCGTTTGTCGGGTTTGGCGAAGGCGGAGGACACCGAAGGATGTCGTCGGAAGCGACGTGATCGGGACCTTTTGAGGTAGGGGTTTACCTTCGTCTCTCTTTTTGGTGCAACATGCGGGGTGGGATATTTTTCTTTTGTTCCATGGGATGCAGTTGAACTTTAAATAAAGATAATAACCGGATAAAGAAGGGTTTGGGGTTTTGTGTTGTTTCTATTGCCTTCCAGTTTCTTTATCTTCTGATTGTGATTTTGGATTTAAAGGCCTTTGCCTACTGAAAATCAAGGTCGTTGGTGGCCTTTGCGTGCGCAATTGATATCTGAATTGTTTGTGGTTGGTTTTGTTAAAACATGGAAAATGGATAAGCACGTAAAGACTGGCTGATTAAATGATAATGAAAACCTTGTGTGATCACCCCGATTGAACAAAGTTGGAATAATGAACATGTTGGTGGTTTGGTTGTTTTGTGGAAAATGCCTTTATTTATGAAAAGTTTTTTGATTATGAAAAGTGTTTTGAAGTAAAAGGTGTTTTCAAATGCGGAAATGTTTTGTTTGTGGAAAGGGTTTTATGTGTGGAACTTTGAAATAAATTAATGATGGAATGTTGTATGGTTGTGATAATCTTTTGCAAATGAAATGGCATGTGGTTGCTTGCGTTTTACCTAACCTTGGTTGTGGATGGCAGGGATATGTTTGTGAAAGGTTTTGTCTGGATGATAGTTGCCCAGTAGTAATAATTTGTTAAACCATTGCATGAAATGTAAAAACCTAAATGGGGTTGGGGGATGATTGTTTGGTTGTTGATGCATGCTTCGTGGTAGCAGTGTCGAGGCACATGCTCAGTTTCTCTTTTTAAGAAGCCATAGGTTGGGCTGTGTGTTTGGTATATGTATATATATAATTGTATATTTGTGTTTTGTCGCACCACACCCATGTCAAGCACCTAGTGCCGAACACTCCCATTTTATGGGAGAGGGTGTTCCCCCTTAGTTACTAGCTCCTTCCTGATCCTTCTTCCATAGGCTATGATGGCTTGAGGTGACCTTACACCCAAGACTCTTCGGGTAGGTCTCGGAGGCTGTGATGGCTTGAGGCGACCTTTAGCCCAAGACTCTTCGGGCAGGCTTACCGTTCCCAAGAACCTTTGGGATGAGGCCCAGGTGTCTGTGGGCGGGTTAGTGGTTGTGGCCCAGGTGTGTGCGGGCGAGATGCGTGGTTGTGAGGCCCAGGTGTGTGCGGGCGGGATGCGTGGTTTGGCCCAGGTGTGTGCGGGCGGGAAGAGTGTGGTAGCATCAGGACGTTTGCCGTTAGGAAGAGCAGCATCTAATTAAGTGGGAAATGGTGCGGGGTACCCAATACTTTTGTTCTATATATATACTAAACTTGTTTGTGTTACTTGGTGAGTGTGACCAGTGAGGCTGGGTGGATAATTTTTCCTTGTTAGTTTCTGGTTATTCTGTTTTCTCACGGGACCTTAGGGTGTCTCCCCACTTGTGCACGAGAGCTTTAGGTTTCCCTACTGAGTATACTTGTATGCTCACCCTACGTTTACTTTCAGGTTTCCAGGAGGACTACCAGGGCCGTGCGGGACCCTACTAGTCGGGCAGTTGGAGTTGTTGCAGTTGTTGTTCTCTTGTTTTCTTTGGCATTGTACTTTTGAGCTTCCTTGTACTTGTACCTTGTTATAAAAAAAATTGTTTAAACATGCATGTGGGCTTGGTTTGGGTTTATTTATATACACTTGTTCTTTTCCCTTTTTGGTGGTTGACTTGTCCTATTTCCCGATCCAAAATAATAAAAAGGGTAATGCCTCCCATATTTATGAAAACTCATACCCTTGGTGCTAGTCGCCAACCCGGGGCCTACTGGAGGCGGGACTCGGGGGTCATTATCTTCCTTTCACCATTGCCAGATCAGGAGGGGCATCTTTGGTGGTAGGGGGTCGTGACAGAATGGTATCAGAGGTGATGGTTGAGAGATAGGATGGAGTCTGGAGTTAGGTATAGTAAGGATTGCATGGGATGGTAGGGAAACAGTGTTCGTTAATCTTGGTGCGTGACATAGGCCAGGGAATACCGGCTAGGACACGGGATTTTAGGGCCCCCCGTGATCCGATGCAAGGACTCTGAGCCTACCGAATGACCAAGTGAGACTATATTGATTACAGGGTAGAGACCCTAGGGAAGGTACATGCATCATCATGTTTGTGTTTTACTTGATTTGGGTGTTCTAGGAAAGAAATTGAAATAAAATGATAATTAAAACTTTGAGTTTTTCTTTACTACTTGGGCTTAGGCGATCCTTGTTTATCGTACAGCTATGGCACCTGGACGGCGTTCCCAGGTGGCTCAGGCGGCCGAGGCCCAGCAGGTTCAGGCAATCGATCAACTGAGGATCGATCTAGAGGAGGAAGACAGCCAGTGGCAGAAGACCCTCCGTTCTTTCCAGTGTCAGACTCTCAAGAAGTACGAGGGAAGTACTTCGGACCTGGAGACGGAGGGGTGGCTTGAAGAGCTAGGGATCGCTTTTACCTTGATCCGTGCTCTGAAGGAGTACTGGGTCCCCCTAGAGGTCAGTCCGTTGAGAGGCGCGGAGCGCCAATGGTGGATGCTCTACCTCGGGGAGAGGAAGGAGGCAGAGATTCCATGGGTTGACTTCGAAAAGGAGTTCCGAGAGGAATTCCTTTCTTCTTTGATCAAGGAGGAAAAGCGTTAGGAGTTGATCTCCCTTCAGCAGGGGAGTATGACTGTTCCAGAGTTGGGGATTAAGTTCAAGAATCTCCTACTCTTTGCTCCGGAACTCTTTCCGGATGAAGAGTCTCGGGCGAGACGTTTGGAAGAGGCGCTTCGTCCTTCGCTCCAGTATGTTGTGACCCCCTTCACCCTTCCGACATACTTAGCCGTACAGAAGAAGGAGGAAGTTGTAGAAAGGATGCACTCGCAGGGAGGTGCACCACGTGAGGGGATCCAGCCTAGTTCGTCGAAGGGGAAGGCAGTCAGCAGCAGGTCTCCTGCGACGGGACCTTACAGTTTCAGGCCAGTAGGGAGCAGGCCCTAGTAGTTCCAGTTCAGATCTTCAGGTCCTCGTCCCTTTTTCACGAGCCCAGGACCAAAGTGTTTTTCTTGTGGAGGTTTCGGGCACGTTCAGAGTCGGTGCCCGACCCATGCTCGGTACGGTGGAGATGGACAGGTTCAATGCCCTCCTCAGCAGCACCAGTCACCGACAAGACCCTTCCAGCAGAAATAGGCTCCAGTCCCTTTGAGGGGAGATGGAGCAGGTGGTGGCCAGCCACAAGGAGTTCCTCAAGGATCCCAATCGGGACGTGGTCGAGGAGGCGGACGTCAACAGAGAGGCAGAGGAGCTCAGCGAGGATAGTTGCATGCATCAGAGGCAGCATCTCTAGAAGGATCAGGGATCGATAGAGATGTGTTTGGGTTTTCTTGAATGATCTCCTTTATGTTTTGTTGGGAGCATTACACTCCATTGTTGGAACTCTTTTGCTCATTCTCTGGGTCTAGACCTTGTTTTTGTGAGTTTTTAATGCTATGTTGTTTCCCGCTTTTCTTTAAATGTACGTGAAGAGCCCTATCATGTGGGGAGGGGAAGACCTAATCCCTAATCGAGACGCATTAATGTGGATGCGATTTAACCCGTGTAGGTGAGTCAGTGCCGCCTAAAGCGGATAATATCTCAACATGGGAGAAGGAATTCCTCAAGCCATGTGTCCGGGCAGTGTGTGGGTTGTACGTTGTTGGGTGCAGTGTAAGTTGGAAAAAAAACCTAATATATGGAAGTGGGAAGGCCCAGTCCTTAATCGAGATGCATTAATGCAGATGCGATTAAACCCGTGCAGGCGAGTCAGTGCCCCCTAAAGCGGATAATATCTCGACATAGGAGAGGGAATTCCTAACTCACATAATTAGGGTTGTCGGTTGTTTCTTGTTATGACAAGAGCCCTAAGAGGTATCTTGCGGAGTGGTTGTTTGGATCCATTCTTTTTCTTGGTTGCTTTTTAATTCTCAAGGACGAGAATGTTTTAAGTGGTATCTGATGTAATGGACCGGACCCCTCTGGTCCATTCCTTTTTTGAAATCGATGTGGTCAACACGACGCGCGTTATAATGATAATTTTAATACTGATGATAACGTAAAAATATGTTAATAATAATGATGATGACATAAATTGTGTGATTAATTAAACTAAAAAGAATAATCATGATAAAATGATTTAATTGGTGTTATTATTATTAATGATGTGAAGTGGGAAGGTGTGTGATCCATTAGACGTTGATAAATGAAACATGTAGTTTTTTTTTATTAATTGAGTAATTGTTGAAATTAAATTTGAATAATAATTATGGCTGTTGTGTTATTAATATTATTCATAATATTAATAATAATGAGAAATTAATGAAATGAGTCATGGTATTTATTGCAAAAAAAATTAAATGAAGATGCAAGTGGAAGCATGGTGGTGCGTTCATAAAATTAAAGGTGAGTTCGTTATTTTGGGTTTATGAAATTGAATGGTTTTAATTTAATAAAAGCGGTTTCAATTTAATCAGTGTGAAATAAAAATAAATAGAATTAAAATAATTAAATTGATGGATGTTACACGACATTGACGTGGCATGGTCGGATTCAGATATCCAACAGGGTGGTTTAACGTGGTCAATGCGACGAGCATAAATCTTTTTGTTATTAAAAAAAATAACGTCGGTGAGTTAATAAAATAAGTTGATGAAATTGTTATTGAAGAACAATAAATAACAATGATGGCGTAAAACTATATGTGAGAGGTTAATAAAATTAAATGTATTAAAATGGGGTTGAATATGTATGTTATATTAATTTTGTTTTGTCATTTAATTCAATTAAATGAAATGGTTTTGAGTCGCATGGAATGGTTGTGCATAGGTTCTCCCAAAATTGAATTATGAAATTAATAACATTGATCGTATAATAAATATAATAATACAATTAAAAGGAAAATGGTTTTATTTAATAAATTATAATAAATTTATGGGGAGACGCATGAGCTGGGGAGGGGAGGCGTGAATGCCCCCTTTCCCTTGTATAAATCATTTTTTTATATAATTTAATTTAATATATCATATATTTTATATAATGTTGATTTAATATATTAAAATAGTAATACAATAATAAAATAAGGGAGTGCGCATGGTGTAAGGGGAGAGATTCACGCCACAAGCCCTTTTGATCAAAATATTAAATTATTATAATAATAATAAAATAATATTATTATTATTTTGGGTGAGAAAAACTTAAAAAGTCTATAACTTCTTCATATGGTGTCGGAATGACGAACCGTCAGCGGCAGTGTAATCCTGTAATCAAGACGGTCATTTTAAGACCAGTGATGGATACCTTTTTATGAGTTATGTCTCGGGTCAACGAAACACACATATTAATAAAATTGACGTTATTATTAAAACGCGTGGAAACCGCGTGACGTGTCGTGTGTTGACCAGTCAAAACGCGTAACGGGTGTACGGTCACACCGTGTATTCATCAATACACGCTGAATATTGTTTTACCTATTCATTGCCTATATAAGAAAGGGTCGTGGATTATTTCCAGACCAATTGCTTCTTCTTCGCACGACGACACTCTTGGATGATCAAGAAGTCTTCCTCCTCTAACTTCTTTGTCTGAGATCCGAATTACGATCCATCAGCGGCCACAGGATCGTAGCGATGAGACGAAGCTTCTAAGCCCGGACTTGTCACCTTTCCTTCTGGCCTTCCTTCTCCAGCTTCCATCCTAGGAGGTGTTTGTCGGGTTTGGCGAAGGCGGAGGACACTGAAGGACGTCGTCGGAAGCGACGTGATCGGGACCTTTTGAGGTAGGGGTTTACCTTCGTCTCTCTTTTTGGTGCAACATGCGGGGTGGGATATTTTTCTTTTGTTCCATGGGATGCAGTTGAACTTTAAATAAAGATAATAACCGGATAAAGAAGGGTTTGGGGTTTTGTGCTGTTTCTATTGCCTTCCAGTTTCTTTATCTTCTGATTGTGATTTTGGATTGAAAGGCCTTTGCCTACTGAAAATCAAGGTTGTTGGTGGCCTTTGCGTGCGCAATTGATATCTGAATTGTTTGTGGTTGGTTTTGTTAAAACATGGAAAATGGATAAGCACGTAAAGACTGGCTGATTAAATGAGAATGAAAACCTTGTGTGATCACCCCGATTGAACAAAGTTTGAATAATGAACATGTTGGTGGTTTGGTTGTTTTGTGGAAAATGCCTTTATTTATGAAAAGTGTTTTGATTATGAAAAGTGTTTTGAAGTAAAAGGTGTTTTCAAATGCGGAAATTTTTTGTGTGTGGAAAGGGTTTTATGTGTGGAACTTTTAAATAAATGAATGATGGAATGTTGTATGGTTGTGATAATCTTTTGCAAATGAAATGGCATGTGGTTGCTTGCATTTTACCTAACCTTGGTTGTGGATGGAAGGGATATGTTTGTGAAAGGTTTTGTCTGGATGATAGTTGCCCAGTAGTAATAATTTGTTAAACCATTGCATGAAACGTGAAAACCTAAATGGGGTTGGGGGATGATTGTTTGGTTGTTGATGCATGCTTCGTGGTAGCAGTGCCGAGGCACATGCTCAGTTTCTCTTTTTAAGAAGCCATAGGTTGGGCTGTGTGTTTGGTATATGTATATATATAATTGTATCTTTGTGTTTTGTCGCATCACACCCATGTCAAGCACCTAGTGCCGAACACTCCCATTTTATGGGAGAGGGTGTTCCCCCTTAGTTACTAGCTCCTTCCTGCTCCTTCTTCCATAGGCTATGATGGCTTGAGGTGACCTTACACCCAAGACTCTTCGGGTAGGTCTCGGAGGCTGTGATGGCTTGAGGCGACCTTTATCCCAAGACTCTTCGGGCAGGCTTACCGTTCCCAAGAACCTTCGGGATGAGGCCCAGGTGTCTGCGGGCGGGTTAGTGGTTGTGGCCCAGGTGTGTGCGGGCGAGATGTGTGGTTGTGAGGCCCAGGTGTGTGCGGGCGGGATGCGTGGTTTGGCCCAGGTGTGTGCGGGTGGGAAGAGTGTGGTAGCGTCAGGACGTTTTCCGTTAGGAAGAGAAGCATCTAATTAAGTGGGAAATGGTGCGGGGTACCCAATACTTTTGTTCTATATATATACTAAACTTGTTTGTGTTACTTGGTGAGTGTGACCAGTGAGGCTGGGTGGATAGTTTTTCCTTGTTAGTTTCTGGTTCTTCTGTTTTCTCACGGGACCTTAGGGTGTCTCCCCACTTGTGCACGAGAGGTTTAGGTTTCCCTACTGAGTATACTTGTATGCTCACCCTACGTTTACTTTCAGGTTTCCAGGAGGACTACCAGGGCCGTGCGGGACCCTACTAGTCGGGCAGTTGGAGTTGTTGCAGTTGTTGTTCTCTTGTTTTCTTTGGCATTTTACTTTTGAGCTTCCTTGTACTTGTACCTTGTTATAAAAAAATTGTTTAAACATGCATGTGGGCTTGGTTTGGGTTTATTTATATACACTTGTTCTTTTCCCTTTTTGGTGGTTGACTTGTCCTATTTCCCGATCCAAAATAATAAAAAGGGTAATGCCTCCCATATTTATGAAAACTCATACCCTTGGTGCTAGTCGCCAACTCGGGGCCTACTGGAGGCGGGACTCGGGGGTCATTATCTTCCTTTCACCATTGCCAGATCAGGAGGGGCATATTTGGTGGGAGGGGGTCGTGACAGAAGAACCCTAGAAATTGCCTCAAGGGGATGAGGAAATGATTTAGGTGTGGAAGAGAAGGGCACCTAGCTATTAACTATTGGAAAGAAAGACCCGCGACTGCGACAGAGGAGAGGAACACTCCGTTAGAACCTCAACACGTTGTTCATTGCTACAACTACCAAGAACCGGGACATTTTTCAAATCAGTGCCCTAAACCAAGGGTTTTCAGAGGCAACCAACAACCTCCAAGGCAGCAAGGAAGAGATTTTTCCATCACTTATGCCGAAGCAAACCCCAAAAACAAAGTGGTGATAGGTACGCTAGTTATTCATTCAAGAATAGTGAATATACTTTTTGATTTAGGTTCTATGCATTCTTTTATATCTCAAAAGTTTAGCAAAATAATCTCAGCACCACCACAAACCATGGAAGTGAAGATGTCGGTGAGTACGGTAAATGGGGAAATCATTGCATCCCATGAATATAAGACTTCCCCTATTATAATATGTGGTTTTAATTTCCCAGAGAACCTCTTCATACTCCCTCTGGTGGAATTTGATGCAATTCTTGGCATGGATTGGCTTTCCTTATATAGAGCCAACATAAATTGTCGGGAGAGGGAAATCACACTCCATATGGAGAATCGACCCCCGATTCTTTACAAGTGTAAGGAAGAAGATGAATCTCCTTTAGCTCCATCATCTCAATCATGGATATTACTACCCTATGAGCATGAGTATCTGGCTCAGATGATTGAGTCCAAGGAAAAAACCATCCTTGAAGAAATGCCTGTTGTGGGGGAATTCACTGAAGTGTTTCCCGAGGAACTGCCCGGTCTTCCTCCTAGAAGAGATGTTGAATTCTCAATTGAACTTATACCAGGGGCACTACCAATATCCAAGACTCCATATAGAATGGTTGTCGTGCAACTTGAAGAGCTGAAGAAACAACTATATGAGAATCAGGATAAAGGGTTTATACGCCCAAGTGATTCACCATGGGGTGCACTAGTCCTCTTCTTCAAGAAGAAGGATGGGTCAATGCGGCTTTGCATTGATTATCATGAACTTAAAAAAATCACGATAAATAACAAGTACCCCCTGCCACGGATCGATGACTTGTTTAATCAGCTACGTGGAGCACAATACTTCTCCAAGGTAGATTTTCAGTTGGGATATTATCAAGTAAGGGTGAAGAAGGAAGATGTCCCCAAGACTGCTTTTCATACAAGATACGGGCACTATGAATTCATAGTAATGCCTTTCGGACTCACCAATGCTCAAGTAATCTTCATGGACTTGATGAATAGAGTCTTTAGAGATTACCTAGACAAATTTATGGTAGTCTTTATAAATGATATTATAATATACTCCAAAACCAAGGAGGATCATGAGGAGCATTTAAGAACTGTACTAGAGGCTTTGCGCAAGGATAAGCTCTATGAAAAGTATATAAAGTGTGAGTTCTGGTTGAAGGAAGTCTCATTCTTGGGCCATATCATCACAACCAATGGGATATCTATGGATCCCTCCAAGACATATGCAATTTAAAGATGGTCGAGGCCAACATCGGTAACGGATATCCGTAGCTTCTTAGGGTTAGCTGGATATTATCGACGATTTGTGAGAAATTTATCACGATTGTCCAACCCTCTTACCAAGATAACTCGAAAGGGATTAAAGTTTTCTTGGAGTGATGAATGAAAAGAAAGCTTCAAGGAGTTGAAAAGGAGACTTATCACTGCGCCCGTGCTCACTTTACCCACAAGTGGGGAAATTTTTGTGGTATTCAGTAATGCTTCGAAGAAGGGATTAGGCAGTGTGTTGATGCATAATGATAAAGTGATATCCTATGCCTCAAGGAAGTTGAAAATCCATGAGATAAACTATCCAACGCATGATCTGGAGTTGGAAGCGGTGATCTTTGCCTTGAAAATCTGGCGGCATTATCTCTATGGAGAGAAATGTGAGATATATAATGATCACAAGAGTCTTAAATATATATTCACACAGAAAGAGCTTAATATGCGCCAGAGAAGATGGATAGAGCTCATCAAGGATTATGACTATTCAATACATTACCACCCTGGGAAAGCGAACAAGGTGGTAGATTCCCTAAGTAGAGAGGACCCAGAGATTCTATCAATGATGAGAATTGAGAAGGATCCAATCTTCTTAGACTTGATGAAGATGGACATGGGAATCATAAATAAGGGAAAATAATCAATCCTTTCACAAATTATTTCTCAACCGTCTCTTTTGTAAAGGTTAAAGGATGCTCAAAAGGATGATGCGGGAATTCAGGAAAAAGTGGAAGCTATCAAAAAAGGGAAATCCTAGGAGTTTAATGTTAATGAAGAAGGAATTGTGCGATTTGGGAAAAGGCTATGTGTTCCATCATGTTCGGAGCTGAAGAAGGAACTTTTGGATGATGGACATAGTTCAAATTTCTCTATTCACCCAGGGAGCACAAAGATGTATCGAGATCTCCAAGAAAACTTTTGGTGGGATAATATGAAAAAGGAGATCACTGAATATACATCAAAGTGTCTGGTGTGCCAGCAAGTGAAGGAAGATAGGTAGAAGTCTAAGGGGATGATGAAACCATTGCCCATACCAGAATGGAAATGGGAGAACATCACCATGGACTTTGTCACCGGACTTCTAAGGACATCCAAATGCAATAATACAATCTGGGTTGTTGTGGATCGTCTTACAAAGACTGCACACTTCATTGATATTCGGGAGGATTTCTCATTGGATAAACTGGCACGGATATATATCAGGGAAGTGGTAAGGCTACATGGAGTGCCACTATCTATTGTGTCTGACCGAGATCCAAGATTCACCTCTAAGTTTTGGAAGAGTCTTCATCATGCTCTGAATACATAACTGAACTTTAGTACGGCCTATCATCCTCAAAATTATGGCCAATCCGATCGGACTATCCAAACACTTAAGGACATGTTGAGAGCGTGCTCAATGGACTTTAAATGAGGATGGTATAAACATATTTCTCTGGTTGAGTTCTCTTATAATAACAGTTTCCACTCGATCATCCAAATGGCACCATATGAAGCCCTTTATGGGAAAAGGTGCAGAACACCGGCGTGTTGGGATGAGGTTGGTGAACGTAAGATGCTTGGACCAAAAATGGTCGAGGAAATGGTGGAGAAGGTGAAAACCATTCAGCACCATATCAAGGCAGCCCAGAGTCGACATAAGAGTTATATAGATAACTGTCAACGAGACCTTGAGTTTAAAGTTGGAGACATGGTTTTTCTATGCATATCTTCGTGGAATAAGGTCATGAGGTTTGGAAAGAAAGGGAATTTAAGTCCAAGGTACATCGTCCCCTTAGAGATTCTTGATCGTGTCGGGGTTGTGGCCTATCGACTAGAACTTCCACCTACCATGGCCAAAGTACATGATGTCTTTCATGTATCCCTCTTAAGGAATTACATACCGGACCCTTCACATGTACTCTCTTCTGAGGTGGTACAGTTGGAGGATGATCTTTCTTATGAGGAGCAACCAGTGAAGATCTTAGATCGTAGAGAGAAAGTTCTATGAAATAAGACAATGCCCCTCGTCAAGGTGTTGTTGAGAAACCACAAGTTTGAAGAAGCGGCTTGGGAATTGGAGGAAATGATGAAGCTGAGTTACCCACATCTGTTTTAGTATGGGAAAAGGAAATTCTGAGGGCGAAATTTCTTAAGGGGGGAATATTGTAACGACCTAAAGTTTCATTAATGGAAAATCCCTCTTGACCTAGTTAAATGCCTCTTTATGTAAAATGTTTATATAAAATGTCAACTTTGTTGGTTTTATGTTAAGAATTGTAACCGTTACTTTTATAGCCGTTGAACAGTGATCACGTGATTAGTATAAATATAGGGCTTTAACAAATCCAATTTACTCAGACAAAAGAAGCGATGGCCTCATCCAGTAGAATTGCTCCATACGAAGCCCATTTGTCAGAGCTCGGAAAAGAGGTGACGTCTTTGGGCTTCTCTCTTGACCAAGCTCAAGTTGAGCTTCATCATGTCAAGCTCGAACGGGACCGTCTGTGGGAAAAGTGGAAGTTGATAGAAATTATCACTCGAGCGATGTTATCTGAGCCACCCCAAGAGTCTATCACCATCGCACACTTTACCCTTAGGTCTTATGTGGCTATTTTAAGGGGTTATGTAACAAATCTCTAGTTCTATGTTCATGTACATTATTTTTGTATATAATAATGAATATACTTTCTTGTCATTATTGATACATTATAAATAGTTTTTAATGTGCAAATAGTGTTTTTAGTTATTATTTAATTAAGAATTATATTTTATTAAATTAAGGGAATTTTGAATTAAATAATATTTTAATAAAATATTATTATTATTATTATTATTATTAAATTAATTTTATTATATATAAATGATCATATAATTTTATGAATGCAATTGTAATTTTTATTAAGGTTTGAAATCCATTTTTGTCAAAACCCGTGAATTTTCAATAAATGTCAGTTTTTATTTTAAAATTGAAAATTAACATATTTAGAAAATTATTTAGATAAAATAAATGTTATTTCTGGAATTAGGATGTCAAAATTATCCAACGGTGAATTTTGCATAATTTTCTGAGACGATCAATTTTTTGGGTAAAAATCAAATACTGTTTAAATATATAATGTGTTTTATAACATCATAATGACCCAATAGTGATGTAATAAAATACTATAAGCTTTATGTTTGGCCAATATATTTTTTAACATTAAAATAATGTAATTTTGGGTTTGTTTGACTTACTTTTCAAAGCATTAATGGACCCTTCAAGACTTATTAAACACCTTGTCTTTTTAAATTGTTTTCCATGGGAGTGTGACTCACCTCCACATAAGAAACCTTATTATTTTAAGAAGTTCGGACTTTGGCCTTATAAAATATTTTTTCCTCTTCCCTTTTCCAAAAAACATGTGAAAAAACCATGTTATGGTTTGTGGTTTGGATTAATTTAATATAAGGGGTCCCAAACCTAAATAATAAAGAATTCCCTCACCTTTCCTATATAAACCCACCCAAGCTCCCACTTCCTCCTCACTAAAAGCCTTTGGAGTTCGTCAAAACTCTGCCCTAATCTCTCTAGAATCCTCCAAAGGTGCCCCAATCTCCCAAGAATCCTCTCTCAAGCCTCTCTCAAGCCTTTGGAAGCACACTTCCAAGTAAGGGTTTTTTCTTCCTTTCTCATTTTTGTCCAATTTTCTTTAAGTTGCTTTGCCCTTTTAATTTAAATTATGAATGTTGGGGTATGGTTTTGCACCTCCCTAATACTGCCCTCTTTATGTTTTAATGATGGGATACCCCTTTCTCTCTCATTAAATGTCTCCCATGTACACCCGTTACTATGCCGAAATTCCGAAAGAACTTCTCTCTCCTCTTTTACATTCAAGCAATACTTTTGGATCATGAATCTAAATTCCATTACAATTTTTGGGACATGTATCTATATGAAATCCTTAATATCCATTACATTTAAATATGATGAGGAACCCCTTTCTCTCTCATCAACCATTTTTATGAATTCTTATTTCACGCTGTTACGCTGCTGAAATCGCACCGATTTTCTAAGCCAATGCCATTGTGTAGTGAATACCATGCACATTTCTCCATCAAGAGTATTCACCTTTATGAACATTTACTTATTGATTATAAAGTTTCATGTATGAATTCCAAATTCCTTTATTGTGTAATAAATGATTATGTTTTATGAATCCATGTTTTATGATCCATGTGGCACACTTTTGCATGAAATGAAATGTTTAAGAAGGGTGCGCCCTTATAGCGCTCCAATGCATTCGGTAAAGTATAGTATCATGATACGTCATGTGAAATGATTGTTGACTCATGCTAATTCAAGTAAAATAAGGGTTTACTCATGCTTCATGTGCAATGAGGATTTACTCATGCTCTATGTGCAATGAGCCTTGGCTCATGCTAATTCCATGTTAAGTGTTGTTGACACACTTCCATGTTATGATTATCATGCTTTATCATACCTTTATGTTCATGTTTCTCTTGTTCTATATTGATATGCCTATTGTATAACATGTATTTTACTCCTCATGTATTCCATGTTTATTCCCTTACTGGGCTTTATAGCTCACCCCTTTTCTTATGCATGTCCTCAGGTTATCCCATGCAATGCTAAGTACAAGGGAATGTAGTGGTCATGTAAAGGAAGTTTTCAATAAAGATGTTGTACTTCATGTTTTAAGTTGTTATGTAATGATCCTAAGCCCCAAAGACACTAGACCTCTAGATCATCCTTGTTGTATCAAGTGAATGGTTTATGTAATAAATCATGTTTAAGTTTGTAATAAAAAGAAGAGTTGTCATAAAGACTGCACAGAGCAGGCGGAAGTCATATGCTGATAGGAGACGGAGACCCTCTAGAGTTTGAGGATGGTGACCACGTATTTCTACAGGTCTCACCCCGATGAGGTTTGTGGAGATTTGGCCGAGGTGGCAAGTTATCTCTGAGATTCATCAGACCTTTTCAGGTCCTCAACAGAGTTTTTGAGGTGTCATACCACTTAGATCTTCTACCTCATTTACACCGGCTTCACGACGTCTTCTACGTATCCTAGCTGAGGAGATACATGCATGACCCTTCTCACATCATCGACCATGGAGATCTGGACGTCGGCGATGAGGTGAATTTTACGGAGGTTCTAGTAGAGATTGAGGATCGACGGGAGCGGGTCCTTCGTGGATGGTTGATACTTCTAGTGTGTGTTCACTGGCAGCACGGGAACCTCCAAGAGAGCACATGGGAGTGGGAGGCTCAGATGCGTGCTCAGTATCTCCACTTGTTCCCTTAGTTTGGGTTGTGGCTTACGGGGACATAAAGACTTGAGGTGGGGAGAATGTAAAGACCCAGAATTTCCATGTAATTTTTTTTAAATATATGGATATTTTACGAGTCTACAAAAATTGACGGTGCGTGATTCTGAGGCCCAGAGTAACCGGAATGAATTTCTGAACTTTTGTTTTGGTACATTTAGTAAACGTGCAAGCGGTTTTTTATAACTTTTGAACTGGTGCTCAGAATTGAAATCTTAGGGCACCGTTAAACTTGCAGTGCCGGTATTCGCTTAAGAAGACTTTCATCTCGATGACAGTTGGTCGAGGGTGGAAGTTAATTTTTGGGTTTTTCATGGAAATAATAAAATAAAATAAACACACATTTTATTTTATTTTGTTGTAACCACCCTCTTGTGGATATTGTGGAGGTGGGGACCATAGGAGTTTTATTCTCCAAATTGAATGCTCAGTGGTGGGGACCACCCGAGCGAGTAAAACTTCCCTTGAGAGGTTATGGTGGCAGGGACCACCCGAGGCCTAAACCTCTAAACTCCCTCATTAAATGTGGGAGATCCTCTTTAGCTCCTCCAATATTAATTGTGCCAACCCTCCACCAAAATAATTAAGCCAACACACCACTTTAATTGTGCCAAACTATGAGATTAATTAACCCAATTTGAATTATATTCCAACAAACATAATATATCACATAATCTATTATTTTGGGGATACCATTTCATTTTGGTGGAATTGGGAGAGGAGGATCTTTGGGATAAAAGATCTACATTGAATAACGCCAACGAAAAATGCCTCTCCTTCGATGATTTCTTCTCCAAACTCTGTCGAAGTATCTCCAACGATGCATGAACCGACAATTGAGGAAAATGCCAATGAAAATGACGTACATCTTTTCCCAATGATTCTTCTTCTTCCTTGCGACCTCATTGACATCATCAAGCGAAGGAGGTAGGGGTTTATTTCTTTTTTTTTACCACTTCCCATGTACACACCTTCTATTTCTTTTGCGGGTTTGGAACAATCATTGCGGGAGGATAGGATTTGGCGTTCATGTTCATTTTCTTGATGAGCCATATGATACCACCCTAACGTAGAGGGTACAGGCCAAAAAAACATGGCCCGACCCTTCCACAAATCTTGTGGTGTTATTCGCGATGGAGGAGGATAGCAACCATCCATGGTTGGGGAAAGAGAATGGCGGTCGGCACCACCGCCGTCCGTGACGATGGCAACGGCGCAACGACATCGCCCCACGGCCACTGCCACCCCACGGCCGGACTACCGCCCCGCGGCCGGACCGTCGTCCCTGGCCGAGTCGCCCTGTGGCCTCGCGCCCTAGCAGCACCCTCCATGGCCTTGCAGCCACCCGCAGCCCTCAGCAGCCCCTCGCAGCCTACCGGGCCAGACCCGGCAGGTCAGGCCACCCAGTGGGCTAGGCTAAACCCAACGGGATGAGCCGCCCAGCGGGTCAGGATGGGTCGACCCGAACCGGGTCGGCCCAAGCCGGGTCAGGCTGAGTCGGTTCGGCCGGGTCAGACTGGACCCGGGCCCACTACGACCCAATTATATCCTTTTGGCCATTACTTTGGCACCAGACGTCCGTTTGACGAACCTTCAGCGACGCATGAAATCTTAGAGCGATATGGTCCCTTTGAGTATACCCCACTGGAATTTTGTATTAATATGGGAAATGGTCAGGTTGGATCGAGCATGAATCCAATCGGGCCATAGGACTAAAAGGATAATAACTCACAGACCGGGTGTCCGATTGACGCACCGTCTATTGCGTTGAGACCCCTATGACATGGCAGATTTTTGAGATACTTTTTCATGGGACTTCATAACAGTTGGAGTATCGAATAATAGCTTGTGGAGCAGATCCTCCCGGAGACGAGCGAGCATAGTGTGGAGACCTAGTAGCTAGCTGAGACTTGACGATTGCTGACCATTTCGACTCGGAGTGACTTGACAGGCCCAGTGGGGAGTGCCTCTGTGTGATACGGCAGACCCACAGTAGGTAGTGCCTCTTTGTGACATGGTAGACCCATGGTAATTGACAGGAGGAGTACCTCTACAGGCTTCGAGGGGGATCACCTCTGTGTGACGCGACAGACCCATGATACTCGACAGGAGGAGTACCTCAGAAGTCACGAGGGGGAGTGCCTCTGTGTGATGCGGAAGACCCAAGGTGGGGAATGCCTCTGTGTGACATGGTAGACCCACGGTACTCGATAGGAGGAGTACCTCAGCAGTCTAAGGTTAGTGGGAATCACCTCTGTGTGATGCGGCAGGCCCACTGTACTCGATAGAGGAGGATTTCTACAGCAACTAAGGTGTTCAAAATGTCACTTTTTACTACCCCTAGAATAAATATGGGTGTGATCTGAGTCAGTACCTCTATGTTTTCATCGTGATTGAGATTGATTACTTGATAACTTATGTATATGTATAGGCATATACCTAAGTAAGGATATCTGTTGATTTCATACTTTTTGGTTTATCCTTGGTGGATTTTGTGAGACCTTGAGGGTCTCGGGGTCCCTACTGAGTATTTTTATACTCACCCATACACGGTCTATGCCCGCACCTTGTTGTGTTGGATGTGGATGACAGACAATGATGACTAAGGCTTAGAGTACCAGGACTGGACAGTACCTAGAGGTGGACCAAACGGCGTGTCGGTATGCAGAGGAGACGGGTGGACGTGGAGTGATGAGGAGGTGATATGTACCTACCCTTCAGGTAGGAAGCTCAAAGGATGATCCAGTAGCTATATTTTCTCTTTCTTCAGTTGTATGGTATTTCTGTTGTACTTGTACCTTTACTGTTGGGCTTCTATTCCGGCCCCTTTTACTTTTAGCACTCTTTTTGTTATACAGTTTGCTTGTGTTCGTATCTTGTTGTGTTCTTAGTTACGTGAGTTTGCAGGTTATAAAGGGAATGACTTTCCAGTTTTAGGGAAAACGCCTTTTGGTTCTAGTCGCCAGCCCCTGGCCTATGGAAGGCGGGCTTGGGGCAGTCACAACATGGGCCTCAGGAGACGGGTCGTGAAAAATTGGTATCAGAGGATTCGGTTCTACCACAGAACATAGGACTCTGATCTTTATTTATAATGAGAATAGAGTTAAGTGTAGTGAGTGAGGTTATCAGTTTAGGGAATCCAGTGTTAGTGTGGTGGCCGACTTATCCATACACCAGGCCCCTGACTTCTGATTTCCGACTTAGTGCACGAAAACACTGATTGTGTGTGTGCTTCCAAGAGTTTTCGTTGTTATCTCTTGATTCAACACACCAGGTATAACTTATTAACCATAGAGCACTTGTTTCTTTTCAGGATGCCTCCACGCAGACAGCCGGCTAGGGTTCCGAGAGTTGTACACACTAATAGCCCACCGAGCGATGAGGCCTCGGTGCAGGGCCCTTTTCCAGTAGAGGAACCAGCGGAGGCACTAGTGGTACCATTCCCCATTGGGCCACCGATGCCACCATCCCCAGCAACAGACAGTGCATGCCTCTTGAGTGAGTTGCACGAGTTCCAGTGCCAGAGGACACCAAGGTTCAGGGGAGAGACGGACCCACAGGCAGCTGAGAATTGGCTGGAGGATGTGTTGAGAGTCTTCTGAATCGTAGGGACACCAGCTGATCTCATGGTGATCCTTGACTCCAGCCTTATACAGGTAGTTGCAGGAAGATGGTGGAGCTTAATGCTCCAGGTTCATGATGAGGTGACTCTTCTCTGGGTAGATTTTGAGAGCATGTTTAGGGCAGAGTTTGTCTGAGCGAATCTTCACGGAGTGCGCATACATGAGCTTCTTCATCTGCAGCAGGGCAGTATGACTTTGGCTCAATACTCAGTGAGGTTCAATGACCTCTCATGCTACTCCATAGATATGGTTTGGGACCCATTCTTCAGGGCTCGGACCTTCGAGCAGGGGCTCAAGTGGGAGATTAGGGCTTCGATGATCTCACTCAGCATCCCGATGTAGGAGGGGGTGTTAGAGAGAGACCTCTTAGTGGAGAGTTTCCTTGTTGAGCAGTCACCAGTAGTAAGACCCACCACCAGTCATCATGTGGAGGAGTCTTATGCAGCTAGTATCAGATGGATGTCGCAGAGGTACAAGAGGAATAGACCTACAGGTGGATGACCACATGACTCAGGATTGGTTGTGCGGGGCACCCGAGGCGGAGCCAGTTATACCAGGAGAGGGTAGTGTTACATATGTAGAGGTCAGGGTCACATGGATTGTGACTGTTTGACCAATTGTACGGATGATCAGAAGACGGTCGAAGGACCACCCAGGAAGAGACAGAGGTTCGACCGAGGAGGTCCGCAGGGAGCAGGCGGACATGATAGGGGAGCCGGTTGTACAGCTTGTGGTGGGCAACAATTTGAGATGTTACTGCCACCACCACCAGGAGGTCCACCCCAACCGTAGGAAGCAGGTGGATAGGGGAGAGCTCAGCTCCAGGCAGCTGAGGCTTACGATCACGGTGCTCTAGAGATGATACAAGGTACGATCTGTGTCTACTCCACCTTAACTGCAGTACTTATAGACATAGGTTTCATTCATTCTTTTATTGCCACTTCCCTCGTTTGGAGCTCAGAGATTTCGATGGAGTCGTTGGATCGATCCTTATATCTAGAGACTTCTACGGGAGTGGATTCGACGATTATGCACTGGTGCCGACAGTGTGAGCTTACTCTAAGAGGTGAGAGCTTCAACTGGGATCTCCTAGTAGTGGTGTCGAGGCCTTACGACATCATCTTGGGTATGGACTGGTTATCTACATTCCATGCTCAGATTAATTATATCAGGCGCAAGGTGTGGTGTGTCCGCACGGATGGGACTAGGTTTACCTTCACCGGTGATAAGGGAGCATTTGCAGTGCAGGATGGACTTACTCAGAGGAGAGTGCAGCCGGTCACTCATCAGTTGGCTAGCCTTACCCTCGGAGATGTTGATGTGGAGAGTCTGAATTATCCTGTAGTGGTGGAACAGTACGCGGATGTTTTCTCTAATGATGTTTCGGGTCTACCTCCTCGCAGAGAGATAGACTTTTACATTTACTTTTACCCCGGGAAAGCACTGATATCTACACAAAAATATCGGATGGTTCCCATAGAGATTCATGAGCTGCGGGTATAGCTGGAGGACTTACAGGGGAAAGGGTTCATCCCAACCGGTGTTTCACCTTGGGAATCATGGATTTTGTTCGCCAAGAAGGCAGATGGGAGCTTGAGACTTTGCGTCGACTATCGGAGCGTGAATCAGGTGACCATGAAGAACAAGTACCCACTCCTGAGGATTGATGACCTCTTTGATCAGTTAAAGGGATCATTTTGGTTCTCAAAGATAGACCTCATATTGGTCTATAACCAGCTCAAAGTGCGAGACGATGATGTGCAGAAGATAGCCCTCAAATGTCGGTATGGCCATTACGAGTTCTTGGTTATGCCTTAGGCATGACCAATGCTCCAGCAGTGTTCATGGGACTCATGAATAGGATATTCCAGCCATACCTTGATCGCTTTATAGTAGTCTTCATTGATGACATTATAATCTACTTGACTACTAAGGAGGAGCATGCCTATAATTTGCGGGTAGTAGCTGACACACTCTGAGAGCACCAGCTTTATGGTAAGATCTCAAAGTGCCAGTTCTGGATTCGAGAGGTTCACTTTCTAGGAAATGTCATATCAGGGGATGGATTTGTAGTAGATCCAGCAAAGGTACTTTCTTGGGAGCCACCCAGGAGTGTGACAGAGGTACGAAGTTTCCTAGGTTTCACTGGATATTACCAGAGGTTTGTGACAGATTTCTCCAGAATTGCAGCACCGCTATCAGCCTTAACAAAGAAGGGGCAACCCTTTGTTTGGTCAGAGAAATTCCAGTGGAGTTTTCAGGAGCTGAGGCAGAGGCTGACTAGTTCCCCCATCTTGAGGCTTCTAGAGGAGGGCATAGGGTACGTAGTTTACTGCGACACATCAGGGATTGGACTCGGATGTGTCTTGATGTGGGAGTGAGTAGTGATCGCATATAGTTCTTGATAGCTGAGACAGCACGAGAAGAACTACACTACCCATGACCTAGAGTTAGCAACAGTGGTCTTCACCTTGAAGATGTGTCGACACTATCTGATGGGCGAACGCTTTACAGTCTACTCGGATCACAAGAGTCTCAGGTATATCTTCTCCCAGAAGGAACTGAACTTGAGATAATGACATTGGATTGAGTTCCTTTAGGAATATGAAATCGAGATAGTCTATACTCCTAGGATGGGGAACATTGTAGCAGATGCACTCAGCAGGAGGTCTGGTATACATCTGTTAGGTGAAGTGATGGAGCAGTTGGCTGCTTTATAGATATCCTTTGTGGATAGAGATGGAGCAGATTTTTTTCAGTCTCTTACAGTCACTCCCCAACTTCTTTACCGAGTCAGGGAGGCACAGCATGGGGTCGCTGACTACGAGACACGTTGTGCTCAGATATCCACAGGAGAGGCACCTGATGGATTTTCTGAAGGTGGGGAGCATTTCATCCTCTTCAGAGGACGTACCATGGTATCGGTGTCACTTTAGGAGGAAGTGTTGAGGGAGTTCCACACATCCCCTCTAGTGTTACATCCAGGAGTGGCGAAGATGTACCAGGATCTCTGATGACAACACTGGTATCCAAGAATGAAGAAAGTAGTTGCATAGTTTCTCTCTTGGTGCCTCACTTGTTAGAAAGTGAAGGCAGAGCATCAAGTACCAGTAGGCTTGGTTTAGCCTTTAGAGGTCCAAGAGTGGAAGTGGGATGGGATATCCAGGGACTTCATGACAGTACTTACACATACATCCAGAGGTCATGACTCTATCTGTGTGATCATCAACCGACTCACCAAGTCGGCCCACTTCCTACCAATCAGAGAGAAGGGTTTAGTAGAGAGCTTGGGACGCCTCTATGTGCAGGAGATTGTACAGCTACCTGGAGTACCCTCGATGATTGTCTCCGATTTTAATGCACGTTTTACTTCCCATCTATGGAAGGGGTTGTAGGAGGCTTTCGAGACGCAGCTTCATTTGAGCATCACCTTCCATCCTCATACGGATGGCCAGACTGAGTGGACCATTTAGACCCTCAAGGACATGTTGCGTGCTTGTGTCCTCGACTTTGGTCACAGTTGGGAGGATCACTTTCCTTTGATGGGGTTTTCATACAACAAAATCTATCACTCCACCATTGGGATGGCACCTTTTGAGGCATTGTAAGGGCGACCTTGCAGATCACCTTTGTGCTAGACTGACCCAGGGGAATCAACACTCGTGGGACCAGAGATGGTACGGGCTACCACAGAGAAGGTGCAGATCATCCAGAAGTGGATGAAGACTGTACAGGGCAGGAAGAAGTCGTATGCTGATAGGAGACGGAGACCTCTAGAGTTCGAGGATGGTGACCACGTCTTTCTATGAGTCTCACCCCGACAAGTTTTGAGGAGATTTGGGCGAGGTGGCAAGTTATCTCTAAGATTAATCGGACCTTTTCAGGTCCTCAACAGAGTTGGCGAGGTGGCATACCACTTAGCTCTTCCACCTCAGTTGCACCGGGTGCACAACGTCTTCCATGTATCCTAGCTGAGGAGATACATGCATGACCATTCTCACATCATCGACCATGATGAGATAGACGTTGACGATGGGGAGACTTTTATGGAGGTTCCAGTAGAGATTGAGGATCGACAGGAGCAGGTCCTTTGTGGATAGTCGATACCTTCAGTGCACATTCGCTGGCAGCACGGGAACCTCCAAGAGAGCACATAGGAGCAGGAGGCTCAGATGCATGCTCAGTACCCCCACTTGTTCCCTTAGTTTGAGTTGTGTCTTACGGGGACGTAAATCCTTGAGGTGGTAAGAATGTAAAGACCTAGAATTTCCATGTAATTTTATTTAAATATATGGGAATTTTACGAATCTGCAAAAATTGACGGTGCGTGATTCCGAGGCCCAGAATGCCCAGAATGGATTTCTGAACTTTTTTTCGGGTATGTTTAGTAAATGTGTGAGCAGGTTTTTCTAACTTTTGAACCGGTGCTCAGAATTGAAATCTAAGGGTACCATTGAACTCGCAGCACCGGTATTCTCTTAAGAAGACTTTCACCTCGACGGCAGTTGGTCGAGGGTGGAAGTTAATTTTTGGGTTTTTTGTGGAAATAAAAAAATAAAATAAACACACATTTTATTTTATTTTGTAGTAACCACCCTATTGTGGATATTGTGGAGGTGGGGACCATAGGAATTTTATTCTCCAAATTGAATGCTCAGTGGTGGGGACCACCCGAGCTAGTAAAACCTCCCATTAGAGGTTATTGTGGTGGGGACCACCTGAGGCCTAAACCTCTTAACACCCTCTTTAAATGTGGGAGATCATCTTCAACTCCTCCAATATTAATTGTGTCAACCCTCCTCCACAATAATTCAGCCAACGCACCACTTTAATTGTGCCAACCTATGAGATTAATTAACCCAATTTGAATTATATGCCAACAAACATAATAGATCACATAATCTATTATTTTGGGGCTACCATTTCATTTTGGTAGAATTGGGAGAGGATGATCTTTGGGAGAAAAGCTCTCTAATGAATAACACCAACGAAGAAATCCTCTCCTTCGATGATTTCTTCTCTAAACTCTGTCGAAGGATCTCCAACGACGCACGAACTGACAATCGAGGAAAACACCGACGACACCGACGTCTATCTTTTCCCAATGATTCGTCTTCTTCCTCGCGACCTCATCGACATCATCGAGAGAATGTGGTAGGGGTTTATTTTTTTTTTATCACTTCCCATGTACACACCTTCTATTTCTTTTGCGGGTTGGGAACAATCATTGCAGGAGGATAATATTTGACGTTCATGTTCATGTTCTTAATGAGCCATATGCTACCACCCTAATGCGAAGGGTACAGGCCAAACAAACACGGGCCGACCCTTCCGTAAATCTTGTGGTGTTCTTCGTGATGGAGGAGGATGGAAACCATCCATAGTTGGGGCACGAGAACAGCGTCCAAAACCACCGCCAGCAGCGATGAAGGCAATGGTGCAACGGCGCCGCCCCGTGGTCGCCGCCACCCCTCGGCCATTGTCGCCACCCCTCGGCCTCCGTGCCTATCATGGCCACCGCCACCGTCTGCAGCTCCATACTACCCCGTGGTTGAGGTACCGCCCCACTGCGAGACCGCCACCCCACAGCCGGACCGTCGTCCCCGGTCGAGCTGCCCCGCGGCCTCGCGCCCTCATGGCACCCTCTGCGGCCTCGCGGCCACCCGCATCCCTCCACAGCCCCTCACAGCCTGCCAAACCAGTCCCAGTGGGTTAGGCCGAGTCAACTCGAATTGGGTCGGCCCAGACCGGGTCGGGATGAGTTGTTTTGACCGGGTTGGACCGGAACCGGGCCCACTACGACCCAATTACATCCTTTTGGCCATAACTTTGGCACCGGACATCCGTTTCACAAACCGTCAACGGCACTGGAAATATTAGAGTGAGATGGTCCCTTTGAGTATACCCCAATAGAGTTTTTTATTAATATGGGGAATGGTCAGGTTGGATCGATCACGAATCCAACCGGGCCCCCGGGACTAAAAGACTAATAACTCACAGACCGGGCGTCCGATTGACGCACTGTCTGTTGCGTTGAGACCCCTATGACATGGAGGATATTTGAGATACTTCTTAATGGGACTTCATGACAGTTGGAGTATCGACCAGTAGCTTGTGGAGAAGATCCTTTTAGAGACAAGTGAACATAGTGCAGATACCCAGTAGTAGGCTGAGACTTGATGACTGCTGACCGTTTCGACCCGGAGTGACTTGATAGGCCCAGTGGGGAGGGCCTATATGTGACGTGGTATACCCATGGTGGGGAGAACCTCTTTGTGATGCAACAAACCCATGGTACTCGAAAAGAGGAGTACCTTAGCAGGCTTCAAGGGGGAGTGTCTCTGTGTGACGCGACAAACCCACAGTACTCGATAGGAGGAGTACCTCAGAAGTCATGAGGGGGTGCACCTCTATGTGACGTGGAAGACCATGGTACTTGATAGGAGGAGTACCTCAGTAGTCCAAGGTTAGTGGGAAGTTCCTATGTGTGACATGGTAGGCCCACTGTACTCAATAGAGGAGGAGTTCTCCAGTAGCCGAGGTGTTCGAAATGTTACTTGTTACTACCCCTAGAATAAATCCTGGTGTGAGCTGAGTCAGTATCTCTGTGTTTTCCTCATGATTGGGATGAATTACTTGATAACTTAGGTATATGTATGGTCATATACCTAAGTAGGGTTATCTGTTGATTTCATACTTTTTGGTTTATCCTTGGTGAATTTTGTGAGATCTTGAGGGTCTCATGGTCCCTATTGAGTATCGTTATACTCACCCCTTCATGGGCTATGCCCGCACCTTGTTGTGTTGGATACAGATGATGGACAGTGCTAACTGAGGTTGAGGGTACCAGGACTAGATGGTACCTGGAGGTGGACCATACGGAGTGTCGGTACACAGAGGAGATGGGTAGACGTGGAGTGCTGAGGAGGTGATCTATACCTACCCTTCAGGTAGGAACCTCATAGGACAATCCAGTAGCTGTCTTTTCTCTTTCGTCAGTTGTATTGTATTTTAGTTGTACTTGTACCTTTACTGTTGGGCTTGTATTCCGACCCCTTTTACTTTCAACACTCTTTTGGTTATACAGTTTGCTTGTGTTCGGGTCTTGATGTGTGCTTGGTTACGTGAGTTTTTAGGTTATAAAGGCAATTCCTTCCATGTTTTAGGGAAAACTTCTTTTGGTGCTAGTCGCCAGCCCCTGGCCTATGGAAGGCGGGCTTGGGGTAGTCACAGCACGGGCCCCGGGGGACGGGTCATGACACCCGAGTATATCACTTTTTTCCATTGTCATAATTTACAACCTGGATAGTAAGAATATCATAATTTACATTATGATAATACTTTTCTCACTAGGTGTGATTCTAAGAACTGGAAAAAATTGTTTCATTTAACTACTTCTTAGCTGCCTTAGAAGTTGCAACATACTTGATATTTTTGGATATAGCTACCACTGGCTATTATGATCTTGACTCGCTCATCGACTTAGCCTAACTATGTTACGATATCAAATTGATCTATGGATTACTAGTTTGTGTCCCAAAATAACTAGTATACCTTCTTCTCTACATAACAGGTACATATCATTTGTACTCTCTGAAGTACAAGATGATAGTTCTAACTACAACACTTGTAGTTCTTCTGGATATAATTGATATCAGCCTACTATAAAGTATATCTTATAAATATCCATTATAGTGCATAACATGGAATGTGTGATTGACCCATCGCTGAAGCGTATGTTACTCAACTCACAACTTTAGTCTCTTCCCATGTTCCAAACATGTCATCCTAAAGAGATTATTCTATGTGACATTGATAACAATTATGAGATTGTATTTTTCAATACAATGTCACTTTATGTACAATTGACTAGGTCCATGTAACTATTAGATCTACCTTGATAGATCCAGTTCCCTAGAACTTAGGTTGCTAATTTAAATCAATCATAGGATAATTACTTTTATTCTGGTCTTAACTAACTGTAAGACCAATATCTGTTTTCCATATGTTGTCGAACATATTTCACATGGAAAACATTGGTGCTCCCACTAACTTTTAGTAGACACAAATCAAGAATTCATTTGAAATGTATACTCTAAGATATTGTTTCTTACTTTAATCTAGAACTGGATTTCAGTAACTTGAAACCTTCATTGGCATTTGATAGTGTCATCATCCCTTTCTGGTTGCATCATATAGACACCTTCCATGAAATTTGATTTTGAAATCCAATTTCCAATTTAATGATCTTAAAAGTTAGCTAGGACAAGTAAAATTATAATGGATTTAGGCATACCAACTTGGTATAACCAATCAACCCTTATTGGTACCAGGCTTATACCATCCATGTATCATATCATTTGAATACCCACCGCAGTATTCAACTTATAATCCCTTTTAAAATTTGATACATGGAATCCATTATTGAATTTAATCTTTTCAATCATAGATAATTTCCACATACTTATTAACTATAGGATTTATTATTCTTAATGAATAATATATCACCGGCCGGGGTGAATATAAAACCATCACCATGGTTTCATTCTTCTTACGCAGTATGTGTCATTGGAACATGCCTATTCCACATGTACTTGTGTAACTTGTTCTTATGCCAACCATTTGCGCATCTCAAGCATTTACTAAATCCAAGTCAATTCAGCTCCCACTATCTATAATAGAGATGTGCACCCTTATATAGAAATGTAGTCTAATACTTGACTTCATCTTTTATATCTTAGGGATTTATGTAATATCCTACGCAACCATTAGGATAATTACCTTAGATACACAACGTGTTTAACTTGATACAAGTTTATTTAATCCTTAACAAACACTTTTCATATTTAACACATCCCATTACATAATGGATTCATAATACTATGACTTGTATGATATCCATTTATCATTTTAGTTGGTATATAGGTTATGGAATTTCATCGTTATTTGCAAAGCACATCTTGAAATATAATGGAAGTTTCTATAGGTTGTAACATTGATACAACTTACATCATAACTTTGATGTATAAAATGTGCATTTATGAATTTCTCCATGATACATTTTTTTATCAATGTAAACATGTAATACATTATCATCGAACCTCCTTATGAACACCAATACAGTGATGTAGATAAGGTAACATGCATTTAGTGATTACTCCATGCTACATTATCATGATCGATGATTGCATGGTCAAGATATTCTTCAGCATGCCAATCTGAAGCAACTCATATCTTCTGACCATGCATATACTTCACTATTACATTCCTTAATAACTTAAAGGAATCTTATTAAGTATCTTTACCTCTATATTTCCTTTGGATAGTTCACACTCTCTTGTTGAACTATCCTCAGATGCTTTGTGGAATACCTTTATTTCTAAAGGTTTCTTTCTATGAACTAAATATGTCAATAATACCAAAGGTATTTAGCTATGTCGAGCCTAAATACCATAATGGGTATATTTTTGACGTCCACATTTAGTTTTACTTGAAAAAGAACTATATTGCCACAACTAGGTAGGTCTTATATTTTATATTCATCATGTATTGCCTTTGATTCAAGTAGCATTGAACTATTTTTTGAGTATGTTACCACAAAAAAAAATCATTCCAAAACATGGAATAATGTATCATCATTTCCAAATGGGAACATTAGATAAATGTTTTTGGTTATATTAAAAAACTTATTCAGTTTGGGTCAATCACTTGGCAATTAGAAATTATGTATTTCTCACCACTGACTTGGGAATCACCCTTTATCAGCTTCTTGGACAATATACCTTACTCCTAGTAATGTTTATCTACTTACTTGGTTACTTTATTTCAATAAATATATGTGAAAAACATATTGTATTTTAATACCCAAGAATTATGTGAGAAAACAATACTTTTATTTGATGAATATTAACTGAACGAGAAGCATGTACTTTCTTCTAGCATTTCAGTCTATTGCATTTTTACACTTCCATAAATTTATTTCTAATATGTGATGAAAATAAATTCATATTAAGTAACCAACCACTTTTCTTTGAAGTACATGATGAAGGTTCCTTTGGCGTAACTTTTCATAGGCCTTTCCGCCTTTTCTTTCAATATATTCACCATAAGAACAAAAGGTTGTGCTACCTTTAATATTCTTATCACTTGGTGAATTTTACCTTAAATGTAATGAAGTTATTACTCTATACCATTTTTTTGTATCCTTAAATGAAACTAGATTAATTAGGTGTAAAAGTTATAAGAATGGGATGACATGAAAGATTGTGAATTTTCTTTCACTTTACACAATCTGAGTGCAATCATCACATTCAAATCTTGCTTCACTTTCTCTTTGGAAACTTCTTGGAGATGAGACTACATGTAACATCATCCATGTAATGATGTAGCGACCAAAACTAACATCAAACATTGATGATAGCATTATGACAGAACCATTATATGCTTAATTCATGAGTCTCCTGTAAGCATTTACACCCTCACTTGCTGAGGTGGCTTAACAGGTTCGGACACAAACACCTTGAATTTCCATTATAGTAGTAATGTGCGCAAGTGCCTATACTGTACTTGGAATTTTGTGCTTGTTTGGACATTAACTTTGTCCAATATTCATCACAGTTTTATTTGTGGTATTTCTTTCCATTATCTACAAATAAACTTTAGTATATTAGTACCTTTTATGTTAATTACCAAATGTGACATTACTAATTAATTTAATCATCAAATGTCTCTCACTAATTTTTTGAATTCTAGGAACCCTCTGTACTAGAATCAGAATACTCTTGAGTATTCTAGTGGAAAGAATCTCTGAACTTCCCTCATAGTCTACAAGATATGGCTATGCCACTACTCGGAGGGTTAAAGGTAGTCTTTTGACTGGACAACCGCATTAACTCGCGATTCCTTGATCTGTTGAGTGAAGTCTCAGCTTCTAAAATCATTTCTTGATTTAATCAATGCTTTCCTCTAAAATTGAAACAAGCTAGATATGGATATTTCTTTACTGAAATTATAGTTAAGTCGACTCATAATCCTAATAAGAACTCCATGGTAGTAAGAGGCACTCTCAGTTGTGGCATGACTGGAACCCCAAACACCCGGTTTTGTTCAAACTTGAATGATGGAAGTCCATAATGACTTAATATTTCTTTGAGGGTTTTGTGTTTTTTCTCTTGATGAATGTGATCGATTTCTATTAAACTTGTTCATCTATGTTGTCGTGCTCACAACTAAACTTTAATAGAAAAATATACATCACTTCTTTATATATTTTATTATCTATTATTTTATGTATTTTCCTGCTGTTCTAAAATGCATAAAATAATAAATAAATGCATATAGGTAAGCTACTGCCTGACTGGTTTTGAGCATCTAAATGACCTAAGGGAATCGTACCTGAGTCGAAGCTTGACTCATGATTCATCTTTCCCTCGTCTCGTATGTTTTCTTTGCTTATAAAGTATCGCCTCGCCTTGGCGGGGTCCCCGTCACATCTCGGAGTACCACCTCATCTTGGAAAGATCAACGTGTCGACTTGCACCGTTTTGATCAATGTGAACCGCCTCATCATGGTTGGGTCCACGTTGCTCATCGTCTTTGTCTGAAGTACAAAGGTACTCGCGCACAGGCGAGGGGGACTAAGGGGTATAAATGTACATCATGTAAATTGGACACACAGGTCCTTATACATTTCAATCGAAAATAAAGACGATGCGCAAACTGTCTATTTAATTAATTACAATCATCGCACGCAGTTAAATAAATAATTAAATAAAAGCAACATGCATAGGTCGATGCTCAAGACCAAAATACAGGTAAATAATGCACAATAAAATTAAAATACATTAATTAAGTATAAGGGTTATCTAAATTAAATTAAATTAATTAATAAATTCAAATAATTTAATTAATTATTGGTCCTCTAATTAATTTAATTTTAATGTCAAAATTAAATTAATTTAAATTAATTCAATTTAATAATCAATTTTCATTCAGGTATTAAAATTATTAACCAAAATTAATTTTTATTAATTTAATTTAAATACTAAAATTAAATTAATTAAATTAATTACTTTGATTAATTTAAATTGGTAGGTCCCCAAAACTCGACTGCAGGGCCTGTGCAGGTTGGGCCAAACCTGCACAGGGCCCTACAAGGTTGTCCAGGGCCAAAATAGGCTGGGCCGATTTTCCCAAACCTATTTCGGGTTGGGCAGGTCCTCCCGGACTGCTTCGGGACCAAATTTGCTCTGCGAAAAACTTGCAATCGAAATAAATGTACCTTCGGGTTATTGAAAAAAGGAGTGGTGACGCACGGTGCACCTGCAACCAATCCAGAAGCGTCAAAGGTTGAGGTGGACAGCCGCACAGGAGAGGGCAGCGGCTAAGCCACACCGTTGTGGGAGGCCGAAAGTCGGTTCGGGGTCCCGGTGTTGTCTGGTGATAAGGGAGGCTAGAAGTCGGGCTGGAGAACCACGGTGTGGGGGAAGCGCGTCGGGAGGTCTTCGGTCAGCCAGGGAACATTGAAGGTGACCGAAGCTGCCTCCGGGGGTCGAGTCAGGTGGTGGTACGGTGTTATGTCACTGCGGTTGAGGCCGAGCCTGGACAGGGCGCGAGCGCGAGCGGGGGGTGGAGTCGAATGGGACCTGGCGAGGGAGGTCGGGGTGGGTGATGGAACCAAGAGTCAGGCGGTGCGGTGGGAAGTTGGGACTCGACTGTCTGGGTTGCAGGAGGCCGGAGTTGGCTGGACCGTGCTGCAGGGTTAGGGCGGTAGCCTGGACAGTGGTGCAGCGGGTCGCATGTAACGGCCGAGAGGTGGGCGACGGTGTGCTGGATGAGGAGCCAGCGGCGGCCGAGCCGCATGAAGAGGAAGCCAGTCACCTGGGTAGAACCAAGGTGGTGGCGCCTCGGCCTGGGAGGGAGGTCGGGCAGTGGGAGGCAGGACAGCGCACGATGGGTGCCAGCACGAGCAAAGGTCCAGGCCGCGGCAGCGTTGCAGGAGCAGGGTGGCGACTCAGAGAGGAGGTCGGCCGGGTGGGTGGTCCTGCGAGCCGGCCGGCTGAGATCTGGAGGTGGAGGGGTGCGACACCTCTGTCGTGTCCAGGAAGTCGATAAGGGGGGTCCGCAGACCCCGTTATTTTTTTGGCTTTTTTTTATTATTTTTCTTTCAGGCGTCGGCCCCCTCCCTGTTTGGGTTTTTTTAAAAGTCTCATATCCCCTTTAAAAAAATCCACACCCCCTTTTTTTAATTGAGTCAACTCCACACCTCCTCCTTTTTTAAGTCTACTTCCCCTTTTTTTATTGAAGTCAAGTCTCCCCAAAAAAAATCTCAAAGGCTATATAGCCTTTTAATTTAACAATAATAACATTATTATAATAAAATAATAATTTATTATTATATTATTATTATTATTATAAAATTATTGTGAAAATTATTAAATTATTAAATTATAATTTACACAATTAATTTTATTTCTAATGAACTGATTGAAACTTAATCAGTTCCACAGGATGAAATAAAAAATTAGAACCCGAGATCAAACCGTATATCCGATCTAATCTGAAAAATTAAACTGACCATAACTTGGTCATTCATCATCAGATCACCGCACGGTTTAAACCATTGGGACCGTCTTTGAACCCTCTACTTAATTTTATGAAAATTAATTTTATTTGGATCATAAAATTTATGTGATCTCTCTGATACCACTGATAGGTTCTGGGGCCCACAGCAGAAACCGATGGGCCGGGGATTTTAATTTTTTTCATTGATAGGACTTGTCAATGCTGACGATCTGAGCCCCGAAAAGGTTTGAGGATCTCACATAAATTATTAAGAGCGCAGAATTAAACTTAAAATGTACACGTTTCAAATCTGAAGGCGTGCTCGACTACAACTCGTCGTTGGCGGTCGCTGCTTGAAGAATCCATAGCAGGATCCCTCTAGATCATCCACACACGCTCCAAAAATCCACTGGAACGTCGATCATTGAATTCTAGGTGCGAGCGTGGAGATACGATGATGCTTTCAATGTCCAGATGATCACTGCATCGAGATCCCTTCGATGCTTGGTGAAGAACTTGATCTGAACTCTTGGATCAACAACTTCTCTCTCTAGGAAGTGGGATGAGAGAGAGGCTATGGATTTTATTCCATGGAATAAATAAATAGTGGGAATCACACCACATGAGAGAGTGCATACTTATTATTTATAGTGGCATTTAAAAATACCTGGTTGGGTTCCTCAGCCCTTGTTTATTTCAATGTCCACTAAATAAATAATTTTGACAGACTAAACTACGCCAAAACTATTTGTTATTTTATCACATACTTGTAATATATATGAAATATATTACGTGATAAAACTGAGTCATTTAACTTGACTCGTTGTCCCGCTTTATATTAAACAAACCTTGAATATTAAAATAATATTCATTCGATTAATATTTTTCTCATGTTTACTAAACTCGTAATTACATTAAATAAATTCAATCCCAAATATTCATAACTTGAATATTAATGAATTTATTTAATTTTTTTGGTGATCGATAACTTGGACAACACTCGGACCCCGTGGTGGGGCTCATTATGTCCATGTACCTATTAAACTGAATAGGGCAGATTCTTGAATACGCTAATTTGTGTAACCCTCTAGGCCCTTATCTCGATAGAAGTGAATAAAATTCACAAACCAAGAGCAGAGTCTAGCAACCCATCATGACCCCTAAATAGAGAAGGATTGTCATAGCAACGACAACCAACCTACGAACACTGACTATGTACTATAATATCTTTGTCATTAAATATCTCATAAAGCAGGATGCACACTTGTGTCATCGTCCTCTTATTAATTTATTATTTTTTGATCTATCCAGATGGATTTTCCTTTGTACTACTTTGGCCAAAGACTTATGAAGGTAGCACCATCCTGATCAATCAATCCTGAGATATACAACTTCCTAAACTTTTAAGTGACAAATACTTTCTTGACCATTCAACCAATGTCATACCACCAATGACGCACCCAACACAAGCTACCTTGCACTGATTTCAATACCATGGTTTTTTCCTTTCATGAAAGTACGCAATCAAATGATACACATTGGTAATGGTCTCAAGTCAGGTTACCAATACACATGTCTGTATATAGGAATGACCAATGACACCCAAAACATGTGGTGTTCATATTGGTGGGTCTGTCTTGATGATCTCACTACTAGAGATCACCAAGTGCGAATTTCATGAGAAGAAGTCCCAATGCTTATGAGCCCCCAACACCTGATAGTCAAACATCTACCGTGTCTAATCTGTAAGATGTATCTATACTATAGAACATATATTTAAGATTAATGTCATGGTATATTGAGGTTCTAATTATAGCATGGGATCTTCTATAACCGCTCGATACAAAAATTAATCTTTGGACATTACCATTATAATAGTGGACACAGAAAAGTCTACACTGTAATGGTAAGATAACATCATGTATAACTAACTATATACATGATTTGGTAATAAAAATTACTCCATAGTTGGGTCTAGGGAACCCACTATTTCAACACGAGACCCATTCCGTGACAACCCCAAACCCACCTCTAATAAGTCATGGGTTGGTAACTAGAACTGAGTAGGCATATCCCACAAATGGGAGGCATTTTCCTAAGATCTTGTATACATGCACCCAAATCCAATCCACAAGGGATGGAGAGTAAAAACACTAACTAAAGAAAATTCATGCATACCACTACAACCCAACAACGGAGTATGGAAGAAAGTAAAGTAGTAAAGTGCAACTAGTCCAGAAACACAAGCTCGCTAAAAAAGACAACTGTAAAGTATGACCTGCAAACAAGGGCACTGAAGCTGTTGTAGGAAGTTTCTGGAAATACCTCAACTCGTTTGATCTCACAAGGCATCGTACGGCCCTTGTCCTGGACCTACTGTGCCTAGGACTCCACCAAAGTGTCAGTCGTCTGCACAAGACATGACACGTGTGGGAAAAAACTGTGTAGGGGTGAGTAAAACAATACTTAGTAGGGGACCCCGAAACACAAGGTAATAGACCATACAAGAAACACCACCAAGAAGGTACAGTCAACTCAACACAGGTATATGTCAACAATACATATAACAAGAACATACAGGTATACTCGTAAAGGATTTTAAGACGCAATGTCTTATCCAGTGCTAGCCATATGGTTCTGTTCGTAACAGGCTTGATTCCGGGAGGTCGTACTCCTTGAGTTATCTAAAAGTAATCATGTAGAACAAGTCTACCAAAAGTATCTGAGAGAACATATGGTCTCAATATGCCATGAAGTTTCCCTGAGATGTTCGGTCTCACTGAGACAAGGAGCCTCGATATCACAATCAATCCTTGGTCACAGGATTCTTGTCAAGTCATGCTCGTTCCAGGAGAACTTGCTCCTTGAGCATTGAAGTCATTAGAGACCCTCGCAAAGTGGTCCCACTTCTTTGGGCCCCGCCTAAAGAAGACACACTAAGAACTACCCAAATTACACTGATCAGGTCAAGTCATGAAAGAAAGATCTTGATACACAAATAGGGGGTCCTACACCCATGGGCTTGTTGGGGGCCATCTCGGCCCTACTAGAATTATCATTTAGATAGGGGATGGGTGCCCATGTAAATGTTGGTCATATCCATGCCGCAAACCATCTCTAAGGTACCATGAAGATAAGTGAGGACCGACCGGGCCTCTCAGTGTGGTACATGCTCCACATAGACCCACTGAGGCACTAAGACCCGTGGGGTCATTTCGGTCTATTGGGTCACCTAGATCCACTCGTTACTTAGTTTTGTTAGGTCACCAAGATTCACTCTGAGCCAACTCACTTCAGAACATGAGTCATTCTCTATGACAGGAATGGTATCCTGCATCGTACCTTCATAGAGAAGCCCAAGGATATTGTCTCAATATCTATTGTCACCCTCTATAATGGGATTGGGATCTTGCATCAATCCATTATAGGAAAGACAAAGAGAACACCATTAGCCCCTTCCGGTCCAACTAAAACCCTGCAAAGTTATCTAATAAGGACCATCTCATCGCAATGGTCCCAACGCTGTAGATGTCTCATCAATCGGACTTAAGGTTTGAAAGATATGGGCATTTTAGCGAAAAGGGGTTCGGGTCCAGTCCAACCAGACCCGACCTACCTAGTCGACCTGGCCTGGTGGGAAGGCCCAGCTGATTCGGTCTGGACCACCACGTGTGGGACAGTTCAGCATCACAGACGTGGCCAGGGGGTGTGTCCCGGTCGGTCAGCGCGGGACCGGACCACATCTATGCAGTCAACCCATCGTCCTGATCACCCTGTGGCCAAGATTCGCATGTCCAATGAACCCCACCACAGCATGAAGCCGAGGCCATTCTCCACGCGAGCATTCATGTAGACACGGCTGCCAATGCCACTACGGCACGCCAGTAGGGCCTTCCGCGGGCCACCAGACGTGCTTCGGTGGTCCATTCTTCGATCTAGAAGACATTCTGGAGTACATGGATCACGTTATTCATCACCAGGGGTTCAAAATCATGTCATGATCCCTTTACGGTGTGAAGCTGTTCGCGTGAGATATCTCTCGCATTGCCGCGATCTGATCACCTCTGTCGTCGTTGCACCTTTGTCATGTCGTTTTCATCCCAGACCTACGACATCGGATCATTGCGTCAAGGATAGGTTGCACAATGATCGTTTGATCGCCCAAAGTTGAGTCGCAGGACAAACGAAGAACGCCTGCGACGAACAAAGACCAGAGGGAGAAAAGGCATGAATCAAAAAAAAGGGACGGACCTCGATTGATGTTAGCATCGATCGTGGTTAGTCTCCATTAGAATGGAAATTGAATTAAATGAAAAATCCATCACATGGGATTAATCAACATTTGATAACCAATATAAATCTTCTGTTAAAACCCCACAAATAAAACTCCCTTCCTAAAAGAACGATCGAACCGTGGGTCAACCTGTTCGTGGGTTGATCTGCGTTCGTCGTTTAAATCTAAGAATGGGGAAAGACAAGATTCAAAATAAAAACCTCTACCTAGAGTTTGGATCATTCGTCATTGAATGATAGAGTCACACGCCGTTGTTCGTTTATCCTTGATCTTTGATTTTCAATCTACTGTTATTGTTGGTGACCCTTTGAAGAGGAAGGAAGGGAAGAAGTTTGTTCGTCATGGGCAATTCGTCGTCCATCACTCACCAATTCAAGCTCTCCAGAGGTTTAGAGAAAATCCAGAATCGTGTCAATGATTTCGCGTCCCAAGACATTAATTAACGAAACGCACTTCGGCTTTTCTGTTACACTGAGTCACCACATCGTTACGTTGTTTCATTTATGAAATGAAACATCTACTATATCATTGTGTTGTAGTGAACGTTTTTGAATAAAATAAACTCTCTTAAGTTTATTTTATTTTTCTTTCAAGCGCTCAAAAAAAGATTTTTCGCAGTCGACCTGCGCTAATCAAATTTAGGTCCTTCCTAAGAAAAACTCACTACTCTGAACACAATGGTACCCTTACATTTCAAATCCGAGAACTCATTTAAAAGTTACCAAAACCAAGAATGTGCGTAATTTTAATAAACTAAAAAAAAATTCAAACATGTGTTTCGGGCTTACTGAGTCTCAGAATCACGCGTCGTCTTAGTGGCTGCTCTTGAAATAATCCCATATAATTTTTTTAAAAAAATACATGGAAATTATGGAACAGTAAAAATGGTGGGATAACTCAATGTTTCATTACAATCGCTCATTATTTTTTTCGGAAAGACACCCTTCTATTTATAGAGTTGACATGTGTTGCAGTGTGATTACATACATTATGACATGATCCCCGAATCCAAAAGATGTGGAAACTGAATCTTGAAGATCCTTGAACATCATTGTGGTATGGCGTAGTGCATTGCAGCATGAACTCCACATCTACTCATATTTACCAATATATTTGGAAGGCCTGTTGCGACATGAAAAATTACATTATGGCGTGATGTATTTAATTTCCTTAAATCCAAGAAAGTGTTGGAAGCAGCTTATTTCCACAGATGGTGGCCGCCCCCTTGTTTGTCAAGTGAGGCAGGCATGGCTGATGAGTGGTGGGTGGCCAACCCCACCAATTGTTCCTGTGAGAAACGAGAAGCAGGGGTGAGGGTTTCTTATAAAAGGCAAGAGCCTCATCCCATTTGAGGCATCTCATATATCACTTGTATCCGGTTTCTCATCACCGGTAGTCATCCTATTTGAGAAGTTTTGTGAGGTTTATTTCCCCGATTATTCAAGAGATATATTTACAAGGATTTTCTCCTTGTAATAGTGAGGGAGTGTGTACCCACTTTTACCCATAGTGATCCTTCTACTTGACCTCGGTTTTTTACCCCTTCCATTTGGGGGTTTTTCCACGTTACATCAGGTGTCATTTATTTTTTCCGCATTTTTCACTTTATTTTTATCTCATGATTATCGCTGCACCGGTGGTCCAATCATTTACAGTCCTAATAAGTGGTATCATAGGCAAGGTTTTGGCCCAGTGTTGTTCACGTTTTCGGGTATTAATGATTCTCATAAATTTGAGTATGCTCTTTGATTGCAACTCTGGTTGATTCGTCACATCAGAAAAAAATTTATTGAGATTATTAAATACACCATCGTGAAATGAAGTAGGTTCTGTACTGACGACGTGTCCAGATGGCGGCAAAATTCGAGATCGAAAAATTCAACGGGAAAAAATTTTCGTTGTGGAAAATGAAGATGCATGTAGTGCTGCGGAAGGATAATTGCATACTGGCAATTGGTGAAAAGTCGGCGAGTGTGATGGAGGAGAAATGGAATGATATGGACGGGAATTCTATTGCCAACATCCATTTGGATTTGGAATATGGGGTCCTATCGAGCATTGCGGATAAAAAGACGGCAAAGGAAATATGGGATACTCTGACGAAGCTATACGAGTCCAAGTCACTGCATAAAAAATTTCCTGAAGAGAAAATTACACACTCTTCGGATGGAGAAGTCATCATCGTTTACCGACCACATCAACAACCTCAATACCCTGTTCGCTCAGCTCACGGCGTTGGGCTATAAAATTGTGGATACTGAACGTGCAGATATTCTTCTCCAGAGTTTTCCAGATTCGTATGACCAACTCATCATCAACCTCACCAACAATATCCTAACGGATATGCTACTCTTCAATGATGTTTCATCCACAGTTCTTGAAGAAGAAATTTGGTGCAAGAACAAGGAGGATAGACATACAACTTTGCACCAAGCAGAGGCTCTGTCAATGGAGACAGGAAGGATGATGGAGCGTGCATCTAGTGGGATCCAAAATCATGGCAGGTCCAAATCAAGGAGTAAGAAGAAGAATGTCACATGTTTCAATTGTGTCAAGAAGGGGCACATCAAAAAGGATTGTTGGAATATGAAGAGTAGTAAAAAGATCTCTCAGGGGAATGTGGTGAGTACTTCTGGAAGTGGAGATATACTAGTCAGTGAAGCGGCAACGAATACTAGAAGCAGGAAGCATCTCGATGATGTATGGATTATCGACTCAGGAGAAACATGGCACATGACGTCTCGACGAGAATGGTTTGACCAATATGAAACCATCCCGGAAGGACTTGTGTACATGGGGAATGATCACACTCTAAAGATCGTTGGATTCAGTACCATCAAACTGAAGATGCATGATGGCACAGTACAGACCGTCCAAGGAGTACATCATGTGAAGGGCCTGAAGCAGAACATATTGTCTTTGGGACAATTTGATGATATCAGATGCAAGACTCACACCGAGAATGGAGTGATGAGAATCATGAAGGGCGTGCTTGTGGTAATGAAGGCAGAGAAAATCTCAAAGAACTTGTACGTGCTTATAGGTAAAACGTACAAGGAGGCGGAGATAGTTGTTTCATCAACTACCTCGATAGAAGCATTGATGACGTTATGGCATCAGAAGCTTGGCCATATGTCAGAACATGGCCTGAAGATTCTTGCGGATCAAAAGTTGTTGTCTGGGCTGACAAAGGTATCCTTACCATTTTGTCAGCATTGTGTTTTGAGCAAGCAACGTAGGTTAAAGTTCGGGACGTCAACAGCGAGAAGTTAGGAGATCTTGGAGTTGATCCATTCTGATGTTTGGAAAGCATCGGTTATATCCCTAGGAGGATCAAGGTACTTTGTATCATTCATTGATGATTATTCCAGGAGATGTTGGGTGTACCCAATCAAAAGGAAGGTGGATGTTTTTGAAGTCTTCAAAATATTTAAAGCGCGGAAGGAGCTTGACTCTGGAAAGAAGATCAAGTTTCTGAGGACGGACAATAGTGGAGAATATACAAGAAAGGAGTTTGATAATTTTTGTCAAAAGGAAGGGATCAAGAGATAGTTCATGGTGGCGTACACTCCTCAGCAGAATGGAGTGGCAGAGCGGATGAACAGAACTCTGTTGGATAGAACAAGGGTGATGCTGAAGACTGCAGGTATTTCCAAAACTTTTTGGGTAGAAGCAGTGAATACCGCCTGTTATGTGATCAACCGATCTCCTTCAATGGCGATTGAGCTGAAGACACCGATAGAGATGTGGACTGTTAAACCCACTGACTATTCTCAGTTAAATACTTTTGGAAGTCCTATATATGCAATATTTAATGACCATGAAAGATCAAAGTTGGATTCGAGATCCAGAACATGTATCTTCTTGGGGTACGTTGATGGTGTGAAAGGGGTATCGTTTGTGGGACCCCACTGCCCACAAATTTATCATCAGCAAGGATGTCATTTTTGCAGAAGATAAGGTGCAGATGACAACTGATCAAGACACAAAGAAGGAGAATACATAAACTACAACAGTCTAAGTAGAGGACAGGTCCAAGAAAGAACTAGTTTCCTCTGAAGTATTACCAGAGCACAATGATCAAGTACCGGTTGAGTATGGACCACGACAGTCAACTCGGGAGAAAAGAGCACCAGTATGGCGCTAAGACTATGTCACTGAGAGAAATATTGCGTACTGCTTATTGACAAAGGATTGAGAGCCATATTCTTTTGTAGAGGTGACCCAGAGTCCAGATGTATCCTCATGGATGGAGGCGATGCGGGATGAACTTGAAGCCCTGCACAGGAACAAGACTTGGGATCTTGTTCCATTACCTCATGGAAGGAAGGCTATCGGAAACAAATGGGTATTTAAGATCAAGCGGGATGAAAAGGACCAGGTGGAAATATATCATGCAAGATTGGTGGTCAAAGGATTTTCTCAGAAGGAAGGTATTGATTTCAATGAAATATTTTATCCTGTTGTTAGACTGACGACTGTACGGATAGTTCTGGTGATGTGTGCAACATATAGTTTACATCTAGATCAGATGTATGTGAAGACTTATTTTCTCCATAGTGATCTTGATGAAGATATCTATATGCTCCAACCAGAAGGGTTTTTAAAAGAAGGAAAAGAGAACTTGTTTTGCAGGTTGAACAAATCTATGTACGGTCTTAAACAGGCACTGAGGTGTTGGTACAAGAGATTTTATTCCTATATCATGAGCCTTGGATACGAAAAACTTCATTCAGATCCTTGTGCATATTTCAAGGGTTCAGATGGTAATGATTTCATTATTCTTCTATTGTATGTGGATGACATGTTGGTTGCAGGCCCCAACAATGATCAGATCCAGGAGACGAAGGCACAGTTGTCTAGGTAGTTTGATATGAAGGACTTGGGACCAGAAAACAAGATTCCTGGGATTTAGATTTACCGAGATAGAAATGATGGGAAGATTTTTCTATCACAGAAGAGTTACTTACAGAGAGTCTTGAAACGCTTCAACATGCAAGACTGTAAGCCAATCTCTACCCCTCTTCCCATTAATTTCAAGTTATCCTCAATGATGAGTCCTAGCAGTGAAGTAGAGAGGATGGAAATGTCTTGAGTACCGTATGCATCGGCAATGGGTAGTCTAATGTTCGTTATGGTTTGTACTAGACCAGACATTGCACATGCAGTGGGAGCAGTTAGTCGGTACATGGGGAATCCAATATGGGAACATTGGAGCACAGTGAAGAGGATCATGAGATATATCAAGGATACCTCAAATGCTGCATTATGTTATGGAGGATCAGATTTTACTGTCAGAGGCTATGTTGATTCAGATTTTGCAGGTGATTCTCACCGGAGGAAATCCACTACTGGTTATGTGTTTACTCTTGTAGGAGGAGTTGTGAGATGGATTTCAAAGTTACAGTCAGTTGTGGATTTATCCATGAAATAGGCGGAGTATATGGCAGCTACACAATCTTGCAAAGAGGCGATTTTGATGAGAAAGTTGTTGGAGGAGCTCGGGCATAGACAGACGCAGATTCCTTTGTTTTGTGACAGTCAGAGCGTCTTGCACATTTCAAGGAATCCATCTCTTCATTTCAGAACGAAGCACATTAGGGTGCAGTATCACTTTGTCTGAGATGTGGTGGAGGAAGGAAGTGTGGATATGCAAAAGATTCATACTAAAGAAAATCTGGAATATTTTTTGACGAAGGCAATTAACTTTGATAAGTTTAGATGGTGCAGATTCTCGAGCAGCCTCACAGATACATGAGCAGCATCATTTGGCAGATAGAAAGGATGTGGATATGGGATTGGTTCTCAATCAAATTTCCAAGTGGGATATATGTTGGAAGCAGCTTATTTCCACAGACAGTGGTCGCCCCCTTGTTTGTCAAGGGAGGCAGGCGTGGCTGGTGGGTGGTGGGTGGCCAACCCCACCAATTGTTCCTCTGAGAAACGAGAAGCAAGGGTGAGGGTTGCCTATAAAAGGAAAGACCTCATCCCATTTGAGGCATCTCATCTATCACTTGTATCCAGTTTCTTATCATCGGTATTCATCCTATTTGAGCAGTTTTGTGAGGTTTATTTCCCTGCTTATTCAAGAGATATATTTACAAGGTTTTTCTCCTTGTAATGGTGAGGGAGTGTGTACCCACTTTTACCCATAGTGATCCTTCTACTTGCCCGTGGTTTTTTACCCCTTCCATTTTGGGGTTTTTCCACGTTACATCTGGTGTCATTTATTTTTCCCACATTTTTCACTTTATTTTTATCTCGTGATTATTGCTTCACTGGTGGGCCAATCATTTACGGTTCTAACAGAAATCACTATATTTTCAAAGCTTGCCCACTGCGGCATAAACTGATCCTTTGTAGAATGAGAAGTGGCATTGCAGCTTGAGAACATTTGGCTTCCAAACAGCATGATACCAAAACTCACGACCTCCTTGTCACGCTGTAACCATTCCCCACAATTCCTCATGTAAATGCCTCATAGTGAAATTAATTTTCTTACAGCATGGCTCTACTTGACTTAAATTAGTTAATGGTGCAAGAAACCCAGATGTGGTATGTGATCTTGCATCATAGTGACACTCTTCATCAACAACACTTCCATCATTTTGCAATCATGTCCTTTACACTGTGATGTGTTTCAACTTAGCAAAACTTCATTCCTTTGCATCTTCACTCAACTTCAAATGGCCTTCAGCTCATAGAACATGAAAATGGTTCCAAAATCCATGAATGAATTGCCTCAAGAGATTAATCATAGCATGCTTCCAATGTTAAGCTTATCTAAACACCACATTATATAATAAAATAACATTTGTTAGATTACTCCAACTCTCGATGTAATAATAATATCATATTGATCATGTCTCGATTGAGATCAACTTGCAGCTCTCCTTTGTCAATTCACTTCATGAAGGGATTCTTTAAACACCAACACTCATCAACTACCCTCAATCATTAAGGACTATTCAATCTCTCAAGGGACCTTCAATGAGTTACTAAAACTATACATGGATATCTTTGTTTTTTAGAGACAAGCAATGCACAATTGTGTGAGATCAGTTGAAGATGATCCTTCGTAAGCTTATGATATCTTTGTGTAGCAGGGAAATTTGATATTCAGCATTGGAGATTCATCTGTTATTAGATCTCCAATGATGAATGTTGGTGGATACCAACATACAGAATATGATGATAATTTTGGGGACAATGACATGTTTGATAATAGGATTAGGGGGGAAACATTGAGGAATAATAAGAAGAATAAGGTGATTCACATTAAATGTTCTTTAATGAGCAAAAATGCCACATAAATCATCCAATTTAATTTCTTATCGGTTGAAATATTTTGTTTATTTTGATTTTTTTTATATTATTAATAACATTTAGATTAATGTATGTACCTTAAGAATTCAAAAAAATCAAGTTCAAATCAAATTCATTCTTGCTTACAATATAAGACCATAAAACATAAAACATAAATCATAAACCATAAAACTCTTCTAATGAAAACTTGCAGTCATCACCTAGGTGGATATAATTTAATGGATCCAACAAACATGTGTTCTTTATGCTTAAAAAATTCTCCACAACATTCTTTAACTCTCTCTATTTTTTAATCCCTCAAATAAGGCATGAATTTATATTTTTTATAAATGAGATTGAATAATATAGATCAATGGTCTTCACACATTAAATTTTCTTTAACTCTCTCTCTTTCAACAATCCTGATAGTCTCGGCGATAGTATCAGACCAATTGAGATCATATTTAATGTTGGAAGATATTTTGTTATTGCTAATTATGCAGATTAATCCAACCTGGTACTCCAAACATCCATCAAAGTTTTAATATTTTATACATAAATCATAATTTTTTTCTTTGGTTTTGGCTCCAACATTCAATGGGATTTTGATTCCATTAATGCAATCCATCCTAAATTATTAGGTGCGCATGTTTATAAAAAGACATTCCACAAAGGTGGATCAAATTAAGACATTTTCTTCCCCACGATCTGTTGGATATGACAAGGTCTGATTTTAGGACCCATAAACAAGAAATATTCTAACGCTGCTTCATTTATCAAATTACTTATTTGTAATGGAAATGACGTGTTTTTGGGTATGTTTTCTCATTATTTATAAAAATTGTTTTTTTTCAGTAAAATTTTACATATAAACTCTTAATTCAATTAATTTTTATATTATTCAATAGTCATCAGTCTGGCCAATCTTGTTGTCCGAGATAAATTATAAAAATATAGTCTTTTAAATACAGATGCTTATAGGATTAGACCGAAGAAAAACAAATCAGACCTAAAACATTTCAAACCAAAAATTATAAATCCATTTAAACTCACATTACATGTGGGCTTTAAAAAATAAGTTGATCCACATGCGGACAAATCCACATGTTGTCCCTCATGATATTAAAAGGTAAAAAAACGATTCAAAAATATATATGTTTAAAATTGCATCCTTATTTGTTGAAAAAATACTAAAAAATAAGGTCAAACAATGATTTAAATTCAATAAAAACTACATTTTTATATGTATGTAAATTCAATTTAAACTAGGTCAAACAACCATTCTTACTAAAAGAAAATATGTTTTCACTTTTTAACCTTTTAAATCAATTCAAAACCAATCAAAATAAATTAAAGTTTGTAAAAAATGATCTTTTAAGCCTTTAAAAAACAGTATGAAAAGAGGTTCATATAGAAAAATAAATCATAAAAAATCAATACAAGATTAAATATATGATGTCAACTTTTTTTTTGATCAAAAGATGAGATATATTACTGATCAAGCAAACCAGACCTACAAAGCCAATCAGGAAACGAGTCTACCCAACAATGATCACCCCAAGATTTCCCAAAACGAGCCAAGCAATGAGCTTTCATATTCCTTACTCGCTTGATAAAAGAAAATTTGCATGCATCAAAGCCTTCGGTTAATGACCAGATCTTCCTCAAGATAAGTCCATACGGTTGAGATGCATCGTCCTTTAAAGTTAGAGAGTTCACCACTTCGAGGCAGTCGGATTCCACCAAAACCTTGGGCCAATTTTTTGAACGGGAAAAAATGATCCCCTTGAGGATGGCAGAGGCCTCCGCTACCACAGGGCTCCATAAAAAAGGCATAGTCCGGCACTGAGCTTCCACAATCTGGCCAAAACAATCATGAGCAATGAGTCCAATACCGACCCTGGAATTAGCAGAGATCTCAGCATCTGTATTGATCTTGATGAAACCCACAGGGGGGGAGACCAACAAGGAGTCGGTTGTCGAGTGATGCCTAAAGGAGGCACTGAATCATTATTCTTCCAACCGTTCATCCATTCCCTAGCCATATTCACCCAAATATGATCGTTGTTCACCTTCATTTGGAAAATGTGATCATTTCGTCGAGTCCACACTAACCAAGAAATTGTACAGATCAACCCCACCACTCTCGGCTCAAGAGAAGTCACCCATTTAATCAGATTCTGAACCAGCCCAGATGAAAGATCAAAGAACGAACCAAAATCCGGCTTCCATGCCTTCCACACCCCTTCCACCCCACGATAGGAAAGAATTGCATGCAAAGGGGATTCCACCTCCTGGAAGCACACCGGACAGGTGTCATCCTCCGCCAAATGTCACCGCACCAAAAAGTCACGGGTTGGGAGAACCCCAGAGCAGAATTTCCACCAAAAAAATTTCACCTTAGGGGGGAAGTGAGCGCCCAAATAATCTTCCATCATTTATCAGGAAAGTCCTGAGCCACTCCTTGGACCCGCATTTTGTAACCCGAGCGGACAGAATATCTTTCATGAGACTCCCCGGTCCAGCAAAGCTAGTCACTTCCCATCCCTGGTGTGAGAGGAATACTAAGGATGAGCTAACAGTCAACCTCATTAAACCAGCTGAAAAGCTTCCCACGATCCCAGTCCTCAAGAGAGTCATTAATCATCTCTCGTACCCTTGCATCTTTGAACCCAGGAACAATAGTCGAAGAGACCTTATGGTTAGTGCCATTTTCCAGCCAGGAGTCCTTCCAAATATTAACATTATGCCCGTTAGCAATTCTCCAGACGCAGCCCATGTCAAGGAGGTATTTTTCACCACAGATGCTTCTCCACAAAAAACTCGGCCTTGGCCCCAACTGGGCATGCAAGAAGTCAGTATGAGGGAAATATTTTGCTCGCAAAACCTTTAAGAATAGGGCATCTGGTTGGGAGAGGAGGCGCCATCCTTGCTTTGCCAAAAGAGCCTCGTTAAACCATTTGAGGTTCCTAAAGCCAAGGCCCCCATGAAATTTTGAAATGCATAGCTTCTCCCAAGACATCCAGTGTGAGTTATGTTTTCCCTCATAAGAGCCCCACCAAAAATTGGCTAACCGGGAGTGGATCTGATCGACGAGAGTTTCCGGGAATTTAAACAGCGACATAGCATAAGAAGGGATTGCTTGGGCCACTGACTTCACGAGAACTTCCTTTCCCTCCTTGGAAATCTTCTTACTAGACCAAAGACAAATCAGATTATCCACCCTGTCTATAACTGAGGAGAACACTTGTATCTTTGACCTACCAACAAGGGTCGGGAGGCCAAGGTACTTAGAATGCTTCTCAACCAGCGGAAAACCACACATTCTCTGCAGCTCCTCTCTCTTTACTTGTGGTATGGCTTTACTGAAAGATAACTCTGATTTCGAAGGATTAAGACGTTGCCCAGAATCCCTTTCATAAAGATTGATGATATGCAACACTGAACTGCATTCTTGCAGGGTAGCCTGAGCAAAAAGAAGGCTATCATCTGCAAAGAAGAGATGGGAGATAGGGGGCAATTCTACATACCTTAGCACCATGGATAATTCCTTGATCTTCCGCCTTCAAAAGGAGGTGAGAAAAAACATTAGCTACCATAATGAAGAGGTAAGGTGACAGGGGATCCCCTTGTCTCAAACCTCTCGACGGTTTAAAGCTCGCTGAAGGGGCCCCGTTAATATTAATTCTGTAGGAGACAGACGTAATGCAATTCATGATATTAGAAACCCATCTCGTCCCAAAGCCCAATTTGAAGAGAACAAGTTCGAGAAAAGGCCATTCAACTCTGTTATAAGCTTTCATCGTATCTAATTTCATTGTCATGATGCCTCTCTTAAAAGAGGAATGAGTTTTCGTAGAGTGGAAAAATTCAAAAGCGATAACAGCATTGTCAGAAATGGATCTCTTTGGTACAAAAGCACTTTGGTTATCAGAAACAATCAACGGGAGGAGGTCCCTAAGTCTGGTTACCAATATTTTGGAGAAAATTTTGTAGACCACATTGCACAGACTAATTGGCCGAAACTCTGAGACTTTCTGAGGGCACTGAGTTTTTTGGATAAGAGTAATAAGAGTTTCATTAAGGGATTCAAGAGATGTTCTACCTGCCCACACCTCCTTCAGCAGGGCCACCACATCAGGCCCAACGATATGCCAGAATCATTTAAAGAACAGAGCATGAAACCCATCAGGCCTCGGGGCCTTGGTAGAGTGAATAAGATGCAGAGCGCTAAAAACTTCATCGTCAGAGATATCTCTTTCCAACTGACGATTCATATCTTCTGTAACCAACTTTGGGATGCAGCTAGTCAGACCTGTAGGAGTGCTGATGCTTTCCGCTTCATAGAGTTTGTTGAAAAAATTCAGAATGACGGAGTGAATATCCTTGATATCATGAACAACTTTCCCATTGGGATCCTCCAGATGCGCGATATGATTTTTCCTTCTCCGTGTAGACGCTCTGTGGTGAAAGTAGTTGGTGTTTTGATCGCCCTCTCTGATATGAGACTCTCTTGCCCACAGAAACTAGAAACTCTCCTTCTCCCTCAGAGCTGTAAAAAGATTCTTTTCCGCAACAGAGATATTTTCAAGCACAGAAGCAGAACAAGGAGAAGAGTGGAGTTGCTTTAAGCGAGTCTCAGCCTCATTAATGCGTCTGTCAAAATCTCTGAACCTTGCTGAGCTCCACTTCTGTAGGCAAAACGCAGTATTACGGATATTAGTCATGATGCACTGATTCGGTCCCTCCCATGCCGGTTGGACCACCTTTTCACAGTTGTTGTCTTGGAGCCACATGCTTTCAAATCGAAATGTCCGAACGGACCTCCTTTGTTTCCTTTGAGAGAGCGTCGACAGGATGATTGGATAGTGGTTAGAAGCAACTGGGGATAGGTGAACAATAGAGAAGGCATGAAAAAGAGAAGTCCACTCATCATTCCCAACAAATCTATCCAACCTTTCCGCAAGCCGATTCTCCATTGACCTACCCCGCCTCCACGTGAACGGAGAGCCAGAAAACCCGAGGTCATGAAGAGAGTTCGACAAAAGAGACTTCCTAAACTAATCCATAGCAGCGCCACTCCTCACGTGTCCCCCTTCTTTTTCATGATGAGAAAGGACCTCGTTGAAATCCCCCCCCCCCCCCGATCAGAAGAGGGCCAGGTAAAGAGTTCTGCAACTGATTCAAAAGGGCCCAAGATTTGTGCTTATCATTCCCATCTGGCCACCCATAGAAACCTACAAACGACCAAGTAGGAGACCATGGGCCAGCAACTATAACCGCAATGTGATTTCTTGAAAAATTAGAAATCTGGACCCCAAGATCCTCCTTCCACAGGAGGCAGAGGCCACCCGAGTGTCCCTGTCTTCCAATGGGAAGGACGTTTTTGAAACCAATCTTCGAACCCAACAGGCCAGCATCCTTGCAATCCAACATAGTTTCGGATATAAAAACTATGTCAGGGCGATGTTTGGAACTCCAGTGACGGAGAAAAGTGTTAAATATAACCAAATAGTGTCATAAAAAATAAATTTTCACCCTTTCTACTCATGAAAAACAATATAAAAGAAAGGCAAATAAATTGCTAAAATATCCAAAAAAAACTGCATAAAAAACTGCTTTGTACCATTCTAAAAATTTAACCATATAAAGCAAATAAATAAATTAAAAAACTTCAAATCCTATCTATATCAATAAAACCTTAAATCACTTTTAAATCCAACCTAAATGAAAACCATGAGATTAAAAAAAACTACTTTTAATACCTTACAAAATCCACTTAACTCGTGTTAGTCTCACATTGTGTGTCTCAATGCCTTTATACATTTATATACCAAATAGAAAATAATATGAATCTAAGTGCAACCAATATTGAAACTCAATAATGTCAAAATTAACAGCACACGTGCATTTTAAAATAGAAAATAAAAAAGTTAACTAATATGTATACTAAATTAAATTCAAAACACTTTATATGAGTTCCAAAACTCCAAATTGGGAACAGGAAGCAAAGTTTAAACAATAAATTATAACTTATGAATGTCAAATGAATTTATGTTTTCATTTTATTATTATTTTTTCTTTGAACATGTTGAGGGGTAAGCCCTATTTTATTAAAACAAGAAAGAAATGAACCTTTTAAACTTGGTAGAGGAGTCTCATTTTAATTGAATCATAAATGTTTGAACAAAATTAATCATAAAATAAATGAAAATTGTATGGATGATTAAGAAGATAAAATAATGTGTAAATCAAAATTGATTATTAGTGAAACTGATAAACTAATAACTAATATGATCTTCAAATTAATTAATTATGATAATTTCGAAAAAAATAAACAAAACAATTATTAAAAATAAAAAAATGTATTTTAAAATATGATTGTAAAAAAACACTATTTACCTATGGTTAAATTGCAAATTGCAACCGAGAAGGGTAAATTGCAATTTAGACTGACAAGACACCGGTGAATCCGCAATTCAAATAATTTCATAAAATTAAACAAAAACAATTAATAAAAATTAAAAAGGTAAAAAATGATAATTAAAAAATGATTATAAAAAAAATACTAATTACCTATGGACAAATTGCAAATTACAATTGAAAGGGGAAAATTGCAATTGAGACGAGTAAGAAACTGGTGAATCCACAATTCAAATAATTTCTGAAAATTAAACAACACAATTAATAAAAATAAAAAAATAAAAATGATAATTAAAAAATGATTATAAAAAAATCCTAATTACCTAGGGACAAATCGAAAATTGCAATTTAGATCGACAAGACACTAATGAATCCACAATTCATTCAGATTATTTTAGAAAATTAAAGACAATTAATAAAAATACAAAAATAAAATACAAAAAATATAACCCCCCACCACACACACACATACAATTTCACCTATCGGACGGCGGCAGGGGAGGGGAGGGGATCTCGAATGTCGGTCGTAATAGCATGCGAGGCTAGACACGCCCGAGACACAGGCAAGAAAGACTCCTCCTGGTCGGGATCATTGAATTGAGGGTGGCCAGTGGTGAGTGGGGGGGGAGAGGGCAACGTGGGTAGGGCACATGTGAGGGTGCAACATAAAGTACGGGGGCGTTGGGCAAGAACATGAGTGTGTGGGAGTCGGGGTGGGAGAAGCATATTAGGGCGAGGCCACCAGGAGAGCTCGCGCGAGTGGGAGGAGTGCTTCTCAGTGGAAGAGATTAGGGTTGGGGGTGTGCGTTTTGATGCCCCGATCGGGGGCGTTGTCCAAGCCCATGGGCTCACTTGTGGGCCGGCCTTGGTCACTACTTGAATAAATGTCTTTCGCAATTGTTAACTGACATTCATTTAGCGGTCGCTAATGATATCTTGAACATTACACGCAACTATTTGGTTTGTGGGGGGGTTACCTAACCTTGCGTTTGCAGACCATGGTGGATGTGAGGCGAGTGTTGACCTTTGACGATGTCAGGGGCAATTAGGGGCGTTGTTGGTCAAAGTTATCGAGCATCGAGGGGTGTCAAGGGTGGGTGACCAGTATTGTCGAGGGCAATGGGGGACAATCTGGGTGGATGGTCGGAGGCATCAGGGCCATTGTCGCAGAAGATGGGGGAAGGGGAGATGAGAAAAGGTTTCTTTTTTTGTTTTGTTTTAGTATTAACAACTGTTTTTTAGCTAGGCATGTAATTTTGGCTCAACGTCCCAAAAGCCTAACTGGACTAGCCCGACATAGCCCGACATGAGCCGGGTTTGGGCCCATGATTCATCTGGTCGGGCCTGGGCCTCTGTGGGAAGGCCCGCAGGCCAGGCCGACCAGCCTGTGACTCACTCGTTGGCCCGTATGAAGCTCAACCTGTAAAAGCTTATCGGCTCTAAAAAAATAACAAGGAAACTACAGGTAGGGAGATTCGAACCCCCTACTACAATCCTTAATATATATATATATATATATCCATCCATCCATCCATCTAATAAAAACAAAAAAACAAGTCTCCCACATCCTACCAACTTAAGTGCACTCCTTGCGCCACCCCTCATTCCATATGAATTTTTTTTAGAAAAAAAAACAATCAAATGTCATATTAATTTTTTTAATTAACCGTCATTCAATTATTTATTTACAATTATCTTAAATTAATCATTTTATGATTTATAATTATTATGAATTTTATTTATTACGATGATTGATATTTATTTAGACCATGTTGTCGTCGTAGATTTTTTTTAATCTAACGTTTTCAAATTAATTATTTAACGTTTAATTATTGTTTTGATTTGGTCTATATTTTAGATTTTTATTAAATTAAATTAAATATTATAATTATAATTATAATAGGTATGTAACGTTAATAGTTCTTATGAAATGCATGAAATGATCAATTTAAAACATGTAAAATGATTGATAATTAAATGAAAAATGTTTCAATTATAAAGAATTAATAAAAAAAGAAATAGAAAATAAACGTTTTAGCTCTTCGAAACGTTTTTACAAAAAAAAACCATTTTAAGTGAAAAAAAAACGTTTACAAAAACACTTACATAAAAAACGTTTTAAAAAATTATTTAAAAAACATTTAAATGAAAACGTTTAAAAAGCTGTTTTACATAATAAAAATGTTTTTAAGCGTTTAAATGAAAATATTTAAAATAAAAACGTTTAAAATAAAAAACGTTTAAATGAAAACGTTTAAAGTAAAAACGTTTAAATGAAAATGTTTAAAATGAAAACGTTTAAAATAAAAACAGATTAAATGAAAACGTTTAAATGAAAACGTTTAAAATAGAAACGTTTAAATGAAAATGTTTAAAATGAAAACGTTTAAAAAATCATTTTACATAAAATAGAAATGTTTACATAAAAAAAGCAATATATATATATATATAACTCATTATATTTATTATTTTGAAAATAATAAAAACTCGAAGTGTTTGTCTGTGGTCCGGTCCAGCCCGACGGTTTGGGTTGGTTTGAGACCGGTCTCAAACCGACTCATGAGGTCGTTTGGGATGGCCTGATCTGAATAGTGATTCGCGATCCGGTTTTTTAGAGGACGGTCCTTGTCCGATCTGAACTGAGCCGAAATTACATGCTTACCTTAGCGGTCACTAATACTACCTCTAAAGACACCTATTTAATTCATTCGTTTCAATTGCTGATCTCTTTAAAATTAAAAGATATTATACTGCATGATAAAATGGATGAGCATGTTGTTGTTTAGAAGCTTGGTTCCCCCACACGGTTAAGTTTTTTTCACGTCCAAAAGTCAATCAATTATTAATAGTATCGGCCAAATTTTCCACAAATCATAAGACCCTTGACTCTTTGTATTGCGTGGTTTGCAGGGCGGGTTAGAGAGTCACACCGATTGGAGATCAAAAAAAAAAAAAAAAAAACGGAGAAGAGCATTCTCTATCCAATTCATCAATAAATTACGGGGAGTGCATGAAGTGGTAAAGAAAAAGTCAGCGATCGTTTGGTTTGAGCTAATTTCGGCTTCACAACCATGCCGGGAATAAGGAATTTGAGAATAATCGAATAATACTGTCCAGTATTTTAATTAAATAACGAATTCTCTAATTTTGTAAAAAAATACTGTTATTAAATAAAGTAAAATAATGAAACAACGTTGAGCAATGGTCAAACAAGCATAAAAGTTATCTTTTATTAGTGTTTTTTAGCGCTGATAAAGGGTGCTCTTTATGAGCATTTTATTTCTAGCGCTGATAAATCATCACTTTATCTGCGCTTTATTTTTAGCCCTCATAAAAGAATCATTTATCAGCGTTTTTTTAGTGCTGATAAAAGTCCGAAAAAATGAAATAATTAAATAAAAATAAAATAAAAATGAGTTTATTAAAAAAATATTAAAATTTTTATTAATTAAATAATTATTGATAAAAATGAATAAACAAATTATACTATATATAAATTATAAATACTAATAAATAGTATATATTAAATATATAGATATATGTAAAATGAAAATTAAAAATAAGTAAATTGAGAAAAATATTAAACATTTTATTAATTAAATAATTATTGATAATGTTAATAAATAGTATATATTAAATATATAGATGTATATGAATGTATATAAATATTATTTATATAATACAAAATATTTATGCTTTTACATTAAATAGTAATATATTTAGTGAATAATGATTTATAATTAAAAATTAATATGAATTAAAAATACTGACTAATTGCATTGAGTAATGGACATAATTAAATATCGTTTGATTTTTCAATTTAACATTGATCAAACGTGTGTTATATTGATTTCACATACATATAGGTAATTAATTCTTTTTTTATATACAACACACACACATAAATATTTACGCAATTAATGAAATCTTATATAGAAACACAAATAATATTTATGTAATTTATTCTAATTTTAATATTCATTTTGGAATTTCATTATAACATAACATATTTAATATACTATGTTTTGAATCGGTAAATTTTATTATTATTGTTTTAATATTATTAAAGTTAGATATTATTTATTCATTTTTAATATGTTTTTTTTATTTTTTTGGGAATTTAATCAATTTCTATTATTTATTATATATATATATATATTATGTTTTAATATTTTCAATATGTATTCATATTTATTTCAATATATATCCATATTTTTTTAATATTTTATATTTAATTAATAAAACTTATCCATTTTTTCAATATTGTTAGTGTACTCATTTTTAATTATTCAATTTCACTCATTTTTAATATGCATGCATTTAAGATTAAATATTCATTAATAAAGTTAAAAATATATTTGTAAATAACTATTTATATGTAAATATATTTATAGATGTATATTTACTATATTTATACATTTATAATTATAAATAGATAAATATCATTTTTTAAAAGCATTTATATAATTATAAATAAATAATTATAAATTTTAAATAATTATAAAATTATAATAAATTTATTTAAATAATGAATATATTTACTATAATTATATTTATATATATTTGTTAAATATATATATATATATATAGTTATATAAATATATATAATGATATAAATATTATTTTTTTTGAAAAGTATTTATATAATTATAAATAAATAATTATATATTTAAGTAATTATAAAATTATAATAGATATATTTAAATAAAGAATATGTTTACTATATTTATATATATATTTAATAAATACATATATATAATTATATAAATTTATTAATTTTTTATTTATAATTAAAATTATAAATCTTTTATCAGCGCTTAAGTAACAAGCGCTGATAAATCTCTATCTTTATCAGTGCTTTTTTGAAAGCGCTGATAAAAGTGTCCTGATCTATTTTAAGAACCCTAACCATTGTAAACCAGTTTGTGATATCCAAAACTCTCTGAGGAAGCCACTTGGTGCTGACGCTCCTCCTTGTCGAATCCAAGCTTGAATCTAGGCTAGAATCAAGGCTTGAATCCAAAGCTCAAACAATTCAAGGGTCGAATGAAACCAAGACTTGAACGAAATCCACGTCTTTCGATATCTCTACTTTCCCTCAGTTATCCACTGAACCATCCCAACCCACATCCATGTCTCCCAACAACTCCAGTTGCACTATCCTATAATAAAACAACCCAAAATTCACGATTTTTTAGATATATTGAAGTATCGTCTTCCCCGATAGCATGTGGCTCTCATTGGGACAACATTGATACCGTGCGACTTAAAATATATCAAACCCAATGTTGGGTCATGTTGTTGTGAGGTATAATAGGTTCCCAATACCTATATTCCATGATATCTACCTCTTTGCAATCACCAACTTTTGAAAAAATCATCCATATAGCGGTCAATATTGTCATTGGTTTGTAATATTCTAGTGTAAATCACTTGGGAACCTCTTTTTCATATTTTGATTGAGAAATTAATGTGCTATGATTTCCTTGATTCACCTATAAACCAAGGAAATTGTTTAACACACCAATCATAAACATCTCGCTATCGTACCTTATATGATCTACAAAAAAATTGCACTGTGCTTTGTTCAATCCTCAAATATTATGTCTTCGACATATATGAGTACTAACATCCTTCGATCATTCTCCTTCTTGATATAGAGGCTGTGATCAACTCTACCTCACTAAAAACAAAGCTTTTTAGGTATTGATCCAACCTTAAATACCAGGTCCTTAGTGATTTCTTTATCTTACACAAAGAATTCTTTAATTGACACACCTTTCTCTCATTTATTTCCATAATAAACCCATCCAGTTTCTCAATGTATACCCCCTTAAGAACTCCATTGAGGAACATAGATTTGACATCCATTTGGTATACTTTTAACTACATTTTCACAAAAATAGCCAAGAAAATTCAAATAGTTTTCAACTGGGCTATGGGAGTAAATTTATCATAAATATAAATGCCTTTGATCTAGGAATTCCCCTTGCACACCATCCATTCTTTATTTTGAACCACTTTTCCATAGTCAATGAGTTTATTACAGAATACCCACTTGGTTCTGATAACATTTCTATCTTCTAGCCTTGGAACAATTTTCCACGTCACATTGTTCTTATTCAGATCAAGATCCTCATGCATAGATTTGATCCAATTATATATCATCATTGACAACCTCTCCAAATGATTTAGGCTTTACTTGGAAAAAATGAGGTTTTTTAGAGTCTTACTCCTTTGAGTTTGCACCAAAACTGTTTAATCACCAATGTAATTTTATTCATTAATTTCAGCCTTGCTTGTATTTATTATAGTTGACAATCCTTCTTCATTTTCCCCACTATCAATGTCTTATTTTGAGTCTATCACATCCCCGTGTGCCCCCTATTCTACTCAATTCAACATTAATTTCCTCCGATGTTTCATCATTATTTTAATTATTAATAATCTCCCCATTCTAATTAGTAAAAAACATCTATAAATTTTATCTTTTCATCATAAAAACATCTCAACCCACCCTTTTTAAGTCAGTATTTAATTGTCACATTATCTAATACAATCAATTTCCACTACCACAAATCAATTTATTCTTTCAAACAAAATTACCATAAATTTTTACCAACCCCAAATCAAAAAATGGTTTGGCTAGTTTTCTACACCTTTGTAAAAATATTTCCATCATTGAAATGATAACCCACTCATTAATACTTCTTAAAAATTACTTCATTTATTTCATCACACATCTAATAAAAACTTTGTATTTTTTACTTTAATCCATCTAAAAACATATAATTCTTTAACATTTTCTTTTGGTTCTATCCTAAGGAATCTCTGATTACCATCCATGTAATTCTCACAAATGGGAGGCATTACCTCTTTTAGAGAAAAAAATGGAGTACAACTATCATCCTCATCAGTTTCATATCCCAAACAATTATTATTCCAATTGGTTGCTTGGGGCTCATCCCCCATCTCTTTTATGTTGCTTGTACTACTATGAGCATTATTCATCCTATGGATAACTACTCCTTTGAGTATTTCAAGCAATATAGGTCCATTTCCACAAGAGATGGAGGATGAGTTCCAAACAACAAAATGCAATGATAACTGTTTGTAATATGAACTGATGAGGATGAAAATTTTCTATAACTTTCACCTTTGGATGAATTCAAAGGATAACACCTACCATAGTGGAGTAATTCTTTTCTTAAATTCAATTACCCATTTTCTTCAAAGCATACTGAAATTATTTGAAACAATCAAATGTTGGGTTTCCCTTATTATAATTATCTATAACTTTCACCTTTGATAATGAATATATTATGAACCCAATAGGATGGATATGAACCAAAAATGTATTCATGCTAATCATTTGACAAAAGAGTATGAAGATCGAGTTAAAGAGTTCATCAAGTTTGCAACAGAGCATTCATACGACCCTTCTCAAATCCTTTGTCTATGTTTATGCAGTTTTTATTGAAGATAATTTAGTATTAAAGAGTTAGAAGAACATTTTATTTTTCATGGAAAAGATCATAGCAATAAATTTTGGACTAAACACAAGGAAAAAATGAATGTGCACACCGATTGGGATGATACTGCGATTTATGAATAATTTGATATGAATACCAGTGTAAATGATGATGGAGATCGCATGAAAGAAATGAAAATGACAATTGAATATGAATTTTGTGATTGTCCAAATTTTTTTGAGAAGTTAAATAGTTTTTGTAATGTTCTATGCCTTCTCGATCCGTTACTTTGCTGGTTTTGGTTGTTAGAGGTGTTTGTAGGAGGCTCAAAGGAAGTCTGGAGAAGTTCAGTTGCTAAAGGTTGGAAGCAGTTGGATTTCACAATGTGTAAACATTTTACATGATGTGAAAGAGGGTTTCATAATGTTTAATATATCAGAGTTTAAAAATAAATAATAAAATGAAGAGGCGGCACATTTTTCAATGAAACTGAACCCTGAGGATTACAAGACGTGGAAGGGGATTACATGTCATGTAAACCCCCAATCAAGTTTAGTTTTAAAATTCTTTTCCAGCCAAGTTTTCATTCATTCAGTTGTTTCTCATTCTTCCTCTCATTTGGGGTGAACCCCTAGGCACCCTGTGGTGTTATTCAAGCCTTTTCCTCCTTCATTGATCAGTTGATCCCGATGGTTGTTTGTTAGTGATCTGTGGTTGATCTTTCCGTTTCCTTCCGTTCTTCTCCCGAGGATTCATTGTGGTGGTGTTTCTTTGGTTTGGTATGTGTTGGGTTGTGTTTGATGGTCTTGGGATGTGGTGTAGGTCAATCTGTGGTCCCTCATGGCGTGGATATGGTTTTAGGGCATTATTATTCATCCTACGGTGCACAGTGAGTTGAAAAGATTCCTTGAGGTATGATTTCCCTCGTTTCTCTTTATTATGTATCATGCGGGAGGCGTTTAATTTTGTTATCTGTGGATTATGATTGTGTTGGATTAATAAAAGATAAATAATTGGTTATTTGTGTCACGACCCGACCCTACCGGTCTCAAGCTGTGACTACCCCAAGCCCGCCTCTATAGGCTAGGGGCTGGCGACAAGCACTAAAGGCGTAACAATATCGGGGAGGCCTTTGCCTAAGTACCTGTACACACACATATAGCCCACTCAATGCAGAAGTCCAGAGTAAAAAGGAAACCAAAGTACGTACTACAATATCCCAACCAAAAAGCATGCATCGACCTCTAAAAACAGAACAAGAAAAGTTCTGAAAAGTACTGACAAGATAACTGAACAGGAAAAGGAAAAAACATGTGCCCAACCCGAAAGGCGCCACAACCCGGAAATAGGTAAACAAAAGTAAATAGCTGGTGAGTCTCACACCTGAAAGTCCTACTATGACCACTGAACGCAGCCCAAGCTCCTGTGTCCTCTATGTTCCTTCGTAGTCTCGATCGACCTGTCCGTCGTCTGTAAGGGCACACCAAGTGTGGGCAAAGCCCAAGTAGGGGTGAGTATAAAAATACTCAGTAGGATGCCCTGAAAGCTTGAGGGAGCAACAAAGAAGGTACTGAAATGGTGAGCAGTAGACAGAACAAAGAACAGTTTAAGAGTACAATAGGGAGAGTGCAGCTCAACCCAAAAAAATTAAGGAAGTAGACTCGTCCAACCAAGAGGAGCTAGACACAGAAAGCATGTGGCATACCCCGCGCGTCTTCACCCCTCTTAGAAGGAAAGTAACCGAACCCAAGGAGTGGGAACAAACGTAGGGTGTATATATATATATATATATATATATATATATATATATATATTCTCAACAAGAAACCCAAATGAGTGTGTAAGGGGATCTCCATTTCCAAACTCATCCTAGGAAAAGTCGCCAACAGTTCTAAGGATATCCATCACTGATGCCCAAAATTCCCACACGTCAAAGCTGTCTCATCGCTAAACCATACAACCAAGGGTCCCGCTCCGGTAATCATGGAGAAAAGTCACTGACTAGCCTCATAGAAAGGGATGAGTCTGAAAGAAGTCATCAGGTAACCCACTACCCAACCCAGCCGGAGGGTAAACCCTAAGAGGTCGTCGGGTGACCCACTGCCCAGCCCAGCTGGAGGGTAAACCCTAAGAGGTCATCGGGTAACCCACTGCCCATCCCAGCTGGAGGGTAAACCCTGAGATCAACGGGTAACCCACTGCCCAGCCTCGCTAGAGGGTAAACCCTAAGGTCAACAATTAACCCACTGCCCAGCCCCGCTGGAGGGTAAACCCTAATATGCAGGTGAGTAACCCACTGCCCAGCCCTGCTGGAGGGTAAACCCGGAACTGGTCCGATAACTCCGCACTGCCCATGCCATCACTGGGTGTCACTAACATTGCTACCGTGCGTCGGTTCGGAGTGCGTCAAAGGAACCTCCGGCCAATTCCCTTTCATGTTTCCACATTTGATGAGATCCTAAAAGAGGCTCCGCACACCCAAACAGATTACACCATTGCAATCTTCATGAAAAAACACGCAAGATAGACTATTTACTCGCTTGAAACAAACTCCCAACGAAAAAGTTATTCAAAACCGTATTGACCATACAATGTCTCATGGGGCCCACACCCCAGTCTCGAAAAAGGTCGGGCGAACTGCGCCATCGTGATGCTCTTAGAAAAACACGCCAAAACGACTATTCATTCACCCCGAACGGACGTCGAATGAAAAAGTCACAGCACGCTGCACACAGCTTAAAAGATGGACCATGGGGCCCACGCCTAAACTCCGGATTCAATGCCTGAAACCAACCTGGAATAATTTTTCATGACTCTAGGGTCACAATGCCGCTGAAAGTGCCTAAAACGGACTCCAGATGTGGTCGCGCTATCCAAACAAGAATCCCGGTGAGGCGCTAAGTAACGCTTAATGAGCGTGTCGCACCACCAAGCTCCCGTATCGGGAATTAAAAATCCCCAAGACCATATCAAAACCTCTGTCTAGATCCGAGAATTGTGTCTCCATAGATGGCACGTGAATCCGACACTCGGTGAGCAATTTAGGGGCATTTTAGCGCCAATGGACGGAGACGGGGTGGGCCGGACCGGTTCGGCCGGTCCACCCCCTTTAGACCGGCGGTCCGCGGCTCGGCCGCCTGGACCACCCGGTCCACCGCGCGGGCCGCACAACTTTACCTGGACCGGCACAAGCCGGTCTGGTTTTCCCCCACGAGACCCGCATTTCGTGGGTCTCGGTTGCTCCCGGGGTTGCGACGACCCCGGTCTCCCGCGGCACGCCGACCGGCCGACCCGCGCGCCTGCGCCGACCGCTGGCTCCTGGGGAGCCCGCTGCGTCGCCGCCTGGGGAGACCACCGCACCACCGCTTGGGGAGCCCACCGCTCCACCGACTGGGGAGCCCACCATGCTGCCGCCGTCGCCCGCCGGTCCGCCCTGGAATCACCGGAAAACAAGAAGTGTGGTTGGAAAACTTCCCGGGGCTACCCTGGACGCCCCGAGACTCAGATTTTTTATCCGAAAAGAGCGTTGGAAAGCTCGGATTGAACCCTATGCATATATGGCCTTCTCTTAACAATTTTACAGAATTTAGATGCTAAAATTTGAGTTCAAAGTAGATGCGGAAATTTAAAACGAAAACGCACGACCCTACCTCGCAGGGCGTAGCCCGTCGCTCCACAACCGACCCACCGAAGCCGCAAACACCTCACTAGGGAGGAGGGGGAGCTTGAAGAGAGTTGGATCCTTTGTTGGGAGAGATTATTCCAGGGAGAAGGTAAGGGGGAAGAAGGAGGGGGTGGATGTGCTTAAGTAGGGAAAAGAATTAATTAAAATTAATTAATTCTTAAACACCCACCAGTAGGCCCAAACTCTCGACGAGGTCGAGGTTAAGACGCCCCTAGTTAAAATACAAGTTTTGAGTGCAATAGAGGTCTCATAATTTTAATCTGAGCATCCGTTCAGAAGTTATGGAGTTCACGCCCGAGGACGTTAAATTACGAAAACGCCCCTAGTGGCGTTTTCCACAGAAGGGCCGCGCCCGTGAAAGTTTCACCCCTCCTAGGGTAAACAACATGATCTGGACTCAACGATGCCATCAGTTTTTCCATTTAAGCAACCATTTAGTAGTTATTCTGTTTATTTGGGGTGACTAGTGTGAACACACTTAAAAATTTAATTCCGGCCACACCGGGGCTCAAAATCACACGCCGTCTGAACGCCCTGCTCTGGAATAATATCAAGAAAATTTTAAAGTCTTAGAGGCTCAAAAATTGGGTTCTTACATCATTCCATTCTTCAAGTTTTTCATCCCTGAAAAACAAAACTACAAAAATAACTCGGGATACTGAGCCTACATCTGGCTCTCCCGTTCCTTAGTGCTCTCCTGCACCCTCCCGTGGCGCCACAACACACAAACTAAAGGAATGGTCCATCCACGCAGAGTCCACTCCTGCCGGTCCTCAATCTCCATTGGGTTCTCTACAAAGGTGTCTCCATCCTCAATGTCCAACTCTCCCCAGTCGATGACGTGCGTGGGGTGGTGCACGTATTTCCTCAGCTGTGACACGTGGAAGACGTCATGTACCCTCTCCAGCTATGGGGGTAGATCAAGACGATAGGCAACCTCACTAACCCTGCGCGCAATCTCAAAAGGCCCGATTAACCTCGGGGATAGCTTGCCTCCCCAGCCGAACCTCCATGTTCCACACCGTGGGGAGACTCTAAAAAAGACGTGGTCCCCCTACTCAAACTACAAAGGCCTGTGACGACAGTCTGCATAGGACTTCTGTCTGCTTTGATCCATCCTTATCCGCTCACAAATGACCTGCACCTTCTCCTTCCTCACCTGCACCAACTCTGGGCCCACGAAGGAGGTCTCCCCAACCTCCGTCCAGCACAACGGTGACCTACAGGGTCTCCTGTAGAGGGCCTCAAAAGGTGCCATGCCGATAGTGGAGTGGTAACTGTTATTATATGCGAACTCCACCAAGGGCATGTGATCCTCCCATCTTAGGCCAAAGTCTAACATGCACGCCCTGAGCATATCCTCCAACAACTGGATAGTGCGCTTGGTCTGCCCGTCCATCCACTACTACAAAACGGGGCAAGCAGAGCGCGCCACATTTATCAGCGCTTTTATGAAAGCGCTGATAAAGACCCCCCTTTATCAGTGCTTTTTATAAAAAGCGCTGATAAAGGGAAAATTTAAAAAAAATATATATTAATATATAAATCTATTAAGCTTTTTATATTGATATAAATATAATATTTATTTTATAAATACGTTTTAGAAAGGATCTATGGAAATATAATATTAATTTATAAGATGTTTAGTAAAAGAGGGTTATAAAATAAATTAAAAAATATTTTTAATTAGTAATTATGTAATTTTTACCAATTAATAGTCATTTAATGACACTTTTAATATAAAAAAAATAAAAAAATTAATGAAAGATCCAAAATAAGTTGAAAATGAAACCCAAACTTCAAACGGCCATAACTTTTGATCCGGGACTCCGTTTGAGCTCCACAGCATATCAAATCGAAGCCTGTGACGAGCTCTACAGCGCTATGGACCGGTGGAACCCGTCCAAGGTTGTTTCAAGGCCAAAAAAGGCCCAGAAGGCCTCCAAAACTGAGTTTTTAGTCGGGGTACCCCGGTTTTTCACCGTTCAAATAGCTATAACTTCTGATCCCGATGTCCGATAAACCTCTACCATATATCATATCGAAGATCATTTCATGTTCTTCGATTTGACTGATTGTGGAGCTGAAACGGACTCCTGGATTATAAGTTATGGTCCTTTTAACATTCAAATGTCTATAACTTCCGATCCGGATGTCCATTTGGCCTGTACCGCATATCATATCGAAGATCGTTTCATGTTCTTCGATTTGACTGGTTGTGGAGTTGAAACGGACTTACGGATTAAAAGTTATCTTCGTTTTAACATTCTCATAGGATTTTCACCCCCTCATTTCTATAGATTCATTCATAACTATATATATATATCTATGTATATATATATATATATATATATCTCTCTCTCTCTGTTTGTGTGCGTGTATTGTATCTATGTATATATGTATGTATTTATTTATTTATTTAAAAACACACATAAAAACACATATTCTATAAATGTATTTGAAATTAACTTTATAAATATATATATTAATATACAAATAAATATACGGATAAAAAATTATATATATATATATATATTAATATACGGATATATATATATATATTAATATAACTAAATAAATTTATTTTAATATGGATCTATATTAATATACGAATAAATATAACTATATATATATATATATATATATAACTAGATATATCATCAAATGGAGAAAAAAACAAAATGGCTAAGTGGTAAAGTGGCAACGCGTTAGGGTGGAGGTCCTGTGTTCGAATTCCAGTGGCAGCAGGGTTGTGCGGGACGCGAGGGAGGCGGGGTGCAGCGTGCGGAGCGTGCGGGGGATGAGAGGGAGTGGGGTGCGGGTTGGGGGGACAAGCGCTGATAAAAGGGAGGGGTCAAGCGCTGTGAAAAAACCCCTGACGAATTATATATATATTTTTATTTTTTCAATTTTTTAGACACCTTTTATCAGCGCTAAAAAAAGCGCTGATAAAGAACCCTTTTATCAGCGCCTTTTTTAGCACTGATAAAAGTACCCTTTATCAGCGCTTTTTGAGCGCTGATAAAAGGGACCCCCCTTTATCAGCCCCGCGCTTTACAGCGCTGATAAAGGGGGTTTTTATCAGCGCTTTTTTTAGCGCTGATAAAAGCACCCTTTATCAGCGCTTTTTGAGCGCTGATAAAAGGGACCCCCCTTTATCAGCGCCGCGCTTTACAGCGCTCAAAAAGCGCTGATAAAGGGGGTTTTTTAGCGCTGATAAAATCGATTTTTGTAGTAGTGATCTGGGGGTGAAAAGATGTACTCATCCGCAGCTGAGTCCCGAATGCTTCCTGCAGGCCTCGCCACAATCGCGACATAAACCATGCGTCACGGTCAGAGACGATCGTCGAGGGTACTCCATAAAGGCGGACGATCTTCTGAACGTACAACTGCCCTAGACTCTCCACTAAACCCTGCTCCCTGATGGCAAGGAAGTGTGCCGACTTCGTGAGTCAGTCCACTATCACCCAAATGGAATCATGGCCCTTCGCTGTGCGCGGAAGCCCTGTGATGAAGTCCATAGATATGCCATCCCACTTTCACTTCGGAATATCAAGGGGCTGCAACAACCCTGTCGAAACCTGATGCTCTGCCTTCACCTGCTGACAGGTAAGACACCAAGAAACAAACTCAGCTATGCTCTACTTCATGACAGACCACCAAAACTGCCGCTGAAGGTCTCTGTACATATTCCCCACAACGGGATGTACAACCAAGGGAGAAGTGTGGAATTCCCACATCACCTCCTCCCTCATATCCACTGGTACTACAGCTCGCCCCTAGAATAGGATATCGTGATTCCCTCATTCAGAATACCCATCGGGTGTGTCGCCCATGGATATCTGATCACAAAACACCTCCCTGTCGACATCCCCCAGCTGCGACTCTCTCACGTGCTCAAGGAGCGAAGGAGTCAACACCATAGACTGTAGAAAAGTCATACCCTCTTTCTCCACCAAGGTCAGCTGTAGGGAAGCCAACTGCTCTGAAGCTTCTCTCACTAGACAAGTCTGGGACTTCCTCCTAAGGGAATCTTCTACTACGTTGCCCTTACCTAGAGTGTAGACTATCTCTAAATCACAGTCCTATAGAAACTCCAGCCAACGCCTCTGCCTCAGATTCAGATCCCTCTGAGTGAAGATGTACTTGAGGCTCTGGTGGTCTGAGTAGACCACAAAACGCTCACCCAGAAGGTAGTGTCTCTATAACATCAAGGCGAAGACCACCGCTTCCAGCTCCAAATCGTGAGTCACATAATTATTCTAATGGGGCCTCAACTGCCTCGACCCATATGCAATCACCGCCTGCTACTGCATCATCACGCACCCGAGACCAGCTCCTGAAGTGTCGCAGTATACCACAAACTCGACGCCCTCCTCTGGCAGCCTCAGCACCGGATCACTAATCAACCTCTGCCTCAACTCCTCGAAGGCCTTCTGGCACTGATTAGTCCAGGTGAAAGGTCATCCCTTCCATGTCAATGCGGTAAAAGGGGTAGCAATCCTGGATAAATCTTCTATGAACCTCCTGTAGTACCCTACTAAACCAAGGAATCTTAGCACCTATAACGCATTCTTGGGTGGATCCCAAGAAAGCACTGCCTCTATATTTGCGGGATCTATGGATAAAACCTGTTCTGAAATGACATGCCTCAGAAAGTGAACCTCATGAATCTAGAACTAACACTTCGAGAGCTTCCCATATAGCTGGTGCTCCCGGAGTAAGTCTAGGACCATCCTCAAATGCTCAGCGTGCTCCTCCTCTGTTTTAGAGTAGATGAGTAAGTCGTCAATAAAGACAACCACAAACCAGTCCAAGTATGGCTAGAAGACCTGGTTCATCAAATCTATGAAAACGGTGGGGGAATTCGTCATGCCAAATGGAATCACTAGAAACTTGTAATGCCCATAATGACAACGGAAAGACAACTTCGGGATGTCAGCCTCATGAACCCGCAACTGGTGGTAGCCAAATCAAAGATAAATCTTGGAGAATCACTTCGCACCTCTCAACTAGTAGAAGAGGTCATCAATCCTCGACAAAGGGTACTTTTTCTTTATCGTGGCCTGATTCAGTCAACGATAATCCACACAAATCCATAGGCTCCCATATGCCTTCTTCATAAACAAAACTGGAGATGCCTAGGGGGACACACTGGGCTTAATGAATCCCTTCTCACGAAGGTCCTCCAACTGAAGTCGTAGCTCCTGAAGCTCTATGGGTTCCATCCGATAAGTCGCACATGATATCGGGGTAGTCCCCAGCTGCAAGTCAATGATGAACTCCATCTCTCGCCTCGGAGGTAGTCCTGATACATCCTCGGGAAAGATGTCCATGTAGTCCTCTACAACGGTAGGGATCCAGGTGCCTGTAGCATCTATTGCTCCGAGAGCCATGCTCAACAACTGGTGAGAAAAATTCTGCGGTCTCCTGCTCAGATTACCCGTCTGCTCTACCATGAGGTCTCGTTCATCAAGGATGGTGAACCTCATCCCATCAGAATGCACGCATCTGACTCGTCTGCGGCGACATTCGATCTAGTCATGAACCATAGAAATCCAATCCATGCCCAAGATGACGTTGTAAGGTTCCCTCGTGATGACCAATAGGTCCCATGTGAAACTCTCTCCTCTGAACGATTGCTCGCATAGTCTGCAAACAAAGGTCACTAACGATGCACTTCCCGTAGGAACCTTGAGGCTAAGCGCATGTGTCATCGCCTCTACTGGGAGCTCCAACCCCCGTACCAAAAGTAGCGATATAAAAGAGTGGATGGTGCCTGTGTTTAATAGTACCAAAGCAAGTGTAGAGTAAACACAAAGTGTACCTCATACCATCTCATGTGCTGGGGGGTCATGAACACCCATAGCCTGAAGCTGCCCGCGACCCCTACCGCCAGCTCCCTGAGCCTGGCATGGGCCGCCCGGTGGTGGTAGTGGAAGGACCTCGAAATGCCGTCCCCCACCTCCAGGTCCTGCCGCCCTGCCTGTGCCGCCTCCTTGAGGACCACCCTGTCCCCTCTTGGGAGATCCCTGGTCACGGCGCCGCCTCTGCCACTACAGTGCACGCACTGCATGCCATGACTGCTCGGTACGCTTGGTCAGGCAGTACCGTGCTAGGTGACCCCGTCCATCACAAGCATAGAACCGACTCTCTCCTGACTACCCCGATGCTCTACGACGCCACTGCGGTGTTCGACCCTGCCCCAGAGTCTTCTCACAGAAGGTCCTCCTTGACTGAGGTTCTACTCTCTGTCGCCTGCCTGATACCAAAGACTTTGATCTGAAGTGGCCACTGCTAGGTCCTGCCAGCTGGCGTCCCTCTTCCAAGAATCTCTCTATCATGAGCTCCCGCTCTAGCACCCTGACATAAGTAGGGATGCACAAGGGTACTACACTAGCACAAATTTCCCTGCGAAGACCCTGCTCAAACTTCCGCGCCCGGAAGTAACTATCGCAGACCATATCCTGCGAGTAGCGTGTCAGATCAGTAAACTGGGCCGAGTACTGTGCCATAATCATCCCCCCTGCTTCAGCTCCAGAAGCTCCTAAATCCGAACAAAGAGTAAATAAGAGGGGGAGTACTCCTCTCAGAAGAGCTATTAGAAGCTATCCCAAGTGAGAGACGACTCATCGTGGGTCTGCATAACCAACCCCCACCAACGCCCAACCATCCCGAGGAAAAGGCTGGAAGCTAGGGATACCATCTAGTCCACTGGTGTCTGTACCAACCTTAAAATTCGGTCCACGAAATCTATCCAGTCTTCCACTGCCTAAGGATCCGGGTCCCCGCGGAACTTATGCAGTCGCTGACGCTGGAAGTCTCAGAGCACAGTTATCCTGCACTCAACCTCGGCCTATGAAGTCGGTACTAAATGTCGCTCTCCAGATGGAGGAGACACTGCTAGGCCACTGGGTGGAAGGGGATCATGTGAGGGTCCCTGAACTGATGCCTCGTCGCTCACTAGGTCGTCATCACAAACTGGAGAGGGTAACCTGGCTGGCTGCCATCATGGGGGCATCCTAAAAATTATCAAGGATTACCGCGATTAGTTGAGAATATATATATATATATATATATAACAGTAATCACAAAGGGGAGCTAACTCAACAAGGACAGTCAAAGAATCAATCCTACCAGATGCACATTCCAAAGTTCCCTGCAACCAATGTCTCAGCGTGTCGAGTCAACAAGCGGGTTATCAGGGTCCTGGTGAATGGATACGTCAGCCGCCCATACCATCACTGGACTCCCTGGCCTGAGAGCCGCTCTCGAGACACATCAACACTATTTCCCTAAATCCCAACCAATTCCTTTTTAGGGAAATCCGAACAACGCCCCAAGGAATGAACCACCTCTGATACCACTTTGTCCCAACCCAACACTACTGGTATCGAGCTGCGACTACCCCAATCCCACCTCCATAGGCCAGGGGCTGGCGACAAGCGCCGAAGGCATAACAATCTTGGGGAGGCCTTTGACTAAGTGCCTGTACACACACACACACATAGCCTACTCAATGCAGAAGTGCAGAGTAAAAAGGAAACCAAAGTATGAACTACAATATCCCAACCAAAAAGCATGCATCAACCTCTAAAAACAGAACAAGAAAAGTACTGAAAAGTACTGACAAGATAACTGAATAGGAAGAGGAAAAAATACACACCCAACCCAAAATGTGACACAACCCGACAACAGTTAAACAAAAGTAAATAGCTGGTGAGTCTCACACTTGAAAGTCCTACTACAACCACTGAACACAGCCCAAGATCCTGTGTCCTCTACGCTCTTCCGTAGTCTCGATCGACCTGTCCGTCATCTGCAAGGGAACACCAAGTGAGAGCAAATACCAAGCAGTGGTGAGTATAAAAATACTCAGTAGGATGCCCCGAAAGCTCGAGGGAACAACAAAGGAGGTACTAAAATGGTGAGAAGTAGACAGAACAAATAACAGTGTAAGAGTACAATAGGGAGAGTGCAGATCAACCCAACAAAATTAAGGAAGTAGACTCATCCAACAAAGAAGAGCTAGACACAGAAAGCACGTGGCATACCCCCCGCATCTTCTCCCCTCCTAGAAGGAAAATAATTGAACCCAAGGAGTGGGAGAAAATGTAGGGTGTATATATATATATATATATATTCCTAATAAGAAACCCAAATGAGTGTGTAAGGGGATCTCCATCTCCAAGCTCAAACCAGGAAAAGTTGCCAACAGTTCTAAGGATATCCATCACTGATTCCCAAAAGTCCCGCACGTCAAAGCTGTCTCATCGCTAAACTGCACAACCAAGGGTCCCGCTCCAGTAATCACGGAGAAAAGTCACCGACTAGCCTCATAGAAAGGGCTGAGTCTGAAAGAAGTTGTCGGGTAACCCACTGCTCAACCCAGATGGAGGGTAAACCCTAAGAGGTCATCAGGTGACCCACTGCCCAACCTAGCTGGAGGGTAAACCCTAAGAGGTCGTCAGGTGACCCACTGCCCAGCCCAGATGGAGGGTAAACCCTGAGATCAATAGGTAACCCACTGCCCAGCCTCGCTGGAGGGTAAAACCCAAGGTCAACAGGTAACCCACTACCCAGCCCCGCTGGAGGGTAAACCCTAATATGCAGGTGGGTAACCCACTACCCAACCCCACTAGAGGGTAAACTCAGAACTGGTCCGATAACTCTGCAATGCTCATGCCATCACTGGGTGTCACTAACACCGCTACCGTGCGTCGGTTCAGAGTGTGTCAAAGGAAACTCCGACTAACACCCTTTCATGTTTCCACATTTTATGAGATCTTAAAAGAGTCTCTACAAGCCCAAATAGATTACACTGTTGCAATCCTCGCAGAAAAACATGCAAGATAGACTATTTACTCGCTTAAAAGGGACTCCCGACGAAAACGTTATTCAACATCCCCTTGCCCATACGGCATCTCATGGGGCCCACACCTCGGCCCCAAAAAAGGTCGGGAAAATTGCGCCATCATGATGATCTCGAAGAAACATGCCAAAACGACTATTCATTTTCCCCGAACAGACGTCGGATGAAAGAGTCGCAGTACGCTGCACACAGCTTAAAAGATGGCCCGTGGGGCCCACACCTCAACTCCAGCTTCAATGACTACAACCACCCTGGACTACTTTATCATGATTCAAGGGTCACAATGCCACTGAAGGTGCATAAAATGGACTCTAGATGTGATCGCACCATCCGAAACAAGATCCCGACGAGGCGCTAAGTAACGCTTAACGAGCATGTCGCGCCACCAAGCTCCCGTCTCAGGAATTAAAAATCCCCGAGACCATCTCAAAACCTCCGTATCGATCCAAGGATCGCATCTCCATAGAAAGAACGCGAATCCAACACTCAGTGAGCAATTTAGGGGCGTTTTCACGCCAATGGACAGAGACGGGATGGGCCGGACCGGTTCGGCCGATCCACCCCCTTTAGACCGGCGGTCCGCTGCTCGGCCTCCCAGACCGCCTGGTACACCGCGGACCGCAGTCCACTATGTGGGCCACACAACTTTACTCAGACCGGTATGAGCCGGTCTCGCTTTTCTCCTATGAGACCTGCGTTTTGCGGGCCTCGGTTGCTCCTGGGGTCGCGACGACCCCGGTCTCCCGCGGCACGCCGACCAGCAGAGCCAGTCGACCCGCGTGCCCACGCCGACCGCCGCCACCTGGGGAGACCGATGCACCACCGCCTGAGGAGCCCTCCGCGCCACCGCCTGGGGATCCCGCCGCGCCGCCACCTGGGGAGCTTGCTATGCCGTCGCCATCGCCCGCCGGTCCACCCTGGAACCACCAGGAAACAAGAAGTTTTCCCAGAAAACTTCCTGGGGCTACCCCGGACACCCTGAGACTCGTATTTTCTATCCAAAAAGAGCGTTGAAAAGATCAGATCTAACCATATGCATCTATGGATTTTGATAAAAAATTTAACATCATTTCGATGCTAAAATTTGAGTTCAAAGTAGATGCGGAAATTTAAAATGAAAACACACGACCCTACCTCGCAGGGCGTAGCCCGTCGCTCACAACCGACCCGCCGAAGCCGCAAAAACCTTGCTGGGGAGGTGGGGGAGCTTAAAGGGAGGTGGATCCTTTGTTGGGAGAGCTTCATCTAGGGATAAGGTAAGGGGGAAGATGGAGGGGGTGGATGTTCTTAAGTAGGGAAAAAAATTAATTAAAATTAATTAATTCTTAAACACCCACCAGTAGGCCCATACCCGAACTCTCGGCGGGGTCGGGGTTAAGCTGCCCCTAGGTAAAATCCATGTTTTGAGCACAACAGTGGTCTCATAATTTTAATCCGATCCTCCGTTTAGAAGTTATAGAGTTCACGCCCGAGGCTGCTAAATTATGAAAATGCCCCTATTGGCGTTTTCCACAGAAGGGTCACGCCTGCGAAAGTTACACCCCTCCTAGGGTAAATGACACACTCCAGACTCAACAGTGCCCTCATTTTTCTCATATGAGCAATCGTTTAGGAGTTATTCTATTTATTTGGCGTGCCTAGTGTGAACACACTTAAAAATTTAATTCTGACCACACTAGGGCTCGGAATCACACGCCATCTGAATGCCCTACTCTGGAATAACATCAAGAAAATTTCAAACTATTACAGGCTCGAAACCCGGGTTCTTAAAATTTGAGTTGAAATGTGCAATGGGGTTTGATTTTCATGATTTTATATATTTGATATTATTTATGATATTGTAGTTTGTACGAGCTTGATGCCCCAATGAAAATTGTGGCTGTTGGAGGCTTTGTTTGCACTAGATACATGTGTTGTGATTTCATCATTGGTTATGATTTTTGTGATATTACCCTAAAATGGAAATTGATTAACCACTTATATTTGGATAATGAAATGGTTTCCCCATGATTTTGTCTTGTGTGATAATGTCCCTAAAATAAAGTGGAATGTAATAAAATCCCCAATGTGATTTTTTGAAATGATATTGATGTGTTGTGATGTTTGGACATGCTTTTGGTATGACAATGTGTGGTTGGGGAATGTGGTGATGATAGTTCATGGGCCATTCTTTTGGGGAATGTGGGACCGATAGTTTGTGGGATGTGCTTTTCAGGCGGTGAGGTGATGGGATGTTGAGAGATGTTTGTGGAATGTGGTTACTTTTTTCTAGATTCCCGAGTAGTGATAGAATGAATAAATAATTGTTTAATATTTTTTGAAATGTAATGGGTTGGTTTGGTTAATGGGATGGAATTTTTTTAATAGAAAAGTAAATGATGGGTTGCGTGGTTAAATGTAGTGTTATGCATTTAGAGGTGGAAACAAAGGTGAAAGTGTTGTGAGTTGGTTGTTTGTTCAAGAACCCATAGGTTGGGATTGAGTGTTTGATACTATATATATATATATACTTGTATATTCTTGTGATTTCAATATGCACCCCACCCATGTTGAGCACTATGTGCTGAACACCTGCATAGACACACGAGGGATGTTTTTCCCAACATCACGGTGGAAGGATGGATGAATGGCCACCCAATCTTCCCTACTCCCTCTTCTAAGAGAGGAAGGTATTGCATGGGATGTGATGACCAGAAGTCTGTTAGTGAATTATATGGTGGTTGTGGTATCCCATGTGTCTTAGAGATGAGTTGTGATGTAGTATCCTAGGTGTCTTTGGGATGAGTTGTGATGTGATGTCCCAGTTGTCTTCGAGATGAGTTGTGATGTGCTTTCCTAGGTGTGTGCGGTCAAGATGTGTCATGAGGCCTGGGTGTTTGTGGGAAGAATGTGTTGTGAGGCCCAGGTGTGTGTGGGTGGGATGTGATGTGGTATATTCAGAAGAGGTGGGAGTTCCATGATTACTATAGTGTAACCCCCATGTTGTACAAGGGTATAGGTCATTGGCCTATATAATGGAACCCCCCCATCATCTTGGGAACATGTCCTCTAACTATCGAGTGGAACCCCCTATTAGATTAGGCGTGAGTCCTCATGAGATCAGAGTAAAACCCATTAATGCCTATGGGCATGGATCATCTATGGATACATTTAGAGTGTCACTCATATATGCACTAGGGTGTGGGTACTCTTGTAAGAACCCGAATCTTCTTTTCAGGTATGCCTTTCCTTCTTCTAGAGTTTTTAAGAAAAATGGAGTTTCTGGAAAATTTTGAAGTACACACCGTGTACTCTTCTCCGGCTCGAAGCCGTGTGCTGGCCGTGCCCGGGCCACACACACGGGGTGTAGGGGTGATGTGGAGGCCGTTTTTGGCGGAGTATGAAAAAACCTAGTACAATCTGTGTACTCTAAAAGTACACGCCGTGTAGTTTTTCTTTTTTCACTAAACGCACCGGGGTCACGCCTGACGGACAGAACACACCCCTTCTTCAGGTTCTTCGTCCGAGAGCGACCCGTATGACCTGATCTTCCCCGAGCCCCCGCCTCTCCATCTGTTCTCTGATTCGAGCACGGTTGATTGTGTTGGAAGCGCAGCGGTGAGTTCTACCTTCTGCTTGAGCCTTGTTTTCCAATTACTCCTCCTTTTCAAGTTATCATGGTTTATGTGTTTCATACTTTTTCTCAGATCTACAACGTTCTAAGGAGAATCTGTCGTCACTGTTCATGTATATCGATCTCCTAGGATCGAGGTAGGTGGTTTGTGCCTTTCTGTATAAATTCTATGAGTATTTTGTGAAAATTCCACCAATACTCTTGAATGGGGTATTGCGTGTTCCTGTTTTTCCCTTTTTGTATTGCCTTCTTTGCTTTATTGCTTGAGTAGATGTTTTTTCCTATGTATATGGTAGTTTTTACTGTACTCTGGATGTTTGACATGCTCGTTTTTCTTGTTTGGCATTTTTCCGGTTGCCCTGCCTAGTTGTAGGATAGTGGAACTGTTTCATTGTTATACTGTTGAGCCTTAGATTGATAGCCAAGTAGTTCTTGAGATTTTACTTGGACGTTGTACGTGTGCTGATCATGTTAGTTTCACACAGGACTGTGAGAACCTAGTGTAGTAGACCATAGAGAGAATAGACGTAAGGGCTTCTCTAAAGTGTCTTTTAATTTACGATGCGAGACCACATGGGGAATTGATGATGAGTGCTTCCTTAGAGAGTCTGTAGTTCCTCGACATGGGCCATAGGGGGAATGAGACGTTGAGTTCTTCCCCAGAGAGCCTTTATCATGATACGAGACTATAGGGGGAATTAACGGTGAGTGCTTCCTCAGAGAGTCTATTCTTAGCTGAACCAGATGGGTGAGATTGTGTGTGCCTCCTAGAGGGTTGCTAGTACTTGTAGGTTGAACCATAGGGGTTAGGCTATGAGAGATTCCCATAGGGTTACCTATTTTCTTCTTGTTGCTATTGTTACTTGTGTACTTTATATGCTAGAATTGTGGATTGTAGCTGCTATGTGCTTTCCTGTTTACTGCTTCCTGCACTTTCACTTGCCTTGTATTCATTGACTGTTAGGCACAGATCTTTGGGTGATTTCCTACTGGGATTGTATCTCACACCCTGTTTGGGACATGCTTTTGGACCCAAGAAGACTTTGTTATTGAAGGAATAGATAAGGGAAAGCGCCCTTCGACTTCCGGTATGTGATTGCTTGGATCTGGAGAGCAAGGGACCGAGCTTAGGCTTGCGATGCTAAGGAGTTTAATCTGTTTTCTTTGCACTTTGTTTTTCAGTTGTACTTCAGCACGTTGGTTTTTTAGTGCTTTCCATAGACATATGTACCATGTTGCATCATCATTATTTTATACATTGCTTCCACTGTTTAGTTCAGTTGTTGTATGCCGTTTACTGTTTCCGTTATTGTGTCTGGTTGTTCTTCTACTGTATACTTTACCGAATGAGGGCATAGTTTCCCCACCTACTCACCAAGGCCCTCACTGCTAGTCGGTAGCCTCTGGCGTTTGGGGAAACGCGTTTGAGGTCATGTAGTGAACCATGTACGGGGCACCAGTGGAGGGGATCCAGATTCGGGTCGTTACAACTCTATAATTAAATTGTGGCCCCTCAACTATGTGGCATAGTGTCGAGGTGTGTCTAGGAATAATTGTTTCTGTGGGTAGACATGCAAGATGCTGAGAATATTTGATAGACCATATGGAACTAATGGAGACCATTTTCCTTGGCTATAATGTCAGATGAATATCCCCTTTCTCTATTGTTTAGGATTCTTTTACTAAGTACATATATATACATCAATATCTATACATTTGGATTTTGTTACTCTCTTAGAATGGGTTTCAGAGATGTGCGATGTATGCCACATGATTTTTGTGCTTAAATTATTATGTTTTAATGTGGTTAACCTCCTACCATGGGTGGAAATCAATCGATTTTAGTCCATCTACACAGTGTGTTAAGCCCCTTTGTGCTTGGATGAGGATACTTACTGTCTTGGTTTGTGTTGAGATGATTTATTTTCACTATTTCCATTTTCCTTTCTATTAATATTGTGTCTATTACTGCTCCTCCTTTCACTACTATAAAAATGATCTTTATCCACAGATTTATAGCCATAGTTTTTTTGATCTATGGATATAGATTGGTTTATAGACACAATTTTAATTAAAGCCGTGGCTATATAGTTCAATCCCTCACATGCGGCTCTATCACCTTTCAGACCCCAAACCATTACCCTCGCGACCCCAACCTTACCCTGATGACCTCTCCTCTCGGCGGCCCTCTCTTATAGGTGGCGGCCCTTCTCCACCCTCGTTACCTCCTCTCTCATTGACGAACTCTCATCTCATGGGTGACCTCTCGGAGGAGGCCCTCATCCACCTCGTGTCTCTTATCAGTGGTGACCTCTCCTCTTGGAATCCCTCCTCCACCCTTGAGACCACCTCTCTCAGTGGAAACCTCTCCTCTCAGTGGAAACCTCTCGGCAGTGGCCCTCCTCCACCCTCACGACCTCTCCATGACCCTACTCCCCCTATGCTGCCATCCAACGTAGCCACCCCACTTACCCACTATCTCTACTCCTAGGAGTCCTCCTCACCTCCTCCTCCTATCCTCACTTGGATGGGCATGAGTATAAGAGAGGATAACATTCCCTCCCACACTTCCTACTCCTCTTATCCCTTTGAACTAGGTGATCTAAAGTTTTTTTTATCATGCATATATTAGGTAAGATCCTTTCCTTTCTTATCCATTATTCATTCTATTTATCCACCTCTAATTTCATTTTTTTTATTTAGGGTTTTGATTTTTTATTCCACAAAAGTATGGTGGGATCATATGATGGGGATTTCATGTATGACATATACATGAGACTTATAAATCTTGAAATCTCATTATTTCATTTCATTTGAGTTTAGGTGTAGTACTCAGTGGATTTATTTAAGGATTTTCATTAAGTTTGATGAAATTTTAAGTTATTTTTGGGTTGAAAAATTTTATTTTTTGTGTTTCTTAGTTCTGGGTGGGTGTCCAGAGTGGACCCCACACTTGGCTTATTGCCTGAGTGCAGTTATAATTCCTGGTGAGTTGATCATCAATTATACTGATTGTAGTTATAATTTTAAAATTTTTTGTTGTTTGATTCATATGTATTCATGGATGATATATGGGATAGAAGGATCATTGGTGGTTGGTACAAGATTGAGATCGGTTTATGGATTATCAGTTGAGGTAGGCATCCTTTACATTACTAAGTCTCTTGATCATTTGGATTATATGATATTTGTATAATCATTAATATTATCCTTGTAATGTGGATTTAACTTTCATGATATTTCCCATAAAATAGGTTGGTATTGCTTTGAAATAATAGTTAACAAAGAACATATAACTTTCTAAATGGTTCGTTGGTGGAACCATGGTCGAAAAAGTTCCGGTTTTCCATAATATGGTTTGTTTTGGTGGTGTGAGTTCAATTTTGCAAGGTAAATGTGATTTCCTCATTAAATTTTATTTAAAAAGGGATTTTGTTTAAAGTGAATTATTAAGGGAAAATTGTGTCTTAATGAAATGGTTTTAAAGTGGTTTTTCAAAACAAAGGAGGGGTTCACCAAAAGGATATCAATGGGTTTTAGCCTAAGGGATAGCATGATTAAATCTAACATGTACTGTCTTTTTCATATGATTTATAAATAGGGGTTTTAATAGGATTAAAAAAATCCATGGGGCCTAGTTTTAGCACTCATTTTGGTCCACTTGACCTTGTGAGGGTTATGATTAGTTTTCTAATGTTTTTTTGCTTGTGAATTCCCCTCTTATTTATGTTTTACTTATTTGTTAACTATTATTTCACAATGATGCATGGAAGTTTAGTAACTATGAGAGATACCTACCCTTATGTGAATGGTCAGTTAAATTTTATTGGGATGTTTATTGGGTTTCCTTTTGGTGAGCGTTTATAGGAACCTTGGGATTCCCTTGATATGGGTGTGAGTTGTTGTGATTGATTAGGAAATAGGTGAGATGTTAATTGTTTCCTTTAGGAACATATTGAAATTTTTCATGGGTGGTATTGAAACCCTAGTTTTTTTTATGGGAGAGCCTCATGTTTGACCTCTATTAGGCCCACAAGGGTCTTTTGTGAGAGATACCCTAAGGGGGTGGGAGGTGGGGTGAATTAGGGTATGATACTTATTCCAATTTTATCACTTAATCCTTAAACTCTCATTATCCTAAATGATATTGACCTCACTATTAATAGGGTCACTCTTATGTTATTATTTTAATGATGATCTGATTGATATTTCAATTACATTTACTTTAATCTAATTTGATAAATGATTACTTAACCTACACACACCTATTTATATATTATAGAAAGTAAGTAAATCACGAATAAAAGTCATAAATATTTTAATTGGTTCACTTGCACTAGTTTAATATAACGAGAATACAACAACATTATTACCATGTTCCAAATTCCACTAAACTAATGGTTTTGTAGTGGGTTTAGGCTAGGGAACTCCAATCCAAGGGTCACTCCCATTATAATGATTCATGGATAGTTCACCACCTCCCCAGTTTCACTCCCTTATCAATGATATAGAGTCTTATCACTCCTAACCCACAGGTACACCCCCTTTCCTCTCTTTTACTCACTAATAACATAGGGATAACACTTTGGTAGAAATTCCAAGGAAAGGATTCACTATCTCTACACTGAACTAAGTATAGGTAGGTGCTCATTGATCTTCAAAATACTATTTCACACATGACATGTGAAATACTCCATGAAAATAGTTTCACTTTCATTAATGATTTCCTATGCGTCCTTAAGGAAAAATTATTAAATTTTCAAGGTCTTTAATGAGTTCCCATTCACTTTTATCATTTTTCACTTAGTATGAATACCCAATGACCACTTTCACACACATTAAATTTATATTAGTATGAAAATATAAATTTATATACAAGAACTCAATAAGTTTAGTTATTTTGTGATAGAATATTCTTCACACAAAGAAAAGGGTCACACAAACAATATATTCATAGAACTCAATGGTTTTCATATGTAAATTTTACAACACAATGGTTCATGTAACCCTTTTTTATAACTTCCCCTTTTATGAAATACAAGTGTTTGTATCTCTTATTATCTTCACCAAAAATATCTTCTCTCTATCTATTTAGTTCTCTCTTCAAGTATTGTTTATTTATAGAAAAAATAACCCTTTTAATATTTTAAAACCCTTTCTTCATGAGAATCTCTTTAATTAAAACTTTCTATTTCACTAGTGATTATATTTCACCAACATAAATGAATTCAAAAAACTCAAAACTTATATGAGTTGAAATTAAGTGAGCATGGCCATCTAGGTTTTTAGGTGCCAGTGAGTATGATCAGTTGGAAAAGACTCAAGATGTCCATTTAAGGTTGTGTAGAATAAAAAACTAGAATTTATGATTGTTGGGATTTACTGATTGGTAACATTAGATTTTTAGAAAAATTGAGAAATGTTAAAAAATATAATCCTTTAACATGTACTTAGGGAGTGTATTTTTTTAACCTATATGATAAGAGGGTTGGTGAAACATATGTTTAGACTTATAGAGGTAAGAATGAAATTTTAAATTATGTGGTTATCATGGATACAATGTGAGATATATCGATATGTATTTTTTTTAAAATATATCGGCTAGGGAGATTGAGTTGGGAATGTTACATGACACATGAGGTGAGGTCATGATAAAAGATAAAAATTCAGGGTGGTTGAATTTGATATTGATGGTATATTGATAAAATATTTTGGGGTGCATGTATACAGTCAATAGAGACCTATTTGTGTTATAAAATTAAGAAGTTCATGCATGTCATGGTTGGGTATAGGGATCATTAGATTTTCTCTGCCTTGGGAACAAGGTTATTGGTTTTTGATGGGATTAATGGATTTTTTTTTTATGAAATATCAATGGAAAGGTATGATATTCCTTGTTTTTATGTGGTGTGTTAATCATCCCAACCCAAAGGTGGTTATAGTTTTGGGACGTTACATATATTAAAATAGTGGAGTTAGATATAGGATATAGAACACACCAATGTACAAGTGTTGGATGAGGAATTTTTTTGGTAGAGTAACATTTTGTTTTTATAAAACCAATATATTAGGTATAACAGTTAGGTGGTATGAACAACTATGAATATAAAAAAGTAGGTTTGTAGAATGACCAGGTCAATAGGACTTTAGTTCTAAAGGGAAACCTATAAACATGAATGATATGGAGAGGACATGTGTTATAAATACTCTTGGTAGTGAGAAATGGGTTCAAATGAGATGAACTGTGACATAAAACTTCGAGGTAAGATATTGGAACTTTTTGAATTCATGAATTCCACTAGATGTGGTGTATCATAGTGGGGTTGGAAAAAATTATTAATACTTTGGTGCATAGTTCGGTGAAGTTATAAGCAATGGAGATGGTTTGGGTGTAGTTTTAGAATGACCACAACTAGTAAGAGTTGTAAAATTTAGTTAATTCATTGAGCATGATTACTAGATATTCTGAGTAGACATTTCAGATCTCATAGGACATGTTGAGAGCATACATCCTAAATTTTATTTGTTCTTTTGAGAAGAATTTGGCTTTAGTGTAGTTGATTTTCTATTGGTTGGAAAAGAATGATTATGTTTCAATCATAAATAATATCATGTAGGAGACTTAATATTTTGTTTAGTTGATCTATAAATAGATGGAGACTTCCTAGAGTAGTTCATGATATGATCCAGGGAGTGAAACCCTATTTCATGACTTGATTTAGGGTGTGAACCTATTTTTTTCACTTGATCTAGGTGGTGAAACCCCATTTTTTCAATCGATCCAATTCTATTAATCACAAAAAATCTCTCATTACCAAAAGTCACATTAAAACTATTATTTTCTAGAATATTTTTAATGATATTTTCATCTCATGTGTTTTTTTATTAGAATCCACTGTCTTGTATCTATGTCTTTCTTTTCTTATTGTATTTGAGTGAAACATGAAAACTAAGAGATTTTTTAACATTAGATATCTATTGAGTATTATTTCCTTTAGAAATATTTTTTTATAACATAGAATCATGGTTATACACTCTTTTTCATGATGAAAATTCTGGTCAAATCTACCATAGATCCTCTTCAATCCTAACAAAAAAGTTTTGAATAGGTACCATTGTTGGTATTCCATTAAAATTCTATTTCCTTATATCCCTATTGCTTTTATTTTTAGGATTGATCCCCCAAGGTAAAGCATCCATTGGTAGTAAGGGAGTGATATATCATAAGATAATATTTATGTTCATGAAATACCTCCACTGGTTTTTTATATCACATACCACCATAGTGGGGTGAATAAAAACTAATAGTTTTTAGAAGATCAATATATTGGAAAATTATTAAAATAAAATTATTGATTTATCATGGTATGAGGACACATCATCGTGACCATTCAGTACCATTGAGTGGGGGACTAGTGGGGTTGGTGTGATTTGTTGGTACACTTTTACAATAATTTCATTTAGAATGAATCTATATGACTTGTTAATTTCTCTTTCCTCACTACTTTAATTATATCAACCTAACTTCTTGTATGAAAAAAATATAATGTGCACAACACACAAGGATTTAAATGTTTCAGCTATAAAATCCAACTCCTTATCCTGATTTGATAGGACCTCAAATATTATATACTCCATTATAAATTCTAATGGTTACACTAAGGACCATCCAAGTCCTATCAATATAGATTCCCCCAATATTCCTACTATAGGGTCCCTCTAGAGAATTCCTCATTCCACTTTCCATGAAAAATGTATGATTCAATAGTTAGAAAGACCTCCTCCAACTCTAGGTTTCATTATCACAAATCGATATTGATATCCCTCCACATAAAAAGTAGATAAACTAGTCTTCTCATGTTTAACCACATCAAGAACATTGATATCAAATTGTCACAATCTGTTCTATTAGTATCAAAAAATCACTTTAGAGTATCAAACATCTAATTATTCTCATCATTTTAAGTACTGGGACACATAGATCACCTAGTTCTTGAATGGTACCTGACATCAATCTATTATTTCTCTCCATGATATGAATATGTATTAGGTTCTCATATTCTCAATTTTATTAATTAGTATACACAAGCACACCTTCTCTTCATTACATACATTATTTTATATTAATAGAATATCATCAATAATTTCTTTAAATTTTATTTCAGAATCTCCTCAATTATTAGTTGGAAATCGTTATCCATATTCAATTCTCAATTGGAAATCATTATCCATATTCATTACATACATTATTTTATACATGTATAATTCAATAAATTAAAAATCATGTATGCTATATTTTGATTGACACCACTTTAGTGATATATTATAAATAAATACATTTTATAAGCATAATGAAAGCAATTATGATATATATAAAATATATATTCTGATATATATACATAATTAAAGCAATTGGATAATGTACATCTATGTAAGGAATTAACTTACTATTCCTACAACATACTTTATGCATATGATTTATTTTTTTAATAAATCATTCATATATTATTTTTCGTTAATTGTTTAAATTTAATTGTGCAAGGAAAGTTTAGATGTGATTGCATTTGTTTTATTTATGATTTAATTAATTTGCAAACATCTGTTGAATTTATTTTAATAATTCATATAATTATTGGAATGTACATATAAATTTGAATATTATTTTTTCATTTTTGGTTATGGAATCATGTATCATTTATCATGTACAGTTGACACACTGATCACACATATATAAGAAGTCGTTATATCTCATTTCTTTTCCCACTATTTCCTTATAGGTGGTTTCTTATGATGAGGCTGGTTCTATCCACCACCATCGAACACAATAAGTTCAACATCGTATTTAGGTAAGGTTTATTATGTTTTTATTCTTTGGCCCAATTTTAATTACGGATTTTGTGATTTTTGGGTTCCTTATATTTTTGTAGTGCGTTTTGGATCTCATTGAAGAGAATTTGAGTCACCGTTGATGAAGGATTACATGTGTATGCATAGGTAGGAATATACATATATAAGTTCCCCTTTTATATATATTCACTCCTGGAAGTATGAATATATATATTGGGGCTAGGTGTGCTTATATATAGATATGAAAAATGAATATATGTGTAAGTGTAAAGGGGTATATGAAAGTAAAAACATATATCTAAGGACCCCCTTGTGTATATTTTTCCATGAAAATATGTACATAGGGGATAGGTGTCCTTACATATATGTGAAGTTTCATATGTGTGCAAGTTGGAAAAAAGGAATATTTGAGTTGTCGTCGTCAAAAGTAGTGAACCTTGAGGTTGAAGTAGGTTCCCTCTGCCTAACTCTTTAATTTGAATTCTATAATTTCTTGTTTGTTTTAAAAACTGGTTTCCATAATTTCTTGATTGTTTTAAAAACTATTTTTCTAATAACCACTAGATTTTTCAAGGAAATATCTATTTATTATTTCCAAGTGTATGAGATTACTAGTTTATGTAATGTCCTCTCCTATAGTCTTAAAACTAGAAAAAAACCATTATATTTTCTCTTGTGTAGCCTAATGTGTAGAAAGGACACTAATATAAGGAAAAAACATACCTTGATTCATTTTTTCATAGGATAAAAAATTATATCTAGATCCACATTCACTAATCCTACTATGAATAAAACATTTATTACATTCCCAATACCATCAAAGAATTTAGGCCTACCACTTAAGGATAGTTTCTCCTATATTATCCCAGTGCTATGATGTCAAAAGACTTTAGTTTAAAGGGGTGTGCAAGGGAAGGCAAGAGGGTGGAGGGGGTCTATAGGGGGGGGGGGGGTGCAGGGGGGTCTGTAGGGGGAGGGGGGTAGAGGAAGGGGGTCTGTAGGGGTAGGGGTATGGGGTCTGTAGGTAAGGGGGAGGGGGAGGGTACAGGTGGGGTGCAAGGGGGGAGGGGGTTGGGCATGTGGGTAAAAGGGGGTCTGTAGGGGAAGAGGGGTTCTGGTGTAGGGGGGTGATGGTGTAGGGTGGGGGGAGGGTATAAGGGGTCTGAAGGGGGAGGGGGCAGGGGAAGAGTGTCTATAGGGGTAGGGGGCAGGGGGTCTACATGGAAGGGGGGATGGGAAAGGGTGTAGGTGGTGTGTAAGGGGGAGGGGGTGGGGAAGGAAGTGCAAGGGGGTTTGTAAGGGCAGGGGGTTTCTGGTGCAGGGGGGTGCTGGTGCAGGGTGGGGGGCTAGTGAAGTGGGGTGGGGGGAGGGTGCTGGGGGGTTTGCAGGGGGAGGAGGGTAGGGGAAGGGGGTCTGCAGGGTAGGGGGAGGGGGGAGGGTGTAAGGGGGGGGGGGGTGAAAGGGGGGTTTGTAGGGGCAGGGGGGTTCTAGTATATGGGGGGTGATGGTGCAGGGTGGGGGGCGATGCAGTGGGATGGGGGGAGGGTGCAGGGGGGTTTTTAGGGGTAGGGGGTAGGGGCAAGGGGGGTCTGCATGGGCAGGGGGTGTAAGGGGGGTCTTTAGGGGCAGGGGGTTTGGTGTGGGGGGTGGGGGGGGGGGGTGTGGGGGGGGGGGATGGAGGTGTGTAGATGGGGAGGGGGTGCTGGGGGTGTGCAGGGGTAGGGTGGGGGGGAGGGGGTGTGAAGGGGGTAGGGTGAGGGGGTAAGGAGGGGTGAAAGTGGGTGTGCAGTGAGGAGGGGGTGTGCAGAAGAAGGGGGGGTGAAAGTGGGGAGGGGAAGGGGTGTGAAGGGGGAGGGGGGGGGGGGTGAAAAGGGGGTGTGTAGTGAGGAGGGGGGGGGGGTTCAAGGGTGCAAGGGGGAGGTGGGTGTGTAGGAGTAGGGGGTGGGGGTGTTGGTGTAGGGTGGATGTGGGGGAGATGTGGGTGTGTGTGTGTGTGTGTGTGGGGGGGGGGGGGGGGTCCTCTCAATAGCCCACACGGTTCACCGTGCTATTTTTTTTAATGAAATATAAAGGCCTATATTAACAGTTTGAACTATGGATAAATCCCTATAGCCATGGTTTCAAACTGTGGCTATAAAACTTGTGTGACTTAAGCTTCTTCCATGGTTTCAAACCGTGGCTATAGGGCTATAGCCACAGTTTTAAACTGTGACTATAGGCCTTGCCCTATAGCCACGCCAATACTAGCCACGGTTCATTAAACCATGGCTATAACCTATAGCCATGATTTTTGGGTCTATATCTACAGTTCCAAACCATGGTTGTAGACTTATTTTATATTAGTGTTTATATTTTGTGACATCCTACTAGTTTTGTATATACTCACACTTGTGTGGTATTTTCCTGCATGTGTCGTGTCTTATGTAGATGATGGATAGGTTAAAGGAGACTCTAGCGGATCATAAAGATACATGGTGCATTGGACCACATACGGTGGTCATAGCTTAGAGATCATGAGATGGGCTATCTCAACACTTTTTCTTTACTTTATAGTTTTGTTTGGTTGGGAAAAATTTCTAGTGGGCTTGTATTTTTCCCTTTTTTACATTCAGTATTATAATACCATACTATTGTACTATATACAGGTTTTTTATGCATGATTTTTCCCTAGTATTTAGCATATTTTACTTTTATATTCCTCTACACTTTTCCATTGACATGGTTGGGTGTGCGTGTACAGGTACTTAGGAAAATGCCTCCCCATGTTAGTTATTTCCTCTACATTGGTCACTAGCCCCAGACCTATAGAGCCGAGATTAGGGTATTTTTAGCTCAAGTCCCTCTGGGTTAGGTCGTGATAATAGGTATAATAATACTCAAGTGACTGTGCTACAAAAATAGTTGTAATATATTTATTTTTATTTCCATTTCATGATGACCATCCTATAGACCAAATCACATTGTACATGCACTCATATTACTATATATCTTTAGGGACACCATTGGTGGTGACCTACTTAGTTGGAATCACACCTTTTTAAGACTTCATGGTTTCCTATGTAGATAAGGCCAATAGATCAATACTTTATGGTATATTAGGGGTTTGGTAAATTATGGGGATTAGGGACCAATCATGAGCTTGGGACTAGTTTGGTTGTATATTCGACGAATTTTTTAACATTATCATGTGATATTTATTTGATATAACTATGGGGGATCTTTTTTATACATTCATTACATAAAAAAACTACAACTATTAATTTTTTCCTAACATGTGAAATATTTCTATTTTGGTTGCATTTAGCTATGATGTTTTCCTTTAATCCTGCTCTTTTTATGTTATTAAATTAATTTATATTACTTTCAATTTGATATAGGGTTATTTTTACCTACAAGGGTATAGTCCTTCAATAATACTCATAGCCTTTGATCACTAGTTGGTATCCTCTAGTATATATGGGGACACATTGGTGGTATTTGGATGTGAGTTTGGTCACAATGGAGGTGAATTGGATTACAGATGTTACACCACTCTACTACCAACTCAAAACTTAATAAGATAAATAATTTTCATTTAGTAAATACATTTGAGTAATTTATAACACTTAACCAAACACACATAGTAAAACAACTGGGGATCATATAACTATTCAAAGAATATCCTAGAATGTGGGGAGTATTATCACCTAGGATGTGAAACTCTACACACTAATCCCACATTCTCTAAGAAATGACCTCATCATCCTTTTTTATAGTAGTTAGGAAATATAATGAATCTATAAACAGTGGTCAAAACACATACTATTTCATTTAATTACAAATATATCAATACCTATCACTATGTTAGAGGACAAAACATGGAGAGCATAATCATAACCTACCATTACCAGTCCCACCATACATGACCATCTTAGAGGGACCAACAATATGAACTATGCATTGTTATGATCCTGTATCACTTAGGAAATAATCAATCTTTAGAGGTAGACAAACTTGTCATACTGGGCTATAAAAACCTCTAAATCCCTCTCAATAAATAAATATTCCTATTAATAATATAATAAATCACATGTTATCCTATTTATTCAACATTGGAAGATAACCAACACCCAATGTCTCTCAAATGTTCCTCATAAGATGTGAAAAATATTTTACAACACTTCTATTTCCCTATATATGAAATGATATAGAGTGATAACCCCACATTAATTGACACAAATGTACAATATCCCTAGAAAATCCAATCCATGTAAAGGACTAACCTCACTCTTCACATCAAGATGAAACCCAATGTAATAGACATATCAAACATACCATTCATTTTACCATTATTTACAATATACAAACCTATTGAGGATTCCTATAAGAGTTATAATATCATCTTATTCTAGTCCCACTATAATATTATTCTCCATTCTCATGGTAGCCAATGTCTTAAATTTCTCTACCCATAGTGTTACTCTGCAAATTTAAGCTGGGAATACTCATATCAAACCAAAAAAAATGACCCACTAATCTCTATATCATAGGTTAGTCAATATATCACTCAAATGTGAAGTTAAAAAAAAACATTACCCATATCACAACTCACCTCCCTTATCAAGGGGTTTTCATTATCCTTAAAAAATATAATGACCATTCTTATACACTTATCATGGATCATCATTCAACTAAAAATCTACTCTTGATGTCAATTACTTTGAGTACTTAAACCAAACTACCAAGTCATTCCCTGGTACATTTATTTTTTATAAAATATTATGAGACCTCTTTGAGGTCAGTCGAACATAACTATATTTCTCTCCTATTAATGGGGTATCTTCTGTGAACCCCTAACATTTATAAACCAGTGGAGTGTACTTCATGAAATAAGGTTTCATAAGACCTTAGGCCTCTGACTTACACCTGTGAATACCACTAAATCCTTTAAAAATATATCAGAACACTTTTTATAGTATCCCCAACTCATGGATTTCAAATATAAATATCCACTCTCAAAATAACCCTAACTCTATATTCTTAATAATAAAAAATTATTTTACTTTTATAAATTGTATAGAGGCTGCTAATCACATCAGTCATCGATTAAAAACATTGATATTTAATATTAATAAATCATGTCTTTTTGAATGAGTCTCCATGTTAGGACACTATAGACAAATGAATCATGGAACAAATTGGTGAAGTGTAATACTAGTTGGAATTAACACTTAGTTATCAATAAATTTAAAATGATTTTAAAATTTGACATTGTAAATTGTATTTACCAAAATATTCTTAAATTTTTAAATGAGTTATAGTTGATTTAAATAAAAATATATCTAATGTGAAAACACTAGTATGGATTATATATTATAGAGAATATATTCACATAGGATGGTTTATACCTTGAGTGAGAATGTGGTGAAAATATGGGACGCTTCAAGTAAAAACATGGGAAAGATAAGATCATATATGGTAGATTTTTCCACAAATTTTATATGGTATTCAATGACTTTTTAGTAATTAAAATATTATAGTGGGGAGAACTGTAACACTAATTTTTTAAGGTTATTTAATGATGTGTTAATGAAATATACTTATTTAGTAATGTGTTAATTAAATATAAATATGATTAAATATTTTATTCAATTATTATGATTTATATTTATTATCTTGAAATTGGTGGGACATTTTTTATTATGGGTGTATGGATAATTAATTCATCATAATTTAGGGAATTACTATTGAAATTATATGTGTAAATTTTAGTGTAAATATTTTTTTACAAGGGATTGATGAGATTTTGAGTATTGATTGAATTTTCAAAATTAATTTGGTAAAAACTAATTATGGGAATTATATTGACAAGAATTACTAGAAACTTATTGAAATCAATTATTTATAAATTAAAAAATTATAGAGAGGTTTGGATAGGTGGATTTAAATTGGTTCACCATGGATTCATGGTGATGATCCACAAAATAATTCATTATATGTGTGTATAAAACTAAATGTTAGATTAGTTGGATGAAATTATGGTAGTGAAAGAAAGGATTTATAATAGAGTAAAAAGGAACTTATGGATTTTCCCATGGAGTTTCAAGTGTGGATTTATAGATTATTCCATATGTAGAGGTATAGTAAAAAACCTTATCCTCTTTGAAAAAACTACATATTATTTAACTAATGAATTTAGATATTTTCATTTATATTTTAACATAGAATAATTTTTTTTTATTTTTGGTTTTGTAAAAAATATTCGCATCATGAATGAAAATATTTTAATAAAAAAAGTACATATAAAATAATTTTTACACTTTTGGCATATGAATTTTATGGTAAATAATTAACCAATGGATAGTTTATCCCTATGCAACAAATTTCAAAATCTATTGAGGGGAAAATAATTGAATCTATCACATCCTCTCTTACCAATAAGTAAACACCACAAATATTCTCTTACTATACCTAATGGTAGTGATTAACACTGAGGTATTTACACAAGCATGGGTGTATTTAGCTCTAAATGTATGTACCACTACCTATCCTACTCAACTATACACCAAACATGTATGGAATGTAAAAAATAGCAAATAAAAATATAATATATGAAAGAAGTCATAAAATTGAAATTGTTACAATATAAACAATAAATTATAGTGAAAAAATCTATACAACCAATACATCCCAAGAAGGCGACATATTGAGTACTAATGGTCTGAGTATGACTACCATTATTATAACAACCCTGATCTTTATTTCACACTTAAACATAATTTATTACATAAAACCTTCACTTTATACAATAAAGAATATTGAGAGTTCTAGTGTCTTTGGGGATTAGAAACATTACATAACAACTTAAAACATAAAACACAACATCTTATTGAAAACTTCTTCTACATGACCACATCATTCCTTCGTACTTAGCATTGCATGGGATAACCTAAGGACATGCATAAGAAAATGGTGATCTATAAATCCTAGAAAGGGAGTAAAAAAGGCATAACATGAAGAATATAGTACATGTTAGGAAATAGGAATATCAATGGATCATAAGAGAAACATGATCATAAAGGTATGATATATCATGATTATCATAACATGGAAATGTGGAAACAACATTTAACATGATATTATCATGGGCCAAGGATCGTTTCACATGGATCATGATTAAACCCTCATTGAAATTGAATTATCATGAGTAAACCCTCATTTCAATTGATGTATCATGATAATAATCTTTATCCAATGCATTGGAGCGCTATCCGGGCACACCCTTCTTAATCATTACATTTCATGCATAAATGTGCCACATGGATCACAAAACATGGATTCATTAAACATATTAATTTATTCCATGAATAAGATGTGTGTAATAAATACATTAAACTATATAATCAATATTTAAATGTTCATAAAGTTGAATACCCTTGATAGAGAAATAGGCATGGTATTCACTACACAATGACTTTAGGTTGGGAAATCACGATGTAATTTCGACATCATAACAACATGACATAAGAATTCATAAAAATGGTTGATGAGAGAGAAAGGGGTGTCTCATCATATTTAAATGAAATTGAAATTAAGGGGGTAATATAGATACATGTACCAACATATGTAATTTAATTTATATTCATAAGACAAAATAATTTCTTGAATGTAAATGGGAAGAGAGAAATTCCTTACAGAATTTCAGCATGGTAACATGTGTGTATGGGAAGAAATAATGAGAGATAAAGAGGTCTCTCATAAATTAAAACATAAGGAGTGCAGTATGGGGGAGGTAAAAAATCATACCCCAACATTTTTATTAGAAAAAAAAGGGTATAACAACATAATGAAATTTAGACAAAAATGAGAAAGGAAGAAATCCCTTACTAGGAAGTGTGATCCCAAAGGCTTGGGAGAGGCTTGATAGAGGCTTCATGGGAGATTGGGGAACCTTGGGAGGATTATATAGAGATTAGGGAAGAGGTTGGTTGAGCTCCAAAGTCTTTTAGTGAAGAGGAAGTGGGAGTTTGGGTGAGTTTATATAAGAAAATAGAGGTAATTATTTATTATTTAGGTTTTGGGCATCACACAATAAACTAATCAAAAACACAAAAAACCCATGTTTTTTGCCCATGTTTATTTCCAAAGGGGAGTGTAAAACAATATTTTATAAGTCCAATGACCTAAATTCTTAAAATATTAGGCTTTCTTTTGTGGAGGTGAGTCACACTCTCAAGGAAATCATTTTAAAATGACAAAATGTTTTATAAGTCTTGGAGGGTCCACTAAGGCTTTGTAAAATAAATTAAACAAACCTAAAATCAATTTATTTTATTTTTAAAACATTTATTTTCCGAACAACCCATTTATAGTATTTTATTACATCACTATTGGGTCATTATGATGTCATAAAACATATTATATAATTAAATGGTATTTAATTTTTACCCAACAATTCAGCTGTCTTGGAAAATTATGAAAAATTACCCATTGGATAATTTCAACATCCTGTTTCCAAAAATAATATTCATTTTATCTAAATAATTTTCTAAACATGTGAATTTTTACTTTAAAAAAACTTTACATTTATAAAAAATTCAGGGGTTTTGACAAAAAACAGCTTTCAAACCTTAATAAAAAAATTCAATTGTATTTAGAAAAATTATATGATCATTTATATTTAATAAAAATAAATTTATTAATAATATTTTATTAAAATATTATTTAATTCAAAAATCCATTAATTCATCAAAATAGATTTCTTAATTTAATATTAACTAAAAATAATATTTGTGCTTTAAAAATTATTTACAAAGCAACAATAATAGAATGAATGTATATTATTTATTATATAAAAAAATAATACACATAATCATAGTGCTAATGTATTATTATATAACCCCTTATAACACTCACATAATACCTAAGGGTAAGGTGTGCAATGGTGACAGACTCTTAGGGTGACTCAGATAACATCACTCGGGTGATAATCTTTATCAACTTCCACTTCTCACGTATGTGGTTCCATTTGAGCTTAACGTGTTGAAGATAAACTTGGGCTTGGTTAAGAGAGAAGCCCATTGATTCCATATTCTTTCCGAGCTTTGAAAAATGGGTTTCGTATGGAGAAATTCTGCTGGATGAGGCCACCGCTTACTTTGTTTGAGTAAATTGGATTTGTTAAATCCCTATATTTATACTAATCATATGATCACTGTTCAATGACTATAATAGCAATGGTAAAAATTCTTAATGGTATTTTGAAATCCAAAAACATAAAACCAAGGAAGTGCATACGTTATATAACATTTTTACATAATAAGAAATTTAATTAGACCAAGAGGAATTTTCATTAATGAAAGTTTGGGTCGTTACAATCTTCCCCCTTAAGAAATTTTTCCCTCGAAATTTCCTTTTCCCACACTAAAACAGATGCAGGTAACTCTACTTCATCTCTTCCCCTAATTCCCACATCGCTTCTTCAAACTTTTGGTTTTTCCACAACACCTTGACGAGGGGCATCGTCTTATTTCACAGAACTTTTTCCCTATGATCTAAGATCTTCACCAGCTTCTCTTCATAGTAGAGGTCATTCTCCAATGGTACCACATATAGATTCAGAACATATGATGGGTCAGGTATGTACTTCCTTAAGAGTTATACATGGAATACATCATGTACTTGAGATAGGTTCGGTGGGAGTGCTAGTCGATATGCCACTACTCCAATGCGATCAAGCATCTCAAAAGGGACGATGTACCATGGTCTAATCTTTCCCTTCTTCCCAAATCTCATAACTCTCTTCCATGGTAATATGTAGAGGAATATGATGTATTTGACATCAAACTCTAGGTCTCATCGACGATTATCAATATAGCTCTTTTATCGACTCTGAGTAGATTTATTGTGATGCTAAATGATCTTAAACTTCTCCACCATTTATTCGACCATTTATGGACCTAGGAGTTTTTGCTCCCCAACTTCATCCCAACATGCCAGTGTTCTGCACCTCTTCCCATAAATGGATTCATAAGGATCCATTTGGATGCTTGAGTGGAAACTGTTGTTGTAAGACAACTCAACTAGAGGAATATGTTGATCCCATCTACCTTTGAAGTCCATTGATCATGCTCTCAACATGTCCTCAAGTGTTTGGATAGTCCTCTCAGATTGGTCATGAGTTTAATGATGTTAATACGTACTAAAGTTCAACTCAGTATTTAGAGCATGTTGGAGACTCTTCCATAACTTAGAGGTGAATCTTGGATCTCGATCGGATACAATAGGTAGTGGTACCCCATACAACCTTACCACATCTAAGATATATATCTGTTCCAGTTGATCCAATGAGAAATACCCCCAAATTGTAATGAAGTGTGCAGTATTTGTAAGTCAATCCACAAAAACCTAGATAGAATTGTTTCCTTTGGATGTATTCAGAATTTTGATGATGAAGTCCATGATGATGTTCACCCATTTCCATGTTGGTATGGGCAATGGTTACATCACCCCCTTAGACTTCTGCCTCTCAGCCTTCACTTTATAACATACTAGGAACTTTGATGTATACTCAAAGATCTCCTTATTCATGTTTTCCCACCAATAACACTCTTATATATCTTAATACATCTTTTTCTTTCCTGGGTGAATGGAGAAATTCGAACTATGTGCATCATCTAATAGTTCTTTCTTTAACTCTAGATTTTATGGAACACATAATCTTGACCCAAATCTCACAATTCCTTCTTCATTAAAATTGAAATCTGAGGATTTACCTTTTCTGATAGTTTCCACTTTCTTATGAATTCCCACATCATCCTTTTGAGAATACTTTAACCTTTCCAAAAGAGATGGTTGAGTAATCATTTGTGAAAGGATTGATGGTTTTCACTTCTTTATAATTCCTAGGTCCATCTTCATCAAATCTAAAAAGATTGGATCATTTTAAATTATCATCAATGATAGAATTGCTGGGACCTTTCTACATAGAGCATCCGCCACATTGTTCGCTTTCCCAGGGTGGTAATGGATTGATCAGTCATAGTATTTGATCATCTCTAACCATCTTCGTTGGTGTATATTCAACTCTTTCTGTGTGAATATATACTTGTGGATTTTGTGGTCCATATATGTTTCACACTTCTCCCCAAAGAGGTAATGTCTCCAAATTTTTAAAGCGAAGATCACCACAACCAACTGCAGATCATGTGTTGGATAGATTTGGTCATGAACTTTCAATTTCCTTGAAGCATAGGTAATGAATTTTTCATTTTACATCAACAAAAAACCAATGCCCTTCTATGAAGCATCACTAAATACCACAAAAAGTTCTCCACTCATGGGTAGTGTGAGCATGGGTGCAGTGAAAAGCCTCCTTTTTAACTCCTTGAATCTTTATTCACATTCATCACTCTAAGAAAACTTGACTCCCTTCTGAGTTAGCATGGTGAGAGGGTTTGAAAATCGTGATAAATTTCTCACAAATTAGCGATAATATCCAGCTAACCCTAAGAAGCTATAGATATCCACTACTGATGTTGGCCTCGACCATCCCTCAATTGTATTTATCTTTAAGGGATCTATAGATATCCCATTTATTGTGATGATATGACCCAAGAATTAGACCTACTTCAACTAAAACTCACACTTTCTGTACTTTTCATAGATCTTCTCCTTTTGGAAGGTCTCTAGTACAGTTATTAGATTATCATCATAATCCTCCTTGGTTTTGGAGTATATTAGAATACAGTCTATAAATACTACCAAAAATTTGTCGAGGTAATCTCTAAAGACTCTCTTTATCAAGTACATGAAGATTTTTGGAGTATTAGTGAGTCCAAAAGGCATTAATATGAATTTATATTTCCCGTACGTTGTATGAAAATTAGTCTTGGGGATATCCTCCTTCTTCACCCTTACATGGTAATATCCAAACCACAAATCCACCTTAGAGAAGTATTATGCTCCACGTAGCTGATCAAACAAGTCATAAATTCAGGGAAGAGGATACTTTTTCTTTATTATGATTTTTTTGAGCTCACGATAATCAATGCAAAGGTGCATTGACCGATCCTTCTTTTTTATGAATAGGACTGGTGCACCCCATGGTGAAGCACTTGGGCATATAAATCCATTATCTAGATTCTCATTTAGTTGTTTATTCAGGTCCTCAATCTCTGCAACAACCATTATATATGGAGTCTTGGATATTGGAAATTCCCTAGGTATAAGATCAATTGATAATTCAACATCTCTTCTAGGAGGAAGACCAGACAATTCCTTAAGAAACACTTCAGCAAATTCCCTCACAATATTCATGTCTTCATGGATGGTTTCTTCCTTGGACTCAATCATCTGAGCCAGATATGCATGCTCATAGGGCAGTAATATCCATTCTTGAGATTATGGTGCTAAGGAAGATTCATCCTCTTACTTGCACTTGTATAGAATCGGGGGTTGATTCGCCATATGGAGAGTGATTTCCCTCTCATGACAATTTATGTTGGATCTATATAATGAAAGACAATCCATGCCAAGAATTGCATCAAATTCCACCAGAGGGAGTATGACAAGTTTCATTAGGAAGTTCAATCCACAAATTGTGATAGGGTAGGAGTTATACTCATCAGTTTCAATGATTTCCCCATTTTCCGTAATCACCGACATATTTACTTCCTTGATTTGTGGTGGTTTTGGGATTGTTCTACTAATCTTTTGGGATATAAAAGAATGCGTAGAACTAGAATAAAAAAGTACATTCTCTATTTTTGAATGAACAACTTGCGTAACTATCACCACTCTATTTTCGGGGTTCACTTCAGTAGTAGTGATGGAAAAGGCTCACACTTGCTTCCTTGGAGGTTGTTGGTTGCCTCTAAAAACCCCTGGCTTAGGGTACTGGTTTGAAAAATACCCTGGTTCTTTGTAGTTGAAGCAATGAACAATGCATTGAGGGTCGAATAGAGCATTCCTCTCCTTTTTCGTAACCGTGGTTTTCTCTTGTCGATAGTTAATAGCCATATTCCCTTCTCTCCCACACCCAAAAAATTTCCTCATCCCCTTCATGAAATTTTTGGGGTGCTTCTTTCCACACCTTTGGAAAGCGGGGTGCTGGATTTTCTTAGCACCGTTGGATTTATCCATCGGACCACCGGAATTGAATTCCACCTTATACTTCTTATCCTCATGATACCCCTGAGATTCTATGATCTCTATTTCGACTTTAAGGCACATCGGAAAATTTCATCATAGCTATCAAAGTCATAGATCGCTAGGGATTTCCATAGGCTAGGTTTTATCCCACCAAAGAAGTGGTCAAACTTGAATTCGGGGGTAATGATGAATATGGAGGCATATTGTGCAAGCCTTGTGAAGTTTTCCTCATATGCTCTGATAGATTTGTCGTCTTTTTGCTTCAGGTCAAGGAAGTCCCTTTCCTTCTTAAGTTAGAGGGTGCGTAGAAAATATTTATCGAAAAACATCTTCCGGAAATCCTTCCATTCCAACACCTCGATCTCTTCCTCAGGCTATGTATTTTTGATCAATGTACAACATTGATCAGCTTCACCCTCCATACAATAAGCATCCAAAATAACCTTCTCTTGTTTGGTATATTGAAGGATCAAGAAGATATTTTCAATGGAGTTGATCCATTGTTCAGTGATTTAAGGATCAGATGATCCATTAAAAGTAGGAGGAATTTGTATCATGAAGCTCCCGATTGAGACTTGTTATTTATTAGGGGGGGTTTAATGTTCCTCTTGACCCATGTTTCAATTAAAAACATTTTTTAACTGAGAGAGTATCATGACAAAGTTTGTGATTCCAGCTCCCATCAGATTGGGCATCTCATTAGAACAGTCATCACATTAATCTTCGCATCAGTTGTTATCCTGAGTCCTCCTATTACCATCCATTGGCGAGAATAAAAGAAAAGTTAGTGGTAACACATAAAGGGTAATCCAAAGGAAAAAACAAATGACTTATAAATGACTTTTATTTCCTTAACTTAAGAATTTATAGGCTTCAATCTATGTAATCCATGATCTACTTCCCAACATATATTCTTAGGGGAATTTTTTTACTCCCTTAATAATGGTTCATACTAAGCTTATGAATTTAACAATGCATATCCCCTGGGAGTGTCATAACCAATAGTGAAATAAGTCCCGTTGTCGTGCACCCGTTCCCGTTCGAGTCTAGCTCAAAGCGGTGTTTTTGGGTTTTACCCCTAGGATACATCTGTGCCAGATCCACCTCTACCTGCTCGTATCCAGACAGGGATGTATTTTCTTGATAAACCACTTAATCTATAATCACCAAAATTTAGGGATGTTTTTATTATTCATAGTCTTATCCCTAAGGCTTTCTCTATGGTTTTCTAATCCGAATACCAAAAATAACTAAACCTATCCTTTGATACCAACTATAAAAACCCCACTATTTATTTCACACATAAAAATAATTTATTACATAAAATATTAATTTGAAGAAACATAGAAGATCAAGAGGTCTAGTGTATTTGGGTCTTAGGAACATTACATAACAAATTAAAATATAAAACACAACATCTTATTGAAAACTTCTTATACATGACCACATAATTCCTTCGTACTTAACATTGCATGGGATAACCTGAGGACATGCATAAGAAATGGGTGAGCTATAAAGACCATTAATGGAGTAAAAAAGGCCTAAAATGAAGAATACAGTACATGTTAGGAAATAGGCATAACAATGGATCATAAGAGAAACATGATCATAAAGGCATGATATAACATGATTATCATAACATGGAAATGTGGCAACAACATTTAACATGATATTAGCATGAGCCAAGGATCATTGAACATGAAGCATGAGTAAACCATAATTGCACTTGAATTATCATGAGTAACCCTAATTTCACTTGAAGTATCATAATACTAATCTTTACCTAATGCATTGGAGCGCTATCAGGGCACACCCTTCTTATTCATTACATTTCGTGCATAAATGTACCACATGGATCATACAACATGGATTCATTAAATATAAAAATTTATTCCATGAATAAGAATTATGGAATACATAAATGAAACTATATAATAAATAATTAAATGTGCATAAAGGTGAATACCCTTGATAGAGAAATGGGCATGGTATTCACTATACAATGACTTTGGCTTGGAAAATCGCGGTGCAATTTCGGCAGCATGACGACATGACATAAGAATTCATAAAAATGGATGATGAGAGAGAAATGGGTGTATCATAATATGTATATGAAATGGATATTAAGGGGGTAATATATATATATGTCTTAACACATGTAATGGAATTTAGATTCATAATACAAAATAATTGCTTGAATGTAAATGAGAAGAGATAAATTCCTTATAGAATTTTTGCATGGTAACAGGTGTGCATGGGAGGAAATAATGAGAGAGAAAGAGGTATATCATCAATTAAAACATAAGGAGGAAAGTATGGGGGATGTGAGAAATCACACCCCAATATTTTTATTTGAAAAAAGGGTATAACAACATAATGAAATTTGGAAAAAAATGAGAAAGGAAGAAATCCCTTACTTGGAAGTGTGATCCAAAAGGATTGGGAGAGGCTTGAGAGAGGATTATTGGGAGATTGGGGCACCTTTGGAGGATTCTAAAGATAGGAGGGAATAGGTCGGTCGAGATCCAAAGGATTTGAGTGAAGAGGAAGTGGGAGATTGGGTGGGTTTATATTGGGAAAGAGAGGGAATTCTTTATTATTTAGGTTTTGGGCACCACACATTAAACTAATCAAAAATAAAAACCAACCCATGGTTTTTTCCCATGGTTTTTGACAATGGGGATTATAAAACAATATTTCATAATTACTATATCCTAAATTATTAAAATATTAGGCTTTATTATGTGGAGGTGAGTCACACTCTTAGGGAAATCATTTTAAAATGACAAAATGTTTTATAAGTCTTGGAGGGTCCACTAAGGGTTTGTAAAATAAATATAACAAAGCTAAAATCACATTATTTTAATGGTAAAACATATATTATCTGAAAATACCATTTATAGTATTTTATTACATAACTATTGGGTCATTATGAAGTCATAAAACACATTATATAATTAAATGGTATTTAATTTTTAACCAACAATTCGACTGTCTTAGAAAATTATAAAAAATTCACCATTGGATAATTTTGACATAATTATTCCAAAAAAAATATTCATTTTATCTAAATAATTTTCTAAATATGATAATTTTTACTTTAAAAAAATCCAATATTTATCGAAAATTCACGGGTTTGACAAAAAACACCTTTCAAATCTTAATAAAAATTAAAATTGTATTCAAAAAAATTATACGATCATTTATATTTAATAAAAATAAATTTATTAATAATATTTTATTTAAATATTATTTAATTTAAAAATACATTAATTCATCAAAATATATTTCTTAATTGAATATTAACTAAAAATACTATTTGTGCTTTAAAAATTATTTACAAAGTAACAATAATAAAATGAATGTATATTCTTTATTATATAAAAAAATAATGCACATAATTATAGTGATAAGGTCTTGTTACATAACCCCTTATAACACCCATATAAGACCTAAGGGGAAGTTGTGCGATGGTGAAAGACTCTTTGGGTGACTTGGATAACATCACTCGGGTGATAATCTCTATCAACTTCCACCTCTCACGTAGGTAGTTCTGTTTGAGCTTAACGTGTTGAAGCTCGGCTTGGGCTTGGTCAAGAGTGAATCCCAGTAATGGCACATCCTTTCCGAGCTCTGAAAAATGGGATTTGTATGGAGAAATTCTACTGGATGAGGCCATCACTTCCTTTTTTTGAGTAAATTGGATTTGTTAAATCCCTATATTTATACTAATCATGTGATCACTATTCAACGACTATAATAACAACACTAAAAATTCTTAACTATATTTTGAAATAAAAAAACCTAAAACCAAGGAAGTTCATACGTTATATAACCATTTTACATAATAATACATTTAATTAGATCAAGAAGAATTTTCATTAATGAATTTTTGGTTCGTTACAATTATGATCTATACTGCACCCTTTCTCATTATCTTATTCAATCTCTAGGATCCAGGAGTATCCTTCTTCCAAATTAGTTGATCTTCTTGGACATATGGAGAATTAAACACAAGTGTGTATGTAGAGGTGAGTATAAAAATACTTACTATGGTCATCCAAGATAATGGACCAACCAAATCAACATCTCATGATTATATATACAAATGGTAAATGGGGGTGAAGTCATTTGATATCTCTAATGTGAACAACAGCATAGAGAAAAAAAATTGAATTTATCATGCTACCCATAGCCCACATCCAAAGTGTTCCATAAAAGGATTACTTATATGGTGAATCATATAAAAGAAACTAATCACACATCTCATCAATTTCCAGCCCGTTAATTCACCCATTTTTCACTTATCATTATATGGTGGATAGAATAAAACTATTACTATATCTTAAATGTAATATAGTAAATACACATTTTTAATGTTATCCAATGAATTATCAGAAAATATATCTCTTCTAGTGTAAATACACATCTCCATAGATGAAAACACAAACTTATTCAGAGGCTTAGGGAAATACACATGTCTTGGGATAAATTTTTATAATAGTATACTATAGTAAATAAAAAACTCTAGGGATTCCCCTATATATATGATCCTCAAAATTTGTATAGCACTAAGTATTAGGAGAGATAATATCATGTGCATCCTCGTCTAACTTGATCCATCTTCTACATAAATGAAGGGATTTCTCTAATTCAGGGAATTACCATTATTTTATCCACAATACCAGGATTTTGGATGTACTAATCATCTATAACCATATTATCTATTGAGTTGTCATATTGGGGACACTGGATAAATTAATTATCTCAAAATTATCCCATACTGGATATGTTGATGAAATCACTTATTACTAACAATGTTACAGAAATACCTAGACTATATGATTATAGATAATGGTTGAGTATGTTATATATATCATCATTAGTTTCAAACTATAATAGTTTTCAAGACATGGTGTAGTCACTATCATATAAATTTGACCATATATGAAAGGGTGAGTTCCATGATGATACATCACTACATCCCATGATCATAAATTTTTTTCAATTTCATGCTACATCACAACATAGTTTACAAAATAAACAACTCAATAAATATATAGGACCTTCTACCAACCATATAAAAACTCCCACATAACAAACAATCCACTTAATCATCCACAATGAATCCTATTTTACTATCACATAAGAAAGTGAATCATAATTCAATGGAAAATAGATGTTTTTATTGAATTATCTATCTATCCTCATAACCATACAAAAAATTTCCAATTATTAATTGTAATTCATCAATACATCATTGGGAGATATTGTATATACTTAACCGAGTCCCAGATAACATCTGTTCCACATGGATCATCATCCCAAATATTCCCATTATTCATTACCTTAAATCCATGGTTATCAACTTTTATTCACTTTCAATTTTTCAAGGAAAATTATTTATAAATTCTTTACATTACTAGATATTGTCAATATTTATAATTTGATCCCTTAATCTAATTTTATTATTTCAATAAATGTTTTTCCATTCTTTGATATGATTGTTTCCATTAAAATAACTTATCCAACCACATACAATTACATTCCTTATTTCACAACAATTCACTATGAATTTTAGAACTACTAAATTATATTTGTAGTTAAGTTACACATATCCATACATTTTATATGTTCTATAACAATATTCTTCCTTAACAAAATCTCTTCACCATAGATTCATTATTTAGTATCAAAACCCTTTTATTTACTCATCCTATGGATTTAATTTTTACATAATGAACACAAAATTTTTTATTTTCATTTCTATGGGGAATAATTAACATAACAAATGATACTTCTTATTATCTATAAACAACCTCAATAATAGATGAGTTTCCAACTAAGTAAATTCAAAAAATTTTATGGAAGTTACTTTCATCCAATTATTGAATTTAATTTCCAATTCATGTCCTCATAAAATTTAAATAGATAATATTAATATTAGATTTTAATAATATTTATATAATCAAATCAAGGAATATTTTACATCCCTATCACGTTATTCACAAAAAATTGAGTTCTTTTACCACATTTAGTAATTACCTAATTACCGACAACATTTAACTATGAAACCATTCATTTTTAACAAGGTTTCATTATTTTTAGATAAAAAATAAAAAAATTTATAATATATTAAATATTCTTTCATAAAATCCATCTATCAATGGGTACTAAAATTACCAAAACTATGTTTTTTCTAGGAAATCCCATGCTAAAAATTTCAATTTCTTGTGATCAAATATTACCCCATATGCACACTCACATGAAATATTTGGACCTAGACAATGGGGGTTCCATGTGATTCCCCACATTTCTCTATGCATGAATATACACCAAATTTCCCATTATTTGAGATGAACTATTTTTTTTATAGATTTATTATCCATCACTGGGATGCATCATCCCCCATTTGAGCCTCTATATTTCAAGATTTTCCCTAGAACATCATATTTAACTATTGTGTAGGGCACCATATAGATCCTATAAGATACTGAATGTGTCTCATGTGTAGATGAAATCATTATATGATCAATATTGGATGATTGAGATCCTAACCCATAATGTATGGTATTGATTTATGTTGATCATATAATAATATAATAAGAAGGTAATAAGAAATCCTATAGTCATGAAAAGAGTGGTCACACCTTTCCAATACCCCATCACTTACATTGTGTGATCCAGGTTGTTCTTTCATAGATCGAACATCTGAGAGTATCCACCATATTTGGTCTCTATAGCTACTATCTATGCTGGTTTTCTAGATTGATAAGCACTTGTATTTACACTAAATTTTAACATAATCCTCATAAAATCCCTTATATAACATAAATTTTATTTTTATCACTTGAATAAATCTATAAGGATCCAATTTCTAGATAAAATTTGGATTAAAAAATAGTATATCCCTAATATAAAATATAAACAACTCATTAGATAAATCTAAAAACAGACCCATTATATTTGAATTTGAATTGTCTATATATGAGTATTTGGTTTGAAAACTAATTTTTCAAGATTTTTTTCATCTCAAATTTATATAAAAATGATCAATTTCAATCTCTAAAAAATATATCATAAAATAAAACTATATATCTAAAAACAATACATCATTAGTTTTTCTTAGGGATGTATACTATCATATATGAAAAACAAAATTTGATTCATATGCTTAAACCAATGAATTTTAGAGCGATGATTTTATAATAAAATATTCTTTCTGTAATAACTCAAAATCCATTCAATTAATTTTAAGAAAAGAAATCTCATTATGCCCCTCTTGATTAGAAGATTGAAATACCAAAATTTTAATATTAAATTTGATGGTTTGTACTATAATCAAAATATAGAGGATTAAAGGATATATAATTTAATAAAAAGTGTTTAGATAAAATAAGAACCATACCTAATTTTATTACCTCTAACAAATATCTCCCATTCTCCAATGAGCCCTAATTGCCATTACCTTCTCAATATGACTATATATCCCACATAAAAATGGTTATAAGTTGTTGATAATGACTTTATGGAAAAGGATAAATAACACATAATTTTTTTCATTAATTTAAAACCCCCCACGGGATATGAAATGCTTCAAAATCACTATGAAATTACACATTTTATACCATAGGGTAAAAAAACCATTTTAGACTAAATAGAATAGTTTTTTTCCAAACTAATATTCCAAAGAAGGTGAATTTATTTTTTACCTTTTAAATAAAAATTAATAAATTATAAAAATTTACATTGAAAATAAAATCTCTACAATTAGAATGGGGTCACTTCTGGTGTAATCCATGATATCAAATCCTCTCTAACCTAAAATAATTTATCCTTATAAATAAAATAATCAAATAAAACTAAATAAATATATTCATCTATCATTATATTCTAGAAGGAGTAATACTCAAATAATAAGTATCCCATGAATGGAATAAATAGATACAAGGGATTCAACTATAACTTTTAGAATAACCTTCTACAATCAGTAAAGAACATGTTAAAATTTTGTCTCCTCACCGAGCTTTCCCTATCAAGGGTTCCATTCTGGATAATTGTTTAATCATATAAAAAATGAGTTAAGAGTCCTATTTTCATGAAACCAATCCCACATGAGGTCATACCAATAACAATTCTCTTTTAAATCGATATCCACACCATTAAACTAAAATTGGACACATAAAATACTATTTAATCATTAAAATAAAAATATTTGGGACATCATTAAAAATTACAATTATACTTAAAAAAACCATCACACTTCATCAAACTTTACCATATTTCTATAAAAACAACATCATTATCCTAACTATAAGGAAGAGTTTAAGCCTTCCATATTCACGAATTTGTAATCCCAACCTACCTCCTCACTAAAAAATCCTCATGATTCAATATAGAACTAAGGAACATCGATATATGAAGATATACATATTAATGAATCCATGGAATCATAAAATCATAAGGGATCTGAAAATTTTTTAAAAAACCACCAACCTTTCATCTTTTGATATACGTGAAATTCATTAGTTGAAATTATAAAAGATGTTATCCATAAATTGAAATAATATATCTACCTTTAAATAGTCACATGAAAATACATTTCTCTCTAAAACCCTAGTGAAAGGGTAACCTTGGATGGCCCCAATAATTTAACCAGAATGAAACAAGGATATAATACATATTTTGAGAGAACCACTAATCATGGGCTCAAAAAACAACAAAAAATTAAATTCTAAATGAGGATAATTAAATTAATAATCATATAGGGTCACATTATCCGACTCTTCACTTTTTATTTTTTTATCAAAGAATTCCCCATGTCAAGGAGTATCACTCCAGTCAATGAGAACATACAAATAAATCACTCTCATATCCATTAAACATGACATGAATATAATAAATAATCCCATAACACTAGAATTTGTTCCACCCTCATAAATTATTTCCATATACTTATACCCACACTAGAGGATAATTTATACTGGTATAGGAAAATGTTTCTCATGATACTGATATCTATTGGTCACCTCAGAAAGAAAATCATCAACATATAGTAATTCTAAATTAAGGTAAAATATTGAATTCCCTACATCTTCATTATCATAACACCACCACTTGATGACCATAATCATCCTACTATATTGGCCTTTCTGATTCCACAAAATGTTGGGACCACTTTGTGTATGAAGATTGTATTTGTTGTCAACAGTTGTCAATACTTGTCAAAATGAAGAAGGAGATGAAGAAGGACTCCAAAGTTAATGGAGATTTTATGAAGTGAGGATACCTGGAGAATTGTTATGAAATCATATCATTGAATGTCATACTTGGGAAATTCTCTATGAAGAAAATTCAGACGATTTTTGAACAGATCCTAAGTTCAAAGAACTTGTGTCAAAGGTGACACATTGTTTACAACAATTAAGAATTGTGAGGTATCATCTGCTTAAGTATGATTGAAAAAGAATTTTAAGAATACCATGCAACACTTCATGATTTCATGAGAACCATGAAAGAGCTTACTTGAATAAAATAATCATATGATTTGAATGAAGTATAAAATGATGGCTGAAGAAGAAGAGAGAGTGTGGAAGGGATTGACATTCTAATAAGGTCATGAATTACACATTGTCTTGAAATCAGATGATTGTTTCACTGTTCTTAATGTTCCAAATACATGTATCAAAGGTGATGCATTGTCTGCAACATTGAAGGTATTTGAAGAAGCTTCAAGCCTCCACTTTTGTATGAAGAGATATGATTGGAGTTCTTTGGAATTAACACTCCAAAATTATTTGAGGATTTTAAGTGAGGATGAAGAAGTACTTTGGAATTAATATTCTAAAAAGAATGGACTTAAACTATGAAGATACCTTGATGATTTGTATTTCACAAATATCATAAGTTTGGGGAACTTGTGATGCAAGCCTTATGAAGTATAGGGGGAGTAAAGAAGTGTTTTTGGAAAAGGAAAGAAAGTGGCGTGCAAGTAAAGAGTGACACGCAAGTCAAAAGTGGCACACAAGTATTGGCGCATAAGTATATGTGGCTCGCAAGTCATAATTCAGGATCATCACATCAAAATTTGACAAAGGAAATAAAATGGCGCGCAAGTTAAAGATTGGTGCGCAAGTCAAAAAGTGGCATGCAAGTATAAGTGGCGCGCAAGTGATGTAGTGGCATGCAAGTGATGTAGCAATGCGCAAGTATTGGTGCGCAAGTCTAGGTCACACAAGTCACAAAAATTCCTATAAATAGATGACTCACCTCCTCATTTTTTAAGACTCAACACTTAAGAGAAAATTTGAGCTCTGAGCGCTCAAGTAGTAGAGAGTATTGGCGTGAAAGTGGTGCCGCGCAAGTGGTGCCACACAAGTGGTGCCGCACAAGTGGTTCCGCACAAGTGGTGCCGCGCAAGTGGTGCCGCGCAAGTGGTTCCGCGCAAGTGGTGCCGCGCAAGTGGTGCCGCGCAAGTGGTGCCGCGCAAGTACTGCCGCGCAAGTGCTGCCGCGCAAGTGATGCCACACAAGTATTCTCGTGCAAGTTTTGGTGCGCAAGTTGTTAGAGGTGAGCAAGCGAAGAGTGTGTTAAAACCAAAGGTGGCGCGCAAGTTTTGATTTGGGAACAATTGTGGCATGCAAGTATTTGGTGGCGCGCAAGTAGGGAGGTGCGCAAGCAGGGTGGCACACAAGTAAGAATTGGCACGCAAGCTGTGAGTGGTTCTAGATGTTCTTATCAGCTTATGATCAACTGAGTTATGATTCTAGAAAGAAGAAGAAGAACAGAATAGAAGAAGATTTAGTGCATTTGGTTATTACACTAACAAGAAGAGAAGAAGAATAAGAAGGAAAAGAGCTCAACTACATTCCATATGCATGATCACATGCGTTTATGAACAAGAGAAGGACTCACTCAGATGATTCCAAGTGAACTGATCTTCACTGCCTGAATAATCACATTAGTATATGTGATTCTTGCCAAGAAGAAAGAAGAAGTGTTAGTGTATTCTGTTACTGCACTAAAAAAAGGAGAAGTCCTAGTGAAGCTGGTTTTTCACTAGTGAAGAAGAAAAGAATAAGACAAGAAGAATTGTTTGCCTACTGCTTTGCAAGTAATCAAGTGAAGAGCACTGAAGGAGATCAAGAGCAGAACCTACCTTTTGAAGAAGGAAGAATACTGTCTCCTTAGGCAGTATAAAGAACCAGCTAGAGGCTGCAAGTTGGACTAGGCTATCACCAGTCCAGGGAAGAGGATTGTTTCCCAACCCCCTTTAAAGTGTAGGGACTCACACTGGCTATATGATTGTTTTCTTAGACACTCCATTATAAAAGCATATCACACTATAATGGAGAATCCATGCACTGGTCATACCCATTCATGGAAAAGACGTAGCTACTCTTATTGAGTGGTGAACCTTGTAAAAATACCATGTGCATATTTTTACTGCTTTCTATTATTGCATGCGAGATGGAAAAGAGAATAAGAGAATCAAGATCCTATCAGGTCAAGAGGTACATGGATAAAAGTTGGAATTGGTTGAAAAAGTCCCCAACACTAATTCACCCCCCTCTCAATGTTAGGTATATCCCAATCTGGTCCTCTCAATTGGTATTAGAGGGATAGGTTCACCTCTGTTGGATTCTCTACAGTGAATTTATTCTCTTTTGAAGATTTGAGTTTCTTTCCTGAATTAACAATGAAGTTCACTTTCAGTGAAAATTCAGTTAGCTCTGAACAGAAGGCTATATCTATCAAGACCATGATGAATAGGAAGAAGAAGGAGAATAAAAAGTTGAAGAAGAAGTCCCTCCTATCTATAGAAGAGGATGTATCTGGTTCTCTATATCTGAAAGACATTGAAGACACACCAGACTTGGAAAGTTATGATAAGGTGACTCAAGTTTCCACTATTAAGATGGATAACATTCCTACCTCAAATGATCAAGAGGTATGTGTTAGTACATTTGTAAATTATCCTCATGATGAAAATGCTAGCACAAGTGGTGATGATCAATCTACAACATATCAAGAAATATCAGTTGATAGATTAAGAATGATTCTGCATGGTATTCCTAAAGAAAGTGCATCCCTGGTTTGTGGAGTATTTCAATGTATGCAGGAAAATATCACTCAGCTGGAAGAAGAAACTGATGCGTTGGAGAAAGGCTTACAAGAAAAAATTGTTGAATGTTTAAAGCTCTACAGACAGGTTGGAGCCTTTGAAGCAACCAAGAGGGGATTTGAATTAATCTCTTCAAAGTGTCTAAAAGATGTTGAAGAAAAAGAGGGAGTCAATAAGACTCTAGAAGAGAAGATCCATGCACTTGAAGATGAGCTGAAAAGCGTCAATGAAGTCAAGAAGTTACATTTAGAAGATAACTCCAAGAAGATCAATGAACTTGACTCTTTGTTACAAAACAAAGTAAAGATGCATGAAGATGAAGTTGAAAGATTGAAGAAGGCTTTTGAAGATAAGATGACTATGATTGAAGACCAAAAGGTCATCCTCAATATGAGATGTCTAGAGTTGGAAGATCAGTTGACCAATCTTGAAAAGACACATATCGATTTTTCAAAAAAGAAGGAAATAGTTGCTGCTAGTACCCAATGTTCACTGAAGGATTCTACTGTCAAAAGACCTCAAAAATGTGAAAAGAAGATCATGACTTCACTCATTGATCCATCACAAGAAGTTGAGAAAGTAAAGGTATCATCCATACCAACTTTTATTAATGTTTCTAAAATTGATTCTATAAAAAGTACAAGTTGGAAGAAAATTTCTAAACAATTTTGGATGAAGAAAAGTGAGATGAAACCTATCACCATGGATAGGGTGGATAAGGGAAAGCGTGTGGAAGATAGATCCCCACAGAAAGCACAACATAACAAGAAGAATACTCAACAAACTTATCAATAAGATGACAAGAAGTCAAGGTTTGTTGGTCAATGCTGGTGCTGTAATAGGTTTGGGCATTGTGCAATAGATTGTTGGTACAATCCCTGAATTATAGAAGCACAGAGAAAGCCCATCTCAAGGGGGAGAAATCCAAAGAATAAGAAACAACATCCATAGATCCAGAGACATTAGTATACTGCACATAGATTTGGAATGTTAAATAACATCTGTGATGTATGCAATAGGAGTGGTCATATGAATGGTACATTTTCAAATAAGAAAAGAAGACCACAGAAGCTGGGAAAGAATGAAGAAGCATCCTTGGGAAGAAATCAGATGAAGAACGTGAAAACAAATTCTCCCAAGAAGATTTCAAGAAGGGAAGATGAGAAGTCTTTGGATTCTAAATCCAAAAAGGTGAAGGTTGGTGCATCCAAAAGAACTACTTAGAAAGAAGAAACTCAAAAGAATCCATGTAGAAGATCCTATCATAATGCCTCAATCCCTAATGATATATTAGTGGTTTGGCCAGAATATTTGGACAGAATGAGGAAAATAGAAGAGTCACAAGCTAAGGATAGTGCTAAAAACAAAAAGAAGATTCTATGTAAAGACAATTAAGTTCTGTGTGTGAGGTGCAACAAGGCTGGTCATACTGTGAGAAAGTGCTTTGAATTTATTCCAGCACAACAAGAATTCCTCAAAAAGATGAAAGTTGCACTAGGAGATTCTAGTGCTTTGAAAGCCCTTGAAGAAAGAATATTCACACATAAAGATATGGAAGAAATAGTGAGGTCCACACAATCACAATCAGCATTGAAGATCAAATGTGAAAGTGTGAGGAGTGAAGCAAATGGATCATCTTGGTTGAGAAAATCATCTCAGCCTTCCTACTTTGAAGATTTTCTAAATATCACGTCATTGGAAATGGTATGTTATTTCTAAATCTCTCATCCTTGGATACTCAAAATAAATATCATTCTACAAAGGGGGAGTAATAAAGATAATCAATGACATAAGAAGAGTGAAAGTGCCCCAAGTCCACTTATCCTAGAAATTTCACTTGAATGTTTTTGATATGTTTGTTGAAGTGAGTGTAGGAATTTCAGATTGATTATTTCTTATCACATTCAATATCTTCGGCTAGGAATGAAAGTGGAAAACCCCTTGAAGAAAAGTGTATGAGTTCTCATCTCATGTGGTGTCATATTAAGCGGGTAATGGAAAACTTTTTTGTCTAAATCAAATCCTCTTGTTTTCTACACAGAGCATTGCTCAAGTAGACATAGACTGAAATGATTGATGGAACACTGCTTAAGTATGGAATGATACCCTCTCTACCATGAACTTTGTATTTCTTGTCAATAAGGGGATAGAAATGAAATGAATGTATGGGGGAGAGAAAGAAGGGAAGAGATCAGATTCTCATTTTGACATTGACACATTAATCTGAGGAGACTTTAAGGTATTGACAACAAAATACAAAGGGGGATATTGTTGGGACCACTTTGTGTATGAATATTTTATTTATTGTCAACAGTTGTCAATACTTGTCAAAATGAAGAAGCAGATGAAGAAGGACTCCAAAGTTAATGGAGATTGTATGAAGTGAGGATACCTGGAGAATTGTTATGAAATCATATCATTGAATGTAATACTTGGGAAATTCTCTATGAAGCAAATTCAGACGATTGTTGAACAGATCCTAAGTTCAAAGAACTTTTGTAAAAGGTGACACATTCTTTACAACAATGAAGAATGGTGAGGTATCATCCACTTAAGGATGATTGCAAAAGAACTTGAAGAAGACCATGCAACACTTCATGATTTTATGAGAACCATGCAAGATCTTACTTGAAGAAAATAATCATATGATTTGAATGAAGTAGAGAATGATGGTTGAAGAAGAAGAGAGAGTATGTAAGGGCTTGGAATTCTAAGAAGGTCATGAATTAGACATTTCCTTGAAATCAGATGATTGTCTCACTATTCTTAAAGTTCCAAATACATGTATCAAAGGTGATACATTGTCTGCAACATTGAAGGTATTTGAAGAAGCTTCAAGCCTCCACTTTTGTATGAAGAGAGATGATTGGAGTTCTTTGGAATTAACACTCCAAAAGTATTTGATGATTTGAAGTTAGGATGAAGAAGTAATTTGGAATTCATATTCCAAAAATAATGGACTTAAACTATGATGATGCCTTGCTGATTTGTATTTCACAAATATCATAAGTTTGGAGAACTTGTGATGCAATCCTTATGAAGTATAGGGGGAGTAAAGAAGTGTTTTTGGAAAAAAAAGAAAGTGGCGTGAAATAAAGAGTGGAACGCAAGTCAAAAGTGGCGCGCAAGTCAAAAGTGGCGCGCAATTATTGGAGTGCAAGTATATGTGGCGCGCAAGTCATAATTCAGGATCATCACATCAAAATTTGACAAAGGAAATAAAATGGCGCGCAAGTTAAAGATTGGCGCACAAGTCAAAAAGTGGCGCGCAAGTATAAGTGGTGCACAAGTATAAGTGGCGCGCAAGTGTATGTTGCGTGCAAGTTAGATTCCAACGTCATCATATCAAAAATGACAAAGTAAAGAAAGTGGCGCGCTAGTGATGGAAGGGCGTGCAAGTGATTAAGCGACGCGCAAGTGATGAAGCGGCATACAAGTATTAGTGCGCAAGTCTAGGTCACACAATTCACAAAAATGCCTATAAATTGATGACTCACCTCCTCATTTTTTAAGGCTCAACACTTAAGAGAAAATTTGAGTTCTGAGTGTGCAAGTAGTAGAGAGTGTTGGCGCGCAAGTGGTTCCGCGCAAGTGTTGTCGCGCAAGTGCTGCCGCGCAAGTGCTGCCGCGCAAGTGCTGCCGCGCAAGTGCTGCCGCGCAAGTGCTGCCGTGCAAGTGCTTCCGTGCAAGTATTTCTGCGCAAGTATTTCCACACAATTATTTCCGCACAAGTATTCTCGCGCAAGTTTTGGCGCGCAAGTAGTTAGAGGTGCGCAATCAAAGAGTGTGTTAAAACCAAAGGTGGCACGCAAGTTTTGAGTTGGGAACAATTGTGGCGCGCAAGAAGGGAGGCGCGCAAGTAGGGTGGCGCACAAGTAAGAATTGGTGCGCAAATGTGAGTGGTTATAGAAGTTCTTATCATCTTCTAATCAACTGAGTTGTGATTCTAGAAAGAAAAAGAAGAACAAAAGAGAAGAAGATTTAGTGGAGTTGGTTATTACACTAACAAGAAGAAAAGAAGAAGAATAAGGAAAAGAGCTCAACTACATGCCATATGAAAGATCACATGCGTTTATGAACAAGAGAAGGACTCACTCAGATGATGCCAAGTGAACTGATCTTCACTGCCTGAATAATCACATTAGTATATGTGATTCTTGCCAAGAAGAAAGAATAAGTGTTAGTGCATTCTGTTACTGCACTAAAAAAAGGATAAGTCCTAGTGCAGCTGGTTTTGCACTAGTGAAGAAGAAAAGAAGAAGAAAAGAAGAATTGCTTGCCTACTGCTTTTCAATTAATCAAGTAAAGATCCCTGAAGGAGATCAAGAGAAAAACCTACCTTTTGAAGAAGGAAGAAGACTGTCTCCTTAGGCAGTATAAAGAACCAACTAGAGGCTGTAAGTTGGACTAGGCTATCAACAGTCCAGGGAAGAAGATTGTTTCCCAACCCCCTTTAAAGTGTAGGGACTCACACTGGCTAGAGGATTGTTTTCCTAGCCACTCCATTGTAAAATCATATCACACTATAATGGATAATCCATGCACCGGTCATACCCATGCATGAAAAGGACGTAGCTACTCTTATTGAGTGGTGAACCTTGTAAAAATATTGTGTGCATATTTTTACTGCTTTCTATTATTTCATGCGATAGGGAAAAGAGAATAAGAGAATCAAGATCCTAACAGGTAAAGAGGTACAGGGATAAAAGTTGGAATTGGTTGAAAAAGTCCCCAACACTGATTCACCCCCCCTCTCAGTTTTAGGTATATCCCAATCTGGTCCTCTCACAGAACTCATCCACCTCTAACATAGGATATTAAGAATTCATCAATAATCAAGAAGTGGTCTAACCAAAACTCTATAATATTACCTAGGTAATGCGAAGAGAACACTGATGTTGTCTTAGAAGGACTCAAAACCATTATTTTTTTACAATCTCATTACAAATCTTCATATTTAATTTTATCATGTTTTCCAGTGAAAAATATTAGATTCTTTTGACAATCAATGTAATGGTAAAATGGATTTCATATCAACAATATTTAAAACAAATCTCAAAAACTAAGGATACACCATCAAAATAAATTGAAAATTGAAAATTTGGAATGAATATTCATTGAGTTTTATTGTTCCTAAAAAGATGAAAAAATAGATAACATAAAAATATATAAGTATTTTTCAATCCAAAACAATTAAATTTATATAATCTTTATTTAAAATCTTAAAGAATTAATATAGTATGAAATATAAACTAATTAAAAGGAGAGACATTGCTTGAGTTTATTTGGTAGGGGCTGTCTTGAGTTAGGTGATAAAATACTATCTTCTATAAACTAACATGAAAAACATTAATTAAAATTATAACAATGAAAAGTAAAACTAAATACAATGAAAAAATATGGAAGGGATAAATATTTTTTACCCCCATGTGGGTAATGGGTTTTGAAAACCACAAAATAGATTGTTTTAGGATTCCATCATTAGCCTAATGGAATATGGGGTTATTTCTCTAGAAAAACCCCATATTATTTCTCTAAACACCCATAAGTGGATTATATGTATAGAAACCCCCTAGGAAAAGGAGTGGAAATATTTCACCCCAAAATAATGAAGAAATAGAGAAATAAATTTGTATAGGGGAGGAAGAAAAGAGAGGGAGGAACCCTATTAACATTTATGGTGCCATCCTCTATGTGATATGTAAGTTTTTTTATATGAGGTACTCACATCCCTAGAGGCTCTCTAAGATATTATTCTTCTTTGACTTCCAACACATTGTTTACCTATGTGATGGTCACTTTATTTTCATCAAAACATTCTAAGGGAAACATTATTGTACCTAAATTGGTAATTATAGTATAAGGAATCTCATTTTTCTATTTATTCTCAATTAACTATGAATTAAATGAATGTGAAAAAATCTATCCCCATAATAAAATTCAACATTAAACATGACCCCCGTAAGAATTGACATTGATAATTCATTTATCAAAAAGGGAAATGGATGATCAATTAATTATTCAAAATATTTATTCTAAAATTAAGTGTTATCTTAAATAAAAAAAGTGGTCCATGGTATTAATTTTCAATTATAAAAGTCTATGTGATCAAATAGAAATTCAGTTACCATAAAGTTAGACTAATAATTTTCTAAATCATTTTAATCTCTAACACTCAATTCAACAGTTATGGTGATGATAACATTCTATTTATACTATGAAATGGGTAAAAATAAGTTAAATTCATCAATCATGAAATTCACATTAGGTTCAATAATATAAAAAGTGGGTTGTTGTATTGTTTTTCATTTGGGATCATTATTGATTTGTGATTGTCATAAAAAAATTCTTCCTCCACAACTATGTGTTTCTGTAATAATATTTATTTAAACATATTAAAAAAAATTAAATCATGTCATTATGGAATTATATTTCTTATTTAAATTTTAGACTATTGATTGTTATTTGATATATTATTCCTTAAAATTAAATATTTTAGTCATCCATTATTATGATTAGATACTCCCGGACAATGTTGTAAATATTATATCACACTATCAAACACATTAAATTATATTTTTTATTTTTTACTAAAAAACCACAGTAAAGAAGAAACCCTATGATCTATCCTAACGATTTCCTAGATAAAGAAATGGAAAAATAATAAAAAATTAAATAGAAGTAATAAAAATATAGAAAATGGGGTGTTTTTTATTTGAAAGTGTGAATTGTAATAATGATATTAAAATGAAATATGTTATGCAGAGAAATTAAATATAACCTAGTAAAATTTCTCTTATTATTGAGCCATCATAACTCTTAAAGGATAATTTAAAATTCATAACTTACCTGACTTATACCAAGATAAACCAAAAAATATATGTGAGTTCATTTGATATTACCTCTTAGGACACAATTAAAAATTTGAATTAATTCAACAATGAACACCAATAATTGATAAATTTGTACATTATTTCATATTATAAGAAAATCAAGGAAACACTTGATGAAATAATATAATTATATATATATTTTATTTATTTAAAATTGTATCACACTAAAAAATATGCTCCCATGAATGGTATTCTATGTATTTAACCAATAAATGCCACTTAAAGGAACACTCTTGAGAAAAAGTGTTGGGAAAAGAAACCAACAAACTCAAATCATTAAATTATCTATTTTATTGATGAATGAATGTTTATTTTTGTTCCCATGATTCTTATTTATGAATGATGGAAATAAATAATGAAAAAAAAATAAAAAAATAAAAAAATAAGTAAAATAACATAATTTTTTTAATCATTGAAAGAGTACAAATAGATATATTGGGATTACATGATAAGGAACTCCCTAGATCAATTACAAGGAAGATAAAAGTGAATTGTGAGAAGAGAGATGAAAATTAATAAATATGACATCATGGTCATGGAACTAAATTACCTTTTATATTCCTAGCCTCTTAAAATTTTTCTTGAAAGTTTCTAGCCCATAAAATTGAGGAGTAGTCATATATTTTTATAAAATTAGGGTGAAAAAATTTCCCTCCAATTCCATCCTTTGAAATTTCTATTCATGTTTCACACCTTCTAAGGAAAAATCTATAAAAATGATAAAAAAATAATGTTATTTAAATATATATTATCCATTATACAATAATATTTTTGGTTCATTTTAAATGTTTATAAAATTAAAAATATAAATTAGTAATTTAAACATTTCTAGATTAGAATAATTTTCAGTTACTCCTATTTTCACGTGTTAACCAATAATATTAATGAATTAATCATTCCCATAGATTTTAAGAATTTATTTTTCAAGGAGTATTATATAATTTACTACTACATTATACCCATTTAGAGATTTATGGACTAATTTATCACACTTATATTGAATGTTGGTAATTCTATATTCCCCAAGATTTTCTAATTTACATGTTTCATTTATGACCCATTTGGTTGGATTTAGTACTAGGTATAGTTGAATAAAATAAATACCAATAACCACAAAATCCTAAAATATTTATTTTTCAATTTTATTTTTGTAGTGATTTTTTTGAAAATACTACCAAACTAATATTTTCCTAAGAAAACCAGAAATAGTGATATTTCACTTTTTAATGTATTTATACATAATGAATGAAAAATAATGGTTAAATTAAAAGTGATCAAGTTATGTGATAATATAATTTTTTTAAATAATCTATTTATGGGTGAAAATATATTATGCATTTATAATTTTCAATTAACACACAAGGAAAAAACCAATAGAGAGTCTTGACCAAAATTAAAATCATTACATAATATTCTATGACGAGTACCCCAATTAGGAAATTGATAATTGACGTAGTGCTTACTTCTCTTGGAATAATTTTACATATCAAAAATCTATATGAAACTATATTATGGAATTAATTTTTTATAAGCTTGCTCATCACCATTAGAGATCCCAACTCTCACTATGCTTTCCTTGTGTCACATTGATCATAAAAATCAAAAAAATGTTAAGTTAACCATAAATGGAAGTAGAATCCATGATAATATAGTATTATAACTTCTAAAATCCTATAGAACTCCACAAAATCTCAATTATCATAGAACAATTTCTAGATTCTAAAAAAAAACATAAAAATATGGAGTTTATAAAAGCATCAGTGAATTATTTTTCATCCCATAAGGATTATATTCCATAACAAAACAAGGCTAATATCAGGGTATTCTTGGGTATGCTGATATTCTTTATCCAGGATATTTCCATACTGTACCATATAATCTCCTAATATCATCTAACCATATCTAACACTAATATAAGACTCATGATTTGACTTTAATAAATAAACACTTCATCACAAACATTATTTCTTAATAGGCATTTAATTATTTCATCATAATCATATAATACATTATATTACTACATTAAACTAGAAAATTACTTTCATAATAATAGTTATAATTTATTCTACAGAACAAATAACTATATAAGGGACCACCATAATCTTGAACTCTGGAGATTCAAACTCTATAGATAATGAAAAATATATAAGAAACATGATTATAATAAATAAAATAATAATTTTCTAAATGGACATGGTATAATAACTAAGAGAATGTTCTGAATGAATTTTAGGATGTTAGAATGGAGTGTATTTATAAAGGGTAATATGACTTTAAGAATAAGACCATTGGAATTTAACTATTGGGAATCAAATTAGTATAATAGTATTGTAGCTTTAATTCAAGAAAGTTTCCAATAAAAATATTATAATTTATTGATAATAATATAAAAATTATTAAAAATTTATATTATTCAAGTACTAGCTATATAATTACTTATATACGATTTATAATAAAAATTTTATTTTCTAGAATAAAGAGTTTTAATTTTTTTTAACCGAGAAAATGATTTTGAAATACAATAAGAGTTTAATTTATTAAATAATTGGTAAATGTAGAGAAAATTATTTTCCTAAAAAGAACATTAAATTTAGAATACTCAAATCAGTATTAGATAATGGTTAATTTTGTTTAAATTTCTGGTACAATCATATTTATTTGTTAATAGTAAAATATGATAACCATATCTTGTAACTATTAAGAAATAATTATAATTTAAAAATGATATAATAATTTATATATGAAAATTAATTTCAAAAAATAATTTATCATTTAATGTAATTTATTTTAATGAGTTAATTTATTTTTCAAAACCTATAAATAACATCTCATATTTTAAAATTGAAATTATGGTTTTAAAAACAATATTTTGTTTAAAATTGATATTTCCTTGGTCAGGGTAGCATAATATAATATATCTCTCTTATAAAACATAAAAATACCAAAAAAACATGTCTTAAATTTCAAAATAATGAGCTAAAACTATATACAAGCAACAAGTTTTTAGTTTTTGGAAATGAATACTTAAAAGGATTATGTTTAGAAATTAATAAAAAATTCACAATTATTTTTTAAAAATACCCACACATTCAACAATTCCCCATCACTCAAAAATTATTGGTCATTTTTCTGTGCAATTATTACCACCCAAGATTCCCTAAAAGTGAAATTAAGGTTTAAATTTATTCTTTACATTCTTTAAGAAGTTACATTTCATGTAAAGGGTTTATATTATATTATATTTCATTATATGGTTAATCCTTACAAATTCCCTTTCATTTAATGTGAAATTTTGTTATAATGTATTAATATATTTTACATATATTATTATCAATGGTATAACTCTATTATATCTCATTATATCACCTTTTTAAGTTGTTATATTTTTTAAATATTCAAATTAATAAACTCCATTTTTCATATCCTTATTAATGTTATGTATTTGTGGGATTATGGAAGTATTATTTCTAAGAGGTGATATTTTTAAGGAAGTGTGATTGAAATATAGCTAGTGGAGCATCTATTGGGTCCTATGTGTTTTAAAATAGAATGTAGCATAGGTTAAACTTTTCCATTAACATAGGATGAAATGTAAGTCTCTTATTATGGAAATTTTATGTCCCTAATGCTTATAAAATATTTGTGATAAAAACTACTAATTACTAGAGGGGTTTTCTGAATAATTTATTTAGTATACTTTCATTATAAATAATTTATTTAATGTGTATTTTCAATTTAATCCTTTTATAATTGATGTAACCTACTCTATTTATTCATTATCATTCCTTTGATAAGGGTTTTTCTCATTGCATTGAGAATATCCTATTGTTTCTAATTTGATATTTGGATATTCACATAGATATCCATAATTCCATTTAGCATATACCAAGATATTAATCACAGTAAACTTCATGGAATCTTAGAAAATGGAAACATAAAAGTGGGTGATATATAATTCTCAGTAAGGGTATGCATAAAATTGATTCAATATTAAATAAATAAGGAATAAAAAATATATAAAGGAAAATAAGTTAAACACATTCCATTTAATCAATAACATGAACATAAAGAATAATTTTGCTGGAATAAATGATTATCAAGTAATTACATATAAAAAATGACATGAGATTGAAAATTATACATGGATATTATAACTAATCTCATCATCACACGAAAATCAATAAATAACTCATAATTATTGAATATATATTGTCATACATCATAACCCTACTATCAAGTCATTGTGAGTTAGGACCCAAACTTTTACACAACATATTCAATTAAAATTAATCTATAATTTACATTATTTCATTACAAATTATATATTTAGTTAATATTTTTAGAGGGTTAGGTTATAACTGTTACATTAAAAACCAATATATTAAAAAGTGGACACTTCTATTTAGAATCCATTTTATCCAAAACAAAACATTTAAAAAGAAATATATTTTCTTTTCTTGAATCATCTTCTCAATTTTCATATTAAACTCATAATTTCACTAATAATCCTAAAAAACCTATGAAAATAATATAAAATGTTGGATGAGCACAATAATATCAACAAACAACATAAAATAATGAAAGAAACTATTAGTCTGTGAATACTAATAAAAATTTCCCTTTCTTCAAAATAAACTCTATTCTCAAAATAGAATTTTCTTACCAAATAAATAACATTATATACCAAAACATTTTCATAAAAAAATTCATAATAAATATTAAATTCAAAATATAACTCATAAACATTTCATTAAATTCAGGATAAACTCATAATTAACTTTTTACAGTGTCATGCTTTTCACCCTTAAAAAGTAGCATATACTTTCCTGTAAACATAAGATCAATATCTTACCTTGAGAGATCATATAAAAAATGTATGTAACTTTATGGATCATTTTCATATCACTTTTATATATGGATTTACCCTCACTATTACAAAAGAAATAACCATTGTGGTTATAATTGGAGTAACCATCATAGATACACTTGAAATAACCATCAGGGTAATACATGGAAAAACCATCATAGAATTTTCCCATAATGTCTTAGGTGAAAAATAACCAGTTAACTCCATCCATTATTTTTAATGACCATGATAGTCTATTCCCATAATATCTTAGGATAAACCTAATTAGTTAACTCTATACCTTTACTCAATGAATTAGATAGCTATAACAGGGTGACCCACCCTTAGCTTATAATGAAACCATACATCATCAAAAAATACCTAGAACAATAACAAAATAATAAGTCAAAAATATTTATTTTTCAAAATATTTCTTTTACCCAAAATAATACAATTTTGGACATTAAAGTATCAATTATATTTTAAAACTATTTTTAAAAATAACCAAAACATAGGGAAGGAGTGTTTTATTTAAAGAAAATATGGTTTCATGTAAATGAATCCAAATAAAAAATAATTTTTAAAGAAGAGGTAAAATTAATTATCAAAATATATATTTAAATAGATCAATGTTTTTTCTTTTTAAAAAGAACCTCAAAAAAATCCGTAAAAGCATTCATTTTGAAAACCTTTGAAAGAAGGTAAAAAGATACATAATATTTCATTTATAATTATTTTATGTCAATAAAAATAAATACATAATTTTTTAAAATAATATGGACATGGAATATAAAGTTTATGAAATAGAGTCATTAAATGATTATTTAAAAAATAATGTCACTTAACATTATTTTGACTTATCATATACGGTCTTTATCTTCATATTTTTTTTGGAAAATATATTATTCTTAACACCTTAAGACCTATTTTATTGGAATTATGCCTATAATAAGGCATATATAACATGGGTAGGGATTTTAGGAAGGAATTTTGGTAGTGTTTTTAAAAATAAAATTTCTTTTTAAGTGTGAATAACTGAAAAGAATTGGTTCCCTTTTATAAGTCAAAGGAGGGGCACTCATGAAATTTCATCATGTATTAATTTAATATTAATTAATTTTCTTGTATAAATAGAAAAAAATTTATAATATTTGAATATAATATGAGGATGATTCTAAATCCTTTAATATTATTTTTTTACACGTTTAGATCACATTATTACCTTTATTGTTTGTTTTACCCCAACCCTTTTCACAATTACCTTAACAACACGGGTTTTTACACATTGTGGGTCACGATAGTTACTATAAATGGATAAAATATCCATAAATTGATAATAGATGATATTATGAATTATATCCCAATAACCATTCTAATTATAGTTTTTTAGATATTTTATATCATTTAAGAAAATATTATTTTCATAAAATATCAATAATGTCAATTTTAGAACTATTAATTTTCTTTTATTTTCACAACACTATGAAACAAAAATTATATTAAAATAATATCTTTGAATTAATTATGAAAATGTTATTTTTATCTTTTAAATTTTTGTGTGAACTTATTTCTTTCAAATTATACTAATTTTAATATTTTAAATACCATTTATTTTATTTTCCCATTAATTGAATAATTTCTACGCTAGCATTGTGTAAGAATTTAAGGTAAAAATTTATTCCCTAAAAAATGTAAATAAATCACAATGATGAATATAAACCATTTAAATTTGAAAATAATATTTATAACAAAAAATATGCTCTGTTTAACACCATCTAAAAAATATTATATTTTTTAAAAACAAGACTGTGACTTTTTTGACATTTCATTATATAAAATATTACAATGGACATAATCACATCCAAATTGAATAAGATTTCATAATATAATAGTAGATGATTTTAGAAGAAATAAACTCATCTAATAATTTCAATGAAAGTTTTAGTGTCATTTCATTTTCCTTATCATTTAATTTAAAATCTAAATTGACCAATTTACCCTTTATAATGGTTACAAAGATAAATAAAGTTTAAATTCATAATGTAAAAAAACAAAAGAGACCAAATTAAATAATGTGGACCCCACCCCCTTGATTCCAAATATATTTAACATTTTTCATGACTGAAAACATAAAAGTGGCATAATATTATTTAAAACTAAATTGTAAAATATGATAAATATAAGTTTTTTAGAAAAATCCAATTAATTTTTTTTATATTAAACTAATTTATAAAAATAATTTAAAAAAATTATTGTATTATTTAAATAAAAATGAACTAATTAGAAATTTGAACTAATCTAAAATATATTTTTATTTTTTAATTACATTAAATGAAAGTATATTTTTTTTGATAAAAATCTATATTTTTAGTATTTATTAAAAAATCATGACTTTGAGAAAATTTACAAAAAATCACCATAGGGTAATTTTAATATTATAATATAAAAAAATATATTTATTTTATCAAATATATTATATAAAATTTCCATAAATTAATTCTTTGATTATCTCATGAAAATAAATCAAAACCCATTTTTGAAGAAAACATATCATTGAAGAATAAAATGGATTTACCAAAAATTGAGTGATTATTTCCGTATAAATAATGAATAAATTTTTACTCATTAGAACAATTATATATATATATATATATATATCAAAATGTATTTAATCCTATTAATTCCTTCCAATTTAATGTCTGAGAAATAATAACCATATTTAAATATTTTGCAGTTCGTTTAAGCCTGGAGGTGTGTTTCAAACATGTTATCAAACATAATGTCCGTCAATTTAAATCATAAGAAATTAAATTCTACTCGACACATTTAATAAATTGTGTCCTTGTAAGTTTAAGTCATTCTTATTAACCATGGTTTTTAATTTTAAATATACCTTTTTTGAAATCACACATAAAAAAATTGGTTTATAAAATTCAATGAAAAAAGAAAGAAAGGAAAGTATGAAGGTCATTTAAAATAACCCAAAAATTGGTTTCTAAATTGAATAATTTTATTGGGAAGTGAAAATATAGACATGGATTAGAAAAATAATTCCTTAGAATTAACAGAGTAATAGAGAACATGTTTACGAGAAATTTAACCATCACAAAATTGTAAATATGGGATTGGATAAAAGACCATTAAATTCTTGGTAAGAAAAGTAAATGGATAAATTTTTTATTTAAAGACTATTTTATGTAGTTGAGTAATTAATTAATCATGTATACTGAGAAAAAAATAAACATACTTACTTGATAAGTATACTTTTATCCTTTAATCAATTTCAACCATAATGTAATCATTTTCTCTAAACACTAAGTACCCGAGTTGAATTTTCTTATTCCTAAAACCCGAAAATAAACATTAATCAGATCATTATCTATAACAAGTGTATATACATCTATAAATCCTTTTTTATACATTATAAAAATCCATAATGGTTACCACAGGGTAATATATTTCCCAAAATTAATATACCTTCATATGATGTAACCCATCATTAATGTCCATATTCCTTAGAATAATAATCATTATTAAACATAGATTTTTTTAAATAACTAACATTATAATTATTTTAAATATTATGAAAAAAGATTAAAACCAAAAAATAAGAAGGATATTATCACATATTCTTCCAAGTTAAATTTAACATTTATCTCTGAATAACATCAATCAATCTTAATGTCTCAGATAGGAAATTATATTACCTAATAATATAATATCCAAGATATGACAACATTTTCCAAAAATAACCTAAATAACCATAAATACATATTTACAACATATGTAATTCTAAAATTATATCCAATCTCGACTCCTCAAATAAAAATATGACATCACGTAGGCCTATGGTATGCACTGCACACTTATCTCCCTTTGGTTGTGGGTTCAAGCCCCATGACCTTACCAGAAGTGATTGGTTGTACCCTATCTATATTATTATCATTTTCTAAAACTATATCAATATAATTATTATATAATTATGATAAATATTATGAAAATTTACAAAATTAACATTAATCTTAAAAGAATTTATAAACCCTAGATGTTGTCAATATCATTAACCTTATATCTAAAAATAATAAAATTCATTATTCATCAACTAATTTTTTCACATGTTAAACACATTGGTTACAAATACCTAAAAAATCTATCAAAACTCAAAAATTTTCTCCATGGTTCCCCCTTACATTAATCTTTAAGAAAGTACAAATTCTTTTAATCTAATTATCATCCTTAGATTATAATTATGGAATCCCTATATATAAACAACTTGATCATTCAACTTTCTTCATAATGAAATAGCCATCCTTTTTCATACTATTTCATTAAAATTTTTCCTAAAATCAATATTATTAATCACATACTATGATTCGTCAATGTCAAAACATAATTCAAAATATAATACATACCTTTCATAGGCCATTCTCAGTTTCCTCATCTTCAACTATATTGGAATTAGGTGTCACTAAAACTATATCTGTATGGTCTTGTTGATCCCCTTATTGTGCCTTCCCCATAGGATATTTATTTATATAATTCCCATAATCTCAATATTTAAATTATTCAATGTATTCCTTAAGAGGAACTTTATTCCTCTTCGTGGTGTTAGCTGAACACTTTCTTCTTCCTTGTTATATTATTAGTTTATTCTTTCATTAAACACATAAAAAACATATTCCCATTATTTCAAATCATTTTACTGGGTGATTATTCCAATATTCTTGACACATATGTCCTTGAAAATTTCCAAGGATATTCATTTATTTATTATTTAATGAGTTGGTAAGTTCACCTAGGTTCATGTTGTTAATTATAACTTATGATAAATGGTAAAAAAAATAAATAGTTTCACTATTACTCCCATTCCATTTGGTTTCATGTTCATTCATCCATAAAATTTTATTTGAACTATACAATTATTTTCATTCTTTATATATCCAACCATTTACTAAAACCAAAAAGGTTGGTGTGGGAATATCATTAAAATCATAATAAACCATCTTATAAAGAGGATAACCACTAATATATCCCCTACAATGGTATCATAAATTTTTTTTTCAAAATGAAAATAATGATCCCTGAAATATTATCACAATCATTATAGAGGATTATTAAGTAATATTCAAAAAATATCATGACATCTGATGTTTTCTAAGTCCTAATCTAATGCAAATTGTAAGGAATATACCTAATAAATTACATATTCTATTCATTTTAAATTAAAATTCATTTCCTTCTATTTCCAAATAACTTTTAGGTTTATATTTTTAGTGAGTTTGGTAATAATTATTTCTTAAAAAAAATATAAATATTACAAAGTGGACACTTATATTCAGTATACATTTTTTTAAAAATAAAATCTTTAAAAAATCTATTTTCTTTTCATGTTCATCTTCATCATATTCATCTTGAACTCATAATTTTCCCTAATAATACTAAAAAACCTATAGATTTTTTAAAAAATGTGGGTTGAGAATAAAAATCTCATTAATGGATATGAAAAAGGATGAATGAAACTATAAGTTTACTGTTACTTATAAAATTTTTCCTCTTGAAATTAAACTTTGGTCTCAAAAAAATAATTTTATTACACATTAAATAACCTTATTTTTCAAAATATTTTCATAAATATTTTCATAATAAATATTAAAATAAAATTAAAACTCATACATGATTATCTTAAATCATGAAAAACTCATAATGACCTTTTTATAAAGTTTGAATTTTCTCCATTAAAATGAAAAATATATTATACTTTAAAAAAAGGTCAACAAAACACCTTGGGAAATCATATTATTTAAAAAATAACCCATATAAATCATGGATAAAACATGTATGTGACTAGGGGAATCATTTTCATATCACTCTAACATAGCGATTACCCCTCACGATTACACATGAAATTAACATCACGGTTATACTTAGAGTAACCATCACAGATACACATGAAATAACCATCATGATTATAACTATAATAACCATTATAGTATATTCTCATAATATCTTGAAAAAAAACTAATCAGTTTACTTAGAAAATATTTAAAATAACTATCAAAGTATATTCTCATAATCTCTTAGTAGAAAAAGAATCAGTTAATTTGATGACTTTACCCAATGAATTGGAGAGTTATAAGGGTATCACAATACCTTAGTTTATAATGGAACCACCCATAATCATAAAAAATCCCCAAGAAATATAAAAAATTCATAGCTCATAAAATCGTGTAGTGTTAAAAATATTCCTTTTACCCAATAGAAAACAATTCTGCTCATTGAAATATCCATTTGATTTTAAAACTATTTTTGAAAATAACTAGAACATAGGGAAGATGTGGTTTTCATTGAATAAAAAATGAAATCTATTAAAGGAATCAAAAAATAAAAAATCATTTATTGTGTCTTGTAAAATTCACTTTCACCATATATATTAAAATATTTTTTTTTCTTTTTTTAAGAATATAAAAAAATTATGTAAAAATATTCCTTCTGAAAACTTTTTAAATAAAGTCAAAAGATGTATAAAAGTTTCCTTTATAATTCCTCTATATCCATATAAATACATAAAAAAATTATGATTAAGGACTTGAAAGAGAAAAATATGGAATTTGAGACTTTGTAAGATTATTTCTAAAAGAAAGTCCCTTACATTGTGTCTAACTCTCCAGGTTTGTTCTTTATTGTCGTCTTCTCTGAACAATATCATATTCTTAACAACTTAAGACCTCTAATATGTCAATTATACCAAAACAAGGGCCACTATAACATGTTAATTGTTGTTACAGATGGATTTTTGAAGATATTTGTCGAACCCAATGTGTTTTGCAGTGTGAAGAAATGAGAAGTGGTTCCCTTTTATAAGAGAGTGGAGGTATACACTTAGATTTTCATAAAATATTAATTTAATATAAATTAATTTTGATTTAAAAATTTATATAATTTTAAAAGATTCAATTATTTGATTATAATGAGTCTAAAACCTCTCTTCAAATAATTTTTGGAAATTTTTAGATAAAAACTTTACCCTTATATTTTAGTTTTAATCCCCCATTAACCCTTTGAAAACTTACCATGAAAACAATTTTTTTCCCTTTGAGGGTAAAGATAGTTAATATAAAAGGAAAATGAAAGATATATTGAACCATATCCTAATAACTTGTCCAAATATAGTATTTTAGGAATTTAATATCATTTAATAAATTATAATTTCAGTAAAATATCAATATTGTCAATTTTCAAACTATTCATGTACTTTGAAATTTATAACTCCATAAAAGTAAATAAATTTAGAAGAAATATTCTAATAAAACTCTAAAATGTTAATTTTATATAGAAAAATCATGGGTGACCACAACACTTTAAAATTATAAGACATTTAATATTTTTATTATTGTTTACTCTATTTTTTCCATTAATTGAATATTTACTCCATCAGTGATGTGAAAATATATTAGGTAATTATTTCTTCACTAAAAAATCAAAATAAATTACCATGAAATAGAAAAATAAATTAAATTTTAGAAAAATATTTATGTCCAAACATATCTACTTTTAAACCCATGTTAAAAATATTATAGTTATTAAATACAAGAGTGTGACATTTTTTATATTTATTTATATAAAATATTACAAATATCATAATCACATCCAAATGAAACAAATGGTTGAATAACCGAATATTATATTATTATAGAATAAATATACTCATCCAATAAAGTTAATTCAAGTGTTTGGGTGATTTTTTCCTTATCATTTTATTTGTAACCTAAATTTATTGATTTATCTATTATCATGGTAACAATAAGTACTAATGTTACTATTACCATGTTTTAAATTTAAAATGTACCTATATACCAAATTTAGACCCCATGATTAAAAATATGGAATCAATTTTTCATATTTAAAAAATATATGTGGTATAATTAAATTTAATATTAAATCTGCAAAATGAGATGAAAATATATTTTTTAGAAAAATTCCCTTTCAAGAGTAAAATAATATTTGTATACTATATTCTAGTATAAAATTATTTTCAAAAACAATAATTAGGTTACTTTAAATAAAAATTAACTAATTAAATTTTAATAATAATAATAAAGGTTATTTTACTTTGTAACTACATTAAAATAAAATACACTTTTTGATAAAAATCACAAGTTTCACAATTCATTGAGAAATCAATTATTTAAAAAAATCCAAATTTTACTATACTCTAGTTTTGATATGGTAATAAAAAACGATATTTATTTTATATGATACAATTTAAAAAAGTTCCCTAAATTAATTATAATATTTTCTCAAAAAAATAATTCAAAAACCATTTTTGAAGAAAACATATATTTGAATAATATAATGGGTTTTAAACAAATTGGGTTATTATTTCCTAAGAATTAATCAGTACTTTTTTATTTATTAGAACATCTATATATATATATATCAAAAAGTAAATAATATTATTCAATAAACACTAGTTTAACATTTAGTATATAATGGTTATATTTAAATATGTCACGATTTGTTTACGCTCTTCATTGCGTGTCATACACGTTATTGAACATAATTCCCTTTTAAAATTTCATAATATTACACCATTCAAATATATCATACATAAATGGGTAAGGCCTCATCGAAATTACAATTTTAGTTTTTCTCATGAGACCTACCAATTCATCATAGGGATATAACATGCCACATTCATCACTTATTATGTCTAATGAATTCATCACATTAAAGGGGTGACACAAATTTAACATAAATAATTGTGATATAAAAACAAACATATGAAATTTTAACAAATGAACCAATAAAAAATAATAACCATAAACCATATATATTATCATGGTTTATGGTAAGAAAATAATAATTAAGGATCATAGAACACCCTGAGAGAGGAGGGGTGAATCAGGGTGTCAATTTTTTCTTCTAATATTATGGATCTTATTCCCACATTGGTAGAAACCTATTAAACCCATTGGATGAGAACAAACAGTAAACAAACGATCACATGCAAAGAGGTAAAACAACAATTTTACTTGGGTCACCACTAAGGGCTAGTCTAAGGAGTATATTCCAAAAATGTGTTAGTTGTAACTAAATCCAATAATATTTACTAGTTGTTGAGTAAAAGGGTTTAGACATAGTCACTATGTTCCATGCACAATGACTTTACAATATTTTAGGGATATCTTACTGCATCCCTGAGAACACTTCCTATAACTCCCTCAAAATCACTACCTTGAGAGAGACACACACATAGTTTATGGACCTATTGGTATCTTAATTTTCATTAAAGCACATATCCTAAAATATAGATAGATTCTATGTTGAAGTCTTGCTTTTACCCATAGATGAAATCCACTTTTGCATGCACTGTTAGTTTTTGAACTATTCATCTGTGAACTAGTCTGCTTCCCCCATGAACTATGTTGCACCCCATAATGCGTGTGCTTCATAGACCACCTATTCTTCCATATACTACCTTCGCTTCCATAAACCTTTTATCCTTTGGTTAACCTCTTCTTCTCCCACAGACCAACTTCCTTTGCGGACCGTCCTTACTTCAGAGACCATTTCTCCTCTGTAGACTATATCTCCTTCCATAAACCGTTACTTCTTACACAAACTATCACTTCTTCCAATGAACAACTCGTCCTATGTGGAGCCTTCTTCCTTTGTGGGCCATAGAGTACCAAAAAACCTCTTCCACAAACTATATTTGTGGATCACTTTTCTATTCACGAAATCCCCTTTATGAACTTCTCCTTCACGAAGTTTTTTTTATGATGAACCACTCTGGACGTCCCTGAATTCCTCTTAGATATATAATCATACTCCTTCACTTTAAATATTAGATTAGTAGTACTTATATAGGAAAATATATCAAAAATATTAGTATTCCATTTTTCATAAACATTTGATTTCGTATAGGTTTCATTGTGGACTGCTTCACCCACAAACCATTTTGTTGTGAATGAACATAAATACAATGAAAATTTCATTAAAAACATTCTTAAGGAGAATGACCATTTCACATTGAAAATGACTTATAAAAACTAAAAATTTATATAATATTAAGTAAATCATTTTCATTAAAAATAACCTTGTAAAATTTTAATAGAATCTTTAAAATAGTGAGTGGTCATGATGGAGAGTAATTCATAACATGCTGTACAAGTTTAAAAACATTCTTTTCACAATGTTGTAAAAAGTTTAAAAAGTAAAAAATTCGGGAAATAAAAAGAAGATTCATTTCAATATATTTTTTAAAAATTAAAACATGTGTAATTATTTATTTAATAAATCATTTGGATAATGTTAATAACATTTTAGAATTTTTTTAAGAACATGGATATGGAAGAAAAATGAATTTTAATCAAAGGTATATATAAAGTATGATTTTCTTAAAAAAAAATTCTAAATCATTTTTTTACCAAATATAACAAAATTGTACAATTAATTTAAAAATTCATGAATAAATTGATGATAATGAAATTAAAGGGGTTTATTAGCTAATGAAAAAAATTCCTTTAATTGAATTTTGGTCCTAAACAATCTTAATAAAAATGATATTGATGCATTAGGCCATACCACTATGGAAAAATTTGAATCATAACCAACTTGAAAGAAATAACATCAAATAAAACATTAAATAAAATTAATATATATAAATTCATGATATAAATTATCAAGTAGAATTTAGATACACCTTATAATATAATATTGGTGTAAAATATAAATGTCCCAAAAAAGGTAATTTGAGATGAGAAACCCAGACAATGAAAATAAAATTGATGTGAGAATGTGTAAATTATTTTTATGTGTATGAAATCTTAAGTACACATAAAAAATAAGAAATTAAAAATAAAAATTTCAAAATTAATTTCACAGATAATCTTATAATATCAATGACAATGAATAATTTATATAACCCAATGAAAAGAAATTGAGTTATTAAACACTTACCACTTGGTACAAATAAATTAAAATCCCCTTGGATGAAATAATTAAAATTGAATATTAAAATAAAATTAATTTTTAATTGTTAAAGATATTACAATTAATGGAGAATTATATACACTATATAATATAATTAATGTGTATAACATTAAAATATGCCTTAATGAAGGGAAATTGAGATGAAATACCTTATGATTTTAAAAAAACCTTTAAAAAACAACTTGAAAGAGAGAGAGTATGTATTTGAAGTCAAAATACCATGAATAAGAATTATAATTGATGTTAAATAAACAATTGATAGTATATACACCATTTAAAATAAATTAGGTGCATTAAAGAACATGTGTCTTAAAGAAATACATTTTTTGATGAAAACCCTTACCACATGTATGATTTTGTGCATACATGTACAAACATAATTTATAATAAATATATATTCAGTATAAACATAAAATAATAAAAATAAATTATATCATACAATATATCATTTACCTATATCTTTTTATCACCCATTTACTAACTATTTTTTATTAAAATTACTATTCTGAATGATAAGTGGTTCGTTCTTCATGTATGTTTTGGTTTGGTGATTTCGATCCTTATACATACATCATGGTTATATCATAAAAATAATTTTAAACATGATATAAATATCATTTATATTAATTATAAAATTATTTATATTATTCCATACCTATTAGAGATATAAAAATCTGTTACACCGTTTATGGAGATGGTTGGTCGTACGTATGCATGAATATTGTTTTCAGTTTTTTTACAAATAGGAAAAACAAAAATTTAAAAATAATTCACATTTACATGATAATTATTATATCATATGAATCCTATATTCTCATAAAATACATCCTTACTTCCATTAATGAAAAAATAAAGCAAAAAACATTTCACATCTCTTTGAGGAGGCAGTAGTCCACAAGTACGCATAAGCGATCATATTATTTTCCAATAGATTCGAAGATAATAAGGTAGATGCGATATTATAATTATAAATATATAATTATTTCATAAATATCATATATAAAAATTACATATATCATTATATCAATCCATTCTATATGGTTATGGGAAAAAATTACATCAGTTCATGAAGTGGTAGTCTTCATACACAAGATCGACAGTTCCATTTCCCATTTGATGGATGAAAAGATGGATATAGGTTATGCCATTAACATAATAACATCTCATTACATGTAAAATTTTTTTATTCCTATTTTTTAATTGATATAGAATATTTTAATTTTATAAATTAATAAATTAAATGAAGACACAAGGTTAAGAACTATACCTCTTCTTCGAAGAAATTTTTTAGTTTTATATTGAATGCATTCCTAGAATAGGTTTTTGATAAAAATAATGACTCTATAAATTGGTAAAGGATGTAATGATGATATTTTTTAAGGGAATATCTGATAAAAAGGGCTTTTGAAGTGTGAATATGAGAGGAGTGGGGGTTTCCTTTTATAAGTGGGGGATAAAACACACTTGGAATTTTTGAAAAAGATAAATCTTTCCCAATTTTTCATGTGGAAAAAGGATTCATAATGGATCATTATAAAAAATTATATTATATGTGGTCAAAATATAGAAATAAAATTTTAATTGGACATGTTTATAGTTCATTTCATCCCTTATCTTCTTAGTTTAACTCCCCATAAACCTATTTTAACATTAACCACAATAATTAATTTTTACCACAATTACTATTCATTATTACCGAAAATTAAGTTAAACTTATTATATAATTTTAATTATTATAATTCCAAACATTTAATTTTTTTTTAAAATTAAATACACTAAATTTGGATAAATTAATTAAATATTAAACCCACATACACAATGAAAAAATGAGTTCCCAATAGAAAAGTTTCCAAAATTATAAAATGGTTTTGTATCAATAATTGAACATATAATTGAATAAAATATTGTATATTGGAATAATTATAATAAAATTTAAACAAAAATTAATTTTAAAATTTTTTTAAATAGAATATAACTTGTAAATTACTTAAATGAGATTGATGTTTTGAATAAAATTAATTATTTTCACTATATATGAAAAAAATTAGTCATTTCCAAAATTTTTAAAAAATCCACCAATAAAATTTTGAAATTTTTATTTGAAAAAATGATGTTATTTTTTCATATTATCTTTTATAATTATCAAAATTTAATTTTAATATAATTTTATAGAATGCGATGAAACCCCTTTTTAGAAAAAAAAGGTTTTAAAGCATAATACTAGATTTATTCTTATATCATACATAAAAAATATTGGTTTAATCTTAAAACATTTAATTGAATATTTAATATATAAAAATAATAAAAACAATTCACTAATTTCTTTAAAAGGTTGGTGATTAAGCCTCATTTATTATTAAAACAAATCAAATACCTCTTTTAACTGGATAGAGGGAGACCCATTACATAGCCCGAAGGCCCAGTGGGCATTTAGCCCATTACATGGCCCATAGGCCCAAATTTTTGGCCAAAGGCCCATTTTGTGAATAGTACTACTACAATACCCACCTGTTATAGTACCAAACAGTGCCCGTAGCAAAAATAATCCACTAATAGATATTAACTTAATTTATTAATATAAATACACAATGCGTGCACGATGAAAATTTCAAAAAAAATCCTTTCACTTTTCATTGTTTTTTATTTTTTTCTAATCAATTAATAACTAATGAATTTATTTTATAAATGAATAAAACATATAATTTTAATTATTTTTATGTTATTATTAATACCTTACAATTTAATGGATAGGTTATAATGGTCATATTTAAATAATATATTTTTTGGGTCGTTTTGGATCAATGTTTCATGTCATATATGCTATCGAACACGCTTTTCTTCATTTAATATCATGGGGTGTTACATTCTCCCTAACTCCAATATATTAAACACTAAAAATTTGAACTTGATCATGGTAATGAATGGTACTTCATTCAAAAATACTTTTCTAGAAATCTCATATCATAATAAGGGATAATAAAACATTATACATAAAGGAGGTAAAGGGAATATGAAGGTCATTTGGAATAATAGATAACTAATTTTCCATGTATTATAAAATTATTGGGAATTTAAAAAATCAACATGGATGAGAAAAATAAATGCTCAAGAAATAATTTAATATGATAGAGATTATTTTCAAGATAAAGTTAATGACCTCCAATCCATAATTCAATGATGGGTGAAAAGACCATCAGTTCATCAGAAATTATGGTACTAGGAAGACATTTTGGTGTCAAGATACTTTTGCTAGAGTTCATGAATTCATTTACCATCTAGAATACGAACATGATTAGTTATAGTTAATTGAATATTATAATTTCATACTTTAATAAATTTCCACCATAATCATATTTTTTTTTCACCAAATAATGAGCACTCAAGATGAATTTTTCATTCTTGAAGTACAAAAATTAACATTTAATAGATAATAATATCTATAAAATAATGACAATTAGATCCTATAATATCTATATATTTTACAAAAGAAAAATGGTTGGCACAAGTTATCTTATAATACATTATTTTTTGAAGCCTCAACATAACCCCAGAGATCAACTTAATCCATTTCATAAATTGTTATCCTAAAGACTCCTCCAAAATATTTCTGACCAAATTCAAAGTCCAAAAATTTAGAAGTAAGGTCACCAAATTTCCAAAATCACCATAAAATTATATTCAAAAAAAATTATCTCAATACCACATACCAAATATATCAATAATTTTTTCAATATAAACAATTAATGAAATCATGCATGCTTCCAAAAATAAAATTTCATGTTATAAAATATTTTCCATAAATCCAAAAAATAGTAAACTATAAAAAAGAAAACATAAAACATAAAAACACTAACCAAATTCATGGTCTCAAATAATATCCCAAAACATATCATTATTGTGTCCTAGTTGGGAACATATTAATGGTTATCTTCCCCTAGTCACGTGCTTCTAGAAAGATCAAATTTCCACTGAATCACTTTTCTTGGTCATCGATATATGCATTTAAATCCTTAAATAAAACTACTATAATAAAATAATTATAAATTTCAAGATTCATATAATGATAATATCATTTATAAAATAATTACACAATAAAATTTCTTAGTCCAAATACAAAATTACTTTATCCCACTTTGGTTGTAATAATAACATAATATTGACATTGATCCCTTGAAGCTTCGAATAATCATTTTTGTAGTTCCCCACACCCTTATAGTTGAATCATTTTACATTAGAAGTTTATTTCACAACTTTTCATTCACATTCCTGATGGATATTATCTCTACAATTAAAGAATACTCACATTCCCATCATGAAAGTTCTAGGGTGTTTCCTTCCACAATTATCACTTGTGGGAATATCATTCATTCACAAAATCTCCATTTCCATTTTCTCTCTCTTTCTATCTTCTTAACATTTTTACTTAAAATACATAACACTTATAGAATTATTTATCTATTTTAATACACATGGTATTATGTCCTCTTATTATGAAAATTTTTGGTTGACTAATTCTCTTTATAGGATTTTATCTATCCAATCAACGAAATAGTCAATATTAAACCTTCTATAATTTACATAGTTTTCATCATTTCTTTTTAACCTTCTAAATTTGTCTTCATACTTTTCAAAATTCACTTCTTCCATTTATCTTGGACTAAATTATTTTCTCTTTATATCCACTTGTTTTTCACAAGGAAAATATTTTTCCAAGAATAATACCTTAAAATCCTTAAACTTGATGTTGGTTATTTCTTATTCATACTTTGTGTTTTGGATTAATTACCACTATCGATCCATATATCATCGGAGATGATAAACTATCAAGAAAACTATCTCTCATTCCTTATATCCCAAAGAAAGAAATATCTTATTTAAGGAACATATCCATTTATCACCTATAAATTTATGTGAAGTCCCATTAAATGACGAAGATTTCTGATGAATGAAATAGTCTATAATTTTCACAATACATTGCGTATTTATAGGATTATCCATTAAGGAAAGGTTATTGGTCATAACCCGAGTCATCTACCCTAATTTAGTTATAATTTTATCTGTTCTAAATATGTCTCCATATCTAGTTTAATTATATTTCCTATAAGGGAAATCCTTACATATAATATGTATATTGATATGGTTCCCATTACATCTATTATGACATATTTTTAAATAATCACATATGCAACATTATATTATAACATTATGTATCATAATGTAAAATCCAAAAAACTAGTGAAAAACTTAACAAAAATTAAAAAATTTAGGCATAGCTAATGTTATAGTAATAAACATATATTATTTGGGATGTTTTTTATATAATAAAAATATTTTCAAATCCTACATAATAGTTTATAAATAAAATCCGAATCATCCCAAGAATATCCCCAAGGATTTTGAAAGTAGGTGTATAAAAAATCATATTTTCGTACACCCAGTAGTGATTGATTCAGTGCCCAATGTTCCTTTTCAAAGTTATGACCCCTATGTAGAACTATTCTAGAGACACATGCAATATTATTTTCAAGAAAATGGATTTATTTCTAGGAAACCCACATAATCACTTCATTACCAAAACATTATGATGTTATCCTAATATTAGGCCAATAATCCAAGTCATTCATTGGTTGATTTTCCCTATTGAATGACATTCTAAATATAATTCCCAAGATATCTATTACACTTCTTATAATATAAAATATAAATACCCAAACCCAGCAGCCTGAGTCGGTGTTAACCTTATTAAATTGGCAATAGATGCAAGGAATTTCACCTAGAAGAGAAAAACTGTTTTATATTCTTGGAAAACAAGATTCAAACATGAATATAGAATTAAAATTGGAAATTATGGAATTTTATTTGAGAAAACCATAATTCCCTTTAGCATATCTCTATATAAAAATCATAATATACTTCCAGAAATATAGGGGAAAGGAAACATAAGAAATTGATGGGCTCAAATGATCACTAAGGGTATACATATAGAGAAATATATCGTGAATAACTAAGGAATAATAAATATGGAAATGTATATAGTTGAAACACATTTCCTTTAATCGATAAACTCAACCTGATGAATATTATAGATGAAATAAATGATAGTAAAATAAGGCTATATAAATAATCATATGACCTTGAAACATATCCATAGATATTATAAATAATCAAAAAATCCCATGAAAAAAAAGAAATCCCATAATGAGAGAATCCATAATTCCAGACATCATAACCATACTTTCAAGGCCCTATTCCAAGAAATATTATTTAAATTGGTAAGAACCTGGCCAAATACACAAGATACTTTGTCTTATGAGACCTAACAATGCATCAAGGGGATATAGTGGGCCACACCCATCACTAACTACATCAATTCATTACCCATATAAAAGTTTTGAAAAAATAATCAAATATACATTCTTTTTTAAAAACTAGAATATTAAATGTTCATAATTATCCCAATAAATAATCATATCCATAAACCATCCAGAGTTATAAGGATAATGGAATCAATGTAGTACACCCCCAATCAAATTGATCATAAAATATATTAAGAATTATGGTGGTTGGTATTATTACAATATATCCCTAATGATGATTTAGTAAAATTGGGGTTATTTTAATTAGTGAAAATAAATACTATAAAAATTAATTAGAAACATTTTTAAGGAAAATATACTTTTAGATTTAAAAATAATTTTTCAAATATAACAATTTCACGATTATTAGTAAAAAAATTTCTTTAAAAAAATCCTTTTAAATCATTATGAAATATTCAAAATATTTAGTGGTCATTATAGTGGGTGACTATATACATGGAAAATAATTATTAAAATAATTATTTTCATTTTTTATAAAAATATTAAATATTACCTATTTTAGAAAATGAAAAAAAGATTCCTTTCAAAACATTTTATTACAATTCAAAAATGGGTAAAAATTTCAATAATAAATCATTTGTAGAATGTTAAAAACATTTTTTGAAACATTTTTGGAAAATATAGATATGAATGAAAATTTATTTTAGACCGAAGGGATAAAAGAATTAAAATTTTATTAAAAAAATGTTCTCAATAATTTTAAGTACCAAAGAGGGGAAAGTGGTATTGTTATGTGAAATCATCATGAGTAAATATATGAGAATAAAATTAAAGGGGTTAATTATAAAATGAAAAAAATAATTTCCTTCAATGGAAATTCTATCATAACCAATCCCAATTAAAATGAGAATGAAGCATAAACCATTACCGCTTTTTCAACTTTTGAATCCTAACTCCCTTGAAAGAAATAACTTCAAATGAAAAATTAAATAACCTGAAAATAAAGTTATTCATGATATAACATATCTAATTTTAATTATATACACCACATGAAACAAGAAAGGTGTATAATATAACATATGACCCTAAGAATACAATTTCATACGATCAACCCCTTATAATGATCATACCATTAAAGTGAGAATTAATCAATAAATTGAATATGTTTATCATATGTAAGTCTTCATGAAACATTTCAAAATAAAAAATCATATATTAAAAATTAATTACACATATAATCTTAGAATATCAATTATATTAAAGAAATATTATAACCCAATGAAAAGAAATTTAGTTATGAAACCCTTACCACGTGGTAAAATTCATGTAAAATCTCCTTGCTTGAAATAATTCAAATTGAAAAATGAAGAATAATAAATTATAAAGTACCCATGATATTACATGAAAAAGAAGGAGTATATACACCATAGAAAGTATGTTATGTGCATAACATGTAAATATGACTCAATAAAGTGAAATTGAGGTGAAACCCCTTACGATTTTAGAAAAGTACTAATAAAAATTGCTTGAAAGAGAGTGAATGCAAGGATTTTAAGTTAAATACCACAAATAATAATTTTATATTATTTTAAAAGTTAAATTGGAAATATTTTCACTATTTAATATATATTAGGAGAAAAAAATTATATGTGTCTCAAAGAAGGATGTTTTGTTATGAAAACCCTTTCCATTAGTATGATTTCCTTTATATTTATCCAAACCTCATTTATAATAAATATAGATTTATTATACATATATTAATAAATCAGACTCATATATATCATACCATATATGGTTTAATTATAACTTTTTAGTAACCTTTTATTAATAATTCATTATTAAAATTAATATTCTGTGTGGTAACTTCTTTGTTTTTATTGTATGTTTTGGTTTGGTAGTTTCGATCCTTGTACTTTGATCATGGTTTTATCGTATCCAGAATGTTATAAATTGTATAAATATAATATATATTCAATATATAAGTATTTATTATATTCTAAAAAAGTTATAGATAATAAAATTAGTTACATCATCCATGGAGATGGTAGGTCGTATATACAAATTAACGTTGTTTGACATTTTATGATGGATGGAACATAAGAAAGGTAAATAGTAATTCACCATTCAATAAAAATTATTATATAATTTACATAATATACTCTCATAAAACACATCCTTTTTAACATATATTTCAAAATTAAATCAAAAGAATTTCACATCGCTTCGTGGAGGCAGTAGTCCACAGGTATGTTGGAGTGATGTTATCATTTTCCAACAGATTGGAAGGTAATAAGTTTGATATTATATTAAAATTACACAAACATAATTATGTAATAAATATCATATTTAAAAATTACATAAATTATTATATCCATCAATGGGAGATGGTTATGGAAAATGAATTGCATCAGTTTGGAGGTGATTGTCCATCGTACACGTGATTTGCGGTTTCATTTCCCGTTTGGTATAATAGGAAATAAATATAGGTTATTCAATTAACATATTAACATATTAGTATATTCAAGATAGTTATGTTACTATTTAATCATATATAGATATTATTTTAATGGTATTGATACAAAATAAAACAAAGTGGTATGGTTAAGAACTATACCGCTTATTCATAGAAACACTTTCGATTTATAATTAATTACTTTATAGAATAGTTTTCTGATCAAACCAAGAAATATAAGTAATGGGTAGGTATGTAAGGAAAGTATTTTTGTATTTATTGGATAAAAAATTTCTTTGGAAGTATGAAGAGTAATATAGATGGGGTTCGCTTTTATAAGTGGGGAGAGAATACACATTGAGTTTTGAAAGGAAAAAATTATACCCAAGTTTGTCACAATCCACCAGGATAAGAAACAGAGAATTATGGAACCTTACACGATTTAACCTCTAAATAGGGATAGAAAATGGGAATTTGACACGTTTTTGATCATTTTAACCCCTATCATCATACTTTAAACCCATGGTAAACCTATTTTAACCTTAACATTAATAATTAATTTTTACTTTTTCATTATTCATTACACACAAAAATTTAGATAATATTATTATAAAATATTAATTATGTTTCTTCAAAATATGAAATCAATTTTTTCAAGTTTAATTCACATATTTGGTTGAATTAACTTTAAAAATAAACCCAATGAGGTGACAAAAAAATGGTTTTCCAAAGGAAAGTTTTTCAAAAGTATAAAAAGTTTTTATAAAAAAATTAGACATATAATTGATTAAAATGTAATATATTGGATTATATATAATATAATTGATATAATTTGAATATTAAAATAATTAAAAAAAAAATTAAATTCATTAAAAAGAATGCAATCTTCAATAAAAATCTGTATTTTTACTATTCATTGAAAAATTATCTTTTCATAAAATTTGAAAAAACAAAAATAAGATAATTTTGAAAATACGATATAAAAAATAAAATTATTTTTTTCAAGTATATTTCTAAAAGTGGATTTATTAGTAATAAAATAATTTTGAAGAACATAATGAAAACTATTTTAGAAAAATACATCTTTGAGGATAAAATTAGATTTTTTCTTATCCAATCCCTAAAAAAATATTAGATGATCGATAAAAAATTGGATTGAATATATAATATATAAATTTATCCAAAATTTTTCACCAATAATGATTAATTTAAATTAATAAGATAAAATCACAATCTTTAGATAAAAATAATTTTTTTTATAAAATTATTAATTCACATTCAATTTATTTTTATTTATATTTATAATATATTGATAGCAATGAATTTATTTTATACATGTGAAAACCATAATATTAATAATTTAGTTATTATTTTTAATACCCACAAATTTAATGGCTTGGTTATAGTGTCAATATTTAAATAATATATTTCATAGGTCTTTTAATATTGGTGTTGCGTTTCACATATGATATCAAACATAATGTTCTTCTTTTGAAATCTTGGGGTTTTACAATTCTAATAATATGATGGATTCATTGGAATTATTATGTAACTGGTGCATCCTGTAATTATATTTTTCTCTGATTTATTAGTAGGACTAATGAGAAAAACAAGTTCAGTATTTTTGGTATGCTTTATCATGGGTTGAGGGCATGTTAGTATATTTATGATGTCAAACATTACATATTCCGTCACTGTGAGGTAAGTTATTGTTATTCATGTGATTTATTTGTTTCCATTGATATGTTATAAAATGATATATTGTCCACATATAATTATTCATAATGTTTTCATTTAATTATTTATTCTATCCATATTATGTATTCCATGATTATATTAGCATCCTCTTCCCACTACCCCTTACTAAGCATCTAATCTCACCCAATTATATTATTTCACATTACCACTAGAAAACCTGATGATTACTACATGTAAAATATATATATTTAAGGATAAATGATAATTTTTTCATGTTTTCAAGTGATGTATCTTATGTTTTCAATATAATGTAATGTTTATTAATGTATCTAGGTTTTTTAGACTAATATACTATTGGATCCTATGATATATGTATTTTTTACCAATGTAATATAATAACAAATAGTTCTGGGTTATTAGAGCCTAGTATGTTACATATTATTCCCAAATTAACAACTAAATTATAATAACACATCCCCACTATCTCCCAATAAACATATCAAAATCAAACTCATAAAAATAATTAGGATATTGAGAATAGTTTCATTAGTCTAACCCATATTGACTATCCATATAATAATTAAATACAACATCAAGGAAAAAAATCATGTCTAGAATCTTCATGATTCATGGTCCCCCAATTAAAATCCCATTGTAGATATTAAGGTATCACTCATGAATCATCAATTTAAGTCAAGATTAGTATATATCGACTAGTTCATACTTTATAAAATCATTTACAGTGACTACATAAACCAATGATCCTAAATAAGACTAATTCTAATAATACTAACCAATCATCACATGTTCCTAACTGCATACTCCATATTAACACTCTAATAATAATCTGTTATGTCTTGGACTACATGTAGGTGAATAATCCAAGACTACCACCACTATTCTAGGGGCTAGTGACTAGTATGATGGTATCCACAAAATTATGGGAGGATTTATATATTAATGCACCTATAAACTTCAATCATATGTCCTCATTCACCGAAAAAAATGAAATATAATAATAATAGTAAATAAAATGCTATTGTATAAAAAAATAATGATATAATGTATTATATAAAATATAAATAATGAGTTCCAATATAAAAAACCATATACAACCAACACATCCCAAGTACATAACATCCTCAATAATGGTAATCCAATTATGTCTACCATATTGATATATAATCAACTATCAATCCACATCCTTTATAATCCCTATACTCCATGAGTATTAATATTTTAAATAGGCTAATCTCTATTGAAACAATAAAATGAACAAACATTATTCGCAAGCAGTAATGAGTATACGAATATCTAGTAAGGTCACCCAAATTAGTGTAATATCCTAAATAAGTAACTAGTGAATATGTTGACAAATTATATAAAGGTGGTATAGAAATACGATGTTTCTAATGTCATCAATAACATAAAATAGAGACTAAATTGACCTTATTAAGATACACATAGGTTGTATCTACAACAGTTTGAAAAAAATAATTACTTATGTAGTTAATTAGATAATAGAAATTGATCACACATCCCATATATTCCTAGTATGTTAAATAATCCAAGATACACTAATCATGATAAGGTAGATGAAATACATTTCATCACTAATCTCAAAATTAATTGAGGAAATTCATATCTACAATTATATAAAAATCATTAAAAAAAATAAAAATCTTTAATGAAGGAAATACACACAACCACAGCTTGTGTAATAAACATTTAATTTTTCCAAAAGAAATAAAAAATATAATTGGATAAAATTTTATGCTTTCATACTAGAGTAAATACACATCTCTAGTGTTATTGCTAAATATCATATCCTTTCATGTCATAGAGATATCAGTATGAGGAGAATATCATCAAGTGTATCATTATCAACTTTAATCCATATTCTATAGAAAGTAAGATGTTTCAAAACATGGTTTATATATAGTTATCACATTCACAATCCATAGATATTGGAGGCACTAAAAATCCCCACACATCCCATCTATTGAGTTCTTAAATTAGGGAGAAAATATCAATTACTCAAATAAAAAATATCTTGTACTAAAGATATGGGAGTAATTAAATAATTAAAACTACCACCATGAAATACATAATCTATCTCATAAAAAAATAGTTATAGATTTGGATTATATTTATAATTCATCATTATTCTCTAGCTAGATTAGTCAGTGAGATTTTTTATAGTTTCTATTGGGCCGACCTAACCAATAACGGAATGGTGACTTCCATGAAGGTTTATTACCATATGAATTTGTTGCTGATATCAATCATTTATAAGCTATGCCATAACATTGGGTAGTGAGTATGCATAATAATTGTGTAGATAATATTTTCAGACCTTCAATCAGTTTTAAAAGACTTCCTTTTTAACAATCCAACTACTATATCGCACACAAAAAATCAAATATTTATATTCCAAAGGATGTGAATGATAATTCATAAGAAATATATGTGTTATTGAGTTATATAGGTACCTTTATCCATATATATAATACATAATATTCCTTGTTATATTAAATTACCAAGTCATTGGAAGATACTATAGATTCTTAGTTGATCCCTTGGTCACTACCAAGCCAATTGAATCCTCATCTCAAATATTTTCACCATTAGTTTCCTTAAAACCCATGTTTTGATACATTTTTCTATTAATATTTTTCAATGAAAATTAATTGCTAATTTATAAAATTATTCTCCATTATCAAAATTTATAATTTGAACACTAAATCCACATTTATTATTTTAATAGACACTATTTCATGCCTTGATAAAACTAACCACTTTCATATCACTTTAATAAATCAAATAATTTAATTCCTAATTTCACATTCCAAAAAACATGCAGTCTTTTAGATTTACTCAATTATCTATGTATTTATGTTACATGTTTCCATACATTATCTATGATATGAGATAATTGACTCTCATAATAAAATTATTATCCCCCATGGTCATTATTTTAAATCATAACCAATTTCATTAATTCACACTCAGAACCTCACAGCTTCATAATGAAAACTCTAATCTATCTCAAAATTTTTGTGAAGAATCATTAAAAAGAAAAATTATCATCATTAAAAGCTACTAAAAATTTCCATAAGCACCGAGTCATAAACTGAGTCTGTTCATGGTTTTTATTGTTACATTCATCTCATTGGGGGAATTTAACGTCAAATTCAATAAAACATAAAATTTCATTAGATGATATTCATATTAAATAATAAAAATATTTACATAAACAACTTAATTCATATCTTATTTCATGGTTAATTTATTAACTCTTTACTGAGTTCATTTACTTCTTTTAGTTATTACCATATTTCTAGAAGTAGCAAACTTAGTAACTATTATGACTTAAATTTTTTTATTTTTTATGATTTTGAAAATTATATTTTTATTAGAAATTAAATATTAATTTACTAAATTTATGTATGAAATATTCTAAAAATGGCCGAAATTTTTTTATTGGGTTTGAGATGTCCCAAACTATTAAAAATTGTTTCCAAAACTCAAATATGACCATAGAAGAACACTCTAACACACCATTAATAACATACCAATGGGGGTTACATGAGGCATTCCATGTAACCCCATGCACATAACCAACCTAAAATTTCCCTCAATTAATATAGACTTTTCAATCTATAGATCAAACGAATAGCCTTTAACTACCTCATTCATTGATTTATTCCTTTTATATGTGAAGATGACCGACCAATAATTTAATCAAGAAACTATGTATGGAGCCATGTTGTACCCATGATACACTACCCACACCTCACCTATAGATACTGACATCTATATGATCACTTGATTATATTATTTTGATAATGCACCACTGGTTCACGCCCAAATTTACCCAAGAGAAGAAGGGTAGAACGGTCCTTGTAGTGTAGCTTGGGTTGTCGATTCCACAGAGACCTAAGAAGATACCTAAGATACACAACCTAAGGGATGGATTTTTGGCTATGAAGTGGCCAACTTGGATTGATTTTGGATGGGTTTTAATGATATCTAAAAGATTTAAGTGGATTCAATTTAAAATAATGAGTTGATCCTAGGTTATCACTCGGGGTGGATTGGACGTATTTTCTTTTTAATGATTTCAATTTCTTAAATTTGAGATGGGTTCATTTAAGGAGATAAAACAACATCATCACTTAATGGTTTAATTCCTACACCCTCTAATACTAATCACCTATACACTTGAAGGATCAAAGTTTTGAGCACTTCAAGGTAAAGGATCGTATTAGTACTTGAAGTGTGTGACCTTAAATTCAACAAGGACGATGGAGTTTAAAAATCATCAAATAAAAATCCCAATTAAAGAAGTGATTATACATTAATTAGGTGATAAATAACATCCAATACAGCCCCTTGCTACTCCCTTGGATCAACCCATAAGTGGGTTAGCCCTCCATTGATCCCATGGTTTCAATGGAAGCGGAAAGTAGACTCATAAGGGAGGAAATGGAGAAGTAAAGAAAACAACAAAAATAAAATGATCACTCCACCGTTGTGTGAATAATTTCACAAGGGTTGGTGTGAATCAATTCACACCTTGATCCAACGGTATCAAAGTGATATTAATAACAACAGAATAAGAGTATAAGAAGAACTTTTATTAAGAAACTAAAGTGAATTGAACAACTTACATGTGAAAGACAAAATTGAGGCAACAAAAATGCAGCATAACATTACAATTGAACAAAGCATCCAAGATCCTCAACTCCTTCACCACCACTGCCTTAAATAGGCATTTTGGGAGCCTTGTGTCGAGCCTTAAACAGTACAAGTCATCCCACTTGAGTATGGTAGGCCTAGGGTGGTGGAAAGTTTGTGGAATTTGGAATTTTCCACATTTGAACCGAGGTGGCATCCAGATTTCATCCACCGAACAGACGCGTTTGTATGACCTTCTAGATGGCCGAATCAGGGTGGGCCATAGAAGAAGAAAATGGAGGTTCGGATGTCTTCTAACAGACTGTAAAATTTGGGTCCATTTGTAGTTGTTTATTCTGAGATATGATCAAATTGGTGGACTGTTTTTCTGGGCCTCAGAATCGGGCCCAGAATTTTATCTCTAACTTGGGCCGCCTAAATGAGAAACATGGAGGCCGAATTAGCATTAACTCCTGAAGAGGGATTTGTTCCTGTACATGTATTCTAGCATCCCACGAAATTTGGGATTAATTGGGCCTGTATGTTGGGCCCCACAGTCTCATCAGTGGGATGGTGTCCAATCTGCCTTCTTCAGAATTGCTTCCTTTAATTGCCAAATATCTCCATCATCCTCCATGAATTCTCCATTGATCCCTGAATCAAACATGTTCATATTTAAGTTTAGATCAATTTAAAAAAATATCAAATTAAAATATGTAAAATTAAATTCCTTAAAATCAGATGAATCATTGGGTACTTTAAATGATGTTAAAAAATGTACCACATAATAGTGCATTTTAGAAGGTATTACAATCATAATGTGAAATGGTGTTCAAAGTGTAAAATGCACTAAAATGGTGTTTATGAATAACAAAGAACATGAAAATTATGTATATTAACAATGAATATTAGCCTCATTTAGTGGCTAATCACACCCCCCAACTTGAGTTTTTCTAGTCCCGAGCAAAATATATCTCATCAAAAATGAAATTCGAATTCCCTTTTCTAAAAACATTTTAATACACAATGATCACCAAAAAACCTTATACCAAACAATCATGAAACCCATAAAAATATTTTAATACAAGATATTTTCATAAGCATATCCCAATCCCAAGCCCATTCCTTTGATCAAATCCATCATCATACTTCATCCAACTCAATTAGGTGTAATGATGTGTTGTGAATCACAATAGATATGGGGGTTCATTTTCATTCAAGGGGGAAATCATGGAAGCGCTAGGTGGAATCAAATTTAATCCTAATATGAGTATTCTTCATCCCTCTTTTTTTTTGATTTTTTTTTCAATATTGCTATAGTAATTGAGATTGCAATTAATCAAATTAACCCATGTAGCAAGACTTTGCCGATGACTCCCAGACTCAAAGGCCTTAGGGAACCAAGTGAAGCCCACATACTCGGGCATCGTCTCTAGTTAACTTAATCAAAAACAAAGTCATATTACCATAAATAGAGATAGATTGAAAAACTCAGGGCTAGACAACTCTGTAGTCACGATCCCCAAGTGCCGAAAGCCTCGCATTTTATCAATCCATTTCTCTACACGCAAATTTTTATTTTTATTTTTTTATTTTTTAAATTTTTTTTTAATAATTTTTTTTTGAATACTCATATTATTCATAAAAATAAAACCATCCTATGATATTTATTATAGGACCCCAAAAATTCAAATTAGTACCCCACAGTCTAGAGGACGTGCATTGTGGCATTTTTTTTTATTTGGATGAAAATATAAACGATGAAATATCACATTGGACAGCCACACTTTCCAAAATCTATGCTCATGAAATTATACAAGGATTAAAATCAGAATCAGGGCATGCTAAATTATTTGATATTCAGTTTCAAAGTGTGCAATGTGTATTACCATGTTCAAAGTTAAATGAATTTTTCCTTCCATGTAATTTTTTTTTTCAAATCATTAAATTTTTGTTTTTGACACAAAAGCATTTTTTTTATTTTATCTCCCCCCCAACTTAAAACAACACTGTCCCCAGTGTTTGAAGAAATGAAAAATTATAAGGAGTAGAGGCAGGGAATAAAAATTTAAAAAGGAAATTGAAAATGAGGATTATGGAATGAAGTCACCTGGTGGTTGAAGTTTGAAGTTCTTGCCGCTCGAATTTATTCCTTTGATATCCATGTCGCTTGCAAAGTTCCCTAGTGGAAAAAGGAAAAACAAAACAAACAAAACAAACAAAACAAACAATATATATATATATATATTTGTATAATAAAGGAAGTAAAATATAATAATATATATAAAAATTATAGAATAAGGTAGCACAAGAAGCCGCAGGTCAGTGGTAAGCGCGCGCCCCTGTCTCCCTTCGGTCCCGGGTTCGAGTCCCTGCGGCTTCGCCGGTTGTGACGGGGTTTGCCCCACGACCTATGGCGTGGAATTTTTTTTTTGTATTATTATATTTTTATTTTTTTTCTTAACCTATTGAATAATAAAAACAAAATAAACTGATGATACATTGTCTTCTTTTTAAATTTCTGGGTAAGGTATTACTCAAGGATCACACCACGTGACACGGATGAATATGGTGCTTCTATTTCGTACCCATCCATACTCATAATAGAAGAACAGGTCAAAAGTCTATTTTGTTACTTTTAAATATAAAAATGATTAAGTAATCTTATTTGAAAAATAAAGATGATTCAGAAAGATTAGAAACATAAAAACCACGGGTTTCCTCCCGTGCAGCGCTTTGTTTAACGTCGTTAGCCCAACATAGATCCCAAATTTATCAATTTTTTCCTGGTTCATAGATTGGATCAATTAACTCAATATCTATTTCTTGTTTATTGAATGATTCAATGAATAGTTTTAACCTTTGACCATTGACCTTGAAAATGTGACCACTTGTGGGATATTGAATCTCTACTGCCCCATGGGGGAATACATGATGCACTATGAATGGTCCTGACCATCTAGACCTTAACTTTCCCGGATGTAAATGAAGTTTTGAACTATACAAGAGCACAAGTTTTCCCGGTTCAAAATGTTTGACCTTGATATTCCTAGATTGGTAGGCTTGAACTCTAGCTTTATTGATCCTTGAATTTTCATAAGCCTCCATCCTTAGTTCCTCCAGTTCATTGAGATCTAATTTCCTTTTTGTTCTGGCCAATGAGAGGTCATAATCCATTTTCTTAATTGCCCAAAAGGCCTTATGTTCAATCTCCACTGGCAAATGGCATGATTTGCCATAAACCAACCTATATGGGGACATTCCTAAAATGGTTTTATATGCAGTTCTATAGGCCCAAAGAGCATCTAAGAGTTTCTCAGACCAATCTTTCCTAGAGGGGTTGACAGTTTTTTCAAGAATTTTCTTAATTTCACGATTGGCTAACTCAGCTTGACCATTGGTCTGTGGGTGGTAAGCAGTGGACACTTTGTGAGAAATTCCATATTTTTCCATGAGTGATGAGAATGGACGATTGCAAAAATGAGTTCCACGATCACTTATGATAGCCCTAGGAATTCCAAATCTAGAGAATATGTTTTCTTTTAGGAATCTAATCACAGTTTGATGATCATTGGATTTTGTGGGAATGGCCTCAACCCATTTTGATACATAATCAACAGCTAAGAGTATGTAGAGGTATCCCCGAGAGTTTGGGAAGGGACCCATGAAATCAATTCCCCAACAGTCAAATATTTCAACCACTAAGATTGGAGTGAGTGGCATTTGATTCCTTTTTGTGATGGACCCTACTTGTTGACACCTAGGACAACTTTGACAATATGTGTAGGAGTCCCTTGAAAGGGTGGGCCAGAAAAGACCACATTGAAGAATCTTAGAAGATGTTTTCTTAGAGGAAAAGTGACCTCCACATGCCTCACTGTGACAGAATTTAAGGATGGACTCTTGTTCAGATTCTGGAACACACCTCCTAATGACTTGGTCAGGGAAGAACTTATAGAGGTAAGGATCATCAAACACATAGTGTCTAACATCAGAAAGAAATTTCCTTCGAGCTTGAGTCCCTAAGAATTTGGGAATGACTCCTGTCACTAAGAAATTTGCTATGTCAGCATACCAAGGGCAGTCACTCACAGAGTATAGGTGTTCATCAGGAAACGAATCAGACACAGAGAGGTGATTTGAGTTGTCTTTGAATTCCATCCTAGAGAGGTGATCAGCTACAATATTTTCAACTCCCTTTTTATCCTTTATTGTGAGGTAAAATTCTTGTAAGAGGAGGACCCACCTAATCAGTCTAGCCTTAGAATCTTGTTTTTGGAAGAGGTATTTTAGTGTAGAATGGTCAGTGAACACAGTGATGGGTGATCCTAAGAGGTAGGACCTAAACTTCTCTAAGGCAAACACAATATCAAGTAACTCCTTTTCAGTGGTGGTGTAGTTGATTTGGGCATCATTTAAGGATTTTCTTGCATAAGCAATGACATAAGGAGTTTTATCACAACGTTGTCCTAACACAGCTCCAACAGCAAAGTCACTGGCATCACACATAAGTTCAAAAGGAAGGTTCCAATTTGGAGATTTCATAATGGGAGGAGAGGTGAGAGAGGATTTGAGGGTTGAGAATGAACCCTCACAGCTTTCTGTCGAAACAAATGGAGCATCCTTTACTAAGAGAGCACAAAGGGGACGGGATATTGAACTAAAGTCCTTGATGAATCTTCTATAAAAACCAACATGTCCTAAGAAAGACCTCAATTACTTCACAGTTTTGGGTGATGGAAGGTGACGAATGATGTCAACCTTTGCTTTATCAACTTAAATCCCCCTACTTGAGACCAGATGGCCTAGAAAAAGTCCCTCTTTAACCATGAAATGGAATTTTTCCCAGTTTAGGACCAGATTTTTTTCTTCAAATCTTGACAAGACTCTCTCCACATTCTGCAGACATCCCTCAAAAGTATCCCCAAACACAGAGAAGTCATCCATGAAGACCTCAAGAAAATCCCCTACCATGTCTGAGAAGATTCCCATCATGCACCGCTGGAAGGTTCTAGGGGCATTGCATAACCCGAAGGGCATGCGTTTGAAGGCAAAGGTACCGAAAGGACATGTGAATGTAGTCTTCCCTTGATCCTCTAGGGAGACCTCAATTTGATTGTACCCTGAGTACCCATCTAAGAAACAGTAGAAGGCATGACCTGCCACTCTCTCAAGGACTTGGTCAATGAATGGTAAGGGGAAATGGTCCTTCTTGGTGAATGAGTTTAGTTTCCTATAGTCAATGCAGAACCTCCATCCACTACTCACCCTTGTTGGAAAAATCTCTCCATCCTCATTGGTTATCACTGTGATTCCAGCCTTTTTTGGAACCACTTGGATTGGGCTCACCCATTCACTCTCAGCTATGGGATATATGATACCAGCTTTCAACAATTTCAGAAGTTCCTTCCTTACTACCTCCATGAGATTAGGATTGAGTCGCCGTTGAGGTTGACGACATGGCTTTGAATCAGATTCCATAACAATCCTATGAGTCCCGATAAGTGGGCTAATCCCAGGAATATCAGAAAGGGTCCAACCAATGGCTTTCTTATGCTTCCTAAGGACATCTAGAAGCATCCTCTCATGATTGTCTTCAAGATAAGAAGAAATGACAATAGGATGTGTTTGATTTTCCCCTAGGAAGCCATACTTTAGTGCAGCAGGAAGTTCCTTCAATTCAAGATCAGGTTGGTTCAAAATTTCAGTAGAAGATTGAGACATTGGATCAAGATAAATTTCTTTTTTTAGAGGTTCAGATAGGATTGATTCCTCACATGTAGAGGTTTCAGCTACTAGATTGGCTTGATCAGATTTAGGGAAGGAATTTAGAGGGGTCTCTATGAAATTGGTTTCTTGAAAGGTTTCACTGATTGTTGGACCTAAGACTTCATCATAAGAGCAATTTGAAAATGATTCAAGCCAAGGAGATAAACTTCCTTCATATGAACAAAGGAAATAAATCTCATTCTGACTTAAACATTCATCAAATATTCCTTGATGTTCCATGGATTCATTATCAATGCTTCCTATCATGTTTACTTCATGAATATCCTCGTCATCCCCTATTTGTGAGCTTGTGTTATAGATGTTCAAGTCTAGACTCATGTTCCCAAAGGTTATGGTCATGTTCCCATTTCGGACTCGGATAACAGAGTTGATTGTTGCAAGGAAAGGACGGCCATGGATGATTGGGGTTTGTTCCTTATTTCCTAAGTTTGGATGGTTGTCAAGGACAATGAAATCAGCAGGGTAGATGAAGTTTTCAACCTTTACCAAAACATCCTTTAAAATCCCCTTTGGAACCCTAATGCTACGATCAGCAAGTTGAAGTTTGACAAATGTGGGTTGGAGTTCTTCTAGGCCTAACTGGTAGTACACAACATATGGGATGAGATTGACACTAGCACCTAGGTCACACAAGGCCTTGACAACTTTGCTCTCTCCTAGTTCAACATTGATGTAAGGGCAACCCGGGTCTTTCAACTTAGGAGGAATGGTCCCTTGAATGGTGGTACTCACATTAGCAACCAAAAGGACTTGGTTTTTATGTGAAAATTTTCTTTTAAAAGTGAACAAGTCCTTAAGGTACTTTGAGTAGGCAGGTATGGTTTGGATTGCATCGAGAAGGGGTATGTTCAACTTGACTTGTGAAAATATTTCTCTCAACGTTTCACTCAGTTCAGGATTGGGTTTCCCCCTCATGCGTTGAGGAAATAGTGCAGGTTGTGGGGTTGTTTGTTGAAGAGTTGTTTCTTTCACATTGTTATCAGTTTCCTCAGTTTGATCTTGTGGTTCATTTAAATTTTCATCCAAGTTTGAATCTTCAGGTGGGTTCTGAATTAGTTGTTCAGGTTTCTCAATTGATTTCCCACTTCTTAAAATAGTCACAGCCTTTAGTTGTTCATGAGTTGTTTGAGCACAACTTGAATCTCCCCTTGAAGTTGAGGATGGAACCGCCTGAGTAGGCATGGGTTCCTTTCCTGTTTTGATGGTTTGAAGTTCTTGTTTTAGGGAAGAGACTTCTGAGTTCATCCTCTCCATTTGTTTGCACAGTTGTTCTAGTAGGCTTTGTGGAACAGTTTGGGTTGGTGCTTGAGTAGGTTGGTTTATCCCAGGGGGATATTTCGGAGGTGGGATGGTTTGTTGAAAATGGACTGGTGGTTGTTGGTATTGGATAGGTTGGGTTTGAAACTGATTATGGGTTTGGTAGTTCTGTTGAGGGTAAGGATTTTTCCCTTGTGGTTGGCTATGTTGTTGGTTATCCTTCCATCGGAAGCCTGGGTGGTCATTGTACCTTGGATTGAAGGTGTTTTGGTATTGGGGATTTTGAAAGTTTAGGGCATTGACTTCCGCTGGGGGTCCTCCTAGAAGAACATCCTTGATGGATGGAATGGTTGGGCAGTTGTCTGTTTTATGGTCATGTTTGTCACAAATTGTGCAAACAAGGTCTGCATTTTGGATTTCATGGACTTTCCTAAGGTCTATCTCTTCAACCTTCCTAGAGAGTGCTGCAAGTTTAGCCCTAAGGCTTTCCTCTTCTCTAAGTGTATGAATTCCAGTGGTTCTTTGTGGATTTTCAGAATAAGGTGAAGTTCCCCAAGTTTGGTTTTGTTCAGCCAGACTTTCCAGATACTCGTAAGCATCATTTGGGGCCTTGTTTTTAAAAGTTCCATTACACATCATGTCAATGAATTGTTTATTACCCGGACCCAACCCTTTATAGAAAATTATCACTTGTTCAGGTATGGAAAACCCATGGTGTGGAACCATGTTTAGGGTGTCTTTGAACCTCTCCCATGTTTTATAGAATGACTCTCCCTCTTTTTCAAAAAAGTTTTGGATGCTCTTTTTAAGTGCAATTGTTTTGTGATGAGGGAAGTATTTTTTGTAGAATTCTCTTTGCAGTTGGTCCCAAGAGTGGATTGATGCAGGTCTCAAGTTGTTTAGCCAATTTTTAGCTCGATCCTTTAATGAAAAAGGAAATAGCCTCATCTTAGCGGATTCTAGTTGATGTGGGGGACACATGGTTTCAACAATGTCGTTGAACTCTTTGACATGAAGGTATGACATTTCTGACTCCATCCCATGAAAGGTTGGAAGGTGGTTTAGGACATGGGGTTTGAATATGTAGTTGGTGTCTCCTATGGAATTGTGTCTAATGCATGAGGGGGCATTGGTCCAAGCTGGAGTGAGTTAGTCGTTCATGGTTTGATCAACTACATTCCCTAAGTTTGGAGCTTCTTGGTTTTGGTTTCCCATTTGATTCCCCCCAGGGTTTACAATTTGATTTTGTGGATGACCCTCCATTGGAATTGTTTCAATTTCTGACTTTGGGGTTTCAAGAATATTTGAATCTGATTTAAACAATCCCTTAGGTGCACTTGACTCCCCTATCCTAGGACTTTCCACCCTAACTAGTCTGTTTGATAAATCGCGGGGGTAGGCGGACATGCGCCAAAAAAAAAACGAGAAAGGGACAAGATAAGAGATCTTGGGTGAGAGTAGAAGAATGGAGGTGAGGAAAGAAGGTTTTTTTTGGATCTAAGGTACTTACTTGGTCCCCGGAAACGACGTCAAAATTTGGTTCACGCCCAAATTTACCCAAGAGAAGAAGGGTAGAACGGTCCTTGTAGTGTAGCTTGGGTTGTCGATTCCACAGAGACCTAAGAAGATACCTAAGATACAAAACCTAAGGGATGGATTTTTGGCTATGAAGTGGCCAAATTGGATTGATTTTTGATGGGTTTTAAAGATATCTAAAAGATTTAAGTGGATTCAATTTAAAAGAATGAGTTGATCCTAGGTTATCACTCGGGGTGGATTGGACGTATTTTCTTTTTAATGATTTCAATTTCTTAAATTTGAGATGGGTTCATTTAAGGAGATAAAACAACATCATCACTTACTGGTTTAATTCCTACACCCTCTAATACTAATCACCTATACACTTGAAGGATCAAAGTTTTGAGCACTTCAAGGTAAAGGATCGTATTAGTACTTGAAGTGTGTGGCCTTAAATTCAACAAGGACGATGGAGTTTAAAAATCATCAAATAAAAATCCCAATTAAAGAAGTGATTATACATTAATTAGGTGATAAATAACATCCAATACAACCCCTTTCTACTCCCTTGGATCAAACCATAAGTGGGTTAGCCCTCCATTGATACCATGGTTTCAATGGAAGCGGAAAGTAGACTCATAAGGGAGGAAATGGAGAAGTAAAGAAAACAACAAAAATAAAATGATCACTCCACCGTTGTGTGAATAATTTCACAAGGGTTGGTGTGAATCAATTCACACCTTGATCCAACAGTATCAAAGTGATATTAAGAACAAAAGAATAAGAGTAGAAGAAGAACTTTTATTAAGAAACTAAAGTGAATTGAACAACTTACATGTGAAAGACAAAATTGAGGCAACAAAAATGCAGCATAACATTACAATTGAACAAAGCATCCAAGATCCTCAACTCCTTCACCACCACTGCCTTAAATAGGCATTTTTGGAGCCTTGGGTAGAGCCTTCAACAGTACAAGTCATCCCACTTGAGTATGGTAGGCCTAGGGTAGTGGAAAGTTTGTGGAATTTGGAATTTTCCACATTTGACCCGAGGTGGCAGCCAGATTTCATCCACCGAACAGACGCGTTTGGATGACCTTCTAGATGGCCGAATCAGGGTGTGACATAGAAGAAGAAATGGATCTCCCGATGTCTTATAACCGCCTGTAAAATATGGGCCCATTTGGAGTTGTGTATTCAGAGATATGATCAAATTGGTGTACTGTTTTTCTGGGCCTCAGAATCTGGACCAGAATTTTATCTCTAACTTGGGCCGCCTAAATGAGCCACATGGAGGCCGAATTAGCATTAACTCCTGAAGAGTTATTTGTTCCTGTACATGTCCTATATCATCCCACGAAATTTGGCATTAATTGGGCCTGTATGTTGGGCCCCACAGTCTCATCAGTGGGCTGGTGTCCAATCTGCCTTCTTCAGAATTGCTTCCTTTCATTGCCAAATATCTCCATCATCCTCCATGAATTATCCATTGATACATGAATCAAACATGTTCATATTTAAGTGTAGATAAATTTCCAAAAATATCAAATTAAAATATGTAAAATTAAATTCCTTAAAATCAGATGAATCATTGGGTACTTTAAATGATGTTCAAAAATGTACCACATAATAGTGCATTTTAAGAAGGTATTACAATCATAATGTGAAATGGTGTTCAAAGTGTAAAATGAACTAAAATGGTGTTTATGAATAAAAAAGAACATGAAAATTATGTATATTAACAATGAATATTAGCCTCATTTAGTGGCTAATCAACCACAAATCATTTTCCCTAATTAGTAGACACTATCCAATCTTCTAATCTAATGGGAAAAAGAAAAATCACCAAAAAAAAATGCCAAATCATACCCAAACTCCGGGGTTGGAATTTATTTTTCTAGGCCATACATGCCCATATCAAATTTATGGGAGTCCCTAGGAGATGATGTGGCCACTAATAATCAATGTCACTAAATGTGGTGGTTTTATATAGGTATAATCTCTTATTTTTCCTTAAAAATTTAACTACATCCTCATCTCACCCCTTATATCAAATAAATGTAATTTTTATCACTTGAATATAATAATAAGGTCCTCATATTCTATAGGGGATCTTAATAAAGTAAAATATCCCCTATAATATAAAATAAAAATACTCACCGAATTATTCTCAAACTAGTCGCATTAGATTTTTATTAGAGTAATCTATATAAAAGTATATGGTTTTAAATATAATTCCTTCTAAATTTCAAATATATCAACATTATTTTAAAAATAGTTAAATTCATTATCTTTAAAATATCTCAATAAATAACGTTTAAAATAAAAAATTTGACATCATTGGGTTCATTTAGGGATTTATATTAATATTTATGAAACTAAATTTTTTATTCATAGTATTATGCCTATGAATTATAGTGATAATTTTTTTTATTCTAAAAATCTCTTTAGAATTAGTCAAAATATGTTTGTTGGATTTTTTGAAACTAAATCATATTGCATTACTCATGATTATAAGATTAAAATAATGATATTTTAAAAATAAAATACATTAGATTATACCATATACAAATCTTAGAGGTTTGAAGGCTATAATATTCAATATATAGTGTTGAGATATTTAAAAACCCATACCATTGGGAAACTTTCTGACCACTAGTGTGATCTTCTATTCTCTAATGAGCCTAAATGTCCATGAAATTCTCCCATTAACCCTTAATCTCCCATAAACAAGATTACAATAAAAATAATTGGGGTTTAATGGAACATGGATAAATAATATATACTTTTTATAATTATTTAAAATTCTTTCCACCGATAAAGAAAATATATATATTATTTATCCATGTTCCATGAAACACTAAAGTAAAAACTCCATTCTAGTCTCAATGTCATAATCTTTTTTTTTCAATTTAATAACCTAAAGAATTTGAATTTACTATTTCAAAATTTTAGTCAAAAAACAATATATTATTATATTTTTGAAAATCAATGCAATGTATGTTGGTTGGAAAAAGTTATTAATATTCCTCAAAATAACTTATTGAAATATTTTTTTGTGTGCAATATTTTATAAATTTCATACAGTTTGAGAAAAAAATTATATGATAGTGCAATTAGTGTGTTAATAAATACAAAACTTTATGAAAAAGAGAAATCATGGCACTATTATACATAATTTAAATTGGAATTATTGAATAATTAGTTTTAGTAATGGAGAGAAAGCAGACATTTATTCCTTTATTGGATCTCACTCTTTACAGGAAAGAGATATTTAAATTTTATAGTTTTTTAATAGTAAAATTTCCTAAGAGGGTTATTCATCAAATACATATAATATTGTGTTGATAAGTGGATTATAGTTAATGTTGTAAATTATAATAAATATCATGTTTTCATTCAAGATATTATTCCCAAGGAGTATGTTTAATATTTCCTAAAATTTTTGGCTCAAAAACCTATGTTTATTTTGATTAATAAATATTTAGTATTTTTTCACCCTAATAATTTTTCATTAATGAAAAAAATAACTTTATATAAATTAATGTAAATTATTGATATTTCTTCATGTACTATTATTTGATATTATGGTTCACTTATGGGTTCACCTAGTAGAAGTGATATGTTTTTATGGTCCCATATATTTCATAGAATTGTAACCTATTAAATGTTATATAATAATGGTAAAAGGATATATCAAAATTACAATCCAACAAAAATATTCTATTATAGAGTGGTTTATTGTTAAAATAATATTTCATTTTATTTTGGGTACCTATCCAAATATGATATAATTTACATTGAAATTTATTTTCATTATTGGTGAACCGATTGTGAATGCATTTAAGAGAGGTATATTTTTGTTAAAATAATAATAGATTTATATCAAGATCAAATTTTTTTCTTCATAGTATGGTGTTAGTTCCATATTTTCAAATTTAGAAGAAAATTAAATGGAATTTGAATCCAAAATAAGATGAAATTATGAAATCAAAAAAGTATAATTGGAAAATTATTAGTTAGTTTTAAGAACACATTTATAAAGAGTTAATTATTAAAACTAAACCAATTCTTAGAAATATTATTTTAATCCAAAGGATTAAATTTATATTTATTATCATATAATGGGTACATAATTATTTTTTATCTATTATATAAAAAGGATCATGGTGAACACAGTGCAATTAAAAATAATGGAGTCACTATAATAGATTAAGAAATCTATATATCCGATGTTAATGAAAACAAACATTTTTTTTGAATATACATTTCTTTTGGATCATTGAAAAAACATGGTATTTTTACTCTACTAAATTTCATGAGGATATTTTTTAAGGAAATTCGGATAATAATAAGATTTTATTAAAATTTAGTTAACTATAATTCATAAATTTTATTTTAAATAATAAAGGATATAAAGATGAACCTTTATGATGGAATTGTGAGTAGTGTAAATATTTTATAGACATTATTCTTTTAACCATATTGTTACTATGAATTTCACGTTAAAGAATAAATTACAATTGGTCAATAAATAAATATCATCACCATATGAAAGTTTTAGAAAATATCATTAAATAAGAAATTAGAGGTCCTATATTTTAGGTTTGGCAGAATGAACATGGAAAACATATTAAACTTAAAAATAAGTATCAATATTTATATCAGGTTTAGTACCAAATGGAAGTTTTCATTTAATATGGATATGTTGTATAATGTTTTCCATATAATGAATTAATTCATATAAAAAGACATTACACATAACTTTTTTTACACTTTGTAATCATTCCCTTTAAGATCAATTAATGAAATTATATTTTTTATTTACATTGAATTTCTAATAGATAACTATATAATGGATTTTATATTGATATTTATTATAATGTAACATAGATAATTCATTTCCACTATTCCCAATAATCATTCAGTGGTGTTAATGGAGGCCTCAGTCATTACTCACTAGCAATATATTAAAGTTTTATATCCAATGATGCCTGGATTTCTTTTATTTTCCTTTGTAAAGACATGGGATTTAAGGTTAGTTTTAACAAATTTAATATATTTTACATGACATTCCTAAAGTATTAATTTTAATAAGTTTCTTTAAAAAAACATATGACTTAATTAATAAAAAAGCATGGATCGAAACCACCTTAACACTATTTTAGAATGATGATGGGGTATATTAGACTTGAGAAGAATATCATATATATTTAATATTTATAAATATTATTTTATTCAATATTATAAAAATAAAAATTATTTTTTTTGTGATGAGATATAGATTTATCAATTGAAGGTTTCAAGTTCCTCTATACCACAACATGTGTTGTGTAAAGTGGAACATATAAATAAAAAGGGACAACTCATAGATGATAAAAACATAAAAAATATGAAAAATATATATTTGTAAAATATTAAAAATTTATAGATCGGTTATATTTTAAATTTTTTTAAAAATAGCTACATATTTTATCTAATTTAGACAAATGGGGATTTTAATACCATCAGGGAATAAGAACAACATATATTGGTATTTCTTTTTTAAGAAATACTTTTGGAGACACACTATGATACTCATTAAGGAATTCATGATCATATATGGGTTCTATAAATCATTTATAAGAATAAAGTACTAAGGTTCATACATTGGAAGATAAAGTAAACAAAAAAGATGAAATTCGTTTAAAGTGAAATGAAATAAAATGACATACTAAGGAATTAACAATAGTTTATGTACAAAAAATCATAACTGGAACCACAAAACCTTATTTTCCAGGATATGTTTCTCCTTAAAATTCATAATGTACCATATTTAATCAAATTCCCCTATCATTTTTTAATAATTATGAAAAAATATGTATTTATATTTTTCCTCTCATAAAATATTTCTATGTAAAATTAATTGGGGATTATATATATCAACACATACACACTGTTCCATTGTAAGAGGTATGTTGTACAATATTCAAGGAAATAACCCTCACAGTACATCATTTCTAAAAGATCATTTTTGAGTTAGGATTTAAGTATCTCATGAGATAAGAGTTGAACTACCAGTTCCCTTTGATAATATAAATATTAAAATAAAGAAAGAAGTTATTGAATTTTTTTAGAAAGGTTATATAATATTATATAGTGATAATATAATATAATATTTCTGTCATTTGAATATTTTGTTATATTAAATATATTATTAAATGGATAAAAAATTTCTATACTATAATTGACATGAACTAAAATATTGGGGGACTATCTACACCTGATGTTAGGTTGAGTGTGCCACCCCAATCCTACTGCCAATATGACAGGTTCTAGTGACTAGCACTAAAAACATAGATCACACATGGGAGGAATTAGATTATAGAGAATCTAGAGTATATAAAGACATCCATTACAAAAAAATAACTTATAAAATATGATAATATATGATTAAGGAAACTATTGTATAATATTCATACACGAGACATCAACCATTTGAGATGAAACCACATTGGTGGATACAATTATAAATAAACATATAAGGAATGAATCTCAAGGTATTATGGACTCATTAAAAAAAGTAAATGAAAATTCTCATTTTAATGAATCCCTTGTATGATCTAATATGATAACCATCATCATAAAAAAGCCAAACACCATCTCCACCAGATCTATTCTCACAGAGGTCACCACCACTGATCTATTTATTATTCGCATAGACAAAACACATATAAAAAAGGATGCATGTGCATGAGTGAGAAGAAAAATACTCAATAAATGCTTTAAAAAAGGAGGGATGAAATGAAAAGTCTTCTAAAAATATATAATAGAGGTGGGGGAATGAATATGATATATGATTTTTGAATAAAACCCATGGGATATATGAAATTGCTGGTCATAAAATTTCACCACCATTAAGGAATTATCTCAAAGGAAATAACAGATTCCTATAAATCATATGATATATAATATCTAAACTACATAACTTCCATAACATCTATGAGTTAGGTCTGAAATGTAATGGAATAAGGTCTGAAGGGGGTTGAATATATGGGAATATAATGTCTAACTATATTAATTTATTATCAATGTTATTTAAAAAGGTTTTTTGAAGTGGAAAAAATAAAATAAAGTACACAAGGAATTTTTATTTTAGTTTAGTCTCAAGTATTCCTAAACTGATCATATACATCTCTACTCATTGAGAGATACATTGTGTACTATACTAATTTTTGAAGGGAATCATAACCCAATTACAAACTGATTTTTCTAGAGGAAGTATAACTAAAATGGAACCCGAATTTTGATTAGGGATTCACAACCCAAATCTAATATTGACATTAGATAGTGGGAGTATTTACTTAAATGATTCTAAATTTATAATTTTGGGATTTACAACCCAAATAAAGAAAGTTATTTTTTTCAATAAAAACATGAACAGAAAGTGAGAGAACATGAGAGACAATGGAAGTAGTGTTATAGACATAAGAAATAAGGATGAAATAGAAAATAAAGGAATAAAACATAGGTATAAGTTCTTGAGAAATGTATTAGGAGGTATCATCAAGGCAGTTATAGGAGTCATACAAGTTCTTATTAAGCACTTGAAAGTTTATCCATCATATGAAAACTCAACCACATAGGACATGGATTGTACAACAATTATAATTTAAAATTAATTCTTGGGATCCATAAATTATAGGTTCTCATAGATTTTATATTATTTGAATTTATCCCAAATCCGTTAAATATGATATGTAAAAAAAACAAGATAATCTCCAATTGAGTAACGTAATTGAAATTTAAACTACATAATTATCCAATAGATAAAAAATTATCAATACTGAATAATCATAGAAAATATAATCTTAATTGAAGACCTAAATACTAATTTAATCCAAATAGAATTTTAATTTTAATAATTCAAATAGTCTCTATAATAAAAGGACAAAGCAATTCCATGATTATCATAAAACAATTTGAATATTAAAAATTTCAAAATACATTCTAATTTAATATAGTGTTTAATTATTCTAAATTTTATTATACTATATTAAATACCCCAAAATAGGTTTTATTATGTATTTCTTCAGAAACTATTAATTTATAGATTAATATGACAAAGAAATCAACTCAAAAAAATTATAAATATATGATACATGTATATAAATGAATAAATAATAAATAAAATCATATTTTAAGACTTATTAAAATATTTTAAAAACAAATCATATAGATTTTATATAATATAGATTAATTTTATAAAATAATTAATTGGTTAAAATAATTAATATAAACATGCAGTTAATCAATGTATTAAAAATTATTAAAAAGAGATCATGATAAAAATTCCAAAATTTTAGAAAGAAAATAAATAAACTACTATATTGAACATGAATATATATTTACTATTAGTTATAGGCCATATGGTTGGTTAACATACCATTTCATCATATTGGGCTGTCGGTATAGCAAGTTTTGAGGTCGATATACTGACTATGTAAATATTATAATGTGTGGTCACCTATTATAATGTGTGGTAAATATTGAGAACCTCACTTGACATACATAGACATTATATCACTTTTGAGGAATACTTAAATCCTTATAAAAACGTATGCCCAAAGATCGTATTAATATAGTGCCTTTGGAAATATGGAAATATAAACATTGGTATACAAATGAGCTATATTATATCCCGCTAGGTTCTTCTTGACTAGTAACCTTCTTAGACTCATTAAATATAACACATATCTTCATAACCTGGCAAAGGAAACCTAAAAGGGGGGGGGGGAGCTCAGATTCCAAGTAAGGGTAAACAAGTGAGACATATAAGAATAATCATGAGCATAATGTCATGATAACATGATCAAGAATGTAGAATATCATACCCTATATATAAAAGAACATAAAAATGAATCATGGCATAAATATTGGTAGTTCATAAGGCATGAATCAAAAGGAAATAAATAACATAATACCTGAGAAACTAATATCCGAAAATAATAAGAAATTTTAGAAAACACATATGTATATAATATGATTTCCATAGTAGTAAAGGAATCGCTAGTAAGGCCATATTAATGGACATAGTCATTTATTGAACTGGGTTCACTACCAATCCCAGCCCTATGTTACTTAGTTGTGTTCACTCCTCATTCCAGCCCTATAATACAGAATTGAGTTCATTTCTCATTATATAAATGTCTATCTCATGATATATAAATATTTATCCAAATAATTAGAGGGAGATATAGGTTTCACCCATCTCATAATGAAACCAGACATACATATGCCCTGAAATCATAAACAATCATATTATAAACCAGAAAATGAAATAGGTATCATAAATATGTAATAATATCATAACCTATTGAAAAAGATATATGATTTCATAATCATTCCATTAAAATCATAACCAATGAAAAGATATGGGTTTCAAAATAATATAACATGTGAAATAGAAAAAAGTCTCCCAAGCATCATGCCATCATAATATAAGTATTCAGTGAAATAATATGAACGGAAACATTGAAAAATTCACCCAGAAAGGAATTATTGACACCAATAGATGTTATCTTATATGGGAAATAATTTTGGAATATCTTTTAGAAACATATCTTGAGGAAAATATCCTTTCTTCTTTGAAAAAATTTCACTTAAAATATCAAATTTTTTGGAAAACATTTTATTTTAAAATAATTTTAAAAAATATAAATATAAATTTGAATAAATTTTAATACCTTTTTCTATGTAAACATATAAAATAAGGTTGAAATCCATTTCAATACTATTTTCCCTTGAGAACTGATAATAGACTCTTAAAACCCTTTTAAAACATAAACACTTTTAAAGAAATATCATAGAATGGATATGAAAAAACCTATATATTTAATTATGAGAGGCATATAATATTTTAATTAGAATAATATACACTAAAAAAAATAAGTGAGTGGTGAATAAGGCATGTATCTCTTGGAAATAAAGAGTGAGATGAAATTCCCTAACCTTGTGTAATGACTCTTGTCTTTCTTGTACAAACACCATGTATAATAAATATATATTTATTATTAATCTATAAGATAACAATATTATTATAAATAATATCTTATATGGTTTGATTATGAATTTATGTTACCCTCTTGTAAATAATTATATGTTAAGGTGTCACTTCGGGTCGTATTCGCTTTATTTTTCGCATGCATCTTAATTTGTTACATCATTGGTCCTTAAACTTTTATATTTATTTTGAGAATATAAAATATGATATAAATATAATTAATATTAATTATATGTGTATTATAATAATCTATATGATATATAAGTATGAAATGGAATGCACCATTCAAGGAGATGGTAGGTCATACGTATGCATGAATGTTGTTTCTGTTTAATTGTTGTATTGAAATAAAGAATGTAAATGAAATATCTGTATATGTATGTATATATATAATTATTAAAGTAGCATTATTATATCATATATATCATATAATTTAACTAAACCCATCCTTAATACATTCTATATAGTGTCAGAACTAATCACATCACATTGAGGGGGCGATAGTCCACACTTCCTCAAAAAAAATTGTTTTATTTTCACCAAATAGAACATATAATGATATGTGTGGTAAAAGGATTAAATAATATTAAATTAATAATAAATATCTTTTATATTATATAAAAACATAATTTCCATCATAATTTCCACCATGAGAGGTGGTAAAGGGAGAACAAACAATAATCGTTTTGTGAGACAGTAGTTCATCGTACACATAAATAGTATGTTCGTTACCCATTAGATGGTGGTGTGTGTAAGTGTAGGTAAAAATATTATCATAAAAAAATCTCAGTATACTTAGGGTATTTTTTTTTGTTTTATAATAATTAAATAATATTAATTGAAGGAGTGGGGAGAGAAAATAAAAGAAAGGAGTTTTAGGGTGGGTGTTACCTCTTAATCAGGTAACTCCTTTTGGTTTTCACCAAAGGGCTTCCTTGGAAGACTTTCTGAAAAAAGAGATGATTCAAGGAGGAAGGGAGGATTTTTTAGAGAATATTTTAGAAGTGATTTTATGATCCTATGTGGACTGATAGGTGTAAATAAGTGGAGTATAGGAGGCCATTTTATAGTGGAGGATGAATGAAACTCTTGTAATATTTTGATAATGGAATTCATTACATGTTTTTCACATGACAAGGGGTTCCAATAATTGGTCAAATTAGATACAAGGGAGGATAGGGTCGATATACTTCCATAAAAGTTATCTTGAACAGATTTCTAGGTCATTTTGGGTCTTAAATTTATTGTTTATCCCTTAGTTAAGCTTAATTTTAACTTAATCGATGTAATTTATTTTAATTACATTCACTAATTATTTTGGTAAAAAAACAGTTTAATCTTATTAGATATTATAAATTATTCTAATTAAAAATATGGAATCAATTTTTCCAAATTTCAATCACATAAGTGGAAGAAATTAATTTAAAATTAATCCCATAGTTGGGTCGATAATGCAGGTTTTTAAAGTAAAAACATTCAAATTTTTTCTATATTTTTATACCCAAGTTCATAGTGAAATTGATATAAACAACATAAATTGTATTAATTGATAAAAATATTAACTAATTAAACTTTGAAACTAATTTAAAATATAATATATCCTTATAAATAAATTAGGTGAAAAAGTAGTTTTGAATTAAAATTCAGTATTTTCACTATTCATTAAAAAATGATGTTTCTCATAAGAATCCAAAAAAATCACCCCAGGAAAATTTCAACATTCTAAATTAAAAAATTAATTTTTTTATCAAATTAAATTTTTGAATGTTTCTAAAATTAATTTTACGATTTTTTACAGAAGGATATGAAAAGTAGTTTATTTGAAAAAATAGTATTTTAAAACATAGAAATACTTTACCATAAATTATATTTTTCATTATCAATACGACCAAATTATAAAAAAACATTATGAAAAATATTTGAAAATTAGTTATTAATATTCATATTAGTATGTTTAATGGCTAGGTTATAACTATATCATTTAAATAATTATAACAATAAAATAATTTTTCATAGAAACTCAGTGTTGCGTGTAACGTATGCCATGTCGGTGTTGTGTGTAGTGTACACCGAGTTGGTGTTGCGTGCAATGATCACCAATTCATTGTTGTTTGTGCTGTATGTTGAGTCGGTGTTTCATATTCCAAGTTAGCATCAGGTTAAGGGAATGTTTGACTTAGTGCAATGCAATACATTAATGAAAATTAATTCATTCAATGAGAAAAAAATGGTCCCTAAAAACTCAGGGTTTTACATTCTAACCGCTTTAAAAATGAATTTTAGCCTCAAAATTCATCATTCTGGTACAAAAAAATGAGGATACTTACACTTCATGATATCTTCATGTTCCCACATAGCTTCCTCTAATTGGTGATTTATCCATAAAACTTTGACCAGGTGAGTGGTCGTGTTTCATAAAACATTCTTTGATTGATCCAAAATTTCAATAGGTTGTTCTTAATAAGTAAGATCCAAATATAGTGGTGTGACCTTTCAGTTTAGTACATGTGTGGGGTCTAGTATGAACTTTCTTAGGAGATATACATGGAACACATCATGGACTTGAGAGATATATTGGAGGAAGTTTCAAGAGATAAGATACCGTTACGATACGATCAATAATTTCATAGGGACAAATATGCCTAGGTCGTAGTTTCCCTTTCTTCATAAATCTCATAACCTTATTCTGGGGTGAGATTCTTAGAAACATTTTTTCACTATCTTCAAATTCTAGATCACGCTGAGGGTTATCCGCATAGCTTTTTGGTCAACTTTCAGCTTCCCTGATATGGTGCCCAACGACTCTAACCTTCTCTGCCATTTCTTTAAAAATCATAGGTCCCAATAGATTTATTTCTCCAACATTATCCCAACATGTTGGAGCTCTACATTTCTTACTATATATGGATTCATAAAGTTCTATCTGAATGCTTGAGTGAAAGATATTGTTGTAAGAAAAGTCTACTGGAAGAAGGTCTTATTCCCAAACCCCTTTGAAATATGAAGAATAATATCTCAACATATCCTATAAGTATAGAATTTTCACTTCATATTGACCATATGTATAAGGAAGATAAGAAGTGCTAAAACTCAATTCTGCATCATGTGCTTGCTGAAGACTTTGTGAGAATTTTGAGGTAAAACTTGGATCCCTATCTGATACAGTGGAATATGGTACTCCTTATTGCCTTACCACTTTCTTAATATATATCTTAGAAAACTAATCTAGATAGAAATATTCTATGATAGAAATGAAGTGTGATAACTTATAAAGTCTATCAACTAACACCCATACAACATTAAAACCTTTAGAGTAATTGGGTAGCCCAATGACAAAATCCATAGTGATGTTCTCCCATTTACATTCTGGTATGGGTAATGGATGAAACAAATCTTTAGACATTTGTCTTTCAACCTTAACATGTTGGCATAACAAGCACCATTATACAAACTCTATGATATATCACTTCATTCCATCCAACTAAAAGTATTCTTTAAAGTACCCATACATCTTTGTCCTTCTAGAAAGAATTGAGAATTAATAACTATGAGCATCCTCTAATAGCTCCTTCTTCAAATCTTTTATGGAAGGAACACATACATGGTTCCTGGAGATTATCATACAATCATGATCAAGGTTAAACTCAGGAACATTTTGACTTTTTTTTCGTCTCTTCATCTTCCTTATGCATCTCCTTAGTCATCACTTAGATAGAGGTTTGAGCATTCATTTGTGAAAGATACTATTTCCCCCTTCCTTTAGGATTTAAAATCCATCCTTTTAAAATATATAAATATTAGATATTTTATGATCCTCATCATGGATAATCTAGCATGATCATTTAGACTTAAATCATCATCCAACTTGTTCGCCTTCCCAGGGTGGTAATGTATTGAGTAGTCATAATACTTTATCAGCTATATCAATCTCCTGTGACGCATGTTCAACTCCTTCTTTGTGAATATATATTTCAAAATTTTATAATCAGTATATATGTCACACTTTTCTCTATAAAGATTATTCCTCCATATATTTAATTCAAAAATTAGCACTACTAACTCCAAATCATGAGTTGTGTAATTTTTATAATGGAACTTCAACTTCCATGAGGCATAAGTGATAACTTTGTCATTCTACATAAGAACACACCCCAACCCCTTCTTGGATTCATCAATATAGATTACAAACTCGTATTCACTATAGGGTAATGTAAGAATAGGTTCAATGATTAACCTTCTCTTTAGTTTGATGAAATTTTACTTACATTCATTTTTCCATAGGAACATGATGCCCTTCCGTGTTAACTTGGTTAGAGAATTATATAGTAATGAGAAATTCTCCACTAAACATCAACAATATCCAACTAAACCAAGAAAACTACAGATCTTAGTAACCCTGGTAGGAATAATACAACTTTCAATCACCTCCATCTTTGATGGATTTACTACTATACCATCTCTTAAGATTATGTGACCCAAAAATGAATCCTTTTTCTTCCAAAATTCACAATTTGAAAATTTTTCATACAGTTTCTCCTTCCTTAGGGTGTTTAATACAATTATCATGTTATCTTCATCATCTTTCTTTCTCTTTGAATAAATAAAAATATTATCTATAAAGGCTACCAAAACATATCAAGGTAATATCCAAAGACCCTATTCATAAAATCCATGAAGATAAAATGAGAATTAGTAAGACCAAAAAACATTGCTATATATTCATAGTGTCCATACATTATACATAATGTCATCTTGGATATATCCTCCTTATTGACCCTCAATTAATGATATCCAAAACAAATGTCACTCTGGGAAAAGTATTGAGCTCTTCATAGTTTGTCAATCAACTAATCAATATGGGGGAGAGGATACTTGTTCTTGATTGTGATCCTGTTTAACTCCTAGTAATCAATACAGAGGTGCATTGATCCATATTTATTTTTCATAGAAAGAATAGGTGAACCCTAAGGTGACACACTTGGCTGACTGAATCCCATATCAAGGTTTTATTGGAGTTGTTTATTCAATTATTGTAACTAATTGAGGGATATTATATAGGGATCCTTTGAAATGTGTGTAGATCCAGTAATGAGTTCTATTGAAAACTAAACTACACATTTTGGTAGAAGGCTAGGTAACTCTTCTAGAAAGACATCCAAAAATTTTCATATAGTGAGAATATCACTGATATCGATTTTCTCCCCAACCATTTGAGATAAAAAACCCTTCTGAATGATAATTAAGACACATAAAATGGATGTAATCTCCATATGAAGTTCATTATTATCGTTACATTGATGGAAGATCAAAGGAGGGTTTGAAATATCAATCATAACTTCATTTCCTAGACAATTGATATGGGAATTATATAGGGAAATCCCATCCATGAATAAGATGAAGTCAAATTTAACCAAAGGAAGAATGAAAAGGTTTTCAAGAAGCATGTAACTCCCCAAACCCAGTTACCCAGAGTCAGTTCATTGTTACATAACATTGGCATGATCACAAGGGATCAAATCCTGAAAGACCAATCAGTTTAGTAGCCTTGGAAGTACTAGATACATTCATAAGTTTTTACATTAAATTATAAAATTAAAAACAACAACAAAATTTTCTCCATTGACCAAATTCATATCTCTTAGAATATCCATGTAGGTCAGTCATAATATTCTTCTTCACAACCTGGGAAAAATAAAACATAGAAAGGGGAGAGCTCAGATGCTCAGTAAGGATAACAATATAGCAGAAAATTTCATAAATAAACATAAAAATTTAAGGAAATGTATAAGATTAAAACATAAGCCTTTCAAACATAAACTTTAGAATAATATGGAAAGTATAAATCAAATAATTCCATTTACTTATTCACATGGATATTCTACTAGTTGAATAATCACATGCAATATCAATAGCCAATTTGATAATGATGGAATGAATAATGCCAGACTTCATAACCACATAGTCAAGGCATTGTGCCAAGAATACAAATAATATTTTGTCAAGGCCTTGTTCCAAGACACTAGTTTGTCTCATGAGACCTACCGATGCACCAAGGAGCTATAGTAGGCTCCACCTGTCACTTACTAAGTCTAATGCATTCCTCAAATTAAAAGGTTTAAACATAACATAAACATTTGTATTAAAACTAGCATTAGAAATGTAAATACATTATCTATAAACCATGAATGGTATAAAAATAACACATCCATAGTCAAATATATCACAAAACCTTCAATACAATATGGAAGATTTTTATCATAATAAATCAACTTCAAATAAGTTTAAAATCCATCAAAGGATGTTGACATAGATGAAATCAAAATTTTTTAGAGAAATATCTCTTTCTATTTTGAAATCATTTATAAGTCATGTAATTATAAAAGAAAAAAATTTGTTTTGAAAATATTCTTATAATCTTTTAAGGGAAGCTTTGAAGGTGTTATAAGAGCGGAAAGTAGCAACACCCACCATATAAGTTAAAAAATATATTCTTTTCTTAATTTTGTGGAAAAGGTCGGAAATGACCTTGTTTGTAAAACGACCGAAATATACCTTTATGAAAATTTTATAAAAATTCAAAAAATGGTATAAATTACTTTAACCCAAAGTCTAGAAAATAGTAAAAATGTTTTGAAATATATTTTCAAGAAACAAGGATGTGGATGATAAAGAGGTCCCAGTAGATACTCACTTATAAACAACCTCAGATAATGAAGAGATTTTGGAATTAACCCTTACCTTGTACTTTTCCTTAGTCGATGGTATGTTAAACTCCTATATAATAGTTAAAACATTTTTATTAAATTATACAAGAACTATATAAATAAATATGATATCATATATGATCCTCTAATATTTCTTTATTAATAATATTTCACTAGTATCATCGTTTCAGGTTTTTAACTGATTTGTTTTCCTTTATATGATTGGTTATGTAAGACATGTTTGTTATGGATAGGATGTATTTGATTCATATAAATAATGATATTATGTTCATAAAAATTATTTTTAGTCATAAAATGAAAATTATTCTTGAATGAATACGATGGGGAATGAATCTCATCGCGTTCGTGGAGACGGTAATCCGTACGTACGCCCGAGCGACAATATCATTATATTGATGGTGAAATCATATGTAATTGGATAATATATCATATATATATAATCATTAACATGTTATATTTATTATTTACATTATTTATACTCCTTATTATACCCATCCAAATAATTAAGTGTTTTAATAACAAACTACACCACGACGTGGAGACGGTAAGCCGTACGTATGCACGTATGGTGACTTTGTCATTTATAGGATGAATATAGCAAATAATATGGTTATAAAATATTTATAATAACATAAAAATATATATAAGGTACTAGAGTTATTATTTTGGTTTGGAAACAACAAAGAAAGAGGAAGTGGAAGAAGAAAATAACTTAAAAGAGGGTGGTGAAATTATTACCTCTCCTTTGGGTTTTTCCTTTTGAGTTGATCAAAAGGATCCCTAGGTTGACTTTCTGATCAAAGTAAGGACTCTAGGTTTAATTAATGGAAGTTTTGAAGGTATTTTGGTAGGTTTTGGTAGATCCAAATGGCTTGGGAGGTGTGAAATTAAGAGAAGGGGAAATACCCTTTTATAAGAGAGGTGAGGTTCACTTTAGGAAAAGCTTGAAATATTATTTTATTAAAAAATAATTTTCAGTTTATAATGGATCCAAAATGATTTATTTCAAGTATAATGTGGGTATGGGTCGAAAAACTCTCAAACAATAGGTTTTAGACTGGTTTAGGTCACCATATTAACCTTATCTTTTATATTTAACTCTTAGTTTGATAGTTTGACATTTACCACGTCTCTTTGTATTTTTATATTATATGGTTAATAAACTTACTATAAACTGCCAATAAAACCCCAAGTGGTTAATTATTGATATATATAACCTTATATAAGTCCTTTTGAAGAACCTTATATTTTTAGGAATATTATATCAATTAATAATATAGTATTTTTTAAAAAAAATCAATTATGTCAATCTTGACACTATTTAGTATTTGATTTTTTTGAAAGCCATAAAAACTTTATCAATTCGAATAAAATTTATTTAATCAACCCTAATATGTCATATTAACCTTGAAAATTAGTGTAATTTATCATAAGTTTTAATTTACATTTATTTGGATATTTATAATATCAATTATATTAATATTTCATTAATAATGTATTTACTCCATCATCATTGTGTCATAAATAAATTAAATTATTTAATGTCTAAAAATTATAAGTAAAATACCATCACATAGGAAATACTTTTAGATTTCTAATGAATATTTATAGTTTAATTTATATTGTGTATAACTTTATATTAAAAATGGTTTAGTTATTAAACTTTGAATTTAACTCTTTTAACTCTTCTTTAAATAAAATAATAATAAATGTCCTAATCTAATACAAGTGGACCAAAAAGATCATATTTTATTCCTAAGGCTATTTTTTCATCGAATTAAACTTATCCAATAGAATTAGGAAATTTTTTAGGGTAATTGTAATATCATTTTTACCCTTAATTACCCTATTTACTTTTAACCATGGTAAATAAAAGTCAAAAGTTACTATTCACCAAAAATTATTTTCATCTTATTGAACCACATTTTACTTACCGATTTCAACTGTGTCTCTCAGATTTTTGAAATTCAACTCACAGAAGCAGTAAAATTTAGTTTTATGCAAATTTGTAAATGCTACTAGAAGGTGTGTAAAATTCGGTAAAAAGTTCAATAAAATTTTATATATCTAAACTTATTATAAAATGACTCCAATGAATTAAATTGAACTAATATTGGTATTATGTATCTATTTTGACCTAAAAGAAATTAAAATAAAATAACTAATTACTTAAATACAAAGTCGGTTTTAAATAATAACGCAGTGTTTTTCACTATTCATCAAAAAATTGAAAGTTTTCAGAAAAATAAAAAAAATTCAAACTAAGATAATTTCGATATTCCAAATTCAAAAATGAAGTCCATATTAAAAAATAAAATTTATAAAATTTCAAAAAGTGGGTATTACTATTCATAACTGGTAGTTCAATTGGTCGTGGTGTCTTAAAACTTCAAGTTGCGTACAACGCAAGCTAGTGCATTATTCAAAGGGAAACGCACCGTGGAAGCTTAGGGTGTTACATTATCCCCTCCTTAAAATAATTTCTTCCTCGAAATTTCTAGATTATTACTGTATAAAAAGATTTGGATGGTTCTTCACCATAAGTTCCTCAGTTTCCCAAGTTGCCTCTTCCATCTTATGATTTCTCCATATAACTTTCACTAGACGAGTCGTCCGGTTTCCCAAAACTTGTTCTCTAGTATCAAGAATTCTGATATGATCTTCACAATAAGACAGATCAGGTTCCTGTTCTAATTCTTTATAGGTGAGTACGTGGGTCGGGTCATGAATTTATTTTCTCAACAGTGATACGTGGAACACATAATGAACTTTGGAGAGACTTGGAGGCATTTCCAAACGATAAGCTACAACTCCAATTTGTTCTAGAATTTCGAAAGGTATGATGTACCTGGGACTAAATTTACCCTTCTTACCGAAACATATAACACCATTCCATGGATATACCTTCAAGAAAACATAGTCTCATACTTGAAATTCTAAATTCTTCCTTCGGTTATTGATATAGCTCTTTGGCCTACTTTGGGCTGCTTTGATGTGGGTTTGGATAATATTCACCTTTTCCATTGTTTCCTCAACAAGTTCTAGGCCTACGAGTTTTGTTTCACCAACATCATCCCAACAAGTTGGTGCGCGATATCTCTTTCTATATAACGCTTCATATGGTGCCATATGAACACTTGAATGGAAGCTCTAGTTATAGGAAAATTATACCAGAGGTAAATATTGATCCCACATACCTTGAAAGTCAAGTGAGAAAGATCTCAACATGTCTTCTAAGGATTGAATAGTGTGTTCTGATTGTCCATCAGTTTGAGGGTGGTAGGCAGTGCTCAAACGAAGTTCAGTATCCAAGGCCTTCTGAAGACTTTTCCAGAATCTTGATGTAAAATGGGGATCACAATCAGAAAAAATCGATAGGGGTACACCATAGAGTATTACAACTTCGTTAATATATAGTCTTGCTAGACATTCAAGTGGTAAATCTTATCTTATGACAAGAAAATGTGCTGACTTGGTAAGACGATCAACAATGACCTATATTGCATTATTCCTTCTAGGAGTATTTGGTAGTCCCGTGAAAAAGTCCACCATAATATCATCCCATTTCCACTCCAATATGGGAAGAGTTTGCATGACTCCTCTAGCCCGTTTCCTTCCAGCTTTCACTTATTGACAAACTATATATCTTGACACAAAATCAACAATATCCCTCTTCATATTGTCCCACCAAAAATGTTCCTTCAAATCTCTATACATCTTGGTTCTCCCAGGGTGTATAGTGAAATCAGAGCTATGATAATCATCTAAAAATTCCATTTTTAGATCAGGTATATCAGGAACACAAAGTATCTTCCCACATTTCAAAATTCCATCTTCATATACAAAGTCACTCAATCTCCCATCATTTACAGCTTTAATCTTCTTTTGTAACTCCTCATCATCCATATGAGAACTTTTTATCCTTTATAGTAAAGATGTATTGTACACCATTTGAAAAAGTATTGAAGTTTCACCTTCCATGGTTATTCCCATATCCATATTTATTAGATCAATGAAAATAAGATCCATTTCAACTCTCATATTGTTTAATACTCCATGATCCTTTCTGATCAAAGCATCTGCCACCTTATTTTCCTTCCCCAGGTGGTTGTGTATTGTGTAATAATAATCCTTGAGTAGTTCAAGACATCTCTTTTTCCTCATGTTGAGTTTGTTTTGTGAGAAAATATACTTCAAACTCTTATGATCAGTATAAATCTCTCATTTTCACCATAGATATAGTGTCTAAATATCTTCAGAGCAAATATTACATCTTCCAACTCAAGATCATGAGTGAGATAGTTTTGCTAATGAATTTTTAGCTATCATGATGCATAGGTAATAACTCTATCATTATGCATAAGGACACAACCAAGTCCTTTCTTTGAAGCATCACAATAAATAACAAACCCATTGTTCCTTGATGGTAGAGTCAAGATAGGAGCGTTGAATAATCTTCTCTTTAGTTCTTTAAAACATTTTTCACACTCTTTTGTACAAACAAATTTAACCCATTTACATGTGATCTTAGTTAATGGAATAGCCAACCGGGAAAAAATTCTGGATGAAACGTTGTTAATAACCTACTAAACCAATAAAACTGCGTACCTCAGTTATACTCGTCAGTGATGGCCATTCTTGGATTGCCTTGGTCTTTGAAGGATCAAAGAGATTCCATCCTTAGAGACAATATGGCCAAGAAAAGAAATCTATTGAAGCCAGAATTCACACTTTCTAAACTTCCCATAAAATTCATTTCTTCTGAGGGTTTTTAGAATAGTGCGCAAGTGATTTTCATGATCTTCATAGATTTTTGAGTATACCAAGATATCCTTAAAAAATACCACTATAAAGTCATCAAGATATTCCTTGAAAACTCTATTCATTAGATCCATGAAGATAGAGGGTGCATTAGTCAATCCAAAATGCATTACTATAAAATCATAATGCCCGTACCTGGTTCGAAATGCTATTTTCAGAATGTCTTCCTTCTTCATACCCAACTGATGATATCCATATCGAAGGTCAATCTTTGAAAAATATTGAGCTCCATGAATTTGGTCGAATAAATCATTAATGTGAGGTAGGGGATAATTGTTCTTTATTGTTATAGCATTTATATCCCTATATTCAATTCAAAACCTCATAGATCCGTCTTTCTTCTTAACAAAAAGAACAGGGGATCCCCATGGAGAAACACTAGGGGGAATAAATCACTTATTATTCAATTACTCTAGTTGTTTCTTTAGTTCGACTAATTCCACAGTGGCCATTCTATAAGGGGTCTTTGATTTGGGCCTTGAACCAAGAATTAAATCAATGGAAAAATCAATTCCTTGTTCTGGAGGATGTCCAGGTAAATCCTCTGGAAACACATCAACACATTCTTACCCAATATGCACGTCCTCTTTTCGAACATATTTTCCTCACCCATAATTTTTTCAATCTCTTCCTCCCCAATAATTGAATTTAGTAGAGCTACAGGGGGTGGATCTAGATAAGAATCAGGTGGTGATGTTTCTACTCTAAAGATAAGGTACCCCTTATCATCATCGAAAATTTTAACCTCCTTATTATTAAAATAAATTTTCACATCATGGTCTGAAATCCAATCCATTACGAGGATTATATCAAATTAAATCATGGGTATGATTATGAGATCAGAAGATAAAGAACATTTATATGCCCTAATGGGATTTGATTCATAATTTTTTTTGCAATGATACTTCCCTTAGGAGTTTTGACTGACAACTCCCTTGTTAAGTAGAATTGAAAATATCTAATTTTCTTAGAAAAATATGAAGATATAAAACAATTCGATGGTCCAGAATCAAATAAAGCAGTGGATAAACTTGAGGAAACCATTAAATTACCTGCCACCATATCTCCTGGAGCTTAAACCTTAGCAGTAGTGATCGCATAACCCCGAACTTGCTCCCTTCGGCTTTTCTGAGTTAAATTTTCTTGGAGATTAGGACATTACTTTGAATAATGCCCCTTTTCTCTAAAATTATAGCATTCAACATTGACAACCTATTTCTTTCCCTTACAATCACGAGCTTGGTGGCATTTTTTACCACACTTGTAACAAGTTCCCATTCCCTTCAGGTAAGTACCAGGGTGTTTCTTCCCACATTTACTGCAGGATAGATATTCAACTTTTCCCTTCTTCATGTTATTTCCATTTATAGAGTTTTCAGAGGATATCTTCTTCTCTTTCTTTGCTTTAAATTCGTAATACTTATAGAATTACTTTTCTGTTTTGATAGCACATAAGACAATATCTTCATACAATGAGAAGGATTTTGAGACTAATGCTCGATGGAGAAATGGTTTTAACCCGTCAAAGAATCAATAAATGTTACTACTTGGGTTATGTATCTAATCTGATGCTTTCCTTTATAACCTTGTAAAGTTAGCCTCATACTTTGTGATAATCTCCTTTTTTCCTCAGACTCAAAAATTTCCTTTCCATATCTTCTTGATGGTCACGAGGAAATTATTTTTCTAAGAAAATCTCTTTAAAACACCTCCATTCCATGTTTGATACTAATTCATCTTCCTTTGTGTTTTGGATTAATGAACACCATTGATCTGTATCTCCCATGAGATGATAAACTACCATGACAAATTTTTCACTTTCGCTACTCCCCAAAGCATGAAATATTTTCTCTAAGGAACTTATCCATTTCTCAGATATAGATGGATTTGTACTTCCATTGAATATTTGTGGTTGTTGCCTCATGAAGCGATCTAACATTGATCCTCTACATTGTGGATTAGGGTGATCCATAAGGGTAAGGTTATTATTCATAACCTGAGTGAGTAGTCCCAGTATGGTGATAAGCTGATCAGCACCAGTTGCATCACCATCTCCACTATAATTATCTAGAGTAGGATGGTAGTCCCTATATGGATTACGTGCATTAATATAGTTTACATTCCTTCCAATAGGCACCATTTATAATCAATGTAGTACTGTAGATTAGTTTATAAATCATAATACATAATTCCAAACTTGTAAAACACTTAACATAAATTGAACAGTTTATGGATATAATCCATAATCATAAAAAAATTTTCTTTGAGGAGGTATATACTCATAAATCCATCATAATGGTTTGTAAATAAAATGTGAATTATCCTAAGCATATCCCCCGGGAGTGTCGTAACCAAAAGTGCAACACGACCCGTTGTCGTGTACTAGGATACCCCAGGTCAAGCCTGAAACTCCTTTTTAGAGTTTCCTCTCCTAGATACATCTGTTTCAGAGCCGCATCTACCTACTCATATCTAGACAGGGATGTATTTCTTGGAAAATACACAAAATCTCTACATTACCAAAATTCTAGGAAGTTCTTCTATACTAATCCTCAAAGTCTATCTTAGGGTAATGTTCTCTAATTAGAGTTTATCTAAATTTAGTTTCCAAGGTTAATACTAAAATTCATCTGATACCAACTGTAACAACCTGACACCAATTACCCATAGTCAGTGCATTATTACATAACATTGGCATGATCACAAGGGGTCAAATCCCTAAAGACCGATCTGTTTAGTTGCCTTGGAAGTACTAGATACATTCATGAGTTTTTACATTACATTAGAAAATGAAAAAAAAAACAACATTGTCTCCATTGACCACATTCATATCCCTTAGAATATCCCTGTGGTTTAGTCATAATATACTTCTTCACATTCTAGGAAAAATAAAACATATAAAGGGGTGAGATCAGATGCTTAGTAAGGATAAAAATATAGCGAAAACATTCATAAAAAAACATAAACATTTAAGAAAATGTATAAGACTAAAACATAAGCCTTTTTAAACTTAAAATTAATCATAATATGGCAAGTATAAATCAAATAATTCCATTTACTTATTCACATGGACATTCTACTAGTTGAATAATCACATGCAATATCAATATCCAATTTCATAATGATGGAATGCATAATACTAGACTTCAGAACCACATAGTCAAGGACTTGTGCCAAGACTACAAATAAGATTTTGTCAAGGCCTTGTGGAAAGACACTAGTTTGTATCATGATACCTAACGATGCATCGAGGAGCTATAGAGAGCTTCACTCATCACTTACTAACTCCAATTCATTCCTCAAATGAAAATGTTTAAACATAACATAAACATTCGTATTAAAACTAGCATATGAAATGTCAATACTTTATCCATAAACCATTAATGGTATAAAAATAAAACAACCGAAATCAAATATATCTCAAAAACTTCAATACAATATGGAATATTGTTATTATAATAAATCAACTTCAAACAAGTTTAAAATCAATCAATGGATGTTGACATAGATAAAATCAAAACTTTTTGAGAGAAATATCTCTTTCTATTTTGAAATAATTTAGAAGTAATGTAATTATAAAAGAAAACATTTATTTTGAAAATATTCTTATAATCTTGTAAGGGAATCTTTGAAGGTGTTATAATGATGGAAAATATCAGCACTCATCGTATAAGTTAAAAAAACATTCTTTCCTTAATTTTGTCGAAAAGGTCGTAAATGACCTTGTTTGGAAAACGATGAAAAGATTCCTTTATAAATTTTTTATAAAAAGTCAATAAATGGTATAAATTAATTTAAACCATAGTCTAGAAAGTAGTAAATTTTTTTTGAAATATATTTTTAAGAAACACGGATGTGGATGATAAAGAGGTCCTAGTAGATACTCACGTATAAACACCCTCGGATAATGAATGGATTGTGGAATTAACCCTTACCTTGTACTTTTCCTTAGTAGATGGTATTTTAACCACCTGTATAATAGTTAAAACATTTTTATTAAATTATACAAGAACTATATACATAAATATGATATCATATATGATCCTCTAATATTTCTTTGTTAATAATATTTCAGTAGTATCATCATTTCGAATGTTTAACTGATTCATTTTATTTTATATGATTGGCTATGTAAGCCATGTTTGTTATGGATATCATGTATTTGATTCATATACAGAATGATATTATGTTCATAAACATTATTTTTAATCATAAAATTAAAATTATTCTTGAATGATTACGATAGAGAATGAATCTCATCGCGTTCATGGAGACGGTAATCCGTACCTTTTCACAAGCGGCAATTTCATTATATTAATGGTAAAATCATAAGTAATTGGATGGTATATCATATATATAGAATAATTAACATGTTATATTTATTATTTACATTAGTTATACTCATTATTATAACCATCCAATTAATGAAGTGTTTGAATAACAAACTACACCACGACATGGAGACGGTAAGTCGTACGTACGCACGTATGGTGACTTTGTGATTTATAGGATGGATAGAATAACAAATATGGTTGTACTATATTTATAATAACATAAAAGTATGTATAAGGTACTAGAGTTATTATTTTGGTATGGAAACAACAAATAAAGAGGAAGTGGAAGAAAAAAAGAACTTAAAGGGGGGGGGGGTGAAATTATTACATCTTCTTCAGGTGTTTCCTTTTGAGTTGATCAAAAGGGCTGCTTAGGTTGGATTTATGATCAAAGTAAGGAATATAGGTTGAAGTGAGGGATGTTGGGATGGTATTTGGGCAGGTTTTGACAGATCAAAAATGGCTTGGGAGGTGTGAAATTAAGAGAAGGGAAAGTACCATTTTATAAGAGAAGTGAAGGTGACTTTAGGAAAAGATTGAAATATTATTTTATAAAAAAATAATTTTCAGTTTATAATGGCTAAAAAATGATTTATTACAAATATAAGGTGGGGATGGGTTGAAAAAATTTCAACCAATAGGTTTTAGACAGGTTTAGGTCACCATATTAACCTTATATTTTAGATTTAACTCTTAGTTAAATAGTTTGACATTTACCATGTCTCTTTGTATTTTTATATTATATAGTTAATAAACTTACTATAAACTGCCAAGAGAACCCCAAGTGTTTAATTATTGATATATATATCATTATCTAAGTATTTTGGCCGAACCTTATATGTTTAGAAAAATTATATCAATTAATAATATAGTATTTTTTTTAAATACTCAATTATGTCAATTTCGACACTATTTAGTATTTGATTTTTTTGAAAGCCATAAAAAATTTATCACTTAGAATAAAATTTATTTAATAAACCCTAACATGTCATATTAACCTATAAAATTAGTGGAATTTATCAAAAGTTTCAATTTACATTTATTTGGATATTTATAATATCAATTATTTTAATATTTCATTAATAAGGTAATTAATGAATCATCATTGTGTCATAAATAAATTAAATTATTTAATGTCTAAAAATTATAAATAAAATACCATTATGTAGGAAATATTTTTATCTTTTTAATTAATATTTATATTGAAATTTAAATTGTGTATAACCCTATATTAAAAAAGGTTTAGTTATTAAACTTTGAATTTAACTCTTTTAACTCTTCTTTAAATAAAATAATAATAAATTTCCTAATCTAATCCAAGTGGACCAAAAGGATAATATTTTATTTCTAAGGTTTATTTTGGTTGAATTATACTTATCCAATAGAATTAGGACATGTTTTTGGTTAATTATATTATTATTTTTATCCTTAATTACCCTATTTACTTTTAACCGTGGTAAATAAAAGTCAAAAGTTACTATTCACCAAAAATTATTTGTTAAGCAAATGTTGTTTTCAACAATACATAATTTTATAAAGGGGAGATTGCTGAGAACAATACTCTATCTCTTTATGATGATTTTGATGCTAAAAAATATCCTTATTTTTTATTCTAATGATTTTACTTGAAGTATATTTTAGGAAATTTATATTACTTATATTCTTATATTTGGAGAAATATTAAAGCACTTAATCTGCGTGGTATATTTGAAAAAGTATTCTGAAATCATTTTTAGCGTGTTCTCTAAACACTATTCACACCATACATTGAGAAGTATAGTGTAACGATGGAATGCGGTTTTTACTCTATGAGATATCATAAAATTATGGTTAAACAACCATACATTATCAAAAAAGTATAGAGGAAGAAATATTACATTGGGAAGAAACCCTACGTTTGGAAGAAACCCTATGTTTAGAAGGAACCATACATTTGGGAAATCAGAAAAGTATGGAATAAGATCATTACGTAAGTATGGAATGATAAGTTTTTTTCTTAAAAGTATGGTTCATCAACCTTAATTTTGTAAACAACCATATATTTGAAAGCTAAAGACAAAAGTATGGTTCATCAACCTTACTTTTATGAAAAGTTGTACATTTGATTGAAAAGTATGGATTATATACCATACATTTGAGAGTGGAAGAGAAACATTTGAGATCAGCCTTACATTTGAGATCAACCTTAAGTTGTGAACCTTACGTTCCGAGAATGTATGCTATGCAGTTCAACCCTATGTTTGACGTCATATGTTTAAATTTGGACTTTATTAAAGCAATGGTATTTATGCGGATTATCAGGATGATTTCAATCCAGACTCCCAAATTTAAAGCAATTCTTTGACTAATTCAAAGCTGTTTATTTTTGATTCAAAGGATCAATTTAAGAGGAGCTTTTTATACCGAATTTTTAGGGGAGTTACGACTGCTCTGCTATTCAAACTTTTGAATATTGTGATTCTAAAGGCGACTTTTGTGGATCTAAATTTAAAAGGAGAACACTCATCTTTATTATATATATACCTATTTTATTTTGTATTATAGATACAGAGGCGAATTATTGAAAAGAATATTTGATGTTACGAAGAGAGACAAAGCTCTTTTTTCTAAAGAAGAAGAAACACGATTAAAGATTCATCGAATCTACATAGAATATCTTTTTGTGAATAGAATATTGTTAAAGTTGCAAATTATATTTCAAGATATATTGCAACTAGATCAACTCAGATCTAATTCTACCTGAAGATTATTCTTTCTGAAGACTATTATTCATCAACTGTCAATTGCATGCTGTTGCAATTGTGAAGAACAACTGGAAAGTATTTCGAAGAACAAATAATCTTTTGTTTTGAGTAACTGGATTCTCGTACTAAGTTGTGTATTCAGTTCTATGTATGAACCAGAAGGATTTTTTTAGCCTTAAAAATTTAAAGGTGTTAACTTCCTACACTCAGTTGTGGAATGGTTTGTTGATAAGAAGACCAGATTGTGAAAATCACCAAGCTTGTGGAGTAGAGCGTTGGTGGAGTGGACTGGGGGCCTTCTGTTCCCCAAACCACTATACATCATGCATCCCGTGCTATTTATTTTCCACTGCTAAATCTTTGATACAAAGATAAAATGACAGATCACGATTATACGAAGAAATTATAATAGACACAATTCAACCCCCTCCTGTGTATATTTGGTATAACCTGATCCCACAATTGGTATCAAAGGAGGAGCTTTTGTCAAAGCTAGAACAAGCTGAAAGTCTTTGGATTATATAGAGTACAATGGATGATACACCAGAGGGAATGTCAATGGTTTAATCTTGTTACTTCAACGGTGAAAATTATGGATGTTGGAAATCAAGAATGATCATTTATTTAAAAAATCTTGGATACAGAGTCTACTCGAAAATTTAACTCCTTATTTGATTCCAGAGAAAACTGAAACATGGAGTGATAATACCAAATTAGAGTAAAACATATAATCGAAATCTATGAATGTTATAATTTGTGGTCTTAGACCAGATGAATTCAGCATAGTATCTAAATTCTCAACAACTTGTGAAATGTGGCAGACAATCGTAGTTGCTTATGAAGGAACTAACAATATCAGACAGATGAGGTATGCTACTGCTAAACTTAATTCGATACATTCAGGATGTTTGAAGAAGAAATCATCACCCAAATGAATGGAAGGTTGATAGAGGTTGTCAAAAATATCACTACTTTGGGAGATCTGACCAATCAAGCTGATCAAGCCTTAAATGTTTTAAGAGTATTACCACCAAAGTGGAATGAAATTTATACTTCAATTATACAATAATATCTTGTAAAAGATTTAACAATGAGAGAGTTAATTGGAACTCTTATGATGTATGAGGCTGAGATGCAGGATGAAGAAAATGATCATTAGTTTCTGATCAAGAGAGAAGACCTTGGATTAAAGGTGTCATCTCAAAGTAAAAGTACAAAGCTAAAGAAAAAAAGAAATAAATGTGAAATCAAAAAGTTCTGATTCATCCAATTCAGATGTGGAATTGTATCAGCTGGCCAGAAAATTCAGTAAGTTTTATAGAAAGATGAAAGTTTTTAAAAAGTCTTTCAAAATGGATGAAAAAGATGTCAGATGCTATGAGTGCAAGAAGATGGGTCATATCAGACCTGACTGTCCTCAATTAAAGGAAGACAAGAAAAAGAAATTATTCAAGAGAAATGATTATGAGTAGAAAGAGAAGAAGGAAATTAAAGCTACATGGAGTGTATCTGAATACTCCAACAACTCATCAAAGTCTGATTCAGAAAAAGAAGAATCAAATTTAAAAGCTAATATATGCTTTATGGCAGAAACTGAGGAGGTACAATCCTATTATTCTTTTGAATCTAATTCTGAATCAAGCTATAAAAATGATAAACTTTCATCCTACTCCAACAAGTTTGAAGAAAAATATGATTCTTTATTTAAGAAACACAAGTCTTTAAAGAATATTCATAATTCTGTTTTAAGAGAGCAAGATACTCTGCTAAAACAACATCAGGAATTACTGGAAAAATATAACTCAATAAATACAAACAATACAGATCATGAAGCTAATATAAAAACACTACAAAATGAATTAGAAATATATAAAAGTGAAGATCTTATTTTTATAAAAGGAGAAAATAAACTAAATGAAATTCTTAGAAATAATGTGATTAAAAAGGGAAGATATGGAATAGGCAGTAAAGATGAAAATCCTAAACCGTACAAGAATTAATTTGTACCAAGTACTAGAAAAGTAATCTATAAGTATTGTGGTGAAAAAGGACATCTATCTAAGAATTTTTACTTAAGACAACCCTAGATAAGTGGAGTAAAGAAAGCTTTTATCTCAAACAATTTATATGATTCTGTTTATTTTAGAAAAATAAAGCAAGTCTAGATTCCTAGATCATTACTGGCTAACACAACTAGACCCAATAGAATATGGGTACCAAAATAATCTGTTTAAATTCCTTTACAGGAAGCAGGTGAGAAAAGTCAAACTGCCACATGGTATATGGAAATTGGCTTCTTTAGGCATATGAGTGGAAACTCATCAAATTTCAAAACTCTTACTCCAAAGGATGGTGGTCTAGTCACATTTGGTGATAATGCCAAAGGAAAGATAATTAGAATTGGAACTATTGGAGATCTAAAAGCTGTCTCAATCAACAAAGTACACTATGCACAAGGATTGAAACATAACCTGATAATTATCTCTCCACTCTATAATGATGGTTATATTGTTGATTTTTCTAAAAATTATTGTATTGTTTCAAAGATAATTTACTTAAATTTAGAGCACCCAGAACTGATAATGTGTATACCCTAGATTTAAATTCCTTGTGTAAACAACAAGTAAACTGCTTAAATGCTAAGATAAATGAATCCTGGATTTGGCATAGGAGACTTGGACATTTCAATGTATATTATTTATATAATTTATCTAAGAAATAATTAGTTTCTGATTTGTGTAGTATCAAGTTTGAAAGTGATAGATTTTGTGATGCATGTCAACTTGGAAAGCAGCACAAATCATCCTTCAAATCAGTCAAAAAAATTTCTACATCTAAACCTCTAGAAGTTATGCATATAGATTTGTTTGGATCTTCAAGGGTATCAAGATTGGCTAGTAAACTATATGTATATGTTTTAGTTGATGAAAATTCTATATTTAGTTGAATTTTCTTTCTAAAATATAAAAATGAATCTTTTATAATATTTGAAAGTTTTTTCAAACTGTTCAAAAATAATAAAGGTTTTAAAATAATTTCATTAAGAAGTGATCATGGTGGAGAATTTTAGAATCATGAATTCAATTCCTTTTTCTAAAATATGGGTATTAAACACACCTTCTCTACACCAAGAACACCTCAACAAAATAGAATTGTTGAAAGAAGAAATTGTACTATTCAAGAAATGGCTAGGACTATGCTAAATGAATACAATATTCCTACCTATTTTTGGGTAGAATCTATAATTAAAACCTTTTATATAATGAATAGAGTTTTAATTAGACCAATTTTCAAAAAGACACCCTATGAACTTTGGAATAACAAAAAACCTAAAGTAAATTACTTTAAAGTTTTTGGATGAAAGGTTTACACCTTAAATACCAAGGAAAATCTTGGCAAGTTTGATCCAAAATCTGATGAAGGAATTTTCTTAGAATATTCTTCTACTTCCAAAGATTATAGAGTTTTTAATAAAAAGTCAAGGATTGTTGAAGAATCAGTTCATGTGAAATTTGATGAATCTGATCCCTTTGAGAAAAGGAAAGACCAAGTTGATGAATCTGACTCCAATGATAACATGATACTTGAGAACTTGAAAAATGGTTTTGAAAAAAAGATATAAATGAAATTCAGTCCAATCCAGAAGAAAATGACACTGAAGAACCTATTAGTGTACTACCTAGATAGTCAAGAACCCTAAATAATCACCCTTTAGAAACTATAATAGGAGACTTAGACACGAGAATACATACTAGAAGGAACAAAGGAAATATTTTTGAGTTTTCTACCTTTCTATCCCAATTAGAACCCAAGACTATAGAAGAATCCTTAGTTGATGAAAGTTGAATGATAGCAATGCAAGAAGAACTAAACCAGTTTAAAAGAAATAAATTTTGGAATTTAGTTGAAAGACCTCAGAACTACTTAGTTATAGGAACAAAATGGGTCTTTAGAAATAAACAAGGTGATCAAGGAATAATAACTAGGAATAATGCAATACTAGTAACTAAAAGATATAACCAGGAAGAAGGTATAGATTACGATGAGACCTTTGCACCTGTAGCTTGATTATAAGCCATTAGAATCCTTTAAAATATGCATCTCATATGAAATTTAAATTATTTCAGATGGATGTTAAGTTTTCATTTTTAAATAGTTATTTATTGGAGGATGTTTATCTTCAGAAAACTCTTAGTTTTGAAAATTCACAAAAACCATATTCTATTTTTAAACTTACTAAATCTCTTTATGGTCTTAAACAAGCACCTAGAGCTTGGTATAAATGATTAAGTTCTTTTCTTTTGAAAAATGATTTTACTGTTGGAATGGAATATCCAACACTATTTAAGAAAACTTTCAATTCTAATATTTTATTAGTTCAAATTTATATTGATGAAGTGATTTTTGGTTCAACAAATAAAATTATCTATCATGAGTTTTCAAATTTAATGTAAAAGGAATTTGAAATGAGTATGATTGGAGAATTAAAATTCTTTTTAGGACTTCAAATTTATCAAAAATATTTTGGAAATGTTTTGAATCAAAGAAAATACATTACTGATTTACTAAAGAAATTTGGACTTGAAAACAACAAGACATATACAAATCCTATGTGTACTAATATAAAACATGATTTTGATGAAACTGGGAAATCATTTGACCACAAGTTATATAGAGGTATGATTGGTAGTTTATTATATCTTACTGCTAGTAGGCCAGATATAATGTATTCAGTATGTCTTTATGCTAGATTTCAATCAAATCCTAAAGAATTCCATTTAACTTCTATTGAAATAATTTTTAGATATTTAAAAGGAAATATTTTTCAATCTTTTATCTTTCCAAAAACCTTGGATTTTAATTTAATTTCATATTTAGATGCAGACTTTGGGAGTTATAGATTAGATAGAAAAAGAACCTCAAGAACATGTCAATTTTTAGGAAAATCCTTAGTATCATGGTCTAGTAATAAACAACACTCAGTTCCCCTGTCAACAGCTGAGGTAGAATATGTATCTGCTGGAAGTTGTTGTGCACAAGTTTTGTGGATGAAAAACACTCTTATAGATTTTGGACTAAATTTTAATAATACATATATTTTATGTGACAATAAAAGTGCTATAAATATTTCAAAAAAACTATTAATCATTCTAGGACTAATCATATTGATATCAGACATCATTTTCTAAGAGACCATGTTCTTAAAAATGATATATTCTTAGAATTTGTAAGTACTGAAATTCAATTAACTGATATTTTTACTAAACCACTTCCCACTGTAATGTTTGATTTTATTAATGGGGAGCTAGGTTTATTTATATTTAAATGAAGTTTTTTTGCGTTTAATTATTTGTTTTTAGAATAATTTAAAATTTCGTTTGTACTGATTTTTTTTGTTTTTATTGTTTGTTTATTTATTCTACGTTTAAATAATGTAATAATTACTTTGTGCGTAATGACATAGGAATCAAGTATGTCAGAAATCGCTTTGAATTCCAAACACTTTCATTTTCTCAAAACCCTTAAAAACCTCAAAAACTTTTACCACTCTTCTCTCCCATACCTGAACCTTCGAAACCTTAGTTCTTTTCGAACCTTTAGAGATTTAAGATAGAAATAGCCAAGAAAAAGAGAACCAATGAGCCATAGACCAGCACTGCAAAGAGGCAGCGCTCGGCCAGGAGAAATATTTTTCAAGGAAAAGTCATAGATCTGGAATGGCTCTATCAGACGAACCTGATGCTAAAGCAGGCCCTAGCTTTTCAAAACTTAGAAAAAACATTTAATATAGATTATATGAAGTTTCTATCTAAGGTATAACTTTATCAATTATTTAAGTCGGTACAATTTAATTTGGGAAGTAATGAGGATTCGATTGTTGCTAAGATTGATGATCAAGATTTTTCAATCTCATCTATAGAAATTTCTCGAATTATTAATTTCCCTCATGAGGTAGTTTTTCATTTTGATTTAAATAATATTGGTGATTCTGTGCATAATTCAGAAGATATTATATCCTTTTTTTAGAACTACATCTATAAAGAAGATGTTTGTGAATGATTTAGAACCTGATCAGAAGATATTGGTTAAGTTTGTGCAAACTGGTATTGCACCTAGAATGTCTGAGATGGAAAATATTATTTACTCAGATATGTATATAATGTTTTTGTTGATGATTGATATCAAATTTAACTTTCTGAGATACATCGTGAGGTATCTTAGTTATTGTTTCCAACCAGAGGCAAGAATGAATTTTTATCCTTTTAGAAGGTTCATCTCGAAAATTCTATTTAAGACAGATACAATAATATTGGTGGATTCTTGGGTGAGATACCGCTATAGTAATATCTTCAATGCTGGTACATTGAGAAAAATTGGATATTTCTGGAGAACTATCAAAGGCAAGATGCTGCCTGTTGGAGCTAAAGAGGATGAAGAAAGTGCTCAGGCCCAACCGACAAAATCAAAAGGAGTAGCTGAATATAGAACTAGTGTTGTATCAAGAAGAATCAGGATTGAGGCTATGGATGCACCTGAAGAAATAAGTTAGGAAGTAATTCAATTCAAAAGTACCAGGGATCCTAATCCAGTTGAAGAGCCTACTATAACTTTAAATGTTTTAACATATGTTGATCTCTTAAGTTATAAGTTTATGAGAGAATATGCAGTTGAAGATATTTTACAAGAAGCAGTTTCTTAGGATAAGGTGACTCCTACAGTGAAGCAAGAAATTTTGGCTCAAGAAGTGATAGAAATAGAGGCTCAAATAGAAAATATAACAGAGAAAATAGTGGAGGATGAAGCAGAACCAATAATAGGAAAAGAAGCCGAGACAGTTCCTGGTGAAGGAGAAGCAGTGGCCTGAACTCAAATTGATCAAGTAGAAGTTGATCAAGAAAAAATTATTTTAGAGAATCCATTAATGCAGGAAGAACATGCAGATGATGCTCATGAAGAGAAACCTCCAAAACCTATTGAAACTCAAGCAGAGAATGTTTCAAAAGTTCATACTGAGATATTGAATGTAAATTTTTCTGTGGATGAGTTTGGGAAAGGCTCGGAGGAAAAATATATTAGGAAACTAGTACAGGGAGGGGATGATGAGAAATCAGATGCAGAATATTTTCCCATTGTATTGTTACATCATGTTGAAACTAAGAATTAAGCACAAGGTGCCTCTGATTCGGTAAATGAAGAAGTTGAAGAGCTATACAGGAAGTTGAACATTGCTGAATCTGAGAATGCTGCTCCAAGGGGAGCATTAGAAAAATAACATTTGAAATTTCAAAGACTGAAAACTAGTACTATTTCTAAACGGGAAGTTAAAAATTTTAAGAGGGAGATGCTCAATGACATTGAAAAGTTAAAATCATAAATGATTATAAAATATAATTTTATGGAGTTTAAATCTTTCATAGAGACACAATTTACATCTGTCATAACTAGTGAGGCCAGTACATTAGGTACTTCACCTGATTTAATCATAATATTTTAGGATATTATAGTGGTCATGGATGATATGAATAATAGACTGTAGGACTTACAGTGCAACAATTCTCATTTTTCAGTGCTGTTAGATAATAAGAAGTTTCTAGTTGATCAATTGACTTCAAATGAACCAGGAATTTGAACTTTGTCGAATTAGTTCACAGAAAAGTTGACTCTTTTTATAGAGAAAGAAGAAAGTCTTCATGAGTTTTTCAGAGTAAATCTGATTGAAGATATTCATTTGACTCAAGAAAGCAGTGATCTAATTATCCAGTTGGGAGATGGATTGATGAGAAGATTGAGGGAACAATTGGTAGAGATCAAGGCAATAGTTCAGAGGAGATGAACCCTATCTCACACCCTTACCCAACCTTGATTCCCATTGTTTTTCATTACTGTACTTGTAATTCTATTTTCAATGAAGTATATTTACATCTCATTTTCATGTGTTTTAATTTGTTTTAATATACTATCTATGATAGAAATGACAGAAATTCAGATTCACATATTGATAAACATTTTATAACAGCATTTACTTAAGTTCAGTACTACATTAAAATGTGTTATATTCCTTCTTCTATCATTCTTTTTGATATCACAAAAAGGGGGAGAAATTAGGATAAAAACAAAATTTTATTTTAATATATTTTCATTTGTTTAAAATTTTACTTTAAAATTTTTTTAAAAAGAGGGAGAAATGTTATTTATTATCTTAATCCTTTAAGGGGGAGAAATTAATTTAAACCTAACATTGTATTTTATGTTAATTTTTTTTAAAATTTTATTTTAAGGAGATATATGGATAACCATAATCTTTTATTGGGGGATATTTTTTTTTACTTTTTATGACTTTGGATAATACAATGTTTATTTTTATTTAAACAATTTTGTTCAAATTAAATATTGTATTTATATTTGAAAAATTCCAAACTATATGTAATTAATTTTGTAAGTTAATTAATTGGTTATTTTATGGGTTTTGTGATCATAAAAAAGGGGGAGATTGTGGAGAAAGTGTTGTTTTAAAAAATACATAATTTTATAAGGGGGACATTGTTGAGAACAATACTCTATCTCTTTATGATGATTTTGATGCTCACAAATATCCTTATTTGTTATTCTAATGATTTTACATGAAGTATATTTTAGGAAATTTATATTCCTTATATTCTTATCTTTGGGGAAATATTAAAGCACTTAATATGTGAGGTATATTTGACAAAGTATTCAGAAATTGTTTTTATCATGTTCTGGAAACACTGTTTATACCCAACATTGAGAAGCATAGCGTAAGGATGGAATGTGGTATTTACTCTATGAGATATCAGAAAAGTATGGTTAAAGAACCAAACATTATAAGCAAAGTATAGAGGAAGAAACCTTACGTTTGGAAGAAACCCTACTTTTGGAAGAAACCCTACGTTTGGAAGGAACCCTATGTTTGGAAGGAACCTTACGTTTTAGTCATTAGAAAAGTATGGAATAAGATCATTACGTAAATATGTAATGATAAATTTGTTTCTTAAAAGTATGGTTCATCAACCTTACTTTTGTAAACAACCATACGTTTCAAAGATAAAGATAAAAGTATCATTCATCAAACTTAATTTTATGAAAAACTGTACGTTTTATTGAAAAGTATGTGTTATATACCATACATTTGAGAGTTAAAGAGAAACATTTGAGATCAACCTTACGTTTGAGATCAACCATACGTTGTGAACCTTATGTTCAGAGAATGTATGCTATTCAGTTAAACCCTATGTTTGACGTTAGATGTTTAAATTACGACTTTATTAAAACAACGATATTTATGTAGATTATCCAGCCAATTTCAATCTAGATTAAAATCCTGAATTTAAAGCGAGCCTTTGACTGATTTAAAGCCATTTATTTGTGATTCAAAGGATCAATTTAAGAGGACCTTTTTATGCCAAATTTTCAGGGGAGTTACGACTGCACTGCTATTCAAGCTTTTGAATATCAAGATTCTAAAGGAGAATTTTGTGGATATAAATTTAAAAGGAGAACACTCATCTTTATTCTATATATACCTATATTATTTTTTATTATAGATATAGATGCGAATTATTGAAAATATGATCTGCTGTTACGAAGAGAGACAAAGCTCTGTTTTCTGAAGGAGAAGAAACACAATTAAAGATTCATTGAATCTACATCAAATATATTTTTGTGAATCAACTATTGTTAAATTTGAAAATTATATTTCAAGATCTACTACAACTGGATTGACTCAGATCGACTTCTACCTAAAGATTATTCTTTCTGAAGACTACGATTCATCGACTGTCAATTGCGTACTGTTTCAATTGTGAAGAATAGATGGAAAGTATTTCAAAGAAAAAAATACTCTTTTATTTTGAGTAACTGGATTCTCATAATAATCTGTTTATTCGGTTCTATGTATGAACCAGAAGGCTCTGTTTAGCCTTAAACTTGTAAAGGTGTCAACTGCCTGCACTCAGTTGTGGAATGGTCTGTTGATAAGAGGACTAGATAGTGAAAATCACCAAGATCGTGGAGTAGAGCATTGGTGGAGTGGACTTGGGGACTTCTATTCCACAAACCACTATACATCGTGCATTTTTTTCAATTTATTTTCCGCTGTTAAATCTTTGATATAAAGATAAAAGGACAGATCACGATTATGCGAAGAAATTATAATAGACACAATTCACCCCCCTCTTGTGTATATTTGGTATAACCCGATCCAACATTATTTTCATCTTATTGAACCAAATTTTACTTACTAATGTCAATAGTGACACTCGGATTTTTGAAATTAAACTCATAGAAGCGGTAAAATTATGTTTTATGCAAATTTTTAAATGCTACTAGAAGGTGGGTAAGGGACGGTAAAAAGTTCAATAAAATTTTATATATCTAAACTTATTATAAAATGACTATAATGAATTACATAGAACATACATAGGTATTATGTATCTATTTTGACCTAAAATAAATTAAATTAAAATAACTAATTACCTAAATAAAAATTCAGTTTTAAACAACAACACAGTGTTTTTCACTATTCATCAAAAATTGAAAGTTTTCAGAAAAATACCAAAAATTCACCCTAAACTAATTTCGATTTTCTGAATTCAAAAATGAAGTCCATATTGAAAAATAAAATTTATAAAAGTTAAAAAAGTTTCTATTACTATTCATAATGGCTAGTTCGATTGGTTGTGGTGTGTTAAAACTCCAAGTTGCGTACAACGCAAGCTACTGCATTATTCAAAGGGAAATGTACCGTGGAAGCTTGGGGTGTTATATTATCCCCTCAAAATAATTTCATCCTCGAAATTTCTATAATATTACTACATAAAAAGATTTGGATGTTTCTTCATTATAAGTTCCTAGGGTTCCCAAGTTGTCTCTTCCATCATATGATTTCTCCATAGAACTTTCACCAGACGAGTTGTCCAGTTTCTCAACACTTGTTCTCTGGTATCAAGAATTTTGATAGGCTCTTCACAATAAGACAAAATATGTTCCAATTCTAATTCTTCATAAGTGAGTACATGCGTTGGGTCAGGCATGTATTTTGTCAACAGTGATACGTGGAACACATTATGAACTTTGAAGAGAATTGGTGGCATTTCCAAACGATAAGCTACAACTCTATTTCGTTCTAGAATTTTGAAAGGTCCAATGTACGTGGGACTCAATTTACCATTCTTATCGAAACATTTAACACCCTTCCATGGAGATACCTTCAAGAAAACATGGTCTCCTACTTGAAATTCCAAATCCTTCCTTCTGTTATCGGCATAGCTCATTTTCCTACTTTGGGCTGCTACGATGTGGGTTTGGATAATCTTCACATTTTCCATTGTTTCCTCAACAAGTTCTAGGCCTACAAGTTTTCTTTCACCAACATTATCCCAAAAAGTTGGTATGCGACATCTCTTTCCATATAAAACATCATATGGTGCCATCTGAATACTTGAATAGAAGCTTTTGTTATAGGAAAATTCTACTAGAGGTAAATATTGATCCCACATACCTTGAAAGTCAAGTGAGAAAGATCTCAACATGTATTCTAAGGTTTGAATAGTCTGTTCTGATTGTCCATCAATTTGAGGTTGGTAGGCAGTGCTCAAACAAAGTTCAGTATCCAAGGACTTCTGAATACTTTTCCAAAATCTTGATGTAAAATGGGGATCACGATAAAAAACAATCGATAGGGGTACACCATGGAGTCTTACAATTTTTTTAATATATAGTATTTCTAGATGTTCAAGTGGAAAATCTTCTCTTATAGCAAGAAAAATTGCGGACTTGGTAAGAAAATCAACAATGATCCATATTGCATTATTTCTTCTAACAATCTTTGGTAGTCCCATGAAAAAGTCCATATTAATATCATCCCATTTCCACTAAGGTATGGGAAGAGGTTGCATGACTCTTCCAGGCTGTTGCCTTCTAGCTTTCACTTGTTGACAAAACATACATCTTGACACAAAATCAGAAATCTCCCTCTTCATGTTGTCGCACCAAAAATGTTCCTTCAAATCTCTATACATCTTGGTTCTCCTATGGTGTATAGTGAAATTGGAGCTATGAGCATCATCAAATAATTACCTTTTTAGTTATGGTATATCGGGAACACAAAGTCTCTTCCCAAATTTCAAAATTCCATCTTCATATACAAAGTCACTCAATCTCCCATCATTTAGAGCTTTAATCTTCTTTTGAAACTCCTCATCATCAGTCTAAAAACTTTTTATCCTTTCTAATAAAGATGGTTTGGCAACCACTTGAAAAAGTATTGATTTTTCACCTTCCATGGTTATTCCTATATCCATATTTACTAGATCCATGAAAATAGGATCCCTTTCAACTCTCATCTTGTTCAAAACTCCATGATCCTTTCTGATCAAAGCATCTTCCACCTTATTTGCCTTTCCTCGGTGGTAGTGTATTGTTAAACCATAATTCTTGAGTAGTTAAAGCCATATCCTTTGCCACATGTTGAGTTCTTTTTGTGGGAAAATATACTTCAAACTCCTGTGATCAGTATAAATCTCACATTTTTCACTATAGAGATAGAGTCTCCATATCTTCAGAGTAAAGATTACAGCTGCGAAGTCAAGATCATGAGTGTGATAGTTTTGATCATGTATTTTTAGCTATTGTGATGCATAGGCAATAACTATATCATTCTTCATAAGGACACAACCAAGTCCTTTATTTGAATCATCACAATAAATAACAAACCCATCATTTCCTGATGGTAGAGTCAAGATAGAAGCATTGACTAATCTTCTCTTCAGTTATTCAAAACATTCTTCACACTCTTTTTTCCAAACAAATTTAGAACCTTTACATGTGAGCTTAGTTAATGGGTTAGCCAATCGGGAAAATATTCAGGATGAAACGTCGATAATAACCTGCTAAACCAATAAAACTGCGTACCTCAGTTGTACTCATCGGTGCTGGCCATTCTTGGATTTCCTTTGTCTTTGAAGGATCAATAGAGATTACATCCTTAGAGACAATATGGACAAGAAATGAAATCTCTTAAATACATAATTCACACTTGCTAAACTTCCCATATAATTCATTTATTCTGAGGGTTTTCAGAATAGCGCACATGTGATTTTCATGATCTTCATAGCTTTTTGAGTATACCAAGATATCGTCAATAAACACCACTACAAAGTCATCAAGATATTTCGTGAAAACTCTATTCATTAGATCCATGAATACAAAGGGTGAATTAGTCAATCCAAAAGGCATTACTATAAACTTGTAATGACCGTACCTGGTTTGAAATTCTATTTTCAGAATGCCTTCCTTCTTCACACACAACTGATGATATTCAGATCGAAGGTCAATCTTTGAAAAATATTGAGCTCCATGATGTTGGTCGAATAAATCATAATTGTGAGGTAGGGGATACTTGTTCTTTATTGTTATAGCATTGATCTCACTGTAGTCATTGCACAACCTTATAGATCCTTCTTTTTTCTTAACAAAAAGGACAGGGGATCCCCATGGAGAAATAATAAGGCGAATAAATACCTTATTACTCAATTCCTCTAGTTGTTTCTTTAGTTCCATGAATTCCACAGTGGCCATTCTATAAGGGGTCTTCAATATGGGCCTTGAACCAGGAATTAAATCAATGGAAAACTCAATTTCTCATTCGGGAGGATGTCTGGGTAAATTCTATAGAAACACATAAACATATTCTTGCACAATAGGTACGTCCTATATTCGAATATTCTTTTCCTCACCCATAATTTTTTCATTATCTTCCTCCCCAATAATTGAATTTAGTAGAGCTATAGGGGGTGGATCTTGATAAGAATCAGGTGGTGAAGTTTCTGCTCTAAATATAAGGTACTCCTTATCATCATCGAAAATTGTAACCTGCTTCTTCTTACAATAAATTTTCACATCATGGTCTGAAAACCAATCCATTCTGAGGATTATATCAAATTCAATCATGGATATGGCAATGATATCAACAGATAAAGAACATTTATATGCCTTAATGGGAACTAATTCACAAAACTTTGTTGCGATGATACTTCCCTTAGGAGTTTTTAAAGACAACTCCCTTGTTAAGTCAAATTTAAAATATCTAATTTTCTTAGCAAACTGGGAAGATATGAAATAATGCGATGATCCAGAATCAAATAAAGCAGTGGCTAAACTTGAGGAAAGCATTAAATTACCTACCACCACGTCTCTTGGATCTTCAACCTTAGCATTAGTGATCGTATAAGCTTGGCCTTTCTCCCTTGGACTTTTCAGAGGTAAATTTTCTTGGCACTTAGGAAATTCATTTGCATAATGCCCATTTTCTCTACAATTTTAGAATACATCATTGACAACCTCTTTCTTTCCCTTAAAATCACGAGTTTGGTTCCCTTTTCACCACACTTTTAATAGACTCCCATTCCCTTCAGGTAGGTATAAAGGTGTTTCTTCCCACATTTACTACAAGATGGATATTCAAATTTTCCCTTCTTCCCCTTATTTCCACTTATAGAGTGTTCGAAAGATTTATTCTTATCTTTCTTTGCTTTAAAGTCATAAGACTTAGAGAATTCCTTTTCTGTCTTGATAGTGCATGAGACAATATATTCGTATGATGAGAAGGATTATGAGACTAATTTCAAATAGATAAATGGTTTTAACCCATCAAAGAATCAATCGATATTACTCCTTGGGCTACGTTTATAATCTACCACATGTCTTGTTAACCTTGTAAAGTTAGCCTCATACTTTGTGACATTCTCATACTCCTTTTTCCTCAGACTCAGAAATTTTAACACCACAAGCATCCACGGTATGTTTCCCTTTGAATAGTGTAATTGCTTTCATTGTACATAGCTTCGAGATTCTAACACACCACGACCAATCAAACTAGCCGTTATGAATATTAATACCCAATTTTTGAAATTTTATAAATTTTATATTTCAAAATGGACTTTATTTTTGGATTCGGAATATCAAAATTAGCTTAGGGTGAATTTTTGGTATTTTTCTGAAAACTTTCAATTTTTGATGAATAGTGAAGACACTGAGTTATAGTTTAAAACCGAATTCTTATTTAAATAATTATTTATTTTATTTAAATTTATTTTAGGTCAGAATATATACATAATACCTATATAAGTTCAATGTAATTCATTTTAGTCAGTTTATAATAATTTTAGATATATAAAAATTTTATTGAACTTTTTAACCGTCTTTTACCCACGTCCTAGGAGCATTTTCAAATTTGAATAAAACTTAATTTTACCACTTCTGTGAATTGAATTTCAAAAATATGAAAGACATAGTTGATATCAGTAAGTAAAATATGGTTCAATAAGATGAAAATAATTTTTGGTGAATAATAACTTTTTACTTTTATTTACCACAGTTTAAAGTAAATAGGGTAATTAAGGGTAAAAATGATATTATTATTACCCTAACACATGTCCTAATTCTATTGGATAAATGTAATTCGACAAAAAACAACATTAGGAATAAAATATGATCCTTTAGGTCCACCTGGACTAGATTAGGAGATTTATTATTATTTAACTCAAAGAAGAGTTAAAATTGTTAAAATCAAAGTTTAATAACTAAACCATTTTTAATATAGGGCTAAACATAAGATAAATTCGACTATAAATATTCATTAGAAAGATAAAAATATTTCCTACATAATTGTATTTTATTTATATTTTTTAGACATTAAATAGTTTAATTTATTTATGACACAATGATGATGCAGTAATTACCTAATTAATGAAATATTAAAATAATTGATATTATAAATATCCAAATAAATGTAATTTGAGACTTTTTAAAAATTAAACTAATTTTTTAGGTTAATATGACATGTTACGGTTGGTTATATGAATTGTTTTTAAGTAATAATGCTGTTATAAATTTAGAATAAACAGAATACCAAATAGTGTCAAAATTGACATAAAAGAGTTTTTAAAAACAAATATTATATTATTAATTGATATTATATTCCTAAAAATATAAGGTTCGGAAAAAAGGCCTATATAATGATATGTGTATCATTAATGAACCACTTGGGGTTCTATTGGAAGTATATAATAAGTTTATTAACCATATAATATAAAAATACAAAGAGACATGGTAAATGTCAAACTATTTAGCTAAGAGTTAAATCTAAAATATAAGGTTAATATAGTGACCCAAACCTGTCTAAAACCTATTGGTTGAGTGGTTTTCGACCCATCCCTAGCTTATATTTTAAATAATTCATTTTTGAGCCATTATAAACCTAAAATTATTTTATTATAGAATAATATTTCTAGCTTTTCCTAAGGTGACCCTCACCCCTCTTATAAAAAGGGAACTCCCACTTCTCTCTAATTCACACCTTAAAAGCCATTTGAATTGGCCAAAACCTACCAAAATACCATATCAACTGTCCTCCATTCATTCTAGAGGCCTTAATTTAGTCATAAATCCAACCTAAGGAGCCCTTTTTATCAAATCAATAGGAAGAACCAGAAGAAGAGGTAAATATTTCATCACCTCTTTCATGTTCCTTTCTTCTTCCACTTCCTCTTTCTTTGTTGTTTCCATTCTAAAATAATAACTTCAGTATATTATATACAATGTGATGTAATTATAAATATGGTACAAACATATTCATTATTCTATCCATCCTTTGAATGACATGTCACTATACGTGCGTACGTACGACTTAACATCTCCACGTCGTGGTGTATTTGTTATTCAATAGCCCGAATGGCCCGAAGGCCTTCATTTTTATTGATTTTTGATAACCTCCCTTTCAAGGGATGAGGGGGAACCCTTACAAGGAATGTAGGATCAGAGATTACAAGGACCGTAGGCTTAGGATATTACATGACCCAAAGGTCTTAGGGAATTCAACCAGACTATCTATAAGGAACTGCCCCTCCCCAGCATATGTGTCATGATAGTAGCTCTCCACCTTTTGCATGGCTGTCTGGCTAGGCTTTCCATGCAAGAACAGGCTGGTACTGATGGCATAGCCATACCCTCTCATTCTGGCAATCCATTTGGCTCTGCTCTGGTGAGTTCACCTGCTCTGAATCCTCTTCTAGGGCTGCTCCTTTTTATATAGTGTGTCTGGGACAATTGCATGTGGCCCGAAGGCCTTAAGGTGGCCCTAGGGCCTTAAAGGTGGTCCGAAAGCCCTACTTACCCGAAGGCCTAGGTATCCCGAAAGCCTTAAGGACTCCAAGACCAAACCGGTGGCCCAAGGTGAATAGTTTAAGCTGCTATAGTACCGAACAGTACCTGCTACAATACTTGCTACAGTACCCGCACAGTGTACAGTTCTACTACAGTACCTGTACAGTGTACAATACTACTATAGTACCCACACAGTGTACAATACTGCTACAGTGCCTGCTATAATACTACTACAGTACCCAGAAATATTCCTCTACCTGGTTTTGAACATGGGTCTTGTGGATGCACTTAAGGATACCTCACCAACTGGGCTGAGGCTCATGTGCTAATTGTTATTCAATACATTATTATTTGTATGGGTATAATAATGACGTGTAATTAATGTAAATAATAAATATAACATGATAATTATTCTTTATATACGATATACCATACAATTATATTTTATTTTAATATCAAAATAATGATATTGTCGCTCATGCGTGCGTACGGATTACCATCTCCACGAACGAGATGAGATTCATTCACCATCGTAATCCATTCAAGACTAATTTTCATTAGATGATTAAAAATAATGTTTAAAGATTTAATATCATTCTGAATATGAATAAGATACATCCTATTCATAACAAACACTACTTACGAAACAAATAATATAAAGAAAAATAAATCAGTTAACACCCAAAATGACAATAATACTAAAATATTATTTACAAAGAAATATTAAAAGATCATATATGATATCATATTAATGTATATGATTCTTTTATAATTTAATAACAATTATTTCACCATTATACAGGAGGTTAACCTACCCTCAACCAAGGAAAAGTACAAAGTAAGGGGTTTCTTATCTCACTTTTAATTCTGTGAGATTTCCATTGTTTGCCACTTATTTATTCCATGTGGTGTATTGTGTACTGCTATTTGATATATATTATCATTATTATCTTTATATTTATGGTATTATGTGATTCATTTGGTGGTTATTAACTTTTTTTCATACGACTCGATTGATTACAACGAAGTAAGGGTTTTTCATATCACTTTTTATTCCCGTGAGATTCATGCTACATTGGCCACTATTTCCTTTTGTGTGGCATATGTATTGTCCATGATTGTATTTTTGGTGTAATATAATTTAATTTATGGGTATTTACATCTTCATTTTATGATCCTTATTTCATGGGTTGTATGTTTCATCATTTACCAAATCGGTAAGGGAATTTCAAATTCCAATTTCCACTCAGTGGGCTTTACGCATACTTCATTGATTATTTTACTCAAAGATTATGCGTGGAATCAATATTTATTATTTATTTAGTAATTTCCACTCTAATATGTGTGGGTATAAGTTTTATACACATAATTACTCCACTGATAATTTCTCAAGTCATTGATATAAACTTGATCTTAACTCAATTTCCATTCATTGAGTTAAATATCCAAGTCATTGGTGTTGTTTTTACAAGAATATGTGTGAATATCCTCTGATTTATTTACATTGAATATCCAATAATATTGAGTGCATTTATATTTTTCACACATAATTATGTCATTTATTTATCCTTTACCTAAGTATACTGTCTTAATAATGGATTTCATCTCAATTTACATTCCTTTGAGACTTCTTTTTTGTTATGCACCAATTCACTTTTATATGGTATATATACTATCCTTTGACATAGTATATCATGAAATAATTTATTCTCAAGATATTATAAAGTTTTTATTACCTCAATTATTTGTATTCAAGCATCTCTCATTTGGTTAGGAACTCTATCTAAAACATCATTTTAAATGTTTAAAACATTTATTCTTCTAAATCTATCTCATTAACATCCATGTTTTAAAAATGGTTTTAAGGATTTATTTAAATGGACATTAATGTTTTAAAATTAAAATTCATTTTAAATCTTTCAATGTGGTATGGGACACTTTGAGTGAAAAATATTTTTTTAAATAACTTCTTAAAAAAAAGTGTGACTTTTAAATGATTTCAAGAAAAAGGGGGATATTTCTCTCAAATAGTTTTGATGATTATTTTCATCTATGTAAATATACTACATTATTCTCAATTGAGGTTAATCTGTTACAATACAATCCTCTATATGGTATTTAATGAGTTATTTTTGACTGTGGATGTGATATTTTTATACCATTAATGGTTTGTGGATAAAGTATTGACATTTCGTATGCTAGTTTTAATACAAATGTTTATGTTATGTTTCAAACTTTTCATATGAGGAATGAATTGGACATAGTAAGTGATGGGTGGAGCCCGCTATAACTCCTTAATGCATCAGTAGGTCTCATGAGGAAAACTAGTGTCTTGGAATAAGGCCTTGAAAAAATCTTATCTGTAGTCCTGGAACAAGGCCTTGACTATGTGGTTATGAAGTCTGGCATTATGCATTCCATCATTATGAAATTATCTATTGATATTGTATGTGATTATTCAACTAGTATAATATCCATGTGAATAAGTAAATGACATTATTTGAATTTATCTTTTCCATATTATGCTGAAGTTCAAGTTTAAAAGGATTTTGTTTTAGTCTTATACATTGCCTTAAATGCTTATACTTATTTATGAAAGTTTCCACTATATTTTTATCGTTACTGAGCATATGATCTCACACCTTTCTATGTTTTATTTTTACCAGGATGAAAAGTAGTATATTATGACTGACCTGTAGGGATAGTATATGGGATCTCAGTGTTGTCTATGGAAACAATGTTGTTGTAGTTTTCCATTTTATGATGTAATGTAAACCTTATGAATGTATCTAGTACTTCCAAGGCTACTAAACTAACCGGTCTTTCGAGACTTGATCTTTTGCGATCATGCCAATGATACATAATAATGCACTGAATCTGGGCTTCTGGGGTCGGGGCGTTACAGTTTGTATTAGAGGAAGTTTAGTACAAACCTTGGAAACTAGATTTATATAAACTCGGATTAGAGCACATAGCCTTAAGATAGACTTTGAGGATTAGTATAGAGCACATAGCCCTAAGATAGACATTGAGGATTAGTATAGAAGAACTTCCTAAAATATTGGTATTGTAGAGATTTTGTGATTTTTCCAAGCAATACATCCCTGTCTGGATACGAGCAGGTAGAGGGGGCTTTGGCACAGATGTACCAAGGGGTAAAAACTGAAAACATTTATTTGAGCTAGACTCGAACAGGAACTGGTAAATGACAATGGGCCTTATTTCACTCTTGGTTATGACACTCCCGGGGGATATGCTTAGTATAATTTAAATTTTCCTTTCAAACCGATTTGACGGATTTTAATATAAGATGAGAATCAATGACCTTGGTTAATCCTAAGGTGTTTAAAATTGAAAATATGGTGTCATGATATTCTCTAAATGGTTTTATGACTACTATTACTCACACAATGATTTCTGGTTTTAGTTAATGGCCGGATTCCATGGAAGTCATAGTAACTTTGGGCATGATGTAAAATGTGGGAACTGTGGTGGAAATGAGAAAAAAATAGAATGTTGATAGGCGTAAAAGATATCGTGTTCATTCCAAATCAGTTTTCCAAAAATATGATCAAAAACATATATATTAACCAACTCTTGGAATCAACAAAGAAGAGAAAGGTGATGAATGATAAGATCTCCAGCAGTGGAGATCATGGAGAAATGAATCCTCAATTTCCATCATGCTGGAAATGTGGAAGGAGACACCTAGGAAAGTGTCTCAATAGAACAAATAAATTCTTTATGTGTGGGAAAGAAGTACATAATATAAATAATTGCCAAGGAAAAATTAAGAGTACTATGGAAGAAAATAAAAATGGTCCCAAGAATCCATTTACATTCATTTTCTGTAAATGTAGGGGAACTGGCCATTACCTGAGTGAATGTCCTATTCTATAGGATATTTTCTTGGTCAAAGAAGAAGCTATGTGGAAATAAATGGCTGGAGAAATGTTTAAAAGTATTAGTGCTCCTTGTTGATGGGATTACTTTGGAATAATTTTCTCTTGTATTTGTAACCCTGTAGTTTGTCATGTAAAAATGATATTTGAGGAATAATTAACTTTTCTCTTGTGGATATTGTTATAAATAACCATTTGGTTTTATATGATCATTAGGTTTGAGGCAATTATAAGTTATTATATTTTGGGATGAAAATGCAAGGTATGAGATAACATTTGTGGTTAAATTATGGGATGGTTATTTTGAGGAATTTATCTCATTTTGGTAATGTTATAAAATATAGTTTTTGAAAAAGAACAACATTAAGACAGTGTGATAACCCATCGCGTCGGACAAAGTTGTGGGAATCGAACCCACAACCAGAGTGAGATTGGGATTTATCACCAACCACGGGACTACGTGAAGTCCCTGGTTAGTGTGACTAATTATTTTTAGTTAAATAATTTTATTGATCAATAATAAGTTGATTTGGGATCTTATGTCTTATCAAATGAATACCCTTAATATAGGAAAATGATTTGGTGATTAAGTGATAAATGTTATTTTGGAAGACGTTTTCTCTGTTGGGAACACTATATGCCTAAGGAAAATAGAATTCTATGGGATTTCATTTTAAGAGTAATAGTGGATTTTTATCTATGTTTTTGTTGTGTATTTATAGTGATTTGGGTTATTTATGGAAATGATTAACCTATAATAGAGAATATGTGATTAGGTTAATTACTTTTAAGTATGTGAATTTATGAGTAGTCGATGTCATTTGGAGATAAAATTTAATGTGGAAGACTACATAACCAAATTATTCTAAGTTTTTGGTTTCAATATTAGTTCGGATTATATTGAAGTATTTTAAGGAAAATAGTTTATTTAATGGTATTTATTTAACTTTGGGGTATTGTTGGTTTAATTTTAGAAATTACGATTAGTGTTTCTTTCTCTAAAGGAATATCCTTTTGGGGGATCATATGATCTTGTACTAACCGTTTGGGTTTTTATTAATCTCTAAAGACAAGGTAAATATATCGTTTATCCTTTGTGGATCATGTGATTCTCTAGAAGTTGATTCTATCTCTTTCTGTGTGACCAAGTCATCTTGAATACTCATCGTTTGAAAGAAAAAAAAAACGAGTTAGTGGAAGAAATTTATTAAAGAATGAAAATCTACTTAAAAATTAAGTATATATATTTTTGTTCTTATTCAATCTCATAAATAAATTCCTCATCTTTATGAAATGAAACTTAAAACAAAGAAAATGTTGTCCGTTTACTTTTCCTACTCGGAAACTAATGACCGTTTGTCCCATCACAATTTTGTGGTTTTCTTGTTGTTAACTTTCTTCTAATCATGTTTTCTATCCCTCTCCATTATAACTTGACACTTAGTTTATCTTCCATATCCATGTTTTCCTACATGGAATCCTAGTATGGGTTATCTCAGGTGACCTTTTTACTTCTCTTTCTTTCTTTTAAAGTGATAGTTTTATTGAATCTTTTTCTGATGTGAGAATTTCAATTATGTTCCCAAGCCCAATTTTAAAAATTGAGAGGATAAAATTTCCTAAAGGGGGGGAAGAATGTAACACCCCAAGCTTCCACGGTATGTTTCCCTTTTAATAATGTAATTGCTTGCATTGTGAAGTGCACTGTGTTGCATTTGTTGTCAATGAGGCATGAAGTTGTCTTGGAATGAATGGAAGTCAAGGAATGTCACGATGTGAATGACAAAGGTTGTGATGGTGTTGGTGATGAATGGAGAATGTCCATGGTACTAAGATGCGTGTCACTTAGGAGATTCACTAAGTGGCATAAGAGAAGTGGTTGAAACATTCTCTAGTAACATCTGACGATTGTTGAGCTGATCTTTAAGTTCATAGAACTTGTATCCTGATGATACAAAGTCACAACAATGTTAGAAGACCATGCATTGTAGTGACAATGCATGAGGAGTTGAAGATGATCCATTCACATGTTCTAAGTGGATGAAGTGGTTTAATGAAATCCATGCACTAACACTTAGTGCATGTGAATCTAAAGAAGTCCCAATTTGATCTCTGATTAGATCAACAAAGAGAATTGGAGATTTTATGTGATTCAAGAGCTCGGTTGATGAAGAACCTTCGGAATTACCTCCTAAGTTGTGAAATGGTGAAAAGGTATTAAGAACATGAGGAGGAGATGGGAAATTCCTAAGAAGAAGAAGAATTAAGAAGGGAGAAGTGGCTTGTAATTTGGCATTTTACATATGGGATACTTTGTTTTTTAACAAAGTATTTATTCATGCCTTAGCCAAAAAATAGGCCAGCCAAGGCCAGCCCACGGGTTCAACCCCAAGGCACTTGTGGGCCGAAGGCGCCACGCCCATGGGGGATCCCATGGTGCAAGCACAAGGCGGCAGGGGGCCGTGTGTAAGCCCCCGAGGACACGCGGTGGTGAAACCCGTGCGCCCGAGGTGCATAGTGGGCGCTAGGAGCGCGCCCGCAGGGAGCAGAATGGGCGCAGAGCGCGCCCGCAGGGAGAACACGGTGCGGGGCGGCACCGTGAGGAGGGAAGTTCAATTGGTGAGTTACGGCAGTGGCACATTGATAAACCGCGTGAAAACCGGCCGCCGTTTCGATGTGGGACGCGCATTTTTCACCGGGAACGAATCCCAGCCGCTCATCTGATCTAGCGGACGATCGGCGCCGCTCATCTAATCCGCGGTGAGGCGATCTGATCCAGGCCGTTCGAGGATATTCAAACGCCTGATCCAACGTCCGTGGCTCGTCTTCCACCTCGAGCTCGAGCCGAGGACACCCCGTGCCACCCGACGTCCCCCGCTGAACCAGTGGCTCCCCGAGCATGGATTTTGAGTTCCCGGCCACCATTTCTGAAGCCGAAGGCTCCATTGAGCTCGTATAGATCTACCGAACACGATCATGAAATAAAATATGCATGCACACGATGGATGGAGAATTTCGATGAAGGCCGAGGCAACCGAAGGTGCCGAGGCCACGTGGAGAGCATGCTTTGCATGCATAAGCCTAAACGAAGGCCGTGCATGCGTTCTTAGTCGCATGCACGTGAATGAGGAAAATAAAAATGAACCCGCGATTGACAGAAGATAAAATCAAGATACGCGGAAGATTTTTAACACGTTTGAAGATTTTAAAAGATCCGAACTCTTAAGAATTTTAAAGTTAGATCACGCGGATGATCAAAGGCACTTCTCTGCCTATAAAAGGAGCACCTGAGGCATGAAGATGCTTGCTGAGTTTTTGAAGAAAGAAGTCCCGTGAGAAGCACTCTGTGCCTCACGAAGTCGAAGCCCTGCACGCACACTTGCGCGGCAGTGAAGCCCGGAGCATCCCTTGCTCCGCAAGGTTCCTTTTGCGCACTCCTTGCGCGAAAGAGGTTGGAGAAGGATCCCTGCGCGCCTTCCCCTTGCACAGTAGGAAGACCCATGGCCGCAACATCTTGCGCGCCCACGGTTGAAGCCCCGCGGTGTTGCACCTTGCACACCCGAGTGCTTGCGCGGCAGTAGCACCTGCGCGCCCGCGGCCAGTGAATCTTGCGCGGCATTTGAAGACAAGAGTGGCTGCACCCCTTGAGCTCCTTCACTAAGGCAGGGGCTCGTGTTGAGAAGACCACACCCTACAGGTTGTGGGTGCTTGGCAAGGAAGAAGGCCGAGGCCTTGCCTCGTGTGTGTGCCAAGTGGAGAAGAAGAACCCGAGGGCCATGTGTGTGCACAAAGAACAACACCAAGTGGTGTGTGCCAAGTGAAGTGGAAGACCACACTTTGTGTGTGTGTAAGAATTGAATAATCCATAGTCTTGGTTGTGCATTTGAACAAAGAGGAACACACTTTAAGTGTGTGCATTTGAAGAGGCCGAGGGTTGTGACCTTGTGTGTGCACACTTCGAAGAACAAATTAAAAGAACACTAAAGTGAGTGTGTGCAACAAGAAGAGGAGAATAGGCCAAGTTTCAAGTGTGTACAAAATGAAACAAGTGTGTGTAAGGAGACAAGTTGGCCGAACCTAAGTGTGTGCACTAAGAAGTGTGTATACACTTAGAAGAAATAAGGAGTGACCCACACTAAAGTAGAACACACTCTAAGTGTGTAAACAAATTGGATAAAGTGTGTGAAGGAGGAAGAAGGTGTGTGCTTAAAGTGACTACACCCTTTGTGGGATTATTGCACCTAGAAGAAAGAGAAGGAGAGTGCATGCATGCATGCATGCACGTGCACACGTGAACAGAGCCAAATCAGTGGTGTGCATTTGAGTTGTCCAAGACCAGGAGGTTCTTGAAGAATTGAGAAGGCCATGCTATCAGTGCATGAGGATGAAGAGCTGCCATGCACTCAGTGCATGAAGTTGAAGTAAGTGAGACTGGACCAGACTGAAGTTAAAGACATCAATTGTCTGAGTATTCAGTAATTGGAGAGAGGTCAGGTCATCCTGAGAAGAAGGAGATAAAGCCTGAGCAAGACGAGAAGACATGATCAACTCAAGTGATAAGAGGTACAGAGCAAGGCCAGCAGTCTTTATCCCAGGCTGCTGAAGATACTTGAAGAACTTAAAGTGAAGAAGAGCTACTCGTGTGACTCGAGGAGCCAAGAGAAGACCCTGTGGGACTCAGGGAGAAGAAGTCTTCAGTGGGATTCTGGAGCAGGCCAGTGGGACTCTGGTAACACTGTGTGAAGCAGTATAAAGACCCTCCTGTGGGACTCAGGAGAGATACGGTGGGAAGCTGTATCGACCATTGTAATTCTAACAAGTTATAATGGGAGAATCCATGCTGGGAGAGCATGGCAAGGATGTAGGCCTTTGGTGCCGAACCTTGTAAATCCTTGTGTCCTGTGCCTTTTCATTACTGCATCATTCGGGAAAGGTTGAGAGATACAAGAAGAGTGGATCGAGGCTTTAACCAGCCATAGAGGTTTAATTGATAAGAATAAATTAGTAAAAAGTTTTAAGGGATCACTGATTCACCCCCTCCCCCTCTCAGTGATTCACACTGATCTGGGCACTTCACATTGTATGCAACTTCTAGATTCTAAGACACCGCGACCAATCAAACTAACCGTTATGAATAGTAATACCCACTTTTTGAAATTTCATAAATTTTATATTTCAAAATGGACTTCATTTTTGGATTAGGAATATCGAAATTAACTTAGGGTGAATTTTTGGTATTTTTCTAAAAAATTTCAATTTTTGATGAATAGTGAAAAACACTAAGTTATAGTTTAAAACTAATTTTTATTTAAATTTATATTTGGTCAAAATAGATACATAATACCTATATAAGTTCAATGTAATCCATTTGAGTCAGTTTATAATAATTTTAGATATATAAAAATTTTATTGAACTTTTTAACTGTCTTTTACCCACCTCCTAGGAGCATTTGCAAATTTGAATAAAACTTAATTTTACCGCTTATGTTAATTGAATTTCAAAAATCCAAGAAACACGGTTGATATCAGTAAGTAAAATTTGGTTCAATAAGATGAAAATAATTTTTGGTGAATAATAACTTTTTACTTTTATTTACCACGGTTAAAAGTAAATAGGGTAATTAAGGGTAGAAATGATATTATTATTACTCTAAAACATGTCCTAATTCTATTGTATAAGTGTAATTCTACCAAAAACAACCTTATTAATTAAATATGATCCTTTATGTCTACTTGGATTAGATTAGGACATTTCTTATTATTTAATTCAAAGAAGAGTTAAAAGTGTTAAAATCAAAGTTTGATAACTAAACCATTTTTAATATAGTGTTACACATAAGATAAATTCTACTATAAATATTCATTAGAAAGATAAAAATATTTCCTACATAATGGTATTTTATTTATATTTTTTATACATTAAATAATATAATTTATTTATGACACAATGATGATGCAGTAATTACCTAATTAATGAAATATTAAAATAATTGATATTATAAATATCCAAGTAAAAGTAATTTGAGAAGTTTTATAAATTCCACTAATTTTATAGGTTAATATGACATGTTAGGGTTGGTTAGACAAATTGTTTTTGAAGTAATAATGCTGTTATAAATTTAGAAAAAACAAAATACCAAATAGTGTCAAAATTGACATAAAAGAGTTTTTTAAAACAAATATTATATTATTAATTGATATTCTATTCCTAAAAATATAAGGTTCAGTAAAAAGACTTATATAATGATAGTTTTATCATTAATTAAGCACTTTGGGTTCACTTGGAAGTATATAGTAAGTTTATTAACTATATAGTATAAAAATACAAAGAGACATGGTAAATGTAAAACTATTTAACTAAGAGTTAAATCTAAAAGTTAAGGTTATTATAGTGACCAAACCTGTCTAAAACCTATTTTTTGAGTAGTTTTATACCCATCCCAACATTATATTTTAAATAATTCATTTTTGAGTCATTATAAATCGAAAATGAATTTATTATAAAATAATATTTCTAGATTTTCCTAAGGTGCCCCTCACCCCTCTTATAAAAGGGAACTCCCCATTATCTATAATTCACACCTTCAAAGCCATTTTTATCAGCCAATACCTACAAAAATACCCCTTAAACTATCCTACATTCATCATATAGGTCTTACTTTATTCATAAATCCAACCTAAGGAGCCCTTTTGATCAAATCAAAAGGAAGAACCCAAAGAAGAGGTAAATATTTCATCACCTCTTTCAAGTTTCTTTCTTCTTGCACTTCCTATTTCTTTGTTGTTTCCATTATAAAATAATAAATCCAGTATATTCTATATATTGTGATGTTATTATAAATATGGTATAACCATATTCATTATTCTATCCATCCTTTGAATGACATGTCTCCATATGTGCGTACGTACGACTTACCGTCTCCACATCATGGTGTAATTGTTATTCAATACATTATTATTTGTATGGGTATAATAATGATGTGTAATTGATGTAAATAATAAATATAACATGATAATTATTCTGTATATATGATATAACATCCAATTATATATTATTTTAATATCAAAATAATGATATTGTCGCTCGTGCGTACGCACAGATTACCATCTCCACGAACGCGATGAGATTCATTCACCATCGTAATCCATTCAGGAATAATTTTCATTATATGATTAAAAATAATGTTTAAAGACTTAATATAATTATTAATATGAATAAGATTAATCCAATTCATAACAAACACTACTTACAAAACAAAACATATAAAGGAAAACAAATCAGTTAACACCCAAAATGACGATAATACTAAAATATTATTAACAAAGAAATATTAAAAGATCATATATGAAATAATATTAATGTATATGATTATTGTAAAATTTAATAACAATTATTTTACCATTATATAGGAGGTTAACCTACCCTCGACCAAGGAAAAGTACAAATTAAGGGGTTTCTCATCTCACTTTTAATTCTGTGAGATTTCCATTGTTCGCCACTTATTTATTTCATGTGGTGTGTTGTGTACTGCCATTTGATATATATTATCATTATTCTCTTTATATTCATGGTATTCTGTGATTCATTTGGTGGTTATTAACTTTTTTTCATACAACTCGATTGATTAAAACAAAGGGTTTTTCATCTCACTTTTTATTCCCGTGAGATTCATGCTATATTGGAAACTATTTCCTTTTGTGTGGCGTATATATTGTCCATGATTGTTTTATCGGTGTAATATAATTTAATTTATGGGTATTTACATCTTCATTATATGATACTTCTTTCATGTGTTGTATGTTTCATAATTTACCAAATCAGTAAGGGAATTTCAAATTTCAATTTCCACTCAGTGGGCTTTATGCATACTTCATTGATTATTTTACTCCAAGATTATGTGTAGAATCACTATTTATTATTTATGTAGTAATTTAAACTCCCCCTTTTGTAGGTATACATTTTATACACATAATAACTCCATTGATAATTTCTCAATTCATTGATATAAACTTTATCTTAACTCAATTTCCATTCATTGAGTTAAACATCCAAGTCATTGGTGTTGTTTTTATAAGAATATGTGTGAATGTCCTTTGACTGATTTAAACTGAATATCTAATCATATTGAGTGTATTTATATTTGTCACAAAAAATTATGTCATTGATTTATCCTTTACCTTAGGATACTATCTTAATAATGGATTTCATCTCAATTTACATTCCTTTGAGACTTCTTTGTTGTTATGCACCAATTCACTTTTATATGATGTATATACTGTCCTTTGACATAGCATATCATGAAATCCTTTATTATAAAGATATTATAAAGTTTTATTACCTCAATTATTTGTATTCAAGAATCTCTCATTTGGTTAGAAACTCTAACTAAAATATCATTTTAAATGTTTTAAAAACTCATTCTTCTAAATCTATCTCATTAATGTCCATGTTTTAAAAATGGTTTTAAGGGTTTCTTTATATGGAAATTAATGTTTTAAAATTAAAATTCATTTTAAATGTTTCAAAGTGGTATGGGACACTTTGATTCAAAAATCTATTTTTAAACAGCTTCTTGAAAAAAAGGTGTGACTTTTAAATGATTTCAAGAAAAAGGGGGATATTTCTCTCAAATAGTTTTGATGATTATTTTCATCTATGTCAATATCCTTCATTATTCTCGATTGAGGTTAATTTTTTACAATAAAATGTTCCATATTTTATTTAATGGGTTATGTTTGACTATGGATGTGATATTTTTATACCATTCATGGTTTGTGGATAAAGTATTGATATTTCGTATGCTAGTTTTAATACGAATGTTTATGTTATGTTTCGAACTTTTCATATGAGGAATGAATTGGACATAGTAAGTGATTGGTGGATCCTTCTATAGCTCCTCGATGCATTGGTAGGTCTCATGAGAAAAACTAGTGTCTTGGCATAAGGCCTTGACAAAATCTTATATGTAGTCTTGGCACAATGCCTTGACTATGTGGTTATAAAGTCTGGAATTATGCATTCCAGCATTATGAAAGTAGATATTGATATTGTATGTGATTATTCGACTATTAGAATATCCGTGTGAATAAGTAAATGAAATTATTTGATTTTATCTTTTTTATATTATGTTGAAGTTTAAGTTTAAAAGGCTTTTGTTTTAGTCTTATACATTTCCTTAAATGTTTATGTTTATTCGTGAAAGTTTCTGCTATATTGTTGTCCTTAATGAGCATCTGAGCTCACCCCTTTCTATGTTTTATTTTTCCCAGGATGTGATGAAGTATATTATGACTGACCTGTAGGGATAGTCTATGGGATCTCAGTGTTGTCTATGGAAATAATGTTTTTGTAGTCTTCCATTTTATGATGTAATGTAAACCTTATGAATGTATCTAGTACTTCCAAGGCTACTAAACTAATCAGTCTTTTGAGACTTGATCTTTTGTGATCATGCTAATGATACATAATAATGTACCAAATCTGGGCTTCTGGGGTCAGGGCATTACAGAAATTTCCTTTCCATAGTCGCTCGATGGTCACGAGGAAAGTATTTTTCTAAGAAAATATCTTTAAACTCCATCCATTCCATGTTTGATACTTATTTATCTTCATTTATGTTTTGGATTAATGACCACCACTGATCTTCATCTCCCATGAGACGATAAACTACCATGAAAACTTTTTCCCTTTGGCTACTCCTCAAAGAATGAAATATTTTCTCTAAGGAACTTATCCATTGCTCAGATAAAAATGGATTTGTACTCCCATTGAATGTTGGTGGTTGTTTCCTCATGAAGCGGTCTAACATTGATCCTCCACGTTGTGGTTCAGGCTGCTCCATACAAGAAAAGTTATTATTCATAACCTGAGTCAGTTGTCCCAGTATGGTGATAAGCTGATCAGCACCAGTTTCATCACCAACTCCACTATAATTATCTTGATTAGGAGGGCATTCCCTACATGGATTACGTGCATTGATATGGTTTCCATTCATTCCACTAGGAACCATTTCTAATCAATGTCATACAATAGATTAGTTTATGAATTGTAATACATAATTCCAAACTTGTAAAACACTTAACATAAACTGAACAGTTTATGAATATAATCTATAAGCATAAAAAATGTTTTCTTTGAGGAGGTATATACTCATAAATCCTTCTTTGTCGTGTACCAGGATACCTCGGGTCAAGCCCGAAACTCCTTGTCAGAGTTTTCACTCCTAGGTATATCTGTGCCATATCCACCTCTACCTGCTCATATCCATACATGGATGTATTTCTCAGAAAATAAACAAAATCTCTACATTACCAAAATTATAGGATTTTCTTCTATATTAATCCTCAAATTCTATCTTAGGGTAATGTGCTCTAATTAGGGTTTATCTAAATCTAGTTTCCAAGGTTTCTACTAAAATTCCTCTAATACCAACTATAACACCCCGACCCTAGTTACCCATAGGTGGTGCATTATTACATAACATTGGCATGATTACACGAGATCAAATCCCGAGAGTCCGATCAGTTTAGTAGCCTCGGAAGTACTAGAAACATTCATAAGTTTTCACATTACATTATAAAATGAAAAACAAAAACAAAATTGTCTCCATTGACTACATACATATCCCTTAAACTATCCCTGTGGGTCATTCATAATATACTTCTTCGCATCCTGGAAAAAATAAAACATAGAAAGGGGTGAGCTCAGATGCTCAGTAAGGATAACAATATAGGGAAACTTTCATAAATAAGCATAAACATTTAATGCAAAGTATAAGAATAAAACATAATACTTTTAAACTTTAACTTCATCATATTATGGAAAGTATAAATCAAATAATTCCATTTACTTATTCAAATGGATATTCTACTAGTTGAATAATCACATGCAATATCAATAGCCAATTTTATAATGATGGAATGCATAATGCCAGAATTCATAACCACATAGTCAAGGCCTTGTGCCAAGACTAAAAATATGATTTTGTCAAGGCCTTGTTCCAAGACACTAGTTTGTCTTATTAGACCTTCCGATGCATCGAGGAGCTATAGTGGGTTCCACCTGTCACTTACTAAGTCCAATGTATTCCTCAAATGAAAAGGTTTAAACATAACATAAACATTCGTATTAAAACTAGCAAACGAAATGTAAATACTTTATCCATAAAACACGAATGGTATAAAAATAACACATCCATAGTCAAATATATCACAAAACCTTCAATACAATATAGAATATTTTTATCAAAATAAATCAACTTCAAACAAGTTTAAAATCCATCAAAGGATGTTGACATAGATGAAATGAAAACATTTTGAGAGAAATATCTCTTTATTTTTTGAAATCATTTAGAAGTAATGTAATTATAAAAGAAAAAATTTATTTTGAAAATATTATTATAATATTGTAAGGGAATCTTCGAAGGTGTTATAACTACGAAAAATAGCGGCACCCACCGTATAAGTTAAAAAAACATTCTTTCCTTAATTTTGTCTAAAAGGTCATAAATGACATTGTTTGGAAAATGACAAAAATATTCCTTTATAAATTTTTTATAAAAAGTAAAACAAGGGTATGAATGACTTTAACCCATAGTTTATCAAATAGTAAAAAAGTTTTGAAATATATTTTTAAGAAACACAGATGTGGATGATAAAGAGGTCCCAGTAGATACTCACATATAAACAACCTCAGATAATGAATAGATTGTGGAATTAACCCTTACCTCATACTTTTCCTTAGTAGATGGTATGTTAAACTCCTGTATAATAGTTAAAACAATTATACAAGAACTATATATATAAATATGATATCATATATGATCCTCTAATATTTCTTTGTTAATAATATTTCAGTAGTTTCATTGTTTTAGGTGTTTACCTGATTCATTTTCCTTTATATGATTGGTTACATAAGCCATGTTTTCTATAGATAGGATGTATTTGATTCATATACAGAATTATATTATGTTCATAAACATTATTTTTAATCATTAAATGAAAATTATTTTTGAATGATTACGATAGGGAATGAATCTCATCGCGTTCGTGGAGACGGTAATCTGTACATACGCACGAGCGACAATATCATTATATTGATGGTGAAATTGTATGTAATTGGATGTTATATAATATATAAATAATAATTAACTTGTTATATTTTTTATTTAAATTAGTTATACTCATTATTATACCCATACAAATAATGAAGTGTTTGAATAACAAACTACACCACGGTGTGGAGACGGTAAGCCGTACGTATGAACATATAGTGACTTTATCAATTACAGGATGGATAAAATAACGATTATGGTTGTAAAATATTTATAATAACATCTCAGTATGTATAAGGTAATGGAGTTATTATTTTGGTATGTAAACAACAAAGAAAGAGGAAGTGGAAGAAGAAAAGAACTTAAAAGAGGGTGGTGAAATTATTACCTCTTCTTCGGGTGTTTCGTATTGAGTTGATCAAAAGGGATCCTTAGGTTGACTTTATAATCAAATTAAGGACTCTAGATTGAATTGAGGTAATTTGGGAAGTTATTTGGGTTGGGGTTGGCCAAGACAAATGGATTGGGAGGTGTGAAATTAATAGAAGAGGAAATACCCTTTTATAAGAGAGGTGAATGTCACTTTAGGAAAAGCTTGAAATATTATTTTATTAAAAAATCATTTTCAGTTTATGATGGCTCCCTAATGATTTATTTCGAGTATAAGGTGGGAATGGGTCGAAAAACTCTCAACCAATAGGTTTTATACAGGTTTAGGTAGCCATATTATCCTTATCTTTTAGATTTGGCTCTTAGTTAAATAGTTTGACATTTACCATGTCTCTTTGTATTTTTATTTTATATGGTTAATAAATTTACTATAAAATACAAAGAGAACCCCAAGTGGTTAATTTTTGATATATCTAACCTTATATAATTACTTTATCCGATCCTTAGATTTTTAGGAATATTATATCAATTAATAATATAGTATTTTTTTTAAACTCAATTATGTCAATTTTGACACTATTTAGTATTTTATTTTTTTGAAAGCCATAAAAACTTTATCACTTCGAATAAAATTTATTTAATCAACCCTAACATGTCATATTAACTTATAAAATTAGTGTAATTCATCATAAGTTTCAATTTACATTTATTTGGATATTTATAATATCAATTATTTTAATTGTTCACTAATAAGGTATTTACTGCATCATCATTGTGTCATAAATAAATTAAATTATTTAATGTCTAAAAATTATAAATAAAATAAAATTATTTAATAAATATTTTTATCTTTATAATTAATATTTATAGTTGAATTTATTTTGTGTATAATCATATATTGAAAATGGTTTAGTTATTAAACTTTGAATTTAACTCTTTTAACTCTTCTTTAAATAAAATAATAACAAATGTCCTAATCTAATCAAAGTGGACCAAAAAGATCATATTTTATTCCTAATGTTGTTTTTGGATGAATTAAACTTATCAAATAGAATTATGACCTGTTTTAGGGTAATTATAATACCATTTTTACCCTTAATTACCCTATTTACTTTTAACCGTGGTAAATAAAAGTCAAAAGTTACTATTCACCAAAAATTATTTTCATCTTATTGAAACACATTTAACTTACTGATGTAAACCCTTTTTCTCAGATTTTTGAAATTCAACTCAGAGAAGCGGTAAAATTAATTTTTATGCAAATTTTTAAATGCTACTAGAAGTTGGGTAAAAGTTGGTAAAAAGTTCAATAAAATTTTATATATCTATACTTATTATAAAATGAATCCAATGAATTACATTGAACATATATAGGTATCATGTATCTATTTTTACCTAAAATAAAATAAAATAAAATAACTAATTACTTAAATAAAAAGTTGGTTTTAATCAATAACGTAGTGTTTTTCACTATTCACCAAAAATTAAAAGTTTTCAAAAAAATACCAAAAATTCACCCTACGATAATTTCGATATTTCGAATTCAAAAATGAAGTCCATATTGAAAAATAAAATTTATAAAATTTAAAAAAGTGGGTATTACTATTCATAACGGTTAGTTCGATTTGTCATGGTGTGTTAAAACTCTAAGTTGCGTACAACGCAAGCTACTGCATTATTCAAAGGGAAAATACCATGGAAGCTTGGGGTGTTACAAATCACATTCCCAAAAACATAAATTAGAGAGGAATAATAAAATTAATATGCAATATGTAGGATCAAAATATGAATGTATATACTCAATTACAAGAGGGGGGGAGGGTGAATGGTAAGTTAAAAAACTTTCATTTTTAACCTTAAGGAAAACTATGTTTAAAAACGTTAAACAAGGTAAATTCACAAGACCTATTTTAGTTCTAAAAACTTGATAGGTTCTGGAAATGTGGTTTCGGAAATGAAACTTAAGGAATGTTTACAAGGAAAATATTCTACCTTAAAGCGTATAAAATCTTACTTATCAGAGTATAAAAATGAACATGAAAGTATAAGAAGGTTATAATTTATTCCTTTATCAAAATACAGTGGAAATAAAATTGAAACAAAACAAGTAACAAGTATGAAATCTTTTAACCCAAAGATAAGGGTATCCAACAAAATTGGATAAAGGTCTCTTGATTTATACTTTCAAGAAAGTCTGTATTACCCACACCTAGGTAAGCCCTCGATTGGAATATCAGAATATATCTTGCTGTAATGTCCCAGTTCCGGAAGCCACCCAGAGGTGCCCCCTACCCAGTTGGTCACATGGCCTCAAGAGCATTTCCCCAAATGCCATAGGCTGCCGACTAACAGCGAGGGCCTTGGGTGTGATAGTGGGGAAAATATTCCCTCATTGGTAGAGTACATAGCAGAAGAAGAACAAAAGAAATAGCGGAAGCAGTGAACATCAATACGAGAGTAAACAACAGAAGACTTAAAGTAAAAACAATTAGAGCACATATATAAATGGTGCATGATACATATGTCTATGAAAGGAGCCAAACAAGTCACAATGCTAGAATACAATAGTACTAAACCATAGTACAAAATAAAAGATAAACAACTCCTCAGCATCGCAAGCCTAAACTTGGTCCCATGCTCTACATCTCCACAGCAAGTCAAGTATCTAAAGTAGAAGGGTGCTTGCACTTATCTATACCTGTAGCAATATAATCTATTTGGGCCCAAAAGCATGATCCAAATAGGGTGTGAGACTAAATCCCAGTAGAAAACCACACAAAGATCTATTCCTAACAGTCAGTGAATATATGGTAGGTAAAAGTACATAAAATAGTAAACATGAAAGTACATAGTAGTAAACAATCCACAGTTTCAATATCAAGCAACAAAAAACAAACAGCTAAACACAAACTGGTAACCCTCTGGGAAGTACCCACAATCATCCTCTCTGATCCTATATAAGAAGTATGAGCAACCCTCTGGGCAGTGTACTCGACCTAACCCCTCTGGTTCAGTATATAAAGACTCTATGAGGAAGCACTCACAGTCAATTCCCCTTATAGTCTAAGGTAGTCAGGAACTCTCTAAGGAAGCTCACATGGTCAATCCATCTTATAGCCTGAAGGTCAAGGAATCTCTGAGGAAGCTCACACAGTCAATTCCCCTTATAGCCTAGGTCATTCAAAGTAACTCAAATAATCTATAAGGAAGCTCTCTCGGTCAATACCCCTTATAGTATAGAGTGATCAAAGTAATACAAATTAAAACAAAGACTCTCTAAGGAAGCTCACACAGTCAATTCCCCTTATAGTATAAAGTAGTCAAGGACTCTTTGAGGAAGCTCACTCGGTCGATTCCCCTTGTATCCCCAAGTGGTCCTAGGCTCTCTGAGGAAGCTCACTCGGTCAATTCCCCATATAGCCCAAAGTGCTCAAAGACTCTCTGAGGAAGCTCACTTGGTCAATTCCCCTTATAGTCTACTACACCAGGTTCTCACGGCCCTGTGTAGGTCAACGTGCGAAGAAATACAATATGGAAAAAATAAACCTGCAAAGCTACTTGGATAAACAGTTATACAACATATCAAGCATGTTAGAAAACAAATCTCCATCCTACAACAATAGGAATAGAAAATAGGTAAAGCACCCAAAGGCTAAACAAGACCAAAAGTTCATAAACAGAACATGCATGGGAAAAACACATCCAAAGCATATCAATCAACCCTATTAATATCCAAATAACCTCTACACAAACATACAATCTTGGAAGGAAATCAATAGGGGTAAAACGGTAAACACGCAATACCCCGTTCAAGGGTATTGGTGGAATTTTCACATAATACTCAAAGAATTTGAATGGAAAGGCACAAACCACCTACCTTGGCATTATAGGAATGATATACATGAACCTAGAATCTTGAATCTCCTTAAAATGTTGAATATCTACAAAAAAATCTAAAACGTTCAACCCACAATATCTCACGAGAGAGTAGAAAACAAGGGATGGTGTTCTAGGAGAAGATAGAACTCACCGATGCGATTCCAACACAACTGTCGGTGTTTGATTCAAAGGACGAGTGCTCAGCCAGGGGCTCGTCAAAGATCCATAGCTTCTAGACACTCTCGGATGAACTAGGTCGAGAAAGAGACGGTTTTATCCGTCATACGCGACCCCAGTGCGTTTAATAAAAAAAACAAAATAGAGGGCGTGTATTTTTAAATTACATGGCGTGTACTAGCTGTTTCTGTACTATGCTTTAGGCGGACTCTAGGTCATCACACATGGCCATGTTCAAGGCCACTACACGGTCAGCACATGACTACCCATGGTAACCGAGTACACGACATGTACTCATAAAGTACACAGTGTGTACTTTGAAAATTTCATGAAAACCCTATTTTTCCCAAAAACGACCAGAAAAGGAAAACATACCGAAAAAAAGGTCCGGGTTCTTACACATGTTATCCCCACAAGCACTCGAACTTTAAGGTATTCAGAATCTCTGTATTACTATCCCTAGAAGTCCTCAAACTTTAAGGTAGCTGGAACCTCTATATTCCTATCCCCGGAAGTTCTCGATTGTACACAGCTAAAATCAAAGTCACACGAAGAAAACTGAACAAGATGTTCAGTACGCACCAGGCATGAGAGTCTCTCTCTAGAAATCACTTTAGAAGTATACAATCTCTAGAGTGATGGATCGGTAATGACCTCGTTCAAATGAGCTCCTATTTATAGGAACTTCTCCAATGGTCGGCTCCCTCCTCCAATAATCATATTTTCCTTGAATTTTGGAGGGACCTATACATGTATCACTCATACAATGGTTTGTTAAAAACAGAAATTTCAACATCATTTAATAACTATAAAAAGTGTAAGAAAATTAAGGTTTCTTAATCAAATCTATTTTTTCAGATTCAAAGGAAAAATAAACTTTGGAGCCTAAGTAAATAAACACTTGGAGACTATAAATCATAGATATTAGGATTCTGTTTTTCAAGGAATTTGGAACCTGAATTCTATAGATTTCGGAGTCTGAATTCCAATGAATTTGGAGTTCGAATTCTAAGGAATTCAGAGTCTGAATTCATAGGAATTCGAAGTATGAATTATAAGGAATTCAGAGTCTGAATTCTTATGAATTTGAAGTCTGGATTCTAAGGAATTCAGAGTCTGAATTTCAGTGAATTCAGAGTCTAAATATCAGTGAATTCAGAGTATGAATTCTAAGGAATTCAGAGTCTAAATTCAGAGGAATTTGGAGTGTGAATTCTAAGAAATTTAGAGTAAAATTTTTTAGGAATTAAGAGTCTAAATTTTGAGGAATTCAGAGTCTGAATTTCAGTGAATTAAGAGTTTGATTTTCAGAGAATTTGGAGTCTAATTTTCAGAGAATTCAGAGTCTAAATTTCAGAGGATTTAGAGTCTGATTTTCATATAATTCGGAATCTAAAAATAGAATACCCTATAACAAAGGATTTATAGGATTTTGAGGTTTTATATGTGAAACCAATTTTTAGACTTTAGAAATAAAAGGAGTTAGAACAAGAGAAACTAGAAAATGAACAATGAAAACATAGGTAAGGATAAAATTTCCTTGGGAAAGGAAAATTTTCCTTATTAAGATAATTTTTAGGAAAAATAAAATTTTTCTTAAATAGGGTGTTTGTGATTTTCAAAAGATAAAGGAATGGAAAAGTCATAAGGAAACCTTATTGGCTAAAAAATCTCCCCCTTTTTGGAAAGCACAAACATCCTTATGAAAAAAATAAGGACTTAGAATTTTTATAAAATTGAAAATAAAAACTTATATCCCTTTACTTATGGATCATAGTGAATACGACTAACTCCCCCTTAGGTTTTTAAATCCCTAAGGATCATATTATTGATTTCCTGAATGAGATTTTTCATTTTAATGAATACAAAAATCTTCTTTGATAAGAACTTACCCTTAGATGGACTCCCCCTTATTTAGGGAAATCACTTCTTCACTTAGAATTCTTTTTATCATTCCTTTCTCCCCTTTTATGATTTTACAAAAGGAATAAAAGGGAATGGGAAATAAAAAAAATGGTACCTGAAATATTAGAACTAAAGAACGAAATATTTGAAGAGCAACCAAAATTTCATTAAGATTGAAAGAATTTGTACAAGGAAAAAATACAATAAAATATCGTATTTGGAAGAATTATCCTTCTTTCTCATTTGACACAAACTTATTCACAATGGTTTTTAGATTCTTAAGCTCATTGTGATCTTCTTCAAAATGATTTTTCTATTGATCCTGATCTTCACTTTTCTTCTCCAAGGATTTAATTTTTTCTTCCTGAGCCTTAAGACATTCTGCCTAATCCTTCAAGACTTCTTCTTGCTTAACAAGATTTTATTCAAACTCAATTATGAGATCCCTTTCTCTCTTCCAATTCATAGCCACAAAATTAAGATTTTAATTTAAGTCCTTGACTTCTTTCTTCAAAGTTGTTTATTCGAGAGTCATCTTTTCCTCAAAGGTCTTAGTAAGATCATTAATCTTTCCATCTTCACTGTCAAAAGAATCCTTAACATTATGTTGAAATTCATCAAATACTCTAAGATCTTCGACTATATTTCTTGAATAACTTGTAATATTCTTTCATGATATTTCATGAGCCTTATAGCTAATGATAAAATATTTGAAATCTTCCTCAATACTAAAAAATTTATCCATAACCATTGAAACTGAATCTGATTTCTGATTGAACAAATGCTGAAGCAACTGGCATCTTGAATCTATACTCAGAAATAATGGAATGATATCAACCAAAATTTTCAAAGATTGTACCATAGAATCATGTCCAAGAGATGTAAATTTTGAATCAGAGTGTTTGGTTGGTGAGGATTGTTTTTAAATCTCTTATGCTTTCCTCTTCGATGAAGCACCAACTTGTTTCTTTTTCACCACAGATTTACTAGGTGTATCCACCAACACCTGATTTCCCTTATCAACTATTGGAATGATTTCTTGTGTTTTGGGGGATTCATGCTCACTATCTGATAACTAAAAAATATTATATTCCTCAAGATTTTATTTCTCAGAACCTGCCACAACATCCTATGGCTGAATAAAACCACAATTTCATATTTCTTATTTAGATATATTATTCACTCATTCTTGACCCTTATCCTCTTTTCCAAGTGTAGCAAGTTTTGAAGAATATGCTTGAGATGTTCAGATTGAAAGTTTCTCATAAGGACTCTCCTTCTCATGATAATCCTATACTTTCATTATCATATCTTTTGTATCACCAATCCCTTCTTCTTCTTCTTCTTCTACCACTTCTTCTTCTTGAACTGTTACTTGTTCTTGATCTGGTTCCAGAATCAATATCTTCTTTCCAGGAGTCACATAAAGTGATTATCTTAAAAAGGATTCTGGTACCTGGTATTATTCAAAGGATTTCTTAGCATCTCTGAGAAGGGATTGAACTATCTTAGTTTTAGACAGCTTCTTCCTTAGCTTCTTTTCTTTCTCTTATTTTTTAAGATCCTTAGCAACCTTTTTCTTTAAAGCTTTTGCCTCAGCAGGGTCCAAGCCAAAAGTAGGCCCCCTTCCTTCCTGTTCTTCTTTTCCTCTCTCCACTTAGCCACTACTTCATTAGGGTAATACTTTTTATTCTTTGGTTTTGGGGGTACAGATTGTGTTTCCTTAGCCGTAGGGGTTTTTCCTTTCTCTTTTGGTTCCTTTTCCTTCCTCTTCCTTCCACCCTTCTTAGAAGTTTCAAACACTTATGGTTTCTTTGATAATTCTTCTACATATTCTTCTAGTAGGTCATAAAATTATCTAGATTCATTAGATAGGCTATCCTTCATCCTTATCAAGGTATCATCACTAAGCAGCACAACCTTGTTGTTTCTTGGCTTAGAACTGCAAGGGATTTTGAATGACTCTAAACAAAGAACTATAATTTTGGAGAGAATTTCCAGATACATGATAATATGAGACTTCAGATTTCAATTCTAGATATTCTCAATCGTAATCAAGATATACTTCACCAAATTTATCTTCCTGAGGTTCACCAACAAATCCAAAATATAGATGTCACTTTTCTTCAGTGTACCCTTATCTCCTTTTCTTGGAATAATAAAAACCTGAACCCATAATTCAAAAATACGGAAATTTGTAGAGAGATGAACAATTTTCAGAGTATTAAGATCTTTCAAGCCAAGGGAATCTAAAGCCTTTTACTTCTCAAATTATCTTGATATATCTAGTAGATTTTGAGTATATAATTCTGCTTCACCCTCACAAGGAATTCCAATCAAAATTTCTTCCTTACTATAAGAAAGGGAATAGGTCTTCCCATATCTCTTGAAGGAAAACTTATCTCTCCATCCTTCATTGAAGAAACTTGTTGACTCATAAAATTCAATCAAAAACCTAGGATAGACTGAATCCTACACCTTTGGTTTCGATATACATAAGCTCTCCCAACCATTCAGCTTAGTATTATTTGAAATGATAGAGTCATACTTAGCATAGAATTTCAGATCCACCAACCTTTCTCTGTAAATCTACCACTCAAAGATTTCCTTTATTGAGGAAATATCTTTCTGAGGAGAGGCTTCTAAAGACATTCAGAACTAAGGAAAACCTGAAGATTCAGAATGTCCTTAAATATAGGGGCATAGCTTCAACATTCCAAGGCTTGAAAATTGATATGGGACAAACATCAGGGGTTTCTTATATAGGCATTTTAGGTGACAGTTCAACTTCCTTGATTGATCCAACATTTGAAATACTATTGATCAGATCTGACGCTTGAGATGATAGCCGAGGAAAGAGTTTGGTAGGTTCTGATCTTTTGAGGTTTTAAAAATAAACATTCAGATTTAAGAGAAAGTGAATCCAAAAAAGTTTCTTAAACAAGATAAAAATACCAACATGTAAAAAGATTATTAAGAAAATTTAAAAAAGAAAACATACCTTTTGGATTACTAGGAATATTATTCATAATGATGAAGATTATTCTTGAAGAACTTTAGATTCTGGAAAATTTCAAAGAAAAATTTGATTATGGAAATTTTGATTACCAAAATTCTGACTACGAAAAAATTGGATATGAAAAATTTTTGACTACAAAAAATTTGACTATGAAAAATTTGACTATGAAAAAAATGACTACGAAAAATTTTGACTATGAAAAAAAATGTACTCCCCCTATGAAAAGGAGTTTCTTATTATAAGAAGATGAGTTTCAACAAGAAGTTAATATGGAAGATTACCTTATGGTTATTATCTCTAACTTTTGTTTAATGTATTCAAATCTATTAAAGGGTAAAGATTTTTTGAAAATATCAGAAAGTTGATCTTGCATTCCGATAAATTGAAGAATGATATATCCTTTTTGTGTGTGATCTCTAAGAAAGTGATTCCTTATATCCATGTGTTTTTCATGATAGTGATGTGAAATGTTTTTACTTAGGTCAATGGAACTAGTATTATCACTCAATATTTGTGTTTTGGTAAAACTTATACCATAGTTTGTGAGTGTGTTTTGCATCCACAACACTTCAGCACAACAACTTCCAACTGCTATATATTTAGCTTCAGCAGTGGAAAGTGCTATTGAGTGTTGCTTTTTGCATGACCAAGAAATAAATGAATCTCCTAAAAAATGATAAGTTCCGGATATACTTTTCCTATCCATTATACATCCACCAAAGTCAGTATTTAAAAATCTTTTTAAAACAAAATCATTTCTATAAGTATAAAAGAGTCCTAAATCCATGGTTCCCTTTAATTAGAGAAAAATTATTTTCTCTGCCTTTAAATGATATTCCTTAGGATTAAATTGATATCTTGCACATAAGAATACTAAAAACATTAAGTCTAGACGAATAGCTGTCAAGTATAGTAAACTTCCTATCATACCTCTAAATGATGTTTGATCTACTGGTTTCCTAGCTTCATCAAGATCAAGTGAATTTGAGGTACCAATGGGAGTACTTATACTCTTGGTGTTTTTATATCCATTATTTTTAAGAAGATATTTAATATATTTATGTTGAGATATATAAATTTCTTCTGGTTTTGAGAAATTTTAAAACCAAGGAAAAATGTTAACTCACCCATCATACTCATTTCAAACTCATATTTCATTAGATTCTTCAACTAATCAGTTAAATATTGCTTAGTTGAACCAAATATAATTTCATCTACATAAATTTTGACAATCAAAACATTTTTCTTATCTTTCTTTATAAAGAGGGTTTGATCAAAATTTACCTTAGTGTATTTGTTTTGTAACAAAAATCATGTAAGCCTATCATACTAGGCTCTAGTTGATTGTATAAGTCCATATAAATCTTTGGTAAGTTTGGAAACATGTTCAGGATATTTTGTATCTTCAAAACTAGGAGGTTGTTAAAAAAAAGTCCTCTTAAACATATCCATTAAGGAAAGCACATTTAATATCCATTTGAAAAATTTAAAGTTAAAGAATTCTTCAAAAGAAAGTAGAATATAGATTGATTCAAGTCTAGATACTGGAGCATAGTTTTCTTCATAGTCTATTCCTTCTTATTGATTACAACCTTTAGCAACTAATCTAGCTTTATTTCTTACTATGATTCCATTTTCATCACACTTATTTCTGAAGACCCATTTTACTCCAATAATAGATTTTTCCTTAGGTTTTTCTACCAAGTTCCTGAATTTATTCCTTTCAAATTCATTTAGTTCATCTGGTATGGATTTTATCAAATCATCACCACCTAAAGCTTCATTAGTTCTTTTTTGTTATAATTGAGAAAGGAATGCTAGATGTTCTACTTAGTTTATTAAGAAACTTCTAGTCCTTATAGGTTGATTTACATTACCAATGATACTATCACTAGGATGATTCTTAAGAAACAACTGATTTGGGTTTTGTAAAACCTATTCATCAACATATGGTTGTAAATATTCTGGGGTAAATTCTTCAGTGATATTTTCTTGAAGATCTTCCTTATCAGAAGGATCTTCTATCAAGGGTTGATAATTAGTTTTTGAAAACACATCTGTAGATGTAGGTTGACAGTGTTTAAAAACAAAATTATTAGTTTCATAAAATTTAGCATGTACTATTTCTTCAATAGTACAAGTATTTTTATTAGAAACTCTATAAGCCTTAGAAGTTGTGGAGTAGCCTAAGAAAATTCTTTCATCTGATTTGGGTGCGAATTTATGTAAATTATCTTTAGTATTCATAATGAATACTTTTCATCCAAATACCTTGAATTATGAATGTCTAGGTTTTATATCATTGCATAACTCATAAGGGGTTTTATTAATAAAAGGTCTAATCAAAACTCAATTTATAGTATAACAAGCAGTGCTTACAGCTTCGACCAAAAAATGTTTGGCTACCGAATAATCACTCAACATGGTTCTTGTTATCTCTTGAGGAATTCAATTTTTTATTTCAACAACACCATTTTTTTGAGTGGTTCTTGGTGTTGAGAAGTTATGAGTAATGCATTTTATGCGATTTTTTTTCCAAATCAGAATCTTGAAATTCTCCTCCATGATCACTATGAATAGTTATCAATAGAAGGGTTTTTCTCATTTTTAACATGGGCTCTAAAAATCTTGAAATAAGAAAACACTTCATATTTCTTTTCTAGAAAATAGACCCATGTAAATCTAGTGTAATCATCAACTAGGTCCAATGCATAGTATTTTCCTCCAATGCTTCTAGTTTGTGTTGGACCGAAAAGATCCATATGTACCAACTATAATGAATTAGAAGTTGATACTTCACCAATTGATTTAAAACTTGATTTATGTTGCTTTCCATATTGAAAAGGAACACAAGCTTTTGAATAATCATATCTAACCTCTGTAGATCCTTAAAAAGTCCTTTCCTAGAGATTTTATACAAGTTCCTAAGGTTACAATGTCCTAACCTTCTATTCCATAACTAATATTGATCTTCCATTGCACCAAGGAAAGGTAGGTCTTGGATCCTAAGGTCTTTTAAGTTTATTGTGTATAAATTCTCTTATCTATGTTTAGAAAGAATAAACTATTCCTTGGAATTGTGTACTAAGCACTTATCATTCATAAAATTCACAAGGTAACCTTCATCACATAATTAAATTATGATAATAAGGTTGTTCTTAAGACCTTTAACAAATAAAAAATTTGAAACCAAAGTTTTTTCAAGAAGAACAATGTTACCTATACCAAATATTTCTCCCTTAGAATTATCTCTGAAAGTTACTTTTCCTCCTTTATTCTTGATAATATTTTCAAAGAAGTTTTTGTTACTAGTCATGTGCCGGGAACATCCACTATTTATGTACCATGTACTGCTATTGGTACTACCTTTATTTTCTTGAAAATAAGAGTGTCATACTTTTGGAACCCAAACTTTCTTGGATCCAAAAACTTCAGAAAGAAAATTTTTGGGTATCCACATTTTCTTAGAAAAATAAGATTTGAGAAAACCTAAAGACTGAGTTTTGTTGAAAGAATTTTTTTACCCAACGTCCACCACACTAATATTTAGTGCAGAATGGAGCACTTTGAAGAAAAAAATAATTATTACTAAAAACCGGTTTATTATGAGTATTACCAAATCTAGAATTATTCCTTAGAGGTTGAATTTGGGAATACATCTTATCAAAGTTTTCCTTACCTAAGGTAAAGTTTACAAAACACTTCCTCAAGGAAAATATTTCTGAATTTAGTCTAATAACTAAGTTTCTATCCTCAAAAAATTAGTTTTAGCACTAAAGTTAATCTCTAAAATATTTTTCTTAGAAATTACATTTTCAAGATCGTTAGAAAGTTTATCCTTCTCAGAATTAACTTCCTCAAGGTTTTTTGAAATTCTTTCAAAATCATAAATTTTCTTATCATGATATTTAGAAAGATCTGATACTTATTTAGTAAGAATAGAAATTCCAGAATTTGCCTTATCATTTTTTTTAAATTTAGAATTTTCATTCTCAAGAAGCTTAGAAAACCTAGATACTTCTTTATAAGTGGGTATTGTATTATATTTATTGGAAGAAGATTCTCCATTATAAGATTCATAATATTTATTATCACTATAATTTTCATTTAAGGAAACATTAGTTATGGATTCAGAATTATGTACCTTGGCCATTAGACAATGATTTTCAATAGGTAGCTTGGAAAGTAGACCAAGATTCTTCTAACCAGAATATTTGTACTCTGAGGATTCATCAGAAGAATCTCCACCACTGGCAGTCCATGTGTCATTGGATTTCAAAAATTTCTTATCTTTATCCTTGTAGTACTTCTTTTTATTCTTCTCATAATGCTTTTCCTTTATATACTTTTTCTTAAGCATAAGAAAATCCAGACTTATATGCCTTGCTACTTTTCATTCATAACAAGTGACTTCATAGTCTTTATTGTCCTTACTTTCTTTCTTCTTAAATATATACTGGAAGTCTTTCTTTACAACCATCTTGTTCATCCTTCGAGCAAGATTAGCTAGCTCATGATCAGAATGTTCACTTTTACTTGATTCAGATAAAAAAATGTCTTTCTATGAATTTGATCTAGTAACCCTTTCAGGAGTATTTGCTTTAGTAATAGTAAAGGATATACTTCTATTTCCATTCTTCTTCTTATTCATATCAGCATCTCTTTTCATTCTTGTCTCATGTTTAAGAAGAGTTCCAAAAATCTCATCAAGAGTAATTTGAGATACTTTCCTATTATCATCAATAACTGTTCTCATAGGTTCCCACTCATAAGGAATTATATATATAATCTTTTCCATAAGTGCCTCATCATCTAAACCCTTTTCACCCATTGATTGTAAAATGTTAACAATAGTCATAAACCATTTTTGTACCTTACAAACTGGTTCTCCATAAGGAAATAGAAACCCATGATATTCTACTAAGCAAAGATCTTCTAGTTTCTATAACTTTAGATGTACCAAAATGAGAAACCTCCAATTTATTCCAAATACAATTTGCAGCTTCACAAGAAGAAATATGACTGTATATATTTCTATTCATGGAACATAACAAAGTATTGCGTACCTTGTAGTTTAGTTGATATTCTAACTTTTCTTGATTAGAAAAAGTTATGACTTTCTTATCAAGAATCTTATAATCTCCAGTAATTATAACAAAGTTTTCTACTCCATTATTAATGAAAAAAGTATTCATATGATCTCTCCAATATTCATAATCATTTCCATAAAATATAAGTGGTCTAGTAGGATTTAGATTTTCAATCGAACTGACATTCATTCATGCCATCTAAATGAAAATATCTTTTCACAAAAAAACTTTTTAATTGTAAAAATTTGTAAACAAGGATAAAAATCCAAAGCAAGGAAAATATTTAGAACAAAGAAAACTTGAGAAAGAAAACTTATATGTGAATATGAGTATTTCAAAGACCTCCTCTGATACTAATTGTTGGATCGAAATAAGAATGTAGATGCTCAATTACACGGGGGGGGGGGGGGGGGGGTGAATTGTAAGTTTAAAAACTTTTGTTTTTAACCTTAAGGAAAAATATGTTTAACAAAGTTAAACAAGGTAAATTCACAAGACCTATTTTAGTTATAAAAACTTGCTAGGTTCTAGAAATGTGGTTCCAGAAATGAAACTTAAGGAAATTTTACAAGGAAAAGATTATACCTTAAATCATATAGAATGTTACTTATCAAAGTATACAAATGAACAAGAAATTATAAGAAGGTTATACTTTCTTACTTTATCAAAATACAACAGAAATAAACTTGAAAAAAACAAGTAAAAAGTATTGAATCTTTTAATCCAAAGAGAAGGGTATCCAAAAACCTTGGATAAATGTCCCTTGATTTATACTTTCAAGAAAGTATACCTTACCCACACCAAGGTAAGCCCTCGATAGGAATATCAGAATATATCTTGCTATCCCCGCAAGCCCTAGAACTTTAAGGTAGTAGGAACCTCTGTCTTCCTATCCCCTGAAGTCCTCGAACTTTAAGGTAGTCGACACCTATGTCTTTTTATCCCTGGAAGTCCTTGATTGTACACAATAACAATCAAAGTCGCACGAAGCAAGCTGAACAAGATTTTTAGTATGCACAAGGCATGAGAGTATCTCTCTCTAGAAATCACTTAAGTGGCATGAAATCTCTAAACTGATGGATCAGTAATGAGGTCATTCAAATGAGATCTTATTTATAGGCACTTCTCCAACGGTCGGCTCCCTCCTCCAATAGTTATATTTTTCCTTGAATTTTGGAGGGAACTGTACACGTGTCACTCATACAATAGTTAGCTGGAAACAAAAATCACGACATCATTTCATAACTATAACAAGTGTAAGGAAAATAAGGTTTCTTAACCAAATATATTTTTCGGATTCAAAGGAAAAATAAAGTTCAGTGTCTAAGTAAATAAACACTTTGAGACTATAAACCATGGATATTTAGATTTTGTTTTTTAAGGAATTAAAAACTTGAATTCTATATATTTTAGAGTCTGAATTCCAATGAATTCAGAGTCTGAATTCTAAGGAACTCGGATTTTGAATTCTGGGGAATTCGAAGTCTGAATTATAAGAAATTCAGAGTCTGAATTCAGAGGAATTTAGAGTCTGTATTCTAAGGAATTTGGAGTCTGAATTATAAGGAATTCAGAGTCTGAATTTAGAGGAATTTAGAGTCATAATTCTAAGGAATTTGGAGTTTGAATTCTGAGGAATTTAGAGTCTGAATTCTGAGGATTTTGGAGTCTGAATTTTAGTGAATTCAGAGTATGATTTTCAGAGAATCCGGAGACTGATTTTCAGAAAATTTAGAGTCTGAATTTCATATAATTCAGAATCTGATTTTCAGATAATTTAGAGTCTGAAAATAGAATACCCTATAACCAATGATTTATAGAATTCCGAGGTTTTAGATGTGAAACCAATTTTTAGACTTTATAAATAAAAGGATTTTGAATAATTGAAACTATAAAATGAACAATGAAAACATAGGTAAGGACAAAATTTCCTCGGGGAAGGAAAATTTTCCTTATTAAGATAATTTTTAGGGAAAATAAAATTTGTCTTAAATAGGGTGTTTTTGATTTTCAAAAGATAAAGGAATTTAAATGTCATAGGGAAACCTTGTTGACTTAACACAATCATCGTACCATTACATATTTTCACTGCTAATTAAAAATCTAAACATTTTGGTGGAATCATAACACTCTTAGAAAATTATTTAAATATGAAAGTGTAGGTATATCCAAAATCAAATAAGACATTAGTAGTTCTAGAGTGGATGGAATGTGTATCTTTCACCACGTCATTATCACACCCCATATCCAAAATATAAATCACATGAGATTTCCCCTTTCCCCTTGAGATAAGAGGTTTCTAATCTCAATCATCATCACCAGACCTTAGTTTTGGGAATTGGTTAGCATAATTCCCATTCTCCTTACAATAGTAACACTAAGCCGGGGGAGGTCCATTATGTGCAACTGTCTCCCCATTATCTTTTTGAGCTAAATCCTTCCCATCACATCAACAATCAATTTCTCATTGACCTTCCTTACCGCACTTAAAATATTTATTGGTCCCCTTTAGAAAAATTCCTCCATGATTATTCCAATATTTATAGCATAAAATAAAAATCATATTCTTTTCTCTATGGGTTTTAGGGTTTCCTTTGAATTCCATCTTGATTTTCTTGTTAAAACCATGAGGTTGATAGATGAATCCAACTTCCATTAAAACATAGATTTCACAACACATAGTCTGTTCATATACACTAAAGTCTCTTATGGAAATATCTCTTTTGAGACATGGATTTAAGACACTTAAGAACTTATCAAAATTACATCCAGGTTGGATGATTTTTCTTACAGAATACCTCACAAGTCTTATGAAATTTTCCTCATAGGTACAAACGGATTCTTCATCCCATTGCTGTAACTCAATGAAATCTTTCTCCATATTGTTATGAAGAATATAAGGAAATAACTTATAAAAAAAATAGGTTCTTGAACTCATAAAATTCCACAGATTCAATTTCATCTTGATTCCTCATGTTCTTAATTAGATTACACCACTGGTTCGCTTCGCCTTCTAAATAATAAACAACTAAAATGAGTTTTTCATGCACTAAACACTGGATAACATAGAATATATTTTCATTAGTATTGATCCTTTGTTCAGTCAAAAGTGGTTTGTAATACCCTATTAAATAATTAGAATGTTTCATAGTGAAAGATTAAATAGAAATTTGTTCCCTATTTTTCTCATTTGGGAGTCCACCATAATTCATAGCTTGAGAAATTTGGGTGATCATAGCAATAATATTTTTCATTCCTTCTCCCATAAAATTTGTTTTATCAAGAGGAAAATCATTTCATTTTCTGTTTCAATAAACATTAATGTGGATCCTTCGGGTTCCAGCCATTAACTAAAACCAAAATTATAGAGTAAGAAATAATTATCATCTTGAGGGACCACATAATCCTGAAAATTAACTTATACGATGTCTAAATTATGACACATTATTTAATCTATCACAACTTAGGTTTATCCTTAGTTATTCAAATCCAAAGTTTATTTAAATACTTCAATATGGTTCATGAAGAGTCAGTGAATTCTCAAAGATTATCCCCTGTGAATGTCAAACCATGTGTGCAGTAAGGACCATTTTCATGTAATAGGTTACCCTTGGTTTGACCTAGAACTTCTTGTTAGATTTTTTACTGCTAGGTATATCCATGATATATCCACATCCACTTTTAGTATCTAGATAGGAATGTATTTCTAGGAAACCACTCACTCTATCCTTTACAAAATTCCAATAATTTTTCCTATGATTTTCCTTACCTTAAGATTTATACTTATACATGTCCTTTGGGTTATCACTAATATTTTATCATCTTAGATTCAAAATGTTAACTAAACCTATACTATGATACCAACTATAGAGACCCTCTCTTGATATATATAGAAATTAGATGACTTTTTCAGAATACATAAAACATTATACAAACAGATGACCAAAGACCATATTAGTCTTGTTGCTTTCGAAGCATGGAAACATAAACACTGGAACATAAATGAGCTACATTATCTCCCACTAGGTTTTTTTAAAAGAATCCTTCTTAGATACAATGAATGTAATACATATATTCTTTACCTGGGATAAGAAACATAAAAAGGGATGATCTCAAATTCTTAGTAAGGGTAAACAAGGGAGACATGTAAGAATACTCATGAGCATAAGGGTATGAGAACATGATCTAGAAAGTAGAAGATCATACCCTATATATCAAAGCTTATAAACATGAATCATCACATAAATATTCGAAGTTCATAAGACATGAATCGTAAGGAAATAAAAAACATAAGATATGAAAACATGACATCAAAATAAAACATGGAATTATGTCAAACACATAATAATATAATATGATTTTAAGGTTATTTAAGGCATCTAAACCGATGAAATCTTAGTTGACGAAGTCCTTTACTGAACTAGGATCACTCCCCATTCAAGCCCTTTGTCACTGAACTGAGTTCACTCCTTTTTACAACTATGTAATATGGAACTAATTTCACTTCTCATTCGATCCATGTCTATATCATGAGGTATAAATATTTACCCAATTCATTGGAGGTAGATATAGGTCCCACCAATCTTATAATGAAATAATAAAAATATATAGCACAAAATCATAAACAATAATATGATAAACCATGAAATGAAATGGGTATCATCAACATGTAATTATATCATAACCTGTAGAAAAAGATACATGTTTTCATAATAATTTCCTTAAAAATATTACCCGTGAAAAGATGCAGGTTTAGAAAGAATATAACTCATGAAAGAGAAACGAGTTTCATTAACATCATGCCATAAAAAAATAACCATTCAGAGAATGATTATTAATGGAAACATTTAATTTTTTCCCTATAAAGGAATGAGTAAAACCAATAGATATCATCTTATATGGGAAATAATTTTGAAATATCTTTTAGAAACATCCTTTGAGGCAAATATCCTTTATTATTTGAAAAAAGGATCATTAAAACATAAAAAATTTAGAAAAAAATTACATTGAAAATAATTTTAAAACATATAATGGGAACCTAGAATCATATTTAATACCTTTTTCCTTGAAAACTAATAAAATATGCTTGAAAACCATTTCAAAACCATTTATACTTGAGATCTTATCAAAGACTCTTAAAAACACTTTTATAACATAAACCCTATTAAAGGATTATCCTAGAATAGATATGTAAATAATAATATTTTTATGTATAAGAGGTATATAATAAATTCTTGGGCATGATATACACTATACAAAAAAATTGGGTTGTGAATGAGGCATGCATTTCATGAAAATAAATAGAGAGATGAAATTCCGTTACCTTGTGTCTTGACTCTTGTCGTACTCATACAAAATTCCTATATAAAAAATATAAGTTTATTATATATATATAACATAAAAATATTCTCATATATAATATAATATATGGTTTTATTGTGACTTTATATTACTCACTTGTTAATAATTCTATGTTAAGGTGTTACTTCGGGTAATATTTACTTTATTTTTCACATGTGTCTTAATTTATTATATCTTTTGACCTTATAATTATATCATGATTTATAGAATATAAAATATGATATAAATATAATTTTTATTTATTATATGTGAATTATAATAATCTATATAATAAAAAAGTATAAAATGGAATACACTATTCATGGAGAAGGTAGGTCGTACGTATGCATGAACGTGGTTTCTCTTTAATTATCGTATTGAAAAAAAGAACATAAATGACATATATTTACAAATATGTATATATATAATTATTAGATTAGAATTATTATATAATATATATCATAAAAGTTTACTTCAACCATCCCTAATACATTCCATGTAGTGTGTGAATGAATCACATCACGTTGAGGGGGCGGTAGTCCACACTTCCTCAAACGAAATTATCGTATTTATACCAAATAAAAAAATAAAGATATGTGTGATAAAATTATTTAATAATATTAAATAAATAAAAAATATCATTTATATTTTATATAAAAAAATTTTCCAACATAATTCCCACCATGATAGGCGGTAAAGGAAGAATGAACAATCATCATTTTCTAATACGGTAGTTCATCATACACATAAACAATATTTCTGTTACAAATTAGATGGAAGTGTGAGTAAGTGTAGGTAAAATATTATCATAACAACATATTAGTTTATTAAGGATAATATTTTTTTGTATAATAATCATATAATATGAATTGAGGGAGTGGAGATAGAAAATAAAATAAAGGTGTTTGAGGGAGGGTGTTACCACTTAATTAAGTAACTCCTTTTGGTTTGCACCAAAGGTATTCCTTGGAAGAATTTATTCCCAAAAGAATGATTCAAGGAGGAAGGGAATATTTTTTGAGTATATTTGAGAAGATATTGTCCGAACATAAGTGGTTTTAGAGGTCTAAATAAATGGAGGAGATGAGACATTTTTATAGTGGAGGAGGAGTGGCACTCTTGTAATATTTTGACAATATAATTCCATATACGTTTTCACCTGAAAAATGGATCCAATTATAGAAAAAATTCAAAAAAAGGGAGTATAGGTTCGAAATATTGAAATCCAATGTGTCTTTTACACGTCTCTAGGTTTTTTTGGGTATTAAAATAAGGGTTTAGTCATTAGTTAATCTTAATTTTACCTTAATCAGTGTAATTAATTTTAATTACATTCACTAATGATTTTGGTCAAAAACTAAGTTTAACTTATAAAAAATTATAAATTAATATTATAAAAAACATGTAATCCATTTTTATAAATTAAAATCATATATGTGGAAGAAATTATTTTAAAATTAATCCCACAGCTGGGCCGATAATGTGGGTTTTTAAAGTAAAAACATTCAAAAGTTTGATAAGTTTTTATACCCAAGTTCAATGTGGATTTGATCTCCAGGACCTACAATGTATAAATGGAAAAATTTCTTATTTTATTAAACTTAGAAAAAAATTTAAAATATAATTTATCCTTATAAATAAATCATATGAAAAATCATTTTGGAATTAAAATTCAGTTTTTTCACTATTCATCTAAAAATGAAGTTTTTTCAGAAAAATCACAAAAAATAACCCTATGCTAATTTCAATATTCCAAATTCTTAAATGATGTTTATTTTATAAAATTAAATTTCTAAAATTTTATTAAACTAATTTTATTTTTTTAATAAATGGACATGAAATGTAGTTTATTTGAGAAAATAGTATTTTAAAACATATAATGATTTTACCAAAAATTATAATTTTCATTATCAATATGTTCTATTTATATAAAAACATTATGAAAAATATTTTAAAATTAGTTATTAATATTAATATTACTTTGTTTTGTGGCTAGGTTATGACTATATAATTTAAATAATTATAACTAAAAAATGTTGTTTCAGAGAAACACTGTGTTGCATGTAACATAATCCCAATCAATGTTGCGTGTAGCATATGACAAGTTAGTGTTGTGTTTTAAGATTTCCAATTCAGTGTTTTATATACCATACACTGATTTGGTGTTGAATAAACTAAGTCAATGCTATGTGAAATGAATTTTTTAGTTATTAAAATTCAAGACATCAATGAAAATTTACTCATTCAAAGAGGGAAAAAATTGTACATAAAAACTCTGGGTGTTACATTAACTATAATGGCCATGTGAATAGAATGAAGTAACTCTACTTAATGTGAGAATGTAAAATAGGTATATTTTTTTTTAACAAATGTGGTTAGTACCCCCTTATGTGGTTACTTGTAAAAGACATTTTTTTGTAACTTTAAATCAACATTTGGTCACTTATGAACCCCCATGGCATAGGTTGAGTTTTATCATAATTTCAATTTGTAAAAATTTCATACATAACCATTGGAAAAAAATTTCATGGTAACCTTGTGAAAATAGGGTTCACAATAAATCTGTGAAAATAGGTTTCTTTTTCACTTTGATAGGATTGTTCACAATCACTTTCACAAACCTTTAGCGTAAATGTGCAAAAATCACATTATGATCACTTTTCAATATAATATTTGGTGATTTTTTAGTCCTTATAAAAAATATAATTAGTGAATTCTTAATTTAAATTAAATATAGATAAATTATTTCTAATTATAATAGATTGAAAAACACTTTCATCCAACTTTTATATCAAGAAATTCCAATAAAAAAGTTGAGAAAACAAAAAAAAACTACAGAAAAAAATCATTGAAATACTTGTTGATCTTAAGCCAATTTTTGGTGTTCCTCATTGGAAATGTTATCAATTCTTGATTCTGAAAGAAATATTGAAAAATTCAATACCTTTCTATCGTAATAACGGGAATTTGACTCTATTTTTTTTATCTAGAGCTGCTAATAAAAAAAAGAATATATTATATTCTATAAATTGTAGATTTATAGAAATAATAAAGGGTAAGTTAGAATTTTTTAGAGTAACAAAAAAATAATTTCACACTTTATCATATTTGAATTAAATATAAATAAATGTATCAGGTCATAAAAAATTTCATAAAAATTAAAGATACATAACTCAAGTTATCATATTATAACTATAGAAAACTATAAATTGTTTTTTTAAATCAAGAGCATGAAAAGAGTTTAGCAAAAAAAAATGAAGACTTAGAGATTTAATTTGACATCATCCCAGTTGAATAAAAACTATAGTCTTCTATCTTTCATATGAAATAGGATTTATGAAAATATAAACAATATAACTCAAGATATAATAAAAATACATCAGGATTGTAAGAAATGATTAATAAGAGAAATGATTAATAAAAAATGTGAAATATTTTTTGAGTAATTGTAATATTCAAAACATAAAAATAGAACAAGAAATTAAAAAAATATCTTTCTTTTTGAAAAATAAAAAATTAAATTAAATTTTATATTATTCTATGAGTTTTTAATTTTTTTGAAATAATGAAACTAAAAAATACAAGACGTTTAAAAAAAGTGGTGCAAAACATCAGTTTAGAATACGAAAAAATCCTCCATAATAAATTCATATTAAGGAATGTTAAAAATATATATAAAATGATAAATCAAAATATCTAACATAACAATATTCAATTTCCTTTTCTCAAAAGTTTTCAAAATCAATTGTTCTAGTAAAAATATTTTCTAGTTGGTTTATAGTTGGAATATATACCTAAATAATATCACTTTTTTTTAAAATAATCTTGATGAAATTGAGAGAAAATTTCAATATCATTCCTTCTATATTTCATTAAAGGGTACTTTAAAAAATTATTAATAGATGAATTATCACAGTAAATAGGTATCTTTTCAAAATTAAAACCATAATCTGTCAAAGTTTGATTGATCCATAAATGTTGAGATAAATAATATATAGTATAGATTTACTCACTTTAAGTAGTTCACAAAGAAATGGTGTTTTTTAATCCTTATGGGACTAAATTCTTATTTAAAAAGTGTTACAAACTTGAGGTTCTTTTTATATCAAGTCAAATTCCCTTATAATCAGATTCTGGGAAACAAATTAAATCAAAAAAAATTCTAGAATAAAATAATCCCACAATTAATAGACCCTTTATAAAATCTAATAATTTTTTATTATAATTTATGTGATATTACATAAAATCAAATTGAAACCCACCATATAAAGATAAACTAAATATTATAGTAGTTTTAGAAGCAATTAAATACAATAAACCTAAAGTCATGCCTCTAAATAATTTAAAATCAAATGATTTTCCAGAAAAAATAGTATAATTTACAATTAATAATTATATGGGTATTAAATTATTTATAATAATCAATACAAAAACATTTGATCAAATATATAGTGTATTTTGATTGAATAAAAAACATTCAATTATTTATATGAAAATATTAATGCCCCCAAAATAATTTTAATTCTCCAATATGAATTATATGACATTAACCTTCCATCAAACTTGAAAATTATTTTCAAATAAAATCATTATATGATCCAGAAATTATACTATAAATATAAATATAAAAAATTAATATATCATAAGAAATCATTTTCATAAAAAATAAGGAAAAATATTACCTTTTGGAAAATAAATTTTCAATGAAAATAATATATATATATATATATAATACAAAGAAAAAGGTTATTTCTTAATAACATATAAAAAATTTGATCACATAAAAATATAATTATTAAATTTTTTATTTTACAATGAAGTGGGTTGATAAACACAAACTTATTCATAAATAAAACCATTTAAAAACTCACTATCCATATACGTTTGAAATATCATTAAACCATAAAAAGAATGAACTAAATTATAATATATTAAGAATAATAAATTATTACAAAATATTCATCAAATATATACCTTATTCTTGTTAATAAACTCTAGGAGAATTATATCTTTATTTTTAACAATTTGAAAAGATTCATCCATTTTAATTCTAAAAATACATTTAGTTACAATTACATCCTTATTTATAGGGATTTTTACGAGAGTATAAAAATTATTTATAAAAACTGATTAAGTTGATATTTCATAGAAATAATCCAATTAAATCCATTAAAATAATATAAAACATCATTAGGCACACAATAAAAAAATAAAAATCATAACAGAACCATTATTACCAATCAAATTTTCAATAGGATGATCATTATGAATCTTCCCCTATCTAGACACTGACTGAAAATCATTTTGACCCCCATCAAAATAAAAATTATATTGAGTTTTTTCTTCACCCAAATTTAAATCCCATAAATCACCTTCAAATTTCTCCACAATATATTTCTGAAAATCATAGGATTTAATAAATATTATATAAATAGATTCTCTGTAATTTATGATATTATTATTATAAACTATACATGTTTTTCTATTTAAAGAATATTAAATAATTCCTCCTTCAACAGTTTTGGTATCAAACTTATCTAAATTATCATGTGTATTTAATATAAAAATATTAGAACCAAAAACATTAAATTAACCCACCTTTGGTTTCTTATAAATTAATAATTCATTAGGGGTTTCCTAAAAAAAATCCAATATAAATTCTATTCAAAACATTGAAAGATGTATTAATGGATTTATCCAAAAAATATTTTGGTAATCTATATTCATGAAGAATGTTTCATTCCTTCTCTTGAATAGTTTTATATTTCAATTCAATGACACCATTTTTTATAATGTTCTATGAGTAGATAAATTATTAGCATTACTAATTCCTTCAAAAAAATTCAATGGAAGAATTAAAAACATCAACTCGATTATCACTTCTAAAAGAAATTACTAAACAACCTTTCATATTTTGAACAAACTAATAAAAATAAATAAATATATGTATGGTTTTATTCTTATGTGATACCTAAAAGTATAAAAATGATTAATAGATTATAAAGATTCATTTTTCGGATTACATTATAGGAATGAATCATAATCAAAATCGCTTATTACCATTTAATTGGGTAATTTTAAAACATGTCCATACTTGTATAATTTTCAAATTATTCATAAATTAGAATTTCAATGCCTTTGATTCTGTAGAAAATATTATTTTTCTATATCATTAATTCACTTTATTCTAGATTAAACATACCATATAAATTAAGATAATAAATATTATCTTCTCTATTGACATAAAATAAAACATTTTAATTTTATAAAATAAACATTTATTATCTTTAAATTTAACAAACATACAATCATAAAATAATTATGAAATACTAATTATATTATTTTTCAAACCTTCAATGTATGAACCATTGGAAATTAAAATAACATTAGAAAAACCCACTTCACTAAATCCCTTATCCATTCCTGTAGAGTTACATCAAAATTTGATAGAACTTATACCATATTTAGTATAAAAGTGTAATTTCAATTGGTCACCGGTAATATAGAAAGAAAAGTAATTATCAATGTATAATGTTTCATTTATATTATTTAGGTGTCTATCCTGAAAAGATATATTATGTAGTGAAATTTTTTTGTATCTATGGTATTTTGGTTCCCACTAGATTAGAAATAAAATTCATAGGAACCCAAACATATTTAAAATATTTATTTTAAGGTAACTTATAAGATTAATATATTGAAATAAAATATCTAGTTTATCAAATTTATTTTTGAAATATAAGTGAATATTTATTTTTATAATATCTTTTCATACATTATTTAAATATTGTATCTTCTGAAATATTTCAAGTGTAAATTTTAACAAATGTATTCTTGTATAACATAGGAATATAAAGATTATAACAAAAGACAATTTTAACTTTAATCTGTTTCATCATAGTGGCCATCTTTTCATATTTTTCATTTCCCTGAACAAAAGTAAATAATATCTAATTTAAGATTAAAATTTCCTTTCTTTTTTACCATTATCCTTCTAAATAGACTCAAAATAATTATCGATATTACCTTCAGAACATGAAGTTGAATTTCATGTTTAATATCTATGATTATCATTAACTATATTTAATTGATTTATTTTCATGTTAAGCCTCTTATTTTATTCTTTCAATTCTTTATACAACTTATTAACTATTAAGACAACCTATTAATGTTTTTAATTTTCTTCATACAACTAATCAAAACTATAACCATCAAAATAATAATAATATCTGTAATTATAATAATTACAAACATAAGTTTTGTTTGTTTCCATCAAACATATATTGGTTAACTCACTTCCAGATTCATCACGTGAATCATATTCTTTGGGGTAACTCCATCCAACAAGATATTAACATTTCAATTAATTCTTGAAATGTTTATATATCATATACTGCTTCAACATCATATATCCAAGTAAGATAAGTCCCATATTTCTACATTCAATACTAGTAACAACTTTTCCATGTATAGTATCCATATTTTCTATTTAAAAATTATTTTGATCATTACTAGGTTGCTTCTTTGGATTTTTCATTACCTTCAAGAAACTTTAAATACCATTTTGTATTTTAACAATTTATCTTTTTTTACTTTCCTATTCCATAGATTAAAATAGTTAAAATATAATTTATATGTGATTTAGAAGAAATAACTAACTTATTTTAAGTATCTTCTCCCATGATATTCTTTAATTAAGGTTCATATTGAAGAATTTATCTAATGAGTTCATCCAATGTGTATTCTATGGTATTCTTAGTTTCATTGATCTAAAACTTATTCTCAAGATATTTCTTTAGTAGAGATCTTAGGAATATTTCATCAGGTACATGGTTCTCAAAGTTTTCTCTAATGGAATGCATTCCATTCATAATACATGTGAATCAGTGAAATATTTGATGGATTATTTCATCTTTACCCATCTTAAAATACTGGAACTCCACTCAAAAAATAGATCTTGGATCTAATCAATTTTAATAATCCAAAGTGATTAACATGTATAATTTCCTAAATCTCATGAGTTGTCCTACATGTATACACATGACTAAACACACTTCTCTTAATTAAACAACATAAAATATTTACTACATTGTAATTAAAATCATAAATAGAAACATCGTTTAATTTAATTGTTTTTGGGTCAATTTCTGGTAATTTATATGGTTCAACCATGATCGTCGGGGGCTCTATGCTTAATTTGTTGAGATATTCCTCCATTATCTGTTCTTAGTAACCATACTATTTTCCATGAAATTGAGGAAATGTTTTAGGAATTCATGAATCATTTAAATTCATTTCTATTATCTTAATGATTTTCCCTTAGTATTTGAGGTCTAGGAAAAGGAAATCACAACAAAACATGAAACAATTTATTTCGGTATGATTCATAAAGAGGTTTCACCTCTGATACCAGATGTTGGCATAAGTGAAATGAATAAAAAAACTAAACAAATAATTACAATTATGGTCACCCTATGACACCATTTATGTGGTAAAAATGCGATGAAAAATGGTCTAAAGGGGGTGAATATACAAGTTTAAAATTATTAACCTGATAAAATTATTTTTAATGTTAATTGGAAAGTTTAATTTACTCTATAAAAAGTAAAATAAAGAACATAAGAAATTTTTACAGTAGTTTGGTCCAAAGTGGAACTATTCTACACTTATCTCTATCTAAATAGAGAGATATAAGTTGTTCACTATGTTGATTTTTTGTAAGGGAATCATAACCTATATACAACCTACTTTTTCCAGGGGAATTATAACGATAAATACACATGAATTATTTGTGGGGAGTCAAAAACCAAAATACAACATTTAATTCAAATAACATGATTCACAACTCGAACAACCCTAAATTTAGAATGTTGTATTCATGACCCATTCAAAGTAAATGATTTTGTATGTAAAACTATAAAAATAATGTGAGAGAATGTATGAGAGATAAGAATTAGTGTTATAGAAACAAGAAATTGTGATGAAGAAGAAGATAAATAAAGAAAGAAAAACTAATCATTATTGAGAAATCTAATAGGAGGTCTCATCAAGGTTGTAGTATAATTCAATGAAGTTTTTTTTATCAATTGAAATTATATCTAGTAGATGAAAAATTGATTATATAGGATACGGTTTGTAAGAAACATCAATGTTTAATTTAATGTATTGGTTATAAAAACAATTCTTCTCCTAACTCATAGATACTTTGGATTCCTATTAATGATTATAAATTGGATTTTTTAAAACTAACAAGGTACTCAATATTTGGGTAATGTTATAAAAATTCAAACTAAATAATTATCCTGGAGAGAGAAAATTATAATTCTAGAATAATCATAACAAAAATAATTTGAATTAAAAATATAAAGTCTAATTCAAATAAATTTTAATTACTTATTAAATAATTAAAATAGTCTCCATAATTATAGGTTGAGATAATTACATGAATATAATAAAAGAGTTTGGCTGTTAAATTCAAATTTTAAAATATTTTCAAATCTCATTGTGTGTTTAATTATTAAAAGTTTAATTATAATTCATTATATACCAAAAAATAAGTTTGATTCATTTGATCGTCACTAAATATTAATTTAGAAAATAATAAGTCAAAGTAATCAACTCAAAAAAATAAAAATTGAATTAATTGAATTATATATTTTATGTGTATGCATGAATAAAGAATAAATTAAATCGTATTTTAAAACAAGATAAAATATTTAAAAAAACTTTCTCATGGATATTATATAATATATACGAATTTTAGACATCAATAAATCACATAAAATAATTAATATAAACATGAAATTAATCAATGTATCATAAATAATGAAAAATAGAGCATGATAAACATTATAGATTTTAAAAAGAAAATAAAAAAATTATTGAACTAACCATTATCATGGAGTGAATATCAAGTAAATGCCTAGAAGTCAGTTAACATATCATTTTATCAAATCATGCATTCAGTATAAGTAGTATTTTAGTTTATATGGAAACATTGTAAAGATTATAATATCTAGTTTCCTATTATAACATGGGTCACTATAATAACCATGTTAATAGAGTGTTGTATATCTAAATACCTTGAGGGTATGAAATAGGTATCTTTAATATTAACACATGTTATTTGTACTCCATCATGTGGTTATTATAAGAAAAATTTTTGAGCAATTGAAACCCCATGCATGGTTGGTTGATTTTTCTCATATGATCACTTTGTGAAACCCTCAGGTGGCTACTTCAGAAATTGTGTTCATGGATATTTTTTGAAAATATAATTTATGGTTATCTTTTAAAAATAGGGTTTAATATTATATTGATAGGAGGGTTCATTATCAAATTTTGAAAGAACATGTGGTAACTTGAAAAACACTCATCAATCACATGACAACAAAAGCTTTGGTGATTTTTCCCATAAAAACAAAAAAAATAAAAGAATGAAGACTTTTGATTAAATATAGGTAGATTTGATATATTTTAAATGGATCTAAGTGAACATAAATAAACCTTTAATATCAAGTTATATCTTTGGGAAAGGAAAAAATTATAATGATAAATTCATAAGAAAATCTTGGAAAAACATAAGGAAATTCAGAAAAATTATTAATAATATAAACATACATTTGATCATTAAATTATGTGAAATGTTAAATAAAAAATGTCTTTGATTTGTATCACAAAAAAATTCATTCCATTTTGAGTTCTATATCTAGAGTTATCTATCGAAAACTATAAAACATAGAAGATATTGTATTCTAGAAATTTTATAATTTTGTAAATTTTATAGAGCATTTTGGATTTTTTTAGAGAACTCAAACAATAATTTTAGACTACATATCAGTTTAATGAAATTTAAATAAATTATTTTTCTCTATAATATTTTTGTAAAATATATGATTTATAACTAATTTTATCTTAGAATATCTAAAGTAAACTATAATTTGAAAATTGTTCTAAAAACCAAAAGAATACTAAAATCTTAGATCAAAATTAAAAAGAATTATAGGCTGAATTTGAAATTATGCGAGTTGAATAAAAAAATATATTTCTTACCTTTCATTTGAAATATGAACAATGCAATTCCAAAAAATCTAACTCAAGATATAATAAAAATAAAATGACATAATAAAAATTAATATCCAGACAAAAGGATTACCATAAAATAATTTTTTTTGAGGAATTTTAATATAAAAAACATAAAAAATAAATATAGAACAACATATTAACCAATTTTTATAAATACACAACTGGAATAACATTTCATAAAATTCTCCCAGTTTTTGAAAATTTTCAAAATGATAATATTCTGAAATATAAAAACAAGCATTTAAAAAAACTGGTCCAAAAAACACCAATTTAGAATTATAAATAATCCGACTTAATAAATTCATATTAAGGTATGATAAAAAATTATTATAAAATTTTCAAACTTAATATATAACATACCACTCTTAAACTTCATTTTCAAAAAATTTATAAAATCCACCTATTTTCCAAAAAAATCACCCCATTGATTTTTGGTGGGAATATTTACATGAATAATATAACCTTTATTTAAATAATCTTAATGAAAATTCAATATTATATCTATATTCTAAATTCTAGAATGAATTCAATAATTTATTGAAATAGAAATAACATAATAATTATCTGTGTAAATATGTATCTTTTAAAAATAAAAGCCATAGTAAAAAATTATTGGTTTAATCTATATGTATTTAGAGAAAAAATATGTAATAGAGATAAATTAATTTACTGTAGTTAAAAAAGAAATATATTTTTGTCTTCCTAAATACCCAAAAACTAAATTCTTACTGAAAAAGTGACACATGCCTGAGTTGATTTTTTTTTCAAGTTGAAATCATTCAAATTAAAAGTCAATGTAACTAAAAAATCAAAACCTTTTTTCTACAATAAAATAATCCATAATTAATAGTTCATTTAACATATATAATAATAATTTTAATAGCCTATATGTGAGGTTCCTTAGGAAGAAATTGAAATTTTGTACATGAAAAAAACTCTAAAAATTATTTCAGTTCTATAATTAGTTAAATGCAAAAAACATCTAATAATTCCCCACAAAAATTTAGTATCAATATATTTTCTAGAAACATCAAAGTCTAATTTAAAATAAACAACCATGGTGGTTTTAAATTATTTACAATAATGAAGACAAAAATATTTGATCAATTATATAGCATATTTTGACTGATTCAAGAATATTTTGTCTTTTCTTTGTAAAATTTGAAGTGTAAAAAAACATCAAATCACCCATAAGACTCATATCAAACACAAATTACATAAAATTTGAAAATTATTTGCAATTAAAATAATTGGATGTTTATAAAAAATACCATAAATATAAATTTGAAAAACTGAAATATCATTATAAATCCTTCAAATAATCAAATTAGGATCAACTTTACCCATGGAAAAATAATTTTAAAAAAATTATTCATGATTATCATAAAAAAATTAGTTTCTTCTATAAAACCCTATAATTTATTTGATTACTTAAAAACATGATTATTAACTTTCTCATTTTCTAAATCATGGGGTTGAAAATTTTAAACATATTTTGGAAGAAATATATTTTTGAAAAATCACATTTCAAGATAATTTGAAATATTTTAAACATAAAAAAATGTAAAAAAACCTATAATAGATTCAATATGAGAATAAGAAACAAAATATTCATCAAATTTAAACTTTATTATTGACAATAACATTGAGTTACAAGAATAGATTTATTTTTAATAATTTGAATATATTCATCCATTTTATTTCTATAAATCCTTTTACTTCAAATAAAATGATTTTTTAGGGGGTTTAAATGATGTCAAAAAATTATTTTAATCTAATTTATTATGTTTTTCTTTCATTGAAATAACATAAGTTTCATCATTCAAATAATTTAAATAATAATTATAAACACAATAAAAAAATTAGAATTATAAAAGAAGATTAACGTAGATATTCTATTTTTAATACTAGAACCAACATTACTAATGACATTGTTAATAGGATGATCTTTTTCAATCCTCCATGATCTGGGATTATATTTAGAATAATTTCAATCCCCATTAATTTAATTAATATATATATAGTTTTCTTCTCCAAAATTGAAACCCCTAAAATCATCTTCAAAATTTTCCAAAACATATTTTTGAACATCAAAATATTCATTAAACATTATGTGTACATATTATTCAACTTTCATGTTATGAGTATTATAAATTATATAAGCTTTAATACTAAAATAATTACTATTAAAGATGCCTAAAACACTTCCAATTTCAAAGTTATCTAAATTAGGATTCATATTAATGATAAATATTTTACAAATGAAAACATTAAAATAACCATCATTTGGTTTTTAGACATTAAATAATTCATAAGGGGTTTTATTTAAAAATGTTCTAGCATAAATTCAGTTCAAAACAAAACATATAGTATTAAAATATTCATATAAAAAATATTTTGTTAAACTATATTACATAATCCTAGATTAGTTATTCTCTATAATAGTTTTATTTCTTCATTCTATAACACAATTTTGTTATGGTGTTCTAGGAGAAGAAAAACTGTGACCATGGATATCTTATTCAAAATATTTTTTAAAATTAATATTAACAAATTAAACTCCATTCTAAATTATAATCAAAATAATTAAACAACCTTTAATGTTTGGAACTACCTTATAAAAATAAATAAATACATCTATGGTTTCATACTTATAAGACATAAAATAGACCGATGTTAATCTATAGAAATCATCAAAAATAAAAAAACATATTTCATGCCACTAAAATAAGTGGTTTTAATTAGGCCAAATAGATCAATATGGAATAATTCATGAGCTCTAAAAGTATAAACATGATTAATAAATTTCAATGCTTCATTTTTATACACATAATTTAAGTAAAAATCACAATCAAAATCTTTTTCATACCATTAATAATGGTAAATATAAAACATGTCCATTTTTGGATTATTTTTGTATCATTCAAAAATGATATTTTCTATACCTTATATGGTATAGAACATCATATTTTTATATATAATTAAGACAAATAACATTTTTATTATATATATCCATCAATTAGATAAATTATATATTATATTTTTTATTTTAATGATTTAATTTTTTTTTAAAATATATTTATTATCATCAAATTTAATATTCATATCATCATCATAAAAATTGAGAACTAATAATTAATTAATTTCTAAAAAACAGTACATATAAATATTTAAAAATCAAAAAAATATTAGAGATACTTACTTCACCATGTCCCTTAAGCTTTCAATAAGACTTATCTCCCAAAGTGACAGAGCCTCTATTGCATTTGTTTTAAGATATAAAATTCTATACATCTCTAAAAATGCATTGGGAAAAACCATAATCCATGTACCATGTATCCTTGAGATTCTTAAGGCTATTCTGAAAGGGTAAATTATGCATAGAATTTTTTTGGAACCCTTACTATTTTGGGTCCAAATCGGTTACCAATTGAATTCCTAGATACCTAAAGACATTTGAAGCATTTATTACAAGGTACTCTATAAGATAAACGTTTTCAAATAAAATATCTATTTTGGATAAGAGTTTTTTAAAATATAAGATTATATTAATTAACATAATTTCATTTCATAAAATATTTATAATAGGGAACATAAGAAACCTTTCCATCATATTCATTGAAAAAATGTAGTCTTGTACAATATATTAATCTATGGATTATATACAAAACCAATTTTATCTTTATTGGGTGTAATCATAGGTACCATCTTTTCATATTTCTCAATTCCTTGAACAAAATTAGATAATATCTATTTTAAGATAATAATTTACTTTCCATGATTTTTATTATCCTTTTAAAAAATCTCAAGATCATCATAGATTTTCCATTTTGAACATGAATATGGATTCCTTATTTCATCCATAAGAGCATAATTTTCATTATTTAATATATTAAATTCACAGATAATACGAATATTTCCTTCCCTTGATTCTAAATAAAACTCAATAAGTAAAAAATAATAATTTTTAAGTTTTTTGTTTTATTTATAAAACTCATCAAATCTATGACCTCCACTTTTAGAATAATCGATAGAATTGAAATTATTACATATATATTTTTTATTTGTTTCCATTAAACACAGTTTGATTGATTATTTATCACTTCCCGATTCATCACTTGAATAAGATAATTTGATGAAACTCCATTCAGAAAAATAATAAGGTTTCAATTAATTCTTGTATTTTTTATATCTCCATTTTTATTTTATCTTTGGAAAGTAGATATTCATATGTCCCTTCATTATACATTCATAAAATTTGACATCTCATCAATATATAGCAACCTTATATTCATTTTGGTCAATATTTTGATCATTATTAGGTTTTTTCCTAACCTTTTTATTTATATTAATAAATGTTTTAGTAAATTTTCTTATATTTGAAAATTATACTTTGTTGCATTCCTATACCTTAGATTCAGAAGATTTATAAATAACATTTTTATGTGATCTAAAAGAAATACCTTTCTTCTTTTAAGTATATGATTCTACGATATTATTTAAATAAAGTTTTTAACACCCCAAAATTTTTTGAAATATTTTTTTTCAAAACAATTTAATATCTTAGATATGTTTTGTTACACTCAACACTATTCTTATCACGTGTTACACACAACACTATGTTTAGAAGAATCAACCCATATTATTATAATATTTTTTTAATATGATTATTATCACCTATAAATTTGAATGGATGGTAGGAATAAAATTAAATAAATTATTAAAATATATGGTTTACAAATTTCTGTATATAATTAATTTCTTGTGACCAATTAATTAGACAATAAAATAAAAACCTTTTTAAAATAGAAGAAATCCTTTAATGAAAAAACTATTTTTATTCACATAAAAGTGTTTTAACTCAATAAATTAAACAAATATTTTTTTGGTGAATTATATAATTAAATATATATATTATATATCAAATTAAATGTTTATGATTCATCTTATGAGTTTTCTAGACAAGTGATATGAATAAATCCAATTTTACATTTGAAATGTATTTTCTAAAAAGATTTTTTTATCATCATTGGTGCACTAATTTTAAAAATATTTTTTAACACCATCATAATTTTTTTTGAAAAAATTAATATCATTTTTGAAATTATCATATCCAATTTATCTTATAATAATATTTTGATATATTTTTGAAAAGTTTCATTTTTTGATGAATAGAGAAAATATTGAATTTTAGTTGAAAACTACCTTTTCATTTAAATTTTTAATGATGTTAAATAATATTTTAAATTAGTTTAGAAATAAAATTAGATCAATTATAAATCTATTAATCCAATTTATTTCATTTTAATCATTTTTATGTTGAATTTTTATATAAAAACAATGAAAACTTTTGAATAATTTCTCTTTAAAAACTCTTGTTCTTATAATGTCTGCAAGATTAATTTTAAAATAAACTTTTATAATTATGTGAATGGAATTTTTAAAAATGAATTCCATATTTGGAATCATGATAATTTATATTATCTAATAATTTAAACTTTATTTTTTTACCAAAATGAATAGTAAAAGAGTAAAAATTATTTGATGCTATTATGGTAATAATGTGTTTATCGGGGTGAACTAAAAAGATAAGTGTTAAAAATAACCCAAAACATTTCCAAAACCCATTTTAAGGTACTATTACGACCTTATATCATCTATTATATACAATTTTTCATTTTGGAAACTTTTTTCATGATATAAACTTGGGTACACCTTTTTCTTTCAAAAAGTTTCATGTTTCCACTAACCTAACTTATAAAAGTCCACCCACTATCCGCTATTTTAACACATTAAAACAATTTTTGTTTGTAAAATGCCTTCCAAAATAAATTAAAAACTTCTATAAACACATCATAGAATCATTATTTAGTATTTAAATCCACCCTAGGATTCTTTTGGGGTAAACCTATGGAGGATACCCTGTGAAGTGGTAACATTCATCAACGAGTGTTTTTGTTTTTTTCTTATTCCACATCCTTCAATTATTTTCATAGAATTATTATATATTAAATTCAGTGTCTAAAAAATAATGATAAATTTTTTATTTTAAATTCATTACCTACAACGATCTCTACTTCGATGAAATGGGTTACGGAATAATCATTCATGTGTACAGAATACTATCGTCTGGTGAACCGATGTAATTCGTTTTTCAATTACCACCTATCAAGGATTGAAATAATTATTTATTTATTATTTATATATAATATTTATAATATTATTATAATTATAGTTACATTCATACTCTCCATTTTTGGAGAATAAAATAATATTTTCCATGTGTACTACGGACTACCGCCTCACGAAGCGATGTGATTCATTCATGATTTTCAGTAAAGCTAATAAGGATGTGTTTAATGATAATATTTGATATATATATATATATGGAATAAAAATTATATTTTATTTATAATATATCACATAATTTTATTCTTTCATTATGCCAATAAAATAGAAACAACATTCATGCGTATGTACGACGAACTATCTCTATGAATGATGTATTTCATTTTATATCAATAAATTTTAATGGATTAATCAAAATTAATATATAATAAATATATATGATATTTATAACATGGTTAAAATTATTGAAATGATGTAATATTGAAGAAATTAGGAGGAACAAAAATAATAAATGAAAACATTTATGAAAAACAAAGTAGTTATTGAATGAAATGAAAAATTTAACAAGGAAATTATAATACACAATTAGTAAATGGTCATAAGAAAATCATATATTGTATGATATATATATATATTAGTTGTTAATAGATTTATAATAAACATATATTTATTATATAGAATATTTTAATGTGTATGGCGAAAGTCAAGACTTAAGGTAACAGATTTCTAGTGTCTCTTTTATTTCTAAGAGACATATTAAATTCTACACTAGTTTCATTTATGTGTTGTGTATACTACTCACTTGACATGTTATATCATGAATAAAATTATCTTAATTATATTTAATGTTTTATTTTATTTTATTATTTATCAGAGATTATAATTCAACATATTACTAAATCGGTAAGGGATTTCTGTGTCAACAATTTTCCTTCTTTGAGGCGTACGTTATGTTATGAACCTATATTCTTTTACGATGTGTATATTGTAACACCCTAAGTTTTTGCGAAACATTTTTCAAATAATTTAATTTTTCTTTCATGCATTTCATTCTACACTATTTCAAACTTTATTTATCTGTTATACCAAGTTATGCTTGCACTACACGCAACACAAACTTGGATTGCATTACACACAACCTTTAATTTCTTCAAAACAAAATTTTATTATTATTATAGGATAGTTATAAATTATCTCTTAAACATAGAAATATTAATAGTAATATCTAATTTTTAAATATTATTTATAATGTTTTTATATAGATAAATCATAATGAAAATAAGGAATATAATTGCTTTAGTAAAGACATTATATGTTTCAAAATAATATTTTCACAAAAGAATTACTTTTTATATCCTTATGTGACCAAATATAAAATTTATTTTACATAATTTTAGAAATTTAATTTTATAAAATAACCATTTTTTTTGAATTCATAAGCCAAAATTATCTTAGGGTGAATTTTTAGGATTTTTCTAGGAAACTTCATTTTTGGATGAATAGTGAAAAGAAATGAATTTTAATTCATAACTGCTTTTTCATATAACATATATATATAAATTAATTAAATTTTAGTTTGCATTTAAAGTCATAGTATATCAATAATTCATCTATTATTCTTATTTAGGTCATTTTAATAATTTTTTTTATTGAATTTAGATATAAAATCTTAACAAACTTTTGAACATTCTAACTTTAAAATCAAGCCTTCTCACTATGTCTGTGGGATTAGCATTAAATATAATTTTTGAACATATATGAATTGGATTTTTAAAGATATACATACATGGTTTTAATCAGTAGAATATTTATATTCTAATAAGTTCAACTAATTTTTTTAACAATAACTTTAGTGAAAATGATTAAAATTAATTACAACGATTATGGTAAAACTAAGCTTAATAAGTGACAAAACCATAAACTTAATTGCCCAAATGACTCATCCAATTGTCCAAAACCCATTTCCTAGCCATATTTAGGATATAAACCTTCTATTATTGAGTTTTTTTGGTTTATGATGAATTTTTTATGTAAAACATTAGGTACACCTGACTTATTGTATAAAATTATCAGTGCCTCTATAAGGGCATGGATCTACATAGATCATCCCTTTTCATGTTTCCAAGGCTTAGGGAGCTCAAAGGAGGCTCGTAAGTGGTATAGAGAAGTTTGGGAGTGAAATTTTGGAAGTAGGAATAATTACGTGATGTGTAATAATTACATGACATGTAAGAATTACTCATCATGTAAATCATGTTCACAAAGTGCAAGTTATTGGGGTTTGAAAATACAAAGGGTGATGTGTTTTTCATAAAAACCCAAACCCTGAGGATTTCATGACATGAAAGGGGATTAAATATCATGTAAAAACCATATGCTGTATGTTTTATAATATTTCAACTGCTTGGGATTTTTACAAACCCTACGACTATATCAATTCCTCTCATTTTCCATCAACTAGAAGCTCCATTCTAGGATTTTTGGTGATTCCTTCAATGGGAATAAATTATCAGGCATCCATATATGATCCATATAAATCCATCTTCGATCCAAGGTATGTTCTACCTCTATTATTGTGGTTTATTCAACCTATTACCTCATGTTCCTCCTTTCCATGCAATGGCACTTGATCCCCATGTTTCTAAAGGAGTTTCATGGGTTTTTTGTTGGAACGGTTGTGAAACGACATCCTAGAGTGGATGCAGTTCTTATAGGAGAGGAGATCGAGATCTATATCATTGGTCCATTTTTTTAAAATGAATGTTGAGACCCTTTTTAGGTAGGGGATTCATTTCTTCTCTTTTTATTTACATGCAATCATAAATCTGAAATGATTTAGACCCATGAATATCAATGAAGTTAACCAAATAATTACTTGAATTAGAATAATGGATTGATATAAATCACATGGAGATGTTGTTATCTTATACTGTGATATTGTTTTGCCTCTTGTTTTTCTAGATAGTATGATATCTATTCCTTGTTTGGATTATCATTTAGTTATTTATGGGAATTGGTAATAAACGTAAACCCACAGAATTAATTGATAATCAATTGGTTTAAGAATAATTGAAGAGACATGTTTAATGAATTCGATGTGTTATAATAATCTCATTGCACCGAGCATGTTTAAATTAATTGATCATCCATGCGTTAATGGACATGAATAAATATGTAAATCATGTTGATTCCTATTGATAATGGAATAAAAGGCATGTTAAATTAATTGTTTAATTAATTTGTGATAGATTATGCTAGCTTTATTGTTTGGTTTCCGATAGTTGTAAACTTTAATTAATGAATCAGATAATTCAATATGGAATTTAAAATGGTTGTTTGATAAAATATAATGATTTTGTTGGGTATGAGTTTCCCGCATGCTTGAAAAGTCCAAGATCCTTGTTCTTTGGATCTATGAGAGATTGTTGTGTGTGAAGCATGGATGCCTTGATTTAGGGACAAGAGCCAAGTTTTTATATTTTTTTCTTACTTACTATGATGTGACATGAGCCTGGGATGGCTTAGACTATAGGGCTATTGTGTTATATGGATATGGGAGGCCCAGATGTGATGTGAGCCTTAGATATCTGATCATGGATGGATGTTATGATATATGGGGAAAGGAGGCCCAATTTTTGTGGTAGTAGTTGATACTTGTGATAGAGGGATGCATCAAGATATGAATTTGTGTGCTGGGGTGGACACATGGGATGATAAAATGGGTTGAATCTATGATTACCCATTGAAATAACAGTTATATGTTGGTTTGGATCTGTTGTTTGGCTGACGACCAGGTTGTTTGTTTATCTTATTTCCTTTCCCCACTACTTAAGGAAGATAAATGTTGTTGGTTGTATACATTTTTAGCCGATTAAGATGTTTTCCTAGAGTACCTGGTAGTATGGAGAGTGTTGATTTTAATTAATGAATAAATTTTTAACCCATGGGGTTGGATATTTCAAGGATACAATGCTAAGGTTATAATTATGAGAAGCTATGGACTCAGTTTTCTTATTCCTGGAGGGTGTGGAACATTGTCATGATACTAATGTAATGTAATGCGGAAAATGTTAATAGTTAATTAATGGTTAAATAATTAATTAATTTAAAGTTAAATTTATGATAATTAATATAATAATATAATGTATCTCTTTCAATGGTTGTGTTATTATAGGATATCTGGTCTTACTAGTGGAAACAAGGAGTCCTAGAGATGGTAAAAACAGTCGATTATGAGACTAGTTTTTTCCCATAGTGTTATTGTGTGATATATTATATCATGTACATTTTTTGTTTTTATATTCTACTCTACCCAGTCTTTTACAGAAACTAACACACTAGGGATTCTGATCCATGGGGGGGGGGGTGTGTTTTCCCCAACATCCCAGTGGGAGATGGATGGATGACTACCCCCTTTTCCCCACACTACTCTCTTGGAAGTTACTTATGATGGTATTCATAGAGGTTATTTTACCCATATATATGTGTAGAGGGTTTTAATGGCTTTTTCTTACTTCATGCCCATGTGTTTTGGATATATTTTCCTAAGGACTACTATAGGTATAACGTGTACAAGCTATAATGACTTGTGTTTCCTTACTCGGTGTATGGGATGTGATGGTTTTAGGTATAATATACTATGTATGATATATGCTATGTGGGATGTGGATTCTCTAGGAAACTACCTTGTTACTTTTGGTTATAAGGACGTGGTCATTTCTTACTTAGGGTGCATGTTGTAGTGCTTCTCCCAAGTGTTTGTGGGATAACATTTGTAGAGAGAGATGCCCAAGATGTTCGATGTTGGGAAAGAGAGGTAAACCAATGGAGAAGTAGTAGCAGGGTACCCTTGATATTTTTTATTATATTATATTCTTTTTATGAAATAATTGGTGAGGTTATCCATGGCGAGTCTAGGAACTTAGTATACCTCTTTAGGTGAAGAGTTATTTTCACTTGTTGTTCAATGTGATTTATGATGCTTTCCCTTATTTTTTCAATAGAGGATCCAGAGATGATCCAACTGATTATAATATTATACTCACCCTATGTATATATAAATGTATTTTTAGGTTATTTTGAGCTGGTTAGAGATTTGGATGGTTATTACTAGCCTAGGATTTAGCAAGAGCTGTTTGGGATTCGAGGTCACTACAGCCTTTACTTTACTTTTGGTACATGTAGTGTTCATTTCAGTTTTAGTAGTTCTTTCATGTTATTACATATGTTCACTAAGGATTATTTTATATTTTATTTTGAGTAGGATTTGGTTTGTCTATATCTTTTATCTCTCTTTATGATGTGTTATCTTAGAGGTTAATGCCTCCCATCTCTATTTTTACTATAACCTTGATGCTAGTCACCAACCTGGGACCTACTAGAGGCAGGAATCAGGTGTCACCATCTCCCTCCTCCCAATGCCATCCTAGGAGGGGTACACTTTGTGTAGATGGGGTGATGAAAGAGTGGTATCAGTGGTATAGTAGATATATTGGATGGGGTTGGGGTCAGGAACATGTGAGGTTGCATGGGATGGATGGGAAACAATGTCATCAAAGTTTATAAAGTGTTGTATACACAAGATACCGACTTAGACATGGGTATTTAGGGAACCCAATGATCTAATTCATGAAACATTAATCTTATAGTGGCTACTAAATGAAGTGATACTGGTTTTAGGGTAGAGATATGGGAATGGAACATGCATCATTCTATCTGCACCTCTGCTAGAATTCGTAAACATTGGGATTGGTTGACATAAAATATTTGAAATAAAACAAATAATTAATGTTAAAGTATTCCATATTCTATGTTTTGGAGCTATAACTATTTGTTCTTTTCCAATCATGGATCCAAGTCAACTTCCTCATAAGGTTAGCATAGAATATGTTCAATAGGTTGCACCCATATATTTTCATAGGGTTTAGGTTGAAAATGACAAAACATGGAGGAGGTCAGTCTAAGTGTTTCAGTGCCATAGTATATTGTGGTATGAGGGCTCTATTTTAGATAGAGTTATGGAAGAATTATTGGAAGTGGTTGTGATATCCATTAGTTTGATCTGTTCTCAGAAGGAGCACTGGGTATTGTTGGATGTGAAGATATTGCATGGGGTAGTGAGGAATTGGTGATAATTATTTCCCAGAGATTGTAAGGAGTCGATAGTCTCATGGTAATATTTATTAGACTAGTTCAGAGCCAAGATTCATTCTTTGACCATGAAGGTGGCCAGTCACCAAGAGTTTCTTACCCTTTTATAGGGGATATTCAGTGTGGGAGAGTCCATGATCCATTTCAGGAACCTTTTGTGATATGATTCAGACATGTTTCAAGATTTGGAGGCTATGGAAAGGAATTTTAGGAGATTTATTTCCAGAGATCCGGTGTATGGTCACCTTTTTTATGCATAATACATATCTCAAGGTGCTGGTGAGAGTAGAGGTCATCGAGAGGAATTTATCTTGCACTGGATCATCATAAGAGGGGAGTAATTAGGATTCATTATAAAGTAGATCTCTAGTTTGAGGTTCTCAATTATCATAAAAAAAGAGCTTATGATCAGCTGGGGTTAGGTCCCATCCATAAATTTCTCATTTATCTAGGAGTGGAAGCTCTCATGACTATTACAAGAGATCATATGCATGTTTTTCTTGTAGATGAAGAGGTAATTAGTGGAAATAGTGCCTAAATATTATTAGCATTTATCATGCACCAGTTGTTCCACTTCTGGATCCTCCACTAAGGCAATTCTAGCCCAAGAGGCAGTAGCAGGTTACTTCAGATTGGGATCGGTAGAGAGTAGATATGGTAGGAAGAGGATAGAATAGATATTTTCCCCATCCTATAAGAGTAGAGCGCAGACATGGAGGTGGTATTTAGTATGATAGTAGAGGTTGTGGTGAATTTCATGGTCAACTTTAGGCTTTAGTATTTCTAGTGTTAGGTGATCCAGACATCATTTGAGGTACCCTTTTCTTGTTTTTTACTTCTATTCATGACTTTTTTGTCCATGAGAGATACATTACTTCATATAACCTACCCTTGTACATGATTTGGAACATGTTGTAGATATGATTTTAGTTCCCTTGGTGTTTACTATGCCAGTTGGAGGTCTAGCTGACTTGATTGATGTATATAGAGACTGTGATCTAGTGTTGGGTAAGAACTACTCTTGGGGATATTTCCTATGTTTATGGATAAAACCATATAACATCATCCATTGAATGGAATTTTTGTATTTAGTGATGGATATTGTGGATTTCTTCAGGTGGTAAGATGTGTTATTTGATGCTGATGGAGAGCCGACAATAATTGTTGTAGAGTGAGACCCTCAGATGGTTCAGAGGAGTGTTTTGTCCTTCTCATCCTTGATGGATGAGTAGATGTTGAGTTTATTGGAGATTCAATAATAGTAATTTTCTAATGTTTGAGAAGAGTACCATGATGTCTTTTCGGAGGAGGTTGTAGCGTTACCCCCATGACAAGATATCGAGTTCGAGATCAAACTACATCCAAGAATGTCTTCTATATAACTGTATTAATATATTATGGAATATTATGAGTTGTGAGAGTTTCATAAACATCTTGATGGTCTAATGTTGTGTGGTTTTTTTGGATAAATCTGTCACCATGGGGTTCACTAGTTTTGTTTGTGAATAAGGTTGATGGTAGTTTTTGATTTTGTATCAATTATCGTCGCTTGAACCATATCATAGTGAAGAAATACTATCCTCTTCTATGGATTGATGATTTTTTGATCAACTGAAGGGATAAATTTGGTTCTTGAAGATCAATTTTTTTTAGGATATCATCAAATAAATGTGAAGGATGAGGGTTTCCTGAATACTTATTTTTGTTTTCGTCATGGTCGTGATGTGTTTGTTGAGATGTCATTCAGGGTGACTAATTCTACAGTCGTGTTCTTGGGGTAAATGAACGTTGTGTTTCATGATTTAATGGATAATTTATTGGTGTATTTCATTGATGAAATCCTTGTGTAATCTACATCTGAGGAGGAGCATGATGAGCATTTTTGTGTAGTTTTGGGAGATATTCATTGTGATAAGTTCTTTGGGAAGTTTCTGAAGTGTGAGTTTTTGGATAAAGAAGTCCACTTTGTGGGGCATGTTGTATCCCAACAGGGGAAAGCTATAGATCCATCAAAGATAGATGTAGTTGTGTCTTGGGTTTCCCCCAAGACATTTGAAGTGGTGTGAAGTTTTCTTGGTCTTGTAGGCTATTATAAGAGGTTCGTAGCCAATTTATCTCGGGTTGTGACTCCTATGAAAACTTTTTCTTAAAAGTATCAGGAATTTTTATGGACTGATCAACATTATATGGCTTTTGAGTATTTAAATGAAAATTTGGTCAGTGTACCAGTTCTTTATATGCTAGTGGAAGAAGTTTAGTTTGAGATTTTCTCTGATTATTTACATATTGGGTGGGGATATGTTCTAATGTAGCCAAGATAAGTCAATTTTATAGGTCTTGGTAGTTATGTCCACTTGATCATAACTATTCAACCCATGATTTTGAGTTGGTAGTGATGGTGTTTCCATGATATTATGGAGATATTACCTTATTAGTGATCATTTTTTGGTCTTCACTGATCATAAGAGCCCAATATTTGTTTTATCCCAATGTGACTTCAACTTGTTCCAGTTTCAGTCGATGGAGTTCTTATAGAACTATGAATTTGGGATTTCATATACACCTATAAAGGGAAATTTTGTAGCTGATGCATTGAGAATGAAGTTGGTAGTGATGTAGTTCATGAATCTAGTGATTCTTGGAGAGTGATATAAGAATATTCAACATTACATCTAGATATAAGAGAATTAGGGGGAATAGGTTCTCTTTTTAAGATGATAGTTTAGTCATCTCTGGTGATATTGGTGGAAGATTTCCAGTTGGTGGATCTCAAGGTAGAGGTTTATAGAGACTGAGTTTTTTGTGGTAAGGCCCCTGATGGTTGGTCTGAGGATGAACAACCCCACATGTTGTTTTATAAAAGGATTTCCTTTCCTTTAATGATGAGTGAAATAGATCTTATAGAGTTCCATTGTTCACCTTTGGTGGTGCATCATGGAGTGACCAAGATATAATGAGTTTTGAGGAGTCAATTTCAGTGGCCTAGGTTGAAGCATGGTGTTTTAAAGTTTCTATTTCGATGTTTAGTTTTCTAGAAGGAGAATTTCAAGCACCATTTTCTCAATGGTTTACTACAACCCTTAACTGTTTCTCAATAGAAGTGGGAGGACATCTCGATTGACGTTGTTATCAGTTTACCTTGAGCTTAGGGTTGCTATGATGCTATATGGGTAGTAGTGGATCCTTTGATGAAGTCATCCTACTTTATAGTGATCAAGGAATTGAGATCAATGGAGGTTTTGTCGATGTAGTATCTGGATGTTGTGGTGAGACTCCACAGAGTCTTGGGGATGATCATTTTCGATCAAAATCCACATTTAACATCTAGGGAGAGGAGAGGTCTCCAAAATTATTTTGGTACTTAGTTATGCCTCAACAATTCTTTTCAACTGTTGATGGACAATCATATAGCATGGACCATCCAGAATCTTGAATACATGATTCAATATTGTGTCCTAGATTTTGGAGGTTAATGTATGGGTAAACTTCCATTCATAGAGTTATCTTACTAAAATCCTTTTCACCCCACCCTTGGAAATTTCCCATTTGAAGCCTTATATGGTCAACCTTTATATTCTCCATTGTGTTGGATTGGGGTTGTAGAGTCAAAAATTCTTGAGTTTGAACTGGTACAAAATACGATAGAGATGATTCAGGGGATTCATGAAAGGATAAAAATAGCACATGACCATCAGAAATCCTATTTTGATCATAGTAGAAGACCTCTAGAGTTTGACGTTGGGGATACTGTGTTCCTGAAGCTAACACCCCATCATGGGAAGAAAAGGTTTAGTCATGAGAGTAAGTTTTATCCCCAGTTTTTGGGGCCATTCAAGGTATTAGCTTGTGTTGGAGCCATGCAATATCAGATAGTGCATCCCTCGCAGATGATCTAGATACACAATGTTTTTCACGTGCCATAACTCCAACATTATCTTCATATAAACTCTAACATCATTGATTAGGGTGAGATTGATGTTGAAAATGATTTTATCTTTGAGGAAAACCCTATAGAGATTTAGCACCACATATAAAAGGTGTTTTTTGGTCATTCTATCTTGTTGTTCTTATCATGTGGCAGCATGGTAGTGTAGATGAGAGTACTTTAGAATGTGAGCCATAGATATGTGCTCAGAACCTGAGCTGTTTTATGTTTAGCTCTTCTCTTATAACACGGTATGATTCATGGTTATAGACCTTTTCTATTTTATGAGATTTATTTCTCATGTTTCTTACTGTGGCATACTGTCGTTGCGAGATATCTCCCCTAGGAGAGTGGTTAATATATAGTTTTGTTTGTTTTATAGTTTCACACTATTCTATTGGTGAGATGGTTGAGCTCCTGTGGTTGCAATGTCCTTGAGAGGTATATCATGGGGTGGCTATTCTGATGACCCCATTTTAGTTTTCCTCTCTAGGTTGGTTTTGGATTATTGAGGATGAGAATTTTTTGATAGGTATTTAATGCAAGGTCTCAGATCCATGTGGAACGACACTTTTCATGTTAACATTTCTTTCTAAGCTCCGATGAGGCTTGGAAGTGGTATGGAGGATTTTGGATGCGAAATGCTATAAATAGGAATAATTTTATTCTATATAAGAATTAAACACTGTGTAAGTCAGGTTCATGATGTGTATGTTACTAAGGATTAAAAATCAAAAGGGTGAATCATTTTTCAGTGGAACCTGAACCCTAAGGATCACATGATGTGAAAGGGAAGTAAATATCTTATAAAACCCCAATGTTGTATGTTTTATAATGTTTTAGCTGCTCAGGGTTTTTCAAAAACCCTATGGCTATAGTGCTTCCTCTCATTTTCAAGGGGCCAATGGACCCCTTCCAGTCATTTTGGCGATTCATTTGATGGGGACTGATCATCGGGCTTACATTTTTGATATGTAGTGATTTTTCTTCAATCTAATGTATGTTCTACCTCTATTCTTGTGATTTATTTTATATGCTTCCCATCGTTCACATTTTCCATGTGTTGGGACTTGATCTCCATGTTTCTAAAGGATTTTTGTTGGTTGTTTTTCGGTGCGGTTCTGGTGTGGCGTCCTTGGGTGGATGCAATTCTTTCAGGAGGGGCGATTGAGATCCGAATTATTTGTCTATTATTGTGAAAATAAATTTGATAACATTTTGGATGTAGGGGATTCGTTTCTTATTTGTTTATTTATGTTTAATAATATAGATAGCATAATTTATCTCCTTGGATCACAATGAAATAAACCTAATAATTACTTGAATTAGATTAAAGAATTGATATCGATTTCTTGGTGATGTTGTTGTTTTTTAAAATGAAAATGGGTTTCCAATTGTTTTTATAGATAGTGTGATTTCTACACCTTTATTGGATTAGCATGTCTTTCTTAATGAAAATTGGTAAAGGACACAATGATGGAAATCATTGATAATAAATCATCTTAGGAATAATTAAAGAGGAATTTTTAATGAATATAGTGTTTTGTAATAATCTCTATGTTGCAAGAATGTTTAAATGAATTTATTATCAATGCATTAATGTAATTTATTAATGTCATAAATCATGTTGACTCTTGTTGATAAAATAATGAAAGGCATGTTAAATTAATTTTCTAAATAATTTGTGTCAGCTTGTGCTAGCTTGATGGTTAGGTATCCTAAATTTGGAATATGTAATTAATGAATCTGTTAATTTAAAATAGAATAATATTCAATTCTATGATAAATGAAAATTCCTTTTTAGGTCCTGATTTTACTGTTTTTTGTAAAGACAAAGTGCCTTGTGCTTTGGAGCCATGAGAGCTCGTTGTGCGTGAAGGCTAGATGTCTTGCTTTAGGGCCTAGAGTCCGACTGCTATTTTTGTTTCCTGGTTTTTTTTCTGTGACATGAGCCTAGTATGGATGAACCTGGGGGTTTTTGTGGTATATGAGGAGGGAGGGCCCGGATGTGATTTGATCATGGGATTGCTGATCCTAAAATGTTTTTGTGATATATGGGGTGGGGAGGCTCGATTTTTGTGTCAGTAGTTGATGATTGTGATGGAGACATGCATTGAGATATGCATGTGGGTGTTTTAGAGGAAACTAGGGATAAAATAATGTGTTGAATATGGGTTTACCCATTGAAATGAAAGTAGGATTCTTTTTTGAATATATTATTTGGTTGATGGACAGGTTGTTTGTTTATTTACTTTCCATTCCCCACTACTTGAGGTAGATGAATGTGATTGGTTGTGTACATTGTTTGGTAGCTTAGGGTACTTTTCTAGAGTACTTGGTAATATATAATTTGATGATGTTAATAAATGAATAAATGTTTAACCCATGGGGTTGGACCATTCTGGGATGCAATGTTGTGGTTTTAATTATGAGAAGTCATGGACTTAGTTTGTTTTTTCCTAGATGGCAAGAAACTTTGTTGTGATTAATACATAATGTAATGTGGAAAGTGTTAATGGTTAATTAGTGATTAAATAAATAATTAACATATATTGAAACTGATGAAAAGGAATAAAATAATTTAATTTATCTCTTTCAATGATTGTGTGCTTATAGTATATATGAACTTAGTAGTGGCAACCATAAGTCCGAGAGACATTAGCTGTAGTTGAGTCTAAGATTAGTTTATTCCCATAGTGTGGTTGTGAGATATATTTTATCATGTATATTTTGTGATTTTATATGATAATACACCTTTTTAGTTGTGAAAACTAACACCCTGGGGATTCTAAGCCCTAGGGGTCTTTTCCCCATCATCCTAGTGGGAGGTTGGATGGCTGACTACCCCCTTTTTCCATGAACTCTTCTCTTGGTAGTTACTCGTGTTGGTATGCACAATGGTTAGTTTTCCCCATATATGTGTGTATGTGGATTTAATGGATTATAGTTATCTCATAAACATGTAATCTGGATATAGTTTCCTAAGGACTACTATAGGTATAATGTGTATAAACTATGATGGATTGAGGTTCCTTACTCAGTATATGGGCTATGATGACATGAGGTATAATACCTAATGTATGATACATGCTATGTGGGATGTGGTGGCTCCCAGAAACTACCTAGTTACATTTAGTTATGTGGACGGGCTGGTGTGTTGTATGCGGTGAAATTTTTGGTTCTTGGCCCAGGTGTATTTGGGCTATCCTTTTGGAGAGAGATGCTTAGGACGTGTAATGTTGGGGAAGATCGACAAACCAGTGGGGAAGTGGTAGCGGGGTACCCTTGATATTATTTATTCTATTATATTATCCTGTATTTTATACTTGGTGAGAGTAGCTGTGGTGGGGATGGGTACTTAGTATACTTGTTTTGGTGATGAGTTTGTTTCACTTATTGTTACAGTGATTTAGCATGTCTTCCTTACCTTTTTCATGAGAGGCTTTGGGGAGGATCATACTCATTATACTATTATAATCTCCATACATATATATAATCATTTTTTCTGGTTATTTGGAGATGTTGGGAGATCAGGTAGGTTACTACTTTCTTGGGGTTTAGTAGGACCAGTTTGGGATTCATGGTATCTTTTTTTCCTTAACTTTTATTTTGGTACTTGTATTTTTTTTCAGTTATAGTATTCCTTACATGTCATTACATATGTGCACTTTGATATTTATTTTATATTGTAGTATGGTCAAGATTTGGTTTGAGTCTGTCTTATCTCTCTCTTTTACAAGTGTACTCTTATATAGTAATGCCTCCCATATGTTAGTTTACTATACCATCGATGTTAGTCACCAACTCGGGGCCTACTGGTGGAAAGAGTCGAGTGTCACTATCTCTCTCATCCCATTCCCGACCCAAGTGGTGTACACCTTATGGTGAGGGGTTGTGATAGTGTCCACTCCCTTTCTTATAAAATAAAACCACCTCTCCCCCATATTCACAACTCTCAAGTCACTTAGATTCATCCAAGGTCTTCCCAATTCAATTTCCAAAATTCATCCATTCCTCATTTAATCCATCATTTTGGAATAAATCCAGTCAAGGAAGCCCTTTGGTGCAAACCAAAAGGATTTACCCAAAGAAGTGGTAACATCCTTCCCCAAACTCTTTTCCTTTATTTTATTTCTCAACACCTCAATTATTCTTATTCCTTGATCATATAACAAAATCTTTATCCTCAATATATTTATATATTTTTATCCTAAGGGTTCTAACTTCACTTTTAGACACTTCCATATAATGGGTAATGAACTTACCATTCTTGTGTATGGAAAACTACTGCCTCACGAAACGTTGTTCTTCATTTTACCATTATCACATCCCATGGTTGAGAATTATGATATAACCTATATTTTTGAATGATATATATTATATTTAGGATTTTTTATACTATTTTAGCTATTATATAAATCCTACCTTCATGCTTTCCATTTTTTTATAATACGATAAATTCGTTTGGGGATGTGTGGGCTACTGCCTCCTCAAATCGATGTGATTCGTTCACACATTACACGTGATGTATTAAGGATGAGTTTACTAAATATATATGATATATATGAATTTATAATTACACTGGAATCATATTATATATTTATATACTTGTATTTAATTTACTTACTTTTTTTCAACATGACAATAAAATGGAAGCAGCGTTCAAGCATACATTCGGCCTACCGTCTCCATGAACAGTGTAATTCATTTACTATTTCTATCCTTTATAAATTAATATAAATATTTATTAATGAATATATGTGATATAAAAATATATTTTTTTATATTCTATAAATAAGTAAATCATGATCTATATAAGAGGATCCAGAATAAAATGTAAAAACACATTCGATAAACAAAGCGTTTATTAACCAAAACATTACTTTGACATCAAATTGTTAACAAATAGGTAATATAAAGTCTCAAGTGAAAAATATATAGTATTAGATATAATAATATGGTTCTATATTAGATTTAAAATAATTTTTTTATTATATAGTAGTTTTTAATGTGTACAAAAAAAGTTCAATACCTAAGGTAAGGTAATTTCGTCTCACTTTTTATTTCTGTGAGATACATTCCATATTCACCTATCATTTATTTTGTGTGGTGTGTATACTCAAAATGTAAGTATTATATTATTATTATACATAAATATATGGTTATTTTTATATCCATTTTATTATATTCCTTTCATGGGGTTTATGTTTCAAAAGATACCAAATTTGTAAAGTAATTTTGCCTCATTTTGCCTTCTTTGAGACACATGTCATGTTATGAACCTATATTTTTAAATGAGGGGTATATAATGTCTTTGAAATTTTATATCATTAATATAATTATTTTAATTATATTTAAAGATTAATTTAATTTTATTATGATATAATGTTACCAAATTTGTAAATGTTTATAGCTAAAACCTCATCGTTTATCGAGATTGTTTACTATTATGCTTCTTTTGATGAAATATTATGATACATATCTCAAGAACTCACATGAAATTTACTACCATTTGGTTATTTATTTTATATAAAATTAATGTTACCATTTTTACACTCTTTGGTACATAATATAATTAAGAAAATGTTTTTATGAAAACCTGATGTTCTTTTTTCCTTTCAGTCGAAAATCTATATTATTTCGAAATTGTGTTTTCTAAAAAGGTTTTCAAAAATATTTGAAAATTATCCTATGATGTTTAAGTAAAGTTTTTACCCATGTTTTACCATTTCAAAAAACTATTTTAAAAGTAAAATTCATGTCATTTTCTGATCAAGGAACCTTTATAATCTTTTAACGTGAAAAAGGACTATTTGATATGTACAGACTTACCTGCTATCATGAATGTCATTTACATGATGCCTCCTTTTTATATTTATAATTTTATTCATTTTAAAGAAAATTTTTCACTAGTATTTTGGAAATTTGTTCATTTTAAAATGGTTTTCATAGAAAAAGAGTTTCCAAAAAAATTACTCTTAAAAAGCGTTTCAAAATTTTTTCGCGCTTCTTTTATAAGTTTTCATGAAAAATGGATTTCAAAATTATTTCTGAATTCCTCTATAATGTTTGATGGATTTTTTTTTCAAAATGATTTATTGAATTATTTTTAGAGTTCTCAATTTATTTTTATAGAAAAAGGTTTTTAAGTTTTTATTATGATTTTTCAAGGTGTTTTCAAAGAAAAAGGTTATCAAAATATTTTCAAGATTTATTTATAATTTTTAGTATCTATTTTAAAATAAAAAGTTCTTCAAAATGAATTATGTTTTAAAAATAATTTTTTCATAGAGAAAAATATATTTTCCTTAAGATTTTTTTTAAATGAAATTTTAAATCTTTCTTTATAGGAAATTTATTTTGGAAATGGTTTAACAAAAATGATTTTCAACGAAAGTATATTTCCTTAAGAAATGATTCAAGTGATATTTCAAAATCCTTCTCCATATATGATATAATCATTAGTTATTGTTTAAGATTTATTGGGTAAATGATCAAATAAAACCATTAATACTCTTTCTTGACTAGTTAATGTCATAATAACATGTTGTTTGTGAAATCCATTTCTCTTCCAAGGGGTTTATGATATCAAAACTCACTTCCTTTCATAGGTTACGCATTAATAAAATGATTATGAAACCAACATCTTTTATATAGGTTATGATGTCATGAAATGTTTATGAAACCCATTTCACTTCATGAGTTATTATATTATATTTATGAAATACATATATTTTATTGGTCATGATATGATAAAAGTTTTATTATCTTGTGGAAAATTCATGAATGGTTTTATTATGTGACTAGTGGGACAAATATATACCTCTAATTCATTGGGTAAAGATTTATATCTTAACCGATAGTGATGGGAATCAAGATGATTGGCCAAATAAACTATGGGAAGATGGGGAAACTCGATCCCTTTCAAGGAAAGGACTAAGGCTATGGATGGTGGTGTGTCCCACCCAGAAGGTGCAGTCACCATGAAGATGGAAAATGGGGAAAGTCAATCCACTATGGGAATGTGGGGGAACTTGTAATGACCTGACCAAATAAGTCGAGGGTTAGTGATTTATTTTATTACATTTGATTTATTTTGAGAATTCAAATCTTGAAGGACCGATCAATTTTTTAATTTTGTAAATCCATATTTCATATATGAAACACATGATACATTGGGAAATAGGAAATACAGACATGATCCATAATAAAATTAAATAAAAAAAATCTTTGAAATATTCTTCAAATTTTTATTCATCATAACCTAGGGAAAGGAAGCAAAATAAGGGTTAGCTCAAATTTTCAAGAATGTAAATTTAAGAGGAAGTAATGATGAATTTACATGTCAAGGTAAATGGAAGAAACTACCTCCCATTCAAATAATATAGATAATGAATAATAAATATGGAATGTTAATAAATAGTAACACATTTCATTTAATCAATAAAATAATAATGAAATTCATACATAGATATATCTATGTAATAATATCATGGATAATAATAATAATTTAATTCCTAATAAAGGAAGTTCTTAATTACTTGACATCATGTTTCATAGGAACATGATAACTTTATTGTCAAAATATAGTTTAAAATATTCTGATTTTTTCAACTAAATATTCTAATGAGACTACATATGCCTCAAGGGGCTTTCATTAACTGATCTGCAGATCATATTGATTTCCTTAAATAGTCTTTAACCCTTGTACTTCATGTCCATAGCATTCCTCACATATCAAATAATCTATTTAATTCAAAAACAGTGTGACTTATGAAAATGTTTCTATATTGAATAGAAGATATGTATTTATCAATAATTCCTTAGTGGATGATAAGTGAAAACAAGGGTTTCTTATTTTGATGAAAGGAAATACCTTTGAAATATTATTAAAACATTATTGAGGAAAATAACCTTTAAATATTCTAAAGTGTCCCATACCACTTTGATACATTTGAATCATAATCCCCATGAAGTAAATGATATAAAATGAAACTTTAAAAACCATGAATATAAAATAATTCATGAATTAATATGTATATAAATGGTATATATTTACACCACACAATGATGTAAGTGGTGAATAATGTAGTATGCCTCATAGAATGAAAAGTGAGACAAGATTCCCTCACACTATGTTTCCTTTTCTGTGAATGGGATTTAACCTCCTATGTAATGGTTTTAAGAGCGTTAATAACCAATTAATAACCATATTCACATTTATAATATCATATATTATATTCTTATAATATCTTATTACCAGTTTGATAAAAATATTTTGTTATTTTCACTATTTCGGGTGTTAATTGCGTAGTTTGTCGAGTATTTTTAACTTATTACTTGTTGTTCCTATTAATTGGATCATGATTTCATCATATCCAAAATTTAAACTACAACGTATTTATCATATATATTCAGTACATATGTGTAACGTCTTGGATCCAGGTGCCACACCATGGGTGCCCTGAACCCGGTTGGTCACATGACCTCAAGCGCATTTCCCCAAATGCCAGAGGATGCCAACTAGCAGTGAGGGCCCAGGTCTGATAGTGGGGAAAATATGCCCTCATTTGTCAACGTGTAGCACAGCGAAAAAGATAATTAACATACAAAAGCATAAGCAGTAGACAATATTTAACTAAAATAGACAACTGAAGTAAAAGAGAACCAGAAGTTATATATATAACGATGCAGCATGTCACTATTCTATGAAAGCAGCCAAAACAGGTTTTACTTCAATACAATACAATACAAAAAAAGTACAAGTACATCGGAACTAAACAGAACAGTCAGCATCATCACAAGCCTAAGCTCGGTCCCATGCTCTCCTACTCCTCAGTAACAATCAAGTACCTATATAGGGAATCTTGCCCCTATCAACACATGCGGTAATATAATCTGTTTGGGCCAAAGACATGACCCAAACAGGGTGTGAGAAATAAATCTCAGTAGGCAACCACCAAAGGCCTGTGCCCAAATGTCAGTGAAATGTGCAATAGCAGTGTGCAATAGTAAATGCAATAAACTAAGCAGTACTCAAAAGTAACTAACTACCACTTATATTTCCATTTTAATATTCATTTAATAATTAAATTTAAGATATCACCACAGTGAATATTCTAAGTAAACAGTCAGTTTCCTCAGACATGAAAACTCTTACCCTCAGGTAAACAAACTCTTTCCCTCAGGCTAACAGAACTGTGCCCTCAGGCTAATCAGAACCACGCCCTCAGGCTAATCAGAACCACACCCTCAGGCTAATCAGAATCATGTCCTCAGGCGATTTCCCTCAGGCATAACAAATATTTCCCCAGGCATGAGAAACGTAGCCCTCAGGCGAAACAGAAGATTGCCCTCAGGCTAAGCAGAACCTTTCCCTTAGGCCAAACAAACCCTGCCCTCAGGCGAAAGTAACCAGGACGAGCCCAACATATAAGCAAGAAATTATATACAATTCCTCTCAAGGAAATTTAAATCATGCTACATTTATGGTATACCCTCAGGTAACCTGGCCAAACAGCTAAACAGAGGAATGCACCCCCGGGGTGGTACTGGATCCAAGAAACGATCCCAAACATCATGTTATAATTACATTCAAATACCTATAAAATTCTAGGTATATAATTCTTCAAGGCCTCTACCATACAACACCCCATTCATGGGCGCATATCACAACGGTATACAAATTCACCACAGTAGTTGGAAATAAACACTAGACCACCTACCTCGATCACCTCTGATAGGTATATGTGAATGATGCCTCTAGAAATGTCCAAGAACGATGTAGATCTAGGAATAAAAAAAACATGTTCAAACCTAAATAACTCCCCTTAGAGGAAGAATTGGTAAGAACAATGTAAGGGGAAGAGAGGGCTTACCTGTGCAGTCCCAACGACATCGACGGAGGTGGAAACAGATTCCTGCCGTGCGAGCGGGAGATCTCCAAAGCTTCGACTGTCCTTCCGAGATCCTCTGGCATTCTAAGCCTCCTCTGTGAACAGAGGAGGGTACTTCCCGTTTTAAGCAAAAAAACAAAATACACGGCGTGTACTCTCAAGTACACGACGTGTACTTTATATTTTTTAAACTGTTCCTCTGGCGACTTCTCGCCAGCGCAACACTGTTCATCTGTCGACATAAGTACATGGCGTGTATTCCTAAGTACACGGCGTGTACTTTTTCCCAACTAGTGGTTTCCTCCACTGCCTTACTATTCACCTGCCGACTGACTATACAGAGTGTAAATACTAATTACACAGCGTGTAGTCAGTTTTTACACCCTTCATCATCAACAGGCCTACATGCCCTGTGTACTCATCCCACATGTCCAGAGTACACGACGTGTACTTCCAAAAGTTGGATTTATTTTCCATTTTCCTCATTTTCTCAAAAACACTAAAGGAAAAAAGGGAAAAAATGAACCCGTACCTCAAGAATAATAACCAGGTTCTTAAAAAATTCCCCCCTTAAAGCAATTCATCCCTGAATTTCCCTTCCAAGGGTGTCAAAGATAATTCTATGAACAAATCTGGCCACTAATCACGTACGTCAGCCTCCCACTACCAGGTTTCGTCCCGCACTCGGCCATGCTGCCATAGCACCTGTATGAGAGGAACTGACTGGCCTCAGAGAACCTTAGTGCTCCTATCAACGATAAGAATCAGATTCTCCTCAAAGGATGAATCTACCCTAAGTTCAATCTCCTTGGGCTGAAAGACGTGAGACAAGTCTGAATGATAACGGCGCAACTGAGATACATGGAAGATGCCGTGCATGGCCTGATACCTCTATGGTAATAGAAACCGATAGGAAACCGGCCCGACTCTCTCCAGAATCTCAAACGGCCCCACATACCTCAGAAAAAAGTTTACCCTGTCTCCTGATCCACCTGTGTCCCAACCTCGGCGAAGCACGCAAGTAAACCTGATCCCCGACCACGAAATCCGAGGGTTGTCTGCGACGATCAGCATAAGGTTTCTGACGAGACTATGCACTATCCATCCAATTCTATATCAACTGGACCTGCTCTGATGTCTCCTTCACGAGACATGGTCCCAGTAAAGCTACCTCACCTGTCTCTAACCAGCATATGGGTGATCAGCATGGCCTACCATATAAAGCATCATATGCTTCCATCTCAATAGTTTCCTGAAGACTATTATTATAGGAAAACTCGACCATGGGTATATGCTTCTCCCAAGAGCCCCCAAAATCTAGGACGCAAGAACGTAGCATGTCCTCAAGAACCTGTATCATATACTCTGACTGGCCATCGGTATGAGGGTAGTAAGCTGTGCTTAGAATCACCTGTGTACCTAGTGCCCTCTGAAAACCCTGCCAGAAACGAGATGTAAAACCGGCATCCCGATCTAAAACGATAGAACGAGGGACCCCATGAAGACGTACAACCTCCCGGATATACAACTTCCTGATATTGTCAACTCTGAAGGTCTCCATGATTAGAAAAAATTGAGATACCATCGTGAGAATGTCCACAACAACCCACAAAATATCATTGCCTTGAGGTGACCTCGATAATCCCATCACGAAATCCATCGTCACATCATCCCATTTCCATTCCGGAATGGGTAACTACTGTAACAGCCCAGCTGGCCTCTGATGCTCCATCTTCACCTGCTAACAGGTGGAACATCTTGTAAAAAAACCAGTTACTTCTCTTTTCATACCCGACCACCAATACTGACGTCTCAAGTCATGATACATTTTGGTAACCCTAGGATGAACTGCCCAAGATGAAGCATGAAACTCATACATTAACTCCTTGTGGATGTCCCCTGGAACCCACACTCATCCATGGAGACACAGTACCTCATCACCGCCTATCGCCCAACCAGGATGAGGGTCCTCACTTGCCACCAACTCCCGTAGAACTAGGCCTTCTGAATCTGGTAGCTACCTCATCCTTACTCTATTCAGGAGGGTAGAAGTCACAGATAAGAAAGAAAGATAGGTTTTCCCCTGATTCTCGTGCACCTCCAAATGCATATCAGAGAACAAAGCCATAAGCTGCCACTCACCACTGGCCTCATGAACTACCTATGTTTGAGTCTTTCTGCTTAGTTCATCAAAAACTGCATTACCTTTCCTAGGTGTATAGGCAAGCTCAATGTCGAAGTACTGAAGGTATTCAACCCACCTTCACTGTCCCAAATTAAAGTCATGCTGAGTAAAGATATACTTGAGACTTTTGTGGTCGGTGAAAACCACAAAATGATCTCCCAAGAGATAATGTCTCCAACAACATAACACATGAAAAACTGCTACCAACTCGAGATCATGCGTTGGGTAATTCCTCTCACGTGGCCTCAACTGCCAAGACCTGTACGCAACAACTCGATCGCCCTGCATCAACACTACACCTAGCCCAATACGTGATTCATCACAATAGACTGTATAGCTCTTCCCCTTTCTTTGGAAGTGTCAGGAGTGGTGATGATGTCAACCTTCCCTTCAGTTCCAGAAAGGCTGTCTCGCGAGCTTCTGACCAAAAGAACTTCACACCCTTCTTAGTCAAACCTGTCAATGGCACTTTTAAGTAGGAGAAGTCCTGTATAAAGCGTCTGTAGTTACCAGCTAGCCCTAAGAAACTTCGTATCTCAAACACGTTCTTAGGCTGCTCCCAGGAAACTACTGCTCTTACTTTCTCTGGGTCTACTGCAACTCCTTCCTCTGAGATAATATGACCCAAGAAGTGTATCTGGTCCATCCAAAAGTGGCACTTTGAGAGCTTATCATATAGCTAATGCTATCTCAGTGTACTCAATATGATCTCAGTATGGGTAGCATGGTCGTGTCGAGTGCGAGAGTACACCAAGATATCGTCCATGAATACTACCATAAAAGAATCCAGATAGGAGTGTAACACCCGATTCATCAGAGCCATGAAAACTACTGGCATGTTCGTGAGTCCGAACGACATAACCAAGTACTCGTATAGGCCATATCTTCTCTGAAAAGCTGTAATAGGTATGTACGATGGTCTAATGCATAACTAATGATATACAGATCTCAAGTCAAGCTTTGAGAACACTCGTGCTCCTCAAAGTTGATCAAAAAGGTCATAAATACTTGATAAGGGATATTGGTTCTTAACCGTCAACTGGTTCAGTTTTTGATAATCCACACAGAGTCTGAGGGTACCGTCTACCTTCTTAGCGAACAGAATAGGAAAAACCCAAGGAGAAGTTCTGGGTCGAATGAAACCCTTTGCCTGAAACTCCTCGAACTACCTCTTGAGCACCTGAAACTCTGATGTAGCCATTCTATAAGGAGTAATGGACACCGGTGCTGCTCTTGGCACAAGCTCAATAGATAAATCCACCTCTCGCTCCAGAGGTAGATCTAAAAATTCATCTGGGAAGACATCCCTGAAACGATCAACCACCAGAGGGAAATCCTTCTGAAAAGTTCCCTGATAATCCAGATATAAGCTCGCAATCTGGGCTCTCACTACACCATGCCCACGATGCTCAGGTCCAGCCCGACTTGCCTGGACATCCCATTCTCCCCTGTATAGAAACTCTCCCCCCTCTGGTGATGTGAAACTCACCCTACGATGCTAACAATCGACAAAGGCTCAAAAAGGTACCAACCAGTCCATCTTGAGAATGACATCATAAGTCACCATCTCTAAGACATAGAGGTCCCATAGAAAGTGACAGCCACCAACCTCTAGGGGGAACTCCCTACACTGATGCACACCAGCCGTTCTAGTCCCCAATGGAGTGTCTAGCACCATAACACCATAGGAAGAAGAAACACAGAGCCCAAGTCTCTCCACAATGGGCACATATATAAATCTTTGTGTATCACCCGTATCAAAAAGTACCGAAGATAAAACAAAAGCTACTAAAATAGTACCTATGATAGTAGAAGGTCCGGGATCCTTCTCCTGTTGGGTCTTTTGCACCGCATATGCCTGCCCAGTGCCGCGGCCCTGCGACACAGCCTGGATACCCCGAGGTGTCCCACCCTACTGCCTCTGAGATCCTGGTGTCTAGCTACCTCGGCCACGTCCACCATCTCTTCCTGTATGCCCTGATGTATTCCAGTTTCCCGACTAGTAAGAAGCTGTAGGTCCTTCTCCCGTATGCAGAGTCTGCACAGAACCCCTCTCACTAGACACTGGTAGAAACACCCTACAAAATCACTACAAATGACCCATCTTGTCGCATGATCGACACTCCAATGGGTCTCGGGGACACTGAGGTCTCTTGTTCCCCTCTCTACCGCACTAGTATCAGATAACCGGGCCACCTGAAGTATTATTCTGGCTAGTACTTCCACTATGAGAGAAGTCCATCTGTCTCTTCCTCTTACCAGTAGAAATAGTACCAGCAACTGGTGCTGAACCACCTTGGCCACACCACTAGATTCCTACAGGTTTCGTTCAGTAATCAGTGCCTGGTTTATAATAGCATGCACTGTAGGAAACCTGAAGACATTCACCAGTGCTCAGATGTCATATCGAAGACCATCCTCAAAGCATCTGGCCCTCAACGTCTCATCACCCACCAGAACGGGTGCAAAATGATGAAGCTCGGTGAAGCGAGTAGAATAATCCATCACTGAAATGGAGCCTTGCAGGAGATTCATGAACTGTCAAGCTCGATCTTTCCTCAGCATCTCTTGAAAAAAGAAGTCATAGAAGGCTGTTTGAAAATCTTCCCACGCCATGTCTCTGTGATGCTCAGATTGGGTGGTAACATCCCACCACCTCTTGGCAGAATCAAGCAGCATGTATGTAGTGAGCTTGAACTTATACCATAGAGGCATCTCCAAATTCTAAAAAATAGTCTACATAGACCCCAGCCAAGATTCCACAGCCTGTGGTCCACCATCCCCTGAAAATGTAGGCGGATGCTACTGCTGGAAGATACGTGTCAGCTCTACCATAGATGTGGCAGCCCGAGGTGCTTCTTGGAAGGTCTGCATGAACCACATGAAGCCTTAATGGAACTACGCATTAGTGCCTGTGCCCGGTATAATGGCTGGCGCCACATCTGGCTCTGCTGGAGGATCCATCGGTAGACCATGGCCTACCATTTCGGGAGTATAATCATTTTCACTCTCTTGGAGAACAACGCAAGGTCGTCTCGACGACATGACTCTACAAGGTCAAAACAAACCTTATATTTAAGTTTATCAAAGGATGAAAACTGGGGGACCAAAAAGGGAACAGGAGAAAGAAAGAATTCACGATTTTCAAAACTTGACTACATGATGTGTATGAACACTACACGACATGTTATCGCAATCCATTCTCATGGGCGTGTACTCCAGCTAAAACTAGTCTTATAACACTTCAAACACATGATGTGTACTTGAATATTTCTTCCCTAATCGGGTCCTTCTACATGACTAAGGTGCAAAACTCTCTTCTGAACAAGACTACACGATGTGTATAACATATACACGATGTGTATTTTTTAATTTCCAACTAACCATGTCATTTGTGACACGGCCGACTACTCGTCTGACACTACACGGCGTGTTACACCCACACACGGCGTGTAAACCACCCCATTTACCCAGCCACATAGCCGAGTCCACACGGTCTCTCACCGGTCAAGACTACACGGCGTGTCCCACGGGACCACGGCGTGCACTAGGTTGGGTAACATTGACCCGTGTTGTTAGTGACACGGTCGGGTACCTAGGTCAGACTACATGGCGTGTTCAACGTGGACATGGCGTGTATGTCTTAAGATGTCATCGTCCATGTTTTTAGTTACATGGGCGGTCTCGGTGTGTACTTAGGGTACATGGCGTGTACTATTTTTTTTTATTTTTCTTCCCAAGCAGAAGATTAAACAACATGTAATCATAGACCTACACGGCGTGTATCCTGTGTTTTCCAGACAGTAAGCCTCAGAAACTACTCCAGAACCCAGAAAAACACTGAAACCAACACCTAAGTGCCAAATTCTGATCCGTGAGGGCCCATACTCCCCACGAATCAAAGCTTGGCATCTTATACATGTTATAAACAGGAAACACATTAATGATCCACCAAATTCCGGTTATTGAGGGCCCATACTCTCCAAAAACCAAAGTTTGACGTTCATTCTATCAACAAACTCACACAACAATACCCTATCAAATAGAAGGTATTTATCAAAGAAGCTATCACAACTACATGCTTTTCTAGCACAACAACTGTCACAACAACATGCAATTTCTAATGCACCTACCTGGCATGAAAACTATGAATGGCATGTGATTATAACATGTGCCTAAATGATGCATGATATGACATACCCTCATCTCATCGGGTTGCAACTAAATAGAACCTATGTATATCATATAAATAGCACAATCACAAGTGTGTCACCCAACGGTGAAAATAAAATCAACTGTAAAAGTGAAAAATCAGAAAGATCGCAATACACGAGGTAGACTGGATTTTCCATGTACAAGGGTTAGCTACTCCCAGGCACAGCTTATTACTAATTACCTTTTCCGTCCTATCCCTGACTAAGGCTCCAAACAGTAAGTCAAATAAAAGAAACCTGCCCTCTGATACCACTTTGTAATGTCCCGGATCCGGGTGCCACACCACGGGTGCCCCGAACCTGGTTGGTCACATGACCTCAAGCGCATTTCCCCAAATACTAGAGGCTGCCAACTAACAGCGAGGGCCCAGGTCTGATAGTGGGGAAACTATGCCCTCATTTGTCAAAGTGTAGCACAATAGAAAAGATAATTAACATACAAAAGCGTAAGCGGTAGACAATATTTAACTGAAATGGACAAATGAAGTAAAAGAGAACCAGTAGTTATATATATAACGATACAACATGTCACTATTCTATGAAATCATCCAAAGCAATTTTCACTGCAATACAATACAATATGACAAAAGTACAAGTACAACAGAACTAAACAGAACAGTCAGCATCATCGCAAGCCTAAGCTCAGTCCCAAGATCTCCTACTCCTCAGCAACAATCAAGTACCTATATAGGGAATCTTTACCCTATCGACACCTGTGGAAATATAATCTGTTTGGGCCGAATACATGACCCAAATAGGGTGTGAGAAATAAATCCCAGTAGGCAACCACCAAAGGCCCATGCCCAACTGTTAGTGAAAAGTGCAGCAGCAGTGTGAAATAGTAAATGCAATAAACTAAGCAGTACTCAAAAGTAACTAACTACCATTTATATTTCAATTTTAATATTCATTTAATCATTCAATTTAAGATATCACCACAGTGAATATTCTAAGTAAGCAGTCAGTGTCCTCAGACATGCAAACTCTTACCCTCAGGTAAACAAAATCTTTCCCTCAGGCTAATAGAACCATTCCCTCAGGCTAATCAGAACCACAACCCCAGGCTAATCAGAACCATGCCCTCAGGCTAATCAGAATCATTCCCTTAGGTGATTTCCCTCAGGCATAATGAATATTGCCCTCAGGCATGAGTAACATAGCCCTCAGGAAAAACAGAACATTTCCTTCAGGCTAAGCAGAACCTTTCTCTAAGGCTAAACAAACCCTGCCCTCAGGCGCAAGTAACTAGGCCGAGCCCAATATATAGGAAAGCAATTATATACAATTACTCTCAAGACAATTTAAAGCATGATACATTTATGGTATACCCATGGGTAACCTATCCAAACGACTAAAAAGAGGAATGCATCCCCGGGGTGGTCCTGGATCCAAGCAATGATCCCAAACATCATGTTATAATTACATTCAAATACCTATACAATTCTAGGTATATAATTCTTCAAGACCTCGGCCATACAACACCCCATTCATGGGCGCGTATCACAATGGTACACAAATTCACCACAGTAGTTGGAAATAAACAGTAGACCACCTATCTCGATCGCCTCTGATCGGTATATGTGAACGACGCCTCCAGAAACGCCCAAGAACGACATAGATTTGGGAATAACAAAAATGCGTTCAAACCTAAATAACTTACCTTAGAGGAAGAATTGGTAAGAATAGTGTAAGGGGAAGGGAGGGCTTACCCGTGCGGTCCCAATGAGATCGACGGAGGTAGAAATGGATTCCTGGCATACAAGCAGGAGATCTCCAAAGCTTCGGCCATCCTCCCAAGCTCCTCTGACGTTCTAAGATTCCTCTAGGAACAGAGGAGGCTACTTCCCGTTTTAAGCGAAAAAAATAAAATACACGGCATGTACTCTCAAGTACATGGCATGTACTTTCCATTTTCTAAACTATTCCTCTGGCGGCTTCTTACCAGAGCGGGACTGTTCACCTGTCAACATAAGTACATGGCGTGTATTCCTGAGTACATGGAATGTACTGTCGCCCAACTAGCGGTTGCCTCCACCGCCTTACTATTCACCTTCCCACTGACTTCACGGCGTGTAAATACCAAGTACACGGTGTGTAGTCAGTTTTTACACCCTTCATCACCGACAGGACTACACAACCTGTGTACTCATCCCACATGGACAGATTACACGACGTGTGGAAAAGTACACGACAAGTACTTCCAAAAGTTGTAATTTTTCGCCATTTTTTTCATTTTCTCAAAAACACTAAAGGTAAAAGGAAAAAAAGGAACCCGTACCTCAAGAATAAGAACCGGGTTCTTACAATATGTTTTTAAAATAATCCATAATATTTGGAGATAAGAAATGAAATGAACTATTCAAATAGACGGTAGGCCATACAAACACATGAACGCTACTTTTATTTCTTTGTCGTATTAAACGAGTGACAAGTAATTGATTTATATGTACATTATAACTCTATTATAATATTATTTTACTATTTTTAATATAGTTTTATTAAAGTCATCCTTAATATGTTCCATTTATAGTTTGAAAGAATCACATCACTTTGAGGACGCGACAGTCCACACTACCACAGACGATGTTATCTTATTTATAGAAAATACAATGTATAAAGGTATATATTATAGAATAATTAAAGAAAAATAAATACATAATAAATATCATATATATGATATATAAATATATTTTCCATCATAATTTCCACCATGAGATGTGGTAATGTAAAAACAAACAACTTTTCTACATGTGGTGGTAGTTCACCATACATAAGAACGGTAAGTTTGTTACCCATTAGATGGAAGATTGTATGTGTTATGGTTGAACCCTTAACAAAAAAACTTAGGATATTTAGGATTCTATTTTTTTTATATAATCATGGAATAAGGAGAGTTTAGTTGGTGGAGAATTGAAAAAAAAACTAAAGAGCTTGAGGAAAGATGTTTCCTCTTCTTTGGGTAACTCCTTTTGGTTTCCACCAAAGGGCTTCCTTCGATAGTTTTCATCCTAAAGAGAGGATTCTTGGATTAAGAGAGCAATTTTGAGGATCTATTTGGGAAGATATTTAATTATCTAATTTTTCTTGATAGGTTTGAGGTAGTGGGAGGATTGTGTGCCTTTTATAGTGGGAGAGGAGTAGCACACATGTTATTTTTGTAAAAAGGAATTCTACCCAGATTTTCCCATTGAAATTGGATCCAATATTGGACCACAGTAGATAAAAAGGAGTATAGTGTCAAAAAAATTTCCATCCAATTCCTTTTTGATAATTTTCCTTGTCATTTAGGGCCTTATGTTTATGCTTTAGTCTTTTGTTATGATTAATTTCACCTTAATTGTTGTAATTTATTTTCATTACCTTCACTGATATTTTTGGTCAAAAATAATGTCAACCTTTTTAGAAATTATAAATTAGTCTGATTTTAAATATGGAATCTATTTTTTAAAATTCTAATAAAATATTTTCAAGAAATTAATTTAAATTTAATCCCCTAGATGAGAAGACAATGCAGGCCTTTAAAGTAAAAACATTCAGAAGCTTGATAAGATTTTATTTGCAATTTTAAATTAAAATTGATTAAAATGACATAAATTATACTAATTGATAAAAATTTAATCTTAATTAAACTTTAAAACCATTTAAAATTATATTTTGTCCTCAAAAATAAATTAGATGAAGTAGTTTTGAATTAAAAGTCATTATTTTTCACTATTCCTAAATAAATAAAACTTCATAGAAAAATTACAAAAATTCACCATAACATAATTTTTATGTTCCAATTTAAAATATTAAATTTATTTTTATATATAAAATTTATAAAATTTCAAAACATGGAATTTAAAATTGGTTCTCTATTAAAAGACGGTAAAAGTGTCTTAATAAAAATATTATTTTTTATCTGAAGTATTAGATTTTTTCTTATCTTATAACTATCTAATATAGGGGAAAAAATTCAAAAATATTTGATTAAAAATATAATATTTTTATTTCATCAATATCATTAACCAATTGTAATCAATTTCATTTATTAGCATTATATAGATTTCTCTGTATACAAGTAATAATAATATTTTCCTTTACATTCAATTGGTGTTCATATTTATTTCTAATTAATTTTTAACTAATAAATTCCTTTTAGATTTTTATTAATAATAAATTACCAAAATTTAATTAACCCTTTTCATAACTACTTATTTAATGGCTAGTTTTTATCTTATTATATTAAATATTAATATTTTGATAATATATTGTTCAGTAAAACTTGGTCTTGCATGTAAAAAAAGTCATTGAAGAAAATAGTTGTTGCGTGTGATGTATGCTAACTCGTTTCCAATTAATTAAAATATATATCATAGATTAAATTTATTTAAAAATATTAAAAATATTTTAATGTATCAGGGTATTATATTAACTTATGATGTTGGGGATTCATGTGATAGACACTATCAAATACAATATTCTTTCTTTAGAATATTGGGGTGTTACAAAACCTAATCCAATATGGAAAGATGGGAAAACCTGCTCCATTATAATGAAGGTATTATTACTGGGGATGGTGGTGTGTCCTTACAAGTAGATTTAGACCCCATAAAATGCCCTTATAAGTTCTAGAAATGCATGTTGACTTTTAGGGTACGATGTTACATGTTTAAGTGTATGACACAATTCCATGTCTTATTCCTATTTTATGATTTCATGTATTATACTCTTTTGTCCATTATTATTCATGTCTTATGAACTAGTATTCTTAATTACTTGATTCATGTTTATGATCTTTGATTCATAGGGTATGATCGTCTATTGTTATGATCACAATCTCATATCCTTATGCTGATGTTTATTCTTACATATCTCCAATGTTTTCCATTATAGAGATATTAGCTCACCCCTTTTGTTATTCCCTTCCCCAGGTTGTGATGATATATTTCATTCATGATATGTATAATAGGGGAGCTAGTCTTGGAGAACCTAGTGGGAGATAATGTATCTCACTTATGTACTAGTATTTATGTTTCCATGTTTCTAAAGGAACTATAATAAAACTATATTTGGGTGTTTGTTTTTGTACTTTATTAAGCATTCCATAAAAATATGTATTTTATATGTACATTAATACTTGGTTTCTATATTTTTTGTATCATAGAAAAGGTTTAGTTAACCTTTGGAAACTAGGATGAGAAAAATCTAGTGAGATACCTAGGAATATTTATAAGCATATGTCCAAGTATGTATGTAAGAATAATACTAAAGATAAGGAAACGTATAGGATAAATGCCCAAGAATTTTGGAAAATGATCGAGAGAGTTGTTTACTATAAATACATACCTTTCTATATAGTAAATGTGGATGTGGTTTCAACATATATGTTCCTAGGAGTTACAACTCCAACAATTTCTGTCGAGCCTGACTCAAGCGTAACCTGGTACACGATAACATGCCTTTTTGCACACCTAGTTTGACACCATGAGGGATATGCTTTGGGAATTAAAAAAATCATCATGAAACATAATGAGGGATTTAATAATAATTTTGATATTAATAACCAAGGATAAAATAAGGTGTCACAGATTAAAGAAGGTTATATAATTTATAAATATTATAAGTGGTTTTTCTGGATTATGTGGTTCCTTACAATGATAACTGTTTCTTACTCTAGGATTTTAGGATTAAGTCAATGGTGTAAAATTTAAGTAAGTTGATTAATGATGAATGTGATGGAAAAATTTCTGATAATCATTTAATTTTTTTGATCACTGGAGTGAAGGACGTTGTAATAATTCCTAATCAGTTTTCACAGATCATGATTAACAACATGCAGCTTAACCAACTCTTTGACTCACCAAAGAAGATAAAAAAGTATTTTGATAAGAGTTTGGGTAGTGGAGAGCATAGAGGAAATAATATTCAGTTTCCTTCTTGATAATAATGTGGAAATAATCACCTAATTGAATGACTTATAGTAATAAGAATATGTTATGATTGTGGAAAATAAGGATACAAATCAAGTAATTGCAAAGGAAATATGAAGTGATCGATTACGAAATGGATGGGTATATTAGACTCTCTAAGACATCATAAAAGGATAAATTATTTATTCGTGTAATGAATGGTAATTATGAAAATAGATGTCCTATGTGGAAGGATCATGAAGAAAATCAACAAGGTGGTACAAGTGATGTTTTTACTGATGATTATGAAGAGACCATGAATGACATATGAAAGTTATGTGTTTTTATAATAGAATTATTAATGATCATGATAAATTGATTTCGATAAGTTCTAATACATGATTATTATTTATTATTTTTGGAAATAGGTATTAAGGAAAAAGTAAATGAAGTTTAGTTACTTGTTTTAGATAGAAGTGGGATGAATGAAGTATTTATGTTTTGGAATTAAAATATTTTGTTATAAAAATCATGAAATATAAGTATTGTTAGTATAGGTTTTTTATTAAGGATTTGAAAATATTTTTTGAATGGTTTTAATGAAGTAGAAAATTGATTTCATGTAAAGGTAATATTTTGATTAAGGTAAGGTAACCCTTAATTTGTTAAAGATGATGAGAAAATTGGGTTTATCTAGGATAAAGTGATGATTGATTTTGATAATGTAAATTTGATATTATCGATGACCTTAGAATTGATAAATGAATTTTTAAAAAAATATTTTATATTATCATGGATGAAGTTTAAATATTCTTATATTTAAGGAATATATCTAATAATCTTTGGAATAAGAGATATTTCATGTTTTATAAAATTATTTATGGTAATTAAAATTATTACTATGTCTCAAGAGAATATATTATAAGGGTATTCACATGTATGGAATGTGAAAACCAAGAGATACTTTATAATATATGGGGGATAAATGTTATGATTATTCAGTGACCTTCATTATAAAGCTTTTGATAATATTTCAGAAGTATTATAATGTTAACCATTTATAGAATGTTTAAGTAAAACATTACATGTATTTTGTAAGATTAAAGTATTATCTCACCACATAAGAATTTATGAATATTGTATAACCTATTCTAACATCTTTGTGTTGATGTTAACTGAATATAGATGGGATGACTCATCATTGATCCCATGATCTATTAGTGCTTCAAGAATGAAATGTTTTCCTTCATTTTTGGAGAAAGAGGTGAAGTCTAAATTGGTCAAGACATGAACAAAGGGTGAGATTTTACGTATAAAAGGGAATGAAATCAAGTTAGTATATTTTCTTGTGAAAAATTTATTCAATATTATGAAAAGGGTATTGAAATAAAATTTTATCCTATTATCGTCATTTTTGATGATATAAATAACCAATTTCATGCTTCTTCATTTAATGGTTTTTGATTATTAACTTTCTTTATATCACAAACTTTCTTGTGATCTATGATATTTATCAATCTCTTTAATTATTTTTGTTTTTCTTCCATTACCCTGTTTTCACTTCCCACCTATGTTCTCTATTTGGAAAAATAGTTATGTGTTAATTTGGATAATACTTATGTTTTCATCATTAAATTTTTGGAGGAATTTTTAATGTTCATTTTTATGATGTGGGTTTCTATAAAAGTAACTTTCTGGTATTAAACCTTTAATAAACTAGATGAATTTCTTGGACACAATTCATTTTAAGGTGGGTAAAATGTAACACCCAAAGTTTTTGAGATTTTTTTTTAAATAAATTAATTTTTTCTGTCATGTGTTTCATGATACACTAATTTAAAATTTATTTCTATGTTATACTAAGTAATGTTTTCACTACACGCAACACTAACTTGGATTGCGTTACATACAACACTAAATTTCTATGAAACAAAATTTTATTGTTATAATGAGATAGTTATAACATAAAAATTAGACATATTAATGTAAATAGTAATTAATAATTTTTAAATATAATTTACAATAGTTTTATATAGATAAATGTAATGGATAATAAGAAATAAAATTATTTCAGTAATGTCTTCATATGGTTGAAATTTCAATTTTCTTAAAAGAACTGCTTTTTATGCCCTTATGTGAAAAAATATAAAATTAATTGAATACACTTTTAGAAACATAATGTGATAAAATAAATGTTATTTTTTAATTAATAATTCCAAAATTGGCTTAGGGTGATTTTTTGGGATTTTTTTAGAAACATCATTTTTAGATGAATAGTGAAAAATAATTAATTTTAATTCAAAACTACATTTTCTTATAATTTATTTATATTGTTAGATTATATTTTAAGTTGTTTTTAAAGAAAAAATAGATCAATAATACATATTTTATCCCAATTTAGTTCATTGGAATCATTGTTATGTTGAATTTAGATATAAAAGAATAATAAACTTTTGAACATTCTTACTTTAAAAACCTGTTTTCTCGCCACATATATGGGATTAGAATTAAACATATTGTTTCCTATTTTGTGAATAGAATTTTATAAAATTGATATAAATGGTTAAAATCAATAAAATATTAATATTCTAATAAGATAAACTTAATTTTGACCAAAAATAGTAGTGAAAGTGATTATAAATAATTACAATGATTAACATAAAATTAATCTTAATAAGGGACTAAACCTTAAAATTAAGGGCCCTAATAACCTATCGACTTTCCAAAAACCCATTTTATAGCCATATTTCAAAAAAAACCTTCAATTATTGAGTTTTGGGGATTTTTTATTACTTTTTTATGTAAAATGTGGGTACACCTAACTTCTTTTAAAAAATGCCAAGTATGTCCCCTCCCTCCCTTATAAAAGGAAACCACCTCCCCCACTTCTTCACACATCTCAAGACATATAGGTTCAAACATGATATGCCTATGTCACTTACTAATATCTCTCCGTTCTTCCTTGAATACTCTATTTTGGTATAAATCCAACCAAGGATGCCCTTTGGTTAAAACCAAAAGGATTTACCCAAAGAATAGGTAACATGCTTCCCCAAGATCCTTTTATTAATTTTCATTCTCCAACACCTAAATTATTATTATTACATGATAATATAATAACAAAAGTATCCTAAATATACTAATATTTATTTTTGTTTTAAGGGTTCTACCTATACTTTCACAAACTTCCATTTAATGGGTAACAAAACTTACCGATCTAGTGTACGGTGAACTACCGCCTCACGAAATGATGTTATTCATTTTACCTTTACCACTTCTAATGGTTAGGAATTATTATGGAAAATATTTTTGATGAAATATATTCTATTAATTATTTATTTATACTTATTTAATTATTATATAAATTCTATATTCATTATTTCCATTTTTTGTAAATATTATAACTTCATTTAGGGAAGTGTGGACTACCACCTCCTTAAAGTGATGTGATTCTTTCACACATTACATGGGAAGAATTAAATAAGGGTTTTGTAAAATTATAATATATATATTAAAAAATAATTATATTGGAATGATATTATATATTTATATACATATATTTCATTTACTTTCTTTCATTCAATATGACAATAAAATGGAAGTAGTGTTCATGTGTACGCACGACCTAACATCTCCATGAATAGTGTATTTAAATTAATCTTTATATTTTTTATAGATTAATATAAATATTTATATAATAAATATATATGATATATAGAATATGTTTTTAATTTTGTAAATAATTAAACCATTATCTATGTAGGAGGCTCAAGAATAACAAGTCAAAGCATGTACGATAAACAAAACAGTTATTACCCGAAACATTACTTTAACATGGAATTGTTAATAAACGGTTAATAAGAAGTCATAAATGAACCATTATTGGTATTAGATATAATAATATAGTCATATGGTAGATTTATAATAAATTTATATTTATTATACTAGATGTTTGAATGTGTACAAATAAATTCAAGACTTAAGGTAAGGGAATTTCATCTCAATTTTTATTTCTATGAGATACATGCCTTATTCACCACTCATTTATTTTGTGTGGTTTTAATAATAACCATTTATGTATTCAATTATTCTTATACATAAATTTATTGGTATTTATATATCCATTTGATGATCTTTCATTCACAAGTTTTATATCCCAAAAGTTACCAAATCGGTAAAGTAATTTTGTATCAATTTGTCTTCTTTGAGACAAATGCCATGTTGTGAATATAAATTTTTATATGAGGTATGTTTAATACCCTTTAGATGTTATATCATGAATCTTATTATTTTAATGATATTTAAATATTCATTTAACTTTATTCTTTCAATTATATTATAATTCAAGGTTAACAATGTTGTAACAGTTTATAGCTCTAATCTCATCATTTATTGATATTATTAATTATTATTCTTATATTGATGAAATCCTATGGTATATATCTAAATAAAAGTCATCAATCATCCTGACCACCATTTAGCAATGTTTTATCAAAGTAGTGGTACCATTTTTTCACTCTTTGGTGCTTAACATAATTAATAAAAAATTATGAATAGTTGAAGTTATTTTTCCTTTCAATTGGAAATATGTATTATATAAAAACCAAGTTTTATAAAAATATTTTCAAAAATATTTTACTATTAACCTATGATGTTTAAAGGAAATCATTATCCATGTTTTACCTTTTCACAAAATAGTTTTAAAATGAACATTCAAGTCATTTTTTGACCATGAAAATTTTCTAATCTTTTAAGGCATGATAGAAATATTGAACTTGTATGGACATACCTAGCGTCATAACCATAATTTCCATGATAAATCCTTTTTAAATTTATTATATTATTCTTTTTAAATAAATTTTTTTCCATTTTTTTGGTTTTTTTATTTTTATATGGTTTTAAATGAAAATGGGTTTAAAAAAATTATTTATGTTTAGAAAGTATTTCAAAATGTTTTTAGGCTTCTTTGATAAGTTTTCAAGGGAAATGGATTTCAAAAAACTTTTAAGCTTAATTTATATGTTATTTAGGGAAATGGTTTTCAAAATTATTTTAAGCTTCTTATACGTTCAGAATGTTTTTTTTTCAAAATGATTTCAAGACTTATTTTTAAAATTTTCAAATTATTTTCAAATAAAAATGGTCTCAAAATGTTTTTAAGATTTCATTATGTGGTTTCAACGTTTTTTCAAAGAAAAAGGTTACCAAATATTTTCAAGAATCCTTTATGAGTTTTCAAATCTATTTTAAATAAAAAATGTTTTAAATATGATTTATGTTTTAAAAAGTTTTTTTTTGAAGAGAAAAAGTTTTTTCCCTCAAGAAGTGCTTTAAATGAAATTATAAATATTTATTGACAAGAAAAGTATTTTAAAAATGGTTTTATGAAAAGGATTTTAAAGAGATGATATTTTCCTTAAGAAATGTTTTTGTTTATCTTTAAAAATCCTTCTCTATCTAAGATGTCATCCTTTGTTATTGTTTAGGAATATTGGTGACATGATTGAGTAATACTATTCATATTCTTTCTTTAATTGTTTATATCTTAATAGAATGATGTTTATGACACCTATTTATCTTCCTTGGGTTATATGATTTGGAAACTTGGTTCCTTTCATGGGTTATACTTTGATGAAATGATTACAAAACCTATCTCATTTTTATTTTTTATGATGTGATGAACTGTTTATGACACTCATTTTGTTTCATTGATTATGATATGATGTTTGTGAAAAACATATCTTTTTATGGGTCTTGACATGATAACAATTTTATTATCTTGTGGCACATGTATGAATGGATTTATTATGTGACAAGTGGGTATTATATATCCCTCAAATGCATTGGGTAAAGATTTATATCTCATGAGATAATGATGAGAATCTAATCGATGGGCTTGATCCACTATGGGAAGATGAGGAAACTAGATCCCTTACAATGAAAGGATTGTGACTGGGGATAGTGGTGTGTCATGCCTATTAGGTGTAGTCACTATGAATATTGATGATGTAGAAACCCGATATACTATGTGAAGATTGGGAAACCCAGTCCACTATAGAAATTTGGGGAAACCTGATCCCTTACAAGGAAGTTCTAGCAATGTGTCTTGACTTATAGGAGATGATATTACATGTTTATGTATATCCAACAATTACATGTATTATTCCTATGTTATGATTTCATGGATTATACTCTTGTTTCACCTAAGATTAATTTCTTATGAAATTATAATATTTATGCTATGATTCATTTTTATGATCTTTGATATGTAGGTTATGATATCTTAATGTTATGATCATGTTATCATACCCTTATTCTAATGTTAATGCTTATGTAACTCCCCTGTTTACTATTACTAATCATATGATATCACCCCTTTTATTATTTCCTTCCCCAGGTTAAGAAGATATATTTTATTTGTGATATGTCTATGAGATGTTGTAGTCTTGGAGAACCTAGTGGGAGTTAATTTAGCGCAATTTTGTACTAGAGTATATGTTTCTTTATTTCAAAAGGCATTATGCTAATATGGTATTTGTGCATTAGTTTTTTGTTATGTTTTAAGTACTCATTTAAAATGTTGTAACGTTAATGTATGTTAAGACTATGTTGTTATATACATAAGAACCATTTGATATAAAATATCACAAATTTATTAATCCTGATTATATTTTATGTTTCATTTTATGTTACTCCTACATGTTCCTTAACATTCAAAGTTACCAAAATGTTATATATTTCATATTAAATTCAAATAATTTATCAGGATTTTTTATGATTATGTTTCCAATGATAAAATCTTATGATTCATATCTCAATAAATTGTTGGATTTTATTAAATTCCTATTATTCATGACATTTCAAGTAATAGTTAAATTTTTACACTCTTTTGTACTTAATATAATTAAGAAATATTTTTACAAGATTCTTACTTTATTTCTCTCATTTCTCGGAAATTCATTTCCTTTCAAAACCATGTTTTCTAAAAATGTTTTAAAAAATGTTTTTAATATTTTTCAAATGGATTACTAAATGAATTTTTAACCGTGTTTAAAATTTTAAAAAATATTTTGAAAGGAATATGCATGTCATTTTCCAATCACTAACTGTTTGGTTTTTACTTAAAACGTTAACAAAATCATTCCTTTTAACATGCATTCCATGAATCGTATTTGATGTGGTTATGGTTGGCGAAAGATTTTAATCTTCCCTTACATGTATTCAATGTTCAATTCAAATACATTTTTTTCATTAATATTTTGGAAATTTTATACATTCTAAATAGATGATTTCAATGTAAAATATAGATTTTGAAAATGCTCTAAAAATTATTTTTTTTCATAGTGGAAAGGCTATTTTCCACAAAATAAATTCATTAAATGACTTATATAGACTCCTTTTTATGTTTTAAAGTTTATTTTCAAGAAAAAAATTATTTTCCAAATGTTTTATAAATTATTAGTATTAAAAATTTATTTTCATTGAAAATTTATCTTCCTAAAAGAACTTACCATGTTATTTATCTTTCAAAATAATACTCCATCTATGATGAAATAATTTTATATAACATATATATTTCTTATAATATGAACCAAGGATACCATTATTATTATTTCTATGAATGGTTTATGTTTATTATGATAATATATGCACCTTTTTCCTCTTCCACGGTTCATACCACAATAAAATATTTATGGAACCCACTTCTTTTCATGTGTTGTCCTATAAAGAATTGTTGAAATGATTATGAAACCTCTTTTTTTTCACAGTTTTTGATATGATGAAATTTTAATGAAAACCATTTCATTTCATGAGTAATGATATGGTGAATGTTTTATTATCTTTGATAATACATAATTATGGTTTTCATTATGTGACAAGGGTTATGTTATATTTAGGTAAAGTAGTTACCTTATAACCAATGATTGTGGTTACATTATAAACAATGAGGTGTGAGACCTATATATCCCTCCAATTTATTGGGTAAATATTTATATATCCTGATATAGTGAGGACTAAATTAAGGAGTGACCCTGGTTTAGTAAGGGACTTTTTCTGGTGTGATGGTCTTGGGAGTGAACCTAGGCTACAATGATGTTTTGGAGAGGGAACCCATTCCACTATGAGGAAATGGATACCATTGGGGATGGTGTTGTGTCCCACCGAGGAGGTTTATCCACCCATGGAGTTCCCTAATAATTCTTGTTAGTGATACTTGACTAAAAATTATAGGAGTTTATATGGTAATGAATATGACACAATTCTATGTCTTAAGATAATGTTAATCTCTAATAACACGTGTTATTTTATTTCCGTATAATTCATGTCTTCTAAAATTTCAATATTTGTGTCACGAATCATGATTTTTGTATTTTTTATACATGGTATGGTTTTTATATGTTATTATCAATTTCTTGTTACCTTATACTCACATAATGTTTATGTATTTCCCATGTTTACCCTTACTGAGCATCTGATCTCACCCATTATCATGTTAACTTTTAACAGGTTATGAAGAATCATTTTATGTAGGTTATGTTTATGAAGAGTACAAAATTGGAAGATCTTTATAAGAAACATCTTTTTCTAGATAAGATGATTATATTCCATGTTTTCAAATCCATTAACCTATTATTGTTATTAGGTGTGTGTTTGTGTAATGTAATGAATATTCATCTAAATAGATGTATTATCAATCTATATGAATCATATATCACTATAGTTTATATCAGAGGAAATTCGTAGTAAACCTTTGGAAAAGAGGATATAAAAACATTAGAGAAATACCTAGGGAAATTTCTAATGATATGTATTGGAATGTCTCTAAGGATAAGTATAAGGATGAGTTAATGTATTGGAAAATTACATAGAAATTTTTTAGATTATAGAGAAAGTGGTTTATAATAAATTAAATTAATTAATTTATAATATAATTGGATGTGGCTCTTCCAAATAGGAAACTCATGGAAATTACTCCAAAAAGGGTTCATCGATCTAGTCTTGATGGTTACCTATTGCACAATAACAGGTCTTGCTACACACCAAGTTTGACACTCCTGAAGGATATGATTTTTAAATCTAAAAAATATTTATGAACCCTCATGAAGTATTTATATAGATGATGATCATGGATGTATTAGGTTAGGAATAAGGAGTCATAGATTTAAAAAAAGGTTTCCTGATTTAGAGATCCCATAAGTTTATTTTCATGAATATGTAGTTTCTGACTATAATTAGTGTCCATCACAATATAATTTTTGGTTTTAGTAAATTGAAGAAACTAGAAGGAACTGGGTTAATATTTAACATGGATGAGAAATTTATAATGATAAGCCAAATGGGTTAATGACAAGAGTAAAGGATGTTGCGATTATTCCCAATAAGTTATCACAAAAAATTATTAACAACATGAACCTTAACAAACTATGAAAATCACAAAGTAGAAGAAGGTTATTGTTTTATAAGAGTTTGGGTACTAAAAAGAATGGTTATTATTCAAATATTTGTCCTAAGGGGAAATCCCATGAAGAGAATCAACAATGTTATAATAGTTTAATAACGAATATACTACAAATGAGATTTTGAATGAAAGAGTTATTTATGAATAACATGATAAAGACCAATTAATCATTTTATAAGGAATTTGGATGATTGAAGTATTTATGTATCAGAATTCAATAATTAATAAATATATAAGGATTGTTAAGTATAAGTTTTTCATTAAGGATTCAACAGAATTTTTTGAATGATACTGATGTTCTAGAAAAGTGATTTAATGTAAAGGTTATAGGAAAACACATGATTAAGGAAAATATAACCCATAATATGTTCTTAATGTTATGATAATGATGTTGGGATAAAGATATGATTGTTGTGAGTAATGTGAACTGGATAATACTAATTTCTTAGGAACTTATTACTTTTTATTAACAATGTATTTTTTACTATTATTGCTGGAGTTTTCAAAAAAATTTATTTAAGGAACATATCTATTAATATGTGTTTTATATTAGGAATTAAGAAGAATGTATGTATTCAAAATGGTTAATAGGTACTTCAGAATATTACCACGATTCAAGAGAATACATGATGAAGGTATTAACATGTGTGGTATGTAACAAATAAGATCTAATTATTTAGTTTGGTGGATTAATGATTTGTTTATTTTGATAATATAGTGACCCAATTTATAAACTTTTGGATTTTAATATTTTTAAAGGGTTAAAAGGGTTACCAATTATGTAATGGTTTATGTTGAACATTAGACAAGTCTTTAGAGATTAATGTATTACTTCACCATATGAGCATTTATGCATATTGGATAACTAGTGCTAACCACTTTTTTGTGATGATAACTAAAGACAAATTTAATTAATTATCATTATATGTATTGATATTATGATACATTAGTGCTTCATACATAAAAAAATCACCTTTATTTCTTAGATATTGGGATGATGTGGAAATTGATCAAGGAAAATATAGAGGCATAGTTTGTGCTCATGTAATGGAATGAAATAGAGTAAGTAAATGTTTTCGTGAAAATATTGAAAATTGGGGAAATGAACTTGAAATAATTTTTTTCCTATTATCATAATTTTTTTTGATATTAAGGACTATATTCAAGACTATTTTTTATGTAATTGTATTTAATAACTTTCTACTTACCGTGTTCTTTATCAATCTCCAGCGGTATTTGGGTTTTATTTTTCTCTTATACCTCCATGTCTTGATGTTCCACATACATTATCCTATTTGGAAACCTAGTTTGTGTTGTTCAAGATAATTTTATCACATCCTTTTCCTTTTTCTAATAATATTTTTTCTTAACACTTTTCAGGATGTGGGTTTTAGTGAAGGAATTTTAAAATGTTAAAACTTTGATAATTGAGATAGATTTCAATAGTGAAATTCATATTAAGGGTGTAAAATGTTACAACCCCAAATTTTGTGAAATATTTTTTAAAAAATAATTTAATATTTTCGATAATGTTTGTTACATGAAATGCTAAATTTAGCCTTCAGTGCACACAATTCTAAGATTTAACGAAACATGACATACTATTGAAATAATTTTTTCTTAATATGATAGTTTTCACCTAACCATTAGAATGGAGGGTATAAATAGGATTAAATAAATTATGAAAATATATGGTTTAAACATTTATATATAATTAATTATTTTGTGACCATGTAATTAAAAATGAAAATTGGATGTTTTGAAAAAAAAATAAATTATTTTTTGAAAAACTATTTTTATGCACATAAACATGTTTTAAATCAACAAATTAAATGAATAAATTTTATTAAATTATTTTAATGACATATATATATATATAACATGTTCAATCAAGTTTTAAACATTGATATTATTTTTTTTCTAGGAAATATATAAGAATAAATCCGTATTACGTTTAAAAACATATTTTCTAAAAAGTAGTTTTATCGCTTTTGGATAACTTATATTGAAATTAAATTTTACCACTATTATAAAATATATTTTGAAAAATGAACTTCATTTTTTAATTTATACTATCAAAATTCTCTTAGGTTAAATGTTTTTAACTTTTATGAAGTATTTGTTTTTTTGATAAATAGTTAAAAATACAGAATTTTAGTTGAAAATTTCCTTTCATTTAAATAATTCATATTGTAAAATTATATTTTGAATTAATTTTAATTTAAAATTAGATATATTATATATCTATTAATCTAATATAGGTAATTTTAATCCATTTCACACTAATTATCAATTTAAAAACTATTTAAACTTTTAAACAATTTCTCTTTAAAACCACACTTTTTTTATCACGTCTATCAGATTAATTTTAAATTAAATATTGACACTTCTTTGAATTTAATTTGGAGTGAGGGATTAGATATTTTGAATCAGAATAATTTATATTATATAATATCATTAAATTAATTTTTTTTCCAAAACAACTTGTAAAAATAGTAGAAAATATTTACTGCGGTTAAGATACAAATGGGTTTATTGAGGGTTTATGTAAGTAGATAAAGGTTTAAATAATCCAAAAAATTTTAAAAATCCATTTTATGGCCATATTTTGAACTTATATATTCTATTTTTTATAATGGTCTGTTTTGGAACCCTTTTTTATGATAAAAATGGCAATACGTCTTTTTCATTCAAAAAAATACAAGTGTGCCGCTCACATTACTTATAATAGGATACCCACTATACTATATTTTTAACACCATAAAACTAGTTTGGTTCTTCCAATACTGACCAAAATAATATCTAAATTTCCCTAATCTTATCCTATAATAACATTTTTGATAAAAATTCATCCTAGGAACACTTTTGGTGCAAACTTTCAGAGGATACCCAAAGAAGAGGTAATGTCCACCACTACTAGAAAAACAGGTATTTGCGACGGGATCCCGTCGCAAATGGCTTTTTGCGACGGGGGCCCGTCGCAAATAGCCCGTTGCTGAAAACGCCGTCGCAACAACACTTATTTGCGACGGACCCGTCGCTAAAGCCTTTTTTTTGCGACGGTCATTCTCCCCGTCGCAAATAGTATTCCGTTTTTTTGTAAAAAACTATTAATAATACTAGTATTTGTGACGGGCATAGTATCCCGTCACAAATACGATTTATAGTATTTGCGACGGGTCCCGTCGCAAATACTATTTTTTTAAAAAAAATAAAAACTATTAATAATACTAGTATTTGCGACGGGCATAGTATCCCGTCGCAAATACTATAAAAAAAATAAAAAAAATAAATTATTAATAAATTATTTTAATTAATATAATAATAGAATTATAATTCACAAATAAAAATAATTAATTATTTTAATTAATATAATAATAATAGAATTATAATTCAAAAATAAAAAATAATAGAATATTAATAAATTATATAATTAATATAATAATATTAGAATTATAATTCATAAATAAAAAAAATATTAATAAGTTATTTTAATTAATATAAAAATAATAAATTATTTTACATTCAAATATTAAAATAATTCAAGTATTACAAAAAATATAATTAAATTATAATATTATAAAATTTTAATATATATATATATATTTTAATATTATAAAATATAAATAATATTATAATTCATATTAATATTTTTATTTAAAAATATAATATTATTAATATTTTATAATGAGACAAAAACTAAGAATAGAAAAAAAAATATTTTGATTTCCCAAATTTTATAACATAAATACAAACTCTAATCTGAAGGAGGGGGGGGGGAGGGGGGAGGTGGGGGATCTGCAGATGGTGGTGGAGGAAACTCCATCCCTAAAGCATGAGTGAGTCGGCGCATGTACTCCATCTGCTCCTGATGCTGCTGCTGCCACCGACTCGTCTGCTCCTCGTACAACTGCTGCTGGCGTCGACGCTCCTCCTCATGTTGCTGACGCATCTGCTCCTGCTCCTGTCGGAGACTCTCTATCTGTGCAGTCTGAGATCACAACTGATCCTCATACTGTGCAGTAGAAGAAGAAGCACGAGCTCCTCTCGAGCTGGACGCCGACATCGCATCACTGCCATAATAATCTCCGTGAGTCAGTCGAGAGCCGATACCAACTACCCGGCCCTTCTCGAAGGCATACTGGGTGGCCTGCATCCATGCCGCCTCATCAAACTGACGGGCAGTGGTCTGATATGATGACTCGGCCTGACTCTCAGGCCGGGCCTGTGACGCTGCGGCCTCATATGACTCCTATAGTTGCAATTTAAAATTAAAATTGTCAATATATTATATGCAGTTAATTTTTAAACTTGAAAACAAATAATACTGACCACGATGTGATGCTGACGATCACCTCTGAGATCCCCAGTAGCAGGATCACTATACATCCTCCGATATACGTCGTACTCTGTAATATCGGGGTGCTCGACAGCCTATAAGAATAAAAAATAAACTGTTAATATTTATAGTTATATAAAATATTTATAAATAATGTACGTACCAGATGCTGTCTATGAGTACTGAAAGAACGACTCCCAGCTCGATGAGTCACCTCCTGTCTCCCCCGATTATGTCTCCCCACCGATGATCTCCTCTGAAAGGCACCACTCAACCAGTGCACACATAATCCATCCCATACATGGGATGAAATATACTCTGGTCGGTGTGCTCTACATGACTCCTCAAAATCTGACACTCCTGCTTTCTTCATCGCAGCTTTTCTTAAATTGTGCAAAAACTGACGAAGGCGATCACGCATGGCCACCTCCCATGACTCGTGGATGGCGTCACGCATGGTATCCTCGATCGGATACCATAAACCCTACAAATAATTCAAAATATCAAGTTAGAAATGAAATAATTTTCAAAATAAAAATTATTTATTTACGTACGTACCAACCAATGGCCGAACATGGCCTGCAGCACATCAATGGGAATCTGCTCCCATGTGGTCCACGGCTGAGAGAAATAGTTGCGCAAAATAGCGCTGCCCTGTCCGAATGCTATATGCGGAAAACTGAAAAAATAATAAACATTTATTATGTGAATAGATTAATGAAATCTTAGTCAAATCCACAGGTTATCACACAGGTTATCACACCTCCGTGTGCGTGGATCAAACCCAAGACGTGGACGTCGCTCGGGGACGGGGTCAGGAATCATCAATCGTGCAAGACTGCGCCCCCTCCGCGTACTCCCTGGAGCGCCTGCAGGCTGAGGGTCATCTGTCAGCAACGCATCCGCATCTAAAGTCAGGTCAGCATCCGCCAACTCACGAAATGTGGCCTCGTCCATCTGAAACAGAAAATTTTAATGTTAGCAAATAATTGATAATTACTATTATATATACATATATACATATATACATATTATGATTGTATATAAATACCATGGAATGCTATCAGTGTTCATCTTCATCATCATCTTCATATATGTCAATGTCATCTTCATATTCATCCTCAACATCATCAATATCCATTCGAGTTACAGTTGCTTCATCTCTTACCATTTCAAATTCATATGTGACGTCATTAACATCATCGTCATCACCGACTCTTAAATGTGGGGTGTCGTCATCGATACTCATGTCTCTTTGTAAAAAAGATTGATTTTGAGTACTCTCTTGAAAAACTTCAATTCTTTTCACATCAGTGAAAGCACATTCACTTTGACTAAACTGATTTTCTCGAATTTTGATTTTTATTATACTCCACCAATCAGTCAAGTCTCTTGATGTTGCACAGTACTTTTCATAATAAACTTGATATGCCTGTTGAGCCAATAAGAATGGTTCATTTACTGCGAGAACACTTTTACATTTAATATCGATGATTCCATGAGTCGGATGAACATGCACGCCTCTCTCTGTATCCAACCACCGACATTTGAACATGGTTATGTAATGTTGTCCAAGATAACAGAGTTCAATGATTTCATCAAGTATGCCATAAAAGTCAACTTCATTTTCTCGATGATGAGATCCTCTCAAGCTAACTCCACTGTTCATTGTTTTTTTCGTTTCCCCATATGCATGTGTGTGGAATTGAAATCCATTCACCACATATTCATTATAAGTTTTAACAAGTTTGGAAGGTGGGTTACTCAATACACATAGCCGTTTGTCAATTTTATCTGCATGTCGAGACACCTGAAAATTTGTGAAATAATTATCAATATAGTAAACTATACATTGAATGAGTTTCTAAAAGATAAAGAATTTATGTTACCAGTTTTTGAAACCTCTGAGAGAAATTTTTCAGTCGACGTTCTTCGAGAGCAGCTGCTGTAATTTGTGGAATTTGTTTCTTGATATGATTATCATACAACCTATAAAAACCAAAGTTATTTACTGTAACATAAATGATAGAATAAGTGATATAAACACTTACTGTACAACTGATGTCATCTCTTCACAGTTGAGCAGAACATACATATGAGCTCTCTGATGTTCATCATCTGAAAGCCAGCGTTCATAAACTCCGCCAAAACCAAGATCTGACTGGTTGAAAATAGATAATTGACTGTCGATTTCATCAATATTCCTCTCGTTCCGTCCCATTCGGTTGTGTTTTGAAGGATGCTCAGATTCAAAATAATGGGAGTAGAAAAAAGATATTTTCTCTTGCAAATAAGCTTCTGCAATAGATCCTTCAACATATGTTTTGTTACGTACTTTTCTTTTCAATTTTTGCATGCATCTTTCAAATGGGTACATCCATCGAAACTTTACCGGACCTCCACATTTGGCTTCATATGGAAAATGTAACATCAAATGTTCCATTGAGTCAAAGAAAGACGGCGGAAATATTTTTTCCAGTTTACATATAATTATAACAACATCTTTTTCAAGTTTGCCTAGAGCATCATAATCTGCCGTAGCCGCACAAATTTCCTGAAAAAAATGAGACATGTCTATTATGGAATCCCAAATCACAGAATTCAACAGACCTCTTAATCCAATGGGTAGAAGTCTCTCCATTATAACATGAAAATCATGACTTTTTAATCCAGTAATATGACCATTCTTTACACATCTACCCAAATTAGAAGCACAGCCATCTGGAAGTCTCAAATCTGCAATCCACTGATTATTGGTAATTAATACTAATTATTGGTAATTAATACTAATTATTACTAATTATTGGTAATTACTGGTAATTATTACTAATTATTGGTAATTATTGGTAATTATTACTAATTACTGGTAATTATTACTAATTACTGGTAATTATTACTAATTATTGGTAATTAATACTAATTATTGGTAATTAATACTAATTATTGGTAATTAATACTAATTAATACTAATTATTGGTAATTACTGGTAATTATTACTAATTACTGGTAATTAATACTAATTATTGGTAATTAATACTAATTATTGGTAATTAATACTAATTATTGGTCATTAATACTAATTATTACTAATTATTGGTAATTACTGGTAATTATTACTAATTACTGGTAATTATTACTAATTACTGGTAATTATTACTAATTACTGGTAATTATTACTAATTACTATTAATTATTACTAATTATTGGTAATTATTACTAATTATTTCTAATTACTGGTAATTATTACTAATTATTGGTAATTATTCCTAATTATTACTAATTATTACTGTTTATTACTATTTACCGGTAATTATTCCTAATTATTGGTAATTATTACTAATTATTGGTAATTATTACTAATTATTGGTAATTATTACTAATTATTGGTAATTATTACTAATTATTGGTAATTATTACTAATTATTGGTAATTATTACTAATTATTGGTAATTATTACTAATTATTGGTAATTAATACTAATTATTGCTAATTAATACTAATTATTACTAATTATTGGTAATTATTGGTAATTATTACTAATTATTGGTAATTATTCCAAATTATTGGTAAGTATTACTAATTATTGGTAATTATTACTACTTATTGTTAATTATTACTAATTATTGGTAATTATTACTAATTATTGATAATTATTACTAATTATTACTAATTATTGGTAATTATTACTAATTATTACTAATTATTCTTAATTATTGATAATTATTGATAATTGTTCCTAATTATTAGTAATTAAATGAATAATTATCAATAATTAGGAATAATTACAAATAATTACAAATAATAACATTATTAATATATTTTATTATTAATATTAAAATAATATAATTTTCTAATTTATATACAATTCTCCTTTCATCTGTGCGTTTTCTATCTCCACATACAAATAATACATGTGAAGACAGCAAACACACAGATGAAAAGAGAATTGTATATATATAAAAAATTATATTATTTTAATATTAATAATAAAATAGACTAATAATGTAATAATGTTATTGTTCCCAATTATTGGTATTTATTACTAATTATTAATATTTATTCTTAATTATTAAAAATTATTACTAATTATTCCTAATTACCATTAACTATGAACAATACTAATAAATTAAATTTATTAAGTAATAAAACAATGTAAACATAATTAAATTACAACTAATTAAGAATAATTGAAACTAACAAAAAATTAAAAATAAATATTAAATTAAAATGAACATAAATACCTTGAAAATTGATCTGCTCTGATCGTTCTTCAAAACTTTAATATCAGCTCCGGAGAAAAAAATTAAACTGGAGAAAAACTGAACTGTAGAAAATAATTTTGAGAGAAGGAGAAGATAGAGAATGAGAATGAAATGAAAAAAACGGATGGGGGTATTTATAGGTTAGATTATTTGCGACAGGTCCATTTGTGACGGGATTCCCGTCGCAACTAGTATTATTTGCGACGGGACCCGTCGCAAATAACCACCTGCCGACATACTATTTGCGACGGGGGAATATTCCCATCGCAAATACCTTTTACCGTCGCCGGTTATTTGTGACGGGAATATTCCCCCGTCGCAAATAGTTTTCCCGCGATTTGGCGCGCAACGCGCGCCAGTTCTTTTGCGATGGGGAAAGCAATCCCGTCGCAAAAGCCCTATTATTTGCGACGGGGAAATACCCTCGTCGCAAATAAGTTTTTAAGAGGACTATTTGCGACGAGATTTATTCCCGTCGCAAATAACCCGTCGCAATTGTTCATTTTTCCCGTAGTGCACCCACTGATGTTTTTATTTTATTTCTTCCTCCATCTCCTTAAATTATTATTATACCACTATGATGTAATAATAATAGAATATTATACATAATTAGATATTTTAATTCTAAATTCATTACTTTAATCCATCTCCACATCCATAAAATGGGTTACAAAATCATTATTCACGTATACGATGTACTACCGCCCCGTGAACTGTTCTCATTAATTTTTTCCATTACCACCTATTAAGACTATAAATAATTATGGATTTATTATTTATATATTATATTTATGATATTATTATAATTAGATAATTATTATATCACACATACATTCATACTCTATATTATGTGGGAACACGACAATGTCGCTTATATGAACGGAAGATGACCGCCTCATGAAGTGAGCGATTCATTTAATCATTACATGGAATATAATAAGTATGGTTTTAATGATAATATGTGATATATATGACTTAAAATTTATTATTTAATGAAAATATATCACTTATATTTTTTCAATATGATAATTAAATGGAAATATTGTTCATGTGTAAATAGGGCCTACCGTCTCCATGAATAGTGTATTTCATTTTCTATCACTAAATTTTATGAAATACTCTAAATACTATATAATGAATATATATGAAATTTATATCATGTTAAAAATTATGTATAATATGAAATAATTATAAAATTAAGATGGAAAAATATTAACAAATCAAAACATATATGAAAAACAAAATGGTTATTACCTGAAAAGAAATATTACCATAGAATTGTTAATAAAAAGGTAATAAATTGGGATAAAAAAATAATATGTGGTATTATATATATAAATATTTTTTTGAAATATATTCATAATAAAAATATATTTATTATATAATAGATTTAAATGTGTAATAAATAATTCATGACATAAGGTAAGGGATTTCTGGTATCTCTTTTTTTCTTGGAGACATATGCAAAATCACCACTCTATTATTTTTTATAGAATATATAATTACCATTTGACATGTTATATCATGAATAAAATTATTTTTATGATATTTAAAGTTTGATTTGATGTAATTCTTTATCTGGGATTATAGTTCAAAATATTACTAAAGCGACAAGATATTGTTTTTTCAATTTTCCTTCTTGAGACAAATGTTATGTTATAAACCTATGTTATTTTGTGATGTGTACATATAGATCATTTGAAATTTAGTATCATGAATTTATTTATCCTCATGATATTTTATATTTCATTTTATGTTATTCCTTCACATATCTTATGATTCAAAGTCTCCAAATTTTTGCTATTTTTAGGTTACAATCACATCATTTATCGGGATTATTTATTATTATATTTCCGATGATAAAATATATTTTTTACATATCTCAATAAAAATAAGAATTTTCTTATCCTTTGGTTATTCATGATACATTAATGTAATGGTTTCATTTTTTCCACTCTTTGGTAGTTTAATTAATTGAGAAAATATTTTTTTAAAAATCAGACATCATTTCAATCTTCAATCAAATACTCATTTTCATCTAAGACTGTGTTTTAAAAAAAATGTTTTAAAAAATGTGTTTATCCTTTTTAAAATGTTTTATTAAAAAAAATTACGCATTTTTCTTTTTTAAAAATGTTTTGAAAGGAATGTTCATGTTATTTTCCAAACAATGCCTCTTTTTATTTTACTGAATATGTGAATAGAACCATTTTTTGCAACCTCAACTACACAGATAGTTTTTCTCATTTTCATGAATTCTCATTGATTTCAAGATCCCCTTTCAATTTTCAAAACAAAATTTTAAATAAATTTTTTCTTTAATATTTAGTAAATTTTTTACATTTTAAATAAAAGATTTTAATATAAAAAAATGATTTTTAAAATATTTTAAAAAGTGTTTTTTTCAAAGAGGAAATCCTATTTTCCTTGTGAATTATTTTAAATTATTTTTAGTGTTTCATTTATATGATTCACATTTTATTTTAAAATATTTTGTTTCAAAATTTTTTATGAAATTTTAGAATTAAAAAGTGATTTTCAAGAGAAATTTATCTTCCTCAAGAAACATTCTAAGTGGTTTATCTATTTGAATCATTATATATATAAGAAAACATCCTTTGATGTAACTTATGATTTGATGGGGATATTAAAAATGATATCATTCATATTATTTCTACGAATGGTTTATTTTAATGATTAAAAGATGTTTATGGAACATGTTTATCTTCAATGATTCCTAGAATGCTAATTTTTTTTATTTAACCCAGTTCATTTAATAGTTTTTTAAATGTTGAAATATTGAAATTATTATGAAACATATCTATTTTTCATATGTTATGATATGATGAAATATTTATAAAACCAATTTCATTTCATAAGTTATTTTATGGTGAATATTTGTTGATCTTGTGGTATGCATATGCTTGGTTTTCATTGTGTGATGGCTATTACATTATATCTATGGACGATGGTTATATTACAACCAATGTAATTAGTAACATTATTAAAAAACATGGGTGACACATATATATCCCTCTAATGTAATACGTAAAGATTTATATCTCATTAGATAAAGATGACTGGAATGGGGAGTTAACCCTATTCGTTTAGGGACTTTTTCTACTATGATGGTCTTGGTAGTGAATTATTAATACTGTGTTGTTTTGGTTAGTGAATCCATTCCACCATGAGGAAAAGGATAACATTGGTGATGGTGGTGTGTCCCACCCAGGAGGCTTAGTGACCCATAGAGTTCCCTCATAAATCTTGGTAGTGAGCCTTGATTACTAAGGAAATTATATTCTATGGTTATTTTTATGCCAAAATTATATGTATTATGCCAATGTTATACTCTTAAGGCTCATGTTCTTTGATTTACTTAATGTTTGTGTATTTAGAACTAGTAATCATTATTTCATTACTCAATATTAGGATCTTTTATTTGAAGGGTGTGGTTTTCATATGTTATTCTCATGTTCTCATACCCTTATAGCCACGTTATGTTTATGTGTTTCCATTTTATACCCTTACTGAGAAACTGATCCCAAACTTTCTTATGTTTACTTTCCCTTGGTTATTAATAATGGTTTTGTGTAAGTTATGTCTATTAATAGTACTAAATGGGAAAATATTTTTCAGAAACATAGAATACCATTCCCCAGATTAGATGGTTTTGTTCTATGTTTCCGAAGGCACTAAAGTATTACGGTCCTCATTAGTGTGTTAGTGTAATGAAATTAATATTCATCTAAAATATTGTAATATATAGTTATAATAATCTTGGGTAAATATAAATTTCATATTTAATAAGTGATCTGATATTTTCATACAATATCTATTCTTTAAAATTCTTACTTTCATCAGTTGCAACATTCATTGCTTGTTATTTCTTACATACAGATATTAGGAATATTTTAATGAGTATGAGGTTCTATAAATATTATCTAAGGGAATTCAATCTACTAACAATTTTTTAATTGAGTGAAAAATTATATTGCCACTTTTACCTTTACAAATATTTAAATCATGGTACTCCACGCAAAGTATTTAGAGTTTTCTTCTAATCACCTGATCTAAGCTAGGGTGTGTAGTATGTAGAATATTCCTGATCTTATTAGTTTTATTACATGCACTCACTTGACTAAAAAAACTTATATTAATTTACCATTATATAATATTTACTAATTTGTAATTCAAAACATATTTAAAAACCTTGGGTTAACAGGTTTTCCAGTTTTCTTCCACTGAGCCTGCACCGAAGTTGTAAAGGCTCCTATTGGCATCCAAAAGACCCAGGATCGAATTTAGGCAGGGATAAAATTTTGGGGGGTAATGTAGCATGTCACTGTAGTAATTCTATACCAGCGGTGGACTGTAGCAGTAGTGGTACTATAGTGGTGGAGGTACTGAAACAGGTACTGTAGCGGTGTTGGTAATACAGTAGCCTAGGTACTGTAGTATTACTATTTAATGAAGGGCCCTTTTGGCCAAAAAATGGGCTATCGGGCCTTGTATTTGGACCACTTGGTCTTGGGCCTTCTGGATATGTAATGGGTCAGCCTCTACCCAGTTTGAAAGAGGTATTCTCTTTAAATAATAAATGAGACTTTATCCACAACCTTTAAAAAAACATATTTTTAAAAATAGTTTCATATAAGAGTATATAGGCTAGCTTCTAGAAAATTAATATGGTTTTATTATGATCAAATTGTTTTCTATTTCTAACTTATTGAGGTATTAATACATTCTAGATTTTTAGTAATCTTAATATTTTCCATCAAAGTGAGGTTGTTTATGGGGAATCCATTCATCATTTACATTAATTCTTTCTATTCATAACATCTCACCATTTGACTGTTACATATAGGAAAGGTTTAGTTCAATAAAATATGAAAAATAAAAATTCCACTAATATCATTAATAGGTTGAAATTATGAACTCAGTTTTTTATAATAGTGAAAATAATAATATAGATAAACTAATTCTTGCTAATAATTTCACATTTTTATAACAATTTTTTGGTTGGAAAGAAGATGATAGATGACCTAGATTGGGGTGAATAGAACAAATTAAAAATTTGAAGTGGATAAAATTATTATAAATTCAAATTCAAATGGGTTAATTGTAGTGGAAAAATAAAATAAATATCAGAGGAAATTTTTACATTAACTCTGCCCAAATTGGACCTTGTCTACTGTTATACCTCTCTACTCAGCGATAGATACATTGTGAAAGATGCTGATTTTTATGTGGATTAATAACCCAATTACATCCTAATTTTTCTTCAGTAAGTGTAACTAGAATGAAACCTAACTTTTTTATGGGGTTTCATAACCCAAATACAATACCAACATCCGTTAGTGAGAGTCAAAACCTTAATAGTTTAGAATTTAGTGTTTGGAAGTCAAAACCTAAAGAATAAAATTGATTTTTTTGCAATATCATAAATATAATGTGATAAAATGTGTGATTTATGAGAACTAGTGTTACAAAAAAACTAGGATAAAATAAAAAATAAACTAAGAAATAATGGGTAATGGTTATTGACCAATTTATTATGAGGTCTTGGTAATATGTTACTAGATGTTGTATAAGTTTTTCTTTAGTCCCAACAATTATTTCCAATAAATGAAAACCTGATCACATGGGACTTGGTTTGTGAAAAACATAAATTTTTAGAGAAAAGATAATGTTCTAAAACATTATGTGTTCTTCTAACTTGAATGTCCTTTTAAGTCATCCCTAATCCTTTAAATATGATCTATATAAACTAACAATCAAATATCCAACTGGGTAATTTAATGAAATTTTAAACATTATAAATATCTAAGAGAGATAAAATTATAAGTCTACCATAATCATTACAAAAAATTATTCTAATTAAAATCATAAACACCTATTCAAACCAATTTTACTTACCTATTAAATAATTAAAATAACATAAATAATAATATGTTAAATCAATTCTATAAATATGATAAAACAATTTGACACATAAATTTAAATTTTGAAATACTTTCTAATTTCTTATAGTGTTTAATTATTCAAAATTTAATTATAATTAATAAAATGAAATAAAATAAGTTTTAATATATTGGTCATTATTAAATATTAATTTTTAAAATAATAAGTCAAATATATCAACTAAAAAATATAGAAATTTATAAAATTAAAATATATGATGTTTGATTATGCATGAATAATTATTAAATTAAATCTTATTCTAAAAACTATTAAAATAATTCAAAAAAATAAAATGGATTTTATATAATATATATGGGTTTTAGATATTAATAAATTTCATAAAATAACTAATATAATCATGCAATTAATCAAATTATAAAAAAAAGAAAAATATTGTATTCTAAAAAATCTTGATTTTAACAAGAAAATAAAGAATGTATTAAACTAACCCTGAGAACCAGGTGAACATGAGGTATACTAATTTTGTTTAGTTAAATTATCTTTCCATAATATCATGTTGTCATTATATGTAGTCTTGTGGTTGTTATAGTGACAGTGTACAAATAATAACATGCATTCACTTGTTATTTCAAACAGTCATTATAATGACTTTGTGTATAGTGTGCGGTAACTCTAATTATCATGAGTCTTTAAAAGAATTATCTTTAATATTAACACATTAATTCAGTACACTCTAATTTAGTTACTTGGAATAAACACTTTTCGTCACTTTAAACCCTCATGCGGTCACCTGAAACACCGCATGTGGTTGGTTTTGTCTTCCCATGCGGTCACATTATGAAACCTTCATATAGTCACATCGTAAAAAGGGATCACAGTAACAATGTTAAATGTGGGTTCAATGAAATAGTGTGAAAATAGGGTACATGGTCACTTCTAAAAGAGGGCTCATAGTCACATTGGCAAACCTTGTGGGGTAAAATGGAAAAACACTTTTCAATCACCTATCAACATAATTTTATGAAAACAAATAAATTTAGTTGATTTACATAATAATAAATGGTGTCATATCCTGATGTATATAGATGTATTTATTTGATAAAAACAAAATAAATTGTATTTTATAAATTATAGAATTCCTTAAAATAGTACATAGGATTTGAGAATCATTTAGATAAATCAAAAAATAATTTGAGACATCATCAGTTAATGAAATGTATATATTTTTATTTTCTATCAAATAATTGTTTTTAAAAAACTATGTTATATTATTCATTCTATCATGAAATAACTAAGTTAAACAATAAACTAAAAATTGTTTGTAAAAACCACAATCATGCAACTTGTTCAGAACAAATGTTCGAACAAATATAGTCTAAATTCGACATCATCTTGGTAGAATAAAAACCCAATAGACTTATAATATTTCATGTTAAATTTGTTTTCTATAAATTATAAAAACTATGGAATAATGTATAATAAAAATAAAGTAAGCTAGTAAAAACTATTTTCCATAAAGGAAAGAGTTATATAAAAAATAAAATATTGTTTAAGGAATTTTAATGATCAAAAATTAAAAAATAAATAAATAACAAAAAAAATTCCCAAAACCATGTCACCTCCTAGAAACTATAATAGAAGACTAATACCAAAATGATATATTTACATCTTTCAAGTGGATATTGAAACTTTTGGAGGACTCATTCTTCATCGAGGGAAATGAATTTTGATCGAGGTGTTACCTGCTCCAAATATTATAGACACATGCCATATCCAATTTAAAAGTACCCAACTAAATTAATCACTTATGGTATCCACAGTTTGTTAGGATAAAGTAATAATCGACTTAAAGCCTATAATGATATATCATCACCTCATATATATGAGGGATTAGGGTACTAACATGATAATGTTTATGAGGGTCATATTCCCTATCTTTGGTATGTCTCCATGGGAATCATCCTCGTGCCTTCTTATAACACATTGGCTAAAACATATTCTCAATTATATAGATACGAGTTACTAAAAATCTAATAAAAACAATGTAAATGTAACATAATGGAAGATACAACCCTACCAATGAATTTTATATAAAACTGTATTCATAATAGACTATTCATTACTCTAATTCCTAGACATGGATGATAATATGTTAATGTTATGAGAATAGAAAATTTACATCACATGCATGATACTCAACACTAATTCTATATAATCAGGGGTTTGTTGGACTTTTACCATTACATACAACTCATGTTGTTTAATATACGAATCATGTGTGTATGTGTAATCCACACATTTTATGAGGCTAAAGAGTTAGTGGGGTGTGTAACACTTATGGACCAACAGAGTTGTCCAACGTAAATAATGTGTCCTCCTATAGGAAATGGTGTGTATAACTCAAGATTTATTTTGGAATGTACTTTAATATATCATAAATAATTTCATTCTTTAAAATGGTTTTTTATTTGCAGATACACATCATGTAATATAATTCTCCCTAACATGATACACTATTTATTGACTGATAAAAGAAATGAAATGTTCTTAATACTTACACATAATGTGATCATGTCATCATTTCTAGAAACCGTAACATCTAAACCAACAATCTAAAAAAACACTACCCTTCCCCCAATGAATTCATTCACCTCTATCATTACTGAAATCCCAAACCATCATTTTTATAGTAATTTTCTTACCAATCATGCACCACCATCCAAACTAATAAAACTACATTACACCCCTCACCAAACAACCTTCACTATACATCTATAACTATCATAGAGGGTGTTTAGGGTGTTTATCCTACTTATTTTTCTATGTATATTATCATAGTAAATTGAATGTATATGTGACATGTATATCATTTAGGTGGTCGAGTGGCATATTCACTTGTTCTGTTAAAGTGGTCAATTTTTTTTCATGCGGTAGTTTAGTTGGTCATGCGGTTAATTAGAATGGTCTTTTATTTCCTTTATGGGGCCTATTATAGTCTTTGGGAGATAAGTTGGCTTTTCATGTGGTTGGTTGATTTTTTAACATGTTGTACTCATTTGGTTACATGTTTTTTAATGTGATGGGTTGTTTCTTTGTGCAGTCGATTGACACCATCGCTTGTTTATTTCATGTGGTCAATTTTGTTTTCATATGGTGGTCTATTTTTCCATGTGGTCGATTGGAATGGTCACTTTTTTCCTTTTGCGTTCAGTTGTTTTTTCATGTTGTAGGTTGGTTGGTCTTTTTTTTGGTTGGAATGTAACATGTTTTCATAGTATGGTATGTTTTTTTGTTCATATTTTAGTTTAGTTGGTCATCTGGTTCGTTGGGTACTTTCCCAAAATTTTTAAATTTATATTTTTCTATAGAATACAGCTAAAAGTATAGAATATAAAATTTCAACATTAATATATATTTAAATATTTAATTATGGGTATTCAAAGGGTATTTATAAGAGGATAATTATATCCTTGAATTTCATTGATTACAAAGGATGTCAATGAGTCAATTAGTATAGAATTTAATGAGATCTTTATTTGTGGATAATTATAGTCATTCCTATAATGTAAAATCCAGACGGTTTCATATAATTAGTTTCAAAATGAGTAAGTTTACTTCATTATTTTCTACATTATTTCTCTTGATATTTGAGGCTCTAGAGACTTTACCTGGTAGTCGAGGAATACTCCTATCATTGGTAAAATTTCTTCCAGTTGTGATTTTATCCTATGCATATGGGACCTATTTTTTTTGTATTGAATCATGTGAATATTTTTATTCTATTTAAGGGATCATTTGTCTTTATTCTAGTTGTACATATGGTATGGCTAAATATTATATTTTCATTTTGGGAGGTAGTATGCACATGCCTAATAAATATATTAAATTAGTTTAATTAAAATAGAATGGGGAAGGTAATAAATCACATGTTTTAATACTTTGATGTAATTTTCATTGATTTTGTATATTATTTATTACTTAATGAAAATAATTTTAGTTGGTATCCATGCTTGTTTTGTATTTGATTTTATTGTTGAACTATAATTTGTGGTTGTTTTATATCTCCTTGAATGAAAAGTATAATTGTGTATATATGACTAAAAAAATGGTTTCCTAGGAAAAAATCATGGCTATTGTGTGGATTCCCATGAATAAAAATCAATGAAATCCCATGATCCAAGATTTTGGAAAATATAAAAATTTAGATTTGTTTCTTGGTTTGGTTGCACATGTTGTGTTTCCTTGTGTAGTGTGGATTGTTTTGTGGGGAGGATGGTGATCAGTTGGGATGTGGTATGTGTTTAGTCGTAATGTTATGGTTTGTTTCCATGGAATTATATGTGGTTGTTATATGTTGTAGCTATAATATATGTAGGTTGGGATGAGATGTGGTAATGATATATTGTGGTTGTGTGATGTGGCAGTTTTGATGAGACGTGGTTATGGCAGGGAGCCTTATTGGCATGAGAAGGATTGTTTTTTGTGATATAGATATGTTGCGCTATTTGTTAATTAATAGAGTAATTAAATTTTAATGTTGGATATTTAATGGATAATATGATGAATTGGAATGGGTAGGAAACACTAATGAAGACTATAAATAAGATTGGACGTGTAGTTAAAGTGGGTTTTTAAATTTAAAAATTAATGGTCTTAGTAAGGATACATGTTATTAATTTGGAAAATATTCTATTGGATTTACTTGAAAAGAATGATGGAATGTGGCAAGTTATTTTTATATAGACTGTGTAGTATAAAACATTTATAGGTTGAAGTGAAAGTGGATGAGCTTGTATAACCGTGTGAGGTATGGTGAGTAGGGATGCAACTCTTGTTATGAGCACATAAGTTGGGCTTGTGTCTATGAGATATATCTAAATTATTTTTTCATTTTGTTTTCTATACTCACCCCACCTATGTAGACAACCATGTGTCAACAACCAAATATTTTAGATGGGTTTTTTCCAATATCCAGGTTGTTAAGAAGGATTGTTGGATACTCCATATTCCCTACCCACTCTTGTAGTAAAGTTTGATATGAATGGGCTATGATTTCCAAAAGTAAAAAAGTGAACTAGGGGGTATTTTTATGTGATGATGAGGTGGTTCTTGGTGGTGGGAATTCATGGCATGAGGAGGTCCTGAGATTGATTCTCTTTATTTCCATGATACCCTATTATTCTACATATAGGGATGTGGTTAAGATGTGATGTGATTGACCAGGTTTCTTTAAGAGGGTTTAAATGAGTTGGTCCAGGAGTCTTCATGAGGGATGTGATGTCATGTTCAATGTATAATACCTACATTTATTCTTCTACATGGGTTTCTTCAGGTGGTATTATATAGAGGTTATGGGATCACTAGGACATATGATGTTGGGGTGTATGAGCATAAAATTAGGGGTATAGTGGTCTGGGGGTACCCTTTCATTTATATTCAACTTATTGTGTTATTATAAATTGATATGATATATAGTGGTCATGTTATAGTGAAGATGATATTTTTTATATAAAATTCTTAGGATCTATTGGTTTTGTTGTTTTCTCATGGGATAATTCTTATACTCTTTTCACATGTGTATGAGAGTCCTTGGTTGTGGTCTTACTAACTATACTTTTTATTCCAATCCAATGTATATACAAATAGTTTTTTAGGTTTCTAGGAGGACTATGTCAACCATGTTATAAATTACTAGCTCTATAATTGTGGTTTTTTTGTTTCACTAACTTTGAATTTTCTATTGGGTATTTATTTTGAGAATCTGTATTTTTTTTAAAATTCTAAATTCATTGTGAAATAATTTTTTTTCTTTTTTTAAATTATATCATGGTGTTTCTTGATGGTTGATATCATTTATCATGATCCAACCTTATCTTTATTGATAAGGAATTTCATATGTGATATTATTATACTATAGGTTCTAGTTTCCAACCCAAGTCCAATTGAAGGTGGGAATTAGGTGTCAAAATCACTCTTATGTCATTATCGGCCCATGTGAGGTACCCTTATAGGTAGGTGGTCATGAAAAATGGGTATCAAATGAATGGTTGATATATATGATGAATTGTAAAGTTAGGAACTATGAGGATTTAATAGGTTGTTTGGGAAATGGTATCAAATGATCTTGGTTCACTGTTGGGGATAGAGAAGACTGGCTAGGGCACAAAATTTTAAGGGGCCTTGTGATCCAATTAAAGGACTCTAATATTACCAAATGACCAAGAGAGGTGGTGCTACTTTCATGATAGATACCTAGGAGTGATAAATGAATCATAATTGGTTGTATTATCATTTTAATTAGGTGATTTTGGGAAATTTAATTAAGGGATTTCTAATAAAATTCCACTCTACTAAGCTTATATAGTCTTAGGATTCACTTTTAGGTAGGTATGTTAGACATCATCTATGTGTGGTTTAGGTCAGTGAGGTTCAGAAGTCTAACCTCGTTGACCACTATAGGTTCGACCCAATTGAATATGATGATTAGTCTAAGAGGAAATTATTCACCTTTCAGTGAAAAACAATGGAAAAATATTATATTCCTGTCTCAGATCTTGATAAATAGTGCTGTTGAAGTAGAATTAGATTTCACTTAGCCTAATTTGGGTCCTGACTAAGTGATGGGTCTCGCTAGTGGGTAGTCAAATGGGTTGTAGATTTTTAGTGGTGGATTTTTTACATAGGGAATAATAATGATGTGAATGTTTTTTATAAATATTTGTAAAACTATTTTTTAGAATAATGTATATCATGAACAACAAATGTATTGAATAAGAAGCTTCTTCTCTCACTTTTTCAGGGGAGAACGTTTTTGTGAAAACATGGGATCATGTTTAATGGGAGAAATTTTTAGAAAATTATATACAATTTAGGTGTCGACACCATAGTGGATAGACATCATTAAATCTACAATCATCCGATATTCCACTCTTGACTTTTCCTTGTTTGATTTAGGATCCTTGAACTCCTTTTTTTAAACTAATTTATTTTTCCCTCCAGTACAAGACATAGAGAGGATTTATATTCCCCTAGTATTGACCATGATAGTGGGAGGATAGAACAACTTATTTGATGTGTATACAGGATGTAAACTAATGATGGGGAAACATTAGTCATGTGGGGATGTTTACTTGATGGAGATATAATTTTAGTATATCTCCCTTTGAATCGATTTGTTTTATTATCTTTGTGAAATTATAAATTAAATCTATAGGAGGCTCATGTTATCAGATTAAAATGGTTAACATGTATTTCTCAATAGTGAATAGGGTTCTCAGATAGGATGTAGAAACAAAGATCCCCTTCTATCCTTGATGACTGAGTTGTTGGTGGAAACAATAGACATTGGGATGGGGGAGGTTCTTAAGGTCATCAGGGAGAATCAATATTTTTTCCTAAAGAGGATGTGAAACTACTCCCAAGAGTTAATATCAAGTTCACGATAAATCTATAACTCAATACTTATCCAATATCTATGTATCCTTGTCAAATGACCCCATCAAAGTTTAGGTAGTTGAGAATTTAGATTGATAATCTAATCCATAAGGGTGTTGTCCAACCTAGTGTTTCACTATGGGGTTCTTCAGTGTTATTTTCCAATAAGTTGAGTGGAATTATAAGGCCATGTATAGGGAATTATAGGTTTAATTAGGTGGTTATTAATAATCATTACCCTATTTAATGGATCGAATAATATTTGGAGTAGTTGAGAGGAACTAGTTGGTTTTATATGATCAATCTTCAGTATGGATATCATGTAATGGTGGTCACAAATGATGATATCCCGATGACTACCTTCTAGTAAAGGTATGTGAACTTTAATTTTGTGTTCACACCATTCAGTGTCATTAAAGAAAAAATTGTATTCATGGGGTTCAATAACTCTGTGTTCCTTGAGTTCCTTAACATGTTGATAATTGTGTTCATTAACTAGATATTAATCTGCAGGAAGTTAGATGATGATTATTCTGAAAATCTTGGGGCTATCCTTCAGGTGCTTCGACACCACAAACTCTTTGAGAAAATTTCAATCTATAATTCTTAGAAATTATAGGTGAATTTCCATTGAAATATAGTTTCTTAGTTTGGTGTTCCCCTAGACCGTTCAAAGATAGAGAGAATTTATTCTTGGGTGGAACCAAAGAATATGTAAGAGGTTTGAAAAGTCCTTAATCTTTCAAGATATTAGAAATTGTTTTTTTTGATTCTCATAGATTAAATCCATATTGATAACTCCATCCAGGAAGGACCAAGATAGTATATAGACTAATTTTTGTTAAGAAGGTGCAACTACATAAAGGGGAATTTGATCAATACACTAGTTCTTCAGTCTCCATAGGAAGGGGTGATGTTTGATTTTTTTTTTGTGATTATTCCCATTAGGTTTTGGGATGTAACTTGATATAGAAGAAGGTGGAGATATATTAAAGGTCTAGGAACTTACATCCACATGGGAGTATTTATGCCACATTGGATCTATAGCTAGGAATAGTTCTATTTTCACAGATTCTATTATGAAATTATGTTATTAGATAATTCTTTGTGGTCTTCAAAAATCATAAGATATTGAGATATAACTTTTATCAGTGTGACCTTAACTGAGGATAATAGATGTGGATGGAGTTTCTCTAAGACTATGAATTTGATATCTCATATACCTCATGAGTGGGGAATTTTGTGACTAATGTAATTTCCAAGAAGTAACTAAATTATTTTGGTTAAATTTCCAGGGATACTTAGAGGGTGTTGGATGAGTTATAATCCCTATAACATTATTCAAGGACATTTGCTGGTAATGGTTTATTGATTCAAAATTCATCACATTATTATCTAATGTAGCAGGTGGAAGTGTCTCAGTGGTGAGACTCATTGGTGGAGGTGATGTGCAACTATGGTGACCATAGTGATTCTCTAGAGGGATGGTCAGGGGATGGTGAGAAACATATTATGTTTTATACGAAGTTTTCATTATGGTTGTGATTCACGAGGGAGTCCTTCATGAGTTTATGATCTCAACCTTTTTGGTAAAACCATGAGTATCCAAGATTTATTTTTGATTAAGGATTAAGTTTTTGTGGCAAAAGATGAAATGGTTAGTCATAGTGATCATTTATCAATATATATTTTCTAGTTAGTAAAGTAATAACATCATGTTCCTAGAAGTTTGTTGCAACACATGGATGTTCTTTGTTGAATTGGGTTGAAATCTTGTTGGAATTAATCATATGATTACCCCAATATTAGAGCAGATGTTATAATATCTGGGTAATTATGGATCAGTTGACTAAGTTGGATCACATATAGGATCTCACACTCTGGTCGGATTTAATCTTGACCGTTAATTCATTTTTAAAACCTTCTTTCATCTTCTACCATTGATCGAAACTAGGAAACTCTTGAAATATTCCATCTCCTCCTCCAATGTGGGTGTTGTCTCACTCATCCATGGACCAATCCATTAAATGAATGGCTATGAATAAATCCATTGGTGTGTTAAAAATATTTTTTAAACAACAACAAAACTTGTAGCGATGTCATCTTAAAGATTAATGAAACATATCCTAAATCCCCACCAACACTCCCTAATACATCACCACGTCAAAATATGTGTATCTTAACCCATTTAGGATTAGATTTGTGGTGCCTCAAGATTTGGTAGATCTTCTCAGTTTCCAATCTTTATAATGATATGCATAATATATATATATATATCTCAATCTATTTGAATAAAAAAACTACAATTAGACATGCATATAAAAACTATAAGAACTCAATAAGGCGTTAAATTTGATAATATCCCCACCTCTCATAAGCAAGTGTTTTGTGTCTATAAAAGGATAACACTCCTTCCCTTCAATTCTAATAATAACATACAACTTGGACCAATATCTTTTGTTTCTATACATTCAAAAAAAATAGTAAGGGACATTTGTTTATTTATTTTTAAGTTATAATCCTTATTATTGTTTTGATAAAGAATTTATTATTTCGTAATAGGTATTTTTAGTATATATATATATATATTTGAGTGTTTGTGTGTGTGTATTTATATATATGTTTATAAATTTTCAATAAATAGGGGGAGGATTTTTATATTCTAAAATTTTATTTCTAAAAGCCTTTGAAGGGGTTAATCATGTAATTTTATTCCAATTTACAAAGGAGTTAGTATTTAAAAAATGACGTGTTTTAGTTTTCTTAAATAATTTGGGGTTTAATATTATTTGATCTTATGAACCTATAAGGCCATTATTTTATGTAAATTTTCATAAAAAATTGTTATCACTCTATGTGCATATGTCTTACCTACACTCATGTACATCAATTTCATTATAAGATATGGTCATTTCTTATAATATGTGACATGTCATGCATGCACAAGTTTCACTATTAATTAACCATTCTTGTATGTACATCTACTGTGAGTAAACAATTCTTTCCTAATATTATATGATCAAAAGTATGTTAAAAGTGGATCCTATGGTTTCCTAGAATATATGAATGATTATCGTATTTTCATTTCATGTATTTTAATTACCTACTAAAATTAAATAAATTCAGATGCACTATTTTGTAAGATATTTATCATTAAGGTATATAAACATGTAGATGTTTATTATTATGTTATCAAAAACTTTTTTAATATAAAAAATCCAGTGAAAGAATATACATAAGTACAGAAATCTTAAAATGTTTTCAGAAAATTGGCACTTGAACATTGTAAATATGGTAGGAATGGTGTGTGAATCCATCCCTTAATAAGTAGGTAGGCCCAAGATAACCTTGAATGTTATAAGTTATTCCAGAATTTTGTTTTCAATAAGATTTCATTTAGTTTTTCAGAAATGTCACTGCATTATTTTCAATAAAACATTTCAAGTGTAAGTATTTTCAAAATGATAAAACAACTTCCAGATGTAAATAATTTCAACATTATTTATAAAGGTATTTCTGAAAGTATTTATTTTTGTTTTATTAAAGTAATTTTAAAATAATTCCTCAAAATTTATTTTCAAATAATGATTTCCTAAATGGTATTCCAACTGTTTTAGATACCCTCAATGAGATTTTTAATGATCATCCCATTATTTTCTAAATAATTTTCACAGGTATCATAGTGCTTATGGAGTAAGTGTGCACAAAATCATAGTGGACATACTGTTTAGTTATATTTACACTCAAATAAATTAAAAAATATAGTCTGATTTCCCCAAAATCTGGACCAGTAAAACGTCATTTTTATAATAAGTGTTGTGTAATTCTTCAGTTATTTATATAAAAAACAATTACATTGAATTTTTAGGAACTAAGTCTGGTAGCATAGGTTCAGGGTGTTATAATTGGTATAAGAGGAATGGTCTAAATAATTTTGTAAAATTAGAACCCTTCAATTGATTAGTATCCATTGTTAGTTAAATTTTCTCATTTTAATTCTTAGCTGGAAGGAAGGAGAACTCAAATAAGTCTCTTATTCCTTCCTGATGAATTACTTTCTAATATCATAACAAAATCATGTGAGAGGGAAAATATGACATATAAAGCCATGCAGCTTGCCAGAAAACGACTTTACAATATATCAGGTACACCTGATATACTTTGTCTTCATCATGGTTCTGGTTTTGTTTTCAAAGACATCAATAAAATGCAATTTTTCTTCTATAAACGCCAAGGAGCATATCCCGAAGACCTTTTTTGGTGTTTTACCCTATAAAATCAACCTAAATCAATATCAGCCTTTTATAGAGCAGTAGAAGATAGAAATATTCATGTTTCTTATATGTTCCAACTCTAAAGTTTTTGTTTCATGGGGAGAATTTACGATGAATTTGAAACATTCTAGGATGAAGCAATAAGACATTCCTATAGAAATAAATTCAAAACGACCTTCTAGAGTACTATAATGATTATCCTTCTTTAAGGCCTATTTTCTGGTGTTTACATCCATATCACATCGCTTACACAAGTTGCATATGGGTAAAAGATGTGGAGGAATTTGAATCCACCTTGAACTTTAATTTCATAGAGAGATATACTGGTAACCATGGAAGACACTTTACAGGCCTTGGGGTTAGGGTCTTAGATATCAAATTAGACTCAAGGTGGATGCAAACTAGAGGTGATGAGTGTCAACGAAATGTGAGGGCACAATTAAAATAAGAGGGTACAATGTAACACCCTAGGTTTCAAAGTGAGTTTTATGTATAAAGTATGATACATAAATGCAATAAATAAATAAATTTCTTAACACAAAGATAGAAGTAGTAAAAATTTTATTTATCCGTCACTAATACTATAATGACCCAAACTTTCATTAATGGAAATCCCTCATGATCTAATTAAATGTCTCCTTATGTAAAATGTTTATATAAAATGTCAACTTCTTTGGTTTTATGTTTTTGGATTTTAAAATACTGTTAAAAATTGTGACCATTGCTAATATAGCCATTGAACAATGATCACATGATTAGTATAAATATAAGGTTTTAATAAATCCAATTTACTCAGAAAATGGAAGAAATGGACTCATCTAGTAGAAATTCCCCATACGAATCCCAATTGCTAAAGCTCGGAATGGAGGTTGTGTCTTTGGGCTTCGCTATTGACCAAGACCAAGCTGAGCTTGAATATGTTAATCTCGCGTGGGACCGCCTACGATAGAAGTGTAAATTGATAGAGATTACCACTCGATCAATGTTATCCGAGCCACCACAAGAGTTTGTCACCATCACAAAACTTACTCCTCAGTTTTATGCGGGTGTTATAAGGGTTTATGTAACAAGACCTTAGCACTATGGTTATGTATATAATTTTTTATATAATAATGAATATACTTTCATTTTATTATTGTTACCTTGTAAATAGTTTTTAAAGCACAAATAGTATTTTTAGTTAATGTTCAACTAAGAAATCTATTTTGATGAATTAATGGATTTTTGAATTAAATAATATTTTAATAAAATATTATTATTATTATTAAAGTAATTTTTATTAAATGATCGTATAATTTTAAGAACGCAGTTGTAATTTTTATTAAGGTTTAAAATCCATTTTTGTCAAAACCCAAGAATTTTCGATAAATGTCGGTTTTTATTTTAAAAGTGGTAATTAATATATTTGTAAAATTATTTAGATAAAATGAATTTTATTTCTGGAATCAAGAAGTCAAAATTATCCAACAATGAATTTTTCATAATTTTTTGAGCCAGTCAATTTTTTCGGTAAAAATTAAATACTGTTTAAATATATAATGTTTTTTTTGACATCATAATGACCCAATAGTGATATAATAAAATACTATATGTTAGGTAAATATATTTTTTTCCATTAAAATAATGTGATTTTGGGTTTGTTTGATTTATTTTACAAAGCTTTAGTGGACCCTTCAAGACTTATTAAACATTTTGTCTTTTTAAATTGTTTTCCTTGGGAGTGGGACTCACCTCCACATAAGCAACCCCATTATTTTAATAAGTTGGGACTTTGGACTTATAAAATATTTTTTTCCACTTCCCTTTTCCAAAAACCATGGGCAAAAACCATGGGATGGTTTGTGGTTTGGATTAGTTTAATGTGAGGTGTCCCAAACCTAAATAATAAAGAATTCCCTCTCCTTTCCTATATAAACCCACCCAAGCTCCCACTTCCTCCTCACTCAAAGACTTTGGAGTTATTCCAACCTCTTACCTCCTCTCTCTAGAATCCTCCCAAGGTGCCCCAAGCTCCCAATAAGCCTCTCTCAAGCCTTTGGAAGTACACTTCCAAGTAAGGATTTTTCTTCCTTTCTCATTTTTGTCCAATATTATTTAAATTGTTATGCCCTTTTAATTTAAAATATAAATGTTGGGGTATGGTTTCCCACCTCTAACATAGTGCCCTCTTTATGTTTGAATTATGAGATACCCCTTTCTCTCTCAATTAATTCCTCCTGTATACACTTGTTACTATGCTGAAATTCTGAAAGGAATTTATCTCTCCCCACTTATATTCCAGCAATTATTTTGTATCATGAATCTAAATTCCATTACAATTGTTGGGAAATGTATCTATATGTCCCCATTACTTTCTATTTCATTTACATATGATGATACACCCCTTTCTCTCTCATCAACCATTTTTATGAGTTCTTATGTCATGCCGTTATGCTACCGAAATTGCACTACGCTTTTCCAAGCCAAAGTCATTGTGTAGTGAATACCATACCCATTTATCTGTCAAGGGTATTCATCTTTATGCACAATTACTTATTGTTTAAAGAGTCTTATGTATGTATTCCACATTATTTTATCGTGGAATAAAATATTATGTTGAATGATTCAATGTTTTATGATCCATGTGGCACACTTATGCATGAAATGAAATGTTTAAGAAGGGTGATACCTTATAGCACTCCAATGCATTGGGTAAAGTATAGTATCATGATACATCATGTGCAATGAGTGTTTACTCACACGAATTCAAGTAAAACGATGGTTTACTCATGCTAGATGTGCAATGGGGGTTTACTCATGCTCCATGTGCAATGATCCTAGGCTCAAACTAATTCCATGTTAAGTGTTGTTGCCACATTTACATGTTATGATTACCATACTTTATCATGGATTTATGTTTCTTCTTCTCTTGTGCTCTATTGATATGCCTATTGCCTAACATGTATTGTATTCCTCATGTTATTCCCTGTTTATTCGCTTACTGGGCTTTATAGCTCACCCTTTTCTTATGAATGTCCTCAGGTTATCCCATGCAATGCTAAGTACAAGGGAATGTAGTGGTCATGTAAAGAAAGTTTTCAATAAATATGTTTCATTTCATGTTTGAAGTTGTTATGTAATGATCATAATCCCCAAAGACACTAAAACTCTCGATCTTCCATGTTGTATCAAGTGAAGAGTTTATGTAATAAATCATGTTTAAGTTTTTCATAAAAAGAAGGGTTTTCATAGTTAGTATTAGAGGGAGGTTTAGTTATTTTTGGGATTAGGATTATAAAACCCTAGTAAAGCTATAGAGACAAGACTAAGTATAATAAAAACACACCTATGGTTTGGTGGGTATTGATTAAGTGGTGTATCAGGAAAATACATCCTTGTATGGATACGAGCAGATTGAGGCTGCTCTGGCACAGATGTATCCGAGGGGTAAAACTTGAAAACACTGCTTTGAGCTAGAATCGAACGGGAAATGGTGCATGAAAATGGGCCTTGCTGCACTCCTGGTTACAAAACTCCCAAGGGATATGCTTCGGTAAATTCACAAGCTTAGTATGAACCATTATTAAGGGACTAAAAAAATTCCCTAAGAATATATGTTAGAAAGTAGATCATGGATAACATAGACTGAAACTAATAGATTCATATGTTAAGAAAATAATAATTATTTATAAGTCATCAATTTTGTACTTGTATTTCCCTTTATGTGTTACCCCTAAATTTCCTTTTATTCCAGCCAATGGCCAGTAATAGGAGGATTCGGGCTAACAACCGATGTGAAGATCAATGTCCTGATTGTACTAATGAGATGCCCAATCCAATGGGAGCGGGAATTGTGAACTTTGTCACACTTCTCTATCAGATAACTCAAACTTTGAATAGAAAAATGGGTCAAGAGGAATGTTCAACCCCCCCTAAGAAAGAATAAGTCACCATCGAGAGATTCATGAGACAAAGGCCTCATACTTTTAATGGATTATCTGATCCCTCAATTGCTGAACAATGGATCGAATCCATTGAAAAGATCTTATCCATCCTTCAATTTTATAAACAAGAGAAGGTTCTCCTAGCTGCTTATCGTATGGAGGGTGAAGCTAATCAATGGTGGGAATTGATCAAAAATATGAAGCCTGAGGAGGAGATCGAGGCGTTGGAATGGAATAATTTCTGGAAGACGTTTTTTGATAAATATTTTCTGTGCACCCTCCAGCTTAATATGTAAAGGGAATTCCTTTCCATTAAGAAAAAAGGTGACGAATCTATTGGAGCGTATGAGGAAAACTTCACAAGTCTTGCATGATATGTTTCTAGCTTTATCATTACCCCAAATTCAATGTTGACCGCTTCTTTGTTGGGCTGAAACCTAGCCTGCAGAAAGCGCTGGCGATCCGTGACTATGACAGCTATGAAGAAATTTTCCAATGTGCCCTCAAGGTCGAAATAGAGATCAAAGAATCTCAGGGGTATCATGGGGATAAGAAGCATAAGGCGGACTTCAATGCTGGCAGTCCAATGCATAAATACAATGGTCCTAAGAAGATCCAGTACCACACTTTCCAAAGGTGCGGAAATCAGCACCCCAGAAATTGCTTGAAGGGGATGAGGAAATGCTTTAGGCATGGAAGAGAAGGGCACCTGACTATTAACTATCGACAAGAAAAACCCGCTGCTGAAATATAAGAGAGGAATGATCAGTTCGAACCTCAATGCATTGTTCACTACTACAACTGCAAAGAACCAGGGCTTCTTTCAAATCAGTTCCCTAAGCCAATGGTTTTCAGAGGCAACAAACAACCTCCAAGGTAGAAAGGGAGAGATTTTTCCATCACTACTGCCGAAGTGAACCCCGACAATGAAGTGGTGATAAGTACGCTAGTTATTCACTCAAGAATAGTGAATTTACATCTTGATTTAGGTTCTACACATTCTTTTATATCTCAAAAGTTTTTTAGAACAATCCCATCACCACCACAAACCATGGAAGTGAAGATGTTGGTGAGTATAGCAAATGGGGCAATCATTGCATCCCATGAATATAACTCCTACCCTGTCATAATCTATGGATTAAACTTTCCGAAGAACCTCGTCATACTCCCTCAAGTGGAATTTGATGCAATTCTTGGCATGGATTGTTTTTCCTTATATAGAGTCAACATAAATTTCCGTGAAAAGGAAATCACTCTCCATGTGGATAATCGACCCCTGAATCTATACAAGTGCAAGGAGGAAGATTAATCTACTTTAGCTCCATCATCTGAAGAATGGATAATACTGCCCTATGATCACGCGTATCGGGCCAGATGATTGAGTCTAAGGAGGAAACCATCCTATAAGACATGCCTATTGTGAGGGAATTCGCTGAAGTGTTTCCTGATGAATTGCCTGGTCATCCTCCTAGAAGAGATGTTGAATTTTAAATTGATCTTATACCTGGGGAATTTCCAATATCCAAGACTTAGTATAGAATGGATTTTTTAGAGCTTGAGGAGATGAAGAAATAACTATAGGAGAATCTGGATAAAGGGTTTATACGCCCAAGGGATTCACTATGGGGTGCACCAGTCCTCTTCGTTAAGAAGAAGGATGAGTCAATGATCCTTTGCATTGATTATCGCGAGATTAAAAAAATCATGATAAAGAACAAGTATCCTATCCCACGAATTTATGACTTGTTCGATCAGCTATGTGGAGCACTATACTTATCCAAGGTGGATTTTCGTTTGGGATATTATCAAGTAAGGGTGAAGAAGAAAGATATCCCCAAGACTACATTTCGTACAAGATATAGGCACTATGAATTCATAGTAATGCATTTCAGACTCACTAATGCTCCAGAAATCTTCATGGACTTGATGAATACAGCCTTTAGATATTACATTGACAAATTTGTGGTTGTGTTTATAGATGATATTATGATATACTCCAAAACCAAGGAGGATCATGAGGAGCATCTAAGAACTGTACTAGAGACCTTGCGGAAGGAGAAGCTCTATGAAAAGTACAACAAGTGTGAGTTCTGGTTGGAGGAGGTCTCATTCTTGGGCCATATCATCACAAGTAATGGGATATCTATGGATCCCTCCAAAACAGATGCAATTGAGGGATGGTCGATGCCAACATCGGTAATGGATATCCGTAGCTTCTTGGGGTTGGCTGGATATTATCGATGATTTGTCAGAAATTTCTCACGATTGCCCAACCCTCTTACCAAGATAACTCGGAAGGGAGTAAAGTTTTCTTAGAGTTATGAATGTGAAGAAAACTTCAAGGAGTTGAAAATGAGGCTTATCACTGTTCCCATGCTCAATTTACCCACAACTGGAGAACTTTTTGTGGTATTCAGTGATTCTTTGATGAAGGGTATGAGATGTGTGTTGATGTAGAATGACAAAGTCATTTTTTATGTTTCAAGGCAATTGAAAGTTCATGAATAGAACCATCCAACACATGATCTCGAGTTGGCTGTAGTGATCTTCATTTTGAAAATTTGATGGTATTATCTCTTTGGGGAGAATTGTGAAATATATATGGACCACAAAATCCTCAAGTATATATTCATATAAAAAGGGTTGAACATGAACCAGCGAAGATGGTTAGAGTTGATCAAAGACTATGACTGCTCTATCCATTACCACCCTGGGAAAGTGAACAAGGTGGAAGATGACCTAAGTAGAAAGGAACCAATGATTCTATCATTGATGAGAATTGAAAAGGATCTAATATTCTTAGATTTGATGAAGATATAAATGATAATCATAAATAAGGGAACATAATCAGTCCTTTCACAAATGATTGCTCAACCGTCACTTTTGGTATGGTTAAAGGATGCTCAAAAGGATGATATGTGAATTCAGGAAAAAGTGGAAGCTATCAGAAAAGGGAAATCCTTGGAGTTTAATGCTAATTAAGAAGGAATTGTGGGATTTGGTAAAAGAATACATGTTCCATCATGTCCGGAGATGAAGAAGGAACTTTTGGATGATGCACATAGATCAAATTTCTCTATTAACCTAGGAAACACAAAGATGTATCGATATCTCTGAGAGCATTATTGGTGGGATAATATGAAGAAGGAGATCGCGGAATATACATCAATGTACCTGCTATGTCAGCAAGTGAAGGTAGAGAGGTAGAAGTCTAAGGGTATGATACAACCATTGACCATACCAGAATGGAAATGGGATAACATCACCATGGAATTTGTCACCGGACTTCTGAAGACATCCAAAGGCAAAAATGCAATCTAGTTTGTTGTGGATCGTCTTACAAAGGCTAAACACTTCATTTCTATTTAGTAGGATTTCCCATTGGATCAAATGGTACATATATATATCAGGGAAGTGGTAAGGCTTCATGGAGTACCACTATCTATTTTGTCTGATTGAGATCCAAGATTCACCTCTTTGTTTTGGAAGAGTCTTTACCATGCTCTAAATACTGAACTAAACTTCAGGACGGCCTATCATCCTCAAACTGATGGCCAATCCAAGAAGACTATCCAAACACTTGAGAACATTTTGAGAGCATTCTTAATGGACTTTAAAGGAGTATGTGATCAACATCTTCCTCTGGTTGAGTTCTCTTATAATAATAGTTTCCACTCGAGCACCCAAATGACACCATATGAAGCCCTTTATGGGAAAAGATTCAGAACACTGGCATGTTGTGATGATATCGGTGAGCGTAAGCTGCTTGGACCAGAAGTGGTTGAAGAAATGGTGGAGAATGTAAAAACCATTCAGAAACATATCAAGGTAGCCCAGAGTCGACAGAAGAGTTATGCAGATAACCGTTGATGAGACCTTGAGTTTAAATTTGAAGACATGATCGTGTCGGGGTTGTGGCCTTTCAACTAGCAATTCCACCTACCATGGCCAAAGTACATGATGTCTTTCATGTATCCCTCTTAAGGAAGTACATACCGGACCCTTCACATGTACTCTCTTTAGAGGTGGTACATTTAGAGGATGCTATTTCTTATGAGGAGCAACCGGTAAAGATCTTAGATCATAGAGAAAAAGTACTATAAAATAAGACAATGCCCCTCGTCAAGGTGTTGTGGAGAAACCACAAGTTTAAATAAGCGACGTGGGAATCATAGGAAATGATGAAGCAGGGTTACCCAAATCTGTTTTAGTGTGGGAAAATGAAATTTCAAGGGAGAAATTTCTTAAGGGTCGAAGATTGTAACAACCCAAACTTTCATTAATGAAAATCCCTCTTGATCTAATTAAATGTATCCTTATGTAAAATGTTTATATAAAATGTCAACATCTTTTGTTTTATGTTTTTTCATTTTAAAATACTTTTAATAATTCTGATCGTTGCTAATATAGCTGGTGAACAGTGATCACATGGTTAATATTAATATAGGGTTTTAACAAATCCAATTTACTCAGACAAAGGAAACAATGGCCTCATCCAGTAGAGGTTCCCCATTCGAAGCCCATTTGTCAGAGCTCGGAAAGGAGGTTGCGTATTTGGGATTCTCTCTTGACCAAGACCAAGCCGAACTTAAATATGTTAAGCTCGAGTGGAACCACCTACGGGAGAAGTGGAAGTTGATAGAGATTACCACCCGAGCAATGTTATCCGAGCCACTCCAAGAGTCTGTCACCATCACACACCTTACTCTTTGGTCTTATGCGGGTGTTATAAGGGGTTATATAACAAGACCTTAGCACTATGGTTATGTATGTTATTTTTTTATATAATAATGAATATACTTTCATTTTATTATTGTTACCTTGTAAATAGTTTTTAAATGAGAAATAGTATTTTAGTTAATGTTCAACTAAGAAATCTATTTTGATGAATTAATGGATTTTTGAATTAAATATTATTTTATTAAAATATTATTATTATTATTAAATTAATTTTTATTAAACGATCTTATAATTTTATGAACGCAATTGTAATTTTTATTAAGGTTTGAAGGACATTTTTGTCAAAACCCATGAATTTTAGATAAATGTCATTTTTTTTAAAAGTGATAATTAAAATATTTAGAAAATTATTTAGATAAAATGAATATTATTTCTGGATTCAGGATGTCGAAATTATCCAATGGTGAATTTTTCATAATTTTCTTAGACGGTCAAATTTTTGGGTAAAAATTAAATACAGTTTAAATATATAACGTGTTTTATGACATCATAATGACCCAATATTGATGTAATAAAATACTATATATTCGGCCAATATATGTTTTACCATTTAAATAAGGTGATTTTGGGTTTGTTTGATTTATTTTACAAAGCTTTAGTGGACCCTTCAAGACTTATTAATCATTTTATCTTTTTAAATTGTTTTCCTTGGGAGTGCGACTCATCTCCACATAAGAAACCCCATTATTTTAAGAAGTTCGGATTTTGGCCTTATAAAATATTGTTTTCCACTTCCCTTTTCCAAAAACCATGGGCAAAAACCATGGGCTGGTTTGTGGTTTGGATTAGTTTAATGTGAGGTGTCCCAAACCTAAATAATAAATAATTCTCTCACCTTTCCTATATAAACCTACCCAAGCTCCCACTTCCTCCTCACTCAAAGCCTTTGGAGTTCGTCCAACCTCTACCCTCCTCTCTCTAGAATCCTCCCCAGGTGCCCCAAGCTTCTGAGAATCCTCTCTCAATCCTCTCTCAAGCCTTTGGAAGCACACTTCCAAGTAAGGGTTTTTTCTTCCATTCTCATTTTTATCCAATATTCTTTAAATTGTTATACCCTTTTAATTTCAAATATAAATGTTGGGGGTATGATTTTTCACCTTCCCCATACATACCTCTTTATTTTTTAATTATGAGAGACCCCTTTATCTCTCAATAAATTCCTCCTCTGTACACCCTTTACTATGCCGAAATTCCGAAAGGAATTTATCTCTCCTCACTTACATTCAAGCAATTCTTTTGTATCATGAATCTAAATTCCATTACAATTGTTGGGAACTGTATCTATATGACCCCTTACTGTAAATTTCATGTAAATATGATGAGATACTCCTTTATATCTCATCAACCATTTTTATGAGTTCTTGTGTCACACCGTTATGGTGCCGAAATTGCACCGCGCTTTTCCAAGCCAAAGTCATTGTGTACTGAATACCACGCTCATTTCTCTATCAAGGGTATTCACCTTTATGCACATTTACTTATTGTTTAAATAGTTTCATGTATTTATTACACATTCATTTATCATGGAATAAAATATTACGTTGAATGATTTAATGTTTTATGATCCATGTGGCACACTTATACATGAAATGAAATGTTTAAGTAGGGTGCACCCTTATAGTGCCCCAATGCATTGGGTAAAGTATAGTATTATGATACGTCACATGAAATGGGTGTTTAATCATGCTAATTTAAGTGCAATGAGAGTTTACTCATGCTCCATGTTCTATGAGGGTTTACTTATGCTCCATGTTCATTGAGCCTTGACTCATGCTAATTCCATGTTATGTGTTTTTTCCACATTTCCATGTTATGATTATCATAATTTTTCATGCCTTTATGTTTATGCGTCTCTTGTGCTCTACTGATATGTCTATTTCCAAACATGTATTGTATTCCTCATGTTATTCCATGTTTATTTCCTTACTGGGATTTATAGGTCACCCTTTTGTTATGCATGTCCTTAGGTTATCTCACGAGGGAATGTAGTAGTTATGTAAATGAAGTTTTCAATAAAGATGTTTCATTTCATGTTTTAAGTTGTTATGTAATGATCCCAATCCCCAAAGACACTAGACCTCTCGATCTTCCATGTTGTATCAAGTGAAGAGTTTATGTAATAAATCATGTTTAAGTTTGTTATAAAAAGCAAGGTTGTCATAAATACACCACTCCATATAATAAATAACCCATAAAACCCATTGTTGTTGACAATAAAACAACTAGAATTCATCAAAGAAACACAATGAGGCCAACTGGGTAGTTTATATCTCTTGAATCTATTATAAGTAAATAAGTTATAACAAAAGCAATAGAAAAAAATTGAGAATTAGAGGAAAATATACCACCATTTGGAAAGTAGTAGAATGAGCATCGAAGAATTTTAGTCACGTTGAATACACTTGAATGAAAAAAATATAATAATTTTTGTTACCGTTATAAATTTTTCCATTAGAACTTTTTTTTGAAGTTGAAAATGACCTATGATAACCATTTAAATGTATATATATATATTTATATGTATATATATATATAGAAAAAATATTGATTATATATTATTATTCATTTTTTATTTTTTTTGAAAAAAAGTGAAGTTTAATGTTTTCAATTATTTTTCTAGTTTAAATAAATTAAAATAATCTTTGGACTATAAGTATATTTTAAGTATTATTATAAGATTTATGTAATATAAAATATATATCTATTATATGAAACTTAAAATAAGATATATAAAACTTAAAATAAGATGTAAAGAAAATATTAAAAATAAATCAATAATTAATACAGACCATGTTTCTCTAAACCGATCCGCCCTTGCCTCCTCATCAGTTCGATTCAGCGGACTAACCAATCCACACTATCCGTCAATTATCTTGTGAACCCCAATCCCGCATCGCGCTACAAATGTGGCTGCATTTATGTTGTGAACCCCAATCCACACAATCCATCATCTTCTACCTTTGATCGAAACCAGGAAACTCTTGACACATTCCCTCTCCTCCACTGATGGTGGTTATGTATCACTTATTCGTGGCCTGGTCCCTTAAATTCATGTCTATGAACAAATCCATCAGGGTGTTAAAAATATTTTTTAACTAGCATCAAAACCTACAACGATGTGATCTTACGAATTAAAAAACATATCCTAAATCCCCACCAGTACTCCACACAACATAATCACTTCAAAATATGTGTATCTTCACCCCTTTAGGATTAGATTTCTAGCACTGCAAGATCTGGTAGATCTTCTCGATTTCCAATCTTTATAACGATATGCATATATATATATATATATATATATATATATATTAATCAGTTTGAATAAAACAAAAACTACTATTTTATATGCATATCAAAACTCTCTCAACCCAATCTAGCATTAAATTTGAAAATATCCCCCCTCCCGTAAGCAAGGGATTTATTTCCATAAAATGAGAACACTCCTTTCCTTTAATTCAAAAAACAACATACAACTTGGACCACCATCTTTTTGTTTCTCTACATTAATCAAAACAAATATTAAGGGACCCTTTTTTATTTATTTCTAATCTATAATCCTTATTATTGTTTTGATAAATGATTTATTATTTTATAATAGGTATTGTCAGTATATATATATGTGTGTATATATATACATATATGTATATATGTCTATCAATTTTCAATAAATATGAGAATGATTTTTCTATTCTAAAATTTTATTTCTAAAAATCCATGAAGGGGTTAATTGTTTATTTTTATTCCTATTTTCAAAGGAGTTAGTATTTCCAAATGGATGTGTTTTAGTTTTCTCAAATAATTTTGGGTTTAAGATTATTTGATCTTATGCACCTAGAACACCATTATTTTATGTAAATTTTCATAAAATATTGTTATCATTTTATGTGCATCATTTCTATATGAACTCATGTACATCAATTACATTATAAGATATGGTAATTTACAATAATATATGACATGTCATGTATGAACCAATTTCACTATTACTGAATCATTCATGTATGTACATCTTTAGTGAATAAATAATTCTTTCCTAAGAATATATGATCAAAAGTATGTTCAAAGAGGATCATATGGTTGAATAAAATACATGAATGATTATCGTATTTTCATTTCATGTATTTTAAGTACCGTCTGAATGTAAAGAAATTCCATTGCACTATTTTTTAATAGATTTCTTATTAAGGTATATAAACATGTAAATGTTTATTATTATGTTATCAAGGATTTTTTTAATATAAAAACTACAGTGAAAGAATATACATAAGTATTGAAAGATTAAAATATTTTCATAAAATTATCACTTGAACATTGTAAATATGGTATGAATGGGAATCAAACTCATCCATCAATAATTGGGTAGGCCCAAGATAGCCTTCAACATTATAAGTTGCTACAACATTTTGTTTTTAACAATCTTGCGTTAGTTATTTAGAAATGTCACTGGATTATTTTCAATAAAAATTCTCAAGTGTAAGTATTTTCAAAATGATAAAACATATTCCAAACATAAATAATTTCAATATTATTTTCAAAGGTATTTCTAAAAGTATTTATTTATGGTATTATCTAGGGAAATTTAAAATCATTTCTCAAAATCTATTTTCAAATAATGATTTCCTAAATGGTATTCCAACTGTTCTAAATCCCCTTAATGAGAATTTTAATGCTCATCCCATTATTTTTGAAATGATTTTTATAGGTATCAAATTTCTTATGGAGTTACTATGTGCAGAAGCATAGTGGACATACTGCTTAATTTTATTTTCACTTTGATAAATTGGAAAATGAAGTCTAATTTCTCGAAAACCTAGAACGGTAAAAGATCATGTGAAGACCCAGAATTTCAATGTATTTTTTTGAAATATATGGGAATTTTACGAGTTCACGAAAATTGACGGCGCGTGATTTCGGGGCCCGGAGTGCCTGAAATGAATTTCTGAACTTTTTTTCGGATACGTTCAGTAAACGTGTGAGCGGGTTTTTGTAACTTTTAAATCAGTGCTCAGAATTGAAATCTGAGCACACCGTTGAACTCGCAGCGCTAGTATTCATTTAAGGAGAAATTCACCTCGACCGCAGTAGGTCGAGGGTGAAAGTTAGTTTTTCACTTTTCATGGAAAAATAAAAATAAAATTATTTTAACATTTTATTTTTATTCTTGAAACCCCTCAACATGGGTTATGGAGGTGGAGACCACCAAGCCCAAAACCTCCCAAATTTAATTTATGGGTGGGACCACCCAAACCCTAAAATCCTTCTTTAATATTGAGATAACTCTTGAACTCCCCTTTAATGGGAGATAACCTTTGGTATCCCCCCACTTTAATGGTGCCAACCACATCATAATTAATGATGTCAATTTAATTTTGTGCAAAAAATTAAATTGGTGATACACAACATATTGGATACTTTTCTTTTTGGGTGGAATTGGGAGAAAGGATTGGAAGAGGAGAACCTTGGAAGAATTATTTTTCTCCAACGAAAAACGCTTCTCCAACGAAGAACGCCGACGTTATCCAACATATTCAACTTCTTCCTCGGGACATCCTCCAACGTGGGATGTCTTCAATAGATGACCATTCTTCCCTCCTCATCTATGTCAACAAATAAACAAGGTAGGGGAGTGTTTTAAACTGATCAATGTTAATTTTTCCCCTCACATTGAATCACCCCCCTTGAGCCGCTTTCTACTACTCTAACACAGAGGGTGCAGGAAAAAAAAGAATGGTTCGACCCCTCTGTAGTTCTTCATGAATGGTGTGTTCTTCATGATGGAAGAAGATGACTTTGTGCCACGTAGACGAACGAAGAGAGGCCGACCAAACCTGCCGCTGGCGAAGGTGCGATGCGCGATCACGCCATGTATAGGGGACGGATAGACATCCGACCCTCCACGGAGGACCGCCGCCCCGCCAGACCGCGCCCCCCATGCCACCTCAAACCGCCCCAGGGCCACCGCCGCCCCACGACCGCCGCCGCCCCCACCGCCCCCCCCCCCATCGCCCCCACCGCCGCCCCGCCACCCCCACCGCCCTACGCCACCCGCGGCCACTACGGTCACCCCACTACCCCGAGGGCCGCTGCCTAGAATGGGCCGCCCGGCGCAGGCGGGGCCGGACCCAACGGGTCGGGCCGGGTCGGTCCGACCGGGTCAGACCGGACCCGAACCAGTTTCGACCCTATACTCTCTTTTGGCCATAACTTTGGCACCAGGCATCTGTTTGAAGAACCGTCTATAGCGCCAAAAACCTTGGAGCAAGACGGTCTATTTGGTATAACCCACTGGAGATTCTGATAAAGTTGGGGTATGGTCAGGTTGGATCGAGCATGAATCCAACTGAGCCCTCAGGACTAAAAGGCTAATAACTTACAGACCGGGCGTTTGTTATGCACCGTTTGTTGCGTTGAGACCCCTATGACGTGTCAGTCCTTTGAGAAACTTCTTCATGAGACTTCGTGGTAGTTGGAGTATCGATCAGTGGATTGTGGAGAAGACCCTCCCGGAGACAGTCGAGCTTAGTGTGGGAACCTTGTAGCTGGTTGTGGAGGTGTACTAGGATCCTGTGTGGGTCTGACGACGTACTGGAGATGTACTAGGATCATGTGTGGGTCTGAAGACGTACTGGAGATGTACTAGGATCCAGTGTGGGTATGACAACGTACTAGAGATGTATTAGGATCCTGTGTGGGTCTGACAACGTACTAGAGATGTACTAGGATCTTGTGTGGGTATGCCGACGTACTGGAGATGTACTAGGATCCTGTGTGGGTCTGATGATGTACTGGAGATGTAGTGGGATCCTGTGTGGGTCTGACGACGTAATGGAGTTGTAGTGTGATCATGTGTGGGTATGACAATGTATTGGAGACGTACTCAGATCCTGTGTGGGTCTGACGATGTACTACAATCCTCTATGGGTATGATGATGATTTATAATCCTTCGTGGGTCTGCCTCTTAATAGAGTAAGATGAATTAGTAGATACATCTAATCATCTATACTAATGTACCTAAATATATAACTGGTGTGAGCTGAGTTTGTACCTGTGTGGTACTCATCTTCGTGGTATTTCCTTCCTTTGTGGAATAGTTGAGCTTTGGGATTTTGAGTTGGACCTTGTGTTTCCTCATGATTGAGATGGGTATCCTTGATAACTTAGGTATATTTATGGGTATATACCTAATTAGGGTTGTCAGTTGTTTTCATGATTTGTGGTTTATCCTTTCTGGATTTGTGAGACCTTGAGGGTCTCGGGGTTTCTACTGAGTATTTTTATACTCACCTCTGCACGGGCTATGCCTGAACCTCATTGTGTTTGCTGCAGACGACAGACAGTGCTGATTGAGGACGAGAGTACTAGAACTAGAGGTAGCTCAGAGGTGGACCTTAGACGAGGCATACCGCAGAGACGACCGTTTGAGAGGTGTACCTACCCTTTATGTATGATCCTTGGAGAGTGATCATAGGATCTGTTCTAGTTTACTTGTACTTTCAGTTTCTTGTACTTTCTAGTTGGGCTTGTATTCGGACCCCTTTTTCTTACTGTACTCACTCTGTTTACTATTCAATTTAATTGAGTTCGTATCTTGCTGTGTGCTTGGTTTCGTGTGTTTATAGGTTATAAAGAAAATGCCTTACCAGTTTTAGGGAATACACCTTCGGTGCTAGTTGCCAGCCCCTAGCCTATGGAAGGAGGTCTTGGGGTAGTCACGACACGAGCCCCGGGGGACTGGTTGTGACAAATTGGTATCAGAGGGAGGTTTTATCGTAGAACCTAGGAATCTGATATTTATTTTAAAAAAAATATTGTTAAGTGTTATGAGTGTGGTTATGAGTTTAGGGAATCTAGTGTTGGTGTGGCGACCGACTTATCCATACAACAGGACCTTGCCTTCTGATTTCTGACTCTATGCATGAAAACCCTGATTGCGTGTGTGTTTTGAAGAGTTTTATTTGTGATCTATTTGAGTCATATCACCAGGTATAACTTATTGACTGTGGTGCACCTGTTTCTTTTCAGGATGCCTCCACGAAGACAACCATCTAGGGTTTCAGATATAGTACACACTGATAGCCCACTGAGTGACGAGGCCTTAGTGCAGGACCCTCTTCCAATAGAGGCACCAGAGATACCATTACCCATTGGTCCACCGATGCCACCAGCCCCAGCAGAAGAGGGTGCACATCTCTTGAGCGTGTCGCACGAGTTCCAGTTCCATAGGCCACCCAGGTTCGGGGAGATACGGACCCACAGGCGGCTGAAGATTGGATGGAGGCTGTAGTGAGAGTCTTAAAACTGGTAGAGATTCCAGCTGATCTCATGGAGATCCTTATCGCTAGCCTTCTACAGGAAGCAGTAGGAAGATGGTGGAGCTTGATGCTTCAGGTTCATGACAAGTTGACGCTTCTCTGCGTAGACTTCGAAAGCCTGTTTCGGGCAAAGTTTTTCCCAGAGACTCTTTGCGCAGTGTACATATAGGAGCCTCTTCATTTGCAGCAGGGCGGCATGACTGTGGCTCAGTACTCAACGAGGTTTACTGACCTCTCATGCTACTCCACCGATATGGTGCGAGACCCATTCTTCAGGGCCCAGACCTTCGAGCAGGGACTCAGGTGGGAGATCAGGGCTTCGATGATTTCTATCAGCAATCCGACACAGGCGGGGGTTTTAGAGCAAGCCCTATTAGTGGAGAGTTTTCTTGCTGAGCCGTCACTAATAGAAAGATCCACCACCGAACATCATGTAACAGAGTCTTCTACAGCTGGTAGCAGACAGATGTCACAGAGGTCCAAAAGAACCAAACCTACACGTGGATGGCCGCATGACTCAAGATCGGTTGTGCAGGGCACCATAGATAGAACCAGTCATGCAGGGAACATGCAGTGTTTCACATGCGGCGTGCAGGGTCACATGGCTCGTGACTATCTGACCCACAGTACGGATGATCAACAGACAGATGAGGGACTTCCCATGCAGAGATAGAGGTTCAATAGAGGTGGTCCGCAGGGAGCAGGCAGACGTGGCATAGGAGCTGTTTGTGCTGCTGGTAGTGGGCGATGATTCAAGATGTTACGGCCACCACCACTAGGAGGTCCACCACGTCCGTAGGGAGTATGAGGACAGGGGCGAGCTTAGCTCCAGGCAGATAAGGCCTACGATCACGGTGCTCTAAAGATTATACAAGGTACGATTTGTGTCTACTCCACCTTAGCTACAGTTCTTATAGACATATGTGCCAGTCATTCTTTTTTTACACTGCCCTCGTTCGGAGCTCGAAGATTTCAATGGAGTCGTTGGATCGATCCTTACAGCTAGAGACTCCTACGAGAGATGATTCGACAATTACATACTAGTTCCAGTAGTGTTAGATTACTCTAGGAGGCGAGAGTTTTGGTTGTGATCTCCTAGTAGTGGCGTTGAGGCCTTACGACGTCATATTGGGTATGGACTGGTTATCTGTAGTCCATGCTCAGATTGACTGTATTAGGTGAAAATTGTGGTGTGTCTGTATGGATGAGACCAAGTTTACCTTCACCGATGAGAAGGGAGCCTTTGCAGCACATGATGGACTTACCTGGACGAGAGTGCATCTGATTACACATCAATTGGCTAGCCTTACCCTCAGAGCTGTTGATGTGGAGAGTCTAAGTTATCCTGTAGTGGTGGACCAATACGTGGATGTTTTCCCTAATGATGTTTTGGGTCTACCTCCTCGCAGAGAGGTGGAATTTTACATTGACTTGTACCCAGGACGACACCGATATCTACACCAGCGTATCGGATGCCTCCCGTGGATCTTCATGAGCTGCGAGAACAACAAGAGGACTTATAGGGGAAAAGGTTCATTCAGCCCAGTTTTTCTCCTTGGGAAACCTAGATTTTGTTCTCCAAGAAGGTGGATAGGAGCTTGAGACTTTGTGTCGACTATCGGTGCCTGAACCAGGTGACCATGAAGAAGAAGTACCCACTTCCGAGGATTGAAAACCTCTTTGATCAGCTAAAGGGAACACGGTGGTTCTCGAAGATAGACCTCAGATCAGGCTATCACCAGCTCAAAGTATGAGATGAGGATGTACATAAGATGGATTTCAGATGTCGGTACAACCACTACGAGTTCTTGGTTATTCCATTAGGCGTAAGAAATGATCCAGTAGTGTTTATGGGACTCATGAATAGGATCTTTCATACATACCTTGATCTCTTTGTATTAGTCTTCATTGATAACATAATGATCTACTTGGATACTGAGGAGGAGCATGCCTATCATTTGCAGATAGTTCTGGAATCACTTCGAGAGCACCAGCTTTATGGTAAGCTCTCGAAGTGCCAGTTCTGGATCTGAGAGGTTCAATTTCAGGGACATGTCATATCAGAGGCTGGAGTTGTAGTGGATCCGGCGAAGATTGAGGCGGTACATGCTTGGGAGACACCCATGAGTGTGATGGAGGTACAACGTTTCCTAGGTTTGGCTAGATACTACCGGAGATTTATGCCAGAATTCTCCAGAGTTGCAGCACCACTATCAGCGTTGACGAAGAAAGGGCAACCCTTCGTGTGGTCGGAGAGATACAAGCGGAGTTTTCAAGAGCTGAGGAAGAGGATGAATAGTGCCCCCATCTTTAGGTTACTAGAAGAGGGCGTAGGGTACGTAATCTACTGCGATGAATTAGTGACCGGACTCAGATGTGTCTTGATTCAGGAGAGAGAAGTGATATCTTATGGTTCTCGATAGCTGAGACATCATGAGGAGAACTACGCAACCTATGACCTAGAGTAAGCAGTAGTGGTATTCTCCTTAAAGATGTGGCAACATTAATTGATGGTCAAGTGTTTTACAGTGTACTATGATCACAAGAGTCTCAGGTATATCTTCTTATAGAAGGACCTGAACCTGAGACAATGATGTTGGCCTAAGTTCCTCCAGGACTATAACATCGAGATAGTCTATACTCATGGGAAGGGGAATGTTGTAGTAGATGCACTCAGCAGGAGATCTGGTATATAACTGCTAGGTGAGGAGACAGAGTAGCTGGCCACTTTGCAGATATCCTTTGTGGATTGAGATGGAGCAGATTTTCTTTAGTCTCTTACAGTCACTCCCCCACTTCTTCAGCGAGTCATGGAGGCGTACCATGGGGATACTGACTGCAAGTCTCTATGTGCTCAGATATCTATAAGACATGCACCTGATGGATTTTCTGAAGGTGGGGAGCACGTCATTCTCTTCAGAGTATGTACCATGGCACCAAGGTCCCTTTTGGAGGAAGCGTTGAGGGAGTTCCACACATCCCATCAAGCGGTACATCCATGAGTGGAGAATATATACCAATATCTCCGACGACAACACTGGTGGCCGAGAAAGAGGAAAGAAGTAGCAGAATTTGTCTCTCGATGCCTCACTTGTCATCAAGTGAAGGTAGAGCATCAGGAACCAATAGGCTTGGTTCAACCTTTAGAGGTCCGAGAGTGGAAGTGGGATGGGATATCCATGGATTTTGTGATAGGACTTCCACGTACATCTAGGGGTCATGATTCTATCTGGGTGATCGTTAAACGACTCACCAAGTCGGCCCACTTCCTACTGATCAGAGGGAAGGGTTCAATAGTGAGCTTGGGATGCCTCTATGTGCATGAGATTGTACGACTACGTGGAGTACTCTTCACGATTGTCTCCGACCGTGATGCATGTTTTAATTCCCGGATATGGAAGGGGTTGCAAGAGGCTTTTGGGATGCATCTTCATTTGAGAACCACCTTTCATCCCCAGATGGATGGTCATACTGAGTGGACCATTCAAACCCTCGAGGAAATGCTACGTGCTTGCGTCCTCGACTTCGGTCTCATTTGGGAGTATCAATTTCCTCTGGTGGAGTTTTCATACAACAATAGCTATCACTCCACTATTGGGATGGCACCTTTTGAGGCATTGTATGAGCGACCTTGCAGATCATCTTTGTGATGGACTGACCCAGGGGAGTCAGCACTAGTGGGACTAGAGATGGTATGGGCTACCATAGAGAAAATGCAGATCATCCAGGAGCAGATGAAGACTACACAGAGCAGGCAGAAGTCTTATGTTGATAAGAGATGGAGACCTTTATATTTCGAGGATGGTGACCACATATTTTTATGGGTCTAACCCCGACGAGGTTTGCGGAGATTTTGCTACATGGGAAAGTTATATCTGAGGTTTATCGGACCCTTTAAGGTCCTCATCAGAGTTGGCGAGGTGGCTCACCACCTAGAACTTCCCCTCAGTTGCACATGGTGCACACCATCTTCCATGTATCCCAGCTGAGGAGATATGTTCATGACCCTTCTCACATTATCGACCATGGAGAGCTGGACATCGATGATGGAGGGATGTTTTTGGAGGTTCCATTGGATATTGAGGATCGACAAGAGCAGGTCCTTCATGGGTGGTCCATATCTCTTGTGAGCGTTCACTGGCAGCATGAGAACCTCTAGGAGAGCACATGAGTGCGGGAGGCTTAGATGCATGCTCAATACCCCCACTTGTTCCCTTAGTTTGAGTTGTGGCTTACGGGGATGAAAAACCCTGAGGTGGAGAGAATATAAAGACCCAGAATTTCCATGTATTTTTTTTAATATATGGGAATATTATGAGTCCGAAAAAATTAACGGCGCCTGACTCCGGGGCTCGGAGTGCCCAGAATGAAATTATGAACTTTTTTTCAGGTCCGTTCAGTAAACGTGCAACTGAGTTTTTATAACTTTTAAACCGGTGCATGGAATTGAAATCTAAGGACATCGTTGAACTCGTAGCACCGGTATTCACTTAAGGAGACCTTCACCTCAAATGCAGTAGGTCGAGGGTAAACGTTAGTTTATCACTTTTTGTGGGAAAACAAAAATAAAATTATTCTAACATTTTTTTTAATTCTTGAAACCCCTCAACATGGGTTATGGAGGTGGGGACCACCATGACCAAAACCTCCCAATTTGAATTTAAGGGTGGTGACCACCCGAACCCCATAAACTCCTTCTTTAATATGGAGATAACTCTTGAACTCCCCTTTAATGGGAGATAACCTTTGGCATCCTCCCACTTTAATGCCGCCAACCACATCGTAATTAATGACATCAATTTAATTTTGTGCCAATAATTAAATTGGTGAAACACAACATATTGGCTAATTTTCTTTTAGGGTGGAATTGAGAGAAAGGATTGGAATAGGAGAACCTAGGAGGAATTCTTCTTCTCCAATGAAGAACAATTCTCCAACAAAGAACACCGATGTTCTCCAACGTCTTCGACTTCTTCTGTGGGACATCCTCTGACGTGGGATGTATTCAATTGATGATCGTCCTTCCCTCCTCATCTACGTAAAAAAAAAACGAGTTAGGGGTGTGTTTTAAATTGATCAATGTTAATTTTTCTTCTCACATTGAATCACCCCCTTGACCCGCTTGCTACCGCTCTAACGCGGAGGGTGTGGGACAAACAGACATGGCCTGACCCCTCTACCATTCTTCAAGAATGGTGTGTTCTTTGTGATGGGAGAAAGAGGATTTGTGACACAAAGAATAATGAAGATAGGTCGGCCAAACCAGCTGCTGGTGAAGGCGCGGCGCACAACTATGCCGCATGGAGAGGACGGTTGGCCATCCGGCCAGCCGCGGCTAATCGCTGCACTACGGCCGCCCCACCGCACCACACCGCCCAACCGAACCATAGCCTACGCATCGCCCCATGACCTCCACCGTCCCGCGACCTCCATCGCTCCATTTCCCCCATGGCCTCGACTGCCTCGTGGCCTCCATGGTCCCCGCAACCCTTGCCACTCCTCATCCCCCGTGGCCTCTGTGGCCCCGCACCGCCTGCAGCCTCTATGGCCCCCGCGGCCCCCGCGGCCTCTGCGGCCTCCACGAACCCTGCGACCTCTACCACCCCGTGACCTCCATGGCCTTGCGCCACCCATGGCTTCCCCGCCACCTTGTGGGCCACTGCCCAGGCCAGGCCAACCTGAAACGGGTCGACCTAGGCTGGGTCGGACCGGACCCAGACCCGTTTCGACCCTATACTCTCTTTTGGCCATAACTTTGGCACCAGACATCTGTTTGATGAAACATCTACGGTGACAGAAACCTTTGAGCGAGACGGTCCATTTGGTATACCCCACTTGAGATTCTGATAAAGTTGGGGTACGATCGGGTTGGATCGAGCATGAATCCAACCTAGCCTTCAGGACTAAATGGCAAATAAATTATAGACCTGGCATCCGTTTGATGCTCCATATATTGCGTTGAGACCCCTATGACGTGGAGGTCCTTTGAGATACTTCTTAATGAGACTTCATGGTAGTTGGAGTATCAACTAGTGGCTTGTGGAGTGGACCCTCTCAGAGACAAGCGAGCTTAGTGCGGGAACCCTATAGCTGGTTGTGGCGATGTACTATGATACTGTGTGGGTCTGACGATGTACTGGAGATGTACTAGGATCATATGTGGGTCTGACGACGTAATAGAGATGTACTAGGATCCTGTGTGGGTCTAACGATGTACTGGAGATGTACTAGGATTCTGTGTGGGTCTGAGGATGTACTGGAGATGTACAAGGATCCTGTGTGGGTATGATGATGTACTGGAGATGTATTAGGATCCTGTGTGGGTATGAAAACTTACTGGAGATGCACTAGGATCCTGTGTGAGTCTAACGACGTACTAGAGATGTATTGGGATCCTGTGTGGGTCTAATGATGTACTGGAGATGTACCGGGATCCTGTGTGGGTTTGGCGATGTACTACGATCCTCTGTGGGTCTGATGATGATTTATGATCCTTCATGGGTCTCCCTCTTAACAGAGTAAGATGAATTAGTAGATACATCTAATCATCTATACTACTATACCTAAAGATTTACCTGGTGTGAGATGATTATGTACCTATGTGGTACTCATCTTCGGGGTATTTCCTTCATTTGTGGAACAGTTGAGCTTTGGTATTTTTAGTTGAACCTTGTGTTTCCTCAGGATTGAGATGGGTATACTTGATAACATAGGTTTATATATGGGCATATACCTAAGTAGGAATGTCATTTGTTTTCATGATTTATGGTTTATCCTTTATGGATTTGTGGGACCTTGAGGATCTCAGGGTCCCTACTGAGTATCGTTATACTCATCCCTGCACAGGTTATGCCCACACCTCGTTGTGTTTGGTGCAGACGATGGACAACACTGACTGAGGATGAGAGTACAAAGACTGGAGGTAGCTCAGAGGTGGACCTTAGACAAGACATACCACAAAGACGACCGTTAGAGAGCTGTACCTACCCTTCAGGTAGGATCCTTGGTGAGTGATCACAGGAGCTGTTCCAGTTTACTTGTACTTTCAGTTTCTTGTACTTTCCAGTTGGGATTACATTCTTTCCCTTTTTTTACTGTACTCACTCTGTTTACTATTAAGTTTACTTGAGTTCATATCTTACTGTGTGCTTGGTTGTGTGTGTTTATAGGTTATAAAGGCAATGCCTTTCTAGTTTTAGGGAATACGTCTTCGACGCTAGTCACCAGCTCCTTGCCTATAGAAGGCGGGCTTAGGGTTGTCACAGAACGGGCCCTGGGGGATAGGTCGTGATAGATCCTCTCTTGTAATAAGTATTGTGTAATTATTTATTTATTTATATAAAAATAAATTACACAACATTTTTAAGCACTGAGGCTGGTAGCGTGGGCTCAGGATGTTATATTAGGAGATAGTTCTACATAGATGGTCCCTTCCATTGGTCCATGTGTTTTGGATGAATTGTGTCTTATAAGAGAGTACATGAGAGTCGGGGACATGGATTATTTCCCAATACATGGATTGTTTTTGAGTTCTTCCTTGTTATGTTTTACTTTAAATATGTTTTATTTTAACCTTAATGATTTTATGATAGGTGAATTATATATCCACTATAGGTGATGTGTGTTATGGATTCATTTATTTCAATAGGGGAAAACCCCTTCCAAATCATCATGTATTATTCCTATAAAATGTTTTAAAATCATAAATGAATATCAATTCCATCCAAGGTAAACAATATATTGATATGAGAGGTGGTATTACTCTATTCGTTTACTTATGGATATGTTATGTGATAGTTGGAGTGGTTCTTGTATTAGGCTGTATAGAGGATGAAAATTTTATGTGAGTGTTTATGTTGAAGATGGAAAGCTTGTTTTGGGAATGAAATTATGTGGTAGTGTATGGGGTGTAATGAAATCCATGAGAGGTATCTCAGGGGATGGATTTTTAAAACTCTTCCATTTCTTCTCGGGTTTAGAGTTAGATTCATAGGGATGATAATTTCTTGTGTGTTATCTAGTATATGTTCCTTGATTTCTAAAACCCATTAATTTCTATTTTCTATTTCTTTGTGGAGTCAAGAGGGATTTGGGGTATTTTTTACTCTTGTTTTTTCTAAATTTATTCTCTCTATCACTTGACAGACCATGTGACATGAGTTTCCATCACATGATTAGTTAGCATGGTAACTTGTTTTCTCCATGTGTTTAGTTTTTTTGGTATATTTTTTAGTCATGTGGTCAGTTGGTATCGTCACTTTTTTCATGTGGTGCGTTGTTTTGTTCATAGAGAAGGTTAGTTGGTCATGTGGTGGGTCATTTGGCATGGTTACTTGTTTTCTTCTTGTAGTCATTTATTAGTTCATAAGGTTGGTATATTTTTTTTCAGTCAGTTTTAATAGTTACTTTCTTCCTCATGTAGTTAGTTTTTTTGGGTCAGGTTGGTTGGTCATGTATTCGGCTGACAAGGTCACTTTTTCCTTTCATGTACTTTATTTTTTGTATATGTGGTAGGTTAGTTGGTTATGAAATCCGTTTCCGTGGTCACATGTTTTTCTCATATTGTTATTTTTTTTTATTTTTTATGTTGGTTGGACATGCGGTCAGTTAGGGATTTATCCAAAATTATGAAATTTATAGTTTTCTATAGAACACCCCTAAATGTCATTAATATGAAATTTTAACATAAATGTAGTTTTAAAGGTTTAATTAAGGGTATTTAAATTATTTTTTGATGAGGATAATTATATCCTTGAATTTAATTAGTGAACAAGGCTTCTAATGAGTCCCTATGTGTAGAATTTAATGATATCATCATTAATAATTAATTAAATTATTATATATGATATGAAACTATGACTGTTTCATATAATTAATTATTAATTATGGTTATTTCCTTATTTATTTACTACTTTTATTCTCTTGATATGAGAGGTTCTAGAGCATTTCCCTTGGATTCATGGAGCCCTACTTCCATTTATTCAATCTCTTCCAATGGTGATCCCATCATATAAATATAGTCCCTATTTTGGTGTAGAGAATCTTGTGAATCTGCATTTATCCAGGTAGGAGATCCTTCTTATTTCATCTAGTTTTAAATATGTGATTGAATATGGTTTTTTTGTTATGTATGATGCATAGATATAAGGATGATAATGAACTAGTTTAATTGAAATTGTATGGGGGAGGGAATAAATATGATGTTTTAATCCTTTGATGTAATTTTTGATGAGTTCGTGCATGTTTGATGACTTACTGAAAAATAGGACTATTGGGATCCTTTTTTAATGTTTTATTTTATATGTTAGTGGAACAACATGGTTTGATTTATTGACATCAACTTCAATAAAAAGGATAATAATATGTATATGGATAAGGAAGTTGTTTCCCATTGAAAAAAAATATTGATTTGTGTGGGAATTTCCATGAATGTAAATTAATTAAATCCCACAAACATAAATTGTGAAATATTTTGAAGTCAAAATCTATTGCTTGGTGTTATCGTGGTAGCTATATTAATTTGTGTGGTGTGGGTAGTTATGTGGTGATGTTGGTGGTCAGTTAATATCTAGTACATGTTGGGTAGCAATGTGATGGTTGGATGGTATGGGATGAGGCATGGTTGTGATATGTTGTCTTTGTTAGATGTGGTAGTTGGAATGATGCATGGTTAGGATATTTATTTGTTTAGGGATATGGATGTTGTGATGAGATGCATTTGTGGCATTGGGAATTGTTGGCATGAGAAGGGGATGTTTGTGATGGTGATATGTTGTGTTATTTTCATTATAGAAATTTAATTAAATGATAATGAATGAACTGGAATAACCAATGGACTGAATTTTCCTGGGTTGGAAAGGCTAATGGAATCTTAAAATAGCATTATAAGTGAGTTAAAATTGGATTGTTAAATGATAAAATGGATGGGATTAGTAATGATACTGGTAGTTAGTTTAAAAAATTATGTTTTGAAATTAATTAAAAATAAATATGTAATTTCTCCCATTGTTTTTGGATATATTGTGTAGTATAAAGAATTTTGGGGAGGCAGTGAATGTAGTAAAAATTTTATGGCCTTGTGAGGTGTTTTGAGTTGGGATGGAACTATTTTTTGAACTCATAGATTGTTCTTTTTCATAGGAAAAAATGTCTGCATTATTTTTTATTTCGTTTTTTATACACACACCACCTATTTCAAGCACCATGTGTCGGAAACCAAATTTTTTAAGGGTTTTTTACAACATCCACATGTTATGGATGGAATTATAGTTACCAACTCTTCCCTAATCCTACTTCTAGGCGAGTATTATGTTCATGATCTATAATGGAAGAACCTAAAAATTGAAAAATTAATGTTGTTTTATGAGATGATGAGCTGGTTCATAGTGGGGTTAATTCATTTGGGGAGGAGGGTTTGTGATTTATTTCATTCATTTCCATGATACCCTAAAAATATGGATATATTGCTATGGTTGAGATGTGAGGTGATAGACCAAGTTTCTTCAGGATAGATGTGATGTGATGGATTGTGTGTATTGAAGAAGGATGTGATGGCCAGTTTCACATGGTATGATTAGAATGATGTTTTTGCACATGTTTCTTTGGGTAGGATTATACCAAATAGTTTGAATCACAATGATATATAACACTAGGGTTTGAGAGAGGAAAATGGGTGGGAAATTGGTGCGGGTAAACTTTTATCTGTATTATTATCATAATGTTATTATAATTGGATTTTTTTTAGTTGGTGAGCATGTTATAGTGAGTATTGGGTTGGTTAGTTAACCTTCTTAGGTGTTGTTTGATTTTTTGTTTTCTCATAAGAAAATTTCTAGGCTCTTTTCATATGAGCACGAGATACTTTGTATATGATCATACTAAGTATACATGTTATTCACACCCCATGTGTGTACTTCTTTCAAGTTTCAAGGAGGATTACATCAATCGTGCAGAATATTAATAGCTCAGACTTTGGTGATGTTGTTGTCTCTCTTCCTTAGGATTTTATTTTGGGGTTTATTTAGAGACCCTTTATATTTTTTATCTTTTTAAATGAATATTTGGATTTTTTGGTTTCTTTTTTAATAATATTCAATATAATTTCTTGAGGGTTTATTATTATATCACAATAGAACATTATATTTGAGGGTAATTCCTTCCATAAGTGATATTCTTATACCCTTGTTCCTTTTTGGTAACTTGGGGACTACTAAAGGTGGGACTCAAGAGTTCAATATTCATCTTCTTTCATTTTTGGTCTAGGAGGGGTACCCTTGTTGGAAGGGGTTGTGAAAACTAATGAATACATCATAAAACTACACTATGATAGAGAATATGGGTTGAGGTATATCGTGGAGTTGATTATGAGGTCATCCGTTGTTGGGGCTTATGGCATCCCAACTTTTTATTACATAAATTTTCATTACATTTTACAAACAGAGGATATTTAAAGTCTAGTGTCTTAGAGAAAAGATACAAAATACATGAAAAAATAAAAAAATATTATAATCAAAATTTAAAGCTTCATCATAGGTTCATCCTAAGTACAATTAATAAATCTCATAACCTGGGGACATACATCAAAAGAAATAGTGAGTAGAAGGCCTAGTAAGGAAAAATAAACGAAACAATTTACATGTGAACTTGAGAGATAATAATAAGAACATGAGGAATATAATAAAGGCATTATAAATAAGTATATTATAATAATAAAAACATGAATAATAAATTTAACATGTGGCTAAAACATTTAAATTAGACATTCATAATCATATCACCAAGGTTCATCCCCAAGGTGTCATAAAAATTACCAAGGTTATTAACCAAGGAACCGTAAAAATTGTCATATTAGAGATTAATTTATTTACCCAATGCATTGGAGAGCTATGAGGATGAACCCTTAATATGTATTTATTTTTATATTATACACATATATCCTAATTAAACAGTTCATAAATAACGCAAAAGAGAATAAAATAAATGGGTTTCATATCAAAATCATGGCGTTTTAATAAGTGATTAAAAACATGATCATTATGTCATTTATAACCCATAGAAAGGGAATGAGGGTTTTAGGTATGTTAGTTCCAGAATAAAATATATCATTTTTATGTATTAATGAATAAAACTATAAATTAAATAGGTTTGGGTATTCACATAAATAAAATAAAATAATTTCTTGAGAAAAAGAGAGAGATTTTGAGATGAAAATTCTAGAGCATAACAGCTATGTGACATGGTTTTTAAAAAACATTGAAAAGAGTGGGGAGAGGGGTAAACCATTCATAAAAGAATAATAATATAGTATGGGTATATAATAAAATGTAAATAATAGCATGGTATGGAAATTTGAAATCCATACAATATAAAATAAAACATGAAAGGAAAGAGAAGTTGATAATTCCGTTACGAAAATTCAGTATCCTAACGACGTCAATTATAACATCTAAAAATGAGTTGATGAGAGAGAAAATGGTATCTAATAATTTGGATATAAAATGGATAGTAATAAGGATATATTATAACATACCCCAACATAATAAAATGGTAATTAAAATACATAACTTAAAAAAGAAGTTTTTGACTAAAAGAGGAGGGTGAAATGTTCCCTTACCTTGAAGAGTAACTTATATACTCAAAGATCGGGACCTTGGGGTATTGAGGTAACCTTGATAGGAATCCTTGTGAGTTAAAAATACCAGATATTAATTGATGGGGGAATTTGGTATTAAAGGAATTAAGGACAAGGTAGGTATTTATAGAAAAAGTGAGGGAATATTTTATTAATTTCCAAGGGACACCTCATTAGTGGTATTTCAAAAACCATGGACTCTAACATGGTATTTTCCCATGGTATTGGCCTATTGGGACACCTCATAACATACTTGATTTCTCAAGAGTCTAACAGAATTATTACATCATTAATGACATCATTAAACACACCAAAATTCAACACTATATTTTTACTATTCACTGAAAAACAAAACATTTTATGAAAATATCATAAATTCACCGCAACCTAATATCAATGCTATGAGTTCAAAAAGGACATTTATTTTATCATAATAAATCTCTAAATATAATAAATTTATCTTTTAGCTATAAAATTAATCATTTATTAAAAATAATAGCAGACATAAAATCCATAGTGAATGCGTAGTAAATTTTCTGAAAAGAATGAAATTATTTTATCATTTTTAATTTAACATGAGTGTTTTTATATTAATATTTCATTATAATAATTATTATTGATAATTTAATAGTTTATTATAAACATTCATAAATTTTCTGGATTGAACAAATTCTATTAAAAAACAATCAATTTATAAAATTCCATTTCATTAAGAAAAACTATTCTTAAAATAGGAAAGATGGAATAAAAGTTTTTAATTATATAAAGGGATTATACATTAAGTAACTAAGTCCTTGACACATAACTCCTTATAACACCTGCGTATGATCTAAGGGTAAGGTGCGTGATGGTGACATAATCAATGAGTGGCTCAGATAACATCGCCTGAGTGGTAATTTCTACCAACTTGAACTTCCCCCAAAGTTGATTTCTTTCTAGTTTCACATGTTGAAGCTCAGATTGGACTTGGTCTAGAGTGATGCCCTAATATTCTTCCTCCCACCCAAGTTTTGACAAATGGGTTTTGTAAGGCACGACTCTACTGGTTGAGGCCATCGACTCTTCTTTCTGCATTAGCTTTCCTTTTTCATTTCAATTTATAAACAATAATTATAACGTTAAAATTATTACTGAGAGTATAGTTTCCAAAGGTATTATTGACCAATGGTCATAATTAACCAACAATCATATAATGGTCAAAACCTAATGGTTAAATTTTAAATTATACACACCTAATTTAAGTACATATATTTTTTTGTGTAAGATTTATATAACAGACATTTTCAGGAAACAAATATTATTCATAAAGTTAGGTTCATTACATTCTTACCCCCTTATAAAATTTCATCCCGGATTTTTTAACTTTTAAACTCAGTCGAAATGGTGTGGGTACTTCTGCCTCATTATTTCCTTAGGTTACCACATCGCTTCTTTATATTTTTTGTTCCTCCATAAAACTTTAACGAGGTGGGTAGTCTTATTACGTAGAGCCTTGTCTCTATGATCCAAGATCTCCACCGACTGCTCCTTATAAGAGAGGTTGTGTTACATTTGTACCACCTCTGGATTTAGTATATGTAAAGGGTTAGGTATGTTCTTCCTCAAGAGGGATATTTAAAAACCATTATGAACTTGAGAAAGATTTGCTAGAAGTTCAAGCTGATAGGCCACTACCCCTACTCGATCAAGGATTTTATAGGGGAAAATGTACATAGGGATGAGATTCCCTTTCTTTCTAAGCCACATGAATCTCTTCCATGGATAAATTTGAATAAATAATTTTTCACCAAAATCAAACTCCAAGTCCCTTCGAAGCTTGTTAGAATCCCTTCTTATGAATTTGTGAAGCCTTAATTTGTTATTGGATGGAATGAACCTTTTATGTCATCTCTTGCCCAAGATCAGGGCCAAGAAGCTTTCTCTCACCAGTTTTATCCCAACATATAGGACTTCTACATTGCTTCCCATATAGAGCTTCATATGGTGAACCTTTTGAATGCTCGAATGGAATCCGTTTTTTAAGAGATCTCAACTAATGGGAGATATTGATCCCATCTACCTTTAAATTCCATTGAGTGCATTCCCATCATTTACTCAAGTGTATGAATATTCATTTTAGATTGGCCATCATTTTGAGGATGATAGGCCATACTAAAATTCAATTCAGTATTCAAATTCTGTTGAATAATTCTCTAGAGTTTTGGTGTGAACCTTGGATCACGATCAAAAATGATAAAAAGTGGTACCCCATTCAGCCTTACCACTTCCTTCACATAAATCCTGGAAAGTTGATCAAGAGAGAAATCTTCATGAATAGAGATAAAATGGGAAGTCTTGGTGAGGTGGTCCACTATAAACCATATCACATTATTTCCTTCATAAGTTCTTGGGAGACAAGTGACAGTGTCCATAGTGATATTTTCCCACTTCCATTCTGGTATGGGTATTGGTTGTAATACCCCTTTAGGGATTTGTCACTCTGGCTTCACTTTCTGACACACCAGGCACCTTGTAGTGTAGTCAGCAATCTCCCTTTTCATGTTATCCCACTAAAAATTATCATGAAGGTCCCTATACTTTTTTTGTGCTTCCAGGATATATATAGAAAGTATAGCTATGATCTTAATCCATCATCTCCTTCTTTATTTCCAGAATACATGGAAAAAATAGTATTGTATCAAATTTTAGTACACCTTTTTGATCAATATTGAACTCTAGAAACTTCCCATCCTTCACAACCTCAAACTTTTTCTGTAAACAATTCTTCTTTTTGAGCCTTCTTGATATTATCTAGTAATTAAGGTTGAGAAATCAATTGGTATAAGGTTAATAATGTACCTTCCCTTTCAATTCCCATGTCTAGTTTCACTAGGTCTTCGATCAATGGATCTCCTTGAGTCCTCATCATTTCTAGAACAACATGGTCCTTCCTACTAAATGCATCAGTGACATTTTATTATCTTTCGAGATGATAATGAATTGAAAAATCATAGTGTTTAAGAAGTTACAACCATCTCCTCTGTTTCATGTTCAATTAATTTTGTGTGAAAATATACTTCAAACTTTGATGGTCTGTGTATATGTCACATTTCCCCCTATAAAGATAGTGCCTCCACATCATTAGAGAAAAAAACTACAACCATCTCAAGATCATGTGTAGGATAGTTCTGCTAATTAGTCTTCAACTATCTAGATGCATAAGTAATCACCTTGTCATTTTTCATGAGGACGCACCTAAGCCCTTTCATAGATGCATTGCTAAAAATAACGAATCCTTCTCTACTTGAGGGTAGAGTTAACATGGGTGTAGTAACCAATCTCTTCTCCAGCTCTTGGAAACTTTCCTCATACTCCTTTTTCAATATGAACTTAACCCCTTTTTGAGTTCACTTGGTTAGTGGATTATAAATTTATTGAATGTTTTTCACAAACCTCCTATAATATTTCGTTAATCTAAGGAAACTAAGAATCTCAGTTTTTATTGTAGGTTGGGGCCACTCCTCTACAACCTTTTTATTTGTAGGGTCAACTGTGATTCCTTCATTGGTTACAATGTACCCCAAGAAAGAAACTTTTTTTAACCAAAATTCATATCTAATGAACTTTACAAAAATCTTATCCTTCCGTTGAGTTTTCAAAATAACCCTTAGATGATCCTCAGGCTCCTCATGAAATTTTTAGTATATTAGAATATCATCAATTAAAACTACCAAAAAGTTATCAAGGTAGTCCTTGAAGACTCTATTAATAAAATCTATAAAAATAGTAGGATCATTAGTTAAGTATAAGGCCATAAAAACAAACTCATAATGCCTATATCTTGATAGGAAGTCAGTTTTTGGAATATATTCTTTCTTCACCCTCAATTGATGATAATCAGATCGAAGATCAATCTTAGAGAATAATTGAGCCCCATAAAGCTGGTCAAATAATCCATAAATTCTTGGAACATGGTCTTTTTTCTTAAATTGTAATCACATTCAGTTCTCTACAATCAATGCATAGCCGCATTGATCCATCCTTCTTCTTTAAAAAGAGAACAAGTTCTCCCCAAGGAGACACACACATTCGGATAAATCCCTTATCCAAATGATCTTGGAGTTGTTTCTTTAATTCTTCCATCCCATATTTTCCATACTATACAGGGTCTTTTATGTCGAATGAGATCCAACCATGAGTTCAATGGAGAACTCTACCTATCTTTCTGGGAGAGGTTCAGGTAATTCCTTAGGAAATACATCAATGAATTCCTGAACGATGGGGGAATACTCTATTCATAAACTGTCATTTCCTTCTTCATACTCACCGATCAACTCCATAAAGAAGGTGGTAGGCGGTGATTTGAGACAAAGATCTGGTCCAGATATCTCTCCTTGGAAGATAACTATAGGTCTTCCTTTCAAGACTACTGATATTTCATTTCATCTACATTTGATCTTTTCAATATACTTTGAGATCTAGTCCAGCCCTAGTATAATTTCAAATTCGAACATGGTAATGACTACTAGATTTGCAATAATATTGTGCTCACTAAAGTAAATACTAGAGTTCTTGAACACTTTTGATTGTTGGATAATCCCACCAGAAGCCTTGACTGATAACTCTACTTTTAGCAGTTCATGGATTGATTCTATATTCTTTTAAAACATAGAGGAAATAAAGGAATGTATAGAACCAGAATAAAATAAAGTACTTGTTAGCATTGAGAGAACAACAATATTACCTTCTACCACACCATTTGGAGCTTCAAATTCTGTCACCGTGATGGGAAAAGAACAACCTTGCTCCCTTACCCTATGATGAGGCTGATGGTGATTTGTTTCTACTACCCTCATATTTGGACTGTGATCGAAAAAGTGCCCAAGATGTCCACACTTGAAACATTGGACTTCAAGTAGGGACGACACCATCTTCCCTTTGTTGTTAATGTTGGGATTTTGAGGCTTCACCTCACTATGAAAATTCTGAACAATATAGCCATCTCTTCCACACTTGTAACACTTTCCACTCCCGATATGAGAGTTCCATGAATGCATCTTCCCACATTTATTACATGTGGGAAGTTTCACTTGCATTCCTCAAATTACCTGATCAAAGTTCCTCCCTAATATTAGATCCATTGTTCACTTCTTTTTATTGGATTTGTGAGACCATTGCGTCTCACTGAACTCCAATTCGACCATCATAACACTCCATATGATATCTTCATAGTTGTCATAGTCTCGATTGGATAGATTCTTCTGTAGATGAGGTCTTAGTCCACCAAAGAATCAATCAACCTTCCCATTTGGATCCATGAAAATGTTAGAGGTATAACATGAAATCCTAGTGAAGTTCATCTCATAGCTTCCTACATACTCAATCTCCATCTGTTTCATCTCACGAAATTAATTCTTTATTTTTGTTCTCATAGAACAAGGGAAATACTTATTTAAGAAGATCCCTCTGAAATATTCCCACTATGTTTCTTTAATATCCTCTATTGAGATCATGTTTTTAATCAATGCCTACCCTTGATCAGCTTCTCCCTCTAAGTGGTAATCAACCAGGGTAACTTTCTCTTGTTCAGAGCTATGCAGTATAGAAAAGATCTTTTCTATAGATCTTATCCACTATTCTGCAATCAATGGGTTGGTAGATCCACTAAACCTTGGTGGTCGTTGAAGCATAAAGGACTTAATGGAATATTGTTCCCTTCTTGGAGAAATCAGTCTCTCAACTTGATTCAAGCTATTTCCTATAACTTGAGTTAGTTGATTCATTATTCATGTGAATATTTCCATTCTGGTTTCCATTGGAGGGACATAAAAGTATGGTCCATTTCAGTCACCATTTGCATGGTTCCTCCTATTTCTCTCCATTTTATAAAAGAATAAACACCTTAGTGGGAAACATATTTTATTAAGAATATTATAACTCTACAGGATTTTTATGTCTTAAAGTATCATTCTTAAACATGTTATTTATTAAACACAATTTTATGTTTGAATAAATCCTTCATAATGATTCATAAAAAGCTTATGATTAACCAAACATATCCCCCAGGAGTATCAAACTAGGAGTCCATCAAGGCCCATTTTCATTCACTGGTTCTTGTTCGAGTCTATCACAAAGCGGTGTTTTTAGGTTTTTCCCCAAGATAAATTTGTGCTAGACCTACATCCACTTGTTCATATCCAGACATAGATTTATTTGTTCGGAAACCACTTAATATTTCACCAAAATACCCAGAAGTTTCCTATATTCAAACTTTTCTATAGGGTTATTCCTAAAGTTTTCAAATCCTAATTTCCATAAATAACTAAAAAATCCTGAGATACCAACTATAACATCCTGCCTTTTTTACATAACTTTTCATTACATTTTACAAACAGAGGTTCTTTAAAGTCTAGTTTCTTGAAAAAATAGTGCATAATAAAAGAAATCATAAAACATTCTTATAATACACTTTTATGGCTTAATAATAGGTTCATTCTAAGTAGAATTACTAAATATCCTAACCTGGGGATATACATCAAAGGAAAGAGTGAGTAGAAGGCCCAGTAAGGAAAAACAAGGGAAACAGTTTGCATGTGAACTTTAGAGATAACAACAAGAACATAAGGAATATCATAAAGTCAAGACAAAGTTGAATATAATAATAAAAATAAAATGATTCATAAATTGAAATTGTGGATAAAAAATTTAAATTAGACATTCATAATCATATCACCAAGGTTCATCCCTAAAGAGTCATAAAAATTACCAAGGTTATTCATTAAGGTATCGTAAAACTTGTCTTCTCTAGAGATTAATTTCCTTACCAAATGCATTAGAGTGATATCAGGGTGCACCAATAATATTTATTTATTTTCATGTGATCCACATAGATCATAATAAAACATTTCATAAATAACCAAATAGATTAAAATAAATGGATTTCATATCAAAATTGCGACGTTTTAAAAAGTTATTAAAAACATGATCATTATGTCATTCATAACCCTTGGAAAGGGAATGCGGATTTTAGGTATGTAAATTACAAAATAAAATATATAATTTTTATGTCTTGATGAATAAATCTATAAATAAAATAGGATTAGGTATTCACATAAATAAAATGATAAAATTTCTTGAGAAAAAGAGAGAAATTTTGAGACGAAAATTTTGCAGCATAACGATTATATAACATGGTTTTTAGAAAACATTAAAAATAGAGGGGAAATAGGAAAACCATTAATAAAATAATCATAATACCGTAGTGGGATTTACTAAAATTTAAATAAGAACATGGTATGGAAATTTTAATGCCATACAACATAAAAAAACATGAAAGGAAAAGAAGTTGAGAATTCCCTTAAGAAAATTCGACAGCCTAACGATGTCACTTAAAACTTCAAAAACTGATTTGATGAGAGAGAAAAGGGTATATCATCATTTGTACATAAAATTTAAATCATTTAGGATATATAAGAACCTACCCCAACATAATAAAATGGAAATTATAAGACATAACATAAAATAAGTCTTTGACTAAAAGAGGAGGGTGAAAGGTTCCCTTACCTTGAAGAGTTACATAAAACTCCAAGATCGGGACCTTGGGGGCTTGAGGGAACATTGGGAGGCCTCATTGGGTTGTATAAATACCAGATATTCATTGAGGTGGAATTTGGAATGAAAGGAATGAATGAATGGGTTGGTATTTATAGAAAAAGTGATGGAATATTTTATTAATTTCCAAGGGACATCTCATTAGTGGGATTTGAAAAACCATGGGCTTTCCTATGGGATTTTCCCATGGTATTGGAAAAATGGGACACCTAATAGAATATTGTATTCTTCAATAGTGGACCAGAATTATTACATCATTAATGTTTTCATTAAACACACCAAATCTCAAAATTGTTTTGTTACTATTCACTAAAAAACAAAACATTTTATAAAAATCTCATAAATTCACTTTAACATAATATAGAAGTTATGAGTTCAAAAAGAAAATTTATTTTATGATAATAAATCTATAAATATGATAAATTTAATTTTTAACTATAAAAATAATCTTTTATTAAAAGTAATATCAGTCATAAAATGCACAGTGAATGGATAGTAAAATTTATAAAAAAAATGAAATTATTTTATCAAATGTAATTAAACATGAGTGTTTTTATAATACTATTTAATTATAATAAGTATTATTCACAATGTAATATTTTATTATAAACTTTTAAATATTTTCTGGATTGTACAAATTTTGTTAAAAAATAATCAATTTATAAAATTCCATTTTATTAAGAAAAAATATTCTTAAAATAGGAAAGATGGAATAAAAATTTTAATTTATATAAAGGGATTATACATTAAGTAACTATGTACTTTAAATATAAAACATTATAACACCTGCATATGAAATAGGGGTAAGGTTCATGATGGTGACATAATCAATGGGTAGATCAAATAACATTGATCGAGTGGTAATTTCCACCAGCTTGAACTTCTCCTGAAGGAAATTTGTTTCAAGATTCACATATTGAAGGTCAACTTGGGATTGGTCCAGAGTGAAGCCAAAAGATACTACCTTCCACCCAAGTTCTGAATAATGGGCTTTGTAAGGCATGAATCGAATGGTAGAGGCCATCAAATCTTCTTTATATATTATTTTTCCTTTTTCATTTCAATTTATAAAAAATAGTTATAATGTTAAAATTATTACTGAGAGTATAGTTCCAATGATCTTACTGAACAATGGTCATAATTAACCAATAGTAATATATGATCATTACATCTTAAATTATACTCACCTCATTTAAGGGGATATAGTTTTATTATGTAAGAATCATATAACACACATTTTTAGGATACAAATATTATTCTGAAAGTTCGGGTCATTACAGGGTTTCCTAGTGGATTGGCCATATACATTGGTATGTTCCAAGGTATTCATATTCGTTAACACATCCTTAGTGAATCATGGTACTAATGTGTTATACAGAGGTGTAGTGGTCCATTATTATCCAATCAACATTATCCATTTGTGAATTTTTCTCAAATAAACAATGAAGAGGTTTGAAATATTTCGATTGAAAAATTCAATAAAATATCCACAAAACTTTTAACACCTAGACTTCATAAACCTAGATTCAGTTTTTATTTAATTAAATTGCTATAGAATTTATAGATCACATTATCCAAAAGTGTTTCTGTTTTGGAAATTGGATATATAAATGGCCATTACATTACATATAAAACTGAAGGTACAACATCTCAAACATTGAATAATTTATTATTTATCATTAAAATTAATGAGTTAAACATAGGAAATGGAAAAAATATAAATGGGTGAGTTCAGACACTTAGAAACATGTAACATATATTAGAATCTAACATAACATAAGCATGGAATGCATAATATGGCAAGAATAACTATTAAAATAAAATCCATATGAATAATAGTATGACACTAATATATCCATTGATAAAATAACAGTGGAAAATAAATCACAAAAAGACATAATAGATACCATAGTGATTTAATGCATAGTACCAGACATCGTAAACAAACCATAAAGGCCTCTTCTCAAGGTATCATATATAAATGGGTAACACATACGCTAAATACCCAATTTGTTTGTCTCATGAGACTTAAAAGTGAATCAAGGGGCTATAAAATTCTTGGGCCCCACCTATTTCATAATATTTATATGGAATCCATAAATTAAAGATAATAAATAAAAAATACATATCATAATTTTCCCAAAGTAACGACATACAAAATAATTTTTATATAATCAATAGATATTTGTCTAGAAATAATTGATATAAAGAATATCAATATTTCCCCATTAAATAGAATAATGTCTTTGTAGAATAATATTAAATAATAAAAATATATTATATGGGATATTCATAACAAAATGGGAAAAAATGTTATCAAGAGAATTATAAAAATGTATTAGTGTAGGATACTTTCAGGATAAAATGATGTTAATAATAAATAATCATTAAATAAATTTGTTTTTAATGGTAGGAGACCAATGTAATGATAAAAAACTCCCCTCTAAATATTAGGAATCTAAATTACATACATTCGATTTACATTAGGAATCAATTTTTTTAGGAAAGTCTCCCGATATAGAATGAATTGATGGGAAATGTGAACTTGTTTGAATATCATGTTTAATACCCATGGGACCTGATAGAGGATCCAACAACTACAAAATCATCATCCTTACTTCGACAAAGCCTCCTTCTTAGAAATAATGCATCAATATTAACGTGTTACATATATGTTTGAATATTATTTTTCTTAAAACATTATATTATATATATAATTCAAATAAATATTTCAATATCAATGGACTCGTAAAAATGAATTTTAGAATATAAATAAATAATTTCAATAAAATTTGTGAGATCCTATTCAGTATAAAAGAAATATTTTATTCCAAAAAAATTTTATTATGTATTTTATATTGTATCCTAATAAATTAAATTAAATAATTTTAATATATTATTATATTACCTTTATTTAAATTATAAATTGGTAAGAAGTAATATTAAGAGTACAAAATTTTTAGATTTTACATATTTCAATAAAAGAAATTTATCCTTACATTTTGTATTCTTTTTATAAAGATAAATATATAATTTTAAGAATTTAAAATTGGGAAAAGGAAAATTATTTTATAATTTATAACATCAAAAGTATTTGAGTTTGAAATTTTAGTAATTTTTTAAAAATATTTTTTTTGATGAATACCACAAAAGAGCGTTTAACAAATACACTGAATATTTTGATGTTATTTGTATTTAAGAATGAGATGGAGTTTAATAAAACCCTTTTCTAGACCTAATATGTATTTTATATGTGATATAATGAATTTAGTATTATTTTTTATAAAAAATATATTTTATATTTGAGAATTTAAGTTAATTATTTGTTAAAATTTATTTTAAACCACTATAAATTTATTATTTTAAAATTAATTTTTTTTTCACATTCCATTAAGTGAATATAATAATTTTAATTCAAGTTTTTTAATTATAAATTCCGTATTATATACCAAACAAAAAATTATCTTTAAGCACAAAGGATAAATTAATTAGGTAAAACTAGTTACTGCAGAAAAATATAAAATATTAAAATTAATAAATCTAAGGGTAAATGGATTGAAAAAAGTTAAAAAATGATCTTAATTTATTAAATGGGATATTTTACACCTTATATCATCCTATATTTTGAATTTTAATTTTTGGATCCAATTAACTTGTGTAACATGTGCTCTTTTTTATTTAATTGAAATATAAACCCAAATGTTATTCCCACCTTTTATAAAATGGGCCTGTCACCAGCCCTTCAATACAACAAAAATAATTTCGTTTACAAATGAAACTATTACATTATTAATTCTCCTAGATTTATATTTTATTAATTTATTCTTAGTTTAACCATATATTGGCTAAAATCCACCAATTCCTTTAAGTATGTGAATAGAAAGTTCAAAAATACCACTCTAAATACTTATCAATCAAGATTATTTTTCCGTATCTATCATATTCCAAAATAATTTTATTACACATTATGAAATTATAACATTATTATTACCTATATATTAATTTTTTTTCTCTTTATGGCATATAAATTGTCTACCATTTATCATCTTCCCTTAGGAAAGGCTAAAACAGAAATCATACGCATGTTCCGACAACCACCTCGATAACGCATGATTCTTCATTTTTCTTAACCACCTTACACAAATGATAATTATTTTTAATTTAATAAATATTAAGGATAAATATTAGATATTTTAAATTATTAATAGAAAAATAATATTTCTCCTCTTCCCTGTTTTAAAGAAAACAAAATCATCTTCTATATGTACGTATAGACTACCTACTCCGTCGAATGGTGCAATTTGTCCTTCATGAATGCCTTTCATAGTCTTTTATAATATTTTATTTAATAGATAAATATTATTTTTATGAAATTATTTAGATAAAAATTAAATAATGTTTTATAACCTATTAATGATATGAGAAATAAGTTTTCATTGTAATTTCAACCGGTTAAGACAATCATACTAAGAAGGAAAACAACATATTCATACTGTTTAATAATTTCATATTTGTTAACTATTAATTTAAATCATATAATTTATTATATATATTTATACTAAATAATTATTAATATCATTTTTCCTCTATAACAATGATTTTATAACTAAATAACCTCATTGTAATCCCCTAAACAATGGTATGATCATGTTTGGTCGTATTTAGCCACTAATTTGAAAAATAATATAAAATAATATCATGTATGACTATGAGAACATATATTGATGATATATGATATAAATAAGTAAAAAATTATTTTTTTTCTTTAATGATAAATTAATATTATTCTCATCAATTAAGTTACCAATATCTGTTTGTTAAAAAGTCATCAAAATAAGATCATCCCAGAAATGGTCTTTATAGATCTTAACTAAAACACCCATAGAATGAAATTATAATAAAATAAATAATTATAAATAATCAATTTCAATACCTATTATGTTCATGGAATTATTAACTTTGTGAGGTTAATAAATAACAACATCTCTATTACAAAACTAGTTCGAAATGATCTAGAAAACTCAAACCTGATATTGAAAATAAATTATAACTAATTAAAATATATGTATAGAATAATTATAAAATATGGATAAAAATTTTATAGTTATAAATAAGGTTCTTAAATAAGTTATTAATATATTTATGTTTTTTATATGGAATTTTACAGAATAGTTATCAAGGTAGGAATATATTGTCAGGGGATCTTTGTGTCAAATTAATTTCATGAGATATGTTTCATTTTGTGCACCATGATATCATTGATATAGTTTAATTTCATAAAAATGAAATTATAATACTATATTCATGAAATTAATTATATTTTAAGATCCATATCTTCTTCTTTCATTAAATTTCCTTAAATTTAAAAGATACCAATGTTGAAATGGGGTTTGAAGAAAATGTTAATCAAACTATAAAGATTACAATTTCCAATATTTTTTTTCAAATGAATATTCTTTCTGAAATACAATATAGATTTTTAATTTTCTCTAAAAAACATAATCATTTTCATTGATTTTCATGCTTATTTAAATTTTCTTATAAAATTTCATTTCCCCTTTAATCATATTTTACCCAAAGTGTTTCTTGTAAGTGAAAGGGACTCAATCACTCAGTTTTTTTGAGAAACTCCCTCTTTTCTATCTATATTAATTGGATGATTTTATGGATGCTCTTATATATTCCTAAATAATTTACTACATTTAATTTCTTCTAATTTATCTTCTCTAATAGTTTTAAATAAACTTTTAATTTTTTATGTATGAGACATTTTCATCAAAATCTGAAAAGAATATTTTTTATGTTTTATCTATGAAGAAATTCTTATAAAACCATTTCAATGGTATATGAATCATTTTCTCTAAATTATAATGATTTCTAAAATTATTAATTTTCCCTTTAATTTTTAAATTATTTAATTTTAAATGATTTCAAATGATAAATGATATTTTCTTTTCAAATGTGATTTTTTAAAAACTCATAAAGTATATTTTATATATAATTCATTATACATAGACATAACTTATCTTTGATTTATGATATTTATAAAATGTTACCATCCAACTTCTTTATTTGGATTTATTGTGTAATGTTATTTTCTCTTAAATAAATGATATATCACTACCTTTTTCTGTCATAACCATCCACCATGAATATGAATAACTTTTCTTCCAATTCATTTGTTTCATGAACACTCTATATTTATCTCAATTAATTAAAGGGTGTAGACATAGATTATAAACATCAATTGACTATGAAGATTTTTTAACATAATTTTATTCCCCATATCCATATTGTGTAAATTATATATGATTTTTTTTATCTTGATTAAAGGGTATTTATCTAGAATGTTCATGAATTACATTGGACTCCCATTTATTTTCAATAGGATTATCATGTTATTATGGATTTATTTACCTTATTTGAATCCATTTGATAAGGATATGAAATTCATTTTCATTACATCAGTTCATTAAAAAATCATGAATGATAATCATTTTTTCCATTTGTTTTTATGATCTCTTGAATGGAACTCATTTCTATCAGTGATTTCATTATTATCTGATTAATGATTGATTTCAAGTGGTACTCAAATGTTTTGATAATTAATTGTGAGGTACTATATCTCCCTACAATGGAATTTATTAATGCTTATATCTCATGAGAAAAGTATTCATTTTTATGTTTTAGTTTTTTTATGTGTGGGCATGGATGGTGTATCTCATGAATGTAATGTTCCATATATAAATTTTTGGGACATGCTTTAATGATACTCTATATTATTATTTTATACTCTAATGATGTGGCTCATGAATGTAATTTTACATGTACCAAGGTTTATACCTTATACCCGTTCTTATGTTATAATCTCATGGATGATGTATATTGATTCATGTTTTTTCAATCTTCATATTAATGTCTTATTTTATTCCATTATATATGCCACATTTTAAGTTCTATGATTTTTTAGGAATGATATTCAAATGTATCATTACTATACCCATATTCAAATATTATTATCATTTATAGTCATTGAATTTTATCCCTTATGTGTGGGGAAATGCTAGATGATCATAAATGCAAGGTGGGGAGCTAGGTGATCAATGATGTAGAAGTTGGGGAGGGGAAGTTCAAGTGGGCTTGGCCTACAGGTCATGTATTGGGCATGATATGCCTATGGGCCTTCGGGTCATGTATTGCGGGTCATTCGGGCCTTGTGCCTTGTGCCTACAGGTCATGTATGGGTTCCCCTTCAACCCTTAAAATATGTATTTTCAATAATAAAATAAAAAAGAAGGCCTTCGGGCCATTCAGGAAAAATAGGTGTATCAAATCTTGTGTGAAAATTATGTTGTTTTTAGCACTGGATTTGGGAGAATATTCCCTAGGGACTTCATAGTTGGTATCAGAGGAGGGTTTAGATAAAATTATAATTTAGTGTGTTGTCAATTAAATATTAATGAATAGTTTTTAAATTTATTAAAATTTGATAATATAAGGTTTATTATAAATTTAAAGGTATACATAAACCTTTAAGTTGGTTATACTGAGTACTTTTTTGTTTTTTTAGATTAGGATGAGAGATGTTTTTTGAAAACCTTGAGGATATATTTAAGTATTGGAAACATCCTAAGGTTTTGGTAAATAATATATTACTTGGTTTACATAGTAATTTAATCCCAATATAGATACTTAAAAGTGCAAATGGTTTTGGTGCAGATGAACCTAGTGGTAATCACCCTAAATAAGGGTGGTTGAGTATCAACTAAATCTTTACTCTGGTGCATGATGAGTGGTCCTTAGACTACACACCTCATTATAAAATAATGGGGGATATTCTTTGGTCAATAAAATTATCTTTACAATCCATTTTAAAATACTCACTAGGGTAATTAATTATGTTATGTAACATGAGACAACCCATCCTATAGAAATCAAGAATGAACTGACAGTGATTTTGTCTAAACTATAATATAACATAATATTTTGAACAAAAGTACTTTATAGAGTTTAATTTTTTATGTAATAATAATAAAATATTTTTCTTATGATGTTTATCACTAATGATTAAATTATTCTGGTTTTAGTATGTATGAATCCCAAACTGACTAAGTTACCAATGCATGTCACGAATAATGTGGAGATTTTACCAATGACCAACCTAACAAGACATGACCTTGATTGAGAAATATGGTGATTACGCAAAACCATATTTCAATGATTATGGAAATGATTCTATTTTAGTTGAGTCTCCAAACACATAAATGAAGTTAAGGATGAATTTTCATGGAATTTTAGGTGATGAAGATGATTCAATTTACTTCATGTGACAAATGTGTTAAGAATCACCAAGGGAAAGGTATTAAAGAAAATGAGAGATGTTTTTATTTGCCTAATACGAGATTATAGAACAACTAATTGTTTAAAAATTATAAATATCTCATTGGAAACAATGAAATGAAATACTGTTCTTCTTGAGGTACCAATAATAATTTAATGTCATAAATATATCGAATGTGGAAATTATCCAATTTAATGCCCTAATACAAGGGATACTAATGATAATATCCATAAAAAAAATCCAATATAAGGAAAATTTCACGAACCCATTACTGTGGAAGTGAGTCCCAAAAATGATGTGGAGTGGAGAAAAATAATCATCTACTATAGAACTGTGTTTATTGAATTTTTATACTATTTTACTCACTATGTTGTTCTTATATATCTTTTTAAAAACATAAAGTCATCCCCCCGATGATAAGATATTGAATTATACATTACCATTTTAGTTGGTTTGATTATTATATCACGTGTTTTCATTTATAATAATTTATATGTTACAATCTATATTATTATCCCTTTATATAAATTTAATGTTATTTTGGAAATGGATTACTCCTCTACCTAGATAAAAAAACATTTTTTTGAATAAGGAAGTAAAATTTCTTATCATCCTATGCCATTTTTTAAATTAAATGATCATTATAAACACTCTTTAAAAGAAAAAGATATAATGTGGGACTTGACCTTGAATAATTATAGACTCTTCACCCAAATAGTTTGAGAAAAACTCAATATTGGGATAAGACTATTTTGAGTAAAAATATTTCTTTCCAAATATTGTATGGTTTATAACTCTCTAGAAATTATATCCCAACTCATGAAAATAATTTATATTACAATATCTATGTACATTGTTATGGGATAGTTAAAATTTCAAGGACACGATTTATTTAAGGGGGAAGGGAGAATGTAACATCCTATATTTTTAAAAATAATAATCTTTTTATAATCTATATGTTTATATTTCTAAACATTTTTTAGTTGAAATTATTTGAAATTTATTATGAACTAATTCATACAATATAAGAATTAATCTAAAATCACATTATTCATTCATATGAGGAACATTACAACAATAGCACATAAACATTAGTATGTCAAACCATATATTATTGCTCACCAAGGATAAATACATTAAAAAATCAATATATGAAGATATATAGTAAAAAATAAAATAAACACGACTAATAAATCCCCTCGATAATCATTAAACTTAAGGATCACCAATATCCAAAAAACCCTATAACATAGAAGATCACTAAGAATTGATAAATCATTGTGAAAAAGCTATAATTTAAAATAAGAAATATTACCCTGTAAAGTTAGAGTATAATTAATGAATGATTTAGAGAAAACACACACACATACAAACATATATATAAACTAATTTTTTTGTTATAAATATGTTCATTGTAAGTATAGTTTTTTAGAAAATTTTAATTGGATATACTCTAATAGGTAAACTGAATTCATGTATTCGTTAGTAGTAAATTTAAAATAATATAAATCTCAATGAAAAAATAGGATATTAAAATATTATAAAAATATACTATCACTGAGATATAATTATTAATAATAATATTATTAATATATGATATAATGTATAGATAAAATTCATATTTAGATTTCAATATGAATACACTTGTAATGTTAAATTTTATAATATAAGTAATTAGTTTTAATGGAATTTTCATATTTAGAATAAATGTAATACTTTTTTTAATGAAAATTTTATTATGTAATGTATATTTTATCTTAATAAATTAATTATAAAAAATTAATATATTATTATTTAAACATTATTTTAATTATAAATTGATATGAAATAATAAGAACACATAATGTTTAAAAATGATAGATTTCAATAAAAGATATTTATCCTTATAATATTTATTTTTTTATAATTAAAATTGGATAATTCTTAGAATTTGAATTAGTTAAAAAGAACATTAATTATTAATTTATAAAATTAAATTTATAATAGGGTAAATGGTTTTGGATTTTTTTCAAACATTTTATTTTTATATAAATAATGATAAATGTGTTTTTTTACAATTACCCTGAATTTTATGAAATTTTTAGTATAAAATTATGAATTGTAGGATTATGAAACACTTTAGGTGACCCTATATTTGTTTTATAAGTGTTATTATATATTTTAAAAATATTATTTTTTAGTTTACCAACCTATATTTGATATTTTAGATTTTAGGTTACGTTTTCTATATTTTTTTAATGCATTGTACAATTGTTATTTTAAATTTAATTTTTATCACTTTTAGATATTCAATATAATAAAATGAGTTTAAAAATTTTAATTGGAATTTCTATATAATTTAATAATGAGAAATTTATTTTAGGCATAAAGGATCCTTTGTTTAAGTTAAAACTGGAAACCTTGGTAAAAACTAAAATAGTTAATGTAATAAATATAGGGGAAAGGGATTCCAAAATGTTTAAAAAAATTTTATAATTGGTTTTTTTATATAATAATGACCTTATAACATTATAAACTTAATTATTATTCATTTATTAGAGCCACATTACATGTGAAACATGTTCCCTCTTTATATTAAGTTGAAATATTAACAAATATATCATTGTCATCACTTTTAAAAGGGTCCCCTCACCACCTCTTATATAAAAAAATAAATTTAATATTTAAATAATAACCTTTTAACTTGACCAATAATACAATTTTATTCCCTTAATATTTTATTCAAAATATATCTTCTAAATTCCACCATTTCATAGAAGCGATTCAAGAGAAAGTTAAAAATCTGAAAGTACTTCTTACTCTCTAATCATTTTTTCAACACTATAATTTTCAAATAATCTTATATTACTATTTATGATGGTATAAAATAAGTATTATCTATATAGTTCAATATTTTTATATTTATATGATACATATGATCTACCCATACTCCCATTCCCTTGTGAAAACAGAAAACTCTAATCATGCATATATGTAGACTACCGCATCTAGGGAACATCGTGTTTAACTTCCCTTAACCACTTTACATAGATTATCCAAATGTTTAATTTAATAATAATTTATGATATTTATAAAATATTTTATATTATTAAATGATAAACAATATGGATCCTTTTCCATGTTCTATGGAAAATCAAATCATCATCCATGCGTACGTGTGGACTACCACTTCCCTTGAACAATGTATTCTATCTTTAATTACCTACATTCATGGATGGTTCTAAGATTTTTTTAATAGATAAATTTTATTTCTATAAAATTATTAAGGTTATGATAAATGAAATTTTAAAACCAATTAATTATTTAAGAATCAAATGAGTGTTTTAAATTCATCCATTTAAAACAAGCGTACTAAGTGGAAAAGAAATTTATTCATACTATTTAATAATTTCATATACATTTCCTATATTTAGAATTATATTAAATTAGTATATATAATTATAATACAATTTAAATAATATCCATTTTCTACTATAATAATGATATTATAACCAAATCTTCTCATAATCTTCCACTAGACTATGTTATGTTCATGTTTGGGTCAATTTAACCACTTGCTTGAACAATTATATAAAGTAGTATGATGAATGAATTTGTTAAAATAAATAATAATGGTATATTATATAAATAAATAAATTATTATTTTCATTTTTTCTAGGATTTTAATATTAAAATTATTCGCAATAAATAATATACCAGTGTTTGTTTGTTAAAAACCATCAAAACGTGCTCATTGTCAAACTTATCTTCATATCACTACTGGAAATACAAGTTTTCCCAACGGTTCTAAACCGTTGGGAAAGGCTGCAGAATTGTTGGTATATGTTATACCAACAGTTCTACAAATCATAGGGAAGTAAGCCATTGGGAAAGCTTTTCCCAATGGTTTACAGTGAACCGTTGGGATAGGTTGGGGAAAAATTAACCTATCCAAATGGTTGTGCCAAACCATTGGGATAGTTTTCCCAACGTTTTGGCTCCATTGGGAAAACCAGTCACTATCTTCTTTCCCAGTGGTTTCTAAACCGTTGGTAAAAAAACTCATAGAGGCTATGCCAACAGTTTTAAACCGTTGGCATAGCCTATGCAGTGTAAATTGAACAGCAACCTGCAATTTTCATAGCAGCTCTCATTTTGTGCAATTTGCATAGCAGGTCTCATTTTGTGTATTCCCTCTCATTTTGAATACAATTATTGTACATACAATAAACAAACACAAGCATATACAATTATTGTACCTGCAATATCCAACTAACACATACATATAGAGAACAAATTCATACACATTTAACATATAATGCATCCTGGAACTATACACATCCATAATTAAATTAGAATTCATAAATTAATTATAAACATACATAATTCATTTAGAATTAAATTTAAAATTTAGATGACAATTATATGTAGAATATGGAATTAAATTCATAATTTGATTGGTTTTTCGTATACCATATATTTTTACCTAAAATGATGTCCATTTTAAACAAAATATATACACCTGGAGTGATACCGGTCACACCGTGCCTCAGATTGAGGTGAGGTTAACTTATACACGTCACAAATGACTCATCTATCATTGTCCTAAAGTATAAACATATTCCTAAAGCATTTGGTCGGTTTTCCGTATGTTTGTTGTTGTTTTCACTTAAAATGAAGTGCTTTTTAAATAAAAGAGAGACACTTTGAATCGTTCCGGCCACACCGCACCTCGGATTGAGTCGGGGTTGACTCGTACACATCACAAATGACCCATGGATTGCTGTTCTAAAATATCAACACAATCAGAATCTGTTTTGTCGGTTTTCCGTATGTACTTAAAATGTTGTCCATTTTAAACATAAGAGAGACATTTTGGGTGGTCCCGGCCACACTGTGACTTGGATTGAGGTGCGTTTGACTCGTACACATAACATATGACCCATGGATCGTTGTACTAAAATTTCCACATATTATGAATGCGTTTGGTCGGTTTTCCGTATGCCAGTTGGTTTTTTCACTTATAATCGTGTCCATTTTAAAAAAAGAGAGACACAATTTGAGTGGTACTGGACACACCACATCTCGGATTTAGACGGGTTTGACTCGTATACGTCTCAAATGATCCATGGATCATTTTCCTAAAGTATCAACACAATCCGAATGTGTTTGGTCAGTTTTCCGTATGCCAGTTGATGTTTTTCACTTAAAATGATGTCCTTTTGAAACAAAAGACAGACACTTTGAGTGGTGTCAGCCACACCGCGTCTTAGATTGGGGAGGGGTTGATTCATACATGTCACATATGACCCATGGATAGTTCTCCTAAAGTTTCAATGGAAACCAAATGTGTTTGGTCGGTTTTCCGTATGTACTTAAAATGTTGTCCATTTTAAACAAAAGAGAGACACTTAGACTGATCCCGGCCACACCGCGACTCGGATTGAGCCTGGGTTGGCTCATACACGTCACATATGACCCATGGATTGTTGTGATAAATTATAAACATATTCCGAATTCTTTTGGTCAGTTTTCTATATGTCAGTTGTTCTTTTCACTTATAATCCTGTCCATTTTAAACAAAAGAGACACAGTTAGAGTGGTGTCGGACATACCACACCTCATATTGAGGCGGGGTTGACTTGTACTCATCACATATGACTGATGAATCGTTGTGCTAAAGTATCGACACAATCTGAATGCGTTTGGTCGGTTTTCTGTATGCCAGTTGATGTTTTTCACTTAAAATGATGTCCTTTTGAAACAAAAGACAGACACTTTGAGTGGTTCCGGCCACACCGCATCTCATATTGAGGCAGGGTTGATTCTTACACGTCACATATGACCCATGGATTGTTGTGCTAAAGTATCAACACAATCAGGATCCGTTTGGTCAGTTTTCTGTATGTACTTAAAATGTTGTCCATTTTAAACAAAAGAGAGACACTTAGAGTGATCCCGGCCACACCGTGCCTCAGATTGAGGCGATGTTGAATCTTACATGTCACATATGACCCATGGATCATTGTGATAAATTATCAACAGATTCTGAATGTGTTTGTTCAGTTTTCCGTATGCCAGTTGTTCTTTTCACTTATAATCCTGTCCATTTTAAACAAAAGAGACATAGTTAGAGTGGTGCCAGCCACACCACATCTTAGATTTAGACAAGGTTGACTCGTACACGTCTAAAATAACCCATGGATCATTTTCCTAAAGTATCAACACAATTTGAATGTGTTTGGTCAGTTTTCCATATACCAGTTGATGTTTTTCACTTAAAATGATGTCCTTTTGAAACAAAAGACAGACACTTTGAGTGGTGCCGGCCACACCGCATCTCAGATTGAGGCGGGGTTGATTTTTACACATCACATATGACCCATGAATCGTTATCCTAATGTTTCAACGGAAACAGAATGCGTTTGGTCAGTTTTCCGTATGTACCTAAAATGTTGTCCATTTTAAACAAAAGAGAGACACTTAGACTGATCCCAGCCACACCGTGACTCTGATTGAGCCCGAGATGGCTCTTACACGTCACATATGACCCATGGATCATTGTGATAAATTATCAACATATTCCAAATGTCTTTGGCCGGTTTTCCGTATGTCAGTTGTTCTTTTCACTTATGATCCAGTCTATTTTAAACAAAAGAGACACAATTAGAGTGGTTTTGGCCACATCGTGCCTCGTATTGAGGCGAGGTTGACTCGTACACGTCACATATGGCACATGGATCGTTTTCCTAAAGTATCGATACAATACGAATGCGTTTGGTCGGTTTTCCGTATGCCAATTGATGTTTTTCACATAAAATGATGGCCTTTTGAAACAAAAGACGGACACTTTGAGTGGTTCCAGCCACACTATGTCTCAGATTGAGGCGGGGTTGATTCATACACGTCACATATGACCCATGTATCATTATCCTAATGTTTCAATGGAAACCGAATGCGTTTGGTCGGTTTTCCGTATGTACTTAAAATGTTGTCCATTTTAAACAAAAGAGAGACACTTAGACTGATCCCGGACACACCATGACTCGGATTGAGCCTGGGTAGGCTCTTACACATCACATATGACCCATGGATCGTTGTGATAAATTATCAAAATATTATGAATGCGTTTGGTCGGGTTTCCATATGCCAGTTGTTCTTTTCACTTAGAATCCTGTCAATTTTAAACAAAAGAGACACAGTTAGAATGGTGTCGGCCACACTACATCTCGTATTGAGGTTGGGTTGACTCTTACACGTCACATATGACCCATGGATCTTTGTGCTAAAGTATCGACAAAATCCTAATGCGTTTGGTCAGTTTTCCATATGCCAGTTGATGTTTTCACTTAAAATGATGTCCTTTTGAAACAAAAGGCAGACACATTGAGTGGTTCCGGCCACACCGCGTCTCAGATTGAGGCAGTGTTGATTCGTACGCATCACATATGACCCATGGATCGTTCTCCTAAAGTTTCAACGGAAACCAAATGCGTTTGGCCGGTTTTCTGTATGTACTTAAAATGTTGTCCATTTTAAACCAAAGAGAGGCACTTAGACTGATCCCAGCCACACCGCGACTCGGATTGAGCCCGGGTTGTCTCTTACACGTCACATATGAACCATGGATCATTGTGATATATTATCAATAGATTAAGAATGCGTTTGGTCGGTTTTCCGTATGCCAGTTGTTCTTTTCACTTATAATCCTGTCCATTTTAAACAAAAGAGAGACATTATGAATGGTGTCGGCCACACCGCACCTCGGATTGAGTCTTCAATGATTTTATCTTATACTCTCTTCTATTGACCCATTTAGATATGTTGCTTGAATAGCCATCAGGAACTCTAATAGTCTCTAATACTTCCAGAATTTTTTCTTCTGTAGGTGTCATCATATAAGAAGCACATGGAAGTTGCCATTTATTTTCACTGATACGCACAGGATGCAATTCTGGTCTGATGCCCCAATCCACCAAGTCACACCGAGATCGTAAATTATATTTTTTCTTCCCCTTGACATTTAGAAGAACCAAAATAAACATTTCGCTTATATTCTTTTCAATATGAATTACGTCTAAGCAATGACGTAACAAATTGGTTGACCAATAAGGAAAATCTAAAAAGATACTCTTATTCCTCCAATTGTAACAGGTTTCAGTGGAAATATTCTTTCTCTTTCCAGATTTCATTTGACCATTCCTGAATGAAAAACTAAAATTTTTCAATTCATTACGCTCATCAGTTCCAGACATACGCTGAGGTGGATCATCAGTCTCTATGGTATTATCAAATCTTTGACGATTCATTCTATATGGATGATCCTTTGTCAAGAATCTTCGATGTCCCATAAAACTGAAACTACAATGATGTTTTAGTCTTCTAGATCGTGTATTCTTCATACAAACTGGACATGATAGTTTTACCTTCGTGCTCCATCCATACGTCATTGCATAAGTCGGAAAATCATTGATCGTCCCCATAAGCGTAGCACGCATCTGAAATATGTCTTTTGAACATGCATCGTATGTGCGCACACCTATATACCAAAGAAGTTTCAACTCTTTTATTAAAGGTTACATGTATACATCAATATCAATATCGGGATCAGAAGGACCAGATATGAGTATACTCATGAAAGTGAAAGGTTTTTTCATACACAACCATGGGGGAAGATTATAAATGTGTATAAAAACTAGTCATATGATGTGCGAAGTAAGAATCTACCCAAATGGATTAAAATTGTCGCATGAAAGACCCATCCTCACATTATGCACGTCAGCTGAAAAATCAGGATGTCGAGTATCAAATCTCTTCCATGCAAATCCATCTGCATGATGAACCAACTCATCATTAGTCTTCTTTCTCTCGGTATCATGCCATATCATTTTTATTGATATGTCATCAAACATAAAAATATTCTTGAGTCTGAAGATCAATGAAAAGTGCCACATTACTTTCTGTGGAACGCGGGATGGTGTTCCATCAGATTTTGACTTCCAGCGGGATGTGCCACATTTTATACAATCATTTCATTCAATGATTTCCTCCCAGAATAAACTACAATCTTTCGGGCAAGCATGAATTTTGTTTCTTGAAAATCCAAGTTCCTAAACTAACTTCCATGCCATATAGTGGTTTGAGAGAATATCTACATCATCTGGAAGTAAATCCTTTAAGAGGGTAATAATGTCATCGATTTCTGAATTAGAAATCCCATACATAGTTTTCCAATGAAACAATCGGATTAAAAATTACAGCTTTTTCATTTTATCGCATTGTCGATATACTGGAGTCGTGGCAACATCATTCAATTTTTTCACTCTATAAATATAATCATTTTCACTAGATGCATCAGCTGTCCTCATATCGATGGATTCTTGAGTAAAAATCCTTTCTTTTTCATGATGACGAATAAACAGAAATCGATCATCTAACAAATTCTCCATTCTAGTCCTTTCATTTTTATCATCACGAATTTGAGATTTCATTTTCTCCCCATTGTGATACCACACAAAGTAGTTTGCTTGAAAACCATTTTTGGTTATGTGGTAGCTGACTTCTTCACGGCTCAACCAAGGTCTACCAACACAATTGGAACATGGGCAGTGTATGCGACCACTATCTGAAGCATTGTGAAATAAAAAATCTATAAATATCTCCAAATTGTTTTGAAAATCTCTTGAGATCTGATCGATTTCATACATCCAACTTCTGTCTATTCTGTAAAAAGAATTTATATAAGTCATTTTTTCATAAACAATTCAATAGGATTGAACTTTAATAGAAAATACATTTAAGTAAACAATTAAGGGTGAAGTTTCTAGTCGATGTAGTGAACTATTAAAATAATGTAAAGAACAAGTACTCATAAATTAAATTAAAATTTATTTATATTCATTTTCATTATGTCTATAAGAGGCACATGCCTTAGGTCCCATCATGGGTTATAGGCATCCCAAATCATTCACTCATGTTCAATAACTCATTATTGGCACCTCTATGGCCATACCTTTCATTACCCAATTACTTCCCCAAGTCAAGTGCACCCCATGGGTGAATAAATTTTAGGCTTCTACACTAATAGGTTGTTCATGGCTTGTAAAAATATTTAATTTCATTAAGTATAGACAAACACATTTATTTTTAAATTTGAGATTAATAATAAAGTATGCCAATGATAACAATATTACTGAATTAAACTTGTGACTTATCTAACATTTTTATGGATGTCTACACATGCCAGAATGGGTAGTGAAAAGCACATCAACCTCATAAAAGTGAGTATTGGCCAAGAAGGACACATAATATACATCGTACAATGAGAACTATATTTAATTGACCCTAAAGTCATATGAGTACAATCATCATGGGGGAAATGGAATATATGATCTTGGTTAACTGATGAATTCAAAAGCTCATATTTCATATGTTGGATACTATCTAAGGTAAGAAATCATGTGAGGATGGGTTTATATCATTCAATTTCTTACATGCTTGTGAGAATGAAGGCTTGAATTAATGACTTGAGTTCATTGATTAAATGAGGGTATAGGTTGCATATGCTGTATAAACCGAATGATTAAATTGGTAAATATCTCTAAATATCTTTAAAACAACTCATTAATAGGCTCAAAACGTAAATATAATCTTGAACCAACCATGGAATCTCTTTCACAACACATTCTCCCACAGCAGTTATCTCATTTGTTACTTAATACCAGACATAGTCACATAACAAGTGTACTATAACAAAATACATTACACAAACCTTATTAAAAAACTTCTCATTTTAATAAAACACTTTCCTCAAGATTAAATCATTTCTGAAATATCTTTCGAAATCCATTTTAAATAATAAAATCCCTTTGATCATTTTTAACAAATATTTGGAGTATTCTCAAGGCACCCCCATTTGGAAAAGTCACATTAAATGCCCAATTTCCATGCCAAACCATTGAAAACAATTAACATGAGACAATCATCGACCACAAATAACTTAACTGGAAATTAAAAAAACAGAAACTAAATGTGATATAGAATTTAATGTTAAGTTTGGGGAAATGAGATTAAATAGAGACAACAACATCATAAATGGTTCCAACATCATAACTTTTGATTAAAACCACCCATAATAGGAATGGGAATGCCTCATACACATAATCCCTAATAAAACAAACCAAATCTGCAATTAAAACATTGAATTTAGGGTTTCCATCCTACTTGGACAACCCTACCCCCACCCCACCCACACCACTTGGACAACCCTACCCCCACCCCACTTGGAAAACCCATCCCCCCATACCTGGACACCCCTACTCCCCACAACCCACTTGGAAAACCCAGCCACCCCCACCCCACCTGAACATCCCTACCATCACCCCACTTGGACAACCCATCCCCCCACCCTACCAAGATAGCCCCTCCCCCACCCCACCTACACACCCTCCCCACCCCACTGGGACAACCCTGCCTGGACACCCTCCCCTACCCCACCTGCACACCCCCCCACCCCAAACAACCTTACCCCCACCCCATTTGGACAACTCAGCCCCTCCCCCACCCTATATAGACAACCCCCTCCCCCACCCTACATAGACAACCCCTACCCCACCCTAAACAGCCCTACCCCCACCCCATTTGGACAACCCAGCCCCCTCCCCACCCTACCTAGATAGACCCTCCCCCACCCCACTTGGATAACCCTCGACATCCTCCCCCACCCCATCTTCACACCCTCCCCACCTCAAATTGAAACATAAATTCATCCAAATCAAAATCCAATTTTCAACTAAAATAAATTCCACCAAAAGCACCATATCACCCCAATAAACAAACCCTTTACCATGTTTGAAGAATAGAACAAAAAACAGAAAACAAATATAAGGGTTTCGTAGACAGGAACCCTAATTTAGCCTAAATCAAAACATCAAACACCAAAAAAATAGAGGAATAATGCCAAAACTAAGGTAACACTTACTAATTTGAAGTGTGAAATAAGATTTTGTTTGATTGAAGATGTATCTTGAATGGAAGGAGTGTCACAACCGAGAAGAATTTAGGAGCTTGATTAGGTTCTGTCTGCAATTGGGCTGAGTGGAGGTTCAGGTGGTCTGTATTTGGGAGAAATCTTTCCCAACAGTTTTTAAAAATCGTTGGGAAATATAGATTTTTCCCAACAGTTTCATTAAACCATTGGGAAAACTGATTTGTTTCCCATCTTTCCCAACGGTTTGATGAAACTGTTTTGAAAAATAATTTTCTTCCAATCTTTCCCAACGGTTTCATCAAACAGTTGGGAAAAATCAATTTTTATAGATCATTACCAATAGTTAATGAAAAACATTGGTAAAGATCACCTATACCAATGGTTCAAAAGAACCGTTGGTATACAACTGTTGGGAAAAACATGATTTCCAGTAGTGTATATTACAAATATAACCCCCCATATGTTGAATTGTTAGATTATAAATAATTGTAAATAATAAATTAAATTTCTTTTTTTGATCTGAGATTGATTAAATGTGTAATAAGAGTGAATATCAACATCACTGTTGTGAATGTTGTTCAAAATGATCAAGACCAATCACACCCATAAATAAAAACAAATAATAACAAACTAATATAAATGTAGACATTAATAATGAATGAAGGATAAAATGGTTATCTTGTTGAATAAGGTTGTTAAATATGTGATTAATAGAGTTACATTTTCTATATTGGATGTTAGAGAAAATTCGACTAAAAGGGAATACAAGTTAAGGAGTTCTTTGTCTCAGATTTAATTTCTTGAGACATGATTCATTTTAGGCACTATGATATTTTTAATACATTTTTATTTCTTCCTAATGAAATTTTATTACCATATTAAGGTAATTCAATAATTTTAAATATCCATATCATTTTCATTCATTTAATGGCCTAAAAATCAAAATAAACCAATGTTTACATGGGTTTTGTATAAAATGGTTATCAAACCCTAAGGGTTTCAATTGCCAAACCCATTTTCAAATAAATATTGTCTATAAAAGACTATCCATATCTATAGTTATTATTATTTGTAGAAACCATCATCATTTTCTTTTTATAATCATGAGGTTTTACATTTCCTCTCAAAATTTCATTTCGTCTTTACTCATATTTTTACCCAAAGTATTTCTTGTAGTGAAACCAATCTCATCACTTCATTTCGATCAAGAACCTCCATTATTCATGTATATATTTATTAAATTATTTTGATTATTCTCTTATATAGGTCACAATAATTGATTATGGTTCATAAGATGAAATCATATTTACATTTCTCTATCATTTGATTAAGTATTTTCAATTATTTGTGTAATAATGCACCTAAAATGCGTTTTTATTAAATGGAATAGTATTTATAGGTTCAAAGGACAAAATGAAGAAAAGTAGAAAAATTTTCTATTACATGTCGTCAAACATCATTACACGATGTGTATTAGAATTCCACCACATGATGAAAGCCGTGAAGCAAGCCATGACATGTTCCAACCCATGAATCATCATTTCACGACCTGAGCCATGATTACATGACATATATCACTAGACCAAAACTTGTAGCATTAAAATCATATCTCCCACTAAAAATGATCCATCTGAAGGAAGATTTCTGATGTGACATCTAGTTACATGGCGTGAGTAGGTTCAAAGTTCCAAATCTCAGACGAGATGTGTGCGAGATACACACATATTAAAAATTCATGAAGAAAACATTGGATAAACATTACACTACATGAATACCAATTACACATCATATAATTTATACATATATATATAATGTACCTATGCATGACATTTGGGGGGCCAGACAGAATTCATGTCATTCGTTGTTATCTCATTCTTCTTCAATTCCATCTTACCCAAACTCAAGTTACTTTCCCGAGTTTCATTGTTTTTCTTTAATACAAGCATCGTGGATCGATTTCAACAATGTTATTCATCCATTTTTTCATTGTTGAAACTGTTCGTAGTACATTCATTGTTTTGAGAATCCATTATCAATGAACCTTTGGTTTTCACATTCTTGTTCCTATTTCAAGAAATTAATTAATTTAATTGTGTTTGATTAAATATTTTTAAATTTTTCGTTCATGATTTAATGGCCACAATTTGGTTAATCTGAATAGTTGTATGCTTTTTAATCATTTAATATCAATATATGTTGGTATGTTAAGAATGATTTAAATTATTTATCTATCTAAAATATAGTCTACCATGAGTGGTTATACCACCAAGGGTATGGGTCGAGAGTAAGGGTAAATAAATTCAATGAATCTCTATTTCGCGACATGGTAATCCTAAGAATACTAATCAGGTTAAAAAAATATATCTATCCAATTCTTTCAAGATACCCCAACCATGGGAAGTTTTGATGAATGAACCTAACCTGATTGGAGTAGATTAGACTATGAAAAATAGCCTATGAAACTTCATTCCTTAGAAGATAAAATTAGTGCATTTTGTTTGTGGTTACTTACAGACAAAGGAATGGGCACATCCTACATAGAACTTTTTGGTTTCTCTATAGTCAATTGGATATCTCTTCTTGCTTTGCATCCTATCTCTTAGGACCATACCATGTAAAGATAGAGATTATATTTTACCTGAAACCTAGAAATTGACCAAGATCCCTTACTTTTTTCTATTCTTAACTCACTAGTCTTTAGTGTTAGTTTTCCCAAATTTTAACAAACTTGTGAGGACTCCTACATAATGGGTTCTAAGCCATAATTTCCTACCACCAGCACAATTCCCCATGGGGTTGAACATTAACTATCACTATACTACGTCTTAATAGAAAAGTGAGTTTGGGAAACAAATAATCTAATCTCTTTGTAGTCTATGCGAATTAAATGAATCATGTGGGAAATTAAAAAATTGGAATCATTGTTGTGGAATCCATTTTATGTGCTCTTCATGATAAACTATGACCAAATAACCTAGTATTACCTCTCCTATTCCCCATTTCTCATTTTATTTTCCCCTTTCTTTTGGATTCCATTGCGTCCTTCTTATTGTTATGTATTAGTACATGCATCAGGGCACTTTGACTCAATTAAAGAGCCTTGAAGCACAAGAACAACTTTCCTTCAATCCTACAATTGAAAGTTATCCCATTGCACACCTTTATTCACAAATGGATGACACAACAATTCTGGAGGTCAAATTCAACCCAAATATACTCAACATACAACCTATAATTCATGGATAGCATTAGATACATCAATAAAATACCATCATGGGTTATGGATTTCCAAAAATCCATAGTGCTACGCCTAGTATTGTGCTACCTCATTTTCAGGAACACATATCTAAGATAAAGCCTAGACTCATTCATACGATCCAAAACATGGGACCATTCAGTGTACATCAAAGTGATGTTCCCCATGAACACATTTCAAACATTTTAGAAGTATGTGATGACTTTCAAAACTAGGGAGTGTCTTATAATTAAATAAGTCTTCACATATTCCCTTCTCCTTATGAGATAACGTTAAATTTTTTCTCAAAATTCAATATCCTAAGTCAATCATGACTTGGGATGATCTAGCCATGAAATTTTGAGACAAATAATTCACACCAATCCGGAATTGGAATATCTAGAATTATATGAAAAATGTCACTCAATTAGATGGTGAATCAGTATGGGAAGCACTGGATCATTTCAAGGAACTGATGAAAAAGTTCTTGAACCATGGACTAGATATATGGATCCAACTCTAGACATTCTACTGAGGCCACCAATGAGCATCACACACAGTTGACCTATTTTGGATGAATTTTCACACAATTTAGTTTTATGGATGAGTAATATTGTACCACCTCGGCATGGTATCCACCAAGTTATAGAGAATACCCGACTAGATGCACAAGTAGAATCCTTGACCAAGAATCTTGATTCCTTTTAGCTACCTGTTGCACCCCCTTCTCCTTCTATAATGGAATTTCATTCATACGAAATATGTTGTGGTCACCATATCTACCAATATTACACAATAACTATTGATGAAAACCAAATCATTATTTTAATTATTTCAATTAAAATCATAAAAATCAATTGTTCCAATAGCCGCAACAATATTTCCAAAAGAGACCCACACAACAATAGTTGTAGAATAATTAGGGGTTTTACCAACAAATATGCGGTCATGCACCTTTCAAGAATCAAGGACCACCAGGATATCCACCAATTGATCTTGTGCCCCGACCACCACAACATGTAGAACAACACCCTTTTCTTCTAATAGCACAAAAATAATTCTAGCCAGCTCCACCAAGACCTCGACAATAAGTTTTACCTATTCAAACTAATTTTGAAAATATACTCCTAGCGTTTTTTCAAAAGGCATATTAGAGGATCGCCACCCAAGAAACTGACCCTACTGGAAAATGGACCTATCCCCATGGTTTTCCGCAAAACCGTGGGGATAGGTACCCCTATACCCACGGTTTTGATGAACCGTGGGCATAGGTCAATTTTCAAGACCTATACCCACGGTTTTGATGAACCGTGGGTATAGGGGGGTCTATCCCCACAGTTTTCCAAAACCGTGGGGATATGTCCTGAAAATTCACCTATACCCACGGTTTTCCAAAACCATGGGAATAGGGGTACCTATCCCCATGGTTTTGGGGAAAACCTTGGGGATAGGTCAGGGTTAAAATACCTATACCCACGGTTATGAAAAACCGTGGGTATAGGTTTCCCGTGTGTGCGCGGGAAATATTTTTTTTCCCGTGGGAATAATTTTTTTTGGCCTGAGTTCTATACCCACGGTTCTTCCCTCTATACCAACGGTTTATATTACTATATTTAACTAAATACAAATATATATACATAAAAACGGTGTTGGGGTAGTAGTTAGGTGCTTCGTCTACAGCGGTGAGGTTGCGGTTCAAAACCTGCAGGCCGCATTATTTTAGGACCTATACCCACGGTTTTGAAACCGTGGGGAAAAACCTTTGACACCGTGGCAATTGAGTATGTTTCGTTGAAATGGTGGAAGAACACCTATACCCATGGTTTTGGAAAACCGTGGGTATAGGCTGGGGACCTATACCGACACCGTTCCAGCCCACGGTTCCCAAAACCGTGGGTATAGCCTATTCGCACGGTTTTGGGGGCTATAACCATGGTTTTGAACCATGGGTATAGGCTGTTTTTCTAGTAGTGTGAAATGTAGAATAAAAGGGAGGCCCTTCAAAACCTCATGCATCAAATGGGACAGATCTCAAAGACTTTGTCAGAGAGATTTCCAGGTACTCTACCTGGTAATAGAAAGACATAGCAGATGGAAGAGGAAGACATAGTGGTTCAGTGGAGTCAAAAAGTTCTGGATTTTCATAAACCATGTGGAGGATATGAAAGAAAAGATAAGGAACTCAAGAAGCATACAAAACTCATCAAAGAAGAGGTTGATGGAACCCCTCATGAAAGAGCACAATAGGAACCCCTAAAAACCCAAACACTAGAGCAGCCTAAGGAAGAATTTTATGTTTCTCCACCACAATATAAACCACCACTTCATTTTCCAAAAAGGAAAAAACAAGGAATAATTAAAGGGAAATACTAATAGTTTTTGTATATGTTCAATTAATTTCACATAAATATTTCATTTGATAAGGAAATCACTCAAATTCCAACTTATGCAAAATTTCTACAAGATATCATTTCAAACAAAATGATATTTGAAGACCTAACAGTCAACCCACTAAATGAATAGTATCATGATATTGTTTAGTAGAAAATATCACCAAAAATGAGAGACCATAAAATCTTTCCAATTCTAGGTATAATATGAGAATGTAAAATCAGAAGAGCCCTATGAGATTAGGATCTAGCATCAACCTCACGTTGTTGAGTGTATTCCACAATATAGGGATTGAACAACTAAATCCAACCAGAGTAAAAATCCAATTAGCTGACCACTTAGTAAAATATCCCTAAGGACTTCTCGAGGACATCTTAGTTAAGGTTAACAAGTTCATATTTCTTGGGGACTTCCTCATCTTGCACATGGAAGAGGAAGGAGTTATTCCAATCATCTTAGGTTAACCATTCATAGAAACTGGGAAGTAACTGATTGATTTTAATCAAGGAAGACTCATATTCCAATTTAGGAAATAAAAATTTGAATTTGATCTGGTAAAGGAAGCACCAAAAATAGATGATTCTTCTGAATGACACATGATCTCTCTCACTAACCAAATATCGGCTACATAAAAATTGAAGAAAAAAGTGATGAAATACTCCCTTATGAGGATGAGGAATATGACATTAAGGAAGTAATCTACATAGAACCTATTACAAGGGAAAATATACCACCTTTTATACCCTCATTATTTCTTCCACCGAAACTGGAACTGAACCCCCTCCCTTGTACACTCAAGTATTACTTTCTAGAGATTATCGATGCACTACAAGTGATAATTAACTATGAATGATCATAGTCAAAATAGAAAAAATTGGTTTACTTATTGAAAAGAAATAATCATTCAATATCCATGAGAGTGGTTGATATGAAAATAATTTGTCCTACTTCATGCACCCAAAACATTTTACTTAAAAAAGGTGAAAAACACCAAGACCGACCTTAGAGGTGGCTGACACCACCAATGAAAAAGGTTGTTGAAAAGAAATGCTGCAACTTCTAGATTTTGGAATAATATTTTTAATATCTGATAGTGAGCGGGTGATCCCACTATATATAGTTCCTCGTAAAGGTGGTTTTATAGTTAAAAATAACTATAAAGATAAAATGACCTCAACTTGTACCATCACTAGATGTCTAGTATGTGTGGAATACATAAATATAAATGTGACAACCCACAAATATCATTTTACCTTACCCTTTATCGGTAAAATGTTTGAAAGAAGAGAAGGGCATGAATTATATTTTTTACTTGATGGATATTAAGGATATAATCAGATTTCACTCAACCTAGATTACTATTCGAAGATAACATTCACATGTATATTTGTCACCATCGTCTATAGGCACATGCCATTCTTCATGTGAAATACACTGATGAACTTTAAAAGGTGCATGAAACATATATTCCATGATATGGAGAATGAATTCATATAAATTTTCATCAATGAATTTTTAGTTTATGGAAGATCTTTTGAGGTCTGCATATGAAATCTAGATCTAGTCCTATAATGTTGTGAAGAGAAGTGTCTAGTTTCAAACTAGAAAAAATTCCACATTATGGTCCAGGGAGGCATAGTCCTTGGAAATAAAATTTCCAAGAATGGAATGGAATTTTATCCCATGAAGATCAAGGTGATCAAAAATTTACTTAAGCCTTCAACAATCAAAGGTATAAGGAGCTTTTTGGGCCATGATAGATTCTATTGGTGATTCATGAATGAAATTGCAAACATTTACTTCCCTACGACGCACCTATTATCAAAGGAAAACCCATTTGAATTCACTGAAGAATTTTGGTGGGAATTCAATACTTTAAATAAATGCCTGGTAGTTGCTCATGTATCTATTTCACCTAATTATGAAAAGAAATTTAAATTGACGTGTAGCACCTGGGAATTCTCTATTGGAGCTATTTTAGGGAAAAAAGTAGGTTACATAATTCATCCAATATACTATTCTAGTCACACCCTGAATTAATCTCCAATCAACTACCCAACTATAGAGAAAGAGATATTTTCAGTTGTGTATTATTTCGATAAATTCCATTTTGATTTGGTTTTGTCTAAGGTGATTGTGCACACCAATCATGATTCCATGATATATTTGATGAATAAAATGGATGCTAAGCCAATACTGATAAGGTGGATATTTTTTGCATCAAGAGATGAAAATCATCATCAAGGACACCTTGGGTATAGAAAATTTGAGTGAAAATCATCTGTCCCAACTTCTAATTCAACTCATAAAAGAAGATGATGAGATCGACATCAAAGTTGACTTTCTTGATGAAACCCTTCTCCCCATAAAGGTAAATTTAACGAATCAATGTTTTATCAATAGGAATTACCTTCTTATAATTATATCATATAATCACATGAAATCAAAACACAATGAACTATTAAGTACTATGTGACCTTTAAACATAATATTATCACTTTTGTGATTTGAATTTCAAAAATCTGACATACACGGTTGTGATCAATAAGATATCTGGAGTCCAGTAGAACAAACTTAATTTTTGGTGAACAGTAATTGACCCTTATGAATTTTAATTTTACCCTTATGAATATTAATTTTTCCCTTATTAATAGTAAATATTCCAAAATATTAGTAGCCTCACCCATGAATGTATAAATAAATTTAGGCATTTTATAATTCATAATATGACCATAGTAAAATTATTATTATTTTTTTATGTCATAATAATTTATTTTAATTAATTAATAATTTAAAGGAAAATATATATTCTTAAATGGTGTTCATAAATTAATAAATTTATGACTTTTGGTTTTAATATAATTTTATAAGACCTTATGTAATTTTTGAAAGCATTGTAGAATCAGTTATAGTTTTAAAATCCATATTTTTCAAGTAAATTATGATTTTAATTAAAAATTGAATTAATCATATTTAGAAAATTATTTTTGAAAATTTGAGTTCATATTTTCATTCTATATGTCTAGAAATGGTAAGGGTTACTTTTTGGGAATTTTCTAAAATAATTGAATTTTTTATTAATAGTGAAATACAGTAATTTACTGTATATTACATTATAAGCTAAATGGACTATTCCTGACATCATGAGTGATGTAAGCTCTGAAATATAGAATTCAAATGAACTTATTACTATTTTTGGTCATGGATTGATCACTATTGATTGTCTTATGGAAAAATAATATACTAATGATTAAAATATTAAGAAAACCCTCCTCCCATCCACTATAAAAACCACACACACTCCCCTCTTATCTTCACTACTCTCAAGACTTGTTCCTTGAATAAAGTATACCCACATATCTCCCTAATATCCTCCCAATCTTCCTAAAGTCTCTAGTCTCTTCAAAATACCAAATTTCTCTTTTCTATTCTTTTACTTTATTTTCAAGTTCATTTGTTTTCATTTCTATCCTTACCTATACCCATCCAAATGTTTTAACAACTATAGTACCTTAATGTACTGATATTTTTTTATGATAATGGAATAAGTTATTATCATATCTCTTTTAAAATTCTTTTATATTAGTAGTAAAGACACCATTCGAGATGTGTTAATTTACCACATTCAAGGAGGATGGGTTTTCAATTTCCGTTACCATCTTCAATTATGGTCATGAAACCATTTTAATGGTTGAACCAGACCATTAAAAATGTATTATGTCTCATATATGGTTCTTTAATCTTTTGGTACACATGTATTTGATTTATAAAACAAAATGTGTTCATTGTGGTAAAAAACTGCCAATTAACCCAAAATGTAATCACTAAAGTTTTATATAATGATTCATATTCACTCCAAGTAACCAAATTGAATTTACAAACATGTAACCATATGGATGTTAAACAATAAAATATAAATCCAACTCTATAAAACCACTTTCATCATACATGTGTGTCTGATCATGAATAAGTGAACTGATCATTAAAACCAAGGAAGAAAACAGACCCGAACAATGAAATTAAACCTCATAACCAATCAAAAAGGTCATTAATGAACTTAAAAAGGATATAATAAATCTTTTAAATATATAATAGTTTTTTTAATTATTAATTAGTGAACCTAATTGTATTATCTAGGTCATTAATATCAAGTGGAGAACACCATCAGACTTTATGTAAGGGATCCTCTCTATTTAACTCTTATTCAAGAATGTCCTCTATGTTATGCCATTTTATGTTTAATATCTAATGATGTGGTATGGTTTCTAACCTACACCATACTTCCCTCATGATGTATAATTGATGAGAAACCCCTTTATCTCTCATTAATACCTCTTAATTACACTTGATTCTATTCTGATAATTCGTAAGGGATTCTACCCGAACCTCCTTTGTTCATTCGGGTTGACCTATCTGGTTTTTACCATAATGAAGTTATATTATATTTTTTATTTTCATATTATAAATATTTTTTACATGTAAAAAATTCATTTATCAAGAACCTTAATCATTCTATTTCAGGTATATACATGTTTTTAAGTGATTCCCTCCTCAATACTTCTCGAAAAACAAATCTGTTTTAAGGGAACTTCCCAAACTCTTACCCTATTGAAAGTGAACTCAATATTCAGTTTTAAGTCACTATTTTATTTTTAAAATCATTATTTTTATTATGAAAATCTTCTTGGTTCACTTGTGGTTTTATATAAAATGTTGTTCCCATTTTTATTTTAAAGGCTCTATAGTATTTTCCTTAAAACCACACAAAAATGTTTTAATGATAAAATTTATTAAATACTCTTCTTTCATGTTTTCAATTATTTTTGAAATCACTTATGATGATATATGATTATTTTAACTTATTAATTTCCTTTATGTTTTAATTCCTTTATTTCATGGAAATTGTTTTGATACGCCCATTCATTATGTTTTATGACATGATTAAGATAACCATTTCTTTCCATGGGTGCCCTTATGATTATGATTATTTATGTATGGTTTTATATGTGGAAAGAATATTCATGAACATGTTAAGATGGATGATCCCAGATAGAAATCCAATTCATTGGGTAATGTTGAGTCTCATGAGATGTTATGTGCAATGGTCTTTGCAGTTAGCCTTGGCTTGTGCTACCATGTACGACGGTCCTCGAAGTTAGTCTTGGATTGTGCTACCATGTGAACCAGTCTTAGCGGTTAGCCTTGAATCATGATAAAGTCTTGTTTTATGTTTCTGTCACATTTCTATGATTCAATGTTTATATGATCCCATGTTTATATGTTATGATTCTATATTCCATTTTATATCATTATGTCATAATCTCTAACCTATGTGTTAAATAATTATTCTTATGTTTATTCCCTTAGTGGTCTTTTAGCTCATCCCTTTATTCATGTGATCCCCAGGGTACCCTATATAGATATAAGGGATCAATGGAAGTTAGGTTATCTTTACGAAGATTAAATAAAGAATCCCCCCCCCATGTTTTATGTTTTATGTACCTAGTCTTCAAAGCCACTAGACTTCACGATCCTTGGATTTTACTCTAATGTATAATTATGCTTAAAATCATGGAATGTTATATGTTAAAGGATAGGGTTTATATTTTTTGTATCAAAGTATGGTATAATTATTTTTGTAGATTAGTAATATAGAAATTTAGTAATAAACTTAAGGATGATATTAAGCATAAGAAAATACCCCTATATTTTGATAAGTATAGAGTAAGTGGTTTATTAAGAAAATACAGCCCTTTATAGATACAAACAGGTAGAGGTGGCTCTGGCACTTATAAATCTAGGGGTAAAACCTGAAAACACCGCTTTGATCTAGACTCAAATGGGAACCAGTTCACGACAATAGGCCTTGCTACTCTCTTGTTTTGACACTCCTAGGGGATATGCATAGGTAAATTCATGATCATGGTATAAACCATTATTAAGTGAATGAAAAAAATCCCATAATAATATACCTTAAGAAATAGATCATGGATAACCAATATTTAAACATTGGGAATCAGAAGTTAGGATATACTTCCCCATTAAAAGTTTATCCTTTTATGTTAAAATTTTCCTTTTTTATTCTCAATAAATAAGTATTCATGCCCTCTAATTATATGATATTTTTCTTAGTTAATGGAGGGAAATAGAAGAACATGTTCCAATAATCAGTGTGATAGGGATTGCGAACTTTTACCTAATGATATGTTGAATATTATGGGAGTGGGTGCTCAAAAATTCAAGACAGAACTTTCTCAACTATCTTAGGTTATGAATAATAACTTGAATCATGTCGAACACCTTACTCCTCCATGGAAAGAGAAATATTCTATTGAATCCTTCATGCGGAAAAGTCCTCCCATGTTTATTGGATATTATGGTCCCCTCCTCAAAAAATAATAGATTAACTCCATTGAAAAGATATTCTCTACCCTCTAGTTCTCAGAAAAAGAGAAACTCATATTGGTGGTCTATAATTTTGATAGGGAAGATAATAATTGGTGGACACTGATAAAGAATACAAATCCCCAGGGGGAAATTTATTACATGGATTGGGAGGAATTAAAGAGAATGTTATTCAATAAATATTTTCTCCAAACCCTCCATCTCAAGATAGAAAGAGAGTTCCTCAGACTCAGGAAGAAGGAAGATGAGCCAATCAGGGTGTATAAAGAAAACTTTACAAGTATTTCTTGGTACACCTCTGGATTGGTCATAAACACTAAAAGTAAGATGGACCGCTTCATTAGTGGACTGAAACCGAGTCTATGAAATGCATTGGTGATTAGAGACTTCGACAGTTATGAGGAAATTATCTACTATATCCTCAAGGTTGAAATGGAGATTAGAGAACCTCCGTGGTATCATGGTCCTGATGATAAGAAGAGGAAAATGGAATCTAATGTGGGTGGTCCTACAATTAAATTCCATGATGGAAAAAAGCTCAATCGTACCATATTTAAAAATTGTGGGAAGAATCATCTTGGGAACTATCTAAATGGAACTAAGAATTTCTTAAAATGGGTTAAGTTGGGACATCTGGCTAAAAACTATCAACAATATATGAAGAATCCCACTAATTTTGAAGAAGGAAGAAAGATTTAGATCAACACCTATCCTGAAGTGAAGTGTTACAACTTTAAGGAGCATGGGCAATATGCAAAAATCTTCCCTAAGCCAAGGGTTGTTCGAGGGAATCAACAACAACCTCCATGGAAACAAGGATGAGCTTATTCTATCACTATTACTGAGGTGAAGTTGGGAAATTATGTGGTGATAGGTATGATAGTTATTCATTCAAGAATAGTGAATGTACTATTTGATTATAGATCTAAAAAATCTTTTATATCTTTTAAGTTTAGTAAAACTATTCAAACACCACCTAAAAATTTGGAGGAAAAGTTATCTATGAGAACAAAGAATGGGGAAATTATTTCATCCATGGTTTATAACTCCTCCTTAGTAAATATTTGTGGAATGAACCTCCCCGAAAATCTTGTCATATATGCTTTAGTGGAGTTCGATGTTATCTTGGGAATGTATTGGCTATATTTATACAAAGACAACATAAACTATCAAGAAAGGGAGATCAACCTTCACATCCCGAAGCATCCTCCAATTGTTTACAAGTTTATGGAGGAAGTTCAATCTCCATTTGAATCATCGTCTAAAGTGTTGATATTTCTACCTTATTTGCAAGAATATTTAGCTCAAATGATCAAGACAAAGAAGAGAATAATCCTTCAAGACATGTCCATCATGAGAGATAACATTGATGTATTTCCCAAAGAGTTTCCTGGTCTTCCTCCTAATTAAGAGGTTGAGTTCTCAATTGAACTTATTCCTGGATCTCTACCTATTTCAAAGAAACCTTATAGAATGGACACTGTAGAGTTGGAAGAGTTGATGAAGCAGTTATAGGAGAATTTGGAGAAGGGTTTTATACACCCAACTGCTTCACCATGGGGGATTCTAATCCTTTTTATCAAGAGGAAGGATGGTTCAATGCACCTATACATTGATTACCATGAGATCAATAAAATCATGATAAAGCAAAAGTATCCCCTACCTCAGATAGATGACTTGTTTGATCAATTTCATGGGTCTAGTTATTTCTCTAAGGTGGACCTTCGGCCAGGATATACCAATTAAAGGAGAGGAAGGAAGATATTCCCAATATTTCCTTTAGAATGAGGTATAGACACATGAGTTCACAATATTCCCTTCAGACTCACTTATTCTGCACTAATTTTCATGGATTTGATGAATATAGTATTTAGATATTACCTCGAAAAGTTTGTGGTAGTATTTATTAATGATATTATGATATACTCCAAGAGCAAGGAGGAATATGAGGATTATTTGAATACTGTGTTGAAGACTTTGAGAAGGGATAATATGTAAGAAAATTATAGTAAATGTGAGTTCTGTATTGAGGAAGTATAATTCTTGGGACATGTTATCTCCGGAAAATGGATATCAGTGGACCATTCCAAGAAAAAGGTGATTGAAGAGTGGCACATGCCATCATATGTAATAGAGATCCATAGATTTCTGGGTCTATCCATTTATTAGAAAGGATTTGTGAATAACATTTCATGATTTTCAAACCCAATTAACAAGATGAAACGGAAGGGAGTAAATTCTGTCTGGACTCAAGAATGTGAAGACTGCTTTAAAGAGCTGAAAAAGAGACTAATTACTGTAGCAGTACTCATACATCCAACAAGTGGAGAGATATTTTTTGTGTACAGTAATGCTTCAAATAAGGGATTAGGCAATGTACTAATGAAAAATGAAAAAGTGATATGCTATGCCTAAATGCAGATGAAAATCCATGAGCAAAACTATCCTACTCAAGATCAGGAGTTGGCGGTTGTGATCTTTGCATTGAAAATATGGTAGCATTATCTCTATAGGGAGAAGTGTGAGATATATACTAATCAGAAGAGTAACAAATATATATTCACACAAAAATATCTTACTATGTGCCAGTGAAGATGGTTATATCTCATCAATGATTATGACTTCTCAATCCAATACCATATAGGTAAGGAAAACAAGGTGGCATATGCTCTAAGTAAAAAGGATCCTTCATTTTTATCAATGATGAGAATTGAAAATGATAGAATATTCTTAGATTTTAAGAGGATGGACATGAGAATCATTAAGGTGGGAACATCATCAATCCTTTCTCAAATGATTTCTCAACCATACCTCATGGAGAAAATAAGGGATCCTCAAAGAAAATTTGTGGAAATTGTGCAAAGGGCAGAAGCTGTTACAAATGGGAAATCCTCTGAGTTTATGATTGATGAGGAAGGAGTTGTAAGATTAGAGTCACAATTATATATACCATACAACACAAAGATAAATAAGGAGCTTCTGAATGACACACATATCTCAACCTTCTCTATCCACCCAGGGAGCACAAAGATGTATCGAGATCTCCGAGAGAACTTTTGGTGGGACAATATGAAGTAGGAGATTGCTGAGTACACATCAAAGTTCCTTTTATGTCAACAAGCGAAGGCTAAAAGACAGAAGTATAAAGGGATGCTGGAACCACTTCCCATACCAACATAGAAGTTGGAGAACATCTACATGGACTTTTTCATTGGAATTCCAAGGACATCCAGAGGAAATAATGCTATATGGGTCATTTTGTATCATCTTACAAAGACATCTCACTTTATTGAAATTCAAGAGGACTTCTCATTAGATCATATTGTATGGATGTATATAAATTAATTTTTAAGGTTTCATGGAGTACCAATGTCTACTGTATCCTATAGAGATCTTAGATTCACCTCGATGTTTTGGAAAAGTCTCCAACATGATCTATGCACTGAACTGAACTTCAGTACGACCTATCATCCTCAAACCGATATCCAATCTGTGTGAACTATTTAGACACTAAAAGATATGTTGAGAGCTTATTATATGGATTTCAAAGTAGGATGATACCAACACCTTCCACTAGTTTAATTATCCTATAACAATATTTTACACTTGAACATCTGAATGACACTATACGAAGACCTTTATGGGAAAAGGTGCAGAACACCGATGTGTTGGGATTAAGTTTGTTATCATAAGCTGATTGGACCTAAATTAGTCAAAAAAAAGGTGGATAAGGTGAAAACAATTCATCAGCACATCAAGGTAGCCCAATGTTGACAAAATAATTATGCAGACAATCGTCGATGAGACCTTGAGTTAAAAGTTATTGACATGGTATTTCTCTGCATATCTCCATAGAAGATGGTTATGAGGTTTGGGAATAAAGGAATGTTAATTCCCAGGTACATCGACCCCTTTGAGATTCTTGATCGTGTTAGGGTTGTGGCCTATCTACTATCACTTCCACATACCATGGCCAAAGTACATGATGTCTTCCATGTATCCCTATTAATAAAGTACATACTAGATCCTTCACATGTACTCTCTTCAGAGGTTTTACAGTTGGAGGATGATCTTTCTTACGAGGAGAAGCCAGTAAAGATCTTGGATCACAGAGATGAAGTGCTACGTAACAAGACTACTCACCTAGTCAAAATAGTGTGGAAGAACCATAAGTATGAAGAGGAAATGTGGGAACTAGAGGAGGCTATGAAGAAAAATTACCCACACTTATTTATGGATTAATGAAATTTTAAGGGTGAAATTTCATAAGAGGGAATAATGTAATGAATCAATGTTTTATCAGTGGAAATTCCTTACTTATAATTATGTCTTATAATCACATTAAATAACAAAAAAATGAACTACTAAGTACTATGTGACCTTTAAACATAAATATCGTCACTTCTATGGTTTGAATTTCGAAAATATGACATACACGGTTGTGATCAGTAAGATGTTTGGAGTCTGATAAAACAAACTTAATTTTTGGTGAATAGTAACTAAAACTTTTGAATGGGAATGTTACCCTTATAAATAGTAGTATGACCCTTATTAATATTAAATATACCAAAAGCATAGTAGCCTCACCCATGAATTTATAAATAAAATTTAGGCATTTTATAAGTGATAATACAAACATAGTAAAAGTATTGGTATTTTTGTAAGCCATATATAGTTAATCAGAATTAATAAATTAATTTGAAATAAAATATATATTCCTAAAAGGCATTCATAAATTAATAATTTTATGTCTTCTGGTTTTATGATAATTTTATAAGACCTTATTTAATTTTTGGAAGCATTATAAAATCAGTTACAGTTTTAAAATATATATTTTCAAGTAAGTTATGTTTTGAATTAAAAATTAAATTAATCATATTTAGAAAATAATTCTTGAAAAATGTAGTTCATTTTTTTATTCTACATGTCAAAAAAATGGTTTGAGTGAATTTTTTGGAATTTTCTAAAATACTTGAATTTTTGATAAATAGTGAAATACAATAATTTACAATATATATACATTATAAGCTAAATGGAATATTCTTAACATAATGAGTTATGTAATCACAAAAATATAGAATTCACATGAAATTATTACTATTTTTGGTCATGGATGAATCACTATTTATTGTCTTATGGAAAAATAATAAACTAACGATTAAAATATTAAGAAAACCCTCCCCTCCACTATAAAAACCACCCACACTCCCCTCTTCTATTCACTCCTCTCAAGACTTTTTTATTGCCTAAATTTATCCCAAATCTCTCCCGAATATCCTACCCCATGTCCAAAATCCCTTATCCTCTTCAAAAGAAGAAATCCTCTCCCCTTAAGAGGCTCTCAAGAAATATTGGTTCAAGAGGTAAATTATACTTTTCTATTCTTTTACATTCTTTTCAAGTTCATTTGTTTTCTTTTCTATCCTAACCTCTAGTCATACAAATGTTATAAAAACTCTAGTACCTTACATGTACTGAATTTTTTTATGATAATGGAATAATTTATTATCATCTCTCTTTTACTCTTCTTTTATATTAGTAGTAAAGACACCGTCTGAGATGTGTGAATTTACCACATTCAAGGATAATGGGTTTTCAATTTCTATTATCGTCTTCAATTCTAGTCATGAAACCATTTTCATGGTTGAAACGACCTTAATATATGTATTATGTATCTTCTATTTTTCTTTAATCATTTTTACACATGGTTTTTATTTATAAAACAAAATGTGTTCATTGTGGTAAAAAATCACCAATTAACCCAAAGGTTGTCAATAAAGTTTTATATAATGATTCATGTTCACATAAAGTAAAAAAATTAGATTTAAAACCATGTAAACATCTATATGTTCAATAATAAAATATAATTCTAACTCTATACAACCACTCTCATCATACATGTGTGTCCGAACATGAATAAGTGAACCAGTCATTAAAACTAAGGAAGAAAACTGCCCCAAATAATGAAGTTGAAAGTCATAACCAATCAAAAAGGTCATGAATGAATTTAAAAAGGTTATACTAAATCATTTACATTTATAACTGGTTATATAATTATTAATTAATGAACCTAATTTAATTATTCAGGTCATTAATATCAAGTGGAGAACACCGTTGGACTTAAGGTAAGGGATCTCCTCTATTTCACTCGTATTCAAGAATGTCCTCTATGTTATGCCACTTTATGTGTAATACCTAATGATTGTGTATGGTTTTGAACCCCCCCATAATTACCTCATGATTTATAAGTGATTAGAAACCCCTTTATCTATCATTAATCCCTTTTAAGTACATCTGATACCATGCCGATAATCCGTAGGGGATTATTCCCGAACCTCCTTTGTTCATTAAAGTTGCCTTATCTACTTTATACAAAAATGAAGCTGTATTATATTTTTATGTGAATATTATAAATTATTTTTACATGTAAAAAATTTATTTATTAAGACCCTTCATCATTATTTTATGGGGATATAGTTGTTTTTATGTGATTCTCACCTCAATACTTCTCGATAAGCAAACATGTTTTAAGCGAACTCCCGAATTCTTACCCAATTTAAAGTGCAATATATATTCTGTTTTAAAAAAATTGTCATTATAAAATAAGTATTTTTTATTATTAAAACCTTTTTATTTCACTTCTGGTTTTATATAAAATATTGTTCTCTTTTCTATTTTAAATTCTCTATATTATTTTCCTCAAAACCGCACAAAAAATGTTTTAATGATAAAATTTGTTAAATACTCTTCTTTCATGTTGACAAATATATTTGAAATCAATTACCCCAATATATGATTATTTTAACTTATTAATTTCCATGTATGTTTTAATTCCTATCTATCATAAACACTTTTATGATACACCCTTTCATTATGTTTTGTGACATGATTAAGATACCCATTTATTTCTTTGGGTGTCCTTATTCTTATGATTGTTTAAGTGTGGTTTTATATATGAAAAGCATATTCATGAACATGTTAATATGGGTACACCTAGATAGCACTCCAATGCATTGGGTAAAGTTTAGTCTCATGATATGTTATGTGTGATGGTCTTGGCAGTTAGCCTTTTCCTATGTTACCATGTGCAATGGTCCTAGAGGTTAGCCTTGGCTTGTGCTACCATGTGCAATGGTCTTGGAAGTTAGCCTTTAATTGTGCTAAAGTCATGTTTTATGTTACATCCACATTTCTATGATTCAATGTTTATATGATCCCATTTTTATATGTAATGATTCTATATTCCATTTTATATCATTTTGTCATAATCTCTAACCAATGCTGTAAAGACTTATTCTAATGTTTGTTCCCTTACTGGGATTTTAAATCATCCCTTTGTTTATGTAATCCCCAGGATACCCTATATAGATGTATATGCTCAACGGAAGTTAGGAGATATTTATGAATATTAAATAAAGAAGTGTTTTTTATTCCCATGTTTTATGTTTTACGTACCTAGTCTTCAAATACACTAGACTTTACGATCCCAGGCTTGTAATCTATTGTATAATTATTCTTAAAAACATATGACATTATATATAAAAGGCTAGAGTTTCTATAGTAAAACCAAGGGTTTAGGAAATTGAAATTTATCTTTCCTAGATATTTGTACACCAAGACCTCTCCTACTTGAAAAGAAAATATTTTTGGCTAAAGCCTCACACTACTACAGGGATGAACCACTCATTTTTAATCATTGTGCTGATGGCTTGTTGCAACGCTATATTCGAGATAATGAAATCCCAAATGTGTCAGAAATTTTTCATATGTAACAAAATGGAAGATATCATGGAGAAAAACATAGGATAGAAAAAATACTACAATGTGGACTTTTCTATCCCATATTGCACCAAGATGTAAGGGATTACTATCAAAGTTGTGATATGTGTGAACGTACTAGAACCATTGGGAAAAAGAAAAGAAAATCCTCAAAACCAAATTATGGAAGTCAAAATATTTGACATATGGGGAATAGATTTCACGATACCATTTCTCAATTCACATCGCAACTTATATATTCTTGTTGGCATTTACTATGTCTCTAAATGGGTAGAAGATGAAGCTACCCCACATGACACAAAAAAAGTGGTCCTGAATTTCTTGAAAAAAGAATGTGTTCTCAAGATTTTGTTTTCCTATATTTCTCATTAGTGATTGAGGAACATTTTTTAACCAATAAAGATGTCAAAGGACTACAAGAAAAATATGGTATATGGTATAACACATGAACTCCCTACCACCTTCAAGCAAGCAGTAAGACTGGATTGTCAAATAGGGGAATCAACGAAATCTTAGAGAATACCATGATCATAAGTTGAAGTGATTGGAGTCTAAAATTGGATGATTCACTATGGGGGTAACACACTCCATAAACAATAACCATTAGTACCACACCTTTCATATTGGTTTATGTAAAACCTAGTCGTATATTAGTTGAATTAGAGCATTGATTATACTGGGAAATTAAGAAGCTCAATTTGGATTCTCAAAAAGTGGTAAAAGCTTCATATGATTCTATTGGATGAATTTTAAGAAATCGGAAAAAATGATTACGAAAATTCCAAGATCTACAAATAAAAAACAATGAAATTTCTTGATCAAGAAATTGTAATAAAAATATTTGTCCTGGAAAATAAGGTTTTAAAATTCAACTCATGATTGAAAATTTTCCCATCAAAGCCAAAATCTTGATAGACTGGACCCTTCAAAGTCATTCAAGTTTTCCCCTATGGGACCATTGAAATTTAGAAGGAAGGTGTACACCATTCAAATTCAATGGTAAATGATTAAAAATATATCAATAACCCTTTCATGAAGGATGTTTCTTCATCTTAAAATTCATTTGAGCCTCAAAGAATCAAGATATTGATGTTAAAGGAAGTTTTGACTGGGAGGAAACCAAGGGTAGGTTATATTAGTCTAGATCAGATTAGAATAAATCTTAAGAAATCGTTGGACATTTGGGGAGCCAAGGACTAGGTTTTGAATAAAAATTAAGAAAAAAAGATCAATTACATGTTGTGTAACCCTGTTTTACAATATGTACATTTTACAAAAAAACATTCCTAAAATTCAGAATTACACAATGTGTAATCCCTAAAACATGTTTTTCAAAAATAGGCTATGAACCTAGGGCCCATAGCTCTAACCCCCTCCTCCCTCCTAAGAACTCTCCCCTTCCCTCACTCTCCACCATATAACCCCCACCTTCCCTCCCTCTCAACCGCATGACCTCTTCCCCTCCCTTCCCTCATCCCTCCACGGCCGTGAAACCTCGTCCCCTACCCACCATCTCATGCGAGCATACCCCTACTCTCTTTATTCTCAGACAAAATTGAACTCCCCTCTTCTCTTTCCTCCTAGAAAAAACAAAAAATCCTCCCTCCACCCTCCCACACATAACCCCCTCATAAGAAACCTTTCTTTCCTCCCTACTCCCATGATGGCATGAATAAAGACCATACACCCTACACCTATAGAATTTGTGTTTGACCATGACAATCTACCTCTGGTGAACCATCCATTTGGTGATGAATCTACCTCACCCCATAAACATAGGTATAATATCTCCTACCTCCCTCTATAGCTCATACCAAGACTGATACTTGGGAAGAATCCTAGTCTAGCTCTAGTGAATCATTTTGGGACGACCACACACATTTTCACCCCATCCTTTATTTCTCCAACCCCATGCACCATATCGCCCTAAACCATCTATTGGTAAATCCAATTCGCACCAACAAAACCATCAACATGATCATCCTCAAACAAAAATATATCATCCAGGAGGGCCTCCAGCTACTCGAGCAACCCCATATTTTATTTATTATTTAGGTGCATGAGGAGATGTACCAGGAGTTGTTCTTAGAGTTTCTCTCCACATTTTAGGTCACATTGGACAACCTACACTTCAGACTGGGTGACCTCCTCATGATATTTAATTTTCAAATTTTAGGATAGGTCTAGATATTTACATAGAGGACTTTGATGTATCTGAGGTATTTCCTACCCTTCATATTGTGCATCATAGGTCTTTTGTGAAGTGAATTTGGAGGATGATCGCATGAGATTCCCACACTAAAAACAATCTCAGGATCACCAAGTAGAAATGTCTCCACACCCTAGCACATAGGATCCATCATCAAGCATTGACTCATATAGGGTATAATAGGGCCGAGTCTTAAGGGTTTGCATTGCAGATGGATGTAATCATCTTAGCAGTAACCATGGACAACCCTTCCTTTAACAAGGATGCTCAGTTCAAATTTTACTATAGAGATCAAACTCAGAGGATGAGAGGCACATTTATGGGAGGTTACTTCATCTATAATCTAGCCCACCATCTCAGCATTCTGGATGCTGACCTGCAAATCACCTCCCTTAGACCGATGGAATCCATCGATATCATTTTGTTGCACAATATGAAGGTCATTTTCAAGGATGATGATACATACCGATGGGTAACAGGTGTCAAGGAAGCTGATAACGAAGCCCTAGGAGATCATGTATTAGCATCTACACCCTCTCCACCCACCACTTCACCTACATACCCTACCACCCATATGCCTACCTCTTCCACAACCTCAACTTCTACTACTCCACCCACCCATTCCTTCCCGATATACCTCTGATCTATGAAACTTTTCATTCTGGAGAATCTGAGATGGATCTCCAAGAATTGGCGCATCCCTTTTAAAAATATTTCCCATTTAACCACCCCCACCACCTACATATCCCACAACATCTCAGCTACCACTTACCCCTATTAACCCTTCTACCCCATCCCCAACCACATCCCTACACAACATGCCATTAGAGCTCTTAGAGCTTTCATCCTAGAAGGAGTTCCTTATAGAGAAGGCCTGGTTCGAAGATGGACCAACCACCACCCCATCCACTAAGGTTCCATCAGTTGATCTAGCTTTGAAACACATTTCCCTATTGAAGATCGACACCTCCCCACCACTACCCCCATAGCATATTTCTAGCACCATAACATCACCCTCGGTAGCTAAACCACCATCCCCTTATAACATAAATTCCACTGACTAGGTGGGACAACTACAACCACCCTTTTATTAAGAGTGGATGCTCGATGAGCTATTTAAATAAGCTAGATTATCTTAGTTGAGAACCAATCCCATCTATATTTTTTTCAAATGTATTAGGTCTTATGGATTTTCTTTTCCATCTATGTTTCCCTTTATTACATACAATTAAACTTCATCTATATATGAGAAACTGAGTTTTCTCCATTTCTTGTACTATTTTTCACATCTTTACACTTTTTTAGTAGCAATGTCTGGATTCTCTATTTCATCAATGGTTTTTGATCCAGATGTGCCACCATTTGTCATTTTTTAAGAGTAACTCAGTATATATCCAGGATCGAGCGCCAACTTTAGGAGCTATAACTTGAGATTGATGCTTAGAATCCACAATTACAAGCATAAATACCCTTAATTCCATAACAATACATGCTAGATATGCTATTAAAGTAATAAATCCTACCAAATTACCCCTATAGATAGAGGAAACTACCAAGAGTAGCTGCAGACAAAAGAGGAGACACTAAGCCTATGGAAAAAACTACCTGATACTTTGTTCCATCCATCTGGATGAAGACATCATTTATTATAACATTATGGGAGGCCAACCATATTTAATTTTTTTTCATTTATGTCTTTATGTTAATTTTACTTCTAGATTTATTTCTCTTTTTAATCATTGGCCACTTAAATCTTCATTGTAAACATATCTGCATTTAACTAAAAGTGTTTCATTCATCATCATACTATGAACCTTCTTTATTTAATCCTTAACAATGTTTCAAACCTGTGGAGTAATGCTTTATATTGTGAAGGATTTTTATTTATATCCCATTTTTTAGGTGGACAAAATTCAAATAAAAAATTCCTATATTCCCCCATGGAATGTCACTTATTATAGGGATCTCTCAATTCCTTATAATTTTATTTTATAGTTGAAATTTTCATGTCTATAAATTTATCTACCATACCCCTCCCTTAATATTTCCACAGATTGGGTAGACACTGTCTCATTCTAAGCGTGGGGTAGTTTTTCCTGGATTTCACTTTCAGTACAATTGAATTTTTCCTGAATCTCATTTTTCTAGGAGACATTTTTCTTCTGGAATCATTATTTAAACTTGAAACTCATTATACCTATTTAAATAAAAGAAATAGTTAAGTTGGTAATTTTTGGAAATATATGTTTTTACCCTGTTAATATTTTTATAATTATTTTTTATCTTTGAAAGTTAACTCGAAATTCAAAATTTTTGAAATTACTTTTAATTTATTTATTACTTAGTTTTATAATCATAGTGATTTCCAGTTATTTATTTGATTCTAAGACCAAAATTTCAAATTAATTTCTGAGCATATTTCTTGAGTGACACCTGGGACATGTTAACCCATTAGAACATGCATTGAGATCTTATTAAGGCTATGACTAAACAGATATAATTTTAAAATGATTAAGGCAATATTTTTTGAGATAATTTTTTCTAAGACCCACCTTACATATTTCCTTTTTTAAGCCCATTGTTTCCATGAATAAACTTTTAGGATGAACTATTACAAGATGATTATCCATTCCTACACTTCTATTTCTATAATGCATGACTTTACTTTGAACAAGTGTGGGGGATGTATTCAGCCAGAAAAAGATGATTCTAGAATGAAGATTTATTGTGTTTCTCATTAGACCAATTGATTGTGATCCATGTGTACTTTTTAGTATTTCACATATATCATGTTCCTTTAAAATATACAAAAAAAATATTTTCATTATGTTCTAAGAAGTCAAAAATCACCTTTTTCAGACCATTGAATCCCCTAAAGGATCATTTGTGGTTAGAGTATGGATTTGAGATCTGGCCTATACATGACTTTCAAAAAATAAAAATAGAAAATAATGGAATAAGATACTTATCTTCCACTCACTTGATATATACATAGATATAACTTGAGCTGTTGGGATGTGGACTTTATTAGCTATGGAGGAGTCATTTCACTACACTTATCATGACATTCATGCATTATATTCTATATCCTTCCCTCCTTTTTATGCTTGTTTTTCATGATTTACCTATCTACCCATAACCTTAGAGTCATTAAAACCTAATTACTGAATCCCTCATGATTGATGTTGTATTTTTCTTTACATAGTGGAGATTATAGAACCAATGAAAGCCTATGGTTACAAGAATGTAATTTGAATATGAGCATAACTCTAGTTTCATTTCACCCTAAGTGATGAGAGAAAATACATTGTGAGGGAAATTGAAAATGGGTATATAGTTTAAAGGATTAAGAATTTTCTTAAAGAACTGAGCTATGGGGCCTGACTAATTTTATATGCAGGGATAATTCTAGAGACTAAATATTTCTACTTTGAATTATTTTTATTTTCCTGTATATAATGAATGTTTCATATTTAAAAATTTATTACCCTTTGAAATCCTTGTTGAGATCTTTTTGATGGATGATAAGAAGTTGTTCAGGTTTGGGGGAATTTTATAATCTTAAATCATATATGCATTTTTTATTTTACTAATGTTTTAAATGATTTATATGATAATTCACCTGGTATGTGTTGTTTATTATATGGAATATTATTTTATGGTTTATAGGAAAAAATTCAAAAAATGAGAGAAATTGGATATTACACGTCGTGAAACATCATTACACAACGTATAGTAAAACTTAAGCACATATTTCAAGTCACGATGTATGTTGTGAAAAGTTCCAAGCTGTGACTCATCATTTCATGACATGATTCATTCTTACACAACATGAATCACCAGTGCACGATATGTAGCATTCAAATCGTATCTCCCTCTTAAGATGATCCTGCCCATGGAAGATTCATGATGTAGAATGTAATTACATAGTGTAAGAATGGTCAATATTTCTAATTCTGGATGAGATTCACACAAGATGTGCATAGATTCAAAATTCATTAAGAATACCATGGATCATCATTAAATGAGGTGAATAATAATTACACATGGTGTATTTACCATTTATATATACAATAGCCTCACAGATGATTTGGGGGCTAGACAGATTTCATTTTGTTCATTATTCTCTCATTCTCTCTTGATTAACTCTCATCCAAAATCATGTATCATCCATTATTTTTGTTATTTTAATTTAATATAAGAACTATGGATCATTTTTGATGACTTTATTCATCCCTTTTTTGATCACCAACACCATTATTCGCACATTATTTGTTTTGAGCATCAATTATCAATGAACCTTTGATGTGCTCATTAATGTTCCTATTTCATGTATGTAGTTAATTGAATTATGTTTTATTAAATATTTAAATTTATTGTTTCTGATTGAAATATCACTAGTTGTTTAATATGAACTATTTATTGTTTGTTAATCATTTAATCTAAATAATTTTTGGATTATTGAGTTTGATTTCCATTCTTTTTCTATCTGTAATCAATTATACAATGAGTGGATAAACCACCTTGGGTAGGGGTTGAGAGTAAAGGTACATAGGTTTAATGAATCTATAATTTTCAACATGGTTTTCATAAGTATATTAATAATGTTAAACAACAAATTTCTGTCGAATTCATTCGAGCAACCATAACCATGGAAATTTCGTATGAACGACCCAAATCTAATTGGAGTAGACTAGGATATGAACAATAACCTATGAAACTTCCTACCTTGGAAGATAATCTTAATGCACTTTGGTTGTGGTTACTACCAGACCAGGGAATAGCTTCCTCCTAATTAAAAATAGTTTGTTTGACTATTGTCAACTAGAAAACTCTGATTTCTTCATAGCTTAGATTATAGGACCAAACCAAGTTAAGATAGAGATTATTTTTTACTTAAAACCCAGAAATTGACCTTGATACCTTCCTTATATCTATTTCTAACACACAATTATTTAGTGTTAGTTTTCCCAAACATGACCAAACTTGCATGGACTCCTAAATAAAGGGTTCTAAGGCATAAGTTCCTACCGCCTGCTCAATTCCCTATGGGATCAACCCCGCTCTATCAATATACTACGCCTTAGTAGAAAAGCGTAGTTTGGGAAACAAATAATCTAATTTGACCATGAACCATGTGAATTAAATGATGTGTGTGGGAACTTTAATGACTAATTTCTAAAATGTCACATTTATTAAAATTTTCAAGGAAATTTTAATTATTTTCCATATTGGTCATTTATATAAAAATATGAAAAAAATACCTTTTTATCATTTTATGTGTTATACATTTTTATGTTTCCATTCTTTTTTTATTTGAATATATAGCTCTATGTTATAATCTAATGTAAAAGAAAATATTTTTCTCAAATATTTTTAAAGTATTTCTTCTCAAATTATTTCAAAAGGTCAAGGATATTTCTTATTTCAAAAGTAATTTTTCTAAAACTCTGGAAATATGTTTTTCATCTAAGTAATTTTACTTTGACATACCTTACCATCTGAATAATTCACCTAAGATTATTTAATGTATTTTATATTAAATATATGATCCATAAATTCCATTTTCATTCATGAATACCCCCCATGAATAGGAAAAACATTTCTTCAATTTCATTTTCATTGTGAACACTCTATATGTCCTTTAAATTGATGGGTGTTCACATAGATTTTATGTTTAAATTGATAGGGGAAATTTATTAACATGAAAATATACCCTTTATCTATGTGATCAAATTACCATTTGCTTTATTATCTTTATTAAAGGCTATTTTCTTAGAAATTTACAGAATATATTTAGTTTTTAATATATTTTCCATGGTTTTATCTTGTTATGATGGAATTATTTTTCTTATGTGAATCCATTTGAGAAGGATATCAAACCTATTTTATTTACATGTGTTAATTATGATGTGATGAATGAAACCCATTTTAATGATATGTGTTTATTATGATGTATTGAATGAAACCCATTTTTTTTTCTATGGGTCCTTTTAGACATGATTAATGATTTATTTCAAGTGTACACCATATGTATGAATGATAATTTGTGGGGTATTTTGTCATTATACATTTCATGGATAAAATATTATATATCATGAGAAATTTATTCACGTTTAATTTTTAGTTTCTTGTAATTGTGGGCATGAATAGTGTGGATCATGAAAGTAATATTCCCTATACTAATTTTTGTTCCATGTTTGAAATATATTATACATACTTTTATTATTATATAATGATGTGGCTCGTGAAGGTAATGTTCCGTTTACCAATGTGTTGGAGTTGGATCCCTAGAACCAACTTGTTTAGTAATTAATTATATGTTTTCATTATTAATAAAGTTTCCTTGACACATTCTTATTATTTTTCTACATGATGTTTGTATGTGATAAATTCCTCAGAGTATATGTCTTGCTGAAAGTTCATAGATTTCTACTACTATGGTGAGAAACTAGAGGTTCCATGAAATTATTATTAAACCTTGATTTATGTTTAGATGATATTTTCAGAATTCACATATTATATATAAGATATTAGGGGTATGTGACTCAAAATACATTCATACACATTCTAATATTGTTCTTTATTAGTAATCATCGAGATTTTTGTTATGAGAACAAACCCATTTGATTCGAAATCCACATATCCAAATGTAATTTGATGTTCATATATACGTATGTTTTTATTGATCCAAGTACATTAAGATTACCATTTGTGGACGTGATGACATATGTACATAGATGTATTAAATAAAAACTATGATGAAATATATTCACATTGAGGTAGTTTAGATTGGGTAAATCATGAATAAAATTTCATTAATGGATAATATGAGAAAGGATTTATTCCTTCTGTCCTTTTACAAAAATTTATATCCCCTTCCCTTTGATGGGAATGGAATTACTTACATAAATCCAATTTTATGGTGTTTGGAAGGTTGGATCATTTAAAAAAAGTCAATGAAGGGTACATCAATAATATTGGTTGATGGAACTAGTAGGTGGCATGATTGATTCAATATATCATTATAAAGATATTATATTGGATGGAAAACATTTGTTGGAGGTTGGATGTTGTTGTGACATTAACATCTTTATATATATATTCCTTGGTATGTATCAAGATTATAACCTTGGTCTTTAGGTGGTTATACCTAAGGACACTAAGAAAAATGCCTATTGGATCACATAGTACGTGTATCCGCAAAGGTTGTTAAATTCAAGTAATGAATTAATAAGTTAGAATTAATAATATTTGTTCAGGTTTGATTGATCTCTATAATTTAATCACAGTTTATTAAATTAAATAAGTGAGTTTAATAATATAAATAAATATTATTGTGAAGTTTTTAAAATTTTCTATTTATTATATTTATCATATAATAATGTAGTGACATTTTTTTATTAAATATTCATTATTAAAGGATCGTTAAAAGTTGACAAGGGAAAGCAGATTGAGTTTAATATTCTGAATAAATATATTATAAATGATATTGATTTGTATTCCTAATTAGTTGAACATGTCAATTAATTATAATATTGATATTATCAATGGAAATGTGTCTATATAAAAATAGTAAATTCTATAAGGGTTTAGGAAGAAATTTTACAATCCTAAACCTTCCATAATAAATATTATCTTATATCAACTTCCTAAAACACAATTAGTGTAAAAAATGGATAGATTTAGACTCTTTAAATCCCTAGAGAGAGATCAAATGATCTAGAGTTATCATGTATTATCATTTCTCAAGATAATGAGAGGCCATAATGTTTTTTCCTCTCTCGAGATGAATTATACTATGGTAAAACATGAACAATGCAAGTAATTTGGATTGCTCATGATATCACTAGGTGATTATACGAAATTGTTTAGATATTTTAGAGCATGGGTGGATTAACTCTAGATGGATTATTCACTTGGATCCAACATTCTAGTGATTATATGGCAAGATGTTGTTAACTTAACCTTAAATGAAATCAGAATTACAAGTTTTGGTTATTCTATATCTACACATAAATTAATTATGAATTACATCTAAATATCCTCATACTACGGTTCAAGAATTTTAATCTAGTAATGTAATCTATTGTTTTCATTGGAAATGATGTTTTGATCATGTAAAGAAATGATTACATTGGATTTATGAAAGAAATTCAAGTTGGTCATACCATCAAAGGATGCTTCCACTATGCTTGGAACCTATAGGTGTAATCAGTATGGTCACATGTTTAATTTATATTTATTTATTATTAATTGAATGATTTCATGTGCTTTCATTTTCATTTACTTAAAATTTTTTCTTTTTAATATCTCACATTGTCATCTCTTCTCTTTTTTCATTATAGATAACATAATAAGTAATAATTTGAAGATTGAATATGATGAATCATCTAAAGGAAACCATTTTAAGGTTCCAATGGTTCTACCTAGAATAAACTAGAATACACTATTTTTACAATCAATATACATTCTGATTAATTTTGTTTTTTCATATGTATCTTACCATACCGGGTCTAATATAAAAAATTCTGATCTATGATAAAAATAGATTACATCAACATGTAGATCCAGATATACTAGCACCTAACATGAGGAATTACACACCATGCAACCATTGTACATGATGTGTAGTCCCTATTATCTCATGGCTAGTTAAACAGGGAATCCTGAGATTTATGTACATTGGATACATGACATGGGGAATGACATGATTTTCAATGTGTGGTCACATGACATGTATTCCAAGTATACTTGATGTACCCTAAACACATTCATGGAAAGGAACACACCCAAATCCAAGGCAGGTGCTAGGGATATGGGAAAAAGAAAAGTACACACCATGTAATTTTTTACACGCTGTGTAATCTTCCTCTGAAATTGTTCTCAAATTTCTATTGAAATAATAATTAAATATATAATTAAACCTATTGATTATGTATTTTATGTGTCATTTATTCAGTAGAACATGGAATGCCATAATATTTAAAATTATATATTAACTTAAATTTATTGTTTAAATTTTTGATAAACATGCATGGTTTCCTCAAAGTACACTTGTGTACTTTGATTAATTTTAAATGATGTTATTTTTTGTTTAAAAATTATAGATGATAGAGAGTTAGGTTTTCCGAGATAGAATTAAGATAAATTAAGAAAATTGGATTTATTCATGGGTTGTTATATTAATTAGAGAATGAATTAACATAATTTATATCTTTATTTAATATGTAAGCTCATTGCTTGATGTGTGGATGATCATGAGATTAGTCAAGCCTCTCTATGTTATTTGTTTATTTAATTTATAATGTTTCAATTATTATTGATTTCCTACGAGCCATCCCCTAATAATTTTAAAATTCCCCATGTTCCCAAGGTTTATTTCATGTAAGCCCCTTTTATCCAATTCATTATATCTAATCACATATGTGTGAGTAAAATCTTAGGTGCGGATGGAGCTGCCAAATGAGTGGAGGCAGACCAATTCAATGAGATGAGGTCGAACCAAGCAAGTAAATAGATGGGAGCAAAGGAGGAATGTGGAAACCTGAACGAAGTTATAGTTTATGGTATATGTTACCCAAAATAATTTAAAAATAACACTATATTCAATAGTATATACAATATGAAACATTGATATTAAATGGATCACAATATATTATTAGAATATTCTTATTTAAACATGGATGTTTTAACCAGGACATAAAAATTGATGGTATGAATAAGAATAACCATATAATGAAATGTGTATATAAAGTTTTTATATAATATAAATGTATTGAATAATTTATAATTAATAAGTTTACATATTTCTGTAAACACATTTTATGCTTCATAAATAGGCTTTCTTAAAAAAAGAATTTAATATATTTTGTGAGAAAATATTATCATAAATTTCTAAAATTTTTGGTAATTTTATTTTATAAAATTAACGTCATTTTTAAAATCAGTTTATCAATATTAATATAGTGTGAACTATAGGGTTTTTTTTGAAATGATCAATTATTTCTGCGAATAGTGAAAAATACCGATTTTTTGTAAAATTGTCAATTATTTTAATAAATTATGTAATTTAAAATTACATTTATTATGTAAATTTTATTTAATATAAACATAAATACAATTTATTTATATTTAATCTAATTAATTACCTTTAAATAATCTTTAGAAAGTTTTTTAGTATAATTTTATTTTTATTGTTAAGAACATATTTTTTAAAAACTAGTTTTAATGTGCATAATGTTTCTCCAAATTAATTAATAAAAATAACCTATAATTAGGAATGATTTAAAAAAATTTATATATTATATATCTATATTTTTGAATTTTATATAATATAATTATGAATTATATTCATACAGATAATATAATACCATCTTTTCATTGAAAATGAATTTTTTAGGCCTTCAATTTTTATTGATTTTATATATCTACTATAATTCATCATTTTTCTATTTTTAGGCATTTTTCATGATAGAAACTTCCCTATATTTATAATTTTTGTTATTTAATAAAATTTTGCTCCTCAATTATAAAAGGGAACTATATCTCGTATCCTTTATACACTTCCAAATCCATTTGGATAGATTAAACCCCAATAAATTATCTCCCCAACATCCTTACCCACATTCTATAGCTTCTAGTCTTCCCAAAAGATCTACATACCTTAACAAGTGATAAAAATGAAGTTCTTCCAAGATAATGTAATAATCTTATCTGAGATCATTCTTTTTACTTTTTCTTTTTCCACCATAAATTATGTTATAAAATTTTTAATATAATAACATAAGTTTCTCTTATATACTGATATTTTATTTTGTTTATTGAGCAATATTTTACCATCTCCTCTTCCTTTAAATGTGAAATTAATCCATCATTCTAGTGTATATAAGACTATTGCCTCATGAACCACTGTAATTAGTTTTACATAATCACATATCAAGGATGTTTATGATGATGGATTTAACGTTAATATACTATATTCATGAAATAATAATGATTCTAAAAAATTAATATATTATAAACCAAATTACCTTTACATACATTGAAAAATGATCACATTGTTCATGTGCATGTTAGACTACCACCTCGTTAAGCGATGTAATTTGTTTTTTAATACCACATGTACAGTATATTTAAGTGTAGGTAAAGAAATAATATTATTTTTATTATATAATTATAAATATGTAATGAATAAATTGTGTTTAACTTTTTTCCATCAATAAATTTTAAAAATGAAATCATTACTCATGTGTACAAAGGACTTACCATCTCCATGATTGTAACATTGTTCATTTTTCATAACCATATTACATTGAATGATTTAAAAGTACAATTAATTTATAAATACTATTATTATTTCAGGATTTATATTTTATATTTTATGGAAAAATTGCCCCTTGGACCATGGTCAACACAATAATTTCATTTTGAATTTATGAAATAAGAGTCCTAAAAAAACTCGGCCTAGGCGTAATAGATTATTTAATTAAATATTGAGTTAAAAATTATTTAATTAAATAGTTTATGTATAACATATTAAAGAATAAATATATTCTTAAGAAAAATATTAATTTTTATATGTTAATTATATAAGAGATAAAGGACATTCACGATATGTCTGGACTTGAGGTTTGGGTTTTTTTTCAAAACATCATTCTTTAAGAAAAATATTATTTTGTGAACCAAAATTATTTTAAATGTTTTATAGAATTCACATTTACAAATTATATCATTAATAAATCATAATTCATGATATTTTAGATATAATTCATCTAATATAATCATGGGAGTTATGATTCAGAAGTTACCAAAATGTTCAGGGTTTTTGTTTGAATCAAATTTTTATCCATATTATTTATTCTTCAATTTCCATTATAGGAAGTTATTTGATCATTCTACAATAAAACCCTTTAATTTTATTATTCTCTCTTTATTCATTAAATTTTAATGTTATAGATCCATTTTTCTATCTTTAGTACTTGATATGGTTAAGATTGTTTTTTATAAAAAGATGACTTCATTTATCTCTTTAGTCAAAAATAAATTTCCTCCCATATCCATGTCTTCTAAAAATATTTTCCAGAATATTATAATGTTATAAAAATTGTAAAATAGATTTTTACCCATGTTTTAATTTTTAAAAAATGTTTTTAAGTGCATCTTGTTATCATTTTCCAAAGGATGTACTTTTTAAACCTTTTTACAATAGTGGGAAAGGGATAATTTTTAACCTATATAACATGTATAGAATTACCCAACATCATTACCATTATTTTCTTTGAATATTCCTTTACAATATTCAAATATAATATTCAATTAGTATTATTCCCAAAAGATTTTATAAATAATTATTTTTTCAAAATTTATTTTCAATGTGGAATGTCTATTTTCCTCTTGATTTTTTTAATCTTATCAAAATTATTTCTATTTATCAATGACCATAGAATTTAATTTTATGTAGTATATATATATATATATGTCTCTTAAATATATAACCAGCTCACTATACCTTAATTTTATGGGTAAATTCATGCCTCATGATCATTTCTAAAATGCCTTCTATAATAAATCTCTTTTTATTATGATATGAGGAAAGATTATGCGTCCCATTTTATTTTGATGGTAATTTCTATTTTAATGAATTATGATTGATTTTTTATGTGTTCCACACTTTCATCTTTATGGAGTGAACTTAATCCATCATGTATTGGGTTGGAAGTGTACCTTGACTTATGTTTAGGTCATGTTTTATATTTCTTCCACATTTAATTTTATTCCATGATCTTTTGATACCATTTTATTTATGTTATTATCCCATTAAATTAATGAAGATCTATATATTTTTTTATATCATTTTATACCTTTGAATCACACATTATTTTTCCTTATTATGTTTATTCTCTTACAATTTTTTTTCTCATTACTTTTGACTATGTTTTAAAATGGTAATATAATTCAGTTTTAGGTGCTTGAAAGGATTTAAGAGATTGTAATTGGAAACAAAATAAAGATTCTTCATTTTAGTCTCACATTGATTTACTATGACCCAAGTCTTCCAATGACACTGGGCTGCATGATTTATGGGTCGTAAATATTATATATTTTTGTTAAAAATCATTTATTAATATGTGTAAATAGGATTTGGTCATTATAGTGTGTATCAGAGAATGGTTTATTTATTTTTGGGGGTTAGTAATCATTAATTTAGTGGGAACCCAATAAATATTTATAATGATAAGGATAAGTATTAAAAAAATATCTTAGAATTTTTGTGAAGTATAGAGAGAGAGGGTTCCAAGAAATTATATACTTGTATAGATATTAAAAGTGTATGAGGCTCTGAAAATGTTGTACCTTGGGGTAGAAACATTGAAAATTTCACATTAACCTATACTCAGTCATCACCTAGTGAAAAATAATGATCATTTTTTCACAATAGGTTTGAAAATCCGAGAGGATATGTTTTGGAAATTCACAAACTCCTTATGAACCATTATAAAGGACATCTGAAAACAATTAGATGATAAAACCTAATAGGAAATTTTACTGGGCATAACCTTGATTACAACGTAGACACTCATAAGTTAGGATATACATATCATTTGTAAGTTATTACTTCTAATATTATAAGTATCTCATTTACTATGATAATGCATCCTCATCATTTTTATTTTATTTATTTTACTTAATGATGGGAAATATGATAAATCACACCAACAAAAAATGTGATAATAAATTTAATGATTTACCTAACGATATTCCTATCCTTGTGAGAATGAAGGTTATAAATCTTTTGATCATACCAAATGATCTATCTCAAATTATGATAATAAAAAATTGAACATTGATTATTTTTAGTGACCAATTTTTTCTTTGTTAGAATTTTGAAATATTTATATATATATTTATAGATCTAGTGGCTGAGATAATGTGAAATTATGAGGCCTAGTGTTCCTGAAATTAATTTATAAAAATATATAAAATATTTAACATTACACATATGGTTCATAAAGAAACTGTGATAAATCTTAAACTGATGCTTGGATCAGAAATATAATGCCATTGTTTAGTCTGAAACATGGTGTTTACCCTAGGAATGACCAAAAATGGGTCAGCATGGAGTGTTCAGACTTTTCGTTTATTAGAAGTACAACCAGTGAAATAATTAATTATTATTTTAATTAATTACTTCATTTTGATGTGGAGAAATATTATATAAGAATATCTCCATGTAAAATTATCTAGGGTTAGCTGCATAAACCCTAGGAGGATTCTAGAGCTCCTTCTTCCTCCTTCATTGGTGAATCACATCCGATGATAATGGAACTCCCAATCGGAGTTGAAAAATATGTAGTGAATGCAATAAATTCTTCCATTCATTAGAGAGCACATTATTTTAAAATAAAAGATCCAAAATCTAGATTGGACTCATCAATTGGTGATTTAAACACTATTTTTTAAATGATTTAGTAGATCAATATTTATTAGTGTATCTTCACCAATTGTGACCAATTTCATGCACCTGTGTACCAAAATATAATTATCATCAATTGATTTATAACCTGTGATTTTAGTCCCTGATCGTTGGATAAGACCTCTTGGAAAAAGATACTTAAACCTTTTGTTTTGTGCTTTTCTCCGACATTTTCTTTGTACTCTTCACTGGTCGGACCCCACTATCCTACTTCAATACTTCCAAGCACTACCGGGCCTTATTGCACCTCAAAAATTGTGAAATATCGTTGAATTAGGTAGGGATCGATAAAATAATATCAGATATGGGATGTTTGTGAGGCATGGAAGATAGTTTTGAAGATCATATCTTGATTTAATGATGGTGGATGCATTAAAAGTGTATAGGTTAAAAGAAGAACCCAAATTGTTTCATTGGAGACTGATTCCTAGTGAATGATGGTTGGAAACCCTGATTTTATGCCAAGTCTATGAGTTTCAAGTGGTGATAGGGCTAGAGATCACGTGGTGAGGCCGTATCTAATGTGAAGATCATGGATTTTACTTTCTAGGAACAACCACACTATATTCTATGTATAAGTATGAACACATGGAGTGTATCCTTTCAGTGGTGATGGTTATGTTTTTGGGAAATGTTAAGAATGAAACACTGTATTCCCCTCCAATATGATGTGTACTCCCTTCCCTATTTGGGTAACCTTTGTGATTGATCACACATTCATGATCCTATGTGAAAGTATATTTCCAGGTACACAGTCCAATACCTGAGTACATAGACTTGGGTTCAGTACACGGACATGGGGTCCAATACAGAGACACATGTAGAAGGACATGGCCTAGTCCTGGTTGTCTATAACATGCCATGTAGCCGACCTAGATGGCATGTACTATTATAGTCTTGGAATCCATGTACCCCTAAGGAGATTTCCAGGGGAGCAGGAACACACACCATGTGGTTCCCCTCACACACCGTATAACCCTTGGCCTCTTTTGAGAAAACATAAATCATCTATATCTCCTTCATTTAGACTCGTATTTTGGACCACGAGTATCATATCTTGGGTGTTATTCCACATTGAAAGAGAATATTCCCTCCGTTGTGCATTTTTAGATATGATGTGGATTTTTTTATGAAAGTTTCCTGGTTAGGAAACACCCAATGATCAAGGTGATCTCTCATAATCACCATAACAATTCCTAGTTATACCATCTAGTATGGATGGGTAGTTTAGTTCCTTGAATACCTTTCTGAGTGGTACCCTCTAGAAGGTCTTGGCAGTGAAGTTCCTCAATGACCATTCTAAGAAGCACCCTTCAACAGGGCTAAGCAGTGGAGTTTCTTGATGAAATTTTAGAGTGGTTCCCCCTAACAAGTATGGGTAGTTGAGTTCCTCGACTACTATAGAGCATTACCCTTCAACATGATTGGGCAGTGGAGTTCCTCAATGAACATTCATAATGGTGCACTCTATTGAGGCTAGCTAGTAGTATTTCTTGATTCTTTCTAAGTGGTACCCCCCAGTAGAGATGGGAAGTTGATCTCCTAGGTTATTACCAAATTAACCCTCTACTAGATTTGTGTTGTGGAGTCCACAATGGTTAATAGAGGGGTACCCCTAATCGGTATGGGTGTTAGTTCTCTACAGATAATTTCAGAGTGCTACCCTCCAGTAGATCTCGATAGTGGAATTACTCAATGAAAATTAGAGTATAACCCTCCTGTTGTACTAGGGCATGGGTTCATTACCTAGAGTTTGTGACCCCTAGGCTATGAATCACCATGATGAGGTGTGGATGGAATTTGACAATTACTATAGGTAAACGCATGAGATTAGGGGCATCATTTATGTAAATTTGAAACTATTATAAAATCTTCTTCCTAGTATAAGATTTGAGATAGATATCCCCTTAATCTATCATTTCAGATTCATTTACCTGAGCATATACGTATAGTTTATTTTTTATCCACACCATGGAATAGGTTACTCTTCTTCTCAGAGAGGTGAAGATGAGTGGGGTATGCCACATGGTTTTCGTGTTTATCTTCTTGTGGTTGGATGAGTATACTCTCCTTTTATAGGCCATGAAGAATCTATGTTTAGTTTATCTACTCACCATGTTAACCCCCTTATTCTTGGATGAGGAAAATTTCTCTTTTGGTTTGGTTTGAACTATTCTCTTTGACTCTATATCATATCTACTTTCTTTATATTCTTGTTGAATCTATTAATTATCCCCCTTTAACTTTTAGGGAATCCTACTAGGTGTGTATACACTCACCCCTATATAGGATTTTCCTACTTGTGTCATGTCTTATGAGAATAATTGAAAGGTCGACAATGACTTCAGTTGAGCATAGGTATACGAAGTACTTTGGACTATATACAGTGCTGATATCGTGTGATTTAGAAGATTGGTTCTCTCATTAGTTTTAATTTTCTAGTATTTTTCATGTTTTGACATATTTCTAGTTAGGCCATCATTTTTTATCTTTACTTTTTTAGTTTCCACTGTTTTAATCTTGTACAACCTAGAAGTTCTGCATGCTTGGTTTACTTTCTATATGTGTTGGTCATCTTTTTCTATTTCTCTATACAATTTTTTATCAAGGTGGTTGTGTGTGTAAATATAGGTGCATAAGAAAAGGCCTCCCAATGTTAGTCATTCCTTCGGTGCTGTTCACCAGCCCCTAGCCCTTGGAGATGGTCTTGGGGTAGTTATGGCTCGAGCCTCATCTTGGGCCAGGTCATCAAATATTGGTATCAAAAGGAGGGTTGATCCTTGGGATTTTGTTGAGACTAGTCCCCTTAATAGGATTTGGTTTTGTTTAGAGTAATAGTGTCAAAGTGTATCTAGTGCGGTTCTTAGGCTAGGGAATACAGTGATGGTACAGATGGTAGACGTATCCATTCTCCAAGACCTCGACTACCTATTTGTCAACACAACATACCGAGACATAAGTTGTAGGAAAAAATGGTACATGGATCATATTTGATTGAGACTTTGAATTTCCTTCTTGATTTAGCTCCACATTATATATATATATATATATATATACACACTCATCTGAGTATGGTATGTCGTGATAAATCTCAGGATGCCTCTGTAATGACATCTGATTAGTATTACAGTTCCGAATCAAGATGACAATCTGATGAGTGATGAGGCCTCAATTTGGGGTTAATCATTTTATACCATTCATCTACATGGGTAAGTATAAGCACCTCCACCTATTGAGAAGTAATTTATTCCAGTATAGTAGTTTGAGGATGTGTGGATACATAACACACTCCATGAGTTCTAGTTCCAAAGGTTACATATGTTTTGTGGTGATCCTATTCATTAGGAATCATAGGATTGGATAAAGTTCATGGTTCAAATTTTTAGTCTTGTTCAGTCCCTAATGGATCAGTTCGTTTCACTAGAATCTGGATTTTATATAGAGTAGTTGGGTGTTGGTGGGACCTTGTTACACAGATGCACAATGAGTTGAAACTCACCTGGACCGACTTCCAGTAGTTGTTCTGTTATGAGTACTACCACTCTTGTTTGAGATCAATTCAGATCTAGGATCTTCTAAAGCTAAAACTAGGAGGGATTATGTTTTTTGAGTACACATACAAGATTAGAGACCTTACTCAATACTGTATTGACATGATCTGGGATGGCTACTTCTGAGCATAGAAGTTTGAGTAGGGACTCCGTAGTGAGATCCGATCCAGTGTTGTGCCGTTGTTCACCCCCACCTATGCTAGGGATCTTGAGAGGGAACAATGATTTATAAAATTATTTTAGAGGGAATCCACGATGTTGGGGCTCACAATGGGTATCATAGAGGTGAGTCATCCACAATAGCTAGTAGGCACCAATCAACATGACCTCATAATAGGAAACCCTTATGTGAAAATACTCAAGTGTGTGATTGTATAGTACAGATGGAATTTAGAGCAGCAAGGTATCCCTAATAGGTTTATTTTCTTCATTGTGATGGGATAGGTCACATGGTATGTGACTTCCCAACCAGATGTGCTGAGGAGTGTAGGCAGGTAGATGATGGAATATCGCGACAGATTCAAAACTGTGATCAGAGATCTCCAAGGAAATGAAAGGGTGGTCCATAGGGAGGTGGAGCTAAAATATGTATTGGATAAGGTGTGGGTGGTGGATGATTATATTACATCCTTCCCCCATCACCACCGGGCAACCCACATCAAGGATATGGAGTGGGTGGTCGGGTCTGCGAACTACTACAGGGTTTGGAGACTTATTATCTCAAAGTTCATGATACGATTAGACCTACAATATGTGTTTATTATACTATAAATTAAGTATTAGTAGACACAAGATCCAATAATTCCTTTATATTTATACTTTTATGCGAGATATGGAGCTACCAGTTATGGCCTTATCCCAACAGCTTTGTCTTGAGGTTTCTACATAGAACACTTCTTCTGTATCTTTTATCTCTCGACAGTACGAGCTATCGCTTGGTGTATAGAGGTTAATGTGTAACCTCTGGGTCATCAAGGTGGTAATCTATGAAGTCATCTTGGGTATGTATTGGTTTTCTATGGTCTTAGTATTGATTTTAAATCACCACATACAAGTCATATGCCTACGCATTGATGGGATGAGATTTTCTTTTTATGGTGAGAGGGGTTACATGGAAGGACAAGTAGGTTTTGAGAGTAGGGGTCTATAGTTTGTAACCCATCCATTAGTGAATGTATTCTTTCGTGCGGTAGGATCTTCAAGAATTTGGATCGCTTGATGTGTGGAGGATTATATGGACACATTTCCTAAGGACATTCTGAGAGTACCTCTGAAGAGGGAGATGATGTTTTCTATATAATTTCACCCTAGGAACACACTAATAACTTCTATGGAATATTGGATGGCCACTATAGTTATAAAAGAGATACATTTTCAATTAGAGGACCTTAAAAAGATGGGTTTCATCAGGCCCAGTGTGTTCCAATAGAATGATTTGGTATTTTGTGAAAAAGCGAATGGGTTCTCGAGGCTTTTCATGGATTTTAATCACCTAAACTAGACTATGATAAAGAAAAGTTACCTATTTCAAAGTATTGATGTACTCTTTTAGCAATTTCAAGGCCCGAGAGATTTCTCAAAGATCGATGTCATGTTCGAGTACCACCAGTTGAGGGTTCGTGTGGCTGATATTCCAACATTAGAATTCTGATATCGCTACAGACATTATGAGTTCCTAGTGATTTCTTATAGTGTGATGAATTCTCCCACCATGTTTATGGATTTGATGAACTATGTTTTCGTACTATACATAGACCAGTATTTTTTTCCTTTATCGAATTTTTTTTCTACTTTGTATTATTTTTGTAGCATGTCGGGCACTTGAGGATGGTCCTATATTATCTTTGAGAGAATTAGCTTTACAAGAAACACTTGATGTTATAGTTCTCTATTCACGAGTTTAACTATCTTCAGAATGTCATTTCTATATACGGTTTAGTTGTGGACCTAGTGAAGATCAATTAAAGGATTTATTGGGATCCACCCAAGAGAATGTTAGAGGTGGAAATCTTTCTTTTTTTGGTGGGGTACTATAGGAGGGTTTTGGAAGACTTCTCTAGAATCTCATCCCCTTTGACCATCCTGACATGAAAATGGAATCCATATACCTAGTATAAGAAGTTCCAGAGGGCCTTTGAGGAGTTGAGGTTGAAGATGAAGTGTGCTCCAGTGTTTAGAATACTGGAGGAAGGTGTTAAGTTTGTAGTGTATTGTGTTTCCTCATTAGTTGGCCTCAGTTGTGTGTTGATGAAGAAGCATGAAGTAATCACGTACAGGTTAAGGTAGTTGAGTCCCAAAAAGAACTATGAAAATCCTGACCTAGATATAGCAGGGGTAGTCTTCACCTTGAGTATTTGGAGTTACTACCTTTTGTGGGTGCACTTTGTGGTTTTCTCATTCCATTAGAGGATTAGGTATGTCTTCACATAGATAGACATGAAACTGATATAGTGGCGCTGGTTAGAGTTCCTACATGACTATGACTTCAAAATATTCTATACTCTAGGGAAAGGAAATGTAGTAGAAGATGCTATTAGTGGGAATTCACATGCTCACTTAGTGCTGGGGGAATCATAGCAGTTACCCTCCTTGCATCTAAGCCTAATGGAGGAGGAGGGTGCAACTTTTCTACTATCAATGGTGTTGAATCCTCTACTTCTTGAGTTTCTGAGAAAGTTCCATATAGGATACATCGACTGTGATATCTTACATGATCATATATCCATATGATAATAACCATTTGGATATTTTTAAGTAGGGAGTCATTTCATCATTTTCGAGGGACGAATGTTGGTCTCAATCTCATTATGTCGGGAGGTGTTGCGAGAGTTCAACACTTATCCACTATATGTTCATCCAAATGTGGTAATGATTTATAGAGACAATTAGTGGTAATTTTGGTTGTCCATCATGGGAAAAACCCTATCTAAGTTCATCTCTCACAGACTCACCTGTCAGTAGGTAAAGGTTGAGCACCATGTTCTGGTAGGTTTTTTTGCATCCCCCTAAGATCTCAGAGTGGAAATGAGATGACACATCCATGGACTTTGTTATAGGGATTATGTGCATAGAAAAGGGACATAACACCATATGGGTGATTGTTGACCGACTCAGGAATTCAACACACATCATTACTATCAGAGAGAAATGTTCGGTGGAGATTTGGGGGAAGTTGTATGTATTGTAGAGAATTATCCTTCATGGGATTCCCTTGATGATTTTACCTGATCATGATGCATAGTTTATATCATGATTGTGGAAAGGCCTATGGGAGACATTCATGACCCAATTGAGGATGATTACAACCTTCACCCAAGACCAATGACCACACTAAATGCATTATCCATTCTTTGGAGGATATACTAAGGGATTTCTTGTTAGACTATGAGTAGAGTTGGGACAAACACTTTCCCTTGGTATATTTTTCATACAAAAATAGCTACCACTCAACCATCAACATGGCACCTTTTGTGGCCCTATACAGGGGGGGCTGTAGGTCACCTTTGGGATGGATAAGGATCAATGATAGATCTCTTTTGGGCCTAGAGGTGGTGCAGGTGATGACATAGAAATTCCTTTTCATCCTTGAGTGGATCAGGATATACCAGATTAGAAAGGAATCTTAGGAAGACCACCATCGAGGCCCTAACGGTTCTATGAGGGAGACCATGATTTCTTAAGAGTCTTGTAACAATTATGAGTCTGGAGTTTTGGAATGGGAGGAAATATATCATCAAGGTAAATCAGGCCATTTGAGATTGTGTAGAGGATTGATGAGGTAGCATACTGCCTCACCCAACCCCCATAGCTTGAGTTGGTGCACAACTTATTCCACGTGTCACAGTAGAGGAGATATGCGCATGATTCTATTCATGTTATTGATTGGGTAAATAAAGACATCAAGGATAGAGCCACCTTTATGAAGCACCTAGTGGAGATCAAGGATTGATAGGAGAGTACCCTACGTGGATAGCCCATCCACTTAGTTCATCTGTTGTGGCAGCACACGAATGTTCTAGAGAGTTCCTTTGAGTAGAAGAGATATGTTTAAGCTTAATATCCAGAGTTGATTCTTTAGTTTTTATTTCTATAGATGAAGTTATGTAGACACCCTTTTTTCCCTTTTAGTACATGAAAATATTTCAATATATATTTCCATAGTTAGGAGACAAGATTGTGTGCGTTTCTGAGGCTCGGTGTGCCCAAAATTATTTTTTTGGAAATTTTTTTTTTTAATATTATAAAATAATGGTTCTTAAATAAGATGTTATAACTATTGAATAAAAGATTGCATCATAAATATGAGGCCATGTTTGAGTCAGAAACGTGGTGTTTACCCTAGGAGAGACCTAAAATGGGTTGACATGGGGCATTCCGACTCCTCGCTCGTTGGCGGTATATTCAGTACAATAATTAATTATTAAATTAATTAATTATTTAATTTTGATAAAAAAATATTTTATAAGAATATAACCATGAAAATCCTCCAGGTTCAAGAACATAATACTTGGGAGGATTCCAGAGCTACTTCTTCCTCCTTCATCATCGCATCCCATCCGACGATAATGAAACTTCAGATCATATCAGATTGGGACTTAGAGAATGAAAATATTCTTCCATTTGTTGGTGAGAACATTCTTCAATGAAGAATGATCCAAAATCTAGGCTGGAATAACGAAATGGTGAATTATTACCTTTTTATTAAATGATTGAACAGATTGAACCTTTTTTTTGTATCATCGCCAATTATATCCAATTGCATGTGCCCATGTATAGAAACATACCTATCATTAATTTATTTCTAACCCCAAATTCCCTTTCTTGATCATTTTCCAAGATCGCTTGGATAATGTTTCTTAAACCATTGTTTTTTTTTCTTTTCTCCATCATTTTCTTGGTGTTATTCACCTTTGGAACCATGTAGTCTGGGTTTAACACATTTGGGCAATATGAATCACAATTAGACTCTTGGAATCATAACATATCGAAAAATGGTGCATGGATCAATTAGGTTAGACCATATCTAGGATGTTTTCAAGGCCTAAGAGATAGTTTTGATGATTAGAGATAGATTAATTTAAGGTAGAAGCATTGGCAGTGTATAGGTTAAACAAAGAACTCATGATGCTTCACCGGAGACCGATTCTCAGTGAATGATAGAAAAAAACGTAATTTTCATCCAAATCCATGAGTTTTAGCTATACATAGGGATGAAGAATAAGCGGAAAGGCCAGATATGAAGTTCATATCATTGATATAAATTTCAACGAAAACCCTAACGATATTCGACGTGTATGTATGAAAAACTAGTGTGTATCCATTCAGTGGTGGTTGCTAGTGTATTGGAAAATAGTTAAGGATTGAAAAACATGTATACCTCTTACAAATTATTGACCCCTTACCTAGTTGTGAAACCCATGTGATGGATCACAAGGGCATGATCTCTTGTGGAAGTACAAATTTAGGTACATGTTTATGTAACTTATTACACAGACATGGGGTTAGTACACAAAAATGGGGTTCAATAAAAAAACTTGGCCAGAAGGACACGAAACAATCTCAGTTGGCTTGGACATGCTGTATAGTGCACCTAAAAAATGTTTAATATCATTTCATGGAAGCCATGTAAGTCCAAGGACATGACCACATGGTGGATTACGGCCACACAATATGTGTCTCCCATCACACATTGTGTACCCCTTTTCCCCTTTTAAGGGAAATTCAATCATCCATATCTACTTTCTTTGAACTTATATTTTTTCCCATGAGGGGCCTTTCATGAGTTCTTTTTTTTTCATAGAACATGATGTTTCCCTGTATTGTGGATTTTTCAGATATGATGTGGAATTTTACAGGCATGATACCTGGTTAGGAAACACTCGATGATGGCAGTGATTGTGAAGGATCACCACACACTTTCTGAGTGATACCCTACAGTAAGTTTATAAAGTGGATATCGTCAACAACCTTTCCGAGTGGTTCCATACATCAGGGTTGGGTAGTATAGTCCCTCGAATACCTTTCTGATCAGTAACCTCAAGTTAGGCTAGGTATTATAGTTCCTTAATGAACATTATGAGTGGTACCGTCTAGTAGGGTAGGGTAGTGGAGTTCCCTGATGAACTTTATATGTGGGACCCTATAATGGGGATGGATAGTGGAGTTCCTCGACTCCTTCCAAGTGGTACCCTCTAGAAGATCTGGGAAGTTGATTTCCTCGATGATTATTGAGTTGAACTTCCAGTATATATAGGAAGTGGAGTCTTCAATGGTTACTAGAGTGGGATCCCCCCATTGGCATGAGTGCAGTTCCTCCATGGATATGGGTAGTGGTGTTCCTTGAGGACTATCAGAGGGGGATCCTCCTATTATACTTGGGAATTTGTTCCCTACCTAGACTTTGCATCCCCTCAAAAGCATGGAATAGTGTCCAGGCATGGATGGAAATGGACAGTTACTTATAGGAAGAAATGTGAGATGATGGGCATCATTAATGGACTTTTGGAATTTTTGTAAGCACTTCAACCAAGGCAGAGCTATGATATAGAGATCCCCTTAATCTCTAATTTGGGCTTATATAAACTGACCATATACATATACTTCCTTCTGTATCTAAAACATGGATTTTTTTTACTCTTCTTCTTAGAGAGGTGGAGACACGTGGGTATGACACATTATTTCCGTGTTAATCTTCTTGTTTTTGGATGTAGAAACCCTAGTAGTTTAAACATATCATTACATGATTTTAAGCATAATTAAACATAAAATTACAATACAAGGACCATAAATTCTATTATCCTCGAAGACTAGGTACATAAAACCCAAAACCTCAGACTTAATAAAACATTTCTTTATTTTTCATCCATTAAGAGATCCTAACTTCCTTTTTCCCCTTAAATATACAGAGGATAACCTAGGGATAACATGAAAAAATGGATTAACTAAAAATACTAGTAATGGAATAAACATTAAAATAAAGATTATCACATGGGTTAGAAGGCATAAAATAAATATATATAAAGGCATAGAAAATGATTAAAAATAAGGAATCATAATAGATAGAACATGGGATAATATAATCATAGAATCATAGTAATGTGGTAGCAACATAAAACTTGAATTTTTCACAATTCAACGCTCGTTTCACATAGGAGATCACGAGTCAAGGCATGTTGCACATAGAGGAGCACGAGTAAAGTCTAACTACCAAGACCATTGTACATAACGTCTAATGAGACTAAAAGTTACCTAATAAATTGGAACACTATCATGTCACACCCATCCTAACATGTTCCAAAATATGTTTTCTGCCTAATTAATCATACATAAATAATCAAACATAAACATAAGGGTTACCCATGGAATGAATTGGGTATCATAATCAGGTCAAAAGCATAATAAATGGGTGTATCAGAAAATATATTTGAATGAATGGAATTAAATCATACATGGAAATTCATAATGGAATATAGGAATATATAAGGATAATAGATTCCAAACTGAAGTGAAAAGAGTGTTTAAGTAACTTTATAAACAAAACATTTCTTTACGGTTTAAGGAAAAACTGTTAAGATTTTTTAAAATCGAAAAGGAATAATAGTTTGTATAAAACCAGAATTGAACCAAGGTATTTTTACATGATAAAATGAGTGATTTTAGAAAAATAATGGTAGATTAAGAGGGATTATGGATCACACTTTAAAATGGGTACGAATTCGGGATGTTCCCTTAAATCAGGCTTGCTTATCTGGAAGAATTGAGCAGGGAACCTTTTAAAAAACATGCATATCACCAGAAAGAAGGATTAATGGATCATGATACATTATTTTGGAACATATTAACAAAATTTATAATTTTTTCATAACAATAAAAGATAATTTTATTTGGGAAAAAAAGAGAAGTAGTATCCCGAAGGAATAATGGAGGTTCAGGTATAATCCCTTACGATATGTCCGAAATGATTCTACACTTGATAATAATGTCCTAAATAATAAAATTATATTCATTAAATTATAATTAAAGAATCATTTATACATGTATTTTATTTTTTATAATTTTATTAATTTCATTTATGTCCCTTTGTGGGGGTTTGAAATTCAATTTCATTGCTCGAAAGAGTGAGTTTCCTTGGATTTCATGATAGGATTACTTATGTATGTGTATGGAGAAACTTGTATAATGACTATATTTTTCCATAACTAAAATTAGATGTTTTTAATGAACATATATAACATTAAAATATTTTTTTCCCATTAGTTAGGTTGATTCATTAGATAAATCATTAATCACAATCATTTAGATGAATTTCTCATTTTTTGATCACAATGAACTCATTTTGTCCTATAAATTAATATCATGTGTAAAAAATGATTCTAGAACACTAAATAAGATATAATACATATATTTTAATTTTTTTCAATCATGAAAATGTTTTCATGACCATCCGTGAAGGTGTAGTTGAAAGATGCAATTACGTTGTTCATGAAGATGGTAGATCAACACCACACAAACGATGTATTAATTCTTAAAATGAAAGGGGTAAGAGGAGATATTTGAAGAATAATTATTCCATAAACAAGATAAAATTCAATTATATATGAAATATTGGAGTTTTCATGCCACTCGTACATAGGGAATTGAGGAGAAGAGAAGAAAAGAAAGGATCTTGAAAAAGAAATTGAAAAAAATGGAAGAGGGTTTTACCTCTTGGTTCATTCTTCTTGAGAACCTCTTTAGGGTCTTGGTTTTGGTCCATTGATAAGAAACGAACTCATATAAGTGGGGGAGTTGTTTGGGAAGAGTATTGGTCCGAATTTAGGCAGGTCTCATGGCTTGAGAGGTGTGATAATAAGTAGTGGGGAGGGGTGGTATTTATAGTAGAGGAGAGGGGGTTTTTCTCATTATTTTACTCAACATTTTATTATTTTTCTCAAGAAAAGAAATAGTATTGATTCTTGAGACTAAATATAGAAATATATCATGTTAGTTTATATGAATTTTGCTTACATCAACAATGAATCAATGAATAGTGAATTTAACATATAATGTATTTATATCGTAAATTACCATATTTTATATTTATAAAAAAATCAAGTATTTAAACAAATATAAAAAATTAACCCTCAAAATTTTTAAACATGTAGAATTCAAAAATGAACTCTATTTTATGAAAATGAATTTATAAATATGGGAAATTTTAAATTTAATTGAAATCGTCATTTACTTGGAAAATACAGATTTTAAAATTATTATTGATTTTATAACACTTTAAAAAATCAACTATGTTATCATTTAATTATCTTATAATCACATAACATCAAAATAATAATTTATGAATACATTTTATGATTTTTTTTTAAATTTTTAAATTATTCATAAATTTTAATTTAATATATACATGACTTGCAAAAATACCAACACTTAATTAATAATTTTTAAAATATTTATTTACTTATAACATGATATAATTATATCATATTTTATCTTATAAGATGGATAAATTTTATTCATACCTCCATTGGTATGGTTACTATTAAATTTTTTGATTTACTATTCATAAGGATCATATTACTATTCCAAAGGTCAAGTTACTATTTCATATGTATAGGTTCCTTAATTTCTAGAAACACTTAATATTTCTTTAATTTATAATTTATAAAGCTTGTATTGTGTTATCTTGTGTGTTTATACCATATGACATAATTATAAGAAAGTAATTTCTATAGATAAAACTATGGATCTTTAAATTCTTCCCCCTTATTAAAATTTTCCCGTAAAATTTCATTTTACATTATAAGTTGAAAATAGGTGCAGGTAATTATCATTCATCGCTTACTCAGGTTCCCATATTTCCTCTTCATACTTGTTGTTCTTCCAAAGTACATTGACTAGTGTAGTGGTCTTGTTTCAAATAACTTTATCTCTATGATCCAAGATCTTCACTGGAAACTCCTTGCAAGAAAGATCATTCCCAAACTATGCCACCTCTAAAGTAAATATATCTAAAGGATCTGATATGTACCTCCTTAAGAGGGATACGTGGAATACACCATGTACTTGAGACATGGTTGGTGGAAGTGTTAGTCGATAGGCCACATCTCTGATATGGCCAAGAATCTCGAAGGGGATGATGTACCTGGTAATTAGCTTCCCTTTCTTCCCAAATCTCATGATCCCATTCCATGGAGATATGTGAAGGAATACCATGTATCCAACCTTAAACTCCAATTCCCATCCTTGATTTTCTACATAGATCTTTTGTCAACTTTGAGAAGCCTTGATGTTTTACTAAATGGTTTTCAACTTTTCTATAATTTCTTTAACCATTTCATGCCCCAAAAGCTCAAGTTCACTAAATTTATCCCATCATTTTGGTGTTATTCTCCTTTTCCCATAAAGGGCTTCATATGGAGCCATTTGGATTCTCAAGTGGAAACTATTTTTATAGTAGAATTTGACCAGAAAAAAATCTTGGTACCATATTCCTTTTAAGTACATAGAGCACACTCTCAACATATATTCTAGTTTTGAAATTGTACACTTAGATTTTCCATTAGTTTGATGATGATAGGATGTACTAAAGTTCAACATAGTACTTAGAGCATGTTGGAGACTTTTCCAGAACATGGAGGTGAATCCAGGATCTTGGTCAGATACAATAGATAGTGGTACTACATGAATCCATACCACTTATTTGATGTATATCCATGTAGGTTTATCAAATGATAATTCCTCTAAAATTGTGATAAAGTGATCTGTCTTTGTAAGAAAATCCACAATAACCCATACAACATTGTTTCCTCAGGATTTCATTGGAAGTCCCGTGACGATGTCCATAGTGATGTTTACCCATTTCCATGTGGGTATGGGTAATAGTTGCATCATACCTTTATACCCTTTCCTTTAAGACTTCACTTACTAACATACAAGTCACTTCAATTTATATTCATCGATCCCCTTTTTCATATTGTCCCACTAAAATTTATCCTAGAGATCTTGATATATCTTTGTCCTCCTTGGGTGAATAGAGAAGGTTAAACTATGTGTGTCATTCAAAATCTATTTATTTATCTTTGGATGGGATGGTACATATATTCATGACCCAAATATTATGATTTCATTCTCACTAATATTGAACTCGGAGGATTTTCCATTTCAGATAGCTTCCACCCTTTTTTGAATTTCTACATCATTTCTTTAAGCAACCTTTATTTTCTCTATGAGGGATGGTTGAGAAATCATTTGAGAAATTATTGATTATTTTCCTTGATTAATGATTCCCATTTCCATACCTTATAAATCCTAGAAGTTTTTATCCTTCTCAATTCTCAACATTGATATAGATGCCAGATCCTTTCTACTTATATCATTCACGACCTTATTTACCATATCAGGATCTTAGTGGATTGAGAAATCATAATCATTGATGAGACATAACCATATTCATCGGTGCATATTAGTCTCCTTATATCTAAATATATATTTGATACTCTTTTGATCAATATATATCTCACACTTCTCCCCATAGAGATAATGCCTCCAGATTTTCAATGTGAAGATCACATCCGCCAACTCCAGATCATATATAGGATTAATTTGCTCATTAATTTTCAACTTCCTTGAGGTGTGGTCTATAATTTATCATTTTCATTAGTACATAGTCTAAGCCTTTCATAGAAGAATTTTTTATACCATATAGAGTTATCCACTTGTCGGGAGTGTGAGTATTGGCATAGTGATAAGGCCTTTTTTGAGCTCCTTAATGATTTCCTCAAATTCTTGACTCTAGAAAAACTCCACTCCCTTTCATGTCATCTTGGTAATTTGTTTTTAGAATCATGACCAATTCTTACAAAATCACCGGTAATACCTGGATAGACCAATAAAGTTGTGGATCTCTATTAAAAATGTTGGACTGATCCACTCTTTGATTGCCTTTGTCTTAGAAGGGTCTATAAAAATTTATTTGTTGGTGATAACATGACCTAATAAAGATACTTCCTCCGTTAATAACTCGCATTTACTATACTTTTAATATAATTTCTCCCTTCACAATGTTTTCCACACAATATTAAAATGATCCTCATGTTTCTCCTTACTCTTGGATTATATTATAATATCATCAATAAAGAAGACGAAATTTTTTTCAAGGTAATCTCTGAAGACTATATTCATTAAATCCATGAAATGTTTTTCAGAATTAGTGATTCAATAGGGAATCAATATGAACTCATAGTGTCCGTACCTCATTTGAAAAGCAGTCTTTGGAATATCTTCCTTCTTTTCCTTTAATTGGTGATATTCTGACTGAAGGTCCACCTTAGAGAAATAACTGGCCACATGTAGCTGATCGAACAAGTCATCTATCCAATGAAGGGGATACTTTTTATTTATGATGATTTTAGTGAAAATATAATAATCGATGCCGAGACGCATTGATCCAACCTTCTTCTTGAAAAAGAGGACAAGCGCACCCCATGGTGATGCACTCTGGCATATAAAACCCTTGTACATATTATCTGGTAACTACTTATTCAGTTCTTCTAGCTCAACGATGGAAATTCTATAAGGTTTCATTAATATAGGAAAAGATCCGAGAATATGTTAAATTAAGAACTCATCCTCTAATTCAGGGGGAAGATTGGAAAATTATATACGGAAAACATCAGTGTAATCAATCATGATGGGAATTTCTTTGATCATGATAATCCACTTTGTCTCAATCATTTGAGTGAGATATGATTTCTCATAACGTAGTAATATCCACACTTGAGACAATGATTCTGAAGGAAATTCATTTTTTTCCTTACAATTGTAATGAATTGGAGGATGCTTTGAGATGTGAACATTAATATCCCTTTCCTAATATTAGGATTTGTCTATATACAAAGATAGCCAATATGTTCCCATAATAGCATCAAAATCCACTAAAGGAAGTAAGAAAAGATTTTCTAGGAGGTTTTTTCCACAATCATTTACTGGGGAGGAGTTATGTACTTTCTATGAAATAATTTCCACATTATATGTTCTCATAGATAACTAAAACTCCAAATTATAAGGTGGTATTTGAATAGTTATACTAAACTTTCAAGATATGAATGAATGTGTAGAACCAGAATAAAATAGTACGTTCTCTATTCTTGAATAAAAAACTAGCATACCTATCACCGCATCATTGTCTAGATACACATCAATAGTAGTGATATAATAATCCATTCCTTGTTTCCTTGGAGTTTGTTGTTAATTGTCTAAGACAACCCTCATCTTAGGGAATTGGTTTGAAAAATTCCAATGTTCATTGCAGTTGAAACACTACACTAGTGTATGAGCATTGATATGAACCATCATTTCTTTTATGTGTTAGTGGGATTCTTCATATCCCTTTGGAAGTTATTTAATTTATGACCCATTCTTCTTCATTTTAAGTATTTATTGGTTTTATTTAGATAGTTCCTAGGTTGATTCTTCCCAAAATTTTGACAAGTGGGAGATTCAGTCTTCTTTCCATCATGGGATTTTTTTGAAGATCCTACCATATTAGACTTAATTTTTTACTTTTTTGCACTGCGACCATAAGACTATTGAGAGTCTCTAGCCTCTATTTCAACCTTGAGGAAAAAATAGACAATATCCTCATAACTTTAAAAGTCTTGAATCTCCAATTCTATTTATAGACTCAACTTTAGTCCACGAAAGAAGTGATCCACCTTTCTTTCGGTGCTTATGACAAAACCGGAGGCATATCTTTCAATCCTTGTAAATTTTTCATCATAGACCCCAATAGACTAATCTTCATTATACTTAATTCCAATAAACTCTCTTTCCATCTTGATATGTAGGGTTTGGGGAAAATATTTAATGAAAAAAATTTCTTAAATTACTCCCATTCCATGGAATCAATTTCCTTCTTGGAATATGTATTTTCATTAGTTTCCACAACTTATCATCTTCCCCATAAAAAATATATACCTATATGACAACTAAATCTTATTATGATCACTTGAGGACAAACAATATCTTTTCAATGGATTTATTCCGTTGTTATGAAATGTGGGTATCAGAGGATCCACTATACATGGGAGGCCTTTTCTGTATGAAGGATTTGACGAAAAAATTATCTCTCTTAGGAGAAGAGGGGTGTTCTATGTGATTAACGTTATTATTAATAATTTCATCCAGTAGAGCAAGTACTATCATGAAGTTTTGAGCACTCATTCCCATCATATTCGGCATTTAATTAGGGAAATCTTCACATTTCCTGTCACATTGATTATTGGCACATGTTTTTCTATTTCCCAACATTTTCTAATAAAATATGGTGTAATTAGGGGGCTTGAATACTTATTATAATAAAATGAAAATCTGAACATAAAGGGATAAACTTGTACATAAAAAATATATCCTAACATTTGACACCCTAGGTTTCAATATTGGTTATCCATGATATGTTTCCTAACAACTATTTTTGTGATAATTTTCTTTGTTCCCTTAATAATGGATTGTAATGTGCTTATTAATTTACAAAATCTTATTCCACAGGAGTGTCAAACCAGGTGCACAGTAAGGATCATTGTCATGTACCATGTTACCTTGAGTTAGGCCTAGAACACCTTTTTATATTTCTCACTCTAAGGTATATTGAATCCAGAACCACTTTCACTTGTAGTATCTAGACATGGATGTATTTTCTTGTTTAACAACTTACTCTTTATTTACCAAATTTAGGTATGTTTTCTCATACTTAGTCTTATCCCATGGGTTCTTATTAAAGTTCTCTATTCCTATTCTCAAAAATTAAATAAATATTTCTTTTGATACTGTATATAGAAACCCTAGTCTTTTATACGTAACATTACCTGATTTTAAGCATAATTAAACAAAAAATTACTAGCCAAGGATCGTAAAGTCTTGTGTGTTCAAATACTAGGTACGTAAAATAAAAAACAAGAGATTTAATAAATCATTTCTTAAATTTTCATCAATTAAGAGCTCCTAAATTACTTTAGTCCCTTACATATGCATATGAAAACCTGGGGATAATATGAACAAAGGGATGAACTAAAATTCAACTAAGGGAATAAACAATAATATAGAGATTAGAACATGGGTTAGAAGGCATAAAATAACTATATAAAAAGGAATGAAACATGATTAAACATAAGTAATCATAATATATAGAACATGGGATCATATAATCATGGAAACAATTTAATGTGTGAGAAACATAAAACCTGGCTTTATCATGATTCAAGGCTCGTTTCATATAGGGGAGCATGAGTTAAGGATCATTGCACATAGAGGACCATGAGTCAAGGATAACCACCAAGACCGGTGCACTTAACGTCTCATGAGACTAAACATTACCCAATGAATTCGAGTGCTATCTGGTCTCACCATTCATAACATGTTCATGAATATATTTTCCAAATAATGAATCATATAGAAGAAATCAAACATAAACATAAGGGTTACTCATGGAATGAATTGGGTTTCATAATCATGTCAAAATAATAATAAATAGGTTTATCATAAAAGTGTCCATGGAAGAAGAAATTTAAACCATACATGGACATTCATAAATTAATACAGTTATATATCATGATAAGAGATATCAAACTGAAGTGAAAAGAGTGTTTAAGTAGCTTTATAAATAAAACATTTTTGTACGGTTTAAGGGAAAACATTCAAGATTATTTAAACTGGAAAATGATTTTTTTTAAACCACAATTGAACCAAGTTGTTTTTTCAAGATAAAATGATTGATTTTTGAAAAATAATGGTGGATTAAACTAGATTATGGGGAACACTTGAAAATGGGTAAGAATCCATGAAGTTACCATAAATCAGGCTTTCTTATCAGGAATAATTGAGTTGGGAACAATTTCAAAAACATGTATATCCCCAAAAATAATGATGAATGGATCATGAAACGAGACTTTGGAACATATAAAAATTATTTATAATATTTACATAAATATAAGATATAATTTAATTTGGGTAAAAAGAGAGAAAGAGTGCCCCAAAGGATTAATGGTGGTTTGGGTAGAATCCATTACCTTATGTCCGAAATGATTCTGCAGTTGATCTTGATGTCCTGGATAATAAAATTAGAATCATTAATTAATAATTATAGAAACATTTTATACATGAATTTTATTTTTTATAATTTTATTAATTTCATTTATATCCCTTCTAGTGGGTTATGAAATTTAATTTCATCACTCGGAAGCTTGAGTTTCCTTGATTTTCATGATCGGTTTACTTGTATATGTGTATGGAAAAACATGTATAATGAGGATAGTTGTCTATAACTAAACATATATGTTATTAATTAACTTATATAATATTAAAATACCATTGTTTTCTATAATTGAGGATTATTCATTAGATGAATCATTAATGATTATCATTTATATGAATTTAGCATTTTTTGATCCCAATGAACTCATTTTGGTCTATAAATTAATATCATGTTTAAAAATGATTCAAGAACACGAAATAAAAAATAATATATATATTATAATCTGGTTCAATCATAAAAATGTTTTCATGACCATCCTTGATGGTGGAATTGAAATATGAAAGATGCCATCCATGGAGGTGGTAGATCGACACCTCACAGATGATGTTTTCATTCTTAAAATAAAAGAGAGAGGATGAGAGATTATATGACGAATTATTCCATAAACATGATAAAATTATAGTATATATGAAAAAATGTAGTTTTAATTCCACTTGAACAAGAGATTGTGAGTAGAAGAGAAGAAAAAAAGGAACTTGAAAAAGAAATTGAAGGAAAATAGAGGAGGGTTTTACCTCTTGATTCCTTCTTCTTGAGAACCTCCTTAGAGGATTGGTTTTGGAATTTTTTTAATACAAAAACCTTTTGATTTTTTGTGAGTATTTGGGAAGTGTTTTGGGAAGAATTTAGAAAAGGATCATGTATTTATATGTGTGAGGAGAAGTGGCGGTGAGGCATGGTATTTATAGTGGAGGAGAGGGGGTTCTTTTTCATTATTTTACTCAATATTTTATTATTTTTCTCAAGACAAGAAATATTGTTAATTCATGAGACTAAATATAGTAATTATACCATTTTCTTTCAAACCAATTTTAATTACATCATCAATGAATCAATGGATTGTGTGTTTCACTGATAATGTATATATATATCATAAATAACCATATTTTATTATTCCCCAAAAATTCAAGGATTTCAAAAAAACCCCCAAAAATTCAACCTATCCATTTTTTGATGTCTATAATTAAAAAATTAACTCCATTATATGAAAATATTCTTCTAAATATGAGAAATTTTAATTTTAATTAATATAGTAATTTACATGGAAAATAAAGTTTTCAAATTTATAACTGATTTTATCACACTTTAAAAAATTAACTAAGGTATCAAAAAATTATCTTCTAATCATAAGATATAAAAATAATAATTTATAAATATATTTTATTAAATTAAAATTTTATTTTAAATTATTAAATCAATCATTAAATTGTAATTTAATTTTTATGACTTACCAAAATACCAACACTTAATTATTAATTTTTAAAATATTTATTTAACTATACTATGATATAATTATATCATATTGTCACTTATAAGGAAAACAAATTTTATTCATACATTCACTGGTGGGGTTACTATTCAATTGTATGGTTTTCTATTCATAAGGGTCACATTAGTATTCCAAATGTCAAGTTTCTATTTCTTCGGTATGGGTTCCTTAACTTCTATAAATACTTCTTATTTCATTTATTCATCATTTATAAAGCTTGTATTATGTTCTATTTTGTGTTTATACTATATGAAATTATTATAAGAATGGTATAAAACTTTGACACGTTACATTGGATTAGTTTACTATCAAGCTATAGGTGGAAAAAACTCGATGTGTAGTATATATAATCACAGTGTCAATTCCCTAGTGCTTGGACAATGATACATTAAATTTTTGTTTGGTTTGATCTATTTTATTTGACTATATCTTGTATCTACTATATTTCTTTTACTTTTTCATCTATTTATGCTTCCCTTCAACTTTTGGGGCATATTACATGGTATATATATATATACTCACTCATGCATGGGCTTTTCCCACAAATGTCATGTCTTATCTAGATGATGGATAGTTCGATAGTGAATTCATAAGATCTTATGGATACCTAGTACTTTGGATCATGTATAGTAGTCATAACTTTAGAATCAGAAGCTAGGAACTCTTAGTAATTTTAATTTTCCTTTTTTTATTATTGGACATATTTTTGATTGGGTGTGTATTTTTCTCTATTCATTATCAGTTTTTAATGTTGTAATATTTTACACCATAGAGGTAATGAGTGATTGGAATAAATTCTAGATTTGTTTAATCTTTTCTCTTTCCCTATGTACTTCTATATCAAGATGTATGTTTTTTATACAGGTACATCGGAAAAGGCATTGCTATGTTAATTATTCCATTAGCGCTAGTCTCCATCCCTTGGACTATAGGGAATGGATTGGGGGGAGTTGCGGCTCGAACCTCAGATCTGGTTGGGTCATGAGATTATTTTTCAAACACATCAAAGAAGATAATGATGGTTTCTCATATAAGTTTAAGCAGTGAAGGTGATATAGATTAGGAGATTCAATTTCATACATTTCAAAAATATTGTTGGAGGAATCGTTGAAATTTTATTAGGGGAACTACAAAATTATTTATGTGTAGAAAATGCAGACATAAAGAAATTAATTATAGATGAAAAGTGAATAGTTTTATTAATAATATGTAGGGAAATAATAATCAACCTATGGAACCACTAATAATTCAATTTCATAGATTTGGGGAACTTGGTAACCATCAAATTCAATTATATATTCAAAGGATTAAATTATAAGGGCATATGTTAATAAAATAATTAAAGTGGAATTATCGAAGTTTTTTTGTGTTAGAACCCAATAATAAGGTTGTATAATTATTTTCAACAATGTTTTTAGGTAATTAAAATCTTGTAACTTCTAAGGATAGTTTTGTAAGAAGTTTTTCTTTAATGATTTCCAAGAATATGTTAAATTTTAATAATGAATTAGAATGTATATTTAATATAAATGTGATATTTTATAGTAAAAAAATAATGGTGGAATAGATAATATTTGGGATGTGGCTGATGGTGAGGTAGTTCTAATCAATTCTGATTATTAGATTTTGTGGAAAAAATAATCCATATAAAATATTTATTGGATAAAAACTAATTTTATGATTAATGTTATTTTTTGAAGATGTTCATTTTATTTTTGAGAAGGTTATATGATCAAGTTGAATTATAAATATTATTATCAATTTTTTTCTCTATATTTTTATAAAAAGGAAAAACCACAATCCTGGCGACAACCCATCACTTGTGGTATGGTCATGGGGCATGAACTCTCAATTGAAGGGTGATAAAGGTGAATCACTTTCTACCTGCCTATGTGATGCCTTAGTTGGTATATAATTGTTCTTTGTATAAATTATTTCTGGATAAATGATTATTTTATTTTGGGAAAAATATTATAGGATCAAATATTTTTTTAATTATTATGATTTTGTGTTGATAAATGATATTTTGGGAAACATTTAATTATGTTAAGATATATGCATAACCCTTTTGTTTAACATACTAAATTATAAGTTGAAGGGTATGATATAATCATTGAGGTTAAAACCTTCTTACATTTTGCGGTTGTCAAGATTATTTGGTATATAGGGTTATTTATTTAATTAATCAATGATCAATGTAAAATCGTTTTCTTTATTATTTAATTTTGGATAATATTATATTAATATTTATTTTGGATATTATATTAATATTTATTTTTTATATTATCTTACATTTCTATAACCATTTTTTTATAATGATAAGTGGAATATAATTTTACTATTTTATATATCTTATAATCCATTTAAAGTTAATTTTAGTGATTTAGGAGTTAAAAATCATATTGAATTTTAATTACATAAAGTAAGAGGTGAATTGGAAAGTTATTGTTGCAAAATAATAAGAATAAATTTTGTCTTTATGAAATAAAAATTTATTACATAATTATATTTTATAGTGTTCTCAATCTTGATTTAAAAAGAATACCATACCTCTTGCAAAATGATATATAAAATTTTTTATAATATTAACTTAATATTTAATGAATCAAGGGTATTTTAACTCATCATATATTTATGGTTTTATGTTTTTTAAGTTTCTCTTGATCATTTTAATTCTTATGATAAATTATCTCTATCACTCTGCATAATTATTTAAACTTTTATTTTATTACTATATTTTCACTTCACTCCATTACTCAACAACTTTGAAACTAGGTTATTTGTTATTTTAGATTTCTTTTGTATTTCCCCTTCTATATTTTAAAAGGAAGCTTTGTTAACCCTTTTTATGATGTGGGTTTTCCACAATGAAATTTTAAAATTTCAAACTAAAGAGAAATTAAAATTTCAAGGAAACAATTTATGTAAGAGGGGTATAATGTAACACCTCGATATTTTTAATATACACCATGTTCAATTGGATATACAACATGCATGACTGAGGTTAAACGAACCATAATATATTATTATAATACTGTTATTTAAGTATGAAAATTATAACCTAGCCATAAAAATTTATGGTATAAAAAGAAAAAACCATAATTTAAAGAGTATCTCTAAAGTATTTTTAAAAAAATATTTATTAATACATAATAAATAATTACTAAAATTATAGTAACATCATTTTATGATTCAAAAATAATTTTTCATCAAATTGATTTTTATTGCCTTCATGAGAAAATGTTATGATTTTTTTATAATATTTAGAAAAATTAATTTATAAAATTAAAATAATTTTTTAAATCCTCATATGAGTATTAAATTTTGGTGAAATATTGTTATTTTTCTGAAAATATCAATTTTTTACTAAATAGTGAAAAGTGCCGATTTTTGTAAAGATTTCATTTCATTTAAAAAATTTTGTAATTTAACATCACTTTATTTTTTTAATATGATTTTAAAATAAAATGATTATTATTTATTTTGATATAATACAATTAAAAAAATTTAAATCAAATTTGTACAAATTTTTGGTATAAGTTTATTCTTAGGCTTAAAACACATTTTTCTAAAAATTGTTTCAAAGTGCATAATGTTCCTTCATATTAATTAAAAAAATAACCGATAATGAGAAATTAATTTAATATAATTTATTGATTATATATCTGAAATTTTGAATTTAAATTCATACAATTAAGATTTATATTCATACAGTTAATATAAGATCCTCTTTTCCTTGAAAATTTATTTTTTCTTGAAAACCACTTTTCGTCAAACTTGTATGATTTAATTAAAATTAAATAAAAAAGTTATATGTACTAAATTTGATCAAGTTAATTAAATATTCATAATCAGTCTTAGTTATATTATAAATAAGGATAATTAATTTTTTGGTCAAATTGAATAGTAATAACAGTAAAAAAATATTTATCAGGGTAAAAATTTTAAAATCAAAAAAGTGAGTAACCATAGAGGTAAAGATGATAAATTTTTAAAAAACTTATTTTTAGTGTTATATGTGTGGATAAACCATAGGTCACCCCTAATACATTATTTCTATGTTTTTTAGGGACTTGTCTTAGAAGGGACATGCCATTTTTTAATACTTTTGGGTATACAATAATTTTACTCCTCCTTATTTATAAAAGGGAACCCCTTATCCTCTCATTTAAACACTTCCAAATCCATTTTTCTTGACCAAACCCTTATAAAACTACTCCCCAAAATCATTAAACACATTTTATATTTTATGGTCTTCCCAAAAATAATTAGGGACCTTAATAAGATATCCAAAGAATATTTCTCTAAGTGAATGTAATCACCTTCATTGAGCACCTTCGTTTTTACATCCCCCTTTTAAAAAATCAATTAGGTCAAAATAATTTTAATATAATAAAACCATTATATACTATCTTATAATATTTTTTTATTACGATGGTGTAATATTTATCCATATCTTCTTCCATCATGTGCGAAACAAAACTATTATTCGAGTGTAAAGTAGAATATCACCTTATAAAACAATGTAATTCATTTTCCATCATTACCTCATTAGGATCATAATAATTATGTGTTTATTGTTTATATAATACACTCATGAAATATTAATCATTATATAGTATTAAAATATCATACACCTTCTTACCTTTGCATCCATTAAAAATTGATAACATCATTCACGTGTAAAGTTTGACTACCACCTTACGAAGCGATACGATTCGTTTTTTATTACCATGTCACATGGGTGGTATATGTAGGTGTATTTAAAGAAATAATATGATATTTATTATATAATTATCAATATATTAAGATAAAATAAAACTTACATTCATTCCATCATGATCATTGAAAAATGAAAATGTTACTTGAGAATACGTACAACCTACGATCTCCATTATTGTGACGTGGATCATTTTTCATAACCTAATAACATGGTTGGTTTTAAAATTAAAATTGATTTATAAAAATGACAAATATATTAGTAATACTATTCAATATATTATTTATCATTTACCCCTTCAATCAAAGTTAACAAATAGATTCTGTATTGAATTTATGAGCTGAGTGTCGTCAAAACACCAGAACTTAACATAACTAATTAAGTAATTAAATACATCATTAAAATAAAGGAAGTTAATAATTTAGTTAAAATTGGTTAAAAAAATATATAGTTCTTAATACAGAAAATAATTCATATAATTTTATTATACAAGAGATAAAATACATACATGAAAATTTTTGGACTCTAGGTAAATGTTTCGTCTCAAATCCTACTTCATTGAGCATAAGTTCTTTTAGGCAACTAATTTGTTTTAAATGGTGTATAAAATTAACCTTAAAATATTACAAAATGAATCCTCCCAACATCATGATATTTTATGTTCTGATTAAAATACTTAAATCATGGGATTTATAAATCAAAAAATTACCTATGTGGTAAGGGTTTAAGTTTCAATATAAATTTAATCACAATTATTAGGATTGAATTTTGGTAATATGAAATTATTTTATCTTTTTCTAAAAAACCATTTAATTTTATTATACTTTGGTTATTCATGAAATTTTAAAGTAATAGTACCATTTTCCTCCCTTTGGTACTTAAAAGTGTTAAGAATTGTTTTAGAAAAAACTAACATCATTTATATCGTGAGTCGAAAATAATTTTTCTTCCATATCCATGTGTTCTAAAAATATTTTAAAGAATATTTTTAACACTACCAAAAATTTATATTAAATAAAATTTTACACATTTCTTAATTGAAAAAAATAACTGTAATATTCTTTTCATTTTTTGAATGTGAATCTTTTTTAACCGTCATACAATTGTGTGAAAGGACGATATTTATAACTTATATTAATTTTACATAATTACCCACCATCATGATCATTATTTTATTATAATATTCCTCTATATTTTTATATGGTTATTTTCAATTAAATTTATTACTCCAGAATTTAGTGATTAAAAAAAGTGATTTTCAAAGTGAAATGGTTATTTTCTTTAAGATTATTTTTAATCTTTATAAAAGTATTTATATTAATCAATTAAAATATTATTTAACGGTTTAGAATGATTATAAATTTTCCATAAATTTGTCTTAAATATAATAATTTTTCAACATCACTTAATTTTAGGGGGTAATGCATGGATTAAGATTACTACTCAAATTCCATCTATATTAAATCTCTTTGGATTATGATATTAGGAAATATTATACATCCCATTTTACTTCAATGGGTAATTATTATATTTATTCCTTATGATTTATTTCATTATGGGTCACATATATTCGTTTACATGTTATGAATGTGATGTTTTGGACCAAAATTATATATCCCTAAAATATATTGGGTAATGTTTTAATCTCATGAGACACCATGTATTTTATTAGGGAGTGAACCTAATCCATTATGGTACTTTTTCCACCATGTGATGTGGTCTCTGTGGTTATCCTTGACTAATGATTAGGTAATGTTTTATGTTTCATCCACATTTACTATGATTCCATGATCTTAGGATTCTATGTTCTTAATGTTATGCTCTAATGTGATTACTCGTGACCCCTCTATTTTATTGTATCATTTTATACATTAAACTCTCATGTTATGTTGTCTTATCATGTTTAGTCCAGTATTGGTATTTTTAGCTCACCTCAATTGTGTATGTATTCCTTAGGTTATCCCATGCAATTTTAGTCGGTCTAAATGATTTAGGATCTCATTATGGATAAAAAATATAGAAGTTTTATTTTAGTCTCACTTTGGTGTACTATGAACATCATCCCCTAAGTACACTCAACATCAAGTTATTTGGGTTGTATATAATTAATATTTCTATAAAAAATCATGTATTAATATGTGTAAAAGTCATGTATTACTCTAGTTTTACCCTAGGGCCGATGATTCATTTATCATGCTCTAGATAAATTAACCATTATAGAATATCATGATCACTTCACTTATATTTTAGTTATGGTAATTTCATTTTTTTTGAATGTCGTGCGTTCACCCAGTAAGTGAATTAACCACCATGCAATATAGAATAAAATATAACCAAACTATGTGTAAATGTTTTATCAGACATGGTTAATCACTTAAGTTAAATCCATAAAATATTAAAAAGGAATGTAAAAGGGTAAAATGGAATGTATATATAAGGATTAAAGTCCCTCAATTAAAATATTAGGTCTGTATAGTCATCGATTACTTATGTTAGAAAAGACCACATAGTTTAAAGTACTTGACCAATCGAAGTTGAGGTAATTTCAGTTAATGTGGAAATTTTAACTTGATGTTTTTGGTTGATATAACTTTTTTGCATCAAGGGTTGACTTACCAAGCAGGAATCAGTGTAACTAAGAGGAAAATGTTGAGGAAATAATTAAACAGGATTTTAGGATTGGGGAGTCCACTCAATAGATCATGTTACTATGAGTTAATGTAGTTGGTATGATACACCTATGTAAAACTATTCAAATAACTTTTTATTTCACTATCTAGGTTATGAAAAGGAGGATACAGATCATTTACACTAGAATCTATACTAGATAATATGTTATGAAACTGATGGTGAGGTATATTACGTTTTGTAAAATAGTTGGTTAATAATGGAATTTATTTAAATTTAAATTTTTTATAAAATTTTATAATCAAAATAAGTACTAATTATTTGATCTTAATTTGTATAATTGGAAAGTAAAATTACATTGAGAATATCACTATGATCCATACATGATAAGGTTATCCTTATCAGTGATATGATTTTACAAAAATGGTATAGGTGATTATGCATCATACTCTTCCCTGAAATGAGATTTTACATGTTAGAACCGCCTCTTACTATGTTGATTTCCATACAGGCAAATGAGGATGAATTATTTCTCTATTTGTATCATTTTGATGATTCTATGTGTGTCTAATTTTTTTATGATATCCTCCTTGTAAAATGATTTTTTAAATAAATTTGGGGATATGGATGTATGTAGCATCATTTATCAACTTAAGGATCTCAATCCCGAGAACTCAAGATAAGAGAGATACGATATAACCAATACAAGATTCGCATTAAAGCATGGAGATACAATGATATTTGGGTCATATGTAGTTAAGATGATTGGATACATTGTGAACCTAGACATATTTGGTTTCAATAACCTTAATGATCAGCACATAGATCCAATTCAGTCCACACTACATAAAAACTTCTCTAGTTTTATTGTGAATTATAATATGAAAAATAGATAGAATACTCTTTTGGATCTTCATACACTTTTCCAATAAGATTATTAATGAATGGGGTGTGAAAAATAGATTTCCTTACAGTGAATAAGAATATGAAGAATAAGGAAAAGGTGTTCGACACTCATTTCATATATAAGTCTCTGGATAACTATCCTTCCAAGAAGAAGAAGATATCAAGGAAAGGAAAAGATCAAGATGTAGTATGTTTTTAATGTGTCAATCAAGGATAATAGAAGATAAATTTCACCCATCAAAAGAAGAAGAGGTAAGCTTTAAGTGAATTTTTTATTAATAGTTACCTTTATATATCTACATGTTGGATATTAAAGATTTTGTTAAGTTCTTATATTTGGATCCAAATACAGGAACAAAGTAGTTTTTATAATATTACCATAGATAATGTGGATTTATATTTTACCAATGGAGTGAGGTTGGATACTCTATCCATTTGAGACTACCATATCTTGTTGTTTATTGGATTAATTATGGTTTTAATGAATTTTTATTATGAACCTAGTGTTAATAGGAACATTTTTTGAATTTATTTATTAATTATGAATGGATTATTTTTCTAATTTAAAAATAAATTTTTCTACTTTTATTAAGATAACATATGTTATGGTATGGAATAACTGAATATAGTCTTTATGTATTAAATTATGAAAACCGAATATTTTAAATTAACATTGAAACTAATACGTGTAACTCATATAACACCAATTTTTAGAATCCCCTTCTCAGTCATGTAAATGAGAAGTATTCGAAAAAGAATTATTAAATTGTTTACTTAGACTCTGTTTAACTTAATCCACTTGAAAGATATCATGCTTGTTTACAAGGTAAGGTGACCAAACCACCATTGGGTGTAAAAGGAGAATGGTACATAGAGTATCAAGATTTCTTACATAATGATATGTATGTACCATTTCAATTTGTTGCTAGAGGTGGATTCTTATACCTTTTTCTTTTACTGATTACTTGAGTATTTAAGTTTTTATATACATAATAATGTATAAGTATGAATCCTTTGAGAAGTTTAAGGAGTTCAAAAATGAGGTTGAGAATATAAATGGTAAGAAGATAAAGAAAAATTGAAAATATTGAGTTTTATAATATATTAGCCAAGAAATTATTTAATTTCTATGAGAGTATAGAATTTTAACTCAAATCACTCAACCCTAAACACTATAGCGGTATGGTGTTAGTGAAATGAAAAACTACAGATTATTGGACACAGTAAGTTATTTTATGAGTTGAAAATTATTTCTATTATTAATTTGAGTATATTCATTATAGATGACATTATTATTACTAAACTGAGTATAGGATAAAGTGGAAAACAATATTTCCTTCATGTTATATATTGGAAAGAAAACAAATTTGTATCATGTTCTTGTATTGAGTTCCAAGGGATTTATTAAGGCTAGATCCAAAAAAAATTACCACCATGAGGAATGAATTGTATATTTAGTTGGTATACCAAGGAAATAATGGGGTACTATTTATGTAACCATTTAGAGAAAATAGTAACTAACATAAGATGTGTTGGTTTTATTAAGAGGGAGAACATCACCGTAGAGAATAGTAGGAGACATTTTTACTTCAATGATGTTAATGTTCAAGATAAGAAATAGTTGGTATAGGAACTGATTACATAGGTCCCCATGGAATCATTTTTTAAAACAAAAATACTACATAAGAGTGAAATATAGGTAAGAGAAGTAAATAGATATGGGTTTCTAGTCACTAGTGTTTCTCACACATTATTGTTTGTAAAATATTATCCTCTCTCCTACAAAAAAATTGTATAGATCTCAGAAGTTAAAAGATTGCATGAATCCATGAATTTTGTGATGGATTCCATGTATTAAAACTATGTTTAGTTTTTAATAAATCTTCAAATTGATGTATTTCCAGTTGGTTATAAATAAGTATTAAAGAGAAATATATAAGTGGAAGGTAAAGTGAATGACTTTAAAGCACGACAAGTGGATAGTGGGTTTAAAAAACATCAATTCATTGAATAGAATGAATGATTTTACTTAATTTCCATGTACAAATCCATTTGAATTTTAATTACCATAGCATATTACCATGACTATGAGATATAGAAAATAGATGTCAGAAATGATTTATTTAATAGGAACCTTCAAGAGGATGTGTATATGACATAACCGGAAGGGTTTTTGTAATGAACCTAACCCCAAAAGCCTAGAACTATATCCTTTATTTATTAAATCAGCTTAGATACAAGATTCAAATCCCAAATAAATGAGTGGTTTAACAGTTCTTTAATATTAGATTACATAAATGATACCCATAATATATTGGGAAAATAAAATAAATCATAACAAAAGTAAAATCTCAACATCCTTGAACATCATTCTATGAATTAATCTTCATATTGATGTGAAAGAATACAAAATAAATGTTATCTAAAATTCTCAATACAGGTTAAGTATAGTGGAATCTATCATGAAATAATAATCATAATCAATATAAAGATGAAAATAATCGAACACACATGGAAATTAGATAACTGGATAAAGACTAATCAATAAAATGAGTATGAAATGAATCCATAGATGTTTTCATCATTAATGTATCATGTATAATAATAAAAATTGAATTATCAATAAAGAAAATTCTTAAATATTGGACTACATGTTTTCTAGGAACATAGAACCTTTTCCATTAAGACATATCATAGGACAGTTTAAAACATAACATGTAGAATACCATCTGATTAATCCAAATGATTCATCTCATGAGACTACCAATTCATCTTAGTACATACATTAAATGTCCCCTACCGATTTCATACCATTCCAACTCATTCCTCATATATCAAATAAATCAATTTAACTCTTAAATTAAGTACCTTATCAAGAATTTGTATAGAGTAAAGGATACAAATTTATCAACATTTCCCTTGTTGTCATTAAAATTCAATGTAAATAACATATGTAAAAATTTTACATGGTTATAAAAGTCAATTTATCCTTGATTAATAATATTTAATTTTAATGTAAATTTAATGTCAATAAGAAAGTAAATAATTTTAGGTAAAACTAATAACAACAAAAATGATTCAAGGAAGTTAATATCAATTCATTCCTTGGTCAAAGTGGAAAAAACTATCTAGAGGATGATTAAGGATAAAATAAATTTAATATATACCCATAGGGGTAATAAAAAAGAGTTTTTTAATTTATTAATTGAAATACCATTAAATAGCTGTAAACCAATTTAGGAGGAAAATATCATTTCAATTTTGAGAATCCTTTTGAAAGTCATTTTATTTGAAAATAAAATTTTAAAAAAATTCATAAAACATTTTTAAAATAATTCTTACTAAAAATAACATTTGAAACTTATAAAACTATCTTGAAATCATTTGAGTGTTCATTATGGATGGAAATTAAATCAGGAGGTATATGTTAAAATAAAGATTCATTTCCCTTTTCCAGTAAAAGAAAAATGGGAATTGTTTTGAAAATTAAATAAATATTCTTTTGAATTTTTTTTGTTAATAGTGTAAATGGGTAAAGGTAACTTTAATAAATCATTTTGAAATGGTTAAAAATATTTTTTAATAAAAATTTAGAAAACATGGTTTTGGAAGAAAACATATTTCTAACTGAATATAGAAATGAAATCTAATTTTGATGGAATTTTTTTTACTAAAACATTTTAAGTACCAAAGAGTTTAAAAAATTCCACTATAACATGAAATAGTTCATTAATAACCATATGAGAATAAAATTGTAGGTTTTATTAGTAAGTTTTCAAGTAATTTCCTCCAACTAGTGGTAGGTTTTATCAGTTTAAAAAAAATTGATTATGGGTACACACTTTAATTCTTCATAAAACAAGTTTAATTAAAATATAATATAATCAAAATTAATTATTCATATAATCTTATGATGTCATAATAAACAAATTTTGTGTTTAACCCAATGAGTGTAAATTGAGTTACGAAATCCCTTACCTTAAACTTCATCTTGGCTAAACACTATTTATCCTCCAGTATAAGTGTTTCAATAATTTTATTAACCTTTAAAACAATTATTATAATATTTATAATAAAATATACGATCGTTTTATTACATTTAATAACCCATTCGTTAATAATATTTCATTATTTTCATTATTTGAGGTGTTAATTACCTGTTTTTTTAGTATATTTGGACTTTTTAATTTTTTTTACTGTTATTTTGAACCTGATTTCATCAAATAAAGAATATAATACATGATTTATATGTTTTATATATTCATTATTTATTCATTTATAGTAATCCATAATCTTTTTTAATAAGAAATGAAATACACTATATATGGATATGGTAGACCGTACGTATCCATGAATGATGTTTCCATTTTCATATAATATTGATAGAATGTAAAGAAAATTATATATAAATATTATAATTTAATAGAAAAATTATGTAATATATAATAAATATTTTTAGTAAAATCATCCTTAATACATTCTATGTAAATATTGAAATAATCATATCACTTCATGAGGCATTAGTCTGCATACACACAAGAGACATTATCATATTCCCAAAAAATGGAATGCATAATGGTAAGTTTTATATAATATTTATAAAATAATAAAAAATAAGTATTTCTATCATTCTTCCTGACCATGATAGGTGGTAACAAAAAAATGAACGACATTGGTTCGTGAGGCAGTAGTCTGCCATACACGTGAATGATGATTTCATAACTCATTTGATGGAAGTGAGTGAAACTTTAGATATTAACCATTACATAAAAATATATAAGTATATTTAATATAGTTAGGATATTATAAATTCATGATATATAAAAAATCTTGTAGGTGGATAATGAAATAAAATAAAAATGATTTTTAAAAACATTACCTCGTTTTGGGTATCCCTATTAGGTTTGGACTAATTATTTCCTAAGTTGGATTTATTCCAAAGATAAGGATTCTAGGATGAGGGTATGGAAATTGGGGAGTTATTGGTTCCAGGATTTTATGAACCTAAAGGGTTTGATATGTGCGAGGAGTGGAGGATAGGGGAAGAACTTTTATAAGTGGGGTGAGTAGAAAACATTTAATTTTTAGAAAGGGTGAATTCCAACCATATTTTTTAAATTTCATGTTACTAAAATAATGAGAAAAACTCTATAATAGAAGGTATAATTTCTAAATATGTCTATAAAATGGGTTTTGGATGATTTTATAGGTTATTCTTAACCTTAATATTAATTTGAAGTCCCTTAGTAAACTCATTTTCCCTTATTTTTTGTAATTAATTTTATCTTCTTTCTCTAATAAATTCAGAAAAAATTAAGTTGCGCTTATTAAAAGGAATTAATTATTATGATTATAAATATGGAATCCATTTTCCTAAATTCAAATGAAATAAGTGGAAGAATTTATCATAATTTTAATCCCACATACGAGATGGGAATCATGCTTTTAACGTGAAAATGTTCAAAAGAGTATAAAGTTTTTATATCCAATTTCAATAAGAAATTGTCTCCAATGACCTACCTTGTATGAATATATGTATAATTGAACTATTTTTACAATAAAAAAAATTCAAAATATAATTTAAAAATATAAATTATTTATAAGAAAAAGGATTTTTCAATTAAAATTAGTATTGCTCACAATTCATTAAAAAAATGTAACTTCTCTAGAAAATACCAAAAAACTCACCCTAATATAATTTTTACATTCCTGTTTAAAAAATGAATTTCATTTTTCAAAATAAAATTTATAAATTTGTCACAATTTTTTTAAAAAAATTTACCATTAAAATATAATAAAACTACATTTAGAAAAATAAAACATTTAATGAGAAAAATTGGAGTTGTTATTATCTTATTCCTATTAAATAAGTGATGAATGTAAAACAAATTAATTTTCTTTATCATTTTTTATTTAATTATAGACATGATTTCCACATTGGGATCTTGTATTATTTTCATGAAATGTATTTCATTAACTTTTTTCATGATTACTTTGATTTTTTGTTATATTCTCATTATTTATTATTAACCCTATGATGTGATACTGAGGGAATAGTCTCCCTAATGACAAACTTAGACCCTCCCTTCTAGTCAGCAACCTATTGCATACAGGGAGGCTTGCATGGGGTTACATGGAATTCTATCTCAGATCTGGTGGTTCATTTGGGGACATTACATTCATGGCTGAGCCTAAAGGTCCCGAGAGGTGTGAAGTGAGGAGGGTAAGGGGAGCCCTTTTATAAGTGGGGTTAGTAGAATTCTAGTAAATTTTTTAAGATGTGATTTCACCCACGTTTTTTTATGCTAGGTGACTCGAATAATTCACCAAACATGATCTATTAAGGTATATGGTTGAAATATGGCCATAAAATGCTTGTTGGAGAAGTTTCTAGGTTATTATCCCCTTAAGCATAATGTTTATCCCCTTATAAAATTTGTTTTCCCTTAAATCACTATTATTAATTTTAACATCTTTCACTAGTCACTTTGGTCAAAAATTAATTTCTTATTGTTATTAATTATAAATTATTATGAGTACAAATATTGAATCCATTTTTCAAAATTCAATCCACATAAGTGACTTAAAGTAACTTAATATTAATCTTGTAGATGGGATGAGAAATCCGGTTTTTAAAGTTAAAATGTTAAAATGTTTATAATTTTTTATATCTAATTTCAATATAAAATTTATTCAAAAAACCTAAATTGGATTGGTGTATATATATATATATAATAAAACAATTTTTTATTTAAAATCAATTCAAAATATAAGTAAAAAATATAAATTATTTAGAAGAAAAAACAGTTTTCAATTAATATTTAGTATTGTTAACTATTCATTAAAAATTGAAACTGCTTAGAAAAATAAAAACAATTAACCTTTAGATAATTTTTACATTATAGTTTCAAAAATGATGTTTATTTATTAAAATTAAATATATAAAATTTTGTATATTTAGATTTAAATTAAGTATTCCATTGAAATGTGGAAAACTGCCTTTAGAATAATATAGATTTTTATATGTAAAATTATATTTGTTCTTATCTTATAAGTATCAAATATACTGGATAAATGTCAAAAAAAATTATTTAATACATAATATATAACATTCTTTAATATTATCCACTATTATTAATTAATTTAATTTATTAATATAAAAAACCTTTTCCACATAAAAATAGTTTTTTATAAAAAAAATTCCTTTATTTTGAATTGGTTTTTACATTCATTTATAATTAGTTGGTAACAATTGAACTCAACCATATTTGTTCATAAGTTAGTTAATCCTATTTGTAACGACAAATATAAAAACTAGGATTTAATATCAATTTTAAATAATAATAATAATATAATTTTGTAAAACTCGACCTTTCATGTAACACAATCCATCAATGAAAGTCATGGTTGCTTGTAACACTAGATAAACTCATAATTTCATTTAATTTAGTCTATTGAATAGATTTATTTTATTTAAAATATTAAAAAAATTATAATTCATTGGGATGTAATATTATCATCTATTTTTAGTGTTGCATGTTATACATGCTATTGAAATAAAAGTTACTCTTTTAGAATTTTGGGTTGTTACAATTTAACACTCTAAGAAATTAAAAAAAAGGAACGAAAGCTAGAAGGATCCATTTCTAGATTAAAGAAAAAATTTGAGTCACAGAATATTCTATTCAATGAATCTATAATGGAATTTTGATTCATTAGGAACAAATGAGATACATGTTTTTACAATGGATTTAGTTAGAGTAAAATTGTTTTCAATGTTGTATATGCTAATGATGTATTTCTAATTAGAAATGATATACCCTCCTTATAAGAAGTTAAGGAATGGTTGATGAAGTGCTTCTCCTTGCATTACATAGGTGAAGAGTACTAAAATATAGGGATCCAAATCCGGAATTATATATCCAAGAGGTTTATTAGACTAAGTTGATACACATGAATTGACTAGATATTAAAGAGTTTCTATAAAGAACAATCCAAGAAGAGATTGCTTCCAGTTTCTTAAGGTATACATCTTTATAAGAAAATGATTCCTAAAAAAGAAAAAATATAGAGATAGTGAGTAATATATCATATGCTTTTATGATAGGATCAATCATGTATTACCTATTATATAATGGGCTTCATGTTTTATAGGCTTTTAGAATGAGAGTAAGATATCAAGATAATTCAAGTGAATGATATTTGACTTCTTCCAAGACAATCCATAAGTATCTACAGATAAATAAGGATATGTTCCTTATGTATAGAGTATTATAAGAGCTAGTAATCCAAAGTTATATATATATTATCTATTATATAGATCATAATTTTCAGAATTTATAGTTTGGATATATATTTTTCTCAAAAAATGAGCTATGAGACGGAATAGTTCTAAGAAGCTAGATGTCTTCAATTCTACAATGGAGTTTGAGTATATTGTAGCTCCATATGTAGCTAATGAAGTATTTTATATTCAAAACTTTTCTAATATATATATTTAGTACATAATCACAAATACCCTATGATTATCTACTTTGGTAAAAATACAGAGGCGGAACTCTAGTGAGCCATCATAAAATCAAATGGGAAAAACATATACTTTGGATGTTTCATATCATGTGGGTTTTTTTATCAACAAGGAGAATTTGTGGTGGGATAAGTATCCAAAATGGAAAACATGGAAGACTCATATACCAAGGAATTATCTTAGAAGAGGAATTAATATCATGTGGGATCTAATAGGGTCAAAGTTATTATCACTTGGTTCATGTGAATGTGGTATTCTGTTGGATTTGGTTCACTTGACCCAATTTTTATAGTCATTTATTACATGTTTTCAATATTAGTGAAGTGTTACTATCACATTATTATTTTTCATATATATTAAATTTGAATGTGATAATTTCCAAAGAATATATGTCATGTTTAATGGTGATAACTGTTCCCCACCCTGATGAGACCCAAGAGATTCCATGACATTATTCTTGAATCTTGTTCTGTGGCTAGATGACATTTTCTAACTATAATTGGAAAATACATACTAGTATGGGTAGGAGGTTCAAAATAAAATGAGTCACATTTTAATGGTGTATTCCCTTTATAATATCAGTGATATGAGGTTTTGAGAACTTACCTTTTTAATAGGAAATCAACATTTATATTTGTCATGGGATGTTCCATTATACAGATTTGTGTATTGATTTATGGACATTGAGAATATTTTTATGGGATATCATGACATGAGTAAATATATGTATTGAAAACAATTAATTTTATATATGTTCACATTGAGGTTGTATACATTTAGTATGTCAGAAATAATATTGGATTAATGGATAATGCAAGATACGATTTGTCTCTTCATTTCTTTGATGGAAGATTATATCTTAGGCACTTTTACAGGAATGAAACTACATACATAGATCCATGGACCTGGTCTTTGGTGGGAGAGATCATTTTTGTAAATTCTATGAATGATAAATCTACTATATAGAATAATTCCATCAGTATTCACTTTACTTAATTTGAGATATCATGATAAAGATACTATAATATATGATAAACATTCGTAGGAGGTTGGATGTCATTGTGATGTTAATATATTTCTCTATGGATGCTAGGGAATGTTTCTAGGTGCTATCCTTGGAAATTTGAGGATTGTACATAATTCCACTAAGAAAGATTTAAATAGGGTCACACACAAAGTATATATCAAATCTCAGTTAAATTCCTATAATGAATTTAACAAGTTAAAATAAAATATATTTATTCTCCTTTGATTGATATGAATTATTTAACCACATGTTTTTCAAAAAAATTATTAATTTAAATAATATTAATATTAAATGTAAAGACTCAGCCCTACTTTCCCAGATCCGGTGCCTTATTTCCTTAAATTGACATGATTACGAGAAATTCATATCTTGAAGGAATTAATAGTTTAGTTGTTTTGGAAAACCAGATACATACATAAGTTCAACATTACAACTTGAAGGAAATATAATATATATATATATATATATATATATTCCATTATAAACATCCATAACTCCTCGATTATCCATGAAAGTCACTCATAATTTATATCTTCATATCCTGAGAAAATAAAACATAAGAAATGGGTGAGCTCATATGATCATTAGTGTAAGAAATATAGTGGAAGATATCATAAACATATACATTAGACATGGTAAATAACTAAAAGAACATGCCTTTAAAAAAATAAACTTGAACACAATATGGTAGGAATAACAGTTTAATAAATAATTCAAAAATAAAACACAATCATGGGTATTCTAATATTCTAATAACCATATTATCTATTAATTACTAGCTTCATAATGATGGAATTCATAATGTCATAGATAATAACCATACTATCAATGTAGAGACCCCAATCCCAGGGTGCCTCATGAGACATGAAATACTAACATTTCATTACAACATTTACAAATAATATATCATGTCCCATTACTACAGAAGATCGAGAGGTTCAGGATTCTGGGAAACCAGCTGCTCTGATAAACTTCATCAGTACATACCATGCCTGAAAAATTTTAAACAAAAACGTAGGGTGAGAAAATATGCCCATTAAGGGGTTTTTTTAAAAACATATTAAGAAAACTCTTTCTCAAGTAGTCATTTTGAATAAAACAAAACACTTTACTAAAACAAAGCATTATCTTTTCTTAAAACATGTAAATATTACACTTTTGAAACCGCTTGCATAGAAAAGAAGTACGAACTTGAAATAAACTTTAAAGTAAACATAATCAAAGAGCGCAAACACATGAAGAATAGAAGATGCATAATTTACAACCAAGATTACTTCAGTTCTAAAAAATCTGTGAGTAAGCAGGGAAAATATTCATAACATGATTCATGGGCACATAAAGTTCTTATAACATCTTACCACATGAATTACTGTTCTTATATCATAATTTCATTCTCAATGTCAAGGGAGTTTTCAACTAGGGGATGTCCTGTTAGTTGGACTATCCCATTGGTTGAACATTTATCATTACAATTAGAGGGAAAGTAAAATGTTGGGCTTTTGTCAAGACCTTGTGTCATGATATTGAAAAAATAACTTAGTACGGGTCAAGGCACACCGCCAATCCCGTTTCCCATGGTAGTATAAGCCAAGGCCAACTGCCAAGACCGTCACACATGAATGCACAAGCCAAGGCTAGCCACCAAGACCATCGCACATGAAAGCACAATCCAAGGCAAACCGCCAAGACCATCGCACATAATAGCACAAGCCAAGGCTAACCGCCAAGACTGTCGCACATAATAGCACATGCCAAGGCTAACCTCCAAGACCGTCACACATGAACGTCTCATGAGACTCTTACTTTACCCAATGCATTAGAGCACTATATAATTCCGGGCACAACCGTCCATAAACACTTAAGTCCAAACCATCCCTAACATATCTTGACATGGTCTTTCTTTCATAGGGTTTCATACATTCTTGATCAAACCACCTTTTTACATACATATTCTTAACTTGAAGGCAGTTAAATCATAAATAAGGCTAAGACATGCATGCTAAAAATCCTTATACATAAGAAATTATCTTAACAATTGAAACATGGGTTTTAAGGAAATAAACATAAGCACTTACTTTCCAAAACATCATAATACCCAGTTAAAACAAGGTCGTTCATAACTAAAACATATGTTGATAAATGGGTATTGTGGGTGTTTAATTAAAACTGTGTAAATATACATGCAGTTAGGGGTACAAGGTGCGTAATTAGGTCCATCTTGGGGAAAATCATGTATATAATTGTGTAAAAATCTCTTTTTATCACTTTAAATAACATGACCCCCTTTCCTTTGTAAAGTTTGCAAACATCATAAAAGAACTTGTATTTGAGGACGACATATTGATTCAAGGTTAAATATATATATACTTATATATATACATATATAAATTTAGGTGCGCATACACATGTGCATCAACTTAAACGATATTATTCCTCATGTTATACACTAGGAAAAATTAATGTTTAATAAAACCGAAAGGGGTTATTTTACATAAAAGAAATGAACATAATTTCCATAAAACCCTTATTGGCATAAAATCAATTTTTTCATGCAACACGATCGATCCATAAACATGGGTACATATATATGAGTACATGTATGTACTTGTAAAAGTTTAAGGAATTCATACTACCCATTTTCACAAAACCAAAATCTTGATTTATCAAGAATGAAGATAAATGAAAATTTTCAATTGAAAGAACTATTTTGATACCAAACTAAGCCTTAAACTTCATCGTACGTATAAACATGTATACAAATAGTTTTGGGTACTTTTCTTGAAATAATAATCTTAAAGGGTACATATAATTTTGTAATAAATCTTTAGGTGATAAAGAATTAAATAAACTTGTCCTCATATTCGCACATAGGTGTAAATGTACATCTTATATATTCACATGTACATATATATCTATATGCTCTACATATTTGCATCATCTTACATGTTGATAAAATTACCCGCAACCTCCATTTTTCAAAGGCAGAGTAAAACCAGGGTTATAAACATGTGGAAAAAAATGGTGTACACATGCAGGTATTGTTGTATATATAGATGTATGAATACATATACATATTTACACAAAAGGTGTGTATCATTAAAACCGAAATATAATAAACCCCAATAGAAGAAAAAAAACTTCCTTTAACCCGGTTGAGTTCTGGAAGAGAAGAACAGTGGTAACCAGTTTTTAAGGCCTTTATATAAATTTATATACACTTGCGTATGAAGTGTATATGACCAGAGATATCCACCAAAACATGAGAAATTAAGAACAAGGCCTTAACTTCGTTCGCCTCTCAAAACAGGAAGATTGAAAAGGTGAGATTCAGTTTTTTTTCACCTTATATAATTTTATATCTACACATATATACGTAAAGCGTATATAAAATAAAGTGTATCAAAGTTGGAGAAAATGAAATAGAAGCAAGGATTTTCCCTTACCTGTTTGGAGGGAAGGAGTAGACGAGGCAAGAGAAACCGGATGTATAAACCCAAAAAATATATACATATAACACTTATATATGTATATATATAAACCAAAGTTCAAACAAAGCCAAAACAGAACTTGTCCCTTACCGGTTCAAAGAGGAGGATATGGAAGAAGAAGCGTTGGACTGGTGGTCGGAGATTCTGGAGAGGAACAAAGGGTTCGCTGCCTTGCTTCGGTGCAACACGAGACTTATAAGGAGGAGAAAAAAACAGCTGACCTAGAGTTAAGAGATGTCAAGAGGAAGGCCGAGCATTAAACTAGGCGGCGCCGACTTTGTGGAAAGAGGCATCCGCTGTCGGCTTAGGCGGAGAAAACGGAGCCTCATCATACTAGTTTGGCGCGCGCGCGAGGAAGAAGAAGCCACAGGGAGAGAGAGAGATGCGAAATAAAAAGAATGGCCAGGATTGAATGGGTCTAGATCGGATGGCCCAGAAGAAATGCGGTGTAAAAAAAACGCGGACCTTGATTTTTCAATGTTTTTAACATATAAAAGAACGGTTGTTTTATTATTTTATTAAACCTGTTATAAATTCATTAATATTAACTTATTAATAAACTATTATTATCCTAAGTCAAGGGTTATTAATACACCTATATATTAAACTATTAAACCCCTATTTAAGTCATAAAATATATTATTATTTTCCCTAAAAAATCAATTATCTTAATTTTATAATTACATGGAAAGATTTGAATATATTTGTTATAAAAAAATTTGGTTGCTTAATTCCATATTTAACATAATTTCAAAAGCACAAAATCATATAACATTACAAATTATTTTAAAATTTTTACCATAATTCTATTATCTTCATTGTTTTTAAAGTAATAATAGTATTCAGGTAAGCATTAACATAAAGACGCAAAATTTGTAATGTAAATAAAACCATAATTTGACAAAGTTTCAAAACAGTTTTTAAAAGTTCAAATTGTAAATATTTACATTATTTTTATTACTTATATTTAATTTAGAGATAAAAATAATTCATTTAATTTAAAGTTTGATGCAATATAAATATATATAACTCATAAAGTAAAATTCATAAAATTTAATATAATTAGAAGATAGAAGTTTAACTACTCAAGTTAAAAAATATGTATAGTAAATAGTGGAAATAATATTAATTTTCATCATTTTGAAACATAAAAATATAATTTTCATCTTGGGAAAACAAGAAATAATTTAATTATATTATCATTGATGTCATTTTTTAAATATTTTGGCAAATTATATAATTAATTTTTTGAACCTTTCGGGGGGTAAACCATTCTTATCTCCAAGGGTCAAAAATAAAACATAGAGGATAGGAGAATCCAACGGTCATATTTATAGCCGTTTGGGTTCAACGGTCGGATTAGTGTGCCAATAAAGAGTCTGGTCTCAGGGTATCCCTCACTCCAGGTGACTGAAGGAGAAAGGAAGAGATGGTTCGTGTGATTCTTTTGGTGCTCAGCACGGTTGCAGTGGCTTCGACCATCCTCATGTTTATTCTGATGGATGCCAGAAACCCTTACCGCCTTCTTGGGGTCCTGGTGGCTTTAAGCGATCTCCCTATTATTGTAATTGGGGTTTTAATTGGGATTTTGGTTAGCTAATCTTTTTGTTTGATCAGTGTGAGTTGTAGCCACCGTGATGTTACTCTTTTTAATAAAAGGAGCTTTCATTCATTTGATACGTTTTTCTATTTTATTATTATTATTATCTTATAAGTTGATTGTTTGTTCACTTAATGGGTGGAATTGTAAAACAAATTTGTCATAACTCAAAACATGGTTTCTCAGGTCATTACATTACTTCCCCTTTCAAAGAATTGCGCCCTCGCAATTCTATCATAAAAAGAAAAGCTGAAACTCCACAAGTACAACATTACCGAAACAGTGGCTCTGGCTTGGTTAATGGAATATTAAAGTTGGCACATAGCTCTTCCATTTCCCTAGCCCAGATACACTTGCAACAGTATATCTTAAACTCCTGATCATGCGTACTTCACACGGGCTTCCAAAGGGAGGCTCGTGCTGTGAAAAGCTCGGAAACGTCTGAGTAGATAAACTCCCTCATAACTCTCCGGGCCACACCACACTCGAGGTAGTCGAGAGGAATGATACGATTAAGGAGACTGAGATTCAAGACTTGGAACATATGGGATGCACTAAGCTGGCCATCCTGGGCGGCTACGAGGAAGCACGCTCTGGCAGAGAAGTTCTGTGCTAGTGTAAAACACTGGAATATGCCTTCATAGTACCTTCCCCTTCGCCTATAGCAGGGGAGTTGAGCAATGGCGATAAGGTGAAAAACACGATCATCCTCTTGACCCAACCGAAGAATCTCAGGACCATTTTCTAGATCGAGCAAACACTGGAAGGACCCTCACAGGTGGAGAAAGGATGGATAACCACCGTGCATGTCCTGATCAAGATAACTTCTACTAACTCATCGGGTAGTGATGAGAAGTTCGTTTGACCAGCCATCTGAAAAAAAACATTCGAAAGGAAACTCTTAACAACATTAATAAGGTAGAGACATGAAAGGAAACATGAAACTTTCATTTATGCACATGTTTACATGACAAATCCTGAGTTTACTAAATTTACACCACAAAGAGTGGAAAAACTCCCTAACTCTTCAAACCACACATAGGCTGAACAGACAAGACTAAACTCATGGGAACATCTATGACGCCTCCTGTGTTTATCGTGAGGGGTATGGTGTTGGGAAACATCAGTATACACCTCTTGCCTAAGATACAATCTGGTGGACTCATCTTCCAACACCCCAAAGTCCATTAACTGGCCCCAGAAGCTGTAGTGCAGAATTTGGCACAGGTAAGCCGCTCGGAGGTCTCCGGAAGCAGTAGCTTCTTGAAAGGGGTTATCAAGCATCATTCCAAATTCCTCGCTAGTCGTGAACACTCGGAAGAGTCCCTCGTGATACTTTCCTCAACATGCGTAAGAGGGAAATTGAGTTATCATCATTAGGAGATAATCCATCCCCAATCCCTGGTGAAGACTAAGCACCCTAGGCGAGTTTGACACGTCATACAGGTGATTACACATCATGCGAATTCGGGCATAATTTAGAAAGTTCTCACTACTAGCTAGAGATACAATGTTCTCTAGAGCCTTAGTGGGAAGTGACAGTAGGTCGGTAGGTACATCAGCCATCTGAAAGTTATAACATTTTTTTACTTAGTCAATCATAGTAATACATTCATACCACCTGGTTTTCCAGAGTTTCCTGAACCTATCCTCTGATACCAAATGTAGAGACCCCAATACCAGGGTGCCTCATGATACATGATATACTTACATTTCATTGCAACATTTACAAATAATATATCATGTCCCATTACTACAGAAGATCGAGAGGTTCAGGATTCTGGGAAACCAGCTGCTCTGATAAACTTCATCAGTACATACCATGCCTGAAGATTTTTAAACAAAAACGTAGGGTGAGCAAATATGCCTAGTAAGGGTTTTTTTGTAAAAAAACATTTTAAGAAAACTCTTTCTCAAACAGTCATTTTGAATAAAACAAAACACTTTACTAAAACAAAGCATTATCTTTTCTTAAAGCATGTAAATTTTACACTTTTGAAACCGCTTGCATAGAAAAGAAGTACGAACTTGCAATAAACTTTAAAGTAAACATAATCAGAGAGCACAAACACATGAAGAATAGATGATGCATTATTTACAACCAAGATTACTTCAGTTCTAAAAAATATGTGAGTAAGCAGGGAAAATATTCATAACATGATTCATGGGCACATAAAGTTCTTATTACATCTTACCACATGAATTACTGTTCTTATCTCATAATTTCATTCTCAATGTCAAGGGAGTTTTCAACTAGGGGATGTCTTGTTAGTTGGACTATCCCATTGGTTAACCATTTATCATTACAAGTAGAGGGAATGTAAAATGTCGGGCTTTTGTCAAGACCTTGTGTCATGATCTTGAAAACATAACTTAGTACGGGTCAAGGCACACCGCCAATCCCGTTTCCCATGGTAGCACAAGCCAAGTCCAACTTCCAAGACCATCGCACATGAAAGCACAAGCCAAGGCTAACTGCCAAGACCGTCGCACATGAAAGCACAAGCCAAGGCTAACCACCAAGACCGTTGCACATAATTGCACAAGCCAAGGCTAACCGCCAAGACCGTCACACATAATAGCACAAGCCAAGGCTAACCGCCAAGACTGTCGCACATGAACATCTCATGAGACTCTTACTTTACCCAATGCATTGGAGCACTATATAATTCCGGGCGCACCTGTCCATAGACACTTAAGTCCAAACCATCCCTAACATATCTTGACATGGTCTTTCTTTCATAGGGTTTCATACATTCTTGATCAAACCCCCTTTTTACATACATATTCTTAACTTGAAGGCAGTTCAATCATAAATAAGGCTAATACATGCATGCTAAAAATCCGTATACATAAGAAATTATCTTAACAATTGAAACATGGGTTTTAAGGAAATGAACATAAGCACTGACTTTCCAAAACATCATAATACCCAGTTAAAACAAGGTCGTTTATAACTAACGCATATGCTGATAAATGGGTATTGTGGGTGTTTAATTAAAACTGTGTAAATATACATACAGTTAGGGGTAAAAGGTGTGTAATTAGGTCCATCATGGGGAAAATCATGTATATAATTGTGTAAAACTCTCTTTTTAGCACTTTAAATAACATGACCCCCATTCCTTTGTAAAGTTTGCAAACATCATAAAAGAACTTGTATTTGAGGACGACATATTGATTCAAGGTTATATATATATATACTTATATATATACATATATATATATAGGTGTGCATACACATGTGCATCAACTTAAACGATATTATTCATCAGGTCATACACTAGGCAAAATTAATGTTTAATAAAACCGAAAGGGGTTCTTTTACATAAAAGAAATGAACTTAATTTCCATAAAACGCTTATTGGCATAAAATCAATTTTTTCATGCAACATGATTGATCCATAAACATGGGTACATATATATGAGTATATGTATATACTTGTAAAAGTTTAAGGAATTCATACTACCCATTTTCACAAAACCAAAATCCTGATTTATCAAGAACGAAGATAAATGAAAATTTTCAATTGAAAGAACTATTTTGATACCAAACTAATCCTTAAACTTCATTGTATGTATAAACATGTATAAAAATATTTTTGGATACTTTTCATGAAATAATAATCTTAAAGGGTACATATAATTTTGTAATAAATATTTAGGTGATAAAGAATTAAATAAACTTGTCCTCATTTTCACACATAGGTGTACATGTACATCTTATATATTCACATATACATATATATCTATATGCTCTACATATTTTCATCATCTTACATGTTGATAAAATTACCCACAACCTCCATTTTTCAAAGGCAGAGTAAAACCAGGGTTATAAAATGTGGAAAAAATGGTGTACACATGCAGGTATCGTTGTATATATATATATGTATGAATACATATATATATTTACATGCAAGGTGTGTATCATTAAAACCGAATTAGAATAAACCCCAAGAGAAAAAAACTTCCTTTAACCCGGTTGAGTTTTGGAAGAGAACAGTGGTAACCAGTTTTTAAGGCCGTTATATAAATTTATATACACTTGAGTATGAAGTGTATATGACCAGAGATATCCACCAAAAAAGGAGAAATTAAGAACAAGGCCTTAACTTCATTCGCCTCTCAAAACAGGAAGATTGAAAATGCAAGATTCAGGTTTTTTTGACCTTATATACTTTTATGTCTACACATATATATGTAAAGCGTATATAAAATAAAGTGTATCAAAGCTCGAGAAAACGAAACAGAAGTAAAGATTTTCCCTTACCTGTTCGGAGGGAAGGAGTGTACGAGGCAGGAGAAACCGGATGTATAAACCCAGAAAATATATTCATATAAGACGTATATATGTATATATATAAACCGAAGTTCAAACAAAGACAAAACAGAACTTGTCCCTTACCTGTTCGAAGAGGAGGAGATGGAAGAAGAAGCGTCAGACTGGTGGTCAGAGATTTTGGAGAGGAACAAAGGGTCCTCCTCCTTGCTTCAGTTCAACACGAGACTTATAAGTAGGAGAGAAAAAAAACAGCTGACCTAGAGTTAAGTGTTGTCAAGCGGAAGGCCGGGCATTAAACTAGGTGGCACTGACTTTGTGGAAAGAGGCGTCCGCTATCGGCTTAGGTAGAGAAAACAGAGCCTCATCCTACTGGTTTGGCGCGCGCGCGAGGAAGAAGAAGTCGCGGGGAGAGAGAGAGATGCGAGAGAAAAATAACGGCCAGGATTGAAAGGATGTAGATCGGATGGCCCAGAAGAAATGCGGTGTTAAAAAAAACACAGCCCTTGATTTTTCAACGTTTTTAACATATAAAAAAACTCTTGTTTTATTATTTTATTAAACCTGTTATAAATTCATTAATATAACCTTATTAATAAACTATTATTATCCTAAGTCAAGGGTTATTAATACACCTATATATTAAACTATTAAACCCCTATTTAAGTCATAAAATATATTATTATTTTCCCTAAAAAAACAATTATCTTAATTTTATAATTACATGGAATGATTTGAATATATTTGTTATAAAAAAATTTGGTTGCTTAATTCCATATTTAACATAATTTCAAAAACACAAACTCATATAAAATTACTAATTATTTTAAATATTTTACCATCATTTTATTATATTCATTGTTTATAAAGTAATAATAGTATTCAGGTTAGAATTAACATAAAGATGCAAAATTTGTAATGTAAATAAAACCATAATTTGACAATGTTTCAAAATAGTTATTAAAAGTTCAAATTGTAATTATTTACATTATTTTTATTACTTATATTTAATTTAGATATAAAAATAATTCATTTAATTAAAAGTTTGATGAAATATAAATATATATAACTCATAAAGTAAAATCCATCAGATTTAATATAATTAGAAGATAAAAGTTTAACTGCTCAAGTTAAAAAATATGTATAGTAAATAGTGGAAATAATATTAATTTTCATCGTTTTGAAACATAAAAATATAATTCTCATCTTGGGAAAACAAGATATAATTTAATTGTATTATCATTGATGTCATTTTTTAAATATTAAGGAAAATTACATAATTAATTTTTCGAACCTTTCGGGGGGTAAACCATTCTTATCTCCAATGGTCAAAAATAAAACATAGAGGATAGGAGAATCCAACGGTCATATTTATAGCCGTTTGGGTTAAATGGTCGGATTAGTGTGCCCATAAAGAGTCTGGTCTCAGGGTATCTCTCACTCCAGGTGACTAAAGGAGAAAGGAAGGGATGGTTCGTGTGATTCCCTTGGTGCTCAGCACGGTTGCACTGGCTTCGGCCATCCTCATGTTTATTCTGATGGATGCCAGAAACCCTTACCACCTTCTCGGGGTCCTGGTGGTTTTAAGTGGTCTCCCTATTATTTTAATTGGGTTTTTAATTGGGATTTTTGGTTAGCTTATCTTTTTGTTCGGTCAGTGTGAGTTGTAGCCACCGTGATGTTACTCTTTTGAATAAAAGGAGCTTTCATTCATTTGATACGTTTTACTATTTTATTATTATTATTATCTTATAAGTTGATTTTTTGTTCACTTAACGGGTGGCATTGTAAAACGAATTTGTCATAACTCAAAACACGGTTTCTCGGGTCGTTACAATCAAGGCCTCGTGCCAAGACCATTAATAACAATACTACTAAGGACTTGTGCCAAGACTCTAGTTTGTCTAAGGAGACCTACTGATGCATCGAGGTAATAAAGAAGGACCCTCCCATCACATAATAAGTATAATTCATTCCTCATATGAATTGGGATAAACATAAACAACAAATACCTTCTTATTGAAACTAACATATGAAATGTAAATAACTTCCACAAAACATTAAATATAAACACTAACCATTCGAAGTAATATGGTGAACGGTATCAAGATATTACATCCACTATCAATATAATCTTAAACCATTAAATAAAATAAATTGGATGATATCATAAATAATTAACCCTATTTAAACATAAGAATCAACACGAGTTTTGAAATAGGTGAAAATTCTCTTATAAAATCATCGAGTAATTCTTGAGATAAATACTCTTTCACTTTCAAAATAAGTGTTATTTTGGAAAAATAATGGTATAAAACAATAATTTAATTAAGGTAGTTCTTTAATAATAAATTTATTGATTTCATAAAAATAATTGTGTCTTAAAATATATTATAGAGTGCATTTGAATATAGGTAAGAATTCTAGAATTTCCTTTGAAATGGGTTTTTTTATCGTGACAAATTTTTGAAATATCCTTTGAAGACATGTATCTCTCCATAAAATAAAGAAGGATTATGGTTGGTAAAAATATATATAACATTAAAACATAATTTTTAATTAGTAAATAAGAATATATAATAATTTAATTGGGATTAAGAGAGACAAATAGTAACCTGAAAGAAAATGGAGGTTCAGGTAGAAAAATCTTACCTTATGTGTGAATATGTTCCGCTCTTGAACTTAATGTCCTGGAATATGAAATTATACTTATTAATAACTTAATTAGGAACCTATTATACATTTATTTAGTTTATCATAATTTTATTAAAGTAATTTATGTCCTTATTTATAGGTTATAAGATTGAATTACGTCGTTCCAAAGTGTTCGTTTCCTTGGTTTTCAGGATCATTATACTTGTGAATGAGTCTGGATGTTCATGTGGAATGGATATAATTCTATAGAATTTAATGTATATACTATTTATGAATATAAATATCTATTAAGTTTTATATATATCATTTGGTTATCTGGTATTATGATTAATCATTAGATGAAACACCAAGGATAACCACTTAGATTATTTTAGTGGTACTTTGATTATTACGAACTAGTTTTGTCATATGAATTAAAATTATGTGCATATAATAGTCCCTAAATATTAAATAGTTTATAATACATATTTTATAGAATTTATCAACCATAAAAATGTTTTAATGACCAGTTTTGAATGATAAATTGAAGAACAAGACTTCGTTGTTCATGAAGGTTGTAAATTGGCACCTCACAGACGATGATTTCATTTATAAAATAAAAGAGAGAGAGGGAGTAAAAATATTGTTAATGATTATTAAATTAATATTATATAATTATAGTATATATATGAAACTATAGTTATCAAGATCATTTGGAAATAGGAGGGGAGTAGAGGACAATAAAATAAAGGAACTTGAAATGAAATTAAAAGAAATAAGATGTGGATATACCTATTGAATACACCTCCTTGAGAACCTCCTTAAGAGTAGAGGTTTTGGTATTTTGGAAAGAAAAATTTATCCTAGACATAGGGATTTACTAGGGAAGTGTACTTGGGTATAAATTTTAGGAGCTTTCTATCTTATAGGAGTGAGGAGAAGAGGGAGTGATGGGTGGCTTTTATTGTCGAGGGGAGGAGTTATTTCCCATTATTTTAATCATTATTTTATTATTTTGGCTCAGGAATATGAATAGTCATGATTATTGTGACTAAAAATAGTAATAATTTCATGTATGTTCAAAATAATGTCCATTTACATCATCCATGACTCAATCATGATGCAAAAATTTATTTATTTAGAATATTTCGAAAATGATCGAACTTCCCTATTCACCAAAATATCAAGTATTTCAGAAAAATCCCAAAAAATAAACCTAACAATTTTTTGAAATATATAATTTAAAAATGAAATCCATTTTATCAAAATAATTTTCCAAGTAATATAAATTTAATTTTTAAATAAAAACATTATTTACTTGAAAAATACATATTTTACATGTAAAACTGATTTTATAATACTTTCAAAAATGAACTGAGGTCTCATAACATTATCATAAAATAATTGGACAAGAAAATATTAATTTAGTCATACATTTTGTGGAAATTAATTTTATTAATTTATTAATTTAACATTGTAATTAAATATTTATTACTCACAAAAATACAAGCACTTAATTATTAATTTTTAAAATATTATATTTCATTTATAAGGTGCCTAAATATTATTTATACATACATGGGTGAGGTTACTTATCATAAGATTACATTAATATTTAAAATGGTATGTTACTATTCATAAGGTAAAGTTACTATTCACCAAAATTGTAGATTGATCTTATCCGACTCTAAATATCTTACTGATTGCAACCGTGTAAGCCAGTTTTTCAAAATTTTATTCACATAAGTGAAAAAAATTATTTTTATGGGATTGGTTATAACAAAGTGGTTTTTTTAGGGGATTAGTTTTTTATGCATTCAATATTAAATTTATTTATAAATCCTTGGGGTGTTACATTCTCCCCCCTTACTAAAATTTCATCCTCAAAATTCCAGAAGGTTACCTCATAAAAATATTTGGGTAGTTTATCATCATAAACTCCTCCGGATCCCATGTTACTTCTTCAATTTTATAATTTTTCCAAAGTAACTTTACCATTTATGTCTTCTAATTTCTCAAAACCTATTCCTTAGTGTCTTGATTCCGAATAGGTTAATCATAATAGGTTAAGTAAGGTTCCAATTCTATACCATCAGAAGTGAGGACATGCGTTGGGTATGGCATGTACTTTCTCAACAATGAGACATGGAATACATTGTGTAATTTAGATCTGCTAGGTGGCATTACAAAATGATAATAAACAGCTCTAATTCTCCCCAAAATTTCAAAAGGGATAATGTACCTGGGGTTTAGTTTCCCTTTCTTCCCAAATCATAAAACACCCTTCCACAGAGATACTTTCGAGAAAATGTGATCTTCTACTTGATATTCCAAATTATTCCTTCAATTATCAGCATATCTCTTTTTCCTGAATTGATATTCTTTGATATGGGTTTTAATATTATTTACCTTTGTTGTTTTTCCCCCACAAGATCTGGTCCCATAAACTTCCTTTCACTGACTTCATCCCAACATGTTGGTGTATGAAATCACTATCTATACAATGCTTCATATGGTTCCATTTGAAAGCTAGAATTGATACTTTTATTATATGAAAAATCCACTAAAGATAAATACGGATCCCACATACCATGAAAATCATGTGAGCATAATCTCAACATGTCTTCTAATGTTTGGATCATCCTTTCTAATTTCCCTTCAGTTTAAGGGTGATAAGCAGTACTCAATCGAAGCTTATTATCCAAGAAATTATAATGAATTTTCCATAATTTCTACATAAATCAAGGATCATGGTCAAAAACTATTTAAAAAGGTGCTCCATTAAGTCTTAAAACTTCATTGATATTGATTCATGCAAGGTTCTGTAGTGGAAAATCCTCCATCATAGCGAGGAAATGTGCAGATTTTGTAAGTCAATCAAAAATTACCCATATTGAATCATTGTTTCATGGAGTTTTGGGTAATACAGTGACAAAATACAAGGTGATTTCATCCCATTTCCATGTAGAAATAGGTATAGCTTTCATTACCCCTCTAATATGTTGTCTTTCAGCATTCACCATTTGAAAAACTAAACATCTTAATACATAATCTTTAATTTCCCTTTGCATGTTATCCCACCAGATATGTTCCTTCAAATATCTATACATATTAGTGTTATTAGGATGTATAACTATAATAATTATCTAATAACTCCCTTTTTAGCTTGGGTATAGCTGAAACACAAAGCCTCTTCCCAAATTTCATATTTCCATATTCAAATACAATGTCTTTCAGCTTCCCATAATCCCCAAAATTATTTTTCTTCTTAAGATTCTCCTCATTAGGATGGGAACTTTTAATTATTTACAATAAATATGGTTTGCAAACCAATTAAAAAAGTAACGATGTTTCACCTTCTTTGATAATAACCATGTCCATCCTTACTAGATCCATGAATAAAGGATCCCTTTCAATCCTTATATTGTTTGAAACTCCATGATCATTGCTGCTCAATGCATTAGCTACCATATTTTCCTTTCCAGGGTGGTAGTGTATGGAACAATCATAATGATTGAGTATTTAAAGACATATCCTTTTCCTCATGTTGAGTTCTTTCTATGAGATGATATATTTTTATCTCTTATGATCCGTATATATCTCACATCTTTCGGCATAGAGATAATGTATCCATATCATTAGATAAAAGATTAGAGTGTCTAACTCAAGGTCATGAGTCATATAGTTTTTTTCATTATTTTTTAACAATATTGAAGTATAGGTAATAAATCCATCATTCTGAATAAGGAAACTACTAGTTACTTTCTTTGATGCATCACTATAGGTCACAAACTCATCATTCCCTAATGGTTGAGTTAAGATTAGATCATTCATTAATCTCCTATTTAATTCTTTGAAAAATTCCTCACCTTCTTTTGTCCATACAAACATAACCCACTTACGAGTAATCTTGGTTTATAGGTTGGAAACTTGGGTGTTGTTCTAAATGAAACACTGATAATAACCTGCTGAACCAATAAAATTGTGTACCTTAATTATGTTTGTTGGTGTAGGCCATTCCTGAACAACCCTTTTCTTCATAGGATCAACAGATATTTCATCCTTAGAGAAAATATGACCAAGAAAATAATCTGATTGAATCTCAAATTCACACTTTTTAAACTACTCGTATGATTCATTTCTTCTAATGGCCCTCAGAATAATGCAGAAGTGATTTTCATGATCTTTGTAGCTTTTGGAGTATACCAAGATATCATCAAAAAATACCACAATAAAGTCATAAAGATATTCCTTGAAAACCCTATTCATTATAACCATGAATACATAGAGTGCATTAGTCAGTCCAAAAGGTATTACTGTAAACTCTTAATGCCCATACATTGTTCGAAATACTCTCTTTGGAATATATTTCTTCCTCACACACAATTAATGATATCCAGATCTAAGTTCAATCTTCAAAAAATATTGGTCTCTATGATGTTGATTAAATAAATCATCAATGTAAGGTAGGGGATTCTTGTTCTTTGTGGTCATATCATTGATTTCTCAGTAGTCAATGCACAACCTCATAGATCCATATTTCTTTTTATCAAAAAGAGCAGGGGATCCCCATGGAGAAACACTAAGGGGAATAAATATTTTATCACTCAATTCGTCTATTTTGTCTCCAGTTATGCTAATTCCATAGTGTCCATTATATAAGGAGTCTTTGATATAAGTCTTTAACCATGAATTAAATCAATTGATAAATCAACTTTATGATTTTGAGGATGTCTTGGAAAATCATCTCGGAAAACATCAACATATTCTTACACAATAGGTTTATCCTAATGTTGAACCTTTCTTTCCTCACTCATAGATTTTGAGTTTTCATCCTCCCCATGATTTGAATTCAGTAGAGATAATGAGGGTGGATCTAGATGTGAATTATATGGTGATGTTTCTACCCTAAAGATAAGGGATTCCACAGCATTCTCAAAAATTGTAACTTCCTTTTTCTTGAAATATATATTTTCATCATAATTTGAAAGCTAATATATACCTAGGATTATATCAAAGTCAATAAATGGAATGATGATAAAATTAGTAGATAAATCATTTTTATATTCCATAATGGGGACTTCCTAACACATCTTTGTTGTAAAGATACACCCCTTAAAAGTTTTGACTGATAACTCCTTTATTAAATTGAATTGGAAATATCTAATTTTCTTGGAAAAATGGGAAGATATAAAAGAATGCAATGATGCAGAATAAAATAAATAATTTTCTAAATTTGAGAAAATTATTAAAGTACCTATCACCGTATCATTAGGAACTTCAACCTTAGCAGTTGTGACAACATAAGCTTGGCCTTTCTCTTTGTGGAAGGTCTCCTTGATTCTTTGGAAAATATTCTGCATAATGTCTCATCTCCTTCAATTGTATCATCAAACATCAGTAGCTTATTTCTTCCCATTGAAATCATGAGAGTGGTGACCTTTTTCTTGACACTTTTAAAAAACACCCATACCCTTCAGGAAAGTACCATGGTGTTTCTTCCCACAATTATCATAGAGTGGAACGTCAACTCTTACCTTATTCCCCATTTATTTATCTCCTTTTTCAGCATTTTCAGTAGCCCTCGTCTTCACTTGATTTCCTTCAAATTCATAAGACTTAGATAATTCCTTTTACGAATTGATAACACATGAGACTATATATTCGTATGATGAGAAACTTTGGGATACTAGATCCCTTCAGAGGAATGGTTTTAAACTATCAATGAATCAATCAATGTTGGCCCTTGGATTATGTATTTAGTCTCCCTCATGTCTTTCTAACCTTGTGAAGTTATCTGCATACATTGAAACATTCTCATCCTCTTTTTTTTATTAGGTTCAGAAAATGACCTTCCATATCTTCTTGATGTCCATGAGGGAAGTATTTTTCTAAGAATATTTCCTTTAAATACCTCCATTACATTTATTCTATTTCTTCCTCCTCCTTTGTGTTTTTAATTAAATACCACCACTAACCCACATCTCCCGATAGTTGATAAACTACCACAAAAACCTTCTCACTTTCATGACATCCCAGAGAGAGAAATACCTTCTCTAAATAACACATCCACTTCTCTGCTATGAATGGGTTTGTTGTCCCATTGAATGATGGAGGCTGTTATCACATAAATTTTTCTAACATAGCTCCACTATGTTGTGGATCAGGATTCTCAATATGGGTAAGGTTATTATTTATAACCCAAGTCAACTATCCCGGTATAGTTATTTGTTACTCAGCACCAGTCGCGGCACCAGAGCCAATATCATTATCTTGCATCAGAGGGAAATACCTATATGAGATGCATTCATTCACGTGGTTTTAATTCCTTCCATTATGATCCATTTCTAAATAATGTCATACAATAGACAAGGTTACGAATCATTATGTATAATATCAATATAGAAAAATACTTAGCATAAATTGAAATCATATTCATAGATAACCTCATAATCAATAACACAGTTTCCTTGAGGAAAAATTTACATTTAATTCCTTCATAATGGGTTGTAAATAAAATGGGAATTATCTTAAGAATATCCACTGAGAGTGTCAAACTAGGTGCATAGTAAATCCCTTTTTCTTGTACCAAGATACCCCAGGTCAAGCCTGAAACTCCTTGTCAGAGTTGCTACTCCTTGGTACATCTGTTCCAGAACCAAGTCCACTTGTAGAATCTAGACATGGATATGTTTTCCAGAAATATCCAAATAATTTATTCCTTACAAAAATTCCAGGATGTTCTTATATGTTTACACTCAAAGACTATCTTAGGTTTTTCCCCTAATCTTTGTTTTCAAAATATGGTTTCCATGTTTTTTACTAAACTTCCTCTGATACCAACTTAAAGACCTGACCCTAGTTTCTAGGAGATGGTGCCTTATTTCATTACATTGGCATGATTGAAAGAAACTTGTATCATGAAGGAATGAATAGTTTAGTAGTTTTGGAAAACCAGATTAATACGTAAGTTCAAAATTACAACTTTAAATAAATTACAATATATATATATATATATTCCATTAGAAACATCCATGACTTCTAGATTATCCATAAAAGTCATTCATAATTTACTTATTCATATCCTAAGAAAACAAAACAAATGAAAGGGGTGAGATAAGATGCTACAAAAGTGTAAGAAATATAGAAGAAGATATCATAAACATAAACATTAGGCATGGTGAATAACTAAAATCACATTCCATTAAAAAAATAAACCTGAACACAATATGGAAGGAATAAGAGATAAATAAATAATGCCATAATAAAACATAATCATGTATATTATATTAGTTGAATAAACACATGAACTATTAGTTACTAGATTAATAATGAGGGAATTAATAATGCCATATATTATAACCCTACCGTCAAGGCCTTGTGCCAAGACCATAAATAACCATACAGTCAAAGCCTTGTGCCAAGAATCTAGTTTGTCTCATTAGACATACTGATCCATCAAGGGGCTATAATGGACCCCACATGTCATTTACTAAGTCTAATTCATTCATCATATGAATTAGGATAATCATAAAAACATATACATTCATATTGAAACTAACATATGAAATGTAAATTACTTTCCCTAAACATTACATATAAACACTAACCATTCAGAGTAATATGGTAAATGGTATTAAGATATTACATCCACTTTCAATCTAATCATAATCCATTCAATAAAATATGGTGGATTATATCATAAAACATTAATCCCATTTAAACACAAGAATCAACAAGAGTGTTGAAATATGTGAAAGAACTCCTATAAAATCATCGAGCAATTATTGAGAAAAATACTATTTTACTTTGAAAAGAATAGTTCTTTTGGAATAATCATTGTATGAAAGCAGAAGTGAATTACGGTAGTTATTTCAAAATAAAATCAGTGATTTAATTAAAATAATGGTTTCTTAAAATAGATTATAGAGTTCCTATGAAATTAGTTAAGAATTCAAGAATTTTAATTGAAACGAGCTTCTTTATCGGGATGAATTGTTGAAAGAAAACTTTAAAACATGTATCTCTCTATAAAGAAATGAAGGATTCTGGTTGGTACAAATTTATTAAATATTCACAACGAATTTATTATGAGTAAATAATAATAAATAATAATTTAATTGGGATTAAGAGAGACAAAGAGTAACCCAAAAGAAAATGGATGTCCGGGTAGAAAACTCTTAACTTATGTCTGAATATGTTCCTCTCTTGAACTTAAGGTCCTGAAATATGGAATTAGAATTATTAATTTCTTAATTCCAAACCTATTAGACATGCATATAGAATATCATAATTTTATTAAGTTCATTTATGTACTTATTTATAGGTTATAATATTGAATTTGGTGGTTTCAGAGTATTTGTTTCCTTGGTTTTCACGATTAGTGTACGTGTATATGAGTAAGGATTCTCATGTGGAATAAATAGAATTCTCTAGAATTGAATTTATATATTATTAATGAAAATATAGATGTGTTAATGATTATATATATCATTTTTATAGGATATGAATATGTATCTTTAGATGAAACATTAATGACAATCACTTAGATTATTTTGGTGGTATTTTTATTATTACGAACTAGTTTTGTCATATGAATTAATATTATGTATGAATACTGATTCTTGAATATTAAATAGGTTATGATACATATTTTATAGTCTGTTTCAACCATAAAAATGCTTTCATGACTAGTATTGAAGGATAAATTAAAGAATGAGACTTCGTCTTCCACGATGGTTGTAAATTGGCACCTCACAGACAGTGATTTCGTGTATAAAATAATGGAGAGAGAGAGTAAGAAGATTAATAGTGGTTATTACATTATCATGATATAATTCTAGTATATAGATGATACTAGAGTTATAAAGATCATTTGGATGGAGGAGTTTAGTAGAGGACAACAAAATAGAGGCACTTGAAATAAAAAAAAGAAAGAAGATGCAGATTTACCTCTTGAATACACCTCTGTGAGAACCTTCTTAAGGAAAGGGGTTTTGTTCTTTTAGAAAGAAGAAGGTCTCTTGGATGCAGGGAGGGACTTGGAAAGAGTATTTGGGAAAAGCTTTTAATATTTTCATGTATTTCATAAAAATACCAAAAATTCACCCTAACCATTTTTAAACATGTAGAATTCAAAAACGAACTCCATTTTATCAAAATAATTTTATAAATAAGAGAAATTTAATTTTTAAATGAAATAATTATTTTCTTGAAAAATACAGATTTTAAATTTAAACTGATTTTATAATACATTCAAATATTAACTGAGGTCTCATAAAATTATCCTAAAATCACAGGATAATAAAATATTTATTTAGGAATACATTTTATGAAAATGAATTTTATTAATATATTTATTTAAAATTGTAATTAGATATTTATTACTCAAATAAATACCAACAACTATTTATTAATTTTTGAAATATTCTATTTCATTTATAAGGTGTGTAAATTTTATTTATACTTACATGGGTGGGGTTACTATTCATAAGGGTACATTACTATTCATGAGGGTATGTTACTATTCATAAGGGTAAGTAACTATTCACCAAAATTATAAGTTGATCCTATAATAATATAAATATCTCACTAATAACAACAATGTATGTTATTTTTTCAAAATTCAAATCACAGAAGTGGCTAAAATTATATTTATTTGCTAGGTGATAACAAAGTGGTGTTTTGTAGAAACTCAGTGTTTCATGCATTCATTATTAAGTTTATTTATAAATCCTTGGGGCGTTACCTTAAATATTAGTTTTAATGTTTGTAAAATATAATATGTATTATATTTATCGTATGGTAATGTTGCAACATGTTTCTGTTAACTTTACATTATTCAAGGATTGGTAAATATTTAAGACAAAAAGAAGACCAAGTTTAATGGTCTAAAAAAATGGCATAAATGATATTTATTTATATTATTAATGTGTTGTACATATAAAGTGATTACTCATATTAATATTATTAATAAAAATTAGTAAAAATAATAATGTTAAAGTTGTAAGGGTTTAGTGTGCATCATTTAATCCTTCAACCTTCCATAATAAATATATATTCATATCACTTTTGTAAAACAAAATTGTTTCGCATAGTAGATAAAGTGAGACTCTATCAATCCCTAGATATAGATAATGAGATATAGAGTGCTATATTATCCTCCCCAAAGATAAAAAGTGAGCATTAATAGTTTTTTTCTATCTTCAGAATAATTCTATTGCGGTCAACTACAAACAACACAAGCGATCATGATCATCCATGCTAGAACTCAGTGATTCTAAGGTATTATCATAGTTTTTGGTACATGTGTGGATCACCCATATAGAAAATCTACACTTGGATCCTAGAAATTAGGAAATGATAATATCGTGATAATCAGATCATTAATGAAACTTAAATTACAAGTTGAGATAGTTCTATATCATCTCAAAAATTAACTATGAATTACATGTGAAGATAATAATATTAGGGTTCTGGTGTTTTCTTCTAGTCAAGTAATATAATTTTTTCATTGTACATGATGTTTTGATCATTTGAAGAGATGATTGAATGTGGTTTATGACTAAAATATGAGTTGGGAACACCTTCAATGGATATTTACATCATTCCTAAAGCCAACACAATGTTTGTGCCACAGTCTTATTCTTATGTTATGCTCTCATTGATCATGTTTATTGAATAATATTTCTCTAATATTTAAATTCATGTATTATATTATTTCATCCCTTACACAAAATTATATGTTCTACATTGATATTATTATTTAACTTTACATAACCCATTTTCTCATGTTTTCTCACTTATAATCATTAAATGTTATAACTTATGTTTACCCTTTCTAACATGTTAAAGTTACCATTTATTACATTTCAATTTCCTTATCTTACCATGAAAATTAAAAGGTAATACATGTTTATAAAATTACCTTTCGTGGATTATTTTTGATATATTTTGTATAATTATTATGGACTATATTTTATCTTATATAGTTAGAAAATTTATACATTTGATAAAAAGAAAATAGGTTCTTCTAGTTAAATATTTTTCCTAATTATTATATGATCTAAATGTACAAATGTCAATGGAATTTAAATTTAATTTCATGTGAGAAATATCCTACCATTAAGGATGTGTATGAGAGCCTGTGTGAAAAGTATGTTGTTTTTAACATGGGATCCTGGATTGTGGGTCCTGGGGGACCTATAATCTGGGTTGATATGTAACCAAATTAGGAAAAAATTAATCAAATCACTGATAATAACATGATTATCCATGTAAACTATGTATATTAGATATATTCATTGGCATAGAACATAATTTTTAGACCTTTGTTTATGTAGTTTCATTAGATATTCTATTCTTGGAGATGACTTGGAAAAGAAAATAAAATTGATAAATCCAAAATGCACACTTATTGAATTTCCCACATTGATCCTTCTCTATTGGAGTCACTAAGATAATTTGTAAGTAATCATGATACTCTTCATTTCACATAGAGTATATCATCAAATCATCAACAACAACCATTACAAAATTTTCTAGATAATCAATAAATACTGAAACTGAACAAATGTATAAACACATATGGTGAAATTATTATCCCAAATGTCATTATTATGAAATCATAATGCCCATATCCTCTTAAAAACCATCTTCGGTATATCAATCATCAAGAAATTTAATTAACCATAACTAAAATGGAAGTAAAACTTTTGATAAGTATTCAACACCTGGAAGTTGATCAAAATTATTATCAATGTGTGGTAAATGATATTTGTCCTTAATTATAACAGAATTGATTTCCCTATAGTCAATGAATAACACCATTGACCTATCCATCTTCTTTCTAAATAAGTAATTTGTTCCCCAAAGTAAAACTCTACAGAATTTGAACCGCTTATCACACAACTCATATATTGGATTGTTAAATTATACCAATCTCTCTCTATATAATCTATATGGAGGCTTATATATTGTTTTTTCAACAGGGCTAATGTCAATAAAAAAATTAAACTCATGGGAATGTAGATATCCTAGAAATTACCAATGAAATACGTCAATATAGTACTTTACAAGACATACATCCTCTATTTCATGTCTATAATTTCCTTTCGTTGATTCATCTTCTCCCGAATTTCACTAATATGGCCTATTAGATGTGGTTCCAAACAAGACACTGGAAATGATATCTCTAATCTAAAAAATGGATTTTTAATCCATCCATAGTTATTGTAATATCCTTATATTTTAAAAAAACCATGAATTACACAGTGATCAGAGCGAATTGTTATGTGAAAAAAATGAATATTTGTGATGAGGTGTTTGCGATGGGGAATGCCCCATCGCCAATAGTTCATCGGGAGGGACTATTTATGATGGGACCCCTTACCGTCGCAAATAATTAGTAAATTATGATGGGGAGATGGTTCCCATCCCAAAAGGCTTAGCGTGATTTGCACGTCAAACCACTGGAAAGGTATTTCGCCAAGTTTGTATACCCGTTGCAGATACCCGACTATGTTTTTTAGATTTTGTGGAAGTATTTATCTCCTATCAAAAATAATATGTCGGTAGGTTTGAATTTGTGACGGGTCTCGTCGCAAATACGTTTTTAACAACCACCCCTAATTAATAGCATTTGCGGTGGGACCGGTTGCAAATACGACTACTTGTGACTGGAATCCTGTCACAAATAATCTTACATATATATATATATATATATATATCTCCCATATGTTTTTTCCATTTGATTTCTTTCTCTACACCTCTCTCCCTCTCTACATACATTTTTTCTCTCAAAAATTTTCAAAGCTTAAAATTTTAAATCGGAGCAATATGCCCGACTTATATCCCCCGAACGATTCAATTTTAAGGTATTTATCTATTTCTTTTATTTTTTTAGTTAATTCATTTTATTTTATATTATTTATAATTAATTTTAATTAGTTTCAATTAAATTAAATTAGAATTAGATCGTTTTTTATCATTATTTATTTTTACAAATAATTTTGTGTGATTAATATTAATTAATAGATATAATATTAATTATTATTAATTAGTAGTAATTAGAGAAATTATTAATAAGTAGTTATAATTTTCTATAATTAGTAATAATTAGCGATAAATAGTAATAAATTGGAATAAATATTTATAAATAGTAATAAATAGTAATAATTGGTGATAATTAAAAATAATTAGGAGTAACTTGTAGATATTTGTAATAACTAGTAATAATTTGCGGTAATTAGTAATAAATTGTAACAATTAGTAATAAATTTAAATAATCTATAATAAATAGTAATAATCAGTAACAATTAGTAATAATTAGTAATAAATTGTAATAATTAGTAATAATTAGTAATAATTAGTAATAAATTGTAATTTTTTTATAATAAGTAATAATTAGTTATAAATTGTTATAATTAGAAATTATTAGTAATAAATTATAATAATTAGTAATAATTAGTAATAATTTGTAATAAATTGTACTAAATTGAATTAAATTGTAATAAACTGTAATAATTAGTAATAAATTGTAATAATTCATAATAATTATTAATAAATTGTAATAATTAGTAATAAATAGTAATAATTAGTAATAATAAGTTATAATTAGTAATAACATGTAAAAATTAGTAAAAATTATTAATAAATTATACTAATTAGTAATAATTAGTAATAATTAGTAATAAATAGTAATAAATAGTAATAAATCGTAATAAATGTTAATAAATAGTAATAAATAGTAAAAAATAGTAAAAAAATTAATAAATATTAATAAATAGAAATAAATATCAATACTTATTAATAATTAGTAATAATTAATGATACAAAGTAATACTTAGTTATACTTAGCAATACTTACAAAGAAATAATAAAGATTAGTAATAAATTGTAACAATTAGTAATAATTAGTAATGATTAGTAATAAATTTTAACAATTATTAATACATTATAACAATTTTTAATAATTAGTAATAAATTTTAATAATTAGTAATAATTAGTAACAATTAATAATAATTAGTAATAATTCATAGTAAATTATAATAAATAGTAATAAATTTAAATAATTAATAATAAATTGCTATAGTTAGTACTAATTAGTAATAATTAGTAATAACTAGTATTAAATTGTAATAAATTTCAATAAATTGTAATAATTTTTAATAATTAGTAATAACTAGTAATAATGAGTAATAATTAATAATAAATTGTAAAAATTAGTAATAAATTGGCCGAGTTAGTAATAATAAGTCATAAATTGTAATAAATTGTAATATTTAATAATAAAGAGTAATAAATAGTAATAAATATTAATGATTAGTAATAAATAGTAATGATTAGTAATAAATAGTAATGATTAGTAATATACTAGTAATGATTAGTAATAAATTGTAATGATTAGTAATAAATAGCAATGGTTAGTAATAAATTTTAATGATTAGGAATAAATTGTAATGATTAGGAATAAATTTTAATGATTAGTAATAAATTGTAATGATTTTTAATAAATTGTAACGCTTTGTAATAAATTGTAATCGCTAGTAATAATTAGTAATCATTAATAATAATTAGTAATAATTAAGGAGAATAAGTAATAATTAATAGGAATAAGTAATAATTAGTGGGAATAAGTAATAATTAGCGGTAATTAGAAATAAAATGTACTAATTAGTAACAAATTGTACTAATTGGTAATAAATTATAAGAATTTTTAATAATTAGTGGTAAATAGTAATAAAGAGTGGTAAATAGTAATAAATAATAGTAATCAGTAATTAATAGTAATAAATACTAATAAATTGTAATAAATTATAATAAATAGGAATAATTAGTAACGATTTGGAATAAATAGTAATAATTTGGAATAAATAGTAATAATTTGGAATAAATAGTAATAATTTGGAATAAATAGTAACAAATAGTAAAAATTAGTAATAAATAGTAGTAAATAGTAATAATTTGTAATAATTAGTAATAATTTGTAATAATTATTAACAATTATTAATAATTAGTAATAATTAGTAATAAATAACAATAAATAACAATAATTAGCAATAATTAGCAATAATTAGAAATAATTAGAAATAATTAGCAATAATTAGAAATAATTAGCAATAATTAAGAATAATTAGAAATAATTAGGAATAATTCGGAATAAATATGAATAAATAACATTAAATTGCAATAATTAAGTATAAATTGAAATAATTGGCAATAAATATCAATAATTTGGAATAATTAGCAATAATTAGGAATAATTAAAAATAATTTGAAATAATTAGGTATAATTATAAATAATTAAAATAATTAGCAATAACTATAATTATTAGTAATAAATCAACAAAATTTCCAGTAGAGTAACAATTAGAAATAAATTGGAAATTTTTCCAGTGGATTGGTGGAAACTCTTTCTCCTGAAATCTCATCTTCTTGTAACTTTCAACTGAAATCACTAGGAAAAATCTACTCCGATGTAAAAATATCCATTTTCATATGCATAAGAATAGATAGAAGTGCGGTGAGGTCTTCCTAATCTTCATTCACATTCATATCAAAATGGATATACGTACGTTGGAGAAGATTTTTCATGTTAATTTCTGTCAGATAAAGTTTCAAGGAGATGAGCTGTCGAAAAAAAGAGGCTCTTTTTCCAAGCGAATCATCTCCTTGAAACTTTCTCCCACTGCAATCACTATGAAAAATCTACTCTGATGTACAGATATCCATTTTTTTATGTGAGAGAATGGAGAGCAGCGCGACGAGGACTCCCTACTCTCTATTCTTATGCATACAAAAATGAATATTCATATGTTGGAGTAGATTTTTCATAGTGATTTCTATTAGAAAATGTTGCAAGGTTATGAGCCATCGGTCAAAAGAGTTTCCATCAATCCACTAAAAATTATGCTACTCATAATTAACGACAATTAGTTCAAATTAGTTGTAATTACTAATAATTAGGGGTAATTAGTATAACAAATTATAATTTAGTATAGATTAGTATAAATTAAAAACAAATACTATAAATATCTATGAAATAATAGAAATTATTATAAATTACTAGAAAACTAGATTTAATTTTTTTCTCTTTTTTGGATTGCATTTTTCTTATATTAAATTATTCATGAAAAATATATTTTTTATATTTTTTTGAGAAATATGGAATAAGGAAGTCAAAAATAGTTATTATTAGATGACCGCTCTTTGATAAATCAACACAAGAATCCAAACTATTCTGGTTTAAATCCTGTATATATTGAGGGTGTTGAAGCTTTCTTATTATTTTCATCATCAAAGCTAGAATTTGTTTCAGAAGGGACAATTAAGTGTTTTTGTAAAAACTGTTTTCTATGGAATTTTGAAACTTTTAAAAATGTTGGGGGTTATCTATTGCATTTTGTTTTTCAACCATATTAACCTTTTTAGTATCATCATAGTGAACATAGTTCTGTAGAAGATGCTGATAATTTGGTTGAAGATCCATCACTGTTTGAAAATTTAGTACATCTTGTGGCAGGTTATTTTTTCAACAAACTCAAACTCATGATGATATTGGTTTAATTCATGAGTTGGAATCATCTTAATTTTTTGAGTTTTTGACGTCTTATAAGGATGCCTTATATCCTAGTTGCAAGATAAGAAAATTTGAAGTGGTTGAAAAATTTATGGCTATTAAATAAAATAATGTAATTTTAAATAGCTATTTTGATTAAATATTATCTTTGGTTAAAACATTATTACCGGATGGAAATGTGTCACCTACAAATTTCTATGAGAACAAGAGGCTAGTTTGTAATATGGGTCTTGGTTATCAGATGATTAACGTGTGTTCCAATGATTGCATCTTATATTATGGTGAAAATGATATGTTGGATAGTTTTCCCACATGTGAAAAATTATGGTATAAAGATTCTCAACTAGGGAATTCTAGATTGATTCCTATAAAACCGTTGAGATATTTCCCACTTACTCCCAGATTGCAGCATTTATTTTTGTCTCAGAACACATCGACACTAATTTCATGGAACAAAATCGATATTTCAACTGGTAAATTATTAAATCATACCTATGATGATTCATGTAAAAAAATTCCAAGTGAATTTTCTTTTTATTTAGAATATAGAAACATGCAACTGAGACTTTCTATTGATGGTTTTTTCCCATTTGGTTCTCAAGGTAGTCAGTATTCATGTTGGCATGTCTTTATAACTCTGTACAATTTACCTCCATGGATGTTGATGAAGGATTCATATATCCTTTTTACCTTTTTAATTCCAGGACATCCAAGAAGAATATTTTTTTTATTTGAAACCATTTATTGATGAGTTTAATTAATTGTGGAGTAATGGTGTCAATACATATGATATTGCTATAAAAAAAATTTCCATCTTAAAGCTGCATTGATGTGGACAATTAGTGACTTCCTAGCTTATGGCATGTTATATATCTAGAGTACACATGTTCCAAAATCATTTTTGTACTATATGAGAGACAACAAAGTGTTTATGCTCATCAATAGAAAAAACCTTGTTTTTTCGATTGTCATCACAGATTCATTCCAACCGATCATCCTTTTAAATGAATAAATATCATTTCAGAAAAGGCACAATTGAAACAGATAGACCTATAATAATGATCTCAGGAACAAAGTTAATATCAATTGTCGCTTTGTTACATCCCATCACATTTGGATCAACAATAAACCAATAGAAAATTAATGTATTTTGGAAAGAACACAATTGGATAAAATAGAGCATTTCTTGGGATCTTCCATATTGGTCTGATTTTTTTGTCTATTACATGTTAGATGTTATGAATATTGAGAAGATATATTTTGATAATTTATTTCATATAATTTTGGATACACCAGGTATAAAGAAAGATAATGTAAATACACGATTAGATCTCTCCCAAATTTACAGGCACCCAGAACTTGAACTAATTGAAAATGTCAGATCACAGAATTTAATGAAGCCAAAATAAGCTTATACACTGGCCAAAGAAAATCGATTATTATTTGGTTAGTGTATTGAAGATTTTAGATTTCTAGATGGTTATACTTTCAATTTGAGCAGATGTGTCATAAATGGTCATATTACCAGATTAAATAGTTATGAATTCCATGTTATAATAGAAATACATATGCTGATTGGATTAAGAGGTGTGTTGAATTCTAATATTTGGAATGAAATAAAAAACATATCATATTTTTGTAAGACATTTGTGTGGGGAAAATAGACTATTATTAACTAATAATACTGCAAGAAGATATTGTTTTAATTTTATGTAAACTATAAAAAATATTCCTGCTAGCTTTATTTGACTCAATAGAACATTTGATATTACAATTTACTCAAGAAGAAAAATGTGGATATCTGGTACAATTATTATGGATTTACCCATTCAAGATATGCATGCATAAATTGAAAACAAAAGTACATAACAAACTATCAGTTCAACGCTCAATTGCAGAAGATTATTTGTAAGAGGAAATTTCTATTTTCTTCTCTCATTATTTTTAATCTGAATATCCATAAAAATAACTACATGGACCATAATAAGGTAAATTTTAATGATGAAATGATAAGTCAATTATCAATTTTTAATCATCCTGAGTTTGGCATTGGTGGAGTTCTTTAACGATGGATTTTATATGATGAACATCACGAAGCTCATATATATTTTCTGCTCAACTATGAAGAAGTGATACCATTTTTACTATAAGTTCTCCTATAACTTATTCTATAATATATATTTTAGTAAATTAATCTTAATTTATTTCTTGGTTATATGATAATCATATCAAGAAACAACTTCCTCAAATTATAGTTTCAACTCTTGAAGAACATCAACAAAATAATTTTTCATAATGGTTTAAAAAAATAGTAACATAAATTATTTATGGTTTAACATATAAGATCAAAATATAACTTTTTTATATTGATAATTGTTTTAAAAAATTTCATGTATCTCAACATGCTGATAAAATTGATAATATATTGTGTGTATTGAGTAACCCACCATCCAAAATGGTTAATTATTATAATGAATTTATGGTGAATGGTTCTTGATTTAATACACTTGAATTTGAGAAATAAAAAAACTACTAATAGTGGTGTTTTCTTGAGAGTATATCATCATAGAAAAACTGATGTTTACTTTTACAGCATGCATAAAAAAGTTATTGAACTGTGCTGTATGGGATAAAATTACATGATGATGTTTAAATGTTAGCGGTTGAATACTGAGAGAGGTTTGCATGTTTATCCAATCCAGGAAATCATTGATATTAAATATAAAAGTATTCTTGTAGTAAATGACCAATTTTTATTGGCTAATTAGGCATGTCAAATTTATTGTGAAATTTAATGTACTAATTTTGTAGAGGTGGGTGATTGGTGGAGCATAATTAAAAATAAATATCAGGAAAATAAGTTTACTCAAAGTGAATGTGGTTCTGTTAAAGTGAAATGAATTGAAAATTTTCAAGAGACTGCTCCATATCCACCTTTTTCATGAATAGAAACAAATATTGATGATGACACCCCACAGTTAAGAGTCAATGGTGATGATGATGTAAATTGTTCCCAATGAATTTGAAATTATAAGAAATGATGAAACTGAAACCCATATGGAAATTGATGATGTTGAAGAGGAATATGAAGACATTGACATCATCAGATATGAAGATAAGGATGAAGATGAAGACTAAAGTAGTTAAATGGTGGTTATAATCATATATATATATAATAATTCTTTTTAACTATTTTCTAACAATAACCATTTTGTGTTTTCGATGGACAAGGATCTGTTTTGTCTGTTGTAGGAGGCTGATCTACCTTTTAATGAGTAGGATGTCAGATCATTGGAGCCTTATAATGCTGGTGGTTCATGGAATACTCAGAGGGGGAATGGTATTGCATGATTGATGATTCCTAACCCAATCCTTGAGGGATGTCCACATCATGGCTTCAATCCACACTTGTATAGGTATGATTACCTGCGTATTTTAGTTAGCTTTCATTAATTTATTTATATACCATTTTTTGGTTATATGATCATTTTTTCATAGTTTTTCACAAATAGCTATTGGACAGCGGGGCACTATATTTAATAATTGTATTTTCATAGAAATTCAATGTATTGTTTTAAATATATGGAATTATTCTAATACCACACGCTATGATGACACACGAATCTGAGGCCCGGTGAGCACGAATCCGAATTTTGAACTTTTTTAAGTACACTTAAGTAAAATGTGATCATGTTTTTATAACTTTTGAAATAATACCCAGATCAAAAATCTGAGGGCACCATTGAATTCAGAACACCAGGATTCTCCTAGAAAGGAAATAACATCAGCCAGCAAGGGTCGAATAGAAAAATTAATTTTTGGACCTTTCGAAAAAATAATAAAATAACTTTAAAAGTTATTTTATTTTTTTTATCACCCGTTGAGCAGCGGATGAAGACATGACAGTGTAGTGATGAGGCTCATTGATGAAGATCATTAATGGTTCGTTAACTCATAACATAACGATGAAACATCACACTATAAAAAAAAACATTGTGACATGTTTTCCTTCTAATTTTGGTAGACGCGTTGGTGGAACGAGGAATTAAACTGTGATGATTCTCTGATGAACCTCTGACGAACTTCCTCTTAAATGAATAACAATAAATGCCTACTAACATCAAACATCCTAGATGCACCTCGAAGAATGGAGTCAGAAGCGACGAACGACATCATCGTCTTGAAACCTTGAGGACGTTATGCTGTGAAACCTAATGTCAAAGAGGTTGGGGTTTAATTTATTTTTCGTTGCAAGTTCTTCCCTGTTCTTATTCAAGAAATGATGAATGACTATCAAACCATGAAAAATTTAATCTGAGAATCATGCATTTTTGCTGAATGGTAACTTTATTTGAGGGATTCTCTATTTGGGATTATTTTATCTTTTTCTATGATTGAACATCTCCCCTAAGCCTCCCCGGTTTTAAAACTTCTAATGTGGAGGGTGCGGTCCAACATGAAAAAAGGCCCTGACCCCTCCGCATGTGTGCTCCTTGTGAACAGATTTTCCAAAATGGAAAAAGGTACATCCGAGACCATCACAATGATGGTGGAGACCTGAGAGTCCCATAGGCACAAACATATCGGAAAACGGACCACTAGAGCAACTTGGTGGCCCGCGAAAGGTGCTGCAGGCATGGCACCACCGGCGCGGTAGAGGCCATCCCACACCAACCTCTTTGAGGGGGTGGCCCCAACCAACACCATGGAAGAGAATGTGGCTGGGCCTTGATGGTCACGTTGGAGGATGGTGACAGGAGGTCACGGTCGGTTGGCTGCTATGCCAGGTGGGTGTCGCGTGGAGGTGTGGCCCGCGTCCGGGCCACTCGGGTGAGCTGGCTCCATGGTATCTTGAACGCAACTGGAGAGAGGCCCTATGGGGCTTCAGGGAGATCGACATGACAGAATACTGCCTCCTTTCCAGGCACACCACCAGTCCACCTCTAGTAGACCAGGCCTCTGCTGGCGTGCCAAGCCCCCAAACAGCAATCCGGGCCAGTCCCGCGCCCAATGGTCTGGGCCAGTCTCGCACCTAGTAGTTTGGAACTACGTTGACGGACCAAAATTGTGACTCAGTAGGCTGGAACCCCACTAGCAGCATAGAAATATACCCATCGGGCCAGGCCGTACGAGACCGGGTCGCCGGGCAACCCGGTGGGCAGGACCCTCGACCAAACCGAGCCGAGTCCAGCGAGGCCCTGTGGGCCTGGACAACTAGACATGCCATACTAGACCTACCCAAACCTAAACTGGTTTAGTTCAAGTCGGTTGAATTAAATGGGAGTATGCGGGACCCCCTGAGTCGGGTTGGTTGGGTCTGTCCAACCAGGACGAGATGCAACCAGCCCCAGTTTACTAAAACAATCGTATCTTACAAACTGAGCATCTGATTGAAAAGATGTTTATAGCATTGGGACCCTCTCTATGAGGAAGATCTTTTGGCATGACCTGAGGAGGTTTTCATGGATGTTGATATGCAAAAGAATTGCTTAAGGAGAAGTTCTCCTTGGCGCGCTATGTACGGAACCCTACGGTTGGATGAGACATGAAGAATTCAAACTTTCAACTCTATATGACTCAACTATGGCCTAGTGGGAAGAATGTCTTTGTGACCTTGAAGGCCCATGCTGGGAATAAATTTTCTGTAACTTTGGAGGCCCATGGTACGTGACGAGCAGGAGTACCTCAGTTGGACATGATTTGTGGGAAGCACTTCTGTGTGACTTTAGAGGCCCATGGTTCGTGATTAGGAGGTGTACCTCGGTAGACCAATGTTAGTGGGATGTACTTCTGTTTGACTTGGAAGTCCCACTATAACCGAAAGAGGAGTTATCTATAAGATGAGGTGTTCGACGATTTAAATGATTATTCTTCTATCACTACCCTAAATGTATATCTGGTGTGATCTATCTTGTTCTTCATTCTTTACTTTGATGATTAATGTGTGGTCATTCCTTTTTTTGGGTCCCTTCTGATTATTTCATTACTCACCCCTGCATGGGCTTCGCCTGCACGTGTTGTGTCTGGTGTAGACGATCGACATTTCGACAGAGACTATGGTGGATGAGGACCCAGTGGAGCATTGGGAGACTGGACCGAAGGACGCTACAACAGTGGAATTGGTGGCCTAGGACAAAGTGGGGCCCCTTAGGATTGGGTTTACATGACGTTGTACTTTATCTTCAAGCAGCTACATTATACTCATGATCAGGTGGGGTTTATGTGGATGACCAAAAGAGTTCCCTTTTTGTACCTTTCTATTTTCAGTTCTTTTGTTGTGTTTTTATTCTGGACCACTTGTATTAGTTTTACTTGTAATCATCTTTTTTTAGTGATAATTTTTATTTTATGTGTGTGGGACTAGGTTGGGCCTATGTGTTCATATAGGTACTCATGGAAATGCCTCCTAGTTGCAGGTTGACACCTTCGGTGCTAGTCGTCAGCCCCTGGCATTCGGGAGGTGGGATTGGGGTAGTCATGACACGGGCCCTAGGGGATGAGTTGTGACAAAGTGGTGTCAAATGGTGGTCAGTCCAACCACAAATACCAAGAGTATATGCTTTGTTTTGGGGAAACAATGTTAAGTGTTTTGAGTCTGACATCTAGATTCAGGGAGTCGAGTGTTGGCGTGGCGGCTGATGTATCCATACACCAGGACCTTGAATTATGATTTTTGACTCTATACATGAAAAAACTAGTTGCATAAGTGTCTCCTTAAGTTCTTTTGAATAAAAGTTATCTCATCAGGTATAAACTTTTGAACATGGTACATCTTGATATATCTTAGGAAGACTCAATGTGGATGACCAGTTAGGATCCCAATACGAGGTCATGCGGATAGACTGCCTAGTGACGAGGCATTTGTCTATGGACCAGTTCAAGAGATGGGCCCACAGGGTGGTGCACCAGTGATACCATCACCCGATGTTCATCATCTACTTCCAGCAATTCCGACAGAGAACATTCACACACTCAGTGCCTTGCATGAGATTTAGAGATAGAGACCACCCATTTTCAACAGAGACAGATCCTCAGGTTTTGAGGACTGGTTGGATGCAGTGACGTAGGTATTTCTCTTAGTGAGGACGCGGCCTAACCAGAAGGTGATATTAGTAGCGAGCCTTTGGTAGGGATCAATAGGGAGATGTCAGAGCTTGACCACCTAGACACATGATGAGTTGACCCTCACCTACGCAGATGGTCGAGGGGCTACCAAGGTAGATACAGTAGTTTGAGCGAGGAGGTTGGAAGTGTGGAGGACGTAGAGTGGGAGGAGGCCAAGTAACAGGCGGTGGGATATTGTTTGAAATGTTAACACCACCACCCCTTGGCAGTCCACCCCTACCTCTGGGAGTAGGTAGGTAGGGTTAAGAATAGATTCAAGCAGCAGAGGCTTATTTCCATGAAACTATAGAGATGATCTGAGGTTCAATCTATATCTTCTCCACCCTAGATGTAGTTCTTATAGACATAGGTTCTAGTCACTCCTTCCTTTCCACAACTATTATTCAGATATCAGAGATTTAGGTCGATTCGTTGGCTCGATCCTTACAACTTGAGACTCATATGGGAGGGGATTCGATAATTACACACTGGTGCTGGTAGTGTGAGCTTACTCTAAGAGGTGAAAACTTCGTCTAGGATCTCATAGTAGTGGCGTCGAGGCCTTACAAAGTCATCTTTGGTATGTCCTCGTTATCAATAGTCTATGCTTAGATATACTATTTTAGGCGTACAGTGCGGTGTGTCTAAGAATATTGGACCAGGTTTTCATTCATCGATGAGTAGAAACCCATTGTAGCATAGGAAGGACATTCTCAGAGGAGGGTGCTGTCGATCACTCACCAGTTTTATAGGCACACCCATAGTACAACGGATGAGAGGAGTCCAAGATTTCCTGTAGTGGTGGATGAGTACGAGGATGTTTTTCCTAAGGATGTTCCAGGACTACGTCCTCGTAGGGAGGTAGACTATTGCATCTACCTATACCCCAGGACGACACCTATGTCCACACCAGCATATCAGATGGCTCCCGCAGAGTTTCGCGAGCTGAGGGTACATGTGTTGGACTTGCAGAAGAAGGGGTTTGTAAGGCCCAACATTTCACAATGGGAAGACCCTAGGCTTTTTGTCAAGAAGGTATATGGTAGTTTTAGGTTGTACATGGACTTCCAGCACCTAAACCAGGTGACCGTGAAGAACAAGTATCCACTACCAAGAATTGATGATCTCTTAGACTAGCTGAAGGGGGAGAAGTGGTTCTCAAAGATAGACCTCAGATCAGGCTGTCACTAGCTTTAGGTACAGGATGAGGATGTACTGAAGACATCCTTTAGGTGCTAGTACGGCCACTATGAGTTCTTAGTGATGCCTTTTGGTGTGAAAAACACCTAGAAGTGTTCATGAGAGTCATGAACAAGATATTACAGCCTTACCTTGACCAGTTTTTGGTGGTCGTCCTTGATGACATCATGGTGAACTCAACATTAGAGGAGGAGAACACTACACACATGTAGATAGTCCTGGATACACACTAAGAGCACCAGCATTATGAAAAGGTCTCTAAGTGTTAGTTTTGGATTTGAGAAGTACAAATTCTGGGACACGTCGTCTCAGAGGTTGGAGTTACACTGGATCTGGCAAAGATAGATGCATTGCTTGCTTGGGAGCCACCTAGGAGAATGACTGAGGTGTGGAGCTTCTTGGGGTTGGCTGGTTACAATCAGAGGTTTGTGCTCAACTTATCCAAAGTAGAAGTACCCTTACCATCTTTGACATGGAAAAGACATACCTTAGTGTGGATAGATAAATGTAAGCATGATTTCTAGGAGCTAAGGAGGAGACTGACTAGTGCCCCCTTCATGAGACTACTAGAGGAGGACGTTGAGTATGTAGTTTACTACGATGCATTAGGGACCAGACTGGGTTGTTTCCTGATGCAACAGTGAGCTGTAATCATCTATGGATCATGAAAGTTGAGACAGCATGTGAAGAAATATGTAACCCACAAACTAGAGTTATCAGTAGTAGTCTCTTCCTTGAAGATGTGGTGGCACTACTTGATGGGTGAATGGTTTATGCTTTACTCCAAACACAAGAGTCTCTAGTATATCTTCTCCCAAAAGAAACTGAACCTAATAAATCCACAATGTATATAGTTCCTCCAGTACTATGATATTAAGACAGTATATACTCTTGGGAAGGGGAATGTGGTGGAGGACACACTCGATAAGAGGACCGTTTTGTAGCTGCTATGTGAGGTGACAGAGCAGTTGCTTGCGATGTAGATATCCTTCGTGGATGATGGTGGAGCTGCTTACCTTCAGTCGATAACTGTTAATCCCATACTTTTACAGTGATTCTGGGATGCATAGCTGGTGGATGTTGACTGCGAGGCCCGACATGATTAGTTATCATCAAGATGATCTCCTGATGTATTTTCGATAGGAGGGGAGCATGTTATCCTTTCCAGAGGGCTCATTGTAGTGCTAGTGACATTGCGAGAGGAGGTGTTTAGGGAATTACATACATCCGCTTAGCGGTACATCCTGGAGTGGAAATGATGTACCAGGACCTCTGACATCCGTACTGGTGGGTGGGGATGAATAAAGGAGTGGCCAAGTTCATTTTATGATGCCTCACTGGTCAGTAAGTGAATATCGAGCATTAGGTTCCAAAAGGATTGGCCCAGCCACTCTAGGTACCATATTGGAAATGGGATGATATCATGATGGACTTTTTGAAGGGGTTACCATAGACATATAGGGGCCATGACTCTATCTGGGTGATCATTGACTGACTCACCAAGTTGGCTCACTTCTTACCCATCTGGGAGTAGGGACTGGTAGAGGGCATGGGATGCCTCTATATCCACAAGATAGTGTCTCTTCATGGGGTGCCTTTGAAGATCGTCTCAGATCATGATGTTATCTTTACATCCTAGCTATGGAGGGGATTACAAGAGGCATTTGGGATGCATCTATTCTTGATCATAGATTTTCATCCCCAGAGGGATGGTTAGATGGAGCAGACCATACAGACCTTTGAGGACATGATACATGCTTGCATCCTAGATTTTGGTCATAGATGGGGGGACTCCTGCCACTGGTGTAGTTTTCATATAACAACATCTATCACTCCACCATTGGCATGGAACTATTTGAGTCCTTGTATGTGCGACCTCAAAGATCACCCCTATGCTGGATAGACCCAAGGGGAGTCGGCACTCATGGGTCGGGAGTTGGTATGGGCTACCATCGAGAAGGTGAAAATCATACAGGAGTGGATGGGGGCTTCACATTTCATGCAGAAGTCTTATACTGATAGGAGAAAGAGACCATTAGAGTTTGAGGAGGGTGATCATGTATTACTTCGAGTCTCACCCCGATGAGGATTGCAGAGATTTGGCTGGGGAGACAAGCTATCTTCTAGGTTCATTAGACCTTTTTAGATCCTGATTAGAGTTGGCGAGGTGGTGTACCACCTAGATCTTCCCCCATAGATGCACCGGGTGCATGATGTTTTCCACATGTCGCAGCTGAGGAGGTATGTGCATGATCCATCGCACATCATCAACTAGGGAAAGTTAGACATTGATGATTGGCCGACATTTGCAGTGTTTCTGGTGGATATAGAGGATCGATAGGAGTGTGTCCTACATGGGAGTTTTATTCCTCTGGTGAAAGTTCAGTGGAAACATCAGAATCTCCATGAGTGAAAATGGGAGCGGGAGGCTCAGATTCGTGCTCAATACCCCGATCTTTTTTATTAGTTTTTGTTTTTGATTTTGGGGATGTAAATCCATAAGGTGGGGAGAATTTAATGTCTCATAAATTATATGAATTTTTTTAATTATGTGGAATTATTCTGAGACCACGCGTTTTGATGACATGTGATTCTGAGGCCTGGTGAGCCTGAAATGGAATTTTGAACTTTTTTTATGTACACTTAAGTAAACATGCAAGTAGGATTTTCTATCTTTTGAACTGGTGCTCAGATCAAAAATCCATGTGCACCGTTGAATTCAGAATGTCGAGATTCTCCCCGAATGGAATTAACTTCGACCGACAAGGGTCGAACAAAAAAGTTAATTTTCAGACCTTTTTAAAAATAATAAAATAACTTTAACAAGTTATTTTATTTTCTCTTCTCATATTTTGAGTGGCGGACGGTGACACTGTGGTGAAACAAAGAGGCACATTGATGAGTCTCATTAATGGATTGTTAACACGCATCGTAACAATGTCACGTCGCAGTGTAACAGAAATGATGTGACATGTTTTCCTTTTTTATTTTGGTTGACACATTGGCAGAATGAGGAATTAAACTGTGAGGATTCTCTAACGAACCTCCAAAAAACTTCCTCTACAATAAAGAATGAAAAATGCGGATGAAGGTCAAACATATTCAATGCACCTCGAAGAAGAGATTCGGAAGTGACGAATGATGTCGACGACTTGAAACTTTGAGGATGTAACGCTGTGGAAAAAACGTCAAAGAGGTAGGGGTTTAATTTTTTTCTGTGCAAGTTCAGCCATGTTCTTATTCTAGAAACGATGATCGTGGTTCAACCCACAAATAGGCTGATTCGAGAATTGTGTATTTATGTGGGAGGGTAAATTTATTTGGGAGATTATCTTTCGAGGATTATTTTATCATTTTCTATTATTGAACATATCTCCCGAGCCTCCCTGTTTTTAAAACTTCTAATGCGGAGTGTGCGGGAAGACACAAACAAAGGCCCAGACCCCTTTTCATGTGCGCTCCTTGGGAACAGATTTTCAAAGATGGGGAAAAGGTGTGTCTGAGACCATCGTGATGACGGTGGAGATCTGAGAGGCCCGTAGGCGCATACAGATCAGAAAACAGATCACCGGAGCAACTTCGATGGCCCGCGAATGGTGTCGTTGGTGCGACACCACCGGCGCGACACCTCCAGCGTGGTGGTGCCTATGATCAGCCCACACTGGACATGTGGAGGGAGAGATGCCAATTGGTTCCATAGTATAGGAGACTGTTGACCCTCACCAGCCGTGCTAGAGGACGACAACATGCTCGTCAGTACATTGAGGCGGGAGGAGGTCATGACAGTCATAGGGTGACACGGTGCCAGGAGGGCGCCGCGTGGAGGGGTGGCCTATGTCTGGGCCCCCTGAGTGAGATGGCACCGTGGTCAGTTGACCATAGTAGAAGAGGGGGCCCCACATCATCCCACGATGTAGTAGGGAGCTCGAAACGGCCGGATGTCGCGTCTTGGGCAGGCGCACCACCGGTCCGCCTCTAGCAGACCAGGCCTCGGCTAGCGAGTCGAGCCCCCAGCCAGTGGCCCAGAACGGTCCTGTTCCCAGTGGGAGGGACCCACACTGATAGTCGGGACCCACACCAATGGGTTGGACCTATGCCGAAGGTCGAGACCCACGCCGACATGCCAAACCCATGCCGACGCGTGAGACCTGCACTAGCAGGTCAGACCTACGCTGATAGGTCGGATCCTCTCCGATGAGCCAGACCCATGCTGACAGCCCGGAACCATGCCCTTTGTTCAAGGACAGACAAGACTAGGTCACCGGGTGACCCAGCGGAAAAAACCCTCGGCCAAACCATTTCGGGTCCAGTGAGGCCCATTGGGCCTAGCCCACTGTCTAGGCTCGACTAGACAAAACTATATCGTAAACAGTTCAGGTCGAGTTGGTCAAATTAAACCTGGGTATATAGGACCCCCGGGTCAGGTAGTTTGGGTCGGTCTGACTGGGCAGGATCAGGCCCAGATGCAACCGAACCCTATTTACTAAAACACCTATATCTTGTAAACTGAGTGTCTGATCGACGATCCATTTATGGAGTTGGGACTCTATACATGAGGAGAATCTTTTTGAATTCCCTGAGGATTCATTCATGGAATTTGAGATGCAACAAATATTTTAAGGAGCGGTTCTCCTAGGCACGCTACGTATGAAACCCTACAGTTGGATGAGACCTGAAGACTACTGACTTTCGACTCTTTTTGACTTGACTATGGCCCGGTGGGAGGAAATTATGTGTGACTTTGTAGGCTCAAAATGGAAGAACTTCTATGTGACTTTGTAGGCCCACAGTACGCGATGAAGAGTAGTACCTCAATTGACCAAGATTAGTGGGAAGCACTTCTATGTGACTTTTGAGGCCCATGGTATGCAATGAGGATGAGTACCTAAGCAGTCCAAGGTTAGTGGGAATCACTTCTATGTGACTTTGCTGGCCCACTATAGCTAATAGAAAAGAAGTTCTCCAGCAGCTGAGTTATTTAATGATGTGACTTATGATTCTTCTATCACTACCCTAGATGTATACCTAGTGTGAGTTGTCTTGTGCTTCGTGATTTACATTTAGGATTATTGTGCGGTATTTCCTTTTTTTGTTTTGGGGTCCCTACTGAGTATTTAGTTACTCACCTCTTTATGAGCTCCACTCGTACTTGTTATGTCTAGTGCAGATGATTGGCATTTCGACAGAGGCTCTAGTGGACAAGGACTGAGAGGTGCTCAGGGAGACAAGACCAACAGACGCAAGGACGGTGGACATAATAGCCTAGGTCAAGGCAGGGCCTAATAGGATTAGGTGAACATGTTGTTATACTTCAGATTCAACCGCTACATTTCTCTCATGATCAGGTGGGGTTTTTTTGTGGACGACCATCATAGTTCCATTTTTTTACCTTGTTGTTTTCAGTTATCTTATAGGGAATGTATTCTGGCCAACTTGTATTAGTTGTACTTGTACTCAACTTTGTTTTAGTGATTCTTGTTCCTTTTTAGTTTGGGGACTTGTTTGGGTGTATATGTGCATACCGGTACTCAGGAAAATTCCTCCCACTCGCAGGTTGACGCATTCGATGCTAATAGCCTGCCCCTAGCCTTCGGGAGGCAGGCATGGGGTAGTCACCGAACGGGTCCCGATGGACCGGTCATGAAAATAATTATTTTTCTAAATAATGGGTCACATGAGATCATATTATCATCGTTGTTCAGTACCGTAAGTTCGATCATTTCCTGGTACATAAATAAATGATATTTATTTTGAATTTTTTTAATTAATAACTTGAGATTTTAAATTATTTGTAGGGTATATGATGTCCCATCAATAAAAGCATGTGTGACGTATATGGAAGGCATAGAAGGGGTTTATGTGTGATCAATGCCATCAGTTTTTACACAGTTTGAGAAGGAAAAAATGAAGATAGAAGGAGTGACAGAGTTTGATGAGTCTTATTTCACCCACTGACCTGGATACATTTCATCTTAGGCTTGGGATGGTTTATGTTCACTTTGGTTGGGTGGTTGTTTTAATAGGATATCATCAGTAGGTCAACAAAGCTGGGGGGGGATACAGGACATGACACAACGAGCCGATAGTCGTACATTTAGTATGCATAGGGAATATTTGGTAAGTACTTTTTTTGAAATAATTTATATAACTTTAAATGTAAATTGTTTATTTTATATTCATATGGGAAGTAAAACAACCTAATATTACGGAGTTTGACATATAAAATGAGGATGTACATCGATCCAGTCACTAGAGAGATTAGAGGTGACCGCTAGCGTCAGATTGTGGTCAGTAATTTTTTTTGAGTTTTAAAATTATCTTCTAATAATATTTTAACTATTTTAATTTTAAATTTCAATTGAAAGAGTTATATGAGGCCATGACATCTCAGATGCTGACTGAGAGTGAGGCCAAGACTTATGATCAGACTATTGCAGCCATATTTGATGAGATAACATTGATATAGATGACCCAGTATACCATAGAGAAAGATTGAGTTATTGGTATCGACTATCAATTGACACCTAAGAGTTATTATGGTACAGTTGTAATATCAGCATCTAACTTGAAAAGAGCTCTTAGAAAACTTATAATACACGAATTAGTGTATAAATCTTGAATAAATAAATATATTAGATAATTTTTGGGTTTATGATTAAGAATGAGCTATGATAACATTTGAGTACTCAATTTTTTATTTTTTATTTCATAAGTATGTCCTTTACCTCTTTTCATTTATTAGGGTATCTTTTTATATTAAATGAGAAATTAATTAAGATAATGTAAAATCTCTATCAAAATGAAGCATTCATTATTAATGGATTATCTCGTACCCTTCCAAATTTATGTTTTATGACCTTTATCTCAACACATGAATAAAATAATCAAGCCATTAAATAATATCCATAGTATTTATTCCCATAATTATTAAATTTTCAAATAATTACCATTCCCATATTTTCCTTATACAAATTTCTTTCAACATGGAACATAGCCACCCTCTTCTTATCCTAATTTCCATTCAAAATAAATGACTCTACTGCTTCATAGTGTTTACTTCACATTTAACTATCACATTATATCAGGAAAATATCTAAAAGACCAATTCTCTTATAAGGCTTAAATTTAATCTAATAAAGAATTTATTAGTATTTATTTCTGGGTTTTATACAAAATATGTAACCTTTGTTGCAATATATGTAAATTTAGCCTCATACTTAGAAATATATTCCTCTAAATTTTTCTTAAATTCATGAATTAACTTTCAATAATATCTTTTTTCTTAGGACAAAAATATTTCTAGTAGAAAATCACATTAATATCATTCCATTTCAATCATTCTATATCTTCCTCTATAGTGTTTTGAATCAAAGACCACCATTGATCTACATATCCCCTTATTTGATATATAATAATGATAACCTTCTCTTTTTCACTATATATCAACATAAGGAATATATTTTTTAAATACTTATCCCTTTTTTCTAACACTAAGGGATTGATAATTCAATTAAAATATGGATTTTTATTTTTTATAAAGTGTTCCAGCATTGTAACAATATGTTTAGGAATAATAGGTTTTTTTCTTTTCAAGTAATTTTATTTTTCATAACCTATTTTGACTGAATCAATATTTTCATATTATTTGTTTCTCTAACATCAGCTTCATTGATTTAATAGGGGAAAATACTGGAACATACTATAGGTGTTGATATGGTTTATGTTCTTTCCATTTAATACAATTTATAAACAATTTATTATATATAATTAGTAAATGGATAAAACCAAAAATAAAAAACAATAGTCTAAAATTCTTCTAAATTTATTAAAAATTCATGTCATATAATATATAAATATTTATAGAATATAATAAGGATTTATAATATATTTATGTTCTCTAACTATGTTATTCTAAATCTTGTTTTTAATTTTTCCACTATACATGATTTTATACTAACTATAACACCCAAACTTGAATAACCTAGAGCCCATGGTTATATCATTACATTCATATAAAATAAATATCTAATATGTTCCAATAGTTTAGTAGTATCAGGAAATTAAATAAATAAATTAATGTTACAGTACATTGGAAACTAATGACACATCATTAGAAAGAATGAAGAAAATTATTATTTCTCCTTATAAATCCATATGTCATATGTAGTGATCTTCATGGTTTCCTAGAAAAATGGGAAACCATATAAATGAGTGAGCTCATAAGCATAGTATTGGGTAGTTTAAAATAGAATCCAACACAACATAATCATTTCAAACATAATGTGGAAATGATAAGTAATTGAATGAAATTCATAGGAATGATAATATGATAATATATTCACTAAGAATTAGGGATATCAAATTTCTATAAACACAAACTTCCATGTCAAAATAAACTTATGAAAATGGTGAACACATTCCAAACAAAATATTAACCCACATGGGACCCAACAAAGATTACACCAGCTACATAACTATCATCAATCCATTTAATAATACCATTATAGAGAAATAATACTTCCATAATACCATAAATACATAGTATATAGAGGGATTTATGTATTGGATTTTATGACTCTGGTAAAATTTATATAATATAATGAAATATGATTTTTTTATAATCAGAGCTAATATATCTCTCTCATTTCTAACACAATATGGTGTTTTTAAATATGAATCATAATAAAACAATTCATTAAAATAAAAAGTAATTTAAAAATATTTCACAAATAATGAATGAGAATATATTAAGAACCCTTACTTCCAATGTAGACTGTTGAAGCCTCATAACAATATCTTACTACCATAAAAACTACTTATAGATACTATTGATAGAAAAAGTGGATGGTTATATATGATCTATAATTTTGGACTAAAGAGGAATGTGAGTATGGGTGGGTTTTTAGAAAAATGTGTTAGAATTATTTGTTAATTTCTAATAATAGAAAATTCAAATCTAGGTTATGGAAAATGAAAACCCATTAGACTAACAATGGTTTTATTAATTTTTATTTTTTAATTTAATACATGGGTTTTAATATTTTTATTTCTTATAATTAAGATTTATAATTTTAAGTTACTTTAGCAATGAAAATACAATTTTTCCATAAAATAATGATTTTAGAACCTTAATTTCCTTTTTTATCATTATAAATTAATTTTTAGGTCTGGAGAAACATTTTAACTAATTAAATTCCATTATATTATAAAAATAATATTTTTTTATCTTATTTCACTTATATTAATTATTTCATTATTTTCACATCATAATTATATGATAATACTAACTATATTTTCATAAAATAATTTACTATTTACTCAAAAATTTGAATATCTCATTAAATTATGATAAATTACCCATTCAATAATTTTGGAATTCTAATTTATATTTAAATTACATTTTATCAAATTAACTCCATATATATTATATTTTTTAAAATAAAACTCTAATTTGTTTACAAAATTATGCATTTGGTGCAAAACATTTAAATAATATTTCTTCAAGTAAATATTATATTTATTCTTGGTCAAATGTGTTTAATTATACTAAAATTAATTAAATAATAGAAAATTTTATTAATTAATAATTATATTATTATCATATAATTATAATCATTATATGGGAAACATATATGAATAATTATCGTGATACTATTACAATATTTAGATTTGCATTGGATGGATTCCAATGGTTAGATTACCCCTTTTATATACACTTCATTCATACATCCTTAGATAATTTATATCCTTTTATTATTTATAATAACATTTCTATTCTATTTCTTAATATTTTTATAATAATAGAAAAATTAATTTTTTTTCATTATTTTTAAAGGATGATCCCATAATGTTTAAGATTATTGTTCTATTTTATATTGTTACTTGTTATCTAATACATATTTTCACTATTTTTGTGAATGCATTTTTATTGTTCTATACTGTATTATTATTTTTATATAATTATAAGTAATAGAATATGTATTGTGAAGTAGTCTTGTTCATGAATTATTTAGTTATAATAATTAAATATTAGTCCTTCTAAAAATATAATCAATGATATATGAAAAAAATATTTAATTATAAATTGAAGCATAAATTATGTATTGAAATAAAAAAAGTGCTACCCCATTCTTAATTCACTAATTCATAAAAGTTTAGCCTCAATTTATGAAATTTAGTGAGTTCCTCCTCATGGAATGAGACCTCTAATTAACTCTTAATATTAATCATCAACAGTTTCTAAACACAGTCAGATAATTAAGGGAGGAATTTATATAAAAAATTTAGGGCAATTGAAATTTTCTAAAGACACAAAATGGACCGATCTTTTGTCCCAAAACCCGTATGAAATATAAATATATCTTAGGTAAAACACTCTATCTAGAGTCAAATTGTGATAATGAATTTTATTTTTACTGTTTTTTTGGATTTATAAATAAATAAGAATCATTGATGAGAGTGAGGGGTAAACCTAATATTTTTAAATTAATAATTTTTTTTAAATATAATAGAGACTATAAAAATATACTAACCACATGAACAATCAATAAAATATTTATAAAATTGTATTAAATGATTCCATATAAATTATTTTATTCTATATCCTTATGACATTTAAGGGGTTTTTATAACAAAATGAAAAGGCCTTATAAATGTGTAAGGATAGTGATCATGCATCATGTTCTCATACTTCCATGTGCATCCCTAAAAATTATCATACTACCAGAAGATGTGAACTAATGGGACCACCCACCCATGTATGGTATTCCTTTATCATACCCCGATTGACAATAAGTAATTTTCAAAGTTAGGGCTATCTATAATGGATTAACCTATAAGATAATGTGTGATAGATCATAGAGATACATATTTCACTACAACATGTGTAAGATATTGTATATCTGGTCCAACTATTGAAGTAACACTAGGTAGTAGAAAACCTATCTTACCAAAAAAAATTCTAATATTCCAAAGAACCTCAAGGATAGGTTTCCTCCATGATCAAATCTCCTCAAATTGAATCTTGGAGAGAACATTATAAACATGTTATATCCTTTCGTAACCACTATAAATCTTCACCCATGGGTTTCTTTTTGAATTTTAATGATTTTTTTTCATATTAACTCTTACATCACTTATATATTATCTATCATCAACCATAAAAACCATAGTCTAAGAGGTTATGACATTCCAATATTCACCCTATAAAGTGGAGATGTATATGATCTCTAATATAGATACACAAAATAATCAAACCAATATAAGGATGGTAACAATTATTTTATGTGAAATATAATATGGGTAGGTGATTATTCTACCTCCTACTAAATTTAAGTGTGCATTCCCATATCATACCCTAATGAACATGAATGTCCTCTCACTATAGTCATCAATATGTGGGGGGAACACTGTAAAAAACCAAAAATAAGACCCAAAAAATATAAAAAACTTCTTAAAATTTTTAATTTGAATTGAAAATCTCTTATAAAATAGATCAACAAGGGAATGTACTTAAATCACATAATATTATCTATGTACAAAAGTCCCAAGAACTTTTCCCAACTCTACTCTCAAATAGAGAAGATGTGGGTTGACTTGATTGTGCATGATAAATATCTCCTACATTATTATTTACAATAATAAAATTTGTAATTACTAACATAAATTTCTAAATTATAAAATACCACATCAATATTGAAACCTCAAGGGTTTGTCACAATCTTTGTAGGAGCTAGTTCTTAATCTTCACAAGAAGATATGTGAAGAACTCCGAGATAAAATCTTTTGAAATTTGTTTAATGAAAGGCCATAAAAATTAACCCTAAATGATCTAGAAAATTTTAATCATACTTGAATGTAAATCCAAGGGTGGTTTTTATACTCTAACACATCCTATATAGGTTATCTGGTCCACTCTATGTCCCTATAAAGTGATAATGTTTTATTTTCCTTCATGGAATTATTAATGGGAACCACCTAACAATATTTGGTCATAAAAAATATAACTATTTGAGTCATAAATATTATAACTCATACTTTAAAATTATATATATTACATCTAAATAAATTAATATTCATTAATAACATAACAAAACTATGCTACAGCCTTATTTGTTTAGTGTCTCTAGAAAATTCAAAACATAAACAAGTTATTTAAAAAATATCTATATCATCTTCTGCATATACCTTCATAACGAGAACCATTTTTGAAAAATATTACTTAATACCTTTATTCATATCCTAAGGAAAATAAACATAAGAAAAGGGTGATCATATAAGCTTAGTAAGGGTAATAAAGGGATATGACATAAGTATAAGTGAATACGAACATTAAAATAACTTTTGAAAAGTACATCATACTTGTCAAGTATCATGGTATTGAGTTATGTACTAAATCATGGAAGTTCATAAGACGTGAATTATAAAGAACATAATTCATATAGGTATAACATAAGAATAGAAATTATATAATACACATTATTATTGAAAAAATATATATATTAGTCAAGGCTCACTATGAGGATCATCTAAGCAGACTAAATCACTTACTAAACTGAGTTCACTTCTCATTCCGTCCCTGTATTACTGGACTAATTTTACTTCTTTTTCTTGTCCTTTCTAACTCATGAGAGAGAAATATTTACCCAATAAATTGCAGGGGGTTATAGTTCCCACCCATCATATAATAAAAACCATATATGTGTGCCATAAGAACATAATTCATTCCTCATATTAGAACCCATAAAAAGAAATGGGGTTCATAAGTATTTCATGATAAAATAACATAAGAAAATGAAACAGAATTCATAAACACCATCCACTCATAAATATAAACAATTAATAAAAAATAAATAAAATATCATTAGATTATATCCCCAATGGAACATAATTAACATTAAATAATTTAGTCTTATATGGAAATTATTTTGAAATATCACTTGAAAATAAGTCTTGAGGAAAATATAAATTCCATTTTAAAAACATTTTTTATAGCCATGAAACTCAAAAGGAAAACGTTTTATTTTAAATTAACTTTATGAGATTATAAAGGAATCATAAATACATTAATTAATTATGAATGTTGAAAAATCCATTCATTTTTTACATGTTAAAAATATCATTCCTTTTATACTTTTTTTCCGTAAAATTCATAAAGAACCTTATTTGGAAAACGACATGAAAATCATTTCAAACCGTATAGCAGAAATTCAAAAACGTGTAAAAAATTCATTAAAAATTTTTAGAATAATAGTAAAAATATTTTGGGAAACATTTTTAAGAAAAAAGGACTTGGATGATAAATAATCACCAGAAAATACTTTTGTATAAACAATCTCTAATAATAATGAGATTGTGAAATTGACTATTAGCTTAGGTTTGATTAACTTTTTACATATATGAAACTATTTTATAATGGTTTAAAACATGTTATTATTTTCTCTAGTAACATATTTAAATTAATTATATCATATATAATCATTTTATGTAATCTTATTACCTGTTTATTAAGAATATTTCATTATTACCCTTCTTTCGGGTGTCAAATGCTTCAATTTACTTTTCATATTTTATCATATAAGTCCTATTAATTTTGAATATTATATAGTTATAACATTTTCATAATTATATTAAGCTAATATATATCATATTTATTCATTATATACATTTAAATAATCATTCAAGAATTGTGAACATGGAAAATGAATCACATCGTGTTGTGGAGATGGTAGGTTGTACATAGATATGAGAAAAAGATTCATTCCATTAATGGTGAAAGGGTAAGGTAGTGGGTGGAATATTAATATAATTTTATGATATATATATATATATATATATATATATATTATTTCCATCATTTTACCCATCCACATAAAGCGGTGATGAAAAAAAACGGATTACACCACAACGTGGAGACGGTAAGCCATGTGTACGTACACTCAATGCTATTGTTTCTTTTAGGATGGATAATAGGTGGAAAATGGTTGTTCTGTAATCATAATTACATATAATGATATTAATTATATTCATGTTATTACATTATAATGGATTCAACACATGAAGAGTAAGTAAATGAATAAATAGAATTCAAAGAGTTGGTAAGGTTGATTACCTCTTCTTCAGTGAACTTCTATTAGATATCCTCTTAGGGAAACTAGGGTTAGACTTTATAGAAGAAAATAAAATATATAATATGTCTATGTAATTTGACAAGATAAATTTTTAGGGGATGGTTGAGCTTTGAATCCTCAATGTGATGTGAATAATTGAGAGGGTACGTAAGAACCCAATATTTCACTCAGGTGTAGATCCATTAAAATTTGGTCTAATTCAATTTTATGGAACTAATATTGATGTCTAATGAGTTAGTGGAGGTCCTAGGGATGTTTGGGGACTATTTAGAGATCGTATCATGGATTTTTGGAGGGAAATGACCTATCACACAGTTAGTTTAAATTGTGAAATTTATACCACATAGTTTTTTTAACCATGCGAGTCTGGATAGTGGGTTGGAATAGGCCACGTGATTTTATCTAACCATGAGAGTTAGGACACACAATCATGTGAAATGTTGTAAAAATTTATAGAGTTTCTTCGCATGGTTGGTTCATGGTTTCCTTAACTATGTATCCTAACCATGCAGGTTCTTGTTCCTATTGATGCTCATGCATGATTTGCACATGGTTTGGACAAACAATGTGGCCAAACCGTGCATAGTGAAAACTTGAGGGAAATGATAGTTTATACCTTAAAATATCTATTAAAATAAAACATCAACTCCTTTGGGTATTCTAATGGAAAAACCCTCTAAAAAATTCCTCTTTTGATGATTTTTAAGCTTAATCATGGAATTCAGATCTACCATCCATTCAGAGTCTGAATTGATCACCATTCATCTTATTGGATAAGCATGACTAAATTCTCATTCATTTTAAATCTTACTTATTTATTCATCCTATATACAATTCTATTTGGATTCAAGATCATATTCCCCAATTTTAGGGAATTGATACGTTCTTCAGATCTAATCCAATCTAGGACGAACTAAAGGTTGATACTGGATGAGGAGAGTCGTATGATCTTAAGGTAGGTTTTCTATAACTCTATTATCAATTTCCCTCATTTTGGGAACTACCATGTCACTGATTCTATTTAATTGGAATTTTTTTATTAAATATATATTTCATACTAATATTTGTTAGGACCATGTACCTTGACCCGTGTCATATATGTAATTAATTGGTGGTTGTTATGCCCATAACTCCAACCACCTCATGTTGGGTGATTTTCGATATACAAGATTTTAGTGTTTTGACACCTATGAGACATACTTCAGATGTGTTTGATATTGAAAACTCAAATGGTACAACTTATTGCCTTATATGGGAATTTAATTGAGAAATGGAAAGTGTATCATTCCTTTCCACTTAACCCATCTAAGGCAGGTGCCTAAATTGAACTTGATTAATGAATTTTAAATGAAATGGAAATTATATCATATGAATATGAATTGGACTAGTTATATTATATGAGCTACATTTGGTTGATTTTCCTTAATACATATTTGAAATGTTTTTGAAAGGTAATAGAGATAACCAGGTATCAAGATATGAAATGGCATAATTGGTTTCCAGACCCTTGGCCCTATCACTCTAATGAAAGGAAAGTCTTGGAAATTTATCTTAATTAATGATTATTATTAAAATGTTTTCAAATAGATGCATGTTTCTTGATTCCTTTTCACTTCTAATAAAGGCATGGAATGAACCTTTGACTTGTTAAATAGAATAGTTATAATATAGCCTAACTTATTAATGTACTAAACAAAAAGGTTCTTAGTCATACTTATGAACCATGATATATCTATAGAAGTGGTTATACTCAAGTTAGTATGTGGATTCCTAAGGGAATGTATTGGGAACTCATGGATGCCATTCTGATTCAAAGATATTAGTTGCCTTAGTTTAGGCCCACCATATAACTAGATCATCGTTTATTAGTGGATTCCCGGTATGAGACTAAAGGATCCATCAGTTTCTATTACCGAATTACTTGGATACACTCCTTGGATCTAGCATGGTTTCTATATACACATGGTCCCTTGATTATACCCTTGGGCCTGGCCATTTCTCACCCTATTTTACTTGGATATACTCCTTAGACTCAGTTATATAACACTATTGTGGAATTCCATGTAACATGATACATGGATTACACTCTTACCCTTAGCCAGCATGTATTTATTACTGAGTTGGAGACCCTTGGAAACACGATTGAATTGGTTATTATGATTGAAACCTTTTTAATTTATAATTATAATGGTTTCCCTGTTATGACATGATACCACTATTAGTACTATTAAAAGGTGATGTTATAATTGGATATGCCTAATGTTATATTTTTATATAAACTAGAACCAAATTAATTAATGAACTGGTTTCTGGTTCAGACACCAAATGTTGGCTAAAGCAGGTACTTGGGTAATTACATTTACTGTACTTAAAATGTTTTTTATAAATGCATGCTTGAACACTTCCAATTTATATTAAATGAACAGGATATTGTAGATTTCATTGGTGGTGTCCTACTAAGATTTACATCACACCCTATTTGGGTGCCTCTAGTACACAGGAATACTATGTATATGTAGGTGTCAATAAAGGGATGCATAAGGCTTCAGAAACTTGATTGATTCTTGTTCTTGGATGGAGCTAGCAGTAGATGACCGAGATGGAGCTATGATACTTGCAATAGTTTTTAATTAATTTCTCTAATTTTGTATAGAATGCTTGTCTGCAACTTTTATACCTATTTTCTATCTCTCTAGATACATGAGATAACATCATCAACATTTTTATAATAATATCAATTACTCTAGTTGATTTAGTTGTTATTAATTACTCATGTGTACTTCTACTTTACTATTTACTATCAAAATACTTCCCATATTTACTTATCTCCTTTTATATTATACATATCCATTGTGATACACTCTGGTAAAGAGGGTATAGTCTCCCAAAGAATAGACCCTAGGAACTCGCTAATAGTCGGCAACCTATGACATTCAGGAAGATGTGCTTGATCCCATTGGCCCACCGGGCTTAGGGAGCCTTAAGTGGAATCTGAGTATGGGACCTCAAAAGTGGTATATAAGCGATTCCTTTATTGATTTACGATTTAGATACAATATATTGTAGATTTGGAACACTATGGAACTTGGTTATAAGTCATGTTTGGGTGTCACAAACCCATATTCGGGGTAAATACCGAGTTGCCTGAATTTGAATTGTTGTTTTAATTTTCCCTATCACAGTTGATGTTATTTCACAGTTGGGTGACACACATTCTATGTAGTTGTTGTTGTTTATTATTTTGATTGAGGTTACATTTCATCCTTGGACTGATGATATGAGGGTAATAACCATTTTTACCTAGATCGTAGTAGGAGCCGGGTATTCACATGTCATGTATATTTCCATTCCATATAGGAGCATCACACTATTTCATTGCTTGATATTCCTATGATTGTTGACTGATCCCTTCCATGTATATATTATTTTGATTCTTTTGGGATATGATTATGGGAATACCAATTTCAATTCATGAGGTGTTATGGTCCCTCATGGGTTGGAATGACTAATTTACTAAATCATCCCTATAATTATGAAGACAATTGGTATTAATCTCAGTGATAAGAATTATATTACTTGATTGACTGGGGTGGGAAATTCCTTTTCAATGAACATTGGAAAATAGAAATTAGAGAATGCAACTTGATAATGAACATGAGTTTTTAAATGAAAAGGTTTCATGTCCTTGTCTTGCCTTGTAAAATATATGAAAGGTAAAGGAGTGAACTTGGAAATTAAAAATGAAATGAAATTTAATGGTATCTAGTAAATTAAGAGGAAAACTATTATTGACCCTTCATCTATTGGAACCCTGGTAACATATAATTATGAACTTACCAAAACATGGCCTTTTAATCTAGTAGTTCGGGTTGTATGCTATAGGTAGTGAGCCCTTCCTTTCATTCAACTTCCAATAATGTTTCTATCTATTATATTAAAGATTGTTATTAGCTGTGTAATTGGAATTTTTAGACCAATTCCATCCAGAATTCCTCATGTCAGGCACCAAGTGGGTGTTGATGACCATGCTCGAGACGTGTTGGGCCCTGATATTCTAGTATTGTCTCTATGAGTTCCACTAGAGGAACTACCTACTGTAAGTACAGTATAACTGAAAATCTAGTACAACTATAGTAAAGTAAAATAGAAACCACTGATTCATCCTCCAGAAATCCCACCTGAAGTGTGGGTACAGATGGCCTCCTCAGCACCTCGGGTCTGGTCGTCCGCTCTGTGTACGTCTCGCCAAGTGGTCCACCTTCGGGTACTGTCCAGCTTCTCAAGCCTCCATCTCGATTAGTTTTGTCCACTGTCTGCATCCAATGCAACGTAGTACGGGCAGAACCCGTGTAGGGGTGGGTATATGATACTCAGTAGGGACCCCGAAACCCCTGAAGGTCTCCCAGAATCCACGAAGGATAAACCACAGAAGAAAGATACAATCACGAAGTATCAACAAACTCTACTTAGGTATATGCCCATACATATACCTAAGTTATCAATCACAGTCTAACTCCAACTCTCGAACCCATGCACAACCCAATCCACACAAGAAAGCAAGTCAATCACATCGATGATAATGTTTGAAAGTCAAGAATCAACTCACACAGGTATACATCATTCGTATTGCGATAGAGATGATCAGATGTAGTCACTGATTCATCTAAGCTATCAGACCCACTTAGGATACTAGACCAGCTAAGCTATCGGACCCACGTAGGATACTATACCAGCTAAGCTGTCGGACCCACGTAGGATACTAGACCAGCTACTCTGTCAGACCCACTCATGATACAAGTACAGAAGTCAAACTGTCAAACCCACTTAGGATACAAGAATAGTAGTCATCGCTGTCAAACCCACAGAGGATCCCAGTACAGAAGTCATCGCCATTGAACCCACGAAGGATTCCAATATGGTAGACGTTGTCATCGAACCCACGGAGGATCCTAGTATGGAAGTCATCGTCACCGAACCCACCGTGGATCCTAGTATGATAGACGTCGTCGTCGAACCCACAGAGGATCCTAGTACGGTAGTCGTCGTAGTCGCAACCAGCTCTAGGTTTCCTGCACACAGCATGCTCGATTCTGGGAGGGTCCGCTCCTCGAGCCAAGAGGTCGATAGATCAACTATCATGAAGTCCTGAGTTGATGTATCCAAAAGTTCTGTCTCGTCATAAGAAAACCAACGCAACAAATGGCGTGCCAATCAGACGCCCTATCTAAGAGTTATTAACTTTTCTGTTCCAGGGGCCTGGTTGGATTTTGGGTAAAATAAAACTTGGACATACTCCAGTATCATCCGAATATCATGCGGATTATTCCAAAAGGATCACCTCGTCAAAAGTAAACCAACGTTGTTGACGACACGTCAATCGAACATCCGGTCCTTAAGTTATAATCCTTTCCGCTCCGAGGGCCCGGTTTTTTTCAAGTCTGAACCAATCCGGCCATTTTTCAAAGTCGTCCAAAACTCACATTGAGTAATGAAAAAAGGACTTTCTCATCACAAGGGTCCCAATTCCGCAAACGGCGCATCGATCAGACGCACGGTCGTGAAGTTATTCGCATTTATGTGAAACGGGATCGGCCCGTCCTGGCTCGGTGGGTCTCAACCGGATAATGGGTTAGCCCGACCCGATATAGCGTGGCCCGACATGGTGGGGCACGACCCAACCCGGCTGGCGCGGCCCGGCCAGCTATTGGCCGCGGCTCAGCCAACCGGCTGAGCGACGCGGAGCGAGGGGGGGGGGGGGGGCACATCCCCCCGACTTCCCGAACAGGTGGCGCCGAGCGGCGCCACCCTCCTTCCCGGTAGGCCGAAGCCGGTCGGCTTATCTAGCGCGAGCGGCCCACTTGGGCAGGCCGCTGTCCACTACACGCGGCACCAGGCAACGTCGCGGCGTTCTCCAACCCGGCCGACCGACTAGCCGGCCGGTTCACCCGCCGAAGCGGCCCGTGGAGTGCGGGTCATGGACCTTTGCAGCACGGTGCCTTGGGGCTCTGCGGTTCCACCAGCCCAGCCGGCTACGGGCTGCCAGTTTTTCTTTGGCCGAGCTGCCCGCGGTTGCGGGCCGTAGTTCTTCCGCACATGGCCGGCGCGTGGCCACCGCCTTCCCTCATTGTTGCATCTTTCAACACACCTCCATCACAAATAAAATCAGGAATCATCGGAGGGTTGTCGGGCTATGTTCGTTTGGCACGCGCCCTCCATGTTAGGCAGTAGCAGTTGGCCAAAGAAATTCCAATGGATTCAACATGAACGAGATAATTTATTCACGTAGAATTATACAAAACCCCTACCACTAATTGACATCGCACATCGAAAAGCCACGGAAGACGATCGTCGCGGTAGTCGGGTGTCGTGGTAAATGGTGTCACGGAGAATGGTGTCATCCCATCAACGTTGGAGGAAGATTCGTTGATGTAGGAGACGCTTCATGCGAGCAGTGTCTTCCCCCTTGATGCAGAGGAAGAAGAAGGTAGGAGAAGTCGTGGAGCGTTCTTCACCGAGAGAGGATGATGTTCTTCATGGAAGAATGAAGCTCCTCTAATTCTCCAAAGGTTCCACACCAAAATATTTGCTAAGGAAAATATTATAATAGGCTTATCAAATTTTAAAGAATTTCCATGCAAAATAAAAATAATTCAAATAAGAGGTGCCAATTAATTAATAAGGTTATTAAATAAATGGGTTGACATCATCAATGTTTGGGACATGGAGAGGCTCCACCATAATGAGGGGAGGAGTTAAATAATTAAAGGGGGGTTTAAGGGAGTTAAGGAAAGATGAAACGATTAGAGATTGTGTGGGCCCCACCACACTAAATCCTCTCATGGGAGGTTATGTTGGTGTGGGTCCCACTTCTAAATCCTCTTGGGAGGAAATAAACGCCACCAAATAATAAAATTGTGTACCAACAATTTTATTAATTTAGTATGAATTACTCAAAAAATAACTTTCAACCCACATAAAACGAAACTGCGGTAAAGGTCCCCTTAAGCGAATATCGGCGTTGCGATTTCATCTATGTCCCCTGTTTTCAATTCCGAGCACCGGTTCAAAAGATAGGAAAACTCGCACGTACATTTACTGAACCTACTAAAAAAAACTTCAGAAAATGATTCCGGGCACACCGGGCCTTAGAATCAAGTGCTGTCAGAAACCACAGACTCGTAAAATTCCAAAGTATTTAAGAAAAAAAAATTCCTTGAAATTTCCAAGTCTTTACATTACTCCCACCTTAGGTATTTAGGTACTTGTAAAGCTACAACACACACTAGGGAAACAAATGGGGGTACTGATCTCGCATCTGAGCCTCCCACTCCCAAGTGCTCTCCTGGAGGTTCTCATGCTGCCAGCGAATGCGCACCAGAGGAATCGACCATCCACGTAGGACCCGCTCCTATCGATCCTCAATCTCTACCGGGACCTCCGTAAAAGTAGCCTTGTCATTGATGTCCAGCTCATCATGGTTGATGATGTGGGACGGGTCATGCATGTATGTACTCAACTGAGATACGTGGAAGATTTCATGAAACCGGTGCAACTGAGGTGGAAGGGCCAGGCGGTAAGCCACCTCGCCTACTCTGCTGAGGACCTGGAAAGGTCTGATGAAACGTCGAGATAACTTGCCACCCCGACCAAATCTCCTTAGACCTCGTCGAGGTGAGACTCGTAGGAAGACGTGGTCGTCATCCTCGAAGTCCAGTTGTCTCCATATCCTATCAGCATAGGACTTCTGTCTACTTTGTGCAGTCTTCATCCAGTCTTGGATGATCGGCACCTTCTCCATCATAGGCTGCACCATCTCTAGTCCTACAAGTGATGAATCCCCTGGGTCAGTCCAGTACAGAGGCGATCTACATGGTCGGTCGTACAATGCCTCCCTGACTCGCTAAAGTAGTGAAGGAGTGACTATGATAGACTGCAAAAAGGATGCTCCATCCCTATCCACAAAGGATATCTGTAACGCGGCCAGCTGATCCATCGCCTCTCCTAGTAGCTGAATGCCTGATCTCCCACTGAGAGCATCTGCTGCAATGTTGCCCTTCCTAGGAGTATGGACTATCTTAAAGTCATAGTCCCGGAGGGACTCAAGACAACATCACCATCTCAGGTCCAGGTCCTTCTACGAGAAGACACACCTGAGACTTTTGAGTTTAGAGTAAACCATAAATCGTTCACTCAAGGAACTATGGGTGTGACTAGATATTTGTAAAGAACTCGACTACACCCTTTTTCACTTACATCCTACAAGATCTGCTAAGATTTATCCTTTGCAGAGAAGAGAAATCTGGTCTCATCCCCTAGATGAACCACATTCTTTTCCTAATATAGTCAATCCTGACATGAAGAGTACTATTTCATGCCATGTATGGCGTTGTAAGGCCTCGACGCTACTACCAAGATATCCAACTGTTACTTTCACCTCCAAGGGTCGAGTCACACTGTTGGCAGTAGTGTGTGGTCACTGGGTATCCTCTAGTAGGAATATCGAATGTGAGGGTCAAGTCAACAGTTTTAACCTGAACCTCTCAGTATCAACCATACGAAAAGGTAGGAAAGAAAACATCACAGAGAAATGTGTCTTTTATTATGGCAGCTCAAAGTACAAAGACACAAAGCAACCCCAAACAATGACATAATCAAAACTAGAAGCATCATGAACAAAAGTCCCCATGCCTGGAACTAGTCCCGCTCCTATCCACCATCTCCCGGAGCACTATGGTCATAGGCCTCAGCTGCCTGAAGCTGAGATCTCCCCTGTCAACTTATTCTCTGCGGTCGGGGTGGTCCTCCTGGTGGTGGTGGTGGTAGGGCCTCGAAACGTCGTCCACCACCTACTGCTCGGCCAGCTCCTCTTCCACGTCCGCCTTCTCCTGGCGGACCACCACTGTCGAACCTCTGCCTCTGCCTGAGAGGTCCATCTACTGCCTACTGCTCATCTGCAGGGCTGGTCTGGCAGTCTCAAGCCATGTGACCCTGCCCGCCGCATGCATATCACTTCCTGCTCCTCGTATGGCTGGCTCTGTTTCGTGTGCCCCGCACAACCGAACATGTATCTTGAGGTATCCCACATGATGGCTTGGTCCGCTTGGACCTCTACGTCAACTGTCTACTACCGGTTGCAGAAGACTCCACTACGTGTCGTCCTGTGGAGGGTCTCACCACTGGTGACTGCTCAGTGAGAAAACTCTCAACTAGAAGGTATATCTCTAGCACCCCTTCCTGCGTCGGGATTTTGAGGGAGATCATTGAAGCCATGATCTCATGCCTGAGTCCCTGGTCGAAGGTACAGGCCCTGAAGAACAGGACCCGTACCATATCCATGGAGTAGCGTGAGAGGTCAGTGAACCATGCTGAGTACTGAGCTACTATCATGCTGCCATACTGTAGACAAAGTAACTCTTGAATCCACACCGCACAAAGGGTGGCTGGTACAAACACTTCCCAGAATAGGCTCTCGATGTCTATCCAGAGTAGTGATGCCTCTTCATACACATGGAGCATTAGGATCCACCATCTTCATGTCACTGCATGTAGGAGACTCGCGGTAAGGATCACCATGAGGTCGGCTGGTGTACTTACCAATACAAAAACTCTGACGGTAGCCTCCAGCCAATCCTCAGCTTCCTGGGGGTCCATCTCTCCCCAGAACCTGGGTGGCCTCTGTCACTGGAACTCGTGAAACACAATAAGATGGCATGCACTCTCTTCTGCTGGGGATGATGGTATCGGTGGCCCAGTGGGGTAGTGGTACCGTTGGTGCCTCCGCTGTGGAGGGGCCCTGCATCGAGGCCTCGTCGCTCAGTGGGCTACGATCTCATATGTAACTCAGAACCCAAGATGGCTGCCTTCGTGGGGCCATCCTGAAAAGGAATAGGTGCACCACGGTTTAAAAAGTATTCCTGGTGAGATGACACAAAGTAATCGTGGAGAAAACTTTTTCAAAGGAAACACACACACAATTATTGTTTTCGTGCACTAAGTTGGAATTCAGAGATCAAGGTCCTAGTGTATGGATACGTTAGATGCCACACTAACACTGGACTCCCTGGACTGAGAACCACACTCAATCCTCTTAACACCATTGCTTCATAGAAAATAATGATCAGAGTCCTATGTTCTGTGGTAGAACTGACTCCTCTGATACCAATTTGTCACGACCTGTCCTCAGGGCCCGTGTCGTGACAACCCAATCCCGCCTTCTATAGGCCAGGGGATGGAGACTAGCACCAAAGGCATAAATCCCAATAAAAATGGAAGTCAATGACTTTATAAAAGCAAAAAAACACAACAGAGTACACAACATAAGATATAACTAAGTAATAGTGAATACACAAGTATGTGCTGAAAGGAAAGGGGCCGGAAATACAAGCCCAACTGTAAGTACAGTATAACTGAAAAGCTAGTACAACTACAGTAAAGTAAAACAACAACCACTGAGTCATCCTCCGGAAATACCACCTAAATGGTGGGTACAGATGGCCTCCTCAGCACCTCGGGTCTAGCCGTCCGCTCCGTGTATGTCTCACCATGTGGTCCACCTCCGGGTACCGTCTAGCTGCTCAAGCCTCCATCTTGATCAGTGTTTTCCGTCGTCTGCATCCAACTCAACGTAGTGTGGGCATAGCCCATGCAGGGGTGAGTATATGATATTTAGTAGGGACCTCGAGACCCCTCAAGGTCTCCTAGAATCCATGAAGTATAAACCACAAAAGAAAGATACAATCACGAAATATCAACCAACTCTACTTAGGTATATGTCCATACATATACCTAAGTTATCAATCACAGTCTGACTCCAACTCTCAAACCCAAGCACAACTCAGTCCACACAAGAAAGCAAGTCAATCACATAGATGAAATTATTTGAAAGTCAAGACTAAGCTCACATAGGTATACTTCTTTTGTATTGTGATAGAGATAATCAGATGTAGTCACTGATTCATCTAAGCTATCAGACCCATGTAGGATACTAGACCAGCTAAGATGTCGGACCCACGTAGGATACTAGATCACCTACTCTGTTGGACCCACTCAGGATACAAGTATAGAAGTCAAAATATCGTACCCACTTAGGATACAAGAATAGTATTCCTTATTGTCGAACCCACAGAGGATCACAATATGGTAGACATCAACGTCGAACCCATGGAGGATCCCTGTATGGTAGTCGTTGCAGTCATAGCCAACTCTAGGGTTCCCGCACACAACACACTTGATTCTAGAAGGGTTCGCTCCTCGAGACAAGGGGTCGATACATCAACTATCACAAATTCCTGAGTTTATGTATCTAGAAGTTCCATCTCGTCATAAGGAACCCAACGCAATAGATGGCGCGTCAATCAGATGCCCATTCTGAGAGTTATTAACTTTTCCGTTCTAGGGGCCCAATTGTATTTTGGGTACAATCCAACCTAGCCATACTCCAGTCTAATCTGAATCCCATGTGGAGTATGCCAAAAGGATCATCTCGTCAAAATTAAACCAACGTAGTTGATGACACATCAATCGGACGTCCGGTCCTTAAGTTATAAGCGTTTCTGCTCTGAGGGCCTGGTTGGTTTTGAGTCCGAACCAACCCGGATGTTTTCCAAAGTCATCCAAAACCCACATAGAGTAAGGAAAAAAGGACCTCCTTGTCACAAGGGTTCCAATGCCGCAGACAGTGCGTCGATCGGACGCACAATCATGAAGTTATTCACATTTAAGAGAAACGGGCTCGGCCCGTCATGCCCGGAGGGCTGGCGGGTCGGCCCGTCCTGGCTCAGCGGGTCCGACCCGGCTAAGGGGTCGTCACAACCCGATATAGCGTCACCCGACCAGTTGCAGGAAGACCAGCCCATGTGAGGGCACGGCCCGGCCCGACGGGGTACGGCCCGACCAGCTGTTGGCCACGGCTCAGCTAACTGGTTGAGTGACGTGGAGCGGGGGGGGGGGGGGGGGGGGGGGTGGGAAACCCCCCGACTTCCCGAACTGGCGATGCCACCATCCTGCCCGGCTGGCCGAAGTCGGCCGGCTTCTCCAGCACGAGCGGCCCTCTTGGAAGGGCCGCTATCCACCACACGCAGCGCCGCGACCTCCTCCAACCCAGCCGGATGACGAGCCAGCCAGTTTACCCACCGAAGCGGCCCACAGAGTGCGGGCCGTGGACCTCTGCAGCGAGGAACCTTGGGGCGCCGCGGTTCTTCCGCACGCGGTCGGCATGCGGCCGCCACCATCACTATTTTCTGCCTCTTTCAACACACCTCCATCGCTAATAAAATCAAGAAACATCGGAGGGTCGTCGGGCTGTGTTCGTTCGGCCCGCGCCCTCCACGTTAGGCAGTAGCAGTTGGACGAAGACATTCCAACAGCTTCAACATGAACGAGATAATTTATTCACGTAGAATTACTCAAAACCCGTTCCACATAATTGACGTCGCACATCGGCAAGCCGTAGAAGAAGAGCGTCGCGGTAGTTAGGTGTCGTGGTAAATGGCGTCGTGGAGAACGGTGTCGTCCCATCAACATTGGAGGAAGAGTCGTTGACATAGACGACGCTTCTTGGTAGCGATGTCTTCTCCCTTGACGTGGAGGAAGAATAAGGTATGAGAAGTCGTGGAGCATTCTTCGTTGAGAGAGGATGATGTTCTTCGTGGAAGAATGAAGCTCCTCTAATTTTCCAAAGGTTCTCCACCAAAATATTTGCTAAGGCAAATATTATAATAGACTTCTCAAATTTTAAAGAATTGCCATGGAAAATCAAAATAATTCAAATGAGAGGTTCCAATTAATTAATAAGGTTATTAATTAAATGGTTTGGCATCATCAATGTTTGGGAGGTGGAGAGGATCCACCATAATGAGGGGAGGAGTTAAATAATTAAAGGGGGGTTTAAGGGAGTTAAGCGAAGATGAAAGGATTAGGGCTCGTGTGTGACCCACCACACTAAATCCTATCATGGGAGGTTATGTGGGTGTGGACCCCACCTCTAACTCCTCTTGGGAAGAAATAACCACCACAAAATAATAAAATTTTGTTCCAACAATTTTATTAATTTAGTATGAATTCCTCAAAAAAATAACTTTCAACCAGCATAAAATGCAACTGCAGTAAAGGTCCCCTTTAGAGAATACCGGCACTGCGAGCTCATCAGTGTCCTCAGTTTTCAATTCCGAGCACCAGTTCAAAGGATAGAAAACCTCGCACGTAGGGTTACTGAACGTACCTGAAAAAACTTCATAAAATGATTTCGGGCACACTGGGCCTCGGAATCAAGTTCTGTCAGAAACCACAGACTCGTAAAATTCCAAAGTATTTAAGAAAAAAAAATTCCTTGAATTATCCGGGTCTTTAGAACATCTTTCACCTATCTAACATTTATAAAATTATTAATCACAATCTTATATTTAAGCATAACCAAGGAGAGGGAAATTGTACCAGACATAGAGGACCAGGGTTGTGGCAAGCCAGTAGTTCCTCCTGTAGAAGGATGTGATCTCTAAAGGTTTCTCATTAGGGCAGTGGAAACTGGAGTACCTATACTGGTTGCTCCATGGTGTTCCACTAGTGTTTATAGTAGGGGAACTTGAAGCATCAATGTGATTGAGACCCTCTAGAGTGTTTTTCTTGAGGATATATGGGTAATATTTGGAGATTTTGTTAGACCTTTCCATCATATTCTAGTGGAAGAGTTTCCAAACCAATGCCACCTTCAGGGGTAGGTTATTTTACGTTGCATTAGGCAGGGAGTTGGAGTATCACCAAAAGACTGGATGAGGAGGAGGTATTAGTTGTGGTTTCAAAACTCCAGATCACCAGTAACACCAATAGATCAATTTTTATTATGGTAGTCAAATTGTTGCATTGGGTCGTGGTTCGGGTTAGTTTCATGCATTACAATGGATAATTCAGGATCTAGGTGTAGGATAATCTATTGTATGAGTTACTATTCTAGTATCCTCTACTATAGTATCTTCTTTATTTTATACAAGTAATTCACACTCCTTCATCTCCTTATCTATCATAGAATGTCTCGGACTGTAAAGACAGTTTTACTATGGTTTAATGTCCATACATACACCATATGGAGTATGATTAGAGGGTGTATGCCTATGGAGGGACTCCCCCATGAGGTTTCTAGTTATCCATTTCTGTGGGACCTCTTTGTTCTCAAGATTATGGGCTTTGAAATCATTATCAGGATGGATTGGTTAGTTTTGTATCATGACTCTGTAGACTGCTATCACCATAGGGTGTCATTTACATTACAATAGGAAAAGAGATATCTACACAAGGTTTATTAGGATGTCTAGTATAGAAAATATGGTTCTAAGCATCATGGATTAGGTAGATTAATGAAAAAATTGACATTCTCTTCATGGAGGATTGGGGTATACATCATCATGAATTCCCTATAGTATTGGATTGTTTCAGGGAAGTCTTTCCTGAAGATTTTTCTAGCTTACCTAATGAAAGAGGTATAGATTATGATTGAGCTCATTCCAGGAGAATCTATTGTGTCCATTCCTCTATGTAGGATGTCACCTAGTAAGCTTCATGATCTTATGTTTCAGTTAGAGAATATAAAGGCCAAAGATTTCAAATGGCCCGATACTTCATCTTGGGTTTTTCCCATGATTTTAGCCAAGAAAGAAGATGGTACATTTGTATTTTCATGGATTATATATTGTTTAAATAACATATGGTCAAGAACTAGTATCCACTACCTTGTATAGATGATCACTTTGACCAGATCTAATGGGTTAGGGTATTATCTATGATTGAACTAAGATTGGGCTATCATAAAGTGCACGTAAGGTTATCAAACGTACCTCGTACAACTTTATATAGAAGGTATAGTCTATATGAGTATCTTATTTTGTCATTCGGTCATATAAAATCACTCACCCTTTTCATGGATCTATTGAATATGGGTTTCCATCCCTGTCTGGATTCATTTGTTATAATATTTTTAGAGGACCCATTATTGTGTTCTAACACTCATAGGGACCTTGCAAAAAAAACATGAGATCATTCTGAGTACACTGAGAGAGCATTGGATTTTGGCTAATCATGCTATGTTCCACTTATTGATCAATGAAGTTTACTTATTGGGTCATTTTATCTCAGAATTAGGAGGTTATGTTGACCCAGGTATGGTGAGTGTTGTGGTTTCGTGGGAGCATCCAAAGAACATGTTTGATATATGAATTTTCTTGGGGCTGGCTGATTATTACATGAATTTTATACAAAACTTCACACACATTCCTTCACCTCTTACTGGTCTTACAAATAAGGGTGTTATGTTACTATGGATTGAAGAGTGTGAGAAATCCTTTTAAGAGTTGAAAGGGGGGATTGTCTTGGAAACTATTTTGACTCTTCCAAAACCTTGAAAAGGTTATACCATATTATGTGATGTGTCATGAATATTCATAGGAGTATTTCTAGTGATGGAGGATATAGACATTTCGTTTAAATCATGGCAGTTGAGGCCTCATAAGAGAAACTATCTGATACATGGTCTTGAGCTAGTAGTAGATTTCTATTAAATATATTGTTGAAGACACTATCTATTGGGTGAGATATTTCTGGTGTATACGGACCATAAGATCCCCAAATATATCTTTTAATAGAATGACATGAATCTCATATAGTGCATATGGGTTGAATTTCTTCATTCCATTGATTTCTAGCTAGTTTATATTCCAGAAAAAATAATGGTGGTTGCGTATGGGTTTATACAATAACTTGGGCACAAACCATATGAGACACCAGTAATGAATTGAAATTGGTGGCCCTATTCTCTGAGCTACATTTGGATTTTCATGATTTTCATGCGAAGTTTTTTACTCTCATACTTGTCAGTGACCACTTTCCTCCTTGATATGGTGAAGGGGAGGTAATTTTCAGTTCCTAAGGGTTTGGTTATCTATGAGAGCATAACAGGAGATGACCAGCCTCTAAATTAGTATGTGGACATATATAAAATCTTGAATATACATGGAAATGTCTCAGTTCTAACATATATTAGAGAGGAGCTATTTTATGAGTGCATACTTCTTAGTGGGATGTTCATCCAGTCATCTCCAAGATGTATCGAAACATGCGATGCCAGTATTGGTGTCCTGGGGTAAAACAGTAGGTAATAGACTTTATTAATAGGTGTTGCACCTGTGAGTAGGTGAAAGTGGAGAACTAGAGACATGTTGTGTTTCTAGAACCGCTTCTAACCCCATGATGGAAATGGGAAGATATTGATATGTATCTTATAGTTGGATTACCGTGGTCACCTAGCGGTAGCAGCATTGTATGGGTAATTTTTGAACAACTGGTGAAAGTATCCCGTTTCATTCATATCTGAGAACATTCTCAGTCAATGAGCTAGGAAGACTATATGTTTTTGAGATTATACAACTACATGGGGTTTCTTGTACTATCATTTCAGATTGGGTTTCTCATTTCACACAATAATTCTAGAAAGGGTTGTAAAAGGCTACATGTACATTGGTTCCTCTGAGTATAGCCTTTCACCCTCAGATTGATGGATAGTCAGAAAGGAAGATATTGGTCTTGGATGACATGATTTGAGAATACATCCTTGATTTCAACGATTATAGGGAGAAGAATTTCCCTCTCATTATGTTCTCCTATAACAATATCATTTTAGAGAAAGTTTAGATTATCCTTTTGAGGCCCTATATTATAGGCCATGATGTTCACCCATGTGCAATCTTGAGATGGGTGAGACATACCTATTAGGTCCTCATCTCATGCAGGAGACTTCGAAGAATGTTTAGCTGATTAGGAATCACAAGTATACTACTCAGTCTAAATAAAGATCTTATGCTGAACATCATAGATTAATTTTGGAGTTCAAGTGCGGGGATCATGTTTTCCTATGGGTATCACCTAGATTAGTGAATTGGTGGATACATAGTCAAGTGAAGTTGTCTCCATGATTTTTTTGTACATTTTATATTCTAGAGATAGTTAGTATGGTAGCCTATTGGCTGTTATTAAATCAAAAGTACTATTCCATGCACGACATCTTCCTTGTTTAATATCTTTTTCATTATCTTGAAAACATGTCTCATACTTTTAATCCTGAGGAAGTTGAGCTCAATGTGGATTCTTCCTTTGAGGAGTATCATATACACATCATCAACTGGATAATTAAGGCTATCTGATGAAAGTATGCACCTTTAGTATGGGTACTATTTTAGCATGATAGTGGGTAGGATGAGACCCGGGAGAGGGAGGCTGACATATGTTCCCATTGGAAGAGTTTTTCTCAAATAGTGTTTTACATCCCGTGGAAGGTGAACTCAGGGATGATTACCTTTAATGGGGGAATACTATAATAGTTTGGGTTTTAACTCAGGTATGGATCCTTTAATTTTGGTCTCATTCTTTTTTATGTACCTAATACAAATTCCTAATGAGTCATTGGAGGTCCTAGGACTGTTTGGGGAATGTTTGGAGCTTAGAACCCATATTTTTGGAGGAAAATGGCTTATCACATAGTTAATTTGAACTGTGAATGGAGGGACACATGGTTTTTTTAAAACATGCAAGGTTGGATAGTGGGATGGAATAGGGTGAACGGTTTGATCTAACTATGCAAGTTGGGATGCATAACTGTGGTAAATGTTGCAAAAAATTGTAGATATATTTATCATGGTTGGTGAAAATTATTCCAAACCATATATCCTAACTATGTGGGTTACCCTTCCTATAGATGCTCATGCATTATTTTCACACCTTTTGGCCAAACCGTGTGTAGTGTAAATTTGAGGGATATTATAGTTTTTTCTCTTAAAAACTATTTTAACATAAAGTATTCTCTAATTTTGGTATTCCAATGGATATACCCTCTAAAATTATATATTTTGATGATTTTTGAAGCCTAATATATGAATTCAGGTCTACCAAATGTTCGGATTCTGATTCGATCACTATTTATCTCGTTGGATCAACATCAGTACATTCTTGATTCCTTTTTAATATTACATTGTTATTCTTTCTATCTATGATGCTATTTGGATTCAGGATCATATTCCAAAATTCTAGGTAATTGACATGTTCTTTAGATATACTCCAATCAAGTCTGAATTAAAGGATGATACTAGATGAGGAGAGTCATACGAGCTTAAGGTAGGTGTTCTATAACTCATTTCTCATATTTTTTTCATTTCAGAAATTGTTCTGCCATCACACCAATTTCATTATTTTTAAATTATAGAATTTATATTTCATGCTTATAGTTTTAGGAACATGTACCATGACCCCTATAATAAATTTAATTCATTTTTTGTGGTTATGCCAGTAACTCAAACCACCTCACGTAGGGTGATTTTCCATATATGGGTCTTGTTTTGACACCTTTGATCCATCCTTCAGATGTTTTCAAGACTGACCAATCCAATGGTAAGTGTTCTTTCATAAAATGGAAATTGAATTGAGAAATGGAAAGTACCATCATTCATTTACACATGACCCATCTAAGGTAAGTTCCTCAATTGAACTTAATTAGGGAATTGTAAATGAAAAAGAATGCATACCTTATGAATATGCATTGTCCTAGTTATATTAAATGTGTTGAATTTGGTTTTTCATCCTTGGAACATTCTAGAAATGTTGTGAAAGGTAATGGAGATAACCAAGTAACTAGATGTGAAATGTATTAAATGGATGCAAGAACCATGGATTTGTCACGTTAATTAAAGGAAATTCTTGGAATTTCATCTTAATTAATGATTATGATTCCAATGTTGGGTAATGGTTTCATGTCTTTTGATGCCTTTTCACTTATTAGAAAGGCATGGAATGATCCTTTGACTAGTGAAATGGAATATTGATAATATGGACTAACTTATTAAATTAACTAAATGCAAGGTTCCTCATTACACATATGGACCATGAAATATCTATAGGAGTGGTCAGACTCGATTTAGTTCTTGGATTCCCGAGGGAATACCTTGGGCACTCGTGGATTCCATTCTGATTCAAGGATGGCTATTTCCTTTGTTTTGATACACCTTGGAACCCGATACTAATATATTAGTGGATGCCCATTATGAAATCATAGGATCCTTAATTTTTCTATTACAGGATGCCTTGGATACACTACTTGGATCTAGCATGGTTTCTATGTTCATGAGGTGCTTTGTTTATATCCTTGGTAATGACCATTGCTTATCCCATTTTACCTTTGATATACTCCTTGGACTCAACTAGATTACACTATTTCGGAATGCATTGGATGATGATCCTTGGATTACACACTTACCATTTGCCTGGGTGCAGTTATTACTGCATTGGAGACCCTTGGGGTCTAGGATGCCTAGGTTATTACATTGGAAATATTATATTATAATCATCATGGTCACATTATTATGAATTGGGATCACTACTAGTACTTTCATGAGTTGATGTCGGTGCTGGTTATGCTTTATGTGACCTATTTATATAAAATGTAAACAAATTATTTAATTAATTGGTTATATATTATGACTCCAGTCGAGGGATTAAGCAGGTACTTGGGTATTTACATTCACTATACTACATTATTTTTTATAAATGTATGATTTCACATGTTTAGTTTATATTACACAAACATAATGTTATAAACATCATTGGTGATGGCCTATTGAGATTTATCTCACTCCCTATACAGGCACCTATGGTACTGAAGCATACTATATATATCTAGGTTTTGAAAAAGGGAAGCATAAGGATTCAGATACTTTATTACTTTCTATTTTAGATGGAGTTTGTATTAGATGACCAAGATAAAGCTTAGGATTCTTGGGATACTTGTTTATTCCTTTTTTAAACTTTTTTATTTCATACTTTTATAATTATTGTATATATTTTCCCATATTTCTAAATACATTACATATCATCATCCGCTTTTGTATATTTACATCAGTTACTCCCGTTGATTTAGTTATTGTTTATTACTCAAGTATTCTTTGTCTATGTTGTTTATTATCACACTGATTTCTCTATTTACTTATCTACTGTTAAATTATTATGATATGATGTGATACACTTTGGTAATGAGGCCATAGTATCCACATGGACACACCCTATGCTCTCACTGCTAGTCAGAAGCCTATAGTGTTTAGGGATATGCACTTGAGGCCATACGTCACATACGACTAAGGGTAACTTTAGTGGCATCTAGTTTCGGCATATCACATTGGAGGTGCCAATTTATAATTGTGGTTTGGGGAACTTTTTGAATTTATAAAAAATTCGATTTATAATAAATTCAATATCAATCCAAATACCAACAAAATTACATTTATTTGAAGATAATATGAGATATGGTTTTAATATCATAAACCAATATATTTTATTAATGTTCTAGTATTATTTCAAAACTTATCATTTTGATTAACCCTTAGTTAGCTTATTTTAATTTTACCAACGGTAAAAAAATTTCAATCTTTCAATGTTGTGATTTTTACTTATGTGATATAAATTATACCATAAATGAATAATTTATTCGATTTTAGATAATATTATAATTATTTTATTTTTTAAGGATATTTTATTATATTTAAATAATTTAATAAAATATTATTTTTATAAAATATCATTAGTGTCAATATTGACATAATTCATTACTTATACTTTTAAAAAAATCTTCATAACTGGATAACCTTGAAAGAAATATTCTATTATATCCCTAACAGGTCAAGTCAATCAATAATTTTTTTGATTGGATTAAATATCTCAAAATATATTTATTTTAATATTTTTAAAAACATTTATTTGATATTTACATTAATAAAATAATTACTGCAACAACGTTGTGTGATAATTTAATATATGTGTTTCATTACTACAAATTAAAAATAAAATTCCATGATGAAGATAAATCATATATATTTGGGAATAATATTTATAATTTATTATATCATTTTCGTAACCATATATTGAAAATGATATAGTATTTAAAAAAAGTATGTGACATCTTTAATTTTTTATTAAATAAAAAATTATAAATATCACAATATCATCTATATGGTCCAAAAAGTAAAAAATAAACTTTTATCATGAAAATATGTTCATTATGTTAAAAATGTACATTTTTATTGGTTCATAACCTACATTTTTACCCATCTGGACACATAAAGGAAATTTAGGACAAAAAAGTGACATTTTGTGACATTATTTGATTTAATTATTATAAAAGTAATTTTCATAGAATAGTTTCCATTAAAAAATTTAATTTATATCCTTATATGTTAAGGGTCAAATTATTGTCATCTAATAAAATTTATTCTTGTTTTTGGGTCATTTTATTGTCTTTATCAATTTATAACCAAAATTACGCAATTTACTATTTACCGTGGTAATAACATTTACCAAGGTAACTATTCATATTGGCAAAAAAAGGGACTTATAAAATAAATTTCAACCTCATGTATATAAATTTTGGAGTCCATTTTTCAAAATTCGAAACACATATGTTTCATATTTTATTTTATAATAAAACTGGTAAATTTCCATGAAAAACATTATTTTCAAAAAATGGCCATTTAAAACATAAAATGTTTTTATAATAATTTTTTTTATAAAATCATATTAAAAAATAATATTTGGATTATTTTAAGTCAAAATTAACAAATTAAAATTTAAAACTAATCCAAAACATATTTTATCCTTTTTTACTTTAAAAGAAAATACAGTTTTCAGTAAAAAGCTGTATTTTAAGTATTCATTTAAAAAATAAATGTTCATAGAAATTTATAAAAAAAATTAATATAACTTTTACATAATGAATTAAAAAATGAAATTAGTTTTTTCAAATTTAACTCATAGAAATTATAATAATTAAAATTCATTAAAAGAAGAAATACTCATTTTTGAAGAATACCTATTTTTTGAAAAGTGAAGTGACATCACTAAAAATTATGTAATCATTTTCTAAGAACATACCAATACATTCATACTGATTTGGTTATTTATAGTTATTTTATAAATTAGTAATTAATATTTATTTTCTCTAATTTAATAGTTAGTTTATAAGAGGCATATAATATTATGTGGTTCATTTTAATCACTATTGCGTGCAACACAATCTATTGAGGCATTAATAAATTTTTAAAAGTATTTTTTTATTAAAATATCATGGTATTACATTATAACCCCCATGAATTTAATTTCTCTATCTAAATTTACCACGATGATACAAACAGATGAGGGTACCTCGGCCTCATCACATCCCCAGGTTTCTATGTAGCCTCCTCAAAATGATGGTTTCACCATAAAACATTAAAAAAATAAGTGGTATTGTTTTGTAGAACCTTTTATCTATGATCCAAAATCTCTATCAGTTTTTCTTCATAGGAAATATCTTTCCCTAGTGGTATTAATTAATATTTTAGTACATGCGAGGGATAAAGTATTTACTTCCTCATGAGAGATACACAGAACAAATCATGAATTTGAGAGAGATTCGATGGAAGCACCTATCTATAAGCTACCTTCCCAACCCAATCAATAATTTCAAAAGTATTGATATACCTAGGGATTTTATTTCTCTTATTGAAAAATATAGTCACCCTATTTTATGGAGCTATTCACAAAAAGAAACCTTGTCACCCACTTCAAACACTAGGTATTTTCTTTGATTGTTAGCATAACTTATATTTGGAATCCGAGATTCTCTTTTGTGTTATTGAATAGATCTAACCTTATCTACCATTTCAATAACTAGATCAAGTCCCAATACATCTATTTATCTAACTTCATTACATCATGTTGGGTTTCTTCACTTCTTACCATAGAGGGGTTCATAAGGATCCATCTGAATACTAGAGTGAAAGCTATTCTTGTAATAAAATTATATCAACAGTAGGTGTTGATCATAAACACCTTTAAAATCCATAGGGAAGTCTCTAAAAATGTCTAATAGAGTTTTAATTACCTTATCAGACTAACCAACTAGCTAAGAATGATAAGAAGTTCTGAATCATAACTATGTATCTAGATCCTATTGAAGACGTATCCATAATTTCAAGGTAAAACTTAGATCCCGATTAGATATAATGGAATGTGGTAATCCATAAAAGCATATAACTTCCTTTATATATATTCTATAAATATGATCTAGCGTGAAATATTATATACTAGTAATTAAGTGTTCTAACTTCGTAAGGTGATAAAATATAACCCATATAGTCTTATGGACTTTATATCTTTTGGGAAGTATGATGAAAAAATACATGGTAATGTTTCCCCTTTTTTATTTTGTTATCGGTAATGCATGTAACATCCCCTTAGAAATAGTTTTCATAGCCTTAAGCACAGATAGAAATATTCCACAATATCTTTCTTCATTCCATCATGCTGTAAATACATGTTTAGGTCCCTATACATCATTGTGCATCCAAGATGAATAGTGGAACATGAACTATGAGCCTCATCCAACATATCATTATTTAATTCTTGTCTAGGAGGGACAAAAACATGGTTCTTGAACCTATTATTACATCAAAATAAAAGTTCAACTCATGAACATTTCTCATATTTTTTGTAGTTCTATATCTTTCTTCTATGTCTCCTTAATATTCAATTGTATAGGTGGTCAAACATTCATTTGAGAAGGATAATATTTCTCCACTTACATTAAAATTTCCATATCCATCGATTTCAAATAGATATTGGATCTTTTGTAAACCTCATCATAGATATTTTAGCATGGTATTTTCCACTCAAAGAATCTACTAGCTTGTTCGCTTTCCCAGGGCGATAATTTATTGAGTAGTCATAATATTTAATCAACACAAACCATCTTCTTTGGTTCATATTCATTTTATCTTGAGCGAAAATATACTTTAAATTTTTATGATCAATATATAACTCATAAATTTTACCATAATGATATTTCCTCCACATATTTAATAAAAAAAATACAACAAGTAACTCTAAAACATGTGTTGGTTAAATTTTCTCATGGAGTTTTAATTTTCGTGAGGCATAAGTTATCACCATATCATTTTTGATGATAAAACATCCCAAAATTTTATTTTATGGATAACTATAGATCACAATCCTTTCTCCCTTGTATTTTAGTGTGAGCATAGGGGAAATTACTAACCTTCTTTTTAGCTCCTTGAGATTCTTTTCACATTCCTTGATCCATATTAAATTATCTCCTTTCAAAGTTAACTTAGGGATTGGATAATATAATCATGAGAAATATTTCATAAAACTTCCTTAATATCCATCCAAAAAAATAATAAATCATATCTTAGTTACTATTTTTGGTATAGACCAATGATCAATAAATTATATCTTTACTAGATCCACATATATCCCCTCTCTTAATATTATATGACCCAAAAATGAAAATTTTGAAGCTAAAATTCACAATTGGTAAATTTTACATAATTCTTCTCCTTTATTAGGCTCATTAGTACAATCCTTAAGTTATCTTAATGTTATTCCCTTCAATTTGTATATACAATAATATATTTAATAAATACTACCAAAAATTAATAAAGATAGTATCTAGAGACTATACTAATTCAATAAATGAAGATACGAGGGAATTAATTGGAAAATAAGGCATCACTATAAATTCCAAGTGTTCATACCTTGTTCGAAATATTGTCTTGAGTATATCTTCCTTGTTGAATCTTAATTGACTATATCCAAAATGAAGATCAATCTTGGAAATGTATTGAAATATTAACAGTTGATCAAATAAGTCATCAATATGGGGGAGTTGATATTTTTTATCGACAGTGATCCTATTAAGTTCTTCATAATCAATGCAAAGTCCCATTGGTATACCTTTCTTCTTATAATACAGAATAGATACCTACCAGGATGATTCAGTATGGAATATGAATCCCCGGTCAATATTCTCTTGGAGTTTCTTCTACAATTCATGTAACTCAATTTTGGCCATTATATAATGTGTCTTCGAAAAAATAATAACACCAGGTATGATTTCTCTTGAAAATTCAACTTCACGATTTAGTGTAAGACCAATCAATTATTCTAGAAATATGTCAAATAACTCCCATATAATAGGTTTATCCTTACTTGTGAGTTTAGCTCAATCCATCTGAGAAATATAAACTTCATTTGTAGGAATTATGTCCCATAATATAGAAGTATTTTCAATTGGCAGATAATATTCATCATTAAAATGAGTGATGATCATAGATTCATTTAGAATATGATATGTCACTTCCCATCCTTGGGAATTAATATGATCCCCATATAGTAAAATCCAATCCATTCCATGAATCACATTGAATTAAACTAAAAGAAGGATCACAAGATTTTTAGGAATCACATTTCCAAAATCATTAACCGAAGAAGAATTATAAACTTTTATACCAACCATTATTCCATTAATGTTTTTCAAATCTATCTCAACATCTAATTATTCTGGTATTATTAATATACCCTTGGAAAATTATTTTTAAATAAAAGAGATGGTGGATCCAGAATCAAATAAAACATTAGATACTTTATAATGGATGGTAAGTGTACCTTTAACCACTTCATTATTGTAATCCACATCTCCAGTAGTGAGCACATGAGATTTTACTTTTTCTTTAGCCTTAAGAAGTTTCATATGTTGACCATCATTGTTATCCCTTTAATTTTGGCATTGGTTATAATAATGACTATTTTCCTTGAACTTTAAGAATTGATGCGTTGGAGGTGAATTCTCTGTAGCCTTTTCTCTACTCGCATCATTAGCTATATTTTTTCCATCACTTCAGTAGTCAATTGTCTAATGAATTTCTTTCCCAAACCTAAAATATCTAATATTCCCCTTAAGTTAGTTTCTTACATGTTTATTTCCACACATTAATCATAATTTAATAGTCATTTTATTTTCACTACGGATTTTAAATTTTCCCTTTAAATTCCATTTTTCGCTTCTTATTGAACCCATAAGATTCATGGGTAACTCCAATATCCATCTCAACCTTGAGATAAAATTTAATGATTTCATAATAAAAACTAAATTACCTTGTGCATAACAACCATAAGAGACTTTATTTTAAACTATTAAAGAATTGATCAATGTGAATTTCATTTTTAATGATAATTCAAGAAGCATTCCTTTATTGTCTTGTAAATGTTTCCTCGTAGGTACCAACAGATTCATCATCCTTTTTATTAAGCTTAATAAAATCCTTCTCTTTCATTTTTTAACTAATACAAGGAAATTAATTTTTTAAAATAATTTCTTGAACTCCTCATATTACATGGGTTCAATTTCATCATGTTACCTCATATTATTGATAAGGTTCAATGATTTATCTGATTCACCTTACAAATGACAGACTTGTAAAATTAATTTCTCATGTTTTAAACATTGATAAATGAAAAAATCTTTTTAGTGGTATTGATCCATTATTCATCCATTAATGGATTATAAAACCAACTGAAATAAGTTGGATTCTTCCACATAAAGGACTAAATAAAAAGGTGTTCCCTCATTTTCTTGTATGGTAGTCCAATATGATTCATATATTTATAAAGGTTTTTGATAAAAAATATATTTTTCATTACAACTTCCATAAAATTCGGTTTTTTAGGAGAAATTTGTTTTCATTTTCCATCATAATCTGCATTAAAAAGGTTTCTTTATGTCCTAGTCATTAACTAAAACAAAAAATAATAGTGTGAGAAATAAGAATAATAGTGGGAGAACCTCATAATTGAGGGTAATTACTTATAAAATTTAAATTCATAACACCTTATGTTTTATCATATTTTATTTATGATCATTACAAAAACTCTTGGATTGTATCCTATACTTAGAATTATCATTAGGGTTCTTACTAAGGTTTTATTGTCCTAGTTTATAAAGGGTTACTAAAACATTCTATGATACAAACTATAATTTCCCATACTTTTAAATTATAGATATTACATCTAAATAGAAAAATATTCATTAAATAATGTAAAAAATTGCAATATCACTATATTGGTTTAGTGTCTTTGGAAACATGGAATAAAAAAAACATCATAAAACATCTACATCATCTCCCACATGTTCCTTAATAACTATTACCATTTTTGATACATCTTACATAATAAATTTCTTTATATTATGGGGAAAATCATAAGAAAAGGGTGAGTTATGATGCTCAGTTAGGGTAATCAACATAGATAACATAAGAATAAGGAAAAAATAACATGAAAAAAACTTTTGAAAAGTATATCCCGTATATCAAGGATCATGATGTTGAGTTATGGAATAAATAATAGAAGTTAATAAGAGATGAATTACAAAGAACATAATTCATGTAAGTATAACATAAAACATTAACTTATATAATAAATATAATAATAGAAAATCATTTTCATTTTAGTCATGTCTCACTTCCATGACCATCATAGTGGACAAAATCTCATACTGAACTGAGTTCACTCCTCATTCCATCCCTATATTATATAATTGAGTTTACTTCCCATTCCATTCATTTTTATCTCATGAGGTATAAATTTTTTCCCAATTCATTAGATGTAGATATAGGTCCCACCAATAACATAATTAAGACTGTACACATGTATTCCATAAGAACATAATTCATCCATCATATCAGAACCCTTAAAAAGAAATGGGTTTCATAAAAATTTCATCATAACATAAATTATGTAAACGAAATAGAATTTATAAAAATCATTCTATCATAAACATAAACCATTAATAGAAAAAATAATATTGGTATCATTGGATCACATCCCTAGTAAAACATAAGTTACATCATATAACTTTGTATTAGATGGAAATGGTTTTGATGGATCACTTGAAAATAATTCTTTAGGAAAATATCCTTTACATTTTGAAAACATTTTTTTATAGCCGCACAATTAAAATAGAGGAAATTTTATTTTAAAAGAATTTTTTAAGCTTAAAAGGATGTTTCAAGACATTAATATTTCATGAAATAGGAAAAATATATTCAGGTTTTATACAATAAAAACCATTAGTTTTGTAATTTTCTTTAGAAAAGTGACAAAGAACCACTTTTGGAAAATGAAAAAAAGATTTATTTTAAAAGTTTTAGTAAAAATTTACATAGGCGATAAAATGAATTTAAAAAATAATAAAATAATAAAAAAATGTATTTTTTTAAGAAAAATGGACATGGATGATAAATATTCCCTAGTAGATACTTATGTATAAACAATCCGAAGTAATAATGAGATTGAGAAATTAACCCTTACATTACTTACAATTTCCTTCATACGTATCAAAAACTCATGTTCAATGGTTTAAATAATTTTACTAATTTATAATAAAATAATATTCATATTTTGGATATAATATTTTATCCTCTTATATCATCTTATCACCCATTTGTTAATAATATTTCATTATTACCCTTATTTTGGGTGTAAACTACTTTATTTTCCTATTAATGTTTATCATATAAGTACCAGTTCTTGGGAATAGTATGTAGATACTTTATCTAAAGAATGATATTGAGGTAATATATATCATACTCATTCATTATATATGTTTATAGAATCATTCATTAATGATGAACATGGAAAAAAATCACATCACGTCATGGAGAGAGTCGTTTGTATGTACGCACGAGCGATGGTGTCACTCCCTTAATGGAGAAAGGGAAAGAAAGTTGATGATATATTAATATAATGTTATAATTATAATATATATACATATACTATTTCTATATTTATACCAATACAAGTAAATTGGTGATAGAGAAAGCATATTACACCACAGCGTGGAGAAGATAAGTCGTATATATGCACACACAGTGTTTTTTATTTTTCATAGGACATATAAAAGATAAATATGGTTTTTACATAATAATAATAATAACATCTCATCATAAAAAGTAAATATTATTTATTATATTATAATGGAAAAACACAAGAAGATAATATAGAAGAGGAAATAAACTTGAAAGAGCCAGTAAAGATAATTAGCTCTTCATATGTAAACATCTTTTAGATATCCTCTTAGGGACTCTAGGGTTTTTCATTTGAGAAGAAAAGAACCTCAATAATGTGTCTATGGGATTTTAGAAGACAAATTTTTATGGTATGGTCGATCTTGAAGTCTCAATGTTATGTGAAGAAGTGGGGGAGGAGGATCCCTTTTATAATTAAGATGAGTGGAACGTTTGAAATTTCTAAAAATATTAATTTATAATAAATTCAATCTCAATCCGAATACCTATAAAATACTAAGTATTAGAATATATTAAGTGATAATGATTTAATATCATCAACCAACATATTTTCTAATAGTTTCAGTATTATTTGAAAGATTATCATTTTGATTAACCAATAGTAAACTTATTTTAATTTTAAACAAGGTAAAAAAAATTTAAATATTAAAAGGTCATAATTTTTACTTATTTGTGGTAAATTAGACCAAAAATGAATAATTTATTACATTTTGGACTATATTATAATTATTTTTTAAGTATGTTTTATGATTTTTAATCAATTTAAAAAATTATTATTTTGATAAAATATCATTAGTGTAAATTTTAAACTATTTATTACTTGGACTTTTTAAAATACCAATATAACAAGTTAACATTGAAAAAAATATTTCATAATATCCATAAGAGGTAAAATTAATCTAAAAAACTCCATTTATCACTTTAATTATCCCACATTATATTTATTTTAATATTTTTAGTAATGTTTATTTGATATTTCCATTAATAAAATAATTATCTCATTTGTATTTTGTGAGTATTTAATATAGTTATTTCATTAAAAAAATAAAAATAATATACCATGTTGTATATAAATCATCTATATTTCATAAAAATATTTATTTTTGAATATATATTTTCAGAAAGCCTATATTAAAAAAATAATATAGTATTTAAAACATGTGTGTGACATCTATTAATTATTATTAAAAAAATATTGTAAATATCCTAGTCTCATCTAAGTGGAACCAAAAGTAAAAAATAAATTTATCTCATGAAAATATTTTTATTAATTAAAAAATTTACATTTATATTCATTCATTGCATACCTTTTTCCCCATGTGGACACATAAGGTATATTTAAGGTAAAGATAGTAACATTTTATAAACTTTATTTTATTTAAATGTTATATAAATCATTTTCATCAACATTTTTCCATTGAAAAACATAATATATATCCTTATGTGTTAAGGTTATAATTATCTTCATCCAATAAAATTTTAGTATGTGTGGGGGTCATTTTATAGTCATTATCATTTTATTTAAAACCTAAATTTCCTAATTTTTCTTTTACAATGGTAATAAATTTTACCATGGAAACTATTCATATTGGAAAAAAAATAAAAGGGAACTAATAAATAAATGTGAATCTTATGAATCTAAATATTTTAACCATTTTTAAAAATAAAAAACTCATTTTTTATAATTTAATTTAAAATAAAAATCGTAAAATTCCATGAAAAACTATTTTTTAGAAAAATGCACCTTCAAAACATACAATGTTTTTATAATTAATTGTTGTTTAAATTCATTTTGAAAACCCTTAATTGTATTATTTTAAATTAAAAAACTAATAAAAATTTAAAATGAATTGAAACAAACAATTTATCCTTGTAAAGTCTTTAAAATAAAATATAATTTTAAAAAAAATTTGTTTTTCAATATTCCTTTAAAAAATAAATGTTTTTAGAAACTAATTAAAAAATAATTATAAGATACTTTTTACATGATTAATTCAGAAATTAAATTCATTTTTTTAAATCCATTTTAAATAACTTATAAAAATTAATATTCAAAAAAAGAATAAAAACACATTTTTGAAGGAAAATCCTTTTTTAAAAAATAATGTTACATTATTAAAAATTGCCTAATCATTTTATAAGAACATACCAATACAATCATATTTTGTTGTAAATTTATATTTATTCCATAAATTAGTGATTCATATTTATTTCTACCAATTTAGTTTATAGATTATAACAGATATGTAATATTATAAGGTTTTTTTAAACTCGCAGTTGTGTGTAATGAGGGATGTTGAACAATTGGAAATTATTTAAAGAGAAATATTTTTTTTAAATATCGTGGTATTAAAATCAAGATAAAAATCACCCACTTATTAATTTATTGGTGGAAAAAAATTATAAATATAATGAAACACCTCTACATTTAATAGATAACCAACTACATCAATTCTACCTACCAAGAGGGCTAATGTACTCGCTAATGATGTGATTTATTACTTTGGGAATCTACAACTAGATTTATGTTCCATAGTATATATAATATCATGATTTTATAAACCATAAATAATTATAACCATATCTTCTATCTCGAGTTAGGATCATTCTACGATAAAATGTATTTTAGACTCTTATTAGCAATGTAGATATTGATTCACCAACCAAGAATGTAGTGAATCTGAGACATTAAGGAGAACAATGATACAATAAGCTACAACCCATGGGTTGTTTAGTTTTTCTCATGAGGTATCTTCTACATGAACTATTAAGTCATTAAAACCTTCCATAACAAATGAAAAAACTAATCTTAGTCTAAGTTAAATACAAAAACCCAACATGATCAACTCCCACATTTGGAAATCATAGAATATGTCCAAGAGTCAACCTGTAATTTAGATCCTTAAAACCACTATAACATTGGTCATCCCATAAAAAGTTATACCCCATTTGGATTTGGGAATTCAAGGAAGATGCAATCCTAGTGTAGTCCTATATAAATCTACGGTAAAATATCTCCAACCCACAAAAGTTATACACTCAAAAACAATATAGGTAGGATCTTGAGAGAATAAAATAATGATCTTCATAGAGAAAACTATTACCCACATCTCATAGATGACAATAACTAGGTTACTTATTACTTTAAAAACCACTTTTAGAATTTACCATCAGGTTTTCATTCTCAGAGAAAGTCTAAAAAAATCCTTAGATTCTCATAATGATCATCTTATAACATAGAATAAATTTTGATGTCATCAATGAATATATAAATGTGCTTGTATGAAAATGACTATAAAATTTGATTCATGGGTCCCATAAAAATAGTTGTGTAATTTTTCAGGTCAAACACCATTACCAATAACTTTTCAGGTTAATAGAGATACCTAAATTAAATATTCATGATTTTAACATCACAAACTTGAAGCTGGTGAAATCAAGATCTAAGGATAATAATATGGATCCATGTAGCATAATTTATCTATTTAAAGTGTTTATTTATCCTTTGTGGATGGATATTTTTATCAATTTCTACCATGTTTAGGGAATTATAATAAATAAAAATCCTCATTTTTCAATTCTCCTATATGGAATATATAATGGGACATGGCCAAGGGAACACTTCAACTTGAAAAAATATTTCTTGGAATGCCCATCAAGCTATAAATTCATATCCCAATACTCTAACTAGATTATTTAATATATATTCTCCTCTATATTTTATGTATTTTTATCTCCCAAAATATCTATATGGTGAAAATCCATGCTAAAAAACTAATGGTAACTTCATTGTAACTGCCTGATTGTTAGCTTTATTTTTCCCACCTAAACTCCCATTTACCAATGAATCTGAATCTTAACCAATTTTCTTGATAGAATATCAAGTTGTGATGATGAAAATTGTCATAATATCAGATTATCAGAAATAATTCCAAGACCAGGATAAATTCATTGGGTCCCATCTCTACCACATTGTGGTCCTAATGAAACCACCATCTACATAGATAAATATTAAACTGATAATTGATGTGGGAGAGAGGTTTATTATCACCAGTACGTTCTTATTCCAAGAATTATATTCTAATTGACCTATTAGTATCACTAACTATCATATTAGTTATTTATAAATAAAATAAGGTATTTTTTATCTGTTAAAAATTTTATGTGTAATTGATTGAAATAAAGAAACTATATATAAAAACATACTTGTTTTAAATTTATTGACCAACCTATAGCCTAATACTATTTTTATCCCTCTCCAGCATCTCTCTAAGGCCGATGAAGACTATCTTGGATTGCATATAGTGTAATTATATTGTATCATAATTTATTTTCTACTATCCATTAGCATTGCTAAATTTCCTACTGGAACTAGCCATAAAGAGCTACAATGTCCACCATGGGGAGGCCCCTGATCCTCATTCTTACTCTAACATGGATCTCCATCCATGGTACGACCATATATTCTATTATAATTTTTCATAGTAAATTATTCATGAGTTATATGTCATTTAACTCCACAATAATGGTTTGTCTACACTTTTGTTTGATTAGAAACACTTTAGGATCCCTCTATAGATGATCCCATGTTGAGGTACTTTTAATGGGGAAGACATTGATGATTGAATCTAGATAACTTTCATTGGTTTAATATTAATATCATGTATACCTTAGGGAAACCTGGACCTTCACCAATTCAAGACTATGTCTCTATGTGTAAAAATAACAATAATTAGTACAATCAATAATATATTTTCATATGTGGTGATGTAAAGAGGTACAACACCAATCTAGATATATCTTATGTGACCTCACTCAAGATTCTAAGCTCAAAAAAATAAATCATACACAGTACTGATGGAGTAACTCTTGAGATCTACAAAACTCTATGCATAATCAGTCTTGGTCATGATACGTTGATAATGATCTAACATCTCATGTAAATTAACAATCCTCAACATCTATAGATAATACTCCTATCTAAAAATTCTTTGAAACTTCAACCATAAAAAGGTGCCCATATATTATGTCTGAGTAGTCAACTTACACTAATAGATCACTATACAAAGAAGAATAAAATGTTCAATGATCATCATATATTGTTTTGGTTTTCCTAAACAAATAGAATACATGATAAAGTTACTCTAGTTAATTTTATATCACATGGAGAATATTATCACCTAGAATCCTTGGAGACCACTTCTGCTAGAAATAATGTACTACAATCATCATATCAATAGTCTCATACGTATAAGAGGGAATGACCATATTCTCCATAAATAGGGGGTTAACCATCTTTAAAATGGGTGGAATGAACTACTCTTTGATGATAGGGTTAGGATACATCCAGATAAAATCCATTAATTGATGCCTCATTGGATAATTAGTCTATAGAGAGAGGCTCATGAACTAAAATAATATTATCATGAACCAACATATAAACCCTAAAAATACATCCATGATGTTCTATAATAATTTGGAGATCATGAAGAACATTTTTAGTAAATTGTGTCCTAAATGTATCACTATGGGGGATATGTAAAAAATCATAACTGACATGCAATATAATGAATTCATTTCCTAAAAAATTAATCCTTGGAATGATGAATTGAATAATATATTATCATAGTTAGAAAAAATTATTATTTTTCTATATACACCATCTATAGGTTCACTAATCTATAAACAAAACACAACCCACATTATTAGCATTATCCTAAATTTCATTAACCAAACCTCTAAAAATCATGACTCTAAACAATGTCTCTATAATAATTATCACTTTGATATCCCTATAACATGAACAAAAATATCTAGGGAACACTAAAAAAAGTAGTTAGGTTGGATATTACACCTTATAACCACCTTGAATTAGCATGTTTCTAGGAACTATCAATAATAAGGAATGTCACAAAAGGGTGGTCATACAATAATTAGAAGCTACAAATGGTAAACATAATTAACATAAAAAATAAATTACAACCACTGATATCCTATAAAAAATAAATATATATAATTATAAAAAAGTTGTGAGGCATTGATTTTCCTAGAAAAAAACCCTTATATAGGATTCATGTAATATAAATACATAATGATAGTATCACAAATTAAAATGGACATGTGATAGAAAGGAAAACACATCCTCACTGTAATGAATTAAATGTATGAGCTCCAATTACATCTATCATAATCAAGTTTCATTGTCCTCAAACTCCGTGTCCACTGAGTTTGCAAATAAAATGTAGTCTATTTGTGTAAATAGAACACAATTTTGAAATAATCCCAATGTACATGTGGGTATTAAAATAAATTCTAGGATGCCACAAAATCCAAAAATAAAGGATGAAATAAAATTTTATCTCAAAACCCATCAGAGAATATTAAATAAAGAATCAAAATTTGATTTAGTGATATAAAATAGTGTAATATAGGAATTCCTTAGTCATCACCACTCAACTCTACGAGGATTTATCTCAAAGGATCCCCAATATACATAAAAATTAAAATACACATAACATATGAACTTTCCAATATCTATAACATCCATTTGACCTCATATAAATCATATTAGAGGAACCAAATGTCCCTGATATACATAGATGAATCAAGGGAGTACTTGAAATGACAAAACAATATATGAACCCACAAGATATAATAGTAAGGTTGAGTGTGTTATCTCATTCACACATGAAATAGGACTAGGGAAAGTGACTATAATTAAGATCTCCTATAACACATATAGAATGAAATATCCCAGTGATAAAATATATTAAACAATATATCTATATGGAAATATTGTATAACTAAAAAACTAAATTTATCATGAGATTTATACCAAGATGTAATGATAATGTGCTTGCATATAAAACTAAGTAAACATAGATACACCATAATAGAAAACACAAAAGAGTAAAAAAATATATGGGAAAGAATTTTCAGAGTAAAATAAACCTATTTAAATATGGTGAGAAACCTCCTCAAGAAATGACATTAATTATGGTTCCAATAGTTCTTATGTCCCCCATGCATCACTAAGCACTGGTTCCATAAACTCCATCTACACTAATGTGTGTTCCAAACATAATATCCTCTAAATAGATAGAACATATTTGGGAATGAATCCCCGGAAGTGGTGTGTAAAAAAATATTAGTATTCCTTGAGAACCAATGGAGGAAAAAACATGTTAACAAAAACCAATGAATAAAGGATACATAGTTCAGATCCAATAAGGTTTCCTCTCTAAGGAAACATAAATATCTAATAATTCATTAAACCTAAATCACAAAATATACCATGGATGCATATGTTCAATGTAATATCTCTAAAATCATAGGGGGATATATACACCTCATCATGATTGGTATGAAACTCGAGGGGGTATTTCCCCCTATGGAGGACCCATGCAATTTTGATGGATGAGTGTATCGGTCGAGGGGTTAACAACTCCATAGATGGAGGAATCATGCCAAATATTGTAGATGGTTTACCTACTCCATCAATTTTATTGGGATACCTATGACTTATCATGGTATGATATATATAAAATTAGGTTGTTATGGATCCCTTTGGAGGACCCTAATCTTATTGGGATCAATGGGGTCCTGGTTCATCACATTAAATGTTTGTAGTATAGGGTCATATTCTCTTATATTAGAAATTCACCAAGTGTCATATCAAATCCAAGATACCTATGAATTCTCACCCAAAAACTATGTTTTTCTATATGGAATTAGTATTTTAATACAATGTTAAAATTCCCATGAATGATCTATAATGACAAATAAGATCACACCATCATGTACTACATGTAATTATTACATTAATGGACTATTTATTTCACTAATTTTGATGCTATTTGAAATTATATGAGGGATAGAAAAGAACAAATGACTCACAACATGTACCACATATAACCACATGCACAACACCTATAAGATAACCTATAATATCCCCAAATATACAAGAGGGGAGAGAAAATAAAAATATAGAAAAGTGAAAAAAACGTACCCAGTATTTGGCACAAAATCTCTATAAATGTTGTAAAACATTTTAAAATTATAAATTATAATAGGAAACTCAATATTTAGGTTTTTCCTTTTCCATAAAGTGGTAATTTTTTTTTTATATAATATGATGCCCATGTAACTTAATATCACTTTGTTCCTTGAAAATTTCAAGGACATATACCTAAATATCCAAGATAATGTCATTACCACCATACTAAAGCTGACTAAAACAACCTTTCTCTCCTCTCTAATATTTAAAATATGTTTTATTAATTCCAAGATAAAAATTAATAATCATGTAATTATCGTATTATCACTTAACTATCCAATATAATATGAATAAAATCATTTTTATAATATACATATTAATCATATTATAGACGAATAATGAGTCACCATTAAGGAAAAAAATAACAAGGGTTTAAAATTATTATTATTATTTTATTAATATTTTAAACTATTAGTAATTAATTTATAATATGAATTCCATCTTCTTTATTCTATAGTATTCTAAAAAGATTTAATTTTATTAATAATCATCAAAACCATTACTCATGTTGATTGTAATTTCTACTCATTTAGTCATTTAATATATTATCCATAAATAAAAAACTCTGATTCAAAAATAATAAGAGGATAATGTATAAGTTAAAATTATGACCATTATTCTATGATAAACACAAAATTTGGTCCCTATAATGATTTCTAGTGACTATGATTGGTTTTTAGGAGCATCTCAAGTTCAAATAATTGGAGAAACCTAATAAATGAACAAATCAATCACTATCAAATTGATATGAAAAAGGATAACATATACCAATAGAGATAAATAATATAGATGGTTTTTCATCTCATATATATTTATATATAGTATACCTGAGGAAGATAAATATGCAGTAACACCTAGGAACATGCATCTGTAGGCAGTACATTAGCCACTAGAATCCTCATTTTCCTTAAGAGAACCCATCAGACACAAAAGTGTTGTTCATTAATTCTCCATGAAGATAAATGGACAATTGCGAGGAAGGGATCATTCAATTTTCTTGAATAATGAACAAACACCTAACAAGAGGATCCAATCCATAATATAGGCTATATTTATTTAATGATTGAATGATGGTGTCAATAGACAACTTTTAGAAGCTGATATATGTTACATGTAACATACATACCATAGAGTATTATAACCATTAAATTTTTTAGTGACTATAATATGTGTTTCATGATATAAATTAATCAACACTTTTATTCAAACCAGATGGAAAACCATTTGGTAGGTGTGGCATTAGAGATGAAATATATATATCATATTGTTTTCCAAATTATAAAATATGATATCAGAATCATATTCCTTTAATGATATACTCATATCATTTCTTTTGATATGTGTCACATAAATATAATGGATTTTGGTATGGATTAATCATATAATTTGATTCATTATATTTTAGTGAACATCCAAAAATATCACACATTCACTAATATACCATAAGGACTTTATGTAAAACATAACAAATATTTCAAAATGCATCCAAACTCATTTAGATATTGTTTATAAAAATATTTTTATTTTTGATTGAAATCATTGTCCTAAATATAACCCTTATTCTTGGAGATAACTCTTCCTCCCTATGAGACTTTGTAGAAAATAAGAAAATATAAATTCATGATTTCATATATATAAGAAATGGGATACCTCTAAAAAATATCAATACTTCAAATGGTGAAAATATTCTAGAATGACCTCTATTAAACTCACTCATGTTTCTATATTGAAAATTCTACCGTAATTATGAGACATATAAATTTTATTTATACTTACACAATCAAATTTTTCAAAACAACAAGTGACCAATAGAAAATGATTATGAAATATATTGTTGTCCAACTCATTTATTCACGATTCTTTAAAATTGAATGACCATATCAACTTATACATCTAATTTTATTCACCAAAATAATTAAGCCCATCATATGTCACTCAAAAAATAATTGTTTTTCATTTTCTTGGTCATATTCTATTATTGGACCAAAAGTAATACTTATAATAAAAGAGGATAAATCCTATTTTGGAAAATAAACACTTAAATTAAGATTTGTAATATACCCAACCCCTATTGATTAGATCATCCTAAAGTAAAGAATAATAAAGGTATCTAAGTAGAAAGGATACAATCTATGTATATTGAAATCCTTGGATAATGGGGATTCATAATAAGAACATGCCATATTTATATTAATGACAATTTTACATTACTTGTCATGTACTTTAGTGGGTCAATCAAGATAATACATATCTACTTTTTATCACACGAGTCTACTTTTATCATTTTAAATATTTTACTCATACTAATAATTACATATTATCACAACCAGTAATAATGTATGATGATTATTGATTATATACAACTCAAATACATAAATTGAGGGGATATTATAATTATATGATCAATGTACTATTTGAAACCCACATTAATGAATGATAAATTGATATTTACATTATTAAAAAAATTATATATATTATAACCATTATATTCAGTTTATAATTTTATTAATACAAATAGATTTAACATCGACCACTTGCTTTTACTGTATTGATGTTTCTTGTCACACCCCGACCACGAATGCCCGTTGTTTTTATTTTTATTTTTTTTTCTCTCGGTCCCGCGAGTTTGGACAGAGTTGGGTTTGGGTCCGGATTTAAATTTTTGAAGCTCTGGTGGTTTTCGGTGGGTCTCAGACCAGTGCGCAGTCACCGCACTGCTATCATTCATCGCACATTCGGTCCGGGTAGGTGCACGGTCTCCGCACCGCTAGCGCCGATCGTGCGCTCGGTCCGGGAGACTGCGTAGTTGGCCGATTATTATAATAATAATTATTGTTATTATTAATATTGTTGGATTAGTATTATCATCATCATAATAATAATAATAATTATTATTATTTTATTTTATTTTATTTATTTACTTGTTTATTCTTCTTCATTATCTTTTACTTCTTTTTCTCTTCCTCTTCTTTGCTGTTCTTCCACGCGGGTGTCCCCTCCCCCCCTTTCTTTTTTTTCTTTCTTTCTCTCTTCTCCCGTGCAACCCGGACACCCTGCTCCCCAGCCCGTGCCTGCATCCCCCCTCCTCTGGTTCTCCCCTCCACCTCCTGCCTTGCGCAACGCCACCCCTAGGCCCCGGATCCTCCCTCAGCCTCCCTGCATGCATACCCCTCATACTGCAGCAGCCTCCCGCGCACCAGCAGCCAGCCCTTGCGACATGGGAGTAACCCGACCCCCCAACGCCACAACGCTCTTGCTGCCTGTCGTCCACGTACAACACCCCCACCCGGTTCTCCTCCGGCAGCAGCTTCCCTGGCTGACCAATGCTATTGTTTTCTGTCCCTGTCCAGCACGCCTACAGCCCGCCTCCTGCTCCCTCGCACGATAGCCGTGGATCCCTCGGCTCATCCAATCTGCATCACCTCCGCCAACACCTCTCCACCGCACCTCTGCAGCACCCAGCCACCCCTGTCTGCGGGCGTCTCCTGCTTCCGCCGCACAGCAGCCGGGCATGCGACCCGACACCCTCTACTACTCCTGGCGCTGCACATCGTCCTCCCTGCTCACCTCCTGCCTGTTATCCCTCCTGCAGATTGTGATCCAGCTCCTGGATTCTTGTATGCGGCACCCAACCACCTTGGCTCCCTGTCCGGCTCACTCTCAGTCCGCATCGCCAGCCACACCTTGCCCCAGCCGCGTGCCAGTAGGCTGACATCCCTCTTGTCTGGAATCCGCGCTTGCAGCCTGCCCACTCCGCCAGCCGCCCCGTTGTGCACCCTCTGCAACCCCCTGCTTATGCGTCCTGCTCACCCACTACACGTCCCCTTGCTGCATTTGAGCATCCTGCCGACGACCTACCCTCCTTGGACCTCCCTGCTCCAGCCAATCGGCAGCCATCAACCCTCCACTTCCGATCACCGCAGCCCTCCTTTTATGTCCTCTCCAGCCACTGTCCACCTTGGGCTATCCTGTACCCTTCGACCGCCGTCTCTGACTGGCAGGACCTCTTCTCAGCCGTCGCACAACCCCGACTAGCTCGTACCCTCCTGTCGTGTGCCTTTCGACCCGTCGCGTGCCCTCTGACTGGCCGCCCCCTCCTTTGAGTTAGCTGCCTCCGTCGCGCGCCCTCCGCAGCCCCCTGTCGGTTCTGCCTGACCAGCCCTATGGTGGACTTATCTAGTCACGACCCCTCGTTGGTATAACCCTTTTTATGCCTGTTTTAAATTTATATTTGATGCATATATATATATGCCTTGGTTTGTCAAGAATTTTTATTAATTAAATGTTATTTGGGTCGGCTTGACATTCTAGGACCCACGCGGGGCGTTTCTGAGTGAGCATCATCGCCGCGCTTTGTTTCTGAGGTTGCGTCATTATCGTGCTTGTTTCCGAGTGAGCGTCATCGTCTCACCTGCTTCCGAGTGAGCGCCGTCATCGGTCTTGTTTCCGAGTGAGCGTTGTCGTCTCGCCTGCTTCCGAGTAAGCGCCGTCGTCGTGCCTGTTTCCGTGTGAGCGCCATCGTCATGCCCGGTTTCCGAGCTTGCGTCGTCATCGCGCCTTGGTCTTGAGGTAGATCCCCCACTGCACTCACCTTTAAATTTAGAATTTATTAATTTCTTGTCATTTTATTAATTTTAATGAATGATAAACAATATAAGATAATTAATTTTTAAATGATTATTTGGTGTAAAAAAGAGCCGTTTATTTTATACACATCTCTTGAAATATTTTCTTGACGAACGGACACCCAGTATTGAAAGAATTCCCATTTGGACTTTAAACATAATTCATAGAACTTCAAATGTGATTCTGGTTTTAAAGATAAATGGTTTCTTCTGAACAAGTGTTTTAGTTTTTCTTGAGAAACGAGGTTTTTCTTTAAAATTGGTGAAGGCCCATTTGGCACTTTAATAAAACAAATTATTTTGGAAAACCCACTCAGGGGTGACTTTTGGTGTGCGTTTATTGTGTGAGTTGTATGTGATGTTTGTGCATCGTGACTGATTGATTTACATTGTGGATGCACCGCTGTGTATTGCATGTGTTGACATGGGAACCTGGCATAGTGAGTGAATCTTCTGAGAATGATTTCTGCACTAGTTTAGATTACGCACTAGCTAGTGGCCCCATAGTAGGGGAATACTGAGTTATTGCTGCTATGGGGATTGGGCCCCTCGGTTAGGCCATACAGGGCTATACCGGGCGTTAGGGCGTTATGACGTCATCGAGTTAGGGCATGCCTTCAGGATGAGTCAGATGAATAGTACGTTCTTGATTGTTCATGATCTCCTAGGTTTGACCCATGTTTCTTTTACTGTTATTTTTATATATGGCGGACGGTTGAGAGGTCTAGTTCGATTGTTGGCCCATGTGTGCCCTTTTTCCATTGCCCTTGGTGTGTGTTGTGTATTATGTGTGGTTTTTCCTTTTTGGCTAATAACTGAAGTTTGGATTTCTAAATGGTTCGCAGAAAATGATTTGAAAAGAAATATACCTATTCCTTTCAAAAATTAAACTTGTATTAAAATTAAAAAGGGCAATGGACTGATACTTGTTTTAGAAATGGAAGTGCGTGTGTTTGAAAACTAATATTTTTTATATTTAGTTCAAACCTGTAATTGGTAAATTTCTTTATTTAAAGGTAGTGCATTGGGAATAGATATCGGGCTAGCCTACTGAGTTTTAATACTCACGCATATAGTTATTTTCTATTTTTAGTGTTTGTGCAACCTACATCTTGGGTGCGTTTACCTTGGGCGACGTTTGGTCCTGAGTTGGAGAGTGACCCGTGAGGTCACACAGAGATAGTGGTTGTCACTTTTGGTTAGTTTTATTTTCTTTTGTTCTTGTTAGTTACTTTACACTGTTTATTTATTTTGCGCTGCTCTGTTTATTTTCTGCTGCTTTAATTATTTATTTTTATTGGGCGAAATCATTCCCACTTGCTCACTGTTGATGCCCCGGCGCTTGTCGCCAGCCCGAGAGGATCGGGAATGCCTCTCGGGTCATGTCGCGGACCGGCTCGGATGACCGGTTCAGGGTTGACCCGGGTTGGTTCGTGAAAAAATGGTATTAGAGGGGAGGTGGACCCTTAATGGACCTCACTTTTCAGAGCACCCTTTGTTATTTGGGATATCTGGTAGAAGGAGATTAGGACTGTCGGGGCTCAGGAGGTATGTTGTGGGTTGGTCCTTAATCACCACCACCCATGACGAGACCTGAGTTACCAGGGGTAGTCTGGGTTTTGAGTCATTTTCCTTGGATTGTTATGGTTTGAGGGATGATAATGAAGGTGAACTGGTTCATGTTGCGGCCTCACATGGGGTGGTGACCCATGGGGAGTCTAAATGTCCAGTTCAAGGTCCTTTTAGTGATATACCTTGCCTGGGATATGGCTCACCACCATGTCGCCGAGTTAGGCATACACACTAGTTCCTCGTTCCGGTGGTTTGCTGTTAGTTGTGTTTCGTTTTGAACTCGGTGGTTGTGTGTGTGTGTTGAAAATGAAAGCGATTTTGAAATGAAAAAAAGGGGTTTCTTACAAATTGTTTTTGAAATTAGTAAAGCGGGTTTTCAATGAGAAAGTGTATTGGTTTGAAAAAACTTGGTATGTGTTTAGATTTGGTAAGGAGAAGAAGTGTTTGAACCTTGGCACTCCTTATGGAGGGTCACACGTGCATGTGTATGTATGGAAAGTGTGTGGGGGCACTTGTTCACAGATGATGTGAGTGGGATTGAATAAACGCACATGTGACGGTTCATAAGGTTCTATAGGTGAGTTTTTAAAATTGTAAAGAGATAATGGTTTTGGAAAAGTGATTTTTCCCTTGTGTTGTATATGTTTGGATTATGGGCCTATTTCCCTTGTCTTGTGTTGTTGACTTGATTGAGTTTTGGATCGATGTCGGTTTCGATGATGTTTTTTATGTTGTTATGAGTGTGCTGCCCAGAAAGCCTCTAAAAGTTGTCAATAATTTATTCTCAGTTCTCAGTTCCTTTTGTGTGTTTCTTGCTTATCGAGGTAGTCGAAGTCTATTAGAGGTAGTTGTATAGTTCTGAAAGATAGTGTGTCTTCAGGTTGTTGGGAACTCCCAGGATAGTTAAGGTTCGTACCGCCCTAGAGTTGTTTGAGGGTTTAGTTCTGGGTTAGTAAAGATGAAATGTCTCATCATCATTAGAGTTTTGGGTGTGATTAATGGTGGTCGACTTCCATGAAGGTTCCCCACCTAGAAAGGAGTGCGGGCCGGTGGAACCTGTCTCCAAGAAATCATCCTTGTCGACACCAACTCCTTGTTCGTCGGATCACTCTCTTGTGCACCACCAGAATGGCCAGTCTAGGCATTCTAAGCCATCATGTTGTATCTCTTTGAAAACGTACGACCATTGTGGTTGTTTTAATCATCGAACGGAAGGAGTTAGAGACCACAAGATTAAAATACCTGACTGTGAGGTAGGAGATGCTTCAGCTATCAGGGCCCCAGCCATAGGTCTCGGGGTGAAGCTCGCGCACAGTCAGGAGTTGCCGAGGGTGTGTGGAACCTCGGTCCGAGTAATGTTTTCAGCTTTGGGAGGAAAATATCCAAAGTTTCCTTGTTTTATTCTAATCACTGTCGTAATCTTATCCTTGCTGTGGTGGCATGAGGAGCGCGTTCTCCCACAATCCAAGCGGTCTTATCTGCTCTCAATGTGTTTTTTTAAGTTGTTTGGTTTCTTTGAATGGTGTGGGCCCATAAATAAACGGACATGTTCTGTCTTTGAGTTGGTCCTAGATGTGTTTGATAGGGGAATGTTCATTTTGTAAAGTTGATGGGAGGTGTTGAGTTAATTTCTCATCCTCAAGTTGCTGGATTGTTCCGTGACAAGCTTTTCATCTAGTCCCAGGTGTGTTGTTCGGTACATGTGGAAAAAATGAATGAGTTTGGTTTGGGAGTTCCCGTGTTAGCCCCCTAGGGAATGGTTTGTTTGAGTTTAAAGTTTTTTTTGTATTAGTGAATTCTTGTGGTGGGGAGAACCCCCTCACGTTCTCCCCTCAATCTCAGGCGGTGGTTTTTCTTGATTTGGTCGGGTGTGACGTTTGTTGGGAATGGTTACCCCGAAACTCTTGGTTCTATATGATTTTTTCTGGGAATAAACTCAAGTTGTGTCAACTGTTGGCTTGGTGACTTTCTGGGGGTAGAAAGTTTCTGTGGTGGGGAGAATTGTCACACCCTGACCACGAATGCCCGTTGTTTTTATTTTTTATTTTTTTTATTTTTTTCTCTCGGTCCCGCGAGTTTGGACAGAGTTGGGTTTGGGTCTGGATTTAAATTTTTGAAGCTTTGGTGGTTTTCGATGGGTCTCAGACCAGTGCGCAGTCACCGCACTGCTATCAGTCATCGCACATTCGGTCCGGGTAGGTGCACGGTCTCCGCACCGCTAGTGCCGATCGTGCGCTCGGTCCTGGAGACTGCGTAGTTGGCCGATTATTATAATAATAATTATTGTTATTATTAATATTGTTGGATTAGTATTATTATCATCATTATTATAATTATTATAATTATTTTATTTTATTTATTTACTTGTTTATTCTTCTTCATTATCTTTTACTCTTTTTTTCTCTTCCTCTTCTTTGCTGTTCTTCCACGCGGGTGTCCCCTCCCCCCTTTCTTTTTTTTCTTTCTTTCTCTCTTCTCCCGTGCAACCCGGACACCCTGCTCCCCAGCCCGCGCCTGCATCCCCCCTCCTCTGGTTCTCCCCTCCGCCTCCTGCCTTGCGCAACGCCACCCCTAGGCCCCGGCTCCTCCCTCAGCCTCCCTGCATGTGTGCCCCTCATACCGCAACAGCCTCCCGCGCACCAGCAGCCAGACCTTGCGACATGGGAGTAACCTGACCCCCCAACGCCACAATTCTCCTGCTACCCGTCGTCCACGTACAACACCCCCACCTGGTTCTCCTCCGGCAGCAGCTTCCCCAGCCGACCCATGATATTGTTTTCTGTCCCTGTCTAGCGCGCCTACAGCCCGCCTCCTGCTCCCTCGCACGACAGTCGCGGCTCCCTCAGCTCATCCGATCTGCAGCACCTCTGCCAACACCTCTCCACTACACCTCTGTAGCGCCCAGACACCCCTGTCCGTGGGTGTCTCCTGCTTCCGCCGCACAGCAGCCAGGCATGCGACCCGACACCCTCTCCTACTCCTGGCGCTGCACATCGTCCTCCCTGCTCACCTCCTGCCTGCTATCCCTCCTGCAGATCGTGATCCAACTCCTGGATTCTTGTATGCGGCACCTAACCACCTTGGCTCCCTGTCCGGCTCACTCTCAGTCCGCATCGCCAGCCACACCTTGCCCCAGCCGCGTGCCAGCAGCCTGCCATCCCTCTTGTTCGGCCTCCGCGCTTGCAGCCTGCCCACTCCGCCAGCCGCCCCGTTGTGCGCCCTCTACAACCCCCTGGTTATGCGTCCTGCTCACCCACTACCCATCCCCTTGCTGCGTTCGAGCATCCCACCGACGACCTGCCATCCTTGGACCTCCCTGCTTCAGCCAATCAGCAGCCATCAACCCTCCACTTCCGATCGCCGCAGCCCTCCTTTTATGTCCTCACCAGCCGCTGTCCGCCTTGGGCTACCCTGCACCCTTCGACCACCGTCTCTGACTGGCAGGACCTCTTCTCAGCCATTGCACAACCCCGACCATCTCGTACCCTCCTGTCGTGTGCCTTTCGACCCATCACGTGCCCTCTGACTGGCCGCCCCCTCCTTTGAGTTATCTGCCTCCGTCGCGCGCCCTCCGCAGCCCCCTGTCAGTTCTGCCCGACCAACCCTATGGTGGACTTATCTAGTCGCGACCCCTCGTTGGTATAACCCTTTTTTATTCCTGTTTTATATTTATATTTGATGCATATATATATATATATGCCTTGGTTTGTCAAGAAGTTTTATTAATTAAATTTTATTTGGGTCGGCTTGACGTTCTAGGACCCACGTGGGGCATTTCTGAGTAAGCGCCATCGCCGCGCTTTGTTTCTGAGGTTGCGTCGTCGTCGAGCCTGTTTCCGAGTGAGTGTCGTCGTCTCGCCTGCTTCTGAGTGAGCGTCGTCATCGGGCCTGTTTCTGAGTGAGCGCCGTCGTCTCGCCTGCTTCCGAGTGAGCGCCGTTGTCGCGCCTGTTTCTGAGTGAGCGCCATCGTCGCGCCTGGTTTCCGAGGTTACGTCGTCGTCGCGCCTTGGTCTTGAGGTAGGTCCCCCACTGCACTCACCTTTAAATTTAGAATTTATTAATTTCTTGTCATTTTATTAATTTTAATGAATGATGAACAATATAAGATAATTAATTTTTAAATGATTATTTGGTGTAAAAAAGAGCCGTTTATTTTATACACGTCTCTTGAAATATTTTCTTGACGAGCGGACACCCAGTATTGAAAGAATGCCTGTTTGGACTTTAAACATAATTCGCGGAACTTCAAATGTGATTCTGGTTTTAGAGATAAATGGTTTCTTCTGAACAAGTGTTTTGATTTTTCTTGAGAAACGAGGTTTTTCTTTAAAATTGGTGAAGGCCTGTTTGAAACTTTAATAAAATAAATTATTTTGGAAAACCCACTCAGGGGTGACTTTTGGTGTGCGTTGATTGTGTGAGCTGTATGTGATGTTTGTTCATCGTGACTGATTGATTTACATTTTGGATGCACCACTGTGTATTGCATGTGTTGACATGGGAACCTGGCATAGTGAGTGAATCTCTTGAGAACGATTGCTGCACTAGTTTAGATTACGCACTGGCTAGTGGCCCCATAGCAGGGGAATACTGAGTTATTGCTGCTATGGGGATTGGGCCCCTCGGTTAGGCCATGCAGGGCTATGCCGGGCGTTAGGGCGTTATGACGTCATCGAGTTAGGGCATGCCTTCAGGATGAGTCATATGTATAGTACGTTCTGGATTGTTCACGTTCTCCTAGGTTTGACCCATGTTTCTTTTACTGTTCTTTTTATATATGATAGACGGTTGAGAGGTCTAGTTCGATTGCTGGCCCCTGTGTGCCCTTTTTCCATTGCCCTTGGTGTGTGTTGTGTATTATGTGTGGTTTTTCCTTTTTGGCTAATAACTGAAGTTTGTATTTCTAAATGGTTCGCAGAAAATGATTTTAAAAGAAATATACCTATTCCTTTCAAACATTAAACTTGTTTTAAAATTAAAAAGGGCAATGGACTGATACTTGTTTTAGAAATGGAAGTGCGTGTGTGTGAAAACTAATATTTTGTATATTTAGTTCAAACCTGTAATTGTTAAATTTCTTTATTTAAAGGTAGTGCATTGGGAATAGGTATCGGGCTAGCCTACTGAGTTTTAATACTCACGCCTATAGTTCTTTTCTGTTTTTAGTGTTTGTGCAGGCTACAGCTTGGGTGCATTCACCTTGGGAGACGTTTGGTCGTGAGTTAGAGAGTGACCCGCGAGGTCACACGGAGATAGTGGTTGTCACTTTCGGTTAGTTTTATTTTCTTTTGTTCTTGTTAGTTACTTTACATTGTTTATTTATTTTGTGCTGCTCAGTTTATTTTATGCTGCTTTAATTATTTATTTTTATTGGGCGAAATCGTTCCCACTTGCTCGTTGTTTATTCCCTGGCGCTTGTCGCCAGCCCGAGAGGATCGGGAACGCCTCTCGGGTCATGTTGCGGACTGGCTCGGATGACCGGTTCAGGGTTGACCCGGGTTGGTTCGTGACATTTCTTCAATGTATCTACTATACTCTCATACATAGCCACTCAAAAATTCTTTATGACACCCCTCTCAATGATCTCTAAAATGAGATGGTACTTTTGAAGGATGTGATATGTTCTTAAATGACATGGGGTTCTATTTCCTAAGAAATTTCTTAGTTGACTTAAAAATAAATCTTAACTAGTCCAAAAATGATATGAGTGACCCCATATTAATTAATGAACTTCATGGTCTAAATTGATTCCTTTATATTATCTGATAGAAAAATGTACTCTAACATTGTTATCTAGTCCTCTAAGGTGGATTATTTATAATAATTTAAATAGATAACCGCACCATTGATCCTAAATAAAAAACCAAATTGATATCACATATCATTATTTTAAAAATGGAAACTAACATCAGTGTATCCCCTTAAAATGATCTCATCCTCACATTTAAAAACCAATAACATGTCATTGCCTCTTATCATGTATTTAAAGTTATTATTGAAAGTTTCATAATGAATCTCAACATAATTGTATGGATATCTGTATGTTATAATCAAATTAAAAATGAAATTAGTTCAAGTATGTAACATTAAATGCATGATATATTTTTTGATAGATTTTAATGAATATTATCCATTATTTCAAACTCTTTAAAATGATATCTAATTTTCATTAGATTCATACCATTAAATAGAATTATATAACACTTCTCATATTTCCCCTTGCTAACCATATTTAGAATTTTACCATAATATATGTTTTTTTGCATTCCAATAAACCTATTGAATCTATCTCAATAGTTCATCTTATTTCGTTTGTAAGATACTTCATGCATGTAATTCAATTAAAAGTACTTTCCAAACTACATCTTTATAGAAACAAAATTGATATCATTTTTATAAGAAGTTATCACATATAATAATAAAATAAATAGTACACCAATGATCCCACTGATATTCACAAGAATTATGTATATTCATTATGAAACCTAACAGTTTTATTAGGTCATCAAAATAAATTTTCTAAATCCTTGTTTCATGGTTAAATCCATAAATTTAACATTGAAATTTACACAATATATCATGAACATTTGGTACCTGAAAACCATTTTACTATATCATATATGTATTTCATGGGATAAATTCCTATTATGAAAAAGTCATTTTGACATTCATTTGATATATCATAAAATTGTAATGAGCTATTATGGATATAAATATCAGAATAGAGGTTATCATCTAAAATGGATAAATTTTTTCATCAAAGTCAATACCACAAAGGTTCTTATAACCATCATCTATATGAAGAGCATTGTTGGAATAAAATCAAGAATCAATGTCAGTATTATTTTTAAAAAACTCACTTGAATCCAATAGGCGCCAAATCTTTATGTGCATCCAAAAAGTTACAACAATAGTTTGTGTATATGGATTCAATCTTAAATTTAATGGAATGTATCCATTTATCACAATCAAAACTAAAAAATAGCCTCTCAGTACGTATTAATTTCATCATTTGTAAATATTATTTCATCATAATTTTTCATACGAAAATAATATCTCTTATGCACCTATTAAATCCTAACAAAATATTAATATTATTATAAAAAATTAGTTGATTTCTATTATATATATATATATATTTTAATTGACTCTATTATAATATTAGACACTTTATGATTATTTATATTTGACTTCTCTAACATTAATTTTCCTCCCTTTGACTCCCTCCTTTATATATTTACTCACATGATATGTCGTAAATCGGGCCATAGACACTTAGTTAACTAATAGAATATATAAATAAAATACCTTAGCTTACATGGGATAATAAATATATGATCATATATTTTTAAATAGTTTCAACGTTATCCAAATTAAAATTTCATTGAATCTTAATACTCATTCCTAATTTACAATGTACTTAACCTTTTAAAAAATTATCTTTTAAAATTTTTAATCTTTTATTTGAAGATAAACACATAACCATACTGTTTCCGATGCTTTCGCCGGGGCGCACACATCCTTCACACATAGGACGCGCTGCTGTTACCCCGCATTCCTGCTTTCCAAAGGCAGGAAACATCTGCTCCTTATTCAGGGACATCTGCTCCTTGATCGAAATGGGATGATGGGATGTCATTTCTTCCTTCCGTGGATTCCCCCTTGGAGCTCGTCACCTATTCCAGGTCTCCCTCATAGATTAAGTCATGGTTCGTGAATCTTGTTCCCGATGCCATATCTTTATGGACACCAGTTAATTACGCCGCTTCTTTTAGGACCTTCCAAGGGGTCCGGTCAGAGCAGCAACCTTCGGTTTGGAGAGTAGTCATGTTGGGGCATCATTGGGGTGTCTTGACGCTGGGGATTGGTGTGTCTTTATTCTTTCCCTTATTATAGGGCTTCTCAGAGGCGTGGAATCCCGAGTCATCCCACATCGAACGCGGGGAATTGTATGCCATAGTCATGTATCTGAGGTTTTCCTCAGCTTCCCATGTTTAACATAGGGTATGCCGCAAGTTTAACGTTCAGTGAAGACTGATCAGACTGATCAGAACACTAGCTAGTGTGGATCAGATTGAATAACCCCATGGAGGGAACAATGATGTTGGGGCCAGCATGTGGGAGGCTTCCCGAATGTTGTGGAGGGGAGTGAGGTGGCATGATCTCACCAGGACATGGCGGACCAGGTAAGAATCAGGATGGATGGTGTCTTTGGGATCGGGTCTCAAAGAGACTACCTATGTATCCTCATGGCAGGGAATCAATGTCCACGTAGTTCGATGATACGGTGGTACACCCGAAGAGGCGAACCTTGAGAATGAATGCATGGATGGGACCCAAAGGAAGTAGAGCTTCCGGGTTAGGGCATGAGCTTCCCGAGACACGTGGGCCCGAGGGAGAGATCAGGATGAGACATGGGAGATGGGATTGAGCCTCGTGGAGGCCTCCTACATATCCCCATGGAAGGGAATTGAAGTCCCCATAGTTAGGGATGGTTGGAGCTTACAATCTGAGGTGGCCCACGGTGTGGGTAAATCGACGTGAGGACGGTCGAAACGACCGGGTGGTGGGCTTGAACCTCGTAGAGGATTCCTACGTACCATGCCTTAGCATGGATCAAATTCCCCGTAGTTTGGGATGGGTTTGGACTTACACTCTGAGGCGGCCCATGGTGGTGGGGCTTGAACCTTGTGGAGGCTTCTTACATACCAAGCCTTAACACGGATCAAATTATCCATAGTTCGGGATGGGTTGGGACTTACATTCTGAGGCAGCCCAAGGTGGTGGGGCTTGAACCTTGTGGAGGCTTCCTACGTACCATGCCTTATCACGGATCAAAGTCCCCGTAGTTCAGGATGGATTGGGGCTTACACTCTGAGGCGTCCCATGGTGGTGGGTCTTGAACCTCATGGATGCTTCCTATTTACCATTCCTTAGCACGGATCAAAGTCCTCGTAGTTCTGGATGGGTTGGGGCTTACACGCTGAGGCGGCCCGAGGTGGTGGGGCTTAAACCACGTGGAGGCTTCCTACGTACCATACCTTAGTAAAGATTAAAGTCCCCGTAGTTCGGGATGGATTGAAGCTTACACTCTGAGGTAGACCAAGGTGGTGGGTCTTGAACGTCGTGGAGGTATCCTACGTACCATGCCTTAGCACGGATCAAATTCCCCATAGTTCGGGATGGGTTGGGGATTACACTCTGAGGAGGCCCAAGGTGGTGGGGCTTGAACCTCGTGGAGGCTTCCTACGTACCATGCATTAGCACGGATCAAAGTCCCCGTAGTTCAAGATGGGTTGGGGCTTACACTCTGAGGCGGCCCAAGGTGTGTCATGGTCAGTGCCCACTCTAAGCTCACGGGAGTCATGCTCGTTGTGAGAAACAAGAGATAGAAGAGACCTGATGTTCACGTCACGAAGGTTTTGTCCGTGGGAAATGAAGAGGGGCTTACGTGTTGAGCGGCCCATGGTGCTGGGACTTACTCCAAGGTGGAGGCCCGAGGGTGACAAAGCGCAGAAGGAGAGGAATTTGGAACCCAAGAAAAGAGGAAGTGTCTCGTTCCCTATCATACCCTCCATCGGCATTGGCACCAAGGAAGTGAGGAGGAGAAGGGGTGCTGCCTCCTGCGAGGAAAGCTAGGGGCTTACAACAAGGTGGATGCACTTCTCCGCGGACAAACGCCACTCCAAAAAAAAGGATATCATCCCCTATGAGGGGTGATCCCATCCCCGTGGAGATGAGTGGGCATGGGAATGTCCGAGGCGGGGGGACCCTGTGTGTAAGGCATGGGGCCAGGTCACAGTTTAACGTAATGTGTTGAGGACGCGATGCTTGGCAGTTTAACGTCCTACAGCTTGGATGAGGTGGGTTGGCCCCACACCGCTAGGAATTACATAACCGGTACCATCTGCTCCTTGCGGGAGGGAAGGCATCAACAAGGCCATACTGAGGGGGTGTCACGGAGCGAACCATCGAGGGGTCCATGTTAGTGTGGCTATGCGAAGAATCAATAGCCATTAGCGTGCCTATGCGAAGAAGCATGAGGTGAAGAAACCCAATGGGAAGGATTGTCCTAGGGATTTGAAGTTACCTCGTACAATCCTATAAGGTCATACAGGAAAATCATGTATGATGCGAATGCCCGGGGTGCACGAGACACCTGCGAATGGCACCCAGAAGGAGGGCATCTCGCGTTCGTGCAAGAGGGCGTCCGGGGAGCACCGAGGTGAAGGGCCCTGGGGATTGTGCGCAACCCTTGAGGTTTTCATGAAATAAAGGGTCCCGATGCGAAAAGCCTCAGGATGGTGCGAAATCAGTGTTGCTTGCGTGAAATAGGGGGGGCAGGATGAGGTTTTGTGCGACTTGAAGGGGTTGCGTTCAAATGAAGGGATTGCATGCAAATAAAGGGATTGCATGCAGCTTAGCCGGCTTGCGCGCCCGGGAAAGGATTGCGCCCAAGGGAAAGAACACAAATGGGGTTGGAGTTTAGTCTAAGCCAAGGGGATATCATGCGAAGGCAGATCCCAGGGAGACTTGGCACGAAGAAGAAGCATACCTGAAGGCCATATTGAGCGCACATGGAATGATGATTTTGTGCACAAGAGGCAGTTCGAATTTTTCAGCCATGAAAAGGAAGGGGTCGCCTTTTATTTATAGGCATCCGGAGGCACAAAATTCAGGGTTGTGTGCAATAATTGTGCGATGAAGGCGGCGATGTGAATGGTCAACTACATGGGACGCGATCGAGAAATTATTTCGTGCCAGCATCAGGACTCTTCACGAATCACGGTACTTTCCGCGCGGGAGAAATGTTTTTCGCATGCTTCACCCTTTTTTCCATGAAACACCTCCGGGCCCTCCGGACCGGGCTTCAGGGTCCGAATATGACTTCTCCTTTTCATTTCGGAACTTTCTCCAGCACTTACGCACTTTTCGACGTCTACAAATTCCCCCCTCGAAATGGGATCAGCGAGGGGTCACAACAATCAAATTCTGAGGGAAACGCCAAAATGCAGGACTTCGGGGGCCCCCTGCGTGTAAAAATATGGGGATGTGTGTAAAACTCAGTGAGGCATAGAGTCTGCTTTGTACGCGGGCATGGAACCTAGGCTTAGCCTATAAAAGAGGCCAAGGGTCCCATGCTCCGTACAACTTTTCTCGCGTGATAAGCTTGAGATCTCGTGTGCGAAATTTCCTTTTCTCCTGCACAAAAAACTGCTCAGCGGTGCGTAATTCCACCGATATTTGGTGAGATTTTACGCGCAAAGCCGTGACTCTTCGCACCATGGCCTAAAGTTTTGCGCATCCTGCTGATTTTCCGCACGGGACTCTCAGATTTCACGCTAAACTCCCCGATTTCGTGCAACACTCCCGAACATAGTTATAAGAAGATGGCTGCAAACCAGGCTGATGAGGGGGAGGCCGCTGACCGCAGAGCTGAGAAGGCTATAAACCTGGAGGTTTATAGCGTAAAGAGGGTTGTCTCCAATAACCAAACCCTCTTCAACATGATAACCCCCACCCAGAAAGAGTACACCTTGTCTGACAATCTTCCATTGTGGGACTTCGGCGTTCTGGAGGAGGTTCCCCTGCCGGGTTTCGAGGTTGATACACGGCGGTCAGGGGTGACCCGCGAAGATGACCTTCCTCAGTACAACATCACCAATAATGGTCATCCTGCCAGAGAAACCAGGAATATGGACGTCTACGTCTAGAATCCCAGGACCAGGACCATTGTTGGTGGTGATGCTGTTGCAGAGAGCTCACCGGCCCTCTATGTGAGCACTTTCTGTCAGAGTATTTCTTACAAGACCAAGGGTAGGCTACAGGACTGGGACCTATGGTCTGGAGGCAACATCACCAATGAGTGGGCTTGGGCGTACTGGGTTCTCCACACATGCGACCAATTTGGGGCTGAGCTGCAGCACATTGGTCTGATCGAGGCGGTGTGGACATCATAGTTCCACTTCTACCGGTAGCCTGAGCTCGGGCCGGAGCTATTCACCTGGTGGTCCCCTAACACCAACACATTCAATCTTTCCCATGGGGAAGTCGCAATCAGCCTCTGGGACATCTAATAAATTGAAGGAATCCCTTTGGAGGGCCATCAATACTATGAGTTTCTCCCACTGATGAACATCTGAGGTGACAGGTCTCAAACCCCCATATTGACATGGTACCTGCTTTAGTTGGCCAAGGAGAAGCTGAAGGTTAAGGACTTCCTGAAGGAAATCGCCTACAAGGACATGTTTAGCATGTTCCTAGAGAAGGATCCAGAGGTCAAGATGCCAGGGCGGGGAAAACGGTGTCCAACCGCGGCTCAGAGGAGCAAGAGCGAATCATATTGGAGGATCCTAGTGGTGGTGCAATACCAATCATTGGGCTACAGAATTAATTAGGCCCGAGACTCGAATGTTTGGTACGTCAGATTCCTCTCCAAATTCCTGAGCGAATGGCTCTTGTTGGTGTGGGACACAATGATGGGCGTCCATCCAGCGACTCTGGTGATAGCGGGCATCATGGATTCCAAGAAGAGGTTCAACCTGGGGGTCCCCATGCTGGCCTGGATATACGCCATATTAGGATGCATCTCGAGAGGGGGATCGCCTAGAAGAGTATTTGTCCCCTTCCAGATATTCCATTGATGGGTTAAGGCTCACTAATATGGCTACACCTTCCCAAATTCCATCCGTCCTCCAGGAAATGGCCTGCGACCCTCTCTACTGAATATTGTTGGGGTCATGCCGATGATCCTCAATGATGAGGGAGTATGGATCAGGATTGGTAACCATGACAACTTCGACTTCAGCCCATTCCCCACCCCAACTGGTCAGCTGATAGACGATGGGAAAGGATCACTGGAGTAGGATGAGTACTTCCAGAGCATCAGAGGCGGGGTGATCAGGGCCCGGATTGATGGGAAGATTTTTTGTGAGCCTTATGTTCCTTCCAGGTTCGCCAGGAAGTTCGAATGCATCCAACGAATTCCAAAGAGAGTATACACAGATGTTCAGGAGGAGATGCATCCCTGTGTTCTTTGTCATCTGTGGCTGATGTTCACAACCTACGGCTCTGGAGACATCATTACTTTCCCTCATATCGGAGTAAACACTGGCCTCTCGACCGAGTATGATGAATATTGGACCATAGAACACCCTGAGGGGCTTCTACGGAAGCGAGTCCGGTATCTCAAAGTCACTAGTACGGAACCTCGGTGGCGAGAGAGCGGGAAGGGTGCCGCTAAAGGAAGAGGACCAGAAGTACCTCAGGAAACGGGTCCCACATAATCCAGGACCTCAGCAGTGGGGGAGTCACATGGCGTGGCCGCACCGTCGTTTCCTGGAGGAGGGGGGGTCCCACGAAGCGACTAGAGAACTTCCTGGGAAGAAAATAGGATACCTGCTTCAACCTTCCCAGGATTCCGTATTCCCTGCGCTATGGAAAGATTGGATAACCCTTCAACACTCAATGAGTACTGAATCCCTCTGGCAGATGATTGTGTAGAACGAGATCCAGTTTCCAGAAGTCAGGCTTTTCCGGGTCGCCGCCAGAGTGGACTTCCACCGACATCATGAATACCTGACGAACATGGACACATACGCACGTCAATGAGGCTGGCGTGTGGAGCCACCTCTCTTGGTGAAGGTGCTTCTCGGCCAGGAGCATGATACGGAAAGGATTCCACCGAAGTAAGATGACAGCGACGATGAGTTAGAGAGCATCGAGGTAGGAGAAGAGGCAGAAGGAGAAGGGGAAGGTGAAGGAGAAGGATAAGGATAAGGAGATCCTGAAGGTGAAGGGTCACGGGGGGAGTCCCACCAAGGGAGTCTCCAAGAGAGCGGTGAGATCATCGGCTCTGAAGTAGACGTAACCAAGATACCCGAGGTATACGTCGACCATTTTCTTCCATCTCCTTTCGTTCGCTTTCCTTGAAACCCTTAACCCACTTCCTTATCACGTGTAGGAGCACACTGGTGCTGGGACGGATCAAGAGCCCCCAATCAGAGGAGGAGGTGTTCCAATGGAACAAGGTGGGGCACCAGTGCTCATTATCGAGTTAAGAAGTGATGAGGGATCCCCAGACACGATAGCTCCCACAGCAGCCAGAGCACTAGAGACTGATGGCTTGGGTTCCTATAAGTTCTTTTCTTCGATACCAGTACTCACTGATGGGGGACACAAATGATCAAGGGCTCTTTGTCTGTAAAGTGATCACTGCATTGGAGGCTCGTCGGGTTGCTGAGCCCAGACCATCAGCGAATGTGCCGATGGAAAAGGTTTTACCCCATCCAGAACATGCCTCCAAAACTGAGTTGGTTCCGGAAATTGGTGAGCAGGGAGTAGTGAACACCAGTGGCGCTGCTGTCGGAGCAGGGCCGAAAATCGATGAGGGTGCGATTGGGATCATAGGGAGAGAGGGAGGTCACCCAGATGATGAGGATACCATTCCCCTAGGAGGAATCTATGAGGGAGATCCTACTGCTACCCTGTTAGATGTCTTACCCATCTATCGTCCCGCTGATCCCGAAGAAATTGACAATTCATATTTGAAAGCAGCCGAGGAGAGTCAGATGACCTGACACAAGGGATGGAAGTGCATCCGGCATTTCCTCAATCATCCCCAGGTGTAATGGATGAAGCGAATGGGGTCACTCCACACCTGGCTGCGCTTCCTGTGTGCTGGAGGGGCAGATGATCAACGTCTTCACCTGACGGTCCGTGATTACATGGCCGAGAAGATGCGTGAGAGAAGCTGGTGTGCCGACGTCATCCAGTACTAGGAGGAGTCGGAGAGTACCCGTGCATTTCTAAGGGTAGAGCAAGAGGTCTAACTCCTTGAGGAGAAGAAGAAAGAACAAGATATATTCATCGCAAACTGCTCTATGCCCATGGAGCAGTTGAGGGCTCAGCTGGAAGACGCCCAAGAACAACTCATAGAAGCGAGTCGCCAGATAACTGAGCTCCAAGCTGAACAGGTGTGGGAACGGGCTAGGGTCATTGATCTGTGCTCCCTGGCCGCCGGTGAATAAAGGGTCCTCAGGGGATGGGAGGCCTTCTTGGGGGCCACCAATGAAAGGGTGGTCACATTGGGGAGATCTATCCAAGATGTTGACCCTTAGGGTCCCAGTTTTGGCCATACCCATACACTTGTACCGCTTTTACTGCTGCTTGTTCTTTTGAACTATATGTATAGAAATATTTACTCTCCCCGTTACTTAACATACTTGTCCCTTTGGTTTAACATGATCAACCATAATCCTGAAATAAATAGAAAACCATCACTAAGCTCATGTGACTCGTGAGAAGCAAAGGTGGCTCGTACTATCACTTTGTTTGACCGTGGGAGCATCAACCAAGCTTAGAGCATTCAAAATTTGAACCCATATTTCCAAGGAGAAGAGGGAGGTCTATCCAAAAGAGGAGGACCTCAGACCAATCGATGTACCATATTACCAATGTGCTCTAGCGCACGAACGGGGCAATGAAAGAGGCATTGGAATCAGTCTGAACATAGGGGAATGAAGAATGAGAATCACGTTACCCAAATTTGGAACACTATGGGAGGGCATGGAAATGAAAGACAACTGTTGACCGTGTTCTAAACACAACATCCTTATTGTATTAGCCTGAAATGGGGACAAAAAATGATGGTCGACCACTGACCATTTTCGCAACATGGGGCCTAACTCAAATATCGTCGACCAGTATTCCGGAACGTTGGCCCAGTACAGCAGGCGGACTATAGGTCAAACATCTATACTGTTAGGGGGTCTCTTCAAATGTGATCAGTCTTATGGAAAATTGGCCCAGGACAGCAGGCGGACCACAGGTCGAGCATCCGTACTGTTAGGGGGTCCCATAAAACGTGAAATAGGATGAGGATATGAATAAAGGGGAACACAAAGCGTGGAAAGTGAAGTTGTGGTTTGTTCGTATAGAATCCAAAAATCCCAGGATTATGCCACTGCGGTGGAAGCACATTAGGCGGGCACGTTAATCTGGTCATGGATCATCCTTACTTATAGACAGGACCTCTCTGGCGAGGGAACTGTCACTTCACAATGTCATCATGGGGCATCCCGAATTTGTTTAGGGAAAATGCTGTAGTTACACAACTCCTTGAGAAGTTAGGCCAAGGGGCCAACAGTGAGGAGGGATGAGATTTGGCGATCCCCGGGGCTGGACTCGAGACGAAATGTCCAGTCATTCCTACATATCTCATAAGGATGAGAATCAAGCCGCACATAGTTCTTGAAATTGTCTTAGTTTAAGGTCTTAGATCTTGGACCAGGGGTTGGTAAGGAAACCAGGAGACACATGTTAAGGTGGTTACAAAACCCGACGTGAATGAGGACATACGACCTACTTACCATGTGTTCCCTAGGGAAGTGCTTAGGTCAAGGGACCAAACATGAATGTTAGGTTGGGCTCACGAGGAAGTGCTCGGGCGCTACTACGTATCTCATGAGGATGAGAATCAAGCATTATGTACTTCCTGGGGGTGGTACGACATGGTAAGGTACCAGTGAAAAGGATGAAAGGGGGTTGCAGGTCTCTCCCTCGCACCAAAAGAAGTGGCATTAGATGTATCTCGTTTTTCATTTAAGGTGAATGGTTTTTCTTTTGTGGAGAGACCGACATAGGGTAGAAATTCCAAGCATCGTCATAATAATAAATCCTTATACAGGGTTTGAAAAATGGAATGGTAAATGACCAATACCCAATGTGATGTCCTCTATGACGAGGTCATCACAATACAGTGCCGTTTTTCATCGTGTGGAAAAGATGATATCACCATAGTTTATGGTCATGTGGCAGGACCAAAAGCACAGTTCAAAGTCATATGGCTTGGACATGGAGGAATGTGGACGACATGATAAAACATACCCGGCGTGAATGTGGATAAGTTCCAGATCATCACTGCGCACACCTCCGAGAAAGGAGCCTTGGGCCTAGAGGCCGGCTAGGGTCAAAGGATAAGGGGCAGGAGATACTAGCTCCCAGCTGAGCTGGGCCTGGAAGCATGAAGCATGATGTTCTGGTGATCCCGCATATCCCATGGGGATGAGGATTGATCTGTACATATCCCTTAATGAAGATCATAGTTTATGGTCTTAGAGATCGGACCACAGAAGCCCCGAGATACGCCGTATTGCAGCTTTGTCTGCTTGACGTGCAGAGGTTCACTAAGGGGTAGTGAAAAGAGTGTCGAGATTCTACCTGGACACGATGGAATGGAACATAATTTGAATCATGCAACCAACATTCAAGGACCGAATGGGCTGGTGTGATGATGATATATTACTGCTGACCATGTTCGGAACACATCATCTCGTCGCGTTAGCCTGAAATGGGGACAAACAAATCAGCATAGACCGCTGACCATGTTCTCAATGTGGGATTTGTATCAATTTGTTGTCTGAAACCCTCGGGGGGCATTGGCTCGTAACAATAGGATATCTCTTAGGTGTGGTATCCATGCAGTTCTTGGGGGTCCCTTCGGGTGTGAAAGATAACAGGGGCCCAAATGAAGGGGAAAATGAAGCTTGACAAGTGGATGGAAGCCTACCCCAGTTTAATCCGACACTCCATGTCCTAGACAAGAGTACTCTGAACACATTGGTGGACCACTGAAAAGGGTATAGGGGCTCAATTTAAGAGCGGCCAAGAGATAGAGGATTCCCAGGAGAAGGGTGCGTGGCGCCAAAAAACCTGTACCACACCTATATATCCCCCATGTGGAGAAGAACATGCCAAGGGGCCTAGGTGACTGGGAGATCGTGGTATCTCTACGAGATGGGGATAGGCCTGAAATCTAAATGTCCAGGTGGTCCTACGTATCCCATAAGGATGAGAATCAAGCTACACGTAGTTCTTGAAAATATAGTTTAACGTCATGCAGAATGACATATAGTTTAATTTTATGCAGGACGACATACAGTTTAACGTCATGTGGGATGAGCGTGCAGTTTAAGGTTATGCGGGGCCGTAATATAGTTTAGGGTCATAGGGGACCGTAAGGGCCCAAAGGTAGGACCAAATAGCAGTTTAAGGTCGTGCAGAACTATCATGCATTTTAGGGTCATGTAGGACTAGGGTTTAGGAAAAGTATTGCTTGAGAAATTTGGAATTCATGGGAGGAGTTATACACTCACCATCAATGGTCATTAGGGAGTATGCTCCATTGGGATAAACCCTATGAACAATGAAAGGTCCTTCCCACTTGGGCTCCAACTTGGGTGGTTTCCTACCGGGGATCATTGGTGCCCAGAGGGCTAATACCAAGTGACCTTGCAGGAAAGATCGGAGGCGAACCTTCTTGTTGAAAGCTCGAGCCATCCTGCCCTAATGCCTTTCTAGGTTGTGAAGGTCATGAAGCCTATTCTTTTCCAGTGCTTCCAATTTAGCTATACGGATTTCAGCCACTCTACCCAGTGCTTTCTGGTCATAGACTTCTATGTGCAGTGAGGGCAGTTGAATCTCGATGGGTAGGATGGCCTCTGTTCCATACACCAGGGAATATGGGGTCACCTGGGTCGAATTACGATTCGTCATCCGATAAGCCCAGAGGGAATTGGAGAGTTTGTCCGGCCAACTCTTCTTATTCTGACCAACCATTTTCTGTAGAATGTTAGAGAGGGTTTTATTGAACGCCTCAATCTGTCCATTTGCTTGCGCATGATAGTGGGAGGTATGGTTGGAGTGAATGTTGTACTTGGTGTACAATTTTTTCAGCTCGGATACTCGGAAGTTAGTGCCGTTATCAGTGAGGATAGCATGAGGAACCCCAAATCGATATATGATATTGGAACTCATGAAGTTGACGATAGAACGAGACTTGACTTTCTTGAGTGGAATTTCCTCTGTCCACTTGAAAAAGAAATCCGTAGCGGTTAGAATGAATTGACATTGGCGAGCTGTTGCTCGTGGGTATGGTCCCACGACATCTAACCCCCAGACTACAAAGGGCCAAGAGTACTTGTTAGTATAGAGAGGTTTCGGTGGCTGATGCACAAATTTAGCATGAACATGTCACGCATGCCACCTCTTGGCAAACTCGATGGATTTGTGGATCATGGAGGGCCAAAAATACCCTAGTCTCCAAATCTAGTGAGACAGATTTGGCCTAGCCTGATGGGCACCACAGGAACCGGTGTGAACCTCTTGTATGACCTGTGGAATCTCAACCCCTTGAATGCAACAGAGGATAATACATTCAAATATGCGCTTATAGTGGATCCGCTCAAGGCTGCGACCAGTCTAGCGAGTAAACTGCAGTGCGCGACATCAGATCTGCATGCGTTCAGCCTGATGAGACGAGAGATTACTATGTTCGAGGTATTCGACCAAGGGTGTCCTCTAAACGACAATTACTTCGATCACCACATCCGGACTACCCGGGGGCCCTGACGTAGAGGCACCAGTGGTAAGATGGTTTACCTGTGGGCCATCATCATCCTCTATGGTGACGAGAGCAATGACTCTCCGATGTGCCATGTGGATAATTAGATCATCCTGATCGGGCTCTGCAAGTGATGCATCCAGGTTAGCAAAAGCATCTGATCGACCGTTCTGTGACCGATGGACATGGATAAACTTTGGCTGAGAAGGTAACTGGGCCATTAGCTAGAGAGTGCATTCTAACAACGGTATGAGATTTGGCTTCCTAAAAACATAATTTCCATTGACCTACTTGATGACTAGTTCGGAATCCCCTCTCACATGAAAATGGGGTACGTCGATCTCAAGGGCCAGCTCGACACCAGTGATGAGGGCCTGATACTCTACCTCATTGTTGGTGCAACCTTCTGACAATAAGAATGAGTACGGTAGAACGGCTTGCACCATGGTGATGAAGATGATACCCAGGCCCACTCTATTGATCCTAGGATCGTTGAGCCTCATACCAGTGGGGCTCTAAGAGGCACCATCAAAGTGCATTTTCCAACACAGAACAACTTGATCGACCGAGAGGATTGACTCATCAAGAAAATCCATGTCCAGGGACTGGTCCACGAGGGTTGGATGGGAAGATAGAAAAGTCTGCCAGTGCCTGCCCCTTGATAGCCTTCTGGGGAACGAACCTGATGTCAAACTGCTGGAGAATCACCGCCCACCACGCTAGACGGCCAGTTAGCATGGGGCAATTCAGAATGTACTTCAACGGGTCTACCCAGGAGACCTTCTGAACCTCATAGTGCTGTAGGTAATGTCACAACTTCTGAATAGCAAATACAAGCACAAGGAAGCTCTTCTCTATGAAGGAGTATTAGGTTTCCGTATCGAGGAGCAAGCGGCTGAGTTAGTAGAGGTTGTTATCTGTCCCCTCATTGTTCTCCTGGGCGAGAAGGGCGTAGAGAGATCGGTCCAGGGTAGTGACGTACAAGATTAGTGGCTTACCAGAGACGGGTGGAATCAAGACCAGAGGCTGGAGAAAATATTGCCTGATTTCCTCAAAGGAGGCTTGGCACTCCTCATCCCACTCATAGGCGGTGCCCTTCTTCCTGAGCCAAGAAAATGGCTTACACTTTCCAGCTAGATTCGCAATGAATCATCATATGTAGGATAAGTGGCCTTGAAAACGCCAAAGATCCCGAATATTTCTTGGGGGAGGCATCTGGATGATGGACTTTATCTTCTCTGGATCGATCTCGATGCCTCGATACCTGAGAATAAATCCAAGAAACTTCCCCGAGGTGACCTCGAGGGAACAATTCAGTGGGTTCATCTTCAAGTTGTGGGAATGGAGGAAACAAAACACTTTCTCAAGGTCCTCGAGATGGTCCTGGCGCTGGCAAGATTTGACCACTAGGTCGTCCACATAGCATTCCACCAATGTTCCCAGGATTGGCTTGAATATACGATGCATGGCCCGCTGATAGGTGGCATCTGCATTCTTCGAGCCGAAGGGCATAACCTGGTAACATAAAGGACCTTGAGATGCCCTGAAAGTGGTATACTCTTCATCCTTGGGGACCATCTGGATTCAATTATATCCAGAGTAGCCATCCATGAAGGAGAGGGCTTGAAACCCTGCCGTAGCGTCGATCAACAATTCTATCACTCGATGGGGAAAATCATCCTTCGGACAGTGGCAGTTGAGATCCCGGAAGTCAACGTAGACTCTGATATGCCCGTTCTTCTTTCTAACTGGTACGATGATGGCTAACCACTTGGGGTACTGGACATCCTTGTTTATGTTGGATCTGATGAGCTTGTCAACTTCGGCCTCAACCATGGTACCGTGAGACAGGTGCATCTTTTTGGGAGGTTGCTTGAACCCGCGATGGTTTGTCGGGAGACCGAGGCGGTGGACGGATACTTGAGGATCTAGTCCTGGAATCTCATCCTAACTCCAGGAAAATACATCATGGTGCTATTTGAGGAATTCCACGTACCGCTGATGCTCCTCAAGGGACATAATGACGCTAATAAATGTGGGTCTCGGATCTGCCTCGCTACCGAGGTTCACCTTTACTAGTTCATCGACCGTGGTATGGATGTCTTCTTCAAAGGTGGGGGGAGAGTCCTCTAAATCCTCTTATTCGCTTGTGGAGGAGGGATTAACAGCGGGTGAGGCTTCCCCTTCATCGGAGGAACCTGATGGGAGGCTGGTACCATCCAGGACAATAGTGGAAAACACATCAGGAGATTCACACGTCGCTGAGACCATGAAGATGAAGGCAGTTGATCCAATCCCATATAGTCTCCAGCCCAAGGGGCCACGCTTAACAATATCGAAGCAGTAGTGCCACGTCGGACGGAGCCGCCTTATTCCAACCTGGAGAAATAGAAAAATATGACGTACTGTCGTTGGCAGGAGCCGGACGTCTCGATACCTGACAGGAGTGGGAGGCTCCGGGATCACTGGAGCCTGGTTTGTATAACAATACAAAGTGATCTGCTGACATCACCTGGATCTGGGAGCATGATTCCCCCTTGTCCTGAATACGACAAAGAATTTCCCCATATCGAGGGTCGTGGCCTCCAACCGATGGATCAGGAAGATGTAAGCGTCATTCAGGCCTGCCCAAGGGTCCTTCATAGCAGCGACGGGCTCAACATCACTTTCCTGGACTTTCTTTATCCTTGCTATTGTAATAATGAGCATCCAAGTAGTGGGCTTCACAAGAGGCAGAATGAGATTCATCCCCTTGGAGTAGGCCTAATCGATCATTAAGGGAGTAATTGAGGCATTGGTGATACGATGACGGGACCACCACGTGCAGATGAAGCCATGACCTACCCATCAATGCGTTGTACGCGGTGTCCTGGGAGACAACCATAAATTCAGTACTAGTAACTAGGCCACCGAACTGGGTCTTCAAATGGATCCTACCAACCAGTTTTTGCTCTGTCCTGTCATATCCCTAGATCCTTAAATAATAGGGAGTCGGGTTATCTTCAGATAACCCTATCTTCCATAGTGTCCATGTCGGGATGTGGTTGATCCCGGAGCCGGTGTCAACGAGACAGCGGCGGACCTCCACATCGTTAAATTGGCCGGTGATGTACAATGGGAAGATGTTCCCCTGTACGGGGGAGCCTTCATCCTCTCCATAGAATGAAATGATGGCCTGGTATTCAGCATCCTCAACTACTTTAGCATGGAAGGGCTCTACAGCTGCTATCTCTGTCTCAAACTGGAGGGGGCTCCTTAAAGCGTCGGTGAGTGCTTCGTGCATATCTGGTGACAGGAAAAGGGATTCAGGAATGGAGAGCCTCTCTAGGATGCCGGAGAGGTGCTTAAAAACCTCATACTTCCATACCAGGTGCAAACTTTTACTTACATGAAGCTGCTCAGTGATTGGAGGCCTGGCGGACCCTGCCGGCTAGACTGGCGGCTGACTAGTACTGGGGACATCCCACTGCCTGCTAGTCGAGAGCTCGGAAGGTCACTATGGTATGAGGATCAGGAGACTAAGATTGTCCTGCAGTGGGGTGAAGCTGGTTAGGATACTTCCAAAATGGCTCTTCCTGATCCAGTAGTACAAATGGTGGTGGAGGTGGACCCATCAACACCGGATGATGAGGCTGCACATGATGAGTTTTGCGTTGGGCCTACTGTCTGGTCTTAGCGGCATGAACGGCCTGGCTGGAGGTTCCAGCTAACATGCCTCGGTGACCCACATGGTCTCGGTTCCACTGACGTTGGCATCGGCTGGGGACATTGGGGAGGTTCGCCTGACGCTCCCCCTCGTCGGGAGCCATATAAAGATTTACCAACTCAACGGTGTTAAATGAAGCATACCCCTAGCTGTCACTCGACGAATCATCTACCGTTGGGAAGATTCTGGGAGGGATGCCCATCTCTGGGGGCATAAATTTTCCAAGAGTTCGGGACGACGATGGCCTTAGTGGTGCATATCGCTTCTTCTTGCGCCACCGATGCTTGCTCTTCGGGGAAGAGGTCGGCTAAGGTGATGATGCAGAAGTGGTGGCCGCAGCTTCGGAAGGCTCTGACTGATTCAGGTGTGCTCGAATGATGCCATGGGTACAGGCGACCGTCTTGTGAGCCATACAATCATTATAATTCTGGGAACCATGGTCAGAAACCTACTGCCACTCTCCTTCACCGTCGCTACTAATATCTGATCTAACAAAGACACCTGCCACTTATGTCGGGGCTGGGCTCAACCTGACTATGTTGTTGTCAATATGGTCTTGGAGCCAGTCGTTGAACACATAGAATTGCTTGATGGTGTGCCCCCAGATCCGGTGATAAGGGCAGTATTTGGGGTGATCAGTGAGACGCGCCTCTTCTGGCTTCTAACACTTAGGCAGTCACACAATTCTTTGCTTTAAGGCACTGCGAAAGTCTCCAGGGACCTGAGCCTCGTCGAACGATTAAGTCTAATTCCTTCTGTCCGGAAATGGGGCTCTAGGAGGCTTACCCTGCAGGGGGGCTGGAGGAGCCTACTGAGGAGGCAGAACTTGATTATCCCACCTAGGCGGCGGCGACACGTTATACAGGGGAGTCTACCGATTTTGGGGCGGGCAATGCTGGGCTGGAAACTGTGCCCGTGGTGGAGGGCCTCTACGAGGATTTGGGGCTGATGCTATTGGTATCAAATTTAGCTACCTGGGGGCCTCTACTTGGGCCATGGCGGCGGGATCGGCTCTGGTATCTCTCCTTGCTGGAATTGCATGGGGCAGAAGGTGTGCCTGACTAGCCTGTTGTAGAGCTTCTTCAAGGCGTTGGGACTTATCTGAGAAGTCTCAAACCCTCTGGGATAATTATGAGTGATCAGGGAGGGAACCAGTTCCGTATTGACATTCCCCATGCACATCATCAGTAATTTCTCCTGAGTTAGTGGCATGTAAAGGGAGTATGTGAGCCCCTTCCACCGGGCGATGAAGTCCGCGACTCGCTTATCAGGCCTTTGCTTGCACCTGAAGAGGTCTGCGATGTTCATCTTCCGAGTGGTAGAGCTAAACTGGTAAATGAACTACCTGCGAAGGAATTCCCAGCTTTTCACAGATCCCATAGGGAGATGGTTGTACCAAAAGAATGTTGGCCCCTCCAGTGTCTAAACAAAGAAACGGAGCATGGTGGCCTCCTACTGCACTAGGGTCCCTAAAATAGGCCCACACCTAGAGTTAAAGTGGGACAGGTGCTGCGGTGGGTCCCCCATCCTGTTAAAGGGGGAGAAAGTGGGATTCCCAAATCCCGGGGGTTCCGGAATGTCATCCACCCATGCCGGGTATGGTTTTCCATCAGGTGGGATAGCCACCTGTCACTTTTCCAAATCTTACTGGCGGGCAATGAACGTTTCCATCAGATCGTCTAGATGGGGGTCTCGGTCCTGATGAGTATCCCTAACCACGAGCACATTGTCAGGATCTTCAATGCGGTAGCCGAGCACGGAGGCTCACGAAGTGGCTGGTGGAGCAACCCTTGGGGTGACCGGGGGAGCCTGAGCGGGGTTCCTTGGATTGTCGCGTTGTTCGGAAGGATTCGACAAGATATATTGTGCCCTCTTTCCATGAGCTCCGGCTTCAGCCCTGTCAGCGAATGCGTCATGATCGGGGTTGCCTGGGAGAATCTTGTTGAGGGGTAGTTGTTCTTGTCCCTGCTACCCCAGCTGCCTTGGCCTAGGATCACCGTAGTTGGTTCTCGAATCTGAAATGCGTTCAGCCAGAAGTTCATCGACTAACTTTTTTTGCTCAGCAAGCTGTTGGCATGTCATGGCCTTCTCGGGGTCCTCTTCTGTCTTCTGCACTAAGGCCGACGGGTCGGAGTGCTTGCCAGATCCAACATGCTCTTTGCCTTTTTTGACATTCTGGCCCGGTACCAATGCTTTGGTGGGTGGGGGGAGACCTAGGAGGTTCCTCTGCTGGCGATTAATCCTCCTCAATGGGTCCAATGGCAGCACTTCCTTAGGGGGGACACCCCCATCGAGAAGTCCCAGCTCATTCGACTCTCCTATCAGATCAGTCGTGTTGACTGCCACTCTTCTCGGGGGAATGTTCTCACTGTCGCTAAGCAAGTCGGGCTTCCAGAGAATCGCACTAAAAAGAAGGGAAGCGTACTGCCCACATCCACGGACTTGTTCATGGGGGATATCCTCCTTAATAACTTTGTGGAGTACTAGGAAACTCTAAACACATCGCTGTTGGAGGGCCCTGTGGTGGCTAGGTGACTCGGGGTGCTGGACCGTAGGGAGTGTGGCTAGGTCAACCAGACAACATTGTTCGCCGATGTCTTCCAGGTGACCTTGGCTCCTAGGATAAGTCACCCAATGATGGAGAATACGGAGGTGAGTCTCCTAGAGGGCCAGGAAGAAACATTCAAACTTCTCAGGGGTGAGCAATTCTGGAGTATCAAAGTTCAATCCCGTAACCGGCCAAAACTTCTCGGGGAATTGGCCTGCTGTGAGGATGGTACAAAAGCTACCCAGCTCATATTCATAGTCTCACATCTGATTGACCCACTCATCAACTGAGGGTGTCTAAGGGATAGGCAGTATCACTGAGGTAGGCCGTTGGGCCAGCGGGCTGGCCGGTGGAGAATACGACGAGCAAGATGATTGGCCGCCGAATCTTGGGCTGTCATCTGAGGGTTGCAGCGACCTGGCCTCCATATCATGATAAGATAGACCGGCTACCAAGGCTCCTAATGAAACTCCAAATCCTTCCGAGGGTGATTCATGCCGCGGTTCGCCCACCATTGACCCCCAAAATAGCTCCGTGGGAGAGGGCCCTTTTGGCGATGATGGCGACAACTGCACGATCGGCCCCTGGAAACATGCCAGATTCTCATCCCGTTGGATATACCTTTGGAGGGAAATAAGGATCCTATGGATCTCACATTTCTGGAGTATAAGGCTGATGTGCCACATTCCTGCCTCCACCCTTGACTCGAGAGACTGAGGGGAGGGCTCCTGTGCTGAGTCGTACTCCACCTCAGAGCCTGAGAAGCAGACTGGCCCTATTTCTGCCAGGCCTTCCCCATAATTCCTCTTGTGGCGGCGATGACCTGCTCTCTTACCCCTGGATGGTTTTTTAGGGCAGGGCTGATTTTCGACATGGGGTCCTCTTGCCTCACTAATGCTAGGGCAGAGAGGGTTTCCACCCGAGGAAGCCAGGGTGCGGGGAGCACCGGGACAAATGTCAAAAGGGACACGGGGATGACCTCCATGTTGGGCATTAGTGAAGTGGGGTTGGCTTCCACCTCTCTGATCGCTGGGGCGAGGATGACCTTTGCCGATTGGAATGAGGACATGGGGAGGACCTCCATGTTGGTGAGTGACCGGACATGCAATGTCTCCGTACTAGTGGTTCTCGGTAGGGGGAGTGACCCTGTACCCAGTGTAGTGAGCACAGGAAATACCCCCACATAGAGTGTTGCTGTCACAGGGAAGACCCTCACCTAGGTTGAAGGTGGCATGGGGAAGACCTCCAAGCCGAGGTTGGAAGTAGGGAGGGCCCTCACCATCTGTAGTGGTTGTGTGGAGTGAGCCCCCGCACTGTGCGTCACTACTGCGAATTGGTCTGCAGTGACCATCGCCTGTGCCAGCGACCGGGAGAGTCGACCAAACCTTCCCATGGGGCGGTTGGGGCCGCGATCTAGGTCAGGCATGTAGCTTCCTCTACTAAACATATGCAGAGATTTTGGTATATGAGTCAGCGGTGGCTCAGGCCACACTAGTCACTAATGTTGACGCCCCACAACGGGCATCCTCTTCTGCTCGTGCCCGACTCTGGCACCGGGTCAGATGGACTGGAGCCGGTGGTGCAGGTGCGTGTCTTACCTGCTCTTCAGCTCGGGGAACTGGGTGGCGATGCTAACGTGTCCTGGTGGGGGACCTCATTGGGATCCCTTGAAGTGGGACTCCATCTGGGCCAACCCAGATATCCCCTACTTCGTCGGCGTAGGGGAGGGAGCTGTCAAGGCGCTCCGGAGAAAAACTCTTGAAGTGATTGAATGTTGGGGTGGGGAGCAGCGACTCCCTGCGCGGCCCTCGGGGGCGGCATAGACGATGAGGCATGGCTGCCTTGAGGTCTAGGCGAGCCATATCCCTAGTGGGGATGACCCACTCCTCCTCATACCTGCGTACAAGATTATCAATTAACCTTCGTTGGATAATCTCTAATGGGGAGAGGGGGCATGTGCACCTAGCAGTCGTGGCGGTTGATGTCGTCGTGTAAGAGCTAGAACCGCGTAGGGTAGCCGCGTCGATGTTTCCCCTACTCCTGCGCTGGTGGGCAGGTGAATGAGCTCCAGATGCAACAAATTGATTCCTGAAAGCAGAGAGATAAACTCATTAACACTGCGAGGAAAAGAAATCTACAACCAGTGCCCCACCGCCATTCTGTCTTCCGCAGTCGGCAAGAGGGATCCACGCTGACAACGTCGCAAAATAGAATGCTCAACGTCTTGAATGTCCCAACTCCTGGTGAGTTTCACGTCAGGCCTGTTTGGTGGGACCTGTGTAACACCCCAATATTTTATGAAAGATATTATTTTTAATTTCTTGTGTTGTACGCTACACCAAAATTAGCTTGTGATATACACAACACCGAATCTTTTTGCAGTATACGCAACAATATTCTTGGCTCGCGTTACACACAATTTCAAGTTCGTTTTATAGAAACTATTCTACGCAACATTATGTATAGATTTTGTTTAATGTATGAATGAAATATGTTTTGATTATGTTATATGAAACACCAAATAGAGCTTTCACTACACGCAGCACTGAAATGGCTTGCATTAAATGCAATAAAGACCTTCATCGATAGCGTGTGTAGTACGCAATACCGAGTTTCACTAAACGAGATATTATTATAATATTATTATGAATTAGTCGTTATGAATAGTAATACCCACTTTTTGAAATTTTATAATTTTTTTCTTTCAAAATGGACTTCATTTTTGGATTCGGAATATCGAAATTAGTTTAGGGTGAAATTTTGGTACTTTTCGGATAAGTTTCATATTCTGATGAATAGTGAAAATTACTAAATTTTAATTAAAAACAACTTTTTTAATCGAAATAATTAATAGTGATAAATTATTAATTTGAGTGGTTTTAAAGTATATTTAGAATATATTTTTACCATTTAATACAATGTTGGTCATTGGATGTAATTTCACATTTAAACCAGACATAAACAAGTGTCAATCTTTTGATATTTATTATCTCTTAAAAACACGATATTTGTTTTGACGACGGGAATTATTTTTTTAAATTAATTAATGAAACTGATATGTTTTGAATTTGGTAAAATAGAAATCATTTTTGAATTCATAATATCAAATATAGCTTAGGCCTGATTTTTGGTATTTTTCTGGAAACTTTCATTTTTTGATGAATAGTGAAACCACTAAGTAGTAGTTAAAAAACTGAATTTTTCATAAAACATAATTTTACCGCTTCTGTGAGTGGAATTTCAAAAATCTGAGAGACACGGTTAATATCAATGACTAAAATGTGGTTCAATGAGATGAAAATATTTTTTGGTGAATAGTAACTTTTTACTTTTATTTACCACGGTTAAAAGTAAATTGGATAATTAAAGGTAAAAATGTTTTTATTATTACCCTAACACATGTCCTAATTCTATTGGATAAGTGTAATTCGACCAAAAACAACCTTAGGAATAAAATGTGACGATTTAGGCCCACTTGGATTAGATTAGGACATTTAATATTAATTTATTTAAAGAAGGGTTAAAATAGTTAAAATCAAAGTTTAATAAGTATATCATTTTTAATATAGGGTTATACATAAGATAAATTCGACTATAAATATTCATTAGAAATATAAAAAGATTTCCTACATAATGGTATATTATTTATAATTTTTAGACATTAAATAATTTAATTTATTTATAACACAAAGATGATGCAGTAATTATCTTATTAATGAAATATTGACATAATTGATGTTATAAATACCCAAATAATTGTAATTTGAGACTTTTTACGAATTAAAATAATTTTATAGGTTAATATGACATGTTATTATTGATTTAGTTAACTTGTGTCGAACTAATCATTCTGGTATGATTTTCACAAAAATCAATTACCAAATAGTGTCAAAATTGACATAAAATAGTTTTTAAAACCAATATTATATTATTAATTGTTATTTTATTAATCAAAATATAAGGTTAGTCCAAATGACTTAGATAGGGTTATATATATTAATAATAAACAACTTGGGGTTCTTTTGTCTTGTTATAGTAAGTTTATTAACCTTATAGTGTAAGAAAACAAGAAGACACGGTAAAAGTTAAATTATCTAACTTAAAGTTAAATATAAATGATAAGGTTAAAATAGAAACCTAAACTTGTATATATTCTATTGGATTAGAGGATTTCGACCCATCCCCACCTTAGCTTCGAAATAACTCAATTTGGATCTATTAAAAACCGAATATGACTTTATAATAAAATAATATTTTTAGTTATTCCAAAGGTGCCCCTCTCCTCCCTTATAAAAGGGCACCTCCTCCCTCTCATACTCACACCACTTTGAGCCTTCAAGCTCGGCCAAACCCTGCCAAATTCTCTTCTCCACTTCCCTAGAAACATCCTAGAGGTCCTGGTATTCTTTAAAGACCAATTTTAGTGCCCTAAGTGGAGGTCTCAAAGAGGCGCTTCAATGAAGAGGTAATGTCCGTTACCGATTCTTTCAACTTTATTTCTTCTTCCACTTCCTCTTCTTTAGTTGTTTCATTATGAATTAATAACATCAGTATCATTCATATACTGATATTTTATTATAAGTATGAAACAACCATATTTCACCATCTATCCATCCTATGGAAAACGAAACCACCGCGTGTGCGTACGTACGGAATACCGTCTCCACGCCGTGGCGTAATCTATTTTCCACCACCACCTTACTTGGATGGGTATAATGGTGAAATTAATGAATATATATGATTATTGTAAAGTGATATTGATTCTGTAATATTATATGTACACTTTAATACAATTCCACGATCATGGGAATGATATCATCACTCGTGCGTATGTACGGACTACCGTCTCCACGAACGCGATGAGATTCATTTTCCATGATTAACCATTCAAGAATGATTAGAAAGTATATATAATGAATAATAATGAAATATATGAAATAATAATGCTGCTGGATTTATGTATATATATGTATTTCATCTATTTAATTTCATTCAATTCAATAAGGAAACGAAAACAGCGTTCATGCGTACGTACGACCTTCCATCTCCATGAACGGTGTATTTCCTTTATTTTTATAGATCTATAATATATATGTATATGATGAATATATATTATATATAAATCATGTGTTAAACTCTTGAATTATGTAAATCAGGATATAAGTAATAATATCAAGAACGACAAGTCGAAAGACATACGATAAATGAAATGATTTTACCCAAAACGCTACTTTAACATGGAATTTACAAAATAAAGGGTAATATAAAGTCATAAGTGAATCATATATGATATAATAACAATTAATATGATTATGTAATAAGTGAATGAAATTTTTTAAATCATTATACAAGAGGTTCAGATCCCTACGAAGCATATCAGACCTAAGGTAAGGGATAACTATTTCAATCTCGTTCTTATCCGAGATTGTTTATTCGTAAGTATTTACTGGGGTTATTGTTATCATCCATGTCCATGTTTCCTAAAAATGGTTTAATTTATGTTTAAAGTCCTATTTACCCATTTTGACTTTTACCCAATGGTATGGAAGGAATCTTTCTTTTATTTACCCAACTAGGCACTTTTTGGATTTTCCGATAAAAGTACAAGAAGAATGTTTTTTAACGTATATGGAATGAAAGGATTTTTATGGTTTTATAAAGCCTTATTTTCATGAAACTTACTAAAAAAGATTTCATGAATATTTTCTACAAAATCCTTTTCTTTTAAAATTGAATGACATTTTGTGAAAAGAAAATGATTTTTAAGAAAAAAGGATTTTTTCCCTCAAGAATTCATTTCAAGTGTTTTATCAAAACCATTTTTCATCTAAGATGACATTATTTCATATGTGTAGTTTTCAAGTATAATGTATCTATGATTTACATGGTTTCACTTTTCTTATTATGAAATGATATCTATTTCTTTTATATGGATTATGTGATGATGGGATGATGTTTACGAAACCCATTTTATTTATTGGTTTTTTATGAATGATGTATGTTTATTATGTGGCACAAGTAAGAATGATTTCATTATGAGATGGGTGGGAACTATATCTACCTCCAATGAATTGGGTAAATATTTATATCTCATGAGATAGACATGGCTGGAACGGTAAGTTAATCCGGTTCAGTATTACAGGACTGGAATGAGGAGTGAACTCGATTCAGAAAGGGAATTTGTCCACTAAGATGGTCTTGGCAGCAATGCCTTGGATACTATGGAAATCATTACATGTGCTTAATGGATTCCACAATTACATGTTTTATTCCCATGCTATTTATCATGATTTATGTTCCATTATGATCTATTCCTTATGTACTTCCATGTTTTATGTCGTTGCTCAAGATTTTGATGTTTAAACATTATGTTCATGTTTTTAAGTTCAAATGTATATGGTATGTTTTATTTTATCCATGCTTACCCTTACTGAGCATTTGAGATCACACTTTTTATGTTTTACTTTCACCAGGATTAAAAGAAAGGTTTTAGGTAAGGAAAAAAAAAGTGGAAGATCTTTATGGGAGATGTTGAAGATCTTTCACCATGATTAGAAGATTACGTTCCAAGTTTCCAAAGACACTAAACTATTACGGTCCTTGTGTGTCTGTTTTTTTTATGTGTTAAGTTTTCCACAAAAGTAATGTAATATCTATGTACGTCAAGCTTCGGGTCTCTACAACCTGGTACCAGATGAAGAGGTCAGACGACATGCTTATCCACTAATGTGTCGGACGCTACTAGCCTCCAGGATGAGGAGAGGAGATTCACATTGGGTTCACCATTTCTGTTTCTGACGCTTTCACCAGGGCGCGTGCATCCGTCACATAGAAAACACGCTGCTGTTACCCTATATTCCCGCTTTCCAAAGTTGGGCGACATCCAATCTTTATTTAGTGACGTCTACTCCTTGATCGAAATGGGATGATGGGATGTCGGTTCTTCCTTCCATGGCTTCCCCCTCGGAGCTCGTCACCTATTCTGGGTCTCTAACATTGACTAAGTCATGGTTCATGAATATCGTTCTCGATTCCATATCTTCATGGACACCAGTTAATTACACCGCTTCTGTCAGGACCTTCGAAGGGGTCCACTCAGGGCAGCAACCATTAGTTAAGAGAGTAGTCACGTTGGGGAATCACTGGCGTGTCTTCACGCTAGGGATTGGTGTGTCTTTCTTCTGTCCCTTATTATAGGGCTTCTCGAGGGTACAAAATCCCGATGCATCCCACATCGAATGTGGGGACTTTTATGCCATATGCATGTATCTATGGTTTTCCTCAACTTCCCATGTCTAACATGGGGTATGCCGCAAGTTTAACATCCAGCGAAGAGAGATCAGACAGATTGGAACACCAGCTAGAGTGGATCATATTGAAGAACCCCCTAGAGGGAACACTGATGTTGGGGCCAGCATGTGGGTGGATTCATGAATGCTGTGGAGGGGAGTGAGGTGGTATGATCTCACCGGGATGTGGTGGCCCGGGTAAGAATCATGAGGGATGGTGGCTTTAGGCTCGAGTCTCGAAGAGACTTCCTACGTATCCTTGTGGTAGGGAATCAAAGTCCGCATAGTTTGATGATACGGTGGGACACCCGAAGAGGCAACCCATGAGAATGAACGCGTGGATGGGGCCCAGAGGAAGTAGAGCCTCTAGGTTAGGGCATGAGCTTCCCGAGACACGTGGGCCCGAGGGAGAGATCAGGATGAGACATGAGTGATGGGCTCGAGCAGCGTGGAGGCCTACTACATATCCCCGTGGCAGGGAATCAAAGTCCCTGTAGTTCAGGATGGATGGGGATTACACTCTGAGGTGACCCAAGGTGTAGTTAAACCGACTTGAGGACGGTCGGAATGACTGGGTGGTGGGCTTGAACCTCATGGAGTCTTCCTACGTACCATGCCTTAGCACAAATCAACATCCCTGTAGTTCGGGATGGGTTGGGGATTACACTCTAATGCGGACCAAGGTGGGGGGGCTTAAACCTCATGGAGGCTTCCTACTTACCATGCCTTAGCATGGATCAAAGTCCCCGTATTTTGGGATGGGTTGAGGATTACACTCTGAGGCAACCCAAGGTGGTGGGGCTTGAACCTCATGGAGGCTTCCAACGTACCATGTCTTTGCATGGATCAAAGTCCCCATAGTTTGGGATGGATTGAGGCTTACTCTCTGAGGCGGCCCAAGGTGGTGCAGCTTTAACCTCATGGAGGCTTCGTACGTACCATGCCTCAGCACGGATCAAAGTCCCTGTAGTTCGGGATGGGTTGGGGCTTACACTCTGAGGCGGCCCAAGGTGGTGGGGCTTGAACCTCGTGGAGGTTTCCTACATACCATGCCTTAGCACGGATCAAAGTCCCCGTAGTTCGGGATAGATTGGGGCTTACACTCTGATGCGGCCCAAGGTGGTGGGGCGTGAACCTCGTGGAGGCTTCCTACGTACCATGCCTTAGCACAAATCAATGTACCCATAGTTCAGGATGGGTTGGGGCTTACACTCTGAGGCGCCCCAAGGTGGTGGGGCTTGAACCTCATGGAGGCATCTTATGTACCAAGCCTTAGCATGGATCAAAGTCCCATTAGTTCGGGATGGTTTGGGGATTACACTCTGAGGCAGCCCAAGGTGTGTCAAGGTCGGTGCCCACTCTAATCTCATGGAAGTCATGCTCGGTGTGAAAAACAAGAGCTAGGAGAGAACTGATGATCACGCCGTGAAGGGTGAATATGTGGGAAATGAAGAGGGGATAATGCGTTGAGTGGCCCATGGTTCTAGGACTTACTGCAGGGTGGAGGCCCGAGGGTGAAAAAGCACAGCAGGAGAGGGATTTGGCACCCAAAAATATAGGAGGGGTCCCATTCCCTATCACTCCCTCCGCTGGCCTTGGCACCGAGGAACTGAGGAGGAGTAGGGGTGATGCCTCATGTGAGGAAAGATAGGGGCTTGCACCAAGGTGGATGACCTTCCCCGTGGCCAAACACCGCTCCAACAAGGAGGATATCATCCCCTTTGAGGGGTGATCCCATCCCCGTGGAGACGAGTGGGCGTAGAGAATGTCTGAGGCGGGGGGACCCTACGTGTGAGGCATGGGGCCAGGTCACAGTTTAATTTCATGTGTTGAGGATGAGATTATTGCCAGTTTAACGTCATGCCACTCGGATGAGGTGGGTTGGCTCCACACCCCTAGGACTTACATAACCAGTACCCTCCGCTCCTTGTGGGAGAGAAGGCATTAGCAAGGGCGTACTGAGGGGGTGTCATGGGAAGAACCATCGAGGGGTCCATGTTAGCGTGGCTATGCAAAGAAGCAATAGCCGTTAGCGTGCCTATGCGAAGAAGCATGAGGCGATGCAACACAATGAGAATGATTGTTCAATGGACTTTGAAGTTACCTCGTACAAGCCTAGAAGTTCGTATGGGAAAATCTTGTATGATGTGGATGTCCGGGGTGCACAAGACACCTGTGAATGACACCCAAAAGGAGGGCATCGGGCATTCGCATAAGAGGGCGCCCAGGGAGAAACGAGGTGACGGGCCCCGGGGATTGTGCGAAACCCTTGAGTTTTTCACGAAATAAAGGGGCCCTGTGCAAAAATCTCCGAGATGGTGTGAAATCAGTGTTCCTTGCACGAAATTGGGTGGGATGAGGTTTTACGCGCGACTTTAAGGGGTTGCGTGCGAAGGAAGTGATTGCACGCAAATAAAGGGATTGTGTGCAGCTTAGCTGGCTTGCGTGCCCGAGAGAGGATTGAACGCAAGGGAAAGACCCCAAATGGGGTTGAAATTTAGTCAAAGCCATGGGGATCTCACATGAAGGTGGATCCCTAGGTGACATGGCACGAAGAAGAACCATACCTGAAGGCCATATTGTGCGCATGTGGAATGCCGATTACGCGCACGAGAGGTGGTTTGAATTCTTCAACACTGAAAAGAAGGGGGTCGCTTTCTATTTGTAGGCATCCAGTGGTGCAGAATTCAGGGCTGCGCACAATAATTGCACGATGGAGGTGGCGGCATGAAAGGTCAACTGCGCGGGATGCGGGCGCGGAATTTTTTCGCGTCGGCGTTGGGACTCTTTGCGAATCCCGGTACTTTCCGCACGAGAGAACTTTTTTTCATGTGCTTCACCCTTTTTTCCATGTAACACCTCCGGGCCCTTCGGACCGGGCCTCAGGGTCCGTATATGACTTCGCTTTTTTGTTTTGGAACTTTCTCCAGCACTTACGCGGTTTTCAGCGTCTACACATACTATTTAAATTCAATAGTAATGGTAAAAAAGTACCTATGTCCATGACATGCTAGAGTAAATATTTTTTCACATATATATCTAACTATAATGTCTTATAATCAACCAACCCCCACCCACATGTTTCACTAAAATTTAATATGTTCATTTTCCCAAAAAATTAAGTTTCATTATTTAAAAAAAAATCTTAATTGAAGGAGTCAGACGGTCCATCTGTATGAAGTATTTGGGTTCATTTATCATATATGTTCCCACTAAGAATATTCTAAGGATAAGAGATGATATAATAAATCAGGGCCATCTTATTTTGAGTGTTATAGCTTTGATTGTCCAGTTATATAATTTGAAAACCATACATCATATTTTTAATGTAATACTCTAGGATAAGTGATAATTAAAAGACTACATGTTTCTACCCATGTCAACAAAGTGGACCTTTCATTTTGGGGTCCTACCTTAACTGAAATCCATAGTTAAGTGTGCTTGTCTTGGATTAATGATAGGATAGGTGACCTATTAAGACATTTAATTATGTTTGTGTGAGTGAGGAAAATCACATTAAAAAAATATGTGTTGTCCTTTTGGGATATTCATCAGTTTGATAAGCGACCCTGATGTGTAATATCACGTGGTGTGTTGTGAATGAAACCATGGTATTATAGGAGACCCATGGGGTCATATTACTAGGTTCATTGCCTAATGATTTAGGGTCATATAAAATTGTATTAGATCCAATTACCAGCGATAAGTGTAGTGGAACTACCTGAGTTTGAGGTGGGGCCTACAACAAAGGAATTTTTCATTAAAGCGTATGAGAGTGTAACCCCCTAATAAAAGTGATTCCTAAAATACTCCATGTTATTACCCATTCCAATAAGGTTAAAATTTAATTTTCGGATACTACATGATTAAAATTACACAGCTAAGAGAGCATTGTCTGGAGTTGTGTCAAGGTGGGTGACCTCATGGTATGATTCCCTTGGTGTGAGTGAGTGAGGATAAGTAACTCTAAAAGAACAAGTATTAACTTGCACTAACATTCATTAGCTTAAAAAGTGACCCCGATGGGTTACAACCTATGGTGTGCAAGGAAGGAAACCAGGATTTTACAGGAGAATCATATGTTCAAATGACTGGGTTCATGACCTTTGAATTTTAGGTCATGTAAAATAGTAACCTAATTACCAACCATAACTATAGCAGAACAACTTGGGTTTGAGGTGGGGCCTAAAAAGGGGGTATTGTGATTTAAAGGGGTGGATTGTAAAACACCCTTGTAAAAGTGATACTTAAAAGAATTCATGTTACTACCCACATCAACAACCTTCAAATTTCATTTTTGGATACTACCTAATTAGAACTACGTAGTTAAGCATGCATGGTATGGAGTAGTGTCTAGATGGGTGACCACCATGGAAGTTTCGCAGTGTGTGTGTGAGGAAAAAACACATTAAAAAATGTGTTGGACTTTGGGGGTTGTCATTATATTTATAAGTGACTAAAGTGGGTAATAGATTATGATGTTATTTAAAGGAAATAATGTTATTATATGTGATACCTCAGTAAGTTTCCTAGGGTGTGAGTGAGTGAGGAAAAATAACAATGAAATATCATGTGTTATCCTATGGAGATATTTGTTATTCTGATAAGTGTAATTAGTATGTAATAGCCTATTGTGTGCTGGGAAGGTAACCAGGGTATTACATAAGGCCCATGGGGTTTTATTACTAGGAGCATGGACCATGGATTTTGTGTAATGATAAATGGCATGTGATCCAATATGTTCCCATATGTGTATTTTCACTACCTGACGGTGGGTCTATAATGGATTTTTTTTTTGTGATTTAATGGGGTGGAGTGTGTAACACCACTTGGAATGTGAGACTTATAAATACTACATATTACTAACCTTATCCACAAGGTGAAAATTTAATTTTATGAGACTATATAATTTGAAATACATAGTTATGTGTGATTTATCTTGAGTAGGGTTAGGGTGGTTGACCACCTAGGATGTTTCCTAGGGTGTGTGTGTGAGGATAAATCACAATTCAAGAACATTTTTTTGGCATGTGGGGATAAAAATTATTCTTATAGGTAACCCAAGTTGGTAATATATTACAGTTTGATGTAAAGGAATCCACGGTGTTACAGGAGACCAATGGGGTCAGATGTTTAGGTTCATGGCCCGGTAAGGTCGTGTGGTGACACCCAATTCTATAAATCATTTAATTCATGTATAAAAAACTAATATTTTTTTGTTAAAAATAGATTAAAACCACATGTCATCCAAAAAAAATATAGAAACCAATTTCACATTTATAACTAAAACTTGATAATTTTTTTATAATTCCAAAACTATTCCACTAAGTATACATAGATCATATGAATCAATTATCATTCGTAAGTGCAGTAGTAGTGTTCAGTTATGTGGTGGAGTCCTGTAATGAGGGAATTGTTCAGTAAAGTAGTGGAGAGTGTAACTATAAGGACCCGACCTTAAACATTTCATAATCTTGAGTTAAGTTAAGAATTCACATTTAGGGTCTTTACATGTTTAGATGTTTTGAGAATTTGGCCATATATATAACATTACATTTCAAAAATTACAAAGTAGACACTTTTACTCAGTATACATTTTTTTCATAAAATAAAAACACTAAAAAAATATGTCTAGTTCCATGTTTTAGACAACATAACTTTTCCTTCATCACATCCTTGAACCTATTCATATTTAGGTCTTGTGAAAATAATTTCAAAACATGGGGGGAGCATAAAAGCTTAGTAAGGGTTATAAAATATGGAATGGAAACATTAACCCTTCAATAAATACAAATCAATGAAACCATAATTTTCAATCATAAGGTACCTCATGAAATCTTAAGATTTATGAATAACATATAGTAATCATAAATCATAAAGGTAACCTGTGGAATCCATATCACAATTACATTGTAGCTATCACAACTACAAAGGGAGTTACATTGGAATACCCATCATATTGTATTCTCTCATTCTCTTAGGAGAAACATTAACGTTTACCTCCGTCACATTATCCAATGCAATGGAGAGCTATCTTAGGATCACCTGCCCAAGGTTCATCATAAAACCACCCGTATTCATAAACAATGCTGAATAAAAATAACGTAGTCATAACACATAAAACAAGCATAAAGTAAAGATAAAATTTCCACATTTCTCTCTAAATATATTATTTCAATATATTGACATAATCAATTCTTTATAAAAACATTTTCAAAAACCATTTAAAACATTTAACAAAGAGACTTTTGAATCAAAGTGTCCCATACCAATTTGTAAATTTTAAATGAATTATTATCTGAAAACCTTAATGCCCATATAAATAAATCATAAAAAACATTTTTAAAACATGGACATTAATGTGAAATATTTATATTAATAAATATTTAAAACATTTAAAATGATATTTTAGTTGAAGAGTTTTTTAAAAAATGGGAGATGCTTGAATACAAATAATTGGGGAATAAAATTTAATCATAAATTTATAATATCACGAGAATAAAGGGATTCATGATATAATATGCCAAAATATAGTATATAAACTATATAAGAGTGAATTTGTGCATACTAACAATGAAGATTCAATGGAATGTAAATTGAGATGAAATCCCTTTTAAAAACTGTATCCCTAGATTAAGGATAAATAAATTACATAATAATGTGTGAAAAATATAAACACAATCAATATGATTGGATATTTAGTGTAAATCAATCATATAAAATTCACACATATTTTTAAAAAAACACAAATGACATGGACGTTTAGCTCAATGAATGGAAATTGAGTTAAAATTACACTTATCAAGTTCTTATCAATGATTTGAGAATTTATCAATGGAGTGATTATTTGTATCAAAATTATATCCACACAAAGGGGAGTGTAAATTAAAACATAAATAAATAAATAGTGATTCCACACATAATCATAGAATGAAATAATTAATAATTAGAAGATTAACCCAAGGAATGGAAATTGGGCTAAAAAGTTCCTTCACCGATTTGGTAACTTATGAAACCTACACTACATGAAAGAAGGATCATACGATGAAAATGTAAATACACATAAGTTAAAGTATATTACACAATGAATAAAATCCTGGGCAGTACATACACCACACAAAAGGAAATGGTGGCTAATATAGCATGAATCTCATGGGAATAAAAAGTGAGATGAAAACCACTTACCACGTTGTAATCAATCGAGTCGTATGACCAAAATTTAATAACCATAAAATGAATCACATAATACCATTATTATAAATAGAACAATTATAATATATATCAAATGGAAGTATAAAATAAACCACATGAAATAAATAAATGGTGAACAATGTAAATCTCACAGAATTAAATGTGAGATAAAAACCCCCATACCTCGTGTCCGACTTCACCCGTTTGTTATTTAATCTCATGAATAATAAACTAAAGTTAATTTATTCTTTATTAATAAACTTTTTACAGTTTATTGTTACTTTTATATCACTTATTACCATGTTATAAACATTATTCAATCAGTTAAGTTATTAATGGTTGTTTTGTCGATATTTGGTACCTGAGTCAAAAATGAATTTCTTATAATTACAAATTGTCCATGTGGTCAAAGGTTTATTATCTCCAGAATAATATTCATGATTTAAATATCAATTATATACTATATATCCTGTATATATATATATATACATTTATATGAGTTCATGCCATTTGGAGATAAGAAATGAAATGCACCGTTCGTGGAGACGGTAAGACGTACGTACGCATGGAGGCTACTTTCATTTCTATTTCATATTTAATGGAATTAAACATAATGATACATAGGTATATTATAATTCTAGTATAATATAATATGATATATATGTTACATAATTTCATTAACTCCATCCTTTATACGTTCCATGTATGTCATGAACGAATCATATCACCTTGAGGGGGCAGTAGTCTCTACTTCCTCAAATGAAATTATCGTGTTTAACCATATTGGAAAGCATAAAGGTATGTTTTAAAATAAAAAATACAGAATCATAGAGAAAAAATAAACATAATATATATCATATATAAATATAGTTCCATCATAATGGCCACCGTGAGAGGTGGTAGTAGAAGATTAAAGAATCATTGTTTCGTGTGGCATTAGTTCACTATCCACAGAAATAGTATGTTCATTACCCATTAGACAGAGGTGTGTGTATGTGTAGTTAGAATAATTCTCATAAAAACATCCTATTATATTGGAGATACAGGTTTTTTTATAATATAAATGAATAAAAAGAGTTTAGGGGGTTGGAGAAGTAAAATAAAAGAAAATAACTTAAGAGAAGACGTTACCTTTAAATCGGGTAAGTCCTTTTGGTTTGAACCAAAAGGATTTCTTCAAATGCCTTATGACTAAATTAAGGATTATAGGTGGATAATATGGATCTTTAGAGATTATTTGGGTAGAGTTTTGATTAGCCAAGTGGCTTGAGAGGTGTGAGTAATGGGTTAGAGGTGAGGGTTTTTATAAGGGGGAGAAGGGGCTCTTTCAGAAAATGTGAAATTATTATTTTATTATATAATGAGTTTTGGTTTCTAATGGTCCAAGACATATTAAAATATAAGATAAGATGACTCATGGTATAATTAAAATCATATAATAAATTGGACAGGTTTTAGATATTTTTTAATCTTTATAATATTATTTATTTAAATCATTCATTAACGAGGTAAAGATTGCATCATTATTGTGTCATAAATAATTTTATTTATTTGAAGTCTAAAAATTATAAAAAAATACCATGATGGAGGAAATATTTTTATCTTTAAAATTAATATTTATAGTCAAATATATAAATTATATAACCCCACATTAAAATATATTTATCAAAATAATACATGTTTCTGATATTTTTATTTTTACTTTAAATAAAAAGTTATTAATGTCATTATCTTACCCAAATGGATTTCAAAGGCCAAATGTATTACCCAAGGATTGTCTTGGTAGGCCATGAATCATTCAATAAGGTTAAGAAAAGTGTTAATTTAATTTTATATTATTATAATATTACTTTTACCTTGAATTACCCTATTTACCTTTAACCGTGGTAAATAAGTCAAAAGTTACTATTCATAAAAAAAATATTTTCATACTATTGAACCACATTTTACTTAATGATAATAACCATTTATGTAGGATTTTTGAAATTCAATTCATATAAGCATTAACATTTCATTTAAATGTAAAAGTCGGTTTTTTAACTACCACTTAATGTTTTCACTATTCATCAAAAATTGAAGGTTTTCAGGAAAATTCAAAAAATTCAGCCGAAGATATATTTGATATTACGAATTCAAAAAATATGTCTATTTTATCAAATTAAAAACCTATAAGTAACATTAATTTATTTAAAATTTATTCCTGTTTTCAAAACAATATGCGCGTTTTTAAGAAATAATAACTAACAAAAGATTGACAATTATTAATGTCAAATTTCAAAGTGAAATTACTTCCAATAACAAAAATTGAATTAAATGGTAAAAATATAATATAATTACACTTTAAAACCATTTATAAATATAATAAAACCATATAAATAAATTAGATTAAAAGGCAATTTTGAATTAAAATACAATATTTTTCGCTATTCATAAAAAATGGATTTTATATGAAAATTACCAAAATTTTAGCCAAAGTAAATGTTGATGTCTTGATTTTAAAGAAGAATTTTATTTTTAAAAAAATAACATATAAAAGTGACCAAAACGTTATTTAAATAGGGTTCAACATCAAAAGGCGGTAAATCGACCTTTTAAAGAATATAAGAGTGTTTATGCTTAAAATTAGATTCATTCACAATTTAAGCTTCTAAAATTTATTGGATAAATGTAAAAACATTTAACAGACATATATAATCATATTTTAGTTAGTTATATTCATTTCAACCAATACAACAACTATGTGTTAACTTCTATTTAAAATAATAATAATAATATATTATTTTTCTGTATAACTCGACGTTGTATGCAATGTAAGATTTCAAAGAAACCCATTGTTGCATATCAGGTACACCATTGAACATAGAATCCTCTCTAAAGTAAAATTAGTATTTAATTAAAAAATATTAATAAATATGAAAATGTTAAATTCTTTATTTACCTGGGATGTTACATCGTTTCCCCATTTTGGAAATTGCGTCCTCACAATTTTAAAATTGGGCTTGGAAACATCATTGAAAGTCCAATATTAGAAAAAGAGTCGATACAAATATCACTTTAAAATAAAGGAAGATAAGTACAAGGGTCACTTGACACAAAAGACACTAGGATTCCATTAAAACATGGATATGGAAGAGAAACTAACTCTCATAGATTAATAGAGAGTGATAGAGAACGTGATTAGAGAAAGTTAACCACCATGATACCATAAATTTGTGGTTGGGTAAATGTTTGATGATAAAAGAGAGATTATAACATTTTTTCTTCAAGATCCTTTTTATAGAGTTGAATAATTTTATTAATAACTATATTAAGTTCATAAGGAATTATACTTACTTGTCATGTAGAGTGTCATCCTTTAATAAAATTCTACCACAAACCCATCTTTTCTCCAAATGGTAAGTATTCAAGATGAAATTGTCACACCTAAAGTGCTAGAATAATCTTCTAGAGTATCACATAATCTACAAAAGATGAACTATATATTTCTACTATATTTATACATCAACCAAAACCAAAATTGGTTAGTAGATGATTAGACAATCCCCAGAAGGATAATCCATTATTAAAATAAATACTGCTCTTAATCTCCAAAAATTAACAAAAATAACCCAAAGTTCAGGAAAGACCATTCAATATACAATTGTCCTTAAAATTCTTAAAAATAATCCAAACTAAGATTTAAACCCAAAACTAAGGAGGATTTTAATCACTTAGTCTTCCATAGTAAATCATAACATTTATATCCAAAAAATTGACTACTCTTAAAGTCTCATACTGTAGTGTAATTAACCTAATAACATATTCTCTATGATTGGTTAATAATTTCCATAAATAACCCAAATCACATTATTTCCAAAATAAAAACATATATTCTTACAAAATAATATTTCAACCATTACTCCACAATTTAAATCCCATGGTATTCTCTTTTCCTTAAGAATATAGTGTTCCCAAAAGAGGGAATGTCTTCCAAAATAACCTTTATCACTTAATCACCAAATAATTTTCCTATAATAAGGATGTCCATTTGATAAAACATAAGATCCAAAATTAACCTATTCTTGTTCCATAAAATCATTTAACTAAAAATGATTAGTCATACTAACCAGGGACTTCACATAGTGCAGTGGTAGGTGATAAATCTCAATCGCACTTTGGTTGTGGGTTCGATTCCTAAAGATTTGTCCGATGTGACCGGTTGTCACATGGTCTGCGTGTTGTCCTTTTTCAAAAATTATATAGTTTCATAACATTCCAAAAAAAGAGACAAATTCTTCAAAAATAACCATAACATATTTTATCCTCAAAGGTTAACTAATACCATTCATTTTTCACCCCAAAGTGTAATAACCATTTATCACCTCTAAAATAACTATGACTCTTTATAATATGAAAACCATTATGGTTATATCACTTATGCTTAAATGACACCCTAAGATCTAAAGTTATCTAAACTGACCTCTGATACCAACTATAAGTACATGACCTTAAACATTTCATAATCTTGAGTTAAGTCAAGAATTCACATTGAGGATATTTTCAGTTTTATAGTTTTAGAGAATTAGGCCATATCTATCACATTACATTTGAAAAATTACAAAGTAGACACTTATACTTAGTATCCATTTTTTCATAAAATAAAAACTCTAAAAAACATGTCTAATTCCATGTTTTATATAACATGACTTTTCCTTGATCCAATCCTTGACCCTATTCATCTTTAGGTCCTATAAAAAACATTTCAAAACTTTGGGTGAGCATAAAAAGATCAGTAAGGGTTGTAAAATAAGGAAAGGAAACATTAACCCATCAATAAATAAAAATCAATGAAACCATACTTTTCAATCATAACATACCTCATGAAATCATAAGATTTATGAATAACATATAGAAATCATAAACCATAAAGGGAAATTGTGGCATCCATATCATACTTACATTGAAGCTATCACAACTACATAGGGAGTTACACTATAATACCAATCACAGTATATTACCCTAATCTATTAGGAGAAACATTAACGTTTACCTCCATCACGTTTGGGCTCACATTCCCTAGGTTTATCACAGAACCACCCGTATTCGTAAACAATGTCGAAAAACCATAACATAGTCATAACACATAAAACAAGCATAATGGAAAGATAAAATTTCCACATTTCCATCACAATATATTATTTCAAGATATTGACATAATCAATTGTTTATCAAAACATTTTCAAAAACCATTTAAAACATTTAATAATGATATTTTTGAATCAAAGTGTCCCATACCACTTTGACACTTTTAAATGAATTATAATTTGAAAACATTAATTTCCATATAAATAAATCCTAAAAATTATTTTTAAAACATGGAAATTAATGAGAAATATTTATAAGAATAAATATTTAAAACATTTAAAACGATATTTTAGTTAAAGAGTTTTTTTTTCAAAATTAGAAATGCTTGAATACAAATAATTGAGGAATAACATTTAATAATAAATTTATAACATCATGAGAATAAAGGTATCCATGATATAATATGCCAAAAGATAGTATATACACCATATAAGAGTGAATTAGTGCATAACAATAATGAAGTCTCAATGGAATGTAAATCGAGATGAAATCCCTTATAAAAACTGTATCCTTAGATTAAGGATAAATAAATTACATAATAATGTGTGAAAAATATAATCACACTCAATATTATTGGATATTCAGTGTAAATCAATCATATAACATTCACACATATTTTTGTAAAAACAACACCAAGGACTTGGATGTTTATCTCAATGAATGGAAATTGAGTTAAAATTACTCTTATCAAGTTCATATTGATGACTTGAGAATTTATCAATGGAGTGATTATGTGTATAAAAAGTATATACACCTAAAGGGGAGTGGAAATTACAACATAAAAAATATACATTTATTCCACACATAATTATATAATTACATAATTAAGAATTAGAAGATTAACCCAAGGAATGGAAATTTGGTAAAAAATTTCCCTTACCGATTTGGTAACTTACGAAACATACACTCCATGAAATAAGGATAATACAATGAAAATGTAAATAATAATAATTGGATTTATATAACACAATGAAAACAATTGTGCTCAGTACATACACCACACAAAAGGAAATGGTGGAAAATATAGCATGAATATCATAGGAATAAAAAGTGAGATGAAAACTTGTTACCACGTTGTAATCAATCGAGTCATATGAACAAAAATTAATAACCATAAAATTAATCATAGAATACCATGAATATAAATATAAAAATGATAATATATATCAAATGTAAGTACAAAATACACCACATAAAATAAATAAGTGGTGAACAATGGAAACCTCATGAAATTAAACGTGAGATAAGAAACCCCTTACCTCGTGTCTGACTTGACCCATTCATTCTTTAATCTCCTGAATAATAAAATAAATTTAATTTATACTTGCTTGAGAAAATTTTAATGTTTATTATTACTTTTATATCACTTATTTCCATTTCATAAACATTATGCAATCATTTAAGTTAATAATGGTTGTTTTGTCGATATTTGGTATTTGAGTAAAAAATGAACTTCTTAGAACTACAAATTATCCATGTGGTCAAAATTATATTATCTCCAGAATCATATTCATGATTTAAATATCATATATATCATATATATCCAGTATATATATATATTTATAATAGTACATGACATTTGGAGATAAGAAATTAAATGCACCATTCATGGAGACGGTAAGCCGTACGTACGAATGAATGATACATTCATTTCTATTTCATATTTAATGAAATGAAAACATAATGATACTTAGGTATATTATAATTACCATATAATATCATTTGATATATTTTTTATATAATTTCATTAATTCCATCCATTATAAATTCCATTTATTTCATAAAAGAATCATATCACCTTGAGTGGGCGGTAGTCCGCACTTCCTCAAATGAAATTATCGTGTTTACACATATTGGAATGAATAAAGGTATGTTTTTAAATAAAAATTACATAATAATATAGAAATCATTAAAATAATATATATATATATATATAATATATAAATATAGTACCATCATAATGTCCACCATGAGAGGTGGTAGTAGAAGATGAAACAATTATCGTTTCGTAGGGTCGTAGTTCACCGTCCACAGAAACCGTATGTTCTTTACCCATTAGATGGAGGTGTGTGTAGGTTTAGTTTGAATAATTCTCATATCAATATCCTAGTATATTGAGGATACTGTTTTTGTCATAAAATAAAGTAATAAAACTAATTTAGGGGGTTGGAGAAGTAAAATAAAAGAAATGAATTTAAGAGAAGATGTTACCTTTAAATCAGGTAACTCTTTTTGGTTTGAACGAAAAGGATTTCTTGAAGTGAATTATGCCTAAGGTAAGGATTATAGGTGGAATAGAGGAATATTGAGAGAATATTTGGGCAGATTTTGGATGAGACAAGGGGATTTAGTGGTGTGAGTAATGGGTTAGAGGTGAGGGCTTTTTATAAGGGGGAGGAGAGGCTCCTTTGGAAAGTGTGAAATTATTGTTTTGTTATATAATTAATTTAAGTTTATAGAGCTCAAAAACTTATTAAAATAGAATATAATATGACTCATGGTCAAAATAAAATCATACACAGAATTTTATAGTTTTTATATTTTTTTTAATTTTACAATCTTATTTATTTAAATCATTCATTAATGAGGTAAATATTGCTTCATTATTGTGTCATAAATAATTTTATTTATTTTATGTCTAAAAATTATAAAAAGATACCATAATGGGGGAAATATTTTTATCTTTAAAATGAATATTTATAGTCAAATATATCTATTATATAACCCCCCGTTAAAATTGTTTTAGCAAAACAATACATGTTTATGATATTTTTATTTTTACTTTAAATGAAAAGTTATTAATGTCATTATGTTACCCAAATGGCTTTAAAAGGACAAAATTCTTACACAAGGATTTTATTGGTTGGACATAACTCATAAAATAAGGTTAATACAAGTGTTAAGGTAATTTTATATTATTATAATATTATTTTTACCTTGAATTACCCTATTTACCTTTAACCGTGGTAAATAAAAGTCAAAAGTTACTATTCTCCAAAAATTATTTTCATATTATTGAACCAAATTTTACTTATTGTTAATAACAATGTATTTCGGATTTTCGAAATTCAATTCATTGAAATGATAAAAATTCATTCAAATGAAAAATTCAGTTTTTTAACTACAACTTAGTGTTTTCACTATTCATCAAAAATTGAAGGTTTTCATAAAAATACCAAAAATTCAACCAAAGATATATATGATATTATGAATTAAAAAATTATGTCTATTTTACCAAATTAAAAACATATAAGTAGAATTAATTAATTTAAAAATTATTCTTGTTGTCAAAACAAAAAGCGTGTTTTAAAAAAATAATAACTATCAAAAATTGACACTAATTTATGCGAAATTTCCAAGTGAAATTAATTTCAATGAACAAAATTGAATTAAATGGTAAAAATACAATCTAATTACACTTTAAAACCCTTTATAAAGATAATATAACCATATTAATAAATTATATTAAAAGGCAGTTTTGAATTAAAATATAATATTTTTCACTATTCATTAAAAAACTGAATTTTATCTGAAAAATACCGAAATTTTTCCCAAAGTAAATTTTGATGTCCTGATTTTAAATAATAATTTTATTTTGTAAAAAATAACATATAGAAGTGACCAAAATTATATTTAAAGAGGGTTCACCATCAAAAGGTGGTAAATCGACATTTTAAAAAATATAAGAGTATTTATGCTTAAAATTAGATTCATTCACATTTTAAGCTTTCTAAAATTTATTGGATAAATTTAAAAACATTTAACAAACATATATAATCATATTTTAGTTAGTTATATTTATTCCCACCAATAAAAAAACTATGTGTTAACTACCAGTTAAAATAATAATAATAATATATTATTTTTTAGTATAACTCAACGTTGTGTGCAACATAAGATTTCAAAGAAACCCATTGTTGCGTATCGGGCATACCATTGAACATATCACCTCCTTTAAAGTAAAATTAATATTTAATTCAAAAATATTAATAAATATGAAAATTTTATATTCTTTATTTTCCTGATATGTTACAGTAACACCCTTGGAAAAGTGATACATAATAGACTGTGAGTTACTAAAAATATATAGTGGTGTGATGTGATGGAAATAACGTTATTATAAGATACCCATGAGTTATAATGATTAAGTTTATAGTCCAGGGAGGTTAGGTTATAATAAAAAAGGCCACAAATAATTTCTTTCATTTATATAGAACAACACTTGTTCTTAATAATGAATGATAATACCATATTTTCCAAACAATATAAAGAAATAAAATTTATATGTATGCCTAGAAAATATTAAAATTTTTCTAATTAAAAATATACTTCACTAGGTATACTTAGACCATTTATGACAGAATCGAATGAAATAATGATTTTCTCATATCAAATCCATAAATTTACTTCAATTTTCATCAATTATCTCTTATTTATGAGTCTATGTTTATCTTTATAAATGTTTCATTCATACATGATATCCAATATCCAAATTAATAATTAGAGAAATTGATTTATATTGATTTATCATCGATATTATTATAATTATTCTCAATGAGAACATGTCCCAACCATATATAACAATCTATTATCTCATAATATCAAATACTTAAAAGAGTAGTCAAGATTTCAATCATGACACATGTCGTAATATATATATATATATAATTAATTTTTAAATTTGAGTATCATGATTTATATTTTTTATTAAGTATTTTTAATGAAAGTAGAGACACTAAAATCATATCCCAACAAATCATAACTGTTAGTAGTTCTAATTACGTATTTCACTAATGAGCGAGAATACATAATGAGGGATACTCTTACAAGGCATTTGTGTTATTTTATTTAGGGTATTATATGCCATTTTATTCTAGGAATTCGTGTCATGTGTCTTTTGGCTATAAAAAGATGGAATTCATAGCCACTAGTCCATCAAGCCACTGAAAATATAAAACAAAATGTCGAGTGGGTATTTATCCTCTTCATGGGAGGGGGGATGAGGCTTCACCGAATAGGGTTCTAGAGTATGTTATTAATTTTCAGTTTGTAATCCCCTCTACCTTGTATAAAGTTTAAATTATCATCCTAATAACATTGCATATGTCTCTTAGATACGTAACTGGAAAATTATGCTCCCAAATCCATCATAAGGTTACAATATAAACTATATTCCTGAATTATTATAACCCATATAGTTTACCAATTATGTGTCACTAAAATAATATGGAATTATTTTTACAGCTAACGCTTTGGGTAATTCATTTCCACCACCCCTTATAACTGATAATCTGTGCGAACCCTATAGTGGAAAAACCCACCGGGATGGATGATTAAGGTCTTGATATGTGTTTTCTTTAGAAGGAATCTCACAGTTAGTGTTTATAAGGTATTCTTAGTCTAGATTTTTTTAAATAGAAATAATTAATGTTAAATCCATTAGTATTTCATCCCTATAATATTTGTTAAAACTTATTATAATTATAAGTATGTATAGTAAAAAATTTGTGAAAAATTAATTTATCATATAAATTATGATTATATAATATTGTTATCTTATTTCCAATTTATATAAAAGGATATTTAAATATGAGTAAATAAATAAATAAATATAATTTTTTTTATATTTTAATCATGACATATCAATATGATATTTATATATCAAATTTATCATAGAAATGTTCTATTTATAATGACTATCAATTATGTTTTATAAAATGTTATGAGTTATAAAAAAAGTTTAAAAAAATATTAAAATTTTAACATTTGGGCCTATATATTATTTTATAATATGCATTTAATTATATATAATAACATTCGATTAAATCAAATCAAAAAATTTGTATTATTAAAAAAGGATTTTCATATATTAAAAAATGTTATATTGTATAGCATAATTCATCTCATGAACTATGTCCCAACTGATGATATCAGATACATCACCATTACAATTGGACCTTATATTTTATAATCTCCAAAATTTCATGTGTATAATTGGATAAACATATCATATTTGATGAATATATGTAAAACTAAGGGATTTGATGAATCAAACACTCCAATAAAACTAGTTGTACCTATGAGAAAAAAAAGAAAAAATCATATATTACGACGTCATTTATCATAAATAAAAACATTTTAATCAAACATATAACACTTAGGGTTGTCATATGATAACATATGATGTAAAATAAACTATATAATGATATAAATGTTCTCTATAAACAAAAAATGTAACATATTTATTCATCAATGAAGTTGGATATGATCCCAGTAATGGTTTTATGAGGGATATATCATGTTAATAATAGTGGAAGAAACCCAATAAATAGATTACTCTATCATAATTATTTCAATATATTAATAAAGTTCATAAAAAAGATTGGCTTACCATATATATATTCGGCTCAATATCAAAATGATATTGATGGAGGGGAGTATTCTTGAAGAAGAACATTGAGTTATATTACATTGGATCGTTCCTCCATTGGTAGTACGTTAGACATTAAAATATAAATAACCAATAAGTGAACCCCAAAAACTCCAATGATTAGAAAGAACATTAGCCTTAAAGGCCAATGTAAAACAGGGAGGATGAGAGTCATGGATTGTATTCAATAATGGACACACACCCCAATAGGATGATCAAATCCATTATATAGGGTTCATTTATTTAATATTGGAATTAAAGAATGAGATACCTATTTTTGGTAGTTAATATAAGATACCCATAACATATTCTTTTTGGAGTGTTATAATGATTGAATGAATAAATAATTATAATATATTTTTAATTCCATGAGTAAAGAAAATCATTTATTCATAACCAATAGAAAACCATTTTGAAGATGATGTGGGGTAGTGCACTTGATATCAAATATCATAAGATGAATCATATAGTATGATATAGGAATCATATACCTTTAATGATACAACCATATCATTTCCTAAAATAAGAATCATATATATCCTAGCTTCTTATATAGATGAATCATATAATATAATTCATAATATTTTAGTGCACATCCAATAACCTCCTCTTATAAACCCATTCTTTATTATCCTATATTTCAATACTCAACCACTCCACAATATTCCCATTCTTAACAAATTCTCTTATATCCGATAGAATTAATATAGTAGAATGATGGTGAGAAGAGTTTCAAAGTTTTCCCATTAGAAAAGACAAATCCAAAAAATTATTCATACCTTTTACACATTATAAATCCACACCAAAATTTTACTTCTTTAAAAACCATATTAAATTACTATTTTAAATCCTTAGTGTGTTTATTACCTATTTAATAAAATAATTCATTTAATATGAACTAAAAAAAATTAACAAGTAATAATATTACACTGGAACCCAATATCATTATGAAAAAAATCCTTTCTATAAATAAAAAAATCATTATCCAGGGGGAAATATTATGTCTCAAATCTAACTATGTGCTCAAAATACCATTCCAAGAATGTTTCCGTTATGATTTTATATTTAATTATTGACCAATTGACTGATCAATGAAAATATCAACAAACATAATAAATGAATTAATCAAAAAATATGGGTATCTATATCCCCCCACCATCAAGGATTATTATCTTGAAAAGGAAAAATATACCCAAGAAAGTGATGTTATTATGCTTGGATTCGACTCTTGTGCTCCTATAATCTCTCATATTGAGTTAAATTGTTCCAAAGTAGATTCAACAATGGAATCCATTACCCTTTAGTATTAATCTCAATCCAATCATCAATTTTCTCAGGGTACTAACCAATGTTGGTTTCATCCTTGATATCCATCTCACACTAGTTGATAATATGAGATTTATTGTGTAGGTATCTCTTAAGCTATGACACGTAGAGGACACTATGCTCTAGGTCCAACAACAAGTGTAATGGTTGAAATAAAGAAACATCACATATACATCATATGATAAATAATTTCTCAATGAACCATATAGAAAACTTTCATTATAGGATAATACAATACAAGTCACATTATGGATAGACCAACAAGAATATATTTCCCCCTTTTAAAACTACAATGGCCATCTTTTTTGGTTTGTGTATAACTTTTTATAATATTTCCTCATTTATCCCTTGATCACTTTTACCTTCACATTTTCAACCGAAAAATTCCAATCCACATATGTGATGACATTACAATTTCTAACTAACATAGGGGTGGCCTATGGGGCCTCTCACATAAGGACTAAAAAGGTTTCCTACTAATAGTGGAGTGATAGTTATTATTATAATAAATATACAAAAATGATAGGTGATCTAAATAAATCTTTCCAAAATATTTTACAGAAGCTCAAAACATGTCTTTTAGGACCTAATTGGTCCTATATGTCTTCCTATTGTTCAGGGAAAAAATGTCACAGTTTATTATAAATGGATCCTGAAGGCCTATTACATGAACCTCTATAACCAAAATTCTAATCAATCATATCAATTAGAAATGACCATCAAGGGTAATCCAAGAATATTAAGTATCACATCAATTTATAAGAATATTATGATCCCAAACAAATATTTCTCCCATGTGGGAAGGAAGATAGAAGAATGGGGTTTTCATGAAATGGTTCTCTAGGGACTATCGTATCACTTTTCTAAATGTGGATGTATTAAGGAACCCTAACCCCACAATAAAACATCTATTTATAAATAATCATTTTTAAGAAATATTATATGTATAGAGTGAGATGAAAATGTATTTATTTCATTAAATTACCATAATTTGAACTTTACATTTCACAATAATCACACAATCCCAATAAATAATGTTTTAGTGTCTCTTGGGGACTAGTTACGTAAGAAACTTATTTAAAAAATCATGTGGAAATTTCTCCATATTTGAACTAAAATAGATTCCCATGTAGACTTATCATATGTTATACTCATCTTCATAACATATGTAAGGGAAAAATAAAAATAGGGTGAGATAAAATTCTCAGTAATGGAAAAATTTTAAACAATAATCTAAAATAATTAGTGAGAATAAGAAAAATTATGGTATAAAAACATAACCAAGACCAATTAGTGTTTCCTAAGGAGTTTATTGAAAAATGAAAATGGACCATAAAATAAATATCACATAAAAGGGATAAGAGAATAACATAAGTCATGAGATATCATAACATGAGTTCCCTACAAAAATAGTTTGATTGAGGACAAACTTAGGCATAGGAAAAATAAAAAATAGTTAACAAAAATTAACCATAACTAGGACCAAACATAAATATGTGAACATAGAATAATAATAAAAATGAACAATCTCTTTAAGCATAACTCACGGAAAATAAAATGATGCATAATGTTTGTCATCATAGCTATCCAAAAATGCACTCACACACTATCTTTGTGGGAACAGATAATAGAAAAATCATGTGCACACAATATTTTTTGGAATAGATAACCATAAACACATTAAGGTACAATATTTGAAAATGTATATATCTATAAATATACTTATGGAGAATATTTTTGATTATAGTTGAATTTAATTACACTCATGGAAAAAAATTAATATGTATATATAACCAAAAATACATTCCCATTCATTATTTCTGAACATAGATAACCACAAATACACTCACTCAAAATCATTTGGAGAATATATATCTAAAAATACATTCACACATAATCTTTACTATCATAGATAACCATAAATAAAATATTATAAAGTATATTATCTCATGAGATAGAAATCCATGACCAATGCATTTGAGTGTGATATAGGACCCCAACCTTTATAATTATTATCATTCATACATATGTGTTAAAATTGAAAATGAAAGTATATATATTTTAAATCATACTTAATTTACACAAAAAAAAAATAGATGGGTTTCAAGAAAAAATTCCCTAAAACATTATATAATCTATTAAAGGAAAGAAGATCAATGGTGAATTAGAAATATCCAAAATGTATTTTAAGGACCACTAAAGTTTTTTACCTCAATACTACAAAATGAACCTTTAATAGTGCTAGAATGGTCCTTTATCAGCACTTGAAAAGAGTTAAATACCTTATCATGTCTAAAATTCCATGGAATTTTTCAGCGCTCAAATGGTGCTGATGAAGGTTATATTTAACATTACAAATAAAAGTGCTAATAAAAGGCCCCATTTAGCAATGATTTTATTTATAACTGATAAGTATACCCTTTCTCAGTTCTTTTATTTGTGCTAATAGAAGTTATATTTATCAGTGCATTCTAAAGCATTGAGAAAGGGATTATTTATATCAACACATTTATTAGTGCTCATAAAGGTGAAAACTGCACTATGATGCTACAACACACTACATCACCAGAAACAGATGCAGTGTCATTTAACAAGACACTACATTTGTAGAATCAACAAAAAAAATTACCAAGATAAGATAAAAATACTTATTTTAAATGTAATAAAATTTATAACATAAATACAAGAAATATAAAACACTATTATAGAGTATGTAAGTTTTTTTTGCTGAAAATAATGTAAATTTTGAATAAAAGGGCACACTTGGAGCCATACTGGTCACACTATGAGTAAAATTTTAGTGTGATTGATTTATACAAATATCAAATTACTTATGAATCATTTTAAAAAAGTACAAAAATAATTGGAATGCATTTTATTAGTTTAGAGTATGTCAATTGTTTTTTTTATTAAAATTAATGTTGGTTTTGAATAAAAAGACACACTTGGAGTCGTAAAAGTCACACTATGAGTCAGATTGAGGTGTGGTTGAACCTTACACATCACAAGTGATGTATGTATTGTTCTACCTATATACCAAAACAATATGAATGTGTTTAATTAGTTTTGATTATTTGAGATATTTTTTTCTAGTAATATTTATGTCAATTTTGAATAAGAAGATGTAATTGGAGTAATATCGGTCACACCGTGCGTCAGATTGATGTGAAATAGAATGATACATGTCCCAAATGACTCATGGATCATTTTACTGAATTATATAAATAATTGGAATTTGTTCCATTAATTTTGAGTATGCTAAATTTATTTTTTACTAAAATGTCATTTCAAACTAGAAACACGCACTTTGGGCCATAGAGGTGGCATCTTGTATGGGTTTGACATGAGACTGATTCATACATATCACACATGAATTAGAAATGTTTTCCCAAAATTATCAAGAAAATATGATGGTGTTTTCTTAGTTTTTAGTGAGTGACACGTTTTTGAATTAAAATGTCATTTTCAAACTGATTACGAACACTTGGAGTCATACCGGTCACACCATACAATGGATTGATTTGCGAATGATCCTTGCACGTCACATCTTACGTATGGATCACTGTACTAAAGTAACAAGATAATATGAATGAATTTTCTTGGTTTTTATTATGTTAGTTGTTTTTTATTAAAATTAATGCCACTTTTGAATAAGAAGATGCACTTGGAGTCATACGGGTCACACTGTGCATCAAATTGAGGTGCGGCTCATACCTACACATCAAAGTGACATGTGGATCATTTTCATAATGTAAATAAAAAATTGAACACATTTTCTTGGTTTTTTGTATTCCACATTTGTTTTTAGTAAAATGACTTGTTAAACTAAACACACACACTTTTATCCATACAGGTGGAATCGTGTGTTGGTTTGACATGAGACTAATTTATATGCATCACAAATGAATTATAAAAAATTTTCCCAAATTATCAAGACAATCTGAGATTTTTTTCTCATTTTTATTCAGTGACACTTTTTTATATTAAAATGTCATTTTTAAACTAGTCACAGACACTTAGAGTCATACCTGTCACATCGTGCATCTGATTGAGGTGCAGATTATCCCTAAATGTCACCAATTATGTATGGATTGTTGTTCTAAAGTTCCAAAATAATCTGAATCCATTTTCTTAGTTTTGAGTATTCCATATATTTATTTACTAAAATTTCATTTTAAACTGTAAGTACGCATAATGAATCTTATATTAAGTGAAAATTGTTGTGTGAAATTTTAAAAAATTATTCTCAAACACAATCATGGTTTGATTCTTATTCTACTTAATTTCCCAATAATTTTTTTGTTTGAAATTAAACAATTCTTATCCTCCCCCACCTCAATCTCCACCTCAGTATTCACCTCTCCCTCCTCCTCCATGTTGGTCTCTGACTCCGACCCTACCTCCACCTTTGCCTTCACCTACACTTTTGAAATTTCCAAACAATTGTTTTATTTTCATTTCCATACTTCTAAACAAATTGATTTCCTTCATTAGTGTTCTCATTTAGAAAGATATAACAAATAATATATAAGCATTTTAAAACTAATTCTTTGCAATGTAAATATCTTTTTATGGTTATAACTCATACTTGATTACGAACATTGTAGTTAATCACTTACATTTTTTGTTGGCATACTTTCCCAAAAAAGGTACACTTCACACTCATCTCTAAACAAATTTATTTATTCCTTTGAGTAACTCTGTTATTGAAAATCTTTATAGTACTGAGAAAAAATATAGACTTGAAAATGATTATGAATATATCTAATTAAATTGAAATTACATTTAGAAATTACCAGTTGGTGGATGATGGTCTCTACATGCTTTATGATTTATCTCATAAATTTTCAAACATAATATCCATAACCGTCATTATTATCATGTTTCAAACACTGCAGAAACATTGAACAAAATAAGTAAATTGATTTTGAAATGTTTTTATAGTTAAGTATTTCTTTATATACCATAATTTTTTTCCAGTTGTAGTATTCCATAGGCTTTAGCTTTTCAGACATCGACTTCATTCCATGATCTAGTGTATATCAAGAGACCACCATATCATAAGAAAATTCTCATTAAAAAAATCAAATAAACATATAATTCTAAGTTTAAATAAAAATATAGATTGTAGTGTATTACATATTCACAATATACAACATGTGTGGTTGGTTAGTTGGAATTCCATGCATTGAATACAAAAAAAAATATCCAGGGTGTCTATGCTGACTACTGTCAACATCAAATGTTTCCTAAAAAACGAAAACAATTATGTAATGGAAAAATTAAAAATATATTTTATATGATTATATAGTGGAGTATTGATCATCATCATAACTAATTTTTTAATAAAAAAATAAATGGACAAAAAAACAACAAAGAAGACAACACCCCCTCTCCCCTCTCCATGAACATGTATGTAAGGAGACCTGAAATGGTGAAGCCTGAGAGAATACCCTTTAGTGAGGTTAACCCCCTCAGTATTCATAACATACACCGTATGAAAACATACATCCATCGATCCATCAAATTCCAATGAAGCCAAGTGATACACAACCATATTCCCCTCCCTCTAGGTATGTAGGATCTTTGTTCACCTAATAATAATGCTATTGCATTTTCTGATAAAATAGCTAATTTACCAAGGAGATATGCCACCCCTTTTCAAGGAGTTGTGCACAATAAATGAATCCATTTCATTTTCTAAGATCTCCATACCCTTTTGCTCACATAATCAGAGCCCAGTGACCATTTCCAAAGCCTCTACTTGTATAGAGGAGACTTGGCCCAGCCTGACTGAGAAAGCCAAATAAACTGACCCATTGCCATCATGCACAACCCCTCCTCCCTGCATTACCCCCAGGATACATGATCCATCCATATTCAATTTCAAACCATACAAGAGTGGTCTCCAACAGACCCAATTACCTACTCTATTGGTGGATGGAAGTGGATTGCATGATCTAACTTTAAAGCAGAAGAAAGTGGGGGCCTCCTTCCAGTTCCTCCAAACCTTTTCCAAGTCAATAAGTAGGTTCGTAGCCCACATAATAATTACATGATCCAATAGATACACACCTTCAATCCTTACCCAGTTTCACGCCTACCAGAAAACCCAACACCCCACCTGAAGCACCACTGAGCAAACCAAACTTTCCGGGCCTCCTCCCCCTGAGCCATGATACCATCTATCAAGAACGGGAATATTATCCGCAACTGCTATATATACCTTAGTGAACTCCCCACAAATCCTCCACACTTCCCGTGCCCAATTGCTATCAAAGAACATGTGATTCGTGGTCTCGAAACTATGAGCCTTATAGAACATTCCCCTATAAGCATAGGGGATACCAAATTATTGGATATTATCGTCGATTGGAATAGCCATGTTCTAGATCCTCCATGTAATAAAATTAAACTTGGTAGGAACACTCCTCACTCAGATAATTGGAATTGAAATGATACAGGGAATAGGGTGATTCAAGGATTAATGAATCCAAATTGTTCTTTGTACGATCTTCTCTTTATATAGTTGTAATATAAATGCCTATATTGAATATGAATAGTTATTAAATTTAGTAAATTTAATTATCTCATTGTTTGGACATACGTGTTAGGAAAATGTACCTTATGTATGTATTCACACCTGATACACCCATCCATTCATGCTTGATAATCTTAGTTAGAGTCTCAACAACAATTATGTATAGGAAGGATTATCCATAATTTTTTTATTCATATTCTATTTAAGAGGAAGTTTTATCTTTAAATGTGGTATCTGCATGAAGTTGAAATGATAATAAATATTACTCTAGAATTGTAGGGGTGATGGTACTCTTGGATGGTCATTTTGTTTTCTTGGTTGATTCACTAGTTTTTCTTGATTCGACCTTTTTTTATCTACCTCTTTATTCATCTGTAATATAATACCTCACTTTATACCTTTTATCATCTAATCTTAAATGTTTTTTCATATGAATATTTTTTTAAGATGTACCTTGTGTATCTTTATATGATTGGGAGACTAAGCTATGAAAGCTCTAATAGCAGCATCAACCATTGTAATATCCAGACGATCAAGTGGAACATGAAACACTGGAATCAGGTAATAAGTTACCTCAATCCCCACTTTCAAGAGATTTTTTGGTAGGGGTTAATTATCTATCTGATATCATAGGATATTAAACATTATACCCATCACAACACGGTGATACATGGGCATTGATAGATAAAAGTCATGTACAACCGTCCTTTGAAAAATTATAGTAATATAAAGTTATCAGAATTTGTTCGATTCATATTTAGGATAAGGAGTAATTAAAAAATTTATTTCATTAGGTAAGTTATGTAGTTGGGGGGAATGACTAGACTCAATGTTAGTGGGACCATCTCATTAATATGAGGATCTTTTCTCAACTTTTGGTTCTCTTTGATCCTTTCTTTTACATTGGTCTACCAAACCAGACTGGAAAATAATATCTTACAGTGAGTCTATTTGTTCCTTCATTCATCTCACAATATTATATGTATTTTCATGCGGTTTAATATTCTCAAAATATGTTTGTGGAGAGGCTCAAAACCCCAATCCCCTTACATGACAATATTTTTTAGGTTGCTTGAAATCTACCTAATCTCACTTTTCTTTTGGTATGACCATTTTTGATTCTTATGTCTAAACTATATAAAAAATATGAACATATTTATTTTTATATAATATTGTTATAAATCATAAATAATTACAATTATGTCATACTTACACATGCTTCCTATACTTATCATTAATTTTCATCAAATAATATACCATCATTATTTACTTAAGCCTCCTTCCATAGCTCATGATGTGGGAAGGAAGGGGATTCAGATTTTGATTCATCAATCTTCTTATAAAAAATGAACATATATTATTTCATATCATATAATAAAACTTTTACTGTTGATTTAAAATACATACCAATTTATTATCTAATGAATCATACCCCATCCTTCCTTTGAGATAGGGATACATTAGTTTTGATGCACATTCTTTGTTGTCATCACTCTTTTTTTGTTTCATAAATTAAAATTTTGAATCAAGTTGGATAAAATAAATAATGTTAAATAATATATTATCAACCATGATGCACTTGAAATGATTTCTTGTTGGTATGATTGAGGAAAGTAGTCAATGTTTTCTTCTTTGCAATGTGTGTATAAATGAGTGGTGGGCGGGGCATTATTTACCCCCCAACATCCCTAAGATGTAACTTCGTAAGAATAATCTGTGAGCCTCTATGGGATTTTCCAGTGGCCATGAAGAAAAATTTATTACGGAAATATTATAAAATAATATAAGTATTCAAGGAATAATGAAAAATAAATCTACGTTTCATTATATATGTTTTCAATAAAATAGAGAAATTATTTTGTGAAGTTACCATTATATCTTCCCAATAGATTTCCTTCATTACGGGTTGGACGTTGTGCCACGAGTCAATATCAATCGGTACACTTATCCTCATTGTGATCCCAAGATAACTAATGAATGTTGTCTTGTTGGTGTCAATAGGTTGGACGTGTTGATTCCAAACAACCTCAAATTTTATACAATGATTATTTACCTTTATAATTCTATTCAAAACAGATATGCTGCATCTTTCTTGTTTTTGTCATTTTTTATCAATATGTTGTTGATGCCCAAAAAATTCCAAAACATCGTCATCAAAAACCTGTTCTTACATGGTATTGGAAACATAATCATGTTTAGAGGAAATTTTCTAAATGAGTATTCAAACATTTAATTTGTCTTTAATAACAACAATGCAACACCCCATGAATAAAATTCCAAAATTTTATCTATCTTGCATGAAATTTTTACTTTATTGAATAGAGATATAATACATAATACTATAGTACAACTAAACTTGACTACCATTATCTAACCAATCCTAAGATGATTTATTTACTTCCATATATTGATAATGAGAGGAAGTATAGTTTTAAATAGGGGGGACAATCCATCATCAAAATATAGAAAAAAATCAAGCGTAGAAGGATTAAAGTGTCTAGGGACCAACACTAACAGAATCAATAAAAAAATATCCTCAATTAAATAGGAATTATAATACCTCCACTATAATTGTCTAGAAGAAATGAATCTCACCCCACCTATATTGTACATCACTTATATCTACTCAAGGATTTCTCACCTTCCAATTTTGGATATTTTTTAATCCACCATAAGATCCCTTCAATAACATAAATCTATTTAAAGGGTGATTTTTTCAACTTATGCATAGTATTGATCTAGAATATTTTTACTCTTATAAATTAAATGAATCTATTAAATGGAATCCTAAATTTATTATTATGATATATTACCATAAAATTATAGAGGAACCATTGATACATTCCATCATTGAAAATTATACCACATATATTGAAGTAGATCTACAATTACCGCTAATAATATCCTACTTTATGAATGATAATGATATTATCGGTTTCAAAATATAATATTGGAGAGAGGTATTACAAAAACTCAATCATATTCTTTTATTAAACTTTAATAATACGCCATGACTTCTCTAACCAAATATAATAGAAGATATCATATTTATTTTTTATATCTAAAAATTAATGTGATATTGTATTTTTACTTTGATCCTCTATTTTTACACAAACCATTGGTAAAGTCATATTTTGTGATGTCAAAAATTTTATGGTAAAACAATGTTCAAATCCTTAGATTTTCTATATGTCATACCATATGATATATAATAGCCATATATTATGGCTTAACAATAAAATCATTCATATCATAATATATTATATTGACATAATACAATATGAAATTTATTTATTAAAAAAAACTAATAGATTAATAAATTGTGTCCTTAAATAACAAGTCTATGATACCACTTATGAGATTTAGGGTATCATCCTATGATTTCCGATGGAGTGCTAGCGCCATAACCTAGTGGTAAAAACTGATTAAAGAAGAAGAGACGATTTCCTATGGAATTACACAAAGGGTTAATTACAATAGGGGAATCATATCTCTATTTTGTGAATTCTGGACATGGATAAAAAGTTTCCTGACCTATAAGACATAAATATACAAACCAACAAAATTATATTTTAATAAATTTTTATTCTCTCTATGGTTATTCACCATGTTAGATATATTTTTAAATTATTTTTTATCCTATAAATTAATTATATCTCTATTTTGATTAGTAAATATATTAATAAATCACATCTCATAGTTTTACTAATCAACTATCCCACAATGGATAACTTACTTACTTTTGGGAAATACATTATTTATATGTTGTTTTGTATTTATAATTACATTTACCCAATGTTTTCTCAACTATATTCAATATAGTAAACGTTTAAAAAAATTGTTAAGAATACTTTTATCACCAAACAAATTCCACATCACTCTTTGTAACCCATGGTTAAAGTTTAATAATAATCTTGAATTAATTACAAAAACAAAACTCTCAGAAAATGAATCACTAAAATAATTTTTGGAACATGAATAATTAATTAATTTTTTTTTGAATTCAATAAAAAACTATTCATCAAAATCATAAATCTAAATAACCCAATTCATGGTTTTATAATTTTCATGAAAAACCAAAATCCAAAAAACATGTTTTGATGATAATTAGAGTTACCTTGGTCCTTATATGTTCATCACCCATAAATGAGGGCCACCACTTGGTATCCTCTAATCCTTAAATACCCTTTATAATTAAGCCTTTAGAATTTATAATATAGTATATAAGATGAATTAAATTTTAGAAACTACCTTGATTTTGGAACGCTATATTATTCAAATGAAGAGAAAACCGAGGGGGTGGGAGGTATACTTGTTAATATCGAGAGTAGAGTAAACCATCTATGTGTGTCTCAAAGAAAACATGGGATAGAAACTCAAATACATATGAAAGGAGAAGAATAAATATAACCACACTCATTTTATTTCAGTAATGATGAGAAGTGATGTAGGGTTCTTAATGTTTAAGAACAATGCAAAAACACACACAGTGGAACCCAAAACATCAAAAAACGATAGAGGAAGAGTAAAAAAAACATACATTGGATTCTTGCCTTGATTAATCTAAGGGAACGCCGAGGAGTCACACTAGTAGTATAGGAGTTCTATGAGAGCTGGATAATCTTGAGTGACTGAGTTGTGGTCATTTTTTTTAAATAGATCAGGGATACTTTTAAGGGCGCTTTGAAAAAACACTAATAGAGATCCCTTTTATCAGCTCTAAATTTATAAGTGCTGATAAAATGAGTATTTATTAATTCTTTTTAGCACTAATAAATCTCAAGCTTTATCAGTGCTAAATAATCCCTAATAAAATATATATTTATCAGCACTAACATTTTAGAACTGATAAATATATCTTTTAACTGTGATTTTTAGCACTTCCAAAGACTGATCTTTATCAGCACTAAAAAAGAGATGATAAATTTTTTATAATTATAATAATTTAAATAACTTTAATATAATTTTATAATTATTTAAATAAATTTATTATAATTTTATAATTATTTAAATATATATAATTATTAAAGTACTATAATATAAATACTTATTTATAAAGTATTATTTAATTATTTATTATTATTATAAATATAGTAAATATACATTTATAGTTATATTTATTTATAAATATTTATTTACAAATATATTTTTGACATTATTAATGGATATGTAATCTCAAATACCTGAATTTTAAAAAAGAGTGAAATTGAATAATTCAAAATGAGTACAGTTTAAAAATATTCAAAAAATAGATATGTTTTATTAATTAAATATTAGTTATTAAAAAAATATGGATATATATAAATATTGAATTGGATGAATACATTTTGAAAATACTAAAACATAGTGAAAAATATATATAAATAAATTATTAAAAATGGTCAAATTCAAAAATAAAATAAAAATAAAAAACATTAGAAATGAAATTTTAGTATTGAAAAAAAATTGACCAATTAAAACATAATACAAATTAAATTTATCATGTTATGCTTAAATTCTAAAATATATTAAAATTAGAATAAATTTCATAAATATTAGGAGTATATGTTTCTATATATTTTGTAAATATATTTGTGTGTGCGTTTATATACAAATACATTAACACACACACGTGTGCGCACACACACACACATAGATATATACATGAAATAAATGCAACACATGATGTTTGAGATATGTTAAACTGTAAAATCAAACAACATTAAAAATAAATAAGATATTATTATGTTTTTAATTAAATGTATATATATTTTTTACTTATTCATTTTATATATCTATATTTAGTATATACAATTTATTAATATTTATAATATCTCTAAATGTATATTAAATTTATTAATTTTTATCAATAATTATTTAATTAATAAAATGTTTCATTTTTTCATAATTTACTCATTTTATTTTTATTTGTTTAATTTTTCACTTTATTATGAACCATTATCAGTGATAAAAATCACTGATAAATGAAAAAATTTATCAGCGATAAGAACACACAAATAAAGGATATCGTTTATCAGCGCTAAAAATAAAGTGCTGATAAAAGATTCCTTTATCAATGCTAAAATAAAGCACTGATAATGGTTACCTTTTATCAGTGCTAAAAATCACTGATAAATGTGGCTATATATAATCACTTTTTTATCATTGAAAAAGGGATTCTTTTATTAGCTCTTAGTTTAGTGCTGATAAAGATGGATGTTTTCCGTGAATTTTTCTAGCGCTGAAAAATGAAATTGTAGTTAAACAAGACTTTTTTTGCAGTGCATAGATTAAAAATTACTCTTTAATATAATTTAATATATCACTTGAAAATTTAAATGAAATACCCCTCTCTTAAAGGCATAGAGACTCTTTAAAAAAGGTTTCATTATAGTGAAACCCACAGAAAACATTCACTATTAAAAATGAATTTTTATAATGGAGACATGATTGGTATATAAAAATTTTTATAGTAAATTTACAGTGGAATATAAAACAATGATCATTGAAGTAAAACCATTTTAATATTTTATAATACCTTTTTTAGAATCCCAAATCATAAAAAGTATATTAAATAATATATTGTATTTATTCCCTCAACCTCCACTCTCATAGAAATTATAGTATCCTTTCTATGTGGATCTTATGAAAACCCCCATACTATCACTCCCTTGGGCTAGGATCATAACTACATATACCATTAATTGTAAAATCTCAAGGAATTTCATTTTATATTTATTATAGAACACTCTAAGTTTGGGAACCCTAATCTATCTTTGTAATATAATTATGCATCTAACATGAATTTTTCAATAATGAATGCACATTATGGGACTCTTACATATATCGGGAAATATAGTGGTAACATCCCATCTCGCATCTCTCTTTATAGTCCACACATTAACCTTTTAGGTTGTATAGAATTATAATGAACCATATCTAAGGAATACCTTGTAAGGTTAGAAAACATAAACATGTTTCCATGGATGATCATAATGCAATACATGAGGTCTAAAAGTTCCTGAATTTACACCCTCATAAAATTCATCAAATATTACTCCCCACTAAATCAGTTCTCTATCATTAAATAAGGAAGAGTTTCCTTATTTTATGTCTTAGTTTTATGTATCCACCATGGATTAGTCATACCTTGAAGAAGTCTTGTTGAATAAATCATAATCAGGTCAGTGGGTTCCCAAAAAAGAAGGAATACATAAATTTCCAGCTCTATTCAATCCTATGGTTCCTTGGGATTGGTATCCCCTCAAATACTATGAGGAATTTTCTTCTAGAACTCATGCAACACACTCTTCTTGTAGGTAGCCTTACCCTTCTCAATAGGGACTACTCACTACTCTACATGTATATGATCTTATCATTACACATAATTTTGGAAATTTATCTCTTCTCATGATGAAAATAAACCATTGTATTAAGTCCCTATAAAGATTCCCCATCGCAGAATAGGTTAGTGGGAAGTGTCTAGATTACTAGAATGGAAACATCAAAACCTTAATTATAAATTTGGGAAGTTGTATATGGGGTATCATCATGCATTTAACAAGATGATCCATTTATTATAAAATATAATATGGTTGAGATGACTGTAAAAGTATATAGAGAAAATATTATCTAACAAACTACCTGATATATGTATCATCCCATTACACCATGAAAATTAGGCCTTACTATTCAATGTCAATTAATAAAATATTATAATACTTGTCAAAGTATGTGTTAGTTAAAGAACAGTTATACTCAGATTAATAGTCTGTTAAAAAAAACACCCCTTGATGCATTTTCATTATATTCCCAAACCAAACCTCACAAGACTCAAAAATGTAAAAACAATCCCAATAAAAAACATCTCACATAACAATACGATATAACTGAATATATTGAGACAACCTACAATATAAATTGGGATCAAGAACAAATCAGTATCTAGAACCCTTGGATTGGGAAGTAGGTGATGAATTTAGTCCATACCACATAATTTCATTCATTAGTTTATCCAAAACATATAATAAAAAACCACAATCATTAACTTTATTCACACATTTTCGATGTACTCACAACATATAATCTAAATAAGGCAAGATAAATGGATTTAATGTACTCAATAATAGAAAATAAGGATTCTTGTGATTCAAAAAATTCCTACACGCTGAGAAATAAAATAAATTTAATTGAATAAAAAAAGATATTCCAATAGAATGAGACCCCAAAATAACTACAAAGAATAATCTAATAGAAGAATTGTCACAAAATTGAAGAATGATGTTTATGTGACCCCACCCATATATTTATATAAGTTTTTCTATAGTTTCTAGAAACTATAGTCAATTCCACCACCATTTGATCTTTACAAATGATACAATAATTGATCATGGCCATCGCCAAAAAAAGAATTATTGCACCAACCTAACTTCATCATTTAGGGAGCGTCACATACACCAATAACTCACCATTATATATATTCAATTTAAAAATACTCCACTATCAATGGTTTTTTTGGACAATGATTCTATTTTACACATACATATTTCTCAGGTACTATGGTCAAATGTTTACCCTTTAAAGAAATCTCAATACTTATCTAGATAATGGTTTCTCAACAACACGAACAATATCACAGTGAAGAATTATTTTCAAGGATTCATCATTGAATGCTCTATGTCACAAATCACTATGTTCCAAACATATCTTATTAAATTGTACTATTTTTTTACTTATGTGATATTAGGGCCACCAAGTCATACAACCTCCCAATAAAGAGTATCACCACTCTAAAAATTCTTATATTATTAATTTTCTTATTTTATCCATCAAATTTGGACTCCCAATCACCCCCATAGTTTGATAATTTTATCATTTATAAGATTCTAGATGAGGTGTCACTTTAGACAATGTTTTCTATCGATGAGTAAAACCCTATATTCTTTTCCATGTGAATCACACATTAGCTATCATAGAAAACATGTAAATTTATTTCCTTTTTTTCTTTCCTCTAATATAACCTTAAACAAAACCAAATTCATCCCTTATTTTGTAATAATAATATACTCATCTTATTTGGCTTTCATTGCAACTATAGTCTAAATTCTTGACATCCAAATGATAGTGTCACTTAATGTAAACACAAATATTTTTGTGTTAATATTTGAATACATATCCCTAGAAAAAAAATTATATGAAATCCCTTAAAATGGATATTTATTTCTTAAATAGATTTCTACATCCATTAAAGCATTGAGATACCAAAAGAGTATCATGATATCTTATTGATTTTTCTATCTTGTATTGCATACAAACATATTATCTATACCAATCACCTGAGGGATATCATGGATATATAATCCATGGAATACATCAGATATAACATAGTTTATGTATAGGAAACATCAACCATGTGCATGAACTCCTTATCCCTTTTAAGATCCCAAAACTTGGATAGTTTGAAGTATTCAACCATGGGGCTCTCCTAGGTTTTGATTTACTCATTCAAAATCTCTAAAAAACTCTCCATATGTAATCCAAACTTGAAGGTGAAAAATATTTTAAAACTCATGTATCTTGTAATCCTTATCCCCAATTTCATGTTTTGGTTGCAAGATAAATTTTCTGGAATCATCTATAAAAATAAACATTCAACCCTTCCAGCTATTCCATCACCAAACATGTAGAGAGAATGTCTTCAACATAGAGAAAATAAGAGATAAAACTCCCATCATCATATGACATACAATATTATAAATGATCCCTATTATAATTGATAAAATTCTATATAGATACCCTATACTTTTACACATATTATTACATGATTTTAATCATAATAAAGCATCATATTACAAGACAATGATCGTAAAGTCTAGTGTTATGGAAGACTGTGTACATAAAACTGAAAAACATGGGACTAAATAAAACGTTTCTTTACTTAATCATAATAAAGAGATCCTAACTTCCATTGTTCTAAAAAATAATCATAGGGTAGATTGGGTATTACATTAACAAATGGATGAGCTAAAATCCCAATAAGTTAATAAGCACAATAATAATGCTTTGGAACATGGGTCAGAAGGCATGACATAATGATTCAAAAAGGAATAGAACATATGGAATCAGAACATATAGAAATGGGATCATTGAATCATGGATTCATAATAATGTGGAAGAAACATTAAAATTTACTTTATCATGAGTTAACACTTGTGGCACATAGAGTATCATAATTTAAGGTTAACCACCGAGACCGTTGCACATGGTCGCACGAGTCAAGACTAACTGCCAAGAATGTTGCACATAATGTCTCATGAGACTAAAATTTAACAAATTCATTAGAGAAATATCTAGATAAACCCATAATAACATATTAATGAATATTCATTCCACATGTAGAGTCATACATAACCAATCATACATAAGCGTTATCCATTGTAAGATTTGAGTATCCTAATCATGTCATAAAGCGTAACAAATGGAAGTATTATAAACATGACCATAAAGTAGATGAATTAGATGATTCATGGATAATAATAGGATATAATATGGATATAACATGAAAACTGATGTCAAATTGAATTAATATCATGTAAAAAAGAGTACTTAAGGAAATTTAGAATTAAAACATTTTAGTGCGGTTAAAGGAAAATATAAAAGGTCATTCCAAACATAAAAGGGAATAATAATTTATATAAAACAATAAGTGAACCAATAATGTTTTTCTAATAAAAAAATTGGTTTTATAAAAATAATGGGCGATTAAAAATAGATTATATAGTGTACTTGAAAATGGGTAAGAATTCATGAAGTTCCCTTAAAACGGGTTTGTTTTGTGGGAAGTATTAAAGAGGAAACCATTTGAAAACATGTATATACCATAATGATAATGATTAATGGATATTGACACATGAGTTTGGAGAATATACACATAATTTATAAGATTTACATAAAAATAAAAGATAACTTTATTTGGGAAAAAATAAAGATAGAGAAACCCGAAGTAATAAAGGAGGTTATGCATTTAATTGATTCATTATAACTTTTTTAAGTTCATTCATGACTTTTTTATGGGTTAAGAGGTTCAATTTCATCTTTTGGGACATTTTTTTCCATGGTTTTCATGATTGATTTAATTATATACACATAAGGATAAACATGTAAGATGAAAATGGTTGTCCATAATTGATGTTGTATGTTATTAGTGAACATCTAGAAGATTACATGGTTATAAAATTCATTTGTCTATTTGGATTGAATATGAATAATTATATAAAACTTTAATGATAACTATTTTGGTTAATTGGAAGGTTTTTATCACAACGAACACATTTTCCTTTATAGAATAATATCATGTGTAAAAAAGATTCCAGAACCTTAAGTATAACATAATATATATATTGTGGTTTGGTTCAACCATAAAAATGGTTTCATGAATATAATTGAAGATATTAAAAGAAATAGAAAACTCACCGTCCTCAAATATGATGAATTAACACATCTCAGATAGTGTTTTCATTTCTAGTATAAAAGGAGGGGAAATGAGAGATTATGATGAATTATTCTATTATCATAACTAAATTATAGTTCATGTAAGTTACTAGAGTTATCATAACATTTGGATGAAAGGAGGAGAGGAATGAAAAATAATGAAGGGACTTGATAGAAAATAAAATAAATGAAAAGAGGGATTTACCTCTTGAATATATATTCCTTTAGTGCCTCTTTTGGGGAATTGTTTTGGTATTTTTATGATATTAAAATATCCTAGACATGGGATAGGGTATTAAGGAGAGACTTGAGTAGAATTTGGACTAGGAACAAGTCTTCAGAGGTGTGAGTATAGGAGGTAAAGAGGGATGGTATTTATAGTGGGGGAGAGGAGGGGTTTCCCATTATTTTTATCATTAGTTTAATATTTTTACTCAAGACTATGAATAGTCTTGATTATTGTGACCCAAAATCGTTAATAGATCATGTGATTTCAAACCAAGGGTTCTTAACTTAGGGGAACATCATCCATGACTCAATAATTCATGGATTTATCTTATTTTGTAAATTATCATATTTCACAATTCCTAAAAAATACTAGTATTTCAGAAAAATCCCAAAAAATTAAACGTAAACATTTTTTGATATGTAGAATCCAAAATTGGTAACCATTTTTCAAAAATAATTGTCAAAATATTATAAATTTAATTTTTAATTATAATATTAATGTACTTAAAAAAATAATTTTTTTAAAATTAAAACTTCTTTTCAAAAACATTGAAAAATTAATTAAGGTCTCATAAAATAATCCCATGATAATAAGTGTTGGAATCCTTATATTTGACCATGTTTTAATGCTCACAAATCATGAAAATCATGACAAATATGTCAAACATCTGCTTGTGAAAATTTTCACAAGTTATGCTTAATCTTGTTCTATTAAGTTTTATTATACCAAAAATTATGTTTAATCCATTCTGTGAATATTACTACTTAAGACTGTTTAGAGATATTTGGATAAGTCTTAGAAATTGTAAGTTTGAAACCGATTCAAGATTTTGGCAAAGTCCCAGACACCGTGACCTAGACACCGTGACCTGGACACCATGACCCTGACACTGTAATCCTAGATACCATGACTCAAGCACCATTCAATGTTTTAACAAAGGACTAGACACTGCTACTAGAGACATTGTGATTTTGAAACCACATTTGTGCTACAGGTTCCTAATCTCAATATAGATATGGAACCGCAACTACCTCACCAATCAAAGGCAATGAAGAATACTCTGTTTCCCCGTAACACCATGTCTATTTGACACCGTTTCAGGACAAACTGTGACTATATTATTTAATATTTTTTTCCGCTTTCAATTAAATTTATAACGGTCATATTCATGTTATTAAATAGAACTGACATCATTAATGTTTCTTTGTAGAAATTTCACTAACAATACGAGGTATGAGGTGAAGAATACTTGAATCGTATTGACTTCAACAGGTGAACCCCGAATTAAAAGGAATATAATAGTGGCTCAAAAATATAATTAAGTGAACAGTGAAAAAGTGAACTCATGCATGAAACAACATACCACTGAAGAACACACAAAAAACTCTTGAGACCTAAAGGCTGAACTATCCTAGATCAGAGCCTCAAGCATCTTCAATGTTTCAACTAAAATAAGATCGCAAGGTACATAGTTCGCATCATCAAACTAGAATCCATAGCACCAGACTTGCAATACTCTGGTTTTCACATGAGGATTTGATACTTGCATATTCTTCATCTTACAAGTCCAGAGCTGTATTGAATGACACTCAGATCACTTCTAATCCTTTCTCATTATCATTTCTCTGTTGTGGAATATTTTTAGCTTTCGAGCAGTGTGTGTGTGTCTTTATTAAAACACACACTATATCCTATATTAAACTAAAGTATACAATATATCCTTCCTCACAAATATTATTACATATTTTTACTCTAATGAATAAGTTTGGAAGAGGTCCTTGTGTGACCAGGTAGCTTATTCCCATGAAGAACGGTAAATGAGGTCATGTGACCTGGACAGTCCTATCTACTACTGTTTACCATGATCCTAGGTGTTGATCAAGTTTATTAATATAAAATACTTGGTGGTAGGGGATCACCAAGTGGAGTGGATTATGTCTTAGCTTGAGACTGAACAACTTGTTTTATCCACTGTGTCTTTTATTTTAGTTTTTCTCTCCATTATTGTATGTTTTAGAAAACTAGATTTTACTTTGATAATTAGTCTTGGATAGAAGTTATACCTGTTTTTCCTTATTAGAATAGCTTCAATAGTTGTATCAAAAATTTACATTGATATTACCAATAATTAATCAATATTTTGAGAAGTTATTTGAAAATTCAAACTATTAAACTGTATTACCTTGATTAACTGGCCTATATTCATTTTTATTTGGCCGTCTTTATAAGTGATTTTTAACAAATTTTTTTATAGATACTCAATTCACCCCCCTCTTGAGTACTCTACTCTGACCAATAATAATACATCAAAATAATAATTTATGAATTAATTTTATGAAAATAAATTTTCTTTTAATTTACTAAATTAATCATAAAATTGTAATTAAATATACATGACTTACAAAAATACCACCAATTTATTAATAATTTTAAAATATTTATTTATTTATACTATGATATAATTATATCATAAAGTCACATATAAGATGGATAAATTTTAGTTATAGATTCATTGGTGAGTTTACTATTACATTAGATGGTTTATTATTCATAAGGGTAACATTACTATTCCAAATGTCAAGTTATTGTTTCATCGGTATATGTTCCTTAACATAAAGTGATACCTTTTATTTCAATAATTCTATATTTATAAGGAATGTATTGTGTTCTATAAGAAATGTTATGTGATTATGATTTAATACACAATTATAATAAGGGAAAACCATTGATAAAAAATTGCGCCATTACATTATTCCCCCCTTATGAAATTTCTCCCTCGAAATTGTTTTACCATTATATGTCATAAACAGGTGTGGGTAATTTTCCTTAATTGCTTCCTCCAATTCCCATGTTTCCTCTTCATACTTATTGTTCCTCCTTAGTACTTTGACCAGGTGAGTAGTGTTGTTGCATAGAACATTTTATCTATGATCCAAGATCTTCACTGGCTACTCCTTGTAAGAAAGATCATTCTCCAACTATACCACCTCTAAAGAGAGTACATGTGAATGATCTAGTTTTTACTTCCTCATGAGGGATATGTGGAATACATAATGTACTTTAGAAATGGTAGGTGGAAGTTCTAGTCGATAGGCCATAGCTTCAAGATGATCAAGAATCTTGAAGTGGTTGATGCACCTGGGACTTAGCTTTCCTTTCTTCCCAAAACTCATGAAATTCTTCCATAAAAATTTTCAAATGAATACCATATCTCCAACTTGGAACTGAAGGTCTCATCGATAATTGTCCACATTACTCTTTTGTTGACTTTGGGCTACCATGAAGTGCTGCTGAGTGGTTTTCAACTTCTCTAACATTTATGCAACCATTTCATATCCATGAATATTACAGTCACTAACTTCATCCCAACACACCAGTGTTCTACAACTTTTCCCATAAAGGGATTCATATGGTTCCATTTGGATTCTAGAGTGGAAACTATTTTTGTAAGAGAATTATACCATTATAATACATTGGCCCTACCCTACTTTAATATCTATAGAATTTTCTCTCAACATATCTTCTAATCTATGAATAGTTCACTCAGATGGGCCATCAGTTGGGGGATGATACACTGTTGTGAAGGTCAACTCAGTTCTTAAATCATATTGGAGACTTTTCCAAAACATTGAGGATAATCCTAGATCTTGATCAGATACAATAGATAGTGATACTCCATTTATCCTTACTTACTCTTTGATAAATATGCATTCATGTTGATCAAATGAGAATTCCTCTCAAATTTTGATGAAGTGATTTGTCTTTGTATAAAGATCCAAATTGACCCATATAAAATTATTACCTTTGGATGTCCTTAGAAGTCTAGTGAAAAATTACATGGTAATGTTCTCCCACTTCTATGTTGGTATGGGTAGTATTTTCATCACCCCCTTATAATTTTGTCTTCCTGCCTTCACTTGATGACATACCAGACACATTGATGTATATTTAGTAGTCTCCCTCATTATATTGTACCACCAAAAGTTCTATTAGAGAACTTGATACATCTTTGTGATCCCTAGGTGAATAGAGAAGGTTGAGCTATGAGATTCATTCCAATGATCCTTATTAATATCTGGATCAGATGGTACATATAATCATGACCCAAATATTACAACTCCTTCCTCATCATTCTTGAACTCATAGGGTTTACCATTTCTAATAGCTTCCACCCTTTTCAGAATTCACACATCTTTTCTTTGAGAAACCATTATTTTCTCCATGAGGGATGCATGATTAACCATTTGAGAAGGGATTGATGACGTTTCTCCCTTAATGATTCGCATATCCATCCTCTGCAAATCTATGAATATTGGATCCTTATAAACTCTCATTATTGATAAATTTGTAGGATCCTTTATACATTGAGCATTTTCCACCACATTTACCTTACCATGATGGTAGGGGATTGAGTAGTTATAACCCTTTATGTGATCTGACCGTCTTCAATGGTGCATATTAAGCTCCTTCGGTGTGAATATATATTTTAGACTCCTGTGATTTTTATAGATCTCTCACTTCTCCCCATAGAGATAATGCCCCCATATTTTTAAAGCAAAGATCAAAACTTCCTACTCCAGATCATGTGTTGGATAGTTTTTCTCATGTATTTTCAATTATATTTAGGAGTAGGATATCACTTTATCATTTCTAATTAGTACGCATCCTAATACTTTCTTTGAACCATCATTGTACACTAGAATGAGTTTTCCACATATAGGGAGTGTGAGTATTAGCATAGTGATAAGCCTCTTTTTGATCTCCTTAAATCTTTCCTCACATTCTTGAGTCCAGAAAAACTTTACCCCCTTATGTGTCAATATTTTCATTGGGTTTTAAAATCATGGAAATTTCTTCACAAATCATTGTAAATACCCAGCTAGACCAAGGAGGCTACAGATCTCCATTTCACATGTTGGAATGGGCCATTTTCAATTGCCTTTGTCTTAGAATGGTATACAGATATATCTTTTCTATTGATAACATGCCCTAAGAATGATAGTTCCTCCATATAGAAGTCACATTTACTGTAATTTGAATATATTTTCTCCCTTAGAAAAATATTTAGAACAATATTCAAATTCTCCTCATGTTCCACCTTTCTCTTGAAGTATATTGGAATATCATCTGTAAACACTACCAACTTTTTTTCGAAGTAATCTCTAAATACTATATTCAATATATCAATGATTTTTTTTGGAGAATTAGTGATTCCAAATGTCATCACTATAAACTCATAGAGTCCATACCTCATTCGAAAGGATGTATAGGGAATATATTACTTCCTAACCTTTAATTAGTGATATCCTGACTAAAGGTCCACCTTAGATAAATAACTGCCTCCATAAAGCTGATAAAACAAGACATTAATTCGAGGTTGGGGATACTTATTCTTTATTTTGATTTTATTGAGCTCATGATAATAAATGTAGAGGCACATTGAACCATCCTTCTTATTGACAAAGAGGACTGGTGCTCCCTAAGGTGAAACACTCGGGAATATAAAAGCCTTGTCTATATTATCTTGTAACTAATTCTTATACTCTTTTATATCTATGGTCTCCATTCTATAAGACGTCCTTGAAATATATAGAGATATAGGATCAAGTTCAATTGAGAATTCAACCTTTAGATCAATAAGAAGACTAAGAAATTCTTCAAGAAATGCATCAATGTAGTTCATTATAATGGGAATGTCTTTGACAATGATTCTCTTCTTTTTTCACAATCATTTGAGATATTAATTTTTTCTCAAAAGGCAGTAATATCCACACATGAGAAAATGATTCTAAAAGAGATTCATCTGCCTCCTTATAGCTATAAAGAATTGGAGGATGCTTCAGTATGTGAAGTGTGATCTCCCTATCCCAATAGTTAATATTAGATTTGTATACAGATAGCTAATACATACCCAAGATAACATCAAACTCTACTAAAGGAAGTATGATGATATTTTTAGAGAGTATCAAGACAAAAAGATTATCTGTGGAAGAGTTATATATTTTGGATATAATAATTTCCCAATTTTTTGTTCTTATAGATAACTCAATCATAAAATTTTGAAGTGGTTTTTAAATAGTTATACTATACAAGCATGATATAAAAGAATGCGTAGCACCAAAATCAAATAGTTCATTCACTATTCATGAATGAATAACGGGTGTACCTATCACCATATCATTTTCCAGATCCACTTCAGCTGTTTTGATAGAATAAGCCCTTACTTTTTTTCATGGAGGTTGTTTTTTATTTCCTATGATAACCCACGGCTTAGGGAAATTATTCACAAAATTCTCATTTTTCTTGCAGTTGAAACACTACAATACTACCTGATCATTGATATAAACCCTCTTTTCTTCTTCCAAATTAGTGGGATTCTTCATATCCCTTTGGCAGTTCTTATCCAGATGTCCCATTCTTCCATATTTTAAGAAATTTTTGGTTCTCTTTAGATAGTTCCCAGGATGATTCCTCCCATAATTTTAATACATGGGATGTTCGATCTTCTTTCCATCATGGGATTTATTTTCTAAACCACCCATATTAGAGCCTATTTTCCTCTTTTTTTTCACAGGGACCATGAGGCCATTGAGAGTCTTTTATTTCCATTTCGAACATGATAGAACAATGGAAAATCTTCTCATATCTATCAAAGTTTATAATTTCCAACACTTTTCATAGACTCGACTATAGTTTACGATAGAATTTATCCACACATCTTTTTGTGTTCACGATGAAGACATAGGCATATCTTGTAATCCTTGTGAAGTTTTCTTCATACACACTGATTGACTCATCTTCCTTATACTTTAGTGTAAGGAACGTTCTTTCCATCTTGAGATGGGGTGTTCGGGGAAAATATTTATTGAAAAACATTTTCTTGAATTCCTCCCAATCTGTGGAATAAATTTCCTCCTAGGACTTTATATTCTTGATTAGTTTCCATCACTGATCATCTTCCCCATAAAAATGATAAACAACTGACATGAATTTATCTTCTTATGAGGAATGGATGATAAAGAATATATTTTCAATGGAGTTAATACACTATTATATGAGGATGGTATTAGAAGATCCACTAAACATGGGAGGCCTTTTCTTCATGAAGGATTTGATGACAACATTATTTTTATTTGGAGGAGGAGGGTGTTACACATGAATCAAGTTACTATTCATAACTTGAGCCCGCTGAGAAAGTGTTTTCATAATGTTTTGAGCACCCATTCCCATCATATCAGGAATATCATTAGTGAAATCATCACATTTACTATCATATTGATCATTGGAACATGATCATTTATTTCCCACCATTAGCTTAGAAAAATAATTTACAATTATAGGGCTTTAATACTTAGCTATTAAGAATAAAAATGAAACTTTAAACATATAAGGTTAAAATCTTAAGGGAAAAGTATATCCTAACTTGTGATTCCCTAAGTTCATTCTAGGTAACCTATGATTTGTTTCCTCACATTCATTTTAATGTGATTTATTTTTTTGTTCCCTTAATAATGGTTCATAATAACATTATTAATTTATGAAATCGTATCCCATGGGAGTGTTAAACCAGGAGTGTAACAAGGCCTGTTGTATTACACCAGTTCCTATCTGATTCTAGATCAAAGTGGTGTTTTCAGGATTTACCCTCAAGATAATTCTATTCTATATCCACATTCACTTGTTCATATCCAAACAAGGATGTATTTTATTAATAAACCACTTAATCTATACTTACCAAAATTTAGGGATGTTTTCTTATACTTAGTCTTATCCCCATGGTTCTTACTAAAGTTCTCTATTACTAATATCCAAAAATAACTAGACCTTATTCTGATACCAACTATAGTGACCCTATACTTTTACACATGTCATTATATAATAAAGCATCATATTACATGCCTAGGATCATAAAGTCGAGTGTCTTGGAAGTCTAGGTACATAAAATTTAAAAACATGTGACTAAATAAAATTTTTATTTATTTAATATTAATAAAGATATTATAACTCCCATTGTTCTCATAAATCTTCATAGGATAACCTAGGGATTACATTAGAAAAGGGATGAGCTAAAATCCTAGTAAGGGAATAAGCATAATAATAATGCTTTGGAACATGGGTTAGAAGTCATGACATAATGTTATAAAAAGGCATGGAACATACAGAATCATTACATATAAACATGTTATTATATAAACATGGAGTCATTATAATTTGGAAGAAACATAAAACAATACTTTATCATTAATTAAGGCTCATGACACATAGAGTTTCATAAGTCAAGGTTATCCACCAAGACTGTTGCACATGGTAGCATGAGTTAAGGCTAACCGCCAAGACCGTTGCTCATAACATCTCCTGAGACTCGAATTTAACCAATTGATTGGAGTAATATATGGTTTCACCCATAATAACATGGTCATGAATATTATTTCCACATGTATAATAATACATACACAATCATACATAAGGGTTACCGATGACAAGAATTTGGTATCTTAATCATGTCATAAAGCATAAAAAATGGGAGTATCATAAAAATATACGTAAAGGAAAGTAATTATATTATTCATGGATAATGATAGGGTAAAAATGAATATAAAAAGATAATTTATGTGAAGTTGAATTAATATCATGTAAAAAGAGTACTTAAGAAACTTTATAATTAAAACATTTTAGCGCGGTTGAAGGAAACTATCAAAGGTCATTTAAAACATAAAAGGGAATAATATTTTATATAAAACAAGAAGTTAATAAATAATTTTTCATGATAAAAATAGTGGTTTTATAAAAATAATGGTGGCTTAATAACATATTATATAGTGTACTTGAAAATGGGTAACAATTCAGGAAGTTCCCTTAAAACGGGTTTGCTTTGCGAGAAGCATTGAGGAGGGAACAATTTAAAAACATGTATACCCCCAAAGAGAATGATGAATGGATATTGATACATGATTTTTGATCATATAATTTTTTTTTAATTTTTTACATTAAAAGAAAATATAACATAATTTGAATACAAATAATGATATAGCAACCCGAAGGAATAAAAGAGGTTTGATTAGAATCCATTACCTTAAGTCCAAAGGTGTCCATCACATGATCTTAATGTCCCGGATTTCCAAATTACATTAATTAATTAATATTTTCCTAACATATTATAGATTTAATTTATTTATTATAACCTTTTAAAGTTCATTCATGACCTTTTTGATGAGTTAAGAGGTTCAATTTCATCATTTTGAAGCGTTTATTTCCTTGGTTTTTAGGATTGGTTTACCTATATATATGTAAGGATAAACATGTAAGATGAGAATGGTTGTCTAGAATTGAAGTTGAATGTTATTAGTGAGTATATAGAATATTAAATGGTTATAAAATTAATTTGGTTATTTGGAGTGAAGATGAATCATTATATAAAACTTTAATGATAACCGTTTTAGTTAATTGGTGGGTTTTGATCACAACAAAGGCATTTTACATTATAGATTAATATCATGTGCACAAAAAATTAAAAAAACTTTAATAAGATATAATACATATATTATAGTTTGGTTCAACCATAAAAATGGTTTCATTACCATAATGGAAGATGGTAAAAGAGATTAAACACCTGTTGTCCTCAAATATGATGAATTAAGACATCTTAGATGGTGTTTTCATTTATATTATAAATGGAGGGGAAATGAGAGATGATGATGAATTATTAAATTATCTTAAAAAAATTATTTTAAATTTAAGGTACTTGAGTTATAATAACATTTTTATGAAGGGAGGTGAGGAAAGGAAAAGAAAGAAAGGAACTTGATAGAAAATAAAATTATTGAAAAGAGGAATTTACCTCTTGAATATATCTCCCTTGAGAGCTTGTTTAGGGGAGTGGTTTCAGTATTTTTATGATAAAAAGTGATCCTGGAAGTGGGATAGTTTCTTAGAGAGATATTTGAGATTAAAGTTGACTATTAACAAGGGTTGAGAGGTTTGTGGATAGGGGTAAAGAGCAGTGGTATTTATAGTGGAGGAGAGGAGGAGTTTCCCATTGTTTTAATCATTTGTTTAATATTTTTGCTCAATAAAATGAATAATATTCACTAATGTGACCAAAAATAGTAAATTGATCATGTTAGTTTGAATAAAGGGTTATTACCATATAATAACATCATCCATGACACAATAATTCATGTATTTAGCTTATTTTTTAAATTGTCGTATTTCACTATTCATAAAAAAATCATGTATTTATGAAAAAACAAAAAAAATAACCCTAACAATTTTTAAACATATAGAATCAAAAAACGAAAACCATTTTTCAAAAATAATTTTATAAATATGAGATATTTTATTTTTAATGAAAATCATAATTTAATTGAAAAAATACAAATTTTAAAATTAAAACAGCTTTTCAAACACATTGAAAAATTAATTATGGTCTCATAAAACTATCTTATGATCATAAGAGATAAAAATAATAATTTATGAATTAATTTTATGAAAATAATTTTTTTTTAATTTATTAAATTAATCATAAAATTGTAATTAAATATATAGGACTTGCAAAAATACCACCACTTTATTGATAAATTTAAAAATATTTATTTTTTTATACTGTGAATAATTATATCATAGTGTCACATATAAGATGGATAAATTTTATTTATACTTTAATTGGTGAGGTTACTATTACATTGGTCAGTTTACTATTTATAAGGGTCATATTACTATTCCAAATGTCAAGTTAATATTTCATCAGTATATGTTCCTTAACATCAAGAGATACATTTTATTTCTCTCATTCTTACTATATAAGGTTTTTATTGTTCTCTATAAGTAATATTCTATGATTTTACTATATTACACAATTATAATAATGGAAATACAATGATAAAACATTAGTTCATTGCATTTTATTATACTACAAAGGCATGAAAATTTAGGTTTATCTACATTACTGTCTTTTTATACTGATATGAACTCTATTTTAGTTTTCACATCAAACCTTCCAATTCATTCTATATGAAACCTTATAGTTTCTTGAGGTTTATATCATTCTCAATTTCTTTGAAATAATATTGCCTTGAGATAAATATATCAAGGAAGTAAACCGTGCATATACACTATGTTGAGAACCATCCTTATTGTGTGCTTAATAACATTAGATAAAATCTCACAAAATTACAATCCTTATGATTTCTGAAATCCATTCAAAAATAGACATTAATTATACCATTTCCTATAGTCTACATATTCCTTTAGATGATAAAACAATATATTTTATAGTTCCCTATTTCATATAATAAAGATCCATTATCTCTCTTATATTGGAATCTTTCCTGGAATCTGACTATCCCATCATTTATAACTCTCACTCAATGAGTTTCATTGATTTCCGGTGTTATTCAATATTTTGGGATCCTCATCTTCCATAAGTAACATATATTTCACTCTGATATCATACCATTTCACTATTCTTGTAACCCTAGTAGATTAGCATAAACACCAATGTTTAGCTCTTTTTAAACCATTTTATTTCCGAAATATTCTTCAAGATTCTATAGTCTTTGACCATTCTAGTATATCAAGCCTTGCTACTTCTAAAACATGATCACCATATTTGATTAATGAACATAGATGTTCCTATAAAACATTCAATATTAGTTAATAATCCAAAATAAAACAACCTGTATTTGTATAAACATTATAATGAATCAATTAATCACTCTAAAAGACATGTTTAACAATGTTTCAATCCTTCAACAGGATATCCTCATATAATAAGTCAATATGAATCTGGTAAATATGAACTAATTTTTATCCTAGAGTTTAAATATGAGGTTCTTATCATTTTTTTCCAAAAGAGAAACACATCATAGAATTGACTTATAATTTATCCCTTTCCATGGAATAAATGTGGTAATACATGATTTATTAAAATAAAACCGAGTGAGCTAAATTGGATAAAATTAAACTCTGTTGTTATTTTGATAGATTCTTCCCCAATCTATTTGGATGGATTATAAATCATTAGACAATATACAGAGTTAACTAATTTGACCCAAAACACCTTTGGAAATTTGAACTTAACCATAGGTGCCTAGTATTGGTATTCAATGTCTGAATCATCCATTTTTATATAATATTTTCACATGTGTTCTGGGGAAATTCTCCTCTATACATATTTAATTTATCCATCAAAAACTCTTGAACTCTATTCCTCAATACTTCAAAAATTATTAAATTTAAGGCTATTAAATGTGCACTAAAACTGTACATTCATGAGATGAATAAATGCATTCAAATGATGCATGATATTTATAAATATGTTATATTATATTTTATATATTTTAAATATAATAAATTTATATGATGCATGTATCTTTCATTCTTGGGATTCATAAATATAATATATATTTATATATATATGATATATGATATATATATATATTATTTATTTCTCCGGAATGATTTATTCATTAGCTAAAATACTTTATTGATGGATTAAAGGATTTGTATTAAATTTATTCAAAACATTTAAGGAATTGTAAACCAATAGAAAGAAACACATAAAATCCATTATAAATTAGAGGGTCATATGACTTTTTCTATTTTATAGGATAACATCAACAATTGTTGGGTGTGAAGAACTTGTGATCCTATACTAAATCATTCTACATCATGAATAAGTTTCATCTCACCCAAGAAGGAACTGTCACCCCTTTAGTTTTTTGGGTATACTTATGAAGAGTTTATGGATATTTTGTAATGTGTACTCCCCTTAAGGTAGGGTAATTTTATTCTATTCTTCATCTGATTGTCCTAAAATAATCTCCATAAAAGGAAGATGGAAATTTATGGGCTTCATGAATTCAATGTACTCAATTTTTTGGGTAATGTAAACACTAATTTCATGAAGATATATCTTCTTATTTTTTGGGTTTTCTTCCACAAAACAGAATCATTATATGGTTATACAAAACCCATCAATGGTATTAGAGATATATTCTTATAGATTAAAATGTGTATTGATCACTACTTTAAGAGACTAATCATAACTAAAACAAGAAAAATGTTTTCATAAAAATAAACCCATTACATAAAGGTAAATGTGATTTAACATAATGAGATACCCTTATAAATATGTTTTATTTAAGGGTAACATCATTGTTACCATTATAAAGATGAGCAGTGTAAAAATAGTACCATTATACAAAAGGGTTTACACAAGGGTCACTGGAACATTACCCTTTTGTGTAAAGGTATTAGAGATTTTGGGTAAAGGTCACTGATATTTACTTTTATACAACATCTGAAATATTAAGAGTACCCTTATGAAAAAGAGTTTCATAGAGGTGATACCTTTATGCATGGAAGATATATAAGAGTAATATATGTATTACCTTTATGCATAGTTTTCAAATCAAGATGAATAAATGTAGCCATTAAATTTCATTTACTCATGTTTCTTAAATCATTAGTTACCCTTATAGAGAGCATCTACATATGGGTAAAAGGGATGATATCCTTAATAAAAATAGGGATTCTATGCATGGGTAAGCCTAAATGATAGTTAAAAAAATATCTAATGGTTTTTATAGTTTATAAATAAAATTAAAGGTATTTTTGTGTAATATTATTTTTAAGGACTTCTTTAGTTAATTAATTAATTAAAAAGTTATAATTAATTAAATAAAAATTTATAAAAATTATTCCATAATATTAAATTTTATTATTTTAAAATAACATTAAAAATATAAATGGAATTCATTATGATGTAAAAATAAAATTTTTATTTAGAAATCATAATAGATGATTTATAATATTTTTATAAATTAAAAAATATATTATATATGGATTATATATAATGTTTATAAAATTAATATTATATTTTAAAAGGATTTTAATTCAGAAAATATCATAAAAATTATATTTAATTTAAAATTCTATGGGGTACATATTGAAATAAATATAAATTTTTTATATTTTTTCTAAATTAAAAAATGTTATTAATTAAATTTTTATAACTAAGAGTTCATAAATGTCTCATGTTTTGGAAAATAAATAATTTTTTTAAACTTCCTTGACATTCCTGCATAATAAATTGTTTATGAAAAATTAATATTATATATGATAATTTATATGATAAATTTATTCTAGTATGGGGCCTTTGAATATCATGCTAGGTTCCATATCAAAAAATTTAGTTTCTATCTACCTTGACCATAGTTTTCTATTTTAGTTATAAGCATCAGAATATTTGTTGGGAATAATTTGTGCATGTTATAGGTTAAAGTTTTTAATGAAATTAATTTTATACTAATTAAGGTGTCCCTATGTAGAAGTTATTAATTTCAGACCACCTACCTTACAGGGGATTATTCCTTCGCTAGGAAATTGAATAGGACTGGCTATATGTCGGTCTAGGCTTATTAAGGTCTAGTTTTTCAATTTCTTATAACTCTATTCTATTAAATGAATTTTTTTTGAACCTTATGCATCTGATGCATTTGGATATGTATGAATATATTTTACTTATACTTTTTTGTGATTAATATAAACTTGTGGTTTGGGTAAAGAGTAACATATTAATGTAGTGTGGAGATAATAATTTTTTTGATTGGAAGAGGGTATTCCAAAACAAAATTGTCATAATCATGCATAAAAAACGAAATAAAACAAGAAAAAAATATTACTTGTAATGTAATATTTATGAATTTAATATTCTTATGGTATATATAACATTTCATAGAATATAAAATAGATCCCTTTAATTCAATGTGTGAGATTCATTTCAAGGAGACACTTTTAATGACTCTGATCATCCAATCAGGTAGGTCAGGACCAAGCTAGGTACCCCAGATTATATTTTGTAATGAATGAATGTTAGGATCAAATTTGTATTGTCTTTTTTGGTAGGTTAGGAAAAATATGATCTCCCAATTTTTTTTCCTTTTTTAGCTTATTATTGGGATTTCTTTAATGCTGCACTTGATTAGAAATCCTAATAGGATTATGTTACCATAAGAATAAAGTTGAGTTTATCCTTATAATGTATTTGAAAAAATGGTTATCAACTCAACTATCAAACATTCGAAACCATTGGGATGGGATGAATACGAGCGTAATAAACGAGTTTGGGAGAGAAATTCTAAAGCAGACTCATTTCCAAGTAAAATATGGATCTTGACTCACTAAATAGATATGATATACAAATTTATCCTTTTTAGTTAGACCACATTCATTTAAATACCAAAATAAAAAAATATAAAACATTATAATGACCTACTGATATATCATTATTTTAAATTATGGAATACTTCACACAGATCATATTGAGATCATTAATTGGTATAACCTATTAAACAATTGATGATGGGTATATAGTGTTGATAAGTGTTTTCAGGGAGAAATATCTAGATCACCAAAATGTGAATGTTATAGAAGTCAATTCTTCCATCTCTAACACATGGGAATTTGATATCAGCTGCGAGTCTCACATTTTTCCTAATAAACAAAGACATAAAGATATTAAGTATTTTGTGAAGGGTGACATAGAAATTCATTTAATTAATGAAGTAAGAGTTGTTTCAATATAGGATCACACTTATGATCTAATTTTAGAAAGTGTATTGATAATATAATTGATAATTTTTAATTATATTCCCACCATAAATAGGAATTTCATTTCTGTAACATGTTTATGTAAGTTGATATTTACATTCATTATTAAGAACATGAGTTTTTATTTATATAGGGGTGTAATGTTTTATATAACTGGGAATATTATATATGGATTATATATTATTGATTTAAATAATTCTATTTATAACATCCAAATAATAACGATAGATTTGATTCTAATCCCACCGACCACTAGCATTGTTTCCTCAGACATATAAATTAGAAATTGATTAAATTATCCATTGAGATGGATAATTGGAATCAGTTTTTTATGAATCATTTTATAATTCTTAATATTTTTATTTGAAAAAATGATAGTTTATGATTTAGAGACATAATTTTAGATGACTATTGGATAATCAGATCACATAAATTGTGATGTAAATAGACAAATGAGTACTCATGAAATTAGCACATGAGATTCAGCCCAGTTAGTGAGGTATACTTAAGTGCATCCACAAGACCCAGGTTCAAAACCAGGTAGAGGCATATTTATGGGGGTACTATATCAATATTGTAGCAGGTACTGTAGAAGAAACTATAGCAGTTACTGTAGCAGGTATAGTTCGGTACTATAGCAGCTAGAACTATTCACCTTGGGCCACAGGTTTGGTCTTGGAGTCCTTAATGCTTTCAGTCTACCTAGGACTTCGGGTTAGTAGGGATTTCGGGCCACCTTTAAGGCCCTTGGGCCACCTCAAGGCCTTTGGGCCACATGCAGTTGCCCTAGACACACTACAAAAAAGGAACAGCCCCAGATGAGGAATCAGAGCAGGTGCACTCACTAGAGAAGAACCAAATGGATTTTCATAATGAGAGGGTATGGTTATGCCATCGGTACCAGCCTATGCTTATATAGTAAGCCTAGCCAGACGACCATGAAAAGGTGGACAGATACTATCATGACGTAGATGCTAGGGAGGGGCAGTTCCTTGTAGATAGTTCAGTTGAATTCCCTAAGACCTTCAAGTCATGTAATCTCCTAAGCCTACAGGTCTTGTAATATCTGAGCCAACGGGCCTTGTAAGGGTTCCCCGTCATCCTTTGAAATGGGGGTTATAAAAAATCAATAAAAATGAAGGCATTCAGGCCTTTCAGGGAGTAATCATTAAATTAGTGATTTGATAGACTTTGTTAATTTTAATGATGAAGTTAATTGTCATCGGTACGTGGTTTCAAGGAAACACATGAATTAAAATTTTGAAAAGTATGAATAGTTTCAAAGAAAATTACAAATTTGACTGGGAAAAATTATTAATGTCTTATGATTGGATTGGGTTGGTGAATACCAACACTAAGAATTCATAGCTCATCTGAGATATTATTGAATTATTTCCCAACTCAAACCTCTAGGAACAGTATAATGAAATTTTGTGTCCGAATGTAAGATTAATTCCATTTCATAATTTTTGGATCAATTAGGATTCATTGTGACCTTCCTGTTATATTTATGGGTTATGGCCTAGAGACTACTATTTTTTACTAAAGTATGATCCATATAAAGAATTTATGAAGATACTATCTGAGATATGGACTAGGGAATATCTCAAAATTTCCATTATAAATATTTGGGGCTGTAAAACTTATTTAAAATGTTTTGATTACTATAAACTTTTATCTATGTCAGAAAAAATTATTATTATTGTCCCCAGTAAATTAAATTATGTTATTTCACTACTCAAATGAAACTAAAGGGTTTATAGATCAAACTCGTATTTTTATTGAGAGAAATTATCTTGGATGAGGAGTTGATGGGAGAAAAAATTAACTTGGATAAATTGAATTCCAAAAAACCAGATGTGTTCTTGATATAGAACTTGAAATAGTCCGGTAAATACTTTTGGATGAATAACTTACTCAAATAACACAAGAACCCTTAATGACTTATTGTATTCATTAAGAACTTGATTGATGTGGATTTCATATGGATAATTTTTATGAATTCATATTCTTTGTAGATGAACCTATTTTCTATCAAGAGTCCATTGAGTGTTTTGATTATAAAAAATGGCTAAAATCCACTTAATATAAGATGTACTCCATGTACAATAAACACATTTAGAACATGGTAGATGAATCTAATGGGGTAAAAACCAAAGGGTGTAATTTGATTTTTATCAAGAAAACTAACATCGACGATTGTTGGTCTACCTATAAATCATTCTGGGTGCCATAGTGTTACAAACAAGTTTATGTTATTGAATTTGAAGAGACCTTTTCACCTGTTGTGATGATAAAGTCAATTCATATTTTTCTAGACATATCTTATCAATATGATTTGAGATATATAATTTGGATGTAAAAACAAAATTCCTTAATGGGGATTTGGGTAAGGAAATGCATATGATATAACCCAAGGGTTATAAAGTTCCAAATAATAATGACAAGGTTTTCAAGTTATAATGGTTTATTTATGGACTAAAGTAAGAAACTCAAAGTTTCAGTATCCAGTGTTACGGTAAAATAAAAGAGATTAGTTTCATAAAGAATGTGGATGATTACTATTTTTGCAAGTGGATTAGTGGGATTATAGCAGTACTACTAATAATATATGTATTTACCATACTTATTATTTGAAATGGCCTCTCGAAACATTACTCTATAAAGATGTGATTGGGTAATTTTTTCTCAATGATATAAATTGGTAAAGAAGAATACATACATAGTATGAGGATATATAGAGATAGGTCGAAGTGGTTTCTTAGGATGATTTAGAACACATATATTAGTAAGGTGAAAAAAACAGTTTATCAAATAGAACTCTTGGAAGGATTCTTTAACAGTGATTGATAGAATGAATTATAGGATGATTTAGGATCATTCTAAATATTTTTAAAGGATGGGAAGGATTCATTATGAAATATTTATTGGATATATCATGAATTCTATGTTATGTACTCAAAGTGATGTCTTATATTAATTTATCATAACAAGTAGAGACCAATACACAGTGCCCCAAGTCAGATTGAGCACTTAGAGCTTGGATGAATCAATGGATTACTTTTTACAAATTATATATTTTTTAATTAAACCTATTGAACTTGTTATGATTCCCAATATAAATAGTTATATCTCATAGTCTCACTTCCTCTGTAGAATTAATAAGAGAGATCATATCGTCGGATATATTCAAGGTTTGTTACAAAGTCATACTCCCTCCCAAGTTGGTTATTCCACCCATTATGAATTATCTACTATAATATTATTTCAGTGATTACAATGGTTGATATAGTGTCAAACTATATATCTAATGAATCAAAAAGGAGGTTCTTTATATATTCATTCCATAGTATTACAAAAATCAACACATCCCTTGTCCAGAATCCACATAAATGACTTTTTCTCTAGAATCACACAAGAGACTTCTTGATCTGGTTCTAATAAAATACTTACTCCTTTCTTCATGTTTTATTTGTTTTAGGTTAATCTATTGGTCTTTCTAAAACAATTATGACCTCTTGTATCTGATTAGTTGACTTAGTGTAACAAATACTCAAGTTATACTTTCTTATAAATGAATTCCCAAACATGATTTTACATATTAAAGTGGTGAAAAAAAATTCTTTAATATTTTATGAAAGGAAAAAAATATAACAATATCAAATAACAGCTCCTTGAAATCTTAATTCAAACGCACTTTATTCTTGAGTTGCATGGTATCAAAAATATTTCAGGTATTTCAGTTATTATTTCATATAATTCATGAACTTCATGGAATAAATTTAACCATTTTATTACTATTTTATTTGGTGTATCATGTGAATCACATGATACAATCAAGGTTATGTGGTTTTATTAATTCCTTCACAAGATCAAATTGAGGCTAGACAAATATCTTTCTATAAAAAAAATGTGCATCATGAGTTACTTATATAAGACAAGAGTTCTATTTGTGTGTCTATATCAGAATCTAGATATTATGATGATATATAATAGGTTAATAATTCATAATAAAATGGGTTTCCATGTATTTATTCTCATTTATTATTTTTCATGAAGAGATATTTCAATCTCACTGCCTCATTCTTTCAGATATTCATTTAAGCATGCATGGGTTGCATGAAAATTTATACTTCCCCATCCAATTATATACTGACTCATTTATGTGACCAAGGAGGGATCCTACAAATGGTTATCCCTCATTAGAAAAAACTACACATATCCAAGGATAATTCATGAACGTGTCTCCTCAACTCCACAAGACAAGAGTTTTCCAAGGGTTTCTCCTTGATTTCTTCACAAGACCTAGTTCCATGTGGGTTTTGCCTTTACAATACAATGGTTTCAATCCACATGTCAGTTCTAAAATTCTTTATAATTATGATATGTCTCAAGGAAAACTCATTCGCAATATTGGATCACGTGGGAACACACTAACTTCATGTAAAGGGTTTATATGGAGGCTTTATTATTCATGTGAGATTTCTCTCCCTCACTCTCTCAATTTTTTTCTCAGTTTTATAGAAACCAAAAAACTCATCACTTCCTTGGTTTTTTATATGCATTTTGACACTACCTCTATCTATATTTCCTTTTTTTTTTTTGTACTTATTCAACTTCCTTGATGATCCCAGGAGATCATGAATTTTTAGATCATCATCTTTTACACACAACACACGAGTGAATATGTGAACCACATAAAGGCTTTGCTAGACCATTTAAAACATGGGAAAACATATTTCAATGAATTCCTGAAATATATCTTTAGATTATCCATTTTATAATTAAAAGCATATGATATCTTCATGTGGGTACTCTTCTCTAAGAGACAACATCAAGGTTCTCTCCCTACTATCACATGATCCATGATCATCATGTGGAAACACTGTGATTTTCTTTCCTGCCATCACGTGATACTTGATTAATCATGACATTTTATTTTGGAAAGTTATTTAGAGGGATTTTGGTTCTAATAATGGAGTTCATTTGATGTCTTCATGAAAAATGTTCTCAGGAAGTATGAAGTTTCACACACCTCAGTTTGTTCTTATTTGATTTTATTCTACGGTTGGTCAGAATGGCCTGAAGGCATTTTATTTTTATTTTTTGATAATCCACCTTCAAAGGGTGGGTTGGAACCCTAACAAGGCCCAAAGGCTCAAAGACAATTACATGACCCATAGGTCTTAGAGGGAATCACCTAGACAAGACAACTTGGAACTGCTCCTCCCCAACATATGTCATGATATCAGCACTCCACCTTCGTAGGGCTGGTCAGATAGCTATCCAACGCAATGTTTCACAGTCCTAGTATCGATGGAAAATCAATACCCTCTAGTACAACAATTTACTATTTATACCAGCCTCCATGTCTCCTTGCACAATGGTGCTACCTCTGCTCCCTTCTCCTACTGGCTTTACACACAGTCACATGCAGGGATGCTCCTATGCCCACTCATTCTACATGATGGCTTGGCTTGGGATGTCTCATTTAGATCTTGGGTGAGACTCTGGTTCCCACATGTTATAAACGATGGAGCTGGCCTTGTCTACCTTGTGATTTTTCCAAATTTTTAATAAAGGTTACATTAAAATATTTAGATAGTTTCTATATAAAATGATAAATTCAACGCCATATGAATAATGAAATTAAAAGGCTTCATCAAATGTAAACTTGGAGTCTACTAAAACCCCAATATCTTCTTACCTTATTCATATTTCAAAAAATTGATTTATATTTTTTCATAGCCTTTAATTCTTCTAAACTTTGTGGTAAATAATGCTTTCCTTCTTAACACATACCATGGACATTTATGATCAACACTTTCAATTATAAAATTTACCAACAAGGAGAATTTATCAAGCATGAAATACAATGCTATGAAAACATAAATATTCTTTAGGTATCTTCACTTCATCTAATAATACTTATTGACTTATTGAAAACAAATTCAATCTAGGCTGAATAGTCTACCCCATTATATTTTGTTGTAAATATCAATAGGTATCATAAGTTAATATTTGGTGCTAAATATGATCCCACTAATTTCCAATAAATATGAAATGAATAAAATGGATCTTAAAAACTTATATTTTTTCTGAGAAGAATGATCATAAACCATAAAAAATTTCAATATTACTTTTAAGAGAGGAACCATCTCACCTGGTTCTGTTAAGAAAGATCCTTTATTTAATTCACTCAAAGTCTATGCAGTCTAACCCAATCTAGAAATTATGATATATTATACCAAGGATGTATAAGAAGTCCATAAACACCATTAATGTGAAATAATGATCAGAAATTATGATTTATTATTAAAGGAATTAGAAACAATCACATTTATCATTGTAATACTGATCTTGTACATATTTCAACAAACACATTTGAAATCTAAAGTTCATAATATATAACACTCTTTTTTTATTATCATGAGATCAATAAAAAACTCCCCAATTATTGATATGATTAATAAAATTAAGGAAAAGGAATTATAGTGTTATTGGTATAAATCAATGAACAATTTTATAATTTTTTTAGAAGTTTCACATACACTTTGTTGTGAAGTTTTAACATCTTTATCTTATCAATGCTCCGCATTGAGGGATGAATCCACCTCCTTCAACTCTCAACATGTTAATAAAAATGAATTTATATATATGAGGGAATAAGAAATGACATTCTATTTCATCATTTGTAACATTATGGATGATATTTGTCTCTCAACCATATCCATTATTTTCTTCCACTATCAGTCTTCCCTTTCTATGAAACCTCCTTTTTAATTATAATAATTTGAGTACATTAGGTTACCAGTGCTTTTATTTTAATTTCAAACATCTCCCAATGATTAGGGAGAATATCTATATAGTTGTGCGGATCATGTCCTTATTTATTATACATTACACATAATTCACCATCTTTGTGTGAAATGGAATTTTACACCACAATTTCATTTGACACGTTCTTTTCCTTGGATTCAGCAAGTTTTTTTAGCTTCCTTCAATTGTTTAGAAAATTTCAATTGATTTTTCTAGAAAACTAGACTCTATTTCATAACATTCTATGTCTTCTAAGAATTTTTACAAGACTCACCACTATTTTTCTATTGTAGTCTCTTTCCTTTATCAGCATTGGGAATATCCTTTAATAGTTTTTTCATCAATTTTTCAACTTTGTGATCCTTATGTTTATCATATCTAATTTTTCATATCAACATGGAAGTATTTCTGGCCACAACATTCTTTATCTGGGAATATAAATTCATTTTTCACCATGAACTCTCTTAGTTCGTGGTCGATATCTAGAAATTACATGTTATACCAGAAAGAGTATGATTTATCCCCATATGCTTCACAACACCAGAAAACCACACTAAACCCAGATCTTCCACCTTGATATGTATTCTCTCCAGAAACTAGTTGTTGTCACAATTATTTAAATTGTTCCCTATTTATCTTATGTGGTAGTGATTTTCATGACTCATCTCTTTCTCCATTTGATATAGGAGAAGATCTCTCATTGATCTTCATGGTTATAGTTAGATTAATGTATTCTTATTGTATTCATATAGAAAGACTGGATTTTCACCATCTTTTATTCCAAACCTTTCCTTTTTTGTGGAATAATTTTCATAGAATCATATGATTTTTCCATTATAGGTGCCTACCAACACTCAATATTATAATGAACAAATCTATTTCCACATTCTTAGAAATATTAAAATCATTAAAATATATTCTTTGTAGAGGGATTCATTTTATATGAATTTTTATTCTCTAATTTTGGTTTTCTATTTTCCTTTTCATTGCTTCTTTTAAATATATGCATTTTCTATTTTTAAGAATTTTCATGTTATTACAACATTTCACAACTTCATTCCAAAACATCCAGTAACACCCAAAATAGCCAACAAACCTTCTTCTTTTCTGTTATGGTGTAATATTTGTAGTCTTCAATTATTTTAAACCTTTCTCCTTCTGAGTAGAATTTTTCTTCATGATTTTTTTAATGTCAACTCTTAATGTGTGGGATTTAATAGAATTTTAACCATCCATACATTCTGTGAGTTTGGATTGATACCTGTACTTTTATTTGATATATCTTTAGTACATAAAACCATTTTAGGGATATGGGTACCTTATTTAGGGAGGATGATTCTATTTTTTAAGAGGATGATATAATTTTATTTATAGAATCATGATCCTAAATACAAAAATTGAGTTGAATAATCTCTTATTTTAGGTATTTGAGATGTTATATCTATTGTTGATTTTGGATTTTTAGTCTCAGTTTTAGCTCTAAAAACATCACGTTGAGGGAGTTCTTCTCAACCTCAACTGATCCCAACTTGGATTCCCAATACTCTTCCATCCACTTCAGTTCTTCTTCATCCATACTTCTTTATTCTTGGAAATAATTGTCAATATCCTTTAATATGTGATATTTATTCTCCAATTGAGTAATTATGACAACCATAGATACGTTGTGCATTTTTTCTAATGCATGGAAATATTTTATAAATACAACTACAAAAAATTATTTCTCACATACACTTCCTTTTAATTATTCTAATCTTTCTACATAACTTTTATAATAATGTGAAATTTATTATTCCATTAATTTCACATATTTTATGAGAGTTTTATTTATCCCAACTAAGTTATCCAATGCCTCATCCATAACATTAGACTCTTATTCCAACTATAATTTTTCATAATAAATACACTTGAATCCTTTAACAACATTCTTTAAATCTTTTTTGGGAACATTCACCAGATGTTATTTGAATTCAAGGACTAGATTACTAAATTCTATACCATATTCACATCTAGAACTAGAAGAATTAGATGAATAATAATCAAAATAATCAGTATAACATGTACAATTTCAATTATATTCACTATGATATATCTTCTTTTGTACATCAAGAGCCTTTTTTGTCTTTCTCTCTTGTCCCTTCTTTCTATTATTCTGAGTCTTAGAATAAATTTAAAAATTAGCATTCTTAGGAATATCTTCATTTTCCTACATCTTAGGTAGATAAATTATGTCATGAAATTTGTACTTCATAAAAAATTTCATGGATATTTAGAGGTGACCTATGCTTTGATACCACTTGTAGAGACCCAGGATGGATTGACCACTACGATGGGGGGGGGGAATCAATAGATTATTTTTTAAAAATTATTTATTTTTAATTCAACCTATTGAAACTGTTGTGGTTGTTGATCCACTTAGTGATATATCATTGTCTCAATTTTAGTATGATTTAATAAGGGAAGTAAAATCACATGATATTTTCATGGTTCTGTATAAATACATACTCCATTTCATGTTGGTTATTCTCCTCAACACACATGCTACATGATAATGTTATTCTTGTTATTAAAATGGTCAAAAAAAGTCATTTTATATCCCTACTGAATTCACTTATGAGGTTATCTAAACATCATTCCACATAGTTTCTAAAATCCACACTAAACTACTCATGAGTCCCCACATATGACTTTTACTCTTGAATCACACAAGAGACTTCTTACTTTGACTCCAACTAAAGTCCTCCTCAATTATTAAAGGTTGAACAACTATAGGTTTATCTATTGAACATAGACCACAATATTGCTAGATCACACTTTCCTATTTCTCTTCATGTACCATCAATAAAAAATGTTTGAGTCTGGTGGTCTTTCTCAATCATTTTTGATGACCTGTATTCGATCAGTTGCCTCAATAAAACAAATGCACTGGCTATGTATTCCTTTGAATGTGGTCCTGACCTAACATTTAATTTTTTAGGTGGTTATAAAAACATATTCAATATTTTATTCAATGAATAAAACTTTCACAATCTCAAATCATTTCTTGTTGACATCTCATTTCAAATACTCTTCATGAATGGGTTGCATGGAATCCAAAATATTTAGAGGATCAAAATTATTCTTGCATGGATTACATAAACTACATAGGTCATATGAAATGTTTTTATTACTATTTTCTTAAGTTCATCATGTGATGTGCGTGATCCAATAATGGTTATGAAATTTTTTTAATGCCTTTACAATATCCAAGTAAGGATTTCCAAATTCCTTCGCACAAACAAATAAGTGCATCAAAAATTACTTACGCATGACATGGGTTGTGTGCTATATTTTATCTCAAACCCTTTTCAAGATCTATATGTCTCGTGGGGTTCTTATTTATGGTAAAATGGTTGTCCGTCGAATTCTTTTTATGTATTCTATCACATGAAGAGATCTTGCGATTTCACTACCTCCTTCTTTAACATTTGAGTTTAATCATTCATGGGCAGTGTACTAATTATTAATTCCTCCTCCACTTTTCTACTACCCATTTCTGGTGACCATAGAGGTATTTACCAATGGTTCTCCCTAAATCACACTATCTACACATATCCATGGGTAGTTTACATAGGTGTCTCCTGAACATCGAAATACACGAGTTTTCTATGGGAGTATCCATCATTTATTCACAAAACCGATGTCTTATGGGTTTCACCTTGGTAAGATAATAGATTAAGTCCATGGATACCTTCAAAAATGACTTCGTGAGATAATGTGTCCCACAGAAATATCCTTCTCATGGTTGTATCAGGTGGGAAAACACTTCACTCACATAAACGGTTTATTTGGATGATCTATTACTAATGCGAGAGCTCTCTATCTCTCTCTTATTCACTCGATTTGGAGAAAACCAAACACTCAGATCTTCCTCTACTATTATAGGAATATTGAAACTGCATATCTCCACTTTTCATTCCAAGTGTGGACTAATTCATGTGACCTAAAGATATTTGGAGTTCCTGAATGGATAGATACTTTGCTTCACCAGGAAGCACTAACACAAAATGGGTAAGGGAAGCACCTCAATTTATCAATGCAAGATATAAGAACTCATAAATTTAACCTTTATAAGTGCTTTTCTTAGTACTGATAAAAGTTTTTTAAAATAATTTATATAAAATTATTATATTTATATTCAAAAATAATGTTTCTTTGTATACAATAAATAAAAAATGCATGATTATAATTAATATATATTTTTTAATAATTCAAAAATATATATATAATGTCTAAAAAAATTATTTATATGATTATAATTATATATAAATATTTAAATAATTATAGGATTGTAATAGATTTCAATAAATAATAAAATATAATTACTAAAATTATTAGATTTATTATATTCATTATATTGATTATATGTTTTATATTTTTTGTATTTAATATATTTAATATATTTATTTTTTTTTATTTTTTTTATAATTAAAATATATATATTTTTTAAATATATATATTTATATTATAAATGTTAAATATATGTGTGTTTTCATTAAATTTGGTCAATAAATATATTGATCATGTGTGCATATATGTTATGTATCATCATGAAAGTTCATTTATACATTACACCCATCTTATTATTCTTGTTTTCCATTGATGGATCATTTTTTTATGTATATTTTACATGGCTGGAAATTAATTTTTTATTATGCAAACACTTTTGAGAAAAAAAAGTGAGAAACCAAGACAACTACATCACATCACCACTTAACCACTCCACCTCTTCAACAATTCACCATTTTAAGACATCACCACTAAAAGTCACACAACTTCACGACTTCAACCACCAACCACATGGCAACAAACAACTCAAACCAATTCAAACATTCAAACAAACAAACCATCACAGCATGAGTCGAAACCACAAAAGAGAAATCTATGAAGCCACGAACCAGGGAACACGAACAAAGAAAAATTTGTGCAAACCTCGAACCAGCTTCCTCGATCACCCGCTAGTGCGACCATCGACACCAACCCAAATCCAAAAACCTGTAGCGAACACCGAATGGAGTTCCCCCCCACCTTGAAACGTGAGATGGACAAGCCATCCACAACAGATGATGAAGAAACCAGAACGGGAAAGACAAAGACATCCTCAGCCGCACCCTGATCCACAGAAACCACATCACCAACTCCAACAGAATCGACTCCGCAAAACAAGAACCAAGACTGAGCACCTTCCCCAATTAGGCTTCCCAAAACAGCCCAGCGCTGCACTAGATTCATCCCCTCAACCTGCAAAGAACAGAACAAGAACCTCCCCCCTCCAAACCGCACTGAAGCTGGAGTCAAGCCTCCCCAGAAAGAACGCCAGATCCTTCCCCGGTCCCTAGGAACACCGAAGGAAGTCCCCTGAGCCAAAACCAAAGCTGAACCCCACAGAACTCCAGATCTGCTGCCAACAAGCGGAGCCAAACCATTGCCGAGACACCAGAGTTGACTCCAGCCAAGGGCAACACTGCCATCGCCGTGCCGAGGAGTCACTGGATCTGTCAGAGATCCAGATCTGTTGCCAACAAATGAAGCCAGACCCATGACGAGCACACCAGATCTAACTACAGCCGAGGACAAACCCACCATCGCCGCATCGAGGACGCACCAGATCCGACGGCTCAGGCCGATGGCGCACCTGGTCTGACACTGAGAAGAGGGCAAAGCGGAAAAACCATGTCCAGATCCATGACGGAGGAAAACATCGACGCCGAACAACCGAGACGAGATGGAGGAGGGAAGAAGAGAACCCGCTGGAGAAACCCTAGCTCTGGGAAGGGGGAGAGCGCCGCTTCCGCTCAGAGACTGTGTCAGATCGTATGGTAGGTGTATATTTTTCAAGGCATATGATTAATTCATGTTACCCATATATACTGTTATGTTCTCAAAAATACTTATAAAATCACATAAAATATATTTAAATAATAAGTATATTTATTATATTTATAATTGCTAAATTTTAATTGTATCTAAATACATTTTAAATATATTTACTTGTAATTATATTTAAAACTATATATATTTAAATAATTATAAAATTACAATAAATACATATATTATAATTATATATATATATATATTTATAATTATATAAAAATATTTATTAAAATATTTACTTATAGTTATAATTATAACAATAAATAAATATATATAAGTAAATAATTAAAAAATTATAATAAATATATTTATTATACTACTTATAATGTTATATATATATAATTAAATAAATATATTTTTAAATATATACAAATATTTATAAATAAATAAAATGATTTATAATTACAAATCCTAGAAAATATAGATATATTTAAATAATTAAGAAACTATAATAAATATTTTAATTATATATATTTATATACAAATAGTTATAAATAAATACAAATAGTTATTTATATAATTCTAAATAAATGTAGATATATTTAAATAATTAAAAATTTATAATTAATATATTAATTATATATATTTATAAAATAATAAATATATTTGTTATAATTTTATAATTATAGATATTTATTTATTTATAATTACAACTATAAATAAATATTTATTTGTTGTAATTTTTAATTAAAAATAAATAAATATATTTTTATTATTTATAAATATAAATAAATACATATTTATTTAAATAATTATTAATTGATAAAAATATATTTATTACTTTCATATGTAATGTTATATATAATTAAATATATATATATATTAATAAATAAATACAAATATTTATATTTCTAGATATAAATAAATATAGATATATTTAAATAATTATAAAATTATAATAAATATAATAATTACTTATATTAATAAAATTATAAATATTATAAATGTATATTATTTAAAATTTTATAATTATTTAAATAAATAAATAAATTTTCATTTATAATTATAATTTTAAATAAATAAATATTAATATAAATAATAATAAAATTAGAATAAATAAAGGTATATATATCAATAATCTTATAAATATATATAATTAATATATCTCTATGATTATAAATATAATAAGTATATTTCTTATACTTTTATAATTATTTATGTTACAATTTTATAAATATAAATATATATTTATTCATTTATAGTTATAATAATAAATAAATAAATATTTTTATCATATATATAATTATATAAATATATATGATAATATAAAAAAATTATGAACATTATAGCATTATCAACACGTTTTAATGTTGATAAAGTCCTATATATATCAGTGCTAAAAAAGCACTGATAAAATGTGTCATTATCAACACTATATTTTTAGCGCTAATAAAGACATCATTTTTTAGAACTTTCTATTTTAGTGTTGATAAAACATAAATTTATTATCACTTTTTATGTAGCTCTGATAAAAGTTTCATCGGGTTTTATAAAGAAGCCCTGACATTCTCCTCCTTCTTCATACCCCCAAGCTCTCACAAAAGCTGATCCCTATCGTCGATGTCGCTACCACTGCCTCATCCTCCTCCTCTCCCACTAAATCCTCCGCCACTATGAATCCATCCTCCCCCTCCTCCTCTTCCTCCTCTCCCATGGACTTCTCCACTTTCGTGAACCCACCTTACCATGCCACCTTGAATCCCATTACTGTGAACCCACCTTCATCGCGCTACTGTGAATACCTCCGCTGTAAACACACCTTCGTCACACACCTCTCCTCCCCCATGCACCTCTCCTCCACCGTGCAATTCTACTCAACTGTGTTCCTCTCTTCTACCGTAAAACTCTCATCCACCAGAGGACTCCTCTGCCACACTCCTCTCCTCCACCGTGAACACACCTCCAACACACCCTGAACCACACCATTGGGGTGATCTTTCTCCTTAGTTTCTATTTATTTGTGTATCATGTGGGAGGGATCCACTGTTTCTTTCCTATGGTTTATGGTTTCATCACACAAATCAAAGATAAGAATGGTATAATTAAATAGAATTGGGAATTGGGGTTTTCTTTCATGTCATTATAGTTTGATATTGATGGTGATGTTGTGAATTGTATGGGCTAAACGCCCCACTAAAAAACATGGCCATTGGTGGTCCTTGTTTGCGCACTAAATGAATTTAATGTTTGTTGGTTCATGTTGAACATTTTATTATGGAAATTTTTAATTTACATATACTTGTCTAATTAATGAATTCCCTAGGATGATGAAACATCTGTGATAACCCCAAAATTAACAAGAAAAATTGAATAAGGGATGCTTTGTAAAATCTGAAATTGTGTTTGTTTATTTTGTATGTTTTTGAGGTTATGGGAATTGTTGTGTGTCATGGAATTTAGGTTGATTCATCCATCAAAGGTTCCCATCCTATATTTTCATTATGAAATTTTCATTAAAAGGTTCTAGACTATTTGGGGAGTTGATGTTGTTAACTTTATGAATGAGTTTTGGATAGGTATTAATTATCTTGAGACTTATAATGATAATCTGATCACTTTGATTATATTGGTTACTGATATGAGTTCAATTAAGGATTTTAGAATGAGTAGTTTTTTGTAATTTCATTTATAAAGTCCTTTGAAGAATTTAGAAAACAGACCATGGAAAATCATTCCATATATTATTTTAATACCATAGTTATATTCTGGTGTTAATGAGTTATATGATATGCAGTCTCCCTGAAGTAGTCTCCATGAAGTTTTCTTTAAAAATGAAAAATACTTGGAATGTGAATCCTTACTCATTTTTTGATTAATTCAACCAAAAGGAGAGGCTCTAGGGCATTTTCTCGATTTTTTATATATAAGATGTAGTTTGTGAAATATCTTATAGATGTAGTCATATGGAAATATATGATTTTTATAAGTGGATGGTGTAATGGTAAGTAGTTAAGAAGTTATGAATTAATGTTATGATTTTTTAAATATGTGTTTTTAATGGTGATATGTTAAGGTCTTCTACACATTGTATTGAGAATATTTTGGAATGTAAGATTCATTTATTGAAAAGTAAGAGCGAAATTAACTATTCATCAAAAGTGAAAGGTTTTTTCAAGAAATTATACAGATGTTAGAAATTAAACATGTTTAATGGGGAGACTTCCATTAAATTTTGGATGTCGGTGAAACTGTATAAAAAAATGATACTTACTATAGAAAAGTGGGGAAACATAAACAATAAACATGTGATAGAGTTGTTTTTGGAATACCCATTGAGAAGAAAAATCATTGCACAAGTATCTTTGGAACATGAAATTATAATACTATTATTTTTATTTTGTTTGGGGTTCACTTTTATTACTACAAGGTCAACCGGGATTCTTCTTGATTGAAAGTGCTAAGAAGTCCTTAACCTAGAATGTGGTATTGTTCAATTACTTATATGTTAAATATATACCATTCTAATATCTTAATGGGATATTCATGAAAATACTAATCATTACAATAACTGGTTTGGGTAATGAGTATAGCTTATATTGTGAAGTTTTAGGAGTCATCATTTGAACAGTTTTAGTACATGATGGTCATGTGGTTGTTTTTGTGTCCATAAATTTAATAACTCATAAGATAACCTTTCCAAATCCTTTCCTAGATTTGTAAATATTTTTTCTTTCTATGAGGCGTTATTTGAATACTCTAAAAAAGTGTTTGAAATATATTTAATCACAAAGTGAAATGAACCATTGATCACGGAGAAGGTATGAGTACCTACAGTCCTTTTACATTGTATTAATGTATACCATATAGAAGGGGAAAATTATTTCTAGTGTACTGTATTGGAAGGATAAAGCTTAGGTAGTCCATGATTCAAGCATCAAGTGGAATATGGTTACCCAATTTTAAAGTTATAACTTCATGTTCAAAAGTATCATTATCTAGTGAAACTTATGTTTTTATCTATCACTTATTCACTCCATAGTATTCTTACAGGAGTAAACTATAGGATTCATACTATTTATTCGTGAGAGACATCATAAACCTTTTTTTGATTTATATTTTATAAATTTTTTGTTATTTTTATTCATGTATCCTTTGTAAGGTACCTCTATTTGGATTTATATCTTTGTGAAATGCCTAAGTGGATCTTCTAAAATGAATCAAATGTTTTGAATTTTTTATTAAAAATTTATATGTGGTCAACATACCTTTTTTGGGTTTAAATAACTTTAAAATGACTTAAAGACTTGGAATGGACACAGGTTGCATTCCAAGTGTTTGTAAACTCATTTGACTGGATTTTAGAAAAAAATGTGATTTTTTTTAAAGTGCATGTAATGATGGTTTCACATTAACAAGGGGAATGTGAAGTTTTAAATGAAAATTTGTAAAATACAAAGGGTTTTAGTTCATTTTAAATGATTAAGATTTTTGGGACATGAAGTTTCCTTGACTGCTTTAAAAAAAGGAATTGGGGTTTTGAGAAAGAGTGTTTTAAACTGATTGGTTTGTTTTAAAAAGGTCATGTTATTTTATAGAAGAATTTGTGTAAATGGTTGGTTTTTTAATGGGATTCCAATTGTGATTTGATAAATAATTTTAAAAGGAGACTGAAAGTCTATATCTTTTTTATCCATGGTTAATTTTTATATCAATGTTTTTTGTATTTATTTTGGTAAATACTAATATCACCAAATCAAACAGGATGGATATGAATAAAGAATGTATAGATGTCAATTATTTGAAAAAGGATTATGAATATGGAGTGAAAGAGTTCTTCATGTTTTCAAAAGACCATGCATATGGCCCTTATCAAATCCTTTTTCTACGTTTACACTATTTTTATTCAACACTAGTTAGTCTAGAGGAGTTAAAATAACACTTGGCCTATTATGGAATATATCGATGTTATAAATGATGGAATACACATGGGGTAAAAGTGAAAGTATCTAGTGGGTGGGATAACTGTACATTTTATGGATCATCTGATATGATTACAGGTGTGGATAATAAAGAAGACTGTGTTAAGGACGTTATTATAGATGTGAATGTTGATGAATATCGTATTGAAGAAATTACAAGGACAATTGAAGGTGAAATTCATGATTTACCAAAATTGTTTGAGTAGTTAATTTTTTTTGAAAATATGCCATTATAACGTTGTTTCCATAAATATACTACATTGTCAGTTATATTGAAGATTTATAATTTGAAAGCAGGAAACCGATGGAGTGACACCCGTTTTATGGAATTACTTTATCTCTTTAATGACATTTTCCCAGAATATAATGAGCACCTGAGCTAAACATACGACATGAAACGAATGCTACACTTAATGGGTATGATCTATGAATGAATACATTCCATCCTAAATGACTGTATAAAATTTCACAAGGACAAAAAACCACTTAAATAATGAAAAATTTATTGTGCTTCTTGGTATAAGAAATATGAATCTATTCTTATAAAAGTTGTATGGTTCTTTCCAATCATTACAATTTTTAGGATCTTATATAGAAGTGAGGAGAATACATGGGAATTGACGTGGCACACAGATAGAATAAATAAATATGGGAAACTATGTCACCCTACAAACTCTCCTCACTGGAAGAAAATAGATCATGAGTATCATGACTTTGGAAATGATCTGAGAAACCTTTTTCTTGCATTATCTATAGATGGAGTGAATCCTTTTGGTTTTCAAAGAAGCACACACAGTACATGGCTGGTTATGTTGGAAAATTTTAAATTTTCACCGTGGTTATGCATGAATTGAAAACACATCATGTTATCTATGATTATATCTACACCAAAACAACCAGGTAATGATGTTTATGTTTATTTAGCTCTATTGATTGAGGATTTGAAATTATTGCGGGATTCATGTGTTACGTTGTATAATGCTTACAGAAATGAAGATTTCGCACTAAGAGCCTGTTGTATGGGACAATAAATTACTTTACTACTTATGGAAAATTTTCAGGATATAACATTAAAGGAACACATGGGTGTCCTATATGCGAACAAGGTATACCGTAAATTAAGTTGAAACATTTATCCAAAACCATTTTCTAGGATACCATAGATTTCTACCCTATTGACATAAATAATGATTTGGGAAAACAACATTCAATGGAAGTTAAAGAGAATGTAAAACACTGTATCCAATAACACGTGATCATCCGTTTGAGAAAGTACAAAATGTGGACGCAGCTTTTGGTAAACCTTTTTTGAAAAAACACATAAAAACAAGTTTGAAGAAGAGATCGGGTTTTTTGAATTTCTATACCGGAATTTTTTGTACGTCATAAACTTTCTTGATATTATGAATTTTGAGAAAAATGTATTTTATAGTTTCATCTACACGTTGCTAAATGCACCAAGAAAAACAGAGGATGGAATCAAATCTAGGTTCAACATGGTTGACATGGGAATACGAGAAGAGTTAGTTCCAGTGAAGGGTGAAAAATGAAATTATCTTCCTCCAACTAGTTACACTTTTTCTAGGCAAGAGGGATATCAATTTTGAAACTTCTTGAATGATGTAAAATTTTTAGAGGGGTATTCATCAAATATCAAGAACATCGTGTCAATGAACAATTTGATGTTAAAGGTTAGGAAGTCACATGACTTCCATGTTTTCATGAAATGTCTAATGCCTGCAACTTTACATTTTATTTTTCCCAAGAATGTTCATCATACATTAAGAAAACATCGTTTCTTCTTCGAAGAAATATGCAGCAAATTCATATACTTAACAATATTCCTAAGTATGGAAATAGAAATTGTCATCATATTATGTGAATTGGAAATTTCATTCTCGATATAATTTTTTGATATGATTGTTTATTTGATGCTTCACATTGTGAGAGATATTCAACTATGTGGTCATGTGAACTATAGATGGATGTACCCAATTGAATGGTATTTGAAGATTTTGAAAGGGTATGTTAAAAATTGATATTGCCTAGAGGGTTATAATGTGGAGCGATATATTTTTGAGGAATCCATTGAATTCTATACCAATTACCTATCTGGTTTGGAAAGCATCGGTTTACCGAAATCTCATCTCACTGGGTGGATTGCGAGTGAAGGAATTTTTGGAAGATCTATTGTCACAATCAATATTACAGATCTAAAGTAGGCCCAACTTTACATTTTTCATAATAGTTTAGAGGATTCCCCATATGTCAAAACCCATAAATAAATTCATAGTCATTTAAATCTATCAAGGTCTAAAAGATGGATATCAAATACACATAATCAATAGTTTATAGGATAGTTTCAGGACCATATTTTAAAGGAGTCTATTGAAAATATGAATTCAATTTTAGAATGAATTCGATGTATATCTGGAGGACCATGTGTGTATGTATTATATTAAAAATGTTACGTAATTAATGGTTATTAATTCTATACCAATGATCATCATGAAGATATTACTATAAAAAATAGTGGAGTTACACTCATGGCTGAAGTGATGCATGTTTCTAGTACAATGGATTGAAATCCATTTTATGTGAATATTTCATACTTTTTCATTATCAAACAAATATGGTAGTTGGATTATATAACATTTTATGTGCTGCTTTTTCAATTCATGTGGGTTGATAATAGGAGTGTCATTAAAATAGATGAATTGGGATTCATGAAAGTTGATTTTATTAATTAATGTTATGAAGATAAACCATTTATAATGGAATCATAGTTATTAAAATTATTTTATGTTGTAGATCCTGCAAACCGAAATTGGTCAATTTTTTTGTTATCGACCAAAACCACTGAAGGGTCAAATGAAAAGTCAATCAAGGATGACCCTTTCATTGGGATGTCACAATCATTTTGCAGAAATCATTTTTTATGTCAGAGGAGACCACACTGACGGGATTTGGATCATCGATTGAGGGGTAAAATCCCCTTATCCATTAAAAAATAAAAATAGAGTTCAATAATCAGGTTACATTTTTTTCGCAATATACATCATGTTATCTAAGGTTATTATCCATTAGTTGATACATTTATGTTATCTAAAATTAATGTTAAACCACTTCTGTAGATAATGACTTACGTACATGATTGTTCTCCCAATCAAGAGGAACAATAGGTATCCCAACATACTACTTCTCGCATTGCAGATGAGAGACATTATACACATGCTGGTACTCCCATTCCTAAGGAATATCAGGTTTCTCAACCTACTGATGCTCCTTGTGCAGAGGTACAATAACTGTCATCAAATTTCAATTCCACCACTCTAGAGGAACATATTAATGATGTGGATTCTAGTTAAATGGTAGGAGACTAAGTACAGGTATCAAAGAAAAAAATGGAGCACCATAGTTTGATGGTGTTAGAAAAATACTTAAGGAAAAATCCAAAAGCATCAAATATGAGGTTGGATTGAATGCACATGGTCATCTTGTTAACCCCACCAAGGACATGTTTATGAAGATATATTGGAATCCTCACTTTGAAACGTGTGAATATTGATGTAGATTTGTGGCACCATGTTGTGTTTGGGCTTAATACATTGATGTGTGAAGATATTACAACAACATTATGATATTATTTATTTATTTTAATAAAAAATAATATAATGAAAAATTGACTTACTCTTTATCATCCATTGTTGAGTGCATTTATAGAAGATGACTCCCACCAGAAGAAAGTATTAATTCTTTCTAGAAGAATTCACAGTGGATTTCACAAAATACTTACAAGACATCATCTTAATGATGCTAAAGAGAAAATAAACTTGTTTCCATCAATTATCTATGGACACCTGACAACCCAAGAAACATGGGATGCATTTACTAGCCATCATGTGGATGTGTATTTTCAAGTACATTATGGCGAGTAATACGTTGTTTGATGATATATTTATTCATAACTTTAATTAAAAATTTGTTATTTATGAAATAGTAACAGAGTGATGAAAATAAGTAACAAGCCATAAAACCAGCGCACCCCTACCATAAAGCAAGGATGGGGTACAATTCACTTGGCAAAAATTTTTACGTATTTTAAATCTACCAAAATAATTTTATGTGACATGAAACAACACCATAATAATTATAATCTATTTATATATAGATTTAGGACTCAAAATCCAATGCCACTACCATCCCACTCCGTGTACTATGGAAGGAGGCATGCGTAAATAAATACGAGATACTAATAGATGATAACACACCAGAGGTGTGGTAATTATGTGTATGTAATACATAATATTTTTTTAAATCACTATTACATAAAAATATCGCTTCTTTTCTTATATTTTCTATCTGACATAGTCACAGGAATAAAAAACCCCTATTTCAGATGAAAAGAAACATTCAGTGGCATTGAAGTAGCCAGAACAGTATGGTCGTGTCATAGGTGTAGGTTTTGGGGTGAAACCCTAAACAAATTTTTAGATAAAAAACAATAGGATGATCAAAGTGAATTAATAAAATATACGAGAGAAAGAATAGGTATTATTGAAGGACAATTCCAACGGAAGAGGGAGATGGTGGAAATTTTATTAAGGGTTTGGAAAAGTGAAAAGAAACTCAAGAATAGACACCACATAAAGATCCCACCCACCCCCACTAGGTATGAGGCTATCCATTCCCCTCAAAGAGATGTCTTATCAGAGGTAATCATTGTTATAATAAATGTTTCTATGAAATTTTAATCATAGAAACACTGATACCTTTCATGCACTACTATTCTATAGGGGGATAATGATAGTGATTTATATCTATCAACAACCACCGATTGGATTGTAGAGAGGGCATGTTATTGAATATTCCAAAGGACACGATGAAAAATAACCCTCTTCCTACATGTCATGTGTGAGTGTCGATCAACATAGATCATGATCCGATCACAGAGCTACCTGTGCCAATTAAATATGATGATATTAATACAGGAGAAAAAGATATTGGGAAATTCATCCCATGACCATCACATCTTGTAAACAACTATGTCGAGAAGGAGGTATTAATTTCCAATTTAATTTTAAAACTAAACCTTTAATAATTAATGAAAAATTTTGGAATCAATGAATTTTATTAAAGATGGAAATAGAGAAATAGATGAAATAGAAGACTCTCTCAAAACCATCTAAAGGATCAAACAACTGATCAAAATTATCTACTGAAAGCACAATTACACCAACCGTTCTATATCGACATTTACTATCATTCAAGGATCATGTAGATAAAAAGTTAAAAGATATTCACAACCACATAGTTCAATTATAAGAAAATATATATGAAGAGAAAGGTCAATAATTCATTGGTGTTGAGATTACAACTGAAATTCTCAATTATGACTAGCTAGACATCTCAGTTGTAAATGTATACATGATGTATGTTCTCATGATTTCATTTTCCAAAAGCTGATATAATATGTTAATTATGACTAAATACATTTTATATTTTTTGTAGTAGTATATATGAAAAATAATTGAAGGGATTTTCCCATGAGAAAAATATTTGACTCGTCAGTCCTCACATCACCTCAACAACATATGCTAAAATAAAACCCGATAAAAAGGATGAAATAGTGGAAGGTCTAACAAATCCTTTGAAAGAAAAATTTCGGCTGAAAGAATCTATTTAATTCCAACGATGCAGGGGTAAGACTCTACAATTTAATCATATCAAATTTATTTTCATTTCATTCATTACTTATTCCTTTTTGTGTTTTTAAGTAGCATTGGATGCTCATTGTAGTAAATTTGGATACTCCAAAGATTTATATTCTGGAGTCATTGCATGGATATCCAACAAACCATCCACACATGATGAATTTTTTCAAATTTTAATACACTACATCTAACATTTTAGATCTAAAGATCAAGTTATATATTTTTTATTATCTCTTAATGGGGATTATATTATGATAGGGTGGTGCATCACTATTTTCTGAAAAAATGAATGAGGTCAAGGGATAAGGAAAAGGAATAACATAAGTACTATGAATGGATGAATACCATGGTATATATAATGAAATTTTAGGATCCAAACACATATCAAAACAAATTACTTATTCTCCTCAACATTTATGTAGTGTATGAAACAATACAATAAAAAATATTTTGGTAATTATATTTGTAAATTTATGAGAGAGATCATATTCCATGGACAAACCAGAATCCCTAAAGAGGTATTTTAGAGGATAATTACTATTACATTTAAAATATTTATTAATCCTTTGTGTATTTATATTTTTCCAGTACTACTATAACTATTGAACACACTCAAATTCAAAAAACGATATGTATGTTCTCATAAATGAAATTTCACCATACCTTATGAAATATTGTAGAAAAATAATAGGAAGATTTGACGTCTATATGCATGGTATGAATTTATAATTTTAATATCACATTCTAACATGTTTGTGCTAATGTTATCCTTATATGATCATTAATATCTCCATTGTTTACACTAATTGAAGATATATGATTAACCTTTAATTTTTTTCATATCTTTATGTTATTAAGAATGGTTTTAGAAATGATGTCTATGAATGTCGGTACAACTCAAAGTGTATCTTTTTATTTTAAATTTACATTAATTTAAGTAAAACCAACATGTGACATACTGAAAACCAATCAAACAGATTCAGATTTTTTTGACATTTTATAAAAACAATATATTAATCATTTTTGATGCATATGGATCTTTCTAACCTCAATAAAACACAATGTGGGGCTGGTATAACACAATGTATCTATTTTTTATTTAAAATTGTCATTAATTTAAGTAAAAACAACAAGTGACATACTGAAAACTAATAAAACACATTTTGATTTACATGATACTTTATGAATGTGATCTATGTGTCATTTATGAAATCTAGTAGTAAACCACACCTCGATCTGACACACAGAATGGCCGGTACAACTCAAAGGGTTTCTTTTTATTTAAAATTGACATTAATTTTAGTGAAAACAACATGTGACATACTAAAAAACAAGAAAACACATTACTATTGTTTGTATATTCTAGGAAAATGATCTATTATTCATTTTGGATGTATAGGGATCGTTCAGAAATCAATAAGATGTGTGGTGTGTCTGATACAACTCAAAGTGTCTCTTTTTATTTAAAATTGACATTATTTAGTAAAAATAACAAGTGACGTACTTTAAACCAAGAAAACATATTTGGATTGTTTTGATACCTTATAAAAAAGATCCATGAGGAATTTTTGACATGTTGGAGTCAATCACACCTCAATACATTGCATGGTGTGGTCATCACAACACAATATCTTATTTTATTTAAAATTGATAGTAATTTATGTAAAAACAACATGTGACATACTGAAAAATGAGAAAAATTATTTTTATTGTTTTGATATTTTAGGACAATGATCTATTAGTCATTTATGATGTATAGGTATTATACACACTTTAATACGACACATGGTGTGGCTGGTAGAATTCAAAGTGTCTCTTTTTATTTCAAATTGACATTTATTTAAGTAAAAACAAAAAGTAACATATTGAAAACTAAGAAAATGAATTCAAATTATTTTGATACTTTTGGAAAATGATCAATGAGTAATTTTTGATGTGTAAGAGTCAACCAAAACTCAATCTGATGCACGGTATGCAGACAAAACTCCAATTGTATTTTTTTATTTGAAATTGGCATTAATTTAAGTAAAAACAACAAATGACTTACTAAAAACCTAGAAAGCACATTTGGATTATTTTGATATTTTAGGAAAGTGATATATTAGTCATTTATGACATTTAAGGTTTAGACTCACCTCAATATGATACACGATGTGGCTGGTATAACTACAAATGTCTCATTTTATTAAAAATTAACATTATTTTAAGTAAAAACAACAATTGACCTACATAGAACCAGGGAAACATATTCATATTGTTTTTATACTTTAGGAAAATTATCCATGAGTCAGTTTTTGACATGTAGGATTCAACTACACCTCAATCTGACTCATAGAATGGACTTTACAACTCAATGTGTCTCTTTTTATTTAAAATTGGCATCAATTTAAGTAAAAACAATAAGAGACATACTGAAAACCACACAAAAACCTTCATATTGTTTTAATATTTTAGGAAAATGATATATTAGTCATTTTTGACATGTAGGGATCAGCTAAACCTCAATATGAAGAAAAATGTGGCAAGTATAACTCAAAGTTTCTTTTTATTTAAAAGTGACATTAATTTAAGTGAAAACAAAAAGTGACACACTAAAAACTAAGAAAAAACATATGGATTGTGTTGATACTTTAGGGGAAAAATACATCAGTAATTTTTGATAGTTATAAATTAGTCTCACCTTCATAGGATGTGTGGTTTGGCTGTTATAACTCAAAGTGTGACTTTTTATTTAAAATTGACATTAATTTAAGTAAAAACAATAAGTGGCATTCTGAAAACTGGGAAAATACATTTGGATTATTTTTATACTTTTTGAAAATGATACATGATTCATTTTTGACATTTTAGAGTTAGCCACACCTCAATCTGACACAAGATGTGATGGGTATGACTAATAGTTCCCGTTATCAATTAAAAATTTACATTTTAGATCAATAAGTGTCACTCACTGAAAAATAAACAAACATGATCCAATTGTCTTGATAATTTATGAAAACAATTCATAAGTAATTTTTGACGATTATGAAGTAGTCTAATTTCAAACTGATGCACGATGTGGCCGATATGACTCAAAATGTATGTTTTCATTTGAAATAAAATTTTAGTAAAAAATGGACTTACTAAAAAAAGGAGAAAACACATTCGAATTGTTTTGATACTTTTGAAAAACAATCCATTATTAATTTTTGATAGGTAGAAATCAGCCTCACCTCAATATGATGCATAGTGTGGCCGGTATAACTCAAAGTGCCTCTTTTTATTTATAAATGACATTAATTTAAGTAAAAACAATAAGTGACATGCTAAAAACCAAGAAAACACATTTAGATTGTTTTGATACTTTAGTAAAATGATCCATGACTCATTTGTGATTTTAAGGAGTCACTCATACCTCAATCAGATGCGCGATGTCCCTGGTATAATTAAAAGTGTCCATTATTAGTTTAAAATTGGAATTTTTGTTTGAAACACATCACTCACTGAAATCCTAACAAACACACTTCTATTGTCTTGATAATTTAAGACAGAAATTTCAAAGTCATTGGTGACATGTATGAAGCAGCCTCATGTCAACCCGACATACGATGTGACTGGTATGACTCAAAATGCTGGTTTTTAGTTTGAAATGACATTTCAGTAAAAAAACACAACTGACATACCGAAAACTGAGTAAACACATTCAGATTGTTTTGATACAACAGGAAAAAAATCCATCTAAAATTTTTGATTGGTAGGGATTATTCATACCTCAATACGATGTATGGAGTGGCTGGTATAACTTAGTGTCTTTTTTATATATTTTAAATTGACATTAATTTAAGTAAAAACAACAAGTGACATACTCAAAACAAGGAAAATTAATTTGGATTGTTTTGATACTTTTGGAAAACAATCCATGTGTCATTTTCGATGTGCATGAGTCATCCACACATCAATCTGATGCACAATGAGACCAGTATGAATAAAAGTGTCCGCTTTTAGTTTAAAATTAACATTTCTACTCAAAATGTGTCACTCACTAAAAACCAAAAAATGATCTCCAATTGTCTTGATAATTAAGGACATAGATTCATAAGTAATTTATGGTGGGAATGAAGCAGTCTCACATCAAACGGATGCACTATGTGACCGGTAGGACTCAAAATTTGTGTTATTAGTTTGAAATGACAATTTATTAAAAAAACACAAGTGACATACTGAAAACTGAGCAAACACATTCATATTGGTTTGAAACATTAAAAAAACAATCCATCGATAATTGTTGATTGGTAGGAATCATGATCACCTCAGTACAATGCACGATGTGGATGGTATAAGAAGTAGTGTCTCGTTTTATTTAAAATTGACATTAATTTAATCAAAAACAACAAGTGACATATTGAAAACCGAGAAAACACATTCATATTGTGTCAATACTTTAGAAAAATAATACATGAGTCATTTTTGATGTGTAATAGTCACCCTAACCTCAATCTGATGCACATGGTGACCGATATGACTAAAAGTGTTCGTTATCTATTAAAAATTGTCATTTTAGTTCAAAACATATCAGTCATTAAAAACCAAACAAATGCACTCTGATTGTCATGATAATGTAGGACAAATTATCAAAAGTCATTTGTGACGCCTATGAAATAGTCTCACATTAAACTGACTCACAATGCGACCAATATGACTCAATATGAATGTTTTCCATTTGAAATGACATTTTATTAAAAAAACACATCTGAAATACTGGAAACTGAGAAAACACATTCAGATTGCTTTGATATTTTTGGAAAATAGTCCATTAGTAATTTGTGATGGGTAAAAATCAGATATACCTCAATATGACACACGGTGTGGCTGGTATAACTCGAAATATTTCATTATTTAAAATTGAAATTAATTTTCATTAAAATAACATGTGATATACTCAAATATGATAAAACACATTCTAATTCTTTTGATATTATAGAAAAAAGATACACAACTCATTTTTAATGTGTAAGAATCAACCCAACCTCAATAAATTGTATGTTGTGACCGGTATAACTCCAAAGGTGTCATTTTTTTTAAATATATACATTTTATTAATGTTTTATTTCATATTAATGTTTAATTTATTTATTTATAGTATTATTAATATAATATTTGTTTTCTTATATAGGTGGAATCTTTTTCTCAGGTTGTGATGACTTGTTTAGAAACCAATTCCATGGGTGGATATTTTTGAGAGGGGATCACAAACATCAAAAGATGAAATATTAATGTTTTAGAATGTTTGTTGGAAAATTTTAAATGTAATTATATAAAAAAAATTTATTGAAATTTAAATAATAGTGTTTATTTTTTTATATACCATGGGTGGATATCTTTTTATTCCTGATGTTAATTAAATGTATATAGTAGGTTTTCTTTTGGTGTACTTTTTAAATTGTAGTTTGCTTCTAAGTGTTTTGTGATTAAATTGCAGGTTGGGTGTGCTATTATATGTGATTAAATTGTAGTTTTGGTGTGCTATTATATAAGCTACAAATTGCAGGTGGGTAGCCCTTTATCAGTGTTAAAAATAGAACAGATAAAGGAACCCCCTATCAGATCTGTGATTAACAACACTTTTTAGCACTTTTAAAGGCCATTTTGCACGTTGTTAATGACCATATTTGTAGTAGTGAAGTATTAGAATGATTATTTGAATCAAATGAAGGCTGCATTTGATCCTGATACACATGGGTAATCTTCTTTTTATTCCTTTATGAGACATATTCTCAGAATAATCGAAATTATTATTTAGTAAAATATTGGATCTTCATTTGGTCATTCTTCTTCATGAGATACAATCAAGGTTGTCTACCTACTATCATATTATCCATGATCATCATGCAATGGAATTGGTATCTTCTATCTTGAAAACATGTGATTCCTTATTAATAATTTTAGGTTCTTAGGATATGTTCTTGTGAAGGCTTGTGGTAATTATGAGGGTATTCATGCAATGTATTCATGACAAAATTTATCAAGAAAAATGAGGTTTCATGAAATTTGGTTCATTCTTAATTGTTTCAAGAATTTGGTATGTCGAGAAAGGAGGATCAATTTTCTCAAGAACAAGATGGGTGACTAAATCAGTTCATGTTTGAAAAAGAACCTCATCAAGATATGGAAAATATAGGAACATTCAAACTTTTGGAGCATAGAATCTCAATGGATGGATCATATTGAATGATCTGACGGTATTCATTATGTCTGATGTTTTAAGATGTGGGAACAGAAATCATGTTCCTTATGTCCCACATAAAAACTTTTAAGCAACTTCCCTTAGGTATATAAGCTATTTCGTTCCATGGAATATCTAGAAATCATGAACCCACTCTGGTACCACCCCCAACAGGTTCTCCTTTCCATTGAGCTGCCTCGCACAACGGTTCCTCCTCAGCTCTATGCTTCTATTGGACTTACACATAGTCCCATATAGGTGATCTTCTATTCCCACTCCTGCCACATGTTTTCTTTTTCCAAAACGTCTCTTCAAGAGAATTGTTCACCTTATAGGTCCCACAAATTATCAATATCTGATTTGGAATTTTATTACATGTGGTCTGTCCACTTTTTTTTATAAATTCATATATTTAAATACTTATTTAATTTCTAGGTAAAAAATAAAATAATAGGAATATGAACAACAAAACTCAATTCCATCCTCAGAAGTAAATGTGAGTCCCACTCACACCCCCATCTATTCTTCTCATTTTCATCATGAAAAGTATACATTTATATTTCTTATAGAATTCAATTCATCGAATCATTATGGTAAATAATTTTTTCCTTTTTAACACAATCCTTGTACATTTAAGATCAGTGCTGTCAACTATTATATTTAATAATATAGAGAATTTTTCATGCATGAAATCCATTTTTGTGGTTCCATAACAATTCTCTGGGCATATCCACTTCATCTACCAACAAATATTAATTAATTGATAAAAAATGAAGTCTAGGAACAACACAATACTATCCAAGTGAGAGTGACTCAATTTATATGAATAACATCCATAAGTACTTCAGAAGGACTAAGGATATTTTCTAGGTTATTGGAAGACATGATGAGTTCTATGTAAGGGGTTACGTAGATTCTAGTTTCAATTTTGAAAAAATGATATGAAATCTCAAAATGGATTCATGTTTTTTCTAAACAGTATAGTAATTAGTTATAAGAGTTCCAAATAATCTACAAAAAACTCGAAAATAGGGGAATAATACATCATTATATCAGATGTTGTGAAATAATCTATTTAAATAAATAAATTCATTTCTAAACTTGGATTCATTCCTAACATCTAGGGAGAAATTGAACTATATTATGAAAACAATGGTGTTGCTTCTCAGGATACGGAACACTGACCTCATCAATGGACTAATCACATCCTTTTTAAAAACCTTCTCATAGAGTACATCATTGATAGGGGTGATATAAAGATCAATTAGGCTGCTGAACAAGTGAATATAGAAGATCCATTGATGTAAACATTATCACAACAACGAAATGAGGATAATATAGAATAACATAATGTTACTCATATGGTTGATTGTTTGTAACATATTTAAATGTATAATGTTTTTATAATAAATAGAATATTTAATTATAATTCATTCATTTGTGCTGTAATTTTATTTTACATGAACTGTCCAATGATAATATCCCCTCATGGTATGTCTTTGATTTATTCACAACCGTTGATCATTACTGAGTATTATGGGATATAATGATGTGATATGTTTAACAAGAATACAATTTTGGATTCATGTAAAGGAGTAGTATATGAGATACAAAGAATACATTCAAATGGTCGTATATAGTGACATATTACATTGATTGATTTGCTAATTTATATCTCATTGAATGATATAAATCCATCGATATACTTGGGGTTGTATTCTTTTTATCATTACTTTTTAACCAAGGTTGGATTGATACCTAGAATGATAACCTTTAAAAAAATACACAATGATTATTCAATTATATATGTCTACTTTGATAATACTGGGGTGGTTGGATATGTTGTTGATTGAGTCATCTACGGGAGTGAAACCAAGATGGTATTTATCTATATGTATGAAATGTTAAGGACATACAGACAATGATTAAATTTGAAAATGGGATTGAATGGCCATAGTTAGTTTTTTCACAAATAATGTATTCAGATATTTGGATAGGTGATATGTGATGTTCTTATTATATAGATTAATGACATTTTATGTATTGATTTAATTTTTTAGTCATTTTTAGAGAATCAAGAAATTATTAGTGGATAATACTAGTTTGATATTTTTTATGCCATGTCATCACTCGATATCTTGGAAAAGGGATTATTTAAGAATAAATATGATGTATATGATACATAATGAGGTGTACATTTTCAAATAGAGATAAGTATATGTTTTAGGGAGATCAAACAAGACCCCTTTGTTTCTTGATTAGTAATAACACTGTGCTAAAGGCTGGTCATTTCTTACATCTATGAAATAGTGATTTAAAAGTTTTTCAACATAAATAAGGCCTATTAGGACACTCAGTTAGTCCCTTTGATAAGGATAATGTATTGGAATAGGAAATTTCTCTAAATGAAGATTGTTTGACAAAAAACTATATCCAAAAGAGTTTGGATGGATTTACAAATAGTTACGATGTTTCACAGAAAGTCTTCATGCCATTAGAGTGCAATTGGGGGATTATTGGATTTGAATGAAAAAATGTTCATTCATGATACACATGTATGCATGCATACGATGCATGAGATATATATACATATAAATATATATATATATTATGATATTATATATAGTCTACAATTAATATATATATTATTCATTTATTTTTTATAAACCTGAATCATAAATAATATATATATATATATATATATTATATTTGATTTATATAAATTATTTATTTCTCATGAAATTTTTATTCATCAATTACAATACATTGTGAATATATTAGAGGATTTTCATTAAATTCATTGAGCATATTTAATTAACTATACCAAATAGAATTAAACACATACAATGCATTATGAATTAGAGGATCCTTGGTATTTGGGTATATAAGAGGATGAGTTCCTCTATTTTGGGGAGTAAAATACTTGTGAGCCTATTCTGAATGTCTCTTCTTCCTGAGTTTTGTTCATCTCACCCTAGATGGTTCTAAAACCCCTTAAACTACTTCTATATCATCATAATATGTTTTTTTGGATTTGTTGGTCTGTGTACTCACTCGGAGGAAGGGTTCTTTTGTTCACTGCTTCTTGTTATCTTCCTCAATCACTCTCCACATAAAGAAGATGGAAACTACTATTTAACATGAATTTTAGGTTATAAATTACTTAGATTACTTAAAAATTTATTTAATAAAGATAGATATTCCTTTATTATGGGTTTTATTCCACTAAAAATGATCATTATATTATCATATTAAACCCATAAATGTAATCTCTTCCTCCTTTCAAACCTTGAATCCACATGGGATATCCACCTAAAAAAGGTTCTAAAAACCTTGAACTTGTGTTTCATGGAAAAAACACACTATTTGTGTTGAATCATTGACAATGTTAATTTAGTACCATGTACTAAAATGATAGTAAACAAGTGTTATTCCCTATTTATTCATATAAACATATATACACTTTTGGCCATCCAGTTCCATTTTTAATAGAATGAAGGAATCTTTCCATGGTTTCACTAGGATAAAAAATTATAATTTTCTATACTCCACACAATAAGGATTCAATAGTTCCTCCACATCCAAGTTCCATAATCCATTAACATAAAAATTACCTAGGTAGGCATGCAATAAATTTATTTTTTTGAATGTTATGGATCAACCATGAATTTATCCTTCTGAATTTTTTTCAAGTTAAATGCTTCATTGTTTCAACCATGGGGAATGACGATGTAACCCCATGTGATCTTTTATACACCATCCAAAAAAAAATTAATAATTCAACATGATCAAGTTATCAAATGAAAATATCATTCTTTCAATAACCTGTGTTATGTCAACCTCCTTATAAGTGATATACCCATCCATCCCTTATCTGAAAATTCAAATAATCTTTTATAAGAATATTGAGAACTTTACTATTCTCTATATAAACCTTATATAATATTTCAGATAAGTAATTTATGACACACCATTTATATAATTTTTTATGAAATAAATATCTGAAGTGAGTAATTCATATCTCCATAAAACTCCTAACACCTATGATTATAGTGTCATCCACCAATTTCACTATGAAGTTTTTATATAAATTCAATGTAGGATTATATATGTTAATAACATTTCCCAACAATCTTTATATTAGTATTCCTTATATCTAGAGTACCATTGTTTAGAGTCAATAAGACCAATCTATTTCCCTTGGCTTCTTTTTATTTTTTATTTTATTTTCTTCTCTAGAAATATCATGTGGAATATCCACTCCCATATATATTGGAATCTATTTATTTAGAAAAATCACTTACTTCTAAAAGTTATATTAATTCAAAATCATATCTTGGATCTCCTTAAATACCTATATAGCTTTACTCATGGAGTTTCTCACAGTAATAAGCATTACATTCCAGTATTATATAAGAGTTGATAAAAGTGTAGTGACCCAAACCCAAAAGCCCAGGGATGATGTCTACTACCATTACATTGGAATGATTACAAGGAATAAAATAATAAAGGATGAAATAGTTTTGTAGTATTGGTAAACTAGATACATACATAAGATTTTTTTTGAAAATTAATACACAAACTAAAAAAAATAAATTTTTTCTCTTTGAGGACGATACCTATATTCCATATATTGTATCCTTATATAACTTTCTCAGTACACTTTAGAGAATCCAAGGGAAAGGAAACATAATAAGGGTTAGTTTAACTACTCAGTAAGGGTAAATTAGAGTGGAAGTAATAATGAATCAATGATAACAGTCAATATAGAATGGTAATAACTGAATACACATGACATGTAATCAATAAAATGAGAAGGAATTGTGTAAAAAATATGGAAATGTGAATGTATGAATGCACATTTCAAATAATAAATAAAATGAGTGTATAAAAAATATGTAAACTTAATAATTGTAAAAACATTCCATTCAAATAACTAGATAAGAAATAGTCAACATGGTAAGTAAGAAACTGAAAACACGTTATTTTTAATCAATGAACCAATAATGAAATGTATCAATAGATATTTCGATGAAAAATATAATGGATAAAAAGTAAATGAATCGAAATGAGGAAAATGTTTAATTTTGGGATTCCATTTTTCCTAGGTAAATGGAACTATTACCATCAAGACCATTCACAAGATGATTTAGCATAATCGGTAACATCCTATCTAAGGCCAGCCAACTAACTCAGCAAATGAGACTACTGATGCATCATGGGGCTATATATAATTGGGCCCCACCTGTGTCACATCTTTCAAAATAATTACTTATATATCGAATAATCAATTTAACAATGTTTCTTGTCAAATATCTAAATATAGTACAATAAGTGAATTTATCAATATTTTTCTAAGTGGAGGATAACTAACAACAAGGGTTTTTGACGTTGATGAATAGAGAATACATTGAAAGATCATTAGTCATTATTGAGAAAAATAATCATTAAATATTCCAATGTGCCCCATACCACTTTAAAACATTGGAATCATAATTCCCCATGAATTAAATGTAAATTAGAATATCATGAGAATAAGGAGATCTATGATATCACATTTCAAAGTAAACACATTATGTAAAAATGATATACATTTTGGGAAATAAACATATCCATGATAAATGATATGGATAATTAGGTGAAATTCAGTGTCATATGATAATAGGAAATTGTATATTTTGAAGGGACTAAAAAGAATAAAGGGAGTGAGTGTCAATACTATCCTTGGTAAAAGTGATCATAAACTATGCATTTCAAGAATAAAGATGGTATTGAAACAATATATACGAAGTAGTGTATAAATAATGTATTGTTGATGATAATGAATATAAATACTATAAAAATATCTTTTGAAAACATTCCTAAAAAAATACAATTTTTTACTTTAAAAAAATGTTTGAAATACATTTATTTGAAAATCAATTTTGGAAAGAGTTTTTGATAAAAAGTAACATTTTATATAAGAAAACAAAGTTTTAAAGAAATTAAGGTATGTAAATATGTACATTCTATGCAATGGAAAAAAGAACATTCCTTTTGAATTAAACCCTTGAAAAGACCAAAAAATCAATATGAAAATAAATCAATGATTATATTTTTGTATCAACTATAAATAAAAATAAAGAAGTGTAAATTCATTAACATATAGTAAAATTAATTATACACATAATCATATAATATTAATGACAATAAAGAAGCAGTATAATCTAATGGAATAGATTCATGTTATTAATTTTTCCCCAATTGTTAACTTTTAACCCGAGACCCCTTAAAATAAATAATTAAAATTTAAACCTATAATACCATGAATATAAATAAATTCATCATATAATATATTAAAATAGGCATTAGATACACCACAAAAAATAATTAACTGGTAACTGTGACATTTATCTCATGGATGTAAAAAGTGTGATGAAAATCCATTACCTTGTGTTTTCTTTCTGAGTGAACATCCTGTAACCATCTATATAAGGGTTAAAAATATGTCACTATCATATAAAAAACCATAAAAAAATTATAATATCCTGTTTTGAGTTCTTATAATATCATATTACTCAATTGTTATTAATCTTACATTATTTTGACTATTTTGGATGTTAATTACCTACCTTGTCGACTATGTTTTAACTTGTTTCTTGATTTTATTATAAACTAGATCATGGATTCTTTATTTCCAATCACTATTGGAATTGGAGGTATTTGTGACAGTCTAATTGCGACGAGATCCCGTTGCAAATAAGTTTTACCGATGGGGTCCCGTCGCAAATAGCCCACTGTAGAAAACGGCATCGCAAATACTATTTTTTTTTGTGATGGGCCCATCGCAAAAATAATATTTATGATGGGGAACTTCCCTGTTACAAATAAGTGTCCGATTATATACCTTATATACAAACCATTTGTGATGGGCCCATTACAAATAATTTTTTAAAAATATATACTTAAACTATTTGTGACATGCTCCCGTCGCAATAGGTCCCGTCACAAATACTAAACAAATTTAAAAAATATTTTTAATAAAATTATGATTAATTAAAAAAATAATATTAATATTATTAAAATATTAAAAAAATATTAAAATTTTCAATATTCTCAAGAAAATAAAAAAAAATTATCAAAAATTATCATTATTATTATTATTATTAGTAAAAAAAACAATAAAAAACATAATACTAAAAAAATATTTAATAAAATCTTGATTAACGAAAAAATAATATTAATATTATTAAAATAGTAAAAAAATAAAATTCTCAATATTCACAAAAAAATATAAAAAGAACATAAAATATTATTATTATTATTATTAAAATAAAAAACATTAAAAATATAATACTAATAATAAATAATAAAATATTAAAAATTGAAAAAAAATAAATTATCAAATATTCGCACCAATATAAAAGAATGAAACTGTAAATAGTTTATATAACATCAAATCTGGAATTGAAATGTTTTTAACATAAAAAAATCACTAGGGGTTCATCTTCTAGAGTTGGTGGAGGAGCTGTAGGAGATGGTGGAGGAAACTTCATCCCTAAACTACGAGTCAGATGGCGCATGCACTCCATCTGATTGTGAGGCTGTAGCTGCCATCAATGCATCTCTTCCCCGTGTTGATGCTACAGCTGATACCATCGACGCATATCCTCCTTGTACTGATGTTGCTGCTGCTGACACATCTCTTCATGCTGCTTCTACAAACTCTCTATAAGCTCAGTCTGAGTTCACAACTACTCTTGATACTATGAGGAAAAATATCACTACTAGATAAATGGGATTCTGCGCCTAGGGACACAGGAGACCGCCATTGCTGGTCGCTATTGATAGTATTGGCGACTACCATTGGCGGCCGCTAATGCAGGAAAAAAATTAGCGGGATTTTTCCCGCCCACGCCACTGTCTTCCCCGAAAACCACCACTACAACTGGCTTGCTGTTTCCCCCTCCGCTATCCAGCTATCGTCTGTCACCCCCACAGCCACCTCTCATGGCCTCACATCACTGCTAACACACCCTCCGCTGAACCCAACGCCCCCAATGTTCGATCGCCTACTGTGCTCCCCCCGATGTCGCACCTTCCCTCCCTCCAGCCGCCGTAGATCCACCATGGTCGACGACCATAGCCTCGAAGGTCTTCCTCACTATAGAGCCAGTCTACCCACATCCGTCTCGCACCCCATGCCAGGTCCCAGGAACATGATACATGGAATATTTTAAATAACCTTTAGCGACCGCCAATGGCGGTCGCTGTTGGTCTTTACCGACGGAGAAATAACGACCGCCAACAGTGGTCACAAGGCGGTCATTCAAGACCTATAGCGACCGCTTTTGGTGGTCGCTAAAAATATTTATTGTAGTAGTGGATGATGCCTCTCCATGAGCTCCTCTTGAGCTAGAGTCCGACATCACAACAGTACCATAATAAGTACCAAGAGTCAAATGATAGCTATTACCATCTCATAATCCATTCTCAAAGCCATACTGAGTCGCCTACATCCATGTTGCATCATCAAAATGGTGGGAACTGGTCTGATTAGTCATCTCATCCTGACTCCCAGCCTATTTCTGAGAGGTCACAGTATCATATGACTCCTTCAATTCCATTTTTAAATTAAAACTGTGAAAATATTATATGCAGTTAACTTTCAAACTAAAAAAAATAATACTAACCACCATCCGACATTTGTGATAACCTATAATCTCTATGGTGGTTGGATCAATATACAATCTTTGATAAATTTCATACTTTGTAATCTCGGGATGCTTAACTGCCTATATAAATATAAAATAAGCTATTTATGTTTAAATTTATATACAATTTTAAAAAAAGACACTACTAGAAAAATACCCTATACCAACGGTTTAAAACCACAGGTATAGGCCTCCAAACTATTGGATAGTAAGACGTGGGGATAGATGTATACCAAATTTTTTAGAAAAACCTTTAGTATAGACCTATACCAATGGTTTTGAAATTTTTTGGTATAAGTAATATGAAAAATCTATACCAACAGTTCCATAAAACCGTTGGTATATGTATTTCAAAAACCAATCTTTCAGTTGGTTTTGATCCCACTACCTCCAGTTTATGATTGAACAACCTAACCACTAACCTAACTTGACTTTTGTGAACACAATTTCAGAAATATATATGTATTATCATATATATTTTACATTTAGATTTATTTAATGTTCTCAGTAAGAAGATTCCATAAACAATACATGTAACTATACCAACGGTTCTCAAAACTGTTGGTATAGACCTGTACCAACGGTTTTGAAAACCGTTCGTATAGATTTTTTTATTTTAGGATCTATACCAATTATTTAGCCAAAACCGTTGGTATAGTCCCCCCTATACCAACGGTTTGTCCAAAATCGTTGGAATAGGTCCAAATTAGTGGCCTATACGAACAGTTTTGGCCAAACCATTGGTATAGGTCCCAATAAGTGAACTATACCAACAGTTTGACCAAAACTATTTGAATAGATCTTATTTCCAATAGTGAGATACTTACCAGATTCTCTCTATGCGTACTGAATGTATGGCTTCCAACTTGATGTGTCACCTCCTATCTCCCCCAGTTCTTCAGACCCACTAAAGATCTCCTCTGAAATCCACCACCCAACAAGTGTAAACATAATCCATCCCAAACATGAGATGAAATGTACTATGGTCGGTGGACTCTACACGACTCATCAAATTCTATCAATCCAGCTTTCTTAGTGACCGTCCTTCTCAAATTGTGTAAAAACTGATGGAAACAGTCATGCATAGATACCTACCATGCCACATGGATAGCATCACGCATACTATCATCGATGGGATACCATAAACCCTAAAAATAATTTATAATATCAAGTTATTAATAAAATAAATTTCAAAATAAATATTATTTATTTATTTACCAATCAGTGATTAAAAATTTCTAACTGCACATCAATGGGAATATGTTCCCTAGTTGGGGTTTGGATTAGTGGTAAGCACCCCTTAATTCTACATCAAAAATGGGGGTTCAAAACCCATTGGGTGCAGGTACTGTAGCTACAACAGCACTGTAGAAACAACGAGTACTATAGCGGAGACATAGTATAGTAGCATCGGTGGGTACTGTGCTGAACTGTAGCAGCATGGTTACTGTAGCATTAATATTCACAGAATGGGATTTAGGCCAAAAAATGGGCCTACGGGCCATTTTATGGGCTAAATGCCCACTGGGCCTTCAGGCTATGTAATGGGCCCCCCTCTACCCAGTTAAAGAGGTATTTGCTTTGATTTAATAATAAATGAGGATTCGAAGCCAACCTTTAAAAAAATAGGAATATGTTTCCATGTGATCCATGGCTGAGAAAAATAATAGCGCAATATAGCACTCCCCTGTCCAACAACTATATGCGGAAAACAGTGAAAAAAGAATAAAAAATCAAAAAATTAGTATATATATAAATTAATAAATGAAATCTAAATAAAATAAATAGGTTACCATACCTCCATGTGTGTGGATCGAAGCCAAGATGTGGATGTCACTCAGGGATAGTTTCAGGAATCATCAATTGCACAAGACCACGCCCCCTTTGCGTACCCCCTAAACCGCCAGTAGGCTGGGGGTCTGATGATCCAAAATCCCCCTCATCCAAAGGTTGCTATGCCTCCTCTAACTCAAAAAATAGACCATGGTCCATCTGAAACACAAAAAGTTTGTTGTTAGAAGATAGTTGAAAATAACTCTTATATATAGATATATATTATTTATGATTATAACTAGCATTTAATTGTGTCAATGTTCACCTTCATCCTCATCTTCATATCTGACAATGTGAATGTCTTCATATTCCTCCTTGACATCATCAATATCCATATGAGTTTCAGTTTCATAATCTCTTTTCATTTTAAATTAATTTTTAACGTCATTAACATCATAACCACCATCGAACCTTAATTGGGGGGTGTCATCATTGATATTCATGTATTTTTTTTGAAAAAGATATATTTTGAGCAGTTTGTTGAAATATTTCAATTCCTTCAACTTTAGTATAACCAAATTCAGTTTGAGTAAACTTATTTTCCTGAGATTTAATTTTTATTATGCTCCACCAATTACTCAGGTCTCTTAAAGTAACCAAGTACTTTGAGTAATAATTTTTATGTGTCTGTTGAGCCAGTAGAAATGGTTCATTTACTGCAAAAAGACTTTTATATTTAATATCAATGATTCCATGAGTCAGATGAACACAGAAGACTCTCTTAGTATCCAACCATCGACATTTAAACATCGTTATGTAATTCTGTCCTAGACAACACTGCTCAATAATTTCATCCCAAATGCCATAAAAATCAACTTTATATTCTCTATGATGTGATCCTCTCAAGAAAACATCACTATTCATGGTTTTTTGATTCCCTATATGCACGTGTATGAAATCGAAAACCATTCACCACATATGCATTATAAGATTTAACCATTTTGGGTGGTGGGTTACTCAATATACACAGTCACTTATCAATTTTATCAGCATGTTGAGACACCTGAAAATTTTTAAAACAGTTATCAATATAATAAATAGTAAACTGAATTGATATTAAACCATCAATAATTTACGTTACCCTTTTTTGAAACCATTGATAATTTTTTTATCTACGTTCTTCAAGAGAAACAACTGTAATTTGTGGATGTTGTTTCTTGATATGATTATCATATAACCTCCAAATAAAATAATTTTACATACTGTAACATAAATTATAGAGTAAGTGATAAAATCACTCATAGTACAAATTATGTCATTTATTCACAGTTGAGCAGAACATATGTATGAGATCTATGATGTTCATCTTCTGAAAACCATCATTCATGAACTATAGCAAAGCCAAGATTTGGCTGATTAAAAACTGATAATTGATTGTCCATTTCTTCATTAACATTCCCCTTGTTCCATCCCATGTGGTTGTGTTTTGAGGGATATTTAGATTCAAAATATTGAGAGAAGAAAAAATCAATTTCCTCTTGTAAATAAGCTTCAGCAATTGAGCCTTCAACTAATGCTTTATTATGTAATTTTTTCATCAATTTCTGCATGCATCTCTTGAATGGGTACATCCATAATAACTGTACTGGACCTCCACATTTAGCTTCATGTGGAAAATGTAATATTATATGTTCCATTGAGTCAAAGATAGCTGACATAAATATTTTTTCCAGTTTACATATAATTACATCAATATCTTCTTCCAGTTTTCTTAGCACATCATAGACTATTTTCATTGCACAAAAGTCTCGAAAAAATATGATATGTATGTTATCGAATCCCAAATCATATAATTCAACAAAAATTTGAATCCAATCGGCATAATTATTTCCCTTATAACATAACAATAACGACTTTTTAATCTGGTAATATGACCATTCTTAACACGTCTTCCCAAATTGGAAGTATATCCATCTGGCAGTCTTAAATCTTTAATCCACTAACAAAATAATAATTGACTCTCTTTGGATAGTGTATAAGCTGCTTTTGGCTTCATTTACCTCTATGATCTGACATTCTAAAATAGTTTAAGTTCTGGTCACCTGCAAATTTGGGAAAGATCTAATCATTCCTATATAGTGTCTTTGGTCTTACCTTGTGTATCCAAAACTGTATGAAGTAAATTATCAAAACAGTTTTTCTCAATATGAATGACATCCAACACATGGAAGACTAAAAAATCAGACTAATATAGAAGATCCCAACAAATTATATGTTTTATCCAATTATGGTCCTTCCCAAATCCATAAATTTTTTGTTGGTTTACTATTAGCCCAAATGTGATGGGAGGTATAGAAAATAAAATTAATTTTAACTCTCTACCTGAGATCATTTTTCGTGGTTCATCCCTTTCAATTATGCCTTTTCTAAAATGAGATTTGTTCCTCCGAAAATGATGATCGGTTGGAAGAAATCTACGATGATAGTCAAAATAGAAAGGTGTTTTTTCCATTTATGAGCATAAAGTCTTTGTTGTCTTTCATACAGTAAGGAAATGATTTAGAACCATGTGTACTCTAGCAAGATAACATGCCATATGCCAGAAAGTCACTAATCATCCACATTAATGCATATTTTAATATGAATTTTTTTTGCATCAAAATCATATGTACTAACACCATTACTCCACAATGCATTTAACTCATCAATCAATGGTTTGAAATAAACATAAATATTCTTTTTCAGATGTCTTAGGATTAATAAGGTCAAAAAGATATAGGTATCCTTTATCAACATCAATGGAGGTAAATTGTACGGAGTTTTAAAGACAGTACAACATGAATACGGACTACCATAAGAACCAAACGGACAGAAACCATCTGTAGAAAGACCCAATTAAATTTTCCTGGCTTCTAAAGAAAAATACGGATGTAGAAGGTCAAAATGTTTCCAGGAATCACTATCAGATGGATGATTTATGCTTTTAGTGGTTGAAATCTTGGTTTCTGGCCATGACATCATTGACGTTGTGTTCTGAGACATAAATAAAAGTTCCAACCTAGGTGTAAGTGGGAAATATCTCAACTTTTTTACCACAATTGATTCAGATATACTTGGTTGAGCTTATTTATACATCGATTTTCCACATGTTGGACAACTATCCAATGAATCATTTTCAGAAAAATATAAGATGCAATCAATTGCACATGCATGAATCTTCTGATAACCGAGGGCCAGATTATGAACCAGCCTCTTTCTTTCACAGTAATTTGTAGGCAACACATTTCATTCAGGTAATAGTGTTTTAACTAAAGAAAATATATGATCAAAAAAGTTGTTTAACATTGCATTATCTGATTTAATGGCCACAAATTTGGAAACCGCTTTTAATTTTCTAATCTTGATATCAGGATATAATGCATCCTCATCTGACCTGAAAAACTCATAAAATTTGAATGGTGCCAACTCAGGAGTTAAATCAATATCATCTTGAGTTTCAGTTTATTGAAAAGATGGACCTACAACATCATGTACTAAATTTTGAAACCGTGATGGATCCATAATCAGGTTATAAATATCTTCTTTGGATCTGCGTTCACCGTGTTGATACCAAAAAACATAATCTTGTGGAAAACCAAACCGCAAGAGATGTCCCCCAACCTTGTAAAATGTGTCAAACATTCTCAGAGCACATTTTTTACAAGGACACTTAATTGTTCCTTCTGAAACATATTTTGGATTCGATGATGCAAATGATATGAAAGGTTCAACACCATCAATATATATAGAATTTAAACCAAAACCATTTGGATTTCTTTACTAATTTATCCAATCATTATCATCTAATAATGAATGTTATCGACTTCCTTGTTCCATATTTTTCTACAAAATATAAAATCCTTACTGTTTTTGTATAATTTGAAATTATAAAAACACAATCTGAAAAAAAAGAAAAATAATTACAAAAACTTCTTAATAATTATCATTATTTATGGGTGACACAATTTCCAGTGGATTGAAAGCTACTCTTTTGTTTGTAGGCTCATTTTCTCGCAACCTTCTGACACTAAAATCACAATGAAGAATTTTCTTGGAGGCACACATATTCATTCTCGTGCATATGAGAATGTATAAGGGTACCTCCGAGAATATTCTTCATTGTGAATTCACTGTGAGGATGTTGCAAGTAAATGATCTATTGGAAAAAAGATCCCCCTTATCATCGATGAATCATTTTCTTACAACTATCACCACCTAAAAACATTATGAGAAATGCAGTCCTACGAATGCATATTCACACTCGTGCATAAGAGATTGGATATGCATACGTAGAATCATACTTTTTATAATGTTTTGAGTTGGTGAAATTTGAAAGGAGAAGAGACATCGATCAAAATGAGTGTCGCCAATCCACTAGAAATTGTGCCAAGTTATTACAAGTTATTAAAATTTATTAAAATTTATTTTTTTCCTAATTATTCTCAATTATTCCTCACTATTATTATATATTCCTAAGTATTCTTATTTGTTACTCTTTGTTCCAAACTCTTCCTAAGTATTCCTATTTTTTACTATTTGACCCTAAGTATTCCTAATTATTCATATTTGTTCCCAATTAATCATAACTATTCCTAAGTATTCTTATTTGTTATTATTTGTTTCTAACTATTCCTAATTATTCCTAAGTATTCCTATTGGTTACTATTTATTCCTAAGTATTTGTATTTTTTCTTATTTGTTCCTAACTATTCTTAAGTATTCGTATTTGTTACTATTTCTTCCTAACTATTCCTAAGCATTCCTTAGTATTCCTATTTGTAACTATTTGTTCTAAAGTATTCATAAGTATTCATATTTGTTCATATTTGTTACTATTTGTTACTATTTATTAGTAAGTCTTACTATTTGTTAATATTTGTTACTAATTGTTATGAATTGTTACTAATTGTTAGTAATTGTTTCCAATTGATACTAATTTTTACTAATTGTTCCTAATTTTCCCTATTTATTCCTCTTTATTAGAATTTATTACTATTTATTGCTATTTATTACTATTTATTACTATTTATTACTAATTATTACTAATTATTACTAATTATTACTAATTATTACTAATTATTACTAATTATTACTAATTATTACTAATTAATACTAATTAATACTATTTATTACTATTTAGTACTATTTATGAAAATTTATAACTATTCATTTCTATTTATTACTATTTATTACTATTTATCACTATTTATCACTATTTATCACTATTTATCACTATTTATAACTATTTATAACTAATTATTACTAATTATTACTATTTATTGCTATTTATTACTATTTATTTCTAATTTTTACTAATTAGTACTAATTACAACTAATTACTACTAATTACAACTAATTACTACTAATTACTACTAATTATTACTAATTACTACTAATTACTACTAATTACTTCAATTTATTACCATTTATTACTATTTATTACTTATTATTACTAATTATTACTAATTAAAAATAATTAGTACTAATTAGTACTATTTACAACTAATTACTACTAATTGCTACTAATGACTACTAATTACTACTAAATATTACTAATTACTACTAATTACTACTATTTATTACTAATTACTACTAATTATTACTAATTATTACTAATTACTACTATTTATTACTAATTATTACTATTTATTTCTAATTACTCATAATTATTAATAATATTTCTAATTATTACTAATTATTTCTAATTATTACTAATTATTACTAATTATTACTAATTATTCCTAATTATTACTAATTGTTCCTAATTATTACTAATTATTAATAATTATTCCTAATTATTAATAATTATTCCTAATTATTACTAATTATTCCTAATTATTCCAAATTATTCCTATTTATTACTAATTATTCCTATTTATTTCTAATTATTCCTAATTATTCATATTTATTACAATTTTTAACTAATTATTTATATTTATTCATATTTATTCCTAATTATTCTTATTTATTACTATTTTTTAGTAATTATTTCTATTTATTCATATTTATTCATATTTATTCCTATTTATTCCTATTTATTACTAATTATTCTTGCTTATTCCTATTTATTCATATTTAATCCTATTTATTCCTACTTATTCCTATTTATTACTATTTATTCCTATTTATTTCAATTTATTCCATTTTATTACTATTTATTAATATTTATTAATATTTATTACTATTTATTACTATTTATTACTATTTATTACTAATTATTACTAATTATTACTAATTATTACTATTTTTTACTAATTAGAACTAATTATTACAAATTATTACAAATTAGTACTATTTATTACTATTTATTACTATTTATTCCTATTTATTTCTATTTATTCCAATTTATTCCAATTTATTACTAATTATTACTAATTATTCATATTTATTACTATTTACCGCTAATTATTACTTATTTTCCCTAATTATTACTAATTACCCGTAATTATTACTAATTACCCGTAATTATTACTAATTACCCCTAATTATTACTAATTAGCGTTAATTACTATTAATAACTACAAATTACTGTTATGAATTACTAATTACCACTAATTATTTATATATAATACTAATTATCGTTAATAATTGTTAATTATTTCTAATTACTAAGAATTAGTACTAAAAATTTCAATTTATTATTACAAATAGATACTGATAACAAAACAATTTAAATCTAATTTAATTACAACTAATCAACAATAATTAAAATTAAAATAAAAAATGAAATAAATACTAAATTAAATAAAATATAAATACCTTTAAACTTGATCTTCTATTGATATAAACGACTTCACAACTTCTTCGTAAAAAACCAACTCAGAGAAATTTTCACTCTAAAAATAGAGTTTAGAGAGAGAGAGGATGTGAGAATTAAGAGGAAGAGTAAGAAAAACAGATGGGGGGGTATATAGGTTTGATTAGTTGTGAAGGTAGAATTTGTGACAGGTCCTGTCGCAAATAACTTTGCCCACATTAATTACCGTTGGTGGTTAAAATGGTATTTGCGACAGTTCTTGTCGCAAATAGTTGTCTGCCAACACACTTTTTGCGATTGGACAACATCCCGTCACAAAAACCTATTTACCGCCGCCAGTATTTGTGACGAGTCCCGTCACAAATACCCTTCGACCAACACACTATTTGCGACGGGTGAATTCCCCGGTCGCAAATAACCTTCCCGCGGTTTGGTGAGTAGACCACACCAAACCACGCCTTTCTTTTTGCGATGGGACCCCAAATCCTGTCGCCAATAATTAGTTATTTGTGACGGGTCGAACCCTCCGTCGCAAATAACCTCTAGGACAAACTATTTGCGGCGGGGATTAATCCCATCGTAAAAAGCTATTTTTCCCGTAGTGAAAATTTAAAACATTATGTAAATATAATATGTATTCATTATATATATATTTATAATTATACATATGTTTTGGATAATATAAATGTATTGCACCATTCATGGATATGGTATGTCGTACATACGCATGAATGCTAATTTCATTTCCTTATCATATTTTAAAAGAATTGAAACTATATAATATATATATATATATTATATTATATTTCTAGTATAATATTTATGTAATATATGTTACATAGCATTATTAAAACCATCTTTTATACATTCCATTCATCGCATGAACAAATCACATCGCTTTAAGGACGCAGTAGTCCACTTTTCCATAGATGATGTTATCACATTTAGACAAGATGGAAATAAAAAATGTATGATATATATATAATAAATACAGATGCATAAATACATTATAAGTATAATATATATCATATATAAATAGTTTTTCCATTAGAATTCCTTACCATGAGAGTTGGTAAACGAAAAACAAACAATCATCATTTTTTGAGGCGGTAGTTCACTATACAAATAAATGGCTGGTCATTTTCCATTAGATGGATGATTATATATGTTCTAGTATAAATCTTAACATAAAAAAATATAAGTATATTTGTGATAATTATTTTATTATGTAATCATTTAATAATAATATTTTAAGGGGCGGATAATGATTATAAAACTAATGATCTTGAGGAAGGACGTTACATCTTCTTTGGGAAACTCCTTTTGGTTTCCACCAAAGAAATTATTTGGATGGATTTATTACCAAGGATAATATTCTACATTTATGGGAGAAATTTTGAGGATCTATTTGGGAAGATCTTGGTTGAACCAAAGTGGCTTGAGAGGTGTGAGGAAGTGTGAGGGGATAGTTCCTTTTTATAGTGGAGGAGGAGTGGAATTATTGTAGATTTTTGGAAAATGAATTCCACCAATGTTTTTTAGCTGAATAGTGGTTCAAATAATAAAACAAAGTATAAAAAAGGTATTATATTCTCTAAATACTTCCATCAAATGGATTTTGGATAATTTTTTAGGTCATTTTGGCACTTAAGTTTAAGGTTCAGTCCCTTGTTAAATATTTTTTTTTCTTAATCATTGTAATTAATTTTAATTACTTTAAATACTTATTTTGGTCAAAAACTAAGTCAAAGATATTATAAATTATAAATTATGATGATTAAAAATATGGAATCTATTTTTCAAAAATAAAATCACAGAAGTGGAAGAAGATAATTTAAGTTTAATCCCATAGACGGGATGACAAATGGGATTTTTATTGTAAAATGTTCAAAAGTTTACTAGGTTTTTATATCCAATTCAAAGTGAAATTTAGTCCAGTGAACTAAATTGGATTAAATGATATAAAATTTATCTATTTAATGTTTAAAATTAGTAAAAAATATAATTTTAAATTATAAATTATTTAGAAGGAAAATTAATTTTTGAATTAAAATTCAGTATTTTTCAGTATTCATCAAATAATGAAATATTCTAGAAAAATACAAAAACATTACTATAAGATAATTTTAATCTTCCAAATTCACAGATTAAATTTATTTTGAAATATAAAATTAATTAAATTTTTAACAAAATTTATTAAAATTACATACTCCATTAAAAGGCAATAGAACTACCTTTCTAAAACTGTTGTTTTTTATGTGTAAATTTGAATTTGTTCATATCTTATGCTTATCAAATGTATTAGATGAATATCAAAAATACTTGATTTAATATTATATATATATATATATATAATATTAATGTAATTCAATAATTTTAATCAATTTAGTTAATTATAATAAAACATATTTGTGGTTATAAAAATAACTTTCTATTAAAACATTACCTTTAAATTCATTTGGTTCTTATATTCCTTAATTTCTATCCAATTAATACATATTAAATTTTTATAGACCATATATTTTCATAATTTAGTTAATACTATTTATAATTTCCAATTTAATGTCTAGGTTATGTCTTACTATATTAAATAATAATATTTTAATGATATATTATTTTTTGGTAAAACTCGGACCTGCATGTAATGAAAGTCATCAAAGAAAGTAGTTATTACATGCGATGTATGCTAAATTCAAATCACGTGAATTGAAAGATATATCATGGATTCATTTTATTTAAAATAGTAAAATATTTTAAATCTCAAGATGTTATATTCCCTTACACGCTTGGGGTTTCATGTCATGCACACTATTGAATACAATATTCTTATTTTAAAATTATGGGGTGTATCATTTCCCCCACCTTAATTAAATTACATTCTATAAATTTGAACCCGTCATTGGTAGTATTTTTTTTGATATTTCCTATGTTTAAATCCCATGTCATGAGAATGTTTTATAAAACCTTCTATAGAAAATAGAGAATGAGAAGTATAAAGGTCACATGAACTAACATATAACTATGTCTCTAAGTAGGAGAACATTAATTTCATGGGGATATATGTACATCATGGAAAATGATAAATAATTATAAGGTGTTATTAAAGACATCAATCAAAAACAAGTGAATGATTAATGTAAAGTTAAGGGTGTCACTTTCATATATCAGTGATGATTTATAAGAAAATCGGTTCAATAAAAATTAAGGTATTAGGACAATAATTTTTTTGATAATTTTTCTAATGTTGGGGAATTATTTTATAACCCAAGAATATAAAGAAATATACATATATAAAATATTTCAATAAAAACGATTTTCATCCTTTTTTGGTGATTCAATCAATTTTTAATCAATCCATTATAACATGAAATAGATATCCAACAACTATCTTTGATTCCTAAAGAACTAAAATTATCTCTTAACAGATCGTAAGGCCCCTAAACGAGTGAAAAGTATAAATATTTGTCTTTATAAATTCTCCAAAGTCAATATGGTTAAATAATTAATTTATAAATACTTCATCCATTTTTCTCCCCATAGATCCTACCTTGGTCTAGATTATATTCTCTAATAGATTGAATTTCCTAAAACCAAAAACCAGAGTGTGAGTAAAAATAGTCATAATTAGAAAATAATATGATCATTTATAGGATATAAAAATAATGAAACCTTATTTTCAATATAAAAAACCTTATTTTTATCCTCAGTTATTCAATTTCATCACATATTATAATCCTTTATAATTGTTTTTAAAAATAATTTGAATTGTTCTATGCATATTCTGTAGTAGTGAAAAACTAGTTATGCAGTAAGACCCATTTTGATGTACTATGTTATGATGGAGTCAAACTCGAATAACCTTGTCAAAGGTGTTACCTCTAAGTACATTTGTTCTAGAACCACATTCTCTTATTGTATCCAGATAAGGATGTATTTCTAGGAAATCCCACATAGTCTCTACCTCACCAAAATTCCAAGATGTTCTTCTATACATATCCTAAAATTCTACCTTAGGGTTATGATTTCTAATATATGTTTTCCTAAATCTAGATTCCGATGTTGCTACTAAACTTCCTTTAATACCAACTATAGGGACCCAACCCTAGAACCTTGGAGCCGATGTCTACTGCCATTAAATAAACTAAGTAGATAAATAATATGGAAAGGTATTAACTGGAAACACATGCGCTTCATATAACTATATAAGGCATGATAAATATGTAAAGGTAAGTAACAAAAAACACATTCCACTTAATTCGTGATCTAAGAATGAAATGCATCCATAGATATATCAATGAAAAATCTCATGGATAAATAATAAATGAATCTAAATGGTTGAAATTATTTATTATTGGATGTGATTCTTCCACGGTAAATGGAACCATTATCATCAATACCAACGAAAAGACAGTTTAGCATATTGGGTAAAAACCCTTCTAAGGCAGTCCAAATAAATTATCTCATGGTACTACTAATTCATCAAGGGGATATCTATAATCAAGCCCACCCATATTTTAACTATCTAAAGTATTCATCATATATCTAATAATATATTTATCAATATTTAATAAGTACAGAAAAAAACAATAAGGGTTGTTGACGTTAATGAATAGAGATTCCATTAAAATATTAATAAGATATTCTTGAGGATAATAATCTTTAAACATTCAAAGTGTCTCATACCACTTTGATGTATTTGAATCATAATTCCCCATGAATTAAATGAACCATATAATGTTAAGAGAATAATGATATTCTTGATATAAAATTTCAATGTAAACATTGTATGTAAAAATTATATATGGTTTAGGAAATAAACATATCCATGATAAATGATATGAAATATTACATGAATACAATTCCAAATGATAATATGAAATTGAATATTTCAAGGGGAAAAAAAGGATAAAAGGTAGTGAATGTAAATTCTATAATTAGTCAAATAAATCATAGAACATCTAGAGGAAGAATAAGGATGGTATCAATACAACATATCCCAAGTAATGTAAAAATAAATGGTTATTTTTGTTGATGAATAAAAATAAAATAAAAAGATTTCTTGAAAACAACCTTGAGGAAAAAATATGTTTTATTTTAAAAAAAATTTTGAAAAAAAATTTATTTGAAAATATCTTTTGAAAACAATTTCTTTAAAAATAATCCTTTTTATCCTGAAAAGGAAGATTTAAAGAAATTATGATAGGTAAATCTGTACATCTTATACAATGTAAGAAGACCACTCCTTTTTTATAGTCTAAATGTTTGAAAAATGCCATGTTCATAAAGGGAAGATAAGATTACATTGAAGAAATTTGAAAAAAGGGTAAAAATTCATTTAATAAATCATTTGGGAAAAGGTAAAAATATTTTTGAAAACCAAATTATAAAACAAGGATTTTAGAAGATGACGGGTTCTCCTACTAAAGAGAGAAATGAAGTTGGGTTTTCTTAAAAACATTTTCTAAAACATTTTGAGTACCAAAGAGTGTAAAATTGTACTATTACTTATAAAAGGTCAATAATAAATATAGGAAACTAAAATTAATGTATTTATTAAACAATTATACAAAAATTTCTTCTAATGGAAATTCAAGTGTAAATAATCACGAACAAAATGAGATTGTGAAGTAAAACCATGAAAAGACAAAAACATTGATGTGAGAATAAATAAATTTATAGATTATGTGTATCAAATTTAAGTCCACATAAATAAGTTTAAAAACATAAATATATAGTTAATATCATTATACACATAATCATATAATATTAAAAACAATGAGGAAGCAGTATAACCCACCGAAAAGGAGTTGGGTTATGAAATTTCATTTCCACTTGGAAGGTTTTAACCAAAATACCCATAGAAAATATAATAGAAATTGAAACCCATAATACCATGAATATAAATCAAATAAATATATAATATATCAAAATGGTAAGTATATTCACCAAAATAAATAAATAAGTATTGAATATGAAATTTATCTCATGGAAGTAAAAACGGAGATGAAAATCCCTTATCTTCTGTTTCCTTTTTGTCTGAACATCCTTTAACCACCTGTATATGGTTTTTAACATTTAAATTACTTATTAAATAATAATAATCATATTTATAATATCATATTTTAACTTATTATATTATCTTATTACCCATTTGTTATTAATCTGTCATTATTTTCCCAATTCTGGGTGTTAATTTCCTAATTTGTCAAGTATGTTTTAACTTGTTACTTGTTTTTTTATTAATTAGATAATGGTTTAATAATCTCAAGAATTTTATAAATTAGTCAAATATAATATATATTAAATATATATGTAGTTATAATAATCCATAAGGGTTGTACGTAGTAAATTTAATGCAACGTTCAGGGAGATGGTAGGCCATATGTATGCACAAACACTACTTTCATTTTCATATCATATTTTAAAATAATTAAATGTATAATATATATATATATATGTATATTTATATTATAATTCTAGTATAATATTTATTTAATATATGTTACACATTTTTATTAAAACCATCCTTTATATATTCAATGTATTGCATGAACAAATCACATCACTTTGAGGAGGCGGCAGTCCACACTTCCAAAAACCATGTTATCTTATTTCAAAAAGAGGGAAATCATAATGATATTTTCTATATATAAAAATTATTCAATCATAAATAAAAAAATCACCTATATCATTTATAAAACGTTTTTCGATCATAATTCTCAATCATGAGATGTGAAAAAAGAATAAATAAACAATCATCGTTTCATGTGGCGGTAGTTCTCTGTACACATAAAATATAAGTTTGTTACCCATTGGATCAATGTGTGACTAAGTGAAGGTACAAATAATAACTTTAAAACATCTAAGTATATTGAGGATTCATATTTTTTTATATAATAATTTAATAATAATTTTTATGGGGTGGATAATGATAATAAAACTAAAGATCGTGAGGAAGGATGTTGCCTCTTCTTTGGGAAATTCATTTTTCTTTCTTCCAAAGGGATTCATTTGATGGATTTTATCATAATTTGATTATTATAAAATAATTAAAGTGATTTTGGGGATATATTTTGGAATATAATGGTCAAGAAAAAGTGTCTTGAGGGGTGTGAGGAAGCTGGAGGGGTGAGTACCTTTTTATAGAGAAAGAGGAGTGACATTCTTGTAAATTATTGGAAAGGGAATTAAAACCACAGTTTTCCTATTACATGTGGATCCAATAATGGACTAAAGAGAAAAAAATTTAGGATATTTTTAAAATATTTCCATAAAATTCATTTTGTAAATTTCTCTATGTCATTTTTTCTCATAATTTTATGGTTTAGTTCCTTGTTTAGCTAATTATCTTCTTAATTGTTGTAATTAATTTTTATTGCGTTCACTAGTAATTTTCTTCAAAAAATAATTTTACTATATTAGAAATTAGAAATTATGATTATTAAAAATATGGAATCAATTTATCAAAATTCTAATGACATAAGTGGGAGAAATTAATTTAAATCCAATCCCGTAGAGAGGACGACAAAGCTTGTTTTTAAAGTAAAATGATCAAACGTTTGCTAAGTTTTTATATACAATTTCAAAGCGAAATTGATTACAATGAGAAAAATTGGATTAAATTATATAAAATTTATATAATTAAGCTTTAAATCCAAAATAAAATATAATTTAACCTTATAAATAATTTAGATGAAAAACAAGTTCTGAATTAAAATTCAGAATTGTTCATTATTCATCAAAAAATGAAACTTCACTGAAAAGTAACAAAAATTTACTATAAGATAATTTTTATGTTCCAATATTTAGTATTATGTTTACTTTGACATATAAAAACAATAAAATTTCCAAAAATTATATTCAAAATAGATTCTCTGTTAAATGGTGGTAAAACGACCTTTAAAAAAATATAGGTTTTTATACCTAAAATTGGGTTTGTTATTATCTTATTCCTATAAAATATATTGGATGAATATAAATAATATTTTATTTAATATATATATATATATATGTATATTAGAATAATTTCACTCACTAGTTGTAATTAATTTAGTTTATTAGTACGAAATGACTTTCTGGGCATAAAAATAATTTTCCATAAAATCTTTCTCTTTATTTGAAATTGGTTCTTATACTCAACAATTTGGAACCAATGGATTCCTATTTTATTTTTATAGGACATATATTCTCATAAGTTATTCATTATTATTAATAATTTCCAATTTAATGGATAGGTTATATCTTATTATATTAAATAATAATATTTTAATAATATGTTGTTGTTCAGTAAAACTTGGTCCTGTATGTAATAAAAGTCCTTCAAGATAGTCATTTTTGCATGAAACTTAAGATAACTCCATATTGTGTGCATTTTAATCTATATTATGGATTTATTTTATTTAAAATTTTAAATATATTTTAAATTATTAGGATATTATATTCCCTTATGGGCATGGTGCTGTGTGATATATATGCTATCAAATAAAATGTTCTTATTTTAGAATTTCAAGTTATTACAAAAATTAACAATGCACACATGATTAAAGTGAAATTCACCTAATAGACTCTAGTTGACATTTTAAAATGTTTAATTCATTCACATAATTATCCACATACGCTCATTTTAAAATAATTATTCCAAAAAGTCACCCCATTATGAAAATATTTCTCATAGTGGAAGGTATATCATATATGTTTACAAAAGATTTGTAATTCACCATCCCATGGGCCCCACACTGGTGAAAGTCTGAGATTATAGAAGATTCAAAAAAAAGTATATTAGTGTATTTGAAATTGACAATACAAACACCCAAACCATGCACTGTTTGACCCCAATTCTTAATAACTCACGGAAAATATCCAAAATTGTACAATAAAATTAGAGAAAACCACTAAACAAAGGATAATATAGATTTAAATAGTTTAAAACATGTCTTAGTACATGGTAAATACATATCCCTTATATATTAAAAATATAAATTATAAAAAAACTGGATTATTTAGTCACTATAAAGCCCAAGATAGCTGAAACTTGATCACAATAATGAAAACTATATTGTGAATGTGAACCAAACCATCTTTTTATTGATTATTCTTCAATTTGTCCAACCATCTTATCAATTTTAACTACTATTTGAACTTTAGATATGACCCTATATATGATAGTGGACGCTACTAGTAACCTCCTACACACATGATCATAGAATTATTATCTGGTGAACAAGGAATGCAACTTAAGCTCATCCTCCCACATCTATACTTTCAAAATTTGTCATAGTCTCTAGTTTTACTATATTATTCTTTCATCAAAAATATAAACCACAGTTAAATTTCTTTTTTAATGTTTATAATTTCAAAAAATTATGATACATGGATAGAAAATGAATTATCAACGAGCCTAATATGACCTTTATTTATCTTGTAGTTAGGTTGTTTGTTCCACCTCATGAATACCTCCAATAGGCAACAAGATAGTGACTATCACTAAGATATAATTTCAAACATTTGGGAAGCCTTAACAAAATGATAACCTAAAAACAACCAAAAATATCGAATGTTTTATATTGTAACTAATAAACCAAATATAATATGAAAATTTTACCAGGCTAAAATAACAATGAAAATGAATGGGATATTAAGTAATCATTAAAACACTATAATGGAAAAATATATTCGAAAACCAATTAACTGGGTATATTTTGATCAATATGAAACATATCTCCATTAAAAAGAGGGAAAATCCTTATTTAATGACAGAAGGATTGGTTTTCAATATCCACCATATCCTCTATGAATTTTTATTTGCAAGACCCACCATATCTACATCCACTGAAGGATCCAACAAACTATGTATCATCTGTATAGTCAAAATGTGTGCAAGCATGAACACATTTTGGGGTGAGTAAAAAAATACTAAATAGGATTATCATAGAATTAAAGGTGTGGAAGAAAATATCATCTCCAACCCAATAGATGCAGATAACAATTGGTATAATCAATATATTATTTAAATGTAGTATTACTAATATATATTTATGTTCCAATAAGAACGATTCAAATACAATATTTTTGTGCCCCTAATGAATTAAAGGTATCCAATAAGTATCATATCCTAATAAACCTAAACTACATAACTCTCATAACTTCATTTTAATATTTGTAGAGTTGTATTTTGGTAATCTCACCATGCTATGATGTGTATTATAATAATAGTGATATCAAACCATATATAGGACCCACACCTCATCAAGGGAAGAGTGTATCATTCAAAAAGATTATATAATAAACTTACACAGAACCCATGCTCCATAATTTATAGGGTTTATAGATTTAACAGAAATTATATATCCACATAGAGGTCATATGTGTTAGAATCAAATTATGTAAAAATATAGTCTTATGATAACCAAATATTGTCTCTAGGGAAGGTGAAATTATAAGTTTTTCTAGATTTTTACTATTAAAATGGGGTGCATTTATTTTAGTTGTGTAAAAATTAAGTAATATATAAATTAGAGAATCTATCAGGAGATGGATCAATGATAGATCCAAGGGTTGTAGTGAGGGTGAAATTCTATCAAAATTCCAAAAATGATCAGTCCCTTTATGTTTTTTCAATACGATATATACACTGAGTTGACCAAACTAGATATATATATATATAATAAGTCATTCTAAATTATTATCTATTACATCTCATAAGAATCAAACCCAAAACCTATAGGTTTATTGTATTTTGATATTTTATTCAAACCCATAATTTCTTACTATATGTTTTCAAATTATACAAACTATTTTTCACCCATGATATCATACAGGACATATTAGACACAATTCCCTAATTCATCACATAGGGAGTGAAAACATAAGAATAATTTGAGTTAGATGATCAGTAGGGGTAAAAATTTGATATATCAATTTTAGATCATAATTGAGCAAAATATGAACATGATGGTATGAAAAACAATCTAGATATATAGAAATATCATATATAAATAATTGCTACTAAAACATTTATAAAAAATCATGAATCATGGCATGTGGATTTTGAAATAACATAAGAAATGAGTTATAAGTGTCTGGTAATATGATATCATAAAATTGATCCATGAAAATATATCATAGGGATGTCTCATAACATAGAAATATAACACAAAAATAATCATAGAGTATCATTTCATGGATCAATTTTATGATATCATATTACCACACACTTATAACTCATTTCTAAAACATTTATAAAAAATCATGAATCATGGCATGTGGATTTTGAAATAACATAAGAAATGAGTTATAAGTGTGTGGTAATATGATATCATAAAATTGATCCATGAAAATATATCATAGGGATGTCTCATAACATAGAAATATAACACAAAAATAATCATAGAGTATCATTTCTTATTCCAAGGTTCATTTCAAATACAATCATCACATAACGTAATGTCTCCCAAAACACAGTAGATTGGGTTCAATCCCAATTCCCAAAAAACATAATCGGATAGATTCAATCCCTAACCATTTACATTTCATAACATGAGATATAAAACTTTAACCTATTCATTTTATGACAATATAATTATAGTTCCACCCGTAACATAATGAAAATCCACACATATGTGTTCCAGATGATCATGAAAACGTTAATAAATAAATAACACAATAAATAACTCATGATAAATAAATGATATTCTGATAAATTTTTGAATGAAATAAATAAATCATCTTGAGGAATAAATTGTATGATTTCATCAAAACATATCCCCCCTGAAACATAATTAATATTAAAGGATATTTACATTTATGAGAAACACTTTATGAGAAAATTAATTTTTTTATAGAAAAAAAGAAAAATATATTTGAAAATTTTCATAACATTTAATTTACAATTACTTTTTATGAAAATAAACTATTTTAGAAACATATTGATAAATTAAATATAACATACTAAGTAGAGAAATGAAAATATGGAAGGGAATTTTTAAAATTAAATGTGAAGAAAAAATGGGAGAAATTAACTATGCGTAGAATGTAAACAAATATTTATTTAACATATTTTTAGAAGAAATTAAAATTAATCCGAAAGTGAAGTAATATTTAATATAATTTGGGAAAATTAAACGCATCCCAGAATATGAAAAACAATGTAATGGAAGGGGATGATTCCAAACAAATAATTATATATATGGTATGTTCCACTTACAATTATCATTCTAGAAGAACTATAAACCAAATGGGAGGGGAAATGGTGAGAGAAAAGGTAAAAACAAAAATAAAAAGAGAAGGTTAAAAAATATGGATAATTAGAGACAAAACATACAATTTAATATTTACATATAAACAATATAAATTTCAAAATGATATTTGAAAAGAAACCCATAACTTTAATACTAACATCCATTGGCGTTCATTATAAACTTTTATAACACACAAAACCATTTGAATACATTATTTCTAAACCATAATCATATTTATTTTTCTATAAACTATTTAATGACTATAATTTATTCCACATATATTATTTATGTATTGTTTATTTTAATAATCAATTGTTAAAAATTGAAATTTCTTGACACATGTTTTACAATTATGATGTGAATTCTCATTCTTTAATAAAATGATAATAATTCCTAGGTTAATAAATGTTGTGGAAGAATTTTCTTTCATTTTTTATTACTAGGTTCATATGATGGAATGTAAAGGTATGGCTCATGAGAATGGAATCTACACCGAGCTTGTTTTGAATCGTTTATAGGTAACTATAAGTTACATTATAATGTATATTAATTTTTAATTCAAACTTATAGTACTATAATACTAAATAAGTTAACTTTTTAAAATAATATGTTACTATTATAAATATCTTTTTAATAATTAATTTTTGAAATGATGAAGATATTATGTAATTATTCATTTAGGTGGTCGAACTAACCCAAATAAGATAAAGAAATACAAAATAATGAGATTGAGTATAGAGTTATTTTATAGTTGTATTATTTTTACAGAGTAATATTAATGTTAATAAATCATTTTTATACTAGTTAATGATATTTTTAATGAATTGATATGAAAAGGTAATTGAAAATAATAATGAATAATTGGATACTTATTTTGAATAATTCGATCCTTGATAAAATGGTTCCTACAGAATGATGGATTTAGGTTTCAATTAGTAATCTAGAACTACCAAACATGTTAGAAGGATTTAAGAGGGGGGAATTTCTGTATTAATTTAATATATAACCAATTGATAAGCTTAGTTTGAAGTGCATAGAGGGCGGGTCCTTTTATATATGAGTTTGAGGGAAATTTTTTCCGATTCACATTCCATAATGTGTAAGGAATTCCCTTTCATGGAACATATATACAAATATTAACTTATAATAGAGATGCATTATTAAGCCCCTTATATAAATAATCTACTGATAAGGTTATAGATATTTCAAGAATTTGACCTTTAATTTATCCACATTTACCTAATTTTACCCTTACTTAGGTAACTAAGTTTTTACCTCAATAACATTTTTGGTCAAAAATTGAAATTGACCCTCTTACTATATATCAATCCCCTAATTGAAAAATTTAAATAAATGTCATTAAATAAATTTTATAAAAAATATTATTATTAATTTCAATTAACAAACATTAAATATAAAAATATGATTTAGAAAACTGTATTTTAACCATATAACTGAAATTATTATTATCCATAACAATTCATTATAATTCAATATAATAAATTTCATTTGTTTTAATATAAAAACAATAAAACACAATAAATATTATACTCTAAATATTTGAAATTTATCTTCTAAAAAAATACATAAAATTTAAATACAAAAATTTAAATTAAAACATATTTCAATAAACATGGATCCTTATATTATTAATCTTTATAGATAATTAATTATGTATTAGATTTTTTTTATTTTTGTTACCAATAATACAGTAAATATATTTTTTAATTTTATCTAAATAATTGTTTAAAATTTTAAAATTTAATTCGAAATACATTATGTACCATCAATAATTATCATTAAAACAATAGATATATTCACAAATGGATTAATACCAATTTATTTTATATTAAAATTATTTCTATCAATTATATGTCAAATTCTTTATGTGTAATAAATGCTATATATACAATGGTCATATATCTAGTAATTGTATATATAATTACCATATATATATAATAGTCATATTACATTCCAATATATAACCTTAGACATTTCACTAATTTTCGTTCATCGTATTCAATTAGTTCTCTCTAAAAAATTCTATTATTTTTCAATTATTTTTCATTCTTTTTATAGATATAATCAACGCTATGATATTCAAAGAAAATGATTTGGATAATGATTTTTTATTCATGTTATTTTTATTTGCTTGTGGTATTACTCCCCTAGAAATTTTAATATCAATGTTTTAAATTCAAATATTATACTGTTATTGTATTTGTCTTATAATTTTACATTTAATCTCATGAAAATATATATATTTTTATTTTAGTTCAGTGATTCCTGTGAAACAAGATATTAAAAAAATTATATGAATAAAAATATGGGTTTTCACATTCTACCTCCCTTAAAAAAATTCATCACACATTCATTACTCAAATAAAAATTGATTAGTATAATTATACCACAATTTATGTTCATGTTCCCACATTGATTCCTTAGTCATATGATTAATTTAAGGAAGATTAACTAGTGGAGTGGTTATATTTTATAGTAATATATCTCTAATATAAAAAATATAGACCAATTTTTTCTTAAAAGAGAGTCAATGTCTATATTTTATAACATATATGTTTAGTACATGTGATGGATTAGATTTATACTTCTTTAAAAGTGATATAATGAATAGATCATGATCTTTTGAGTGGTTTGTTGTAAGTGAGAGGTGATAAGATACCATCTCTACATGATTGTGGATTTAAAGAGGTCTTACGTGTCTAGGGATAAACTTTCCCTTATTTTAGAATCTCATAACCCTATTCTATTGGGATATTTTTCAAAATATATTGTATCTTACTTCAAACTCCAAATAATTTCAATGATTATCGACATATCTTTTTTGTTGGCATTGATTTTCATTGATATGTCACTAAAAGTACCAAATCATCTCCAAAATTTCATTAGAAATATATGATCCCATTATATTTATCTCTTTCAATAAAACCCAACATGCTAGAGTTCTATACCTCCTCTAATATAGTTCCTCATATAGTAACATTTTAATATTGGAATGGATAGTGGGGTTGTATGGGAAACTATTAGAAAATTAAACTCTGTAAATTGATGTATAGTCATGACACACCAAACCATGGCCATTGGTCAGCCTATGGACAGAGGGAAAGGTTTACTATGGTTGTAGGTATCATACTACCATGGTAAAAGACACATATAGACATAACCAAATGCATGAAACACATTTCATTCTTGTAAAATGTGTGAGGAAAATTTGGGATAACCTTACTATGATAGGAAATACAGCCTATGTACATAGGCGGATAATGAAAACATAATTTTGATACCGTAATAGTATAAGAAGATCCTATCACCATGAGAAACTACAACTATAGTGGTAGGCCCACATGGATACCCCTATCACCATATGTGATTATGCCTAAGGTGGTAGACCATACCATCCCACAGTAATGGGAAAATTTTCTCATGTAGTAGACTGGTGTGGATACACCTTTCTGCATATGAAATTGTGGTTTTGGAGATATATCAACCCATATTCCCCATATCTCCAAGGGACATTATGCTTATAGAAATACACCCATGGGGATACCCACATCCACCTTGGGTAAGTATTTCCATTAAATTAACCCATTTCCATATTTCTATGGAATGATGTACCTATGGTGGTATAAAATGTCAATAACCCTTCCACTAATGAAATTTTGGCCAGTGAAGGTACACTATAACCCCTAATACCTTGTGAAAATGTGTTAGTTCTCTTAGACCAACATCATAACCACATACCTCCATAATCACAAGTGGCCATCATGTTATACCCACATAGATACCCACTACATGAATTAGAAATGATAGTTTTGGTGGTAAACCCATTGGATAACTTCTATATCCATGAGAAATCAAGATAATAGGGGCAGGTCCATATAGCTGGTGCCTAACAACATGGGAAATTTTTCCCATTGCGTTAGGCCAACATACAGATATCAACAACACAAAACAACATGTTTTGTGATAATAATAATAAAAACTTGATAAATATTATATACATAATTATATATATAGTGATATGTATAGTTATATATATATATATCTATATTCAAGGGATAAATTGTGTTATGTATAATATTATAGTTAATAGACCAGTTCTCACTACATATATTTTCTTTAAATCAAAATTCATAGGTTGTGACCACAAGTTGTAGTGTCATGTGACCATATCCTACACATGAATATAGATATTTTATCTCAAGAGATTCTAATAAATTACAAGGGTAATAGTTTATAAGGTTATAACTTTCCCACAACTATAGGCCATGGGTCTATGGCTATACCAGAAGCATAGACAACATAGATGACCATGGATGTACAGAATGAAAATGAGCACCACCCATGGACATAACCATTTTTTTGTATTGAAATATCTACTAAAGTAATATATTTACCCCAAAATCATTTTAGATCCATTGAATATGATATCAGTATATCCTCAAGATTTAGAATAATCTTTTTTTATTGACAATAAATTTCAGGATGATAATCCCAGATAATTCTTAACATTGTTTTCAATGAATTGTTAAAGACATCACTAGAACATCTTGGTAAACATCTATTATTGATATAATATAATGTAAATTTATACCCCATGTAGACTTACTTTTTAAATTATGTATATCGTGGGAACTTGACTGAGTTATTAGTTCTCCCAAATAGCAATGAAATATGACAACTTCTTAAACAAATAAACTAGAACCCAAATTGCATTACAGACCTTATATATATTTGGAGGACCTATAATGAAATATATGGTGTTGTTCTGATAGGATAATAAGATTTTAAAGATGAATGCAATAGAACAAGTGAATTTTATTTTATATAATAAAACATAAAATCTTCACAAACATCTTATATGAAAGTAATCAGATATAGAAATTCTTATACACAACAAAAAAGTAGAACTAAGAAAAATTTATTACAATTTTTGAAAAATTCATTACGTAAGAACCTTGTTCTTTAATTATGGTAAAAATACTTTACTCTTTATGAATTAATTGTTTAAATTTATAAATTTTTCCTTTTATGAACTCTCATTGATGTTGTAGAGGTATTGGGGGTGTCCGTATCTGGTTTAGAGCCTAGAACCCATGTATTGGGGTGAAATAATCCTAGTGCATGGTTAGTTTAAATCATGTGGGGAAGGCCTCATGGTTATATAAAACTATGTGAGTTTGTATTGTGAGGAGGGTAAGGCTACATGGTTAGACCAAACAAATCGATTATAGGAACACAACCGTGCAACCATCTGTGCAATTTTGACAGTGGGTTTTACAATGATTTTCACACTGTTAGTTAAACCACGAGGGGTAAAACCTTTGAGGCTCCCTTCTCTATAGCTAAACGTGCATGGTTGGTGTATAGTTTGTCAAAAAATGAATATTTGGAACACATTTTGTCAAACTGTGAACCTAAATTGTTCGACCTAGATATTTTGGGTAAAATGACAGAAATTCCCTTAAAATTATATTAAATAAACCTAAATTGTATTTCCTCCAATGAATAAAAGAAACTCCATTTTGAAGACTTTATGGTGGCTATTGTAGGAATTCAGGTAAATCATCTTTCTAATCATGGACACAAGTGCTACTTGTTTCATTGGATCTTTATTAGTAAGATCTCAATTAATTTTGACTCATTCCACATTTGATTTGGTATCAGTTATTCTATTTAGGTGAAAGTTAATTCTTCCTATTATTAGTTACCTCATAATTTCTATGAATTTCTCCTGATCTAAGCCAAATTAGGTGATCATACTAGATAGGTTATCATGTACGGACCCACTGTAGGTGGTCTCGTGCCTTTCATTTAATGACAAGTGGTTATATATACTCTGTTGTGTTGTGTGTCCAATTTTTAAAGCATGGCCCTTTTAATGAGTTTTAATCCTTGATTTGAATTGTTTAGAATGGTCTATGCAGTTAAAGAGGTTGTTATTGGATGTTTGTAGGTTTCTAACATGAATGAACCTCCCCTTTGGGTGTGTTGATTTTATAAATGGACAATCATGGGTAGATTAACCTTGGACACCCTTAGTCATTCATATTACCACTATCAAGGGATGTTTAATATTTAATTGATAATATTAATCAAATTGAAATATCAATTGTAATTGAATTAGTTAATGGGATGGGATGATTGATCATGAACATTGGTCCACGCCATGCAATTATTTGATTAATCATGAATTTATCTTTATTTTGATATGCCCTTATGAGTTGAAATAGATATTATACCTTGTATATGCTTGTTGGTATTGAATTTATTTTATAATGATTTTACCATGTGGGTTAAATAGAGGAAAGCCTTTTATTCTTGGATAATTAATTGAGTCTAATTTTGAGTTGAGTTTGATTTGAATTGGTTAGGCTGATGACCCTTGGTATAATTCAATTTATTAAATAGTTTTCAAATGGTAAAATTCTTGTATGCCTTGGGTGACACAAGTATTCAAATAATAATTCAAAGGAAGGACTGAATTGGATTGAATGTTTCTTATGCCTAAGTGAAGCTTGGATTCCCTAGAGGACTGCCAAGGACATAGTCTAAGGCTTGAATTATATGTTAAGTGATATAGGGTTTTATATGTGAATTATATAGACATATCCTGAAGGTAATTTGATCATTATTACATGGGTGATACTTTGGAGCCCATAGTGGACCACCAAGGATGGACTCTAATGGTAGTGATGTTTTACTACACCTATAGTGATACTTGGATTCTTCCGAGGTATGAAATGGATGGGATATTATGGTGTTATTTTATAATATACATGGAGTGATAGATGGATTCCATATTAATAATTACCAATATGAGCTCAGTTTCATTAAATAATAATGAATGAATTTTTTTATATGACACTCCTTATAAGAAAAAACACAATATTGGATTAGGTCATTCATTGCAATTTATGGATGGCCTATTAAGAATTCTTGGGTACACTACTATGGGGGATGTCGGGCTATGTTCTAGGTCTCAAGAATTATTAATTAAATGAGATCGAATGGTTAAATAAATATTATTATAAATATACATGCCTAACTTTTATTTCATATACTTACTAATTAAATGAAATTTATTACTTGAATTTTATTATAAATGAGAACATGGACTTATTGGATGTTTACATTTGAGTATTTCATTTACTTGTTATATTTTTCCAACATATTGCTACTAAATGTTCACTAAATAGATGAATCAGACCTTGGTTGGATTCCTACTAGGAGTATTTATCACAATTTATTTCATCTACCTTTGTATACCCAAATAGAATATATGATTTCAGGATTGGAAAAGGGAAAGAACCATACAATAGGTTCTTAATTTCTTCCTTGGAGTAGGGGTCATGGGACCGAGATGTGGATCATGATGCTAGTATGATTATTTTTGTCCTTTTAATACATTTGTTGCATGTGTTTTACACCTGATATGTATACATTTTTTGGCTGCATTATTAAATTCATATGACATCATTCACCATCATAATTGTATTAGATCCTTTTTTGATACTTTTATCTTTTCCAATTAAGTATCTGTTGACTGTATGATTTACTTCTTCTTATATTTGTATGCTATTTTTATTCTAACATGTTACAATCTTATAAGAGGGAATAGTTTCTCCATGGGATCACACTTGGCCCTCACTTATAGTTAGTATCTTATGGTATTTGGGGAGATGTTCATGAAGTCATGTGGCCAACTAGGCTTGGAGCACCTTTCAGTGACATCTGGGTTTGTGACATAACAATGTTATATCAAAGTATTTTGTCTCTTGATTTTCATTAATATTTAGAAAAAATAGATTGGGATGGGAGGGAATAAGATTTTGGTAATGACCTGTGTCCAGAAGTACCTACCCCGCGTATAGGAAATATCCAAATTTCCACAAATGAAATTTTTGTTTTTTCGATTTTGACCATTACAGTCGATTTTATTCCACTCTTGGGTGATGAACTTAATTTATTTTTTTATTATTGATATGATTATGGGTTCTATATTATTGTAACATGACGAGTTAATGGTATTCCATCTCCTGCATCATATATAATGTTTTTATAAATCACATTACATGCTTTATGAACTACCATTTAGGATACATTACATGTTTCATGTTGTTGTGATAGATTTAGTGATATATATATACATGATTCTATGATAGGTACTTTGGAACATGTTATGGAACGAAATATATGGACACCATAATTTGGTTGCTGGGGAGTATGGGTTCTCATGGATCAAAAATTGACGAACCATATGGTTCAATATATTTAATGTGAATTGTGTTAACTATGAAATGAGAATGAATTCAAATGAAAATGAATGTGTGAATTCAAGTGAAAAATAATTTGGGAACACAATTGGTTAAAGTGGAGAACATGGACCAGAACCAACCTTAGTAGTAGGAAGTAGGTAGTATCTCTTTGTTATGCATGATTTATATATCATCCAAATGCGAATCATGTTGCAGGGAAAGGGCTGTTTTCTTATTTGGGAAGGCTGGTACCTATCCTATATCAGTTTCTGTGGTTTTTAGTTTTGAACATTTATATTTTTCTCAAACTGTGGATTATGCTCAATATTTTAGAGGTATGACACCGCAACATCCTCTAGTCATATTCCAAGAGGGTGGCATTGACCACACTCTGGATGTGGTAGGTCATGGTATACCAATGGATCCTCTAGTCATTCCGGCTATGAAATGTATACTTGTAATAGACACACATGTTGAGACACAGTTCTGGGAAGGCTTTATGCAGTTCCTACAAAATTTTTTGGGAGCAATGCGACCTACCCCAACTATGGAAGAGTTGAATCTTGTGTTCCAACATTTTCATCTGCCCAGGTTTTTAGGGGATAATAGGACAAAAGATTTGGAGTCATGGATAGGGGTCATTCTATCAATAATTGAGCATCTAGAGACACCTTCTGAGAGGAGGTTAATGATCATTATGTATATGTGGTAGTATTAGGAAGAAGATTGTGGGACATCAGAACTCAGACAGAACGTCATTGGGAGATTTCCTAGAGATATTTTCATATGGAATTAGTTGATTATTTCTGTCCTGTTACATTGAGGGTCGATATAGCCTAATATTTTTCACACCTATAGCGATAAATGGTATCAGTTATTGATTACTAGGCCCTTTTTTCTGAGATAAAACACTCCACACCTATTCTGATGAGTGATGAGTTATCTAAATCCAGGCGATTCAAGGATGGTATCATTTACAACATCCAATAATAGGTTAATATATTTAGGTTGACTACCATTTTGGAATAGTGAATTGGGGGCTTATCATATAGCATAACTTGAGAGAGGTAGGGGTGGAAGCCAGGTTTTCTCAGTAACTAGATCAAGTACTACATCGATAAGTAGTAGGAAGAATCATTTGGATCTTCAACACGGTGATCATAGAAGTTAGGCCATATAATCAGGTATCCAGGTGAGGTGGTACTAGTGCGTTTGGCTATAATATATTGGGCCACAGTTTATGAGGGGCCCATTCCAGTGACAATATTTTAGAAATATGAGCCACCTACATCAGTTTTGCAGAAAATTTCCTCCAACATCTAGTGAGAGAGGTTCAAATTTGACTCCATGTTCAAGTTCAGGGTCAGAAGTTTCTCATCAGGAATGGAGATGGATTATTGGTAGCTGATTATGCTGAGGTGGTGGTTATGAACATGGTATTCAGACCCCAATTTGACAATGACGATTGGGTGGATCTTCTGAGGTTATCCAGGAAGCCATGATATAAGGTATTCTCATAGTTTTACATTTGTGAAAATTGTGGAGATAATTGAGATTAGTGTTCAAACATCTGACGGTTTTATGAATCTTGACACTCCATTGGGGACTATAATGTGGGATGTATGATAGTTCATAGAGTGATCCATTGAGGTTGGTGGGAGTTACTTCGTATGTGACCTATTTTTCATGGAGAAGACATGATTTTATATCATTTTTAGGATGGACTGTTTGGTCTTATTTTATGTTTTCGTTAATTTATATCACCAAATGGTGACTCTTTCATCACTAGAGGGCATAAATTTTATTCACAATTGTTAATGGGATGTCCAAACTAATAGATATAGACTCGAAATTCATTGGAAAGGCTAGATGAAAGCCAAGATTGCGAGTTTATATCTAGATGATTGGGGAACGCGTCACACAAATTTCCCTCCAGTGGTTGATCATTTCAAGGATTCATTTCCAGACAATTTTTCTTAATTTTCTCTAGTGAGAGAGGAAGATATCTCTATCAAGCTAGTTCCAAGAGCTACATCATTATCCATTATTCCTTAAAGGATGGCTACTATAGAGATATAAGAGATCAAGACGTAGCTAGGGGATTTAGAGGTAATGTGGTTTATATGACCTAGTACATCTCTATGGGGTTAAATTTTCATATTTGTGAAAAAGAAGAATATAACTATCAAGATATATGTGTATTACCATAAATGTAACTGACTAATAGATAAGAACCCCTAACCTCTACCACAGATAGATAAAATCTTTAACAATCTTCAAGTACCTCAGGTCTTCTCAATGATTGATGTGAGATCTATTTATCATCCGGTTTGTTTTAGAACACCATACATAACTCTCATTACCTTACACAGTAGGTATGGTATATATGAGTATTGGGTTACATTTTTCAGTCTCATGAATGAACCCACGGTCTTCCTGGAACTAATGAACTGATTGTTACATCCTTATCTAGATTATTTTGTTCTAGTTTTCATGGATGATAGCTTGGTGTATTCTCATAATCGACACAACCATGACAAACATCTTGAGATCAAATTGAATATGTTGATATATCATCAATTATATTCTAGACTCACAAAGTGCCACTTCTATATGGATTGATTTCAATTATTAGGTCACATTATCTCAGAGACAGGAGTGTTATTTGACCTAGAGAAGGAGAGAGGTGTGGTTTCCTGGGAGCATCCCAAGAAATTATTTGAGGTATAGATTTTCTTGGAGTTTTCTGTTTACTGTAGGCATTTCATAAAAGACTCCTCATGCCTAGAAGTAACACTTACATACTTGACTAAGGAGGGTCTAAATTTCGAATGATCAGATTCCTTTAAGATGACCTTTCAGGTGCTAAAAGGGAGATTGACGGCAGCACATATACTGATATTTCTAGATCCAGTGATGAGTTACAATATTTACTATGATGCATCAAGTATTTAGCTAGGATCAGTTCCTCTGATGGATGATAGAGTCATGGTGTATGGGTCCCGGAAGTTGAGGCCACACTAGAGTAATTACACGACGAACAAAATCGATTAACTATAGTTTTTCATGCACCTCTTTTTTTGGAGATATTACTTACCTGGAGATCATTTTGGGGTGTACATGGACCACATAATCCTCAAGTATATATTTACACACCATGACCTTAATTTGAGGTAGTAGAGGCTGGTGGAATACCTATTGTATTTTGATTTCATGTTTTCCTACACACATAGTAAATTTAATGCATTAGAGAATACACTGAGTAAGAGGAACAAGATACAGGATGTTCATCAGAACAATAACGAGTGGATTCTTATTGGAATGTTCAATATGATGCACTTGATGGTGCAAGATAGTCATTGTTTTCTTTTCTATCTTATTTAGATGTTACCTCTCCCCTTCTGGATAGAGTTAGGATGAGGAAGATATTAGACTTAGAAGGCCTTGTATTATTGAAGAGTGTGGCAGGTGTGGACCCTCTTCTTGGTTAGAGAGTATGTTAGGAAGAAATTATACATTCACATGGTTTCATATGTTTCTCTTTAGGAATGAATGAGGAGTTGATGCATGATTTTCATGCTTCATCTTGGGATGTTTAACCCGACATCACCAAAATGTATCAGGATTTACATCATCAGTACTGATGGACAGGTATGAAAAGATATGTAGCTAGTTTTTTCATGTGGTGTTCCACCAATCATTAGGTGAAGGCAGAACACTAGTAACCAGTTGGACTTTTACAACATCTACCCATCCCAAAGTGGAAGTGGGATGATGTTGCGATGGAATTAATGATTGGAATACCAAGGTAGCCTAGTGGTAATGATGATTAATGGGTTATTATTGAAATGGTCATGAAGGTTTCAAATTTTCTACTGATCAAGGAAACAGTCATTGATGATGATATTAGGTGGTTGTATATCTTTAACATAGTATGAATTCGTGGGGTCCCATATTCTATCATTTCAAATAGGGACGTCTGTCTTACATTTCATTTCTGGAAAGGGATATAGAGGGTGTTGGGTACACAACTACTTATGAGCACATCATATGACTCCTAGGAAAATGTCCAGTTCGAGTGCATGACTCAATTTCTTAAGGACATGCTGTGAGAATGAGTTCTAGATTTTAGGGTCTCTTGGGAGTGGCATTTAGCGCTAATTTATTTTTCCTACAAAAAAATATTTTAGGATACTATTCTAATAGTATCTTATGAGGCTTTGTATGGTTGGCCATTTTGATCACCCCAGTGTTGGTTAGAGGTAGAAGAGGTAACTATGCTTGGACCTCATCTTATTCCGGTGACCATAGAGCAGTTGAAATTGATTCATAAGTGGATAGATATGGGATATCCACTTCCAAAATCATATGTCGATCACTGTAGTTGACCTTTACAGTTCATGTTTGGGGATTGGGTTTTCTTACATGTTTCACCAAGGTAAGAACACATGAGAATGAAGAGATATCATAAGCCTTTTTCATGGAATGTCAGACCATTCCTGATTATGGAGAGAGTCAGGTTAGTAGCCTATCAGTTGCAGTTACCTCAGAGGAACCAAGTCATGAACAATGTCTTCTTTGTACCTCAACTTTGATATTATTATTCAGAACCATCTCATTGTTTTCACCCAATGAAGGTTGAGTTATAGGTACATGGATCCTCTGAGGATCATTATATTCTTGTTATGGATCGTACCATGAATCTTATTTGAGGCTAGTTAGTTCCTTTAGTATGGGTTTTATGGAAGCATGACCGAGGACAAGATGAGACCAATTAGCGGGGGGCTGATGAATGAAAGAAATGGATAGTGTTCTTCAAAGATCATGCTTTACCACCCATAGAAGGTAAATTCCGGGATGAGTGCCTTTAAAGGGAAATTTATTAAGAACCAGGTTCTTTATTTGAGGTACAAATCCTTTCTATTTCATCATTTCTGAATTTAAATATTTAAATGTGGATATTTGTGAACTCCCTTGGAAGATATGGTGGTAACAGGGGTGTTAAAGGCTAGTTCAGAGCTCAAAACCCATGTTTTGTGGTGAAATAATCCTAGAACATGGTTACATTAAACTGTGTGGGGGAATGCTGCAAAGTTAGATAAAACCATGCGAGGTTGGATAGTTAGACAGGGAAGGATGCACGGTTTGAACAAACCATGTGATTTGGGGTGCACATCCATACAAATATGTCATCAATTTACACAGCGGGTTTCAGAAATGTTTTAACACTGTTAGTTAAACCATGTGGGTAAAACCTGTGAGGTTCCCATTTCTATAGCTAACCATGCACAGTTAGCACACCGTTTTTCAAACGTTGTGCCTAAACCGTACAACCCATATATTTTGGGAAATATGACCTAAATTCCCTTAAAAATTCAATTAAATCAAAACTAAATATTATATCCTTAATTGTAACGCCCTCGACCCCAGTTACCCAGAGTCAGTGCATTATTAAATAACATTGGCATGATCACAAGGGATAAAATCCCGAAAGACCGATCAGTTCAGTAGCCTTGGAAGTACTAGATACAAACATAAGTTATACATTAAATTATGAAATGAAAAAAGCAACATTGTATCTCCTTTTAACACAATAATCCCCCTTAGACTATCCCTATAGGTTAGTTATAATAAAATTCTTCACATCCTGGGAAAAATAAAACACAGAAAGGGGTGAGCTCAAGTGCTCAGTAAGGATAACAATATAGAAGAAAATTTTATAAATAAGCATAAACATTTATGGCAATGTATACGACTAAAACAAAATCCTTTTAAACTGAAACTTCAGTATATTATGGAAAATATAAATCAAATAATTCCATTTACTTATTCACTGTGATATTCTACTAGTCGAATAATCACATGTAATATCAATAGCCAATTTCATAATGATGGAATGCATAATGCCAGACATCATAACCACATAGTCAAGGCCTCGTTCTAATACTATAAATAAGATTTTTTGAAGGCCTTATTCCAAGACACTAGTTTTTCTCTTGAGACCTATAGATGCATCGAGGAGCTATAACAACCTCCACCAATCACATACTAAGTCTAATGCATTCCACATATGAAAAGGCTGAAACATAACATAAACATTTGTATTAGAACTAGCATACTAAATTTCAATAATTTTACCATAAACCATGAATGGTATAAAAATATCAAATCCACAGTCAAACATATCACAAAAACTTCAATATAATATGGAAGATTGTATCATAATAAATCAAATTCAAACAAGCATAAAATCCAACAAAGGATGTTGACATAGATAAAATCAAAATTATTTTAGAGAAATATATATTTATATTTTGAAATCATTTAAAATTAATGAAATTGTAAAATAACACATTTATTTTGTAAATATTATTATTAGATTTTAAGGTAAGCTTTGAATGTGTTATAACTACAGAAAATTGCCGCACCCGTCATAGAATTTAAAAAAAACCATGTTTCGTTAATTTTGTTGAAAAGGCCGTAAAGGAATTTGGAAAATGATGGGAAGATTCCTTTATAAACATTTTATAAAAAAGAAAACAAGGGTATAAATGAATTTAACCCATAGTCTAGGTAATTAATTTTTTTTGAAATCCAATTTTAATAAACACAGATGTGGATGATAAAAAGGTCCCAGTATATACTCATGTATAAACAACCTCTGATAATGAATAGATTGTAGAATTAACCCTTACCTTGTAATTTTCCTTGATCAATGGTAATTTATCCCCCTGTATAATAGTTAAATAATTTTTATTAAATTATAAAAGAAGCACATACATAAATATGATATCATATATGATCTTCTAATACTGCTTTGTCAATAATATTTCAGTAGTATCATCATTTTGGGTGTTAACTGATTTGTTTTCCTTTATATGCTTGGTCACGTAAGATATTTTTTTGTTAGGGATAGGATTTATTTGATTCATATCCAGAATGATATTAAGTATTTAAACAATAATTTTAATCATAAAATGAAAATTATTCTTCAATTGTTATGATGGGGAATTAATTTCACCACGTTCGTGGAGACGGTAATCCTTACGTACACACGATCGACAATATCATTACATTGATTGTGAAATCACTTGTAATTGGATGGTATATCATATATAAAGAATCCTTAACATGTTATATTTATTATTTATATTAGTTATACTTATTATTATACCCAGAAAAATAATTAAGTGATTGAATAACAAACTACACCACGATATGGAGATGGTAAGCCGTACGTACACATGTAGGGTGACTTGTCATTCACATGATGGATAGAATAATGAATATGGTTGTAACCTATTTATAATAATATTACTGTATGTATAAGTTACTGGATTTATTATTTTGGTATGGAAACAACAAAGAAAGAGGAAGTGGAAGAAGAAAAGAACTTTGAAAGAGGTGGTGAAATTATTATCTCTTCTTCGTGTGTTTCCTTTGGAGTTGATCAAAAGGGCCCCTTAGGTTGGATATATGATCAATGTAAGGAATTTAGGTTTAATTGAGGGAAGTTGGGAGGATATTTGAGTAGGGTTTGGCGGAGCCAAATGGCTTTAGGGGTGTGATTTTGAGAGAATGGGAATACCCTTTTATAAGAGAGGTGAGGGTCACTTTAGGAAATGTTTGAAATATTATTTTATTATACAATTATATTCGGTTTATAATGGCTCTAAAATGATTCCTTTCAATTATAAGGTAGGAATGGGTTTAAAAACTCTCAATAAATAGGTTTCAGATAGGTTTAGGTCACCATATTAACCATATCTTTTAGATTTATCTATTAGTTAAATTGTTTAACTTTTACCATGTATTCTTGAATTATTATAATAAATGGTTAATAAAATTCATATAAAAAGCCAAGAGAACTACAAGTGGTTCATTATTATTATATATAACCTTATATAAGTCCTTTGGCTGAACCTTATATTTTTAGGAATATTATATAAATTAATAATATAGTATTTGTTTTAAAAACTCATTTATGTCAATTTTGACATTATTTGGTATATTGTTTTTGTTAAAGTCATAAAAACTTTTTCACTTAAAAAAATTATTTAATCAACCCAAAAAGTCATAGTAACCTAGAAAATTATTGTAATTCATCATTAGTCTCAATTTATATTTATTTTGATATTTATAATATCAATTATTTTAATTATTCATTAGTAGGATAATTATTGCATCATCATTGTATCATGAATAAATTTACATATTTAATGTCTAAAAATTATAAATATAATACCATTATGTAGTAAATATATTTATATTTCTAATTAATATTTATAGTCGAATTTATCTTATATATAACCATATATTAAAAATGGTTTAGTTATTAAACATTGAATTTAACACTTTTAACTCTTCTTTAAATAAAATAATAATAAATGTTCTAATATAATCCCAGTGGACCAAAAGGATAATATTTTATTCCTAATGTTGATTTTTATCAAAATAAACTTATCTAATAGAATTAGGACATGTGTAAGTGTAATTATAATATCATTTTTTATCTTTAATTATGCTATTTACTTTTAATCGTGGTAAAAAAAAGTCAAAAGTGACTGTTCACAAAATAATATTTTCATCTTATTGAACCAAATTTTACATACTGATGTCAACCGTGTCTCTCATATTTTTTTAAATTCAATTCACATAAGCGGTAAAATTATGTTTTATGCACATTTTCAAATGCGCCTAGAAGGTGGGTAAAAGACAGTAAAAAGTTCAGTAAAAATTTATATATCTAATATTATTATAAAACGAATAAAATAAATTAAATTGAACATATATAGGTATTATGTATCTATTTATACCTGATATAAATTTCAATAAAATATCAAATTATTTATCAAAAATGTTGGTTTAAAACAATAACATAGTGTTTTTCACTATTCATCAAAAATTGAAAGTTTTCTGAAAAATATCCAAAATTATCCCTAAGCTCATTTTTATAGTCTGAATCCAAAAATGATGCCCATTTTGAAAAATAAAATTTATAAAATTTCAAAAAGTTGGTATTACTATTAATAACATCTTGTTTGATTGGTCGTGGTGTGTTAAAACTTCATGTTGCGTAAAACTCAAGCAATTCCATTATTCAAAGGGAAATGTTCCATAGAATCTTGTGGTGTTACATTCTAGGATCCTTTAAATAATTTATTCATCAAAATTTTAGAATATTACTGAATAAAAAAGTTCGTGTGGTTCTTCATCATACGTTCCTCGGGTTCCCATGTTGCCTCTTCCATCTTAGGATTTCTCCGTAGAACTTTCACCAGACGAGTCGTCCAGTTTCTCAAAAGTTGCTCTCTAATATCAAGACTTTTTGATAGTTTCTTCAAAATAAGAGAGGTCGAGTTCTAGTTCTATTTCTTCATAGGTGAGTACATGAATAGGGTCAGGCATTTATTTTCTCAACATTGATATGCGGAACACATCATGAACATTGGAGAGACTTGGAAGCATTGCCAAATGATAAGTTATAACTCCAATTCGTTCAATAATTTCTAAAGGTCTGATGTACCTGGGACTTAATTTACCCTTTTTACTGAAAAATATAACACCCTTACATGGAGATACCTTTAAGAAAACATGATCTCCTACTTGAAGTTCCAATTCCTTCATTTGGTTATCGGAATATATCTTTTTCATACTTTGAGATGCTTTGATTTGAGTTTGGATAATCTTCACCTTTTCCATTATTTCCTCAAAAAGTTATGGGCCTACAAGTTTTCTTTCACCAACATCATCCCAACAAGTTAGTGTGTGAAATCTCTTTCCATATAAAGCTTCATATACTACCATCTGAATACTTGAATGGAAGCTATTGCTATAGGAAAATTTTACGAGAGGTAAATATTGATCCCACATATGTTGAAAGTAATGTGAGAATGATCTCAACATGTCATCTAAGGTTTGAATAGTACGTTCTAATTTTCCATCAGTTTGAGGGTGGTATGCAATGCTCAAGTGAAGGTCAGTATCCAAAGCCTTCTGAAGACTTTTCCAAAATATTGATGTAAAATTGGGATCACGATCAGAAACAATCGATAGGGGTATTCCATGAAGTCTTACAACTTCATTAATATATAATCTTGCTAGATGTTCAAGTGGTAAATCTTCTATTATAGAAAGAAAATGTGATGAATTGGTAAGATGATCAACAATTACCCATGTTACATAATTCTTTCTAGGAGTCTTTGGTATTCCCATAACAAATTCCATCCTAATATCAACCCATTTCTACTCAGGTATGGGAAGAGGTTTCATGAATCCTCTAGGATTTTGTCTTCTAACTTTCACTTATTGACAAACCATACATCTTGACACATAATTAGAAATCTCTCTCTTCATGTTTTCCCTCAAAAAATGTTCCTTCAAATATATATATATATCTTATTTTTACCAGGTTTTATAGAGAAATGGGAGTTAGGAGAATCATCCAACAATTCCCTTTTTAGGTTAGGTTTTTCAGGAACATAAAGAATCTTCCCAAATTTCAAAATCCCATCTTCATATACGAAGTCGATCAATCTCCCATCATTCACATATTTAATTTTCTTTTGAAACTACTTATCATTAGTCTAAGAAATGTTTAAAATTTCTGGTAAATATGGTTTACCAACCATTTGAAAAAGTATTGATGTTTCACCTTCCATGATTATTCTTATATCCATCTTTACTAGATCCATGAACATAGGATCCCTTTCAATTCACATCTTGTTCAAAACTCCATGATCATGTTTCTCAAACCATCTGCCACCTTATTTTCCTTCCCCAGGTGGTAGTTTATAGTGAAATCATAATCCTTGAGTAGTTCAATCCATCGTCTTTGCCTTATGTTGAGTTTTTTCAGTGGGAAAATATACTTCAAACTCTTGTGATCAGTATATATCTCACATTTTCAGCATATATATAGGGTCTCCATATATTCAAAGGAAATATTACATCTTCTAACTCAACGGCATGAGTATGATAGTTTTATTCATGAATTTTTAGTTTTCGTGATTCATAGGCAATAACTCTATTATTCTGCATAAGGACACAACCAAGTCCTTTCTTTAAAGCATCACAACAAATAACAAACCCATCATTCCCTGATAGTAGAGTCAAGATAGGAGCATTGAATAATATTATCTTCAGTTCTTAAAAACATTCTTCACACTCTTTTTTCCAAACAAATTTAACCCCTTTATGTGTGATCTTGGTTAATGGGTTAGCCAATCGGGAAAAATTCTCGATGAAAAGCCGATAATAACCAGCTTAACCAATAAAACTATGTACCTAACTTATATTCATCAGTGCTTTCCATTATTGTATTGATCTTTTCTTATAAGGATCAATAGAGATTTCATCCTTAAAGACAATATGGCCAAGAAAAGAAATTTCTTGATGCTAGAATTCAAACATGCTAAGAATCCCATATAATTCATTTCTTCTGAGGGTTTTCATAATAGTGCACAAGTGATTTTCATGATCTTCATTGCTTTTGGATTAAAACAAGATATAATAAATAAATACCACCACAAAGTCATCAAGATATTCCTTGAAAACTATATTCATTATATCCATGAAAACATAGAGTGCATTAGTTAGTCCAAAAGGCATTACTATAAACTCGTAATGCACATACCTGGTTCAAAATGCTGTTTTCAAAATGTCTTCCTTCTTCACACACAACTGATGATATCTAGATCGAAGGTAAATCTTTGAAAAATATTTAGCTCCATGAATTTGATTGAATAAATCATTAATGCGAGTTAGGGTATACTTGTTATTTATTGTTATAGAATTGATCTCCCTGTAGTCAATGCACAACCTCATAGACATGTCTTTCTTATTAACAAAAAGAACAAGGGATCCCCATGGATAAAAACTAGGGTGAATAAATCCATTATTACTCAATTCCACTAGTTGTTTCTTTAGTTCCACTAATTCCACAGTGGCCATTCTATAAAGGGTCTTCGATATGGGCCTTGAACCATGAATTAAGTCAATGGAAAACTCAATTTATTGTTCTGGAGGATGTCTAGGTAAATCCTCTAGAAACACATCAAAATATTCTTGTACAATTGGTACATCCTCTATTTCAACATTCTTTTCCTCACCCATAGTTATTTCATTCTTTTCCTCCCCAATAATTGAATTTTCTAGAGCTATTGGGGGTTGATCTAGATAAGAATCAGGTAGTGACGTTTCTTCTCTAAAGATAAGGTACTCATTATCATCATAGATAATTGTAACCTCATTCTTCTTATAATAAATTTTCACATCATGGTTGGAAATCAAATAAATACTAAGGATTATATCAAATTCAATCATGGGTATGATGATGAGATCAGAAGATAAAGAACATTTATATGCCCTAATGGGAACTGATTCACAAAACATTTTTGCAATGAAACTTCCCTTAAGAGTTTTGAATGACATCACCCTTGTTAAATAAAATTGGAAATATCTAATATTCAAAACAAATTGGGAAGATATGAAACAATTCTATGATCCAGAATCAAATAAATAATTTTCTAAACTTGAGGAAACCATTAAATTTCTTTCCACCAAGTCTTTTGGAGCTTCAACCTCAACAATAGTGATCACATAAGCTTGTCATTTCTCCCTTGGCCTTTTCTGAGGTATGTTTTCTTGGAGATTAGGACATTCATTTGCATAATGACCTATTTATCTAAAATTGTACCATTCAGCATTGATAACCTCTTTCTTTCCCTTGCAATCACGAGCTTGGTGGTCTTTTTCACACCACTTGTAACATACATCCCATCCCTTCAGGAAAGTACTAGGTCATTTCTTCCCACATTGAGAAAATAATACTTGGGTTACGTATATATACTGCATTCCTTTATAACCTTTTAATGTTTGCCTCACACTTTGCGACATTCTCATCCTCCCTTTTCCTCAGACTCAGAAATTTTCTTTCCATATCCGCTCGATGGTCATGAGGAAAGTATTTTTCTATGAAAATATCTTTAAACTCCCTCCATTCCATATTGGATACTTCCTTATCCTCCTTTTTATTTTGAATTAATGAATACCATTGATCTACATCTCCCGGGATGTGATAAACTTCCAACACAATTTTTTCCCTTTCGCTACTCCCCAAATCATGAAATATTTTCTTTAAGGAACTAATCCTTTGATCAGATACAAATGGATTTGTTTCCCATTTAATTTTGGTGGTTGTTATCTCATGAAGCGGTATAACATTGATCCTCCACATTGTGGATCAGGGTGCTCGATACGGGTAAGGTTATTATTCAAAACCTAAGTGAGCTGTCCTAGTATGGAGATAAGCTAATCAGCACCAGTTTCATCCCCAGCTCCACTATAATTATCTTGAGTAGGAGGGTAATATCTACATGGATTATGTGCATTGATATGGTTCCCATTCATTCCACTAGGCACCATTTCTAAAAAATGGCATACAATATATTAGTTTATGAATCAGAATACATAATTCCAAACTTGTAAAACACTTAACATAAATTGAATAGTTTATAGATCTAATCCATAATTATAAAAATGTTTTATTTGTGGAAGTATATACTAATAAATCCTTCATAATGGATTTTAAAGAAACTATGAATTATCTTAAGCATATCCCCCGAGAGTGTCATATCCAAGAGTGCAACAAGGCCCATTATTGTGTACCAGGATACCCTAGGTCAAGCCCAAAAAACCTTGGTGGAGTTTTCACTTATAGGCACATTTTTTCCAGAGTCGCATCTACTATCTCGTATCCAGAAAGGGATGTATTGCTTGGAAAATACACAAAATCTCTACATTACCAAAATTTAAAAATGTTTTTTCTATACTACTCCTCAAAGTCTATCTTAGGGAAATGTTATCTAATAAAGGTTTTTCTAAATCTAGTTTCCAAGGTTTGTACTGAACTTACTCAGATACCAAATATAATGCCCGACCCCAGTTACCCATAGTCATTGAATTATTACATAACATAGGAATGATCACAAGGGATCAAATCTCGAAAGACTGATTAGTTTAGTAGCCTTAGAAGTACTTGATACAAACACAAGTTTTATATTACATTATGAAATGAAATAAAAAACATTGTGTCTCTATTTAACACAATAATCTCCCTTAGACTATCCCTACACGTCAGTCATAATATAATTCTTCAAATCTTGGGAAAAATAAAACATAGAAATGGTTGAGCTTAGGTACTCAGTAAGGATAAAAATATATCAAAATATTTCATAAATAAGAATTATCATTTAAGACAATGTATAAGACTAAAACACAAACCTTTTAAAATTAAACATCAGAAAAATTTGGCAAAGATAAATCAAATAATTCCATTTACTTATTCACATAGATATTCTACTAGTCGAATAATCAAATGTAATATCAATATTTAATTTTATAATAATTAAATGCATAATGCTGGAAATCATAACCACATAGTAAAGGCCTCATGACAAGACTACAAATAATATTTTTTCAAGGCCTTGTTCCTAAACACTAGTTTGTCTAATGATAACTACTGATGCATCGAGGAGTTATAGCGGGCTCCACCCATCACTTACTAAATCCAATACATTTTTCATATGAAAATTTTGAAACATAACATAAACATTAGTATTAAAACAAGAATACGAAATGTCAACACTTTTACCATAAAATATGAATGGTATAAGAGTATCACATCCACAGTCAAACATATCACAAAACTTTAAATACAATATGGAATATTGTATCATAATAAATAAACTTTAAACAAGTGTAAAATCCAACAAAGGATTTTGACAGAGACGAAATCAAAACTATTTCAGAGAAATATATCTTTCTATTTTGAAATCATTTAAAATTCATGTAATTTTAAAAGAAAAAAATTCTTTTGAAAAAATTCTTATAAGCTTGTATGGGAAGCCTATAAGGTGTTATAATGGTGGAAAATAGCCACACCCACCATATATGTTAAAAAACATTCTTCCTTAATTTTGTCGAAAAGGTCATAAAAGACTTTTTTTTGAAAAATGACGGAAATATTACTTTATAAATATTTTATAAAAATTAAAAAATGGGTATAAATGACTTTAAACCATAGTATAGGTAATACTAAAAATGTTTTGAAATTCAATTTTACAAAACACAGATGTGGATGATAAAGATGTCCGAGTAGATTATCACGTATAAACAACCTCAGATAATGAAGAGATTGTAGAATTAACCCTTACCTTGTACTTTTCCATGATTAAGGATATTTTAAACACATGTATAACAGTTAGGTAATATTTATTAATTTATACAAGAATCAAATACATAAATATTATATCATATATGATCTTTTAATATTGCTTTGTTAATAATATTTCAGTAGTATCATCGTTGTAGGTGTTAACAGATTCATTTTCCTTTATATGCTTGGTTACGTAATCCATGTTTGTTAGGGATACGATGTATTTGATTCATATCCAGAATGATATTAAGTTTTTAAACATTATTTTTAATCATAAAATTAAAATTATTCTTCAATGGTTATGATGGGGAATGAATTTTATTGTGTTCGTGGAGATGGTAATCCATACATACGCACGAGTGACAATATCATTTTATCGATGGTGAAATCATATGTAATTGGATGGTATATCATATATAAAAAATAAATAACATGTTATATTTATTATTTACATTAGTTATACTCATTATTATACCCATCCAAATAATGATGTGTTTGAATAACAAACTACACCACGACATGGAGATGGTAAGCCGTACGTACTCATGTATGGTGACTTGTCATTCACAGGATGGATAGAATAATGAATATGGATGTAACATATTTATAATAATATTACAGTATGTATAAGTTACTGGAGTTATTATTTTGGTATGGAAACAACAAAGACAGAGGAAGTGGAAGAAGAAAAGAACTTTGAAAGAGGTGGTGAAATTATTACCTCTTCTTCGGGTGTTTCCTTTGGAGTTGATCAAAAGGGCCCCGTAGGTTGGCTCTCTAATCAAAGTAAGACCTTTAGTTTTAAGTGAGGGAAGTTGGGAGGATATTTGAGTAGGGTTTGGCCGAGACAAATGGCTTTGGATGTGTGATTTGGAGAGAAGGGGATGTACCCTTTTATAAGATAGGCAAGGGTCACTTTAGGGAAATCTTGAAATATTAATTTATTATACAATAATATTCAGTTTATTATGGATCCAAAATAATTTATTTAGATTATAAGGTGGGTATGGGTCGAAAAAATCTCAACCAATAGGTTTTAGACAGGTTTAGGACACTATATTAACCTTATATTTTACATTTAACTCTTAGTTAAATAGTTTAACTTTTGCCATATAATATTGTATTATTATGATAAATGGTTAATAAACTTTCTATAAAAAGCCGAGATAACACCAAGTGGTTCATTATTAATATATATATTCTTATCTAAGTCCTTTGGCTGAACCTTATATTTTTATGAATATTATATCAATTAATAATATAGTATTTCTTTTAAAAACTCATTTTGTCCATTTTGACACTATTTGGTATTTTGTTTTTGTGAAAGTCATAACATTATCACTATGAAAAAAATTTATTTAATCAACCCTAACATGTCATAATAACCTATAAAATTAGTTTCCTTCATTAGAAGTCTCAATTTACATTTATTTGGATATTTATAATATCATTTATTTTAATCATTCATTAATAATGTAATTACTACAACATTATTGTATCATAAATAAATTTTATTATTTAATTTATAAAAATTATAAATAAAATACCATTATTTAAGAAATATATTTATATTTCTAATTAATATTTATAGTTTAATTTTTATTATGTATAACCCAATATTAAAAATGGTTTAGTTATTAATCATTAAATTTAATACTTTCAACTATTCTTTAAATAAAATTATAATAAATGTCCTAATCTAATCCAAGTGGACCAAAATGATCATATTTTATTCCTTAGGTTGATTTTATTCTAAATACACATATCCAATATAATTAATACATTTGTTAGGGTAATTATAATATCATTTTTTACCTTAAATTACCTAATTTACTTTTAAGTGCGGTAAATAAAAGTCAAAAGTTACTATTCACCAAAAATTATTTCCTTCTTATTGAACCACATATTACTTACTAATGTCAACCGTGTCTCTCGGATTTTTTAAATTCAATTCACATAAGCGGTAAAATTATGTTTCTTGCAAATGTTCAAATGTGCCTAGAAGGTGGGTTAAAGAGGCAAAAAAGTTCAATAAAATTGTATTTGTATCTATTGTTATTATAAAATGACTACAAAAAATTAAATTGAACTTCTATAGGAATTATGTATACATCTTTACATGATATAAATTTAAATAAAATACCTAATTATTTAAATAAAAAGTCGGTTTTAAACAACAATGCAGTGTTTTTAACTATTCATTAAAAATTGAATGTTTTCAGAAAAATTCCAAAAAATCCCCCTAAGCTAGTTTCAATATTCCAAATCAAAAAATGATGTCCATTTTGAACAATAAAATTTATAAAATTTCAAAAAGAGGGTATTAGAATTCATAATGGCTAGTTTGATTGGTCGTGGTGTGTTAAAACTCCATGTTGCGTACAACACAAGCTATTACATTATTCAAAGGGAAACATACCATGGAAGATTGAGGTTTTACATTTATAGACATTAAGAATGAAATTTTGAATCCTTCTTGGTGGAAATTATCAGCATCAAGGTCACTCCATTGTCCAAGATTGGATTGAAGCACTAGTCATCCCATTGGATCTGTATCAGCATGATATTAATTTATTTTTAGTTTTTACTCATTTTATTTGATATCAACTGTGTGATTTAGGTGTAAGATAATTTTACCTTTTATTAGGTTCTTTGTCTACGGTTTGATTTTCCCCCGATTTTATTAGAATCATGTGATAATACAAGGCGATCTATCAACTACCAACGTATGGTAGGTGTTATTGTGCCTTTCATTTAATGTTGAGTTGTTATATATATGTTGTTTTTCCACACACCCAATTCTTAGATTTCTTAACTTTAAATGATTTTGAATACTTGAATTCAATTTTTTAACAAGATTTATGTAATTAAATATCCATTATTGAATGTGGATATGTTGACAACCTTTAACGGTCCACCCCTTTGGTTGTGTGGATTTCATAAATGGACTAGCATGGGAAGCATGAACATTGAAACCCTTAGGTGGGCCTCTTCCATTTTTCATGGCAGGTTTAATGTTGAATTGATAATCATAATCGAATTGAAATATAAATTGGAATTGAATTGGTTAATGTGAAGGGATGAAAGATCATGAGCCTTGACCCATGCAATGTAATTTCTTTATTAAGCATGGATTTATCTTTAACTTGATATTGCATTATGGGTTAAAATAGAGGTTATGAATTATATATTCTTGTTAAGAGTGAATTTATTTTATAATTTTTTCCCGCATGAGTTAAATAAAGGTGATGTGGCTCTATTTTTACATAGTTTTTTCACATCTTTTCACTTATTTTTTAATGTTTTAATTAGTTATTTGAGCACTTTATACTAAATAATTATAATTTTGTATATTTATAATTAGTTTTGTTAATTAATCATTTTTTATAGTTAATTATGTATTTTTATCCATTAAATTAATAATTTTAATCTTACTTTACCTTTATAATTTAATTATGTCCTAATTAGTTTGGTTAATTTAAATATTCTTGAATATTTAATAAACTAACATTTTTTATAAAAATTTATATAATCATCTTAATTCTATGTAAATAACTTAGTCTTTATTTTAATATATTGTATTTTAATTTAGTTTCATTATAATAGGTTAATAATGTTAAATAATTTGTCTAATCATCCTACTAATTAATTAAGATAATAATTTTAGTTTAAATTAAATAAAATAGTTTTCTTTTGACTTTAAGTACTAAATTAGTTAGTTAATTAATTAATTTAGAGTTTTAAAACATTAATTATTTAATCTTATGTATGATGTTATATTATTTATTCATTTTATCTTTATTTTAACCTACCGGTGAGGTAGACAAGGGCTATCGGTAACCTATTCAGTCAGTGATGCTAACCTTTTCACTCACTGCCTACCTTGTAATTAATTATATAGTAAATTAAATTTAAGTAATTTATAAATTTAGTTTATCAAATATCCTATTCTTAATAAAAGCGAGATCCATTTGTAACTTTAGTTGTGGCTTTAAAGTTTTAAGTTTAATTAAAATTTTTTGTTTTAAATTTATGGTGTTTAGGTTTCTTTTGATTAATTATTTTCAATATTTTTATTTAGTTAACTTAAGTTTTCATTTTAAGTTCAATTTAGGCGTTTTTAATTTTTGAAGGTCATCATTGTTTATTTATTTTTGTTTTAATAGTGATCCTTTTCTTAATGGGAAACAGTGACTATTAAGTCTACCTGTGACCTTTTGTCATTGGTGACCCTTCTATTTAATCTTCACTGATAACCTATTTCCACAGGTAACCCTTTTTTTTTCTATCGGTCACTTAAAGACTATCGTTAACCTTAAGTTTTAGTGCAACGAAGACCCATTTCTTTTTGGTGCAACTGTGATCTTCTATTTTATTATAACTAAAAGTGACCATTGATTTTAAAATAATAGTGACCTTTGTTTTTTTACAACTATCGGTTACCGCCAGAAGGAGGAGGAGTTCCCCTTATCTTGAAGTCTGGCTTATAGAAGGAATTTGAGTTTTTCTTTAGGCGCCAGGTGGAAACTGACCATCATTGTGACTAGAACACACCACCGCAGCTGGACGTGCTTTGAGGGAGTCCGCAACAACGGCTACTTTCCATAAGAGAGGGGTCTGTCACACCAGTGAAGAGAGGAGACTCACCACTGGAGCTTGAATCTGGTTCATTGCTGAGGAGAACCAGGTTGTCATTGTACCACTATCGTCATGAAAAAGATTCTGCTTCTACCATAGTCGATGCCCACCACTGTTTAACTGACTCATCCAGTGAAGGAGTTCACTAGATCCGAGCGGCGCAGCAACGCTTGGAGTTTTCTTCATTCACTGCATGAGGATTCCAACTGATATCCTGTCGAGATGAACCGCGCCGCCATAGCCTCCTAGAGAAGAGTCGATAAACCCTTCTCCCCCTATTGCTATGCGCCAAATTTGGGGGAGGGGGAGAAGTATTAGTAAAAATATATATAAATTTTAAAAAATAATTAGATGAAAAAAAGTAAAACAAACTAAAATAAAATCTAAAATAAAATAATAATTAAATAAAAATTATATCAAGTATAAACATTTATAAAAAATGACATATTTAACATTAATGAAATACATTTTATAATTAACTTAAATAAAATTTTATTAAACTAAATTAACTAATCTTCTAATTTTAGTTTAAATAAAATATTACTTAATATTTCATATTAAGTAAGTATTTTATAATAAAATGAATAAAATATCATACTATTAATAATTTATAATGTTATAATAAAAATTAACTATTTAATAAGTTAGTAAATTAATGTTTAAAATAATTATTAATTTAATAATTATTATTGATTATATTATTTATTTTCTAGAACTAGAATTTTAACAATTTATAAACATTAGACAAAATAACTTAATAAAATTACTAATAAAAATATCTTAATTTGAAACATAAATTTATAATTATATAAATTACTTAATTACTTAATGTTTAATAATAAATAATGAATTAAAATTCTCAAATTCAAATGTTCATTAGGATTAATTAACCAATTTAATAAATTTAATATTTTAATAAATAATTAAATAATATTATTAAATTATTATTTATTCTCATTATAATCTCTAAAATATATTTTTTAGTTTTTAATTGTACTAATAAAGTAATTTATTTAACATCATTAGTTAAAAGTTTATTAATTATTTTAAAAGACTTTCTTCTTAATTTATAAATTTTTATTTCCTTCAAATTTTAACTGTGTTGATTGTTTTTCTTGCAGAGGTTCATTCAAGAGACAAGTATACATCTAGATTCACTTAACTAACTCACCGAGAGTTAGTTACGTGATAAAAACTAGCGCGACATACTAGTTGTAGAAAAAAGGCACGTGTCCAATGCATACAAGAAGAACACTCAAAGTCGGTGGAGACGAATGGTGAAAAGAAGCCGAAGATAGTGACTACTTAAGACAGAGCACACAACAGATAGGGGGAGGAATTAATTTGATCAACCACTTCACTCAGAAGTAGGGCAAGAACCTGGAGGGAACCTTGGAGCACTCATTAGAGAGCTATCCTCTAGAGATCTGAGGGCCTAGAGCAGCTGCAATTCAAGCTAGCAGAGTGAGTTTTCTTCCTCTGTTTTCTTTCAATTTTTCTCCTTTGTAATTGAATGGTTTTAGTATACGTAATTGAGATGATACTAGGCTAAACATTTTAGTTTTGGGATGAATTGATGATCCACTGGTTATCTTTAAATTTATTTTCACTTAATCATTTCAAAAAATTCCATAATGATTGGGGAGATCAACACTGAATTTGTTTAGTTGCTTGTACCATAAGTATTTAATTTTCAAAACTTCATAATCAATTAGAGAGATTTATTGTGGAAACACTTTTTTCAAATGATAATAAATTCTAAAAGAAATCCAAACTTATGGTGAGTTTATCCTGTTGTTACTTTCAATTTGTTTTTAGTTGATTTATATTTAGAGTGGCAAATTTTAGAATAGAATTTCTTGTGTGACTTAAATCTTGGTGAGGGAGAAAATTCATACTCTTATGGTGGAATTTTTCAATATCTTTTAAGTTAATTGAGATACCTCTAAAACCAGTAGAATGGATATTTTTCCCTGAGCATTTACTCTAATAATTCGTTTACCAGCACTCTATATTTTAGTTTTTCACACTTTTCAATTTGTTTCCTGTTTCATCCTAGTTTAGAACAAAAAAATAAAAAATAGTGTTCTTTTTATGCTTTAACAGACAAAATTTAAAAAATATATAAAAAACTAAAAAAATAGAAAATTTATTTCACTGCTGACAAAAGTGTATTTTTCCAAATATTTTAGAAGAATAGTGTCAAAAATTAACATCCATATGGGTTTGACCCTGCTTGCCACATATACTGTAGGTAGTAGGTATATAAACTTTAAACTTTGACTAACTTAAATGGTGGTTTAGGTGATATTTTTGGCACCATTTTTAGGGAAGGAATGAGCCATTAATTCTAAAAAAACACTAAAAAAATATTATAAAAAACTCAAAAAATGAAACAAAATTGAAAATTGTTTAAAAAAATATGCTTCAATTTCTATTGAGTTGCTACTATTAATTGTATTGATTAAGTTCCTATTTTTTTCTACTGTGTGATACTTGAATTGTTGATATAATTTTTATGAGCACAAAACAATCTCATATTAGTCTAGAGCCACTGAATTTAGAAATAGACAAACATCTTACTGCTCTAAGAAAGAAGAACAAAATTGAAATGGAAAACATAGAAAATAGAGTTCCTGGTAATAACTTCCTAAACCATCCATAACTCAAAGAAGAAAATGAAAGGCCTAGGATGAGGTATTTTCAACCTCCTCATGTTTCAAGCAATCCATCGTCCATTAGGTTATCTCCTAGAGCCAAAAACTATGAATTCAAATAGTCACACATTTCTCTGTTGCCTGCTTTTAATGGACTCTCTAATGAGGACTCCCTTTCCTTCATTAGAGACTTATACAATTCTGTGTAAAAATTACCTCTTCTAGGAATCATATAAAATTAACTTATAATGAAAGTCTTTCACTTTTTCCTTAAAGGGAATGCTAGAAATCTGTTTTTTAGTCTAGATAAGAACATTTTCGAAAACTGGGATCAAGTGTATAATTCTTTTATAATGAAATTATATCCCCAAATATTAAAAAGTGAACTAAGAACAAAAATTACTAGTTTCTATCAAGAGTATGGAGAACCTTTTCATAAATCTTGGGATCGATTTAGGGATCTTCTTAGGCAGTGCCCCCATCATAAACTCCCATCTTACCTTCTCATGGATACCTTCTATGAAGGGATTTACTTCTCAAGACAGAATCTAGTTGACCAAGATGCATGGATTAATTAAAATGATAATATAGATGAATAACTTAGAAATTTTTTTAATAATATTTCACTGAATTCTCAACATAAAAATTTAAGAATGAAAAGAGTCAATAGAAATGTTAATTTAAACACTAGTTCAATGAATGAAACTCATATCCAACTTGCTGAAATCACCAACCAGATTCAATCTTTAATGAACCATAACACTAAACAAACAGCTATTGGTTTTCAAAATACCAAACAATATTTAAGGGAATAGTGTGTCCCGTGTGGTATGTTTGGGCATACTTAAATCTTCTGTCCTAATTTTGATATGCCAGCCCAACAACAAGAAAGCTAAAACTTTGTCTACTATGGTCCTAGATTGCCTCCTAAAGAAGATCCATTTTCAAATAATTACAATCAAGGCTATAATAATCACCATAATCTATCCTGGAAAGATCAAGGATTAATTAAACAATCCACTGCCCCTAATTACTCTAATAAAGCAAGACCAAATTTTAAGAATCAACAAAGGGGTAAGTTTTCAAATGTACAAGGAAATAATGATAGTCACATGTCTTCTAAGCTTGATCTAATTTTGAACAAAATCAACTCCCCAGAAGAAATATAAATGACTCAGCTATCACAACATCATAATCAATATGAGTCTGATAAAATGAAATTGGATGTTAGAATGAAAAACATGGAAACCCAACTTGGTCAACATGCTATAGATTTTTCATCTAGGGAAAAACATAGACTTCCATGTTCCCCTAAACGTAACCCTATGGAGAATTCCATGGCTGTAGTAACTAGAATTGGGCTTAATACTCAAAATTTAGCTGAAAAAAACCATGAAAATTCCCAAAATGAGAATCTGATTCAATCTGGTAAAAAAATATGCTTTGTACACATGATGGAAATTCACAGAAAATTCATGAAAATGATCTAAATCTGAATTTTCACCTAAAACTCAAGCTGAAACTTCATCTAGAAATCAAAAGAATAAAGGAAACGAAAAATTTGATGAAGAGGTGAGGGATATACTTAATGTAGTTAAAAAAAATTTCCCCTCTGAGAAGCTGAAACCAGAAAGTAACACTAGGGATGAACTTCTTTAGTTCCTTGGTCACCTTTCCAAACTTCAAGTGAACATTCCATTCATTCAAGCCTTAATTCAAATTCCATCTTATTTGAAATATCTTAAGAAAATTGTTTTAAACAAAAAAACTCTAGAATAATTTTCTACTTACAGCCTCACTGAAGAGTGCAGTGATGATCTTCAAAAGAAAATCCCACCTAAACTGAAAGACCCAGGTAGTTTTTTCATAACTTACAAATTAGGAAACTCTGATCAGCTCAACTATTTGTGTGATTTAGGTGCTAGAATTAATCTACTTCCATACTCACTATTTCAATAGTTGAGGTTGGGTGAACTTCAACCCACCATGGTCATACTACAGTTAGCTGATAGATCTTTCACACATCCTCTGGGTAGGGTAGATGATTTGCTAGTTGGGGTTGGGAAACTGTTCCCGCCTATAGACTTTTTAGTCTTGGATATGGAGTGTGATGAAGAGGTTCCCATCATCTTGGGTAGGACCTTCTTGGCCATTTTTGGTGCTGTTATTGATGATTCTCAGGGTCAGTTAATTTTCAAAATTGGAGGACAATAAGACGAGTTCAATGTATTTAAAAATATTAAAGGACCAACTTTTTCTGAAAACTGTTCAATGCTAGAGTCTATAGAAGATGAGAACTCAATTACAAACTGTACCACCTGAGATTTTATGAGAAATATTTTGTTTTTATGTTATATGCATCACCAAAGGAATCTTTCACTACACACAACACTGTCTTGGCTTGCGTTAAACGCAAGATTAACCTTCCTCGATAGCTTGCGTTGTACGCAATACCGAGTTTCACTAAACAATGATATGTTATTAAAATATTATATAAACTAGACATTATGAATAGTAATACCCACTTTTTGATATTTTATAAATTTCATCTTTCAAAATGGACTTCATTTTTGGATTCAGAATATCAAAATTAGCCTAGGGTGAATTTTTGGTATTTTTTTGAAAACTATCAATTTTTGATGAATAGTGAAAACACTGAGTTATTGGTTAAAACCGAATTTTTATTTAAATAATATTTTTTAAAATTAAATTCATTTTAGGTCAAAATAGATACATAATACCTATATAATTTCAATGTAATTCATTGGAGTAATTTTTTAATAATATAGATACATAAAAAATTTATTGAACTTTTTACCGTCTTTTACCCACCTCCTAGGAGCATTTTCAATTGTACATAAAACTAAATTTTACTGCTTCTGTTAGTTGAATTTCGAAAATCCTAGAGACACGGTTAATATCAAGGAATAAAATTTGGTTTAATAAGATAAAAATAATTTTTGGTGAATAGTAGCTTTTTTCTTTTATTTACCACGGTTAAAAGTAAATAGGGTAATTAAGGGTTAAAATGATATTATTATTACCCTAACACATGTCCTAATTCTATTGTATAAGTTTAATTTGACCAAAAATAACATTAGGAATAAAATATGACCATTTAGGTCAACTTGGATTAGATTAGGACACTTATTATTATTTTATTTAAAGAAGAGTTAAAAGAGTTAAAATCAAAGTTTAATAACTAAAACATTTTTAATATAGGGTTATACATAAGATATATTCGACTATAAATACTCATTATAAAGATTAAAATATTTTCTACATAATGGTATTTCATTTATAATTTTTTGAAATTAAATAATTTAATTTATTTATGACACAATGATGATGCAGTAATTACCTTATTAATGAAATATTAACATAATTGATGTTATAAATACCCAAATAAATGGAATTTGAGACTTTTTATAAATTACAATAATTTTTAGGTTAATATGACTTGTTATTATTGATTAAATTAACTTTTTTCGAACTAATGATTTTCACAGAGATCACTTACCAAATAGTGTCAAAATTGACATAAAATAGTTTTTAAAACAAATATTATATTATTAATTGTTATTTTATTCCTAAAAATATAAGGTTCAGCAAAATGAGTTAGATAAGGTTATATATATTAATAATGAGCCACATGGGGTTCGTTTTTCTTGTTATAGTATGTTTATTAATCATATAGTGTAAGAAAACAAGAAGACACGATAAAAGTTAAATTATTTAACACAGAGTTAAATCTAAATGATAAGGTTACAATAGTAACCTAAACTTGTCTAAAACCTATTGGTTGAGAGGGTTTCAACCCATAACCACCTTATCTTCGAAATAAATCAATTTTGAGCTATTAAAAACCGAATATGACTTTATTATAAAATAATATTTTAAGTTTTTCCTAAGCTTCCCCTCTCCTCACTTATAAAAGGGCACCTCCTCCCTCTCCTCTTTACAAAATTTAGAGCCTTCATGCTCGGAAAAACCCTGCCCATTTCCTTTCTCAACATCCCAAGAAACATAATAGAGGTTCTGGTATTCTTCGAAGACCAACTTTAGTGCCTTAAGAGGAGGTTTAGAAGAGGCGCGTCAAAGAAGAGGTAATATCATTTACCGATTTTTTCAAATTCATTTCTTCTTATACTTCTTATTCTTTTTTTTGTTTCATAATAAAGTAAAAACATCAGTATACATCATATATTTATATGTTATTATAAATATTGAACAACCCTATTTCACCTTCTATCCATCCTATGAAAAACAAAATCACCACTCGTGCGTATGTACGGAATACCGTCTCCACACTGTGGTGTAATCTGTTTTTCCAACACTACCTTAAATGGATGGGTATAATGGTGTAAATAATAACTATATATGGTTATTATGAAATGATAATAGTTCTGAGATATTCTATCATTCACTTCAATAAAATTCCACAAACATGGGAATGATATCATCGCTCATGCGTACGTACGACCTACCGTCTCCACGATATGATGCGAATCCTTCTACCTGATCTTCATTGAATAATGATTATATAAATGAATTGAATGAATAAATATGATATATATATTATACTAATACCATTATTTAAATAATGTATCTATAACCTAAAATAAATAATAAGAATTTATTCGATAAAACACGCATAAGAACATAAAGTAATGAACACCCGAATAACAAGTAGCAATGAAATATTATTAATAAGAAGATAAGAATATGAACATATATGATATCATAAAAATGAATATGATTCTGTAATAAGTCAATGTGTCACAAACCAAGCCGGATCGTCATCCGACCCAACACCCGACCCGGTCCGCGACATGGCCCGAAGGGCGTTCCCGATCCCCACGGGCTGGCAACTAGTGCCGGGCATCAAAATAAACCATTTGGGAAGGATTTTAGCCCAAGACAAGGATTAATAAACATAAACTAAACAAGCAGATAAATAAAAGGAAAAAGAACTAAACAACATGGCAACGGAAAAAGGAATAAACAACACGTTACATACCTCAGGTGACCCCGTGGATCGCCACGGTACGTCAACTACACTTGCTCCCAAGAGCGATCCAAGACTGAAACCTACAACTGAAAAGTAAAGTAGGCATGAGCACTGAGATGCTCAGTAGGAAAGCCAAAAATGTAACCACATCCTATGCCCCCGCCTTTAGTAGGAAATCCTGTCATGACAGTTTGAAAAATAATATATAATAAAATAGTGTTTTCCTTCTTTTCAAATTCAAGTAACGAGTTTTCATTTTCAGGTAAAGCCTTTTACTCCCACTACATTTTCAAAATAGGTTTCAAGATTTCATTAACATTTCAAAATGAAAAGAAACCAGTTTGGGTTAAAATATGGTTTTCACAAACAATACATCAAGTATGAAACAACTGAAAAGAAAGTTACATCATTAGCAGCATGAAAAAAATGAGCACCATGGGTAATCCCTATAGGCAGCTAGAACAAGTGGGAACCTAAAGACCTCGTACCTCAGTGAAACGTGGCTTAGAAGACCACGACCCTCAGAGAACGTGTCTTAGAAGGCCATGACCCTCAGAAAATGTGGCTTAGAAGACCACGACCCTCAGAAAATGTATCTTAGAAGACCACAACCCTCAGAAATTCATATGTTTAGTTAGTGTTGTTGCGTCAATCCTGCTTGACAAACCGGGACGAACCTCTACCGTGTCATCTAGTGTACTAGTCATGGTCACACACCTAGATACCCGGGTTTCCCATTGTGCTCTATTTCAAATGATGGTGAGTTTTCTTTATCAAGCAATCAAACCAGTACATTACACTTTCTTTATCTAAAACTCATTCAACCTTTCACCACCGCACTCCCTACTTAAGTGCATTCCCCCTCTTTACATCACACAAACACGCACAAGACTTTACACTAGGCACATATCACAAACCACTCATCAACACTTGCATCACATTTTATTTTCAAATTTAGGGGAATGACTCAAAAGGGGTTTTCTATTTTCGCAAACCAAATCTTAATGTGCCAAACGGGCCTCAATAGAGGTTTTTCTATTTCATAAAACATTCTTAAGATGCCAAACATGCTTAATTACATAAAGGGAACACTTTTTAAAATCAACCGGCCAAACAGGCCAAACGCCTTTGGAAATACACATTACCAATTCAAAACCACTTAAGAAATCAATTTTTCAAGAAAAGTCACTTAAGACCAACAGATTTGAAATACATTTCAATTTTCCAATACAAGGCATAATAGTTTCTAGCAACCACAATCAGATTCCATAGCATGTGTATATATCATAGTGTAAAACATATTTTTAAAACAATCAAGCAATTATGAATTTCAAATTAAAAGCTTAGGCATAGGGGACCTACCTCAATATGTCGCTGCTTGAAGACGAACATTCATACTGATCCTTGGCACACACACGCACATGCATTTATACATATATATATACACCCCTAGGTGCATTGCACATATTCCCTACGCCATGAGGGAATATGCACAATGAGGGAATATCTATATATATATCTTACCGTATGCATGTACATGCAACGATCCTCAATACCCGCGACCCAAAATCATCCAGCGAGGTACAACACACTACACATATAATTTAATAAAACCATTAAACACTTAAACAATCCCTAAAGTGTTTCAAAATAACACATCAAGGGTATTCACCAACGACGCACCGCTTACATAACTCATAAAACTCATTGAAAATATTAAAAGAGAATCACAAAAACAATTTAACCATTTCCAAAGGCCATTTCAAATCGTCACATAAACCAGAGTCAATTTCCAAAACATGCATTCCATTGTTTAAACCATTTCCAAAACAAGTTTTTCACCATCCAACAACTTAAATAAACCATTATGCAATTTATAAAACAACCCAAGGAAACACCTCACTGCCTCACACCGAGAAAATACCCAAAATCCCCTCTTTAGAAACAAACGCACATTAAAAACCTTTACACAATTTAATTAAAAAAAATTTGTATCCTTAAAAATTATTTAAGGTATCGTTCTAAATTTTCATAAACCAATTTTTAAAGAGTATAACAAAGCTTTGCACACAAAACCAACTTCAACCTTCTTTCATTACCAGATGCCCACAACGCCACATTAAGAACACAATATTTACCATTTATAAAAAATAATAAACTAACTACACAACTTACAAAACACTATCAATTGACCAGATACAAAGTTCTCAACAGAAACACACTCATACCATAATAACACACCACCAAAGAAAACAAACACAAACTAAATTATTTTAAAAACTAGTTTCGCACCAAACAGAAAAAACATAAAACAACAAATTTATTTAATAAAGTAAACATAATTCACCACATAAACACAATTCGCACTCAACAAGTTAATTAAAGAACATCTTAAATTAATTAAACAAGAAAAACATTGCAGACGCAAGAAGACGTAAACCAGAAACCGACTCTGGACTAGATAAAGACCTCAAGGGTCTACAGACTCAATTTCATATTTTTTAATGTGGCGTAAAAATATATGAAAACGCATAAATATATTCTTACCCAGAAATGGGCGAGCAGACCGAAATGATCCGACTCACTTTTCCTTTGGCAACAGTGGACGGGATGCAGTCCAGCATGACCCGGGAAGCCCTTCGCAAACCCAACGAGGGAATTCTTGGGCACACCGGAGCAACGCAGAGGCACCGAAAAATGTCGCGTTCACCGAAAACGCGCCGGAAAGGGGGCTGGACACGCCAGAAACACGCCGGAAAGGGGGTCGGGTTCGGACAACGGGTTCTAGGAGGGTGTTGGGCAGTGGGACGGCGCCAGAACAGGGGAGATCCGGGTAGGGAGGGGGTTTCGGGTGGCGGCGAGCAGCTGGGGAAGGAGGAGCACGACAGAGCTGGTCGGGAGGTGCGGCCGATGGTGGTCAGGTGCTGGCCGGGAGGAGGGGGAGTCAGATTCGGCTAGAGGGGGAGGCCGGGAGGTAGGGCGGAGGCGCGGCGAGGGCAGCGGCCGGAGAGGGAGGGCGGCCGAAGGGGATCCGAGCGCGGTGAGGGTGGCGGCCGGAGAGGGAGGAGGCGAGGCGAGAGGGCTCGCCGACGAGGGGGGGGGGGTGGCGTCGCAGGCCGTGAGATGAGGAGGTCGGACGAAGGTCCGAGCGGCAAGGGGGGAGGCCAGCGTCGCGCCGCGAAGCGGAAATGCAGGGGGTGCGGGTGTAGGGTTAGGGAAGGGGGAAGCGATGGGAAAAAAGGGAAAAAAATAAATAAATAAAATGAAATAAAAATAAATAAATAAAATGAATAAAATGAAATAAAATAAATAAATAAAGTGAAATAAAAATAAATAAATAAAATAAATAAAATGAAATAAAATAAATAAATAAAATATGAAAGAATAAACAAATTCCTAATTAAAATATTAACTAAAATAATAATAATAAAATTATTAACTGAGAGCGGACACTGCGCAGGGTATCATGCGTGGGGTCGCGCACATGGTTGCGTGTCTCAAAAACAACACATTCAATAACAAACAATCCCTTAACAAAAATTAGGGGTTGTGAAGGGCACGCATACGCTCGCGCGTTTGTATAAAAACGATATTTTCTTTTAATTTAAAACCGGTTCAAAACATAGTTCAAAAAAGAGACCCAAAATAATTAAGTTAAAATAATGCATTGGTCAGGGTGTGACAATTCTCCCCACCACAAAAACTTTCTGCCCCCAGAAAGTCACCAAGCCAAACGAGGAAACAAACTCAAGTTTGAAACTAAATGTGGCCAACAAAATCACGAACTTGGTATGACTTTTCACTCCATCAGTCACACCCGACCAACTCTGAGGGGAACTGAAAAGAAAAGAACCATCAGGAAACGAGGAGGGTTCTCCCCACCACAAGAATTCGACTAGCACAACCGACATTGAGACTCTTAGAATGAGCTAACTCTAGAACTGTCAACTTGATCCAAGAGGAAACTGTCACATAGACCAAACCTTGAAGAAGGCACTTCAAGATTCATGGTGGGTCTTCCCACCATTTAAGGACTGACCAGCTTCAACCAGTGATCACAGACCAGTACGAGAAACCCAGCACAAATCGACCCATGAACTCTCCGCATAAACTAGACCCCCCACCACATGGGGTCATCGATGAAAGACCCCAAACTGAGTAGCGGACCAACCCCTATTCATTATTTCCCAAGACGCAAGTGTCTTCAAATCGAGAACATCCTAAAACAAAAATGGGTCACCAAAGGAGCTAGCCACATGAGAGAGATAATCATCTTGAGACTCACCACCATAAAGAGTCAACTCCAAAGCTTGTATTAGAGGAGGCGAAGCTACTAAAATTACAAGAAAATGATACCACCACCCCTCCTTACTGCCAAAGTGGGGAATTCAAGGAACAAAGACCACAACGAGGCAACGAGGTCTCTACGCCACTTACAGCAGGATAGAACCTTCAAATACGGGAGAGCTACAACAAGGAAATTCATATCGTCCCCATTTCAGCGTTGGAGAAAAAAATTAAACCAAGGTTCCCCACACCCAATGATTCCTGACTGCGTGAGAGGCTTCGCTCTAAGACCTGTGGTTGGAGCTCTGATGTCTTGAAGCATCTGCTGCCCCGCAGTCAGGAGCTGACATTCTCCTATCGAGACTCCTCCTGAAGAAGCCGCTTGCAGAACCTCTCTAAGTTTCCCAAAAAGCCACACCGACAGCAAGTCTTCAATGGATGATGATGACAAGGAAGCTTAATGTACCCAAACTGAGCACAGTAGAAGCAAACAAGGGGGTGGTCCAACTAATAGGAAATGGAATTGACAAGAAGACTTGTCTAAGACAGGTTCCTCCGATTCTCTCTCACAGAATGGGGAACCATCCCAAAAAACAAAGGGAACCTTTCCTTGAACAATAGATGAAGACCCCACACAAGAGAAACTTTAACTGATTCTGCGACATTATCTTTGGAGAAAAGGGAACCAACTTCTTGAGATGCCCAACGTAGGCCTTCACTATTCATTGGCCTTGCTGGACACTCACTAGTTCCGCCACTTCCCTTGCCTTCACTTCCACAAATATAAACCATCAAATGAGAGTGGTCCTAAACACCTTCCAAGACATACCATCATGCAACGACGCTGGGATTATTTCCTCCACCAATCCAAAGTTTCACCTTCAAACGAACCCAAACCAACACAGACTCTCATAGTCTTGGGAGTTTCCAATAACCTGAAAACACCAACGACTTCACCAAGCCAGTCTGCTACCTTCGATAGATCACTATCACTACACATGCTGGACAACAACCGAAAAGAATTCAATTCCACCACTCTGCTAAGAGTCTGGGTAGAACCAACAACTAGAAGACGCTCACTAGGAACTTCTGGGACTTTTCTGGGCAGAATACTCAAAACAAGAGGCACGAATCCGAATCAAAAGTTATCATAAATCAAAATTACACACCACAATCACAAATGAAAGCTCAAACTCAAATCATTATTACAACCACTATTCAATATGTCAAACCAAGAACCCGCGAAAAAAGGAATACCCAACACGAAAAGAGAACGGTAAACAATTTCTCACCCACTTTTCTAAACATCTGGAATACCCTTTTTAAAAACCATTTTCAGCAACCAAACCCACTTAAATATCCACCATTGATATCCCATGAAGTCTCACACATACATATCCATGTGCTAGCTCAAGCACCCATCCACTCACATCACCAACTTCCCCACTTGCCACGTGCGCACCTCAATGTATGTGATCACTCATAGGAATACCAAGGGTCAATCCAAGACATTTCACATTTTCAAAACAGATCATTCAGCATAAAGCACAAATTCCCAACCAATTTGAAAAAGTAACTTATCATCAAACCAATAAATTTCCAATTTCCAAAACATTTTCCAATTCACATTCCAAAAAGTGTTACTGATATTCCAAAACAACTTCCAAAACACCTCCCATTTTTTTTCCTTTTGAAACCACACATTTGTTAAAAGAAAACAATTTTCATTTCAAAACCACTTTTCCACTCTAACACCACATTCCCATTTGAAACCACCTTCACAAAAATCCATTTTCATTTTTAAGATCTACTCACATCAACCAACATGAAGGTCAAACACTACTCACATCAAAATTTCCAAAAATAAGGGACTAGTGGCTATGCCAACCCGGTAACATGGCTTAGCAGACCATGCTCCGAGCGGGCATCCACCGCAGGAAATATCTTGAATCGTGCACTCGGGCTATACATGGGTCGCTACTCCATGCAAGTCCGCTGCGTAACACTGGCTCACTTCCTTGGTCATCCCTCATCCACACACACCAATCCAAAGAAGAAAATTAAAATCTTGGACTACCCCTGGAAACTCGAGTCTCGGGATGGGCAAGGGTTCATGACGTCCTTCCCACACCTACCTCTTGAGTCCCGACACAACTAATCACCATGCTACTCGACACCCCAAATAACAAGGGCACCTCTGATACCATTTTGTCACAAACCAGGCCGGATCGTCATCCGACCCGACACCCGACCCGGTCCGCGACATGGCCCGAAGGGCGTTCCCGATCCCCACGGGATGGCAACTAGTGTCGGGCATCAAAATAAACCAGTTGGGAATTATTTTAGACCAAGAAAAGGATGAATAAACATAAACTAAACAAGCAGATAAATAAAAGGAAAAAGAACTAAACAACGTGGCAGCGGAAAAAGGAATACACAACACGTGACATACCTCAGGTGACCCAGTGGATCGCCATGGTACGTCAACTACACTTGCTCCCAAGAGCGATCCAAGACTGAAACCTGCAACTGAAAAGTAAAGTAGGCATGAGCACCGAGATGCTCAGTAGGAAAGCCAAAAATGTAACCACATCCTATGCCCCTGCCTTTAGTAGGAAATCCAGTCATGCCAGTTTGAAAAATAAGATATAATAAAATAGTGTTTTCCTTCTTTTCAAACTCAAGTAACGAGTTTGCATTTTCAGGTAAAGCCTTTTACTCCCACTACATTTTCAAAATAGGTTTCAAGCAAGCATTAAAATTTCAAAATGAAAAGAAACCAGTTTGGGTTAAAATATGGTTTTCACAAACAAGACATCAAGTATGAAACAACTGAAAAGAATGTTACATCGTTAGCAGCATGACAAAAATGAGCACCATGGGTAATCCCTATAGACAGCTAGAACAAGTGGGAACCTAAAGACCTCGTACCTCAGTGAAACGTGGCTTAGAAGACCACGACCCTCCGAAAACGTGGCTTAGAAGACCACGACCCTCAAAAATTCATATGTTTAGTTAGTGTTGTTGCGTCAATCCTGCTAGACAAACTGGGACGAACCTCTGCCGTGTCATCTAGCATACTAGTCCTGGTCACCCACCTAGATACCCGGGTTTCCCATTGTGCTCTATTTCAAATGGTGGTGAGTTTTCTTTATCAATCTATAAAACAAGCACATTACACTTTCTTTATCTAAAACACATTCAACCTTTCACCATCGCACTCCCTAATTAAGTGCATTCCCCCTCTTTACATCACACAAACACGCACAAGCCTTTACACTAGGCACATATCACAAACCACTCATCAACACTTGCATCACATTTTATTTTCAAATTTAGGGGAATGACTCAAAAGGGATTTTCTATTTTCGCAAACCAAACCTTAATGTGCCAAACGGGCCTCAATAGAGGTTTTTCTATTTCATAAAACATTCTTAAGATGCCAAACATGCTTAATTACATAAAGGGAACACTTTTTAAAATCAACCAACCAAAAATGCTAAATGCCTTTGGAAATACACATTACCAATTCAAAACCACTTAAGAAATCAATTTTTCAAGAAAAGTCACTTAAGACCAACGGCTTTGAAATACATTTCAATTTTCCAATACAAGGCATAATAGTTTATAGCAACCGAAATCAGATTCCATAGCATGTGTATATAGCATAGTGTAAAACATATTTTTAAAATAATCAAGCAATTATGAATTTCAAATTAAAAGCATAGGCATAGGGGACCTACCTCAATATGTCGCTGCTTGAAGACGAACATTCAAACTGATCCTTGGCACACACACACACATGCATTTATACATATATATATATACACCCTTAGGTGCATTGCACATATTCCCTGTGCCATGAGGGAATATGCACAATGAGGGAATATCTATATATATGTCTTACCGTATGCATGTACATGCAGCGATCCTCGATACCCGCGACCCAAAATCATCGCAGCGAGGTACAACACACTACACATATAATTTAATAAAACCATTAAACACTTAAACAATCCCTAAAGTGTTTCAGAATAACACATCAAGGGTTTTCACCAACGACGCGCCGCTTACATAACTCATAAAACTCATTGAAAATATTAAAAGAAAAGCACAAAAACAATTTAACCATTTCCAAAGGCCATTTCAAATCGTCACATAAACCGGAGTAAATTTCCAAAACATGCGTTCCATTGTTTAAACCATTTCCAAAACAAGTTTTTCACCATCCAACAACTTAAATAAACCATTATGCAATTTATAAAACAACCCAAGGAAACACCTCACTGCCTCACACCGAGAAAATACCCAAAATCCCCTCTTTAGAAACAAACGCACATTAAAAACCTTTACACAATTTAATTAAAACAATTTCGTATCCTTAAAAATTATTTAAGGTATCATTCTAAATTTTCATAAACCAATTTTTAAATAGTATAACACAGCTTTGCACACAAAACCAACTTCAACCTTCTTTCATTACCAGATGCACACAACGCCACATTAAGAACACAATATTTACCATTTATACAAAATAATAAACTAACTACAAAACTTACAAAACACTATCAATTGACCAGATATAAAGTTCTCAATAGAAACACACTCATACCATAATAACACACCGCCAAACAAAACAAACGCAAACTAAATTATTTTAAAAACTAGTTTCGCAGCAAACAGATAAAACATAAAACACCAAATTTATTTAAGCAAGTAAACATAATTCACCACATAAACACAATTCGCACTCAACAAGTTAATTAAAGAACATCTTAAATTAATTAAACAAGCAAAACATTGCACACGCAGGAAGACATAAACCAGAAACCGACTCTGGACCAGATAAAGACCTCAAGGGTCCGCAGACTCAATTTTATATTTTTTTAACGTGGCGTAAAAATATATGAAAACGCATAAATATATTCTTACCCAGAAATCAGCAAGCAAACCGAAATGATCCGACTCGCTTTGCCTTGGGCAGTAGTGGACATGATGTAGTCCTTCAAGACCCGGTAAGCCCTTCGCAAACCCAATGAGGGAATTCTTGGGCACACCAGAGCAACGCGGAGGCACTAAAAATGTCACGTTCGCCGGAAACGCGCCAGAAAGGGGGCTGGACTCGCCGGAAACGCACCGGAAAGGGGGTCGGGGTCGGACATCGGGTTCTAGGAGGGTGTAGGGCAGCGGGAAGGCGCCAGAACAGGGGAGATCCGGGTAGGGAGGGGGTTTCGGGCGGCGGTGAGCAGCCGGGGAAGGAGGAGCACGACAGAGCTGGCCGGGAGGTGCGGCCGACGGCGGTCGGGTGCCAGCCTGGAGGAGGGGGAGTCAGATTCGGCTAGAGGGGGAGGCCGGGAGGCAGGGCGGAGGCGTGGCGAGGGCGGCAGACGGAGAGGGAGGGCAGCCGAAGGGGATCCGAGCGCGGCGAGGGTGGCGGACGGATAGGGAGGAGGCGAGGCGAGAGGGCTCGCCGGCGGGGGGGGGGGGGGGTGGCATCGTGGGCCGTGAGATGAGGAGGCCGGATGAAGGTCCGAGCGACAAGGGGGGAGGTCGGCGTCGCACCGCGAAGGGGAAACACAGGGGGTGTGGGCGTAGGGTTAGGGAAGGGGGAAGCGACGGGAAAAAAAGGGAAAAAAATAAAAGAAAATAAATAAATAAAATGAAATAAAAATAAATAAATAAAAATAAATAGAAATAATAATAAATAAATAAAATGAATAAAATGAAATGAAATAAATAAATAAAATGAAAGAAAAATAAATAAATAAAATGAATAAAATGAAATAAAATAAATAAATAAAATCTAAAAGAATAAAAAAATTCCTAATTAAAATATTAACTAAAATAATAATAATAAAATTATTAACTGAGAGAAGACACCGCGTACGGTCTCACGCGCGGGGTCGCGTGCATGGTTGTGTGTCTCAAAAACAAAACATTCAATAAGAAACAATCCCTTAACAAAAATTAGGGGTTGTGCAGGGCGCGCATACGCTCGCGCGTTCGTATAAAAACGAGATTTTCTTTTAATTTAAAACCGGTTCAAAACACAGTTCAAAAACGAGACCCAAAATAATTAAGTTAAAATAATGAATTGGTCAGGGTGTGACACAATGACATTATTTAAATCATTATATAGGAGGTTCGGATACGTACAAAGTATATCGGACCTAATGTAAGGGAAAATCTTGCAATCTCATTTTTATCCGAGACTGTTTATACTTCAAAATTTACTGGGGAATATTTATCATCCACATCCATGTTTCCCCAATATGTAATATTATTTATATCCTACTACAATTGTTTAAATCCAATTTTACCTATTGGAGAATTTTTAGTAAAATATATGAAAGGAATATTTTTTCGTTTTCAGTATGAGATACTTTTTGACTTTTTCAGCCAAAGTACGAGAAGAATGATTTTTACCTTATACGGCATGAATGGATTTTTCTGATTTCATAGAACATTATTTTCATGAATCTTCCTTTAAAAATTTTCAAGTTTATTTTTAATCAACTTTTTTTAGTTTAAAATTGTGTGACATGTTAAGAAAGGAAAAAATCTTTTGATGTAGAAAGGATATTTTCCTCAAGAATGGAGTTCAAGCGTTTTATAAAAATTATTTTCCATCTAAGATAATATAGGGTTCTGTTTATATCCCTATTTTTACATTGATTTGATTCTATTATGATGGAAGTATTTTTATGATTTCCTTTATCTTATATGGATTATGTTATGATGTCATGATGTTTAATAATCCCATTTTTATACATGGGTTATGCTTTGATGTATGATTTATGATATTGTGGCACACATAAGAATGGTATCATTATGAGATGGGTGGGACCTATATCTCCATCCAATTCATTGGGTAAATAGTTATATCTCATGAGATAGACATGGCTGGAACAACAGGTTAATCCGGTTCAGTGATACAAGAATGAAATGAGGAGTGAACTTGTTTCAGAAATGGATATTGTCTGCTAGGATAGTCTTGGTAATGAGTCTTGACTACTAAGAAATGATTCTCTATGATTATTTGTGTATTCCAAAAAGTTTCATGTTTTATGTTATGATTATTGGGATTACATTTCACTGCCATGATTTATCCCACGTTATGATATTATGATCTCTTTTACAGGTTAAGATTTTCAACATGTTATGTTCTTATGAATATGATATGATTGATATTTCCTTTGTTTACCCTTACTGAGCAATTGATCTCACAATTTTGTATGTTTTATTTTTTCCCCAAGTCGGGAAGAAGAGTATTAAGTAAGATATGCTAAAAGGGACTCTAAATATGATAAAATAAAAGGGAGACAATGTAGATGATTTATGAACCAGTTGTTTATGTTTCCCAGTTTCTAAAGAAACTATACCTATACGGTCCTTTCATGGGTTTGTTATATGTTGTAATAAGTGTGCTTCAATTATAAAGTAATAAAAATGTATTTAATGTATGGGTCATTATAGTTGGTATCATAGGAAAGGAATATTCACTCTTTTGAAACTAGGATGTGAAAGCCTTATTAATAACTCTAAGGATATATCTATGCATAGAACACAATCATAGTGTTCTATAAATGGTCATGAGTAACCTATGATAAGACCTAAAGTGTGAAATTTTATTACTGATTATGTTGTTTTCATGTTATAATTAGTGTTTCTCACAATATTCTTCTTGGTTTTAGTCAATGGATGGAACCCGAAGGAACAATGTTAATGCGGAATGCGATGGGCAATGAAATGATTGTCCCCCTGAGCAACCAAACGTTATGGGAGTTGGAATGAAAAATCTTGTAGCCATGATCACACAACTTTCTCAATCCATGAATCATGCAAGACTTACAAACGAGAAAAGGAAGGATCAACATTCTGTTGAATCCTTATTGAGGCTACGTCCACCCTCATTCAGTGGGTCTACTGATCCATTAGGGGATGAACAATGGATCAATACCACTGAAAAAATATTTTCAGTTCTACAATGTTCTGAACATGATAAAGTCATCTTAGCAGTATATCGTTTGGAAGTTGAAGCTAATCAATAGTGGAATCTTATCATGAATACAAGGCCCCAAGAGGAAATTGAATCCATTGAATGGGACGAGTTCAATAACTTGTTTTTCAATTATTAATTCCCTCATATTCTTCGAACAATGATGGAGAAGGAGTTTCTTGAACTAAAGCAAAAGGATTTTGAATTTGTTGGTACCTACGAAGAAAATTTTACAAGACATTCAAGGTACGCTTCCAGAATTATTATCCAACCTGAGAGTAAGATCGACCAATTTTTTAGTGTCTTAAAACCATGTCTTTGAAGTAAGATATCCATAAGGGACTTCAATAGCTACGAGGAAATTTTTCGATGTGCTCTCAAGGTTGAGATGGAGATTAGAGTAACCCATCAGTCATATGAGTTTGATAAAAAGTGGAAAATGGAGTTCAAAGGGAAATATAAAGACCTCATTGAAAAGAATATGAGTTTTTACTTATTCTCAAGGTGTGGAAAGAAACATGGAGGGAATTTTCTTAAAGGGACAATTAAATGTTTCAAATGTGTAAAAGAAGGTCATCGGGCTTTTTAATGTCGCAATGATGGGAAAAATATGTCTAGTGATGGAAACAAAGAAAAGGCTACACAGAATGCACCTCCTACACTTCCATGTTACAAGTGAAAGGATGTGGGGAATTATGCTAATCGGTGCCCTAATAAAAGGGTTGTTGATGATGATCGATGTCAATAAACTCTTAAGGCCAAAGACCAAGGAAAGTCACATGGATTTTTTATCGGCGATGTGGAGTACGATAACGAAGTGGTGAAAGGTACACTTTCCATCCACTCTAAAGTAGAAATTTTTTTATTTGATTCTGGATCCTCCCACTCTTTTATTTCTGAAGAATTTTCTAGGGGTATCCCCATATTACCTCAACAATTAGAAGTTGAGTTAGCTGTAACCACCCCTAATGGCACAACAGTCACATAAAAAGTTTACAAAATTTCTCTGATTGAAGTTTGTGGGAAATTGCTTCCTAAAAATCTTGTGATCCTTCCTATAGTGGAATTTTATATGATCCTTGGCATGTATTGGCTTTATTTATATGGATCTCATATCGATTTCCAAATAAGGGAAGTCACATTTCATATTCATGATCAATCAATGATCATCTATCGATGCGAAGATAAATATAACCTTATAGTGGAAATTTCTTCAATCTTATGGGTCATGATTCCAATAAATGAAGGTTATATTTCTCAAATGGTTGGAGAGAAACTCATGATTAAGAATACACCCAATGTATGGGAGTTTGATGATGTATTTCCATAGGAATTGCCAGGTCTTCCACCAAATCATGAAGTTGAGTTTTCAATAGAACTCATATCGGGAGCTATGCCCATTTCAAAGACACCATATAGAATGGCCCCAATTGAGTTATAAGAATTAATGAAGAAACTCCAAGAGAATATTGATAAGGGATTCATACTCCCTAGTGCATCACCTTGGGGGGAACCTGTTCTGTTCGTTAAGAAGAAAGACGGATCAATGAGACTCTACATTGATTATCGATAACGTAACAAGATCACTATCAAGAACAAATATCCTCTCCCACGCATTGATGACTTATTTGACCAACTCAATAGAGCTCAATAATTTTCCAAGATTGATCTTCATTCAGGGTATCATAAATTAAGGGTCAAAAGGGAGGATATACCAAATACGACTTTCCGTACAAGGTATGGACACTATGAATTTATAGCGATGCCATTTCATCTTACTAATTCCCCTGTTATCTTCATGGATCCAATGAATAGAGTCTTTAGAGACTATCTTGATAAGTTTGTGGTAGTATTTATAAATGATATTATTGTCTATTCAAAGAGCAAGAAAGAACATGAATATCACTTGAGAATTGTATTAAAGACCCTAAGAAAGGATAAGATTTATGCCAAATTTACCAAGTGTGAATTTTGGCTTCAAAAAGATTCATTTTTGGGTCACATAATCTCAAAAGAGGTGATATATGTGGATCCAAAAAATACAGAGTTTATCGAAAGATGGTCAAGACCAACAAAGATAACTGAGATATGATGTTTTCTTGGTTTGGATGGATATTATCGACGTTTTTTGAATGATTTTTCACGATTATCTAATCCACTCACCAGGTTGACTCGAAAAGGAGTTAAGTTCCTTTGGACGAAGGAGTGTGAAGAAAATTTCAAGGAGTTAAAAAGAAGATTATCCAGTACACCTTTTCTCACACTGCCTTGTAGTGGAGAAAGGTTTGTAATCTACAGTGATGCATCCAAGAAGGGATTGGGGTGTGTTCTCATGAAAAATGATATGGTGATAGCTAATGCCTCACGAAAATTGAAAATACATGAGAAAAATTACCCAACTCATGATTTGGAGTTAGCTGCGGTAATCTTTGTATTAAAGATTTGGAGGCATTATCTTTATGGTGAAATGTGTGATATTTATACTGATCATAAAAGTTTGAAGTGTATTTTCACACAAAATGAGCTGAATATGCGCCAAAGAATTTGGTTAGAGCTGATTAAGGATTATGACTGGTCAATTCATTACCACCTGGGTAAATCAAACAAGGTGGCAGACGCATTAAGTCGACAAGACCATTCTAGCTTATCCATGATGAGTATCACAAAATATCCAATATTTATGGATTTACAAAGAATGGATCTTGGAATTATAATGGAAGGGTAAAAATCTTATCTTTCTCAAATGAATGTTCAACCATCTATATATGTGAATATTAAAGAGGCATAGAAAGAAGATGTAGAGTTAAAAAGAAGGTGAGAAATGTCCCTGAATTCCATATTGATTGTGATGAAATAATAAGGTTTAGGAATCAGGTTTTTGTTCCTCCCATCCCAAAATTAAAGAACGAAATATTGGATGAAGCTCATAGTTCTTCATTCTCTATTCACCCTAGAAGCACGAAGATGTATAGGGACCTGAAGAAGTAATTCTGGTGGGATGGGATGAAAAAATATATTGCGGAATATTTCTCTTGATTCTTGGTTTGTCAACAAGTTAAAGTTGAGAGACAGAAGTATAAGGGGATGTTACAACCATTACCCATACCAGAATGGAAATGGGAAAACATCACTATGGACTTTGTCACTAGACTTCCTAAAACATCCAAAGGCAATAATGCTATCTGAGTTATAATTGATCATATTATGAAGTCGGAACACTTAATTTCTATTAGAGAATATTTTTCTCTTGATTAGCTTGCCAGGATATATGTAAAGGAAGTGGTTGGATTTCATGGAGTACCATTTTCCATTATATCTGATCGGGATTCGAGGTTTACCTCGATGTTTTGGTGAAGTCTTCAGCATAATATAGATACAGAGTTGAGTTTCAGCACTACTTATCATCCTCAGACAGACGGTGAGTCTGAGAGGACAATTAAAACTTTACAGGACATGTTGAGAGCTTAATCTATGGAATTCAAAGGTGGTTGGGATAAACACCTACCTTTGGTGGAAGTTTCTTATAATATTAGCTTTCACTCTAGTATTCAGATGTCTCCTTATAAATCTCTCTATGGAAAGAGATGCAGAACTCCAACTTGCTGGGATGAAGTTGAGGAAAGAAAGCTATTAGGACCTGATCTTGTTGATGAGAAAGAAGAAATGGTCAGATATATTCAACAACACATAAGAGCCGCTCAGAGTCGACCAAAAAGTTATGCTGATATCCGAATAAAATAACTAGAGTTTGAAGTGGGTAATAAAGTGTTCTTAAGAATATCTCCTTGGAATAGAGTAATGAGATTTGGAAATAAGGGAAAGTTGAGCCCTAGGTATATTGGTCCTTTTGAAATACTGGATCGTGTTGGGAAGGTAGCTTACTGATTGGCGCTTCCACCGAATCTCTCTCAAGTTCATGATGTGTTCCATGTATCTCTCCTGAGAAATTACATACTCGATCCTTCACATGTACTTATCTCATAAGTTATACCGCTGGAGCAAGATATTTATTATGAAGAACAACTGATAGAGATTCTGGATTGTAGAGAAAAAGTCCTACGAAACAAGACCACTCGTTTGGTGAAAGTTTTATGGAGGAACCACCAAATAAATAAGCTAAATGAGAACTTGAGGATATGATGAGGGAGAGGTATCCTCATCTGTTTGATACAAAGTGACAAATTTCGAGGGTGAAAATCATTTTAAGGGAGGTAGAATGTAACACCTGAGATTTTATGTGAAATATTTTCTTTTTATGTTATATGAATCACCAAAGGAATCTTTCACTACACACAATACTATCTTGGATTGCGTTACATGCAAGGGCAAACTTCTTTGATAGATTGCGTTGTACGCAATACCGAGTTTCGCTAAACAATGATATGTTATTAAAATATTATATAAACTAGCCGTTATGAATATTAATACCCACTTTTTGAAATTTTATAAATTTTACCTTTCAAAATGGACTTCATTTTTGGATTCGGAATATTGAAATTAGCCTAGGGTGAATTTTTGGTATTTTTCTGAAAACATTCAATTTTTGATGAATAGTGAAAACACTGAGTTATTGGTTAAAACATAATTTTTATTTAAATAATTTTTTTAATTAAATTTATTTTAGGTTAAAATAGATACATAATACCTATATAATTTCAATTTAATTCATTGGAGTAATTTTATAGTAATATAGATACATAAAAATTTTATTGAACTTTTTACCATCTTTTACCCACCTCATAGGAGCATTTTCAATTGTATATAAAACTTAAATTTACTGCTTCTGTGAGTTGAATTTTGAAAATCTGAGAGACACTGTTAATATCAAGGAGTAAAATGTGGTTCAATAAGATAAAAATATTTTTTGGTGAATAGTAACGTTTTACTTTTATTTACCACAGTTAAAAGTAAATAGGGCAATTAAGGGTAAAAATGATATTATTATTACCCTAACACATGTCCTAATTCTCTTGGATAAGTTTAATTAGACCAAAAATAACCTTAGGAATAAAATATGACCATTTAGGTCCACTTGGATTAGATTAGGACACTTATTATTATTTTATTTAAAGAAGAGTTAAAAGAGTTAAAATCAAAGTTTAATAACTAAACAATTTTTAATATAGGGTTATACATAAGATAAATTCGACTATAAATACTCATTAGAAAGCTAAAAATATGTCCTACATAATGGTATTTTATTTATAATTTTTAGACATTATATAAGTTAATTTATTTATGACACAATGATGATGCAGTAATTACCTTATTAATGAAATATTAACATAATTGATGTTATAAATACCCAAATAAATGTAATTTGAGAATTTTTAAAAATTCCAATAATTTTTTAGGTTAATATGACATTTTATTATTGATTTAATTAACTTTTTTTGAACTAATTAATTTCAAAAAAATCAATTACCAATTAGTGTCAAAATTGACATAAAATTGTTTTTACAAAAAATATTATATTATTAATTTTTATTTTATTACTAAAAATATAATGTTCTGCCAAATGACTTATAAAATGTTATATTTATTAATAATTAACCAATTGTGGTTCTTTTCTCTTGTTATAGTATGTTGATTAACTATATAGTGTAAGAAAACAAGAAGACACTGTAAAAGTTAAATGATTTAACTTTGAGTTAAATCTAAATGATAAGTTTAAAATAGTAACCTAAACTTGTGTAAAACCAATTGGTTGTGGGTCTTTCGACCCATACCCATATTAGATTCTAAATAAATCAAATTGGAGTTATTAAAAACCGAATATGACTTTATTATAAAATAATAGTTTATGTTTTTCCTAAGGTGCCCCTCTCCTCCCTTATAAAAGGGAACCTCCTCCCTCTCCACTTTACACAATTTAAAGCCTTCAAGCTCAGACAAACCCAGACCATTTCACTTCTCAACATCTCTAGAAACATAATATAGGTTATTTTATTCTTCAAATACCAACTTTAGTGCCCTTAGAGAAGGTTTAGAAGAGGCGCGTCAAAGAAGATGTAATGTCCTTTACCAATTCTTTCAAATTCATTTATTCTTCTACTTCTTATTTATTTTTTGTTTCATAATAAAGTAATAACATCAGTATCAATCATATACTGAAATGTTATTATAAATATGAAACAACCCTATTTCACCTTCTATCCATCCTATGAAAAACAAAATCACTGCGCGTGCATACGTACGAAATACCATCTCCACGCTGTGGTGTAATCGATTTTTCCAACACCACCTTACATGGATGGGTATAATGGTGTAAAGAATAACCATATATGGTTATTATGACATGATACAAGTTCTGAGATATTCTATCATTCACTTCAATACAATCCCATAAACATGGGAATGACATCCTCGCTCGTGCGTACGTACGGCCTATCATCTCCACGATGTGATGCGACTCGTTCTACCTGATCTTCATTGAATAATGATTATATAAATGAATTGAATGAATAAATATTATATATATTATACTAATACCATTATGTAAATGATGTATCTATAACCTAAAAAAACAATATAAATTTATTCAAAAAAACACGCATAAGAACATAAATCCATGAACACCCGAAGAACAAGTAGTAATGAAATATTTTTAATAAGAAGATAAGAATATAACCATATATGATATCATAACAATGAATATGATTCTTTAATAAGTCAATGACATTATTTAAATAATTATACAAGATGTTCAGATACGTATGAATCATATCGGACCTAAGGTATGTGAAAATCTCTCAATCTCATTTTTATCTGAGGTTGTTTATAATTCAGAATTTATTGGGGAATATTTATCATACACATCCCTGTTTCCTCAATATGTAATATTATTTCTATCCTCCTACAATTTTTTTAAATCCAATTCTACCAATTGGTGAATTTTTACTAAAAGATATGAAAGGAATCTTTTGTCGTTTTCAGTACGAGATACTTTTTGACTTTTTCGGCCAAAGTACGAGAAGAATGTTTTTTTAACATATACGGCATGAATGGATTTTTATGATTTCATAGAACATTATTTCCATTAAGCTTCATTTACAAGTTTTCAAGTTTATTTTTAGTCAAATTCTTTTAGTTTAAAATTGTATGACATGTTAAGAAAGGAAAAATTCTTTTGAAGTAGAAAGGATATTTTCCTCAAGAATGGAGTTCAAGCATTTTATCAAAATTATTTTCCATCTAAGATAATATAGGCTTATATTTCTATCCCTATTTTTAAATTGATTTGATTATGTTATGATGAAATATTTTTATTATGTCCTTTTATCTTATATGGATTATGTAATGATGACATGATGTTTAAGAATCCAATTTTTATTTCATGGGTTATGCTATGATGTATGATTTATGATCTTGTGGAACACATACGAATGGTATCATTATGAGATGGGTTCGGCCTATATCTCCCTCCAATGCATTGGGTAAAGATTTATATCTCATTAGATAGACATGTCTAGAATGGTAGGTTAATCCAGTTCAGTGATACAGGACTGAAACGAGGAGTGAACTCAGTTCAGAAATGGACTTTGTCCACTATGATAGTCTTGGCAATGAGTCTTGACTACTAAGAACTGATTATCTAGGATTATGTGTGTATGCCACAATGTTTCATGTTTTATGTTATAATTATTAGTATTACATTTCAATACCATGATTTATCCCATGTTATGATATTATGATCTGTTTTGTAGGTTAAAATTTTCAAAATGTTATGTTTTTATGAATATGATATGATTTATATTTCCTTTGTTTACCCTTACTGAGTATTTGAGCTCACCCTTTTGTATGTTTTCTTTTCCCCAAGTTAGGAAGAAGGGTATTAAGTAAGAAATGCCAAAAGGGACTCTAGATATGATAAAATAAAAGGGAGACGGTGTAGATGATTTATGAACCAGTTGTTTATGTTTCCTAGTTTCTAAATACACCATACCTATAAGTTCCTTTCATGGGTTTGTTATATGTTATAATAAGTGTGCTTCAATTTTGAAGTAATAGCAATTTATGTAATGTATGGGTCATTATAGAAACTCTGAAAATTTTGAAAATAAATTCTCTATTGAAGAAAATAATTGTGAATTTGTAAATCTGGTTGAATCTATTTTAGAAATTGAAAATTCAGCACAAACAAAAAATATGGAAAATTTTCCAGAACTGGACAACTGTTCAGTTTCTGCTATTGAAGGGTCCTCTGTTTCTGAACTTAGGATATTTTTGAGTGAATTTGAGGGTGTTTCTGTTAACACCAACCTTGCTGAACACTTTGGACATCAGCACTATTACTTCTGAATTTGAACCTGAAATTGAAAATCTTTCATCATTTCAAACTCCATACAAGAGATATGTTGAATATCTTGGACCTCCTAGGCCTAAGAGTCTTCCTTGGAGTGTACAACCACCAACTCTTGAGCTAAAACCAATTCCTTCTCATATTAAATATTCATTTATAGTTGAGAACTCCACTTTTCCTATAATAATTTCTGCTGAACTGAATGAAATCTAAGAGGAAAGGTTGTTAAATGTTTTCGAAGAAGTATAAATCTCCCATAGGTTGGACAATAGCTGATATAAAGGGTATTAGTCTCTCATTTTGTATTCATAAAATAACTATGGAGCCTGATCAGAAACCTAGGGTAGAGTGTCAAAGATGATTAAATCCTAATATGAAAGAAGTTGTGAGAGAATATGTGATTAAGTTGCTGGACACTGGAATGACATATCCCATTTCTAATTGTTCTTGGATTAGCCCTGTCCATGTTTTCCCTAAGAAGGGAGGTTTCACTGTTGTTAAAAATGGAAAGAATAATTAAATGCAAGTTAGGAAATCCACAAAATGGAGAGTCTATATAGATTATAGGAAGCTTAATGTAGCCACTAGGAAGGACCATTTTCCAATGCCCTTCTTGGATAAAATTCTTGAGAGGCTTGCTGGCAATGGGTTTTTCTGTTTTCTGTATGGGTATTTTGGTTACAACAAGATTCCTGTTGATCTATAGGATCAGGAAAAACCACTTTCACCTACCCCTTTGGGACATTTTCCTACAGGCGGATTCCCTTTGGGTTTTGTGGAGCTCCATCCGCCTTTAAAAGGTGTATGATGGTTATCTTTTCAGATATGATTTAGATAATTATAGAGGTTTTCATGGATGAATTTTCCATTGTGGGTAGTACTTTTGAAACTTGTCTTGGAAAGCTTGAGTTAGTATTAAAGAGATTCATTGAAACCAACCTTGTTCTTAATTGGGAGAAATGTCAATTCATGGTCACAAAAGTTATAGTGCTTGGTCATAAGTGTCCAAGAGAGGTCTAGAAGTTGATACTGCTAAGATTGATGTCATTCAAAAAATGCCACATCCTAAAAATGTTAAAGGCGTTAGAAGTTTCCTAGGGTATGATGGTTTATAATGGAAATTCATAAAAGATTTTTCTAAAATAACTAAGACCTTGTGTTCTTTGTTGGTCAAGGATGCACCTTTCAATTTTGATTAAAACTGTTTTAGATCATTTAATCTGATTAAAGAGAAACTCAATACATCACCCATTATCATTGCACCTGACTGGAAATTACCTTTTGAACTTATGTGTGATGCTAGTGATATGGCTGAAGATTCTATCCTTATACAAAGGAAAGATAATAAGTTACATGTGGTGTATTATACTAGTAGACTACTAGATGTTGCCCAAAAAATTACACCACAACTGAAAAAGAATTGCTAACTGTTGTTTTTTCTCTAGAGATGTCTAGACAATACTTGTTAGGTTCCAAATTCACCATTTTTACAAATCATTCTGCTTTAAATTATTTTCTGTCTAAGAAAGAAACTAAACCCAGGCTGATTAGATGGATTCTATTTCTAATAGAGTTTGATTTAGAGATTAGGGATAACCAGGGAGATGAAAATTTAGTTGCTATCCTCCTTTTTAGAATTCCTCTTAATCAATCTGAATCTAATAATCTTAGGGATATTTACTCTTCCTTTCCTAATGAAAAGGTACTCACTGTGTCAATTAGGAAATATGCATGGTTTTCATATTTTTACAACTTCTTTGAAATAGGTGTCTTTCCCAGAAATTTGTCTAATAAGAAAAGAAAGAAATTCATTTTTGAACTAAAATATTATTTTTGGGATGATCCTATCCTATTTAGGATATGTGCTGATGGTATCCTTGGGAGATGTATACTTGGGGAAGATATGATGCATGTCATAGAGAGTTGTCACTCCTTACCTTGGGGAGGCCACTATGGTGGTGAAAAAACAGCTCATAATCTCTTACAATCTGGTTTTTATTGGCCTTCTCTTTTTAAGGATTCTAGAAGCTTTGTGGTTGGCTGTGATAGGTGAAAAAGGTTAGGTAATGTGGGTAGGAATCATGAGTTACCCCAAAAAGGATTTCTATAAGTTTATATTTTTGATTTCTAGGGTTTATATTTCATGGGTCCATTTCCATCATCTCATGGGAATGAATATATTCTTGTTGTTGTTGACTCTGTTTTGAAATGGGTTGAGGTAGTGGAACTACCCAATAATCAAGCCAATTTTTTAATTAAGTCTGTTAAGAAGAATATATTTACAAGATTTTGAGTCCCAAGAGATTTTATCACTGATAATGAAACACATCTTAAGAACTATAAGTTTAAAGATCTGATGGAGAAATATAGTTGTGTTCATAAAACCGGTACCCCTTATCATCCACAGTCCAGTGGATAGGTGGAGATTTCAAAAAGAGAACTAAAACAGATACTTGCAAAAACTATGTCAAACTCTAGGAAAGACTGGACTCTTAAATTGTATGAAGCTTTATGGGCATATAGATTTTCCTTCAATACCCCAATAGGTATGTCTTCTTACAGGCTGTTGTTTGTGAAATGTTTTCGTTTACCTGTGGAGTTATAACACAAGTATTATTGGGTAGTTAAGGCTCTAAACCTTGATTTTAAGAGTGATGGTGAAGGGATATTACTTGGTCTGAGTGAACTAGAAGAGATTGGTAGAGAGAGTTATGATAATTCAAGAATTTATAAAGAGAGGAATAAAATTTTTCATGATTATATCATTCAAAACAATGAATTCAAATCTAGATAGAAGGTTATTCTCTTTAACTCTCGACTCATACATTTTCCTGGAAAGTTTTAATCCAAGTGGTTTGGACCTTTTACTATAGTGAGAGTGCTGAAGAATGGAGCTGTTGAAATTTTAGGTGAAAAATATAAACCCATGTTAGTTAATGGGAAGAGGTTGAAACATTATTTTGAGGGACAAACAAAGGACTTGGTTGCCTTCACTATGCTTGAAAACTGATCTCAAATAAAGTCTGGATGAAGACTTTAAAACTTTGTGCTTCATGTAAGTCAACCCATGGTTCTTATTGTCTTTATTATGTTTCATTTTTAATATTCAATAAACTGCTACTTCTATGTTCTGTTATCATGAAATTCCTATTACTGCTCTTTCTTGGTTTTGTTGTTCTATTTCAGAGTTATCAAGATGTTGCTACTTGTGTCAATAAAGGATTGGAATTACCATACTAGAGTGAAATTGACAAATATATTCAGTGAAGTACTCAACTCATAATTTTTGCATTTATTTTTCTTCTCCTATTGACTTTATGGATAAAATCTTCTCCATGTTTTGTTTAAAAAATTCTTCTTGAATAAGAAATTATGCTACATATTTTCTCAAAATCTGTTGCATATCTTGCATACTAAAAAAACTTTTGATTCATGTCACTAAGATGAATTAAAAAATTATGCATTTAACTCTTACTGAAATTTGAATTCAAGGATAAATATTTAAATAATCATTCACAATATGAAACTAAGTGTGTGGGGGGGGGGTACTTGCTTTCTGGTTGTTTTGTTTTTTACTGAATGCGCTTTTCTAAGGGGTGTTAGGAATGCTTTCCTTATATGTTATTGAACATCTAATTGAATCATATTTTCTAAATTTCCTCACAATCAATTCTATCTTCATCCATAAGTTGCATGCAATGTTTGGACATTAATTGAAAATATGTGTCATTAGACTTAAATGATAATTCATTTACTTGCTTGTGAACTTGCTATAAATTAATGTCATTGTAAAAATTAATTATTTTTGAACATCAAATAGACCCTTTATACATGACATAATTTTACAAAATTGAAAATCAATTTTGAACTATGTTTAATTGTTCTTCTCCATGTTTTGAAGTTAACTTTGGAGACAAAGTTGGGTTTTAAGTTTGGGGGAGGGGGTCAATTATTGACTGTGATAAACTTTTCTTAATTGTAATTCCATAAATTCCCACTACAACTTCTAACTTTTTGTTAAAAATTTGTTAAATTTTTTAAATTTTTTTTTTATAATTTTAGTATGTTAACTATTTTTCAAATGGTTCTTGCCTATGGACAATATTTCTTTGGTATTAAAGTTGTGCATTGAGTCTGAAATTAATGATAATGGTTGATTGTTGAGTGATATCGACTTAGTGTTTGAATGGATATCTTGGTTTAGGGAATTTCTTTGAAAGTGATTTGGGTTACCTATTTGTGGAGTTATGATCATAGCCCTTGGGACTGGAAGTTTCAATTGATCTTAGGGGATTTATTCTTCTACTATTCTTTTTAATGTTAAATTAATTACCTTAGTGAGACAATGAAAATGATTTTTATATAAAATTTTTGAAACTGGAGTAATTTGGGCATCTTGGATCCCACGGTGAGTCTCCGAGACCCTAAAAGCTGGGTGTGTTTCTGTTTACGAAAAGCACTATGTACACCTTTAATCAGTGCATTGCACAGTGCTTGGCACAATGATACATGGCTTGTAAATAAATAAATAAAGTGTCCAAGGTAGAAAATGAGTTCATTTAGGTGAGGGGAATGGTGAATAACAAATGAATAATGGGACAATTGGTTTATATGGAAATCATTTAGGTTGTATCAATAAGGTGATTTGGAAAAAAATATTTCTTTTTGGAACCTAGGTGAAAAATCAAATTACAAAGTTCCTCGGTTAAGGTCTTAAGTCCATTGATATTTTACCTCAAGTAATTATTGAATTTAAAATATAGTCCTGGTTTGAAATTAATCCTTATGTAGGTTCACATATGAGTCATGAAATCTTCTTTGATTGATGGTATTTGTTTTCTTAATTACCCTTGAGTATTTGTTTTAGGAAGGATTTGATCTGAAAATTTATTGTCTAAACCCTGAATCAATTTTCAGTCATTTGTTTTCAACGGGCTGGACATGTTATAGTTTAAGCTAAATAATAACCACTTTACTATTTTTCAAAGATTAAAAAACATGGGATTGTTTGTGGACAAACAATTCTCAAGTGTGGGGGAATTTTATGTGGATCTATTTTTACATAGTTTTTGCACATCTTTTTACTTATTTTTTAATGATTTAATTAGTTATTTAAGCACTTTATAGTAAATAATTGTACTTTTGTGTTTTTATAATTAATTTTGTTAATAAATCATTTCTTCTAATTAATTATGTATTCTTAGTCTTTAAATTAATAATTTTAATCTTACTTTAATTTTCTAATTTAATTATGTCATAATTAGTTTGGTTAATTTAAATCTTCTTGACTTTTTAATAAACTATAATTTTTTATAAAAAATTATATTATCATCATTATTATATATAATTAACTTAGTCTTTATTTTGATATTTTATCTTTTAATTTAGTTTCATTAGAATTGGTTAACAATGTTAAATAATTTGTCTAATCGTCCTGCTAATTAATTAAGATAAGAATATTAGTTTAAATTAAATTAAATAGTCCACTTTTAACTTTAAGTACACAGTTAGTTAGTTAATTAATTAATTTAGAGTTTTAAAACATCAATTATTTAATCTTATGTATGCAATTATATTATTTATTAACTTTCTATTGATTTTAGTCTACTGGTGAGGTAGACAAGAGCTATCGGTAACCTATTAGGTCACTGATGAAAACCTTTTCAATCGCTGCCTACCTTTTAATTAAATATATAGTAAATTTAGTTTAAGTCATTTATCAATTTAGTTTATCAATTATACTGTTCTTAATAAAAGTGACATCCATTTATAAATTTATTGGTGGCTTTAAACTTTTTTGTTTAATTAAAAAATTTTGTTTTAAATTTATGGTGTTTAGCTTTCCTTTAATTAATTATTTTCAATATTTTTATTTAGTTTACTTAACTCTTAATTTTATGTTCAATTTATGCGTTTTTAATTTTTGAAGGTCACCATTAGTTATTAATTTTTGTTCTAACAGTGACCCTTTTCTTAATGGGAAACAATGACTATTAAGTCTATCAGTGACCTTTTGTCATCATTGAACCTTCTATTTAATCTTCACCAATAACCTATTTCCACTGGTAACCCTGTTATTTATTTTCTATTGGTCACTTAAAGAATACCAAAAACCTTAATGTTTAGTTCATCGGTGACCCTTTTATTTTTAGCGCAATAAATATCTTTTATTTTCGTATAACTAACAGTGACCATTGCTTTTAAACTAATAGTAACTTTTTTTTTACAACTATCAGTTACTGCTGGAAGGAGGAGTAGTCCCACTTATCTCGAAGTCCTGCTTCCAGAAGGAATTAGAGTTTTCCTTAGTGTTCCAGGTGGAAACCGACCATCGCCGTGAGTAGAACACACCGTTGTAGACGGACATGATTTGAGGGAGTTCGCAACAACAACTACTTTCCAGAAGAGAGGGGTTTGTCACACCTGTGAAGAGAGGAGACTCACCACTGGATCTTGAATCTGGTTCACCGCTGATGAGAACCGGGTTGTCATTGTACCACTATCGTCATGAACAAGAGTCTGCTGCTACCAAAGTCGATGCCCACCACTGTTGGACTGACTCCTCCAGTGAAGGATTTCGCTGGATCTGAGCGACGTCGCACGACATGGAGTTTTCTTCATCTGCCGCATGAGGAGGAGTCCGACCAGTGTCCTATCGAGCTGAACCATGCTGACGCATCCTCCTGGAGAAGAGTCGAGAAACCATTCTCCCCCTGTTGTTGTGCGCTGAATTTGGGGGAGGGGGTGAAGTATTAGTAAAAATATATATAAATTTTAAAAAATAATTAGATGAAAACAAAAGTTAAACAAACTAACATAAAATCTAAAATAAAATAATAATTATAAAAAAATGATTTTAAGTATAACGATTTATTAAAAATGGGATATTTAATATTAACAAAAAATATTTTCTAATTAACTTAAATAAATTTTTTTTGAACTAAATTAATTAATCATTTAATTTTAGTTTAAATAAGATATTACTTAATTTTTCATATTAAGTAAGTATTTTATAATAAAATGAATAAAATAACATACTAATAATAATTTATAATATTAGAATAAAAATTAACTATTTAATAAGTTAATAAATTAATGTTTAAATTAATTATTAATTTAATAATTTATTTTGACTATTATAATTATTATCTAGAACAATAATTTTAACAATTTATAAACATTAGACAAAGTAACGTTATAAAATTATTAATAAAAGTTTTTTAATTTTAAACATAAATTTATAATTACATAAATTACTTAATTAATTAATGTTTAATAATTATTAATTAATTAAAATTCTCAAAATTCAAATTCTCATTAGGATTAATTAACCAATTTAATAAATTAAATATTTAAATATATAGTTAAATAATATTATTACATTATTATTTCTTCTTAATATAATCTCTAAAACATATTTTTTTAGTTTTTAATTGTACTAATAAAGTAATTTATTTAACAACATTAGTTAAAAGTTTATTAATTATTTTAAAAGACTTTATTCTTAAGTTATAAATTTTTATTTCCTTCTCACTGTAACTGTGTTGATTGTTTTTCTTGCACAAGTTCATTCAAGAGACAAGTACACATCCAGATTCACTTAACTAAATCAACAGGAGTTAGTTACATGAGAAAAACTAGCGCGACATGCCGGTCATGGAAAAAAAATTCACGTGTGCAGTGCATACATGAAGAACACTCAATGTCGGTGGAGACGAACGGTGACAAGTAGCAGAAGACAATGAATACTGAAGACAGAGAAACCAACAGATAGGGGGAGTAATTCATTCGATCAACCACTTCACTCAAAAGTTGAGCAAGAACCTAGAGGGAACCTTGTAGCACTCCTCGGAGAGCTATCCTCTGGAGATCTAAGGGCCTGGAGATACATAAATTCAAGCTAGTAGAGGGAGTTTTCTTCCCCTGTTTTCTTTAAATTATTCTCCTTTGTAATTGAAGGGTTTTATATTACATATTTGAGTGGTTTCTAGGCTAAACCTTTTAGTTTAAGGATGAATTGAAGATTCACTATTTATCTTTTAATTTTCTTTTCACTTAATCATTTCAACAAATTCAGTAACGATTTGTGATATCAACACTGAATTTGTTTAGTTGCTTGTACCATCAGAATTTAATTATCAAAATTTCATAATCAATTGGTGATATTTATTGCTGAAACACTTTTTTTTCAAAATATAATAAATTTTAATAGAAATTCAGACTTACGGTGAGTTTATCCTATTATTACTTTGAAGTTGTTTTCAGTTGATTTATTTCTCGAGTGGCGAAACATAGAATAGACTAGCTTGTGTGACTTAACTCCTAATGAGGGAGATAATTCATACTCTTATTGTGGTATTCTGAATTATCTTTTAAGTGAATTGAAATACCTCTAAAACCATTATAATGGATATTTTTCCCTTAGCATTTACTCTAATAATTCATTTACCATCACTCTTTATTTTAGTTGTTTTCACTTTTCAATTTATTTTCTGTTTCAACCTAGTATAGATCAAAAACATTAAAAATGGTGTTACTTTAATGCTTTAATAGGAAAAATTTAAAAAATATAAAAAAAATGAAAAAATAGAAAATTCATTCCGCTGCTGACAACATTGGAGTTTTCCAAATATTTTAGAAGAATAGTGGCCAAAATTACCATCCCTATGGGATTTACCCTTCTTTCCACATATACTATAGTTAGTAGGTTTATAAATTTTAAACATTGACCGACTTAAATGACAGTTTAGGTCAAAAGGCCAGCCTTCTAATCTTAGCTGATGAATTGAGTCACCTTTTGAGGTGAATTTGAATTGAATTAGTTTGGGTGGTGACCCATGGTATAATTGAATTGATTAAATGGTTTTAAAATGGTTAAATTCTTTTATTCCTTATGTGAGACATCGATTCAAATGAAAATTCCATGGACAAACCAAATTGGTAAGAACCTTTCTTATGAATGAGTGATACTTGGACTCCCTAGCAGAATTCCAAGGATAAAATTTGGCGATTGACTTATATACTGAGTGATACATAGATTCATGTGAGAAATCCATATATGGAATCAATTGGGCATCTGACCATTATAACATGGGTGATACATGGGCTCCCTTAGTGGACCACCAATAATGGACTCGCATGCTAGTGATGTTATACCACTCCTAGAGAGATACCTAGGTTCTTGACAGGTTCTCCATGGATGATCTTGTAGCTTGTTATTTTATATTATAACTAGAGTGTTACATTGTTTCCAAATTAGGAATTCCATGTATGAGCTCAAGTTCATAAATGATCATTGGATGAAATTGCTTATATGACGTGTCTGTCAAGAAAAAGAACAATCTTAGAATTGGCCTTTCCTTTCAATTTATGGATGGACTATTAGGATTTCTTGATTACTTTACAATGAGTGATGTTGGCCCACATTTTGGGTCTCAAGACTTATTAATTGAATGATATTGAATTGTTAAATGAGGTTGATTACAAATATCTAGGCTTAACTATTAATTTGGAGACATTATATTAAATGAAATTGATTAATTGAATTTTATTATAAATTACAATCGAGACTTATGGGTTTTTTACTTTTCAGTACTTCTTTTACATGTAATATTTTTCTTGCACACTATAGTTATATTTTCACTGACTGGATTGAATAGACATTGTGTGGTTTCTTACTATGATTATGTCTTACATCCTATTTTAGGATACCTTTGGGTACCCAAACAAACTATATGATTGTAGGCACATATAAGGGAAAGAACCACACTACAAGTTTTTGATTTATTCTTAGGATCAGGGGAGGATGGGACTAAGCTAAGGCTCATGATGTTAGCTAGATTCCTTTTGTAATTTTTTTAATTTTGTTCCTTGTGTTGTACACCTATAGTGTATACATGTTTTGGATGAAATATTAAAAGCATATGACATATATCATCCTTATCATTTTATATGGGATTATTTTAATATTGATATATATTCCTACTAAGTATTTATTATAGTTTTGATTTATTGCTTCAACTATTTGTATTCTATTTTCATTTCCATGTGTTATAATCTGGTAAGATGGAATATTCTTCTCATAGACTCACCCTAGGCCCCAACTGCTAGTCGTAAGCCACTAGAATTTTGGGAGATGTGCTTGAGGCCATGTGGCTAAGCAGGGTCGGGGTACCTTTCATTGGAATCTGGGTCTAGGATGTTACACCTTAATAAATGGACCATGAAAATAATGATCTTTTAAAAACAAATTAAAATATTATTATGCAAAGTGAGTAATAAAACAATTATAGAAACTTTTATAAAAAGATCCACACTTTAACTATCAGTGTTAATGATGTTAATAACCTTTAATTAGGGTATCCATGGTGTTAACTAAATATTAAATTACTATCTTTATTATAACAAGATATCCATTGATTCTAAGATTAGAATAACCTATGTTTCAAAAGCCTTTGTAACCCTTGATTTTTTGGATTAGTAGCCTATATTATTCTAATCATTTGAATCCTTCTATGAAAATGGATTACTCAAAAATATATTAAATATTATAAATTTTTTAATAGATTTACAAAATAATCCTCACATTGATGTCTTAGGAAAAATAATATCTAAAAGAATAAAATGATTTCATCTCAAATTAACATGGAGATACAAATTCTTCACAGTAACTTTTAATTGTCAATAATGAAAATGATTCAAAGTCTTGAATATAAAATTCATTTTCCTCCTTGAATGTTTATACTTTTTGTTGTAATATTTATAATAGTGAAATTATTCATTCTTAGGAGGTGGTTCCCACAACATTGGATGAACTTATTCATCTCTTGAAAGGTTTATCATAACTCCATCTGATGGTCTCCATATTAGCACCATTTTATGTCTTTATAATTGCATTTGGTAAATAAAATTTGCTAATCTAGTGAAATGAACATTTTTTATATGGTGGAATGAAATTCTTCCTTCGATATGCTTTATCAATGTCTATTTGTAAAGAATGTCATACTCTACCAATGATTTTTTATAGTAATCTTTATACTGATAGACTTCATTATACATTGAGTACTTGACTTTTATAAATCCATGTTTAATTATTTTTTTAATAATTCATCTGCTGTGAAAATATATTTTATATTTGATTAAGAAAAAAACTTCATCTAATGAAGAAAAGAAACTTTTAAAATTTTATTGTGATTTAAAAACAATGATAAAATGTGTAAAAATAATTATTTCGACTTAATAATCTCCCCTTTTTAAAAATGAATAAACCCAACTTTTAAAAAGAAAAATTAATGTTTAAAAAACATTAAATACATACTCCCCTTATCTTATATAACCTTAAACTTTTTCCTTCTTCATAAAATGATGATTTTTTTGAACTCCAAAAGTATATAATGTTTATATTTTCTTTATATCACCACATTTAATCAAAATTCCTCCTCCTTTCTCTCCAATAGTGTTGAAAGTTTATAATTTCAAAAATTCTCAGCCTTTTGAGAAATTTTAAAATTTTTTAATGAGGTAAAATTTGTACATAAAGTTTTAGGAAAAAATTATATGAAACAATTTATAAAGCACTCATGGAAATAAACATACACCAAGATATATAATAAATGCATCCATATATAATTACAAGAGATAAATTTATCCAAGTAAATTTTGAAAAATAACCATCCAAAAAAATCAAGAAAAACAAATATCCAAAAATTAATTCAATTTTTTTATTCAAACTTTAATGATTTCAAAGAAAAAATCATTATTTTTTTGAAATATTAATAATAATGACATTCATCATTGTGAAATCATCATTATATTTATTTAACTCAAATAGGCCTTGGACTTCTCTATATTCTCTTAAATAAATTAAATAATTATTTGAATTGTGTAATTATTATTATAGATATTTAATTCTCTTCGATTGATTTGAGATGGGATCATCATGAGTCATTGAAAGAGATATAAAATGATCTACTTCCATTGTATTCTTTGAAACTTCACCATTGATTTTTCTTGAATGATTCGAGACTGAATTATTTACAATTTTTATTCTAGACACATATTAATCAATTAACAAAATATCGCCCTCTAAATTATTTATACAATTTATAATATCTTTTTCACTTCTCAATCTCATCTCAGATTTCCCTCAAAATTTTTCAACATCATACTCATTCTAAATTCATATTTTAGCAATATATTTCAAAAAAATTAAATTTTACAACCAGTAAATCTTCCCTTATATCTAATTACTTCATTCATAAATATCTGGGAATAAATTTCATATATCTTCATTCTTATAAATTACTTCACTGAAGTAGTAAATTTTCATTTCAAGAACATGTAAATTGAGTGAAATTAGTGGAATCACTGGATACATTAGGAACTACTGATGTTTGTGGTCTTGATTGTCTTGGTTATTTTTTTCCGAAATTTTGAGATTTAGAAGTCTCTATTGCATCAACATTTTCATTGGATGAAGATTAGTGAGGTGATTAATATTTTTATTGCTACTATTTCTCTTCTAAATATTCATTCTCATATATATTTCTTAGAGAAATAATTTTTTTATGATTGAACATATAAGGACATTGTGATTTCACCTAACACATCCCAAAAATCGAAATTATTTTTTAATTATTCAAAAATTTCATAATTATTTCTCTATTTATTCTTCCTTACAATAAGATTTAATTATTTTATATGATAAACATCTTTATTTCATTATTTTTATTTTCTTTTTGAAATAGATTTTTTATCATCGTGTTGAGTGTCCTTAGAGTGATATATTTCCATTAAAACATATTATCCTTTATATGATGGAATATAATAACTTGGAATGGATGGATAAGGAATAAATTAATGAGGAATAGATAATGGAGGAACTGATCTTATTACCTCTTCAACTCTGGAATACTTTTGATCAAAACCCTTTAGGAACTCTCTTTCCATTTTTCTTTTCATTCCTTCTCATCCTGAATTTTCTTGTTTTCATATCCTTTAAGGATTTTAGATGCTCTCTACTATATTACTAGAGTTGTATTCAAATCCAAAAAATAGATCATCTCATTTATTATCTTTTTTATTCTTTGTAAAATAAACAAAATTCTCATTAGACAAGGTATTGACCATTTTCCTCAACAAGGGTGGAAAATTTTCAAAAATAAATTTAGTCCATAAATTTTCATTGAGTTTATAATTCACTATTTGAATATATTTTTTATAATTTTTCATAAAATTTAATTAGATTTGGAATAAAATTAATTAATATCTTATTTATAATCTCCTCCCTAAAATATGAAGCCCTTTCCCTCAATAAAGTAGCTTCATTTCTATCTTCAAAAAATACATAAATCTTAACAATTTTTTTTATGAAACTTATATAAAAAAGGATTATTAATTTTAGAGACACTATATTGACTAATTTGATAAAGCTGAAAATAAACATCACTTACTTAAACTTTCTCATATTTCAAAAAAAAGTGAATAAATAAATTTTTTGAACAATCAACCTATCTCTATTCCAATTTCATCAAATAAGATTAATTTTCACTAATAGATAAAGTATTCCTATATCAGTAAAAAGTTGATTAATATTAATCACAATTTCATATGATGAAAAAAAAGTTTGAGATTTTATTATTTTCAAAAAATACAAATTTCTATATAAATTTATGTGTTATGAGACTAGCTTCACCCACGAATGAAATTCAAACAAGGTAAACCATTCCCTTGACACTAAAAATTTATGATTTTATAAAATGTGTGAATGGAAAAAAATATTTCATCAATTTTACTACAATCTATATATGTATATAAATTTCTTATAATCCTGGGATAATGTAAATCTAAATCATATTTTTAGATACAAAATTATTGCTCGCCTTGAAAAATAATTACAAACATAAGTAGAGAGTAATACTTATCATAAACTTTTTCCTAGATGATCCTTTCTTTAACTACAATTTAATTCAACAAGTGACACAATGATCACATTATATTTTATTAAATAAACCTTTAATCAATATATGTATATAAAATAAATTGATTACCAAATATCATGTTAGTGATAACTATTCTCAATGTTCGCTGGTAAAGAAATATTGGTGACTAAAAAATCCTTTATATTGTCTCAATGGGAGATAAGTTTCACATTCTATAGAGATAGTGGATCATATTGATACCTGCATTTAGATAAATGGTTGATAGAAATTATTGAATGATGTAATTTTTTCTGAACTGTTGATGTTTTTTAAAGTAACATTTCTAACAAAATAAACACAATAAAAAGTAGTTTTGATAAAAGATAGTGGAATTTTAAAAAGACAATTTCCAAAGTACCCTTTTAAAAAAAATCTATAAACATTCTTTATAAATTATTTTTAGTAATGTAAACTCCTTTACATTAATGAAAATTTAATGAATATAAATATTGTCCCAAAACATTGAAAAAAATATTTTTTCCAAAATAGGTGAAAACATATTTGTTTCTATTTCTAAAAAATCTTCTAATTCTGAAAAAAATGTTTTTTTCTTCAGAATTATGAAAAAAATAATCATGTTTAGATTTCTAAAAAATGATAAATTGAAAACAAACAGAGATAAAATATCAAAAAAATGTAAAAAATTTCTCCCTGTTGTTCATGGATTGTTTACTATATGGTGGAGATTTAAATAAAACATAGAGATATTATCATTCTATCTTGACTATTCCAAGATTTTATAAAATATATTCAAATTTATTAAAATTTAGAGGTTTTGAAAAAATATTGGCATGTTATTGTTTCATTATCATTATTTGTAAAATGATATCTTCTTTTTTTGTCAAATCCAAAAGGAAATGGCGTCTTGAATTTCTGATATTTTCACATATGTGATGTGATGGGTTTTTTATATTAGTTATGGAATATGTGTTATCACATATAAAATGAGCCTTACTAAAAAAATTCCTAATTCAGTGAGTTTGTATTGCATCCACAATACCTAAGCATATCAACTACAATATCCTACATATTAATCTTCTACGGTGGAAATAGGTACTAAGTGTTTAATCTTGTAAGAAAAAGAGACTAAATGATCTCCTATGAAATAAAATTTTCTATTTTTACAGTTTCTTTTCATTTTAAATCTTCTATAATTAGTATTTGAAAAAAATTAGTTCTAATTAATTTCTAGAAGAATAAAATAAACGATGATCCATAGTTTCCCTAATATAACAAAAAAATCATTTTTCTTCTTAAATATGGGACTATATAGGATTTTCATGAAATATCACACACAAGAATACATAAAAAATTAAATCTAGAAGATTATCTCTAAGATATAGTAAACTAAGTATAATTTCTCTAAATGTTTATTAATCAACTAGTTTTACAATTTCATATAGATATAATGTTTTTTATGTTATAATAAGGGTCATAATTATTTTTTTATTTTTATAACCAATATTAGTAAGTAAATATATTATATAATTTTATTGAGATATAAAAATTTGTTTTATTTTTTGAGAAGTTTGAAAATAATGGAAAAATGTGAGTTAAGGCATCAGGCACATTTCAAACTCATTTTCGGTAAGATACAAAAAGGAATTTAAAAATGATTTCTAAGTTCAATAAAATATAATTAAATCGAAATAAATTTTAAATATTATGGTTTCTATAAAAACTATTTTAAAAATAGTGTTGCATCCATAGCTCCCTAAATTTTTTCCTTGTAATAAAAATTCGGTTATTCTATCATAATAGGATCTTTTGCCTTGTTTAAGACCATAAAGTTCTTTAGTATGACTAAAAAAATTATTAGGGGAATTTTTTGTTTTCAAAACTAGGTTTTTTTTCTTTAAGACATCAACCCAAAAAAATTTATTAAGAATGAAACACTTCAAATTCATTTGATAAGGAGTCTTATTTAGAAATGTTGCATAGTATATAAGTGTAATAATATATTTTTTGTGCAGCTAATGGAGAAATAGTTTCTTTATTATATATTCATTCATGTTGATTATAACCCTTTGCAATAACTCTTTTATTATTTATAACTATTATTCCATTTCAACATGTTTTTTTATAGAAAAAACATTTCACTCCAGTTATAAGAAAGTAATTCAGATGTTTATCTAATGCCTAAATTGATTCCCCTCAAACTCATTTTTTTCATCCTACATTTTGTTTTTCCAATCATCCACACCTAAAGAATAATCAAGATCCATATGTTCAAATTATTATTAAAATTCACAATGTTCACATTTTTTTCTTAGGGAACTTCTAGTTTTTACTAGTTGGTCTATATCACTAGTGATGGAATCATTTGGATGATTCTTAAGGATTTATTGACTTGTAGTTTTTGTAAAATGATTTTATTAAAAAACATGGTGAGTTTATTCTTGATTTAGATATTCAGAAATAGTTTCTTTCATTGTCATATAATATGGATAATGTTCTTACATGGGTTGAGAATAAGTTTTTATAAAATCATCTAAACATGTGGTTTCAGGTTGTTTAAAAATTAAAGTATTTGTTTCATCAAATTTAAGATGAACTATTTCCTCAATAGTTTTTTTTTATTAAAAACAAGATAGCCCTTACTTATTACCAATTATCCTACAAAAATTGCTTCAACGTATTTTGGGTAAGAATTATAAAAATTTTATTTAGTATTCAGAATGAATACTTTTCACCCATAAATTATGCATAAATAATGTTTTGGAATTATTTTTATCCACAAGTCATAATGAATTTTTTCAAAGAAGTTTAAATTAAAACTATATTTATGGTATAGAAGGTTTTACTAACAACTTCATCCCAAAAGAAATTTAAAATTGAGTATTCACCCAACATGGTTTTAGAAATCTCCTAAAGAAAACTATTTTTTCTTTCTACTACACCATTTCTTCGAGGTGTTCATAGAGCTTAGAAGTTATGTATGATAAATTTTAAACTTAAAAAAGTTTAAAAAACAGAATTTAAAAATTCTCCACCATAATCACAATTAATAGTTACCAAATAGTGAATTTAATCATTAAAATCATAGGAAAATAATTTTAAAATAAAAAAGTCTTTGAAATTTTTTTTGTACAAAATGGAACCATATATATATAGTTTAGTCATAAAATCAAACATATATATAGGATTTTCCCATAAAACATCTTGTTTGTATTAGACCAAATAAATTCAAGTCCCCTAATTGTGAAGCATCATAAGTTGAAAATTGAATATTTTTTTTAAAACTAGACTTTTCTTTCTATCAAAAATTTCAAGGATATAAATCATTCGAATTTTCAAACCATTGCTTTGGTAAATATATAAATATTCTTTTCCTATAAATATTAGATAATGTTATACAGTTAGAGTCTACTAACCTTATATTCCATAACCAAGATTTATCTTATACTACCCTAAGGAAAGGTAGGCCTCAGAATCTATGGCCTTCTATATTTAGTGTGTATAAATAATAATTCCTATACGTACAAAGAATTAATTTACCATTTTAAAATTGAATGATAAATTTTTCCTTCTTGAGATTCCCAAAAAAACCTTCATCTCCTAATTTACATCTTCTAATGCTGTTATTCTTAATTCCTAAAACTATTAAAATATTGAAAATTAATGATATCTTTATAGTGAAAATATCATATGTATCATAGATTTATCCTTGATAATTACCATCAAATGTGACTTTTCCACTCTCATCATGATGCAATTTTTAAATAATTATTTTTTTAATTCATATGTTGGGTAAACCCACTATCCACTATCCAGTGTTAGGAAAAAAGTAATTTTGGAATACACTAATTTCTGAATATTTTGTGTTGTAAAACTGCTAATTCATCATAAATTTATGATTTATGAATACCAAAAATTTTCATATCATTCAAGGAACATGTTTTATTCCAGTGAAAACCTCTCTAACATTTCATACAGAAGAGAGAACTTTTAGAAACAATATAGAAATTTTTAAATTGAAGTTTAGAAAATGAGAAACCCATTCCCATAGTATTGTTATGTGGTATAAAATATTTGTATATATATTCAAAATATTATTTCTAGAAATTAAAATTTGACATTAATTTCTTCAGAATAAAAATTTCCAATTTTAGTTTAAAAACATAATAGTTATTATTAATAGATTTGGTAGAACTAGAATTATTATCTAATAAATTAGTCGGATTTGAAATCTCAAGGGAATTTCTTAAAATCATAGAGTTATATATGGAAATTTATACCTTGGTATTTTTACCATTTTTAGGAACATTATTATTTTTACTTTAATGTAATGTGTCATATATATGAACATCCCCATAACTTGGTAATTTGTAATATTTATCAAATGAAGTATATTTTTATTCTTCTAAAGATGTATAAATATTTTCATCATCTAAATCGGAATAATTAATATTTAAATTCAAATTATTTAAGGACTCATGAGATACCTTATACATCAACCAATACAAATTCCTTGTACTTATCTATAAAATGTCATGATCTTATAACTATCACTACTATCATCTAACGAATTTTATAAAATGAAATATCTTCTACTAGCACTAAATGCTTCTATACCTTTTAGAATCTTATTTCCTTTAAACATATAAAATTTCATAGAATTTTTACCTTTGTTATCCTTCTCAATAAATTTAGGAAATTATGGTATGATATTTTTGTTCATGCAGACTAAATGAGCATCAAAAAATCCATAAGGGAAAAATACCTTAATATGGGTATTATTTTATTTGAAAATCAATGGAAGTAGAAGGAGCCCAAGATCATGCAGATCACATGAACCACCAAAATACACATGAATATCATGACCTTCAGAAGGTTATGTGAATGACCATGTGTAGCACACAACCTCCTGGAAAATATCTCACATCAACTTTTGAAAATCCCTCCTTATTCTTGTGAAGGCGACTAATACAATCATGGATCATGTGACAACTTCCAAATGAGACCCTATAAATAAAAAGACTTGTAAATCGATATATGTCTGACAATCCGTTAGAAAAACCATGGAAAATATAGAGAAAATATCCAAAATTAGGGATCCTCTTCTAGTCATAAAAATCACATGATGCACCCTGGTTGTTTTCAAGACGTTACACAAGAGACCTCATAAAAGTCTCCCGTATCATGTAAAAGGATTAGGACTTGTACAAGTAGTCTTATTCCACCCTTTTTCTCTAAGGAAAATAGAATAAATTTTCAATGATAATGATCATACATCTCCATGGTACCTTTTATTGGTCACACAATGTATCATCAATAGCTATAGTGATTTTCATCGACAACACTCATAAAATCTCATGAGATCACCAAACTTGTTAAAATTAACAAATGAAATAAAAATAGGGATGATGGGAGCCTCTTGTTTTCGTAAAACTCATATGAAGCACCTGCATGGACTCGCAAGAGCACTTGGAAATCTGGTTTGATCTCTCATAGGCCCCTAGAAATCCATCCTTGCCTCATGGAATATCTCCAACAACGAATCAATTAACACATAAAATTATTTTAGTAGGAATCTTGATATCATGAAAGCATTTTGACATGTCGGACAGATAATACAGAATACCCTTGACATGTTCGAATGATTTTGAAAGACCCGTTTAGTAGTCCATAATCTAATAAATTGAGAATTGAAATTATGTTCCATAGGTCACTGAATATCACACAACACTATCGGAATGACCTACGACAATACCTCATGAAAACACATAACAAAAAATCCCTCCAACGACTCTATATGGGATTTGTGTGATATATGCCTTCCAAATAAGTGATTAATTAGGGTGGAGAGGCCTAAAAATCTCCCACCCTATTACCAAAAATGAGGGTTTCCTTGTAACCTTTCACTATTGCACCTAGGATTAAGAGAGGATTTCATGCAGTGGATGACCTTGCGACCGATAATGTTTTCTATCTGGTAAAATCTGAAGTACAACCAAAGTGATCATACAACTTTAATGGACACCTCATGTGATCACTCAAATATCATGCGTAGGACTTGTGGTGGGTCATGCGAAGAACATCTCCCATACCTGCTACATCACGTGAGACTTAAAACAATCCAACATGAAGAAAATGTGTGGAATATGAAATAAAAGGCTTGAGAAAAGAGTAAAATATAGGAAACTTATATGAAGAAAATGTATGTTGATACCCATACACTTCACCTAAACCAACCGAGTCACGAGACAACACCATGAAACGTTTCTCAAATGACACGATGATTCTTTCCAATACCATTTGTTTCACGTTAAAGTCCCTTGGAAATGTACGATAAAGCCATATGGTTCCCACTACTCAAGCCACCCAAGTCACGAGAAACCATAATATATGTCCATCCATACCACATGATGACCTATAGATGTATCACCTAGATCATACAGTGGAACCGTACATATAATATATGTTCCATGATGGTACCCTGGAATGGAATCTATCTCTTACAACATCCCCTGAACAAGCCATCTAGTTCTTGAGACACCCTTGAGTATATCAGCTGGCTCTTGTGATTTACCCCATATGTGTCAGAAAGATTTCATGATGAAACCAATACAAGTCATCTAGGACATACAACAGCCTCCAGAAATTCCATATTTAGTCTCGCGACACCCTACAATCATTTTAAACATCTTTCATAATAAAAACAAGGCAAGTTAGATGGATCATGAGACACCCTCTAACCATGTCATTGATGATCTTGCGATGGCTTCCAGAATAATCAAGTTGAGTCATGCGATGTCTTTTGGAAAATTCAGCCTTGGTCATGTGACGAACTTCAGACATGCCATCCAAATTATGTGATGTATCTCTATAAAATCAACTAAATCATGTGATTTTCTTTTTACATGTCCAGAAGACATCCTCTAAAATGTAAAGTAGAGAATAAAATCATGGAAAGTAGACAATTAATGCATGTTAGTAAGACAAGCATGATAGACTAATCCGGCATCCTAGGACAAGATAACCTTGTCCAGTCTCTATAAAGGTATCCTCAGTGTGTAAGAACCAATATAATGAACTATGAGAAATTTTATTCCATTTATAACAAGGATATGTGGGACACCATCCTAATGCTACATATCCTTATCAAGCCACTAAATATTTTGCTAATGCATAAGTCCTGCATCCATAAGCAAGGAGACTAGTTATTTTTCATCCCTTGTTTCCCACATTGAACATAGAACACAAGGGATTAGGGGGCCTCAATGATCATATAATTCACGTCAAAAGCCTCTATCAGGACAAGGGAAACGTTAATATGAAACTCCAATAAGCATAATATTATGATATGTGTCATAAATAAAGAGAGACGTATTGTGTAATCCTTGATCAGTGACATAATATAATATGTCCCACATATAAGGGAATACTTAGTGTTTAATACCAAACTCACTGAACTATGATGACTCTAATTCGTTCCATAGCCAGTATATATAGGACACCTTCCAAAGGACCCAACTCTACATTAATCATTCAGTGGGTTTTCCTAGCATGCTATCCCTACATCAATATCCAATGAGGCTAATTAATTTATATCTCTTGATTTTCACCCAAATAATTTATCACCTGGGATTAAAAATATTTAATGAAAACATCAATGGAATCCTGAATCTCCACTCTCCAAGGACACCACAATGGGTAATCCTCAATCAGTGGAATGAAATAATTACCCAACTTACAAGGGTATCTACCATGGGGAATGTCTTAAGGGAATGAATGAAATGTGGTATATTTGATTCCATCTATAACTTGGATATTTAGGATTCCTCCTTGATGTTAGAGCTCAAATACCAGGTGCCCAAGTTCCCACTTATAAGTCCTTTATGTACGACATTAAACAACATTTGTTTAATGAACTATGTGTTTATTTATTCATGTAATAAAAAATGATATGTAGGAAACCTCATAATGGAAAAATATTATCCTCGAGATATTAATCTTCTCCTATGATAACAAAAACTATGGAGTTTCTAGTTATAATTATTATACATATAATCTACTACTCACTAATGTGAAATAGTTGAAGAACCAAAAATACAAACAGATAGATTCTCTAACAAGACGTACCCTCTCTTTGCATATAGGGGGACTTAACCTATGATCCAATTTAGGGTATCCTGTCCCATATAGGGAGTAGGAATAAATTCTAAAAATATATTAAATCTATATGAGATTCCTAGAGTATGCAACAATTTCCTCTCAGAAAGGTGTGATGAACTAACCTCCCATAATCTCGACTAATGTGAGTTTGTAAGTATCATTTGGCAAGAATACACAAATGACCACTTTCCATTGGAAAGTAGGTCCTTACACATTTATGGTTGTGGGAACCGTTGGGGGACTCTATGTAGTATTAAAAAATTGATCATGATTCAAATGATTATGCCAAGAATTGAACTCCACCCCACCATAATTAGACCATCCAAAAAAATCCACCCACATCATTATGAGGAAATATAAATAGTTAACACTACATGAATATCTAAAATAAAAAAATGATATTGTTATTATCTTTTTTTCCATCTATTCATTTATTATGAAAAAATGGTGAACCCTATGTGAAACTCTCAAATAGATAGATGAATGACTGGCCATGCCATGGATCTTACGACTAATCCTCTATATCTAGGGTTCTCATGAAATAAATCCATACACACTTTCGCATGTCCACGAAGTTAGGATGGGCAGACCGGGAATAAAAGAAACATTGTGTCACTTATGAATATCTGATGGAGCACATATCATGCCAATAATAGTTCATTGCTTGGTGACCTTGTTTCATGTTGTATACATGACTACATATATTTCTATCCAAAAAAATACCAATATGAGATAATGCCTTCATCAAGTGATAGTTATATTAAATAAACTATAACTAAAACCCTTTGAGGGAATCCAGATGACCTCACCCACCCAACATCTTTATCATGGGGTTGAGAATCTAACGGTATAATAATACCATCAACATTTTTTAGTCTTGAACATTAATGATGTCCGTGGGGGTCTTCAAATACTAAAACTAAAAAGTTTTCATCATCCAAATAAATTTTCAGTAAAGCTAGTGGCCCTTATTTCCATAGCCAACTACATCACAAGCTTATCCCCAGTGTATGAAAAACACCAACTTCAGTAGCTAATGAAGGAGGATCAAAGGGAAAAATATGGATCCCTTCTAGTTCAGGGGATGTTGAGGAGTGATCTGGCCAACCCTTATCAAAAAAACCATCCCACTGGTACCAATTAGTCACTTGAGAAAAGTACCACCTGACCTAATTTCACCTCTGACACCCATGAATTTGTAGTAAGGAAGGAACATCAGGCATGGGACCCTCTGGATAATCATGAGTGGCCTCATATCCCTACTCACACTGATTTTGTTTACCAGCGTGTTATGGAAATGGCTAGTGAGCAGGAAACTAATCCATGATCACTAGAATCAAGCCTATAGGAGTATTCATACAGAAATAATGGGGTAACCCAAATCCCTACCCCCATGCATGAATCCCATTGGCATATTCTTCTAGCACATAGGGGAAAAAAGTGGTCTCATATCCCCACATCAAATGAAAATATCTTCTAGTATATAGTGTGGATGGAAGATTTTCCATCTTATATCCTTGTACACACTTTCATAAAATTCCACTACATCATAGTAATAGCTAAAAAACTCTATCAATAAATCCCATAACTACTATAGATTTAGGGAAAGGTACATATTCCTATCCCAATAGCATAGGTAGCTCAAATTATTGATGATAATGAACATGTGGTTACTCTAGAGAAAGAACAAATTCTTTCTCTCATCCAAGAGGATTATTGGCACACTTTGTCAAAATAAGAGGTATCAGTTTGGGATCATATTTTCATTCCAAATGGGGGGAACCAGGTGATAGCGGAACATTCCTCAGTATGGGGGAACATGCCTATAGAAAATTTCTGACAAAATATTCCAAAGGCCCATGATTAGTATCATATTCATATTCTTGTCGGGGCTCACAAAGTGAGAAAGGAACCTTCCTTGGGATAATAAAATATTAATTTTGTTGACTCTTATTATAATATTTTAGCGAATCATGGAAGGCAGGTGAATATTCCTACTACCATCGATGAATGACTGCACCAACATCCTTCTGAGGCAATACCTAAGGAGGCTCATATTCATTTCCCCATTTCAATGGTTCATTGGTATATTTCTATAGGTAATTAATATTTAGACTAGGATCATATTTCTTTTCCAACTGTGGACCACCAAATGAGAGAATAAAAATCCTTAGGGTACGATCATATACCTAAAAAAAATACTGGCAGTATATCCGAAAGGATATAATCAATCTCATGCTCATGTTATAATTGAGTATCACTAAGTGATAGTGGAACATGCCTCATGATAAGATCATATTCCTGTCAATAAATAAAAAGATTATTGGTAATTTCCAAATCTTTTTAGTTGTGAGATCATACTCCCATAGCACCTAATAGTTATAAATAAGGCCAAGAAATTATTATACAATATGCTCATATCCCTGCACAATTTCAGAAGGTAGGCCAGTATGTTATTTCCATGACATATAACATGTCTCATATCCCTAATCTGCTCAGTTCCGTTGTCCGTGAGGTTGTTCGAGACACATTCTCAACATCCCAATGGTCCATCAATGCTTCAAATGAAGCAAAATAAATTCATTATCAATATAGTCCTCCTCGTGGTAGTGTAGAGATGGATCATATGGACTCTACACCTAACATCCACTATGGAAAACCTTCCCACAAGGATATATCCCTTGGAAAATGAAATCCTTCACTTTCCCATACACCTCCATATAGGGAGGCTTTTGAAACTCAGATGCCTTCATAGAGATATGTTTTCGAAACATTGATGTCAAATGTATATAGTTCCCCATCAAATTCTAGAATCATTCCAGTCTAGTTAGTAGGAAACCCCAGAAAGTCACTTCTGTGGTATGACTAGATGGAGGCATGTATGTCTAATGAATATGATGACAACATTGATATACGGAGAGAGTTAGACAAAAAAAACCTCCCCATATTATTATATCCTCTTTCCACTTTTGATTATGATATCCTAGACAAGCTAGAAATGGAGTGAATGCCTTATCTAAACCAAAATATGTGGGATAATCATCAGTGACTAAATACTATACACCTCTCTTATATATTATATCAAGGTCACCTTCATACCCCAAGATACTCTGTTTTCAGTTATACCTGGCTATTATCTCCACGACCCCAGACCCAAAACTAGAAAAGAACTGTGAAAATATGCAGCACGATTTCCACCACTACATCACATCTCTTCGATGACTAATAGTGGAAGGCACATCATGTATCTGTATTCAAGGATGGGAAATGTATGGATGGTTACACTTCTTCATACCCATGGAACATCAAAAACTCATATATTTGGGATCCTCTAATGTCACATCCTCTAATAAAATCATACAATGATGTAATGATCGAGCTAGTTGGTCCCTAAAATAGAAACCCCATGCTTCAATTATTCTATGAAATCCTGAACGGAGGAAGGCGATTGAGAAAAGGCCTTTGAACTGGGCCCCATAAAGCAATGAGAATTAATTTTAGACACAAAACTCAATGTTGCAATAAAACCGATTAAATACTATAGAAATTGACTCTCATCATGGGCTACCTTTGAACCCAGATCATACTTGATAACAACTACACAAAATCAAATAGGCCATAGTAGTATCTTCCATCACAGTGGTTTAGGAGAAGACCCTACTCACCTGACTTGGTGAATATCTATCCCCACCTCCACCTCTCAAATCTTCAATTCTCTAGGGGATTAAGGAAATATCATCAAAAGATTCAACCAAACCCCATCTCACTAGAATAGGAGAATTTATATCTCAATATCATTCATTAGGTTCATAATCCTATGACAGATTCATCAGTAAATCAATTGAGATTCCATATCGAGCCCATCTCGCTAGGCTGGGGGAATTTATATCTCTAATCCCACTATAGGAATCATAAAATCTTTAGTTGAAAGCATTTTATCCTCAAAAACATGACCAATCAATGCTAATTGTTTCCATAGATAACCCTCAAATCATAGGTATGGTGGAATATTCTTCATAATCACCACTATAAAGAGAATCAGTCTTCAAAAGATAGGGAGGTAAATATCAACGGTTGGTATCCCATCGATTCCTTTCACTTCAAGAGTAACCTCTTCTATTTAGGGACTATTTGTAAATCATGACCAGAACCACCCACATGTCCATTACTCAAAGTCCAATATAATAGGAGAATATTTTGAAGGAAATTATACCCAACCATGGTTTCAAAACAAAATAACCCAAATATGTCTAGGGGTTCAAGGAACGATCTAATTCATGTAGTGTAGAACTACCATACTATGTCGAAAGTAATGGTACAACCCCCATTTCTGGATATTACTCTATGAATTTCATCACTGTCAACATAATAAATATGGTGGATCAAGACACAAATTCATAGGGATGAAAAATAGAAAACATACTCTGATATTAGAGGGATTTGGATACACAAACTGAGGTTGCATGAACCTGAAAAAAAAATGGTTCCAAAATCTTGCACCTCTAAATATGGAATTTCTAATTCTCTGTCAAAACACTGCGAACGGTAAATGGAATGGTGTGGCTACATCCCCATAACCACCCAAAAGATTTTAGGTTCATTCCAGGTGGGAGTAGTTTCCATAATATGATAGTGTGATACAAACTCATTGATAACTCGATGGGGAGACACTCAGAGGATATATTACCAATGGGTATCACCTTTAGGTAGAGTTGCATATTCTTCCTCCTATAGCTAACCCAATTTCCAAATTAGTGTCTAAGAATTAGATCAGAACTAGATCGAGGTTTTTGGTCTACATAAATGAGGAATTTTAAAATGATCATGACTTCCCTATATTACTATAAAGCCTCTCCCTCATCAGGGTAATCACTCAGTCTACGCATGAGATGAAAACCAGTAAGACATTAAGACAAGATCACTACTCCAAACATCACCCACTCCCTATAGATGTGATATGGCTCAAATATTATTACCAATGGAAATAATCAACACCATCGAGTCTCTATCTACTCAAATTGTAGTAATGGAAGGGAAATGGGAACTTGTGCAGCCTGAGAGGAAGCCATATCTTGAATGAGAGGATGACACATTTCCTCCACCCAATTTGGATATTCCAACCGTCTCCACATTTGATGTAGTGATAGGCCCTAAATAGTATCTCATAAACTTCATTTCCATATGTGGCCCAAATATGGTCCCTGGAGATCATCATGAGAAAAAAAGATGAGGTGTTTCATACAAACTCTGATTAGGATAGTTTTTGTTTGATATAGTAGTCTTCTAGTATGATTTGTTGTAAGATGGGAAGAACTTTTTCATCAATTCCTATACTAGTTCTACTCTATGTTTAGGAAAATAATAATTTTATACTAAAATAACTACAAGAAATAGAAATATGAAAGGGTTTCTATATTCATAGCCAAATGGAATTGTTTAACCTATTTAATTAGAATCCCTCACTCATAGGAACAATTGATGGAACTCTGTGATGAAAATCTCCAGGATGTGTCATAGAAACCTTTAATCCCAATGAAGTATCTATGTAGGTTACATGAGCTCATTAAAATGGAACAACATCAAGAGTATGGTATTCAAAGAACCTGATAAAAATATCAACTCATGCCATTAGCACATGGGAAAAATATAAAAAAGTAAGAATATGTCATAGTTACCCTAAATCCAGTAACAGTTTTAATTTGAGAACCTAAGAAGGTCCCAAATAGCCTAATGGATCCTATCGAGTGGAAATAACCACAAAAACTTCAATGGCCAAAATTACAGAGAAATCAAGTTTTCTCCAGATTTGAGGAATGTATGAATAATGAATACTCCTTCTAAAATGAACAAGTCCTCAGTTATTTCATTGCAGGCATGGAAAATAACCTTCTCAAGGTACCATAGCCTAGGAATCCAAATGAAGTCAACCTCACTAACCATCCAGACTTCTAAAAATTACATATAAGGCTAGGTCGTAATTTCTTGAAATTCTTCTTCAATGGAATCCCTCAAGGAATTATTGACTCAAAATAGGCGGTGTTAGATAATTCACCATATAAGGTGTCATCCATAACTATTTACCTATTATAATAAGAGGGTGATTTGAAGAAAGATCTAGTCGAGCATGGATTGAAGTTCATCAACTGTATGAATTTGAAAACAGTTGACCAAGCACATTCCACCATAAGATCATATCTATGCAGACCCAAAATAGCTCTACCAACCTAGAAGGTGACATCAGATATGTCTCCCAAAAGTGGGTGTGACCACCAAATGAAAAAAGAGGAATAATAGAATGATTAATATTATTCTCTAACAAAATATCTGAATCTTGTAGATTTCTTCACTACAACATCCAAAAAATGGGAACTTCCCCACCAAACAGAACCCTCATTGGACTAAGAGATCTTCTTTTGTTCTATTATCCTAATAAACATGGAAAAAACCTTCTCCAATGATGAATATTACTTTTAATAAGAGTTCCCCACACCAATTTGTGGAAAAAGAAGTCGCATGTGTAGGAACAGAGGATACAGGGGACAACACGGGCTTTGTCGGACCCAATATTCCAGTCAATTCCCCCAAAAAGAACATATATATAGGTGAGACCCATGGGAAATCACTCTATCCAGATCAGAAAAGAAATGGAGGTGTCTGAGTACCCTCCAGTGGTCATCCTCAACTAGTTATTTTACATGACCACATAATGGGGGTTCAATCAACTGATTTCCCCATGCAATGGGGAAGGCTATCATAACCCACACCACTGGTGGAAGATGCTCCATAAACCTCTGAATATGCTCTAGATCCATCCATCTCAAACGGATTGGCTCCTGGCCCACATTTTAATTAGCAACCCCACCCTGAGGAGCGCTTACCTATGGCACAAAAGTGAGTCATTCTGAAATAGCTTCTAGTTTTCGCAGCAAGCTCTCCATCCTAGATGCACTCCGCCATTTAGAAGAACTTGGAGAGAAACTTGTTAATTCCTTCCAAATACAATAGGAATTCAAGACAGATGTATCTATTTTCGTGGTCAATAAAATGGATACCATAATAGTATAATTTCATTTTACTATCTCATTCATAGAGCATGATTCAGAAGAATTTATCCTAGGACACATCATACCCTTATATGTTTCAGGTATACATGATAATGTCAATATCCTAAGGTCTCTAATTGATAATAGATATAGGATAAACGTACTCCTAATTCAAAACATCTAAACTTTGGGATATTTCGAATGTTAATTTTCTCCCATAAATATTTCCATTCAAGGGTATGATAAGAGTGTGAGAAGACCTCTTGGGAAGATCAAACTCAATGATCAATTTTTGGATCTCACATTTGACACCGAGTTTATGATTATCCATCAGGACATCACATACAATGTCCTTATTGGAAGAACCTAGCTCAATAAACACATGGTGGTATCTTCAACAATCCATCAATGTATGAAAAACCCCATTGATGGAAAGTTATCATACTACATGGTGACAATGCCTCCTTTGATACTTTTGAAGCCACATACACTAAGAAGATTTCTAAAAAATTAGAGGTAAAAAACCAATGTTGGATGATGATAAAAGGTTTTTATAACCCAATGTCTTGGTGACCGCCCCTAAAAATTGCAGAAATTTGATCAATAATGATGTTGTTCTCCCCATAAATATGGATGAAGTAATAAACTTGGATTTAGTGTTCAAATCCCCACCTGTCTCCATTGACAGTGTAAAATACAATCATTCCTAGCATATCTATACAATAAATCTGGAAGTAGTGGATGTTAATGTCTCTTCTCATGGCCTCTCTCACCTCTTTAGTGATAAAGATCACCCTTATTGACATCTCCATCTGAGAATTCCTCCATAGGCACAGAGTTGTAAAAACATAAGGATGACCACGAGAACGCCCCTCCCACATTTCAGGAAGGTTTATCCACCACCATCGATGAGTAAACGTAGTTCTGTATAGTAATGCAATAAGTCTTACGAACTACAATAATATTTTTATCCACCCCCCTCTAAGAGTAAGATGTTTACATTGGACTTATAAACTAATAATGATATGGGTTCTCTTGGAACTATACAGAATTGAACCGACTGAATTTAGATGTGGATATTCACCATATCAACTTACCCAATGACCATTGAGGTTTCAAGTATGTAGTATGGAGGATGAACCCCTATAATTCCACCAATGTAGTGGAAGATGTTGAAAAATTTATCAAATCCAACTCTGTCTAAGAAGTGAAATACCCAATTTGGAATTCTAATAATTTCCCCATCATGAAAAAGAATAGAAATATTAGGGTCTGCATAAATTTTAGAGACCTTAATTCGAATTTTGCATAGGAAGACTTCCCTTTTCCTCTCACATAACTCTTGATCGACGCACCTACTAGTATACAAGATCTTTCCTTCATGGATGGGTATTTAGGGTGTAATCAGATAAATATGGGACATGAAGATGAATATTCCACTGACTTTAGAGTGACCCAAGGGATAATTCTCTATCAGGTAATTCCCATTAGATTAAAGAATGATGGTGCAAAAATATAAACAGAGTCCCTCTAACAATATTGAAAACACCAAAACCAAATTATGTTCGATAGAGTTGAAGAAACTTTTACTGGAGAATAAAATCAAACACAATAACTCGTCTCGATATAATGTAGTAAAAATGGATAGATATAGTTCTTTAATAGGACTCTATAAAATATTATCTAGAATTTAACAAACAAGTATAAGAAGTCCTAAACAGAAAATATCCTTCATTATTTATGGGAATACTATAACACCACATGTAATGATACACAATAAACTTCATACTTAATCTTGTTCGGGACAAGGGAATTGTTACCCATAAAAGTCCAATTTCCTTTTCTCTGAATATCCATTTTTGGACAACTCTCAGATGAAGAGTAATCACAAAAGTATCTAGATGAATTGGAATGCCTCGATCAGAACTGGTTGGGTATATTTCACAAACATAAATTCTATCAGAATAGGTCCTCACGTGTATTTAATAAGAAGGTTCACCTCTATTTATTCCTCTAAGGTGAATTGGTGTAAGATCTCAGGACCCTAATGATACAAGGAAATAATCCACCAAATATGAATCCCAAATGATAAGGTCCATAAATCATATATGATGTCTAACACAACGATTCTTAATCACTGGGCATAATGAATGGGGAACATGTCACACCCCCACCAATGAGGGGTTTCTAAAGAAATTATTTTCATATCTTTCATCAAGATTATAATATCCCATTTATGTTTTACACATTAAATCATGATTTATTACATAAAAGTACAAATAATACCACCTAAAATATCTATAATTCTAGTTTCTTAGGTAATTAGTTACATATCATAACATCTTGAACATGTGAAACAATAACATTATTAAATCCTTCATTAACATGATTCTAAAATTCCATGGATTTTAAAACTACATGGGATCACTTGGGAAAAAACATAACAAATTGGTGATATACAAACCCCATAAAGTGAATAAACACATAATATGGTGATACATTTTAGACGATAGGTATATCCATGGGGCATAAAAAGAGAAGGAATCACAATCATGAACATATAACATTATATAACATGATAGTCATAACATGTGAAATGTGGAAATAACTTAAAACCATGCAACATAAACATAGGTCAAGGATAAACCATCAATACATCAAGATGAAAAAGTCTCATAAAGGAGTCATGTTCACTCTCTATCACAATATTATGTCTCATGAGACTAAACATTATCCAATTCATTAGATCTCAATATAATTTTGGGTTCACCCATCACTTCCATTTCATTCTCATCCTTAAGTGTTCCACATAGATCATACAACATGGATTCGTTCATAGTCATATTTTATTTCATGATCAAGGAGTGTGGAATACATGAAAATAATTTCCAATTCAAAGATTTATAAATTTTAAAATTTTAATGCCCCTGAAAGTAAATGGGTATGGTATTCACTACACAATTTTTTTGGCATTTAAAATCGTGGTGAAATTTTGGAAGCGTAAAAATATCACATAAAAATACATAAAATGAGTTTATGAGAGAGAAAGGGGAATATTAACATTTGGAAATAAATTCTATAGTAAGGGGGATATAGAATAACATATCATATCCAAATGATATGAAGATAAAATACATAACGTAAAGAATATACTTGAATAAAGGGATAAAGTAAAAGATCCATTTCTTGAGTGTGTGACTCCAAATGCTTTGGAGGAGCTTCTTGAGAGCATAGGGGAACCTTGGGATGACTCTAGAGAGTAAAGAGAATATTATGGACATTATACAAGTATTTTTATGGAATATAAATGGGATCTTGGGTGGGGTTATATAGGAAAAGAGGGGTATTTATTTATTATTTATATTTTGGACAATACATAATAAAATAACCAAAACAAAAAATCATCCCATGGTTATTCACCATTGTTTCTACCAAATGGGATTCATTCTAATTATTTTCTAATTTCAATTTCTGAACTAAAGAAAATAATACCATTTCTTAGGAGTAGTTGAGTCATACTCTTAAATAACTGTTTTAAAACCATAAAATACATTAATGGTTTTGGAAGAATCATAAGAGAATTATAAGATTAATAAAATTAACATAAAATCACATTATTTTAAATTTAAAACATATATTTTTTCATTTATTACCCTTATAGTATTTATTACAATACTTTTGGGTAATTATAATATCATAACACACAATGTATTTTTATATAGTATTTTATTTTTACCTAAAAATTTGGTTGTTTCATAAAATAATGAAAAATTAATCATTAGATATTTTCATCATTTTGATTCCAAAAATAATACTCATTTTATCTAAATAATATTTTGAATATTTTAATTTTCACTTTTAAAATTGTAATTCACATTTATTGATAAATGCTAGGTTTTTTGACAACAACTATTTTCAACCCTTTGAAAAACAACATTTTAATTCATAAAAATTATACGATCATTTATACTAAATAAAAATTTAATAATAATATTTTAATAAAATAATATTTATTTCAAAAATTCATTAATTCATCAAAATATATTCTTTCATTGAATTTGAGTGTTACCCAAAAATACTTTTTTGTTTAATTATATTGAAGTAAAAAATTCATTTATAAAGTAACCATAATCAGATGAAAATATATTTATCATTCAATAAAAAATTAATTACATACTCATAATTCTAGGGTCTCGATACATATCCCTTTAATCCACCCACAAACACCCTAACAATAAGGTGTGAATTTTGAGACTTTCATATGCTGGTCTGACATACATGGTATGGACAGTGATCTTGATGAGAATGAACTACTACTCTAAACACTTTCCCTTATTTTTATATTGTTAGAACTCAACATGGTATTGGTCATGAGAGAAGGCCAGTGATGTTATATCTCTCTAGAACATTAATTAATGGGCTTCATAGGGTATGATCCAACTGCTTGAGTTCATCACATTCGTTGTTTGTGTCAATTGGATTTGTTAAAGACCTATATTTATATTTCTCATGTGATCATTGTTCAATGAGTATATTATCAATGGTAATGATACTTAATGGTATCTTAATAACATTTGGATATAATAAAACAAAATAAGTGCATGTGTTTTCTATAACCATATTACATAATAAGATATTAAATTAAATCAAAAGGGGATTTTTATTTATAATAGTTTGGGTTGTTACAATCTTCCCACCTAATGAAATTTCACCCTTGAAATTATCATTTCAAACACTAAAATAGATGAGTGTGACTATGATTCCTAAATTCCACTAGATCCCATTTTTCTTATTTAAAAATTTATTTTCTCCATAGTATTTTGACCCATTTCATTGTCTTATTATGTAGAACTTTGTCTCTACGTTCTAATATCTTTACCGGATGCTTCTCATATGAGATAGAATTCTCTAATGGTACCTCCTCTATATTGGGTGAATGTGTAGGGTATGGTATGTATGTTCTCAATAGGGATACATGTAATGCATCATTTACTTGAGATAGGTTAGGTGGGAGCGCAAGTCAGTAGGCCACCGATCTGATGCAATCTAGGATAGAAAAGGGGTCGATGTATCTTGTATTAAGCCTTCCCTTATTCCAAAATCTCATAACATTTTTTCATGGAGATATGTGGTGGAATACCATGTATCTAACATAAAACTCTAGGAATTGTCATCTATTTTTATCATCGAGATTCTATCGACACTAATCAGACTTTATGTGATACTGAATTGTCTTAATCATTTCTACCATTTCCTTGACCATTTCTGGACCTAGTTGTTTTTTATCCCCAACTTTGTCCCAACAAGAAAGCGTTATACAACTAAACCCATATAGGGCTTCATAGGGGTCAATTTGGATGATTTAGTGGAAATTCTAGTTGTATGAGAACTCAAACAGAGTTATATGTTGGTATCATCCTCCCTTGAATCCCATGTATCATTCCTGTAGCATATCTTCTAGTGTCTGAATATTCCACTCAGATTGGCCATCCTTTTGAGTGTGATAAGCTATGATGAAGTTTATCTCAGTGTTTAGATCATCTAAATGACTTTTCATAAACTTGAAGGTGAATCTTGGAACACGATTGAATACAATCGATAATGGTAATCCATGCAGCCTTACCACTTAACTATTGTATATCCATACAATTTGATCGAGTGGAAAATACTCTCGAATTTTAATAAATTGAACTATCTTTTTAAGATGGTCCACAACAACCCATGTATCATTGTATTCTCTAAATGTCTTCATAAGTTAATTGAAAAATTCCAAGGTGATTTTTCCCATTTCAATATTGTTTTGGGTAATGGTAGCATCATCCCCTTAGACTTATGCCTTTCATCCTTGACTTTCTGACATAGAAAGCACTTTGATATGTATTCAGCAATCTCATTATTCATATTTTCCCACCAATAGTTATCTATAAGATCATGATATACATGTTGTGATTCCAAAGTGAATGGATAAAGTAGAACTATGTGCCTCGTCCTGCAGTTCCTTCTTTAACCCAGGATTTGATGGTAAACATAGTCGGGAACCAAACCCCATAACTCCTTATTTATTAACACCAAACACCAAGTATTTCCCTTTGTTTTATAGTTTCCATTTTCTTATGAATTCCTTCATCTCTCCACTATGCATCCATTAACATTTTAAAAAATATTATTGAGAAATAATTTGTGAAAGGATTGATGATCTTCCTTTATTTATGGTTTCCATGTCCATCCTCATAAAGTTTTTGAAGATCAGATCCGTATAAATTCCCATCAATGATAAAATTTATAGACCCTTTATACTAGTATCGGCTTACACTTTATTCACATTTCCATGATGGTTGTGAATTTAGTAGTCATAGTCCTTGATCATCTCTAACCATCTTTGTTGGAGAATATTCATCTATTTTTGTGTAAATATATTATTGAGGTTTTCTTGATCCCTATATATTTTAAAATTCTCCCAAAAGAGATAATTATGCCATATTTTCATAGGGAAGATCACTACATCCAAATCCAGATCATGTGTTGGGTTTTTCTGCTCATGAACTATCAACTTCCTTAAAGAACAGACTACGACTTTGTCATTTTCATTAACACATTTCCCAATCCCTTGTTTGAAAAGTCACTGAATACCATAAAAATATCCCCACTTATGGGGTGTGTGAGAATAGGGGTATCTATAATCATATTTCCCAACTCCTTTCAACTCTATTCATATTTATCATTCTAAGAAATCATGACTCCCTTCTGAGTTTATTTTTTTTATAAGGTTTAAATATCATGAGAAATTTATCACAAATCAATGATAGTACCCATCTATTCCAAGGAAACTACAGTTATCTATCAGAGATGTTGTCATAAAACATTCTACAATTGATTCTATTATTGAAGGATCTAAATATATCCCATAGGTTATGTTGATATTTCCCATGAATGAGTATTCCTTCTGTCACGACCCGCCCTCGGGGTCCGTGCCGTGACTACCCCAAGCCCGCCTTCCATAGGCCAGGGGCTGGCGACTAGCACCAAGGCGTAAATCCCGGTAAAAAGGGAAGGCATTGCCTTTGTAAAGTAAACAAACACCACAGAGTAAGCAAGCAGAAAGTAAACACTAAGTAAAAACAGAGTACAACTGAAAGTGCGGAAAAGTTAATGGGCCAGTATACAAACCCAAACTGAAAGTAAAGTACAACTCGAAAGGGAAAACAACAACTATAAAGTAAAAGATGCTACACCGAGCTGTCCAATGGAAATCCCACCTGAAGGGTGGGTACAGATAGCTCTACTGCTCCTCGGGTCCCGCCGTCCACTCCGAACACGTCCCGCCCAGTGGTCCACCCCCAGGTACCATCCTGCTCTGCAAGCCTCAGCCAAGATCAACGTTGTCCGTCGTCTGCAACCAACACAACGTAGTGTGGGCATAGCCCGTGCAGGGGTGAGTATAAGCTACTCAGTAGGGACCCCGATACCCCCGAAGGTCTCCCAAAATCCACAAAGGATAAACCACAAAGGAAGATACAATCACGAAGTAACAACTGACACTGCTTAGGTATATGCCCATACATATACCTAAGTCATCAATTCCAATACGCTCCAACCTCCGATCCCAAGTACAACTCAGTCCACACAGGAAAGTAAACGTATTCCACACAGGAAAGCAAACGAAATCCACACAGGATAGCAGAACACAATCCACATAGGATAACAACAGGATTCAGCTCACACAAGTATACTTATTCGAAAGACGATAAAGATGATCTCTGATCCATCAAAGTCGTCGGACCCACGAAGGATCGATAGGTAACTAACCCCCGCAAGACCCACACAGGATCGGGCCCACACAGGACCTGTAGGCGCTGGTTCACACAGGACCGCTGAGCGCAAAGACCCACATAAGATCGGGCCCACACAGGACCTGTAGCACTGATCCACGTAGGATCGCGAAGTGCTGTAGTCGTCGTCGAATCCACACAGGATCTCTGTACTGTCGTCGTCGCAGTCACAGTAGCAGTAGTAGTAACAGTCACAGTCGCAGCCAGCTCTAGGGTTCCCGCACACAGCAAGCTCGTTCAGGAGGGTCTGCTCCATGAGCCGAGAGGCTGATACATCAACTGACACAAAGTCCAGAGTTGATGTATCCAAAAGTTCCGTATCGTCAACAGGAACTCAACGCAACAGACGGCGCATCGATCGGACGCCCGGTCTGAGAGTTATTGGCTTTTTTGTCCCAGGGGCCCGGTTGGTTTTTAAGGCAAAAACAACCCGACCGTACTCCACCTGCGTCCAAACCTCGGGCGGAGTATGACAAAAGATCCGTCTCACTAAAAGGAACACAACAAAGCTGACGACATGTCAATCGGACATCCGTAGCTCAAGATATGAGCGTTTCCGCTCCGAAAGCCCTGTTGGTTTCGTGAACGAACCAACCCGGCCGAACACAAAGTATTCCGAAACTTTGAGTGAGATATACTGAAACGACCGTCTCGATCCAAGGATCGCATTGCCGCTGACGGTTCGTCAATCGGAGGTCCGTGGCTCAAGTTATGGCCAAAAGACCGAAGTTGTTTTGAAAACAGGGGGTCCGGGTCCGGGCCGACCCGGCCCGACCCCCCCCTGGGTCAGCCCGAACCGGGTCGACCCGCGTCCAACCCGGCCCGACCGGCGGCGCGGCGGCGCGGTCCGGCACGGCGGCGCGGCCCGGCCGGCGGCGGCGCGGCCTGGCGCCGCTTGGTGCCACGCGCGGGGGGCAAGGCCCCCGCTTCTTCTTAGCTGGCGGCGCGACGTCATGCCGCGCCCTTTTTGTCAATCAACGGCCCCCCTTCGTGGGGGCCTGCTGTTTGGAAAAACTGGGGGGCGCTGCCCCCCCTTTATGAAACCGGTCCCCCCCCCCTCACGTGGGGGGGCCTTCTAGTGGCCAGCCGGGGGAATTAATTCCCCCGGCAACTCTCTTCCGGCCGGCCCGACATGGCCGGCCGGTCCTTCGTCAACGGGACCGGCAAGGCCGGTCCCCCTTCCGGCTTCCGACACCGGCGGCCTGGTTAGCCGCCGGTCTTCCCGTTTCGCCGCGGCCCGGAACCGGCCGCGGTGCGACGGCACCGCACCCCTCCGCCGCGGCCCCGCTCCAGCCGCGGCGCCTTAGATTTTCTTCGACGCGGCGCGACGACATCGCTTTCATGATGATCCTTCAACGGCGCGGCGCGACGGCCTCGCGCAATATAACCGTGCGAATTTCCGCGTGGTGCGACGACACCACTCCATCTCGTTCATCCACAAGAAAATCATAATCAAGAACAAAGGAGGGGGAATTCGGCCGTGTTTGTGCGGTCCGACCCCCCTCTCGTTAGACGATAACACATAAATAATTATCCTCACGTTTTTCATGCTAGAACCAAGAACGAGAATAAACAATAAATCATCAACAACCCCTACCTCAGTTTCAAGATCGATGATCATCGAAGACCCGCGGAAGACAACGTCGCGGAGGTCGGGCGTCGCGGTGAACGTTCGTCAAATCCGTTGACGAAGAGGTACGTCCGAAGAGGTACGTTGTTGGAGAATCTTCGTAAGCCGATGAAGGAAGTCCGAGGAGGAAGCGGCGTTCCCTTTCGTTGACACGGAAGGCGTCATCAATCTTCGGAAACAACCGGCTACAAAGAAGAGAGGAGCGGCGTTCTTCGTCGGAGCTCAAAGGTTCTTCGCGTTCTTCGTCAAGGTTGAAGAAGAAGATGAAGAACCTAAATTCTCTCAAGAAGGCTAGAGAAATCTAACCAAATAAAATAAGCTAGAGTCTTATTTTATTCACACACTTAAGAAAATTGAATTTCAAAGGTTTGAAATTCAAATAAAATAACTCCAAATTAAATAACAAGTTGTCATGTCATTTAAAGAGGGGTTAAAGGGAGTTTTGAGAGAAGATGAAAAGTTGGGTTTCGTGTGGTCCCCACCACAGTTAATCCTCCCAAGGGAGGTTAAGTGGATGTGGGTCCCACCTTTAACTCCCTTTGGGAGAAGTTAACCAACAAAATAAAAATAAAAAGTGTTCCACATTTTTATTTAACTTCTTATAATTCTCCCAAAAACTAACTTTCGTCCCGCAATAAACGCATCTTCGGAAAAGGTCTCCTTAAGTGAATATCGGCGCTGCGAGTTCATTGGTGCCCTCGGATTTCAATTCCGAGCACCGGGTCAAAAGTTAGGAATTCCCGCTCATTCGTTCACTGAACGTACCCGAGCCAAACTTCTGAAATTGATTCCGGGCACTCCGGGCCTCGGAATCAGGTGCCGTCAGAAACCGCGTTCTTGTAAAATTCCAAAGAAAATTAAGAAAAAAAATCCCTTGAATTTTACAGGTCTTTAAAATACTCCCACCTCAGGGCTTTACGTCCCCATAAAGATACATCAAAACTAGGGAAACAAATGAGGGTACTGAGCACGCATCTAAGCCTCCCGCTCCCAAGTGCTCTCCTGGAGGTTCCCGTGCTACCATCTGATGCGCACAAGAGGAATCGATCGCCCACGTAGGACCCGCTCCTGTCGATCCTCTATCTCCACCGGGACTTCCGTAAAAGTCGCCCCATCGTCAACGTCAAGCTCCCCATGGTCAAGGATGTGCATCGGGTCGTGCACGTATCTCCTCAGCTGAGATACGTGGAAGACGTCGTGCACTCGGTGCAACTGAGGTGGTAGAGCCAGGCGATAAGCCACCTCACCAATCCTGCTGAGGATCTGGAAGGGTCCGATGAAGCGTGGAGATAACTTTCCGCCTCGGCCAAATCTCTGTATACCACGTCGAGGTGAGACCCGCAAGAAGACGTGGTCGCCATCCTCGAACTCCAGTGGCCTCCACCTCCTGTCAGCGTATGACTTCTGTCAGCTCTGAGCTGTCCTCATCCGCTCCTGGATGACCTGGACCTTCTCTGTCGTGGCCTGGACCATCTCCGGTCCCACAAGTGCTGACTCCCCAGGGTCTGTCCAGCACAAAGGAGATCTACAAGGACGGCCGTACAACGCCTCATACGGTTCCATCCCGATGGTGGAGTGGTAGCTGTTGTTGTACGCAAACTCCACCAAGGGTAGGTGGTCCTCCCAGCTACGACCAAAGTCGAGGACACATGCCCGGAGCATGTCCTCGAGAGTCTGGATGGTCCTCTCCGTCTGACCATCCGTCTGAGGGTGAAAGGCTGTGCTCAGACGTAGCTGCGTCCTGAACGCCTCCTGTAACCCCTTCCAAAGCCGGGAAGTAAAGAGAGCATCTCGATCGGAGACGATAGATGATGGAACACCATGGAGCCGCACAATCTCCTGAACGTAGAGACGTCCCAAGCTCTCCACTGAGCCCTACTCTCTGATGGGTAAGAAGTGTGCCAACATGGTGAGTCAGTCAACAATCACCCAGATGGAGTCGTGACCTCTGGATGTGCGTGGAAGTCCAGTCACGAAGTCCATAGATATGCCGTCCCACTTCCACTCCGGGACCTCCAAGGGCTGTACCAAGCCTGCTGGTACCTGATGCTCTGCCTTCACCTACTGGCAGGCGAGGCATCGAGAAACGAACTTTGCTACTGCCTTCTTCATGCCCGGCCACCAGTGCTGTCGTCTGAGGTCCTGGTACATCTTCGCCACTCCAGGATGTACCGCCAAAGGAGAAGTGTGAAACTCTCTCAGCACCTCCTCTCGCAAAGCGACTGGTACCATGGTACGTCCTCTGAAAAGGATGTCGTGCTCTGCTCCAAGGGAGAAACCATCAGGTGCCTGTCCCGAGGATATCTGTGCACGATGTGTCTCACAGTCAGCTTCCTCACGTTGTGCCTCTCTGACCTGCTGCAGTAGTGGAGGGGTGACTGTGAGAGACTGAAGAAAGGCTGCTCCATCTCTATCCACGTAGGATATCAGCAAAGAGGCTAGCTGCTCTGTCGCCTCCTCAAGTAGCTGAATTCCCGTCCTCCTGCTGAGGGCATCAGATACTACGTTCCCCTTCCCAGAAGTATAGACTATCTCAAAGTCATAGTCCTGGAGGAACTCGAGCCATCGCCGCTGTCTCAGGTTCAGGTCCTTCTGCGAGAAGATATACCTGAGACTCTGATGATCAGAAAAGACTGTAAAGCGCTCTCCCATCAGATAGTGTCGCCATGTCTTCAGAGAGAAGACCACTGCTGCTAACTCCAGGTCATGGGTAGCGTAGTTCTGCTCATGCCACCTCAACTGACGTGATACATAGGCGATCACTACCCTCTCCTGCATCAGAACACATCCGAGTCCGGTCCCTAATGCATCGCAGTAGACTACGTACCCTACTCCCTCCTCAGGCAACCTCAAGATATGTGCGCTAGTCAATCTCTGTCTCATCTCCTGGAAGCTCTGTTGACATCTGTCTGACCACACGAAGGGTTTCCCCATCTTTTTCAAAGCTGTGAGTGGTGCCGCAACTCTAGAGAAGTCCGGCACGAATCTCCGATAGTATCCAGCTAGTCCCAAGAAACTCTGTACCTCAGTCACGCTCCTGGGTGGCTCCCATGCTAAAACAGCCTCGATCTTCACAGGATCCACTGCAACTCCCGCCTCAGAGATAACGTGTCCCAAGAAGTGGACCTCACGTATCCAGAACTGGCACTTCGAGATCTTACCATAATGCTGGTTCTCTCGGAGTGTGTCTAGTACAACTCGCAAGTGATAGGCGTGCTCCTCCTCAGTCGTAGAGTAAATCAGAATGTCGTCGATGAAGACCACGACAAACTGATCAAGATATGGCTGAAAGATCCTGTTCATGAGGGCCATGAACACTGCTGGAGCATTGGTTACGCCGAAAGGCATAACCAAGAACTCATAGTGGCCATACCGACATCTGAAGGTCGTCTTCTACACATCCTCGTCTATGACTCTGAGCTGATGACAGCCTGACCTGAGGTCTATCTTCGAGAACCACCGTGCTCCCTTGAGCTGATCAAAGAGGTCATCAATCCTCGGTAGTGGATACATGTTCCTCACAGTCACCTGGTTCAGGCGACGATAGTCAACACAAAGTCGCAAGCTTCCGTCCGCCTTCTTGGCGAACAATATCGGGGAAGCCCAGGGTGAAACACTGGGTCGGATGAACCCCTTGCCCTGCAAGTCCTCCAACTGTACCCGTAGCTCTTGAAGCTCGGCGGGGGCCATCCGATATGCTGGAGTGGATATCGGGGTTGTCTCGGGGTACAAGTCAATATAAAAGTCTACCTCTCTGCGAGGAGGTAGCCCTAGAACGTCGTCGGGAAAAACGTCCGCAAACTGATCCACCAGTGCAGGAAAACCAGGACTCCGCACGTCAACTGCTCCAAGGATGAGGCTAGCCAACTGATGAGTAATGGGATGTCCTCTCCTCCGCGGAAGTCCATCCTGTGCTTCAAAGGCTCCCTTCTCGCCGGTGAAGGTGAACCTGCTCCCGTCGGTGCGTACACATCGCACCTTGCGCCTAAAATAGTCAATCTGCGCATGGACCGTAGATAGCCAATCCATGCCCAATATGACGTCGTAAGGCCTCGACGCTGCTACAAGAAGATCCCAGCCGAAGCTCTCGCATCCTAGAGTAAGCTCACACTACCGGAACCAGTGCGTAATCGTCGAGTCTGCTCCCGTAGTAGTCTCTAGCAGTAAGGATCAAGCCAACGGCTCTGTCGGAATCTCCGAGCTCCGAACAAGGGCAGCGGCTATGAAAGAGTGACTCGCTCCTGTGTCTATAAGTACTGCAGCAAGGGTGGAATAGACACAGATAGTACCTCGAATCATCTCGGGTGCGCCGTGGTCATAGGCCTCTACTGCCTAGAGCTATGCCTGTCTCTGCCCGCCTGCTCCCTGTGGTCGGGGTGGACCTCCTGGTGGTGGTGGTGGTAGAGCCTCAAAGCGTCGCCCACCACCAGCTGCTCATCCAGCTCCTCTGCCTCGTCCGCCTCCTCCCTTCGGACCGCCACGGTCGACCCTCTGCCTCTGCCTTGGTGGTCCCTCAACTGTCTGCTGCTCCTCGGCACGGTGGGTCGGGCAGTCACGAGCCATGTGGCCCTGCCCGCCGCACGAGTAGCACTGCCTGCCTCTCGAAAGACTGGCTCCTCGCTGTGTGCCCCGCACTGCTGAGCCAGTGTCCTGAGGTCGTCTGCCTGAAGGTCTGGTCTACCTGAACCCCTGAGTCATCCGTCGACTACCTGCTGCAGATGACTCTGCCACGTGCCGCCCTGCGGTGGATCTCGGCGCTGGTGTAGACTCAGCAAGGAAGCTCTCGATCAAAAGGGCCCGCTCCAGTACTCCTGTCTGAGTCGGTATGCTGAGGGAGATCAGTGATGCCCTGATCTCGTGTCTCAAACCCTACTCGAAGGTCCGGGCCCGGAAGAATGGGTCCCGTACCATGTCGGTCGAGTAGCACGAGAGATCGGTAAATCTCGCCGAGTACTGAGCGACTGTCATGCTGCCCTGCCGCAGCTGAAGAAGCTCCTGGATACGCACCGCACGAAGGGTGGATAGGACGAACTCCGAGCGGAAGAGGCTCTCAAAGTCCGTCCATAGAAGAGATGCCTCATCGTGCACCTAGAGCATCAAGCTCCACCATCGTCCTGCTGCTGCGTGTAGTAGGCTCACAGCGAGGATCACCATGAGGTCTGCTGGTGTCCTCACTAGCCTAAACACACGTACCACTGCCTCCAGCCAGTCCTCGGCTGCCTGGGGATCCGTCTCCCCGTGAAACCTGGGTGTTCGCTGGCGCTGAAACTCATGCAGTGCGCTGAGGCGAAGTGCATCGTCAGCGGCTGGTGCTGGAAGTATCGGTGGCTCGACGGGTAGAGCTACCGCCGGTGCCACTGCTGACAAAGGGCCCTGCACCGAAGCCTCGTCGCTCAGTGGGTTGTTGTCACACTCAACTCTCGGAACCCTAGCTGGCTGCCGTCATGGGGCCATCCTAAAAAGGAAACAGGTGCGCCAAGGTATGAACAGTATAACTGGTGAGCTGATATAAAGTAATCACAAAGAAAACTTTGAAACACACACGCAATCAATGTTTTCGTGCATTAAGTCGGAAATCAGAAGTCAGGGTCCTAGTGTACGGATACGTCGGCCGCCGCACCAACACTGGACTCCCTGGACTGATAACCACACTCAATACGCTAAACATTATTGCTTCACATAGAAAAGATCAGAGTTCGCGGTAGAACCGAACTCCTTTGATACCAACTTGTCACGACCCGCCCTCGGGGTCCGTGCTGTGACTACCCCAAGCCCGCCTTCCATAGGCCAGGGGCTTGCGACTAGCACCAAGGCGTAAATCCCAGTAAAAAGGGAAGTCATTGCCTTTGTAAAGTAAACAAACACCACAAAGTAAGCAAGCGGAAAGTAAACACTAAGTAAAAACAGAGTACAACTAAAAGTGCGGAAAACTAAATGGGCCAGTATACAAACCCAAACTGAAAGTAAAGTACAACTCGAAAGGGAAAACAACAACTGTAAAGTAAAAGCTGCTACACCGAGCTGTCCACTGGAAATCCCACCTGAAGGGTGGGTATAGATAGCTCTACTACTCCTCGGGTCCCGCCGTCCACTCCGAACACGTCCCGCCCAGTGGTCCACCTCCAGGTACCGTCCTGCTCTGCAAGCCTCAGCCAAGATCAATGCTGTCCGTCGTCTGCAACCAACACAACGTAGTGCGGGCATAGCCCGTGCAGGGGTGAGTATAAGCTACACAGTAGGGACCCCGAGACCCCCGAAGGTCTCCCAAAATCCACAAAGGATAAACCACAAAGGAAGATACAATCACGAAGTAACAACCGACACTGCTTAGGTATATGCCCATACATATACCTAAGTAATCAATTCCAATACGCTCCAACCTCCGAGCCCAAGTACAACTCAGTCCACACAGAAAAGTAAACGTATTCCACACAGGAAAGCAAACGAAATCCACACAGGATAGCACAACACAATCCACACAGGATAGCAACAGGATTCAGCTCACACAGGTATACTTCTTCAAAAGACGATAAAGATGATCTCTGATCCATCTAAGTCGTCGGACCCACGAAGGATCGATAGGTAACTAACCCCTGTAATACCCACACAGGATCGGGCCCACACAGGACCTATAGGCGCTGGTTCACACAGGACCGCTGAGCGCAAAGACCCACACAGGATCGGGCCCACACAGGACCTGTAGCACCGATCCACGTAGGATCGCTGAGTGTTGTAGTCATCGTCGAATCCACACAGGATCACTGTACTGTCGTCGTCGCAGTCACAGTAGCAGTAGCAGTAACAGTCACAGTCGCAGCCAGCTCTAGGGTTCCCGTACACAGTAAGCTCGTTCAGGAGGGTCCGCTCCACGAGCCGAGAGGCTGATACATCAACTGACACAAAGTACAGAGTTGATGTATCCAAAAGTTCCGTATCGTCAAGAGGAACTCAACGCAACAGACGGCGCGTCGATCGGACGCCCGGTCTGAGAGTTATTGGCCTTTCGTCCCAGGGGCCCGGTTGGTTTTTAAGGCAAAACCAATCCGACCGTACTCCACCTGCGTCCAAACCTCGGGCGGAGTATGCCAAAAGATCCGTCTCACTAATAGGAACACAACAAAGCTGAAAGCACGTCAATCGGACGTCCGTAGCTCAAGATATGAGCGTTTCCGCTCCGAAGGCCCGGTTGGTTTCGTGAACGAACCAACCCGGCCAAACTGAAAGTATTCCGAAACTTTGAGTGCGATATACTGAAACGACCGTCTCGATCCAAGGATCGCATTTCCGCTGATGGTTCGTCAATCGGAGGTCCATGGCTCAAGTTATGGCCAAAAGACCGAAGTTGTTTCAAAAACGGGGGGTCCGGGTCCGGGCCGACCCGGCCAGGCCGGCGGCGCGGCGGCGCGGCCCGGCCGGCGGCGGCGCGGCCTGGCACCGCTTGGTGCCACGCGCGGGGGGCAAGGCCCCCGCTTCTTCTTAGCTGGCGGCGCGGCATCATGCCGCGCCCTTTTTGTCAATCAACGGCCCCCCTTCGTGAGGGCCTGCCGTTTGGAAAAACGGGGGGGCGCTGCCCGCCCTTTGTGAAACCGGTCCCCCCCCTCATGTGGGGGGGCCTTCTAGTGGCCATCCGGGGGAATTAATTCCCCCGACACCTCTCTTCCGGCCGGCCCGACATGGCCGGCCGGTCCTTCCTCAACGGGACCGGCAAGGTCGGTCCCCCTTCCGGCTTCCGACACCGGCGGCCCGGTTAGCCGCCGGTCTTCCCGTTTCGCCGCGGCCCGGAACCGGCCGCAGTGTTCGTCGTCCGGCGTGGTGCGACGACACGACACCCCTCCGCCGTGGCCCCGCTCCGGCCGCGGCGCCTTCGATTTTCTTCGACGCGGCGCGACGACGTCGCGTTAATGATGATCCTTCCACGGCGCGGCGCGACGGCGTCGTGCAATATAACCGTGCGAATTTCCGCGTGGTGCGACGACACCACGCCATCTCGTTCATCCACAAGAAAATCATAATCAGGAACAAAGGAGGGGGAATTCGGCCGTGTTTTTGCGGTCCGAACCCCCTCTCGTTAGACGATAACACATAAAAAATTATCCTCACGTTTTTCATGCTAGAACCAAGAACGAGAATAAACAATAAATCATCAACAACCCCTACCTCGGTTTCAAGATCGATGATCGTCAAAGACCCGTGGAAGACAACGTCGCGGAGGTCGGGCGTCGCGGTGAACGTTCGTCAAATCCGTTGACGAAGAGGTACGTCCGAAGAGGTATGTCATTGGCGAATCTTCGTAAGCCGACGAAGGAAGTGCGAGGAGGAAGCGGCGTTCCCTTCCGTTGACACGGAAGGCGTCGTCGATCTTCGGAAACAACCGGCTACGAAGAAGAGAGGAGCGGCGTTCTTCGTCGGAGATCGAAGGTTCTTCGCGTTCTTCGTCAAGGTTGAAGAAGAAGATGAAGAACCTAAATTCTCTCAAGAAGCCTAGAGAAATCTAACCAAATAAAATAATCTAGAGTCTTATTTTATCCACACACTTAACAAAATTGAATTTCAAAGGTTTGAAATTCAAATAAAATAACTCCAAATTAAATAAAAAGTTGTCATGTCATTTAAAGAGGGGTTAAAGGGAGTTTTGAGAGAAGATGAAAAGTTGGGTTTCCTGTGGGCCCCACCACACTTAATCCTCCCAAGGGAGATTAAGTGGATGTGGGTCCCACCTTTAACTCCCTTTGGGAGAAGTTAACCAACAAAATAAAAATAAAAAGTGTTCCACATTTTTATTTAACTTCTTATAATTCTCTCTCAAAAACTAACTTTCGTCCCGCAATAAACGCAACTTCGGAAAAGGTCTCCTTAAGCGAATATCGGCGCTGCGAGTTCATTGGTGCCCTCGGATTTCAATTCCGAGCACCAGGTCAAAAGTTAGGAATTCCCGCTCGTTCGTTCACTGAACGTACCCGAGCCAAACTTCGGAAATTGATTCCGGGCACTCCGGGCCTCGGAATCAGGTGCCGTCAGAAACCGCGTTCTTGTAAAATTCCAAAGAAAATTAAGAAAAAATTTTCCTTGAATTTTACGGGTCTTTAAACCTTCAACCAAAACTCACATGTTATGTACATTTCATAAAGATTCTCCTTTTAAAATGTCTTTAGCACAGTGATCAAATACTCCTTATAATCCTCCTTTGTTTTGGATTATGTTATAATATAATCTATAAATATTATCAGAAACATTTTGATGTAAACTCTAAAGACTATATTCATCAAGTTCATGAAGATTTATGGAATATTAGTTAGTCTGAATGACATTACTATGAATTCATACTTCCTATACCTTGTATGAAATGTAGTCTTGTGGATATCCTCCTTCTTCAACCTAACATGGTAATATCCTAACCGTATATCCACCGTGGAGAATTATTAAGCTCCATAGTTCTAAATGAACAAGTCATCCATCCATTGATGTTATCACCTCTTGTTGATATTGATCTTATTGAGCTCAAAAAAATCAATGTAATGGTGCATTCACCCATCATTGTTAAGGATGATGATGACTAGTGCACCCATTGGTGAAGCACTTGGGAAAATAAACCGTTTATCTAGTTTAAGAACACGATTCTTACTTTGTGGTACAATTTTCTTTTATTATTTTTCCTTTGAGTTGTTTTTGAAAAAGTAAGGAAAACTAGACAAGTATTGGAATCATACTATCACATGAGCCGATTCAGGGTTACACGCCACATAATCCTAAGTATATTCCATGTATTTTGGTCGTGTATGATGGGAATACATGGTTTGTTGGCCTTCCAGAAATAAAGAGATGGAAAACCAACTACATGACATTTACTTCACAGTACACTCCGTATAGTCATGTCGGCATGTCCTGGAAAGTAATTCAGCAGAAAACAACCACTAGAAGAATAGTAAAATGATGTAAATTACATGTATAAATACTTACACACCATGCATTTCATGTTTTTTTCTTAAAGGAAGGAAGTATACCTCCAATAACATTTTATATATAAGGGGCTCTCTGGGTTTCATGAACAGTAGTGCTGGACTTTCAATCTCCTCCCAAATATTCATTCGAACCCCGATTCAATCACCTTCAAAAGAATTGTAACCCAATCAGTAAGATCATGGTTAATATTGAGTTTTTCATTCAGATTCCTTCTCATGAATGAGTTATTTACGTTTGAGAGTGTATTTTTTTCATATATCTTCTTCATTCTTACTTGAGTTGGAGGTTGATGTTTGATGGGGAAAGTCACAATAGGACTATGTAGGTGGTCCTGTGACTTTCGTTAAATTTTTAGGTTGTTTACATGTTCCGTAGAGTCACACACCCTTGTTTATGGTGTCTCTTGGTTGATACCTGTTTTAATAAATAATGGTATTTATGCAATTAGATAAATTAATTAAATCATGTTGAACTTATTTGGTTTGATTAAGGGCCACCCCGAGGGTGCATTTTCTCTCAGATGACCATTGTTTACCTATTTGGCCTATGATCCAAATGGGAAAGCCTTTGTTTCTCCTTTCAAGGGTTGTTTAAAATAAAATTAGTGAATTAAATATTTTCCATGTGAATATGTTTTTAAATATTTGTGATATTTTAATTCACATGTTAGTCTTGTTATGTAAATTTTTCCAATATGAGTTGATTATTGAAAACCAAGTAATATGCAAGTCACATGTGTTGTTTTTTTGAATTACCCATGTGTGATGTTATTTTTTTAACAATGTAATAGTGTAATTTACATGTGTACTTTACTATGTTGATATGTTGATATACCCGGATTGACCCTAAAACATGCTGAAATGCTTATACACCAAGATTGACCCTGAAACATGCTAAAATGTGTATACAAGAGGTTTTACCTTGATACATGATGAAATGATGATACAATGTGCTTATCCAAGATTTTAATATGCTTAAATGATTATAAACCAGGATTGGCCCTATGACATGTAGAAGTGGAATGACTTATGATGTGTCTGCCAAGCCCAATCACAATCTTGGATTCAATCTTCACTTATTTAGTTTAGATACCCTACTGATGTATCTGTTGTTTTTACTTTATATAAGAGATTTATAGGCTTAGGCAGGACCTTGAGAGTTATATAATTTGATGAATTTTAATTGTTTAAAGAACAATAAATTAATCTAAATGAATTCCAGTACTTGTAGGATTGTTTTCATTTGAGTACCTCCTAGGTTACTATATTTCACTATTTTACACTACTGTTGCATATACTCACTGAAAGATTGGCATAGAACTTTGGTGGTTGCTTACTGGGATTTATTTGTCACACCCTATTTGGGTCATGTTTTTGCCAAAAAAAGACTATATTGGTGCAGGTGTAGATAGGGGAAAGGCTTCATATATAGGTACACGATTTCTTTTTAAGGGGAGGAGAGCATGGGACCATGACAAGACTTGCAATGTTGTTGTGTTTCATTTTGTATTGTTTTACCTTAGTGTAGTATTTTACTTGATAGCAGTGTATCTTGTTTTGTCTTCTTTCTTAGATCATGTGAAATGTAACATCATTTTGATATTATATGCCTTTCAGTTATCTTTACCTTTCTGTCTTCCATTTTTTACTTCATTTTCATCATATTTACTGGGTTTTCTATTGTTATTATTTATTCCTCTATGTTACACTCTACCGAAAAGGTCATAGTTTCCCCACTATCACACCCTTGTCCCTTGCTTCTAGTCAGAAGCCTCTAGCATTTGGGTAAATGTGCTTGAGGCCATGTGGCCAACCGGGTATGGGGATCCTTTTAGTCACTTCTAGAGCTGGGATGTTACAAAGTGGTATCAGAGGAGTTTCTTTTCTAGTTTTCTTTATTATTTGGAAAAGATATAAAAGATATGGAATTTGGTAATTAGCTGTGCCTGGGAGTAGCTACCTTGTATAGAGGGAAAATCCAAATTTCTTCAAATTAAATTATGCGTTTTTATTTTGAGCTATTACAGTTGATTTGATTTCACCATTGGGTGACACACTTGTTTTGAGATGTTATTATTGAGGTTATTTTGGTTCTATTTTCTTAAAACCTAATGAGATGAGGGTATTTCACCACATACATCATTTAGGAACATATTAGAATCACATGTCATGCATTCTTGACATCCATTTAGGTGTATTACTGATTGAATGTTGTTGTGATAGATGCTTTGAAATAAATGCATGTTATTTTGAGAGATACTATGATAGATATTCTTGTTGTTTTGATAGGTGTATTGGTATGTGCAATGGTTTGGATTGAATGGATTCCAAACTTTGGTTCCTTAGGTGTATGGGCACTCTTGGACCATAATTTGGTGGATCATGATTCATCCTTTTGCAAAAAAGTTCTATATTATGTTTTTCATGGGTTCCAAACATTGATTTGTGAGGACTATGGCCCCTCACCAATCAGAATTTGGCATATCGGGCATGATTTTTAAAAAAAGGGGTTATGGGGAAGCTTCTGAGGCTTACTGTCTAGAAACCTAGACAACACAACATGTGGTTCTATGAACACATGACTTGTGTTTTTCATGTTTGGGGAGGAAATACCATTCTTGAGTATACACCATGTACTCTATGTACACTCCGTGTAGTATCTGACAATGTAATTGGCCCTGTGAGAGGAAACACAGGCTGTTGAGTTTTGATCATAACACACCGTGTACTCACGTTACACTGCGTGTAGCCTACCCAGGAAGAACCTGTGTGGACTAGGTTGTGTGTGAGTTCATGGAAAGGAGGAAAAACTTGTGTACATGTCATGTACCAAGTGTTGATACACACTCAAGATAATGGAAGAACACGACATTGTACGAGATTAAGGGTACACACCATGTATGGTTTTTACACACTGTGTATTCCCTTTTTGTTAAACATTGAGGGTCTTTTCCAGTTTCATTTGACACTCTTGAATGGAAAAAACCTTGACTATAAGTTTAAACTAAGGTGTGTTATTGACCTTGTAGAGTCATGGCACTATGATAACCATGATTTGTACTCCAGAAGAGGTGCAATGATCATACTCTAGAGATGGTAGGCCATGGGCTACAAATGGAGCCTCCAGTTGTCCCAGCTGTGGCATCATCTGTTATACTAGACATAGGTGGAAATACACTATTCAATGAAGACTTTGTGAGGTTCATGCAGACCTTTTAAGGAACACTGTAGGCTGCCACATCTATGGTAGAGCGGGCACATATATTCCATCAGTTGTGTCCACCTACTTTTTCAAGGGATGGTGGACCACAGGATTCAGAATCATGGCTGGAATCAATGCTGACTATCTTCGAGCATCTAGAAATGCCTCTTGAGAGGAGATCCAAGCTCGCAACATATATGCTGCATGATTCTTCCAAGATATGGTGTGATGTTATCACTTAGGTAGATCATCATTGGGATATGTCATGGAAGGAATTTTAGATAACCATCTATGATTACTATTTTTATGAGATATTGAGAGTTGACCAAGCCCAAGAGATCATTCACCTAGAGTGGGGAACACTGTTAGTTATGGATTATTCTGCTAGGTTTAATAAGATTCAGCGACTCACCTCTATTCGGATTGGTGATGAAATATCAAAAGCTAGACAATTAGAGGATGATATCAGGTTCGACATCTAATTGTAGTTTAATGTCTTTAGGTTTCCTTCAGTCTCTAATATCATGAATCAGGCACTAATCACTAAGAGAAACCAATGGGAATCTAGGGGTGCGAGCCAGGGTGGTTCAGCATCGAAATTTGGTACTGTTTCTACCCGCAATAATAGGCGTCGTATAATGTTTTATCATGACGATAGTATTAGACAAAATGGTTCTTTCAATAACCATGTGAGGTGCTAAAAGTGAAAAAAGTTTGGGTATACAAAACCTCAGTGCTCGATGGACCCAGTCGAGTGTTGAGCTTACGGGAAGATGGGAAATTTACAACGTTTCTGTAGGACGTTTAGACAAGCATCTAGTGGGAGAGGATTTTCACCAAATCCACATTCAGGAGTGGGGTCAACAGCTTCTCACTTGTAATGGAACTAGAATACGTCATGTCGTCCAGGCTGAGGGGGTGGTCGTGGTCGTGGTAGCTAGGCCCTAGGATCTCACTAAGAGTAGAGCGGGTCAGCTCAAGGTAGCCAAGCAGTATCTCAGGGCTATGGTACAGGTTAGATTTATACAGTGCAATAGATCTAGCATGAGTAGGATCTCAGACCTTCTTCTATGAGAGGTACTATTTTAGTTTACTTTATTTTATCTTTTTCACTTTTTCATACTAGTGATACACATAGTTTTATATATTTTGCTTTTGTGGAAATCTTTGGGATCTATGTTTATACTTATTCTGATGTTATGATGCTATAAAATCTTTAAGGTTTTATAACGGTAGTTGTGCGTCTGTTCAAGGAGTGCCCCCTTGAAATTAGTGGGTGTCACTTTCCATGGAACCTCTATGTATTAGAGAGAATTGGCTTTGATGTCATTCTTGGAATGGACTAGTTGGTCTCCTTTCATCCCTTTGTTTACTACTATTGCCGCAAGGTGAGTTTCACATCACCCCAAGAATGGTATTTTCTACACAAAAGAAAATGGGAGGTCCAAATGAGAATATATAGACCTAAACATCATGGGTTGGGTGGGATGGTGGCCTATATTGAGAGTTTATATTTGGATGACCAAGAAATATGTCTGGTATATTTCCCCCCAATAGTTGATCATTTTAGGAACATTTTCCTAGAAGACTTCTCAGGCTTACCTCCAGTCAGAGAGGTGGGATTAACTATACAGCTAGTTTAAAGAGCTGCACTGGTATCTATTCCTCTATACCGGATGGCTACGATAGATTTGCAAGAGCACAAGAGGATGCTGGAAGATCTAGAAGAAAAGGGTTTCATCTGACCCAATACATATTTGTGGGGTTCTTCTGCCCTTTTCATGAAGAAGGTGGATGGTACCCTCATACTTTTCATGGAATATCAACAACTGAACTAGTTGACGGTTAAAAACTGATATCCCATTCCATAGATAGATGACAGGTTTGATTATCTTGAAGGTACTCAAGTGTTCTAGAAGATTGAAATAAAGTCATGATATCATCATGTACGTGTTTGACTAATAGACATACCTCGTACAACATTTTGTAGCAGGTATGGTCTATATGAGTGCCCGGTTATGCCGTTCGGTATCACAAATGCGCCAGTAGTTTTCTGGGCTCTGATGAACCGAGTCTTCTATCCTTACCTAGATTCTTTTGTGGTTGTTTTTGTGGATGATATCTTGGTCTATTCTCACAATCGACAAAACCATGCCAAACACCTTGAGATTGTTTTGAATACACTGAGAGAGATTCAATTATATTCTAAGTTCACAAAATTCCACTTCTGGATGGATCAAAATCACTTCCAGGGTCATATCATTTCAGAGAAATAAGTATCAGTTGACCCAGAGAAGGTGCATGCTGTAGTTTCCTAGGAACAACCCAAGAATGTTTTTGAGATTAGAAGTTTCTTAGGGATAGATGGTTACTATAGGTATTTTATAAATGACTTATCACGCTTGGAAATGCCACTGAAATTCTTGATAAGAAGAGTATGATGTTTTTGTGGTCAGATTCTTGTGACACTGCCTTTTAGGAGTTGAATGGATGTTTGACTTCAGCACCGATATAGATATTGCCAAATCTGAGTAAGAGTTACACTGTGTACTGTGATGCATCAAGTATTAGACTGGGAGTAGTGATTATTCAATTGTATTAAGTTGTTGTTTACGGGTCTTGACAGGTCAAGCCACCTAAGAGGAATTACCTGAAGCATGATCTGGAGTTAGCTGCAGTTGTTTATCCTTTGAAAATATGGATTCATTATTTATTGAGAGAGAATTTTACGTTTTACACAGGCCAAAAAATTCTCAAATATATCTTTACATAGTGTGATTTAAATTTTAGATAGCGGAGGTGGGTGGAAAACCTTCATTGTTCGATTTTGAGCTTGCATGTATGCATAGAAAAGGCAATGCAGTGGTTGATGCACTCAGCAGGAGGACTCAAATACATGCATTACAGGAGGCCTATGGTGAGTGGAATCTTATGGATTTTTTATCTAAGATTCATTTAGAGGTTCATGATAGTAAGTGATAGACATATATTTCATTTTTTTTCTATTACCTCTACCATACTGGATAGGGTGAGGATGAGATAACTATCAGATTCTGAAGGCCTAATTCTATGGGAGATTGTGGCCAGTGAGGACCCTCCTCCTAGATTGATGATAGGAAATGATAAAGTTCTTCATATCCATGGACGTGTGTGGGTTCCAAGGGATATATGTGAGGAGATAATTTATATGTTTCATGCTTCAAATTGGTCAGTGCATCACAGAGTCACCTAGATATATCGTGACTTGAGATGTCAGTACTAGTGGGAATGTATTAAATAATAAGTAGAAAATTTTTTACGAGGTGTTCCACCTATCAAAAGGTGAAGGAAGAACATCAGTGGCTAGCTAGGCTTTTACAGTAGCTACCCATTCCAGAGTTGAAATGTGACGATGTCGCTATGGATTTCGTGACGAGGTTACTAAGGTTTCCTAGAGGAAATGATGTTGTGTGGGTTGTAGTTGACATGATTATGAATGTTTCTCACTTCTTGACAATCATGGAGACCTTCACTATTTATGAGTTCAGAAATCGGTATATCTAAGAGGTTGTACGACTTCATGTGGTCCCTCATTCTATCGTTTCAAATAGAGACACCCGCTTTATATCTCATTTATAGCAGAGTTTTCAGAGGGTGCTGGGTACATAGGTACTTCTGAGCACAACATACCACCCTCAGACTGATGGCTAGTTAGAGCGTACGATACAGGTTCCAGAGGACATGTTTCATTCATGTGTCCTAGAATTTGGGGGATCTTGGGAAAATCATATTCCCCTGGTTGAGTTTTCCTATAATAATAGCTCCAGGTGATGATACAGATGGATCCTTACAGGGCTTTATATGGTTGGTCATGTCATTCTGCCTTGTGCTGTTTAAAGATAGGTGAGGCAACCTTAGTGGGAACACATCTCGTGCAGGAGGATTCTGAGCAGGTCCACTTGATTTAGAGATGGATAGCTACTACACAGTATCATCATAAATTATATGCAGATTTCCAGAGAAGACCTTTGGAGTTCATGGTCAGGGATCGAGATTTCCTACATGTTGCAACGAGATTGGGACACAATAGGATTAAAAGATAGGGTACAATTTCACAAAGATATGTTAGTCAATTCAAGATTATGGATGGAGTTGGTCTGGTTTCATATCAGTTATAGTTACCTCAGTGGTACCGAGCCATGAATGACATTTTCCATGTATCGCAGCTATGTTGGTATCAGTCAGACCTGTCTCACATTTTTCAGCCTAAGGAGGTTGGGCTTAAGGTTTATGGATCCTTTGAGGAGCATCTGATTTATATAGTTGATAGGAGCATGAATGTTCTCCGAGATTGGTTAGTTCCTCTCATATGGGTGTTATGATTGCATGGTCGAGTACATAATGGGACTTAGGAGAGGGAGGCCGATGTAAATGCTCAGTGGCCAGAGCTATTCTCATATATTTATTCACCACCCTTGGAAGGGAAATTTGAGGACGAATTTATTTTAAGGGGGGAAGTTTGTAAGAACCTGGTTCTTACTTTGATATATAGTTATCTTTTATTCTTTTTCTTTTTATTTTTTTTGAGAAAACAATGGAAAACTAGCCAATTTCTGGAATTATACGGTCACATGGACTGATTCGGGGTTAAAAGCCGTGTAACCCAATGTACACGCCATGTAGTTTGGCCCTGTATGATGGGAATACATGGTGTGTGGTCATGTCATCAAGAAATATAGGAAAACCAACTACACGTGTTGTACTTCGTAGTACAGACTCTGTAGTCATATCAACAGGTCCTGGAAAGTATGTCGGAAGAAAACAGTCTCCATATTAATAGTAAAATGATGTAGGCACTATGTATAAGAACTTAGAGACCATGTATTTGGTGTTTTTACTTAAAAATAGGAAATATCCCTCTTATAACATTCTAGATAGAAAGGGGTTCACCAAGATTCACAAACATTAGTTTTGAACCTTCAATCTCCTCCCAAATCATCATCCAAACACTAATTCAATCACCGTCAGATGCATTGGAACCCAATCAGTATGCTCTATATTACTCTTGATCTGTTCCTTCAAATTCCGTATCATGAATGATTTATTTATGGTTGATATTTTATCCATGTTTCATAGATATTATTCATTCTATCTTGAGTTGGAGGTTGACATTGGATCAGGAGAGTCACATGAGAACTAGGTAGGTAGTCTTGAGCCTTTCGTTAAAATGTTTGGTTGTTCACATGTTTTGTAGTGCTGCGTGCCCATTTGTAGGTTGTTTCTTGGTTGAAAATTTTACATGTTTTAATACCTAATGACATTTAGGTGTTTGAATAAATTAATTGAAGCATGTTGAGAGTATTTGGTTTGATTAACGGCCACCCCGTGTGTGCATTTTCCCTCGGATGACCATTGTTTATCCTTTTGGCCTAAGATGCTGATGGGAATGCATCTTTTCCCTTTGAATTATTGTTTAAAATTAAATTGTTTAATTAAATGTTATCAACATGAATATGTTTGTGAAGGATTTTCAATAGGTTAATTTACATATTATCCTTGTTATATAAATTTTTTCTATGTGAGTTTATTATTGAAAACCATGTAATAGTGAAAATTACATGTGTTTTTTATTTTGCGAATTACCCACACAATATGTTATTTTTTAAACCATGTAATAGTTCAATTTACATGTCTTGTTTAATATAATGAAATAATGATATACCTAGCTTGACCCTAAAAAATAATGAAATGCTTATACACTGGGCTTGACCCTGAAACATGCTGAAGTGCTTATACACCGGGTTTTACCTTGATAGGTGCTAAAATGATGATACACCAGGTTTGAACCAGATTTTCATATACGGAATTTCATATACACGAATCTTGGCCCTGAGACATGTTGAAATGTAATGAATTATGACACGTCTACTAAGCCAAAGTACAATCTTGGATTCAGTCTTCAATTATTTTATTAAGATAACCTATTGATGTATCTGTTGTGTTCAATTTGTATAGGGGATTGACAGGATTACACTGGACCCCATGACTTATATAATTTGATGAATATTAATTGTTTAAATTACAAGAAATGAATGTAAATGAATTCCAGTACTTTTAGGATTGTTTACTTTAAGTGCCACCTAGTTTACTACATTTCACTATTGTACACTACTGTTTCATATACTCACTGATAGATTAGAACATGCCTTTGGTTGTTTCCTACTTGGATTTCTTTATCAAACCCTGTTTGGGTCATGTTTTGGGCCCAAATAGACTATATTTCTACAGTTTTCGATAGGGGGAATGCTCTTTATACATATACTTGATTGCTGCTCAGGAGGAGAGAATGAGACCATGCTAAGGCTCTTGATGCTGATGTGTTTCATTTTTTATTGTTGTACCTTACTACTATATTCTAATTGACTATAGTGTATCTTGTTTTCACTTCTTTTTAAGAACATGGGACATACTGCATCATTATATTATTATATGCCTTTCAGTTATCTTTACCATTCAGTCTTATGTTGTTTACTTCAGTTCCATGTTTTGTACTGCTTCCACTATTGTTATTATTTATTGTGATGTGTTACACTATGCCAATGAGGGCATAGTTTACCCACTATCAAACCCTATGCCCTCTTTGTGAGTCAGAAGCCTCTGGAGTATGGGGAAATGGGCTTGTGGCCTTTTGGAAAACCGAGTATGGAGATCCTTTTAGTGGAATCCAGATTTGGGACATTATATCTTGATTCACTTTAGTTGTGTCTTTATCTCCTCAAGTTCCACTACCACCATACTACTTAGTGTCATGGATAATTGAAACAACCCAGGTATGATTTCCATTAAGAATAAAACCTATCATATAGGATAAAGACCATGAAATTCCTTGTTAAACACATAATAGTATTTGAAAGGCACTGTCGTGGGTGCTTTCAAATGATGTTTGGTTTCGGGTTACTTAGGTTCATCAGAGTGGCTGACCAAGGTGGTCTCTCAAAAGAGGAAGCAAATTAAAACAACTTCTTAAAAGTATTTTAAAAATAAAATAAAATAGAATAAAAAAACCACTTGAAAGAATGGGGGGGGGGGTATTTATCATTTATAAAACTAGAAAAAAATTTCTAGGGGAGGATTGCATCTTTGTTTGTTTTTATTTTTTAATGAATTTTGATTAAAAAGACACAACAAGAAGATGTTTTTAGACAATATTTAAAAGGTCTAATCGATATAAATCTATATCTTCACTCAATTTTTTTTCATTATCATTTAGATTAACATTCACTTAATTATAATCTTCTAATTTGTTAACCCTTGAACCCTACAAGAGTTAACAAAACCACACATATGAAATTACTTAAACCTTAGGCTAGCTTCGGAACATGAAATCAAAAAACCCTACTTTGATTGATGTTCATAGGTTAGGTTATGGTCAGTGGTTAATTAGAGAACATATCCACTCTGGAAATGGGTATTAATTCAGTTTAGAGATTATATTTTAACTCTACAAATTTATCCAATGTGGTCTTTTATTACTGATTAAGATCACACTCTCACAATTTACACAACTTCCAACCTCGTGTGTTTTTGTGTCAATAGTTCAATTTCTTTCTTAGTTTAATTTAAATTAAAAACTCATTTATTTGATCATATTAAGTGAATTAATGTTAGACATTGATTCAAAATAATTAAATAGATAGGGTAGAAGATAGATCAATCACTGATAAAACTACTCTTCCATGGGCATTGTAGTCATCGAAGAAAAGTTTTTCACATTAAAAGGTTTAGAAAAGGTAGAACCCAATCACATTTCTAATATTGATTCCAAAAAAATTAGGAAGATTAAAATAATATGAATTTTGAAAAAAAGAATATAAGAGAAGAAATAAAAGAAGAATAAAGAAGTTTATTAAACAAACAAAAGTATTACCACACAAATAAGAAGAAGAAGGCTTCGCCGAAGGGATCCTTTATTCAAGAGCTACCCTTATTGAAATGGTTGGATAATAGGAGTGGATATGATTATTCAATGACCTCAACTTCCCAATGCACGTCCCAACCCCACCAAATGATAAAAACACCAACTTATAGAGTGGTGGGGAGGCTAGGTTCAATGTGGTTTCAAATGTGAATGGGGAATCTCGACCAAATAATTTATTCCAAATTGCACCGCCCATTGGACCACCAAAATGCATGAATAATCTGTCCATTCAGGAGGATTATTCTGGATAAAATGCGTCTGTGAGCTCCTCCCAAAATATGGGCCTCATCCAAGCACAGATGAAGATGTTATGGCCCAAATGCATAACCCATGTCCATTCTGGCGAGTCCAGCCTACGTTTGACTTCATGGCCCATTTTCACCCAACAAATGAATGATTTAGCTCGAATGATTTAAATGAAAGTTGTATAATGATATGTCAGGAACACATTGGAAAAATATTAAGTTTAAATAATTCAAATAATATTATTTATGTTTCAAATACTACAGTGAAATTTTAAAAGGTAAAAATGAAATTTTCATCAAATTTTCAAATGAATGATCTAATCCCAAATATTCCATAAATGAACATATTTAGCACATTGTGAGGAAATTATGTAATTTATTATCAATAAAATATTCAATAAAATTTTGTTTTATCAGTATTCAATCACAATAATAATTTCATTGAATATGGTTCTTTCCTTAGACTCGGTCATTTGAGCTAGATATGATTTCTCATAGGGAAATAATATCCATGTTTTAGATGTTAATGATAAATAATATTCATCCTATTCTTTTCACTAGTATAGAATCAGGGGTATATTCTCAATATGGAGAGTGATTTTCTTTTTGTGGAAATTTATGTTGGATATATATAGGGAAAGCTAATCCATACCCAAAATTGCCTCAAATTCCACTAAATGGAGAATAGAAAGATTCACTGGGAATTTCATCCCAAAAATTTTGATAACATAGGTGTTATATACTTGGGATGAAATAATTTCCTCACTTTCCACATTCACTAAAAACTCCACTTCTTTCGTTATGGTATTTTTTGAATAGTTATACTAAAATTTCTTAATATAAAGGAATGCATTGAACTAGAATAAAAAAGAATGTTTTATATTATTGAATGAATAAATAGAATACCTATTACCACTTCATTGTCAAGATCCAGCTCAATGGTTGTGATGGAAAAAAATTTCCCTTACTACCCTGAAGGATTTTGGTTTTCTTTGAAAACCGTAAGCTTAGTGAAATGATTTTAAAAGTGAACTACTTCCTTGAATTTGAAGCAATGAAAAATGTACTGAGGGTTTACTGAAGAATTCCTTTCCTCCACCTCATTAATGGGTTTCTCCTGTCAGTAATCGCAATCTAGGTACCCTTCTTTCCCACACATAAAGCACTTACTAGTAACCCTTAGGTAATTTCTAGTGTTCTTCTTTCCACATCTTTGACAAGTGGGATGTTGAAATTTCTTGGAACCATTATATTTATCGTTCAGACCACCAGAATTAAAATCCACTTTCTTCTTATAATACCCATAATACCCTTAGGATTTTATAATCTCCATTTCTAATTTAATATCACATCAGACTATTTCCTCAGAACTATCAAAGTCATTGATTGCCAGGTATTTGTATAGATTAGGTTTTACCCACTAAATAAGAGTTTAACCTTACATTAGAGGGTAACAAAAAAGAAGAATGTGTATCATGAAAGTATTTGGAAGCTTACATCATACACCTTGATAGATTCTTCATCCTTCTTCTTGAAGGAAAGGAAATCCCTTTCCATTTTAAAATGTAGAGTGTAAGGAAAATATTTATCAAAAAATCATTTTCTGGAAGTACTTACACACTATCGCCTCGATCTCTTCATCTGCCTTTATATTCTTGATTAATGTCTACCACTGATCAGCATCTCCCTCCTTGATAAACAACCAGTTGAAACTTTTCTTTACTCATAACATTGAATGATGGAGAATATATTTTTAATATAGTTGATCCATTGTTCCATGATTAAGGGATTAGATGATCCATTGAATATTGGAGGCATTTGTCACATAAAGGTCTCAATCGTAGCTTGTTCTCTCATTGGGGGTTTTGGATGCTCCTCCTAATCCATATTTTTATTCATAACCTGAGTTAGATAAGAGATTACAGTCATTATGTTCATGATTTCTACTCCCATTGGGATTTGCATCTCATTGTGCAAGCCATCAAATTTCCCTTCACATTAATTTTTTTCCCGATTCCTTCTATTTATGGACAGTAGATAGAGTAAAATGAAAATTTGGGATGAGTATTTTTAAACTATTAAACACATAAATGAAAATTTGTTGACATTAAAGGGTTAACTTATAGGCTACATTTATTTCCATAACTTATGAATTTCTAGAGTTAAATCTATGATATCCATGTATTTTACCTAACATATATTATTATGGGTATTTTTTCCATTAATAATTGTTCATAATGAGCTTAAGAATTTTTGAAATCAAATCCAATGGGAGTGTTAGACTTGGTGCATAGTAGATACCGTTTTTGTTTACCATCTTACACTGAGTTAGTCCCCATACACATTGTTTGAGTTGTTACCCCAAGGTACATATGTGCTAGAACCACATCCAATTGTAGTATGTAGACATGATATATTTTATGATAAATAACTTAATCTATACTTACTAAAATTTTGGGATGTTTTATTACAAATAGTCTTATCCCTAAGGCTTTATCTACAGTTTTTAATGCTAATCCAAAAATTAAATTAACTTTTCCTCTAATACCTACTATAGAAATTGAGTTATTTATTATAGATTAATTCAAGATTTATTACATAAAATTAAACATAATACAACTCAAAATATTGAGAAGTTTATTTTCTTTTCGAAATAGATACATAGAATAACATATTTAGTATTGGATGAAATAACATTATTGAAAACATCCTTCACATGCTTCTAAAAAATCAATGGCTTTTAAAATTGCATGGGATAATCTAGGGAAAATATAAGAAAGGGGTGAGATATAAATCCTAGTAAGGGAATAAAAATGGAATAAGGCGATACATGTAAGAAAATAGGAATATCAATGGGGTATAAAAAACATTTTAATCATAAACATGAACAATTAAACAAGATAATAATAACTTAGGAAATGTGGAAACATCTTAAAACACTTCATCATAAACATATGTCAGGACTTAACCACCATGAAATCGTTATGGAAAAAGTAACATAAAGGAATCAGGTTCACTTCATGTCCCAACATGATATATGATGAGACTAAACATTACCCAATGCATTGGAGTGCTATATAATTCTAGGTGCACAGATCACTTTCAATTCATTCTCATTCTTAAGTGTTCCCCATAGATGATAAAACATGGATTCATTAATCATCATATTTTATTCCAAAATCAAGGAGTGTGGAATAAATACATGTAAGTACCTATTAAAAAAGTTATATGTTTATAAATATGAATACCCCTAATAGGATATGGGAATGGAATTCACGTCACCATTGTTTTGGAATGGAGAATCATGGAGAAATTTCACCAGCATAACGACATCACCTAAAAATTCATAAAATGGGGGGATGAGAGTGAAATGCGTCCCTAATAAATTATATATAAATTAAAAAGTGTTATATGTAATCATATATCCCATCATAAGTAAATTAAAATAAATCATATAAGATAAATAAGATACTTGAATAAAGAGGAGAAAGGAAGAGATCCCTTGAGTGTGTGACTCCAAATGCTTGGGAGGGTCTTCTTGAGAGATTGGGGGAGCCACTGGAGGACTCTAGATAGTTGAGGGAAGAGTACAAACATGATCAATGGAGTATAAGTGAATATAAATGGGACCCTAGGTAGGATTATATATGAAATGAGAGGTATTTCTTTATTATTTAGGTTTTCGACTATACAAAGTAAAATAACCAAAACCACAAACCATCCAATGGTTTTTTCCCATGGTTTCTTCCAAATGGGAATGGAAGTAATTATATTATATTTTCAAGGGCTGATGTAAATAATATAATACCTTTGATTATGTGGAGGTGAGTCATACTCCAAAAGAAATGGTTTTAAAACATTAAAAGAAATTAATGGTTTTGGAGGATTCATAATGGATTTAAAAAATTAAATCATTAAACATAAAATAGAATTATTGTAAATTTAACCACATATTTGGTCTTTTTTACCCTTTATTGTATTTATTACACCCCTTTTGGGTCATTATTATGTCATAATACACAAATTATATTTATAAGGTATTTAATTTTTACTCTAAAATTCAAATGTCCCTAAAAATTATGAAAAATTAACCGTTGGATAATTTCAAAATTCTAATTCTAAATATAATATTAATGTTTTATAAATAATTTTTTAAATATTTGAATTTTAAATATACAAATAGTAATCAATATTTATTGAGAAATACTGGGTTTTATTGACCATAACAGTTTTTAATCTCTTTTAAAAATTATATTTGACTACAACAAAATTATATGATAATTTATATTTAATAAAAATTATTTAATAATAATATTTTCTAAAAATATTATTTATTTAAAAAATCCATTATTTCATAAAAACAAATTCCTTTACTGAATTTTATTATTCCCCAAATATAATTTTTTTTATTTATTATATCAAAATAAAAATCATTTATAAAGTAACCATAATATAATGAAAATATATACATCATTATATACAAAATAATGTAAATAATCACAATTCTAAGGCATTGAAATACATACCTTTAATATAGGTGAAAACACCCTAAGTGTAAGGTGTGTGATGGTGATACATTAATGGGGTGGTTCGATATACATGGTTTGGGTGTTGATCCCGATGAGCTAGAACTTATACCGTAAATGGTTTCAATAATGCATGATTTCTTGGATCTCTACTTTAGTTGGTTATGGGAAAATCCCAGTGATTCTATCTCACTCATAAGCTTTAAAAATTTGATTCATAGTGTACAATCATACTAGTTGAGGCTATCAAATCCTTTATCTGTGTTAATTGGATTTCTTAAAACACTATATTTATATTAATCATGTGATCACTATTCCATATCTATATTATCAATGGTAATGATACTTAATGGTATTTTAAATCTAATTTTATATAATAAAATAAAATAAGTGCATGTTTTTCCATAACTATATTACATTATATTACATTTAAATAATTCAAAAGGATAATTTTATTTATGAAATTTGAGGTCATCAGAAAAAGAGACCATTTTCCTAGAAATAAGACGTTAAAATACATGGAATCTCATTTATAAGTTACAATACTTTAAACTAAAAAATGTATCACGTCCTAACCACATGAGGTTAAATTGTATCTAAATGGTCCATAACACATGAAATTAAACTGTATGGGTGATTTTCTCACTCTAGGATGTCAAACTATACGGGTATCCCCATCACACTAATGACTCTCCACAGATGAACTAGAACTGTGTGAAAGAGGGATGAAGTTACCCCATCCCCATGTGAAAGTCACCCCCACATAGGGATTTCCTCATTCTCAGAACTATGTTTCTGTTGATTTATACCATCACATGATATATATTGATGCCTAAACCTCTATTTTGGGCCTATCCACTATGTTAATTACCTTTCAAATTAGGTAACCCTCATTCCTAACAACAATTCAGTAAAATTCACATAAGATGCCTTTAGTACGCAACATTAAATAACATGGATTTCTAGAAATACATACAGGTTGGTTCTCATTGAAACAAAATATGTAGCGACACCTAGATCCAAAATATTGTTCTAGACACCACATGACACAAAATTCCACTATCTTATCTCTAATTGCCTATGCTTGGTGAGAGGAAACCTTGGAATTCGACATCTCTCACACCAAGAATATCTCATATGGGATTAGGATTATTATTAAGGGCTTACCCACACGAACATGGTGAAACATCTCATGAGAGGTTCATCATGGTCTTGAATTCATGTCTTTATAAGGAATACCATGAATCCTCACCGAGTGACATTAAACTGCTTGGTTGCAAGACATAAAACTACACATTCTGGTAGAACTCGCCTAGGAGGACCACTATTGTTGGTGTTGGTATCCTACCACACCTCCTCTCAGGAACTACGTGTGGATTGATTCTTATTACTGTGGAATATGTAGTGACACCTAGATTTAACTCCTTGGGTCCATCTACAGTACCCCTTTTCATGTTGGGAAGCTAACGTCATTACCACATGTTGTTAAACTACACGGTTCCTTGAGAAATATGTGAGGCTATATTCCAATCATAACATGATACATAGTGAAGCCCGAATATCAAATCCTAGGCCCAACTACAATAATAAATGGAAATAGTGATCACCTTTTCATTCAGACCAATATAGAGAGTTTCCCATTCAAGAGCTATCTATGTCTTGATTGCTATCAACATATGGTACTTAGTGATGAAAAGATCTCAAATATGAGGCCTAGATACAACACATAATATACAAATGAACCATGAGTTCAAAGGAGATGATCTATACAAGATTATTTTTACTACATATGAGTAAGATCAATGTATGTCCTACTTGGTCATATAATATATCTTGCATAATTGTGGAAATCGGATCCCACATTCTTACAACATGCTGATTAAAATTACTGGAAAACATCTTGGTCACATAACATTAAAACACTACAATAAATAATTCCTTACCACATGATGATAAACTACATTAATAATGTGGTCACTTTATGATGTTAAAGATAATGAAATAAAGTATATCCCATCCTCATGAAGTTAAACTATACAGACCATCATCCTTTATCATCCCTAAGAAAAGTAAAATAAGAGACTTACCCCAGCTAGCCAGAGTATGGGATGCTCCCACCATAATTTAAGAATCTCAATTCATAAATCAAACTTCATGTTTTGAGCTCCTCTTGTTTCCTCAGTCCTTTAATGGCCCTTAAAAAATGATACATGGATTCAAGGGACCCTTTATTTGAATATATATGTATACATATGGGTCCTACATACTCGCCTAGGTTTGTAAACCACATTTTTCACTCTATAAAAGTGTATTTTTTATCCTTGAGAGCTCTGATGTCACCATAGAAGAACTCAGTACCTCAGTGTGTTCTGGAACATCACTGATATGATTGTCAAGTATCATTTCTCATGATATGATAACCTCAATCTATGAATTAAAATATGTTTATCTCCCACTCATAAGGATGTAGTAGTTCTCTTGAATCTTGGTATCCCAATTGGGATATTTTATATCATCCCCCATATAAGTTCTCTATGCATCACGATCTTAAACTACCTATAGGTTGGTCAATATTGTATGACATTAATCTTTATCCCATAGTAGTCCAAATCATAATAACTTAAACTAATATTGAAATAGACATAAAACTTGTCAGGTTGAAAACCCAAAAAGGGTGACCTGAGAAAAATTCATGTATTCTCTCTCTAAACCCTTCTACCATAGAGTTTAGGTAAAAATTAGGGCACAATAAATTAAGGATTTATTCTCATACGACCTACATATTAGCCCTATTAAAATCCAATCTACGCTCATTAGACCCCATGGTTTAGAAAAAATAGATTAATGACTTTTCACATCTTTTTACCATGAGAATATGTTCTCGATGAGGTTACATAACTTTTAGGGTTCTTGAAACCATCTTGAATGTTAAACTTTCCAAAAATCATACATCAGGATTTGAGTTCTTTAGATCACTGTATACCTTTCATGGCCCCTGTAAAAGGATACCTAGATGCAAGGGACCCTTTTTGACTATGTATGTATAGCCATGGTTCCTGGATATGTGCATATGGTAATGAATCAATTGTTTCACTCTACAAAAATGGACTTATAATCCTTGCCAGCACTAACATCATCACAACAGAACTCAGCACCTCAGTCGTTCTGGGTCATTTCTGATATAATTTTCCCATATCATCCTCTAGACCCAAGAACTTTGGACCATGATTCTTAACAATTGTACCAGACTATCTAAGTGGATTGAAAATAAATGACATTACACCACCATGTTTTGAACCCTTTCTTAATGTAGGAATGTGGTATTCCATTCTCAAATCTATAGTGTCCCACACCTCATGATTTGAAACTATAAGACATAGATCATGATCTTCACAGTAAAAAGCTAAACCACCCTAGGTTATAAAACCCTTCTAGGATATCTTTTTCCATACCCAACCTCATCATATAGACGTTTGAGTCCTCATAAATATTTTATGGCCATTGTAAAAAAGTGGATATCATATTTTCATGACAATTATATCAATGCATAAAGGATTTGACCAACCAACTAAAGGCCTATCCTCCATGTAGGAAAGGAAATCTGGAACTTGTGAGCCCTGGAAACACTATGGTGAAACCTATAACCTTAGGGTGTTATGGGTTATTCCTACCATGTATTCCCCATACTATATTCATAGACTCAAAATTTTCAGTTATGACTTACATCACCTATACTACAACAATCTAGGTGGGCCAAGCTTCCCTAGTATTTCTACCCCAACCAATATAACACCATAAAACATCCATTACCCTTATAAAAAGGGTATAATCCTCTATTTGAAAATTATAATGAATAAAAGGGATTTTACCTACCAAACATAGGCATCTCCTCCTTGCAAGAAATGATCTCTGATCCTTGTGATCCTTGACAACACTATGAAAAAACTCAATACCATATAGTGTTTTGTGTCATTACGAGAATGTCTAAACCATATTCCTTGATCATTGATCATGTCCTGGTAGTTAGAAATTAAACTTCATGGAATCCTATGTTCCGACCTAAAATACCCCAAACCAAAGTGATAGAAAGTACAAAAAAAGACCCTAAACTACAATTACAGAAGGTCAGAGTTAAAAAACATAAACTACAGATAGAGAAGATCTGATCTAGAAGACCCTAAATTATAGAAATAATTATTATCATCCATAAAATAAAATGATATAATGTCTGAGATAAAATAACCTAAACTATAATGATAGAAGGTGTAATAAAAAAGACCCTAAACTACAATGATAGATGGTAGAGCTAAAAGACCCTAAACTACAACAATAGAAGATTAGAGCTAAAACACCCTAAACTAAAAATATAGAATGTATATGATAAAATATTCTAAACTATATAACATCATCAATTTAGTCTTCAAGAATGGAAAATCTTGTAAGACCCTTGATATGGACTTTCAAAAAATCAAGCTACGATGTCCAAGCAAACCAACTTCAGAAAATATTAGGCACTCTCTATCTATGACATATATTCTAAAAAAATTATCCTTCCACAGATATGGTAATCTCAAGATAAATGGAATATAAAAATCAATGAAGAATATAATGTTGGTGGGAATTAATGAGAATTTTCTAGAAAAATCCATTATGATTTGAATACTATGATCTAAGCATTCAGGTTTACAACATATCATACAAAGGATTGGTATAATTGATGATTCATATGACATAACATCAATGAAATTTCATGAACATCATGAATGAAAATAAATCCATAAAAATACAAATAATGTTTGGAAGGTCGTTTCATTGATATAATGTAGAAAGTGAAATCTCTACATATCTAAGTCTCTCCTATGAATACACAAGTGAATAGAAAGTGTTTCCCAAAGACACTAACTAGTTCTAGTTCCAATGACTCAGGTGGGCATTTAAATTTGTTTTAACCAACCCCTTATCCCTGCTAACATTGCTCCTGAGGGGGGGTGGATTTTGATGCCCAACAAATGTGCATCTACAAAACTGCAAGGGAAAAATACTTGAATATTGGTATTATTTTCCCTATAATGAAACGTAAGAATAAGGTAGTCAAGATCATGTGGATCACATGGAAAACCAAAAGACATGTGATCACATGACCTTTAGAAGGTCAAGTGATTGGTCATGAGCAGTGCGTAACCAACTAGAAGATCTCACACATCCCCTTCGAAAATCTATCATTTTTCTTCTGAAGGTTTCTGAGATAATTTATGACCATGTGATGAATTCTAGATGATTTCTTCCAGATAAAATGATCTATCAATCAGTGGAGGCCTGAAAATCCATCCAAAAATACATGGAGTATAAGGAGAAAAATATCAAAAATATTGGAACATATTCTAGTTATAAGCATCATTATATGTTCCTATGCATGTCACAATATTCCATTAAAGATACTACGAACATGTCAACATCATCACAAAAATGGCTTCAGACATGTCCAAGCAGCCCAATGCTCCCCAGTTGGCTCCTAAGAAAATAGAAGTGTTTGTCCAAGATAATGCATGAGAATCTCCACATGACATTTTATTGTTCACATGATGCATCACCGATAGGTAGAGTGATTATCTTCAACAAAACCCATACAATCTCACATGATCTCCAACCTTTCTAAAATAAGAAAATAAAAAAGGGAGATGATGGGAGCCTCCTATGGTCATAAAACTCATACGAAGCACCAGAATGGCCTCACAAGACCCCTTGACAATATGATTTTATCTTGAAAAGGCCACCTGGAAATCCATCCTTCTCTCACGGAATATCCTTGAAAAGGAATCAAAGAATACATGAATAATTTCAGTCAACATCCTGATCACATGAATGTCATTATAAATTCCATCTTGACAATATGGAGGAACCTTGGAATGTCTTCATGATTTAGAAAGTTCATTTTAATTGGACATAATCCAATAAATGGGTAGTTGATGGGATGATCTCATGGTATTTTATTATCATGTTTCTCCCCTAGAATTACCTATCAAAAGACCTCAAAAAACGCATGACATCAAATCCCTCCACCGACTACATCATAGATTTTGTGATATTCACTACATAAAGTGGTGAATAACTAGGGTGGTGAGGCCAATAAATCCCCCACACTAAAATTAAAAAAGTATTTCTCCTTGGAAGATAACTCCAGCACACCCAGGAATCATATCATATTTCTATATGTGGTTGATCTCACTAATGGGGATGTTTTCCATATAGTAAGATTCATAGAACAACAGGAGTGATCATGAATCTTGTGTTGGCACTTCACATGATCACTCAAAGACCATACAGAGGACTTCTGTAAGTTCATGCATAGAACATCTAAAAAACCTACTAGATCCCATGATATATAAATAAATATAACACAAAAAAAATCTTTGGTATAGATAATAAAATATTGGAATAAATACTAAATGATGATAGACTTGGTAAAAGATTACATGCACTTGTCCTCATGTGTTTCACATCAATCAACCAGGTCATGTGACAACACTTGGACATGTAACCGAGATCAATGGAAACTCCTTTGGTATACCATATGTATTAATCTAAGTCCCTGGATGCGTCAGTTCAAATCATATGGAGCCCTCTGGGAGTGCCAGAAAATTATTTCAAAATCATCCAGGCTCTCCATCCAATCCTCACCATGACGTCATGATGTGTCACTTGGATAATACGGTAGCCCCAGTAATTTTTGGCTAAGAATAAATATAGCATCCGGGCATGTAAATTTTATCTCACAATGTCCACTGGACAAGCTCTCCAGATCTCCCCATTCCCTATGGGTATGTAGCTGGATCTCATGATGTCTCATAGAGGTGTCAGCAGATATTCCTGATTAAACTTAGAAAATTATCCCAAGACTTGCAGAACCCTCCAGAAACGCTGCATTGACTCTTGTGACACCCTCCAAAAATGTAATATTTCTTTCACGATGGCACTTGGTAAATTTAGCTGGATCATGTGACACCCTCTAAGAATGTCAGTCTAAATCAGGTGATGCCTTCCAAGACAAGTTAGTTGGGTCTAGCAATGTCCTCTAAAAAAATCATCCTTGGTCATTTGATGACCTTCAAACATGCCATCCATATTTTGTGATGTACCTCAAACAAGTAAAATGGATCACACAATTTTCCTTGGACATGTTAGACAGAAATCCTTCGACATTTCCAAAAACAATCAAGATGTGAGGAGTAAACAATCAACGCATAGGCTAGGTCAATCAGACATCCTAAGACTTGATAACCCTGTCGAGCCTCTATATGTTATGCCTTATTGTGTAAGAACTTAATTAAAAAGTTTGAAGAATTTGATTCCTACCAATACAAGGATATGTAGGATACCTTCTTAAGGATCGATCTCCATATCAAACCTCTAAAGGGTTGTCCCTGTTCATAAGTATTGTATCCATAAGCAATGAGGCTGACTATTTTCTACCACTTGTGTTTCAAAACAATCATAGCTCACATGGGCATTGAGAGTAACAATGATAATATAATACATGTCCTAATACTCTATCGAGACAAGGGAAACCTTTGTGTGTAACACCCAATCATAGGCTTATTATCATATGTTCGAAATATATGGGAAAAAACAGTTTGTAAGCCCCGATCAGTGGAATAATATGATATTTTTAAGATATAAGGGAAGAATTAGAGTGTAATCCCCATCTCACTAAAATATGATGAATCTACTTCATTCCAAAACTAGGATACATTAGACACATTCCAAGGGTCTGAGCTCAACATTGAGCATTCAATGGGTTGTCCCAACAGGTAAGTCCCACATTCATATATAATGAGGATGATTACAAGTTATCCATTATTTCTTATATCATTCATATATCATGAGTAATTATGGAGTTTTATTGAAATAATGATTAGAATCATGAATCTCCACTTTCCAGGGATACCTCTGTGTAAATACCCCAATCAATGACATGATATAATTTCCCAACATACAAGGGTATCTACCTTTGGGAAATTATCAACAATGTAAATGAACTATATTAACTCTGATTCCTAATATAAATATGATACGTAGGATTCCTCCTTGAGGTTCGATATCAAATACTTGGTTCCCCAGTTCCCACATTTATGCCATTTCCATATAATGATAAACTGCACAGGTTTAACAAACTACATGGGTATTGATTCCAATTACACAACATGATACATAGGAGGTATCCTAATGGAATAATCCCATCATCAAGATATAATTCACCTCCCTAGATAATAACAAAATTTAGAGTGCTTGGTTAGATAGATTTTATATATAATTTGATTCCCACCAAAGGGAATCAGATGAAGAACCTCAGATATATAAAGATGGATTCACCAAAAGACTCCCCTCTCCTTTCATACAGAGGGACATAACTTATGATTATTTGGTTATAGTAACTAATCCAATATTCGGATTTGGAATAGATTATTTAACATATATTAAATCTATAAAAGAGTCTCATAGTGGGAAAAATTTCCCCCATGTGTGTGTGATGAGTTAGACCTCCCATCCTTTCGACCAATGTGGGTTTTTAACTGTCATTGGTTCTAAAACCCTAACTGACTTCCTGTATTTACAAAGTAAGTCAGTACCCAGTTATGGATGATGGAAATATTATGATTTTCTATGAAATATTAAAAAATAGTGATACTAACATGAATGACTGAACAATACATTGAACCCCCTCCCTCACAATCAGACCACCAAACAAAATCCACCCACATATATTCTGAGGAAACAATGATCAAGGTTCTTACATTCATAACATGTAATATCTGAAGCATCTTTTTTATCCCTTATCTCCTTTGAATATTTCATTTAGTTTAACTAAAATCATTATTTCAAAAAAAAAACATCTATTCTTCAAGATAAGCTAGTTCATTTCCACATATCTCAATAGAAATACTTTCTATCTCAAGCTTTTCATCCATATTCATTGAATATTTAAAAACATTATCACCTGATCTAAATATATTAGAGGATTATTATTTAGAGATAAAGGATACACCATTTTTATTATTATCATTTTCAATGTCCATTTTCAATATAGCCTCTTACTTCATGTGTTCTTTAATCAAATCATACTGACTATGATTTGTAAGTTTCTTAGTATCATCAATAGTTTTTCTTCTTTATCACCATTCACTAGGATTTATTTCAATAATTTTTTCATAAAATATTCATCAATAATTCATTTATTCCCCAATGATTTTAGACTATTTAAAATTTTCATGAATCTATGATGCATCTTAGAAAAATATTCATTAGGTAGAAAATAAAAAACTCTATAATATACATGAAACATTTCTCTTCTCACTTCAATATCTCTAGTAGTAACGAAGTGAGTACCCTCAAGATTCTTCTAAACATTTTTAGCTTCTTCACAAGATGAAATCTCGTCATTAATATTTCTTATTATATTATATTATACAGTGTTTATAACTCTATAATTTTTTTAAAATTTAATCTTTTATTTTTTGTTAAAAATAAAAAAATATTTTTCTAGAATAACATAGTTCCAAGATAGTATAACAAGTTTTTCATCCCCAATGTTAATCAAATAAAATTTCATTCCATATCCCCAATATTCATCACATACTCTATCAAAAAGTGATGGTATACTTGGATAAAAATTTTATAAAGTCCAAAAAGATAAAATTATGATAATATATAAAAAATAATAATTTCTAAAATAAAAATTATTGAAATTATTTAAAACAATTATGAATCTTTTTTGATATAAAATTTATAATTTAATAACACAAGTAAAATAATACATATAGTAGTAAAATATCGGATAAAAGCAAATTTAGGATCATAAGAGTTTACATGTGACAACAAGTTGGGGTGAATTTTAGTTTATAAAATCAAATATACTATTTTCACTAACCACTTATTTAAAAGTAATAGGATATATAAATTCCTATATAATTTTAAAAGTAAATGTTAAGAAAAGTTTTCAAAAAACTAGGAAATGTTTATTAATGCATGCATAGGGAAAACAAGGAACATGAAAAAAAAATTTAAAACAATCTTAAATAAATAAGTATTTAAAACACATATAAAATATTTTCTAATAATTTAAAAACTTTAATCCCAAGTATTATATAATTCCATAGCATTGATATAATGTTACCACGATTGTAACTAAATTTTGTTGTCTCTTTTATACGAATAAATCCTTCAAAACTAATTTCAGAATAATATCAATTTCCCCAGCCTCAGGAAAAAATAATAAACATGACCAATAAACTCTGTCATCCTGAACCTTGGAATTCCTCTATCACAGCAGATCAACCAAAAACTACTATAAAATCAAAAAATCTTAATGGATTTAAAAAATAATATTCAAACAGATTACTTAATAAAAACACACTCTAAAAGAATACAATGAAGTGATCTCAATGTAACAACATGATACAAAATCTTCATAAGAAATTAGATTTTCCAAGATGAAAAATATTCAGAAGCTAGATTCTCAAAATCTTCCTCCTCAAATTATTTATCTATTTATAGGTGAATTACCAATAGTGATATTCCATATTTTTAGGATGTGGTAGAAATGAGTTTAGTTGAACTCATTTTTCTCTTTAAAGGTTCCGTATAACTTCATAACATGGTCATCATAGTAGCACCACTATAATGATTTAGAATTCTATTTGGTAAATGATTTTTGCTCATACTTTGGAATTATATATGTTCATATAATAAAATGAAATTATTTATCTGATGGATTTTATAGATGTTTATTTTGAAAAAATGTATGCATCTTTCCAATGAATTTTATCTAGAAGTCTTGGTAGAACTTAGTCTGATGGACTTTATAATACTTCAATTGATGGAATTTTGTGAATATATATTCTGTGAGTTTTTAAATAATTCTTATTATGTGTAAAATACATGCATGTTTGATTAAGGAATGAAATTATTCTGATGAAAAAATGTTTCTATGTCTCATAAACTATTTTTCTTATATATAAATTACAAAAAAAAATTAGAAGTATAAAATGTAGCAAAGTATAGTATTTTAAATAAATGTATTATGATTTTAAAAAACAAGGTTATAATGTATAGAAATAATTCTTTTTACTCAGAAATTCTTACATTTCTATATCAGTATGGGTAATGGTTTCATCATCCCATTATACTTTTGATGTTTATACATAACTTGTTGGAAAACCAAGTTTCAAAATATATACTATGTAATATATCTCTTCTTTCTTCCTTAATAAAAATGATTCTTGATATCTCTATACATATTCATGATTCTTGGATTGATATAGAAGTATGTTTAAAGTGAAACATCCAAATGATTTTTCTTCAATTAGAGTATTTATGGGATACATATTCATTTATCGAATATTTTAATTCCATTATTGTCTAGGATGAATTATGAAATATTATTAATAACCTTATTTTTTAGTTCCACACCCTCTATTAATTCCTCCCTGATCATCACATGGATGGATTATTTTTGAAAATATTGGATTTATCCCATTAAATTATAATTATATGGTTTATCCTTAAAAAAATACATGAGTTCTAGGAATATTTCAATCCTCATCATGGTTAATATATCTTGATCCATACTACTTGAAACATCTGATAACTTGTTCACCTTCTATGGGTGATAATGTATTAAATATTCAATTTCCATTATCAACTACAATAACCTGTTTTGGAAAATGTTTAAATAATTTTTTCATATAGTCTTTAATATATTCAAATCAATTTATATATCACACATTCCTCCATATATAAATACCACTATATATTTAATTCAAATACAATCATAACAATATCTACAAAATATGTAGTGATTTTTTTTCCAAATCCATTAGTTAATTAGATTCATATACTGCCTTCATATAATTTTGTAGAAGGGGACTCCCCAATCACTTCATATATATATCATTTCATATCACAAACATGTCACTACTATAGGGTTGTGTGAGTATAGGTGTAGTGACCAACCACTGCTTAATATCCTTGAAATTATCTTCACATTATTTTTTCAAGTGGAACTCAACTCACTATGTGGTAAATATGGATATTATATTTGAAAATAATGGGAAAAAATATAAAAAAGAATTTGATTGTATCAATATAATCCCAAAAAACAATGGATCTATGTCATAGTTATTTGTCTCGGATATTCATCATTCACCTCGATCTTTAATGGAACAACTGAAATTCCAACTTTTTTTAATCCATGATCGAAGATTTTTTATTTCCCTAGAAAAAAATAACACTTGATAATTTTGGAATATAGTCTCCCCTTTCACATGTTCATTAGAAAAATCCCAAAATGATCTTCATTATCATTCTTGAAATTGGAATATATAATAATACCATATATTAATATGATAAAAAGTTACTAAATGTAATCATTAAATAGTTTATTCAATATATACATAATGTTTTTTGGAGCATTTTTATGTATGATAGGAATCAGAATGAATTCCTTGTGTACATGTCTTATACAAAAGGTTTTGTTTGGAATACCCTCTATATTCACCTTTAATTAAGGATAACTGTAATGGAGGTCTATCTTTGATATGTATTGAGACACTTAGAGTTTATCATACAAGTAATAAATAAAGAGTTTATGTAACTTTTTCTTGATAATGATCTTGTCAGGTTCATGATAGACCATGAAAATATGCATTGATCCATAATTATTCAAAAATAGGAGGATTGGGTCACCCTATGGTGAAGCACATGGGAATATTATACAACAATATTGATTCCATTAGAGTTTATTATTCAATTCCTATATTTTAATCAAATAACTTCTATGAGGATTCATTGATATTCACTACCACAAAACTGGGCGAGGCATGCGCCTGCCTTTATCAGCGCTAACAGTAAAGCACTGATAAAGGGCCGAGCCTTCATCAGCGCTAACAAAAGCGCTGATAAAGGTCAACTTTATCAGCGCTAAAACAAGCGCTGATAAAGGGATTATTTATCAGCGCTAAAAAAGGGCTGATAAAGGTTGTATTTATCAGCGCTTTTCATTTTAGCGCTGATAAATACACCCTTTATCAGTGCTTTTTACTAGCACTGATAAAGGCTCACGCGGATTTGTTAAAAACCTGCGGGTCCTCTTCGTCCTCCTTGCACCCAGTCAAGCTCTCGCGGAAACCCTCCTCTGCGCCGCTGCCGCCGCCGCCTCCTCCTCCTCCGCCGCAGCCGCTGCCGCTGCCTCCTCCTCCTCCTCCTCCACCTCCTCCTCCTCCAGCCACCACCTCCTCCTCCTCCGGCCGCCGCAACCTCCTCCACCGCGACCTCGTCCTCCTCCTCCTCCACCGGCGCTTCCTCCTCCTCCTCCTAGTCCGCGACCTCATCCTCCTCCTCCTCCACCGGCGCCTCCTCCTCCTCTGCCTACTCCGCTGCCTCCTCCTCCATCGCAGACTCCTCCTCCTCCTCCTCCTCCTCCTCCTCCTCCTCCTCTGCTGCCTCCGCTGCCTCCTCCCTGCCTCCGCCCTTCCTCCGCCCTGCCTCTGCGCTGCCTCTGCGCTGCCTCCGGTGCCTCCGTTGTCGACACCTCCTTCTCCTCCGCCACCAGGTCCTCCTCCTTAAGGTGATTCAAATTTAATTTTGATGAATTAATTTTGTTTGGAATGGGTAAGTGTTTGGCCAACTATTCTTCGTGTTGAATCTTCAGTTTCCATGGGTGGTTTGGGATTGTGGTTATGTTTTGATCCTGACTATGGGTTGTTTTTATGATTTCCCACTACTTCATTAGATTTATTTAGTTATTCTTATATTTTGGGGTTTTCATTTGGTTTGATCCATGTTGCGACCATTAATGTGGTATGTTAGGAAAGTGCCTTGGAAATGGGTGAATTGATTTTGGTGGTTTGGGGATTCCCTTGGTAGTAAATGAGTTTAGTTTGATTGATGGTTTCCAAGATGACCCTTTGGAATATATAATTTGTATGGCCATAGAAATTATAAATGGAAGTTTTGAATTGAATTAAATCATGATCATGGCCTTCTAAATCATAAAAAAAATGTAAAATTAATTAAATATAAATCTTAGTTTAATGTTTTAAAATTGTATGTATATGAAATGGATTAAAGTGAGGAATCATGGATTGAGATGTTGATTTTTTTTATATTTTAATTGGAATTAATGGATTGTTTGGTATTTTTGAAATTTAATGTTATAATTTGAATTCCCTGGGAAGTCCCTTGGATTCCATATGAAACAGATGGGTGTGGAATTCCTTGGAGTAATTATTTGGATTATTGATGATTTATATTGGTGTGGAATTCAATTCATGAGCCTTGGAATCCACAGGGGTCTCATGTGAATATAGGGAGTGGAAAATTACTTGGATTCTATGAGGTCCAATTTAATGGAATTCATCAAGAAATATAGTGGATTCTATATATATTAATTATTTTTAATTCTATAGGGAGGATCCAACCATCATTTGGGTAATGTATTCATTTATCTAATGATATAGATTAATTTCATGGATTATTCAGGGTGTCCCTTATTAAATACTGAAGGATGAGCTCTATAGATTTATATTTATTATTATTGGTATGGAATTACTCGATTGTGGGACAAGTATTTCAATCATTATAGTATACTATTGTTATGGGAGGTCCCCCAAGTTCAAACCAGATGAATGGATTTCCTCAGAATTATTTGGATGGAATTCATGTTGGAGCCATATAGATTCCTATTAGGCTACTTGATTATGGTTTCCTCAATGAAGTGCCTTAGAACCAAGATGAGACATGATAATTACACCTTGATCAGAGGTAATGGATATGGAAGAAGTATGTAGTGTCAACCTAGGATGTCCTCTTGAGACCTAAGTCATGATACATTTCTATTATTTTCAAATATTATTCTTATTACCACTTCACTTATTTCTTCTACACCTTTATGCCTTATGATCAATGATTGGGTTTTCATTAGACACCATTGATAGTGGATTACTAAGTTGTAATCACACACTTCTCCAGCATCCACAGAACATGGGTACCCGAGTAGATGTTCCTTGGTCATAGTTTCTTGGTTTAGGGCATTTCCTGAGGATGATTTATAATTATTATATGGTTAGGATGGAGTTTGGAGTAGGAATCTAGGCCAAAACATAGAAAATATAGGGGTTGTACTATTTTATGGTATTGTTCCCTTTTCTTACTTTTTAGATAGCTATAATTGTTCTTATTATTATGTACTACCATGTATATTATATATGTAACATCATTATGATATTTCCTGGGAAATGTTTTGGTATTTTATCTCATGATGTTGATATATGTAGTTTGTGATGTTATATGATGTATCCCTTATTTACATATGTGTTTGACACTATTTTAAAGAGGGTACAGTCTCCCCACTATACCACCTATAGACACTCACTACTAGTCAATAGCCTCTAGCATATATGGAGGTACACTTGAGGCTATGTATCACATCATATCGAGGCTATGTACACTTGAGGCTATGTAGCACATCATATCGACCTATAGACACTCACTACTAGTCAATAGCCTCTAGCATATATGGAGGTACACTTGAGGTTGTTTTGGGTGTTTTTAGAGAGATTTTTCTTTATTACAATATTATAAATTCCTCATATTTTGGTTAAGAAGTATTGTTTCATGGTCACATTATTTCCTTGGAAGGAGTTCTAGGTTATCCAGAAAAGGTTCGAGAAGTCATTTCTCCTCTAACATATATACTCATCCTATGGATTTCAAATAGGATGAATATAAATAAATAATGGATGAATACCAATCGGTTGACAAAAGAGTATGAAGAAGGCGTGAAATAATTTATCAAGTTTGCAAAAGATCATGCATGTGACTCTTCTCAAATCCTTTGTCTATGTTTACGCTGTTGTTATTCAAAACAAATTAGTCCAGATGAGTTGGAAGTACACATGATCTATCACGGAATAGATCAAAGTTATACATGTTGGAATAAACACGGGGAAACAACGAATGTAAGTAGTGACTGGGGTGACATTGCATTTTATGGATCATCTTATATGATTACAAACATGAACAATGAAGATGACTGTATGGAGGATGTGATTACAGATGTGAATTATGATGATGATCGTATTGAGAAAATGACAAGGACCTTCTAAGATGAACTTCGTGATTGCCCAAATTTTTTTGATAAATTTAAAAGTTGTGAAAAGATGCCATTGTATGCTGGTTGCACTAAATATACAGCATCGTCAGCCGTACTGAAGCTGTATAATTTGAAAGCAGATAACGGGTTGAGTGACGACAGTTTTACGAAACTACTTGCCCTCTTGAATGACATGCTACCAGAAGACAATGAGCTCCCAAGCCGAACATACGATGCCAAACGAATGCTACGCTCTATGGGTATGATCTCTGAAAGAATACACGCCTGCCCGAATGACTGTATACTGTTTCTCAAGGACCACAAATCACTTAAAGAATTCCCAAAGTGTGGTGCTTCTCGATACAAGAAAGATGAATCTAGTCTTACTAAAGTTGTATGGTACTTTCCAATCATTCCAAGGTTTAAACGCCTATATGGAAGTGAGGAGACTGCAAAACAATTAACATGGCATGTAGATACAAGAATTAATGATGGGATAATACATCACCCGACAGACTCTCCTCAGTGGAAGAGAATCGATCATGAGTATCCTCAATTTGGAAACGATTCAAGAAACCTTCGTCTTTCTTTATCTACAGATGGAGTGAATCCTTTTGGTTTTCAAAGCAACAGTCACAGTACATGGCCGATTATGTTGATAAATTATAACTTACCACCGTGGTTATGCATGAAACGAAAATACATCATGTTATCTATGCTTATATCAGGACCAAAACAACCGGGTAATGATATTGATGTTTATTTAGCTCTATTGATCGAAGATTTGAAATTATTGCGGGATTCAGGTGTTACATTGTATGATGCTTACAGAAAGGAAGATTTCAATTTGAGAGTCATGTTGTATGGGACGATAAATGACTTCCCTGGTTATGGAAATTTATCAGGATATAGCATTAAAGGAACTCAAGGTTGTCCTATTTGCGAAGAAGGTACACAATCAATTAGGTTGAAACATTCATCGAATACTGTGTTTCTAGGACATCACAGATTTCTACCATGACGACATAAGTACCGTTCTTGGAAGACATCATTCGATGGACGTTTAGAAGAACATACAACACCATCCCCACTAACAGGCGATCAATTGTTTGAGAAAGTTAAAAATGTGGACACTACTTTTGGTAAACCGGCTTCAAAAAACCTTACGAAAATCGGTTGGAAAAAGAGATCATTTTTTTTTGAATTATAATACTGGAATTGTTTATATGTAAGACATTTTATAGATGTTATTCATGTAGAAAAAAATTTATTTGACAGTGTTATCGGCACATTGCTAAATACATCTGGAAAAACAAAAGATGGAATTAAGGCTAGGTTGGACATGGTTGAGATGGGAATACGAGAAGAGTTGCCACCAGTGAAGGGTGAAAAATGAACATTTCTTCCTCCTGCTGCTTACACTCTTTCCAGGCAGGAGAGATATCAGTTTTGCAACTTCTTGAATGATGTAAAGGTTCCAGAGGGGTATTCGTCAAATATCAGTAACCTTGTGTCAATGAGCGAATTGAAGTTAAAAGGTCTGAAATCACATGACTGTCATGTTTTGATACAAAATCTCATTCCAATTGCTTTATGTTGCATTTTGCCCAAGAATGTCCACCATACATTAACGAAACTGTGTTTCTTCTTCAAAGCTATATGCAGCAAAGTTATAGACCCGGCGAAATTGTCAGCTATGGAAAAAGAAATTTCCGTCATATTATGGGAATTAGAAACGTTCTTCCCGCCTTCATTTTTTGATATGATGGTTCATTTGATGGTCGACATGGTGAGAGAGATTCGACTATGTGGTTCTGTACATTACAGATGGATGTACCCCATTGAACGGTATATGAATATTTTGAAAGGGTATGTCAAAAATCGAAGTCGGCCATAGGGTTGTATTGCAGAGTGATATATTGTTGAGGAAGCCGTTGAATTCTGTACCGAATACTTGTCTGGTGTGGAAATCATTGGCTTACAGAAATCTCGTCACACTGGACGGCTTGAGGGTGAAGGAATTTCTAGAAGAAAGGTTGTCACAATCAATATTATAGATCAGGAGAAGGCCCACCTTTATGTTTTGCATAACAGTTTCGATGTTGACCCATATGTCGAAATCCATAAAGAAATTCTTAGGCACTTGAATCCATCAAGGGATGAAAAATTGATATCAAATACACATAATCGATAGTTTATAGGATGGTTTCAAGATCATATTTTTAAGAAGTCAGATGAAAATCCAAATTCAATTTCAGAACGATTTCGATGGCTAGCCGGAGGACCAAGTGCGTATGCATTATCTTACAATGCTTATATAGTTAATGGTTATACATTTTATACTAATGAACATGATGAAGACAGTACCATGCAGAATAGTGGGGTTACACTTGTTGCTGAAGCGATGCATGTTTCCGGTGCTAAGGACAGAATTCCAATTTATGCGAATATGTCATACTTTGGCATCATCAAACAAATATGGGAGTTGGATTATATGGAATTTCAAGTTCTGATATTTCAATGCAAGTGGGTTGATAACATGAGTGCTATTAAAATAGATGATTTGGGATTCGTGAAAGTTGATTTCAGTAAGGAAGGGGAGAAAGACGAACCATTTATAATGGTATCACAAGCAGTGCAAGTATTTTATGTTCCAGATCCCGCAAACTGAAACTGGTCAATTGTTCTGTTATCAACCAAAACAGCTGAAGGGTCAGATGAAAATTCAACGGAGGATGACCCTTTCATTGGGACTTCGAAATCATTTCGCAGTGGTCCCAATGTAGACGACACCAATGACATACTCCAAACCGATAAAACGCGTTCGGATTGTTTTGATACTTTAGGACAACGATCCGCGAGTCATTTGTGATGTGTATGAATCGACCGCACCTCAATACGATGCACGGCGTGACCGGTATGGCTAAAAGTGTCTGATATCAGTTTCAAATTGAGATAGACTTTGGAAAACAACACCAATGACATACGCCAAACCTAGAAAACGTGTTCGAATTGTTTTGATACTTTAGGACAACAATCCACGAGTCATTTGTGACGTGTACGAATTGAACACACCTCAATCCGATGCACGGTGTGACCGGTATGGATAAAAGTGTCTGATATCAGTTTCAAATTGAGATAGACTTTGAAAAACAACACCAATGACATATGCCAAACCCAGCAAACGCGTTCGGATTGTTTTTATACATTCGGACAACGATCCGCGAGTCATTTGTGATGTGTACGAATCGACCACACCTCAATCCAACGCACGGCGTGACCGGTATGGCTAAAAGTGTCTGATATCAGTTTCAAATTGACAGACTTTGGAAAACAACATCAATGACATACTCCAAACCAAGAAAACGCGTTTGGATTGTTTTGATACTTTAGGACAACGATCCGCGAGTCATTTGTGACGTGTACGAATTGACCGCACCTCAATCCGATGCACGGCGTCACCGGTATGGCTAAAAGTGTCTGATATCAGTTTCAAATTGAGATAGACTTTGGAAAACAACACCAATGACATACGCCAAACCGAGAAAATGTGTTCGGATTGTTCTGATACTTTAGGAAAACAATCCGCGAGTCATTTTTGACGTGTAAGAATCGACCGCACCTCAATCCTACGCACGGCGTGACCGGTATGGCTAAAAGTGTCTAATATCAGTTTCAAATTGAGATAGACTTTGGAAAACAACACCAATGACATACGCCAAACCAAGCAAACGCGTTCGGATTGTTTTGATACTTTAGGACAACGATCTGTGAGTCATTTGTGACGTGTACGAATCAAACACACCTCAATCCGACACACGGCGTGACTGGTATGGCTAAAATTGTCTGATATCAGTTTGAAAATGACACAAACTTTGGAAAACAACACCAATGACATATGCCAAACTGAGCAAACGCCTTCGGATTGTTTTGATACTTTAGGACAACGATCCGCGAGTCATTTGTGACGTGTACAAATTGACCACACCTCAATCCGACGAACGATGTGACCGGTATGGCTAAAAGTGTCTGATATCAGTTTCAAATTGAGATAGACTTTGGAAAACAACACCAATGACATACGCCAAACCAATAAAACGCGTTCGTATTGTTTTGATACTTTAGGGAAACGATCCGCGAGTCATTTGTGATGTGTAAGAATCAACCGCACCTCAATTTGACGCATGGCGTGAACGGTATGGCTAAAAGTGTCTGATATCAGTTTTAAATTGAGATAGACTTTGGAAAACAACACCAATGACATACGCCAAACCGAGTAAACACGTTCGGATTGTTTTGATACTTTAGGACAACGATCCGCGAGTCATTTGTGATATGTAAGAATCGACCGCACCTCAATCCGACGTACGGCGTGACCAGTATGGCTAAAAGTTTCTGATATCAGTTTCAAATTGAGATAGACTTTGGAAAACAACACCAATGACATACGCCAAACCGAGCAAACGCGTTCGGATTGTTTTGATACTTTAGGACAGCGATCCGCGAGTCATTTGTGATGTGCACGAATTGACCGCACCTCAATCCGACGCACGACGTGACCAGTATGGCTAAAAGTGTCTGATATCAGTTTCAAATTGAGATAGACTTTGGAAAACAACACCAATGACATACGCCAAACTGAGAAAACACGTTTGTATTGTTTTGATACTTTAGGACAACGATCCGCGAGTCATTTGTGACGTGTACGAATCGACCGCACCTCAATCCGATGCACGACGTGACTGGTATGGATAAAAGTGTCTGATATCAGTTTCAAATTGAGATAGACTTTGGAAAACGACACCAATGACATACTCCAAACCGAGCAAACACGTTCGGATTGTTTTGATACTTTAGGAAAACGATTCGCGAGTCATTTGTGACATGTACAAATCGACCGCACCTCAATCCGATGCACGACATGACCGGTATGGATAAAAGTGTCTGATATCAGTTTCAGATTGAGATAGACTTTGGAAAACAACACCAATGACATACGCCAAACCGAGCAAACACGTTCGGATTTTTTTGATACATTAGGACAACGATCCGCGAGTCATTTGTGACGTGTAAGAATCGACCGCACCTCAATCTGACGCATGGCGTGACCAGTATGGCTAAAAGTGTCTGATATCAGTTTCAAATTGAGGTAGACTTTGGAAAACAACACCAATGGCATACGCCAAATCGAGAAAACACGTTCGGATTGTTTTGATTCTTTAGGAAAACGATCCGCGAGTCATTTGTGATGTGTACGAATTGACCGCACCTCAATCCGATGCACGACGTGACCGGTATGGCTAAAAGTGTCTGATATCAGTTTCAAATTGAGATAGACTTTGGAAAACAACACCAATGACATACGCCAAACTGAGCAAATGCATTCGGATTTTTTTGATACTTTAGGACAACGATCCGCGAGTAATTTGTGACGTTTACGAATCGACCACACCTCAATCCGACGCACGGTGTGACCGGTATGGCTAAAATTGTCTGATATTAGTTTCAAATTGAGATAGACTTTGGAAAACAATACCAATGACATACGCCAAACCAAGCAAAAGAGTTCGTATTGTTTTGATACTTTAGGACAACGATCCGAGAGTCATTTGTGACGTGTACGAATCGACCGCACCTCAATCCGACGCACGGCGTGACCGGTATGGCTAAAAGTGCCTGATATCAGTTTCAAATTGAGATAGACTTTGGAAAACAACACCAATGACATACGCCAAACCGAGAAAATGCGTTCGGATTGTTTTGATACTTTAGGAAAACGATCCTCGAGTCATTTGTGACGTGTAAAAATCGACCACACCTCAATCTAACGCACAACGTGACCGGTATGGCTAAAAGTGTCTGATATTAGTTTCAAATTGAGATAGACTTTGGAAAAAAACACCAATGACATACGCCAAACTGAGAAAACGTGTTCGGATTTTTTTGATACTTTAGGACAATGATTCACGAGTCATTTGTGACGTGTAAGAATTGACCGCACCTCAATCCGACGCACGGCGTGACCGGTATGGCTAAAAGTGTCTGATATCAGTTTCAAATTGAGATAGCCTTTGGAAAACAACACCAATGACATACGCCAAACTGAGCAAATGTGTTTGGATTGTTTTGATACTTTAGGAAAACGATCCACGAGTAATTTGTGACGTGTACGAATCGACCGCACGTCAATCCGACGCACGACGTGACCGGTATGGCTAAAAGTGTCTGATATCAGTTTCAAATTGAGATAGACTTTGGAAAACAACACCAATGACATACGCCAAACCAAGAAAACGTGTTCGGATTGTTTTGATACTTTAGGACAATGATCCGCGAGTCATTTTTGATGTGTACGAATCGACCACACCTCAATCCGACGCACGGTGTGACCGGTATGGCTAAAAGTGTCTGATATCAGTTTCAAATTGGGATAATCTTTGGAAAACAACACCAATGACATACGCCAAACCAAGAAAACGCGTTCGTATTGTTTTGATACTTTAGGACAACGATCCGCGAGCCATTTGTGACGTGTAAAAATCGAACGCACCTCAATCTGATGCACGGCGTGACCGGTATGGCTAAAAGTGTCTGATCTCAGTTTCAAATTGAGATAAACTTTGGAAAACAACACCAATGACATACGCCAAACCGAGAAAACGCATTCGGATTGTTTTGATACTTTAGGACAATGATCTGTGAGTCATTTGTGACGTGTACGAATCGACCGCACCTCAATCCAACGCACAACGTGACCTGTATGGCTAAAAGTGTCTGATATCAGTTTCAAATTGAGATAAACATTGGAAAACAACACCAATGACATACGCCAAACCAAGCAAACGCATTCGGATTGTTTTGATACTTTAGGAAAACGATATGCGAGTCATTTGTGACGTGTACGAATCGACCGCACCTCAATCCGACACATGGCGTGACCGGTATGGCTAAAAGTGTCTGATATCAGTTTCAAATTGAGATAGACTTTGGAAAACAACACCAATGGCATACTCCAAACCGAGCAAACACGTTCGGATTGTTTTGATACTTTAGGAAAATGATCCGTGAGTCATTTGTAATGTGTACGAATCGACCGCACCTCAATCCGACGCACGGTGTGACCGGTATGGCTAAAAGTGTCTTATATCAGTTTCATATTGAGATAAACATTGGAAAAAAACATCAATGACATACACCAAACTGAGAAAACACGTTCAGATTGTTTTGATACTTTAGGAAAACGATCTGCGAGTCATTTGTGACGTGTACGAATCAACCGCAACTCAATCCGACACACGACGTGACCGGTATGGCTAAAAGTGTCTGATATCAGTTTCAAATTGAGATAAACTTTGGAAAACAACACCAATGTCATATGCCAAACCGAGCAAACGCGTTCGGATTGTTTTGATACTTTAGGAAAACGATCCACGAGTGATTTGTGACGTGTACGAATCGCCTGCACCTCAATCCGATGCACGGTGTGACCGGTATGGCTAAAAGTGTCTGATATCAGTTTCAAATTGAGATAAACTTTGGAAAACAAAACCAATGACATACGCCAAACTGAGAAAACGCGTTCGGATTGTTTTGATACTTTAGGACAACGATCCGAAAGTCATTTGTGACGTGTACGAATCGACCACACCTCAATCCGACGCACGACGTGACCGGTATGGCTATAAGTGTCTGATATCAGTTTCAAATTGAGATAAACTTTGGAAAACAACACCAATGACATATGACAAACATATTGATTTTACATTATTCCCTTTCATTGTTATGAAAATGAAAACTTTTGAGTTTAAAATTTCATATTTTAGTTTCACATTTCCATATTAATGTATTCTTTCATATTACTATTTTAATTTCTTTCATTATTGCATTAATAAAATAATATTTGTTTTCTTATATAGGTGAGTTTTTTTCCTTGAGTTCGGATGCTTTGTTCGGCAAAAAATACCATCGAGAGCTGATCACGGATATCAAAGGATGAAACATGAATGTTTATAACTGTTGTTGAATAATTGTAAATGTAACCATGTAAAACAATGTTTGAAATGTATATAGCAATGTGTTTTTTTATTCATGATGTTAAGTAAACGTATATACCGTTGTCGGTCAAAATATTGGGTGCGGGTGCTATGGTGTGCAGGTGTTCATGTGCTACTTTGTGCAGGTATTTAGGTGTGCAGGTGTGCAGGTACTGTTTTTTTGGTGCAGCCGATGGGGCCTTTATCAGCGCTTTTTTAGCACTGATAAAGGACACCTTTAACAGCGCTCATAAAGGAACCCTTTAGCAGCGCTCCGTCAAGTGCCGATATAGGAGACCTTTATCAGTGCTAAAATAAGAGCTGATAAAGGGGTCCTTTATCAGCACTCCAAGAAGCGTTGATAAAGGGGACCCCCCCCCCCCCTTTATCTACGCCGGCATTAACAGTGCTTTTCTAGCGCTATTAATGCCGGTTTTTAGCGCTGATAAAGGCCCAGGTTGTAGTAGTGATTGGAATATAACTGAGTATGGGTTCTATTCAAAAATCAACGTCCTATCATTGTGGTATACCATGAAACACTTTTTGTAAATACATTGACATATCCATGTATTATAGGAATATCTGTAATGTGGAATTTCTGAAAACCCATTTGAGGTAAATACATCTCATGATAGGGTATTAAGATGTATATAAGGGAATTAATTTTCTTAGGGAGTCCATAGTCTTCCTTTCATCAATAAATGATAATGGATTAATCTGGGATATGCATATTTTTTCTCCCTATACCCATAATTGATATAAGGTCTTTGAAAAGAGAGTCAATCCTTTCCCAAAAAATATCAAATTTGACCAATGTGTGAATAACATCATATACATGAATCACATTCCAACAATAATCAAACAAATAATTGTTGTATAAATGGAATTAAATCACGACACCACTAGGAGGTTTCCCCAATTATTAAATATATTTTACTTGGGAATGTAAAATAATTGTCATATATAATTTTAATGATATAAAGTAATTCAAATAACTTTTCTAAAAAAGGTGTTTCAATAATGTATATACCCATCAAATCCAAAAACATATGGTTTTTGTAACACCCTGACCCCAGTTACCCAGAGTCGGTGCATTATTACATAACACTGGCATGATCACAAGAAAGATCAAATCTTGAAAGACCGATTAGTTTAGTATCCTTGGAAACACTAGATACATTCATATAATTTACATTGCATTGTATAAATGAAAACTAAAACAACATAGTCTCCATATTCCACACTCATATCCCCACATACTATCCCTGCAGGTCACTCATAAAATACTTCTCCACATCCTGGAAAAAATAAAACATAGAAAGGGGTGAGCTCAGATGTTCAGTAAGGATAACAATATAGTGGAAACATTCATAAATAAGTATAAACATTTAAGGGAATGTATAACTAAAATAAAATCCTTTTAAACATGAACTTCAACATAATATGGAATAGATAAAATGAAATGATTCCATTTACTTATTCACATTGATATTCTACTAGTCAAATAATCACATGCAACATCAATAACCACTTTCATAATGATGGAATGCATAATGCCAGACTATCACAACCACATAGCCAAGGCCTCATGCCAAGACTACAAATAAGATTTCTTCAAGGCCTTGTGCCAAGACACTAGTTTGTCTCATGAGACCTACCGATGCATCGAGGAGATATAGCGGGCTCCACCTGTCACTTATTAAGTCCAATGCATTCCTCATATGAATAGGTTTAAACATAACATAAACATTCCTATTAAAAATAGTATAAGAAATGTCAATACTTTCTCCATAAACCATGAATGGTATAAAAATAACACATCCATTGTCAAACATATCACAAAACCTTCAATACAATATGGAAGTTTTGTATCATAATAAATCACATTCAAATAATCTTAAAATCCATTAAAGGATGTTGACATAGATGAAATCAAAACTATTTGATAGAAATATCTCTTTTTTTAAATAATTTAAAAGTCACATAATTATAAAATAAAACATTTACTTTGAAAATATTCTCATAATCTTTTAAGGGAAGCTTTGAAGATTTTATAACGGCGGAAAATATCCGCACCCACCATATAAGTTAAAAAAAACATTCTTACCTTAATTTTGTCGAAAATGTTAAAAAGGACCTTGTTTGGAAAACGATGAAAAGATTCCTTTCAAACCATTTTATAAAAGTCAAACAAGGGTATAAATTACTTTAATCCAATTTCTAGTAAATATTAAAAATGCTTTGGAATACATTTTTAAAAAACATGGATGTGGATGATAAAGAGGTCCCAGTAGATAATCACGTATAAACAATCTCTGAAAATGAAGAAATTGTGAAATAAACCCTTACCTTGCACTTTTCCTTGGTTGAGGGTAGATTAAAATCCTGTGTAATGGTGAAATAATTGTTATTAAATTATACAATAATCATATACATTAATATGATATCATATATGATCTTGTAACATTGATTTGTTAATAATATCTTAGTTCTATCGTCGTTTTGGGTGTTAACTTACTAGTTTTCTTTTATATGTTTTGTTACATAAGTCGTGTTTGTTATGGATAGGTTGTATATTATTAATATCCAGAATGATATCAAGTCCTTAAACATTATTTCTAATCATCAAATGAGAATTATACTTGAAAGGATACGATGGGGAATGGATCTCATCGCGTTCGTGGAGACGGTAGTCCGTATGTACGCACGAGCGACAATACCATTCTTTTGATATTAAAATAATATATAGTTGTATGGTATATAATATATAGAGAATTATTATCATGTTATATTTATTATTTACATGAATTATACATCATTATTATACCCATCCAAATAATAATGTTTTGAATAACAATTACACCACAACGTGGAGACGGTAAGCCATACGTACACACGTATGGTGACATGTCATTCAAAGGATGGATAGAATTATGAATATGGTTGTTCCATGTTTATAATAACATCATAGTATATAGAATATACTGGATTTATTATTTTATAAATGAAATAACAAAGAAAGAAGACGTTGAAGAAGAAATGAACTTGAAAAAGGGTGGTGAAAACATTACCTCTTCTTTGGGTTCTTCCATTTGATTTGATCAAAAGGGATCCTTATGCTCACTTTATGATCAAAATAAGGCCTCTAGGTTGAAGTGAGGGAAGTTGAGAGAGTATTTGGTCTGGGTTTTGCCGAACCAAAAGTCTTTGATGGTGTGAAGAATTGGTTAGAAGTGGTGTCCTTTTATAAGGGGGAGGAGGGGCACCTTTGGAAAAGCTAGAAATATTATTTTATAATAAATTCATATTCAGTTTCTAATGGCTCAACAGTTTATTATTAAAAGTCTATGGTGGGTATGGGTCGAAATACTATCAAACAATAGAATTTAGATAGGTTTGGGTCATTATATTAACCTTATCTTTTCGTTTTAACTCTTGGTTAATTAGTTTGACACTTACCATGTCACTTTGTATTTTTATATTATATAGTTAATAAACTTACTATAAACATACAAGAGACTCCCAAGTGGTCCATTAATGATAACAATATCATAATATAAGTCTCTTGGCCGAACCATGGATTTTTAGGAATTGAATATCAATTAATAATATAATATTGTTTTTACAAATTCTTTTATGTCAATTTTGACACTATTTGGTATTTGAGTTTTTTTGAAAATCATAACAGCATGATTACTTAAAACAAAGTTAATTAAATAACTCCTAACATTTAATATTGACCTATAAAATTCGTGTAATTTATTAAAAGTCTCAAATTATATTTATTTGGGTATTTATAATATCAATTATTTTTATATTTTACAAATAATTTAATTTCTACATCATCATTGTGTCATAAATAATTTAAATTATATAATGTCTAAAAATTATAAATAAAATACCATTATGTAGGAAATAATTTTATATTACTAATTAATACTTATAGTCGAAATTCCAACATATATATCCCTATGTAAAAATTGTTTTTCTAAAAGAAATATGCTTATGTCATTTTTGTATTTACTTTAACTTAATTAATATAAACTGTCCCTATCACCTACAAGTGGATCCATAGGGTCCCAAAATCTACCCAAAAATTCCCATGGTCATACATGTATGAACAAATAAGGTTAGGACACATTTTAGGATAATTTATTATTATTATAATCTTATTTTTACCCTTATTTACAGGATTTGCCCTTTAACCATGGTAAATAAAATATTTACCGAAATAATTATTCAAAATTTCTAAATATTAAAGTTACCTATTTACACAATTTAGACATCCTGATTCCAAATATGTAATCCATTTTTTCAAATTCAAAACACAGAAGTGGAAGAAATTAATTTAAAATTAATTCCCGTTGTCAAAACAAAAAAGCGTGTTTTTAAGAGATAATAACTATCAAAAGATTGACACTTGTTTATGTTTGGTTTAAATCTGAAATTATGTCCAATGAACAAAATTGTATTAAATGGTAAAAATATATTCAAAATATACTTTAAAACCACTCAAATTCATAATTTATTACTATTAATTATTTTGATTAAAAAAGTTGTTTTTAATTAAAATTTAGTAATTTTCACTATTCATCACAATATAAAAGGTATCCGAAAAGTACCAAAATTTCACCCTAGGCTAAATTAGATATTCCAAATACAAAAATGCAGTCCATTTTGAGAGATAAAATTTATAAAATTTTAAAAAGTGGGTATTACTACTCATAACGACTACTTTGATTGGTCGCAGTGTTTTAGAACTCGAAGTTGCGTACCACACACGCTACTGTATTATTCAAAGAGAAGCGTACCGTGGAATCTTGGGGTGTTACATTCTCCCCTACTTCAAATAATTTTTTCCTCGAAATTTCTAGAATATTACTGTATAAAACGTCTTGGGTGGTTCTTCATCATATGTTCCTTGGGTTCCCACGTTGCCTCTTCCATTTTATGGTTTCTCCATCGATCTTTACCAGACGAGTCGTCCAGTTTCTCAGAACTTGTTCTGTCATATCAAGAATCCTGACGGTCTCTTCGCAATAAGTGATATCGGGTTCTAGTTCTAATTCCTCATAGGCGAGTACATGCGTTGGGTCAGGCATGTAGTTTCTCAAAAGTGATATGTGGAACACATCATGAACTTTGGAGAGATTTGGCGGCATTTCCTAACGGTAAGATAAATCCCCAATTCATTCTATAATTTAGAAAGGTCCGATGTACCTGGGAATCAATTTACCTTTCTTTACAAAACGTATAACTCCCTTCCATGGAGATACCTTCAAGAAAACATGATCTCCCACCTGAAATTCCAAATCCTTTCTTCGGTTGTCAGCACAGCTCTTCTGCCTACTTTGAGGTGCTTTGATGTGGTTTTGGATTACCTTCACCTTTTCCGTCATTTCCTCCACCAGTTCTGGGCCTAAAAGTTTTCTTTCACCAACATCCTCCCAACAGGTTGGTGTGAGACATCTCTTTCTTTATAACGCTTCATATGGTTCCATCCAAATACTTGAATGGAAGCTATTATTATAGTAAAATTCTACGAGAGGTAAATATTGATCCCACATACCCTGAAAGTCAAGTGAGCATGATCTCAACATGTCTTCTAATGTTTGAATATTCCGTTATGATTTTCCATCTGTTTGAGGGTGGTAGGCAGTGCTCAAACCAAGTTCAGTATCCAAGGCCTTCTGAAGACTCTTCCAGAATCTTGAAGTAAAACGTGGATCATGATCAGAAACAATTGATAGGGGTACTCCATGAAGTCTAACAACTTCCTTAATATATAGCCTTGCTAGACGTTCAAGTGGTAGATCTTCTCTTTTAGCAAGAAAATTTGCTGACTTGGTAAGACGATCAACAATAACCCATATTGCATCGTTCCTTCTAGGAGTCTTTGGTAGCCCCATGAAAAAGTCCATCTTAATATTGTCCCATTTCCACTCCGGTATGGGAAGAGGTTGCAATACTCCCACAGGTTGTTGCCTTCCAGCTTTCACTTGTTGACAAACCATACATCTTGACACAAAATCAACAATCTCCCTCTTCATGTTGTCCCACCAAAAATGTTCCTTCAAATCTCTATACATTTTGGTGCTCCCAAGGTGTATAGAGAAATTGGAACTATGAGCATCGTCCAGCAATTCCCTTTTTAGATCAGGTATATCAGGAACACAAAGTCTCTTCCCAAATTTCAAAATTCCATCTTCATACACACAGTCTCTCAATCTCCCATCATTCACAACTTTAATCTTCTTTTAAAATTCTTCATAATCGGTCTGAGAAATCTTAATCCTTTCTTGTAAAGATGGTTTGACAACCATTTGAAAAAGAATTGATGTTTCACCTTCCATGGTTATTCCCATGTCCATCTTCACTAGATCCATGAAAATTGGATCCCATTAAATTCTCATATTGTTCAAAACTCCATGATCTTTTCTGCTCAAAGCATCTGCCACCTTATTTGCCTTCCCCGGGTGGTAGTGTATTGTGCAATCATAATCCTTGAGTAATTAAAGCCATCTCCATTGCCTCATGTTGAGTTCTTTTAGTGAGAAAATATATTTCAAACTCTTGTGATCAGTATAAATCTTATATTTTTCACAATAGAGGTAGTGTCTCCATATCTTCAAAGCAATGATCACAACTACTAACTCGAGATCATGAGTAGGATAGTTTTTCTCATGAATTTTCAACTGCTGTGATGCATAGGCAATAACCCTATCATTCTGCATAAGGACACAACCAATTCCTTTCTTCGATGCATCACTATAAATAATGAATCCATCATTCCCCGATGGTAGAGTCAATATAAGAGCATTGACTAATCTTCTCTTCTGTTCTTCGAAACATTCTTTACACTATTTTGTCCAAAGAAATTTAATCCCTTTACGTGTATGCTTTGTTAATGGGTTATCCAACCGGGAAAAATTCTGGAAGAAATGTCGATAATAACCTTCTAAACCAATAAAACTGTATACCTCAGTTATACTCGTCAGTGCAGGCCATTCTTGGATTTCCATGGTATTAGAAGGATCAACAGAGAATCCATCTTTAGAGAAAATATGGCCAAGATAATGCGTAAGTGATTTTCATGATCTTCATAGAAGTTGGAGTATACCATGATATCATCAATAAATACCACCAAAAATTCATCAAGATATTCCTTGAAAACTCTATTAATCAGATCCATGAATACAGAGGGCACGTTAGTCATCCCAAATGACATTACTGTAAACTTGTAATGCCCGTACCTGGTTCGAAATGTTTTCCTCAGAATTTCTTCCTTCTTCAGACACAACTGATTGTATCCAGACCGAAGTTCAATCATTGAAAAGTATTGAGCTCTTTGCAGTTGGTCAAATAAATAATCAATGCGATGTAGGGGATACTTGTTCTTAATTGTTATATAATTTATCTCCCTGTATTTGATACATAACCTCATAGATCCATATTTCTTTTTAACAAAAAGAACAGGGGCTCCCCATGGAGAAACACTACGAAGAATAAATCCCTTATTAATCAATTCCTCTAGTTGTTTCTTTAGTTCAACTAATTCTATAGTGGACATTATATAAGGTGTCTTCGATATAGGCCTTGATCCATGAATTAAATCAATGGAAAACTCAACTTCTCGTTCTGGAGGATGTCCAGGTAAATCTTCCGGAAACACATCTATATATTCTTTCACAATAGGTACATCCTCTATTTGAACATTCCTTTCCTCATCCACATTCATTTAATTCTCTTCCTCCCTGATAATTGAATTTAGTTGAGCTACTGGGGGTGGTTCTAGATAAGAATTAGGTGGCGACGATTCTTCTCTAAAGATAAGGTGTTCCTTATCATCATCATCAAGAAACGTAACCTCCTTCTTCTTACAATAAATATTCTCATAATGGTCCGAAATCCAATACATACAGAGGATTATATCAAATTCAATCATACATATGATGATGAGATCAGCGGATAAAGAACATTTATGTGATCTAATGGGGACTGATTCAAAAAACTTTGATGCAATGATACTTCTCTTAGGAGTTTTAACTGAAAACTCCCTTGTTAAATCAAAATTGAAATATCTAATTTTCTTAGAAAACTGGGAAGATATGAAACAATGCGATGATCCAGAATCAAATAAAGCATTTTCTAAACTTGAGGAAACGAATAAATTACCTTCCACTACGTCTTTCGGAGCTTCTACCTCAGCAGTAGTGATAGCATAATATTGGCCTTGATCCCTTGGCCTTTACTGAGGAAAGTTCCCCTGATGCTTAGGAAATTCATTTTCATAATGTCCCATCTCCCTGCAATTGTAGCATTGGACATCGGTATCTTCCTTCTTCCCCTTGCAATCATGAGCCTGGTGGCCTTTTTCACCACACTTTTAACAGACTCCCATTCCCTTCAAGAAATTACTAGGGTGTTTCTTCCCACATTTACTATAGGATGGTTATTCAACATTTCCCTTCTTCCCCTTATTTCCATTCCCAGAATGATCAACAGATCTCTTCTTCTCTGGCTTTTCTTTAAAGTCATAAGACTTATAGAATTCCTTTTCTGTCTTGATAGCACATGAGACAATGTATTCGTACGATGAGAAGGATTGTGAGACTAATGCTTGACGGAGAAATGGTTTTAACCCATCAAAGAAATGATCAATCTTACTTCTTGGGTAACATATATAATCTCCAGCATACCTTGCTAACCTTGAAAAGTTAGCCTCATACTTTGAAACATTATCATCCTCCTTTTGTCTTAGACTCAGAAATTGCTTTTCCATATCTGCTCGATGGTCACGAGGAAAGTATTTTTCTAATAAAATCTCTTTGAACTATCTCTGCTCCATATTTGATACTTCATCATCTTCCTTCATGTTTGAATCAATGACCACCATTGATCAGCATCTCCAGTGAGGCGATAAACTGCCATGATAACTTTTTCCCTTTCACTACTCCCCAAAGCCTGAAATATTTTCTCTAGGGAACTTATCCATTTCTCAACTACCAACGGATTTGTACTCCCATTAAATGTTAGTGATTGTTGACTCATGAAGTGATCTAACATTGATCCTCCACACTGTGGATTAGGGTGCTCCATACGGGTTAGGTTATTATTCATAACCTGAGTGAGTTATCCCAGTATGGTGATAAGCTGATCAGCACCAGTTGCATCACCAGCTCCACTATAATTATCTTGAGTAGTTGGGAAATCCCTACATGGAGTGCGTGCGTTGATACAGTTTCCATTTCTTCCACTAGGCACCATTTATAAACAATGGCATAAACTAGATCAGTTTATGAATAAAAATACATAATTCTATACTTGTAAAACACTTAACATAAATTGAACTATTTATGAATATAATAAATAATCATAAAAATGTTTTATTTGAGGATGTATATACTCATAAACCCTTCATAATGGTTTGAAAAGAAACTGAGAATTTTCTAAAGCATATCCCCCGGGAGTGTCGTAACCAAGAGTGCAACAAGACCCATTGTCGTGCACCAGTTCCCATTCGACTCTAGCTCAATACAGTGTTTTCGTGTTTTATCCCTAGGTACATCTGTGCCAGAGAAACCTCTACCTTCTCGTATCCAGACAGGGATGTATTGCTCGTAAAACTCACAAAATCTCTACAATACCAAAATTCTAGGGAGTTCTTCTATACTAATCCTCAAATTCCATCTTAGGTCTATGTGCTCTAATCAAAGTTTATCTAAATCTAGCTTCCCAGGTTTGTACTAAACTTCCTATGATACCAACTCTAACACCCCTACCCTAGTTACCCAGAGTTGGTGCATTATTACATAACATTGGCAAGATCACAAGAATGATCAAATCTCGAAATACCGATTAGTTTAGTAGCTTGGAAACACTAGATACATTCATAAATTTTACATTACATCGTAAAAATCAAAACTACAACAACATAGTCTCCATAGTCCACACTCATATCCACATATACTATCCCTGAAGGTTATTCATAAAATACTTTTTCACATCCTGGGAAAAATAAAACATAGAAATGGGTGATCTCAGATGCTCAGTAAGGATAACAATATAGCGGAAACATTCATAAATAAAAATAAACATTTAAGGAAATGTATTACTAAAACAAAATCCTTTTAAACTTGAACTTAAACATAATATGGAATAGATAAAATGAAATAATTCCATTTACTTATTCACATGGATATTCTACTAGTCGAATAATCACTTGCAATATCAATAACCACTTTCATAATGATGGAATGCATAATGCCAGACTATCATAACCACATAGCCAAGGCCTCGTGCCAAGACTACAGATAATATTTTGTCAAGGCCTTGTGGAAAGACACTATTTTGTCTCATTAGACCTACCGATGCATCGAGGAGCTATAGCGGGCTCCACCCATCACTTATTAAGTCCAATGCATTCCTCATATGAACAGGTTTAAACGTAAAATAAACATTCGTATTAAAACTAGCATACGAAATGTCAATACTTTATCCATAAACCATGAATGGTATAAAAATAACACATCCACAGTCAAACATATCACAAAACATTCAATACAATATGTAAGTTTGGTATCATAATAAATCACATTCAAATAAGCTTAAAATCCATCAAAGGATGTTGACATAGATGAAATCAAAACTATTTGAGAGAAATATCTCTTTTTTTTGAAATAATTTAAAAGTCAAATAAATATAAAATAAAACATTTACTTTGAAAATATTCTTATAATCTTGTAAGGGAAGCTTTGAAAATTTTATAATGGCGGAAAATAGCTACACCCGCCGTATAAGTTAAAAAATCCTTCTTACCTTAATTTTGTCGAAAAGGTTAAAAAGGACCTTGCTTGGAAAATGACGAAAAGATTCCTTTATAACTATTTTATAAAAGTCAAAAAAGGGTATAAATGTATTTAACCAATTTTTTAGTAAATAGTAAAAATTTATTGGAATACATTTTTAAGAAACAAGAATGTGGATGATAAAGAGGTCCTAGTAGATAATCACGTATAAACAACCTCAGATAATGAAGAGATTGTGAAATAAACCCTTACCATGTAATTTTCCTTGGTTAAGGGTAGATTAACCTCCTGTATAATGGTGAAATAATTTTTATTAAATTATACAATAATCATATACATTAATATGATATCATATATGATCTTTTAACATTGCATTATTAATAATATCTTAGTATTATCGTCGTTTCAGGTGTTAAATTACTCGTTTTCTTTTATATGTTTTGTTACATAAGCCATGTTTGTTATGGATAGGTTGTATCTTATTAATATAAAGAATTATATTAAGTCCTTAAACATTATTTTTAATCATCAAATGAGAATTATACTTGAATGGATACGATGGGGAATGAATCTCATCACGTTTGTGGAGACGATAGTCCGTACGTACGCACGAGCGACAATATCATTCTTTTGATATTAAAATAATATATAATTGGATGGAATATAATATATACAGAATAATTGTCATGTTATATTTATTATTTACATGAATTATACATCATTATTATACCCATACAAATAATAATGTTTTAAATAACAATTACACCACGACGTGGAGACGGTAAGCCGTACGTACGCACGTATGGTGACATATCATTCAAAGGATGGATAGAATATTGAATATGGTTGTATCATGTTTATAATAACATAATATTATATAGATGATACTGGATTTATTATTTTAGAAAGGAAATAACAATGAAAGAAGAAGTTGAAGAAAAAAATGAACTTGAAAAAGGGAGGTGAAAACATTACCTCTTCTTTGGGTTCTTCCTTTTGATTTGATCAAAAGGGCTCCTTAGATTGGATTTATGATCAAACTAAGGCCTCTAGGTGGAAGTGAGGGAAGTTGAGAGAGTATTTGGGCAGGGTTTGGCCGATCCAAAAGGCTTTGAAGGTGTTAAAAATTGGTTAGAAGTGGTGTCATTTTATAAGGGGGAGGAGGGGCACCTTTGGAAAAGCTAGAAATATTTTTTATAATAAATTTATATTCGGTTTCTAATGGCTCCAAAGTTGAGTATTAAAATTACAAGGTGGGTATGGGTCTAAATACTTTAAAACAATATAATTTAGACAGGTTTGGGTCATTATATTAACCTTATCTTTTAGTTTTAACTCATGGTTAATTAGTTTGACACTTACCAAGTCACTTTTTATTTTTATATTATATAGTTAATAAACATACAATAAACATCCAAGAGACCCCCAAGTGGTCTATTAATGATAAAAATATTATAATATAAGTCTCTTGGCCGATCCTTGGATTTTTAGAAATTGAATATGAATTAATAATATATTATTTGTTTTAAAAATTATTTTATGTCAATTTTGAAACTATTTGGTATTTGATTTTTGTGAAAATCATAACAGCATGATTACTTCAAAAAAAGTTAATTAAATAAATAATAACATGTAATATTAACCTATAAAATTCTTTTAATTCATTAAAAGCATCATATTATATTTATTTGGGTATTTATAATATCAATTATTTTAATATTTCACTAATTAGGTAATTACGGCATAATCATTGTGTCATAAATAAATTAAATTATTTAATGTCTAAAAATTATAAATAAAATACCATTATTTATTAAATCTTTTTAGATTTCTAATGAATATTTATATTAGAAAATCCAACATATATAACCCTATGTAAATTTTTTGTTTCTAAAATATATATGCTTATGTCATTTTTGTATTTACTTTAACTTAATTAATATAAAGTGTCCCTATCACCTACAAGTGGATCCATGGAGTCACAAAATCGACCAAAGATGCCCATGGTGGGACATGTATCAACCAATAAGGTTAAGACACGTTTTACGGTAATTTATTATTATTATAATATTATTTTTACCCTTATTTACCGGATTTACCCTTTAACCATGGTAATAAAATATTTACCGAAGTAATTATCCAAAATTTCTAAAAATGAAAGTTACCTATTTACACAATTTGGAAATCCTGATTTCAAATATGGAATCCATTTTCTCAAATTCAAGACATAGAAGTGGTAGAAATTAATTTAAAATTAATTTCTGTTGTCAAAACAAAAAGCATGTTTTTAAGATATAATAACTATCAAAAGATTGACACTTGTTTATGTCTGGTTTAAATATAAAATTATGTCCAATGATCAACATTGTATTAAATGGTAAAAATATATTCTAAATATACTTTAAAACCACACAAATTCATAATTTATTACTATTAATTATTTTGATTAAAAAGATGTTTTTAATTAAAATTTAGTAATTTTCATTATTCATCAAATTATAAAAGTTATCCGAAAAGTACCAAAATTTCACCCAAGGATAAACTCAATATTCTGAATCCAAAAATGAAGTCGATTTTGAGAGATAAAATTTATAATATTTCAAAATGTGGGAATTACTATTCATAACGGCTACATTGATTGGTCGCAGTGTGTTAGAACTCGAAGTTGTGTACCACACACGCGACTGTATTATTCAAAGAGAAGTGTACCGTGGAAGATTGGGGTGTTACAGTTTTAATATAATTAAAAATGAGGTGCATGAAATTATTATTTTAGATTAATTTTTCAAAATTCCTAAAAAAATTTCCCTTCTATATTATTCTTCTATACATATTACACATAATAATCCTCTTCATTACATAGAGAATGAAAAAATTTAAAAATGTAAAATAATATTATCAGTAAGGGTAAACATGAAATTTATCAATCCAATATTAAAATAGAGCATAAGATGAACATGTGGGTATGAGAACATAATCAAGGTACATGAACATTTCATCAGAAAATAATTCCTAACAAAAAATTGATAATAAATCATGATCCTGAAATATGTATATTGTAATGACATGAAATTAATCATAAAAGTGAGGAAACATGATTTAGTAATCTTGATCTCAAAAAAATAACATGAGAATGTGGCATAACATAGAAAATAGACCAAATTAGATCATATAAAATCCTTTATTTTGATAAGGCACACTTCTAAGACCACCATCACATAGTGGATAGAGTCTTATAACATCCTGTATTATGTTAAATCGATATTTCTCATAATAATATCGGATTAGTTTCACAACCGTGTCCCTTGAATGAAATCTTAGAAGATACAAAACATTGCCCAATGTGTTATAGAGATATATATTCCATTACCTTGTCTCTTGCACTGATGCCCTAGTTCGTATGTCGCCAGAGCCTACTCCCCCATCCCGATCAGAGGGGGGAGCCTCCATCATCATTTTCCTAAGAAGGATGGGTATTTCCTTCAATTCTCATTTCCCCTCCACCTTTCCCAATGATCCAGCTCTCTCTGAAGGTTCCTGATCATTTCCACAAGGTGGCACAACTGTGTCTGCTTTTGGCGGAGCTCAATAGCACCATAGATCTGTGCAGACTCACCCTAGTGGCTTGGTTCTTACTCAATCAGCCATTGATTGAAATGTTCAATCATTTCTTCACTGAATCTTGGAATCTTTAGATGCACATAGTCATTGGTTTGTGTGATCGGAATCACTTCATGATCCGGTTCAGATCGGAAGATGATTTGATCATAGCTTGGTCCTGGGCTCCTCGATGATGCAACATATCACCCTTCTATCTTTTCCGTCGGAGCTTTGATTTTCACATATGGCACGACCCTCCAACAATGGTGACCTTGGTAAGATTTCCTGTTTTACCTCTCTCCATTAAAAAACCCTCCATTCTGTGTGAAATAGAAAATATGGGGGGGTGGTACTTGTGTTATGATCAACACACTAAGGCCATGTGCCAACCAATTTGTACACATATAAGAATTGAGGTTGATGTTGAAAGGTCTCAGGTGAACAACAATAGAATCACTGATGGTAAGGAGTTTCTTTGGAAGAAAGATGTTGTGTTTAAGTCATGGATGCAGTACTGCATGACCTATTTCCAATTTAGTCACACGAAGTTTGTTTTCCGCAACGAAAAGGTGATTCAAAGTCCAATGTTGATGAAGAAGATGAACATTTATGTCTCTGATGATCCTGGGCCATCCCAATTGTTGGTAGAGGGTACAAATGATGGATTCTATGTGGAAGAGGTTCAAACTGGAGATGCAATGGCTGGAGATCCCTTGGTTGTAGTGGTGGGGTTGGAGACGTGACATGGTGACTCAATAGAGGATCCTGCACCTGACTGTGGATTTTAGGAGTGGCGGGTGACTAATAACCCAAAAGTGAAGCACATGTTTGATAGGTTGGAGAGTGATCTTGGTCATGGGATGTAGCTTGTGATAGAGAATGATGCTGATTGGTTTAATCTACAACTGATTCATAGTCCTGGGAAGCCATTAAGCAGTGTGGCTTGTGAAAATGATGAGTTACAAGGTAATGGTCTGTCTTTCAATCAGTTTTCTTTCTTGAAGGATGAGGATTTTCCCCTTGTGATTTAGGGATCTCAATTTTTTTGATGAGGTGAAAAATTCTCCCAATAATCAAGTAGAGGCTGGTAAGATTGCAATTGAGAAGGATTTTCATGATGGTCATTAAAACATTGTGAATCAATCTCATGTCCCGATTGCCGACAACAAACACTCTGATTTGAAATGGATTTTGGAAACCTCAGAGAGTATTCCAGTGAGGAATGCTGATAGAACCAATATCTATACCTCTGTGAAAAACACTAGAAAATGGGGAAGTTTCTTTGACAGTTACAAAGAAAACAATCGAACTATCAGACCTTCTTACAGTGACATTGTTCCTGGCGGGAAAAACAGGATGTGGTGAAGGATAAGGTTACTATAATATGAAATTGTCTCATTTCTACTAGAAATAGAGTCTATATATGGGAAATATGTTCGTCTACATCCTTTTCATGTTTTACTCTACTTCTTCTTTTGTTTAATAAATGGTTTGGGGTCTTTTTGCTTCTAACTACACTTTTTAGGATACATAATGAAAAAACCATACAAATTTCTGAAACATAGACAAGATCACCTTCATAATTCAATCATAGAATAAATAACACATGGGAAAGAAACATATTTAAAGAAAATCCAAAAAGGAAAAATAAAACATCCATAAGAAAAATTTATATAATTTCATTAAAACTTATCCCTAGTGAAACCTAAAAATCACGAAATGTTATTATCCTAGATGAAAAAATGAGAATATTTTTGAAATATTTTTAGAAAATAAGATAAATATTCATTATATATTTTATTAAAAAATTAAAAGAAATTAATTTAGAATCAATGGTTTTAGAAACATAATGAGAATTTAAATAAAACATATTATGGAGAACCAGGAGAAGTTGGAAATGCATCCTTGTAAAAAATGTAATTAAAATTATGGGATAAAGTAAACTTATTGAAAATGATAAAAAACACTCCTCTCATACTTCTATAAAAAATTCAAATTCAATTGAAAATTACCTTAATAAATTATTGAATTTGGGATAAGGAAATTCATATTATTAAATGAAAAAATTAATATCGATTGAAAAGATTCCCCATATAATATAATAGATAATTTTGATTCCACAAAAATTCATTATTTTGGGTAATTTATAACCAATGGGAAGTGAAATGGTGAGAAGATGTGTTAACCCCCAAAATAGCTATTGGTTTTTAAAATATATGGTGTCTAATAGATTTATAAAATATAATTTCCCTAGATATAAATTTGGACAAAAGTAATCTAGATTTTTTATTGAGATTGAGAAAAAAACCCTTTTCCTTGACTTCTAACTAACACGACAGAGATTTAACAACCAGTATAATAAGAAAAATATTCTTAATCACTTATTTATGAATGTTAATCTTATTTATTAAATTTTATACTCTTATTTTAAACATTTATTACACGTATTTTAGTTAGTTGTTTTTTATTTTCATCATCATATGTTAGTAATTTTGATTATTTGATTCGTGTTTCATAATAGCATTGTCGATCCTCATTCTATGATAATAAGTTCATAATTACTATATTAGTCAAGGTAGTGGAATAATGTTTTTATATGATTTATAAAATTCAATGTACATCTGATGGAATGTATGGGTATAGTTCATGAGAATGGAATCAATGACATGAATGTTTCAGGTAATTTACTGATTATAAGTAGTTACATTATAATTTTCCTTAATTTTTGTTCCACCTATCCAAAAAAATATTAATAAAAAATAACTATTTTACATAATATATTACTAAAATTAATATCTTGATACTCATTTATATTTGAAATTGTGAAGGTATTATAGAATCATTATAGGTGGTCAAATAAACCCAAGTAGGAACACATTATACTACCTAATTTTTATGAATATAGAGGTATAATGTTTTATGAGGTGACCTGAGCATTATATACATAAAGATTACATCATTTTAGATGAATATTCAATACATCTGAAAAATATACATGCCGTAAAATCATTAAGAATTAGTGTCTTTGGAGTTTATATTCATAATCAACTTATTTTATCAAATACCTCAAACATCTCCCAAAATGTATTTCCCTCATAGTACACTTATTAGACAAAACCTACTAAATAACATTCCTAATGACTTGGTAAAATGGAAACATAAGAAACGAGGAGATTAGATGACCACTAAGGTTAAACATGGTTGAAATCGTTGTAATATTATAAGTGATAATAAGATAAGAATATAGTTATGATAAGTTGATCATAACCAATTAAATCTATCCCTAATCACTCATAGAACATAAATATTGATTCATAGTACAAATGTTTTTCAAAAAAAAAACATCAGTCATTAGAGTATCAAATCATCAATAATAAATCATGATCCATGAGAGTATATTATAGGAAAAAATAGCATTCATAAGGCTATATAATAAAATCATAATAATAGAATGGTATTCCATTAGTTTCGTATCACTTCAAAGACCATTATTATATAGTTTAATGAGTCCCATAGTAGATTGGGTTCCATCCACATTCCCATTTCATTCATCATGGATAAGGTCACATAATGGATTTGGTTCAATCCTCATTCCCTTTCATAATATCCAATGAAAAATAAATGTTTACCTAATTCATTAGAGGTATATATAATTTACCCCATTCAACCCCTAAGGAAACCATACATATTTTTGCCACTAGATTATAAGAACACTCATCATTCCATTATATTTTAATTAATGCATGGGAATGAAATGGGTATTATGAAAACATCCTAAAAAATCATCATCATAATACATAAAAATAAATAATGTTTATGGTATCATATGATCATATCCCTAATAAATCAAAACTATCCTTAAAGTGTTCTAACATTGATTAAAATAATTATATAAGAATTAAAAACATAATATAAAAATCATGAGAAAACATCTTTTGAATTTGTTATATTTTAAAAAATAAAATACACCAGTGAAATAGTAATATGATTTTATTTTTAAAACCATGTAAAAAGGTAAAGTATGATGAAGAATGATGATAGGAAATAATATTTGTAGAGATTTTTCATGTCATATATGATAAAAACATTCTTTTTATACGTTTATATAGAAAGTAAAAAGTCAATCATATTGATTTTTTTTTAAATTATTAATTTTAATAATTTTTAAGAAAAATTACAATTATTAGAACATAAATTTTTTAAAATAGATATTTATATATATAATCTTCTATAATGAAACTTCAATAACATGTATATGGAAGAGAATGATTCCAGATAAAAAGAAAAAATAAGGTCATATTTTCATAAAAACATTCTTTTGACCCTTATGAGTACCAAAGGGAATAAAAATGGAAATAATACTTGATAAGTTAAGAACATACCAAAGTAAAATAAAATTTATGAGTCTTGAGAGAGATATATCATATTATTTTTATAAAGGAAAATTAAACATGAATACTCCTCATTAAAAAATAGATTGCAGCATAAACCCTTACCTCAAGTCTCAACATTTTTCATACATTCTCTAAACACATATAAAATAAATTTTGAAATATTATAAATATATATCAGAACCATGTTAATACTAATAATTACATATATTATTCATTCATAATTTCTAATCACCCATTTACTAGTAATGTTCAACTAAATCAACATTTTGTGTGTCAACTATTTTGTTTTTCAACCATGTTTCGATTTAGTAATTCTTATAATTTAACATTAGTGACTGTTTAATAATATTAATAATATTAATAATATAATAAAACTAATATTTATTCATTATATACACTTTTTGGGAAATTTTTATAACACAATGACAAACAATTTATTCTATTCCTTCATTGAGGCATGTTTCCACACTTACACAAGGGTAATGTTATCTATTTTCAATGGATGAGAATACATGATGTAAAATAAAAATATATCCTTATAGAATAGTAATTATATACTAAATATACTATATATTTGATAAAATCATCACCATAAATAGTCATGTAAGGCGGTGATAAAAAATGTCACATATTTCTTTATAGAGAAACAGTTCATATGTGAGCATGGGTAATGCTTTTATTTTGCAGTGGATGAAAGAAAGTTCTAAAACACGTGTACCATTAATATATTAACTTTTAAAAATTGTAAATACACTTATTTAATTATATTAACATGGATATAGTCTATTTTAAGTTTCTTTTTCTAGTAAGAGACATGAAATAGATTTGAAAAGTCAATTACCTATTCTTTTAGAATACTCCTTTGGCATAAACCTTTAGTCTTAAATGACTAGTTTATAGTGTGAAAAAGACCTCTAGGACATAGGGAGTAATGTTCGGATTTTTTTTGCAAATTATTTTAAGAACTAGAGTGAAAAATGTGTGTGAAGATGATATAAGAGAAGGTTCCCTTTTATATGTGAGGGGAGCGACACGCTTGAAAATATTCAACGTTTTTAAAACAAATATAAATGCATTATCATGAGAAATGGGAAAAATGGATTTTTTTGAATATAATATTGTTAGAGTGTAAATACACTCAACCAGTCATATTTAGACATTGTTTACAAATATTTGAAGAATTAACTTGTAGTTTAACGGCCTTGCTAACCCATTTAAACCATAATTTGGTGGCCAAAATTTTACCATAGTAACTATTCATTACGGATAAAAGGCAATTTGAAATTATTGACTAATATTTATTATCTTAATTAAAAAATTGGAATCCATTTTTTATAATTTAATTAATAGAGGTTCTATAGATTAATTCTAATATCTATATATAAACAGTTAAAACCGATTTTCATAAAAAAATCATTTTGATCATAAAAATTATTTTATTATCATTTTATTACTTGTTACAAATATTATATTAATGTAAATTTATGTAATTAAATAAAATATTTTCACATTAAATTAAAATAATTCATAAATAGTGATCAATTTTATTTATTTAATTAAAAATAGATCATGCGTATGAAAACATTTTGTAAAGAAAAATATTTCTTTGTTTACATTCAAATGATTATTAATTAATTTCACAAAACATGGTAATATAATTTTGAATTATCACCCATTTTTATAATTTTGTAAAAAACAATTTTATTGATGTTAAATACTCAAAATAAAAATAAATTGTATTTTAAATAAAACATATATAATAAATATAATGTTTGTAAAAAAATTGGGTTGTCTAAGAATTACTAGACTTTCATTCTATTATAGAGTTATAAAATTATGGTAAATAAACTACAAGCGCGGGGAGAATTATTTTCTAAAAATTTAAAAAAATCCATTTTTGGTTAAGTATCATGTTGGTCAGTTTTTCAAAATTCTGATCAAATAAAATATCACAGTAAAAATTATTTATGCAATGAAAATAACATATATTTATAACATGTCAAATGTAGTGGAAATAAAGTAATAGGTATTCTATCAATTACCCATAAAAGAGTTATATTAGTATAAATTTAAACTAACTATATTATAATTACATATGTACCAAATATCTTAATGTTAATTTAGGAAAGAACATTGTTAATTTAAAAAAAAATATCGATTATTGGGTAGGAAACCAAGTAAACATTCAAATGGATGTTGTTAAAACCTCCCCATTATACCAAAGTGACATTTATATTTGTAGACCTAATCTAAGGTATATAGGAAATTAAACCTATTATAAGGTTTTCGATTCTTAAATCCTAGTTCTTGGATCTATTATAGTTACCTATAAATACCCTAATAAAAATAATTAGAATTCACTTATTCAATGCCCTAAATCTTCATATACACACCACTTTTACTAGTGGCTTGATACTTCTACTATAATAACCTATATCTTGTAATGTTTAATGATCGTTTTGATAAATTAGTTTTTTCTTACATTTATTTTTATTCCATAGAAAAATAAAATGATGAAATAATAATTAAAATAACAAAAATAAGATATTTACAAGGCATGCCTCTTAATGGTACCTCTTATATAATTAACTCATAAAGAAACAAAAAACCGATCAGAACCACTCTTAGAATAAAGAAATTGTAAATCATCAAAACAATCAACAATATTAAAAACAATTTAGAAATTTTTGGAAAAATATATTTAAGTATATTTTAATCCATGAGGTGAGGCTCAATTTATAAAAAATAGACCAATTTTAAGACTCCACATATCTTGGGGTTAGTTGCAATGAATTCGACAACTAATTATTGTTCATCTTATAATGGATTTAGTTTCATTCCATATATACCGATGATATGAATCAACACCACTATAATAATTTGTAATCAGTAAAGGTATTATTGATTTCATTATTTGGCTTACCAATTTTACATGAAAGACCCTTAAACTATTGGTATTACATAATTCCTTAGGTTAAAATATTTTAAAAAATCTATAGACCAATGCTATTCCTTAAAACATTAATTAATAATTCCTTATTTATTTTAAGATACAGAAAATCATTACAGACAGAAATCAGAAATTTATTTAATTTGAAAAATTCAATGAAGTGTTTTTTTTGTTTTCAAAATAGTTAGAGTAATTTTAGTTAATAACTCAATAATATCCCTCTTTTATAAATACACAAACACAAAATGTAAAATTAAAATAATTGGAATTTCTCCCTATAAATATTGAGATGAAATAAATTTAATTGTCCCTTTTGATTAATATCCCCCTTTTAAAAAACATATAATTAACTATTTATAAAAAAAATAATTTTAATTTTCAATAATTTTATCCCCCTTTGTGGTTATAGAAAAGAATGTGGGAAAGAGATTTTTTCTTTAGGATGTAAGTCCATTGGAATTTATGAAAGGAACCAGCTCATGTGAAGAGTTTTTATAAGTAAAAAATATTAAAAATTGTTATAAAACAACATAATTGTGTTGTAAAATTCTTTAATGAAGACCACATTATGAAAAAAAATAGATTATAAAAATAAATCTATAAAGAAATCAATGAAGAAATAATAATTTAAAAAATAAATCCTTATTAATTTATTTATCTATCATATGCTTTATATTTATGATATACTGACTTTTTTCATTAAGATATTTTCCCTATACTATGAATGTTTCTTCAAACTCAAATATCTTTATTGAATATTTTTATTCTTATTCTTTCTAAAACTGACCCTGATCAACAAATTTCTCTTTTGTTGAGTTGATATTCAGATTTAACTATTCAATCTAACAATTTATGGACACTTATAATAACACCGGTTCATCTGTTAAAACTAAATAACTTTTAACTTTCTATTCCAATACATTAATAATAGATTTGATAATGAGGTTTTTTATAGATTGTATAGAAATTTCGATGAAGAAGATCATATTTTCTATTCAATATAATGTTTGACTTTGTATTGGGATTTGATATATATATTGAAATCTCTCAACTTCTTTTTTTGAGAATTTTTTACTTCTTAGACTTTATTCATGTTCCCTTTTACTTCAACAATTGAATCTATTAGTTGAATTTTCCACTTAGATCCTTATGAGTGTGTTATTTGACTCTATATGAGATTTTCCATTGCACAGAGATCTGGTATCATCTCAATAACTTTTTACCATCATTTTCACATTATGAATTGTACATATCATTTTATCAAATGATCATGTTGTACATGAATATTGATATTCAGATGAAATATTATAAATATATTTTTTTCGTATATTTTACTTTTAAAAAAATAGTATAAACTTTATCATCCTTTAATTTCTCTAGAGAAGAGTATGAAATTTGAATAAAATATTATTTATCTATATTTCTATCATTGGTTGTTATTTTTGAAGATCCTTTTAAATGGAAAATTTTACTAGAATATTCTTTTAAAGAGACTAAATTTTTGAAATGAATTATTAGAAGCGGATGATATAACAATAGTAAAAGTGTGAAATGAAGATTTAAGGGGAGAAGCATCTTAAATTAAATCTTTCTTGGTAACATATACATCATTCTTCTTAGATAGATTCTAAAAAAACAAATTTTGATATGATATGTACTGTTTATTTTGTGACTTCTATAGATAGAGGATGTTTAGATTCACATGGTAGAAATGAAACAAAATCAATTTAGATGGATCATAAAATGATACATTCTCAACTGGGCTTCTAATTACCATATTAGGCAAGGAATGGGAGAAAGAATTTACATGAAAACTTATGGAAACCAATTCTCCATTCCCTTTGAAATCTGCTTTATTTTTATTGGTTCTTCAATACAGACATGTTTGTGGATTGTAAATCCTGGATTAATCTCTTTTTATATATATAATTACATAAAATTAGGAATATATCTCTTTTTTATTATTATCATTCACTAAATTTGGTCAACTTCCTCTCTAAAGGATTTTCCCTAGCTATATCTTAACCAAGGAATGTTTTACCAAAAACCCTTTCTTCCTTTTTATTTCAAGCTTCATCAACATTATCTTTCAAAAATTCTACTATGAGTAAAAATTTAATTTCTCAAATTTTAATCTAATTTAATTATTTTCCTCATCGATAAATGATATTTTGGTTGTAATAATGGTTTAACGACCAAAAATATTATAAATAAAATTACCATTTTTTATTTAATTAAAGGTATCACTGGTGCAACAAATGTTATTTACGTCGGTTATTTTTCATTTTTTACGTCGGGTTTTAGCCGACGTTAATACAGAAGATGTTATAAATAATGTTTTTTACGTAGGTTATTTAAAAACCGACGTAACATACATAACATCGCGGTGTTTATCATGTCAGTTAATTAATAAATGACATGAAAAAACCTGGGGGTGGGGTTTATAACGTTTATTATTTTACAACCGCCGTGATAAACCGGGGGGCTTTATCACGTCAGTTATACAATAAACGACGTCATAAACACGTGTGGGGGGAGTTTATCAGGTCGGTTATTTAATAACTGACCTGATAAACTCCTGGGCTATGGTTTATCACGTCGGTTATTAAATAACCGACATACTAAACTAGTCCCGGGAGGGGTTTATCACGTCGGTTATGAAAAAAAACCAACGTGATAAACACTTCTCGATTTCCTTATCACGTCGGTTATAAAATAACTGACATGGAAGACAATTTTTTTTAAAAACAAATCCACTGCAGTCCTCGGATCTCCCCCAAAATCAACTAGAAACCAAATCAATAATTCGTACCACAAAAACAGAAGATCAAAACATGAACTAAAGCAAATTTAAGCATTTACATTGATAACAGATAAAACTTACCCACTTGATAGCCCCCACCCTCATGTATACCCCCTGTATAGCCCTCCCCCACCCCATTGGAGCTCCCACCACACCCGTAGACTGCCCCGACCCCCTGGACAGCCCCAAACACCCCTCGACAACCCACCCACCCTCCTGAACAGCACCCCCTCACCCCACTTGACAGCCCCCACCACACCCCTGGACTACCCCCCAACCCCCTAGACAGCTCCAAACACCCCAGGACAACCCCCCTCCCTCATGTATACCCCCACAACCAGGGAAGCCCTCCCCCACCCCATTGGAGCCCCCACCACACCCCTGGACTGCCCCCAACCCCATGGACAGCCCCAAATACCCCTCGACAACCCCCCCCCCCCCCACTCTCATGTATACACCCCCACCCCACCGGACAGCCCTCCCAGACCCCTGGAAATCCCCAACCCCACTGAAGACCCCCCAAACCCTTGAAACCCCTCCCCCCAGACTAGAATCCATACCAGAAAAACCATCATAAGTAGACCAAAACAAGAAGTAGAGGAAAATTAAACATTCACATATATAACATTCAAAACATACACTGTCAACTTCAAAAAAAAACTAAATCCAACCTAAACGACTACCAAATACCCAATTACAATGACAATATTCAAAATTACATTTTACATTACAAACCACTAAAATTTAATCAAACCTGTAAAATAATTTGACCACTCCACTTGTAAGTGTTTGATGTCTCTAGAATTATAGGGTTGAGGGTCATCAAAAATCTACAAATGAAAAGGATAGTAGTTAACATGTATAATGAGTAAATCAAATTGAAATATTATGGAAAAGTTTAAGAAAAAATCTTACCAGGTCAAAATTCACAACTGTCTGAGTTGTTATTATTTCATACATAAATCATAACATATAGTATCCGCATTCGATGACGCCTTGTTGTTCATGACAATTCTGTTTGAATGAGTGTAAATTCAATATATTATTTTAATGTAATAAATCAAAAAGTACAAATTATAAATGGATATTTACCTTGACATTTACATATTTGATCTTTGCATTCCTTTTCTTTGCGTTTTTTCGAAAGTAGACCCATGACCTATTAGAAAATAATACTAATGGGGTAAATTAAAAATCATTATAATATATAAAACTATTGAGGAATTGAAACTTACTTTTCCAATATATTCTTAAAACTTTCCTTCACATCATCATGGACAGAGCATATCCAATAAAGTGCTTTCTACCTTGGGAAAAAAACCCCTAACATCCAATGATCACTGATAAAAGGAAATTTAACATTATTGGTTTTTTATGTTAAAAGATAATTAACTCTTTGAGAGAGATGTGTTTCATACCTCTCACAAAAAGGAATCATCCAACATTGTGTGACTATATTCTTTTCAAGTCTTTCAGCAATATAAAGCATTATTTGTTCCTCATCCAATGCACATACTTGAAGGGAAATCAATTGCGGGTCCATGAATCCATATACATCTGTCAACTCATTCCTCTCACAAATTTTATACAGATACCTAATACAAAACAGACATAAGTATACATTTTTAATAAATATAACGCAGGGAAAAGGTGTTAAGACTTACATGGAAAAATTTTTCACCACGTTGATGCCCAACTTATCTCTAGTAACAAGCTCCATGATATCAGTTTTCATAATCCCCACATTTATTTCACATCCAAAAACATGAGCTTCCATTGGAAACTCATAATGATCTGCCAAGAAATTTGAATATCGTGACAATCTGTCAAGACTACTAGATTCTGTATCTGATGTCATAGCTATTTGTCTTTGTTGTTGTCTATACAGTATTTCATTACCTTTGAAGTATTCCTGTAAAAATAAATTGAATAATATATTAGTTTTCAAATGATAAAACAAATTTATTAAAAAAAAGATATAGCATTCATACCTCTATGGTAATGAGTCAAAGAAGTCTGGATGGCCAAATTAAAAAATGGTCGATACTATGTCCAACTGTCGCCACCTCATCTGTAGGTAATGGAACCCGAGCTGATCTATCTATAATATCCTGTAAAGTGACCCTCTGATTCTCTACCTCTAATTGTTGATGATGAGCTGTATCTCCTATACAATATACCAACCCATATGCTACTATATACTATTGAGAATCATCAACATACAACTTGCAATAAGTAGGAAGCTGTGGCGGAGGAGTGGGATAAAAAATGGGGTCAGCAGGCTGAGGTGGGGGAGTGGGAGCTACTGGCGGAGGTGGAGGATAAATAATGGGGTCTGCAGGGGGAGGTGGAGGAGTGGGAGCTGCAGTCTGAAATTGTCTTTGCATGTCTACAAACATAGACTGCACAGACGCTCTAATCTTGTCCTCCATCGTCGCATTAATATTATGAATTTCAGCCTCCAAGGAGTCAATTTGTTTTTCTATAAAACCACTCAACGTTTGAAGTTGAAGAACGTGGTAAAACTTTTCTTACTGATACACCTGCCGGATATCCTCTTACACGACCAGGATGTTCGGGCCTTCCCAATGGTACAGATAAAATATCTTCCCTCCCAGTAGCTGTAAATGTCCCCTGTGAACTCTGCACCTCAAGAGAGTCCTGTATTAATTAATTTAAAATTTCTCTAATGATTGAAATTATATGATGAAAATGGTTAAATTAAATAAATAAAATATATATCTTACAATCCTCTCAGCTATGATTCTCGATTCATCCGAAAGATATTTCCCTTTTTTCTCTTCTGATCTCTCTTCCATTTTTCATGTCTAGATGGAGGGGATGGAGGGGCCACCTCTCCAGAGCTTGAAGACTTAGCTCTTAGTTGTTGAAATTTTTCCTCCATCATTTTTTCTTCTAATAATTCATACCCTCCCCGAGATAAACTATGAGGGTATAAATTTTTAGATTGGATCTCCTGATGAGGTTTCCTTGTTTGCTATAAATTAAGAATGAGAAATCATTAACAAAACGTTAATAAGATCATTTATATAAGAAATCTTATAAAAGTTTACACTGCCCTTACCAAAAATGAATCTTTTCTTATACTTTCAAAAAACTGTCTCCATTTGTCTTCATCTATAAAAGGATATATACAACATGGATTGTCATGACTTCTATGACTATAAATGAAATCAGATGAGAGGGTTGATTTGAAATCCCTCCATCTCTTGGAATCCAAGGATAAGCATTTCTTCCTAACTCATCCAGTGTCAGGAATATCAAATGTCATCTGATAAAGAAGAGGTTAAATATATTATATATACTAGAAACATTTAAAGAATATTCAAACAACAGCAAAAGATCTTACCAAAATCGTCTCCCATAACTGAGAGATTATCGCTTTATCCACACTTCTCCGGTCATCATATAGAATGCTTACTTTTCTCTTAGCATGAGTTGCTACAAAACTCTTAAAATCTTTTGCATTTGGACCTCTAGGAATATCATCATCATCAAACTCAACGACTATCGTCTGATCCTGCGTATGAGCAACTGATAATTTTGGTAAACGTGTGCACCCACGTTTACCAACCATTGAACTCTTTGTTCTAATAGGAGCATGTGAATGTTCCTCCCCTGAGGTATGACCAATATGCTCATCTCCAGAATCATGTGGTTGATCAACTGAATGATCTGTCATTATCCTTCAAATCAAAAAAACAAAATTTAGTTCAAAAATATACAAATTCAAGTATTTTAAGACTACTGTAATCAGAAAATAGAAAAGTGTACTAAGTTACATAACAGTAAACATTGGTAATATGGTAAGCATGTTAAAAAATGGTAAATATGGTAAAGATGGTGAAGATGGTAAAAATGGTAAACATGGTAAACCTGGTAAACATGGTAAAGTAATTGTCATGGAACAAAAATAATAGATATATAATTTATGTAATGGTAAACATGATAAAGTAAACTAAACAAACGTAAAACAGACAAAAACTTATACTTATTTTGTTTTAAAACATGTTTTAATAAATAAAAAACTTAAAACATATAACATTTATGAAAAAAAATGTAAACAAGAAATAAACATATGTTACCTATAATTTTAGGAATGTACAAATGGATTGTTTTCCCAAATTCCTTCGTCGTGATCGTTTCTTATGGCACAAACCATGTCTTCAACATGATCATCATTATGTTCTGTTAATCTTTACATGGAATTAGGTATCTCACATAAATCAGCATCTTCATCAACTTCATCCTCACTAACATATTTTTTTTCCCTTGTAAAACAACAGCCCCCTGCATATCTGATTGATCTACTACATAGAAAATTTGTTTTGCATGTGTTTCCATTATAAAAGAATCAGCTATGTCTTCCAATCTATTCAGATTAACAAGTGTCATTCCAAATTCATCGCATCTAACACTGTTGTTACCAACAAACCATTTACAGTTAAAAATAGAAACTTTAATTTTAACGCAATCAACCTCCCATGTGTCTTCAATCACTCCATAATATTCACTTGATGTAGAAATTGGGTTTTTGTCCTTAGCACTCGAAAAATGCATTACTTCTGCAAACACCAATACACCACTATTATGAACTACACTTCTGTTGTCCTAAGCTTTTGTATGAAATGTATAGCCATTAATGTCATAACCGGACCATGTTTTCACATTTAAACATGGACCACCCACTATCCATTTTAATGTCTCTGATACATCTGATCTACCAAGAAAAGTCTTTTTAATCCATGAAAAAAAAGTTTTGTTGTGCTCATTCAAAATCCACATTTCTTTCTTCTTTGGATGACATTGTTTCAACTCATTAATATGCAATGTGATATACGGTTGAGCATTAGCTATGTTATTCAAGATGTATGATTCTAACTTATTCATCTGTTCAGCTAACAATGATTTGAAATTCAAGCCACGAATCCCCTTTCCCTCATTATTAACTCGTTCATGGTGAGATGGAGGCAAACCTATGAGTTGCGCCACATCCAAGTAGCTCGTACAAAACTCTGCTACCTCCTCAGAAATATACTTTTCAATAATGGAGGCTTCAGGTCGATATGGATTTTTAACATACCCCTTTAATATTTTCATATAACATTCAAAAGGATACATCCAACGAAGATATATAGGTCCTAAAAGCTTTATTTCTCGAACCAGATGAATCATTAAATGCACCATTATATCAAAAAAAGTTGGAGGAAAATACATTTCCAATTGAAAAACTATAAAAATTGCATCCTTTTCCAAAATGTTCAAAGCATTCAGATCAATCGCCTTGTTACAAATTGAATTGAAAAAATAACACAACTTCATCATAGTCTTTCTGACACGAATGAGCAATATTCCACACAATGCTACTGGTAGAATTTGTTGCATCATGACGTGACAGTCATGTGATTTCATACCTATCAACTTCAAGTCCTTCATTGAGAAAAAATTTTTTACATTTGAAGAATAACCTTGAGGCACTTTGATATCATGAAGACACTGAAAAAAGGTAATTTTCTCCATCTTTGATAATGTATGACAAGCCGGGGGAAGAAATGTTCATCTTCCTTTAGGAGTGGGAGCTATCTCCAAACGTATTCCCATTGATAGTAAGTCTAATCTTGCATTCAACCCATCTTAAGTCTTTCCTTTAATATCTAACAATGTTCCAATAAAACAATCACATATATTCTTCTCCATGTGCATGACATAAATATTATGTTTAACTTCATGATACCTCCAATATGGTAGCTCAAAAAATATTTACCATTTCTTCCAAATATGTCTATCATTACCAGATTTCTGTGTCTTTCCCAATGTCACATCAAGGTTTTTCACCCTCTCAAAATACAGATCCGGGGATAAAGGTTTTGGAGGAGTATCAAATTCTTGTGATCCATTGAATGCCTTTTTTAGTCTTCTATAAGGGTGATCCATAGGAAAAAACATTCGATGACCCATGTACACTATTTTCCTCCCATGATGCAATTGACAATATGACATCTGTTGTTCGCAAATTGGACATGATTTATGCCCTTTAACACTGTATCCAGACAAATTTCCATACACTGGGAAGTCATTTATGGTGAATAGAAGCACTGAATGCAGTTGAAAATATTCCATTTTATAAGAATCATACACCCTAATACCATCATCCCATAATAATTTCAAATCATCAATCAATGGTGACAAGTAAACATCAATATCATTGCCGGGTTGCTTTGGACCAGAGATCATTATAGTCAACATGACATACTTGTGCTTCATACAAACTTCAGGAGAGAGGTCGTAAATTACCAATAAAACAGGCCATGAACTATGTGTGCTACTGAGGGTTCAGTATGGATTCAATCCATCTGTGCACAACCCTAATCTGAGATTTCTTATTTCATTTCCAAATGTAAAATACTGCGCATCAATTTTCTTCCATTGTGGACAATCAGCTGGATGAAATATTTTTCCATCACATACCCTCTCATCAGCATGCCATCTTAACCTTTTTGCATCATGTGAATTAGAAAATAAATGTTTGAAACGATGAATTATAGGAAGATACCAAAATACCTTTGAAGGGAGCTTTGTAATCTCTATATCAGCCTGTGATTTCTCTTTCACTTTATACCGTGATGTCCCACATTTAGGAAACTCTGACAGAAATTCATATTCCTTTCTATATATAATGCAGTCATTCGGACATGCATGTATTTTCTTGTATCCCAATCCCATTGGGCATAATATTTTCTTGGCCTTGTAATGTGAATCTGGAAGATCATTATCTTTTGGAAGAATGTCTTTCATCAATTGTAGCAGCTCTATAAAACTTCTGTCACTCCTTCCATTTTTCTCCTTCAGGTTAATCAATCTTAACACCGCCGACAAAACCGTAAAATCTGTACAACCAGGATATAATGGTTTTTCAGCATCACCATATAGACGCGCAACTATCAGTTTTATCTCAATTTGTTCTTCTACAATATCGCGTATCATTTCTTTAATTCCATCGGAGTTACCATCTTGTGAATAATCATCATCAGTGACATTTCGTCCAGTTTCACCATGCCAAATCCAAGGGTTGTAACTCGGATTAAAACCATGACATATCAGATGATATTTTATCTCTCTACTTTTCAACTTCTTCATATTCAAACATTTCAGACATGGATAGAAAAAAATGTCACTACTTGGAACATTTCATTTAGCAAATTCCAAAAAGGCATCAACTCCTTCCTCATATTCATTGCTCATTTGATGTGCCGTAATCCAACTTCAACTCATTATTACCTATAACAAATATAAAAAATATATATATTTGTAAGATAAGAAAAATATATGTTTATATGAAAAAATCAGAATTTGAATGTGAAACAATTTTGAAATATAAAACAAATCTATGCGTATTTAAAAAAATATGCTTGAATATTATTATTAAAAGAAAATATTGTTAGATATAATAGTTTTAAATTCCATTGAATAAAAGAAAACCATGGCGCCTACATGGTTGATAGAAAATTGGAGAGAATGGAATAAACCTAAGAATCAAATCATATTTAAAATAAAAATTTAGATGGAGAAAATCACCCCTCCTGGACAACACCCCCACCCCTACCCCCTTGGACACCCCCCTGGACACCCCCAACCCTCTAGACAGCCCCCACCCCCTGGACAACCCCCAAAACCTTCTGGATAGGCCCCCACCCCCTTGGACAACGCCCCCCCCCCCACACCACCCCCTTGGAAACCCCCTGGACACCCCCAACCCTCTGGACAACCCCCACCCCTCAGCCAACCCCCAAAACCCACTGGACAGGACCCCACCCCCTTGGACACCCCCTGGACACCCCCCAACCCTCTAGACATCCCCCTCAACCCCCTGGACAGCCCCCACCCCTCTAGACAACACCCCCATCCCTCCTGGACACCACCCCCACCCCCTACCCCCTTGGACACCCCACTGGACACCCCCAACCCTTTGGACAACCCCCACCCCCTGGACAACACCCCACCCCTCCAGACAGCACCCCCACCCCTCCTGGACACCACTCCCACCCCAACCCCATTGGACACCCTCCTGGACACCCCCAACCTCTGGACAACCCCCACCCCTCGGACAACCCCGAAACCCTCTGGATAGGCCTCTACCCCCTTGGACAGCCCCCACACCCACCCACCCCTTTGGACACCCCCAACCCTATGGACATCCACCACCCCCGGAAAACCCTGCAAACAATTGTTTACATATAAAAACTAGGCATGATGAATAACTAAAAATACATGAATTTAATATATACTTCATCATGAAATAGATGGAATTAAATATTATTAAATATGGCTACTTAAATGGTCATGTGATAATTAAAAATAACCATTGATATTCAACTAGTCAAATGATCACAAGTTTTCTCGATAACTAATATCATAATGAGGTAATGGATAATTCTAGAAATCTTAAACATATTGTCGAGGCCTTGGCCAAGGCCTCAAAAAATACTAGGGTAAGCCCTCAGCAGAACCCATTTTTATTTGGAATCATGAGACATAGCGATGCATCGAAGGGCCATAGAGGTCAACAACCATTACATTATATGTCTAATAGATTATCATATAAAAGAGGATAAACATAAGCAGCAACAACACATGAAATATCATTTCTGAATTCGTACATTTAATCAATAACCATTCTATGCAGCAATATAGGTGAATGAGATCATTAGTTGTCAATGACAACAAAAATTACCATCAATGTCGGGCATTCGCGAAAAAAAAACAAACTAAATAAAAGTAGTTAAGGCTTACATGAATATTGCGAGTCGATCTAATAGATATAGGGATGATAAATAAGATGATGATGGAAAAAAGTGGTAATAGGGTTCGAAATCGAAGAGTCTTACCTAGTTTAAACACAAAAATCGCAAAACAAAATTATAGACTATCAGGGAAAAAATGAACGAAATAAATTCATGGAAGGCTTACTTGAGTGATGCGAGTTGAGATGATAGATCCAAGGAGAGTAAATATGATAAATGATGAAGGCAAAACTAGTTTAACATAGCGAGATCGACGAGTTGATTAGGGTTTACCGCACGAGAGAGACAAGCCGCCAGACTGTCGATCGAAAAAACGTAAATGACAATCCATGGGGCTTGTAAAATTTTTAAGTGTTTTATAATGTCGGTTATTTAATAACAGACGATATAAACTGTTTTTTTACATTTATAACGTCAGTTATTATAATAACCGATTCTATAAATGCATCAGATACAACTTTTTTTACGTCGGTTATTTTATAACTGACGTAAAAAAATCCGCGTGTTGGTTTTTTACTTCGGTTATTCTATAACCGACGTAAAAAAGACTTCAAAATCATAGTGTTTTACATCGGGTATTGTATAACCGACGTAAAAAATGTTCTGTGGGTTGTTTTGTTACGTCAGTTATAAAATAGCTGACATCAAAAGGGCCTCAAAAGCCGCGTTTTTTACGTCGGTTATTTTATAACCAACGTAAAAAACCCTCGCGCTTTGGTTTTATACCTCGGTTATTTTATAACTAACGTAAAAAAACTCGTAGATGACTCATTTTTTACATTGGTTATAAAATAACCGACGTAATAAAACCCCCGCTCTTTGGTTTGTTACATCGGTTATTTTATTACCATTCTAAAAAAACTCGTAGATATATCGTTTTTTACGTCGGTTATCAAATAACCGACGTAAAACCCCCCCACACTTTTGTTTTTTAGGTCGATTAATTTATAACCGACGTAAAAACCGAACACGTGTGATTTGTAATGTCGATTATTAAAATAACCGATGTTAAAAAGCTAATCAACGCATGTGTTATGTCGGTTATAAAATAACTGACGTAAAAAAGCACGTTTCACAGATTCTCACGTCTGTTATATATAACCGACGTAAAAAATGGTGACAAAAATAACATTTTCTGCACTAGTGTATCATAGTTATAGAAAATGCATGCACTTATTTTTTTATTATATAAAATGGGATTTAAATGACTGTTAAGTATCTTTACCACTGATAATATATCTATTGAATAGTGATCACATGACTAGAATAAATATAAGTTTTTGTCAAATCCATTTGGAGCACACAAAGGAAGTGTTGACCTTAACAAGTAGGATTATACACTATGAAGAACATTTATCATAGTTTCCAAGGGAGATAGCATTTATGGGATTTTCGCTAGACTAATCATAATATGAGATCAAATAACTTAATAATTATTGGATCCTTTTTTGGTAGAATTTTAATCTGATCGACTTCACAACCCAAACCATGTTCACCAAATAGCCCCATGAAATCCCCCCCAACAAACACATGAATCTTATAGTGTATGATGGTGCTTTAAAGGGATATGTTTCAAGAACCTTGATGTAACATCCCAAGTAAGTAAAGAATATGTATTTTCATATCTATGTCTATTTATTAATTATAAAGTGTTTTAAAGGCTTAAAATGAGAATAAATCCAATCTTAAGCATAGAATTCTCTAATATTTTTAAAAGGTTGTTTTACCACATTTTGATGGCGAACAATTTTTAAACCAATATTTTTACAATTTTATAAGCTATATTTGTCAAAATAAACATATTATTTATGATTGAGACAATGAAATTTACTTTGGATTAATTTTTGGTATTTTTCTAACAATGTTCATTTTTTAATGAATAGTGAAAAATACAGCATTTTACATCAAAACTGCTTTTTCATATAATTTCATTATATGGTTAGATTATCTTTTTAATTTGTTTTAAAGTGTAATTAGAATATATTTTTACCATTTAATCCAATGGTGGTAATTATAATTAATTTCACTTTGGAATTGGGCATAAACAAGTGCCAAACTTTTCATAGATATTGTTTCAAAAAAACCCGCTATTTGTTTTGACAACGGGAATTATTTTTAAATAAATTATTGCAATTTCTATGTTTGGAATTCGGTAAAATTAATTCCATATTTGGAATCATAAGGTCCAAATTATGAAATTAATACTCTTTTGTTTCTTGACATTATGAATAGCAACGACGGTAATTATCTTTAATTATCGTGATTAATTAGTAATCAGGTAGTTAAGGATAATAAAATAATACCATAATAATAACAAATGACCCCAACATGGGTCCTAATGCCACTGGTTGTGTCATGGACGACCATGGGATTCCTTGTGCCACACTTTGGGACCCCATGGAATCACTTTTGGGTGAAAGTGACACTTTATCATTTTATTTTTAAAGAAAGGAGAATATCACTAAAGAATGTATCACCCGAGTAAAACATTTATAGTTTCGTCTGTGTAAATTATTTATTTGACTATAAATATTCATTGGAAAGATAAAAATATTTCATACATCATAGTATTTTTTTTATAATTTTTAGACATTAAATAAATTAATTTATTTATAACATAATGATGAAGCATCGATTATCTCATTAATGAACGATTTAAATAAAATGAAAAGAAAGTGTAAAATATAAGACATAAACTAGTCAAAAAACTGTTTTATGAGTATATTTATAACCCTTATCACCTTATCATCTAAATATATCAATGTGGGACCTTTTAAATCCGAAAATCATTTTAAAATAAAGTACCATTTCCTGGCATTCCAAGAGTGCCCCTCCTCCCTCTTATAAAAGGCCCCCACATCTACCTCCTTACCCACACTTCTCAAGGAATTGGATAAGCCAAACTCTGCTCATTTTATCTCTCCACATCCCTCTCTTCATCTTAGAAGCATTACCTTACGCAGAAAGATCTTCAAGAAACCCATTTTGTTCAAACCAAGAAGAGTTTCCCGATTTAAAGGAAAAGTCTTCTCTAATGTTATTTTGTTTTATTTTGATTCTCCAACCCCCTAAACTCTTTTTATTAATTTATTTTGTAACAAAACCACTATGTTAAATATAATGGGATGTTTTTATAATATGTATTCGAGCTACACTTACACACACCTATATATAATGGTTAAAGAACAAACTGTTTCTGTGGATGGTGAATTTCTGCCTCACGAAAGGATGATTGTTCAATATTCTTATAACACTTTCAAAGGTGACCATTAAGAAATCACTATATTTATATATGATATATAATATGTTTATGGTTTCCTTAAACTTCTGTATTTTTCATTTATGGAATACCTTTATTGTTTCCATTTTGGGTAAAAGCGATATCTTCATTTTAGGAAGTGCGGACTACCGCCCCCTCAAAGTAATTTTATTAGTTAATTCCATATGTGGGACATATAAAGGATGAATTTAATGATATTATATATGATATTATACTGGAATTATAATATACCTTTATATCATTATTATTCCATTCCATAAAATACGAAATAGAAATGAAAGTACCGTTCATGCGTACGTACGGTTTACCGTCTCCATGAACGATGCATTTCATTTCTTACCTCTAAATGTTATGTAATATTATAAATGCATGTATATAATGGATATATATGATCTATATGATATCTACATCATGAATATAATTCTGGATATAATGGATATTTTACCACATGAACAACTTGTAATTATAAAGAGTTTATTTTTTACTCAAGTACTAATGATCGACAAAATGACCATTATTAACTAAAATAATTACATAGTGTTCACAACATGGTAATAAGTGATATAAAAGAAATAATGAACTTGAAAAAGGTTCTTAAGCAAGTAGAAATTAACTCAAGTTTATTATTCAGGAGATTAAAGAACGATCGAGTCAAGTCGGACCCGAGGTAAGGGACTTCATCTCAATCTCCTTTCATTGAGGCATATTATGTTTTATACACAACTTTCTTTTATATGGTGTATAAACCCCTTTAACTTTTATGTTTATTCAAAAGGAAAGTTTTTATACGAATCTTTTTACTAAACGACAAAAGGGAATGTTTTTGTCGTACGTATGCGGCGACGATGACTTCTACACCACCATGACCATTATTTGAGTTTTGGCTTCCTCTACAAGCCATAACTTTTTTTTAAAAATGATAAATAAATACCATGTTTTAATTTACTTTTATTTTGGTATTGAAAATAGTTTTCATAATGTTTTTATTATATCAATGTGTTTTATTTATATCTTGTGATTGAAATGTGGAAATGTTATGTTTCCTTTATGCATGTTTTATGTGATATGATTATGTTATGGTTATTGGGAGTGTTATGAAGATGGGTGGTTCCGTGATAAAATGAGGGAGGGTGAGCCCGATATAGCTCTCCAATGTGTTGGGTAACGTGAAGGGGTTAAACGTTAAGGTTTCTCCGAATATATTTAGGGAATATACTGTGATAGGTATTCCAAACGTAACCATGAGGGTTACTCCCTACGTAAGAATGTTATGAATGCATCAAAATACCGTTATGTCTTATGATTTCTATGATTTATTCATGATTTGATGAGGTATGTTAAAATAATTATGTTTTATGAGTAAATTATTATTTCATACATGGAATAATGTTTTCTTTTCGTACTTTTATATCCTTTACTGAGATTTTTATGCTCATCCCATGTTTTTGAAATGTTTTTCACAGGTCAAGGGAAAGGTACATGATGCGATGATAGTGTCAAGGAAGTGTCAAGAAATAATCCATGTTTTATTTTAAATATGTTTTCATTGATGGGAAAAATGAGTTCTATCTTTTATGTAACCACTTTGTTTAAATGTGGAATGTAATTCATGATTTATGATCTAATTCTCTAAAACTCTAAACCTAAAAAGATCATCATCGTGTATTCTTTAAATAACTCAAGATTAAGTAATGTTTAAGGCTGGGGCCTTATAGTTGGTATCAGAGGTCGGTTTAGATAACCTTTGGAGTTAGAATTCTATTAAATGATTATCCAAAAATATTTTTTTTTGGTCTAATTGAAATGATATAGCATTTGAAGATTACCATGTTGCTACTTCTAAGACATGTTTGTTCAGAATGGTTTTCTGCAGAGGAAACAGGGAAGCAGTGCTAGGAAGGAATACATAAGGAAATGACCTTCCAAATCAGCATCCTGAGATGTTCAGAATTGGAACTGAATAGTTTGTTGCAGTAATGGCGCAGTTGACTCAAGTGATAAATGGTGGCGGTATCCATGCACGAGATCGGCTAGATCAACCACAGAGGAACATGTTAGTGGTGGAACATTTCACGAGGCATCATCCCCCAACATTCAGAGGATCATCTAACCCTGTGCTAGATGAAGGGTGGATTAAAGAACTGGAAAGAATTTTGATGTCATGGGGTGTTCAGACAATCAAAAGGTTAGTCTTGTAATTTACCATTTAGTGGGTGAAGCAGATCCGTGGTGGTCGATGGTTAAAAATATCAGGGTCACTGTTGAGATTGATGCTCTCGACTGGGATGAATTCAAAGGTATGTTTCTTGAGAAGTATTTTCCTAAGGATGTTCGACTTAGGATGGAAAAACAATTCTTGGAATTGAGGCAAGGGGAATACTCAGTGGCTGCTAATGAAGAAAGGTTCACTCTATTGTCAAGGTATGCTCCAAATTTTATCAGAGACCTTGATAGTAAAATCAATCGTTTTTACTCAGGAGGAAAGCCAAAATATCGAAGGGAATTGGCTTCTCGTGAGTTCAAAAGTTTTGAAAATCTTGTTTGATGTGCTGAGAAGGTGGAAACGGAGTTTGCCGATGATCAATTGTTCTATAAAAACAAACAAAAAAAGAGACCGAGGTGGTAGGAGAAAGGGAAGAATTCTTCAAAAAGGTCTGATGGTAAGAAAACTAAGTTTCCAATTTGTGATAAATGTGGTAAAAAACATGCTGGGGAATGTCTTTTGAATTCTGTAAAGTGATACCGACGTGGTAATATGGGACATAAGGCTTCTGATTACACTGGAAAAGATCAAGGTGATGGTAAGACCAAATTTGATTTACAGTTAGTGAAATGTTTCAAGCACAATGTGAAGGGTCACTATGCAAACGAGTGTCCGACAAAGAGCTTGAGTGATGGGAAGCAGTTAGACTATAAGCAGAAAGGGGTGGTGAAATCCTTTGAAACTACTTCAACAGAAGTTGGGCCATAAAATGAAGTGGTCTCAGGTATTTTGTTTGTTTTTTTAGATTATGCCAGTGTGTTGTTTGATTCAGGGCCTACACATTATTTCATCTCCGAAAACTTTTCTAGTAAAATGGGAATACCATCTCAAGAAATGACTCCTGAACATGTGGTAAAAACACCTGGGGGAAATGTTGAGGCAAAAAGAATTTATAAGAATCTTCCTATCCTTATCCGTGGAAAGAACCTACCTGAAAACCTTATTTTTTACCTCTAGTAGAGTTTGATGTTATCCTGGGTATGAATTGGCTCTCTGTTTACCATGCTAAGATTGATTGTAGAGATAAAGAAGTTTCTTTTCAGAAAGACTTTCAGTTTGTGTACAAGAATGAACCCTTTCTGTTGATAACATGTCAAGAGGCTAAGAAACTTGTAAAATAAGGAAATGAATGTTACCTTGTACATATTGTTGAAAACAAAGGAACTGTTCAGATTAATGATGTGCCAGTGGTGAATGAGTATCCTGATGTTTTTCCTGATGAGTTTCTTGGAATAATACCAGATCAGGAAGTTGAATTTACGGTTGACTTAGTTCCTGATGCTATGCCAATTTCAAAACCCCATTATCGAATGTCTCAAATTTAAATTTTAGAGTTGAAGGAGCAATTGCAAGATTTATTAGAGAAAGGTTTAATTCGACCTAGCACATCACCATGGGGTTCTCCTATTTTATTTGTTAAAAAGAAATATAGTTCAATGAGACTTTGCATTGATTATAGAGCCTTTAATAACATCAATGTTAAGAACAAATATACTTTGCCTTATATCGATGATTTGTTTAATCAGCTCCAGGGAGCTCAGTTTTTTTTCAAAGATTGACCTGAGAACGGGGTACCATCTGTTGAAGGTAAAGGAAGAAGATATTCTGAAGACCACGTTTCATATAAGATATGGCCATTATGAATTTGTAGTTAGGACTTTTGGGCTAACCAATGGACCTGCTATATTCATTGACCTTATGAATAGAATTTTCCATGAGTTCTTGGATAAGTTTGTGGTTGTTTTCATTGATGATATTTTGGTGTTTTCTAAAAGTAAAGAGGAGCATGAAAGACATTTAAGGGTTATTTTTCAAACCTTAAAAGAAAATAAATTGTATGGGAAATTCAGAAAGTATGAGTTTTGGTTGCAAAAAATTTCATTCCTTGGTCACATTGTTTCTAAATATGGGATAACTATTGATCCTGCAAAAAAAATAGGTTGTTGAAGAATGGCCAAGACCACAAATGTAACTGAGATTCGCAGCATCCTTGGTTTGGCAAGCCATTACCGAAGGTTTGTTAGAAAATTTTCCCGGTTATCTAGTCCAATGACTAAGCTATCTCGGAAGGGTGTTAAGTTTATCTGGACAAAAGAATGTGATGATTTTTTTCAGGAATTGAACAGGAGATTGGTGAGTGCTACAGTTTTGGCACTACCTTCCAGGAATGGTGAGTTTTTTATCTAAAGTGATGCTTCATTGAAAGGAATTGGTTGCGTACTAATGCAGAATTATCCGGTAATTTCTTACGCTTCATGTCAGTTGAAAACTCATGAGGAAAATTACCCTACACATGATTTGGAATTAGCTGTTGTTGTTTTCACTTTAAAAATTTGGAGGCATCATTTGGATGGTGTAAAGTGTGAAATATATATTGATCACAAAAGTTTAAAGTATATATTCACTCAGAAAGAATTAAACATGAGATAAAGTAGATGGCAAGAATTAATAAAGGATTATGATTTTACAATTCATTACCATCCGAGAAAAACAAATAAAGTGGCTGATTCTTTGAGTCTAAAAATTAATGATTCATTAACAATGTTGCATTTGGAACGTGATCCTTTGGTTAAAGATTTGATGAAATTTGGCATATAATTTGTTGGTGCAGGATGTCCTTATGTTTTGTTTCAGGTATCAGTGAAATCTTCTCTATCAGACAGAATTAATCAAGCATAGAAGCAAGACAGTGAGTTGCAGAAAAAGGTAGAGCTGGTTTAGAAGGGTAAGTTGCCTCAATTAAACATTGATAATGATTGTGTTTTGAGATTTGGGAAGAGATTATGTGTGCCTTGAGATTCACAGTTGAAGAGAGAGTTTTTAGGTCAAGCTCATAGTTCTCTGTTTTCAGTTCATCCAGGTAGTACTAAGATGTATAGAGATATTCAGGAGTATTACTAGTGGGATGGAATGAAAAGAGATATTACTGATTTTACTATGAAGTGTTTGACTTGTCAAAAGGTTAAAGCAGAGCGGTATTTACCGAAAGGGATGCTTCAGCCTTTACCAGTGCCAGAGTGCAAATGGGAGAATATATCCATGGACTTCGTTGTGGGATTGCCGAAGACACCTCGAGGTAATAATGCAATCCGGTTTATTGTTGATCGCTCGACTAAATCTGCTCATTTTCTTCCTAAACGAGATAATTTTCCCCCAGATAAACTTTATCATTTGTATATTAAAGAGATAGTCAGGTTACATGGATTTCCCCTCTCTATTGTATCTGATCATGATCCATGTTTTACTTCTAACTTTTGAAAATGCCTTCAGAAGTCATTGGGTACTGATTTAATTTTAGTACATCTTTTCATCCTCAATCAGATGGGCAGTCAGAATGAACAATTCCGACTTTAGAGGATATGCTATGTGCTTGTTTGATGGATTATCAGGGATGTTGGGAACAACATGTTTCTTTGGTTGATTTTTCTTATAATAACAGTTTTCATTCTAGTATACAGATAGCGCCATTTGATGCATTATATGGGAAGCGATGTCGAACTCCAGCTTTTTGGGATGAAGTAGGTGAAAGGAAGTTGATGGGACCAGAATTGGTAGAAGAGTTGGAAGAAAAAGTTCAGCTGATACAGAAACAGATGAGAATAGCTCAGAGCAGGAAGAAAAGTTATGTGGACAACAGGAGGAAGGATCTCTCTTTTGAGGTAGGCGATCATGTTTTTCTCAAAGTATCACCATGGAAAAGTGTGATGTGATTTGGTAAGAAAGGAAAGATGAGTCCAAGGTTCATCAGATCATACGAAATTCTGGAGAGAGTTGGATCAGTTACATACCAAGTGGCTTTACCTCTACGTTTATCTAAGGTACACACTGTGTTTCATGTTTCAATGTTAAGGAAGTACATGCCATATCCATCTCATGTTTTGAGTCTAGAGGTAGTTCAACTGGAATAGAATCTATCTTATGAGGAAAAACTGGTCCAGATTCTTGACCACATGAATAAATTGTTGCGGAATAAGGTGATTCATCAAGTAAAGGTTTTGTGGAAAAACCACATGAGTGAAGAGGCAACATGGGAATCTGAAAATGCAATGAGGGATAAATACCCCCACTTATTCAGTTAGTAAATAAATTGCGGGGACAAAATTTTAAAAAGGGGGAAGGATGTAACATTCCAAGTAAGTAATGAATTATGTATTTTCATATCTATGTCTATTTATGAATTATAAAGTGTTTTAAAGGCTTAAAATGAGAATAAATCCAATCTTAAGCATAGAATTCTGTAATATTTGTAAAAGATTGTTTTACCGCCTTTTCATGGAGAACCATTTTTAAATATATATTTTGAAATTTTTATAACTCTATTTTTTAAAATAAACTTATTCGTTATGATTGGGACATTTAAATTTACTTTGTATTAATTTTTGGTATTTTTATGACAATGTTCATTTTCTAATGAATAGTGAAAAATACTGCATTTTACATCAAAACTGATTTTTCATCTAATTTAATTATATGGTTAGATTATATTTTTAATTGGTTTTAAAGTGTAATTTGAATATATTTTTACCATTTAATCCAATTGTGGTCATTAGAATTAATTTCACTTTGGAATTGGGCATAAAAAAGTACCAAACGTTTCATAGATATTGTTTCAAAAAAATCCGCTATTTGTTTTGACAACGAGAATTATTTTTAAATTAATTATTTAAATTTCTATGTTTGGAATATGGTAAAATGTATTCTATATTTTTAATCATAAGTTCCAAATTATGTAATTAAGACTCTTTTGTTTCTGGACATTATGAATAGTAACAACAGTAATTATCATTAATTATCGTGATTAATTAGTAATCGGGTAGTTAAGGATAATAAAATAATATCATAATAATAAAAAATGACCCCAAAATGTGTCCTAATGATACTGTTTGTGTCATGGACGACCATGGGATGCCTTGTTCCAAACATTGGTACCCCATGGAATCACTTTTGGGTGAATGTGACACTTTATCATTTTATTTTTAAAGAAATGAGAATATCACTAAAGAATGTATCACCCGAGTAAAACATTTTTAGTTTTGTCTATGTAAATGATCTCTTAGACTATAAATATTAACTGGAAAGCTAAAACAATTTCATACATCATAGTATTTTTCATAATTTTTAGACATTAAATAAATTAATTTATTTATGACATCATGATGATGCAGCGATTATCTCATTAATGAACGATTTCAATAAAATAAAAATATAATGTAAAATATAGGAATTAAACTTGTCAAAAACCTATTGGATGAGTATATTTCTAATCCTTATCACCATATCCTCGAAATATATCAATGTGGTGCCTTTTAAATCTGAAACTCATTTTAAAATAAAGTAACATTTCTTGGCTTTCCAAGAGTGCCCGTCCTCCCTCTAATAAAAGGCCCCCACCACTACCTCTTTACCCACACTTGTCAAGCCATTGGATCGGCCACACTCTGCTCATTTTATCTCTCCACATCCCTCTCTTAATCATAGAAGCCTTACCTTAGGCATAAATCTCATCAAGAAACCGTTTTGGTTCAAACCAAGAGAAGTTACCCGATTTAAAGGTAAAGTCTTCTCTAATATTCTTTTGTTTTATTTTTCTTCTCCAACCCCCTAAACACTTTTTATTCATTTATATTGTAACAAAAATAGTATCTTAAATATACTAGGATGTTGTTATAATAATTATTCAAGCTACACTTACACACACCTACATATAGTGGTTAAAGAACATATTGTTTCTATGGATGGTGAATTTATGCCTCACAAAATGATGATTGTTCAATATTCTTATAACACCATAAAATGTGGCCATTAAGATGTCACTATATTTATATATGATATAGAATATGTTTATTTTTTCCTTAATATTCTGTATTTTTCATTTATGGAATACCTTTATGTTTTCCATTATTGGTAAACACGATATCTTCATTTTTGGAAGTGCGGACTACCGCCCCCTCAAAGTGATTTGATTCGTTAATGCCATATGTGGGACGTATAAAGGATGGAGTTAATAATATTATATATGATATTATACTGGAATTATAATATACCTTTATATCATTATTATTCCATTCCATAAAATATGAAATAGAAATGAAAGCAACGTTCATGCGTACGTACAGTTTACCATCTCCATGAACGGTGCATTTCATTTCTTACCTCTAAATGTTATGTAATATTATAAATGCATGTATATACTGGATATATATGATCTATATGATATATAAATCATTAATATAATTCTGTATATAATGGATATTTTACCACATGAACAACTTGTAATTATAAAGAGTTTATTTTTGACTTAAGTACCAATGATCGACAAAACGACCATTATTAACTTAAATAATTTCATAGTGTTCATAACATGGTAATAAGTGATATAAAAGAAATAATGAACTTTAAAAAGGTTATTAAGAAAGTATAAATTAACTCAAGTTTATTATTCAAGAGATTAAAGAACGATCGAGTCAAGTCTGACCCGAGGTAAGGGACTTCATCTCAATCTCTTTTCATTGAGGCATATTATGTTTTATGCACAACTTTCTTTTATACAGTGTATAAAACCATTTGACTTTTACGTTTATTCAAAAGGAATGTTTTTATACGATTATTTATACAGTTTTATGTATAAATTAATGTTTCAGTCATGTTAAATAATTTTTGAATAAAGATGTTACTTTTCATGTTTCAAGATATTATGTAATTTAGGTAATTTCTCAAATAAAATATCCCTCTAAATCATTTGGGTTATATTAATGGACATTTTATGTAATAAATCACGATTAAATGTAAAATAAATAGAATGGTTTCTATAGTTTATATCAAAGGATATGTTTAGTTACTTTTGGGATTAGTAATATATAACTATAAAGAATTCCATTGGACTAGAGAACTCTAGATAATTATTTAGGGTTAAGAGTCAGTATAATAATACAACCCAAAATATTGGAAAGTATAGAGTAAGTGTTTTTCAAGAAAATACATCTCTATCTAGACACTACAAGTGGACGTGGTTTTGGAACATATGCACCTAGGGGTAACAACTCTGACATGTTGTTTCAGGTCATACTTAGGGTAATGTGGTACACAATAGCAGTCCTTACTGTGCACCTAGTTTGACACTCCCAGGGGATATTCTTTTGTAAATTCATAATCTTGTTATGAACCATAATTAAGGGGAAAAATAACACCATAAGAATATAAGTTAGGAAATAGATCATGGATAACATAGATTGAGGCCTAGAAATTCATTATATAAGGAAATACATGTAATTTATATGTTATCCCTTAATTTCTTTAGATTACCCTTTGTGTGTTTAATTTTTTAAGATACTCATCCCTAATTTCATTTTTTATTCTAGCCAATGGCCGATAAGAGGAGGAATCGATCTAGAAAACAATGTGAAGGGAAATATGATGACTACCCCAATGAGATTCCAAATCCGGTGGGAGTGGGAGTCCAAAAAATTTTCATTATACTATCTCATCAAACTCAAGTTATGAATAGAAACCTAGACCAAGAGGAGCACCCAAACCTCCTAAGAGAGAACAACCAGTAATTGAGAGCTTCATGTGAAAATGATTCCTAATTTTAATGGATCATTTGATCCCTTAAACATGGAACAAATGATCAAATCCATTATAGGATATCATATATCCTTCAATGTATTGAAAAATATAATGTTCTTGTAGATGTTTATCTTATGGGGTGAGGAGATGATCATTGGTGTACATTTATCAAGAATATGAAGCATGAGGTAGAGACTGAAATAATGGAGTGGACAAAATTCCATAAAATTTTTTTCAATAAAGATTTTTCTCACACTCACCCTCAAAAAATAGAAATGGATTTCCTTACCCTCAAAGAAAAAAGATGAAAAATCTATTGGAGAAAATGATCCAAACTTCACAAGACTTGTACAAAAAAACTCTGGTTTTGTCATTACCCACCGAATGAAAGGTTAACCACTTCATTGGTGGGATAAATCATAGTCTATTAAAATACATTTCGATCCATTACATAGATATATATTAGTAAATTTTCTGATGTTCCCATAAAGTTGAAATGGATATCAGATAATCGAAAGGTTGTTATGGGGGTAATAAGTGGAAAGTGGAGTTCAATTTGGGTGGACCGATGGGTAAATCCAACTGTGCTAAGAAATTTCATCATCCCACTTTTCAATTTTTTATAAATAAGAACCCCCAAATTTTCCTAAGGATAACAGGAAATGCATTTGCTGAAGAAGAGAAATCCATGTAGCCAATGATTACCAATATGAGAAATCCACCAATGTGAGAGAGTAAAGGAATGCTCTTATCAACCCTTAATACATTTTTCACTACTACAACTAAAATTAAATTAGGAACTTTGTTAAATAGTTTACTAATCCAATGGTGTTATAAGGCAACCATCAACCTCCATGGTAGAAAGGGTGATCTATCACTACCACTGAAGTGAATCTTGACAACAAAGTGGTGACAAGTATGCAAGTTATTCATTCAAGAATAGCGAACATACTTTTTTATTATAGTTATATATATTACTTCATATCATTAATTTTTAGTAGAAATATTCAAACACCACTATATATCATGGAAGTAGAGATGTCAGTGAAAATATAAAGTGGGGAAATTATTGCATCCTAAGAATATAACTCCTTCCCTATCAATTTTTGTTGGACGGGCATCACTAACAACCTTTTCATACTTCATTTAGTGGAATTTGATGAAATTATGGGAATGTATTGGCTTTAACTATAAAGATATGAAATAAATTACTATAAGAAGAAAATCATCCTCCATTTGGAGAATCGACCACCGATTATATAAATTTTAAGTGTATGGATGAAGCGTATTTAGCACCATCATCTCAAACATGGATATTATTTCCCTATGAGAAAGTGTATCAAGATCAAATGATTGTGTGTAAGGTATGGATCATCCTTGAAGACATGGTTTTTGTGATAGAATGAATTGATGTGTTTCTCGAGTATTTGTCTAGAATTCTCCCTAGCCAAGAGGTTACATTTTCAATCGAGGTTATACCTGGGGACTTTCCAATATCAAAGACTTCGTATGGGATGGATATTGTGGAACATGAGGAACTGTAGAAAAAACTATAGGATAATATGGATAAAGGATTCATACACCCAAGTGCTTCTCCATGTGGTACACCATTTCTCTTTGATAAGAAGAATTATGGGTCAATGAACCTTTTCAATGATTATCATGAGCTCAACAAGTTCAAAGTAAAGAACAAGTTTGAAAACTTTTTCGATCAGCTACATGGAGAATAATACATCTCTAATGTTGATCTTCGGTTGGGATATTCCAATGTTAGGTTTAATGTAGAGGATATCCCAAATATTTCTTTTTGTATAATGTTTGAGCACTACAATTTCACAGTAATTCCATTAGGAATCACAAATGCTCTAGAAATATTCATAGAATTGATGAATATCTTCATTAGAAATTACCTTAACAAATTTTTAGTAGCCTTTATAGATTATATTCTAATATACTCAAAAAATAAGAAGGAGATTGAGGATAATATAAGAACTATGATAAAGACCTTCTGAAAGGAGAAGATATATTTAAAGTACAACAAGTGTGAGTTCTGGTTGAAGGAAGTATTACTGTTGGGGAATATTATCATATTAAATGGGATATCTGTGGATCCATAAAAGCTAAAAGAAAGTGAATTATGGTGGAGGCCAACATCTATGATATATATCTATAGTTTCCTTGGGTTAGCTTGATATTATCACCGATTTTTGAGAAATTTTGAATGATTTTCAAACCCTCTTACCATTAAAACTCAGAAGAGAGACAAATTTTCTTGGAATGATGATTCTAAAGAATTATTCATGGAGTTGAAAAGATGTCTTTCACTACCCTTGTTCTCAAACTACCCATAAGTATGGAACTTGTCATAATTTTCAACAATACATCGAAGAAGGGATTGGGAATTGTATTGATGAAAAATTAAAAATTCATAGACTATGATTCATGTCAGTTGAAAATCATGAAAAAATAAACCACACATGATTTGGAGTTGGAAGTGGTGATCTTCACTTTGAAAACTTGAGTAAATTATCTCATTGGGGAGAAATGTGAAATATATGTGGATACTAAAATTATTAAATATATATTCACATATAAAGATCTGAATATGCACCAATAAAGATGGATAGAGCTCATTAATGATTATTAATGCTCAATCCACTACCATCATGGGAAAGAAAACAAATTTTCAAATGATCTATGTAGAAAGTATCCATCAATTGTATCATAAATAAGAATTGAAAAGGATCTGATCTTATTATATTTTAAGAGAAGGGACATTAAAATCTCAAAGTTAGGATCATCATCAATCCTTTAACAAATTGTTTCTCATCTATCTCTTAATTAAAGGATAAAGGATTCTCACAAGTTGATGTGGGAAATTTAAAGAAATTGAAAAAAATAAGAAAAGGGAACTCCTCAGAGTTCAATTTGAATGAAATATGAATTATGATATTTGGTTCAAGAATATGTTTTCCATCAAATCATTATTTAAATATGGATCTATTGGATGATTCACACATATTTACATTCTCTATTCTCCCAAGAAACAAAAAGAGGTATCGAGATCTCCGAGAGGACTACTGATGGGACACCATGAATAAGGAGACTGATGATTATACATAAAAGTACATGTTATGTCAATAAGTGAATTTTGAAACCATTTCCCATAATAACATTGAAATGTGAAAACCTCACCATGGACATTGTCACCAAACATCTAAATACATCCAAGGGAAATAATGTTATCTGGGTTGTTGTGGATCATCTTACAAACACGTAACACTTCATTGCGATTCATGAAGATTTATAACTAGTTAAATTTTAATGTATATACATCAAATAAGTGGTGAGGCTTCTTTGAGTACCACTATAAATTGTGTCTGATCAAGATAAAAGATTAACCTCTTTGAATTGGGAAAGTCTCTGGAATTCTCTGAACACTAAGCATAACTTTTTTATGGATTATCACACTCAAATTTATTTATAATTTGAGAGGAATATCCAAACAATTGATGACATGTCAAGATCTTGATCAATGGGCTTCAAAGGCAGATGGGACCGACATCTGCCTTTGGTTGAGTTCTCTTACAACAATAGTTTACACTCAACCATCCAAATGGATCCCTAGGAATCCCTTTATGGGAAGAGGTGTAGAACACCGAAATGTTGGGATGATGTTGGGGAAGGAAAACTTATAGGTCCTAAAATGGTTGAATAAATTGTGGATAAGATTAATAAAATTCATCAGCATATCAAGGATTCTTAGACTTGATAGAATAACTATGCTGACAATCATCGACAAGACCTAGAGTTGGAAATGGGAGACATGGTATTCCACTAAATTTCTCTATGTAAGAGAGTGATGAGATTTGGGAAGAATGGAAATATTTTTCCAAGGTAAAACATACCTTTTGAGATCCTTGATCGCATTGGAGTAGTGGAATATTGACTAGAACTCCCACAAAACCTATCACAAGTACATGATGCATTAAATGTATCCCTCTTATGAAAGTAAATACTAGAACCATCACATGTTCTCAATCCAAAGGTGGTACAATTTTAGAATGACCATTCTTATTAGGATTAGTTGGGGAAGGTCTTTGATTGTAGATGAAAGGTCATAAGATATAAGACAATTCCCCTAGTTAAAGTGTTGTGCAGAAACCAAAAGTTTGAAGAAGTACCTTGGGAATCGAAGGAAGTGATAAAGCAGAGTTACCCTCATATATTTTAAGTGTGGGAAAAGGAAATTTAAAGGGATAAATTTATAAAGAGGGTAATATTGCAACGAATTGAAATATTAAAATAAAATTATCCTTTTTGATTTAATAAAATGTCTTATGGTTTTAGAAAACATATGCACATTTTTTTTATTATATCCAATTGGAATTAATTAATTTTTAAGTATCTTTACCATTTATAAAGTATTTTTTTTAACTATGATCAAATTACTAGTAGACATATAGGGTTTTAACAAATCAATTTAGCACAGAAAAAGGAATTGATGACCTCAACCAGTAGGATTTTACCGTATTGAGCCCATTTATTAGAGCTTCTAAGGGAGATAAAATTTCTATGATTTACCGAGCCCAAGCCCAAGACTATAACCAATAACTTAAGCATGATATAAATAGTTTATGGTAGAAGATCAAACTCATCGAGATCATGGTCCAAACCATGTTCACCGAACGACCTTATTAAAGTCCCACCATCATGCACCATACTCTTAGGGTCTTTCTAGATGTATTAATGGGATTTATATCAAGAACCTAGAAAAAAGGATAATTATTTTATGTTTTATATTATAATGAATATATTTTCATCCTATTATTGTTACTTTATAAATGTTTTTTTATTTTTGATTTAATAAAGCAAAAATTGTATTTTTGGTTAACTTTCAAATTCAATTAATGAATTTATGAATTCATGGATGTTTAAAATAACTAATATTTTTAATAAAATATTAATATTAGAGAAATTTTATAAAATAGAAATTATTATATAATTTTTATGAAGTCAAATGTACTTTTTATTAGGTTCGAAAACAATTATTTTCAAAAAACCCATCATATTCAATAAATGTCAGTTTATATTTTAAAAGTTAAAATTATAATATTTATAAAATTATTTAGATAAAATTAATATTACTTTTTTAATAAGGTTTTTGAGATTATTTAAAGTGAATTATTCATAATTTTCTGAGACTGTCAAATTTTTGGGTAAAAAATAAATACCGTATAAATATACGCAATGTTTTAGGACATAATAATGGAAAAATTGTGATGTAATAAATACTAAAAAATGAATTATAAGACAAATATATGTTTTACCATTAAAATAATTTAATTTAATTTTAATTTAATTTATTTTATAAATCCTTAAAGAATCCCCCAAGCCTTATAATGTATTTTATTGTTTTAAAATCATTTCTTTAAGAGTGTGACCCCATCCACATAAATAAGGGAATTATTTTATTATTTTTGGACCTATAACATATAATGTAACATGAACCAATCCCATTCGGTAGAACCCATTAGAAAGAACCATGGGATGGTTTTTGGTTTTGAATATTTTATATGTGGTGTTGAAAACCCAAATAATTAAGAAATCCCCCTCTTTTCTAATATAATCCCACCCAAGATCCCATTTATCTTCATTAAAAATCTTTGGAGAATAAAAATATTATTCCCTATACTCTTTATATTCATCCCAAGTCACCCCATCGATTTCAATAATCCCCTCACAAGCCTTTGGAATCACATACTGAAGTAAGGGATTTTCCACCCTCCTCTTTTAACAAGCACTCCTTTTATGTTATGTATTTTAATTTCCTTTTTCCAATGTTGTGATATGTTCAAAAATATATCAATTACTATAAATTTGATTTATAAATTATAAGATCCAATTTCACTCTCATTTAACCCTCTTAATAACCATTATATACACCCGTTACCATGGTAGATTTTTAGTAACAGTTCTTTCTTTTCTCCTTTTTCTTCAAGTTTATTTAATATGTTATGCCTTCTATTTACAATTCCTTATGTTGGGAAATTTAGTTCCAAGCCCTTATTACTATAAATTTATTTTCTAAATTATGGTATTCCACTTTTTCACTTATAAAAACATTTTATTAATTTCTATATGATGATGTTATGATGGTGAAATTGTACTATGATTTTCCATGCCAAAATGATTGTGTAGTGAATATAATAGCAATTTCTCTATCATGTATATTCAACATTATGAAAAAATACTTAATTATTGGGGATTTAAATTTTTTAATTAAGTATTCCTTGATCATAGAATAAATTATGGTATCAAATAAGTCCATGATATATGATCCATGTGGAACTCTGAACCATGAGAATGAAATTTTTATGATGGGTGCACCTAGATAGCGCTCCAATGCATTGGGTAATGTTTAGTATCATGATATGTCCTGTTAGGACAGGGTTGTACTTGATTCCTTTATGAGACATTCTCCTCCTTGAATTCTTAGCTGATTTTTCCTTGACTTATGTTTATAATGTAGTGTTTTATGTTGTATCCACATTTCCCATCTGATGATTATCATGTTATATCACGACTTATTATTATTTTTCGATTTATGCTCCATTGATATACATATTGTCTAACATGTATTTTATTCCTCGTGTTCTGCCTTGTTTATTTCCTTATTAGGATTTATAGTTCACCCATTTCTTATGTATGTCCTCAGGTTATCCCATGACTAGTTATGTATGAAATAAAATATTAGTCATATTAAATAAGTTTTCAATAAAGATGTTTCTTCTCATATTTTAAGTTGTTATGTAATGTACCTAATTTTTCAAAGACACAAGAACTCTCAATCTTTGGGGTTCTATGAGTTGTAATTTTACGTAATAAATCATCTTTTAATTTGAAATAAATGGAGGGGTTGTTATATATGGTCCAGTTAGTGTAACAAATTGTGTTTTGAACTGGATAGAAATCTAATGGAATTTGGACATCTGTGTTTACTAGACAGTCTATTTTAAAATAGATCTCTAGAATGTAACTAAGATACTTTTATCACATAAATGTGATTTTTTGTTCATGGCCTAGGGGTTCCTCGGGTGTTTCATCATGTTTTAGGAGCATCGGGCTCTAAAATATCGTGTTTGTAGGTTCTGGCAGAGTTGTGTGGTTCTTCTCAAACTGTGTGGCCTCTAGTAGAAAACCTTGTTTCATATTTTAAGGAAGTACAATTCCCCACATGTGTTGTGAATGGTTTATCCAAATGGTTCAAATATCACACCTAGTTAGTGACAACTAGATAGTATGTTCCCCTTGTTCATCAAACAGTTGGCAAGTTGTTTGGATAACTGTGCAACCAAAACCATGCACTATGTTTTTAATGAAATTAAATTAATTAAATTAACTAAAATCAATTATTTAATATTATTATTATTATTAAGATTATTATTATCTTCATAATTATTATGAAGATGTATTTTAAGAGAATCCCAAAGGGTCTCTCCTTCCTAGAATTACATTAGTGCCCCCTAGGCATCGTGTTGGCCGCACGTGTCACCCCTCTCACCAGCTCCTCTCCCCACCTTATTTACACCTAGATTTGCTTATAATTATCATTTTATTACATAAGGTAATACTTTATACTCCCTATTCTTCCTTTTTTGGTGGTTTTTATTCTCTCTATCACCTTATTTCTATTCTGCCAATCCCTAGTGTTTGGGTTAATCTGGATTTTTGTTTTTCAGCCATTAGGGAGTTTGGTGTGTCTCTTATGACACCTTCATGCATGTTTTTTCATCTACTATTGATAGCTATGTGGTTCAGATTGTTTCAGTCCCCCAATCATCATTTTAGGTAAGTATTCCTATGTTCTTCTTTATTTTTCTCTTTCTATTTTGGGATTTCATAGTTTTTGAGTTTTTGGTACTTTTCGTTAAGTGTGTTGGACCTTTCCATAGTAATTTTGAGTTCCTAAAAATTTTGTAGTGCCTTTGGTCATCCTTCATGAGGGTTCAAGTCAACAAAGTCAAATACGACTTACCACATATGCATAAGTAGGAATATATATATATATCAACATTCCCATGTAATATGTATATTCACCCATGTAAGGGAATATATATATATATATATATTTATTTATTTTTATATATGGGGATCTTTGTGATTTCATATATATATGTAAAATGAATATAGGTGTAAGTGGAAATGGATGTATGTATATATAAGCATATATGTAAGGATCCCCATGTACATATTCATGGCCATGTAAATATATTCATAAGGGCTGGATTTCCTTAAATATATGTGAAGGTTTATATTTCTAGTGGAAAAAAAGGAATATTTGAGTGGTCACAGATGAAAACATCAAGTTACAAAGTGTTTGGATTAGTCTTCTTCATATTGATGTAGGATCCCATTACATTTCCCTTTAAATTTAATATTACAGTTATTGATTTATATTCGAACATTATTTAGATATTAACTAGTGTTTTATGATTCTTGAATGAAATGTTTAATATGATAAATGAGTTGTTTAAAGAGAAATATCATATTTTTATAATAAAACCCCTCGATGGAGGTGCACTATCTTCTAAGATAAAAAGTAATGATTAGATATTTATATCATGCTTGGTTTATTTATTAGATTATTTATTATGCCTTCATGTTAGAGATTAATAATTTTCATGCTAGTACATGTACTCTATTTTTCTTAAGTGAGGTTTTCCTTTTTCAATTAAGTGTTCATCAAACCAATTCACATTCTAAGCGTATGACTTAGTTTGACCTATAAGAGAATTACCCAAGTAAGTAATCTCCTAAATTACAAGAGTCCCTCCTAAGTGAATCTTTTATATTTCTAATTGAATTTTCATTTCTTTCATAGTTAAATGACATGTTTTTATTTGAATATCATTCCCATGATGACTTGGATTCTATGAATGAAATAAATAGTTTAAATTAAATGGAATAAAATGTAAAGAGTAGAAAGACCAAGACATTTAGAACATGTTTAATTGAAAATTTTAAATAGAATTCCCTTGTTATATTTGGTTTATAAAAATGAAAAGAATGAGAGTAATGTCCTCATATATTGAATTATAAATATTATGAATCCTTGATAAAGGATTTTTAAATACATTTCATGAGAGTTTTTATCTCATACCATATATTATAAATATGATTATGTCTTATACACAGGTTATGAATGATGGTAAGGGGTTCTGATGATCATGGAACTTCTCGCTCCAATTCATTCGGTGTTGAGAATGGAATCTCACACCGGTGATATGATATGGGTGTCTGGATGGGGCGACATGTTCAATGATAGGGTTTTCTATGATGGCTCACTAGTCATCACAAGTTTTGCAGAATAGTATCTCTCACTCTATTGGGATGTGGGGAATATATCCTTTGTACTGATCTTTTAGGCTCGTGAGACTCGTCATGGAGAGTGTGAGTTTGTTTCTAGTCCAGATAGAACTAGTATTCTAGGTATATGGACGTTATGCATCCACACACACATGGTTCATATAGGTGGATGAAATATAAAACTATTCTATATATATTATAACTATATATATAGTTAATGTTAAGAAATTCATTAGGGATATGTTATGAAGCAGGTATAGCCACCAGGTATCCCTTAGGATCCTAGGTGGGATTTTGTTCATTTATTCAGTTTTGTTTATATTTTTGTTTACATTACACACTGATTAATTTATATTGCACAAAATGGATTATGATAGACACTTTGGGTGCCTACCTACTGATATTATTATCTCACACCCTGGTCGGGCTTCCATTTCACGGGGGTACCCGAGTATAGATTATATTTGTAGGACATTGGTTGATTTCTTGTGTTGTTTATATTTTACCTATGAGTTAGGAGAACAAAATCAAGATAAAGATCTGGTTTCTTCTAGAGCTAGTAATTGGGAAGTTATTCTTTTACTACATTGTATTGCTTAATGTAATTCTTACTTCTTGTAATTGTAGCATCATGTGTCGAAAATTCCTTATTGTAAATTGAAAATAGCCAATTTTATTTAGATATTATACTATTCTCATACTGATTTTTATTATTTTATTAACTCATATAGACTTTTCTATTATTTATTATTTGATAAACCACTATGAAACTCTGATTTGAGGGTATAATATCCCCATTATCAACTTTTGAGACCCTCACTACTGGCCAAAAGCCTCTAGAATATGAGGAGGCACACTTAAGGCCATGTGACAAAATGGTCTGACTACTATCTTAGTGTTTAGTCAGACTTGGAAATTAAAAATTAGTATCAAAGCATGGTCTTTCCTTTGTATTACTGTTTTGGACAGGTAGAAAGGATACTAGGAATGTGTCAACACATGGTAAATAGTTGTGTCTAGGACTGATCACCCCACCCTTGGGGAAATGACCATGTGACCAGCGTTGGGATTAATATTCAGACTATTCACTATTACAATTGATTTTGTGTTCACCTTGAGTGAATGGTGTGTTTTCCACTTATTGATTTAGGAATTTATGTAATATTTCATGTTACCTAATATAGAAATGATGAAGCATTACATTCATTATATATATGAATAGTATCGTTGAAAAATTCATATTCCATGCATCTTCTATGCCTTATAATTTCATTTATATCTTTCCTACTGATTTGATTACATGCCTTTAGTGTTGTTCCATGCTTAGTTTTGTACATTATTAGGTTTTACTTCAGCATTTCAGCTTCTATAACATGTTTGGGTAAATATGTTCCAGGAATACTTATTTATTTATAATCTCTTCTCAGTATATACTTCATGATTCTATTCTTAGTGAAATGAATCTATGTGTATATCGCTTAATGACATGATAGTTTTGTTTATTAATATATTAACGATTGAATGGGCTAAATATATTGGTTGCAATTAAATGGGAGCCAATTTAAATTATAGAGATTATGTAAACCTTATAACTAGGAAAAGGTAACCCGTGTAATTGAACCACACTTGAGCTTTATACATATCAGATTTTTTTTTTAAAAATGTATCGTGTTCAAAAATTTAAATGTTAAAGTTAATTTGTTTTGATTTTTGGGAGCCAAATGCCACAATGTAAAGCGTATAATTGATTTATAGGTTTATATATGGCCACCCATATAACTGAGATAATATTTATAACCATGATATATTTTGAAATGGTTATTAGTGAAAAGGTTGTTTAATTTTTATCTGAAATTATCTAGTAATATTATTAAATTCACCACTAGACCCATGTTGGTCGGTTGAGGCATGTTTCTTATTAAATAACTCAATATATGAATTTACAATTTTAATAACTAGACACTGCTATTGGGTTGAATTTTGATGAACCGAAGTTGGCCTATGAGACCCTTATAGGTTGCATTATCTATTATAACTTAAAATGAATTTATTTTATAAATTTCCTAAATTATGATGGAATGTCAATTTATGTTTTATAATATATAAATGAAGTATGTTAATAATTTATTGTGTTCTTGGATTATTTTTGAAGATTTTAAATGTTTAAATTCTAAATTTAAATCCATTTAATGACTTGGAAATAGAACCAGTAGTGGTTAACTTTTTTAGACCCTTGTATAAGGGCATCATAATTTACTTTTTGACTTTCATTGTAATGGAGGCATGATCATTTTTCATAGGTCGTATCCTTTTTAAAAATGTCTTAAATGATAATCTCTCAATTGGGTGACTTCTATTAAGCATGAACTAGGGATAAGGTCAACACCTTTGCTTCATAAGGGAGAACTAATTGTATGTATCACCCTTTGATCTTAAATTCTGTGATAACCGTGTAACTTTTTAGACGTTTTCTTCCATTCTCAGGTTTTTATCCCTAGTAGGACTCTTATATTTTGAATGAAACCCTTGTTTAGATGGGTTTTTGTGTTTACCTTGGGATTTTTATGGTAATGAGCATCGGGTAATGCTCAGTTTTATAAGGACAAACATGCATCATGCATTGTTGTCCGCTTTATAGGTGACATGACCCTTCCCTATTTCCTTATGGGACTCTAGAGGTCATCAGTCTATTTCAGCTTCATTTGAGGTAATGGAATTTTCATATAGTTTTCTTCATGGGATATCCAAAGCATGAATGAATAGGGTGGACAACCTATGGATAGTATCAAGGATGTTATATCATGCCTCTAAAATCCCTGTGTAATATGCATTCATGTACATAGTTCCAGTCGAGTGCTAAATGGTGTAAAGAACCAGAGTGCAGTCTCGAGTTATCTCTATAGTAAGGTGACCTGGGTGTTAAAACAAATCAAGTCCTTCCTAATTCTTGGGATGGTATCCTTGAGGTTAAAGTGTTTTGATACATAAATCAGTTTGGTTTTGGGTTTCTTTATATGCTTTGATGCATTGGATCATTACATTTATTTTGATTGTTATGTTTCATTCCATGTAGAAGGATTACAATCAAGGAGTACTATTGAGAAATGGTCAGTTTTATTCTAATTCCTTTGGGGCTTTCAAGTGTAATATTATGTCGGTACATTCTCAAAAGAATGACGTCAATGTGGTTCACTATGTGTGAAACCCTTAGGAACACCATTGGACATGCATGAATTCTGTGGTTAATCTTGAATGATCACAGACATACCATAGTTAGTGAAGGCTTGTGATCGGTTTGTGGAAATGCATTGATTGGTGGAATCCAACTTTTTTCAAGAAGTTTTCCAGTAGTGGTTCGAACATTCTTTATTATTTTGGATTTCTTGGCCTCCTCTTAGTGTACTATTGTTTAGCGATAAAGATTTCCCCTATCTTGAAGTCATATTGGATACACTAAGATAGTGTTGATTATACTCAATGCTAATGTTTGAAATTTTTTGGTATGTTTTTGTTGGATTTCTCAATGTTGCACACTAGATGTAGCATACCTCCTTCTCCTCATTATCTTGTGAAGGTGGAAGGATGGTACTTGGTCTTAATCGACATCCCCGAGACGCCGAAGGCTGTAAATAAATGTCATTGAGATTTAATACATGTGGGGGATGATTTTTCATTTAATAATAAACCAAATCACCAAAAAAAATTACAACAAAAAAACAACTAAATGACACATGTTAACCATGAAAGACAACCCAACATTTAATTCATCGAAATCAAACATGAAACAAAATACCACATTATAGGACTATAATAGAAGGGAAAATAGTGGAATAAAAACAAATAAAACTCTGATTCCACTATAAGTCTCCAAGATCCACAAGCTCCATACTTCAATATCAAAAAACAACCCATGTATCATGAGGTAGTTCTAAAGATGTGTGATCCTATAACTTTTCCCATGTCCTAGTAGATGAAATCAAAAAAAGCATTAATGTTCCAAATTAGGGGTGGTTACTAAAACAGAATAAGTTTTCCCTAATGACTTCCCTACTCACACCACTTATATAGAAGAGTTAGAAACATTTATATAATTTTTTTTATATAAAACAAATTCCATAACATTTTATAACTAAATATAAAAAACTTCTAAAATATAATATAACTAAATATATACAGGTACCATAATAACCAATTTTCCAATGAAATACACTATTCATGAAATGAACCAAACCATACTGTTAAAACCATTCCAAAAACTCCATTTGGTATAAACATTTTATTCCACACAACCACAAATACCAACTTTTCTTGATTCATTATGATAGTTCCATACTCATGGGAAGTCTCTCATTAATATACGATGCCATCAAAAGGTAATTATTTTTCATGTTTCATTACACCTTTGGCACCAAGAACAATGTCAAATCCCAACCATTCCTCATAAATTCAATATAAACACACACAACAAGTATTCTCCAAGCCATGTCAATACCATCATGCCAAAAATATTTCAATAAAATTTTTTTTTATTGAAAACGCCTTTCCCAAATAAATTATTTCAAAATTAAAAAAAAATATTTTAAAACTTCATTTTTAAAATCCTGAATACTAAATCAATTTTCACAATTAATCAAAAAAATTCCACAATTTCACCAAAAACCATAAATCTTCATTGAAGAGGATATATATCATGATTTTCACACTACTTTCATATTCAATTTCAGGAAATTAAATCAATTTTAAACTAATCCTTTCAATTCTAGTGAGGGGATTTTAGAGTGAAGCCACCTACCATTAGAGTTTTGGTGAAAATGATAAATAGATAAAGAACAGCCACAAAATAGGGTTAAAACTTCATGAACATGCCTAAGATCTCTTCCCCTATCACGACCAAGGAAAAATATAAGCTTATTCAGAATCCAAGACCATATATCTACCCATACTAGAAATAGATCTATGAAACCGAGAAGAGCAGTGAAGTAGATATAATAACGAATGTCAAGATGGATGAATAACAAACACGTACCATGAAGAATCATATTATAATCACCAAGTAAATCCTTTGGATCAAATTTGGATTTATGGGAGAACCATAATTGCATTTAGGGAAGTAAAATATTGAGTTAGGGAAGCATAGGAGGGAAAATAATGCACCTACAATCAAAAACACATTAGATCCACTTTTTTAGGATATAACTCAAACCCTATTCATGGTTTAGTCTCATTATTTGGAAAACTTTACGCTAACCATACATTACCCACTACCTTAAGGAATATGCTTTTAAAAATCTCCTCACACGAACTCCATAATCATGAGCTATCCATGCTAAAGCCACTTCTTCAAAAGATGCAATCCATATTTAATGTTTACAGTTTCTCTAAGGCTATCACATGGTTTGGAAAAACCGTACACAACCTGTGCACCATCCCTTTTTCCCTAAAAACATATTTTTATTTCTCCCAACTTTTCCAAAATTCACCCAAAAAAAATTTATAATTAAAATCATAAATAAATGGTTACTTACCATAAACTAAGGGCACTTCATTCTCCCCGCCATTGGTCTTTCCATCCTCAGAAATTTGAAAATAATTGGTGTCTTGAAAGTGTTCAGTCCATTGGTCTTTCATTTCCATCTCACATTCCCAAGTCTCTTCTTAAATCTGACCCTATTTCCAAAAAAAATATACTAGACCAATCATTTTTCCATGAAAAACATTTTCCTACCTATCCACAATTAGTGCCGAGATATGTATCAATGAAGAATTTAACTCTAGGTCAACGCGATCCCATCTGATCACATGGTAAATATTAGGTTGATGCATTTTCAACTGTGATACATGGAATAAATTATACATCACACTGAACCATGGTGGAAACACCAACGAATATTCCACCTCTTTAACCCATTATAGTATCACAAAAGGGACTATTTATCGAGAATATAACTTTCCCTACTTTCCAAATCATTTATGTCCAATCCTTGGAGGGATCCTCAAGAATACATGGTCACTCACCGTGAATGAAAACAACCATCGATGATTATCCACATATGATTTCTGAGAACATTTGGTCATCTTCATTCTATTTTTGATCAACTAAATATCCTACTTTTTCCCCTAGACTAGGCTCAGCCCAACTAGGGAATTCTCACCTATTTCCAGCTAACATAGTGGAGAATGAAAAGAACTCCCATACAATGCTTCAAAAGGATCCATATGTATTGAGTTCTGATAGCTGTTATTACATGATAACACTGCCAATGGAACATTATCTTCCCATGATCCACCAAAATTAGTTATAGAATCCCAAAAGAGGTCTTACAATATTCGTATTATCCATTCAGATTTCCCATATATCTGAGGATGATACACCATACTCATAGTCAACTGATACCAATGGGCCTTTTATAAGGATTTCCAAAAATGAGATGTGAACCTTAGATCTCTGTCTAATAAGATCTAAACTAGTGTTCCATGTCTCTTTACCCCTTCTTGGATATTGATTTTGGATAGATCCTCTACCATGTGATTTTCATGAATAAGGACGAAATTTGTCAAATTGGTGCATCGTTCTACTATAACCAATATGGAATCATGTTTCTGAAGCATTACTGAGAAAACTGTGACAAAATCCATCGCTATTTTCTCACATTTCCACAATGGGATAGGTAAATATTGAAAATACCTCCTGGTCAGAGATGTTATGACTTACCTTGAAGACACGTTAAGCATCCCGAAATAAACTCATCCACCTTCCATTTCATTCCATTCCACCATAACTATTCTTTCAAAGTTTAATACATTATCTGCATTCCACATTGAAATGATTATCTTGAAATATAGTAAGAACTAAGATGTTGTTCGTGAAAATCCATATTTACAACCATTATATTTCTGAACAACAGTACAAAAACTCTCATCCATCCTCCAATCTCAATGTCCTCCTCACCATTGATTTTTGAACTCAATTTAACACATTCATCAATAGATGTTTGTGCATCATTTACCATCTTCATCAAATGAGGAACTAACATAACTGAAAAGAAAACCACAAAATTTCCCCGGTCTTCACAATAATATGCATGTCGGCTTGGACCGACAACAACTTTCACTCATATGAAGCTTATTTTTTTTCTAAATGAGCTTATGACTTTCTGCTTAATGCATGAGCCACCAAATTTCCTTTACCCAGTGTATACATCAATTAAAGTCAAGCATCTTGAGATACTCCATCCATATCCTTTTCCTTAGATTCAAATTCTAATATGTGAAAATATGATTCAAGATCTTATGATCCCTGGACACAGTGAATTTCTCACCAAAGAGATAATGACACCAAGACTTCAAATCACGAACAACTATAGCTAATTAAAAATATTTTTTGGGGTAATTCTTCTCATTCACCCTTAATTTCCTTGAGCTATAAGAAACAACATGTTATCCTTCCATGATAATTTATCCCGACCCATATCTCGATGAATCATAAGAAACTTCAAAACCCATTCCTAATTTCAAAAAAATCACGATAGGTTCTAATATAAGATGATCTTTCATCTCTTAGAAAGGCTTTTGGAATTAAAAAATCTATTGAAATGGAACATTATTCTTTATCAAGGTTTTCATAAGAGATGATGATTTTGAGAGTTCATGAACAAATCGTCGATAATACCCAATGATACCAAGAAATATTCATATCTCATAGATTATTTTTGGTGGTTACTAAGAGATAACAACTTCTATCTTCTCTGGACCTACATAAATAACATTTTTATACATTACATGGAAAATAAATGATACCTCTTGTATCTAAAAATTACTATTTGATAATTTTTCATTCAAACGATGGTCTCTCAATATTTCGAATACTGTATCCATGTGTTTCCCATGATCATACGTTGACCTTGAATACATGAGTATTCCATCCACAAGCACCACAACAAAAGAATCTAGATATCTCTAAAATATCCAAGTCGTCAATTATATAAAGACTTATGGTGAATTTTTAAGACTGATAGGAATTACTATATATTCATAATGGCCATATCTACTTTTGAAATCTTTATTTGGAATATCATCCTTCCGCACCCACAATTGGTGATATCCCAATTGTAAGTCAGTTTTTTAGAACCAATGATCTCCCATAAAATGATAAAAAATATAACCAATTCATGGAAGTGGATATCTGTTCTTTATAATAACTTGGTTAAGATTATGATAATGAAAAAATATCCTTATATTTCCATCTAATTTCATTACGAATAAGACTGGTGTCACCCACAGTGACATGCATGGATGAATGAAACACTTTCTTTCAAACTCTTCTAAATATAATTTTATCTCCCTTAATTAAGTTGGTTCCATCCTATAAGATAGAAGATAAATAAGACTAGTCCGTAGAAGGAGATAAATTATAAACTCCACTTACCTTATAGGTTGTAACCATGATAAGTTTTTGGGAAAAACATCTGTAAATTGATCCAAAAATACTTAAAAATTGTCATCCTTGATTTCATCCAATGATGACAAAGTTATTGCCTATAACTGTTAAGAAATCACTCCCATTGCTAGTGCCAAATTTTGTTTTTCACTAGACTTTAAAACCCTTTCTCCTCTCAGGAGATGTTCGGTGTAATTATCAGTTGTGAAATTACCTATTTTATTATAATAGTCTATCTGAGCCTTGAATGAGGTCAACCAATCAATACCTAGGATCACATTATAGATTTCAATCCACAGTATTGAGATGTTCCATTTTAGCTCAACTCTGTGAATAGTTATAGAATAGGTTCTACACATAAAGGCTTGAAATTCTCTTTGACCTAAGGATGTTTGATGTTTTATCATAGAAGGAATCATATAATGTTTTAAACTTAAAAAATCAATGACACAAGAATCAATGAAGGAATGTGATGTACTAGTCTCAAACAACACTTTTATAAGGGTAGACTTCAAACAAATCATACCTCTCACCGTAGATGGTCCTGCCTAATCATCCACAATCACCTTCACATCTCCAAATAATTTCAACTTTTATTTATTTATTCTCCTTTTCGGATTGATGATATTTCCCTTGATGAGGAGTCATGGTATTCTAGGAATCACTTGTGATAGCTCTTCTCTACTGTTGATATTGATTCTACTATCCCCGTGTGGTTGAAGCATATGATGTTTGCGACAACAGATAAGTATCTCAAGAACCTGAACATGGATCACTATGAAAATTGTTCTTAATATGTCCCATATTGTTGTTATTATGGAATCCTCTTGATGGTTTTTTACACTATCGATTCATGTGGTCAAAGGAACCACATTGGAAGCATCATGATTTAGTTGTAGGTCTCGAAGTAAGATTCATTGATCTAGTTGTCTGATTCGGATTCTTGATCCCACCAAAGAGGTAGGTGTCCTTCTTACACTTTCTCCTAGAACTATAGTTATCACTGGTTCCCATGGGTTTCAATATACTTACCCCTCCCATATCTCTTGATATGTCTCATTCAGCCACTGTACCTCTATTCACTATCTCTATAAAGTTTGTGATACAAAGCACAAGAATCTTCATTCAAATATTTTATCTAATACCTGATTCCAAGATACGTACCTTCAATGATGCACTAGTAGAAAATTTCGGTGAATAGTGGTATAAATTCATGAATTTAGCTTCATACTCATTGAAAGGGTGATTTTACCACTTCAGGTTGAAGAAGTTTTTCGTCCTTCAAATCTTGAATGTGTGATGAAAGAATTGTTTATTAAACATTTCCTAAAAATACTCCAAACTAAGGCCTCGATGTACTCAAGCCTTCACCTCTAGATGCCACCACCAGAGTGAAAAGTCCTCAATAATATGACTTTCTAACATGAATTTTAGCTTCATGAGTGTTCCTATGAAATTTAAGATATGATGCATCTGGTTCAATCACAACTCTTTCTTTTTTATTTCTGAATCGCCCCAAAAGATGGGTGGATTCTATTTCTATAATTGGACATAATGATCTACTTGCCTTGTCTCATTTCTCTGATTCCATGTGTCCATATTCTGAAACACTTGGATGATACTATGAACAAACTGTTGGTTCACCTTCAGCTCTGATGCAACCACCTTCTTTATAGATTCTTTTGATTGGTTTCTACGATACCTACCATGTTCCATTTTTTAAATAGACAACAAAAACCATAAGTCTCACTCTATAACAACTAAAGTATTTTCATTTAAATTTTTACCTCATCAACTATCACAACATATTTTTCAAAAACAAAATTCTCCACATTCAACTATTTTTGAAAAAAATTCAACATAGTTTTGAAATTAATCCATTTTCAAAATACACCAACAATTCTCTATTAAAAATCATTCATTTGAAAACAAATGAAACATTTTTCAAATATCAAATGAATACATCAAGTCATATATAATTTCTCAAAATGAAATATAAAATCCTAGTGGGAAGTCATTCCTGTAATGCATGTCTAGCTTGCCTCATTGGTTAAACCCATGAAAATGAGATTCCAATATCCTATAAGTGTCTGAAGAACACTTCTGTACACAACTCCCTTGTAACTTGGAGTTCATCCTAAAACGTTTATCTATATTTTCATATGGTTTACATTTCATGTCCTGATAATCCTTCTCCTTTTTAAGATCACAACCTAAAAAATAGACCATAATTATTTCAACTCCAAGACCAAGAAAACTGATGACTATTTATTCTTCAAGGAAAGGAACAAGATGATACCATTTATCTAAAACATGCTTTTGTGCAAACAAAAATGATACCATTTGTAACATCCCTCCTTCTCCTCATTGGATTGAGAAGGTGGAAGGATTATACTAGGCTTTAAGAAACATCCACAAGATACCAAATGCTGGAAATAAATACCTAAGGGCTTCAATACATATGAGGGATTATTTTACCTTTAAGAATAAGACAACTGACCAAAAATGTTAAAACAGAAAAACACTAAATAATGCATGATGACCATGAAAGAAAACCCAAAATTTATCTTATCAAATTCATACTCAAAACTAAATACCACAATGGAAGACTATAATAGAAAGAAAAACAATGGATGAAAAACTAATGAAACTCGAATACAACCACAATACTCTATGGTCCACATGCTCCAAGCTCCAACATCACCCAAAAACCCACATATCATGAGGTTCTTCTAATTACAGGTGCTACTTTACCTTTTCTCATATCTTGGAAAATGACTTCTGTAAAAGAACCAAAGGGATAAAGTATGGGTGATTAATAAAACTTGGTAGGGTTTCCCCAATGAATTCCCTACTAACGTCACTAGGATTGAAAAGTTATAAACATTTATAAAAAAATATTGTATAAAACAATTACCAATGATGTTTATAGCTAAATATACAAAACTTCTAAAACAGTTTATAACTAAATATAAATAGGTACCATAATAAAAAAGATTCCAGAGAAATCCATTGTTCATGAAAGAAATCAAACCATACTGTTAACATCATTCCATAAACTCCATTATGCATAACCATTTTATTCCACACAACCACAATATCAACTATGCATTTTTCGTTATGATGGTTCCATACTCATGAGTGAGCTCTCATCAATAAACCATGTTTTTATAGGGTAATTATTTACCATGTTACATTACACCCTTGACACCAATCACAAGGTCATATTTCAACCAATCCTCATAAATGAAATATTAAAACACACACCAAGTATGCCCCAAACCATGCCAATACCATCAAGAAAAAACCATTTCATTAAAAAACCCTTTTTATTGAAAACACCTTTTACTAAAAAACCATTTCAAAATTCTAGGAAACACATATTTTCAAATATCTATTTTAAAATAATGAAAACTAAACACTTTTCATAATATATCACCACAATTTCAAAATTTCACCGAAAACCATATATTATCACCAAAGAGGATTTCTCTCATGCTTTTCACACCAATTTCATAATCTATTTCGTGAAATTAAATCAATTTGATACTAAAACAAAAAATTCTCGAAAGAGGAGTTGGGAGTAAAGCCACCTACCTTGAGTGTTTTGGCAAAACCGATAAATAGAGGAAGAATTACTATGAAACTGGGTTAAAACATCATGAACCCAACTTAGATCACCTTCCCTATCAAAAAAAGGAAAAATATAAACATATTTGGCATCCAAAACCTTATATCTACCCACAACAAGAATAGATCTAAGAAATTGAGAAGTTGGGCGATTTAGATCTAAGAACAATGTCAATAATGCTTAAGAACAAATAGTTACCATGAAAAATCAGCTTCTAATCAGCAAGTGAAGACTTCAGATCACCTCTGAATCAATCGGAGAACCTTACTTGAATTTTTGTTAATAAAAATACTGAGTTAGAACCACATAAGGGGGAAAACATGGCACTTAAAGGAAATAACATGTTAGATCCACATACTATGATCAAATGTTGACCCTGCGAATGGTTTAGTCACACAGTTCGGAAAACGGTGCGCTAGCCATGCGATAGACACTACCTTAAAGATAACCCTTTTTATAGTATCCTAATAATGTCTACATAACCATGTGCCAAACGTTCCAAAGCCACTGACTCAAAATTCACAATCGATATTCAAATCACTTTGTTTACCCGAGGTAATTGCAAGGTTTAAAAAAATCATGTGCTCCCCGTGCGCCTTCCCTTAATCCACAAAAATATACTTAAAGTTATAAATACTCTTCCAAACTTAAAACATAAAAATTATATAATAAAAAACATAATTAAAGGTTTACATACCAAAAACTGGGGCTCCTACACTAGATGTGTGGTTTCTATTGAGGCTTAGTTATTCCTGAGTGAATCTTGGGTTCCCAAGTAGGTGCGCCATGGAAAGACTAATGGAAATCAGCCATTTTCACTAAATGTGATATCCAATATGATGCCTCTCTAGGATCAGTCAATGTTATGAGGGGGAAATCCTGACTTGTACAAATTTCACACTTGTAAACATGGAGTATAGATTACATTAAGTTTGTTCCTTGGACTCTATTTCATGAATCCGAGGTTTCCCCAAAAGTGTAGTCAAACTTAGCGGTAAGGCTTAATTGTAATGAGTCCATCAGTATTGATTGAGTTTTCCCCTTGTTGATGATTAGGCATGATTGATTAAATGGTCACATTATGGTTTGACCAAAGAAAACCACTAGAAGTTGAGTATGATCCTTCAACGAACATCCTCATTATAAACACAGAATGTTCTAGAAGAAGGAGTAACAGTTCTTTTTGAAATATGACATCCATCTGGGATGATATTTTTTGAGAATGGTCAAGAAGATGTGGATTGAATTATTTTTCTTTGTGTTCCTTGTGTATGGACCTCATGAACTAATTTTAACATGTCTCCAGTTTATGGAAGGAGGGGGGAAATGGTCGACAATGTCATTCATGGAAAGTGTGCATGACTAGTTCCAGTTTTTTGACTAGGTTTCGACAATTGCCTTATAGAGAGGTCCCTAATCTGACCTAAAATGTAATCAGATTCTACCTATTAAATAAATCACACTTAGAGCATCATTCTAACGCTAAGGGGCATACTTCTGAAGGAAATTCTAATGGTGGAGATGTCTTTGTTCCGAATTGTATATTAAATGATGAAGCCTAATGTGGGGAGAACCTTGGGATAGATGTTTAAATATATGATAATGATATAATTTCCCTAGATATATTATTTTGAACAAGATATGTCCCATATTTTTATTCAAAAATGAGTGTTGACTAGGATGTTAATGGATTAGATTCCACATTATTAGGCAAATACTGGATGGTGTGTTGGGAATTTTGAAAGTCAACACTACCATTGGAATGGGACTTCAAAACACTTGTTGGTTCAATTATGTTTCTATTATTCCCCAAGCCTTCTTAGGGATGAGATACTCTAAGGTGGGGAGGTCACAATGAACCTTGTTTTGAACTAGATGAAATCCAATGGAATTTGAACCTTTGCATTTACTGGATGGTCCATTTTCTAAAAAGTCTTTAGAATGGAATTTTGAGAGTTTTAATACTTCAATGTATTGTTTTAGGATGTGGTTCAAGGACCGGTGGTTCCCTAGGTGTTCTGTCATGTTTCAAGAGTTCCTGTCTTTAAAATATAATGTTTGGAGGGTTAGATAGAGGTAAACGGTTTGTTTAAAACTATGTGGCCTCCAACAAAAAACTGTACGACATTTTTTAAGGGATTGTAATACCCCACATAGTTTATGTATGGTTTACCAGAACCATGTTCCTTGATCGTAAAATTAGATCTAAATGGGAAGTATGTTCGCATTGTTCATCAGATGGTTGTCACAGGGTTTGGCTGACCAGGTGACCCAAACTGTGTATTTTGTTTTTTAATGAAAGATAATAAATTAAATTTAAATTTAAATTTAAATAATTCAAATGATTTATTATTATTATTATTAAGTTAGATTTTAAGAAAAACCTAAAGGGTCTATCCTTCCCATGGTCGTGTGATCACCCTTGGTCCCTCTCCTTGGCCCCACATTACACCCCTCTCCATGTCTCCTCTCTACATAGCATTACCATCCAGATTTTCTTTTAATAATCATTAAATTCATTTAACTAAGCCTTTATCCTCTCACATCTACCTTTTCTAGTGGTTTTTTTCTCTTAGTCACCAATTTTTGTTAATTCTAAATGTAGGATTTTGGTTAGTCCAGATTATTGGTTTTCATCTATTAGGGCATGTGGTGCATCTTCTAATACTCCTTCATGCTTGTTTTGTCATCCGTCACTGAAGGAGTAGTGGTTCAGTTCATTTCGGTCTTCCCATCATCATTTTTGTGTATGTCTTTCTTCTTTCATCATTATTTCTCATTTTCTATTTTGGGATTTCATATATTTTTAGCTTTTAGTAAATTTTTATTTGTGCTGGACCTTTCCATGGTGATTTTGTGTCCTTAAAAATTTTCTTGTGTGTTTGGTCGTCTTTGTGGTGGGTTTGAGTCACTTGAGTCAAAGGTGACTTACTATGTATACATAAATAGGTATATATATATATATAAATATAAAATTTCCCCTATAATTCATATATTCACCCATGGCAGTCAATATATATATATGGAGATAGGTTTGCATGCTTAGATATATGGAAAATTCATATGGGTATAAATGGAAATGGGTGTATGAATATATAAGAATATATTTAAGGATATCCTTGTACATATTCATGGAAAAGAAAATATGTTCCTAGGGGAAAGGTGTATCTGTCTATATGTGAAGGTGAATATGCCTGGAGGTGGAAAAGGAAGCTTCAAGTGGTCACCAATGAAAATGTGAAGTTTTAAAGTGCTTGGATTAGTCTTTATCATATTGAGCTAGAATGTCATTCTTTTTACCTTTATATTTAATATTGTAGTAATTGATTGTTTTTTGGTCATTCCTTATATATTTACAGGTGTTGTATGATTCTTGAATGAAAATTTTAATATGATAAATGAATTGTGTTAAGATAAATATGATGTTTCTATAATAAAACCCCTCAAGGGAGGTGTACTATCTTCTAAGACAAAAAAACTAATGATTGGTTATGTATATCATGCTTAGTTTATTATTTTGAGTATTTCTTTCTAATTCATGTTAAATCTTAATAAGTGTTGCGATAGTACATGTACTCTGTTGTTATTATTAAATGATGTTTCCTCCTTTATTTATAAGTGTTAATTAGACCAATGCACCTTTTATGTTTATGAAATAGTTCGAAATGTAAAGGGAATTTCCCTTGTTGGTAATTTCTTAAATGAAAAGTGTACCATCAAAGCAACTCTTTGAGATTTGTAATTGATTTTTCATGTGTTTTTTAGTTAAATGACATGGGTTGATTTGAATATATTTCTCATTATGGATTGTATTCCATAAATGTAATAAATGGTTTAAATTGAATGGAATAAAATTTAAAAGGTGGAAAGATGAGGCTTTTAAAACATGTTTAATTGAAATTGTTAAAAGAACCCTGTTGTTATATTGGTCTTATATAAATTAAAATCAACATAGATTTTTCCTCATGGATTAAATTATAAATATGATGATGGGTTGATATAGGCTTTATAAATAATTTTCATTAGCGGTTTTCCTCATGAAATATATTATAAATATGATTATTCCTTATACATAGGCTATGAATGATGGAAAGAGGTTTAGATGAGCATGACATGTCACACTCTCTAACATCAGGTATTGAGTATGGAACATCATACTAGGGATACGATATGTGAGTCAGATTGAGGCACAATTTTCCATGATATAGTGTTTCATGGAGGCTCACTCTCCATCTATAGTGTTTTAGTATGGCATCGCTCACTCTATTGGGATGTAGGGAATATACCTTTTGTCTTGAGCTTTTAGGATCATTAGAATGGTAATAGACTGTGTGAGTTACACCCCAGTCTATAGAGCACTAGTATTCTTGGTATATGGCCATTAGGAATCCACACACACTTGGTTCATATAGGTGGATGCAATATATTACGATAATATTTATATTATTTCTATATATATAGTTTATGTTCATACTTTCATTCTAGATATGATCTGAAGTAGTTATAACCACCATGTGTCCCCTAGGAACCTTGGTGGTTTATTGTTAATTTATTCAGGGTTGTTTATCTCTTTATTTATAATTGGAAACTGCTTAATTTATATTTCATGAAATGGATTGGGCTAGACACCATGGGTGTTGGCCTTCGGATATTATTATCTCACACCCTGCTCGGTCTTCCATTACACCGGGGTACCTGAGTAGACCTTATATTTATAGTACCTTGGTTGATTTCTTGTGTTGTTTAGTTTTTACCTTGGAGTTAGGAGCATAGGATCAATACGAAGCACGAGATGCTCACAGAACTAATCATTGGGTAGTTATTCACTTACTATATTATATTACTTATTGTAATTTTTACAGCTTGTACGTGTAGCATAATATGTCATTCAAGAATTATTCTAAACTATAAATGATAACTTTTATTAAGATATTATATTATTCATCTGCCACTTCTCTTTATTTTATTACTGCTTTTTCACCTTTATTTTTATTATTATTTGGTAAACTATTTTAATAATTATATAAGAGTGTATATTCTTCCACTATCACATTCAGAGACCCTCAATACTAGTGGGTATCCTCTGGTATATCATGAGGCATTATTAAGGCCATGCGACCCACTATTCTGACTATTTTCTTAGTGTTCAATTGGGATGTGCCATTAAAATGTGGTATCAGATCATAGTTTTTCCTTTATCTTGCAATTTTTTATTGTTTGATAGGAGACTAGGAAATTTTTGGTACATGGAGAAGATTCTTGCCTAGGACTGATCACCCCACCCATATGGAGATGTCTAAGTGACTAGGGTAGGGATTGGTGATCATATTGTTCCTAATTATAGTTAATTTTGATTTCACCTTTTTTGATAAGTGTTTTTTGCTTCTTATTGATTTATGATTTTATTTAATTTTTCCTCCAAGCTAGGTATGGAAAGGATGAAGCTTACATGCATCATATATGTATATGTACCAAGAAAAATTCACATTCCATGTATATTCCATGCCATGTGGTTGCATTTATAGATTTCCTGCTGATTTTATTGCTTTCCTTTTGTAGGCCTTTTAGCGTCTAGGGTTTTCTTCAACATGCCTACTTTTATAACATGATTTGGTAAATTTTATCCATGCTGCCTATTTATTTTGAATTTTTTGTAAGTTTATATTCTATGATTATATGCTTAGTGTCATGATTCTCTATGTTTATCACTTAATGGGATGCTAGTATTGTTAGTTAATATGTAAATAGATTCATTGGCTAAATATATGAGATGAAATTAAACAGGATCTAATTTTCAATTATAAGGTGTTAAGGTGCATTATAACTGGGAAAACGTAACCCATGTAATCTGACCAACCTTGGTATTTATATACGATACAAAATGTTGTTAAGAATACAAATTCCACTAAAATTTAAATGTTGAAGTGAATTGGTTTCGACTAATGGGATCCAAATGCCAAACTATAATGTGTATGTTCTCTTTATAGGTTGGTAGATGGTCACCCATATAACTATTCCAATATGCATGACTATAGTTCATTTCTAAATGGTTATCAGTGTAAAGGTTGTTTAATTTTAATATGAAATGGACTTGTTAGCTTCTTAAATGCATAACTGGGCCCATGTAGGTCAGCTTGGGAATGTTTCTTATGAGATATCCAACTACGGGTGTTTACAATTTTAAAACCAAAACATCTTATATTATGTTTTATTTGGATGAACCCAATATGGCTTATTGGACTATCATACGTTGGCTTATCTATTATAACTTAAAATGAATTTATTTTATAAATTTCCTAAATTATGACAGAATGTCAATAAATGTTTTTAACTTAAAAATGACATTTGTTATGAATTTCATGTGTTCTTTGATATTTTTTTTAAAACATTAAAATGTTTAAAGGCTAAGTGTAAATCAATTTATTGACTTGGAAATGGAACATGTAGTGGTTTCCTTTGTTTAGAACCTCTTTTATGGTTAGCGTAGGTTTAATTTTTTGTTTCCTTAGAGTAGAATTGTGAGAATTGTCTATTGGAATTATCCTTTCTTGAAATGGATTAGAAGGTAGGATATTGTTATCGTGACTTCTATTAAGGGTAACCAAGTGAGAGGGTTAACACTTTTACATGGTAAGGGGATAGTCATGGTAGGTAGAACCATTAGTGGTTAAATGCCTTGATAACACTGTGAGTTTGGTAACACTTCATGTTGATCGGGCCTCATTTTCTATAGTAGGATTCTTAGATTCTGAATGAAACTATTTTTCATATGGACTGTTGTGTTTTAATTGGCCTTTTTTGGTTGTCAGAATCAATTAATGCTCAGTTTTAGCAGGTTAGACATGACTAGATTATGGTCGACCAATTCACATGTCACATGACCCTGTCCCCTTTCTTTGGGTGACATTGGAGGTCATCAGTCAGCTTCAATATAATTTGAGATAATGGGATATAGATTTAGTTTTGTGTGTGGACCATCCATTACATGAATTCGTTAGGCAGACAACCAATGGATAATATCAAATATGTGTTGTCTTGCTTCTAAAATTTTAAAGTAATATGCATCCATGTACGCATTTCCCTTCGAGAGGAATATTGTTTAAATAACCAGTTTGTTTTAGTAGAATCATTGAGACTTGTTATTTTGAGTGTGGGATCGGGTTATCTTCATAGTTGGATGACTGAGGCACTGAATGAAATCAAGTTGATCCCAATGATTGAGATGACATCCCTAAGACTTCAGTTTTTTAACATGTTGGTAGGTTTTGATTTGTATTTCTTTTTATGCTCTGATGTATGGGTGAGTCACATCAGTTTTAGTGGTTGTGTGTCCTTAAATTTAGAAGGAGAATAGTCAAGGAGGACTATTGGGAAATTGTCAGTTTTTCTCAAATTCCTTTGGGATTTCTAGTGTTAAATTGTGTTGGTACTCACTCATAAGCATGAAGTCATTGTGGTTAGATCTATGTGGAACAATTGGAAATGATTTTGTTCATAGAGGACTTAATTTCTTAATATGGAATGATCATAGAAATTCTTCAGGTGGTGAAGGCTTATGATTGGTTTGTGTTGATTCATCGGTAGGTGATGTTGTGATATTTTCAAGAAGTTTACCAGCAGTTATTCAACAGTTCTTTAAACTTTTTTCTTTCTTGATCTTCTATTAGTGTACTTTGGTTTAGATATGTTCATGTCCTCTATCTTGGAATTATCCTTGATACAGTAAGAGTGCATTAGTTATATTCCTCACTAATGTTTTAAAAGCTATTGGGTTGGTTTGGGTCGTATTCTTAGAGTTAAATGCTAGATGCGTGGTTTCTATCAAGGATTTGTTAATACTAAGTGAGGCTTGGGTTCCTATGTAGGATTACCTTGGATAGAATCCTGGACAATAACGATTTTCTTTTGAAAATATCGCTAGGTGGGTTCCCCTCTAGGCTCAGTCAATGATCTAAATTGGACGTCTTGGATTATACCAACGCCACACTTGTAAAAATGGAATGTGGACTACTTGGGGTTATTTAATTGGACTCTAATTCATGAATATCAGGTTTCCATAGACATACTATTAGGATCAGTGGTAAGGATTAAATTTAACGAGTCCAGAGGTTTGGATCTAGTTTTACCCATATTCTTTGTGCGGCGTGACAAATTAATGTTCAGGTGATGGTTTGACCAATAAATTCCCCTAGATGTTGAGTTTGATCCTTAAACGAACATCCTCATGATAAAAACTAGAATCATTTGAAGAAGGTGTTTTGGTTTAGTTTTTAATATGTTTTTCATATAAAATGATCATTGTTGAGAATTATCAGACATAAGAAACTTGACTTGTTTTTATTCATGTTTCTTGTGTATTATCTGAAGAAACCAGCTTTAACATGTTGTCATTTTAATGAGGGAGTGGTGAAAAGTTTGGGAATGACTTTCTTGGAATTTTTTTGTGACTGGTTCTAGTTTGGTCGATCGGGATTTGAACATTCCTTTATAGAGAGGTCCCTAACATGAGCTCAAATGTAATCGGGTTCACCCTATTAATAAAATCATGTGAGGATAATCATTATAACTTTAAGGGGAATGCTTCATAAGGAAATTCCAATAGTGGAGATGTACTCTTTCAGAATTGGCCTTTAAATGTTAAATCCTATAGTGGGAAGAACCTTGGGATAGATGTTTAAAGATATGACGATGTGATTGTGTCTCTAGTTAAATGTGATTTCATATGAAAAAGTTTTGATGTTTCATTCGGATAATGAGAGTTGGATCATGTTTTACTGTCCTAAGTTCCATGTTCTTAAGTATTTAATCGATGGTGCATTGGGCATATGGAAATGCAACATGAATTCTTGAATGGGACTTCATAACTCTTGTAGGTTGGTTTATGTTTCCATTGTTCCCTAAGGATTCTTGGTGTTGAGATGTTTTTAGGTGGGGAAGCTATAATGACTGGTGTTTTGAACCAGATGAAAATCCAAAAGGATTTGAACCTTTTAAATTACTAGACATGCCATTATTAAAACCAAGCTCCATAATGGAATTATGAGAGTTTCAGTACTTTATTGTGTTGTTTTTGGATGTGTTTCAAGGCCCGAGCATGACTTGAGTGTTCAATAATGTTTCAAGAGTGTCAATTTTTGAAATCACATGTTTGGAGGGTCTGACAGAGGTGCACAGTTTGTTTGAAACTCTGAAGCCTCTAGCAGCAAACTGTGTAGCCCTTTTTAAGGGATTATAATTTCCCACATGGGTTGTGCACTTTTGTACCAAACCATGTTTCTATCCCATATTTTTAGTACCAAACAGATAGTATCATTTCACTATTCATCCCATGGTTGGTGCACAATTTGGAAAATTGTGCAACCTAAACTGTGCACACGACTTTTTTAAATGAAATTAAAATAATTAAATAAAATAAAAAAAATACTAAATGATTTAATAATAAAATATTGGTATTATTATTATTATTTAGTTAGGTTTTTAGTGAACCCCTAAGGGTTTCTCCTTCCCAGAATCGTGTGATAACCCCCTAGGGAATTCTTTTCGTTTTTCCTAACACCCCTCTCTGTAGATCATTTTCACATGCCATTTCCACATGGATTTTCTTCCGATTCTCATTAGAATCAATGAGGCAAGACATTCTAATACCTATCCTACATTTTTTGGTGGTTTTTCTTCTCTCTGTCACTTGATTTTCATTCAGTCAAACCCTAGGTTTTGGGTTTATTTAGTTTTTTTGTCTTCTTCCCTTAGGGTGTGTGGTGCATCTCCTGATACTCCATGCATGGGTCAACATCCTCCACATAAGGTGAAATGGTTCAGAACATTTCAGTCTGACCATCATTATATTTTGGTATGTGTTCCTCCGTTCTTCATTATTTGTCAATTTATATTTGGGGATTTTGTATTTTTTGAGCTTCTAGTAATTTTCATTATGTTTGTTGGAACTTTATGCGGTGATTTTGTGTTCCTAATAATTTTTTAGTGTGTTTTTTCATCCCTGAGGTGGGTTCAAGTTTCTAAAGTCAAAGGCAACTCATCATGTATGGATAGGTAGACACACACACACACACATATATATATTTAAGTTCCCTCATTAAATATATATTCACCAATGGATGTGAATACATATATGGGGCTAGGTGTGAAAATATATATATATATATATATATGGAAATATATATGAGTGTAAGGGGAAATGGGTTTATTCATAAATAAGCATATATGTAAGGATCCCCTTATACATATTCGTGGCCATGTGAATATGTTCATAGAGGCTAGGTGTCCTAATTTCTATGTGATGGTGTATATGACCAATGTTCCATAGGGAAGCATTGATTTTCTCCAATGAAAACATCATGTACCAAAGTCATCATCTTAGTCTTCTTCATCTTTAGGTAGAATCTCATTCCTTTCCCTTTAAATTTTGGATTGTGGAAATTGATTTTTCCCCTCTTTCCATAGATATTAAATAGTTTTATAGATTCATGGATGAAATATTAAATATAATTAATTAATTGTTTAAATAGAAATATCATGTTTTTTATAACAAAACCCTTAAATGGAGGTGTGCCATCTTTAAGCTAAAAAATAATTATTACTTCTTTATATCATGCTTGGTTTATTGCTTGGAGTATTTTGTACGACTTATTCTTAGAGCATAATAAGTAGCATGATAGAACATGGACTATTTTTTTATTCTTAGATAATATGGTCCCCTTTATTTATAAGTGTTCTGAAGACCAATGCACCTTCTATGGGTTTGACTTAGTTCCACTTTTAATTGGAATTACACATGTATATATTTTCTTAAATAAAATTATCACATTCTAAGTGAATCTTTCATATTTGTAATTGAACTTTCATGGTTTTCATAGTTAAATGACATGTATTGATTTGAATAGATTGTTTAGGATGGATAAAATTCCATTAATGTAATAAATGGATTGTATTGAATCTAATAAAATGTGAAGGGGAGAAATGCCACGCCGTTTAACACATGTTTAATTGAAATTGTTAAATGGAACAACATTATTATATTGGGCTTATATAAATGAAAAAATGAGAGGTATTACATCATAGAATGAATAATGAATATGATTATTTTTTTTCTATTGGATTTATAATTATGTTTCATGATATGTTTTCCCTGATTCTACATATTATGAAAATTATTATGCCTTATACATAGGCCGTGAAAGATGGTTTGGGGTTCAGCTGAGCATATCACATCACACTCCCTTACTTCAGGTGTTGAGTATGGAGTCTCTCACCAATGATTTGATATGGGGGTTGGGATGAGGCACATCATTCCATAATATAGTGTTTCATGGAGGCTCACTTTCCATCCCAAGTTTTTTAGTCTGACATCTCTCACCCTATTGAGATTAAGGGAATCTACCATTTTTCTTGATCTTTTTGGCTTTTTAGGCTAGTCATATATAGTGTGAGTATCACCCCAATCCACCCAAAACTAGTTTTCTAGGTATATGGATATTTGGCATCTCCATACAGCTGGTTAATATATGTAAACACAATATATAACTATACTATATGTATTATTACAATATATATGTTTCTATTCAGACATTCTTTCAGACTGAGCTGGAGTAGGTGTAGCCTCGAGGTTTCCCTTAGGAACCTATGTGGGTTATTTTTTATTTATTCATTATTGGTTTTATTTTTTATACCTTGAAACTAGTTAATTTATATTTCACTATATGGATTGGGCTAGACACCATGGGTGTTATCTTACTATGATTATTTTCTCACACCATTTTCGGGCCTCCATTTCACTGCTGTACCAGATTATATAGTATATTTACATGAACATGGTTGATTCCTTTTGATATTGATGTTTTACCTCAAAGTTAAGAGCATAGGACCGAGCAGGATCTCGGGATACTCGTGGAGTTAGTTGTTGGGTAATTTGTATTTTACTACATTTTATTGCTTATTGTAATTCTTACTTCTTGTACTAATAGAATTGTCCTTCATATAGAAATTATTGTAATTTGGAATTGTAAATGTTTATTCAGATATCATATTATTCCTCAGCTTCTTGTCTTTCATTTTTTACTACATCGGCACTTTCCAGTCATTTATTATTTGATAAACTATCATGGTAATATGATATGAGGGTACAGTCTCCCCAATATCACATGACAAGACCCTCACTATTAGTCGATATCCTCTAGAGTATGGGGATATGTGTTTGAGGCCATGTGACCCCATGGTTCGATTATCATCTTTGTAGTTAGTCAAGCCAAGTCATTAGAGTTGTTTTTCATTTTCCTTTTAGTGGTTTAGTTACATTAATGGTTACAATATCCTCAACTGATTTTTTTCCTCTTCTTAGGTATCTTATATAACTAAAGAATAACAGAAATTTTCCATTCAATAAAACATGAACATTTTGAGATGTACCACGTCTTTCAATTGATTTTTTGATATCAGTTTAGGTAGAATCTAAGAATTTCTCTAAAAACATTTTTTTCCATTAGCATTATAAGCCAATTTCATCCATGATATCATCACAAAATTGATTGGGTTCTTTATCTTCCTCTCCATATCATCTTAGATATAAACATTCCGTTCCCTTAGTAACGTTATAAAAATATGATAAAATATCACTACAAAAAAATTGGCCTTTAACAACACCAAAAATGGATTTATTAGTTATTGAAAAGCACTGACATCATAAGCAATGTTAAAATCTCATGACTATTATCTGTTCTGAAAAAATCACTGATAAAAAAACATTTATCAGAACTTCTTAAAGTGCTGATAAAAGAATATTTATCAATGTTTTATAAGTGATAATAAAAGTCCATATTGCAGTATGTAGTAATAGAACACAGCAACACCCAAAGCACCATAAACACACCAAATATATCAATAAAAACATGTTCCAATTCATAATTAAAATGAAATGAAATTTACAACATAAATACCAAGAAAAAAAATTATATTATAGAAATTTCAAACATTGTTTTAGAAAATTACATAAATAAAAATTATTAAATACATTCAAAACAATCCTAACAATCAATGTTACCATTATTTACATTGAATTTATTTTTCAAACTTCCAACATAGCATGAGTAGCTTCCAAAAACCACATCAACTTGAACAAAATAATCCACTTGTATAAGAAAGAAATTATTATATAAGTAATATTAAGAAGAAATAAATTAAACTTAAAAATGAAATATTATATTAATTATATGGAAAATAATTTTACTATAAAAACATCATGATTACCTCTATGATTGGTGAGAGGTTGCATCATTTCAGTTCTTGCAAAGGAAGTGGAAGTATCTTGAAAGAAAATGATAAATAAAATACTACATGCATGAAATTTTTTAAGGGAGAAGAACCATGAATGTTAGATAGAGATCCCCAACTCAAAAAAAGAATCCAACTATATAAGAAAACAATAATTATGTGATTATTTCAAAAAATAAAAGAATTAATCATAAATATGAAACAATACATTAATTTTATGGATAATGATTTTACTTTTTAAATATCAATATTACCTATGTGACTGAGAAGATGCAGTGTCATTTCTCTTCTTGAAAAGGTAGTGGAGGTAACTTAAAAGAAAGAGATAAATGCACCACTACATGGGTGAAAATATTTTAAGTGATAATGGGCATGAAGGATGGATAGAAAACCACAACTTGAACAAAATAATACACATGTATAAGAAAATAATTATTATTGGAGTAATACTAAAAATAAATGAATTAAACATAAATATGAAACAAAAAATTAATTTTATGGACAATTATTTTACTATGAAAACTTAAAGATAACCTATGTGATTAAGTGGAGGCAACATCATTTTTCTTCCCTCAAAGGAAGTGAAGGTAACTTGAAAGAAAGTGATAAATTCACCACTTCATGGGTGAACATATTCAATGGAGAAGTAGTACAAAAGTTGGATAGAGAACCCCAACTCGAACAAAATAATCCACCTGTATAAGAAAAAAAAAATTATTTGAGTAATACGAAAATGAAATTAACTAAACATAAATATAAAACAATAAATTAATAATATAGATAATGATTTTACTGTGAAAACATCAAGATTCCCTAATAGAGCACAATAAAGTTACCCAGTTACCCCCAGAATCGATTTTATTTGTTATCAAACAAGTTTCACAATCACATGTCAATAACATATCACATTTACAAACACATGTAATTCCAAATAAAGTACACATATTGTTCCATGACTAGAAAACCAAATCCCCATTTGAAAACATATTCACACCAAATCATTTAAAAAATATACCCCACAACTATTATATATCTTAATAATTCATCTAAAAAGTTTCCTACAATAACCCCTGGAGGCACCACAAAACTTTACATAAAAAACACAAAAGTTCACATGAAAATGAATCTTTTAAAATCAAACATACCACATAACATCATGGAACATAATTTCCACCAATTTTATAATTTATAAAATCTGTTAATTAATTCATAGAATACTCCTAATTTACAAAGCTAGAGATTACACCAATTCACAACCAATTACATAGAAAGTCCATTTTCTTAAAAATATGCACACAACCTGAAATAATCTTCAAAACATGTCTTCCATCCTTTAAAAAAATTGCAATTCACATTAAAAAAGGTACAAAATGTTCAACATGAAAAAGTATGTCAATTTCCATTAAGAATGTACTTCAAAACCAATCTGCATTTATGAAGCATTGAAAAAATTATTTTCACCTTTCAAACACCCAAAAACCCCTTCCACAGAACACCACACTAAAACAGACACACCCAACATATCAATAATCTTTTACAAAACCAAAAACCCACACAAAGCATGCCAAACACATTGGAAACACATTTCGCATCACTCATGCCATATAATAAACCATTTCCACATCCCAAATTTAATTTCTAGTACAAATTGTTCATTATTTAAACAATTCACAACTCATACTCAAAAGTGAAAAACAAGACTAACATGCCGAAAATGATCCATTTCCCATCAAAAATCCCTTTTCAACATACGCACACCTTAAGAACCCACAAAGACACATTTCTTACTACTCAAACAAATAATTGAGCACTTCCACTGATTTTTCCAAATAGGGACTATACAGAAACATAAAAATTCATCTTTAGAAAATTTACTTTCTTCACAAATGCATGTCAAATCATTTCTAAAACATGTTCTCCCCACTAAAAGAAATTATAGAGCATGTGAAAATTAACCAAACAAGAAAATTAAATTATCTAAAATTATTAGGGCTTGGAATCGCCTAACTTAGCAGAGAAATTGTTGGAAAGTTATGTGAAACCCTACCCATATCCCAGCCGCAATCGAATAACAATTGTTAGAAGAGATGTTCATGCAACTAGAGCACCAGTAATAGTCGAGTGTTGTGATTTGAGCTTCACTTCACTGAGGAGGAGCGCTAACAGTATGTGGATTCTGTGGAAACCTCCTAATATCGCAATGAGTTCACAAATGGTTAGGGTTTTTAAAATAGATCGGGAAACTTTTATCAGCACTAAAAATGTGCTGATAAAACCATTATTCTTCAGCATTAAAATTAGAGAGCTGATAAATATTCTTTTTATCAGCACTTTATTTAGCGCTGATAAATCCTTATATTTATCAACGCTTTTTCCGCCCTGATAATGATTCTTTTATCATAATTTATTAATAATGCATTGTTAAAGGATTTATAATTATAAATATAAAAAAATTTTAAAAATTATAAATACATAATAAATATATATAAATATCAATATAGTAAATATATTCCTTTTTAAATATATTTTTTATAAATTTATATTTACTTATTTATAATTATAGAAATAATTTTAAAAAAATATAATTTATATCATCATATATATTTACATAATTATAAATATATATTTAATAAATATATATAAATATAAATATAGTAAATATATTCATTATTTAAGAAAATTTATTATAAATTTAATGATTATTTAAATATACATAATTATTTATATATAATTTTATAAATACTTTAAAAAATATTTATTTATTTATTTATATAAATATATAATTATATAAATATAGTGACTCTACGTTTATAAATATATATATATATTTATAAATATTTTTATACAAATATATTTTTAACATTATTAATTAATATATCATTTTTATTGCATTCATATATGTTAAAATTGCGTCAAATTTAATATATTTAGAATAAATACACTTTAACAATATTGAAAAAATGGATTAGTTTGGTGTTTGTGTATTGTATATAAAAATGCATTAATTACGTATATGTAAAATCAATATAACACACATTTGAGGATTTTTTGATGCCTCCTATCCCTCCCTGACCGCTCTATCTCTAGATATTCTCCTCATAGTGAATCCTCCTCCCAGAATCATAGCCTTCGCCTTCGAGTGCTGATCCTATCTACTCTTATTTCCATTGTTGCAGCTTTCTGCTCGATCTTCTTTACTCCGGTCTTGCTATTGTGAGTTTTGTTTCACTGCTATTTCAGTCTTCTCCATCATGATTTACCCTATCTTGGTCTGTAACATCGTAGGTAAGACCTCTTGGTAGGTGTTGGCGGCTTCTCGCAGCGGCAGACCTTTGATATCCTTGGTTCTAGCTTCTTCAATTCATTCTTCTAGGGTTTCAGCCCTAGTTTCCCCTTTCTCATTACTTGGTAGTTCATTCAATGGATCTACTCCAACCCCTTTTTCTTGTTTCCCTTAGGATTTAAACCCCAGTTATCCTCTTTCTCATTTCATGGTGGTCTATTTTTTTCCTTGCCCCTTCTCTACCACTCCACCTTGCTCTGGATTCTGGATCCTTTGCTCCATTCTAGGTTGGTTAGGTGAGACAGATACCATGGAGGATTTGGGATGTTCTTGGGGAGTAGTAAGAGTTTCTAGGTGGAATGACCTATGGTGGATTTCTCCAATTTCAATGTTATTTCGTATACTCCTATAAATATGGCTCTGGTACTCTTTCTCTTTGTGGATGGGGACTTTACGTTACGGATACGACAATGATAATGGGGATTATTTTCTGTTCAACGGATTTTGATTAGTTTTTTTCCTTAATGTTATCAATGAAGTTGTTTTCATCTATGGTTTTTGGTTTTGTTTGTTTTTTAGTATAATGGCTACTGGACGTGTTATTCATTATGGTGGCATGATTTCCAGATAGTTGGCGATGGCAATGATGTTGGTGTTCAGTGGTTTTCTGATTTTGGAAGTGGACATCGATGAAGATGACGTCTATGTGGATAATCTGGTAGTGAGGACATCGACGATAAGACTAATTATGGTGGAAAGTAGTGATGTGACCATCTGACGTGACTATCTGACACGGTTTGAGGCCTCCCCGTGTTGGATGATGGATAGTGTATCACATTGGGTATGCGACTTGAGGTTCATGGCTCGAGGTTATTGATTTTGTTTGATTTGAATTTTGAAAGCTTAACTTTTAATTTTGAATTTTGAATGTGCAATGTCATGGTTTTAAAATTCTTGATGATGTGGACCCTATGTATGGTTCCCACTTACAAAAAAGAGGATTTTTAGAAAATACTAAAAAAGGTTTTTTGATATAACACACACTTGTTCTATGATTAATTGAAACATAAAACAACATTCAATTATATGTCGAGTACTATGAAATTATAGTCAATATTTTTTATTCATATTAATTTTTAATTAAAATCCATTATTCTTTAAATATATGGCTATTTAATATAAAATGGATAAGTATTTTTTAATATATAAATTAATATGTATCTATATATTTAATAAATACAATTTAATAGAATTAAATATCATAATTATCTAATTAATAAGTTTTTTAATAATTAATAATGTATAATAAATCTAATCATTTTTATCAATAATAATTTAATTAATAAAAAATTTAATATTTTTTATTTATTTTTTCTTCATTTCTTTATTTCATTTAATTTATATAAATACTAACCACCACTAATAATAAATAGCTGATAAAGGATACCCATTATCTGTGCTAATATTAAAATGTTGATTAAGGATACCCTGTATCTGCGCTAAAAATAATGCACTAATAAAGGATACCCTTTGTCAGTGCTAAAAATAATGCGCTGACAAAGAATACCTTTACCAGCGCTGATAATGGTTATCTTTAATTAGTGCTAAAAATGATGCAATTATAAAAGGTTAAATTTATTATCACTTTATTTAGCACTGATAACTATTCTATTTATTATTGTTTTTATAGTTCTGATAATTACTAGCACTGTTAAATGATTATTTTGTAGTAGTGCATCTATCCATAGAATAAAATCGTTATCTCATCTGGTCCATTCTTAATAGTTTCAATATATGACCATATTTTAATAGAAATATCAAATTTATCGAAATATACTAGACATTGTATCAAGTAGATGTTATATATCATGATTTTTTAATGTATCCCATTTCTTGATAATAGAAAAGTTACAATCTACATAAAAATGATTAGAATTTCAATTATTATATGTTATGTCTTTTTAACATTATCATTAATCAAAAAATTAATTTTCTTAGCATTGGATTTGATAATCAATCCATGATATTCTAATCATTTGGGAGATTCAAAGAGATATTCCACGTCACATGGTACAATAAGATACACAACAAAATATTCTAGGGTATTGACAAAATTTTGAATTTAGACAAAAAAGGTTACATTTTTAACACTTTCGTCTTCTATGATCTTTTTAGACCTATAGAATTCATGAATCAATAATGCATAATACAACTCACGTTCCTCCATTATAGAAGTAAGTTCTCATTATCCTGGAATACTAAAAATATCTTCCAGCACGAAATCAACCTGCTCAAATAGATTAGAGATGAATATCTAAGGCTTTAAAAATTTAAATAAGACATAAAAATTTAGTTAAATTAGCAATAAAATGAAATTTAGGGAAATGACTAATAATTTAAAATTTAAGTAAAAGAATAAATTTTTTGTAATTTTTGATTAATTTAAAATATATTTTATAATAATTATAAGTTTTCCTCTATTTTATAAAAAACATGATCTTTTTCTTTCAAAGATGGTTCAAAAAATGTTTTAAAATATGTTTTAGGTTAATTTGAAAAATAACAAATAATTAAAAGTAATATAAAAACCGTCAAAAAATATCATTGAATAAAGCTAATAAAGGAATTGTTGTAATAAATTTTTTGGTAGAATACATAAATTATGTAAAATAGAAATACCAAACACATGAGTGAGATGCGTTCTAGTGTCAGTGTGCAGTGATATTTATCTCTAGAATTTTTTCTTCATAAAAATATACTTATTTTGGTTGATAGGTATTTTTAAAGTATATTTTTTGAACCCACATCTGACTAGTTTTATGATTTTTATGGGAAACAAGTTCTAATGATATAAATTATCTATGTCATCTAGAATATTTATCTTTGTTGAGTGAGAAGTATTTCCTCGAATATTATCCTCATTGAGATAATATATAGAAAGGTACATTCCTTGGTACAAAATTATTTGACTAGTGCGGTGAACAACTGGTGAATTCAGTACCTATATAGGATATATTTCATTGTGGTCTGATCTAACCATACTTATTCTCAAATTCTTCCCTTCCATTGGTTAACATGGTCATTAGATTTATAAAACTCTCAATTTAATACTTTAGCATGAAAAGTTTAGTACTATCTTGAAAAAAATTCATACACTTCGAATTTTATTTCTCATTATTATTCATTTCTTCATCTATCAAGTGATGAAATTTATTTACATTATATTTTCTATTTAGATTAGTACTATGTTCTGCAATTTTTCATTGGATCTTTGTAATATAGAAAAAAGTTTTCCATTATAATTTATTATTTTAAAAATATTTTTCACAACCTTTTCAATTATTTCTTTTCATTAAAAAATGTATCATATTGATATATATATATATATTGGAACATTTAATTCATTTTTTCACATTCTATAATATGGGATCACATTTAATCTTGAGTTTCATGATATTTTTCATCATTATTTAAAAAAGATAAAATTTAATTATTAGAATCATTTTCATAAGAATAAAAACCTTTTGATTATATAGTCATATTTTCAAGGGCTTCTGTAGTTTTTCATCCCATGAAACAGTTTTTAGATTTTTTATAAAATCCAATTATTTTTCTACATTAGTCCCCATGTTCTGATGAACTATTTGATGTATAATTACAGTCACTTATGCTTCTAAAATCCATATCATTTATACATTTCTTAATTTTTTTCTTATAATATTTTCTATATGTTCTTCAATCAATATTAATAAACTTAGAAAATTGATGTAGAATATAAAAATATAAATCGATATATGTATGTTTAGAAGAACATTTATTTTTAAAATTATACATTCTATCTCTCTTTTATATTATATAAATTCCATTGAAGTTATTATTTATGAATAAATTTTTTACATATTTTCATGTTCTCATTTTATAGGATCACTTTCACCAAAATATGTATTCTTTATTGAGCATCTTCTAGATGAAACAGATTTATAATATCCATTATTTGAATTTAATATGAAAGTAAAGGAACCCTCATTATTATTTTTCAATTTCCCTACATATTTATTCATATCAATGTCATACTACAATAAAATAAAAATTAATTCACCTAGACATAGTATTGTAATATTCTAGGTTTCATTAATAATTGTCCTATTTTTATTTTCCACGCATTCAGAAAAATGTGTTTAAATTTTTTAATAAGTTGATCATTATTAAATTACTTTTATCAAAGGTACTGTAAGATGATGAAGGTAGTTAAGAATCTATTATGAATTTGAGTAAAAAATTCACCAGGTAGATAATAAAATTATTGATAATTAGATCTTAACATTTATCTTTCATTTTCAATAACTTTTATTGTTTCAAAATGAGTAACTTTATGTTATTTTTTGATTTTTCATGTTGTTATTAATAATGAAACATGACTGTATATATTTAACTAAATTGAATATAAGAGAGTATTTCTATGTTTATAATTAAACAAGAATTCATTATTTTATTCTCTTGAAAAATTATTAATCTATTTCTGAAGAATTGTTTTATTATTGACGAGTGTTAGAAAGTTCTCAACACCTATATTAATCAAAAATGTATCTATTTGATCATGCCAATAATGAAAATAATTTCCATAAAATTTATTTTTTATGTTTGGAATTATATTTTTGATTGATCCAACATCAACTATAAAGACCAAGCCTTCTCATACAAGGATATTGCATCTTTTTAAATGAATATTCATTATATTAGACAAACATGTGCCTAAGGATCGTAAAGGTTTAGCGCCTTTAGACACTTGGAACACTAAAATCATAATTATTGATTGATCTTCAATGTATCAAATAGAAATATTCCCCATTATTACTCATACTTTAAAAAATAATCCATAACCTAGGTAAATGAAACATAAGAAAGGGTTAACATATATGATTAGTAATAATAAGAAAGGATGATTGCATGACATGAGAATAAGGGTTTGAGAGAAAGATCATAACATTTCAAAAAAATACCCTAAAAATAAAAGATAATAATCATGAGACATAGAATAAATATTGTTATTTCATAAGAATTGAATCATAAGGAAATCAATTGAAATGATCCATGAGATCATAACATTGGAATAAGACATATAATCATGGTGTGCACATAATCATAAAAAATCATTTCATTAGTAGTCAATGATTATTGTAAAAAAATATCATGGAATACTATGGGTGGATACACATATTGGTATGGACACACCACCATTACTAGTGGAATAACTTTCCTCATAGTGGAATGAGTTCACTCCCCAAACCATCAAGGTAGTCAAGGTTCACTCCTCGGACCATCATAATGGACAAAATATCATACTAAACATAGTTCACTTCTCATTACAAAACTATATATCTCATGGTATTTAAATCGTTACCCAATGAATTTGAGGGAGATATAGGACCAACCCATAATTGGATATAACTTGACCACATTACTTGGTTATAACATAACCACCTTCCTCTGTTATAATGTAACCTTCTTCCATGGTTATAACAAAACTATCATCCTTGATTATAACATAACCACCATAAAATAATGAATGCTGTAAATATTTTTTCCAAAATATCATAAAAATCATAATATCATATCCCATGAAATTTAATGGGTTTCATTAACATTTCAACAAAACATGACATCTGTAAAATAAATAGTTTTCATAATAATTTTATAATTTCATCAAAGAATAGCTCGTTGAAAAAAATAGAGATTCATAATAATTTTATCATCATATAACATGTGGAAGAGAAATTAGTTTAAAAAATCATCTAATAAAAAACATAGAACATTTATATGAAGAATAATAATGGTATCCTTTGATTATATCCATAGTAAATCATAATTAAAATCAAATATGTCATCTTATATGGAAAATGATTTTGAAAGAAAAATCACAAGAAATGTTTTTTGAGGAAAATATTATTACTTTTAAAATCACTTTTCATGAATAATATTTATAAAATATTTTGGAAATCCTTTTTATAGAAAATAATCTTGAAAAAATATCTTTAAAAATAATTTTAAACATTTATTTACAAAAATATCCATTATTATTTTAAATAAAAGTTTTTAAAACATGAAAAAATTTAAAATAATTTTATTTTAAAATAACTCTAAAAAATTATAATAGAATATTCAGAAAAATAATGGTTAATATGCTATTTAATTATATTTATTTCTTACATGTTAAAACAGAAATTTATTTCACATTATTTGAATAAGAAAAATGGTCATTTTTTGGAAAATTACATGAAGATTATTTGAAAACAATTTTGTAAAAAAATAAAAAATGGGTAAAAATTTATTTAAAAAAATTCTTTTGAGAATTTGATAATGTTTATTAAACCATTCTCTTAGAATGTGTGAGTTTAGATGAAAAATGAGTTCTTTACCCAAGTGAGAAAAAATTTAATATTTTCTAAAAAATATTTTCTCACTTATTTAAGGTAAAAAAGATTGAATAAATGGTACTATTAGATTGAAATATAATGAATAACTAGAGAGGAATAAATTATAATATTTTATTGATAGATTGATCATATTATTTGATCATTGTAAACATAATAATAATAAATCCTGATAATTGATTTGATTGTAACAAAAACTCATTACAACTTTGGTAACATTAGATCTTAATTCACACGAAAGAATATAGATAAATGAAACATTTTATATCATGAAAATAAATAAATTCATGATATTACATATCAAAATGGGTTTTATATACACCTCATAAAATAAGAAAGGTGCATAACATAACATATGTCCCAAAAAAGGAAAATTCAATCAAAGATCCCATACCACATTAGAAACTTTTAAATATAAATCCTTATAATGAATAAAATAAAATGAAACATTAAATGTAATTAAATTAATGTTTTTAATTATATAACATGTCAAATAGGATGTATATATACCCCACAAAATAAACGAGTATTGAATTTTCATATGTCTCCTAGAAATAAAAGAGAAACTAGAAGTCCCTTACCTTAAGACTCAAATTCATTAATAAAAATTCGAACCTCCTATATAATAAATATAAGTTTATTATAAATATATTATATAACCATAAATTATATATATCATACCATATATGATTTACTTATGTCCTTTTATTACCTATTTATCAAAAATTCAATGTTAAAGCTGTAACGCCCCGACCCTAGTTACCCCGAGTCAGTGCATTATTATATAACATTGGCATGAAACAAGGAATAATGTCCTGAAAGACCAATCTTTTTAGTATTACTGGAATTAAGATACATACATAAGTTCAACATTACCACTTAAAAAGAAATACAACACAAATTTATTCCATTATAAACATCTAAGCCTCCTAGATTATTCCTAAAAGTCACTCATAACTAACTTCTTCAAATCCTGGGAAAATGAAACATAAAAAAGGGATGAGCTCAAATGCTCAATAAGGGTAAGAAATACAGCGGAAGATAACAAAAACATTAGGCATGGGGAATAAAAAAACACATGCCTTTACAAATAATAAGCATGAACACTTTATTGGAGGAATATGAATTGAGTAAATAATTCAATAATAAAACAGTCATGAGTATTCTACTAGTTGAATAACCACATGAACCATGATTATTATTTTCATAATAAGGGAATGTATAATGATGGAAATTATAAAACATCTTGTCAAGGCCCTGGAAAAGACGTCTAAAAATGTTTTAGGCCTTAGCCAAAACCATATAACAAATTGGGAATGACATCATCCAATTCCAAGTCAAATTTTCCCAATAGACCTACCGATGCACCGAGGAGCTATAGAAGGATCCACCTGTCACATACTAAGTCCAATAAATTTCTTATATGAAAAGGTTGAAAAATAACATAAACATTCGTATTAAAACTAGCATACAAAATGTCAATACTTTAACCAAAAACCATGAATGGTATAAAAATAACACATCCATGGTCAAACATATCACAAAATCTTTAACACAATATGGAATATTTGTATCATGATAAATCAAATTCGAACAAGTTTAAAATACATCAAATGATGTTGACATAGATGAAATGAAAACTATTTGAAATAAATTCATCTTTCTATTTTGAAACCATTTAAGAGTAAAATAATTATAAAATAAAACATTTATTTTGAAAATATTCTTATATGATTGTAAGGTAAGCTTCGATGATGTTATAACGGCGAAAAATAGTTGCACCTATCGTATAAGTTAAAAAAACATTCTTACCTTAATTTTGTCAAAAAGGTCATAAAGTATCTAGTTTGGAAAACAAAAAAATATTCCTTTCAAAACATATAAGGTAAAATATGGGTATAAATGAATTTAAACCATAGTTTAGTAAATAGTAAAAATGTTTTAAAATAAATTTTTAAGAAAACGTGGTTGTGGATGATAAAGAGGTCCCAGTAGATACTTACATAAAAAAACCTCGGATAATAAAGAGATTGTGAAATTAACCCTTGCCTTGTACTTTTCCTAGGTTGTGGGTATGTTAACTTAATGTATAATAGTTAAATCATTGTTATTAAATTAAAATAGAACTATATTCATAAATATGATATCATATATGTTCCTCTAATATTTCTTTGTTAATAATATTTCTATAGTATCATCATTTTAGGTGTTAACTGATTCATTTTCCATTGTATGCTTGGTTACATAAGACATGATTGTTATGGATAGGATGTATTTGATTCATATGAATAATTATATTAGGTTAATAAAAATTATTTTTAATCATAAGATGAAAATTATTTTTGAATGATTACAATGAGGAATGAATCTCAACACGTTTGTGGAGACAGTAATCCGTACATACACACGAGTGAAAATATCATTATATTGATAGTGAAATCATATGTAATAGGATGGTATATAATATATAAATAATTATTAACATATTATATTTATTATTTACATCAGTTATGCTCATTATTATACCCATCTAAATAATGAAGTGTTTGAATGAAAACTACACCACGACATGGAGATGGTAAGTCGTACGTACGCACGTATGGTGACTTTGTCAATCATATGATGGATAGAATAATGAATATGGTTGTACCACATATATAATAACATCACAGTATATATAAGATACTGGATTTATTATTTTACAATGGAAACCACAAAGAAAGAGGATGTGTAAGATGAAAAGAACTTGAATGAGGTGATGAAATATTTACCTCTTCTTCGGGATCTTCCTTTTTAATTGATCAAAAGGGATCCTTAGGATGGATTTATAACCAAAGGAAAGAATATAGGAAGAAGGGAGAAAATTTGGGAGAAAATTATGGTAGGTTTTGGCCAAGCCAAATGGCTTTGGAGGAGTCAAATTTAAGGAATGGAAATTACCCTTTTATAAGAGAGGTGAGGGTCACTTTAGGAAAAGCTTGAAATATTATTTTATAATAAAATAATATTCGGTTTATAATGGCTCAAAAATGATTCATTTCATGGATAAAGTGGGTATGGGTTAGAAACCTCTCAACCAATAGGTTTTAGACCGGTTTAGGTCACCATATTAACATTATCTTTTAGATTTAACTCTTAGTTAAATAGTTTGACATTTACCATGTGTCTTTGTATTTTTATATTATATAGTTAATAAACTTACTATAATCTAACAAGAGTAATCCAAGAGGTTATTTATTAATATATATAACCTTATCTAAGTCTTTGGGGCTAACCTTATATTTTTAGGAATATTACATCAATTAATAATATAGTATTTGTTTTAAAAACACAATTATGTCAATTTTGACACTATTTAGTATTTGATTTTTTTTGAAATACATTAAAACTTTATAAATTAGAATAAAATTTATTTAACCAACCCTAAAATGTCATATTATCCTAAAAAATTAGTGTAATTTGTCAGAAGTCTCAATTTACATTTATTTGGATATTTCTAATTTGAATTATTTTAATATTTCATTAATAAGGTAAATACTGCATCATCATTGTGTCATAAATAAATTAAATCATTTAATGTCTAAAAATTATAAATAAAATACCATTATTTAGGAAATATGTTTATATTTCTAATTAATATTTATAGTCTAATTTATCTTATGTATAACCCTATATCAAAAATGGTTTAGTGATTAACCATTGAATTTATCTCTTTTCACTCTTCTTTAAATAAAATAATAATAAATGTCCTAATCTTATTCAAGTAGACCAAAGAGGGTCATATTTTGTTCTTAAGGTTGTTTGTGGTCTAATTATACTTATCAAATAGAATTAGGATATGTTTTAGGGTAATTATAATATCATTTTTACCCTTAATTACCCTATTTACTTTTAACCGTTGTAAAAAAGTCAAAAGTTACTATTCACCAAAATATTATTTTCTTCTTATTGAACCAAATTTTACTTTGATTTCAACCGTGTCTCCCAAATTTTTGAAATTCAACACATAGAAGCGGTAAAATTATGTTTTATGCAAATTTGTAAATGATTCTATAAGGTGGGTAAAAGATGGTAAAATGTTCGATAAAATTTTATATATCTAAAATTTTTATAAAATGAATCCAATGAATTACGTTGAAAATATATAGGTTTTATATATCTATTTTGACCTAAAATAAATTAAAATAAAATAACTAATTATTTAAATAAAAAGACAGTTTTAAATAATAATGTAGTGTTCTTCACTATTCATCAAAAATTGAAAGTTTTCAAAAAAATACCCAAAATTCACCCTAAGCTAATTTTGATAATGTTAATTCAAAAATGAAGTACATTTTAAAAAATAAAATTTATAAAATTTAAAAAAGTTGATATTAATATTCATAACAGCTACTTTGATTGGTCACGGTGTGTTAGAATCTCTAAGTTGTGTACAATGCAACCTATTTCATTATTCAAAGAGAAACATAACATCGAACCTTGGGGTGTTACAAAAGTTACTTTTCAAGTAATAACCGCTTTGTTTTTCGTATAAATTTTGTTTTTTTAATTTTCAGTCCTACTAATTTCATCGTTGTAACATCATATCCAGAATAATTATCATATTTATATTTATATTATAATTTAATTACCCATCATGAATTGTGGTTTTGAGAAATGATGTATGTTACGATCATGGAGATGATTGCTCTAACATATGCACAAGTAATGCTTTCATTTTTCAGTGATCACTATGGAATGCAGGTAAGTAAAATATTATATTTTAAAAATGAATATAATATCATGAATAAAATATTATATCTTTAAATATACTTATATATATCATCCATGATTTTTGTTGATGAAAATAGAGTCATGTCACTTTATGAATGTGGTAGTCCAGACATAATCAGATGATTCTTCATATTTTAGTGAGTGATAAGATAAGAAATAAAATGATATATTATATTTTTAGAATGATAAATATTTCATTAATATCATAATTATTTTATTTATAACACATATTTTTATTTAATTCATTCTTTTTATCTTCCATGTTAAAATATAGTGAAAATGGTTTACATCACTTTATATGGTGGTGGTCTTCCATGAACATGAATGACGTTTTTGTATCCCTTACAGAATTGAAAGTAAAAAAGTTATATATGATATAATGACTCCATAGGTATAATTTTGTAATAGTTATCATATACATACTTTATATCCATCCATATATCCAACCATGAGTGGTGGTAAGGAAAAAACGAATGACAATAGTTGGCGAGTTGGTTGTTCGTCGTACATAGGAATGATGATTTCATAACCCATTTAAAGAAAGTGGAAATTTTTGTAGGTGGTGAAATTAAAATAATGGCATGTCAGTATATAGAAGTTACTAAGGCCGTTATATCATAATAGTTTAATAATAATTGAAAGAGGCATAGGTGGAATACTATAAAAATTCTCGTTGGAGAATGTTACCTCTTCTTCTGGTAACCTATATAGGATTGCACCAAAATCCTTCAAAAGATGGATTTATAACAAAAATAAGCCTATTAAGATGATATGAATGATGTTCTGATGTGATTTTGGTAGGATTTTATCAATCAAAATGGCTTTAAAGGCATGATAAAGTTCATATAAGGGGTGGAATTTCATAATTGATGAGGAGTGGGATTTTTCGAAATACCCTAAAGTATTAAATAATGGTATGTTAGGCTCACCTCATGAGGCTAAAAATTTAAAAATAATTTATTTTATGGATTATATTTTCTTTAAACACCTCACACACATGTTTTAAACATGAAATTCCATATCCTTTAAGTTTTACTCACTTTTACCATTTTAACATTCACTCTGATAACTAGTTTATTTTATCCTAGGTAATTTTTCCATTAATACTAGAATAAGAAGATCCCTATTAGATAATATAGACCAAATTATTACCAATATTAAATATATTTTTTAAAATAAAAAACTTATTTTCATGGAATATTAATTTTAACACAAAATCATGTAACATAAAAAAACCATATTTTAACGATAATCAATCTAATTAATCATTCATTTTAACGAATAATTATTGTGAAAAATTTATTTAACCATATTAGATAATAGAATTAAACTAATTCAAAAAATGGAATAATATTTTTCAAATTCAGTTCACATAATTAGAAAATTTTAATTTAAAATCAATCTCAAAGGAGTGATTAGAAATAGGGTTATTAAAAATAAAATGGTCTATAGTTTACAATTTTTTTATATTCAAATTCTTTATCAAGTTTTTTTTTCAATGAACTAAATTGGATTAATGTATGTATAGTTAAAATAACTTTACTTTTGAACCAACTTAAAATATAACATAACTTTAATAATAAATTTAAAAACGAAAGAGTCTTAAATTAATAATATGTATTTACACCTACACATCAAAAAATAAGACTTTTGAGAATAATCAAAAAAATTAACCATAAGATAATATTGATAATTTATTTTAAAAATCAATATTTATTTTTCTTAACTTATTTATTTAAAAGTGTTAAAAATTAATTTTATTAATGTTCACATAAATAAATAAAATACATTTTTTGAGAAAATAAAATTTTCAAAATGATTAAAGACTTCATAAAAACCTAGGTGCTTTTTATACCAATATGTTTCCTTTATATAAAACAATTATAATTTATATCGAAAAATTATTTATTACTATTCATATCACTATTTTTACCATATATTTTATAACAGTCAATTTTAAATAACTCAACTAATAATATATCATGGTTTTAATAAAACAATATGTCATGTGTAACTTAAGCTTAACCAGTATTGTGTACAGCCAAATCCTAACTTGGTGTTTCTTGTAATGTAATCTATAAAATAAATTGAATTTATTCAAAATAATAATAATTCATGAAAACATATTGTGTTAAAGTTTACCCCCCCTGAATATGAATATTTTCCTTGATATTCGTTACTATGATACAAAAAAATGATGAGACTTATTCCTTATCATTTCCTAACGTTACCATATAGTTTCCTCAAAATTTTGGTTTCACTAAGAACCTTCGACCAAATATATGGTCTTGTTTCATAATTCTTTCCCTTTATGATCCAAAGTCTCTAATAGTTGTTCCTCATAACAAATTTCTTTATCCAGTGGTGTTACCTCTAATTTTAGTACATGCTAATATTTAAGTATATACTTCCTCACGAGAGACACATGGAACAAATCATGTACTTAATATCGATTTAGTGGAAGTGCCAAGTGATGAACTATGGTCCAGATATGATCCAGAATTTCCATGGGAAGGGTGTATAGAAGTCTTAGATTTCCATTATATCATAAGCACAATTTAGTCGATTGGTTTTTATTTGATCATTTTCCACATCATCTCTTACTCAAGGAAATAAAGAATATTTCGTTAATGCATGTAGCACTAAAATATCACAATATCCATAATATAATGATAATTCATTACTTTTATCTTCAGTTAAAAAAATTAACACTAGTTATCCAATAAGGGTATATATTTATATTATGAAATAATTTATTAGTCCCCAGAACCTAATCCAGAGTTCAACATAAACCATTCCATAAATGGATAACCACATAACTATTCCAAACATCAAAATTTATAAAAAATTTCACAAAATTTCCCAAAATAAATTTTTCATTAATCCCCTAAACAATATGATGAAGCTATTAATTTTCACATGCCAAATATGTGAATACCTTTATCATTTATTCTATTGAATCAATGTAATAACCACAATTACCATAAAACCTTATTATAAACATACATTATTCCATATTACTTAAATAAAACATATATTTGAGGATATATTCCTTAAATCAGAAAATGTTGTAAACTGCATCAATGATAGCCTAAACCATTTTGTCAACAAATCCTTAATCAGTTCTCAGGTAGTCAGTACTATCAAATTGTATTTATCCATATAAATAATCTCTATATCCTGACATCATTATCAAAACACTAAGAATGTATTATATTTTATCATTCCCTCAACAATATGTTTTTCATGAAATATAACTTATCAATTAAAGCACTTTTCTAGGTCCCCAACAACATTCAATATATTCTTGAAATTTCTAAATAAAAAACTTATACAAAAAAATCCTTATATATTTCACGATTTATATAACATAATACTTTAATTCTAATGCATTAATAATTCAATCATCCTAATTACTTCTCAAACCATTAACCAGGATCGGTCATTTTATTCCTTAATACCTCCTTCCATTTATATGAGATTCATAGTCTCTTCAAAGTCAATAGGAAACCCATTTATCATAAAATATTTTTGATTCACTTCATGGGATTCCCCAATAGAACATCTATTTGAATAATAAAAATACATTACACATATAAAATATTCAAAATTTTAGGATACCATAAGGAGACTATTATTGTCATCCATTTTTTTACCATACATCTCATTTTTCCTCTGTAATTACATAATTTGTGTCCTTCATTTCCACACCCAACACATCTTCTTATTCAACTAATACACTCCCCTAGAGTGCATTATTCCACATTCTAGACATATAGTATAGTTAATATTCTTTCTTACATGGTCACTACTACCTAACCACTCCCTGAAATCTATAGTTTACTTCTTTGGCGAGTCTAAGAGTTGTTTAAGGTGCATGTTGTTAATCATGTTCCGTGATAACTGACTAGACATAATCAAATTATCCTTCACTATATCCATCCACATATTTATCTATTCATTAAAAAATTTATCACAATATATGTTAACATAATTCCTTATGCATCAAACCATTGACTAAAATTGAATGGAATAGTGTGAAAATCAATAATTATAATGGGAAACTAAATAATCATGAACAAAATAACTTATAGGATTCCTAAATAAATTTTTTTTAATCTATAATTCCTTATATTTATCCTTGTTCATCCATGATAATCATATATTTAAATCCTTTATGCTAGATCATATCATGTCTGGGAATTTAAAAATCATATCCCTCGGGAGTTTTAAACCAGGTCAGCAGAAAATACTTTTATCATGCATTAGTTGATGATTGAGTCCAACTAAATGTCACCTTTTTTATGTTATTACCCCTAGGTACTTGTGTACCAGATCCTCATCCACTTGTAGTATCTGGATAGGGATATAGCTTCTTTTAAACTGCTTTCTATATCATTTACTAAAATTCCATGATATTTTTTAAATCTTTGACCCATTCTTATACTCATCCTTTGAAATATCCATACACATATCTTTATAAATATCACTAGGGTTCTCAATAATATTTTCTAATACTAAATTCCAAAGGATAACTACACCATTTTGAGGACATCAGCTACAGTGACCTTGGTTTCCCATACATGGATATTAAATATTTTTAGTTGAGTGTTCATTACATTACACAGACACACACCAAAGTACGATAACAAATTAATGAATTTTGAAACATAGAACACAACCTTACTAATTCATGAAATATATTTAGTGTATACCATAACGGTCTAAAAATTTAGTACTCCTACACAAAACCTTCATTAATAACCTAGGGAAAGGAGACATAAGGGTGATTTTAGATGACCACTAAGGGTAAAACAAAGAGATTTCATAACATGAAAATAAGGGTATGAGAAAAGGAGCATTGCATTTGAAAACCATACCATGAAAATAAAATATCATAATCTTGAGTTATGACATAAATGTTGGAATTTCATAAGTCACTAATCATAATTAAATCAGGAAAGATTATGCACGAGAAAATAGCATTGGCATAATAAATAGAATTATGGAATAAAAAAGAGCATAAAAAATAATTTCCGTAGTAGTTGTGTGTCATTTCCAAAACATGTTTGAGAACTCTGTGGGTGGAGACACTTCGTCGTCAGGATACAACACTGTCCGAAGTGGAAGCCCTATCCTAATAGTTGAATAGTTTCACTCCCTAATCCATCATGGTATTCAAGGATAACTATCTTTCATGTTTATAGTGTGACCACCATTTCTAGTTATAACATAACCACCATACTTGGCTATAATGTATCCACAATCCTTGGTTATAATGTAACCACCATCACATAATGAAAATAATACACATTTGTTCCAGAATATCATAAAATATTCATTATATCAAAACCCATAAAATGATATGTATTTCACAAACATTTCATTATAACATAACCTATGGAGAATAAAGAGGTTGTATAATCATTTGATCATTTCATTGAAGCATAACCTAGGAAAAAATATGTGGTTTTAATAAGAAATTTATTATTGTATAAACCATGTAATAGAAATGATTTTCAAATACATATTTCCACAATAAACCTAAATAATTCCTAGAAAGAATTATAATCATATCCTTTGATCATATACCAATTAAATATTAAGTATCGTGAATGGATATCATCATATATGTAAAATAATTTTGAATTGAAAAACATTTGTATCATTTGTTAAGGAATCTATCATTTCTTTAAAAAAACTTTTTTAAAAACTAAACAATATAAATAAATTTTGAAATACTTTCCTTTGAAAATAAATATTAAAATTATAAAGGAATCTTGATGAATCATTTAAAAAATTTCTTGAGGTAAATATTCATTCCACTTAGAAATTTTTTTTAAAAAAATTTAAATTTTTTAAAATAATTTAATTTTTATATAACCTAGAAAATATATAAATTAAAATTTAATGAAAATAATGGTTATAAAGGTGGAAATTTCTTTTCATGTCATACATGTTAAAAAAAGGTACATTTATTATTTTTGTTAAAATCCATTTGGGAAGTATTTGAAAATGACATGAATATTCCTTCCAAAAGAATTGTAAAAAATTTATAAGTGGGTAAAAATTTCATTAATAAATCATTTTTAGAATGGTAATAAAATTTAAAGAATTTTAAAAAAACATTGTTCTTGAAGAAACATGGGTTTTATATCAATGTGATAAATAATTTAGGATTTGATTAAAACAAATTCAATAAATTTAAGTACCAAATAGTGGGAAAATAATTATAGTAATTTTAAATATCAATTATAGATAAAGGATAATAAAATTGATGATTTTCATGAGTGATGGATCATAATATTTTATCATCAGAAACATAATCATAAATAGTCTCCATAAACGATGATATTTTAACATAAAATCATTACCACTTTAGTAACATTAAATCATAAAAACCATTAAATAAAAAACATAAATGAAACTTATAATTTTAGGATAAATAATAAAACCATTATATTAAATTTGATGGGGTATGTATATACACCTCATAAAATATGATTATTGCATAACATAACATATGTATCAGAGAAGGAAAATTGAGACAAAGATCCATCACCGCTTTAGTAATCTTTTAAATTTCAATTCTAGATAAATCATAATCTAAGATGAAACATAAAATATCATGAAAATAATGGTAATCATGATATAAAGATTCTATGGGGACGTATATACACCACACAAAAGTAAAAAATTCTTAATTCTCACTTGTCTCCTAAAAAATAAAAGGGTGACTACAAATCTCTTACCTTAAGTATCGACCAACATTGTACACATCTAAAACTCCTATATAATGACTATAATTCTATTATAATTCTATTATATACTAAAAATTATATATATATCACCATATATTATTTAATAATTCCCTTGTATTGCCTAATTATTAAAAATTCCATGTTAAAATCATGTTTTGGGTAAAAAACCTATGTTTTTCATAAATTGTTTTATTTGTTATATTAAGTGATATTTGATTTATCATGGTTCTATAATCTCTAAAAAATAATAATAATGAACTAATTATAATATTTATACATCAATTAAACTTTTTAGACTAATCATTAATGTTTTTTTAGTAAATTATGTACATTACAATAATTGATATAGTATATTATGCGTACGCACGAGTAACAATATGATTTTTTAGTGAACATTATGGAATTTACATAATTAATATATTAACTTCAAATAATGTTAATTATATCATAAAAACTATATTATTTCTTCAAATATACTTATACATGTCATAGATGTGTTGTGATGATGAAAAGAGTGTCACATCACTTTCTAAAGGCGGTAGTATACATGTACACGAACAACATTTTCATCATCCAGTGAGTTAAAATGTAGGAAATAAAATGATATATTATCACTTAATAGTGATAAATATCTAATTAATCTCATAACTATTCCATTTAAGTCATATATATATATATATATTATCCATATTATATTTCATTTTAAGTGTTAATGAAAATGAATCAAACTGTTTTGCAAGGCAGTTTTCCTTCGTACACACGAACGAAAATATCGTATCCCATAAGGAATGGAAATTTAAAAGGATTATATGATATAATGAAAATAAGGATATAAATTTTTTATGATTATAATGTAAATTATTTAGATCTATCATTTTTCCCAATCATGATAGGTTATAATGGAAAAATGAATTATGTTAGTTCATGTGGTAGTAGTCTATCGTACACACGAATGATGATTTCGTAATCCAATTGATGAAAGTGGGGATTATTGAAGGTAATCCCCTTAATAGAAAAATATATATGTATATGTATGATAATGATGATATTATATCATAATGTTTTAATAAAAAATGATGGTAGTGGTGGAGAAAATAAAAGAAAAATTCTTACTGAAGAATGTCAACTCTTCATCAGGTAACCACCCAACATATGCATCAAAGTCATCCAAGGATGTCTTTATTAAAAAAAAGGATACAAGAATGAGAAGTGGGAATTTGGAAAGTGATTTTGATAGGGTTTGTTCAAGTAAAATGTATTGAGATCTGTTAATTGTTGAGGAGAGGGGTGGCCTTTTATAATTTAGGAGGAGTGACATATCTTAAACTACCCAAAAATGTAACACCTCTAAATTCTAAAGTAAGAAAATTGTATCCACTATCATGTATGACATGAAACACTAAGGATGTAAGGGAATATAATATTCTGATACATTAAAATTTGTTTATAATTTTTTAAAAAAAATCGATGATACATCTTGAAATACAAAAAATAATGAGTTAGTGTGCGTCATGTGCAAGGACTTTCTTCAATGACTTGCACTGCATGCAAGACCGAGTTTTACCAATCAAAATATATTAAGAAATCCTTATTATTTAATATGATAAGATATAAACCAACCCTTAAATATGAAATTTGGTATAGTATTAACTAAATTGTAAAAATATATGTTGTATACAAATTTAAGATGAATTAATTGGTTACAAAATAATAAATATTAGAATCAATTCAATATAAAGGGAATGTTTTTATAGAAAACAATTTTTATTCCAAAAAGATATTTTATCATAATAAATTGAATAAATTTTAATTAGTGAGTGATATTAATTATATATATATATATTATATTCAATCATATATTTTTGACATTTATCCAATATAATTGATAAGAATAGGATAAGAATAAACCCAATATTTTGAATAAAATCTTATATATTTATGAAGGCTCTTTTACCACAATTTAATGGATAACATATTTTAAATACATTTTTGGAAACATTAATAAATTTAGTATGTAAAAAGAAAATAATTTTGAAATAATAATATAAAATTTATCTTGGTGTGAATTTTTGGTATTTTTATTTGAGGATTCATTTTTTGATGAATAATGACAAATACAAAATTTTAATTCAAAATTATTTTTTTCACCTAATTTATTTATATGGTTAAATTTAAATTTAAATTTGTTTGAAAGAAAAATTACATCAATTATAAAAAAATTAAACAAATTTAGGTCATTAGAATACTTTTTTTATTTTAAATTGGATATAAACACATATCAAACATTTGAATGATTTTACTTTAAAAACGTGCATTATCATCCCATCTCTGAGATTAAATTTAAATTAATTTATGAAAGTTCTATTTTTTTATTTGGAAAAATTGTTTATATATTTTGAATAATTTTAATTTATAATGTCTAGGAAGTTGAACATTGTTTTTAAAAAAATATTAGTGAATGTAATTAAAATTAAATTATACCTATTAAGAGACAAATTAGCCTAACATGGGACTAAGCATTAAAAATAAGTGCTAAAATGACCTATAAACATGTTCAAAATCCATTTTATGGAAATATTTGGACTTTATCCACCATTGAATCTAATATTTTACAATATTGGAGGCACCTTTTATGTAAATATGGATTTTCATACATTACTATTACATAATTTTTAAGATAAACCATATAATAGTGTTACGAGACCATGATCCATGGGTTTAGGGTATTCAAAAAATTAGGACAAAACAAAAACACATCATAAATAAATTTAAAAAATATTTAATTCTTTATCCGATAGCTTGTTAGTTTCACTCATGTACTTCATATTATAAGTTCTCACATAAGGATACACATCAATGAAAGGGGTGAGATAAAATCCTAGGAAGAGGATAGATTAGAATATGAATCAATATAACATGGTTGAGAATAATAATAATCATCATAAAATATGTGTGGGTTAATAATCATAATCATTTGAAGAAGAATTATATAAATACTTTGAATGTGTCCGGGAATAAAAATTAAATGTCATGTCTTAATAACCAACTACCACACATAATTGTGAACAAATCTGGCATCATGTCCAGACATACCACAAGTGAATAATATTAACATCATAAATGTGAAAAAAGAAAGGATCATGTTCATACATATTACAAATTATCTCATGAGATAGAAAACATTACCCATTTCATTTTAGTGCTATATAATTTTGGGTGCAACAATAAAATCATAATATTTACCAAATCATACATGAAACTTAGATTGTTTATAAATATTTGACATATGATAACCCATTGAAAGGAATGGGTTTCCTAAGAATATATTCAGGAATAAATATTTGGGTTCCCAAATAAAAAGTAACCAATATACTTGGTAGAAGAATCATCAATCTTGATTGACGATGAAATAGGCTCAATAGAAGTAAAAGATTTTCTTTTTTGAAAGAAGGGTTTTTTTTGGAAAATATTTTCGACTGTCAAAAAATATGATTAGAAACATGTATATCCCAGAAAAAATATTTAATAAAACATAATTTATATTTTAGGAATATTAATGAACATTCACACTGATATTTGGCCTAAAAAAGTAATAAGCTAGAGGAAGGAAATTGGGTTTTATAATACACTTACCATTCAAATGAATTCTTCCTTTACACTATTGTCCCGGATAATCAAATAGCGCTAATTAAATAAAAAATACAGAATATATTATACATTTATTTGATTAATTATTACTTTATTACATTCTTATAGGTTCTTTTTTGATGAGTTATAGTGTCCAATTTCATATTTTGGGAGTGATTGTCTTCCCGACTATCATGAACAGTTCACTTATATGCATGTATGGAAGATAATGTAAAATGGGGATAATTCTACAAAATTTGATATTATATTTTATTAATTAAATTTTATAACATTAATTGTTCTTAAATATTATTTTTTTTCCACATGTGGGGATGATTCATTAGATAAATATTTAATTTTAATCGTTTAGATTAATTATGGAGGCTTTTCGAACACAACGAACTCGTTTTTTATTTAATAATATATATATATATATATCTTTGTTCTATAAGATAAAAAATGTAATAACCTATATTTTTAAAATATTTTTCTACTATTATAATGTTTTTATAAATAGCATTGAAGGTGATAAAATAAAATGAAAATTCATCATCTACGATGGCAGTATATCGCCACATCCCAAATGATGATTTCATTTTTTATAGAATAAAATGGATAGGAGAAGAGGTTTGATGATGAATTTTTAGATTAAAATAATAAAATTCAAGTATATAAAATATAATAGAGTTATAATTCTACTTATATAAGGTTATCTGAGAATAAAATTAGAAAAGAAATGAAAATTAAAATAAATCAAAAGAAATGAAAGAGCAGTTTACCTCTTGAATTATTCTCCATAAGAACCTCTATTGGGGGATTGGTTTTTTCATATTATTTAGATAAAAGGATCCTGGATGCAGGGGAGGGTCTTGGGAAGAGTATCTTGTCAAAATTGGACAAGTTACCTTATATTGGAGGTGTGAGTAGAAGGGATGGTGAGGGTGATATTTATATGGGATGAAAGGGGTGTTTTTCGATTATTTTACACATTATTTTATTATTTTGTCTCATGACTATAAATAGTAAAAAACATCACAATATTTTTATTTAAATAACTAAGAACAGTTTGATATCATTTTCTTACATCATACATACCTCATATATGAATCAATAATTCATGTATTTGTTAAATACCACAAATTACTATATTTCACTATTCAACATAATTTCAACTATTTTAGAAAAATGCCAAAAAATAACCTTATCCATTTTTCAACATGTGAAAATAAAAAATGAAATCCAATTTATGAAAATTATTTTCTAATTATGATATATTTTATATTTAATTCAAATTATAAGTTATCCAAAAATACTAGTTTTAAAATTATAATTGATTTTATGATACTTTGAAAAATTACATAAGGTATCACAAAATTATATTATTATAAAATGAAAGAGAAATAATAATTTAAGAATAATTTTTTTGTAAATACATTTTCTTTTAAATTATTATATTAATTATAAAATTTTAATTAAGTATTTATGACCTAAAAAAATTCCCACACTTAATTTAAAATTTCTAAAATGATTATTTACTTATACAATAATATAAATATATCATATTTTCATTCCAAATAGTCATAATTTTTATTTATACATTCATATATGAGGTTACTATTCTATTTAATAGATTATTGTTCATAATTTTCACATTTCAATTCCAAATTTCATGTAACTATTTCATTGGTATAGGTTCCTTAACTTCTAGAAAAATATATTATTAATAATGTTTTATTATATCCTCAGTGTGATTTTATGTGGTTTATACTAGATAAAATAATTATAAGAGGCAAATTTCCATTGATAAAATTAAGTATTATTATATTATATCCCACTAATGAAAATTTTCCCATGAAATTTAAAATTATATACTATAGTGAAAATAAGAGAGAGTACATATCCTTCATCACTTACTATAGCTTCCATGTTTCCTCTTTGTATATATGGTTCTTCCATAGTCCATTCAAAAGGAAAGTAGTCTTGTGGCATAGAACATTATCACTAAAATCCAAGATCTTCACCAATTTCTCCTTAGGAGAGAGATCATTTTAAACTATAACACCACTGAATTGAGTACATGTAAAGAATATGGTATGTAATTTCTCAAGTGAGATACATGGAATACATCATTGACTTGAGGCGTGGTTGGTGGAAGTGATAGTAAATATTACCCCTCTCTAACATAATCAATAATCTCAGTGGGGATGATGTATCTTAGACTCAGTGATTCTCTCTTCCCAAATCTCATGACCCTCTTCTGTGGAGATATATAGAGGTATACCATGCCTCTAAAATCAAACTCTAGGTCTCACTAATGATTGTATACATAGCTCTTCTATCGACATTGGGCTTCCTTGATGTGATACTGATTGGTTTTAACATTCTCTATCATTTATTTGTCCATTTTAGGTCCTAGAATCTTACGCTCTCGGATTTCATCTCATCATGCTGGTGTTCTAAAATATTTCCCATAACGGGCTTCTTATTAAGACATTTGGATGCTCCAAAGGAAACTGTTGTTGTATGAGAACTTGAATAGAGGTACATATTTGTACCATCCACCTTCTAAGTCCATATAAATTCATTTAAACATGTCTTCCAATTTATAAATAGTTCACTCAGATTGTCCATCAGTTTGAAGATGATACGCTTTATTAATTTTTAGATATGTTTTTAGAGAATGTTGTAGAATTTTCCAGAACATCAAGGTTATTCTTGGATCTCGATTAGATAAAATTGGTATTGGTACTCCATGAAGCCTTATCAATTTAATAACATATATTCATGAAAATTTATCCAGTGAGATATCCTCTCAAATTGCGATAAAGTTAGTTGTACTTGTGAGATGATCTATAATAACCCGTGTTGAATTATTTGCTCTGGATGTCTTCAGATATCAATTAACAATTTCTATGATGATGTTTTCCAATTACCAAGTTGTTATGGTTAATGGTTTTATCATCCCCTTATAATTTTTTTATTCTCCACTTGATGAAATACCAACCACTTTGTTGTATATTCAGTAACCACCTTCTTTATTTTTTCCCACTAATAGTGCTCTCAGATATCTCGATACATCATTTTGATTCTTATGTTAATAGAGAGAATTGAGTTATGTGTGTCATACATAATATCTTTCATTATATCTATATTTTATAGTACAAATAGTCATGAACCAAATATTATGGATCCTTCCTCATCAATTTTGGACTCTACAGATTTTCCCTTTCCTATGGCTTCCACCTTAATTTTAATTTCTAAATCATTTTTTTGAGCATCCTTTATTTTCTCCATGAGGTATGGTTGAGAAATAATTGGAAAAAATATTTATTATGTTCCTTATTTAATGATTACTATGTCTACAATTTTCAGATCTAATAAGATTGGTTCCTTCTCAGTTCTTATCATTGAAAATGTTGCATGATACTTTGTTCTTAGATCATATGCCACCTTATTTTCCTTACCAAGATTCTAGTGATTTGAGATATCATAATCCTTGATGATATTTAATAATCTTAAATGGTGTATATTAATCTCTTTCTATGTGAATATATTTTTTAGGATGTTATAATTTGTGTATATTTCACACTTCTCCGCATAAAGATAATTTTTTCAATATTTTCAGTGTGAAGATCACAGCTTCCAAATGCATATCATATGTGTGATAGTTATGATTATTAAATTTCATCTACCTTGGGGAATAGTCTATGACATTATCAATTTTCTTCAGTACACATCATAATCCCTTATTTGAAGCATCACTTTATACCACAAAGAGTTCCCCACTTGTCCTAAGTGTGAGTAATGGTGAGGTGATAAGCCTCTTTTTAAACTCTTTACAGTAGTCTTCAAATACCCCAATACAGATAAACATCTCAAACTTCTTATTCTAGTTGGATAGTGGGTTTAAAAATCATGGGAATTTCTTCACAAATCACTAGTAATACCCACATAGACCATGTAAACTATAGATCATTGCTAATGATATGGGCTCGCTCCACTCTTTGATTTCCTTTTTCATGGAAGGGTCCAAAAATATTCCTTTTATGGTGATAGCCTGACCAGATAAAGACAATTACTCTATACAAAATCCACCTTTATTGAACATTTCATATATATTCTACATTCTCAATGTCTTTATCATAGTATTAAAACACTATTCTTCTTTCTCCTTCCTCTTGGAGTATATTATAAAATCCTTGATAAATACTAGAAATTTTTTAAGGTTGTATCTAAAGAATATATTAATTATGTCCATGAATATTTTTTTAGAATTATCAATTCTAAAAGGAATTACTCTGAACATAATGTGATTATACGTTATTTAAAAGGAAGTATTGGGAATTTCTCCTTTCCTCACCATTAATTGTTGATATCTCGATCGAAACTCCTCCTTAAAGAAATACCTAGCCCCAAGTAGTTGATTGAAAAAATCATCTATCTATAGAAGGGGATAAATCTTCTTTATCATGGTTTTTTGAGTTTATGATAATCAATTCTGAGGATCCTTGTTCCATCTATATTCTAGAAGAAGGGGACTATTTCACCCCATGGTGAAGCACTCTGTTGTATAAAACCCTTTTCCAGATTCTCTTATAACTACTTCTTTAGTTCTCACTACTTAATAGTGGCTATTATATACAGTGTCTTTGATATAGGAGGAGATCCAGGAGTATGTTCAATTGATAACTCAACCTCTCAATTAGGAGGAAGATCATGAAATTATTCAGCGAACACATCATTTTAGTCCCTTGAAGTGGGCATGTCATTGATCATGATTAAATCCTTGTATCATTCATTTGAGTTGGATGTGCATTATCATAAAAAAAATAATATCCACACCTGAGATGATGATTCCAAAAGAGATTCATCCCTATCCTTACACTTATACAGAATTAGAAGATGCCTTAGGATGTGAAGAGTGATCTCCCTTTCCGAAAACTGGATGTTGCCTTTGTAAAAATATAGCCAATCCATGAACAAAATAGCATCAAACTCCCTTAAAGGAATTAAGAAAATATTTATTGGTAGGTTTATCCCACAAAAAATTATATAGGAGGAGTTATATACTTTAGATGTAATGATTTTCCAATTTTCTATTCTCATAGATAACTCAACATCAATATTTTTAGTTAGTATTTGAAAAGTTCTACAACACTTATAATATATGACAGAATGTATAGAACCCGAATCAAATAGCATGTTCTCATTTATTTTATGAATAACAAGCATACCTGTCAATACTTCATTTATAGGCTCCACCTCATCAATAATGATGGAATAATATTTCACTTTTTCCTTTAGAATTATTGGGGGATGACTCTGATTAATATCAAAGAATTGAAGTTTATTGAACTGGATTACATAGCACCCTTTCTCCCTAGAGTTGAAGCATTGGACCGTGGGTGATTCTATCATTTATTCCACCACATTTTCTAGCTTCCTCATGTCTCTTCGATATTCATGAGCTTGGTGTCCTTATCTCTAACACAAGAATTATTTCCTCATCCCTTTGATAAAATTCCCATTATTATTCTTCATAATTTTTTTACATGTGAGTGAATGAGTTTTTTTTTCACCTTTTTCAATTAATTTTCAATTTTAAACTCCATATTTAATTTATTATCTAAACAAAAATTGAACCGTTATTCAAACCCCATCTCCACTTTGAGATTACATTGAACATATTCTTCATATCTAACAAAATTATAAATAGCTAAATCCTTTAAAATATGTTGTTTTAAACACATAAATAATCTATCAATTGTCCTATCAATATTGATAAAAAAACCTTGAGCTGTTTCTTGTAAGCCTTTTTAAATTTTCTTTGTAAGTTGTGATAGATTCACTTTCCTTTTTCATTATCTCTAAGAATTTTCTCTCCATATCTGTATGAATATTTCAATGGAAATAATTTTTAAGAAATATTTTCTTAAATTTATCCCACTCTATATCTTTAATAATATCCATTTTTTGTGTTATTAAAAAATTCTAACTATTGATCAGCTTATCCGTCCCAAGGGTAAATGTCTAGAGTCACATTATCCACCTCAGAATAGTGATGAACAAAAAATATTTTCTCTATTGATTTGAACCATTTTTTTTATGACTAGTGGATAAAAATATCCACTAAATGATGGTGGTAATTATTTCATAACATAATATATATCCATTTTCTTCCTCTTAGGTGAGGGAGGAAGTTAGATATTTTTCATCTAGTTGTTCATAGCCTATGATATCTGGATAACCATTGCTATGAAATTTTGAGGTTCACATCTTATGGAATTGGGGATGTTATTTAGGAAATCACTAAATTGTCCCTCACATGGATTGTTAGCCTCATTTCTCATGGTTCTCATAATTTTCAAAAATATAAAATTTTTCACTAAAACATTTGTCAACATGTTATGAATAAATAATTTATTCCATTATGCAATTAACTCTAAAGGCATATCTTGTGGGGTCCCTATGTTTAACATTTTTCTAAAAAAAATTTATTTGGAGATTCCATATACTTAGTATCATACTAAGGGTTATCACTAATTTTCTCTGATCTTAATTCCCAAATTAACTAAACCGGGTTCTAATCCCAACTATAGAGACCCTTGTTTTCTCACATTACAATTACATTATTTTAAAGATAAATAATATAATAGTGTAATAAAAATAGGATCAAAAGGTCTAATATCTTCTAAAAAATAAAACCAAATATATAATTTACATAATAAATCATAAAACATATATAATTTCTTCTTCTCTAGATTCTTAGTGGCCCTCATGTACTCTTTAGTATAAATAGTCACATGAGGATATACACCAAAGAAAAGGGTGAGCTAAAATCCCAAAAAGAGTATAGATAAGAACATGAAACAATATAACATGGGTGAGTATAATCAAAACCATCATAACATAAGCATGATTTTATCATCATAATCATGATAATAATCATTATATAATGGCATGGAATTTTTCAATGCACAAAAATGAAACATCTTGTCTTAGTGGTCAAATACCACACACAATTGTGAAAAAACCATACATAATGTCCACTTATAACATATGTGAATACTCATAACGTCCTAATTTTTTTTAAAAAAAATTCATCATAATCTTGAATATTTCACCTTATATCATAATATATATAATATTACAAAATTAATTGGAGTGCTACATAATTCTGGGTGCACCCTTCACATCAAAACATAAAACAATCATGGATACCACCCAGAATGTTTTTCAATATTGGATATAAGATAACCTTTGTAATGTAATGTGATTAAAGATAATAAATTTGTGAATAAAAATTTGGGTTCCAAAATAAAAAGTTAATAATAAAATTTTTATAAGAATCATCAATCTAGAGTGAAGAAAAAACAATCTCAAGATAAGTAAAAGACTTGTTTTTAAAAAGAAGTGTTCATTTGAAAATCCTCGAAAATGTCATAAAATCATATTTGAAACATGTATATCCTAGAAAAGAAGAGTCAAAAACAAATAAATTATATTTTATGAATATTAAACAACTTACACATTAAAATTTGGCATGAATGTAGAATAACTGAAAGAAAGGAAATTGGGTTTGAAAATCAACTTACCTTATGTATGAATGATTTCTTTGCATTAATATTCAATAAAATCAAATTATATTCATTAATTAATAGATATAGAACCTATTATATATGTATTTGATTCATTATTATTTTATTAAGTTTCTTTATGTCCATTTTTATTGAGTTATAGTGTTCAATTTCATTATTCTGTAGTGTCTGTCTTCTTAATTTTCATAACCAGTTCACGTGTATAAATACATTGATGATCATTTAAAATTGGGATAATTATAATGAATTGAAATTATATGTTATTAATGAAATTTAAGAAGTATAATTGGGCTTATATATTATTATTTTTTAGATATTATGATGATTCAGTAGATAAAATGGAAATGATAATCATTCAGATTAATTTGGGTGGCTTTTTTATCACAATAAACTAGTTTTGTTTTTTTAATTAATGTTATATATATATATATCATTGTTCTAGAACAAAAAAAAGGACATAAAATATATTTTAAAATATTTTTCAACCATTATAAATTTTTATGACCAACCTTGTAGGAGGTGAAGTAAAATGAAAAAACATCATCCCTGATGGGGGTAAATTAACACATCATGAATGACAATGTTATTTTTTTAGAATAAAATGAAGAGGATAAGAGGTTTGATGGTGAATTATTTAATTAACATAATAATATTATAGTATATATAAGATTCTGGAGTTATCATTCCACTTGTATAATGGGATATTAAGATATAATTAGAAAATAAAGAAAATAAAAAAATAAAAAAAATTAAAAGAAAAGAAAGAGGATTTTACCTTCTACATTGTTCTCCTTCAGAACCTCCTTAGGGAGATTTGTTTTCATATTTTGTTGAGAGATAAGGGTCATAGAAGTGAGTGAGGGTCTATATAAGAGGATTTAGAATAAATTGGATAGGATTCAAGGTTTTGGAGGTGTGAGAGGAAGGGGTGGTGTGGGTGGTATTTAAATGGGATGAGAGGGGCGATTTTTTAATTTTTTTATTCATTATTTTATTATTTTGGGTCCTGAAAAAAATATTTTGACCCTTATCACTAAATAATATAAATTAATTAAGTATATTTAAATATTATGGCATTAAATCTTCTATATATCATATATGAGTCAATATTTCATGTACTGGTTAAATACTGTAGATTACTGTATTTCAATGATCTCAAAAAAATCAACTATTTTAAAAAAATACCAAAATTAACCCTAGTAATTTTTCAAAATATAGAATAAAAAAGTGACACAATTTTATAAAAATAAGATTCTAAATATAAGAAATTTAATTTTTAATTAAGATAATAATTTATTCAAAATAATGTTAGTTTTACAATTATAACTGATTTGATGATACTTTAAAAATTACATAATTTATGATAAAATTATATTATAATCATAAGAAAACGAAATAAAAATTTATGAATAAATTTTTAAAAAATACATTTAAATTTAAATCTTTATATTAATTTTAAAATTATTATTAATTATTTACAACTTATAAAAATACCAACACTTAATTTTTTCGTTTCTAAAAAATTCATTTACTTATACCATTAAATAAATATATCATATTTTCATTCATAAGATACATAAAGATTATTTATACTTTCTTAGGTTAGGTAAATTTTTTATTGGTCTTATTACTCTTCCTAATAGTCGCATTACTATTCCAAATGTCAAGTTACTATTCCAATTGCATATATTTCTTAACTTCTAGAAATACCTCTTATTCCATTCTTTCATCATTAATAAAGTTTTTATTGTGTCATATATGTGAATTTGTGTGGTTTATATGATATTAAATAATTGTTAGAGTGGGATTTTCATTGATAGAATTTCGGGTTCTTTCGCTTTTCTTAGAAAAAATATGGGTGGGAATTCGTTTTAAAAAAATTACATGAATGCCACTCTTCTTCCACTATAAAATGAGACTCACACCTCCAAATTTATAACACCTCTCAATACATTTTTTATCAAAAACTATCAACCCAAATATCTCATATAAATCCATCCCCCCATCCTATAAGCCTCCCTTTTGGTAGAAATCCATCCAAGGAAGAATTTTCTACTAACCAAAAGGAGTTACCCAAAGAAGAGGTAACATCCTTCCTCAAGCTATTTTTTTATTTTCATTATCCACCCTATAGAATCTCCTTATTAAATTCTTATATAATGAAATAAGTATCCTAAATATAATTGTATATTTTTATTGTTTGTTTTATAAAAACACATATACACATATCCATCTAATGGGTAATGAACATACAATTTATGTGTATGGAGGACGACCACCTCGCTAAATAATGTCATTTTTTTTACTTTACCACATAGTGTGGTTGGGAATTATGTTGAAAATTTTATTTTTATATGATATATATGATAATTATTATGTCGTTATTAATATTTAAATCTAATATAACTTATACCTTTATTCTTTACATTTTGTGTGAATATAATAATATCTTTTGTGGAAGTGTGGACTACCCCCCTTCAAAGTGATGTGATTCATTCACAGTATATGTGGGATGTATAAAGGATGGTTTTATTAAACCTATAATACATATATGACATAAATATAATATTGTAATTATATTATACATATATATCATTTTTTTTTTTAATTTTAATACAACAAATAAATGAATGTAGAGTTTGTGTCTATGTATGTCCTACCATCTCCATGAACGGTGCATTTCATTTATTATCTCCAAATATCATGGATTATAATAAATAAATAAATACTAAATATATATGATAATTAAATAATGTGTTAAATTATTTATATGATTAAATCAAGATATAACTAATTGGAACCAATAAACAAGTCAAAACATATACGAATAACTTGGAAATTAACACCCATAATAGAGAAGATAATGAATGTTTACTAAAAAAACAGGTAGTAAGATACCATAAAAAGATCATATATAATCTAATATATATTAATATTTCTCTTTAATAAATTTTAACCATGTTTTAAACTATTATACATGATGTTAAAGTATGTTCACCCAGATAGGAAATGTAAGGTAATTTATTTTCATCTCACTTTTTACATCTGTGAGATAAATTTAAATTTCACTACTTATTTATTTTATTTTGGGTATTTACTAAACATTTCGATATATTATGTCTTGAATTATTATATATTAATTTTATTTTATTTTTCAAAATTTGAATTATTTATTCTAATGGTATTCCAATTAAGCGTTACCAAGTGGAAAAGACTTTTATAACCCAATTTCTTTTCATTAGATTTCATTAATTTCTTATTATTTTTAATATTATAATATTATTTTTGTAATAAAATATTAAAATTTATTGTTATATTTTTAAAAATTATATCTATTTACATTTTAAACTCATAATCTATTCATTTATTGATTCTCACATTAACATTATGGTCCTTTCAAGGGTTTACATCACCATATCATTTTCTTCAGGATTGCTTACACTTGAACTTACATCATATTAAATTATTTGATAAATGTCTAATAAACATTTTAATATTATTATCCTTTATTTAATTAGGATATTTTTCAAGTAATAGTACCATTTTCCCTATCTTTGGTACTAATTTTTTTTTTAAAGTGTTTTAAAGAAATCCTGATTTCATTTATCTCTTTAGTCGGAGAACATGTTTTCTTCTAAAAAACCAATTGTATAAAAATATTTCAAAAAATTATTTTACCATTTTAAATATGATTTTTTAAATAATTTTTTATAATTTTGTTTCATTTACTAATTTTTTTAAAGGAATATTCTTATCTCTTTTTTAATAGAGATATTTTCTATCCTTATTTACTATGTTAAAGTAATGTTCTTTTTAAATTTTATGGAATGTAAAAATTTACTTATTGTAATTACTCATATGCTTCCTTTGTATGTTTAAAATGTTAATTTTTAATGTAAATTTGGTTATTAAAATTTATTTCCAAAGAAAATGTTGTTTGAAAAAAAATTATATTTTACTCAAGAATATTTTTAAAAGGCCTTTTTATTGTATTAATATTCATAAAAAATAAAAACCCTTTGTCATGACTCCACTTGGGATATTTTTTATTTATATAATCCATATTATTCCTCTAGATGATTTATGATTTCTTAGTCCAAGGATAATATTAACATTCACTTTCCTGATTCCTTTTTCATCAAACATGAAATATTTAATTTCCAGTGATTATTGAACATTATTTTTACCCTAACTATCTGTGTAATTTATCATGGATATTATTATTACCTAAACCATATACAATTTTTACATAGGTTGTTAAATTGATATTTATTTTATTTTTCTGTTAAATAGTGATAAATTAGAATCTTCTACTCCATATCGATATTTGATAAGGAACATTGTTAAATATATTATTCAATATATGGTGAATTATTTGGACAAGTATGACATGAGTGGGGACCAGTTAAAAATATACCCTCAATGCATCGGTTGTCTCAGAGGACAAGTCCGTTAGCTAGAATTATATTGGTTTTTACACAATATGCTAAATATTCTTATGAAAGGTCTTGATTGTAAATGTACCATGTACTTAGAAAACATGGAATCTAGTAATTAAGAATTCCATCCATTTATATATAGATATTATTTATCCATGTTATTTTTCATCTTCATATTTATGGATACATTTTAGTCTCAACTCATTCATTAAATTTCATGGGTTTCTATTATTTGTATTTCCATACTGATTATGCCTTATATAGTTATTTCAGTGGGATGTGTTTTTAGTTATTACAATTTGATATAGACTATTCTCATTGATTCATTATTACTTCTTATATAATTTATCATACAAAGTATTTGAGATCACCCTTATTTTTTTTCCTTTCCCAAAGAATCCATGATGTGTACTATGAAATATATGTAAGGATACACTAGATGGAATAAATATATTATAGAGGCCCCGATTTTTCTTAAATTAATATTACAACATTTTAAGGATGAAAAAAATAAAATCATTACATGACTAGGATCCAAAGATATAGTGTCTTGGGATAATTAGAACGATATAAAAAATTTAAAAAATAAAACATAAACATTTATTTAATTGTTTCTTCCCAAGCTTCTTATCTTCCCTTGAATTATCCTTAGTATAAGTAGTCACCTGAGGATATACATAAAATAAATGGGTGATCTTAAAGCCTAGTAAAAGGATATATAACAATATGAAACAATATAATATTGGGTTATCATAATAATAACATCATCATCATGATCATGAAAAGAAGCATTCGATAAAGGCATAAAATTTGGTAGTGTATAAAAATGAAACATCACGTCTTAGTGGTCAACTACCACAAATAGTTGTGAACAAAGAAAGAATCATGGTAATGTATTTTTTTTTCATAAGATAAATCACAATAACAAATTAATTGGAGTTCTATATAATTCTAGATGCACCCATCACATCATAACAATTATGCTACACTATATAATTCTGGGTGCACCCATCACATCAAAACATTAGCATTATCATGCATGCCAAATAGAATATATATCATTGTTGAACATAAAATAACCCATTAAAAGGAATGAGTTTAATTTCACAAATAATGTATTAATAAATATTGGGTTTCTATATTAAATAGGGAATAACATACATGATATAAGAATTATTAACCATGAGTGAATAAGAAATAATATTGACAAGTAAAAGGTGTGTTTTTTTAGAAAGAATAGTTCTTTTGGAAAACATTGTGTTTTTCATAAATGAAAATATAAAACATGTATATCGTGGAAAATTTATGACCATGATGAATAAATTATATTTATGGAATATCCATACTAAAAATGGGGTGAAAGAAGAAAACCCCAATGAAATATAGTTGGGTTAGATAATTCCCCTTACCTAATGTACGAATTCTTTATTCACATTAATATCCAATATATTAACATTAGATTCAGTAATTAAAAAATCTGGAACCATTTATACATTTATTTTCTTCTTTATGGTTTTATTAAGTTCATTTATGGTTCTTTTGATGAGTTATATTGTTCAATTTCAATGTTCAGGAGCATTAGTTTTCACAGTTTTCATGATTAGTTTTCTTGTATACATTAATAAAAGTTCATGTAAAACGAGGATAAATATATTGAATTTTTATTATATTTTATTAATGATTTTATAGAAGTTTTAATTTTATTATAAAGTGTTTGGTTATATGGTATGACGATGGATCGTTAGATAAAAGTTATTGATGATCATTTTAGGTTACTTTCAACAGTTTTTCAATAACAACAAACCTATTCTATTTTAGGATTTAGTACTATGAATATATGATATTTATAGAATATAAAAAAGGGTTGTAACATAAATTTTAAAATATTTTTCAAACATTATAATGGTTTTATTAACCTCATTTATGGAGTTGAAGGAAAATTAAAGTCTATCACCCATGATGTTGGTAAATTGACACATCACGGGCGACAATTTCATTTCTTCAATAAAATAGAGAGATAGAGAGGGAGTATTTTGATTATAGATATTAAATTAATATTATATAATTAATTTATATGTAAGTTATTTTATTTATCCTTCTTAATGGATTAGGATATGTGAGGATAGAATAAAAAGAAAATATTTTGAAAAGAAATTAAAAGAAAATAAAGAGGAATTTACCTCTTGAATTCTTCCCCTTGAGATCCACCTTAGGGTGATAGTTTTGGTCTTTTTATGAGACCAAGATCTCCTAGACGTGGGGAAGGGTTTATGGAAGTGTATTGGGTAGAATTTTGGAAAGAATCTAATATTTATAGGTGAGAGGTTAAGAGGGTGTGAGGGGTGGTATTTATAGTAGAGGGAATGGGTGTTTTCTCATTATTATATTCATTAGTTTATTATTTTGGATCAAGACTGCGAATAGTTTTAAAATAGTCACTAAATATGTTAAAATAATGTAAGATAGTTCGAGATATTAGGCATACATCAGCCTTACATCATCTATGACTCCATAATTCATGTATTCGGCTTTTATTGTAAATTATTGTATTTCACTGTTCTTCAAAAATTTATGTATTTTATAAAAATCGAAAAAAAATTACCTTAAAAATTTTAGATGTTAAGTATTCAAAACTTAAATCCATTTTACAAAATTAATTTTCTATATATAATTAATTTAATTTTTAATAAAAATTATAATTTACTTAGAAAATACAGATTTTAAATTATAACTAATTTTATAACACATTGAAAAATTAAATAATGTGTCATAAAATTATCTAAAAACCACAAGAAAAAAATTAATTTATGAATAAATTCAATTAAAATACATTTTCATTTAGATTATTAAATCCATCATAAAATTTTAATTAAATATTTATGACTTTCAAAAATACTAACACTTAATTAATAATTTTTAAAACATTTATTTACTTCCACTATGATATAATTATATTAAACTTCCATTTATAAGATCCCTAAATTTTATCTATACTTTCATGGGTGAGGAAACTATTCATTTCGAAGGTTTACTATTCATAAGGGTCATATTACTATTCTTAAGGTAAAGTTACTATTACATTGGTATTTGTTCTTTAACTTCAAGAAATAATTCTTATATTTTTTATTCTTAATTTATAAAATTTTTATTATGGGAAATAAGTGATTTTTTAGGATTTATACTATATGAGGTTAGTATTAGAAGAGAGAAATTACATTGATAAAAGTTTGGGTTGTCACGTTCATTCCCCATTTTGAGATTTCACCATCAATATTTTGTTTACATAAACAGGTGGGGGTAATTCTCATTCATCACCTCCTCTAGTATCCAAGTTTCTTATTCATACATATGGTTCCCCCATAACACTTTGAAAAGGTGGATTTTCCTATTGCATAGAACATTATCTCCCCGATCAAGAATCTTTACTGTATTATCCTCTAAGATAGATCATCTTCCAGGTATTCCACCTCCAAATTTAGTACATTCAAGGGATCTATTATATACATTACCATGAGTGACACATGGAATGCATCATGAACATGAACCATATTTTGTGTAGTTTTAAGCCGATATTCCATGCCATCTATGCGATCAAGGATCTCAACAGGGCCAACGTACCTCGGGCTTAGCATCCCTTTCTTTCTATACTACATGAATCTCTTCCATAGTGACATTATAACGAATACTTTATCTCTAATTATGAACTCCAAGTTCCTTCGACAGTTGTCAACATAACTCTTTTAAAGACTTTGAGCTTCTTTAATATGTTTCTATATGCATTAAAACTTCTCTATCATCTCTTTAAAATGATTTGGTCTAGGAAGATTTCTTTCACCAACTACAACCCAAGAGGTTGGTATTCTACAATGCTTTCCGTAAATATATTTATATGGAGACATCTAAATACTCAAGTAGAAGCTATTGTTTTGTAATAACTAAACCAATGGGAGATGATGATCCCATCCACCTATGAAATCTAAATTGAATTATCTTATAATATCTTTGAGAGATTTAAAATCAGTTTAGATTGGCCATCTGTTTGGGGTTGATATTCCATTCTGCAATTTAATTTGGTACTCAAGAAATGTTGAAGACTCCCCTGGAATATAGATGTGAACCTGAGATCATAATCAGATAAAATTGAGAGTGGGACTCTAGGTAGTCTCACTACTTCCTTTACATGTATCTTTGTAAGTGTTTCAAGTGATATATTTTTTCTTAATAGCTATAAAGTGGGAAGACAGGGTGATTTAGTCCACCATAACACAAGTAGCATTATTTCCATTGGATGTCTTCGGAGACCCGTGACAAAGTCCATAGTGACATTCTCCCATTTCCACAAGGGTATAAGAAATTGTTGCATCATCCCTTTGGACTTATATCACTCAGATTTTACATTATAACATATCAATCACCATGAAATATACTCAAAAATATTATTCTTCATGTTTCCCAACAGAAGTGCTCTCAGAGACCGTGGTATATCTTGGTACTCCTAGGACTGATAGAGAATGTTGATCTATGTGAATTATCAAATATCTCTTTCATTATCTCAAGTGATTAAGGAACATAGAGCCTCATTCCAAAATGAATCACACCATAATCATTGATATCAAATTCTTGAAGTTTACCTTCCTTAACTGTATTCACCTTCTTTTGTAATTCAATATCATCCCTTAGTGCTTCCTTAATCTTCTCATGGATAGATGGCTGGGAAATCATTTGGGAAAGATAAGATCTATTCCCCACTGTTATGATTTTGAAATCCATCCTTCATATATCCCTGAATATGGGGTCTTTATCAATCCCCAACATGGAGGGAGTAGCAGGTTATTTTATTCTAAGAGCATCAGCTACCCTGTTTACCATTCCAGGATGATAGTGAATAAAGAAATTGTTGTCCCTGATTAGCTGTATCCATCTATATTGTTGTATGTCAAGCTCCTTTTGTGTGAATATATTCTTTAATATATTCTGATTAGTATATATTCCAAACCTCTCCCCATAGAGGTAGTGACACTAGATTTTCAAGGAAAATTAGACAACTACTAGGTCAATATCACGCACTAGACAGTTTCTACTCATGTATCTTCAACTACTTAGAGGAATATTCTATCAAATTATCATTTTGAAAGAGTTCACAACACAAGACATTATTTTAAGAAAATTACTATATCATAAAACTTTCTCCACTTATTGGTAATGTGATTATATGTGTAGTGACTAGCCTCTTCTTTAGATCCTTGAATCTTTCCTCACATTCTTCCATCCACAAAAACATTACCCCATTTTCTTGTTTTATTAGTTATCTATCTTGAAAATCAATAGAAGTTTCTCACAAAACATCAATAGTACCTAGATAATGCATGAAAACTATGGATTTCCATGACAATATCGGGAATGCACCATTCCTCCTTTTCCTTTTTTTTTCAAGGGTCCAAAAAATTATCTCACTTGTGATAACGTGTCCCATGAATGTGACATGCTACATCCAAAAGTAACACTTTATGAACTTGGCGTAAATTTTCCCCTTCCTAGATGTTTCCAACAAACTTTGTATATGTGATTCACGTTACTCCTTTCTCTTGTAGTAGATGAGAATATCATTGATAAAACTAATAGAAACTTGTTGAGGTAATTTTTAAAGACTATATTCATCAAGTCCATGAATATTGAAGGGGAATTAGTAAGTACAAGGGGCATCACTAGAAACTCATTGTGACCACACTTTTTACGGAAGGTGGTATTTTTTATATATTCCTTCTTCACCATTAACTGATTATATCTAGAAAAAATATCCACCTTTGGGATGTACTGATCTCCTCATAGCTAATTTAACAAGTCATCAATCCTTGTAAGAAGATACTTTTTCATTGTGGTGATCTTGTTGAGTTCCTGATAATCAATACACAATCACATTGATCTATCATTCTTATTTAAAAATTGCAATAGAGAAAACCAAGGTGATGAACTAGAGAATATGAACCCGTTATCCAATGCTCTTGAAGATAATTATTTAACTCCCCCAGTATGATAGGAGAAATTATATTGGGACACTTTGAGATATGAGTAGCTTTAGGTATGAGTTCTATTCAGAAATCTACCTCGCGTTCTGGGGAAAGTCCAGGTAACTCTTCAAGTAATACATCACTGTATTCTGTCACAATGGGAATTCCCCCCGATTTATACCTTCCTATGACTCAACAATATGAGTAAGGAATTATTTTTCATAGGGAATAAACACCCACAAAATTGAATGATTTTACAAAGGAGAATCATGATATTTCTTGCATTTGTAGAGGTGTATGGGATTGTTCAGAATATGAAAAGATATTTAATTTTTCTAATATTTTATATATTAACTATATAATAAGATCTAATATATTCCAATTATATTATTAGATTACACCGAGGGAAGTATCATGAGATTCGATGGAATAATCTTCCAACATATGCCAACAGGAGAAGAAAGCAACACTATGGTTATAATTGTTTCACCACGAGGTCTTTTTATAGATATCTCTACTTTAATGTTTTGGGGATTCTATTAAATTGTTGACGAAAAATTACAACATAAAAAGTAATTTGTTGAAGTAGAATCAAATAAGAGTTTTTCTATTCCTATGTGAATACAAAGCGTGCCTTATAGGACTTACTTTTCTTACTCCACTTTAGCAGTAGTGATAACATAATAAAATCACTACTCAATTGGATTTGGTGGCTGTTGACACTAACTACCCTTAAGGACTAATGGTTTAGCTCACTAGCTTTCATATTTACCTTAATCCCTATAGTTGTAGCATTGAATCATGTGTGGTGCTCTCATTTCCTCCACCACATTATCCTACTTCCTAGTGTGTTTTAGAAAATCATCATCTTGGTGGCCTTATTTCCCACACTTGAAGCATTTCCCCGCCCCTTTGAGACAATTCTCATGATGGTTCTTCCCACTTTTTGGACATTTGGGTAGTTGAGTTTTCATTTCACCTTTGTCCAGAGATACTGCAGCTTTAACCTCTATATTTTTTTTTCTAATCACCATAATCATGTGACCATTATCCAAACACCATCTCCACTTATAAAGAACATTGAAAAACATATTCATAACTCCCAAAGTCTCTAATTTATAGATCTTTTCAAAGGAGAGGTTTTAATCCACTAAATAATCTATCAATTTTGTTATCTTTATTGATAAAAAACCTGAAGAATACCATGAAATCCCTGTAAAATATTCTGCAAAGGCCATGGCAGATTATCCTTAATTTTTTATTCATCTTTATAATGTATGAATATTTTGAGGGAAATATATGTTATGATACATTATATTAAATCCATCCCACTATATCACTTCAATTATGACCTTCAGTTTGGTGTTCTTAATCAAATCCCATTATTGATCGGCCTCTCTATCTAGATGATAAAAATACAGATTCACCATCTCCATCTCACAATACTGAACCGCATAAAATATATTCCCCATTGAGATTATCCACTCTTCCATGACTAGAGGATCAGAAGATCCACTAAATATCAGTGGTTTTTTCCACATAAAAGACCAGATAACCAGTTTCTCTCTCTTAGATGAAGGAGAATATTCCACATTATTCAGGTTACTATTCATAACCTAAGATATTTGGGAAGGAATTTAAATGAAATTTTGAACTCCACATCCCAATTAATTAGGGTTGTTGTTTGGGAAATTGATGTGTTGTCCCTTGCATGGGTTGTTGGATTGATTTCTTTAGGTTCCCACAATTTTATAAAATAGAAAAGGTTGAAACAAAATATAATCCAACAAGTCATCAATAACTTATAACTTTTTGAAATTAAATATAAAGCAATATCTTATGGGATCCCAAAGTTTGGGAAATATTCTTGTATGAATACATATAATTAGTCTCATACTTTGAGTTTTGACTAAAGTTATCTAATCCTAATTCCAAAATTAACTAAATTGTGATCTAATACCAACTATACTAACCCCAATATTTCTTACATTAATATTAAATTATTTTAATGATAACCAAAATAAAATCATTACATGACTAGGATCCAAAGGATTAGTGTCTTGGGATGATTATTACCTTAAATAAAATTTAAAAAATAAAACACAAATATTTATTTAATTCCAACTTCTCTATATTTTTATTATCCCTTGAATTCCCCTTAGTACAAGTAGTCACTAGATGATATACATTAAAGAAAGGGGTGAGATAAAAGGCCAGTAAGAGGATAGATAAGAACATGGAACAATATAACTTGGTATGAGAATAATCATAATCAGGATAAAAATAATTAGATAATGGCGTGGAATGCGGCAATGCATAAAAATAAAACATCTTGTCTTAGTGATCAACTACCACACATAGTTGTGAACAATGATAACATAATGTTCATGCATATTTAAATTTCATAATAAGATAAATCACATTGCACAATTCATTTCAGTGCTATATAAATCTTATAACATCCATCACATCATAACGTTTACATTTCACTATATAATTCAGGACCCACTCGTCACATCATAACATTTACATTATCATGCATTTTATAAAGAACATATATCAATATTTCAGAAAAATAACCCATGGAAAGGAATGGAAATAATTTAAAAAATCATACATTAATATAATTTGTTTTCCCAAATTAAATAGGTAATAAAATACTTGATATAAGAATCATCATCTTTGAGTGATGAAGAAAAAATCTTTAGAAGTAAAATGTGTGTTTTTTGAAAGAATGGTTCTTTTGAAAAAAATTTGTTTGTCATAAACATTATTAGAAAACATTTATATCTCAAAAAATTTAATATAGTTATGAAGAAATTATATTTAAGGAATATCCAAAATGAAATTGTGGTAAAAGAGGGATAACCCAAAGAAAGAGAGTTGGGTTTGAGAATTCCCCTTACATTATGTCAGAATGATTTCTTCACATTAATATCCTATATAATAATATTAGATTCATTAATTAAAAAATAAATACCATTTATACATTAATTTTATTCATTATGGTTTTATTAAGTTAATTTATGGGATTTTTTATGAGTTATAGAGTTTAATTTCATCATTCAGAAGTATTTGTTTTCATGGTTTTTATTGTTTGTTTGCTAGTATACATGAATAGATGTTTGTGTAAAATGAGGATAAATATCAATAATTGTTATTATATTTTATTAATGATCTTATATATGTTTAAATATCTTATAATTAATTTGTTTATATGGTATGAGGATGAATCATTAGATAAAATTTAATAATGATCATTTAAGGTTAATTTTGGCAATTTTTTGATCACAACGAACTTGTTTGGTTTTATCATTTAGTATTATGTATCTATGTTCGTTAAATAAAATAAAAAGATTTTAACATGAACATTAAAATATTTTTGGACCATTAAAATGGTTTCATTAACATTTTTGAATGAGTTAAAGGAAAATGAAAGTGCATCACCCACGATGTGGGTAACTTGACACATCAGATGCGGCAATGTAATTTTTTCAATAAAAGAGAGAGGGAAGAGTTTAATGATGGGTAATACATTAAAATGATTTAATTATAGTATATGTATGGTACTAGAGTTATTATTCCACCTTTCTGTGTGTAGTTAAGGTTAAAATAAATGCAAAAGAACATGAAAATAAATTAAAAGAAAAGATAGAGGAATTTTCCTCTTCAAGTTCTCCTCCTTGAGTACTACTTTAGGGAAATGGTTTTGGTCTATTGATGATACAAATATCTTATATATTTAGTGAAGGGTCTAGGGAAGTGTATTGGGTCAAATTTGTGAATAGTTCAAAGCTTGGGAGGTGTGAGGAGAAGAGGGGGTGAAGGGTGGTATTTATAGTGGAGGAGAGGGGTGTTTTCTCATTATTATATTCATTAGTTTATTATTTTGGATAAATACTATGAATAGTTTCAATATTATATAAAAATATATTAAAATATTGAGGTATAGTTCTATTTTTGGAGATTACATCAGCATTAAATCATATATGACTCCATAATTCATGTATATAGCTTATATTGTAAATTATCATATTTTACTATTAATAAATAATTCAAGTATTTTAGAAAAATCCAAAAAAATTAACCGCAAACATTTTCAACCTGGAGAATTTAGAAATAAAAAACATTTTATGAAAAAAAAATCTAAATATGAGTAATTTAGTTTTTAATTAAAATCATCATTTACTTGGAAAACACATATTTTAAAATTATAATAGATTTTATAACACATTAAAAAATTACTTAAGGTGTTATAAAATTATCATAAAACCATAGAACATAAATATATTAATTTATGAATAAATTTTATGAAAATAAAATTTCTTTTAAATTATTTAAAAAATCATTAAATTGTAATTAAATATTATTGTCTTATAAAAAATAGAACACTTAATTAATAATTTTAAAAAAAAATATTTACTGAGACTATGATTTAGTTATACCATATATTCTTTTATAAGATAATTAAGTTTCATTTATACTTTCATAGTTAAGGATTCTATTCATTTGGCCTTCATACTATTTATAGGGGTTATATTACTATTCCTATGGTCAAGTTGTTATTTTATCGGTATTGGTTCCTTAACTTCTAGAAATACATATTATTTCATTAATTAATCATTTATAAACATTTTATTGGGGTCTATAAGTGTTTTTATATGATTTAAAGTATATGAAATTACTATAAAAAAGGATAAATTCCATTGATGAATGTATCGGTTGTTACATTGATTATCCAAGAAAGAAAAATATTTTGTTGTAACTAGTGTATTAATTTTTAATAAAAGACTCATGTATTTATCTGGTTTTCCAATAATACTAAACTCTTCAGTCCTTCTTGATTTAATTCCATGTAATCATGTTAATGTAATGATAGGAGACATCGACTTAGGGATTACTCGGGTTGGGTCACTACACAAAAGTATTCAATAATGAAAGTTCAATATCACCTCATGTGGAAAATAATTGATAAATAATGGAGGATGGGTATGATATGGTCAATAAAAAGCAAAAAATAATTGTTAAAGGATTTAATTTTTTATACTTAATGTTTTACTCACTTTTACCTTTTTAACTATCACCATGATAACCAGTTTTTTTAACCAAGCTGCCTCTTCCTTTATTACTAAATACAAAATAACAAAATTAGGAAATTTAGACTTACTAACTATAAATATTAAATAATATTTATTAAATAAATATCCTATCTATTTTTAATTTTAATTTTAACATAATTTCATGTAACATACAAACCACTATTTTTACATTCATTGGAGTAATTAAATTTTAATTGTTTTTACTAATCATTATGGTCACAAATTAAGCTGACATGATTATATGGTATAAATTAATCTAATTATAAATATTTAATATTTTTTTTTAAATTAAATTCACATATTTGGGAATATATAATTTCAAATCAATCCCACAAACACGATGAGAAGCAGGGTTTAAAGAGGAATTGTCCAAGAGATTAAAAAGTTTTTATATCATAACTCAATATGATGTCAATTAAAATTACCTAAATTAAATTAATGGATATATAATTGAAAAATTTTTAATTTAGAAACAATTTAAGATAAAATTATAATTAACATATAAATTAAACCAAATGAAATTTTAAAATTAAAATTCATTATTTTTCATTATTCATCAGAAAATTAAACTTTTCATAAAACTCCAATAAAATAACCATAATAAAATTTTGACACATTTATTTCAAAAATAAATAATATTTTACCAAAAAAAATTTCTAAAATTTTTATATTTTAATTTTATTAATTTTCAAAAAATAAATAAAAATATGTTTTTAGAGAAAATAATATTTCTGGACCACATAATGACGGTACCAAAAATTAAGTACTTTTTAATCTATATGTTTTCATTATATAAAACCATTATATATAATATTAACCAATTAGTTGTTACTTTATATCTCTATGTCAAAGAGCTATGTAATAAAAGTCATGTTTAAGTACATATATTAAAAATATATCATTGTTTTGTTAAAACTCAGTGTCGTGTGTAACACAAGATAACCCATTATTTTGTGTAGCATAAGATTAACATGGTGTTGGATATAACTAAATAAATCAATGAAATTTAATTTTTTTTAAAAATTCATAAATACCTAGGGTGTTCCATGTGCTCTTTATAATCAAAAGAATCATTTACACAATGTTTTGTGAAGGGAAACTGGAAAATGAAAATCTGATCAAGTAACAAAAAATATCAATATCAGTCTCATATGTACAAAGATTAATTTGATACCAAATGTGTAATAATAAAATTATGGTAAATAAACTATAAATAGGGTGTATTTTAGTTTGAAAAAACAAAAAAAATTAATCCTCTTTCAGTATTATGTTGATAAGTTTCTCAAAACACCAACCAATTCAAAGATCAAAGTAAAAATAGTTTATGAAATAGAAATATTAACAGTATAAAACATAGAAATGGTATAAAACACAATGTAATCGATATTTTATCCATTACACATTAAATAGTTATATCAATGAAAAATTTTCCTAACTATATTTTATTGAATGATATATAAACAATATTAATGGAAATTATGGAAGGAATAGAGTTAAATTTTAAAACTAGATGTGGAGTATTGGTTATAAAGCCACATATGCCTTTAAAAGGACATTATTGATACCACACAGTTAGGGAAAAGTGAATTGTAGATATTTATGATAGATTTAGGGTATCCATGACTCTAAATATATTTTAGGGTATAAAATTTTTAATGAATACCTCAAGTCAATATCTTTCTTACCTTATAGGCCCTCAATCATCTAGATCAAAATTTCCTACTTCAACAACCTGAGGCTCGGTTGACCAACAACATTAACTTATAGGTCGATATTTCCGCTACGAAAATCGATAGCTATATATTCGATCTATTGTGACTGGTAGATAATTTATTTCTTACAATCCTAATGAATCCCTCCAAAAACCTTTTAATGAAACAATGATTATAATTACAAAACCATCATATTTACAAGGAAACCACAAAATTGTAGCTCATAGATAAAGTACCCAAAAAAATTACACTAATTAGAAGAAAACTTCGAGAAAATAAATTTCCATGCCTTAAAACAATATAAAACATTCATGATTCTTTAAAATACTTCTGGTAATATGTTTTATATTATCGTCTGATCTACAAGATGATACTAAATTTATAAGAAATCCTCCAAGGATCTGATTATGTATATTTTTGGTTCATTTACAATTCCAGTAAAGGTAGGTTAATGTTTATATTATGATTGAATCAGTGTATTTATATTTATATTGATGATTTGAATATACACCACTATATTTATTTATAAAATTAGTGAACATAATTTGGATTTCATTATTCTGGTTTTCGGTTTCACATGAAAACCATAAGCTTCCAGTACTAAAAAATTTAACTTGTTATTTAATTTTAAAAAAATAGTAGACCATTGGTAATTTGATAAATCTTAATTTATCAATTATTTATTGGTCAATTTTATATATTTAATATCATAACTAATTCAAATGTAAAAATTAATTTAGATAAAATAGTAAATGTAGTGGTTCATGGTTTTCCAAAGAAGTTGAGTATTCAGGAGTAATGAATCTATATCCTTATCGTTTCACAAATATTTTTTTTGATTGTTAATAATTTATTTTACTACATTAATTTTATAAATTTAATTTTGTAACTTTTTGAAATATTTAATTTTTTATTTCTAACATGGTATTATCTACATTAGTTAAGTGTTATGTGCATCACAATTTGTCCCACACATAGAATTTATTTATGAGAATTATATTATAAAATATAAAAATGTTGCTTATAAAATAGTTTTTGTAGAATAATCATGAATCTAATATAACATAGTTAAATTTTATTAATGATATTTTTTAATAGTGGCGATGAAAATTTATTTGAAAAAGTTGGTGAAGATATAGATATTTACTATGATGAATTCACTCCAAAAATTTGTTCTTTCCAAATGAATGATTTACGTATCCTTATTGAGACCCTAACTATTTCATGAAAAATGATGATGTATGATAGGAACATTGGGTTTGTATTTAATAGGTAACTAATGGATCTTTTGGGATTTTAGTACTTATAGGATGGGTCCTTCAATAGGCGAGTTTGAGTTCCATTTTTGTAAATATTAATTCTTTAATGTGGAAGGAGTGTCTATTAACATGGATAGAGGATAAAAAGTTTAAATATAACCGATATTCTAATGAGTCCCCTCACCGATAAAAATATTCATATAAATAAAGTTATATTTTAAGCATTCACACCAAAATGTGACTCCTTTTACCTCAACTTTCACTAATTTTTCCAACACAATTTTTAACTCGGTAACATATAATTTTTCCCAAAAAATAAATTAACCCTCTAAAATAATTTAAATTCCATTATTTTGAAAATGAAATTAATTATATCATAATAATATTTTAAAAGGTAATTAAATTAAATTTAAATAATAAATGAAAATCACAAAAAATTATTTTTATAAAACTATTGTTTTATCATAAAGGTAACTTTATTCTCAATCATTAAAAAGTATTAATAATTACATGAATATTAATTAATTTTGTGAATATATAATAGTAAAATAGTTATTTCATATACTTCAAATATAGAAAATTAATCTTTTTAAAAAATTAATATAATATATAATAATTTTTTTAGTTAGAACACTTTTCATTAACCCTGAATCAATAAATTATTATTCTTTAAAACACTATAATTACTTATTAGATATTATTTACTTATGTTACTGATAATTCATTCATTTAACCCATTCTATCTTATTTACACGATTCTATAAAAGAAAGAAATATAAATATAAATACATTATGTACCAGAAAATTTATTTATAACAATTCAGACTTTAGTAAATGAATTATTATAATTTTATTTTTTCCATAATTATTTATTTCAGTTACATGTAAACTATTTGATATCCAGACCATTATTTATATATTTCTTTAAAACAATCAATATACCTTTTAGATCCTATTATACCCAACAAACACATATCCAATAGCCATTAATAAAATTTCTATATGTACAATTACCATAGATATAGTGACTATATATCTAATGACTATATATAAGGTTCATATTACATTCTTATATATAACCTTAAATGCTTCACAAAATTTCTTTTATCTTAATCATTTAATTATCTCTCAAAATATCTATTATATTTAGAACATTTTATTTATTTACATAGTAAAAATTGGTGGCATTGACTTCAAAGAAAAACATGGGGATAACGATTTCTTATTTCTATATTTTAATTTATATACAAATCTCTTTTTATTGTATTTTCCATAATGAAAGTCCATATTGCAATCAGTTAATGTATAAATATTTTTCTTATATTAGGGTATCTTATTTAAATAAAATATTATATAGATTTCAAAAGTTTTATTTTCTGTATGAAAAATGTTATTAATACAGTTAAAAGGGAAAACAAAGTGGAATGTTACATCCAAAATCATGAATTTCTCACCCACATACATCCATTTTAATGAAAATGTAAACTAACATAATTAATTCATGTTTTTAATCATTATATTTTTCTTGGGAAGATGAAATCAATATCCTAAACCTTAATTAAATAACTCAAGTATGATTTCTAAGGAATATCTGAAATACGATATAATGATAAAAGTAGTGGATGATGTGAACTGATTTTACATGTGACTACCATAAATAAACAACAATTCACCTTTGAAATACTCTTGTTCCATCATATATAGGTTTGACTAAGTTGAGGGAAACAATTTTTGGGGAAATAAGTAAGAAAAAACTAATGAAATAAATTTTTATCAGAAACATAAATAAAAAAGTATGATTGAATAAAAAAATAAATCAATTGAAAAATTGAGAATGAGAATTTTATTAGAACACAAAAATAATAGAGGGTCCCCCACTCATCCAATCCCTGATAAGGGGGTTTTTTCCTTTATTTTAATTGTAATATACAAGAAAATTAGTCTAACAACAATGAAGTAAAATATAGTGTTGTAAACCATCTAAAAGTACCCAAATAACGATGTATATATTTAATTTATATGCTACCCCTTCTTCTAAAATCATTCAATGAATTGTTTGTATATTAATGATTTGATCTTTATGTCATGAATGAGCACTCCACAAACAAATCAAGGGAATCCACACTCTCATAATCTCAATAAAATTCCCTCCCTAAATGACTATGTTATATTTTCCCCATTTACTAATTTTGGTAAATATGGTGAATATAATATTATTTTGGTCATCATAATTCATGATTGTACTCCATATTGATGCCTAATTATCATATTTCATCTGATGCTTTATTCTTTATAATTATATCACTTAGGACTCTTTTGGTGTGTTTTGATATTTCAACTGTATTTTTTCAGCCATTCCAATGTTTAGCTGGGGATCTGCTACAATTTACTCATTTTAAGACTATAGAGTATGTTATCTAAATCATAGAATATATTTATTAGTGGAATGTAATTATTTTAGAAACATAATTTATTTTCAACCTTATTAGAATTATATTTTAGGATTTATTGAACATGAATAGTGGATATATTCTTCATTAGAGAATAATTATATTATTATGAAGTGACACGGGTAGTGTTGTCTCGATCATATCCCCATGAGGCATAGTAGATTAGGTAAATTTGTATATATAACATGATTTACCTTACTACCAAGATTCCACATGTTTTTGGGTGTAGATGTGGGTTATGTTAGTGTCAATGAGATAGAATTGGCACTAGAAAAAAAATCATGTTTTTTACCAGGTTTTGTTGAAGTTATCATAGTTCAGGTTAGTTGATGCATCTTCTATCGATGAGAAAACATAGTCTTAGAATGAATAATGTGGGAATATATTTGGGTTACACAAAATTATCATGTCATGAAGTTGGTATCTATTTCATCCAGTTTATTCTTTGGGGCTTTCAGCTCAACCTAATTAACACTTATGTAACTTCTTATTACACTTATACTTCAATTGTAAACCCCATGTTTATTATTAATGAAATTGGTTGCTAATTATTTGGAATGTTTTTGGTAGCTCATTATATCCTCAAAAGTGTAATTTGAGATTATGATAGATCTAAAAATTTGGATTGAGACCTCGCATAGAGAGTATTGGACATGAAATAGTCTGAACATTCTTAACAGACATCCATCTTCCTTCATCTTTTAATTATTTCAATGATTCAACCACATTTAAAAATAAAAAATACAAAGGATTCTAAAAATATAAATATTTAATTTATTAAAAAACAATATTGATCAATAACAATATAAAATTAGCTAAATTAATAAATAACCATCAAATCCAATGAAATTAGTTATTACACTGAAAATATCACAAAAAGACTATGATGCACATGTGTGTGGGAATAAAATAATTATATTATAAATGAATAATAATGAATTATTTATACATATATATTTCATGAACCTTCTTCCTTATGTGTTTATTTTTTCCATGATATTCGAATTTTTATTCCAAATTGTGGTGTTACTGATCCATATGAAGTAAAGGACCCCGGAACACCCTGATAGGGGAGGGGTGAATCAGGGTGCCAAATTTTTCTTTAAAACTTATTAATCTTGTTCCCACATTGGTAGGAACCTATTTAACCTATCTGAAGAGGATTTGTATCAAACAAATAGTCCCTTGCAAAGAAATAACACATCAATTTTACTTGGTTCACCACTAAGGGCCACGTCCAAGAAAAATACGTAGAAATTGTGTCTGTTGTACCAAAACCCACTAATATTCACAAGCTATGAATTAAAAGAGTTTATCACAGTCACTATGTGTTATGTGCATTTCCTTTAAATGGTTTTAGGGATAACACAATACATACCACATATCAGTTCTGTTGACTGCTCCTTGCTCATTGTTTTAGAAGAATCTTTACATAGTTTATCAACTTGAAGGTTGTGTTAATGGTTTACAATTAAATCATCCATCCTCAATAGTAAATAGATTCTCTTTTTAAGTCCATTCATCACCCAAAGTTGTAATTTAATTTATTGCACACTTATAGGTTATGATAATTAATTTCACAAACTGATTTGGTCAATTTTCAGGCTTCTATGCATGTTCCACGTACCACTTCACCTCCTCAGTGTACTGAGTAGAGGGTAGTGTTCACAGATCACCTCCTCCACGTACCACTGTTTTCCCCATGTACTTCCCAACTCCTCCATTAATTTCCATGCTCTACATACTACCTTACTCTGCGTACTACTCATCTTCTCTACGTAAAGTCCTGTTTCACCTAATGCATTGATCCACTGCGTACTCTGGGAACTTCCTCCGCAAACCACACTCTCTTCTACAGACTATTTCCCTTATGCAAATGGTTCTCTCAGCATACCATATTATCCTCTATGAACTACTTCGAACATCACCAGAATTCATTCAAAAATCTTAATTTCCAATCCATCTCCCAACAAAGGGGGTTATTGCTCCTTAAATAGGCACATAAATCCGCAAATTTTTCTTATCCGATTAATCCAAAATTGTAATGTGGGAAAATATTCATTGTATATTGAACTCCATATGCATACTATTAGCCTCCACTACATATCGATCCTATTTTTTGAACTGAAGGAATCCCTCAATCTTTCAGCATTCAGCATACAACACTCCTTCACCATGAACTGTTGTTGCAAACCATTTTCAGTTCTGCACACTGCTCTACATATCGTTCCCGCTGCTTGGTACATGACCACAAACCATTCTTAGAACCTTGTACGTGGTCCATGATCCTATTTATATAGTTCCCTAATTTTTCTGATATTTATTTTATTTCGCATTCCATTCAATCCTATGTGAAAAACATTATTTTACAACATCAAAATCCTGATTTTGGGGCCCAAAAATTTGGAAATCACTAGAAAACTATGCCAACTGCAATACTGCTTATGAATTAAACTGTATGATCCCTTTCATTTGATTCTCACTAATATTTTATTAGAATATTGACTTCAAACACAACCCATAGTCCATTTATAGAATAGAATAACCTTGATTCCAATAATCTCCCCCTTTGGCATTGTTTGCAATCTATAGAAAAATTCAAGAGAGCACCAGTCACAATAATAACCACAGATGCAATAATCCAATCATCCAACACTCTAAGTCTACAAGAGAAGTGATAATTGTAGAAAACAAGGGATAAGATATGTATCATGTTCTCATGTGTTCGAATGAACACCCTGACTACTTCCTTATGACACTAAATTGTTTTCTCCCATCACATTCCCTCTATTAAAATTCTCTATTTTCCACCATTTTCCTGCAACTAGACTCTAACCATAAGAAAATTTAAATTTCAGCCTCCACATTTCCAAAATGAATTTTTCCATTTCTCCCCCATTAGAAATAAACCTAAACACCAGTATTTGAACATTGTAGAGATCAGAAAAAAGCTCCCCCTAGATAGTATACCCCCCATAAACCTGCATCACTTGCACAAATATATTAACAAAGATAAAACAATTATAGGGAGGGGAATTTCATAACCTCCTTATGCACTTGGAGGTGGATGAAAACTAGGAATCAACCAATGTTTCTCAAACACATCCACTGACAGTGGCTTGGTCATTATGCAAGCCACTTGCTCATCAGTTTCCACATAGTCCATTTTGATCACACCTTGTTCAAATTTTTCCTTGGTGAAGTGATACTTTATTTCAATATGTTTTGAATGAGAATGCTGAACCAGATTCTTCGTAAGATCAATTGTGCTCTTTTTTATCACAATAAATCACCATTGGATGTTTCACCTCATCGCCAATGTCATTCATTTTATGATTCATCTAAAGTAACTGAGTGCATGCCTTGGTATAGGATATATATTCAGAGTCAAGTGTAATAAAATAAGTACATTCCTATTTCTTACTTAGCTAGACCACTCATTTTTTCCATCATATAATGCCCCAACACTGGTAGACTTTCTATTCACTACATCTCCTGCCCATTCAACATCCAAAAAATAGAATAGTCAACAATCTATTCCTACAGCAAAGTGTGTCCCATTGTTATGTGTACATTGAATGTATATCTTGATTATTTTTGATGTCGCCATATGTTCTTCCATGAGATTACTGTAAAATTGGTACACAAGAAAAGCTGCAAAGATAATATATGGCTATGTCATTGTTAGGAATAGTAGGCTTCCAGTGATTCTTCTGTACATGTTGGGATCCACAGAAGTTCCTTTCTCATGATTTCCAAGCATTGATCCAACTAAAATTAGAGTGTAAATTGGTTTGGAATCAAGCATGTTGAATTTATTTATCAACTATATTTCAATGTTTTCCTGAGGAATGAATGTGTATTCCTACTTCTGAAGCACCTGCAACCCTAAAAAGTATGTGAGTTCACTAATCAAGAATATTTCAAATTCATATTTCATTTGATAGAAAAATTCATCCACTAATCACTTTCTACTTCCACAAAAAATAATATCATCTACGTATACCAATACCATGAAACGATCCTTCTAAGAATTATTGACATAGAGATTGTGATCCACTCCTCCTCTTTTAAACTCTAGATTTCTCAAAAAATATTCCAACTGTGAGTACCACACCCATGGTGCCTATTTCGGGCCATAAATATCTTCCTTTAATTTGAAAACCTTCAGTTCTTCATTGCCAAGATAGAACCACAAGAGGTTTTAAATGTAGACTTCTTATTCAAATAATCCATTTATGAATACTGTCTTGATGTCCATTTGATAAACTTTATAACCCCTTTGGATTTCCATGGCATGAAAGAGCATGATTGACTCCAGTCTCACTACTAGAGAAAATGTCTCCTTTGAGAGGACTAGTTTGGGATATGCCTAACACTGTGAGGGGGTGAATCAGTGTTAGGGAATTTTTAAACAAATTTATACTTTTCATCCCTATACCCCTTGACCTGTTAGGATCTTGATTCTCGTGTTCTCTTTTCCCTGCCGCGTGCAACAATATGAAAGCTGTGAAAATATGCACATGATATTTTTACATTGTTCACCACTCAGTAAGAGGAGATATGTCCTTGCCGTGTATGGTAATGACCAATGAATGTATTCTCCACTGTAATGTAGTAACTGTTATAGTCATTGACTAGGAGAACAATCCGCTAGTCAGTGTGGATCCTTATACATGGATGAGGGAAAGAAATAATTGCTTCCAAGTGTTTCTACCTACACTTTGAGAGGGGAAGGGGAACGATCCTCTTCCAACTTGAAATGAGTAGTATATACCCTTACAGTAGCTGGTTCTTTATACTGCCAATGTAGATAGTCTCTTGCAGCCTCTAGTTGGTTCTATATACTTCTTAGGAAGAGAGAATTCTCTATGTTCAAAGAGTTTGCAACACTAAAATAATCTTCCACCTTTTGAGACCTGTTGGATGCTATAGTGCTACTTTGTTCTTCCACAACCTTCTACTTTTCCTTTCTTACTTACTAAGAAGCAAGCAAGTAACCACCCTCTTTTTTCTCTGAAGCAAACTTGTAAGAGGCGCACTCTTAATCTTCCACTTATTCAATGAAAAACCGGCTTTACTGAAACCTTCTCTTCTTCACATGTTCTATTCCAGTGAAAAACCAACTGTACTAAACTCTTATCCTGCTTCTGCTTCCTAGAATCACATGTTCTCTTTGTGATTGTTAAAACAATGAAGTTCACCTCAACATAGCATCATCACAGTTGTCCAAAAGCTGGTAAGAACTTCTAGAACAACTCACAACTTGTGCGCCAATCCCTACTTGTATGCCACCCTTCTTGCATGCCACCAACTAATTGCATGCCACAATTGTGCACAACTCAAAACATGCACGCCACTTCATTCTTAGACAGAAAACACTTGTTGCAAAAAACTCCCTACTTGCATGCCTCTTACAGCTTTCACATCAGTTCTTCTTGCATGCCACTCTTCTTGCACACAACTCTACTTGTGAATCTCACTACTTGCGCACCTTATGAATAACTCCAAACTTGTGCAGTACTTTAGCTTTCATGCCACTTTCTACTACTTGCACGATCAGAGCTCAAATTTTCTCTTAAATGTTTAGCATTAAATAATGAGGAGGGTAGCTATCTATTTATTAGAATTTTAGTGACTTGTGCAATTCATACACTTGCATGCCATTCCTACTTGTGCACCGCTCCCTCAATTGCACGTTTCTCTCTCACATGCTTTCCGCTCCATCACTAGCGTACCACATTCATTTATTTGTCATATTCTGATAAGCTAATGTTGAAATATTACTTGTGCACAACATACACTTGCATGCCACTTATACCTGCGCACTACTTTTTGACTTGGAATCCAATCTTTAACTTGTGTGCCACATTATTTCCTTTGTCGAATTTTTATGTGATGGTCTTGAAATATGAATTTTTCACAACATACACTTGTGCACCACTTATACTTTCACACCACACTTGCACACCACTCTTTGACTAGAGCTCCACTTTCTTTCCTTCTATAAAAAAATTTCTTTACACCCCTATCATTCATAGGGCTTGTATCACAAGTTCTCTAAACTTATGATATTTTTGAAATTTAAATCAGCAATGCATCGTCATAGTTATGGCCATTTTTATAGTTCCAAACCCACGAACTACATCCTGTCTTCTCATCATCTTCAACAATCATCCTTCTTTATTCTTATACAATTTGGATTATGAATTCCAAAGTACTTTTTCATCCTCATTTCAAATCCTCAATTCCTTTTTTAGTGATAATTCCAAAGAACACCAATCATCTTTGTTCATCCAAAAGTGGAGGCTTGAGGGTTCGTGAAACTCCTTCAATGTTTCATAAAATGTATCACCATTGAGACATGTATTTGGAACTTTATTAATAGTGGAAAAATCACCAAATTTCAATGAAATGTGTAATGCATGACCATCATAGAATGCCAATCCCTTCCACACTCTCTCTTTTTCTTCAATCATCATTCTCTACTTTGTGAAAATCAAATGATTCTTTTATTCAAGTAATCTCTTTCATGGGTCTCATGAAATCGTGAAGAATTACATATTATTCTTCAAATCCTAATTCTTCTTTAATCATACTTATATGGATGATACATCACCATTATTCATTGTTGTAAACAATGTGTCACCATTGACACATGTTCTTTGAACATAGGATCAGTTCAAAAATCGTGTAATTTTACTTCATGGAGAATTTCCAAAGCATGACATTCAATGCTATTATTTCCTAACAATTCAAAAGGCATCCTCACTTCATCCAATCACTGTTAACATTGGAGTCCTTCTTCATTTTGACCAGCATTGAAAACAGATGACAACAAAGGAAATCTTAATACACAAAGTGGTCCCAACAATCTCCCCTTTTGTATTTTGTTCTCAATACCTTAATGATCTCCTCAAATGAATGTGTCAATGTTAAAAAGATAATATTTCTCTCCCCTAATTTCTTTCACTATACCTTACTTTTCAAACATTCATTTCACTTTCTCCCCCCCTTAATAACAAGAAATACAGAGTTCATTGTAGAGAGGGTATCAGTCAATACAAAAGCAGTGTGCCATAAATCATTTCACTCTAAGTATACTTGAGCAATGCTTAGTGTTGAAAAAAAGAGGATTTTATTTGGATGACAAAGTTGTCCATTACCCATTGAATATGACACATCATGAGATAAGAACTCATACACTTGTCTTCAAGGGGATTATAATTTTATTCTAGGTTTTGGATAATAATTGTGATATAAAGTATTCAACCTGAAACTCGTGCACATACTTCAACAAATGTATTAAAAAAATTCCAGTAAAATTTGAAAGATAAGTGACCTTGGAGAACTTTTACTCATCTTATGCCACTGATTCACTTTGTTACTCCCCTTTATAGTATGATATTTATTATGAGTAACCAATTATGAGAGATTTAGAAATAAAATAGATTTTCCAATGACATGATCGTCATAAAATATTTAGAGTAATTGAATTTTATACCATCTTTTGTTGATACTAATTTTGATGATGACTTTTTTAGCTTCTTCATGTGTTTCCCCCTCAACAGAACACTTCTCATCATTGAATCTCAGGTTCTCCTCATGAGATATTGCTCCAACTTCAATTCCCTATATGATGGGAATGAATACAATAAACAATGATTTAAGAGAATAAGGTGGATCATCTTTGTTCCATTAATGTGAAAAAAATGGTTGAGATGATTTTCTCAACCCAAATGCTCCATTCTTCATAATCTCACAACTGATCTTCAACACTGACTGTGATTGTATGGACCTCACTATTTATTCCATCTCTTTGTGTGTGAATATTTTTTCTTCAATGGATTTTAAATAACTAGAATCTAATAGTGAAACATTCATATTTTTGAGGAATTCTTGTTGGACTGGAGTAAATTCAAAGCATCTTCTAATAGTATGACCATCCTGGTTGCACCTCACACACAAAACTTCTTTGTCTTTATGTAGAATCTTATTTTTTCTTTTATCACAAGTCTTAGCCTGTGCAACTTCCATATTTCTTATTCGTTCCAAATCTTATAGCCAACCCACCAAAATATCATTAGGGATTGAGGCATCAAGATTGGATATTCTACATGATTATTCTATGTGTCATCATTCTTAGTAGTTCTTTTGGATGAACCACCCTTCACCATATTTGATTTAGAATCCAAGGACTTCTCAAATTTCCACCTCAGAGACTTCTTGGATGTGTTTTCTATTCCAACATTCATATGACTGCTTTCCAAGGATGATTTTTCTTTCTTATCCATACCCTGTGATATTCTTTTATTATCATATTTGGGTAACTATTTAAAGGAACATACACCATTCAAGTGACCACTCCTATTGCATACATCACATATGTCATCTAAAATTCCAAATCTGTTTGCAGTATACAGATGATTCTAGATCTATGGATGTTGCTTCTCCTTCTCTAGATTCTCCACGTTGAGATGCGTTTTTACTGTGCTTTTATATTTAAGGGGTTCTACCAACATTCCATTGCACAATGCCCAAATCTATTACAACATGATTATTGACCAACAAACGTTGACTTCTTCTCATATTCTTTATAAGGTTGACGAATCTTCTTCTTTAATTGTTATGATTCATGTGGGGAACTATCTTCCACACTCTTTCCCCTATCCACCCAAGATATGGTGGTAGGTTTCTTCTCACTTTTCTTCATCCATACTTGTTTATAATTTTTCTTTCAACCTGCACTTTTTGTAGAGGTAATTTTAGAAACAATAGTACAAGTTTTTATGGATGGTACCTTTACTTTCCCAGCTACTTGTGATAGATCAATCAGTGATTCCACGATCTTCTAATCACATTTTAGAGATCTTTTAACAGTAGAATCCTCTAGTGAACATTGAGTTCAATTTGCTTCTTTTTCCGTCTTTTTTGGAGACTCCATATGTGTCTTCACAAGATTGGTCAACTGAGCTTCCTACTATACACATCTCATATTGAGGATGAATTTTTGGTCATCAATCATAGTCATCTTATCTTCACAGGCCTTATTAAATCTTTCAAATTAATCTTCCAGAATCTTTACACTGTTTTGTAACATAGAGTCATGTTCCTTGATCTTCTTGGAGTATTCTTCCAAATATACCTCCTCGACTTCATTTCTACTTTTCAACTCAACTTCATGTTCATGGATGTTATCTTTTAGATTCTTGTCAAAACCTTATCCTTATTCAACATCCATGAGCCACTTTGAATAACTTAATTCAAATTCCCTCTTTGTTGCTTCAAAGGCGGCAACTTGTCTGGAGTGCTTTAAACACTCAACAATTTTTTCGTGTAAGCCTTTCTCCAAAACCTCAGTTTCTTCTTCTATCTGAGTGATATTTTCCTACATGCATTGAAATTATCCACAAACCAGGGATGAAATTTCTCTAGGGAAACCATGTAGAATCATCCATAATCTATAAACTGATATTTCATGGGATGTTTTAGATTGATCATCACCACTTGTGCTAGCATTTTCATCATGAGAATAATTTTCAATTGTAATAACATATACCTACTTATCATTTTAAGTAGGAAGATTGTCTATCTTCTTGGTGGAAACATGATCAACCTTCTCATTACATTCCAAGCCCGATGTTTCTCCATTGTCATGAAGGTATGGAGAACCAGATACTTACCCTTTATTTAGATAAGAGGGAATTATTCTTTAACTTTATTTTCCATTTCTTTTTTCTTTTCATCATGGTATTAGTAGATGTAGCCTTCTGGTCAAAAGTAACTGAAGCTTCACCAACACTGCTATTCATTATTGAATCAGGAAAGGAACTGAAATCATCAAAAGAGAATAAATTCACCATAGAGAATCCAAAAGAGGTGAACCTAACTCTGATAACAATTGATAGGACCAGTTAGGGATATGCCTAACACAGAGAGGGGGGTGAATCAGTGTTGGGGTCTTTTTAAACCAATTTATTCTTTTTATCCCTGCACCTTTGGACTTGTTAGGATCCTGAATCTCTTGTTCTCTTTTCCCTGTTGTATGTAATAATATGTAAGTAGTAAAAATATGCACATGATATTTCTATAAGGTTCACCACTCAATAAGAGAAGCTACATCATTGTTGTGTATGGTAATGATGAGTTCATGGATTCTCTACTATAATGTAGTAACTATTACATTGGTTGACTTGGAAAATGATTTTCTTTTCAGTGTGGCTCCCTACACTTGGTGGAGGGAAGGAAATAATTGCTTCCCAATGTTTCTACCTACACTTAGAGGGGGAGGAGAAAAAATCCTCTTCCAAATTTCAAAGAGGAGGATATACCATTAAAATTGCTGGTTTATTACACTACTAGTGTAGATAGTCTCCTGCAGCCTCTAGATGGTTATTTATATTGCCTCTAAAGACATTCTTCTCTCCCTTAAATGAGTTTGCAAAACCAAAAGAATCTTCCACCTATTGAGACCTTTTGGATTCTACAGTGCTACTTTTTTCTTCAACAACCTTCTTATTTTCCTTGTTACTTACTAAGAATCATGAAAGTAACCAAACTATTCTTTCTTTGCATCAAACTTGTAAGCTGAACACTCTTCTTCTTCTGCTTCTTTAATGAAAAACCAGCTGCACTGAAACCTTCTCTTTATCACATGTTCTCCTTCAGTGAAAAACCAGCTGTACTATAATATTATTCTTCTTATTCTTTATAGAATCACAATTTCTCTTTATGACTGTTAAAACAATGAATTTCAACTCAACTTAGTATCATTAGAGCTGACCAAAAGCTGGTAAGAACTTCTAGCACAACTCACAGCTTGCGCGCCAATCCCTATTTTTGTATCACCATACTTGCACGCCAACTTGGTTGCACTTCCCCAACTACTTGTATTCCACAATTTTGCACAACTCACAACTTTCACACCACATCAGGCTTAGACACAAAACACTTGTTTCACACACCTCCCTACTTGAACGCCTCTTACAACTTTTGTGCCACTTCTGCTTGCACGCCACTTTGCTTGCACACCACTATACTTGTGCACATCCCTACGTTTTCACCTTATGAATAACTCCTAACTTGCACAACACTTCAGCTTGGGCACCACATTCAACTAATTACATCAGAGCACAGGTTTTCTCTTAAGTGTTGAGCCTTAAAAAAGGAGGAGGGTAGATGTCTATTTATAGGCATTTCTGGGACTTCCAAGCTACATAAACTTACGTGCCATTCCAACTAGTTCACTGCTCCATCACTTGCACACTGCTCTCTCACTTGCGCACCGCTCCATCACTAGCATGCCACTTTCTTTCATTTTTCATATTTTGATAAGCTGATATTGAAATATGACTTGCACGCAACATAAACTTGTGCGCCTCTTATACTTGTGCACTGCTTTTGGACTTTCCCGTATATCTTTAACTTTCACGACAATTTATTTCCTTTGTCATATTTTGATGTGATGATCTTGAAATATGATTTATGAACAACACACACTTGTGTGCCACTTATACTTTCATGCCACACTTGCACACCACTCTTGGACTTGCACACCACTTCCATTACTTTTCCAAAATCACTTCTTTACTTCCCCTATCCTTCATAAGGCTTGCATCACAAGTTATCTAAACTTATAATATTTGTGAAATAAAAACCAGCAACACATCTTCATTGTTATGTCCATTCTTATAGTCCCATACCCATGCAATACTTCTTATCTTCTCTTCATCTTCAACAACCATCATTCTTTCTTCTTATACTATTTGGAATATGAATTATAAGGTACTTATTCATCCTCATTTCAAATCCTCAATTCCTTTTATTGTGTTAATTCCAAAGAACTACAATCATCTCTCTTCATCGAAAAGTGGAGGCTTGAGGATTCTTCAAACACCTTCAATGTTGCAGACAATATATCACCTTTGATACATCTATTTGGAACATTAAGAACAGTGAAACAATCATCTGATTTCAAGGAAATGTGTAATGCATAACCATATTAGAATTCCAAGCCCTTCCATACTCTCTTTTTTTTTCAACCATCATTCTCGACTTCATGAAAATCATATGATTCTTTTCTCCATGTAAGATCTTGTATGGTTCCCATGAAATCTTGAAGCATTGCATGATCCCATTCAAGTCCTCATTATTCTTCAATCATCCTTAGATGGATGATACTTCACCATTATTCAATGTTGTAAAAAATGTGTCACCTTTGACACAAGTTCTTTGAACTTAGGATCAATTCAATAATCGTTTAATTTTATATCATGGAGAATTTACCAAGCTTGACATTCGATGCTATGATTTCATAACAATTCTCAAGGTATCCTCACTTCAGCTGATCTATATTAACTTTGGAGTCCTTATTCATCTCCATATTCATTTGGACCAGTATTGACATCTGTTGACAACAAATACAATATTCATACAGAAAGTGGCCCCAACAACCTCAACATCAATGCCTTCGATTTTTTAATATCATTTTTAGACCAATAAAGACTCATTTTTTATCACACTTCCATGATCGCCAAATTTGTGCTTTAAAATTCACTTCTCACCAATAACATTATGATCTTCATGTATTTTAATGAGATCCCATGTCTAATTTTTATCAATTTAATCTAGCTCTTTAGTCATTACTTTCACCCATGAATCATCCTTGGAGCTTCTTCAAATGAGGATGGTTCCACAACTGGTAGAAATGAAGATTGTGAATTATTCCTCATTCTCCTTTTCTGTGTAGGTGAATTATGATCCCCGATAATGTTGGACTGATCAATCTCTTCTCTTCTATTTATCATTTGGAGTTCAACTGAATTCTCTCAAGCTATGGCTTCAACTTCTGATTCTTCTTCTAAGTAAACATTATGATGTGACTCTTGATAGTTTTTTACACCTTCCTCTACCTTTGTATTAATATTTTTATTTATTCACATTCTTCCTCATCTTCTACCACATCATCATAATAATTCCTTTTTAAATTCATGCTTTTCTCTTCAATGATCTTAAAATCACTACTTTCCACAATTCTTCCAAATCACTTATTGAAACTCTTGTATAATTCTCTGATCATTGAGTATCCAAGAAATATCACTTCGTCGGAATTATCTCCATACTTCCCTTGATTTCCTTCCTTAGTTTTGGATGAGACATTTGCATAAAAAAATTCAAAGAGGGATTCCTTCATGAAAAAATTCATATGGTGTCGTTGTCTCACCCATATATATCCCTATTAGATTTTGAATATACACTGCAGCTTGTACTGTCTCTTTCCTATAATGTCGAGGGATATGACTCTCAATAATTATAGTTCTTTCAATGTTGTTTTCCAATCGATTCCTATTCTCAAAAAATCCATTTTGTTGTGGAGTTCTCACAGCTTCCACCTCATGTTGTATCCCATGATTCTCTAGGTAACTTTCAAACTCAATGGACATGTATTCCCCTGCACTGTCAGAACACATGACATTGATCTTCCATCCAATATCATTCTTAGTGATTCATTGATCGGTTTTTATGCAATCAAGCACATGTCACTTCCTATTTATAATGATAACACAATCCATTTTACTATAATCATCTATTAAAAGAACAAAGTACCTTTATACATGTGTTCTAGTAACACTTATTGGGCCACATAAACCTATATGGATGAGGTCAAGGAGATTAGATGCACTTTTGTTATTTGGCCGGTAGGAACTGTAGACGAGTTTCCCTCACATGTAAGCATCACATGTCTTTTCGTGTTCACGCTTTATATTAGAGATATCCATGACTATATTAAACTTAGATACCATTTCCATGTCTTTCTGATTGATGTGCCCCCATATCAGAAACCATATGTTGTTTTCCTCTTCAACTGTTAAGTTGAAAATATTCTCTTTACTATCAACATTATATAAGTTTCCATCTATTCTACAGCCTTTCATGAGAGAATTCATGGACTTTCATTTTATAGTAAAACCATTCCGATTTAATGTCACAATAAGACCTGAGTCGCACTATGGACTCACACTAAGAAGATTGTGATGCAAACCACCCACATAAAGGACATTATTTTTCTTTAGATTTCCATTATCTAGATCAGTACTTCCACTGCCTTTGATCGTCAAAGCACCGTCATTACCGAACCTCACTACTCCATCAAACTTTTTCTTGATATTCATCAATAGGTCTATATTTCCCATTATATGGGACGATCGTACACTATCAGGAATGCATGTGTTTATGTTCTTAGTAGCTTTGAGAGCTACTTCTATAATGTCAGATTTATCAATTTTCTTCTTATATTTGCATGAGATAATAGATTCATTGTAGGACGTTGACGTCCTTTCAATTCTCTCTTATATGTACATAGGATATTCATATTCAAAAAAATTTTACAAATGAAAAAACCTATTGGAAATAAAAACACCATCTTATTGACTAGTATTGAGTTGTCTTTGAGCATTGTTAGAATTTATCCTATCATACCTTATCCTGGAATACACAACTTTTTAACCAAAGTTAGAATAGTGAAAACAATTTCCAAAGAAATTATTTCTTCTATAAGAAGTAAGATATGAATATGTTCTCCTTTATTGAACTCTTATCTCTTCCCAATTCAAATAGCTCCTCGCCTCTTCGTAATGTGACATGGTATGCACAGATATCCATAGAATTGACATTTCATAAGTGGAAATGCCTTCTCATTATGATTCTTTCTCAGGTCTATTTCCTTGGGAACATAGTTTGGCTACCTATAATTTATGGATACCTAAGGATGGTCATTATTTTTTCATTAATATTAAATGGAGTATTTCTTTTAAAGAACTTTATGTGACTTTTCAACATGACCCACTTTAAACTTGCCTTTATTTTGGCCAAATGTATTTACAAAATTTGATATTTTGATATCACAACAGATTCCACTATTTCTTATGCATGCATGTCTTTGGTCATTCAAAATTTTTTCAACTCCATCAGAACCACACTTATCTCTTCCTAGAAACTCATCATCTGAGAATTTTTGAAATTGTATTTTCTTCTTTGCTTTTTTTGAAATTGATTCACTTTTGATTTTACTTTTCAAAGTAATAATTTCTTCTATTAGACCTTGAAAAATCATAGATTTATCCTCCTGTCTTGGGGTAAGTTCATTTATTACCATTCCCAATTCATCAATTATGAGTTCGAGCTGAAAAAAATCTTCTATGATTTCAAGGATTGACGACTACACTTTAGAAAATTACTCCAATCATTGAATTTCCACTTCAAGCTGATCAACATATTTTGATGACTCTTCCACAATTCCTTTCCACTCATTGCAACTCTTATATTGATTCTTAAGCTCACCAAAATCATATTTATTTTGAATCTTGGGATTGTAATCTGTGGTAAACTGATTATCACCAGCCTTGTCTTTTGATGGTTTTAATTTTTCAATTGTATCCATCATGGAAGCATTGTTTTCAGATTTGAATTATGTTTCCTCTTCCTCAATGATTTCATTTTCATCATCTTATTCTTCACAAAAAAAACTCTTTAGTTAAAATTTATTTCGAAATTTGAAGTCAATATTTATAAAAAAACCTTTTCAAAGGCTTTTGATGTCTCCATATTCACTTTCATTATCATTGAAATTTCTTGGGGAATGAGAGTCAATGTGACCAACTCTTCCAAAGCGAAAAAAAGATAGTTCTAGATTGCCTTCAAATTTCCCTATTCCCTTCTTGAGTTTCTTGTAAATGAGAGAAAGAAATTATTTTTCCATATCATATTCATCAACAAAATCTCCTGAAACTTCTATTTTCTTTGTGGCTTTGAATGAAATTTCCTTGATTACATCAGTCATTGCATCTTCTGGCTTGACTCTCATTTCATATGCTACCAAGCTTCTCAGTAGATCATCAATAGAAAGTTTGGAAAGATATCTTTCTTCAAGAGATGAAACCATTTCATTATGAAGGGGAAAAAGTATTCTCGTGATTTTATTTATAATATTAAAGTCTTTGATATCTTCGACAATCCCTATAATTTCTCCTACATCTTCAATAATTGGATTGAAGAATGAATCTACATTTTCAATAGGGTGCGACTTCAGATCCTGAAACCTGTTGTTTAAAACATGGAGTATAGCCTCCTTAAATTTTCTATCACCTTCATAAATATTCTCCAACATCTCCCACATATACTTTTATCATGTACAGTTCATCACCATTAGATATATTTGATTAGAAAGAGCTACAGTAAGGGAATTATGTGATTTAGCACTAGCATCCAACATTTTTCTATCTGTATCAGTCACAGATAATCTATTTAGATTAGTGACATGTATTCCATGAGTAGTGGAATGAAGTAAAACTGTTACAAGAGATCTTAGATGAGATCTCATTCTCTTCTTCCATATTCGAATGTTACTTCCATCAAAAAAGGGAACTCCCATGACATTTACTATATTCTCCATATCAGAAAAACAAAACAGATTCAACACTAGCAACCATGATTTGATACCACTTAAATGACCCTGGAACATCCTGAGAGGGGAAGGGTGAATTAGCGTGTCGACTTTTTATTTTAAATAGATGGATCTTATTCCCACGTGGGTAGGAACCTGTTAAAAATGTCTGAAGAGGAAGTGAAGAATACAAACAACAGCATGCAATGAAATGACACAACAATTATACTTGGTTCGACAGTAAGGGATACATCCAAGTATCATACGCTAAAAGTGTGGAGGTAATATAAAAAACCAGTAAAATTTACAAGTTTTGGATTACAAGAGTTTTGTATAGTCACTTTGTGACAATTTCATTGCCTTTAAAAGGTTTTAGGGATATCACGACCCGAACCTACTCGGGCTCGAGCCGCAACTACCCCAAGCCCGCCTCCCTAGGCCCGGGGCTGGAGACCAGCGCCGAAGGCACAACAACTCGGGAAGGCCTTTGCCTAAGTACCTATACACACACACGCAACACACTCAATGCAACAGTGCAGAGTAAAAGAGAAAATACAAGTAAATTAAAAGTTGAAACTTATATAGAAAAAACACAAAGTTCATCGACCACTAGAAGTACAAAGAAAGTGCTGAAAGTAACTAAAAAAGAAAAGGGAAAAAACACACGCCCAACCAGAAAAGTGCCACAACCCGGAAACAGGTAAACAAAAAGAAAAACAACTGGAAGGGTCCCCCACCTGGAACCCGACTCCGACCACCACACGCGGTCCAAGCTCCTGAACTCCTAAGCTCCACTGAAGTCACGACCAACCTGTCCGTCGTATACAAGGGCACACGAAGTGTGGGAAAAGCCCAAGCAGGGGTGAGTATAAAAATACTCAGTAGGATACCCCGAAGGCTCAAGGGAGCAACAAAGGTGGTACCGTGAGGGCGAGTCAGTGCCGCCCAAAGAGGATAGTGTCAAGGTGCAGTGATTGAGCCCTTGAATATTAGTTCGGGGCAGACGTGCGGGATGATGGGCATCGATGGTGTTTACTTTTGGGACTATTGGCGACTCACCTTTCTTGGGCTGAGCTACGGGATAGAGATCCCATTATGAGCTTGTTCAGGCTTCTTGACAGTGCATATATATGTATATACCTCGTACCAGTACCCACTCCTTGGGTTGTGGCTACTCTCCTTCCAGGAGAGGCGAAGCCCCGCGGGGTATGCCACGTGCTTTTCGTGTCTAGCTTTTGCTGACTCCCATTTACTCACTATGTTTGAAGAATCTTCACTTAGTTTATCAACTTGAAGGTCTATTCAATGGTTTAACATTAAATCATGCATCCTAAATAGTAAATGGATTATCTGTTGAAGTCCCTTTATAAACCATAGATTAAATTTACTTTCCCTCACATTAGTAAGTTATGGTAATTAATTTCACAATCTGATTTGGTCTATTTTTAGGCTTCCATGGGTGTTATGTGTACCACGTCATGCCCTTCACATAAAGAGTAGCATGTATGGTTTGTGGATAACCTCCTCCAAATACCACTACTATTACCAAATACCATATAGCTCCTCCATGAACTGCCCTTCTTTGTATACTACCTTACTCTGTATACTTATTAGCTTCTTTTAATTCCATCCTACTCTACATATTTCCTTGCACCGCTACACACTGTGAGAGCTTCCTCCGCAAACCGCACTCTAGTCCACAAACTGTTATACTTTTTCAAATGGTTCCCTCCACATACCGTATTTTCTTCTATAAACCAATTTGGACTTCAAAAGAATTTTTTTCGATATATTAATCTCCAATTACTCTCCCAAAAAAGCAAATTACTACTCCTTAAATATACACATAACTCCAAAAATTTCACTAATCTGATTTCTCTAAATTCTCAATTTGGGAAAATCTTTACTATATACTAAAATCCATATGCATATTGTTTGCCTCCACCATGTACCTCTCTTATTTCATTAATTGAAGAAATTCTACGAACCTTCAACATTATGCATACCACATTCCTTAATCGCGAACTGTTGTTGTAAATCGTTTTCAGTTCTACACACCGCTCCGCGTACCTTTCCCATTGTCAGTTACATGACTGCAAACCATTTCTAGAACTTGGTACACAGTCCATGTTCCAAGGTATGTGGTTCCCTTATTTTTACTATTTTATTTGTTATTTTTTATACCATTAATTCTTATGTAAAAACATTCATTTTCCAATATCAAACTCCCAATTTTGAGGCCCAAAACATGGAAAATAATGGAAAATTTCTCCACCTTAAATACTAATTTTGGATTAAACTGTATGATTCATTTCCATATAATCTCCCTTATTATCCATTAGATTATTATCAGAAAACACAAACCATGCACCATTTATTTCAAATAACATCCATGGTTCCAATATGAAGGACTCTCACATTGGCATGATTAAGGGATACTAATCCCTCACTCACAAAACCAATATTGGAGGATGATCACCGTGGTATAAGTAAGCCACTAGTGGATCACTAGCTTTATTCCATCTCAAATTTAATACAAAACACTATTGATGTATGTATTGATTTTAGATTTTCCAACTATGCTCAATACATCCCAACTAGTCCCAGATGACAAAAAATATTAAACATTCATATACTATATGAAATAATAAATTTATTTATTTATTTATTTGTCTTATTCAAAAAAATACTTTGAATATATGAGGAACACAAAAGAACACATGGTTAAAAACACATTCCTTTTTAACCACACGTGAAGAGACAATAAACAATCTCATAAGTGTTCACATACTTGATGGTGATTAAAACTATTGGAAGTGAAACTGGTGCACAATATCATGTATAATTTGGAATGTGACATGTAAAAATGTTAGAAAATATTAAATAACTATAAACCACCCTATTAAATTATCTTTATGAAGTATTAACTTAGTAAAAATTTATACAAAACCATTAACATATAGAATCAGACATGTGTTACATACTACAACATTGTACCCAAGGCCTTTCCAATACTTCTAAATCAACCAACTAATGGGACATCCCTCAGGATGGATTTTCACAACCCATGAATATATTAATATTCCAACTACTAAGGTATTCCCTATATATTTTCTTAATACAGAATCTAAATATACAATGGGGACTAAACAAATATTATGTCATCTTCCAATTAGATATGATAAAATACCATTATCAAAATCAACCCATTAATCCTTTAATAGATGAGTTATAAATATCAATTTTAAAAATATTAATTTGTTGTTTAAGGTTATGAAAAAAAATTATTAATTATATTAACTATAAATATATCATTTATAATTATAATTATGGAATGTTTATTCTATGGGATTCCAAATTGTATTAATTTTTTAGTAATTCAATCGTTAAAAACATTATTCTTTGTGGTTTTATTTTCCATACATTTTTACACATAATATATGAAATTAATGAAATATAATTTTAAATATAAATAAAGGGAAAATTATTTATATAGATTCCTATACTGATTCTATGAAAAATGAATTCTTAATTCCCTAAACAAATCACTACTAATAGGATCACTATGGGATATTACCAACAACGATGAACGGTTGAATCAGTGTTGTTTCCATTTTTCAAATTCGATTTAATTTTTTCCCTTTTAAACACCTCTACTGTTCAATGAGTGGATCCACAATTCTTTTCTTCTCTATTTATATCAATAAGTATTTATGTACTTCAGGAATAAGGCCACATAATAAGAATGCAATTAATTTTTTATAAGGATTGATTCCATTTTAGATAACTATATACCTAGTGCATCATAGTTATTATCCCATTCACATAGATTACTTATAAGTATTAAAATATGAATGATTAGAGGAATATCAATGGTCCCATTTTCCAGACACCAACTGAGTAAAAAGTAACCAATGACATGTTTTTCTTCTAGTGAAAGATAATAGACGAACACCTCCTTTATGAAAGGTCGGTAGAGTTATATCAAGTTTATCATAGAATATTTTGATCTAATATTCATTATGAAATTGATCTAGTCATAAGTGACAAATTTTCTTCTTTTTTATACACTATAATATAAGTATAATATCATATTGGCCCTCATAATTTACATTAGTGTGGATAGATACTAGGCATGTCCTTTTCTCTTCCTCTTCTAGATAATGCAAAACTATTATTCATTTCAATAGTATTAGATCCCCTTTAGTTCTTCCACACTCAGAATATATGACTAGAATATAGAGTTTGATTTCTCTTCTTCTTCATCTTTCTAACATATAGTATGTTTTATAATTTTGTAGTCTAATTTTATTCATTCTTATTCTAATCATCCTATATATATATATTATGTCGAGTGAATTTTATTCTAATATTTAAGCTTCATGTCTCAAAAAAAATCAACATTTCACACTATGGGAAATCACACTTCTTAAACTGTTGTAACTTTGGTCTTATTTTTCAGGACTCTACTCAATGGGGCTCGAGGTGTAACTACCCCAAGCCATCTTAAAATAGGCCATGGGATAGCGATCATATCTGAGTAGGCATATCATAGACATGTGAGGCATTAGCCTAATGTACATTGACCCACACACAGATATCCAAGAACATAAAATCCTAACATTTAATTGAACGAATAAAATACATGGATTCATTAATAATCCCTCAATCATAGTATGAAATAAATTTTATAGAAGGATAAAAAAGGGTTCAAATACAAGACCACCCCGAAACTGGATAATAAAATCTAACCTAATTAGAAGGAGGGGACTATTATCAAATGAATAATTAGTATAAAACTCACTATGTCTCTCCCAAACTTAGATCCTCCTACTATTGATCCTCTAAAGATGAGATAAATATTTATGTGGTCTGCATAATACATGACATGTGCAGGAAAATCCCATGCAAGGGAGAATATAAAAATACCCCTCATGACACCCCAAAATCAATAATCATGAAGCAGAAATACTAATCATATAATTAAACATAGTTATTTAAAACAAGATATGGAAAATAACAATAACCTAAGATATCCTAGATATACTCATAAACAACTTCGAGTTACAAAATTACTCAACTACTTCCTCCTATAGAAGTGATATGTGTATTCAAGGTAATATCCATTTAGGAGATCTCACTCAATGAAATATATTAACACTATCTATACTAATCCCTAAGGATACAATTGTTAGGTATACCCATGAATAAGAACACAGAAAACTAAGAGGGTTCATCTGAGAGGAACACACCATTAGACTAATACCCCATCAGAAAGATCATATCTCGAAACATAGTTGGGGATCAACAACCATGGCTCATTGGGGGACACCAAACCCTACTGTAAACATATTCATAAATGGGGGATTGATTCCCATGTAAATATTTGTCATTATAGTCCCAAAAAACTCTATCTCAGGAAACATGATGGGCATGAGGATCAATTTTTTCCTCTCATAGGGAAATATACTCCATGACACTATATAATTTGTCCAAGCATGCTAAGATTACTCCTTCGAGAACAAGAGAACTTACCCAAACATCACTAATCATCATGATGTTTTATATGGGACTCCTCTATGATGAGAATGTGATTTTACATTGAACCCTCATAGGAGTGGACCATAGAAAGACACTCAATTGATACTAGTCCAAATAAGATTACCCACGCTTACAAAATAGATGAACTGAGAAGGAGGAGGACTCCAACCTATCCTCAATTGATTACAAAATGTTTCCATGTGGGTATATTGTCTTTCTCACTATTCTTGGAGCTTCCCTTGTCTAACATTCACATAGTATTCCCCAATCCAAAATTCACGTCGTGTCCCTCATGGTACAAGACATAGATATGTCATGTTGGAACTCAGTGTGTTGTTATACCCAGTCTTGTATACACCAGGACATGAACATGTAGTTTTATGTGTCTATGTACATGGATCTACCGATATAAAACCCATGTACATGTCCTATATGGCCATATGGACACTTGGTCATGTACTCCCTGTACTTGTAATATTGTCTTCCATATGTTACTTTATGTATGAATAGGATCACATGGTGTGTAACACAACATGGACTTCCGGGAATATACTCGTTGTACATATTATTATTGTTTCCTATGGTTCATGTTATTGTGACACATGTCACAAAAAAATTCAACCTTATCACTGTGCAATAACCATAATATCATATTGAGGGTCCTACAGGATGTGGGTAATTCCAAACAACCCACCATGTAGTCTGGTTTCACATAGAACCTCTCATATTCTTCTTGAGTCATCACCCATGCCTAATTATTTCCCCATATCTATAAAAAATCTCTCCAAAGAAAAAAAATCATGATTCATTCATACCCATCCTTTATTTTTAGTCAGATTTCATCCATTCCCACGTCTTGGGAAATGGTTTCCATAATGCCTTACCACGACCACAATCCATACCTGAACAATGAGGCCTCCAATATGACACATATCACATACTGTTTTCATGAACCATGATTCAAAAACTAATCCTAAAATGGGTTCCATTGAAATGACCGATTTCACCAAGGATCAAATGCACAATAATCGTTTTCTGGGTAATCATTGAACCATCTTCAAGAAGAAATATTGATAATGGTCGCCTATAGAATGGTGGCTGAAAAAAAATCATAGTATTAATAACAAACCTCAACCATTTTTCATATTTTCCTTGACTCATTTCCATTAGAATGAAAAACTTATCAAAAAATTAATAATAAAATAATTATCCCCCAAATCCCAGATAAAAAACCTCATGCCCCCAAAAATAACTGATCCACGAATCAATACATTAATCGATTGATTCAAATTTGTTATCAGATAAGATAATGTGGATGAAATACACACACAAAAATTCTTCTCTTGATTTCAAGAAATCACTAATGAAAAAATATCACAAATCATTTTCATTAACGAGATCTACAAGCTGTGTGGGAGCACAATCCTTGATATGACCTTGATCTGATAACATCTTCCAATGATTCTCTAATGGATCCCATAAATTCACATGGTCTTGTACTAACCCTATGAGTTTGTTAATTAGGTATTTATAGAGAAAACTGGGCTTCTACATCAATGAAATAAAATAAATTTATAAATGTATTTATTTTATTAATTGTCACTATGATGACATTAAACTATATGCCCAATAATGAAAAAGATTATATCTCTCCTAGAGTATACCCCAAATTCTAAACTCAATGGTGGTCTTATATTTTGGATCAGATAATCCATTTTGGAGTTATTCTAATTTTTTAGTAAAACTGTGCATTTATGGTACTAATATATTTAATATTTCTAAATTATCAATTTTAGGCTCATTAGGACACAAAATCTCACATTTGATCAAATTCTAATTCCAAAAATATTCATAAAAATAACCCAAAGACTTAAATGAAAAAATGATTTCATATTATTAAATCACATGAGTTTCTATTTTTGTATAACTTAGGATTTGTCATTTGATTAGGAAATAATGAGTTTTAATTCTCATTTTCTACACAAAAAAAATCTCCATATCATTCCATATTTTCATGGGATCACATGAAGAACTAGAACCATGATAGTGTTTCCTTCTTCATCATGAACTTACAGAGTGGTAGTATTACCAATGAATAGAAGCCACAAAAAATTTAGATTCAATATTTTCTATAGGGTTGTTTGGACCTTACAATGATTCATGTACCATATAAATTTGGAATGCTATAAATATGTAATCTAGAAACTCAAATAATAACCTTTTAATGTCATTAAATATCCCCAAATTATTATTCATAGAGTTTGTTGGATTCCCTAGTTACCATTGGTTTTGTTGAATTCATTATAGTCTACTTGTTTCCTAAAAATCATCAACCAAATTACATTCCAAAATCAAGGAAGTAGTAATCCTTATGATATTAAAAAACACAAAATTATATTTATGTAACATAAATAATATGAGTTTTTATTCTATTGACATTATATAGAGACACCAACTCAGTTTTCTATTCATTTGTTATTATTGAAATCAATTATTCTTAAACTACAACTGGATACAATTATCATCCTTGTATGTGAACATGAATACCAGTAAAACATCATCTGAATATTTATTATTTAATAAATTTATCCTCCAAATATCAAAGATAAATTTTTATAAATTGATTTGGATACTACTCCTGGAATTTCAAGTTGCATTCATTATAGATAAAGGTGATAAATGAAATATTGTAACACATGCATTTAAATGATGAATAGATAACACCTTTTTATAAATACATTATTCAACATTGAAATAATCTTTGAAATTTCTTATCCATATAAAAACCCTCCATGTGTCCATTGAAATATCATGGTACCAACTCATACCATGACCATAATTCCATCAGGTCACGCCACATAGTTGATCTATACACCCTCATTCCAGTGTCCATATGTGATGGACCTCTACTTCTCTTATTCCACCTATGTAGTTCGTGGTTGAACCTAACTATTACCTTTTGGTGGTTGATCCTATCATGTATGGATATATTAAGGAATTTTTTTTTGGTTTCTATAACTTTGTCCCACATTATAAGGAAAAAATCCATTTTCAGAAATCTAAATGATTTTTCTAATGTGTTACTCTTTTGAAGACTAGAAGAAACTTCTAAAGACCTACCCTTCCTAAGTTATAATTCATTTTCCAAGTACTATCCACAAAAAACATAGGTTCTCATTAAAAGTTCAATTTACTATACTAAATTTAAAAATGGATTTCTAAAAAAATCATAGAACATGATTTCGATGATATATTTTAGTACATTCAAATATATTTTCATTTTTATCTTCATTCAACATAAGTCTCTTGAAAAATATTTTCATAGCCTTATAATCATATTTTATCTTCTAGATAAAATATTTAATATCCTTTTAACATCATGGAACTTCTAAAATATATTATTTTCTTGAAATAAAATATTTTTCAATACAAAAATCTATTAAAAATTATTTTTCCTAAAAATATATCCATGAAATAGAAAACGTGGATGTATATTAAACATTTAAAATACAATTTATAACATCACAATAGATCATTCATAATGAAGTGGGATAAAATATTCCCCATATAAAATCTTTTATATTGGATTCTACTCTTGAATGCTAGAAAACTTCATCATCCATATTTTACATACAATTGATCTCAGTTAATTCAATGGTATAACATCATTACTTATTAAAATTATTTTTCCAATAATACGTGGTTTAAATAGACTAAATCAAAACTCTAAGATTAATCATAAATATTATAAATTACTTAATAACAAAATACCATTCTTGGAAACTCTACTTCTTCTTAATAGGCTTGGGAAATCTATATATTCACAACTTTTTTCACCTTCATCACATATTGACATCATGAATATTTCCTCCTTCATTGATAATAAATACAACACAACCATGAGGTGTATTGAAAAATCTCCACCTATTTATTATTTCAATAATTATTATGAAAAATAGTTTGCTAATATGTTACTCCATTTTATTAAGTTTCAACTGTCTATTTTATTTTCTCCTCATTTCCCATCAACATCATTCATTTTATTCTCCTCCTAATATTGATAATAAATAACATGTATATAAGGGAGGATAATATCAATTATAACTTAGCAATGTATCATAAATTATTATACTCTTAATATACTTTTTCAATGAGAAATTTGGAAAATAAGGGGATCTAATCTAGTCAATAAAATATATTCTTAATGATATATTATGATACAAACTCAAACCATTTATATGTTTTTTTCCTCAGGAAACGTATAGAAATTTTATGAAATAGCCAATTTTTACTAATTGATAGATATATCTATTGAATAATTAAAACCAAAAATACCTTTACACATCTCATATCCTAAATTAAAAACATTAAAAACACATCTAGATGATTTTATTTTCTTTTAAAATCCCTAGAATGCTCAAAATTGCTTTATTTTCTTACCATTAATCAATTCAAATTCACCATCTTAAAAAAAATTAATCACATGATGAAAAGATGAGATAATTTCAATATATACCACTTAATTGAATTATTTCTATTACTATTAAAAAATTATGTATTTTTATGAAAATGATAACTACATCAAACTTCTAAAATAACTCTCACTTAATTGATAGTCTCAATTTCAATTTCAATATTGAAAAATATTTTGTTTATATTCTGTTTTGAGTTCCAATTTTTATATTGAACCAAGATAGATACTATATAATTATACTACCTTGTTTTGAAATATTTTATATCTTTTTTGTTCATTCCAAAATTACATTCATCATATTCATTTACTTTAAATTCATGCACATAATTAAAATAAAAATGAAAAAGGAATAATATGTAACACCTCTTCATTTTATTTAGAATATATATACTTGTAATTTTTTCTCAACCAAGATACTGTTTTATTTTCTACTCCATTTCTAGGATAACTATTTATTTAAGATTCTAAGAGTTTAAATACATTATGGGAAATCATGGAGACTTAATTTATTTTAATAACTTCATTGTTTCAAAAATTGTTCAAGATATTAGTGAAAAAGAAACAATATTTTTTTTCCATGTTGAATACTTTTTAAAATAACATCTTGAGATTAATGAATAGTTAAATAGACCTTGAATATATATATATATCCTTCTTACACCTTCTTCATTACACCTCACATTCTATTGGGTTATATTCTATTGAAAAAATATCCAGGAATTTCATTTTTCCTTTATGTAGAATATTTTTAATCCTTAAAGAACTTTCATTCAACTATGAGACCTTTATATATATATATATATTTAAAATCACATTTCATAATTAAAATAAATTATATATATTTGTGGCCAACTTTTGTGGATCTATAATATGTCTTATAAAAAATACTCTTCCCCAAGACAGTTTTCTTATTTATCTCGGATTTATTTTCTACCTTGTTAATATTTATTGTTTATTTAAAAGTTGATAAATATGGACTGATTATAGTAATCCATGATATCGAAGCTTCTTCCACAAAATAAGAAACTTCTTCTTAATGAAGTATTATTTTTCTATCTTCATAGATTTTCAGTGGAACAATTTATTATTTTCATTATAACCGAAGGTAGTGTCACCTGTCTTCTTTTATAACTAATTGGTAATTATTTACTCATCATATTCCTTATTATTTTCTCACAAGTAATAATTTTTATACTTTACATAACTTAATTTCTATATAATTTTCATATTTTTTCATTGGGGTCATTTATTACAAGCTTGACAGATTTATACAAGCATACATTCTCCCAATGATGAATTTGGATGCAGATTCCATAGAACATCTCAACGGATCTAAAAGTGATTGAAGTAAATATATTTATGAACTAATTATATTAAAAAAGTATTATCATAGGTTTTATCCCCATGATATATTCATTCACATAACATCCAATATTAATATATTCTGCTAACATTCTAGTTCCTTATGATGAAATCTATAAGAGCATCAACAATAACTATCTAGACTTTCTTTTATTATTTGGAAAACAATAAATATAGACATAGATAAATCATATTTTTTTACATTATTTTAATTTCAAAATTATTAATTTTAGATAAGATATTTCTTTCTCATCCATCAAACCCCTCATTAAGTATTTGTGGGGTTTTCTGTATTTTTATTAAACCATTTTTATATAGATTTTCAGTTTACACCAACTTTAATTATGGAATAAGATTTAGAAAAATCATTATAGTTTGATATGGATGGAAAATTTTCCATTTAGGTTATTTATTAATGTTCATTAGATTATAATAATTACATTATTAAATTTCATATAGGACTTCTTGAACATGAATCATCCATTAAGGATTGTGTTGAAGAAACTCTTCCCATAGAATTTTATGAAGATAACTTGTGAAATTTCAAAATTTTCTATTTAGAATTCAGGATCAAAACACTAAATATTGATAGTATTATTCTAATCGCCAAGAATATTCACTTTTTTACTCTCCTTTTTATATTCCCAATATCATTATCATGGATTATGAAATCTTCTTGTAATAATGTGATAATCAACATAATTTTCTTTCACTTTGCATCCATTTGGGATTTAATAAGAGTAAATTATTTAATAAATGCAAAGTTCATTTAGTCAAGGATTTCCTTGACTCTTTTTTTAAATTTTATATCATGGAGGGTTTTTCATAAATTCTTTAATATCTCTCTTTAGGCTCTAAAATAACAATATTTTTTCTTCCATCCTCTTTTTAGAGATGTACACAAGTACACAAACATTAATTTATGGATTTATTAAAAAAATTTGAATCCCATTAAAGATTGGTGATATTTTACTACATGATTTAGAATAAAAATAGATAAAGTGGTCATTCTATTGGTAAAATTAATTATTATATCTCTTAATTTTTGTAAATTTTGGTTTCCAATCATATCTAGTAGAGTATTGTTTGTGCAGTTTTTCTACTAATAGTGGGAGGAGTTTTTTTTCTAAAAAATATTTAGGAAAACTTATTTAGTCATCATGAAATTCTATAGTTTAAAGAAAAAAATTAAAATAGCTACCGATGGGGAAATGTTTTACTTTAAGAGGAACCACTACATCCATCCATGACATTACTGTATTTTTCTCTTTAAAACAGGATAAAATAGTAAGAATAAATGATTTGTAGAATTTTTCATACCCTTTGATGTTTATCTATAGAAGAAACAAATAAGTGATTCATCTCCCAATCTAATAATGATTTAGGGACACCATCAAACCTAATAATTCATTTTTTCTTGTTCTGATTCTCTGTCTAGTGGTAAAAAAATTCAATTTAGTTTGATTAATATTATACAACATTCTAAAATATATAATAGATCTAATTATAAATAAAAACACATAAAAAATCGAGCTGAAACGAATATATTAGAGTTAGTCAAACATTAGTAGAAACCTATAATTTTATAGTACCCACTTTCTAGAGAAATCAAGGTTTTTCATGCCATCGATGACTTTTCTAGTGGAATCTCTAGCATACCACAATAGTGTAACATCATTAAAAATCATGTCCATTGATACTATTTTTAGCATATGTTGTTCTACTAGACACTCTCTCTAGTGATATAGGAGTTGATTCACTCTATTTTGACCATTTTAGACACATTCGTATGATTATATATATAAAAACATTATTAATTAAATAAAGAAAAATACTTTTATATCAACCCAAAAATTTCATACATATATATATATGTCATTTTATGTGAATATTCAATAGATTTCACAAATACATGCTTGAGGACGGTAAAGGTATATTGATTTTAAAGACTAGATGAACAATATTCATATGAAATATCTTTAAAATATCCTATAAATATCTTTCTATTTTTTAATCTCCATAGAAATAAACTACGTAAAAACATTTTTCATAATATGGAGAAATGAAACATAACGAAGGGTGAGCTTAGATGATCAGTAATGGTAAACATGTGATATATCAATTGATGATCATATGCAAGTGTATGATATGTTTATGGGTATCATATTATGATTATAACTTACAAATCAAATTCTCAATCTTCCAAATATAATAATTAATAGTCATGGCATGAGCCTTCATTGTTTCAAAAGACATAAATCATAAGAGTGAAAAATACACATAAATCATGAACCAAACGTTCAGGTCATAATATTTTAGAACTATCATATATATTGAAACCATTTAATATTAAATGGTTAAATACCTAGTAAATCAATTAATATTGTATCAAGGATCAATACCTATTTTTTATAATGGATCAACCGCATCAACTTGTTTCCCACAAAAGATCAAGAATATCGACTTATTCCCTATAGCAGATCATGCACATCGACTTTATTTACATAATGGATCATGAACATAATTTTTTTCACTAATGGATCATCAACATCAACGTTTTCCCTATAATTTATGAATCACATTTGCGTGTCCCCTTAATCGATCAAGCACATCTACTTATTTCTTATATTTATCTCATGAGATATAAGATATTACTAAATATACTATAGAGATATATATTTCTAAGGCCACATGTCACATAATTACAGCTGTAAATATGTTTTCTATAATATTATAAAACAATCATCATATCATAACACCATAACACATGAAAATAAAATTGGAATCGTAAAAATTTCATGGATTCATTATAAAAAATACTATGAAAAATAATTGGGTTTCATAAATCTATCATCATCATATTCATAAAAGCTCTTTATGAATTATAATTATGGTATCCTTGGAAAATATACATATTAAATTATAAGTTAACTAAAGGTTTTACGTCTTTTATGAGTATAAATATCATCAACATATCATTAAAACATTTTTGAGTCAAATATCATTTTCAATTTGAAAAATAAATTTTTAAAATCAAAAAATTCAAAAAATATTATGAAAATATTTTCTTAGAAAATATATATGAAAAAATATTAATTAATATTTATATTATTGAGTTATCATTATGTATGTAAATTCCATTCATACCATATAGGTTAAAATAAATCATTCCATTAATTTTCTTGAAAAAATACCAAAAGTACCTCATTCAAAAAATAAAAAGTGGATTCCTTCTAATCCCATTTTTAAAAAGTAAAAAAAGGGTAAAAATTAATTTAATAAGTCATAATAGAAAAGAAAAAAAAAACATATTTAAAACATATTTTAAAACATGGACGTGGAAGAAAACGGCTTTCGACCGAAGAGAGATGTAATTTTAATTTCCCATAAAAACATATTTTCATACTCTCGAGCACTTAAGGAGAGTGAATAGAAAATAAAACATTTGTTTTCATTAAATTAAAATAGAATTAAAAATTTCAAGAGTTTAGTGGGTGTTATATCATAATGTTTTTGTATTGTAAGTATAATCATAAACAATCATGATAAAAGATGAGATTGTGACATTAAACCCTTACTACTTTTGTAACTTTGGGATCAAAAAAACCCTAAAGGAATGAAAAATTTTATGGATATGAAAATACAATTTTTTAATAAGAATTATAACATATAATCAAGGATTGTGTAAATACCACATAAATGAAACAAGTAGTTAATTTTTATTTTCACTCATAGAATTACAAGTGAGTTTAAAATCTCTTACCTCAAGTCTTGCCTTTAATAGTACTCATTAAATAATCATTTATAATAAATATATATTTATTATTAATTTATTACAAACAAATATTAATATCTATCATTCCATTTATTATTAAATTAGGACATATAATCACTTGTTTTTAACAATTTGACATTGAAATCACAATTTTGGGTGATAAATTATTCGTTTCTCATGTATGTATCGATTTCGAAATATTAGTCCTTCTACTATGATCATGGTTCCAAAATTTACTGAATTTTATTTTGATATAAATATCATATATATTTATTATATATATATATATATATTCCTCTATAATAGTTATAGATAGAAAAATGAATTACACTGCTCATGGAGACAATAGGTTGTAGGTACATATGAACCTTGTTTTCACATATCAATATATTGAATTAAAGTTAGGTAAATAATATTTCACCATAATAGAATTATTATTATATAATAAATATAATATATATTCCAAAAATAAATCCATATTACCATCCTTGTGAAGTGTATATGGAAATTAATTACAACGCTTCATGGAGGTGGTAGTCCACACATATGCACAAGCGGCGTTATCATTTTACTATAGTTTGGAAGGTAAAAAGTTAGATATGATATTATCATTATACAAGAATAGTTAGGAAATAAATATCATATATAATACTTAAACACTTCATGATACCCATACATGAAATATGGTGATTAAAAAATTATTGTATTTCTATATAGAGATAGTATGTCGTACATTTGTATGAGCTATAATTTCACTTAGGATTTTATGAGACAGAGGTTGTATAATGGTAGATTCAAAATAATAATAAAATATAATTATATTTATGATTCATATTTTTTTTTATTTTATTATAAATACTATAGATATAGAGGACTGAAAACAATAATTAAAAAAGAAGTGATCGATTAAGTTGATTACCATATCATTGAAAAAACTCCTTTAGATCTTATTTTGAGGACCCTTAGGTTGCACTTTTAAGAATACATTCAACACTATAATGTGTATAAATGAGTGGAAAAAATATTTTTTTCATCTATAAGCCGCAAATTTGTGTGAAGAAGAGAAAGGATGGGTTCCCTTTTATAATTTAAGGGAGGTGTACTCTTGGGATTTGTTGAAGGATTTATATATATTAAGGTCATTATTTTACAAAAATTATAAGAAATGGATAGTTATTTTATGGTAAGGTTTTATGGGGTTTGATAATATTTATATATTATTAAGTGTTTACTTATGCATTATATTTTTCTTTATCCTCATAGTGAACATATTTTAATCATAACAACGATAATGTATCTTTCACTCATGAATGTTTATAATTTTACATATAAGGTGAAAATTCTCTAAAAATGTACATGGTATGAAATTTTCAACCAAAAATTATCATATTTTTCCGCATTCAAGATTCTTATGTTTTTAAAATAATTTATAAATATTTTTTGGATAAATATTCATAAATACCAATTTTGACACAATGCTTTTAATATGAATAAAAATACATAAATAAGAATTTTGAATTAAAATTTTACCCATTAACAAAACACTAATATGTCACATATATATAAATATAAATTTTTTTAACACTATAACTCACTCAAAATATATTACTCTTAATGTTCTTAAAATAATTTATTTTCTTTTTTCGAAATAATTGAATAAATAACGCATCGATGTTAAATAAGTACTTAAGAAAAATATATTATTTATAAAAATTAAAATTAAAATTATATATTTAGAATAATTTCATTAATCTCAAAATAGAATTTTAGACTCATTCATAAATTAGTTTTTTCCCTATGTGGGAACATAATATATAATTAAAACTAAGATAGAGAGATTTTTTAACTTTATTATATCTAAATATTAAATAGTTCATTTTAATGGAAATGTATCCCTTAAAAAAATTTCAAGATTGATGTGATAAGGGTTGAATTATGGTCATCCAATAAGAATTAGGATGAAAAATGTATTGTCCCACGACCCAACACTCTCTCATGTGGTCAGATTTGGTTTGTTATTGGACCTCAAGTGCACCTCCCTGTACACATGAGGCATCCAACTAGTATTTGGGGTGTAAATAATATAGTGGGGAGATTCAACCCCTAGTGAATATTTATAATAAAGAAAATAAATAAATAAATATTAGAGTAATGAAAATTGTGGAAACATTATAATATACAACGAGATGGTAAAGGAATAACTATTAAAACAAATAATTGGGAACCATGTATTGTCATGATAAAATTTATCTATGTGAAATGATGGATGTTAGAATAATAAATGATAAATTTGACATATTAAATCAAAGACATTGACTAGGAACCCCATGTTTGTCCCACCTCCATGTTCCAACCCATCCAGCAAGCAACAAATTGACAATAATATCCCTTTCCATTATCAAACACTACATCCATGTAATCTGCTTTGGAACAAATGGTGGCCTAATTAGGGTATAAGTAAAACTCAGTAGGTCAACACCACAATGTATAAAAACCAATTTTTGTAATAATTTTATGTAATAAAGTGACAGAAATGTGTATTAATTAATGAATTAATTTAAGAAAACAATCAACTTACTTCTGCACAATACGGAAATATCTATGAGAATGTACCATGATGATGCCAACCATAACCACTTTTTTCATGGAATAATTACATAACTAGAAAACAGCTTCTCTATGATTATTTTGAAATAATTATTCCACATTGTATTGGAATTAAATAATAACTTGTGAAATACCTATATGAATTAAAACATAACAAGGTAAGGCCCACTGTATAATCATTTCAACTTCTATGCCAAGCCCTTTATTTAATTATTTAATGATCTGTTACTACCCTATATATAAGAATTTTGGCATGAATTAGGACCCAAATCTAAGGGAATGAAAAACAGAACTTCATATCATAAACCAAAAGTTGTTAATTATTCCAATTATCATTTTCCTTTCAATTACCCATTTATTCCGAAACCTATATCCTAATTTATTTCGATAATAGTTTGAAAACTGGAAAATTATCAAATTGTCACTAGATATTTAAATAATCAATTTACCAATTTTACAGGGAGATGCTATCATAAGAAATCACTTGAGGTATCCTGTCATGATAAATCATATTTCATTCATTTTCCAATTCATCATCATTGTAAGGTAGGATCACCCTATGGGTTTCTATAACCCAGTTCTCAAAACAATAGAATATAAAGGGACCCAACCAATAATCCAATGAATGATTTAACATCAACCATTATTCAATTTATTAATTGATAAGTTGTGTTGGTGAAATCGTGTAACATTTAACATAATTGAATGGTAGAAATATAAAAAAGGGTTTGATTATATGCCATCTACCATTAACCAATGATAAAATAATGCTTCGAACAAGTATCTCCAATAAAGGAAATAAGTGAATATAATCGTAAAGGAAACCTAGATCACCCAAGAATAAGGTTAATACACAAAAAAACAATATTCCATAGATTTCACCACTATAGTGGAGAGTAATGGAAGAAAGGGGACAACCAAAGAGAAACAATTAAATAGTTATCTAATTTATGATTGAGACATCCATAAGGGGAGGATAAACTAAAAAATCACATAGAGTCACATAGGGATCGAGAGAGAAGTATTGTAAATATATGAGGAAAATATTATATGCACAATGTGGCCCTATATTGGTTGAGCCTCAGATATACATGGCATGTAATCTGCTCACTCTGTGTATTTCCCAATTTATGAGTTATGTAAAAAAATGAAACTTCTCATGTTAAAAATAACCTGATCAAATGTTTCATTCTTAATAATAGTTTCACATCATGTATCAAATTAACATATAGAACTTGTTCACATCATATGCCTAACTAAATTTAGACATCATGAAATAGGTTTATAGAATTTATCAATTCCACACCATAAAACAGTTGATGAAGTGTTCACTGATGCATTTTACACATTGTGTAATATGTTTATTCCCTATAAATTTCTAGTAGACAACAACCATCCTAGTTCCTACTTAAAATCCCAAAACCACCTCTGATGCCTTCCAAACTTATGGGTAACCCTCATAATCCATTTACACACATACCTAGGAGATAAAATATGAAGGAAGAAAACAAATTTTAAATGAAAAACACATAGAGGTTCATACATAGAAAAATACTAGCTCTTAAATCCTCCCCACCGTAAAATAGCTCATTCCTGAGATGTTCTAAGTGACATGTGGGGTCTCAGTGAACAATCTTTCCCATTATACTTGTGTATCATTTCCCCACTCCTAGTTCTCCTCTTGAACAAACCCAGGCTAACACAACACTTGAACTGGAGGTATAGTCATTCCCCAAATATACTTCTCTCTATGGTATAAAATATGTTTTGGATGCTCCAAAAAGGACAAATCTACAACAATCTCAACATTTACCACATGAGATGGTTAAATATGATGACCTCGAAACCACAAAATGTGAAGCACATTGATCATGGAACTATTAAAATATAAAATTAAAAATCAATATTCCACTTGACTGACCCTTTCCACTATCTCAAATGGTTTGATAAGTTTGGTTTCTACCTTTCCCTATTTCCTGATATGGCATTTCCCTGACCAAGGAGACCCGAAAGAAAAACATGATGGCCAATCCAAAACCTCATAGGTTATCTTTGATGGTTAGTATAATATTTCTTCTTATTATATGTGTTCACTAACTACCTCCTAATCAATTAAACCTTCTCAGACATCTCCTAAACCAAACAAAGACAACAAGTACTGTCTGACCATCCTCCAACTAATAAACAGTCAAATGGAATGGCCTCCCATACAATTCCATGAATGGTTTCATCTTTATCGATTCCTATATGCTATTATTACACACAAACTCCATGAGTTACATATGTTACACCCACAAACCACCAAAATATTAAAAAAATAGTCTCATAACATATCCTCCACAATCTAAATAGTATGATTAGATTGACCATCCGTTTGTGAATGATAGGTTTTCTTATTTGAATATACAATCCAAGAGTCTACTGATGACCATTATAGAGTCGAGATGGGAAATATGGATCTATCTTATAAATAATACTCCCCATTACACCATGCAATCAAACAAAGTCAATCATGTATAGACTACCCAAATCCTCAAGAGTGAAGTTCTCCCTGCTAGGAAATATGTGGGATATATTCATAATTTAATCCCTAATCAACCTAAAGCTTCATCAATGAATTATTTTCATTTTAATACTCTCACAAAATCTATATTGACATCATCACATTTCCATTTTGGAATGGGTTGAGGCTGAAATAGGTGAGCAAGTCTCTGATTCTCATCTTTCACCTACCAATAGGTTAAAAATCATGACAAAAATCTCACGACAACCATTATAATTCTATACCACAAGTAATTTAATTTGATATCATGATAAATATTTTTGAAACCAACTTGTAACACCCCTATAGAAACATAAAACTATCTCATTCACTCATTATGGAAGCCTGTATGAACACATAATTAGTGATGGAAAAGAATAGAATTCCCACTACTAAGAGACCATCTAGCTAGTGGCTACACACATTAAAGGTTTTCTCTCAGATCTAAGCCCTATGGATCATATAACAACTCCATCCTGATCTAGTAATGACGAAATGGTATAATAAATTTCTATGTATAATTTACCTATCTTTAGGAATCCTAAAAATCGAGATGCTTTTATGAAAAGAGTTCTATCATATACCAACCATCACATGGCTCCCACACTAACTCTTTATATTTATTTTGTTTCAGGGAATCACAAAAAACATTTCCCATTCCTAGTGTATAAGCTAACTCAAATTCATAAGAATATAGATACTTAACACACATTCTCTTTCGAAGTTTTAGAATCCCTGGGAGAATATATACTTTAGGCTATTATGGAACATGTAAACCACAATCATATCACCCAAATGATATTTTATGTTGAATATTTGGGCATGTACCACCATAGATAACTCCCAATCATGAGTAGAGTAATTCATCTCATGTATTATTAGTTGAACACAACCATATAAAACCACTCTGTCCTACTACATCACAATGGCTCTGATTCCAACTCTATATGTGTTATAGTACACAATATATTCCTTAATTGATAGAGGTAAAGTGAAGATGGGGGATGAGTTTATCATTATATTAAACACATGAAAATCCCTCTTGTAAGAATGTGACCAAATAAACATCACCCCTTTCTTATTCACCTCAGACATTGGTGCTTCCAGAAGTGAAATTTCCTTGATAAAATACCGATAATAACCCGTTAAACCTAAAAAGGTCAATATTCCAAAGACATTCATGGGCCACTCCGAAGATAACACTATTTTGACCTTATTTGGGTCCACTAAAACTCATTCCCATGATATGACATGGGCGAAGAAGTTCCCATTATCAATACAAAAACTTCATTTGGTAAGCTTGGAAAAAATTAGATTCACTCACAATATACTCTAGATGATGTCAAGATATTAGTAATGATCATACAATAACTATAAGTAAAAAGGTATTTCATTAATAAATACCACAAACTGATCCAAGAAAGAAAGAATGACTTAATTCATCATGTCTATGAATACTGATGGTGCTTTTATTAGAACAAGAAGCCTCACTACATTCTCATAGAATCCATACTTTCTCTTAAAAGTAGTCCAAGTTATGTCTGATATCCTCACCCTAAATTGGATGTATCCTAATCTCAAATTGATCTTACATAAGATCTTAGTACCTCTCAACTAGATCAAGATATCATCCATGTGTGATAGGGGATAGAAATTTTTGACGATCATCTAGTTTAATCACCAGTAAACCAAACATAACTATAATGTCCCATATACCTTATTGGATAAAAACTAGAGAATCCCATAGTGATATACTATTCCATAAGAAACCATTATCTTCCTTGTATTCCAACTGAACCATAAATTCTTGATTCCAAATTGGTTTCATCTTGTATTGAGGAATATAAACTAACTTGGATCCTAGCATGAACTCAATTGTGAATTTAATATCCTACTCTAGTAGAAAGTATTATAATTAGTTTGGAAATGCATCCTAAAAATGGTTGACCTGTATTGGAAATGAATTCAAATAGATGGATTTTTCATTTAGAAAAATTATTTCTTTTTTAGAAGTGAGATAATTCAATCTGCACATAATTCGCCTTAAATGACTAGAGAAATAATCCCACTCACCCCATTGAGTATGTTTTTCTCCTTCTGTTGATAGGAAAGTAACTCTTATATGATAAAAATTGATGCGATCCTATAATAAAACTATCCAATCTATACACTGAATCAAATTGAAACTTTTCATTTCAAGAAAAAAATGTTTCCCAAAAGAAAAAAAACACTAATTCATAGAGAAAATCCCATTCAGTGTTTGATATTTACATAACAGACTCTTAGTGGTGTTATTATAGTCAAAAAACCATCCATGATTTACACAATTGAGACCAGTTTGTCTTCAAAATTACAAGATTAAATGGAAATTGATTCCCTTATATCAAAAAAAATTCTAGAATGGGCAGATGATACAACAATGATACCTCTTCTAGTACGAGTTCATACATCCACACTAGTCAGAGTAGATTTTAAAGAATATAATTGACTTTCACCTCTACCCGGGTCTCTAGTATGACTCCCTTGGATTATTACATCTTCCTGGTACCAAAGCTCCAACATAGGGGTACAAAATCCCATTCCTTGTCCTAAAAATCTAGTGGAACTCTAATTACCATTATTTTAAGGGGTATCTAAGTCCATCCCATACTCTAGTAGCTATCTAGATCCCATTCCACTTATTTACTTCTACATTCCCTTAAAACATCTCTATAGGAGACCCATTCTACAGAAATCATGGAAACCCTATGTGGGGTATGGAAACTGAGTCCTCTTGTGGTCCAATATTTCACTCTAATACCATCTGAATGTAAAACATCCCGGATATGCCTTACCATTACTTGACCACTATATCCACCATTGACAATGAGATAACTGTCAGAGTGTCACTTCTTTCCACCCAAAGAATAGCTCCATGTTCACCCTACTGAAATAACCTAAAAGAATCCTTGGGACTCTCTAAGATTCCCTCCTATGATGATTTCCTGATTCACCACATCTGAAAAAATACTCAAGTGATATGTGTTCACATGTGACTGTAATTCATAGTGAATCCTATCATGAAAACTTGGTTCCCTAGAGATCAAATTTGCAGCTAATGATTGAATGAATAATTTTAATTTATTGAAAATTCAAGTATAATCTATTGCTAACATTCCCTCCTATGTTAGGTCCTTGAACTCATGTGCCTTATCATTTCTAAACATATCTAGATTGAAGTGGCTTGGAAAATTCATCTCGATGTCCTTCTAAGATAACTCCACTTTCTACCCAACTTGATATAGAATATCCCACAATTTCTCAGTAGGTTCACATAGAACATATAGAGAAAGCTTCACCCTCCTATTAGTAGGTGTCTCAAAGTAATTAAAGATCATCTAGTCTAACTCAATCCCCAACTCAACTACATGGGATCCTACATCCCTAGTTAATGTAAGATGATTCTATAGCTTAATCTCTCCCTTTATCTCATACATCGAAGGAACGGTGAAAACAGTCTCCCTTATCATGTATCACATAATCCCCAAGATGTTGTTGGGATGATGAACTTCCATTGGATCCACAGTAGCTATAGAAATCTCTGGGCCAACTGTGTTGGTAGTATACTAATTTCCACTCTCCTTATTCTTAGCTCAAATATGAGTAGGATTCATTTACTCAACATGAAAAGAGAACTCCATAGAACACTGAATAATAACACTATAAACCTCAACATTGACAACTATGGAGAACCACTGGCTTGTCATCTCTCTTTAAAATGATTAAAAAATTGTTTATCTTAATGTAGTAGTTCATTCCTTTTAATTTATCAGATATAAAATGTATCTCAATTGAATTTTCATACTAGTAAACATGTCAGATGTAGTAAATATGCACCTATCATGAATAGTTCATCTTAAGAAATATCCATATGTGCCTTTCATATTTCATGAAAAATTATTTCACACCAAACCAGTCCATGATTATAATTCTCAATAAACAATAACATCACAAAACATGTGAATCAAACTAGTTGAAATAATATCAAACCATAATAAACAAATATCTTAAACAATAATTCCAACCTAAGGCACCAATATTTTACCATGTACATGGGTTATCTACCCCCATGTACAAGATCATTAGCAATTCATTTTTTATCTAAGTCACCTTTATTCTATTACCAAATAATAAAACATTAGAAAACAAAAACAATCCTCTCCTCTAATTCAACATTGTAATGTCTTATGATCTGGTACTCTCTAACATGGATTAATCAGGTTGTTATTGGACCTCAAGCATTATTCCCTATACAATATAAGCTTCCCACTATTAGAGGGGATGTAATAAATATAGTGGGGGGACTATACCCCCAGGTACAGAGTTAGAATTTATCAAAAATAAAAAATAATAAAAAATATATAAGAAATATAAATAGAATAAATAGTACAACATTCAACTGGAAGGTAATGGATTTACAAAAAATAATAATTGAGAACAATGTAATTTCAGGAAAAAATGTAACTTAATGACTTGTTGTATTTTAAAAGAATAAAATAATAAGCTAACATGATAACTTAAAGACACTAGTATCAAACCCCATGCCAGCCATGCCTCCATGATCCAACTCATCCAGTAACCAATAGTCAAAAACAAGGTTCCGTACCCCGGTCCAAACCTGCATCCATGTAATCTACTTGGATACCAAAAAACATCCCAGACAGGGTATGATTACAACCCAACAGGGAAACACCACCATGTCTAAACAAAACTAGTCTAATAAAAAGTTCATATAATAATTCAATAAATATTTTTATTAATTAATCTATCAATACAAATCAACCTATTTTTGAACCATTCTAAAATACCTCTAAGAATATTCCACAACCATGAAAACCATAACCAAATGTCCTCTCATATTCACATAACCCAACCACACCCTCTATATATGCTTTAAAACATAACTGGGCCATTCCCAATAACCATTAAAACATTACCAGTCCATGCTCTTTAATAATTATATTATAACATGGCTATGACCTCTAAATAGTAATTTCAACATATAGTCCATGCCCTCTATATAAAAATTTCACCGTCTAGTCTAAGTACACTTTATAATGATTTTTCACTAATGAGAAAGAAAACAATAACAGAATAAAAACTAGTCATATAATAATTCATATTGGTTCATTGTTCCAATTTCTAATTTCTTTTCAATTAACCATGTATTCTGTAACTTATTTCTTAAGCTGTTTCCATTCCAATTTTCACACCAAAATATTATCAAATTATTCCAATCCACATTAATCATGAATAGACCTACTTTTCCAAAGTGATTCTATAAGATAAATAACCAGGGGTTTCATATCATGCTAAATCATACTTTAATCTATTATCCAATTCATTATTATTCTAGGTTCGATAGAATCTATGGGTTGCTAAATAACAGTTATCATCACCATTGAATCCAAAGGGACCCAATAAGTAATCCAATGAAATATTTACCATCGTCAATTATTTAATTAATTAATTGGTATGTTGGGTTAGCACAATTCTGAAATATTACACATAGTTGAACAATAGTAATAAGGGGTTTTGTTTTATACCACTATCCTTAAACTAGAAATCAAACAATTCTTTCAATATGTAACACCAACAACGTATGATGGTGAACATGGTCATGAAGAAAATAAAGATCACATGGGACTATGATTGAAACCCATAACAACCACGGTTAATACATTACATTAATATAATAGAGATCATTGGTAGGGAAGTGAAACCCAAAGTTAAAAAATCAACTGAGGATTGGATGCTTGATCTAGAAATCTTCAATGAAAGGATGTGCACCAAAATCACACAGAGTAACCTAGGGAATGATATATGAGAGAATCGCATGGAAGAGGAAAATATTATTTGAATATTTTTTGTATAACAATGGAAAATCTATAGAAATACATTGCATGTAAACCTTTCACATCATGTATTTACCAAATTATGAGTTACACAAAAAATTGTGTTTCCTCTATGTAAAAACAACCCAATAAAACATTGCACATCATATAATAGTTTCCTGTTGTTTAACCAATTCTCATCCAGAACTAGTCCATGATGTATTTATGGAAAAATTAACACATAGTGTAACAAATTCACTATATATAACTATTTCATTTCATGAACCATTTCTCAATATCTACCTGACCTCATTTACACATTGTGTAATAGGTTCACACCATGTAAAGTTCAAAAAGAAAACACTCCTCCCACTTCTTTAAAAAGAATAATGAAATCCTTCCAAACTCATAGGTAACCCTTGTAATACTTTTATATAATGACACATACTCAATTATTTCAAACAATCATGCATCCCTGAACATTATGACATTTTCCCCAGAAAATGATCTTCATTGCTAAAAAGGGACCTGACCACCGAGGTTCAAAGATAATGGAAAACCCCAATAAAGAGGTTCAATGAAAAAATCAAAGAGGGAGACACCTAGAAAAATATGGTATCATACAATTTTTTTTCATTATCACTAATTTTTAACATAGATAAACCTGATTTTCCAATTATCGATGTGATAAATTTTACTATACTTACTATTCCAATTAAAAAAATGATAGGGTATTATTTACCAAATTTGATCCTCTTGATTCAAAATATGGAATCTATTTTATTAAATTTCATTTTATTTAGTGTAAAAATTAATTTTAAAATTAGTTTCCAAAATGTTATGAAAACTCATTTAGAGAAGAATAAATGTATTAGCATAAAAATAGATTTATTCTAATTCCATGTTTAGAAAAAATATTTTATAAATTATAAAAAAAATTATTGAATATATAATAAATTAATTTAAGTTAAATAATTAAATAATAGTGAATAATTATATTTATTATGATAAAAAGACACTGCATTCTTAAAAAACCATTATTAGAAAAAAATATTGTTTATTTTAAAATGAATTTTTTAATTTATAATTAATTAATAACCAATTAATTAATTTTAGTCATATATAAAACATATAATTTTTCATAATTTATTTTTTCATATTCATACCCTCTAATCCAATAACTGGGAAATAACTATTATATTAAATAATAGTATATCATTGTAAGTTTAAACTTAGTTTTGTGTGTAACTCCAGATAATAAAGAAATCAAATTATATTATCGAGATATGTTTCAAAAACTCTAGGGGTCTTACATTCTACCCCCCTTAAATTTAATTTTATGCATTAAATTTTGTCAATTTGATACAAAGCGATGTGGATACTTTTACCTATCACATCCTCAAGTTCCCAATTAGCTTCCTCAATTTTTTTTCACTGAAAAATGTTGACTATGTCAGTGCTCATTTTTATAGAACATTCTCTCTATGATCTATAATATCCACCATTTGTTTCTAAAACTTATCATTACCTAAAAATTATGGTTGAACTAAGAAATTTTTGTGACCAAATTCTACAATTCCACATATTCCTTCAACACCTCTTTAATACTTACATGGATTGATGGGTAAAACTGATTTGAGAAAGATAATATTTCTCCCCTTCAAAATTTTGAGATGAATCCTTTAAAAATATTGAAATATTGGGTTCTCTTGTGACCCTCATCATAGATAAGCTATTAGTATAATTCCAAATCATACAATCTACCACCTTGTTAACTTTCCAAGGGTGGTAATGTTTTTATTAGTCATAATGTTTAATAAACTCCAACCATATTCTGTGGTGCATATTTAGCACTTTTTATGTGAAAAATATACTATTAAATCTAATGATATATATATATATATTGCACCATTATACATAAGGATAGTTTCTCCGCATCTTTAATAAAAAATTACTATAGAAAACACTAAATAATGAGTTGGATAATTTTTATCATGAAAATTTTACTAGCATGAGGAATAAGCTATAACCATATCATTCTGCATGAGAACACATCCCTACCCCACATTTGATACATCGCTATAGATTACAATCCCTTTTATATTATAGTATAATTTAAGCACAAGTGTAATGACTAATCTCCCCTTCAGTTCTTTGAAATTTTTCTTATATTCATATATACAAATGAACATAGCTCCCTTACAGGTTAACTTAGTGAGAGGATTCAACAATTATGATAAATTATACCCAAATCACTAATAATATCCATACAAATGAAGAAAACTATGGATCATAGTCAATGTGTTTGGTCTAGTCCAACATTCAATAAAATCTTTCTTTGGATGATATATAGATATTACCTTACTTGATATTATGTAACCAAGGAATGAAACTATTTGAAGCCAACATTCAAACATGGAAAATTTTAAATAATCCTTTCCTCCAATAGGGTCTTTTGTACAACTCTAAAAGTATCTACATTCTCTTCCAAGATATTTGAATATATAATAATATAATCTATAAATACAACCAAAAACTGATGAAGGTAATATATAAAGACAATATTCATTAATTACATGAAGACTTTAAGGTAATTAGTATGACCATAAGGTATCACTATATATTCATAGTGTCCATACCATGTAGAGAATGTTTTCTTAGATAATCCTCCTTCTTGACTCTCAATTCATGAAATATGTAATGAAGATAAATCTTGGAAAAGTATCGATATTTGTGAAGCTCATCAAAAATTACATCAAAATGAGATAGAGGAATATTTTTCTTGACTTTGTTCAAATTCAGTTCCAGTAATGAACTCACTTGGGTTTCCCTCAAACTTGATATCTAACATGATCCATCATATACCCAAAGGGAAATCCCTACCCCCATAGGCTGGTGAAATGCACCCAAGCATAAAATGACAAACAAGAGGGAAAAATTTCACCCAACTTGAACAAAACACATGGAATATAATTAGATGAAGAAATAAGAAATAGTGGAAATCCAACAAATATATGTCAAACTGTAAAAAAGATAGTGGAAACAAATTACTATAAGAGAGGAAAAAACTATAAAAGTCAATCCCAACTACAAAGGACCAAAATCAAATAGCTACTCCATTTGATTACTTGGACGAACTCCCACCATCTCAGCACCAACTACCCAAATCATCTGACATGAAACCTTTCTGCCTCACTACGACGCATTTCATTTCCCTACATTGGAAGACATACAAAGGTCTAAGCACCATCGAAGAGGTGCGCATGGTGTGAGATAATGTGTTCAATAGGATTCCACCCAAGAATTGCATAGAAAATCTATGTATAACAATTATAGTATGTTAGTTTTATATAATACATGGAATGATAAACAATAAAGTAGTTTTATAGAAAACATTGTAAACATTTACCTTTTATCACTGTTCTATAACAAAACCGAATATATCAATTTCAAAAAGCATTTGCTGAAATCATTTTTCACAATCATCATAATGAATATCAAGTCTAAAATATTACAAATTCAACAGATAAAAATACAATAGTTATAACACAGGCATTAAAATACTATGTAATACAAAAGTTTTGGTTAAAGACTACTTGTACCCAAAATCTATGAACAATGCACTATGGTACCTAAATCCAATTATATACACACTAGGACTAGGGAGACAACCAATAAAGTGAAACCCCAACTTCATATATGTAACTTGAGACAATAATGAATACTATAGGACAAGAGGAACACCATAGAAAGTGAAACCCCAAAATGGATGATGTCCTCAAGATAAACCTTCCACCTTGTACCCATGGTAACCCATGTTCTTGTTTTCACAAACATCTCAATTTTTCAAAAATAATTTCAAAACCATTTCAAAAATCCATTTAATTTCCTTGAAGATACCCTTTTTCTTTTCTTTTATCAACATTGAGGCAAAACCAATTTTTCATTAAAACACCATTTCAGCACACAAAAATCAATCGTGACAATTCCTTATATAAATCAGTTTGTGAATCATGAAAAATAAGGTTCATAAACATAAGATTGATATAGAATCACATACCTTGATACTCATGTCTCAACTGCCTATAATGGGATCCCCCAACAATGAAAATAAAATGATTTCTACAAAGGCCCTATAATCAAATCCCCATCACAAGGTTGATCCTATTTAGAAAATAAGTGGTCATCATAAAAGTGGAAACCCACAAACATCAATAACAAACACCCGACACGCAAAAACCATTAATAGAATAGCCACCAGAATGAGATCACAAAACCGATCTAGAATAATTCATGAAGAAACACAAACTTAGACCAATGGATCTAATAACAGAGCCTAATAACACTACCATGATCAAAGACAACGAAGAACTGAAAAGATCACTTACCTTGAGAGACACACTACAACCATAACGAATATCGAATGATGATCAGATCATTCTAGAATGAGAATAGTGTCCCAAAATCTCCTTGTAATTTTCCTGGGTATAGGGAAAGAGATTTTGGAGAAATAACCACAACAAAACAGCCACACACCTGATTTAAAAATTGTAGGCAGGTTATTACATGGTGTGTAACTTGGTTACATGATGTGTATCTCTTGAAGTCCCACATATACCGGAAAACCCTTCACCATGTATTAAAAATAGATTATTTAAACCATTCAAAACTTGAAATATATCTTAATTTCATATAACATTTCATAGTGTGAATCCCTTTATGACATGCATCCAACAACACTTACATGTCGTGTAACCTTGTTACACAACATGAAATCCTCCTGCAGCCTGTAGAAAAACCCCATTAAAGCTACGATTCCAAAAAATGTATAAATTGTCCATTATACATATCCACCCACTTCCTTATTCTCCTATATAGAAAAATGGAAAAGGAAATCCATATTGATCTTAAAGACGTACCTGATAGATTGATAACAGGATGTTACATAATCCCCCCATAAAGACTTTCCAACCCCAAGAAGTCATTTGGAAGGTGTAATCCATGGAAAACATTGATTCCACTACTCCCTCATCATAGACTGACATTCTCAAGTCTCATGTGAATATGATCCATGTTTCTATAGTACTATTCCCAATGGAATTAACTTTCAACTCAAGACTTTCACTTAAGTGTCAATAATCTCATCTGATTTCTCCAAAATAGAAACATTTGTATCTAACTCAATGTCTTCCCAACTCAACACTTAAGTTGGATCAAAAAGTTACTTCTTGATCTGAGATATGTGGAAAACATCATGAATATTTTTTCAATTGAACTAAAAATGATAACTGATAAGAAACATAACCAAGCCACTCGGTGAACTGAAATGGTCCAACATATCTCAGAGAAAACTATTCTTGTTTTCAAAGATGACTGTGTCCCAACCAAGGAGAAACAATCAGGAAAACCTAGCCACCAATGGAAAAATCATGAAGACAACATTTCCGATCCATATAAAATTTCTGTCAACTCAGAGCTGTATCCAAACAACAATGTATGTCCTGAATCTTTGCAAATGTCTCCTAGGCCAAACATGGTGTAACTAAAGATACTTTTCCACCTTCCTCCCAAAAAATATTTAATCTACATGGGTGACCATACAATTCCTCTAAGGGATCCATTCTTAATGACTAAGAATAACTATTGTTGTAAAAAAATCAACCAGTTAAAGATGGATATCCCATGATCCACTGAAATCCAATACATAGGCACAACGCATATCCTCTAAGATCTGAATCACATGCTCTGTCTAATCGTTTGTATCATGATGGTAAGTTGTGCTCAACTTTACCTGAGTTCACATTACCTCTTGGAAACTCTTCTAGAACCTTGAGGTGAACCTAGTATCCCTATCCAAATTAATTATATAAGGACTCCCAGATAACCTCACAATATCTTGCACATATAGCTTAACGAGATCATAAACCTTCATGGAATCCTTGATCAGAATGAAATGAGAATACATCATCAACCGATCAACAACCACCCATATTGGAATCCTCCCACGGGGATTCCATGGTAATCAAACAAAACAATTCATGGATACCTCATCCAGTTTCTAAACTGAAACGTGAAGAGGATGAAGATAACCAAAGGGGCTTCAAGTTCTCTCCATTTATCTATCGGTATGTTAAACAGAGGGGCACAAATTATGAAATTTCCCACTTCATACCTGGCCACCATAATAATTATCTCATATCATAATACAACTTTTTAGCACATGAATGGATGGACCACAAAGAGATAGTATAATTAAATAATACTAAACTCCTCATGAATATAGGGATGACAACCTGCATCACAAATTGAAGTATAGCATCTGAAGAGAGAGACTAACTAGGAACATTCTCTCCACCATAAATGTTTTCTTGATTTTTTTTTGAAATCAAAATCATGCTAATGACTCTTCAAGATAGACTCCATGAGAGATAATAATAACTGGACACTGTTCAAAAACATATTTCAAACAACCACCTGAGCATCTAGGTGAAACTGAGAAAAAAAATCCCCATATGATTCTACTCCTCCTTCGATTCTTGAACAGCCTATGATGGTAGTTTCTAACATAGTTCATCTTCAATGAAATTACCCTTCCATGGGGTTTAGTTGATATTGAAGTAAAATGTCTGAAGGTATTATACCCATTGTCTCTGTCAGAGATTCATGTATTTCTGAAAAATATACAACTAAAACTCATATGATTAGACAAGATTGTTAACCACTCCCCAAAAAGATAGTTCCACCAACATTTAAGTGCATTCATATCTGTAGCAAGATCAAAATCATGAGTGGGGTAATTCTTCTCATGCGATCAGAGTTGATGAGACCTGTAAGCTACCACATGGTCATCCATATATACAAAAATCCCAAAGTAGCACCAGAAGCATCAGAAAATACCGCGTACCCCTTACCAAGCATAGTTAAAATCAAATTGGGATCCAATGTTATAAGTTGTTTCAATTAATCAAAAGAATATTGTCACACTGCATCCCCAGTGAATTTCACCGCCTTCCTGGTAAGAGAAGTCAAATGTGATTCCATCTTAGAGAAATACTTAACAAACCATCAGTAGTATCTAGTAAGAGAAATGAAGCTCTGAATTTCAAAGGCATTATATTGTTCCTTCCATGATTAAACAACCTTCACCTTCTCTAGATCAACTAATAATACATTTTAATAAAAAAAATTCCATATGAACCTCACTTATTGAATCTAGAAACTACATTTCAAATGTTTTCTATAAAAATGGTGACTTCTCAAAATTTCTAGAACCAAACTTATATGGTTCTCTTTCTCACGCTTAGATTTCGAATAAAGCATAATATCATCAACGAAAACTACCACAAAAGTGTCAACATATTGATGTAATATCTGAATCAGAAAATCCATAAAAATTGAGGAGCATTAGTCATGCCAAAAGGAATCATAATATATTCATAATTTCCATATCTTCTTCTGAAAGTTATATTAGGTACATCAGAATTCTGAACTCTGAGCTAATGAAAACCTGAACAAAGATAATTATTTGAGAACCACATTTCACCCATTAGATAATAAAAAAAATCAACCACACGAGGGATAGGATTTTAGTTCTTAAATATTAACTAGTTCAACTTCTGATAGTACACACCCAAATGAAGTGAACTATATGCTTTCTTGGAAAAGAGAATAGGGGCAACCCAAGGTGAAACACTGGGGTGAATGAACCCATTTTCCAATAGGTTAGGAAAATGAAGTTTAAAATCATTCATCTCTATTGGTTCCAAAAAATAAGAAGGTATTAATATCAGTTATGTACCTATCATCAGGTCAATGGTAAACTCTACCTATCTCTAGAGGAAGACCAGAGATGTCATCTAGGAATATATCAAGAAAGTGTCAAACAACATTGGAAAGGATAACAATAGGAGAAATTTCATTGGGATGAAATGAAACTGTAGACAATAAACTCTTGATTTTTAGGTGGAAAGGCCCTAAAAAGCCTGATATTGGGTCCCACTCCCCTTGAAACACATTATAAATATCATCAGAAGAAAGAAAAAGGACATGCCGATGATGACAATTAACCTTAGCTCAATAAAATACAAGATAATACATACCAATGATGATGTCAATCAAATCCAGATAAAAATGAGAAAATCATAGACCAACTCTGTATTAGAAACTGTTAATGAAAAAAATGATATGGAAACCCCTTCTATTTCCACTTTCCAAGAGGTTTCTGTAACTCCATTACAAAAGAAATAAGTTTCATTGTAATTTTAAGCATATCAGCAAAACTTGTAGATATAAATGGGTGGGATGTACCAATATCATATAAAGTAATTTCTACTGACGGTGTGATAAGGATAGTATATCTCACTTTCACCGGGCCTGCATCGATGTCCACTGGACACTAATCTATTATGTGAAGGTGCATCACTCCTAATTCCTATGGCTAGAGCCCTAAAGTTGTTAAATCTTGTAACTACACTATTGTAGAAATTGGCGCAGATGAACACTAACAATAATGATTTGTAGTCATAGCATGACATAAGCGTTTTATATGACCAATACATCTAATGTTTTTGAACATCATTGTGGGAAAAGGAAAAAACATCTGCTCTGTCTGGCCCTGTGATAATAATTGTATGTGAGAGGCACACTACTAAATGTAGAAGATGGTGCAGAGGAGGCTCACTGATGAGAGCCACCACCACCACTTCTATGATGATCCTACCACTTCCTCTTCTTCCTATGCGTGCTACTGAAGCTGCCAATAGATAGAAGATACGACTTGGGAAAACCATCCTTTGTTGACATATCCATCTCTTCCACCATAGATATTTCTACCATGTCTACATAGGTAGAATGTTTAAACATAAATACCTGTGATCAGTTATCCATTCAGAAACCCTATAGGTACTTCTAAGGCTTCATTTGGTCATTCATTACCATGTACAGAGAAAAATGGACAAGATCGACAAACTGATTGGTGTATGCCAACACCGAACTCTCTCTATATTATAAATATAGGATCTCCAAACACCTTTACAAGAGTAGTGAATCTAGAAAAAACTACTGGAATAACAGGGTTTCCAAACCCTTCCAATCATGGTCCACATGTCTGTCTACCTAGACCATAGAATCCCACCATCGCATGCCATAGCCATTGATCCTGAACACTACTCATTTCACCCAGGTATTCTCAAGTGTCTCTATGAATTTTAATATTTGATCGATCCAATATAGCCCATCCTCCACCTCTTGAAGTTCATTTGATCCTTTAAAGGATAGTGCCTTCATGTGCAAGACTTCTGGAAACCAAACTCTCTCTCCTCCAACACTTGGATGTACCTCAAAAAACATATCTTGAACTCGTTGTGCATCATTATTGACAACACAAACGTCCCATATGATAGACTAGATGAGATTCATGTCCACTAGCAGATTTCCTTATGGAGCATCAGTTACACCTTCCTGAGGAACTCATGAAAGATGTCTCAGAGGCATACAACTACACATCGAAATAGAAGGAGTGATTATAAAATAGTATTAATCTCAACTAAAACCAGAAAACCCATAAGCAGAATAAGATAATTTAAAAAAAATCCAAACACTAGAGACACATATACCAATTTTCCATGGAAACATGAGTCGTATCACGATAGGATATGACCTGTCACTTATCACAATATATCTCTCTAGTCCGAAAAATCTTATCTCTATTCTAAATGATGTCTCAATATAATGAATCTTGAGGATAGACCACATTTGATACCAAATTTTAATGAGCCGACCTGAGTTTCCCTCAAACATGGCACTTGACTTGATCCATCACATACCTGAAATGGAATTCCTGATCCCCATGGGTTGGCGATAACCCCCCAAGCATCAAATGAAAAACGAGTGGGAATGATTTTTACCATCCTGAAAAAAACACATGACATATATATACATTAAGTAAGAAGAAAAATAGGAAATAAAATAGATATATAACATAACTATAAGATAGAAAGTGAAAAAATGTCTATAAAAGTATCCAAAATTCTAAGAGAGAATCCCAACATCAAATAAACAACACCAAATGGCTACTCTATGTGATAGAATGTATGGAATCCCACAATATCACAACTAACTACCCAACCTAGATTACATGAAACCTCACCGCCTCAGTGAGGCACATTTCCTTTACCTATATTGGAAGATATACAAAGGCTTATGCACCATCGAAGAGGTATGAAGGGTGTGAGCTATCAAGCTCAATGTGATACCACCGAGTTATTCCATAGAAATTCTATATAAAATATAAAGACTCAGAATTAAACATTCCATAATCTTTATTTAAGTCAAGAATTCACATTGAGGATCTTTTCAGGTTTAGAGTTTTATAGAATTAGGCCATATCTATCACATTACATTTCAAAAATTACAAAGTAGACACTTCTACTCAGTATCCATTTTTTTCCTAAAATAAAAACTCTAAAAAAACATTTATTGTTCCATGTCTCGGATAGCAAGACTTTTCCATGATCCCATCCTTGAACTATTCATCTTTAGGTACTTTGAAAAACATTTCAAAACATGGGGTGAGCAAAAAAATCTCAGTAAGGGTTATAAAATAAGGAATGAAAACATTAACCCATCAATAAATACAAAACAATGAAACCATACTTTTCAATCATAATTTACTTCATTAAATAATAAGATTTATGAATTACATAGAGAAATCATAAATCATAAAGGTAAATTGTGGCATCCATATCTTTCTTACATTGTATCCATCACAACTACGTAGGGAGTTATATTGAAAAACCCATCATAGTATATTCCCTAAATCTCTTAGGAGAAATATTAATGTTTACCTCCATCATGTTACCCAATGCATTGGAGACCTATCTATGTCTCACCCACCCTGGGTTTATCACAGAACAACACGTATTCATAAACATTGTTGAAGAACCATAACGTAGTCATAACACATAAAAAAGCATAAAGGAAAGATAACATTTCCACATTTCTCTCACAATATAATATTTCAAGATATTGATATAATCAATTCTTTAACAAACCATTTTCAAAAACCATTTAAAAGATTTAATAAAGATATTTTTGAATCAAAGTGCCCCATACCACATTGAAACGTTTAAATTAATTATCATTTGAAAACATTAATGTCCATATAAATAAATCCTAAAAAACATTTCGAAAACATGGACATTAATAAGAAATATTTAGAAGTATAAATCTTTTAAACATTTAAAACGATATTTTAGTTAAAGAGTTTTTAACAAAATGAGAGACACTTGAATACAAATAACTGAGGAATAACATTTAATAAAAAATTTATAATATCATGAGCATAAAGGGATTCGTGATATAATATTCCAAAAGACAATATATACACCATATAAGGGTGAATTTTTGTATAACAATAGTGATGTCTCAATGAAATGTAAATCGAGAAGAAATCCATTATAAAATCTATATCTTTATATTAAGGATAAGTCAGTTATATAATAATGTGGGAAAAATATAAATACACTCAATAGGATTAAAAATTAAATGTAAATCAATTATTTAACATTTGCATATATTTTTTTAAAAACAACACCAATGACATTGACGTTTAACTCAATTAATGGAAATTGAGTTAAAATTACTCTTATCAAGTTCATATCGATGACTTGAGAATTTATCAATGGGGAGATTATGTGTATCAAAAGTATATACACACAAAGTGGAGTGGTAAATTAAACATAAATAAATAAATAGTGATTCCACACATAATCATATAATGACATAATTAAGAATTAGATGATTAACCCAAGGAATGGAAATTGGGTTAAAAAGTTCCCTTACTGATTTGGTAACTTACGAAACATACCCTCCATTAAAGAAGGATCATAAAATGAATATGTAAATACCCACTAGTTAAAGTGTATTAAAAAATGAATAAAATAATTGGAATTATATACACCACACAAAAGGAAATGGTGGAAAATATATAATGAATCTTAGGGGAAAAGTGAGATGAAAACCCCTTACCACGTTGTAATAAATCAATTCGTATGACCAGACATTAATAAACATAAAATGAATCATAAAATACCATGAATATGAATAGAAAAATGATAATATATATCACATTGTTGTACACAATACACCACATGAAATAAATAAGTGGTGAACAATGGAAATCTCATGGAATTAAAAGTGAGATAATAAACCCCTTACCTCGTGTCCGACTTGACCCGTTCGTTCTTTAATCTCCTGAATAATAAACTAAAGTTAATTTATACCTGATTAAGAACATTTTTCAACTTTATTATTCCTTTTATATCACTTATTACCATGTTATAAACATTATGCAATCATTTATTTTAATAATTTTCGTTTTGTCGATATTTGGTACTTGAGTCAAAAATGAACTTCTTAAAATTACCAATTGTCCATGTGGTCAAAAGTCTATTATCTCCAGAATCATATTCAATATTTAATTATCATTTATATTATATATAAATTAGATAAATATATATATTTATAATATTACCTGACATTTTTAGATAAGGAATTAAATGCACCGTTCATGGAGATGGTAAGCCGTACATACGCATGAACGCTACCTTCATTTCTATTTCATAATTAATGGTATGAAAACATAATGATACATAGGTATATTATAATTCTATTATAATATAATATGATTTATATGTTACATAATTTCATTTACACCATCCATTATACATTCCATGGATGTCAAGAATGAATCATATCACCTTGAGGGGGCGGTATAGTTCACACTTTCTCAAATGAAATTATCATGTTTACACGTATTGGAAAGCATAAAGTTATGTTTGTAAATAAAAATTATATTATAATAGAGAAAATATAAACATAATATATATAATAAATAAATATAGTGTCATCGTAATGGCCCCCATGAGAGGAGGTAGTAGAATATTGAACAATCATTATTTCGTGAGGCCGTAGTTTGCCTTCCACAGAAATAATATGTTATTTACCCATTAGACAGAGGTTTGTGTATGTGTAGTTTGAAACCTTATTTTAAAAATATCCTAGTATATTTAGGATACTGGTGTTTTTATAAAATAAAGGAATAAAAATATTTTAGTGTGTTGGAGAAGTAAAATCAAAGAAAAGATCTTAAGAAAAGACGTTACCTTTAAATCGGGTAACTCCCTTTGATTTGAACCAAAAAGGATTTCTTGAAGTGGCTTATGCCTATGGTTTGGTTTCTAGGTGGAAGAGAGGGATCATGAGAGATTATTTGGTCAGAGTTTGGATGAGGAAAGGGCTTGAGAGGTGTGACTAATGGGTTAGAGGCGAGGTCTTTTTATAAGGGAGGAGGGGCTCTTTAGGAAAGTGTGAAATTCTTATTTTATTATATAATGATTTCCAGTTTCTAAAGGTTCAAAACATATTCAAATAGAATATAAGATGACTCATGGTCGAAATAAAATCATACAAATATTGGTATAGGTTTTAGATATTTTTTTAATCTTTATAATCTTATTTATTTAAATCATTCATTAAAGAGGTAAAGATTGCATCATTATTGTGTCATAAATAATTTTATTTATTGAATGTCTAAAAATTATAAAAAACACCATGATGTAAGAAATATGTTTATATTTCAAATGAATATTTATATTCAATATATATCAATTATATAACCCCACATTAAATTTATTTTATCAAAACAATACATGATTATGATATTTTTATTTTTACTTTAAATAAAAAGTTATTAATGTCATTATATTACCCAAATGGAATTGAAAGGAAAAAAGTCTTAACAAATAATTGTATTGGTTGGAAATTACTCATCCAATAAGGTTAATATGAGTGTTAATATATTTCTAAAGTATTATAATATTATTTTTACCTTGAATTACTCTATTTACCTATAATCGTGGTAAATAAAAGTCAAAAATTACTATTCACCAATAATTGTTTCCATCCTATTGAACCCAATATTAGTTACTTATAATAACCAAGTAGGTTTTATTTTTTAAATTCAATTCACAAAAGCGGTAAAATTTAATTTAAATGAAAAAGTCAGTTTTTTAACTACCACTCAGGGTTTTCACTATTCATCAAAATTTGAAGGTTTTCAGATAAATACTAAAAATTCATCCTAAGATATATATGATATTCTGAATTCAAAAATGAATTCTATTTTACAAAATTAATAGCAGAGAAGTAACATTAATTAATTTAAAATTTATTCTCGTTGTCAAAACAAAAAAGCGTGTTTTTAAGAAATAATAACTTTCAAAATATTGGTACTTATTTATGCCCAACTTCAAAGTGAAATTACTTACAATGACCAAATTTGGATTAAATGGTAAAAATATAATCTAATTACCCTTTAAAACCATTTAAAAATATAATCTGACCATATAAATAAATTATATTAAATGGTAGTTTCGAATTAAAATACAATATTTTTCACTATTCATTAAAAAATGAATTTTATCTGAAAAATTCCCAAAATTTTCACAAAGTAAATTTTTATGTCCCAATTTTAAAGAAAAAATTTATTTTTTAAAAAATAACATATAAAAGTGAACAAAACTATATTTAAAGAGGGTTCACCATCAGTATAACTCAATTTTGTGTGCAATGTAAAATTTTAAAAAGAACTTGTTGTTGCGTATGGGGTAAAAAATTGAAGATAACATCCCCTTTAAATTAAAATTTTTATTTATTTAACAAATATTAATAGATATGAATATTTCATATTCTTTATTTACATGGGATGTTACAAAAAACTATTCATATGTGTTAATTTAAAAAAATATGGCATGATAAGGAGTATAGTAGTTTTATAGAAAACAAGGTAACCATTTTACTTTAATCATAGTTCTAAAACAAAATGAGGTATATCAATTTCAAATCACAATTTCCCATATCATCTTCCACAGGTATCAATAAGATTATCAAGTATAAAATATTAAAAATCCAAGAAATAAAAAAACAACAGTAACATCACTAACATCACAATACCAAAGAATTCAACACGTCAGACATCAAACTACTCATACCCAAAATCTATGAACAATATAATTTGGTACCTGAAGTTGATTATCTATATACCAAGACTAGGGAGACTCCATATAAATTGAAATTCCTAAATTATATACATTCCTGGAGCCAATAATATACACTTTATGACAATTGGAACACCCCATAATGTGGACCCCATAATGGATGATGGACTCAAGATAAACCATCAACATAGTACAGAAGGTAACCCATGTTATAATTCTCAAAAAAAATTATGTGTTTCAAAAAAAAATTCCAAACCAGTTCAAAAATCAATTTAAAATCATGGAAAATTCCCCTTTTATTTCCATTTATCTACAATCTATGAAAAAAAAAGTTTCTTTTAAAACTATTTTCTACAAACACAAAAAAATCATGCCAATTACTTCTATAAATCAGTTTATAAAGAAGAAAAATTCAGGTTCATCAAAATAATATGGAAATGGAACCACCTACCTCAAAACATGGGTCATAGATGCCCATAATTGGATCCACCAATAATGAAAACCCAATGAAATCTATGATGTCCCAAGAAATAAATCCACCTCACAAGATTGATCCAATTTATAAAACAAGGGTTCGCTGGAAAATAGGAAACCCACAAACCTCATTAAAGAATACCCACCGAACCATGACCAACAAAGGAATTGCTTCTGAAATGATATTGCACTACCAATCTAGAGGAATTCATGAAGAAACACCAATTGAGTCCAATTTATTTGATATCACAACACAAGTAAACTACCATGATAAAAAAACGAACAAGCTCAATGTTCGCTAACCTATAGATATTCACCGTAACCGCAATGAACATCAAACACTGATCATATCATTCTTGAATAATAAGAGCCTCCAAAAAGTACCTAGGAATTTCCATAGGTTGAGAGAAAGTGATTCTAGAGAAAAACGAAAAAAATAACATGCCTATTTTAAAAATTGTATGTGGGCTATTACCTGGTGTGTAACCCGGTTACATGGTGTATAACTGTCGAAGTCCCACATATTCCAGAAAACCCATAACCATGGATTAATAATACTTTATTTAAACCTTCAACAAAGTGAAATATATCTTCACTTCACGTAAACGTTCACTGTATGAATCCTTTCATGAATTTCATCCTGAAAAACTTATATGTCTTGTAGCCTAGTTACATGGTGTTACATCCTCCTAGTGCCTGTAATAAAAAGTTGGTTAATGATATGTGTCAAAAAAATATCTCACTTAACCATTATATGTATCATCCCAATTACTTATAAAAGCTATACAAACCATGATAAAATTAAATCCAATATGAGTTTAAATAAGTACTTGATAGATCGGTAACGGGATGTTACCATTCATAAAAATCAATTCATTATTTCATCGATCCGTCTTTCTTCTTAAAAATGATTAGGATCACCATAAGGTTATGTACTTAGACAAATAAATCTCAATTGAATATTATTGTAAATTTTCATCTCTAATTCATGTAACTAAATTGGAGTCTTTCTATATGAAGTAATTAAGATAAGATTGGAACCAAGTATGTGTTCTATTGAGAATTATACTTCACAATTTGGTGTAAGACCAAAAAATTAATATATAATGACATCCACAAACAACATTCCAATTGGAATATCATTGATTTTGAGATTCATCCCAACCATACGAGATAAACATTCCATTTCAATAGGAATAAAGTCCCATATAATTTTTGTGATTTCCCTTGGAAGTTCATATTTAACATCACACTGATAATGATCATGGTATATTTAGAATATAAAATGTTACTTTCTCTCTGAAAAAATTTATTTGGAATCCATAAAAATAAATCAAATCTATGCCTATAATCGTAAAAAAATCAACTAAAGGGAGAATCAAAATATTTTTAGGAAGAACATTCTAATAAACTTCAAGAAAATAAGAACTATAAAATTGATATAAAATGATCATACTATCATAAATTTTCACTACGAACTCAATATATTACCATTGAGTTGGTAATTTTATACCATCTACAAATTCCTTATATATAAATTGGTGGATAGGGATAGAATCAAATAATATAGTATCTATTCTAGACTGTGTGATAGGGGTACCTTTCACCAAATCATTCTCATAACCCACTTCAATAATCATGACCTCGTGAGATCTCCCATTGTATTTTGGATTAACAAGTTATGAATGTTGATCATCAAAAACCAATGAATTCATGCATTATTTGATTTTATTCCCATATTCCCTATATTTGTTTAATTATATTATCAGTGGATAATGAGTTGGAATATTTATTTACTCCATTTCATTAACCATCCAATTAGTCCCCTTTCAATATTAAAAGGCCATACGAATCACCTTTCTATATATAAAGAACCTCCACATTCCATTCAAGTAATTTCTATGATGTTTCTTCCCACGTTTATTGCATGTAGATGGATGAAATTGCATTCCACCATATGATTTATTATATTCATTATAATTCTCAATCTTCATTTTCTGGTCAAAAACTTGGGAATGATTAGAATATCCAATTTCAATTTCTACCTTGAATTCGTATTGAATGATTTATTCATAGTAAAAAACTGTTATAGATAATTCCTTTTAAGAATTGGTTTTAAGCTACTTTGGAATTGATCAATCATACATTCTATTTGGATGAAAATACCAGTAGTGTTCCTCATATATGTTGTAAAATTTTCCTCATAAGTAACAACATATTCCTCATCATTCTTCTTTAGATGAAAGGATTCCTTATCTTTTTTTAATGAAGAATTTGAGGAATGTAAATATTGAGAAATAATCTATTAAAGTCACACTACACCTTGGATTCAATTTCATATTGGTGCGTTTTATTCTTAGTTGGAGTCCACCATTAATCTTTTTTCCCTTCAAAACAATAGAAATCCAAAATTACATTTTCATGACCTAAACATTGGAGAGAAGAAAATGTGTTATCAATGGTAATAATACACTACTCAAAAACTAGTGGATTAGTGAATCCATTAAAAGAAGGAGTGAATTTCCTCATGAAGGACATAATTGAAAGTTGTTTCATTCTTTTATTATTTTAAATCTCAGCATGTTTCATAGATTCATAATGTTGTATAAGTATAAAAAATGAGATTTTTTATTCCCCCTTACATAAAATTTGGTTTCCCAAGAGGATAATCATTTAATTTTCAATCAAATTCCACATTAAAAAGTTTCCAGCAGGTTCCTTTCATTAAAAAAACCAAATAACATTGTGTAAATAATAATAATCATAGTGGTAAAATACGTAATCATGTAAAATCATTTATAGTATGTCTAAATAATAACAAAATTATCTTAATCTATGAAATCATAGGTTTCATCTAGTTTACTCATGATCATTATTCAAATACATTATTATGTTTTGTAAAGACCTGTTGAATTTCCAAAACATATCTCCTAGGAGTATCAAACTAGGTGAAAAATAAGGGTTATTTTCAAGCACCACATTACAATCAATTCAAATATCAGTACACCATTTTTGGAGCCGTTACCCCAAGGAACAAATGTACCAAATACCTATCCACTTGTAGTATCCATATAGGGATATAATGTTATGGAAACCACTCACTCTATCCTTCACCATAATTCTTGCATATTTTAATATAATTAGATTTATCATTAGACTTATCCCTATTTTCTCACTAATGTTTTCACATCCAAGTTCCAAATTTTAACTAAATATGTCCTATTATACTAACAATATCAACCCAATATATTCACACATAAATATAAATATTTTTACATGAATATTCTGTACATTTTACAAATATATGATTGAGGACTATAGAGGTTTTGTTTTGTTTTTGTTACTAAATAAACAATATTTATATGAAATATTTAAAACATCTTCCATAAAGATATTAACATTTAGTACTATTAAAAAAACATGTTTAATTTAAAAACATTCTTAATAAAATGGGGGAAAGATATATAATAAAGGGTGAGCTTAGATTCCTAGACAGGGTAAACATGTGAGATGTTGATCGATGGTCATATGAAATAATAAGTTGATCATAAGGGTATGAGATCATTACTTTAACCTTAAAAGTTCATAACCAATATTTCAAAGATCTTAAGCGTGATTCATTTCATAAAAATTTATCATTTCAAAATACATGAATCATAGTAGTATGAAATCCTCATTAATAATGATACAAAAGTTCATGTCACAAAATTATGGATCCATCATTGATATAGAAACCATTTCATATGTCAAGGTTAACTACCTATACAATCTCATCAGAATGGATCATGTCTCAACACCAGTTTCCCATGAAGTATCAATTATATTAACTTGTTTCCTATAGTGGGTCAAGTACATCAACTTGTTTCCGATAACAAATCAAGCACATCAACTTGTTTGAAATATTTATCTTATAAGATAAAAAAAATTACCCAATAAATTGGAGGGATATCTAATTCTTGGTCCAGCCATAAAATAATGATAACCATAAATCTGTGTTCTTTAATATTACAAACAATTCATTATAACATCAAAATAGAACCCATGAAAATAAAATGAGTTTCATAAACATTTCATCAACTCATTATAGAATAACCTGTAAAAATGAATGAGTTTCATAAACATCTCATAATCAAAATCATAAACTATCTAGAGAATGAATAAGGATTTTATTATTAGATAATATCCCTAGTAAATAAAAATTGAAAAAAATTGTTTTTGTCTGTGATGAATATATATATATAATAACAATTTCAACAATATATTTTTGAGGAAAATAAAATATCAATATTGGAAATAAAAATTCCAAAAAATAAAAAATAATATGATTTTTTCTTAATTTAAAATATCCTTGTAAACATATAATGTAATATTTAAAGTATTTAGTAGTCGTAAAGGAGTTAAATTATCATCATATTGTATAAGTTAAAAAACCTTTAATTCACATTTTTTTGTAAAAAGTAAAAAATTACCTCATTTAGAAATGAACTAGAAGATTCATTTTGAGACATTATTAAAAAAATTAAAATGGGTAAAAATAAATTTAAATATTCATATGATAATAGTTATAATATTCATTAAAATATTTTTTATAAAACATGGATTTGGAAGAAAATTAGTTTTTCTATGAAGAGAAAAATAAAATTTATTTTCCTCAAAAACATATTTTCAGTCTCTTGAGTACTTATGGAAAGGTATATGAAAATAAAAAAAGTATATTAAGGAAATAAATTGTGGAGAATAATATTAATGAGTTTGTTTGGAGGTATATAATAATATTTCATTATAGGAAACATAATCATAAAAACTCCCGATAAAAGATGAGATCGTGATATAAAACCCCTACCACTCTGGAAACTTTTGGAAAATAAGATCCCTGAATGAAAAAATATTATATGTATGAGTGAATCCAATAAAATTAAGATTAATTGTTCAATATATTAATATGTGGTACATATACCACCCAAAATAAATAATTAGTGAATATTGAAATTGTTACAGAGAAATTAAAGTGATATAAAAATATGTTACCTAAAGTCTCTCCTTTCTTCATATGAATTTAAACCTCCTTTAAAATTAATATAGTTTTATTATACATGTATTATAGAAACATAACCTTATCTATCATAACATGTATGATTTAATTATGGAATCATTTCTCCCTTTTAGTAAAAAATTTCAATTAAAATCATTGTTATGGGTGATAATAGCATCATTTCTCATGTATGTTTTGGTTTGGAAATCTATGTCCCCATTCTATGATCATGTTTAAATCATTCCTAGAATATCAATATATATATATATATATATTATTTTATATATATATACTTATTTATTTACCTTCATCCAAAAATAGTAATCGATATAAAAATTGAATTACACCATTCCTAAAGACTGATTGTCGTATGTATGCATGAACATTGTTTTCACTTTTTTATTGATGGAAAAAAGAATATTAAATAATAATAAACCATTAAATAATCATTATTATATCCTATAAATCATATATATTCATCAAATTCATCCTTTTTACCATCCATGTAAATTAGAGATGGAAAATAAATCACGATTCTCCATGGAGGTGGTAGTCCACATATACACACGATCGAAGTTATCATTTTACCATGACTAAGAATGCGAGAATATAGATATAATATTATTACTGTACAATAATAATTATTTAATAAAAATAATATATAATACTTACACTCTTTCATATAACCATCCATCAAAGATGATGATGAAAAATGAATTGTATCTTTATGTGGAGATAGTATGACTTATGTACGCACGAGCGATACTTTTGATTTAAATTTTATGTGAAAGAGGGTGGATAATGGTGTTTCAATCCAAACAAATTAGAATATTTAAGATATTTTATATATTATATAATGATAAATACAACATATTTATAGGATGTAAAATAAGAATTAAAAATGAAGTGATCTGTTAAGGCGATTACCTCATCTTCTAAACAACTATTTTATATCTTCTCTTGAGGACCCTATAGTTGGACTTTTCGTAATAAAACAACCACTATACTGTTCCCAATGGGGGGATAAGATTTTTTTAAATTTTTTGTTCAATCTATAAGGCTCAAAATTGTGTAAATAATAGAAATGGGAACATCCTTTTATAACTGAGGGGGAGTCGAACTATTCGAATTTCCTTATTGATTAAAATATAATAATATCATTCTCTCTCAAAAATTATTCTTAATGGTCAGTGATAAAAATATAAGGTTTTATGGGGTTGGAGTAAATTCAACCATTAAAATATGTACATGTCTATGTGGTTTTTTAAACCTTATCTTTTGGTTTAACCCCATAGTTATCATATTTTAAGCATAACTGCAATAATGTCTTTTAACTTTTAAGGGATAATAATTTTAGATATATGGTAAAAATTTGCTCATAAATAGAAAATGGATGAAATGTTAGATAAAATTTTAGCCTACATTCCATTTTTATGATTTTTAAGATTTTAAAATAATTTAATAAAATATTATTTTGAGAAAATATTATTTTGATAAAATATTATTTTAATAAAATATCATTAATGTCAATTTAGATATTGTTCATGAAATACAAAAATTAAATGAGAAAAATAGAAATGTTTTAATTAAAATATAATCCTTAAAAACACTAATATGTCATACTAAACAATAAAATTTGTTAAACACTATAAATATATCAATCTATAATACTTTTAGTATTTTTTGAAATCATTTATTTTATATTTCTAATAATTTAATAAATATTGTATCCAGTTTTCATAATCATTTAATATAATTATATAATTTATAAAAATTAAAAATAAATTTCTTTCATGAAAATAATTTCATTGATATTAAATTAGTCATTTATAACCAATCATAACTTAGTTTTTTCCCTATGGGGACACAAAAGAGATATTTCAAACTAAGGGAGTGAAAAATTGTAACTTTAATCGATTTAAATATTATATACATAATTTTCATTTAAAAAATATCCATTAAAAAATTAATTTCATTACTAATGTGATATGGGATTAATTATCTTCATCCAAATATAATAATAATTAATATTTATGGCCTTGTAAATATGTTTTATCATGGATTAACCTGATTTAACTTTTACCGAAATGATATATTTTACAACATTTACTATTCATATTGAACCAAATAGATTCATAGTCCCAATTTATTATTGGTAATATAATTATTTTATCATAGTAAAAAATTATGTAATCACGATCACGGTTAAAATGGGCTTAAATTGGTTTCACTAGAATATTAGGATTAAAATGCCTATAAAACTTTTATAAATGTGATTAGTTAAACTTATATAAACCATGATAAAAATTATCTTTAACTTTTATATTCCTTGGTTCCACATGAAATGATAATCATATAGATTGTAATTAAATATTTTAAGTAACCTTAAGTGTTCCCTTTCCCACACTTATAAAATGGAACCTGATTTTCTTATTTAATAACAAAGTATAAGCATTATAGCTCAAAATATCACAACGAAAATTCCATAATGGATTTCTTATCAACTTACTATGGATTATTTATCTTCAAAATACCATCCTTTCAAGGATTAATGTGTAATATAGTTGATTTTTCTCAAGGAAGTGGAATAACTCTTAACTAAGTACTCTCAATTTTATTTCTTATTAAACCTCCTCTATATACATGATATCAATTAAGAAATTTTGAATTTATTATATTCAATATACTCAATTATTAATATTATTATTGAAAACCCATTAAACTTATTTTTATCCATTACTAAAAAGAATTAATTACCCATGGGTATGTGTAGACTACAACCTCCACAGTGTGATGCATTTCATTATTCATCGCCAATTCATGTTGATTTTTACAATTATTGATTTAATTAATATATACTATATTAATGATATTTTTATTATTCTGGAAGGGAGAATTATTATTCACATATGTTTCTTTCAATTCATCTAATATTGGAAACATCACTCATGAATATGAAATAATTATAATCTCCATGAAGTGATGTAGTTCATTTTTCATAAATTTTTTATACGAATAGTTATAAAATTGGATAAAATTATTATATATGAGTGTAGTGAAATGATTAAAATTATGGAGATGTTGTAACCATCACAAATGTACAAGGACCATAACTATTGAATCAAAACATGAACGAAAAATAATGCACTAATCACCCAAAGAATAATTTTAATATTGAATTGACAATAAAAGGGTGACTACATGTAATAATTAAATCATATGTGGTATAATATATAAGATTATGGTTCTTTAATATATTTATAATAAATATAAATTTATTATAAATGAGGTTCAAATGGGTATTAAGCTAAAAAATACTTAAGCTAAGGGTTTCTCATCTCACATTAATTTCTAAAATACATATGCCCAATTCAAAACTGTTTTATTTCATGTGATTTGTTTAATACCCATTAGATATTATAAATCATGAATATATTTATATTGATGGAATTAAAAGTTCCATTTTATGTTATTTCTCTAATGGGTGTTATGAATCAAATGTTTCCAAAGTGGTGAGGGATTATGTTATAATCTCATTTCCTTTCGGTATTATATATAGAAAATTTCCATTAACTGAAATTATATTATACTTATCCTTTAAATCATATATATTTAATTATACTCTATATATTACTAAAATTTAAATTATTAATTTCAGTTTTTCTCTTATTGGTACATAAAATGATTGAGAAAATATTTTTAAAGAAAAGACGAACTTATATCCTCTTTGGACTATAAGATTTTTCATCTATGTCTATAATCTTCAAAATTGTTTTAAGAGAGTTATTTTATATAATTTAAATTTTTGAGAAAGTTAATTTAAACTACAAATGAAATTATTTATAAATTTCTAAAAATAAATATTTCATAATGATTTTTGAATATGTCATTTAAAAATATTATAATAGTGTGAAATGAATATTTTCTTTCAATATATACATCATGAACGTATTCTCCTGAGGTCAGGACCCTTATATTTATTATATATTCCTTTACAATTATCGGTTGTTATTTTCAATGAAAATGATTTTTTAAATATTATAGGAATATTTAATTTAAATTTCATTAAAATGAAAGTATATTTTTCTTCTGTTTTTTTAAATGATTCAAAATCTATTTTAAAGTTATTTTCATCTATTTGAACATCTTTTAAGGAATGGTATGTTTTACTATAAATATTCACTTATGAAATTATACGCATTATTTATAATGATCAATTATGAATCTTATTATTTGAGTATTATACTATTAAACCCATCGTTTTACCATGGGTTAATTATTTTATGATGAAATATTTATGAAACCCATTTCTTTTATACATATTTGAATATAATGAAAAGATAGAAGTTTTATGAAGCTTTTTTATTTTATATAAGTTTTTATGTGATTAAATGACATAATTTTAATGAAACTTATATACATTCCATGTTTTATTATGAATTGAGGACTTTTATTGATTTTCAATCACATATATGTAGGGTTTCAATTTTGTGATAGGTGGGTCCATTATATCCATCCAATGTAATTTATAATTAATTATATCTCATTCGGGGATTATGGGGAAATAGTTTATATTCTCAATCCACGATGGTAAATCGTTAGGAATTGATGGTCAACTATGATATGGGAAACAGGTGGTGATGCTTGATCCAAAATGATATAGTAAACGTGTGTTGATTTCTAATCCACAATGATTTGGGAAATTATAACACCTAGAGTTTTTATGAGTAATATTTTTCATATAAATTGAACTTCTTTTTTTCTCTCTTGTTTTTCAAAACATTGTGTTCGAATTAAGTTACATATTACATATATTTTTAACACACAATGACATATTGTTAAAATTATTATTTAAAACAATGGTCATTCCCTATCCATTAAATAAATAAATGTTAATAGAAATAACTTATTTTTAAATATTATGTATAATTTTTTATATAAATAAATATTATTTATAAAAAATTTTAGTTAATGTTTAAAAAAGTCTTTATATGTTTTGAAAATACTATTTTATCAAAAAACAACTTAATAATTTTGATAGTAAATAATTAAATTAATCATTGATACTTTTAAAAATATTATTTTAGAAAATCAACATCACAATTTAAATCTCCATTTCAAAAATATCTTATGGTGAATTTTTAAGAATTTTTTTATGAATAGTGAAAAGTTTTGGTTTTTATTAATACTTTTCATTTAATTTAAAGAATTAAAAAAAACAATTATATTGTTTTTAAAGTAATATTAGTTCAATTATATATCTATTATTAATATTTATTAATTGTGAATCAATTTAATGTTTAATTTTGATATAATTGTTTTTTTATAAATATTTAACAATTTCTCTTTGCAAAATCATTTTTTCATCACATCAGTTGGTTTAATTTTAAATTAAATTTTGAAACATATGTTAATATAATTTTTAAAAATGGATTCCGTATTTTTAATAAGTCTTATTTATATTTTCTAAAAATTTGAACTTATTTTTTGACTATCATGAGTAGAAAGAGAAATTAGCTTTAATTATCGTTGTTAAGGTAAAATGGGTTTACCATGGGTTAAACTTAAATGAAAATGAGTAAAATGGACTATAAAAATTTCAAAAACCATTTTATAGACATTTTTAGACATTATATACTCTACGAATATATAATTTTGGATTTTTCATCCTTGAGTAATGTGAGAAACATGGGTACACCTTTTTCGTTTTGAAAAAATAAAAATGTGCCACTCACCTCACTTATAAAGGCTACCACCACTTTTCACCTCTTCAAACATAAAAAATTGTTTTAGAAAATAATTTAATACATTTATTCATTAATTAACTCGAAAACCTTAAAATGAATTTGTGATATATGAATAAAATATTATAAGGCTTTAAGTTATTCCTAAAAAGGTCATCAAAGAAAAGGAAATGTTTTTAATTATGTGTTTTCATTACCCCTTATAAATCCTAAAAATATTTTTCAAATATGATAAAAAAACTCTATTATAAACTCATATTTTGTTATGGTAATTTAATAACATATATGCATCTCTTCTTCAATCAAATGGGATTAGAAATCATCATTTGTGTGTATGGTGCACTACCGCCACGTGAACCGATGTGATATGTTCTTCATTAATATTTTACATGGATATTAATTAGGATATATTAAATAAATATATATTACATTGGTAAAAAATTTATAATTATTTAATTATTATATCACATATTTCTTCTTACTTTCCATTCTACGTGAATATTATAATGTCGCTCGTGTATATAAAGGACTATCGCCTCGGAAAGCGATGTGATTCATTCTTCTTAAATAATATACATGGAAGGTAATAAGTATATTTCCAATTAAAAAGATTTCATATATATATATATATATAAAATAACAATTATTTTTAATGGTAATATATTATTTAACTTTTATTATTTCAATCTATTTGGAAAATGGAAACAATGTTCAAGTGTAAATTTGGTCTACCGTCTCCATGAATAGTGTATTCCATTTTCTATGTATAAGATTAATCTTTTATTATAAATACATATATAATGAATTTATATTATATTTATATAACTATTAAAATTATAGATATTATGTGACCATGATAAAAGTTAAAGGACTGAAAATAACATATCAAAACACATGAGAAAAACAATGTAGTAAAAATATGAAACTCAACTTTGATAAAGAATTGTTAATAAATGGGAAATAAAAGGTCCTTAGAAACATATACAGTAAGATATATATAATTTTTTTATATATTTTATGTATGATAAATAAATTTTTATTCTACAAGAGGTTTGATCAGGTAGGAAATAATTCAAGATTAATGGTAAGGGATTTCAAGTCTCTCTTTTATTTTTGCTTGACATATACAAATTCATAATTCATTTATTTAATGTGGTTTATATACTACAGCATTTCATTTTAAATCATTCATCTAATTATTATGATGATATATAAATTTTAATTTTAGGTTATGCCTTATTGGGTATTTTGATTCAAAATATTATTGAAGTTGTAAGGGATTTTCATCTAACTTTTTACTTTTATGACACACATTCCATATTCACTGCCTTCTTCTTTGAAGTGGTTCATATACTGGACATGAATGTATTTAATGATAATTATCATTAATATTTTTTTATTTACACATTTATATGAGGATATATATTTCATGGGGTTTATGACGTTAATATTACCAATGTGGTAAGTGATTTTTATCTCAATTTGTCTTCTTTGGGACATTCATTATGTTATGCACCTATCTCCTTGCATGAGGTTGATATAGAAACCATTTTTTATTTAATATAAATAATTTATTTATTTTAATGATATTTTATGTTTCATTTATTGTTGGTCTTTCATGGGTCCTATGTTTCAATGTTACCAAAGTGGTAATTGTTTTATGATAAAATCTCACCCTTTATGAGGATTATTTATGTTTACGCAACTGTTGATGAAATATTATAATCCAACTCTCAATAAACACATGAATATTATTTTAATATATTTTTTTTTAGGAGAATATATTTTCCCCTTAATTTTATTCTCTTTATATACTCAATAGTTCAACGGAATGTTTTTAAGAAAAATCATCTTTGTTTCTATCTTTGATCAAAAACTCATTTTCTTCTGTAACACTGTTTTCTAAAAAAATTAAATTTTTTAACATTATCCAAATGATTAAATAAATAAATTTTTACCCAATTTTTAATTTATAAAGGAAACTTTTTATGGGATCTTTATATCCTTTTCCATATAATGTATGTTTGGATTTTACTAAAAATGTGAACGAAATATTCATTTTAACATGCGTGGTAAGAAAAAGAATTCTTGATTTCATGAACATTATTTAGTTTAAATATTCCATTTTATGTTTTCATGTTTATTTACAAAGAAAAATATTTGAACAATATTTTATGAATTTTTTATTTTTTAAAATGTAATTTTAAAATAATTCATATTTTTCTAAAGAAATATTCCACGTTATTTTTCTTACAAAATCAATTTCCATCTAAGATGTAATCCTTTGATGATACTTTTAATTTTCTGGGGTATGATCTAAAGATAAAATTCTAATTATTTCTCCAAATGGTTTTTGATTATTATGACATGAATTTTATGAAACCCACTTATTTTCCATGGGTTATTATTTGATGAAATGATGAAATGATTATAAGTCATTTTTCATTTGCACAAGTTATATTATAATGAAATAATTATAAAACTGATTTTTTCCATGGGTTCTGATATGATGATATTTTTATGATGTTGTGGAAAAAATATGTATAATTTTCATTTTTTGATCGGTGGGACCTATATCCCCTTCAATTAATTGGGTAAGTATGGATTAATCATTGTAAATATTTTATTAGTTAACCTAATTACATGTTCACAAATTTATGTGAAAACATAATTACATAATTATAGTGTTATGTGTGGACCAAGATTTCATGTCCATAATGTGATGTGTAGACTTTGTTTCCAATCCATATATTTATATGATGACCTTAGTTTAGGTCCAAAATATAATTAGTGAAAGTGTTTCTAATTATACATGTTCAAAATGTTATAAGATTATGTCTATGAAAAAAATATACCTTATGAAAATTTTATGTTTTGGAATGGATCGTAATGATATATAATTAATATTAATGATTCAATATGTATTATTTATGTATGATAAGTTTGTGACTGCATATTTTCTATCCGAGAAAGTTTTTGGAAAACTTTTGAAACTAAGATGATAAAAAATTAGTGAGATACCAAGTGATATATCTAAGTATATGTCTAGGGATATATTTAATGAAAATTATACTTATGGTTGAAATCATAAGAAAATGACCTTGATTTTTTGTCTTGTATTTAGTGAGTTTTTTTAAATAAATTTCATCCATTTATTTATACTATAGTTGTATTTGGAACTAACATTTAGGTACCAAGGCGTGATAACACCAAAACATGGTGCATTGAGTTGGAATAAATCATCACCTGGTGTAGGAAAATGAGCCTTGATGCAAACCTGGTTTTCCATTTTGAGGAATATTCTTTAGAAATTCACAAACTATATACAAAAAATCATAAAATATTTGAATATTTACCATGAATAGCTGAGGTTAAGCATATGTTGTCATAAATTAAAATGAACATGTGATGATTTGGATATCCAATAAGTGATGTTTCATGATTAAGTTGTTCCCCACTATAAAAAATGTTTCTTACATTATGTTTTTTTGGTTTTATTCAATATAAGGAATAAAAAAGAATGGGATTGACATTGAATATGATATACATTGTATTGATTAGAATCTAAATGGGATAATGACTAGAGTGAAGGATGTTGTGATTAATCACAATTAGTTGTTAAGATATATGATTACGAAATTAGGAAATAAAATCTATAAAACTTTCCAAATAAGGTAATTATATAATTTATTGAGATTTAGGATTGTCGAGACTAAGGATGAAAGAATATTTAGTTTCCAAAATGTTGAGAATGTGGTAAGAATAACTATAGGAAATATCTCAGTGGAACAAGAAGGTATTTTGTCTTTCAAGAAGAAAGACATAGAGTAAGAGATTACTAAGGTAAAATAAAAAAGATTAGTTAATGATTAGATGAGATTAATGGTTTCCCTAATGAATCACCAATGGTAAAATGTTATTAATGTTGAAATAATGGGAAATATTTCAATCGATTCCCTTGGAGAAATGATTTTGAAGAGGATCAGAAAGGTGGGGAATGTAAAGGTTTTTTCTATTGATTAAGAGACTATAAATTATATATGAAAGGAAGGAGGTATTAAGTATAAATATAATGAGGCATAGATATTTGTTTAAAAATTAATTAGAAGGGATGAAATATTTACGTGATTGAATTACAGAATTATGAAATATATAATGATTGACCAGTATAATTTATTCACTATGGATTTAGAAGAATATGTTGAAAGGTACTAATGACCTTGAAAATTTTTGTAGTGGAAATGTGATATTTTATTTCAAACACATTATTATGGTAATATCACCCATAATATTTTCTTGATATTGAGAAAATGGTGTTTAGTTCGGATAAAAAGATTATTGATATGGATAATGTAAATTGGAAAGTATTGATGAACTCTTAACTGATAAACGATTTGTGGAAATAGAGGTTTATGTTATCATTGATGGAATTTATAACATTATTGGATCCATGGAATATATTAATTAATCTATAGTTTTCATTATGAAATGCGGAAGCATGAATGTTTAAACTGATTTTTTATTGTAATTATGTTAATTACCAAGATTCAAGTGAATATATTTCCAAGGTATTCAAATAATTTTCATGTGACCATGAAGAGATACAGAAGGATATTTGGAGGATTAATGTTATGTTTATCTTGATAAATTTAGAAACCTTAAATATATATTTTGAATTTTTGTTGGTTCATAAGGTTAACCATTTGTAGAAAAGTTTATGTTGAACATTGGATGAGGTTTTAGAGATTAGTGTATTAATTTTATATATGATGATTTTTTCATATTGGATAACTTATGCTAACTATTTTTTTATGATGATAATTAATGATAGGGGGAATAAAATATCATTCTATTATGGATAATATGACCTCTTGCTGATTTAGGATTAAAAAATTAACCTTCATTTCTTGGAGTAGGAGATAAAGTAGAAATTTTTCAAAACACAACCAAAAGATGAAATTATTCTTAATATATTAAGTGAAGGTAGTCCCTAAGTATATCAGTCCCTTTTATTATCTTAATTGTATCAGGATGGTAGATTATAGATTTCAACTTCCACCAAGATTCTTGCAACTCAATGATTTGTTCCACCTATCTCTACTAAGAATGTAAATATCAGATCCTTCACACATAGTAAACTATGAGGACATACCACAAGATAAAGACCATTCTTATGAGAAAAAACTAGTAGCGATTCTATATATTATGGGGAAAATTATATGATACAAGACCACTAACAAGTTCAATGTTTTTTTGGGGAAACCACTATTTTGAAGAAAATATGTGGGAACCTAAATAAATGATGAGAGAAGAGTGTTCTTATTTTTTGTATCATAATGATGAATTTCAAGGGTGAAATTAATTTTAAGGGGGGTATAATGTAATAGCAATTATTTCTAGAAATTATTTTATGAATATTTAATTTTAATGATAGCTTTTGTTACATGAAACACTGAGTTGAGCCTTCATTAAACATGACTCTGTGTTTTCAAACACCATGATATATTTTTCATATTATTATTTAACCTTTATTATTCTAACTAATCTATTAAAAATATCCATATGAATAGTAATAAATTAATTTTAAATATTAATCATATTGGTTTTATGTTACGAAAACATTTTGAAAGAAAAATACACCTTTTTTAGATGAAAATTTATTAATTGTTTCGAAAATACCATTTTCTCTAAAAAATAATACTTTTTTATGAAAAAATTATATAAGTAATTTTTTCATATTTTTAAAAATATTTAAAAAAAATAAACTTTATTTTGGACAAATCATTGTTTTTATAAAAAAATGTCATTTTTAAACCATTTAAAAATATCCGAATTATATTAATATTCTTAAAAAAATATAATTAGGTAAATTATATATATTATAATAAAATTTATGTCATTTTAAAAAAATTTAATAATCAATTTTTATATAATTTTTTTTAAACGTTGGAGCATTTTCTGTTTGTAAACCCTCTTTCTCGTCATGTCTTTAGGATTAATATTAAATTATATTTTTCAACTTATGTGAATAGAATTTGGTAAAATGGATTCCATATTTAGAATAAAAAATATTTATATTACCTCATCGGGTCAACATTATTTTTCAATGTTTTTAATTATAAAATTATAAAAAATTAATAATTACCCAGGTTAAGTACATGATTGGTTTACCAGGGGTTAAACAATAAATATTAGTGTTAAAATGACCTAAAAACTTTTCCAAAACCCATTGTATAGAAATTGTTTGAAATCATCAACTATAATTTTAGATAATGTCTCATTTTTTAGCCATTTAGAATGTGGAAAATGAGGGTACATATTTTTCTTTTCAAAAAATACTAGGGTTCCACTCAACTCACTTATCAAAGGCCACCACCTATCATCTTCTCTTAAAATATCCAAAACTCTTTTGTTTTAGACAATCCCTAACAAAATTCATTCTTTAATTCCCACCCCAAATCAAATAGTCCTTATTGAGATAAAAAAAATCCTATCATGGAAATCATTAGCCTCCACATAAATTGGTTGTTTAATGAAGAGGAAAAGTTTTAACTATGAATTTTTGTTTCACTTCTTCTTGAAAATCCTTTAATAAATTTTCAAACTATGATAAAATAATAAGAAAAGTATATAATAAACACATATATATTATTATTTTAAAATAATAACCTATATCTATACCCACTTCAATCAAATGGGATACAAAATCATCATTCGTGTGTTTGACGGACTACCGTCTCATGAACCAATGTGATGTGTTTTTCATTTATATTTTACATGGATGGTAATTATAAAAAAATAAATAAATTTATATTATATTGGTAACATATTTATACTTATTTAACTATTATATCACATTTACGTCCTTACATTCCATTCCATGGGAATATGATAACATCGCTCATGTGTCCAGTAGATTACTACCCAATGAAGCGATGTCATTCATTCTTCACATCCACATTACACGGAGTGTAATATTGATAGTTTTTAAAAAATTATATATATATTACATAAAACTGATTCTATATTGGTAATATATTATTTAACTTTATTTCATTCAATCCTTTAAGAAATTGGAAATAGTGTTATACATATGTAAAACTATCCATCACCATGAATGATGTATTTCAATTTATATCTGAAACATTTATAGATTAATATAAGTACATATACACTAAATATATGTGATAATTATATCATGGTTAATATTTTAGATTTTATGGAACCATTATCAATATAATAGTAACAAGAATAACATATCATAAAATACCTGAAAAACCAAGTGGTAATTATCTAAAATGTGATTTTAACAAGGAAATGTTGATAAATGATTAATTAAGGGTCATAAGTAAATAATATATGTTATAATATATATTTGTGTGTGTGTATGTGTTTTGTGTTTCAGAAATGTAATTATAATAAACTTATATTTAATATACATGTGGTTCAAACATGTATTAAGGAAGTCGACACTTAAGGTATGAGATTTTTGGTTTCTCTTATTTTTTGGAGACATATACAAATTCACAACTCATTTTTTATTTGGATTATATACTTACCCTATAACATTTTATATCCTAAATATGCATATTTTAATGATATTAATGGTTTCACTTGATGTTATGATTTATCAGGGCTTACGATTCAAAAGATTACTAAAGAGGTATGGGATTTCCAACACACATTTTACTTTTGTGAGACACATATAATATTGAAAACCTTTTTCCTTTATGTGGTGTATATACTACCAAAGAAATTATTTTATGATTAATATCATAAAAATACTAGGGTTTACATGTCTAATATATAATTTCTTTGTCATGGTGTTTACGGTTTGGAAGTAACCAATGTGGTAGGTAATTTTTTTTATCAATATTTCTTCTTTAGGACATAAATTATGTTATGCATATATAACATTTTATGAGGCATATATATTTCCCCTATAATATATAATAGCATGATTTTTTTTCTAATGATATTTTAGGTTTCCCTTAATGTTATTCTCTCATGGGTCCTATGATTCATTATTACCAATACGGTAAAGGTTTCATAATACAATCTCATTGTTTATCAGGATTGTCTATGTTTAAGATTCTGATGATGAAATATTATAATCCATATCTCAAGGAAATCATTAATTTTATTCCCCTATAGTATTTTCATGAGAATAAGAGTTTTTAATTTATTTTATTTTATAGAAAAATCATCTTTATTTTTCAATACATTTAAAAACATGTTTTCTTAAAAACCCATCTTTTCTCAAAATAATTTAAAAAATGTGTTTAATATTATTCATTTTATTGATTAAATAAATTTTTATCGATGTTTAAATTTTTAAAAAAAATTAAAGGAATATTCATTTCTTTTACAAAAAATTCTAAAGAGTAATATACAGATTATGTGTAAGGAATATTTATTTTAACAAATAAAAAATGAATAGAATTTCAAAATATCAAGACCATTAATTACATTTATGATTACATAATAATAATTCATGTTTATTTGAAAGTAAAATTATTTCAACAATATTTTTGAATTTTTTATTTTTAAAATGTTATTTTCAAAGAAATGATATTTTTCTCAAGAAACGTTTCAAGAGATTTTTCTAATAAATTTTTTTTCTACCAAAGAGGACATCCTATAATTTTTCTTATTCATTATTGGGGATATGATCCGAGGATACCATTCATATTGATTCTCTAGATGGTTTATGAATAAGATGAAATTATGCTTCTGAAACCCACTTCTTTCAAATGTATAATACTTTTATGAAATTATACAATAATTAAGAAACATGATTATTTTCCATATTTTATGTTATGATCAAATTTTTATGAACCCTATTTATTTTCTTAGTTTCAAATATTATTATTTTTTATAATATTATAGATAAAAATATATTCTTTTCATTTAGTGATGGGTGGGACCTATGTATAACTCCAATTAATTGGGTAATATGGGTAAATCATGAGTAAAAATGAAATGTTTGAACCAGATTACATGATCAAATTTTTTTTCATGAAGCTGATTAAATGTTCAAAATGTTATGAATGGGATTTCATTTCATATAAATAAGGTTATGCATGGACCTGGTTTCATGTCCATAAGTTTATGTGGGGCAAAATTTTAGATCATTCACATAATTAGTGAACCTTTTTTAAATTACACATGTTCACAATGTTATAAGATTATATGTATTCCAAAAATCTATTCCTTATGAAAATGTTATGTTCTTATTTTTCATGTTCATGGATTCCATTATGAGTCATGTCTTATGAACCACTAATATTTTTTCTATGACTCAATATTATGATATATGTTTTGTAGGGTATGGTTTTAAAATAGTATTCTCATGTTTCTACACCCTTATGCTCATTGTATATCGATATCTATCTTATTTACCCTTAATAGGCATCTAGGATCATGATTTCTTATGTTTCCTTTCCCCATGTTATTAGGAAAAGTTTTTATATATGATTCTTATTTGAAGGGTTTTTGTTATGAAGAACATAGTGGGTTATGACATTGATCAATAATGGGCCAGTTGTTTTTGTTTCCAATTTTCCTATCAGACCAGTACTAAATGATTCTGGCATGCACTATTATGTTATGTGTTGAATATTTCTCTTTCAAGATTTACTATTTGTATATGATAAGTTTTAGTATTTATTGAAAAATGTGGTGATTTATTATCCAATATGGTATGATAGTCTCAGTTATTAACCTTGACATATGATGTGGTTTCTATAACTATTATAGTGCCGCACACTTATGACATGTCGTTATTCTTATGATTTGAACTCACGTCTCATGATTTAATTTTTATGATTCCTCAATCTTGCGATATGAAAATGTTTTATTTTATGACTCATGATTATAACCTACGAAATTTTTGAGTATTCTTATCTATTACTAATCACTTTTTATAATTATTATTCCCCATAAAATGATTTAATTTTATTATTTATTATTTTCTCCCATGTTTACCCTTATTGAGAATATGTGTTCACCACTACTTATGTTTTAAATTTTCCTCATGTTATGAAAAAGTGTATTAAGTATGATGAGCCTAGAATGGTGCCTTATATAATTATGGATGTTGGAGATGATGATTAATATACTAATATAACATTTTGAAGTATCTTGTATCAAATTACACTAAACCCTTATGGTTTAAGGTCATGTAATGTTATTAGATGTATTGGAAATTCATATAAAGGTATGTCATATTTATGTATGAAATGCTTGGGTCACCTCAGGTGGGACCCTAAAATAAAATGGCGGAAGATATATTACTTATTTATTCAAATTATATCAATATATTATTTGATTAAATATCCACACTTTCTTTTATATCATGGAAATTTTAATGTAAAATGGATAACCTATTTCAATAATTAAATTAATAAATCCTGGTAAAAACTAATGAAGGTGGTTCAAAAGGAACACGACTTTTTAAATTTATTCATATTATCTTATATGCAGTAGTTTTTACTAAAAACCATGTTTTCCTACCAATTTTATAGTTTTATTTTATTTTGTCTGTGGATTTGAATTCAGTTTATCATAATAAGATAGATTATAGGGATACAAACGTTATTTTTTAGAATTATTTTCAATTTTTATATAAGAATGAATTAATACTATTGATAATATATCAAGAATATAATAAACTTATAAATGAAGGACGTGGAATTTATTTTGAAAATATTTTTTAGAAGAATGGAACAATTAAAATTAGTGATTTTCCAATAGTAAATTAATATCTACACGTATTTTTTGATGATTTTCTCAGTTTTATTCTAAATCAATAATTTGAGATTATTATCGACTTAGTTCTGGATACAAATATAATTTCAAATCTTCCCAATTAAATAACTTCATTTCAATTGTTAAAATTGGAAATTAATAAAAGGAATTTTTTAATAAGGTTTTCATCCTATAACACCAACATATTATTTGTGGAATATATATTTTTATATAATTTTAATTCTTTAATAGCATATGTTGCAGAGAACGATGAGTTTAAAAAAGCACATAAATATTATATTTTTGTTATAACATATTAATAAAATTTTATAGAATAAATATTATCAACTAATTTATTTTGTAAATATGAATTTCAAACTCAATATGAATGTATTGGTATGTTCATAAAAAATAATCACACAATTTTAATAAAATCACATTATTCATCAAATATATGTTTTTTTCAAAAATGATATTATTATAATTTTAGGAGTGAATAAAATTTTTTAGAATTTCTTGGGAATGGATTTGGAAAAATTAATTTCCACTTTTCAAAATTATCTTAATTCTTTTCATAAAACATTTATTTTTTAAGGAATAATGAAAATACCGATTTTTTTTAAAACTATATCTTCTTTTAAAGTAATTACAATTCCAAATTTTGTTTTTGATTATTTTTAAATATCAATTTGTCTATTTTAATTTAATATAAAATAATTATGGTTTTTGGGAATTATTTTATACATGAATTTATTATATAACATTTTATGTTTTAAAAGGGTAATTTTCCAAAAAAACTATTTTTATTGAATTTTACTAGTTTTGTTTTAAATTTAATTCTGTAACTTCTGTGTTTTGAATTTTGAAAAATTGATACCATATTTGGATTCAAAAGGTATATATTTAGTGAATATGTTCTTTTTTATTTTTGGTCAATATGAATAGTAACCTTAGTAAATTTTGTAACCATAGTAAACGGTAAATTAGGTGATATATGTTAAAAGTGAAATTATAAAGACAATAAAATGACCCTAACATATGAAAATATATTATTATTTTAATTTTATTCTACTATTAACTCATTGTGATAAAAAAAGATGTTTAAAGGACCCATGTCTAGTAAAATGACTTATCTAATATTTAAATCATGGAAATTCACAAAATGTCACTTTCTCTGTCTTAAATATCCTCTATCTGAACACATGAAGAAAATGATATGTTTTGAATGAATCTAAATCTAAATTGTAAACTGAATAAACATAATTTAGTTATATAAATTTATTTTTCACTTTTTCTGCCACATAGATGATATTATGATATTTATGATATAATATTTAATAGAAATTAAAGGAGTCACATTCATTTGTTATGTACTACATGATTTTTAATATAGGTTTAAACAAAAGATATATATATCTATCAAGTTTCCCTTGAAATATATAAAATTTATATTATTCATGGTATTTTATTTTAAATTTTTATTGAAAAGGTAACTATATTATATAATTACACAACACTTATTTAGAAATGACTTTATTAATAGACATATCAAATAAATGTTAGTAAAAATATTAAAATAAATATAATTTGAGTTAATTAATGTTACCAATGAATTTTTTAGATGACCCTGACCTCTTAGGGATATAATAAAATAATTTTTATCTATGTTAACTTGTTATCTTCATATTTTTAGAAGTCCATGTAATGAATAGTGTCAAAATTAACACTAATGATATTTTGTCAAAATAATATTTAATTAAATTAATTACAAATCATAAAAAACATTTAAAAATAAAAAATATAATATTTTCTAATATTTTATAAATTTTTCATTTCTGGTCTAATTGACATATCATATGTAAAAATTTAGAACATTTTTTTATTGAAAATGTTGTTACCTATGTTAAAATTAAAATTGGTTAACTACAGGTTAATCAAAATTATAAGATTTAGAATAATATAAAACATTTATAAAATTCATTAGTTTTTTATATTAAAAACATATATAATCTTATATTTCAATAAATAACCTTTTTGAGGTATATGTATTGAGGTGGAATTTATTATATGTTAATATTTTGAGATCATTTTAAAAGTGCAACTCAACTCAATTATAAAAAGGTCACCCCCACTTCTTCACATTACATTGAGCCTCCATGCTGGACCATACCCTACCAATTTCTCTTATAATATTTCCTATATAGAATATATATGTTCTTTTCTTCTCAAAATATCATCCCTTGTGTCCCTATAAGGATATAAAATGGATGTTCGCTGAAGAAGAGCTAATCATTTTTACAGACTCTTTCAAGATTATTTCTTATTCTACTTTAATTTCATGTGTTTTTTCCATTATAACATAATAAATATGGAATAAACTATATAATAATATGTTATTATGATTATGTTACAACCATATTCAACCATTTTTCTATCCTGTGAAAAAATCAACGTGTGTCTGTACGTACAACTTTCTGTCTCCATGTCGTAGTGTAATATTTTTTTTCTTCAACGCTTTATTTAGATGGTTATAATGACGGAAATAATATATATATATATATATAATAATCACAACTTTATATTTATTCTATAAAAAAATATACCCTCCACTTCTTTACCATTTCATCGTTAAGGGAATGATATCATCGTCTGTGCATACACACAGTCTACCGTCTCCACGGTGTGATGCGATTAATTTTTCATGATCAGCATTAATACATTATTATATACAATATATCATGAATAAATATTATATATATTAACTTAATATGATTCTGTATATGATTTAACTATGTCCCATTCAAAAATATTCGGACTTATATGACAAAACATGCATTCAAAAATGAATTAATTAACACCCAAAAGAAGGTTAATAAGGAAATTTATTAACAAAAGGGTGATATGAGATCTAATAGGATCATATATATTATAATAAACATTAATATGGTTTGGGTATAAATTAATATCATTATTTAAACCATTATACAGATGGTTCATATATGTATGAAGGAAATCAGACCAAAGGTAAGGGTTAAATTCAAAATCTCATTATTATTAAAGATTGTTTATATGAAAGTATCTTATACTGAATATTTATCTTCCATTTACATGTTTCTTAAAAATATATTACAATATATTTTTACTATTCATATACAATCTTTTAATGTTCTTTTTACCCATGTGTTATTTTTACAAAACAATTTGAAAGGAATATTTTTTTCATTTTCCTAATGTGGTAATTTCTGACTTTTCTAGAAAAAAGTATGAGAGGAATGTTTTCTTAAATTATATGAAATGAAAATAATTTTATTCCTTTATGAAACCCAAATTTCATTGAATATTACCTTTTAATATTAAAATAAAAATTTGAAAGAAAATTGTTTATTTTAAAAGTTCAGTGCATATTAATAAAAGAAAACATTTTTTAAGTAGAGAGGATATTTTCTTATAGATTTATTTTCCATTGATCTATCCGAATTATTTTCTATTTAAGATAATAATATTAGATGTTACTTATGATTTATTTTTGATATTTTTCAATGATTCTATCCCTATTCATTATGTGGTTGTTTTATTTTTATGATGTAATGATATTTATGAAAATCATTTCATTTACATGGGTTTTCTATGATGGAATGATATTTCTGAAACCCACTTCTTTTTCGTGGTTCTAATATGATGAATAATTTATGTTCTTGTGGAAAAAGTATGCATGGTTTTCATTATATGATGGGTGGGACCTATATCTCCCTCTAATTAATTGAGTAATGATTTATATCTCATGTGATATAAAGGACTATAATGGTTAATACACTCAATTTAGTAATACTAGTCTTGAATAAAGAGTAAAATCGGTAAATTAAATGACTCTTCCCACTATGATGGTCTTGGAAATAAATCTTGAATACTATGTAAATTAATTTATATTCTTATGTGTATTAAACAAATTAATGTCTTATGTTATGATCTCATGGAATATGTTCCCTGGTTCATTATGAACTTCTATGATTTATCCCATGATATGACATAATGATATTTGATATGAAAGATATAATTTTCAAAAGTTATTTTCATATATTAGTCCATTATACTTATATTATCTCCCTTTATTACCCATACCAATCCTATGAGGTTACCCTTTTTTATGATTCTATTCTATAGGATATATAGAAATGTATTATCTAATATGTGTCAAAAAGGGTTTTAGTTATGAAGGAATAAGAGACAGATAATGTAAATGTTTATAAATACGTTTTTTATGTTTCTGAGTTTCAAAATACACTAAAACTATACACTCATGGATTGATTTTGTTATATTATGTAATTAATATTATTCTATTTAGATGTATATTCTATTATTGAAAATTATGGGTCCTTATTATTTCTTTCAGAGAAGGGTATAATTAATCATTAAGAAACTAGGATGAGAAAATATTAGAAATAACTCAAATGATAAGTCTAATTATATGATACAACCTTAGAGTATTGGTGAATATCATAAAAACCAAAGATAAAACCTCAAGTGTCTGAAAATTAATTTTTATATGTAATTTCCCATGATTATGTGGTTTTCCCATTCTGATTAGTGTTACTCTTGCTATATTTCTAGTTTTAGTCAATGGATGGAACTTGAAGGAAAAACATTAATGATGAAAGTGATGGGAAATAAAATAATTTTCCTCCTGAGCAACCAAATGTTATGGCATATGGAATGGAAAAAACATGTTGTTATGCTCACATAACATTCTCAAGCTATAAATCATGCATGAATTACAAATGGGCAAAGAAGAGGCCAATATTATTTTGAGTCCCTCATGATTCAACATTCACCTTTTTTAGTGGGTCTTCAAATCCACTAGTGGCAGAAAAATGGATCAGTTCCACTGAAAACATATTTTCAGTTCTCCAATGTTCATAACATGAGAAATTCATTTTGGATTTTTTGGATGGTGAAGCATATCAATAGTGTAATCCTTCCAAGAATATAAGGAAAAAATATGAAATTGACTCTATGGAATGGGTTGAGTTCAAGAACATATTTTTCAATAAGTACTTTAATCATATTATGTATATGAATGTTAAGAAGTATTTTTCTAAGCTTATAAAAAAGAGTGATGAATCCATTCGTAGCTATGGGTAAAATTTTACAGAACATTCATGGTATTCTTCAGAAATTAACATCCAACTTAAAACTAAGGTTGATCAATTGTTCAGTGGCTTAAAACCAAGTCTCTAAAGGGAGTTATCCATAGGGGACTTAAGTATATATGAATAAATAATTCAATGTGATCTCATGTTTTATTTATAGATTTGTGCTACCCATCAATCTTCTAGGTTTTATAAGATGGGAAAATTTGTATGCATGGGAAAACATAAAAAAGATATTGAAAATAAGATGATCTTTCCATTATTCTCGAATTGTGGAGAGAAATATATAGGAACAATCTTAATGGTACTGGTAAATGTTTTATGTTTGGGAAATAAAGTCATCAAAAAATTTACTATCGAAGGGATGTGAAAAAAAATGGCTAATGATGATAATAGAGAAAACGATACATAGAATGTATCTCCTATAGTTCAATTCTTCAAGTGCGAGGAAAATGGTTATTATACAAAACAATGCCCAAATCTAAGGGATATCAATGATGGTCGAAAACAAAAACCTCTTCAGGACAAAGATAAATGAAAATCACATCTAAAAACTACTAATTATGTGCATTTCAATAATTAATTGGTGTAAGGTGCACTAACCATACAATATAATTTAGCTAATGTTTTATTTGATTTTTGACCGACACACTCATTTATTTCAAAATAATTTTCTAAGGGTATCTTCATATTACCTCAATAATTATATGTTGAGTTAGATTTGAAAACTCCTAATAGTTTAATAGTTTCATTACATGTTTATACTTCTACTACAGATGAAGTTTGTGGGAAAATACTTCCTGAAAGTCATGGGATCCTTTCTTTAGTTGAATTTGATGTGATCTATTTCAGGTATTGGATTTCAATATATGGAGGTCATATCAATTTCCCAAGAAGTGAAGTAAAATTTCATATTCCAGATGAAATTATGACATTATATCGATACTAGGATGAGTATGAACTTCTAGTGGAAATTAATTCCATCTTGTGGGTATTAATTCCTATAAATTATGTTTATCTATCTTATATGGTTTTGGAGAAAGTCACCATTAAGGGTACAAATGTTTTGTAGAATTTTTTTTATTTTTTTGGAAAAATATACAGGTCTTCCACAAAATCGGGAAGTAAAGTTTTTAATAGAACTCACACTGGGTGCTAGGACTATTTAAAATAATACTTATTGAATGGCCTCAAATGAGTTGTGTGAATTAAATAAGAACCCCCCAAAAAATATAGATAAGTGATTCATACACCCTAGTGAATAATCATGGGGTACACATGTTTTCTTTGTTAAGAAGAAATATGGATCAATGGGACTCGACATTGATTATCGAGAACTTAACAAGATCACTATCAAGAATAAATATCATCTCCCCCATATTGATTACTTATTTGATAAACTACTCACAACTCAATACATTTGTATGATTAATCTTCATTCTGGATATCATTAACTCAGGCAAAAAGAGAATATACTCAAGGTATCATTCCATACAAGGTATAGACACTGTGAATTTATAATGATTCATTTTGGTATTACTAATGTCCCCTCTGACATTGTGGATTTAATTAATAGAGTCTTTAGAGACATTATTGATCACTTTTTTTGTATCTTTTATAGATGAAATTCTTGTATATTTGATGAGTAAGTAAGAAAATAAATATCAAAATAGGATTACACTAAATTCAAAAAAAAATAAGCATTATGAAAAATTTACCAACTATGATTTTTGGATTCATAAAGTTTCATTTTTTGGTCACATAATCTGAAGACAGGGGATATCTATAGATCTAGAAAAGACACCAGTTATTGAACATTTCCCAAGACCAACAATCGTAATTGAGATCCAGATATTTCTTGTTTTGTTCTTATATTATCAATTTTTTGTGAAATATTTATCACAATTGACTAATCAACTTAGAAAGTTGACACGAAAATGAGTTATGTTCATATTGAAGGATAAATGTGAAGAGAATATCATGGATATAAAAAGAATCTTATTTTGTGCACATGTGCTCACACTACCCTTTAGTGTAGAAATATTTGTGACCTATAGTGATGCATCAAAAATGAGTGGGGAATTGTTCCCCTGAAAAATGATATAATGATAGATTCTCCCTCATGAAAATTTAAAATCCCTGAGAAAAATTACCCAACTCATGATTTGGAGTTAGTTGCGGTAATTTTTTCATTAAAGATATAGAGGCATTACATGTATGGATAAAGGTGTGATATATATACTTATGATAAAATCATGAAGTGTATTTTCACTCAAACAGATATAAATATGCACCAAAGGTTATTGTTGGAGTTTATTAAATATTACGGATACTTATCACATTACCACACCATGAAAGAGAACAAGGTGGGAGATGCTTTATGTTGAAAAGACCATAATATACTATCAATGATGATGAAAAAAAAGATACAATATTACTATATTTTAAAATGGAGGAATATAGAAATCAAAAAGGAATTTAATAAAATTTTATCTTCATAAAATGAAGGTTCAACCATCTATACACGTGAAGATTATGGAAGTGAAAAAGGGAGATATAGAGCTGTAAAAGAAGGTGAGATATTTTCTTAAGTTTCACTTAGATTATGATGTAATAATATGGTTTAGGTACTATGTTTTTATTCCAACCATACCAAAACTAAGAAATAAACTATTGTATGAGGCTTATACTTTATCATTATCTTTTCATATTGGAAGCACAAAGATGTATAGAGACGTGAAAGAGTACTTCTGGTGGGTTTTTATAAACAGAGATAATGAAGAGTATCATTCTCAATGATTTGATTTTAAACAAGTTGAGGATGAGGGAGCGAATTCTATGTTGGTCTTAAAACCATTACCCATACCAGAATAGAAATGTGAAGGAAACACCAAGTATTTTTTCATTAGACTTCCCAAAATATCTAAAGGTCATAATTCAATATGTGTTATAGATGATCACATTATGAAGTCAGAAAACTTAATCACTATAGAATAATATTTCTATCTTGATCATATTTATATAATATAAAATAATAATGTGGTGATATTTCATCGAGTACCACTTTCCATTATATCTGATCGGGGTCCAAGGTTTACCTTGAAGTTATAGAGAAGTATTTAGCAGGATCTAGATGAAGAGATAACTTTGAGCACTGCTTATCATCCTCAAAAAGATGGTTAGTTTGAGAGGAAAAATCAAACTATATAAGACATGTTGATAGATTGGTCTATGTATTTCAGTGGTGGTTGGGATCAACACCAACCTTTCGTAGAATTTTCTTACAATAGGAGAATTCACTCAAGTATTCAGATGGATCTTTTTGAAACCCTCTATGGTGAAAAGTGGAAAACATCAATATGTGGGAATGAAATTGGTGAAAAAAAGCCATTAGGACCTGATCTAGTGGAAAAAACAGCAAAGCATCCCATAAGAGAAGCTCAGTGTCGAAAAAAGTTTATGCTAAAAATTGACTAAAAAACATAGAGTATTATGTGGGTGTTAAGGTATTTCTATAAATAAATACCTTGAATAGAGTGATGAGATTTTTAAAAAATGGAAATCTAATACCAAGGTATATCATTCATTTTGGAATAATGAATCATGTTGGGAATATAGCTTATTGATTAGAGCATACACCAACTCTCTCTCAAGTCTATGATGTGTTCCTTGTATCTCTCTTAAGGAAGTACATACCAGATCCTTCACATGTAATAAAATCCAAAGTTTTACTACCAATGCAAGATATTTCTTATGAAGAAATGTCAATATAGATTCTAGATCATAGAGAAATGTTTTTACGAAACAAGGACACATGTTTAATTAACGTTTTATGGGGGAACCACCAATTCAAGGAAGCTATGTGGGAACCTATGGATGTGATAAAGTATAGGTACCATTATCAATTTTTACCCAAGTGATGTATTTTTAGGGTGAAATAAATTTTAAGGGGGGGTATAATATAACACCCAGATATTTTTTATAAAATATTTCTGTTTAATAATTTTAGTTATTCAATAGCTTCTGTTACACATGACTGGGATTTCAAAAGAACCTTTTAAATATTAAATGTTTATTATAATATATCAGTTAAATTGGAGGGAATAAATATGATCAAATAATTTATTAAATAAATATAAATTTTCTACTTGATATGAATTTATTCGTATGTTCCTAGAAAACAATCACACAATTTTAGTAAGCTCACATTATTCTTCAAAAATACATTTTCTTCCAAAATGAGTATATTTTATTTTTATGAATGAATAAAAATATTTATATGTTATATAAAATTTATTTGACAAAATTATTTTTATTATGTAAAAATTGTCTTAAAAGTATTTGGTTTTTCAGAAAACATTAATATTTCTAAAGGAATAGTGAAAATATTGATTTTTATTGAAAACTGTATTTTCTATTTAAATCATTAAAAGGTAAAATTATGCTTTCGATTTAGTTTAAATTTTAATTATTTTATTTTAAATTAAAATAAAAAAATACGATTTTTAAAAATATTTTTATACAATAATTTATTATAAAAACATTTTTTTTAAAAGTTCATTTAAAAAAATGTTTTTTGGGAATTTAACGGGTTTTATTTAAAATTTAATTCTGAAAATTGTGTATTTTTAATAATCAAAAATGGAAACTAAATTTATATTCATAAGTTTAAAATTTATTGAATAGGTTCCTTTTATTTTTTTCAAATATTAATAGTAACATTGGAAAATTTTGTTACCACAATAAAGGGAAAATTGAGTGATTTATGCTAAAAATAAATTAATAAAGACTATAAAAATGAAACTAAATTATGACCCAATTTTATTGGTAGAATTTAATTCAACCATTAATATATAATGTTCTAAATTAATATTTTTAATGGAAACTTTCCCCTAAAATAACTTATATAATATTTAAATCAAATAATGTCACAAAATATCACTTTTGTTGTCTTTAATATCCTTTATGTGAACACATGAAGAAAAAATTATTTTATGAATGAAAATAAATGTAAATTTTAAACTTAATAAACATAATTTAATAATTTAATTTAATTTTTATCTTTTTTCAGAAGCTTTGATAATATTATGATATTTATAATTTATTATTTACTAAAAACTCAAAGATGTAACATTTTTTTCAATACTATATCATTTTAATAAAGCATTAAACTAAATATAAATTATACTATAAATAATATTCTGAAATATAGATGATTTATATTTATCATGGTATTATTTTTATTTTTGGAAAACAAATTATCATATTAAATAATTTCACAACAATAATTTATTAATTATTTTATTAATTATAATATCAAACAAATTTTAAAAAATATATTAAAATAAATATAATTTGAGACAACTAATGAGATAAAAATATCTATATGACCTTAAACTATTAGATATATAATAAAATATATTTTTTTGAGCTAACTTGTTATCCTAATATTTTAAATGTCCATGTACTGAATTGTTTCAAAATTTTCTCTAACAATATTTTACAAAATAATATATTATTAAAACATTTAAAAATTATAAAACATATTTGAAATCCAAAAAATAATTATAATATGGTTTAAAATTTTATAAATTATTCATTTATGGTCTAATTGAAATCACATAATTGGAAAAAGTACATCCTTTTAATATTGGAAATGGTCCACCCTTAGTTAAAATTAAAATAGGTTAACTAAGGGTTAATGAAAATTATATTGTTAAAAATAATAACAAAACATTTGTAAAATATATTGGTTGATGTGATTAAAAATTTATCTCACATTAATTTTTTATTACATGGCCTTTTGGAGGCATTTTTTTATTTCATTTAGTATAAATTAATACTTTGAGAGACATTCAAAAGATCCCCTCACCTTAATTATAGAAGGGAATCACTTCTCTCACTTATTAACATCTCATTGAGACTCAAAGATCAACCATAACTTACCAATTTCTCTTTTCAAATTTCTTATCCACATTCTAGTGGTTCTGGACTTCTCAAACAACCAACCCTATTGTCCCTAAGAGGATATGTAATAGAAGTTTATCGAAGAGGAGGTGACTATCTTTACCAACTCTTTCAAGATGATTTCTTCTTATACTTCCTATTCATGTGTTGTTTACATTATAAAGCAAACAAATCATCAAAAAATATATTATGAGATGTTATTTTGATAATGGGACATTCATATTCCACTATTTATCCATCCTATAAAAAATCACCATGCGTGCATACGTATGACTTATCGTCTTCATGTTGTGGTGTAATGTTTTTTTCCTCACCGCTTTATTTTGATGGGTATAATGATAGAAATAATATATATATATATATATATATTATAATAATAACATTATATTTATTCTATAAAAAATTATGTCCCATTACCTTCTAGACCATTTTATCATTAAGGGAGTGATACCATCACTTGTGGGTATGTACGACATACCGTATCAACAATAGGATATGATTCATTTTCCATGTTCACCATTATTTCATGATTATATAAATTTATATAAAGTATAAATATTATATATATTACCTTAATATCATTCCTTAAATTTCTTAAGTATATCCTATCTACAATAACTGGGACTTATAAGACAAAATATGCTTAAGAAAATAAAGTAGATAACACTCAAAAGAAGGGAAATAATGAAATATTATTAAAGAATGGTGATAAGATGATATATTTGAATCATATATAATATCATAGATATGAATATGGTTCATTTATAAATTAATAACATTATTTAAAACATTATATAGGTGGTTCAGATATGTATGAAATAAATCTGGTCTAAGGTAAGGGTTAATTTCACAATCTCTTTATTATTCGAGACTATTTATATGTAAGTATCTACTATGGAATATTTATATTACATTTCAATTATCATAAAGAAAATTCCAAAATATTTTTACTATTATTAATCAAATTCTTAAGTTTATTTCTTCTCATGTGTGAATTTTTACTAAGAGGTTTCAATGGAATCTTTTTGTTGTTTTCTTAATGAGGTACTTTGTGAATTTTCTGGGAAATGTATAAGAGGAATTTTTTATTTTGAATTATATGGAATGAATATATTTTTACTCTTCCATTAATACTTAATTACTTCATTATTAACATACAATATTAAAATGTTTTTATCAAATAAAATGTTCTTTATAAATTGTGTCACATTTTAGGAAAAGAAAACATTTTATAATTAGAAAGTACATTTTCCTTAAAAATTATTTTCAAGTGACATCTCAAAATAATTTTCCATTTAAAATAAAATTATTTGATTTCAATTATTATTTATTGGGGGATACTATTAAAGGATAATATTACTAATATTTTTATAGTTGATATATTTTTTTATAAAGGAATTTGTAAAACTCATTTATTTCACATGGGTTATATTATGATAGAACGATGTTTATGAAACCCATTTCTTTTTATGGGTTATGATATAATAAATAAATTAATTTTTAATAGAACACATATGTATGTTTTTCATTAACTTAAGGTCGGTTCCTATATCTGCATCCAATTTATTAGGAAAAAATTTATTTTTCATGAGATAGATATGAATAGAATGAGTAATAAGCTCGGTTTTGTAATAAATGGCTAGAATGAAGAGTGAATTCAGTTCAGTAAATAACTTTGTCCATAATGATGGTCATGGAAATGAATCTTGACTAATATAGAAATTATTTTTGATACCTATGTGTATGCCAAAATTCTATATCATATGTTATTCTCTCATGTAATATGATCTTTTATTATTTATTAACTTATATAATTTATCCCATGAATTGACATCTTCATCTTTGATATGAAGGATAGAATTTTTAAAATTTATTTTCATGTTCTTATGAAATTATTGTTATGTTATCTCTCTTGATTACCCTTACTGAGCATCTGAGGCAGACACTTTTTTAATGTTTCTTTTCCCCAAGATATGAAGAAAGGTGATAAGTAGGATGTTTCAAAAAGGGTTCTAGTTATAAAAGAATAAGAGGTAGATGATATGGATACTTATGAATCGTTTGTTTATGTTTCCATGTTTCAATGACTCTAAACTTATATGGTTCTATATTTGTTTTGTTATTTTATACAATAAATTTCCTTATATTATATTCGATCTCTATGTATGAAAAGTATGGGCCAATATACACCCACACAAGAACAACACCATGGGGTTAACATGTTTAGTTTGTTAAAATACAGGATAGCACCATGATACTATGTTTCTATTCTAAATCATTCAATAACATCATTGTTAAGAACATGTATCATTATCCACCAATCTAGGACATGTTTGATCACCTCTATGGATTACTATATTTTTCAATGATTAATGTTTAGTCCAAGTTCCATCATCTAAAAGTGAAATATAAGGACATTCCAAAGATGGAATGACAAACTAGGTCAGTCCATTATTATTTTTTTCTGCCTTTTGGGTTAACAAAATCAACCACTATATTTTTGGATTTAATGAATATATTTTTTTAAGAATATTTTGATTAATTTTTGTGATTATCATTGCAATTATGGTGCACTCTAAAAGTTAAGAATATCCTGATCAACATCTAAGGATTGATTTTTAGACTTTAAAATAAAATAATTTGTATGGAAAAATTAGTTAAGTTGAATTTTGGTTACATTATATTCCATTCCTTGGGTATATTGTTTATAAATATGGAAAAAATATTTATCTAGAAAAAAATTAATTAGTGTAAGAGTGTCCAAGAACTAAAAATGTCTCTAAGATTCAATGATTCCATGGATTTCAATTTTAGTAGCAATTATTTATTGAAATATTTTCTCACTTATCTACCATATTATATTTGTTAACTCAATTTTTTTTAAAATTCATCGATATAAAGGAATCTGATGAATTTTTCATCTAATTAAAAAAATTATTTTTTAATGCACATTTTTTCGAATTTCCATCTTGAAATGGAGTATTTTTTATTCATATGGATACTTCTTTGAAGGGTCTTGGTTTTTTTATGCATAATGAATGTGGAAAAATATATGCATCTCATCAATTGAAACCCCATGAATAGAATTATCCTACACATGACCTTGAGATGGATGCATTTTTTTTACTTTAAAAATTTAGAGGCATCATCTGTATAGGGAGAAATGTATAATATATGCCGATCATAAAAGAATAAAGTTTATATTCACTCAAAAAGAGTTGAACATGATATAGAGACGATGAATAGAACCTATTAAGGATTATTATAGCATAATTTTCTTTCATCATGGTAAAATAAACATGGTATTCACTTCCAAGAGTTCAAAAGATAATTCATTATTCACTATGACACATTTGGAAGATGATCCTTTAGTTAATGATTTAATAAATAATGATTTTAACGTTTTTTTATAGAAACCTCTTCTGATTTGGATCACGTATTAGTATAGTTATCTTTTCCAAATAGAAGTATGCCAGGTTAAAAGGAAGATCATAAATTGTAAGAAATATGTGAACTTTTCGAAAATGGAATGTTTACTATGTATGAATTTCATTAATAATTTGTTATCAGATTTGGAAATGAGTTATGTGTTCAATGTGATTCATATTTAAAAAATTAATTGTTAAGTGAAGCTTATATCTCTTAGTTTATTGGTCATCCATAAAGTATAAAATTTAATGAGATGCTCAGAAGTATTTTTTTGTGAAGGTATGAAGAATTATATAACTTATTTTACCATGAAATGTTTTACATTTCATCATGTTAAAGATAAAACACCACTACCAAAGGGTATAATTCAACCGTTTTCAGTTCCAAATGGAAATTGGAAAATTTATCCATTGATGTTATGGTGGGATTAACAAATATATCTCAAATTAATAATGCATTTTTTGTTATTGTTGATTTTTTTAATAAATCTACAAATTTACCTCTTAATCAAGATATTTTGACTTTGGATAGGATTTAAAGAGTTTATCTTATGTAGATAATAAGTTTAGATGGTGTTCCTTTATCCATTTTATCTGATTGTGATATAAGGTTTACATAAATATTTTTTAAATGACTTCCAAAGTGGAAGGATACTGAACTTATTTTTATTATATAATTTTATAATTAATTTTAAGGAAAATTATATAATAAAATTTAGACTTTATAGGATACAATTTGAGCTTTATTAATATAATATTAATTAAGTTAGAATCATTATCTTTCATTAGATGAATTTTATAATAATAAAAATTTTCATTCTAGTGTTTATATAGTGCCTTATGGGGTCGTTATATGGAAAGTTGTACAAAAATCCAGCATGTTGGAAAAAATTTGGTGAAAAGAATTTTTTAGGACCGTAATTATTCAAATAAATTCTTGATAATTTAAATATTATTCAATAGAACATGAGGAAATCTCATAATAGGTAATGGATTTTTGTAGATAATAAGAGGAAATATCTTCCATTTTAGGTTGGAGAACATATAATTATAAAAATTTATCCTAGTAAATGTTTAATTCATTTTGGTTAAAAATATATTCTGAGTCCATGTATCATTGGAACCAATTCAATTTTTGAAGTGGTGGGATTATTTTCTTGCTGAGTAGCATCACCTCTGATTTTATCTATGGAAAATGGTGTATTTCATTTTTCTTTGATGCATCTCATGTTTTTTTCAAAGATGGTATAGTTTTAGTGTGGAGGCCCCGACCCCAGAAGCCTGAAGTCGGCACCTGAAACATGGGGTGTAATTTTTCCTTTAAAATTTGCATATAAATATTACAAAACTCATTCCATTATAGAGAATCTTTTCAGTTTAGGTTCTAAAAAACCAGATACAGCTGATACATTTCTTCAAAAAACATAACAAATAAAAACTTCATATTGTTTCCATAATATAAGAGTACTCAATTCTTTATGAATCTACTAACCCTCTAAAAACAAATTGAAAACATAGGGTTAGCATTTAAAACACTCAGTAAGGGGTTTTGAAATTTTTTTAATGAAATTACTTTTTAAAACAAACATCCTTTGAAATAATTACAAAACATTTTCTCAAAAAGAAAAAATAACACTTTTTGAAGCACATCATCAATGTTTTTCAAGGATTACTTGAAATTGTTTCAGGAAAACCTCCTATAAAAGAATTATATATTTACATACAAACTATAGGTAAAACATATATCTTATTACACATAAATGTACTTAAAAATGAATGGAAGGATAATTAATCCATAAATTGATCAAAGTATTTTTGAGGTGACATAAAAGGTTGAAGGTAAAAACTACCACATGAATTATCACTTTCTTAGAATTGAATAAGTAACAACATTATGATTCACGTAACACTTAAAATACAATTCATGAAATGTCAAATGTAAAATCAACTATTGTATCAAAATTATAATAATAGATGACACACTTATAAAAACATTCTAAGTACATAATCCATTATTCCATATGCCTTCATCACCATTATCATGGGTGAAAAATTATTAACCAAGGGGTATTATACTAGTTGAATAATCACTTGGTTGGTCATATACAAGTATATAATGGGGGAATTTATAATGCCTGACATTTTCATGGCCTCATTCCAAGACCATAAAGGTAAAAACCCAACATAATTAATCTCATGAGACTTAACATTACCCAATTCATAGGTGATTTGAATAATTCTGATTACACCTGTCACATTCAAACATACAAATTATGCTATATAATTCTAAGTACACTTGTTAAATCTTATAAGTCCAATATAATCCACATATATCTAGTATGGTCTAATTTTCAAAGTGTCACATACCACAATGAATACATACATTGTTCATCCATGAGTTATGAAGAGATATAAATTTTACTCTTGATTACATATTCATAAATGAATTTAATTATGCAACAAATAAAAAAATGGCTAGATTTTTTAGTTTTAGGTTATGACAACATTAAATATAACAGGGACATGTATGGACTAAAATTAAATGATTTTTCACATGTGATAATAACTAATACAGATAAAATAATTGTCTTTCACCTAAAATAATAACTCTTGAATTAAAAACAATGAATTTGAACCTTTTTTCATAGAAAAATTTACAAATACAGTTAAGCCACATAATAATAAAATCAAATACAAGTATTTATTTATGAATTTAAATCTTGTAAATAGAGAGTATAAATATATTTATGCTTAAGCATGAGAATAGTTTATACAACTTACTAACATAGCTAATACCATTTAATAACTTTTGAAAACAATATTGACTTAGATTCATATGTACACATATATCTATATATATGTGGGAATTTCAAATTTATATAAACCCATGTATACACAAAGTGTATACATGGGATTTTCACAACCAGAACAAGGATTAATAAATCCTTATAAATATTGTACACTTCAAATACATTATTTAATTACAAAAAAAAAGTTCTATGAAAAACTATTTCAGATTATAATTAAATCATATATTTATATATATACAAATAACCTTATATACACATATATGTTTACATGGACCAGTAAAACAAACCAAAGATGAATCCTTACAAAATTTATATATACAAAAGGAAATTATTTAAAAACCTATCTTCAGGAATTAGAAATAATAAAAACTGAATATGTATGTCTTATAAATTAACATATATATGTATATACAAAGATATTAATTAAATAGAAAACACATTAAACACTTATATGTATAACATACATTAGTAACACCATTTAAAAACTAATTTTCATTATTTTAAAATCAAAAAATCATAATAGATTTGTTATATAAATAAAAATATATATACCTTTTTACGTAACTGTATATACATAAGTTGAAAAAAAGTGTTTTTCATATATAAAAAAACCAAAATACCCCCTTTCATGCATTAAATTCATTAATAACATCATTTAAAGATGAATGATTGTCATTTAAGAATTATAAAAACCCAAATTTTTTTGTTATATAAAGAATAATATATACATACATAAGTATGTATACATAGATTAAAAAACACACAACAAGATCAACCCTTACTTTAACTCTGAGTGGAGTCGAGCAGTGGTATGAAGGAAGAATAAGAAGAGATAACATGTAGGGTTAAGGTGTAAAATATAATTTATATTAACTGTAAATATATATATTTTATAAAAATCGATTTTGACATTAAATTATAAACAAAGACCTCAGATCCAACCTTTTTCATATAAGAACACACTTATTAATCAAGGTAAAACCTAATTTAACCAGTCATTGATATCATATATGTATATCTCTGTGTGTGTGTGTGTGTGTGGAAAACACTCATGAGGAATTTTTGGGATTGTTTTAAAAATAACAAACCATTGATGAACTTGTGGAAGGAAGAACGTGGAAAATTGAATGCAGAGAGAGATAGAAAGTCTCTCGGGAAGAGGAAGACTCAAGGGAGAAATAAAGGTGGCTACAGGTGAGGCATGGGGTAGAAAAATCAGGAAAAAATGAGATAAAGAAAATAATGGATAACCACGATCAACCTAGATCGATCAGACAACTGATAAGTTTTTTATGGTTATAAAAATAGAACAACTTTCAAGATCAACTGTATAATTGCATCAGACAGTTGTGGTGATTAAATGGTTTTTAAAATAGATTTGCGGTTGAGATCAATTGAGTCCATATTGGTTGGAAAAATAAAATGTAGAGGAAAGGGTCGTAGTGGTATGAATCGAAGACAATACTGTATTGTATTGTCCAGATCTTGCGTAGAGAGATAGAACAGTTGTGATTATATCTCCCTTTAAAAATTGTTTCCCACATAAAAATGGGATTGGTTTCGACTCTGACTTATTATCCTAGATGATTTGGGGCAAGGGAAATGAACTCCCTTCCCTCTCCCTAGTACCTCCCCTACAGATTCTTCACTGTGACAGGCTATGTGCCTACCCACTGTCGTCATATCGCCCCTCATGGTGCCACCGCCTCGATTCCTCCATGCGTCCCTGTAGGCGCGCACTCCCCCACGATCGGCCTGTGCTGGCTGGGGGACCAAGGCTTGGTATCCCACTCCCTAGGGGTTGGTGTGATCTGCCTCCCTCAGCTGGCTAGAGGGATAGCCTAAGGGTGATACATTTTTTTTAATATAACTCTAAAAAAAGTAAACAAAACATTCAAAAACAAAATAAACTATATAAATTCATTTTAAACCAAATAAAGAAAAAAAGGAGTATTCAATATCTATTTCCATTAAAACAATTAATGTTATCAATTTTATTAGTCTAAAACCTGATTTCAAATTCATTTTAAACATTGAATAAAATACACAATCTAACATATAAATTATACCAAGTCATTACTTAACCAATATTATATCTTTTAATTGTTAAGAGTATTGTAAACCATAATTTCGTATTCATCATATGATTTAAAACATTATACTTTCAAAATAAAAAGATATGTTAAATTAAAAACATGTTCAAAGATACAACATTAAATCATTTTAAAACATTTGGAATTCTTAATATTCCCACATACCTATAATTCATAAAATAATAAAACTACTTAAAATACCCAATGGTTATTAGATTTTATGACCATTACAAAAAACCAATGGTCACCTAAGGATGGTATTGGCAATTAATGTTCGCAAAGGCCTTATAAATACATGTATAGGGTATTAAAAACATTAAACAAACTTGGTGAAGATGGTGATTTACATCCCAGTGAGGCTTAGTACCGTTGTAATAACACTTTCGATAATTTTCTACATTATGATAGACCCAAAGTACTCTCACTAATTTCTTGGTATATTTGTGGTGTTTGGGGGTATCCAAGTAATTATAATTGGTCTCCTAGTAGGAATTATAGGTTAGTGGAGTTCTTTAGGTCTTATGGAAATGTAAGGTTTCAATATTTCTTTAAAACATGTTATTGTTTTTATTCTTTAAGTATTTTATTTTTGATGCTCTATTTTTAAAAAAACCAACATAATAATAATGAAAATTTTATTATTACAAATTAAAAATGTTTTGGGAGTTACATGTATAGAATATTTATTGTGAATAAATGTTAATACATATCATAGATTACAGATATTAGGTGTTAAAAAAAGGAATCTCATCACTTTTATTGTTTTATGAAAAAAATATGTAATATGAAATATGGGATTTATAAAAATATTTGAGGGGAAAATATCCTCAATTGAAAAACGTAATGAATAAAATTTTAAAGACACAAATTATAAATGTGGGGAAGATTATGAATACCCAATAAATGTTAATAATAAGTCAATTTCAGCTCTTATTAATTTTTATAAATATATTTTTATAGATTTATATATAATATGATAATTTTATTGGATTTTTTAGTTGGAAAATAATTAGTTTTAATCTAGTTAAAAACTATTCCATGAAATATATGGATTTATTTGAAAATTTAATGTATAAATTTTAGAGTGTAACATCCCAATATTCTACGGTACGTTTCTCTTTGTATAATTCAATAGTGTGTATTGTACGTAACTTTGAGTTCTTACACAACACAACCAATCAAAATAGCCGTTATGAATAGTAATACCCAATTTTTGAAATTTTAAAAATATTATCTCTCAAGATGGACTTCATTTTTGGATTCAGAATATCGAAATTAGCTTAGGGTGATTTTATGGTATTATTCTGAAAACTTTCAATTTTTCATGAATAGTGAAAAACACTGGGTGATAGTTTAAAACAGAATTTTTATTTAAATATATATTAGGTCAAAATAGATATATAATACCTATATAATTTCAATGTAATTCATTGGAGTCAGTTTATAATAATTTTAGATATATAAAAATTTTATTGATCTTTTTACCGTCTTTTACCCACCTCATAGGAGCATTTGCAAATTTACATAAAACATATTTTTACAAATTTTGTGAGTTTATTTTCAAAAATACGAGAGGCACGATTGATATCATTAAGTAAAATATGATTCAATAAGATGAAAATATTTTTTGGGGATTAGTAACTTTTTACTTTTATTTACGATGGTTAAAAGTAAATAGGGTAATTAAGGGTAAAAATGATATTATTGTTAACATAACACATGTCCCAATTCTATTAGATAAGTGTAATTAGACCAAGAACAACCTTAGGAAGAAAATATGATCCTTTAGGTCCACTTTATTAGATTAATACATTTATTATTATTTAATTCATAGAAGAGTTAAAAGAGTTAAAATTAAAGCTTAATAACTAAAACATTTTTAATATAAGGTTACACATAAGATAAATTAGACTATAAATATTCATTATAAATCTAAATAGATATCATACATAATGGTATTTTAATTATATTTTTTATACATTAAATAAATTAATTTATTTATGACACAATAATGATGGAGTAATTACATAATTAATGAAATATTAAAATATTTGATAATATAAATATCAAAATAAATTTAATTTTAGAGTTTTGATGAATTCAAATAATTTTTTAGGTTAATATTACATATTAGGGTTGGTTAGATGATTTTTTTTCAAATTAATAATGCTGCTATTAATTTAGAAAAAACAAAATAACAAATAGTTTCAAAATTGACATAAAAGAGTTTTTTAAAAAAATATTATATTATTAATTGATATTCTATTCCTAAAACTCAAAGGTTCGGATAAAAGAATTATATAATGATATTTTTATCATTAATGAACCATTTGGGGTTCGCATATAATATAATAATACAAAGAGATGTGGTCAATGTCAAACTATTTAACTAAGAGTTAAATATAAAAGATAAGGTTAATATAGTGACCCAAACCTGTCTAAAACCTACTGGTTGAGTGGTTTTTGAATCATACCCACCATATACATTAAATAATCCATTTTTGAGCCATTAGAAAACGAAAATAATTTTATTATAAAATAATATTTCTAGCTTTTCCTAAGGTTCCCCTCACCCCTCTTATAAAAGGGAACTCCCCCTTCTCTCTAATTCACACATTCAAAGCCATTTGGCTCAGCCAAACCCTGCCCGAAAACCCTCTCAACTTTCATCAATTCATCCTATTGGCCTCAATTTAGTCCAAAATCCAACCTAAGGATCCCTTTTTATCAAATCAAAAGGAAGAACCCAAAGAAGAGGTAAATATTTCATCACCTCTTTCAAGTCCTTTCTCTTCCACTTCCACTTTCTTTGTTGATTCAATTCTAAAATAATAATTCCAGTACCTTATATATACTATGATATAATTATAAATATGGCACAACCATATTCATTATTCTATCCATCATTTGAATGAAATGTCACCATACGTGCGTACGTACGGCTTACCGTCTCCACGTCGTGGTGTAATTGTTATTCAATACATTATTATTTGGATGGGTATAATAATGAAGTGTAATTTATGTAAATAATAAATATAACAGGATAATTATTATGTATATATGATATACCATTCAATTATATATTATTTTAATATCAAAATAATGATATTGTCGCTCATGCATACGTACGGGTTACCGTCTCCGTGAACGCGAGGAGATTCATTCCCCATTGTATCCATTCAAGACTAATATTCATTTGATGATTAAAAATAATATTTAAATACTTGATATCATTATGGATATTAATAAGATACATCCCATCCATAACAAATGTTACTCACATAACAAAGAATATAAAGGAAAACAAATCTGTTAACACCCGAAACGATGATAATACTAAGATATTATTAACAAATCCATGTTAAAAGATCATATATGATATTATATTAATGTATATGATTATTTTATAATTTAATAACAATTATTTCACCATTATAAATGAGGCTAACTTACCCACGACCAAGGAAATGTACAAGGTAAGGGTTAATTTCAGAATCTCATTATTATCCGAGGTTTTTTACGTAAGTATCTAATGGGACCTATTTATCATCCACATCCATGTTTCCTAAAAATGTATTTCAAAAAAATTTAAATATTTACTTGAAAATGGGGTAATTTCATTTATAACCTTATTTGACATTATATGTTTTGAAAGGAATCTTTCTGTCATTTTCCAAACAAGGTACTTTATGACTTTTTCGACAAAATAAAGGTAAGAATGTTTTTTTAATTTTTACGGCGGGTGTGGCTATTTTCCGCCATTATAACATCTTCGAAGCTTCCATTACAAGATTATAAGAAAATTTTAAAAATAAATGTTGTATTTATAATTATGTGACTCTTAAATGAATTCAAAATATATAGTGATATTTTTCTAAAAATGGTTTTGATTTCAACTATGTCAACATCCTTTGATGGATTTAAAGTTTATCTGAAGATGATTTATTATGATACAAAACATCCCAATTGTATTGAAAGTTTTGAGATATGTTTGACTGTGTATGTGTTATTTCATACCATTCATGGTTTATGGATAAAGTATTGACATTTCGTATTCCAGTTTTAATATGAATGTTTATGTTATGTTTAACCATTTTTTATGATGAATGCATTAGACTTAGTATGTGATGGGTGGATCCCGCTACAGCTCCTCAATGCATCGGTAGGTCTAATGAGGAAAACTAGTGTCTTGGAACAAGGAATTGACAAAATCTTATTTGTACTCTTTGCATAAGGCCTTCACTATGCGGTTATGAATGTCTGGCATTATGCATTCCATCATTATGAAAGTGGCTATTGATATTGAATGTGATTATTTGACTAGTAGAATATCCATGTGAATAAGTAAATGGAATTATTTGATTTTATATTTGCCGTATTATGCAGAATATCAAGTTTAAAAAGATTTTGTTTTAGTCTTATACATTGCATTAAATGGTTATTCTTATTTATGAAACATTCCACTACATTGTTATCCTTACTGAGCATCTGATCTCACCCATTTTATGTTTTATTTTTACTAGGATGTGAATAAGTATATTATGACTGACCTAAATGGATAGTCTATGGGATATTAGTGTTTTCTATGGAAACAATGTTGTTGAATTTTTACATTTTATGATGTAATGTAAACCTTATGAATGTATCAATTCCTTCCAAAGTTACTAAACTAATCGATCATTCGGGACATGTTCTTTTTTCACCATGAAAATGATGCGTAATAATGCACCGACTCTTGGATTCTAGGTTCGGGGCGTTACAGTTGGTATCAGAGGATGTTTAGTACAATCCTTACAAACTAGATTTAGATAAACTATGATTAGAGCACATATCCCTAAGATAGACATTGAGGATTGGTATACAAGAACTTCCTAGAATTTTGGTATTGTAGAGATTTTGGGAGTTTTCCAAGAATTACATCCTTGTCTGGATACGAGCAGGTAGAGGCGGATCTGGCACAGATGTACCAAGGGGTAAAATCTGAAAACACAACTTTGAGCTAGACTCAAACGGGAACTGGAGCATGACAACGGGCCTTGCTGCACTCTTGGTTACGACAATCCTGGGGGATATCCACAGGATAATTCTCATTTTCTATACAAACCATTATGAAGGGTTTAGAAGTATATAATTTCTCAAAGAAAACATTTTTTATGATTATGGATTATATCAATAAACTGTTCAATTTATGTTAAGTGTTTTACAAGTTTGGAATTATGTATTTCGATTCATAAACTAATCTTGTTTATGCCATTTTTTAGAAATGTCGCCTAGTGGAAGTAATGGAAACTATATCAATGCACGTAATCCATGTAGGGATTTCCCTCCAACTGAATATAATTGTAGTGGAGTTGGTGATGCAACTGGTGCTGATTAGCTTATCACAATACTGGGACAACTCACTCAAGTTATGAATAATAACCTTACACGTATGGAGCACCCTGATCCGTAGCATGGAAGATCAATGTTAGATCGCTTCATGAGGCAACAACCACCAAAATTTAATGGGTGTAAAAATCCCTTAGTAGCCATGCAATGGATAAATTCCTTAGAGAAAATATTCCACGCCTTGGGGAGTAGTGAAAGAGAAAAAGTTGTCATTGCAGTTTACCACCTCACTGGAGATGTTGATCAATGGTGTTCATTGATTCAAAACATAAAAAGGATGATGAAGTATAAAATATGGAATGGAGGAAGTTTGAAGAGATTTTCTTAGAAAAATACTTTCAACGTGAACATTGAGCGGATATAGAAAGGCAATTTCAGAGTTTGAGGCAAAAGGAGGATGAGAATGTCACAAAGTTTGAGGCTAACTTTATAAGTTTAGCGAGGCATGCTGCAGATTATATTCATAACCCAAGAAGTAAGATTGATCTTTTCTTTTATGGGTTAAAACCATTTCCCTGTCAAGAATTAGTCTCACAATCCTTCTCATCGTCGGAAGATATTGTCTCATGTGCTATCAAGATAGAAAAATAATTCTCTATGTCTTATGACTTTATAGTAATGAAAGAGAAGAAGAGATCTGTTAAAAACTCTAGAAATGTAAATAAGTGGAAGAAGGGAAATTTGAATATCCATCCTACAGAAAATATGGGACAAAACACCTCGGTACTTTCTTGAAGGGAATGGGAGTATTTTACAAGTGTGGTGAAAAAGGCCACCAAGCTTGTGATTACATGGGGAAGAAATATGTTGTTCATGTTGAATGATACAATTGTAGAGAAAGGGGGAATTTATGCGAATGAATGTCCTAATCGTCAGGGGAACTTAACTCAGAAAAGGCCAAGGGATCAAGTCCAAGATTATGCTATCACTACTACGGAGGTTGAAGCTCTTAAATATTTAGTGGTAGGTAATTTAATGGTTTCCTCAAGTTTAGAAAATTCTTTATTCGATTCTAGATCGTTGCATTGTTTCATATATTCCTAGTTTTCTAAGAAAATTAGATATTTCAAATTTGATTTAACAAGGGAGTTTTCAGTCAAAAATCCTAAGAGAATTACAATTGCAACAAAGTTTTGTGAATCTGTCCCCATTAGGACATATAAATGTTCTTTATCTGCTGATCTCATCATAATACCCTTGATTGAATTTGATATAATCCTCAGTATGGATTGGATTTTGGGCCATGATGAAAAAATTTATTGCAAGAAGAAGGAGGTTAATATTTTGGATGACGATGATAAAGAACACCATATCTTTATAAAAGAATCGTCACCACCTAATTCTTATCTAGATCCACCCCCAGTTGCTCAACTAAATTTAATTATTGGGGAGGAAGAGAATGAAATAACTGTGGGTGAGGAAAGGAATGTTCAAATATAGGATGTACCTATTGTGAAAGAATATGATGACGTGTTTCTAGAATATTTACCTAGACATCCTCCAGAATGATAAATTGAGATTTCCATTGATTGAATTCCTGGATCAAGGCCGATATTGAAGACCCCTTATAGAATGACCACTGTCGAATTAGTGGAACTAAAGAAACAACTTGAGGAATTAAGTAATAAGGGATATATTGTAACAACCTGAGATTTTATGATAAGTATTATTTTTAATTTATTTAATGTCTTGTGTTGTATGATACACCAACATTATCTTTCACTATACACAACACCGTATTAGCTTGCAGTATAGGCAACACAATTCTTGGGTCGTGTTATACACAATTTCAAGTTCATTTGATAGAAGTTATTCTACGCAACATTGAGTGTATATATATATATATATATTCAATGTATGAATGAAATATGGTTGGATTCTGTTATACTCAACAACAAAGGAGTCATGCACTATACGCAACCTTGACTTGGCTTGCATTACACGCAATCACGGCCTTCCTCGATAGCGTGTATTGTACGCAATACTAGGTTTCACTAAACAATGATATATTGTTATTATATTATCATTGACTAGACGTTATGAATATTATTAACGACAGTTTTAATTTTATAACATTATTATTCACCTTATACATTTTCTTGAACACGTTAAGAGAAAAAAATAAATTTTTCGGGTAAAATAAGTATTTCTCAAAAAATGAAGTTTTGACGCCTTTTGATGGCACACCCACTTTAAATCTAGTTTTTGACATGTTTATAAGTTCAATTTTAGAAAATAAAATTATTCTTAGGAATAAGGATATAAAATTTTACCTTGGATAAAATTTTCATATTATTCTGATAACTTTTATATTTTAAGGAATAGTAAAAACACGATATATTTTAATTAAAAACAAATTTTTTCATCGTAATAATTTATATGGTTAAATTATAATATTGAATGGTTTTAAAGTATAAATATAATATATTTTTACCATTTAATATAATGTATGTCATTAGCATTGATTTTACCTTGAATTCGCAGGTTAAATCAATTCAATCTTTTGCAATGTTTTAAAAAACCCCATTTTCTTTCGACAATGGGATTAATTTTAATTTAATTTCTGCAACTTTTTTGTATTGAATTTGGAAAAATGGATTCCATATTTGGAATCAGTGGGTCCAAATTATGTTAATAAGCGACTTTTTATTTTTGGGCTTTAGGAATAGTAACTACGATAAATTTTATTTACCATAGTTAAATGTAAATCGGGTAATTAAGGGTAAATATAAGATTATAAAATTAGCCTAACACCTTCCAAAATCCTATTGGATGTCTAAAAGTCGACCCATATCACCTAAGGGTCGTATTAGAATCATTTAATGGACTTTTTTCCATGAAAATAACTTAATTATTATTCAAACCGAAGAAAGTGACAACATGTCACTCTCTTAAATCTTATAAGTATAAAATTTTAATTTAGTGGTAAACTTCATGAAACATAAAACATGAATAGTCTCTAGAAATATAATGAAATTATATAAATCATATGAATTTATTTATAATTTTTTGGGATTAAATAATTAGCATTAATTGTGACACAATAGTGATGCAGAAATTGTTTATCTAGTGAAAAATCAAGAATATAGTTTTTATTAAACTAATAGTGACCATAAAAGGTACAAACCCCTGACCAAAACCTATTTTTCATGTAAATGTAAACCATAATCATCCAATGGTCATATATTTTACCATTTTGAGCCTTATAAAAGCGATTATGACACTTATATTATTTTATTTTAAATGATGCCAAAGTTGTCACCTTCATAATTTAATAAATATAAAAATTTAAATATTGTGATTTTGAGAGGATAAATTAGATTAAAAGTATTATTATGAAATTTCGTAGATTTATCTTCATCATAGGATTTTATTTTTAATTTTTTTGCAACAAATAAGTATATTAAATAATTATACAAAAATGATGTAGTAATTATTTTATTAAGAGATAAACCAAATAAATGGTATTAAAAATAATAAAATAAATATTATATGAACTATTTAATGTTCTACACTAATTTTATAGAAACATTTTACCTTTTATAAATCTATTAATGCTTTTAGTTCGAACATATCTTCTGTATATATTTTATTTAAATTCAAATAAATGAATAGTGTCAAAATTGAAACTATTGTTATTTTATAAAAATAACATATTATAAAATTGTTTAAAAATCACAAAAATATTTACAAATTATAAATTTAAATTTATATGGTATCAAATGTTATAAAGTATCCAATTATGGACAATTCACAACAAATAAGTAATTATTTGTTATAATTTAAAATTTAGAATGTTATTACCACAAATAAAATTAAATTGATTAAATAAGGATAAATCAAGTTGATAATGTTTAAAATAAATTCCTAACATGTCTAAACATTATCGGTTGATGATATTAAAACCCTATATCATCTAATATTCTCATATGAGTCATTTTTGGAGGTTTTTATGTGGGGTTAGATTTATTATAAATTAATATTTTTAAGATTTCCAAAGGTGCCCCTCTCCTCCCTTATAAAAGGGCACCTCCTCCCTCTCTTCCTCACACAAATTTGAGCCTTTAAGCTCCGCCAAAACCTGCCCATTTCCCTTCTCAACTTCCCTAGAAACATCATAGAGGTCCTGGTATTCTCCAAAGACCAATTTTAGTACCCTAAGAGGAGGATTCAAAGAGGCGTTTCAAAGAAGAGGTAATATCTGTTACCGATTCTTTCAATTTGCTTTCTTCTTAAAATTCTTCTTCTTTTGTTGTTTCATTATGAAGTAATTACATAAGTATCCCTCATATACTGATATGTTATTATAAATATGAAACAATCCTCTTTCACCTTCTATCCATCCTACGAAAAACAAAATCACCGCGTGTGCGTACGTACGGAATACCGTCTCCACGCCGTGGTGTAATCTGTTTTTCCACCAACACCTTACATGGATGGGTATAATGGTGTAAATAATAACTATATATGGTTATTAGAACATCATATGGATTCTGATATATTATACAATCCACTCCAATTCTATAATTATGGGAACGATATCATCGCTCGTGTGTACGTACGGACTACCGTTTCCACGACACGATGCGATTCATTCTCCATGTTAACCATACATGAATGATTATAATGTTTATATAATGAATAATAATGAAATATAAGAAATAATAATGCTACTGTATTTATGTATATATATATGTATGTCATCTATTTAGTTTCATTCAATTCAATAAGGAAACGAAAACAACGTTCATGCGCACGTACGACTTACCGTCTCCATGAACGATGTATTTCATTCCTTTTATCGATATATAATATATATGTATATGATGAATATATATTGTATATAAATCATGTTTTACATTCTGGAATTATGTAAATTAGGATATAAGTAATAATATCATGAACGACAAGTCGAAAAACATATGATAAATGAAATGATTTTACCCAAAACGCTACTTTAACATGGAATTTACAAAAGAACGGGTAATATAAAGTCATAAGTGAAACATATATGATATCATAACAATGAATATGATTATTTAATAAGTAAATGACATTATTTAAATCATTATACAGGAGGTTTGGATCCATACGAAGCATATCGGACCAAAGGTAAGGGATAATTTTTCAAATCTCATTTTTATCCAAGATTGTTTATTCGTAAGTATTTACTGGGGTTATTTCTATCATCCATGTCCATGTTTTATAAAAGTTTTTTCATGTATTTTTAAAGTCATTTTTACCCATTTTTTACTTGTACTACATGGTATGTAAGGAATTTTTTTTTTGTTTACGTTACGAGGTATTTTTTTGACTTTTCCGGCAAAAGTACGAGAAGAATGTTTTTTTAACTATACGGCACGAACATATTTTTATGGTTTTATAAAGCCTTATTTTCATGAAGCTTCCTCCAAAAGATTTCATAACTATTTTCAAAAAAATCTTTTTCTTTTAAAATTGCATGATGTTTGGTGAAAAGAAATTGATTTTGAAGAAGAATGGATATTTTCCTCAACAATTCATTTCATGTGTTTTATCAAAACCATTTTCCATCTAAGATGACATTATTTCAGATGTGTATGTTTCAAGTATAAAGTCTCTATGATTTACATGGATTCACTTTTCTTATTATGAAATGATATCCATTTCTTTTATATGGATTATGTGATGATGTGATGATGTTTATGAAACCCATTTTATTCATTGGGTTATTATGAATGATGTATGTTTATTTTGTAGCACAAGTAAGAATGATTTCATTATGAGATGGGTGGGACCTATATCTTCATCCAATGCATTGGGTAAAGATTTATATCTCATGAGATAGACATGGCTGGAACGATAAGTTTATCCGGTTCAGTGTTACTGGACTGAAACGAGGAGTGAACTCGATTCAGAAAGGGACTTTGTCCACTAAGATGGTCTTGGCAGCAATGCCTTGGATACTATGGAAATCATGACATTTTCTGAATGGTTTCCGTAATTACATGTTCTAATCCCATGCTATTTTATCATTCTTAATGTTTCTTTATGATCTATGCCTTACGTACTTCCATGTTTTATGTCATTGCTCAAGCTTTTGATGTTTAAACATAATGTTCATGTTTTTATGTTCAAGTGTAAATGATTTGTTTTATTTTATCCATGCTTACCCTTACTGAGCATTTGAGCTCACACTTTATATGTTTTCTTTTCCCTAGGATATAAATAAAGGTTTTTGGTAAGAAAACAGAAGGGGAAGATTGATATGGGAGATTTTGAAGATCTTTCAACATGATTAGATGTTTATATTCCGAGTTTCCAAAGACACTAAACTATTACGGTCCTTGTGTGTCTGTTTTTTGTTATGTATTAAGTATTACGCAAAAGTAATGTAATGTCCATGTACGTCAAGCTTCGGGTCTCTATAGTTGGTATCAGAGGAAAGGTTTAGTCAACCTTTGGAAACTAGGATGCGAAAACATTAGTGAGATCCCTAGAGATATTTATAAGGTATGTCTAGGGATGCCCCTAAGGATAAGTATACATATAGGATATAGTCTTATAACAATGGTAATGATATTAGAATTTAACCTAAGATGTTAGATATTGAGGGTACTCCCCCTTTACTATGTTGTTTTCCCTAGCATGATTTTTTCCTCTCACAGAATTCTTTTTGTGTTTTAGTCAATTGAGGGAACCAGAAGGAATTCGGTTAACATTGAATCCAATGGAAAAATTGGTGACTATGAGCAACGAAATTGCGTAATTCCTAGAGAGAAAGATATTGTGATTATTCTGAATCAGTTATCGTGATATATTATGAACAAGGTGAAATTTAGTGGTATGCCTAATTCATCAAATAAGATGAAGATAGACTTTTATGCATGTTCGAATGTTGAGGAGCATAAAGAAAGGAAGATTGAGATTTCTAAAGAAGGGAAGAAGACCCTTGAGGAATACCTCAAATGGAGGGACATATGTTATCTGTGTGGAGAAAAGGGTCATAGAGTGACAGACTATTATGGAGTTCAACGTCTTATTTGTGGAGAACATGGGCATTACCCAACTCAATGCCCTGACTTAAAAATTTACTTCTAAATAAAGGAAGAACTTATTCCAGGACAATTATTGAAGATAATGGATTGAAGAGTTTATGTATTGGTATTTAAGAATAACATTGTTGAGGTACTTTTATGGTGTATTAGAATATTTTTGTATTAGTCTATTGTGGTTTTCAATAATTTTATGGAACCGGTAACCATGAAAAAGTGATTAAAATATTTTGGAAAGCAGATGATATGCACATAATGAAGGGATAAGAAGATAATGAGATGTTTGATTGTATTCATGAGCTCATGATTAATATAAGGACTAAGTGATATCATGGTTCGAGTATATATAATTTTGAGTATTTTAGTATATGGAATGTGTTTACTTTTAACTGCATTCATGTTTCACTAATGTTCAATGGGTATTCATTCTTCAAGAGAAAACATGATTAAAGTATTCACATGTTTGTAATTTGACCAACAAGATATATCTTATGGGGATAAATTATGGCATTCACGTGATTGTTATGTGACATTTCAAGTAATCATTTTCTTTATACTATGAGAATGGACCGAAGTATTTTAGATAAGCCTAATGATTGGAATGGATTATGTTGGACGTAAGTTAGAATTGTTTAAGGATATAACTTTTTTTGATATTATTGATGGGATGTTATAGTAATGTAGTTTTAGAAAAAGGACAACCTGCAGGATGGGAGACAGCGCATCGCGTCGGACAAGGCTGTAGGAATCGAACCCACAACCGAAGTGTGACTGGCCTTTATCGCATACCACTGGCCTACAAGAAGTCCCTGGTTAGTAGAATCTAGTTTTATTTTATTAAGCGGTATGATATATGGATTATAAGATCATTTTTGGAATCATATACGATTAACCTCACCATAGATGGACTTATGTATATTTGATAACTTTTGCTAACCTTTTGTTTGAAACAGATGGAATGACCCATCATTCTATCACATGATCTATTAACACTTCACGAATAACAAATTCAACTTCATTTCTTTAAGAGATGAAGTGGAAATTGTTCAAAGCAAGAACAACAGTGAGATTGTACCAAAATCAAGTAAGTATTTCTTCTAATTAAAAATTTTCAAATTTAGGGAAATGATATTGAAGACCAAAACTTTTGTCCTAGTTCTCTTATATCTGATGAATCAGATGGTAACTTATATCATCACAAATCTATGGCTTTGTGATTATTGTCTTTTTCATAGCCATGTTCTCTACCACTCTGCATCAGAACATGATGGTTAGATTTCTCCCCCAAAACCATATTTCCACGTATGATCTCCTATGTGGAAACCCAGTGATTAGTTAATTTGGGTAACCGTTATGTTTCATACTTTAGTTTTTAAAGTCAATTTTTGGTATTCCTTTTTATGATGTGGGTTTCCATTAAAAAAACTTTCAAGTAGAAAACCATTTATAATCCTAACGAATTTTGAGGGCGAAATTCATTTTAAGCGGGGTAGAATGTAACAACCCGAGATTTTATGAGAAGTATTATTTTTTATTTATTTAATGTCTTGTGTTGTATGATACACCATGATTATCTTGCACTATATGAAACACCGTATTAGCTTGCAGTATACGCAACACAATTATTGGGTTGTGTTATACATAATTTCAAGTTCATTTGATATAAGTTATTCTACGCAACATTGAGTGTATATATATATATATTCAATGTATAAATGAAATATGGTTGGATTCTGTTATATGAAACAACAAAGGAGTCATGCACTACACGCAACCCAGACTTGGCTTGCATTACACGCAATCTCGGCCTTCCTCAAAAGCGTGTGTTGTACGCAATACCAGGTTTCACTAAACAATGATATATTGTTATTATATTATCATTGACTAGACGTTATGAATATTATTAACTACATTTTGAATTTTATAACATTATTATTCATCTTATACATTTTCTAGAACATGTTAAGAGAACAAAATAATTGTTTCGGGTAAAATAAGTATTTTTCAAAAAATGCAGTTTTGCTGCCTTTTGATGGAGCACCCACTTTAAATCTAGTTTTTGACATGTTTATAAGTTCAATTTTACAAAATAAAATTTTTATTTGGAATAAGGATATAAAATTTTACCTTGGATAAAATTTTCATATTATTCTGATAACTTTCATATTTTAATGAATAGTAAAAACACGCTATATTTTAATTAAAAACAACTTTTTTCATCATAATAATTTATGTGGTTAAATTATAATATTTAATGGTTTTAAAGTATAAATATAAAATATTTTTACCATTTAATATAATGTATTTCATTAGCATTTATTTTACCTTGAATTCGTAGGTTAAATCAATTCAATCTTTTGCAATGTTTTAAACAAAAACCCGTTTTCTTTCGACAACGGGATAAATTTTAATTTAATTTCTGAAACTTTTGTGTATTGAATTTGGAAAAATGGATTCCATACTTGGAATCAGTGGGTCCAAATTATATTAATAAGATACTTTTTATTTTTGGGCTTTATAAATAGTAACTACGGTAAATTTTATTTACCATAGTTAAAGGTAAATCAGGTAATTAAGGGTAAATATAAGATTATGAAATTAACCTAACACCTGTAAAAATCCTATTGGATGACTAAAAGTCGACCCATATCACCTAAGGGTTGGATTAGAATCATTTAATGGACTTTTTTCCATGAAAATAACTTAATTATTATTAAAACCCAAGAAAGTGACAACATGTCACTCTCTTAAATCTTATAAGTATATTAATTTTAATTAAGTGGTAAAATTCATGAAACATAAAACATGAATAATCTCTAGAAATATAATAGAATTATATACATCATATGAATTTATTTATAATTTTTAGGGATTAAATAATTATCATTAATTGTGACACAATACTGATGCAGAAATTGTTTATCTAGTGAAAAATCAAGAATATAGTTTTTATTAAAGTAATAGTGACCATAAAAGGCACAAAAGCCTGACCAAAACTTTTTGGTCATGTAAATGTAAACCATAATCATCCAATGGTCGAATATTTGACCATTTTTAGCCTTATAAAAGTGATTATGACACTTATATTAGTTTATTTTAAATGATTCCAAAGTTGTCACCTTCATAATTTAATAAATATAACAATTTAAATATTGTGATTTCGAGATTCTGAATTATAGTAAAAGTATTATTATGAAATATAATAGATTTATCTTCATCATAGGATTTTATTTTTAATTTTTATGCAAAAAAAATGTATATTAAATAATTATACAAAAATGATGTAGTAATTATTTTATTAAGAGATAAACCAAATAAATGGTTTTAAAAATAATAAAATAAATATTATATGAACTATTTAATGTGATCCACTAATTTTATAGAAACATTTTACCTTTTATTAATCTATTAATTCTTTTATTTCGAACATATCTTCTTTATATATTTTATTTAAATTCAAATAAATGAATAGTGTCAAAATTGACACTATTGTTATTTTATAAAAATAACATATTATAAAATTGTTTAAAAATCACAAAAATATTTACAAATTATAAATTTAAATTTATATGGTATAAAATGTTATAATGTATCCAATTATGGAAAATTGACAACAAATAAATAATTATTTTTTATAATTAAGAATTTAAAATGTTATTACCACAAACAAAATTAAATTGATTAAATAAGGATAAATCATGTTGATAATGTTTAAAATAAATTCCTAACATGTCTAAATTTTATTGGTTAATGATATTACATCCCTATATAATCTAATATTCTAATATGAGTCATTTTTGGAGGTTTTTAAGTGGGTTTAGATTTATTATAAATTAATATTTTTAAGATTTCCAAAGGTGCCCCTCTCCTCCCTTATAAAAGGGAACCTCCTCCCTCTCTTACTCACACAAATTTGAGCCTTTAAGTTCGGAAAAACCCTGCCCATTTCCCTTAACAACTTCCCTAGAAACATCCTAGAGGTCCTGGTCTTCTCCAAAGACCAATTTTAGTACCCTAAGAAGAGGATTCAAATAGGCGTGTCAAAGAAGAGGTAATATCTGTTACCGATTCCTTCAATTTGCTTTCTTCTTAAACCTATTCTTCTTTAGTTGTTTCATTATGAAGTAATAACATCAGTATCCCTAATATACTGATATGTTATTATAAATATGAAACAACCCTCTTTCAGCTTCTATCCATCCTACGGAAAACAAAATCACCACGCGTGCATACGTACGGAATACCGTCTCCACGCCGTGGTGTAATATGTTTTTCCACCAACACCTTACATGGATGGGTATAATGGTGTAATGATTAATTATATGTGGTTATTATATCATCATACTGATTCTGATATATTATACAATCCACTCCAATTTTATAATTATGGGAACAATATCGTCGCTTGTGTGTACGTACGGACTACCGTCTCCACGACACAATGCGATTCATTCTCCATGTTAACCATACATGAATGATAATAATGTTTATATAATGAATAATAATTAAATATATTAAATAATAATGCTACTTTATTTATGTATATATATATATATATATGTATGTCATCTATTTAGTTTCATTCAATTCAATAAAGAAACGAAAACAGCGTTCATGCGTACGTACGACCTACCATCTCCATGAATGATGTATTTCATTCCTTTTATCGATCTATGATATATATGTATATGATGAATATATATTGTATATAAATCAAGGTTTACATTCTGGAATTATGTAAATCAGGATATAAGTAATAATATCAAGAACGACAAGTCGAAACACATACGATAAATGAAATGATTTTACCCAAAACGCTAATTTAACATGGAATTTACAAAATAACGGGTAATATAAAGTCATAAGTGAAATATATATGATATAATAACAATGAATATGATTATTTAATAAGTCAATGGCGTTATTTAAATAATTATACAGGAGGTTCAGATCCATACGAAGCATATCGGACCTAAGGTAAGGGATAATTTTGCAAATCTCATTTTTATCCGAGATTTCTTATTCATAAGTATTTACTGGGGTTATTTCTATCATCCATGTCCATGATTTATAAAAGTGTTTTCATGTATGTCTAAAGTCATTTTTACCCATTTTTGAATTTTACTACATGTTATGTAAGGTATTTTTCTTTTTTTTACGTTACGAGGTACTTTTTTGACTTTTCCGGCAAAAGTACGAGAAGAATTATTTTTTAACTATACGGCACAAATGGATTTTTATGGTTTTATAAAGACTTATTTTTATGAACCTTCCTCCAAAATATTTCATAAATATTTTAAAAAAAAATCTTTTTATTTTAAAATTACATGATGTTTTGTGAAAAGAAATTGATTTTGAAGAAGAAAGGATATTTTCCTCAACAATTCATTTCAAGTGTTTTATCAAAACTATTTTCCATCTATGGTGAAATTATTACATATGTGTATGTTTCAAGTATAAAGTCTCTGTGATTTACATGGATTCAATTTTCTTATTATGAAATGATATCTATTTCTTTTATATGGATTATGTGTTGATGTGATGATGTTTATGAAACCCATTTTATTTGTTGGGTTATTATGAATGATGTATGTTTATTTTGTGGAACAAGTAAGAATGATTTCATTATGAGATGGGTGGGACCTATATCTCCCTCCAATGCATTGGGTAAAGATTTATATCTCATGAGATAGACATGGCTGGAATGGTAAGTTAATCTGGTTCAGTGTTACAGGACTAAAACGAGGAGTTAACTCGATTCAGAAAGGGACTTTGTCCACTAAGATAGTATTGGAAGCAATGCCTTGGATACTATAGAAATCATGACATGTGCTGAATGGTTTCCACAATTACATGTTTTACTCCCATGCTATTTTATCATGATTAATGTTTCTTTATGATCTATGCATTACGTACTTCCATGTTTTATGTCATTGCTCAAGCTTTTGATGTTTAAACATAATGTTCAGGTTTTTATGTTAAAATGTAAATGATTTGTTTTATTTTATCCATGCTTACCCTTACTGAGCATTTGAGCTCACCCTTTATATGTTTTCTTTTCCCCAAGATATAAAGAAAGGTTTTAGGTAAGAAAACAAAAGGCGAAGATCGATATGGGAGATTTTGAAGATCTTTCAACAGGATTAGATGTTTATATTCCGAGTTTCCAAAGACACTAAACTATTACGGTCCTTGTGTGTCTGTTTTTGTTATGTATTAAGTATTATGCAAAAGTAATGTAATGTCCATGTACGTCAAGCTTTGGGTCTCTATATATATTTTCTCTATTGTTTCTCCATGGGGAGCCCCTATTCCTTTTTTTAAGAATAAAGATGGATCTATGAGGTTGTGCATTGACTATAGGGAAATAAATGTTATAACAATAAACAACAAGTATCCCCTACCTCACATTGATGGTTTGTTTGACCAAATTCATGGAGATCAATACTTTTCAAAGATTTACCTTCGATCTGGATATCATCATTTGTGTGTGAAGAAGGAACACAATCTGAAAACAACATTTCGAACCAGGTACATGCATTACGAGTTTACAGTAATGCCTTTTGGATTGACTAATGCTCCCTCTATCTTCATAGATCTAATGAATAGAGTTTTCAAGGAATATATTGATGAATTTGTAGTGTTATTTATTGATGATTTCATGGTATAATCCAAAATATATGAAGATCATGAAGATCACTTGTGCATTATCCTGAAGACTCTTAGAAGACATGAATTATATGGGAAGATTAGCAAGTGTAAATTCTGGCCTTAGGAGTTTTCTTGTCTTGGACATATTGTCTCCAAGGATGGAATCTCTGTTGATCATTCTAAGACCAAGGCAATCCAAGAATGGCCAGCACCGAATAGTATAACTGAGGTACGTAGTTTTATTGGTTTAGCAGGTTATTATTGGCGTTTCATCTAGAATTTTGCCTGGTTGGCTGACCCATTAACCAAGCTCACACGTAAAGGGGTTAAATTTTTATGGACAAAAGAGTGTGAAGAATGTTTTTAAGAACTGAAGATAATATTAGTCAATGCTCATAAATGGACTCTACCATCAGGGATTGATGGGTTTGTTATTTATAGTGATGCATCAAAAAAAGGACTTGGTTGTTTCCTTATGTAGAATGATAGGGTTATTGCCTACACATCACAACATCTAAAAATTCATGAGCAAAACTATCCTACTCATGATCTTGAGTTAGCAGCTATAATCTTTGCTTTGAATATATTGAGACATTATCTTTATGGTGAAAAATGTGAGATATATACTGACCACAAGATTTTGAAGTATATTTTCTCATAGAAAGAACTCAACAAGAGGAAAAGATAATGGCTTGAAAAACTCAATGATTATGATTGCACTATACACTACCACCCAGGGAAGGAAAATAAGGTGGAAGATGCTTTGAGTATAAATTATCATGGAGTTTTGAATGAGATGAATGTTGAATAGGATCCTATATACATGGATCTAGTAATGATGGATATGGGAATCACCATCGAAGGGTGTCATACGTTTCGGTAAGAAGGGTAAATTGAGTCCCAGGTACATCAGACCTTTCAAAATTCCAGATCGAATTGGGGTTGTAGCTTACTGTTTGGAAATACCGCCAGGTCTATCCAAAGTTCATGATGTATTCCACGTAAACCTGTTGAGAAAATAAATGCATGAACCAACGCATGTACTCACCTATGATGAATTAGAACTGGAACCTGATCTGTCTTATTTCTATGATCCTATCAAGGTTCTTTATATAAGTGATATAGTGTTGAGAAACCGGATGACTCATGGGGTAAAATTTTTATGGAGAAACTATAAGATATAAGAGGAAACATTGGAACTTGGGGAACTTATAATGAAGAACCACCCGAGTCTTTTTACGCAGTGATACTATAGAAATGTTTAGGGTGAAATTATTTGAGGGTGGGGAGAATGTAAAACCCCAAGCTTCCACGGTATGCTTCTCTTTGAATAATACAATAGTGTGTGTTGTATGCAACTTCAAGTTCTAACACACAACAACCCATCAAACTAGACATTATGAATAGTAATACCCACTTTTTGAAATTTTAAAAAATTTATCATTCAAAATGGACTACATTTTTGGATTCGGAATATTGAAATTATCTTAGGGTGAATTTTTGGTATTTTTCTGAAAACTTTCAATTTTTGATGAATAGTGAAAAACACCGAGTAATAGTTTAAAAATGAATGTTTTTAGATAATTATTTATTTTATTCAAAATTATTTTAGGTCAAAATAGATACGTAATACCTATAAAAGTTCAGTGTAATTCATTGGAGTCAGTTTACAATAATTTTAGATATATAAAAATTTTATTGAACTCTTTACCGTATTTTACAAACCTCCTATGAGCGTTTGAAAATTTATATAAAACATAATTTTAATGTATATGTGAGTTGAATTTCAAAAATCCGAGTCACATGGTTGATATCAGTAAGTAAAATGTGGTTCAATAAGATGAAAATAATTTTTGATGAATAGTAACTTTTTACTTTTATTTACCACGGTTAAAAGTAAATAGGGTAATTAAGGGTAAAAATGATATTATTATTAACATAAAACATGTACCAATTATATTGGACAAGTGTAATTTGACCAAAAAAACATAGGAATAATATATGATCCTTTAGGTCCACTTGGATTAGATTAGGACATTTATTATTATTTAATTCAAAGAAGAGTTAAAAGAGTTAAAATCAAAGCTTAATAACTACAAAAATTTTAATATAGGGTTACAAATAATTTAAATTCGACTATAAATATTAATTATAAAGATAAAAATATTTCCTACATAATGGTATTTTATTTATATTTTTTAGACTTTATATAATTTAATTTATTTATGACACAATGATGATGAAGTAATTTCTTAATTAATGAAATATTAAAATATTTCATATTATAAATATCCAAATTAAGGTAATTTGAGATTTTTTATAAATTAAACTAATTTTATAGGTTAATATAACATATTATTATTGGTTAGATGAATTTTTTTGAAGTAATAATGCTTTTATGAATTTAGTAAAAACAAAATACCAAATAGTGTCAAAATTGACATAAAATAGTTTTTAAAACAAATATTATATTATTAATTGATATTATATTCCTAAAAATCTATGGTTTGGTAATAAGACTTATATAATGATATTTGTATCATTAATTAACCAATTGGGGTTCTGTTTTATGTATATAGTAATTTTATTAACCATATAATATAAAAATACTAAGAGACATGGTAATTGTCAATCTATTTAACTGAGAGTTAAATCTAAAAGATAAGGTTAATATAGTGACAAAAACCTATCTAAAACCTATTGGTTGAGTGTTTATCGACCCATACCAACCATATACTTTAAAAAATACATTTATGAGACACTAGAAACTGATAATTATTTTATCATAAAATAATATTACTAGCTTTTCCTAAGGTGCCCCTCACCGCTCTTATAAAAGAGAACTCCCCCTTCTCTCTAATTCACACCTTCAAAGCCATTTGGCTCAGCCAAACCCTAACCCAATACCCTATCAACAGTCCTCCATTTATCCTAGAGGACTTCCTTTAGTCATAAAGCCAACAAAAGGATCCCTTTTGATCAAATCAAAAGGAAGAACTCGAAGAAGAGGTAAATATTTCATCACCTCTTTCAAGTTCCTTTCATATTCCACTTCCTCTTTATTTGATGTTTCCATTCTAAAATAATAAATTCAGTATATTATATATGATTTTATGTTATTATAAATATGTTACAACCATATTCATTATTCTAACCATCCCTTTAATGTCATGTCACCGTACGTGCGTACGTACGGCTTACCGTCTCCACGTCGTTGTGTAATTGTTATTCAATACATTATTATTTGGATGGGTATAATAATGATGTGTAATTGATGTAAATAATAAGAATAACATGATAATGATTCTCCATATATGATATACCATCCAATTATATTTTATTTTAATATCAAAAGAATGATATTGTCGCTTGTGCGTACGTACGGATTACCGTCACCACGAACATGATGAGATTCATTCCCCATCGTATAAATTCAAGACTAATTTTCATTTGATGATTAAAAATAATGTTTAAAGACTTGATATCATTCTGTATATGAATAAGATACATTCCATACATAATAAATATGACTCACATAACAAATAATATAATGGAAAACAAATCTACTAACACCCGAAATGACGATAATACTAAGATATTTTTAACCAAGCAATGTTAAAAGACCATATATGATATCATATTAATGTATATGATTCTTGTATAATTTAATAACTATTATTTGACCATTATATAGGAGGTTAAACTACCCTAGACTATGGAAAAGTACAAGTTAAGGGTTAATTTCACAATCTCTTTATCATCCAAGGTTGTTTTTACGTAAGTATCTATTGGGACCCCTTTATCATCCACATCCTTGTTTCTTAATAATGTATTTCAAAACATTTTTACTTTTTACTAGACAATGGGGTAAATTCATTTATACCATTATTTTAACATATATGATTTGAAAGGAATCTTTCTATCATTTTCCAAACAAGGAACTTTATGAATTTTTCGACAAAATTAAGGTAAGAATGTTTTTTTAACTTATACAGCAGGTGTGGGTATTTTCTGCCGTTATAACATCGTCGAAGCTTCCCTTACAAGATTATAAGAATATTTTAAAAATAAATGTTTCTTTATAATTATGTTACTGTTAAATTATTTCAAAATAGAAAGATATATTTCCCTAAAAAAGGTTTTGATTTCATCTATGTCAACATCCTTTGATTGATTTTAAGTTTATTTGAAGTTGATTTATTATGATACAAAACTTCCATATTGTATTCAAGGTTTTGTGATATGTTTGACTGTGGATTTGTTATTTCATACCATTCATGGTTTGTGGATAATGTATTGACATTTCTTATGCCAGTTTTAATACGAATGTTTATGTTATGTTTAATCATTTTCATATGAGGAATGCATTGGACTTAGTATGTGATTGGCGGAGCCTGCTATAGCTCATCGATGCATTGGTAGGTATCATGATACAAACTAGTGTCTTGGAAAAAGGGCTTGACAAAATCTCATTTGTAGTCTTGGCACAAGGCCTTGACTATGCGGTTATGAAGGTCTGGCATTATGCATTCCATTATTATGAAAGTGGCTATTGATATTGCGTGTGATTATTCGACTAGTAGAATATACATGTGAATAATTAAATGACATTATTTGATTTCATATTTTCCATATTATTCTGAATTTCATGTTTAAAAAGATATTATTTTAGTCTTATACATTTCCATAAATTTTTATGCTTATTTATGAAAGTATCTGCTATATTGCTATCCTTACTGAGCATCTGAGATCACCCCTTTCTATGTTTCATTTTTTCCAGGATGCAAAGAAGTATATTATGCCTGACCTGCAGGGATAGTCTATGGGATCTCGTTGTTTTCTATGGAATCAATGTTGTTGTATTTTTCCATTTTATGATTTAATATAAACCCTACGAATGTATCTATTACTTCTAAGGCTACTAAACCAATTAATCTTTTGAGACATGATCTTTTGTGATCATGCCAATGATACGTAATAATGCACTGACTCTGCAATTCTGGGGTCGGGGCATCACATAGATATTTAAATGGATATAATAAGATTCATATATGGATTCATAAAATACAAATTATCTATAGGTGAATTGTTGTGGACTTTTCCGAAAAGATTGATTTTTGATTGAATACTGAAAAATATATTTTTTATAATCGATTATTTATTTTCAAGTAATTACAATGTCCCATTTGGTTTTGGATTTTTATTAAAGCAAGATTTGTAAGATTTTATGAAACATAATAAAAATAATTCCCTAGGAATAAAATATTATAATTTTCTTTTGTATAAAATCTTTTTTATTTTTAAAAATGAACTTTTTCTAAAAACTAGTTTTCGTTTCATTTTGTGCACATATAATGAAATTAATTTCTTCCAATTATAAAAATATATTCAGGAAAAATAGATTTAATATTGTTGATAATGATATTTTAAATTTTAAATTTGTTCAATTTCATTTTTTTCATAATGAATAGTTACTGTTGTATAACTTTTCACCCCTATAAAGCTTAAAATGGTTAACATGGGTCAAACTAAGAGATTAGGGGTAAAATATATTGAATTTTTTTTGTAAATGTCAATGGTTGATTTTATTTATAACTTATCATATATTTTATTTGAATTTTATCAATAATAAAGAAACATTCCATGATAAATACATTTATATAAATTTGAAGTTTTAAGTATTTATAGGAGTGGAACTCCCCTCACTAATAAAAAAGATCCTCCTATCCTTACATTATCCCAACTTTTATACCACTTATCTTTGTAGATCCCACCCAAAAAACACTTCCAAACTATCCTCCCCATTTCTTATAGTTTCTAGATATATCAAAATACCAATCTAAAAAGGGTTAATGTGTGAGCCAAAGTGAGATATCCAAGGATGAGGTAGAAGTCCTAGCCGACTTATTTCGGGTTCATTTATTATTATACCTCCATAAAATATTTTTTTAAAACTAAAAATTAATAACATTAGTATATTATCTTTAATTAAATATTATTAAGTTACTGTAATGACTATTTTCTCTCTCTTTTACTTCTCATGTGAAATAAAAACATCGCTCGTGCATACGTGTGGATAACCACCATCATGAATAGATGTGTTTCATTTTCCATCACTGCATCGCAAAGAAGGTTATAAAGATATTATAGATAAATATATAATATTTTCATGAACATATTATTAATATAGATAGATAATGTTTTACCTACCTTCTTACCTTTTTTGTTGGTTAGAAATTGATAATGTCACTTATTTGTATATGTGTAATACCACCTCCATGAGGTGATGTGATTAATTTATCATTAAAAATTCACATGGGAAACCATAATAGCTGATATATTGAATAATAATTATTATTAGAAAAATATTATTATTTTTAAAAACAAAAATATTATATAAATTATTTCTTTTTCCTTATAGTAGAAATATTGATACGTAGATTGTGTACATATGAAACATACTACATCCAAGACACATCGTATTTTATTTTTCATTCCCACCTTTGATGGATGGTTATAAAAATTTTTATTTATGAACATAATAATTATTTCTTGATTAATATTCTAGATATTGTAAAACAATTTTCCCTTAGAACTATTTCAACCTATGAATGTCTTTTTCGACTTGTAAACTGAATTCCCGCAAAACATTCAATATGAATTTAACCATTTTAGTAACTAAAAAACATTTTACAAAATTAATTAAATTGAATAATGATAATTGGATGAAACATAATAATGTTAATAAGAATGTTTAAAAGTAATATAATTTAAAAATTAGAAGTGTATACATTCATATAATTCCAGTCAGGACTCAGGGTAAGGTAATTTTTTTAATTCTTCCTTCCCACTCTTTTTCTTCCATATCAGGGTCCTTTTAAATGTTTATGGAATGATTTAAATTATTATTCACAGGTCTATAAAGGTCATTTTTCATTATTTTAGAAAATATTTATAAATTATTAAAAATTAATCATTTTAACATCTTTATGAGTTACTTTTTACTATTTTATAAATGTGGAAAAAATACCTTTTTAAAATATACGACTTGAAATTCATTTCCCAACATCATAAATATTCATAATTATCAATATTTGTTTACAATTTTTCATGATAATTTTCTTAAAAAATAATTCTCCCAATATTATGGGAATTTTTATATTTAAAACAAAATCTATGGAAGTGAAAATTTTTCTCATCTTTATGAGATCACTAATGGTTTTTTCCTTTATGGTGTTGAATGATTATTGAAATAGTTTTTAATATTAGATTAAAATATATGTTTTTTTTCATTCCATAGTTCATTAAAGATTTATATTAATTATGGGTGTTCTTGATATATCTTGGATGATGGATGTAGCTGATATAGACCTCTAAATCTTTGGATCATATAACAAAGATTACTAGTGATAAGTTACCCCTGAGATATATGAGGATTATCTAGTTAGTAGATTTAATTATAAGGGTTATTATAAGGGTGAATTTGAGGATAATTTTATAAGGTGCATACATGATATTCATATAATTTTTTTTAAACTAAATACTTTGATTGTAAAAGGTATGAAAATGGGCATTTGTTTCAAGGAAAGTTTATGAATTATTAAAAAAAATGGTGAAATGATTTTTTTCAAGGAGTGGAATTAATGAGTGTTACTTTTATCCAATAAACCCATATGATTATGATTTTTTATTTATGATTTTATTTAAAATTTTCTATAAAATCTATTGAGTAGTTAGGTTTCATTCATGTCAATGTAAATGGATATCTGAGATCAAGTGTACATTTTTTAAAAGGAAAACATTCTGAAGTATTTAACAGGTTTACAAATTTACTAACAAGTTTATTTTATTTTTTGTCTCTTAATAATATTTTTTTCTCATATTATGTTTTCAAATGTTATTATAGGGTATAATGACAATTAAAAATGTTAATAAATTCATATATACAGTAATGGGAGTTACATTTAATGAAGAATATTGGTCTTCATTAAAATCTTCTTTTGTAGAAAAAATAAAAACTCTATCGGAATGTATACTTTATTGTCTAATGTTTATCTTAATTATGTAATAATTTAATTCTAAAATTTACTAAAAATATATTAAATTTAAACCAATAAAAAATCATGTAATTAGGGGTTTATTGAGGTATGTTTTGTTATACTAATGATACATTGCCACTGGATAATATGTCTCCATTTTAGGATATGTCTCTACCATATGATATTCTCAGATAGATACCTCCAAGAGAAAAGTTGTGGAGATACATTAGAGAACTGTAAATGAGTCATAGATACTTAATGAATGGGTATATGATGATCACTGATGTTGGAGAACCATATAGTTTTAAGGATGCAATTAGATTTTAGAATAATATAGAATGAAAAAATGTCATGAAAGAGGAGATGTGATCATTGCATAGAAATCGTACATTTTATTTGGTAACATTACCCCATTGAATGAATGAACTTAATAACATTTTGGTGTATGTAATCATAGGAGAACATGAAATATTGAAATATCTCAACTGATCATGTATGGTTATGAATGGATTCATCCAAAATAATGGTATTTGCATTGATAAAACAATTTCTCCTATGGTAAAAATTTCTTCTATCAGAGTTATTCTACAATTGGGTAAAACTCTCAACCTTGATAATTAACAATATGATGTTAAGATTTCATTATTACATTGTGATCCTGATGATAAGATATACAAGGATAACCCAGAGGGATTTTAGGTTAATGGAAAAAAAATATGGTTTGTAAAATTAAGAAATTTTTATATATTCTAAAGAAGAAACTATGGCTATGTTATTAGAAATTTGACACATTCATGGAGAAAAATTAGTACAAGTTAACATCTTCTGATCACTATATTTTCATAAAAAATTATGATAGTGATTACATTATTCTATTATTGTTTTTTATTATATTATTTTTATTATAATATATATCTCCATGATTGATAAGTTAATGAAGAATTTGATCAATTATTTTCAATTGAATGAATTAGGGGAAGAAACTCAGATTCTAGGTATGACGATTAAATTTTTTGATAGTAATCAAAATATTTTGATATCATTGGAATGATTCATCTAGAGAGTTCCATAATGTTTCAAAATGGTCAAGTAAACACCTGTTAGTTTTCTATATTCAAATCATTTTTTTCTGAAGAAAAGCTGGATTCCATCAACTCAATAGGGGAAAAAATTATGAAAAATGTTCATTATATGACAACAGTTGGAAATATTATTATGATATGGTTTAAATAAGGCCATATACTGGTCACATTGTCTGTATTATGTTAAAATTGTTATTTTTATCTGTCAAATTACCACTGAGTAGTGGTTAAATGGATAATAATATAGCAACATGGTATATCCAGTCATTTTTTTCTTGAACTAATAAACCTATTTTAGAATTATGTGCTAATAAAAATATTCATAGGGATATAGAAATTAGGAAAACAATATCTGGATAACCGATATCATTTTTAGGGTGAGTAGTATTTTGGAAATCACAACTTTAAAAGTGTGTTTCCTTGTCTATCATAGAAGGAATTTTTATCAAAATCAGTAAAGGTTTCATAAAGAATTTATGGATTTATATGTTTCTATATGATTTAGGATAGAGAAAGGATAATTATATTGCCTAATGTGGTACTCATAGTGTTATACAACTATGAAAATATGAAATTTTATTTTTGGTCCAAAAAAGAAAAATGTTGGATATAATTGGATCCATGATATGTTGAAATAAGGACTCTTCAAAATTTAGAAAATCCAAACTGGTGATAATGTTCCCAAAATGATGATAATGTTTATAATTAAATAAAATATAATAAAACACTTGTATATGGTATGTCGAGATTTGAAAACAAATTAGTCGTAAGGGGGGATATTTGGGGGGGGCACTCCCATTATGGGGGTATTTCTTTAGGGGTGTTCTATAAACAGTCTTATAAATTTTTTCATTGAAAACAGATTTAGTAAAAGGTCTTTGGTTAGTAGTGACTTCTCTAGTTAGAAAAATATCAATTGAATAATAGATTATGATAGTGTAAAAACTTATGGGTAAATAAACGTTCTTATCAACCCATTACATCATTGAATTTTCATTTTTATATAGGATCCAATACCATGAATGGGAAAAAATATTTTAACCCTCTTGGTATCCCTAGATGTTTATCTAGAGAATAAATAAACAATTGATTTATTCCCCTTTCCATTGTGGATGTTGGAACACCCTTGATCCATGTAATTTTTGTGTTCTTATTATTTTAATTATTATATCACATAAGTTCAATCACCTCGGACATTAGTATCCCCAACATAGTTGATTCAAAATGGATACTACCGGTCATGTGGTCACTCCTACTAGTGACTAGTCCTTCTTGTGGATATTTTTTACAAAAAACTTCAATTAACCATTGATTTTATGAATGAATTGAAACTTCTATGTTGAAACACTTTTCCACTACCTTGGTAGTTGATTCAGCCACTAGTTCTTCTCTTTTTAATAAAAAACCATCATATTCAATATTATTTTAGGTTAAAACTAACACAAATTGGATTTTCATTATAAGGATGCCAACATTGATCTCTTTTATGTTTATTTTTCATATTCATATGAGTATTTATAGAGATGTAATTCATATCATTGGTTCATAATTTTTCTCTATTTATACAATTTACAATTACATTGATGAAAATAATGAAACAAATATTCTTGAAAACATCAAATTTGAAAATCCAATCAGATATGTGACCTCCTTTAATTATAATTGATAGTATCAATGTAGAAAATTTCAACACTAAGAAGGGGTGAATCAGTTTTGGTACATTTTTAAATAAAATTAAATCCTTTATCCATGTTCATCTCCTCACATGTTTAGTGAATTTATCTCTTATTAATTTTTTCTCTCTATTGGTCAGTTTGAATGTACATAAGTAGTAAAGTAACAAAATAAGAACACAAAGATTTGTTACTGAGGTTTAACTCTATTTATAATGGATATATCCGTAGAAAAACATAGTTTTTATCCACACAGACTGTAACACCCCAATATTCCATGGTACATTTCTCTTTTAATAATACAATATCTTGCATAGTATGCAACTTCGAGTCCTAGCACACCACGACCAATCAAACTAGCCATTCAAAATGATTTTATGAATAGTAATAACCACTTTTTAAAATTCTATAGATACTATTTTCCAAACTGGACTTCATTTTAGGATTCAGAATATCTAAATTACCTTAGGGTGAATTTTTGGTATTTTTCTGAAAACATTCAAGTTTTAATGAACAGTGAAAACACAACATTATTATTTAAAACCAACTTTTTATTTAAGTAATTGTTTTTTGATTAAAATTTATTTTAAATTCATAATATATACATAATACCTATATTCATCTAATTTAATTCATTGGAGTCATTTTATAATAATATTAGATATATAAAATTTTATTGAACTTTTTAACGTCTTTTACCCACATTCTTAGAAAATTAGCAAATTTGCATACAATGTAATTTTAATGCTTATGTGATTTGAATTATAAAAATCTAATAAAAACGGTTTTCATCATTAAGTATAATTTGGTTCAATAGGATGAAACAAATTTTTGGTGAATAGTAACTTTTGAATTTTATTTACCACTGTTAAAAGTAAATAGGGTAATTAATGATAAAAATAATATTAAAATTACACCAAGACATGTCCTAATTATATTGGATAAGTTTATGTAGACCAAATTAAACCTTTGTAATAAAATATTATCCTTTTTATCAACTTGAATTTGATTAAGACATTAATTATACTTTATTTAATGAAGTGTTAAAAGTGTTAAATTCAAATGTTATCAACTAAAATATTTTTTATATTGAGTTATACATAAGAAAAATTAGACTATAAATATTAATTAAAAATATAAAAGGATTTCCTAAAACATGGTAATTTATTTATTATTTTTATATATTAAATAATTAATGTTATATATAACACAATGATGATGCAGTAATTACCTTATTAATGAATGATTAAAATAGTTGATATTATAAATATTAAAATAAATGAAAATTGAAACTTTTGATGCCATTAACTAATTTTCTAGGTGAATATGACTGGTTAGGGATGATTCAATATTTTTTTTGAATTTATAAAGTTTTTATGAATTTAAAAAAATCAATTACTAAATAGTGTAAAAATTGACATAAATGAGTTTTTAAATAATATACTATATTATTAAATGACATACTATTCATAAAATTATAATATTCAGCCAAAATACTTAGATAAGGTCATATATGTCATTAATTACCACTTTAGGCTCACTAGGAATTTTATAGTAATTTTATTAACCATGTAATATAAAAATACAAGAACACATGGTAATTGTTAAACTATTTAACTAAGAGTTAAATATAAAAGATAAGGTTAATATGGTAAACTAAACTTGTCTAAAACCTATTTATTTCGATGTTTTCGAACCATACCTACCATATCCTCAAAATAAATATATTTTTAGCTATCAGAAACCTAAAATTATTTTATAATAAATTAAAATTTAAACTTTTAATAAAGTGCCTCTCACATCTCTTATAAAAGGGTACTTCCCCTTATCTTCATTTCACACCTCCAAAGACGATTGTCTTGGCCAAACCCTACTCAAATCTCCTCCCAACTACCCTCACATCAACCTAGAGGCCTTACATTGATCATAAATCCAATCTAAGGATCCCTTTTGTTCAAATCAAAAGAAAGAACCGGAAAAAGGGGTAATTATGTCATCACCTCTTTCAATGTACTTTTCTTCTTCCACATCCTCTTTCTTTGTAGTTTCCTTAAAAACTAATAACTCCAGTAAATTATACATACCATGATTTTCATATAAATATTTTAAAACTAAATTCATTATTCTATCAATCCTATGAATGAAAAAGCCGCCATATATGAGTACTTACGGCCTACCGTCTCCACATCGTGGTGTAGATTGTTATTCAACACTTCTTTTTTTGGATGGGTATAATAATGGTGTATAATTGATGTAAATAATAAATATAACATGATAATTATTATATATATATAATATACCATCCAATTTCATACTATTTCACCATCAATAGAATGATATTTTCTCTCGTGCGTACAGACAGCTTACCGTCTCCACAACACGATAAGATTTCATTCCACATCGAAACCATTCAAGAATAATTTTCATTTTATGATTAAAAATAATTTTTTAGAACATAATATAATTCTATATATGAATCAAAAACATATTATCTATAACAAACATTACTTATGTAGGAAAACATATAAAGGAAAAAAATTAGTTAACACACGAAACAATGATACTACTAAAATATTATTAAAAAAGAAGTAGTAGAGGATAATATATGATATCTTATTTATGTATTTGGTTCTTGTATGATTTAGTAACAATTATTTAACCATTATATAGGAGGTTAACGTACCCTCAACTAAGTAAAAGTACATGGTAAGGGTTGAATTTCCCAATCTCTTTAATATCTGATGATGTTTATACGTAAGTATCAACTGGTACTTCTTTATCATTCAGATTCATGTTTCTTAAAATTTATTTCAAAAAAAACTTAGACTGGGTTAAAGTCATCTATATCCTTTTTTGACATTTTATAAAATTGTTTGAAATTAATATTTCCTTCATTTTCCAAACAAGGAACTTTATGACCTTTTCGACAAATTAAGGAAAGAATGTTTTTTTAACTTATATGGCAGGTGTGGCTATTTTCTGCTATTATAACACCTTCGAAGAATCACTTAAAAGATTATTAGAATATTTTAAAATTTAATGTTTTCTTTTATAATTACATTACTTTTAAATGATTTCAAAATAGAAAGATATATTTCTATCAAATAGTTTTTATTTCATTTATGTCAATATCCTTTGTTGGATTTTACGCTTGTTTGAAGTTGGTTTATCATGATACAATATTTCGTATTGTATTGAAGGTTTTTGGATATGTTTGATTGTGGATATGCTATTTTTACACCATTCATGGTTTATGGTTAATGTATTAACATTTCTTATGCTAGATTTAATATGAATGTTTATGTTATGTTTTGACATTTTCATATGAGGAATGCATTGGACCTAGTAAGTGATGGGTAGGCCCCTCTATAGCCCCTCGATGCATCAGTAGGTCTCACGAGACAAATTAGTGTGATGGAACAATTCTTATAATTAAAATTTATTAGTATTCTTTAAACGAGGCCTTGAATATGTGGTTATGATGTCCGTAATTATGCATTCTATCATTATTAAATGAGATATTAGTATTACATGTGATTATTCGACTAGTAGAATTTCTATGTGAATAAGTAAATGGTATTATTAGATTTATATATGACATATTATTATGAAGTTTATGTTTAGAGGGACTATGTTTTAGTCTTATAAAATGCCTTCAATTTTTATTTATGAATGTTTCTGCAATATTTTTATCCTTACTAAGCATCTGAGATCACCCCTTTCTTAAGTTTTATGATTCCTATAATGTGAAGAAGTATATTCTGACTGACCTGTAGGGATAAGCTAAAGGATATGAGTGTGTTCTATAGAGACACAATGTTTTTTCATTTCATAATGTCATTTAATATTGATGTATGTATCTAGTACTTCAAATCCTACTAAACTAATCAGTCTTTTGGGACCTGATCTCTTGTGATCACGCCAATGTTATGAAACAATTCACAGAATCTAGGTAACAAGGGTTGGGGAATTTCAGTTGATATCAGAGGATGTTTATTACAAACCTTGGAAACTAGATTTTGAAAAAATCTTATTAGAAAACATTACCCTAAGATAGACTTTGAGGATTAGTATAGAAGAACATACAAAAAAAAAATTAATGTAGATATTATGTGGTTTTTCCAAGTAATACATCCATCTCTGGATGCTATAAGTGGATGTGGTTCTCGAACTAATTTACATATGAGTGAAAACAATGAAATTGAGTTTCAAGCTTAACCAGGGGTATCCAAGTACATGAAAACGAGACATACTGGGCACCTGGTTTGACACTCTAGGGGGCTATAATTAGGATAATTCACATTTTCATTGTAGACCATTATGAAGGGTTTATGAGTAAATACATTCTTAAAGAAAACATTTTTATTATTATGTATTATATGTATAAACTGTTCAATTTATTTTATGTATTTTACATGTTTATAATTATGCACTACAATTCATAAACTAATCCAAGGTATTCCATTCTTTAAAATGGAACCTATTTTAAGGAATGCAAACTGCATCAATTAATGTAATCAATGTAGGAATTTCCCTCAAACTCAAGATAATTATAGTGGAGCTGGTGATGCACCTATTGCGGATTATCTTATAACCATGCTGGGAAAACTAACTCTTCTTATGAATAATAACCATACCTGTATGGACCACCCTGATCCACAATGTGGTGGATCAATGTTAGACCGCTTCATGAGGAAAAAACCACCAATATTCAATGGGAATACAAATCAATTTTGTAGCTGAGAAATGGATAGTTCCCTAGAGAAAATATTTCATGCTTTGGGGAGTAGTGAAAGTGAAAAATTTGTCACGGTAGTTTATCACCTCACAATAGATGCATATCAATGGTGGTTATTAATACAAAAAACAAATGAGGATGAATAAGTATCAAATATGTAAAAGAGGGAGTTTAAAGAGACATTATGAGAAAAAAAATACATTCCTCGTGAGCATCCAATGGATATGGGGATGAAATTTCTGAGTCTGTGGAAAACGGAGGATGAGAATGACTCAAAGTATGAGGCTAACTTTATAAGGTTTCCAAGTCATGTTGTAGATTATATACACAAACTAATAAGTAAGATTGATCGATTATTTTATGGGTTAAAACCATTTCTACATTGAGCATTAGTATATCAATCCTTCTCATAGTTTGAAGATATAGTCTCATGTCTTATCAAGACAGAAAAGGAATTTAATAAGTCTTATGACTTCAAAGTGAAGCAAGAGAATAATAGATTTGTTGAGCACTCTGGAAAAGGTGATAAGGGGAAGAAGAGAAAATTTGAATTTCCATCATGCAGTAATTGTGGGAAGAAACATCTTTGTATATGCCTAAAGGGGATGGGAGTTTATTACAGGTTTGGAGGAAAATTCCACCAAGATCGTGATTCCAAGGGGAAGAAAGGGGTTATCAATGTTTAATGCTAAAAATGTAAAGGAATAGGGAATTATGCAAATGAATGTCTTAAGTGTCACGGAAACTTACCTCTGAAAATGAAAAGGGAGAAAAGCCAAGATTATGCGATCAAAACTGGTGAGGTTGACACCTCGAATGACAAGGTGGTAAGTTCTTTAATCATTTCATCAAAATTATCAAATGCTTTATTTTATTCTAGATCATCACATTCTTTCATATCTTCCTTGTTTTCCGTCAAAATTATATATTTCCAATTTTTCTTGACAAGGGATTTGTCTATCAAAACTCCTAGGGTATGTATCATTGGTACAAAGTTTTATCAATTAGTCGCCATTTTGGAATATAAAAGTGCTTTATCTGTTGATCTTATTGTTATACCCATGATTGAATTTGATATAATCCTTGGTATGGATTGGATTTCATACCATGATGCAAATATTTATTTCAAGAAGAAGGAAGTTACAATTCTTGATTATGATAATGCATATGTTATCTTTAGAGAAGAAACGCCACCATCTCATTCTCATCTACATCCATCCCCAATAGCTCTACTAAATTAAATTATTAGTGATAAAGTGAGTGAAATAACATTGGGTGGTGATAAGAATGTTCAAATAGAGGATGTACTTATTGTTCAAGAATATGTTGATGTATTTCTAGAAGATTTACCTGGACATCCTCTAGAACAATAAACTGAGTTTTTGATTGACATAATACCTAGTTCAATGAACATATCGAAGACCCCTTATATAATGTCCACTATGGAATTAGTGTAACTAAAGAAAAACTAGATTAATTGAGTAATACATGATTTATTTTCCCTAGTGTTTCTTCGTGGGGAGCCCCTTTTCTTTTTGTTAAAAAGAAAGGTGAATATATGAGGTTATGCATTGACTATAGAGAGATCAATTCTATAACAATAATGAAAAATTATCCTCTACCTCTCATTGATGATTTATTTGATCAAGTTCATGAATCTCAATATTTTTCAAAGATTGACCTTCGATCTGGATATCATTAGTTGTGCATAAAGAAGGAAGACATTCCAAACACAACATTTTGAACTAGGTATGGGCATTACGAGTTTACAGTAATACCTTTTGGATTGGATAATGCACCCTCTATTTTCATGGATCTAAGGAATAAAGTTTTCAAGTAATATCTTGATGAATTAATAGTGTTATTTATTGATTATATCTTGTAATACTCCAAAATCTACAAATATCATGAAAATCACTTGTGCACTATTCTAAAGACTCGTAGAAGAAATGAATTATAATGAAAGTTTATAATGTTTTATTTCTAGGTTTAGGAGATTTATTTTCTTTCCATATTGCCTCAAAGGATGGAATCTCTATTGATACTTCAAAGATAAGGGCAATAGAAGAATGGCCAACACCTATGAGTATAACTGAGGAATGCAGTTTTATTGGTTTCACAGGTTATTATCCGTGTTTCGTCCAGAATTTTTCTCGATTGGATAACCCATTAACCAAGTTCACACATAAATGGGTTAAATTTGTTTGGAAAAAAAGTGTATAGAATATTTTGAAGAATTGAAGATAATATTGGTTAATTTTCTTATCTTGACTATACCATTTGGTAATGATGGGTTTGTTTTTTATAGTATTGAATCGAAGAAAGTACATGGTTGTTTCCTTATGCCGAATGATAGAGTTATTTCCTATGAGTCATGGTAGCTAAATGTTCATGAACAAAAATACCCAACTCATGAACATGATTTAGTAGCTATTGTTTTGCTCTGAAGATATAGAGACACTATCTATATGGTAAAAAATGTGAGATATATACTGATCAGAATATTGTGAAGTATATTTTTTCGCAAAAATAACTCAACATGAGGAAAATGTAATGGATCGAACTACTATAGGATTATGATTTCATAATACACTTCCACCCAGGGAAGGAAAATAATGTGGTTGATTCATTGAATAGAAAGGTTCATGGAGTTATGAAAAAGTTGAGAGTTGAAAGGGATCGTATGTTCATGGATTTAGTAAAGATGGATATCAAGATAATCATGGAAGGTGAAACATCATTACTTTTTCAAATGGTTTCCAAAAAATATTTACTAGAATGGATAAAATTTCCTCATACTGATGACGAGGAGTTTCAAAAGAAAATTAAAGCTATGAATGATGGAAGATTGATTGACTTCGTATGTGAATATGGAATTTTGAAATTTGGGAAAAGTCTTTGTTATCCTGAAATACCTAATCTAAATAGGGAATTGTTGGATGATGCTCATAGATCTTATTTCTCTATAAACTATGGTATCACCAAGATATATAGATATTTGAAGGAACATATTTGGTGGTAAAACATGAAGAGGGATATTTCTGAATATGTGCCAAGATGTATTGTTTGTCAATAGTTGAATTCTAGAAGACAACATCCTAGAGGAGTCATGCAACCTCTTCCCATACCTAAGTGGAAATGGAGTGATATTATGATGGGCTTTGTCATGGGGCTAGCATAGACTCCCATATGGAATTATGCAATATGGGTCATTGTTGATCTTCTTACCAAGTCAGCGCATATTCTTGCAATAAGAGAAGATTTACCACTTGAATGTTTATTAAGACTATATATTAATGAAGTTGTACGACTTCATGGTGTACCCATATCGATTTTTTCTGATCATGATCCTCATTTTACATCAAGTTTATCGAGAAGTATTTAGAAATCCCTAGATAATGAACTTCGATTGAGAACAGCCTACCAACCTCAAACTGACAGACAATCAGAACGGACTATTCAGACCTTAGAAGACATGTTGAGATCTTGATCACTTGACATTCAAGGTATGTGGGTTCAGTATTTAACTATAGTAGAATTTTCCTATAATAAGATATTTCAAAAAATAATTCAGATGTCACCATATGAAGCATTATATAGAAAGATATTCCACACACCAACTTGTTGGGATGATGTTTGTGAAAGAAAATTTGTATGTCTAGAACTTTTTGAGAAAAAAATGGAAAAGGTAAAGATTGTCCAACCCCACATGAAAGAATATAAATTCAGGCAAAAGATCTATGCCAATAACCGAAGGAAGGATTTTGATTTTCAAGGAGGAGATCATGTTTCCATGAAGGTATATCTATGGAAGGGTGTAATATGATTCGGTAAAAACGGTAAATCTGTCCCAGTTATAGCAAAAATTTCGAAAGTTTGGAACGAATTAGTGTTGTAGTTTACTTTTTGGAAATTCCACCAAGTCTCTCCAAAGTTCATGATGTGTTCCATGTATCGCTATTGAAAAAATACATGTCTGACCCAATGCAAGTACTCAGCAATGATGAAAAGAACTAGAACCCGATCTGTCAAATTGTGAAGATCCTATCAAGATTCTTGAGACCAGTGACCAAATGTTGAGAAACTGAATGACTCGTCTGGTAAAAGTTCTTTGGAGAAACCCTAAAATAGAAGAGGAAATGTGACAACCTAAGGAACATACGATAAAGAAGCACCTGAATCTTTTTTTACAATAATATTATAGAAATTTTGAGGTTGAAATTATTTGAAGGAGGGAAAAATGTAACACCCCATGCTTTCCCGATACTTTTCTCTATGAATAATACAAAAGCTTGTGCTATACGCAACATCAAGTTCAAGCACACCATGACCAATCAAACTATCCATTTAAAAAGCAGATTTGAATAGTAATACCCACTTTTTGAAATTTTATAAATTTTATTTTTCAAATTTGACTTCTTTTTTGGATTCAGAAAATCAAAATTATCTTAGAGTGAATTTTGGTTATTTTTCTGAAAACATTCATTATTTTGATGAATAGTGAAAAACACTACGTTATTGTTTAAAACCGAATTTTTATTAAATAAGTATTTTTAAATTCAAATTTATTTTAAAATAAAATAGATAAATAATACCTATATTAATCCAATGTAATTAATTGGAGTCATTTTATAATAAGATTATATATATATAATTTTATTGAACTTTTTAACATCTTTTACCCACCTTCAAGGCATATTAGAAAATTTTCATAAAACGTAATTTTACTGCTTATATCATTTGAATTTCAAAAATCCAATAGACATGGTAGTCATAAGTAATAAAAATGTTGTTCAACAGAATTAAAATAATTTTTGGTGAATAGAAACTTTTGAATTTTATTTACCACAGTTAAAAATAAATAGGGTAATTAAAGGTAAAAATAATATTAAAATTACCCCAACACATGTCCTAATTCTATTGGATAAGTTTATTTTGATCAAAATAAACCTTAGGAATAAAATATGATACTTTTTATCCAATTTTAATAGATTAGTACATTTATTATATTTTATTTAAGAAAATGTTACAAGTGTTAAATTCAAATTTTATTAACTGAACCATTTTTATATATAGTTATACATCAGATGAATTCGACAATAGATATTCATTAAAAATATAATTTTTTTTCTACAACATGTTATTTTATTTATTATTTTTAGATATTAAATATCTAAATTTATATATGACGCAATGACGATGAAGTAATTACCTTTTTAAGGAATGATTAAAATAATTGCTATTATAAATATTAAAATAAATGTAAATTGGAACTTTTGATGTAATCCAAGAATTTTATAGGTTAATATTACATGTTAGGGATGATTCAATGTATTTTTTTCAAAGTCATCAAGTTTTTAAGACATTAACAAAAATCAATTACTAAATAGTGTCAAAATTGACATAAATGATTTTTTAAAACAAATACTATATTATTAAATGATATAATATTACTAAAATTATAAGATTCAGAAAAATGACTTATAAAAGTTCATATATTGCATTAATTAACCACTTTAAGTTCTCTTGGAATTTTATAGTAAGTTTATTAACCATTTAATATAAAAATACTAGAAGACTTGGTAAATGTTATACTATTTAACTAAGAGTTAATTTTTAAAGATATGGTTAATATGGTGACCTAAACTTGTGTAAAACCTATTGTTTGATAGTTTTTCGACCCATACCCAAATGATCCAAAAAATAAATCCATTTGGATTTATTATAACCCAAAAAGGATTTTATAATAAATTAATATTTCACGATTTTCCAAAAGTCCTCCTGACCTCTCTTATAAAAGGGTATTTCCCCTTTTCTTAAATTTACACCTCCAATGTCATTTAGCTCTACTGAACCCAGCTTAAATCTTCTCCAAACTACGCAAAATTCATCATATAGGCCATAAATATATCATAAAGCCATCCTATGTAGACCTTTTTTACAAATCAAATGGAATCACAGGAAGAAGAGGTAATTATTTCCTCACCTCTTTAAATGTTCTTTTCTTCAACCACTTCCTCTGTATTTGTTGTTTACATACAAAAATAATAACTCTAGTAACTTCTAAATATTTTGATGTTATTATAAATATGGTAAAACCATACACAGTATTCTATTCATCTTATGAATGACAATGTCACAATACATGCATACGTACGGCTTACCGTCTCCACGTCGTGGTATAGTTTGTTATTCAACGCTTCATTATTTGTATGGGTATAATAATGATGTATAATTGATGTAAATAATAAATATTACATGTTAATGATTATGAATATAAAATATATCATCCAATTAAATGTTATTTCACCATCAATAGAATGATATTGTGGCTCGTGCGTACATACGACTTACCGTCCCCACAACACGATACGATTTCATTCCCCATCGTAACCATTGAAGATTAATTTTCATTTTATTATTAAAAATAATGTTTAAGAACTTAATATCATTATAAATATGAATCAAATACATCCTATCTATATAAAACATGACTTAAAAAACAAAACATATAAAGGAAAGTGATTCATTTAACAACTGAAATAATGATACTGCTAAAATATTATTAACAAAGCAATAACAGAGGATCGTATATGATATCATATTTATGTATATAGTTATTTTATAATTTAATAACAATTATTAAATAATTATACATGAGTTTAACGAACACAAGACTAAGGAAAATTACAAGGTATGGGTTAAATTTCACAATCACATTATTATAGGAGATTATTTATACGTAAGTATCTACTGGTACTTCTTTATCATCCACATATGTGTTTCATAAAATATATTTAGAACCATTTTTAAGACTATTTTTTAATGTCATTTATACCCTAGTTTGACTTTTTATAAAAAAACAAAGGAATCTTTCCATCGTTTTCAAAACAAGGTACTTTATGGCCTTTTAGACAAATTATGGAAAGAATGTTTTTTAACTTATATGGTGGGTGTGGCTATTTTCTGCCATTATTACACCTTCGAAGATTCCCTTAAAATATTATAAGAATATTTTCAAAATAAATATTTTCATTTATAATTACATGAATTTTAAATTATTTCAAAATTGAAATAGATATTTCTCTCAAACAATTTTGATTTCATCTATGTAAACATCCATTGTTGGATATTATGCTTGTTTAAAGTTGATTTATTATAATACAATATTTCATATTCTATTTATGGTTTTGTGATATGTTAGGTTGTGGATGTTCTATTTTTATACCATTCATGGTTTATCGATAAAGTATTAAAATTTCAATTGCTAGTTTTGATATTAATGTTTATGTTCTGTTTCGACCATTTCATATAAGGAATGTATTGGAATTAGTAAGTGATGAGTGGGGCCCGCTATAGCCCCTAGATGCATCGGTAGGTATTATGAGAAAAATTAGTGGCTTGGCATAAGGCCTTTACAAAATTTTTTATTTGTATTCTTGACAAGAGACCTTGACTATGTGGTTATAATGTTTGGCATTATGCATTTTATCAATATGAAATTAGCTATTGATATTACATGTGATTATTCGACTAGTAGAATATCGATGTGAATAAGTAAATGGAATTATTGATTTATCATTACCATATCATTCTGAAGATTATTTTTAAGAGTCTTGTGTTTTAGTCTTATACATTACCTTCAATGTTTATTTATGAATGTTTATTCTACATTGTTATCCTTACTGAGCATCTGAGCTCACCCCTTTCTTATGTTTTATTTTTTCTAAGATGTGAAGATATATATTATAACTGACCTACAGGGATAGGATAAGAGATATGAGTGTGTTCTACAAAGACACAATGTTTATTTTTCATTTCATAATGTAATGTAAAACTTATGTATGTATCAAGTACATCCAAGGATACTAAACTAATCGGTCATTCCGGACATGATCTCTTGTGATCATGCTAATGTTATGTAATAATGCATCGACTTTGGGTAACATGGGTTGGGGGGTTACACACATGACTTTCATATTAGTATCAAAATATGAATTTTAAGGGGTGTAACATTTTACCTTTTATCCTAGAACAAACTAAGCCTAATTCAAGAAAATATATATTGTTCATCAAGTATAAGATAATAGAAATTCGCCTCTATGAAGAAAGATAAAAGGTGTTGGATCTAGTACCTCCTGGATAATATGGATCTGATCTTCTTCCTCATATTTTAGTTATCATAAGGGATACCATTTCTTTTTTTATCCACTATCATATGAAGATATTTTTTATAAATCATCATTATTTTATTTAGTAGGTATGATATTCAAAATAATTAATATGTGGTTTATTTTTCTTTCCATTCATCTTATATGATAACCAAAATAATTCTCTACAACAATATAAATGATTCACCTTCTATTCATTGATACTCATAATATATAACATGAATATTTGGTTAGATTTATTTATGTTTCACACTTTTTTACGTGTATTATGTTCTATAATATCAAAGTGTAATTACTTGCATTATTTGTTTTCTCGTTGAATATATATATTTTATCCCTAGTGAATATTATTATAATATTTAAAACTTTAGTCTTAAAAAATATCAATAGTTCAAACTCCCTGAACAATTAAAATCCTGGTATTTTTAGTATTCATATATGATATGAGTCTCCTTTTTAAAAACATTCCTAAAGACATCTCATTTAATTAATAAAGGATTAGAATTCATTATAATTAACAGACCCCAAAAAAATTGTATATCATTCCACATTTTCATCAGATCTCATATAGAAGACGAATTGTAACTAGGTTTTCTTTTTCACAATACACCTTTGGGGTGGTAATCACATCAAAATATAGTAGAAAAAAGGTATCAAACACTAAGGTTTATAATTTTTTCGATTTAACCCTATGAAATAACATGGACATAATAAGAATGAAATCTGAAAATATGTATTATATAAACTCAAATATAAACCTTATGAATTCCATTGGTTGGATTGGATATTTCTTCATAGAGTTGATTGAACTATTTTGTTTTCATAAAGTTGGTTGTACTCTAAAAAAACTAGTTTTACCCTGTGAAAATCATAAACCCTATGAAGTTATCAACTAAATGAAGTAATCTACCTTATGTAAAAATTAAATATTTTTATTTCCAAAAATATCACTTTTAGGGGTCAGGTGAGAACCCTAAAAATGACATTGTCTCCAAACTGCACCAACATTCTACACCCAACTAATTAAAACGCCATCCCCCACACTAAAAAACCATAACAACAATGAATCAGACACCATAAATACCCACAAAATCATTAAATTAATCTCTAAGTCTATAAGAAGCATTACACTTATATATTTTCTAGTGGGAATCATTAACCTTTGTTTTCTGGTCATCCTTAATAAGGTCCTTGAATCGATAATCCAACTTATCCCATGTTTGGTTAAACTCCCCCACATTTATATACTATTCATTGAAACCTCTTGTCAAAATAATCTATTTCTTATTGAAACTCACCCTAATAATTAGTATACTCTAGAAGATATATATCAGAAATCTTATCTACATTATATTGGGATTCCTTAATCAGTATAGCCTCCACCGACATTTTGTTGTAAAATATTATTATTATCTCCCATGTCTCACAATTGTTTACTAACTTTACATTATAACCTTGTGTTTGCTTTTAGAATTATAACTTGTATCCATTGGTTTTAGAATATATAAGATTTTTTTTTCAATTTTTATTTATTCCCTTTGGTGAAGATACGACTCCCGGAGTCATGGTTTCATTTTTTTCCCTTTCTTCCATATTATATAGTGAATTCATCTAATGACTCTCTCCTCTTCATTGTATCATGCATAAAAACATGAACTATCATAATTTTTCTCTACTATATAGGTACTTTATTACTCATTGGAAATATCCACCTCTAATGAACCTCTTTCATCCTATGCATGTACTTTAATATATAACTATTCTAAATAGTTACCAAGTTTAATTATGGCCAAACACCTTCAAGGTCTTGAGTTGATCTCTATATTAATCCAAAACCTATGTTCCACTGATGCACCATTTATTTAAAACACCTAGTTATTTCAACGGGTTGGAACACCATCACTTGTTTTCTGGGTTATTGCCTCTTGAGGAAAATCGTAGATTGTTCTCACATCATCAGCATATGAGGAAGAGTTTAATAAGATTGTTCATGGGACTAAAATCACACCCTTATTTCCCCAAAACTATATTAGAAATTCATTGATAGATTTTTGACTCCCAAATCATGCTTAAAATGGTCATATATGTCCATAATCTTTATCTTAGGACTTCTAGTTCTCACCTCTTTCTCTATCATAGGACTTCTAGTTCTCACCTCTTTCGTAGTGTACCTTTTGCTTCTACTAAAACTAAACTTCAACCTCATTGTTGATAAAATCAATTAGTTCCATAGAAACATCAAGTTCAATAAACATTATCATAAATATTGGCTTGAAAACAACACAGGTACAATTATCTGAGAAGAGGAAATAACACACAATTTTTCTGATCAAATGAAGGATCACTTGATACTGAAAATGTGAGGGATTTCCATGAAGGTAAATCCATATCCCCATGACTGGGTAATATCTCTTCTGATGAACATAAAAAATCCATCAAAAGAGATAAAAATGAGAACTTGATATAACACATGCATCATTTACCCATGCTAATATTTTCCCTTCTTCTGAAGAGAAAGAGATTAAGAAATTTCAGGAGTCCAAAATACCCATAATCTCCTAATCAAAAAATTTCTTATAAGAAATATTAAATTTGTTAAATTCATCTATAGTGGGTTGTATCATTCCAATATATACCCCCAAATAAATGTACATCATTTCAAAAGATCACATGAACTCTTGGATAGAAATCTTAATAGATAGAACTCTATCCATGTAAGGATATAATTTAGGGAAAAAATTGATTGAGGGGAATCTTGGGAGGAGAGAAGGTTCTATGAGAGGAGTAAAAAATAGAGAGTGGGGAGATCGAGGGATCATAGGTGAAACCTCCTCCCCCATACCATAAAGGCCAAGGAGAAGAGGCGGTGGCATGTCCATGTTTTCCAATCCATCAATAGGGAGTGGGGGAGTGGAGCGGATCCAACCCATTGTAATCTACATTATTACATTACAAAACTAAAAAATATAAAGAGGAAACATAAAACTTATAAGGATTTATTCCCTTACTATTATTCATATATTCCTTCTCACTTTTATCATTATTGTTCATCATTGAAATAATTTCTTCATGAACCATTATTGGACAACATCATCATCATGGTACTTGAGTATTGAATTCTAGTACAATGTCATCTAAATATTTCCCCTCCTAGATATTTATCTTATAAATCTCACAAATATCTTCTGAAAAATTAATTTGGATACCATTTCATGAACATATGGTGTCACAACTCAGGGAAGAATATGAAGTGATAGTTTTCATATCACATGAATTTTAAGTGATTAATTGAGTGATATTTTTGGTGAGTCACACATCAGACTACTTGAAATTCTCACCGCTTGTTTTTTAATCTGAATTTGCTTCAACCAGCCACTGAAATATCCTGTTACTTTAAAATATCATGATCATTTTTCATTCGTACCACCAAAAAAATGGATCTATGATCTCTCATGCCATCAATAATCTTATTCCCGCTATACTCCTCTTTTACCACCTATGATGGTTGTGGTTGAGTATTCACACTACATCATAGTAGTAGAGCCTAGATCCTATGGACATATTAAGTCTGACATGCATTTATCCTCAACATAGCTAAAGACCAATTAATAATACTTAATGCCTTTGTGAGAATTACAAATGATTATTATGATGTACTACTCTTCTGAATCCTATCTGTATATTCTAATGTTTTACTCTTGAAAAGTTGTAATTACTATTCCAAAAAACTCACCTTACAACCCATGATAATATTCTAAAGACAAAATTAATCATATGAATCCCAACATTAGAACTCCATTGATGTTTCCAATCCATTTAAAAGTACTTTCAGAACTCAACTCAAAAAATATATCTAATACATCACATGTAATGATTTATAAGATACTTTTTATTACATACCAATATACATTAATTTGTAACTTCAATTATTTTAGGTCAACTAAAAAAATATTTCCAACACTTAAAACTAAACTTTTATCTTTTGGAGAAAAAATTTAGAAACCTTTTATCTTTATTAAATTTATGACTTATATCTTTCTCAACAAATCAAATTATATTGAATATTAAAATAAATTTAAATCAATTTTCATAAAAAATACTCCTTTAAATACAAAACATAGAATCATATTGATCATTATGAATACCATTCCCAACATGTGAATATATCATTGGTTTTGTCGTGGAATCACCTATTGAACTTATCATGTTTTTTCCAATTGATTTACCTCATGAACTGTAGTATATTTATTCGTCCCCCATTTCCATACATTTGATCTTAATTATCACATTTTTAGAACTTCATTCTCTATTAAATTTCATTTCAATATAATCAAGGGTTTATGTATGTTAAATCCAAACTCCAAGATGTATCATCAAAATTCTCAACTACGCATCAAATCGTAGAACCTTTTATGGGAGATTTTCTTCTTGAAAATGTTATTGGGGAATTAATATCAATTCTGAAATATTCATATTCATAACATATTGATAGCATGTATATTTCATCCTTCATTAAAAACAAATAAAAAACAAATACAATGTGTGTTAAATAGTCGGGGACTTCTCATTTAAACATATTCTTCATTCTCCCGTATTTTATCCACTTCTACTCTATGACATTCCAATACCAAGTAATTTCTCTTAAATTTAAGAGAAAAGAGAGAGTTGAATGATAATGATAGTAGCGGGAAAATGAGCTTGTTAGGGAAGATATATCCCAAGAAATAATCATTCAAAATACTCCTTACCAAATCACACCATAAATTCATTTTATAAAATACCACATTTAATTTCTCTTTTATACCCCATTAAATTATTCATTAATACCCAAAAATTCCATTACAACCATGATAAAATATATTAATCCAAAATGAACTATATTTTATCCTAGGTGTCCCCACTAAAAATAACTCAAAGAAACATTATTTATTTAAAAATATATTTCACTTATAATGAAAATCTACTTAAATAAACATTAATATTGCATTAACAACCAGAATCTTTAGGAAAACCAACACTCACTAAAATATACTAAATCACTACCTAAGGGACAAAATTTCACCCTAAATACAAATTCATGCTCAAAATAACATCCCAATAGATATATAATTTTTTATTTTACCTATATCTACTAGAAATGCGTCTAATCAAGAAAAATATCATAAAAAATATATTATAGGACATTACAAAAAAAACTCAGGTCGCTATCGTATAAATCCCAATAGAGGTCCCACACCTCATTAAGGGATATTTATATTGATCTATTGTCTACTAAATCCATGGATAGAGGATATATATTCCATTAGATATGGGAATACTAGACATCATCCTTCATATAGGGGAACCATGCCTTCACATGATCAAGTGGAATCGATCTCATGCCTAAAATAGAGGTCTCATGCCGAAAATACATAGGGACTCCAACTCTATATAGTTTATTAGGGCCACATTGTTAGATTTGGTGCCCTAGAACCAACTTGTTTTTTATTTATGATAACATGTATTAATATTTTTAAATATTAATAAACTTATTATCACATCATGATTGTTCTTATACATTACATAATATGTGATAATATCCTACGAGTTGATGGAATATGGAAATGTCTAAGTAGTTCACAACTTTGAAGAGAACCCAAAATTCCGAATAAATTATTCTGAAAAATATTTTCTATAGCTATATGAAATAATTTGACAAGAAAAAATGATACAGGCTATCCGGAGTTGAGTCTTATATAACTTTTAGGCTCCTTCTCATTGTGTATACCCTTAGTAATAACTAATGTAGGATATTATGGGAATGTCATCAACTAGAATAAATCAAAATTTATATGTGTAATTGGATGTTCTTGTATATAGATATTTATATTTACCCATTGACTTTAATATTATTATTAATGAGTACTATAAGTCATGTACATTTATGTATTTATGAATACTATGATAATATATGTTTGCGGTGAGGTATGAAAAGTTGGGTGTGATGAAAGTAAAATTTAATTAATTAATAATAATAAAAAGGATTTTTTCCATATTTTATTTAACCAAAGTTTATATCTAAATACCTGTGGAGGAAATGATATAGCCTAAATAAATCTATAGAAATTGTGTTATATCAGCATGTTTGATTACCAGAAATTCATAGAAAGTGACATAGAGCACATATGTTGGTGGCACCAACATGAAACCTTATTCATTCAAGATATCATGATAAAGGAATTATATATAACTTTAGGCATATATATGAGATATTATTTCATTGTGAAATTAACTTTTATTTTTATGGCTTTATTGGTGTGTTTCTCGATGCTAACCTTGGCCTTTCGGTTGTTTCACCTAATGCCACTGGGAAAAAGGATTAGAGGGTCAAACACTATGTATATCCAGAAAATCCATTATATAATATTTTTTATTCATTATTTAACAATTTGAATAAATTTTATTCTGAAAAGTGGTTTAATAATTTTTCTGGTTTTCTTGATCTTATGTATTCTACAACCACTTATTCAAGAGAATATTAACTGAGCAGAATATTTCATAAATATTTATTTTGTTTTTAGTGAATATAATATTAATCTATTAATAAGTGAATACTGTAGTGATATTTATTTATTAAATAAATAGACATTCTTAAATTCCCAACTAATATTATGTAGGAATTATGGAACAATTTTATATGTTTGTGTAAAAATACTATATATTCAATGCCATTTGAGTAAATAATTTTATTTTTAATTCTTGAGTTTAGCACATGTTAAGATATATTATTATTATTATTATTATAGACAAGGGTTTATGTAGGCATTAAATAAATAAAAATGTAACTTATGAAATTATTTATTTCTAAGACTAGTATTATACAAACCACATTATGTTAATTTTTAAGAGATCCAAATCATTTTTTTACTTGTGAAAAATGAATATGGAGAATCCTCATGAAACCCTACAGAGCTCCTTTCACCAAGAATTATATAAATAATGGTAAAATATTTTCCACCACCTTCCTCTATTGATTTTAGAGTGATAAAGAAGAATCCTTTGGAATCGATTCTCATGGAGAATTAGGCAAGCATTAGGTTTTGTTGTGATAGCACCCAGAGATTCATACGGAGATGTTCAGAGATTTTTGGAACACTAGTGGATCTCTGATAAAAGATAAATACAGTTGATTCTTACAATGAAATGATGTTATGATGTAGATCAATTTCTAAATCCATAAATGAAGAAAGAATGATCACAAGGTAATTATTTAATTTCATAAATCGATTATGAATAATTTGTGATGATGATGAATTTGGGTTTTGGTGTTTTATCCATTTTCAATATTCTTTTATTCAATTTCATTGATAATGGAATTTATCATCATCTAAATATCGTGATGATGATTAATCAGGAAAAATGAAATTTTGGGCATGACCAATCGCATGTTTCTGCTATTCCCAGAACCTTTAAGTGGTGTCAAAGTGGGTCACATAATTATTTATATGTATTTAGAGATCACTGATTGATTTACTCACAAGTAATTGGTTTTCAATTCTATTTTAATCATTCTGTAATATGAATTACAATATATTCTTATTCCTATTCATTTTAGATTATTATAATAAAGTTAATTAATTTTGTTTATTGAATAAATTAAATGTTCTCATCCGGAGGGGATGGGGAATTGGGATGGATAAAACTAGAGTACACATTGTGGAACCCATAGGTACACGCAATGAACTAGTGTTTAATTGAACAAGAATTTATTGAACGTCTAGAAGGCTGAATTTTATTTAATGATTTTAGATACGACCCCTTTTGAGGATAAAGGGTGGAAAACCAAGACATCAAGGACATAAAAAAATTAAAAAAATTGGAGAAGCAAAGGGGTTTCAACCCAGAACAAGACTACGTAGAAGTTCCTCTACCTAAAATCAACATCATTAAGGAACACCTCCACCAAATCATGGTTGTTCATCAAGCAGTCCCATGTAAGAATGCACGGGCACGGTACCGATGGCTATGCCATACCCTCACAATCTTCCAAATCTGAAAATTCATGCACGGAGAAGACCACCATCTCTACACTCATCGGAAGCAAGACCTTATATATTGTTTGGGTTCCCTACATGGCATGTAATACTTTAGTCACATATGATTTGTGTATCTTTTTACATTGAATACCTAAATAGAGACCATGTAACTCAGATACCACAGGATCTGTATCCCATTCAAACAATATGTACCCTGACATTTTGCAATGAATGGTTATATGAAATGTCCATAGGGGTGTTTTGTAGATAGATGGGGAGAAAACATACACACTGTGTAGCTCCAATGTACATTCCATGTACAATTACCGAATTAAGATAAAATAAAATAAATTTATCACAATATGTAAACCATATTTACAGGTACTTTTTTGTGATCATTATGTTAATAGGAAACTACATGTGTTTGGTTCAATATATATAACCTTTTAATTAATTTCTTTGTAATGTTTTGAAATATGTATCATGTATGGATCATATTACATTTAATACTCTACATGTATTAAAGTGTAACACATGACCAAAAAATCATGCCATCCCTATAATAATTATGTTGATAGTAATTTTCATGAAATTATGTGATAGATTTTGTATTATTAATTTCACTTATAGTATACATTTTTAGATATTAAAATGAAGTCATTTTAATGATTTAATTATTAATTCATGCCTATGTCCCTGATGATTTTATTATATTTTTTAGGGTGAAAAATGTTTTGGAAATTAAGTAAAAGTAGATAAAATTACAAGGAATTGAATCAAAAGAAGTTTTTACAAAAAATATGATGAACATGTAATAATTTGGGAGCATGAAACTGAATAACAGAGGCAAGACATGTCTTTTAGAGTTGAACACTAACGTTATATTTTCTTTACCCACTACACATCATAATTCGATAAATTTAGTGAAATTAATACATGTAATGAGGTGGAGGAGATAATCCTAAAGTAAATTTGAAATGTTTTATGGTGTAAACAATTTGGGTGATTCCATGAAACTTTTGAAATATTCCTAGAAATCTCACATATGATGAATTAGATGTAGTTGGTTCAAGATTCACATGTCATGTAATTTCAACCTGGTGTGTTATATTGGGGTGGGGAAAATCGATAGATTTTGTGTATCATGAATTTTTTACAAGTTATAAGACTTGGGACCTACCTATTATCACCTTTTCACCCACCCTTAATTCCATTTATTGTTTCACAATCCCATCAAAAGGCTATAAATAGAGAGTCAGGCTTCTAATTTCAGGGATATCCTAGAGAGAAAAACTAGGAGTGATAAGATGTGTTGTGCAAGGTCCTCACCAGTTCATATAAGTTTTCTAATTGTTCATTATTTTTATTTCATTCATTCTTATTCTCACATCACTAGGATGAGGGCTTAAACACACCATGTGCTAGGGTTATGTGGTCGAAGGGGGGAGGTGTCGATAGATTTATTCCTTTTTCATTATTTATGTATTTTAGATTAAAGATGTTAAAAAAATAAATTTCATATATCATTATTTTAATTTTATCATGAAAATTTGTATTTGAATATGAAACAAATATTATAAATTGTGAAATTGGTTACACTGAATCACATTCTGGGCTACCATGTTCAAAAATGGTATTGAGATAAAATCGATTTAGAAAAACCCTAAATTACCAGTTTGAAGGAAAATATGGGATGTCTACATAAAGGAGGGTATACCATGACCATAAGATCTTATCTTATTGACTCCAAAACTAATTAGGAATTAATAATTTTCTTTTATTGAAATAAAATTTCACCTAGACCCTAATACTCAAAAACCCTAGAATGCTTTAAAACCAAGTTTCAAACTAAAAAAATCGTCCTACTCCATCATCATTACTATTTATTTAAATTATTCAAACAAATTGATTCTTCACATAATTTTTTATTTTAAATGAAAAAATATTTTTAATAACTAAAAAAATAATTCACCATCATTGTTGGTTCATCTTTTCACCTTTCTAATACGACATTTTAGTTAATTGGGTATCATAGATTGATTTTTTATAAATTTTTATTTTTATTATACCGTTCGCGATATAATGAAACCAAATTTTTTTTGAAAAATAGGAACAATTTACAAGGATAATTCAATTTTATTTTGTAGGATTCTGTAATTTTTAAAATTTTATTTTACCTCTATATTTTAATTTCTCTATTTACAATAGGTGTGTTCATGTTATGCATCTAATATTTTTAATTTTGACCACAATAAATAATAAAAAGGAAAATATTTCTTTGAATTCAATCCAAAACTAGATAAAAGTTTAACGAAGAATGAGGAAGATACAATCATGGTTGGAACAGAGAAACATCTAGATACAGGAGTAGTTCTTCAAGAGATCATGGGCTACAGATGCTCGTAGAGTATGGGTGGAAATAAAAAATAGGATCCTAACTAAGAATCCCAACACCTCCAATGGATAAAAACCAATTTGAGATAAAAAAATATCATTAAGATGATCTCAAACAATATTCAATTCACCATTATATAATATGAAGATTCAAGCACATATTTGGGAAACATCCCCATGCTTTGTGACACATTCCAATTCCAGAATGTTTCAAGTTATATAGTAAGGAATTCTATCTTTTGATTTCCTTATGAGATAGAGATAGAGTGTAGAATAAAAGATTTATGACTCATTACAAAATGACATTGGATGAGATGGCATAGACCATTATCACCATATTCTTCCCACCTTCTAATTTAATGGACGTAGGGGTAAATATTCTAAACTTTTTTTTAATTTGAAGATGATTCTTAATTTTATCCTGGAAAAAATATAAATATCTATATCGTAAATTCCTTTATTATGGTATATATCTGTGAATGATAATCCAAATATTTTATAATTATAGCTCAATTTTTGATATTGTAGATATAGGATCATTGACAATGAAGACTCTTGAAGGGATTTACAACTTGTTAGATGAAATGGTAAGAAATGGTATCTATTGGAAAGGAGAAGGGATACAATGAAATGGAATTCACATAGTCAACAACATTGACTGTATGGTGGAACAATTGAAATAATTATCCAAAAATATGGACATGATGATGGGACCCTATTAAACCCCCATGGTTTTCTTATAGAATATGAAAATTATGTTGGTTATAATAGTGGTAATAAATTTCAAGGTTAGAGGACACAAAAATAACAAGGATAAGGATATCAATTATGGAAAAAAGGTTACCAACAAAAAGTACCCTAAAGGGCCACATTGATTATCAAGGATCATATGTTGTAAGAGATGATGGTAGTATTCATTACCATAACCAGGGAATCACTCAAGTAAATAAAAGAAGAAAAAACAAACCAAAATTCCTTATTACGAAATCTAGAGAGTCAAGTTGGAAAAATTGGTGACCATCTCATAAATATACCTAGATCAATACTTCTAGAATTCCATAAAGTACTCCCACATGATTATTTCATAGACATACTATATAGAGGTGTTAAATAGACAAAATAATGTGGTATATAATTTACCTTACAAAAAATAGTGGAAGAAAGTGAACAAGAAGTTGAAAATTGAAAGGACCAAGTAGATATGGAAGATGAAGAAGAACTTCTCCAATAAAAACCAATACTAACTTTTCTAGAATAAATGGCACAAGTAAAGAACAACTAACATAATGGTAAATATTTAGAACACATTAAAAATGGTCATATTAAAATCCCTTTTTTATACGATATAATCAATATGCTAGCATATGGGAAATTATTGAAAGAGCTAATAACAAACAAGAAGAAGATAGAAGATATTGGCACCATTCCACTCACACGAGAGTGTTTAAAAGTTGTATCTAAGGACTTACCTAATAAGAACTATGGTCCATGTGACTTTTTGATTCCCATCTTTTTCAAAGATAAAAAATGTGGAAAATATTTGTGTTAATTAGTTGGGAGTTTCAATATCATGTCATAAATGACTTTCAATAGTTTGGGACTATAATACCCAAACACCATGAGAGTGCTAATATAAATCGTAGACTCAATAATAAAATTCCCAGAAGGACTAATCAATGAAATTATAATTCAATATTTAAAATTTTATCTTTCTTATAGAATTATTAGTTTTGGATATAAAAGAGGGTCAAAATACACTCATTATGGGGAGATCGTCTGTAGCCACTGGGTTTGCACCAGTTGAAGTCCAAAGTGGATAACTCTATCTGATACTAATATCTTTTTTCAAGTAAGTTTCAACATGCACCATCAAATGAAGAATTAAAATTTGAGAGATGATAATGTTTTTGGATACGGAAGTATACCTGATGTTGAGGGTGTCATAGAAATTTAATAGGTACACAAGTTAGTTGATGTTGTGAAAGATGATCCTCAACTGATGAATAAAGAGAATATGAAGACCAAAATCACTGAAATCAGAGGAGAAAGGAAATCCATATAATTTTTGAAATGACAAATGGTACGTTTAGTACATGACCTTACATTTAGTTCATCTGGATTAAGTGAAAATGCTGGATCTATCCAATGGTGATCAAGAAAGTTCTTCTATTAGGAATAATTAATATGTTTATAGATTAAGGAAAGGGGCCAACTAACCAGATTCAAAATGTTCAATCACCCATCACATGAGGTAAAACTAAAGGAGGTAAGGTTAAGTTAAGGATGGTAAAAAAATCAGCAATTTATTACCTTCAATTAATGCATGACCATTGATGCATTTAGGGTGACCAGGTTTGAAATGGCATCACGAGAAACTAGATTTGGTAAAACCAATAAATTAGTGGATTAATGTGAAATAAGGGGTTGTCATATCAAATAGGGGATAACAAGACCATTGAATACCTATCATCTCAACTCTTACACCAAACATGGATTAATTAATTTTATTTAAAAAATATAATTGTACCTAAAACCTGAAACAATAAAACCCAAGTATGATTTCAAATCAGATTTCAAACGATATAACAAATCTTTATCATCTTTATTCATCTTTATTCAAATTAATCAAACTAACATAATTTTTTACCTCTTTATTTAATTTAAATAATAAAATATTTTGAAAACCAAAATAAGAAAATATATTCTCTTTATTTTTTTGACCACAATATTTTCTAATTCTACATTTTAATTAATTGTGTAACATGGTTTGAGTTTTTATAAATTTTTATTTTGATTATACCCTTTAGGAAATAACTAATCCCTATAGGATTTTCATGTATCCCACATGTCATAATAGTAAACAATATATGAGTGTAATAAATTTTCGGTAGTTAGGATGGGTACACACTGTGTATCCTCAATGGTACATTTATGTACACATTTAATTTTAATTAATTTTTTTTAATTTTTTTAATACTGTGATGGATGAGAGTCAGAAGGAAATTCATATGAGAATTATGATGAAATAATTGATTAATTAAATAACATAAATAGTATATTTTTGTTCAATTTATCTTAAATAAAAAGGATTATTAATTGAATACTAATTTTATTAAAATGTTAATTCATTGCATGCATATTGAAGATCCTGAGTTTATACCGGACCTCTGTAGGCAATTGGTTTATTTTAATTTATTATTAAATTAATTTTTTCACATGCATTCCATCTCTCCTATTTTTATGTAAGTTAATGTGTTCCCATGGTTTCTTTTCTCTAATCCTTTCCCCTCACCTTTTTTTGAGTAAAATCATATGTAATGGATGGAGCTCCCAAGATAGTGGAGGTGATTCAGGTTTGGATCTATGGTGAAACCAATAAAATAGGGTACATAGATTGACATGTGGAAAGATGCAACACGAACAATAAATGGTTCATTATGTTTTCCCCCTAGGTCTATAGTTAGTTTATCATCTGCATTATAAACTAACCAATTGTAAAACTCATGATAATAATACTTTATTATTTTAATTCTTTTAAGTTTCATGATTATTTCATTATGGATGTTTTTTCATGATCATATGTATTAATTAATTAATATGAATACAAGACAGAACTAAAATAAATTGGCTAACACATAAATATTTTCTAATATAGTTATTAATACTTAGGTAAATCCACTTAATATTAAAAACCATGAAATAAAGATAATAATTTTAAATTTATCAAAAAAAAGATATAAATCCATAATAATAAATATTTTGTTAGTATATCGAACAACTACTTCCGTTATAATTAAACCATAATTCTATGTTCTTTACGAGCCAATGTTGGGGTTCATTCAATTATCAAGGATTTATAACATTAATTTTTATGTTGAAATTAATTAGCTCACATTTAGGGTTTACTACCAAAGATGGACTTGGTGTAACTGAGTGGCAAGGGTCAAAGAAATTCAATTTAAGGATTTAAGGATTGTGGAGTCCACTCATCAATTCAAATAACTATTACTTAATGCTATTTTAATTTTTAATTCCTACCTAAAACCCATAAAATTTCTTGACCAACCAAATTTGGGGTAATAAGAAGGTGAATATAGATCCTTTCCACTAGAATGTCTAAGAAAAATAATACTTTAAAGCCAATGGCGAGGGCTATTTGGTTTTGATAAAATATTTGGGGATTAATAAATATAATATTTATTTATTTGTATAAATTTTATTAGATAAAGTATTAAAAGTATGCTCATCTTATCTATATAAATATCTATAAAAATGACCTCAAACATATCACTATGATCAATACATGATAATGATATCCTTCTCATTTACACAAATTTACAATATTGGAAAAGGCTTCTATGTGTTATTATATACCACGAAAGGAAATTATATGTTCTAAAAGAATGTAATCCCAATGCTTCGGAAAATGAGCCAAGTTATGAACAATTTTCTCTCTATTAGAAACATTTAAATAATGCTAAAAATAATAAATGTTTCATGATATCATCCATTACTAATGTTCTATGAATTAACATGATTACATGCATGGATATAACATGATGTATAACCTTTGGGATCTCTACAAATAGAAGTTGAGATAAGATAGATAATAGATCTCCATTTACTTTTTTATAACTATTATTGGAATGTCTGTGCCAACTAGTCTTCATGTAGTTAATATTGTTGGCTACATTGAACTCTTAAACATCTTAGGGATTAAATTACTAGTTTAGTAGCATATAGATCTCATACTTTCCTCAATACCAATGAACTTTTCTAGTTTTATTGTTAATTATAATATGATAAATAATGAGAAGAGTCTTTTAGAACATATTACATTGATTATCCAAGTGGATAAGGACATGGGGAGTGAAAACCCCATTTTTTGGTGAATAAGAAAATTTTGTGCAAGGATAAGGGGAAAAAGACTCATAAAAAGTCTAAATTTCCTAAGAATCATCCTACCAAGAAGAGGAATATCTATATTCAAGGAAACGAAAAGGGGGTAGTATGTTTTTCATGAATAAAGTAAGGCCATTGGAATATGAACTACCCCCATAATCAAGGGGAATTTAATGGTTCCTTATTTATCGAGTGTAATATTTCATTATCTTCAAATTTGGTATTAGATATAGCTTTTGGTTCTTAAATATATATCCAAATCTAGGAACCAGGTATATTTTGAAAGATTTATATAGGAGGGGTGGATTTGTGGGCTTAAAATGGTGCGAGGATAGATTCTCTAGCCATTGGTGAATACCGCCTTTTATTTCCAGTGTAAATGATATCGATTTGAAAGGATTTTTATTATGTTCCAACAGTTACCAAGAAGACAATTTCTATATCATTCCTAGATGAAGAATGCTTTATTTTCCCGTTTGGAAATAAAATTTGATTCTTTTATAAATACAACATATGTTATGGTATGGATCATTTAAATAAAGTTATGTATGTATTTAATTGTGAAAAACCAATAATTGAAAATAGATAATGAATCATGTTCACATGACTCAAATAACACTTAGCTATGGTATCACCATCCTTGTTGTGTAAATGAGAAGCATATGAAAAACCACTATCAAGAAGGTTATTTTGAATCTTCTTAGATAAAACCACTTGAAATATGTCATTCTTTTTTATAAGTAAAAATGACCAATCAGTCATTCGGTGGATAGAGTGAAATGGACATAGTGCATCTAGGATTGGTAGACACTAATTGGTGTGGACCATTTCTTATTAAAGTTGGTGGTTGGTATTCTTAATTTCTAAATTTTATAGAGTACTTGAGTAGATTTGGATTTTTCTACATCATGAGGTATAAGTTTGAGTCTTTTAGATAGTTAATTTAATTCAATAATGAAGTAGATAATCAACTTGTAAAAAGATAAAGAAGCTTTGATCAGATCAAGGTCGTGAATATCTTATCCATTAGTTTATCAAATTTTTATGGGAGTTTTGTATTCTATGTCAACTCACTCCACGTTACACACCATAGTGGAATGGTGTCAGTGAAAGGAGTAATTGTATCCTTTAAATCATGGTAAGGTTGATGATGAGTCATATAAATCTTTCATTATCTTTTTGGGGAGATGAATAAAAAATTGAATTATATACATTAGATAGATTACCAACTAAAGTATTAAATATAAATACATTTGATTTATTGAGTGGAAAGAAACCCATTTTTTCACATACATTTGTATAGGGTTGTGAGGAATTTTTTAGGGCCTTCTCATGTAACAAACTACCACCATGGGGCACAAAGTGTATCTTTATAGGTTATAATAATAAAACAAATGGATACTACCCATAAAAAACCTCAGAAAATAAATTTATTTTCACCATACATTCCATATTTCTTGAGAGGGACCACATATTCAAAAAATATAGTTGGATAATGATTGACTTAAATGAATTTTATCATCAAGATACATAATATTAGGTAAAGGAACATATTCCATAGGTCCCCATGGAAAATGTAGTTCTTGAAACATATGTACTATGTAGGAGCACTAGAGAGGTAAGGGATCCAAAGATATTTCATTTTCTAGTAACTGAAGATGGTGAATCATTATTGGTTGACAATGATGAACTTATCTCCTAAAATGAAGTAGTAGAAAGCTCATAACATGCATGATTGCTAAAATAAATGAATTATGAATTGGATTCCATGCATTATATCTATTTTTGGGTTATGATGAATGGACCAGCTGATGTAAATCCTATAGGGTAAAAAATGGGTATTTAAGAGAAAAATAAATATGGAAGGTAAAGTAAATACCAATAAATAGAGGATAGTTGATAAAGGGTTTAAAAACCCTCAATGAATTAACTATGATGAAAACTTTCATCAGATTCCATGAATAAATCCATCCTAAATTTTCATGACCATGAATATGAAATTTGAAATATGGATGTTAAATTTTATTTCCATAATGGGAACCCTAAAAAAGATGTTCATAGGACACTACATGAAGGGTTTATTACTTCAGGTGATGGAAACAATATTTTTATGTTGTAGAGATCTATTTATGGATTAAAGAAACCACCAATATCACCAAACATTCATTTATATGAACCTATAAAATAATTTGGTTTCATTAAGAATGAATGTGAAAAATGTGTTTACAAGAGGTTAAGTGGAAATTCTTTCAGTATCCTAGTAGTATATGTTAATGACATATTACTTATTGGAAATGATATACCAATCTTATAATGTTATAAAGACTTGATAAACAAGTGTTTCTATATGAAGGACTTTGGTGAAGAAGAATATATTATAGGGATCAGGATTATTCATGATAGATCCAATAGTATTCTTGGATAAATTCAAAGAATATACATTGTCCAAACACTAAAGATATTTAGTATGGAACAATCCACGAGATGATTTGTTCTAGTGTCACATTGTATACATATTTCTAAGAAAATGTGTCCTCATGCACAACAAGAGAAAGAGAGAATGAGTAATATCCCATATGCTTCAGTGATAGGATTGATCATGTACACCATGTTATGTACTAGACTTTATATTGCCTATGCATTGAGCATGGTAGGAAGATATTAAGAAGTTTTAGGATAATATTATTCGTATGTTGTTAAGGCTATCCTAAAGTATCTATGAAGAACTAAGGATATATCCCAGGTGTATGGAGGAGATAAGGAGCTAGTCATCAAGGGTTATACTGATGATAGTTTTCAAATAGATCATAATGATTTGAATTCATATTCAGGATATTTTTATGTCTCAATGGGGGAGATGTGAGTTTCAAAATTTCATATCATCTAGTTCTCACTGATTCTATAGTAGATTCTGAGTACATAGAGGATTCTGATTTATCTAGGGAATCCTTTTGGATATGGAAACTTTTCTAAGATGTTGATGTTGTACCTAGCAGTAAAGAACCTATCATTGTGTATTTCGATAACACTACAATGGTGGAACTTGAAAAATAGCCAAGGTCACACCAATGGACAACACATATAGTATGGAAGTTTCACATATTGAGGGATTTTTTCCAGAGGGGTGAAGTTATAGTATGTAGAGTTATCATAGAATAAAATGTGGTGGAACCATTGAATAAAGGCCTATGTCAGCAGAAGCATGAGTATCTTGTGAGATCTAGCAGGCTGAAGGTTATAATAAGTAGGGTTTAGTGCATGTGAGATTATATTGGATTTGATTCCCAAGAACCATATTCTATGTACTTTATGATTACCAATATTCATAGTTTGTAAAATAAATGAAATTATTATAATGTCATTGTAGTTATTCTATCAAACATAGTATGTGGTTTGTCCTATGAGTAGTCATTTCACTAAAAGATCATAACAGCTCCCCGCTATGATGAGAACCCATGGATCCCATTAAATAATTCTTAAATATATGTTCTATATCCTGATGATATAATTTTATTTACTCAAATGATATATTCTATCACGGGTAGAGACCCATAGGACTTTGACACACCTTCTCAGTGTGTACACCCATGGAAATATCCAATGTGGGATATTTTGAGAATGACGCCCACCAATAGAAAATCCACATTTATATGTGTTATTAGATGTTCCTATCTACATATTTGTGTATTGACCCTAATTATTATTATTAATAATTATTATGAGTAACATAATTTTATGAATTGATGAAAACTGTGACAATGTATTATCACAGCGTGGTAGGATACTCTGTGTGTGTCAGGGGTAATATAGTATTAATTAATAATACAAGAAAGGATTTGTCCCTTATTTTTATTAATGGAAGACTTAATCTCAAGAACGTTGATCTAAATGATATATCCCAAATAAATCCATATTTATGGTGTTCTATAGAAATGTTTGATTTAGAAAAAATTCAATGAAAGAGACCTCAAGCAATAAAATTACTGGCATCATTATGTTACCTTATTGATTAAAGATATCATTATAAAGTTATTATATGACACAATAAGAATTTATAAGAGGTATTATGTCATTATAACATTCACTTCGTTCTATATGGTGACTTGGAATGTTTTTAGATGATAAAATTAGGCTTTATGTTGATTTTCCTAATTCCACTGAGAAAAGTCCTAGAGGGTCACACACTAAGTGTATCTAGAATCTCAGCTAAATAATATATTATTATTTATTATTTATCAAGTTAAATGAATGTTATTCACAAATTTTTTTAATAATTAATAATGTTTTCTTGATCAGAAATATATTATATCACTATTTATTCTAGAGAATAATATGTGAGTAGAGTATTTAATAAATATTTATTTTCTATTTTATTGAATATAATATTTATTTGTTGGAGAATAATGTAATGATATTTATTTATTATAAAAATTCTCATTATTTAAGGGGTGATAAATATTATGGTTTAATGGGGGACCATATTTATAGGTCTAGTGATAAATAGTATAGATTCAATATTATTTAAATATGTAATATTTAATTTTAATTCACGGGTTTAGATCATGTCGATAAATAATAATAATAATAATATTATTATTATTATTATAAATAATTGGTTATATAGTGATTAAATAAATAATAAATGGTTTTTGTGACCCTAATTATTTCTAACCCTAGTAGTATATAATCCCAACAATATTCCTTTTCAAGAGATCCATTTTTTGTGCCTAATAAATCCAGATAATCCTATTGAAGTCCAATAGAAATAACATCTCCAGGAATGCTTCCAAAAATTGAGGGAAGTATTCCTCCACATTCAACTATTGATTCTTGAGAGATCAAGTAGAATACTTTTGAATTGATTCTCATGGAGTTCAAAGGAGAAAAATTAAAGTGTTATGATCTGCAGTGGTATCACCCAGAAATTCCTATGATGACATTCAGAGATTTTTGGAACACGTGCGGATCACCACTATAGGGAATATAACCTTGATTTATATAATGAAATGAGGTTGTTACATATATCCATTTTCATATCCCTCAATGAATAATAATTCTCGCAATGTAATTCTTTAATTTCTTAAATTAATTATAAATAATATGTGATGCTCTTGGGCTCAGGTTTCGAAATTTTATCCATTGCATATATTCTTTGATTCAATTCAGTTGATCGCGCTATTTATCATCATGTAAATATCATATTGATCATCGATCATGACAAAAATAATGTTGAGCATTACCCATCTTGTGCTTCCACTACTCAATGAACCTTCACACATGACATATCATCAGTATATATCCAGTGGGGTACCATCTTTATTCCTACACTAAATTCCTTCAACGAACCCTGGAATCGTCTCTAGGGAGTTATGGTAGATAACCTAAAAAAATGTCTCATTAATAGAACATAATAGATTAGAGTATCCCACTCACTATTCTACATAAAAAACTCTTAAAATAGACAATTTTTTAAACTGAATCTAAAACATATTTTACAAAATATGAACGATCCCAGAATTGATAAAGTACACCACAAATACTTTCCTTGACAAGGTGTCTATGTGTCATAAGTGGTTGGATAAGAATATATCATTATGTCCCAATCAAGTAATTAAAAATAAAACATATCTGTTTGACAACCATCTGTCTTGTGAGGCCTAAGACATAGACAACCATGTACCACTTTTTTCCAAGTTGAACTGTTCGATATACATTGAATGTTTTCCTATTGGACATAGTGTGTGTATATTAAAACATTGTAAGTTGTGAACTTCCATACATCCCATATCACATTGTTTAGAAAACATGGTATGTTCTTAGGGGATAAGGATATGTCATGCCGTTCTACTAACCATAAAACCGTAGTTAAAAACTGATACAAGACACAATTTATACTCAATGCAGAAACATCATATTACCATGTTCTCATTTAAAAAAACCATATCCCCCATCCCAATGCTCTACCACATACATCTATTTTCTTCTCAAAACCACAATTCACCACAAACATTACAAAGTGAATAAATCTATACAATCTAAGCATGCATCCCACCAAGAATATTCTCCCAACTGAAATGCAATGTCCAACTAACAAAACTCATCATACTGCTTTCACCATGCACATACCACCATGAGTGAATATATTTTTGAATGTCCATACAAAAATATAGGAAGATGGTTCATTAAGATTAGGGAGGGGATGGTATGGTGATCAACAAAAAAATTAGCATGGATATCCAACCATTCACACCAACACAACTTGAGAACCTATCCTTTGAAAATTCACTATCAGCGTGTCATGCATCCATTGTGCATTGGAGAGGGGTATTCTCTAGAGATTATTCATTCATCATTCTTCGTTATTGGATTCATTTTTTCAAAAAATAATATATAATTCACAAATACTCAAATAAAACAATAAATTTTAAATAATTATATAAAAATTCTCTAAAAAATTTATCAACTAGAAAATTAATTCCTGGATGAGATATTAAAGAATGAATAATTGAATAAAATAAAAATTACAAGATTAAATTCATTATAAATTTGTAATGGATTCAAACTATAACCTCCGTCTATGGAATATCAAAGGTTCTCATAGAATAATGTGATCTCCAATTCTATCTTGGATTTTATTATTGATTGAAAGTAGCCTAATTATAAAATTAACAGATGCATTTATAACTTGATGAATAGGACAAACAATATTTTTATCAAATACCATAAATATCCTAGTTTGAGGGAACAAAACCCATAAGTAAAATTCAATTCTCCTAGACAAGACCCCTATCCTAATTTGAATCGTGGTGATGGATTTCTCGTACATGCCTCCTTTCTATATTTATCAATGATTTAAAATAATTTAATAATGAATAGGATAAAAAATTTATATTTTAAAATAAAAAGTATTTATAAAACACTAGTAACATAATAAAATATATCTTAACAAATGGTCACTTTATAAAATATTAATAAAAAAATTATTAAATTCAGTGAAACATGTGAGCCACTATAATGATATGAAATGAATAAAAGGGAAATAAATAATTATATCAAGGGAGTATAGGGGACTTATTATTACATCACTAAAGAAAAAAATGATCTTGATTTTAGCCAACTGCTGACCCAAACAGATTTAGTGATTTTATAAATTCTTACAAAACATTTATCACTGATAAAGAAACTTGTGTATTTTTAACTTGGAGAATAAATACATGAGGCAGAAATTTTAAATTTATTTATTTTTAGGGTAAAAATGATTTTTTTAGCATAGTTGAATGGGCTCCTCTATCATCAATGTATGTATGTGGTATGAGGTCATTTTTTTGTGTGACTTTTGGTGTAACATTTTTATTACAATACTAATTGTATATTTTTGTCCCAAATATATAAATAATAATTAAAAATTATCAATATATGTTGACCAACATTCCATTTATAATTCTCAGTCGTTATTCTAGACAATATTATAAGATGAAGCAAGATTGAATTATAAGAAGTGTACAAAACTTTTCCCATGTTTTTAAGGAAAATGTAATAGATAAGAGACTATTTTTAAACCAATCTATATGATCGTATTATTGTTCAGATACTTTATTCTTAATATACATGAAGTAATTATTAATTTTTCAATTTTTTAAAATTTCAATAGAATTTAATTATGATAAATCAAATTAATCTCAAAATATATTTTCTAGATATAATGCTTAGAAATCCAATAAATTTACCTTATATGATTCACCATTATAAATAATAATAAACATTATTTTTAATATTTTATGCACAAAATTTCATTTAAATATTTTATAATATGTATTAACTTTGATATTTTCATTGTCAACGTGGGGTTAATGTTTTAATATAAAGGGTTTTATGTAACTAAATTGAAAGGATAATAAAGTGGATTATTGAATATAGAAATCCATATTGGTATATGTTTTAACATTTCTCTATTTGAGCATATATCATAACATGCTCTTATAGTTCTCAATGTATTCTCAATTTAAAAACAACCAAATAGATTCAATTTTGGAAACTAAAACTGTAAATTTTTATGGCATATTATAAACCATATAATATCTAACATCCACTTAATGGTTTCAATTATATGTATTTATTTTTCAATACATATTTTTTATTTAATATTTTTTAATCATTTATGTATTAGTATATTTTCAGTAATATATAGTTCTTAATAATAATTATTTTATAGAAAATAAAGTAGATATGTTCATAGTTGAATGGGAATGATACATTATATCAAAAAAATTATCAATATCTTAATGAGGTATTTTTATAAAATATATTTATTATATTTTATCATCTAATTTTAAAACTATAGAAATGAAATTATTTACATTTCCACATATTTTATTCTCAAAATGATATAAAGTGTATTTTTTATATTTTAAAATGATTATATTTGTTAAAAAAATATGTCTGATGGATAAAATTGAAAAATTATTTTTAAGACAAATAATTTGAAAGGATGTTTGATCTACATTTGAATTCCCAAAATGATACCAACCTTATTCTAATGTATTGTTTGGCTAGAATGATAAAAAATGAGTACTCTTAATTAAAAATTATAAAATTTAAAATATAACTCACTTTCCAAACACAGTGAAAACAAGCCCATGTTTTAATATAACTCTAGGTAAATGTATTTTAATTCTTTTTTGATCTTTAAGAATGACCTTAATTTAATTTATAACTAATATTTTCTATAAAAAATCATTACAAGTTCAAAACTAATTGAACGAGATTGACATTTCATGGTAATTTAAGATAATGATTATCCATTAATTTTTTAACTTTAGGAACCGACCCCACATAAATCAATTTATTTTTGTAAAAGTGATTGAATGTACATTTATCTTCTTTAAAGGTTATGTAAATTAAGAATGTACAAAATGTGATCAAACCTAAATAAACGTTCTTAATGTACTGTGAAACTCTATGATATAATCAATGATTCTTTTAAGACATGTACTAGTTATCCATCATTATTGCAACACATGTAACCTTAGAAATTATTTAAAGATATTTTTCATATTTTAATATGTTAATCTAAGTCAGATTCAATTTTTCAAATTTGAAAATAATAAAAAAATCTCATGGTTTTGAGAAAACACTATAAAACAATATATTATTTAATTAGGACTTTTAGGAATAATTTTAACTTCAATAAGACATGTTTTGTGGTTATAATAACTAATTATAAGGTCTCAAATTTTCCTAAACCCCTTAATCCCAATTCTTCTTCATGTTTTATTCATTTCATGGAGTGTTTTTGCAAATTTGAAGGGAGAAGGGTTAAGTTTAAAATAATATTTTCTTTGGGAGTCTTGTCAAAAAATAGTTAGTTTGATATTAGTGAGAATGGTCTTCAATACAATTTTTTGTTAGGCAGTTACTTAACCTTACTTATTCAGTGACCCATATATATTGGGAATCACTATCCCGTAGTAATGGAAATGACCAATACTAAGCAAGTATAACTCTCTAGGGGTAAAAGAAATTCCCCTGCATGTATGGGGAATCAATTTACAATGGTAAAGGAATTGACACATATATAGGGGGTATTTCTCAAAAGTGGTAAATGAAATTACCCATATATGTCACCTTATATCACACAGGTGAAAATTTTTATAATATCATTTTTAAGAAAGAGACTCATCTATATCAGCTTGTATTTTAGAAGTGATATATATATATATCACACCTTTTCCATGGAAGTTTCCGATATGTATCACCATATTTGGTAGAGGTGACTTATACGTATAAAGCCCATATCAGAGAAATGACTAATAAATATCACCATTTTTTATAGATATGGCCAATACATATCATCATTTATTTTAGAAATGACCTATTTGTATTTATTTTTCCACAAAATGACCCTAAAAATCACAGTGTAGTCACATAATTTGCTAACTTTGTAATATGTAAGAACCATATCCTTTTCATGTTAAATTAGTTCCCTTTTACCGAAGTGAACTTTCTCCTACCAAGTATCCCTGGTCATATTGTATTGTTGATAGGGTTTTATCAATAGTAAGTTGTGGTATAGTTTTAATTTAATTTAATTATTGACAAGTGATTACCAACTATTATTCACAGTATCTTTGAACCAGTATATATGGTATTTCAAAGGATTCATAATGTTTATAATCAAAAAATTAATACCTATTGATTCATATTGAATGTAAATATTGTTAACTAAATTCTAAAAGGGTAAACAACTTTAGAGATTGTAGTATAAACCATGGAGATGCATTTGGGCATCCCTTCCATTCCATAACTCTATGATTTAAACAATGAATTATTACATCCAAATATTGTTATAAATTGGTGTGTCTACTCACTATAGAAAAATATTCCTTGTATATCTTGATCCTTGTGTGGCCTTTCATGTAATTTTTTTGCTCCGCGGTGTCTAGGTAAGATATATTATATCTATTTCATGTGATAAATTTATTCCTTATTTAAGTTTCCTTTCTCAATATTGTTCCTTATTACCAATTTTACTTCATCATGGAATGTTAAAACAATGATATATTTATATTTTATAGTTTTTTATTGTGGGTTTATTCCTATAAGGTTGGATGGAGCTTCTCAAGGATTCTTTGGTTATATGATTCAATTATTTTAATATGGAATTTATCATGTCTTTTATGGTAGTGTCTTTATAAACCCTTCACTAATCTCCTAGAATATAATTTTTTTTCCTTGGTATTTAATTTTTTAATTAACATATATTGATCATAAAAAACATAGATTGTTATCCCATTGAATCAAATTAAACTAAATCTATTAATTTGTTAGACCTTTTGAGATAAATGATTGAAATTACCATAATTCCATTGATTGAATCCACCTCATGAAACCCTATAATCTATTAACACACATATTAATCTATTATATTATAATCTACCACTAGTATAAGATCTAAAGACATATATCCAATGTTGTATGTTCATAAACTTCCCTTGAGCATGCCTAATTTTTTGGTTTAGTATAAGGGGTTAATATAAGAATTACTTAGTTAAATATTTTACATTACCCTCTTGGTATTATTGATCTATGTTTTTGTCTAGATTTAGGGGATGTAATATCTTTCACCATTTATTGAGTTTATGCATGGATATTTTTATCATGTTTCTTTATCTTTCTTCTTTTCCTTATTATTTAATTTCACCTTTGTAAGAGTGAAATGTTTATTCAATGTTGTGCTGATGATTAAGAGATACATTTACACTATTAATTCTAGGTAACCCATATTATTTGGGAATGTATTTTGGGAAATAAAATTGAATTGGGTAATCCAAAATAATGACGAATAATATCGAAAAATTGTGGATTAATGAATGCAGAAATGAATTTTGTAGAGAGACATTGTTTTATTTTTAATTTTGATTATATTGAGATATATTTAAGGGTTATTTATTTTAATTATATTTGGTGGGGTGTATTATTACTAGTATCTTGTCTAAAATTAAATTATTTCAAGTCGTTTCCATTATTTAGAATGACATATTGGGGCTTTAGGTTAGTGACAATATTGAGGAAAGAAGAAGGGTCTAGTGTTCTATGTTTTTTATTTATGTTGTATTGGTTTATTGGTGAGAGAGTGAGGTATGTCTTAGTAATGGGATTCCTGGGAGGTTAGGGTAACATTTTTGGATTTAGATTTTTGGAATTGTGTAGTTTTTGGTATTTAGATATTGTTCTATTAATAAGTGGTGGATGATATTGTAAAGTTATGATATTGTTGTATATTGGTGATTTTTAAATATTTGGATGGGTTTAATTAAGATATTAATTAATTAGTCAGTTAAGAGAATAATGTTTTGGGTAAGATAAGAATTTTTTATGGAATTATAATAATAATTCATAGTGGTAACTTGTATGGTGTTGTAATGTTTAATTCACCGTTATTATATAGAACTTATTGAGCCTTTTATTTACTCATAAAACACCTATTAAATATATTGTTTTATTCCTTAAAAATCAACCTAAAAATCATCATGATATTCCATTCATGGTTGGAAAAGGAAGATTATGGTCTACATACATAATCACCATAGAACAACACAATCCAATGGAAATAAATGTTTGATACACCTGGTATCATGCCCAATTTTTCATTTTGAATTGTTCTCCAAAAGTCTAGACACCCAGCATGTCAAGTAACTTGGTGACTAGAATGTTTTTAGTGGCCTCCCCATTTCTCATATATTTTATAAGAATCCATTATGGTCACCACTATGATGTTTTCTACTCCTTATTCCCAATTCTAATTCTCTAGTTCTCCAAGAAGTTATTTCCTCGAAAATTCCTTCATCTTGGACCATGACATACTAAATTCATGATATGATACTCCCTGGGATAAATGGAGACACTTCAAGCAAAAAATTACATCCTCCATGGAATTGGGAATAACATTTAGAAATTTTAAAAAAACCATCTAATGGTCCTTCTTCTCTAAAGAATTTTTTACCTCATTATGGCGCACATATCAATGTGAATAGTTCCGCCTCTATTTTCATGTCCTATATTAGACTTGTGAGTTTCCTAAGTCTATTAGGTAATATTAGTCATAATATCCATAAATAGAACCATTATTTTAGTTTTTACCCGTACTATATCTATTATTCCTAGAGTCACCCTATTCTAGGATCTATCCCCCGTCTACTACAATTATCCCAAACTAGATATTTTATTCTTGAGCTACCCATGTTTATCATTATCTTTGAGCATAGTGTTTCATAAAAACTCTCACAACCCATCCTAGAGGGGCCCGTGAAATAACTCCCCAAGCCCCCCTCTAATAGGCTAGGGGCTAGGAACTAGCACTTAGAAGGCATATCACTTATATGGGAGGCCTTAGCCTAAGTACCTACACACACCTATACATATCATGTATTATATATTGTAGAAATGTAAAAACAACTAAACAAACATGCATGCATACATATAATCTCATAACCAGAGTATAAAAAGAAGTAAAAGAAAGTAAAAAAGGACAAATACAAGCCCACCACAATGAGTTTAAAATAACAAGTACATCATGAAAGTAAGTATTATTACTACTACTGGAAAGTCATAGGAACACACCTCGCACTATCTCGTCTCACTTAGAACAATATGGTTCTTGTCCTCTAAGGACTCTGTCAAAAGTTCGGTCATCTTTAAAAGAAATGACATGTAGTGGTGAGTATAAGAATACTCTATAGGACACCCCAAAAACAAAAAACATCCAAAAAAGGAAATATATTCTGCTCTACATGGGTATATGTCTACTGGAAATATAACAAGAATATCTATATATGCTCAATAAGGACACACAGTCTAGAGGTAAGTCCCAACCATAGTATACTATCCTAGGATTCCAGCTTGAAGATTCCACATAATACTCATCCCGGAGAACACACTCTTGAGGGTCACCGCTAAGGATATGGGGTGATACCAATAACTCAATCTTGTTTAACCCTCTAGGTAAAGGATTGATGCCCATATAGGTTTGGAAACGAAGATACCAATAACTCCATCTCAAGCATGAAAATGAATAGTGGATCTCACTTTGGGCCTCTCAGAGGGATTCAAAGGACCATATCTAGGAAGTCTGACTGAAGGTATTGTAGTCCTAGGTTCCATACAGAACTTCAGGGAAAGGATAAGTGGGAAGTAACCTAACAAATATCTTCCAATATATAGATTACAAGAGATCCAACCCATATATAAAAGAGTATACGGTTTATAGTAGGTGCCACATGTCATGTACCTTGACCTCAGGTCAATCCTTTGTACATAGACAATGTAATCAAGCCATGTTTTTGTCATAGTACATGCCAATTAAATTTACCATGTACTCCACCCATGTTTAATCACATGGATCTATACTATGTACATCTTCACATGTACCAGTACATGGCCCAGTCTTTGTACTTGGTTTAAGCTATGTCTGTGTGGGGGAGTACATGCAGTGCTCCAACCCTAGTTGTCAACCCTGTGTCTGTGTACTTCCCGTCGTACCTGTTGAGTCATTGAAGAGAAACCACATTCCATGTGATAGGGGTCACATGTTTTGTGATACTTAACTTTCTCTCAAAACCCTGGTCACCATTTAGGGGGGACCACATGGAATGTAGATCCAGATTACACATAATGTTGTTTGTGATTTTTCGGAATCCCAAAAATTATCCTACATTTGATCTAGAACCTATGACCTTTGATCAAGTGATAATTTCACCATGAGATCAAATATCCTAACTCTTCAAAGCCTCACTATCATCAAAAAAAAAATCCATCGTCCTATTTTCTCAAAAAATGTATCAAATCATCTGTCATTGTTGTGCATCGAAAAATGATGAATCGAGTATCCAATGTCTTCTAAATTTTCATGTCTCCATCATTGCAACCCCATTGTGTCGTGTGGATCCTATATCAACAATATCATATCATTACAAAAAATAAAAGATTGGATACCGATCGATTTATTGGGATTCATCGAGTCATGGACCAAACAAAGAATGCATGTGATGAAAGATAAACTTGGGGAGAAAAGAACATGAACATGTAAGAGGAACAAAACTTGATCAATGTTTGTGTCAATCTAGATTAGTTTCCATTATAATTATAATTAGATAATCCACAATAACAGGTATATCCTCCCCTCAAAACCATGAAAAATTAAAACAATCCCACATGATAATTAGATCAAGGAAAATTTTCTTCATTGATTGATTCACATTTTTAATAGAAAAAATGATGTGGAAGAATCAAATAAAAACATATTCCCTACCTATATTTGGATCAAAAACTAGTTAATAAAACATTTTGTCACATTAATTGGTGAAATCCTTTGAATATGATACGCATCAATCATTGATCAATGATTTTTTCATCAATCACCAGAGAAAATTCTCCATTGTTTCTCCAAGGCCTCTCCAAGGTCTCTAGGGTTATGTGGAATACCCTATAATTCTGAAATAAAAATCTATTTAAGAACTGTTAATCACTGCATCAACAAAAATTTAATAAAATTATTTATTAAATTATTTTATTCATTTCTGCGCCTTCGATGACTTTTCCCAAAACATCTCGTGTCAACTAATGTTATGTCGTGCCTTGGAAAAAACCGACATCATGAACTCAACATTTCCCTTGGAATTTTTATCAAGGTATCTTTTTAGATGTTATACCATTTTTTAGGAAAACCATGTGTTAATGCTATATAATATATTTATTATAACTCAAACATGTATTTCGGGAACCATGGGCCTTGGAATCACACATCATCTTAGTTACTAGTCTAAAAATTAATCCATGTAATATTAAAAAATAATACATGAAAAATATGAGACATTAAATTCTACCCACCATGGGTCATTATATGCCTGAAAATAGAAAACAATGGGTAATAAAAAAGATATGGGAACTAAGCCCAAATCTGAACCACCAACTCCAGTGTGCTCTCCTAAAGATTCAGGTGCTTCCACCGTGATGCACTAAAGGAATATATCATCCATGAAGGATCCTTTATTTTTGATCCTTGATCTATAATGGTTACGCAAAAATAGTCACTCCATTCTTGATTTCCATATTTCCTTAGTCAATAATGTGTGATGGTTCATGAAAGTATCTCCTCAACTGCAACATGGGGAATAGGTCGTGTACACGGTCTAATGAAGGAGGTAGAGTTAAGAAGTACATCACCTCGACAACTCTACATAGTATTGGGAATGGTCGAGTGAACCAGAGATATAGTTTTCCACCCTGGCTAATTCTTTATAATCCATGTCAATTTGAAACCCATATAAACACATTGTCTCCTTCCTCGTAATCCAAAGGCCTCCATCGCCTATCAACAAAAGACTTATGACGACTCTATGTAGTCTTCATCAGATTCTGGATGATCTTCACCTTCTCTATTATAGTTCACGCCAACTATGGTCCCATGAGTGCTAACTTACCTAGGTTAGTCTAACAAATTGGTGACCTACAGGGTCATCTATAAAAAGACTCAAATGCCTCCATACCGATGGTGGGATCATAGATTTTATTATATGAAAACTCCAATATTGTTAAGTGATCCTCCAAACTACAACCAAATTCAAACATAAAAGCTCACAACATGTCCTCCAAAACATGAATGGTTCTATTAATCAAACCATTGGTTTTTTGCTGGAACGCAATTCTCAAGAATAACTAAGTCCCGAACACCTCATGTAATCCCGTTCACAACTGGGATGTGAAGCGATCATTATGATCAAATATAATCATCGATGGATCTATATTGAGTTTAAATATCTCTATCATATAGAGGCGTCCCAATCTATCAACTAAACATTTCTCTCATATATCTAGAAATTGGGCCCACATAGTGATTTGGTCTATAATCACCTAGATGGTATTGTGTCCCATGGACATATAGGGTAAGACCATAATGAAGTCCATAGACATCTAATCCCACTTCTACTGTGTGACCTCAAAGGGGTTGAGCTAAACTCCCTAGAACTTTGTGCTCAACCTTCACTTGTGTACAAGTGATGCATCGAGAGACAAAATCTTAAACTCCATTATTCATCCCTGACCACCAAAACTAACATCGGAGTTTATAACTCCCTGAGACTTTATAATCTTTTCATTTATAAATAAATTTACTTTTGTTTCATTTTTTATATTTATGCAATGTTGTGTTAATCTTACACTATACACAATAATTAGTAGGCTTGCATTACACACAAGCCCTAATTTTACCGAACAACAATATTATTGAAATATTAGTATTTAATATAATAAAAAATATAGATGCTAAATTAGTGATTATGAGTAGTATTAAACAAATTTTAAATTTTACATATTCTATATAATTTTAACATTCATCTTATGTATTTTATAGGCATGATACCGGAAAATATTCCATTTTTTTGATAAAAGAAGTATTTTTCAAAACATATAGTTTGGAACCCTTTTGATGGTGCACCCATTTTAAATCTATTTTTTCAAATATTTATATATTATATTTAAACAAAAAATCATCTTTGGAAGTGGGACATAAAAATTTTCTTTGGATGGATTTTTTATAATTTTCGGATATGTTTTAAGTTTTGATGAAGAGTAAAAATACAATAAAATTTAATTCAAATCAACTTTATTCATAAAAATAATTTTTTTGGATAAATTATATTCTTGAATTGTTTTAAAGTAAAAATAGAATATATTTTTACCAATTAATATAATTTTTCTCAGTGGAGTTAATTTTACCATGAATTTTGATGTAATAACATTTCAATCTTTTTTTAATGTTTTTACTTTTAAAAACTCATTTTTCATTCAAAAATGAGATTAATTTTAAATTAATTTCTAAAGATTTTGTGTTTTTAATTTTTAAAAATATATTTCATGTTTGGAATTACATGTTCAAAATTATGTAAATAAGTTCCTTTTATTTTTATGTATTATAAATAGTAACTTTAGTAGTCTTTTTTATCACCGTGGTTAATGGTAAATTGGGTAATTAATGGTAAAAATGATATTATTAAATTACACTGACACCTATAAAAATTTTATTGTATGACTAAATTCGACCCTTATCACCTATGTTTCTAAATTAAATCATTTACTGGACCCTTCTCCAGGAATATGATATGATTATTGTTAAAATTAATGAATGTGACAAAATGTTACACTCTCATTTGGTATAAGTATAATAAATTTAATATAGATATCACCAAGAGATAATATCGATTATAAATAGTATCTAGAAAGATAGAATAAATTCCTACATCATCGAAATTTATAATTACCCTTAATGATGACATAATTGTGACCCCAAAATTATTTGATAATAGAAATATCAAATAAATGATATTAAAACTATTAAAATAAATATACTTTTACATAATTAATGACATTAAATAATTTTATGGATACCTTAGGCATGTTAGAGACATATTAGAAGTAATGTTTCGAAGTAATCATGTTTATTTATATTTTTAAAAATGAAAATATTGAATAGTATTAAAATTCACTTAAATGATATTTTAAAAGAAATACTATTTAATTATATGATATAAAATTCATAAAAATATAAGGTTCATAAAAATTGTTTGGATAATTTCAAGGATTTCATAAATGGTCCATTTTTTTTTTGGAATTTTATAGTAAGTATATTCACCAAATAGTGTAAAATAGAAGAAGACATGATAAGAGTTAAAATGTTTAACTAAGGGTTAAATCCAAATGATAAGGTTTATTTTATGACCTAAACATGTATAAAATTAATTGGTTGAGGTTATTCATACCTTTACACATATTAGACTCTAAATAAATCACTTTAGAACTATTTAAAACCAAAAATCAGTCTATAATTAATTAATATTTTAAGATTTTTGAAAAGTTCCCCTCGACTCTCTTATAAAATGGAACTTATCCTTACCCTTAATTCACATCTATAATGCACTTTGTATTGGAAAGAACCTACCCACTCCTCCTCCTAACTTCTCTCACTAAATCTTATAGGCCATACATTGGGTAGAAATCCATCTTATGGAGTCCTTTGTGAAAATCAAAAGGAGAAACCATAAAAGGAGGTAATAGTTTTATCACATCTTTCAAAGTTATTTTCTTCTTCTCCTTAATATTTATATGTATTTTTTTCATACCAAATTAATAACTAAATCATCTACTATATGTTTATATTTTTTTTTATGATTATGTAAAAAATATATTTCTCCTTTCACCCATCTAATGAAAAACAATATCATCATGTGTGTGTACGTACTGCTTACTGTCTCCACACCATGGTGAAAACTATTTTTAATTTATACATTATTTAAATGGGTATATTAATGATTATAATGGATTTAAATAATAAATATATCATGATAATTATTATTTATAATTAATACACCATCCAATTCTATACCATTTAACCATAAATTAAATGATACCATCGCTTGGGCGTATGTAGGCCTACCATCTCCACGACGCGATGTGATTCATTCTCCAAGTTAACAATTCAAGAATAATTATAAAACTTATATGGTGTGTAAAAATAATACTTATGAACATAATTTCATTTTAGATATGAATAAAATATAGAAATATTATTACTAAAGGGACATAATAGAATTATATATAAAATCATAAATATTTTTATAGTTATTTTATAATATAATAACTTGATTTCGCAATTATAACATAGGTTAATTCACCCTCGACTAAAGTAAATTACAACGTAAAGGTTAATTTCAAAATTTCATTATTATCTAAGGCTATTTATACCAAAGTATCTACTTGGAAATCATTATCATACCTGTCCATGTTTTAAAAAATGTTTTTTCAATTTATTATTAAGAATTGGTTAAAGACATTTTTATCCATTTTTTAATTTTTATAAAACAATTAGAAAGTAATATTTCTTTCATTTTCTAAACAAGGTATTTTATGAAATTTTCAACAAATTAAGGAAAGAATGATTTTTAACATATATGGCGCGAGTAGTTATTTTATATCGTTTTTATGCCTTAATGTTTTGAAGGATACCTAAAAATATTACAAGGTTTTTTTCAAAAGAAATTTTTGCTTCTATAATTGTGTGGATTTTAAATGATTTCAAAGTAATAAAGGGATATTTATCTCAAAGATTTTTAATGATTTTATTAGATTATTTTCATTTATGTCAACATCATTTATTAGATTTTATGCTTAATTGATGTTGATTTATTATGATAAAATATTTCATATTGTATTGAGTGTTTTAAGATACGTTTGACTGTGGATGTTTTATTTCGATGCCATTCATGGTTTAGGGTTAAAGTACTAACATTTTGTATACTAGTTTTAAAATGAATATTTATGTTATGTTTCACCATCTTCATATGAGGAATGCATTATACTTAGTAAGTGATGGGTGGGGACCTATATAAACCCTTGATGCATTTGTAGGTCTCATAAGACAAACTAGTGTCTTGGCACATGGCCTTGATGGTATGGTTATGTATGGTCTTGGCATGAGGCCTTGAAATTATGGTTATGATGTCTGGTATTATGAATTCCCTCATTATGAGCTTAGTTATTGATATTAAATGTGATTATTCAACTAATATAATATCAATTTTAATGTTTAAATTGCGTTATTTGATTTATTTTTTCCATATTATGTTCAATTTTATGTATATAAGGCTTGTATTTTAGTTTTGTACATCCCTTAAAAGATTATGATTATTTATGAAAGCTTATACTATATTGTTTAACCTTACTGAGCATCTATGTTCAATCATTTATTATGTTTTATTTTCCGAGGATGCCAATAAGTGTTCTATGGTTGATATAAAGGGTTAATCTATGAGAATAATATTATTCTCAAAGGATTATATTTGTATTATTTTATGTTTGAAATTTCATTGTAAAGTTCATGTATGTAATCTGTTTTTCAATACTGCTAAATGGATCGGTACTTCATGATTTTATTCCTTGTGATTGTTCTAATGTATCAAAATAATACACTTACTCCAAGACTATGGGTTTGGGGTGTTATAGTTGGTATCATATAAAGTTTAGAAACAACCTTGGAATCTAGATTTAGAAAACAAAGATTAGGGATCATAACCCTAAGATTGAATTTGATTATAAGTATAGTGGAACATCATAAAATTTTGGAAATGTAGATATTATGTGGGTATTCCTAGAAATTAAATCCTTATATGGATACTACAAGTGGACATGGTTCTAGAGAAAATGTACCTAGGAGTAATAACTCTGACAAGGGGTTCTAAGCTCGACATGGGGTAACCTGGTACTCGAAAATGGGCCTTACAGTGAACCTATTTTGACACTCCCAGGGGATATGCATAGGATAATTAACATTTTATTTACCTACCATTATAAAGGATTTAAAAGTAGGGATTCCCCCAAAATAAACAAATTTTATGACTCTAGGATTTACAGTGCATAAATTTATGTTATGTTTTATACCATATTTATAGTTATAAAAAGTATATAACTTTATATGACAATCCAGTATTTGAAATCTTCTAGAAATGGAACCTAGTATATGGATTGTGAACTCCACTGATGACCATGACCTAAAAAGTAATAAGGATCATATATTTTATAGTCTTCATCCAAAATTTCAAAAGCAAATAGTCTCCCATGTATTCTCATCATATGAGAAAATATTATCATGTGTTAATAAGGAAAGTAAATACTTTTCTGAGTCTTATGGTTTTGAAGGGAAGTAAGAGAAGAAGAGAACGACAAAGAAAAAGATGGCTAAAGGGAATAAGGGAAATAAGGATTTCCCCACATGTGATAACTGTTGAAAGAATCACCTTGGTAAATTCATGAAGGGAATGGGAAATTATTATAAGTGTGTAGAAAAATACAAAAATTTCAGGACAAAAAATGTAAGAAAAAAGTTTCCAATGTATAATGCTTCAATTGCATGGAGATGGGACACTATGTGAATCAATGTCCCAATCGTCAAAGTAATATACCCCAGATGATGCTTTTGGATAATGATCAAGGTATGATACCATCGTAGATGAAGTGAAATGATTAATATTCCTATTCAAGAATTATTTTTTGGAAAACATTATTAGAAATATACTAGTTATAATAAATTTGGAGTATATAATCATTATACTACAGTACTATTTCATTAAGGATTTGAGATTATATGGTATTAAGAAAAGTGACACAGTTGGAAGTTAAACGTTTTGGAAAATATATGGTTGATGGAATGATAACCCTTAATATTTTTAAAAAACATGGATAATAATGTTGGAATAAAGAGATGACATATTTGAATTATGTGTATTTGAAATTATATACTACCTTGGAACTGATTAATGGTTTGTTTATTCTATCATTGTTGGAGTTTAAAACATTTTTGTATTTAATGATTATATCCAATATTCTATGTTTTACATAAGGAATAAGGAATCATAAACCTAATAAATAATGTTTAATGGTAATTCATGGTATTAACATGTTTTAAGAAAATACATGATAAAGGTATTCAAATGTTTGTTATGTGACAAGAAAAGATCTGAAATATTTTATGTGACCAGGATTATAAATTTTTGTATTGTGAGTTTGTACAGATGTATTTTGGATAAATATAAAGGTTGGAGTGGATTATGATGAAAATTGGATAGTATTTTTTAATGATATAACATTTCTAAGATTATATTTAGAATGTTATAATAATATAGTTTAAAGAAAAATAATCCTCACAAGTTGGGCGAAACCCTGTCGCGTCTGGAAAGGCCATGAGAGTTGAACCCGCAACTGAAAGGAGACAAGAGTGCATCACTTGCCACTGGCCTACATGATGTCTCGGTTTGTATAATGTAGTTTTTTGTATTTAAATGGTATCACAGATAAAGTATAAGTTCATTTTTTGAACACTATACTATTAATATAAGTAGAGTATTTTTAAATTTTATTGTCTTTTGGAGATAAGGATGAGTTTGTTGTAGAAATTAGTTAAAGGATTGAGATCTACTTATTTAGTAAGTATTCTTCATTTTTTTCTTATTATAAGAAGTAAGTTTATTCATATAATCTAGGGAAAGGATCATAAAAAGAAAATTATTTTATAGTAATTTATTTTTTGATCAATAAAATGGCCCCTTGGATCATCGTAGATTTATAGCTTTGTGTTGTTCACTTTTTCCTAACCATTTCCCTATCACTCTCCATCAAAACTTGATGGTTACATTTTCTTTCACCTCTATGTTTTCCTACATGAAACCCTAGTATGTATTATCTCTAGTGACCTTTATACTTCCATTTATTTATTTTAAAGTGTGGTTATAATTAATTCTTTTCTTATGTGAGATTTCTGTAAAGATGTTTTTAAATGTTAAACCCCTAGTTTTGGATCCAATGTTAAAATTTCAAGGATGCAATTTATTGAAGTAGGGGAGAATGTAAGTGCACGACACTTTATAATATTTTCATTTATAAATAAAATTAATATTATATCTTTATTTATTTTTATGAAACACAATTGTAATCAAAATCAATACACAATAATGAGTTTCTCTGCATTATATGCAAGACCCAGTATTTTCAAACAAAAATATATTAATAAAATATTATTTTTTAATATAATATATAACCTTGCTATTATATTTGAAGTCAAGAATTTTATTATTCACATTTTAAATTTTATAAATTATAAATAATTTTATCACTAATCTTATGTATTTTCTAGACTTTATATAATAAAAGAATCCATTTTTTTGGATAAAAGAAGTGTTTTTCCAGAAATACAGTTTTATTGCCTTTTGATGGTGCACCCATTTTAAAACTATTTTTTAAAACATTTATATATTCTATTTAACATAATAAACATCTTCTTTGGAAGTAGGACATAAAAATTTACTTTGGATGAATTCTTGATATTTTTCTGATAAGGATTTAGTTTTGATGAATAGTAAAAATATACTAAATTTTAATTGAAAAAAACTTTATTCGTCAAAATATGTTTTGTGGATAAATTATTTTATTGAATGTTTTTAAAGTAAAAATATAATAAATTTTTACCAGTTAATATAATGTTGTTCATTGGCACTATTTTTACCATTAATTTTGATATAAAAACATTTCAATCTTTGGAATGATATAACTTTTTAAAGCACCTTTTTCATTCTGACAAAGGGATTGATTTTAAATAATTTAATAAAACTTTTTAGTTTTGAATTTTGAAAAATTATTTCAATATATGGAATCAGTGGGCCCAAATTATGTAAATAGGTCCCTTTTATTTATAGGTTTGATGAATAGTAATTTTATTAATTTTTCTATTACCGCGATTAAGGGTAAATCAGGTAATTAAAGGTAAAAAAAATTTATAAAATTAAAGTAACACCTATAAAAATTATATTGGATGATTAAATTCAACCCTTATCACCTATGATTCTAAATGATATCATTTAATAGACCCCTGTCCTGAAATATGACATTAATATTGTTAAAATTAATGAATGTGACAAAATGTAACACTCTCATTTCATATATATATAATAAATTTAAAATAGAGATTATCATGAGATAAAATTGATTAAAAATAGTCTCCAATTATGACATAATAGTGATGAAAAAATTATTTTATTAATATGGATATCAAATATATGATATCAAAAATATTAAAATACATTTAATTTGACTCAATTAATGAAATTCACAAATTTTATAGATAACATATACATGTTAGTGACATATTTAAAGTATTTGTTTTAATTTATCATGCATTTTTATATTTTTTTAAATGATAATATTGAATAGTATAAAAATTTACATAAATGATATTTTTTAAAAAAATACTATTCTATTAAGTGATATAAAAGTCATAAAAATAAAAATTTCATCCAACTAACTTGGATAATGTCAAAGATGTCTTAAGTGACCCAATTGGGGTTCTTTTGGAATTTTATAATAACTATATTAACCATATAGTTGAAAAATACAAGAAGACACAAAAATAGTTAAACTGTTTAACTAAGGGTTAAATCCAAAAGATAGGGTAACTTTTATGACCTAAACATTACTAAATTTCATTGTTTTAAGGGATTTGGACCCATACAAATATTATCATCAAAATAAATTACTTTAGATATTTTTTAAAATCAAAATAAATCTATAATAAATTAATATTTTATGATTTTCCAAAAAGCGCCTCTCACCTCTCTTAAAAAAAGGAACATCTCCTCCTCTTTAATTCACTCATATAAATTCATATGGATTGGAAAAAACCTTCCCAATTCTACTCTGAAATTCCCTCAATACATCATATAGTCCATACTTTGAGAGTAAATACACCCTAAAGAGTCCTTTTGTGCAAACCAAAAGGAGATACCTTAAAAAGATGTAATTTTTTTATCACCTCTTTCAAAGTTCCTTTCTTCTTATACTTCCTCCTTATATTTGGTTTCCATACCGAAGTAATATCTCCATAATATACTGTATTCTGTGATTTTTTATGATTATGATACAACCATATTACTTATTTTACCCATTTTACAAAAAACAATATCACCATGCGTGCATACGTACGACTTAACATCTCTACACCGTGGTGCAAACTATTTCTCATTTATACTTTATTTAGATGGGTATAATGATGAGTATAATGTATATAAATCATGAATCTATTATGATAATTATTATTTATAATTAATATAACATACAATTCTATGTCATTTATCTATCAAGTGAATGATATCGTCACACGGGCGTATGTACGACCTACCGTCTCCACGACGTGACGAAATTAATTCTCCACATTAACCATTCAAGAATAATAATAAAATTTATATGGTGATCAAAAATAAAAATTATGAACTTAATTTCATTATGTATATGATTAAAATACATCTTATTCATAACAAATATGACTTACTTGACAAAACTTGAATGGGAAAAGAAGCAGTTAACGCCCAAAACAACATTAATAGTGAAATATTATAACCAAAAGGATATAAGAGGATCATATATGATATCATAAATATAGATATGGTTCCCTTAAAATTTTCTATCATTATATTACTATTATATAAGAGGTTAACCCACCCTCAACTAAAAGAAATTACAACTTAATGGTTAAATTCACAGTCTCATTACTATCTAAGGTTATTTATTCCTAAGTATATACTGGGACATATTTATCATTGATGTCCATTTTTCAAAGAATGTATTTCAAAATATTATCATCATTTGTTTTAAATAATTTTTATCCATGTTTTAATTTTTATAAAACATTTTGAAAGGAATCTTTTTGTCATTTTCTAAATGAGTTACTTTCTAAACATTTTGAAAAATTAAGGAGAAATGATTTTTTAACTTATATGGCATGAGTGGCTATTTTATTCCATTATAAAGCCTTAAAATTTTGTAGCTTACCTTACAATATTACAATGTTATTTTCAAAATATATTTTTTCTTTTTAAATTTCACCACATTTTGATGATTTCAAACTCTAAACTTATATTTGTCTCGATGAGTTTTAATGATTTTATTAGACTATTTTCAGCTATGGAAACATACTTTATTTGATTTTATAATAAATTGGGGATGATTTATTATGATAAAATATTCCATATTGTATTGAGGTTTTTATGATATCTTTGACTGTGGATGTTCAACTTTTATACCATTCACTGTATATGGTTAAAGAATTATCATTTTGAATACTAGTTTTAAAATGAATGTTTATGTTATGTTTCACCCTTTTAATATGAGGAATGAATTGGACTTAGTAAGTGATGGGTTGGGCCCACTATATTCCCTAGATGAATCAGCAGGTCTCATGAGACAAAATAGTATCTTAGAATAAGGCCTTGATGGTATGGTTTTACATGGTCTTCGAACGAGTCCTTCATGGTATGGTTATGATGTCCGACATTATGAATTCCTTCGTAATGAGATTAGTTATTGATAGTACATGTGATTATTCGACCAGTAAAATATCCATGTGAATATTTAAATAGAATTATTTGATTTATTTTTTCCATATTATGTTCATATTTATGTTCATAATGCTTATTTTTAGTTTTATACATGCCATAAAATTTTATGATTTTTTATGAAAGATTCTACTATATTTTTTAACATTACTGATCATCTAATCTCACCCCATTATTATGTTTTATTTTATCAGTATGATAAGAATTGTTTTATGATTGATATGCAGAGTTAATCTAAGAGAATAATGTTGTTCTCAAAGAATTATCTATGTTGTATTTTATGTTTGAAATTTTAATGTAAAGTTCAGGCATATAATCTGTTTTCCAAGACTTCTAAACCGATTGGTCCTTCGGGATTTGATTCCTTATAATAATTCAAATATATTAAAATAATGCACTGGATCTGGGCTTCAAGGATAAGAACATTATAGAACTCCTAGTACATCACTTCCACACCTGGATGTCCCACAAAGTAGACGTATGAAAGACTCTCAAAACATCATCTTGAAACATCACTCATACTATTGTGTGTCCTCTGAAAAGAACGATTTGCTCCCCACATTTCGAAAAATTGTTAGGAGTATGTTCAGTAGATATCTGATTATGTAGGGTCTCGTAGTTAGTATCCCCTTGTTGTGCCCCCACCATGAATTTTTGGGAGAGTGGATGGGTTACAACCATCGATTGGAGGTATGGAGATCTATCTCTATCCAAAAAGGATAATTGTGAGGAGGACAAATGCTTAGATGCCCTATTCAAAAAATGTGAACAATATCTCCAAGTGAGAGAGTATTTTACTACGTTCCCCTTTCTAGGAGTTTAGAAAATATCCAAGTCATAGTCCTCGAAGAACTCTCGTCATCGCCTCCATCTCAAGTTCAGATCCTTTTGAGATAAGATATACATGAGGATCTTATGATAAGAGTTGATGATAAAATTATCACCCATCAGGTAGTATCACTACATTTTCAATATGAATAATACCACTGTTATCTCAAGATCATGGGCCATATAGGTTTTCTCTTATGGTCTCAAAAAGCTTAAACCATAAGCACTTGCCACTTTCCTCTACATCAGAACACAACCAAGCCTAGTCCCTAATACATCATAGAACATGACGTACTTGACACCAACCTCTAGAAATCTCAAAATGGGAGTTCTGGTAAAACTCTACCTATACTATTGAAAATTCTGTCGGAACCTCTATGTCTACACAAAAGGTTTCCCATTTCGAGTCAATGTTGACATGGGTATTGATATCTTAGAAAAATTTGATATGGCTCTCTAGTAATAGCAAGTCAACCAATGGATTCTTCTCACTTCTATCACAGTTTTGGGTGACTACAAAGCTAACACTTCATCGACTTTGGCTGGGTCCACTTCTACTCCATCTGCTGAGATAGCATGTCCCTAAAATTTGTCTACATTTAATGAAAAGTATCACTTACAGAGATTTATTTAAATATTGTTCTCTTGGAGTATGTCTATATCCATACTCAAGTGCCTCACGTTCTCCTCTTTGAATTCCGAGTACACAAGAATATCATCGATGAATACTACAATAAACCATTCTAAGTAAGGAAAAAAGATATGTTTTCTGAGTCCCATTAACACTGCTAGGGATTTCATCATACCAAAGGGAATCATTAAGTACTCATAGTGACCCTAGAAATATATGAATGTCGAGTTTGGTATAATCTCATCATGTACATGCAACTGGTGATAGCCTAATATGAGTTCAACCTTTGGGAACCATTTTCCCCTCTAAACTGATCAAAGAGTTCATCGATCCTTGATAGTTTATACTTGTTTATCATGGTCACTAGGTTAAAGCTCTTATAGATAACACACAATATCAAGATCTCATCTTCCTTCATGTAAAAAAATAGGGCTTCCTAAGAGCAGGATGGGATGGTGGCTCAAGGGGTTTCAGGGACCGCGAATCCTGGATCTACAGATAACTCCTCGGAGAAATTCAGAGGAGATTATGTGGCTGGGGAAAATGGAGAATATGTTCGCCACAAGGAATTGTTTTCACTCTCCGGGAAGGATAGGAATGTCCCCTCTCATGCTGGAATGGAAGGTATTCTATTATTTCTTGGGTTCTCACCCCCAAGGGGGCACGGCTTTGGAAATTCAACGAAATGATGAAAAAGATCTCAGATTTTGGGGATTTGATGATTGGAGGATGACGACAATGGGAAAGGGATAATACCATGTTGTCTTCCCCTGTGATGAGAGTAAGAGGAGGGTGTGGAGAAAAGGCACTCTACCTTTGAACCCTGGATTCTTATGTATCCAGGAATGAGATATGAATTTTGATCCCATGAGAGTTCGATGCAGGCACACCCAACTGTGGATTAGGATTTACAAGCTCAATTGGCTCTATTGGCATCCGTGTATCCTATAGAACATTGCCTTGGCTGTGGGTAATCCAATTCAGATGGATATACAAACAGATAATCCTAGATATGGGCATTATGCTCGTGTCTTGGTTGAAGTTGATTTGTCTATCACATTAGTGGAAGAAGTTCTCCTCACAATGAGGGATGATAGCATGATATTGGAAATTCTCTATGAAAGGAGGCCCAAATTTTGTATGAATTGTTTGATATTTTCTCACCTGACCTCTGAGTACAGGAGGGACAAAATATGCTCGTTGTGTGATGCAAAAGGGCATGATGGTACCATGTGCAAAAAAAGAAAGGGCAAGGTAGAGACTTTGCCTTTACAGGGTGATGGTGGTTCTGACCAGGTGCCATTATTTGATGGGGGGAACCTCAGGAGGATAAGGGACCTCTGGCTGAAGGGGCGGATCCTCAGGTAATTGGAACTGCTTCTGGGAACACACATGGAAGTATGGTTTCATCGCCTGCTGCTGTGCGGATTGAAGTGGAACAGGCTGATTCTGAGAAAAGTATCTCACAGAATTTTAATATTGTGGGGCAGGCTAGAGGTCTGGTTGCATTGTCTACTGCTGCGTGGACTGAACTAGAGTAGTGGGGCACATGTTGTTTCCTGCATGATACTGAGTTGTGAGGATTCTAATAGAGTCGGAAAACCGAGGCCTGAGCATGGTGAAATTCTAGGAAATGACAAGAATGGGTGTGGTCCAGGCACTACTCATGCAGCTATATCTGACCCAGATGGAGTCTTTGTCCAGGTTTCTCCTTAAAAAGTGGCTAGGAAGAAAAAGGAAATTAACACTGATTATTCCCACCTGAAAGGTAAGAACATGTTCACTCCTATGAGTGGGAAACTCTGGTCTAATGAAATGGAAGAGGTTGATGCCAAAAGTTCGGCTGGTCTTGAGGTTGTTTCTGGTGTGGATGATGCTTCATGCAATGAGCAGGCTGGTGTGAATTATGTCAGCAAATAGAAGGAGAGCAGTGAGGCTGTACAATCTTGCGAGTCCTCCAATTCCACCTCTAGGGGAACTAAAAAAGGTAAAGGCAAGAAAGGTAAGACTCAAAGTGCTTCTGAGAGAATAGAGGGCCCCCATACAAGGTTCAGGGCTCAGTGTTAATGAGAATTTTATATTATAATTGTCAAGGGCTGGGAAACACCCATACGGTCAGAGCCCTTAGACATTATATCATGACCTATAAACTGATGCTTGTCAGAATTGCTGAGCCAAAGATTCTATTTTGCAATTAGAGAAGGCTTCAAATTGAGTTCTCTTGGATTCAATATGATATCCAGAAATCATATTATCTTGAACATGGACCACTTGTGGGTCTTGAGACATGACAGCATCCAAATTAACTCATTCGTTAATGGACATCAGAATATTCTACTTAGATGTAATATTTCTGGATGGAATATTTCTGTCTCGTTTTTCTATGCCTCCACTTCTTACTTGAGGAGAAGGGAACTCTGGGAGGTTCTCAAAGCAACATCACTAAGGATGGATCAAAGGTGGATGCTTCTTGGTGACTTCAACACTGTTTTGACGCATGATGAAAAAACTGGGAAGAATTTTAATGGGGTTGCAGCCTATGATTTATCTAAGTGTATTGATTCCTGTAATTTAATTCAAATCCCTCTTGCTAGAACTGATTTCACATGGTGTATATACACATGGTAATGGAAGAAATTCAGTAAACTTGATCGATTCCTTGTGAAAATTGATGAACAGAATGACATACATGGGTTCTCTGGGTTTACTCTTCCCAAGTATCAGTATGATCATAATCCAATCATTGTTGATGTTAATTTCCAGAGGATTAGGTCAGTCCCCACACCCATTCAGTTTAATAATGCTTGGCTTGTCATCCCAGGGTGTAGGGAAATTGTCATGGAGGCTTGGAGGCATGAACCCATTGGGAGTCCTCTATACAGAATTGCTGTCAAACTGAAGCATCTCACAGGACTACATAAGGAATATAGCAGGAAATCTTTTTCTAAAATTGATGGGGATATTCAAAAGGCTGAGGAGGATCTTGGAAAGATTTAGATCGAACATGAGCATCATCCCACCCTGTTTAGGGAGGATATTATAGCGCAGAATAAGCTTAATGACCTTCTCATGGTTATGGAGAGGCTGGATAGGAATCGGTTGAGTGTGAAGTGGCTTAAGGATGGTGACAGGAACTATAAGATCTTTAATAGAATGCATAAAAATAAGAGAGCATGTGCTGGAAACAATATGATGAGAATTGGTAACCAAATTTGTTCTGTTGATGATGGGATAACATCAGATGTTGTTGATTATTTTAAAGGTTTGTACTTTGATACTGGAAAACATTGCTCCACTAACCTAGTGGACAACATCAGCCCCTATATTGATGAGCAGATGAATCGGTCTCTCACAGCCCCTCCTTCTAAGGAGGAAATCAGATCTGATCTCCTCTCTCTTAATCTTGAGTGTTCTCTGGGTCCTGATGGCTTTACTAATAAATTTTTTATGTTCTACTGGGATATTGTGCAGGATGATATTGATCATGCAACAAAGGATTTCTTCTCCCATTCATATATGCCCCATGGGATGAATTCGTGCTTCATTGCACTCATTCCAAAGAAGGAAAATGGTCTTGACATTAAGGACTTCAGACTTATTGCTCTTGGGAATACAATTCCTAAACTCATCAACAAGATCATTATGTGCAGGTTTGGTGGAATTGTTGGAGGAATGATCACTGAGAATTAATTTGGATTTTTCCCTGGAAGAAACATATAGCAATGCCTTTTCATGGCCTCTGAGAGTGTTAACCTCATGCGAAGGAAGCCAAAGGAAGGGAACTTTTCCCTTAAGATTGACATAACTAAGGCATTTGATACCATTAAATGGAGCTTTATAATTGAGATACTTCGCACACATGGGTTCTCGAATTGTTTTCAGAACATTATTGGAACTATTCCTAGATCCTCAAGGATGTCAATTCTTGTGAATGGTGCACCGAGAGGATTATTTTATTTATCAAGAGGCATTCGGCAAGGTGACCCATTATCGGGTATTCTGTTTGCCATTGTGGAGGATTATTTAAGTCGATGCATCAATGATCTTGCTCATATGGGTATGTATAAAAGGATGAGGGCCGGTATTAATGATCATGCCCCATCCCATATTCTATATGTTGACGATATCCTATTTTTGTGGCAGGCCTCAAGGAGAACCATATCTAATATTAAGTCTCTTTTCACTCATTATGAGGATGTGGATGGATAGGCTATAAGCTGGGACAAGTCCTCAATTGTTTTTGGAAATGGAATCCCTGTTGGAAAAAGGAATAGGATCACTCATTATCTTGGGGTGGAGTAGGGATGCCTTCCCTTTCAGTATCTTGGGGTGCCTCTTTTCTAGGGAAGGGTGAAATGACGATATCTTGAAGGTATTTATGACAGAATTACTCATCAGCTTGCCAGTTGAAAGGGGAAATCCATGTCCATGGATGGGAGGATTTTCCTTGTGAATTTAGATATTACATACAAATTTGTTTACTCATTATCTCTCTACAAATGGCCACAAGGATTGATTAAGGAACTTCAAGGCCTGGTGAGAAATTTTATACGAACAGGATCAATCAATGAAAGGAAGTTGGTCACAATAAAGTGGAAGGAATGTATAAAATATGTGGAAATGGGAGTATTAGGAGTTAAGGATCTTCATACATTTAATGATGTTCTGATTGGAATGTTCACTTGGAGGCTGATATCAAATGATGTTGATGATGAATTCCAGTCAGGTAGGTTCACAAAGAGGCTGGTTAATGGTTATAAATACCACCTCCAGTCTTCTATATGGGCCTCTCTTAAGCAGGCATATGCAAAGATTATGGAGGATTCTAAATGGCTGGTCAGTAGGAACTCAAATCTTAGCTGTTAGAGCACCTTGTGGTTGGATCGGCCCTTGCAAATCACGAATATCACACCTAAAGTTGCTTCTTTATCCATCTCGGATCTCCTCTCATATCAATCTTTGCATGAGATTAATATTTCTGATTATGTGCTGTCTCAAATTAACAGTTATGCTTTTATGGATTATGACAAATTGATTTGGCTACACAATAGGAATGGGATCTTTGACACAAAATAATTCTACAAGATTGCATGTGGAGGGACTGACCACGCCCCAACCTGGCTGCTGAATTTTTTAGCTCCATTCATTCAGCCAGCCCGGTTTATCTTACATAAGAGGGTCTGGAAAAACAGACTCCCCACTTTTGAAAACTTGAAGCGAGCTGGATTTCAGATGGCATCCAGGTGTGCTATTTGTAGGGCTAGAGAAGACACTATGCAGCATGTGTTTATGGAGTGTGATCATTCCCGTCAACTCTGGAACTACTTGGGTGTGCTATTCGGATTAGAGGTGGATTCCAGAATCCATATTTTTGATTTGTTGTTCGAACTGCTATAGGTTCACTGCAATGAGAAGATTTTAAACCTTTTTATTACTACTATTGCAGGCGTTTTTACAGCCTTGTGGGACTCAAGGATCAAGGCCTTGTTTTATAGTGTGGTTGTTGATGTCCGGAAGGGAATGAGCTCCATCCACAGGGATGTATACGCTGCATTAGTGATCCAAGATGGTGTAATGTCTAACACCATTTCTGACCGCCAAATTCTTAGGATGCTTGGTGTTTCAGGCCGTCCAGGCAAACCTAAGATGCTTAAACATATCAGATGGATACCACTGATTGAACCGTGCCTCATTGAAAATGTTGATGGAGCCGCATCAGGTGTGTCGGTTCCACCTGGATGCGGAGGAGTCTTCCACACGTTTCATGGGTTTGTTAAGGGATGCTTTTATCATTACCTTGGCCTTGGTACTGCTTTTGAAGCTAAACTTTGGGCCATGATTCATGCGATAAGGTATGATGTCCAATTTAACTGGAAATCGCTCTGGATTGAATCTGACTCAATGACTGATGTTCATGCCCTGAGCACTAGAACGCGAAATGTACAGTGGCATGTGCTGCCTCAGTGGGCTGACTGTCTCTGCCAAGTCAATCAATTAAAGATGGGTGTCTCCCATGTGTATTGGGAGGCTAATCAGGTTTTGGATACACTTTCTAAAAAGGCTATACTTCATCTTGATATGATGTGGTCTTTCACGGCCCTGGATTATTGTGCTCCGATGGTGGAGGCGGATCGATGTGGTGTCTTGCACACTTACTTATGTAATAACCCCTTGTATGCCTGACTCCTTTTTTATTATATATTTTTTTGAGGATCGGCTCATGCTGGACCCTGATCTTCTTGCCAGGGCTTCCCAGGATGAAACACTAGGTTAAACAAATCCCTTTTTTTGGAAGTCCTACAACTGGAAACTCAAATCAAAAATCTCTATGGGATCTATCTGATATGGTAGAGAATGTATCACTTTTATATTTGGTTGTAGATAAATGTAGAAGTCTATCTATCAATGTGGTGGTAAACCTTGATCATCCTTAGTGAAGACATCCTTATAATCCACCACCACTATAGGAAACTAGGAACTCCAAATATCCACTACACCAAGGGTTACTCTAGACAATTGATGAGTAATTGGCTACACTCTCAAATGAACGAGTCTATCATGCACTGCTTGGGTTTCCTTTGCATTTTTAAAGGAAAACATGGTTCCATCACTCCAGGAACATGAAATCTTTCACCTAAAATAGTCAATATAGGTAGTATGTTTAGATAACCAATATATACCATGAATTATGTTGTAGTTCCTCAATGATACTAACAATAGATTCCATCAGAAACTCTAACCTCAAAGATATAGTTCACACAGTCAACACAAGTGTGTGATTCCTGAGTCTTCTCCATTAGGAGTCTCTAAAAGTAAGGGTTTAGCCAAAGGTTCAATCGAAATGTCAAAATCCCATAAAAGGTATATTAAAATAAAGGAATGACTAGAAATTATTCATATCAGTACTGAATATTTGGTATAAAAGACATATATTTTACCTCAAATCATTCCCAGAGCCTCTAGTTTATATTCTTAGACTATCTATAGCTATGCACGATGCTATCCTTTGGATCCCTAAGCCTAGTGTGGACCACTTGGGGTGGTGGTGGAAACATGTCAAAACTTTTACCACCTCCTTCTGATCTCCCATATCCTTAGCCACTTCTTCCACCCTGTAAAACTATTTCCCATTCTATTGTTCCTTCCTCAATGGCCCAACCATGGTCTCTTTGTAAGTTATACTATGGGTTGGAAAATATCATGCAATATGTCCCCTACCACCAATTGAGTATCATTACCACTCTTTGGGATAACTGGTCCCACCTTGTGAGCCTTGAAAAGAAGATCCTCTTTACCGGGACCTCCTCTAGAAACAACTCACACTTTCGGGCCCCAGAGACTACTGTAGGCTCCCAACTACTGATGTCTCTACTCATACTTTACCACTACTGAAAACAAACAGTTCTATTAATTCAACCAAGAAAATCATGACCACTAAAGCTCAATATTTTTTCCCATCATAGGTAGGAATTCATTGAGGGACAACACCGACTGGGATTTCTCCATGCAGACCTCTCTCAAATGTCTGAGCCCTGAAGAATTTATATAAAACCACATCCATCGAGTGCCTAGACATATTAGTAAACCTTGATGAATATGGAGTGACTATCATGCTTCCCTGTTAGACCTAAAGAAGCTCATGGATACATACATCCCTCATCTTAGTTAATGATAACTCCTCTCAAAAAAAGAACTCAAAATATTTCCATGAATGAGTCTCCCCGTTAGATGATTGGGTCAATAATCCCCACCATCACCCTTCTAAGATGTGAAGAAGAGGACCTCCATCTAATCTGATGGTGTCATGACTAGACTGAAAACTCATGTCACCACCTCATGTCAGTCCTAAATCTCCTATGTGTTAGGCTCTCCTTAGAACCTAAATTGTCTCTATTAACGAAAATCAGGAAGCATGATCACCCTGTGCGCCACATCTACAGGTATTGTTGTTACCACGTGCTAATCTAGAGGTTGTTGTATGACTGGTCCACCACCTGAAGGTAACCACTCAAGAACCGGTCCTAATATTGATGCCTCATCCCTTATGGGATCATCCTCATGATCCTAATGTTGAATCCTAGTTGGCATACATCAAATAGGAATCCTAAAACAAACAAGATGTATCGCATTCAATGAGTAAATCTAGAGGCCCAACTCAATAAGGATATGGAAACCACAACACATTCTTATATGATTCATGAACCATTATTCTCCATTAAAGAAGTGTTCTAATGTACCAATTCTAGTAGTAGGTTATTAGAGTCCTTGTGTATGGATATGTCGGTTAATGGACAAAAATTGGAGTCCCTAGCCTGAAATCCAAACATGGAACACATAGAAGGCTTTCCTTAAATGAATCTCAATGGTTCATAGTCTAAAAGTACAATTGACCTACTCTGATAACACTCTATCATAACCTTCCCTAGAGGGTCATGTGACCAAACTCCCTATACCCACATATAATAGGTTAGGGGCTAGAAACTAGCACTAGGAAGTCATATCACTGACATGGGAGCCCTACGCCTATGTACCTGTACACATGCACAAATCTCAAACCCTATAAAATAATGAAATGTAAAAATAACTGAAAAAGAAAGTCCATCCTAGGAGTAAGTATGGGAACTACTGTCAAATATCTATTGGAACACACCTCTGTCTTTTCGGTCTCACTATGCACCATCTGGTCTTAGTCTTCCTAGGACTATGTCAAAAGGTTGATCATCCACACAAAACACTACACATGCAGGAAAAGCCCGTGTAGGGGTGAGTATAACAATATTCATTAGGACACCTCGAAACCAAGAAGAATATAATAAATGAAATAATATCTGATTTATATAGGTATATTTCAAAATCATATATAGTAAGAATATCCAGATATACTCAACAAAGGCACATAGTCTAGAGGTATGTCACAAGAATAGTATACCAACATTGGATTATAGCTCATCTATTTCACAAAGAACTCATCTGAGAGAACACACTCTTAACTCAGATGACACTGATGACATCCATATGAGAGTTACTTCTCATTGGGTCTCATCATGAGAAAGAACACACTAATAGTCTGAAGAGAATTCTATAAAGAGATGAGGATCACTACCAATTCCATGGGGTGATACCAACAAACCAATCTGGATTAAACCACTAGGTAGAGGATCAAAACATGCCTATTTTTGGTCATTATGAAACTATGAACTGTTCCTAGGTCATGAATATGAATAGTGGATATCACTTTGGGCCTCTCAGAAGGATTACAATGAATTTATCGAGGAAGTCTGGATGAAGGGATTGTAGTCCTATGAGTAAGAGATGATTTCATACCAACCTTTAGAGGAAGGATAAGGGTATGTACCCTAATGAATCTTATCAAATATATAGAGGATAAGAGATCCAATCTATGTATAAAAGAGTACACAACGTGTTTTTGGGGTCAAACATTTTGTCCCTTGACCCCGGTTCATGCCCATGTAAACAGATCATGTCATAAAGTCATGTACATAGAGTAATACATGTCGTGTAGGCATCCCATGTGGTCTACCCATGTGTTAGTACATGAATCCATCTTGTGTACACCTTCCCGTGTACGAATACATTACGTATCTCGTATACTGGGTCCATTAAATATCTTTGTGGAGGAATACATGTCGTGCTACAACCCATGTAGTCCACCCCTTGTCCATGTAATTCCCAAAGTACATGAAGATTCACCAAGGAGATACCACACACCATGTGATAGGGGTCACATATCTTGTGATACATAACATTCTTAGGAAATCCTAATGGTCTCTTAGGGGGGCCACTAGGCGTATAGATCTAGATTACACATCATGTTGTTCGGGATTTTCAAAAAACAAAGATCTGTTCTCGTGTTAAAACCAGCCCCTCTGGCCTTTTATCTAACAATTGTATCACCATGATATCAAATATCCCAACTCATCCCACCAATCCCATTATCAAACAATGTGTTCTTTCATCAGATATTCTCAAAAAATGGATCCAATTTTTATTCTTCATTGTGTGTTGAATAATGCCGAATAAGTTATCCACTATCATCTGAATCGTTTAATCTCTATTTTATCACTTCCTTCACATTGTGATGATCCCATATCTTTGATATCAGAGTGTTTCACCAATAAATGGGTCACAATGATTGATTGATTGAGATTCTTCGCCCTATGGTTCTAATGAAGAACACTTGTGATGAATGATGAATTAGGGGAGAAAAGAAATAGATAAGATAAGATGAACAAACCTCGATCGATGTTAATGTTGATCTTTATTCATTTTCATTATAAAAACAATCAAATAAACAAAAATCACCCTGATATTCTCAAATCAAACCCCCATGAAATGAAACCCATCCTGCATGACAATTTAACTATGGATTAATCTGTTCACTTATTGATTTTATTTCTTTGTTGAAATCAATAATGGGAAAGAATAGAATCAAAAAACATGATTTACCACAATTTTGATCGATCACTGATGAATAAATAAGCTGAATCACGTTCACTGTAAATATCCTTCAAATCTAATGCACATCAATCATCAATCCATGATCTCATCATCTTTCTCCTGAGATAATTCCCCATGGTCTCTCTAAGGGCTCTCAAACATTTCCAAGGTTATGTGGATAACCCTATATTTCTAACATAATAATATATTTAAATATTGGTAATCATTTTCTCAACAAAAATGAAATAAAATAATTTATGAAATTATTTTATTCATTTCTATAACTGTGATGAAATTTCCACAAAAGACTCATGCTGAATAATGTTATGTCACACCAAGGATAAAACCAACATTTTGAACTCAATAGTGCCCTCATTTTTCTGATTTAAACATCCATTTAGATTTTATTCCACTTTTTTATGAAAATTGTGTGTGTTTTTTATTTCATATATTTAACATAATTCAAATATTTTTTTCGGGAACAACATTCCTTGGAATCACACACCGTCTCAGCGCCTAGTCTTGAAGATAATCCATATAATCTACAAAAATAATACACATAAAATATGAGATATTTCAACAATAATTCCATTATCATATGGTATTATATGTTTTTCCCATTTTTTCTTTGTCTCGTAGCAAACATTCACAAAATTTACAACTACACCTATGTTGGGATTCCTAATTTTATACAAGGACTCTTCAAAATCAAAACATTATAAACCACAGTGAGGTGCTAAAACCATGTGTGTTTTGAAAACCACTATGCAATAAAACACATACACTATGGTTTTATTTCATTATACATCCATAGATTGTAAATTGTGTGATTTAATCTTATCCTCAGTGTGCTGGATCATTTGAAAGGCATGCAACATTTCTCAGATGGGCTCTTTCCGTTCTTTTCTGTTTCTCCAGGTGAGGCTTCGAGCTATTTTTTTCGAAATAGGTCAGCTACATAAAGGGGGTCAGTGATCTGTGAAGGTGTGCAACCTTCATTAATATTTCTATATATCATAGTGTGAGTATGGATCATTGGATCAGATGGATTATACCACTCATTGGTCTGAAACTCAAAATGGATGGGTCTTATATAGATGGGGTGATGAGGGGGAGAAGGATTTGGGACTCACGGGGTTATGTTATTATGGGATTCAATGAATTTTATGGACCTAGTGATTCTATTGGTGAAGAGGTGTGTGAACTCCTTTCGTTCTTGTGTATCTGTAGGCAGCGTGGTATACAGGTTGTGGAGGTGGAGTATGACTCTACGGTGATGGTTAGGTCTATTCAGGGGAATCACCCTATCCCATGGGCTCTGACATACCTTATTTTTTCGTTGAATTATGGAGACTACTCATGGACAGATTGTACGAAACTTTTGGAGGGATGAAAATTTTATGGCGGATGTTCTTGCTCGCTTGAGCAGCACAGAGGAGGAGCTTGTGGTTTTTGATAGCCGGTGTTCACTCCATGTCAAGGCCAAGAAAATTATTCTCAGTGAATCTGAGGGATTTTCATCATTTCCTTCACCCTTGAGGTCTCTCATTGTATCATGGTTGCTTCATTTTAACAAAAATAGTATTTATTGATTCCCCATGACATATTGAGCTAATTTGGAGAAATATTCAGATAATTTTTCAATAAAAACATCCAAAAAAAATTAAATGATATTTTTTATAAATAAAAAAATAATCTCATGTGTTTTTTAATTACAATATATATTAATTATTTTTTTTATTAGAAAACATTAAAACTAAAAATATCATTCATGTACCACTATATGAAACTCCTTCCTTCAAGAAGTATGCCAATGATTCAACTATATGTAACTCTAATACGAAATTATAAAAGATCAGTGTGAGAAACAAGAGTTAAATGAATTAATCCTCATGAAAACACTTAATTTAATTTCATTCTCATCAATAACTATAAATAATACAAGCTCCCCTTGAATAATCATTAAAATAATTTCTTTTTCAATATGAAGGAACACTCTTGAAATTATCTACTTAAAAAAGAGATTCTACATTGGATCTTAAGGAATCTCCTCTCCCATTTGTTAGTGAACCCAATACTTAAAATGTTGATGGTTGTAATCATAAGTAGTAAAATAAATAATCTAACTTAATATAGAATCATTCCTTGCTTGAAATTTCATTTTCCATGGGAGAGTGGTAGTTTCATCTCAAAACCATCTAGGTAGATCTAGTGGGTTGGACTCTAAAAGGTAACTAGTGCTTTTTGAAAATCCATCATGGGTATATCCTTTGTCATGATATCATAAATATGATACTTTTAGGTAGATATTCCAACTTTAAAATCCCTTATTCTACTTTATTCTGGATAAAGTGATATTTTATCTCAATTTTTTTGTGAATTATGAATGATATTTTTTCAATGATTAATGGAACTCATATTTCCCACATTATATCAATTAAAGATTTTATATTCACTGTAAAATTTTCATGTTTTTTTCTCATTCAAATCAAACGAGTATATTCTTTAGTGACTACAATATATACATCTTCAATGGTGCTTAAGTAATTAAAGTCAAAAAATTTACTCATCCATGAAATAAAATAACATCAAAGATTGAAAGTAAAATATGATGTTAACTTTTAGTCATTAGTAAATTTTCTCAATCTACATCAATATATCCCAAAATATCTTGTAATTTATTTTGTTATAAAATACACTAAAATTCATGGTATGATTGATATATTAAAATATTCTTGTCAAATATGGCATATAAATCTTCATGGGATATTTTTGGTTGTGATCGACATAGAATTTGGAAAAAACTATATATGGTCATTTTGTCATTAGATATATAAAAATACAAATAATTTATCAATACTCCATCACATTGACATTATTTACATTATTTTCCTTCAACCATTTCACCAAGGTATCCTTCAGAGTTATCATTAGCCTTAAGAACCATATGAGAACCATTTCACCTAGGTATCCTCCATTTGGAACCATTTGATAACTTTATTTGCATAATTTTTCTAATTAATATATGAGTTATTTTTTATTTTGGGTGACTTGTGACATAATAAAAAGTATAACCTCATAGATCAAAGATTTATCAAATTCACAATTTATGTAATTTAAAAACCCAGTACCATATTCCTTTTCCAATCCTCTAAAAAGTATGTAATATATGTAAATGATCAAAAATATCATTTCATAATGTCCCTTATTAATGAAATGGTTATGATCAACTCCTCCACTATGGAACCTATGATTCTTCAAATACTATTCATGTCTTGAATACCACACTCTCAGTGCTATTTTCAGACCATAGAGTTATTTCTTCAAACATCACATATTTTTTCATCTCAATCAATGATAAATCCAATTCATTGATCAATTTATACATCATCCCAAAATAATCCTTTAAATAATGCTGATTTGACATATATCTTGTATACATTGAACTTTTTTTCATATTAATAGAAAAAATATTCTTATAATTTTAGGCCAACCCACATGTGCCAAAGATTCACCAACACTGATTCCTTTTATTCAGGAGTAACACTTACATTGTATACATGAATTATTCTGAGTCACATTACCATATTAATAAAGTTTTTTTCATAATAAACACGTTCTTAAAATATTATTTTTTATGATCATGGAACAACTTCGTAGGTATGATTCTTATCAATTTAGTGAAGTTATTTGTTGGAACCAAAATAAATTCAATGGGATTAGTCGAGGAATCCATAGTTGGTGTGAAGCCGAATAAAGCCAAAATTTCCCCACAAACCCTATTAATGGTGTGATTTGTGAATACCATTCATGAGGCTCCCCTTTTCGAATGTGTGATGACTCGATTGTACACTCCACACGTCTGATGAGGCTCTGCGACTACACCAAGGATTAATGGTGTGCATCACGAGTCCAAAAATAGCCACGATAGTTTTCAAAGTCCACATTTTCTTTATGAAATTCTTCCTAGCTTGGTAACCAACCTTGCATATAAATACTCGGGTCATTCCATCTTTTGGATGATGTTCACCCAACCTATTAACATCTGGATTGCTCTCAATTCATAGAGCACTTGAGCATCATGAACTGGACTAAAATGGATCAACCAAGGTATTATAGCTTCACAAAACCCCCTTCCATATGTTATTGAATACCACTACCTAAGGTGGGGATTCCTTTCACAAAGTCCTACTCCCTTCATGGAGGAAGAAGTCCCTCGGGGGTATGTGAGGCTTTATGAAGCATTTAGTCTTTATGAGGCACATCTTTCCCAATCCAAGACACCATACTAAGGTTGGGTGACCATGTTTCATGAAGCCTACTCCTTTGTGAATACCTAGACCTCTGTGAAAAACATGATATTTTGAACGCACCTCTCTATGAGGTCTTATGATTCATGAAGACCTTCTTCTTGTCCCCTCCATGTTGCCTCCCTTCTGCTGAAACCTTTTCATGAAGGTTGAGTTCAGAAGGCCTCCACACCCATCCTTTATTGTTCCAACTAAACCTCAAGTCTTTATTAGAATTGTGAGTCCTATTCATGTTTCCCACTACTCTTCAAGAGCATCCAGATATTCCCAAAAACATTTTTCATCTCAATATATGTATGCTAAGGCCTTCTTCTTCTTAGCATAGGCATGCTAATGTGGACCTTATGATCAACCACTCTTCCATGTCTTTACAACCTAGCATTGATAAAACCATGTGCCTCCCAAATGTGCATGGGTAGTAGTTTTGTGACACGAAGGGGTAAGAAGTGATTTCCACAAGTCTGTCATGCATGATGTAAAACCAATTGGCACTAATGTCCTTAAACAATGATATAAAACTGTAACCTTACATTATGTGGTAAATACAGGATTTTACTTGTAGGATCATCATGGTATGCCACCTTCTTCCCCACTATCGAGTGATCCGCTTACATTAGGAAACTTATATTCCTAATCCTCGCACACCATGTTCCACAAGCATAGGATGATCCATGTATGACTCATAGGGAATGATATCCTCCCCACATGGAATTAGATCCTTTCCACATGGAATAATATCTCCCTCATGAAAGTTTCATTCATAATCACAACTTCATCTCATGTTGGCATACCTTTCATGAAATGAGAATTAGGTCCTTGGCTTCTTATTCTTTCTCAAAGAAAGCATGCATCATTTGTTCTTAGAGGTTGGTATAGATCATGGAATCCCCCATACCTCTTAACGGGCATCACTCTTGGGGTAAACATCGGTCTCCTCATTCCATGGGATGCTCCTATGCATAAAACCACATCATGTCTCATCCAATGGAAATTATCCTTACATGTAATCCCTAGTCATACTCACCATGGGATAATCCTTTCATAAATCCTTAATCAAATGATTCACTTAAATGGGAATCCCTCTATAAGTAAGCCCTGACCCTTCCAAACTACGTGGGCTATGATTCCTAGAAAACTGGGACACTTATGAAGCCTCCTTAAGGTCCAAAACGATCACTCCATCAACTACATCCACTCCATATACAACAATAATTATATTCCCTCAGCCCCCACATCCCGGCATGATCAATCCCCAAACCGGAGGCCACATCCTCTCCAAGTTCCTTTGATCCGCTTACATGTGTAATCCCCATCCAAATAATCACTACTCCAAGATGCACCTGGGAATATTAATGAATAATCCTCACACAAATCCAACCTAGAGAAATAATCTTGTGAAGGGAATGTTCCATGGGTATTCCACACACCATCCCTCACGAATGCTCCTCTCGTAGCATGATTTCTCTTACTGCATGACGTTGAACTACATAGATCAGTCATGTCACATGCCCTCAAACTGAAACAACAAACTATGTAGGTTTTGAACCCTATCTTCAAAATATGGTACATAGGATGTCCCTGTGAGGTTCAATCCGGGCCATTAGTAAACCAAGGTTCCCCCTCCTATGGTTGAACCTCCCAGATCCATCTCTAGGGGTGTCTAGATCAACCTTCTAGGTGTGACATCTTCCATTCCATCGACACATCATGTTGATACACTTCTATGGGGAGTCTTGATGAGTCAAAATTTTCTTTAAAATATGTTAAACTCATGCCCTTGATACGTCTCTACATGATGTTTTAATACATCTTCACAAGACATTAAACTCACAACCCCATGAAAAAACCCCATTCTGAACATGGGATACCTAAGTTGAAATAATTACGAGATATGCACCTATGGAATCTTCTACCTCATTATAAACATGGATTGACTAAGGTGAAAGCCATGGAAGATATGCCTTTAGTGTTAGATACCTTATGATATACATTGGATTCCTCATATCCCACACCCATGATTTCTCCATGAGATTACCTCCGATCAGAATGATTGCAGTTACCAAAGTTCCTAGTGTACATAAATGCTAGTGGTTCCCAACATGACTATTCTAATGACAGGAGGTTTCTTCCCTCTCAAGACCCATTTAAATATCCAGAAATAATAAGTGTAGTTAACTAGTGTCCACAAAGAGATGGTTCTAGGAATTATATACACAAACATGACTTAATTCCATGAGGGAGATATATAATAGGTGAAGAGTTCCGAGCAAGAATCCATAAAAGGAGGATATGGCCTCCCGTAATCCCATTTAAATCTAGGAGTAGTCATCTCCAATGAAAGTGAGGAAAATCACCCACCATTGGAAAGTGTGTAATGTGGCACAACACACAATGTGACACCAGTACGAGTAGAGACACGGTCATGATTTCACCCTAGAGAAACTATTGTAAATATAAATGGTGAACCCGACATGAATATTTTATCCTTTAACCATGGGTATTAGACATGTCATCCATCAAATCATGGAATAGAGTCTGATGAAAAACACTTCTCATCACCCATGGGGAATATTAACATTTGAGACATCAGCATATTAGAATGTCATTGGATCCAGCTATACATCACTAGGGCCCACTAAGAAAATAATGGTGCTAGCATGGAACTCACCATAAATTGGTGATTTTTAACATTGGTAATTCCAATCCATGACATCGTTAGTGCATATCTCTCTATCTCTAGATACTTAATATTTGATAAAGTTGTGGGATTGGGATTTAATTTCCTTGCATCCTCACTGATGGAACAATATTCATGATTTGGAGGACCCAAGACACATGAAACCATCCACCCAATGCCCACAGATGTAGGGGTAGTAGAAATACTGATCCATCAATCATACATGACCCCCCTCCTTCATGACATCATCAGTTGCGACTACAGCTATTGGAGATCCAAACCCCATCTCAACCTCTAAAATCATTCAGGTTAGAGTGATGGACACCCTCGTATGATGGTACGAGCAGGAGGGGGTCGTTCCCACAAGGGATATGGCACTCCAAGACTTGGAGGCTTCTGTGCCCCACCAACACCGCCACTTACAAGGGTTATGATGTTATCCACTACTCCCCACTCCAATAGTCAACCACTTTAGAAGCCTCTCCTTGGATAGATCCTACTACTTGATCCCCTACACTGAGGATTTTGGGGATTCTCAAGTCACCATGGTTGTGACTACCACCCAGGACCTGGAAAGAATGACTCCCACTAGGCCTCATCCCTGCCAGAAATGACCAGTACTCTAGGCCGAATAAGTGGTAGATTCTACCCATTCTCTTTTAGCCCTAGTCCAAACCCCCATAAGAAAACTTTAGTCCCATGACTTGGATAATTCCCATCAAGGGGACTCTTCTTTACATAGATCCAGTTCCACCTTCTATCACCTATGTATTCTGCAAAATCCCTGCAACTGATAAGAACATGCCCATCTTTACCTGATTTGGATCAAGACCTGTACAGAGGCCCTCCTTACACTATTTCCAACCAAAGATAAGGTCCTTCCTAATCTCAAAATTGACATTGAAATCCACTCTATGTTCCCAGCATCAGTCAAAGTGGAGGCCCTTCCCACTTCATTGAAAAACAGTGTGGAGGCCCTCCCCAGATGCTACCACTAGTCAACGCATAGGTCCTCCATATGTTGAAACCCATCAGCGTGAAGTTCATTCTCATTCCACTATCAACTCAATTGGATGTCCACCCCACTTCTCCAAACGTCCAAGTGGAGGCTCTCACCGAGTTTCCACTAGCTCAAGAAGAGGACCCCCCCAAATTATTTGAAAATCTACAAGGAGTCCCTCTATGTTTCTATTACGACAAGCACAAAGGTCCACCTCAAGCTCCAATTCATGAGTAATGAGGTTCTCTCCATTCTGTCACAGTCAGTCAGCATGGTGGTCCTCCTCATATTCCCTCCAACCAATGAAAATGTCCTCCCAACTATTTCAACAACTTGATTGGGGGTCCTTCCCACTCTAATAATTGTTAATGTGGAGCTCCTCTCCACTCCAATGACAACTGATATGAAGATCCTCCCTATATCCCAACTGATCAATGTTTTGGTCATCCCTGTAGTATCACATACTAACATTGATCTCCCCCCCCATGCCAAAGAACTTATCTTCCCTAAAGAACCATCCAAGGTTAAAATGGAGAACTACCTCCCCTAAAGGAAAAATCTAAATAAGTACCATGCCATTGAAAATACCATTATATTCTCATATTCTAAAGCAGAATATGATTCAATGATGGAGCCTTCAACCCAATCATCTGAATCAATGTTTGGGGTAGGAAACCGAGGGGTGAAGTTCACCATCTTTGAAGGTGAGATTCACATAATACCACAGTACCTCTACAGGTTCATTTAGGTGGAGGAATATTTGGATCCCTTCCAGTGGATCACAGTCCAATCATCTTTTTCATCAATACTTTCCATCTCTAACTATACACCAAATCATGAATATTTATTGCGGAATGGGATTGATGAAGAGTGTCCAGTTGAGTCAGCTTCAAACAACACTTACATCACACCTGAGGCCATGATGAACAACCAGTCCTATAGAGATGTAATTATTTCATTGCTACCACCCTCTAGAGATAACATAGAATGTGGTGACAAGTCAACTTGTGTGGAGTCTCCTCCATCATCCGACCAATATCCACACTGATCTACATTAGTTCCATCACCAATGTCTTCTAAAGCACCGATTGAATCATGGACCAACCAAGAGTAGGGCCCTGCTTTAGAACATGAAATCTTATGGCATGCACTGGCCACATATCATTTTTCCATTGTTTTATAGTTGAGTGAAACCTCCATATTTGGTATCCCAGAGTCCTTGCTTGGGTAATAGGTTACATGCTTCCACCAAACTTTTTGGATTATTAATTTTCACCTATATGACCATTAGTTGGTCTATCCAGAAAGTTGGGATAATTTCAATAACATTTTTTAGTAGTTCTGCATGGTTCAGTTGTCCGCAAGCCCAATGGATCAGTTCCCCACATCACCTGATTACTATCTGACCCACCAACAGATATGTTTAAAGATCTTTATATTGCTATAATGAATCACTGAATAGGAATCAACACATATACAGATCTGGGGAGGGGTATAGTATGTTACTCTCCACTTCATCCCAATCCAACATCAGTTAAACATACATGGTTATATTGAGTATATGCCTCCTTTTATGATGGCAGTGAATATGGTTGTCCCTAAAATAATCAATTACGATGACACTGGTGCAGGTTATGAGAAAGAAAACCCAACCATTTAGGTAGTGTAATACCGGGTGGACCCTCATATAGGGGTTTTCACTTGCCAACAAAGGAAGAAACTCAGACTTGGGTAACCCTCTATGTCATTTACCATCATTAAAAATATCAACAAGGGTAAAGAGAATATTGGGATCTCTGAACCATATGATCTATCTAGTTTTACGTTAAGGACAATGGTTGATCTTGAAATCGCTACATTGTTATAAAAGATCATAGATCATAAGTGGATAATATATGAGCCCCCTTTTAAGAATCTCTCAGAATATGATGCTCCTCCACCTGATTTTTTTCCTCCTCCAATTTGAAATCAGGTTCATTTGAAATTCCTTCACACCCAGTTATTCCACATCGAGCCCAGAAATCCCATGCTTCCCAACATGGCATGGACCAAGGTTTATGGAAAATGACCATGGTATAAATCCCCAAATACAAATGAGAATCATGATAACCTTACTTGGGAACCAGATTAAACCACTCCACAATCCGATCCACAAGCCATTAATCCTACTAAACACGTTGATGATCTTGTCAATGCATTGGTGGCCAGGGATCCTCATAAATATAGAAAACCACCCTATGAAAATTAGATAGAAACTCCTCAAAGACCTAGAGACATGAATATTGGTAACCCCACCTTATGGAAAGCCATATATAGAATAGTTGGATGACATGTGAGAACCCGCTAATTTCGGTTACCCTACAACTTCCCAATCAATGATATTGGAAACCTTCTCTAGTATCTGGCCAACTTCATATCAATGTGTGGGTTCATGTTGTGAACCCTAGATTAAGTGGTGGCTACCAATATATGATTTTTTTTACAAACATTGGAAGGTAGTACATTTTTCTAGAGTAGAAAGTTACCCATTGGGTCCATCACTAGTTTGGAAGACCTCCACTGGCAGTTTATCTACTCATTATGCTACACCATGTGCTAGAAAAGCATTGTAAACTTCTTCAAGGGGAAGAAACAACATGATGAGAGTTTCATAGACTTCCTCACCCACTGTAAGGGCCTCAAATATTGAATTTCTATGCCATTGACCAAAGTGTATTTGCTGAAGGTGTTCATGGGGAATGTCAAAACTGAACTGGTCCCTGACCTCATCACTCAGAACTTCCTAGGTGGATGCCGGTATTTTTATGAAAAGTTACACACCTAGAGAAGGCCTTATAAGAATTCAATAAGGCATTCCCATTACCGCTTCCAAATCCCAAAGGAGGATCCTCCAACGAAGATATCACCATCATCGTACAGGTAGAGGCCCCCATGTCTCATGAACTATTATTGGTATAGCCTTACCAAGTGCAGATTTGTAGACTGTAGTAGCTTCATCAAGATCATCATCACCCAGCATTGAACCAGTAGGCACATAAACTTCAAGAATGGCCACCTAAGTGAGATAATGTGTCATCAAACCCACATCAGGATCCATCCACTGATGAAGGATAGGATCCTAGAGTTCTCTTCCCAAATAGGAGGAAGAGTAGATTCTCCTTCAATGAGGAATAGGTTCCATGCTATTTACACAGTACCCACGAACATGGGATTCTAATGCTTCTAGAGTACAAGGATACTCATGAACTCAAGATCACCAATCCTCCTGAACATTTCACTTACCATATTATCCTTGAATTTACCACCAAATAATTCTATGTGTTCAAGGATTAGCATCAGAACCAAGTGGATAATGGTGTGGTAAAGCTGGAAAAAATTCTGGCACTTGTGGATCAAATATCTTCCAAGCCTAAAAATGATAGTGAGGGTTCTGATGAATGGTAATAGGTTTCCATCCATGGGACTCAGAAGTATTATGACTAGTTTTCTCATATATTATTTTCTAATTCCCATGGAATCATCTTTTCCCACTTAGGCCGGCCCTAATCTCTTGAAGCTTCCATGACATGCTCAGCTCCCTCTTTGGAATCCACTTCATAGATTTCTTCATCTCAGAAGAGTAGGCACAGATAGTTCATGGGAAGGAAAAGTACCCCATCAGTGCCTAAGTTGTCTTTAACCCTCAGTGATTTCATGCCTCTAGATATGAGAGTTTCCCCCAGGGTCATCCCATCTTTGTACAACTCCTATGATAATTACATAAAGTATACCCCCATGAATACCATAGAATTGGTGGATCCATTCATGGTCCCAAATGATTAGAAGTATCAGAAATTCCCTCTGGGTGCCTCTGGACAATGTTGTCAAATAGGATGTTAAGGAAATGTGAACCACTAGAACGCTCATGTTAGTGATTGAATCCAATTTGTGCATGCTACTGAGACCAGATAGTGGGTTCTGCATATAGCTCAGTAGGTATTGTACTCTTAGTATGCTCCATCAGATACAAATCCATAGATTACTGCACAAATTGTCTAGGAAGAACATCCACAGTCACATTGTGATTATCCTCATCTAGCTAAATTCATGTCTCAACCAAATGGCAGTCAATTACTAATTGTTCTGGGTGATCTATCATATAAGAAGTTGGACATTTCTAATAGCAGCTAGAATCGAGTGGTTCAGACAGCAGGTTGTGTCATGAATCCTTCCACAGATAAACCCCTACTAGGTCGAGATGCATATATGGAATGAAATTACAATGCGATAAATCACCTTTAAAACATACCTTATAAGATATTTCTTCTTAAGGATCTCATTCTGTCATAATAGATGTGGAAGGCTCTCACTGAATCCTTGAAAATCCCCCTCTAGTTTGAAATATAGGTGACAACCATAGAAACGTTCTATGTTGAAGAGGAATGGAAAGAAAAATTCCAATCCATCACTCATGTGGTGGAACATCCACCAACTTCACATCATTATCCAGTTCAATGGCATGGAGATCTTTCATTTTCTATTCAACATTAGTCCCAAGATCAATCTCATCCTTGCCTTGATGCACCATAAGTTGGGACTCACTGAAGCATACTTGAGCCCCTATGACATGAAAATTTAGAGTTATGATAGGACAATGCAGAGACACTATGTAAGGATAGAGTTCATTGTATTTATAGAAAAAACTAAATTTGTGGCTGTCTCATAGGATACATCCTCCAACGCACTGATGGGTAGGACCTAGATCTATCTGCAAGTAGTGGTTCCCTACTTATATAACTAATGTATCATGTAATCCCTCAATGGTTGAGTGGGAATGATATGAGGTGATGTCTCACCCTTTTATTCTTATGTATACATATATATGGATTTTTTATATTATAATAGAAAGGAGAAGAAAGTATGAACCATTGAGGTCAATCACACCACCAATGCAGTCTGCCCGTTGACAGATTTGGATGATGATTTCATCCTACTAATTAACCAGATTGAGTCCATGACACCATATTTGGGAAATTTCATTTCAATTTTCTAGAATAAAGGTCTATTATTCCCTATGTATATGTAACATTAGAATATTAACTCATACTCCTACACATTCTAGGCTCAAGTAACACTAGAATATCTTACCCCTGTAAGGTACCGAGATATTTTTCCCATGGTTACAACTATGTGTCACACGGTCATGTTTCACCAAACTAATTTGAGCCAATAGAATCCAACCCACCACCATTTCATTGATAACAACCATTTAGCCTGTGTTCCAAGGAATAATGGTATTGGAACGAAACCCTCTATCTCTATGATCTATGTAAATCCAGAGTTCTCCAGAAAGGATTCTGTATCCACCTAATCCAAAACCAATTCTCCCCTCAAATAAGTTATCCTGGATGAGACATATCCTCCCACTGGTTCCATTTCTATAAATGATGGAGAAGATTTGGAAGAATATCCTAATTCGTTTTAAGTGGTCGTCTTCACCACTATCGATGAGTTGTTTCAGGTAAAACTCGGTATTGAGGGAGATTTGAGGCCAATTTTGATTAGCATAGTTATGCCTACAGAGGAACATCAGTAGTATATGGACATCCTAAAGAAGCATCATGATTTATTTTCCGGGGGTTATTTTCATGAAGACTCCTAGAAAAATGTACCCTTCTCGAGGAGCCATGTTCTAGGATGATTTTGATAAGATCATAAAATCCAACTTCATAAGGGAAGTTCAATACCTTAAGTGGATCACCAAAATTGTCCCAATAAAGAAAAAGAACGGTAAAATTAGTGTCTGTATTGACTTCCAAAACCTAAATCATCATTTTCCGAAGGATTATTTTCCCCTTCCAGTGATAGAGTCATTGATCAGTACCACAGTTGGATTCCAGGATCTATCCTGCATAGATGGATACTCTGGATACAAAAAGATTCCGATGGCCATCAATGAAAACGATTCTACCAACTTCAGAGCATCGTAATGAACCTTATACTATTAGGTGATACCTTTAGGTTTAAATATTCAAGGATCCTCTTATTAGGAATATTTTCACCACAACATCCAAGCAATCCTTAGGACACTAGTGGAATACTACGTGGTTGATTTGGAGGTCAAATCCCACAAACAGTAGGACCATCTCTGAGATCTTGAAAAATTGTTTGGATTCCTCCACCCCAATAATTTGACGATGAACACCTTGAAGTGTGAATTTGTGGTTATATTTTGGAAGTTTCTCAAATTATTCATTAGAAATAGAGGCATTGAGATCAGACTAGATCAGATTTGTGCCATTATTCGGATTCGTCATTCGAGAAACCATTGGGATCTATGAAGACTTCCGGACCCCTTTGCCTAGATATATCGATTCATCGTGAATCTTGATGGGATCTGTAAGACCTTTTCCATGATCAAGCAGAAATGTACCATCTACCTATTGGATAAATATTTTTAGGCTACAAATGATGAAATCAAGAAGTATCTACTATATCCTGATGCTCTGATGCTAACCAACTCAGGGAAGCCTCTGGTTCTCTATATGACTTCATTGGAATGATCCCTAAGCACCCTTCTCGCCTATAAGAATAAAAAGTGGATAGAGAAAAGTTTATACTATATTAGTTTAATTCTCCTCAACATAGAGTCCATATAATATCCTATTGATAAGATCTTCCACAAGTTATTTTTGCAGTAAAAATTTGCGGCACTACCAAAAACATTAGTAGATATAGGAAGTTTCCTATATGGATCCACTAAATTATATCTTGAAATTTCCCATGTTGACAGGATGAATATCATGTTGGGAAGTGATCCTTTAGTAGTTCGACATCAGGTTCATTCAAAAGAAGTCTATCAAGGGTAAAGGGTAGTAGAATTTCTATCTCCTCATTCAGCCCCTAAATAGTATACATTGTATATCAACTTCCTATATGAGGTAATCCTTTCAGTAGACCAGGCTATACCAAGTGGGAGATACATTTTGATGGATCCTCCAAGAGCCCAATCGGTATAAGGTTCAATGATTCCAAAATTAGGAGAGTAGGTTTGGGGATCATCTCCATCACCCCTATATAAGTTTTTTTGCAATATATGTTTGTACCATCAAAATATTGTACCAAAAATGAGGTAGAGTATTAGGTTCTCATTTCTGTTCTCAAGAAAGATCATGGAATTGATTTCCCCAGTTTCATGTGAAGGGATATAATAAATTAGTGATCAACAAAATAAAACAGTGATTACATCATCAGTAAGATTGATCTCATGCCAATATGAAGTGCACTCTCTAGTTGATAGCCTAGTTCCCTTCTCGGCCAGAGTTGACTCGTGTTCCCTGGTCATAGAATGGTCAAGTTAATTCCTTGAATGGTATTTTCACATCTCTTATAGAGTCTGACTAGGATGATCAGTTTTTTCGCATGGGACATTTGAGACTCATAACTCCCGTCAATTTAGATGATGATGATATCCTACAGGTAAACCACCAACCCAATTGTGCCTCCACATCAAAACCTACAGATTCCCTTTTTGGATGAGTAATCCTCTGATTGGAAAAAATAATTTTTTTATTTTATCTAGAATAGTACCCTCCCACAAGACACAGTTGAACCTGAGTGAATTCATCATTGAGAATCTCATTTCACACTCTAGAGTGGGTTTATCCTAATTCCAACTCCATACAAACATAGATTTGATGGGATTATCCTCTGCGGTATTCAAGGAGATGAGATTATCTAGGTCATGTAGAATGTTCATGATTGTTTTTGTGGTTCTGATCATACATGATTGAATTTCTCCCAGCAGATTAAAAGATTGGGCTACTTCTGGCCCACCATAGTCCATGACTGCATCAAATTCTTCAATAGGTGTCACACGTTTTAGATTCACGTAGACTTCATTACACTAACCGATAGAGCCCCTCCATAATATCAAGTGTTCATATTCCTTTTTTTCTAGGGACTCGATGTCATGGAATTGTATCCACCATCAATAGCTCACCAACATAGCTTCATTATGATACTGATATATTTGTTTTCCAAGTGGGAAGAGTTGATTCCACTTAAAGATTTCAAGGCCGGATCATGTGTCGAATTCATGTGATCCCATATCATTCTTCCATTTAGAGTCCCTCACAAAATTCACATGGATAACAACAGCAACTTATGGGTGGATGAGATAAAGAAGTTGTGTACCAATTATATCATCTGGTCCAACCAAACTTCTTGCTATCATGCATAGGTGAATGGTCATATTGATGCATTCATAATACCCTCTCCAACAATCTGTAGAAGATGGTGGGTCATAATAAGAATATTTAGCTGAAAAGGAACCTCATAAATCTCTAGGGTTATCAGTAAATCATTTAAAATTCCACCCAAGTGACTCCATATACCCTGGTATATGGATATTAAGATATCTTTTACAATAACATATAGCTTCCATCAATCTAAATAGTTGACTATGACAGGTAGGAAACAGAAATAATGGAAGAATTATATATAGAGGAGCTATAATCCCTCAAAGATAATAGGATATTGGCCTTAAATAACATAGAGAGGCACAAAAAGAAGATAGAGAGAGAATTAAACAAGAAGGTTCACCTTCGTTCCATCCTTCATGATGACATGATATTGGCTCTCATAACACAAATGCTACATGGAAGGAAGTTGCAAAAGTTGGGGTCTAAGTGGAAAGGACCATCCATCATTCATAAGGGTTATCCCAATGGTCCAATCTCTTTGATTGCTATAAATAGAGAGTGCATTACCCCTTCACCCAATTCTATGTTCCTCAACTAGTAATTTTTATAAGGAGTTTAGCATCCCAGGAACACACAATTATTCTGGGAACCATGGTCGAAGCTCTATGACCTTAAACTAGAACCTCGTGTCCCGGCATCAAGACACTAAACTATGTGAAAATATTTTTTAGAGTTTGCGATATAGATTTGGGACTTCTAGGTCCTCATTTATGTCTAGTTTTAGCTTATAACCCTTGAACATTCCCATTAGAGTACTTTCTCTCCATCTTCCCTGCAACATGACATTTAATTATGTGGATAATGTCCTAGCGACATGATGATAAAAGTAATAACACCATCATCCTATTTTTATAATGATAAATTTTGTAAAAACCATTATCCTAGACACACAATGATAAATTATATAACATCATAATGTTATCACCCAAGAGAACATTTCCCTTGATATCGGCTATCTACAATGCCACATTAAAGAAATAAACACCTCTTTATTCCTGTCCACACATGATAAATAGCGACACCTTGATTATATACCCATGTCTATCCACACTAAAACAAAACATTCCCCTTCCTATATATGGATTAGAACTAGGAAGGGATACTCCCTTCAAAAACTATGTATTGCTTGATTCCCATCCATATGGGATATGTAGTGAGGCCCAAACAATTTTTCTTTAGGTCCATCCATAATCTTTCTAAAAAAATTTCCCCCTGGACTCATCATAGTTCAACAATCATGAATCCAAACTCTGTGAAAGCTTCCTCACGAATTCATATGTTGTGTATGGCCCTCTTCATCCCCTTATTTATATCAGGTTTTTCACTCTGTCACAATATGAATGCCTAATTGGGTTCTTAAACTAATGTTCTTGAGCACTATGACCATAAAATATAAGTCCATGTCCACGAATCTCAACATTAATCTATGGTATCAAATTTTTCAACTCATCATACTACACAAAACCATTTTAATAATCATATGGTCCATGATCTATAACCCTAAACTAAGGATCATAGTACATTTAGTGTGAATTTAAAATTGTTTCCTTGGTCTAAGCCATACGATGTTAAAATTTGTGCAATTTCCCGATCACATGAAATTAAACTCTAAGATTCATCTTGATCACATTATGTTAAAATGTACTATTTCTGACGCTTTTGCCGGGGCGCGCGCGCATCCGTCCGCGAGGGGGGGACGCGCGGCTTTGTTGCCCCGCATTCCCGCTTTCCAAAGGCGGGCGGCATCCGTTCCTTGTTCAGGTACGTCTGCTCCTTGATCGAAACGGGATGATGGGATGTCGGTTCTTCCTTCCGTGGATTCCTCCTCAGAACTCGTCACCTAGTCCGGGTCTCCCTCATAGATTTAATACGTTGTTCGTGAAACTCTTCCCAGTTCCATGTTTCCATGGGCGCCGGTTAATTACGCTGCTTCTGTCGGGACATTCCAAGGGGTCCAGTCAGGGCAGCAACCTTCGGTCAGGGGAGTAGTCACGTTGAGGCATCAGTAGCATGTCTGGATGTTGGGGTACCTGGCATGTCTGTCTGTTATCCTTGACCACAAGGCTTCTCGAGGGCGTGGAAGCCCGAGGCATCCCACATCGAGCGCGGGGAATTACATGTCATAGACACGTATCTGAGGTTTTCCTCAGCTTCCCATGTTCAACACAGGGTATGCCGCGAGTTTAACGTCTAGCGGAGATGGATGAGAGTGAAATGGGACCATCGCAGGGGGCGACAGTGAAGTTGGGCTTGAGCCTTGACGAGGCTTCCTACGTATCCCCGTGGCAGGGAATCAAAGTCCGCGTAGTTCGGGATGGTGCCGGTAAACCGACGTGAAGCTGGACCTTGGTCCGGGGGGAGTTGGGCTTGAACCTCGTGGAGGCTTCCTACGTACCATGCCTTGACATGGATCAAAGTCCTCGTAGTTCAAATGGTGGGTCGCAATGGCTTACCACTGGACCAAAGTGTAGTTTAACGTCATGCTGGACGAAGATGGGACCCGGTGTGAAGAAACGACGGGTGGGTGTGTCGATGAACCGACATGAAAGTAGACCTTGGTCCACTATTGGTGGGCTTGAACCTCGTGGAGGCTTCCTACGTACCATGCCTTGACATGGATCAAAGACCTCGTAGTTCAGGTGGTCACAACGGCTTACCGCTGGACTGGAATGGGACCCGACGTGAAAGAGCGACGGGTGGGCTTGAACCTCGTGGAGGCTTCCTACGTACCATGCCTTGACATGGATCAAAGACCTCGTTGTTCAAATGGATTCGCCGGCGAACCGACGTGAAAGTAGACCTTGGTCCACTATGGGTGGGCTTGAACCTCGTAGAGGCTTCCTACGTACCATGCCTTGACACGGATCAAAGTCCCCGTAGTTCGAAAGGGGTTTTGTCGGTGAACCGACGTGAGAGTAGACCTTGGTCCACTGTGGGTGGGCTTGAACCTCGTAGAGGCTTCCTACGTATCATGCCTTGACACGGATCAAAGTCCCCGTAGTTCGAAAGGGGTTTTGTCGGTGAACCGACGTGAGAGTAGACCTTGGTCCACTGTGGGTGGTCTTGAACCTCGTGGAGGCTTCCTACGTACCATGCCTTGACACAGATCAAAGTCCCCGTAGTTCGAAAGGGGTTTTGTCGGTGAACCGACGTGAGAGTAGACCTTGGTCCACTGTGGGTGGGCTTGAACCTCGTGGAGGCTTCCTACGTACCATGCCTTGACACGGATCAAAGTCCCCGTAGTTCGAAAGGGGTTTTGTCGGTGAACCGACGTGAAAGTAGACCTTGGTCCATTGTGGGTGGGCTTGAACCTCGTGGAGGCTTCCTACGTACCATGCCTTGACACGGATCAAAGTCCCCGTAGTTCAAAAGGGGTTTTGTCGGTGAACCAACGTGAGAGTAGACCTTGGTCCACTGTGGGTGGGCTTGAACCTCGTAGAGGCTTCCTACGTACCATGCCTTGACACGGATCAAAGTCCCCGTAGTTCGAAAGGGGTTTTGTCGGTGAACCGACGTGACAGTAGACCTTGGTCCACTGTGGGTGGGCTTGAACCTCGTGGAGGCTTCCTACGTACCATGCCTTGACACGGATCAAAGTCCCCGTAGTTCGAAAGGGGTTTTGTCGGTGAACCGACGTGAAAGTAGACATTGGTCCACTGTGGGTGGGCTTGAACCTCGTGGAGGCTTCCTACGTACCATGCCTTGACACGGATCAAAGTCCCCGTAGTTCAAAAGGGGTTTTGTCGGTGAACCGACGTGAGAGTAGACCTTGGTCCACTGTGGGTGGGCTTGAACCTCGTGGAGGCTTCCTACGTACCATGCCTTGACACAGATCAAAGTCCTCGTAGTTCGAAAGGGGTTTTGTCGGTGAACCGACGTGAGAGTAGACCTTGGTCCACTGTGGGTGGGCTTGAACCTCGTGGAGGCTTCCTACATACCATGCCTTGACACGGATCAAAGTCCCCGTAGTTCGAAAGGGGTTTTGTCGGTGAACCGACGTGAAAGTAGACCTTGGTCCACTGTGGGTGGGCTTGAACCTCGTAGAGGCTTCCTACGTACCATGCCTTGACACGGATCAAAGTCCCCGTAGTTCGAAAGGGGTTTTGTCAGGGTCGGTGCTCACTCTAAGCCCACGTGAGTCATGCTCGGTGTGAGAAACAAGAGGTTTCACGGACCTAACGATCACGTCGTGAAGGGTGCGTCCGTGAGAAGCGAAGAGGGGCTTACGCGTTGGGCGGCCCATGGTGTTGGGACTTACTCCAGGATGGAGGCCCATGGCGCGGCAAAGCGCGGGGAAGATGGACCTTGGTCCGACGATGGGAGGTGCCTCGTTCCCTATCACGTCCTCCACTGACCTTGGTAGTGGGGAAGTACCGAGATGCACGGGTGCAATCATCCGTACCAAAGGTTAGGGGCTTACGCTCTGAGGCGACCCTTCCCCTACGAACATACACCACTCCGACAAGGAGGATCTCATTCCATGTGCGGAAGAGTTCCATTCCTGTGGATACGAGTGGTGTAAAAAATGTTCGAGTTGGGGGGACCCTTCGTGAGGGAGACGAGGTTGGGTCACAGTTTAACGTCATGTGTTGAGAACGTGGTTCTTGGCAGTTTAACGTCCTGCAGCTCGGATGAGGTGGGTTCACTCCACACCCCTAGGGCTTACATAACCGGTACCTTCTGGTCCTCGGGGAAGGGAAGGTGCCGGTAAGGCCATGGTAAAGGGGGGTCGTGGGAGGAACCATCGAGGGGTCCACGTTAGCGTGGCTATGCGAAGAAGAAATATCTGTTAGCGTGCCTATGCGAAGAAGCATTAGGCGAAGCAACGCTACGGGAGGTGTTGTCCATGGGACTTTGAAATCACATCGTGCAAACCTGGAGGGTCGCACAGAAAGAGGAATCGCTAAGCAGAGGAGTGTGCTTTGCGAAGTGGGGTGCCTTGGCCTTAGCATGGGGCATAGGTGGGAGTGTGAGGTGCTTCGCGAAGTGGAACAGTGTTCGCGGAGCACTGCCTCGCGAAGAAGGAATAGTTCGCGAAGCAGGGTCCTGCCAAGCAATGTACTTCGTGAAGTGGAGCGATCCTGCCTTAGCATAGGGATTACTCGTATGGGTTGGGTGTTTCGCGAAGCACAAGTGCTCCGCAGCTGCCCGGGTTCCCTTGGGAATCCCATTCCTTTGCGAACGACCTTGAGCTCCGCGAAGGGCATCCCTCTCGGAAGAGGGGCTCAAAACGAAACAAATCAGAGTCGTCTCGCGAAGTAGAAATACCTCGCGGAGCTCATGATTCCCGGGGCAAAGCGTGCTTCCCGATTTGGGAGAGGAGAAGCCGAAAGGTCGGATTGTCCGTCCCGGGGAATCAGGGGGAGTCGAGTATTTATAGGGAAGGGGCACCGCGAAGCAGGGCTCGCGCGCCGCCTTCGGGGCTTCGCGGCGGCTCGTGAATGTCAAACGGGTTCGCGGAGGATTACCGCCTCAGGAGCTTCGCAGCGGCTCGCGAACGTCAAACCGGTTCGCGGAGGATTACCGCCTCTGGAGCTTCGTGGGGCCGCCATGGTTGGGACGCTTCGCAGCGGGGCTTCGCGGCTGTGCTTCGCGGCTGTGCTTCGCGAGGCAGCGCGCCGGCTGTCTTTTTCGTTCCTTCCTTTCGGGCCACATTTTTGGCGCCAACAAATGCCCCCCCTCAGACTTGGAGCCGCGGAGGGCGAAGGGTCGAAGTCTGAGGGACAATTGCCAAAACTGTCGGTGGTTCGCGATGTGTCATCGCGAAGGGGGGCCCGCGCTGCTCGCCTGGGCCGCAGATCCGGACGCGCCGCGCTGCATCGCGCGGGTGAGGCGCGCTGCGATGCTCCGGGGCCGTCGCCTATAAATAGGGGGTCCGCCCTCTTTTGTCTTCACGTGCCTTGTCTTTTTGTGCGCTCTCGATTTTGCGAAGCTCCGCGTACTCCGCGACAGCACTCCGCGAATCGAGCTTCGCAGCGAACCGCGGGTCTCCGACTCCGCGTCCGCGCTTGGCGAACTTCTTGTCGGCCTTGGCCAGACTTCGCGACTTGGTCTCGCGACCGATATTCGCGATCCGGCTTCGCGGTCGAGCTTCGCGGCCGAGCTTCGCGATCCGTCCCAAAGAATTCTTTTCTGAGGGCCAAAATTAAAATGGCCCATCAAGAAGCTGCCTTGGGGGTCCTTGCAGACGCTGCTCGTCGAGATGAGATGGCCAACCGTCCGGGTTTGGGGGAGATGATTCGGAGCCACTCGGACCACACTTCCTTGCCGGACCTGCTGTCGGAAGGTCATAAGGATTACCCGCAGTGCAAGAAACTGCCGTTGTACGGCTTCGGGCTGAGGGATGACGTCTTCATCCCTGAGGCAAGAAGGGATGAACCAACTTGCTGGTTCAGGAGCACACCATGCCAGCACCAATGGTTCAGGGCGGCCGATGGTCACGCACAGGAGGATTTCACACCCGTCACCGCTGATTGCCTCTACAATCATGTGAACGACATTGACGGGAGGCCACTGCAATCGGAGACGTCCCCTCCTCTCTACCGCACCATGTTGAAGGCGGCTCTGCAGGATCCAAAGAAGGGATGGTCCGATGAGTGGGACCTGCGCCAGGGCGGCAACTTCACCGATGACTGGGCCTGGGCCTACTGGGTAGGTGCCTCCTGCGAGGAGTTCGAGGCCGAGCTGAGGAGAGTGGGATTGTATGAGGCGGCATGGGCCTCCCAGTTCCACATTTACCAACCAAATCAGCTGATGCCGGAACTGCTGAGTAGATGGTCGTCTAGGACCAACACTTTTCACCTACATCACGGGGAGGTGGGCATCAGCCTGTGGGATGTCCAACAGATTTCCGGGGTCCCGATCTTGGGGGCCATGTATGACGAGTTCCTCCCCGTTGCCAGCGTGTGGGGAGATGCTGAGAAAATGTCACGACTGGCGTCTGCGCTGATAGCGCTTGTCCCTGGAGAGGACAAGGAAGCAGTGAGGGATGTCCACTTCAGAAGATGGTTCAAATGCCTCCTGAACTTCCCAGAAGATCGAGAGTTCCCTCCAAGGCCTCGAACTTGTCCGAGGGCAGCCCAGCGGGGCAAGAGACACTCGTACTGGCGTGTCTTGGAGGACAGCCAATGGAAGACTTGGGGTTTCAGTGTCAGCACCGAACAACAGCCAATAGTCAGGCTGGCGGCGTTCATCGCGGCTCTCATCTGTGGGTGGATCCTACCGGTGAGGGATACAAGCATGGGGGTGCAGCCCAGCTCGTTCATCATGGCATCGATGTTGGCCATGGGGCAGCGGATCAACCTGGGGATCCCGATGCTCGCCAAACTATACAGAATGCTGCGGCGTATTAGCGAGGGCAAGAAGCCGCCAAGAATATGCGGGCCCTTCCACCTCCGGTATGGGTGGATCGCGGCGCATATCAGGGGGATTTACGAGTATCCAAACCCCATTTCGCCGCCGGGATCAGACTTTCGCCCCTCCATTCTGAACGCATTTGGGAGCTTCCCATTCAAACTGGCCGTTCCGATGGTGCTGAATAGGGTGTGGAGGGCGGACGAGTTCAACTTTCATCCCTTCCCACTGCCGACGGGGAGGCTTACTGATGATGGACGGGGAACGGAAGAACATCGGGCTTACCTCCTGGCCTTCCGAGGTGGATTTTTGGTGGCTCGGATAGATCGTGACCCAATCTGTGAACCGTACACCCCGTATCGTTTTGCGAGGCAGTTCCGGTGCCTCCAGCGGCTGACCCCATAGGTATACTGGGAGGTGCGTCACGAGGAGCACCCGTGTGTGATGAGGCAGTTGTGGCTCATGTTCACACGTGAGGATGGAAAGATGCAGATCGCATTGCCTCCGTCCACCGCCGCTTTCGGCTTAGTGAAGGAGTACGCCATCAGCTGGGAGGCCGCTTATCCCGGGGAGATGCTGAAGCAGCCAACGATCCGGGTTGGTGATGGTGGGCCTCCTTTATCTCGAGGTCGGGGTCGGAGGGCAGCTAGGGCCGCTCGCGGCAGTGGGGCTGCCATGGCAGAGAGACCCGCACCGGCCGAGGGTATGGCAGCAACGGCGGATCCGGTGGTTCCAGGAGAGCAGGGTCATCCGGAGGGGCGGCCACCGAGGGGATTCCGTCGGATATCCGCCCAGGCTCCGGGGAAGCGGCTGCGTCACATCGACATGGCAGAAGATGCCGTCTTTCCGGAAGCTTGGGACATTTGGGATGTCAACCGGCAATTCCTCAGCCCACCCGAGATGTGGGCCCACCTGAATCGCCTCAGGATGAAACTGTCAGGCATAGGCCCAGTTCGGGCTGGATTCATGGTGTCTCCGGCGGAGGCGGAGCAATACTTGAACGAGCTGGAGGATTACGTCCACTCCAGCGGTGTTCCTCGCCCAATGACAGATCGGGTGAGGGTACTGTTGAATCAGACAGTGCCCCCACAGTTATCGGCTGCCGATCTGAGGGAGCGCTTCCCCTTGCTGGAGGAATCAGGGGACTCTTCTCGGGAGGATGAGGCTGGAGGAGGGAGCTCGCTGGAGGAGGGCGAGGTCGGAGACCGAAGCTCAGAATCCGACGACTTCGCGGAGGCTCTCGAGGTAGCATTCCGAACTTCTCTCCTTATGATCTATTCTTGAATCCCTACGGACTTCTCACCAATGTTTGAGCCATGCAGGAGGAACTTGTTCGTAGGCCTCGTTCTCGCTCCTTGGCGGGTGATGTCACGGGACCTTCAGAACCCGCGCCTATGGCTGCGTCTAGCTCTGCATCTGGTGGGACCAGGGGGTCTGAGGTGGCTCCTCTGGACTCTCCAGGCCTTACAACAGTACACGGGGGGCCTCGTCCCGGAGTCCCATCAGTACCGGCCCAGGAGCAGCGCTCGGAGGTCGATCTTCGTAAGTCTCCTCTACCGGTCTCCTCGTTGCCATATGTGGGCCATGCCAACTAACGTTTATGCCTCTTTCTGTCATACAGTTCTCCGACTGGCGTGGGCTGCTGCAGCGAGGCTGGTCGGGATGTCTGGCGGCGTCCCTCCCAGGGGCATGCCGGTGATGGTGACGATAGTCCCTTCACCTCCTCAAGCTGCGGCGCACACCATCACTGGCGGGACCACCAGCAGGGCCATACCTGAAGTTATCGAGGTGGACTCTGAGGAAGAGGATCAATCGGTCAGTCCCAGTCCTATCGTGCCTGTGCCGGCGTCAGGTTTCGTACCAGACTCAACACCAGATGCAGATCCCGCTGAGGAATTCCTGCAGGCATATCCTGCGTACGAGCCTGCCGACCGCGCGGATTGGGACGAAACGGCCTCTGATGAGGAAGACAGCAGCATAGTCTGCCGCCAGTCGTGGAAGCTGATCACGCGCTTTATCAGGGACACTCCCCAAGCGCAATGGTTGGCCGAAATGGATAGGCTCCGCTCGCGGTTGCGCGAACTGTGTGCCGGGGGAGTGGATGACCAACGCCCTCACGCGCTCATCCGAGACCTCATGGCTGAGAAGATCCGGGAGCATGATCGTGGGTTGAGGGTGGGATGGCAGCGGAGGAATGAGACCAGCATCAGGAAGCTCCAGGAGGCTGAAGGCGAGGTCCAACAGATGCAGATCCGGGTCAACGAGCTTTCGGCCACTCTCGATGCGCAGTCCGAGCTGGTCTCACAATTGAAGATCCAGCTGGCAGAGGCTGAGGAGCACATGGGGCAGACCTCTGGAAGGATGGCTGTCGTTCGGGCCGAGGTGGAAAGGGCCAGGTCCAGGGTTGACGGATTACGCCCCGCCGCTGCTGAAGAGGAGCGGGAGTTGAATCAGCGGCAACAGGCTTTGGACGCCGCAAGTCAACGGGTGGCGGAGCTGCAACGCTCCTTTGACGGGGTCAACCCGTCCATGGGGGAAGTCGACCCCCCGAGTATTGTAACAAACCCGAAAGAAGTTTTTATTAACACTTTTGTGCTTCAACTCTTTCTTTCTCCTTTGTTTTGCGTTCCGTGGCATGCACGATTTCTACTGTTGAATTGCCTTGTTGCATCCCTACAATGTTTGCGGGACGTTTGACGACAATTCCCTCAAACCAGTCCAGATTCCTGAAAGATGGGGAAGGCTTGATCGGAGGAGGAAATTCCTGGATAGCCGAATTACCGTTTCTCCAACGTGCTCTTATGCACGAACGGGGCAACACCAGGGGCGCTGAAATCGGTTCAAATAGATGAAAATGGGAAGTGTGAATCACGATGACCAAATTCGTAATACTGTGGGGATGGCGTGACAATAAAGGACAACCGTTAACCATGGCGGACAAATGGTATCCTTACTGCGTTAGCCTGAAATGGGGACAACAAATGAGCATCGACCACTGACCATATTCGCAACGCGGGATTTTATCGATTTGTTGTCGATCAATCTTCCAGGACATTGGCCCAGGACAGTTGGTGGACCATAGGTCAGACATCCATACTATTAGGGGGTCCTTCCAGACATGACCGGTCTTCCGGGACGTTGGCCCAGGGCGGTAGGTGAGCCGATTCGGCATGAGACCAGGCCGTTAGGGGGTTACTTTAGACACGAAAGAGGACGAGGGTCCGAATAAGGGGCACACAAAGTGTGGAATATGGAGTGATGGTTTGTCCGAACAAAATCCAACACTTTGGTAGTTACACCACCGTGGTGGGAGTACGCGAGATGGGCGCATTGGTATGACCACAGATCGTTCTTTCTTCCAGATAGGGCCTCTCTGCCGAGGGATGGAAATGGGGAGGAACAAGATTTCGTGATTCCAGGGGCTGGACCCTAGGTGAAATGCCTGGGTGTCTCTACGTATCCCACGTGATGATGGGAATAAAGCCGCACATAGTTCTTGAAGTGCAGTTTAACGTCATACTAGACGAGGAGCAGCCTGATCGTGTTGGTACACATCCAGCCAAAACTACTAAGCCCACGTGAGTCGTACTCGGTGTGGGAAACAAGCAGTAGTGGTGGGAATTTCCCGACGCAGAGAGGGGCAGGTTGGGGCAAAGGGATGCTCGGTGACTACCGGCCCGATGACACTAACATGATCATTCAGCGCACCTAGATGCGCGAAGAGAAAGAGCCGAGTATGATGGAGCTCCACTTGAACATGAGGGAGTGGAAATGTGTGAATCATGGTGCTCGAGATTCAGATCACAATGATGGTGGTGTGGCGATAGAGGATTACTGTTGACCATGTTCGCAACACAGCGTCCTGTCGCGTTAGCCTGAGGTGGGAACAAACAAATGAGGGTCGACCGTTGACCATGTTCGAAACACGGGACCATGTCACAAATGTTGTCATAGATCCGTGGGGACGTTGGCCTGAAACGATTGAAGGGCCCTTAGGTCCAGCATTCATGGAGAGCCCTTAAGCTTAGTATCCACGTCGTCCGAGGGTCCTTTTGGATGTGGAAGAGGATGAGGATCCAAATAGCGAGCTCACGAAGCTTGGTCATGAGATGAGGGGAATGTCCCTGTGGAAATCCCATGCTTCGGGCTCTTTGTCAAAGCACATATGAATACGGCAACAGAACGTATTAGAGAGAGGGAGCAGATTATTTTCCCTTCGGGTGATCTTAGTTTAGGGTCATAGAACTCGGACCATGAAAAGTTAGGCTGGGCTCGCGGGGAAGTGCCCGGGCGCTCCTACGTATCTCATAGGGATGAGAATCAAGCCATACGTAGTTCTTGATGGACCTTAGACCATAAATAGGTAAAGGGAGCAGGGGACGCATGGCATCAAAACCTGACGTGAAGGAGGACCTAAGCCCTACTTACCGTGCGTTCTCTGAGGAAATGCTCGAGTCGAGGGACCGAACACAAGGGTTAGGCTGGGCCCGCGGGGAAGTACCCGAGCTCTCCTACGTATCTCATAAGGATGAGAATCAAGCCATACGTAGTTCTGGAAGGTGGCACGGTAAGGTACCAGTGCCAGGGGAAAAGGGGAGTGCGGACATGGCCCTTGCACTAAAGAAGCGGAATTTGATGTATCTTGTTTATTCTTTAAGGTGAATGGTTTTTTTTGTGAAGCGACAGGCCTAGAACAGTAGGTCGTGATGTCACCACAAGGATCAAGCCGCGATGGGCGTTGACAAGTGGCATGGCGCGTGGCCAGTACCCAACGTGATGTCCTCTACAGCGAGGTCACCACAATGCGGTGTCGTTTTTCGTCGTGCAGCCAGGACGATAATGTCACAGTTTAGGGTCGTATGATAGGACCAAGCATGCATTTTATCGTCATGCAGTGCGGACGTAGCAGAGACGATGCTAGGCGGGAAATGTGCGCGGTGTTATAAAACACAATTGACGGAGACATGATCCCTCATCATATTGTACGCCATTTGGAGGGGGAAACCTTAGGCCGAGGGGCCTATATGGAGGGGAAACAGGGGGAGAGACTGGCTTCCTGAATGGGTTGTACCCGGAGACAGGGCGTCTGGGCGGTCCTACGTATCCCATGAGGATGGGAATTTGAACGTAGTCCCGAATGGGTCTTAGTTTATGGTCTTAGAGCTCGGACCATGGGAGCCCCAAAGGGCGCCAGATTGCAGCTTTGTCCCCCTAGCATGCAAAGGTGCACTGAGGGATAGCGCCAAAAGTGTTGAGATTCCACCTGGACATGATGGGGTGGAAAATGATGTGAATCATGCAACCAACATTCAAGGACTGAAGGGGCTGGCGTGATGACAAAGGATTACTGCTGACCATGTTCGCAACACAGCATCCTGTCGCGTTAGCCTGAAATGAGGACTAACAAAACGAGCATCGACCGCTGACCATATTCGCAACGCGGGATTTTATCGATTTGTTGTCTGAAACCCTGGAGGGCGTTGGCCCATGTCGGTAGGAGAGCCCTTGGGCGTAGTATCCAGGCCGTTCTTGGGGGTCTCTCCGGGTGTGAAAGATGATGGAAGTCCGAATAGAGGGGAACACGAAGCTTGACAAGTGGAAGGAACTTGATCAAGTTGAATCTGACACTCTTGGTCCTAGACTAGAGTGCTCTTAATACATGGGTGAACCACTGCAGGGAGCCAAGGGACTCAACCTTGAGGGTGATCGATAGATGGCAGATTCCCAGGGGAAGGGGGCATGGTGCCCAAAACCTTGTATCATACCTACACACCCCCCAACTAGAGAGGGATGGACCAAGTGGCCTAGGTGACCGGGAAATCAGGAGATCTCCCAGAGGTGGGGCTGGACCCGAATCTTAGACATTCAGGTGGTCCTACGTATCCCATTAGGATGGGAATCAAGCCATACGTAGTTCTAAAGGGTGCCTTTTAACGTCATGCAGGACAGAGAACAGGAGGACTAAACCTCAGAATGGGGCGTGCGTGGTGCAGCTATTGCAAACCCGTCGTGGATGAGGACGTAGTCCTACACTATGCCACGCAGCCCTGTGATCAGGGTCCTGAAGGCAGGATTAGAGAGGTAAATTTGCTGAACTCAAACTGGGTCCGAGGACAAGGAGTCTTGATCGTAGTTCCAGATGAGAGTCTTAGTTTATGGTCTTAGAGCTCGGACCAGGGGTGGTGACAGCTCCCGAGTAAGCACAGATGTTAAACCAATCCCTAAGCCCACGTGAGATGAACTCGGTGTGGGAAACAAGGGGGTATCCTCATTTCAATACTTGGGGCGTCCATCAAAGGGGAGTCAGCAGAGAGTTTCAAAGGACACCTTTGATGTAGCTTGTTCCTCGAACGCGCAGACGTGCACGGGGGAAAAGTACCAAGAGTCCCAAGACTCTACTTGGACATGATGAAGTGATGAAGGGTGTGAATTGTGTACCCGACATTTGGGCTTAATGGGTTGGCGTGACGACAGAGGAAAACTGTTATCCATGACGGAAATACAGCGTCTGTATCGCGTTAGCCTGAGGTGGGAACAACAAACGAGCATCGACCGCTGACCATATTCGCAACGCGGTATTTTATCGATTTGTTGTCCGAAACCCTCGGGGGCGTTGGCCCGTATCGGTAGGAGAGCCCTTGGGCATTGTATCCAGGCCGTTCTTGGGGGTCCCTCCGGGTGTGAAAGATGATGAAAGCCCTGATGCGAGGATACGCAAAGCCTGGAAAGCGAGTGCGGATGTGTCCGAGTAAAGCTTGGCATTCCAGGTAATAAACCAGAGTACTCTTAAGCACATTGGTGAACCGCCGAAGAAAAAGGATCGACGAAACAGCTCAGTAGGGGGGGGAGCATGGTGTAGTCATCACGAGATCGTCGTAAATGAGGACATGATCTCACACCACACCATATGGTCCCCTCATGGAGGAAGGATAGGCCAGGGGGCCAAGATGGGATGGGGGTTCCCGAGAGATGGGGCTGGACCCGAAGCCTAGACGTTCAGGTGATCCTACGTATCCCATAGAGACGGGAATCAAGCCACACGTAGTTCTTGAAGTGCAGTTTAACGTCATGCAGGACAGAGAAGGGGAGTAATATACCCCGAAACAAGGGAGGTGTGCGGTACGGCGAAGAAGCCGAAGTGAATGAGGACGTAGTCCTACACTGCGCCACGCACCCTGGGTAAGGGGGGAACCTGGGCCGTGGCCTGGAAAGGCCAAGGGGCCTAAGGTCAGGCATCAGTCTGGAAGACCTGACTGGCTTGTAGTTTAACGTCTTACATGAGGACGTGGGGCCAGGGGCCCAAGGAGGCCAAAGGGCCTGAGGCTGGGCCTCGTAAGGGGAGTTGTACGACATGGTACATGATCCCGACGTGAATGAGGACGTAGTCCCACACCACACCGTACACTCCGGGTGAGGAATCCTGGACCGTGGCCCGGAGAAAAGGGGAAGTTATCAGTCAGAAAGGTCTTCCTGGTTTGTAGTTTAACGTCTTACATGAGGACGGGGGGCCAGGGGCCCAAGGAGGCCAAGGGGCCTGAGGCTGAGCCTCGTAAAGGGAGGGCGTACAACATGGTACATGATCCCGACGTGAATGAGGACGTAGTCCCACACCACACCGTACACCCTTATGGGGGAATCCTGGGTCGTGGCCCGGATCGCTAGCACCACTTGGGAGAAGTTTGTCACCTTGGGACAGAATCCTTGCGTTCATCCACGAAAGGGGCAAACACCTCCAGGGGGAATATGCAGCCGGGTCGAGGCTTGCTCGACGTGGTTCGGGGCAAAAGTGTGCGCCCTGCCATGTCTTGACCCGAGGGGAAGATTTTGGCTTTTGGGCTGGGCCAACGGACGAAATGTCCGGGCGTTCCTACGTATCTCATAAGGATGAGAATCAAGCCATACGTAGTTCTTGAAGGCCATGCAGTTTAGCGTCATGCGGTGAGGACGTGGGAGGGCAGAAGAACGGGAGTGGGCACATGGTGCGACCTTTACAATCTTTGCGCGAGTGGGGTTGCATGATCGGGGCCAAGAAAGCATACTCCCTGCTACACAAAGATCCTCCAAGAAGACTATCCCCAGGGGGAATAGCGGAAGAGAAAAGCTTGAGGCTGGGTTCAAGACGAGGCGTCTGAGCGTTCCTACGTATCCCATAAAGGTGGGAATCAAGCCATACGTAGTTCTTGACATGCAGTTTAACGTCATGCGGGACGAGGGGCATCTTATTCGGGGGTGTGTACAGTATGGTACATGATCCCAACGTGAGGACGTAGTCCTACACCGTACCGTACGATCCCGTAAGATGGTAAGTCGGAGAGAAACGAGGGGGCCTGGGGCCAGACCGCGGTGGAGACGGGGCCAGGGGCCCAAAGAGGCCGAGGGGCCTGAGGCTGAGCCTCGGTCAGGAAGACCTGACTGGATTGCAGTTTAACGTCTTGTAGTGAGGACGGAGAGGCAGTTTAAGGTCATGCGGGACCAAGTCGAGGTTTAGGGTCGTGCAGGACCAAGTCGCAGTTTAGGGTCGTGCAGGACCACTTTTTTGCCCTAGGCAAAGTATCGCATGAGGAATTTGGCATTGGTGGGAGGAGTTACACGCTCTCCATCTGTGGTCACCAAGGAGTATGCTCCGTTGGGGTAAACCTTATGGATGATATAAGTCCCTTCCCATTTGGGTTCTAACTTGGGTGGTTTCCTACCAGGAATCATTGGCGCTCGAAGGGCCAATACCAGGTCACCCTGCAGAAAAGATCGGAGATGAACCTTCTTGTCAAAGGCTCTCGCTATCTTGTCCTGATGCCTTTCCAGATTGTGCAGGGCACGAAGCCGGTTCTCGTCAAGTGCCACTAATTCAGCTAGACGGATCTCGACTACCTCATCCGATGTCTGGTGATCATAAACTGCGGTGCGTAGCGACGACAGCTGGATCTCAATGGGTAGGACGGCCTCAGCTCCATACACCAGGGAATATGGGGTCACCTGGGTAGAGTTACGAGTCGTCGTCCGGTAAGCCCAGAGGGCGTTGGGGAGCTTTTCCGGCAAACTCTTCTTGTTCTGACCAACCATCTTCTGCAGAATGTTAGAGAGGGTCTTGTTGAACGCCTCGATCTGCCCATTCGCCTGCGCGTGGTAGCGGGAGGTATGGTTCGACCGGATGTCGTACTTAGCGTACAATTTCTTCAATTCAGCTGCACAGAAGTTGGTGCCGTTATCGATGAGGACAGCGTGAGGGACTCCAAACCAGTGGATAATGTTGGAGCTCACAAAGTCAACGATGGAACGGGCCTTGACCTCTTTGAGCGGAACTGCTTCTGGCCACTTGGAGAAGAAGTCTGTAGCAGTCAGGATGAACCTACACTGGCGGGCTGTTGCCGGCGGATACGGTCCCACTACATCAAGTCCCCACACCGCAAATGGCCAAGAGTACTTGGTGGGGTGGAGGGGTTCTGGCGGCTGATGCAAGAAGTTGGCGTGTACTTGGCACGCGTGGCATCTTTTGGCGTATCCAATACAATCGTGGATCATGGAGGGCCAGAAGTACCCGAGCCTCCGGATTTGCTGGGACAGCTTCGGCCCAGCTTGATGGGCGCCACAGGAACCGGCGTGAACCTCTTGCATAACTTGAGGTATCTCTACTCCTTGGATGCAACGGAGGAGGACACCATCGAAACTCCGCTTATAGAGGATCTTCTCAAGACTGGGGCCGCCCTGGAGGGTAAATTGCAGTGCGCGGCGTCGGATTCGCTCGTGCTCGGCCCGGTCGTCCGAGAGCTGACCATTTTGGAGATACTCGACAAAAGGTGCTCTCCAGTCGGGGGTGGTTTCAACCACTGCGTCTGACGAACCCGGGACTCCCGATATGGAGGGTCCGGCGGTGAGATGACTTACCCGCAGGCTATCACGGTCCTCTTGGGTGACGGGAGCAATGACTCTCCGGTGGGCCACGTGTATGACCAAATCATCTTGCTCGGGTTCTGCGAGCGACGCGGCTAAGCCGGCCAGGGCGTCCGCTTGTCCGTTCTGCGATCTTGGGACATGGGTAACCTCTGGCCGAGGAGAGAACCGGGCCATTAAGAGGAGGGTGTACTCCAGTAACGGTGCAAGCTCTGGCTTCCTGATGACGTAGTCGCCATTAACCTGTTTGATCACCAGCTCGGAATCTCCCTTCACATGTAGATGGGGAACATGGATCTCAAGGGCCAACTCGAGGCCGGTGATGAGAGCCTGGTACTCTGCCTCGTTGTTTGTACAACCTTCTGACAGCAAGAATGAGTACGGCAGGACGGCTTGCGCCGGGGTAATAAAAACAATACCTAGACCCACTCTGTTGAGCTTGGGGTCGTTGAGCCTTCTACCGGTGGGGCTCCGGGAGGCGCCGTCGAAATGCATTTGCCAACATGGGGCAGCATGATCGACTGAGAGGATCGTCTCGTCGGGGAAACCCAGGTCCAGGGATTGATCCGCGGAGGTTGGATGGGCAGCTAAAAAGTCTGCCAACGCTTGTCCCTTAACGGCCTTCTGAGGCACGAACCTGATATCAAATTGCTGGAGAATCACCGCCCACCATGCTAGTCGGCCACTCAGCATGGGGCGGTTCAGGATGTACTTCAGCGGATCTACCCGAGAGATCAATTATACCTCGTGGTGTTGCAGGTAGTGTCGCAACTTCTGCACAGCGAAGACGAGCGCGAGGCAGCTCTTTTCGATGGGGGAGTATCTGACCTCCGTATCGAGAAGCATGCGGCTGAGATAGTAGAGACTGTTCTCAGTGCCCTCGTTATTCTTCTGGGGGAGCAGCGCACCGAGGGATCTCTCCAGGGCGGTCACATAAAGGACTAGCGGCTTTCCGGAGACAGGTGGCATCAAGACCGGAGGTTGGAGCAGATACTGCTTGATTTCCTCAAAGGCGGCCCGACACTCCTCATCCCATTCGTAGGCAGCGTCTTTCTTCATGAGCCAGGAAAAGGGCTTACACTTGCCAGCCAAATTTGCAATGAATCGGCGTATATAGGCTAAGTGGCCTTGCAGGCCTCGAAGCTCCCGAATGTTGCTCGGGGGAGGCATTTGGTTGATGGCCTTGATCTTCTCTGGGTCGATCTCAATACCTCGATATCTGACAATGAAGCCCAGAAACTTCCCGGAGGTGACTCCGAAGGCACACTTCAGCGGGTTCATCGTCAGGTGACGGGAACGGAGGAAACCGAACACTTTCTCAAGGTCTTTGAGATGGTCCTGGAGCTGGCGTGATTTGACTACAAGGTCATCCACGTAACATTCCACCAACGTCCCGAGGATCGGTTTGAATATGCGATGCATGGCCCTTTGATAAGTGGAACCTGCATTTTTCAAACCGAATGGAATTACCCGGTAGCAAAAGGTACCCTGGGGAGCCCTGAAGGCAGTGGACTCCTCGTCTTCGGGGGCCATCCGGATCTGATTATACTCGGAATACCCATCCATGAAAGAGAGGGCTTGAAACCCGGCCGTGGCGTCAATCAAAAGCTCCGTCACTGGGAGTGGGAAGTCATCCTTTGGGCAGTGGCGATTGAGATCGCGGAAGTCGATGCAGACTCTGATCTGCCCATTCTTCTTCCTGACCGGCACAATGTTGGCGAGCCACTTGGGGTACTGGACCTCCTTAATGAAGTTGGCTTTGATAAGCTTGTCAACTTCGGCCTCAACCATAGCACCATGAGAAGGGTTCATTTTCCTGGGAGGCTGCTTGAACCCACGATGTTTTGCTGGGAGGGCCCAGACGGTGGACGACCACTTGGGGATCCAGCCCTGGCATCTCATCGTAACTCCAGGCAAACACATCGCGGTGCTGTTTGAGGAAGTCTACATACTGCTGCAGCTCCTCGAGGGACATGGCCGCACTGATCAATGTGGGTCTTGGATCTGCCTCTCTACCAAGGTTCACCTGTACCAGTTCATCAACCGTGGTAGAGACGCCTTCTTCAAAGGCTGGGGGAGCATCCTCCAAGTCTTCCTCCACAACCATGGGGGGACTTCTTGTGACTGAAGATGCTTCTGGGCTCTCAAAACCCGAGGGGCAACTGGTGCCCGGCTTGGGCAGCAGCGGTCATCAAATCAAGAGACTCACTTGTCGTTGAGACCATAGCAATGAATGCATTTGATCCGATCCCATCTGGCCTTCGGCCTAAGGGGCCACGCTTGATGATATCAAAGCAGTGGTGACGTGTCGGCCTGAGTCGGTTAATTCCAGCCCGGTGAAAGAGACACGTATGGCGCACCGCCGTTGTCATCAGCTTGACGTCCCTGTACCGTACAGGGGTAGGAGGTTCCGGGATGACCCGAGCCTGGTTGATGTAGGAGTACGAGGTGATTTTCCGCTGTCGCTTGGACACGGGAACATGCCTTCCTTGCGTACTCGAAACAACAAAACATTGTCCCATGTCGGGGGTCGTGGCCTCCAACCGGTGGATCGGGAGGATGTAGGCGTCGTCCATGCTTGCCCAGGGATCACTTGTGATCGGGGTGGGCTCATCCTCGCTTACCGGGATTTGCTTGTCCTTTCTTTTGTAATAACCCGCATCCAGATAGCGGGCCTCACAAGAAGCGAAAGGGGACGCGTCTCCTTGGAGCACGCCTACTCGACCGTTGAGCGAGTACTTAAGGCACTGGTGATACGACGAGGGGACCGCTACATGCAGATGGAGCCATGGCCTACCCATCAATGCGTTGTAGGCGGTGTCCTGAGAAACAACCATGAACTCGGTGCTGGCAATTAAGCCACCGAACTGGGTCTTCAGGCGGATCTTGCCGACTGGGGTTTGCTCTGTCCTGTCGTACCCCTGGATCCTGAGGTCAGAGGGAGTCAAATCACCTTCGGACAGACCCAGCTTTCGCAGCGTCCGGGTCGGAATTAAGTTGATTCCAGAACCCGTGTCAACGAGGCATCAGCGGACATACACACCGTTGAAGTGGCCAGTGATATACAGTGGGAAATGTGCCCCTGTATAGGAGGGTCTTCATCTTCACCGGAGAACGAGATAACCGCCTGGCATTCGGCGTTTTCAATCGTCTCGGTATGGAAGGCTTCCGCAGCTGCCACTTCCGTCTCGAACTGGAGGGGGCTCCTTAGGGCCTCGGCAAGTGCCTCGCGCATTTCAGATGACAGGCGAAGGGCCTCGAGGATGGAAAGCCTCACCGGGATGTCGGCCAGATGCTTCAGAACATCGTACTTTCGTGCCAAACGTGAACCTCTGATTACAGGAGATCGTTCGGCATTTGGAAGCACAGCAGGTTCGGCTGGCTGAACTGGCGAGTAACTAGTACTGGGTGCATCTTGCTGCCTACCAGTAGAAGCCTGAAGAGTAGTCGCCGGGCTAGGATCGGACAGCAGAGGCTGGCCTGTCGCCGGGCAAGACTGGCTGTGATATGAACGAGGCGGCTCTCCCTGATCCAGCAACACGAACGGCGGTGGAGGTAGAGCCGAGGGTGCCGGATGGGTCTGCGCGTGCTGAAATCTGCGCTGAGCCTGCTGCCTAGTCTCGGTAGCGTGCACGGCTTGGCCGCAAATGTCGGCCGACTTACCTCGATGACCGGCGCGGTTGCGATTCCGCCGACGTTGACGTCGGCTGGAAACGTTGGGGAGGTCTGCCTGGGGTTCCCCCTCATCGGGGGTCATATAGGGCTTTACCAGCTCCACGGTGTTAACCGAAGCGTACCCTTGACTGTCGCTCGAAGAGTCATCCACCGCTGGGCAGATTCTGGGAGGAATGCCCATTTCGGGAGGCATAAAGTCGCCGAGAGTGCGGGATGACGACGGCACTGGCGGTGCACGTTGCTTCTTCTTACGTCGCCGCTGCTTGCCCTTTTGGGCAGAGGTCGACTGTGAAGACGATGCTGAGGCACCAGCTACTTCCTCTGAAGGTTCCGACAGCTTCAGGCGTGCCCGGATGATACCCTGGGCACGGACGACGGTTTTTCGAGCCATCCAGTTGTCGTATTTCTGGGACCCACGGCTAGGGACCTGCTGCCACTCACCTTCGCCGTCGCTGCCGATTTCTGATCCCGCAAAGACGCCTGCCACTTGCGCTGGCGCTGGGCCCAACTTGACAATGTTGTTGTTGACCTGGTCCTGAAGCCAGTCTTTAAACACATAGCATCGCTTGAGGGTGTGCCCCAGGATTCGATGATAAGGGCATTAGTTGGGGTGATCGGTGAGATGTGCCTCTTCCGGCCTCCTGCACTCAGGCAGACGCACAATCCCTTGCTCTAGAGCACTTAGGAAGTATCCAGGGACCTGATTTTCGTTGAACGAATAGGTATGGTACTTTCTTTCCGGGTTAGGAGCCCTGGGGGCCTGGTCCTGTCGAGGGACCGGAGGGGCCTGCCGAGGAGGCGGCGCCTGGTTGTCTCACCTAGGTGGCGGGTGGCGCATTGCGCGGGGGAACCTGTCGGTTCTGAGGCGGTCGCTGCTGGGCAGGAGCCTGTGCTTGAGGGGGAGGACCTCTGCGGGGTTGCGGGGGTGGTGCCGCCGGTAGCAATTCCAGCTACCTCGGGGCTTCTATTTGAGCCACCGCGGCGGGTTCAGCCCTGGCGGCCCTCCTGACTGGGATCATAGGGGGCAGCAAACGTGCCTGACTAGCCTGTTGCAGGGCCTCCTCGAGGCGCTGGGCCTTATCCGAGAAATCTCTGAACCCTCCAGGGTAGTTCTGGGTAATCAAGGAGGGTACCAGCTCTGTCTTGACGTTCCCCACACACATCGTCAGTAATTTCTCCTGAGTCAGTGGCATATCGAGGGAATACGTAAGTCCTTTCCACCGGGCGATGAAGTCTGCAACCCGCTCATCAGGCCTCTGTTTGCACTTGAAGAGGTCCGCAATTCTGGTCTTTCGCGTGGTGGAGCTGAACTGGTATAAGAACTGCCGGCGAAGATCCTCCCAACCGGTCACTGATCCGATAGGGAGCTGGCTGTACCAGACGAATGCCGGACCTTCCAATGTCTGTACAAAACATCGGAGCTTTGCGGCTTCTTGCTGAGCCGGGGTCCCCAGCATGGGGCCACACCTGGAAGAGAAATGAGCCAAGTGCTGGGGTGGGTCCCCTGTCCCATTAAACGGAGAGAAAGTGGGGTTCCCAAAACCCGGAGGCACGGGCATATCATCCACCCACGCGGGATAAGGCTTGCCATCCGGTGGGACCGCCACCTGCCGTGTTTCCAACGCCTCGAGGCGGGCTGTGAGTGCCGCAATAAGGTCCTCCGGGTGGGGGTCCCTGTCTTGACGGGGATCCCTAACCACAAGCACATTGCCAGGTTCTTCAACGCGGTAGACGGCTTCGGCCGCTCGCGGGTCAACTGGCTGGACGACCTGCTGGGCGACCGAGGGAACCCGGGTTGGATTCTTCAGATTGCCCCGTCGCTCAGGGGGGTTTTGCGAGACGTATCGCGCCCTCTTGCCGTATGTTCCGGCTTCCGCCCTGTCCGCGACAGTAACATGATCAGGGTTGCCCGGAGGCATCTCACCGGGGGGAAATTGTTCCTGCCCCTGCTGCCCCGGCCTGGGATTACCATAGTCGGGTCGCCGCTCTGCGGCGCGCTCAGCCAATAGTTCGTCAACCAGCCTCTTCTGCTCAGCGAGCTGCTGGCGTAACGCGGCCTTCTCAGGATCCTGGTCCGTTTTCTGCACAGAGGCGGACGGGTCGGAGTGCTTGATGGTTCCGACGTGCTCTTTACCTTTGCCGGCGTTTCGACTGAGTACCAGCGACTCGGTGGGTACGGGCAGGCCTAGCAGGTTCCTCTGCTGATGGGTGACTCTCCCTGATGGGTCGAGTAGTGGCGGTGCACCCTCTGGGGGGAAGTCTCCATCAAGGAGTTCCAGTTCGTCTTCTCTGTCCACAACGTCGGCCATGTGGACTGTGACCCCTCTTGAGGGCATATCCTCAATGTCGCATAGCGAATCGGGCTGTCGTCGGATAGGGTCGAAGAGGAGAGCGGCATAGTGTCCCCAACCATGGACTTGCACATGGGGGGTGTCTTCCCTGACGATCTTGCGGAGTGCTTTAAGACTATGAACGCATTTTCGTTGGAGGGCACTTTGGTGACCAGGCGACTCAGGGTGCTGGGCCACAAGGAGCGCCACTGCATCAATCAGGCGGCACTGTTTTCCAATCTCCTCGAAGTGCTCTCGACTCCTGGGGTACACGACCCATTCAAAATGGAGGCGGAAGTGCGTTGCCCAGAGGGTTTGACAAAAGCATCCCACTTCTTCAGGGGTATGCGACTCGGGTACGCGGAAATTCAGCGCCGCCGTGGGCCAGAACTTCTCTGGGAAGTAGTCCGCTGCAAGAATACTCCAGAAGCTCCTGGGTTCATCCTCGGGGTTCGGCCCTACGTTACCCGACTCATCAACTGGGGGCGGCTGAGGGACCGGTAGCGGTACCGAGGCAGACCTCTGGGATAGCAAACTCGGCGGTGGAGAATACGGCGAGCGAGCAGACTGGCCACCGAATTCTGGGCCTTCCTCTGAAGAGCGAGGTGACCTAACCACAATGTCACGATAAGACGGGCTAACAGCCGCTGCTTCGGGTACGGGAATCTCCGTTACCGGTGTCCGATCATGTCGTGGCTCTACCACCGTTGACCCCCAAAACAGCTCCTCGTGATCCCGAGTAGAGGTAGAGGGCGCTTCGGGTGACGATGGCGGTGACTGCGCGGTCGAAACCAGCGAAGTTCTCAGAATCTCTTCCTCCTGGATGTACCTGCGGAGAGAGACAGGAATCCGGTGGACCTCAAATTCTGGGAGAACGAGGCTGACGCGTCTGGTTCCTGCCCCAGTCCTTGATACGGAGGAGCTGGGAGAAGGTTCCATCACTGAATCGCATTCTGCTTCCGAATCGGAGAAGCGGGCAGGTTTGATCCCCACCTGGGCCTTCCCAAGATTCTTCTTGTGGCGGCGACGACCCGCTCTTCTGCCCCTGGGTGGCTCTTCGGGACAGGGTTGACCCCTGTCAGGCAGCCTTGGGGCGGTGCTGGCGTCGTGGCGGAGAGGACCCCCACTTGAGACAGCAGGGGTGCGAGGGGAACCAGGGAAAATGTCTAAGGGTACATGGGGAGGACCTCCATGAACAGTACCCATGTGGGCGGGGCCTCTATTGGCACTGGCAGGAGCATGGGGAAGACCTCCATGGTTGATGCGAGTAGAGCGAGGCTGACCTTCACCCCTCGAGTTGCTGGGGCGAGGAGGACCTTCGCCAGTTGCAGAGAGGACGTAGGGGGGACCCCCACGTTGAGGAAGGACCGGATGGACGGTGCCTTCAGAAGGATGGGCTCCATACCCTTTACAGCGGGCGCGGGAAATGTTTCCGCGCTGAGAATCACTGCCACGGGGCAGGTCTTCCTGTAGGATGGGGGCAGCACGAGGCATGCCTCCATGACAAACCTCAGAGCGGGGAAGGCCCACGCTCTGTGGAGTAGTGGTACGGGGAGGACCTCCGTACGGGGTGGCATCACCGCGGGTTAGCTCGCGGCGATCACTACTTGGGCCTGCAACCCGGAGAGTCAACCCAGCCTGCCCGTGGGGCGGTTGGGGTCTCGATCCTGGTTGGGCGAAGGGGTGCCCCTGCTCAATGTACGCGGGGGCTTCATAATGTATGTCGGCGGTGGCTCGGGCCACTGTAGCTGTCGATGTGGACGCGGCGAGGCAAGCGTCTTCAGACCGGGCCCGGCGCTGACGTCGGGTCAGGCGGGCCGGTGCAGGTGGTTCAGGGACGTAGTCTGCCTGCTCCTCCCGCGGGGCCGGACGACGGAGCTGACGTGGCCGGACGGGAGCTCTCGCCTGGGGGCCCTGGGTCGGGGCCCTGAGCGGACTGAGCCGGACAACGCCGGCCTCTTCTGCGTAAGGGGAAGAGTCGTCAAGGCATTCCGGGGATAGGCTCCCGAAATGGTTGAATGTCTGTGTGGGGAGCAGGGGCTCCCTGCGCGGCCTGTTAGGGCGGCGTTGACGGTGGGGCCTAGAGGCCTCTAGGTCCAACTGGCCATATCCCTGGTCGGGATGACCCCTTCCTCCTCATACCTGCGCACGAGGCTGTTGATCACCCTTCGTTGGATGATCTCTGATGGGGAAAGGGGACGTGGACGTCCCATATTCCGTGATGTGGCAGCCGTCGTGGCGGTGGTGGCGCCATGTGGAGTGGTCGTCGTGGTGTTGCCCCTGCCCCTGCGCGGGCGAGGAGCGGATGGTGACCGCATCTCTGAAATAGCAACCTGGTTCCTGGCAAGCGAAGGGATCAACTCATCAGTACTGAGAGGAAAAGGATTAACAGCCAGTGCCCCAGCGTTCTTCCATCCTCCACGTCTGTGAGAAGGATCCACGCCAACACGCTGCAGAGCGGAGTGCCCCACGTTCTACTACCCCGACTGCCGGTGAGTTTCACGACAGGCCCGCTATTTGCTTGGCGGGACCAGGCAACGGATATCTGAATCCGGTGACACGTCAATCTACTGGTGTCTCGAATGCTACTAATCTCCATGCTGAGGAGAAGACTTTCACGTCGGGTTCACCATTTCTGTTTCCGACGCTTTCTCCAGGGCGCGTGCGCATCCGTCCGCGAGGGGGGGACGCGCGGCTTTGTTTCCCCGCATTCCCGCTTTCCAAAGGCGGGCGGCATCCGTTCCTTGTTCAGGTACGTCTGCTCCTTGATCGAAACGGGATGATGGGATGTCGGTTCTTCCTTCCGTGGATTCCTCCTCAGAACTCGTCACCTAGTCCGGGTCTCCCTCATAGATTTAATACGTTGTTCGTGAAACTCTTCCCAGTGCCATGTTTCCATGGGCGCCGGTTAATTACGCTGCTTCTGTCGGGACATTCCAAGGGGTCCAGTCAGGGCAGCAACCTTCGGTCAGGGGAGTAGTCACGTTGAGGCATCAGTAGCATGTCTGGATGCTGGGGTACCTGGAATGTCTGTCTGTTATCCTTGACCACAAGGCTTCTCGATGGCGTGGAAGCCCGAGGCATCCCACATCGAGCGCGGGGAATTACATGTCATAGACACGTATCTGAGGTTTTCCTCAGCTTCCTGTGTTCAACACAGGGTATGCCGCGAGTTTAACGTCTAGCGGAGACGGATGAGAGTGAAATGGGACCATCGCAGGGGGCGACAGTGAAGTTGGGCTTGAGCCTTGACGAGGCTTCCTACGTATCCCCGTGGCAGGGAATCAAAGTCCGCGTAGTTCGGGATGGTGCCGGTAAACCGATGTGAAGCTGGACCTTGGTCCGGGGGGAGTTGGGCTTGAACCTCGTGGAGGCTTCCTACGTACCATTCCTTGACATGGATCAAAGTCCTCGTAGTTCAAATGGTGGGTCGCAATGGCTTACCACTGGACCAAAGTGTAGTTTAACGTCATGCTGGACGAAGATGGGACCCGGCGTGAAGAAACGAAGGGTGGGTGTGTCGATGAACCGACATGAAAGTAGACCTTGGTCCACTATTGGTGGGCTTGAACCTCGTGGAGGCTTCCTACGTACCATGCCTTGACATGGATCAAAGACCTCGTAGTTCAGGTGGTCACAACGGCTTACCGCTGGACTGGAATGGGACCCGACGTGAATGAGCGACGGGTGGGCTTGAACCTTGTGGAGGCTTCCTACGTACCATGCCTTGACATGGATCAAAGACCTCGTAGTTCAAATGGATTCGCCGGCGAACCGACGTGAAAGTAGACCTTGGTCCACTGAGGGTGGGCTTGAACCTCATAGAGGCTTCCTACGTACCATGCCTTGACACGGATCAAAGTCCCCGTAGTTCGAAAGGGGTTTTGTCGTTGAACCGACGTGAGAGTAGACCTTGGTCCACTGTGGGTGGGCTTGAACCTCGTAGAGGCTTCCTACGTACCATTCCTTGACACGGATCAAAGTCCCCGTAGTTCGAAAGGGGTTTTGTCGGTGAACCGACGTGAGAGTAGACCTTGGTCCACTGTGGGTGGGCTTGAACCTCGTGGAGGCTTCCTACGTACCATTCCTTGACACGGATCAAAGTCCCCGTAGTTCGAAAGGGGTTTTGTCGGTGAACCGACGTGAGAGTAGACCATGGTCCACTGTGGGTGGGCTTGAACCTCGTGGAGGCTTCCTACGTACCATGCCTTGACACGGATCAAAGTCCCCGTAGTTCGAAAGGGGTTTTGTCGGTGAACTGACGTGAAAGTAGACCTTGGTCCACTGTGGGTGGGCTTGAACCTCGTGGAGGCTTCCTACGTACCATGCCTTGACACGGATCAAAGTCCCCGTAGTTCAAAAGGGGTTTTGTCGGTGAACCGACGTGAGAGTAGACCTTGGTCCACTGTGGGTGGGCTTGAACCTCGTAGAGGCTTCCTACGTACCATGCCTTGACACGGATCAAAGTCCCCGTAGTTCGAAAGGGGTTTTGTCGGTGAACCGACGTGAGAGTAGACCTTGGTCCACTGTGGGTGGGCTTGAACCTCGTGGAGGCTTCCTACGTACCATGCCTTGACACGGATCAAAGTCCCCGTAGTTCGAAAGGGGTTTTGTCGGTGAACCGACATGAAAGTAGACCTTGGTCCACTGTGGGTGGGATTGAACCTCGTGGAGGCTTCCTACGTCCCATGCCTTGACACGGATCAAAGTCCCCGTAGTTCAAAAGGGGTTTTGTCGGTGAACCGACGTGAGAGTAGACCTTGGTCCACTGTGGGTGGGCTTGAACCTCGTGGAGGCTTCCTACGTACCATGCCTTGACACGGATCAAAGTCCCCGTAGTTCGAAAGGGGTTTTGTTGGTGAACCGACGTGAGAGTAGACCTTGGTCCACTGTGGGTGGGCTTGAACCTCGTGGAGGCTTCCTACGTACCATGCCTTGACACGGATCAAAGTCCCCGTAGTTAGAAAGGGGTTTTGTCGGTGAACCGATGTGAAAGTAGACCTTGGTCCACTGTGGGTGGGCTTGAACCTCGTAGAGGCTTCCTACATACCATGCCTTGACACGGATCAAAGTCCCCGTAGTTCGAAAGGGGTTTTGTCAGGGTCGGTGCTCACTCTAAGCCCACGTGAGTCATGCTCGGTGTGAGAAACAAGAGGTTGCACGGACCTAACGATCACGTCGCGAAGGGTGCGTCCGTGAGAAGCGAAGAGGGGCTTATGCGTTGGGCGGCCCATGGTGTTGGGACTTACTCCAGGATGGAGGCCCATGGCGCGGCAAAGCGCGGGGAAGATGGACCTTGGTCCGACGATGGGAGGTGCCTCATTCCCTATCACGTCCTCCACTGACCTTGGTAGTGGGGAAGTACCGAGATGCACAGGTGCAATCATCCGTACCAAAGGTTAGGGGCTTACGCTCTGAGGCGACCCTTCCCCTGCGAACATACACCACTCCGACAAGGAGGATCTCATTCCATGTGTGGAAGAGTTCCATTCCCGTGGAGACGAGTGGTGTAAAAAATGTTCGAGTTGGGGGGACCCTTCGTGAGAGAGACGAGGTTGGGTCACAGTTTAACGTCATGTGTTGAGGACGTGGTGCTTGGCAGTTTAACGTCCTGCAGCTCGGACGAGGTGGGTTCACTCCACACCCCTAGGGCTTACATAACCGGTACCTTCTGGTCCTTGGGGAAGGGAAGGTTCCGGTAAGGCCATGGTAAAGGGGGTTCGTGGGAGGAACCATCGAGGGGTCCACGTTAACGTGGCTATGCGAAGAAGCAGTAGCCGTTAGCGTGCCTATGCGAAGAAGCATTAGGCGAAGCAACGCTACGGGAGGTGTTGTCCATGGGACTTTGAAATCACATCGTGCAAACCTGGAGGGTCGCACGGAAAGAGGAATCGCTAAGCAGAGGAGTGTGCTTTGCGAAGTGGGGTGCCTTGGCCATAGCATGAGGCATAGGTGGGAGTGGGAGGTGCTTCGCGAAGTGGAACAGTGTTCGCGGAGCACTGCCTCGCGAAGAAGGAATGGTTCGCGAAGCAGGGTCCTGCCAAGCAATGTACTTTGCGAAGTGGAGCGATCCTGCCTTAGCATAGGGATTACTCGTATGGGTTGGGTGTTTTGCGAAGCACAAGTGCTCCGCGGCTGCCCGGGTTCCCTTGGGAATCCCCTTCCTTTGCGAACGCCCTTGAGCCTCGCGAAGGGCATCCCTCTCGGAAGAGGGGCTCAAAACGAAACAAATCAGAGTCGTCTCGCGAAGTAGAAATACCTCGCGGAGCTCATGATTCCCGGGGCAAAGCGTGCTTCGCTATTCGGGAGAGGAGAAGCCGAAAGGTCGGATTGTCCGTCCCGGGGACTCAGGGGGAGTCGAGTATTTATAGGGAAGGGGCGCCGCGAAGCAGAGCTCGCGCGCCGCCTTCGGGGCTTCGCGGCGGCTCGCGAACGTCAAACGGGTTCGCGGAGGATTACCACCTCAGGAGCTTCGCGGCGGCTCGCGAACGTCAAACCGGTTCGCGGAGGATTACCGCCTCTGGAGCTTCGCGGGGCCGCCATGGTTGGGACGCTTCGCGGCGGGGCTTCGCGGCTGTGCTTCGCGAGGCAGCGCGCCGGCTGTCTTTTTCGTTCCTTCCTTTCGGGCCACATTTTTGGCGCCAACATGTACCATGATCCATCCTCACCATATGATAATAAACTACATATCTATCATCCTGATTGTATGACATAAAAATGCAGGGGATCTGAGACCCTCACTTATGTGATCATGTCCTTCGAGGTTGGTTATCTGCTGCATTTATCACATTTACGGCCATCCCATGACATGTGAGAGGAAACCCCCCCTGGAATATGGGATTGATATTTGATCAAAATAATATGCCTATACTAATATGTCCTAAGCCACGGTGGTGTAATTCGATGATATTATCACATATTATGTAATTTATGCGGACATTTCCATATTCCATCAACTCGTAGGATATTATCACATATTATGTAATGTATAAGAACAATCATCATGTAAACCATATTTACATGTACTTTTCTGTGATCATTATGTTAATAGGAAACTCTATGTGTTTTGTTCAATATATATAACTGTTTAATTAATTTCTTTGTAACGTTTTGAAATGTGTATCATGTATGGCTCATATTACATTTAATAATCTACATGTATTGAAGTGTAACACATGACCAAAAAATCATGTCATCCCTATAATAATTATGTTGATAGTAATTTTATTGAAATTATGTGATAGTTTTTGTATTGGTAATTTCACACATAGTATACATTTTTAGATATTAAAATGAAGTCATTTTAATGATTTAATTATTAATTCATGCATATTCCCCTGATGATTTTATTATATTTTTTAGGGTGAAAAATGTTTTGGAAATTAAGTAAAAGTAGCTAAAATTACAAGGAATTGATTCCAAAGAAGTTTTTCCAAAAAATCTGATGACCATGTAATAATTCGGGAGCATGAAACTGAATAACATAGGCAAGACATGTATTCTAGAGTTGAACACTAACGTTATATTTTCTTTACCCACTAAACATCATAATTCCATGAATTTAGTGAAATTAATACATGTAATGAGGTGGAGGAGATATTCCTAAAGTAAATTTGAAATGTTTTATGGTGTAAACAATATGGGTAATTCCATGAAACTTTTGAAATATTCCTAGAAATCTCACATATCATGAATTAGATGCAGTTGGTTCAAGATTCACATGTCATGTAATTTCAACCTGGTGTGTTATATTGGGGTGGGTAAAATCGATAGATTTTGTGTATCGTGAATTTTTTACAAGTTTTTAGACTTGGGACCTACCTATGATCACCTTTTCACCCATCCTTAATTCTATTTATTGCTTCACAATCCCATCAAAATGCTATAAATAGAGAGTCTAGCTGCTAATTTCAGGGATATCCTAGAGACCAAAACTAGGAGGGATAAGATGTGTTGTGCAAGGTCCTCACCAGTTCATATAAGTTTTCTAATTGTTCATTATTTTTATTTCATTAATTCTTATCAATGTCTATGCCCCACATAAATACAACTAATTAGACATTTCCATATGCCATCAACTCATAGGATATTATCACATATTATGTAATGTATAAGAACAATCATCATGTAAACCATATTTACATGTACTTTTTTGTGATCATTATGTTAATAGGAAACTCCATGTGTTTGGTTCAATATATATAACTGTTTAATTAATTTCTTTGTAATGTTTTGAAATGTTTATCATGTATGGCTCGTATTAAATTTAATACACTACATGTATTGAAGTGTAAGACATAACCAAAAAATCATGTCATCCCTTTAATAATTGTGTTGATAGTAATTTTATTGAAATTATGTGATAGTTTTTCTATTGGTAATTTCACTTACAGTATACATTTTTAGATATTAAAATGAAGTCATTTTAATGATTTAATTATTAATTAATGCCTATGTCCCTGATGATTTTATTATATTTTTTAGGGTGAAAAATGTTTTTGGAAATTAAGTAAAAGTAGCTAAAATTACAAGGAATTGAATCAAAAGAAGATTTTCCAAAAAATCTGATGACTATGTAATAATTTGGGAGCAAGAAACTGAATAACAGAGGCAAGACATGTCTTCTAGAGTTGAACACTAACGTTATATTTTCTTTACCCACTACACATCATAATTCGATGAATTTAGTGAAATTAATACATGTAATGAGGTGGAGGAGATAATCCTAAAGTAAATTTGAAATGTTTTATGGTGTAAACAATATGGGTAATTCCATGAAACTTTTGAAATATTCCTATAAATCTCACATATCATGGATTAGATGCAGTTGGTTCAAGATTCACATGTCATGTAATTTCAACCTGGTGTGTTATATTGGGGTGGGGAAAATTGATAGATTTTGTGTATCATGAATTTTTTACAATTTTTAAGACTTGGGACCTACCAATGATCACCTTTTCACCCATCCTTAATTCCATTTATTGCTTCACAAGCCCATCAAAAGGCTATAAATAGAGAGTCCGGCTGCTAATTTCAGGGATATCCTAGAGACCAAATCTAGGAGTGATAAGATGTGTTGTGCAATGTCCTCTCCAGTTCATATAAGTTCTCTAATTGTTCATTATTTTTATTTCATTCAATCTTATTCTCACATCACTAGGATGAGGTCTTAAACACACCATGTGCTAGGGTTATGTGGTCGAAGGGGGGAGGTGTCGATAGATTTATTCCTTTTTCATTATTTATGTATTTCAGATTAAATAGGTTAAAAAATAAATTTCCTATATCATTATTTCTATATGCCATCAACTCGTAGGATATTATCACATATTATGTAATGTATATGAACAATCATCATGTAAACCATATTTACAGGTACTTTTTTGTGATCATTATGTTAATAGGAAACTCTATGTGTTTGGTTAAATATATATAACTGTTTAATTAATTTCTTTGTAATGTTTTGAAATGTGTATCATGTATGGATCATATTACATTTAATACTCTACATGTATTTAAGTGTAACACATGACCAAAAAATCATGCCATCCCTATAATAATTATGTTGATAGTAATTTTCTTGAAATTATGTGATAGTTTTTGTATTGGTAATTTCACTTATTGTATACATTTTTAGATATTAAAATGAAGTCATTTTAATGATTTAATTATTAATTCATGCCTATGTCCCTGATGATTTTATTATATTTTTTATGGTGAAAAATATTTTGTAAATTAAGTAAAAGTAGCTAAAATTACAAGGAATTGAATCAAAAGATGTTTTTCCAAAAAATCTGATGAATATATAATAATTGGGGAGCAAGAAACTAAATAATAGAGGCAAGACATGTCTTCTAGAGTTGAACAGAAACATTATATTTTCCTTACCCACTACACATCATAATTTTATGAATTTAGTGAAATTAATACATGTAATGAGGTGGAGGAGATAATCCTAAAGTAAATTTGAAATGTTTTATGGTGTAAACAATATGGGTAATTCCTTGGCACTTTTGAAATATTCCTTGAAATCTCACATATCATGAATTAGATGCAGTTGGTTCAAGATTCACATGTCATGTAATTTCAACCTGGTGTGTTATATTCAGGTGGGGAAAATCGATAGATTCTGTGTATCATGAATTTTTTACAAGTTTTAAGACTTGGGACCTACCTATGATCACCTTTTCACCCATCCTTAATTCCATTTATTTCTTCTCAAGCCCATCAAAAGGCTATAAATAGAGAGTCCAGCTACTAATTTCAGGGATATCCTAGAGACCAAAACTAGGAGTGATAAGATGTGTTGTGCAAGGTCCTCACCAGTTCATATAAGTTTTATAATTGTTCATTATTTTTATTTCATTCATTCTAATTCTCACATCACTAAGATGAGGGCTTAAACACACCATGTGATAGGGTTATGTGGTCGAAGGGGGGAGGTGTCGATTGATTTATTCATTTTTCATTATTTATGTATTTCAGATTAAAGAGGTTAAAAAATTAAATTTCTTATATCGTTATTTTAATTTTATCATGAAAATTTGTTTTTGAATATGAAACAAATATTATAAATTGTGAATTTGGTTACACTGAATCACATTCTGGGCTACCATGTTCAAAAATGGTATTGAGATAAAATCGATTCAGAAAAACCCTAAATTACTAGTTTGAAGGAAAATATGGGATGTCTACATAAAGGAGGGGATACCATGACCATAGGATCTTATCTTATTGACACCAAAACTAATTAGGAATTAATAATTTTCTTTTATAGAAATAAAATTTCACTTAGACCCTAATACTAAACAACCATAAAACTCTTTAAAACCCAGTTTCAAACTAAAAAAATCATCATACTCCATCTTCATTATTATTTATTTAAATTATTCAAACAAATTGATTCTTCACATCATTTTTTATTTTAAATGAAAAAATATTTTTAATAACTAAAAAAATAATTCACCATCATTGTTGGTTCATCTTTTCACCTTTCTAATACTACATTTTAGTTAATTGGGTATCATAGATTGAGTTTTTATAAATTTTAATTTTTATTATACCGTTCAAGAAATAATGAAACCAAAAAAAATTTGAAAAATAGGAAAAATTTCCATGGATAATTCAAAGTTATTTTGTAGGTTTCTGTAATTTTTAGAATTTTATTTTACCTCTATATTTTAATCTCTCTATTTACAATAGGTGTGTTCATATTATGGATTTAATATTTTTAATTTTGACCACAATAAATAAAAAAAAGGAAAATATTTCTTTGAATTGAATCCCAAACTAGATAAAAGATTAACGAAGAATGAGGAAGATACAATCATGGTTGGAACAGAGAAACATCTAGCTACAGGAGGAGTTCTTCAAGAGATCATGGGCTACAGACGCTCGTAGAGTATGGGTGGAAATAAAAAAATAGGACCCTAAATAAGAATACCAGCACCTCCAATGGCTAAAAACCAATTTGATATAAAAAAATATCATTCATATGATCTCAAACATCATTAAATTCACCATTATATCATATGAAGATTCAAACACGTATTTGGGAAACATCCTCATGCTTTGTGAAACATTCCAATTCCAGAATGTTTCAAGTTATATAGTAAGTAATTCTATCTTTTGATTTCCTTATGAGATCGAGATAGAGTGTATATTAAATGATTTATGACTCATTCCAAAAATCTATTATATGAGATGGCACATACCATTATCACCATATTCTTCCCACCTTCCAATTGAATGGACGTAGGGGTAAATATTCTAAACTTTTTTTAATTTGAAGATGATTCTTAATTTTATCCTGGAAAAAATATAAATATCTGTCTCGTAAATTCCTTCATCATGGTATATATTTGTGAATGATAATCCTAATATTTTATAATGATAGCTCAATTTTTGATATTGTAGCTAGATGATTATTGACAATGAAGACTCTTGAAGGGAGTTACAACTTGTTAGATGAAATGGGGAGAAATGGTATCTATTGGAAAGGAGAAGGGATACAATGAAATGGAATTCACATAGTCAACAACATTGACTGTATGGTGGAACAATTGAAATCATTATCCAAAAATATGGACATGATGATGGGACACCATTAAACCCCCAATGTTTTCTTATAGAATATGAAAATTATGTTGGTTATAATAGTGGTAATAAATTTCAAGGTTGGAGGACAAAAAAATAACAAGGATAAGGATATCAATGATGGAAAAAAGGATACCAACAAAAAGTACCCTAAAGTGCCACATTGATGATCAAGGATCATATGTTGTAAGAGGTGATGGTTGTATTCATTACCTTAACCAGGGCATCACTCAAGTAAATAAAAGAAGAATAAACAAACCAAAATTCCTCATTATGAAATCTAGATAATCATGTTGGAAAAATTGATGACTATCTCATAAATATACCTAGATCAATACTTCTAGAATTGCATAAAGTACTCCCACATGATTATTTCATAGACATACTATATAGAGGTGGTAAATAGACAAAATAATGTGGTATATAATTTACCTTACAAAAAATAGTGGAAGAAAGTGAATAAGAAGTTGAAAATAGAAAGGACCAAGTAGATATGGAAGATAAAGAAGAACTTCTCCAATAAAAACCAATACTAACTTTTCTAGAATAAATGGCACAGGTAAAGAACAACTAACATAATGGTAAATATTTAGAACACATTAAAAATGTTCATATTAAAATCCCTTTTTTATAGGATATAATCAACATGCTGGAATATGGGAAATTATTGAAAGAGCTAGTAACAAACAAGAAGAATCTAGAAGATATTGGCACCATTACACTCACATGAGAGTGTTTAAAAGTTGTATCTAAGGACTTACCTAATAAGAACTATGGTCTATGTGACTTATTGATTCCTATATTTTTCAGAGATAAAAATGTGGAAAATATTTGTGTGAATTAGTTGGGAGTTTCAATATCATGTCATAAATGACATTCAATAGTTTGGGACTATAATACCCAAACACCATGAGAGTGCTACTATAAATCGTAGACTCAATAATAAAATTCCCAGAATGACTAATCAATGAAATTATAAGTCAATGTTTAAAATTTTATCTTTCTTATAGAACTATTAGTTTTGGATATAAAAGAAGGTCAAAATACACTCATTATGGGGAGATCATCTATAGCCACTGGGTTTTCACTAGTTTAAGTCCAATGTGGATAACTCTATCTGATACTAAGATTTTTTTCAAGTAAGTTTCAACATGCACCATCAAATGAAGAATTAAAACGTGAGAGATGATATTTTTTTTGGATACGGAAGTATACCTGATGTTGAGGGTGTCACAAAAATTTAATAGGTACAAAAGTTAGTTGATGTTGTGAAAGATGATTCTCAACTGATGAATAAAGAGAATATGAAGACCAAAATCACTGAAATCAGAGGAGAAAACAAATCCATATAATTTTTGAAATGAAAACTGGTATGTTTAGTACATGACCTTCCATTTTGTTCATTTGGATTATGTGAAAATGCTGGATCTATCCAATGGTGATCAAGCAAGTTCTTCTATTAGTAATAATTAATATGTTTATAGATTAAGGAAAGGGGCCGACTAATGTGGATAGAACACACTAAAAATTTTCATGGACCCCAACCAGGTTCAAAATTTTCAATCACCCATCACATGAGGTAAAACTAAAGGTGGTAAGGTTAAGTTAAGGATGGTAAAAAAATCAGCAATTTGTTACCTTCAATTAATGCATGACCATTGATGCATTTAGGGTGACCAGGTTTGAAATGGCATCATGAGAAACTAGATTTGGTAAAACCCCTAAATTAGTGGATTAATGTGAAATAAGGGGTTGTCATATCAAATAGGGGATACCAAGACCATTTAATCCCTATCATCTCAACTCTAAAACCAAACATGGATTAATAAATTTTATTTAAAAAATATAATTGCACCTAAAACCTGAAACAATAAAACCCAAGTATGATTTCAAATCAGATTTCAAATGATATAACAAATCTTTATCATCTTCATTCATCATTATTCAAATTAATCAAACTAACATAATTTTTTACCTCTTCATTTAATTTAAATAACAAAATATTTTGAAAACCAAAATAAGAAAATATATTCTCTTTATTTTTTTGACCACATTATTTCCTAATTATACATTTTAATTAATTGAGTAACATGGTTTGAGTTTTTATAAATTTTTATTTTGATTATACCCTTTAGGAAATAACTAATCCTTATAGGATTGTCATGTATCCCACATGTAATAAGAGTAAACAATATATGAGTGTAATAAATTTTGGGTAGTTATGATGGGTACACACTATGTTTCCTCAATGGTACATTTATGTACACATTTAATTTTAATTAAATTTTTTTAAATTTTTTAATACTCTGATGGATGAGAGTCAGAAAGAAATTCATATGAGAATTATGATGAAATAATTGATTAATTAAATAACATAATTAGTATATTTTTGTCCAATTTATCTTAAATAAAAATGATTATTAATTGAATACTAATTTTATTAAAATTTTAATTCATTGCATGCATATTGAAGATCTTGAGTTTATACCGGACCATTGTAGGTAATTGGTTTATTTTAATTTATTATTAAATTAATTTTTTCACATGCATTCCATCTCTCCTATTTTTATGTACAGGCATGTGTTCCCATGGTTTCTTTTCTCTAATCCTTTCCCCTCACCTTTTTTTGAGTAAAATCATATGTAATGGATGGAGCTCCCAAGACAGTGGAGCTGATTCAATTTTGGATCTAAGGTGAAACCAATCAAATAGGGTACATAGATTGACAGGTGGAAAGATGCAACATGAACAATAAATGGTTCATTATGTTTTCCCCCTAGGTCTATAGTTAGTTTATCATCTGCATTATAAACTAACCATTAGTAAAACTCATGATAATAATACTATATTATTTTAATTATTTTAAGTTGCATGATTATTTCATTATGGATGATTTTTCATGATCATATGTATCAATGAATTAATATGAATACAAGACAGAACTAAAATAAATTGGCTAATGCATAAATATTTTCTAATACAATTATAAATACTTAGGTAAATCCACTTAATATTAAAAACCATGTAATAAAGATAATAATTTTAAATTTATCAAAAAAAAGATATAAATCCTTAATAATAAATATTTTGTTGGTATATCCAACAACTACTTCAGTTATAATTAAACCATAATTCTAAGTTCTTTACGATCCAATGTTGGGGTTCATTCAATTATCAAGGAATTATAACATTAATTTTTATGTTGAAATAAATTAGCTCACATTTAGGGTTTACTACCAAAGATGGACTTGGTGTAATTGAGAGGAAAGGTTTAATGAAATTAAATTTATGGATTTAAGGATTGTGGAGTCCAATCACCAATTCAAAGAACTATTATATAATGCTATTTTAATTTTTAATGCCTACCTAAAACCCATAAAATTTCTTGACCAACCAAATTTGGGGTAATGAGAAGGTGAATATAGATCCTTTCCACTAGAATGTCTATGAAAAATAATACTTTAAATCCAATGGTGAGGGCTATTTGGTTTTGATAAAAAATTTGGGGATTAATTAATATAATATTTATTTATTTGTATAAATTTTATTAGATAAAGTATTAAACATATGCTCATATTATCTATATAAATATCTATAAAAATGACCTCAAACATATCACTATGATCAATACATGATAATGATTTCCTTCTCAATTACACAAATTTATAATATTGTAAAAGGCTTCTATGTGTTATTATATACCACGAAAGGAAATTATATGTTCTAGAAGAATGTAATCCCGATGCTTTAGAAAATGAGCCAAGTTAGGAACAATTTTCTCTCTATTAGAAACATTTAAATAATGCTAAAAATAATAAATGTTTCATGATATCATCCATTACTAATGTTCTATGAATTAACATGATTACATGGATGGATATAACATGATGTATAACCTTTGGGATCTCTACAAATAGAAGTTGAGATAAGATAGATAATAGATCTACATTGACTTTTTTATAACTATTATTGGATAGTCTGTTCCAACTAGTCTTCATGTAGTTAATATTGTTGGATACATTGAACTCTTAAACATCTTAGGGATTAAATTACTAGTTGAGTAGCATATAGATCTCATACTTTCCTCAATACCCATTAAATTTTATAGTTTTATTGTTAATTATAATATGATAAATAATGAGAAGAGTCTTTTAGAACATATTACATTGATTATCCAAGTGGATAAGGACATGGGGAGTGAAAACCCCATTTTTTGGTGAATAAGAATATTTTGTGCAAGGATAAGGGGAAAAAGACTCATAAAAAGTCTAAATTTCCTAAGAATCATCCTACCTAGAAGAGGAATATCTAGATTCTAGGAAACGAAAAGGGGGTAGTATGTTTTTCATGAAGAAAGTAAGGCCATTGGAATATGAACTACACCTAGAATTAAGGGGAATTTAATGGTTCCTTAGTTATTGAGTGTAATATTTCATTACCTACAAATTTGGTATTAGATATAGCTATTGGTTCTTAAATATATATCCAAATCTAGGAACCAGGTAGATTTTGAAAGATTTATATAGGAGGGGTGGATTTGTGAGCTTAAAGTGGTGCGAGGATAGATTCTCTAGCCATTGGTGAATACCGCCTTTTTTTCCAGTGTAAATGATATTGATTTGAAAGGATTTTTATTATGTACCAACAGTTACCAAGAAGACAATTTCGATATCATTCCTAGATGAAGAATGCTTTATTTTCACATTTGGAAATAAAATTTGATTCTTTTATAAATACAACATATGTTATGGTATATATCATTTAAATAAAGTTATGTATGTATTTAATTGTGAAAAAACAATAATTTACAATAGACAATGAATCATGTTCACATGAATCAAATAACAGTCAGCTATGGTATCACCATCCCTGTTTTGTAAATGAGAATCATATGAAAAACCACTATCAAGAAGGTTTTTTTGAATCTTCTTAGATAAAACCCCATGAAATATGTCATTCTTTTTTATAAGGAAAAATGACCAAACCGTCATTCGGTGGATATAGTGAAATGGCCATAGTGCATCTAGGATTGGTAGACACTAATTGGTGTGGACCATTTCTTATAAATGTTGGAGGTTGTTATTCTTAATTTCTAAATATTATAGAGTACTTGAGTAGATTTGGATTTGTCTACATCATGAGGTATAAGTTTGAGTCTTTTAGATAGTTAAAATAATTCAATAATGAAGTATATAATCAACTTGCAAAAAGATAAAGAATCTTCGATCAGATCAAGGTCGTGAATATCTTAACCAATAGTTTATCAAATTTTTATGGCAGTTTTGGATTCTATGTCAACTCACTCCACGTTACACACCATAGTGGAATGGTGTCAGAGAAAGGAGTAATTGTATCCTTTAAATCATGGTAAGGTCGATGATGAGTCATATAAATATTCTATTATCTTTTTGGGGATATGAATAAAAAATTGAATTATATACATTAGATAGATTACCAACTAAAGTATTAAATAGAATTACATTTGATTTATTGAGTGGAAAGAAACCCATTTTTCACATACATTTGTATAGGGTTGTGAGGAATTTTTTAGGGCCTTCTCATGTAACAAACTAGCACCATGGGGAACAAAGTGTATCTTTATAGGTTATAATAAGAAAATAAAGGGATACTACACATAAAAAACCTCAGAAAATAAATTTATTTTCACCATACATTCCATATTTATTGAGAGGGACCACATATTCAAAAAATATAGTTGGATAATGATTGACTTAAATGAATTTTATCATCAAGATACATAATATTAGGTAAAGGAACATATTCCATAGGTCCCCATGGAAAATGTAGTTCTTGAAACATATGTACTGTGTAGAAGCACTAGAGAGGTAAGGGATCAAAAGATATTTCATTTTCTAGTCACTGAAGATGGTGAATCATTATTGGTTGATAATGATGAACTTATCTCCTAAAATGAAGTAGTAGAGAGCTCATAACATGCATGATTGCTCAAATAAATGAATTTTGAATTGGATTCCATGTAATATATCTATTTTTGGGTTATGATGAATGGACCAGTTGATGTAAATACTATAGGGTAAAAAAATGGGTATTTAAGAGAAAAATAAATATGGAAGGTAAAGTAAATACCTATAAATAGAGGATAGTCGATAAAGGGTTTAAAAACCCTCAATGAATTAACTATGATGAAAACTTTCATCAGATTCCATGAATAAATCCATCCTAAATTTTCATGATATATCATCTTGCCTTGAGTATGAAATTTGAAATATGGATGTTAAATTTTATTTCCATAATGGGAACCCTAAAAAAGATGTTCATATGACACTACGTGAAGGGTTTGTGACTTCAAGAGATGGAAAAAATATTTTTAAGTTGTAGAGATCTATTTATGGATTAAAGAAACCACCAATATCACCAAACATTCACTTCTATGAACCAATAAAATAATTTGGTTTCATTAATAATGAATGTGGAAAATGTGTTTATAAGAGGTTAAGTGGAAATTCTTTCAATATCCTAGTAGTATATGTTAATGACATATTACTTATTGGAAATGATATACCAATCTTATAATGTTATAAAGACTGGATAAACAAGTGTTTCTATATAAAGGACTTTGGTGAAGAAGAATATATTATAGGGATCAGGATTATTCATGATAGATCCAATAGGATTCTTGGATAAAGTCAAAGAATATACATTGTCCAAACACTAAAGATATTTAGTATGGAACAATCCATGAGATGATTTGTTCTAGTGTCACATTGTATACATATTTCTAAGAAAATGTTTCCTCATGCACAACAAGAGAAAGAGAGAATGAGTAATATCCCATATTCTTCATTGATAGGATTGATCATGTACACCATGTTATGTACTAGACTTTATATTTCCTATGCATTGAGCATGGTAGGAAGATATTAAGAAGTTTCAGGATAATATTATTCGTATGTTGTTAAGGCTCTCCTAAAGTATCTATGAAGAACTAAGGATATATCGCAGGTGTATGGAGGAGATAAGGAGCTAGTCATCAAGGGTTATACTGATGATAGTTTTCAAATATATCATAATGATTTGAATTCATATTCAGGATATTTTTATGTCTCAATGGGGGAGATGTGAGTTTCAAAATTTCATATCATCTAGTTCTCCCTGATTCTATAGTAGATTCTGATTACATAGTGGATTCTAATTTATCTAGGGAATCCTTTTGTATATGGAACCTTTTCTAATATGTTGATGTTGTACCTAGCAATAAAGAACCTATCATTGTGTATTGCGATAACACTACAATGGTGGAACTTGAAAAATAGACAAGGTAACACCAATGGACAATGCATATACTATGGAAGTTTCACATATTGAGGGATTTTTTCTAGAGGGGTGAAGTTATAGTTTGTAGAGTTATCATATAATAAAATGTGGTGGAACCATTGACTAAAGGCCTATGTCAGCAGAAACATGAGTATCATGTGAGATCTAGCAGGCTGAAGGTTATAATAAGTAGGGTTTAGTGCATGTGAGATTATATTGGATTTGATTCCATAGAACCATATTCTATGTACTTTATTATTACCAATATTCATAGTTTTTAAAATAAATGAAATTATTATAATGTCATTGTAGTTATTCTATCGAACATAGTATGTGGTAATGTCCTATGAGTAGTCATTTCACTAAAAGATCATAACAGCTCCCTGCTATGATGGGAACCCATGGATCCCATTAAAGAATTGTTAAATATATGTTCTATATCCTGATGATATAATTTTATTTACTCAAATGATATATGCTATCAGGGGTAGAGACCCATAGGACTTTGACACACCTTCTCAGTGTGTACACCCATGGAAATATCTGTTGTTAGATATTTTGAGAATAACGCCCACCAATAGAAAATCCACATTTATATGTGTCATTGGATGTTCCTATCTACAGATTTGTGTATTGATCCTAATAATTATTATTAATAATTATTATGAGTAACATAATTTTATGAATTGATGAAAACTGTGACAATGTATTATCACAGCGTGGTAGGATACTTTTTGTGTGTCATGGGTAATATGGCATTAATTAATAATACAAGAAAGGATGTGTCCCTTATTTTTATTAATGGAAGACTTAATCTCAATAAAATTGATCTAAATGATATATCCCAAATAAATCCATATTCATGGTGTTCTATAGAAATGTTTGATTTAGAAAAAATTCAATGAAAGAGACCTCAAGCAATAAAATTACTAGCATCATTATGTTACCTTCTTGTTTAAAGATATCATTATAAAGTTATTATATGACACAATAAGAATTTATAAGAGGTATTATGTCATTATAACATTCACTTCATTCTATATAGTGACTTGGACTGTTTTTAGATGATACAATTAGGCTTTATGTTGATTTTCCTAATTCCACTGAGAAAAGTCCTAGAGGGTCACACACTAAGTGTATCTAGAATCTCATCTAAATAATATATTATTATTTATTATTTATCAATTTAAATGAATGTTATTCCCATTTTTTTTATAATTAATAATTTTTTCTTGATCAGAAATATATTCTATCACTATTTATTCTAGAGAATAATATGTGAGTAGAGTATTTAATAAATATTTATTTTCTATTTTATTGAATATAATATTTATTTATTGGAGAATAGTGTAGGGATATTTATTTATTAAATAAATTCTCATTAATTAAGGGGTGATAAATATTATGGTTTAATGGGGGACCATCTTTATAGTTCTGGTGATAAATAGTATAGATAGAATATTATTTAAATATGTAATATTTAATTTTAATTCACGGGTTTAGATCATGTCGATCAATAATAATAATAATAATAATATTATTATTATTATAAATAATGGGTTATATAGTGATTAAATAAATAATAAATGGTTTTTGTGACCCTAATTATTTCTAACCCTAGTAGTATATAATCCCAACAATATTCCTTTTCAAGAGATCCATTTTTTGTGCCTAATAAATCCAGATAATCCTCTTGAAGTCTAATAGAAATACCATCTCCAGGAATGCTTCCCAAAATTGAGGGAAATATTCATCCACATTCAATTATTGATTCTCAAGAGATCAAGTAGAATACTTTTGAATTGATTCTCATGGAGTTCAAAGGAGAAAAATTAAAGTGTTATGATCTGTAGTGGTATCACCCAGAAATTCCTATGATGACATTCAGAGATTTTTGGAACACATGCGGATCACCACTATAGGGAATATAACCTTGATTTATATAATGAAATGATGTAATTACATATATCCATTTTCATATCCCTCAATGAATAATAATTCTCGCAATGTAATTCTTAAATTTCTTAAATTAATTATAAATAATATATGATGCTCTTGTGGTCTGGTTTCGAAATTTTATCCATTGCATATATTCTTTGATTCAATTCGGTTGATCGCACTATTTTTCATCATGTAAATATCATATTTATCATCGATCATGAAACAAATAATGTTGGACATTAACCATCTTGTGCTTCCACTGCTCACTGAACCTTCACACGTGACATATCATCAGTATATATCCAGTGGGGTACCATCTTTATTCCTACACTAAATTCCCTGAATGAACCTTGGCATCGTCTCTAGAGAGTTATGGTAGATAACCTAAAAAACAATATCTCATTAATAGAACATAATATATTAGAGTATCCCACTCACTATTCTACATAAAAAACTCATAAAATAGACTTTTTTTTAAACTGAATCTAAAACATATTTTACAAAATATGAATGATTCCAGAATTGATAAAGTACACCACAAATACTTTCCTTGACAAGGTGTCTATGTGTAATAAGTGGTTGGATAAGAATATATCATTATGCCCCAATCAAGTAATTAAAAATAAAACATATGTGTTTGACAACCATCTGTCTTGTGAGGCCTAAGACATAGACAACCATGTACCACTTTTTCCAAGTTGAACTGTTCGATATACATGAAATGTTTTCGTATTGTACATAGTGTGTGTATATTAAAACATTGTATGTTGTGAAATTCCATACATCCCATATCACACTATTTATAAAACATGGTATGTTCTTAGTGGATAATGATATGTCATGTCATTCTACTAACCATAAAACCATAGTTAAAAACTGATACAAGACACAATTTATACTCAATGCAGAAACATCATATTACCATGTTCTCCTTCCAAAAAACCCTATCCCCCATCCCAATGCTCTAACACATACATCTATTTTCTTCCCAAAACCACATTTCACCAATAACATTACAATGTAAATAAATCTATACAATCTAATCATGCATCCCACCAAGAATATTCTCCCAACTGAAATGCAATGTCCAACTAACAACACTCATCATACTGCTTTCACCATGCACAAACCACCATGAGTGAATATATTTTTGAATGTCCATACAAAAAGATAGGAAGATGGTTCATTGAGATTAGGGAGGGGAGGGTATGGTGATCAACAAAAAAATTAGCATGGATGTCCAACCATTCACACCAACACAACTTGAGAACCTCTCCTTTGAAAATTCATTATCAGTGGGTCATGCGTCCATTGTGCATTGGAGAGGGGTAGTCTCTAGAGATTATTCATTCATCATTCTTCGTTATTGGATTCATTTTTCAAAAAATAATATATAATTCACAAATATTCAAATAAAATAATAAATAGTAAATAATTATATAAAAATTCTCTAAAAAATTGATCAACTAAAAAATTAATTCCTGGATGAGATATTAAAGAATGAATAATTGAATAAAATAAAAATTACAAGATTAACTTCATTATAAATTTGTAATGGATTCAAACTATAACCTCCATCTATGGAATATCAAAGGTTCTCATAGAATAATGTGATCTCCAATTCTATCTTGGATTTTATTATTGATTGAAAGTAGCCTAATTATAAAATTAACAGATGCATTTATAACTTGATGAATAGGACAAACAATATTTTTATCAAATACCATAAATATCATAGTTTGAGGGAACAAAACCCAAAAGTAAAATTCAATTCTCCTAGACAATACCCCTATCCTAATTTGAATTGTGGTGATGGATTTCTCGTACATTCCTCCTTTCTATATTTATCAATGATTTAAAATAATTTAATAATGAATAGGATAAAAAATTTATATTTTAAAATAAAAAATATTTATAAAACACTAGTAACATAATAAAATCTATCTTAACAAATGTTCACTTTATAAAATATTAATAAAAAAATTAATAAATTCAGTGAAACATGTGAGCCAATATAATTATATGAAATGAAAAAAGGGAAATAAATAATTATATCAAGGGAGTATAGGGGACCAGTTATTACATCACTAAAGAAAAAAATGATCTTGATTTTATCCAACTGCTGACCCAAACAGATTTAGTGATTTTATAATTTCTTACAAAACATTTATCACTGATAAAGAAACTTGTGTATTTTTACTTGGAGAATAAATACATGAGGCAGAAATATTAAATTTATTTATTTTGAGGGTAAAAATGAATTTTTTTAGCATAGTTGAATGGGCGCCTCTATCATCAATGTATGTATGTGGTATGAGGTCATTTTTTTTGTGTGACTTTTGATGTAATATTTTTATTACAATACTAATTGTATATTTTTATCCCAAATATATAAATAATAATTAAAAATTCTCAATATATGTTGACCAACATTCCATTTATAATTATCAGTCGTTATTCTAGACAATATTATAAGATGAAGCAAGATTGAATTATAAGAAGTGTACAAAAATTTTCCCATGTTTTTAAGGAAAACGTAATAGATAAGAGACTATTTTTAAACGAATCTATATGATCGTATTATTGTTCAGACAATTTATTCTTAATATACATGAAGTAATTATTAATTTTTTAATTTTTTAAAATTTAAAAAGAATTTAATTTTGATAAATCAAATTAATCTCAAAATATATTTTCTAGATATAATGCTTAGACATCAAATAAATTTACCTTATATGATTCACCATTATAAATAATAATAAACAATATTTTTAATATTTTATCGACAAAATTTCATTTAAATATTTTATAATATGTATTAACTTTGATATTTTCATTGTCAATGTGGGGTTAATGTTTTAATATAAAGGGTTTTATGTAACTAAATTGAAAGAATAAGAAAGTGGATTATTGAATATAGAAATCCATATTGGTGTATGTAATAACATTTCTCTATTTGAGTATATATCATAACATGCTCTTATAGTTCTCAATGTATTCTCAATTTAAAAACAACCAAATAGATTCAATTTTGGAAACTAAAATTGTTAATTTTTATGGCATATTATAAACCATATAATATCTAACATCCACTTAATGGTTTCAATTATATGTATTTATTTTTCAATACATATTTTTTATTTAATATTTATTAATCATTAATGTATTAGTATATTTTCAGTAATATATAGTTCTTAATAATAATGATTTTATAGAAAATAAAATAGATATGTTCATATTTGAATGGGAATGATACATTATATCAAAAAATTCATCAATATCTTAATGAGGTATTTTTATAAAATATATTTATTATATTTTATCATCTAATTTTAAAACTATGGAAATGAAATTATTTACATTTCCACATATTTTATTCTCAAAATGATATAAAGTGTATTTTTTTATTTTAAAATGATTATATTTGTTAAAAAAATATGTCTGATGGATAAAATTGAAAAATTATTTTTAAGGCAAATAATTTGAAAGGATGTTTGATCTACTTTTGAATTTCCAAAATTATACAAACCTTATTCTAATGTATTTTTTGTCTAGAATGATAAAAAATGAGTACTCTTAATTAAAAATTCAAAAATTTAAAATATACCTCACTTTCCAAATACAGTGAAAACAAGCTCATGTTTTAATATAACTCTAGGTAAATGTATTTTAATTCCATTGTGATCTTTAAGAATGACCTTGATTTAATTTATAAGTAATATTTTCTATAAAAAATCATTAAAAGTTCAAAACTAATTGAACGAGATTGACATTTCATGGTAATTTAAGAAAATGATTATCCATTAATTTTTTAACTTCAGGAACCGACCCCACATAATTCGATTTTTTTTTGTAAAAGTGATTGAATGTAAATTTATCTTCTTTAAAGGTTATGTAAATTAAGAATGTACAACATGTGATCAAACCTAAATAAACGTTCTTAAAGTACTATGAAACTCTATGATATAATCAAGGATTATTTTAAGACATGTGCTAGTTATCCATCATTATTCCAACACATGTAACCTTAGAAATTATTTAAAGATATTTTTCATATTTTAATATGTTAATCTAAGTCAGATTCAAATTTTCAAATTTGAAAATAATAAAAAAATATCATGGTTTTGAGAAAACACTATAAAACAATATATTATTTAATTAGGACTTTTAGGAATAAGTTGAACTTAAATAAGACATGTTTTGTGGTTATAATAACTAATTATAAGTTCTCAAATTTTCCTAAACCCCTTCATCTTAATTCTTCTTCATGTTTTATTCATTTCATGGAGTGTTGTTGAAAATTTGAAGGGAGAAGGGTTAAGTTTAAAATAATATTTTATTTGTGAGTCTTGTAAAAAATTAGTTAGTTTGATATTAGTGAGAATGGTATTCAATATAGTTTTTTGTTAGGCAGTTACTTAACCTTACTTATTCAGTGACCCATATATATTGGGAATCACTATCCCGTAGTAAAGGGAATGACCAATACTAAGAAAGCATAACTCTCTAGGGGTAAAAGAAATTCACCGGCATGTATGGGGAATCAATTTACAATGGTAAAGGAAATGACACATATGTAGAGGGTATTTCTCAAAAGTGGTAAATGAAATTACCCATATATGTCACCTTATATCACACAGGTGAAAATTTTTATAATATCATTTTTAAGAAAGAGACTCATCTATATCAGCTTGTATTTTAGAAGTGATATATATATATATATTGATATATATATATCACACCTTTTCCATGGAAGTTTCCGATATTTATCACCCTATTTGGTAGAGGTGAATTATACGTATAAAGCCCATATCAGAGAAATGACTAATAAATATCACCATTTTTCATATATATGGCCAATACATATCATCATTTAATTTAGAAATGACCTATATGTATTTATTTTTCCACAAAATGACCCTAAAAATCACAGTGTAGTCACATAATTTGCTAACTTTTTAATATGTAAGAACCATATCCTTTTCATGTTAAATTAGTTCCCTTTTACCAAAGTGAACTTTCTCCTGCCAAGTATCCCTGGTCATATTGTATTGTTGATAGGGTTTTATCAATAGTAAGTTGTGGTATAGTTTTAATTTTATTTAATTATTGACAAGGGATTATCAACTATTATTCATAGTATGTTTGAACCAGTATATATGGTATTTCAAAGGATTCATAATGTTTATAATCAAAAAATTAATACCTATTAATTCATATTTAATGTAAATATTGTTAACTAAATTCTAAAAGGGGAAACAAATTTAGATATTGTATTATGAACCATGGAGATGCATTTGGAAATCCCTTCCATTCCATAACTCTATGTTTTAAACAATGAATTATTACATCGAAATATTGTTATAAATTTGTGTGTCTACTCACTATAGTAAAATCTTCCTTGTATATCTTGATCCTTGTGTGGCCTTTCATGTAATTTTTTTCTCCCCGGTGACTAGGTAAGATATATTGTATCTATTTCATGTGATAAATTTATTCCTTATTTAAGTTTCCTTTCTCAATATTGTTCCTTATTACCAATTTTACTTCATCATGGAATGTTAAAATAGTGATATATTTATATTTTATAGTTTTTTTATTGTGGGTTTATTCCTAGAAGGTTGGATTAAGTTTCTCATGGATTCGTTGGTTATATGATTCAATTATTTTAATATGGAATTTATCATGTCTATTATGGTAGTGTCTTTATAAACCCTTCACTAATCTCCTAGAATATATTTTTTTCTTTGGTGTTTAATTTTTTAATTAACACTTATTGATCATAAAAAACATAGATTGTTATCCCATTGAATCAAATTAAACTAAATCTATTAATTTGTTAGACCTTTTAAGATAAATGATTGAAATTACCATAATTACATTGATTTAATGCACCTCATGAAACCCTATAATCTATTAACACACATATTAATCTATTATATTATAATATACCACTAGTATAATATTTAAAGACGTATATCCAATGTTGTATGTTCATAAACTTCACTTGAGCATGCATAATTTTTTGGTTCAGTATAAGGGGTTAATATAAGAATTACTTAGTTAAATATTTTACATTACCCTCTTGGTATTATTGATCTATGTTTTTGTCTAGATTTAGGGGATACAATATCTTTCATCATTTATTGAGTTTATGTGTGGATAGTTTTATCATGTTTCTTTATCTTTCTTCTTTTCCTTATTATTTAATTTCACCTTTGTAAGAGTGAAATGTTTATTCTATGTTGTGATGATGATTAAGAGATACATTTACACTATTAATTCTAGGAAACCCATATTATTTGGGGAGGTATTTTGGGAAATAAAATTGAATTGGGGAATCCAAAATAATGATGAAGAATATCGAATGATGAGTATGTTGGGAAAGATTTTCATAGTTTTTTCATCATTGATTTTATGTTGAATACTTGTGGATTTGTTGTGTTAATAATTGTTTGTACTAATATTATATGTAAATGGGATGTGATATAAAAGAGATAAATATTTTTTAATATAAAGGAAGCAAATAATTATGGATTAATGAATGCAGAAATTAATTTTATAGAGAGACGTTGTTTTATTTTTAATTTTGATTATATTGAGATATATTTAAGGGTTATTTATTTTAATTATATTTGGTGGGGTGTATTATTACTAGTATATTGTGTAAAATTAAATTATTTCAAGTCGTTTCCATTATTTAGAATGACATATTGGGGCTTTATGTTAGTGACAATATTGAGGAAAGAAGAAGGGTCTAGTGTTCTATGTTTTTTATTTATGGTATATTGGTTTATTGCTGAGAGAGTGAGGTATGTCTTAGTAATGGGATTAATGGGAGGTTAGGGTTACATTTTTGGATTTAGATTTTTGGAATTGTGTAGTTTTTGGTATTTAGATATTGTTCTATTAATAAGTGGTGGATGATATTGTAAGGTTATGATGTTGTTGTATATTGGTGATTTGTAAATATTTGGATGGGTGTAATTAAGCTATTAATTAATTAGTCAGTTAAGAGAATATTTTTTTGGGTAAGATAAGAATTTTTTATGGAATTATAATAATACTTCATAGTGGTAACTTGTATGGTGTTGTAATGTTTAATTCACCATTATTTTATAGAACTTATCGAGCCTTTTATTTACTCATAAAACACCTATTAAATAGATTGTTTTATTCCTTAAAAATAAACCTCAAAATCATTATGATATTCCATTCATGGTTGGAAAAGTATGATTATGGTCTACAGACATAATCACCATAGAACAACACAATCCAAGGGAAAGAAAAGTTTGATACACCTGGTATCATGCCCAATTTTTCATTTTGAATTCATCTCCAAAAATCTAGACACCCAGCATGTCAAGTACTTGGTGACTAGAATGTTTGTAGTGGCCTCCCCATTTCTCATAGATTTTATAAAAATCCATTATTGTCACCACTTTGATGTTTTCTACTCCTTATTCCCAATTCTAATTCTCTAGTTCTCCAAGAAGTTATTTCCTCAGAAATTCCTTCATCTTGGACCATGATATACTAAATTCCTGATATGATACTCCATGGGATACATGGAGACACATCAAGAAAAAAATTACATCCTCCATGGAATTGGTAATAACATTTAGATATTTTAAAAAAACCATCTAATGGTCCTTCTTCTCTAATGAATTTTCTACCTCATTGTGGCGCACATATCAATGTGAATAGTTCCCCCTCTATTTTCATGTCCTATATTAGACTTGTGAGTTTCCTGAGACTATTAGGTAATATTAATCACAATATCCATAAATAGAACCATTATTTTAGTGTTTACCCATACTATATCTATTATTCCTAGAGTCACCCTATTCTAGAATATATCCCCCTTTTACTACAATTATCCCAAACTAGATATTTTATTCTTGAGCTACCCATGTTTATCATTGTGTTTGAGCATAGTGTTTCATAACATCTCTCACAACCCATCCAAGAGGGGCCCGTGACATAACTCCCCAAGCCCCCCTCCAATAGGCTAGGGGATGGGAACTAGAACTTAGAAGGCATATCACTTATATGGGAGGCCTTAGCCTGAGTACCTTCACACACCTATACATATCATGTATTATATATTGTAGAAATATAGAAACAACTAAACAACCATGCATGCATACATATAATCTCATAACCAGAGTATAAAAAGAAGTAAAAGAAAGTAAAAATGGACAAATACAAGCCCACCACAATGAGTCTAAAATAACAAGTCCATCATGAAAGTAAGTATTATTACTACTACCATAAAGTCATAGGAACACACCTCGCACTATCTCGTCTCACTTAAAACAATCTGGTTCTGGTCCTCTAAGGACTCTGTCAAAAGTTCGGTCATCTTTAAAAGAAGTGACATGTAGTGGTGAGTAAAAGAATACTCTACAGGACACCCCAAAAAAACGCATACAACAAAGGAAATATAGTCTGCTCTACATGGGTATATGTCTACCACACATATAACAAAAATATCCATATATGCTCAGCAAGGACACACAGTCTAGAGGTAAGTCCCAACCATAGTATACTATCCTAGGATTCCATCTTGAAGATTCCACATAACACTCATCCCGGAGAACACACTCTTGAGGGTCACTGCTAAGGATATGGGGTGATACCAATAACTCAATCTGGTTTAACCCTGTAGTTAAAGGATTGATGCCCATATAGGTTTGGAAAATAAGATACCAATAACTCCATCTCAAGCATGAAAATGAATAGTGGATCTCACATTGGGCCTCTTAGAGGGATTCAAAGGACCATATCTAGGAAGTCTGACTGAAGGTATTGTAGTCCTAGGATCCATACCGAACTTCAGGGAAAGGATAAGGGGGAAGTAACCTAACAAATATTTTCCAATATATGGAGTACAAGAGATCCAATCCATATATAAAAGAGTACAGGGTGTATAGTAGGTGTCACATGTCATGTACCTTGACCTCAGGTCAATCCTTTGTACATAGACAATGTAATCAAGCCATGTTTTTGTCATAGTACATTCCAATTAAGAATACCATGTACTCCACCCATGTTTAATCACATGCATCTATACTATGTACATATTCACATGTACCAGTACATGGCCCAGTCTTTGTACTTGGTCTAAGCTATGTCTGTGTGGGGGAGTACATGCAGTGCTCTAACCCTAGTTGTCAACCCTGTGTCTGTGTACTTCCCATCGTACCTGTTGAGTCACTGAAGAGAAACCACATTCCATGTGATAGGGGTCACATGTTTTGTGATACTTAACTTTCTCTCAAAACCTTGGTAACCATTTAGGGGGGACCACATGGAATATAGATCCAGATTACACACAATGTTGTTTGTGATTTTTTGGAATCCCAAAAATTATCCTACATTTGATATAGCACCTATGACCTTTGATCAAGTGATAATTTCACCATGAGAACAAATATCCTAACTCTTCTAAGCCTCACTATCATCAAAAAAATTTCCGTCATCATATTTTCTCAGAAAATGTATCAAATCATCTGTCATTGTTGTGCATCAAAGAATGATGAATCGAGTATCCAATGTCTTCTAAATTTTCTTGTCTCCATCATAACAACCCCATTGTGTCGTTTGGATCCTATATAAACAATAACATATCATTACAAAAAATAAAAGTGTGGATAGAGATCAATTTATTGGGATTCATCGAGTCATGGACCAAACGAAGAATGCATGTGACGAAAGATAAACTTGGGGAGAAAAGAACAAGAACATGTAAGAGGAACAAAAGTTGATCAATGCTTGTGTCAATCTGGATTAGATTCCATTATAATTATAATCAGATAATCCACAATAACAGATATATCCTCCCCTAAAAACCATGAAAAATTAAAATAATCCCACATGATAATTCGATCAAGGAAAAATTTATTCATTGATTGATTCACATTTTTAATAGAAAAAATGATGTGGAATAATAAAATAAAAACATATTCCCTACCTATATTTGGATCAAAAACTAGTTAAGAAAACATTGTGTCACATTCATTGGTGAAATCCTTTGAATATGATGCGCATCAATCATTGATCAGTGATTTTGTCATCAATCACCAGAGAAAATTCTCCATTGTTTCTCCAAGGCCTCTCCAAGGTCTCTAGGGTTATGTGGAATACCCTACAATTATGAAATAAAAATCTAATTAAGAACTGTTAATCACTGCATCAACAAAAATTTAATAAAATTATTTATTAAATTATTTTATTCATTTCTTCTCCTTCGATGAATTTTCCCAAAACATCTCACATCAACTAATGTTATGTCGTGCCTTGGGCAAAACCTACATCATGAACTCAACATTTCCCTTGGAATTTTTATCAAGGTATCTTTTTAGATGTTATTCCATTTTTTATGAAAACCATGTGTGAATGCAATATAATATATTTAATATAACTCAAAAATGTATTTCGGGAACCATGGGCCTTGGAATCACACATCATCTTAGTTACTAGTCTAAAAATTAATCCATGTAATATTCAAAAATAATACATGAAAAATATGAGACATTAAATTCTACCCATCATGGGTCATTACATGCCTAAAAATATAAAACAATGGGTAATAAAAAAGATATGGGAACTAAGCCCAAATCTGAACCACCAACTCCAGTGTGCTCTCCTAAAGATTCAGGTGCTTCTGCCGTGATGCACTAAAGGAATATATCATCCATGAAGGATCCCTTATTTTTGATCCATGATCTATAATGGTTATGAAAAAATAGTCACTCCATTCTCGATTTCCATATTTCCTTAGTCAATAATGTGTGATGGGTCATGAAAGTATCTCCTCAACTGCAACATGGGGAATACGTCATGTACCCGGTCTAACGAAGGAGGTAGAGTTAAGCAGTACATCACCTCAACAAATCTACATAGTATTGTGAATGGTCGAGTGAACCAGATATATAGTTTTCCACCCTAGCCAATTCATTATAATCCATGTCAATTTGAAACCCATATAAACACATTGTCTCCTTCCTCGTACTCCAAAGGCCTCCATTGCCTATCAAAAAAAATACTTATGACGACTCTATGTAGTCTTCATCAGATTCTGGATGATCTTCACCTTCTCTGTTATAGCTCACACCAACTATGGTCCCATGAGTGCTGACTTACCTAGGTTATTCTAACAAATTGGTGACCTACAGGGTCATCTATAAAAAGACTAAAATGCCTCCATACCGATGGTGGGATCATAGATTTTATTATATGCAAACTCCAATAGTGTTAAGTGATCCTCCAAACTACAACCAAATTCAAACATGCAAGATCACAGCATGTCCTCCAAAACATGAATGGTTCTATTAATCAAACCATTGGTTTTTGGCTGGAACACTATGCTCAAGAATAACTAAGTCCCGAACACCTCATGTAATCCCTTTCACAACTGGGATGTGAAGCGATCATTATGATCAAAGATAATCATCGATGGATCTACATTGAGTTTAAATATCTCTATCATATAGAGGCGTCCCAATCTATCTACTAAACATTTCTCTCATATATCTAGGAATTGGTCCCACATAGTGATTTGGTCTACAATCACCTAGATGGTATTGTGTCCCATGGACATATAGGGTAAGACCATAATGAAGTCCATAGAGATATAATCCCACTTTTACTGTGTTACCTCAAAGGGGTTGAGCTAAACTCCCTAGAACTTTGTGCTCAACCTTCACTTGCGTACAAGTGATGCATCGAGAGACAAACTCTTAAACTCTATTATTCTTCCCTGGCCACCAAAACTAACATCGGAGGTTGTAACTCCCTGAGACTTTATAATCTTTTCAATTATAAATAAATTTACTTTTGTTTCATTTTTTAGTTTTATGTAATGTTGTGTTAATCTTACACTATACACAATAATTAGTAGGCTTGCATTACACACAAGCCCAAATTTTACTGAACAACAATATATTAATAAAATATTAGTATCTAATATAATAAATAATATAGACGCTAAATTAGTGATTATGAGTAGTATTAAAAAAAATTTAAATTTTACATATTCTATATAATTTTAACATTCATCTTATGTATTTTATAGACATGATACAAGAAAATATTCCATTTTTTGGATAAAAGAAGTATTTTTCAAAAAATATAGTTTGGCACCATTTTGATGGTGCACCCATTTTAAATCTATTTTTTCAAATATTTATATATTATATTTAAACAAAAAAAATTCTTCTTTGGAAGTGGGACATAAAAATTTTCTTTGGATGGATTTTTTATAATTTTCGGACATGTTTTATGTTTTTATGAAGAGTAAAAATACACTAAATTATAATTCAAATCAACTTTATTAAAAAAAATTTGGATAAATTATATTATTGAATTGTTTTAAAGTAAAAATAGAATATATTTCTACCAATTAATATAATTTTTCTCAATGGAGTTAATTTTACCATAAATTTTGATGTAATAACATTTCAATCTTTTGTAATGCTTTTACATTTAAAAACTCATTTTTCATTCCAAAAATGAGATTAGTTTTAAATTAATTGCTAAAGATTTTGTGTTTTTAATTTTTAAAAATATGTTTCATATTTGGAATTACTTGTTCAAAATTATCTAAATAGGTTCCTTTTATTTTTGGGTATTATAAATAGTAACTTTAGTAATCTGTTTTGTCACCGTGGTTAATGGTAAATCGGATAATTAATGGTAAAAATGATATTATAAAATTACACTGACACCTATAAAAATTTTATTGTATGACTAAATTCGACACTTATCACCTATGTTTCTAAATTAAATCATTTACTGGACCCTTCTCCAAGAATATGATATGAATATTGTTAAAATTAAAGAATGTGACAAAATGTTACACTCTCATTTCCTATAAGTATAATAAATTTAATATAGATATCACCAAGAGATAATATCGATTATAAATAGTCTCTGGAAAGATAGAGTAAATTCCTACATCATCGAAATTTATAATTACCCTTAATGATGACATAATTGTGACCCCAAAATTATTTATTAATAGAAATATCAAATAAATGATATTAAAAATATTAAAATAAATATACTTTTACATAATTAATGACATTAAATAATTTTATGGATACCTTAGGCATGTTAGTGACATATTGGATGTAATTTTTCAAAGTTATCATGTTTATTTATATTTTTAAAAATGAAAATATTGAATAGTATTAAAATTAACTTAAATGATATTTTAAAAGAAATACTATTTAATTATATGATATAAAATTCATAAAAATATAAGGTTCATAAAAATTTCTTGGATAATTTCAAGGATTTCATAAATGATCCAATTTGTTTTTTTTTTGGAATTTTATAGTAAGTATATTCACCAAATAGTGTAAAAATAGAAGAAGACATGATAAGAGTTAAAATGTTTAAGTAAGGGTTAAATCCAAATGATAAGGTTTATTTCATGACCTAAACTTGTATAAAATTCATTGGTTGAGGGTATTCATACCTTTACACATATTAGACTCGAAATAAATCACTTTAGAGCTATTTAAAACCAAAAATCAGTCTATAATTAATTAATATTTTAAGATTTCCGAAAAGTGCCCCTCGACTCTCTTTTAAAATGGAAATTATCCTTACCCTTAATTCACATCTATAATGAACTTTGTATTGGAAAGAACCTACCCACTCCTCCTCCTAACTTCTCTCACTAAATCTTATAGGCCATACATTGGGCAGAAATCCATCCTATAGAGTCCTTTGTGAAAATCAAAAGGAGAAACCATAAAAGGAGGTAATAGTTTTATCACATCTTTCAAAGTTATTTTCTTCTTCTCCTTACTATTTATATGTATTTTTTCATACCAAATTAATAACTAAATCATCTACTATATGTTTATATTTTTTTATGATTATGTAAAAACCATATTTCTCCTTTCACCCATCCAATGAAAAACAATATCATCATGTGTGTGTACGTACTGCTTACTGTCTCCACACCGTGGTGAAAACTATTTTTAATTTATAAATTATTTAAATGGGTATAATAATGATTATAATGGATTTAAATAATAAATATATCATGATAATTATTATTTATAATTAATACACCATCCAATTCTATACCATTTAACCATAAATTAAATGATACCATCGTTTGGGCGTATATAGGCCTACCATCTCCACGACACGATGTGATTCATTCTCCAAGTTAACAATTCAAGAATAATTATAAAACATATATGGTGTGTAAAAATAATACTTATGAACAAAATTTCATTTTAGATATGAATAAAATACAGAAATATTATTACTAAAGGGACATAATAGAATCATATATAAAATCATAAATATTTTTATAGTTATTTTATAATTTAATAACATGATTTCACCATTATAAAAGAGGTTAACACACCCTCGACTAAAGTAAATTACAAGGTAAAGGTTAATTTCAAAATTTCATTATTATCTAAGGCTATTTATACCTAAGTATCTACTTGGAAATCATTATCATACCTGTCCATGTTTCAAAAAATGTTTTTCAATTTATTATTAAGAATTGGATAAAGACATTTTTATCCATTTTTTAATTTTTATAAAACAAATTAGAAAGTAATATTTCTTTCATTTTCTAAACAAGTTATTTTATGAATTTTAAAACAAATTAAGGAAAGAACGATTTTTAACATATATGGAGCGAGTAGTTATTTTATATCGTTTTTATGCCTTAATGTTTTCAAGGATACCTAAAAATATTACAGGGTTTTTTTCAAAAGAAATATTTTCTTTTATAATTGGGTAGCTTTTAAATGATTTCAAAGTAAAAAGGGATATTTATCTCGAATATTTTTAATGATTTTATTAGATTATTTTCATTTATGTCAACATCATTTATTAGATTTTATGCTTAATTGATGTTGATTTATTATGAAAAAATATTTCATATTGTATTGAGTGTTTTATGATACGTTTGACTATGGATGTTTTATTTTGATACCATTCATGGTTTATGGTTAAAGTACTAACATTTTGTATACTAGTTTTAAAATGAATATTTATGTTATGTTTCACCCTGTTCATATGAGGAATGCATTATACTTAGTAAGTGATGGGCGGGGACCTCTATAAACCCTTGATGCATTTGTAGGTTTCATAAGGAAAACTAGTGTCTTGGCACAAGGCCTTGATGGTATGGTTATGTATGGTCTTGGAATGAGGCCTTGAAATTATGGTTATGATGTCCGGTATTATGAATTCCCTCATTATGAGCTTAGTTAATGATATTAAATGTGATTATTCTACTAATATAATATCAATTTTAATGTTTAAATTTCATTATTTGATTTATTTTTTCCATATTATGTTCAATTTTATGTATATAAGTCTTTTGTTTTAGTTTTATACTTCCATTAAAAGATTATGATTATTTATGAAAGATTATACTATTTTGTTTAACCTTACTGAGCATCTATGTTCAATCATTTATTATGTTTTATTTTCCCAGGATTCCAAGAAGTGTTCTATGGTTGATATAAAGGGTTAATCTATGAGAATAATATTATTCTCAAAGGATTATATTTGTTTTATTTTATGTTTGAAATTTCATTGTAATGTTCATGTATGTAACCTATTTTTCAATACTGCTAAATGGATCGGTACTTCATGATCTTATTCCTTGTGATTGTTCTAATGTATCAAAATAATACACTGACTCCAAGCCTATGGGGTTGGGGTGTTATAGTTGGTATCAGAAAAAGTTTAGAAACAACCTTGGAATCTATATTTAGAAAACAAAGATTAGGGATCATAACCCTAAGATTTAATTTGATTATAATTATAGTGGAACATCATAAAATTTTGGTAATGTAGATATTATGTGGGTATTACTAGAAATTACATCCTTATATGGATACTACAAGTGGACATGGTTCTAGAGAAAATGTGCCTAGGAGTAATAACTCTGACAAGGGGTTCTAAGCTCGACTTGGGGTAACCTGGTACTCGAAAATGGGCCTTACAGTGAACCTATTTTGACACACTCAGGGGATATGCATAGGATAATTCACATTTTATTTACCTACCATTATGAAGGATTTAAAAGTAGGGATGCCCCCAAACTAAACAAATTTTATGACTCTAGGATTTATGGAGCGTAAATTTATGTTATGTTTTATACCATATTTATAGTTATACAAATTATATAACTTTATAAGATAATCCAGTATTTGAAATCATCTAGAAATGGAACCTAGTATATGGATTTTGAACTCCACTGATGAACATGACCTAAAAAGTAATAAGGATCATATATTTAATAGTCTTCATCCTAAATTTCAAAGGAAAATAGTCTCCCATGTATTCTAATCATATGAGAAAATAGTATCATGTGTTAATAAGGAAAGTAAATAATTTTCTGAGTCATATGGTTTTGAATGGAAGTAAGAGAAGAAGAGAATGAAAAAGAAAAAGACGGCGAAAGGGAAGAAGGGAAATAAGGATTTCCCCACATGTGATAACTGTTGAAAGAATCACCTTGGTAAATTCATTAAGGGAATGGAAAATTATTATAAGTGTGTAGAAAAAGGAAAAAAAATTCAGGACAAAAAATGTAAGAAAAAAGTTTCAAATGTATAATGCTTCAATTTCATGGAGATGGGACACTATGTGAATCAATGTCCCAATCGTCAAAGTAATATACCCCAGATGATGCTTTTGGATAATGATCAAGGTATGATACCGTCGTAGATGAGGTGAAATGATTAATATTCCTATTCATGAATTATTTTTTTGAAAACTTTATTAGCAATATACTAGTTATAATAAATTTGGAGTATATAAGCATTATACTACAGTACTATTTCATTAAGGATTTGAGATTATATGGTATTAAGTAAAGTGACACAGTTGAAAGTTAAACGTTTTGGAAAATATATGGTTGATGGAAAGATAACCCTTAATATTTTTAAAATACTCAGATAATAATATTGGAATAAATGGATGACATATTTGAATTATGTGTATTTGAAATTATTTACTACCTTGGAACTTATTAATGGTTTGTTTATTCTATCATTGTTGGAGTTTGAAACAATTTTTTATTTAATGATTATATCCAATATTCTATGTTTTACATAAGGAATAAAGAATCATAAACCTAATAAATAATGTTTAATGGTAATTCAGGGTGTTACCATGTTTTAAGAAAATACATGATGAAGGTATTCAAATATTTGGTATGTGACAAGAAAATATCTGCAATATTTTCTGTGACCTGGATTATACATTTTTGTATTGTGAGTTTGTACAGATGTATTTTGGATAAATAAAAAGGTTGTAATGGATTATGTTGAAAATTGGATAGTATATTTTAATGATAGAACATTTCTAAGATTATATTTAGAATGTTATAATAATATAGTTTAAAGAAAAATAATCCTCACAAGTTGGGTGACACCCTGTCGTGTCTGGAAAGGCCATGAGAGTTGAACCCGCAACTGAAAGGAGACAAGGGTGCATCACTTGCCACTGGCCTACATGATGTCTCAGTTTCTATAATGTAGTTTTTTGTATTTAAATGGTATCACAGATGAAGTATAAGTTCATTTTTTGAACACTATACTATTAATATAAGTAGAGTATTTTTAAATTTTATTATCTTTCAGAGATAAGGATGAGTTTTTTTGTAGAAATTAGTTAAAGGATTGAGCTCTACTTATTAAGTAATTATTCTTCATTTTTTTCTTATTATAAGAGGTAAGTTTATTCATATACTCTAGGGAAAGGATCTTAAAAAGAAAATTATTTTATAGTAATTTATTTTGTGATCAATAAAATGGACCCTTGAATCATTGTAGATTTATAGCTTCGTGTTGTTCACTTTTTCCTAATCATTTCCCTATCACTCTCCATCAAAACTTGATGGTTACATTTTCTTTCACCTCTATGTTTTCCTACATGAAACCCTAGTATGTATTATCTCTAGTAACCTTTATACTTCCATTTATTTATTTTAAAGTGTGGTTATCATTAATCATTTTCTTATTTGAGATTTCTGTAAAGATGTTTTGAAATGTTAAACCCCTAGTTTTGGATCCAATGTTAAAATTGCAAGGTTGCAATTTATTGAAGTAGGGGAGAATGTAAGTGCACGACACTTTGTAATATTTTCATTTATAAATAAAATTAATATTATATCTTTATTTATTTTTATGAAACACAATTTTAATCAAAATCAATACACAATAATGAGTTTCTCTCCATTATATGCAGGACCCATTATTGTCAAAAAAATATATTAATAAAATATTATTTTTCAATATAATATATAACCTTGCTATTAAATTTGAAGTCAATAATTTTATTAATCACATTTTAAATTTTATATATTATATATAATTTTATCATTAATATTATGTATTTTCTAGAGTTTATATAATAAAAGAATCCATTTTATTGGATAAAAGAAGTGTTTTTCCAAAAATATAGTTTTATTGCCTTTTGAAGGTGCACCCATTTCAAATCTATTTTTCAAAACATTTATATATTCTATTTAACATAATAAAAATCTTCTTTAAAAGCAGGACATAAAATTTTACTTTGGATGAATTCTTGATATTTTTCTGATAAGTTTTTAGTTTTGATGAATAGTAAAAATATACTAAATTTTAATTGAAAACAACTTTATTCATCAAAATATGTTTTGTGGATAAATTATTTTATTAAATGTTTTTAAAGTAAAAATATAATAAATTTTTACCAGTCCATATAATGTTGGTCATTGGCATTATTTTTACTATTAATTTTGATATAAAAACATTTCAATCTTTGGAATGATATAAAATTTTAAAGCACCTTTTTCATTCTGACAAAGGGATTGATTTTAAATAATTTAATAAAAGTTTTTAGTTATGAATTATGAAAAATTATTTCGATATATGGAATCAGTGGGCCCAAATTATGTAAATAGGTTCCTTTTATTTATAGGTTTTTTCAATAGTAATTTTATTAATTTTTCTATTACCGCGATTAAGGGTAAATCAGGTAATTAAAGGTAAATTTTTTTTATAAAATTGAAGTAACACCTATAAAAATTATATTGGATGATTAAATTCAACCCTTATCACCTATTATTCTAAATGATATCATTTAATAGACCCCTGTCCTAAAATATGACTTGAACATTGTTAAAATTAATGAATGTGACAAAATGTAACACTCTCATTTCATATATGTATAATAAATTTAAAATAGAGATTATCATGTGATAAAATTGTTTATAAATAGTCTCTAATTATGACATAATAGTGATGAAGAAATTATTTTATTAATATTGATATCAAATAAATGATATCAAAAAATTTTAAAATACATGTAATTTGACTTAATTAATGAAATTCACAAATTTTATAGATAACATATACATGTTAGTGACATATTTAAAGTATTTTTTTGAATTTATCATACATTTTTATATTTTTTTAAATGATAATTTTGAATAGTATAAAAATTTACATAAATGATATTTTTAAAAAAATACTATTCTATTAAGTGATATAAAAGTCATAAAAATAAAAATTTCATCCAACTAACGTGGATAATGTCAAAGATGTCGTAAGTGACCCAATTGGGGTTCTTTCTTCATTTTATAGTAACTATATTAACCATATAGTTTAAAAATACAAGATGACACAGAAATAGTTAAACCGTTTAACTAAGGATTAAATCCAAAAGATAGGGTTACTTTTATGACCTAAACATTACTAAATTTCATTGTTTTATGGGATTTGGACCCATAAAAATATTATCCTCAAAATAAATTACTTTATATATATTTTAAAATCAAAATAAATCTATAATAAATTAATATTTTATGATTTTCCAAAAGCGCCTCTCGCCTCTCTTATAAAAGGGAACATCTCCTCCTCTTTAATTCACTCATATAAATCCATATGGATTGGAAAAAACCTTCCCAATTCTCCTCTGAAATTCCCTCAATACATCATATAGTCCATACTTTGAGAGTAAATAAACCCTAATGATTCCTTTTGTGCAAACCAAAAGGAGATACCTTAAAAAGATGTAATTTTTTTATCACCTCTTTCAATGTTCCATTCTTCTTCTACTTCCTCCTTATATTTTGTTTCCATACCGAAGTAATATCTCCATAATATACTGTATTCTGGGATTTTTTATGATTATGATACAACCATATTACTTATTTTACCCATTCTACAAAAAACAATATCATCATGTGTGCATATACACGACTTAACATTCTACACCGTGGTGCAAACTATTTCTCATTTATACTTTATTTAGATGGGTATAATGATGAGTATAATGTATATAAATCATGAATCTATTATGATAATTATTATTTATAATTAATATAACATACAATTCTATGTCATTTATCTATCAAGTGAATGATATCGTCACACGTGCGTATGTACGACCCACCGTCTCCATGACGTGACGAAATTAATTATCCACATTAACCATTCAAGAATAATAATAAAATTTATATGGTGATCAAAAATAAAAATTATGAACTTAATTTCATTATGTATATGATTAAAATACATCTTATTCATAACAAATATGACTTACTTGACAAAACTAGAATGGGAAAAGAAGCAGTTAATGCCCAAAACAACAGTAATACTGAAATATTATAACCAAAAGGATATAAGAGGATCATATATGATATCATAAATATAGATATGGTTCCATTAAAATTTACTATCATTATATTACCATTATACAATTGGTTAACCCACCCTCAACTAAAATAAAATACAACTTAATGGTTAAATTCACAGTCTCATTACTATATGAGGTTGTTTATAACTAAGTATATACTGGGACATATTTATCATCGATGTCCATATTTCATAGAATGTATTTCAAAATATTATCATCATTTGTTTAAAATAATTTTTATCCATGTTTTAATTTTTATAAAACATTTTTAAAGGAATCTTTTTGTAATTTTCTAAATGAGTTACTTTCTAAACATTTCGAAAAATTAAGGAGAAATGATTTTTTAACATATATGGCATGAGTGGATATTTTATGCCATTATAAAGCCTTAAAATTTTGTAGCTTAGCTTAAAATATTACAATGTTATTTTTAAAATATATTTTTTCTTTTTAAATTTCACCACATTTTGATGATTTCAAACTAAAAACTTATATTTGTCTCGATGAGTTTTAATGATTTTATTAGACTATTTTCAGCAATGGAAACATACTTTATTTGATTTTATAATTAATTGGGGATGATTTATTATGATAAAATATTCCATATTGTATTGAGGTTTTTATGATATCTTTGACTTTGGATGTTCAACTTTGATACCATTCACTGTATATGGTTAAAGAATTATCATTTTGAAAACTAGTTTTAAAATGAATATTTATGTTATGTTTCACCCTTTTAATATGAGGAATGAATTGGACTTAGTAAGTGATGGGTTGTGCCCACTATATCCCCTAGATGAATCGGTAGGTCTCATGAGACAAAATAGTGTCTTAGAATAAGGCCTTGATGGTATGGTTATATATGGTCTTGGAACGGGGCCTTCATGGTATGGTTATGATGTCCGACATTATGCATTCCTTCATAATGATATTAGTTATTGATAGTACATGTGATTATTCGACCAGTAAAATATCCATGTGAATATTTAAATAGAATTATTCACTTTATTATTTCCATATTATGTTCAACTTTATGTTTATAATGCTTATTTTTAGTTTTATACTTGCCATAAAATTTTTTGATTATTTAAGAAATATTATACTATATTGTTTAACATTACTGAGCATCTAATATCACCCCTTTATTATGTTTTATTTTCTGAGTATGATAAGAATTGTTTTATGATTGATATGCAGAGTTAATCTAAGAGAATAATGTTGTTCTCAAAGTATTATCTATGTTGTATTTTATGTTTGAAATTTTAATGTAAAGTTCAGGCATATAATCTGTTTTCCAAGACTTCTAAACCGATTGGTCCTTCAGGATTTGATTCCTTATAATAAATCAAATATATTAAAATAATGCACTGGATCTGGGCTTCAAGGATAAGAACATTATAGAATTCCTAGTACATCACTTCCACACCTGGATGTACCACAAAGGAGACGTATGAAAGACTCTCAAAACATCATCTTGAAACATCACTAATACTATTGTGTGTCCTCTGAAAAGAACGATTTGCTCCGCACATTTCGAAAAATTGTTAGGAGTATGTTCAGTAGATATATGATTATGTAGGGTCTCGTAGTTAGTATCCCCTTGTTGTGCCCCCACCATGAATTTTTGGGAGAGTGGATGGGTTACAACCATCGACTGGAGGTATGGAGATCTATCTCTATCCAAAAAGGATAATTGTAAGGAGGAAAAATGCTTAGATTCCCTATTCAAAAAATGTGAACAAGATCTCCAATTGAGAGAATATTTTACTACGTTCCCCTTTCTAGGAGTTTAGAAAATATCCAAGTCATAGTCCTCGAAGAACTCTCTTCATCGCCTCTATCTCAAGATCAGATCCTTTTGAGATAAGATATACTTGAGGATCTTATGATAAGAGTAGATGATAAAATTCTCACCCATCAAGTAGTGTCACCACATTTTCAATGTGAATAATACCACTATTATCTCAAGATCATGGGCCATATAGGTTTTCTCTTATGGTCTCAAAAATCTTAAACCATAAGCACTTACCACTTTCCTCTACATCAGAACACAACCAAGCCTGGTCCCTAATACATCATAGAACATGACGTACTGGACACCAACCTCTAGAAATCTCAAAATGGGAGTGCTGGTCAAACTTTACCTATACTATTGAAATTTTTTTCGGAACCTCTATGTCTACACAAAAGGTTTCCCATTTCAAGTCAAAGTTGACATTGGTGTTGATATCCAAGAAAAATTAGATATTAATCTCTAGTAATAGCATGTCAACCAATGGATTCTTCTCACTTCTATCACACTTTTGGGTGACTACAAAGCTAACACTTCATCGACTTTGGCTGGGTCCACTTCCACTCCATCTGCTGAGATAACATGTCCCTAAAATTTGACTACATGTAATGAAAAGTATCACTTAGAGAGATTTCTTTAAATATTGTTCTCTTGGAGTATGTCTATATCCATACTCAAGTGCCTCACGTTCTCCTCTTTGAATTCCGAGTACACAAGAATATCATCGATGAATACTACAATGAACCATTCTAAGTAAGGAAAAATGATATGTTTTATGAGTCCCATTAACACAGCTAGGGATTTCATCATACCAAAGGGAATCATTAATTTCACATAGTGACCATAGAAATATATGAATGTCGATTTTGGAATAATCTCATCATTTACATGCAACTGGTGATAGCCTAATATGAGTTCAACCTTTGGGAACCATTTTCCCCTCTAAACTAATCAAAGAGATCATTGATCATTGATAGTTTATACTTGTTTATCATGGTCACTAGGTTAAAGCTCTGATAGATAACACACAATATCAGGATCTCGTCTTCCTTCATGTAAAAAAATAGGGCTTCCCAGGAGCAGGATGGGATGGTAGCTCAAGGGGTTTCAGGGACCGCGAAGCCTAGATCTACTGATAACTCCTCGGAGCAATTTCAAGGAGATTATGTGGATGGTGAAAATGGAGAATATGTTCGCCACAAGGAATTATTTGCACTCGCCGAGAAGGATAGGAATGTCCCATCTCATGCTGGAATGGAAGGTGAGCGGAAGAAATTTGTGGATGTTTTAAAGAGCGTATCTGGAACATCATTTCCAGATCTTGGCCCCCACCACTTGGATGTGTGATTAAGAAAAGAAGGGTTTCTCATGTCTCGCCCAATCAGGAAGGTGTTGAAGAACGAGTCAACCTATGTTGGTATTATATTATTTCTTGGGTTCTCAGCCCCAAGGGGGTGCGGAGTTGGAAATTCAACGAAATGGTGAAAAAGATATCAAATTTTTGGGGATTTGATGATTGGAGGATTATGAAAATGGTAAAGGGATAATACCATGTTGTCTTCCCCTGTGATGAGAGTAAGAGGAGGGTGTGGAGGAAAGGCACTCTACCTTTGAACCATGGCTTCTTAAGTATCCAGAAATGGGATATGAATTTTGATCCCATGAGAGTTCGATGCAGGCACACCCAACTGTGGATTAGGATTTACAAGCTCAATTGGCTCTATTGGCATCCGCGTATCCTAGAGGACATTGCCTCGGTTGTGGGTAATCCAATTCGGATGGATATAAAAACAGATAATCCTAGATATGGGCATTATGCCCATGTCTTGGTTGAAGTTGATTTGTCTAGAACATTAGTGGAAGAAGTTCTCCTCACAACGAGGGATGATAGCATGAGATTGGAAATTCTCTATGAAAGGAGGCCCAAATTTTGTATGAATTGTTTGATCTTTGGTCACCTGACCTCTGAGTACATGAGGGACAATATATTCTCGTTGTGTAATGAAAAAGGGCATGATGGTACCACGTGCAAAAAAAGAAAGGGAAAGGTAGAGACTTTTCCTTTACAGGGTGATGGTGGTTCTGACCAGGTGCCATTATTTGATGGGGGAACCTCAGGAGGATAAGGGCCCTCTGGCTGAAGGGGCGGATCCTCAGGTAATTGGAACTTCTTCTGGGAACACACTTGGAAGTATGGTTTCATCGCCTGATGTTGTGCGGATTGAACTGGAACAGGCTGATTCTGAGCAAAGTATCTCACAAAATTTTAATGTTGTGGGGCAGGCTGGAGGTCTGGTTGCATTGTCTGCTGCTGCGCGGACTGAACTAGAGCAGTGGGGCACATGTTGTTGTCTGCACGATACTGAGTTGTGAGGATGCTATTACAGCCGGAACACCGAGGCCTGAGCATGGTGAAATTATAGGCAATGACAAGAATGGGTGTGGTCTAGGCACTGCTCATGCAGCTACATCTAACCCATATGGAGTCTTTGTCTAGGTTTCTCCTTCCAAAGTGGCTAGGAAGAAAAAGGAAATTAACACTAATTATTCCCACCTGAAAGGTAAGAACATGTTCACTCCTATGAGTGGGAAACTCTGGTCTGATGAAATGGAAGTGGTTGATGCTAAAAGTTCGGCTGGTCCTGAGGTTGTTTCTGGTGTGGATGATGCTTCAAGCAATGAGCAGGCTAGTGTGAATGATGCCAGTAAATTGAAGGAGAGTAGTGAGGCTGTAAAATCTTACGAGTCCTCCAATTCCACCTCTAGAGGAACTAAAAAAGGTAAAGGCAAGAAAGTTAAGACTCAAAGTGCTACTGAGAGAACAGAGAGCCCCCAGACAAGGGTCAGGGCTCAGTGTTAATGAGAATTTTATATTATAATTGTCAATGGCTAGGAAATACCCATACGGTCAGAGCCCTTAGACATTATACCATGACCTATAAACCGATGCTTTTCAGTATTACAATGCCAAATATTCTATTTCTCAATTAGGAAGGATTCAAATGGAGTTATCTTAGCTTCAATATGATATCCAGAAATCATATTAGCTTGAACATGGACCACTTGTGGGTCTTGAGACATGACAGCATCCAAATTAACTCATTCGTTAATGGACATCAGAATATTCTACTTAGATGTAATATTGCTGGATGGAATATTTCTGTCTCGTTTGTCTATGCCTCCACTTCTTACTTGAGGAGAAGGGAACTCTGGGAGGATCTTAAAGCTACATCACTAAGGATGGATCAAAGGTGGATGCTTCTCGGTGACTTCAACACTGTTTTGACGCATGAGGAAAAAACTGGGATGAATTTTAATGGGGTTGCAGCGTATGATTTCTCTAAGTGTATTGATTCCTGTAATTTAATTCAGATCCCTCTTGCTGGAACTGATTTCACATGGTGTAGATACACATGGTAATGGAAGAAATCCAGTAAACTTGATCGATGCCTTGTGAAAATTGATGAATAGAATGACATACATGGGGTCTCTGGGTTTACTCTTCCCAAGTATCAGTATGATCATAATCCAATCATTGTTAATGTTAATTTCCAAAGGATTAGGTCAGTCCCTACACCCTTTCGGTTTAATAATGCTTGGCTTGTCATCCCAGGGTGTGGGGAAATTGTCATGGAGGCTTGGAGGCATGAACCCATTGGGAGTCCTCTGTACAGAATTGATGTCAAAATTAAGCATATCAAAGGATTACTGAAGGGATGGAGCAGGAAATCTTTTTCTAAAATTGATGGGGATATTCAAAAGGATGAGGAGGATCTTAGAAAGATTCAGATCGAACATGAGCATCATCCCACCCTGTTTAGGGAGGATATTATAGCGCAGAATAAGCTTAATGACCTTCTCGTGGTTACGGAGAGGCTGGATAGGAATCAGTTGAGTGTGAAGTGGCTTAAGGATGGTGAAATGAACTCTAAGCTCTTTAATAGAATGCATAAAAAGAAGAGATCACGTGCTGGAAACAATATGATGAGAATTGGTAACCAGATTTATTCTGATGATGATTGGATAACATCAGCTGTTGTTTATTATTTTAAAGGTTTGTACTCTGATACTGGAAAACATTGCTCCACTAACCTAGTGGACAACATCAGCCCCTATGTTCATGAGTAGATGAATCAGTCTCTTACAACCCCTCCTTCTAAGGAGGAAATCAGTTCTGCTCTCCTCTCTCTTAATCTTGAGAGTTCTCTGGGTCCTGATGGCTTCACTAATAAATTTTTTATGTTCTACTGGGATATTTGTGCAGGATGATATTGAGCATGCAATAAAGGATTTCTTCTCCCATTCATATATGCCCCATGGGATGAATTCATGCTTCATTTCACTCATTCTAAAGAAGGAAAATGCTCTTGAAATTAAGGACTTCAGACCTGTTGATCTTGGGAATACAATTCCTAAACTCATCAACAAGATCATTATGTGCAGGTTTGGTGGAATTGTTGGAGGAATGATCACTGAGAATTAATTTGGATTTTTCCTTGGAAGAAACATATAGCAATGCCTTTTCATGGCCTCTGAGAGTGTTAACCTCATGTGAAGGAAGTCAAAGGAAGGGATATTTTCCCTTAATATTGACATATCTAAGGAATTTGATACCCTTAAATGGAGCTTTCTAATTGAGATACTTCATAGACATGGGTTCTCGAATTGTTTTCGGAACATGATTGGAACTATTCCTAGATCCTCAAGGATGTCAATTCTTGTGAATGGTGCACCGAGAGGATTCTTTTATTTATCAAGAGGTGTTCAGCAAGGTGACCCATTATCAGGTATTCTATTTGAAATTGCGGAGGATTATTTAAGTCGATGCATCAATGAGCTTGCTCATATGGGTATGTCTAAAAGGATGAGGGCTAGTATTAATGATCATGCCCCATCCCATATATAATGCACTTTGTATTGGAAAGAACCTACCCACTCCTCCTCCTAACTTCTCTCACTAAATCTTATAGGCCATACATTGGGAAGAAATCCATCCTATGGAGTCCTTTGTGAAAATCAAAAGGAGAAACCATAAAAGGAGGTAATAGTTTTATCACATATTTAAAAGTTATTTTCTTCTTCTCCTTACTATTTATATGTTTTTTTTCATACCAAATTAATAACTAAATCATCTACTATATGTTTATATTTTTTTTGATTATGTAAAAACCATATTTCTCCTTTCACCCATCTAATGAAAAACAATATCATCATGTGTGTGTACGTACTGCTTACTATCTCCACACCGTGGTGAAAACTATTTTTAATTTATACATTATTTAAATGGGTATAATAATGATTATAATGGATTTAAATAATAAATATATCATGATAATTATTATTTATAATTAATACGCCATCCAATTCTATACCATTTAACCATAAATTAAATGATACCATCGTTTGGGCGTATATAGGCCTACCATCTCCACGACGCGATGTGATTCATTCTCCAAGTTAACAATTCAAGAATAATTATAAAACATATATGGTGTGTAAAAATAATACTTATGAACAAAATTTCATTTTAGATATGAATAAAATACAGAAATATTATTACTAAAGGGACATAATAGAATCATATATAAAATCATAAATATTTTTATAGTAATTTTATAATTTAATAACATGATTTTGCCATTCTAAAAGAGGTTAACACACCCTCGACTAAAGTAAATTACAAGGTAAAGGTTAATTTCAAAATTTCATTATTATCTAAGGCTATTTATACCTAAGTATCTACTTGGAAATCATTATCATACCTGCCCATGTTTCAAAAAATGTTTTTCAATTTATTATTAAGAATTGGTTAAAGACATTTTTATCCATTTTTTAATTTTTATAAAACAATTATAAAGTAATATTTCTTTCATTTTCTAAACAAGTTATTTTTTGAATTTTTCAACAAATTAAGGAAAGAATGATTTTTAACATATATGGAGCGAGTAGTTATTTTATATCGTTTTTATGCCTTAATGTTTTGAAGTATACCTAAAAATATTACAGGGTTTTTTTCAAAAGAAATATTTTCTTTTATAATTGGTGGGTTTTAAATGATTTCAAAGTAAAAAAGGGATATTTATCTCAAATATTTTTAATGATTTTATTAGATTATTTTCATTTATGTCAACATCATTTATTATATTTTATGCTTAATTTATGTTGATTTATTATGATAAAATATTTCATATTGTATTGAGTGTTTTATGATACGTTTTAATGTGGATGTTTTATTTTGATACCATTCATGGTTTATGGTTAAAGTACTAACATTTTTTATACTAGTTTTAAAATGAATATTTATGTTATGTTTCACCCTGTTCATATGAGGAATGCATTATACTTAGTAAGTGATGGGCGGGGACCTCTATAAACCCTTGATGCATTTGTAGGTCTCATAAGACAAACTAGTGTCTTGGCACAAGGCCTTGATGGTATGGTTATGTGTGGTCTTGGAATGAGGCCTTGAAATTATGGTTATGATGTCTGGTATTATGAATTCCCTCATTATGAGCTTAGTTATTGATATTAAATGTGATTATTCAACTAATATAATATCAATTTTACTGTTTAAATTTCATTATTTGATTTATTTTTCCCATATTATGTTCAATTTTATGTATATAAGGATTGTGTTTTAGTTTTATACTTCCCTTAAAAGATTATGATTATTTATGAAAGATTATACTATATTGTTTAACCTTACTGAGCATCTTTGTTCAATCATTTATTATGTTTTATTTTCCCAGGATTCCAAGAAGTGTTCTATAGTTGATATAAAGGGTTAATCTATGAGAATAATATTATTCTCAATGGATTATATTTGTTTTATTTTATGTTTCAAATTTCATTGTAAATTTCATGCATGTATTATATTTTTCAATACTGCTAAATGGATCGGTACTTCATGATTTTATTCCTTGTGATTGTTCTAATGTATCAAAATAATACACTGACTCCAAGCCTATGGGGTCGGGGTGTTATAGTTGGTATCAGAGAAAGTTTAGAAACAACCTTGGAATCTATATTTAGAAAACAAAGATTAGGGATCATAACCCTAAGATTTAATTTGATTATAAGTATAGTGAAACATCATAAAATTTTGGTAATGTAGATATTATGTGGGTATTCCTAGAAATTACATCCTTATATGGATACTACAAGTGGACATGGTTCTAGAGAAAATGTGCCTATGAGTAATAACTCTGACAAGGGGTTCTAAGCTCGACTTGGAGTAACCTGGTACTCGAAAATGGGCCTTACAGTGAACCTATTTTGACACTCTCAGGGGATATGCATAGGATAATTCACATTTTATTTACCTACCATTATGAAGGATTTAAAAGTAGGGATGCCCCCAAACTAAACAAATTTTATGACTCTAGGATTTATGGTGCATAAATTTATGTTATGTTTTATACCATATTTATAGTTATACAAATTATATAACTTTATAAGATAATCCAGTATTTGAAATCTTCTAGAAATGGAACCTAGTATATGGATTGTGAACTCCACTGATGAACATGACCTAAAAAGTAATAAGGATCATATATTTTATAGTCTTCATCCTAAATTTCAAAGGAAAATATTCCCCCATGTATTCGCATCATATGAGAAAATAGTATCATGTGTTAATAAGGAAAGTAAATAATTTTCTGAGTCATATGGTTTTGAAAGGAAGTAAGAGAAGAAGAGAATGACAAAGAAAAAGACGGCTAAAGGGAAGAAGGGAAATAAGGATTTCCCCACATGTGATAACTGTTTAAAGAATCACCTTGGTAAATTCATTAAGGGAATGGGAAATTATTATAAGTGTGTAGAAAAAGGAAAAAAATTCAGGACAAAAAATGTAAGAAAAAAGTTTCCAATGTATAATGCTTCAATTTCATGGAGATGGGACACTATGTGAATCAATATCCCAATCGTCAAAGTAATATACCCCATATGATGCTTTTGGATAATGATCATGGTATGATACCATCGTAGATGAGGTGAAATGATTAATATTCCTATTCATGAATTATTTTTTTGAAAACTTTATTAGCAATATTCTAGTTATAATAAATTTGGAGTATATAAGCATTATACTACAGTACTATTTCATTAAGGATTTGAGATTATATGGTATTAAGTAAAGTGACATAGTTGGAAGTAAAACGTTTTGGAAAATATATGGTTGATGGAAAGATAACACTTAATATTTTTAAAATACTCGGATAATAATGTTGGAATAAAGGGGTGACATATTTGAATTATGTGTATTTGAAATTATTTACTACCTTGGAACTGATTAATGGTTTGTTTATTCTATCATTGTTGGAGTTTAAAACATTTTTGTATTTAATGATTATATCCAATATTCTATGTTTTACATAAGGAATAAGGAATCATAAACCTAATAAATAATGTTTAATGGTAATTCAGGGTGTTACCATGTTTTAAGAAAATAAATGATAAAGGTATTCAAATGTTTGGTATGTGACAAGAAAAGATCTTCAATATTTTATGTGACCTGGATTATACATTTTTATATTGTGAGTTTGTACAGATGTATTTTGGATAAATATAAAGGTTGGAATGGATTATGTTGAAAATTGGATAGTATATTTTAATGATATAACATTTATAAGATTATATTTAGAATGTTATAATAATATAGTTTAAAGAAAAATAATCCTCACAAGTTGGGTGACACCCTGTCGTGTCTGGAAAGGCCATGAGAGTTGAACCCGCAATTGAAAGGAGACAAGGGTGCATCACTTGCCACTGGCCTACATGATGTCTCGGTTTCTATAATGTAGTTTTTTGTATTTAAATGGTATCACATATGAAGTATAAGTTCATTTTTTGAACAGTATACTATTAATATACGTAGAGAATTTTTAAATTTTATTATCTTTTGGAGATAAGGATGAGTTTGTTGTAGAAATTAGTTAAAGGATTGAGCTCTAATTATTAAGTAAGTATTCTTCATTTTTTTCTTATTATAAGAAGTAAGTTTATTCATATACTCTAGGGAAAGGATCTTAAAAAGAAAATTTTTTTATAGTAATTTATTTTGTGATCAATAAAATGGCCCCTTGAATCATTGTAGATTTATAGCTTTGTGTTGTTCACTTTTTCCTAACCATTTCCCTATCACTCTCCATCAAAACTTGATGGTTACATTTTCTTTCACCTCTATGTTTTCCTACATGAAACCCTAGTATGTATTATCTCTAGTGACCTTTATACTTACATTTATTTATTTTAAAGTGTGGTTATCATTAATCATTTTCTTATGTGAGATTTCTGTAAAGATTTTTTGAAATGTTAAACCCCTAGTTTTGGATCCAATGTTAAAATTGCAAGGTTGCAATTTATTGAAGTAGGGGAGAATGTAAGTGCAGGAAACTTTATAATATTTTCATTTATAAATAAAATTAATATTATATCTTTATTTATTTTTATGAAATACACTTTTAATCAAAATCAATACACAATAATGAGTTTCTCTACATTATATGCAGGACCCAGTATTGTCAAACAAAAATATATTAATAAAATATTATTTTTTAATATAATATATATCCTTGCTATTAAATTTGAAGTCAAGAATTTTATTAATTACATTTTAAATTTTATATATTATATATAATTTTATCATTAATATTATGTATTTTCAAGACTTTATATAATAAAAGAATCCATTTTTTTGGATAAAAGAAGTGTTTTTCCAAAAATACAATTTTATTACCTTTTGATGGTGCACCCATTTCAAATCTATTTTTCGAAACATTTATATATTCTATTTAACATAATAAAAATCTTCTTTGGAAGCAGGATATAAAAATTTACTTTGGATGAATTCTTGATATTTTTATGATAAGTTTTTAGTTTTGATGAATAGTAAAAATATACTAAATTTTAATTGAAAACAACTTTATTCATCACAATATTTTTTGTGGATAAATTATTTTATTGAATGTTTTTAAAGTAAAAATATAATAAATTTTTACCAGTTCATATAATGTTGGTCATTGGCATTATTTTTACCATTAATTTTGATATAAAAACATTTCAATCTTTAGAAAGATATAACATTTTAAAGCACCTTTTTCATTCTGACAAAGGGATTGATTTTAAATAATTTAATAAAAGTTTTTAGTTATGAATTTTGAAAAATTATTTCGATATATGGAATCAGTGGGCCCAAATCATGTAAATAGGTTCCTTTTATTTATAGGTTTTATGAATAGTAATTTTATTAATTTTTCTGTTACCGCGATTAAGGGTAAATCAGGTAATTAAAGGTAATTTTTTTTTATAAATTTAAAGTAACACCTATAAAAATTATATTGGATGATTAAATTCAACCCTTATCACCTATGATTCTAAATGATATCATTTAATAGACCCCTGTCCTAAAATATGACATGAACATTGTTAAAATTAATGAATGTGACAAAATTTAACACTCTCATTTCATATATGTATAATAAATTTAAAATAGAGATTATCATGTGATAAAATTGATTATAAATAGTCTCTAATGATGACATAATAGTGATGAAAAAATTATTTTATTAATATTGATATCAAATAAATGATATCAAAAAATATTAAAATACATGTAATTTGACTTAATTAATGAAATTCACAAATTTTATAGATAACATATACATGTTAGTGACATATTTAAAGTATTTTTTGAATTTATCATGCATTTTTATATTTTTTTAAATGATAATATTGAATAGTATAAAAATTTACATAAATGATATTTTTAAAAAAATACTATTCTATTAAGTGATATAAAAGTCATAAAAATAAAAATTTCATCCAACTAACTTGGATAATGTCAAAGATGTCGTAAGTGACCCAATTGGGGTTCTTTTGTCATTTTATAGTAACTATATTAACCATATAGTTTAAAAATACAAGAAGACACAGAAATAGTTAAACTGTTTAACTAAGGATTAAATCCAAAAGATAGGGTTACTTTTATGACCTAAAGATTACTAAATTTCATTGTTTTAAGGGATTTGGACCCATACAAATCTTATCCTGAAAATAAATTACTTTATATATATTTTAAAATCAAAATAAATCTATAATAAATTAATATTTTATGATTTTCCAAAAGCACCTCTCACCTCTCTTATAAAAGGGAACATCTCCTCCTCTTTAATTCACTCATATAAATCCATATGGATTGGAAAAAACCTTCCCAATTCTCCTCTTAAATTCCCTCAATACATCATATAGTCCATACTTTGAGAGTAAATACACCCTAAAGATTCCTTTTGTGTAAACCAAAAGGAGATACCTTAAAAAGATGTAATTTTTTATCACCTCTTTCAATGTTCCTTTCTTCTTCTACTTCCTCCTTATATTTTGTTTCCATACCGAAGTAATATCTCTATAATATACTGTATTCTGGGATTTTTTCTGATTATGATACAACCATATTACTTATTTTACCCATTCTACAAAAAACAATATCATCATGCGTGCATATGCACGACTTAACATCTCTACGCCGTGGTGCAAACTATTTCTCATTTATACTTTATTTAGATGGGTATAATGATGAGTATAATGTATATAAATAATGAATCTATTATGATAATTATTATTTATAATTAATATAACATACAATTATATGTCATTTATCTATCAAGTGAATGATATCGTCACACGTGTGTATGTACGACCTACCGTCTCCATGACGTGACGAAATTAATTATCCACATTAACCATTCAATAATAATAATAAAATTTATATAGTGATCAAAAATAAAAAATATGAACTTAATTTCATTATTTATATGATTAAAATACATCTTATTCATAACAAATATGACTTACTTGACATAACTAGAATGGGAAAAGAAGCAGTTAATGCCCAAAACAACAGTAATACTGAAATATTATAACCAAAAGGATATAAGAGGATCATATATGATATCATAAATATAGATATGGTTCCATTAAAATTTACTATCATTATATTACCATTATACAATTGGTTAACCCACCCTCAACTAAAATAAAATACAACTTAATGGTTAAATTCATAGTCTCATTACTATATGGGGTTGTTTATACCTAAGTATATACCGGGACATATTTATCATCAATGTCCATATTTCATAGACTGTATTTCAAAATATTATCATCATTTGTTTAAAATAATTTTTATCCATGTTTTAATTTTTATAAAACATTTTTAAAGGAATCTTTTTGTCATTTTCTAAATGAGTTACTTTCTAAACATTTTGAAAAATTAAGGAGAAATGATTTTTTAACATATATGGCATGAGTGGCTATTTTATGCCATTATAAAGCCTTAAAATTTTGTAGCTTAGCTAACAACATTACAATGTTATTTTCCAAATATATTTTTCTTTTTAAATTTCACCACATTTTGATGATTTCAAACTAAAAACTTATATTTGTCTCGATGAGTTTTAATGATTTTATTAGACTATTTTCAGCAATGGAAACATACTTTATTTGATTTTATAATTAATTTGGGATGATTTATTATGATAAAATATTCCATATAGTATTGAGGTTTTTATGATATCTTTGACTGTGGATGTTCAACTTTGATACTATTCACTGTATATGGTTAAAGAATTATCACTTTGAAAACTAGTTTTAAAATGAATGTTTATGTTATGTTTCACCCTTTTAATATGAGGAATGAATTGGACTTAGTAAGTGATGGGTTGTGCCCACTATATCCCCTAGATGAATCGGTAGGTCTCATGAGACAAAATAGTGTCTTAGAATAAGGCCTTGATGGAATGGTTATATATGGTCGTGGAACGGGGCCTTCATGGTATGGTTATGATGTCCGGCATTATGCATTCCTTCGTAATAGGATTAGTTATTGATAGTACATGTGATTATTCGACCAGTAAAATATCCATGTGAATATTTAAATAGAATTATTCGATTTATTATTTCCATATTATGTTCAACTTTATGTTTATAATTCTTATTTTTAGTTTTATACTTGCCATAAAATTTTATTATTTTTTATGAAATATTCTACTATATTGTTTAACATTACTGAGAATCTAATATCACCCCTTTATTATGTTTTATTTTCTTAGTATGATAATAATTGTTTTATGATTGACATGCAGAGTTAATCTAAGATAATAATGTTGTTCTCAAAGGATTATCTATGTTGTAATTTATGTTTGAAATTTTAATGTAAAGTTCAGGCATATAATCTGTTTTCCAAGACTTCTAAACCGATTGGTCCTTCGGGATTTGATTCCTTATAATAATTCAAATATATTAAAATAATGCACTGGATCTGGGCTTCAAGGATAAGAACATTATAGAACTCCTAGTACATCACTTCCACACCTGGATGTACCACAAAGGAGACGTATGAAAGACTCTCAAAACATCATCTTGAAACATCACTCATACTATTGTGTGTCCTCTGAAAAGAACTATTTTCTCCCCACATTTCGAAAAATTGTTAGGAGTATGTTCAGTAGATATCTGATTATGTAGGGTCTCGTAGTTAGTATCCCCTTGTTGTTCCCCCACCATGAATTTTTGGGAGAGTGGATGGGTTACAACCATCGACTGGAGGTATGGAGATCTATCTCTATTCAAAAAGGATAATTGTAAGGAGGACAAATGCTTAGATGCCCTATTCAAAAAATGTGAACAAGATCTCCAATTGAGAGAGTATTTTACTACGTTCCCCTTTCTAGGAGTTTAGAAAATATCCAAGTCATAGTCCTCGAAGAACTCTCGTCATCGCCTCTATCTCAAGTTCAGATCCTTTTGAGATAAGATATACTTGAGGATCTTATGATAAGAGTAGATGATAAAATTCTCACCCATCATGTAGTGTCACCACATTTTCAATGTGAATAATACCACTATTATCTCAAGATCATGGGCCATATAGGTTTTCTCTTATGGTCTCAAAAATCTTAAACCATAAGCACTTGACACTTTCCTCTACATCAGAACACAACCAAGCTTGGTCCCTAATACATCATAAAACAAGACGTACTGGCCACCAACCTCTAGAAATCTCAAAATGGGAGTGCTGGTCAAACATTACCTATACTATTGAAATTTTTTTCAGAACCTCTATATCTACACACAAGGTTTCCCAATTCAAGTCAAAGTTGACATGGGTGTTTATATCCTAGAAAAATTAGATATTAATCTCTAGTAATAGAATGTCAACCAATGGATTCTTCTCACTTCTATCACACTTTTGGGTGACTACAAAGCTAACACTTCATCGACTTTGGCTGGGTCCACTTCCACTCCATCTGCTGAGATAACATGTCCCTAAAATTTGCTACATGTAATGAAAAGTATCACTTAGAGAGATTTCTTTAAATATTGTTCTCTTGGAGTATGTCTATATCCATACTCAAGTGCCTCATGTTCTCCTCTTTGAATTCCGAGTACACAAGAATATCATCGATGAATACTACAATGAACCATTCTAAGTAAGGAAAAAAGATATGTTTTATGAGTCCCATTAACATAGATAGGGATTTCATCATACCAAAGGGAATCATTAAGTACTCATAGTGACCATAGAAATATATGAATGTCGATTTTGGTATATTCTCATCATGTACATGCAACTGGTGATAGCCTAATATGAGTTCAAACTTTGGGAACCATTTTCCCCTCTAAACTAATCAAAGAGATCATAGATCATTGATAGTTTATACTTGTTTATCATTGTCACTAGGTTAAAGCTCTGATAGATAACACACAATATCAAGATCCCGTCTTCCTTCATGTAAAAAAATAGGGCTTCCCAGGAGCAGGATGGGATGGTGGATCAAGGGGTTTCAGGGACCGCGAAGCCTAGATCTACTGATAACTCCTCGGAGCAATTTCGAAGATATTATGTGGCTGGTGAAAATGTAGAATATGTTCACCACAAGGAATTATTTTCACTCTCCGGGAAGGATAGGAATGTCCCCTCTCATGCTAGAATGGAAGGTGAGCGGAAGAAATTTGCGGATGCTTTGAAGAGCGTATCTGGAACATCATTTCCAGATCTTGGCCCCCACCACTTGGATGTGTTATTAAGAAAAGAAGGGTTGCTCATGTCTCGGCCAATCAGGAAGGTGTTGAAGAACGAGTCAACCTATGTTGGTATTCTATTATTTCTTGGGTTCTCAGCCCCAAGGGGGTGCAGATTTGGAAATTCAACGAAATGGTGAAAAAGATCTCAAATTTTTGGGGATTTGATGATTGGAGGATTATGGAAATGGGAAAGGGATAATACCATGTTGTCTTCCCCTGTGATGAGAGTAAGAGGAGGGTGTGGAGGAAAGGCACTCTACCTTTGAACCATGGCTTCTTAAGTATCCAGAAATGGGATATGAATTTTGATCCCATGAGAGTTCGATGCAGGCACACCCAACTGTGGATTAGGATTTACAAGCTAAATTGGCTCTATTGGCATCCGCGTATCCTAGAGGACATTTCCTCGGCAGTGGGTAATCCAATTCGGATGGATATACAAACAGATAATCCTAGATATGTGCATTATGCCCGTGTCATGGTTGAAGTTGATTTGTCTAGCACATTAGTGGAAGAAGTTCTCCTCACAACGAGGGATGATAGCATGAGATTGGAAATTCTCTATGAAAGGAGGCCCAAATTTTGTATGAATTGTTTGATCTTTGGTCACCTGACCTCTGAGTAAAGGAGGGACAAAATATTCTCGTTGTGTAATGAAAAAGGGCATGATGGTACCACGTGAAAAAAAGAAAGGGCAAGGTAGAGACTTTTCCTTTACAGGGTGATGGTGGTTCTGACCAGGTGCCATTATTTGAGGGGGGAACCTCAGGAGGATAAGGGCCCTCTGTCTGAAGAGGAGGATCCTCGGGTAATTGGAACTGCTTTTGGGAACACACTTGGAAGTATGGTTTCATCGCCTGCTGTTGTGCGGATGGAACTGGAACAGGCTGATTCTGAGCAAAGTATCTCACAAAATTTTAATGTTGTGGGGCAGGCTGGAGGTCTGGTTGCATTGTCTGCTGCTGCGCGGACTGAACTAGAGCAGTGGGGCACAGGTTGTTGTCTGCACGATACTGAGTTGTGAGGTTGCTATTACAGCCGGAACACTGAGGCCTGAGCAGGGTGAAATTATAGGCAATGACAAGAATCGGTGTGGTCCAGGCACTGCTCATGCAGCTATATCTGACCCATATGGAGTCTTTTTCCAGGTTTCTCCTTCCAAAGTGGCTAGGAAGAAAAAGGAAATTAACACTAATTATTCCCACCTGAAAGGTAAGAACATGTTCACTCCTATGAGTGGGAAACTCTGGTCTGATGAAATGGAAGAGGTTGATGCTAAAAGTTCGGCTGGTCCTGAGGTTGTTTCTGGTGTGGATGATGCTTCAAGTAATGAGCAGGCTGGTGTGAATGATGCCAGTAAATTGAAGGAGAGCAGTGAGGCTGTACAATCTTGTGAGTCCTCCAATTCCACCTCTAGAGGAACTAAAAAAGGTAAAGTCAAGAAAGTTAAGACTCAAAGTGCTACTGAGAGAACAGAGGTCCCCCAGACAAGGGTCAGGGCTCAGTGTTAATGAGAATTTTATATTAGAATTGTCAAGGGCTGGGAAATACCCATACGGTTAGAGCCCTTAGACATTATATCATGACCTATAAACCGATGCTTTTCAGTATTGCAAAGCCAAAGATTCTATTTTGCAATTAAGAAGGCTTCAAATGGAGTTATCTTGGCTTCAATATGATATCCAGAAATCATATTAGCTTGAACATGGACCACTTGTGGGTCTTGAGACATGACAACATCCAAATTAACTCATTCGTTAATGGACATCAGAATATTCTACTTAGATGTAATATTGCTGGATGGAATATTTTTGTCTCGTTTGTCAATGCCTCCACTTCTTACTTGAGGAGAAGGGAACTCTGGGAGGATCTCAAAGCTACATCACTAAGGATGGATCAAAGGTGGATGCTTCTCGGTGACTTCAACACTGTTTTGACGCATGAGGAAAAAACTGGGAAGAATTTTAAAGGGGTTGCAGCGTATGATTTCTCTAAGTGTATTGATTCCTGTAATTTAATTCAGATCCCTCTTGCTGGAACTGATTTCACATGGTGTAGATACACATGGTAATGGAAGAAATCCAGTAAACTTGATCGATGCCTTGTGCAAATTGATGAATAGAATGACATACATGGGGTCTCTGGGTTTACTCTTCCCAAGTATCAGTATGATCATAATCCAATCATTGTTAATGTTAATTTCCAAAGGATTAGGTCAGTCCACACACCCTTTCGGTTTAATAATGCTTGGATTGTCATCCCAGGGTGTAGGGAAATTGTCATGGAGGCTTGGAGGCATGAACCCTTTGGGAGTCCTCTGTACAGAATTGATGTCAAACTGAAGCATCTCAAAGGATTACTTAAGGGATGGAGCAGGAAATCTTTTTCTAAAATTGATGGGGATATTCAAAAGGCTGAGGAGGATCTTGGAAAGATTCAGATCAAACATGAGCATCATCCCACCCTGTTTAGGGAGGATATTATAGCGTAGAATATGCTTAATGACCTTCTCGTGGTTACGGAGAGGCTGGATAGGAATCAGTTGAGTGTGAAGTGGCTTAAGGATGGTGAAATGAACTCTAAGCTCTTTAATAGAATGCATAAAAAGAAGAGAGCACGTTCTGGAAACAATATGATGAGAATTGGTAACCAGATTTATTCTGATGATGATGGGATAACATCAGCTGTTGTTTATTATTTTAAAGGTTTGTACTATGATACTAGAAAACATTGCTCCACTAACCTAGTGGACAACATCAGCCCCTATGTTGATGAGTAGATGAATTGGTCTCTTACAGCCCCTCCTTCTAAGGAGGAAATCAGATCTGCTCTCCTCTCTCTTAATCTTGAGAGTTCTCTGGGTCCTGATGGCTTCACTAATAAGTTTTTTATGTTCTACTGGGATATTGTGCAGGATGATATTGAGCATGCAATAAAGGATTTATTCTCCCATTCATATATTCCCCATGGGATGAATTCATGCTTCATTGCACTCATTCTAAAAGAAGGAAAATTCTCTTGACATTAAGGACTTCAGACCTGTTGATCTTGGGAATACAATTCATAAACTCATCAACAAGATCATTATGTGCAGGTTTGGTGGAATTGTTGGAGGAATGATCACTGAGAATTAATTTGGATTTTTCCCTGGAAGAAACATATAGCAATGCCTTTTCATGGCCTCTGAGAGTGTTAACATCATGCGAAGGAAGTCAAAGGAAGGGATCTTTTCCCTTAATATTGACATATCTAAGGCATTTTATACCCTTAAATGGAGCTTTCTAATTGAGATACTTCGTAGACATGGGTTCTCGAATTGTTTTCGGAACATGATTGGAACTATTCCTAGATCCTCAAGGATGTCAATTCTTGTGAATGGTGCACCGAGAGGATTATTTTATTTATCAAGAGGCGTTCGGCAAGGTGACCCATTTCAGGTATTCTATTTGAAATTGCGGAGGATTATTTAAGTCGATGCATCAATGAGCTTGCTCATATTGGTATGTATAAAAGGCTGAGGGCTAGTATTAATGATCATGCCCCATCCCATATTCTATATGTTGACGATATCCTATTTATGTGGCAGGCCTCAAGGAGAAACATATCTAATATTAAGTCTCTTTTCACTCATTATGAGGATGTGGATGGATAGGCTATAAGCTGGGACAAGTCCTGAATTGTTTTTGGCAATGGAATCCCCGCTGGAAAAAGGAATAGGATAAATCATTATCTTGGGGTGGAGCAGGGATGCCTTCCCTTTCAGTATCTTGGGGTTCCTCTTTTCTAGGGAAGGGTGAAATAACGATACCTTGAAGGTATTTATGCCAAAATTACTCATCAGCTTGCCAGTTGGAAGAGGAAATCCATGTCCATGGCTGGGAGGATTTTCCTTCTGAATTTATAGATTACATCCAAATTTGTTTACTCATTCTCTCTCTACAAATGGCCGCGAGGATTGATTAAGGAACTTCAAGGCCTGGTGAGAAATTTTATACGAATAGGATCAATATTTGAAAGGAAGTTGGTCACAATGAAGTGGAAGAAATGTATAAAACATGTTGAAATGGGAGTATTAGGAGTTAAGGATCTTCGTACATTTAATGATGGTCTGATTGGAATGTTCACTTGGAGGCTAATATCAAATGATGTTGATGATGAATTCCTGTTAGGAAGGTTCACAAAGAGGCTGGTTAATGGTTATAAATACCACCTCCAGTCTTCTGTATGGGCCTCCCTTAAGCAGGAATATACAACGATTATGCAGGATTCTAAATGGCTGGTCAGCAGGAACTCCAATCTTAGATGTTGGAGCACCTTGTGGTTGGATTGTCCCTTGCACCTCATGAATATCACACCTGAAGTTGCTTCTTTATACATCTCGGATCTCCTCTCATATCAATCTTGGCATGAGCTGAATATTTCGGATTATGTGCTGTCTCAAATTAACAGTTATGCTTTTATGAATTATGAAAAATTGATTTGGCTACACAGTAGGAATGGGATCTTTGACACCAAATAATTCTACAAGATTGCATGTGGAGGGACTGACCACGCCCCAACCTGGCTGCTGAATTTTTTAGCTCTATTCATTCAGCCAGCCCAGTTTATCTTACTTAAGAGGATCTGGAAAAACAGACTCCCCAATTTTGAACACTTGAAGCGAGCTGGATTTAATATGGCATCCAGGTGTGTTGTTTGTAGGGCTAGACAAGACACTATGCAGCATGTGTTTATGGAGTGTGATCATGCCTGTCAACTCTGGAACAACTTGGGTGTGTTGTTCTGATTAGCGGTGGATTCCAGAATCCATATTTTTTATTTGTTGTTCAGGCTGCTATAGGTTCGCTTCAGTGAGAAGATTTTCAACGTTTTTATTACTGATATTGCTGCCGTTTTTACGGACTTGTGGGACTCAAGGAACAAATCCCTATTTGATGGTGTGGTTGTTGATTTCCGGAAGGGAATGAGCTCCATCCACAAGGATGTATATGCTGCGTCAGTGATCCAAGATGGTGTAATGTATAACACCATTTCTGACCTCCAAATTCATAGGATACTTGGTGTTTCAGGCCATCCAGGAAAAACTCAGATTCTTAAACATATCATATGGATACCCCCAATTGAACCATGCCTCAATGTAAATGTTGTTGGAGCCGCATCAGGTGTGCCGGGTCCACCTGGATGCAGAGGATTCTTCCACACGTTTCATGGGTTTGTTAAGGGATTATTTTATCATTACCTTGGCCTTGGTACTGCTTTTGAAGCTGAACTTTGGGCCATGATTCATGCGATAAGGTATGATGTCCAATTTAACTGGAGATGGCTCTGGATTGAATCTGACTCAAGGACTGATGTTCATGCCCTGGGCACTAGAACGCGAAATGTACCGTGGCATGTGCTGCCTCAGTGGGTTGACTGTCTCTACCAAGTCAATCAATTAAAGATGGTTGTCTCCCATGTGTATCGGGAGTCTAATCCGGTTGCAGATACACTTGCTAAAAAGGCTATACTTGATCTTGATATGACGTGGTCTTTCATGGCCCCAGATTATTGTGCTCCGATGGTGGAGGCGGATCGATGTGGTGTCTTGCACACTCTCTTATGTAATAACCCCTTGTATGCCTGACTCCTTTTTTATTATATATTTTTTTGAGGACCGGCTCATGCTGGACCCTGATCTTCTTGCTAAGGCTTCCCAGGATGAAACACTAGGTTAAACAAATCCCTTTTTTTGGAAGTCCTACAACTGCAAACTCAACTCAAAAATCTCTATGGGATCTATCTGATATACTAGAGAATATATCACTTCTATATTTGGTTGTAGATAAATGTAGAAGTCTATCTATCAATGTAGAGGTAAACCTTGATCATCCTTAGTGAAGACATCCTTATAATCTGCCACCGCTATAGGAAACTAGGAACTCCAAATATCCACTACACCAAGGTTTACTCTAGAAAATTGATGAGTAATTGGCTACACTCTCAAATGAACGAGTCTATCATGCACTACTTGGGTTTCCTTTGAATTTTTAAAGGAAAACATGGTTCCATCACTCCAGACACATGAAATATTTCACCGAAAATAGTCAATCTAGGTATTATGTTTAGATAACCATTATATACCATGAATGATGTTGTAGTTCCTCAATGATACTACCAATAGATTCAAACAGAAACTCTAACCTCCAAGAGATAGTTCACACAGTCAACACAAGTGTGTGATTTATGAGTCTTCTCCATTAGGAGTCTCTAAAAGTAATGGTTTAGCCAAAGGTTCAACCGAAATCTCAAAATCCCATAAAAGGTATATTAAAAGAAAGGAGTGACTAGAAATTATGCCTATCAGTACTGAATATTTGGTATAAAAGACTTATATTTTACCTCAAATCATTCCCAGAGCCTCTAGTTTGTATTATTAGACTACCTACAGCTATGCACGATGCTATCCTTTGGATCCCTAAGCCTTGTGTGGACCACTTGGGGTGGTGGTGGTAACATGTCAAAACTTTTACCACCTCCTTCTGATCTCCCATATCCTTAGCCACTTCATCCACCCTGTAAAACTATTTCCCATTCTATTGTTCCTTCCTCAATGGCCCATCCATGGTCTCTTTGTAAGTTATACTATGGGTTGGAAAATATCATGCAATATGTCCCCTACCACCACTTGAGTATCATCACCACTCTTTGGGATAACTGGTCCCACCTTGTGAGCCTTGAAAAATAGATCCTCTTTCCCGGGACCTCCTCCATAAACAACTCACACTTTCAGGCCCCAGAGACTACCGTAGGCTCCCAAATACTGATGTCTCTGCTCCTACATTCCCACTACTGAAAACAAACAGTTCTATTAATTCAACCAAGAAAATCATGACCAATAAAGCTCAATATTTTTCCCCATCATAGGTAGGAATTCATTGAGGGACAACACCGGTTGGGATTTCTCCATGCAGACGTCACTCAAATGTCTGAGCCCAGAAGAATTTATATAAAAACACATCCATCGAGTGCCTAGACATATTAGTAAACCTTGATGAATATGGAGTGACTATCATGCTTCTCTTCTAGACCTAAAGAAGCTCCTGGATACATACATCCCTCATCTTAGTTAACGATAACTCCTCTCAAAAAAATAACTCAAAATATTTCCATGAATGAGTCTCCCCATTAGATGATTGGGTTAGTAATCCCCACCATCACCCTTCTAAGATGTGAAGAAGAGGACCTCCATCTAATCTGATGGTGTCATGACTATACTGAAAACTCATGTCACCACCTCATGTCAGTCTTAAATCACCTATGTGTTAGGCTCACCTCAGAACCTAAATTGTCTCTATTAACGAAAATCAGAAAGCATGATCACCCTGTGCGCCACATCTACAGGTATTGTTGTTACCACGTGCTAATATAGAGGTTGTGGTATGACTGGTGCACCACCTGAAGGTAACCACTCAAGAACCAGTCCTAATATTGATGCCTCATCACTTATGGGATCATCCTCATGATCCTGATGTTGAATCCTAGTTGGCATACATCAAATAGGAATCCTAAAACAAACAAGATGAATCGCATTCAATGAGTACGTCTAGAGGCCTAACTCAAGAAGGATATGGAAACCACAACCCATTCTTATATGATTCATGTACCATTATTCTCCATTAAATAAGTGTTCTAATGTACCAATTCTAGTAGTAGGTTATTAGAGTCCTTGTGTATGGATATGTCGGTTAATGGACCAAATTTGGAGTCCCTAGCATGAAATCCAAACATGGAACACATTGAAGGTTTTCCTTAAATGAATCTCAATGGTTCATAGTCTAAAAGTACAACTTACCTGCTCTGATAACACTCTATCATAACCTGCCCTAGAGGGTCATGTGACCAAACTCCCTATACCCACATATAATAGGTTAGGGGATAGGAACTAGAACTGGGAAGTCATATCACTAACATGGGATCCCTACGCCTAAGTACCTATACACATGCACAAATCTCAAACCCTATACAATAATGAAATTTAAAAATAACTAAAAAAGAAAGTCCATCCTAGGAGTAAGTATGGGAACTACTGTCAAAAATCTATTGGAACGCACCTCTATCTTTTCGGTCTCACTATGCACCATCTGGTCTTAGTCATCCTAGGACTATGTCAAAAGGTTGATCATCCACACAAGACACTACACATGCAGGAAATCCCGTATAGGGGTGAGTATAACAATATTCATTAGGACACCTCAAAACCAAGATGAATATAATAAATGAAATAATATCTGATTTATATAGGTATATTTCAAAATCATATATAGTAAGAATAACCAGATATACTCAACAAAGGCACATAGTCTAGAGGAATGTCACAAGAATAGTATACCAACATTGGATTATAGCTCATCTATTTCACAAAGAACTCATCTGGCAGAACACACTCTTAACTCTGATGACACTGATGACATCCATATGAGATTTACTTATTATTGGGTCTCATCATGAGAAAGAACACACTAATAGTCTAAAGAGAATTCTATAAAGAGATGAGGATCACTACCAATTCCATGGGGTGATACCAACAAACCAATCTGGATTAAACCACTAGGTAGAGGATCAACACTTTACTATTTTTGGTCATTATGAAACTATGAACTGTTCCTAGGTCATGAATATGAATAGAGGATATCACTTTGGGCCTCTCAAAAGGATTACAATGTATTTATCGAGGAAGTCTGGATGAAGGAAGTGTAGTCCTGGGAGTAAGAGATGATTTCACACCAACCTTTAGGGGAAGGATAAGGGTACGTACCCTAATGAATCTTATCTAAGATATAGAAGATAAGAGATCCAATCTATGTATAAAAGAGTACACGACGTCTTTTTGGGGTCAAACATTGTGTCCCTTGACCCCGGGTCATGCCCATGTAAACAGATCATGTCATTAAGTCAAGTACATAGAGTACTACATGTTGTCTAGGCATCCCATGTGGTCTACCCAAGTGTTAGTACATGAATCCATCTTGTGTACACCTTCCCGTGTACGAATACATTACTTATCTCGTATACTGGGTCCATTAAATATCTATGTGGAGGAATACATGTCGTGATACAACCCATGTAGTCCACCCCTTGTCCATGTAATTCCCAAAGTACATGCAGATTCACCAAGGATATACCACACACCAAGTGATAGGGGTCACATATCTTGTGATACATAACATTCTTAGGAAATCCTAATGGTCTCTTAGGGGGACCACTAGGAGTATAAGTCTAGATTACACATCGTGTTGTTTGGGATTTTAAAAAAACCATGATCTATTCCCGTGTTAAACCCAGCCCCTCTGGCATTTTATCTAATAATTGTATCACCATGAGATCAAATATCCCAACTCATCCCACCCATCCCATTATCAAACAATGTGTTCTTTCGTCAGATATTCTCAAAAAATGGATCCAATTTTTATTCTTCATTGTGTGTTGAATAACACCGAATAAGGTATCCACTATCATCTGAATCGTTTAATCTCTATTTTATCACTTCCTGATGATCCCATATCTTTGATATCAGAGTGTTTCACCAATAAATGGGTTCACAATGATTGATTTATTGAGATTCTTCGCCCTATGGTTCTAATGAAGAACACTTGTGATGAATGATGAATTAGGGGAGAAAAGAAATAGATAAGATAAGATGAACAAACCTCGATCGATGTTAATGTTGATCGTTATTCATTTTAATTATAAAAACAATCAAATAAACAAAAATCACCAAGATATTCTCAAATTAAACCCCCAAGAAATGAAACCCATCATGCATGACAATTTAACTATGGATTAATCTGTTCATTGATTGATTTTATTTATTTGTTGAAATCAATAATGGGGAAGAATAGAATCAAAAAACATGATTTACCACAATTTTGATCGATCACTGATGAATAAATAAGCTGAATCGCGTTCATTGGAAGTATCCTTCAAATCTAATGCACATCAATCATCAATCCATGATCTCGTCATCTTTCTCCTGAGATAATTCCCCATGGTCTCTCTAAGGGCTCTCAAACATTTCCAAGGTTATGTGGATAACCCTATATTTCTAACATAATAATATATTTAAATATTGTTAATCATTTCCTCAACAAAAATGAAATAAAATTATTTATGAAATTATTTTATTCATTTCTATAACTATGATGAAATTTCTACAAAAGACTCATGCTGAATAATGTTAAGTCACACCAAGGATAAAACCTACATTTTGAACTCAACAGTGCCCTCATATTTCTGATTTAAACATCCATTTAGATTTTATTCCACTTTTTTATGAAAATTTTGTGTGTTTTCTATTTCATATATTTAACATAATTCAAATATTTTTTTCGGGAACAACATGCCTTGGAATCACACACCATCTCAGCGCCTAGTCTTGAAGATAATCCATATAATCTCCAAAAATAATACACATAAAATATGAGACATTGAAAAAATAATGCCTTTCTCATATGGTATTATATGTTTTTCCCATTTTTTCTTTGTCTCGTAGCAAACATTCACAAAATTTACAACTACACCCATGTTGGGATTCCTAATTTTATACAAGGACTCTTCAAAATCAAGACATTATAAACCACAGTGAGGTGCTAAAACCATGTGTGTTTTGAAAACCACTATGAAATAAAACACATACACTATGGTTTTATTACATTATACATCCATAGATTGTAAATTGTGTGATTTAAGCTTATCCTCAGTGTGCTGGATCATTTGGAAGGTGTGCAACATTTCTCAGATGGGCTCTTTCCATTCTTTTCTGTTTCTGCAGGTGAGGCTTCGAGCAACTTTTTTCGAAATAGGTCAGCTACTTAAAGGGGGTCAGCGATCTGTGAAGGTTTGAAACCATCTTTAATATTTCTAGATCTCATAGTGTGATTATGGTTCATTGGATCAGATGGATTATACCATTCATTGGTCTGAAACTCAACATGGATGGGTCTTATATAGATGGGGTGATGAGGGGGGATAAGGATTTGGGACTCACGGGGTTATGTTCTTATGGTATTCCATGAATTTTATGGACCTAGTGATTCTATTGGTGAAGAGGTGTGTGAACTCCTTTAGTTCTTGTGTATCTGTAGGCAGCGTGGTATATAGGTTGTGGAGGTGTAGTATGACTCTACGGTGATGGTTATGTATATTCAGGGGAATCACCCTATCCCATGGGCTCTGACATACCTTATTTTTCGTTGAATTATGGAGACTACTCATGGACAGATTGTTCGACACTTTTGGAGGGATGAAAACTTTGCGGCGGATGTTCTTGCTCGCTTGAGCAGCATAGAGGAGGAGCTAGTGGTTTTCGTTAGCCTATGTTCACTCCATGTCAAGGCTAAGGAAATTATTCTCAGTGAATCCGAGGGATTTTCATCATTTCCTTCACCCTTGAGGTCTCTCATTGTATCAGGGTTTCTTCATATAAAAAAATAGTATTTATTGATTCCCATGACCTATTGAGCTAATTTGGGGAAATATTCATATCATTTTTCAATAAAAACATCCAAAAAAAATTAAATGGGATTTTTTATAAATACAAAAATAATATCATGTGTTTTTTAATTACAATATATATTAATTATTTTTTTTATTAGAAAACATCAAAACTAAAAATATCATTCATGTACCACTATATGAAACTCCTTCCTTAAAGAAGTATGCCAATGATTCAAATATATGTTACTCTAACACGAAATTATAAAAGATCAGTGTGAGAAACAATAGTTAAATGAATTAATCCTCATGAAAACACTTAATTTAATTTCCTTCTCATCAATAACTATAAATCATACAAGATCCCCTTGAATAATCATTAAAATAATTTCTTTTTCAATATGAAGGAACACTTTTGAAATTATCTACTTAAAAAAGAGATTCTACATTGGATCTTAAGGAATCTCCCCTCCCATTTGTTAGTGAACCCAATACTTCAAATGTTGATGGTTGCAATCATAAGTAGTAAAAGAAATAATCTAACTTAATATAGAATCATTCCTTGCTATAAATTTCATTTTCCATGGGAGAGTGGTAGTTTCATCTCAAAACCATCTAGGTAGATCTAGTTGGTTCGACTCTAAAAGGTAACTAGTGATTTTTAAAAATCCATCATGGGTATATCCGTTGTCATGATATCATAAATATGATATTTTTAGGTAGATATTCCATCTTTAAAATCCCTTGTTCTACATTATTCTGGATAAAGTGATAGTTTATCTCAATTTTTTTTGTTAATTATGAATGATATTTTTTCAATGATTAATGGAACTCATATTTTCACACATTATATCAATTGAAGATTTTATATTCACTCTAAAATTTTCATGTTTTTTTCTCATTCAAATCAAATGAGTATATTCTTGAGTTACTCAATATATACATCTTCAATGGTGATTAAGTAGTTAAAGTCAAAAAATTTACTCATCCATGAAATAAAATAACATCAAAGATAGAAAGTAAAATATGATGTTAACTTTTAGTCATTAGTAAATTTTCCCAATCTACATCAATATATCCCAAAATATCTTGTAATTTATTTTTTTATAAAATACACTAAAATGAATGGTATGATTGATATATTAAAATATTCTTGTCAAATATGGCATATAAATATTCATGGGATAGTTTTGGTTGTGATCGACATAGAATGTGGAAAAACTATATATGGTCATTTTGTCATTAGATATATAAAAATACAAATAATTTATCAATACTCCATCACATTGACATTATTTACATTATTTTCCTTCAACCATTTCACCTAGGTATCCTTCAGATTTATAATCATCCTTGAGAACCATATGAGAACCATTTCACCTAGTTATCCTCCATTTGGAACCATTTGAGAACTTTATTTGCATAATTTTTCTAATTAATATATGAGTTGTTTTTTATTTTGAGTGACTTGTGACATAATAAAATGTATAACCTCATAGATCAAAGATTTATCAAATTCAAAATTTATGTAATTTAAAAACCCAGTACCATCTTCCTTTTCCAATCATCTAAAAAGTATGTAATATATGTAAATGATCAAAAACATCATTTGATAATGTCCCTTCTTAATGAAATGGTTATGATCAACTCCTCCTCTATGGAACCTATGATTCTTCAAATACTATTCATGTCTTGAATACCACACTCTCAGTGCTATTTTCAGACCATACAGTTATTTCATCAAACATCACATATTTTTTCATCTCAATCAATGATAAATCCAATTCATTGATCAATTTAAACATCATCCCAAAATAATCCTTTAAATAATGCTGATTTGACAAATATCTTGTATACATTGAAATTTTTTTCATATTAATAGAAAAAATATTCTTATAAGTTTAGGCCAAGCCACATGTGCCAAAGATTCACCAACACTGGTTCCTTTTATTCAGTAGTAACCCTTACATTGTATACATGACTTATTCTGAGTCACATTACCATATTAATAAAGTTTATTTCATAATAAACACGTTCTTAAAATATTATTTTTTATGATCATGGAACAACTTCGTAGGTCCGATTCTTATCAATTTAGTGAAGTTATTTGTTGGAACCAAAATAAATTCTATGGGATTAGTCGAGGAATCCATAGTTTGTTTGAAGCCAAATAAAGCGAAAATTTCCCCACAAACCCTCTTAATAATTTGATTTGTGAATACCATTCATGAGGCTCCCCTTTGCGAATGTGTGATGACTCGATTGTACACTCCACAAGTCTAATGAGGCTCTGCGACTACACCAAGGAATAATGGTGTGTGTCACGAGTCCAAAAATAGCCACCATAGTTTTCAAAGTCCACATTTTATTTATGAAATTATTCCTATCTTGGTAACCAACCATGAATATAAATACTCGGGTCATTCCATCTTTGGGATGATGTTCACCCAACCTATTTCCATCTGGATTGCTCACAATTCATAGAGAATTTGAGCATCAAGAACTAGACTAAAATGGATCATCCAAGGTATTATAGCTTTACAAAACCCCCTTCCATATGTTATTTAATACCACTACCTAAGGCGGGGATTCCTTTCACAAAGTCCTGCTCCATTCATGGAGGAAGAAGTCCCTCAGGGGTATGTGAGGCTTTATGAATCATTTAGTCTTTATGAGGAACATCTTTCCCAAGCCAAGACCCCATAATAAGGTTGGGTGACCATGTTTCATGAAGCCCACTCCTTTGTGAATACCTAGACCTTTGTGAAAAACATGATATTTTGAACGCACCTCTCTATGAGGTCTTATGATTCATGAAGCCCTTCTTCTTGTCCGCTCCATGTTGCCTCCCTTCAGCTGACACCTTTTCATGAAGGTTGAGTTCAGAAGGCCTCCACACCCATCCTTGATTGTTCCAACTAAACCTCAAGTCTTTATGAGAATTGTGAGTCCTATTCATGTTCCCCACTACACTTCAAGAGCATCCAAATATTCCCAAACACATTTTTCATCTCAATATATGTATGTTAATGCCTTCTTCTTCTTAGCATAGGCATGATAATGTAGACCGTATGATCAACCACTCTTCTATGTCTTTACAACCTAGCATTGATAAAACCATGTGCCTCCCAAATGTGCATGGTTAGTAGTTTTGTGACACGAAGGGGTAAGGAGTGATTTCCACAAGTCTGTCATGCATGATGTAAAACCAATTGGCACTAATGTCCTTAAACAATGATATAAAACTGTAGCCTTACCTTATGTGGTAAATACAGGATTCCACTTGTAGGATCATCATGGTATGCCACCTTCTTCCCCACTATCGAGTGATCCTCTTACATTGGGAAACTTATATGCTTAATCCTCCCACACCATGTTCCACAAGCATAGGATGATCCATGTATGACTCATAGGGAATGATATCCTCCCCACATGGAATTAGATCCTTTCCACATGGAATAATATCCCCCTCGTGCAACTTTCATTCATAATCACAACTTTATCTCATGTTGGCATACCTTTAATGAAATGAGCATTAGGTCCTTGTCTTCTTCTTCTTTCTCATAGAAAGCATGCATCATTCATTCTTAGAGGTTTATATAGATCATGGAATCCCCCAGACCTCTTAACGGGAATCACTCTTGGGGTAAACATCGGTCTCCTCATTCCATGGGATGCTTCTATGCATAAAACCACATCATGTCTCATCCAATGGAAATTATCCTTACATGTAATCCCTAGTCATAGTCACCATGGGATAATCCTTTCATAAATCCTTAATCAAATGATTCACTTAAATGGGAATTCCTCTAGAAGTAAGCCCTGACCCTTCCGAACTACGTGGGCTATGATTCCCAGAAAACTGGGACACTTATGAAGCCTCCTTAAGGTCCAATACCATCACTCCATCAACTACATCCACTCCAAATACAAAAATAATTATATTCCCTCAGCCCCCACATCTCAGCATGATCAATCCCCAACCCGGAGGCCACATCCTCTCCAAGTTCCTTTGATCCTATTACATGTGTAATCCCCATCCAAATAATCACTACTCCAAGAATCACCTGGGAATATCAATGAATAATCCTCACACAAATCCAACCTAGAGAAATACTCTTGTGAAGGGAAGGTTCCATGGGTATTCCACACACCATCCCTCGCGAATGCTCCTTTCGTAGCATGATCGCTCTTACTACATGACATTGAACTACACAGATCGGTCATGTCACATGCCTTTAAACCGAAACAACAAACTATGTAGGTTTTGAACCCTATCTTCAAAATATGGTACATAGGATGTCCCTGTGAGGTTCAATCCGAGCCATTAGTAAACCAAGGTTCCCCCTCCTATGGGTGAACCTCCCGGATCCATCTCTAGGGGTGTCCAGATCAACCTTCTAGGTGTGACATCTTCCATTCCATGGACACATAATGTTGATACACTTCTATGGGGAGTCTTGATGAGTCAAAATTTTCTCTAAAATATGTTAAACTCATGCCCTTGATACGTCTCTACATGATGTTTTAATACATCTTCACAAGACATTAAACTCACAACCCCATGAAAAAACCCCATTCTAAACATGGGATACCTAAGTTGAAATACTTACGAGATATGCACCTATGGAATCTTCTACCTCATTCTAAATGTTGATTGACTAAGGTGAAATCCATGGAAGATATGCCTTTAGTGTTAGATACCTTATGATATAGATGAGATTCCTCATATCCCACACCCAAGATTTCTCCATGAGATTACCTCCAATGGGAATGATTGAAGTTACCAATGTTCCTAGTGTACATAAATGCTAGTGGTTCCCAACATGACTATTCTACTGACATGAGGTTTCTTCCCTTTCAAGACCCATTTAAATATCCCGAAAAAATAAGTGTAATTAACCAGTGTCCACAAAGAGATGGTTCTAGGAATGATATACACAAACATGACTTATTACCATGAGGGAGATATATAATAGGTGAAGAGTTCCGAGCAAGAATCCATTAAAGGAGGATAAGGACTCCCGTAATCCCATTTCAATCTAGGAGTAGTCATCTCCAATGAAAGTGAGGAAAATCACCCCCAGTGGAAAGTGTGTAATGTGGCACAACACACAATGTGACACCAGTACGAGTAGGGATGTGGTCACGGTTGCACCCTATAAAAACTATTGTAAATATAAATGGTGAACCTGACATGAATATTTTATCCTTTAACCATGGGTATTAGACATGTCATCCATCAAATCATGGAATAGAGTCTGATGAAAAACTCTTCTCATCCCCCATGGGGAATATTAACATTTGAGACATCAGCATATTAGCATGTCATTGGATCCAGCTATACAGCACTAGGGCCCACTAAGAAAATAATGGTGCTAGCATGGAACTCACCATAAATTGTTGATTTTTAACATTGGGAATTCCATTCCATGACATTGTCTGTGCATATCTATCTATATCTAGATACATAATATTTGATAATGTAGTGGGATTGGGATTTAATTTCCTTGCATCCTCACTAATGGAAGAATATTCATGATTTGGAGGACCCAAGACACATGAAACCAGCCACCCAATTCCCACAGATGTAGGGGCAGTAGAAATACTGATGCATAAATCCTACATGACCCCCCTCCTTTAGGGGAAGGATAAGGGTACGTACTCTAATGAATCTTATCTAAGATATAGAGGATAAGAGATCCAATCTATGTATAAAAGAGTACACGACGTGTTTTTGGGGTCAAACACTGTGTCCCTTGACCCCGGGTCATGCCCATGTAAACGGATCATGTCATTAAGTCATGTAAATAGAGTAATACATGTTGTGTAGGCATCCCATGTGGTCTACCCAAATGTTAGTACATTAATCCATCTTGTGTACACCTTCCTGTGTACGAATACATTACTTATCTCGTATACCGGGTCCATTAAATATCTATGTGGAGGAATACATGTCGTGCTACAACCCATGTAGTCCACTCCTTGTCCATGTAATTCCCAAAGTACATATAGATTCACCAAGGAGATACCACACACCAAGTGATAGGGGTCACATATCTTGTGATACATAACATTCTTAGGAAATCCTAATGGTCTCTTAGGGGGCCCACAAGGCGTATAAGTCTAGATTACACATCGTGTTGTTCGGGATTTTCAAAAAACCAAGATCTGTTCCCGTGTTAAACCCAGCCCCTATGGCCTTTTATCTAACAATTGTATCACCATGAGATAAAATATCCCAACTCATCCCACCCATCGCATTATCAAACAATGTGTTCTTTCATCAGATATTCTCAAAAAATGGATGCAATTTTCATTCTTCATTGTGTGTTGAATAACGCCAAATAAGGTATCCACTATCATCTGAATCGTTTAATCCTTATTTTATCACATCCTTTACATTGTGATGATCCCATATATTTGATATCAGAGTGTTTCACCAATAAATGGGTTCACAATGATTGATTGATTGAGATTCTTCTCCCTAGGGTTCTAATGAAGAACACTTGTGATGAATAATGAATTATGGGAGAAAAGAAATACATAAGATAAGATGAAAAAACCTCGATCGATGTTAATGTTGATCTTTATTCATTTTCATTAAAAAAACAATCAAATAAACAAAAATCACCAAGATATTCTCAAATCAAACCCCCATTAAATGAAACCAATCCTGCATGACAATTTAACTATAGATTAATATGTTCATTGATTGATTTTATTTCTTTGTTGAAATAAAAAATGGGGAAGTATAGAATCAAAAAACATGATTTACCACAATTTGATCGATCACTGATGAATAAATAAGCTAAATCACGTTCATTGGAAATATCCTTCAAATCTAACGCACATCAATCATCAATCCATGATCTCGTCATCTTTCTCCTGAGATAATTCCCCATGGTCTCTCTAAGGGCTCTCAAACATTTCCAAGGTTTTGTGGATAACCCTATATTTCTAACATAATAATATATTTAATAATTTTTAATCATTTCCTCATCAAAAATTAAATAAAATTATTTATGAAATTATTTTATTCATTTCTATAACTGTGATGAAATTTTCACAAAAGACTCATGCTGAATAATGTTAAGTCACACCAAGGATAAAACCTACATTTTGAACTCAACAGTACCCTCATATTTCTGATTAAACATCCATTTAGAATTTATTACACTTTTTTTATGAAAATTTTGTGTGTTTCCTATTTCATATATTTAACATAATTCAAATATTTTTTTCAGGAACAACATGCCTTGGAATCAAACACCGTCTCAGAACCTTGTCTTCAAGATAATCCATATAATCTCCAAAAATAATACACATAAAATATGAGACATTTCAACAATAATGCCTTTCTCATATAGTATTATATGTTTTTCCCATTTTTTCTTTGTCTCGTAGCAATCACTCACAAATTTTACAACTACACCCATGTTGGGATTCCTAATTTTATACAAGGACTCTTCAAAATAAAAACATTATAAACCACAGTGAGGTTCTAAAACCATGTGTGTTTTGAAAACCACTATGAAATAAAACACATACACTATGGTTTTATTTCATTATACATCCATAGATTGTAAATTGTGTGATTTAATCTTATCCTCGGTGTTCTGGATCATTTGGAAGTCGTGCAACATTTCTCAGATGGGCTCTTTCCGTTCTTTTATGTTTCTCCAGGTGAGGCTTCGAGCTATTTTTTTCAAAATAGGTCAGCTACTTAAAGGGGGTCAGCAATCTGTGAAGGTGTGACACCTTATTTAATATTTCTAGATCTCATAGTGTGAGTATGGTTCATTGGATCAGATGGATTATACCACTCATTGGTCTGAAACTCAACATGGTTGGGTCTTATATAGATGGGGTGATGAGGGGGGAGAAGGATTTGGGACTCATGGGTTTAAGTTCTTATGGGATTCAATGAATTTTATGGACCTAGTGATTCTATTGGTGAAGAGGTGTGTGAACTCCTTTCGTTCTTGTGTATCTTTAGGTAGCGTGGTATACAGGTTGTGGAGGTGGAGTATGACTCTACAGTGATGGTTAGGTCTATTCAGGGGAATCACCCTATCCCATGGGCTCTGACATACCTTATTTTTCGTTGAATTATTGAGACTACTCATGGACAGATTGTACGACACTTTTAGAGGGTTGAAAACTTTACGGCGGATAATCTTGCTCACTTGAGCAGCAAAGAGGAGGAGCTCGTGGTTTTCAATAGCCTGTGGTCACTCCATGTCAAGTCCAAGAAAATTATTCTCAGCGAATCCGAGGGATTTTCATCATTTCCTTCACCCTTGAGGTCTCTCATTGTATCATGGTTGCTTCATTTTTAAAAAAATGGTATTTATTGATTCCCCATGACTTATTGAGATAATTTGGAGAAATATTCATATCATTTTTCAATAAAAACATCCAAAAAAAAAATAAATGGGATTTTATATAAATAAAAAAATAATCTCATGTGTTTTTTAATTACAATATATATTAATTATTTTTTTATTATAAAACATCAAAACTAAAAATATCATTCATGTACTACTATATGAAACTCCTTCCTTCAAGAAGTATGCCAATGATTCAACTATATGTAACTATAATACGAAATTATAAAATATCAGTGTGAGAAACAAGAATTAAATGAATTAATCTTCATGAAAAAACTTAATTTAATTTCATTCTCATAAATAACTATAAATCATACAAGCTCCCCTTGAATAATCATTAAAATAATTTCTTTTTCAATATGAAGGAACACTCTTGAAATTATCTACTTAAAAAAGAGATTCTACATTGGATCTTAAGAAATCTCCCCTCTCATTGGTTAGTGAACCCAATACATCAAATGTTGATGGTTGCAATCATAAGTAGTAAAAGAAATAATCTAACTTAATATAGAATCATTCCTTGCTAGAAATTTCATTTTCCATGGGAGAGTGGTAGTTTCATCTCAAAACCATCTAGGTAGATCTAGTTGGTTGGACTCTAAAAGGTAACTAGTGCTTTTTGAAAATCCATCATGGGTATATCCTTTGTCATGATATCATAAATATGATATTTTTAGGTAGATATTCCAACTTTAAAATCCCTTGTTCTACTTTATTCTGGATAAAGTGATAGTTTATCTCAATTTTTTTTTGTGAATTATGAATTATATTTTTTCAATGATTAATGGAACTCATATTTTCACACATTATATCAATTGATGATTTTATACTCACTCTAATATTTTCATCTTTTTTTCTCATTAAAATAAAATGAGTATATTCTTGAGTTACTACAATATATACATCTTCAATGGTGCTTAAGTAATTAAAGTCAAAAAATTTACTCATCCATGAAATAAAATAACATCAAAGATAGAAAGTAAAATATGATGTTAACTTTTAGTCATTAGTAAATTTTCCCAATCTACATGAATATATCCCAAAATATCTTGTAATTTATTTTGTTATAAAATACACTAAAATGCATGGTATGATTGATATATTAAAATATTCTTGTCAAATATGGCATATAAATCTTCATGGGATAGTTTTGGTTGTGATCGACATAGAATGTGGAAAAAACTATATATGGTCATTTTGTCATTAGATATATAAAAATACAAATAATTTATCAATACTCCATCACATTGACATTATTTACATTAATTTCCTTCAACCATTTCACCTAGGTATCCTTCAGAGTTATCATTAGACTTGAGAACCATATGAGAACCATTTCACCAAGGTATCCTCCATTTGGAACCATTTGAGAACTTTATTTTCATACTTTTTCTAATTAATATATGAGTTATTTTTTATTTTGATTGACTTGTGACATAATAAAAAGTATAACCTCATAGATCAAAGATTTATCAAATTCACATTTTTTGTAATTTAAAAACCCAGTACCATCTTCCTTTTCCAATCCTCTAAAAAGTTTGTAATATATGTAAATGATCAAAAATATCATTTGATAATGTCCCTTCTTAATGAAATGGTTATGATCAACTCCTCCTCTATGGAACCTATGATTCTTCAAATATTATTCAAGTCTTGAATACCACATTCTCAGTGCTATTTTCAGACCATACAATTATTTCTTCAAACATCACATATTTTTTCATCTCAATCAACGATAAATCCAATTCATTGATCAATTTATACATCATCCCAAAATAATCCTTTAAATAATTCTGATTTGACATATATCTTGTATACATTGAACTTTTTTTCATATTAATAGAAAAAATATTCTTATAAGTTTAGGCCAAGCCACATGTGCCAAAGATTCACCAACATTGATTCCTTTTATTCAGGAGTAATCCTTACATTGTATACATGACTTATTCTGAGTCACATTACTATATTAATAAAGTTTATTTCATAATAAACAGGTTCTTAAAATATTATTTTTTATGATCATGGAACAACTTCGTAGGTCTGATTCTTATCAATTTAGTGAAGTTATTTATTGGAACCAAAATATATTCTATGGGATTAGTCGAGGAATCCATAGTTGGTGTGAAGCCGAATAAAGCCAAAATTGCCCCACAAACCCTCTTAATGGTGTGATTTGTTAATACCATTCATGAGGCTCCCCTTTGCGAATGTGTGATGACTCGATTGTACACTCCACAAGTCTGATGAGGCTCTGCGACTACACCAAGGATTAATAGTGTGCGTCACGAGTCCAAAAATAGCCACGATGGTTTTCAAAGTCCACATTTTCTTTATGAAATTCTTCCTAGCTTGGTAACCAACCTTGCATATAAATACTCGGGTCATTCCATCTTTTGGATGATGTTCACCCAACCTATTGACATCTGGATTGCTCCCAATTCATAGAGCATTTGAGCGTCATGAACTAGACTAAAATGGATCAACCAAGGTATTATAGCTTCACAAAACCCCCTTCCATATTTTATTTAATACCACTACCTAATGTGGGGATTCCTTTCACAAATTCCTACTCCCTTCATGGTGGAAGAAGTCCCTCGGGGGTATGTGAGGCTTTATCAAGCATTTAGTCTCTATGAGGCACATCTTTCCCAAGCCAAGACACCATACTAAGGTTGGGTGACCATGTTTCATGAAGCCTACTCATTTGTGAATACTTAGAACTCTGTGAAAAACATGATATTTTGTACGCACCTCTCTATTCGGTCTTATGATTCAAAAAGCCCTTCTTCTTGTACCCTCCATGTTTACTCCCTTATACTGACACCTTTTCATGAAGGTTGAGTTCAGAAGGCCTCCACACCCAACCTTGACTGTTCCAACTAAACCTCAAGCCTTTATGAGAATTGTGAGTCCTATTCATGTTTCCCACTACTCTTCAAGAGCATCCAGATATTCCCAAACACATTTTTCATCTCAATATATGTATGTTAATGCCTTCTTCTTCTTAGCATAGGCATGCTAATGTGGACCTTATGATTGGCCACTCTTCCATGTCTTTACAAACTAGCATTGATAAAACCATGTGCCTCCCAAATGTTCATGGGTAGTAGTTTTGTGACACGAAGGGGTAAGGAGTGATTTCCACAAGTCTGTCATGCATGATGTAAAACCAATTGGCACTAATATCCTTAAACAATGATATAAAACTGTAGCCTTACCTTATGTGGTAAATACAGGATTCTACTTATAGGATCATCATGGTATGCCACCTTCTTCCCCACTATCGAGTGATCCTCTTACATTGGGAAACTTATATTCTTAATCCTCACACACCATGTTCCACAAGCATAGGATGATCCATGTATGACTCATAGGGAATGATATCCTCCCCACATGGAATTAGATCCTTTCCACATGGAATAATATCCCCCTCACGCAACTTTCATTCATAATCACAACTTCATATCATGTTGACATACCTTTCCTGAAATGAGCATTAGGTCCTTGGATTCTTCTTCTTTCTCACAGAAAGCACGCATCATTTGTTCTTAGAGGTTGGTATAGATCATGGAATCCCCCAGACCTCTTAACAGGCATCACTCTTGGGGTAAACATCGGTCTCCTCATTCCATGGGATGCTCCTATGCATAAAACCATATCATGTCTCATCCAATGGAAATTATCCTTACATGTAATCCCTAATCATACTCACCATGGGATAATTATTTCATAAATCCTTAGTCAAATGATTCACTTAAGTGGAAATCCCTCTAGAATTAAGCCTTGACCCTTCCTAACTACGTGGGCTATGATTCCCAGAAAACTGGGACACTTATGAAGCCTCATTAAGGTCCAAAACCATCACTCCATCAACTACATCCACTCCATATACAACAATAATTATATTCCCACATCCCCCACATCTCGGCATGATCAATCCCCAACGCGGAGGCCACATCCTCTCCAAGTTCCTTTGATCCGCTTACACGTGTAATCCCCATCCAAATAATCACTACTCCAAGAAGCACCTAGGAATATCAATGAATAATCCTCACACAAATCCATCCTAGAGAAATACTCTTGTGAATGGAAGGTTCCATGGGTATTCCACACACCATCCCTCACAAACGTTGCTTTCGTAGCATGATCGCTCTTACTACATGATGTTGAACTACACAGATTGGTCATGTCACAAGCCTTTAAACTGAAACAACAAACTATGTAGGTTTTGAACCCTATTTTCAAAATATGGTACATAGGATGTCGCTTTGAGGTTCAATCCGGGACATTAGTAAACAAAGGTTCCCCCTCCTATGGGTGACTCCCGGATCCATCTCTAGGGGTGTCCAGATCAACCATCTAGGTGTGACATCTTCTATTCCATGGACACATCATGTTGATACACTTCTATGGGGAGTCTTGATGAGTCAAAATTTTATCTAAAATATGTTAAACTCATTCCCTTGATACGTCTCTACATGATGTTTTAAAAAATCTTCACAAGACATTAAACTCGCAACCCCATGAAAAAACCCCATTCTAAACATGGGATACCTAAGTTGAAATACTTACGAGATATGCACCTATGGAATCTTCTACCTCATTCTAAACATGGATTGACTAAGGTGGAAGCCATGGAAGATATGCCTTTAGTGTTAGATACCTTATGATATACATGGGATTCCTCATATCCCACACCCAATATTTCTCCATGAGATTACCTCCGATGAGAATGATTGCAGTTACCAATGTTCCTAGTGTACATAAATGCTAGTGGTTCCCAACATGACTATTCCACTGATAGGAGGTTTCTTCCCTTTCAAGACCCATTTAAATATCCAGAAATAATAAGTGTAATTAACCAGTGTCCACAAAGAGATAGTTCTAGGAATGATATACACAAACATGACTTAATTCCATGGGGGAGATATATAATAGGTGAAGAGTTCCGAGTAAGAATCCATAAAAGGAGGATATGGCCTCCCATAATCCCATTTAAATCTATGAGTAGTCATCTCCAATGAAAGTGAGGAAAATCACCCACTATTGGAAAGTGTGTAATGTGGCACAACACACAATGTGACACCAGTACGAGTAGAGATGTGGTCATGGTTTCACCCTAGAGAAACTATTGTAAATATAAATGGTGAACCCGACCTGAATATTTTATCCTTTAACCATGGGTATTAGACATGTCATCCATCAAATAATGGAATAGAGTCTGATGAAAAACTCTTCTCATCACCCATGGGGAATATTAACATTTGAGACATTAGCATATTAGCATGTCATTGGATCCAGCTATACAGCACTAGGACCCACTAAGAAAATAATGGTGCTAGCATGGAACACACCATAAAATGGTGATTTTTAAAATTGGGAATTCCAGTCCATGACATCGTCGGTGCATATCTCTATATCTCTAGATACATAATATTTGATAAAGTAGTGGGATTCGGATTTAATTTCCTTTCATCCTCATGGATGGAACAATATTCATGATTTGGAGGACCCAAGACACATGAAACCATCCACTCAATGCCCACGGATGTAGGGGCAGTAGAAATACTGATGCATAAATCCTACATGACCCCCCTCCTTCATGACATCATCAGTTGCGACTATAGCTATTGGAGATCCAAACCCCATCTCAACCTCGAAAATCTTTCAGGTTAGAGTAATGGACACCCTCATATGATGGTACGAGCAGGAGGGGGTTGTTCCCACAAGGGATATGGCACTCCAAGACTTGTAGGCTTCTGTTCCCCCACCAACACCGCCACTTACAAGGGTTATGATGTGATCCACTACTCCCCACTCCAATAGTCAACCACTTTAGAAGCCTCTCCTTGGAGAGATCCTACTACTCGATCCCCTACACTGAGGATTTGGGGGATTCTCAAGTCACCATGGTTGTGACTACCACCCAGGACCTAGAAATAATGACTCCCACTAGGCCTCATCCCTTCGAGAAATGACCAGTCCTCTAGGCCGACTAAGTGGTATATTCTACCCATTCTCTTTTAGCCCAAGTCCAAACCCCCATAAGAAAACTTCAGTCCCATGACTTGGATAATTCCCATCAAGGGGACTCTTCTTTACATAGATCCAGTTCCACCTTCTATCACCTATGTATTCTGCAAAATCCCTGCAACAGATAAGAACATGCCCATCTTTACCTGATTTGGATCAAGACCTCAGCAACCCCATATGTAGGCTGGGTTGACTCTATCTATCACCGACACCACCAATAGTTTTTACGGGATGGCCCATGATGATGTGATTCAGTACAGAGGCCCTCCTTATACTATTTCCAACCAAAGGAAAGGTCCTCCCTAATCTCAAAATTGAAATTGAAATCCACTCCATGTTCCCAGCATCAGTCAAAGTGGAGGCCCTTCCCACTTCAATGAAAAACAGTGTGAAGGTCCTCCCCATGATGCTACCACAAGTCAACACATAGGTCCTCCCTATGTTGAAACCCATCAGCGTGAAGGTCATTCTCATTCCGCTATCAACTCAATTGGATGTCCTCCCCACTTCTCCAAATGTCCAAGTGGAGGCTGTCATCGAGTTTCCACTAGCTCAAGAAGAGTACCCCCCCCCCAAATTATTTGAAAATCTACAAGGAGTCCCTCTATGTTTCCATTACAAAAAGCAAAAAGGTCCACCTCATGCTCCAGTTCATGAGTAACGAGGTTCTCCCCGTTCTATCACAGTCAGTCAGCATGGTGGTCCTCCTCATATTCCCTCCAACCAATGAAAATGTCCTCCCAACTATATCAACAACCAGATTGGGGGTCCTTCCCACTCTAATAATTGTCAATGTGGAGTTCCTCTCCACTCCAATGACAACTGATACGGAGGTCCTCCCTATATCCCAACTGATCAATGTTTTGGTCATCCCTGTAGTATCACATACTAACATTGATCTCCCCCCCATGCCAAAGAACTTCTCTTCCCTAAAGAACCATCCAAGGGTAAAATGGAGAACTACCTCCCCTAAAGGAAAAATCTAAATAAGTACCATGCCATTGCAAATACCATTATATTCTCATATTCTAAAGAAAAATATGATTTAATGATGGAGCCTTCAACCCAATCATTTGCATCAGATTTTGGGGTAGGAAACCGAGCGGTGAAGTTCACCATCTCTGAATGTGAGATTCACATAATACCACAATACCTCTACAGTTTCATTTAGGTGGAGGAATATTTGGATCCCTTCCAGTGGATCACGGTCCAATCAACTTTTTCATCAATACTTTCCCTCTCTAACTGTACACCAAATCATGAATATTTATTGCGGAATGGGATAGATGAAGTGTGTCCAGTTGAGTCAGCTTCGAACAACACTTACATCACACCTGAGGCCATGATGAACAACCAGTCCTACAGAGATGTAATTATTTCATTGCTACCACCCTCTAGAGATAACATAGCATGTGGTGACTAGTCAACTTGTGTGGAGTCTCCTCCATCATCTGACTAATATCCACACTGATCTACATTAGTTCCACCACCAATCTCTTGTAAAGCACCGATCGAATAATGGACCAACCAAGAGTAGGGACCTGCTTCAGAACATGAAATCTTATGGCATGCACTGGCCACATATCATTTTTTCATTGTTTTATAGTTGAGTGAAACCTCCATATTTGGTATCCCAGAGTCCTTGCTCAGGTAATAGGTTACATGCTTCCACAAAACTTTTTGGATTATGCATTTTTGCCTATATGACCATTAGTTGGTCTATCCATGAAGTTGGGATAATTTCAATAACATTTTTTAGTAGTTCTTCATGGTTCAGTTGTCCGCACGCCCAATGGATCAGTTACCCACATCACCTGATTACTATCCGACCCACCAACAGATATGTTTAAAGATCTTTATATTGCTATAATGAATCACTGAATAGGAATCAATGCACATACAGATATGGGGATGGGTATAGTATGTTACTCTCCACTTCATCCCAATCCAACATCAGTTAAACATACATGGTTATATTGAGTATATGCCTCCTTGTATGATGGCAATGAATATGGTTGTCCCTAAAATAATCAATTACGGTGACACTGGTGCAGGTTATGAGAAATAAAACCCGACCATTTAGGCAGTGTAATACCAGGTGGACCCTCATATAGGTGTTTTCACTTTCCAACAAAGGAAGAAACTCAGACTTGGGTAACCCTCTATGTCATTGACCATCATTAAAAATATCAACAAGGGTAAAGAGAAGATTGGGATCTCTGAACCATCTGATCTATCTAGTTTTATGTCAAGGACAATGGTTGATCTTTAAATCACTACATTGTTATAAAAGATCATAGATCATAAGTGGATCATATATGAGCCCCCTTTTAAGAAGCTCTCAGATTACGGTGCTCCTCCACCTAATTTGTTTCCGCCTCCAATTTTAAATCAGGTTCATTTGAAAGTCCTTCACACCCAGTTGTTCCACATAGAGCCTAGAAATCCCATGCATCCCAACATGGCATAGACTAGGGTTTTTGGAAAATGACCATGGTATAAATCTCCAAATACAAATGAGAATCATGATACCCTTACTTGGGAACCATATTAAACCACTCCACAATCCGATCCACAAGCCACTGATCCTACTAAACACGTTGATGATCTTGTCAATGCATTGGTGGTCAGGGATCCTCATAAATATAGAAAACCACCCTATGACAATTAGATAGAAACTCCTCAAAGACCTAGAGACATGAATATTGGTAACCCCACCTGATGGAAAGCCATATATAGAATAGTTGGATAACATGTGAGAACCCACTAATTTCGGTTACCCTACAATTTCCCAATCAATGAGATTGGAAACCTTCTCTGGTATCAGGCCAACTTCATCTCAATGTGTGGGTTCATGTTGTGAACCCTTGATTAAGTGGAGGCTACCAATATCTGATGTTTTTTACAAACATTGGAAGGTACTACAGTTTTTTAGAGTAGAATGTTACCCATTGGGTCCATCACTAGTTTGGAAGACATCTTCTGGTAGTTTCTCTACTCATTATGCTACACCATGTGTTAGAAATGAATTGTAAAATTCTTCAAGGGCAAGAAACAACATGATGAGAGTTTCATAGACTTCCTCACCCACTGGAAGTGCCTCACATATTGACTTTATATGCCACTGACCCAAGTGTACTTGCAGAAGATGTTCATGGGGAATGTCAAAATTGAACTGGTCCCTGACCTCATCACTCAGAACTTCCTAGGTGGATGCCGGTATTTTTATGAAAAGTTAAACACCTTGAGGAGGCCTTATAAAAAGTCAATAAGGAATTCCCATTACTGCTTCCAACTCCCACAAGAGGATCCTCCAACGAAGATATCACCATCATCGTATAGGTAGAGGCCCCCATGTCTCATGAACTATTATTGGTATAGCCTTACCAAGTGCAGCTTTGTAGACTGCAGTAGCTTCATCAAGATCATCATCAACCAGCGTTGAACCAGTAGGCACCTAACCTTCAAGAATGTCCACCTAAGTGAGATAATGTGTCATCAACCCCTCATTAGGCTCCATTCCCCCATGAAGGATAGGATCCTAGAGTTCTCTTCCCAAATAGGAGGAACAGTAGATTCTCCTTCAATGAGGAATAGGTTCCATGATATTTACACAGTACCCGAGAACATGGGATTATAATGCTTCTAGAGTACAAGAATACTCATGAACTCAAGATCACCAATCCTCCTGACCATTTCACTTACCATATGATCCTTGAATTTACCATCAAATAAATCTATGTGTTAAAGGATTAGCATTAGAACCAAGTGGATAATGGTGTGGTAAAGCTGGAAGAAATTCTGGCACTTATGGCACAAATATCTTCCAAGCCTAAAAATGATAGTGAGGGTTCTGATGAATGGTAATAGGTTTCCATCCATGGGACTCAGAAGTATTATGACTTGTTTTCTAAAAGATTATTTTATAATTCCCATGGAATCATCTTTTCCCACTTAGGTTGGCCCTAATCTCTTGAAGATTCCATTCCATCCTCAGCTCCCTATTTGGAATCCACTTCATAGATTTCTTCATCTCAGAAGAGTAGGAACCGACAGTTCAGGGGAAGGAAAAGTACCCCATCGGTGCCTAAGTTGTCTTTTAACCCTTAGTGATTTCATGCCTCTAGATATGAGAGTTCCCCCCAGGGTCCTCCCATATTTGTACAACTCCTATGATAATTACCTAAAGTATACCCCCTTGAATACCATTGAATTGGTGGATCCATTCATGGTCCCAAATGATTAGGAGTATCAGAAATGCCCTCTGGGTGCCTCTGGAAAATGTTGTCAAATAGGATTTTAAGGAAATGTGAACCACTAGAATGCTCATGTTAGTGATTGAAGCCAAGTTGTGAATGATACTGAGACCAGATTGTGGGTTCTGCATATAACTTAGCAGGTATTGTACTCTCAGTATGCTCCATCAGATACAAATCCACAGATTACTGCACAAATTGTCTATGAAGAACATCCACAATCACATTGTGATTAGCCTCATCTAGCTAAATTCATGTCTCAACCAACTGGCAGTCAATTAGTAATTGTTCTGGGTGATCTATCATATGAGCAGTAGAACATTTCTAATAGAAGCTATAATCGAGTGGTTCAGACAGTAGGTTGTGTCATGAATCCTTCCAAAGATAAACCCCTACTAGGTCGAGATGCGTATATGGAATGAAATTAAAATGCGATAAATCACCTTTACAACATACATTATAAGATATTTATTCTTAAGGATATTATTCTATCATAATAGATGTGAGAGGCTCTCACTGAATCCTTGAAAATCTGCCTCTAGTTTGAAATATAGGTGACAACCGTAGAAACATTCTATGTTGAAGAGGAATGGAAAGAAAAATTCCAATCCATCACTCATGTGGTGAAACATCCACCAACTTCACATCATTATCCAGTTCAATGGCATGGAGATCTGTAATTTTCTATTCAACCCTAGTCCCAAGATCAATCTCATCCTTGCCTTGATGCACCATAAGTTGGGACTCACTGAAGCATACTTGAGCCCCTCTAACCTGAAAATTTAGAGTTATTATAGGAAAATGCAGAGACCATATGGAAGGATAGAGTTCATTTTATTTATAGAAAAAACTAAATTTGTGGTTGTCTCATAGGATACATCCTCCAGTGCACTGATGGGTAGGACCTAGCTCTATCTGCAAGTAGTGGTTCCCTACTCATATCACTAATGTATCATGTAATCCCTCAATGGTTGAGTGGGAATAATATGAGGTGATGTTTCACCCTTTTATTCTTATGTATACTTATATATGGATGTTGTATATTATAATAGAAAGGAGAATAAAGTACGGACCAATGAGGTCAAGAAAACCACCAACGCAGTATGCCCGTTGACAGATTTGGATGATGATTTCATCCTACTAATTAACTAGATTGAGGCCATGACACCATATTTGGGAAATTTCATTTCAATTTTCAAGAAGAAAGGTCTATGCTTCCCTATGTATATGTAACATTATAATATTAACTCATACTCCTACACATTCTAGGCTCAAGTAACACTAGAATATCCTACCCCTGTAAGGTACCGAGATATTTTTCCCATGGTTACAACTATGTGTCACACCGTCATGTTTCACCAAACAAATTTGAGCCAATAGAATCCAAACCACCACCATTTCATTGATAACAATCATGTAGCCCGTGTTCCAAGGAATAATGGTATTGGAATGAAACCCTCTATCTCCATGATCTATGTAAAGCCAGAGTTCCCCAGAAAGGATTCTATATCCACCCAATCCAAAACCAATTATCCCCTCGAATAAGTTATCCTAGATGAGACATATCCTCCCACTGGTTCCCTTTCTATAAATGATGGAGAAGATTTGGAAGAATATCCTAATGCATTCGAAGTGGTCGTCTTCACCACTATCGATGAGTTGTTTCAGGTAAAACACGGTATTGAGGGAGATTTGAGGCCAATTTTGATTAGCATAGTCATGCCTACGGAGGAACATCAGCAGTATATGGACATCCTAAAGAAGAATCATGATTTATTTTCTGGGGGTTATTTTCATGAAGAATCCTAGAAAAATGTACCCTTCTCGAGGAGCCATGTTCTAGGATGAGTTTTATAAGATCATAAAATCCAACTTCATAAGGGAAGTTCAATACCTTAAGTGGATCGCCAAAATTGTCCCAATAAAGAAGAAGAATGGTAAAATTAGTGTCTGTATCGACTTCCAAAACCTAAATCATCATTTTTCGAAGGATTATTTTCCCCTTCCAGTGATAGATTCATTGATCAATACCACAATTGGATTCCAGGATCTATCCTGCATGAATGGATACTCTGGATACAAAAAGATTCTTATGGCCATCAACAATAACAAGTCTACCAACTTCAGAGCATCGTAATGAACCTTCTACTATTAGGTGATTCCTTTAGGTTTAAAGATTGAAGGATCCTCTTATTAGGAATTTTTTCACCACAACATCCAACCAATCCTTAGGACACTAGTGGAATACTACGTGGATGATTTGGGGGTCAAATCCCACAAACAGTAGGACCATCTCTGAGATCTTGAAAATTTGTTTGGATTCCTCCACCCCAATAATTTGACGACGAACACCTTGAAGTGTGAATTTGTGGTTATATTTTGGAAGTTTCTCAAATTATTCATTAGAAATAGAGGCATTGAGATCAGAATAGATCAGATTCGGGCCATTATTTGGATTCCTCCTTCGAGAAACCATTGGGATCTATGAAGACTTCCAGTCCCCTTAGCCTAGATATATCGATTCATCGTGAATCTTGACGGGATCTGTAAGCCCTTTTCCATGATCATACAGAAATTTACCATCTACCTATTTGATAAATAGTCTTAGGCTACAAATGATGAAATCAAGAAGTATCTACTATATCATGATGCTCTGATGCTAACCAACTCAGGGAAGCCTCTGGTTCTCTATATGACTTCATTGGAATGATCCCTAAGCACCCTTCTCGCCTATAAGAATAAAAAGTGGATAGAGAAAAGTTTATACTATATTAGTTTAATTCTCCTCAACATAGAGTCCATATAATATCCTATTGATAAGATCTTCCACAAGTTATTTTTGCAGTAAAAAGTTGCGGCACTACCAAAAACATTAGTAGATATAGGAAGTTTCCTATATGGATCCACTAAATTATATCTTGAATTTTTCCATTTTGACAGGATGAATAGAATGTTGGGAAGTGATCCTTTAGTAGTTCGAAATTAGGTTCATTCAAAAGAAGTCTGTCAAGGTTAATGGGTAGTATAATTTCTATCTTCTCATTCAGCCCCTAAATAGTAGACTTTGTATATAAACTTCCTATATGAGGTAATCCTTTTAGTAGACCAGGCTATACCAAGTGGGAGATACATTTTGATGGATCCTCCAAGAGCCCAATCGGTATAAGGTTCAATGATTCCAAAATTAGGAGAGTAGGTTTGGGGATCATCTCCATCACCCCTATATAAGTTTTTTGCAATATATGTTTGTACTATCAAAATATTGTACCAAAAATGAGGTTGAGTATTAGGTTCTCATTTCTGTTCTCAAGAAAGATCATGAAATTGATTTCCCCAATTTCATGTGAAGGGATACAATAAATTATTGATCAATAAAAGAAAACAGTGATTACATCATCAGTAAGATTGAGCTCATGTCAATATGAAGTGCACTCTCTAGTTGATAGCCTAGTTCCCTTCTCGGCCAGAGTTGACTCATGTTCCCTGGTCATAGAATGGTCATGTTAATTCCTTGAATGGTATTTTCACATCTCTTATAGAGTCTGACTAGGATGATCAGTTTTTTCTCATGGGAAATTTGAGACTCATCACTCCCGTCAATTTAGACGATGATGATATCCAACAGGTAAACCACCAACCCAATTGTGCCTCCACATCAAAACCTCTAGATTCCCCTTTGGGATGAGGAATCCTCCGATTGGAAAACATAATTTTTTGATTTTATCTAGAATAGTACCCTCCCACAAGACACAGTTGAACATGAGTGAATTCATCATTGAGAATCTCATTTCACACTCTATAGTGGGTTTATCCTATTTCCAACTCCATACATACATAAATTTGATGGAATTATCCTCTGCGGTATTCAAGGAGATGAGATTATCTAGGTCATGTAGAATGTTCATGATGGTTTTTGTGGTTCTGATCATGCATGATTGAATTTCTCCCAGAAGATTAAAATATTGGGCTACTTCTGGCACACCATAGTCCATGACTGCATCAAATTCTTCAATAGGTGTCACACGTTTTAGATTCATGTAGACTTCTTTACACTAACTGATATAGCCCATACATAATACCAAGTGTTCATATTCCTTTGTTTTCTAGGGACTCAATGTCATGGAATTGTATCCACCATCAATAGCTCACCAATATAGCTTCATTATGATAGTGATATATTTGTTTTCCAAGTGGGAAGAGGTGATTCCACTTAAAGATTTCATGTCCTGATCACGTGTCGAATTCATGTGATCCCATATCATTCTTCCATTTAGAGTCCCTCACAAAATTCACAAAGATGACAACACCAACTTATGGGTGGATGAGATAAAGAAGTTGTGTACCAATTATATCATCTGGTCCAACCAAACTTCCTGCTATCATGCATAGGTGAATGGTCATATTGATGCATTCATAATACCCTCTCCAAAACACTGTAGAAGATGGTGGGTCATAATAAGAATATTTAGCTGAAAAAGAACCTCATAAATCTCTTGGGTTATCAGTCAATCATTTAAAATTCCACCCAAGTGACTCCATATACCCTGGTATATGGATATTAATCTATATTTCACAATAAGATATAGCTTCCATCAATCTAAATAGTTGACTATGACAGGTAGGAAACAGAAATAATGGAAGAATTATATCTAGAGGAGCTATAATCCTTCAAAGATAATAGGATATTGGCCTTTAATAACATAGAGAGGAACCAAAAGAAGATAGAGAGAGCATTGAACAAGAAGGTTCACCTTCGCTCCATCCTCCACGATGACATGATATTGGCTCTCATAACACAAATGCTACATGGAAGGAAGTCGCAAAAGTTGGGGTCTAAGTGGAAAGGACCATCCATAATTCATAAGGGTTATCCCAATGGTCCAATCTCTTTGATTGCTATAAATAGAGAGTGCATTACCCCTTCAACCAATTCCATGTTCCTCAACTAGTAATTTTTATAAAGAGTTTAGCATCCCAGGAACACACAATTAATCTGGGAACCATGGTCAAAGCTCTATGACCTTAAACTAGAAGCTCGTGTCCCGGCATCAAGACACTAAACTATGTGAAAATATTTTCTAGAGTCTGTGATATAGATTTGGGACTTCTAGGACCTCATTTATGTCTATTTTTAGCTTATACCCCTTGAACATTCACATTGGAGTGCTTTCTCTCCATCTTCCTTGCAACATGACATTTAATTGTGTGGATAATGTCCTAGAGAAATGATGATAAAAGTAATAACACCATCATACTATTTTTCTAATGATAAATTGTGTAAAAATCATTATCCTAGACACACAATGATAAATTGTATAACATCATAATGTTATCACCTAAGAGAACATTTCCCTTGATATCGGCTATCTACAATGCCACATTAAAGAAATAAACACCTCTTTATTCCTGTCCACACATGATAAATAGCGACACCTTGATTATATACCCATGTCTATCCACACTAAAATGAAAAATTCCCCTTCCTATATATGGATTAGAACTAGTAAGGGATAATCCCTTCAGAAACTATGTATTGCTTGATTCCCATCCATATGGGATATGTAGTGAGGCCCAAACATTTTTTCTTTAGGTCCATCCATAATCTTTCAAAAACAATTTCCCCTTGGACTCATCATAGTTCAATAATCATGAATCCAAACTCTGTGAAAGCTTCCTCACGAATTCATATGTTGTGTATGACCCTCTTCATTCCCTTATTTATATCAGGTTTTCACTCTGTCACACTATGAATTCCTAATTGGGTTGTTAAACTAATGTTCTGAGCACTATGACCATAAAATAGAAGTCCATGTCCACGAATCTCAACATTAATCAATGGTATCACGTTTTTCAACTCATCGCACTACACAAAACCATTTTAATAATCATATGGTCCAAGATCTATAACCCTAAACTAAGGATCATAGTACAGTCAGTGTGAATTTAAAATTTTTTCCTTGGTCCAAGCCATACGATGTTAAAATTTGTGTAATTTCCCGATCACATGAAATTAAACTCTAAGATTCATCTTGATTACATTATGTTAAAATGTGCCATGATCCATCCTCACCATATGATAATAAACTACATATCTATCATCCTGATTGTATTACTTAAAACTTTAGGGGATTTGAGACCCTCATTTATGTGATCATGTCCTTCGGGGTTGGTTATCTGCTGCATTTCTCAAATTTACGGCCATCCAATGAAATTTGAGAGGAACCCCCCTGGAATATGGGATTGATATTTGATCAAAATAATATGCTTATACAAATTTGTCCTAAGCCACGGTGGTGTAATTCGATGATTGTTGGAATCCATTTGAACATTCCATCACTCTATTTCCATGCCTTGTGTTCCACTTATTTAGATACTCCTCCTCTTCCATGTCTGAAAGGAAACCCAGATGATTTGGTATCATTCAATTTTGTGTCACCTACCATTATACTCCAACATTCTAGTAGAATTAAAATGGAATTATAAGTTAGTTTCCATGTTTTGAAAGAGGTTATCCTTCAACCCTCATTTATTTTTCCACATTCTAGGATAATCGTATGGTTACTATTTTTAAAACATGGTCAGTAGTTATCCTTTATCACCATGCCATTATTCTTTTATTCCAAATTTTTAGAATTGTGATTCACACATTCCAATCCCCTTTGTCTGGGTAGTATCCAACACCCCTTGAATTATCCTATTCATTCATTAATGTGCATTGAGAGAATTAGTCGACTTCTCTCAAAGCATGTTCTCTAGCATCAACCTCTATCAGCCTTAACACACTCAATGGTCAGTAAATAATAGCATACCATGAGTGCCTGATGATCATATGGAATTATCATATGAAAATCAATCACATGGTTGTCCCTTGTTTCTCACACTAGGCATGGCCCACAATAATATAGATATTGTTGTTGGTTTTCTCAAAAATATGATCAAAGTATGAAAATTGAGTGAGGAAATATGTTTGGGAATGAAAAAAATCGGATCTTTAGGTGGTCATCCACACATTGGTGTCTCCCCATGTAAAAGTATTCCTTTGTGTTCCACCATACTGATTGAGAACCTAAGATCAGCCAGCCCCCATTGAATGATATCAAAGGTATATTGTTTCACTTCTAAGTCTTTGTTTTCTTCATCATCCATGCAGTAAAGATCACTGTCCTAGATTCACTATCGATCATGCACCACCTGGTATCTCATTTTTCATCTTAATATCTTCATTCATGAACATAAGACAAAGTTTCCTCATCACTGAAGGGTGGAACTCACAATTCACCTCTGACTACACTTTCAGAGTCAACCTCTACTAGCAGTTTATTTTTCTCACAAACCATTGTGGGTTGTACAACCCAAAAAAGTAGTTCATTGTCGACCCTGGCTACTACTAACCCACATAGAAAGGCGAGGAGGTATGATTTGAATTATTAAATCCATGGATTGTCATCAGTCACCAACCCCATATGTTGGGAGAATAGTTGAAAGATATAGTGTTCTCCTAACCCATCATTTTCCATCACATCCACAAGGAACAACACGATTGGGTAACTGTGCGCAATATTCCAGATGGATAGCTGGAAGTTCATTGTGGGAGGAGTGATAGGGTTTTGATACTTAGATCCCACCTTATGTGTGAACACCCATCTATATATAAATTGAAAATGCGTACACACATGTAGTGGCATCTTACCCTCGCTGATGTGCCAAATTACTTTGTACAACATCCCCATCATTAGGGTTTGGATATTTTCATGGTGCCCTTTCTCTATAATTTCAATCATTATTATGGTTGTTTTCAACTCCTCCATGTGCACATCCATCACTTGGAGAATACACCCATGGATGATCATCGTGATAAATCTCACTAGATAGACAAGTGGTTTATGTTCAGTATTAACATTTTATCCCCAATGCTGCCACTAGCACGATTCCAGCATCAGCCAGTAGGTTCTCTCCTTGCCCTGCTGGCACCCCCAGGGATATGTTCATGGCCTCTTTAGAATTTTTCTTTTTGTATCTTCACCCTCAGCGGGTTCCTATTCCAAACCATTCAATAAATATTTGAACCATTTCTTAAAGGGAGCAACCCTCATCCTTATCTTCACCCCAATTGTGCCCTACCCCAAATACAGCAACACCTTCTCCAAAACCTGCAGCTACTCCTGGTGTTCGCATACATTCTCTATAGGGAGAAACATATCATACATCACTCCCTAGATCAAGATCCTAGATATTTTTTGAAGGTCCCAAGGGCTAATATTGATCTCCATGTGATGAAAATGAAATGTTTTGGTCCCCAATGAACATCTTCTTAGTACATTGGGCATTATATCTTGTGTCCCATAGATGAGTACTTTTGAATCCCAAGCCACATCATAAATTCATACCCACTTCAACTCTTACATGAACTCTCAGCATGATCCAGAGGCCCAATCAGCCCATGAACACTCATCAATGAATTTGCTTTTATGGCATAGATCCCAACCATCATTCCATCCCTTCTCTTAGCCCCCTAAACCCTCCTTGGGAATAATATTATATTTTGGTATAGATGCCTCAACCTCTAGATTCTACCCCCATCAACATTATTTATGTGGTTATAGATGTAGTCTTCTATTATGGGTGCACAGTATTTCAAAATGCGGTTGGCAACAGCCCTATGCCACTTGTACTTTCCTCATATGCCTCAAAACCAGTTGGTTGTCTCATCCCTGGTTACCTCTAGGATGAAGACATTTTCTCTCTATCCAAACCCATACTGTGGAATCCTATTCCGTAAATTATACTCTCTTTGATCCTTTGATGTCCATTTTAGAAATGATTCATGGTCCTATTCACTTTGAACGCAATCCCTGATCATGATATTATTATCCACTTATCCCCTATGAGTTGTGTTTGTAATGAATTCCTTATAAACATCCTGATATTATATTGAATTCAAGACATAGGTGTTTTACAAGACAGGTTTGTAGAGGCCATTCTTGAATCATGTTCATGGAGGGTGGGTTGCAGAGATCTGATTTTCTATACCTAGTTATTGAAGATGTGATTTTCAATGTCTGGTTCACTAAGTATCATTCGTAGAGATGAAAGTCCAAAAGTTTGATTCACTAAAATTAGCATTCTTGTAGTGCAATATAAAATACCTAGATCATCATGATAAGATAGATAATGGGATTTTATTTGTTTGAATTCAAGTTACTGGAGGGCCCCTATGGTACTATTTATAGGCACTCATCCAGGACATGCTTCATAGTGGCCTTTACACAAGCGATCTCTGTGTATCAGCACTGAAATTGATCATCCTGAATGATCTTCACAAAAAGAAGAAGATTGTCAACTTTTGAGGATTGTCCCTCAAAATAAAACCTTCATTTTCCAATCATCTCCCACTCTTAGGGGGAATTTGTTTTCACCAAAACATGTTCCACAACAATAGTAATGGAATATGTAAATAGTGTGAATAAAATTCAACACAAAATTGATCCAAAAAACCTATTTGGGGTTTTATTCATGAATTCCATTCATGAAGATCCCCTTAATGAATGTGTGATACCTTGATGGTATACTCTTTGAGTCTGGTAATGCTTCGTGACTATGCCAAGGATTGATGGCGTGCTTCACGAGTCCAATGAAGTCGTGGATATTTTTGAAGCCCAATGTTTCTTCAAAAAAAAACTTCATTGCTTTGTGATCCATCTTTACTAAAAATAACCATATCATTATGACTTTTGGATGATAGTTACCTAACCTTTCGACATCCGGATTTCTCCCAATGTGTGAATCATCTTAGTATCACAAACTAGACTTAAATGGATCATCCAAGGTATGATATCTTTATAGAACCCCCTTCCATATGTTCTTGTACCTTTAACTAAGGTGTGGATGAATTTTATGAAGTCCTACTACCTTAATGGAAAAAGAAGGCCCTCAGGGATACTTGATGATTCATGAATTATTTATCCTTCAAGAAGAACTGATTTCCCAAGTCAGGACATCATCTTGAGGTAGGGTCACCGTTTTTTGTGAAGCCTACTCTTTCAGGAATCACTTTTCCTTCTCAAATCACCAGATCATCAGAAATAACCTCCCTATTATGGTCTATGCTTCATGAACCCATTTTCTGGGGCTTATCCATTCCACCTCCCTTTTGCTGACACCTCTTCACAAATATTGGGTGCCCAAGGACACCACACCCATCCAAGATTTTTCTAGATGCACCTCATGTCCTTATGTGACCTTTTCCACCTATTCCTATGGCCCACTCAACTTTATGTGTGTCATGATATTCCAATATAATACATTATTCTTTGTAAATGTTCTCTAATCCTTTTTTATTCCCAACATAGGCATGCTGACATGGACATCATAATCAACCACTCCTCCATACCATTCCAACCAGTAATTTCTAAATCCATCCCCACCCAGAGCTGCATGAGAAGTGGTTATATAATCCCAAGAGGTAATGATTAAGTTCTCCAAGTCCATTATACATGATGTAAAACTTAATATCAACGATATAATCTTCACATGACGTAAAACAATAACCTTTCACTATGCTGTAAATTAATGATTCCATATTTAGGATCATCATGGGTTGCCACTTTCTACCCCACAAACGAGAGATCATCCTGAATTGGGAATATTCCATGCATAATCCCCACACAACCTAGTGACACAAGAAAAGGATGCTCTATGTATGACTCATAGGGAAAGAGATCCTACTCATATGAAATTAGATCCTACCCACATGGAATGACATCCTCCTTGGGATGATTCTCTGCGTAAGCCCCACATCATCTATCATTAGTGCACCTTTTGTGACGAAAGAATTAGGTCTCTTACATCCTCTTGTTTCTCACGCAGATCACAACTCACATGGGCTTAGAGGTTAGTGGGGATCATGAAATCCTCTAAGGATCCTAACAAGCATCCCTCCTGAGTAAGACCCAGTCTTAACTTTTCAAGGGATGCCCATAAACATAATCACCATCCATGTCCCATCCAACATGCCTCCTCTTTAGGTGTATACACCAATAATAATCACTATGGGATCATCTTATGCTTAATCAAAAATCACATGCTCCACTTCCATGGGTTTCCCTCCTCGAGTAAGATTCGGCCCTTCTAAACTATGTGGGATTTGATTCCTAATTAATTTGGAAACATAAGAATCCTCCATGCGGTCCAAACCTAGTATTACATCCACTCTATCCACATTCATCCTAATTATCCCTAGGCCTCCACATCCTTGTAGGATCATGCCCCAAACTGGAGACCACATCCTCTCCAAATTCCATTAGGTGGATTTCATGAAAAATCCTCATCAACATCATTAATTCTCCTAGAAACACGTAAAAATATCAATGTGTATGCCCCATACAAATACAATTAATAAAAATCCTCTTGTGAAGGGAATATTCCATGACTATTACCTAAACCATACCTTGTTAACTATCATTTTGCAATGTGATCATTCTTACTACATTATGTTAAGTTGCACGAACTGGTCCTATCGCATGACCTTAAAATGTGATATCAAACTATGTGGGTTTTTATCCCTGTCTTCTAAAAAGACTACATAGGATACCTCCCTAAGGTTCAATCCTGACCAATGGTGAACCATGGTTCCCCATCCTAGGGTTTCACCTTCCTAATCCACCTCCAGGGGTGTCCAGATCAACCTTATAGGTGTGACATATTCCCTTCTAGGGATGCACATTAATGATCTGTCTCTATCGAGTGTCTTGATCAGTCAAATTTGTCTCCACAAGACATTAAAATTATGCCCCTGATCCATATTTGTAGTACTTTTTTCTCTAGCTTCACATGAAATTAATCTTATGACCCCAAGTAGATACCCCAAGATAAACATGTAATGCGTAAGATGAAAGCCTTGGAAGGTATGTGCATATGGTGTCTACTACCTAATGCTAAACATGGTATGCCTAAAGTGAAATAATTGGAATATATTCGTTTTTTGTTAGATAACTATTGATCAACATAGGATTCCTTGGGTCCCATACCCATGATGCCTCCATGAGATCCCCTCCTAGGAGGAAGATTAAAGGTGACTAATGTTCCTAGCATCCAGATATTCTAGTGATTCTCAATATGACTATTCTCCTAAACAAATGTTATTTCCCTACAAATGTTGAGATATAAGCAGTATAATTAACTAGTGTCCCCAAAGAGATGGATACTAGAATGAGTACCATGAAAATAAATTTACTCATTGAGTAAGACATAGGCTAGGTGATTATTACCAAGGAGGAATCCCTGTAAGGAGGAAATAGAATTCTATCATCTCGTTTTGATAAAAAAACCATACAACACTGATGAATGTGATGATATTCACCAGCCTTTGTAAAATAGAAATATATGAAAAAACATAATTTTATTCTAGTGAAAGTCGACACGCGTCTTTGGTCTCACCCTAGTGATATCATTGTTAACATTATTTATTCATATCCATGAACCATTTTTCATCTCTAGAAACCTATTAAAATATTTTCGGTTCTTCTCAAGATAAATAAGACTTTCTCTACTAATCATTCATTCTATGAGTTTGAATTTATTCTATTTAGCCACCAAAAATATTCCCATTTACAATATTGTTGCTTATTCTTATTTTTGAAAAATCATATGTCTAATCATTAATTTTTGGGTCTTACATTCAATATCATTTATACCTATTCACTTAACCTAAGATACAAACTTCCTCATCACACTCTTATTCAAAAACAGATCTAATTTTTTATGAAATATTCCCACTAATCTCAAAAATCAAATTATTTTTTACGAGCAATACATATTGGATATAAAATATTTTTCAAAAACTCTTGTTACTACATATACGGGATTTTACTTTTTAATTATATCCAAGAAGGATACCATCATCAACATGAGATTTGAAGATTAAATATTTCCCTTTATTTAAAATAAAATTTTTAATTCTAAACACTTGAAAGTAATTAAGAGTTATCTTCCTCCCATATCACATTTCAGCGGGAGGGTTCTTTTTCCGAGAAATAGAGAATATTTAGTATAGATATGTGCTGATGTATGTACTTCCTCCTCCCAATATATCTCCCAAATATTTTTATCAATAATACTTTTTCAAGCTCTATATTTAATAATCTAGTTCCTCCACTAATTGAAAATATTTTATTAAGGAGTAAACACCAATAAAACATGATGTTGAATTCCATGATTCTCTAGGTATGTCTCCACTTCATTTTAGATTAATTTTATAAATTTTTTTATTATAGTGGTTTTAAATTTTTAAACACAACATTTTTTCGAGTTGCATCTTATATCATGGAATGCACATGAACATCTTGGTTATTTGGGTAATCACAACAATCTAGGTTATTATATTGGAGTATTTGTTAAAAAATATTGAATAAACATTTCTATATAAGGATTTAGTTGTCATCATCCAAAATAAATCCACATGCACTAGATCTAGAAACCTTAATGACATCCCCAATTTTTCATATAGGTATTTCAAATGATCTTTAATTTTTAACATAAATTACCCTTATGTGTGTGATAATGCTTGATCATGAAGAAGGATCGACTTCTTTAATTTATAATTAGGTTTTCCAAATATTTTTTCCTCAAATTTCCGTGTAACTTATGGGACATTTTTCCCTATTATACTTGGATAGAATGAACCTATATTCTCCTCCATCAACATGGAATATGATTTCATTGGAATTCCCTATTAAAAATATAACTAATCCATATATTCCATTTATAGTGTAGTTTTTATTATTGAACTTAATTTCATGTCACAAGTTTAATAATTAAATCACACTAAGAATGTTGAAATTGATCCCTTCAAAAAACAAGACTTCTATGTGCCTTATATCATTCCCACTAATTTTAGACTTCCTAAAACAAATACACTTTATCCTATCATAATTTCTAAAATAAACAACTTTTTCCTTGTTATACTTGATTTTAGATGAAAGGTATTTATTTTTTATCATGAGGGTAGTATATCTACAATCCAATATCCACATTTTAGATTTGTTTATTTCCCTCAAAAAAAATTCAAAAACATTGTCCTTCTCACATTTAATTTCCTTACCGAGTTTTTTCTTTTTTTTCATTTAATAATGGAAACCCTTGTTCACCTATAACTTCATCCCATCTTCCTAATCATGAAAATATGAAAATATGTTACTTGTTTTATAAAATCTTTATTGTTTTTTGGTTGTTGATTTTAATTATACTATGTTTTGATTAATATAATTATATTCAAACTTGATGATAAATACATAGCCTTCTGGCCATATCATTCAATGTAATAAAGATAATCATTAAAATCATAACGTCTATAAAAAATATTCTATGTTTTTTTTCATTCCCCTTGAAATATATTTTTTCAATAGTGAACACATATTATCTATACCACATATATCCAAAACAATAACATTATATTATTTGTATCTCGTTATGTCCCTTAAAAATATCAAAAATAACTTTTGGATCCTTCTCTGTTCCATTGAAATTAATCTTCTTTAGTGGGGAGGTTGTTTTGGATCTAGAATTATCTTGAACTATTTTTTATGATCAATATTGAATATTATTTGATAATGTTATGTATTTTTTGTACTTACGGGAAATCCACAAACATTATCAAAGAATATATAAAAACTCCTTATCTTATATAGAGGATGGTGTATGTGATCCTCTCGTTATTATATTAGGAGAAAGAATTCATTTGTGATCATTACACATCCATTATAACATCATGAATTAAACTTAGAGTTCCTCTATTATTTTAACTCGTTATTTCATTGAGTTGGTCAACAAATCAAAAATATGGCCTAATTATTAAATCATGAGCTAAATCTCAAATCCTATCTCTAAGATTCAAACTTTTCCTATTTTAATTCATTCATTCTCTGCTATAACATTTGAGTTATCATCTTCTTGTTGTTTTATATAGATTTTGGAGTCATCTACTACTTCATCTTCTTTCTCTTCTTAAACCCCCCAAATTTGTATTTCTTCAAGGGTATCCCAAATTCAAGATTAAAGTTCAAATATTCCATCAATTCTAGAATCCTCATCATAATTATCTTCCACCTGTGGATTTTTTTTAAAATTTATATAATATATTATTCCCTTAGGTCTGTAGAGTTCTCCACCTCTTCCAATACTATCTCATTCGATCTTTCTCTATCATGAGATTACCAATTTTTACTCTTAAAGAATTTATTTAGTGATTTTCTTCAACATTTATAACAGTTTAAAAGTTTCTTCATATATTCTTCCTCATCGTCATTATATTGAAATTTCATTAGACACATGGAGCCAATATTACATACATTTCCACATAATAAGTAAGAAATTGGACTTTTTTCCTTTGAATTTTCCTTTTCCCAAATAAATATAAGTAAAGAAGGAATGTCATAACATTAATAACTAAATCTTCATTAATATCCTCTTTCACAAAATATTTAGTTTTTTTAAATGAAACCTCCAGATATTTCACCTTTAGTGTAGATTAATTTTCCTTGATCCTCACCTTGAATAAAATTATAATACTATAGTGACAATCTAATGTCACCTTATTTGGATATTTATCTTCAACCACAGATACATTGTCATTAAAAAGTGTATTTAATATTCTCTGGATTCTTATCATAATCTCTATAAAATAAATGATCTCTCCAAGTCCATGTATATGATATACATGAATTTTGACATTGTATAATAATGAATCAACTATTTTAGTCTTGCACATTCTTAGATCCTTGTCCTTATTTTGATATACATGTGATTTTACTTATTAGTCTTTTGTATCACCTTTGTAAATATTGAGTAGTTTCCAATATATGGAAAGATAGATTATCAATAGAATCACCTTAATATAGATATGGTTGACCAAGTCTCCCCCTACATATTAATTTATTTGTTGTTAGAATCTAATTACTTGTATATCTATCTATAGGGGCTCCACTATCAATGTTGGTAATGATTCCAAGCTTAGGATTTGTGTAAAAATCCATACCCAATGAATGAAAGTAATGTTTCATTACATTTTTACAAATATAGAAATTAATATCTATGAAAATAAGGAAATAATTTTGATTAATAGTTACTATCATCAATCTTTAGAGAGAGAGAGATCTATCACTGACATTCTACTCTGATTCCACTTGATTTTCATTAAAAAAAGATTAATACCCAAAGAAGGGGCTGAATCCAGGTATGAAAATCTTATTTTATACCTTTCTAAATAACTAGTCCCATTTATAAAAATAACAGTTATTCCCTTTCAACACTCAAATTATAAAGTGATAAAAGTAGTGAAGGAAAGACATATATAAATTTTACATGGTTAAATACGACTGTGCTAATCTATAGATTTTGAAAAGTGAATGTGCCAATAAACCTCAAACAATAAATATATATTCTTTCTTAAAAAATTTTAATGGTAAAAAAAACCCTATGAGTTTATAACCTTCAAAATATGTGAAAAGTTCATTATTATTCTTACATTGTAGAAATCACTACTCTTCATCTTATTCCGCTTCACTTTAGAAAGGATAGATGTAGACTACACCTAGTATCATGTAATAATTTTGAACCTCCATCTTTCACTAATAAAATTCATGAATCATTGAGGAAGAATGTTACATGGATATTCTTCCATTATCCTGCCAAAAAAATTCTTCAAAAAAATTCCATATATTCCCTCTTTTTCTTTATGTATTCTCTTTTCAAAAAAATTAGGGATTAAAACCATCACTCACCTGGGTTAATTAATTATCCATTATATTATATAACTTAATGAATCTTCATTATAATACCCCAGGTTTTGGAAAATATTTCATTTCCATGAACAATATTTCTATAATTATGACATATACTATTTTATTTTATTAAAAAAATTAGTGTTATATTTGAAGAAGTCAAATAATAATTGAATCAAACTAATAACTCTTTATTAATTCATAATGTAACATTACTACAAGAGTTCTTGAAATTAAGTGTTACATTCCTTGTAATATTTCATTTAAATGAGTATTATATATATTAAAAGTGCATAAATTAAAAGCATATAATAAACAAAAAATAATAATATCATAAAATTTAGAAAATCCATTGGACCATATTCACCATTAAGAATCATCAATAGTATAACTAAACATATATTGATAAAAAAACATCAGGAAAAGAGAAATGATGTTGTAAAATCCCAAATATGAACTATAAAAATGATAATCCCACCTTGATAATATAGAATGGAAGGAATTTATGTGATTAAATAGAAAAAATATATTCATTATAATTCATTAAAAAGGGTATATAATCACTGGGTATTATACCATTAAACATGTTAGATGTTTGAAGTTACATATATATAGAAAATATATATAAATTTTATTTATTTGTAAAACATATAATTTTCACTGTAAATATTTCACTTGGAAGAAAATACATAACTTTTAATATTATTAAAGGATACTAACACATTTCTAAGAAACATTTATTTTAATGAAATAGTTTTTTATAAAATATAAATTTTTAATAAATGTATACTTTTGAAGAACAATTTCAACAAAATGGATTGATAAAGAGAAATTATTAGTCAAATTAATAAATAAAATATAAAAAATAAATAATTAAAAAAATTAATATTAATTTAACTATTCATATCTAAACATAAATGTTTTATTTAAATAATTATGATATATTATATATTTTTTATTTAAAGAATAAACCTATCATATTTGAAAAACTAAATTAAATGTGCTATTTATGAATATAAAAAAAATTAATAATCATTCCTATAATGATTATAAATTTATTATAAATAAATATAAAATCATTTAATGATAAAAAGAGATATTTTTTAAAGTATTGTTTTTCTAGGTGTAATGTGTCTGTATCATAAATTTTTTAATTATTCATAACTAAATATTTATTTTAACAAAATTTATTAATAATATAATAATATACCATTTATCTAATGTCTATTAAATGGGACAGAATATAAAAACAATCATTGTATGCTTAAAAATAAATTTTGTAATTTTTTTTATTATGCATTAAAATTAATTTTTAGTTAGATAAATGTTAGTTACCATAATAAAGGTAAAAAAGTTTTTTTCTAGGAGATATGTTAAAAACATTTCTGTTTTTCTAAAAAATTAAAGCAGTCTATTTTAAATATTTATTATAGTTTAACATATTAATATATAAATAAATATACTAATACTCAATACCATTTTTAATTTTTAGAAAATAAAATTGAGATCACTTAATGTTTAGCAATTAATATTTCTACAAAAAAATTATTTTGTTCTTGTGATTTAATTTAATAGATAATTTTATCATATGAAGAAATGGAATGAGATTAAATTGATCCCAAATTTTCAATTATCATTTTAAAATCAGTTAAGGGTGAAATCATATATTTTTAGTATTGTAAATAATTTTGAAAGTAATTAATTAATTATGTTACTTGGGGGAAAATAGGTAAATTACCACTACTCAAATGTTGTTTAATTAATATGATATTTATGCATTATAAATTTCCATTTTTAGCAATATAAATCATACCAAAATGTATCAGAAACATTTCATCCCCAAACTCATATAACTCCCATATCATACCTTGTTTAACATTCACCTAACATATGTTTCCAAATATTTGGCCATATTTTTCACTTATGAAGGGTTTTCTCTAATACCACATCCAAAACACTCTATTACATTTAAATAAATAACAAATACCAACCAATTTTTCCTCTACAACACTAATCCTTCATGTTTGAAATCCTCTTGCACAGTAAGGTAACCTAATTATTTTATTTTAGGAATTCATCTTGTGAAAAGGTGATTTCATCAAAGAGGTTGGAGTGCATCTGATTAAGTGGGGATCTAAGGTATGAGTTTTTCTATATTAATAACACTTATTTAATATTAGTGTTATATTATGCACCTATTTCCATTTATATGGTCTATATAACACTTATTTGATGTATTATATAATGATTCCATTTGTATCTGTGGTGTTTAAAGATCTCTATCGTATTATCTCTTTCAATGTTTTTTAATTAAAAAGTAACTATTATTGTTAGAGTATTTACATATTAATTTATCATATTTAATACTTTTTTTCATTATAAACCTATTTAAAATTATATTTTGTATATAAAACCTCTAAGAAATATTATATAATAATTCTATTTATGTTCAAGGAATTTTAATATCGATTTTATGTTCTCCCTTTCAGTGGATTTTGATTCAAAAGTTACAAAATCTATAAAAGGTGTTTTTATCAATATTTATATATTAATACATGTTTTGTATTTTATTCTTTTAATTTATATAAGGTATATACTAACTCTATGAATTATTATATAATTATTCTCTTAGAATCTATTTTAGTTGAATATCTAACTAATTTTTTCATTTTCAATGGTTTTTGATTTAAAATCTAGAAAATATATAAGGATTTCCTTCCATTATAACTTTTAAATGAAGCTTGTATGTGATTAAACTCCTATTTGGGGAATGTTTTTGTTTTTTATTTCTTAAACCCCATCTAATTTCTTCTCTTATGGATATTTTTTAGGTTTAAACTTATTATAAATATTTCACCTCACATTGGTCCCCAACCCAACCAAAATCATGTTTCTATGTGGAGCCAAACTTACCTCATCTTAATAATTAGAAATATTTATCCTCCCTTCTATATGTTTTATTTGAAAAAATTACCTTATTATTTTAAAATCTAAATATGTATTTTATTGTTTACTCTATATTACTCTATAACTCTTTTCAAAAGCATCTTTCATAAATATTTCATCAATTTGAGTTTTTCTTTAATGCTATGAAAAAGTCATAATGGAATTTCTTTTCTTGTAAATAAATTTTATCTTTTATTCTAAATTTATTTACATAACCTTAATTTAATTTAAAATTTCCATTATTGGGAATTTTATTAAAGAGGTATTTTATAATTCCTTCATAACACCTTCTTGGAAATTATTTTTCTTAATGTGACTTATAAATTTTTCCTTTTACGACAATAGTAAAAATGTTTTTTAGAAACTATTTTTATTATTTCACTTAAAATTTTCTCTATATCTCTAAATGATTTTTCTATTATGAAGTAACATTCATGATCACCCTATAAGTTCATTTATTCTTATTTTTTAAAATTTAATTTTTTTATCAACCAATTTAAAACTTGAGGTCATTTTATGTATTCCAATTTAAAATATTGTGTAACCCATTTTATTTACATGTGTTTTATTTCATGATATAATGTGTTATTCATTTTAAGGGTCATAAAATCAGTATTTTATCAACAGTTGATTGGGGGCTCATATAAATCCCGCCTGTGACTTGGTAATGTTTTATATCTATGTTTCTCAAAAGGGAATACAAGAGATTATCCGAATCCAAAGGGGTACACATGGGGTAATACCAAAACTAAATAATAAATAGGAGGTTATCCCAACCCGATTGGTATATAAGTGTTTAGCCTAATACCAATTGGGTATTTGGGGAGGGAGTTAGCTAAATCTAGAAATGGTTACATAATTGGGTATCCCAAAATCATGAATAGTACATAAGTGGATAGAAAATGTCCATAAATGGTACACGGGTGGTTAGGATTTGACCAAGAAAGGTACACTAGTGGTTATCATAAGCCCAAAAAGTTACATAGGGGGTTATCCCAAGCCTAATATATTACGGGAAGGTGGTTATCTAATGTAATTTGTGGATTATTTTCATATTAGTTAATCTTAATACTCATTCTATGACCATATTCATGTCATATTTTTATATTAAAACACATTCCTATGCCATGAACCGTAGATCATGATTACTGTATCATGTATTTAAATTGTTACACCATGTTATATTTTTTAACATTACAGATTATATTTATTTTTTCATTCCTTATGTAAAACTATTATATCAATGTCATTTTTTATTAGATATTTCTCACATGATCATGTTTTCTCATTTATTGATCTTTTAACCTTGTGGACCTATTGATAAGTTTTCCTTAATTATGCATTTTATTTTACCCCTTATTTTGTTTCCCTTTTCATCAAGGAATTATATGTAGGATTTTGTTTAAATGAAAGATATTTTTGGAGGACTTTTTGGAAGATTCTGATGAACTAATACGAAGTAAGATATATCTGAAGAAATCACTAAATAAACAAGAAAATTATATTCTAGGTTTGTTTGTTTATTTGAGAGATGTAATTTTTTAGTTATGTAAATGATGTAAATTAATTTTTTCTGATGCCTTCATCGTCACGCTTGGTATCAAAGCCAGTTGGTATGTATATTTTTTTAGCATCAGACCCAAGAGTACGGGAGTGGGAATCTCAACTAGTATCAAAGAGGTGTTTTGTTATGGTCACCACATGGTTATGATTAAAATATTACACAACATAAATAAAACTACATTAAACCAAAATTATCAATGAATATTAAAAATGTTCCATAGGAGAAGACATCACATTATTGATTTATTTTATTCATATACTATTTTACAATGATTTTATTGGATTTTATCATGATAATTTTTTTTGTTTTATAATTTTATTACAAACAAGATCATGAAAATGAATATATTAAAAGCTTATCTATAGAAACTCTAATGTATTATAACCAACTAAGGAGGAATACATGGAATAAATGGTTGACAATATTTAAAATTAAAATATATGCCTATTATGAATGTAAAATGATTTTCTTAGTCTTTCCCAAGATGGTGATATTAATATAGCATTAATCATTATATCTTGTGTCTTTCATATCATATACATAACATCTGATTTTATCATTAGTGAAAATAAAAATATTGTAAAGAAGCAAGATATATAATGGGGGAGTGTAACACCGTATGTTTTAAGAAAATTTTTCATTCCTAAAACAATTTTTCTATAATTAAAAAATATGATTTTTCTATTAATGTTAAAAAATTTAAAGTGATTTGGAAACAATTCATAGATGATATGAATCAAAATAAGAATACATTGTTAATTATTACGTAATATTACAAAAATAAGTATATGAAACTAAGTATTAAATTACATGGATTATTAAATATGATTTTTGATTAAATATCTTAAAAGTTCCTAAATTAAATCGGGTAATAATAATAAAATAGAACAATGTCTAATATTAGTAAATATCATGGATCATCTTGAACCTTGAGAATCAACATCATTAGCACTAAAACTATAATAACAAAAAGCATCATGAAAGGGGAAATAATATTGTAAAACACCAAAAAAGAAATATATTGGATTGACAGGTGTTATTTAAAAATATTTAATAAAAATAATCTATAGGATGTTATGGGGTAATATATACATTATATAATAATTAAAAAATGGTATACAGTTGTTGGGTATAATAAATTCATGTTATAGTTTAAAATTTCAATTATATAGTTAATATAAATAATTTTTTATTATTATGTAAAAAATTATTTTTAATTATAAATAATTTAACAAAAAAATATTTTTTAGTTGAATTGGAAAATACCAATTCATTTTTTAAAATAAATTTTATTTCACAGAAATTGTTTTTATAAAATGTGGAATATTTTTAAAATTATTAATTTTTATGGTTTGTTTCAATAAAATATTATGATAAAAATGAATTATTGGTAAATTAAATAAATAGAATATAAGTTATAATAAATTAACTATAATGAATACTAATTTAATTACTCATTTCTAAACGAAACTATTTTTTAACATTGTTCATGTAATATATTATATGTTTTTATTTAAAAGATTAATTCCACATATTCAGAATACTAATTGAAATTTTGTATTCATAAATATACAATATAAATAATGATTCGCTGTTTATTAACAATAAGTTTGAAATGCAGATCAAATAATTTAATTATAAAAAATATATATTATTCCAAGGATTATTTTTGTCTGTGTAATGTAATTTTAACTAAATAAATAAGTATAATCACTACTAAAGAATTATTTAAATAAAATATATTGCTAATATAATAACTTAAATTTTGAATATTTTTTATTAAATTGGAGGGAATATAAATAAATTCACCTTATGCTTAAAAATGCATTTTTTTAAAAACATTCGACATTTGGATATATTTTTATCACTTTTATAAATTGAATCAACTAAAATGGATTTCATATTTTAAATTAAAAATATTCAAATTTGGTAAATATTTTAAACTTTATTTTGAGGAAAAAAATAAGTCACTTTGATAAAATTGAGTTTCCAAAGTAATTGTAAAAAGGGTTATTTTTTGAGAAATGTTTTTAAGTGTTCTTTATTTTTATATAAAAAATTAAATTAAATTGTTTTAAATTATGAATAAAATATATTATTTAAATATATAAAAATATATATTGCAAGTAATTTAAATTTTTAATTTATAGGAAATATGATTAAAATAACATAATGTTTATAAATTATTTTTATATCAAAACATTTTTTCCTATACATTTTATGTTTAAATATAAATGTAAATTTTCTCATGTATAGAAACTATAATAGATTAAATGGACTTGAATTTTTTAATCATAATATTTATATTTCAAAATAGGATTCATCTGATATTTTTGGAAAACAATACCATAGAAAATAATTAAACAAGTTAAAAGGTATACAAAAGTTTTTAGTTACCATGGGTAAAAATTGGTTAATTAATATGGTATCAATGGATTCTAGAAGTATATTTTTAGGTAAGGGAGTCATACCCAATTATATCACAAGAATTTCATAATATAAATCTATTAACTCCCAAGTGATTTGGTTTTAACCTTCACCTAACATAGGTTTCACAGATAAAATGATTTCTCTTTTTCCCCTTACAAACCACTCAATTCCATTAAATCACCCTTAAATACCAACCCATTTTTATTATTCTATAGTCCAACACCATTTTCAGAGGCCTCTAGTCACAATATGGAGAATTAATCACTTCATTATTTTGGAAGTCATTGTGATAATGAGAGATTTAACTAAACATGTTAAAGTGTCTCTGATTAAGAAGGAATCCAGTATAAGGGTTTTTCAATCCCAATTTCACTTATTTGAGAATTTTTTTATATTGTATGACTATTTAAATTTTAAGGGTGTATATTTTTATTTTTTTCTTATTACATTATGATTCTATTTTTATTCACATAATTTAGAGATCCATTTTATTTTCTCCCTTTCAGTGTTTTTTGATTCAAAATTTTCCAAAGGCGCAAGGGTTTTTGTTTCTCAATTTCAATTTTTTGAGAAATTATTTGTATTATGTACCTATTTACCTTTATATAGTTGATATAATACCAATTTTTAATATTATATCATGATTTTATTTATATTCACGGTATTCAATGTTCAATTTTATGTTCTCACTTTCAAGGTTTTGATTAAAATTTTAGTAAAGAAATAAGGAATTTTTTCATATTAATTTCACTTATTTGAGAACATTTTTATATTATGCACCTATTTTCATTTACATGGTGTATATACAACCCATTTTAAATATTATATCATGATTCTCATTGTATTTAGTTATGAAACACATAATTTTTATACATAAATATTAAATATTATTGGATGAGTATTCGAATAAATATCATTACAATCCCAAATAGAATCATATATATTTACAACATCTAGAAACTCATATACATAAAAAACTTTTCATAATATATATACATAAAATAATTCTAATTTCTTCAAAATTTTCACCCTTATGATACATCTCAACCTTAAAACATTTCTTTATAACCTAGGACAAGGAAACATAAGAGAGGGTGAGCTAAATGATAAATAAGCGTAAAAAAGGGAGATATCAATGATCAATTAATCATTACATTAGCATAAAGATTTTATGAAATGGGATTAAACAATAAAATTCATACCAATTATATCATATATCATAATCTAAAATTCTGACACAAATCATAACACTTCATAAGACATGAATCATAAAGTAATAAAATAACATTATCCCTCAGAGCATATCATCGGCATAAGACATAAGTTTGTGGCGTAGAAATAAAAATAAAAAATAAGTTCCTTAGTCAAGTCTCGCTACCAAGATTATCATAGTTTAATGGTTTCACTATTCATTCCATTATATATTTATTCAAGGATAACTCCCAATATTATCATAGTAGAAAACACATCATGCTAAATTGGGATCACTTCCCATTACAACCTTTAATATCTTATGATATATCCATCATTACCCAATAAATTATAGTTATATATAATTCAAATAAAACCCATCAAAAAATCATAATCTATTAATATGAGTTCCAAAATATTAAAAATTATCCATCATATATCATAACTCATGGAAAATATATAGGTTTCAAAAATTAGGAAGATAGTGGGATAATTCCTAAGACCAAATGGAATCACAATAAATTCATGGTGTACATACATCATATGGAAATTTCCTCGGGTATGTCTTCATGTTTTACACTCAATTTAAAATATCCAGATTAAATTTCAATATTGGAATAATATTTATCTCCTGATAATTGATCAAAAATATCATAAATACGAGGTAAAGAATACTTATTCTTGATTGGGATCTTACTAAGTTCTTGATAATTAATACAAACTCTCATTGATCCATCTTTCTTCTTAATAAAAATAACAAGAGCACCCCATAGTGGAATACATGGCCAAATGAATCCCTTATTAAGATTCTCAAAGAGTTTCTTCTTCAATTCCTATAACTCAATTAGGACTATTTAATGTTGAGTCTTTGAAAAATGTGTATAACCTGGTTTTAGTTCTATTGAAAAATAAACTTCATGATTCAGAGGAATGTTAGGAAATTCTTCTATAACAAATTCAAACAACTCTTATTTAATATGAATACCTTTTAGGTTGAGTTTTACCCCAACCATCATAAACAAATATGTCTTTTAAGTAAGAATCATAACACTTACAATAGATGAAATTTATCTTGTAATTTATTATTTATCATCACATCAACAGATGGTCATAGATTGGTTTGGAATATCAAATTTGAATTTATTTCCAAAACAATTTATGTGGTATTTATATAAATAAAGATAGTTCATTCCCAAAATAACAAAAAAAATCAACTAGAGGGAGAGTAAGAAGATTTACTGGATGCATATTTCCACAAAATTCAATCATTGAAGAATCATATAATTGATATGTGATCATTATAACATCATAGGTTTTAACTGATAATTCGACATCTAATCATTGGGGTGGTATTTTTATACCCTTAGGAAATTATTTTTATATAAAATAGTGTGTAGATTTCTAATCAAATAAGACATTATCAGTTCTAGACTGGATGGTAAGTGTAAATTTTACTACTTCATTATCATACCTTGTATTTGAAATAATGATCATTTGAGATTTCCATTTTTCATTATGTGTAAGAGATTTTTGACGTTGATCATCGTCATTAACCTTTATATTTGTTCCTTGGTTATCATAATGTCCATAAACCTTACATTTTAAAGATTTGAGTTAGGGTGATTCATTCTATTGATATTTTTTTCAACTAAAATATAGATTCTTCATACCACCACTAAAGCATCAAGTTAACTGATAACCTTTATTTCCTTACTTAAAACACTTTAAAATCCACTTAAGAAATCTCTTCTAGGTTTCCATCCACACATCAACTATAAAGTAAAGATCAAATTCTTCCCTCCATGAATTTTATGATTAAAAATTATTTTGAATTATATTTTTTTTACAACAAATAAAAATGATATTTTTGGATAACATAAATATCTATGTCAACCTTAATAGTACATCAAGTTATTTTTTCATAGCTACTGATGTATCTTAAGGGTGACTCCCTTCAGGGAATTGGTTTTAAGAAACTAAAAAATTATTCAATATTATGTTTGGGTTGAATGATAATTCCATAAGAATATATCACAAGTCTTCTAAAATTTTCCTCATATATACTAATGGATTCATCATCCCTCTCCTTTATCTCAAGAAATTATTTTCATATTTTCATGTAAATTTTACATAGAATGTACTTATTGAAAAATAATCTCATAAACTCATCTTACTCCATGGATTATATTTCTACTTATTGACTCATGTTCTTAAAAATTGCCCACTATCTAGATTCTTCACCTTAAAAATGATGAACATCCAAAATAAATTTTTCATTAAAAAAACACTATAAAATAGAAAATATCATTACAGTGGTACTGATACATTTCTCAGTGACTAGAAGTATTGTATACCCACTAAAATAAGGTGGATTCTTCCTTATCAAGGACTCAGAATAATGTTGTTCCCTCTTTTTCTCATTTGGAAACTCGATGTGATTCGTATCTTGAGAAAATTATATAAGAATATAAATAAAATGGTTCACCCTGAATACAATGGAATTTTGTTGATCAAGAGTACAATAATTACATTATCTATCAAATTCAGTATTTTCAAGGTTCATTTGGGTTTTATTCAATGACTAAAATCAAAAAGAAATTTGGGAAATAATAATAATAGTGGGAAACCACATGATCCTAAAAAATCATTTATATATTGTCTAAATAATGACATGATATTTTTAATATATAATACATTATGTTTAACCTAGGTTATTCATTCTTATCATCTATTCAAATAATTAACAATGGTTCATAAATAAAATAAAAATTAACATAAACATATCCCCTGAGAGTGTCAAACTTGGTGGGAAGTGGGGGAATAGTCACCATGCACCAGAATGATCGATAAGGTATACTCAACAGACTCCTTTGGGGTTATAACCCTTAAATGCATCTATGTCCAAACCATATCAACCTACAATATACATGAAGGATTTTTTTTAATAAAATCATACTCCTTTATATACCATAAATTATTACATTTTCTATTATATTTTATTATCCTATCAGTTATCAATAAATTTTTATCATTTGAACTTTCAAAAGTAACTAAACCATTATCTGATATCTACTATATAAACTCATCCATTTCATATATAAATATTACATCTTATTAAAATAACATTCAAATACAAAACATTATGATCTATTCCAAAATCATTTGGGATTAATATCTTTGGAATAATGGATACATAAACAATTTGTTCATAAGATATATACATCACCCCCCGCTATGTTGTTCATATCTAGGACCATTCTTGGACATATCATACATAAAACCTTTCTTCATAACCTTGGGAAAGGAAAAATATGAATGTGTGAGCTCATATTCTTAATAAGCGTATAAAAGGGACATATCAATGATCGCATAATAAAAATAAGTGTATAAGGGTATGGATATATGATCTTAACATTTTAAAATCCATACCCAACTTATCATAGATCATAATCTTGAATCACAGAATAAAGATTGGATGTTCATAATAAATGAAACACAAAGGAATCAAAGAACAAGATCCATCAGAGAATAAAATTGGAATAATAAATATGATTTTGGAATACATAAAAGCATATAAAATCATTTCCTTAGTCAAGAATCACTACTAATACTATCATATTAATATTAGGATGACTCCCCATTAAAATATATATTTATTCAAGATTCACTCCCAAGAATATCAAAGTGTATATATTCCCTGAATGAATTGGGTTTACTCTTCATTCTAGTCTTTATTATCTCATGAGATATCCATATTTACCCAATTTATTGAAGGGATATATAATTCTAGGCCTACCCATCACATAATAATAATACATTCATATTTATACCATAGTATCATAAAAAATTCATCGTATATCATAACCCTTAGAAAATGAACTGGTCTCATAAACATATCATCATTATAATTATAAACTATCTCGAGAAAGAATAAGTATCACATCCTTAGATCATATCCCCAGTAAATCATAAGTAACATCAAACAATTTTATCTTATTAGAACTATTTAAAAAGCCCATTTGGAATATTTCATGAGGAAAAAACTATTTTTATTTTGAAATTATTTTTTAAAATCTATAAAATTCCAAAATATTATTTAAAACTTTTTCTTTGAAAATAAATATGTCAAATTTTAAAAGGATATTCAAATGAATGACCAATAAATTTGGTTATCCTTAAAAACATTATTTTAGTCTCCAGAGTTCTTAAAAACTAGAAAATGAAAGGAAAAAATGTGATCTATAAAAATAAATAGAGAATAATAAAATTCATGGGATAGATGATATATAGGTCATAAAATTATATCATTATAAACATAATCATAAAAAATCCTGATATACAATGAGATTATAAGGTAAATACCTTACCTCAAGTTTGACTTGTCTCAAAAGTGGTATAAATTTCTTTATGATATTTTTAAATTTGTTATAATTATGTAACATATTCATTTAAATACTTATAATATCATATAGGTTTCACTTATTACATTTTAATACACATTTATTAATAATTACTTATTAAAAGCATCATTTTCAGGTCTTAAGTGTTTCATTTCCCATTTGATTTTCAATTTAACAATTCTAGTCCTTATAATTTTATCATGGTTCCATCATTTCCAAAATGATAATAATGATAGAAATAAAATATTTATTCATTATATATATATTAATTAGTAAAATTTGTAGATATAAAAATGAATTAAACCATTCCAGGAGACAGTAGGTCATACATATGCACGAACGTTGTTTTATCTTTTTAGTGGATGGAAGGAAAGAAAGGTAAATAGTAATTAACAATTTAAATAATCATTATTATAACATATATTTAATATATCTTCATTGAATATATCAATATTATAATCTATTTAAATATTAAATGAAAAAAATCAATTCTCTTCGTGGCGGTGGTAGTCCACATGTACAAATGAGTTACGTAGTCAATTTCTAACAAATGTGATAGTAAAAACACAGATATGATATTAAAATTTTAAAATCATAATTATGTCATAAATATAATATATAAACTATAAACCCATCAAATTAACCATCCATGAAATATTCTTTTGGAAAATAAATTGTATGGATAAGTGGAAACAATAGTCCACTTGTATGCACAAACGATACCTTCAAATCCCATTTAATGGAAATGAGTGTGAATAGTGGTAGTTAAATAATCATAATAAAATTGATTATAATTATTTTAATTGGATTAATAATGATATAAATGAACTAATTTTACCTTTTAACACATTTTAAAACAAAACAGAAATTTTTTAATTCATTAAATGGAAATACGTTTTTCAAAAAAAAGTCAGTATTTTTCACTATTCATCTAAAATAGATCTTTTTAGAAAATTATCAGAAATTTATTTTAACCTAATTTTCACATGATTATTTAAAAATGGATGTTTATTTTTTCAGATTAATTTTATAAAAGTGGTAGAAATTTAATATATTATTCTCTCACACAAATAAAAAAACACCATTTGTTTGAAAAAAATATATTTTAAAATCCTATAATGAATTTACTAGAAATTGAGTAATTATTAATAAATATATCAAATTTACATAAAACCATTATAAATAATTAAAAAATAAATTCCTATACACTCCCCCAATTTAATATCTAGGTTATAATGGTAAACTGTATTATGTTTCTCTTAGACTCGGAGTTTTGTGTATCATAAGATATAATGAAATTAAAATTATTAAAAGAGAAATATATAATCAAATAATAGAAAGATACAATAATGGTATATAAAGTTTTATTTTATACTTTATATTTTAAATTATTTTTTATTTAGAAGTTAGCAAATCCCAATGGGTTTCTTCCTAATCTCACTTTTGTATCAAGATTGCATATGTCTGAACTCCTATTTGGGGAAATTGTTTTTTCTCTATCTATTAATCCCCATTTATTTTCTACTCATATGGATATTTTCTGTGTTTAAATATCTTAATAAAATTTCAAATTTATTTTATTCACTCCCCAATTGAGATGATATTTGTAAGTAGAGCTTATAATATATCTTATTTTTTATTAGGAATATATCTCTATCATGTCCATATTAATCTTTTACAATATATGTTTTGTATATTATGTAAATATATAAATATATATCACATTTTAAACACTAAATTTTCGTCATTAAATCTATTCATATAGAGGTTATATAAATTTTTAATCAATGTGGGTATTTATTTAATATTTCCTAAAAATATTGAAATTGATTTCTTTTCACATTAATATATTTTGTATTCTAATACACATTAATTTATTTGAACATGATTTTTTTAGGGTTCTATTATTGGGTGTTCTTTAAAAATATTTTTTAAAAATCAATCCTATCACTTTATTAAAAATTATCTTGTAAAGAGAATTATATATTCTAAATTTTATTACAATGGTAAAAATGTTTCTTGAAATCTATTTTAATGAAATCACGTCCATTTTCTTCAATATCTACAAAATATTAATGTATTATGGGATAAAATTTATGATCTAACACTAAGTGTGATTATACTTATTTTCATAGATTCATATTTGAATCAAATGTTCTAACATATAATTTCATTTTACATGAAACCGTTTAAAAGTTTTATGAAACCTATTTTCATTCTATTTGTTCTAATTCAGGATATATTGTATGATATATTTTATGTGACACACATATATATGATTTATCATTTTTCTAATAGTGGGGTCCTATATATCCCTCCAATGCATTAGTAAAAATGTACATATCAAGGGCACAGATGGGTACATGATATGTTTTCCAAAGAGTAAATTGTACACAGTAGGTTATCCTTGGCCTAAATGGTAAATGTGAGATTATCTCAAGACCAAGGGTATATGGGTGGTTAACTAAAGACAAAAAGGGTATAGGTTTGGTCAGCACAAGGCCAAAAATGGTATAGAATATTTTTCTTAAATCCCCAAAAGGATACATGATTACTTTTTCCAATCCTAGAAAATTTACACAAGTTGTTATCCCAAACCAACTACATTACAAAATGGTTATCCTAGTTGATTTTATAATTATTGACTCAGTATTTAATCTTAATTCATGTTCTATGATCATATTTATGATAAATTTCTCTGTTATGAAATATTTAAATTTCAGGATCTGTTGGTCCTAATAGTTGTCTTGTGTCATTCAATTCATATACCATGGTATATTTTTTGTATTTTTTTGTAAAATATCCTTTTATCATGCGTTAAGAACAACTCTTATTATTCCATGTTATTTTTATTCAGATATTTCTATCATTCCCATATATTATCTATTTCTAATGATCAAATCATTATGGCCTATTGATACATTTTACCCTACTAAGTGTTTGATATCACTCCTTTTATTTATCAATTTCTTAGGAAATTATATGTAGAATAATTTTTGAATGAATTCATGTGTAGGGAATTTTTTGGGAGATGTTGATAAATAATTTTTACTAAGATGTCAATGAAACTAATCTCCAAAGACACCAAATCATTGGGTTCTATAAGAGTGTATTCATTTATGAGAGGTAATTGTTAAATTAGGAAATGAGGTAGAATTTAACTGAGTGATGCTTCTATTCTCTAACATCATATAAAATATAGCGTGGAATGATATTTTTTAGAACTAAAACTAAGAGTGTATGTATATGGAATATCATTTATATCACTCATAAACCTTGCATTGAATTAATTGTTTTATTACATATAAACTACCCTAGAAATTCATGTTTTTATTCATTTTATTGATAGAAAATGATTATTATGGCCTGTATCCATAATCACCAAGTAATAACACAATCCCAAGAAAAAATACCTTTGACCTACAAGTACCACTACCACTGGTCTTTTCAACATTGGATAAAAAGGACCTAACACCCAACATATTGTGTGCCACATCGACCAACACACCCTTAGTCTCCTCTCTCTTCCTCATAGGTATTATGAAAATCATCCACTATCACAACAATGGTGTGGTGTGACCCTACTTTCTAATTTGGATTCTCTAGGTATCCAAGATGTTCATACCTACAAAATGCCTTCGTCTTATTCTATGAGCTCAGAAACCCCTTATATATATATATATACATCCCTATGATAAATAGTTAAACATTAAAATAAAAATAACATATACCATGGTGTAGGGATGAACATATATCTCTTTTTAAATCACCATGGAGTGTTTCTTTTTTTAGGGTGTATTCTTCCTCTTTTTGGCACACATTTAAATATTGTTAGTGACACTGGTCTATCCTTTTTTCACATTATACTTCATATTTTTCTGAGATTATCTGATAATGTAGAACATGTTCCATTGCTTGAACAACTCATATGGTGTCTCCCCACATATAGTATGTTATGACTAGTGATTTCTTATTCTATACCTTGAAAACCTTCTATAAGTACCAAACCATGCTAGTTTTGTGATTCTCAATTATCTCATGATTAGAAATATGATTGATATTGGTTCTACCTCATGGTAATTCCTTAGTTCTATGAATCTCTAACAATTATCCATTTTTCTTTTTCTCACACTACAAACTTCATCTACAATCACTACAAAACCCATGTTGGGAATCCTTGTTTTATATAAGGACTCATCCTACTCAATATTCTATATACTATATAATGGTTCCACACCTCGTGTAATTTTGAAAACAATCACAATATAGTGCTTGTATATTGAGGCCTGGTATACAAATACTTCAAGAAAAACTCAAGAATCGCTTCAATCGTTCCTGAAATAGATTCCCATAGACATTGTGAGATGTTTTGGAAAAACCATCATTGAATTTTTTGTAATTACATGATATTTTATTATTAATTTATTCAAAATAAATTATATGATTAAGAATATACTCCACATAAAACACCAAACCAAAAAAACATCATACATTAAATTAAAATTATTAATTTTGATCATTACTATACATCTGATTGATAAGTGAGTATAATAGGAATTAACTATATTTTGAAATTTATATAGGAAAGAAATGGAATCCGGTATAGGAAGACTCTCTTATGAATCCCATTTGTTCGATATTGAAATGGAGGTAACATCATTAGGGTTTTCCCTAGACCGAGACAAATAAAAACTCCAACAATTATGGTATGATTGAAATAACATGTGAGATAAGTTCAATCTCATGGAAATTTCAATGAGATCCACGATAGCGTATTCACTGCCCATGACTGACACCTGAGATTAACTTATTCTTAGATATTATGTGGAGACATTGAGGGGTTAAGAAAAAATAAATAAGGATGATATGAAAAGTATCAATAAAAAATGTTATTTACACATGTATTATAAAAACTCTCATTTTAAATTTTTTTAATGAAAAAAATATTTATCTATTCATTCTTTGATAAAAATACAAAGATCGTTTTTTCCTAAAAATGTATTTTTATAAAATTATATTTTTATGAGATTTTTTTATGAAATTGAATATAATATAGATAATGAATATTTTTGAAATGATTGATATAATAACACCAATATAATTACTAATTTAAATGAAGTAAAATTAAGAATAATTAATATTTTAAAAATATTTTTTTTTGAAAATTATTATCATTATATTTTTTTTGTTTTATTAAAAACTTTAATTTTTGAAATTTATTTTACCAAATAAACTTTTATTTTTTGTAATAATAATAATATTATTATCTTAGGATTAATTTTTAATTTTTTTCCAAAATAATTGGTTTTTAAGAGAATTGAAAAAAATAAATATTTTGTTACAATCGTTACTTTTTAGAAATTATCAGAATATAATAATGATGTAATTTATTTTTAAAAAATATCACTAATAAATATATATCTGTGGAGTAATATAAATCATTTAAATATACTATTTTCTATTTATAAAATTAATGTTTAACATTTTGAGAAACATAAGTAATATTTTCCTCCAAATTTTTTTATTCATTTATGTTAAAAATAAGTTTTCATCATTTGTATAAATTAAATAAAAAAATGTATTTAATGTTTTAGATAATTAAGTTCATATTAATTAAAAATTAGGATTTCATTTTTAGGTATGAAAATAAGATTACTAGTATTAAACATAATTACTACAATGATGGTAAAATTATTTTTTTCAAAGATTTTTTTTACTAACATTTTATAATCTTTACCAAATAAAATAAATTAATATATTTTAATTAATGACACTAACATAATTTTTAATCATATATATAAATATATTATCACCAATTCAATTGGAAAGAGAGGTTGTATAACAATTGGAACACTTAAGGTTTAAAACCTCATTTTTCAATAAAAATGTTTTTCTAAATATTTATGTTTTATTTTCAGTTTTAATTTTTTAGTATTTAAAAATTTAATTAGATTAAATTAAGGCTAAATTTTGGTTCATCAAAGATAAATTTTGGAAGAGTGTAATGTATTGTTTTTTTCTTGTATTATTTTTTGATATTTTATGGATTATTTTTTAGACTAGGCACTGAGATAGCGTGTGATTCTAATGCTCGGTGTGACCCGATTAAATGTTTGAGATATATTAAATATATTAAACAACAAGTGTGCAATCTTTTCCATAAAAAGTGGAATAACTCCTAAACGGGTGTTTGGATTATAAAATCTAAGGGCATTGTTGAGTTCAGAATGTGAGGTTTACCCTAGGCGCAACTTAACATTATTTAGTGTGGTTTTTTATAGAAAATTCATCATTGGCATGGAATTGGATAAAATAATTAACTAACTTGTTTTATTTCATTTGTTAGGAATAAATTTAAAATATTTAATTGGATTGTTATGTCAAAATTCCATGGTAAGTGGAATACCCTAGAGACATTGGAGATCCCTTGGAGAGACTATGGAGAATTATCTTGGGTGGACATTGATAATATAGTGGGTCGATGATCAAAGTGTAACAAATTCAAAGGATCTCAATAAAAAATCAAATGCAGCTTCATTCATCATCAATGATTGATCCAAATCACAACATAGAATGTTTTTTTATTTTAATCTTCCTCTATATTTATGTATAAAAAGAACGCAAATCAATTAATGAATAGATGGATATGCGGTGTGATCATTGTTTAGGATGGGAATATTTTATGGGGTTTGATAGAAGAAGATCTTTTTGATTTGATTATTTTAATTATTTTTCTAATATAAATGGATCGAGATTGATGGGAAGATCAATTGAGGTTCATTCCTCCAATCTATTCCTGTTCTTTTCTCCCACTGATTCATCGTTCATCATGGAAGTTCTTCGTTTGTCATATGACTCAACAAGTCCCAATCAATAGATCCTTGGGAACCTTTTTCTTGGTGAAATGATTTTATATCATAGATTTGGGATTGGAAATACTTAGAGGAGGTTAATATAAATTAATAGAGTGATTGGAATGATGTTGGATACCTGATTTCATGTTCTTTGGAATTTTTAAGGGCACAATAAAGAATGACAATTTGATCTTTTTTAAAAGAAAATCTGATGACAGAATGAGTTATTTGATGATAAAGAGTTCGGAAGATTCGAGATCTCTGATCTCGTAGTGACGTGATCATCATATTCAAGGTGAAAGGAACTAGATCGAACGATGTAACATATCGTGGATTGTGAAAATTCCTGGACAACATAGCTTGTAATCCAGATCTACAGGTTGTGTGGGCCCCCCTGAGTGGATGCTAGGGTTTATGGAGGAAGTTAAGTATCACAAGGAATGTGAACCTTGTCTTGCGGCATGTGGTCTCGCCCAGGTGAGTCTACATGTACAATAGGAAGTACACAGATAGGAGGTCGACTACATGGGTTGGTTCCCATTGTGTACTCCCCCACATGGAAATGGCCTAAACCAAGTACACAGACTAAGAGGTGTACTGGTACATAGTAAAATCACAAATGGGTTGTAACCATGTACTAGAATATGGGTAGACTACATGGATAGCCTACATACCATGTAGTACTATACATAAATGGCTTAATGATGCAGTTCATTTACACGGGTAGCACTCAGGGTCAAGGGAGACAGTGTGGGACCCCTACTACACACCATGTACTTTTTTATATATGGTTTGGATCTCTTTTCTTATATATCATGGGATATAATTTTTAGGGTACATTTCCCTTATCCTTTCCCTGAACATTGGTATGGAATCATCTCCTACTCTTAGGACTACGATCCCTTCAACAGGATATCCAGGATAAATTTTTTGGAATCCCTCTGAGAGGCATGGAGTGAGATATTCTATTCATCTTCATGACCTAGGGGGATTTCTTGGTATTTTCATGACCAACACTACACTGGTGTAGATCCTCTACCTAGGGGGTTAATCTAGATAGAGTTTTTGGAATCACCTAAGTTTCTTAGCAGTGATCCTCATCTATGTATCACATTATCTTTAGACAATCAACACGTCCATTCTAATCACAAGACCTGAAGAGTAGTACCTATTGGAAAAACATCAACATTGCTATCAGACATAGGATTGAGTTCTCTATGATTGGTTATTTGTGAAATCATGGAGCTAGAATCCTAGGATGGTAAACTATGGTTGTAACTTACCTCTAGAATGTGTGTCTTTGTGGAGTATATATGGATTCTTGTTATATGTAAAATATACATTTATCTATATAGAGATTGTTGTATTTCCTTTATTTTCTGATATGTGGTTTAGAATTTTCCTACTAAGTATTTTTATACTGACCCCTACATGAGCTTTTTATACACATTTAATGTCTTTTTTAGATGATCTAAGTTTTGATATAATATTATATGGACCAATACCAGATAATGATTAGTGAGACAAGACAAACTAAGATGTTTTCCTTTGGATTTCTAATAACATTCCCACTGCTTACTTTCATATTGGAATTTTCATTTTAGAAACATTGTGGGGGTCTTGTTCTTGTCCCTATTTAATTTCATTAACTTCCTTTAATACTATGGTTATATAATTATATGTATCCATGAATGGTTGTTCAATTTTTTTCACATTTCAACATTTTATAGGTTTGGAGATGTGTGTGTGTGTGTACAGGAACAAAGGCCATAGCCTCCCATGATTTTGATATACCTTCTCGGCGCTAGTATCCATCCACTAGCCTATTTTAGGTGGGCTTGGGTAGTTTTTGCATGGGGCCCTTTTGGATAGGTTGTGATAGAATGGTATAATTGCGGGTTAGTTCTACTTTAGGATCTAGATACTATGAGATTGGTTTGGGAAATAGTGTTAATTGTTTTGAGTTCTTTATTCAGGCTTGGGACACTATTTTTGGTATTGTAGTCGATGTATCCATACACCATGATTCTGATCACCTACTTTTCAACTCGGTACATTAGAACACTAGTTGACGGTAAAACAATGGTACACGAATCTTATAGTAATGGGTTGTGGTTTCCATTTCCTTCTCGATCATCTCTCCAGATATACTCATTTTAGTGGTATATCTTGTTTGTTTTTGGATGCCTATGCGATGTGTGCCAGCTAGGATTCAACATTACGATCACAAGGATGATCCCCATAGAGATGAAGAATCGATATGTAGACTAGTTTCCAAGATTTTACCATCATGTAGTGTACCATATATACCCCCACTTGTATAGATGCACATGGTACTGATAGTACCAGTGGATGAGGTGTGAGCACTAAGAACACTTCACAATTTTCAGTGAAAGAGATACTTCATGATCTGAAGCGAACCTGAGCCATAAGTGGATGAGGGATGCCTTGAGGTGTTGAGATGAGTTTTACATCTATTATGGACACTGGAAAATCAGATGGTGGTCTTAGAAGTGAGCCTTCAGCACAAATCATGAGGTTGATAGTGCAGGTTAGTTACACAGTCTTATTATGAGGCAACTCTTTCATAGAGAGAGTTTGAGTACACTTTTATAGAGTAGTTCTCAGTTGATACGATAAGGGATTTACATATCTAGGAGCCTCTGGAACTCTTGTTGGGTATCAAGGCAGTAGTAGAGTATTCTTCTAGGTTTAACAACCTCTCTAGGTACTCGATGGATATGGTTTGAGATTATTTCTTCAGGGATCAATCCTTTGAGTGAGGTATGTGTATTGAAATTAAAGATAGTGTTATCCCTCTGTGAATTCCTACATATACTGGGCTTCTAGAGGGATACCTAGTGGTTGAGAGTTTCTTGGATGACAATATACAGTTGGTGGTTGTCAGTAGTGGAAAAACAAGAAAAAAGTGCTTGACATCATGGGGGGTGATGTAAATCTCAGGGACTGAATGTGTGATACATTTCAAGAGGAGGTCCTAGGATAGAGAATCTATAGTTCAGGGCTCATAGATTGGGTCTATTCAGCCTAGAGAGAGGCAGTGCTACTCATTTGATGTTAGGGGACATCATTCATGAGGTTTTCCAACCCACCATAAAACAAACATATGGATTGTGGATGGTCCGTTGATGTAGAGATAACAGAAGGAGGTGATAGTATTTCAAAGTGGAAGAAATGGACAATGAGAAGAGAGAGTAGAAGAAGGTGGTCAAAGTTTTTACTTCTTACCACCACCACACATAGGTGGACCATGCCATGCCCAGGGAGATGGAGGATAGCGGTGTGGATAGCTGTAGGTAGTTGAAGCATATGACTCAGAGGCTCTAGGAATGATCCAAGGTATGAAATATATAATTTCTACCTTATTCATGGTACTCAAATACACAAGTTCTACTCATTCCATTCTTTCCAAAAACATTGTACCGGACATGGATATTTTGGTTGAACCATTGGCTTGACCCTTATGCTTGGAGACTCCTAATAGAGAACACTCAATGATCACACACTTGTGAAAACTGTGTTACCTGAATCTTAGAGGTGAGAGTTTCTATTGGAATATCATGGTAGCAGCATCAAGTTCTTATAACATTATTCTTGGTATGGATTGGTTTTCTACAGTTCATGACCAGATTGACTATTTTAGGTGAAAGTTTCGGTGTTTCTATAGTTATGAAACAAGTTTCTCCTTTTTCAATGAAATGGAAACCCAGATAGCATACGACAGACTCTTTCATTTGAGGGTGTAGCCAATTAATCATAATTTGGCTAGATTAACCCTTGGTGCAGTGGATAATGTGAGTTCCCTATTACTTATAGTGGTGGAAGAGTTTGAGGGCATCTTCCCTGAGGATGTTCTTATTTTACCAACCCACTAAGAGATGGACTTATACAATTATCTACACCCTAGGATCAAAACTATATCCATTCCATCATATCAGATGGCTCTCATAGTGGTTCATGAGATCATGGTGAATAGAGGACTTGTAGAGGAAGGTCTTTGTTCGACCTTGCTTTTACCATTGGTATCCCCAGTTAAGTGTTCCAAGAAGGGATATGGTGGAATGAGTTTTTTTTGACTATTGGTGCTTAAAACTGGTGGTCGTGAAAAAAAAGTATCCACTATAGAGGATGGATGACCTATTTTGATCATCTGATTGCGGTTCAATGGTTCTTGAAGGTTGATCTTAGATCATTTTATCAACAGTTGTGAGTAAGGGGTAAGGATATACCAAAGACGACATTCATAAGATTCTATTGTCATTAAGAGTAATCTATGATTCCCTTTGGAATGAAAAACACCCCAGTAGTGTTCATGGGACTCATGAACTAGATCATTCAGCCTTATTTAGACCAATCCATGGTAGTACTCTTAGATGACATCCTTGTGTACTTAGCGTCTGAGGAGAAGAACCTGAGACACTTGAGGATAGTTCTAGATATAATTAGAGTCCACCAACATTATATAATGATCTTGATGTGTTAGTAATAAATACAGGCGGTCTGATTTCTATGACACATTATCTTAGTGGATGGAGTGGAAGTGAACCTAGCTAAAGTCGAGGCATTGTTATCATGGGAGCCACCCAAATGTGTGATGGAGGTTCTAGGATTCCTTGGGTTAGAAGTCTATTACCAAAGTTACATACCTAATTTCACTAGGATACCAGTACCCATGATAGATTTTACTCAAAAGGGTAATCCATTATTTTAGAAAAAAGCAATCAAGAAGGCTTTTTAGTAGTTGACGTAGAGGTTGATAAGTACACCCATATTGAGATTTCTAGAGGTGGGTGTCGAGTAAATAGTATTCTGGGATGAATCAAGAACTATTATTTGTTGTATTTTTATGCAGAGGTAAGTGGTGATTGCCCATGGTCTACACAAGTTGAGAGAAAATGATTAGAACTATACACCTCATGATCTTGATTTAGTAGTGGTAGTATTCACTTTGAAGATGTGGATACACTACCTGATGGGTGAGCGATTTATTATCTACTCTTATCAAAGGAGTTTCAAGTATATCATTTCTCATAAGTATCCCAACTTGAGATAGAGGCTATGTCTAGAGATCCTCCAAGATTATGATTTTGAAATTGTTTATACTCCTAGCAAGGGGAACTTTGTAGTAGATGCTCTTAGTGGGAGATCTTGTTCACAGTTATTGAACAGGTCATCGGAGCAGTTAGTCTACTTTTAGTTATATTTTTTGGATGGAGGTGTAATAGCTTACATCCAGTTGATGATTTTTACCCCACTACTATTGCAGTGATTCATGGAGCATATCTTGGGGATATCAACTGTGAGACCCTACCTACTCAGATATCCACAATGCATGCTTTTGATGGATATTCTAAAGGTGGGTCGTAATTCATTATTTTTGGAGGACACATGATGGTACTAGTGATACTATGGGAGGATTTTTGGAGAGAGTTTCAGATGAATCCTTTGGTGGTACATCTTGGTGCTGAAAAGATGTATATATACCTCTGACATCAGTTTTGGTGCCTATGGATAGAGAAGTGAGTAGATTTTAAAAGAGAGAAGAGGATGCCTCTACATTTAGGAGGTAGTCAGACTCCATGGAGTCCCATTGATGATTGTTTCTGATCATGATTCTCTCTTCACATCCAGGTTGGGGAAGGTATTACATGAGGAGTTTGGGACTCAGTTATGCTTGAGCACAACATTCCACCCACAAATAAAGGACCATACTAAGTGGACCATTCAGGTTCTAAAGGACATGTTGCAATATTTCATGTTGGACATTGGAAGTAGTTGGTAGGACCACCTACCACTGGTGGAGTTTTTATACAACAACAGATACCATTCCATGATCCGTATAACACCATTAATGGCTTTGTATGGTTGACCCATTAGGTCACCACTATGTAGGACTGACCCTAGAGAGTCATCACTAAGGAGCCTGAAGTTGGTACGAGCAATAATAGAGAAGGTACATATCATCCCGGAGAAGATGAAGACTGCATAGATCCGTCATAATTATTATGATGATATAGTATTAAGGCCATTAGAGTTTGAGGAATGAGATCATGTGTTCCTGTGGGTTTCACCATGATAAGGATTACAGATATTTGGATGGGTAGTATAGCTATCTCTGAGGTTCAATTTTTCTGTCCAGATACTATGTAGAGTTGGTGAGGTTGCGTACCACTTAACTCTAAATCCATAGTTAGACATGTTACATGACATCTTCAATGTTTTGTAGCTACGGTGGAACGTGCATGACCCATCGCATGTTATCGAATAAAGTGAGGTAAACATCAAGGATAGAGAATAATTTTCTATGAACCTGGTGGAGATTACGGATTGGTTAGAGAGGATCCAATGTGGGTGATTAATTCTTTTAGTGTGTATTTGGTGGTAGCATAAGAATTTTCATTAGAGCACATGGGAGTGAGAGGACCATATTCCTACTCAATACCCAGATCTTTTTTTGCAGGCATTATTCTAGCTTATTAGGGACATAAATACCTAAATTGGGGAGAATGTAATGTCTTTTATATTCCATATATTATTTTTGGATATTATATGGATTATTTTCAAAAAACTAGGCATTGAGATAGAATATGATTCTGATTCCATGTGCACCCAGAATAAATGTCTGAACTATATTAAATATATTAAATGTCCTGAACAAACATTTTTTCTGAAAAATTAGAATAACTCTTAAACTGATGCCCAAATCAAAAATATATAGGGTATATTGAGTATAGAACATAAGGTTTACCCTATATTCAAATTAACATTAGTCGGTGTGGTTCATTTGTAGAAAATTATTCATAGATTCGGAAATGAATAAAACAATGACAAAATTATTTTATTTATTTTTTTATTGACACAACGATTAAAAATATTTAAACATATTTTTATGTAATAATTCCACTGTTATCTGCATAACACCGGAGACATTTGAGATCCATTGGAGAGACCTTGGAAAATTCTATCTAGTGAATTATGATGAGATCATGGATCGATGATCAAAGTGCATCAGATTTGAATGATATCACCTATGAATGCAGTACAACTTTGTTCTTCATTAAAGACCTATCCAAATAGATGTAGATCATGTGAGTTGAATTTATTTTTTCCCATTCTTGACTTCTATAATGATCTCTAATCAATCAATGAATATATCGATCTATGGTTCTATATTTATGCAGGATGAGTTTATTTTGTGAGGTTTAATGGGATAATGACATTGTGATTTGACTATTTCGATTATTATTCTGACGAAGTTGGATCAAAATCCATATAATCATTGATCTAGGATCATTCCTCTAATACATTCTTGTATTTTTTCTCCCCTCAATTCATTGTTTATCAATTGCATTTTTTGATTGGCTAGTTACTCACTAAATCCTGAACAACCGATCATTACACACCCATTTCATGGAATAATTATCTAGTATTGTAGATCTAGGAATAGAATGACACGATAGAGGTGCTACAATGAAGATGGAGCGATATAGACAATGTTGGATACCTGATTATGCATTATTTTTTGTTCTTCTCCAAACTATAAAGAATGATGATTTTTTCTATTTTTTGAGCTAATCTGACGACCAACTGAGTTTTTTGACTATGAAGTGGCCTGGATGAGTTGGGATCTCTGATCTCATGGAGAAATGATCACTTGATTAAAGGATGGAGGAACATAATCGAACATGAAAGAATGTATGGGATTCTAAAAAATCTGGAATAACACGATATGTAATTCGAATCTACACACAATGTGGGGCCCCTGGTAGTGGTTGGGCTTTTGGGAGAAATTTAAGTGTCACATAGAATGTGAACTCTATCACATGATTGTTGGTCACCCTTGGGTGATTAGAGTTTACTTTGGGAAAACATAGACATGAGGTGGACTACACGGGTTGGAGCACCCAATGTACTACCCCGTATGGACATAGCCTGAACCCAGTACATGAACTAAGATATGTACTAGTACAAGGGAAAGTAATACATGGGATGGAACTATGTATTATCACATGGGTAGACTATATAAATATCCTATATGTTGTGTATTACTACACGAACAATACATGATGACATGGTTTGTTTACATGGGACAGGACGCATGGTCAATAGAAACGATGAGTAACCACTACTACACATCAGGTTCTCTTTTATGCATGTCTTGGATCTCTTATACTTAGTATATTGGACAAGATGCATTATGGTACGTTTCCCTTATCCTTTCTCTAAATCTTGTTATAGAATCATCTCCTACTCCTAGGACTACAAACCCTTTAGGAGAACATCTTGGATAGAGTCATTGGAATCCCTATGAGAGGCTCGGAGGGAAATCCTATATTCATCTTCATTCCATAGCTGGTTTTCTTAGTATCATCGTGACCAACACTATGTGGGAATCGATCCTCTAGAAAGTGGGTTAATCTATATTAATTTGTTGGTATAACCTAATGGCATTGTCAGTGATCCTCATCTGTGTATCGCAATCACTTCAAACTGTCAATGTGTTATTTCTCATGACACGTCCGGAATATCAGTACCTCTCAGATGGATATCATCATTGCTATCAGACTCATGAGTGAATTCTCTTGGACGAGTGCTTTGTGTAATCTTCAACCCGGGATCCTTGGCTAGTATACTATGGTGGTAACTTACCTCTAGACTTTGTGTCTTTGTTTAGTATATATGGATATTCTTATTATATATAATGTAGACATATACCTATGTAGAGCTAACTATATTTACATTCTTGTATGCTTTGTGGTTTTGGAGTGTCTTATTGAGTATTGTTATGCTCACACATACATGGGATTTTACTTCAGATTCAGTATCTTGTGAAGATGATTGACCTTTTGATAGATTCCTATATGGACCAGGACTAGACAATGTTATAGTAAGAATCAAAGTTTATTAGATTTGAGCATGGCTCAATCCGCATATATTGTAGGTACTAAGGCCGGTAATCAAATTTTAGGGATGAAATTTCACCTAGAATATTTGAAAGTAAATGTTTCTAAAACATTGAAGTTTATTTTTGATAATCAAAGTTCAATTGATATTTCTAATAATGATTTCCAACATTTAAGATCAAAACACATTTATATAAAGTTTCACTTCAAAAATGATAAAGTTTCTGATGGAGATGCTTTGCAAGAATACATTTTAACAAAGTATCCAATTGCAGATACCTTAAAAAATCAATGCCAAAAGAAAGGTTTGTGAACTTTTGGACGAAACTTCATGTTCAGCCTCCTCCCATGTCTTCATAAACCTTATAAGAGTGCCTTACTTCCTTCCATACTGTGGTAATGGTATTAGATGTATTCATTCCCGATCATTATGTTTTTTTACATTTTATCATTGTATACGCTTGGAGATGTGTTTTTTTTATGTACATGTACTTAGGTTATGGACTCCCATGTCATGGATATGCCTTCTCAACAATAGTCACTATCCCCTGGCCTATAAGATGTAGTCCTGGGGAGTCACAGGATGGCCCCTTTTGGGACAAGTCAGGAAAAATAGTGTTTATATTATATGTTTATTAAAATAATTATTACATAGTTAAAAAATGGATACCAAGGTAAAACACAAAAATGGTATATTGTAAAATCATAATGGTAAAAGACTCAAAAAATGTAAATAACATGTCTAAAAATTCATGGTTGAGGATTTATAAATTCACACCTAGATACCCAGAATTATGGAGAACTTTTGGAGAATGTGACCCTTGAATAGTGTCAAGGAATCATTGAAATGTAATGGATATTTAGAAAAATTCCATATTTCCCCACTAATAAAAGGAGAAAAATTAAACCATTTCAATGGTACAATTTTCCTTCAAAATTTTCCTAAAACTATACCCATTTACCTATGCTACAATTCCACTGAAATTTCATAATCCCCTAGTCTCTATAAGTTATCTTAATGACTTTGTTTCTAAGAATACTTTCAAGAGAAGGTTCAATCTCTCCATGTGAGTAATACATAATCCTTAAACATTTATTCTTAATAATCATCTTAAAAATATAATCTATACATGAATGTATGATAACATCAGTAACTATAATGTGCTTAAATATTAATATGATACTGGAAAATATCTTTTCTAGCCTCCTCTAAAAACATTTTAAAATAAAGATGTGTGTGTTTGTCTGTGCAGATTATCGCCTCCATTAATGGTGGGTTCTATTTTTTTTAAAATATTTACATGGACGATAAAAAGTAGATATTTAATTAAAATTTATAATATTTATAACATGAAAAAGATTATAAAATAATTAAATTTTCTACTTTCATCCTTCCTCCCTTTCAATGAAAAATGATAGCATCACTCATGCATATGTCCGGATAACCACTTCCACAGAATGAAAAAATTTATTTTTCATTTCCTCCAAACATGAATAACTTCAAAAATGTATCTACTATATAAAAATGATATTTATAATGCTATTAGCATTATTAAGTTATAATATTTTACAATCTATAACTAATATAAATAATAAATGGTTCTAGTGAATATGACCTCATTAAATGAACATATCAAGACAACTAACTTGTTTTTTAAACCTTATAAAACAATATAAATATATATTTTTTTATTTTAATGTAAAAAATAAATGATATAAACATATATAATTACAGAGCATTTTAAGTTGTTTTATGAAACCTTTGAAAATAGTCAACATACCAAGAGACTTATAAAGAAATTAACTAGACTACCTCAAGTAAAAAAATAATGAAATTTTATATTAAATTAATTTAATATGGAAATATATTGTAACACCTCATTACTTTAGAATATATTTCTCTTTTAATAAATTTTTTTCATAGATATCTTATGTTAAACATAGATGCGAGCCTAAATGAATTGTTATATAGTATATAGTTATAACATAGATCTTAAATTGGTGGCTGTGAATAGGGATTACTATGTTTTGAAAATTACATGTTTTATACACGTTTAAAATAAATTCATTAGTTATAAATTTAATATAAATGAAAATTAAAATAATTTTAATGTAAATGAAATGTTTTTATAAAAAAAATATACGCACACTTTATTTTATCTTAATAAATTAAATTAATCACTATTGATAAATGATTTTAATTAAATTATTATATTATACATTAAATAAAAAATTATCATTCCTCTAATATTTTTTCTAGACATGGGGTAAAAATAAATCCTTTTTTTTCATCAAATAATATTTTTTGAAAATTGGTTTCAGCATGTTTTATGAACTTATTTTTAAATTAATTTTATTCCAGTGTCATAGAAAGTATTCTTAAAAATGAAATTTATCTTTTAAATAAACCTATTAAAATTATATTATAGTTAATTTTATTAAATTTTATGAAAAGATTAATTTTCTGATGAATTGTAAAACTTTTAATTTTCATAAAAACAACTTTTATGTATAAAGAGTATACAAAGTTACATTTATAAATAGTTATTAAAGTACACTTTTTTCAATTATATTATAAATAATAAAATTTTGTTCATTTTAATCAATTTTATATTTAATTTCGATATAAAAACTTTTCATTATTAAGAAAACTTTTCGTTTCAAAAGTTACTCTTTCGCTGCACTTGCGGGTTTAATTTTAAATCAAATTATTTCAATTATGTGAATTTAATTAAGTCAAATAGATTCCATGTTATTAATCGGAACAATTAAAAATATTTAATAATTTAATCTTTAATTTTTTTATAATGAATACTAAAAACAATACAAATCTGTTACCCTGGTAATGGTTAAAACAGTTTTACCAAAGTGTTAAACCAAAAATAAGGGTGTGTTTTGCAGTTGGACATTCCAAACCCCTATTTTATGTCCATTTCTATACCTTATAAAATCAAAAAAAATCGAATATATGTCAATTTTTAAGGGTTTTTACTGGTAATGACTTTATCATTTTGTGTTCTTTTTAGAATGTTCAAAGTGGGTCTCCGCCCCCACTTATAAAATGACATCGCCTATCCTCTTTTATCCACACATAAATAGATTTTTTCATACAATAATTTCCAAAATACATTCCTTATATCCCTATATATTACCTATAGTTCTTTTTCTGATCATAAAACTATACTAGGAAGGATTTAGGTATAAACATAAAGTGGTTGTCCAAAGAAGATGTATAGTTCTTAACCATGCATTTTTGTTTTATTTATTCTTCTTCATCCTTAAAATATTATTCATATATGATTAAATAATAACATAAATATATTAAATATAAATATATATTATTATGTTCATGTGATAAACTATATACATATCCTCTTCCATCAAATAGGAAATGAAATTGTTGATCCCGCGTACGACGGACTACCGCCTTGTGAACTAATTTAATTCACTTTCCATCATCACCCCTCACAGATGGATATAATGATGGATTTAATTTTAATATATTATATTTTTGACATAATTATACTCCTGAAATTACAATATCACATATAATTTTTTACCTTCCAATCCATTAGAAATCAATAATGTCACTCGTTCAAATGTGTGGATAATCGCCTCCAGGAAATGTTATGATTATTAATTCATTTTATTTGGACCTGAATGGTAATAAGGATAGATTTAATGAATATATATAATAATTATGATACAAAAATGTTTATTTGAAGGTAAATTACAATTTACTTTTCTTTATTTTTACCAATCAAAAACTCTAAGCAGTTCTCATGTGTATATAAGTCTTACCGTCTCAATGAATGATGTAATTTATTTTTCAAGATATAACATTTATGGATGAATATAAGTACATATATAATAAATATATATGATATTTATATCATGATATACAATTTTCCTAAGATTTCACACTTATCAATGTTCAATTACTAAAACTACTGAACCTAAACATACATGAAAAATGAAGTCGTTATTACCTGAAGTAGTGATTTTAACAAAGAATTGTAAATAAAAAAGTGATAAAAGGTTACTAGTAAATATTATATTTTATAGTATATATTATTATAGTTTTATAATTTTTTTAAAATAAATATAATTTTATTATATTGGATTTTCAGACCCATATGAAGGAATTAAAACCAGAGGTATGGGATTACATCTCAATTTCCATTAATTGAGGAATATTATGGTATTATGCACCTAATTTATTTTATATTGTGAATATAATTATCCTATTAAATTTATTTTAATTAAGCCTTCATAATTCATCATAATTTATTTTTTAATTGAAATTATTTCATAAAAGGTTATTTGAATTGAAAGTTAGCATGTGGTAAGATGTTTGATATCAAAATTTCTTTTCATTGGGTATGTTACATCTTCTTTACATTTGATATTATTATATTATGTGTGAAATTAATTTTTATTATTTTATGTTGTATTTATTTTATTTTTATTTGTATTTAAATTTTATACACACAATCAATTCATTTATTAATTTTCACTTCATCGGTATGGTCTTTGTGAGATATTTAATCTCAATTTCCACCCTATTGAGACATATTTGGTATTGTGAACCCATTTATTTTTATAAGGTGTATCAAAATTACCTTATATATTTCATATCATTAGTTTATTTATATTTATTTATTTATAGTTTCATTTGAATTTATTTCTTTAATTGGGGTTATGATCCAAATTTTCCAAAGTGGTAAGGTTTTATTTTACAATCTCAACATTATTTGAGATTACTTATGTTGAAGTCACTGCTAGTGGAATTATGTTATATTTTGATCTTAAAACCAAAATATTTTCTTATCCTATGGTTATTTTTGAAAATTATATTCTTTAATTTCATTTTCATCTTTTATGTACTCAAAATATCCAAAGCAGGATTAATAAAAACATACTTTGTTTCATCTTTAATGGGGAATCTTTTACATCCATATCCATGTCTTATAAAAAATTCAAGAATTTTTTATGTTCCTATATGATTGTTTAATTTAATTTTTACCCATTATTAACTTTTTAAAAAAATCATTAAAGGGAAAAAATTACAATTTCCTAACAAGGTACTTATTGAATTTTTACTAAAAATGTTAATGGAATCATTGTTTTACAAACCCAAAAAGAATGGAATTTACCACCAACATGACAGGTCAATGTTTTTAATATTTCTTGAAAATTTTCAATGTATATTTTTAAATAATTTTTTTTCATAATATTTTGGAAAATTATTTTTAGAAGTTAATTTCAAATTAAAAATTGTATTTTACTCAACAAAATATTAGGTAAATTTTACGGTATTTATATTCTTCAATAATTAAAACCCTTTACTATAATTATTCTCTACTTTTGATATGTGTTATTGATACTATCCTTATTTCATATCTATATGGATTGTGGTCAGTTTTACTAGTGAAATATCAATATTTTTTAAGCTGGTTTTCCAATATCAATGATTATGTAGATTATTTATTGAATTCTTATTTATCCCATTTATATGATGAATGAATTGGATATAGTGTGTGGTGGAAAACACCTACTATAGACACTCCATTCAATGGTAGGTCTCATGAGACAAAATAATTAGGATATATAGATGTGGAATTACTAATTTATATAAGATTTCATGCCATAAGGCCTTGACAGAATGTTTATGAAGTTACTCATTATGTATTCCAACATTATGCGATTAGTTATTGTTTTCTATGTGATTATATGAATAGTTATGACATATATAGATAAGTTTCAATATCATGTGATTTTTTATATTAAATTATTTAATCATCATTTATTCCATCCATTTTATTCTTTTTGATCAAGTTACTGATTTAATGGAATGCGTTTTTAGTTATTCACTATGTCATATTGATTATTTATTATTTATTCATGAATGCTTATGTTTTTAGAATAATATTACTGAGCATTTAAGCTCACCCCTTTCTTATGTTTATTTTCCCCAAGGTTCTAGGAAGTGTATTATTATTTATATATTGGGATATTATTATGGTAATTATAGTGTTCATAATAAATTAATATGTTTTATTTTAATTTCTCAAATGTATGTGAAATTTGTGTTTGTATATATTTTACAATGACTACTGAACTATTATGTCTATCATGATATGATCACTTGTATCTTCTTCCAAAGTAATAAAGTAACCACCAGATCTGGGTTAGTTGTTTCAGAGACATTATAATTGGTATTGTAGGTTTTTTAGTATAAACATTGGGAACTAGATTTATGAAAAAAAAAATGATTAGGGAAAATAACCCAATGACAATATTTAAGGATAATTATAAGTGTATGATAACATTCTAATGTTTTGGTTAGGTAGATATTATATGGTGTTCCTAGAAATACAACAATGTCGGGATACTACAACTGGAGGTTGTTTTAGAACAGATTCATCTCGGGGTATTAACCCCCCAAAATTGTAGGTAGACTATATATCAACCATCATTCTGGTGCACGGTGAGGGTTTCCTTACCTTGATCATGATATGAAAATCCCAAGGGATATGCTTTCATTAACTAGAATTTTCTTACAAACCATGATGATGAATTAGAGAATATATCCCTTGGAAACCTATAACATTCAATTTTTATATTGTGAAAAACTAATATAAGATTGTTATAGTGTTGATAATGTGTTTAAAATCATATATACACTATTTTAGGTTTTATTTTTTGGTATTTTATCATGATTAGGGATATTTTGGATTAAATTTATCAGAATACAAACCTATGTTTTAGTGTGGTTTTTTTAAAAAGTTACTTGATGAATAATTGTTTTAGATTTATGTGTACATAAGTTAAAAGGCATTGGTAACCTTTGGGGTTTATCTTATCTTTGATGTTGGGTAAATTTTGGGTTATTGCAATTTGGGAAAAAATGATTTATCCTATAGAAAACCATGGGATTTAAAAGTGATTTTGTGACTATATGGTTAATATTAAGTACAACATATATGAAATAGTATATGATTAAGGTAAAAATAAATTAAATAATGATTATTAAGTAGATTTTGTGTAGAAAATTAGAGGGAATATTATTTATGAATTTTTGTATTTTTTTGTGTAAAATGATATTGTAGGAGAAATTTTATTGGGATGAGGTATATATAAACATTATGTTTAACATAGATGATTATTTGGTAAGAATTATATTGAATTTTTTGGAAATATAAGCTAAATGGTTTAAAGGATACATAATTAGGGAATGGATTATGTTGAACTTTAAGTTTTATTATTTCGGTTTTAGAGAATAATATATTATATCTAATCACTTATACTAACCATTTTGTTGTGTTAAGTATTTATAGTTTGAAAAATTCCTTTACACTCTTTTTAATATATCTCGTGATCCATTAAAAGTTTATTTCAGAGATTTAGGGAAAAATCATCTTCAATATTCATTTCTTGGAGTAAAAAACGTTAAGATTGATCAAATAACAACAAAAGGATGAAATTTTTCTTATGAAATTAAAATATCTCTAGAAATAATATTTTTCAGTTTTCTATATCTTGATATTAAAATAATCCATTGACATTAGCAAAATGGGTCTTCATATAAAAATTGTATACATTTACCTTCATTTGCAATTATTTAACATTCTTTTCACCCATCATATATTTATGGATTTTTGGATTTTATATTTATACTGACCATGTTTTCTATCACTAACTTTAAGTACTTGGACTTTATCCTCCACTTCCCTTCCTATATTTTAACTTCTCGCTAATTTTTTCCTTTTTTGGGAACCCAAATATGTGATATTTTAGGTAACCATTATGATTTCCATTTTCGTTTTTTAAAAGAAGATTTGCTATCACTATGTACAATGTGGGTTTTAAATAATTGTTAGAACTTTTATTAAAAATATATATATATAATTATGAGGGTGTAAATTATTTAATCGGGGTACAATGTAGTACCCCTATATTTGAGAATATATACCTCCTTAAACAAATTTCATTTCATGGATAGCTTGTATTACATACAACCTCAATTCTAAATGATCTATAATATAGTATATTGTTATAACCTAGACATTAAATTGGTGGGTTTGAATAATAGAAATTAAATTATGAAAATTATATGGTTTCCACATCAATAAGATAAATTCATTGGTAATTAATTGAAAATAAATATATAAAACAATTATAGTAAAAAATGTTTTCCAAATTTTTTTATGCCCATAATATGTTTTTCTATTAAAAAATTAAATTAATCACTATTAGTGAATTATTTTCTTGAAATTAATTTGTTATATATTCAATAAAAAAAATTATCATTCATCTAATATTTTTTCTAGGTATGGGATAAGAATAAATCATTTTTTATGATTAATTTTTTTTATTTTTTCTAAATTTTGTTTCATCGCATTATGTGCACATATTTTAAAATTACTTTTTTAAAACTTTTAAAAAAATTGATTTAAAAAATATCCCTAATTTTGCAAAAGAATATGAAAAAAAATATTTGATTAAATTTTTTAAAATATTTTGAAATAATTAAATTTTCATTGAATAGTGAAACATATTGATTTTTATTGAAAATTTCATTTTCGTTTAAAAAATTTATAAAGTTGTATTTAGTTTTAAAATTATTTGAAAAGAATAATTACTTCAATTATTATATATAATCCAATTAAGTTCATTTGAATCATTTTTATGTTGATGTTTTGTGTAAAAACTATTTACACATAAGAAAATGTTTTCTTTCAAAAACATCACTTTAATAAGGCATGTAGGTTTAATTTTAAATCAAATTATATAATTTTAATGAATTTAATTAGGTAAAATATATAAAATAATTTTAATCCATATTTTTTATATTATTTAATGAGTAAATCTTAATTTTGGTTCATAATAAATAGTAAAAATAGAAAAAATCTATCACCCTTGTTACGGTTAAAATTGTTTTACTACGGGATAATCCTAAAGTTAAGGGTATGATTTCCAATTAAAGTTGTCAAAATTAAATTTTAAGGCCATTTTTATACATTATAATAACCCAAATTGTAATTTCTGTCCATTTGGAAAATAATAATTAGGAATAACTTTTTCAATTTTTATTTTTTAAAATAAATTTCCAAGTGGGTCCCCTCCCCCACTTATAAAAGGGAACATCCTCTCCTCTCCTACCCACAGATCAAGATCCTTTTGGTTCATAAAAACCCAAATATATTCATTAAAACCATATTGAGAACCTAGTTTCCCTAATTTTATTCGAAATCCATCCTATGATGGCTTTATATATAAACCTGAAGATCTTGTCTAAAGAAGACGTATAGTTCTCAACGATGTGATTTCTTTCTTTTTTATTATTATGACTCATTAAAATCTTCTTCATATATGATTAAATAATAAAAAAATTATATTTAATATATATATATTCAATTATTTTAATTTAATAATCTATATACATATCCTCTTCCATCAAATGAGAAAGGAAACCATCAATCATGTGTATGACAGACAACCACCTCGCAAACCGATGTAATTTTTTTCCATCATCAACTCTAATGGATGGAAATAATGATGGATTTAAAATTAACAATAATATTTTTTTGATAAAATCATACTCCTTTAACTATAATATCAAAACTACCTCTTTACCTTCCAACCAATTAGAAAATGACAACTTCGCTCGTTCGTACGTGTGAACTACCACCTCTACAAAGAAATGTGATTCATTTTTAATTTTATTTTAAAATTGATGATAATAAAGATATATTTAATGAATATATATGATTTATATAATATAAAAATTATTATAGAAATTTTAATTAAAATTTTCCATTATTTTGTTCGATCTGTTGCAAAATAAAAAGAACGTTCATGCGTACAAACGACCTACCATCTCAATGAATGTTGTAATTCATTTTTTAATATATAAATTTTTTGCATGAATAGAAATAAATTTATAATTAATATATATGATATTTAAATCCATATTTAACTTCTAGATATGTTGGAATTCTGATCAATATACTTGTTCTAAAAATAACTAATGAAAACATACATGAATAATAAACAAGTTATTACCCAGAGCAGTGATTTTAAAAAATATTTTTCCATAAATAGGTGATAAAATATTATAAGTAAATAATATATGGTACAATATATATTATTATGGTTATATAAAGGATTTTAAATAAATATTAATTTTTCTTACAGTAGGTCCAGACCCATACGAATGAAGTCATGCCTGAGGTAAGGGATTAAGTCTCAATTTCCTTTCATTGAGGAATATTTTATTGTTATAAAAGTAATTTACATTATATGGTGTATATACTCCCCATTTTAAATTTAAGAACATTAATCCTTAATATTTAAGGGTATTTTAAATTTTAATTCAATTTATTTCATCCAAGGGGATTTGATATGAATGTTTCCATGTGGCAAGGGGTTTCAAAACTCAATTTCATTTCATTGGGTATATTAATATTTCATTGTCATTAACATTATAAGATTATGTGGGTAATGATTTTTTATTATTTTATATTTTATTTATACTAATTTTATATGTATTTAATTTTTATTTACACAATCAATTCTTTAATTAATTCTCACTTCAATTGTATGAATTTGTATGAGATTTCATCTATATTTGCACTCCATCATGACATATTTCGGTTTATACACCTATTTATTTTTATGATGTGTATTTACATACATTTTATATGTTATATAATTAATATATTTATATTATTGGTATTAAATATTTCATATTATGTTATTTCTTTTATAAGTGTTATGATTCATAAGATTCCAAAGTAGTAAGGATTTATTTCAAAATATCATCATTATTCAAGATTTTTTATGTTTAAGTATCTCCTAGAATAATTATATTATCCTCTTATATTAAAACTAGTATATTTTATTATCCTATGTCGATTTTTTAAAATTATAATATTTCCACCAATTTTCATATTTTATGTACTCAAAATACCAAATTGAATTTTTTATAAAAAACAAATAATATTTTCTATTTAGCTGAGAATATTTTCATTCCATGTATATGTATTTTAAAAGGGTTTTAATGAATGTTTATTATATTCCTCTATGATTTTTAAAATTCAATTTTAACCATGACTAGTTTTTTTTTTAAAAAAATTAATGGAATATTTTTTTCATTTTCCAAACAAGGTACTTATTTGTTTTTACCAAAAATGTAAAAGTAATCACTATTTTAACATAATCGACAAGAATATAATTCACCTCTATCCTGAACACTCAGATAATTTAATATTCCTTTAAAATTTATCATATTTCATTAGAAAGAAAATGTTTTTCCCCAATAATTTTATTATTTTTAGTATTTAAAAGTGAATTTCAATGTAAAATGTTAATTTACCATGATAATTATTTTAATGAAATTTTGTGGTATTTAAACTCATAAATAAAAATAAAACTTTATTTTATTATTCTCTACTTGGGATAAATTGTATGTATACCATCATTATTCTTTCTGTAGATGGTTTATGATCAATTTTACTGAGTAAATATTAACATTTTTTTGATAGTTTTCTAATATAAATTTTTATATGGATTATTATTGAATCTTTCATCCGAAATTTCATATTATTAAGCCATTAAACTAAGTAAATCTTGGGTGGGGTACTCTATATCCCATTGATGCTTCGGTGGGTCATGTGAGACAAACTAGTCCGGGTATTTGGTCAAGGACTTACCCATTTATGCAACATTTCTGGGCACAAAGAATTTATGGTATGTTTATGATGTGTTACATTATTTATTCCAACATTAAGAGAAGAGTTATTGATGTACATGTGATTATTTGAATAGTTGTGATATCAATTGATATGTTTTTAGCTTAACTGGTTATATATGTAGCATTATTTGATCACCATTTATTCCTTTCATATTATTCTTCATGTACACTTTATTGATTAATTTGAATGTGTTTTTAGTTATTCACTATGACATATTGATTTAGCCTTATTTACTCATGATAGCTTCTCCGGTATGCATATCCTTAATGAGAATCTAAGCTCTTCCCTTTCTTGTGTTTCCTTTCCCCAGGATTCCAAGAAGTGTATTATGATTAATTTGTATGGATATTCTTAAGGGAATAATGGTTCTCTTAATAAATTACTATACTGAATTTTATGTTTTCAAAATTATATTAAATTCAGGTTTGTATATACTTTATCAATACTAAAAAACTATTTGGTCCTTTGGGATGTGATAGATTGAATTTTAATCTAATGTAATAATGTAACCACCGGTTATGGGCTACTAGGGTCTGGGTCATTACAAATATATACATTAACATATGAAATATATATATGAATAAGGTTTTTTATAATGTTGTTAATAAATATAATTTGATTATTCATGAATTTAATCTTATACACAGAATAGATTAAGACCTGATGTAAGGGATATTCAAAACCACCCTCATTACTTTTTAGTTACTCATTCTCTTTATTTTTATCCATTTTCCATAATATTTTTCACATGTATTTATTTCATACTATATATATATTTTAGTTGCATATATAACTTGTTTATGAGATCATTTAGGGATAATATATGTTTTAAATATCCTTTAAATTTTCCACTTTTAAGAAATCCTAACATAATGGATATTTTTAATTTCTTATTTCATAACTAGTTTTACCTTCATAAATTTTTTTTTAAATATATTCTTAAAAAATATTTTTTTGTAGAACCATCCTTGTTCAATTTTGGAATAATGGGAAATAATTTACTATTTAGTTCATTAAAAATCCTTTTCTCCTTTATAAAAGCATCACCTATGAGGTTTATTTTTATTCTTACTTATCCTTAATCCTTCTCATAAATTTTTCTAAATTAATTTTTTTTTAGAATTTTGATTCATTATTAAGATAAAATAATCTAAAATTATTTAATTTCTTATTATCATGGGAATCCCTATGATATATCCTTTGGTTATTATTTTAGACAGGATTATAAAACCCACTTATTTCTCAGGAGTTTTATCATAATTATGATTTATGTACGGTTTCTTTTCCTTATATTCCACACATATAAATGTATATATTATTATTTTATTTATGTGGTGGGTGGTCAGAGAATTATATATCTCTCCAAAGCATTGAATAATTCTGTATATATCATAGGAGAATATAAAAAGGATTTGAGAGGGAACCCAATCCACCATAGGACTCTATCCACTACATTTTTAAGAGTGGGGAGTGAACCTAATCCGGTTTGACACTCTTTCCACTATACCGATGGAAATGGGGTGTAAACCCAATCCACCATGGGACTAAATTTGTTGAGATATGATGGTATTTTTGTTGAACCTTGACTTATGCTTATAATTTCATGTTCTACAATGTTTCCATACATTTATGGTTATATTAACTTATGATATCATTCCCTAATACCATGTTTCTATTAATATATCAAACACTTTTTACGTGTTACATTTTTTCATTATATATTATGTGTCCTTCTCTCATTACTAATGAAAAAAACTTATTATTTCATGTTAAAAAATTCTCCAATGGCCATGTTTATTTATATTCTTATGTTCTAGACCATTATGACATGTTAATTATTTCTTCCAAACAGGAAATTTGATCTCACCCCTTCTTATATTACCATTACATATGTTTTGAAGCTAAGTATAACTTATGAGAAATCTAAAATGGATTCTACAGTTAGACAATTATGTGTAAGTGCTAAAAATTATCCTAAAATTAGTTACTTATGTATTTGATCCTCATAGACACTAAACATTTTTTACTTTGGATTGAAAATTTATTTTTTGAGTTGTAATGTTTAACTTATATAAATGATATGAAATAAAGATATGTTTATCCTAGGCCATTAGAGTTCCTATAATAGAAAATGTTGGTAATTGTTCAGGATTTTTTTATATTTATTGAATTACAATAAGATAACTGTACTTAAATTTCTATATATAAGTTTAATAGAAATGTTATTTTGTTGGATAATAGATTTTTTTATGTTTTGAGTATGTTGTTTTCCTAAATTCTATATATTTTTCTGGATACAAGAATGTGGATCAGGTTGTGGAACAAATTCACCTAGGCGTAATCACCCAGAAAAGGATGGTTGATTATTATCTTGATCTTTAAATAGTGAATGATGAGTGGGCTTAAGACTATACACCTAGATAGATACTAATGGGGGATATTCTTCGTTAAATCACATTCTATTTGTGATACATTACAAAGGGTATATTATTTTTGATAATTAGGATAATATGTATGAGATAAATCAACTTTAATAAACATAGATTTAACTTAGTGAGTTAATTTGAACATAAATCTAATATGATGGTGAAAAAAGATAATGACATTTTAATGATGAATTTTAAATGTAATTATCTTTAAATATTTCTCTAATTATGTTAATTATTCATCAATTGCATTATCTCGTTTCATTTTTAGAAATGACAGAATCCTAGAGAGAGAGAAAGTAAACAATGGTTGACAAGGACAATGCGGAGATTTTCCCCATAAGAAATATAAATTAATAAGAGATAGAGTAATAAATCTTATGATTATTCCAAGATAGATATCAAGAATTATGGTTAACAATATTGACTTAGAAATGTTTCCAAAAACACTAAAGAAGATATGGATCGAGTCTCATATATGTTGAAGTGATAAATATGATAAAGGAAATAACATTAAATTTCATTTGCATCAAAAAAACATATGAAGGGGCACCAATGGTACAGTCTCAAAGGAACTAGACAATGTTTTATCTGTGGTAAATTAGGGTATAGTGAAACTAATTTACAAATAAAAATAAATAATTTTTTGGACATGGTGAAAGTAAAAAAGGAGTTATTTCAAAGGTACCACTAACCATTTGATGACATAAATGTGGTAAATTTGGGAATTACCCAAATGAATGCCTTAATCCATGGGAAAAAATAAAGATATGTATTAGAAATTTCCATGACCAAGAGAATAAGGTAAATCCAATGTTTCCTCATATACTAATGTTATTTCGAAAAATTATATGGAGCAAGGAACAATGATCATCCACTAATAATTGTAGGTATTGTAATCACAACCTATTCAGCCCATTCCTTTGTGCCTAGTATTTTAAAAAAACTACCAAATCCACTTTTTAATGTAATAAATGACATCCTTTTTGGCTATAGGGGACTCATTACATGGATTTTAGTCCCAATGGTCGTTATATCCCATAGCATGTCCCTTAAGGTCCATATTTTTATAACCATTAGGTTTTATAATAACATCAAATAATCACTTAGATGACTATATGTCGAATATTTAATAAAAACTTATGGTGGTATGATTATTATGTACTAAATTTTTTATTGGAATTTTCCTTGTGAAAATATTATTATTCTTCCTTTAGATAAATATAATGTTATTTTTAAAGTTAATTGGTTCTCTCTTATTGGAGCGAAAAAATTTGGAATAAGGATATCACATTATATATCAACCTATGATAGTATATCAATGAAATAAAGATTATAAAGACACTTAATATTGAAATTATATAATGTGGGTCATGTTATTGAATAATGATAGACTCTTGGATCAAATGGTTAGAGGAAGACTCATTATTAGTGATAAGAATACTCTAACAAAAAAGATATATTATAAAACTTTATAAGGTAGATGTATCTCTAGAAATTGTATCCTAAGTAATGTATGTCTTAAGTATATATTTAAATATTTCATTTTTATGAAATAATTAAAATTGATAGGGAATAGTTTATTTATGGGTGGATAATGTCATCCCTGATATATTAGTATTGACTTTTGAAAATAAATACTATGATTAATAGATTTCTTCACACACAACACCAAACTAAAAATAAAATAATAATTTAAAATTAAATTTTAAAATTTCATTGTTACTATATAGATTTTAGATTAGTTTGTGTAAAAATATAAAACCATATTATTAATTATATGAAGGAAAGAAAATGAATTTTTTAGAGAAAGTTTCCCCTTTGAAGCTCATTTCTTGAGCTTTGAATAGACGTAGCTTCACTAGGGTTTTCCCTAGACCAATCCCAAGAAAAATGCCAACAGTTATCATATGAGAAAAATTATATGAAATAAAAGTTAAAACATAGGGAAATTTCTATGAGATCCACATAGGTGGAATCACCACCCATGATATCCACTATAGCTCACCTTAAACATAGATCATATGAGACGATACAAAGGGGCTATATAACTAGAAATTAAGATGATATAAACATTTAAGTAGTAATTTAATAAGTCATCTATTTAATTTATTATAAAAAATTATATTTTGACTTTATTAATGTAAAATAAATTTTAGTTACCAATTCACTGATAAAATTAACAATATCATTTTATTCTTAAAATTTATTTTTATAAAAATATATTTTCATTTTATTTATTTTATTAAAATAATTATAGTATATATATAATATATCATTGAAATAAATAATATATTAATACCTTTATAATTAGTAATTGATAAGAATTAAACGGAAGAAGAGTTAATATGTTAAAAATTATTTTCTTATGAAAAAATTTTCATAATATTTTTATTTCTTAATTTAAAAGTTAAATTTTATACATCTAGTTTTAATAAATTAACATCATTTTTTATTTATAATAACCAGATTGTAATATTATAAATTTTATCTTTTTTCTAAAATAACTACTTTTTTGTGAATAGTGAAAAAATATAGATTTGGTTAAAAAGGTCACTTTTATCACAATATCATAATAAAAAAATGACAAAATTATTTATAATAATTTTTTTTATAGAAAATATATATTTATAAATAGAAATAAGTCATTTTAAAATACAATTTTATATTTATTAAATCCATGTCCATCATTTAGGTAATTAAGTAATATATTACTATAAAAACTATTTTATTCAAGGATATTAAAAATTAGAATTCATAATTTATAGGAATTAAGTATGAAAAAAATTATTTATTATTTTAGATCAAAAATATTCATATTATTTATTAATGAAAAAATCATTTTTAGTTATAAATATATGATTACATGATTGAATTTATTTTCTATTATAATGGTAAAATTGTTCTTTTTCAAGAATTGTTTTATTGACATTGTTTAAATCTTACTGAATAAAATAAATTAATAAAATATTAATTATTAATATAATATAATTTTTAAACCCATATATAAATATATTATCACTAATTTAATTTTTAATTAATTTTATATAACATTTAGAACACTTATATTTTAAAACATCATTTTTCGATAAAAATGGTATTTCTATATATAATATTTTTTAATTTTCTCATATTTATAAATTGAATTAGATTAAATAAAATGAAAAATAATCACGAACCACAAATTTTTTAAGATGGTATTTCTTCTTTTTTGAGTAAAATATAAATTAAAATATCAAAAAACAAGCTACAAAAGTAAAAACAAAAATGGTAAAGCATACAAATATATTGAGAAATGACACAAAACATGTGTGCAAAATCATGTTTAATATTTTTAAAACCTGAACCCCTATCCAGTATATGATGGACCACTTTTTGACCAATTGACAATTGAATAGTGTCATGGTTTTATTGATATTCATGCGGTATTTACAAAAAAAAACATTTTCATTCCTATATAAAATGATATCACTTTCACCATTTCAATACTACACTTACCCTTTTAATTTTCCATGAAAATGTATCCAATGTTTCTACCCTGAAACTCATTTTCAATTCCATAATTCTCTTTTCTATAAAACTAATCCTAATCCCTTTATTTCCCAAAATACTTTCAAGATAACATTTATGCTCCCCATGTGAGTAATACATACTCCATAAACTTTTCCACTTAATATTCCTATTATAAATCTATTATACACAATATATTATGATAAAATTATAATTTTCAATATTATAAAATTTTATTATAATAATTCCATATCATTTTCCAACCATCCTCAAAAACCATTCAAAATAATGAAGATGATGTCAAGCGTGTGTACGGACTATCTATTCTATGAATTGAAGGATCTATTTTTTAAAAAATCATAACATAGATGATTTAAAATATTTATTTAATGAAAAAATACAATAATTAAAATATGAATAATATTATTAATTGATAAATTATTTTACTTTATACCTTCCTCTCTTTCAATGAAAAATGATAGTTTCACTCTTACAAAAGCAAGGACTACCACCTCTATTGAATAATATATTTCATTTTTCATGTCCACATAACATGAATTACTTTAGAAATGAATCAAGTGTATGAAAATTATTTTCAAAGAACTATTAAAATTCAAGAAGGATGATATTTTAAAATCTATAAATAATATTAATAATAAATGATTATATTAAATTTTATTGTATTAAATGAACATATCAGGGAACCATTCTAAATTAAATTCCATTTTGGAAGCCTATATATGTATATATACATTTTTATAATGTAAAAAACAAAGTATATACACAAATACAATTATTTTTATTAGGAATATATTTTAGAACACCTTGGACAATGGTCCACAATCTAAGAGAGTTACATAGAAATTGGCTGCAAAACCTCAAGTAGCCAAGAAGAACAAGAACAATATTGTAATTTTATAAAATATTTTAACATATAGACCATATCATATTAAATATAAATGGATAAGAAACTTAAAAAATATTTGAATAAAATTTAATTGATTTTACATGAATTTAAGACTATCTGAAGAATGTGTTGGGATCGAAGGTAAGAGATCATCTAAACCACCCTCATTAATTTTGAGTTACAAGTCCACTTTTTTCATCCTTTATATAAATCATTATATCTCATATTTATTAAATATTATTTATATATGACCCTTACAGATATACCTATTTTATTTTACATCAATTTTAGGGATAATAAATTTTTTATATTCCGTTATAAATTCCATCTTTTAAGTAAACAAATCATTAAGGAACTTTCTAATTTTTAATTTCAAGAAAAGTGTCATTGCCATAAAATGATTTTAACCATGAATTAATTATATAAAACCTCAATATTTTTTTTGTAAACCTCTTAGTTAAATTATAGTTTAATGGAAAGTAGTACACCATTTTCTTCCTTAAAAGATCATTTCCCCCTTTTTGACAATCATCACCTTCATGGTTCATTTTTATCATTACTTTTCATTGATAATTCTCATGAATTTTTATATATTAGAACTTAATGATAACAAAATAATATTATTTATTAAAATATGAACATCCAAACTCATTTATTTCATTATTATCTTTCGAATCTATAAGATATAGCATTTTCCTGTGCATTGAGATAGGATTATCAGACCCACCCCCTTATCCTGGGTTTTATATTTCCTATGATTATATATGGTTTTCCAATCATGTGTCACAAGTATTAATGTATATATTTTTATTTAAATTATGTGATGGGTGGGACTAGAATTATATATACCTCTAATTATTTTGGTTAACCTATATATCTCATGAGATAATATGAGAAGGATTGAGGAGAGAGCCCAATCCACCTTGTGGTTAGGTCTACTATGTTTATAGGAATGGAGAGTGACCCCAATAAACTATGGGACTCTATCCACTATGTTTATAGGATTGGAGAGAAAAATCAATACATGAGGTGAAACTATGTACTATGATAATATGGTATTGGTATGGATTCATAACGTCTTCTTATGATTTCATGTTTTATGTTTTTTCAATATATTTATGATTTGATGAAATTATGATATTATTCCATTATACTATGATTTAATAGTTATCTCAAAATAATATTTCATGGCACATGTTTTCTCATTTATGATTATATGTTTCTATATCATGACTTATTGAAACCAATTTTTATGTCATGCTCTTTTAAACAAGATATTTATCCTCTATCCAAATTTTATTATATTCCTATGATATAACCAATGGAACCAAGGCTGGAAATTCATGGAAATAGTGTATCATTTGTTTTTTTTCAATATTCACATTGATTATCAGAGATTTTTTAAGGAAAGGGACCTTGTAGTTTAAGTTGACAATAGTAATAAACGTGGTGTTGTTTCCCAATGTCTGAAAATTTTTGGTCTCGAAAATATAGAGGAAGAGGCTAGCATAACAAATGGGTGTTTTCTAGAATAAAAACTTCATGAAAATGGTAATGTCAAGAGTTTCATGAAGACTGGGTTGAGGATTGTGAAGATGTGGAGCATTGAGAATGGAGACAATGATCATCGTGAATACAAAAATAGTAGCATCATGACTACATGATGTATTGAATGTGAACTCTGTGACTACATCAAATTATAGTATACCATAATGAAGGGAGGAGTGATACAGAGTTATTTTTGGTAGATCTAAAAATTTCACTAGAGGTGGTGGATCATCAGGAACAATGAGCCTAAAAAATATAAGGCTAACTCTCTTCACTTCAGAAAGAAATTATCATGGAAAATCTGCAATCTCTTTGATTTCTTAAAGATGGGGGACCTTAGTGAATCAAGGTTTCTATGAGATATTGGGAATCCTTAAAATACAATTTTAGTCATGATTGATGCCAATTCTTATTATTAATGTGATATTCTCAATTATCGGTTATACCAAGTTGAATCGGTGAGCTTCTCAAAGGTAGTATGTTCCACGAAGGCAGGGGTGCTTTAAAAAGGAGTGAGATTCATGAATGGAAGTTTTGAATATATATTTTTCAGTTAACATGGCTTTCAGTGTACATCAACTCATGTCTACCATGAAAGTAGAGGATCATTCTAGATATGGAAAAAAATTAATTAAGAACCACTGAATTAACCTTCAATTCAATAAACTAAGTTATAATTCTCTCAAAGTAGTGAGCTAAGGGGAGTCGATGGAAGTGTTTCATGGGACACAGTGTGATATCCATAAAATCTTATAAATGCACCGTTCCTAGCATAGATCGACTATGTAAAGACTTCTATATTCCACAAATAGTGATGATTAGTGGATGTAGGTGTGACCAACACACTGGCGGTGTCTACTCCATTGACAATCCCTTAGTGGTGAAACAAATGAATTATTGTGTTGCCTTACTACTTGTGGTTGTTTTTATTATAGAAAATTACCATCAAGCAGGTTTAATTGGATTCTACCAACATGGGAACAAGATATTTTAATTGAGAATAAAAATTTGACACCCTAATTCACCCAAACCCTCTCAAGGTGTTCTAGGGACCTTCAATTACCAATGAAGACATGTTGATGATTTTTTCCCTTAATGAACATTTTATCTCACCACACTTTTTGTTTACATTTAATATGTTATAATGAATTGTATAAATAATGATAATTCTATAAGATATTTTGGTTTAGCATAAGTTTGGAGAAATGTTTTACAAGTATCTTAATAAAAATTACTGATGTAGTCAATACTCAAAGGCACTAAACCTTTATTTATTGGGATTTTGTGATTATTTTATGGGTTGAAATGTTAAAATTGTATAAATAATTTAATATAACTATATTTTTAGGATAGTTTAATATAAATTTCAATAAATAAAAACTAAAAACCATTCCAACGGATTTTTTTTCTAACAATTGTTGATGTGGTAGAGGTTATGATGGGGTTAAGGTTATGGTGATGTTATGGTGGTTTTAATGTGATGGATGTAATGATATAGAAATAGTGGTGATTTTATGGCTATGATGACGTTGTCATTATTTTGATATAGTAATAATGTTGATTAGTTCGATCAATTGATATGGTGATATGATTTTTGGATTCCTATTTTATTTTTATATGATTCTGAAACACCAAAATCGGTATCCTTTAATTTTTTAGATAATATTATCGCTATGAAAGATTAATTTTGATGGATGAAATATTGGTTATTTATTATTTTAGCATATTCCAATAATCCAATAATATTATGATAATTTATTGCCACCCTTGTTAAATTATTAAAGTAAATTATTGAATTAATATGATCATTGAAGGGGACACAAAATTAGATTATAGTTATATGATGCTATGATATTATATATTACATTGGACTTTTTTACCTTCCCAATCCTATTAATAGTTATATATTGTCTTTTCTAAGTTTATCTCACTCATGTCTATCGTAGAACATTTATTTTATAGGGATGTTGATGTTGTTATAAGTTTGAACTTATTAAGTACTCCTAAGTTCTCACCCCTCTACAGTATTCTTTAGTTATTTTACCAGACTGTTTATTTAAGTTCACTAATTTTTCTATTTAGGAATTAGGATTGGAATCTTGGATATCATTATAGAATTTTCTATTCTTTTAATATATTAATTTACATGTAGAAATGTTTTGGGGTTGGGATTTGTTTTCATTTAAGCATATAGGTGGATTTGATTGATTTTTTCTTTACATTATTGGAAATTATAAGGGTGTTTCCCCCATATGTGTGATATATATCATCAATTTTAGTCACAAATCCATGTCCAATTAGGTGAGGTATTTGGGGGACTAACTTGTATTCATATCCAATCAAGATAGGGTTTTAGTGGGGGTAGGTTACAGAAAAGTGGTATCAAATATTTTGGCTAAGATATAGAATGGTTTTTGGACTTTTTTGTAGGCGATTATTGCATAGGTTTGGTAGGAAAACAATTTCCTTTATCTAAACCTATGATTAAGGTAGCAGACAACCAAGAACACATATATTTAGTACCACCTGTAAAATATGGCATAACCCATATTATCAATGAGAGACTGGCTTGGTCATGGGTATCATGGTCTAATGTGATCATGTATGAGGAACACAACATACAACTAAGCATGTTTTGGAGAAAAACACACTTATTTTTCCGTGGAAAATTTTTCAAGGGTGCATGCATCATTATAATACGTGGAATTTAGGTTATAATATTTTATTAAGTATTTTGTGATTATTTATACTAATATATACTGATATTGTATTTCCAATATAATATTTCGAATTAATTTTTAATAAATTGAATCATGTATGATTAAATATTATTTCCTATAATTATTTACTTAATATAATACTTGAAATTTTTTTCCAAATATTCCATGATTATTTTTATAATTTATTTTTTATTTCATGATAATTAAAACATATCTAATTACATGTTAGGAAATAAATATGTTTCTTTAAATTTATATAGTTATTATTCTAAAGTTTTCAATTAATTATAGTGAATTTCTAAAAGATTAATAATGTAATTTATGATTAATTTTTTATTAAAATAAAATATTTTGGAAAAAAAATATGTAACAACAAGTTTTAGATTTCAAAAATACTTAATATGAAATGTTGATCCTTTTTTTAATTCTGAAAAATTATTTATGAAGTCTGATTGAATGAAATGAAATTTGTAATAATTGATTCATTTAATTAAAGATCATACTATAATATGAGTTCTTATTAATTAAAATATATAACATAAAAAAATGTAGTGATGAATTCCTCGTATATATTGTTCTTAAAAGGAATTAATGATGTATTATTTTAACAGAGAATTTATGATGTATACATGAAATTATTATTGTAGAGATCATGTCTAATATTGACAGATTATATAAGAGTTTTATATGAAAGTAAGATAAAATATGTGACATGTAAATCATTGTTTATGCTATATTGAGCATGAATGGTTCATATTGTTATAACATCATTTAAATTTTTTGAATTTTTTATACCATTTCTTAATTATAAAGAATGACAAAAATAAATTTATTTTAACTAAGTGAATTAAAATTATGATAAGATAAAAATGAATGAATTAATATTGTAAAAGTATTATGAACTGTTTTTTATAATCCTATTTTAATTTTTTAATAATTATATATGATTATTCCATTGTATATGAATATTCCTTGGAAGCAGAGTATATAAAGATTCTATAGAGTAAATGTATTGCTCCATGCCCTGGAATTGGGCCCTTCATGGTGACCTTAGGTATGTTAGTTATGTTTTATTTTATACTTTTCAATGGGACATCATTAATTTGAATTTTTTGGGAATGTTATGTCTCGTAGTCTTTTGTTGGTCGATAGAAAAGTTTTGGGAAGTAAGGTTCATCAAAAGGTGACAAGTCTACTCCTTCTTATATAAAACAATGAAGTGACAATGATGCTAATTCCATAATACAATTTTAATGAAAAAAATCATTGTAAACTAATTTATATTAAATAAATTAATCCTCATGATAAAATTATTAATAATTATTTTAAAAAGTTATAAAATGGGTTTTGAATTATAAAGTAATAAATTATTTAAAGTTGTTTATGGTTTATTTCAAAGGGATTACTATTTCGAAATTAAGTTGGAATCATAGCCCAATTTTCCCCACCCACCCCTCCCCCATTTCAACAAAGTAATGGTAGTTCACCCATTCTATTTAATATGGGACATCAAGTGGCTATAATGCTTTGGGTTTTTATTATTTTATGTTTTGTTTGGAATATCTAGGACTAAAATAATTTGTGATATATTAATAATAAGGCACCATAAATTATAAAACCTTTATTTTTATTTCTTTTCGATTTTTAGGTTATTTGGGGTGTTTATGGTAAATTGGAGGGTGAGTGTTGAGTTTAAGATACAATTTTTCATGGGATTCTAATCATGATTTTGTTAGTTCTGACATAGTGTAAAGGGTCTTGAAGAGAATCCTTTTCTTTATAGACCTACAATTTCTAGTCTATACTCTTATAAATATGGGAAATAAATCTCAATTAGTAATGTAAATGACCCATATTTATATGGAATCACTCTACAATTGTAAAGGAAATTAACCATATGTATAGGGAATCACTCTCCAATAGTAAATAAAATAACCCATACATATCACCCTGTGCCGTAGAAATAACCTATATGTATCATGACTATATCATATTAGTGTCCCATTCATATCATATTTTGTCACAGAGGTGACATATACATATCATGCCTTTTTCATGGATTTAGACCATACATATTACCCAATGTCTCAAGGGTCAAATATAGGTATCATACCATTATCATGGAAGTAACCCGTAAGTATATCCCTATGATGTAGAGGTGAAAAATATATCTACTACATTTTTTATAGAAATTACCTCAACATATCACCCTTTATCATAGAGGTAAACCTTAGATATCACCCTTCCTTATATAAATTCCAGGTATGTATTTCCTTTACTGTGAAATCACCCTTACATATCACAATTAATCTCCAAATATTGGTGATCATTTAGTAAGTAAGATTAATTTAATTCATGTATTAATATATTAACTTTCATAAAATTTTATACCTTTTTCACACCGATATTGAATCTTATTTCAAATTTAATATTCATGTCATTATTCATAAGTTGTAATATATATTTAATCATATTTTATGATTGATAAGGGGAGTATCAATCATAATACATTATATATAAATGCAACAATTTTAAGTATTTTGAAAGTTTTAACTTTTTGATAATTAATGTAGTGTGACATCATTCATTAATAATGAAAATAAAGATGGTATAAAGAATTTTAAAATGGAAAATTATTTGGTATATTTTTTTTAAATCTTCAAGACACACCTGACTAGCCATGCCACATTGTAATTTTCTCTATTGTCCTGTAAATTATGGAATCTAGATTTTTTATTAATTTAAGGTGTATCCTTCATTCAGATTGACCTTAACATCTTCTCTCAAACACAAGGTGGTGTTGAATTTCAATTTTTAGGGCCATTACTATCCATGGAATATATATTTCCTTTTGGTTCATGTGATCTATTTCTTCATCTTTTGAAGTTCCTTTCTCCTCCTTTTTTATTTTTATCTCTTTCACTTCTTATATAATGGTCAAAATAGTGATTTTTTGACTTTATTAGTTGGTTTTATGTAGATTGATGACATGTAGGTTTTAGGAAGTTTTTCATATATCCCTTGGTAGTTGGATTCAACTATTTTAATGTGGAATTTCTTAGCTCTGTTGAGGTAGGGGGTTTATAATTTTTTCTCATATCTATTGAAATACTATATTTCTTTCCATGGTATATATTTTTCATTTTTACATGTATTGATCCTACTACCTTATGACTGTTAACCCCTCAAATATGATGATACTAAATCTATTCCTTCCTTAATACCTCTAAAAAATGGTTAGAATTTTCATCATTCTCTTTTATTAAAACCCACCCTTTGAAGATTGTAATTTTTCACTCCTTTTATTACCCCATACATTCACAATATAATTTTTTATCCATAATATAGAATCTCATCTCTAGTATGGTAACTTCTTCGTCTTCCCTCAACTATGTGGGTTTTTTCGTCTAAAGGAATGGAATATTATATGGTTTCTTTAATTCCATATGTTAATTTCTTCTATTAGGCTCATTGATGTGAGGTTTTTTGTGGGTTAAGGTGATTTTGTATGATTCATATTTTTTTAGTTTCTTTAATTATTAGTTTTATCATGTTTGGTTTATCTTTCTTCTTTTACTAATTATTCAATTTATTCTTTGTAATAATGTTATTTTTATGCAATGATACGATCATGATAAAAAAATATTTATTAATTGGTGGTACTATATATCCCATAAATATGGGGAAGATTTTTAGAGAATGGAATTGGAAATCTGGAATCTTAAATAATGATGATAAATAAGAAATTTTGAGAATATTTAGACGGATTATTATAATTTTTTTATTCATTATTTGTTGAATAATTACTATTGTATTATGTTAAAAAAATTATTATGAAATATTATGTGTATATGGTAGGTGATATAAAATGAATTAATATTTGTAATAAAAAAGGAACCCAATAATTTTGGAATCCTAAATGCAAAAATGAATTGGGTTGGTAAAATCTATTGTCTTGTTAATTTTTTTCATTTAGAGATGGATTTATTGTATTTTTATACTAATTAGATGTGTTGGTTGTATTTTTGTTTATCTATTATGGGTATTAAATTACTTTAAACTCTTTCCCCATTACTATAATGTTTATATTGGGCCTTGGGTTAATTATGGAGATTTTTTATGTATGCAGAAGGGCCTAGTGTTCAAGGTATGTTTTGTTATGGTGTTTAGATTTATTATTGAGATAGTTTAGAATGACTTAGTAATGGGAGAAATAGTATATCGGGTCATGTATTATAGTTTTATTTAATTTTATGGGTATTTCTTGGTATTTGGTTAGTGTTCACTTATGAAGTGGTGTTAGTAGTTTTAAGGATGGGTTGTTTCTATGTCTTGGTTACTATTAAATGTGAGTTTCTGTTTAATTTAGAAAACTTCTTAATTAAATATTAAGTTAAGTGAATAAGTGATGGGTAAGATAAAAATTTAGTGTGGAGTTATAATAACACTCTGTAGTGATGAATTGATAACATTTGTGATATTTATTAAATCATGAATTATTGTGAATAGTTTACTATCTAAAATATGATTTTATCTCTTTATATTACCTTGTAATGATGCATTAAAACATATTATTCATTTGATATAAGTTTTAACAATCATAGATCTTTTGAGTATTGATATGTTCCCTAAAGGAGAGGTTCTGTAGTCTCTTTATACTAACCCTATAACATCTAAGGCCCAATATCCTAAGAATGAACCGCCCATAGAGGTTTGAGGTAGCATAGTGGTTGAAACTATATCGAGTCTTTTATTATAGGACTTACTGAACCCATGATCTATCACACTTATTAAACATGATATACAAAAAAATTTATTATGAGTCTCTTCTATCACCAAATTGATGGGTGTTTAGATCTGGAAAAAAATATATCTAGCTAACCTGTACTTCTATAGATAGGTGGGGGATATGAAGTAGGAATCTTCAGTATCTAGTCTTAAGGAAACAAGATTATCTTTGAGATCCTATGTAGAATGTAACTCCTCGTCCATTAATGATCTAGTATCCAATGCCTCCAATTATCCAAATCTATCTTCTTCATTATCACTACTATCATATGGAATTCATGGATGGATGGGATCCTTGGAAAAGTTTTAATTCATAACCAATAAATTCATTCTAAATAACATGTCATTAATCACTATTCTTAATCCTAAACATAATACTAACTCTATCCAATAGTATAGATTGGTTTTTCATATTAGGAATTGTATACATGATAGTACATTGAATAATAATATATCTATTTTCTTGAAAACAAATAATATACAAGTGAATCTAGTGAACTCCCCATCATAGATCATCACTGTAGAAGTTATATGGTCCATGTTATTGGTGTACCTATCAATCATTTGAAAAAAATAGAATATTAAGGATAGAAATATATTTTTTCAAGATCTACAAACATCCAATATAGGATATCAAATTTGGATAAGAGGGGGAATCATCAATAATATCTATGATTAGTATAAAAAATTATAGGAATATTTACTTCTAGAACATTATTAAGGTATTACAATATTTATTATTAAGTGTTGATCACATGCTTAATTCTTTTAATAAGTCAATATGTGTAAGTAGATGGAGTAGTGTTTCCTAGAGAATGGATACATCTAATATAAATGGATTTCATGTTTGGAAAATTCACTTTTGAAACTATAATGATTTGTGAAGTGATCTTATGTTCCAAGACGTGTGTTATTGATGACATATTGTTTTCTAGGAGATGAATAAAACCATTTCCATGAAAAATAATGAAAATTTCAAGATGATGATTTAAGTGAAGGCTATGGAAACATATAAGATTATATTTTCAAAATTATGTTCTTAATATAAGAAGGTAGGCAGTGAATCTTAATTTGAGAATGCAACGAATTCATAGTTTCTATTTCCAAGTATTACAGTGGTGGCCTTATTAAAAATATGGGCCATCCCACCAGCCTACCTAGGCTTGTTCGACCAAGGGAATATGTGGGGCCAAGTATACCACACTCAAGGGAACTAGCCAATGACAACAAAGGGGCGTCATATGGGAGTTGGTATGCTTAGATCCCCCATATTGAATGTGGTCCCATGCATAAGAACCATGGAGAGTGTACCTGAAGCTGTGCGTAGGTTGGGATACAATCCCATCAGTGTCTGTGGGAAAGTGAAGGTGAATCGTGGCTCATGAGGTAGTGGTGTGAAAATGCAATGGTTGCCAAACCCCATAGATAGTTTAATATATTGGTGGTCACCATTTTTCATAAATCATATAGAATTCTCTTCAATAATTTGATGTGGTACATGCTTTGTTACATAAAGCTCACCCTTCAATTAAAAATATAGAAAGAATTAGCATCGTTCAAACAAAGAGACATTCAGTATCTGATCGACCATCCTATACATGTTTAAATTAGTGTCATCATATTCAACCTCTCAAAAGGATACTTTCCACAGATTCTCGAGAAAACTGTCCACCACAAAATATTGAGACAAACTCGATTATACCAAGAGCATACATGTAATCGATTAATCATGCATTCCAAGAATCGAAGAAGGATCCGTCCAACGATAATAAATTTTTTTCAATGAAGAATAAGTCTTATAAATATTCACTAAATTTTCATAATTACATCACAAGAAAAAATATTTGTCAACACATGATGATCTTTAGATCATGTGAAACTAGGGAGACAACCGACCAAGTACTAGTGATATCTCATAATGGCATGTGAAAATTCATTGAATCCATCACATGATGATCATCATATATTAAACTATGAGAATCACCCATCTTAATAGATATTTTAAAATGTACTATCATGATATTTTCTAAGATTATTCCCACCAAGGTATAGCATGATCAATGAAGTGATCAAGAGAAGCTATCACTTGATCCGTAAAGAAGCCAAAATCCCCAACATTGTTGAGCTCCTGAGATCCTAGGATATTTGATTAATTCATTTTCATTCCTTAAAAGTTTTAGATAGGTGTTTTAAACTCTCAAATATAAACCAAGTTATATCCTAGAAATCTCTTCATTAAATAGAACAATATATTATGAAAATGGAGTACACATGTGATTCATTCACAAGAAAAATAAGAATCTCACATATTTACATCACACAATGGCGGCTCCCATGATTATTTTGGTCTCATGAAGGAATTTTGAGAATGGTACCACATAAAACCACAGTATCATGAACAAAAAACATGCCTAAAATCTATTTATTGTAATGATATTGAAGTAGTAACCTGTAGATAGTAATATTTGTCACGTAGAGAATTTTTGTGACGCATCATTGATCTTGCGAATATATTTGACAAGGAAACCATATGCAACACCTCTTTCCATGTGAAGGAACTTTTGAAAAGTTTTTGGGTCATAAAAATCACATACTCGAAGGTAGTGGGTCATCATGTGATCTCTTCAAGAACAGAAAATAAAAGAAGCTATGAGCCACAGTTCGGTCATGAAAAATAATTGAACATATATTGTGAACCATTGTTGATAATGAGAAGGAGGTGGAATAAACCCACAGAATACCTTCATGTGAAAGTAGAATGATTTTTCATGCAACCCAAGAAAATCATGATTTCAAAAATATGAATTCCTTGATAAACAAATTTTTGTAGTGCATGGATACATAAAATGCATGCTTGTATAATATATTGAGAAGAAATCCAAATAAAATGAAGAACATGAATGGGATCATCTATAAACATTAACAAGAATAGATACCTAAAACTCTAACTAGATGTACAAAATAATTGATATCATAATTGAATATGCAAAGGTTTTTGATTCCATGAAATTCGTGCAATGTGTGTACTTAAATTGATAATCCAAGAACATAGTAAATTGATATTTCCAAGTATTATTCTAATAGGAAATATTGCTAAAAATTTTATTCCTCACATGTAGACATCCTATTGATATTAGGACTTCATCAGAAAAAAGGAACCATATCCCACACATATGTGGAAATGAGGCGATTGATCAGATACAAGTTATTAAAGATACGTGGACATGATTTTTAGACTAAAATTTTTCTAGAAGAGTACAAGCGTAAGGGTGATCCAACATGCTCATGGAGGAATATCAATAGATCAAACTATAGTGGATCAATTCATTGAATAAATGAGTAAGCTTCTAAGTTGAAGATGGAAGCAGTAAGTCCCTTGTGTGATTAAGGAAAAGAAGTTTCTAGTTCTGATTCTATAGTAAGTCAGTGTGGATTCTAGTAACATTATATAAAGAAATATAAATAAACTCTTGTGTGGATTTTAGAGAGATATAGTGTGACTTTATATTGACATTTTTAATTTATTTTAATATTATAGTGTAGAATCATTGTTGATAAGAATAAATAACATGGTAAGGAATAGGTCTTTGAGTCAAACCTTTTAAATCCTTCAGTTATGTGTCTTTGTATTCATAGAATTATTTTAGGTAAGGATGAGAGATACAAGAAGATTGGATCAAGTATTTAACTAACCAAAATGGTTTAATCAAAAAAAAATTAAAAAGGGATCACTAATTCACCCCTATCCCCTCTTATTTTTCTCAAGCTGATCTGGGGACTTCATTAGTAAATAACCTTTTAGAAATAAGATTCTAAAGTGATAATTACCCGTAATGAATCAAAAAACCTGGAAACTATAAAACATGGAGTCAGTTAGATGTATTTATAATGAAAAATCCAGAAGTATCATGTTTTTCCATGATTTTTTTCTCTCACTTGACATGGGATCTCTTAGACCATTACCTATTTCTAATATAGTTTATCAACTCAGAAAAGGGTTATCATTTATTTTTCTTCACCCAGATGACTACTTTGTATAGTGACTTCCTAAAAATAGTATAATATTATTTGAATAGTTTCATGGTTGGGAATTCATTAGAGACTCTTCAAAATAAACTCAGGTTGTTGAAAGTTCATATACAAGAGTGGGTGGCCAAATGGATGAACCATAAAACTAGACAGGTGGATCTAAAAAAGGATATTATCCAAGAGGACTTGGAATTGAGGATAAGTTTGTAAAAATAAATATTCATTAGATTTTCCAATAAATATAGGATATTAACAAAAATACAACTGGAGGAAGAAAGAAAATTTTTAGAATGATTGAGAGGTCATTGGCATAGAGAGGGAGATAAGAACTCGGCATTTTTTTATGCATATATAAAGGAATGTAAATTCATGGTAATTTTTACTCTACTTCTTATAGATGGATCATTCACTAGTGAGGAGAGATAATTGGTCCTTTAGTTGTTTCACACTACCCTTTAATTCAGAAAATTTTGTGACTTAGAATTGATTCTGGTTATCTAAAATAAGTTGGCAATGAATCATTCCTTATTTATGTTCAACGCTCTATTTAAAATAACTAGACCGTGATTTTTAAAGTAGTTACAATGGAGGAGGAAAATAAAAAATCTATATGTAGTAAAAACATGGAATGTTACCCAATCTTTGAAGGGTTTTATGGTACAATATATATTGTTTTATTGAAAATAATTAAGAGATATGTTACTAGTTTTCTACAAAAATAATTTAAAGGGGTTCCACTCTCTAGATTCACCAATGTTATAAGATCAGTACTCATTCCCAAGTTATATATCAAAAACTCCTTCAACCATTATAGACCTATTATTTTGGGTAATATTTCTTATAAAATCCATGCCAAAATTTTTAATTAAAGACTCCAATATCTCTTTCTCAACTTTATATTGTAATAGAAACATGGGTTTTTCAAATGTATTAACATATAAGGATCTACTAAGTTTACTTAAAATTTTGAAAGACCTCGATTGAAAAATATAAGGATCCAATATTATGGTGAAAACGATATCACCAATTATTATGATATAATGGAATGGAAAGTTATTTTAAAGGTAATGGAGCATTGTGGTTTATCGTAGTGGGTCTGATAATTATTTTCCATATTTATTCCTCTTCATTGTTATTTATATCCCTCATTGGAATGAATTTTGGATTTTTAAAGTTGTCAAAATGTCTTTAACAAGGTGGTATATTATCGTTTATATTCTTTATTCTCACTCAAGACTTTCTTAGTAGGAATATCAACAACTATATTTTAAATGTGGAAGTGATGTTATAGTGACCCTATCCTTTTAAATATAACATTACATGATTTTAAGAATAATTATACCTTATATTACAAGCTAAGGATCATAAATTCTAGTGTCTTGAAAGACTAGGTACATAAAAATGAAAACATGGATCTAAATAAAAAATTCCTTTATTTAATATTCAAATTGATCTCCTAACACCCATTATGCCCAAACATCTACATAGGGTAACCTAGGGAACACATGAACAAAGGGATGAGCTAAATAGACCAGTAAGGGAATAAATATAAAAACAAATAATTATCACATCGGATAGAAGGCATGACATGATGATATAAAAAGGCATGTAACATATGGAATCATAACATATAAACATGGAATCATATAAACATGGAGTCATAATAATGTGGTAGCACCATAAAACAATACTTTAGAATGATTCAAGGCTACCCTCCTAGAACATCGTACAATGTAGCAAAATCCAAGGCTAATTGTCATGATCGTCGCATATGGTAGCACAAGCCAAGGCTAACCACCAAGACCTATGCACATGGTAGCACAACACAAGGCTAACTACCAATACCATCGCACATAACATCTCATGAGACTCAAATTTAACAAATGAATTCGAGTTATATCTAGGTACACCCATCTTAACTTTTCATGATTACGCTTTCCACATTTAGAATCATACATAATCAATCTTACATAAACATGAGGGTAACCCATGGAAATAATTGGGTACCATATTCTTGCCATAAAGATAACAAATGGGTGTATCATCAATGTGTCCATGAAGGAAAGTATCTAAAATATACATGGACATTAATAAGTGAAAATAGGCATGTATATTGGTAATTGATTTCAAGTATAAGTGACAACATTCAAGAAAAGTATTTAAGAAATTTTTCCATTAAAACATTTTTGTGTGGTTTTAAAGAAAATATTATAGAGATTTTAAAATAGAAAAGGGACCAATACTTTATATAAAACCAGAATTTAACCTATATGGTTATCATAATAAAAATTACTGATTTTATAAAGATAATGGTTTATTAAAACATAAGATATAGTGAACTTGAAATCATGAAAGAATTCAGGATGTTCCCTCAAAACAGGTATGCTTATAGGGAAGTATTGAGGAGGGAATCACGTGAAAACATTTAAATCCATGAAAGATAATGATGAAAGGATATTTATAAATTAATTTGTAAAATTTAAATATAATTTGTAATATTCACATAAAAATAGAAGATAAAATCAGTTGGGTAAAAATAAAGATAGAGAAACCTGAAGGAATAATGGAGGTTTTAGTATAATCCCTTACAGATTATCAGTAGGGTATAGGGAGCACATAAGAGGGATTAGTGAAAGATAAAATGGTTTATAATAACTTATAAAAAATTTGGGATGTATGGGGGAGGTTTAAAATCATACCCCATCATTAGGGCTTACACATAGAAGGGCATAACTTTGAGGGCATTCTTGAATACAAGTGAAATAGAGAGAATCTCTTTCCTTAAGTATAATTGGTGTTCTACACTTGATATTAATGATCGGAATAAAAAAATTAGGTTCATTAATTAATAATTAAAAATACTATTATATATGTAAAATATTAATTATAACATTTTTTAAGTTCATTCAAGGTTTTTTGATGGGTTAAGTGGTTCAATTTCATTGCTCGGGTCCGTTTGTTTTCTTGGTTTTTACGATCAGTTTACTTATTTTCATGAATGAAGAATCATGTAAGATGGGTATGGTTGTACAGAATTTGAGTTATATTTTTTTATTTAACATACATAAGGTTACGAGTTTTTAAATTTAATTTTTTTACTTTTAATGAAGTTGAATCAATCAATAAAACTTTAGGGATAACCTTTTGGGTTTATTGGTGGTTTTTGATCACTACATGCTGATTTTTCATTAAAATTTAATATCAGGTGTACAAAAAGTTTATAGAACCTTTAATAGGATATATTAAATAATAATATTTTTTAATCCTAACAAAATGATTTCCTGACTAGAATTGAATATGGTAAAAGAAATCGAAAACCCATCGTCCTTGAATGTGGTAAATTGACAGATCTCAGATGGTGTCTTTACTTCTAGTATAAAAGAAGTGTAAAGAAGAGGGGATAATATCTTATTACATTATCATAAAAAAAATTACATTAAATTTAAGGTACTGTAGTTTTCATAACATTTGTACGAGGATACGTAAGGATAGAAAAAAACAAATGAACATGAAGAGAAAGTAAAATAATTGAAAAGAGGAATTTACCTCTTGAATCAATCTTTATTGAGAGCCTCTTAAGGGGAGAGGATTTGGTCTTTTGAAGAGACTAATGGATTTTGGTCATGGGGGAGCTTGGGGAGAGATTTGGGTAGAATTTAGGAAAGGAAAAAGGATTGAGTTGAGTAAAGAGAAGTTGGGAGTGTGGGTGGTTTTTATAGTGGAGGGGAGGAGGGTTTTCTTAATATTTTAATCATTAGTTTATTATTTTTCTATAAGAAAAGAAACAGTTATGATTCCATGAATAAATATAGTAATAATTTCATGTTAATTCGAAATAAGTTTTCTTACATCAGCCATTATTCTAGGAATATTCCATTTATCTTGTCATCATTATATACAGTAAATTACTGTATTTCAATATTCATAAAAAAATCAAGTATTTTAGAAAAATCCCAAAAAAAACACCCTACCTGTTTTTTAATGTGTAGATTTCAAAAATTAACTCCATTTTTTAACAATAATTTTTTAAATTTAATTATTTTATTTTTAATTAAAATCATAATTTAATTGAAAAATATAGATTTTAAAACTGTAACTGATTTTATAATGTTTTTGAAAATTGCATAAGGTCTTATAAAATAATCATAAATCCAGAAGAGTTAAAATTCATAATTTATGAACACCTTTCAGGAAAATACATTTTCTTCAAAATTAATTGATTGATTTTAATTATTTATTTATGACTTACCAAAATACTAATACTTTTACTACAGTCATATTGTTACCCATAAGATGCCTAAATTTTATTTATACAGTCAGGGGTGAGGTTACTATTCTTTTGGATGATTTAATATTCATAAAGGGTCATATTAATATTCAAAAAACATTAATTTTGTATTATTGGACTACAAACCTCTTACTGATTGCTACTGTGTTTGTCATATTTTCAAAATTCAAATCATAGTAGTGATAATATTATGTTTAAAAGTCGCATGGTACTTAGTAGTTCATTTTGTTGGGATTTCATCTGATTATATGACATAATTATAAGAATGTAATTTAAATTGATAAAACATTGGGTCATTACATTATTACCCCTTATGAAATTATTCCCTCAAAATTTAATTTTGAATTCTAAGACATAAAAAGGTGCAGGTACTTTTCCTTTATCACCTCCTCCAGTTCTCATATTACATGTTTGTACTTATGGTTTCTCCATAGTACATTGACAAGGTGATTAGTCTTGTTATTTAGAGCGTTATCTCTATGATCCAAGATCTTCACTAGATACTCCTCATAAGAAATATCATTCTCCAACTATACCACCTCTGAAGATAGTACATATGAAGGGTCTGGTATGTACTTACTTAGGAGGGATACATGAAAGACATTGTGTACTTTGGACATGGTAGGTGGAAGTGCTAGTCAATAGTCTAAAACCATGAAACGATCAAGAATCTTGAAGGGGCCTACGTGCCAAGAACTTAACTTAACTTTTTCCAAAACCTCAGGACCTTGTTCCATGGAGATATGCGTAGAAATACCATGTCTCCAACATTGAACTCATGGTCTCATCGACGATTGTCTGCATAACAATTTTTTCAAAATTAGGATTCCTTGATGTGTTACTGGATGGTTTTCACCTTCTTGACCATTTCTTTTACCATTTCAGGTTCTATCAGCTTACGCTCAAAAACTTCATCCCAACATTCTAGTGTTCTACACCTTTTTCTATAAAGGGCTTCATATGGTGCCATTCAGATTCTTGAGTGGAAACTGTTGTTGTATAAGAATTAGATCAGTGGAAGATGTTGGTCCCATCATATTTTGAATTCCAGTGAACATTCTCTCTAAATTTCTTCTAGTGACTAAATATTTTTCTCATATTGCCCATCAGTTTGAGGATGATAGACCGTACTAAAGTTCAATTCAGTGCATAGATCATGTTGGATACCTTTACAGAACATCGAGGTGAATCTCTAATCTCTATCAGATACAGTAGATAGGGGTACTCCTTGAAGACTCACCACCTATTTGATATATATCAATGAAAGTTGATCTAATGAAAAGTCCTCTCGAATTATGATAAAGCGATATGTATTTCTAAGATGATCCACAATGACCCATATAGGATTGTTTCCTCTGGATGTCCATAGAAGTCTAGTTACCAAGTCCATGATATTCTCCCACTTCCATGTTGGTATGGGTAGTTTTTGCATCATCCCCTTCGAATTATATCTTCCTACTTTAACTTATGGACATATCAGGCACTTCGATGTATATTCAGAAATCTCCTTCATCATATTGTCCCACCAAATGTTCTCTTGGAGATCCTGATACATCTTTGTTCTCCCTAGGAGGATAGAGAAGGTTGAGCTATTTCTATCATTAAAAAGCACATTTTTTATCTCTAGATCAGATGGTACACATAATTATGACCCAAATATTATAACCCCTTCTTTATCAACCTTGAACTTTGAAGATTTTCCACTTCAAACAGCTTCAACCCTTTTCTGAATTTCCACAAATTTTCTTTAAGAATCCTTTATTTTGTCCCTGAGGGATGGTTGACCAATCATTTGAGAAAAGAATGATGATGTTCCTCCCTTATTGATTCCCATATCCATCTAATTAAAATATAACAAGATCAGATCCTTTTCAATTCTCATCATTCTTAAATATGTAGGTTCCTTTCTACTCAGAGCATCCACCGCATTATTATCCCTACACGGATAGTAGTGGATTGAAAAGACATAATACTTGATGAGATCTATCCATATTCACTAGTTTATATTATTATCTTCTTATGTTAATATATATTTCAGACTCTTGTGATTAGTTTATATCTCCCACTTCTCCCCATAGACATAATTCTTCCATATTTTTAATGCAAAGATCACATCCACCAACTACAGATCATGCATAGGATCATTTTTGTCATTGACTTCAAGCTCCCTGGAGGCATAGGATATCACCTTATCATTTTTCATCCGCACAATTACAAATCCCTTCTTTGAATCATCACTTTACACCACAAAGTGTTCTCTACTTGTTGGGAGTGGTAGTACTGGTGTGGTGATTAGCCTCTTTTTCAACTCCTTAAAATAGTCTTCACATTCCTAAGTCTAGAAAAAATTTACTCTCATCCATGTAAGCTTGAATATTGGGTTTGGAAATAATGGAATGTTCTTCAAAAATCATCAATAATACCCAACTAGACCCAGAAATCTACGGATCTCTATTACAGTTGTTATCCTGGGATACTATTTAATTTCCTTTGTCATGTAAGGGTACATATACATCCCTTTACTGGTGATAGAATTCCCCAAGAATGATACCTCCTCCATATAGAACTCACATTTACTATACTTTTCATATAGATTCTCCCTTCACAAAGTATTTAACACAATATTCAAATTCTTATAAAGTTCCCCCTTTCTCTTGGAGTATATTAGAATATCCTTTATGAAGACTAACAAAAAAATTTCAAGGTAATCTTTAAGGACTCTATTCATTAAATCCCTGAAAATTAATAGAGAATTAGTGATTCTGAAGGGAATCATTATGAACACATAATGTCCATAACTCATTCAAAAGTCAGTTATGGGAATATCTTCCTTCTTCACTTTTAATTGGTGATATCTCGACCAAAGCTCCACCTTGGAAAAATAACAAGACCCATGAAGCTGATTGAACAAGTTATATATCCATGACAGGGGATACTTGTTCTTTATCGTGATTTTACTGAGCTCGCGATAATAAATGGAGATGTTCATTGATCCATCCTTCTTCTTGATGAAGAGGACTGACACACCCCACGATGAAGCACTCGGGCGTATGAAACCCTACACCAAATTCCTTGGTAACTGCTTCTTCAGCACTTCCAGATTTATGATGGAAATTTTATAAGGGTTCTATGATATATGGATATATACAAGAATGATTTAAATTGAGAAATCAACCTATTGATCAATAGGAATATCAAAAAACTCTTTGAAGAATAAATTAGTGTAATCCCTCATGATGGGCATATCTTCAAGGATGATTATCTCATTTGTGTCAATCATTTGAGATAGACATTCTTGATCATAACGAATTAATATCCACACTTGAGAAAATTATTCTAAAGGGGATTCATTTTCCTCCTTTCCTTGTAAATAATTGGGGGATGCTTCAGGATGTGAAGATTGATTTTCCTTTTCTGATAGTTGATGTTGTCTTTGTATAAAGATAGCTAATCCATGCCAAAGATAGAGTCGAACTCCACTAAATGAAGTATGAAGATATTTTTTAGGAGGTTCAGTCCACAAATGTTAACTGGGGAGGAGTTATAAACCATGGATACAATAATTTCCCCATTCTCTATTCTCATAGATAACTTATCCTCTAGATTTTGAAGTAGTTTTTGTATAGTTCTACTAAACTTGAAAGATATGAAAGAATGTGTAGAACCAAAATCAAATAGTATCTTCTCTATTCTTGAATGAATAACTAGTGTACATATCACCACATTTTGTTCATTCTCCATTTTAGTAGTAATGATTGAATAATACCTTTCTTGTTTCCTTGGAGGTCATTGTGGATTTCCTACGACAACCCTTGTCTTAGGGAAATTTTTCACATAATTCCCATGCTCCATGCAATTATAACAATCCACAACAGGCTGAGTGTTAACCTGAATCTTCCTTTATTCTTCCACATTAGTGTTATTCTTCATATCTTGTCTGTAGTTTTTAGCCAAATTTCCCAACCTTCCACATTTGAAGCAATTATTGGTTCCCTTTAGACAGTTCCCAGGATGTTTATTCCAATAATTTTTACATGTGGGATGATCGTGATTCCTTCCATCATGGATTTTTTATGGGACCGACCACATTAGATTCTTTTTCCTAATCTTGACACCAATCCCATGATACCACTGAGAGTCTTTGATCTTTTTTTCAACCTTGATGGCACAACAGACAATACCTTCATAACTGTCAAAGTCTTGAATTGCCAATGCTTTTTGTAGAGTTGACATTAGTCCACCAAAGAAGAAATCTACCATTCTTTTGGTGTTCATGAAAAAACCAGAGGTGAACCTTTCAAGCCTTGTGAAGTTTTCTTTATACACCCTGATGGACTCATCTTGCTTCTTCTTGAGTATGAGGAACTCTATTTCCATCTTCAGATGGAGGGTTTGGGGAAAATATCTATTAAAAAACATTTCTTGGATTACTCCCATTCCATGGAATCAACATCCTCATGGGGCTTCATATTATTGATTAGTTTCCACCACTGATCAGCTTCCCCATCAAATTCATAAACTACCAGTATGAATTTATCCTCTTCTGAGCACTGAAGGATATAGAATATACTTTCAATGGAGTTAATCTACAGTTCCACAAGGAGGGGATCAGAAGATCCACTAAACATGGGAGGCCTTTGCCGCATGAAGGATTCAACAACAAATTTCTCTTCCCTCGGAGGAGGAGGGTGTTCCACATTATTCAAGTTATTATTCAAAACATGAGCTAACTAAGAAGGTACTATCATGAAGTTTTGATCACTCGTTCCCATCATATCAGGAATATCATTAGAAAAACCATCACATTCCCAATCACATTGATTATTGTAACATGTTCTTCTATTTCCTACCATTAACTAAGAAAAATAACGTTCAATTATAGGGATTGAATACATAGGTATTGAGCATAAAAAATAAAACTTTGAACCTAAGAGGATAAACTTGTAAAGGAGAAGTATATCCTAACTTGTAATTCCATATGTTTCAATCTAGGTTTTCCTTGATCTATTTCTTAACATATATTCATATGGGATTTTTTTCATTCCCTTAATAATGGTTTATACCAAGCTCATTAATTTACCAAATCATATCCCCCATGAGTGTCAAACTAAGAGTTCAGCAAGGCCCATTGTCATTCACCAGTTCACATTCAATTCAATCTCAAAGTGGTGTTTTTAGGTTTTACCCCTAGATACATCTATTCCAGAGCCACCACTACCTATTTCTATCTAGAAAGGGATGTAATTTATTAATAAGCCACTTACTCTATACTTACCAAAATTTAGGGGTGTTTTCTTCTACTTAGTCTTATCCTTAAGGTTCTTTCTAAAGTTCTCTATTCCTAATATCCAAAAATAACTAGACCATCCTCTGATAACAATTATAGCTACCCTATCCTTTTACGTATAACATTACATGATTTTAAGCATAATTATACATCCAAGTTCAATCTAAGGATTGTAAATTCTAGTGTCTTGGAAGACTAGGTACATAAAACTAAAAACATGGAACTAAATAACACATTTAATTATTTAATCTTCAAATTGAGATCCTAACTTCCATTATGCTCAAACATCTTCATAGGGTACCCTGGGGAACACATGAACAAAGGGATGAGATAAATATCCCAGTAAGGTAATAACCATAAGAACAATGCATTATCACATGGGATAGAAGGCATGACATGATGATATAAAATGGAATGTAACATATGGAATCATAACATATAAACATGGAATCATATAAACATTGAGTCATAATAATGTGGCATCAAAATAAAACATGAATTTATCATGAGTCAAGGAAAACATCCAAGACCATTGCACATGGTAGCACAAGCCAAGGCTAGCCTCCCAGACCATCGGACATGGTAGCACAACCCAAGGCTGACCCCCAAGATCGTCGCACATGGTAGCACAAAACAAGGCTAACATCCCTGACCGTCGCACATAACATCTCATGAGACTCAACTTTACCCAATTAATTGGAGTAATATCTACGTTCAACCATCTTAAACTTTCATTAATATGTTTTCCACCTAAAAAAATAATTAATAATCAATCTTATATAAACATAAGGTTTACCCATGGAATGAATTGGATACCATAATCATGTCATAAAGCATAACGAATAGACATATCATAAAAGTGACCATAAAGGAAATAAACTAAAATATACATGGAAATTCATATGTTAAAATAGTATTTTATAATGGTAAGTGATTTCATGTAGAAGATACAACATGTAGGAAAAGTATTTAATAAATTTTAGTATTAAAACATTTTTGTGCAGTTTTAAGGAAAACTCTATAGAGAATTTAAAATAGAAAATGGAAAAATACATTATATAAAACTATAAGTGAACCAAGAAGGTTTTAATAATAAAAAATAATGATTTTATAAAGACAATTGCTTCTTAAAATAGAAGATATAGTGCACTATAAATTGGGTAAGAATTATTGAAGTTCCCTCAAAATAGGTTTGCTTACCAGGAAATATTATGGAGGGAATCACTTAAAAACATGTATATCCACAAAAGAGAGTGATGAAAGGTTCATGATAAATTAATTTGGTAAATGTACACTGAATTTATAATATGTACATAAAAAATAATAGAAAACATCATTTCGGTAAAAATAAATATAGAGCAACCCAAAGAAATAATGGAGGTCCGGGTAGAATCCCTTACGAATTATCATTATAGTATCATGTGTACTTAAGAGGGATTAATGAGAGAGAAATGAGTTTATCATCACATATAAATCTTTAGGGAAGTATGGTGGAGTTGAAAAATCATACCCCATAATTAGAGATTACACATAAAAGGGAATAACATTGAAGACATTCTTGAATTAAAGTGAAATAGAGAGATTCCCTTACCTTAAGTTTGATTAGTGTTCTCCACTTGATATTAATGACCTGAATAATAAAATTATGTTAATTAATTAGTAATTATAGATCCTATTACATATGGAAAATATTTATTATAACATTTTTAAGTTCATTAATGACCTTTTTGAAGGTTTATATGGTTCAGTTTCATTGTTCGGGTCTGTTTGTTTTCTTAGTTTTCACAATCTGTTTACTTTTTTCCATGGATGGAGAATCATGTTAAATGGGGATGGTTTTTCATAATTGGAGTTATATTTTATTATTTAGCATTCATAATATTACATTGTTGTAAATATAATATTTTTTCTTGGCGGGAAGTTGAATCATTATACAAATCTATAGTGATAACCTTTTGGGTTCGTTGGAGGTTTTTGTTCACTACGAACTCATTTTTCATTATAATTTAATATCATGTGTAAAAAAGATTATATAACCTTACATATAATATATTACATAATAATATTTTTCAACCATAACAAAAATAGTTTCATGAACAGAATTGAAGATCGTAGAAGTAATTGAAAACCCATTGTCCTTGAATGTGGTAAATTAACACATCTCGGATGGTGTCAATACTAACAGTATAAAAAAAGAGGAAAGGAGAGATGATAAGAAATTATTACATTATCATAAAAAAATTCAAGTACATGTAAGGTACTAGATTTTTCATAACATTTTTATGAGGACAGGTAAGGATAGAAAAGAAAAAAATGAACTTGAAAATAAAGTAAAATAATTGAAAAGTTGAATTTACCTCTTGAATCAATATTCCTTGAGAGCCTGTTAAGAGGAGATAATTTTTTCATTTTAAGAGACTAAATGATATTTGATGTGGGTTAGGATATTGGGGAGATATTTGGGTAGAATTTAGGAAAGTCATAAGGCTTAAGAGAATTTAAGAGAAGGGGGAGTGTGGGAGGTTTTTATAGTGGAGGGGAGGAGGGTTTTCTTAATATTTTAATCATTAGTTTATTATTTTTCAATAATATAAGAAATTGTGATGTTTATATGACCAAAAATATTAATAAGTTCATTTTAATTAAAACTAATGTTTCTTACATCAACCATGATGCTAGGAATAGTCCATTTAGCTTATAATGTATATATACTGTAAATTACCTTATTTCACTATTCATAAAAAATTCAAGTATTCCAGAAAAATCCCAAAAATTCACCCAATCAAATTTTGGACATGAAGAATCCAAAAATAAAAAATATGTCTCCAAAAAAATTACTAAATATAATTAATTTAATTTTTAATTAAAATCATAATTTACTTAAAAAATACATATTTTAAAATATAACTCATTTAATAATGTTTTCAAAAATTACATAATGTCTTATAAATTTATATTAAAACCAAAAGACATAAAATTGATAATTTATGAACATAATTTAGGAAAATACATTTTCTTTTAAATTAATTAATTAATTTTAATTAATTATTTATGACTTACAAAAATACCAATACTTTTACTATGGTCATATTATCACTTAAAAGATGCATTAATTTTATTTATACATTCATGGATGAGGTTACTATTCATTTTGATTATTTACTATTCATAAGGTTCATATTACTATTTAGAAAACATTAATTTTCTCTTATTGGAATCCAAACATTTTGTTGATCACAACCATGTATGTCAGATTTTTGAAATTCATATCCCAGAAGTGACAATATTATGTTTAAAGATCATATAGTACTCAGTAGTTCATTATGTTGTTATTTCATGTGATTAATGACATAAATATAAGAAGTGGATTTACCTTGATAAAACATTGGGTTGTTTTATATTCCATTGAATGAATGGTACTATTTCCATAGTATATCTCACCTTTTATTAAAGAGAGTATATTAGTCTTCTATACTCGAAGGTTGTGAACCACACAAATCTTCTTGGTAATACACATGACCTATAGTAAGTGGAGTGGGAATAAAATCATAACCATGAAATGTAATGTGTTTGTTTTTAATAAATTCCCACATAGACATTATCTTCTCATTAAACTTATAATATATTCTCCAAAGGTACCTTTAACAAGATATATCTCAAAATTCATTTTATTCATGAAAAATTCATATAAATAAATTTAATATAATGGTGGATAAGATTATAATACATATCACTAACTAGAAAATTTAGATCCAATACTTCGAGGGTCATGTCCCATTTATTAATAATGTTCTTTCTTAGATAGTGATACATGTGTTGTTGGTTATATGGGATTGCAAAGATTCCATCACGAATACTAAAAATACCCTTAATGGATTCCTATGGGATTCTAACCACAAGGGATTGTTCTAATGTGAGAACCACTCACATTTGGAAAACCCATTTTAGGAACATTGTATTAGGATAAAAAAATATCAAGGAATTTATAATGATCATGAAAAATAAACTATCTTAGGTTGCATTGGAGGGAGAGTATTTATTGATAAAACACTTGAAGGTAAATTTTTGGATGATAACATACAACTTTCATAAATATTTTTCTATGAATTATTCTATTTAGTAAATCCCTTAAAAAAGACTCTAGATTAGCCTTGTTCAATTAAGATGGATCACTCGGTGAGGGGATATAGCTTTTTGGGAAGAAAATTTTTCCAGTAGCTTTCTTTTAACCCCAGGGTTCTTATATCCTAGAATAGTATTCTCTGAAGCTATGATGAACCTAACGATCACCAATATTATTATTGGTGAAGATTTTATGGGTTTTTATTTTAGTATCATCTTGATTGATGAACTATAGTAGTGTGCTTCTCTCCCATCCAAATTTGGGTCATTTGATGCTGGAAATATTAAAGACATACTCATAATCAACATGAGTCAAAACCATGGTATACAGAATCCTATAATAAAGGGTTCAGGGATAAACACAACCTCTTGGGGTGGAGGATCAGAAACAGTGATATTATTATTGATATCATCAATAAAAGAAAAAGAAGACATGGGGATTCTAAATGATAATATTACAATAACTCTAAAATGTATATGGTAAAAGATCTCATTTTAAAAAATGAATGGGTAGTGCTATTTGGAAATTACCCATTTACATTATAGGAATTATAATTTATTTTGAATGATTTATGTATCTTTGGTTGGTATAGTTTTATAATAAGGTTGTATCATCAAATATTGATTGTGCACATGGTATTTCACTTATGTCTAGGTTCATTAACATTCTCTTGAAACATTCACTTTCATGTTATTATCTTTCATTGGAAATTAAATTTATCTTCTATATCCACATTCTTTGTAACATGGGTTTACTTATTTTCTTAACCATATACTATTTCTAAATATTGTTTATTATAAATGTTGTTAGATTGAGTGGGGAAATCATGATATTCAGAATTATTTCCTAAATAATGATATTTTTCGATAATGAATATTATTTATTAATTAAATTCATCATTAAATATATGATTAATTAATTAGGTGTGTAGTTACATGTGGGGAATGTGTAGAGATATCCCATCAATTCATCAAAATGTCTCATTAGAGAAAAATGTTGGATTTCTTTATTAAATGGGTTTTTGGTGTATACCTACCGATTTTTGAAAATATCATCACACAGATCCATGATAAAGACATACAAAATTACAAATTTCATTAATTAGTAAATATTTTATTATTATATTTTTTATTAATACATTGATATTATCCATTGATGTATTTTTCGTTCAATTAATTGAATAAAAAAAATTTCTTCAAGTTATTTTCCAGGCCATATTGGTTTTTATTTATTTAATCATAATAAATTCCACTGTACATAACCCTTATTGAGCAATTGATATTACAATAATTTTTTTATTTAACTAGGATATGAAGAAGAAATATTAGAATGAGTTTGAAGGATGAAAAATATTTTCATTTTCATTTTTTATATTTTATTTCCAATGTCAAATGTGAATCATGTTTGTATCTTGTTCTTCAAGAATTCTAAGCTAATCGTTTCTTGGTGATGTGATCTCTTATATATTATTCTAGATTAATAAATTTGACCCTATATCTAGGTTACTAGATTTTATGTTATTAAAGCTATTTCTCCCAATATAAACCTATAAATGGCAGTCTCCATGCCATTTTAAAAAACCTAAAAAATTTACACTCATGAACATTGTTTCCTCCCCCCACACAACTGATTTTCCCCCCATCCACGTCCTATCATCCACTCTGATTTTCCAACCTCCATGAATCTCCCCACCCTTGACCCTCCACTCTAATTATGTCCCTACCACAAACACTAATGCACATCTCGTAATCATCATCCATTTATTCATTCCCCTCCCATGACCATCGATGCCCAGACCCTACCCTAATGTGACATATTATGTTGTTATTAACTATTGTGATCACAACTTCTAGTAGTGATTCACCTTTCCCCTAGGTTGACCTTGCCTCCCTTCTCAATTTTTAGGTACTTTTACTCACTTCTACTAATTATTTGTCAAATTTGTTTTTGAAATGTTTGTAATATATCATCGTGAATAATTTCTTGGATTATTTTTTGGAAATAAGGTTTTGTAGAAATATATTGATTGATGATAAATCATGGTAATATAGTTTTTTGGTAAAATATATTGGGATTATAAATTCACTATTGAATCATATTCCAATAACTTAAACACATGATTTATTTTTTTAATTTATATGTTAATTACAACTCATAATGGTGGTGTTTCTTCACTACCTAATAGGATAAAATTTTAAATCACGTTATTTTATTATATTTTATTTATCTAACCTAATTTTCACTATTATATTTCAAAAACATATAAGTTATGTAATATTAAAGTAAAATAATTTATGTTTCATTCTGATTTTTCTTAAATAATATTCCATTTCAGGGTTATAATGATCATTGAGGTCATGAAAATGATTACATAACTAATAATTAATTTTATGATAAAGTGTTTTCTTTAAATTTAATCAAGTTTAGATGGTAATTTTTAGGCATGGAATAATGGATATATTATTTGGTTTTTTTATATAACATTTGTGATGTCACATGAATATTATTAAAATGGATATTAATCATTTCAATTATTTTTAAAGGAATATAATGTTTGAGATTCTCATGAACCAATGGCTTTTATGAGTTTTCACAGATGAATCTCCCTGAGATTGATTAATTTAATCATTATATGCAATAAAAACAGGTTCTTTCATTAGATACAATTTATTTGTTAAAATTATGATGTCAAACTAAAATCCACCTCAAATAATTTGTTATGTAATGATCTCAATTAATAAAAATAATAATATGCCTTCAAGAGTAACTATTGATTTATATTATTGTTTAGGATGATGGTTTTTATCATGTGACACATTATTTATTAAAAAATAATCATTATTCCATTAATATTTTTTGTCAAGATGAAAATGGATAACATATAAATTAGTACCCTACATTATTGAATCAGATTAAATCTACTGGTGGTCAACTAAAACTGGGGTTTTAATTGGGATTAGATTATAAATTTAACATCATGTTTCTTGATTTCAATTTCATATATTATTGTTACAAATTTTTAATTATCTAGTGAAATAATTTTATTCTTAACTCTTTCTATTTAGGTATAATTCAATAGTATATATGGTATGGTTTTAAATACTATTTAATTTCTAAATATTTAATGTGGATTTTTAAATAAATTAATGTTTATTTATCTTCATGTTAAATTTTATTTCGATTTATGAAATATTTATTAACACATTGAAAGGATGTTTTGTCAGATTTATGTGGTGGTAAAATGTTTTAAATTTGTTTTATTTAAAATAAATTTTAATTTATTTATATGCTATTATTTTTTGAAAAAATAATGGTTCATAATTGTGTGATTTTTACCTTGTTATTTTTATTACAATTATTTATTACATTAAAGTTTTTTAAAATTCATTTTATCACGTTATTTGTATATTTAAAAAGTTCTGTATGTTGTCTTCATATTAACAAGTTTATTTTATATATATTTGAATTTTCTAATTTTTCTTAAATTATACTTTCTATATTTCAATTATTTTTTTATTTATATAGATATGTATAAGAGTTGGATTTATCTACCAAATATATTTTCTACAGAATAGTTTCATTAGATTATATAATTTATTTATTTTATTAATGGATTAAAAATTTATTTGATTTTTTTCCATAAAAAAATTGAAAATAAATATCTATTAAAATTAAATACCTTGAGGGAACATATATTTCTAAATAGATTTTTAAAAACTATAATAAATTCAAACATCATGAGGAATATTGTATTCATTGTCACCTATTATAAAGTGTTCAATTGGATTTCCATGTTATAATAGTTGATCTAATGAATGTAATTCCCAAAGACATGAAACATCTATTTAAACATAAATAGACTATCATAATGAATGATGAAGTTAGAGGTATTAATCCCTATTTGGTTGTATATGGATGAGAATTATAATTTATTTAATTTCATGACAATGTGCAAATTGAATTATGTCACAGATTCACTAGAATTGGAATAATATTATTAAATCCTAAAGCTTTTAAAAAGGAAAAGTATGTTTGATTGTGTATATGACACAAAAACCCAATTTGAGAAGATAATTTTACACTATTGGACTATATTATATATTTCTTTTTAAATAAATTTAACCTATATTATAACTTACAATGCATGTATCACTGGGTTTAAATGAAACAAAATACTATATTAAAATATAATTATTGAAAATGTGACCATTATAACCTAGACATTAAGTTGGTGGGGATGAATAGTAATAACTAATTTATGAAATTATATGGTTTAAAAATTTCCATTGGTAATATATTTATTATAAATTGAAAATAAAATCATTTGAAAGAAAAAAGAAAGAAATGTTTTATGACATACTTTAATTTTTCAAAGAAAATGTTTTCTCTACTTCTTGCACACTTATGTTAAAATTAATTTTCAAAAATTTTATAAAATATATTAGATAAAATTAACTTAATTTATTAAATAAAATTCTCAAAATTATCATTGGGTGATGTTTTGGGTTTTTTTAAAAGTTTCTTTTTTCAATGAATAGTGAACAATACAATGTTTTGTTAAAAACTACATATTGTTTAAAATATCTACAAGTTGAATTTTGTTAAAAAAATTATAAGAAAAATTCTTTCAATTATATAATAAATAATACAATTTAGTTTATTTTAATAAATTATTTATTGAATTTTTATATAAACACTTTTTTATCTTTTAAATATTTTTCTTTGGAAAAATCATTTTTTTGTCGTGTCTATGGGTTTAATTCTAAATTGAATTATACCACTTATATGAATAGAATTTTGATAAATTGATTAAATATTTGTAATAAATATAATTAATATCATATAATAAATCTAACATAATATTTTACCATAATGAATTGTCAAAATTGTAAAAATTAATTATTGTGTATATGGTGAAAATAGTTTTACCAAGGGTTAAAAAATAATATAAGGGTTAAAAATAATCTGAAACTTTTAAAAAACACATTTTAAGGGTTAATATGGTTTTTTTAAAATTAATAACTTTATTAAAACCATTATAGAGTAAGTTAAATCATGTTCAACCAAAGGAAGCTTGAGGTAAGGGACTTCATCTAAATTTCCCTTCATTGAGGCATAATGTAATGTTATGAACATAATTTCATTAATATGGTGTATATGCTGCACCTTTTTAAGGTAATATCATGATTAATTAATAATTTATGAAATCATGTGTTCAAATTTTTTTTATTTCATAAAATAATATTTGAATTAATAGGTACCAAGTGGTTAATAATTTCATAATTCAATTTATTTTCATTGTGTTTTATCAATTCTTCATTGTCTTTGATATTCTAAGATTATGTGTGTAATAAATTTTTTACTATATTATTTTGTATACACACTTTTTTAATATAGATTTACATTTTATAAACATAATAAATTCATTGGTTAATTATCACTTCAACATTATGATCTTTGTAAGGGTTTATTTCATAATCTTATATTTATCAAAATTATTTATGCTTGAATTTCCATTGAAAGTAATTATTTTATCATTAGATAATAAACCCCATTTATTTTATTATCCTCTAATTATTCAAGAATTTTTATACTAATATTATTATTTTCAACTATTTGATAATTGAAATAATATAAAAAATGCTTTTTATTGAAATCCAACATCATTTCTCTCTTCAATCGAAAATATTTTTTCTTCAAAATCCATGTTTTATGAAAATGTTTTTAAAATATTTTAAAATTAATTTTTAAAGTATTCAGCTTGTACAGATATTTCCTTCCATCATGACCACTCATTTATTTGAAGCATCCATTAAAATTTTAAAAGGTTATTTTTCAATCAATTTTTTAAATAATATTCTATATACATATAGTTTATTTTAAAACTGATTCACAAAATTACAAGGATATTTTCTTGAATAATTTTTTAAAAGATATTTTTATATAATTTCTATTTATCAATGACAAAACCCTTTATTTTATTTATAATCCACTGGGGATATGTTCTATTGATACCATCCTTATTATTTATATGGATGATATATGATCATTTTAACAAATGAATGTATTGTAATTCACTTTCTTGAATCATTATGTCACTCGTTAACTTTCCCTTAAAATATTCACCTTCTTGTGATCATTGTGCATTAAATTTCCCATGAATATCAATATTATTTATCATATATATTGTTATTTATTAAATAATATATTATTTATACATGATACTTTTTGCAATTAAATTTATTTGATTGACTTGGGAAATATTTATAATTTGTGTTATTTATTCAATACTAATATTTATTGGTAACACCTATTTTTTATTAATTAAATCAATCAATTGATATATAACAAATGATTTGGACACGATGTTATGGGTGGGGCCCTAATATATATATTTCACAGATGAATCATTCATCTAATGATATTAATTAAATAAATAACCTTATTTTTATGGTTTTTTGGTGTTTACCTAACTATAATATTAAACATTCTTTTTGAAGGTCATGATAGTAGAGATATCATGATGCATGATATCATAAAATCCAATAAATATGTATTACTATAATTAAAAATTATGGTATTATTATTATCCATGATATTTTCACTTTATATTATCCATAGATTCATTATATTTGTTTTTTATTGATTAATAAATATGTTAATTTAGTTATCTACATTTCAAAATTGATTAATCCTTATATATTCCTGGTCATCAAGTTATTTAACTAGAATGTGTGTCCAGTTATTTACCTTAAAATGTTCTTCATGCTTATTGATTCTAGATAGCTTCCACTATAATAAACACTTATTGAGGATTTGATTTCACCCTATTTTTTTTATTTTTCTAGGAATCCTAGAAGTGTACTAAGAATGATATTTAAGGATATTCTAGAGGGAATAATGATATTTTCAAAAAAAATGTTTGTACTTTTTTTCGAATGTAATATTGAAATCTTGTGTGTATCTAGTTTACCAAGACTATTAAACTATTAGTTTTTATAGGATTTGATCACTTATATCTTGTGAAAATTTAATAAATTTATCACCTTCTCTAGGATATTGGGGTCGAGGTCCTCATAGTTGGTATCATCGGATATTTAGTAGAAAATTTCACAACTAGATCAAGGAAATCATATATTAGGTAACATAACCATATTAAAAACTTTATGTATAAGTATAAAAAAGAATCCTAAAGTTATATAAAAGTAGACATTATTTGGTTTTTCCTTGAAATATATCCATATCTAAATAATAAGAGTGTATTTGGTATGTAATTTCCTAAACCAGGTACCAATAAATGGTGCCACAAGCCATTGGGTCACATAGACCCAAGCATTCCTCCCCATACACCAGAGGTTTTGGACTTGTTGTGAGGGCCTAAGGAGTGTATCTAAGGAGACTATGCCCTCATTTTTGAGTGTATCATAGTGGAATAATCATATTAATAAAGTAGAGAAGGTAGATAAATAACTAAATAGAAAATACAAGATAAACATCCCGATGTATGTAAAAATAATAAAAGTAGGAGTAGTCATATATAATATGATTATCGTGTCATGTATCTACGAATAAGAAAAATAGGTATACATAAACCCAGTTATATACATGTATCAAAAGTACACAAATACCAAAAAGGAACTATCCTAGCTAAAATCACAATCCAAGATTGGTCCTGGGCTCTCCTACTATTAAGAAGAAACAATCAATCATCGTACAATGAGAACTTTCCCCAATCCCTGACTACATCCAAAAGGTCAATTCAGGTACATAATGGTGGTCCGAATAGGGTGTGAGATAACACTCAGTAGGCAACCACCAATAGTTTCCATAACAAGTCTAGTCTACATAATGTATATTGAAGTGGTGTGTAGTATATCACAGGTATAATAGTAAATTATGTAAATTTTCAAAAGAAAATATAATCAAATCCTTCCAAACATGGATTCCTATGAATGGTAACCAAGCAACCATAAATAAGGTATATTATAAAATATAAGCAAACAATTTTGATATTTTCTAGTCCAAAAACTATAAACTAAAACCCATTCCAGTGATATATGTAAATCATTGTAGAAATATCAATAATGTCCATGAAATGTAATCAAATGTAAGTCATCCGCAATGGGATTGATCTGTAATCTGGTGTCAATATCTACAATCTCCATTTCATGTAATCAAGTGTAAACATCTAGAACATCCACACCGGGTAATCATGTTTCATACCACAAAGGAACGATTCCAAGGTATAGAATACCAAGGAATCATTATCGAGTCCCAAGGGAATCTCGATGGAAAATTTTTAAAGACATGTTTGTATTCTAAGGAGCATTTCAACATCGAAAGTCCAATGTGAGTCCATGAAAACCAGATCCAAGGGGTTGAAAGTCCCTAGGAATCCTAGGGAATCAGGATCCAAGGAGTAAACAGGTCCGAGGAATCCACTACCACAAATAATATCCATGGGGAAAGTGTCCATGGAATGTATGGAAACAATATCCAATGAGAGCATCGAAGAAATCATCTACCATTTCAATTATTCATCTAAATTAATTCAAATTTCATAACCATTCACTTTTCATGACTTCAACCAACACATATAATAAATTAAAATTAAACAAACAAATCAATTAGTATCATGTAAACACATGGAAAGGAGGCATAACTTTCCCCTAATTATTCAATCAAATCTCACTAAAATTATTATGGCACCAAAAATCAGTGGTGATCTCACACTCACCGAATAGGGTGCTATAAAATAGGTAATATACAAATTAATAACGTAAGGTTGGCCTAGGTTGGGGTGGAAACCTTTAACCATCCCAATGAATGTATTGTGTGGTTCATAATGGAAATTATTCTTCTAAAACACAAAATTTTGATTGAATGGTATATACCACCTACCATTGGTCTTTTACAAAACACTCACACTTTATCAACCTCTGATTCAGTCCAAATCGGAAGAAAACTAATGAACTTAAGAAAAAAATCCTGAAAATAGGGCATATAATCTTTCACTAAGATAACTCTTTCAATGTAAATTCAAATGAATAATAGCATAAGAGGATATTTGAACATGCAAGTTTGGATCAAGTGAAACAAACGATGTTTGAATCTAAGTCCGAACCGAGAAACATTGGCCAAGCCTAGTATTTGAGCTCAAAGGAAATCCCTAATGGAACGGTTTTACACTAGAATAGAAATAGGGAGTAGGTTTTAAAAATATAATAATTAGTGGAAAACAAAAATTCCCACATTTGAGCTGAGTCGCATGGTTCGTCCTCATATTTGGATAGACTATGAACCAATCGTGCAACCATCTCGGTCTCAAGGGGACCCCACATAGTCATGGAAGACATCTATAAAAACAATAGGTTGGCCATGTGCTAAGCCTCTAATAAAAATAGTAGGTGGTTCATGTAGGAAAGCACCCTCGGTTACACGGTTCCCTCAAACTTTTCGGTCCTGATTACAGGCCTATACCACCTCGCTCTGTTTCATCAAACCTTGTGAATTAGGTCTATAGTTACTAATAACTGTGTGGTCCAGCAAACTTTTCCAAAAACTAGGCCTCCATTTTCTCAAAAATCCCTAAAAACTCCCCTCAAGACTTCTGTAATCTCATTAGTCACTCACATAAGGTCATATATAATATGATAATCATTTCATGTCTCAAAAAAAGTAGGAAAATTAGTATACAGGTATCCAGTGCTATACATGTATCAAAAGTACTGAAAGGCCAAAAATTACCTATCCAATATAGAATCATGTTGCAAGCTCGTCCATATTCTCTGCTTCTCTAGAGCTTTAAAAATCAATCATCGTACAGTGGGTACCTTCCATGTTCCCTACTTTTATCAATGAAGCCTGTCTGGGTAACCAACAATGGACCAAATTGGGTGTGAGATAACACACAGTAGGCCACCAAAAAATGTGTCTATAAAAATTCCGATATATGTAATATAATAAAAATTCATCTATTTTATATCACTAGTATAATAGAAAATAATGTCAAGTGTTAAAAGAAAATGTGATCATGTCTATACAAACATGTCTCTCTGTGAACAATAACCAAACAATCATAAACAAGAGAATCTTTAAACCATAAATAAACAAGTTTGAAACTATGCAGTCAAAGAAATATAAACTAATACCCATTCCATGAATATCCGTATACCATAGCATAAATATCTACAATGGTCACGATGTATAATAAAATGTAAATCATCCACAACATCCTCACCATGTAATCAAGTTTCAACATAAAAAATTTCCACACCATGTAATCAAGTGTCGGCATACACAATGTCCATGATATGTAATCATGTGTTAGACCACAAAGGGATGGAACCAAGTTATAAAATACTAGGGCATTTTTATCGAGTCCTAAGATAATATCGATTAAAACTAGGTAAAGGATTGGGTGGTGTCCAAGGAGAATGTCAACAAAGCATGTCCAATGTGAGTTCAAGAAATCCAGATTCAAGGGGTAGAAAGGCCCTACGCATCTTATGAAATTAGGATCCGAGGATTAAATAGGTATATGGAATCCACTACTGTAAACAAGATCCATGGTGGAAAGGTACATCACATCTATGGAATCTAGATCCAAGTAGTGTGTCTAGGGCATCCAATACCATTTCAATTCTTCATCTCAATTCATTCAACATTTCTTAAACATTCCCATTCCACAAGTTAATCTACCTCATATAAAAATTTCCACCTAAAAAATTAAATCAATTCACATCATGCAATCCCTTGGAAAGGATGCATAACCTTATCCCAATCATTCATTCATATCTCAATAAAATTATTAAGGCTCCCAAAATTAGTGGTGATCTCACACACACCATATAGGGAAGTATAAAATAGGTTGGATACAAAGGTATACACCATGGGTGTCTTAGGTTGAGGCTGACACCTCCAAACATCACAGTGATACTGAAGGTGTAACCATACAATTTCCAAACACTAGAAAATATACTTATAAAACACCCAACATTGAGGAAATGTAATAGACCACCTACTGTAGGTCTATAGTAAATCACTCACCTAGTATAGATGTATGATTTAGTCCAAAATAAAAGAAAAATGAAGAACAAATTAAAATCTAAGAAATATATAATATCATATTACACCAAAATAAATACTTCGATATGAATTCAAATGAAGAATGGCATAATTGGAATGTTGAAATTACATATGTGGATTCAACAAGACAAATGGTATTTGAATCTGAGTCTGAATGGAAAAACAGTGGACAAGACTATGATTTGAGTTCAAATGGTGTCCCAATGCCAATGTTGTTTGCGGGAATAAAAATAGGGTTGAGGGTTTAACACATAAAATAACTTGGGTAAAAATATAAATTTCCACATTTAAACTAGTTCAAATGGTTTTGGTGCATGTTTGGTGGAACTGTGAACCAACCCTTCTTTGTATCAAGGTGCCCCGCATGGTCATGGTGCATGAATAGATCGATTGTGAACTAACTATGCACTAAGACTCTGGTAAAAACTACAGGTGGCTTGTATGGGTGTGCTCCTATGGCTATGCAGCTTTCTCAAATCATGTGTACCTAATTAGAGGCTAATACCACTCACATGGTTTAATAAAAACATGTGGCTTGTGTCACACAATTTATACTAAATGTGTGGCCTAGCTACCTTTTCAAAAAAAAACTTAACCTCTGAATCCGAATAGGACCTGGAAACCCCTAAAACTCCCATAATCTCATTAGTCACTCAGATTAGTTCAAAACCAAAGAGTCCAACCAAAATAAAATAAAGTATTTACCTTGTATAAAAACTAAGGATCTTACTATATTCCCAATTAAAGAAAGTTTTCCAAAACATCCCTTCCAAGGGTGGTCAAAAATTTCTTAAGAATAACTCCAGTAATTTAGCATGTATGTCAACCTCATGATCTCAAGTCTCATCATTTTAATGGCCATGCTACCATGACACTAGTACTGGAGGAATATAACTGCCTCATAAAACCTTCCTTATCCTTTCAATGATATGAATATTATGATTCTAAAAGGATACGTCTACTTATAGATCAACCTCATCCAGATGTAGAGTGTGAGATGATTCTGATTGATTAAAATGTAGCAGAGATACATTGAAGACATCATGCATGGCTCGGTACCTCTGAGGTAACTACAACTGATAGGATACTAGCACAAATCTCTCCATAATCCTGAATAGGCCAAAATATCATGGCGAAATCATTCCTTGTCTCTTAATCTGTCTATGTCCTAATCTCATTGAGATAAATAAAATGACCTGATCCCCAACCTCAAAATTAATATTTCATTGATGGTTTTTGGTTTAAGATTTCTATATCTATTTAAAAGTATCTATACCTTTCCAAATCAATTGGAATTTCTCCAAAGTCTCATAAATGGTAAATTGTCTGAGAAATGATACCTCACCCACCTCAAACTAGCACAAAGAAAATTAGAATGGCCTACCATATAAAGACACATAAGGTTCCACCTATATAGTTTCTGGATAGATATAGTTTTTTTGGAAAACACAAATAGGGGTATATGCCTCTCCCATGAGCCCCTAAAATATAGGATTCATGTTCTAGTAATGTTTGAAATCACTTGCATTGTGAAATCTGACTAGACCACAGTCTGAGGGTTGTAGGTTGTGCTCAAAAGAACATGTGTACCCAAATCCCTCTACAAACTCTGCTACAATTGAGATGTAAACTAAGTTTCAATATCAAATACAATGGTCTAATGAACCCATTAAAGTCTCACTATGTCATGGATATACAACCACCCATGAGCATCTACTAATAAGGTATCCCTGATCGATAGGAAATGAGTGACTTTCATGAGCCAATCTACTACAACTAATACAACATCACTACCTCGAGGTGACCTCAGAATCACGGACGCGAAATCCATCACAACATCTTTTCATTTCCACTTTGGAAGGTGTAATTTCTATAAAATATTATATGCTCTCTTGTGTTGTACATTTAGCTGCGGATAGGTGGAACACCTCCAGAAAAAATAGCTACCCCACATTTCATCCCTGGCCCCAAGTATTGATAGATCAAATCGTGATACATCTTGGTAACACTGTGATGTACAGATCAAATTGAGGCATGAAATTCTCTCATCATCTCCTCACATATTTCAACTATAACCCAAATGTAATAATAAATATGCATAATTTAATCCTCACACATACTCCAACCAGAAGGTGGGTCCTCACCTACCACACTCTTCAGTAGGACTAGGCCCTCTAAATTGGATAATTGTATCATCCCCAGTCTTTATAAAAGAGTATAGGTCACTATTAATGGTGAGAGAAATATATTCCCATGACCCCATAATACCTCCATGTTCATCTCATATAATCAGGAAAAATGTTTCCACTCACTACGGGACACCTAAACTTGTTGTATTTGAAGACTCTTACTCAGTACATCGACAACTGCATTTCCCTTTCTAGGTGTGTAGGCAAGCTCTAAGTAGAAATAATTTAGGTATTATAACCACCTTCACTAACTTAGAATCAAATCATGCTATGTAAATATGTGCTTGAGGAGTTTTTTGGTCTCTTTAAAACACAAAACACTCTTCTAGTAAGTAATGAATCTAATTATGTAAGGCATGTACAACATCGACTAACTCGAGATCGTGTGTTGGAAAATTCCTCTCATGTGGTCTAAACTAAAGAGGATAATACACTATGACTCACGCTTCATACATCAGAACTACTCCCATCCCGATACCTAATGCATCACAATACACATTGTATCTTCTTCCCTACTCTGGAAGAATCCGGACTAGCACTGAAGTCAATCTCCCTATAGCCCGAATGGCCCGAAGGCCATCTTTTATTTTATTTTATTATAGATAATCCCCCATTTAAGGGTTGAAGGGGAACTCATACATGACCCGTAGGCCCAAGGCACAAGGACCAGCATGACCCGTAACATATGACCCGAAGGCCCAGAGGCATACCATGCCCAATACATGACCTGTAGGCCCAACCCACTAGAACTGCCCCTCCCCAGCTTCTGCATCATTGATTTCCTTTTAGCTCCCCACCTGCATTGTTGATCAGCTAGCATTGCCCCGTACAAAGCTGCATGGTGCCTGGTCCCGATGGCGGTTTCTATACCCTCTCATTCTTCCAATCTGGTTAGCTCTGCTTCTGGTGACTACCACTGGTGCTCTGATCCTCATCTGGGGCCTGCTCTGTGTGAACCGTGGTACTTCATGGTATTCAATGGCGCGAAGGCCCTATGGCCCGAAGGCCTTTGATGGCCCAAAGGCCCTGAGACCCGTAGGGCCAAACCGGTGGCACGAAAGCCCAAATCAGGTGAATAGTCCGTCTGCTACAGTATAGAACAGTGTCTGCTACAGTTCCTACGACAGTACTGCTACTGTACTGCTACAGTACCCAGAAATTCTCCTCCACCCGGTTTTGAACCCGAGTCTCTTGGATGCCAAGCAGGAGCCCTTACCACTTAGGTACAGGCTCGTTGGCATCAATCTCCCTTTCATCTTCTGAATGGCTTTCTCAAAGGTATCAAAAAATAAAAACTTCACAACCTTCTTATAGAATACCATGATATGATATTATTATAATGGGAAGTTTTGGAGGAAATTTCTTGTAATATCTATCTAGACCCATGAAAATTCATATATAAAAGACTTTCTCGGGATTCTCCCAAGAAATTATACCTCTCACCTTCTCTATATCAATTGATCATGCTTTCTCTGCAATAATATGACCCAATAAGTGAATCGTATCCATCCAGAATTCTAACTTTGTGATCTTAACATACAACTGATGCTATATATTTATATCCCAAATTATCTCACGATGATTGTCATGGTCATGTCAATTATGAGAATACACCAATATATCTTCCACAAATGAATCTAAGAAAGAATGGGAATCTAGGTTCATCGAAGACACTAAAACTAATGGCATGTTCATGAGACTGAATGGAATAACTAGATACTCATATAGACCATACATACTATAGAAATATGTATGAGGTATGTCTGCAGTCTGAACACATACCAGTTGATAACCTAACATCAAGTCAGTTTTTTAGAAAACTCAAGCTCCTCAAAGCTAGTGGAAGAGATAATATATTCATAGAAAATGATATCTATTATTAACCATCAACTAGACCAATCTTCTATAATCTATAAATAGCATGAGGTTATTGTCTTCCTTTTTCACAAAAATATTTAAAAAACCCCAGATAAGCATTAGGTTTTATAAATCCCTTTTCTTCCAAGTCCTTTAGCTGCCTCTTCAGATCCTGTAACTACATAGTATTCATCCTATAAGGAAGAATGGATATTGGTGTAGCTCATTTCACTATCATGATAGAGAACTCCACCTCCCTCTTAGGAGGTATACCAAAAAATTCTTCCTGGAAAACATCCCTCAAACAATCAACCACTGGAGGGAAATCTTCCTGACATGATACATGGTAATCCAGATATAAACTAGAAATCTAGGATATCATCCCACCCATACCACGATTCATTGGACCTTCTCGGTTCTCTTAAAAATTCCATTCACCTTTGTGAATAAAAAATCCAAGCCCTGTTGATATTTGGGGTCACCTTTTTGTGATACAAATCGATGTAGGAATGATAATAAAATAGCCAAACCATTCCACGTATAACATCAAACCATGTCATCTTGATGAAGAAAAGATACCATATGAATTGAAACCCATCAAGCTCAAGGGAGAACTCTTTACATTGGGTTACACCCTCTATTATAATCCCTGATAAATTATTCATTTTTATGACTCCATTATAGGATGAAATAACAATCCCAAGTCTCCCCAAAATTGGTAAAGACGTGAAACTATGTGATTCACCTGTATCAAAAAGAGAACATACTATAGTAGAGGCTAATAAGATCATACCTTTCACCATATATTGTCTTGTACTCTTCTCTTTAATGGTAGTCTATACAGAATATATCTATCCTAGATAGTATCCTGGTGAAACAACCTCACTACTAGGAACAAGGTCACTCTAATGTCTAGGTACAACTAGTGCATGGCTTCCTCGACCAAAACCACCACCCCAACCTAAATGACCAGAACTACTGCAGATTCTAGCATGATGTGAGTTGTGAATCCTACTATTAAACTATGAGATAGAGTAGATACCCTTCCATTAACTACTATATGGTAGGTCTTTTAAAAATGTTATATGTGGCCCATCCGACAACAATATTAGAACTTGAATGTATCTTGAACACAATGATTCCTCAATTTTTCCCATCTCCCAAACTAGTGATAGAAGAAAAATTACAAGAAATAATATTCTAGAAGGTATTCCTCACAAGAGAGTCCTCAAAATGGTTCTTCCTTCTAGAATTTGTTGGACCACTAGTTCGAGAGGCTAAACTATCATGCTTTGCGACCCCAGCTTCCCTTAGGTTTTGAGCAGAAATAATAACCCTATTCACTATCTCTATATTCTTATTCAATTAAAACATGTTTACCTGTATTATAAAGGTAGGTTTGAGATGCACCTTGAAGAATATCATCCTTGATGGCACATTAGTAATGTAAATTAGTGCAAAACACCAAATCACGGTAAACTATGCTGAATATTCAATAACAGTCATCGAAACCTACTCTAGAAAAATAAAATCATTGTCCCTTTAATCTATTAGGGTCTAAGAAAAAAATTAATCAGGTAACTTGGAATGGAAATCCCTCCAAACATTATCTCAAATTCCATCATCCTGGTTTAAAACATCTCACCCATGCCTAGCTGCTCCTTGAAACATATATGTTGTGAGCTTCACTCTTCTCTTATAAGGTGTCTCCAAATTCTCCAAAATTGAAAATATAGTCTCAATACATAGCTTAGAAGCCCATGGAACTCCATACCCTGAAAATGTGGGATTATACTACTTCTGGAACCCACACGTCAGCTCTTTCATAGACAATATAGGTTGTGGGGTTCCCCGAACGGTGTTCATAAAGCGCAAAAAGCCCTTAAGGAATAGTTCCCTATCACCAATAGATGGTTCTACTAATGGTGTATTTGTTTTAACTACAAGAGTATCTACTAGTAACTCATGGCCCACTAACTTTTGGTCAAGGTCATTACCACCCTCCTTCTTTACAACAGGAGTTCATCATGCTGGAATATCTCTACTATTAAAAACACATGCCTATGAAATATCAATAATAAAACGATCTAAGTTTAAAAGTGTGTGATAGGTCAAAGACTTCCAATAATCAAGTCACACCCCTATATCTACTACTAAAGCCAATACTAGTTAAAAACTGTAATAATCACCAGATACACATTCATGGTTAATTTCTCTATTTCACCATTTTAAATTCATCAAATTTTATATTTTATTTTATAGTACTCTTTAAATGGTTGAACCAACTGAGTAATCACTTCTAATCCATAAGGGTCCATACACCTCATGAACTGAAGTTTTTTATCCACTTAACCCAAACTGTAACACGTTCCAATCCATGTGATGAATGGTTAATAACTCAATGTTTCATAATTAGCTACTTAGGGTGTCTCCTATAGCCTAACTTGGAAAACACTATTTAGGTTTTAGTAGGAATTCTAAGTACCGAATGTGTTTCTCAATTCCATGCAGAAATCATTTATCAACAATAGTCATATCACTCAAGGAACACATAAAAAATTCATGTAGTCGAGCAATGCATCCAATATGGCATGGCATAATTCATTGAATTTCAATCCTATAAGGTGCCTAAAATGATATATGAGATGGAATTCCATAATATAATTAGTTCAAATATAAATATTTTTAATCATAAAAAACATCATAACTCAAGTTTGTCACCCAACAGTGGATTCAAATCAACTGTATTTAGAAAAATTATAGAACAAAAATTTCCATTCCAAGAAATTTGGCTTTTTCCTATACATGGATTAGCTACTTCCAGGAACATCTTATTACAAAAATCCAATACATTCCTACTCTCACTTTTATTTTCCCAAAAAATTAGATCTATAAAATAAAGTTCTCTGATACTACTTTGTGATGTCCTAACCTTGGTGACACCAAAAGGTCCCCTGAGTCGATGGGTAACATGGCATTAAGTTTGCCTCCCCGTATGAAAAATGGATAATAACTAGTAGTGAGTTCCAATGGTGTTTCTATAGAGAAAATATTCCTTTATGTTAGAGAGTAGGATAGCAAAATAATCATATAAATCAAGTAGATTAAGTAGGTAAATACCTGAACAGAAGACATAAGACAAACATACAAAAGTTTTTGATAATAACTAAACCAGAATTAGTCATACAAAATATGATGATCTTTTCATGTCTCTAAAAATTAAAAAAATATTTATACTGGTATCTAGTTCAATACATGTATCAGAAGTATAAAAATAAAAAAAATGAACTATCTCAAATAGTATCATGATCCAAGCCATTTCTTGTTCTCCCATTTTTTTAATCATGAAAAATCAAACATCGTATAGTGAACGCACACCCAGGCCCCTACCTACATTGATGAGGTCAATCCATATACCCAATGGTGTCCTGAAGGTGTTGTGAGACAACACTTAGTAATCCACCACCAAGGGATTAATTAACATGTCTAGTATGTGTAATATAAACAGAAACGATGTGCAGTATATGATAGGTATAATAGTAATGAAAGTAAAGTATCTAAAGAAAATGTGATTCTTTCCTTCTAAACATGCCCCCTATGGGAAATAACCAAAACACTTTAAACATGGTAAAATATAAAGAATAAATTAAAGATTTTGATACTTTCCAATCTAACAAATATAAATTGATATCCATTCTAGGGCTATCTATAAAGAATATAAAAAATATCCACAACGGTTGTGTCATGTAATCAAATGTAAATCATCCACAACAGCCTCACCATGTAATCAGGTTTCAACATCCACAATGGACATGTTGTGTAATCAAGTGTCAACATCCACAACGACAATTCCATGTAATAAAGTTTCTGACCACGAAGAGCCATATCCAAGGTATAGAAGACCAACGAATCCTTATAGAGTCCCATGAGCATATTAGTGGAAAATCTATAAAGGATTGGTTGGATTACAAGGATAGTTTCAAAAGATCATGTCCAATGTGAGTCCAAGAAATCCTAATACAAGGGGTAGAAAGTCCCTATAAATACTATGGAGTCAGGATCCAAGGATTTAACAGGTTCGAATCATCAACTACCATAAACAAGATACATGGGAGAAAACATCCATGGAAGATATGGAATTAGGAACCAAGGATCATGTCCAAGGAATCCACTACCATTTTATTTCTTCATCACAATGCATTCATAATTCCATAACCACCCACATTCTATGAGTTCATCCAAATCATATAAAAATTTCCAATTAAACAATTAAATCAATTCTCATTAGGTAATCATATGGAAAGGCAGCATAACATTATCCAAAACATTCATTCACATCTCCTTATAATTATTAAGGCTCCCAAAATTAGTTTTGAGATCACACTCACCCAATGTGGTGGTATAAAATAGGGTATATACAAAGGCACACACCATGGGTGGTCTAGGTTGGGGTTGAAACTTCGAACCACAACAATGTTAATTGATGGGAAAACTAATTGGTTCCAAAAAATAATATCAATACATTAATGGATTTTAAGGGAGTAACTGAAATGTATTACATACAATACAATGGTCCTTTTAATATAAAATATCAAACCATGATGAAATTATAGACCACCTACCACAGTTCTGTTGTAGAAAACATGTCCAGTATCGACTACTGAATTGGTCTAAATCAGAAGAAAAATGAATAATAGACAAAAAAACCTAGAAATACCTAATATTATCATTCCCCAAAATAACTTTGTTGATATGAATTCGAATAGAGAATATTATAAGAGGAACTTAGAGCTTATTGGTGAAGATCCAATGAGAAAAATGTTGATCCAATCTGAGTGTGAATGGGTAAATAGTGTATAAGCCAATGATTTGAGATCAAAAGGATGTACCAATTCCAAGGTAGTATGATGGAATTAAAATATGGATAAGGTTTCCACAATTATAATAATTTGTGTAAAAAACATAAATTGCCTCATTTAAACTGGGTTTCATGGTTTGTCCGTGTGGTTAGAAAAATTGTGTGCCAACTATGAACCCTTCAATTTCTCAAGGGGGACCTTTCATGGTCATGGTGCATGGTTAGATAAATCTTGCACTGACCGGGTGCAAATCCTCTGCTAAAATCTGAAAGTTTCTCACATAGGAATGTTCCCTTGGTAGTACAGTTCCCTCAAACCATGTGTCACTAATCATAGGTATGGACCATCTCACACGTTTTCATCCAACTATGCATCTTGGGTTGTATGGTTTCTACTAACCATGTGTCCCATCTATATTTTCCAAAAACTTGGCCTTTAGGCTCCAAATAAGCCCCGAACACCACCAAAACTCCTTTAATCGTAGTGGTCACTCAAATTTGTTCAAAACCAAAGAGTTAAAAAAATTAAAAATATTCATACCTCATAAGAAAACCAAATATCTTTGATGGCTCTAGAATAGATGTACCTAGGGGTAATAACTCTAAAAAGGTGTTTCTAACATGAATCGAGCATTACCTATTATACGAAAATAAGCCTTACTGGGATCCTAGTTTGATACTCCCCGAGATATGATTTCACAATTCAAATTTTCAATACAAACCATTATGAAGGATTTGAATATATGATGAAAATTAATGTCCTAGTTTAAACATATGGTGTCTTAGAATGAAATTAATATTTCATGATTTAGATATCCTATAAATTATTATATGGTTTTCTAACTTTGAATATTGTTTCTCACACTATGATTTTCAATTTTAGTAAAAAATTTTAACCTGAATATATCATGTTAAAATTGAACATGAAGAAAAATGTGGTGACTGTGAGAAAACAAATGGGATGATGAATCAACAAAAAGATATCATGATTTTGTCTCATCAGTTATACCAAAATCTGATTAATATCTTATACCTTAACCAACTATCAGACTCGTGATAGAAAAGGAAAATGAATTTTCTAGTAGCTCAAGTGGTGCAGACCAAATAGGAAGGATCAATTTACTTTGTATCAAAAAATGTGGAAATAGACACCCATGAAGGTTCCTAAAAGGAATAGGAAAATGTTTTATGTAAAGAAAATAATGATATAAAGAAAATAATTATTGAGGAAAACTTTACAATATGTTTAAAGTAAATAAATTTCATCTTAGGGATCTATTTTTTGTTCATTTACTTAAATTTGGTTAACCTGGCCATTATCCAAGTCAGTTCCCTCTTTTAAATTTTAAACCCTAGACCAAGTAAGGGCCAATTTCAAAAAAAAATAGTTCAATTATTTATTTATTGGGATTATACAATTAATTTGTAGTAGTATTTTAACAAATTGTATTTTGGATATAATAATAATGAAATGTCAAAGGATTTTATTAAATTTTAGATGAATACTTGCATTCATTAAATTAACAGTTATGGATATCATCATCGGTTTATGAATTTAGAGTTTATTATAGGTTCAAACTATTAAACACCCCTTGTGAAAACAAATCGGTGAGAATATAACACGATTAAGGTAATTTTTGGATGAAATCTATGGGAATACAATCCATTGGTTTAGTATATGTTTTAGTCAATATTTTAATTAAGTAATAATTCCCATTTATTTTGTTAAAAAAATTAAAGTTATTCGTAACCATTAGGGTTTATATTATCTTTGATATTGAGGTAATTTTGGGTTATCACACTTTGGGAATGATGTATAAATTATATTAATATAGTTTTAGAAAAATAATAACCCCTATTACAGGTGAAAACATCTTCCATATGATGATGGATACAGGATTGAACCCACGGCTGAAGGAAAATAAGGTTTTAGCACCTACCATTGGTCTATGTGATGGTTTATCTAAATATCATTGTTTTTACTTAAATTATTTGATTGATAAAAATTAATGTTTAACTAATGGGGTTACTATTTAGGTTTAGATATTAATGAATTATATTAGATATCCTCTTCATGGCGAGAAGTGCCTCTCCGAGGAGGGATCGGGACCTAAGAACCAGGTTGAATAGGAATAAGGGCTTTTTTACCATGGATTACCTTAGAGCACCAGTCATCCAATCTTGCCTCAGGGTGAGGCATTTTGATAAGCTCATTAACAAAATTACTAGACATATTCAAAACTGGAAAAACAGGTTTCCATCCTTTGGAGGTCGTATCACCCTGGTTAACTGTGTGTTAGTCTCCACGACAATGCTTGTTTTGTCTACTTTGAAGGTTCCAAAAACTGTGCTTTCAAAATTGGACAGAATAATGGTGTCCTTCATAAGGGATGGGAAGTTGGAAGGCCTTCATCATTGGGCTTCAGGTTAATGGTTTCCTAGACCCTTTTCTAAAGGGGGAATTAATTTACGGATCTTGTCCTCAACCATCTAAGGACTGCATGCCAAGCTCGCTTGGGAGGTCCTGGAAATCCAAAATCTATGGGGAAGAACAATGCAGAACCTCCACGACCTTAATGGGACTAGACAGAGAAGGCACCCCTCAAAGATATGGAACCTGGTTCAACCACATCTGGACACTCTGCAACAATACTCTCGATGGATTATCAGAAGGGGGAACATTAACTTCTGGAAGCAGGATTGGGGGTAGGGAGGCTGTGGTTCCCGGGCTGTCCAGCTCCAGATATCACCTTCAAAGAAGATTCTTTCCATATGAGGTTCCTCAAGGCCATCCTCGATGACAAATAAATGGAGGTGTTTAATTCTATAGTCCCAAATGATGATGATGATCAGTTAATTTTCACAAGTACCTCATCAGGTACTTTCTCCATCAAAGGATTCGATAATGTGATGAGGGAGGTGGTGAACGCCGATCTGTGGGGGGAGACTCTATGGTGCAAAATGAACCCTTCCAAATTCAACTTCTTGATGTGGAGAGTGCGACACAAGGCTCTACAAATGGATGTTAACCTCCGACGAATGGGAATTCCATCGGTTTCCCGGTGCTGGTGTTGCAGGGCTCCAATCACAGAGTTTGTGGGACATTTGTTTTATGAAATTGAATAGGCAAGGGGGGTCTGGAAGACCATTGGGGCTACTTTTGGATGGAATGGCTATGTTGGTAACTCAGAGGACTTATTTAATTCCTAGTTTAGGGGAGCTGAAAACCAAGGTAAGGAAAGGAAATCAAGGGTGCTCATACTCATTTCTAGGTGCTGGAATATTTGGCAGGCCCGGAATAACTAGCGCCATGGCAGAGGCTCGGTTTCTCAGTTCAGTATACACTTCAGGTTGAAAAACATTGTGCTTGATCTACTACAAATGTGCTCGGACTGCAAAATTTCTTCCTCCATGTACATCATTTCTGCTAGAAGCATTGCAGATCAACGGGTCGACACTCTTGGCCAGGGGCAGTGGGTGAGGTGGCGGCCACCGACACATGGTTTGAAACTTAATATTGATGGTTCACTGCTCATAGGGGAGATGCGAGGAGGGGGTGTCGTGCGTAACCATAATGGCTCTGTTTATGTAGTGTTTGCTACTTTGTTTGGGGGAGGCGATGCGCTTCAGGAGGAAGGTTGGGCTTTGTCAGCAATTTTGCATATGTGTGTGTGAAGGTATTTGGTGGTGTCTTCGGTGGAAACTGATTCCTTGGTTCTATTCAATTCACAACAAAATAGTGGAAGGATTCCATGGAGAATAATTTATACAGTCAGGCAATGTCAGGCTATAATAGGGGCATGCATGGAGATCTCTCATACCTGGAGGGAGGGTAACATGGTGGCAGACTTTATAGTGTCGATGGAAACATTAAGCAGTACTTTTTCTACATTCTCATCTTTGGGGTATTTTCCTTCTGACGGTTTGAATTTTGTCATAAATTATGCTTTGGGGTTGAATTACGTTAGAATCCCGTGACTTTTTTCCTTGTATTGGGATTATTGTTTTTATAAAAATGTTAACTTTCAACTCAAGATCCATTAAAAGATAATTTTAGTGATTTAGGAATCTAAAATTAATTTTTGTATATTTATTTCATAGAGTAAGAGATAAAGTTGAAATTTATTAAAGAAAAAATAACGAATGAAATTGTGATTATGAAATATAAATTTATCAATTATATTTCTTTATTTTCATAGTTAATATGGTAAATTAATTCCTTAACATTAGGAAAAACAATCCTGAAACACAAATTTTATCCTTTTACCTCATATCTGATGAAACAAATGGCCATTTAAATCAACACAGATTTATGGTTTTAAGTCTTTAATATTTCATTTGTCATTCACTTTATTTTAATCAATGATCTCTATCACTAAATAATTTTCTATGTTTTTCTTCTAGGTACATATCTTCACTTCCCATCTAAATTTTCCTATATGAAACCTATTTATCTGTTATTTCAGATGAAATTTATTATTTCTCTTTAACACTTTTAAGTATAATTTTATTATCAATTTTTACAATATAGGTTTTCAACAAATAAATTTTCAAATTTCTTACCCCGATGTATAGGTGAAAATTAAAATTATGAGGACGTGGTTTGTTAGAGGTGGGGAGAATGTATCACCCTAAGATTTTTAAAAAGGAACATCATGTATAGTGTTATATATGAAATAAATCACTACTCTTTTAAGATATTGTGACACTCCAAGACTTTATGATATAACTATTTTAAAATAACTTTAATCTCCCTTATATATTGTGATTCATGCAACATTGGGTTTAAATAAAACACAATACACCATTAAAAACATATTTTATAAAACATGAATGTTATAACCAAGAATTTAAGTTACCTGTTTAAAGTAGTAGAAACTAATTTATGAAAATAAATGTCTTAAATATGTTAATTTTTTATTTATTTATTATAAATATAAATAAAAAACATTTGAAATAAAAAAAATGTTTTCTAAAAAATATATTTTTTCAAAGAAATAGTTTCGTCGTTTCTTGCAAACTAATTATTAAATGAATTTTTACCAAATTTAAAAAAGTTATTAGAAAAAAATAACTCAATTTTGTAAATAATAATTTTAAAATTATATTAATTTAGTTTTTTATATTTTTCTAAAAAGATTCATTTTTTATGAATAGTAAAAAAATATTGTTTTTTGCTAAAAACTACATTTTCTTCTAAATCATTAGTAACATTATTAAAAAATATATTTTAAAAGAAAATTGTGTTAATTTATATTATAATTAATACAATTTAGGTTATTTTAATCAATTATATGGTTAATTTATTTATAAAAACTTTTTAAACTTTTGAATGTTTTTCTATGGAAAACAAATTTTTTCGACATGTTTGCAGGTTTGATTTTAAATTTAATTATTTCAATTATTTAAGTTGAATTTTAAAAAATATATAATATATTTGGAATATTAATAATTTATATTCTCTAATATGGTAATAAAATTAAAATAATAAATAGTGAAAATAGTAAAAATCAATTTCCACAGTTAAGGTGAAAACAGTTTTACCGGGGGTTAAACTAAGAAGATAAGAGTTAAAAATGACCCTAAAAACATCAATAACCCATTATATGGACATATATAGACCCTATAATCAATAAGACGCAATAATAGACCTTTTTTTGAAACTTTGTACAATGAAAAAGATGGGTACACTTTATTATTTTCAAAAATTCCATGTGTTTCCTCCCCCCAGTTATAAAAGGCCACTCCCTCCCTTCACTTCCTCACAAATATAAATAACATTAGATCCAGAAAACCCATGAATGAATATCTCCTCAAAATCCATATGCTCATTCTATATATTTTTCTCTTCCCAAAATACCATCCTTCAAGTCCTTAAGAGGATATCCAGAGGTGGTTTCTCTAAAATAATTTAATTGTCTTAAAGGAGCTCTTCTATTTTATTTATTTTTTCCACCATAAATTATGTATTAACACATAAAATATTATAAACCTATATATCACTTATAATTATACATTATTATGTTTATATCATAATAGTTATCCATCCCCTCCTCTATAAAATGTGAAATTAATTTGTCGATCACATGTACGGTGGACTACCGCCTTGCCAACCGATGTAAATCATTTTCCATCAATGAATGTAAATATTTTATTTAATGATGGATTTAATTTATATTTATTATATTTATTATATTATTATTATTTATTATTTATAATATCACATACACCTTATTATTTTCCATGTCATTTAAAATAAGATAATGTCGCTTGTGTGTATAGCAGACTACAGTCAAATGAAGCAATGTGATTAGTTTTTCACTTATGGTATTCATAAAAGGTAATGAGGGAAAGTATAATTAATATATGTGATATATATGACATTATATTGGTTATGTAAAATTAATATACCATCTAATTGACTACCCTATCACATGTTAAGGGAATAATATTGTTTCCCATGCGGGCATGCGACCTACCATCCCCACAAAGTAATATGATTCTTTTTCCATATCCAACATTCAATAATGATTATAAAAATATATAAAATGAGTAAATATTATATTAATATCATTATTATATTTCTAGATATTATGTTTCTATATCCTATTCATAACAACCAGAAAATTCATGACAAAACATACATGAGTAAACTTGGCAATTAACATTAAAAATAATGAATATAATGATATAATATTAACAAACATGTGGTAAAAAGTTATAATAGTATCATATATGATATTATAAATATTAATATATTTATTTCATAAATTAATATAATGTTTAAATAAATTATTCATGAAGTTAAATCATGATTAACAAAAACTTTGTGTGAGGTAAGGGACTTTGTCTCAATTTCCTTTCATTGAGACGTATTATAATATTATGCACCTAAATTATTTTTTATGGAATATATACTAACCCTTTTTCATGTAATATCATGATTCATTAATACTTAAAATTAATTTTTCTTTCAATTTAAATTATTTCATCTAATGATATTTGACATAAAATTTATCAATTGGTTAATAATTTCAAAACTCAATTTCTTTTCCTTGGGTTATATTAATTCTTCATTGTCTTTGATATTCTCAGATTATGTGTGTAATTAATTTTAAATTTATTATTTCATATATACACTTGTTTTATTTGGATTTAAATTTAATAAACATAATCTATTTATTATTCAATTGTCACTATAAAATTATGATATTTGTAAGGGTTTATTTTACAATATAATTTTAATCGGGATTGTTTATGATTGAATTTACAATGAAGTAGTTTATTTGATAATTAGCTAATAGCCTCTTTTAATTTTCTTCTCCTCTGGTTATTCATGATTTTTTGAAGTAATAGAACCATTTTAACACTATTAAGTACTTAAAATTATTTATAAAAAGTTTTTTAATAAAATTCGACACCATTTCTCACTTTGGTTGATAATCTATTTTCTTAAAAATCCATGTTTTTTAAAAATGTTTTTGAAAATAATTTACTATGACTATTTACATTAATTTTTACCCATTATTTTAATTTTTTTAAAAAAATTAAAATAATCTTCCTTTCAATTTCCAAACAAGTAACTATTGACGTTTCTTACAAAAATGTAAACATAAGCTTTGTTACCATTTAGTAAGTATGAACTAAAAATTCTCACCATCCTAACCACTCATTTATTTGGATCTTCCTTTAGATGTTTAAAATTTTATTTTTAATGAAAATTATCTTCTTAATATTCTGGATCCTTATAATTTCCTTTAAAATTTATTTTTGAAATTAAAAGTATATTTTCCTAAAGAATTTTTATAAAGATCTTTTAATGGTATTTCTATTCATCAATGAAGAAAACCCTTTATTTTACTTATAGTACATTAGGGATATATTCTATTGATGAAATCCTTATATATTATATGGATTTTTTATCATCATTTTGACAAAGGAAATTGTTAACATACAATTTATTGATTCATTTTTTATGGAATTAGCATTCCATTAAAATATTCGCATTCCTTCTATAACGCCCCAACCCCAAAAGCCCATAGTTTGTACATTAGTACATAACATTGGCATGATCACAAGAAATCAAGTCCTGAATGACAAATCTATTTAACAGTCTTGGAAAATAGATTACATACATGAACATTGCATTACACTTTAGAAAATAAGACACAATATAAATGATCCTTTGAAAACTATATTAATCCCCTATATTAACCCTACATATCAATCATAATAAACTTATTGGAATCCTTGGGAAATAAAACATAAGAAAGGGGTTAGATCAGATGCTCAGTAAGGATAAAAATATAGCGGAAACTTTCACAAATATTCATAAACATTTAAGGAAATGTATAAGACTAAAAGATAAGCCTTTTAAACATAAACATCTATATAATATGGCAAATATAAATCAATTAATTACATTTACTTATTCACATGGATATACAACAAGTTGAATAATAACATACAATATCAATAACCAATTTCATAATGATTGAATGCATAAAGCCAAACTTCATAACCACATAGTCAAGGCCTTCTGCCAAGACTACAAATAAGATTTTGGCAAGGACTTGTTCCAAGATAGTAGTTGGTCTCATTAGACCTACCGATGCATCAAGGAGCTATAGCGGGCTCCACTCGTCACTTACTAAGTCCAATGCATTCCTAATATGAAAAGGTTTCAACATAACATAAAAATTCATATTAAAACTAGCTTACGAAATGACAATACTTTATACATAAACCATGAATGGTATAAAAATAACACATCCACAGTCATACATATCACAAAAACTTCAATAAAATATGGAATATTAGTATCATAACAAATCAACCTTGATCAAGAATAATATCCTGAAATGGATGTTGACATAGTTGAAAATGATCAGTAAAAATCATTGAGAGAAATATCCCTTTTTCATGAAATTATTTAAAAGTCACATAATTTATAAAGGAAGTAATTTAAAATATAGTTTTGAATCAAAGTGTCTCATACCACTTTGAAACTTTTTAATGGAATTAACATTTTAAAACATTCATGTCCATATAAATAAATCCTTATAACCATTTTGAAACCATGGAGATTAATGAGAAAGGTTTAGAAGAATCAATATTTAAAACATTTAAATTGATGTTTTATTAAAAAAATAGTCCCTTAAAAATAATCCCTTTGAAAAATATTTTATGAAATATGGACATGGATAATAAATATGTCCCAGTATATACTTACGTTAAAACAACCTCAGATAATAAAGAGATTGTGAAATTAACCCTTACCTTGCACTTTCCTTTAGTCGAGGGTACGTTCAACCTCCTGTATAATAAACATAGTATGTTATTTAATTATTCCAAAACCATATCCATATTTATTATATCACACATGATTCATTTATGACTTTATACTACCAATTTAGTAATGATTTCCATGATAAATTAACATTTTGGGTAATAACCGCTTTCTTTATCGTATGTGTTTTAACTTGTTATTTTCTGATCATATCATTTAGATCATGATTTACATATTTCCTGAATATAACACATGATTTATATATCATATATATATATAATATAAATATGTATAATATATAGATATATCAAATGGAAAACACCGTTTATGGGGATGGTAGGTCGTACGTACGCATAAACGTTGTTTCTGTTTTCATATCGTATTGAATGGAACTAAGTGAATAAGATATATTTAAATACATACATGCACACATATATATATTTGTGTGTCTGTTTTCAGTAGCATTATTTTGTCATATATTTCATATTTACTAATAATATATATTTTTATAATCATCGTGGAATGGTGAATGTGGAAATTAATCTCTTCGCGTAGTGGAGACGGTAATCCGTACGGACGCACGAGCAACAATATCATTATATCGACGGTGAAATGGTATGTAATTGGATGGTATATCATATATAAAAAATAATTAACATGTCATGTTTATTATTTACATTATTTATTCTCATTATTATTCCCATCCAAACAATGAAGTGTTTGAATAACAAACTACACCACGACATGGAGACGGTAAGTCGTACGTACGCACGTATGGTGACATTGTCATTTATAGGATAGTTAGAATAATTAATATGGTTGTACCATTTTTTATAATAACATAATATTATATAGAAGATACTGGATTTATTATTTTATATTTGAAACAACAAAGAAATAGGAAGTGGAAGAAGGAAAGAACTTGAAAGTGGTGATGAAATTTTTACCTCTTCTTTGGGTTCTTCCTTTTTATTTGATCAAAATGGATCCTTAGGTTGCATTTATGACCAAATTAAGGCTTCTAGGATGAAAGGAAGAAATTTGGGAGGAAATTTGGGAAGTTTTTGGCCAAGCCAAATGGATTTTGAGGTGTGAAATTATGCGATGGGGAAGTACCCTTTTATAAAAGAGGGGAGTGTCACTTTAGGAAAATCTTGAAATAATATTTTATAATAAAACTATTTTCGGTTTCTAATGGATCCAAAATGATTTATTTAGAGTCTTAGGTTGGGATGGGTATAAAACCTCTCAACCACTAGGTTTTAGACAACTTTAGGTCACCATATTATCCATATATTTTAGATTTAACTCTTAGTTAAAAAGTTTGACATTTACCATGTCTCTTTGTATTTTTATATTATATGGTTAATAAACATTCAATAACAAGACAAGAGAACCCCAAGAGGTTAATTATTAATATATATAACATTATCTAAGTCCTTTGTATGACCCTTATATTTTTAAGAATGTTATATCAATTAATAATATAGTATTTGTTTTAAAAACTCAATTATGTCAATTTTGACACTATTTTGTATTTGGTTTTTTTGATAATCGTAATAGCATGATTAATTCGAAAAAAATTTATTTAATCAACACTAACGTGTCATATTAACAAATGAAATTACTGGAATTCATCAAAAGTCTCAAATTACATTTATTTGGATATTTATAATATCAATTATTTTAATCTTTCATTAATTAGGTAATTACTACATCATCATTGTGTCATAATAAGTTAAATTATTTAATGTATAAAAATCATAAATAAAATACCATTATGTAGGAAATTTTTTATATTTATAATTAAAATTTATAGTCTAATTTATCTTATGTATAACACTATATTTAAAATGGTTTTGTTATTAAACTTTGAATATAAATATTTTAACTCTTCTTTAAATAAAATAATAATAAATCTCATAATATTTTCCAAGTGGACCAAAGAGGCTCATAGTTTAATACTAAGGTTGTTTTTGGTGGAATTATACTTATCCAATAGAATTATGACTTTTGTTAGGGTAATTATAATATCATTTTTACCCTTAATTACCCTATTTACTTTTAACCGTGGTAAATAAAAGTCAAAAGTTACAATTCAAGAAAAAATTATTTTAATCTTATTGAACCATATTTTACTTACTAATATCAACCGTGTCTCTCGGATTTTTGAAATCAAATCACAGAAGTGGAAAAATTATGTTTTATGCCAATTTGTAAATGCTCCTAGATGGTGGGTAAAAGACGGTAAAATGTACGATAAAATTTTATATATTTAAACTTATTATAAAATCAATCCAATTAATTATGTTGAAAATATGTAGGTATTATTTATCTATTTATACTACAAATAAATTAAAATAAAATAAAAACTATTTAAATAAAAAGTCGGTTTTAAATAACAATGTAGTGTTCGTCACTATTCATAAAAAATTGTGTGTTTTCAGAAAAATATTAAAACTTTACCCTGAGATGATTTTGATATTCCAAATTCAAAATTGAATTATATTTTCAAAAATTAAAAACATAGAAGTTTCATTTATTAATTTAAAATTAATTTCTGTTGTCAAAACTAAGAAGCTAGTTTTTAAAAAGTAAAGACTATCAAAAGATTGACATGTTTTTTTGTCAAATTTAAATGTGAATGTTCTTATAATGACCTACATTGTATTAACTGATAAAAATATAATCTAATTATACTTCCAAACCATTCTAATGTATAATTTATCAGTATAAATTATTTTGATTAAAAAATCTGTTTTCGATTAAAACATTGTATTTTTCACTATTCATCAAAATATGAAAGTTATCAGAAAAGTACCAAAAATTTATCCAAACTAAATTTTTATGTCCCTCTTATAAAAAATAATTTAATTTCATTAAATTTAATATATAAAAGTGTCAAATATTGGTTTTAAAAAGTGTTTTTCATTAAAATGCGGTAAAATTTCATTTTTTTAAAAATACTTATTTTATCCGAAAAATGAATTTGTTCTTATATTATGTCTAAGAAACAAATAATATGGATGTTAAAAATATATAGAGTATATAAGATTCAAAATTCAGTTAATACTATTCAATACTGCTTTTCGAATGGTTAGTTTAGTAAGTTGTGGTGCGCTCAAACTCAGTGTTGCGTGTAGCACAAGCTATTGAATTACTTTAATGAGATAACATACTATGAAATATTGGGGTGTTACATTCTCCCCTCCTTCAATAAATTGTGTCCTCTCAATTTGAAATTGTTCTTGGAAAATAAATGGTTAAAAATAGAAAAATACCTTTGTGGAAAACCCACATCGGAAATTGGGTTAATAAAATTTATTCTTAGTAATAGTGAAAGGGAAATGAAAAAGTTATCACCAAAATATGATCTCAACTAGGAGAAAGTTGGTGGAAATTAGAGACACATAATTGGAGGGAAAATATAAATATTTATATGCAGTTATTGATGTCATCAATCACAATCAATTGTAAAATTGAGGGCCTCAATGCCATCAATCTAAGATGATGTAAAATATCATTTGTTCAAAAAAATGTTATTAGGATAACACATTTTTGGTTTTAAGATCCCTTCACAAAATTTTAAGAATTAATTAATTCATATAATAAGATTAATATATATATATATATTCTTGAAAAGTATAGTTTCATCCTTAAACTAATTTCTACCACAAACTTATCTTTCACTCCAAAAGATAATAGAATTCCAAAAAAATTTATTTATCCTAATCGTATAGGGTTAAAAAAATAAATTTATATTCATTTGTCAGAATATTTAAAAAAAATACATTATAAATGTAACACCCCAAGCTTCCACGGTACACTTCTCTTTGAATAATAGAGTAGCGTGTGTTGTACGCAACTTCGAGTTCTAATACACACCACAACCAATCAAACTAGCCATTATGAATAGTAATACCCAATTTTTGAAATTTTATAAATTCTATCTTTCAAAATAAACTTCATTTTGGTATTCGGAATATCGAAATTAGCCTAGGGTAAAATTTTGGAACTTTTCAGATAACATTTATATTTTGATGAATAGTGAAAATTACTAAATTTTAATTAAAAACAGCTTTTTTAATCGAAATAATTAATAGTGATAAATTATGAATTTGAGTCGTTTTAAAGTATATTTAGAATATATTTTTACCATTTAATACAATTTTGGTCATTGGACATAATTTCACATTTAAAATGGACATAAACATCTGTCAATCTTTTGATAGTTATTATCTCTTAAAAACACGCTTTTTGTTTTAACAATGGGAATTAATTCTAAATTAATTTCTTCCCCTTCTATGTTATGAATTTATAAATATGGACTCCATATTTAGAATCCGGAGGTCCGAATTTTGTAAATAGGTAGATTTTATTTTTAGATATTTTGAATAATTAGTTCGGTAAATATTTTATTTACCATGGTTAAAGGGTAAATCCGGTAAATAAGGGTAAAGAATAATATTATAAAAATATTAATTTACCCTAAAACGTGTCCTAACACTGTTGGTTGATAAAGTTTCGACCATGGGTATCTTTGGGTTGATTTTGGGACCCCATGGATCCACTTGTATGTGATAAGGACACTTTATATTAATAAATACAAAAAATGACATAAGCATATATCTTTTAGAAAAAAAAAATTTACATTAGGTTATATATGTTATATTTTAGACTATAAATATTAATTAAAAATATAAAAATATTTCATACATAATGGTATTTTATTTATAATTTTTAGACCTTAAGTAATTTAATTTATTTATGACACAATGATGATGTAGTAAATATCGTATTAATGAAAGATTAAGATAATTGATATTATAAATACCCAAATAAATGTAATTTGAGATTTTTCTTAAATTAAAATACTTTTATAGGTAACTATGACATATTAGGATTTTTTATATAAATTTCTTTCAAAGTAATAATGTTTTTATGAATTTATCAAAAACAAAATACCCAATAGTGTCAAAATTGACATAAAAGAGTTTTTAAAACAAATATTATATTATTAATTGATATTCAATTCTTAAAAATCTATGGTTCTGCCAAGATACTTATATTATGATAGGTGTATCATTAAGGGATCACTTGGGGTTCTATTGGATGTTTATAGTATGTTTATTAACAATATAATATAAAAATACAATGTGACATGGTAAATGCCAAATTAATTAACTAAGAGTTAAAAATAAAAGATAAGGTTAATATAATGACCCAAACATGTCTAAATTCTATTTTTTGATAGTATTTAGACCCATAACCACCTTATACTTTGAATAATCCACTTTATAGCCATTAGAAACCGAATATTAATTTATTATAAAATAATATTTCTAGCTTTTCCAAAGGTGCCCCTCACCCTTCTTATAAAAGGGTACTCCCCCTTCTCACTAATTCACACATTAAAAGCCTTTTGGTTTGGCCAACCCCTGCCCATATACTCTCTAAAATTCCCTCAATTCAACCTAGAGGCATTATTTTGATCATAAAGCCAACCTATGGAGCCTTTTTGATCAAATCAAAAGGAAGAACATGAAGAAGAGATAATGTTTTCACCACCCTCTTTAGATTTCCTTTCATCTTCAACTTCTTCTTTCATTGTTATTTCCATTATAAAATAATAAATCCAGTATCTTCTGTATACTATGATGTTATTACAAATATTTAACAACCAAATTCATTATTTTATCCATCCCTTGAAATACATGTCACCATACGTGCGTACATACGGCCTACCGTCTCCACGTCGTGGTAAAATTGTTATTCAATATATTATTATTTAGATGGGTATAATAATGATGTATAATTCATGTAAATAATAAATAAAAAATGATAATGATTCTTTATATATGATATACCATCCAATTATATATTATTTTAATATCAAAAGAATGATATTGTCACTCGTGCGTACGTACGGACGACCGTCTCCATGAACACGATGAGATTCATTCCCTATCGTATACATTCAAGTCTAATTCTCATTTGATGATTAAAAATAATTTTTAAGGACTTGATATCATTCTGGATATGAATAATATAAAACCTATCCATAACAAACATGGCTTATGTAACAAAACATATAAAAGAAAATGAGTAAGTTAACACCCGAAACGATGATAATACAAAGATATTATTAACAAAGCAGTGTTAAAAGATCATATATGATATCATATTAATGTATATGATTCTTTTATAAACTTAATAACAATTATTTCACCATTATACAGGAGGTTAACCTACCCTAAACCAAGGAAAAGTACAAGGTAAGGGTTTATTTCATAATCTCTTCATTATCTGAGGTTGTTTATACGTGATTATCTACTGGGACCTCTTTATCATCCACATCCATGTTTCTTAAAAATGTATTCCAAAACTTTTTTAGTATTTACTAGAAAATGGGTTAAAGTAATTTATACCCTTGTTTTACTATTATAAAATGGTTTGAAAGGAATCTTTCTGTCGTTCTCCAAATAAGGTCCTTTTTAACTTTTTCGACAAAATTAAGGTAAGAATGTTATTTTTAACTTATACGGTGGGTGCAGATATTTTCTGCCATTATAAAATCGTCAAAGCTTCCCGTACAAGCTTATAAGAATATTTTCAAAGTAAATTTTTTATTTTATAATTATGTGACTTTTAAATTATTTCAAAAAAAAAGAGTTATTTCTTTCATATAGTTTTGATTTCATATCTGTCAACATCTTTTGATGGATTTTAAGCTTATTTGAATGTGATTTATTATGATACAAAACTTCTATATTGTATTGAAGGTTTTGTGATATTTTTGACTTTGGAGGTGTTATTTTTATACCATTCATGGTTTATGGATAAAGTATTGACATTTCGTATGCTATTTTTAATACAAATGTTTATGTTATTTTTAAACATGTTCATATGAGGAATGCATTAAACTTAATAATGACGGGTGGAGCACGCTATAGCTCCTCGATGCATCGGTAGGACTCATGAGAGAAACTAGTGTCTTGGCACAAGGCCTTAACAAAATCTTATTTGTATTCTTGGCACGAGTCCTTGACTATGAGGTTATGATAGTCGGGCATTATGCATTCCATCGTTATGAAAGTGGTTATTGATATTGGATGTGATTATTTGACTAGTAGAATATCCATGTGAATAAGTAAATGGAATTATTTCATTTTATATTTTCCATATTATTCTGAAGTTCAAGTTTAAAAGGTTTTTTTTAGTTATACATTGCCTTAAATGTTTACGCTTATTTATAAAAGTTTTCGCTATATTGTTATCCTTACTGAGAATCTGATCTCACCCCTTTCAATGTTTTATTTTTCCCATGATGTGAAGAAGTAATTTATGAATGACCTTCAGGGACAGTATGAGGGGATATAAAGACAAGATTTTGTAGTAGTAGTTTTCACTTTATGATGTAATGTAAACTTTATGAATGTATCTAGTTATTCCAAAGCTACTAAACTAATCGGTCTTTCGAGACTTGATCTTTTGTGATCATGCCAATATTATGTAATAATGCACCGACTCTAGGTAACTGGGGTCGAGGTGTTATAGTTGGTATCAGAGTATGTTTAGCAATAACATTGGAAAGTAGATTTAGATAAACTCTGATTAAAGAACATTACCCTAAGATAGACTTTGAGGATTATTATAGAAGAACTTCCTAGAATTTTGGTATTGTGGAGATTTTGTGAGTTTTCCGAGAAATACATCCCTATCTGGATATGACCAGGTAGAGGCGGATCTGGCACAGATGTACCTAGGGGTAAAATCCAAAAACACTACTTTGTGCTAGACTCGAACGGGAACTGGTGAATGACAACGGGCCTTGCTACACTCTTGGTTACGACACTCCCATGGTATATTCTTAGGATATTCTCATTTTCTTTACAAACTGCTATGAAGGGTATATGAGTATATACCTCCTCAAAGAAATTTTTTTTGTGATTATGGATTATATCTATAAACTATTAAATTTATGTTAGGTATTTACATGTTTGGAATTGTGAATTATGATTCATAAACTGACTTAGTGTATGCCATTATTTAGAAATGGCGCCCAGTAGAAGGAATGAGAACTCCACCAATACGTATGATCCAAAGAGTAAGAAGGTTCATATCATTCATGGTATTAAGAAAATATTTAGAAAGTAAATGGCCTCCCATGTATTATCATCATATGAATAAATAATATCAAAAGATCAGTAAAGAACTCTCTGAATACTATGGCTTTGAAGGGAAGCCATATAAGAAAAGGATGGAAGAAATAAATATAGATAAAGGGAATAAGGGAAAGAAGGATTTTCCAATATTTGATAAATGTGGAATGATTCACCTTGGTAAATTATTGAAGGGAATGAAAGTTTGTTTTAAGTGTGGAGAAAAAGGACACCAAGTACATGATTACAAGGGCAAGAAATTTTTTTCAAATGTACAATGCATCATCTGTAAGGAGTTGGGACACTACACAAACTAATGTCCAAATCATCGGAGTACGCACCAAATGATGCTATTGGATAATAATAAAATTATGATACTACCACAGATGAAGAGGAATGACTAGTGTTATTATGTTATTATTTTGGAATTATTTCATTGAAGTGTTGTATCAATGATGTACTGGAAATAAATAAGGATTGTACTGTAGTACTATTTCATTGAGGATTTAATATTTTATGGTACTAAGAAAAGTGATTCTACAGTGAGTTAAACTTTTTGTAAATTACTTGGTTAAAGGAAAGGTAATCCTCAATATGGTATCGATAATGATGTAGTGATTTTGAAATAAGAGATGGTTGATTTGAATAATTATATTGGATATTCTTGACTACCTTGAAACTGATTAATGATTTTTCATCATTGGAGTTTACATAATTTTTGGATAGAAGGAATATATCTAGTATTCTATAAGGATTAAGGGAGCATGAATGTAATTAGTAAGGTTTTATGGTATTTCAGGATGTTTCAGTGTTTTAAAAAAATACATGATGAAGGTATTCACATGCTATTACATGTTAAAAAGGATCTACATTATCTTTACCTTTCATATAAATTTTGTACTAAGATTTTACAGAAGTATTTTGGATAAGTCTAAAGGATTGATGGGATTAATTTTGAAAGGTTATTTTTGGATTTTTATAAAAGGACAACATGCAGACCGTGTGACGACACGTCGCGTCGGACAAATCTGTGGGAATTGATATAACGACCCATACTTTACATACATTTTTAATACTTCAAAAATTGAAGCACACTTATTACAACATATGATAAAACCACAAAGGACCTTATAGGTATAGTGTCTTTAGAAACTGGGAAACATAAACAACTGGTTCATAAATCTTCTACAGTGTCTCCCATTTATTTCATCATATCTAGGGTCTCTTTTAGCATATTCTACTTAATATCCATCTTCCTGACCTGGGGAAAAGAAAACATAAAAGGGTGAGCTCAAATGCTCAGCAAGGGCAAATAAAGGAAATAAAAATCATATCATATCTTTTTGAAAATCAAAACCTGCAAAAGAGATCATAATATCTTAACATGGAATAAATCATAGAAGTGAAAATGAGATCCCCATAAAACTTGAAACTTTGTGGCATGCACACATAATCATGGAAAATCATTTCTTGTTAGTCATGACTCATTTCCAAGACTATCTTAGTGAACAAAGACCCTTTCTGAACCGAGTTCACTCCTCGTTTCAGTCCTGTATCACTGAACCGAAATAACCTTCCATTCCAGCCATGTCTATCTCATGAGATATAAAATCTTTACCCAATGCATTGGAGGGAGATATAGGTCCCACCCATCTTATAATGAATCCTTTCTTATGTGTGCCACATAATCATAAAACATACATCATCCCATAACACATGTAACAAAAATGGGATTCTTGAAACATCATGACATCATAAAACAATTCATATAAGATAAAGGAATTCATAAAAATATTTCCATCACAACATAATCAAATCCATGTAATAATAGGGATAAAAACAGAACCCTTTTATTGTCTTAGATGGAAAATAATTTTGATAAAATACTTGAACTCCATTCTTGAGGAAAATATCCTTTCTACTTCAAAAACATTTTTCCTTTCATAACATTCCATACGACTTTAAAATAAAAGAAGTTGATTAAAAATAAAATTGATAACTTGTAAAGTAAGCTTCTTGGAAATAATGTTTTAAAAATCCATCCATTCCGTATAAGTTAAAAAAACATTCTTCGTACTTTTGTCGGAAAAGTCAAAAAGTACCTCGTACGACAAAAGATTCCTTTCATACATATTACTAAAAACTCACCGAAGGGTAAAAATGGATTTAAACAATTGTAGGTGGATGGAAATAATATTACATATTGATGAAACATGGATGTGGATGATAAAATACACCCCAGTGAATACTTACGAATAAACAATCTCGGATAAAAATGAGATTGTGATATTTCCCTTACCTTAGGTCCGATTTGCTTTGTTCCTGTCCGAAGCTCCTGTATAATGGTTTAAATAATGTTATTGACTTATTACAGAATCATACATATTGATATGATATCATATATGGTCATATTATTAGCTTCTTGTTAGTAATATTTCATTGTTACTTGTTACTCGGATCTTTATAACTTTTTGTTCTTATGCGTGTTTTGTCGAATAAATTCTTATTCTTATCTTTAGGTTATAGATAATTCATTTACATAATGGTATTAGTGTAGTATATACCATATTCATTCATTCAATTCATTTATATAATCATTATGAAATGAAGATCATGTAGAACGAGTCGCATCACATCGTGGAGACGGTATTCCGTACGTACGCACGAGTGATGATATCGTTCCTATGATCGTGGAATTGTATTGGAGTATATATATATTATTTCAGTATCAATATTACTTCATAATAATCATATATAGTTACTCATTACACCATTATACCCATCCTTGTAAGGTGATGGTGGAAAATAGATTACACCACGGCGTGGAGACGGTATTCCGTACGTACGCACGCGCGGTGATTTCATTTTTCCGTAGGATGGATAGAAGGTGAATTAGGGTTGTTTCATATTTATAATAACATATCAGTATGTAAGTAATACTGATGTTATTACTTTATCATGAAACAACTAAAGAAGAAGAAGTTGAAGAAGAAAGAAATTGAAAAGATCGGTAATGGATATTACCTCTTCTTTGGAACGCCTCTTTGAATCCTCCACTTAAGGAACTAAGATTGGTCTTTGTAGAAGACCAGGACCTCTAGGATTATTCTAGGGAAGTGGAGAGGAGAAAATGGAAGGGGTTGGCCGAGCTTGAGTGCTCAATTTGGTGTGAGGAGGAGGGGGAGGAGGTGCCCTTTTATAAGGGAGGAGAGGGGCACCTTAGGAATATCTCAAAATATTATTTTATATTAAAGTCAAAATCGGTTTATAATGGTTCCAAAGGGTCTTATTTCGAATCTAAAGTGGGGATGGGTCTAAATCCTATAAAACAATAAGATTTAGACAAGTTTAGGGTATTATTTTAACCTTATCAATTAGATTTAACTCTAAGTTAATTAATTTAACTTTTACCGTGTCTTTTTGTTTTCTTTCACTATATGGTTAATAAACTTACTATAACATGCCAAACGAACCCCAAATTGTTTATAATTAATATATATATCCTTATCTAAGTCATTTGGCCTAACTTTAGATTTTTAGGAATAAAATAACAATTAATAATATAATATTTGATTTAAAAACTATTTTGTGTCAATTTTGACACTATTTGATATATGATTTTTGTGAAAGTCATAAAAGAATTATATGTTCGAACCAAGTTGATTAAATCAACATTAATATATCATAGTAACCTAGAAAATTAGTGGAATTCATAAAAAGTCTCAAATTACATTTATTTTGGTGTTTATAACATCAATTATGTCAATATTTCATTAATAAGATAATTATTGCATCATCATTGTGTCATAAATAAATTAAATTATTTAATGTCTAAAAATTACAAATAAAATACCCTTATGTAGGATATCGTTTTATCTTTCTAATGAATATTTATAGTCGAATTTATCTTATGTATAACCCCATATTAAAAATGATTTACTTATTAAACTTTGATTTTAACTATTTTAACCCTTCTTTAAATAAATTAATAATAAATGTCCTAATCTAATCCATGTGGGCCTAAATGGTCATATTTTATTCCTAAGTTTGTTTTTGGTCGAATTACACTTGTCCAATAGAATTAGGACATGTGTTAGGGTAATATTGATATCATATTTACCCTTAGTTACCCTATTTACTATTAACCGCGGTAAAAATAGTAAAAAGTTACTATTCACCAAAAAATTATTTTCATCTCATTGAACCACATTTTAGTCCTTGATATTAACCGTGTCTCTCGGATTTTTGAAATTCCATTCACAGAAGCGGTAAAATTAAGTTTTATGCAAAATTCAGTTTTTAACCTACCACTTAGTGGTTTCACTATTCATCAAAAATTGAAAGTTTTCAGAAAAATACCAAAATTTCACCCTAGGCAAATTTCGATATTCTGAGTCCAAAAATGAAGTCCATTTTGAAAAATAAAATTTATAAAATTTCGAAAAGTGGTTATTACTATTCATAACGGCTAGTTTTAATAGCATATTGTTGTTTAGTGAAACTCGGTATTGCGTACGACGCAAGCTATCGAGGAAGGTCGCGATTGCGTGTAAAGCAAGCCAAGCAAGTGTTGTGTAGAAAAAGATTCCTTTGATGATTTATATAACATAAAAGTCTCGGGTGTTACATTCTACCCCCCTTAAAAAGAATTTCGCCCTCGAAATTCGTCACTTTGCAACAAACAGATGAGGATACTTCTCCCTCATCATATCCTCAAGCTCCCATGTAGCTTCTTCAAGTTGGTGGTTTCTCCATAAAACTTTCACCAAGCGAGTGGTCTTGTTTCGTAGGACTTTTTCGCTACGATCCAGAATCTCTATCGGCTATTCTTCATAAGAAAGATCTTGCTCCAGCGGTACAACTTCTGAGCTGAGTACATGTGAAGGATCTGGTATGTACTTTCTCAGGAGAGATACATGGAACACATCGTGAACTTGAGAGAGATTCGGTGGAAGCGCCAATCGGTAAGCTACCTTCCCAACACGATCCAGTATTTCGAAAGGACCGATATATCTAGCGCTCAACTTCCCCTTCTTTCCAAATCTCATAACCCTCTTCCAGGGAGATATTCGTAAGAACACTTTATCACCCACTTCAAACTCTAGGTCTTTTCTTCGGTTGTCGGCATAACTTTTCTGTCGACTCTGAGCTGCTCTTATGTGTTGTTGAATAGATCTGACCTTTTCTGCCATTTCATCAACGAGATCAGGTCCTAGTAGCTTTCTTTCCCCAACTTCATCCCAGCAAGTTGGAGTCCTGCATTTCTTTCCATAGAGAGCTTCATAAGGAGCCATCTGAATACTGGAGTGAAAGCTATTATTATAAGAAAATTCTACCAAAGGTAGGTGTTGATACCAACCTCCTTTGAAATCCATAGAGCAAGCTCTCAACATATCTTCTAGGGTTTGAATTGTTCTCTCAGACTGACCGTCTGTCTGGGGATGATAAGCAGTGCTGAAACTCAACTCTGTATCCAGAGTATGCTGAAGACTTCGCCAGAACTTCGAGGTAAATCTCGGATCCCGATCAGATATAATAGAAAGTGGTAGTTCATGCAATCTTACCACTTCCTTTACATATATCCTGGCAAGCTGATCTAGAGAGAAATCCTCTCTAATAGGAATGAAGTGTGAAGACTTTGTAAGACGATCAACTATGACCCAGATAGCATTATTGCCTTTGGATGTTTTAGGAAGTCCTGTGACAAAGTCCATAGTGATGTTTTCCCATTTCCATTTGGGTATGGGTAATGGTTGTAACATCCCCTTAGACTTTTGTCTCTCAGCTTTAACTTGTTGACAAACCAAGCATCGAGAGACATATTCAGCAACATCTCTTTTCATGCCATCCCACCAGAAGTACTCTTTCAGGTCCCTATACATCTTCGTGCTTCCATGATGAATAGAGAATGAAGAACTATGAGCCTCATCCAGCAGCTCCTTCTTTAATTCGGGGATGGGAGGAACACAAACCCGATTCCTGAACTTTATTATCCCATCACAATCAAGGTTGAATTCAGGAACATTTCTCACCTTCTTTTGTAACTCGGCATCTTCTTTCTGTGCCTCTTTAATCTTCACATGTATAGATGGTTGAACATTCATTTGAGAAAGATAAGATTTTTCCCCTTCCATTATAATTCCAAGATCCATCCTTTGTAAATCCATAAATATTGGATCTTTTGTGATCCTCATCATGGATAAACTAGCATGGTCTTGTCGACTTAATGCATCTGCCACCTTGTTTGCTTTCCCAGGGTGGTAATGGATTGAGCAGTCATAATCCTTAATCAGCTCCAACCATCTTCTTTGACGCATATTCAACTCCTTTTGTGTGAAAATATACTTTAAACTTTTATGATCAGTATAAATATCACACCTTTCACCATAAAGGTAATGCCTCCAAATCTTTAATGCAAAGATTACTGCAGCCAACTCCAAATCATGTGTTGGGTAATTTTGCTCATGGATTTTCAACTGTCGTGAGGCATAAGCTATCACCATATCATTTTGCATAAGAACACACCCCAATCCCTTCTTGGATGCATCACTGTAGATCACAAACCTTTCTCCACTACAAGGCAGTGTGAGCACTGGTGCACTGGATAACCTTCTTTTCAACTTCTTGAAATTCTCTTCACATTCCTCTGTCCAGACAAACTTAACTCCTTTCCGAGTCAACTTGGTGAGTGGATTAGATAATCATGAAAAATCTTTTACAAAACGTCGATAATATCCAGCCAAACCAAGAAAACTTTGGATCTCAGTTACTGTTGTTGGTCTTGACCATCTTTCGATAACCTCTGTTTTTGCTGGATCCACAGATATCCCCTCTTTTGAGATTATATGACCCAAAAATGCAACTTTTTGAAGCCAAAATTCACACTTGGTAAATTTGGCATAAAGCTTCTCCTTTCTCAGGGTCTTCAATATAATTCTCAAGTGATCTTCATGCTCTTCCTTGCTCTTTGAATAGACAAGAATATCGTCTATAAAGACTACCACAAATTGATCAAGATAGTCTCTAAAGACTCTATTCATTAGATCCATGAAGATAGCAGGGGCATTAGTAAGACCAAATGGCATCACTATAAATTCATAGTGTCCATACCTTGTACGGAAAGCCGTCTTTGGTATATCCTCCCTTTTGACCCTTAATTGATGATACCCTGAACGAAGATCAATCTTGGAAAAGTATTGAGCTCCGCGTAGTTGGTCAAATAAGTCATCAATGCGTGGGAGAGGATATTTTTTCTTGATAGTGATCTTGTTAAGTTATCGATAATCAATGCAAAGTCTCATTGATCCATCTTTCTTCTTAACAAATAGAACAGGTGCTCCCCAAGGTGACGCACTAGGGCGTATGAATCCCTTATCAAGATTCACTTGGAGTTGCTTCTTCAATTCCTGCAACTCAATTGGGGCCATTCTATAAGGTGTATTTGAAATAGGCAAAGCACCCGGTACGAGTTCTATTGAAAACTCAACTTCACGATTTGGTGGAAGACCCGGCAATTCCTCCGGAAAGACATCATCAAACTCCCATACAATGGGAATGTTCTTAATTATGAGTTTCTCACCAAACATTTGAGATAAATAACCTTCATTTAGTGGAATCAATACCCATAAGATGGAAGAAATTTCCACTGGAAGGTTATGTTCATCCTTTCATTGATAGACGATCGTAGATTGATCTGGAATATGAAATGTGACTTTCCTTCTTTGGCAATCAATATGAGCTCTATGTAGAGAAAGCCAATCCATGCCAAGAATCGCATCAAATTCCACTAAAGGAAGGATCACAAGATTTGCAGGAAGCACTTTCCCACAAACTTCGATCGGAGAAGAATTATAAACTTTTGATGTGATTGATGTGCCATTAGGTGTTGTCACAGCTAACTCAACATCTAATTGTTGAGGTAATACGGTGATACCCTTAGAAAAGTCTTCAGAAATAAAAGAGTGGGTGGATCCAGAATCAAATAAAACATTTGCTACTTTAGAGTGGATGGTAAGTGTACCTTTCACCACATCGTTATCGTACTCCACATCGCTGATAGAAATTGCATGTGACTTTCCTTTGTCTTTAGCCTTAAGATTTTGTTGACGTCGACCATCATCATCAACCCTTGGATTTGGGAATTGATTGGCATAATGCCCCATCTCCTTGCACTTGAAACATTGTAGTGTAGTAGGTTCATTCTGTGTATCCCTTCCTTTGTTTGCGTCATTAGACATCTTCTTCCCATTATCACGGCATTCAAATGCCCGATGACCTTCTTTTCCACATTTAAAACATTTACTTGTCCCTTTAAGACAACTCCCTCCTTGTTTCTTTCCACACTTTGAGCACAAGGAAAAGCTCATCTTCTTTTTCGTGTGCTCTTTAGATTTTTCTTTGAATTCCATCTTCCTCTTCTTATCAAACCCATGTGACTGATGGGTTACTCCAATCTCCATCTCGACTTTGAGAGCACATCGAACGATTTCCTCGTAGCTATTGAAGTCCCCTATGTCTAACGCCCTTCGAAGACTTGGTTTTAAGCCACTAAAGAATCGATCGATCTTACTCTCAGGTTGGATAATAATACCAGAAGCGTACCTTGCAAGTCTTGTAAAATTTGCTTCATAGGTACCAACAGATTCATCATCCCTTTGCTTCAGTTCAAGAAACTCTTTCTCCATCTTTGTTCGGAGAATACGAGGGAAGTACTTATTGAAAAATAAGTTCTTGAACTCGTCCCATTCCATAGACTCAATTTCATCCCTTTGCCTCGTATTCTTAACAAGATTCTACCATTGATCAGCATCTCCTTCCAAACGATACACTGCTAGGATGACTTTATCATCCTCAGAACATTGAAGAACTGAAAATATCTTTTCAGTAGTACTAATCCATTGTTCAGCAACTAATGGATCAGTAGACCCGCTGAAAGATGGTGGACGCTACCTCATGAAGGATTCAACAGAATGTTGCTCCCTCCTTTGCTCGTTTGGAAATCCTGCATGATTCATAGCTTGAGAAAGTTGTGTGAGAATGGCTACAAGATTTTGCATTCCAGCTCCCATATCGTTTGTTTGCTCAGGGGGACAATCATTTCATTTCACATCGCATTCCGCATTAACACGGTTCCATCGGGTTCCAGCCATTGACTAAAACCAAGAAGAATAGTGTGAGCAACACTAATTATAATAGGAAACCACATAATTCAAGAATAAAATTTTCATTCTTAAGGTCTTATCCTAGGTTATTCAAGGCCATTTCTAAAACACTAAGATTGTGTTCTATGCTTAGACTTATCCTTAGGGTTCTTACTAAGGCTTTCACATCCTAGTTTCCAAAGGTTGACTATACCTTTCCTCTGATACCAACTATAACGACCCATACTTTACATACATTTTTAATACTTCAAAAATTGAAGCACACTTATTACAACATATGATAAAATCACAAAGGACCGTATAGGTATAGTGTCTTTAGAAACTGGGAAACATAAACAACTGGTTCATAAATCTTCTACAGTGTCTCCCATTTATTTCATCATATCTAGGGTACCTTTTAGCATATTCTACTTAATATCCATCTTCCTGACCTGGGGAAAAGAAAACATAAAAGGGTGAGCTCAAATGCTCAGCAAGGGAAAATAAAGGAAATAAAAATCATATCATATATTTTTGAAAATCAAAACCTGCAAAAGAGATCATAATATCTTAACATGGAATAAATCATAGAAGTGAAAATGAGATCCCCATAAAACTTGAAACTTTCTGTCATGCACACATAATCATGGAAAATCATTTATTGTTAGTCATGACTCATTGCCAAGACTATCTTAGTGGACAAAGTCCCTTTCTGAACCGAGTTCACTCCTCGTTTCAGTCCTGTATCACTGAACCGAAATAACCTTCCGTTCCAGCCATGTCTATCTCATGAGATATAAAATCTTTACCCAATGCATTGGAGGGAGATATAGGTCCCACCCATCTTATAATGAATCATTTCTTATGTGTGCCACATAATCATAAAACATACATCATCCCATAACACATGTAACAAAAATGGGATTCTTGAAACATAATGACATCATAAAACAATTCATATAAGATAAAGGAATTCATAAAAATATTTCCATCACAACATAATCAAATCCATGTAATAATAGGGATAAAAACATAACCCTTTTATTATCTTAGATGGAAAATAATTTTGATAAAATACTTGAACTCCATTCTTGAGGAAAATATCCTCTCTACTTCAAAAATTTTTTTCCTTTCATAACATGTCATACGACTTTAAAATAAAAGAATTTGATTAAAAATAAAATTGATAACTTGTAAAGGAAGCTTCTTGGAAATAATTTTTTAAAAATCCATCCATGCCGTATAAGTTAAAAAAAACATTCTTCGTACTTTTGTCGGAAAAGTCAAAAAGTACCTCGTACGACAAAAGATTCCTTTCATACATATTACTAAAAACTCACTGAATGGTAAAAATGGATTTAAACAATTGTAGGTGGATGGAAATAATATTACATATTGATGAAACATGGATGTGGATGATAAAATACACCCCAGTGAATACTTACGAATAAACAATCTCAGATAAAAATGAGATTGTGATATTTCCCTTACCTTAGGTCCGATTTCCTTTGTTCGTGTCCGAAGCTCCTGTATAATGGTTTAAATAATGTCATTGACTTATTCCAGAATCATACATATTGATATGATATCATATATGGTCATATTATTAGCTTCTTGTTAGTAATATTTCATTGTTACTTGTTACACGGGTCTTTATAACTTTTTGTTCTTATGCGTGTTTTGTCGAATAAATTCTTCTTCTTATCTTTAGGTTATAGATAATTCATTTACATAATGGTATTAGTGTAGTATATACCATATTCATTCATTCAATTCATTTATATAATCATTATGAAATGAAGATCATGTAGAACGAGTCGCATCACATCGTGGAGACGGTATTCCATACGTACGCACGAGTGATGATATCGTTCCTATGATCGTGGAATTGTATTGGAGTATATATATATTATTTCAGTATCAATATTACTTCATAATAATCATATATAGTTACTCATTACACCATTATACCCATCCTTGTAAGGTGATGGTGGAAAATAGATTACACCACGGCGTGGAGACGGTATTCCGTACGTACGCACGCGCGGTGATTTCATTTTTTCGTAGGATGGATAGAAGGTGAATTAGGGTTGTTTCATATTTATAATAACATATCAGTATGTAAGTAATACTGATGTTATTACTTTATCATGTAACAACTAAATAAGAAGAAGTTGAAGAAGAAAGAAATTGAAAAGATCGGTAATGGATATTACCTCTTCTTTGGAACGCCTCTTTGAATCCTCCACTTAAGGAACTAAGATTGGTCTTTGGAGAAGACCAGGACCTCTAGGATTATTCTAGGTAAGTGGAGAGGAGAAAATGGCAGGGGTTGGCCGAGCTTGAGTGCTCAATTTGGTGTGAGGAGGAGGGGGAGGAGGTGCCCTTTTATAAGGGAGGAGAGGGGCACCTTAGGAATATCTCAAAATATTATTTTATATTAAAGTCAAAATCGGTTTATAATGGTTCCAAAGGGTCTTATTTCGAAGCTAAAGTGGGGATGGGTCGAAATCCTATAAACCAATAAGATTTAGATAAGTTTAGGGTATTATTTTAACCTTATCAATTACATTTAACTCTAAGTTAATTAATTTAACTTTTACCGTGCCTTTTTGTTTTCTTTCACTATATGGTTAATAAACTTACTATAACATGCAAAACGAACCCCAAATAGTTTATTATTAATATATATATCCTTATCTAAGTAATTTGGCCGAACCTTAGATTTTTAGGAATAAAATAACAATTAATAATATAATATTTTATTTAAAAACTATTTTGTGTCAATTTTGACACTATTTGATATATGATTTTTGTGAAAGTCATAACAGAATTATATGTTCGAACCAAGTTGATTAAATAAACATTAATATATCATAGTAACCTAGAAAATTAGTGGAATTCATAAAAAGTCTCAAATTACATTTATTTTGGTGTTTATAACATCAATTATGTCAATATTTCATTAATAAGATAATTACTGCATCATCATTGTGTCATAAATAAATTAACTTATTTAATGTCTAAAAATTACAAATAAAATACCCTTATGTAGGAAATCTTTTTAGCTTTCTAATGAATATTTATAGTCGAATTTATCTTATGTATAACCCCATATTAAAAATTATTTACTTATTAAACTTTGATTTTAACTATTTTAACCCTTCTTTAAATAAATTAATAATAAATGTCCTAATCTAATCCAAGTGGGCCTAAATGGTCATATTTTATTCCTAAGTTTGTTTTTGGTCGAATTACACTTGTCCAATAGAATTAGGACATGTGTTAGGGTAATATTGATATCATATTTACCCTTAGTTACCCTATTTACTATTAACTGCGGTAAAAATAGTAAAAAGTTACTATTCACCAAAAAATTATTTTCATCTCATTGAACCACATTTTAGTCCTTGATATTAACCGTGTCTCTCGGATTTTTGAAATTCCATTCACAGAAGCGGTAAAATTAAGTTTTATGCAAAATTCAGTTTTTAACCTACCACTTAGTGGTTTCACTATTCATCAAAAATTGAAAGTTTTCAGAAAAATACCAAAATTTCACCCTAGGCTAATTTCGATATTCTGAGTCCAAAAATGAAGTCCATTTTGAAAAATAAAATTTATAAAATTTCAAAAAGTGGTTATTACTATTCATAACGGCTAGTTTTAATAGCATATTGTTGTTTAGTGAAACTCGGTATTGCGTACGACGCAAGCTATCGAGGAAGGTCGCGATTGCGTGTAAAGAAAGTCAAGCAAGTGTTGTGTAGAAAAAGATTCCTTTGATGATTTATATAACATAAAAGTCTCGGGTGTTACAATTGAACCCACAACCATAGTGCAATTGGGATTTATCTCCTACCACTGGACTACGTGAAGTTCCTGGATGGTATAATGTAGTTTCCTTTTTTAAAGGGTCTAATATGTGAATTATAAATTCATTATATTTGGAACCCAATACGATTAGGATAAATAGAGTATTTTTGAGTTGTATTATGTTTTGGGGTAAAAGATGAGTTTGTGGAAGAAATCTATTAATGGATAAAACTCTAATTATAAAGTAAGTATATCTCCTTATTATCTTATCCAATCTCATAAATAAATTCCTCAACATTAAGGAAAATAAATTAGAACAAAAATGTTGTCCTAGATGGTACCTTAGATCATCAAAAATTTATGGCTTTGGGATTGTTAGCCTTTTCCTAGCCATGTTCTCTACCACTATCCATCAGATATTTACGGTTAGATTTCTCTTCCATATCCATATTTTTCTTCATGGAACCCTATTATGTGTTCTTTTCGGAAACCTTCATACTTACCACTCTATATTTTAAATAGAGGTATCATTAATCAATTTTTCTGATGTGGGTTTTCCCACAAAGATATTTTCTATTTTCATCCTTTTATTTTATAAGAACAATTTGAAATTGTGAGGACACAATTTATTGAAGGAGGGAACAATGTAATACCCCAAGTTTCCATGGTACGCTTCTCTTTGAATAATACAGTAGCGTGTGTTGTATGCAACTTCGAGTTCTAATACACACCACAACCAATCAAACTAGCTGTTATGAATTATAATACCCACTTTTTAAAATTTTATACATTTTATCTTTCAAAATGGACTTCATTTTTGTATTTGTAATATCTAAATTATCCTAGGGTAAAATTTTGGAACTTTTCGGATAACATTTATATTTTGATGAATAGTGAAAATTACTAAATTTTAATTAAAAACAACTTTTTTAATAGAAATAATTAGTAGTGATAAATTATAAATTTGAGTGGTTTTAAAGTATATTTAGAATATATTTTTACCATTTAATACAATTTTTGTCATTGGACATAATTTCGCAGTTAAACTGGACATAAACAACTGTCAATCTTTTGATAGTTATTATCTCTTAAAAACACGCTTTTTGTTTTAACAATGGGAATTAATTTTAAATTAATTTCTGACACTTCTGTGTTTTGAATTTAGAAATATGGATTCCATATTTTTAATCAGGAGATCCAAATTGTGTAAATAGGTAACTTTTATTTTTATACATGTTGAATAATTACTTCGGTGAATATTTTATTTACCATGGTTAAATGGTAAATCCGGTAAATATGGGTAAAATATAATATTATAATAATATTAATTTACCCTAAAACGTGTCCTAACCCAATTGGTTGATAAATTTCTGACCATGGGCATCTTTGGGTCGATTTTGGGACCCCATGGATCCACTTGTAAGTGATAAGGACACTTTATATTAATAAATACAAAAATCACATAAGCATATATCTTTTAGAAAAACAATTTTTACATAGGGTTATATATGTTATATTTTCGACTATAAATATTAATTAGAAATATAAAAATATTTCCTACATAATGGTATTTTATTTATAATTTTTAGACATTAAATAATTTAATTTATTTAAGATACAATGATGATGCAGTAATTATCATATTAATGAATGATTAAGATAATTGATATTATAAATACCCAAATAAATGTAATTTGAGACTTTTTATAAATTACAATACTTTTATAGGTTACTATGACATAATATGATTGTTTATGTAAATTTTTTCGAAGTAATAATGCTTTTATGAATTTATCAAAAACAAAATACCCAATAGTGTCCAAATTGACATAAAAGAGTTTTTAAAACAAATATTATATTATTAATTGATATTAAATTCTTAAAAATATAAGGATCGGCCAAGAGACTTATATTATGATAGGTGTATCATTAATGGACCACTTGGGGGTCTCTTAGATTTTTATATAATGTTTATTAACAATATAATATAAAAATAAAAAGTGACATGGTAAATGTCAAACTAATTAACTAAGAGTTAAAACTAAAATATAAGGTTAATATAATGACCCAAACCAGTCTAACTTCTATTGGTTGAAATTATTTTGACCCATACAGACCTTAGACTTTGAATAATCCACTTTAGAGCAATTATAAACTGAATATGAATTTATTATAAAATAATATTTCTAGCTTTTCCAAATGTGCCCCTCACACCTCTTATAAAAGGGAACTCCCCCTTCTCACTAATTCACACATTCAAGGCCTTTTTGTTCGTCCATACCCTGCCCAAATACTCTCTCAACTTCCCTCACTTCAACCTAGAGGCCTTTTTATGATCATAAAGCCAACCTATGGAGCCCTTTTGATCAAATCAAAAGGAAGAACCTGAAGAAGAGGTAATGTTTTCACCACCTCTTTCAAGTTCCTTTCTTCTTCAACTTCTTTTTTCTTTGTTATTTCCATTCTAAAATAATAACTCCAGTATCTTATGTATATTGTGATGTTATTATAAATAGTTAACAACCAAATTAATTAATCTATCCACCCCCTGAAAGACATGTCACCATACGTGCGTACGTACGGCCTACCGTCTCCACGTCGTGGTGTAATTGTTATTCATTATATTATTATTTAGATGGGTATAATAATGATGTATAATTCATGTAAATAATAAATATAACTTGATAATGATTCTTTATATATGATATACCATCCAATTATATATTATTTTAATATCAAAATAATGATATTGTCGCTCGTGCGTACGTACAGACTACCGTCTCCACGAACGCGATGAGATTCATTCTCCATCGTATCCATTCAAGTCTAATTCTCAATTGATGATTAAAAATAATGTTTAAGGACTTGATATCATTCTGGATATGAATAATATACAACCAATCCATAACAAACATGTCTTATGTAACCAAACATATAGAAGAAAACGAGTCAGTTAACACCCAAAACGACGATAATACAAAGATATTATTAACAAGGCAGTGTTAAAAGATCGTATTTGATATCATATTAATGTATATGATTCTTGTATAAACTTAATAAAAATTATTTCACCATTATACATTAGATTATACTACCCTCAAAAAATTAAAAGTACAAGGTAATGATTTATTTCACAATCTCTTCATTATCCGAGGTTGTTTATACGTGATTATCTACTGGGACCTCTTTATCATCCACATCCATGTTTCTTAAAAATGTATTCCAAAAAAATTTATTATTTACTAGAAAATGGGTTAGATTCATTTATACCCTTATTTTACTGTTATAAAATGGTTTTAAAGGAATCTTTCCGTCGTTTTCCAAACAAGGTCATTTTTAACATTTTCGACAAAATTAAGGTAAAAATGTTTTTTTTAACTTATACGGCAGGTGCGACTTTTTTCTGCCATTATAAAATTGTTGAATCTTCCCTTACAATCTTATAAGAATATTTTAAAAGTAAATTATTTATTTTATAATTATGTGACTTTTAAATGATTTAAAAAAAAGAGTTTTTTCTCTCAAATAGTTTTGCTTTCATCTATGTCAACATCCTTTGATGGATTTTAAGTTATTTGATTGTGATTTATTATGATACAAAACTTCCATATTATATTCAAGGTTTTATGAAATTTTTGAATGTGGATGTGTTATTTTTATACCATTCATGGTTTATAGAGAAAGTATTGACATTTCGTATGCTAGTTTTAATACGAATGTTTATGTTATGTTTAAACATGTTCATATGAGGAATGCATTGGACTTAATAAGTGATGAGTGGAGCCCGCTATAGCTCCCTGATGCATCGGTAGGTCTCATGAGACAAACTAGTTTCTTGGCACAAGCCCTTGAAAAAATATTATTTGTAGTCTTGGCACGTGGCCTTGACTATGTGGTTATGATAGTCTGGCATTATGCATTCCATTTTTATGAAAGTGGTTATTGATATTGCATGTTATTATTAGACTAGTAGAATATCCATGTGAATAATTAAATGGAATTATTTCATTTTATCTTTTCCATATTATTCTAAAGTTCAATTTTAAAATACTTTTGTTTTATTTATACATTGCCTTAAATGTTTATGCTTATTTCTGAAAGTTTCCTCTATATTTTTATCCTTACTGAGCATCTGAGCTCACCCCTTTCAATGTTTTATTTTTCCCATGATGTGAAAAAGTAATTTATGAATGAACTAGAGGGATAGTATGAGGGGATATGAAGACAATATGATGTTGTAGTTGTTTTCACTTTATGATGTAATGTAAACTTTATGAATGTATCTAGTTATTCCAAGGCTTCTAAACTAATCGGTCTTTCAAGACCTGATCTTTTGTGATCATGCCAATATTATGTAATAATGCACCGACTCTAGGTAACTGGGGTTGGGGTGTTACAGTTGGTATCAGAGGAAGTTTATCAATAACCTTGCAAACCAGATTTAGATAAACTCTGATTAGAGCACATTACCCTAATATAGACTTTGAGGATTATTATATAAAAACTTCCTAGAATTTTTGTATTGTGGAGATTTTGTGAGTTTTCTGAGAAATAAAACCATGTCTGTATACGAATGGGTAGAGGAGGCTCTGGCACAGATATACCTAGGGGTAAAACCCGAAAACACTGCTTTGAGATAGACCTGAACGGGAACTGGTGCACGACAACGGGCCTTGCTGCACTCTTGGTTATGACACTCCGGGGGGATATGCTTAGGATAATTCTCATTTTATTTACAAACCGCTCTGAAGGGTTTATGATTATATACCTCCTAAAAGAAAACATTTTTGTGATTATGGATTATATCCATAAACTATTCAATTTATGTTAGGTATTTTACATGTTTGGAATTATGAATTATGATTCATAAACTGCCTTAGTGTATTCCATTATTTAGAAATGGAACCCAGTAGAAGGAATGAGAACTCTAGCAATACGTATGATCCAAAGAGTAAGAAGGGTCATATCATTCATGGTATTAAGACAAAATTTAGAAAGGAAATGGTCTCCCATGTATTATCGTCATATGAATAAATAATATCAAAAGATCAGTAACTAACTCTCTGAATCCTATGGCTTTGAAGGGAAGCCAGAGAAGAAAAGGATGGTAGAAATAAATATGGATAAAGGGAATAAGGGAAAGAATGATTTTCCAATATGTGATAAATATGGAATGAATCACCTTGGTAAATTCTTTAAGGGAATGATATTTTGTTATAAGTGTGGGGAAAATGGACACTAAGTACATGATTGCAAGGGTAAGAAAAAGTTTTCAAATGTACAATGCTTCATCTACAAGGAGTTGGGACACTATGCAAACCAATGTCCGAATCATCAAAGTATGCTCCAAATGATGCTATTGGATAATAATAAAAGTATGATAATACCACAGATGAAGAAGAATGACTAGTGTTATTATGTTATTATTTTGGAGTTATTTCATTAAAGTGTTGTATCAATGATGTATTGGAAATAAATAAGGATTGTACTACAGTACTATTTCATTGAGGATTTGAGATTTTATGGTACTAAGAAAAGTGACTCTACAGTGAGTTAAACTTTTTGTAAATTACTTGGTGGAAGGAAAGATAATCCTCAATATGGTATCGATAATGAGGTAGTGATTTTGAGATAAGAGATGGTTGATTTGAATAATTATATTAGATATTCTTGACTACCATGAAACTGATTAATGATTTTTCATCATTGGAGTTTACATAATTTTTGGATAGAAGGAATATATCTAGTATTCTATAAGGAATAAGGGAGCATTAATGTAATCAATAAGGTTTTATGGTAATTCGGGATGTTTCAGTGTTTTAAAAAAATACATGATGAAGGTATTCACATTCTATTATAGGGTAAAAAGGATCTACATTATGTCTACCTTTCATATAAATTTTGGACTAAGAGTTTACAGAAGTATTTTGGATAATTATAAAGGTTTTAAGGGAATAAGTTTGAAAGGTTATTTTTGGATTTTTATAAAAGGACAACACGTAGACCGTGTGACGACCCGTGACGTCGGACAAAGTTGTGGTAATAGAACCCACACCCATAATGAAATTTGGATTTATCACCTACCACTGGACTACATGAAGTTCATGGATGGTATAATGTAGTTTATTTTTTTAAAGGGTCTGATATGTGAATTATAAATTCATTACATTTGGAACCCTATACGATTAGGATAAATATAGTATTTTTGAGTTGTATTATATTTTAGGGTGAATGATGAGTTTGTGGAAAAAAATTATTAATGTATAAAACTCTAAATATAATGTAAGTATATCTCCTTATTATCTTATCCAATCTCATAAATAAATTCTTCTACATTAATGAAATGATCTTAGAACAAAAATGTTGTCCTAGATGGTACCTTAGATCATCACAAATTTATGGCTTTGGGATTGTTGGCCTTTTCCTAGACATGTTCTCAACCACTCTCTATAAGATATTGATGGTTAGATTTCTCTTCCATATCCAAATTTTCTTACATGGTACCCTATTATGTGTTATTTTCAATAACCTTCATAGTTACTACTCTATATTTTAAATAGAGGAATCATTAATCAATTTTTCCGATTTGGGTTTTCCCACAAAGATATTTTCTATTTTCAACCATTTATTTCAGAAGAACAATTTCAAATTGCGAGGACTCAATTTATTGAACGAGGAAAGAATGTAACACCCCAAGCTTCCATGGTAGGCTTGTCTTTGAATAATATAGTAGCGTGTGTTGTACACAACTTCGAGTTCTGATACACACCACAACCAATCAAACTAGCCGTTATGAATAGTAATACCCACTTTTTGAAATTTTATAAATATTATCTTTTAAAATGGACTTCATTTTTGTATTTGGAATATTGAAATTAGCCTATGGTAAAATTTTGGAACTTTTCGGATAAAATTTATATTTTGATGAATAGTTAAAATTACTAAATTTTAATTAAAAACAACTTTTTTAATAGAAATAATTAATAGTGATAAATTAGGAATTTGGGTGGTTTTAAAGTATATTTATAATATATTTTTACCATTTAATACAATTTTGATCATTTGACATAATTTCACATTTAAACTCGACATAAACAACTGTCAATCTTTTGGTAGTTATTATCTCTTAAAAACACGCTTTCTGTTTTAACAACAGAAATTAATTTTAAATTAATTTCTACCACTTCTGTGTTTTGAATTTAGAAAAATGGATTCCATATTTGTAATCAGTAGGTCCAAATTTTTTAAATAGGTAACTTTTAATTTTAGACATTTTAAATAATTATTTCGGTAAATATTTTATCTACCACGGTTAAAGGGTAAATCCGGTAAATAAGGGTAAAAAATAATATTATAATTATATTAATTTACCCTAAAATGTGTCCTAAACCTATTGGTTGATAAATATCCAACCATTTTCATCTTTGTGTCGATTTTGGGACCCCATGGATCCACTTGTAAGTGATAAGGACACTTTATATTAATAAATACAAAAATGACATAAGCATATATCTTTTAGAAAAAAAATTTTTACATAGGGTTATATATGTTATATTTTCGACTATAAATATTAATTAGAAATATTAAAATATTTTGTACATAATGGTATTTTATTTATAATTTTTATACATTATATAATTTAATTTATTTATGACACAATGATGATGCAGTAATTATCGTATTAATGAAAGATTAAGATAATTGATATTATAAATACCCAAATAAATGTAATTTGAGATTTTTTATAAATTACAATAATTTTCAAGGTTACTATGACATATTATGATTGTTTATATTAATTGTTTTCTAATTAATAATGCTTATATGAACTTATCAAAAACAAAATACCCAATAGTTTCAAAATTGACTTAAAAGATTTTTTAAAACAACTATTATATTATTAATTGATATTCAATTCATAAAAATATAAGGTTCGGCAAAGATACTTATATTATAATAGGTGTATCATTAATGGACCACTTGGGGGTCTGTTGGATTTTTATAGTAAGTTTATTAACAATATAATATAAAAATACAAAGTGACATGGTAAATGTCAAACTAATTAACTAATAGTTAAAACTGAAAGATAAGGTTAATATAATGACCCAAACCTGTATAAATTCTATTAGTTGAAATTATTTCGACCCATCCTCACATTAGACTTTGAATAATCTGCTTTAGAGCCATTAGAAACCGAATATGAATTTATTATAAAATAATATATCTAGCTTTTCCAACGGTGCCCCTCACCCCTCTTATAAAAGGGAACTCCCCCTTCTCACTAATTCACACATTAAAAGCCTTTTGGTTCGGCCAAACCCTGCCCATATACTCTCTCATATTCCCTCAATTCAACCTATAGGCCTTAGTTTGATAAGAAATCCACCCTAAGGAGCCCTTTTGATAAAATCAAAAGGAAGAACCTGAAGAAGAGGTAATGTTTTCACCACCCTCTTTCATGTTCCTTTCTTCTTCAACTTCTTCTTTCTTTGTTATTTAAATTATAAAATAATAACCCCATTATATTATATATACTATGATGTTATTATAAATATGGAACAACCAAATTCATTATTCTATCCATCCCTTTAAAGATATGTCACCATGCGTGCGTACGTACGGCCTACCGTCTCCACGTCGTGGTGTAATTGTTATTCAATATATTATTATTTAGATGGGTATAATAATGATGTATAATTCACATAAATAATAAATATAACATTATAATGATTCTGTATATATGATATACCATCCAATTATATATTATTTTAATATCAAAAGAATGATATTGTCGCTCGTGCGTACATACGGACGACCGTCTCCACGAACGCGATCAAATTAATTCCCCATCGTATTCATTCAAGTTTAATTATCATTTGATGATTAAAAATAGTGTTTAAGGACTTGATATAATTCTGGATATGAATAATATAAAACCTATCCATAAAAAACATGGCTTATGTAACAAAAAATATAAAAGAAAACGAGTAAGTTAACACCCGAAATGACGATAATACAAAGATATTATTAACAAAGTAGTGTTAAAAGATCTTATATGATATCATATTAATGTATATGATTCTTGTATAAACTTAATAAAAATTATTTCACCATTATATAGGAGTTTAACCTACCCTCAACCAAAGAAAAGTACAAGGTAAGGGTTTATTTCACAATCTCTTCATTATCCGAGGTTGTTTATACGTGACTATCTAATGGGACCTCTTTATCATCCACATCTATGTTTCTTAAAAATGTATCCCAAAACATTTTTATTATTTACTAGAAAATGGGTTAAAGACATTTATACCCTTTTTGACTATTATAAATTGGTTTGAAAGGAATATTTCTGTCGTTTTCCAAACAAGGTCATTTTTAACCTTTTCGACAAAATTAAGGTAAGAATGTTTTTTTAACTTATACGACGGGTGCAGATATTTTCTGCCATTATAAAATCGTCAAAGCATCCCTTAAAATATTATAAGAATACTTTAAAAGTAAATGTTTTATTTTATAATTATGTGACTTTTAAATGATTTCAAAAAAAATAGTTATTTCTCTCAAATAGTTTTGATTTCATCTATGTCAACATCCTTTGATGGATTTTAAGCTTATTTGAATATAATTTATTATGATACAAAACATCCATATTGTATTGAAGGTTTTGTGATATGTTTGACTGTGGATGTGTTATTTTTATACCATTCATGGTTTATGGAGAAAGTATTGACATTTCGTATGCTAGTTTTAATACGAATGTTTATGCTATATTTAAACCTGTTCTTATGAGGAATGCATTGGACTTAATAAGTGACGGGTGGAGCCTGCTATAGCTCCTTGTTTCATCGGTAGATCTCATGTGACAAACTAGTGTCTTGGAACAAGGCCTTGACAAAATCTTATTTGTAGTGTTGGCACGAGGCCTTGACTATGTGGTTATGATAGTCAGGCATTATGCATTCCATCATTATGAAAGTGGTTATTGATATTACATGTGATTATTCAACTAGTAGAATATCCATGTGAATAAGTAAATGGAATTATTTCATTTTATCTTTTCCATATTATTCTGAAGCTCAAGTTTAAAAGTCATTTGTTTTTGTTATACATTGCCTTAAATGTTTATTCTTATTTATGAAAGTTTCTGCTATATTGTTATCATTACTGAGCATCTGAGCTCACCCCTTTCAATGTTTTATTTTTCCCATGATGTGACGAATTAATTTATGAATGACCTGTAGGGATAGTATGAGGGGATATGAATACAAGATGTTGTTGTAGTAGTTTTCACTTTATGATGTAATGTAAACTTTATGAATGTATCTAGTTATTCCAAGGCTACTAAACTAATCGGTCTTTCGAGACTTGACCTTTTGTGATCATGCTAATATTATGTAATAATGCACCGACTCTAGATAAATGGGGTCATGGTGTTACAATAAAAACTAGGATATCACATAGGTCAGTGGTTGGTGATGCAACCTTCTCTCCCTTTGGTTGCGGGTTCAAGTCTTGTGGCCTTGTCGGACCCGATGGGTTATAGCCCGACCTTCGGGTTGTCTTTTTTATGACAATCCAAAAATAATCTCAAGAAATGATTTAACCTTAACAATTGTATCCAATGTCAAACTAAATCAATTCCAATCTTTAGACTTATACAAAATACTTTTTTCCAAACTCACAGTTCAAAATTTATAAGGAAGGTAAACACAATGAAGATCCTTTTTTCCACGTAATAACTTGTGAATACCTTCATCATGTATTATTTTAAAACACAATAACACCCTGAATTATCATATAATCATATTTCTTACATTCATGCTCCCTTATTCCTTATAGAATACTGAATATACATTTTATATCCAAAAATGTTGTAAACTCCATCAATGATGGAATATACAACTCATTAATCAGTTTCAAGGTAGTCGACAAAATCCTATATAATTTCTCCAAATCAATCATATCTTATTCCAAAATCACTTCCTCAATATCAAAATCATATTATGTTTTATCTTTCTCTATCAAACTTATATTTTCCAAAAAAATTAACCTGCAATTGAGACACTTTTCTTATTTCCCCAAAATCTCAAGTACTTAATTAAATAGTACTGTAGTACAATTCTTATATACTCTATAATTCTTATAACATGTACATCATTAATACAATACTCAAATGACATAATACATTAGTAACAACATAAGAACTCTTAATCATTACTATTCATCATCAATAATATCATTACTTGATTATTATACAATAGCATCATTTGGGGTATACTCCGATGATTTAGAAATTGATTTGCGTAGTGTCCCAACTCCTTGCAGATGAAGCATTGTACATTTGAAACCTTTTTCTTACCCTAGAAATCACATACTTGGTGTCCTTTTTCTCCACACTTATAATAAACACCCATTCCCTTCAAACATTTTCCAAGGTGATTTTTTCCATAGTTATCATATATGGGACAATCCTTCTTTCCCTTCTTCCGTTTATCCCTTTTTCTTTCTACCATCCTTTTCTTCACTGGCTTCACTTCAGAACCATAGTACTCAGATAATTCTTTACTAATCTTATTAACACTTGATATTGTTTCTTCATATGATGATAATACGTATAAGACTATTTCCTTTCTAAATTTTGCCTTAATACCATGAAATATATGATCCTTCTTACTCTTTGGATCATGCATATTGCTGGAGTTCTTATTGCATCTACTGGGCACCATTTCTAAACAATGACATAAACTGGGTTAGTTTATAAATCAAAATGCATAATTCCAAACCTGTAAAATAACTAACGTAAATTGAAAATATTATTCATATAATCTATTATCATAAAAATGTTTTCTTTGAAGAAGTATTTACTCCTAAATCCAACATAATGTCTTATAAAGAAAATGTGAATTATCCAAAGCATATCCCCCAGGAGTGTCGTAACCAAGACTGCATCAAGGCCCGTTGTCATGAAGTAAGATTCCCCAGGTCAAGCCTCAAACTCCTTGTCAGATTTTTCACTCCTAGGTACATCTGTGTCAGAGCCGTCTCTACCTGCTCGTATCCAAATAGGGATGTATTTCTTGGAAAATTCACAAAATATATATATTATCAAAATTCAAGGATGTTATTCTATACTAATACTCAAAGTCTATCTTAGGGTAATGTTCTCTAATTAGAGTTTTTCTAAATCTAGTTTCCATTGTTATTTCTAAACTTCCTCTGATACCAACTGTAATGCCCTGACCCCATAAGCCTAGAGTTAGTGCATTATTACATAACATTGGCATGATCATAAGGAATCAAGTCCCAAAATACTGATCAGATTAGTAGTCTTGGAAAATAGATTACATAAATGAACGTTAAATTACACATTCGAAAATAAAACACAACATAAATGATACTTTGAAAATTCCATTAATCCCCTAGATTAACCCTACTTATCAATCATAATACAATTCTTGGAATCCTAGGTAAATAAAACATAAGAAAGGGGTGAGCTCAGATGCTTTGTAAAGATAACAATATAGCAAAAACTTTCAAAAATAAGCATAAACATTTAAGGCAATGTATAAGACTAAAAAATAAGTCTTTTAAACATAAAATTCTGCATAATATGGTCAATTTAAAAAAAAATCCATTTACTTATTCACATGGATATTCTACTAGTCGAATAATAACATCCAAAATCAATACAATATAGAATATTGGTATCATAATAAATCATCCTTGATCAAGAATAATATCCTATAAAGGATGTAGACATAGTTGAAAATGATAAGTAAAAATATTTGTGAGAAATATCCCTTTTTCATGAAATAATTTAAAAGACACATAATTTATAAGGGAAGTAATTTAAAATATAGTTTTGAATATAATTGTCCCAAACCACTTTGAAACTTCTGAAAGGAATTAACATTTTAAAACATTCATGTCCATATAAATAAATCCTTACAACCATTTTGAAAACATGGACATTAATGAGAAATGTTTATAAGAACAAATATTTAAAACATTTAAATTGATGTTTTAGTAAAAAAAAGAACCTTAAAAATAATCCCTTTGAAAACTATTTTATGAAATAGGGACTGGATAATAAATATGTCTTAGTAGATACTTATGTAAAAACAACCTCGGATAATAAATAGATTGTGAAATTATCCCTTACCTTGCACTTTCCTTTGGTAGAGGGTACGTTTAACCTATTGTATAATGACCATAGTATGTTACTGAATTATTCTAGAACCATATTAGTATATATTATATCATACATGATTCATTTATGACTTTATACTACCCATTTAATAAGGATTCCCATGTTAAATTGACATTTCGGGCAATAATTGCTTTCTTTATCGTACGTGTTTTAACTTGTTATTATAGATCGTATAATTTAGATCAGGATTTGAATACATCCAGAATATAACACATTATTTATATATCATATATATTTATAATATAAATATGTATAAATTATAGATATATAAAATGGAAAACATTGTTTATGGAGATGGTAGGTCGTACGTACGCATAAATGTTGTTTCCATTTTCATATCGTATTGAACGGAACTAAGTGAGTAAGATATATTTAAATACATATATATCTCTGTGTGTGTGTGTGTTTTCAGTATAATTATTATTTCAGATATTTCATACTTATTAATAATATATATTTTTACAATCATCGTTGATTGGTGAATGTGGAAATGAATCTCATCGCGTCGTGGAGACATTAATCCATACGTACACACGAAAGACAATATCATTATATAGATGGTTAAATCATATGTAATTGGATGGTATATCATATATATAGAATAATTAAAATTTTATATTTATTATTTACATTATTTATACTCATTATTATACCCATCCAAATAATGAAGTATTGGAATAACAAACTACACCACGACGTGGAGATGGTAAGCCGTTCGTACGCACGTATGGTGACTTTGTCATTTATAGGATCGATAGAATAATGAATATGGTTGTACCATTTTTTATGATAACTTCACATTATATATAATATATGAGAGTTATTATTTTATAATGGAAACAACAAATAAATAGGAAGTGGATGATGAAAAGAACAAGAAAGTGGTAATGAAATATTTACCTCCTCTTCGGGTTGAACCATTTGATTTGACCAAAAGGGATCCTTAGGTTGGATTTATGACCTAAGGAAGGACAATATGATGAAGGGAGGAAAGTTTTAAGGATATTTGGGAAGGGTTTGGCCAAGACAAATGGATTTGGAGGTGTGAAAATAAGAGAAGGTGATGTACCCTTTTATAAGAGAGGTGAGGTTCACTTTATGAAAAGCTTGAAATATTATTTTATTATAAAATAATTTTTGGTTTCTAATGGCTCAAAAAAGATTTATTTCTAGGATAAGGTAAGGATTGGTCGAAAACCTCTCAAACAATAGGTTTTATATAGGTTTATGAGATAATATTAACCATATCTTTTAGATTTAAATCTTAGTTAAAAAGTTTGACATTTACCATGTCTTTTTGTATTTTTATATTTTATGGTTAATAAAGTTTCAATAACAAGCTAAGAGAACCCCAAGTGGCTCATTATTAATATATATAGCCTTATCTAATTCATTTGGAAGGAAATTGTATTTTTAGAAATATTATATGAATTAATAATATAGTATTTTTTTAAACTCAATTATGTCAATTTTGACACTATTTAGTATTTGGTTTTTGTGAAAATCATAATAGCATGATGACTTCGAAATAAATTTATTTAATCAACCATAACATGTCATATTAACAAATAAAATTATTGTAATTCATCAAAAGTCTCAAATTTCATTTATTCGGATATTTATAATATCAATTATTTTAATCATTCATTAATAAGGTAATTACTGCATCATCATTGTGTCATAAATAAGTTAAATTATTTAATGTCTAAAAATTATAAATAAAATCTCATTATGTATGAAATTTCTTTATATCTCTAATTAATATTTTTAGTCTAATTTATGTTATTTATAACCCTATAGTAAAAAAGTTTTAGTAATTAAACATCGAATTTAACTCTTTTAACTCTTCTTTAAATAAAATAATAATAAATGTCCTAATCTTATCCAAGTGGACCAAATAGGGTCATATTTTATTCCTAAGGTTATTTTTGGTCGAATTATACTTATACAATAGAATAAAGACATGTGTTAGGGTAATTATAATATCATTTTTACCCTTTAATTACACTATTTACTTTTAACCATGGTAAATAAAAGTCAAAAGTTACTATTCACCAAAAATTATTTTCATCTTATTGAACAACATTTTACTTACTGATGTCAACCATGTCTCTCATATTTTTAAAATTCAACTCACATAAGTGGTAAAATTATGTTTTATGCAAATTTGTAGATGCCTCTAAAAGGGTGGTAAAAGACGATAAAATGTTCGATAAAACATTATATATCAAAACTTATTATAAAATGACTCCAATGAATTAAGCTGAAAATATAAGGGTATTATGTATCTATTTTGAAATAAAATTAATTAAAAAAAATAACTAATTATTTAAATAAAAATTTGGTTTTAAATAATAAAACAGTGTTCTTCACTATTCATCAAAAATTGAATGTTTTTGGAAAAATACAAAAACATTTACCCTAAAATAATTTTTATTTTTTGAATTCAAAAAAGAAGTATTTTTTACCAAATTCAAAACATAGAAGCTGAATTTATTAATTTAAAATTAATTCCCATTGTCAAAACCAAAAATCCGGTATTTAAAAAGTAAAAACAATTAAAAGATTGGCTTGTGTTTATGTTAAAATTATATGTGAAATTACTTATAATGACATAAATTTTATAAAATAATAAAAATATAATCTAATTATACATCCAAACCATTCCAATAAATAATTTATCACTACAAATTATTTTTATTAAAAAAGTTGTTTGCGATTAAAACATAGTATTTTTCACTATTCGTCAAAATATGAAAGTTATCAGAAAAGTACCAAAAAATTCTCCAAACTAAATTTTTATTTCCCGATTCTAAAAAAGAATTTAATTTCATTAAATTGAATATATAAAGGTGTCAAATATTGGTTTTAAAAAGGGTTTTCCATTAAAAGGTGATAAAATTTCATTTTTTGAAAAAGACTTATTTTATCCAAAACAAATGAATTTGTTCTTATATTATGTCTAAGAAACACATAATATGGATGCTAAAATTATATAGAGTATATAATATTCAAAATGGAGTTAATACTATTCAAAACCAATTTTTTAACGGTTAGTTTAGTAAGTTGTGGTGTGCTCGAACTCAGTGTTGCGTGTAGCACAAGATATTGAATTACTTTAATGAGATAACATACTATGAAATCATGGGGTGTTAAATTATACCCCCCATTAATAAATTGTGTCCTCAAAATTTGAAATTGTTCTTGGAAAATATATGGTTAAAAATATAAGAATTTCTTTGTGGAAAACCCACATCATAAATTGGGTTAATAAAATTTAGTATTACTAATAGGGAAAGGGAAATGAAAAATTACCCACCAAATTATGATCTCGATTAAGAGAACATTGGAGGAAATTAAGGACACATAATTTGAGGGAAATTTTAAATATTTATAGGGAGTTATTGAGGTCATCAATCACAAACAAGTGTTTAATTGAGGGCCTCAAATCCATCAATCTAAGATGATGTAAAATATCATCAGTTCAAATAAACATATGGTATTAGGATAACACATTTTTGGATTTTAGATTCCTTCACTAAATATTAAGAATTAATTTATTCATATAATAAGATGAATATATATATATATACTTGAAAATTAGAGTTTCACCCTTCAACTAATTTTTACCAAAAACTCATTATTCACTCCAAAAGATAATACAATTCAAAAATATTCAATTTACCCTAATCGTATAGGGTTAAAAATTAATTTATATTAATTTTTCAGACTATTTAAAAAAACAACATTATAAAAACTAGGAAATCACATAGACCGGTGGTAGGTGATGCACCCTTGTCACCCTACTATTGTGGGTTCAAGTCTCGCGGTCTTGCCAGAGGCGACGGGTTCTTGCCCAACCTCCGAGTTGTACTTTTTATGAAAATCCCAAAATAATCTCAAGAAATGATTTAACCTTAACAATAGTATCCAATGTCAAACATAATTGATTCCAACCTTTAGACTTATCCAAAATACTTCTGTCCAAACTCATAGTCCAAAATTTATAAGGAAGGTAAATACAATGAAGATCATTTTTTCCACTTAATAACATGTGAATACCTTCATCATGTATTCATTTAAAACACAGTAACACCCTGAATTATCATATAACCCTATTGATTACATTCATTCTCTTGTATTCCTTATAGAATACTGGATATACTCCTTATATCCAAAAATGTTGTAAACTCCAACAATGATGGAATATACAAATCATTAATCAGTTTCAAGGTAGTCAAGAAAATCCAATATAATTCATCCAAATCAATAATATCTTATTCCAAAATCACTACCTCAGTATCAGAATCATATTATGATTTATCTTTATCTCAATCATTTATTTTCCAAAAATATTAACCTCCCATTGAGTCACATTTATTGGTTCCACGCAATCTCATGTACTTAATGAAATAGTAATGTACTACAGTCCTTGTATACACTATAATTATTATAACATGTACATCATCAATACAATACTCAAATGACACAATAATTTAACAACTACATAAGAATGGTTAATAATTCCTATTCATCTTCGGTAGTACAATAACTTGATTATTATCTAATAGCATCATTTGGGGTATACTCTGATTATTTGGACATTGATTCTCATAGTGTCGCAGCTCCTTACAGATGAAGCATTGTACATTTGAAACCATTTTCTTACCCTTTCAATCACATACTTGGTGTCCTCTTTCTCCACACTGATAAAAAACTTTCATTCCCTTCAATCATTTTCCATGTTGATTCTTTCCACGGTTATCACATATGCGAAAATCCTTCATTCCCTTATTCCCTTTATCTATTTTTCTTTCTACCAACCTTTTCTTCTCTAGATTCTCTTCAAAGCTGTAAGACTCAGAGAATTCCTTACTTATTTTATTAACACATGATACTATTTCTTCATATGATGATAATACATGGGAGTCTATTTCCTTGCTAAATGGTGGCTTAATACCATGAAAGATATGACCTTCTTACTCTTTGGATCAGGTGTATTGATGGAGTTCTTATTCCATCTACTCAGCGCCATTTCTAAACAATGGCATACACTAGGTTAGTTTATGAATCACAATGCATAATAAAAAACTTGTAAGATACCTAACATAAATTGAAAAGATCATGCATATAATCTATAATCATAAAAAAAATATTTGAAGAAGTATTCACTCCAAAATCCTTCATAATGGCTTGTATAGAAAATGTGAATTATCCTAAGAATATCCACTAGGAGTGTCATGACCAAGAGTGCAGCAAGGCCCATTATCATGTACCATGATACCCCAAGTCAATTTTGAAACTCCTTTTTGTAGTTTTCACCCCACGGTACATCTGTGTCTAAGCCTCCACTACATGCTCATATCCAGAAAGGGATGTATTGCTTGGACAATTCACCAAATCTCTATATTACCAAAATTCTAGGATGTTCTTCTATACTAATCCTCAAAGTCAATCTTAGGGTAATGTTCTCTAATCAGAGTTTTTCTAAATCTAGTTTCCAATAATATTTATAAACTTCCTCTAATACCAACTGCAATGGCCCGACCCCAGAGGCCAAGAGTCTATGCATTATTACATAACATTGGCATGATCACTAGGAATCAAGTCCTGAAAGACCGATAAGTTTAGCAGTCTTGGAAAATAGATTACATACATGAATGTAACATTACACATTATAAAATAAAATAAAACATAAATGATCCTTTGAGAACGCCATTAATCCCCTAGCATAACCCTGCTTATCAATCATAATACACTTCATCGAATTCTGAAAAAATAAAATATAAGAAAGGGGTGAGCTTAGATACTTAGTAAGGATAAAAATATAGTGGAAACTTTCACAAATAAGCATAAAAATTTAAGGCAATGTATAAGCCTAAATAATGCCTTTTAAACATAAACTTATACATAATATGGCCAATGTAAATAAAATAATTCAATTTACTTATACACATTGATATTCCACTAGTCCAATAATCACAAGCAATATCAATACCCAATTTTTTAATGATGGAATTCATAATGACAGACATCATAACCACATAGTCAAGGCCTTGTCCCAATACTAAAAATAATATTTTTTCAAGGACTTGTGCCAAGACACTACTTGGTCTCATGAGACCTACCCATGAATCAAGGAGCTATACCGGGCTCCACCCATCACTTACTAAGTCCAATGCATTCCTCATATGAAAAGGATTGAACATAACATAAAAATTGGTATTAAGACTAGCATACAAAATGAAAATATGTTATCCATACACCATTAATGGAATAAAAATAACATATCCATATTCAAATAGATCACAAAACCTTCAATACAATATGGAAGATTGTTATCATAATAAATCAACCACTATCAAGATAATATCCTCTAAAGGATGTTGACATAGTTGAAAATAATCATTAAAAATCTTTGAGAGAAATATACCTTTTTCATGAAATCATTTAAAAGTCACATATCACATAATTTATAAAGGAATTAATTTAAAAGATATTTTTGAATAAAAGTGTCTCATACCACTATGAAAATTTTTAAAGTAATTAATAGTTTAAAACATTCATGTCCATATAAATAAATCCTTAAAACAATTTAGAAAATATGGACATTAATGAAAAAGGTTTAGAATAATAACTCTTTTAAACATTAAAATTGATATTTTAGTAAAATAATTATCTTAAAAATACCTTTGACAAATCTTTTATGAAACATGTACATGGATAATAAATATTTCCAAGTATATACTTATGTAAAAAATCCTTGGATAATAATGAGATTGTGAAATTAACCCTTACCATGCACTTTTGTTTGGTCGAGGGTACGTTTAACCTTATATATAATGACCATAGTATGTTATTAAATTATTCTAGAACCATATTTATATTTATTATATCATACATGATTCATTTATGACTTTACACTATGCATTTAATATTGATTTCCAAGTAAAATTACCATTTCGGGTAACAATTGCTTTCTTCATCGTACATGTTTTAACTTTATATTATTGATCGTATCATTTAGATCATGATTTACATACTTAAAAAATATAACAAATGATTTATATATCAGATATATTTAGAATATATATATTTATAATATATAGATATATGAAATGGAAAACACCGTTTATGGAGAAAGTAGGTCGTACGTACGCATAAACGTTATTTCTGTTATCATATCGTATTGAACGGAATATAGTGAATAAGATATATTTAAATACATATGTGTGTGTGTGTGTGTTTGTTTTCAGTAGAATTATTATTTCATATATTTCATACTTATTAATAATATATATTTTTATAATCATCGTTGAATGGTGAATGTGGAAATGAATCTCACCACGCCGTGGAGACGGTAATCCGTACTTACGCACGAGCAAAAATATCATTATATTGATGGTGAAATCGTATGTAATTGGATTTTATATCATATATACGGAATCATTAACATGTTATATTTATTATTTACATTAGTTATACTCATTATTATAGCCATCCAAATAATGAATTTTTTGAATAATAAACTACACCACGACATGGAGACGGTAAGCCGTACGTACGCACGTATGGTGACTCTGTCATTTATAGGATGGATAGAATAATTCATATGGTTGTACCATAATTTATAATAACATCAAATTATATAGAATATTCTGGAGTTATTATTTTAGAATGGAAACAACAAATAATGAAGAAGTGGAAGAAGAAAAGAACTTGAATGTGGTGATGAAATATTTACCTCTTCTTCGTGTACTTCCTTTTGATTTGATCAAAAGGGATTATTAGGTTGGCTTTCTGACTAAAGGAAGGCCTGTAGGATGAAGTTAGGAAAGTTGGGTGGATATTTTGGTAGTTTTTGGTCTAGCCAAATGGATTTGGAGGTGTGAAATTAAGAGAATGTGAAGTAGCCTTTTATAAGAGAGGTGAGAGTCACTTTATAGAAAGCTTGAAATATTATTTTATAATAATTGTTTTAGGTTTCTAATGGCTCCAAAATAATTTATTTAAAGGATAAGGTGGGTATGGGTTGAAAACCTCTCAACCAATAGGCTTTATACAGGTTTAAATCACCATATTAACCTTATCTTTTAGATTTAACTCTTAGTTAAAAATTTTGACATTTACCATGTCTCTTTGTATTTTTATATTATATGGTTAATAAACATACTATTACAAGACAAAAGAGCCCCAAGTGGTTCATAATTAATATATATAACGTTATCTGAGTCTTTTGGACAATCCTTGGATTTTTAGAAATATTATATCAATTAATAATAGTGTATTTTTTTTAAACTCAATTATGTCAATTTTGACACTATTTAGTATTTGGTTTTTGTGAAAATCATAACAGCATGATTACTTAAAAAAATTATTTAATCAACCCTCACATGTCATATTAACCAATAAAATTACTTTAATTCATCAAAAGTCTCAAATTACATTTATCTGGATATTTATTATATCAATTATTTTAAACTTTCATTAATAAAGTAATTATTGCATCATCATTGTGTCATAAATAAGTTAAATTATTTAATGTATAAAAATTATAAATAAAATACCGTTATGTAGTAAATTTATTTATATATATAATTAATATTTATATTCTAATTTATCTTATGTATAACCCTATATTAAAAATGGTTTAGTTATTAAACATTGAATTTAACTCTTTTAACGCTTCTTTAAATAAAATAATAATAAATGTCATAATCTTATCCAAGTGGACCAAAGAGGGTCATATTTTATTCCTAAAGTTGTTTTTGGTCGAATGATACTTATCCAACAGAATTAGGACATCTGTTTAGTTAATTCAAATATCATTTTTACCCTTAATTACCCTATTTACATTTTACCATGCTAATTAAAAGTCAAAAGTTATTATTCACCCAAAAAATTATTTTCATCTTATTGAACCACATTTTACTTACTAATGTCAACCGTGTCTCTCAGACTTTTGAAATTCAACTTACAGAATAGGTAAAAATATCTTTTAGGCAAATTTGTAAATGCTCCTAGAAGGTGGGTAAAAGACAGTAAAATGTTCGATAAAATTTTATATATCTAAACTTATTATAAAATGAATACAATGAATTAAATTGAAAATATATAGGTATTAAATATATTTTTTTACCTAAAAAATTAATATAAAATAACAGATTATTTAAATAAAAAGTTGGTTTTAAATAATAACGCTGGGTTCTTCACAATTCATGAAAATTTGAATGTTTTCCGAAAAATACCAAAAAATTACCCTAAGCTAATTTTGATATTCCAAATTCAAAAATGAAGTCTATTTTACCAAATTCAAAACATTGATGTTGTATTTATTAATTTAATATTAATTCCTATTGTCAAAGAAAATCAGGTTTTTATAAAATAAAACTATCAAAAGACTGACATGTGTTTATGTCAAATTTAAATGTGAAATTACTCATAATGACATACATTAAATTAAATGATAAAAATATAATCTAATTATACTTCTCAACCATTCAAATGAATAACTTATCACTATCAATTATTTTGATTAAAAAAGTTTTTTTCTATTAAAACATAGAATTTTTCACTGTTCATCAAAATATAAAAGTTATCAGAAAAGTACCAAAAATTTATCCAAACTAAATTTTTATGTCCCTATTCTAAAGAAGAATTTAATTTCATTAAATTGAATATTTTAAAGTGTCCAATTTTGGTTTTAAAAACAGTTCTCCATTAAAGGACGGTAAAATTTCATTTTTTTGAAAAATACTTATTTTATCAGAAAAAATGAAATTGTTCTTATATTATGTTTATGAAACACATAATTAGGATTCTAAAATTATAGAGTATACAAGATTAAAATTTTAGTTAATACTATTCAAACCCACTTTTGAATAGTAAGTTTAGTAAGTTGTGGTGTGCTCAAACTCAGTGTTGCATGTGGCGCAAGCTATTCAATTACTTTAATGAGATAACATACTATGAAATCTTGGGGTGTTAAATTCTCCCCTCCTTCAATAAATTCTGTCCCCACAATTTGAAATTTCTCTTCGAAAATAAATTCTTAAAATAGAAAAATACCATTGTGGAAAACCCACATCGGAAATTGGGTTAATAAAATTTAGTCTTAGTAAGAGGGAAAGGGAAAGGAAAAAGTCACCACCAAATTATGATCTCTATTAGGAGAACATTTTTGGAAATTAGAGACACATAATTTGAGGAAAAAATTATATATTTATAGGGAGTGATTGAGGTCATAAATCACAAACAAGTGTAAAATTGGGGGCCTCAAAGCCATCAATCTATGATGATGTAAAATATCATCGGTTCAAAAAAAACTTATGGTATTAGGATAACACATTTTTTATTTTAAGATCCCTTTACTAAAGTTTAATAATTAATTTATTCAACGAATAAGAGGATATATATATATATATATACTTGACAAGTAGAGTTTCATCCTTCAACTAATTCCTCCCACAAACTCATATTTCACTCCTAAAGATAATATAATTCAAAAATATTTTATTTATCCTAATCTTATGGGGTTAAAAAATGAATTTATATTCATTTGTCAGAATATTTAAAAAACTACATTATACAAACTAGGACATCACGTAAGTCAGTTGTAGGTGATGCACCCTTGTCGCCCTTCAGTTGCGGTTCAAGTACAACGGCCTTGTAAGACGCGACGGGTTGTCGCCCGACCTCCGGGTTGTCCTTTTTATGACAATCCAAAAATAATCTCAAGAAATGATTTAACCTTAACAATAGTATCCAATGTCAAACATAATCGATTCCAACCTTTAGACTTATCCAAAGTACTTCTGTCCAAACTCATAGTCCAAAATTTATAAGGAAGGTAAGCACAGTGAAGATCCTTTTTTCCACATAATAACATGTGAATACCTTCATCAAGTATTCTTTTAAAACATAGTAACACCCTGAATTATATTATAACCATATTTATTACATTCATGCTCCCTTATTCCTTATGGAATATTGTATATACTCTTTATAGCCAAAAATGTTGTAAAATCCAACAATGATGGAATATAAAAATCATTAATCAGTTTCAAGGTATTCAATAATATACAATATAATTTATCCAAATCAACCATATATTATTCCAAAATCACTACCTCAATATTAGAATCATATTAAGGTTTATCTTTCTCTAAACAATATATTTTCCAAAAAAATTAACCTACCATTTATTCACTTTTCTTGGTTCCACACAATCTCAAGTACTTAAGGAAGTAGTACTACAGTACAATCCTTATATACACTAAAATTATTATAACATGTAAATCATTAATTCCATACTCAAATGATACAATAAATTAATAACATCATAAGAAATTTTAATCATTCCTCTTCATCTTCGGTAGTATCATAACTTGATTATTTTCCAATAGGGTAATTTTGGGTATACTCAAATGATTTATACATTTATTCGTGTAGTGTCCCAACTCCTTGTAGATGAATCATTGTACATTTGAAACCTTTTTCTTACCCTTGCAATAACGTACTTGGTATCCTTTTTCTCCACACTTATAACAAACTCTCATTCCATTCAGGAATTTTCCTAGGTGATTCTTTCCACAGTTATCACATATGGGTAAATCCTTCTTTATCTTATTCCCTTTATCCATTTTTCTTTCTACCGTCATTTTCTTCTCTGTCTTCTCTTCATAGCCATAGGACTCAGAGAATTCTTTAATTATATTATTAACACATGATATTATTCCTTCATATGATGATAATATGTGGGAGATTATTTCCTTTCTAAATGTTATCTTAATACCATGAAAGATATGATCCTTCTTACTCTTTGGATCATGCGTATTTCTGGAGTTCTTATTCCATCTGTTGGGTTCCATTTCTCAACAAAGACGTACACTAGTCTAGTTTATGAATCGAAATGAATAATTCCAAACATGTAAAATACCTAATGTAAATTGAAAAGATTGTGCATATAATCTATAATCATAAAAATATTGTCTTTGAAGAAGTATTTACTCCTAAATCCTTCATAATGGCTTGTAAAGAAAATTTGAATTATCCTAAGAATATCCCCCATGAGTGTCGTAACCAAGAGTGCACCAAGGACCATTGTCATATACCCAGATACCCCTAGTGAATCCCGAAACTCCTTGTCACAGTTTTCACTCGTAGGTACATCTGTTCCTAAGTCGCCTCTACCTGCTCATATCCAGATAGGGATGAATTTCTTTGGAAATTCACAAAATCTCTATATTACCAAAATTCGAGAATGTTCTTCTATAATAATATTCAAAGTCTATTTTAGGTTAATTTTCTCTAATTAGAGTTTTTCTAAATCTAGTTTCCATGGTTATTTCTAAACTTCATCTGATACCAAATATAACGCCCTGACCCCAAAAGCCTAGAGTCAGTGTGTTATTACATAACATTGGCATGATCACAAGGAATCAAGTCCCTAAAGACTAATCAGTTTAGCAGTCTTGGAAAATAGATTACATACATGAACATTACATTACACATTAGAAAATAAAACACTACAAAAATTATCCTTCGAGAACACCCTTAATCCCCAAGATTAACCCAACTTATCAATCATAATACACTTCTTTGAATATTGGGAAAATAAAACATAAGAAATGGGTTATCTCAGATGCTTAGTAAGGATAAGAATATAGTGGAAACTTTCACAAATAAGCATAAACTTTTCAGGGAATGTATAAGACTAAAAAATAAGCCTTTTAAAAATAAAATTCTACATAATATGTCCAATGTAAATCAAATAATTCCATTTACTTATTCAAATGGATATTCTACTAGTCGAATTATCACATGAAATATCAATAGCCAATTTCATAATGATAGAATACATAATGCCAGACTTCATAACCACATAGTCAAGGACATGTGCCAAGACTACAAATAAGATTTTTTCAAGACCTTGTAACAAGACACTATTTGGTCTCTTGAGACTTACTGATGCATCGAGGAGCTATAGTTGGCTCGACCCATCACTTACTAAGTCCAATTCATTCCTCATATGTAAAGGTTTAAACATAACATAAACATTCATATTAAAACTAGCATACAAAATGAAAATACTTTATCCATAAACCATTAATGGTATAAAAATAACACATCCACAATCAAATATATCACAAAACCCAAATTACAATATGGAAGATTGGTATCATAATAAATCAACCTCGATCAAGAATAATATCCTGAAAACGATGTTGACATAGTTGAAAATGATCGGTAAAAATCTTTGAGAGAAAAAACCATTTTCATGAAATCATTTTAATGTCACATAATTTATAAAAGAATTGATTTAAAATATAGTTTTGAATAAAAGTGTCCCATACCACTTTGAAACTTTTTAAAGGAACTAGCATTTTAAAACATTCATGTCCATATAAATAAATACTTAAAAACATTTTGAAAACATGGACATTAATGAGAAAGGATTAGAAGAATAAATCATTAAAACATTTAAATTGATGTTTAATAAAAAAAAGTCCCTTAAAAATAATCACTTTGAAAAATCTTATATGAAACATGGTCATGGATAATAAATATATCCCATTAGATACTTACATAAATACATCTTCGGATAATAAAGATATTGTGAAATTAACTCTTACATTGCACTTTCCTTTGGTCAAGGGTACATTTAACCTCTTGTATAATGACCATAGAATGTTATTGAATTATTACATAACCATATTAATATTTATTATATCATACATGATTCATTTATGACTTTATACTTCCCATTAAATAATTATTTCCTTATTAAATTAACATTTCGAGTAATAATCGCTTTCATTATCGTATGTGTTTTAACTTGTTATTCTTGATCGTATCATTTAGATCATGATTTACATACTTACAGAATATAAAAATTTATATATATATCATATATATTTAGAATATAAAAATTTATAATATATATATATATATATATATTTGAAATTGGAAACACAGTTTATGGAAATAGTAGGTCGTACGTACGCATAAATGTTGTTTTCGTTTTCATATCATATTGAATGGAACTAAGTGAATAAGATGTATATAAATACATATATATATCTATGTGTGTGTGTGTGTGTTTTCAGTAGAATTATTATGTCATATATTTCATACTTATTAATAATATATATTTTATAATCATCGTTCAATGGTGAATGTGGAAATGAATCTCATCGTGTTGTGGAGATGATAATCTGTACGTACGCACGAGTGACAATATCATAATATTGATGGTGAAATCGTATGTAATTAGATGTTATATCATATATAAATAATCATTAACATGTAATATTTATTATTTACATTAGTTATACTCCTTATTATACACATCCAAATAATGAAGTGTTTGAATAACAAACTACACCACGACGTGGAGACGGTAAGTCGTACGTACGCACGTATGGTTTCATTTATAGGATGGATATAATAGTGAATATGGTTGTACCATTTTTTATAATAACATCACAGTATATATAAGATACTTGAGTTATTATTTTAGAATGGAAACTATAAAGAAATAGGAAGTGGAAGAAGAAAAGAGCTTGAAAGTGGTGAGGAAATATTTACCTCTTCTTCTGGTTATTCCATTTGATTTGATCAAAAGGGCTACTTAGGTTGGATTTATGACCAAAAAAGGAGTCTAGGATAAAGTGAGTCATTTTGATAGGATATTTGGTACGGTTTTGTCTGATCCAAATGGCTTTGGATGTGTGAAATTAAGAGAATGGGAAGTATCCTTTTATAAGAGAGGTGAGGGTCACTTTCGGAAAAGCTTGAAATATTATTTTATAATAAACTCATTTTCGGTTTCTAATGGCTCAAACATGATTTATTTCGATTATAAGGTAGGGATGGGTCGAAAACCTCTAAAAAAATAGGTTTTAAATAGGTTTAGGTCACTATAATAACCTTATCTTTTAGATTTAACTCTTAGTTAAAAAGTTTGACATTTACCATGTCTCCTTGTATTTTTATATTATATGGTTAATAAACTTACTATAACAAGAAAATAGAACCTCAAGTGTTTCATTATTAATATATATAACCTTATCTAATTCCGTTGTCTGAGCCTTATATTTTTAGGAATATTATATAAATTAATAATATAGTATTTGTTTTAAAAACTCAAATATGTCAAATTTGACACTATTATTATTTGTGTTTTGTGAAAATAGTAACAGCGTGATTACTTCGAAAAAAATTTATTTAATAAACCCTAACAGGTCATATTCACATATAAAATTAGTGTAATTCATAAAAAATCTCAAATTATATTTATTTGGATATTTATAATATCAATTATTTTAATCATTAATTAATAAGGTAATTACAACATCATCATTGTGTCATAAATAAATTATACTATTTAATTTCTAAAAATAATAAATAAAATACCATTATGTAGGAATTTTATCTAGATTTATAGTGAATATTTATAGTCGAATTTATATTATGTATAACCCTGCATGAAAAATGTTTTAGTTATTAAACTTTGAATTTAACTATTTTAACTCTTAGTTAAATAAAATAATAATAAATGTCCTAATTTTACCCAATTGGACCAAAGAGGGTCATATTGTATTCCTAAGGTTGTTTTAGGTCTAATTATACTTATCCAATAGATTTAGGACATGTGTTATGGTAATTATAATATCATTTTTACCCTTAATTACCCTATTTACTTTTAAACATGGTAAAAAAAGTCAAAAGTTTCTATTTACCAAAAAAATTATTTTCAGCTTATTGAACCACATTTTACTTACTAATGTCAACCACGTCACTTGAATTTTTTAAATTCAACTCACAAAAGTGGTAAAATTAAGTTGTATTCAAATTTGTAAATGCTCCTAGAAGGTGGGTAAAAGGCGGTAAAATGTTCGATAAAATTTTATATATCTAAACTTATTATAAAATGAATCCAATGAATTGAGTTGAAATTATATAGATATTATATATCTATTTTAAACTTAAATAAATTAAAATATAATAACTAATTATTTAAATAAAATTTCGGTTTTAAATAATAACACGGTGTTCTTCACTATTCATCAAAAATTGAAAGTTTTCACAAAAATATAAAAACTTTTCCCTTAGCTAATTTTGATATTATGAATTCAAAAATGAATTCTATTTTACCAAATTAAAAACTTAGATGTTTCATTTATTAATTTAAAATTATTTCCCGTTGTCAAAACGAAAAAGCGGGTTTTTAAAAAGTAAAAACTATCAAAAGATTGACACGTGTTTATGTCAAATTTAAATGTGAAATTACATGTAATGACCAAAATTGTATTAAATGGTAAAAATATAATCTAATAACAATTACAAACCATTAAAATTAATAATTTATCACTATAAATTATTTCAATTAAAAAAAGTTGTTTTTAATTAAAACATAGTATTTTTGACTATTCATCAAAATATGAAAGTTATCAGAAAAGTACCAAAAAATTTATCCAGACTAAATTTTTATATCCTACTTCTATAGAAGAATTTAAATTCATTAAACTGAATATATAAAAGTGTCAAATATTGGTTTTAAAAATGGTTCTCCATTGAAAGGCGGTAAAATTGCATTTTTTGAAAAATACTTATTTTATCTGAAAAATTGAATTTGTTCTTATATTTTGTCTAAGAAACACAGAATATGGATGTTAAAATTATATAGACTATATAAGATTCAAAATTCCATTAATACTATTCATAGCTTCTTTTTTAACGGTTAGTTTAGTAAGTTGTGGTGTGCTCGAACTCAGTGTTGCATGTTGCGCAAACTATTGAATTACATTAATGAGATGATGTACTGTGAAATTGTAGGGTGTTACAACTTCATTCATTTGAAATTAAATTTCCCCTATATATCCATATTATTTATCATAGATAACATTATTGTTTAAAATATATTTCATTTCTATATATGGGTTTTTCCATTGAAAATTATTTGATTGATTGTGGGAATATTGGTGTTGGCACAAAAAATATGTGCAGAAGAAAAGCACGTGGAGAAAAATCAGAATCCAAAGAGGCTACCTCGTGAAGACCAATTGAAGAGCCCCACTGCACTCCAGCCGGAGCAAAGCGGCCCCCCTTCACAGGCACCACGAAGCATAGAGGTGGGAGGCTCCGCAATCCGCCTGACATTTGCGAAGCCATCGTGAAGCAAAGTGGCGGGAGGCTCTGCAATCCACCTGACATTTGCAAAGCCACTGCAAATCATAGAGGAGGGAGGATCTGTGATCCTCCTGATATTTGTGAAGCCACCGCGAAGCAAAGAGGTGGGAGGCTTCATGATCCGCCTAACTTTTGTGAAGTCTCCATGATGCAAAGAGTTGGGAGGCTCCGCAGTTACAAAAAAGCACCATGTGGCTTCGAATAGAGTGATACCTTCTTCACGCCGCCTCTTGCCTATAAGTTCCAGGCTCTCCTCAAGCCCAAAGGATGGATACTCTGAATTTTCCCCTTCTCATCTCTCAAATCATGAATCACTTTCTGCTCTGTGAAAAATGAGCTTTTCAAGGTAATTTAGCATCGTGAAGTGCCTTTCCCTTATCTTAAACACAACCCCTCTTTAAGTTGGGATACCCTTCACGAAGCCCACGGGCCTTCGAAAATGAATGAGATCCTTAAGGGGACTCTGGTCTTTGAAAATCACTCCGGATTCTCGAAGTACCATCCATACACATGTGAACCACATTCTAAGGTAGGGTCACTATGCTTCACAAGGTATACTGCTTCATAGTGCTATGCTTCGCAAGGAACCCTTGATTCGTGAAGCCCAGCTCTATGAGATCCTTTCTACTTCACGAAGCACCCTCCATGTTCACCTATGCCTTATTCCTAGTCTAGGCCACTCCACTTCATGAATCATACCCATTTGTGAAGCCCATCTCTTATGTGGATCACCATGACTTCACAATGTCCTTTCTTATAGGCATGTTTGGTTTGAAAACCCTTTTCCTATGCGACCCTATAGATTTGTACAAAGTGATTTCAAAGTCCCTTGGGTGGTGCTTTACGTTGTGTTTCTTAGCCTTATAGTTCTTCTCATAAGCATGCTAATTTATATTGCTTCTTTTCATAGCCACGGTAATGTGGTTCCCTCAGTGGATCACTCCACGACACCCACTTACCATGGAATTGATGGTGCCTTCCCTTCTCCAAGGGTTAAAGCATGTATGTTATGTACGTCCTAGGGGTGCAGAGTGAACCTACCTCGTCCGATCTGTAGGATGTTAAACTATCAAACACCATCATCCCACATGATGTTAAACTGTGACCTTGTCTCGTGAATCATATGCAGGGCACCCCATATCAGACATTCTATATTCCCTCTCATCTCCATGGGAGTGTGATCTTCCTCACATAGAATGAGATCATATCTATTGGAGAGTCGCTTGTTAGTAGGGAAGGGCAACCACATTGGGGTAAGCCCCTAGCCTTTCGTGCAAGAGGTAGTACCCCTACTCCTCTTATCTTATTTTGTGTCAAAGACTAAGAGGAGAGAGGGGCGTAGGGATCCTTGAAACCCCATCCCTCTCCCTCTAGGCTTTGTCACCCTGGCCTCCATCCAACAGTAAGTCTCAATATCCATCTCCTTGGGCTTCAAAACATTCATAAGCCCATATTTCCTCTTTGGGATGCTAACCACGTGTAAGTCCCACTCCACTACCCACGGATACACCTTTCGTGATGTGATCATTGGGTCATTATTGCCTCTTATTTCTCACATCGATCATGACTCACATGGGCTTAGAGTAATAACTGGCCATGACATCCTTCTAGGGATTCCCTAGAGTGTAAGGCACCAAAATTTTCTAGAACAATGTGGACTTTCATCCTTACTAAGGAAAGGTATGTAGGAAGCCTCCCTGAGGTTCACGCCCAACACCTATTGGACCTGACCCCTTCACGTCGGTTCACTAACACCTCTTCCGGAAATATGTGGACATTGATACTTGCTAAGGCAAGGAATGTAGGAAGCCTCCCTGTGGTTCAATACAAACACTTATTTGTCAAGGCCCCCTTCACATAGGTTCACCAAACACTCCCGAACTACTTGGACTTTGATCCTTTCCACCTTGGCAGGGTATGTAAGAAGCCTCCCTGAGGTTCAAGCCCAACACATAGTTGACCTGACCCCATCACGTCGGTCCATCCTCGTCCCACATGACATTAAACTATACCCCCCTTTTGTCCCGCAAGAGATTAAACTGTACCTTTTCAAACTATGTAATATTTGATCCTTCTCTCCCAGAAAAGGTATATAGAAAGCCTCCCTAAGGTCCAACCCCAATTGATGGTAATCCATTGTGATCTCTAATCGACGGTAAGCCGTTGTGATCCACGATAGACGGTAATCCATTGTGATCCCTGATCAAGATTAATTCATTTTGATCCCAGATCGATGGTAAGCTATTGTCAACCCCAACCGATGGTAAGCTATTGTGTTCCTCATTTGATGGTAAGTCGTTGTAGTCTCCTTTGTTGGGACCCACATCTCTTGTCTGCCCCCATGGAATTAGACCAACCACGGGCTGCTAAACACGTGTAAGCCTCAGCATGTCATCGGGTCATTGTCCTCTGTGTACACCCCGATCCTATGCCCACATCCTGAACTCTGTAAACTTTGATACTTTCCGAGGTAAGGTACATAGGAATACTCCCTAAGGTTCAAGACCATAACCCATATCTCATCATTGTCCCTCCCTTGAGACTATGTGTTTTGGGAAGGTCATATCCCAACCCCGAGGTTCCACTTCTTCCAGGTCCCATCCATACGGGTTGCCTCCTTAGGTGTCCCATCACCCCACCGAACTACGTGGATGTTCATTCCCTGCCACGAGGATACATAGGAAGTCTCTTCTAGGCTTAATCCCAACATCACTGTCACCATCATGTTGGCTCCATGTCACTCCCCATCCATTCTCAACAATCCATATCCATTGAGATTCCAAACCAGGCTGCCACATTTTAGTGGGATCATATAACACATTTTCTCACAACTCCTAGTGGCAATTGGGTAATTAACCACACATTATCCCCAACATCAGTGTTCCCTCTAGGGGTTGCACCCATCTGATCCACTCCTTTCACCATTCTAATCAGTCTGATCTGTCTCCACTAGATGTTAAACCTATGGCATACCCCATGTTAAACATAGGAAACTAAGGAAAACTTCAGAGACATGCCTATGGCACATAATTCCCCGCATTCGACATGGGATGCCTTGGGCTTCCACGCCCTCGATAAGCCCTATCATAAGGGGAAGAAACCCAGACATGCCAGTGTTCCAACATTCAAACACGCTAGTGATGTCCAACGTGAATACTCCCCTGGTAAAAGGTTACTGCCCTGACTGAACCCCTTGGAATTTTATGACAGAATTAGTGTAATTAACCAGCATCCATGAAGGCAAAACACTGGGAAGAGTTTCCTGAACAACATCTTAATCTATGAGGGAGATGTGGACTAGGTAACGAATTCCGAGGAGGAATCCATGGAAGGAGGAACTGAAATCCCATCATACCATTTTGATCAAAGAGAAAACATCTCTGAAAAAGCGACATATGTTGCATGCCTTTGGAAAGAGGGAATGCGGGGCAACAAACAATGCGCCATATACAGAAGGATGTGTGCCCTGAAGAAAGCATCATAAATAGAAATTGTGAACCCGAATTGAAATTATTCTCCTAAATGTTGATATTAGTAGCATTCGAGACATCATTGTACTATCGTGTCACCAAATCCATGTATCTAGTGTCGGGCCCCACCAAGAAAATAGTGGGCCTGGTGTGAAACTCACCAGAAGTTACGGAAATTGAAAGTTGTACATCTAGGTCTATGATGTTCTTAGTGTGGATCCTTCTTACTATCCATTGAAGAAGGAATGGAATTGGGGCATTGGTCGTCGATTTCCTTCTTGCAGCACTAACAGTTTAATCTCCCTGCCTTCCAGGACCAAAACTGTTGTATCAGGAAACTGATCGTCGCCCACCTATTGATGTAGGGGTACGGGAAATTTCACTATGGAAGTCCCTTATAGCCTCATTTCCCTCATGAAAGACTCCACATCCATAGTTGTTGGAACCCAAGCCCTATCTCCCTATCTGATTTCGTTCAGTGAAGGGTGATAAACGACCTCGTTCGATGATATGAGGATGAGGGGATCATCCCAACCAAGTACACTGACCGACATAACCAAAAGGCATCTATGACTCATCCCCACCACCGCCTACAAGGTTCATGTAGGTAGAAACTTCTCCCCAATCCAACGCACAACCATTTTGGGAGCCTCTCCCTGGAATGATTTGATGACTCCCCCCCTACGTCGATTAGATGAAGGTTGTCTGGGACTGCCTAACCGAGATCCCATTCTGTGGGCTCCTAAGGAGGGCCCCCACTAGGCGATTCCAGTGAATCCACCCATCCCCAATGGGTGAGAAACAGGTAAGCTATGCGCTTACACTTCCATCCCAAGTCTGGTTAACCTGATGCCAGCATCAGGCGTAGGCCGACAAGGATGCTCTCTGAGGGGTGTCAACATCTACAACTACTGTGGCTCGTGCCACCGCCAACGTATACCATTAGTCCCTTATTTACATAAAATAGGGGCACTCATACACCCATCCCGGATCGAAGCCCCAACCACCCCACAGGTAGGCTGGGTCGACTCTCCTGGGTGTCAGCGTAGGTAGTTCTTGCTAAGGGCCAACCTGTGGAAATGAAACCTTGTACGATGTTTCTCCTTGTACCTCTACCATTAAGAATGTGGATACTCCCCATTTCTAAGCTTGGAATGGAGGTCTTCCCCATGCCACATTCAATCCAGAAGAGGGTCCTCCCCACGGTAGTGACACTCAGCACGAAATCCTCTTTGGCACTCGTGAAATTGGGTATGGAGTCCTTCCTCCTGCCATAGGCCACTGGCATGGAGATGTTACACATCCGATCAATCTCCATCGTGTGGGCCTTCCCCATGTCCTTACAGTAGCTAGTGAAGGTCCTCCTCGCCCTAGAAATAATAGGAGGGAAGGTTAGACTCACTTAATTAGCACCTAGTAGGGAAGTCCTACTCGTGTTCGGCTTGACCAATACGAGTACCCACCTCGCACTGACACTGTCTGGGGAAATAAGAATGGAGGCCCTACCCATGCTCCAACCCGCACCAACACTTCCCGCGGAGATATCACCTATTAATCGACTAGTGGACACAAAGATCCTCCATGTGTTCTCATTGACATCTTTTTGGGTGCTCCTCGCACCCTATCTCACTCAGGTGGAAGTCCTCTCCGCCCCATCACCAGTTCGGCCAAAGGACCTCCCCGAGCTAGAAATCTACCATGTCCCGAAGATCCATCCTGGGGTAGGAAGGTAGGTCTTCATCACCCTAAAATGAATTCTTGAAGATTGAGACCGAGATTAAACCTTTCTGGTTCTCAAATTATAAGGCAGAATATGATTCGATAATGGAAACCTCGCCTCAGTCCCCTCTGTCAAAGGTTGGGGAAGGGACGAGGTGTATTAGCCACATACTTCCAGAATGCGAGGTCCACTAGATCCCCACCTCCTTCCGTAGATACATCCAATGGGATGAGGATTTTTCATCTCCCTAGGGTCTGCTCATGCAATCACCACCATCATCACTAAGAGCATCGTCTACCTTGACCAAAGATTGCGAATAGTTATTCTGGGGACCGGTGGAAGATGAGCAACAGCATGGTCCCCCATCAGTAGCCATAGTCCCTACACCTAAAACTGTGGTCACCATCCCATATTATCGTAATGTGGTGTCTAATTCACCACACTCTTTGGAGGAAATCTTGAGATACAAGGGTTTGTCAGCCTGCTCACCGTGTTCTCCACTGGCCAGCCTACCGTCTCAGCGGTCTGCTTCAGTACCGCTATTGGTTCTCCATCCACCTCCAGTTGATGAGTGGGGAAACCAAGGGCTAGACCCTAAATCCAGGTTGAGGATGTTGTGGAACATTATTGTGGAATACCATTTTCCGGAGATGTTTTGGTCAATCCTGGTGCCAAACCTTAGTGCACCAGAATCATTTACCCAGGAGGAATTTGGGTGCTATCGCCAGCCCCTTTGGGTGACACACTTCTGTCTTCGCCATCAGAAAGTGTATTACCCAAAAGTGAAAGAACATTTCAAATAAATTGGCCAACAATGTTGTCTAGTTGCTTTGGTTTCACTCTCTATGGCCCTGCGACCTAAGTCACCAGGCTTCCATAGGACCCTCCAACAACGATACGTTCAAAGATTTAAAGTGCTCCATAGGATTATCAAGGAGGATTCCCTGCACATGTAGATCCATCGTTGGGGGAAGTACGTGGCCCTCCATTTTATTTATATTCGGTGCCATCATGACATCACAGGTGATATTGAGGATATGCCTCCAGGCACATTTGCGGTTAACATAGACAATCTATTGGAGGAAGAGATAGAGACAAAACTGTTTGGGGAAATCCACCCCCCCCCATGAGGGAGTGCCACAACTTTTGGACACATCAGGAAGGGTTACCCACCATCATAGAAATCTACTGGGTCTTCCCGGGCCCATTGAGGCATTGGTACTCAGTCCAAATCCCAATAAGGGCAAGGAGCACCTCAGAGCCTTCAAACCCTCTAACTCGTCTGGCTTATTGAAAAAGATGGAGGATGATCCCGAAAATTCCATGTTCTGTCAACAGCCCATGTAGCATTAGAAGAAGGTCGATGAACTCCTTGCTGAGAGTTCCACGGAGCAACAACCAGACTATGATGATCCTTGGTCAGGGAAACAGGGGTAGGCACAACTTCCCCTCAGTGAATTGCCTTCATTTGACCCTGACCATCCTACCCACACAGACAGGATTGAGGATGGAACTTGTGGTATGAGGGCGCGGTATGTGTCTCCAAATCCACTAGAGCGGCAGGATATTCCCCGGGACCCATATCAGGTTCCCCCAGATGCTCCACGAGTCATCCCACCCACCATTCCATGAGTTTTGGGCCTGCTTATCATGTGAAATAACTCACCAATGCACTGGTGGTCAAGGATCCCCGTCAAGACAGGAACCCCCACCTGGCGGTGCTCATTTCTCCCATCAAGATATTAGAAACACGACATATGGAAATCATGTTTGATGAAAAGCCATATCCAACAAGGGTGGATGATATCCTAGCACCCCTGGGTTTCGAAAATCCCACCTTCTCCCCTTTTAATCGGATGGGTGACCTGCTGCAAAATCTGTCCCACTTCATTACAAGGTGCAGACCCGTGATAGGAACTTCGGCGCAGCAGGAGGCTGCCAAACTCTGATGCTTTTTATAGACATTAGAAGGACCGGTGTTTGTCTTGTATATCCAGATACCCATCGGGTCAATAGCTAGCTGGGAAGATCTCCATAGTCAATTTCTTTACCAGTTCAGTTCCACCACTCAGAAGACGGGTATTACAGACCTCTTCAAGTGAAAATAGTGGCCTAATGAGCATGTCGTGGACTTTTCTGCCTGGTGAAAAGGACTCACATGCTTCTTGGACATGCTGCTAAGACAGGAACGGTTGCTAACAATGTGTGTGGGTAATTTCAATACTGAATTGGTCCCTTCTCTCATTACCCAGAATTACCCCAGGGAATTTTGGGATTTTTCTGATAAGGCCCATCGCCTAAAGGGTGCCTTACAAGATGCCAAGTCGGCACAGTTGTTGCCTCTTGAAATTCCCACAAGAAGGGCCTCTAAGGCTGAGCCTGCTGCGGTGGTCCAAATAGAGGGCCCTAGGAAACTAGAGTTATTATAGGTGGAACCGCCTCCGTAGACTCGTAGAGGCCCGCCACCACAGGTGTAGCCTCTGGCCCAGTGGCGCCCACCAAAAAATCGTAAAGCGCCCCTATGTAATGCACCTCCACTACTCAGGAGAGATAATCAGGTCCCACCCCCTTAACTAGCTCCTCTAGCCCCTTGTTAGGTCGATTCTCCCAGATCCCTCTTCTCAGATAGTAGAAACTGGACCAACTCATTCAACTAGGCTCAGGTCCTCGGTTATTTATGAAGTTCCTTGGAATAGGTAATTGTAATGTTTCCCTAATATAGGAGACCAGAATATGCAGATCTCACTGATCGCCCCAACTACTTCCCCTATCACCAGATCCTGGGGAACACCCTTAAATAGTGCTATGTGTTTAAGGACTAGCTTTAAGACCAGGTTGAAAACAATGTAGTCAGGTTGGTCTCAGCTCTTGTACAAGTAGAATGTGTTTTTTTGAGGCCCAATATTGGTGGTGACAGTGAAGGTGAGTGGCCCCAAGAACCCAACCGCGGGTCCCAAAAGTTCAATGACTAGATGGCTCACAAGGTAGTCACTCATGCACATGGTATTATCCAATCATGTATGTATCGACTTGAGTCTTCAGAAGACACCATGTCACCCGCAGCCATTACCTCTTTTTCAACAGCTCAGTCATCCTCTTCCTAGAAGAGCATGCATTAGCGGCACAAGGGAAAACAAAGTCCCCTGCCATTTTCATCTTCATCCCATACTCTCGGTGACTTCATGCCCCCATAGATGGAGATTCCCCCCAGAACTCGTCTAGTAGTGGATGATTCTTCAAGTGACAGCCAAGGGAACGCCTTGGTTAACACCGTAGAGCTGGTAAAGCCCTACAAGATTTCTTATAGTGAGGAGCATGAGGAAAATCCTCCCAATGTCCCCAGATGTTTCCAGAGTTGATGGATCCATGGCTATATGGATCATTAGAGTGACTCAGTTATCACTTCCATCTAAGTTGTACATTCCACCGAAACTATACGGTTGGCCCATAATAGATCTCATCACGTGCAGTCTTCTCATATGGTGTCATTAGATCTTCCTTCACCACCATTTGTATTGCTTGATCAGGTGGAGCCACCTCGACCGCACCGTGATTAGCCACGCTCTGCTACAGACCGGTCTCAGTCATTTGAACCTTATCCGTTAGTCCCTCCATAGGCTTTATCTAGTGAGAAACGGGATACTCCTAGCACCAGTAAGCTGCCAGTCCATCAGGAAATTCCCTCCATACCTCCTGTCATAGAGAAACCTTTTGTAAGTAGAATCTCATGCATGGTACGGAAGTATGATTTTCTCAAACATCTTTCCATCATTCTATAAAGTCTCTCTATACATGAGGCCCTTATCCTATCATTATATATGCATGAATCCCTTGCTGAGACTTTAAGAAGACCCCTCTACTTTAAGACAGAGGTAGGTGCTGCAAAAGCCTTCCATGATGAGGAAATCGAGCATTCTGAATGACAGGACATAATCTCGTTCTCTAGAGTAAATGAAGGATCTCTCGTACAGGGTCCCATCCACCCATTGTACGTCACCGACCATTTTAATGACTTGGAGGTTCCTCGTTGTCATGTCGACACAGGCTCTGGGATCAACCTAATCCCAACTCAAACACTAATAAAACTGGGGTTTTCCAAGGATGATCTAAGTCCCTATGACCTAAAAATCCAATGTTATGATAGGATGGAATAGAAACCGGTTGAAAAAATTAACCAAAATACCCAGTTCGGAGGTCTGGTAGCCAGCACTTAGTTCATTGTTGTCTCCTAGGACACCGCCTACAATGCGTTGATGGCCAGGCCATGGATCAACCTGCATGCAGCGGTCCCTTAATCATATCACAAGTTCCTAAAGTACTCCCTTAATGGTCGAGTTGGTGTACTTCAAGGTGACGCATCTCCCTTTTCCTCTTGTGTAGCCTGATACCTGGATGGTGACTATTACAAAATCAAGGACAAGCAGATTCAGTCTCATGAGGACGAATGTAGGATGGTTGCGACATAATCTTGGACAAATCTAGATGATTCCTACATCTTTCCAGTCCATCTATTGGATTCTATGACCCTAGATATGGGACAATGACTCACTGTTTCTAGAATAAGGTGGAAGAATATTCCCAAGTCTATGCAACGCCGGAAGATCACCTCGTATTCTTATACGAATTAGGCCCCGGTGATCTCGGAGCCCCTTACTCCGATAAGGTATCGGGATGTCCACCCCATAGAAATGATAATACGGCATACTTTCTGGTTTCATTGGGCTTGGATAAACCGGATCAAGCCAACACATTACTATTGCTTTGATATCATCAAGTGTGGCCCCTTAGGCTGAAGACCAGATGGGATCATATCGACCGCTTTCATCATTATGGTTTCGGCAATAGAGGATTCACTCGATGCAGTTCCCACCACCACTCATGCTAGTACCAGTCTCCCATAGGGATCTATTTACCCAGAATAAACTCCTCCCATAGTGTTTCCCTCCTCTATAAGTGAAGAATAGTATTTAGAGGATGATCCTCCCACCATTGAAGAGGTTGTCTCTATCACGATCGACGAATTGGTACAGGTGATCCTCGGTAGTAAGGAAGATCTGAAACCCACATTGATCAGTGCTTCCATGAAATTCAAAGAGAAATAATAATACATGTACTTGATTGCATTGTCAAGCATGTCAAATTAGTTGTTTAGTTTTTACTAGAATTTCAGCAGAATAGCCGCAACCCTAGGTCATCTCACGATGGAGCCTTATATCATTAATTGAAAAAGAGGGGTTTGATTATGAAAATAGAAGGGGAATGGGATTTAATAAAACATGGTGTTTGATGATTAAATATTAAAATAGAAAAACTAAAGCAATAAAATAAAGTAGAAATGAACAAGATTAATTAAACGTGATCAACCCAGGGGAGTATCGTGATATTCATTCTTCATCACTTCAAGAGATTGTGTTATGATCTTTTAATCCCTCATTTGTAACACCTAGAACCATAATATTACAGATTTTATATTAGGATACCTCCTAGGGTTCAGTCGGAAACACACAATGATTCATCAGATACCACCGATGATTGGGTGAATTGCATTCGACTTCAAAACTGAAACTCATTGAGGCAACACACGAAGAACTCGATGTGCTGTCTAGGTTTGAATATTATTTCAATTTGTTACCATGAATTGAAATTTCATGGCCATGGTAGTGTTTATGTGAGTTTAATTAAACAATATGAACCACACAAGCACTACAATTAAAAGAGGGAAAAAGAAGTCATGAATGATGTGTGAAACATCGTATAAATGGGTACCCCCAAACATGATCATATGAGTTCAGCATGATATACCAGTACATAAATCAAAAAAATAAGTGTAGAGGATAATTATAAACAACACACGGATCTAGAATTTAAAATAGCATCCAAATATTACATGATCAAAGCTTGTGATTACATCACATTTCTCTCCGGGTGATCACAAGGGGTATAGAAATTCATGGGAGGGGAGGAAGAGGAAGATGTTGAAGAAGAACTTCACATAGCCTCAAGTACTTCTTGGGATGATGAGGGGACTCCTTTGGGGATCCAAAATGTCAGCACCTTTCCTCCTGGTCGAACTCCCAAATGGAGATCCCAAGGTTCCATTTTATAAAAAAATTGGAAGGTGTTTTTGGGAACACATATTTCTTCAAACCAATTTTACCACATGTTTAGGCCATTCGAAAATCGAATATACCTTTTGAAAAAACTGGAAAGTTTTAACACTACTTCCTGACTATCTCCATCAAATTTTTGGAATCAATTGGACAAGTGGATCCAGAGATATGGACAGATTACAAAATGCCACTTTGACTTCACCCAAATTCGGTGTTCTGAATAGATCAAGTTGGTTGGGCCCATTTATGGGAGAATTGGGCTTGTTTTTTTCATAAGAGTTGTATCCAATTAAATTTTGGACCAAAATACAAAATAAGATCCCCTGTGAGTGAATATAATATTCTAAAGAGGCAAAACATTGGACTAGTCTTCATAGATCCCTGCAATTTTCCCCATTTTTCTTCCACTTAATCATGGGCTCTCCAAATCATCTCCTCCTGCATTGAAATCATCAAAACAATTAACATTTCCCATTTTAATAGTGATAAAAACAAAATAATGGTATCAAACATGAATTTCATTTTTTTATTATTTTTATTATTTTCAATACAAAACAAGTTTAGCATAGTGGTGTAAGGGTGAAAATAAAATAGTGAATCATAGTATGATCACACCCCCACACCTAAACATTTTCACTCCTGGTCAAGTATAAGATCCTAATCATGTACCATATCTAAATCAATGGTTTGAAAACATCCAAGATTCATTTGAAATGGAATTCATCGTGTCTCATTTTTTGAATCAATATTCCTATCATTTTTCTTTTCTCACATTATTGTTCAACTTCATTTGTTCACCCATGAAACATGTCGCAACCTACCTTCCCTAAAAATTTTCCCTCTTCACTCAAGGAAAATATGAAAGTGGATTTATGATATTTTCCCTGAGTTCATGTGATCTAACCATATGTATTCCAATATTCACAGTCCTCTGCCAACAGAAACTAGTGTGCTACTCAAGTGGACTTCCAACAGGTAGTTCTGAGGTTCCAGGGTTGGTAGGATTGAATGCTTAAAAATCTGAGGCATAAGATGAGTTTTTGATCTCTTATGTAAAAATCATGTCAAAATTCATCAAGTGTTCACAATCAATGTACACACTCAACCCCTCACAAAGTGTATCACTTCCAACTCACTCTCCCCATTGTCCAACCTTGTGGGTCACAACCATGCAGTTAATAATAATGAGTAAACCTCCTCTTTTCTCCATTTTTTTCTTTTGTTCTGTTTTTTTTTTCATTGTACAGAACTATTTTTTTAATGTATATATATTTTTGGATATAAAGAAGGAAACACGGGTAAAACAATGATGTAATATGGCTTGAGAACCCATTTCCCAAGGAAAATGTAGGCACCCATTATATCAACCCATAACAATGATTCTCTCCCCAGAATTACCATGGAAACACCCTCTCTACCACACTTTCTGAAAATAAAACAAGAATATACACAATAGATGGGTAGGTATGGATATATTAGCTTGTAATGTGGCTACCTAATTGGAATTTCATGGTCTCTAAGGCTTATGAAGGATAAAATCTAATGGTGTCCAGAAATAGAGGATAATTGTACAAATGGATTTTTAATGAATTATTACCTCTATCATGAATGTATCATACTTGAATCTTATGGTCTCAAATAGAATCAAGGAAAGTTCTGGTTTATCTACATGACCTGAGACTCTCAAAAAAGAGATTAAAATAATATTAAATAAAGGTCTTAGAATATCTCTCGGGTAAGGGATTAGAATATTGGTCAGTGCTAATGAGTTAAGAGTTTCAAAAATCCATTAAACACCTAATAATGATTTGTAAATAAAAATTCTAGAAAAACATTCAATATCAACATTTATTTGAAAAACATTTTTTCCAAAAACAATGTAATTTTCAGCAAAATAGATTCAATAATGAAAAATGATTTTGGATATTATTTTTTAATATCATTTATTATCTTAAAACAGAAAATAAAGAAATCAAAAATGAAAACACATTTTTATTCTTTTTTTTAATTTCTTATAATTTTTTTAAATTAATTTTTTTAATCCTAACTATGACATGTCACCCTCCCCCATGCCTAAATTATACATTGTCCTCAGTGAAAGTATTTTAAATAAATAGATAATAAATAAAGGCAGGGAGAAGGGACAGCCTACTATGTGGTGTCATATGTGGAATCTATCAGTTGTATTTCCTCCATGAGATGATTTGGAAAATCCTCATATAAGTGTTTGTGCCTCTGCCCATTGACAATAATTCTTTGTCCACTCTTCTAATGAAAAACCTGTATAGCACCCACAGGGTAAACATCAGTAATGGTATAAGGACCAAGCCATCAAGAATGAAGCTTACCTTGGTGGAGCTTTAGCCTGGAATTATACATGATAACCTTATCACCAATATGAATCTTTCACTAATGAATCATGAAATCATGGATAGCCTTTGTCTTCTCTTTATAGATCTGGGAGTTCTCATATGTATCACGTCAAATATCTTCCAACTGTTGAATCTGCAGCTTCCTATGATCACTTATATCTAAAAGATTCATATTACATTGTTTGACAGCCAAATATGAATGGTGTTCTACCTCCACTAGAAAGTGACAAGCCTTTCCAAACACAATTATGTATGGTGACATTCCAATTGGGGTTTTAAAAGCTGTATGATATGCCCAAAGTGCATAATCCAAGCGCAAAATCCAATCTTTCCTATTGGGTTGTACCATTTTTTTCAAGATTCTCTTAACTTCCCCATTTGAGATTTATACTTGTCCATTAGTTTGGGGTGATATGTTGTAGAGGCTTTATGAACAACCCCATACTTACGAAGAAAATTTTTCATGTTGCGATTGTAAAAAAGTGAACCATGATCACTAATGATGAATCTTAGTAAACCAAACCTACTGAAAATTTGGGACCTCACAAGATCAACAACCACTCAAGATTCATCGGTCCTGGTGGAATTTACTTCCACCCATTTATATACATATTCAACATCTAATAAGATGTACAAAAATCCAAATTAATTTGAAAAAGGCCCCTTGAATTCAATTCTCCATGAATCAAAGTTCTCATAAAATAACATGGCTTGTTTCTGAATCTCATTCCTCTTGGAGATATTCCCTGTGAATTGACAAAGACTACATGACTTGAAAAATCTATGGGTATCCCTATACAAATTTGGCCAATAATGTCTTGAGTCAAGGACCTTTCGAGCTGTGCGTTGAGAGACAGAGTTTCCCCCACATTCCAAAGTGTGGCATAAGGTCAAAATAGAGGTAAACGCATGGTCAGGGACACACCAACAAACTACTTGGTCTTCAAAAATTCTCCACAAATATGGGTAATCCCAAATCTACCTAGGAGAATCATTCTTAATTCTATGGGAATGTGAAATGATGAAATCAGTGGGGACCCTAGATTTTGCCAAAAAAAATACAATGTCTACATACCAGGGGGAAAGGTCCACAACATCACAAAGGTTATCAAGAGGGAAGAAATATCCATTGGGGAGGGGTGAGTCAACAATTTGGTCTCATGGTGGAAAAATCCTACTAATGTGGTCAGCTACCACATTTCCACTCCCCTCTTATCTCTAATCTCAAGTTCAAACTCTTCGAGGTGGAGCATCCACCGAATGAGGTGAGGATTAGCTTCAGGTTTCTTTAGGAGGAAATGAAGGGCAGCATGATCAGAAAAGACAATTATTTCTAACCCAATAAGATATGAGTGGAATTTTTCCAAGGAAACAAAATAGAAAGATGTTATTTTTCTGTGGTTGTGTAGTTTTCTTGTGTACGGTCAAGGGTATGAGAGTCATACACAATGACATGAGGATATTTCTAAACCCTTTGTGATAAAACAACCCCAACTGTAATGTTAGAGGAATCACACATAAGCTCAAAGGGGATATCCCAACATGGTGGTTGGATGATGGGAGGTGATGTGAGACTCCTTTTTAGTGAATTGAAAGAATCCACACAATTTTTATCAAACAAAAACTCAGAATTCTTTTGTAATAACCGGGACTAGGGAAGTGTGATCTTAGTGAAGTCTTTACTGAATTGGTGGTAAAAACTAGCATGAACCAAGAAATAACTCACCTCATGAACACATTTTTGATATGTAAGGGTTGAAATTAATTCAATTTTTGATTTATCCACTTTAATGACATATTTTTAAATAACATGGCGAAGAAATATCACCTGGCCAACCATGAAATGACATTTTTTGTAATTTAATACAAGATATTTTTCTATGCAACGACGGAGGATAGAACCTAGTTGGGACAAAAAATCATCAAATGATGTTCCATAAACCATGAAATCATCCATAAAAACTTCCATACAATTATATAGGTACTCAGAAAAAATACTCAACATACATCGCTGAAAAGTATCGAGAGCATTACATAGACTAGAAGGCATCCTTCTATATGAAAACGTGCCAAATGGATAGGTAAATATTGTCTTTTCTTGATCCTCAGGGGCTATATGGATTTGAAAACAACCCGAATAGCCATCAAAAAAACAATAATGGGACTTACCAGCCAAACCTTCTAGAATTTGTTCAATGAAATGTAGTATAAAGTGGTCCTTTCGCATGGCTTGATTCAGTCGACGGTAGTCAATACAGACTTGCCAACTGTTTTGCACAGGTGTTGGAACCAATTTATTCCTTTAATTTGACACAACTATTATTTCTATTTTTTAGGCACAATTTTCATTGGGTAAACCCATTTACCATCAGATATAGGATAAATGATCCCCGTAGTAAGTAATTTACTGACTTCCAATTTTACCACTCCAAGGAGAGTAGGATTTAACCGGCGTTGAGATTATCTCATGGGCTTAGCCTCATCATCCAATATTATATAGTGCATACAAATAGATGTGCTAATACTAGGAATATTAGTCAATGTCCATCCTATTTCCTTTTTACACTCTATAAAAAGGTTGAGTAGTTTTGATTCCTATTATTGAGAGAGGTTATTGGAAATAATGATGGGAAATTGGTCAATACCCTCAACTTGGGCATATTTTAAATAAGATAGAAGTGGTTTTAATTCCAACACCAGGGGTTTTTGGACTGAGGGAGGGGATTTAGGGGGAGTGAGTTCTATTAAAATGTTTATCTACTCATGTTTATTCTCTAAGGATAGAGAATATACTAAAATGAGATTTTTAGAATCATCGACGGTCACAGGTACCTCAGAATGAACACACACACCAATTAAAGCACAGAATTTACACTTTTTAGAACCCGCACAACACTCAAAACATGATTCAAAACTCAAATAATCCAAGGGTGAAGAAGAGGAAAATGAATCACAGTATGGGTTGAGGAGAGAAGTTTGTGTGTGTGTGTGTGTGCATTTTTTGAGATCACTTACATCAAATAGATAGGAAGAGTGGAGTGCTCTTTAATGGGGAGTTTCATAGCCTCAAGGATGTTAAAACTTACCTTTCCTACACCAAAATCCATAGGGAATCATACTGTTGTGAACATTGATGATCTTTTTCTGCTGTTTTAAGGAATGGCCTCCCAAGTATGAGAGGGTAATGTCCTTGGGTTCGGGTATCTTCCATCTCAAGAATGTAGAAATCAGCAGGGAAGATGAGATTCTTTACCCTTACAAAGAAATACTCAATCACTCATGTTGGATGCGTAGTACTCTAGTTGGAAAGTTGCACGATAATGCCTATTGGTTGAAGTTCTCCAACCTATAGAGAAGTATATATGGAGTGAGGCATTAAATTAATGTAAGCACCTGAACCCAGAATAGCATAAGAAAAGAAGGTCTCCTCTATGGAACAAGATATTATGAATGTGTACATATCCTTGAAATTAGTTGGAATTGATGGTTGAATCAAGGTTGAAACATTTATTCCTAGTTTGGCTCTTATATTTCCCTTCAACCTTAATCTATGGGTGCAAAGTTCTTTGGGAAATTTGGCATAACGAGAAATTTACTTAACTGCATCCAACAATGGAATATTAAGTTGAATTTTTTTAAATGTATCCATTATTTCTTTATCAATATCATTATCAAATTCTTCTTAGATTTATACAGTCTTTAGGGGAAAGGAATATGAATGGATTGTTCATTTGAATCATCAATGATAATTTTGTTACACTTTTTATTTTGTTTTTCTTCATTAGAATCTTTTATGTTTGGAGAAAGAGTGTTTTCATTAGAGGGAATATCTGTAGGGATGAATCCTTAGAAGGAGAAAATTATTTACCACTATGATGTGTAATTGCACAGACGTTACCTTTGTCCTTAGGATAGTCAATGGGTTGGGATGGTAGTTTTCTAGAACCTTGCATCTTAATCTCACTAATGGTGTTCGCCAATTGTCGCACTTGAGTTCGTAGGTCTTGAATTTTTTATTATGTGGTCTGTTGGAACTGGAGGTTCTAGGTTACCATTTTTTTCACCATATCCTCAAGGCTTGTTTCAGATATTGGAGGTGGAGGATGATTGTTTTGAGAAGTTTAAGGATAAGAAGGTTGCATAGCTTGGCCATGTGGATATCAATTCTTCTTGGGTTATCTTGAGTTTCCTCCTTATCAGTAATGGGGTTGTTCTTACCACCCAAGGATTGGATTTGGCCTGAATGGTTCTTACTTGAAGGGAGGTTCTTGTTGGAATGAACACCCTAGGAACCCGGCTGCACAAGACTTGGGTGAATCTTCAAGTAGTGGGAACTGATCAGAAAAATGAATATTTTCCGAACAAATATCACAATGTAATGGAACTGGAGGAGATTGTGAGTTACCTTGTTCTTGATTTAATTTCCTTGGAAGTGTATGCATCTCATTAATCTTGTTATCTACCTTTTGTTCTAGAGATGAATGACTTGCCTGATTAACTCCTCGGGTTGGTGCAATTGCTCGTGTACTAAATTGTTTTGCATTTTGAGACATGTTTTCTATTAAGTCACGAGCGGCGGAAGGAGTTTTATCAACCAAGGCACCACTATATGTTGCAAAAATCATTCCACAATCTATGGGGATAAGTCCCTTATAGAAGTATTAGATTAATAGTTGTTCACTAATCTGGTGGTGGGGGCATCTTGAGTAGAGTCGTTTGAATCTCTCCTAGTATTCATGAAGGGTATCTCCTTGTGATTACCTAATGCCACAAATTTATTTCCTAATTGATGCAGTTTGGGTGACAGGGACGAAATTATCTAAAAATAGTCTTTTCAGGTCATTCTAGCCAACAATTGTGGTAGGAAAATAGTATATCTAATATTTGACTACACCATCAAGGGATAAAGGGTAGGACCTAAACTTAATTAGGTCCTCAGACACATTTTGGAGTTTCATGGTGGTACAAACTATGTGAAACTCTTTAAGGTTTTTATAAGGGTCTTCACCAGGAAGACCATGGAATTTAGGAAGAAGGTGGATGAGGACTGATATCAACTCAAATTTGGAAGCTTCCTCAGGATATTGGATGTATGCAGGTTGGTACTCTACATATGGGGTGGTGAGTTCTTTTAAGGTTCAATTATTTGTAGCCATGTTTTCTTGGGTTTGATTGGGTTCAATTTTTGATTAGTTTATGGACACTTGAGGTTCCAAAAAGGGTTCCTCAATGTTACTTGATTTACCTTCTCTAGATTCCTTGATCTGTGAATGGAGTTATTTTTCAATTTCAAGGTCAAATTAAACTTGTGTTTCTTTACCAGATCTTGTCATGCAACAATGATGTCCAATTTTATTGATTAATTGTTTGTTGTTGTTTTTCTGATTTTTTTAAAAAAAAATTATGGAAGATGAATAAAAAAGAAATACTTAAGAAATTAAAGGATTAAATAAAAGATAATTTTATACTAAAAAATTATAGTGGTATGGAAAATAATAAGAAAGAGAGAGAGAGATGAATAACACACAAAACAACCAAAAATAGAAACAAAAAACGAAAAAAACAATCGAATGGGGGTGGGGTATTGAAAGGGGTAATAATTAAGAATTAAAATAAAAAAAGGTAATAAAGAAAAAAATGATCTTGTCTCCCCATAAATGGTGCCAAAATTTGATCGCGTTGTCTAGCATGTCAAATTAGTTGTTCAGTTTTTACTATAATTTCTACAGTATAGAAGCAACCCTAGGTCGTCTCTCGACAGAGCCTTATTTCATTAATTGAAAAAGTGGGTTTTGATTATGAAAATATAAGGGGAATGGGATTTAATAAAACTTCGGGTTTGATTATTAAATATTACAATAGAAAAACTAAATTGATAAACCAAAGTAGAAATGTACGAGATTAATTAAACGTGATCAACCCATGGGAGTATCATGATGTTCATCCATCATTGCTTCTAGAGATAGGGTTATGATATTTTAATAAATGATTTTTAACACAAATAACCATATTTATACATAATTATACTAGGATACATCCTACGGTTCACTCAAAAACACACAATGATTCATCGGATACCACTAATGATTTAGTGATTTGTGTTCGACTTCATAACTGAAACTCACCAAGGAAAAACACAAAGAACTTGATGTGTTGTGAAAGTTTGTATGTTATTTAAATGTGTTACCATGGAATGAAATTTCATAGCCATGTTAGTTTTTATGTGAGTTAAATTAAACAATATGAACCACACAAGCACTATAATTAAAAGGGGGGAAAGAAGTGGTGAAATGTGTGTGAAACATCACATGAATGGGTACCACTAAACATGATAATATGAGTTGAGCATGACATACCAGTACATAACTCAATAAAATAAGAATATAAGATGATGAAAAATAACACAAAAACCTAGAATTTAAAAGGCCATCCAAATATTACATGAACAAAGGTTTGGATTACATCACGTTTCTCCCCAGGTGATCACAAGGGGTTTAGAAATTAATGGGAGGGTAGGAAGAAGAAGATGTTGAAGAAGATCTTCCCATAGTCTCCATAACTTCTAGTTATGATGATAGGAATTCTTTGGGTCTCAAAAATGGAGGCACCATTCCTCCTAGTCGAACTCCCAAATGGAGAGCACAAGGTGCCATTTTATAGGAAAATTGGAAGGTGGTTTGGGGCACATAGATTTATTCAAACCACTTGTACCAAACATTTAATCCATTATAAAATAGAATATCCCTTTTGAGAGAACTGAAAAGTTTTATACCCACTTCCAAACTATCTCTAACAAATTTTTTGCATCAATTGGACAAGTGGATCTGGATATATGGACAGATTACCAAACGCCACTTTTGACTTCACACAAATTCGTTTTTCTAGAAATATAAGGTCGGTCAGGACCCATTATGGCCTAATTGGGATTGGGTGTCTTCATAAGAGTTGTATACAATTAAAGTTTGAACCATAATAAAAAATATGAGCGCAATTGGATGCAAATAATTTTCTAAATAGGAAAAACAGTGAGTGGTCTTCATGGATCCATGCAATTTTGGCCTATTTTTCTTCCACTTCATCATAGGCCCTCCAAATCATCTCCTTGTACATTGAAATCATAAAAACAAGTAACATTTCACATTTTAATAGTGATAAACACAAAAATAATGATATAAAACATGAAGTTCAATGTGTTATTATTTTTATAATTTTCAATACAAAATAAGTTTTGCGCAGTGGCATAATGGTGAAAATGAAATAGTGAATCATGGTATGATTAGGAATTCTTAAAGAATCATCATGATTTATTCTCTTGAAGTTATGATGAGATGTTGGGACTAGATACCCAGGTAGTCTTTTACCACCTTGGTCTCCCAGAAAATCACTATGGGTTTAAGAAACCTCCCCAAACGATTCACCCTTCTCACGGTGCCATGGTGAAGGCTGAGGTTGATAAGCTCATCAGAGACAACTTCATCAAGGAGGTTCAGTACCCTAGATGGCTAGCCAACATTGTGCTAATTAGGAAGAAGAGTGGATAGATCAATGTATATATCTACTTTCTATATCTCAACCATCAATGTTAGAAGGATGAATTTTATAGCATCCCGCCTTTTTATCACATAATCTTTCATTACATTTTACAAAACCGAGGATCTTTATGGTTTAGTGTCTTGGAAACCAGGAACTTTAAACATGAAAACATAAAAGATTCTTCTTAAACACTTGAAAGGCTTCTACTCATGTTCATCCTAGGTTCATTACTACATCTCATAACCTGGGGACATACACCAAAATAAAGGGTGAGCAGAAGGCCCAGTAAGGGAAACAAGATAAACATTTTACATGTGAACTTGAGATACTTCAATAAGGTCATGAAAAGAACATTAAGGAATGAGAAAGAAATCATGAGGCATATCATAATAAAAATAACATTTTTCATAACTTGAAGATGTGGCTACATCATTTAACATAGACAATCATGAACATATCACCAAGGTCCATCCCCAAGGTGTCATTTGAAAATTACTAGGGTTATTCACCAAGATATCGTGAAAATTGTAATCTCTAGTGGTTACATCATTACCCAATGCATTGGAGCGCTATCAGGGCGCACCCTTAAATTTTCCTTTATTATCATGTGATCTGCATATATCATCATCAAAAATTTCATAAATAACCCATATAGCATAAAATAAATGGGTTTCATTTCATAATCATAACGTTTTAAAAACTGCTTTAAAGACATGATCTTTATGTCACTTTAAACCCATGGAAGGGGAGAGCGGGTCTCATGTATGTAAATACCAGAATTTAAAATAGAACATTTTGATATATATGTGAATACCCCTATAGAAATAAGAGCTTTGATTATTCACTTTTTAACATAATATAATTTTGAGAAAAGAGAGAGGCATTTTGAGACGAAAATTCTGCAGCATAACGACTATGTTACAGGGTTTTAGAAAACATTTAAAAGAGAGGGGACATGGGTCAAACATTCATAAATGACCCATAAAACAGTAGAGGGACAGAATATAAGTGATTTAAGAACATGGTAATGAAATTTGAAAATATACCATATGAAATGAAGAACATGAAAGGAAGTCAAAAATAAGATTTCTCTTATAAAAATTTGGCAGCCTAACGGCGTCACATAAACTTCAACCAAAAATGAATTGATGAGATCAAATAGGTTCTCTCATCACATGAAAATAAAAGATCAGTATGATAGATATATAGATCATACCCCAACATAATAAAAAGTAACTTGCAATACTTGACATGGAATTAGAACTTTGAAAAGGGAGAAAGGTGCAAGGACCACTTAAAAATTCAGCAGCCTAACGACGCCACTTAAACTTCAAAATAATGAATTGAAGAGATCAAATGGGTTCTCTCATCATATGGTCATAAAATATAATTATGATAGATATAGAGATCATACCCCAACATAACAAAAAGGAACTTGAAATAATTGACATGAAAGTAGAACTTCAAAACGAGAAGGGTGAAGAACCACTTAAAAATTCGGCAGCCTAACGACGTTACTTAAAACGTCAAAATACTAAATTGAAAAGATCAAATGGGGTCTCTCATAATATGATAATAAAAGATCAGTATGATAAATTTAGAGATCATACCCCAACATAATAAAAAGGAACTTGAAATAATTTACATGAAAATAGATCTTGAAAAATTATAAGGGAGAAAGAATCGGTTACAAAAATTTCGGCAGCCTAACGATGCCACTTAAAACTTCATAAAACTAAATAATTAGAGTAAGAGGGGATCTCTCATTATGTGAAAATTAAAAGGGAAGTAATAGGAGTATAGAATAACACCCTTTAACATAAGAACATGGAGCATAAAAGAAATTACATAAAAGATATTTCTTGAAAAGAAAGAGAGAGATCGGATCCCTTACCTTAAAACATAACTCTTAAAACTCAAAGGTTGGGACCTTGAGGGCTTGTGGGCACCATGGGAGGACTCCTTGAGAGGTAATGAGACCATAACTTCGTTGGGGGAGAGTGTGGAGTCGAATGGATGAGAGGATGGCTTGGTATTTATAGGGAAAGTGAGGGGAAAAGGCATTAATGGCCAAGGGACACCTCATTAGTGGTTTTGGAAAAACCATGGGCTTTCCCATGGTATTTTCCCATGGTATTGGCCACATGGGAGACCTCATACCTTATCTTACTATTCATAAGTCGACCATATTGATTACATACTTAATACATCATTTAATGATGTCATTAGACACCCGTAACTTAAAAACTATTTTTTCACTATTCATCGAAAATTCGACTTTCTCAGAATAATCCCAAAATTTCACCTTAACCAAATATCAACGCTCTGATTAAAAATATGAACTCCATTTTATAAAAATAATTTTCTAAATAATTTTAATTTAATTTTTAAATAAAAACACTATTCACCGAAAATTCATTTTTTCAGAAAAAACCCCAAAAATTACCATAGCATAATATCAGTGCTCTGAGTACAAAAATGAAATCCGTTTTATAAAAATAATTTTCTAAATATTTGTAATTAAATTTTTAATTAAAAAACACTATTCACCCGAAAAAACTAATACTTGAATAGTAATTTATGAAACCGTTATTTAACCATTTTATTGAATCACATTACTTAATCAAGGTTCCTAGATTATATTAATACTTTCTTTAAATGAGATTACTAATCCATTTGGACACATTACTAATCGTAATCATAAAATCACTATTCATAATTTACTGTTCATCAAAAATTAAGTTGATCTTATTAGACTCTAAATTTCGTACTGAACATAATTGTAGAAGACCATTTTTCAAAAATCATTACAAATTTTTAATTATTAAAGGTTTACATAACCATTTTTAAAATATCCTTTTTCTAAAATTCATAAAAAATATGCATACTATATTTATCCGGTCATTTAAAAATTCATAAACTTCATCATAAGAAGAAATCCCAATTTTTATTTAAAACAAAGGATTACACAAGGCAGTTACGGTCTCCTTACATAGCCCCTTATCACACCAGCATAGGACCTAAGTGTAAGGTGTGCTAAGGTGAGAGAATCTGAGGGAGGCTCGGCTAACATCGCACGAGTAGTAATTTATATTAGTTTGAACTTCTTGAAAAGGCGATTCTGTTCTAGCTTCACACGATGAAGTTCGGCTTGGGTTTGGTCCAGAGCAAAGCCCAGTGGTGCTACCTCCTTCCCAAGTTCTGTTAGATGGGCTTCGATCGGTCCAAGACTACTGGGTGAGGCCATCAAATCTTCTTTCTATAATAATTAACCAAGATTACTTGTATTTAGAGGCAATAATCAAAACATTTAGTTTCCAGTGGTCATATTGACCAATGGTCATATAACTGTCAAAGCCCAACGGTCTCATTTTAATCATACTCATGATATCAAATGAAACATTTTTTTTGAGTATAAAAATAAAATAAAATAACACACAAAATTAGGAAACAATATTTATTCAAAATTTCGGGTCGTTACAACTTTCCCCTTCCTATGATGGAATTGTTGATCGATGCTACAGTTGGGTTCCAGGCCCTCTCCTTCAGGGATGGGCACTCCAGGTTTAACCAGATCTGAATGGATCCTAAGGATGAGTAGTCTACGACTTTTAGGGCACCACAAGGTATTTTATGTTACCAAGTCATGCCCTTCAGTCTAGAGAATGTAGGTACCACCTATCAGTAGGCTATGCATCACATATTTATGCTGATCCATGGGACATTGGTGGAATGATACATGGAATATTTTTTGGTCAAATCTCTCCCACGTTCGGACCTTCTCAAAGACCTTGAGAAATTTTTTGGCTTCTTCTATTCTTACCACCTGAAAATGAACCCATTAAAGTGTGACTTGAGGGTCACCTCTAAAAAGTTTTATGGATTTATTGTAAGATATCAAGGAATTGAGATTGACTCGAAAATGATCAAGTCCATTAGCCAGATGACTCCCCCAAGAAATATTTGGGAGCTTTGATGCTTCTACGGCCACCTATACTACATAAATTGATTCATTGTGAATTTGTCTGACAAGTGTAATCCCTTTTCATGGATCATGAAGAAAGGCACTATTTATCAAGGGGACAAAGAATGTTAGACATCTTTCAAGGAAATCAATCAGTATCCGCTTCAGCCTCTGGTATTGACGCCACCCATTTTTATAATGTCACTAGTCCTTTACATGACTACACTAGAACAATCCCTCATCACCCTTCTCACCTAGAAGAACAATGAGGTAACTGAGAAAAGTCTCTACTATCTTAGTTTCATACTCCTCAACACGGAGACCAGATGCCCCCCTATCGAGAAAATCAACCTTTCACTGGTATTTTCAGTACAAAAATTATGACATTACTTACAACACTAAAAGGTATAGCTGGTGTCCTGAGTAGATCCACTGAAGTACATCCTGAACTGCCCCATGTTGACAGACCATCTAGCTCGGTGGGCAGTGATTCTCCAGTAGTTAGAAATTAGGTTTTCCCTCATATGGCTATCATGGGGAAAGATTTGGTGGATTTCCTTGCCGCCCATCCAGATCCTGCAGACCAATCTCTGTACCTTGATTTTCCATATTAGACAATCCTCTCAGTAGATCAAGACATCTCGTTTTGGAAAATTCACTTTGATGGTGCTTCTTGGAGCCACCGACAAAAGGCTCAATGACCCCAGACTCAACGGAGTAGGCTCGGGTATTGTCTTCATCACTCCAACACAAGTTTTTTTTTCATGTTCATTTCTATTATTAGAGGTTTGTACCAAAAATTAGGTAGAATACTAGGATTTCTTCACTAGCCTCGAGTTGGCCTTCAAGATTGACGTTCCCCACTTGCATGTGAAAGGGGAATCCAAACTAGTCATCATGAAAATCAGCGATAACTATGTCATCAGAAAGACAAAACTCATACCACTATTGGAACGCACACTACAGAAGATGTCCAAGTTCCCATCTCATTCGGAAGTTACTTATGTCCCTTGATCCCATAACGGTTGAGCTAACGCTTTGGCCAACCTAGATGAATCACTTGTAGAGCCTGAACATGATGATTTGATTATCCACGTGGCACACTAGAGATTCATCACCCCCGTCACTCCAGAAGACGATGCTAGCCCATAGGTAAGACACCTTTCCACCATCACCTCCACGTCAGGGCCCCCAGGTCCCCCTAATGTAGTGATTGAAGTGACCCCTGACTAGAGAACCTCCTTTGTCGAGTACCTCCAAAACGGTATTCTACAGGCAGATCGATTCAAGCATGAGTGAACCTGACGTTGTGCGTTGTGGTTTACCCTCCAGAGTGGTCCTGGTCTTGAGAAGATCCTCTACAAGAATGGGTTTGATGGGGTTATCCTCCGTTACATTCAAAGTGCTGAGATTTATCAAGTCATGCAGGTGGTTCATGTTGGTTCCTGCAGAGCTCATCAAACCAGGCCAAAACTGTCTCACCAGATCTGGAGGCTGGGGTATTTTTTTCCCTCCATGATCCGTGACAGCGTCGAATTTTCCAAGAGATTACATGCATGCCCAGTTCTTTCCAACTTTGTGCATCAACCACAAGAGCCTCTCCACACTACCAATTACTATTGGCCCTTTTAAGACTGGGGACTCGATGTTGTGGGACCATATCCCACGGTGATAGCTCGCCAGTGTCGGTTCATCCTGAAGGCTATGAATTTCTTTTCCAAGTGGGAAGAAGTGTTTCCCCTCAAGTAGGTCAAGTCCCATTCTATCGTTGACTTTGTGATCTCCAATATAATCTACCAATTTGTAGTCCCTCATGTCGTCCTCACCGAAATGACTTGAAATTCCAGGTAGCTAAGCTGGAGAAATTTTACGCCAAGTACAACATCAATTCTAACCATACCTATCACCATCACACGCAAGAAAATGGGTATATCATGGCTTTCAATAAAACCCTCTCTAACATTATGTAGAAGATGGTTGGTCATAACAAAATGAGTTGGCCGAATAGGCTCCCCAACCCCCTTTGGACTTATCAGATGACGACTTTCAATTCCACAGAGGTGACTCCATAATCCCTGGTGTACGGAACAGAGGTCGTCCTACCCATCGAGATTTAGTTTCCTTCATTGCGCATAGTTGTCTATAATCGGAAAGAACTAGATAAAGTAGTTGAAATATGTCTGGATAAATTGGAAGCACTCAATGAGAATAGTCTTCGTTCCCTGCACAATTTGGAAAGGCATCAGAACAAGATAGCTAGAGCTTTCAACAAGAAAGTTCACCACCATTCACTCTTACAAGGTAACATGGTGTCGGCCCTGAGCACACCAATGATACCTAGTAGGAAACCACCCATTCTAGGGACCAAATGGGAAGGTCCATACATCATTCATAAGGTTTATCCCAATGGCGTATACTCCCTGGTTACTATAGATGGTGAGTGTATAACTCCTCCCACCAATTCTAGGTTCTATAAGCAATACTCCGCCTGAGAAAATGGGGTCCTACATGACCTTAAACTATTATGTCTAGAAAGGCATTAAACTATATGTCATCCGGTAGGACATTAAACTATATGGGGTACTACATGACCTAAAAATATCAGGTCCCACATGAAATTAAACTCTGTTTCCTCCTATAGGATGTTAAACTATATCCGGTCCTACACGACCTTAAACTATTATGTCTCGCATGACATTAGCATGTATGTTATCCCACAAGGAATTCAACTAAATTTCAAGAAATACTTAGGGATTGATTCCCATCCTCATGGGATACATAGAAATTATTAGATACCTCTTCTTGAGTCCAGCCCCCAGATTCCTCTTTGACTATCCCCCCCTGGGTATTGTTCCCTTGGAGGATTCTGCACGGTGTCATGTGGGCTTCTTTGGCCCCACTCATGTTAGGATTAAAATGACAGCACCATGTGCCCCCTCATTGTTTTTCTATTCTCCCACATCCTCATCGCACGATGGTAAACTGAATGGACTTCAATAACTATGTTTGTCTTGATTCCCATCCTTATGGGATACGTAGGAACGCCCAGACATTTTTTATGTCTACCTAGCCCGAAACTTCAGGATCTCCCCTCAGGTTGGAAAATATGGTGTGGTGCCATCTTTTTTCCTCCATTACACCGGGTTCTTCATGACCGCACCATATATCCCCTTACCTGGAGATCTCCACCTCATTCACTGTCCTACTTGACATTAAATTCCATGAGCACATTCATGCTTCACACACTCCCTGTAATTGGGACTCCGTCACATTTCACATCCAAAAGGTCCCCCAAATGGTATGGATACTTAGCATAAGGGATCTCCTATCATTTTGGGCCAACGCCCACGATGACCTCGAATGAAAAACTGATATAAGTCTCGTTTATGAATATAGTCAGTAGCCGATACTCATTTGTTGTTCCAATTTCAGGTCATGATATGGATGTTGCATTTAAAACATGGTTAAAAGCTATCCTTCATCCTTGTCACCCCCCATATGTCCCAAATATTAGGTGCAGTGGTTCATGTTGTCCTATTATCCCCTCAAATGTCAGTCTGCTTCGGGTAGGAGTGTGAGTCCAGTTGCAGTACCCTTATATGTTGGGGAGATCTGGGACCTATTCCTTGTTCCCAACACCAAGCGTGGCTCGCGTGGGATTATTAATCTTGGAAGGCAATACCTGAATGAAGGGTCTTGTGTCTCTAGTCTAAGATCTAAATCCTTAAACTAAGATCCATATCATCCTCATTTCAAGGCGTTAAATTGCAAACTAGCCAGGACTTCTTGTATCGGGTCCCTCACCCACTTTCGGCCCCCATTCCCAAGTTCTCATCTAGGATTGTGTTCTGTGGTATGGACTTACGTCCTCATCGGACTATTTTTTCCATGCCACACATATCCCCTTGAGACATACCTTCTTCATATATTTTCCTTCCGCAATCATAGGTCCCACCATGCATTATGCTTCCCATCATTTGGGTTTCCATCATCATCCATATCCAAAAGGACCCTCGAATGGCATGGATTCTCAGCCCAAGGGATCTATAACAATTTCAGGCCAACATCCTAGATGATTTTGAGCGAGAAATTGATTCAAGTCTCGTGTTACGAATGTGGTCAACAGTGGATTCTCAATTGTTTTCCCCCTAACCCTGGTCACACAAATACGGATAATGTGTTGCGAACATTGTCAACAGTTATCCACAATCATTATTTCATTTCATGGTTTTACATAGGAACGATGATTATACCTCTCCACTAACCAATCCCATGAATATTAACTTAAACTAGGAATCTAGGGTCTGAGCCCTATAACCTTAAACTAAGAACCATCGTCCTCATCACAAGACGTCAAACTGCGAATTGGTTGGGACCTCCCATCTTAGATCTTCAATCTTGTCATCCCCCTATCCCATGTTTTCATTTGAGATTGTATGATGTTGTATGATGTTGTATGATATTGTGTCCTCATTCATGTCGGGTTACCTATCGTTCCAGGTGTATCTTCTATTGAGATATCTTATCTGCGTCCTTTCTATAGGACGTGAAACTGCTCAACATCCTCCAGAACTAAGTGTGGCATGATTCCCATCCTTATGGGATATGTTGGACCACCAAAACATTTAGTCTTTGGGTCCATCCCCATCTCATAGAAACCTCCTAATCATTATAACCCCTTGGCCTGAGTCCTTCTAGGGGAGGGGTATATGGCATGGTATGGGATTATATCCCCATTCACATCAGGTTTGTAAAAACCATGCCACATACCTCTTTCTTATAATATCCCTTCACTCCCTTATTCTGCACTCATATTTTCAAGTCAGCTACTCTTAAGATGGGCCCCTCGACCCTCTTCAGCGATTCACCAATGTGCCTAGGGGTACTCTAGTTTAGGACCTAGAGTGTCGGATTCTACCTCAACATGATCTCGCCCATTTTTCATGATTTTTGTCCCCTCAACTTGGGATTTCATCATCTTTCACATTAAAAAGGACCCCAGTATGGAATGGATGCTCAACCCAAGGGACCTTCTACAATTTCAGGCCAACGTCCTCGTGGGTTTCGAAAGACAAATTGATACAAGTCCCGCATTGTGAATATGGTCAGGGGTTGATGCTCATTTGTTGTTCCCATTTTAGGTCACATAATAAGGAAAATGTGTTTCAAACACAGTCAAAAGTTATCCTCCATTTTCATGCCAACCCCATCAAGCCAAAAATGTTGGCTGCATGATTTACATCACTTTCCACCCCATCACGTCCAAGTGGAATTTTGACACTCTCAGTATTATCCCTCAGTGCGCATTTGCATGATAGGAGTTTAAATCTTCAGTAAGGAATCATTCAGGGATCCACACCGATATCCCCTTTACGTGAATCCCATGTGTTGCAATAACCTCTTCCACCCTTGTTTCCCACACGTTGTTTGACGCACGTGGACTTAGGGATTAGATCGAGGTCTGCGCTCTCTTGGAATAGTTTCGCTTCTCTATGGTCCAAGCTCTAAGACCTTAAACTAAGATCTCCTTTTATGTCCTCTCCTTAGAACTGTGTCTAGCTTGATTCCCATGCTCATGGGATACGTAGGAACGCCCAGACATCTCATATTTGGGTCTTGATCAAGTTCCACCAATTATCTCTTTTGTTAATCCTTTTTTTCGACTCTTATAGGATTACATGGTGTTCCATGTGTGGTATTATTTCCTCATTCACATCGGGTTTTCAATAGCTGCACCATGTACTCCCCTTCTAGGACCTAGTTTTCCTACCTCTTGTCCTGCATAACGTTAAACTACACTCTCAGAACTATATATAGCTTGATTCCCATATTCATGGGATACATAGAAACACCTAGATGCTTCATCCATAGGTCCATCCCCATATTCCTTGACCTTTCCTGGACCCTAGGCCTGAGGTTTCTTCCCCGGAAGTGTGTATGGTGTGGTGTGGACCTTATCTTCATTCACGTCGAGTATTCTTTATCACACTATGCATGTTCTCCTCTAAAACTCATTCCTTTTGTGTGTTTCAAATCCATATGATGTTAAAATATGCCTCCTGGTCCCACAAGACTTTAAATTGTTGCGTCTTTATTGCACAATGTTAAAATGCATGGTTGGTACTATCATACAACCCCAAACTATGATATTATCGTCCTTGTCGTGCAACAAAAAATGACACTGCGTTGTGATAACCGCACTCGAGGGGACATCATGTTGGGTATTGGTTATCCACCATACCATTGGTCAATTCCTATAGGTGGCTTGATTTCTATGGAAACACCAAGATTATTTGTCCTCAATTTATCGCTTCAGAAAAAAATACACACACCATCCTAAAGGAAAAACAGAATCTATCAAATGAAACTTCTTTTGGTGCGTGGACCTGACCAGCATGACCTTATCATCCCCGGCACTGGTACATTACCATGTTGTTTCCAGAACTATGTATGGCTTGATTCCCATCCTCATGGGGTATGTAGGAATGACCACACACTTTTCCTCTGGTCCATCCTAACTTTCATTTTAGGTCCCTCGACCTAAGACCTCACCAAGAAACACATGTTGATATGTTATTCAGGTCCTCATTAAGGTAGGGTGTTATAGTTACCTCACCATGTGTCTCCCTCATTCCTTACCATCTCCAGTCCAAGATCTAATACCTTAAACTAAGATCTCTCTGCGTCCTTTCTATAAGGCGTAATGACGACATTCCCAGAACTATGTATGGATTGATTCCCATTATCATGGCATACGTAGGAACACCTAGACATTCCGATTTCATGTCTATCCCTAGGAATATTAAAATCCTATCACCCCCTTTTCTTTGGCCCCTTGGACTAAACTCTTTTCGGAACAAGTTGTGTGACAAGTGCCTCTTGGGGGTCTCATTCATGTTGGGATATGTACCACCCTACACTTTCCCATTCTGGGTAACCATATGAATACAACACTACCCTGAACAAATTAAAGATGCCCTATAATAATTATGGGATGCGCCAGTTTCCTTGCCAGAGAAGGTTCCCTCTACTAGCGTTGGTCTCTGACTACGTTGTGCTGAAGAACTATGTATGGATTGATTCCCATCATCATGGGATACATAGTGACACCCAAGAATGTCGCTTTGGGCCCAACCCTAGGGTCATCATCCCTTCTGGCCCTTTGGCCCCGATTTCGGTCTGGGCGGTATAACCTTTAAATGATGTGCACCTTCTTCACTGTATGATGTTTAAACTATGTGTCTATCATCTTTATTTCAATGACATAAAACTATAGTTCATTCCAGGCCCTGACTATAGTGGGCCTTTTTAGAAGTAAGTTTGACCCTCAATCAGACTGATACGCCCACCTAGTTTTTTTCCACCATGGTGGCATAATTTCAAGAGTGTTGGAATCCATTCAAAAAAACCATTACTCCACCCTCCATGCTTTGCATGCCCTTTATTTGTACCATTTTCCTCTTTCTCATCTAAATGAACCCCCTAACAGTATGGGTGCTAAGTCTATGTCTCACCTACTATCATGTGCTAACTTTTCGTAGGACCAACGGATTACATTTCGAGTCAGACCCAGTGTTTCAAACATGGTCAGTGGTCGGCCCTCATTTGTTGTCCCCATGCCAGTATAAAGAAATAGGGATACTATCTTTTGAACATGGTTTATAGTAATCCTTCATTGTCATTCCACCTTCACAACATTCTAAATTTTTTGTATCATGATTCAAACTTTACACTCCCCTATGTTTGGATTGATTTTAAGGCCCCTGGAATTGCCCCTATTGTGCACTAGAGCACATTGGGAAAATGGAAATTTGACTCTTTTGAGTTGTTCATTCCGTATTCAGCACTCCCTCTTTTTTCTCGGATATCTAGAACGGTTGTTCAAACCCCAGATGCCCGAAGGTTGGTCGGAACTCTCATATTCGAGTAGAAAAACAAGGTGTTCTTCCCTTATTTCTCACATTGGGCCCGACCCACGTGATATTAGGGATTGATCTCCATATGTTTCATGAATGTGACAAACATGTTGCAGGCTGAAGAAAATAACGGAACTAATACATGAGTCCAAAATAAATAATAAAAGCATGAATGTATGGTAAAAATTTACATGCATTACTAAACATGAGGATCAACCCCTCCCATGGACGGGCTGACCCCGTCAAAAGAACATTGCAGCTTCGCCACTATATGGATTCTGGAATTCAGGATTCACTATCTCCAGTTTAGTTCCTACTCCTATTCCATGGAAATGGGTCATAGTTCATCAACCGCAATCGGGGCACTCTCCTCGTTGCTCTAGACAACCTCCATATCCTCGGAGGCTTGATTTATCCATCCTTCATCCTCTACCAACTGGGCCTTTATCCGTGATATAAGCTCTGATTGCATGTTGAGGAAAGTAGAATGCTCATTGGCCCGAACCTATAGCGGTTGAATCTCATTTTCAGCCTCCTAGAGCCTCTTGATGTTCACCTCTTTTCTCCTCTTCCAAACCACACCAAGGCCACGGTCATATTCATTAATCTTCTTTTCCATGAGATCTCAAACAAGCATGTGACAATGTTGGGAATCCACTCCCCCAGCGCATAGTTCACGCAGCTGGGACCAAAGCCTCCCCATCTGGTATATCCATTATGCTTGAGGGGTCTCATCGAGGAATTGCTTGATCAGCTTCCATTACTGGCGATGGTCTATTTTTCTATCCTCATCATCAGAGGTTATCTCATCCTGATCCGCAGGGTTGGCAGATTCATATGTAGAAAACGCCCCCAAGAACTCATCAACGTGGTCTGAATCTGGTGCCTACTTGGGTTTTTCAGGAATCATGTTGTCTGATCGATCCTCATTGTTGGATATCACCTCAATGATATTAGGCTCTATCCTACTGACAGTCCCACATACGTTCTGGGGCACTGTCACTTGTTCAGTCTAAGTATCTGCCTCCGTGAGCACCAGCATCCCCCCAGGGAAGATACCTCCAGGAGATCCAGCCAACCTCACCAAGGAAGCCCATTACATTTGAAGAACTGTGTGTGTAAGAGGCAAACAAGCATTAGTTAATCTGATTAATGGATGATAGTTGTGTATTCTGTGAAGGATACTTACAGAGATCGAACAATTGGTCTCATTCCTGGGTTGTTTCCATCAGAACCCCGAAGTGTGTCCCTCTATATATTTTCAGGAAGTCTGAAAGTTCCAAGAGGACCACCCTGGGTATTGCAGAACCTCCCGACACGTTGATCGTTGTAGCCACGGGTGTAGATCCCAAAGGCCCTACAACTGCATCTACTATCAAGAGAGAGTGGATTGTGTGTATAAGGCCCTCAATCATAGTTCAGATATCAGTTGAGAAGTCCAAGATAACATGGATGAAGACTCAAGTGAATTAATTTAGGGTTTTACCACAAGGGCCTCTACAAACTCTTCCAACTCCAGGTCAGATTCGCCGACCTTACCCTCCTCTAGAGGGTTCCCTCTACCAGCCTCCTCCCCCATGAGGACTCATCTGATTCTTTCTGCATAGGGAAGTGATCCCTTAATTTAGTAGCTGACAACTGTAGAGGGACCATTCGATCCATAAATACCTTTACCAGATCTTTCATCGGATGTGGAGCACACTGGGAGTGCTCAAATTCCTCCATCTCGGCCAAGTATTGTTCCCCCTCCACTTGGGATACTTAAAATATGTCCCTTATAGGAAGAATTCCTATAAAATCCATCCCAAGATGATTCGGGTGTTTCCAAATCTCGGATAGGATGAGGAATTTCCTATTCACATCCCAGATGTCCCAAGATTCTGGGAAGATAGCGTTCTCTAACATGTCTATATGGCACAACTTCTCCCCCAGAGCCCGGGTGGATATCTTGAAAAACCCCCTGGGAGGCCTCCCTTATGGACAATTTTCTCCCTCTAGGACTACAAGATACACTGTTGTTGCCTCCCTTTTGACCAGTGCGGGCCTCACTACCACTACTTCCCTACCACCATGAGATGTCCTCGCAGCCTTCCAGCCCTAACCTCGAGGTTGAGGAGACACCCCATCACAAACCCTAATGGTTTTCTACTTCACCATCTCCCCCAGGTAAGCTGCCTCCCAACTCTTGACACACTACTTTAAAAACCCAAAGACAGTCATGGGAAGAGGCAACTCATTCTGTATCTTCCCATCCTCCTACGTGAACATGAGACATATCTACCTTATCACACATGGGTGATCCTCATGAAGAACCCCCAAAAGACTTACGGGTTCAATCGATGCATGCACCGAAACTGCCTCACAAAACGGTGCGGGGTGTACGGCTCATAGAGGGAATCGCAATCAACCCGCTCCACCAGGACTCCATCCTGAAAGGCCAGGAGGTAGGACCAATGCTCTTCTGTTCCATGGCCATAATTTGTAAACACACCTATTGGCAACAGGAACGGGTAGAAATTGAACTCATCTGCCTTCCAGACCCATTTCAGCACAGCATGTAGGGTCAGCTTGGTCGGAAAGCTTCCCACAATGTTCAAAATTGTTAGGTATAAATTTGATCCTAGAGGGTATATGGGGTTAGGATATTCATGGATACCACTAATATTCACCGCAATCCGCCCATATAGAAGGTTAGATGGCCCACATATCCTCTATGGCTTCTTCACCTCGCTGATATGCCACATCATCTTATACAACTTGGCGAGCATTTGGATCATGAGGTTGACTCGTCTCCCTGTCACCAACATAAACACCATGATAAATGTGCTCAGTTTCACACCCATTTTTATGTCCCTCACCAGTATGATCTAACTGTAGATAATCTCCACAAAGAATGCAGCCTACCTAACCACCAGTTTATGTTCGGTACTGACACTAAACCCCCTGGTTTTCCACTAGATGTCCTCCAAGAGTCTCCAGTATGAATTCTCTTTGCCTCATTGGACCCCCTTTAGGTAGGTTCGTTTTGGATCGTAATATATATGTATTTTTATATTAGATGGCACAATACAAGAGGGGTGAATTGTGTGTTTAATAAACATTGTATTTAAAATCTTAAGAAGAACTTAATTTAAGTGGTCTTAAACTAACACAATTCACAATCAATATAACAGACCACAAAGGTTTGAGATCCAATGTAAATACAATATTGGCTATAAGTATTGCAAAACCATTGTATTTGAAGTTAATACAATGATCAGAGTAATAAAAATGTAAATGATTCTACCATATAGCATATTGAATCTCTTAATATAATATGAATTGTAATTGAAACAATTACAATTGAATTGACTATGAAAAAAAGGGAAACAATACAATTCCCTTTCTAATACAAATCGAAGCAAAAATGTAAGAGTATTAGAATTATTTTAACACAAAGAGAAGGGTATCCCTTCACCTAGGATAGATGGTTTGTCTTACCATCACCTTGGTATGTCTTCGATACGATGATCAGTATGGTTGTCTTCCTATCCCCAGAAGTCCTCAATTAAGAAGTTAATCCGTACCTATGTCCTTCATAAAATTGAAATCCCTCGATGCGATGATTGGCAGCAAGTCTTATTATCCCCATAATCCCTCAATCATTATTACAATGACCGGTCGCACGAAGCATAAACAAAGAACTTATAGAATTACAAGAACATGGAACAATCTGTTCTATTCGTGTGTCTTCAAGGATATCATACAAAGAAATAGAGAAGTTACAACATTTCTCTCTAGAACTTGATAGAAATAAAAGTTATGTGTTTTGGTTTGAATGACCTCCTATTTATAGGCTTCAGGTTTCAACAGTCATATTTTCTCCAACTATCATATTTCTCTGAAAGACATAGAGGGACTTGGACACCTTACATTACAATGGTCAAAACAAAACAGAATACACAGCGTTGTTTTAATTGGTAAATAACCAACTCAACGTCATCATTTTAATTAGAAAGAAGTAAGTACAAACAAATAAAACAAAGAGTATGAGATACATGAAATCAGTATTGAAGTTATGAAAATAATTTAATGCATTTCATAAGTGCATTACAAAACTTGTTATCTTGGATCATCTCGATAACAATACAGATTGACTGAAAATTAAAACATGATTCTGATTCTTAATATGATTATGATATACGATATTCAATCTGATACTTGGATACAAAACATTATAAAATAATGATGTAAACCTGGTGATGATGCATACCCTAGTTACGATTTCGTGATTACGATATATGATTATGATTCAGAACTTAATATGGTTACAATGCATGAAACATGATATTTTGATACTATACTTATATTGATTACGATACACGGTTATGATGCAGTATTTAACCTGGTTACAATGCATATTTAATATATGGTACTTAACCTAGTAATGATTTCTAATTATAATAAAACACACCATCAGGTTACGATTCTTGATTATAATACAATACACCATTGGGTTATGATTCCTGATTACAATGTAGTGTATAATATGGTTATGATTTCTGTTTACAAAGAACTAGATAATCTGATTGCGATTTATGCTTTCAATTTAATGCATAATCTGGTTACGATTGAAACAGCATATGAAACAAAGTAAATGAATCAAAAAAACACAACTTTGATAAGGATACTTCAAACAAGAAAAAGAAAACGAGTGACGACAATTGTTAAAACAACATACATGATTAACAATATTTGTGATTACGATATGTGTGATTTTTCATTTCACAAATAGATGATTGATGGGAAATTTGAAATGTTTTTTGACTCAAGAATCTCTCCCTTTTTGGAAAACACAAAACAAAACAAAAACAAATAAGATAACAAATAATAAATACTTATCCCATCCTATGTTTAATAAGTCTAGTGAATACGACTAATTCCACCCTTGGTTTGAACAACTCACAAGGGATCCTATTCTCCTCACTTTCACTAGTAAATTCTCTACTTTAACCAGACATTCATAAGAAAAACTTTCTTTTCAAAGTCATTCTCCCGCATTTTGATTTTCAAAAAGAATAAGGGAAAGTATTTATTTCCTTCAAAAGGTTATAGAAACAGAGTATTAAGGAATAATTGTTACTTGAAACAATGTTTTATTACAACAAGAGTTCAACCATCATTATTTTCTCTTTTGTTTTTCCAAAATATTAAATAGTGAAATTTTCATCTTATTAAACTATTTCCTATAATCCATGATCTTGTCAATAGGTTCTCTTTGTGCCTTCAGCTTCTTATCCTATTCAGAAATAATTTTTTCTTGCTTTTGGATCCAATCTTCATGAAGCCGATTAATTACTTTCTGATCTTTAAGTCTTGATTCTTGGTTATTAAAATCATACATTCTGAGTTTATTGTATTTCTAAAGAGTAAAAACTCTATTTGAGAGTGAAACAATCACATTACTCTCATTTTGAAACTTTTCGCTTAAAGTCTCAATCTCTTCTAAGACAAATCCTTGAGAGGTATCAAGTCTATAAATGTTTTCAAGCTTTTAATTTAAATTAGAAAACAACTGTTGATACACGTTACTGAGAACATTGACCCAATTCAACAAATCATATTTCTTGAAAAAATAGTTCATGAGACTATCATAAACATTATAAGACCATTTCACAACCCTATTTCAAGACGTACTGTTCTCAGCAGTACGTTCCTTGAAAATCCTGAACTCGGCTTTGAGAGATTGAATTCTGTCCATCAAGACCTTAATAGAATCTGTTCTATAATTATGTGCATTAGAAAGAATTTCCAATCAGACCTCAACTTTTGGAATAAAAAGTAATATATTATCCACCCTATTCATGGATTGCTCAATGTACTGAACCCATTTTAGAGTGATTGTTCTTTCAGAATCAGTATCTTTAGTGAATTGTGGGAGATCACCAAAATGAGTCCCAATGTCGATAACTTGAGCTTGTTGATTATGATTTATATCAGATTCTTCCTCTTCTTCTTATTCTTCTTCTTCATCATAATCTTTATCATAAATCTGAATGACTTTCTTGGAATAAACCTTTTGAGATATTCCCTTGGTGGGGTGAGGATCTGGTGATAGATAAACAAAATATGGTAATTCTGATGACTCTGTTGTATGACATCTCATGTTTGTATCTTCTTTTTCTATGACTTTAATTTCTAAATTTCCATATTCTTATTGATCACATTCCTCTTGGACTTATTATTCTTGTTCTTATTCCTCTTCTTCATATTTTTTAGAAAGAGACTGTATTGACGATTGTTCAGAAACTTGTTTCCCCTTTCCTTTCCCTGCTAGAACTAGTTGAGTTTTACCAGATGGCTCCCTTATTTCAATTCCTGATTTTAGTTGTTGGGATATTCTAAGAAGACTATCAATTTCAATAGCATAAGCCTCTATTTTCTCCAATCTCTTCTATCTCTCTTCTTCTTTCATGGTTTCTTTAGACCATAATTTTAAAGCCTAATCATCAGCCAGATCCAATCCAAATTGAGGATCCCCTTATTTCCTTCCTTGATTTTTCTTCCTCCACTCATCAGAAATCTCATCGGATATAGCCTTTTCTTTCTTTGAGGGTTTTGGAGATGTATCCTTAATTTCTTTTCTTTTGTTCGAAGACGTCTGGGATGGATTAGAAGGTTTCTCACTACCTTCAGCATCATCATTTTCTTTCTCAGTATCCGGATCTCTCTCAAACTATTTTAATTCTGAATTGAAACATAATTTTAGCCTTATTACCAGAACCTTACTAATTAAGGGCTCTTTGAAGAAAGTCAGATTTGACTTAATTGAAATATTACACAAACCCAGGAACTCTTTCAGAAACTTATTGATAATCGAGGGAAACATGATCACCATAGATTTTATACCACTGAATATGTGTTTCTTAATTTTTTGTAAAATAAACACCATAAGGTTAATCTTCCTCATGTTGACCATGTATTCAAGCACATACACATCTAAAACATTCAATGTTTCCTTATCACCTTTTCACTGCACCAAAAAACATTTCATCCAAAGGGATATGAGTCTGTTGTCTCCTAATAAATGACTTAATTTTCTTTTGACATCATGAATCTAAAAAATAGTTTCTTCAGCCTCATATTTATCAAAGGTTCCATCAGCTTCTGGTAACTTATGAGAAGGAAATAATGAATCTCCCTCAAATGGGACATCTAGAAACATAGCAGCCTATTTTGAAGAGGTTTTATATTTATTATCAAACATCATAAAGGAGATCTTAACATCCTTATCAATCTCTACTGATTCATAAAATTGTAACACTTCATCATGATAATCATGATCCTGATCAAAACCTGGTATTTCTACACAAATCTATTCCCAGCCTTGAAAACTAATAATTTATTTCAAAGAAGAAACAAAATTGTCATAAAAATATTGTGAAACAAACCTTTCACCATGAAAAGTAATTGAAGAGAAATTATTTGCAGGCATTTCTTTCAGGGAAGAAACAGAAGACTCAAACATAAAACACTAACCTGCACCCTGAAGAATCTGCTAATTAGGAAATCTGAGAAGTTCTATGATTACAAAAATAGGGTGATAACTGATAGAACTTTGTAGACTATTTATAGATCATCTTGTCTTTTGAGAAAACACAGAATAAATCGATGTGGGACATGTTTTTTTAAAAGAAAACGATGGTTAGGATTAGATCTAAGAGATCCAATGGTCAAGAATAATTTTGAACTCTTGAGGGTTTCTTTTAAAATAAAATCATATTCAGAGTGAAACTGTAATGCCCCGACCCTATATTAACAGAGTCGGTTCATTATTTTAATACATTAGCATGATTACAAGGAATCAAGTCCTGAAAGACCAATCAGTTTAACAGTCATTGAAAATAGTTTGCAAATATGAACATTACATTACACTTTCTAACATACAATATAAAACAAATATCTCTTTGATAATCCCATTATTACCTTTATCTTAACACTTCATATCAATCATAATACACTTCTTGGAATCCTGGGAATGTAAAACATAAGAAAGGGGTGAGCTCAGAATCCCATTAAGGATAAATAATTCAGCGGAAGCTATAAAATTTTATGGCACGATTTGTGATAAAAAAACAGCCTTTTTAATCATAAACATGAACATCATATGAAAAAAATAAGTCCAAAATTACCATATAAACATGCACATGGATATTATACTTTTCGAAAAATCACATGTAATGACTAATTTCATAATGAGGGAATGCCTAACACCGGACATCATTACCACATAGTCAAGGCCTTGTGCCAAGAATACAAATAAAATTTTTGTCAAGGCCTTGTGTCAAGACACTAGTTTGCCTCATGAGCCTATTGATACATCGAGAAGCTATAGCAGGCTCTACCCATTACTTACTAATTCCACTGCATTCCTCATATGAAAAAGTTGAAACATGACATAAAAATTCTTATTAAAACTAGAATATGAAATGTCATTACATTAACCATAAACCATGAATGGTATAAAAATAGAACATACATAGTAAAAGATATCATAACTCATTCAATAAAACATGTAAGATTGTATTATAATAAATCAACCTCAATCAAAAATAATATTCAGTAAAGGATGCTGACATAGTTGAAAATGATGAGTAAAATTTCTTTGAGAGAAATATCCTTTTTGTAAAATCATTTAAAAGTCAAACATTTATAAAGTAATTTAAATGATATTTTTAAATCAAAGTGTCCCATACCACTTTGAAACTTTTGAAAAGAATTATCATTTCAAAACATTCATTTCCATATAAATAAATCCTTAAAATCATTTTTGAAAACAGGGACATTATTTAAAAATATTTAGAAAGATAAATAATTAAAACATTTAAAATTCTGATCTAGATAAAGAGTACCTTTCACAAATCCTTAAAATATTAATTTTTTAATCATTTTTATGAAAAACGGACATGGATGATAAAAATTTCCCAGTAAATACTTACACATAAACAATCTCGGATAATAATGAGATTGAGGAATTGACCCTTACCTTGGACATTCCTTTAGTCGAGGGTACGTTTAACCTCCTGTAAAAAGATCTTGGTATGTTATTAAATTATACCAGAACCATATTAATATTTATTAAATCATACATGATTCATTTATGACTTTATAGTACCCATTTAATAATAATTTCTATGTTAAATTAACATTTCGGGTAATAATCGTTTTCTTTATCATGTGTGTTTTAACTTGTTAATCTTGATTGTATCACTTAGATCAAGATTTAAATACTTCCAGAATATAAAAAATGATTTATATATCATATATATTTAGAATAAAAATATTCATAATAGACATATATATGAAATGAAAAACACCATTTATGGAGACAGTAGTCCCTACGTACGCATAAACGTTGTTTCCATTTTCATATCATATTAAACAGAACTAAGTGAATAAGATATATGTAAGTAAACACACACACACACACACTTATATATATATATATATCCATTAGCATTATTATGTCATATATTACATACTTATTAGTAATTTATATTTTTATAATCATCGATGAATGGTGAACGTGGAAATGAATCTCATCGCGTCGTGGAGACGGTAATCCTTATGTACGCACGAGCGACAATATCATTTCCTTAAAGGTGTGGAAATAGAAGGTATATTAATTTTACATAGAAATTATCATGTTATTTTCATTATTTATATACATATTACTCATCATTATATCCACCAAAATAACATAGTGTTGAATAACAAATTACACCACGGCGTGGAGACGGTAATCCATACGTACGCACGCATGGTGACATTATCATTCATAAGATGGATAGAATAATGAATATATTTGTTCCATATTTATAATATCATCACAATATATAGAAGATACTAGAGTTATTATTTTATAAAGGAAACATCAAAGAAATATTAAGTGGAAGAATAATAGAACTTGAAAGATGGTGGTGAAATCATTACCTCTTCTTCGGGTTCTTCCTTTTGATTTGATCAAAAGGGCTCCTAAGGTTGGATTTATGTCCAAAGGAAGGCCTCTATGATGAATTTATGATAGTTGGGAGGATATTTTTGTAGGGTTTGGCTGAGCCAAATGGCTTTGTTTCTGTTAATTTGAGAGAAGGGGAAGTGCCCTTTTATAAGAAGGGTGAGGGTCACTTTAGGAAAAGATTAAAGTATTAATTTATTATACAATCATATTCAGTTTTAATTGTTAAAAATGAATTTATTTATATCCTTAGGTGTTTATGGGTCTAAATACACTCAACCAATAAGTTTTAGACAAGTTTTGGTTAAAATTTTAACCTTATTTTTTAGATTTAACTCTTAGTTAAATACTTTAACTTTTATCGTGTCTTCTTGTATTATTACTCTATATGGTTAATAAACTTACTCTAAACTTACAAGAGAACCTCAAGTGTATCATTAATGACATGTATAATATTATTTCATACCTTTTTCCGAACCTTACATTTTAATGAATATTATATCAACAAATAATATAGTATTTGTTTTAAATATTAATTGATGATGATTTTGACACTATTTGGTATTTTGTTTTTTTGAAAGTCATAAAAACAGGATTACTTCTAGAAAGATACATTGAAGCATCCCTAAAATGTCTTATTCACCTAAAAAAAAAATTTTATTTCATAAAAACATTGAAATTATATTTATTTTAATATTTATAATACCATTTATTTTGTTCTTTCATTAATAATTTAATTACTACATCATCATTGTGTCATTAATAAATTTAATTATTTAATCTCTAAAAATTATAAATAAAATACAATTATTTATGAAATATTTATATATTTCTAATGAATATTTATAGTCGAATTTATCTTATGTATAACCCTATATTAAAAATGTTTTAGTTATTAAACATTGATTTTAACTCTTCTAACTATTCTTTAAATTAAATAATAATAAATGTCTTAATCTACTCCAAGTGGACCTAAAGGGTAATATTTTATTCCTAAGGCTGTTTTTGGTCAAATTATACTTATCCAATAAAATTAGGACATGTGTTAGGGTAATAATAATATCAATTTTACCATTAATTACCTTATTTACTTTTAACCACTGTAAATAAAACTAAAAAGTTACTATTCACCATAAAATATTTTTATTTTATTGAACCACATTTTATTCATTGATACTAACTGTGTCTCTCAGATTTTCAAAATTCAACTCACAGAATCGGTAAAAGTAAGTTTTATGTGAATTTACAAATTCTCCTAGAAGATGGGTAAAAGACGGTGAAAAGTTCAATAAAATTTTTATATATATAAAATTATTATAAACTGACTCAAATTAATTACATTGAACTTATATAGGTATTATGTTTCTATTTTGACCTAATATAAATTTAAATAAAATAAATAATTATTTAAATAAAAATTGGGCTTTAAACTATAACTCTATTTTTCACTATTCGTCAAAAATTAAAAGTTTTCAGAAAAATACCAAAACTTCACCCTAAGATAATTTTGATATTCTGAATTCAATAATGAATTCTATTTTACCAAATTCAAAACATATAAGTTTCACTTATTAATTTAAAATTATTTCCCGCTGTAAAAACCAAAAGGCGTATTTTTAAGAAATAATAACTATCAAAAGTTTGACACTTGTTTATGTCCAATTTCAAAGTGAAATTACATAAAATGACCAGAATTGGATTAAATGGTAAAAATATAATCTATTTATACTTTAAATCCATTAAAATGTATAATTTAATACTATAAATCATTTGGATTAAAAAAGTTGTTTTTAGTTAAAATATAGTATTTTTCACTATATACCCAAATATGAAAGTTGTCAAAAAAACACCAAAAATTTATTAAAACTAATTTCTTATGTCCCTATTCTGAATGAGAAGTTTATTTTGACAAATTGAATATATAAAAGTTTGAAATATTGGATTTAAAAATGTTTCACCATTAAAAGGCGGTAAAAGTATATTTTTTGAAAAATACTTTTTTTATCTAAAAAAATGAATTTGTTCTTACATTATGTCTAATAAACTCATAATATAGATTCTAAAATTATAAGGATTATATATAGTTCAAAATTCAATTAACACTATTCATAACCACTTTCGAATAGCTAGTTTGGTAAGTCGCGGTGCGCTTGAACTCGATGTTGGGTGTAGTGTAATTTATTGAATTACTTTGAAGAACTAATGTAATATGAAATCTTGGGGTGGTACATTCTTCCCTCCTTCAATAAATTTCTTCCTTGCAATTTGAAATTTTTCTTTGTAAATAAAAGGTTTAAAATAGAAAATAACTTTGTGGGAAAACCCACATTGAAAATTGGGTTAATAAAATTTAGTCTTAATAAGTGGAAAAAATTATATATATATATATATATATATATATATACATGACAAGTAGAGTTTCGTCCTTCAACTAATTCCTACCATAGACTCATCTTTCACTCCAAATGATTTAAAAAAAAGTATTTATCCTAATCGTATAGGGTTCCAAAAATAATGAATTTATAATTCATTTATCAGAATATTTAAAAAAAGTTATATTATCCAAACCAGTACATCACGTAGTCCATTCGTAGGTGATGCACCGTTGTCGCTCTTCGGTTGTGGGTTCAACTCTCGCGGCCTTGCCGGACATGACTAGTAGTCGCCCGACCTCTAGGTTGTCTTTTTTATAAAAATCCCAAAATAACCATTACAATAGCATTCAATTTCAAACTTAATCCACTCCAACCTTTAAACATATCCAAAATAATTATATCCAATCTCTCTATCCAAAATTTATAAGGAATTTAAACAAAATTAAGATCCTTTTTTCTAGGTAATAACATGTGAACGCATTCATCGTGTATTCTTTTAAAACACCGCAACATCCTGAATTACCATAAAACCTTATTGATTATATTCATGCTCCGTTATTCCTTATAGAATATTTTATATACTCCTTCTATCCAAAAAATGTTGTAAACTCAAACAATGATGGAATATACAAATCATTAATCAGTTTCATGGAATTCAATAATATCCAAAATAATTTATCCAAATCAACCATCTCTTATTCCAAAATCACTAACTCATTATTAGGACCATATTAAGGACTACCTTTCCTTCAACCATGTATTTTCCAAAAAGTGTAGCTCACTATTAAGTCACTTTTCTTAGAACCATATAATCTCAAATCCTCAATAAAATAGTATTGCAGTACAATCCTTATTTATCCCCATAATTCATATAACTAGTATATTGTTGATACAACACTCATGTGAAATAATTCTATATTAACAACATAAGAACACTAGTCATTCCTCTTCACATGAGGTTGTATCATAACTTGACTATTATCCAATAGAATCATTTAAGGTATACTCTGATGATTGAGACATTGATTCGCATAGTGTCCCAACGCCTTGCAGATGAAGCATTGTACATTTGAAATTTTTTCTTACCCTTGCAATCACGTACTTGGTGTCCTTTTTGTCCACACTTAAAACAAACTCCAATTACCTTCAAGCATTTATGCTGGTGACTCCTTCCACAGTTATCACATATGGGAAAATCCTTCTTTTCCTTCTTTCCATTATCCATCTTTCTCTATTCCATCATTTTCTTGTCTTGCTTCCCTTCAAAGCCATAGGACTCTGATAATTATTTACTTATCTTATTAACACATGATACTATTTCTTCATATGTTCATAATACATGGGAGAATATTTACCTTCTAAATGTTGGCTTAATACGATGAAAGATATGATCATTCTTACTCTTTGGATCATACGTATTTCTGGAGTTCACATTCCTTCTATTGGGCGCCATTTCAATGCAATGGCATACACTAGGTCACTTTATGAATCGCAATTCATAATTCCAAACATGTAAAATAACTAAAATAAATTGAACAGTTTATGGATCTAATGCATAATCAAAAAATTGTTTTCTTTGGGGAGGTATATACTCATAAACCCTTCATAGTGGTTTGTAATGAAAATGAGAATTATCATAAGCATATCCCCTGGGAGTGTCGTAACCAAGAGTGCAGAAAGCCCCGTTTTCGTTCTCCAGTTCTCATTTAAGTCTAGCTCAAAGCGGTGTTTTCGTGTTTTACCCCTAGGTACATCTGTGCCAGAGCCACCTCTACCTGCTCGTATCTAGACAGGGATGTATTTTCCTGTGAAAACTCACAAAATCATTACATTACAAAAATTCTATGAAGTTCTTCTATACTAATTTTAGAAGTCTATCTTACGGTAATATAGAGACCCCAAAATCGACATACATAGACATCACATTACTTTTGCATAATAATTAATACATAACAAGAACCAACACTCAAGGACCGTAATAGTTTAGTGTCTTTGGAAACACGGAACATAATCTTCTAATCATGGTGAAAGATCTTCATCATCTCCCATAAAGATCTTCCCCTTTGGTTTTATTACCTAAAACCTTTCTTTAAATCCTGTGGAAAATAAAACATATAAAGGGTGAGCTCAAATGCTCATTAAGTGTAATAATGGAGAAAATAAAACAAATCATATACATTTGAACTTAAAAAAACATGAACATAAAGTTTAAACATCGAAATCTTGAGCAATGACATAAAACATGGCAGAATGTAAGGCATAGATCATAATAGAACATCAATAATGAAAAAATATCTTTTAAAACAAACTTGCAATTGTGTAAAAACATTAAGCACATGATATGATCTCCATAGTAGCCAAGGCATTGCTGCCAAGACCATCTTAGTGGACAAAGTCCCTTACTGAACCGAGTTCACTCCTCGTTCCAGTCCTGTATCACTGAACCAGATTAACTTGTCATTCTAGCCATGTCTATCTCATGAGATATAAATCTTTATCAAATGCATTGGAGGGAGATATAGGTCCCACCCATCTCAAAATTAAATCATTCTTTCGTGTGCCACAAAATAAACATACATCATTCATAATAACCCAACGAACAAAATGGGTTTCATAAACATAATCCCATCATAACATAATCCATATAAAAGAAATGGATACCATTTCATCATAAGAAAAATAACACTATGTAAATAATAGATACATTATACTTGAAACATAAACATGCTAAATAATGTCATCTTATATGGAAAATAGTTTTGATAAAACACTTTAAATGAATTCTTGAGGAAAATATCCTTTCTTATTTAAAATCATTTTCTTTCCAAAAAATTCCATGAAATTTTAAAACAAAATAATTTTGTTAAAAATAATAACTAAATCTTGTAGAGTAATTTTCATGAAAATTAGGCATTATGAAACCGTAAAAATCCATTCATGTCGTATAAGTTAAAAAACATTCTTCTCGCACATTTGCCGCAAAAGTCAAAAAGTACCTTGTATGGTAATCAAAATAAAGATTCCTTACATACCATGTAGTAAAAGTCAAAAATGGGTAAAAAATAATTTAAACTTACATGAAACCATTTTTAGAAAATAGGTACATGGATGATAAATATAACCCCAGTAAATACTTACGAATAAACAATCTCGGATAGAAATGAGATTGGAAAAGTTATCCCTTACCTTATGTCCAATTTCTTCCGTATGTGTCCGAGACTCCTGTATAGTGGGTTTAAACATATTATTAACTTATAATAGAACCATAATAATATTTATGATATCATATATGATTCACTTACGACTTTATATTATCCGTTCATTTGTCAATTCCATGTTAAAGCAGCGTTTTTGGTAAAATCATTTCATTTATCGTCCGTGTTTTGACTTGTAATTACTAATATGATTACTTAGATCATGATGAATTAATTACAGAATATAAAACGTGATTTATATATAATATATATTCAGAATATACATATATATAATGGATCGATAAATGGAAAGAAATACACCGTTCATGGAGACGGTAGGCCGTACGTACGCATGAACGCTATTTTTCGTTTCCTTATTGATTTGAATGGAATTAAGTAGATGACATACAGATATATATATACATAAATCCAGTAGAATTATTATTTATTATATTTCGTGATTAATTATTATATATACTTTATAACCATTCTTGAATTGTTAACATGGAAAATGAATCTCATCGCGTCATGGAGACGGTAATCCGTACGTACGCACGAGCGATGATATCGTTCCCATATTTATTGAATGGAATTGGAGTGGATGATATAATATATTAGAATCATTATTATGTTATAATAATCATATATATTTATTATTTACACCATTATACCCATCCAAGTAAGGTGGTGGTGGAAACACTTATTACACCACGGCGTGGAGACGGTATTCCGTAAGTACGCACGTGCGGTGATTTCGTTTTCTGTAGGATGGATAGAAGGTGAAATAGGGTTATTTAATATTTATAATAATATATCAGTATATAAATAATACTGAGGTTATTACTTTATAATTAAACAACTAAATAATATGAAGTAGAAGAAGAAAGAAACATGAAAGAGTCGGTAGAAGAGATTAGCTCTTCCTCGACACGCCTCCTTTAAACTTCTTCTTAGGGCACTAGGGTTGGTCTTTTGAGAATACCAGAACATCTATGATATAACTAGAGAGGTTAAGAAGAGTAATTTTCAGGGTTTGGTTGAGCTTCAAGGCTCAAAAGGGTGTGAAGATAATAGGGATGGGGTGCCCTTTTTATAAGGGAGGAGAGGGGCACCTGTGGTAAAATAAGAAATATTAATTTATAATAAAGTCATATTCGGTTTATAATAGATAAAAATTGATTTATTTAGAAGATAAAGTGAGTATGGTTCTAAATACTCTCAAAAAATATGTTTTAGATAATTTTGGGTTACTATTTTAACCTTATCATTTAGATTTAACTCTAAGTTAAATAATTTAAGTTTTACCGTGTCTTCTTGTTTTATTACACTATATGGTTAATAAAATTACTATAACAAGCCAAAATAACCCCAAGTGGTTCATTATTAATATATATAACCTTATCTAAGTAATGTTTCTGAACATTATATTTTTAGGAATATAATAACAATTAATAATATAATATTTTTTTAAAAAACTATTTTATGTCAATTTTGAAACTATTTGGTAATTGATTTTTGTGACAATCATAACAACATTATTAGTTCTAAAAACTTTAATTTAATCAATACTAACATGTAATATTAACCTATAAAATTATTTTAATTCATAAAAAGTCTCAAATTACATTTATTTGGGTTTTTAGAACATCAATTATGTTAATATTTCATTAATAATGTAATTATTGCATCATCATTGTGTCATAAATAAATTAAATTATTTTATATCTAAAAATTATAAATAAAATAAAATTATGTAGGAAATATATTTATCTTTATAATGAATATTTATATTATCATTTATCTTATGTATAACCCTATATTAAAAATGTTTTAGTTATTAAGCATTGATTTTAACTATTTTAACTCTTCTTTAAATAAAATAATAATAAGTGTCCTAATCTAATACAAGTGGACATAAAGGGTAATATTTTATTCCTAAGGATGTTTTTGGTCGAATTACACTTATCCAACAGAATTAGGACATGTTTTAGGGTAATAGTAATATCATTTTTACCCTTAATTACCCTATTTACTTTTAATTGTGGTAAATAAAAGTAAAAAGTTAATATTCACCAAAAATTATTTTTATATTATTGAACCAAATTTTACTCCTTTATATTAACCGTGTCTCTCGGATTTTCCAAATTTCACTCATAGAAGTGGTAAAATTAAATTTTATTTAAATTTTCAAATTCTCCTAGGAGGTGGGTAAAAGACGGTGAAAAGTTCAATAAAATTTTTATATATCTAAAATTGTTATAAAATGCCTCAAATGAATTAAATTGAACTTATATAGGTATTATTTATCAAATTTTACCTAAAATAAATTTAAATAAAATTAATAATTATTTAAATAAAAAGTCGGTTTTTAAATAGTAACCTAGTGTTTTCACTATTCATCAAAAATTGAAAGTTTTTAGAAAAATACAAAAAATTCACCCTAGGATAAAATCGATATTCTGAATCCAAAAATGAAGTCCATTTTGAAAGATAAAATTTATAAAATTTCAAAAAGTGGGTGTTACTATTCATAACGGCTAGTTCGTAATAATATTTTAGTAATACCTTGTTTAGTGAAATTAGGTATTGCGTATAACACACGCTATCGAGGAAGGTTGCTCTGGCGTGCAACACAAGCCTAGAATAGTGCTTGCATATGTATCAAGCTAATACGGTGTTGCGTATAGCGCAATTTAATCTCGGTGTAGCGTAAAAGACATCAATGAAATTAAAAAATATATTTCTCATAAAATCTCGGGGTGTTACATTCTACCCCCCCTTAAAATGAATTTCGCCCTCAAAATTTGTCGGGGTTATAAATGGTTTTCTACTTGAAAGTTTCTTTCATAGAAACCCACATCATAAAAAATAATACTATAACTTAATTTTAAAAATTAATGTAAAAAATGTAACGGTCACTACTGGAAACATGATCTTTCCCAACAGTTCTATACCAACGGTTTGTAAAAACCGTTGGTATAGCTACCTTTTCCCAACAGTTCGTCAAAACCGTTGGGAAAGGGCCTCAAAACACACCCTTTCCCAATGGTTTTTGTGAACCGTTGGGAAAGAGTGACCTTTCCCAACGGTTCACCAAAACCATTGGGAAAGGGTGTGTTTTTGAGGCCCTTCCCAACGGTTTTGGTGAACCGTTGGGAAAGGTCACTCTTTCCCAACGGTTCACCAAAACCGTTGGGAAAAAGCATCAAACAAATCCAGCATTCGGCCAACCAAAATACACCCAACCAGAACCTATCCCAACGGTTTTGAAAACCGTTGGGATAGGTTCTTTAATTTTTTTCCAGATCCACTAACCGAGAACATTATATAAATCAAAATTTTAAATAATTATGATAATACATATATATATTTATGAAATTATGTTTACAAAAGTGATGTTAGCTTAGTGGTTAAGTCGTTCGATTATAAACGAGGGGTCCTGGGATCAAATCCCAGCGGATGTTTTATTTTTGGAATTTATATACCAACGGTTCCATTACCGTTGGTATATATTTCATATTACCTATACCAATGGTTTTTGGAAAACCGTTGGTATAGACCTATCCCAACGACTTACTTGGCTACGGTTCTCCAAACCGTTGGTATAGGCTATACCAACGGTTTGGAGGCCTATACCAACGGTTCCAAACCGTTGGTAAAGGTTAGTTTTCCAGTAGTGGGTTACCCAAATTAATTCATCATTGGGTTTCCACATTGGAGAACATAGGTGAAAATATAGATATGGAAGAGAAATCTGACCATCAAGTTCTAATGGACAGTGGTAGAGAACATGGATATAAAAAATCCATCAATCACAAAGCCATAACATTCTGATGATCTAAGGTACCATCTAATTCATCGGGTATGAGGGTAATAGGACAATGTTTTTGGATTTCAAGATAATTTCCCAAAAGTTGAAAAAAAATGGAATTAGAAGAAATACATTCTTGATTTTGGTACAATATCACCGTTGGTCGTTCCTTGAACAATTTCCACTTCATCTCGTAAATAAATGAAGTTGAATTTTTCACTCGTGAAGTGTTAGCAGATCATGCGATAGAATAATAGGTCATTCCATCCGTCTCAGTCAAAAAGGTTAGCAAAAGTTATTAAATATACATAAGTCCATCTATAGTGAGATTAATAATATATGGTTCCTAAAATGGACTTATACTTCATATATCATACCACTTAATAAATTAAAACTAATTTATACTAACCAGGTACTTCTTTTAGGCCAGTGGTATGCGATAAAGGCATGTCGCACTTCAGTTGTTGGTTCGATTTCCACATCCTTGTCTGACGTGATGGGTTGTCTCCCATCCTATGAGTTGTCCTTTTTCTAAAACTATACTATTATAACATAACAAAAAGTTCTAGCCTTAAACAATACTATCTGATGTCTAACTTAATCTATTCCAATATTTAGGTTTATCCAAAATACTTTTTCCCAATCTCATAGTATAAATAAAACGATTACAAGAAAGGTCATCTACCACGAATTGAATACAATCATTTATCACCCATATATCATAAGATATATCTTGTTGGTCACATTCCAAACATGTGAATACCTTAATCATGTATTCTCATAAATTACCATAGAACCATAGTGAAAAAAGTAATGTTGTCAAAAGGTAACTCTTTCCACATACCAAAATCCCAAAAATTCTATACACTCAAACCATGATATCACTTTTTCCTTATATCAGTCATGAGCTCATTAATACTATCTAAAATTTCATTATCTCCTTATCACTTCGTTATGCGCATATTAGGTTCTTTCCAAAAATATATGAATAACCTTTCATGGTTACTGGTACCATTCAATATATACTTTCAAAAACATAAGGAAAACCAATTGTGTAACAATCCTTTGATGTATCTTTATTCCATTGTACCATGAGATTACTTATACAACATTACTCTTGATAAACATGTAATCATTCCACTACCTTCTTAAACAATTGACTGAGCTTGAACAATTCTTTCATCTCACATATAATTTGTAGTCTCTTCATCATCATAAATATAAATACTCCCATATGACCATGCTGATTCTCTTCATGAGGTTTTCCCTTAGGTCATTGGTTTGCATAATGCCCGTACATTCCACATTTAAAACATTTAACCATTGTTGATGTCCTAGAAATACCATTATCCTTGTCCATGGTGTTAACTGAACTTTTTTCCTTTGCAATTACTGGCTTTGTGTCCTTCTTTTCCACACCCAAATCATCTTCCAGTTCCTTTGAAACATTCTCCCTGATTCCTCTTCCCACATTATTTACATGGGGGAAACAAAACTTTCTTTCCTCTATGATCATCATGAAACTCCATCTTTCTCTTATTAACTGAGTTAGGAAATTTACCAAAGTTGATATTATTGATCATATTATGAGATTTCTGATTATGCATAATAATGAAGTTTCCACATCCAAATCCCACTTCATTTGGTTGCTCATGACGAACATCATATTCTCCATTAACATGAATCCTATTATTTCCTTCCATTTCTTAAAACCCAAAAAGAATATTATTAGAGGAAAAACTTGTAATAGAAAAACAACATAATCAAGGGGGATTACTTTGAATCTCTAACATCTTAGGTTCAATTCTATGATTGTTACCGTAATTCTAGGACTATAACATATACTTATACTTAACCTTAAGTACATCCCTAGAAATACCTTAGAAATATCTCTAGGGATGTCACTAAAGTTTTCACATCCTAGTTTCCAAAGGATAACTAAACCTTTCCTCTAATACCAACTGTAGAGACCCCAAACATGACATACATGGACATTACATTAATTTTGCAGAATAATTAATACATAACAAGAACCAAAACTCAAGGACCGTAATAGTTTAGTGTCTTTGGAAACTCAGAACATAATCTTCTAATCATGGTGAAAGATCTTCAATATCTCCCATAAAGATCTTCTCCATTTGTTTTCTTACCTAAAACCCTTCTTTAAATCCTGGGAAAAAGAAAACATATAAAGGGTGAGCTCAAATGCTCAGTAAGGGTAAGCATGGAGAAAATAAAACAAATCATATATATTTGAACATAAAAAAATATGAACATAAATTTTAAACATCGAAATCTTGGGAAATGACATAAAACATGGTAGTACGTAAGGAATATATCATAATGGAACATCAGTAATGATAAAATAGCTTGGAAATAAAACTTGTAATTGTGTAAAAACATTAATAACATGATATGATTTCCATAGTAGACAAGGCATTACTTCTAAGACCATCTTAGTGGACAAATTCCCTTACTGAACCAAGTTCACTCCTCGTTCCAGTCCTATATCATTGAACCAGATTAACTTTCCATTCCATCCATGTCTATCTCATGAGATATAAATCTTTACCCAATTCATTGCTGGTAGATATAGGTCCCTACCATCTCATAATGAAATCATTCTTTCGTGTTCCACAAAATAAACATACATCATTCATAATAACCCAACGAATAAAATGGGTTTCATAAACATAATCCCATCATAACATAATCTATATAAAATAAATGGATATCATTTCATCATAAGAAAAATAAAACTATGTAAATAATAGATACATTATATTTGAAACATAAACATGCTAAATAATGTCATCTTAGATGGAAAATAGTTTTGATAAAACACCTGAAATGAATTCTTGAGGAAAATATCATTTCTTCTTTAAAATCGATTTATTTTCAAAAAATGCCATTCAATTTTAAAAGAAAATAATTTTGTTAAATATAATCATGAAATCTTGTAGAGGAAGCTTCCTGAAAATTAGTAGTTATGAAACCGTAAAAATCCGTTCATGCCGTATAAGTTAAAAAAACATTCTTCTTGTACTTTTGCCGGAAAAGTCAAAAAGTACCTCATATGGTAATCAAAAGAATGATTCCTTACATAAAATGTAGTAAAAGTCAAAAATGGGTAAAAAATAATTTAAACATACATGAAAAAAATTTAGAAAATAGGTATATGGATGATAAATATAACCCCAGTAAATACTTACGAATAAACAATCTCGGATAAAAATGAGATTGGAAAAGTTATCCCTTACCTTATGTCCAATTTATTTCGTATGTGTCTGAGACTCCTATATAGTGGGTTTAAACATATTATTAACTTTTAACAGAACCATAATAATATTTATGATATCATATATGATTCACTTACGACTTTATATTATCCGTTCATTTGTCAATTCCATGTTAAAGAAGCGTTTTGGGTAAAATCGTTTCATTTATCGTCCGTGTTTTGAATTGTAATTATTAATATGATTACTTAGATAATGATTACTTAATTACAGAATATAAAACATGATTTAAATATAATATATAGTCAGAATATACATATATATAATAGATCGATAAATGGAAATAAATACACCGATCATGGAGACGATAGGCCATATGTACGCATAACGTTGTTTTTCGTTTCCTTATTGGATTGAATGGAATTAAGTAGATGACATCAATATATATATATATATATAAATACAATAGCATTATTATTTCATATATTTCATGATTACTTATTATATATACTTTATAATCATTCTTGAATTGTTAACATGGAAAATGAATCTCATCGCGTCGTGGAGACGGTAATCCGTACGTACGCACGAGCGATGATATAGTTCCCATATTTATTGAATGGAATTTTAGTGGATGATATAATTTCTTAGAATCATTATGATGTTATAATAATCATATATATTTATTCTTTACACCATTATACCCATCCAAGTAAGGTGGTGGTGGGAAAACTGATTACACCACGGCGTGGAGACGGTATTCCGTATGTACGCACGCACGGTGATTTCGTTTTCCGTAGGATGGATAGAAGCTGAAATAGTTTTGTTTCATATCTATAATAACATATAAGTATATAAATAATACTTATATTATTAACTTATAATTAAACAACTAAATAAGAGGAAGTAGAAGAAGAAAGAAACTTGAAAGAGTCGGTAAAAGAGATTACCTCTTCCTCGACGCACCTCCTTTAAACTTCTTCTTAGGGAATAAGAGTTGGTCTTTTGAGAAGACCAGAACATCTATGATATAACTATATAGGTTTATAAGAGGAATTGTCCAGGGTTGGTTGAGCTTCAAGGCTCAAAAGGGTGTGAAGAGAAGAGGGAAGGGGTTCCCTTTTTATAAGGGAGGAGAGGGGCACCTTTGTTAACATAAGAAATATTAATTTATAATAAAGTCATATGCAGTTTATAATAGCTCCAAATTGATTTATTTTGAAGGAAAAGTGGGTATGGGTAGAAATCCTCTCAACCAATAGGTTTTAGACACGTTTAAGTTATTATTTTAACCTTATCATTTAGAGTTAATTCTAAGTTAAATAATTTAACTTTTACCGTGTCTTCTTGTTTTCTTACACTATATGGTTAATAAAATTACTATAACAAGTCAAAATAACCCCAAGTGGTTCATTATTAATATATATAACCTTATCTAGGTCATTTGGACGAACCTTATATTTTGAGGAATATAATAACAAGTAATAATATAATATTTGTTTTAAGAACTATTTTATGTCAATTTCGACACTATTTGGTAATTGATTTTTGTGAAAATCATAACAACACAATTAGTTCTAAAAAAGTTAATTGAATCAATACTATCATGTCATATTAACCTAAAAAATTAGTTTAATTCATAAAAAAGTCTGAAATTACATTTATTTGGGTTTTTATAACATCAATTATGTGAATATTTCATTAATAAGCTAATTACTACATCATCATTGTGTCATAAATAAATTAAATTATTTAATGTCTGGAAATTATAAATAAAATACCATTATGTAGGAAATCTATTTATATTTCTAATGAATATTTATAGTCGAATTTATCTTACGTATAACCCTATATTAAAAATGATTTAGTTATTAAACTTTGATTTTAACTATTTTAACTCTTCTTTAAATAAAATAATAATAAGTGTCCAAATCTAATAAAATTGGACTTAAAGGGTAATATTTTATTCCTAAAGTTGTTTTTGGTTGAATTAAACTTATCCAATAGAATTAGGACATGTGTTATGGTAATAATAATATCATTTTTACCCTTAATTACCTTATTTACTTTTAACCGTGGTAAATAAAAGTAAAAAGGTTCTATTCACCAAAAAATATTTTTTTCTTATTGAACAAAATTTTACTCCTTGATATTAACCTTGTCTCTTGGATTTTCGAAATTCCACTCACAGAATTGGTAAAATTTAGTTTTATGTAAAATTTCAAATTCTCCTAGGAGGTGGGTAAAACACGGTGAAAAGTTCAATAAAAATTTTGTATATCTAAAATTATTATAAAATGACTCAAATGAATTATATTGAACTTATATAGGTATTATGTATCAATTTTGACCTAAAATAAAATTAAATAAAATAAATAATTATTTAAATAAAAAGTCGGTATTTAAATAGTAACCTAGTGTTTTAACTATTCATAAAAAATTGAAAGTTTTCAGAAAAATACCAAAACATCACCCTAGGATAATTTGGATATTTTTAATCCAAAAATGAAGTCAATTTTGAAATATTAAATTTATAAAATTTCAAAAAGTGGGTATTAATATTCATAACGGCTAGTTCAGAATAATATTATTGTAATACCATGTTCAGTGAAACTCGGTATTGCGTATAACACACGCTATCTAGGAAGGTTGCTCTGACGTGCAACACAAACCTAGAATATTAATTGTGTATACTACAAGCTAATACGGTGTTGTGTATAGCGCAAGTTAATCTCGGGGTAGCATACAACACATAATGAAATTAAAAAAATATTTCTCATAAAATCTCGGGGTGTTAAAAGTAATGTTCTCTAATCAGAGTTTATATAAATCTAGTTTCCAAGGTTATTGCTAAACTTCCTCTAAAACCAACTGTAACACCCCAACCCTAGATTCCGAGAGTCGGTGGATTATTTTAATACATTGGCATGATTACAAAGAATGAAGTCCCGAAAGACCGACCAGTTTAGCAGTCTTGGAAAATAGATTGCATATATGGACATTACATTACACTTTCTAACATACAATACAAAAAAATGGTTCTTTTATAATGCCATTATTCCCTTTAGCTTAACCCTACATATCAATCATAATACACTTCTTGGAATCCCGGGAAAATAAAACATAAGAAAAGGGTGAGCTCAGATGCCCAGTAAGGGTAAATAATTTAGCAGAAGCTATAAACTTTTATGAAAAAATGTGTGATAAAAAAAACCTTTTTTAAACATAAACTTGAACATAATATGAAAAAATAAATCAAAAATTACCATATAAACATGCACATGGATATTCTACTAATTGAATAATCACATGTAATAACTAATTTCATAATGAGCGAATGCCTACCACCGGACATCATTACCACATAGTCAAGACCTTGTTCCAAGACTACAAATAAAATTTTTGTCAAGGCCTTGTGACAAGACACCAGTTTGTCTCATGAGATCTACCGATGCATAGAGGAGCTATAGGGGGCTTCACTTGTCACATACTAAGTCCACTGCATTCCTCATATAAAAAATTTGAAGCATAACACAAACATTCGTATTAAAACTAGCATACGAAATCTCATTACATTAACCATAAACCATGAATGGTATAAAAATAGAACATCCATAGTCAAACATACCATAACCAATTCCATACAACATGGAATATTGTATTATAATAAATCAACCTCGATCAAAAATAATTTCCAGTAAAGGATGCTGACATAGTTGAAAATGATGAGTAAATTTTTTTGAGGGAAATATCCTTTTTCTAAAATCATTTAAAAGTCACACATTTATAAAGTAAGTAATTTAAAATAGATTTTTGATTCAAAGTTTCCCATACCACTTTGAAACTTTTGAAAAGAATTATCATTTCGAAACATTCATGTCTATATAAATAAATCCTTAAAATCATTTTGAAAACATGGACATTAATTAAAAAGATTTAGAAAGATAAATCTTTAAAACATTTAAAATTATGATCTTGATGAAGAGTACCTTTCCAAAATCCTTAATATATTCATTTTGAAATCATTTTTATAAAAAAAGGACATGGATGATAAAAATGTCCCAGTAAATACTTACACATAAACAATCTCGGATAATAATGAGATTGAGGAATTAACCCTTACCTTGCACTTTCCTTTAGTCGAGGGTACGTTTAACCTCCTGTATGAAGATCATAGCATGTTATTAAATCATAATAGAACCATATTAATATTTATTATATCATATGTGATTTATTTATGACTTTATACTACCCGTTTAATAATAATTTCCATGTTAAATTAACATTTTGGGTAATAATCGTTTTCTTTATCGTATGTGTTTTAACTTGTTACTCTTGATTGTATCACTTAGATCAAGATTTAAATACTTTCATAATATAAAACATGATTTATGTATCAAATATATTTTGAATATAAATATGTATAATATACATATATATGAAATGAAAAATATTGTTTATGGAGACGGTAGTCCGTATGTATGCATAAACGTTGTTTCCGTTTTCATATCGTATTGAACGGAACTAAGTGAATAAGATATATGTAATTACACACACACACAGATATATATATATATCTCTTTAGTTTCATTATTATTTCATATATTACTTACTTATTAGAAATATATATTTTTTAAATCATCGATGAATGGTGAATGTGGAAATGAATCTCATCGCGTTGTGGAGATGGTAATTTGTATGTACGCACAAGTGACAATATAATTTTCTTAAAGGTGTGGAATTGGATGGTATATTAATTTTAAAGATACATTATCATGTTATTTTAATTATTTAGATACATATTACTCATCATTATATCCATCCAAATAACATAGTGTCGAATAACCAACTACACCACGTCGTGGAGACGGTAAGCTGTGCGTACGCACGCATGGTGACATTATCATTCATAAAATGGATAGAATAATTAATATATTTGTTTCATATTTATAATAACATCATAGTATATATATAATATACTAGAGTTATTATTTTATAATTGAAACAACAAAGAAAGAGTAAGTGGAAGAATAAGAGAACTTGAAAGAGGGTGGTGAAATCATTACCTCTTCTTCGGGTTCTTCCTTTTTATTTGATCAAAAGGGACCATAAGGTTGGATTTATGACCAAATGAAGGACTCTAGGATGAATTTAGGATATTTTGGAGGATATTTTGGTAGGGTTTGGCCGAGCCAAATGGCTTTGGAGGTGTTAATTGGAGAGAAGGGGAAGTTCCCTTTTATAAGAGGGGTGAGGGTTACTTTAGGAAAAGATTAAAGTATTAATTTATTATACAATCATATTCGGTTTATAATAGTTCCAAATGAATTTATTTAGAGCCTTAGGTGGTTATGGGTAGAAATAAACTCAACCAATAGGTTTTAGAGATGTTTAGGTTACCATGTTAACCTTATCTTTTAGATTTAACTCTTAGTTAAATAGTTAAACTTTTACAGTGTCTTCTTGTATTCTTACTCAATATGGATAATAAACATACCCTAAACTTCCAAGAAAACATCAAGTGTATCATTAATGACATATATAATATTATTTTATCCCTTTTTCCAAGCCTTACATTTTTATAAATATTATATCAACCAATAATATAGTATTTGTTTTAAATATTAATTTATGTCAATTTTGACACTATTTAGTGTTTTGTTTTTTTGAAAGTTATCACAACTTTATTACTTCAAAAAAGATACATTTAATCATCACTAACATGTAATATTAACCTAAAAAATTCATTTATTACAAAAAAAACTTTGAAATTATATTTATTTTAATATTTATAATACCGTTTATTTGATTCTTTCATTAATAAGGTAATTATTGCATCATCATTGTGTCATTAATAAATTTCATTATTTAATCTCTAAAAATTATAAATAAAATAACATTTTGTAGGAAATATTTTTATATTTCTAATTAATATTTATAGTCAAATTTATCTTATGTATAACCCTATATTAAAAATGGTTTAGTTATTAAACTTTCATTTTTACTCTTTTAACTCTTCTTTAAATTAAATAATAATAAATGTCTTAATCTAATCCAAGTGGACCTAATGGTCATATTTTATTCCTAAGGTTGTTTATTTGTCAAATTACACTTATCCAATAGAATTACGATATGTGTTAGGGTAATAATAATATCATTTTTACCCTTAATTCCCTGTTTACTTTTAACAGTGGTAAATAAAAGTAAAAAATTACTATTCATCAAAAATTAATTTTATCTTACTGAACCATATTTTTCTCCTTGATATTAATAGTGTCTCTCGTATTTTCGAAATTCAACTCACAAAAGCTGTAAAATTATGTTTTATGTGAATTTACAAATTCTCCTAGGATGTGGGTAAAAGACGGTGAAAAGTTCAATAAAATTTTTATACATCTAAAATCATTATAAACTGACTCCAATGAATTAAATTGAACTTATATAGATATTATGTATCTATTTTAACCTAGAATAAATTTAAATAAAAAAATTATTATTTAAATAAAAATTCGGTTTTAAACTATAACTCAGTGTTTTCCACTATTCATCAAAAATTAAAAGTTTTCAGAAAAATACCAAAAATTCACTTTAAGCTAAATTTTATATTCCGAAATCAATAATGATATCTATTTTACCAAATTCAAAACATATAAGTTTCATTTATTAATTTAAAATTAATTCCGGTGGTCAAAACCAAAAGGTGTATTTTTAAGAAATAATAACTATCAAAAGTTTGACACTTGTTTATGTCAAATTTCAAAGTTATGTTACTTACAATGGCCATAATTGGATTAAATGGTAAAAATATAATCTATTTATACTTACAAACCATTAAAATGTCTAATTTAACACTATAAATTATTGTGATTAAAAAAGTTGTTTTCAATTAAAATATAGTATTTTTCACTATTCACCCAAATATGAAAGTTATCAGAAAAACACCAAAAATTTATTAAAACTAAATTCCTATGTCCCATTTCTAAATAAGAAGTTTTTTTTCAATTTGAATATATAAAAGTTTCAAATATTGGATTTAAAAAGGGTTCACCATTAAAAGGTGGTAAAAGTATATTTCTTGAAAAATAATTATTTTATATGAAAAAAATGAATTAGTTCTTACATTATGTCTAAGAAACTCAAAATATGGATTCTAAAATTATAAGGATTATATTTCGTTCAAAATTCAATTAAAACTATTCATAACCACTTTTGAACGGCTATTTTGGTAAGTCGTGGTGTGCTTGAACTCGATGTTGCGTGTAGTGTATGTTACTGAATTACTTTGAAGAACTAACATAATATGAAATCTTGGGGTGTTACATTATTCCCTACTTCAATAAATTTCATCCTTGCAATTTGAAATTTTTCTTTGTAAATAAAAGGTTGAAAATAGAAAATAACTTTGTGGGAAAACCCACATCAGAAATTGGGTTAATAAAATTTAGTCTTAATAAGAGAAAAATATTATATATATATACTTGAAAAGTAGAGTTTCATCCTTCAACTAATTCCTACCACAAAATCATCTTTCACTCCAAAAGATTTCAAAAAAAAATATTTATCCTAATCGTTTAGGGTTCCAAAAATAATGAATTTATAATTCATATATGAGAATATTTAAAAAAAAGTTAAATTATACGAACCAGTACATCACGTAGTTTAGTCGTAGGTGATGCACCCTTGTCGCTCTTCTGTTGTGGGTTTAAGTCTTGCGGCCTTGCCGGATGCGACTAGTAGTCGCCTGACCTCTAGGTTGTCCTTTTTATAACAATCCAAAAATAACCTTAACAACAGCATCAAATTTCAAACTTAATCCATTCCAACCTTTAGTGTTATCCAAAATACTTATATCCAAACTCTCTGTACAAAATTTATAAGGAAGTTAAACACAATGAAGATCCTTTTTTTCTAGGTAATTACATGTGAATGCCTTCATCATGTATTCTTTTAAAACACCGCAACATCCTGAATTACCATAAAAATTTATTGACTAAATTCATGATCCCTTATTCCTTATAGAATACTAGATATAATCCTTCTATCCAAAAAAATTTTTAAACTCCAACAATGATGGAATATACAAATAATCAATCAGTTTCAAGGACGTCAAGAATATCCAATATAATTTATCCAAATCAACCATCTCTTATTCCAAAATCACTACCTCGTTATCAGGACCATATTAAGGATTAAATTTCCTTTAACTATGTGTTTTCCAAAAACGGTAGCTTACTATTAAGTCACTTTTCTTAGAACCATATAATCTCAAATCCTCAAAAAAATAGTACTGTAGTACAATCCTTATTTATCTCCATAATTCATATAACCAGTATATTGTTGATACAACACTCAAATGAAATAATTCTATATTAACAACATAAGAACACTATTCATTCCTCTTAACATGAGGTTGTATAGTAACTTGATTATTATTCAATAGCATTATATAAGGTATACTCTGATGACTGAGACATTGATTCGCATAGTGTCCCAAAGCCTTGCAAATGAAGCATTTTCCATTTGAAATTTTTTCTTACCCTTTGAATCACGTACTTGGTGTCCTTTTTCTCCACACTTATCACAAACTCCCATTCCCTTCAAGCATTTACCATGTTGATTCTTTCCACAGTTATCACATATGGGAAAATCCTTGTTTTCCTTCTTCCCTTCATCCATCTTTCTCTATTCCATCATTTTCTTATCTTACTTCCCTTCAAAGCCATTGGACTTAGATAATTCTTTACATATCTTATTAACACATGATACTATTTCTTCATATGTTGACAATACATGAGAGACTATTTCCCTTCTAAATGTTGGCTTAATAATATGAAAGATATGATATTTCTTACTATTTGGATCATACGTATTTTTGTAGTTCACATTCCGTCTATTCAGTGCCATTTCTATACAATGGCATACATAGGTCAATTTATGAATCGCAATTCATAATTCCAAACATGTAAAATAACTAACATAAATTGAACAGTTTATAGATATAATCCATAATCAAAAAATTGTTTTCTTTGAGGAGGTATATACTCATAAACCCTTCATAGTGGTTTGTAAGAAAAATTAGAATTATCCAAAGCATATCCCCTAGGAGTGTCGTAACCAAGAGTGTTGCAAGGCCCATTGTCCTGCACCAGTTCCCGTTCGAGTCTAGCTCAAAGCGGTGTTTTCGGGTTTTACCCCTAGGTACATTTGTGCTAGAGCCACCTCTACCTGCTCATATCCAGACATGGATGTATTTTCTTGGGAAAACTTACAAAAATCATTACAATACCAAAATTCAAGGAAGTTCTTCTATACTAATCTTTAAATTCTATCTTATGGTAATGTGCTCTAATCAGAGTTTATCTAAATCTAGTTTCCAAGGTTATTTCTAAACTTCCTCTGATACCAATTGTAACGCCCCGACCCTAGATTCCCAAAGTCGGTGCATTATTTTAATACATTGGCATGATTACAAGGAATCAAGTCCCGAAAGACCGATCATTTTAGCAGTCTTGGAAAATAGATGGCATATATATACAATACATTACACTTTCTAACATAAAATACAAAAAAAATTGTTCGTTGAGAATTCCATTGTACCCTTTATCTTAACCCTGCATATCAATCAAAATACACTTCTTGGAATCCCGGGAAAATAAAACATAAGAAATGGGTGATCTTAGATTCCCAATAAGGGTAAATAATTTAGCGGAAGCTATAAACATTTATAGCAAGACGTGTGATAAAAAACAGCCTTTTTAAACATAAAAATGAACATAATATGAAAAAAATAAATCAAAAATTATGATATAAACATGCACCTGGATATTATATTAGTCAAAGAATCACATTTAATAACTAATTTCATAATGAGGGAATGCCTAACGCCAGACATCATTACCACATAGTCAAGGCCTTGTGCCAAGACTACAAATAATTTTTTTTCAAGGCCTTATGCCAAGACACTAGTTTGTCTCAAGAGACCTACCAATGTATCAAGGAGCTATAGTGGGCTCCACCCATCACTTACTATGTCCACCACATTCCTCATATGAAAAGGATGAAACATAACATAAACATTTGTACTAAAACAAGCATACGAAATGTCATTACATTAACCATAAACCATGAATTGTATAAAAATAGAACACCCACATTCAAACATATCATAACTCATTCAATATAACATGGAATATTGTATTATAATAAATCAACCTCAATCGAAAATAATATCTTGTAAAGGATGTTGGCATAGTTGAAAATGATGAGTAAAATTGTTTGAGAGAAATATTATTTTGGTAAAATCATTTAAAAGTCATACATTTATAAAGGAAGTAATTTAAAAGATATTTTTGAATCAAAGTGTCCAATACCACTTTGAAACTTTTGAAAATAATTATCATTACAAAATATTCATGTCCATATAAATAAATCCTTAAAATCATTTTGAAAACATGGACATTAATTAAAAATATTTAGAAAGATAAATCTTTAAAACATTTAAAATTTTGATCTTGATAAATAGTAACTTTCACAAATCTGTAAAATATTCATTTTGAAATCATTTTTATGAAAAATGGACATGGATGATAAAAATTTCCCTGTAAATACTTACACATAAACAATCTCGGATAATAATGAGATTGAGGAATTAACCCTTACCTTGCACTTTCCTTTAGTTGAGGGTACGTTTAACATCCTGTATGAAGATCGTATTATGTTATTAAATTATACCAGAACCATATTAATATTTATGATATCATATATGATTAATTTATGACTTTATATTATCCATTTAATAATAATTTCCATGTTAAATTAACATTTCAGGTAATAATCATTTTCTTTATCGTACGTGTTTTAACTTGTTACTCTTGATTGTAACACTTAGTTCTAAATTTAAAAACATCCAGAATATAAAACATTATTTATATATCATATATATTTATAATGTAAATATGTATAGTAGACATATATATATGAAATGAAAAACACCGTTTATGGAGACGATAGTCCGTACGTACGCATAAACGTTGTTTCCCTTTTCATATCGTATTGAACGGAACTAAGTGAATAAGATATATGTAAGTATATATATATATATAGATATATATATCTCCAGTATCATTATTATGTCATATATTACATACTTATTAGTAATATATATTTTTATAATCATCGATGAATGGTGAACATGGAAATGAATCTCATCGCGTTGTGGAGACGGTAATTCGTACGTACGCACGAGTGACAATATAATTTCCTTAAAGGTGTGGAATTGAATGGTATATTGATTTTAAAGATACATTATCATGTTATTTTCATTATTTATATACATATTACTCATCGTTATATCCATCCAAATAACATAGTGTTGAATAACAAATTACACCACGTCAAAGAGACGGTAAGCCGTATGTACGCACGCATGGTGAAATTATCATTCATAAGATGGATAGAATAATGAATATAGTTGTACCATATTTATAATAACATCACAGTATATAGAAGATACTGGAGTTATTATTTTATAATGGAAACAACAAATAATAGTAAGTGGAAGAATAAGAGAACTTGAAAGAGGGTGGTGAAATCATTACCTCTTTTTTGGGTTATTCTTTTTGATTTGATCAAAAGGGATCCTAAGGTTGGCTTTCTTACCAAATGAATGCCTCTAGGATGAAGTTAGGATATTCTAAAGGATATTTTGGTAGGTTTTTTCTGAGAAAAATGGCTTTGGAGGAGTTAATTTGAGAGAAGGGGAAGTGCCCTTTTATAAGAGGGGTGAGGGTCAATTTAGGAAAAGATTAAATTGTTAATTTATTATACAGTCGTATTAGGTTTATAATGGTTCCAAATGAATTTATTAATAGCCTTAGGTGGTTATGGGTCTATATCCACTCAACCAATAGGTTTTATACAAGTTTAGGTTACCATTTTTTCCTTATCATTTAGATTTAACTCTTTGTTAAATAGTTTAACTTTTACCGTGTCTTCTTGTATTCTTACTCAATATGGTTAATAAACATACTCATAACTTCCAAGAGAACATAAAGTGGCTCATTAATGGCATATATAATATTATTTAATCCCTTTGGTTGAACCTTACATTTTTTGAAATATTATATCAACCAATAATATAGTATTTGTTTTAAATATTAATTTATGTCAATTTTTACACTATTTGGTATTTTGTTTTTTTGAAAGTCATCACAACTTGATTACTTATAAAAAGAGACATTTAATGATACCTAAAATGTAATATGAATTTATAAAATTAGATTATTTCATTAAAACTATGAAATTATATTTATTTTAATATTTATAATACCATTTATATGATTCTTTCATTAATATGGTAATTATTGCATCATCATTGTGTCATCGATAATTTAATTATTTAATCTCTAAAAATTATAAATAAAATACCATTATGTATGAAATATATTTAGATTTCTAATTAATATTTATAGTCGAATTTATCTTATGTATAACCCTATATTAAAAATGGTTTAGTTATTAAACTTTGATTTCAACTCTTTTAACTCTTCTTCAAATTAAATAATAACAAATGTGTTAATCTAATCCAAGTGGACCTAAAGGGTAATATTTTATTCCTAATTTTGTTTTGGGTCAAATTACACTTATCAAATAGAATTAGAACATGTTTTAGGGTAATAATAATATCATTTTTACCCTTAATTATCCTATTTACTTTTAACCGTTGTAAATAAAAGTAAAAGTTACTATTCACAAAAAATTATTTTTATCTTATTGAACCACATTTTACTCCTTGATATTAAACCTGTCTTTAGGATTTTTTAAGTTCATCTTAAAAAAGTGGTAAAATTAAGTCTTATGTAAATTTACAAATTCTCCTAGGATGTGGGTAAAAGACGGTGAAAAGTTCAATAAACTTTTTATATATCAAAAATTATTATAAACTGACTCCAATGAATTAAATTGAACTGATATAGGTACCACATATCTATTTTGAGATAAAATAAATTTAAATAAAATAAATTTTTGTTTCAATAAAAATTCGGTTTTAAACTATAACACAGTGTTTTTCACTATTCATCAAAAATTAAATGTTTTCAGAAAAATACCCAAAATTCACACTAAGCTAATTTTGATATTCCGAATTCAATAATGACGTATATTTTACCAAATTTAAAACATTGAAGTTGCATTTATTAATTTAAAATTAATACCTGCGGTCAAAACCAAAATGCGTATTTTTTAAAAATAATAACCATCAAAAGTTTGACACTTGTTTATGTCAAATTTCAAAGTTATATTACATAAAATGACTATAATTGGATTAAATGGTAAAAATTTAATCTATTTATACTTCCAAACCATTAAAATTTATAATATAACACTATAAATTATTTTTATTAAAAAAGATGTTTTCAGTTAAAATATAGTATTTTTCACTATTCACCCAAAGATGAAATTTATCATAAAAACACCAAAAATTTATTAAAACTAAATTATTATGTCCTGATTCTAAAAAAGAAGTTTTTTTTTTCAAATTGAATATATAAAAGTTTCAAATATTGGATTTAAAAAGCGTTCACCATTAAAAGGTGGTAAAAGTATATTTCGTCAAAAATACTTCTTTTATTTGAAAAAAATTAATTAGTTCTTACATTATGTCTAAGAAACTCATAATAGGGATTCTAAAATTATAAGGATTATATGTAGTTCAAAATTCAATTAATACTCTTCATAACCACTTTTGGCCAGCTAGTTTAGTAAGTCGAGGTGCGCTTGAACTCAATGTTGAGTGTAGTCTAAGTTATTGAATTACTTTGAAAAACTAACATAATATGAAATATTGGGGTGTTACATTCTTCCCTCCTTCAATAAATTGTGTACTCGTAATTTGAAATTTTTCATTGTAAATAAAAGTTGAAAATAGATAATAACTTTGTGGGAAAACCCACATCGGAAATTGGGTTAAAAAAATTTAGTCTTAATAAGAGGAAAATATATATATATATATATATATATACTTGACAAGTAGAGTTTCATCGTTCAACTAATTCCTACCACAAACTCATCTTTCACTCCAAAATATTTCAAGAAAAAATTATTTATCCTAATCGTATAGGGTTCCAAAAATAATGAATTTATAATTCATTTATTGCACTATTTAAAAGAAGTTAAAATATACAAACTAGTACATCACGTAGTCCAGTCGTAGGTGATACACCCTTGTCGCTCTTCGGTTGCGGGTTCAAGTCTCATGGCCTTGCCGGATGCGACTAGTAGTCGCCCGACATCTAGGTTGTCCTTTTTATAACAATCACAAAATAACCTTAATAGTGGAATCCAATTTCAAACATAATCCATTCAAACCATTAGACTTATCCAAAATACTTATATCCAAACTCTCTGTCCAAAATTTATAAGGGAGTTAAACACAATGAAGATCCTTTTTTTGGTAATAACATGTGAACGCCTTCATCATGTATTCCTTTAAAACACCGAAACTTCCTGAATTACCATAAAACATTATTGATTATATTCATTCTCCCTTATTCCTTATGGAATACATGATATACTCCTTCTATGCAAAAAATATTGTAAACTTCAACAATGATGCAATATAAAAATCATTAATCAGTTTCAAGGAAGTCAAGAATATCCAATATAATTTGTCTAAATCAACCATCTCTTATCTCAAAATCACTACCTTATTATTAGGACCATATTAAGTATTACCATTCCTTCAACCATGTATTTTCCAAAAAGTTTATATTACTATTAAGTCACTTTTCGTAGAACCATATAATCTCAAATCCTCAATAAAATAGTACCGGAGTACAATCCTTAGTTATCTCCATAATTCATATAACCAGTATATTGTTGATACAACACTAAAATTAAATAATTCTATATTAACAACATAATAACACTAGTCATTCCTCTTCACATGAGGTTGTATCGTAACTTGATTATTATTCAATAGCACCATTTAAGGTATACTCTGATGACTGAGACATTGATTGGCGTAGTGTCCCAACGCCTTGCAGATGAAGAATTGTACATTTGAAATGTTTACTTACCCTTGCAATCACATACTTGGTGTCCTTTTTCTCCACACTTATAACAAACTCCCATTCCCTTCAAGCATTTACCATGGTGATTCTTTCCACAGTTATCACATATGGTAAAATCCTTCTTTTCCCTCTTCCATTTATCCATCTTTCTCTATCCCATCATTTTCTTGTCTTTCTTTTCTTCAAAGCCATAGGACTCAGATAATTCATTACTAATCTTATTAACACAAGATACTATTTCTTCACATGTTTAGAATACATGGGAGACAATTTCCTTTCTAAATTTTGGCTTAATACTATGAAATATATGATCTTTCTTACTCTTTGGTTCAAAAGTATTGCTAGAGTTCACATTCCTTCAATTGGGATGCATTTCTATACAATGGCATACACTATGTTAGTATATGAATCACAATTCATAATTCCAAATTTGTAAAATAACTAACATAAATTGAACAGTTTATAGATATAATCCATAATAACATAACTGTTTTCATTGAGGAGGTATATACTCATAAACCTTTCATAGTGGTTTTTAAAGAAAATGAGATTTATCCTAAGCATATCCCCTGGGAGTGTCGTAACCAAGAGTGCAGCAAGGCCCGTTGTCGTGCACCAGTTCCCGTTCTAGTCTAGCTCAAAGCGGTGTTTTCTGGTTTTACCCCTAGGAACATCTGTGTCAGATCCACCTCTACTTGCTCGTATCCAGACATGGATGTATTTTCTTGGGAAAACTCACAAAATCTTTACATTACCAAAATTCTAGGAAGTTCTTATATACTAATCTTAGAAGTATATCTTATGGTATTGTGCTCTAATCAGAGTTTATCTAAATCCAGTTTCCATGGTTATTTCTAAACTTCCTTTGATACCAATTGTAACGCCCCGACCCTATATTCCAAGAATCGGAACATTATTTTAATACATTGGCAATATTACAAGTAATCAAGTCCCGAAAGACCGATCAATTTAGCAGTCTTGGAAAATAGATTGCATATACGAAAATTAAATTAAACTTTATAATAAAAAATACAAAAAAAATAGTTCTTTGAGAACGCCATTATTACCTTTAACTTAACCCTGCATATCAATCATAATACACTTCTTGGAATCACAGGAAAATAAAACATATAAAAGGGGTGAGCTCAGATGCCCAGTAAGGGTAAATAATTTAGCGGAAGCTATAAACATTTATGGAAAGATGTGTGCTAAAAAAACTGATTTTTTAAACATAAACTTGAACATAATATGAAATAACTAAATCAAACCTTACCATATAAACATGCACATGGATATTCTACTAGTAAAATAATCACATGTAATAACTAATTTCATAATGAGGGAATGCCTACTGTCGGACATCATTATCACACAGTCAAGGCCCTGTGCCAAGACTACAAATAATGTTTTTGTCAAGGCCTTGTGCCAAGACACTAGTTTGTCTCATTAGACCTACCGATGCATCGAGGAGCTATATCAGGCTCCACCTATCACTTACTAAATCCACTGCATTCCTCATATGAAAAAGTTGAAACATAACATAAACATTCGTATTAAAACATGCATACGAAATGTCATTGCATTAACCATAAACCATGAATGGTATAAAAATAAAACATCCATAGTCAAACATATCATAACTCATTCAATACAACATGGAAGATTGTATTATAATAAATCATCCTCAATCAAAAATAATATACAGTAAACGATGCTGACATAGTTGAAAATGATGAGTAAATTTTTTTGAGAGAAATATCATTTTTGTAATATCATTTAAAATTCACTCATTTATAAAGAAAGTAATTTAAAATATATTTTTGAATCAAAGTTTCCCATAACACTTTGAAACTTTTGAAAAGAATTATAATTTCAAAACATTCATGTCTATATAAATAAATCCTTAAAATCATTTTTAAAACATGGACATTAATTAAAAATATTTAGAAAGATAAATATTTAAAACACTTAAAATTATGATCTTGATAAAGATTACCTTTCAAAAATCATTAAAATATCCATTTTCAAATAATTTTAATTAAAAATGGACATGGATGATAAAAATAACCCACTAAATACTTACACATAAACAATCTCTGATAATGATGAGATTGAGGAATTAACCCTTACCTTGAACTTTCCTTTAGTCAAGGGTACGTTTAACCTCCGGTATGAAGATCGTAGTATGTTATTAAATTATACCATAACCATATTAATATTTATGATATCATACATGATTCATTTATGACTTTTTACTACCAATTTAATAATAGATTCCATGTTAAATTAACATTTCGTGTAATAATCGTTTTCTTTATCAAACGTGTTTTAACATGTTCCTCTTGATTGTATCACTTAGATCAAGATTTAAATACTTCCAGAATATAAAACACGATTTATATATCATATATATTTATAATATAAATATTTATAATATACATATATGTGAAATTAAAAACAACGTTTATGGAGACGGTAGTTCGTACATACGCATAAACGCTGTTTCCGTTTTCATATCATATAGAACGGAACTAAGTGAATAAGATATATATAAGTAAACACATATATATATATATATAGATTTTCATTATTATTTCATATATTAAATACTTATTAGTAATATATATTTTTTATAATCATCGATGAATGGTGAACATGGAAATGAATCTCATCGCGTCGTGGAGACGGTAATCAGTACGTACGCACGAACGACAATATCATTTCCTTCAAGGTGTGGAATTGGTTGGTATATTAATTTTATAGATACAATAGCATTTTATTTTCATTATTTATATACATATTACTCATCATTATATCCATACAAATAACATAGTGTTGAATAATAAATTACACCACGGCTTGGAGATGGTAAGCCGTACGTAAGCACGCATGGTGACATTATCATTCATAATATGGATAGAATAATGAATGTAGTTATTCCATATTTATAATAACATCACAGTATATAGAATATACCTGAGTTATTATTTTATAATGTAAACAACAAACAAAGAGTAAGTGGAAGAATAAGAGAACTTGAAAGAGGGTGGTGAAATCATTACCTCTTCTTCGGGTTCTTCCTTTTGATTTGATCCAAATGGCTCATAAGGTTGGCTTTATAACCAAAGGAATGCCTTTAGGATGAAGTTAGGATAGTTGGGAGGATATTTGGGAAGGGTTTGGTCAAGCCAAATGGCTTTGGAGGTTACCATTTAAACCAACTCAACCAATAGATTTTAGACAAGTTTAGGTTACCATTTAAACCTTATCTTTTAGATTTAACTCTTAGTATAATAGTTTAACTTTTACCATGTCTTCTTGTATTCTTACTCTATATGGTTAATAAACTTCCTCTAAACATCCGAGAGAACCTCAAGTTCCTCATTAATGACATATATAATATTATTTATTCCATTTGACCGAACCGTACATTTTATGGAATATTATATCAACCAATAATATAATATTTGTTTTAAATATTAATTTATGTCAATTTTGACACTATTTGATATTTCGTTTTTTTGAAAGTAATCAAAACCTGATTACTTCGAACAATATACATTGAATCATCCCTAACATGTCATATTAACCTATAAAATTCGTGGTTTTTATAAAAATATCGAAATTATATTTATTTTAATATTTATAATACCATTTATTTGATTCCTTCATTAATAATGTAATCACTGCATCATCATTATATCATTAATAAATATAATTATTTAATATATAAAAATGATAAATAAATACCATTATATAGGAAATATTTTTATCTTTCTAATGAATATTTATAGTCTAATTTATCTTATGTATAACCCAATATTAAAAATGGTTTAGTTATTAAACATTGATTTTAACTCTTTTAACTCTTCTTTAAATTAAATAATAATAAATGTATTAATCTAATCCAAGTGGACCTAAAGGGTCATATTTTATTCCTAAGGATGTTTTTGGTCAAACTAAACTTATCCAATAGAATTAGGACATGTGTTAAGGTAATAATAATATCATTTTACCTTTAATTACCCTATTTACTTTTAAATGCTGTAAATAAAAGTAAAAAGTTACTATTCACCAAAAAATATTTTTATCTTATTGAACCACATTTTAATCCTTTATATTAACTGTGTGTCTCGGATTTTTGAAATTCAACTCACAAAAGCTGTAAAATTAAGTTTTATGTGAATTTAAAAATTCTCCTAGGAGGTGGGTAAAAGACGGTGAAAAGTTCAATAACATTTTTATATATCTAAAATTATTATAAACTGACTCCAATGAATTACATTGAACTTATATAGGTATTATGTAAATATTTTGACCTAAAATAAATTTAAATAAAATAAATAATTATTTAAATAAAAATTTGGTTTTAAACTATAATTCAGTGTTTTCACTATTCATAAAAAATTAAAAGTTTTTTGAAAAATACCAAAAATTAACCCTAAGCTAATTTTGATATTATGAATTCAATAATGAAGTCTATTTTACCAAATTCAAAACATAGAATTTGTGTTTATTAATTTAAAATTAATTCCCGCTGTCAAACCCAAAAGGCATATTTTTAAGAAATAATAACTATCAAAAGTTTGACACTTGTTTATGTCTAATTTCAAAATGAAATTACTTACAATGACCAGCATTGGATTAAATGTAAAAAATATAATCTATTTATACATCCAAACCATTAAAATTTGTAATTTAACACTATAAATTATTCTGATTAAAAAAGTTGTTTTTAGTTAAAATATAGTATCTTTCACTATTCACCCAAAAATGAAAGTTATTAGAAAAACACCAAAAATTTATTAAAACTAAATTCTTATGTCCCGATTCTATAGAAGAAGTTTATTTTGTGAAATTAAATATATAAAAGTTTCAAATATTGGATTTAAAAAGGGTTCACCATTAAAAGGCGGTAAAAGTATATTTCTTGAAAAATTCTTCTTTTATCTGAAAAAATGAATTAGTTCTTACATTATGTCTATGAAACTCATAATATGGATTATAAAATTATATGGATTATATATAGTTCAAAATTAAATTAATACTATTCATAACTGCTTTTTAAGAGCTAGTTTGGTAAGTCGTGGTGTGCATGAACTCGATGTTGTGTTTTGTGTAAGTTATTGAATTACTTTGAAGAACTAATGTAATATGAAATCATGGGGTGGTACATTCTTCCCTCCTTCAATAAATTGCGTCCTCGCAATTTGAAATTTTTATTTGTAAATAAAAGTTTGAAAATAGAAAATAACTATGTGGGAAAACCCACATTTGAAATTGGGCTAAAAAAATTAGTCTTAAAAAGAGGAAAAAAATTATTTATATATATATATATACTTGACAAGTAGAGTTTCATCCTTCAACAAATTCCTTCCACAAACTCATCTTTCACACCAAAAGATTTCAAAAAAAATTATACTAATCGTATAGGGTTCCAAAAATAATGAATTTATAATTCATTTATCATACTATTTAAAAAAAAGTTAAACTATTCAAACTAGTACATCATGTAGTTTAGTCGTAGGTGATGCACCTTTGTCGTTATTCGGTTGCGGGTTCAAGTCTCGCGGCCTTGTCGGATGCGACTAGTAGTCGCCCGACCTCTAGGTTGTCCTTTTTATAACAATACAAAAATAACCTTAACAATAGCATCCAATTTCAAACATAATCCATTCCAACCTTTAGACTTATCCAAAATACTTATATCCAAACTCTCCATCCAAAATTTATAAGGATGTTAAAAAAATGAAGATCCTTTTTTTCTAGGAAATAATATGTGAACGCATTCATCTTGTAATCTTTTAAAATACTGCAACATCCTGAATTACCATAAAACCTTATTGATTATATTCACGCTCCCTTATTCGTTATAGAATACTATATATACTCCTTCTATCCAAAAAATGTTTTAAACTCTAACAATGATGGAATATACAAATCATTAATCAGTTTCAAAGAAGTCAAGAATATCCAATATAATTTATCCAAATCAACCATCTCTTATTCCAAAATCACTACCTCTTTATCAGGACCATATTAAGGATTACCTTTCCTTTAACCATGTGTTTTCAAAAAAGTGTAGCTTACTATTACGTCAGTTTTCATAGAACCATATAATCTCAAGTCCTCAACAAAATAGTGCGGCAGTAAAATCATTATTTATCTCCATAATTCTTATAACCAGTATATTGTTGATACAACACTCAAATTAAATAATTCTATATTAACAACATAAGAACACTAGTCATTCCTATTCACATGAGGTTGTATCATAACTTCATTATTAACCAATAAAATCATTTAAGTTATACTCTGATGACTGAGACATTGATTCGTGTAGTGTCCCAACCCTTGCAGATGAAGCATTGTACATTTGAAATTTCTTCTTACCCTTGAAATCACGTACTTTGTGTCCTTTTTCTCCAAACTTATAAAAAACTCTTATTCCCTTCAAGCATTTACCATGGTGATTCTTTCTACAGTTATCACATATGGGAAAATCCTTCTTTTCCCACTTCCCTTTATCCATCTTTCTCTATTCCATCAATTTCTTATCTTGCTTCCCATCAAAGCCATAGGACTCAGAAAATTCTTTACTTGTCTTATTAATACATGATACTATTTCTTTATATGTTGAGAATACATGGGAGACTATTTCCCTTATAAATGTTGGATTAATACAGTAAAATATATAATCCTTCTTACTCTTTGGATCATATGTATTGTTGGAGTTCACATTCCTTCTATTGGGCACCATTTCTATACAATGGAATACATTATGCCAGTTTATGAATCGTAATTCATAATTCAAAACATGTAAAATAACTAACCTAAATTGAGAAATTTATGGACATAATCCATAATCACAAAATTGTTTTCTTTGAGGATGTATATACTCCTAAACCCTTCATAGTGGTTTGTAAAGAAAACTAGAATTATCTTAAGCATATCCCCCATGAGTGTCGTAACCAAGAGTGCAGCAAGGCCCGTTGTCGTGCACCAGTTCTCATTCGAGTCTAGCTCAAAGCAGTGTTTTCGGGTTTTACCCCTAGGTACATATGGGCCAGATCCACCTTTACCTGCTCGTATCCAGACAGAGATGTATTTGCTTGGGAAAACTCACAAAATCATTACATGACAAAAATTCTAGGAAGTTCTTCTACACTAATCGTCAAAGTCTATCTTACGGTAATGTGATCTAATCAAAGTTTATCTAAATCTCATTTCCGAGGTTATTGTTAAACTTCCTATGATACCAACTGTAACACCCCGACCATAGATTCCCAGAGTATGTGTATTATTTTAATACATTAGCTTGGTTACAAGGAATCAATTCCCAAAAGACGGATCAGTTTAGCAGTCTTGGAAAATAGATTGCCTTTATGAACAATACATCACACTTTCTAACATACGATACAAAAAAATATTTCTTTGAGAACACCATTATTCCCTTTTTCTTAACTCTGCATATCAATCATAATACACTTCTTAGAATCCTGTGAAAATAAAACATAATAAAGGGGTGAGATCAAATGCCCAGTAAGGGAAAATAATTTAGCGAAACGTATAACCTTTTATGGAAAGATGTCTGATAAAAAACAGACTTTTTAAACATAAAATTCAACATAATATGAAAAAAATAAATCAAACATTACCATATAAACATGGACATGGATATTCTACTAGTCGAATAATCACATGTAAGAACTAATTTCATAATGAGGGAATGCCTAACGCGGGACATCATTACCACATAGTCAAGGCCCTCAGCCAAGACTACAAATAAAATTTTTTTCAAGGCCTTATGTCGAGACACTAGTTTGTCTCATTAGACCTACCGATGCATCGAGGAGCTATAGCGGGCTCCACCGGTCACTTACTAAGTCTACTACATTCCTCATATGAAAAAGTTCAGACATAACATAAACATTCGTATTAAAACTAGCATACGAAATGTCATTACATTAACCATAAACCATGAATGGTATAAAAATAGAACATCCACAGTCAAAAATATCATAACTCATTCAATAAAACATGTATGATTTTATTATAATAAATCAACCTCAATCAAAAATAATATCCAGTAAAGGATGTTGACATAGTTGAAAATGATGAGTACAAATTTTTGAGAGAAATATCCTTTTTGTAAAATAATTTAAAAGTCACACATTTATAAAGGAAATAATTTAAAATATATTTTTGAATCCAAGTGTCCCATACCACTTTGAAACTTTTGAAAAGAATTATCATTTCAAAACATTCATGTCCATATAAATAAATCCTTAAAATCATTTTGAAAACATGGACATTAATTAAAAATATTTAGAAAGATAAATATTTAAAACATTTAAAATTCTGATCTTGATAAATAGTAACTTTAAAAATCTGTAAAATATTCATTTTGAAATCATTTTTATGAAAAATGGACATGGATGATAAAAATTTCCCTGTAAATACTTACACATAAACAATCTCGGATAATAATGAGATTGAGGAATTAACCCTTACCTTGCACTTTCCTTTAGCTGAGGGTACGTTTAACCTACTGTATGAAGATCGTATTATGTTATTAAATTATAACAGAACCATATTAATATTTATGATATCATACATGATTCATTTATGACTTTATACTATCCATTTAATAATAATTTCCATGTTAAATTAACATTTCCGGTAATAATCATTTTCTTTATCGTACGTGTTTTAACTTGTTACTCTTGATTGTAACACATAGATCTAAATTTAAAAACATCCAGAATATAAAACATTATTTATATTTCATATATATTTATAATATAAATATGTATAATAGACATATATATATGAAATGAAAAACACTGTTTATGGAGACGATAGTCCGTACGTACGCATAAATGTTGTTTCCCTTTTCATATCATATTGAACAGAACTAAGTGAATAAGGTATATGTAAGTATATATATATATAGATATATATATCTCCAGTAGCATTATTATGTCATATATTACATACTTATTAGTAATATATATTTTTATAATCATCGATGAATGGTGAACGTGGAAATGAATCTCATCGCGTTGTGGAGACGGCAATTCGTACGTACGCACGAGTGACAATATCATTTCCTTAAAAGTGTGGAATTGAATGGTATATTAATTTAAAAGATACATTATCATGTTATTTTCATTATTTATATACAAATTACTCATCGTTATATCCATCCAAATAACATAGTGTTGAATAACAAATTACACCACGTCGAAGAGATGGTAAGCCGTATGTACGCACGCATGGTGAAATTATCATTCATAAGATGGATAGAATAATGAATATAGTTGTTCCATATTTATAATAACATCACAGTATATAGAAGATACTGGAGTTATTATTTTATAATGGAAACAACAAAGAAGAGTAAGTGGAAGAATAAGAGAACTTGAAAGAGGGTGGTGAAATCATTACCTCTTTTTTGGGTTATTCCTTTTTTTTTTGATCAAAAGGGATCCTAAGGTTGGATTTATGACCAAATGAAGGCCTCTAGGATGAAGTTAGAATATTTTAGAGGATAGTTTGGTAGGTTTTTTCTAATAAAAATGGCATTGGAGGAGGTAATTTGAGAGAAGGGGAAGTGCCCTTTTATAAGAGGGGTGAGGGTCAATTTGGGAAAAGATTAAAGTGTTAATTTATTATACAGTCGTATTTGGTTTATAATGGTTCCAAATGAATTTATTAAGAGCCTTAGGTGGTTATGGGTCTAAATCCACTCAACCAATAGGTTTTATACAATTTTAGGTTACCATTTTTGCCTTATCTTTTAGATTTAACTCTTTGTTAAATAGTTTAACTTTTACTGTGTCTTCTTGTATTCTTACTCAATATGGTTAATAAACATATTCATAACTTCCAAGAGAACATAAAGTGGCTCATTAATGACATATATAATATTATTTAATCCCTTTGGATGAACCTTACATTTTTTGAAATATTATATCAACCAATAATATATTATTTGTTTTAAATATTAATTTATGTCAATTTTGACACTATTTGGTATTTTGTTTTTTTGAAAGTCATCACAACTTGATTACTTATAACAAGATACATTTAATGATACCTAATATGTATTATGAATCTCTAAAATTATTGTATTTCATTAAAACCATGAAATTATATTTATTTTAATATTTATAATACCATTTATTTGATTCTTTCATTAATATGGTAATTATTGCATCATCATTGTGTCATCAATAATTTAATTATTTAATCTCTAAAAATTATAAATAAAATACCATTATGTAGGAAATATATTTATATTTCTAATTAATATTTATAGTCGAATTTATCTTATGTATAACCCTACATTAAAAATGGTTTAGTTATTAAACTTTGATTTCAACTCTTTTAACTCTTCTTTAAATTAAATAATAATAAATGTGTTAATCTAATCCAAGTGGACCTAAAGGGTCATATTTTATTCCTAAGGTTGTTTTGGGTCAAATTACACTTATAAAATAGAATTATAACATGTTTTATGGTAATAATAATATCATTTTTACCCTTAATTACCCTATTTACTTTTAACCGTTGTAAATAAAAGTAAAAGTTACTATTCAAAAAAATTATTTTTATCTTATTGAACCACATTTTAATCCTTGATATTAAACCTGTCTCTCGGATTTTTTAAATTCATCTTACATAAGCGGTAAAATTAAGTCTTATGTGAATTTACAAATTCTCCTAGGATGTGGGTAAAAGACGGTGAAAAGTTCAATAAAATTTTTATATATCAAAAATTATTATAAACTCACTCCAATGAATTAAATTGAACTTATATAGGTACCACGTATCTATTTTGAGCTAAAATAAATTTAAATAAAATAAATTTTTGTTTAAATAAAAATTTGGTTTTAAACTATAACATAGTGTTTTCACTATTCATCAAAAATTAAATGTTTTCAGAAAAATACCCAAAATTCACACTAAGCTAATTTTGATATTCCAAATTAAATAATGACATATATTTTACCAAATTAAAAACATTAAAGTTTCATTTATTAATTTAAAATTAATACCTGCGGTCAAAACCAAAAGGCATATTTTTAAAAAATAATAACTATCAAAAGTTTGACACTTGTTTATGTCAAATTTCAAATTTATATTACTTGCAATGACTATAATTGGATTAAATGGTAAAAATATAATCTATTTATACTTCCAAACCATTAAAATTTATAATATAACACTATAAATTTTTTTTATTAAAAAAAAAATTTTCGGTTAAAATATAGTATTTTTCACTATTCACCCAAAGATGAAATTTATCATAAAAACACAAAAAAATTATTAAAACTAAATTATTATGTCCTGATTCTAAAGAAGAAGTTTATTTTTTCAAATTGAATATATAAAAGTTTCAAATATTGGATTTAAAAATGGTTCGCCATTAAAAGGTGGTAAAAGTATATTTCTTGAAAAATACTTCTTTTATCTCAAAAAAATTAATTAGTTCTTACATTATGTCTAAGAAACTCATAATAGGGATTCTAAAATTATAAGGATTATATGTAGTTCAAAATTCAATTAATACTCTTCATAACCGCTTTTGGGCAGCTATTTTAGTAAGTCGAGGTGCGCTTGAACTCGATCTTGTGTGTAGTGTAAGTTATTGAATTTCTTTGAAAAACTAACATAATATGAAATCATGGAGTGTTACATTCTTCCCTCCTTTAATAAATTGTGTCCTCATAATTTTAAATTTTTCTTTGTAAATAAAAGGTTGAAAATAGATAATAACTTTGTGGGAAAACCCACATCAGAAATTGGGTTAATAAAATTTAGTCTTAATAAGAGGAAATATATATATATATATATATACTTGACAAGTAGAGTTTCATCATTCAACTAATTCCTACCACAAACACATCTTTCACTCCAAAATATTTCAAGAAAAAATTATTTATCCTAATAGTATAGGGTTCCAAAAATAATGAATTTATAATTCATTTATTATACTATTTAAAAAAAGTTAAAATATACAAACCAGTACATCACGTAGTCCAGTCGTAGGTGATACACCCTTGTCGCTCTTCGGTTGCGGGTTCAAGTCTCACGGCCTTGCTGGATGCGACTAGTAGTCGCCCGACGTCTAGGTTGTCCTTTTTATAACAATCCAAAAATAACCTTAATAGTGGAATCCAATTTCAAACTTAATCCATTCAAACCTTTAGACTTATCCAAAATACTTATATCCAAACTCTCTTTCCAAAATTTATAAGGGATTTAAACACAATGAAGATCTTTTTTTGGTAATAACATGTAAACGCCTTCATCATGTATTCCTTTGAAACACCGAAACATCCTGAATTACCATAAAACATTATTGATTATATTCATTCTCCCTTATTCCTTATGGAATACTAGATATACTCCTTCTATCCAAAAAATATTGTAAACTCCAACAATGATGAAATATAAAAATTATTAATCAGTTTCAAGGAAGTCAAGAATATCCAATATAATTTATCTAAATCAACCATCTCTTATTCAAAAATCACTACCTCATTATCAAGACCATATTAAGTATTACCATTCCTTTAACCATGTATTTTTTAAAAAGTGTACATTACTATTAAGTCACTTTTCGTAGAACCATATAATCTCAAACCCTCAATAAAATAGTACTGGAGTACAATCGTTAGTTATCTCCATAATTCATATAACCAGTATATTGTTGATACAACACTAAAATTAAATAATTCTATATTAACAACATAATAAAACTAGTCATTCCTCTTCACATGACGTTGTATCATAACTTGATTATTATTCAACAACACCATTTAAGGTATACTCTGATGACTGAGACATTGATTCGCGTAGTGTCCCAACGCCTTGCAGATGAAGAATTGTACATTTGAAATGTTTACTTACCCTTGTAATCACATACTTGGTGTCCTTTTTCTCCACACGTATAACAAACTCCCATTCCCTTCAAGCATTTACCAAGGTGATTATTTCCACAGTTATCACATATGGTAAAATCATTCGTTTCCCTCTTCCATTAATCCATCTTTCTCTATCCCAACATTTTCTTGTCTTGCTTTTCTTCAAAGCCATAGGACTCAGATAATTCTTTACTTCTCTTATTAACACATGATATTATTTCTTCATATGTTTATAATACATGGGAGACAATTTCCTTTCTAAATGTTGGCTTAATACTATGAAATATATGATATTTCTTACCCTTTGGTTCAAAAGTATTGCTAGAGTTCACATTCCTTCAATTGGGAGCCATTTCTATACAATGGCATAAACTATGTCAGTATATGAATCACAGTTCATAATTCAAAATATGTAAAATAACAAACATAAATTGAACAGTTTATGGATATAATCCATAATAACATAACTTTTTTCATTGAGGAGGTATATACTCATAAACCTTTCATAGTGGTTTGTAAAGAAAATGAGATTTATCCTAAGCATATCCCCGGGGAGTGTCGTAACCAAGAGTGCAGCAAGGCCCATTGTCGTGCACCAGTTCCCGTTCCAGTCTAGCTCAAATTGGTGTTTTCTGGTTTTACCCCTAGGAACATTTCTGTCAGATCCACCTCTACTTACTCGTATCTAGACAGGGATGTATTTGCTTGGGAAAACTCACAAAATCATTAGATTACCAAAATTCTAGGAAGTTCTTCTATACTAATCTTAGAAGTCTATCTTATGGTATTGTGCTCTAATCAGAGTTTATCTAAATCCAGTTTCCAAGGTTATTACTAAACTTCCTTTGATACCAACTGTAACGCCCCGACCCTATATTCCAAGAATCGGAACATTATTTTAATACATTGGCAATATTACAAGTAATCAAGTCCTGAAAGACCGATCAATTTAGCAGTATTGGAAAATAGATTGCATATACGAACATTAAATTACACTTTCTAATAAACAATACAAAAAAATAGTTCTTTGAGAACGCCATTATTCCCTTTAACGTAACCCTGCATATCAATCATAATACACTTCTTGGAATCACAGGAAAATAAAACCTAAGAAAGGGGTGAGCTCAGATGCCCAGTAAGGGTAAATAATTTAGCGGAAGCTATAAACTTTTATAGCAAGATGTGTGATAAAAAAACTGCTTTTTTAAACATGAACTTGAACATAATATGAAATAACTAAATCAAACCTTACCATATAAACATGCACATGGATATTCTACTAGTCAGATAATCACATGTAATAACTAATTTCATAATTAGGGAATTCCTACTTCCGGACATCATTACCACACAGTCAAGGCCCTGTGCCAAGACTAAAAATAAAGTTTTTGTCAAGTCCTTGTGCCAAGACACTAGTTTGTCTCATGAGACCTACCAATGCATCGAGGAGCTATAGCAGGCTCCGCCTATCACTTACTAAATCCACTGCATTCCTCATATGAAAAAGTTGAAACATAACATAAACATTCGTATTAAAACTTGCATACGAAATGTCATTGCATTAACCATAAACCATGAATGGTATAAAAATAAAACATCCACAGTCAAACATATCATAACTCATTCAATACAACATGAAGATTTTATTATAATAAATCAACCTGAATCAAAAATAATATCCAGTAAATGATGCTGACATAGTTGAAAATGATGAGTAAATTTTTTTGAGAGAAATATCCTTTTTGTAAAATCATTTAAAATTCACTCATTTATAAAGAAATTAATTTAAAAGATATTTTTGAATCAAAGTTTTCCATAGCACTTTTAAACTTTTGAAAAGAATTATAATTTCAAAACATTCAAGTCTATATAAATAAATCCTTAAAATCATTTTTAAAACATGGACATTAATTAAAAATATTTAGAAAGATAAATATTTAAAACACTTAAAACTCTGATCTTGATAAAGATTACCTTTCACAAATCATTAAAATATTCATTTTCAATTAATTTTAATTAAAAATGGACATGGATGATAAAAATAACCCACGAAATACTTACACATAAAGAATCTCGGATAATAATGAGATTGAGGAATCAACCCTTACCTTGCACTTTCCTTTAGTCGAGGGTACGTTTAACCTCAGGTATGAAGATCATAGTGTGTTAGTAAATTATACCATAACCATATTAATATTTATGATATCATACATGATTCAATTATGACTTTTTACTACCAATTTAATAATAGCTTCCATGTTAAATTAACATTTCGGGTAATAATCGTTTTCTTTATCATACGTGTTTTAACTTGTTACTCTTGATTGTATCACTTAGATCAAGATTTAAATACTTCCAGAATATAAAACATGATTTATATATCATATATATATTTATAATATAAAAATCTATAATAGACATATATGTGAAATTAAAAACACCGTTTATGGAGATGGTAGTTCGTACATACGCATAAACGCTGTTTCCGTTTTCATATCATATAGAACGGAACTAAGTGAATAAGATATATATAAGTAAACACATATATATATATATACAGTTTCATTATTATTTCATATATTAAATACTTATTAGTAATATATATTTTTTATAATCATCGATGAATGGTGAACGTGGAAATGAATCTCATCGCGTCGTGGAGACGATAATCCGTACGTACGCATGAGAAACAATATCATTTCCTTAAAGGTGTGGAATTGGATGGTATATTAATTTTATAGATACATTATCATTTTATTTTCATTATTTATATACATATTACTCATCATTATATCCATACAAATAACATAGTGTTGAATAATAAATTACACCACGGCTTGGAGATGGTAAGCCGTACGTAAGCACGCATGGTGACATTATCATTCATAATATGGATAGAATAATGAATGTAGTTGTTCCATATTTATAATAACATAAAAGTATATATAATATACCTGAGTTATTATTTTATAATGTAAACAACAAACAAAGAGTAAGTTGAAGAATAAGAGAACTTGAAAGACGGTGGTGAAATCATTACCTATTCTTCGGGATCTTCCTTTTGATTTGATCCAAATGGCTCATAAGGTTGGATTTATGACCAAAGGAATGCCTCTAGGATGAAGTTAGGATAGTTGTGATGATATTTGGGCAGGGTTTGGTCAAGCCAAATGGCTTTGGAGGTGTTAATTTGAGAGAAGGGGAAGTTCCCTTTTATAAGAGGGTTGAGGGTCACTTTAGGAAAAAATTAAAGTACTAATTTATTATACAATCATATTAGTTTTATAATGATTAAAAATGAATTTATTTCAAGCCTTAGGTGGTTATGGGTCTAAATCAACTCAACCAATATATTTTAGACAAGTTTAGGTTACCATTTAAACCTTATCTTTTAGATTTAACTCTTAGTAAAATAGTTTAACTTTTACTGTGTCTTCTTGTATTCTTACTCTATATGGTTAATAAACTTACTCTAAACTTCCAAGAGAACCTCAAGTGGCTCATTAATGACATATATAATATTATTTATTCCATTTTTCCGAACCTTACATTTTATGGAAAATTATATCAACCAATAATATAATATTTGTTTTAAATATTAATTTATGTCAATTTTGAAACTATTTGGTTTTTTTTTTTTGAAAGTAATCAAAACTCGATTACTTCGAAAAATATACATTGAATCATCCCTAACATGTCATATTAACCTATAAAATTCGTGGTTTTTATAAAAATATCGAAATTATGTTTATTTTAATATTTATAATACCATTTATTTGATTCCTTCATTAATAATGTAATTACTGCATCATCATTATATCATTAATAAATATAATTATTTAATATCTAAAAATGATAAATAAATACCATTATATAGAAAATATTTTTATATTTCTAATGAATATTTATAGTCTAATTTATCTTATGTATAACCCAATATTAAAAATGGTTTAGTTATTAAACTTTGATTTTAACTCTTTTAACTCTTCTTTAAATTAAATAATAATAAATGTCTTAATCTAATCCAAGTGGACCTAAAGGGTCATATTTTATTCCTAAGGATGTTTTTGGTCAAATTAAACTTATCCAATAGAATTAGGACATGTGTTAAGGTAATAATAATATCATTTTTACCTTTAATTACCCTATTTACTTTTAAATGTTGTAAATAAAAGTAAAAAGTTACTATTCACCAAAAAATAGTTTTATCTTATTGAACCACATTTTAATCATTTATATTAACCGTGTGTCTCAGATTTTCGAAATTCAACTCACAGAAGCTGTAAAATTAAGTTTTATGTGAATTTAAAAATTCTCCTAGGAGGTGGGTAAAAGACGGTGAAAAGTTCAATAACATTTTTATATATCTAAAATTATTATAAACTGACTCCAATGAATTACATTGAACTTATATAGGTAATATGTAAATATTTTGACCTAAAATAAATTTAAATAAAATAAATAATTATTTAAATAAAAATTTGGTTTTAAACTATAATTCAGTGTTTTTCACTATTCATCAAAAATTAAAAGTTTTTAGAAAAATACCGAAAATTAACCCTAAGATAATTTTAATATTATTAATTCAATAATGAAGTCTATCTTACCAAATTAAAAACATAGAATTTGTGTTTATTAATTTAAAATTAATTCCCGTTGTCAAACCCAAAAGGCATATTTTTAAGAAATAATAACTATCAAAAGTTTGACACTTGTTTATGTCTAATTTCAAAGTGAAATTACTTACAATGACCAGCATTGGATTAAATGTCAAAAATATAATCTATTTATACATCCAAACCATTAAAATTTGTAATTTAACACTATAAATTATTTTGATTAAAAAAGTTGTTTTTAGTTAAAATATAGTATTTTCACTATTCACCCAAAAATGAAAGTTATTAGAAAAACACCAAAAATTTATTAAGCCTAATTTCTTATGTCCCAATTCTATAGAAGAAGTTTATTTTGTGAAATTGAATATATAAAAGTTTCAAATATTGGATTTAAAAAGGGTTCACCATTAAAAAGCGGTAAATGTATATTTCTTGAAAAATACTTCTTTTATCTGAAAAAATGAATTAGTTCTTAAATTATATCTATGAAACTCATAATATGGATTCTAAAATTATAAGGATTGTATATAGTTCAAAATTAAATTAATACTATTCATAACTGCTTTTGAAGAGCTAGTTTGGTATATCGTGGTGTGCATGAACTCGATGTTGCGTTTTGTGTAAGTAATTGAATTACTTTGAAGAACTAATGTAATATGAAATCATGGGGTGGTACATTCTTCCCTCCTTCAATAAATTGCGTCCTCGCAATTTTAAATTTTTATTTGTAAATAAAAGTTTGAAAATATAAAATAACTATGTGGGAAAACCCACATTTGAAATTGGGTTAAAAAAATTTAGTCTTAAAAAGAGGAAAAAAATTTATATATATATATATACTTGACAAGTAGAGTTTCATCCTTCAACAAATTCCAACCACAAACTCATCTTTCACACCAAAAGATTTCAAAAAAAAATTATACTAATCGTACAGGGTTCCAAAAATAATGAATTTATAATTCATTTATCATACTATTTAAAAAGGTTAAATTATTAAAACTAGTACATCATGTAGTCCAGTCGTAGGTGATGCACCTTTGTCGTTCTTCGGTTGCGGGTTCAAGTCTCGCGGCCTTGTCGGATGCGACTAGTAGTCACCCGACCTCTAGGTTGTCCTTTTTATAACAATCCAAAAATAACCTTAACAATAGCATCCAATTTCAAACATAATACATTCCAACCTTTAGACTTATCCAAAATACTTATATCCAAACTCTCCATCCAAAATTTATAAGGAAGTTAAAAAAAATGAAGATCCTTTTTTTCTAGGAAATAACATGTGAACGCCTTCATCATGCATTCTTTTAAAACACCTCAACATCCTGAATTACCATAAAACCTTATTGATTATATTCACGCTCCCTTATTCCTTATAGAATACTATATATACTCCTTCTATCCAAAAAATGTTGTAAACTCTAACAATGATGGAATATACAAATCATAAATCAGTTTCAAAGAAGTCAAGAATATCCAATATAATTTATCCAAATCAACCATCTCTTATTCCAAAATCACTACCTCTTTATCAGGACCATATTAAGGATTACCTTTCCTTTAACCATGTATTTTCAAAAAAGTGTAGCTTACTATTATGTCATTTTTCATAGAACCATATAATCTCAAGTCCTCAACAAAATAGTGCGGTAGTAAAATCCTTATTTATCTCCATAATTCATATAACCAGTATATTGTTGATACAACACTCAAATTAAATAATTCTATATTAACAACATAAGAACACTAGTCATTCCTATTCACATGAGGTTGTATCATAACTTGATTATTAACCAATAAAATCATTTAAGTTATACTCTGATGACTGAGACATTGATTCGCGTAGTGTCCCAACGCCTTGCAGATGAAGCATTGTACATTTGAAATTTTTTATTAACCTTGAAATCACGTACTTTGTGTCATTTTTCTCCAAACTTATAACAAACTCTTATTCCTTTCAAGCATTTACCATGTTGATTCTTTCCACAGTTATCACATATGGGAAAATCCTTCTTTTCCCTCCTCCCTTTATCCATCTTTCTCTATTCCATTAATTTCTTATCTTGCTTCTCATCAAAGCCATAGGACTCAGAAAATTCTTTACTTGTCTTATTAATACATGATACTATTTCTTTATATGTTGAGAATACATGGGAGACTATTTCCCTTTTAAATGTTGGCTTAATACAGTAAAATATATGATCCTTCTTACTCTTTGGATCATAAGTATTGTTGGAGTTTACATTTCTTCTATTGGGCACCATTTCTATACAATGGCATACACTAGGTCAGTTTATGAATCGTAATTCATAATTCAAAACATGTAAAATAACTAACATAAATTGAGAAATTTATGGACATAATCCATAATCACAATATTGTTTTCCTTGAGGATGTATATACTTCTAAACCCTTCATAGTGGTTTGTAAAGAAAACGAAAATTATCCTAAGCATATCCCCCATGAGTGTCGTAACCAAGAGTGCAGCAAGGCCCGTTGTCGTGCATCAGTTCCCGTTCGAGTCTAGCACAAAGCGGTGTTTTCGGGTTTTACCCCTAGGTACATATGGGCTAGAGCCACCTTTACCTGCTCGTATCCAGACAGAGATGTATTTTCTAGGGAAAACTCACAAAATCATTACATGACAAAAATTCTAGGAAGTTCTTCTACACTAATCTTTGAAGTCTATCTTACGGTAATGTGCTCTAATCAAAGTTTATCTAAATCTAGTTTCCAAGGTTGTTGTCAAACTTACTATGATACCAACTGTAACAACCTGACCCTAGATTCCCAGAGTATGTGTATTATTTTAATACATTAGCATGGTTACAAGGAATCAAGTCCCAAAAGAGGGATCAGTTTAGCAGTCTTGGAAAATAGATTGCCTTTATGAACAATACATCACACTTTCTAACATACGACACAAAAAAATAGTTCTTTGAGAACACCATTATTCCCTTTTTCATAACTCTGCATATCAATCATAATACACTTCTTAGAATCCTGTGAAAATAAAACATAATAAAGGGGTGAGATCAAATGCCCAGTAAGGGTAAATAATTTAGCGAAACATATAAACTTTTATGGACATATGTGTGATAAAAAAAGACTTTTTAAACATAAAATTCAACATAATATGAAAAAAATAAATCAAACATTACCATATAAACATGTACATGGATATTCTACTAGTCGAATAATCACATGTAATAACTAATTTCATATTGAGGGAATGCCTAACACTGGACATCATTACCACATAGTCAAGGCCCTTAGCCAAGACTACAAATAAATTTTTTTTCAAGGCCTTATGCTGAGACACTAGTTTGTCTCATTAGACCTACCGATGCATCGAGGAGATATAGCGGGCTCCACCGTCACTTACTAAGTCCACTGCATTCCTCATATGAAAAAGTTCAAACATAACATAAACATTCGTATTAAAACTAGCATACGAAATGTCATTACATTAACTATAAACCATGAATGGTATAAAAATAGAACATCCACAGTCAAACATATCATAAATCATTCAATAAAACATGTATGATTTTATTATAATAAATAAACCTCAATCAAAAATAATATCCAGTAAAGGATGTTGACATAGTTTAAAATGATGAGTACAAATTTTTGAGAGAAATATCCTTTTTGTAAAATAATTTAAAAGTCACACATTTATAAAGGAAATAATTTAAAATATACTTTTGAATCAAAGTGTCCCATACCACTTTGAAACTTTTGAAAAGAATTATCATTTCAAAACATTCATGTCCATATAAATGAATCCTTAAAATCATTTTGAAAACATGGACATTAATTAAAAAGATTTAGAAAGATAAATATTTAAATCATTTAAAATTCTGATCTTGATAACGAGTACCTTTCAAAAATCCTTAAAATATTCATTTTGAAATAATTTTTATGAAAAATGGACATGGATGAAAAAAATTTCCCATTAAATACTTACACATAAACAATCTCTGATAATAATGAGATTAAGTAATTAACCCTTACCTTGCACTTTCCTTTAGTCGAGGGTACGTTTAACCTCCTGTATGAAGATCGCAGTATGTTATTAAATTATCCAAGAACCATATTAATATTAATGATATCATACATGATTCATTTATGACTTTATACTACCCATTTAATAATAATTTCCATGTTAAATTAACATTTCGGGTAATAATCGTTTTCTTTATCGTTTGTGTTTTAACTTGTTACTCTAAATTGTATCACTTAGATCAAGATTTAAATACATCCAGAATATAAAACCTGATTTATATATCATATATATTTAAAATATAAATATATATAATAGTCATATATATGAGATTAAAATCACCGTTTATGGAGACGGTAGTCCGTACGTACGCATAAACGCTATTTCCGTTTTCGTTTCGTATTGAACAAAACTAAGTGAATAAGATATATGTAAGTACATAAATAAACACACACACACACACACACACATATATATATATATATCCAGTAGCATTATTATTTCATATATTACATACTTATTAGTAATATATATTTTTATAATCATTGATGAATGGTGAACGTGGAAATGAATCTCATCGCATCGTGGTGACGATAATCCGTACGTACGCACGAGCAACAATATCATTTCCTTAACGGTGTGGAATTGGATGGTATATTAATTTTACAGAGACATTATCATTTTATTTTCATTATTTATATACATATTACTCATCATTATATCCATCCAAATAACATAGTGTTGGATAACAAATTACACCACGACGTGGAGATGGTAAGTCGTACGTATGCACGCATGGTGACATTATCATTCATAAGATGGATAGACTAATTCATATAGTTGTTCCATATTTATAATAATATCATAGTATATATAAGATACTTTAGTTTTTATTTTATAATGGAAACAACAAAGAAAGAGTAAGTGGAAGAATAAGAGAACTTGAAAGAGGGTGGTGAAATCATTACCTCTTCTTCAGGTTCTTCCTTTTGATTTGACCAAAGGGCTCTTAAGCTTAGATTTCTGACCAAATAAAGTCCTCTAGGATGAAGGTAGGATAGTTGGGAGGATATTTGGGCAGGTTTTGGTCGATCCAAATGGCTTTGGAGGTGTTAATTTCAGAGAAGGGGAAGCGCCCTTTTATAAGAGGGGTGAGGGACAATTTAGGAAAAGATTAAAGTATTAATTTATTATACAATCATATTCGGATTATAATGGTTCCAAATGAATTTATTTCGAGCCTTAGGTGGTTATGGGTCGAAATACACTCAACCAAAAGGTTTAATACAAGTTCAGGTTACCATGTTAACCTTATCTTTTAGATTTAACTCTTAGTTAAATAGTTTAACTTTTACTATGTCTTCTTGTATTCTTACTCTATATGGTTAATAAACTTACTCTAAACTTCCAAGAGAACCTAAAGTGGCTCATTAATGAAATATATAATATTATTTAATCTCTTTGGCCAAACCTTTCATTTTTAGGAATATTATATCTACCAATGATATATTATTTTTTTAAATATTAATTTATGTCAATTTTGACACTATCTGGTATTTTGTTTTTGAAAGTCATCACAACATTATTACTTTGAAAAAGATAAATTTAATCATACCTAACATGTCATATTAACTTATAAAAATCGTAGATTTTATAAAAACTTTTAAATTATATTTATTTTAATATTTATAATACCATTTATTTTATTCTTTCATTAATAAGGTAATTATTTCATCATCATTTTGTCATTAATAAATTTAATTATTTAATCTATAAATATTATAAATAAAATAACATTATTTAGGAAAGATTTTTATCTTTATAATTAATATTTATATTAGAATTTATCTTATATATAACCCTATATTAAAAATGGTTTAATTATTAAACTTTGATTTTAACTCTTTTAACTCTTCTTTAAATTAAATTATAATAAAAGTCTTAATCTAATCCAGGTGGACCTAAATGGTCATCTTTTATTACTAAGGTTGTTTTTAGTCAAATTAAACTTATAAAATAGAATTAGGACATGTTTTAGGGTAATAATAATATCAGTTTTACCCTTAATTACCCTATTTACTTTTAACCGTGGTAAATACAAGTAAAACGCTATTATTCACAAAAAATATTTTTATCTTATTGACCCACATTTTACTCTTTTATATTAACCGTGTCTCCAAGATTTTATAAATTCAACTCACAGAAGCAGTAAAATTAAGTTTTTTGTGAATTTAAAAATTCTCCTAGAAGGTGGGTAAAATATGGTGAAAAGTTCGATAAAATTTTTATATATCTAAAATTATTATAAACTAACTCTAATGAATTAAATTGAAATTATATAGGTATTTTGTATCTACGTTGACCTAAAATAAATTTAAATAAAATAATTAAATATTTAAATAAAAATTCAGTTTTAAACTATAACTTAGTGTTTGTCACTATTCATCAAAAATTAAAAGTTTTCAGAAAAATACCAAAAAATCACCCTAAGATAATTTTGATATTCCGAATTCAATAATTAAGTCTATTTTACCATATTAAAAAAATATATGTTTCATTTATTAATTTAAAATTAATTCCCACTGATAAAACACTATTTTATTGAATATTTTATTGATAATAAATGATATAATTTCCTCACATTGTGTTAAATATGTTTATTTATAAAATATTTGGGATTTGATCATTCATTTGAAAATTTGGTGAAAATTCCAGTTTTACCCTTAATAGTGCACTGTAGTATGTAGAAGCTAAATATTTTTATGTTTATTATTTGAATTTGAAATTTTGTAACAGTGTTCCTAACTTAATTATCTACAACTTTTATTCATGACACTAAAGCTAAATAGTTCATTTGGTTGTTGAAATTGGGCCATGAAGTCAAAGTTGGGCTGGGCTCTCCAGAATGGAGAAGGTTCTGTATTTGGGCCATATATTCTACATACGGGCTTGGATTGAGCCCAAATTTTGATGAAGGATCGGGAACATGATGTGGCACAACTCATCCTTCTGGAAGGCCGGCCAATTCACGCGTTTTGGTGGTCAAATGGGCGGTGCAAGTTGTCATAAAATATTTGGCCGAATTTCCACATTCACACTTGAAACCACTTGTAACCTCTCCTCCCCTCCCCTCTATAAATTGGAGTTTTTCTCATTTGGAGGGGTTGGGAAGTGCATTGGGAAGTTGAGGGCAGAGAAGAAGTGGATCCACTCCAATTATCCAACCATTTCAATAAGGGTAGCTCTTGAAGCAAGGATCCCTTCGACGAAGCCTTCTTCTTCTCCTTCATGTTGTAATGATTTTGTTTATGTAATAAAATTCTTTGTTCTTCTTTTATTTCTTCTCTTTTCTTCTGTTTTGTTTAAATTTCTTCTTCTATTAATCTTCCTAATTGGGCTGGAATTCTTGAGTAGAATCGTTATTGGGTTATACCCATTTTAAACCTTTGCACATGCAAAACGCTTCTACGATGATTACGCCACCCATGGAAGAGTAGTCTTTTAGTAATCGATCTATCTTCTACCCTCTTCATTTAATTATTTTGAATCAATGAGATACTGTAATTCACTTAATATGATCCATGAATTGTGTTTATAAATTGTAAGAAACTAAGCAAGCAATTGAACAATTAACACAAAAACACGCGAGGTCGGGATTTTGTGTAAATTGTGAGAGCGCGATCTTAATCGGTAATACAAGACCACACGGGATAAATTTGTAGAGTTCAAATATAATCCCTAAACACAATTCATCCTCATTTCCAGAATGGATATGTGCCTTAATTTACCACTGATCATAATCTAATCTTAGAACATCAATCAAAGCAGGGTGCTGCGATTGCACGTTCCAAAGTTAGCCTAGGTTTAAATTCACATCATCTTTGTGGTAAAGTTAATTATCGTAGGGTTCGGGATTTAACAAATTAAGGGATCATAATTAAGTGAATGTTAATTTAAATGATAATGATTAATAATAAAGTGAAGAGGTAGAGTTATATCGATTACGCTTTTTAAATAGATTTCTAAAAAAACATCTTCTTGTTGTGTCATTTAAATTGAAATTCATTTCAAAACTAAAAACAAAAAAAATTATACAATCTTCTTCCAGAAAACTTCTTCTAGATTCATAAACTACAACAAACCCCAATCCTTTAAAGTAGTGTTTTTATTCTATTCTATTTTATTTTATTTTTTTAGAATACCTCTAATAAGTTGTTAAATTCACTTCCTCCTTTGAGAGACGACCTTGGTCAGCCACTCTGCTGCACTTAAGTACCCCAAATCACACTAATCATTTGAGGGCGCCCACGACAGCGCTCTTTCAAATTGGCGCCGTTTCCGGGGAGGCAAGTAATTATTTCAACCAATTAGAGGTATTTATTTTATTTTATATTTTATTCTCTTCCTCTCTTCTTTCTTTCTTCTTTACCCAATCTGAATTTTCTTCTTCTTCTTTTATTTTCTTCTACTTCTTTTTGGACCATCAAATCAAACTTCTCATTTTTATTTTACTATGGTCCACCTTCTTTCTTTTCATTTTTATTTGATCTATGACACGAACTAATCCCGAAGATCTCTTAGATCTTGACCCTGAGATTGAACGCAGCCTTAGGGCACGAATCAGACATTCTCAGTCTACGGGAAGTTTCAACATTCAACCAGTTGGAGAATTACTCCAATATCAGAATATTGAAATTGGAAGCAATTCAAATTCAATCATAAAACAAGAACCAATGGCTGGAAACAATGGAAATGAACTTAATAGAACCATTCGAGAATTGGTTGCACCTGATATTAACTATCAACCAAATTGTATTGCATACCCAAATCTCGAATCGGACTTCGAACTGAAATCTGGGTTAATTCACTTACTTCCAAAGTTTCATGGACTCTCTGGTGAGGATCCTAATAAACATTTGAAAGAATTTAATGTGGTTTTCTCAACCCTAAAACCTAGAAATGTCTCTGAAGATCAAATCAAACTAAGAGCATTCCCATTCTCACTTGATGGAGCTGCGAAAGATTGGATGTATTATTTACAACCCGAAGATGTAACTTGTTGGAACGATTTGAAATGTCTTTTCTTGCAGAGATTTTTTCCAGCATCAAGGACCACATCCATTCGAAAGGAGATATCAGGGATCAAGCAAGCCCAAGGGGAGTCAATGTATGAGTACTGGGAGAGATTTAAGAAGTTGTGTGCAAGCTGCCCACATCACCAAATCAGTGAGCAACTCCTCATCCAATACTTCTACGAAGGACTCACACCCATGGAGAGGAGCATGGTGGATGCTGCAGCTGGAGGAGCATTGGTGGACAAAACACCAGTAGCTGCACGAGCATTGATCGAAAAAATGGCCCAAAACTCTCAACAATTCGGTGATAGAGGTACACCACATGTTCGAGGAGTACATCAAGTAAGTCCTTCTTCTCTTGAAAGTCATTTGATTGATACTAAGTTAGAAGAATTGACAACTATGGTGAGGCAGATTGCATTGGCTCAAAAGACATCCCAACCCCCTCCTTCAAGGCCTTGTGGTATTTGCACTGAGTCAAGCCACCCAACTGACTGTTGCCCACAACTCCAAGAAACAGAAGATTGTGCAGCAGTGTTCCCTGGGAGACCATTTCAGCAGCAACAACAACAACCATATCCCCAAAAGAAGTTTGATCCAACATACAACCAAGGGTGGAAAGATCTAGCGGACATGAGGTATGGCTCTGGACAACAACAAAGGCCCCCTTTTCAACCAAACTTCCAGCAGCCTCTACCTTACCAACAGGGTTTCCAACAACCCCAAAGGAGATTCGAAGCTCAAACATCAACGAGTCAGCAACAAGGGAATATACAACACAAGGTATACTCTAACACTAATGATCTTTTGAAACAAATTGTTCTTAATCAACAGAATGAGCTGAAGAGTCAAGGTTCGGAGCTGAGAGAGTTGAAGACTCAAATGAGTCAGATTGCCACCGCCGTCCATGAACTTGTGAGTAAGAATTCTGGAAATCTACCTTCCCAACCCACTCCAAATCCAAAGGGGAATGTTAGTGCCATCACATTGAGAAGTGGGAAGCAAATGAACGATACATCTGCACCTACCATTCCACCGGGATTCACCTCAACTTCAGAGAAGCCGCATTCCATACCAACTGATGAACAATCCAAGGAGAAAGATAAAGGTAAGAAAAAGATTGATGATGTTCCTCCTAAACCCCTTCCTTTTCCAAACAGGGTTGTTCAAACCAAGAAGATGGCTGAAGAAGCAATGAAAAAGGAGGTTTTGGACACATTCAAGCATGTGGAGATCAACATTCCTCTACTTGAAGCCATTAAGCAAATTCCAAGGTATGCGAAATTCTTAAAAGAACTTTGTACCAATTGAAGAGGGCTCAAGGGGAATGAGAGGATCAACCTTGGAAGGAATGTCTCGGCACTCATTACACCAACTCTAGCAATGCCAACAAAGTGAAAGGATCCTGGGACATTCCCCATCCCATGTACCATAGGGGAGTTGCACTTCTCTGATGATCTTTGTGATTTGGGAGCTTCCATAAATGTGATGCCTCACTCTGTATTCTCTTCCTTACAGGTTGGTGAGTTGAAGCCAACAAGAGTAGTGGTGCAATTGGCGAATAGAGCTACGGCATATCCAGCGGGAGTCCTTGAGGATGTACTTGTCCGGGTAAGAGACATGATCTTTCCAGCGGATTTCTATGTTCTTAACATGGAGGATGATCAGGTAAGTTCTCATTACCCCATTATCTTAGGTAGACCCTTCCTCAAAACTGCAAAAACTATCATAAATGTCAATGAGGGTACACTTTCCATGGAGTTTGGAGATGAAGTTGTGATATTTAATGTTATGGATTCCATGAAGTACCCCTCAGAGGACCATTCTGCTTTTTTTATCTCCCATTTTGAACCACCAAGTAAAAACATCATGAAATTGGATTGTCCTATGATTAGGGAGATTATGAGTATTGGTTCTGGTTTAATGACTAAGAGAACTTCCACACCTGTTTCTAATGAACAAGACTCTCTAAGATTTGATTTTGAAATGGAATCATATTCTGATTTTGATCATGTGAACTCTGATTATGACATGGCTATTGAGTATGCTGATGGATTTGGTGCTTTATTCTCTGATTGTGATGATTTTTATTCTGATACTGATGTTCATTGTGCAGATATGTCTGTTGCATCAATTTCTCCATCCATACATCACCCACCTACATTGGAACTCAAGCCATTGCCCCCAAATCTCAAATATGCATACTTGCTCAGTGGTGATAGATTACCTGTCATAATTGCTAACAATCTCTCTTTTGAACATGAAGAAAAACTTTTGAATCTTTTGAGAGATAACATTAGGGCAATTGGTTGGACATTGGCAGACATATCAGGTATTAGCCCCTCCATTTGCATGCATAGGATTCTCTTGGAGGATGGGGCTAAACCGGTGAGACAGCCATAAAGGAGACTAAATCCCACCCTCATAGAAGTTGTTAAGAAAGAAGTTGAGAAATTACTTGAGGCGTGTGTCATTTACCCTATTTCTGACTCACAATGGGTTAGCCCTGTTCAGGTTGTACCAAAGAAAACTGGTTTCACTGTTATAAAAAATGAAAATGATGAGTTAGTTCCTGTGAGAGTACAAAACAGTTGGCGAGTGTGTATCGATTATAAGAAACTAAATCAATCCACTCGTAAGGACCATTTCCCACTTCCATTCATTGACCAGATGCTTGAGAGACTAGCTGGGAAGACACACTATTGTTTCTTGGATGGATTTTCTGGCTATTTTCAGGTTCCCATTGCAGCAGAGGACCAGGAGAAGACAACATTCACCTGCCCATTCGGTACCTTTGCTTACCGGAGGATGCCATTTGGACTTTGAAACGCCCCAGGTACCTTCCAGAGATGCATGGTGAGAATTTTCTCAGATTTCATTGAGACCCGTATGGAGGTATTTATGGATGATTTTACAGTTTATGGGTCCTCATTTGATGAATGTCTCTCTAGTTTGGGTGATGTGTTGCATCGTTGTATTGAGAAGAATCTGGTCTTAAATTTTGAAAAATGTCATTTCATGGTCGAAAAGGGAATTGTATTAGGTCATATAGTCTCACAACATGGAATTGAAGTTGATAAATCTAAGGTAGACATTATTTCATTCCTCCCATATCCTACATGTGTGCGTGATGTTCGATCATTCCTTGGGCATGCTGGATTTTATCGACGCTTCATCAGAGATTTTAGTAAGATCGCTCTACCCTTATCTCGATTGCTTCAAAAAGATATTGACTTCAATTTTGATGATTCATGCAGGGTATCATTTGATGAGCTGAAGAAGTGTCTGACCACTCCACCAATCATACAGCCCCCACGGTGGGACCTTCCATTTGAGCTTATGTGTGACGCCTCCAACTTCGCGGTTGGAGCTGTCTTATCTCAGAGGGTGGAGGGACGTTCACATGTGATCGCCTATGAATCAAGGACGCTAGATTCAGCCCAATCAAACTACACTACCATAGAAAAGGAGTTTCTTGCTGTCATATTTGCTTTAGATAAATTCCGTTCATATTTATTGGGCTCTAAAGTAGTTGTTTTTTCTGACCATGCAGCTTTGAGGTGCCTCCTAAAGAAGACAGATGCAAAGCCACGACTTATCCATTGGATGCTCCTTCTTCAAGAATTTGATATTGAGATAAAGGACAAGAAGGGATCAGAGAATTTGGTGGCGGACCACATGAGTAGGCTTACTCTCACACTAGAGGATGACACCTTGGATCAGGTACCACTTCGGGACACTTTCCCCGATGAGCATCTCTATACCATCTCAGTTAAGTATCCTTGGTATGCTGATTTAGTTAATTACATTGTTGGCTCTGAAATCCCAGTAAATTTGAAGAAGCATCAAGTCCAAAAATTAAAAAGTGAGTCTAGGTATTATGTGTGGGATGATCCGTACCTCTGGCGCATGTGTAGTGACCAAGTCATTAGGAGGTGTATTCCAGATCATGAGTTTGAGTCTGTTTTGCAATTCTGTCATACACTTGCATGTGGTGGACACTTTGGACCCCAACGGATAGCTAGGAAGGTTTTAGACTCTGGATTATATTGGCATAGCTTGTTCCATGATGCCCATTTGTTTTGTAAGTCATGCTCTCGTTGCCAACACACTGGGAACATTTCTAGGAGACATGAGATGCCCCAACAACCCATACTATTTTGTGAGATATTTGATGTATGGGGCATCGACTTTATGGGTCCTTTTCCTAGTTAATTTGGATTTTTGTATATTTTGGTTGCTGTTGATTATGTGATTAAATGGGTGGAGGCCAAGGCCACCAGGACTGACGATTCTCATGTTGTTGTGGACTTTGTCAAAGCACAAATTTTTTGCAGGTTTGGAGTACCAAAGGCCATCATCAGTGACCAAGGGACACACTTTTTCAATAGGAATTTTGCTTCCCTCCTTCGAAAGTATGGGGTGACACACAAAACATCAACACCATACCACCCCCAAACAAATGGCCAGGCTGAGGTTTCAAATCGTGAGTTGAAACAAATCTTGGAGAAAACCGTGCAGCCAAATAGGAAGGATTGGAGCAAGCGCTTGGATGATGCATTGTGGGCTTATAGAACAGCATACAAGACCCCCATTGGTATGTCCCCATTTCGGATTGTTTTTGGGAAAGCGTGTCATCTCCCCATGGAAGTCGAGCATCAGGCATATTGGGCTATAAAGAAATGTAACATGGATTTGGCCCAAGCTGGAATTCAAAGGAAGTTGCAAATTCAAGAGCTTGAGGAGATTCGACTATCATCATATGAGAACTCAAGGCTCTACAAGGAAAGATCAAAAGCAGCTCATGACAAAATGATCCAACAAAGGGAGTTTCATGTTGGAGAGAAAGTCCTTCTCTATAGTTCACGACTGAAGTTGATGCCTGGTAAGTTGCGTTCCAGATGGTTAGGTCCTTATATTGTGTCTAATGTTTTTCCTTATGGTGCAGTGGAGATCACACAAGAGGACACTGGAAGGAGCTTTACAGTCAATGGGCAACGTTTGAAGAGATACATTGAGGGCCATCCTACTGATGCAGTGGATTTTATCACACTGCATGACCCCATCATCACTTGATCACATCAGGCTGTTCCTAACCCTTTCTCTTTTATATTATTTGTCCTATTTTAAAATTCTGCATTTCATGTGCATATATCATCTCATAGGTTCACATTGAGGACAATGCAATATTTTAAGTGTGGGGGAGGGAACCTTTTAGTTTAGTAATTTCAATTGAAAAAAAAACCCAAAAAAAAAATTGTGTGTTTTTCAAAATTTGTGTGTTTATTTTACAATTTTCTGTGTGTTTTTGAAACTTTTGAGCTGAAATGATTCTCATCACCATTTTTAAATCCATATCAATAAGTGAAACAATTTACCCCTTGAAACTAAGCTTAAATGAATGCTGAAATGACTTTGTTTCAAGTTCAAATATTTAGTAATTTCATGGAAAGTACACCGAATTTTGAATCCCATGCCACATCTCACTGTCTTTAAATTTGAAATCACTTTCCTGTGAGGCTTCTGAACCATTATTTTCATATTCTTTACATTCACCTCACTTCTTGAGAGAACCAAACCATGCTTGATTTAACCAGAATTTGATCTATTCCTGTCAAAACTTGAGGGTTTGAGGTACATATGTTTAAATGATTGAGGCATTTGTTTGGTATTAAAGCCCCCTTTTCAAAGAATCATTTTTTATAATGGCCTACCTTGAATATTTAATCCTTGTAGCCCTTAGAATCCATGCACAGCCTGTTAGGTTAAGCCACATTACAAGCCAATTTTCCCTATCCAACCAACTCTTGAAGTGAAATTGCATAATCTAGTTGAGCTTAAGTGTGGGGGAAGTTGTCTTGTGTTGTGCCACCACATTATGTGATACTTTGGTTGGAAAATTAAATTCTGAAGAGATGTGTTTGCTACTAAAGAAATTCATTATATTGAAAGCTGTGTCTTTTCTGGAGCTTTCATGACAAGTGAAGCTGTGCCTTTTCTGGAGCTTCTAATTGAGGTGGAAAGCTGTGCCCATCTGGAGCTTTCAAGAAAATCATGTTTGAGAAGATTGACATTTTTTATGCTGAAATGATGAATGGTGTAAACCTTTCATGACTTTTCATGATGATGGAGCTGAATTGATACTATGGGGATTGAAGAGAAGACCATATTTAAGTGAAAATTAGATTAATGCAATTTTGCTTCAAAAGAGTCAAGCCCTCCTCATTCAGCCTCAGAGTTTTTCGCATCTTAATCCTACCAACCGAAAGCCACAGAACAACCCTGAAAAGTCCTCATGATAAACATATGTCCTTGACTCACATCGGGTAGCGATGTAGGAATCTATCAAGCCTATGGTGACCCTTGTATGAGTTTGGATGAGAAAGACATTGCAAAAAAAAATTGATATTTGAGTGATGAGAGAAAATTCAAGCGAGGTAAGTGTTTTGTGCATGGGTGGATAAATGAAGTGGAAATATATTAAATGATATAAATGGAGAACTTGAAATAAGGTTTTTTATGAGGCATGATATCTTTTTTATTCTTGGTGTGAAATTGATTGATCTTAAAGATATGTGTTTTAAAATTGGTTTTGATTTGATATTGATGTTTACTTGATATGAGGTTTTGCCCAGGTGTGCAAAAGGGTAAGTGTGGGGGAGTTGATAAAACACTATTTTATTGAATATTTTATTGATAATAAATGATATAATTTCCTCACATTGTGTTAAATATGTTTATTTATAAAATATTTGGGATTTGATCATTCATTTGAAAATTTGGTGAAAATTCCAGTTTTACCCTTAATAGTTCACTGTAGTATTTAGAAGCTAAATATTTTTATGTTTATTATTTGAATTTGAAATTTTGTAACAGTGTTCCTAACTTAATTATCTACAACTTTTAGTCAGGACACTAAAGCTAAAGAGTTCATTTGGTTGTTGAAATTTGGCCATGAAGTCAAAGTTGGGCTGGGCTCGCCAGAATGGAGAAGGTTCTGTATTTGGGCCATATATTCTACATACAGGCTTGGATTGAGCCCACATTTTGATGAAAGCTCGGGGACATGATTTGGAACAAATAATCCTTCTGGAAGGCCGGCCAATGCACGGTTTTTGGTGGTCAAATGGGCGGTGGAAGTTGGCATAAAATATTTGGCCGAATTTCCACATTCACACTTGAAACCACTTGTAACCTCTCCTCCCCTACCCTCAATAAATTGGAGTTTTTCTCAATTGGAGGGGTTGGGACGTGCATTTGGAAGTTGAGGGAAGAGGAGAAGTGGATCCACTCCAATTCTCCAACCATTTAAATAAGGGTAGCTCTTGAAGCAAGGATCCCTTCGACGAAGCCTTCTTCTTCTCCTTCATGTTGTAATGATTTTGTTTATGTAATAAACTTCTTTGTTCTTCTTTTATTTCTTCTCTTTTCTTCTGTTTTGTTTAAATTTATTCTTCTCTTAATCTTCCTAATTGGGCTGGAATTTTTGAGTAGAAGCGTTATTGGGTTATACCCATTTTAAACCTTTGCACATGCAAAACGCTTCTACGATGATTACGCCACCCATGGAAGAGTAGTCTTTTAGTAATCGATCTATCTTCTACCCTCTTCATTTAATTATTTTGAATCAATGAGCTACTGTAATTCACATAATATGATCCATGAATTGTGTTTATAAATTGTAAGAAACTAAGCAATCAATTGAACAATTAACACAAAAACACGCGAGGTCGGGATTTTGTGTAAATTGTGAGAGCGCGATCTTAATCGGTAATACAGGACCACACGGGATAAATTTGTAGAGTTCAAATATAATCCCTAAACACAATTCATCCTCATTTCCATAATGGATATGTGCCTTAATTTACCACTGATCATAAGCTAATCTTAGAACATCAATCAAAGCAGGGTGCTGCGATTGCACGTTCCAAAGTTAGCCTAGGTTTAAATTCACATCATCTTTATGGTAAAGTTAATTCTCGTAGGGTTCGGGATTTAACAAATTAAGGGATTATAATTAAGTGAATGTTAATTTAAATGATAATGATTAATAATAAAGTGAAGAGGTAGAGTTAGATCGATTACGCTTTTTAAATAGATTTCTAAAAAAAACATCTTCTTGTTGTGTCATTTAAATTGAAATTCATTTCAAAACTAAAAACAAAAAAAATTATACAATCTTCTTCCAGCAAACTTCTTCTAGATTCATAAACTACAACAAACCCCAATCCTTTAAAGTAGTGTTTTTATTCTATTCTATTTTATTTTATTTTTTTAGAATACCTCTAATAAGTTGTTAAATTCACTTCCTCCTTTGAGAGACGACCTTGGTCAGCCACTCTGCTGCACTTAAGTACCCCAAATCACACTAATCATTTGAGGGCGCCCACGACAGCGCTCTTTCACCCACTGTCAAAACCAAAATGCATATTTTTAATAAATAATAACTTTCAAAAGTTTGACACTTGTTTATATCCAATTTAAAACTGAAATTACTAACAATGACCAGAATTAGATTAAATGGTAAAAATATAATCTATTTATACTTACAAACCATTAAAATTTATAATTTAACACTATAAATTATTTTTATTAAAAAAGTTGTTTTCAGTTAAAATATAGAATTTTTCACTATTCACCCAAATATGAAAGTTATCAGAAAAACACAAAAAAAATTATTAATACGAAATTCCTATGTCTCGATTCTAAAGAAGAAGCTTATTTTGTAAAATTGAATATATAAAAGATTCAAATGTTGGATTTAAAAAGGGTTCACCATTAAAAGTTGGTAAAAGTATATTTTTTGAAAAATACTTCTTTTATTTGAAAAAAAAAAGAATTTGTTCTTACATTATGTCTAAGAAACGAATAATATGGATTCTAAAATTATAAGGATTATATATAGTTCAAAATTCAATTAATACTATTCATAACTGCTTTTGAATGACTAGTTTGGTAAGTTGTGGTGTGCTTCAACTCGATGTTGCATGTAGTGTATGTTACTGAATTACTTTGAAGAACTAATGTAATATGAAATATTAGGGTGTTACCGAAACTATTAATAAATTAAAAGAAATAAATGAGAAACAATAATTTAAAAAAAAACCAAATTAATATTTTAGAAGTTTTACCTATTGAAGTAATAGGATATATGTTTTGGTTTCAGTATATTGTTCTTATGCAAATGAAATAATAAAAAAACAATAAATATATTGAAACTGATGAGATAAAATAGGATGATACCGAATTTTTTAGTACCGATATAATAATCCACAACAATATTCCAATACCAATATTGATATTTCAGTATTGGTAAGGTAATCATAATGCCGATTGTTTAATACTGAAAAATTAATACAATATCGATAGTTTAGAATTGATTAGATGATTTAATATCGATGCTCTAAATCAAGTACAAAAAAATTGTGCAACCAAAACATAAAACCGATAAAATTTAGAAACTAAAAATAAATAAAATTGATAAACTATAAAATAAAAATTGAAATTGATAAACTGTAAAAAAATTGAAATCGATAAACTGTAAAACAAAAAGTAAAACCGATAAACGATAAAAAAATAAGTAAAACCGATAAACTATAAAACAAAAAGTAAAACTGATAAACTGTAAAAAAATTGAAATAGTAAAACTTATTGAACTTAAAGAATGAAGAATAAAACTATTAAAATAAGTATACTCCCCCTTTGAAAAGGAGTAACTCAATGTAAGGGTTTGGATTAAAGAAGAAATAGATGTGAATGATTACATTACAGTGATCATTCCTAGTTTCTATTTAGCGTATTCAAATCTATGAGAAGATAATGGTTTTGGAAAATGTCATCATGTTATTCTTGTGTTCCGATGAATTGAAACAATATCTCATTTTTGTGTGTGATCTGTAAAAAAGTGATGCCTAATGTCTATGTGTTTTGCACGTGAGTGATGTGCAGGGTTTTTACTAAGATTAATGGCACTAGTATTATCACATAGTATTTGAGTTTTTGAGAAACTCATGCAATAGTCAATGAGTGTGTGTTTCATCCACAACACCTGAGCAGAAAAACTTCCAATAGCTACATATTCTTCTTTAGTAGTGAAGAGTTCTACAAAGTGTTGGTTCTTTCATGACAAAGAAACCAAAAAATCTCTTAAAAATTGACATGTCCCTGATGTACTCTTTGTATCCATTCTACATCCACCAAAGTCAGCATCTGAAAAAAAAATTCAAAACAAAATCATTTCCAGAAGAATTTAATAGTCTTAAATCCATAGTTCCCTTTATGTCGCAAAAAAAATATTTTCACTACTTTTAAATGAGATTATTTTGGATTAGATTGGTTTCTTTAAAATAAGTATACCAAAAACATTAAGTCTAGATGACTATCCGTCAAGTATAACAAACTTCCTATCATACCTCTAAAAGTTGTTTGATCCACTAGTTTCTCAGCTTCATCAAGATCAAGTGTATTTGAGGTACCAATTGGAGTGATGATACTTTTAGTATTTTCATATCTATACTTTTTGGGTAGGTATTTGATATACTTATGTTGGGATACATAGGGTCCTTCTAGTTTTTGAGATATTTGAAAACATAAAAATAATGTTAACTCACCCATCATACTCATTCCAAACTCATATTTCATTAGTTTTTCAAAATAATTAGTTAAGGATTTTGGAGTTGATCCGAATATAATTTAATCAATAAATATTTGAACAATAAATAAATCTTTATTCTCATTTTTTATAAAAAGAGTTGGATCAGCAGTACCTTTTTCATAAATGTTTTGTAAATGAAAACATCTGAGTCTATCATACAATGCTCTTGGGGCTTGTTTAAGACCATTCAAAGACTTTGTATGTTTAAAAACATTATCATGATGTTTTGGATCTACAAAACTAGTGGGTAGATCAACAAAAACTTCTTCTTGAACAAAACCAATGAGAAAAGAACATTTTACATCCATTTGAAAAAGTTTTAAATCGAAGTATGTTTCAAAGGATAATAGAATTCGAATAGATCCAAGTCCAGCTACCGGAGCATAGGTTTCTTCATAGTTTATTCCCTCTTGTTCATTATAGCCTTTAACAACAAGTATTGCTTTATTTTTTACTATAACTCCATTTTCATCACATTTGATTCTGAAAACCCATTTCACACCAACTATAGTTGTTTCTTTAGGTCTTTCAACCAAGGTCCATACTTGATTGATCTCAAATAAATTTAGTTCATCATTCTTTGCCTTAATACAATCTTTATCACCTAAGGCTTCATTTGAAGTTTTTGTTTCGAATTGAGAAAGAAAGAAAAGATGTTCTACTTCATTTCTCAAGGAATTTATGGTCTTTATAGGTTGATTTACATCTCCAATAATATTATCACTCAGATGATCCTTAAGAAACAATTGATTTTGGTTTTGTAAAACTTGTTCATAAACATATTATAGAAAATATTCTAGAGAAAATGTTTCAAAAACATTTTCTGGAGTATTCCCCTTATCAGAAGAGTTTTCAATCATAGGTTGATAATTAGTTTGTGAAAATACACCAGTTGATATAGGTAGGGATTTTTTTTAAAAGGGATCAATTTCATCAAATTTAACATGCATTATTTCTTCAACAGTACAAGTTTTTTTATTGAAAACCCTATAAGCCTTAGAAGTTGTGGAATAACCTAGAAAGATTCCTTCATCAGAGTTGGGTGAAAATTTATATAAATTTTATTTTGTATTCAATATGAATACATTGCATCCAAAAACACTCAGGTATGAAACTTTTTGGTTTTCAGCCAGTCCATAATTCATAAGGTGTTTTATTAAGAAAATTTCTAGTTAAAACATGATTTATAGTATAACATGAAGTACTAACAACTTAATCTTTGAAATTATTAGCAATTGATTCTTCACTCAACACGGTTCATGTTACATCTTGAATATTATGATTCCTTCTTTCAACAATGCCATTTTTTATGGGTTCTTGGAGATGAAAATTTGTGAGTAATACCTTTTTTACTACAAATGGTTTCCAAATCAGAATTTTGAAATTCTCCACCATGATCACTACATATAGTTATAAATGGTAGTTTTTTCCCATTTTTAACTTGGGCTCTAAAATTTTTGAAATAGAAAAAGGCATCAGATTTATTTACTAGAAAATAGACCTATATAAATCTATTATAGTCGTCAACTAAAACAAATACATAGTATTTTCCTTTGATGCTTCCAGTTTTTATAGGACAAAAGAGATCCATGTGCACTAACTGTAATGCTTTAGAAGTTGAAACCTCATTTATTGATTTAAATCTAGTTTTATGTTTCTTTCCATATTAAAAAATATCACAAACATTTGAAGAATTTAATCTATGATCTGATAGATCCTTAACAAGTATTTTCTTTTATAGTTTATAAATGTTCCTTAGGTTGCAGTGTCCTAACCTTATATTCCATAACCAAGATTGGTCTTCCATTTCACTTAATCAGGGTAAGTAAAGGATTCTAAGATCTTCTAATATGATTGTGTATACATTCTCATGCCTATGAGCAGAAATAATGAATTCAAACTTGGAATTGTGAACTAATCATTTATCATTCCTAAAATTCACAAGGTAACCTTGATCACATAATTTACTTATTCTTATAAGGTTTTGATTAAGACCTTTCACAAACAAAACATTTTAAATTAAAACTTTTCCTAAAAGAATTATATTATATATACCAATGATCTTTCCCTGAGCATTATCTCCAAAGGTCACTCTTCCACCTTTCATTTTAATAATCTTTTCAAGGAAATCTTTGTTACACATGATGTTTTGTGAACAAACACTATCCATGTACCAAATTTTCTTGTTTTTGGTACACTTCTTGTTTTCCTAAAAAGGAAACAATTATTTTTTCATAACCCAAACTTGTTTGGATCCGGAAATGTTAGATAAAAGAATTTTGGGAATCCACATTTGTTTTTCAAAATGGGATTTCTGGAATCCTAAATATTTAGTTCTATTAAGATAAAAACAACTTTCCCAATGTCCATCACATTTACATTTGGTACAAAATGTAGTACTTTGTGGAACAAAATAGTTTTTGGTAAAAATGGGTTTTTAGTGAGTGTATCCAAATCCATATGTATTCTATAAAGGTTTCATTTGAGAATACAAATTACCAAAATTTTCCTTACCACTGGTAAAGTTTGATAAAAGTTTCTTAAGAGAATAGATTTTATATTTCAATCTAATGACTAAATTATCATTCTCACAATAAATAGTTTTGGAATTATTTTTGGTTTCATAAACACATTTCATTAAAACAGGATGTTCAGGGTCTTTAGAAAGTTTATCCTTATCAGAACATACTTCCTTAATATACATTGAAGTATTTTAAAAATCAAGAGTTTTATGATAAAGATCTTTAGACAGATCTGATACTTCTTTTGTAAGAATATATATTCTAGAATTTTCCTTATCAATATTTTTCTTGAGTTTTTAATTTTCTTTCTTGAGTAATTTGGAAAATCTAGAAACTTCTTCAAAGGAAGGTAAATTTTCTTCTACAGAGGGAGATTATTTGTTCGAGGTGTAAGAATATTTCTCATTAGGGTAATTTTCATTTAAAGATACATTTTTAAGGGATTCATCATTTTTTTCCTTAGACATGTAGCAATGATTTTCAATTGGTAGTCTGGCTATGAGGCATATGTTTCTCGGACCAGAAGATTCGTAATATGAGGATTCATCTGATGAATCACCACCACTTGCACTCTAAGAAACATTTTATATCAAACCTTTATTTTTCTTTGCATTGAAATACTTTTTATTATTTCATTCAGAATGTTTATCCTTTCTGTATTTTCTTTTTAGAAAAGGATAATCTGGTCTAATATTACCTTCTCTTTTCTATTTATAACAAGTGACCTCATAATCTTTCTTTTCTTTTATATATTTCCTTTTGAATCTGTATTGAAAGACTTTCTTTCCAAAAATCTTGTTCATCCTTCTATCAAGAGTGGCTAACTCATTATTTGAGTGATTACTATCACTTTATTCTGATATTATAACATCTTTCTTAGCTTTGGATCTTATTATCCTTTCTGGTGTCTTAGCTTTGATAATATTAAAGGCGACACTCCCATTATTGTTCTTCTTCATATTGAAATCAGTATCTATTTTCATTATAGTCTCGTGCTGAAGTAGAGTGCCAAATAACTAAACAATAGTGATTTTAGTAACTTTCATGTTTTTATCAAAATACGTTCTTTTTTATTCCCACTTGTTGGTCATAATATCAATGATCTTGTCTACAAGTGCATCATCATCAAGTCCTTTCTCTCCCATATATTTTACACTATTTACAATTATTATAAACCTATTTTTGCACCTTGAATACCATTTCTCAATAAGGAAAAAGAAACTCATGATATTCTTCTCAAAGCATTGCTCTTCTTGTTTCTATGACTTTAGATTTACCAAAATGTGTGACTTATAATTTCATAAAAAAATTGGTTACTTCGCAAGATGATATTTGAATATATATATTCCTAGTCATGGAACATAACAAAGTATTGTGTACCTTGTAATTCAGTTGATATTATTGTTTCTCTTTATTGGTGAAGGTACTGACTTCCTTGTTTGAGATTTTATAACCTCTAGTAAGCATGATGAAGTTTTCCACTCCATTATTAATAAAAAATGTCTTCATTCGATCTCTTTAGTACACATAATCATTCCAATCAAATATAGGTGGTCTAGTTGGGTTTAAATTTTCAATTGATCCAATAATCATTCCTTACATCTTACAAAACAACACTTTTTCTACTCCACACGTTAGTGTAGTAAGTATTTATAAACAAAATATTTTCAAAAAAAATATAATTGAATTTTTATAAGTAATACAAAACAGTGGAAACGTCCCTCTGATACCAATTTTTAGATGGTAATATAGATATATATGTATATTAGATGGAACAATACAAGAGGGGGGTGAATTGTATGTTAAAAATATTTGTATTTCTCTTAAGAAAGAACTTATTTTAAGAGGTCTTAAACTAATACAAATCACAATCAATACAACAAACCATAAAGGTCTTGGATCTGAAGGAAATACAAGATGTAATACTTTATGTATTGTAAAGAAATTGTATTTTAGGTGAATACAATAATTAGAATAATACAAATTTTAATGATTATACTATATAGCGTATATAATCTCTTAATATAATATGAATCATAATTGAAACAAATACAATTAAATTGAATATGAAAAGAAAATGGAAACAATACAATTCCCTTTCTAATACAAATAGAAGCAGAAATTTAAGAGTATTACAATTATTTTAACCCAAAGAGAAGGGTATCCTTTCACCTAGGATACAAGGTTTGTCTTACCACCACCTTGGTTTGTCCTCGATACGATGATTGATATGGATATCTTCTTATCCCAAGAAGTCCTCAATTAAGAAGTTAATCAACACCTCTGTCCTTCAAGAAATTGAAGGCCCTCTATACAATAATCAGCAGCATGTATTCCTATCCCTAGAAGCCCCCGATCGTTATTACAATGATTAGTTGCAAAAAGAAAAAACAAAGCACTTATAGAATTACAAGAACCTGGAATAGGTTGTTCACTTCTGGTGTATTCAAGGTTATCACACAAAGAAAGAGAGAAGTTACATCATCTCTCTCTATAACTTTATAGAAACAAAAGTTATGTATTCTGGTTTGAATGACCTCCTATTTATAGGCGTCAGGTTCCAACAGTCATATTTTCTCTAAAGGTAATATTTCTCCAAAAAACACAGAGGGACTTGGACACCTAGAATTACAACGGTCAAAACAAAACAAAATACATAACATCATTTTTATTGGTAAATAACCAACTCAATGACATCAGTTTAGTTATAAATAAGTAAGTACAAAAGAATAAAACAAAGAGTATGAGATACAAGAAATCAGTATTGAAGTTATGAAAATAATCTAATGCATTTCATAAGTGAAATACATAACTTGTTATCTTGGCTCATCATGATAACAATACATATCGATTGAAAATTAAAACTATATTATGATTCTTAACATGATTACGATACAAGATATTCAATCTAATACTTGGATAAAAAACATAATAAAAGAATGATGAAAAGCTCAGTGATGATGCATACCCTAGTTATGATTTTGTGATTACGATATCTGATTACGATTCAAAACTTAACCTGGTTATGATGCATGAAACATGAGATTGTGATACTATACTTATCTTGACTATGATACATGGTTATGATGTAGTATTTAACCTGGTTACGATGCATATTTAAGATGTGGTACTTAACCTGGTCATGATTTTTTATTATAATACAATACACAATCAGGTTACGATTCCTGATTATAATACAATACACCATCAGGTTAAGATTCCTGATTATGATGTAGTGTATAATCTGGTTACAATTTCTGTTTACAAAGAAATACATAATCTGATTACGATTTCTAATTTTAATTTAATTAATAATCTGGTTACAATTGAAACAACATATGAAACAAAGTAAATGAATCAACAAACACAACTTTGATAAGGATACTTCAATCATGAAAAAGAAAAAGAGTGATTACAATTGTTAAAACAACATACATGCTTAACAATATTTGTGGTTACGATATGTGTGACTTGTGGTTTCCAAAACAAATGATTGATGGGGAAGTTAAAATGTTTTTTGACTCAATAGTCCAAGACCTCAAAAGGAATTGGCAATCTTCTAGGAAGTTCATAAATTTCTTGAACCAGAGCTTGAAATAGAATTCTCTCACCGACTCTTAGTCCTCTCCCAGCACTAGTTCCATCAATTCCCTTGCCAATGGTGTCATTTTCTCTAGGTCCTCCCATGAACTAACAATGGGGAGAAACTCATCATACATTTCCCCCATTACTAGGACCCCCGAAATCTTGTGCAAGTCCCATAGGTTGATGCCGACCTCTCCATGGTAAAAATGGAAGGTGTTGGTCCTCGACAATCATCTGCTCAAAAACTCCGTCATCAGCTTCTTTGACTGATAGATGTTGAATTGAGAGGCCCAATCCACCTCATACAGGCCCACTCACCTTAGCTCTGACCCAAACTCCTCACACGAGGCACCTACCCAGTAGGCTCTGGCCCAATCGTCTGTAAAGTTGCCACCCTGGCATAATTCCCACTCGTCGGTCCACCCCTTCTCTAGGTTCCCTAGGGCCACCTTCAAAATAATATGGTACATAGGGAGAGAATTCTCTAGCTGCAATGCATTCCCATCAATGTTATTCATGTGGATATATGGGAATTCAGCGTTGAAAAGTGTGAAATCCTCCAAAGTGTGGTCATCAGCCACCCTAAACCACTGGTGCTGGCATGACTTGTTCCTAAAATAGTAAGTTTTCTCATCCCTGATTTCTTCAGATATTAATATGTCATCCCTAAGGCGAAATCCATATAGAGGCAACCTCCTACAGAGTGGGTAGTTCTTCTGGCTCTTCGACACTAGCTCCACCAGCGAATCATGGTCCGAATGGCTTCATACGAGTTCCCTGATACCCGAGCTATTCGCAATTTCTTCCCTCCGAGCGGTATCCACAAGGACCCACCTAGGATCTCCCTATTGATCCATTTAAATTTTAAAATTTGGACTATTTTTTTTCTGGTTCGGGAATCCCTTTCATGAAGCTCGTCCGCGAAGCCCATTCACGGAGCTTGGTCCCAACAAGAAATCACAGAGCCCTACCCCCACTCTAGTAGACACAATATGTGGGGTGAATTCTCATGGAGTCGAAGGAATCAATGTGCGCCACGAAGTAGAAAGGCCCGATTCACATAGATCAATCGTAAAGTGCACAGAGCTTTGCAAATCGAGAGCACTATCACCAAAATTCGAAGGCGAGAAAAGAAAAAAGAGAGGTCATCCTCCCCTATTTTTTGGTGATGACCCATTGTTCTTCATGGCACATCAGGCCATGGTGAGATTTGCGGCAATATGAACCCATGCATCGCCTCTCCCATCGCGGCCCTCCTTCATGATCCTTCTTTGTGATTGACCAACAATTTTGGAAATTGACCCTCATACTTAGACCATTGTTTTCTTCTTGACTCCAAGTCTGAGGAGGGAATTTTTTGGTGCCAAAAATATGTGCGGAGGAAAAGGAAGCATAGGAAAAGTTTAATTCAAATAGGCTGCCTTGTGAAGACAAATCGCGGAGCCCCGCAATACTGTAGTTGGCGCAAAGTGACCCCCCTTAGTAGGCACTGCGAAACAAAGAGGTGGCAGGCTCTCCGCTCTACCTGACATTTGTGAAGCCGCTGTGAAGAAAAGAGGTGGGAGAGTCTAAGATCCATCTGATATTTGTGAAACCTCCGAGAATCAAAGAGGTGGGAGGCTCCACTATCTTCCTAACTTTTGCAAATCCACCATAAATCAATGAGGCAGGAGGCTCCACGGTTACAAAAAATCACCACTTGGCTTCGTATAGAGAGATCCCTTCTTCACACCGCCTCATTCCTATAAATACCAGGCTCCCCTCGAGCCCAAAGGATGGATGTTCTGACTTTTTTCCTTCTCAGCTCTCAAATCGTGAAGCACTTTCTGCTTTTCAAAAAAGGATCTCTTCAAGGTACTTTATCATCATGAAATTCCTTTCCCTAGGATTAAACATAACCCCTCTTCAAATAGTGATGCCCTCCACAGGCCTTCTCAAAGGAAGGAGATCCCTAAGGGGACTCAGGTCTTCACAAAGCACTCATGCTTCGTGAAGTACCTTCCATACACATGTGAACCACATGCTAAGGTAGGGTCACTATGCTTCATGAGGTATACTACTACACAGTGCTATGCTTCACAAGGCACCCTTACTTCACGAAACCTTACACTGTGAGAGACTTTATTCTTCTTGAAGCACACTCCATGTGCACCTATGCCTTATACCTAGGCTAAGCCACACCACATTACAAATCATACCCCTTCGTGAAGCCCCTCTTCTGTGTGGAACACCATATCTTCAAAATGTTCTTTCATGTAATCCTTTTTTCCTTGTAAACCCTTTTCCCGTGCGACCCCCAGGTTTGTACAAAGTGATTTCAAAGTCCCTTGGTTGGTTCATGACATTGTATTCCCCAGCCATATGACTCTTTGCATAGGTACGCTAATTTATATTTCTTCTTCACATAGCCACACTAATGTCGAACCCTCAGTGGATCACTCCACGACACCCCCTTACCATGGCATTTCTGGTGCCTTCCCTTCACCAAGGGTTAAAGAGTGTTGGTTATGTATGTACTAAGGGTGATGAGTGAACCCGCCTTGTCTGACCTGCAGGACGTTAAACTTCCAAGAACCATCATCCCACGGGATGTTAAACTATGACCTCACCACATGAATCATATGAAGGGAACCCCCTCTCGGACATTCTCTACGCCTGCTCGTCTCCACGAGAGTGATATCTTCCTCACGTGGAATGAGATCTTCTCTATTGGAGCGAAACCTATTCATAGAGAAGGGTTGCCACATGGGTGTAATCACCTAGCCTTTCTTGCAAGATGTAGTACCACTACTCCTCCTATCTTCTTTCATGCCAAATATTAAAAAGATAGAGGGGCACTGGGATCATCAAAACCCCGTCCCTCTTGCTCTGGGCTTTGTCACCTGGGCCTCCATCCTGATGTAAGTTCCAATATCCATCTCCCTGGGCTATGAACCACATGTAAGCCCCTATTTTTTCTTTAGACTTCTAATCACATGTAATCCCCAATCCACTTCCCACAGACGCATGTTTCACGATGTGATCATTAGTTCTTTGCTTCCTCTTTTTTCTCACACTGAGTCTGACTCACATGGGCTTAGAGTAATCATTGACCATGGAATCCTTCTGGGGCCGCCCTAGAGTGTAAGCCCCAAACCTTTTCCAGAACTACGTGGAGATTGGTCCTTTCCAAAGAAAGGTACGTAGTAAGCCTCCCTGAGGTTCAATCCCAAAACCTATTGGTCCTGACCCCCTTCAAGTTGGTTCACCAACACCTCTTCCGAAACTATGTGGACTTTTATCCTTGCTAAGGAAAGGTACGTAGGAAGCCTCCATAAGGTTCATGCCCAACACCTATTGGTCCCGATCCCCTTCATGACGGTTCACCAAACACTCGTAAACTATGTGTAATTTTATCCTTGCCTCCTAGGAAGGGTACGTAGGAAGCCTCCCAGAGATTCAAGCCCAAAACCTACTTGACTCGTCACCTTTTGTTGGTCCATCCTTGTCCCACATGACGTTAAACTGTAACCCCTTTTCCCCCCCAGGGCATTAAACTGTACCCATTAGAACTATGTGGTATTTGAACCTTGTCTCCCAGAATAGGTATATAGGAAGCCTCCCGAGTTCCAACCCCGATCTACGGTAAGACATTGTGATCCGTGATCGATGACAATCCATTATGATCCCCGATCGACGGTAAGCCATTGCGATCCCCAACCGATGGTAAGGCATTGTGATCCCCGATCGATGGTATGATGTTGTCAACCCCAACCGATGGTAATCTATTGTGTTCCTCATTCTATGGTAATTCGTTGTAGTCCCCTTTGTTGGGACCCACATCTATGGTCTGCCCCCACGGAGTTAGGTAAACCATGGGCTGCTAACCATGTGTAAGCCCCAACATGTCATCGGGTCATTGTCCTCTATGTACACCCAAATCCTATTCCCCCATCCTGAAATATGTGGACTTTGATCCTTGACAAGGCAAGGTACATAAGAAGCCTGCCTGAGGTTCAATCTCACCAACCATGTCTCATCCTAGTCTCTCCCATGATCCTACGTGTTTCGGGAATTTCATATTCCAACCCCGAGGTTCCACTTCCTCTGGGTCCCATCCATACAGGTTTCCTGATCAGGTGTCACATCACACCACTGAACTATGTGGACTTTGATTCCCTGCCATGGGGATATGTAGGAAGTCTCCTAGAGGCTCAATCCCAACATCACTGTCACCCTCGCTTCGGCTCCATCTCACTCCCCATAGATTCTCAACAATCCATATCTATCCTGATTCCTACCCAGGAATCCATATTTAAGTGGGATCATGTCACCCATTTTCCCACTTCTCCTAACAGCAATCGGGTAACTAACTATGCATTAGCCCCAACATCAGTGTTCCCTCTAGGGGTTGTACCCATCTGATCCCCTCCCACCAATATTCTGATCAGTCTGATTTATCTCCACTAGATGTTAAACCTGTAGCATACCATGTTTTAAACATGGGAAGCTAAGGAGAACCTTAGATACATGAATATGGAATATAATTCCCCGCATTCGATATGGGATGCATGGGGCTTCTGCACCCTCAAGAAGCCTGATCATACGGGGAAGAAACCCCAAAGCACCAGTTTTCCAGTGTCCAGACATGCCAGCGATGTCCAACATGACTACTCCCTCGACCGAAGGATGCAGCCCAAACCATACCCCTTGAAATTTCCTAAAATAAGTAGTGTAATCAACCTGCGTCCATGAAGGCATGGAACTGTGAAGAGATTCACAAACAACTTCTTGATATATGAGGGAGACCCGGACTAGGTAATTAATTCCAATGAGGAATCCATGGAATGAGGAACTGACATCCCATCATCCTATTTTGATCAAGGACTAAACGTACCTAAACTAGTGACAGATGCCGCCCACCTTTGTAAAGTATCAATACCGGGCAACAAACTGTGCATCCTCTACAGACAGATGTGCGCCCCGTAGAAAGTGTTGGAAACAATTGGAGATCTATTTTATTTATTTAATATGGATATTTATTAGTATGGAATATTATTCATGAGTTAAATAAATAATTAAATATATGAAGAATGATTTGTACATGAAGCGATGGGTGGGGATCAGTTAAACATATCTCATCAATGCATCAGTAGTCTCATGAGATGAGTTAATTTGGAATCCTTATTTACATAGGTTTTTTATTGTATACATTCCCATAATATTTAACTATACCATTAAAGATCTTGATAATAGAGGTATCCTGATTTTTGAGATCATGACGTCTAATAATTAAGGAATTCCTTCATTGATAATTTTGTAATTTTTATTATCAGTGAGGTGTTCACATTGATATTATCTCTAGTTGCATTTTATTCTTAGTTTGTTGTTTAAATGGAATGTGTATTCAGTTATTTACCTTTCATTAATAATTAAACCCTATCTATTCATAATACTAAATTTATTTAAATGGAATTTCTATTTAGATATTTATCATTCCATATTGTTTATACTTATTAATTCAAGATATCTTCCCCTATACTTAACCCATACAAATTATTTTAGCTCACCCATATTTTTTCCTTTCCTATGAATACAAGAAGTGTATTAATAATGATACAACAGGATATTATAGAGGGAATAATCATATTCAAAAAAAAATTATGTTTTGATTTATGTGTTGAATAGTAATATGGGAATCCTGTAAGTATTTAGTTTACCAAGACTACTGAAATATTCTGTCCATTGGAATATGATCATGTGTATATTGTGAAAATGTAACAAAGTAAACACTAGATCTAGGCTACTGGGTCTGAAGTCCTTACAATGTCATTTTCCATTAAACGATTTCACTTAAAGACCTCAAACTAGTGGACATGCACCTATATTGATATGTTGGTGATACTGTTGCAGAAGGTAATCCCTATTGGAAAAAATATTTTCATAACATACTACAATGTCCTCAAGATGTATAAAAAACATGATTTTATAAATGAGACTATTGATTAAGAAATAAAAAAATTATATTATTCAAAAAAATATAGTGTGGATCACTATGATTATATTATTTGTTACTCATCCCTGTAAAAGGATTAAAAATTAATCATGGTCATCATATTCTTCTTGATGGATTAATGAACCATAGGAATAAAATCACTGATAAGAGAAAAATTTAATTCCCACTAACACAAAGTTCTAAAAGATTCCCTGTGTTAGTTAAAATTTTTAAACAAATGAAGGGAATTCAAAAATAAAAAAAGTGTTAAATAAGTTAACTAACATGAATAAATCTTTTTAATTGATGGACTTTGATAAGAGATACTAAGAATCTTACCAGGATGGTTATAATATTTATCTAGTCTTGGAATCATATAGTTTTAAACCATTTAAATATATGGTTAGTGTATTATATAGTATATGTCTTATGGTGTTTGTTTCATACAACCTTCCCCCATGGAAAAGTATGAAGAACCCATTTTTGTTTCATTACACTCTAATTGATGAATAAAGGGTATGCAATGATAAAATTTATTCTAATATGAAACATTTTTTTGATTACATGTAATAATTTTGGAAAGATTTTGTAATGAATTTTGATTCAATAGCTAATGAAATTTTTAGACATCAAGATGCTTCTTTATGGATAATTAATGAATTCTCAATGTATTCCAACCTATCATGTTAGAGTAATAATAGAGTATTTTATTTCCCTTGTTTCAATAAAAATAATAAATCAATATGGATTATGTATTGTGTAAATTGGGAATACCAAGGTCATAGACGATTTCTTCATCCACCACACAAGTTTAGAAAAGATACTGTTTCTTTTAATGGGAAAGGACAGTGTGAATCGACATCACAAATAATTTTTAGTTTTCAAATTATTATATAATATGACCATTAAATCAATCCTAAGGGGTATTATTTTTATTATTTGTTGCCTCTTTCATTTTCTATTATTCTTAATGTAAATAGATAGTATGGTCAAAATTGAAAAAAGTGATGTATTTTCTTTGAATTCCCTTATTAGAAAGACAATATTTTATGGAAAAATTTGGATGTGAATTATATTTATACACATGTTTATTATAATAAATTATACTATATTTTGAGCATAAAGGTGAAATCAAAAGACAATTCCAATGACTGATGAGATTTGTAAAAAAAATGGGATTAAAAATCATTATATTAAAAGTTGGATGAGGTAATAGTCTACACATTCCTATTTCATAGTTAGAAATGAGAAAAAAATGAAAGATTCCTTTCAATGTATTTTTAATAACAGAAATATTCTTAAAATTTATTTTTCAAATATTTATTATCCCAATTTATTGAGCCATTGATTGATGTTTTTAATTTTTAGACACCTTTATTCATGAAATCATCACATGAGTGATTTGAAAAATATGTAGGATAATATTTTTCAGACACTATGTCACAAAGAGAAACTATTCCTGTATTCTTTTTTTGATGTCATGGTACACATGAATGTGCATTTAACTCATGAATTCACTATTGGTGGTCTCATGAAATTTTAGTGGAAGCATCTGATAGAGTGATACTTGAATACATTAAAATGGAATGTTCACAATAGATATTAACTTGAATATTTTATTACCAAAGGTAATTTAATGGATTAATGCTCCAATTTCTATACTGCATATATTTATGAGGTTTAAAAAAATTAGAAAACCCCTCATTAATTGAAGGTCCAATTATTAAAAATGTAATGTTTGATAGAGATAATAACAAGTTGGTTTAGGCACATTAATTGGTGTTTTTCAACACTCCGTTATATATGTTTTTTATGTAGGAAGTTATAAAGTTTATTAATTATTTCTTATGCTTTTATATTTAATTTTTTTCCTTATATTTTATTTTGTCTTAATTACGGACACATATCCTTGAGTTAAAATGGGAATGGCCTCATTCCACAAATTATAATATCTAATAAATCCATTTCAACAAATCTCGTGAGTGGCTCAAAACTCACATAAATATATATATTTTATTTAATACTTCAATAATTTATCTAAGGCATAGTTTTCAGACCATTCATCCTTTGAATTACATAAAATTTATAGATTCCCAATATGTGTAAATCAGGTGCTCATATAGTGACTAAAAACTCATCAAACTAGTTGATGGTCCATTTTTTATGGATCACAGATACAAGTATTTGTATTATAAGATACATTATTACCCATTATTAATGTTAACATGAATCGAGTAATGAAAAATAATGGTATATAATGTTCATTTGTCGATGCAACTTATTACTAAAGAATATTAAAGGACACTATTATAGTTATTTACAATAATGGATTAGATTATATATTATTAAGGTGTGATTGGGTTGATTCATTTTTTTTAATGAAGATTGATCGCTTAAAATTTATATTAGAAAACATTAAAAATTTATTTTTTAAATATGATCAACTAATGTAACATCCCTAACTCGGGTGCCACTATATCTAGTGCCCCGATCTAGGTCACCACATGATTTAAGGTGTGCCTCCCCATATGCCAGAGGTTTTCCACTATCATTGAGAGTCTAATAGATCATGTGGGGAGACTATAAAAATTTTATTAAAGTATTCCATGGAATAAAAAATACAAAATAAAGGAAACTAATAAACCTTAAACATGCAACAAAAATACATTAACAAAAAATGTTTATAAGAACACAAACAAACTGTAAATATGCCATATCATGAAATACAATTCCAATTGTAAATAAACCCAAAATAAATAAAAATTGAATAATCCCTGAAACATGCCCTTACTCCAAGTCTAGATCCCTCATCCATTCACATTTTGAGCCCCAATCAACCATCTAGAATATGTCCCTTGACCTTATCCTAAAATACCATCCTAAAGTTTTCTCAGGTACCCAATGGAGACCTGAGTAGGGTGTGAGTAAAAATCAGTAGGCTACCACAAATGATGTATACAAAATAACCAGTATAAATAGATAGTTTGTGCAAGAACATAATGAATAACACCATAAATAGGAGTTAAAAATGGTTCCAATAGTTAACCAGATTCACTTTAGCCACATTAATTAGTAGTTTCATGGGTTAGGAATTTCATCAATTACACTACGACCTATTCAAATCATATAAACAATACACAGGGGAAAAATTCAATTTCTCTAGATCACTAGGGGAAAATGTTTCAACAAAACACAGAAAACATGCCTCAGAGCCTCAATCTAGGTAGTCTCATAAAATACAAATATTAGGGGTATGGAGCCTTAGTCCGACTACCAAACCCATGAATTATATGGGTGGGGTTTAGAGGCTCAGTCTTACCCAACCCATGGGTGTAGAACCTAAAGTCAATACCCCATATACCACCAAGCCATGTGCACATGCATCTTTAACCATAACACATTTACCAAAAAGAAACCATAAGCATTAAAAAATTATCATTTTCAATCAAAATTCATTCAAATCAATTTCCATCTTCATGCCATAACCCAATAACACATTTTCTACTTAAATTCCTTAGTACGTTATCCCATTTCCATTTTTTATATCTTAAACCCTTTAACACATTAATCATTTATGCATTTACTTTACAACCCATAAGAAATTTTACATATTCACTTCATTTTATTTAACCCATTCACATTATACTAAACATCCCCTTATTCCTTGTCAATGACTCGACTCAATTACCATTGTATTAATTTCATAACCCAAGATAATATTTCAATATATTTATCATAGACACTATCGCATAACCATTCAATATTACACTTAACATTTCAATTCTATGTTCAAGATAGTGGACCACCCTGTGGGTGTCCCTCATCTAAGTCTAACCAACCTCTACATCCCATGGGGATTGTGAGGGGTTCAATTCAAAATTTACCTAATAAAATTCATCATTTATACCATGGAAACCCAAAGAGACAACAAAGAATCACAAATTTAAAACCACATACACATAAATGAATTAAAAAGATAATTGGATATAAATTATAGACCACTTACCTTGATTTTACAGATAAATGATCATGTAACATTATCCTTTTATTAAAACTAAAACACCCTTCTAATAATCAACCTATGATCCACTAAAAAATATGATTTTAGGGATTTGGAAGAAGATGGTCAAAAAAACCCTAATCCATAAAACGGAAGTAAATGAGTATTAGACTCTCCAGTGGCTTTAATCTACACCCAACAATGCTCTTAACGTCTTAAAAAAGGATATAGAACCTTGGGATGTTTACAAGGGGTTTGGCTCATAACATAGGATGTTGGATGAATAATGTATTAGAAATATGAGTTTGAACACTTAAGTCCTATGGGGGAAAGGTTAATCTCAACATTTTTAATGGGGCACATAATTTGGTTGCCCGGTTGGCCGAACTGTGCACCAAAAATACATATCCCTCTATCAGAGAGGGGGCTAAGTCGCATGGTCACTTGGGGAGCCTACAAGATTTGAAAACCCATGTGGTGACCATGTGGGATGGATCTATCCAAGCCTACATGATTTATCCTTCCACCTTTCATGGTTTCTCAAACAGTACACCCTCCTCTAGGAAAGCATGGTAAGGGTGCACTGTTGCTACTAATTGTGTGCCAACCCTACAACATGAACTGGATGGACCCTTTTCCCTTATTTTGTGTCTCAAACACCCGATGCACCCCCCAAGACTTCACATAAACTAAGAAAACATTTCATTAACCATCCTAGCTAGATTTAAACTAGAAATTAAACAAAAATGTACCTTACTAGAAGTTCAAGATCTTCCCACATTTTTACCTTATAATGGCTCATCTTCAATCCTCTCTCCCATGAATCATTGAGTTTCTAAGGTAAAAATATTGGGCCACTAGGGCCTCATATCTATCTCCATCTGACAAGTATCTTCTTGAACACTACCATGTTTCCACAACACTCGAACCAAAGGCACAGTCTTGCCCTGCCAGACTCTCTCACTATGACCCAAAAGATAAAATGGATGCTCCTCAAAGGATACATTATCCTCAAGATCAACATCATCAACATCAATCACATAATATTAGATGAGGAGATATTGTCAAAGATTTGAAACATGAAAAACATAATGAATTCCACCATATAGTTGGGGAAGTTTTGATCGGTATTCCACCAGTATTATCCTCTACACAATCCAAAATGATACAAAGTAATAAGGTGCCAACATAACCTATTTCAAAATTTGATGATGACCCAAACATGGTAACACCTGAAAGAACAAAATATTACCCACCATAAACTCAGGATTTCAAAATTTTTGATCTGCATATGACTCCTTCCTACTCTAATTTGTTTCCATATGTTTCCTAATAAGTTGAACCTTCTCTGATGTATCCTTCCCAAGACTCAGCCCCAAGAACTCTGATTCCCCATCCTCCAACAAATGCAATAGAGATCAGAACAGCCTTCCAATGAGTCCCTCATATAGTGTCATCTGAATAGTCACCTGGTAACCATTATTATATGTGAACTCAATAAGAACCACATGATTCTTCTAATATCCACCAAAGTCTAGGACACAACCTCTAAACATGTCCTCTATCACTTGAATAGTATGTTCTGAGTGGTTTTCTACCAGTGGGTGGAAATCTAGACTAAAAAACACCTTGGTACCAAGTGCCTTCTATAACCCCTACTGGAATAATGAACTAAAATGCAGGTCACAATCCAAAACTATAGTCCTTGGAACCCCAATTAAACTAAACTATCTCCCGAATAAATAACTCACCCAACTTTTCCATGGTGAAGGTTTATCATATTAGTAATAAATGTTCCACCTTGTTTAACTAATCTAAAAATATCCAAATTGCATTATTTTTCTAAGGAGTCCTTGGAATACCCACCATGAAATCCATTATGAAACAATCCCATTTTAATTCTAGAATGAAAACCACCTGATCATTGATTCGTGGTCTTTACCTGCTGACAGGTGTAGTATCACATCAGGAAACCAACAACCACTTTCTTTATGTGTGGCCACCAATATTGGCTATATAAATCATGATATATTTTTGTTAAAATATGATGCACTACCCACTTCATGGAATGGAACTCAAGAACCAACTCTTCCCATAAATATTTAGGAACAACAACATGACCATGCACCTAAATAGTATAATTATCACGAAAAGTACATCCAGAAGGTGACTCTCCACCTTCAATACATTCCCTCATTGACAAACATTTGAGATCCTCATACTACCTCTCCTTGATTAGGCATAGAATCAAGGACTTGACTGACAAGGATTCAAGGGTTACCTTCCATTTCCAATTCTTCGTATCTAGATGAATCTCAAGAAACAACACCATCATCCTCCACTTGGAATTGGATTCCAAAACATCCTGATTTTGAGTCTTCAAACTCAAATCATATGAAACACTATTTCCATTACCTATCATGTAGACCAGCTTGGTATCGAAGGATTGAAAATACTCAACCCATCTTCACTTCCAAATCATCAATTCACACATCTAGAATATTTATTTAATTGTCTTATGATTGGTTTACATAGTAAACCTCTCTCCTAACAATTAATGCCTCCAATACTTGAAATAATAAACCACCACAACCAACTCAGGGTCATGCATAGGGTAATTTCATTCATGAGGCCTTAACTTCTGTGGCCCATACGCCACAACCCAATCATTGTGAATCAAAACTGCCTCATTCTCAACACTAGACGCATCACAAAACAAGGTATACTCATTACCCATTTGGGTTGGATCAAAATTGGTGTAGTTTTAAACCTCTTATTTAACTCTTGGAAAGCAACCTCACATTCCATAGACTATTAAAACTTGATGTGTTTCTTGGTCCCGCCTCAGAGTGGTGCTGTCAAATGGGAAAAGTCTTTGAGTAACCTTTGGTAATAGCCTACCAAGTCCTAAAAACATAGAATATAAAAAAACATTCTTGGGGTTCTCTTAATATACAACTTCCCTCGCTTTCTCTGGGTCCATAGACACACCTTCCAGAAAGATGATGTGACACATGAAATTCACTCTATCGGTCCCAAAATGACACGTAGACAGATTTTTGTATATCCAATGATATCTTAGTGTACTTAGGATGATTTCAATATGTTTGTAATGATATTTATGAGTCTTCTAATACACCAAGATTTCTTCCACAAAGAAAACTACAAACTGATTGAGGTACGAGTGAATGATTCAGTTCATTAGGGCCATAAACATTGTGGCCTCATTGGTCAACCAAAAAGGAATCACAATAAATTCATATAAACTATATCTTCTTCTGAAAGCAGTCCATGGTATATCAGAAGGTCCCACCCTCAACTAATGATACCCTAATCTCGAATCAATTTTGGAGAACATCGAAGCAGCTCTTAGCTGGTCAAAAAGTTCATTTGTTTTGGAAAGATTATATCAATTCTTAACTGTCTTCTGATTCATCTTATAATCATTGACACACAACTATAACATCTCATTATCCTTATTTAGAAAAAAAACTATAGATCCCCAAGATGATGAACTCAGATTAATCAACCCTTTATTCCTCATTTCATCTAACTGAGTTTCAAGTTCCAGAAGTATTTTTAGTGCAATTTTGAATGGAATAATAGAAATAGGTTCTACTCTAGGAAGAAACTCAATCATGAACTCATCCTCTATCTTAGGAAGAAACCCTGATAATTCCTCTGAATACACATCTAGAAACTACTCCACTATAAGAGTAATGAAAATATACTCCACTCCCCCAGCGTCAAGAACAATACATGACACTTTGATCATGATCTCACCAATTTCTAGAAAACTGGTCCTCCATGGCCTGCTCGAATATCTCATTCCTCATGGTGAACATAAGTGTCACCCTCAAGGGATTTTAACATCACCCTATAGTGGTAACAGTCAATATTGGCTTGATACAACACCATCCAATCCATACCTAATATCAATTCAAGGCCAAACATCTCCAGCATAAACAAGTCTGACATGAAATGACACCCTCCAACCTCAAGGGAACACTCCTTACATTGTCAAATGTTTTATTCTCATAATTATAGTAGTGTATCAATCGATATAACATCACACATGTGTTCCAACACTAGACCCAAATCATTCAAAAACCGAGTAAATATAAAAGATTGTGAGCTACATATATCAAACAATGTAATATAAATCTTGGAATCTACAATAATTGTACCTCGTACCCTAGATGGATTGGCCTCACCACCTCCAGGTGTAGGCTGGACTGGATGAAGTTTACTTTCCCATCTACCCTTGGATTCTGTATGACTTCTTATTATTACGCAACCCCCACTAATAAGAACTCCATTGCCCTATAGTGCAACATATTCCATACTAACCAATATATCCAATAGAACTACAACTTCTTAGTTGATATGGGGTATCCAACCCCATGCCTATACTCTACATTTCCCTTGATATTATATCATTTTCCATCTATTGAAAGTTCCTATGGAAACAGTGCACATTACCCATCCTTCCACATGCTCATCACTCAACTGGTGATCAGGAAGGTGGGCCGCATAAGTTTCTCAGCCTTCCACACCAATAGAAGAAAACTAGATCATTTGCCTAAGATAATGGTACCCCTCTCTCACTACACTTTCCACCACCACCCTAGTGAAAAATCACAAAGTGATGCTTTTTACCATCATAATTCTTAGCATTGGATCACCCAATCGGAACCACATGTCCACCACCAGAAGCCTCCCTGATGTTACATTTTGAAATAAGGATCTGATCCACCACTTCATCAAACCTCTTTAAATGGAATATATCCACCTATTACTTGATCTCATATCTATTCCCATCATTGAAATGTCTCAATGTAGCTACCTTATCCCCTATAAATACTAGAACAAAGAGTTAAAAGTCAGTGAAGCGGCTAGCATAACCAATCACTGACATAATCCCCAAAGTCAGCCTGATAAAAATTACAGCCTTCTCTTATCTCAAGGTCTTTAAATAGAAATAATATATAAATTTTTCATGTAAGTCTTTCCATAATATACCATCCACCTATAGAGTCCAAACATGAATATCCGCCTAGCGCATTGTCGGTCCTCGCAATATATGATATTCCAACTTGACTCTCTTCTTAGGAGGAGTCTCTATGTGATCCAAAATAATCTGGATAAACTCTATCTAGAATTAAATTGCCTCTGGTCTACCCTCTCCAACAAATGTTTGAGGGAGTTTCAACCCAAACTCTCTGGTGAGATCAAACATACACAAATTGACCCGCCCTTGGTCTTGTTCCATCATCTATATAAAATGTGAAAAGTTTCCATGGAACTTCTCCTCCTCTCACTTATCCTAGACTAATGGTGTTTCTTTAGGTACTTCTATTGTAGGATTCTCGATGATATCCTCCTATCACCCAACTAAAACATGTCATCATGGTGGAATCTCTCTACAATTCCAAACACAATTCTCAAAACACATAACAAAAATATTCCATGGTTTTCTCAAAATAATGCTCTCTACTATACATAAACAACCCATTCTGTACATATTATCTCAACAGATATAGTCACACCTCTACCACTACCCTCAACTATCCTCACTATGGGTCATGGATAACATGGGGTGACACAACTAACATAGTCCCAAGTCTTTCATTAGACACCCATTTTAACCACTTTACCATCACAACATAAATCTTCCTCAATTAGGAACCTTTTTATCTTTATAACCTTACATAACCATATTTTAACCCATTTATGACTCCATATTAGGAATTATTCTTTAACCATTCTATTACATTATTCCCATTTACACATTTACATTGCCTTTATTAGACACTATTTCTTTCAAATTTCAAGGGAAAGGAAAACATTGTATCCATCACACCCCACATGTCATCCCCATGTGTGACTACCATGATGCATATCACATATATCCCTAGGTTCCTAAAATAATTAATGTATGCACAATCCAGTTCCATTTTTTCCATGATACAAATACCATAAAATAGTCCCATCACACAACAATTGAATCACCCAAGATGAAATATCATCCAAACATAACAACACACATCAAGAACAACAACCCCACCATAAGTACTTGGGTTTTCCCTCATACATGGGTTAGTTACTCCCATGAATAGCTCATTTACAAGGCTTGAAACTCCCTAGTCTCCCTTCTACCATTCCCAAATAGTAAGACATAGAAAGAAAAAAATCCTCAGATACCACTTTATAATGTCCCCGACCCAAGTTCCACTATATCTACTACCCCAAGATGGGTCACCACATGACCTTAGGCATGCCTCCACATATGATAGAGGCTACCTATAAGGCCCCAACCATATACATTACATAATATTGATTTAATTCAATAATTTTACTTTCTATCAGAGTGAGTATCTTTTCATGTTTAGAGTTTTTGTTAATTATTCAATAAATAATACATAAAAATCCAAAAAATACAAAGTGGATAATTTCGATCAATATAATTTATAATATCAAACTTTTAAAATAAGTAATCAATTTATTTCATAGAAAATACTTATGACTTCAAACATTAATTCTTAATTTCCATTACACATCCGTAAACCATATGAAAACATTTTAAAAAACATGGGATGATCACAAAAACTCAACAAGGGATATAAAAAGAAAGCAAACTATTAGTTCAGTAGAAAAATGAAAACTCATATAAGTTTTACCATTATCTTGAAAATTATTTTATAATATGAAATAAAACTTTTTAACATGAATAAAAAACATACATAATTCTCAAATAAAATCATTAAAACCCATATAATGATGTTAAAACTACTTTAGGTGACTTAGATAATCACATTCAAAACCCCATTAAAACCCATTTCAAAACCATTTAAATTAGAATAACCATATGGCCAACATAAAATATTATCATTACCCAATGCATTTGTGATCTATATTGGAAATTCCCCTCAATATAATCTATATCAGACTCACTCATTTCTCACGTGCTATAATGTGGATAAACCCTTCATATAAGTCGTATCAGGCACACTAGGTAGATATAATGGGGCTTGAACCATTGTATAAGCTATATTGGGATCAAACATTTCATATAATGCTCAAGTACCACATAAATATTTAAAAAATAATTATAAAACCCTTTAAGACACATTTTAGACCTATATGAAAAGACATTCAAAAAATACCCTTTTCTTTTGAGAACCCATTTTCAATACCCAATAACCCTCCCTTTAAAGTAAACACCCATTATCAATACCAAAATAAAAAATAAAAGTAAATATGGTTTTTTATTTAATAAAAAATGTAAACATACATGGTAATCTAGAAATATGATAAAATTCATGATGACATGAATGTTCATTATCACCGTACTTTAGAAATATGACATTTAATTTTTCATTTGTCAAAACGTTCCTTTTAAGACTTGTAAAAATATTACTTTTTAAAACCTTTTAATTAAAAAAAATATGAAAAGAATTTCGTTCATAATACTTTTATATACATATAAAATAATATTTAAAATTATATCAATCATATTAACATGGAGAAAATGATTTGAGAATTAAATATTTAAATATTCAAAGTGTAAAATATTACGTTGAACATTTAAATAAAAATCCCCATGAAAGATTAGCATTTAACAAAACCATAATAAACCTGAGAATAAATAAAATATGAATATATAATGTCAAAGGGGTTGTATATACACCTTATAAAATAATAAAGGTTCATATCATTAAGAAATTCTTCAATAAAAGGAGATTGAGATGAAATACTTTACAACTATGGAAATATGTGAATTGGAAACCCCAAAATTAATAATCATGTAATGAAAATTTTAAATAATATAAATATAAAATAATTCATGATATAATATATCATAATGGTAAGTATATGAACCACAAAAAATAAGTAAGTGTTGAATATGACATTTATCTCACGTATGTAAAAAGTTAGAAGAAAATTTGTTACCATGAGTCCGAATTGTAAGGTGTATCATTATATTCATTAATAATAAAATTACATTAATTATTTTATTTATTCAGAACATTTTTTGGGTTTATAATTAATTTTATTTCACTTATTATAAATATGAAAATACCTACTAAAACAACTAATTTTTCGTTGGGTGTTTTGACAACATTCAGATTATATGTCAAAAGAATCTTTGATAGGTCAACTATTCTCAAAGGGGTCATTATATAAAACTATAAAGAATAATGAACATTAAATTATTATCATATTTATACATCAATTATACTTTTAAACCAATCATGAATTATGGTTATAAAAAATGATCCAACATTACAGTGATGGAGATGGTAGGTCGTACATACGCTTAAGTAACGTTCTAATTTTTCAATGATCATTATGGAAAGAATGTAAATAAAATTAATCTTTACATAATGATAATTATATCATAAATACAATTTTATTTAGTCATATGTACTTATATATTTATTTATTTTATGTAAATTTAATCTCATCACATCGAGGAGGCGGTAGTCTACATGCCCATGAACGACGTTATCACTTTTTCAGTGTGTGAAATTGTAATAAAGAAAATGATATATTATATTTAATGAAAGGTAGTTATTTATTTAATATTTTATATATTTTATATATGTCACATATGTTTATTTAAACTCATCCTTATTATATTCCATTTAATTTATGAATGTATCTCTTCGTTTTGAGGAGGCGGCAGACCACACGTCCACAAATGATGTTATCGAATTTAAACAAAATGAAAATAATTATTCTATGTGTTATATAACAATAAAATAAGTATTAATACATAATAAATATCATATATATAAAATATGAAAAAAAAATCCATCATAATTTCCAACCATGATAGGTGGTAAAGGAAAAAAATAACATCATTTCACGAGGCGGTAGTTCCTCATACACAAATGGTATGTTCATTACCCATTGGACGAAAGTGTTTCTAGGTTTTGGTAAAAAAAATAATATAAAAGATATTAGTATATTTAATATACTAATTTTATTATATAATAATGGAATAATAATAAATTTTGGGTTGGAGAAATAAATAAAACACAAATCCACGTTGAAGAATGTTACCTCTTTTTCGGGTAACTCCTTTTGATTATCACCAAAGCACTTCCTTGGTTAGATTTATACCCAAATTTAGGACTATAGGGTGAATGATAGGATTTTGGGATCTTATTTGGGAAGGTTTTGGATGATTCAAATGTCTTGAGAGGTGTGAATAAGTGGGGAGGAAGAATTCCTCTTTATAAGTGGAGGGAGAGGACATAATTGGTATTTTAAAAAGAATTGTGTTCTCCCCACATTTTTACCTTCCAAGAGGCTTAAATAATAGAAAACAATTTTTTCCCATTAAGGGTTTATGTATAAATATGGACATATAATGGTTTTTTTAAATGTTTATGGAAATTTTTATACCTTAATTATAAATTTTATCCACTGAGTAATCTTGTTTTCACCTTAATAACTATAATTAATTTTTATTACATTCACTAATAATTTTTGTAAAAAACTAATTTTACCTTATTATAAATTATAAATTATTGTGATTATAAATATGGAATCTATTTTTACAATTTCAAATCACATAATTGGCATAAAAAATGGAAATTAATCTCACAAATGGGACAAAAAACTAGGTTTTTAAAGTAAAAATGTTCAAAAGTTTGCTAAGTTTATATATCTAAATTCAAAGTGAAATTGTTTATAATGAAACAAATTGGTTTTAATGATATAAAATTGATATAATTATACATAAAAAACTAATAAAAAATTATTTTTTTATATAAATAAATTGGATGGAAAAGAAGTTTTGAACTAAAATTCAATATTATACACTATTCATCAAAATATGAATGTTCGCAGAAAAATTACAAGAATTAACCCTAATTAAATTTTTATATTTAAATTTTGAAAATGAAGTTTATTTTGTAATATAAAAATTATAAAATTTTCATTAATTATATTTAAATTATGTTCTCTATTAAAAGGTGGTAAAACGAGAATATTGAATAATAATAATACTAACAGTATATTATTGTTTGGTATAACTCAGTCTTTCATGCAACACAAGATTTTGAGAAACTCGCTATTGTGTTTTGCGTACACTATTGGACATAGCATCCCTTTTCTGGTAAAAGTTATATTTAATTTATAGATATTAATATATATGAAAATGACTTATTATATCATTACATGGGTTATCACATAGTTTATATTAAATTAGTATTTAATTTTATTTATAACTAATTGGTAGCCAATAAATTCATCATAGAAACATGTATAAATGATAGTTTCATAACTTAGTTAATATATTTCATTCCCACTATTCAAAAGGCTAGTTGATGACTATGATAATAATATTAAAGTTATATTATTGACTAATAAGACTCAAGATTGTGTATAACATAAGTCATCAAAGGGAGTCGATGTTGTGTGAAATGAAATATAAACATGGTATTTCATGTGATAAAAGATACACTATGTATAGAGTGTAACACAATACATTAAATAATTTAAATTAATTTTAGATTATATATTTCATAAACTCTTGGTATTTTACATTGTCGTCTAACAACGAGGTTCTAATAGAACACATTGGGAGACTATACCCTCTTTATATGAGTAATCCATAGTAGATGAAATATGAAATAAAGGAAACAACTAAACATTAAACACGCATCAAAAATACATTTCCTAAAACTAGAAACAATCACACAACCAAAATGAAAGTTCTAAGAGTATAGAATCCCAAAATAAAGAAAAACTAATGAATCCTAAAAATTGGTCTTCAATCTATGTTTGGATTTATCATCCTTGAATATCCTGATCCCCAATCAACCATATAGCAAATGAACCTTTCCCTTTTCCTGACCTCCAATCATCAAGTTCTCTTAGGTACCCAATGGTGGCTTGATTTTTTTGTGAGTAAAACTCAGTAGGTCACCACCACCGATATCAACAAAATATTAAATCTAAACAGATATTGTATATAGGATCAAAATGAATAACAACATAAATTGGAGATAAATAGGGTTCCATTATTTAACAAGATTCACTTAATCCACATTCATTATCCATTTCATGGGTAAGGTATTTTATCAGTTACACTAAAACTTTTGTTAGTAATAAAAACTATTCATAGGTGGAAAATTCAAGTCCCCTATATCACTATGGAAAAAAATTCACAATAATAAATAATAATTACATTTGAGCCTATGTCTTGATAGTCTCATCAATTGAAACCATTAGGGGCATAGATACTAAGTGTGACTCCCTAACCTGTGCATTATAGGGTTGGGGTTTAGAGCCTCAGTATAACCAGATCCATGGGAATAAAACCTCAATTCAATTCCCTACATACCACCAAGCCATGTACACATGCATCTTAAACCATAACACATTAACCAAACACAAACCACAACCACTAAACATAATTACCATTTTCAATCATAATTCAACATAATTTCCATCTTCATACACTAACTCATTAGAAATTTTTTTATTTCAAATTCAATATCTCATTAACCCATTTCCCATTTTATATCTTAAACCATTTAAAACATTAATCATTTATGAATTTACATTACAACCCATAAGTGATTTTTTATATTCACTTCATTCCATTTAACCCATTCAAATTATACCACACAACCCCTTATGCCATGTACAAAAATAAACACAGTTACTATTAGTTTCATTTCACAACCCAAGATAACATTTCAAAATTTGTATCATTTGCTCTATCACATATTAGTTAAATTTTACACTTAACATTTCAATTAAATGTTCAAGATAGTTTCCTACCCTATAGGTGGCCCTTGACTCAATATAACCAACCTAAAGTATCCCATAGAGATCATAAGTGGTTCCATTCAACATTTACCCAATCATTTTTTAATTTCAAACAAGTAAACCTAAATATAAAACACAACGACACCAATGAACAAAAACATGCATGTAAATAAATCAACAAGGCTATGGGATATAACTAGTAGACCACCTACCTTAATTATAAATATGAAAGCTCACATAACCTCTGAATTTGATTCTAAATCATAAATCCTTCAAATCCCCAACCTAAGAGTCATGGGAAAATAGGGTTTTAGGGATTTGGAATAAGAATAACAATTCTGAAAACCCTAATTTAGAAAAAGTAAGGAAGAGGAGTGTTAGACTCCCCTAGGGATTTAATCAACACAAAACGCCACTCTGAACGGCATAGAAATGGGGGTGATAAATCATTGGGACGTTTAGGAGGATATTTCTCATCATACATTTGGTTGGAGGAAGCATAGAGAGAAAATCTGAGTTGGAACATTTAAACCCAAGTGGGAAAATGAAAATTTCCACATTTTTAATGGGCACATGATTTAGCCACATTATTAGCCAAACCATGAACTAAAAATTCACCACCCTCTCTCCAATAGGGTTCCAAGTCACACTTTAACACCACAAATTTTATGGTATGTATCTTCTTAAATAAATACAATTCATTCGATAGCTTATGCCTCACACAACACCAATCTTAAGAGAAGAGTAATATACTTTTAAATAGTAACTTGACCTTTGGAATAGTAATGTGACCATTATAATAGTAACCTCACCCATAAAAGTATAAATAAAATATAGGCATATTATAAATGGAAATATGATATAATTATCTCATAGATTAAGTGAAAAAATTTGTTTTAAAAATGATAAATTAATTGTTGGGATTTTTGTGAAACACAAATGTTTATTTGAAATTTCATAATTAATATGACAATTTAAATGATTATTTTCATAAAATATATTCATTAATTAACATTTTTTAGTATTATTATAATAATATAGTTTTATGAGACCTTAATTAATTTTTCAAAGTGTAATAAAATCAGTTATTATTTTAAAATCATTATTTTTCATACAAATGATGATTTAAATTAAAAATTAAATTTATATTATTAAATAAATTATTTTAAAAACATTAGGGTCTTTTTTAATTCTATACATTGAAAAATGGTTAGGCTGAATTTTTGGTATTATTCTAAAATAGTTAAATTTTTAGTGAATAATAAAATATGGTATTTTACGGTATAAGTAAATAAATTAGTTACTTAGTCTTAGAAGATATATGGATGATATAATATCCAATTGATTACTACATTCATGCTCTAGTTAATTTATTTAGTAATATTATTCATCACTATTTATAGTCTTGATCCAAAATAATAAACTAATGGATAAAATAATCAAAAAAGCATCCCCTCCTCCACTATAAATATCACCCCTCGCCACCCCTTCTCCTTACACCTTCGAAGCCTTAGAGATTTTACAATTCCTTCTAAATACTCTTCCCAAGTCTCCCCCCAAATCCAAGAGCATTTTTTCTCTATAAAAGACGAAACACAAGTTCCTTAAAGAGGTTCTCAAGGAGTAGAATTCAAGAGGTAAAACCCATAATATTTCTCTTTCAACTTTTTTCAATTTCATTTATTCTCATATCCTTCCTTATCCTTCTATATAAAAACATTAATTATAACTCCAGTATCTTATATATACTATAATTTTATTATGTAAATGTAAAATTCATCATAAAAACCCATCTCCTATCCCTTTTATTCTAAAAATGAATATATCATCCATGATGTGTCGATTTACTATCATCATGGATGTTGCATTTTCATTTTTCATTACCACCTTCTTAGGCGGTAATAAAACCATTATCATTGTTAAATAATAATTTATAATATATATTATTTTTTATATAATGTTCTAGAACCATTATATATACATGATATTAATTTATAAAACAAAACTAGTTTGTGATGATTGAAAAACACCAAAATAATCTAAATAGTTATCATTGATGTTTTATCTAATAAATCATCCTCATATCAGAAAAAAAAAAGAAATATACGACCATTTAGTCTAATATAATTTCATTAATAACATATAATTTAAATTCTAAAAAACTATTCCCATTTAACATGACCTTTTGTAAAAGTATACAACTATACCAATCATGCAAACCTAGTAAATAAACACACCCAAATGAAAAAATTGAATCTCATTACTCATCAAAAAATGATATAAATGAAATTAATAATATAAAAAAAAAGTTTAAGAGTTTATTAATTAAATTATTAATGAATATAATTTCATTATCATGTACAATAATTGCAAGTGAATAACACTTTCGGACATAAGGTAAGGGATTCTCCCCAAACCTCTATTTTCATTCAGGATACACTTTCTCTCTCTTTACCCAAATGTAATTCTTAATTTTTTTAATTAACCCTCTTAAATTATGTTTTTGTGTTTTGAAAATATTAAACTATCTCAAATACTCTTTCTTTTATGGTAAATACATGTTCTTTAAGGTTTTGTTCTCAATTCCTCCAGATAAGCAAGCCATATTTAAGGGAACTTCCCAATTTCATACCAATTTCCAAGTGCCATCCATAATTAATTTTAGGCTACAAATATTTTCTTAAATAACTAATTTTATCATAAAAAAATATCTCTTTTAATTTATGGTTTTATAAAAACAATAATGCCTTCTCCATTTTAAAGTCTCTTTTGTATTTTCCCATAAACCACACTAAAGAGGAACATTTATAATGTTTCTTAAACACTCATTTTACATGTTATAACTCTATTTGTACTTCATTTATCATGAACTTGGACTATTTTCCATTATTAATGTCTACTTTTTTTATTAAATCCATTATTTCATCAACATAAATATTATATTATATTTGGTTGTGCCAAATTCTCCACTTATTCCTTATATGTAGTGTATATATACTTCCCTTTCATTTATTATCATCATTCATTGAAGATTTCATTAAATATAAATATTTATTGTATCATGGATATTATTATTTCCTTATCCATGTACCATTTTTACATATGGTGTTTTCTTTTAATGTAGTTTCAATTGGTAAATATTGATGAATCTGTATCCTCTAATCAATATGGATATTTTGATAAGTCATGAATTGAATATATGTTTAAAGAATGATTCGGACTTGTATTGATCGGTGGGGACTGGTTATTGATCACCCCAAGATGCATCGAAAGGTCTCATGAGACAAAACAGTTGGAGACAAACCCATAATGTTTTTTTCCAAGAATAATAACATGGGTTTTACACACAAACATAAACCATCTTGAGGGTATATTGGTTCGTGTTCTAGATACATGACATCCAATGATTTTGAATTTTCTTCATTCAGTATCTAGTTATTATATACCATGATATTTTAACTATGAATAATATATGGATGCATTTACATTCTTAGTTTTTAGATGGAATGTTTTTTTTGGTTATTTACCTTTCCATTATGCCTTATTGATTTTGTTTCAGTTATCATTGATTCACATAACCCTTACTGAGTGTTTGATCTCAACCTTTCATTTTTTTCCATACCCCAGGTTATGAAGATAAAGTACTTGAATAAGTTTTGGGGAAGAATTTTATTTTACTTTGTTATGTTCTATTCTTAATTACCAATGTAATAAGGGTACCTTGTATGTATCTAGTTCTTCAATAATAATAAACCGGTCAGTCATTAGTGGTGTGATATCTTGTATATATTCCATTTTAGTAAAATAACCATCAAATTTGGGCTACTGGGATTAGGGTTATTATTATTGGTATCAAAGGAAGTTTAATAGAAACCATGGGAACTCAATGTTAAGTAACCAAGATAATTATAATAATCCCTTATAGTGAGTTTTTGGCTCAATAATCATGATGATTATGATCCAACATTGTGTGTTCCATTATTTAGTGATGGAGCCCCTATTTGAATGAAGGGAATCAATACATGTGGTCAATGTAGGGATTTCCCCACTATTCTAGTCAACAGAGTTAGTGTTGGAGTTGATAAGATCATGACCATATTTTAGAAACTTACTCAAGTTATGATTAATAACCATACTACACCTATTTTGGATCATTTCATATGGAATAATCCCCTATATTTTAGTGGGGCTATTAATCTAATGGTAGTAACGCAGTGAATAAAGTCCCTTGAAAATATATTTCTACCATTGGGATGCAATGAAAATGAAATGGTATTACTTGTAATATATTTTCTTAAGGAATATTTTGGTCAATATTGGTCATTGATCCAAAAGACTAATGAGTAATATGAAACAGAATACCTGGAATAGATAACTTCAAAAGAAATAGTATTTGAAAAATATTTCCCTCATGTGCAATGAACTAAAATGAAGATAAAATTCTTTAGTGTAAGCCAAATGGAAGAAGAGAATATTTTAGACTATAAGGCTACCTTTATAAGAATATTTGTGTATACTATATATTATATTCTTGATATGGAAGACAAGATTGATCTTTTCTTTGAAGTTATTAATACATGTCTCTGAAGGGCACTAGTTTATCCAACATTTTAATCATCTGATGAAATAGTATTAAGTTCCATCAAAATGGAGAATGAATTTTCTAGATCCCATATGTTCAAGGTAAATCAAGATAAAAAGATGTCTTCTGATAACCATGGAAAAGGTAAAGCATAAAATAACAATAAGGGAATGAAGAAAATTCTATTATGTGTAAATTTTGGAAGGAATCATCCTAGTAAATTCTTGAAAGGCATGAAAGTTTTTTATTACTAAAGATAAAAGGTTAATTGAGCTAATGATTGAAAGGGGGGAGAAACAAACCAATTATGTTCAATGATTCAACAGTAATTAAATAGGTAATTATTCTGATCAATATCCCAAGCATTTGGGGAATCTACTACAAAATAAGATATGGGGAGACGTCCAAGCTTATGTGATCACTACAAATAAAGTAGAAGTACCCAATGATGTGGTCTTAAGTACATTAATCCTATATTCAAATTGATCCAATGATTTATTTGATTCTGGATCATCAAAATATTTTATATCTACCCATTTTTTCAAGAAAATTATACATTTCCCTTCTAATTTAACAAGAGATTTATCAGTGAAAACTCAAAAGGGTAGTCCCATTGCAACAAAAATGTGTCAAGAAGTCCCATTTATGACACATAAACATGATTTAGTTTTTGATATTATCATCATACCTATGGTTGATATTTATATAATTCTGTATATGGACAAGATTTCAAAATATGGTGTGAAAATGTAATGAAATAAAAAGAAAATTATATTTTCTGAAGAAGATGAAGAATACATTATTTTTAGAGAAGAAACTTCATCATCTTATTCTTATCAAGATCCAACCCCACTAGCTCTACGGAATAAAATTATTATGGAGGAAGAGAAAAAAAATCATGGAATGTGGAAAGTAATCTTCGAATTGAGGATGACCCAATGGTACAAGAATACATTGATGTATTTCCTAAGTAATTACCTGATCACCCGTTATAGTGTTAAGTTGAATTTACCATTAATCTAATCCCTGATTCAAGACCAATATCAAAAACTCCATATATAATAGAAACTATGTAATTAATGTATTAATGAAATAACTATAGGATTTTATTAATAAGGTATTTATTCACCCTTGTGTCTCTCCATGGGTGGCCTTTATTCTCTTTCATAATAGGAATGATGGATCCTTGAGGATGTGCATTGAATATAGAGAAATCAAGGTTATTACAATAAATAACAAGTGACCTCTTTCATGCATTGATGACTTATTTTATCAACATCATAGAGCTCAATATTTTTATAATATTTAAATTCATTATGGATATCATCAATTACCCATAAAGAAGTAAGATATTCCCATGGAAACATTTCGAACCAAGTATGGACATTATCAGTTTATAGTAATTCCATTTGGACTGACTAATGTTCCCCCTATTTTCATGGATTTAATGAACATTAGATCCAATTAATATCTTGATAATTTGGTAGTTGTATTTATTGATGATATATTATTGTACTTCAAAATCTATGAGGACCATGAAAATCAATTGTTGGTTGTTCTAAAGGCTCTTCGAAGAAAATAATTATATTGAAAGTTTAACAAATGTGAATTATGGAATTAAACAGTTTATTTTATTATCCATATTGTCTCTAAAGATGGAATCATAAATAATCCTATGAATAGAAAGGCAATCCAAGAATGGACTACCCCAACGAACATAACAGAGGTATCTAGTTTCATTGGTTTAGTGGGTTACTATTGGAGTTTCATCCAGAATTCCCTTTTAATGTCTAAACCATTCACCAAGCTCACAAATAAATGGGTGTTTTTCATATGGACAAAAGAATGTACATAATTTTTTTAAAGAACTAAAGAGAATATTGTTCAATGCTACAATTTTCACTCTTTCATCTGGTAATGGTGGGTTTTGAATGTACAGTAATTCATCGAAGAATGGATTGGGTTGTGTGCTTATAAAAAATGATAAAGTTGTTGAATATGCATCATGGTATTTGAATACACATAAACAAAATTATCCAAATCATGATTTTGAGTTATAAGCCATAATATTCTCTCGCAAGATATGGATACACAATCTATATGGTGAAATATGTGATATATATACATATCAAAAGAGTTTTAAATAAATAATTACAAAGAAATAACACCATATAAGGTAAAGGAGATGGCTCAAGTTACTCAAATATTATTATTTTTCAATATACTACCATCCAGGAAAAAAAATAAGGTAGAATGTGCATTAAGAAGGAAGGACCATGAACTTTTAAAGTAAATTAAGATTGATAAAGATAATATATTCATGGATTTTGTAAATATGGATATGATAATTTTTATGGAAGAGGAAATATCACTTTTTTTAAATGACTGTGAAAAAATATTTACTAGAGAAGATAAAAATCTCCTAATCTAATAATGAGAATTTTCAAAATAAATTTAAAGCTTTTAAGGATGGAAGATTGGAAGACTTTGTGTATGAGAATAGAGTTCTGAAATTTGGAATGATATTGTGTGTTGCATCAACACCAATGATAAAAAGGTAACTATTAGATGATTCACATAGTTTAAATTTCTCCATACACCCTGGTGGTACCAAGATGTATATATATCTGAAGGAACATTTTTGGTTTGATAATATGAAGGAGGAAATTACTGACTATGTGTCAAGGAATCTAGTTTTTCAACAAGTGATGCATGAGAGAAATCATTATAAAGGATTTATAAACCCTCTACCTATTCCAATTTTTAATTCGGATGACATTACAATGGAATTTCTTGTGGTACTATCAAATACACCTAGAAGGATTGATGCATTATGATTTATTGTTGATCGTATTAAAAATTCAGAACATTTTTTTACTATAAGAGAAGATTTAACACTGGAGTGCCAATGAAGGCTCTATGTTAATGAAGTTGGAATAATTCATGGTCCCCCACTATAGACTGTGTCTGATCAAGATCCACATTTTACATCAAAATTTTAGAAGAGTCTTCATAAGGCTATGGATACTAAGCTTTATTTGAGTGCATATTATCACCATTAAACAAAAAAAAATAGGATTAATGGACAATTCATACATTAGAATACATTTTTATATCATGTTCATTTAACATTAAATGTATGCGGGATCAGTATTTACCATTGGTATAGTTTTCCTTCAATAATAGTTTTCATTATAGTATTCAGAGGTAACTATATAAAGAATTATAAGGAAAGAGATGTCGTACTCCAATTTATTTGGATGAAGTTGATGAGAATAAAATTTTAGGCCTAGAACATATTGACGGTATAATGATGAAGTTAAAGACTATTAAGGCTCATATAAAATCTCCTCAATGTATGCATAAGAGATATGCTGACAATCAATGAAAGTATTTGGAACTTAAAGTGGGAAGCCATATCTTCCTGAAAGTATCTCCACGGAAGGGTGTTATAATATTTGGTAAGAAAGGGAAACTAAGTCCCAGGTACATTGGACCATTTGAAATTCTGTAAAAAAAAAGGAGTTGTGGCTTACCGATTAGAAATTCAACCAAGTCTCTCCAATGTTCACGATCTGTTCAACATATCATTATTAAAGAAGAACATTGCATACCTAACGCATGTCCTCACCAATGAAGTAAAAGAACTGGAGCTTGATTTGCCTTACTGTGAAGATCCTATCAAGATTCCTAACACAAGAGAAAAAGTATTGATAAATTGGATGACTCGACTGGTAAAATTTCTTTAGGGAAACTATAAAATGGTATATTCAACAAGGGAACCTAAGAATGTTAGGAAGAAGAACCACCCTAATTTTTTTATAAGGAAATATTAATGAATTTTTTGAGGAATAAATTTTAGGAGGGAAAAGTATAACCCCCTAATATTTTATGATATTTATCTTCTTAAAAAAATCAATCAATTCGATATCTTATGTCACACACACACCATGCTTAAACAAACAATAATATACTATTAAATAGTAACTTGACTGTTGGAATAGTTATGTGACCACTATGAAGAGTAATGTGACCATTAGAATAGTAACGTCATTGATGAATGTATAAATAAAATTTAAGCATATTATAAATGAAAATATGATATAATTATATCATAGATTAAGTAAACAAATGTTTTAAAAAAGATAAATTAATTATTGGTACTTTTGTAAAACATAAAATATTATTTACAATTTCATAATTAATTTAATAATTTAAAAATTAAATAATTTTCATAAAATATAGTCATTAATTAATATTTTGTTTTATAATTATTATAAGATATTTTTATTAGACCTTAATTAATTTTCCAAAGTGTCATAAAATCAGTTAAAATGTTTAAATCAGAATTTATAAATAAATGATGATTTCAATTAATGATTAAATTTATCATATATAGAAAATTATTTAAAAAAATTGATTATTTTTTTAAATTATACACATTGAAAAATGGTTAAGGGGGATTTTTGGGATTTTTCTAATATAGTTGAATTTTTTGTGAATAGTGAAATATAGTAATTTATGGTATATGTAAATAAATGAATTATTGAGTCATGGATGATGTATGGATGAGGTAAGAACCCATTGGTTCAATCTCATATTCTCTAGTTACATTATTTTTTCATTATAATAATCACTATTCATAGTCTTGATCTAATATAATTAACTAATGAATAAAATAATGAAAAAACATTGCTCTCCTCTACTATAAATACCACCCCTTCTCCTCACACCTTCCAAGCCTTTAATATTGTCCAATTTCTGACCAATACACTTCCCAAGTCTCTCCCCGACATCTAGGATCCTTTTTTCTCAATAAAATACAAAACCCAAGTTCCTTAATGTGGTTCTCAAGGAGAAGAATTCAAGTGGTAAAACCCTTAATCCTTCTCTTTCAATTTCATTCATTTCCATTCCTTTTTTTATCCTTACCTCACTTACTAAATTAAAACATGAATAATAACTCCGGTATATTGTATATACTATAATTGTATTATTCTAATTTGAAATCGTCTCCCTTTTATTCTAAAAATGAACATATTTTTTGTGATGTGTCAATTTATGGCCATTATGGACTAAGCATTTTCATTTTCCCTTACCACATTCAAGGATGGTCGTAAAACCATTGTTATGGTTAAATAATATTTTATCAAACATATTATATGTTATATAATGTTCTAGAAGTGGTATATATACATGATATTAATTAATGAAACAAAACTAGTTCGTGGTGATCGAAAAATGCCAAAATAATCTAAACAGTTATCATTAACATTTTATCTAATAAATCATACTCATATAAAAAATGATATATAAGACCATTTAAAAACTTGTAAGTTCATTAATAACATATAATTTTAATTCTTCATAAATATTCCCATTTTACATGATCTTTCATACAAGTATACAAGTGAACTAATCTTGAAAACCAAGGAAACAAACACTCATGAATGAAAAATTCGAAAAATATTACTCATAAAAATGCCCATAAATGGAATTAATAAAATAAAATAAATGTTTGAGAGTTTAATAATTAAATTAATAATTAATATAATTTCATTTTCCAGGATGTTAAGTGAAAGTGTGGAACACTTTCAGACACATGGTAAGAGATTCTCCTCGAACCTCCATTTTTCATTCGGGTTATGCTTTCTCTTACTTTACCCAATGTAATTCTTAATTATTCTTATATACTCCTCCTAACATTGGTTTTTATTTTTCAAAAATATGAACCTAGCTTAATTCGTCTTTATTTTCTTATAAATACAAGTTCTTTAAGGGTTCTTTCTCAATTCCTCTGGATAAGCAAGCTTGATTGAAGAGAACATCCCAATTTCTTACCCATTTTCAAGTACCATCCATAATCTATTTTAAGATACAAAATTTTTCCAAAATTTATCATTTTATCACGAAAAAATAATTTATTTTTTCATTTTTGGTTTTATGAAAAAATAATGTCTTTTCCCTTTTAAAGTATCATTAGTACTTTCCCTTAAACCCCACTAAAGAGGCTCCTTTCAAAAGTTTTTTAAACACTCCTTTTATATCTTTTCATTCTAGTCAGAATTAATTTATCATTTTATATTCCTATTTTCCATTATGAATGTCCAAGTTTTTTTTAAATCCATTCTTTCATAGACACCAATATGTTATTCCCTTTTCATATGCCTTGTTATATACTCATTCCTTATGTGTGGTGTATGCATATTCCCCATTAACTTTTGATCATCATTCATTGAAGATTTCATTAAATATAAAAATTTATTATATCATGGATATTATTATTTATTTATCCATGTATCATTTTTACCTTTGGTGTTTTCAATGAATTTTGTTTTAATTGGGGAAATTTTAATAAATATGTATCCTTTACTCAATATGGATATTTTGATAAGTCATGAATTGAATATATGACTAAAAAATATTTCAACTTTTAGTGATGGATGGGGACTAATAATTAATAGCCTGTAGATACATCAATATATTTCATGAAACAAAATATTTGGTGAAAACCCCTTCATGTTTGATTCCAAGCATAATCAGACGGGTTTTACCTACAAACATAAGTTGTTTTGACGGTATAATGGTTAATGTTCCAGATAAATCATGTCTAATGATTAATAATTTTCATTATTCAGTGTTCAGTAATTACTTTCCAAGATATTTTTACTATGAATATATATATATATATATATGAATTTACATTCATTGTTTATTGATGGCATGGTTTTTTCAGTAATTTACCTTCCCATTATGCCTTATTGGATTTGTTTCACTTATTATTGATTTATGTAACCCTTATAGATCATTTAAGCTCAGCCTTTAATTTTATTATTTTCCCTAGGTTATGAATATAAAATACTTGAATATGTGTCAAGGAATCATTTCATTTTCCTTTTTTATATTCTATGTTTCATTACCAATGTAATAAGGGTACCTTTTATATATATAGTTCTTCAAGACTACCAAACTGATATATCCTTGGTGATGTGATCTATTGTATATATTTCATTTTAATAAAATAAATACCAACTCTATGATATTATGGTCAGGTTTTTTATATGCACATTCTCCTGGGGATCCTGCATAGTTTTCCAATCTATGCAGTGACCGTGCGGGATAGCTCTGTACAATATTGCACTGTTTAGAATTCCCCCTTAAACAGTTTCATAAACTATACACCCCACAACTAGAAAATCATGGTTATTGAACATTTTTTTCTGATTACTATGTTCCAATTATGAAACATTCATTAGATGGCCATTTTTCCTTATTTTGTGTCCTGAACCCCCAGGACACCCCTGATTCTCCACTTAAACTCGAGAAACATTTCATTAACAATATATAAAATATTTATTCAATAATTTTAATAATAATGTAACTTAATATAAGTATGGTATCTTATAAGGAATAAATAATGACATTATTCTAGAATTATTCAATGAATCGGGTTCTTCATATATTGATATAACATATAAATAGAAGAATATTGTATATATATAACATAATGATCCATTCCAGAATCATATAGATCTAGTATCTTTGGAAACATAGGTATATAAAAAAAATCACAAGTGTTCTACCTAATCCCCAACATAGTTCACCTTCTTAAAAAAATCATACCTAATACCTTTATTTATAAACAAATGAAACAATATATAACAAAGGGTTAGCTCTTATGCTTAGTAAGGGAAAACAAGGGATATACCAACGATCATAAAAAATGACAATAAGGGTATGAGAACATGGGATTAACATTTTAAAACCATACCCTTCATATCAAAGATCATAATATTTATAATTAGAGAAAATATAGGTAGTTCATAGGACTCGAATTATAAAGGAATCAAATAACATTAGCAGTGAGAGAAAAACAAAGGCATAAGACATATATTTTTGGCACACCCATAAATATATAAAATAATTTCCTTAGTTGTAATGACTTATTTCTAGGACTTTCATAGTGTAATGGGTCCACTAACAAAAATATAATAGTAGTCAAGGTTTACTATTAAGAATATCATAGTGGATAGAGTCCCTTAATAAACTAGTTCAGTCCCCATTTCAGTCTTGTTTATCATGTGAGATATCAATATTTACCTAATGCATTGGAGGGATATATAGTTCGAACTCATCTAAAAATGAAAAATAAAATATATATGTTCCAAAATATCTTAAAAAATTAATCATATCATAACCCATGAAAGGAAATCGGTTTCATAATCACATCATCATAAAGAAATCGGTTTCATAAACATTTCAACATTTCATCATATCATAACCTATAGAAAAAGAACATGTTTCATAAAAAAAATTCATCATAAAAAAATGTAGAAAAATAATAAGTAAGGAATCCTTGAATAATATACCCATTAAATAATAATTTAAATCAATGGTTTTGGTCTATGATGAATAGAAATACAATTACAATATCATTAAATCACTCTTGAGGAAAATTCACTTTACATATTGAAAATGATTTTTTTACAACTAAAAATTCACAAAATATTGTTAAAATAATTTTCCTTAAAAATTGTTAGAAACTTATAAAGTATTATTTATAGTATTTTGGGTTCATGATGGTAGAAAATTATATTCATCCAGTATAATATTAAATAAAAAATTCCTTCCAAACTTTTATAAATAATCTAATAGTACCTCATTAAATAAATGAAAAAAAAATATTTAATACATTTTTAAAAAATTCAAACATGAGAAAAATTATTTTCAAAAATTAATATGAGAATATTAAAGACCTTATTTAAAATATTATTATAAACATGGATATGAAGAAAAAAGTTTTTTGACCGAATAGAGAAATAAATTCGATTTTCACTAAAAACATATCTTCAGTCTATTGAGAACTTAAGGTTAAGAAAATGAAAAAAAATGTATTATAAATAAATAACCTAAGGATAAGAAAATTCGTGAGTTTATTAAGATATATATCGTAATGTTTCATCATCAGAATCATGATAAATAACTATATCGTTAAATCTAGAGATTGTAACATAAAACCCTTACAGCTTTGGTAATGTTTCCATTATATGCCCCATGAAAGAAATAAAATTATATTGATATGTATATCCAATAATTTCCATTTTAAAAATTATAAAAATACATTAATGGTTATTTTATACACCACACAAAATAAAAAGGTGGTGAATATAGCATGTGTCCCAAGAAAATAAAAGTGAGACGAAAATCCATTACCTCGGGTCTGACTTCCTTCATACAAGTTTGAACCTCCTAAATAATACATATATGTTTATGGTAAATAAAAAATAACCATATTTATATATATATAAAACCATATATAATTTAATCATTACCTTTTATCATCCATTTATTAATAATTATTTATTTAAACCACTATTATGAGTGATAACTATATTGTTTTTCATGTAGGCTTTAGTTTTGCAGTTTCAATCCTTGTAATTTAGTCATGATTGCCTCATATAAATAATTTAATCATGGTATAAAAATAATATATATTCATTACATATATATTTATATTCATCCATAAAATTTATATACATATAAATAAATTACACCATTCATGGAGACGGTGGTTCGTATGTTCGCATAAACGTTGTTTTCACTTGTCAACAAATGAAATGAATTAAAGGTAAATAATAATTCAACTTAAAAAATAAATATTATATCATATATATATTATATTTTCATTAAATATAACCTTATTACAAACATATTAAAATGTAAATGAAAAACTAATCAAAACGCTTCATTGAGGTGGTATTCGAAATGTATGCATGGGTGAGGTTATCATTCTCTGCCAGAATGGAAGGTAAGAAGGTAGATGTTTTATTATAATTTAAGAAGTTTAATTATGTTATAAATATAATTTATTAAAATTAAACTCACCATGATAATCATCCATGAAATATGGTGATGGAAAATAAATTATGTTGTTACGTGGAGATAGTGAACCATACGTACGCATGAGTGATACTTTCACTTACCATTTGATGGAAAGAGGGTGAATAAAAATATTTTAATAAACATAAAAATATATAATTATATTTTTTATAATAAATTTAATATTTTATAAGGAATATGATAGATTTATATGAGTTAAAAGAATAATTAAAAAGAACCTGTTCATTTAAGGTGATTACCTCTTCTTTGAAACAACTCCTGCAGATCTCCTCTTAAAGGAACAATAGTAGGTTTTTTGGGAATAATAGACAACCTATAATGTTTATAATAATGTTTTATAGGGATTTTTTAGGTTATTTTTATGATATAATTCTTATAAGGTGTTAGGAATTTGGGGGAGGAGGTTACCTTTTATAATTGAGGTGAGGGGAACTTTTGGAATTGCCTAAAAGATTAAAATATAACAAAGTCATTCTCAAGAAAAATTATTCAATAATTACATATATTATAATGTAATATGGTATGGAGTTGAAATAAAATACAAAAAAAAATGTACTTTTAATAGGTTTAAGTGGTTTTTTAAACATTATATTTTAATTTAACCCTTCAGTTAACCCGTTTTAGCATTAACCACGTTAATAATTTTTTCACTCTAAAAGAGGGTTATAATTTTTTTATAAGGTTACTATTTAATCTTAAATGATAAAATTATAAAAAAAATACCATATATCATACTAATTACTGAATTTAAGAAAAATTTTAATTTTTAAATAATTTAACAGAATAATATTTTGATAAAATATCATTAATGTAAATTTTGACACTACTCAATTAATTCGAATTAAGAGATATAAATACTAAGTTTTAATTTGAATTTAATAATTTAAAACAACTATAATATTACATATTCATCTAAAAATTCATGAAACACTTTCAATAACTAAAATTATATGACATTTAGTATTTTTTTAAAAAACATTTATTCTATTTTTCTATAAAATAAATAAATATTTTATAAGCATTGTGCAAGCATTTAAGGTGATTATATAATGAATAGAAATTAAAAATAAACAAATTTATTATTATTTAATTATTCATAAAAATTTTATTAATATTAAATCATAACTAGCTATTCCCCTATGTGACCACATTAGATATATTAAAAACTAAGAGAGTGACATTATGTAACTTTTGTTGCATTAAATATTATATAGATCATTTTGATGGAAAATTATCCACTAAACAAATAAAATTCATGAATAAGGTGGTAAGGGTGTAACTTCCTTCAAAAAATAAGAATTTGGATGAAAATTTATTCCCTTATCACTTAGTTTTAACCAAGATTAACCAGATATACTCTTTACTGAGGTGGTAAATTTTACCATTGTTACTATTCATATTGACAAAAAATAAAAGTGTCCTATTTAAGAAATATAAACCTAATAATTCCAAATAATGATTCCATTTAATGAAATTATATACCTATAATTAATGGAAACTAATTTTAAAAAAACACACAAAATGTGACAAAACCCTTTTTTTAGAAAAAAATATTTTTAGGAATAAAACATGGATTATTCTTATCAAATGATTCTAAAAATATTAAATGGATGTTAAAAAATTTTATTGAGTATATAATATATAAATTTAAGTAAAATAATTCACCAATAGTGATTAATTTAATTTATTAAGATAAAATAATACATTACATGCATAAAAACAATTTTTTTCATAAACATGTCTTTTTTATTTTCAAATTGTTTTTTTATTTATTTATAAATAATTAATAAGCAATGAATTCATTTTTAGATATATAAACATAAATTTTGATAATTATTCTACCATATTCATACCAAAAAATCTAATGTCTATGAAAAAATATTAAATAACATTATTATAATAGTATATTGTGGTTAGTTCAAACTCATTTTTGCATGTAATGCAAACAATTAGGGAAATAATATTATTTGAAGGTAAATATAATATAAAATTTATCGGTGTTACATTCTATGCCGTTAAAATAATTTTTTTCCCTTAAAATTATTTTATTATGATATAAGCATGTGAGGATACATTTGTCTCATCATATCCTTAGGTTTTCACAATGCTTATTCAAACTAGTGGTTTCACCACAAAACTTTTACCCATTGTCTGTTCTTATTTCGTAGCACTTTCTCTCTATGATAGAGAACCACCACCGATTGTTCATCATAAGAAATATCATTATCTAGTGATATTACCTCTAAGTTCAGTACATTTTAAGGATAATTTCTATACTTCTTCATGAGATAAAAGTGAAAAGAATCATCATATTTGGAGAGATTCAGGGGAATTGGAAATCGATAAGCCATTATCCTAATATAATAAATAATTTTGAAGGGACCAATATACCTGGGGATTATCTTTACCTTATTTACAAATTTCAAGACCCTCTTTTAGGGAGATATTCATATGAATACCTTATCACCAACTTCAAAATCTAGATCATTCAAATAATTTTAGCAAACTTTTCATGACAATTATGAGCTACCCTTATATATTATTGAATGGATCGAACCTTTTCTTCCACTCCCTAATCTAGTTCACGTAAAAATAGTTTTCTTTCTGCAACTTCATCCAAATACTTTAGAGTTATACACTTTCTACCATAGTGAGATTTATAATGAGTCTTCTGAATACTTTATTGAATGCTATTGTATTATTAAAATTCCACAAATTGAAGCTCTTAATATCAAAAAACATTAAAATCCACAAAGAAATATATCAATAAGTATTCTAAAGTATGAATGGTACTCTCAGACTAACCATCTATCTAAGGATGATAAGTAGTGCTAAAACATAACTTTGTATCCAGAACCTCATGAAGACATCTCTGAAACATATAGGTAATGTTCATATCCTAATCGAATACAATAGAATGTGGTACTACATGAAACCTTCCTAGTTATTTGATATAAAATTTTAAACTATGGTCCAGATATAAATCTTCTCTAATAGAAATGAAATGTGTCGACTTTATAAGGTGATTAACTACAACCCATATAATATTATTCCATTTCTACTTTTTGGGGATTTGAGGAAAAAATCCAAGGGGATGTTTTCTAATTTAAATTTTTTGTAGATAATGGTTTCAGAATCCCCTTAGATGTCTACCTCTAATCCTTAACTTTTTAACATTCCAAACCCTGAGAAACATACTCTGGAATTTATCTCCTTATGTTTTCTCATAAAAAAATATTAATTCAAATATATATAAATCTTATTTATTCAAGTTTTAATAATAAATGAAGAACTGTGAGAATCATACAACAACACTTTCTTCAAATCTGGTATGGATGGTGCACATGCACAGTTCCTGAACCTTATTATTCAATTATAATCAAGGTTAAACTTAGGAACATTTCTCACCTTCTTATACAGATCTACATCTTCCTTGAGTACCTATTTAATATTTACATGGATATAAGGTTGGATAATCCTTTTAAAAACATAATATTTTTCCCCATCCTTAATTATTTCAAAATCCATCTTTTATATCTATATGTATTTGATCTTATGTGATCCTTATCATAGATAAGCTAACATAATCCTTTTGTCTCAGAGAATCTTCCACCTAATTCCTTTTCTCATGGTAGTAATTTATTGGGTAGTAATAATTATTAATAAAATCAAACCATATTTTCTAAGTAGTATTCAACTCTTTTTTGTAATACTACAAGATTTTAGAAAAAGAAAACTGTATTTTACAGCTTATTCAGCACGCAACCCCGAGCATAAATGACATGTGAAAGAATAACCATTATAACCTTGTAATTTAAAATGGTTGGTGTGAATATTATTAAATAATTTATGAAATATATATATATGTCCAAATAAATATATATTATTGAAAAATTCTTAGAAAATAATCAATCAGTTTTTATTAATGTAATTTTATTCTTTAAAAATATGTTTTCTTTAAAAAGTTTTTTAATTATTTTGTGAGAAAATATTATCATCAATTTTTTTAAAATTTTGAAAATTTATTTGGTAAAATGAAATTAATTTTGGAAATAATAATATAAAAATTTACTTAGGGTTAAATTCTTTTTATTTTTCAGAAAACAATATTGATTTTTCCCTTAATAGCTAAAAATACAATTTTTTTTAAAATGTTATTTCTTTTTAATAAATTAAGTAATTTGAAAGTAAAATTGGGGTTTTCATATGAATTAATGTAAAAAAATTATTATTTAGTTATATTTAATCCACCTAATTACTTTTGAATCAAATTTATATTATATTTTAGTTTAAGTTTATTTTTTGTCTCAAAAATGTGTTTTTCAAATAACTATTTAAAAGTGCATAATGTTTCTCTTTTTAATTTAATTAAAATAATACATAATAATGAATGTTTTAAAGTAAATATATATTAAGTATCAATAAATATTATTTTATATTCATAAAATTATTATTATTAGTCATAGATTTAATTTAAAATCATTTTTTCTTGAAAATACACTTCTTAGAATCATGTTTCTCATCACGTTTTCAGGTTTTGTTTTAAATTAAAATTTTCCACTTATGTAAATTGGATTATAAAAAATGGATTCAATATTTTTATTAAAAATAATCAATATTATATAATATTGTTAAATTAATTTTTGACCCTAATTTATCGTGAAAATAGTAATAATTAATTAACATGGTTTTGGTGAAAATGGGTTTACCAAGGAGTTAAACTAAACAGTAAGGGTTAAAATGACCTATAAACTCATATAAATTATATTTTATCACCAAATTTAGACATTATAAAGTATAATTATTGATAATGGTCCATTTTTTATACCTTTTTCATGTGAAAAATGTGGATTCACCTTTTTCTTTTCAAAAGTTATAATTGTGTCACTCACCTCATTTATAAAATGACACCCCCTCTCAGTTTCTCTTTATTTCTTAAAAGACCTTTTAATATACAAATAACTACCAAAATATCATCCTTAATTATATAACCATGACCTATATCAATTATTTGGATCATAAATCTATCCTATTAAGTATTTTGGTTCTTTTTTAAGAAGGTTGTCTGTAGAAGAGGTGTCGTGTTTAATCATTATTTTTTTTCTATTTCATCTTCCACCTCCTAAAAATCTTCTTAAATTATTATTATATAGTAAAAAAAGTACATAACATAAACTTATATGTCAATATTTTAATGTAATAACATTAATTCATCTCCTCTTTCATCAAATGGGATATAAAATCATTATTCGTGTCTATTGTAGACTACTACCTTGCAAACTAATGTCATTGATTTTCTACAATCACCTATCACGAACTATTATAATGAAATATGTACAGTATATATAATATATCTTTTACATATTTACACTTATTTATTAATTATATCACATACACCTTCAAAATTTCTATTCTATGGGAGATACGATAACGTCACTCGAGAGTATGAAGGACTTCCGCCTCGCGAAATGAAGTGATTTTTTCACTTATTCTTTATATGGAATTTAATAATGATAAATTAATTTAAGATATGTGATATAAATGAAATAATTATGATATTCTTGATACATTTAACATTCTTAAAATATAATATATCATTTTATTCCATACAGTAAAAAATAATAAGGTCGTTTGTGCATACGTGTGGACTACCACCTCTATAAAGCAATGTGACACTTTTTACATCACTAAAACAAATAGATGGTCTGTATAAGTATATTTAAAGAAATAATATGGTAATTATGATATTATGAAAAAAAAATTAAATATAAATAAATACATGCATTTTTCATGATGTTCATTGAAAAATAGAAATATTACTCACGTGTATGTATGGGCTTCGTCTCTCTGATTGTAACATAGTTCAATTTTTCAAACTATATTTCATTATTTGTTTTATAACTTCCCAGTTCCGGAAGCCACCTAGAGGTTCCCTATACCGGGTTGGTCACATGAACTCATGCGCATTTCCCCGAATTCCAGAGGCTGCAGATGAGCAGCGAGGGCCTTGGGTGTGATAATGGGGAAACTATGCCCTCATTGGCAGAGTAACATAGTGGAAGTAAGAAAAAAGACAACAAAGGAAGTAGTAATAATCGATGAAAAAGTAAACAACAGAAGTCTAGAAAATAATAAACTATATCACACATACATATGAATGATTCATGATACATATGTCTAAGAAATCGGCTAAACAAATCACAATGTTGGAATACAAAATAGTACTAAACCAAAATACAAAGGAAAATAGATAAACAGATCCTCAGCATTGCAAGCCTAAGCTTGGTCTCATTCTCTCTATCTCCACATCAATCAAGTACCTAAAGTAGAAGGGTGATTTCCCTTATCTATAACTGCAACAATACAATCTGTTTGGGCCCAAAAGCATAGCCCAAACTGTGTGTGAGAATAAATCCCAATAGGCAACCACCTCTATATTTGTGCCTAACAGTCAGTGAATATATGGTAGGTAAAAGTAAAAGAAGATGTAACAAAGAAGTACTCAGTAGTAAACAATCCATAGTTCAATGCATTAAGTTTCATATATCAAACAACAGCTAATCAAAGCATGTAACCCTCTGGGTATTACTCTCAGCCTAACCCCTATGGTTTAACCAAAAAAAGGATAGATATTCCCAAGACTCTTTTAGGAATCACTCACCATCAATTCCCCCTTTAGTCATGTGTGATTCAAAGACTCTCTGAGGATGCACTCACAATTAATTCCCCCTATAGTCTTTCAGTGGTAACTACAGGCGCTCTGAGGAAGCACTCAACACTAATTCCTCCTATGGCCTTGTAATGTATCTATACACCCTATAAGGGATCACTCAATGTCAATCCACCCTATGGTCTCACAGCGTGATAATTATAACGGACACTATGGGAAATACCTCATTGTCAATTCCACCTAATGTACCACTACAACAGGTTCCCAAATCCCCTTGTAAAGAAAACATGAACAAACGGTGAACAACAGCCAAAGTGAATCCATTGGACTACTTGGATAACAATCTAAAACATATTAGCATGTCTCATAAGATAAAACACTCCATCCTACAATACTAGGCATGTAAAACAAACAACTGCCTAAAAGGCAGAACAAGACCAAACAGTCAAAATGAGCAATGAGGGAAAAACCACCAAGGCATAGAAACTTACCCCATTCATATGAAATCAACCTGTACTCAATCATACATGCATAGTAGGAAATTAACAAGGTTAAGACCATAAATACGCAAAACCCCGTTCAAGGGTTTTGGGAAATGTTTCACATAAAACTCAAAGAAAATCTATGGAAAGTCACAAACCACCTACCTTAGTGTTGGGAGATCTCTATACATGAACCTCATTCCTTGAATTTCCCAAGAACACGGATTATCATTGTGGTCCCAATGCAATTGATGATAGTCGATTCAGAGAATGGACACTCGCTCGAGGGCTCAGAAAAGATTTACGGTCGTACGAGTTCTCTCGGACGAACCAGGCCAAGAAGTAGGGCTTTCTGGCGATTAGACGCGACCCCTATATATTTAATAAAAAAAGAAAATACATGGTGTGTAGATTATAATCACATGGTGTGTACTCTCTTTTTCCATACTCCACTTTAGGCAGTCTCCAGGTCACCACATGGCTGTGTGCACGGCTGCTACATGGCCAGAACATGGCGACCCACGGTAACCGAGAACATGATGTGTACTCATAAAGTACATGACATGTACATCAAAAATTTCCAGAAACTCCTCTTTGTCTTTATAACGATAAGAAAAGGAAAACATACTTGAAAATAAGATCTGGGTTCTTGCATGTTTTTTAAAAAAAATAATTTATTTATGGAAATGATAATTATTTCATTATTATTATTCCGAAGATATTAAATAAACCCCAATTTTACCAATTTTAAACATACCAAATTCATTTTTGAAATATAATCCAAATATCACCAAAACACGAGATATAGACATAATTAATTAATTAAATGTTTATAACATTGAAATAAGTTAAATAAAATGAATAATATGTATCAAACCCAACCCCACTAACCTAGATTAGGTGGTTATTTTATTATAATGGCATATATAAATGAGTTCAAATTACCAAGTATTTATTTGTTTAGTAGTCTATAAGAACTAGATACATACATGGTTCCCTTATTAAAATGGTAATTAAACATAGAACATAACAAAGTAAAATAAACTTCTTCCTTGACACTTATTCAAAGATATCAACCACATAATATCCGAAAGGAAAAAAATAAAGGGCTGAGTTCAAATTCTCATTAAGGGTTACATGAATCAGTAATAAGTGAAGAAAAGTCAATAAGGCCTAATCATTATGGCAAGGTAAATAAATGAAAAACACAAACCATCAATAAACTGAAAATGAAAATTCATCTATAGTGTTTTTAATAGTGAAAATATACTAGAAAGTAATAACTACATATTGAATGAAGAAAATGATTAATTATTGGAAATAATTTATTTGGAACATAAACCAATACCATCCAGACCTTTTATAATAAGGTTCACGTATGTGGTTAGAAACCCATCTGATTCTTCTAGGAAACAAACATGAAGGGTTTGTTGCTAACTGTTTTGTCTTGTGAGACCTTTCGATACATCGAGGGGTTATCTATAACCAGGCCCCAACCATGTATACAAGTATAAAGAATTTCTTAATCGTATAACTAATTTAAGAACCATATTCCTTATCAAAATATATATATTGATTAGAGGATATGTATTTACCAAAATTTTCCCAGTTAAAATAACACTCAAAGTAAACATCGTATGTAAAAATGGTATAAGTCTTAGACAATAATAATATCCACTATATAAGAAATATGGATATTTAATATTATTATAATTTTAAATGAAAAATTATCTCAAAGGGGTATTAGATACACCACATAAAAATGATTATGTGCACAATACCAAGTATGTCTCAATGAAATGGAGATTGAGATGAAGTCACCTACCTTATGTACAGAAGCATTCTACACTTGTACTTAATGTCCTAGATAATCAAATTAGATTTATTAATTACTTAATTCAAAACCTATTATACAAATATTTTATTTATTGTAAATTTATTATGTTAATATATGGAAATATTTATGAGTTATATTGTTTTATTTCATTATTCTGGGTAGGTTTGTTTTCTAGGTTTTCATGATTGGTTTGTTTGCATACATGTATGGAAGTTCATGTAAAATGGGAATAATTATTTGTAATTGAAATTATATTTTATTAATGAACATAATTATTTTTAAATAATCTTTTATATCATTTCTTTATGTGGTATGAGGATGATTTATTAGATTAAATGTTAATGAAAATAATTTAATTTATTTTACTATTTTTTATGACCATCCAAAACATATTTGATTTTACTTAATTTCATGTTTATATATACGTTACAATAAATTATATAACATATAATATGTGTAACATAATCTTATTTAACCATAATAATGGTTTTATGACTAGCCTTGAAGTAATTAATGGAAAATTAAAATGCATTGTCCCCTATGGCGGTTAATCGACACTTCACAGACGATGTTTTCATTTTTAGAATAAAAGGGAGAGGTGAAGGGGTATGATGATTGATATTCCATTAACTTAATAAAAATATATTATATATAATATACTATATTTATCATTCATGTTTGGATAGAGGAGTTATGGAGAGGATAAGAAAATAAAATAAATTAAAAGATAGTGAAAGAGGATTTTACCTCTTTTATAGTGTCTCCTTGAGAACCTCCTTAAGGCACTAGGGATTGATCTTTTGGGGAGACCAGAAATACCATTAAATAAGGAATAGGTTTGGTGGTTAATTGGGTAGAATATAATTAGTCACCAAGGATTAAAATGTGTAAGTATAATGCTTGGTGATGGGTTGTATTTATAGTAGAAGGGAGGGGTTTTTTTATTATTTTATTCATTAGTTTATTTTTATGGATCAAGACTATCAATAGTGATGATTCTTGTGACTAAGTATAGTAAATAGAGTATGTGAGTTCTAAATAATGGGTTCTTACCTCATCCATACATTATACATGACTCAATAATTCATTTATTTACTTATAATGTTAAATACTGTAAATTATTGTATTTCACTATTCCCCAAAAATTCAACTATAATAGAAAAAACCCCAAAATTCACACTAAGCATTTTTATAAGTTTAGATTTAAAAAAAGGAATTAATTTTTTGAAAATAATTTTCAAAATATGAATAATTAAATTTTTAATTAAAATCATCATTTATTCCAAAAATGTCGATTTTAAAATTATAACTGATTTTATGACACATTGAAAAATTAATTAATATCTCATAAAATAATCATATAATTATAACAAAAAAATATTAATTCATGAATCAATTTTATGAAAATAATTTTTAGATTAAATAATTATATTAATTATGAAATTTTAAATAAACATTTATGTTCCACACAAACACTAATACTTAATTTATAATTTTTAAAACATATATTTACTTATTCCAATATATAAATATATCAGATTTTCATTTATGAGACACATAAATTTCATTTATTCTTTCATATGTGATGTTATTATTCTAATTTCCACATTAATAATTTTTATTGTCACATTAATGTTCCTAACAGTCATGTTAATATTTAATAGTATATCACTATTTGTTTAAGCTAGGTGTTGTGTGCAACGTAAGCTATCAAATTAATTTATTTTTTTTAGAAAATACTTACCATAAAATATTGGGGTGTTATATTATTCCATCCCTCAAAATTTTCTTCCTCAAAATGTTTCATGAAAATTTCCTTTTAAACATATAAGGGTGGTTCTTCTTCATAACATCCTCAGGTTCCCACATTGCTTCTTCCATTTTATGGTTTCTCTAAAGTAATCTTACCAAACTAGTCACCAGATTTATCAATACTTTCTCTATAGTGTCAATAATCTTGATAGTATCTTCATAGTAAGGAAGATTAGGTTTCAATTCTTTTTCTTCATAGGTGAGTACATGTATTGGGTCGGGAATGTACTTCTTTAACAATTATATGTCTAACATAATATGAAATTTAGAGCTAATTGGTGAAATTTATAATTGGTAAACTATAGCTCCATTTATTTTTATAACTTCAAATGTTCTGATGTATCTAGGCCTTAGTTTCCATTTCTTACTAAACCTTACAACACCCTTCCTTTATTATGCTTTTAGAAAGACATGATCTCCCACTTTAAATTCCAAGTTCTTTCTCTGGTTGTCAACATAACTCTTTTTCTACTTTGAGCTTCATTAATTTGAGAATGAATAGTCTTTAACTTTATTTTTGTTTCTTCAATAAGTTATGGGCCCATAAGTTTCCACTCACAACTTCATCCCAACATGTTATAGTATGAAATCCCTTCCTATAGAGTGCTTCATATAGTTCCATTTAAATACTATAATGGAAACTATTATTATAGAAAAATTATGCAAAAGGTAAATAATGGTCCCAAATACCAATAAATTCATGTGGGCATGATCTCAACATTTATTCTAAATTTTGAAATGGCCTTTCATACTATACATAAGTTTGAGAGGGATTGGAAGTAATCAAATAAAGCTTAGTATCCAAATCCTTCTAAAGAATCATCTAGAATTTTTTTTGTAAAATGAGGTTCTTGATCAGAAAAAAATTTTGAAGGTGAAACATGAATTATTACAGCTTCATTAATATAGAGTCTTACTAGGCTCTGGATATTTAAATCCTCTATGAGAGTAATAACATGTGATAATTTTGTATGGACATCAAAAATAACTCGTATAATATCATTCTATAAGGGGGTATTTGGTAATATAGTGATGAATTCTATAGGAATATCATTCCACTTCCATATAGGAATAGATAGAGGTTTCATGACTTCTCTAGGATGATTTCTCTCAACCTTAACTTATTTAAAAACTCAACATCTTAACACATAGTCATAAATTTCTCACTTCATGTTAACCCACCGAAAATGTTCCTTCAGATCTCTACACATCTTGTTACTAATAGCGTTTATAGTGAAATTTGAGATTTGAGAATCATGTTATATTTACATTTTTAGATCATTTATTGACAGAATGCATAAACTTTTTCAAAATTTCAAAATTCCATCATCATACATGAAGTCTTACAATCTTCCATCCTTAACAGATTTAATTTTCTTTTGAAAATTCTCATCATGATATTGAGATATTTTTATCTTATCCAGTAAATATGATTCAACAATAATTTAAAAAGGATTTATGTGTCTTATTCCTTAATAATTCTCATATCAATTATTACTAAATCTATGAATATAGGGTCTTTTAAATCCTCATTTGAGTCATAAGTCCATGATATTTCTAATTTAATGCATCTTCTACCTTATTTTCTTTTCCTGGGTGGTATAGTTTTTAGAAATCACAATCTTTGAGTAAATAGAGTTGTTATTTTTTCTTCTTATTGAGTCATTTCAATGTAAAGATGTATTTAAAACAATTTTTATCCATATATATCTCACATCTATTAACATAGAGATACTGTCTCCATATCTCTAGAGCAAATATTTCTGATTCTAACTCAAGATCATGAGTTGGATAATTGTTTTCATGAATCTTCAACTGCCTTGCTGAATATGAAATAAATTTGTCATTTTTTCATAAGGAAACAACCCAATATTTTCTGAGATGTATCACTATATATTAAAAACACATTATTTCTTGATGGTAAAGTCAACATTGGATAATTGAATAATATTCTCTTCAATTCTTCAAAAAATTCTACACATTCTTTTTTCCATACGAATTTAACCCCTTTATATGTGAGATTGGTTAATGGGACAGCCAATTGGGAAACATTATTAATGAAATGTTGATAGTAACCTACTAAACCAATGAAACTAAATATCTTGATTACATTCATTGGCATAGGAAATTAATGGATTTGATTTATCTTTACAAGATCAACTATGATTCCATCCTTAGAGATAATATAGCCAAGAAAAACAAATTCCTGAAGCCAAAATTCACACTTTCTAAATTTTCCATGTAACTGTTTCCTTTTAAGAGTCTCAATAATAATTTTTAACTGATTCCCATGGTCTTCATATCATTTAGAATACACCATAATATCATCAATAAATACTAAAACAAAATCATCAAGATATTCCTTTAATACTCTATTCATTATATCCTTGGAAACTAAGGGTTCATTTTTCAATCCAAATGGAATTAATGTAAACTTGTAATATACACACCTCATCCAAAAATATATCTTAGGAATATCTTCCTTGTTAAATCTCAATTTATGATACCAATAATGAATTTCAATCATTGAAAAATATTTTGATCCGTGAAGTTTATCAAAAAAAATCATAAATGAATGTTATAGGATACTTGTTCTTTATTATAATAGCATTGATTACACAACATTCAATGCATAGCCTCAAGGATCAATCTTTATTCTAAACAAAGAGAACATGGGATCCCCATTGACAAAACATTGGGAAAATAAATCCCTTATTACTCAACTCCTCTAGTTTTTTCTTTAGCCTCACTAATTCCAAAGTGGCCATTCTATAAGGATTCTTTGACATTGGTCCTACATAATGTATTATAATCCATGGAAAACTAAACTTCATGATCTTTGCGGTGTCATGTTAATTAATCCTGAAATACATCAATTTATTACCGTACAATTGGTATATCCTCAAGTTTAAGATTACTTTCATCATCCCAATATGTTTTTTTCTATTTTTCACCAAGAATTTAATTTAGTAGAGCTATTGGGGGTGGAACTAGATAAGAATAATATTATGAATTTTATTCTCTAAAGATAAGTTATTTTACATCCTCCTCACAAATCATAATTTCAATCTTCTTACAAAAAAATGTCCACATCATATTTTGAAATATAATCCACACTGAGGATTATATAAAATTCAACCAAAGGTATTATGATAAGGTTAGAAACTGAAGAATGTTTATCTGTAATAAAGGGGACTAACAGATAATTTTTTATTGCAGTGAGACTACCCTTGAGAGTTTTGACTGACGAATCCCTTATTAAATGAAAAAGGGAAATGTCTGATTTTATTAGAAAATTAAGTAGATATAAAATAATGTGATGATCTAGTATCAAATAAATAAATATAGAATTTTGAATATAGAATTCTTGTACATTCCCCCATATCTTTGGGTACTTCTACATCAACTCTGGTGAACACATAAGCTTGGATATCTCCCCTTGGAATCTACTTTAGTATATTCCCATTGCACTTGAGACATTGGTTTTAATAATTCCTCATTTCGTTAGAGTTGAATCATTTTACATCATTTATTTTTCTATTCCCCTTAAATTAATTATATTTATGGCCCTTTTCTACGCATTTATATCAAACTGTCATGCCTTTCAAGAATTTAAGAAGATGGTTATTTCAAAAAATCATATAATGGGAATTTTTTTCTACCCTTACTATTCTTTGATGCCATAAAATTTTTAATATTATCAGAAGAACTATTCTTCTTAGGATTTAACTTGAACATATTGTATCTAGAAAATTAATTTTCTATTTTGATGGAACTTAATACTATTTCATCATATAATAAAAATGTTTAAGAATCCAATTCCCTTTAGATACATGGATTTATACCATCAAACAAATGATGAATATTTTTTTAGAATCACATATGTAATAATTATCATACCTAGTTAGTATTATGAAGGTAGCTCTATACTCTTCAATACTCTCTTATCCCTTTTTCTTTAAGATAAGGAATTTTCTCTTCATTTCAGTTCATTGATCATGAGGAAATTGTTTGCAAAAAATGTTTCATTAAAGGATTTCCACTCTATGTGTTTTATGTCATATTCCTCCTTAGTATTTTGGATCAATGGACACCATTGATCGGAATATACCTTAAAACAATATACTTCCAGTACTACATTTTCATTTTCATTATATCCCAATGTCAGAAATATCTTTTCAAGGGACCTGATCCACTAATCAGCTATTCTTGGATTACTTGTCCGAAAAAAATGTGGTGGATTTTTTCCACATGAAATGATTGAACATAGGTGTATTAGGGTTATTTATCATAACCTGAGTAAGTTATCCTAACACAGTCATGATCTACACAGCTCCAACACTAATTATGTTAACTTGATCAATGGGGAAATCCCTACCTTTTCCATGGGTATTGATTCCCTTTCTTACTTTAGGAACCATAACTAAATAATGGCACACACTAAGTTATAAAAAAATCATTATTTGTAATTATCCATAAATTTACTATAAGGAATTATTATAATTCTCATGTTTACATAACATCTAGTTCCTAGGTTTTCTATTAAACCTCTTCTAATACCAACTATAATAACTCTGACCCTAGTAGCCCATAGGCAGTGGTTATTTTATTACAATTTCATTGATATAATACATCACATCACCAAGGATTGATATATTTATTAGTATTGAAGAACTAGATACATATATGGTTCCCTTATTACATTAGTAATTATACATAGAATATAAAAACGGAAAATAAACTTCTTCCTTTACACTTTTTCAAAGATTTCATATTTATAACCTGGGGAAGGAAAAAATAAAAGGGTGAGTTTAAATTCCCAATAAGGGTTACATGAATCAATAATAAGTCAATAAAATTCAATAGGGACTAATCATTATGGTATGGTAAATAATTGAAAAACACATGCAATCTATAAAATGATTATGAAAATGAATCCATAGATTTTTTTCATAGTGAAAATATCATGGAAAATAATAATTGAATACTAAGTATATAAAATGATTAATTATAGAACATTGTGTATCTATCACAAGAACCACTTCTGTCGATACCTTTCATGTGATGATTTATTTTTGTGGGTAGAAAACCATCTGATTCTTCTTGGAAACAAATTTCAAGGGCTTATCGCCAGCTATTTTTTCTCATGAAACATGTCAAATAATCGAAGGGAAATCTATAACTAGGCCCCACCCATTTATACATGTGAAAATAATTATTCATACATAGATTTAATTCATAAAAAATATTCCTTATCAAAATATCATTATTGAGCAGTGGATAAGGATTTATCAATATTTCCTAGTTAAATTAACATTCTAATTAAACATCGTATGTAAAAATGGTATATAACAAAGACAATAATCATATCCATGACACAAGAAATATAGAAATTTAAGTTATTTATAATTTAAATTGAAAATTGATCCCAACGGGGTATTATATAGACCACACAAAAATTATTAGGTGCACAATACCAAGTCATTCTGAATGAAATGGATATTGAGATGAAGTCCCTTACATTATATCAAAAAACATTATGTATTTGTACTTAATGTCCTAGATAATCAAATTAGATTCATTAATTACTTAATTTTAAAACTCTTCAAAATATATTTTATATATCATAATTTTATAAAGTTAATTTACTTCCATTTCGATGATTTATGATGTTTAATTTTATTGTTCAGGGAGTTCTGATTTTATTGGTTTTCATGATCGATTCACTTGTATACAAGTACTAATGTTCATGTAATAACAGAATAATTATTTGGAATTTAAATTACATGATATTAATGAACATACCAAAGTATAAATGATCTTATATATCATTTTTTATGTGGTATGAGGATGATACGTTAGATAAAACATTAATGACAATGATTTAATTTATTTTGGTCGTTTTTACGACCATCATCAAATTATATCATTTTATTTAATTTTGTGTTTATATATTGGTTCCAGAACATTATATATCTTATAATGTGTAAAATAAAATCTAATTTAACCATAATAATGTTTTTATGGTCATATATGAAGGTGGTAATGGAAAATGAAATGCATCATCCATGATAGTGGTAAATCGACACATCATGAATGTTGTTATCATTTTAAAAAATAAAAGGGAGAGAATAAGGAGTTTGATGATGCATATTTCATTAACATAATAACATTATAGTACATATAACATATTTTAGTTATCAATTATGTTTTCAAATATTAGTTAAGAAGGGGATGAGAAAATAAAAGAAATTAAAAATAAATTAAAAGATAACAAAAGAGGATTTTACCTCTTGCATAGCGTCTCCTTGAGAACCTCCTTAAGGAACTTGGAATTGGTATTTTGGTGAGACCAACAAGACCAATATGTGGCGAAGAGATTTTTTAGAGTAATTGGGTATAATATAAGAAATATGCAATGCTTAGAAGATGTGAGGAGAAGAGGTGGTATTTATAGAGGATGAGAGTGGTGTTTTTGATTTTTTTATTTTTTATTTTGTTTTTTGTATTATTTTTTATTTTATTTTTTTTTGGATTAAGACTTTCAATAGTAAATATTCTTGTGTATAATTACAATAACTAGAGAATTTTACTTATAAATAATGTGTTATTAACTCGTCCATAAATCATACATGACTCAATAATAAATTTATTTAATTATAAAATTAAATATTTTAAAATACTATATTTTACTATTCACCAAAATTTCAAGTATTATAGAAAAATCAAAAAAACTCACCCTAACCATTTTTAAAAATATAGATTTAAAAAATGGACTTAATTTTTTTGAAATAAATTTCTAAATATTTGAAACTTATTTTCTAATTAAAATCACCTTTTATTTGAAAAATTCTTATTTTAAAATTATAATTGATTTTATGACACTTTGTAAAATTACTTAAGGTATCATAAAATTATCTTACAATTATAATACAACAAAATATTAATTCATGAATCTATTTTAGGAAAATAAATTTTCTTTTAAAGAATTATATTAATTATAAAATTATAAATAAAAATTTACGTTTCATAGAAATACCAACACTTAACAGTCACATTAATATTCCTAAAAGTCATCTTAACATATAATAGTATATCACCATTTGTTTAATTTAGGTGTTGTATGAAAAATAAGATATTTAAATAATTTAATTTATTTAAGAACTTACATACCATAAAAAATTGTGGTGTGTTATATAATAAGCATGAAAAAATGTTATTGTGAAAGTAAATAATTAAAATAAGTTTATTATTTATGAAGATAAAGAATGAACATGATGAATCGAACTCGATGTAATAGAATTTATCTCAAATTTACTTTCATTGAGGAATATTTGGATATTATACACCTATATTCTTTTATGAGGTTTATATACAGCCCCTTTGACATGTTATATCAAGAAGTTTTTCTATTATCATGGTATTTAATGAATTTTTCATGTTATTCTTCCATGAGGATTATGATTCAAATGTTCCAAAACTAATAAGGGACTTTTATTTAAAAAAATTATCTTTTAATATTATACTTTTAAATCTATTTTTCTTTCATTTCTATGTTTCTAAAATTATTTTACTATGGAAATTTGAGTTTTATAAAGGACATTTATTCTTTCATTCAAAAAATTTCAAAAAAATAGTCTTTGTAAGAAATATTTGACTTTATTTATAATTGAAAAATAGAATGTTCTATTTTAATTTATATGGTGATAATGAATTTTCCCTCAACCATAACTAATATTTGAAGTTTGGATTTCTCTACAATATTTCTTATTTTATTGAAAGAAAAACCCTCTTCCCTTTTTTGGGTGATTATTTATATTGAAAATGGTTTTCAAAAGAAAATGTTATTTTTATATACAAAAGTTTTTTTCATATGGGTTAAAAAGTGTTTCTAAAAAAGGTTTTATTATTAAAAGGTGTAAGAATAAAATATTTTATTAACCATATGGTAATTTAAAATTATATAAAAATGAGGTTATACTCATACATTTTATTTCATGGGTTGAGTCCAATTATAACGCATTATTGATCCTAATATAGCTTATACGACGGGTTGAACACTATTATAGATCATGGTTGGGCCCAATATATATTATATGAAGGATTTATCCCCATTATATCTCATTAAAAATTGGGGATCTAGATATATATTTTATGAAGGGTGATACCCCTTAAATCTATCCAGTGCTTTAGTTAATGATTATTTTATTTGGAGAATTACATTGAAATTCAACTGTCTGGAAATTATAATTGCAATGGTTTTGAAAGGGTTTTATGAATATTTTGCACTAAGTTACCTAAAAAGGTTTATATTTTCTATTTATGGTTTTTAAAGGATTTCATAGAGAAAAAAAGTGTGTGTTTGTTTCTTGTGAAAATGGATTATTACATATGCTCAAAGAATACTAAAGATAATGGGTTTTCATGGGTTTTCATGATTTTCTATAGGTTAATGGTTTTATTCTTTTTATGTGCCTTATATATATTTTTATGCTCATCCCTTATTTTCAAATGTTTTTAATAAGATTTAATGATGGGTAAGGTAAAATAATAATTCAAGTTGAATTTCATGATGATTTTTAATGAAAAGAAATCATGGATAATTTAAAAAAATTATATTATGGAAAAATTGATACTAATTAGAAGTATCCACTTTTTATTATATCGATTTTTTATTTATGAGTTTTGAAATAATTTTCTAAAAACATAAACCTGAATAAATCCTCAAAGTGAAATAATGTAATTAATTGACTAAAACACGTTATCTTTTTATGTTTAGGGTTGGTTCATTATAGTTTGTATCAAAGGATGGTTTAGATAATTTTATAGGTTAGGATAATGTTAAGAGTATACCCTTGAAATATTTTACAATATGGTTAAGTTGAAATGATTTTTAATTTTTAGGTTTCAATGTTTCTTCATATAAACTATGTTTGTTTAGAATGATTTTCCATAGCAGAAACAAGGTTGTTGTAGTGGGAAAGCACCGAGAGGAAAATATCCTTCCAAATCGTCATCCATATATGTTAGGAATTAGAACAGAATAGTTTTTTAGTGACATCTCAATTGAATAAATCTATATATGTTCATGATATTCATGATAGGGAGTATTTGGATCTACCATAGTGGAATAAAATGATAGTATGTCATTTCATGAAACAACATCCCCCATCATTCAGTGTATAATCTGACCCACTAGTATCTGAAGGATGTATCTATGCCTTAAAGAATATATTTTAATTCATGGGGTGTCATAACATTAAAAAGTAACCCTAGATATTTATAATTTTGAAGGAGAATTTGGTCCATGGTGGTCTTTGGTTAAGAATACCAAATAGAAAGAGAATAGATTGATTCCATTTAATGGGACTTATTTAAGAATATCATACTTGAGAAATATTTCCCTAATGTTGTTCAACTTTAGATGGAGAATCAATTCTCATAATTGAGGAAAAATGTTTGTCATTTTAAGTTTCATATGAAAAAAAGATCACAAGATTGTCCATGTATGTAGTATATTTTATTCAGGAAACTAATATTAAAATTAATTTGTTTTATATAAAATTTAAACCAATTTTATGAGGGGATTTGGCCACATGATAATTTAAAAGTTTTGAGAAAGTTATTCATTTTACTGAGAAAGTTGAGATGGATTTTTCTGACACTTATGTGCCACAAGATGATAAGAGTAAGAAAAATCTGAGTTGGAATAAAATGAAAAATAAAAGAACTAATAAGTATGGAGTTAATCCCTAAACATGTTCCAAGTGTGGTAAAATACATATTGGTGAATTGTTTTCAGGATCTGGAAAGTGTTACTATTGTGGTATGTCTAGTCACATGGTTCATAACTGTAAACAAGAGTCCTGAACAATAAATGATTGAGATAAAAGAAATAAAGTCAATGTTGAGATACTTTAGCTATAATTAGTTGGTAAATTATAATAATGTGTGTCCTAATTTTCTTACTCAAGGTGTAAATCATTATGATCAGAAATCAAAAGGTGTGGAAAAATCATTTTCTACTACTAGAGTTAATGTTGGGCTATCTAGTGAAGTCGTGACTGCTTGAGGGAGCTTGTTATTTTTCAAATATTAATTATGAGTTCAAATTTGTAGACACCCATTTTGAGGTTTAAGTTATGATATCTTAAATTGATTAATTACATTTTGGTATACTTTCTATTTGGTTTATATATGTGTAAATATTTGTTTTAACTAAAAGTACAACTTTAATTGTTTTTGACATAAGTTTTATTGAATTTATAACCTATAGGGTTTATATAATAATTGATGATTAAGTATTTCTTATGTATGTTCATCATATTTATTTGAAAATTATAATGATAAAATTTTTATGAAAAATGACATCTTGAGGGTTGGGAAACAACCCATCGCATATGGTAAGGTTGTGGTGCTTGAATCCATAACTAAAGGGCGACATGGGTGAAATTTCTTCCAATGACTGATGTGATGTATTGGTTAGTATAAAATAATTAATTTTAATTAAATGGATAGAAATTTAATGATAAATTTTATTACTATAATATAAATTTTATCATATATATAACAGTGGTCTTAAAAATTGATTTTCTAATTAGGTGATTAATGTTATTTCAGAAAAGGATCACTATAATTTTGGGGAAAATCTAACCTTATTCTAACTATTTTTGTTGTGGTTAATGTATAAATATAGTATTAATAACTATTTATCTATTTAGGTATTATGTGATCTTTTATAATTTGATTTTAGTGCTCTAGGAACCAGGGATTCATCTTGGATACCCATTTTTTGAGAAAAGATGGTAGTGGGAATGAAATTTTTTAATTGAGGAAACTATACTAGAAAATTAAGTAAATTTCCTTATTATTTAAGTAAATATGGTAAATTAATTCCTCCACCTTATGAAAAGGATCTTGAAAAATAATTTTTACATACTACAATCATTTATTATTAAACTAGTGAGCTTTTTCAAACCACTTTGGTTTAGGGTTTTGTAGCTCTCAACATTCTATTGATCATTCAATTTCTTGAGATCAATGATCTCTATCACTCTAAGAAATTATTTGGACATTATTATTTTCTTCTATGTCAAAATCATCACTTCCTATCTATTTTCTCATATTTGGAAACCTAGTAATTGTTATTCTAGATAAACTCCATTCTTCATTTTCTCTCCTATCAAGAGGAAATTTCAATAACCCTTTTTATAATTTGGGTTTTGAATAAATGTATTTTCAAATGTACAAAATTTTATTGTCAATATATATTTCAAATTTATAAAATTTAATTTATTAAATAATGGTTGCATGTAACACCCCAATATTTTAGAAAAAAAACTATATTTAATAGCATATTCGATAGGCAACACTGAGCTTAAAGGACACATGAAATATATAATCATTATACCCTAGTTGTTAAAAATGTTGGTGTGAATAGTATTAACCAATTTATAATATATATATAAATTTAAAACTAAATATAAATTCTTTGTAAATTATTTGTAAATAATCATTCAATTTTAAGTAAAGTAATGTAATTCTTCAAAAATATGTTTTCTTTAAAAATGATTGTTATTTCATTTGTGAAAAAAATATTATAATTAATTTTTATAAATTTTATAAAATTTATTTGATAAAATTTTATATTTTAAATAATCAAGTTAAAATTTTCATAGAGTGAAATTTTGGGATTTTTCAGAAAATATTTATTTTTCAGTTAATATTTAAAAATATCAATTTTTGAAATATGTAATTTCTTTTCAATATATTAAGTAATTTAAAAGTACCATAAAATTTTTAATAATATTTCAAGTAAAAAAAATTATTTATATTTAATCCACTTAATGACTTTTGAATCAAATACATATTAGATATTAGTATAAGTTTATTTTTTGTTTTAAAACTGGATATTTTGAAAACTATTTTTAAGTACATGATGTTTCTCATTTTTAATTGACTAAAATAATCCATAATGGAAATATTTTAAATTAAATTTATAGATTATATATTATTTTTTATTAATTTTTATTCATACAATTTTTATTATTAGTCATAGTGTTAATATAAAATAATTTTTTTAAAAGTAATTTTCTTGAAAACACGCTTTTTCATCACATCTATGTGTTTTATTTTAAATTAAATGTTTAAAATTAAGTGAAATGAATTTAGAAAAATGGATTAAATATTTTGAATCAGAATAATTTATATTATCTAATAAGTTCAACATAATTTTCTACCATAATGAATAGTGAAAATAGTAAAAATTAATTACTATAGTTAAGTTGAAAACATGTTTCCCATGAGTTAAACTTAAATGATAAGGGTTAAATTGACCTAAAAATTTTTAGAAAATATATTTTAGAGCCATATTTGACCTTTTCATGCCTAATTATAGATAATGGTCCATTTTTTCCTTTTTCATGTGAAAAAATTGGGTAATCCTTTTTCTTTTAAAAATTTCAAGTGTGCCACTGACCTCACCTATAAAAGGCCACTCACACTCGTCACCACTTCACTCATTAAAATCTATTTTTATTGGATAGTACAAGAAAAAATATATTAATTACATACCTTCATAGGATCTAGATCCCCTATTTTGATAAAAAAACCCATCAATTCTTTTGGTGCTTACCGTGGGAGGTTATCTAAAGTAAATGTATGGTGTTTAATCGTGCGATTTTATTTTATTTCTTCTTCCAAATACTTAAAAACTTCTACATTTATAATTATATAATAACAAAATTATATAAAATATACTAATATGTTATTATGTAAATTTAAATACTAAATCCATCCCATTTTCATCAAATGAGATATGAAATCATTGTTCATTTGTACACCATACTACCGCCTCATGAACGGATGTCATTCTTTTTCCATCATCACCTCTCATTAATTGTTATAATTATTGATTTAAAGTATATATATATGATATGTGTGACATATATATAATTTTATATTTATTATATCACATATTCTATCATAATTTAGATTCCATGGGGGATACGATAACGTCACTCATGTGTATGGCGAGCTACTGCCACACAAAGTGATGTGATATGTTTTTCAATAACTCTTTACGTGAAATTTAATTAGGATATATTAATTAAAAATATGTGTAAGAAAATAAATAATTATAATATTAATGAAATATTTATCATTCTTAAAATATAATATATCATTTTATTTCCCACACTAAAAAATGATAATGTCATTCATGCATACATGCGGACTACCCCATCCACGAAGTGATGTGACTCTTTTTCCATCACTAAATCACATGGATGATATATATATAAGTATATTTAAATAAAACATATATAAATTGTGTTATTATTATCATTATATAAATATATAAAAATATATGCATTTTTTCTATAATGATCATTGAAAAATAAAATCCTTACTCATGCATATGTACGGCCAACCGTCTCCATGGCCATAGTGTTGTCCATTTTTCCTAAAAATATTTCAATAATTTTTTCAAAAATTATAATTGATGTAAAAAAATATAATTATTTTATTATTATTATTTTTTATATGTTGGATAATGAAATATTTTACTTATAGTCAACCTATTGAAGTCATTTCTGACACAAATTCCAAATATCATCAAAACACCTGATGTAAAATTAATTGATTATGTAATTTTATATAACATGGTAATAAGTTAAATAATAGTAATAATAAACATGAAAATGGTTCTTCATCAAGTAAATAATTAACATAATTTTATTATTCAGGAAGATAAATAATTAATTTGATGAATCAGACTCGGGGTAGGGGACTCTGTTTTAATTTCCTTTCTTTGAGGAAAAATTTGATGTTATGAACCTATGTTCATTTATGTCACATATATACAGATTAATTGACATTTTATTTCTTGAATATATGTATTACCATTGTATTTAATTTTTTTTAATGTTATTCTTTCATGAGGATTATTTTTTAAATTTTTCCAAAGTTATAGGGGAAATTATTCAAAAAATATATTTTAATGCTTCCCTTTTAAATATCTTGTTCATCACTGTATATTTTTTTTAAATGATTTTATTATGTAAATGAGAGTTTTATAAATTAATTTTTTTCCATTTTTTCAAATTTTTTCAAAAACAAACTAGGAATCTTTGAATAGAATTTTTGTTCATCTTTACAAATGAAAAAAAATGAATGTTTTATTTCAACAAAAATAGTGAAAATGACTTTTCCCACCACCACAACCATTATTTAAAATTTGGAGTCCTTTATAAGATTTCATGTTTTCTTGAAATAAAAACCCACTTTCCCTTTTTTTGGTTTTTTGGTGTTGAAAATGGGTTTTAAAAGAAAAGGTTATTTTGGTAACTAAATATTATTTTCACATGGATTCAAAAGTGTTTATCAAAAGGGATTTATGTTGAAAAGGTGAAAACATAATTTTTTTTAATCATGATATGGTACTATATAATTATAGGAAAAATTATTGATCTCTATATAGCTTATAAGATGGGTTGAGCCCCATTACAACTCTTGAGTGAGCCCGATATAGCTTATACGGAATGTTGAGCCCCATTATAGCTCACAGGTGAGCCTAATATAACTTATATAAAGGTTTTAGACCCATTAAAACTAATGAAAACCCATTTAGCCTAATATAGATTACATGAAGGGTGATATCCATTATATATCTCTATTTAATTGGGTAATGATTATGTTCTCTCGATAATTATATTTTAAGTCGGTCATATGGTTATTCTAATTGAAAGGGTTTTGAAAGGGTATTATAAATATGAAGCTCTAAGTTCTCTAAAAAGATTTTTATTTACTTGTTATGGGTTTTAAAAGATTTCATTGAACAAAATCTGTTTTGTTTTACATTTTAAAATTATTTATTACATATGCTTAAATAACATATAATATAAATCTTTTTCATGTGTTAACATTTTCTTCACTGTACTTATTATTTTATTCTTTTTATGTCCCTTATTGAGCATTTTGTGTTCATACCACATTTTCAAAATGTTTTTCATTGGATTTAAGTTAAGGTAATAGAAAAGAATAAGTGAATTTTAAAGTTGTGAATATTTTTTAGTAAAATAAATCATGTGTTATTTTACAAAATTTACATTGTGGGAAAAATAAATACTAATCAGAGGTATCCAATTTTTATTATATGGGTTTGTAATGTATGATTCATGACCTAATTATTTTTGACTCTAAAATGGAAAAGATCTTAAAAGTGAAATAAAGTAAATCCTTAACTAAAAAATAAGATTTTATTATTTATAAGTCTAGTGCATTACATTATATATGAAAATATGCTTTATACTATTATTATCAATATATATATATCTATATTACACTTTTCTACCTAAAGATAATTCATTAATATCTTTACTAGAAAAATTACAGTGGGTAAATCCAAATCATGGGTTGTGTAATTTTTCTCATGAACCTTCAATTGGAATTAGTGATTAGCTGTAACAATATTTTTCTTCATGATAATGTATCCCAATCCTTTATTTTATTTAACACTAAAGATTAGAAATCCTTCTCCACTGCAGGGTATAGTAACTACAAGTACACTGAATAACATTATCCTCAATTCCATGAAATCATCTTCAATTTCATATTTACAAAGGAACTTAACTCCCCCTTGTGTTAACATGGTTAGCTGATAAAATAGTTACGATAAAGTATTCAAAAAGAATTGATAATATCCATCCAAACCAATAAAACTATGGATCTAAGTCACAGTTGTTGTTTTGGTCCAATTTTCAATAACTTCTATCTTTAAATTATTTACTAATATACCCGCACTTGAGATTATATGACCCAAGAATGAAACATTCTAAAGCCAAAATTTATAGTTGGTAAATTTTTATCAATTATTATCATTTCTTATCGATTTAAGAACAATTTAAAAATGATCTTCATGATTATTTTATCTCTTTTAATATATAATAATATCATATATAAATACTTCCATGAACTGATCAAGGTAATATCTAAAGACTATATTCATTAAATCCATGATGACTGTAGGGTAGTTAGTAAGACCAAATGGCGTAACTAAAAATTCATAGTTTCCATACATTCTACAAAATGAAATATTGGGAATATCCACCTTTAGGACCCTCAATATATGATATCCAAAATTAATACCACTCTTAAAAAATTATTGAGCTATGGGTAGTTGATTAAACATTTCATCAATACGAGGAAAGGGATACCTTTTCTTGATTGTGGTCTTATTATGTTCTTAATAATCAATGAAAAGTCACATTGATCCATCTTTCTTCTTAACAAAAATAACTGGTGCACCCTATTATGACACACATGGCCAAATAAATCACTTTTCAAGATTCCCTAAGAGTTTCTTGTTCAATTCCTACTACTCAATTGGTTCCATTATATATAGAGTCTTTGAAATAATTTATCACCAAATATGAGTTCTATTCCAAAATAAACATCACAATTTGGTTTAATACCAAGAAACTCTCTTGAAAAGACATCAAAAAACTCCCGCACAATATTCATATTATCGATGTTGAGTTTCTCCCCAACCATATGAGATAAATACCCTTTTTGAATTGGAATTATAACTCATACAATAGCTTTAATTTTCATTGGAAGAACATATTTTTCCTCACATTGATAGACGATCACAATTTTGTTCTAAATATCAAACTTAATTTCCCTTCCTCAACAATTGATGTGGTATTAATGTAGATAAATACAATTAATGACCAAAATAACATTAAACTCAACTAGAGGATGAATGATAAGATTTATAGGAAGAAAATTCCCACACACATAAAACTAGTGAATAATTGTAGACTTAAGATGAAATAATTGTACCATTATGATTTTTAACTACTAATTCAACATCTAATAAATAAGGTTGTGTAGACGTTGAAATCCACTAAAGGGCTTGGACCGAAATCTGGGAAAAACTGAAGGCATATTTCACCCAAGCGAACTAGTCTAGGACAAGACGAAATACTACATAGAAAATCAGAGGAGTGTGCATAAAGCCACCCCAACGGCACACAGGTTTCTATGCATCATAGTTTCTTGTGCGCCGCAAAGAAAGTTCCACGCGAGTGACTAATGCGTTGGGTTTTCCGCGCAGTCCAAATTCTGCATGCCCCCTGTGGCTCCTGATCGCCTATAAATAGAAGGATACCCCCTTGCTTCAGGGATGAATAATTTAAACTATATCCCCTACATGCAATACACCTCTTCTACATGAAAAAGGTGGCTTTCAGGTACATGATTTTCTACAATAGGTCTCCCAGGGGTCCTCCTTCGCATGAAACCCCTAGGGTTTTACCCTCGCCTAGTTCCTTTATTTTAATTCCAGTTGCATGAAAGTTTGTTTACTTGTGCGCAAACCTTGGCCTCTTGCATGCAAAACCACCTCCAATTGTGTGCATGCCTCCTTTATCTGTGCACCCTTGAATTTTGAGCCCACCATCTCCCTTTTCGTGACAATTGCATAAAAACCCTCTCTTCTACATGAAATCCTCCTTGTGCACTCCATGTGTCATCCTTACCCTAAGGCACCATGTCTAAGCCCCTATTATGTGAAACACACCTATGTCGTGCACCCTTCTCCCATACAACCCTCTAGGTTTGTACGAAGTGATTTCAGGTTCCCTTGGGTGATGCTTCATGTTGCGTTGCATAGCATAATGTTTCTTCGCAAAGCCACACTAACAACTATTGATTCTTCGCATAGCCATTCTTACATGTGCCTCTCAGTGGATCACTCCACAACACCCCAACTCCATGGCATTACTGGTGCCTTACCATCACCAAGGGTTAAAGCGTGCCAGTTATGTAAGTCTTAAGGGTTCAGAGTGAACCTACCTCGTTTGAGCTACAGGATGTTAAACTTCCAATCACCATCATTCCAAGCACATGATGTTAAACTGTGCCCTCACCCCATGCATCATATGTGGGGTACCACATCTCAGACATTCTCTACACCCACTCGTCTCCACGGGAGTGAGATATTCGTCACATAGAATGAGATCCTCTCTACTGGAGTAGTTCCAGTCCGTAGAGAAGGGTATCCATCTTGGTTTAAGCCCCTATACTTTCTTTTAGGAGGAAGCATCAATCCCTTTCCTCTCTTCTTCCATGAAAAAGACTATAGGCGAGAGGGGAACAGGGACCTTCGTCATCCTGTCCCTCTCCCTCTGAGATTTGTCGCCATAGGGCCTCCATCCTAGAGTAAGTCCCAATCTCAATCTCCTTTGGCCACTAAAAACACATAAGCCCTTATTTCCTCTTTGGGTTGCTAACTATGTGCATGCTGTATTTCACTACCAACAGATGCACCTTTCGCGATGTGATCATCAGGTCTTTGCTACCTCTTGTTTCTCGCACCGAGCATGAATCACAGGGGATTAAAGTAAGCATTCACCCTGGAATCCTTCCTTGGACACCCTAGAGTGTAAGCCCCAGTCCACCATACCGAACTATGTGGACTTTGATCCATGCTAAGGCAAGGTACATAGGAATCCTCCCTAAGGTTCAAGACCAACACCTACTTTTCCTGACCCTTTCACGTCGGTTCTCCTTCATCCCACATAATGTTAAACTGTATCCACCATATTGAACTACATGGATGTTGATCATTGCCAAGTCAAGGTATGTAGGAAGCCTTCATGAATTTGAATCCCAACACCTACTTGTCTCGACCCCTTCACGTCTGTTCACCTTCATCCTGCATGATGTTAAACTATATCCACCATACCAAACTACATGGACTTTGATCCTTGACAATGCAAGGTACATAGGAAGCCCCCTTGAGGTTCAATCCCAACACCTACTTTTCCTGACCCCTTCACATCAGTTCACCTTCATCCCACATGACATTAAACAGTATCCCTCATTCCGAACTACATGGACTTTGATCATTGTCTCCTAGGAAGGGTACATAGGAAGCCTCCCTGAGGTTCAAGCCCAACACCCATCGGACCCAACCACTTCATGTCAATCTATACTCATCCTACATGATGTTAAACTGCACTCCCCTTTTTTTCCCCTAAGACACTAAACTATACCCATTCGAACTATGTGGGATTTTATCCTTATCTACCAGACTAGATATGTAGGAAGCCTCCCTGAGGCCCAACCCCAATCAACTGTAAGTTGTTGTACCTGATCTAATGGTAGGTGTAACATCCTGGTTCCGGAAGCCACCCAGATGTGCCCTGTACCTTGTTGGTCACATGGCCTCCATCGCATTTTCCCAAACTCCAGAGGCTTCCGACTAGCATTGATGTCCTTGGGTGTGATAGTGGGGAAACTATGCCCTCATTGGTAGAGTACACAACAGAAGTAAACAGATATACAATAGAAGAAGCAGTAAATATCCAACAACAGTAAAAAGTGGAATATTGGAATAATAAACAACTGGAGCACATATATATATAAAATGATGCATGATACATATGTCTAGGAAAGCATCCAAACAAGTCACAAGTTGGAAATATAAACAGTGCTAAACCAAAGTGCAAAAGAAAATAGATAAACTCGTCAACATCGCAAGCCATAGCTTGGTCTAATTCTCTCCAGCTCCACAGCAAGTCAAGTACCTGAAGTAGAAGGGAGCTTGCCCTTATCTATACCCACAGAAATATAATCTCTTTTGGCCCAAAATCATGACCCAAATAGGGTGTGAGACTAAATCCAAGTAGGCAACCACCTAAAGATCTGTGCCTAACTGTCCTTGAATATATGGCAGGAAAAGTACAGAAAGTAGAAAATATGAAAGTACACAGCAGTAAACAATCCAGAGTTTCAACATCAACCAATAGCTAATAAAGCAGCTAAACACAAACAGGTAACCCTCTGGGCAGTTCACTTGGCCTAACCCCTCTAGTTCAGTATATAAAGACTCTCTGAGGAAGCACTCACAGTCAATTCCCCTTATAGTATAAGGTAGTGAGGGACTCTCTGAGGAAGCTCACATGGTCAATTCCTCTTATAGCCCCAAGGTCAAGGACTCTCTGAGGAAGCTCACTCGGTCAATTCCCCTTATAGCCCAGGTCATTCATAGACTCTCTAAGGAAGCACTCACCATCAATTCCCCTTATAGTCTAAACAGTTCAGGAATAAAATCAAAGAAACTCTAAGGAAGCTCACTCAGTCAATTCCCCTTATAGTATAAAGTAGACAAGGACTCTCCGAGGAAGCTCTCTCAGTCAATTCCCCTTATAGCCCTAAGTGTTCCTAGGCTCTCTGAGGAAGCTCATTCGATCAATCCCCCTTATAGTCTAAAGTGCTCAAAGACTCTCTGACAAATCTCACTTGGTCAATTCCCCTTATAGTCTACTACACCAGGTTCTCACGGCCCTGTGTAGGTCAACGAGAATAGTAGTGTAATATGACCAAGTAAACCTACCAAACAACTTGGATAAATAGTCTACAGTATAATAAGCAAGTCAGAAAACAAACTCTCTATCCTACAGCAACAGGCATGAAAAAGAGGTAAGGTAGCCAAACTAGCTAAACAGGACCAAATGGTCATAAACAGAACATTCAAGGGAAAATACATCCAAATCATAACAATAAACCCTATTCAGATCCAAATAACTTCTACACAAGCATACAAGCATGGCAGAAAATCAACAGGGGTAAAACAGTAAACACGCAATACCCCGTTCAAGGGTATTGGTGGAATTTACACATAATACTCAAAGAATTTGAATGGAAAGGCACAAAAAACCTACCTCGGGGTTAGGAGATCTCTATATGTGAACCTTGAAGCTTGAATCTCTTTAGAACATCGAATATCTAAAAAAACATCTAAAACGTTCAACCCATGATATATCACAAGAGAGGAGAAATAAAAAGATGATGCTCTATGAGAAGATAGAACTCATAGATGTGATTCCAACGCAACCAACGGTGTTCGATTCAGAGGACAGGTGCATGCTTGGATGTTCATCGAAGATCCGTAGTCAGATGATGCTCCTGGATGAGATGGACGAAGAAGGGGGTGTTTTTTTCGATTAGACGCGACCTCGGTGCGTTTAATGAAAAAAAATAAAGTACACAATGTGTACTCACCTTTTGTGTACTCCAATTTAAGTGGCCTCCAAGTCACTCCCATAGGGCCATGTGTGTGGCTACTACACGGCCAGAACATAGCCTCTTGTGGCAAGGAAGTACACGGCGTGTACTCATAAAGTACATGGCATGTACTTAGAAAATTTCCAGAATTTCCTTTTTCCTCAAAAATGACCAGAAAATGAGAAAAATACCTAAAAAGAAGATCCAAGTTCTTACAAACTTCCCCCTTAAAGAAATTATCCTCGAATTTCCCTAGAACAGCATAGAATAAGAAACCCTAAACAGCTCAAGCCATTGTGATTGCACATCTACCTCACTCTCCCAAGTCTCGTCTTGTACTCGCATGTGCTGCCAAAACACCCATACCAGAGGAATAGACCAGCCACGGAGAACCTTTTTACTACGATCGACTATCCGGATAGGATGCTCCTCAAAGGATGAATCCACTTCCAACTCAACCTCCTTGGGTTGGAAGATGTGAGATGGGTCTGATATGTAACGTCGAAGCTGAGAAACATGGAAGATGTCGTGCATAACTTGGTACCTCTAAGGTAACTGCAACCGATAGGCAACTGGACCAACTCCCTCAAAAACCTAAAATGGCCCGATGTACCTCTGTGAAAGCTCACCCTATCTCCTAATACTCTTATGTCCCAACCTCAATGTGACACGTAGGAAAACCTGATCCCCGACCTCTAATTCCAGAGGTCGTCTCCTCTTATCAGCATTATACTTCTTTCGAGACTGCGTAGTAGCCATCCTCTTCTAAATCAACTCTATATGCTATGTGGTCTCTTAAACAGGATGAGGTCCCAGCAAAGTTGCCTCTCCTACCTCCAGCCAACATAAGGGTGATCAGCATGGCCTACCGTACAAAGCCTCATAAAGTTCCATCTGAATAGTTTCTTGAAAACTATTGTTGTAGGGAAACTCTACAAGATGTATATACTTCTCCCAAGAACCTCCAAAATCTAGAATGCATGCTCATAGTATATCCTTAATCAACTGAATCGTACACTTAGACTGGCCATCTGTCTGGGGGTGGTAAGTTGTACTCAAAAGTACCTGTGTACCCAAAGCCTTCTAAAGCCCCTACCAGACTCGAGATGTAAAACGTGCATCCATGTCTGAAAAAATGGAGTGTGGAACTCCATAAAGACGTTTGATCACTTGGATGTACAACCATCTGAGCTCATCAACACTGAAAGTATCCTTGATCAGCAATAAGTGAGAAAACTTTTTGAGTCTTTCAATCACATCGCAAACAACATCTTTTCCCTGAGGCGACCTCGTCAAACTGGTCACGAAGTCCATCGCGACGTCATTCCACTTCCACTCAGGAATGAGTAACTTTTGTAAAATCCCTACTGGTCATTGATGCTCCGACTTCACCTAATGACAAGTGGAAAATCTCATGATGAAACTAGCCACATCCCTCTTCATACCTGGCCACCAATACTAACGATGTAGATCATGATACATCTTGGTGACTCAAGGATGAACTGCCCAAACTGAGGAATTAAACTCCCACATCAGCTCCTCGCGTATGTCTGCTGGCACCCATATGCACCCCTGGAAATGCTAGATCTCATCCTTGCCTATGGTCCATCCAGGAATAGGGTCCTCTACTGACACACTCTCACTTAGGACTAGGACTTCAGAATCTGATAGCTTCCTCATTCGAACTCCATCAAGAAGAGTAGAGGTAACATCTACAGATGATAGAAAAGTCTACACCTGACTGTCGTGCACCCCCAAATGCATCTCAGAGAACATAGCCATAAGCTTCCACTCACTGGTGGCCTCCTGAACTTCTTGTATCTGAGTCCTCATGTTCAATGCATCATCCCCCGCGTTTCCCTTCCCAGGCATGTAGGAAAGCTCAAAGTCAAAGGACTAAACATACTCGACCCACCTGCGCTGTCTCAATTTCAAGTCATGATGAGTGAAGATTTACTTGAGACTTTTTTTATTGGTGAAAACCAAAAAATGGTCTCCTAGAAGATAATGTGTCCAGAAGTGTAGGGCATGAACAATAGCGGCCAACTCCAAATCGTGCGTCGGGTAATTCCTCTCTTGTCGCCTCAACTGCTGAGACACATACGCAACGACTCAATCTCCCTACATAAGCACAACCACCTGCTCGATACCTGATGCATTACAGTAAACATTATATCTCTTTCCCAGCTCTAGCAAGGCTTGTATCGGTGCTGAAGTCAACCTCCCCTTCAGCTCTTGAAAGGCTGACTCACAAGAATCTGACCATAAGAATTTCACAACCTTCTTAGTCAGACCCGTCAGTGGTGCTGCTAAGCATGAAAAGTCCTGTATGAAATGTATGTAGTATCTAGCCAGCCCTAGAAAACTCTGCACCTCAAAGAGGTTCTTCGGCTTCTCCTAAGAAACTACAGTTCTCACTTTCTTCGGATCTACTGATACTCATACCTCTGAGATAATATGACCTAGGAAGTGAATCTTATCCATCCAAAAATGGCACTTTGATATCTTAGCATATAAATGATTCTCTCTCAGTGTACTCAAAACGATCTCAAGATGGGTAGCATGGTCATGTAGAGTGTGACAGTACACCAAGATATTGTCCACGAAGAACACCACAAAAGAATCGAAGTAGGGATGGAACACTCGGTTCATCAGTGCCATGAAAACTGCAGGCACTTTCGTGAGACCGAATGGCATAACCATATACTCGTATAGACCATACATGCTTCGTAAGTCTATAAGAGGTATATCTTATGGTCTAAGGTGCAACTGATGATAACCAGACCTCAATTAAATCTTCTACAACACCTGGGCTCCTTGAATTTGATCAAAGATATCGTCAATTCTCAACAAGGGATATCAGTTCTTGACCGTCAACTGGTTCATCTTTCGATAGTCCACACAATTCCTGATGGTACCATATACCTTTTTCACATATAGGACGGGTGAACCCCAAGGAGAAGTACTTGTTCAGATGAAACCCTTTTCCTGAAACTCCTCCAACTATTTCTTAAGCTCATGCAACTCTGGTGTAGCCATACTATAAGGAGGAATGGACACCAGTGTCTCTCCTGGCACAAGCTCAAAATAAAATTCTACCTCACACTATGGAGGACAACTTAAAAAATCATATGGAAACACATCTCTAAAATGATCCTCTCCTAGAGGAAAGTCCAATTGTGAAGTCCCCTAGTCATCCAGGTATAGACTAGCAATATGGGTTGTAACTCCTCCCAACCCATGATGCTCCAGACCCACTTTTCTCACCTAGACATCAAATTCTCCCATATGAAGAAAAAATCCACTGACTTGTGACACGAAACTGACCCTATGGTGATAAATATCAACGATTGCGTAGAATAGAACTAGACATTCCATTCTGAGAATGAAATCATATCCTGTCATATCTAGGACATAGAGGTCCCATAGAAAGTGACATCCACCAACCTCTAGTGGGCACTCCTTTCACTAATGTACACTAGCCATTCTAGTCCACAACGGTGTTTCTAGCATCAAGATATCGGTAGAGGAAAATATACGAATCCTAAGTCTCTCCACAACAGCAATAGATATAAATATATGGGAATCCCCTATGTGAAAAAGAGTTGAAGATAAAAATGAGGCTACTAAGATAGTACCTCGAACTGTGGAGTGACAGGGATCCTGCTCCTGCTGGGTCTGCTCCACTGCAAAAGTTTGGCCTATGTCGCAGCCCTGTGACCCTTCTTGACCACTCTGAGCTAATCCACCCTGTTGTCGCTAAAGAATCGATGAATGACTACCACTTCCACGACCTCCACCTCAGTTTGAATGGCCGAAAGAACTCCAGTTCCCAGACTGGTGAGAAACTGGTGGCACTACCCCTGAACGTGGGGTCATAGAAGAACCCGTGTCACCAGCTACTGGTGAGAAGAACTGAAAAAGTCGCTGAAGATGGCCCATATTGCCGCAAGATCGTCACTCCACTGGGTCTCTCGGGAAACATGGCCTTTTATGCCCACATCTCCTAGACTGGTAGCACACCACCTGGCTACCAGAATATGCATCCCGCCTAATCTGATCTCCTCGTGCAGCCTCCCTGTGGGGCTTCCTACTATCAGCTAAAGGAGCACTAACTCTAGATGTCGAACCGCCCTGTATCACAGCTCTATAATCCCTTAGATTTATCTCTATGATCAGCGCCTGGTTGACTATAGAAGATATCGAAGTCAACCGGAAGATGTTAACCTAAGATCAGCTGTCATGCCTCATACCATCCTCAAACTTTCATGCAAGGAACAAATCATCACCTCCTGGAATAGGCGTGAAACGTTGCAGCTCTGTTAAACGAGAGGAATACTCCATAACAGTAAGAGTACACTACTTCATACTCATTAACTCTCAGGCTCGATCGGCCCTCAAGGTCTCTGGATAGAAGTAATCATAGAAGATGCACCAAAACTCTTCCCAATCCATATTTTGTTGGCGGCCCTCCTGTGAGATCACATCCCACCACCTCTTGGCAGATTGTTGGAGTATTTAGGTAGTGAGCTTCACCCTATTCTCTAGATGTATCTTCAGATGCTCAAAAATCGTCAAAATGGATTCTATCCATTACTTTGTAGCTTGAGGTCCTCCATCCCCTGAGAAAGTAAGAGGATGATGCTACTGGAAGACCCGTGTCAAATCATCCATCGACAGGGCAGGAGGCGGTGCTCCCTGAAAGTTCGTCATCATCCCCAGAAAGACCTCCCTGAACTGTACATCCGCACCTATGTCAGGTACAATGGCCGGTGCTAAGGCTGGCACAACTGGAGGATCTCCAGGTAGTCCCAGATCAACCATGTCCGGTATCTGATCGTTGTCTGGAAACTGGCGCACAATTGTAGGACGTCTCGGTGGCATGAATCTGCAAGTTCAAGCACACACCTTAGATCAAGGTTATCAAGGACTTAAAACAAGTAGTGTAAGAAGGGAACAAGAGAAATAAAGCATTCCGGTTTTAAAAAACATGACTACATGGCATGTTCATTTTCTACACGGCATGTTCCCTTAAGTCATTTACATGGGCATGTACTCCTGCCTAAATTGGTCGTGTAACACCCCAAACACTTGGCATGTTGTCTTAACACATGACGTGTACTTGAATCCTCTTCCCCTTCCTGAGTCCTTCTACATGGTTAAGCCACCCGGATCTCCTAAGACAAGATTACACTGCTTGTTCATGATAGACACAATGTGTACTAGACAAGCTTCACTTGGCCCGTGTTGTTAGTGACATGGACCGACACATGGATCACACTACATGGTGTGTTCCAAATGGACATAGCATTTTTGTGAAGGGATAACACTGACCCGTGTTGTTCGTCACATGGTCGGGTACCTAGGTCAGACTATACGGTGTGTTCAACGCGGACACGGAGTGTACAACTTAAAGTCTTATCTATCCATGTTGTTGGTTATACGGGCAGACATAGGGTTTACACTACATGGAATGTTCTTCTAGTACATGGTGTGTTCCCATCGGACTTTCCCTATCCCGTGTCTCTGGCCACACGACCTACGACATAGTCAGAGACTACACGGCTTGTACATAAAGTACACGACGTGTACTTAAGAAAAATAGTTTCTTCCCAAAAAGAAGAACACATGGTGTGTACATAACACTACACGGCGTGTATTCTAGGGTTTTCCAGACAGTAAGCCTCAGAAACTACTCTGGAACCTAGAAAACACAGAAATGAACACTGAAAGTTCCAAATTCCGATCCGTGAGTGCCCATACTCCCCACGAATCAAAGTCTAGAATCTTATACATGTTATAACAAGGAAAACAGAGCAATGATACCCCAAATTCTGGTCCATGATGGCCCATAACAACTCAAGAACTAGAGTTTGGCGTCCATTCAAGCAAAACTTTACACAAAACAATACCCTATTAAAAACAGGTATTCTTATCAAGGCATCTATCACAACAGCATGCATATTCTATACAATGCCTATCCCAACAATATGAAATTGCTAATGCATCCTAGATAACATGGCAAGAATGCATGAAAGGTTATTTCTATAAAGTTCCTATATGATGAATTAGATGTCATACCCTCATCTCATCGGGTTGCGATAGAAATAGAACCTCAATAACATCAACAATAATAACACAAAACATTCTTGAGGCTTCAGCCCCAACCTTTAAATAGGTCTTTTCTTTAAATAATAAATTTAGGCTTCGGCCCCAACCTTTAAAAAAATGTGATTCACCCAAAGGTGAAAATCAGATCAACCGTAAACTTGCAAAACTAGAATAAATTGCAATAAACGAGGTAGATAGGATTTTACCTATACACGGGTTAGATACTCTCAGGCAAAAATTATTACCAAGTACCTATTCCTTCCTATCCAGGGATAAAGGATCCAAAAATTAAATCAAGAAAAAATAATCCTCTGATACCACCTTGTAACATCCTATTTCTGGAATCCACCCAAAGGTGCCCCGTAACCGGTTTGTCACATGGCTTCAAGCACATTTCCCCAAATGCCAGAGGCTTCCAACTAGCAATGAGGGCCTTGGGTGTGATAGTGGGGAAACTATGCCCGCATTGGCAGAGTACACAGTGGAAGTAAACAGATATCCAATAGCGAAAGTAGTAAATATCCAACAACAATAAACAGCGGAAGACTAGAATAATAAACAACTGAAGAACATATATATAAAATGGCACATGATACATATGTCTAGGAAAGCATCCAAACAAGTCACAATGCTAGAAATACAAATAGTGCTAAAACAAAGTGCAAAAGAAAATAGATAAACTCCTCAGCATCGCAAGCCATAGCTTGGTCCCGTTCTCTCCAGTTCCACAACAAGTCAAGTACCTGAAGTAGAATGGTGCTTCCCCTTATTTATACATGCAGTAATATAATCTGTTTGGGCCCAAAAGCATGACCCAAACAGGGTGTGAGACTAAATTTCTATAGGGAACAACCTGAAGATTTGTGCCTAATAGTCAATAAATATATGGCAGAAAAAGTACAGAAAGAAGTAAACAGGAAATTACTCAGTAGTAAACAATCCACAATTTCAACATCAAGAAACAGCTAATAAAACAGATAAACACAAACAGGTAGCCCTTTGGTCAATGCACTCAGCCTAACCCCTCTGGTTTAATATATAAATACTCTCTAAGGAAGCACTCACAGTCAATTCCCCTTATAGTATAAGGTAGTCAGGAACTCTATAAGGAAGCTCACATGGTCAATTCCTCTTATAGCCCCAAGGTCAAGGACTCTCTGAGGAAGCTCACTTGGTCAATTCCCCTTATAGCCTAGGTGTTCCTAGGCTCTCTATGGAATATCACTCTGTTAATCCACCTTATATCGTAAAGTTCTTAAAGACTCTCTAAGGAAGCTCACTCGGTCAATTCCCCTTATTGTATACTACACCGGGTTCTCACGGCCCTATGTAGGTCAATGAGAATAGCAGTGTAATATGGCCATGTAAACCTACAGAACTACTTGGATAAACATTATACAACATAAAAAGCATGTCAGAACACAAAATCTACATCCTACAGCAACAGGCATGGAAAATAGGCAAGGTAGCCAAACTGGCCTAATTGGACCAAACGGTCGTAAATAGAACATGCAAGGGAAAATACATCCAAATCATAGAAATCAAAACTATTCAGATCCAAATTACCTCTACATAAGTATACAATCATGGCAAGAAATCAACAGGGGTAAAATGATAAACACGCAATACCCCGTTCAAGGGTATTGGTGGAATTTTCACATAATACTCAAAGAATTTGAACGGAAAGGCACAAACCATCTACCTCGGGGTTAGGAGATCGCTATATGTGAACCCTGAAGATTGAATCTCCATATAACATCAAAGATCTACAAAAATTTCTAAAACGTTCAACCCATGATATCTCACAAGAGAGGAGAAAACAGAATATGATGCTTTAGGAGAAGAGAGAACTCACCGATGTGATTCCAACACAACCAACGGTGTTTGATTCAGAGGACGAATGCATGCTCAGAGGTTTGTTGAAGATCTGTGGTCGTACCGTGATCCTAGATGAGAAGAACGAAGAAGGGGGTGTTTCTATTGATTTGATGCGACCCCGGTGTGTTTAATGAAAAAAATAAAGTACACAGCGGGTACTTTTGAAGTAAATGGCGTGTAATCTCCTTTTCTGTACTCCAGTTTAAGCGGCCTCCAAGTCACTCCCACGCGGTCATGTGTGTGGATACTACACGGCCAGCACACAGCCTCCAGCGGCAAGGAAGTACACTATGTGTACTCATAATGTACATGGCGTGTACTTAGAAAATTTCCAGAATTTCCTTTTTCCTAAAAAACGACCAGAAAAGGAAAAACATACGTGAAAAGAAGATCCAGGTTCTTACAGCAGGCCATTATCAACCACAACCAATGGTAAGTCATTGGAACCCCAATCAGCAGTAAGCTGTTGGAACCCCAATTAGCGGTAAGCAGTTTTTAAACCAAACCAGTGGTAATCCATTAGAACCCCAATCAGTGGTAAGCCATTGTAGTACAAAATCAGTTTTAAGTCGTTGTAGTCCCCTTTTCTAGGACCCACATCTCTGGTCTTCCCCCAAGCATTATACCAACCTGGGATGCTAACCACACGTAAGCCCCAGTATATCATCGTGTCATCTTCCTATGTGTACACCCTGATTCTATACCCCCATCTTGAATTACATAGACTTTGATTCCCTACCATGGGGATACATAGGACGTCTCTTCGATGGTCAAGACCAATTTCACCGTTGCCCTCATGTCGGCTCTATCTCACTCTCCATCAACTCTCAATAATCCATATCCATCTTGATTCTTACCCGGACCACCACATCCATGTGAGATCATGTCACCCACTTTCTTTCTGTTCCTAATAACCATCAGGCTACTAACCATGTGTTAGTCGCCAGCATCAGTATCCCCTCTAGGGGTTGCACCCATCTAATCCACTCTCTTCAGTGTTCTTATCAGTTTGATCTATCTACCATAGACAATAAACTTGCAGCATACCATTTTTTAAACATGGAAAGATAAGGAAAACCACAAAGACATGCCTATGGCATATAATTTCCCTCATTCTACGTGGGATTCCTTGGGCTTACATGCCCTCAATAATCTCTATCATAAGGGGAATAAACCCATATGCATCAGTGTTTCAGTGTCTAGACACGCCAGCGATATCCAACGTGACTACTCCCCCGACCGAATGTTATTGCCCTGACTTTACCCATCAGAATGTCTTGAAAGAAGTAGCATAATTAACCAGCGTCCATTAAGACATGGCACTCAAAATATTTTCATGAGCAACGTATTAAGCCTAGAGGGAGGCCTAGAGTAGGAAATGATTTCTGAGGAGAAATCCACAGAAGGAAGAACTGACATCCCATCCTCTCGTTTCAATCAAGGAGAAAACATCCCTGAATAAGGAACAGATCCCAACCCCCTTTGGAAAGAGGGATTGTGGGGAAACTATTATGCGTCCTCCTAAATAGATGGATGAGAACCCTAGAAAAAGCATCAAAAATAGACACGATGAACCTTACATGAAGTTATTCTCCACAATTTGGATATTAGTAGCGCTTGAGACATCAGTGGATTATTGTGTCACTAGATCCATGAATCCGGCACCAGGTCCCATCAAGAAAATAATGGGCCAAGCGTGAAACTCACCAAAAATTTAGGCAGTTAAACATTGGACATCTTGGTATACGACGTTGTCAGTGTGGATCCATCCTACCAACCTTGGAAGACGGAATGGTGTTGGTACATTATACATCGCTTTCCTTATTTTAGCACTAATGGTTAAATCTCCCTACTTTTTAGGACCCAAGCTTTCATCATAGCAAACTGATAACCTCCCACCCATTGATTCGGTGTAGGGGAAACATCAACGCGAAAATCCCATGCATTCACATCTCTCCCATGGTAGCCTCAACATCGATAGCTGTTGGGAGCCCACGCCCCATCTCCCCATGTGAAATCATTCAGATAATGGTGATAAATGACCTCGTTCGATGATACGAGGAAGAGGGGATTATCCAAAATCGAGATAAGTCCCGACAAGACTTAGAGGCTTCTGATCCTCATCACCACCACCACCCACAAGGGCTATGCAGAGAGCCACTACTCCCCACTCTGATGTATAATCATTTTAGGAGCCTCTCCCCATAACGCTTTGATGACTCCCTCCCCTACATCGATGAGGTGAGGGATGTCCGGGCCAACCCACCCAGAATACTAGTCAAGGGGCTCCCAAGGAGGGCTCCCACCAGGATGCATCAGCGCTGCCACCCAGCCCCACGAGATGAGAAGTTGTTGAGCTATGCAGCTGCACCACGAGTCCCAACTCAATTCACCTGACGTCAGTGTCGGCCGTTGGCTGAAGAGGACGCCTGCTGAGGAGAGTCAACGTTAACTGCTACCATGGTTCGTGCCATCACTAATACATACTATCATCCCATGTTCATGCTAAGCAGGGGCACTCATACGCATGACCGGGATAGAGGTCCCAACCACCCCATGGGTAGGTTGGTCGACTCTCCTGGTTAGTGACGTAGGTGTTGCCTACCATGGGCCAACCCACGGCAATGATACCAATTATGGAGGTCCTACCCATACCATCAACAATGATATTTTGGTCCCTCCCTACTCCCAAGCTCGATGTAGAGGTCCTCCCCATGCCACCTTCAATCCGAATGAAGTTCCTCCCTGCTACATGGACACCCAAAACATAAGCCTCTCCCACACCCATGACCTCAGGTCTGGAGCCTCCCCTCATGTCATAGGTAGTCAATGTGAAGATACTACCCTTATGGTCAACCATAAACATGGTGTTCTTCCCCATGTCCTTACAACAACTGACGAAGGTCCTCCTCATCCCAGAAATCGGAGAAGTGGAGGTTTTCTTCGCTTCATAGGCACCCAACATGGAGGTCCTACTCGTGTTCTGCTCAACCAGTAAGAGGACCATCCTCGCACCAACACTGCTGAAGGAAATAAGCATGGAGGCCTACCCATGCTTTTACCAGCTCCAGCAGAGGTCCTACCCACTCCAGCACTTCCCAAAGAGATTTATTCTACACGTCATCCAGTGGACACAGAGGTCCTCCCCCTATTACGTTTGAAATTTTTTCAGGTGATCCTCGCACCCCATCTCACCCAAGTGGAAGTCCTCTCCAACCCAGCATAAATTTGGCTAAAGGTCCATCCCAATCCAAAAATATTCATTATCCCGAAGAGTCATCCCGGGGTAGGAGGTAGGTTTCCTAACACCATAAGAAAAGTTATGAGAAGATTCAGACTGAAATTAAGCATGTCTGCTTCTTAGATTCCGAGGCGGAATGTGATTTGGCAATGGAACCCTCACCTCGATCTTCTGTGTTGAGGGCCGGGGTAGGAACATGATGTATCAGCCTCATCTTTATAGAATGTGAGGACCACCGGATTCCCGCTTCCCCCCACAGATGCATCCATGAGGAGGAATATTTGGCCCCTTCCCAGGGTCTGTCCATGAAGTCATATCTATCATCAACAGGGTCATTCTATACCTCAACAAGAGATCATGGGGAGTCAATATAGAGACCGATAAAGGATGAAAAACAACATGGCCCCCCATCAGTGACTGCAGCCCCTACACCGGAATCAATGGTCTTCAGCCCGTCTTAACAAGATGTAGTGGCTCTGTCGTCACATTCATCATAGGATAGCCTGAGATACAGTGGCTTGTCATCCCATTCACAGTATTTTCCACCAGCCAGTCTACCATCTCAGCAGTCTTCCCCAGTGCTACTATAGGTCTCCTTGCCTCCCCTGGTTGATGATTGAGGCAACCAAGGGATATATCCCAAGTCTAGGGAAAAGATATTTTGGGATATCCTTGCTGCGGATCATCTCCCAGAAATGTTTTGGACGATTGTTTCAGCAAAATTCAGTGTGCCGAGATCTCTTACATAGGAGGAAGTCACATGCTTTCGCCAAACCCTATGGGTGAAAAACTTCTGTCTCCATTATTAGTAAGTTTCTTACCCCAAAAGTCAGGCACACTTTGAGGACATTGGATAGAAATGTCGTATGGTTGACTTGGTTTCACTCTCTATGGCCCAGCGCCCTAAGTCGCCCGATCACTACCGGACCCTCCAACAGTAAGGCATTCAAAGCTTTAAAGTACTCTGTAGGATTATCAAAGAGGATTACCCCCATATTCAGGTCTATGGTTGGGGGCATTATGCTTCCCCCCATTTTGGTTCAATCCAACACGAGTCCGACTTTCCAGGTGATATTGAGGATATGCCTCCATGTAGAGTCGCGGTAAACATGGCTGATCTATCATAGGGGGATAACAATTTAGAGATCCTTGACGATAAATTACCCCTTGTTGGAGTTCCATGATTATTGGATCCATTGGGAAGGGTTACTCACCAGAAGAGAAATCTACAGGGTCTTCCCGTGCCCACCGAGGCATTAGTCCTCTGTCAGAATCTCAATAAGGGCAAAGAGTATCTTGGATCCGTCAAACCCTATGACCCATCTGGATTAGTTCAATAGAAGGAATATGATCCCTAAAAGGCTGCGTTTTTTCAAATGCTCATGAAGGAAAAAAAGATGGTCGATGACCTCCTTGAGGAATGTGCCATGGAGCAGTGTCCAGACTACGGTGAGCCTCAGCTGGGGTAGCAGGGGCAGGCACAACTTCCCCTGGTGAGTTTACCTTTGGTGACCCTAACCATCCTACCAATGTAGACATGATAGAGGTCAGGAATTATGGAAAAAGGGTGCGATATGTGTCACCAAATCTAGCTGATTGGCGTTACAATCCTCGGGACCCAGCTCAGGTTCCCCTAGCTGCTCTGTAGGCTGCCCCACCAGCCACTCCATGATCCACTGAGCCTTCTTATCATGTTGAAGAACCCACAAACACACCAGTGGTCAGGGATCCTCATCAAGATAGTAACCACCACCTAGATGATCTGATGGAGGCACTTGTTTCTCACCTCGAGGATTTGGAAACTCGACATGTGGTAATCCCGCCAGATTGAAAGCCTTATCCAGTGTCGGTGGATGATATGATCGCGCCCCCATGTTTTGAAAATCTCACCTTCTCCCCCATTAATTAGATGGGTGACCCACTACAGCATCTAGACCACTTCTTCTTCAGGTGTGGAACCGTACTGGGAACTCTAGGACAGTAGGAGGCCTCCAAACTCTTGTGTTTCATACAGAAATTAGAAGGGTATGTGTTTTTCTGGTACAGCCAGCTACCCATCGGGTCAGTCACCAGCTGGGAAGATCTCCATAGGTAGTTTCTCTACTAGTTCATCTCTACCACCCGGAAGATGATTACTTCAGACCTCTTCAAGTGTAAGAAGAGTCATGAAGAGCATGTTGCGGACTTTTCCGCCCAGTGGAAAGGTCTCACCTACACCTTAGATATGCAGCTGACTTTGGAACAACTGCTGACAATTTGTGTGGGAAATGTCAAGACTAAACTGGTCCCCTCTATCATTACCCATAATTAACCCAGGGGATTCCGAGACTTCTCTGATAAGGCCCAGTGTCTAGAGGAATCCTTATAATAGGCTAAGCAGGCAAGTCTGTTGCCTCCTTAAATTCCTTTGAGAAGATTCGCTAAAGCTGAGACCGCCACGGTGGCCAAAATTGAGGGCCCCAGGCAACTGAAGTTGTTACCTGTTGAACCAGATCCATAGCCTCGTAGGGTTCCTCTGCCTTAGGAATAGCCTCCGTCCCAACAGCACCCACCTTAGAATCGGTAGGCACCCCTACGTAACGCGCTGCCACCACCCAGTCGAGATAATCAAGTTCCACCTTCTCAACAGGCTCTTCCAGCCCCTATTTTGGGCGGGGTTCCCAGAGTCCCCCATCCCAAACAAGAGAAACCATACCTAATCATTCAATGAGTCTCAGGTGACCAGTTAATCCTGAAGCACCTTAGAATAGGGACTTCTATGTTTCCATGAATGCAGGAGGCCCAAAGAGGTGGATCTTACTGATCGAACCAATTACTTCCCCTATCACCGGATACTGGGGCACATCTTCAAATAGTGTTATGTGTTTAAATACTAGATTCAAGTCCATGTTGATAACAACGTAGTCAGGTTAGGCCCATCTCTGGCACAAGTGTCATGTGTATTCGTGAATCCAAACAACGGCATTGACAATGAAGGTGAGTGGAATCAGGTTTCAAATTGTGGGTCCTAGAAGTATGATGACTGGATGGAACGTAAGGTAGTCACCTGTGCTTGTGGTATTATATGTGCATGTATTAATCAGACTAGGCCTTCAGAAGATTCCACGTCACTCGCATCCAGTACCTCTACGTCAACGGATCAACCTTTCTCTTCCCAGAAGAGCAATCATCAGCAACATAAGGGAAAACGAAGTCCCCCACCAAGGCCATCATAATCTCATACGCTCGGTGAATTCATTCCCTCGGAGATGGAGATCCCCCCCAGAATTCTTCCAATATTGGAGGATTCTTTAGGTGATGATCAAGGGTATTCCTCGGTTAAGACCATGGAGCTTGTAAACCCCTACACAATTTCTGATGGTGAAGAATACCATACGGATCCTCCCAACATTGCCAGCCATTTCCAGCATCGACAGGGCCGTGGATATATGATTTTTCAGAGTGCCTCGGTAAGTACTTCCAGCTAGGCTGTGTATGCCACCGAAACTAGATAGCAATCCCAGGATAAAGCTCAGTATGTGTAACCTTCTCATCTGGTTTCATCAGGTCTGCCTTCACCACTGTTTGTGTCAATTGATTAGGTGGAGTGGCCTTGACCACATTGTGATCATCCATGCTCTGTTATGGACCTGCCACATTCATCTGGTCCACACTCAGTAGTTACTCCACAAGCTTCAACTAGTGAGCATCGGGACATTCCCAGCACTATTCAACCACTAATTCAGCCAGAACGGACCGTCAGACCCCCTACCACAAAATGAAATTTTTTAAGCAAATTTTATGCATGGAACAGATGTATGATATCCTTAAGCATTTCTCCAGCATTATTGAGAGGCACTCTATACTTAAGGCCCTTCACCTATCGGTGGATATACGTGAATCCCTCCACAAAGCTTTAAGAAGCCCCCTCTATTTTGAGATGGAGGTAGCAGTTGCAGAATCCTTCCATGCTAAGGCAGTCGAGAGTATTGAATGTTAGGCCATTATCTCTTTATTTGGAGAAGATGAAGGCTCTCCCATGCAGGGGCACATCCGCCCACTGTACATCACCGACCACATCAATGGCATGGAGGTTCATTGTTGTCTTGTCGAAATAGGCTCTAGGATCAACCTAATCCCAACCCAGACACTCCGAAGGATGAGGCTATTTAAGGATGACTTGAGTCCCTCTAGCCTGAAAATTCAATGTTATGACAGGATAGAACATACACAAGTCGGAAAGATCTGCCTAAATACCCAATTTGGTGGTCTGGTATCCAGCACCAAGTTCATGGTTGTCTCTCACAACACCGCCTATAATGTGTTGATGGCTAGTCCATCGCTTCACCTGCATGCAGAAGTCCTTTTATCATATCACCAGTGCCTTAAGTACTCCCTTAATGGTCCAGTGGGTGTACTCCAAGGTGACGTGTCTCCCTTTGCCTCTTGTGAATCCCACTACCTAGATTCTGACTATTACAAGAGCAAGTACAAATAGACTCAGACTAACAAGTTTGAACACGCTATGGCTGCAGCTGACCCATGGAAATACCTAGATGATGCCTATATCTTTTTGATCCATAGATTGGAGACTACGACCCCAAATATGGGACAATGATTTGTTGTTTGTATAACAAGGGGGGAGCACATTCCCTAGTAAAAGATACACTAGATGATCACCTCGTATTCCTACATAAATCAGGCTCGAGTGATCTCAGATCCCCTACCCCATAAGATATGTGGATGTCCGCCCCATGGATATGGAAATACGCCATACTTTCTTGTTCCGTCGAGCTGGGATAAACCAGCTCATGCCAACGTGTCACTATTGATTCGATATCATCAATTGTGGCTTGTTAGGCTGAAGACCAGATGGGATCGGATCGATAGATTTCACTGTTATGGTTTCGACAACACAGGAGTCTCCCAATGCAGTGTCTACCACTTCTCAGGATGGCACCAAATTCCCATCGGTATTTTTTGACATAGAGGAATATCCTCCCTCCAAGTATCTCTCCTCCATTTCTGAAGAAGAATATTTAGAGGATGCTCCTCCTAATTTCAAAGAGGGTTTATCTACCACGGTTGATGAATTGGAATAGGTGAACCTTAGTAGTGAGATGGATTTGAAACACACATTGGTTAGTGCCATTGTGCCTGTCGAGGAGAAACAACAGTACGTGGACTTCTTGAAGCAGCATCGTGATGTATTTTCCAAGATTTATGATGAAATTACAGGACTAGATCCCCAGGTCTCCATACACCACCTCGGTCTTCTAGAAAATCATCAGGGGTTCAAACATCCTCCCAGGAAGATGCACCCTTCTCATGATGCCATGGTAGAGGCCGAAATTGATAATATCATTAGAGACAACTTTGTCAAGGAAGTCCATTACCCCATATTTCTAGACAACATTGAGATAGTCAGGAAGAATAATGGAAAAATCAGAGTCTGCATCGACTTCTGGGATCTCAACTGTCACTATCTGAAGGATTATTTTCCCGTTCTTGTGATGGAGTTATTGATTAATACCATTACAGGGTTCCAAGACCTCTCATTCATGGATGGGTATTCCAGGTATAACCAGATCCGAGTGGCTCCTAAGGATGAGGATTCTACAACCTTCAGGGAACCACAAGGTACATTCTGCTACCAGGTAATGCCCTTCAGTCTAAAGAAGGCAGGTGCCACCTATTAGCGTTCCATGCATCATATATTTAAGCCGATACTCGGGACATTGATGGAATGTTACGTGGATGATCTGGTGGTCAAATATTTCCAGCATTAGTACCATCTCAAAGATCTTGAGAAAGTGTTCAGCTTCCTCCGTTCTCACCACCTGAAGATGAACCCCTTGAAGTGTGCCTTTGGGGTTACCTCAAAAAAGTTTCTCGACATCGTTTTTTGATATAGGGGCATCAAGATTGACCCGGAGAAGATCAAGGACATCAAACAGATTCCTCCCCCAAGCAACATTCTGGAGCTTCATGTCTTTCAATATCACTTGTCCTATATATTCCAATTCATTGAAAATTTGGATAGAAAGTGTAAGTACTTTTCTCATCTCATAAAGAAAGGAACTACCTATCAGTGGGACGAATAATGTCAGACTACTTTTGAGGAAACCAAGAAGTATCTTCTCCAGCCCCTGGTCCTAATCCCATTTGTTTCTGGATATCCACTGGTCCTTTTTGTAACCACTCTATAATGATCTCTCAGTTCCCTTCTCACCTAGAAGAACACTGATAGAATGGATAATAGTCTATACTATCTAAACCACGTGCTCCTCGATATAGAGACCAGATACTCCCATGTAGAGAAGAGTTGTCTTTCACTGGTATTCACAATGCAAAAATTATGACATTACTTGCAACACCATGAGGTACAGATAGTGTCTCTAGTGGATCGACTGAAGTACATCCTGAACTGCACCATGTTGGTAGGTCATCTAGCTCAGTGGGAAATGATCCTCTAGCAGTTCGACAAAAGGTTTTTCCCTCAAAAGGCTATTAAGGGGAAAGCATTGGTAGACTTCCTTGCTGCCCATCCATCTCCCGCAGACTAGTCTATGGACCTTGATTTTTCCGATGAGGCAATCCACTTGATAGACCAAGCCATTCCTTGCGGGAAAATACACATTGATGGTGCTTCTCAGAGCCCTACCGGCAAAAGACTCAATGAACCAAAACTCAATAGAGTGGTCCCAGGTATAGTCTTCATCACTCTAGTATAAGATGTTTTTCCATATTCATTCCTACTATCAGAAGGCTATACCAATAATGACGCAGAGTATTAGGCCCTCATTACTAGCCTTGAGTTAGCCCTCGAGGTTGATGTTCCCCACTTTCATGTGAAAGGGGACTCCAAACTAGTCATCATGAAAATAAACGGTGACTATGTCGTCAGAAATCTAGGGCTCGTACTGCAGTTGGAACATACCCGCCAGTTCATTTTCAAGCTCCCATCTCGGCCAGAGGTTACTCATATCTCTCTATCCCAGAACGGTTGATGTGACACCTTCTCCATCCATGTTTTATCTCTTGTAGAGCTTGATCATGATGATTTTATTATCCACATGGAAAACTAGAAATTCATCACCCTGGTCACTCCAGATGACGATGATATCCCATAGGTAAGCCACCTTACTATTGGAACCTCTACGTAAGGACCCTCAAGTCCCCCTGATGCAGTGTTGGAAGTAACTACCAATTAGAGGACCCCCTTTATCGAGTACCTCAAACATGGTAATCTAGCGATAGATCAATCTGAGCATGAGCGAATCTGGTGCCCTGCATTTCAGTTTACCCTCAAGAGTGGCCCCAGTCTTGAGTATATCCTCTACAAGAATGGTTTCGATGGGTTTCTCCTCTATTTCATACAAGGAGTTGAGATTTATCAAGTCATGCAGTAGGATCAGGATGGTTTCTTGTGGGGCCCATCAGAACAGGCTGAAATTATCTCACCAGATCTGAAGGTTGGGTTATTTCTGTCCCTCCATGATTATTGACTACATCGAGTTTTCCAAGAGGTTTCATGTGTGCCAAATTCCTGAAAAAATTGTGCATCGGCCGCCAGATCCTCTCCACTCTACCAAGAACTCTGGGCCCTTTGCAGTTTGGGGACTCGATGTTGGGGAACCATATCCACCGGTGACATCTCGTCAGTGCATGTACATTCTGACCGCTAAGGATATTTTTTCAAAGTGGGCAGAGGTAATTCTGCTCAAGGAGGTCAAGTCCCATTTTATCATAGAATTTTTGAGCTCCAACAGCATTTACCGATTTGGAGTCCCTCACATCGTCCTCATCGATAACAAAACCAACTTCCAGGAAGCCAAGTTGAAGAAATTGTATGACAAGTACAACATTCATTTTAACCATACCTCCCACTATCACGCACAAGAAAATTGGAAGATAGAGGCATTCAAAAAACACTCTCTTACATCCTATAGAGAATGGTTGGTCAGAATAACAAGATTTGGATGAACAAACTCCCCAATACCCTCTGGGTCTATCAGATGATGAATTGCAATTCCACATAGGTGATCCCATATTCCTTGGTGTATGGAACGAAGGTTGTCCTACCCATTGAGATTCAATTCCCTTCATTACACACAGCTATCTATGATCATCAAGCACTAGATAAGGTAACTGAAATCTATCTGGATGAATTGGAAGTGCTCGACGTGAATAGGCATTGTGCCCTACACAATTTGGAAAAGCATCAAAATAAGATAGCTAGAGATTTCAACAAGAAATTCCACCTCCGCTCTTTCTTGCAAGGTGACCTAGTTTTGGACCTAAGAACACCAATGATAACCAGTAGGAAACCACCCAAGCTAGATCCCAAATGGGAAGGACCTTACATCATTCACAAGGTTTACCCCAATGGTGCATACTCTTTGATTATCATGGATGGAGAGCACATAACTCCCCCCACCAATTCCAAATTCCTCAAGCAGTAATTTCCTTGAGTCAGAGACACTCCTACATGACCTTAAACTATTACATCCTACATGAAATTGAACAACTTTATCATCCCACATAATGATTAACTATAAAATGGTCTGAACTCTATGACTATAAACTAAGATCTATACGGTTCTGAATGACCTTAAACTATTTTGTCTTCTCCACATGATGTTAAAATGTGTGATTCATCCAGAATGAAGGACGTAAAACTACTCAACGTTCATCCTCACCGCATGAAATTAAATTGCATGGCACCTTCAAGAACTACATATGGCTTAATTCCCATCCTTATGGGATATGTAGGAATTCTCGGATTCCTCTTCTTGATTCCAGCCCCCATACTCCTCTTTGACTATCCCACCTGGGTATAGTTTCCTTGGAGGATCCCACATGGTGTTTTGTAGTATTCTTTTTCCCCACTCATGGCGGGATTACGATAATTCCACCATGTGACCCTACTTGTTCTTCTATCCTCCCACGTCCTCACCGCATGACGTTAAACTGCATGGCCCTTTTCAAACTATGTATGGATTGATTTCCATTCTCATGGGATACATAGGAAGGCCCTGATATTTAGTCCATAGGCCTAGCCCCATCTTCAAGATGTCCAACTCATTCTTCCAAGATGTTAAACTAAAAACTAGCTGGGACTTCCCATCCTAGATCCATTAACCTTTTATACCCCCTGTACCAAGTTCTCATTTGGTATTTTAAGGTGTGTTGTGGTATTATGTTCTTCTCATCATGCCATACACATCCCACATTGATATACCTTTCCCTTATCTACATCATTTCCACATGATTTAAAACTGCACAACATCCTCTAGAACTACATGTGGCTTGATTCCCAACCTTATGGGATACGTAAGACTGCCTAAACAATTAGCCTTCAGTACCAACACCATTTCTTAGAAACCTCCTCATCTTCCTGGCCCCCTGTCCTGAGTTCTCACTGGATAGGGGCATGCAGCATGGTATGGGCTTATGTCCTCATTCACGCCGGGTTTGTAACAACCATGCCACATACCTATCCCTCCCGAGATCTCTTCATCCATTTCTTCCACACTTATCTTTTCAAGTCAGTTTCTCTTAAGTTTGGCCCCTCGACCCTCTTTGGTAGTTCACCAATGTGCCCAAGAGAACTCTAGTTCAACACCTATAGTGTTTAATCCTACAAGGACATGTTATATCCAATCGTTAGGATTCATGCTCCCCTTCATTTGGGATTAAATCATCTTTCACATCCAAAAGGGACTCTGAATGGTATGGATACTTATCCCAAGGGCTCTCTTATCATTTCGAGCCAATGTCCTCAAGGACCTCGAATGAAAAATTGATACAAGTCATGCATTGCGAATATGGTTTGTGGTCGACACTCATTTTTTGTTTCCATTTGAGGTCACATGATATGGTTGTTGTGTTTCAAACACAGTAAATAATTATCCTCCATTTTCACACCACCCCCATCAAGCCTTAAATATCGTTTGTGTGATTCACATCATTTTATACTCCATTATGTCCAAGTGGAATTTTGATAATCTTGGTACCATCCCTCTGTGCGCATTTGCACGTTAGGAGGACAAAGCTACGGTGAGGCGTCATTTGGGCCCCCACACTGGTTTCCCCTTTTCATGTATTCCACATGTTGCAAAGACCTTCTTCACCCTTGTTTCCCACATCTAGTGTAGCTCACATGGGCTTAGGGATTCAATTGACATTTTCACCCATTTGGAAGAGTCTCATTTCTCTATGACATGATCTCTAAGACCTTAAACTATGATCCATCTACATCCTTTTTGTAAGATGTAAAAATACATGACATTTTTAGAACTACGTATAGCTTGGTTCCCATCCTTATGGGATACATAGGAATGCATGGTCATCTTGTCATCAGGTCCAGCTCAGGTTCCACTAATTACCTTTTTGTTTGGTCTTTTGGCCCTGACTTTCACTGGATTGTGTGGTGTGGTGTGGGACCACATCCCCATTCACGTCGTATTTTCAATAGTCATACCACATAATCCCTTTCTAGGAGCTATTCTCTCATGCCTCCCATCATGTATGACATTATACTACATTCTCAAAACTATGTATGGTTTGATTCCCATCCTTATAGGATACATAGGAACACCTAGACGTTTCGTCCTCGGGTCCATCCCCATATTCCCTTACCTTTTCTGGCCCCTCAGCCTAAGGTTTATTCCCTATAATCATTTATGGTGTGTTATGGGATTATTTCCTCATTCACATCGGATATGTTTCATCATGCCATTCACGTTCCTTTTAAAACCTTGTTTCTTCTGTATGTGTCCAAGCCATAAGACCATAAATGGTGATTCCTGGTCCCACATGAATTTAAATTATTATGTCTTTATTGCACAATGTTAAAATGAATTGGAAGGTCCTATCATACGACCTTATACTATGACATCATCATCCTGGCCGCATGATGAAAAATAGAACTGCATTGTGATATCCTCACTCAAGCGTACATCATGTTTGGTAGCGGTTATCCACCATACCATTTTTCAATGCCTACAAGTGGATTCATTCCTATAGTGATGCTTGGACTCTATGTACTAGGTTTATCACTTCACAAAAAGAACACACATCCATCCTAAAGAAAAAACAAGATCTATAAAATTCCACCTCTTTTGGTGTGTGGGACGGACCTGTACAATAGTATTGTCCCTATCATTGGTACCCTACCATGACACTTCTAGAACTATGTATGTCTTGATCCCCATCATAATGGGGTATGTAGGAACACCTGGGAATGTTTCCTTGGTCCCAACCCAACTTTCATTTTCGATCCCTTGACCTAAAACCTCCTCAGGGAGCACAGGGTGTGATTTTGGCTTATGTCCTCACTCACACCAGGTTTTGAAATGTCACACCACATGTCTCACTCCCCCCTTTGTATATATGGTTCAATCTCTACGAAAATTAAAATAAGATCTGGACGTCCTTTTCACAAGACACCAAACTGCACGACATTATCCATAACTATGTGTGGGTTGATTCCCATCCTCATGGGATATGTAGGAACGCCCAAACATTCCGTTTGCAGGTCCAGCCCCAGGAATCTTAAATCTTTCCCCCTTTTTTTAGCCCCTTGACTTAAACTCATTTGGAATTATTTGATGTGGAAAGCATCTCTTGGGTTCTCATTCACATCTAGTTTCATGACAATCACACCATGTTTCTTACATCTCTCTTACAAGCTTGGTTCGAGTTCTACGACCCTAAACTATGATCTCCCTATCTTAACTATGCATCAGGTTCGGCTAATTCACCACCCTACGAGCATTTCATTAAATCTGGTCCCCTCTTAATGGTCCACCCTGGGACCTTAAGTTAGGAGCGTGAGACCCCAAGAACCTTTTCCCTGGAAAGGTATTCGACTCCCTATATCTGATGTGTCTTATTTTTGTACTCAAATGTGTCGTGAAAAAGAGCCGAAAGTATGGAATTTTCACAAGGATATTTCATCATTTCATGTCCAAGATTCATAATCCCTTTATTTGGATCCCCATCATCTTCCATGTGTGAAGGTACCCCCTTTATGGAATGTTCTCATGCCACATTGTCTCACTTACCATCTTGGGCCAACACCCCTGAAGACCTCAGACAACATTTGAGATAGGTCCTGTGTTTCAAACATGTTCAGCGGTCAATCCTCAATTGTCTGTCCCCATTTCAAGCTAACGTGAAATAGATACTATTTTTAGAACATGGTTAGTAGTTGTCCTTTATTGTCACACCTCAATCATTGTGATCTAGATATTAGGTTCCATGACTCACATCGTTCCACTCCCTTATGTTCAAGTGGAATTCCATCACACTCGGTTTTACACCTTCGTGTATCTATGTGCGTTAAGTAGGCAGGTCAACAATTTTGGGATGTCATTCAGCTAGAATTCTACTACTCATAATGTGTGCCTCCCTATACCAGGGAAATCCCATCACTACTACTTGTTCCCCACATTGATCACGAGTCACATGGGATTATTAAGGTTGGTGGGGCGTGTATTGGTGTAGTTATGCCACATAGTCTTTTCATCTCGCATAACATTAAACTGTGATTCAAGAACTACGTGCAGCTGGATTCCCATCCTAATGGGGTATGTAGGAATGCTTGGGCACTTTTCCCAGGCCCAACCTAAATTTTACTTTTAGTCCCTTGGCCTATAAAACTTCCTCCAGGGATACATGGTATATTTCAGACTCCTTATGTCCTCATTCATGTCTAGTTTATAGCTACCACATCATGTTCTCCATTCTAGGGATCTCCCTTTTGACTCCCGGTCCTATCATATGACGTTAAACTACAAGAGTCCATATGTCCTTGACGCATGACACTAAATTACAGTTCTTCCCTGAACTAGTTCAGGATGCCCCATGTTAATCATGGGATGTGTTAGCTTCCTCACTAGAGAGAATTCCTCCTACCAGCATTGGTCTCTGACCACATCATGCTTTAATAACTATGTTTTTCTTGATGATCATCTGTATGGGATATGTGGAGACGCATGTGCCTTTCTCCTTGGGCCCAGAACCAGTGCCATTAACCCATATACCCCCTCACCCCATCATGATCAAGTCATTATGACCTTAAAAGTATGTGTACCAACCTCACCATGAAATGTTTAAACTATGTATTTATCTTCTTTATTGGTATGATGTAAAACTACAAGTCAGTCTAGGTCCTTATCAGAAATGTCATGTTCAGAAGTAAGTTTGATCCCTGGTTAGACCGACGCGCTCACCTAATGTGTTTCCACCATGGTGGCATAATTTCAACGGTGTTGGACTCTATTCGAACAACCCATCACTCCACCCTCCATGCTTTTCATGTCATTTATTCAGACCCTCGTTCTATTTCACGTCTAAAGTAACCCCCTAATAGAATGGATTCTCAGCCTATGGCTCAACTACTATCCTGGGATAACGTTATGAAAGTTTAAAAGATGAATTTTTTTTTGTCAGGACCCGTGTTTTGAACGTGGTCAGCGATCGACCCTTATTTTTCATCCCCATTTTAGGCTAACATAATAGGGATATTGTGCTGCGAACATGGTCAGTGGTTATCCTAATTTTCATGCCACCCCCATATTGTTCTGAATTTTGGCTAACATGATTCACACTTTCCATTCCCCTAGGTTCATATTGATTCTAACGCCCCCGGTGTTACTCTGCTCGTGCACTAGAGCACATTTGAAAAAGAGAAAATCAACGGTTATGAGAACTTCATTCTCCAGTCAGGCCTCCCTCATTCTTCCTAGAATCCCAGACTGTTCATTTACACCCCAAATTCTCGAATATTGTTTGGAAATGTCATGATCCAATGAACTAACAATGTTTTTATCCCTAGTTTATCACATCGGGCATGACCCACATGAGCTTAGGGATTGATAGCTGGTTGCTCCACAGTTATGATTGACATGTGATAATCAAAATAAACAAGCAATAAGATAATAATTCTATACATGTAGTTCAGGATAGGAAAAAAAATTAAGAAATGTTTATAGGTTTATCCAAAACATGGCCCTTATGGATCAGCCCATTTTATGGATTTATCTAGTGCTACCACCCTCTGGCTTGTAGCCTCTAGTACTGGTTCCCACTTCTTGAGCTCCCTCTCATCATTAGTACCTATGGATCGGATATCGTTGGCTCTGATATGCATTTGTTCATGCTCAGCTTGAAACCCACCAATTTGATGGTTTTCTTGTGTTGTTTGATCCTAGGCTTTTGCCAACTGGGCCTTAAACTGCTCGAAAATCTTGGATTGGTCTAAAAAGAATATGGCTTTCTCATTTTCCTGTTTTTCAATGCATAGAACTTATCACTCAGACTCAAAGAATTTACGTATTCTCACGGATCTGTTATGGCATTGGTTGATAGTGAGACGTTGGCTACTCTCCCGCACCTTTTCAGCCATGTAATCCAAGATCATTGTGTGAAGATGATGAGCATCCACTCCTCTGGTGCAGAGAAGGAAAAAATAGGTGCACAATAATCCTATTTGGGGAACCCATTCAAATATTGGATGTTTCAAAAAGTTCCCAATACACTTCCACCCCTTGTTCCATGTCATAAGGATTTCCTCAGGTACCTCAGGATCAAAATAATCCATCTCCATAGAGTATGCAAGCCGATATTTAGGGAAAGTAGCTAGAAGATTAGTGGTAGGATCTCCCTCTAGCATTTCTCTCATGGGTTTAGGCTCTTCCACATATGGGTGACCTTCATTTCTCATCTTCGTTTCAGAAATTTTTCCCCTGGCAGCTTCAGACCCCGCCCCGATAGTGATATCACTGGTGTCCATAACTCTTTTCTCACCAGGTGTCGGGGCTGGTGCGGTTTGAGAAGTGGGTTTTGATTGGGTGGGTCAAGTCTCCTTCAAGTTCCCTGTGGAAAATCTAGATTCAATGGCCTGTTGAGACTCCAATATCGTGATTACTACATAAACAGTGAATGACCTGATCAGCTGAGCTCTTTGATGACATATATGAACATCTGATTAATGAAACTTACAAGAGCTCAGCGCATCAGCCTCCATCATTTCAGTCATTGCATGAGCTGTCACTAAAGTATATCCTTCAGTAGTTGTCAGTTCAATAAATGGTGTCATATCCCCACCTTGTTCTATCAGTGCATCTTCACCCCCTTCGAATGAAGGTTCCTGACCATCAGCACTGATATGCACCTGAATAGGGTGAATATATGATTGGTTATTACGAATGATGAAAAGGGGAAAATCTTGGATAATAATTGAGGCATACCACAAGTTCCACATCTATTTCCATGTTATAGCCAAGAATCACACTGCTCTCTCGAGGACTACCTTGGTGGGTGATCCCCTAAGACCCTCCACCTCCATGCTTCTCTTCATCTTACCTTATTTCTTCTTCCTCTTCTTCTTCCTCTTATTCTTTTAACTCGATTCCCTCTGTCTCCTCGTCACCATCATCATCTTCGAATGACATTTTTTCTGGATCTTGCTCCTAGCTGAGAATTACATTCACCTGGAGTGGTGGTTCCTCACGTCAACCCTGATGGAATTTATATGCATCCAGGTCCATCAAATATGCATGCTGATGATAAATTTTTACCCTTTCATCAATATGAATGAGTCTGATTTCTAGCAGCTGGATCCCATCTCGTATCATTTTTTTCCAAATGGCTTCGGTGCTCAGTGACTTCCATAGGGTCAACCAGGCTAACCACAGTGCTGGGAAGTTTTCATCCTCAAAAGGATGAAGTAGATACCTTATATTCTTCCCAGGAAGCTCTTTAGTTTCTCTGTGAGGTTTCTCATGAGCCCCTCTCCCACCGGACAATGAGGGAACGACCGCAACATGTGACGTTCCCACTGCTGAAGTCCCATCCTGTACTGACCCAGTTTCCCGAAATGTTCTCATCCTTTCCTCCTCAACAATTCTTTGTATTCTCTCTAACCACCTAGGTTCCACAGTGGCCACCTTGAGCTTCTGTACTCACTTCCACAGGATCCCTTCAGGATATGTTATAACCCAATGTTTTACATATTTTTTTGAGAGTACAACATCAACTCCAATGGGGGGGGAAGGTAATTACCGCACCAGATCCATAACTTGTAAACATCAGCCACATTTGATGAAGAATACAAGGATGATTATCCTCCCAGAAATCTGAACACACCTTCGGCATCCGCTGGAGGCATCAAAACTGTCTGGAAAACCTTGACAACACATAGGGTTCATAGAGAATCCTTCCATTGACCCAGGCCACAAGCACCCCACCTCTAATTATATGCAAGTATTCTATTTTATCTAGTGATAATTTCCCTTAATCTATCATTTGGATGGTCAGGGAGGGGAATAGAATAAAAGTAAAATTTTTTTGATTTATAATCCTAATCTTTATCCCCTCTTCGTTGAGCATTAGCAGCATGACCCCAGCAATGTTCAACAAGGAAGGTCACAGGCCTTTACCTGGGGGAGAATGGAATTTGGGAAGGTGTACCTACCATAGTGAGTTGTGATCCTACCATGAAGGATTTTTAAAGGGCCACAGATCCTCCCTAGTAAGCACCCTCTCAAAATATTCCCTAGAATGGAAAATAGTCAGGCTAGCATAGAGACCCCCATGCTAAACCTCTGATTGGCTGCCATGATGTCAGCCATTGCTGATGTTGCTAGGCAGACTCACATCCTTGTGTTCCTTACTAGAAGTATCCACCCACTCAAGAATGTTTCAATAAATCTGGCATATAGGACGTTCGAGTATCAGCATTTATCCACACTAAAGCCTCGAGATTGATATTACCAAACCTCTAAGATCCTCTAGTATGATCTGGTATTGCTCCTCTATGTCATGATCGAACATTGCTTCCCTTGCCCTGAAATATTTATATCAGGGACTTTCTATAGAAATAGGCTGAACAACTTAGAATAGGCGATGTCTTTTTTGAAGTCCTTAACTGTCAGCTACTCCTTGGCCAGATCTAATAGATGCCATGTTAGGATGGGAGTTCATGACCTGTCCCCCCCCCAGATATTCTCTGTGGGAGGATAATCATCGTATGGATTCCCATCCAAATGGATTCCCCTGATGTAGTGAATGTCCCAAAAACTAATACCAACCTCCCCATAATGAAGAAGGAATGTGTTGATATTAGGGGACCACCAGATAAATAGCTCTGATCTGAGTTCTTGCAGGTGGTAGAAATGGAACTGTGATGTCCACACCGCCTTAACCCACCCGATGTGCCACAGTTATACCCCAAACTGATCGCATGATTGGTTTACCCAATACTCCCAAGCCCACCCACTTGTGAAATTGCCTCCAGACCTCATGTCCCAGTCCTACAATTAGCCCTTGGACTCATTGGTGATTCTTTGATGTAAGGTACTTGCGTAATGGGACAAAGAATCCTCAACGACCGTCTCACTTCCTAAGATGGTTCCAGTCCTTTGTTTCAGTACATAGACGTCCATGTTCCTGGTTTCTCTAGTAGGATGGACATTTTTTGTGATGTCATATTGAGGAAGATCATCCCCATAGGTCACCCATGACCACGGTGTATCGACTTCAAATCTCAGCACTGGTACCTCCTCTAAAATACTGAAGTAACATATTAGTAGGTTTTTAGAAAACACGTATTTATTATAGGCTTGGGTTAGCATGTTTAACAGAGTTTGGTTGTTATATACAACTTTCTTGGCACCATAGACCTCAGGGTTTGAAACTATCTCATCCCTCTGAGAAGCATACACAGCTTCTCTCCCAGCGTCACCTTAATCAGCAACAATCTCATTTTTTGGAAATGTTTGGAAAAAACCAGGATCCTGTGCAAAAATACCGGTATGTCATGCAAAAAAGTAGAAGGTGACACAAAAAATAAAGTGAGTGGCACGGAAAACTGATGTTGCACACAAAATTGCGACCAGAATAAAGGAATTCCACGTAACGAAGGTCAGATTATACGCAAAGGAAGGTGAGATTTAATGTGCATGAGATCACCAAAAATTATCCCGTGAGAAATTTGTATGGACCATGGGACCCCACGAGGGTTTTTGTAGGTGAGAATGGGGTTTTCCACGCACGTGAAAAAAAATTCCATGCCACAGGTGCTATTTTCCCCATGTCACCCCCATCGGGGACAGGAATCTCGGTGTTTCCCTTAGAATCTAACCTTCTCACCACCATGCATATCTTATTCCAGGGGGGAATTTGTAGATTCTGAAATCCACTGAAGGCTATGGACTAAAATTTGGGGGAAAATAAAGGCAGATTTCGAATGAGTGAACTTGTCTGGGATAGGATGAAAGATTGCGTGGAAAATCAGAGGAGTGCATGTAAAGCTTCCCCAACGGCGTGTAAGTTTCTGTGCCTCATATTTTGTTGTGCGCCATATAGAAAGCTCTGTGCGGCTGACTGATGCGTCAGGTTTTCCACGCAGTCCAAATTCCATGCGCACCTCATAAATCCTGATCACCTAAAAATAGATGGACACCCCCTCTCTTCCGAGCTGAAGAATTAGAATTGTCTCCCCTATTCACAATACACCTCTTCCATGTGAAAAATATGGCTTTCAGGTATATTATTTTCCACAATAGGTCTCTCAGGGGTCCGCCTACACGCGAAACCCCTTAGGGCTTGACCCTCACCTTATTCCTTTATTGTTTGGCCATTTGTGTGAAAATCCATTTACTTGCACGCAAGCCTTGTCCACATACGGGTAAAACCTCCTCCAATTGCACAGTCACCTCCTTAATCTATGCACCCTAGATTTCTGTGTGCACCAACTCCCTCTTGTGCACAAACCCCCTCTTCTGTGTGAAAACCTCCTTGTGTGCTCCATATGTTGTCCTTACCCTAAGGCACCTTGTTTGAACCCCTCTTATGTGCAACACACCTATGTCATGCACCCTTTTCCTGTACGACCCTCCAAGTTTGTATGATGTGATTTCAAGGTCCCTTGGGTGGTGCTTCATGTTGCATTTCTTAGACTATTGCTACTTCACATAGGAACGCTAATGGATATTGCTTCTTCGCATAGTCACGCTAATGTGGGCCCCTCATTGGATTACTCCACAACACCCCAACATCGTGGCATTGAGAGTGCCTTCCCTTCACCAAGGGTTAAAGCGTGCCAGTTATGTAAGTCCTAAGGTTGCAGAGTGAACCTACCTCGTCCGAGCTACAAGATTTTAAACTACCAAGCACCGTCATCCCTAGCACATGACGTTAAACTATGGCCTTGCCCAGTGCATCATACGCGGGGTACCCCATCTCATACATTATATATACTTGATCGTCTCCACGGGAGTGAGATCTTTCTCATATGGAATGATATCCTCTAAATTGGAGCAGCACCTGTCTGTAGGGAATGGAAACCATCGTTGTGTAATCCCCTAGCCTTTCTTGTAGGAGGCAGCATCCCTGCTCTTCCTCTCTTCTTCTGTTCTAAAGACTAGAGGAGATAGGGTCATAGGGACCTTCATTATCCCATCCCACTCCCTCTGGGCTTTTTCACCATCAGGCCTCCATCTTGGAGTAAGTTCCAATCTCCATCTCCCTGGGCCTCTAACCATGTGAATGCCCCTAATTCCTCTTTGGGCAGCTAACCACGTGTAGGCCCCATTCCACTTCCCGCAGATGCACCTTTTAGGGCGTGATCATCAGGTATTTTCTACCTCTTGTTTCTCACACCGATCATGACTCGTGTGGGATTAGAGTGAGAATTGACCATGGAATCCTTCTTAGGCCTCCCTAGAGCATAATCCTCAATCCACCATACCGAACTACATGGACTTTGATCCTTTACAAGTAAAGGTACGTAGGAAGCCTCCATGAGGTTCAATCCCAACACAAACTTATCCCAACCCCTTCACATTAGTTCACCTTCATCCCTCATGATGTTAAACTATATCCACCATACCAAACTACGTGTAATTTGATCCATGCCAAGGAAAATTAAATAAGAATCCTCCATGAGGTTCAAGCCCAACACCAACTTGTTCTGACACCTTCACATCGGTTCACCTTCGCCTCTCATGATGTTAAACTGTATCCACTATACCGAACTATGTAGACTTTGATCCTTGCCAAGGAAAAGTACGTAGGAAGCCTCCCTGAGGTTCAAGCCCAACACATACTTGTCCCGATTGTCTCACATCAGTTCACCTTCATCCCGTACAATGTTAAACTATATCCCTCATTCCAAACTATATATAATTTGATCCTTGTCTCCTAAGTAGGGTTCGTAGGAAGCCTTCATGAGGTTCAATCCCAACACCCATCAGCCTCGACCACTTCACGTCGGTCCATCCTCATCCTCGATGACGTTAAATTTCACTCCCCTTTTCATCCCACAAAAAGTTAAACTATACCCATTAAAACTATGTGGGATTTGATCCTTGTCTCTAGGAAAAGATATGTAAGAAGCCTCCTTGAGGCCCAGCCCCAATCGACGGTAAGTCAATATACCCCATCCAGTGGTAGGCCATTGTCAACCCCAACCAATGGAAAGTCGTCCGAACCACAATCAAAGGTAATCTGTTGGAACCCCAATCAGTAGTAATTCATTGTTAACCCCAACTAGCGGTAAGCCGTTGGAACCCCAATCAGTAGTAATTCATTGTATTCCCCTTCGTTGGGACCCACATCTCTGGACCGCCCTTGGGCATCAGACCAACCCGGGATGCTAACCATGCGTAAGCCCCAGTATATCGTCGGGTCGTTGTCCTATGCGTACACCATGATTCTATACCTCCATCCTAAACTACATCAACTTTGATTCCCTGCCATGTTGATACATAGGAAGTCTCTTCATGGCTCAAGTACAACATCACTATCTTCCTCACGTCGGCTCCATCTCACTCTCAACCCACTCTCAACAATCCATATCAACCATGATACTTACCTATGACACCACATCAAGGTGAGATCATGTCACCCACATTTCCGCTACTCCTAGCAGCCATCAGGCTACTAACCACACATTTTATTCCAATATCAGCATCCCCTCCAGGGATTTCACCCATCTGATCCACTCTTTTCAGTGTTCTAATCAGTCTAATCTGTCTCCAATAGAAATTAAACTCACAGAATACCCTGTGTTAAGCATGGGAAGCAGAGGAAAACCTTAGATACATGCCTATAGAATATAATTCCCCACATTAAACATGGGATGCCTCAGGATTTTGTGCCCTCAAGAAGCTCTATCATAAGGGGAAGAAACCAAGACGCATTAGTGTTCCAGTGTCCAGACATGCCAGGGATGTACAACGTGACTACTCCCCTAACCGAAGGTTGCTACCCGGACATGACCCCTTAGAATGTCTTGAAAAAAGAAGCATAATTAACCGATGTCCATGAAGACATGGAACTGCGATGATTTTCACAAACAATGTCTTATATCTTTGAGGGAGACCCAGACTAGGCAACGAGTTCTAAGGAGTAATCCACCAAAGGAAGAATCGACATCCCATCATCCCATTTCGATCAAGAAGGAAATTTCCCTGAATAAGGATTGGATTTTTCCCACCTATGGAAAGCGGGAATGCGTGGAAATAGCTTTGCATCCTCCAAAAAAGACAGATGTGCGCCCTGGTTAAAGCTTCGAAAATAGGTGGAATAATAATACCCTTAGAAAATTATTTTTATATAAAAGAGTGGGTAGATCTTAATCAAATAATACATTACCAGTTATAAAGTGGATAGTAAGTTTACCTTTCAACATATCATTATTGTATCTCTCATCGTAAATAGCGATCACATGAGATTTAAATTTATCTCTAGTCTTAAGTGGTTGCTGATGTTGATCATCATCATTAACCTTCATATTTGTTTACCGGTAGGTATAATTCCCATACTATTTACTATAATGGAATGTATTTTCATGAAGTTAAGAATCATTTTTTGTTTAAATTCCTTTAAACAGCTCTTATAATGTTACCCAATTGAGTCATAGGGTTCAAGAGGGTGTCAGGGGATTGTTCGGAGCCTGGAACCCATGGATTTTGAAAAATAAAGTGTGAAACATGATTATTAGAAACCATGCAGCCCATCCCACACAGTCTCTAATAACTATGCAAGATTAAATAGAGCAGTTGTAGTTGTAGGATTTTTCTACAACCACATGACTCATGGCACACGACTGTGTAGAAAATTGTATAAATTTCACAATGGTATATCGAACATTTTGTGTATGGTTAATGAACCCATTCACCTTAACTGTGTGGGGTTTCTCCATGGACATAGTCTTGATCATGGTTGGCACATGGGTTGGAAAACCATGCGGCCAAACCATACACCCTCTATTTTGAGGGTGAAATGACTTTTTCACCCTTAATTAACCTTTAAAATTATTTTATTCTTTCTCCTCCCATTTCCAATGGATGAAATGTTACTTCTCCTCCTATTAGAAAACTTCTTCCTCAACCTAGTATCTCCTATATATCTCTATCCTGAAGTCCAAATCATGATCTGAAGGAATCTTTGGATAGATTAAGGTGATATTTCAATTTCTCTTCCCTTTGATCTAAGTTTATCTTTATATCCATTAATCTATTTAGGTGCAAACTCTTTTTGCTTATTTTCAGATCATTGAATCATTTCTTCAATTTATCTCAACTGAATTCAGATATGAGGCTGCCATCAGACAAGGAGTTATCGATGACCTTAACATAGGTAGTCTCAATATTTTCACCAATCGTTTTGGTTCATCATAGTTTAGCCATTATGTTGCATGCTTTACTTTATCATGCATCACCTTTTAATTGTTTTATTTATGTTTAATTGATTTTTGAACCTTGATATACACCTATTAATCATTGTTTAGTAGGTTATAGGATGTTGACCTCTGTTATTATCAGGAACGAAGTCGGGTCGTCATCCGAACTGACGGCCGAACCGGTCCGCGGTAAGGCCCGAAGGGCGTTCCCAATCCCTACGGGCTGGCACAAGTTCCTGGGTATCAAAATAAACTCTAGGAATGATTTACCCATGTAAAAAAATATAAATCAGCCAACAAAATAAATCAACAAAAGTAAAATTTGTAGCCAAACAAGTCTTTAACCAAAAACAGGTTCTTGAGTCACATGTAATACCAAAACCCAAACAATACTAAAAGTAAGGTGACCAAAAACCAACCTAATAATTGTCGCCCGGCATGAGTACACCACCCTCAAGCCACCACCACAATGCCACGTAAAGAGGCCTGCTAACACCCTGAACCACCGATTCCAAAAGCTGGACCCTTACCTATATCAGACGTAAACAAATCTAATTACACTCAAGGGTGTAAGTAGGGTGTTTACGTCTGATACAGGTAAGGGTCCAGCTTTTGGAAGTGGTGGTTCAGGGTATTAGAAGTCCTATTTATGTGGCGGTGTGGTGGTGGCTTGAGGGTGGTTTCCTCACGCCGGGAGACGATTCTTAGGTTGGTTTTTTGTCACCTTACTTTTAGTATTGTTTGGGTTTTGGTTTTACGTGTGACTCAAGAACCTGTTTTTGGTTAAAGACTTGTTTGGCTAAAACTTTTACTTTTTTGGTTTATTTTTTTGGATGCTTTATATTTTTTTACTCGGGTAAATCATTCCCAATGTTTATTTTGGTACCCGGGCACTTGTTCCAGCCCGTAGGGATCGGGAACGCCCTTCGGGCCTTGATGTGGGTCGGGTCGGGCGTCGGGTCAGATGACGACCTGACTTGGTTCGTGACAAAATTGTATCTGTGGAGGTTTCTTTTATTGTCGAGTTATTTTATTTGGGACGAGACTGGTTAGACATGAGTTAGGATTGGCGGGGCTCAGAATTCTGGTTGCGAGTAGGGTGCTTGACTAGCACACCTTGTGACAGACCCTGAGTCACCATGGGATGTTGGGATGTTGGGTTGACTTCTCTTCCAGGTGGGACGTGCAGGCTGCAGACTATGCATGGACATCAGGTGGGGAATAAGAGTTTGGTCATGATGTTTTTGCATATTTGGTTTACTAAGGATTACTTATTTTGCTGAAAATTTGACTTTTCTTTGGATATGATGTATTGATTATGTTCTTTTATGACTGTTTCTCTTTGCAGCAAGATTCATCCCTAGAGAGCTTATATGCACCCACGGGAGGAAGCCGGAGAGAGTTCTCCCTCACCACTTGATTAGATATTGGTAGAAGTCATGGTCCGAGCTGTTCAGACTTTAGGACAGGGGGTGACTCCTTCCCCCGCCCCTATTCCAACTAGAGGAGATGAGTTTGGCTCCAAGAGGGATAAATCTCAAGAGTTTATGAAGAAAAAACCTCCTTCATTCTAAGGGAGTTAAAAACCTCAAGAGGCAGAGGAATGGCTTGAAAAGATAGAGCGTATGTTCGAGTTCCTTTACACTCCAGAGGAATTCAGGGAAAAGTGTGCCTCTTTTCAGCTAGAGGGATCCAATCACAAGTAGTGGGAATCAGTGATTCAGTCTAGGAAGCATGAGAAGATGAGTTGGAAGGATTTCAAAGCTATCTTCAATGAGCAGTACTGTCCCGAGTTCCTGGCCTATGCCAGATCTCGGGAGTTCATTGATATTTCCCAAGGGGATCAGACAATGATGGAGTATGAAAACCGCTTTGCTGAGTTAGTGCGGTATGCGCCTGAAATTGTTTCAAGTGAATATTTGAAACCTCGGAAGTTCGAGAAGGGCCTTCGACTAGAAATCCACTCTCAGGTATTCTTGTTCAAGCTGGGAACTTATGTCGAGGTGGTCGATCATGCTTGCATGGTCGAGATTGACCAGAGAGGAAAGTCAGGGTTTTCTAGATCAGTATCAGGGTTTGGTAGTGGAAGTTCATCCGAGAAGAAGAGGAAGCGTGATGAGCAATGGAAGAAGAGTGGTGGTAGCTCAGGTCATCCTCCTAGGCAGACTTCATCTGGGGATTCTGGTGCAGGGTCCGTGGTATGCCATCAGTGCGGAAGGGTAGGGAACATCTGACCTGCTTGTCCATACCCTCCCAGACCATACCATGGGTGTGGAGTTGTGGGAAATTTACAGCGCTTCTACAGGACTACACGCCCATACCAGAGTGGGGCTGGATTTGTGGCTTTCATAGGGGTATCAGTTCAGTCAGATCCGACCAAGACGACATGATCTCGGTTCGGTGGTCGTGGTGGTAGGACCAGATCATCTTCAGGGCAGAGCCCGATCAGGGTAGAGCCTTAGGCGAGCGGTCTTTCTCAGGAAGGGACCAGAAATTTTCATGATGTGGATCAGGAACTGGCGGGATCTGATGCAGGACCTTCGACTGTTCGAGGTACCATTTTGATTGCATCTTCTATAGCTGTAGTTTTATTTGATATTGGTGCTTCAGTTTCTTTTATATCTGCCCATCTTGTGAACTTGTTGAGCCTTCAAACCGAGCTTTTATCTATTGCAAGGGAGTTAGTAACACTGATGGGTAAGAAAAAAAAGTTGGGTCTTAGGTGCCCATCATGCGCAATCTTTGTGTCAGGAGTGGAGATGGAGTGGGATTTCTTGGTCCTTGATATGGACTTGTTTGATGTGATCCTCAGCATGGACTGGCTAGTGTGCTTCCAAGCACATATTGACTGCTATCAGCGCTGATTCAGCTTTATTTAACTAGATGGGAGTCCTTATTTATTTCATGGAGAATGGGATCCTCGGTCTGGTCGTGCGGGACCTCCACTCCCTGAGTTGGGGAATCTTGCTTATCAGTTGTCGTCGCTCGCACTAGAGGACGATGGTGGTGTTTTTTAGGGAAGGTTACCTCGTGTAGTGGATGAGTTCTTAGAGGTCTTCCCAGACGATTTTTCAGGCTTACCTCTAAAGCGGGACGTGGAGTTCTCAATTGAGTTGGTGTCGGGAACATAGCCTATATGTAACAGCCCAAGATTTTATAAAAAAATATTCTTTTTAATTTTATTAATGTCTTGTGTTGTACGCTACACCAAAAGGAGCTTGCACAACACACATCCTTGACTTGTCTTGCATTACACGCAATCGCGACCTTCCTCGATAGCGTGTGTAGTACGCAATACCGAGTTTCACTAAACAACGATATGCTATAAAAATATTATTAAAACTAGCCGTTATGAATAGTAATAACCACTTTTTGAAATCCAGTAAATCTTATTTTTCAAAATGAACTTTATTTTTGGATTCGGAGTATCGAATTTAGCCTAAGGTGAAATTTTGGTACTTTTCGGATAACTTTCATATTCTGATGAATAATGAAAATTACTAAATTATAATTAAAAACAACTTTTTTAATCGAAATAATTAATAGTGATAAATCATTAATTTGAGTGGTTTTAAAGTATATTTAGAATATATTTTTACAATTTAATGCAATGTTGGTCATTGGATGTAATTTCACATTTAAACTAGACATAAACAAGTGTCAATCTTTTGATAGATATTGTTTCTTAAAAACACGCTATTTGTTTTAACAGCGGGATTTAATTATAAAATTAATTAATGAAACTTTTATGTTATGAATTTGGTAAAATAGACTTCATTTTTGAATTCGGAATATGAAATATAGCTTGGGATGAAATTTTGGCATTGTTCTGAAAAACATCAATTTTTGATGAATAGTGAAACCACTAAGTGGTAGGTTAAAAACTGAATTTTGCATAAAACTTAATTTTACCGCTTCTGTGAATGGAATTTCGAAAATCCGAGAGACACGGTTAATATCAAGGACTAAAATGTGGTTCAATGAGATGAAAATAATTTTTGGTGAATAGTAACTTTTTACTTTTTTTACCGCAGTTAATAGTAAATAGGGTAACTAAGGGTAAATATGATATTAATATTACCCTAACACATGTCCTAATTCTATTGGACAAGTGTAATTCGACCAAAAACAAACTTAGGAATAAAATATGACCATTTAGGCCCACTTGGATTAGATTAGGACATTTATTATTAATTTATTTAAAGAAGGGTTAAAATAGTTAAAATCAAAGTTTAATAAGTAAATAATTTTTAATATGGGGTTATACATAAGATAAATTAGATTGTAAATATTAATTAGAAAGATAAAAAGATTTCCTACATGATGGTATTTTATTTGTAATTTTTAGACATCAAATAATTTAATTTATTTATGACACAAAGATGATGCAGTAATTATCTTATTAATGAAATATTCACATAATTGATAATATAAATACCAAAATAAATGTAATTTAAGACTTTTTATGAATTCCACTAATTTTCTAGGTTACTATGATATATTAGTGTTGATTTAATCAACTTGGTTCGAACATATAATTCTGATATGACTTTCACAAAAATCATATATCAAATAGTGTCAAAATTGACACAAAATAGTTTTTAAATCAAATATTATATTATTAATTGTTATTTTATTCCTAAAAATCTAAGGTTCGGCCAAATGACTTAGATAAGGATATATATATTAATAATAAACAATTTAGGGTTCGTTTGGCATGTTATAGTAAGTGTATTAACCATATAGTGAAAGAAAAACAAAAAGACACGGTAAAAGTTAAATTAATTAACTTAGAGTTAAATCTAATTGATAAGGTTAAAATAATATCTTAAACTTGTCTAAATTCTATTGGTTGATAGGATTTCGACCCATCCTTACTTTAGCTTCGAAATAAGACCCTTTGGAACCATTATAAACCGATTTTGACTTTAATATAAAATAATATTTTGAGATATTCCTAAGGTGCCCCTCTCCTCCCCTATAAAAGGACACCTCCTCCCCCTCCTCCTCACACCAATTTGAGCACTCAAGCTCGGCCAACCCCTGCCAATTTCTCCTCTCCACTTCCCTAGCAACATCCTAGAGGTTCTGGTCTTCCTCAAAGACCAAATTTAGTACCCTAAGAGGAGGTCTCAAAGAGGCACTTCAAAGAAGAGGTAATTACCGTTACCAATTCTTTCATCTTTATTTCTTCTTCCACTTCTTCTTCTTAGGTTGTTTCATTATGAAGTAATAACATCAGTATCACTCATATACTGATATGTTATTATAAGTATGAAACAACCCTATTTCACCATCTATCCATCCTACGGAAAAAGAAATCACCGCGCGTGCGTACGTACGGAATACCGTCTCCACGCCGTGGTGTAATCTATTTTCCACCACCACCTTACATGGATGGGTATAATGGTGTAAAGAATAACTATACATAGTTATTACAACATCATATTGATTCTGATATATTGTATAATTCACTCCAATTCAATTCAATACTTATAGAAATGATATCATCGCTCGTGCGTACGTACGGAATACCGTCTCCACGACGCGATGAGATTCATTCTCCATGTTAACCATTTAAGAATGATTATAATGTATATATAAGAAATAATAATGAAATATATGACATTATAAAGCTACTGGATTTATATATATATATATGCATATGTATGTCATCTACTTACTTCCATTTCAAGACAATAAGGAAAGGAAAACAGCGTTCATGTGTACGTACGGACTACCGTCTCCATGAACGGTGTTTTTCATTTTTTTTATCTACCTATTATATATATATATACTGAATATATTTGATATATAAATCATATTTTATATTCTGGAAGTAAGTAAATCATGATATAAGTAATAATGATGTCAAGAACAACAAGTCAAAACACCTACGATAAATGAAACGATTTTACCCAAAACGCTTCTTTAACATGGAGTTTACAAAAGAACGGGTAATATAATGTCATAAGTGAACCATATATGATATCATAACAATGAATATGATTCTGTAATAAGTCAATAACATGATTTAAATCATTATACAGGAGGTTCGGACACTTACAAAGCAAGTCGGACCTAAGGTAAGGGAAATATCACAATCTCATTTTTATCCGAGATTGTTTATTCGTAAGTATTTACTGGGGTGTATTTTATCATCCACATCCATGTTCCCTCAATATGTAATATTGTTTCCATCCACTTTCAATAGTTTAAATCCAATTTTACCCTTGGGTGAGTTTTTAGTAAAGAATATGAAAGGAATCTTTTGTCGTTTTTCCGTACGAGGTACTTTTTGACTTTTCCGACAAAAGTACGAAGAATGTTTTTTTTAACTTATACGGCACGAACGGATTTATACTGTTTTATAAATCCTTATTTTCATGAAGCTTCCTCTAAAAGATTTCATGACTATTTTCAATAAAATCTCTTTCTTTTAAAATTGTATGATGTTTTGTAAAAAGAAATTGATTTTGAAGAAGAAAGGATATTTTCCTCAAGAATTCATTTCAAGTGTTTTATTAAAATTATTTTCCATCTAAGATAATAAAGGGTTCTGTTTCTATCCATATTTTTACATTGATTTGACTATGTTGTGATGGAATTATGTTTATGAATTCCTTTACCTTATACGAATGGTTTTATGATGTCATGTTGTTTAAGAATCCCATTTTTATTACATGGGTTATGCAATGATGTATGATTTATGATTTTGTGGCACACATAAGAATGGTTTCATTATGAGATTGGTGGGACCTATATCTCCCTCCAATGCATTGGGTAAAGATTTTATATCTCATGAGATAGACATGGCTGGAATGGTAGGTTATACCGGTTCAGTGAAACAGGACTGAAACGAGGATTACTCGATTCAGAAAGGGACTTTGTCCACTAAGATAGTCTTGGCAATGAGTCTTGACTAAACAAGAAATGATTCTCTATGATTATGTGTGTATTCCACAATGAGTAATGTTTTAAGTTATGATTTCATTTCACTACTATGATTTATCCCATGTTATGAAATTATGCTCTCTTTTGCAGGTTATGATTTCCAAAATGTTATGTTCTTATGAATATGATGTGATTGATATTTCTTTTGTTTACCCTTACTGAGCATTTGAGCTCACCCTTTTATGTTTTCTTTTCCCCAGGATATAAAGAAAGGTTTTAGGTAAAAAAAAAGGAAGATCTTTATGGGAGATGTTGAAGATCTTTCACCACGATTAGAAGATTATAGTCCGAGTTTCCAAAGACACTAAACTATTACGGTCCTTGTGTGTGTGTTTTTGTAATGTACTAAGTATTCCGCAAAAGTAATGTAAAGTCCATGTACGTCAGGCTTCGGGTCTCTACAGTTGGTATCAGAGGAAAGGTTTAGTCAACCTTTGGAAACAAGGATGCGAAAACGTTAGTGAGATCCCTAGAGATATTTCTAAGGTATGTCTAGGGATGTACCTAGGGATAAGTATACGTATAGGTTATAGTAATAGAATTACGCTAACGATCATAGAATTAAACCTAAGATGTTGGATATTGAAGGTACTCCCCCTTTATTATGTTGTTTTCCCTAGCATGATTTTTGCCTCTCACACTATTCTTTATGGGTTTTAGACGATGGCTGGAACCCGAAGGAACCGTGTTGATCAATGCAATGGACAATGCAATGATTGCCCTCATGTTCAAACAAATGTTATGGGAGATGGAGTGCAAAATCTTATTACTATACTTACACAAGATATGAATCATTCTGGACTTCCAAATGAGTAGAGAAGGGAACAATATTCTATTGAGTCCTTCATGAGGCAACGTCCACCTTCTTTCAGTGGGTCTATTGATCCATTAGTTGCTGAACAATGGATTAGTACTACTGAAAAGATATTTTCAGTTCTTCAATGTTCTGAACATGATAAAGTCATCTTAGCAGTATATCGTTTGGAAGGTGAAGCTGATCAATGGTGGAATCTTATCAAGAATACGAGGCCAAGAGATGAAATTGAGTCCATGGAATGGGACGAGTTCAAGAACTTGTTTTTCAGTAAGTACTTCCCTCGTATTCTTCGAACAAAGATGGAGAAAGAGTTTCTTGAACTAAAGCAAAGGGATGATGAATCTGTTGGTACCTATGAAGCAAATTTTACAAGACTTGCAAGGTATGCTTCTGGAATTATCATCCAACCTGAAAGTAAAGTTGATCGATTTTTCAGTGGCTTAAAACCAAGTCTTCGAAGGGCATTAGCTATAAGAGACTTCAGTATCTATGAAGAAATTGTGCGTTGTGCTATCAAGGTAGAAATGGAAGTTGGTGTTACATATCCATCTCATGGTTTTGACAAGAAACGAAAGATGGAGTTCAAGGAGAAATCCCAGAATAATGGTGAAAAGAAGATGAATGTTTCCTTATGCACAAAGTGTGGAAAGAAGCATGGTGGAGATTGTCTTAAAGGGACTAGAAAATGTTTTAAGTGTGGAAAAGAAGGTCATCGAGCAGCTGAGTGTCGAAGTAATGGAAAAAGGTTTTCTAATGATGTGAATAAAGCAAACACTGCAGAGAACGCACTACCAACACTTCAATGCTTCAAGTGCAAAGAAATGGGGCATTATGCTAATAATTGCCCTAATCCAAGGGTTAGTGATGATCAACATGAGCAACCACTGAAGGCAAAGGACAAAGGGAAATCACATGCGATCACTATTGGCAATGTTGAATATGACAACGATGTGGTGGAATGATTAAGTGTTTATGTAATGGGATTCCAAAATAATGTTGTATCATTGAGTATTGCAATATTTATTGATGTGGTATTCAAAGTGATTGAGATATTTTTTGGAAATAACATGATATGCGCATAATGAAGATGAGAAAATGAAATGTTTAATAGTATTCATGAGCTCATGATTGATATAAGGACTAAGTGATATCATGGTTTGAGTATATAGAATTTTGAGGATTTTGGTATGTGGAAAGTGTTAACTTTTAACTGCACTCATGTTTTCACTAAGGTATTCAAGAGAATACACGATTAAGGACTTTGAATGTTTGGAATGTGACCAACAAGACATATCTTATGATATGTGGGGATCAACGACAGTATTAAATCTCTGGTAATCGATGTCACTATATTATGAGAGTGGACTGCAGTATTATGTATAAGCCTAAAGATTAGACTAGATTATGTTGGACATAAGTTATTATTGTTTAAGGATAGAAGTTTTTTCGATATTATTTATGGGATGTTATAGTAATATAGTTTTAGAAAAAGGACAACCTGCAGGACGGGCGACAGCCCATCGCTTCGGACAAGGCTGTGGGAATCGAACCCACAACCGAAGTGCGACTGGCCTTTATCGCCTACCACTGGCCTACAGGAAGTCCCTGTTTAGTAGAAACTAGTTTTATTATACTAAGAAGTATGATATATGAAGTATAAGTCCATTTTAGGAACTATATATGATTAATCTCACTATAGAATGACTTATGTATATTTAATAACTTTTGCTTACTTTTGTTTGAGACAGACGGAATGACCCGTCATTCTATCACATGATCTGCTAACACTTCACGAATAACAAATTCAACTTCATTTATTTAAGAGATGAAGTGGAAATTGTTCAAGGCACGAACAACAGTGATATTGTATCAAAATAAAGTAAGTATTTATTCTAATTCAAATTTTCAACTTTAGGGAAATGATCTTGAAAACCAAAAATGTTGTCCTAGTGATCTTATACCTGATGAATCAGATGGTACCTTAGATCGTCACAAATTTATGGATTTGTGATTACTGGATTTTCCATAGCCATGTTCTCTACCACTCTCCATCAGAACATGATGGTTAGATTTCTCTTCCATATCCATATTTTCACCTATGTGGAAACCCAGTGATTAGTTTATTTGGGTAATCGTTACATTTCATACTTTAGTTTTTAAAGCCAAGTTTTGGTATTCCCTTTTACGATGTGGGTTTCTATTAAAGAAACTTTCAAATAGTAAACCATTTATAACCCCGACGAATTTCGAGGGCGAAATTCATTTTAAGGGGGGTAGAATGTAACAGCCCAAGATTTTATAAAAAAATATTCTTTTTAATTTTATTAATGTCTTGTGTTGTACGCTACACCAAAAGGAGCTTGCACAACACACATCCTTGACTTGTCTTGCATTACACACAATCGCGACCTTCCTCGATAGCGTGTGTAGTACGCAATACCGAGTTTCACTAAACAACGATATGCTATAAAAATATTATTAAAACTAGCCGTTATGAATAGTAATAACCACTTTTTGAAATCCAGTAAATCTTATTTTTCAAAATGAACTTTATTTTTGGATTCGGAGTATCGAATTTAGCCTAAGGTGAAATTTTGGTACTTTTCGGATAACTTTCATATTCTGATGAATAATGAAAATTACTAAATTATAATTAAAAACAACTTTTTTAATCGAAATAATTAATAGTGATAAATCATTAATTTGAGTGGTTTTAAAGTATATTTAGAATATATTTTTACAATTTAATACAATTTTGGTCATTGGATGTAATTTCACATTTAAACTAGACATAAACAAGTGTCAATCTTTTGATAGATATTGTTTCTTAAAAACACGCTATTTGTTTTAACAGCGGGATTTAATTATAAAATTAATTAATGCAACTTTTATGTTATGAATTTGGTAAAATAGACTTCATTTTTGAATTCGGAATATGAAATATAGCTTGGGATGAAATTTTGGCATTGTTCTGAAAAACATCAATTTTTGATGAATAGTGAAACCACTAAGTGGTAGGTTAAAAACTGAATTTTGCATAAAACTTAATTTTACCGCTTCTGTGAATGGAATTTCGAAAATCCGAGAGACACGGTTAATATCAAGGACTAAAATGTGGTTCAATGAGATGAAAATAATTTTTGGTGAATAGTAACTTTTTACTTTTTTTACCGCGGTTAATAGTAAATAGGGTAACTAAGGGTAAATATGATATTAATATTACCCTAACACATGTCCTAATTCTATTGGACAAGTGTAATTCGACCAAAAACAAACTTAGGAATAAAATATGACCATTTAGGCCCACTTGGATTAGATTAGGACATTTATTATTAATTTATTTAAAGAAGGGTTAAAATAGTTAAAATCAAAGTTTAATAAGTAAATAATTTTTAATATGGGGTTATACATAAGATAAATTAGATTGTAAATATTCATTAGAAATATAAAAAGATTTCCTACATGATGGTATTTTATTTGTAATTTTTAGACATCAAAGAATTTAATTTATTTATGACACAAAGATGATGCAGTAATTATCTTATTAATGAAATATTCACATAATTGATAATATAAATACCAAAATAAATGTAATTTAAGACTTTTTATGAATTACACTAATTTTCTAGGTTACTATGATATATTAGTGTTGATTTAATCAACTTGGTTCGAACATATAATACTGATATGACTTTCACAAAAATCATATATCAAATAGTGTCAAAATTGACACAAAATAGTTTTTAAATCAAATATTATATTATTAATTGTTATTTTATTCCTAAAAATCTAACGTTCGGCCAAATGACTTAGATAAGGATATATATATTAATAATAAACAATTTAGGGTTCGTTTGGCATGTTATAGTAAGTGTATTAACCATATAGTGAAAGAAAAACAAAAATACACGGTAAAAGTTAAATTAATTAACTTAGAGTTAAATCTAATTGATAAGGTTAAAATAATATCTTAAACTTGTCTAAATTCTATTGGTTGATATGATTTCGACCCATCCTTACTTTAGCTTCGAAATAAGACCCTTTGGAACCATTATAAACCGATTTTGACTTTAATATAAAATAATATTTTGAGATATTCCTAAGGTGCCCCTCTCCTCCCCTATAAAAGGACACATCCTCCCCCTCCTCCTCACACCAATTTGAGCACTCAAGCTCGGCCAACCCCTGCCAATTTCTCCTCTCCACTTCCCTAGCAACATCCTAGAGGTTCTGTTCTTCCTCAAAGACCAATTTTAGTACCCTAAGAGGAGGTCTCAAAGAGGCACTTCAAAGAAGAGGTAATTACCGTTACCAATTCTTTCATCTTTATTTCTTCTTCCACTTCTTCTTCTTAGGTTGTTTCATTATGAAGTAATAACATCAGTATCACTCATATACTGATATGTTATTATAAGTATGAAACAACCCTATTTCACCATCTATCCATCCTACGGAAAAAGAAATCACCGCGCGTGCGTACGTACGGAATACCGTCTCCACGCCGTGGTGTAATCTATTTTCCACCACCACCATACATGGATGGGTATAATGGTGTAAAGAATAACTATACATAGTTATTACAACATCATATTGATTCTTATATATTTTATAATTCACTCCAATTCAATTCAATACTTATAGAAATGATATCATCGCTCGTGCGTACGTACGGAATACCGTCTCCACGACGCGATGAGATTCATTCTCCATGTTAACCATTTAAGAATGATTATAATGTATATATAAGAAATAATAATGAAATATATGACATTATAAAGCTACTGGATTTATATATATATACATATGTATGTCATCTACTTACTTCCATTTCAAGACAATAAGGAAAGGAAAACAGCGTTCATGTGTACGTACGGACTACCGTCTCCATGAACGGTGTTTTTCATTTTATTTATCTACCTATTATATATATATATATACTGAATATATATGATATATAAATCATATTTTATATTCTGGAAGTAAGTAAATCATGATATAAGTAATAATGATGTCAATAACAACAAGTCAAAACACCTACGATAAATGAAACGATTTTACCCAAAACGCTTCTTTAACATGGAGTTTACAAAAGAACGGGTAATATAATGTCATAAGTGAACCATATATGATATCATAACAATGAATATGATTCTGTAATAAGTCAATAACATGATTTAAATCATTATATAGGAGGTTCGGACACTTACAAAGCAAGTCGGACCTAAGGTAAGGGAAATATCACAATCTCATTTTTATCCGAGATTGTTTATTCGTAAGTATTTACTGGGGTGTATTTTATCATCCACATCCATGTTCCCTCAATATGTAATATTGTTTCCATCCACTTTCAATAGTTTAAATCCAATTTTACCCTTGGGTGAGTTTTTAGTAAAGAATATGAAAGGAATCTTTTGTCGTTTTTCCGTACGAGGTACTTTTTGACTTTTCCGACAAAAGTACGAAGAATGTTTTTTTTAACTTATACGGCACGAACGGATTTATACTGTTTTATAAAGCCTTATTTTCATGAAGCTTCCTCTAAAAGATTTCATGACTGTTTTCAATAAAATCTCTTTCTTTTAAAATTGTATGATGTTTTGTAAAAAGAAATTGATTTTGAAGAAGAAAGGATATTTTCCTCAAGAATTCATTTCAAGTGTTTTATTAAAATTATTTTCCATCTAAGATAATAAAGGGTTCTGTTTCTATCCATATTTTTACATTGATTTGACTATGTTGTGATGGAATTATGTTTATGAATTCCTTTACCTTATACGAATGGTTTTATGATGTCATGTTGTTTAAGAATCCCATTTTTATTACATGGGTTATGCAATGATGTATGATTTATGATTTTGTGGCACACATAAGAATGGTTTCATTATGAGATGGGTGGGACCTATATCTCCCTCCAATGCATTGGGTAAAGATTTTATATCTCATGAGATAGACATGGCTGGAATGGTAGGTTATACCGGTTCAGTGAAACAGGACTGAAACGAGGATTACTCGATTCAGAAAGGGACTTTGTCCACTAAGATAGTCTTGGCAATGAGTCTTGACTAAACAAGAAATGATTCTCTATGATTATGTGTGTATGCCACAATGAGTAATGTTTTAAGTTATGATTTCATTTCACTACTATGATTTATCCCATGTTATGAAATTATGCTCTCTTTTGCAGGTTATGATTTCCAAAATGTTATGTTCTTATGAATATGATGTGATTGATATTTCTTTTGTTTACCCTTACTGAGCATTTGAGCTCACCCTTTTATGTTTTCTTTTCCCCAGGATATAAAGAAAGGTTTTAGGTAAAAAAAAGGAAAATCTTTATGGGAGATGTTGAAGATCTTTCACCACGATTAGAAGATTATAGTCCGAGTTTCCAAAGACACTAAACTATTACGGTCCTTGTGTGTGTGTTTTTGTAATGTACTAAGTATTCCGCAAAAGTAATGTAAAGTCCATGTACGTCAGGCTTCGGTTCTCTACACTATATCTCTTCCCTCATATCATATGCCCCCCACCAAATTGAGGGAATTAAAGATACATCTGGACGATTTGGAATCCAAAGGATTCATTCGCCCGAGCGTCTCTCCTTGGGTCGCCCCAATTCTACTCGTGAAGAAGGTCGATGGAACCCTCCGGTTATGCATCAATTACCGGAAATTGATTAAGGTGACCATCAAGAATTAATACCCTTTTCCCCGGATTGACGATTTTCTTGACCAACTGAAGGGGGAAAAGTGGTTCTCCAAAATCGACTTGCGTTCAAGATACCACCAGTTCAAGGTGAGAGAAGTAGACATTCCGAAGACGGCTTTTCGAAGCAGGTATGGTCACTTCGAGTATCTAGTCATGCCTTTCGGATTGAAGAATGCTCCGGCAGTTTTTATGGCACTCATGAATAGGTTGTTCCACCAATATCTCGACTCCTTTGTCGTGGTATTTGTAGACGACATCCTGGTTTATTCTGGATTTGAGAAGGAACATGAGCATCACCTGCGCATTGTTTTGGGCACTTTGTGGGATCACTGCATGTATTCCAAACTCTCAAAGTACATTTTCTAGATCATGGAAGTGAATTTTCTGGGGCATGTCGTCTCAGAACAAGGGGTTTCAGTGGATCCTGAGAATATTGGTGCAGTGATGTTGTGGGAAAAGCTGAAGAATGTGTTTGAGATCATGATTTTTCTTGGCCTGGTAGGTTATTACAGGAGATTTTTTCAGTATTTCTCATGTCTTGCCTCCTCCATGACCGCACTCACCTGGAAAGGGGTGAAGTTTGAATGGAGCCCACTGTGCCAGACATATTTTGAGGAGTTTAAGCGGCGGCTAACCACCGAACCTGTGTTGATCTTACCAGAGTCCGGGAAGGGCAATGTGGTTTACTGTGATGTGTCAGGTACGGGCCTTGGATGTGTACTCATGCAGGATAATCATGTAATGGCTTATGGTTCTCGCTAGCTCTGACCGCACGAGAAAAATTATCCGACTCACAACTTAGAGTTGGCAGCAGTGATGCACGCCCTGAAGACTTGGCGTCACTATCTCTTTGGGTAGAAATTTGTGGTTTATTCTGACCATAAGAGCCTAGCTTACATTTTCTCTCAAAAGGATCTCAATTTGAGGAAGCACCGCTGGATCGAGTACATGCAGGGTTTTGACTTTGACATTGTCTATACTCCGGGTAAGGTTAATGTGGTGGCTGACGCTTTGAGCACAAAAGTACCAGTGCAGGTATTGAGGATGTCCAGTAAAGAGTGGACTTTGATGGGGCTCTTCACCCAGGTTCACTTGGAGAGCAGGGAGTACAGTAGAGGTACCTTCCTGGCTAGCATTCAGTTGACTCCCGCTCTTCTGGAGTTGATCCAGTTGGAGTAGCATGGTGATGAGTTGTGTTAGTGATCTATGTAGCTTATTCATGGTGGGGAGACTCATTCTGATTGGTCTTTGTCTCTCGAGGGGATCTTATGCTACAAGGGACATATTGGGGTTCAGTTGTCTCTGCAGAAGGTGGTGATGTAGGATAGCCACCAGTCTCAGTGGGTCGTCAATCCTGGTACCACCAAGATGTATTACGATGTTCTCCGTCAGTTCTGGTCGCCAGGTATGAGGCGGTACATAGCCGATTTTGTGTCTAGATGCTACACTTGCCAACAGGTGAAAGCAGATCATCAGAGACCATCTAGCCAACTCCAGCCATTACCCATTCCTACCTGGAAGTGGGACGAGGTCGCAATGGACTTAATTATTGGATTTCCTCATACACCTTGGGGAAGGAATGCTATTTGGGTAGTGATTGAATGCTTGACCAAGTCAGCTCAATTTATCTCGATCAGAGAGACAATGAAGCTGGAAGAGCGGAGTTGGTTCTATGTTCAGGAGGTGGTCAAACTTCATGGTGTGTCCTCAAATGTTGTTTCTGACAGGGACCCCCGCTTTACATATCGGTTTTGGGGAAGCCTCCATAAGGCTTTGGGGTCACAGATTAAGATGAGCACAACATACCATCCTCAGACCGATAGTCAGACGGAGCGGGCGAATCATATTCTGGAGGACATGCTCTGAGCCTGTGTGTTAGATTTTGGAGGCTCATGGGATAGCCATTTGGGATTGGTCGAGTTTACTTATAATAACAGTTATCATTCTTCCATTAGAATGAAACCCTTTGAGGCGCTCTATTGCCATCCTTGTCGGTCTCCTTTGTGTTGGGCTGAGGTAGGCGAGACCTCGCTCTTGGGACCGAGCCTTGTTGAGGAGACATCTGAGAAAGTAAAGCTTATTAGGCAGTGGTTGTTGACAGCGCAGAGTCGCCACAAATAATATGAAGACTAGAGGCATCGGGATCTTGAGTTTTCGGTTGGGGACAGAGTGTTCTTAAAGGCGGCCCCTCGCTTAGGTCACCGCCGTTTGGGAAAGCAGGGAAAGCTGACACCAAGGTATGTTGGGTCTTTCGAGATTACTAAGAAGATTAGAAAAGTGGCATAAAGGTTAGATTTTCCCTCATAGTTTACGTCAATCCACGGCGTATTTCATGTCTCCCAACTGAAAAAGTATAATCCCGACCTGTAACATGTGTTGAATTGGGAGGAGTTGGAGATTGAGCCAGACTTATCATTGTTTGAGCGGCCAGTGCAGATAGTGGATTCTCAAGAGAAGGTGCTTCATGGAAAGTCCATTCCCTTGGTCCACATTCGTTGGCAGCATGGGAATGACGAGCATGATACTTGGGAGCGGAAGTCTTGGGTTGAGCAGGAGTACCCATTCCTATTCTCTGATCAGGTTTCGAATTGACTTTCCAAGGGGGGAATGTTTTCATGGTGGGGAGAATTGTCTCACCTAGACTTCGCATCGAGGTATGTTTTTAATTTTTATTTTTATCTCGTAAGTGTAGTTGCCTTTTTATAATATTTTTTAGTGGGAAAGAAGGCTGAGAACGAAATTAGTGTGCGCTTTTGGCACTGATAAATGAACGCTGCCTTGACAATGCCTGATGAGCAGGCAGGGCACGGGTGAAGCCGTGCGGCCTGCCTAGTGTGCGGGTGGACCTTTTTATCATTAACTTTTTAAATGTGTAATTTTATTCATTAACACCATTTCTACTATTATTATTATTGTGATTAGATTAGGTTATATTTTCTTTCTTATGTCTTAATTTATTTATTTTTATTTTTCCCCATCTCCTTATTCTTATTTTATTTTATCCCTTTTTTACTTTTCTTTTTATTCCCTTATTTTCATTCATATCTATTTATTTACTTCTCTTTTTTTATCCTTTATTTTCTATTTTCTTTCTATTCTTTTTCCCTCCTTCTTTTTCCCTCTCCCTCGCGGCGCTACTGTTCATCCACCCCCCTCACCTGGTCCGCGCGAACCCTAGCAGCCATCTAGGTTTCCTACTCTCTTCGTATCAACTCCCGCATCCTCGGCCTGGCCTCCCTCGCTACCAACCACTCACCCAAGCCGCACCTTACCCCCCTTCTACCCCTGCTCTGCCGACTTCCCTGCTACCCCCTACTGCCTTCCCCCTACAACCACACCTTACCCCCTGCTACCCCGCTCGGCTGACCACCCTGCTACCCGCCTGCTGCCATCCCAGCGAGCCTCATCCCGGCCAGGCTCATTCCAGCCAGCCTCACCCCGACCTTCCTCACACTGATCGCCCCTGCTTCTCTCCCATTTTTCCCATCCAAATCCGCACCACAGTCCTTCCTCCACCACGCTAGGTCGCATTCCCCCTGCTATCCTCTTGTTTGGCCAGACTCCTATGCTACCTCTCCTTCTCTTTTTGACAGCCGTGCACCCCTCCTTCTTTTCCAGCCAACACCATGACCCTCTCTACCCTCCTTTGGACATCCGCACCACACCACATTCCCCCTCCGGACAGCCCATATCAACCTCCAACCGGCCTATTAGACTCCTCGCCATAGGTGCGGAGACCCTCATTTTTCATACTTTTATTTTTATTTTTTTTATGTTGGAAATGTTGCAGTTGTGATTTAATTTCAATTGACTATATCCTGATGTTTGCTTGTAATGCCTTATTTTAGGGTGTAATTGATTTTTTTGAGGTGTATTAGGTGCGGTGGCTTTTGCGCACCAATTGTGCGAAGCTTGCGGCACGTTGGTAGGTGGTTCCGCACACCAGTATTAATTTACAATCATTTTCTTGCTTGTCTAATTAATTTCGTGTTTTTGTCTATTTGTTTACATACTACGGAATTGTCTTTGATTGAGTTTCATTGTGCATTTATTTAGTTAGTGTTATGTTGAAGTGATTCTGGTGAATTTTATTGTGAAAACTCACTTTGGACTATTTATTATTATTTGTAAATTGTGCAGTGTGTGAGTTAGGATGTGCAGATGACGTGGTTTATATTTTGGCGTGTGTCAGAATATGTTTTATTTTAAAAATGGGTTTTGAGTGACTTTTTCCCTTCAAAAACATTTTCAAAATATTTGAAACTATTTAATAAATCTTCAAAGTGATTTCGTTGAGTTATGTATCTAGTTTAATTTATTACGTAAGCAGTGTAGTTGGAGTTTCAAAAAGTTTTGGTGTGCGTGTGGTTTTCAAAAAAGATGTGAGTGTGTGGGTGACATGTTATTTGAACTTTGAATTTAGGTGAGCACAAGGATGGAAGCTGGGGTATTAGGTGGGGGACTAGGACTAGTGATCTAGTGCTCTGGAGAGGACTCGGCCCGGTTTCACTGGCAGGATTGACGATTGCAACACTAACTAAATATATGATGACTGAGGGTCATGGCCTTCTAAGCCACGTTTTATGAGGGTCATGGACTTCTAAGCCATGTTTTCTGAGGGTCGTATCCTTCTAAGCCACATTTCATCGAGACACTACGTTCTAGGGTCCCACCTGTTTCTAGTACCCATAGGGCCTCTCCCATCCTTTGGTGCTACCAGTTACTTTGCGCACACAATGATACATGATATGTCACTTGAGTTACTGCCCAAACATGTGTTTTTCTTAAACTTCTTTTCTTTGAAGTCATTTTTTGAAAACCATTTTCACTAACATTGTCAGGCTTTTCTTGTTTTCTTTTATTTATCATTGCAAATGTATTGTCTTTCAATATTTATGTGTGGAATATTTTCTTGGTGAAATCCTACTGGGCGATTTCTCACACCCTATTTACACCCTTGGTTGTAAGTAGATTTGTTTACATCTGATATAGGTACGGGTACAGCTTTTGGAAGTGGTGGTTTAGGGTGTTAGCAGGCCTCTTTACGTGGCGTTGTGGTGGTGGCTTGAGGGTGGTTTCCTCACGCCGAGCGATGATTCTTAGGTTGTTTTTGGTCACCTTACTTTTAGTATTTTTTGGGTTTTGGTTTTACATGTGACTCAAGAACCTGTTTTTGGTTAAAGACTTGTTTGGCTGCAACTTTTACTTTTGTTGGTTTATTTTGTTGGCTGCTTTATATTTGTTTACTCGGGTAAATCGTTCCCAAAGTTTATTTTGATACCCAGGCACTTGTGCCAGCCCGTAGGGATCGGGAACAACCTTCGGGCCTTGCCATGTTCCGGGTTGGGCGTCAGTTCGGATGACGACCTGACTTAGTTTGTGATAGTTATGGATGCCCTTTAGGTGTGCCATATTGAATTTCCCTTTATATTTAATTTTTTAATTGTCTGTAATTCTTGAAAATCATTCTTCTTGGTCCATAAATAGAATTTATCCTATTATATAATTTTTTAAGGATTACAAGGCACCTTCTAAGATCTTGGCCCAACTTATGATTGGAATTTCCAATGTAAGTAGCTACCTTATTGGCCTTATAACCTTCAAAATGACTCCTTAATCCCTATAAATTGAATTTCCTTGTTTTAATGAATTAAATGGAGTGATCATATGGATTGGATTATTCATGTTGGGTTTCCTTCCTTGAAATGTATTAAATTCTTTCATTGAACTGGAATGTGATGGGTGGCTTGGCCATGCTGATTACTTCTTGTTTTATCAAATGTTTCATTGAATTATAATTCCTCGTTTACATTTAATCTTTTTGAGTATAAATCATGAGAGGCATTTCATCATGAATATTATTATAAATATGATTATGAATTCGATATAGGTTGTGGAGTAATGTTAAGGGTTTAGTTGGTCATGATGGCTATATGCTCCCAAACATCAGGTGTTGATCAAGATGTCTCAAACCATTGACACTATTTGGACGATGGGAGTGATGCACCATGCCATGTGTATTGGCTATTGAAATGATGTAATACTCAATATCCCAAGTGTTGATCATGATGTCTCTCACTCTTATTGTGATTTATGGAATGTACTATATTTCTTGAGCTTATAGGCTTGTTTAGACTGGTCATGTCTGTCTGAGTTACGCCCCGATCCAGTTGACACCTAGTATTATAAGTATATGGCCACTTATGTTCGCACATACTTGGTTCATATAGGTGGATGAAATATATATAAATATACTATATATATAGTTATAAATTAGAGGCACATTACATTCATGATCTAAAGTAGGTAGAGCCTCCCGATGTCCTTTAAGAACATGAGAAGGCTAGAATTTATTCATTTAACATTGTTTCATATTTATTACACCTACACATTTTTTCTATGAGAACTACTTGGATTACTTCTAGAAATAGTTGCTGGTGGCCTATTGGGATTTTATATCACACCCTACTCAAGCTATCTTTCGTACTTGAGAAGATTATATGACTACGTGTATTGATAAGGGTAAGAACCCTACTATGGAATCTCGATATGCTTTACCTTTATATGGAGCATAGAAAAAGAGGACTGAGCATACACTTGAGATTCTAGTGGAGTATCCTTTTGTTCTTTTTGAACTCTTTGTATATTCCTATCCCTTATTTAACTTTTTTATATTAGCATGCCATGCATACATGTATATGACACTACCTAGTGGATTTTGATTATTATTCGGTTACTCAGCTATTTATTCTTATACTGTTTATTATTCTATATGTTCATTTATATGATTTTTTTGTTGTATGTTTGTAGTTTTATCTGTTTTTACACTCTAATATTAGGGTATAGTATCCCCACTATACCACCTTTACACCATCACTGCTATTTGGAAGCCTCTATCATATAGGGGGGCACGCATGAGGTTATGTGACCCACCATCTTGGGGCACGGGTTAAGTGGATCCTGAGTTCAGACATTACAAAGTGGTATCAAAGGATTATTTTCTTCTTTGTATTATAATTTAGGTATTAGGAAGGAGACTAGGAGTTAAAGGAATTTGTAAATGAACCTATTCTTGGATGTAGCTAAAACATGTATAGGGTAAATCCAAATTACATGGGATTGAAAATTGAAGTTATTGTTTTTTCATGTTATGGTAAATGAGACTTCACCATTTGGTGAAACACTTATTTTATGGTGTTAATATTATTGGTAATATTGAAATGATATTTCTTTACCGTGGCTTGATGAAATGAGGTCATTACATTACATAAATCATTATAGGCACAATTGGAATAATATGCCATGAATTTTTTCCTTTCCACGTTTATTTTAAGCATGCATTTTCCTATTTCATATTGTTAGTGCCTTGGTTATATATTGGAATGTGATGAAATTTATTGCAGAGATTGGAAAACAAAATTGACACCTAGAGTGCCCGCCTTAACCTAATAGTTTTTTCCTATAGAGGTAAAAGCAGACACCTTAAGTAGTTAATTATGGAACATTGATCCATGGACCATTGGTCACATGGGCTGGAATGTGTTATGGCCTGGGTTAAGGGGATGTCATATTTGGGTTCATAATGATTATGGGACCTTATGAATTAGAAATGATGATCTATATAATTCAACCATTTAAAGATATTTAAATGTTGAAATAAGAACAAATTAAAGTTAATATCACTTTTTGAATTAAATAACTATCTTATACAAGTTCAACTAACACATAGACCCAAACCCAGCCTTTGTAGTGGATAGTTGGTGAGACTCTTATGTTCTAATGGCCTACCATGGTCTCTTGTACCACCTAGACTAGGATTTTGGAGCAGGTGGATAGGTATGATCATTTCTATAGGAAGGCTATGTGTATGCCCTATTTTTCAATCTACAATCTTTTCTAAATTGTTAAAATCTGTTCTGAGGCATGAATTTTTCATTTCATCATCATGCCTCCATTACATCCTCCAGTTCTATGCTCTAAAGGTGGTGATGACCATACACCAAAGGTGGAAGTCCTTGAGCCGCTAATGATTCCTCCTGCAGTGCCACATGTGGCACCTCTTCCTATTCATGATATGGGAACTGATGCCTAGTTTCAAGAGTGATTTATATGAATGTTGAAAAACAATAAAGGTCTCATTTGACCTACCCTAATTATGATAATGTTGACTCATGAATTTAAGTAGCAGCATCCTCACACATTTTCAAGGGATGGAGAACTAGAAGCTTTTGATTCAAATCTCAAAGCTATTCCTTCCATATTCGATCATCTGGAGATGCCTCAAGAGTAGAGGTTCAAGCTTGCAGATTATTTGCTATGTGATATTTACAAATGGTGGTGGGATTTTATTACCCTAGAATATTAGAATAGAGATATGGTTTGGGATTATTTATATAATATCTTCTATGATTATTTTTTCCCCATACTTTGAGGGATGACAGAGAGAGAGAATCCATGAACCTGCAGTAGGGAAGCATGTCTTTTATGGAAAACTGAACTCATTTTAATGATTCTTGTCTGTTCACTCCTACTCTAGTGGGTGAAGAACTTATGACCACCAGGTGATTCAAGGATGGGATAGTTTATTCCATTTGATCGTAGGTCAATGTTTTTATGATGATAACTATTTTTGAAATCGTCAATCAATCCATTATCATAGAGAGAAATTTGAGGGAAGATGATGGTGCGAATCAGGGTAGTTAGGTACCTAGATATATCAGTGGTTCTTCTTCAGGGAGAAAGATACATTTTGAGGCTACTCATAGAGGTAGAAACAATTAGCTACCTTATGCTAGCATCTTTTTGATATGTCACCAGTGTGGAAAGTCAGTGCATAAGAAATCATAGTACTTGTGTGATGTAGTGGAATGTAGAGGCTACGGTAGGATGGGATCTATATAGTGCTTATGTAGTACATTTTCTTCAGTGCCTAGGAAGTGGTGATCTACCTGTATCCCGCATATTGGAGTGGGGTCAATATTATCACGATAGGAAGGAAACTTGAATACCATCAACTGATCAAGCCAAAGTGGTGGTTGTAACACCCCAGAATGATAAAGGGTTAAATGAATAAATGATATTACTCATGTCAAAAAAGTGCACCTTCCTTTTCGGGAGCCTATCTAATTAAAACTCCACAGTTAAGCGTGCTTGTCCTTGAGTAGGGATCAAGATGGGTGACCTTATGGAATGTTTTCCAGGGTGTGTGTGAGTGAAGACAAAGCACACTAAAAAGCACATGTGTTGGCCTATGGGGACAATAATTATTCATATGACCCGGTCAGGCATATGGGTGGGGACCACGTGTCTGTGGGAAAACAGGTGGGTGGGGGCTAGTTGTAACATTTGGTATCAGAGGTGATACCTAGCCTTAAGTGTGGTGCACTGCCTGGGTAGAGATGTAGGGCCCACAAAGAGGACGTTGTTCTCTAAAGGGGGTGATTGTAACACCCCAGAATGATAAAGGGTTAAATTACTAAATGATATGAGTCTTGTCAACAAGGTGCATCTTCCTTTTTGGGAGCCTACCAGATTAGAAATCCATATTTAAGCATGGATTGGGGACAAATCACTCTATAAAGGACATGTGTTGGCCTATGGGGACAATAATTAGTCATATGACCCGTTCGGGCATGTGGGTGGGCCCTAGGGTGGGACCACGTGTCTGTGGGGAAACCGGTGGGTGGGGCCCAGTTGTCACATTTGGTATCAGAGGTGGTACTTAGCCTTAAGTGCGGTGAACCTCCTGGGTTGAGATGTAGGGCCCATAATGAGGATGTTGTGCTCTAAAGGGGGGTGATTGTAACACCCCAGAATGATAAAGGGTTAAATGACTAAATTATATGACTCATGTCAACAAGGTTCATCTTCCTTTTCAGGATCCTTCCTGATTAGAACTCCACAGTTAAGCATAGAGTGATGACACAGAACACTAGAAAGGACATGTTCTGGCCTATCAGGACAATAATTAGTCATATGACCCGTTCGGGCATGTGGGTGGGCCCTAGGGTGGGGACCACGTGTCTGCGGGGCAACTGGATGGTGGGGCCCAGTTATCACATTTGGTATTAGAGGTGGTACCTAGCCTTAAGTGTGGTGCACTTCCTGGGTTGATATGTAGGGCCCAAAATGAGGACATTGTGCTCTAAAGGGGGGGTGATTGTAACACCCCATAATGATAAAGGGTTAAATGACTAAATGATATGACTCATGTCAACAAGGTGCATCTTCCTTTTTGGGAGACTACCTGATTAGAACTCCATAGTTAAGCGTGGATTGAGGAAACATCACACTAGAAAGGACATGTGTTGGCCTATGGGGACAATAATTAGTCATATAACCTGTTCGGGCATGTAGGTGGGCCCTAGGGTGGGGATCACGTGTCTACGGGGAAACTGGTGGGTGGGGCCCAGTTTTCACATTTGGTATTAGAGGTGGTACATGGCCTTAAGTGTGATACACTACCTAGGTTGAGATGTAGGGCCCACAACGAGGACGTTGTGCTCTAAAGGGGGGTGATTGTAACACCCCAGAATGATAAAGGGTTAAATGACTAAATTATATGACCCAGTCAACAAGGTACGTCTTCCTATTTGGGAGCCTACCTGATTAGGACTCCACAGTTAAGCATGGAGTGAGGACAAAGCACACTAGAAAGGACATGTGTTGTCCTATGGGGAGAATAATTAGTCATATGACTCGTTCAGGCATGTGGGTGGGCCCTAGGGTGGGGACCATGTGTCTATAGGGAAACGGGTGGGTGAGATCCAGTTGTCACATTTGGCATCAGAGGTAGTACCTAGCCCTAAGTGTGGTGCACTGCCTAGGTTGAGATGTAGGGCCCACAATGAGGGCGTTGTGCTCTAAAGGGGGGTGATTGTAACACCACAGAATGATAAAGGGTTAAATGACTAAATGATATGACTCATGTCAACAAAGTGAACCTTCCTTTTCATGAGCCTACCTGATTAGAAATCCACAGTTAAGCGTGCTTGCTTGGAGTAGTGATCAATATGGGTGACCTTCTGAGATGTTTCCCAGGGTGTGTGTGAGTGAGGAAAAAACACACTAGAAAATACATTAGTTGGATTGTGGGGACAATAATTAGTCATATGACCCATTCAGTCATGTGGGTGGGCCATAGGGTGGGGACCACGTGTCTACGGGGCAACTGGTGGGTGGGGTCCAGTTGTCAGAGTGGTCGAGGAAGAGGTAGTCAGACTCATGATTCTCAGCACAAGTAGATAAATCTAGCACAAGGTAGTCAATAATTGAATCAATACCATAGTATAAGCTATTTACATGTATTTTAGCCTATGTTGGAGGAGAAAAGTGCTGGACAATATACTATACGAGGTACAATTCTAGCAACCTCCACTTTATTTTCCGCTTTGTTTAAAATGGGAGCCTCTCAATATTTTACATCTATGACTATTATGGGATGTATGTTCATTGATATTGATAAATTTTATGGAATTATGATTCTAGATACCCCATTAGGTATTCGATCGGAGGGAATTCACCATTGTAAGAATTTTCCTCTTGATATAGGATGATACATTTTCATATGGAATCTTTTCATCCTCAACATGAGGGGCTTTGATGTAATCATTAGGATGGAACGATTAGTTCCCTATCAATCCCAAACTGATTGTTGTCATCATAGGATGAAATTTTTATCACAATAGGTAGGTAAGAACATACATAAGGGATAATGGGATGTTCATGTGACATGAGTGGTACCTAAAGAGAAGAAGCTGGGTAGTGTGATAGCTCAGATAGTTAGTATTTTCCGGGATGACCAGGGGTAATGGCATGTTATTTTCACTCCTATTGTATAATTTTTTGAGGTTGACTTTTTTAATGACTTCTCTAGTCTACATCTAGTGAAAGAGGTAGAATTTACCATGAATCATGTTCCAAGAGCAGCACTATTTACCTTTCATCTTCTAGGATGGAACCTTACATCTATTTACATGTATTTTATCCTATGTCAGTGGAGTAAAGTGTTGGAAATTCTACTTTATGAGGTACAATTCTAGCAACCTCCACTTTAGTGTCCGCTTTGTTAAAAATAGGAGCCTATCAATATTTTACATCTGTGACTATTATGGGATGTATGGGCATTGATATTGATAAATTTTAGGGAATTATGATTTTAGATACCCCATTAGGTATTCGATCATAGGGAATTCACCATTTTAAGAATTTTCCTCTTGAGATAGGCTGATACATTTTCGTATGGAATCTTTTCATCCTCAATATGATGGGATTTGATGCAATCATTAGGATTGACCGGTTAGATCCCCATCAATCCCAAACTGATTGTTGTCATCTGAGGATGAAATTTTCATCACAAAAGGGAGGTAAGAACATTCATAAGGGATAATGGGATGTTCATGCGACATGGGTGGTACCTGAAGAGAAGAAGCTGGGTAGTGTGATAGCTCAGATAGTTAGTATTTTCCTGGATGACCGGGGGTAATGGAATTCTATTTTCACTAATATTGTAGAATGTTTCTAGGATGACTTTCCTAATGACTTATCTAGTCTACATCTAGTGAAATATGTAGAATTTACCATAAATCATGTTCCAGAAGCAGCACCATTTACATTTCATCTTCTAGGATGGAACCTATAGAGCTTCGGAGGGTCAATAAGTAGTTTGAAGATCTAAAGGTAGTGGGGAAAATAATTAGTCATATGAACCATTTGGGAATGTGGGTGGGACATAGGGTGGGGACCACATGTCTGGGGGGAAACTTGTGGGTGGGGCCCAGTTGTCACAGTGGTCGAGGCAGAGGTAGTCAGACTCATGATTCTCAACACTAGAAGATAAAGCTTGATCAGGGCAAACATTAAGTGAATCAAGACCATAGTATAGGATATTTACATGTATTTTATCATTTGTTGGAGGAGTAATGTTCTGGACATTATACTATATGAGGTATAATTCTAGCAACCTCCACTTTAGTGTCTGCTTTGTTTAAAATAAGAGCCTCTCAATATTTTTCATTTGTGACTATTATGGGATGTATGGGCATTGATATTGATAAATTTTAGGGCATTATGATTCTATATACCCCATTAGGTATTCGATCGGATGGAATTCACCATTGTAATAATTTTCCTCTTGAGATAGGACGATACATTTTTGTATCGAATCTTTTCATACTCAACATGATGGGCTTTGATGTAATCATTAGTATTGACTGGTTAGTTGTCTATGAATCCCAAACTGATTATTGTCATCAGAGGATGAAATTTCCATCACAACAGGGAGGTATTAATATACATAAGGGAGAACGGGATGTTCATGTGACATGAGTGGTACCTAAAGATAAGAAGTTGGGTAGTGTGATAGCTCAGATAGTTAGTATTTTGCCTGGATGACCAGGGGTAATGGAATGTTATTTTCAATCCTATTGTAGAATGTTTCGAGGATGAATTTACTAATGACTTCTCTAGTCTACATCTGTTGAAAGAGGCAGAATTTACCATAAATAATGTTTCAGGAGAAGCACCATTTACCTTTAAACTTCTAGGATCGCACCTATGGAGCTTCTGAGGGTCAATAAGTAGTTTTAAGATCTAGAGGCTAAAGGCTTTATACGCTTCAACACATCTCCTTGGGGTTCACCAATCCTTTTTTCCAAGAAGGATAATTCTACCCTCAGGCTTTTTGTGTATTAAATATGCTTGAACTAGCTTACAATTAAGAAATGGTATCCACTACATCTAATAGACGACCTCTTTGATCAGATACAGGGAGTGAGAGTATTTTCAAAGACAGATTTGATATAAGTCTATCATCAAGTGTGTTTAAATTCATCATACATACATATCATAGATTTTAGGAATACATATGGTCTACATGAGTACCTAGTCATGCTGTTTGGATTCATGAACACGCCTACAGTTTTCATGGATCTTATGATCACATTTCGCACCTGTATCTGGATTCATTCATGGTATTATTGATTGTATATATTTTAGTGTATTCGCGCTCTATAACCAACCATTCCAATCGTCTTGAGATTATACCGAATACTCTAAGAGGGAATCATCTCTCATTTAAGCTCAGTAAATGCCACTTTTGGATATATAAAGTTCACTTATTGGGTAACATTATCTCATTGTAAGGAGTTTCAGTAGTCCTGTAGAAAGTGAGAGATGTAGTTATCTGGGAGAATCTGAAGAACTTATTTCAAATTCAGAGTTTCTTATTAATGGATAGTTATTATAGAAGCCTCATCTAGGATTCCTCACATCTTGAAGCTCCTAATATAGTCTTGAAAAAGAAAGGCATAAAATTCATATGGTTAGAAGCTTGTGAAGTATCCTTTCAAGATTTGAATGGTAAATTGACTTCAGTACTGATACTAATTCTTCTAGATCTCGGCGGGACCAATAAATTCCACTATGGCACATCAGTTATTGATCTTGGAGTTGTATTGGTGTAGGGTGAGAAATTCATCATGTATAGCTCTTGTCAGTTGAGGCCTCATGAGTGGAATTACATAATGAACGATCTTGAGATGGTTGTTATAGTTCATCCTCTATATTGTTGGTGACACTATCTACCTGGAGAGCATTTTTGGTATACACTAATCATAAAATATTTAAGTACATATTTACACATTGAGATATGAAACTCAAATAGCATAGGTGGGTTCAATAACTATATTCGTTTGATTTTGAGCTTGCTTACACTCCTGGTAAAGTCAATGTAGTAGCTAATGCCCTGAGCCAAAACACTCAGACTCAGGTAGATCAGGAGGAAAGTGGTTACTGGAAACTCATGGCCTTGTTCTCAAATATGCACATTGAGGTTTACAAGGACCATGGATAGTCTATCCTCATGACCTTAGTAATGACTTCCACTCTTTATGAACAAGTAAGAGTGAGGAAACTATCTGATACTGAAGGATTTTTCCTAATGGAAATTATCTCATATGATGATACATATTTATTTTATACTATGGATGGGGATGATACTTTACTATTCCTTAGGCGTGTATAGGTCCCAGCATACATCATAGAGGAGCTGATACAGAAATTCCATGCCTCAGAATAGTTAGTTCATCACGTTTTCATATAAATAAATCAAGATATACCTCACCAATATTGGTTTCCTGGTATGAAATGGGAGATTGTTGGCTTTATCACTCAGTGTTACACCAGACATAAGGTGAAGGAAAACCATCATCTTCTGGTGGGGATTTTGTATTTGTTTTTCATTCCTGAGTGGAAATGGCATGATGTTTTGATAGATTTCATGACTAGATTACCCAGATAACCTCATTTAAATGATATGATGTGTTTTATCATTGATCATTTGATGAAGTTTTCACACCTCTTATGTATATGAGAGACCATCTCAATAGATGATCTAGGAATTCTATATGTCAGGGAGGTTGTATATCTTCATGCAGATCCTCATTCTATAATTTCTAACATAGATTCTTGATTTACACCATGGTTCTTTCTGGGATTGCAGAAGGCCTTGGGTACACAAGTTTTCTTAAGAATGATCTATCACCCTCAGACTGATGGATAGATGGAGCATACGACTCATGTGCTAGAGGAAATGCTATATGCATGTGTGATTTACTTTGTGGGTTCCTTGGATAAATACATTCCCCTTATTTATTTTTCTTATTATAATAGCTTTCAGGATACCATCGAAATGGTTCCTTATGATGCCTTATATGGTAGGACTTTCTGATCACCTCTTTGCTTCCTAGAGGCAGGGGAGGTAGCTATTCTTGGGCCATGTTTCGTGTAGGACACTATACAGAAGGTCAAGTTGATCACAAATTTCATGATGATAACTCAGTTTAGACATTATTCATATGCAAATAGGTATCATAGACCTCTCAAGTTCAAGGTTAGAGATCAGATTTTATTGTATGTATCACCTAGGTTGATTCATAGAGATCTTCATAGGAAGGGTAATATCTCACCTAGGTTTATTGGACCCATCGAGGTTGTTAAATGGATCGGACCAATGGCTTACTAGATATAAATTACTTAGATATATTACTTTATGCATGATGTGTTTCATGTATGTCAACTTCACTGATATTATACATACCTATCACATGTATTTTAGCCTGATGTGGTTGAATTTGATATAGATTCTACCTTCGAGGAGTATCTTGTTTGTATTGTTGATCAAAGCATAAATACACTCCAAGACAGATCAGTTCCTTTGGTGTGGATGCTATGGAAGCATGATCAATTACAAGATGAGACCTAGTAATGGGAAAATGATATACGAGTTCAATGGCCAAAACTCTTTGCAGACGATACCTCTTTACCCTTAGAAGTCCAACTCGGTGATGAGTTAATTTAGGGAGGAGAGGAAGTAATGACCCATATTTTCATGAAGTTATGCATGATTTGTTTTTTTTAATTCCTTTAAATGACCCTTATAATGTTACCCAATTGATTCGTGGGTGTTACAAGGGTGTATTTGTCTTTTTCGGAGCTTGAAACCCTAGAAATTTGAAAAATAAATTGGGTTGTATCGTTAGTAGAAACCATGCCACCTAGCCCGCACGGTCTCTACTAATCGTTTGGGAAAAAAGAGGAGAAGTAAGAGCTACATTGCTTTTATACAACTGTGTGACTCCAGGAGCACGACCATGCCAAAAATTGTAGACATTGGAGAATGGTATTTTTCATGGTTTGTGCATGGTAAAAGAAATCATGTGCCTTAACCATGTACCATCTCTCCTTGGAAATTTTCATGATCTTGGTTAGTGCATGGTTTGGAAAACCATGTGTCCAAAAATTCTGTTCCCGACTTTGATGGTGACTTGAATTTTTCACCCTTAATGAACTTTTAACCTTGTTTTCTTATTTATCCTCCCATTTCTAATGGCTGAAAGGTTTCTTCTCCTCCCACGATCCAACTTCTTCTTCAACCTAGGTTCTCTTAAATCTCTATGGTATGAATTCTGAATCAAGAACTTAAGGAAGTTTTCAATATATTAAGGTGATATCTTTAGTTCTCTTCCATTTGATCTAATTTTATCATTGTATTCATTGTGTTATTTATGTGCAATATATTTTTCTCTATCTTCATGGATTTAGAATGTTTCTTAAATTTCACTCAACCAACTTCAAATCTAAGGTCTCCATCGAATGAGGAGTCGTCAATGGCCTTAAGGTAGGTGGTCTCGTCATTTTCCCTCCAAAAAATTGGGCTTTATAGTTTTTCTATTTTTCCGCACGTTTTTGCATCACATTTTAATTTAGTTATTTATACAAAATTGATCTACAAACCCTGATATACATCTATTGATCCTTGTTTATTAGGTTAGAGGATGTATACCTCTATTATGGATGTCCATTGGGTGTTCCAACTTGAATTACACTTTATAGTTAATTTTTTAATTTCTTGAAACACCCTCTAAGTGTTTGGTTTGGTCCGTAAATATAATTTTCCCTATTATATAATTGTTTAACGAATCCAAGGAACCTATTAAGTTCATGGACCATCTTATAATTGGAATCTCTGATGTATTTAGTTGCCTTATTGTCCTTATATCCTTCTAAATGACTTCTCAAGCCCTATAAATTGAATTGCCTTATTTTAGTGATGTAAATGGAGTGATCATATGGATTAGATTATCCATGTTGGGGTTCCTTACTTAAAATGTATTAAATGGTTTCATTGAACTGACTTATGATGGGTGTTTTGGTCACACTAGTTAACTATTGTTTTATCAAATTCTTGATTTAATTGTAATGCCTTGTTTTCATTTAAGCTTGATGTGTATAAAGAATGATAGGTATTACCTCATGATTATTTTTGTAAATATGATTATACTTTTGATATAGGATGTGGAGTGCTGTTAAAGGTTCAGTTGGGCATGATGGTTACATTCTCCCTTACATTAGGTGTTGATCATGACGTCTCACACCACAAAAATTATTTGGATGGTGGACATAATGCACCACGTCCCTTATTTTGAGTGTTGACATGACGGAACACTTGCCATCCTGAGTGTCGAGAATGACATCTCTCACTCTTATTGGAATGTAGGTTATGTAACATATTTCTTGATTATATAGACCCATTTAGACTAGTCATGGATATCTGAGTTACACCCCAGTCCAGCCAGCACCTATTATTCCAGGTATAAGGAAACGTATGTCTGCATATACTTGATTCATATAGGCGTATGAAATATATATACCTATACTATATATATATATGTGTGTGTGTGTGTGTGTGTTTTTATTAAGATATATATATATATATATATATATATATATATATAGATTTATATTTAATTATCGATCATACACACATTGCGGTCGAGAGCTGATATAGGTAGAGTCGTCAAGTGTCCACTAGAAACCTGAGCATGCTGGTGTTTATTCATTCAACGTTGTATCTTCTTTATTATACCTTCACGCTATTTAGTTATAAGCACTGGTTGGATTACATCTTGAAAATTTTCATGGTGGTCTATTGGTTTTTTATCTCACACCCTACTTGGGCTTCCTTTGGTACCTGAGAAGATTATATGAATATAGGCATGGATAAGAGAAAGCACCCTACTATGGAATCTTGATATGATTTACCTTTACATGGAGCATGGGAGTAGAGAATCAGACTTACACCTGAGATTCTAATGATGTAGCCATTTATTCTATTTTCAATTTTTTTATATGAATGTCCCATGTTCCCCTTTTGTATACCATCATGCCATGAATCCATTTATATGACCTTGCCTAGTGGATTTTGATTACTATTCAGCTCCCATTATATTTATTCTTCCACTATTAATTAATCTGTCTATTTATTTATATTCTTCTTTTTTGTTTTATGCTTGTGATTGTATTCTCTATTCCACTCTAATATGAGGGTATAGTCTCCCCATAATACCACCTTTACACCCAAGATTCTAGTCAACAGCCTCTGGAGTGTGGGGAGGCATGCATGAAGCCATGTGACCCAATAGATCGGGGCATGGGTTAAGTGGATTCTGGGATGGGATGTTACACTTAAATTTGAAACACTGGAGTACAGGTGGTGCATTTTGTGGAGCTTTATCTTTATTCACATCATTAACTAACTTCTCACAATCATTTCACCATTCAATTTCATGATTATATTCCTTTAAAAACATGAAACATTTACCAATTCCATTAAGATAATTTCCTCCACGTTTCCTTTTACACATTTAGTATAATGGAAATATCATATTCTTCTATCCATGGATTTTATAATTCCATTTTAATTCCATCAATTTTTTATCAAAACCATGAGATTTATGGGTAACTTCAATCTTTATTTCCACCTTAATAGCTAATTGAACAATTTATTCATATTTATTCAATTACTTTATGGCTAAAACCCTTCAGATACTTTTTTATTCCATTGAAGAATCGATCAACCATACATTCAAGATTGATGATTACACTAGAAGTATACCTGGTAAGTCTTGAAATTTTTTCCTCATAGGTACCAATAGATTCATCATCCTTCAACTTCTTGTCAAAGAATTTCTTCTCTATTTTTTTACAAAGATTGCAAAGAAATTACTTATGGATAAACAAACTCTTAAAATCATCCCACTTTATTGAGTAAATTTATTCATGTTTCTTTGTGTTCTTGATAAGAGTACACTATTTATCTACTTCTCCTTCCAAATGATAAATATCCAGAATAACTCTCTCATGTTCAGACTACTAGAGAATGAAAAATATATTGTTAGTTGTACTATTCTATTTCCCCGCAACTATTGGATCGGTAAACCCATTAAAATAAGGTGTATGTTGCCTCATGAAGTACAGAAAAAAGTTCAGTTCCCTATTTTCTCATTTTGAATCTCGATGTGATTCATATCTTGAGAAATTTGTGTGAGTATAGCAATGACATTTTCCATTATATCTGCCATAACATTTCATTTCTCATGAGGACAATCATTTCATTTTATATCACATTCATCTTTATCTCAATTCTTTAAGGTTCCAACCATTGGATAAAAGAAAAAATTATAGCATGACCAACAATAATAATATTAGGGAAAAACATATTTATAAAGAATCACTTATATAATGTATAAATTGTATCAACTTATTCTATGAAACATTAGTTTTGAATTAATTCATTCATGATTGTTGCCAAAACGTTTTAATGTTATCCTATACTTAAACTTATCCCCAGGGTTCACACAAAAGTTTTCTCCACCTAGTTTCTAATGGTAACTAAAACTTACTCTAAAATCAACTATAACAACCCAGTTTATTCATACATATATTTCAAATATATATATATGAAGATTCATTGAATAACATTACATTCTATTTCAAAATCATATAGTTCTAGTATCTCTGGAAGCATGGATACATAAACAAATTTATCATAAGTGATCTATATCATCCCTCACCTGGTTATCCTTCTTAAACATGTCATATATAGTAAATTTATTCATAACCTTTGAAAATGATATTTATGAATGGTTGGTCTATGATTCTCATTGGGGGTTAATAAAGGAGATATCAATTATCATATAAACACAACATGATAATGAGGGTATCAGAACATGATCTTAACATTTTAAAACCAAACCCAAAATATCAAAGATCCTAATCTTGAGTCATGGAATAAATCATGGCTATTAATAAGACTATAATAATAATGTAATCAATGAACATGATCCATTAAATCCTAAAATAGTAATAATACAAAGATTTATTGAATACATGTAATCATAGAAAATCATTACTTTATTAGACAAGTATTATTACTAAGACTATCTTAATAGAATGGGTTCACTCCTCAAACCATAATAATAGTAAATTTTCACTCCAAATACTACCATAGTGGATAGAGTCCCATACTAAACTGGGTTCACTACACATTCATGTCCTTCTTATCTCATGAGATATCAATCTTTACCCAAATCATTAGAGGGAGATAAAGGTACCACCTATCACATTATTAAAATCATACATATGTGTACTACAAGATCATAGAACATTCATCATATCATAATCATAAAAATGGGTTTTATAAAAATTTAATCATAGCATAACTCATGGAAAATAAATAGGTCTCATAAACATTTCATCATAACATAAACCATAAAAAAGGAATGTGTTTCATAAACATATTATCATAATAAAAATAAATTATCCATAGAAACAAAAAAATGATGGTATCCTTAGATAATATCCTTAGTAAATTATAATTTATATCAAGGGTTGTGTTCTTTTATGAAAATAACTACCATTATAGAATCATTAAAACATTATTTAGGAAAATACCCTTTCCACTTTGGATATCAATTTTTAACGACTAAAATTTCATAAAAAATGATGAAAATAATTTAATTTAAAAATATAATTGGAAAAATATAAAGTTATAATTATAATATTGTGCTTTAATGATTCTAGTAAATTCTTTTCGTGTCGTATAAGTTAAAATAACACAATACTTTCACATATCTGTAAATAGTCAAAAGCTCCTCATTCAAAAAATAAAAAGAATTTTACTTTTGAAAAATTCTTTAAAAAGTAAAAAATGAGTAAAAATGGTTTCAAAAAATCATAGTAAAATATTAGAAACCCCCTTTAAAATATTTTTTGGAAACATGGATATGGAAGAAAAATAATTTTGGTTCAAGAGATAAATAAGGCCGATTTCCCTTAAAACATATTTTTGGTCTCTTGAGTACTTACGGTGATTGAAAATGAAAATAAAATATGAATTGTAATAAAAAATAATAGGATATTAAATTTAATTAGTTTATTAAGATATATATCATAATATTTCATCATTATAAATAGTCATAAACAATCTCAATAAACACTGATAATGTTACATAAAACCCTTACACTTTGGTAACTTTTGTATCATAAACCCAATGAATTAAATAACCATATATGGATATTTATATCTCATAATTTTAAGGATAATAATAATAAAAATACATTAATGGGAACTATATACACCATACAAAATAAATAAGTGGTGAATATAGAATGAGTCCCATGGAATAAAAGTGAGTTGAAAATTTCTTACGACGGGTCCAACTTCCTCCATACATGTTCAAACCTCTTGTATAATAAATATAGGTTTATTATAAATATATATATCAGAACAATAATCATATATATAACACTATATATGATTTACTTATAACCGTTTATCACCCATTTGTTAATAATTATTCATTAAAATCACTATTTCAGGTGATAATTGCTATATTTTTCTTGTATGCTCTGATTCGGTAGTTTTGGTCCTTGAAATTTGATAATGTTTAAATCATATAAATAATGGTAATAATGGTATAAATATCATATATATTCATAAAATATATATTTATAGTCATCCATAAAATTTAGAGATATAAAAAAATGAATTAAATCATTCATGAAGGCAGTAGGTCGTACGTACGCATGAACACTATTTTGATGTTTCGAGTGATGGAATGAAATAAATGTAAATAATAATTCACCTTTATAGAATAATTTTTATATCATATATATTATATATGTTCATTTAATCTATCTTTATTACTATCCATGTAAAATAGAAATGAAAAACAAATCACATCACATCTTGGACGCGGAATTCCACACGTACACATGAGAGATGTTATCATTTTCCAAAGGATTGTAAGGTAAGAAAATTAATGTTATATTATAATTATAAAATTAAAATTCATCCATAAAAATCATAAATGAATATTATAATTATAATAAATATCATCCATTAAATATGGTGATGGAAAATAAATGGTTTCACTATGTGGAGACAGTAAGTCATACGTACGCACGAGTGATACTTTCACTTCACATTTAATAGAGAGAGGGATAATGAAGGTGGTTTCATAAAAATAAAAAAAATCAGTATATTTAGGATACTTAATTTACTTTTTAATTAATAATAAAATAGATTTATAGTTGTTTAAATAATAATTTAAAAATAAAATGATCAACTAAGGTGATTACCTCTTCTTTGAAACAACTACACTAGATATCCTCTCAAGGGACCTACAATAGGTCTTTTGGTAAGATCAAAATCTCAATAAAGTGTATAATTAAGTTTATAATGGATTATTAAAGGTTATGTTTGAGAAGAAAGTCTCAAAATGTATGGATAAGTAAGGGGACGAGATTCCCCTTTATAATTGAGGTGAGGGCACTTTTAAAATTTATTAACAGATTAAAATATTAAAACTTCATTCACAATAAAAATGATTCTAAAAGTAAATGTATTCAAAAATAAGATACAATTATGTTAAAAAATATAAACCACTAATATTTTTATTGGTTTATATGGTTTTTTAAACCTTATCTTTTATTTTAACCCTTTAGTTAACCCGTTTTGACATTAATCATGGAAACAACCTTTTCACTCTTAAAGGGTTATAATTTTACTTATAAGGTTACCATTGAATCATAAATGGAACAAATATTATATTTGGACCACATATTATCCTAATTTTCCAATTTAAATGTTTTTAAAAAATTAATAAAATATTTTTTTTGATAAAAATGTCATTAATGTCAATTTTTACACTATTCATTTAATTTGACTTAAGATGCCTAAATAAAAAGTTGTAATTAAAATTTAACCCCTTAACACAACACTAATAAATCATATTTATCTAAAAAATACATTTATCACTATTACTCACACAAATTATATTACTTTTATCATTTTAAAAAAAATATTTTTTATTTTTATATTAATTTTATAAATATTGTATAAGCATTGTGAAAGAATTTAATGTAATTATTTAACCAATAAAAATTATAAATAAATTACCAACATGAAGATAATTTTATTTTTCAAAATAATTACCATTAATATTCACTCATAAATTGTTTTTTCCCTATGTAAACACATGACAGATATTAAAAACTATGAGAGTGACATTTTGTAACTTTCCTTACATTAAATATTATATAGGTCATTATCATAGAAAACTGTCCATTAAACAAATAAATTTAAATTTTAAGGTGAAAATTTCCAAATTACCTTCATCCAATAATAATTAGAATGAAAAAGTACGGCCTTATCACTTAATTTTAAACTTGATTAACCTGATTTACCATTTACCGAGGTGATAAATTTTACCACGGTTACAATACATATTGACCAAAACCTAAAAGGGGAATATCTAGAAAATTTTAACGTCCTAATTCAAAACATGGAATCAATTTAAATAAATTCAATATATATAAGTGGAAGAAATTAATTTTAAAAATAAGCGCAAAAAATGTGATCAAAACCATTTTTAGAAATATACATTTTTACGCATAAAACATAATTTATTCTGATCCTATACTAGAAAAATAATAAATTAATGTTAAAACATTTTATTTAATATATAATATATAAATTTCAATAAAATAATTTACCAATAGTGATTAATTTATATTATTAAGATAAAAACATACATTGTGCACATAAAACTATTTTTTCAAAAACATATATTTTTTATTTTCAAAAGATTTTTTTTATATATATAATTAATTGATAAAAATGAATTAATTTTACGTATATATAACAATAAAATTTTATTTATTTATTAGTCTTATTCATACCCACTAATTCTATATCTAGGAAATGAAACTAAAAAATAATATTTTAATTGTATATCATGGTTTATTTAATCTTTTTATTGTGTGTAACAAAAGCTATTAGAAAAATAAAATTATTCAAAGAGAAATATATTCTAAAATCTAAGGGTGTTGAAATAAAAGGAAGAGAGGGTATATTTTTTCTTTAATGATTCAAACTATAAATATATGTTGAAAATTTCACAAAGGGAGGTTTTTTATTGAATGGGAGAAACCAAATATTACTATCTTTCCAGAGAAAACACTTGACTAAGCCTCTGTATCTATTTTAAAAGAAGATATATATTCGTTCAAGGAGATAGGTCAAGGAGATACAGTAGATATTCTTGGTAAGTGAAAATTTCCTATAATATTTTCCAGTTATATATAAAAATAGTTAACCTTTTAAAAAAAATTATTCATTTAACATTATTTTATTTTTATAAATGTATATATATATATATAGGGAAACTCAGGGTTCATCATCCAGTATTACAAGTCTCTATTTTTTAATTTTTATATATATTTAGTGTTATTATATATCAATATTCACTCTTATATGTTTCCTTTTTATAATTAAAAAATATGTTTTTATTTACTACATGATAATCATATATTTAAAATGATCTAGTTTGTATTCTAAAAAATTTTGGTGCCCCAGTAGAGGGGTTTTATCTTTGAAAATTATTACCCAACTATATATCTAATTTCTTAACACCTTTTATATAATAGGATAAGGGGAGAGTGAATTAATTATTTAGGTAAGAGATATGATATGGTACCCCCATAGATTCCATATAATGTATCACGAGTGGTTGTGATTCACCCAAGAAATGATTGATATATTATGGAGTGAGGTCTAGGTAAAATTACTATTTATTTTTTCATGAAATTATTTTTTATTTTTATTATATCCACTAATAATTTATTTTAAAATGGGATAATTTGGTATATGTTCAAGATGCGTTTTGACAAGGGTTCATTTAAAAATGCTAAAAGTTGTGTAAAGATAATAATGGAAGGGTAAAGAGAGATTTTTGGAAACAATTTTTTTAGTGTGACAAACATCATTAAGTGAGTCCTGCATGGTGTTCTTCTTTCCTAGTGGTGTGATTTAGTTGTGCATTGATAGAGTGATGTGGAAAAAATAATATTTATTCCCTTAAGTATATGAATGGTTATAATATTTCATATGTTTACCAACAAAATACATTGAATATAGAATGAGTCTTTTCATCATTCACATAATTGGATGATACAGGGAACACCTTCTAGACTTGTTACTCTGTACGTGTCACAACTTAGATATAATGTGTGTTAAGAATTCATTATTCACTTATATATTTAATATGTTATATTATAAATTGAATAAAAATATGTAATTGGTGGTTAGATTTTGATGTAGTTAATCCAAAAAGGGGATCCCACTAATTAGATATGGGTATGAATGAGTTCTCATTGAGCCACTGATCTTATAATTGGTGGAATTATAGTAAGCATGTTATTTATAAAATAAAATTTATTTTTATTTTATACAAAATATTCAAATTTTTTCATTAATTCATTAACTATATTCAACATGATCAATTTTAAAATAAGAAAACCCATCTAAAATATAAGCAATGACATATTAAGACTTGAAAAGGTGAGATATTTCAGCATTTCATAAGGCATGATAGTTATGGATGCCCATTAACATATCGTATATGTGTCCCAAGATATGATGTTGTTAGAGCGGAGGTAATGGGTTCATATAGATATATAGAGATTTTTTCATATGATGAGGTATATGTTTTATTTTAGTATATGAAGAATAGTATATATGCTTGGTTTCAATGGGTATAAGCAGAGTATACAGAGATATTATTATTGATTTTTCCATGTATAAATGATATAACAATGTAGTGTCCCATTTAGAGTGAAAATATATCAACATTACACGTAAAAATAAAATAAATTATACCCACACTATTTTTTATTAAAAATATTATAATATATAACTTTTATATCTCTTTTAGGCTCCAAACATAAATAGTGTGCATCATTATGAGCCCATGGGTGATTCAAATATGGATGAACCATATGCATGAGGTATTATTTATTGCTATTTTTATTTTAAGGATTTTAAGTGTATAATTAAAATTCATTTTCTGTCATTAATGTTGTTATAGTAGAGAAACACATGTTTCTAACATTATAGTGTCACAAAAAAACTAAATAGTTGATCTCTAATGTTTTTCAAATCTTAGTACAATGACCCTATAAATTTTTTTGAAATATGGAAACTAGAACCAACTCAATCTAAGTTATAGTTTACTTAGGATGATTAAAAATTATTTTTTAATATTTTTAAACACTAAAAAATGATCGTAATATTCAAAAACATGAAAACAACCACTAAAAGTTGATAAATCATTAGAAAATGATCATTTAATTATTTATAATTTGTATGAGTAAATCAATATAATGAACTGATAGACATCATTGATTCCTCTGAGCATGGATTTAATTAGAAATTTATATTAACCTGGACAATACTAGCATAAATGGAACAGTATATTAGAAGTACAAGGCCGAACCCACAGAGAGCGGGGAACGCATTGATGATAACTCTAGACTAAAGGTTAGATCACTAGAATTTCAGTTTAAATTTTTTAAATTAATGATTTAAATTAAAATAAATGAATTAAAATAGAGAAACAGATGATATAGGAATAATTTTCCTTTGGTAGTTTTTCTAAATAAATTTAACCTTGCTTTTAAAATGATTATATAAAATAGTTTTGCAACTAAACAATTTCATTGATAGAGAAACGGTCATTCACTACCAAAATACCCTAGAATCCAAATTCATCATGGTCAGATGAATCAAAATAGCTAAAGTGCACTAAGTTATTATTTCCAAAAGAAGAAGAGAAATTACATTCAATGGTCCTGAATAAATCATGTCAAACGTGTTGGGGTTCATTCATTATTTAAGACATATTATCAATGATTCAATGATTTATAAAGTATAAACATAGGTAAAACAAGATACTATCAAATAAAATTATCTTTACAAGAAAAGGAAAATCATGATTTTTTTGTAGCAACCCCTTTATCCAATCCTGCTCTCCCCTATGGGGTTTATCCAATCACTGTCAGATGGTATCCAATTATGGATAAATCAATACCCATAGTAGAGAGATTATAAAATAATTAATGATAATGGAATTAATAAAAGAAATAGATTGGAATTAAAACTCATGAATCCAATGATTACAAAAAATATAGAAAACAAAAACAAAAACATATCTATGAAGCAATTCGGGTCAGAACCATGTGACAACCTTCCGATAGGTGATCCTCAACACCTAGAATAGAATACATCAATACCATGTCTGGACATTTAATTTAAATAAATTAGTTCATTAATTCCTTCCCCCTTGTCAAAGTTGTGTTTATTGGATGGATTGTTCATCAAGGATATGCAAATACTGTCAAAAATAATCTTGAAGTCCTTTTTTCTGCTATATCAGGGAATTACATTATCTATAATATGTTTACCTGTCAAGTAATCCACATACATGTTTTCTTCCTCTCACAACCAATATAAAGTTCACGTCCTGTAACTTTATGTCATGTAATGATGTTACACAATGTGTAACAAGCGATCTTAACACCAGAATTTATGTTTTATCCTGTTTCTTTAGTTTTGGGCCACCGAAAGTGATCCATGATCATTATCAAAATCTGGTGTCATTCCATGAATGAAGGTCGTGGCTTGAACTATTATTTTGTTCCTGAATTTCCATTTTTTCCTTGGTATTTATACAAATGTTAATAATGCATAAGAATTTAGAAAACATTAATATCATGAATATATATTATATTAAATGTAACACCCCGACCCTAGTTACCCATAGTCGGTGCATTATTACATAACATTGGCATGATCACAAAAGATCAAGTCTCTAAAGACCGATTAGTTTAGTAGCCTTGGAAATACTAGATACATTCAAAAGTTTTACATTACATTATAAAATGAAAAACTATAAAAAATATTCTCCATAAGCCACAATCATATCCCTTGTACTATCCGTGTAGGGGAGTCATAATATACTTCTTTGCATCCTGGAAAAAATAAAACATAAAAGGGGTAACCTCAGATGCTCAGTAAGGATAACAATATCGTGGAAACTTTCATAAATAAGCATAAGCATTTAAGGCAATGTAAGACTAAAACAAAAGCCATTTAAACGTGAATTTCATCATAATATGGATATTCTACTAGTTGAATAATCACATGAAATATCAATAACCACTTTCATAATGATGGAATGCATAATTCTAGACTTCATAACCACGTAGTCAAGGCCATGTGTCACGACTAAAAATAATATTTTGTAAAAGCCTTTTGCCAAGACACTAGTTTGTCTCATGAGACCAACCGATGCAACGAGGAGCTACAGCAAGCTCCACCCATCACTTACTAATTCCAATGCATTCCTCATATGAAAAGTTTTAAACAGAACATAAACATTCATATTAAAACTAGCATACAAAATGTCAATAAATTATCCATAAACCATTAATGGTGTAAAAATAACACATCCATAGTCAAACATATCACAAAACCTTCAATACAATATGGAATTTTCATATCATAATAAATCAACTTCAAATAATCTTACAATCCATCAAAGGATATTGACATAGATGAAATCAAAACTTTTTTTAGAGATGTATCACTTTCTATTTTGAAATCATTTAAAAGATATATAATTATAAAAGAAAACATTTATTTTGAAAATATTCTTATAAGCTTGTAAGGTAACCTTCGATGATGTTATAGTGGCTGAAAATAGCTGCAGCTGTGAAATAAGTTAAAATAACATTCTTACCCTAATTTTGTAAAAAAGGTCATAAGGTGCCATGTTTGGAAAACAAAGCAAAGATTCCTTTCAACCCATTTTATAAAAAGTCAAAAAAGGGTATAAATGACTTTAACCCATAGTCTAGTAAATTTTAAAGATGTTTGGAATACATTTTTAAGAAACATGGATGTAGATGATAAAGAGGTCCTAGTACGTACTTACGTAAAAACAACCTCGGATAATAAAGATATTGTGAAATTAACCCTTACCTTTTACTTTTCCTTGGTAGAGGGTAGGTTAACCTAATGTATAATGGTGAATTAATTTTTATTAAATTATACAAGAACCATATACATTAATATGATATCATATATGATCTTCTAATATTTATTTGTTAATGATATTTTAGTAGTATCGTCATTTCGGGTGTTAACTGATTCATTTTCCTTTATATACTTGGTTATATAAGCCATGTTTTTTATGGATAGGATGTATTTGATCAATAAACATAATGATATTATGTTCTTAATCATTATTTTTAATCATAAAATGAAAATTCTTCTTGAATGATTACTACGGGGAATGAATCTCATCGTGTTCGTGGAGACGATAATCCATACATACGCAAGAGCGACAATATCATTCTTTTGATATTAAAATCATATATAATTGCATGGTATATCATATATAAAGAATAATTATCATGATATATTTATTATTTACATCATTTATACTCCTTAGTATACCCATCCAAATGATGAAGTGTTTGAATCACAAACTACCCCACGACGTAGAGATGGTAATCCATAGAACTTTTACCAGATGAGTCGTCCTTTTCTCAGAACCTGTTCTCTTGTATCAAGAATTTTGACAGGCTCTTCACAATAACACAGATTTGGTTCCAATTCAATTTCCTCATAGGTGAGTACATGCATTGGGTCAGGCATGTATTTTATCAATATTGATACGAGGAACACATCATGAACATTGGAGAGACTTGGAGTCATTTACAAATGATAATTTACAACTCCAATTCGTTCTTGAATTTTGAAAGGTCCGATGTACCTGGGACTCAATTTACCCTTCTTACCAAAAAGTAAAACACCCTTCCATAGAGATACCTTCAAGAAAACATGGTCTCCTGCTTGAAAATCCAAATCCTTCCTTCAGTTACCAATAAATATCATTTTCCTACTTGGGGATGCTTTGATGAGGGTTTGGATAACCTTCACCTTTTCCATTATTTCCTCAACAAGTTCTGGGCCTACGAGTTTTCTTTCACCAACATCATCCCAACAAGTTGGTGTGCGACATCTCTTTCCATATAATGCTTCATATGGTGCCATCTGAATACTTGAATGGAATCTATTGTTATAAGAAAATTCTACCAGAGATAAATATTGATCCCACATACCTTAAAAGTAAAGTGAACGATATCTCAACATGTCTTCTAAGGCTTGAATAGTCTGTTCTGATTGTCCATCAGTTTGAGGGTGGTAGGCAGTGCTCCAATGAAGTTCAGTATCCAGGGCTTTCTAAACAATTTTCTATAATCTTGATGTAAAATGGGGATCACAATTAGAAACAATTGATAAGGGTACTCCATGAAGTCTTAAAACTTCATTAATATATAGTCTTTCTAGATGTTCAAGTGGTAAATCTTCTATTATAGCAGTAAAATGTGTTGACTTGGAAAGATGATCAACAATGACCCATATTGCATCATTCTTTCTAGGAGTCTTCGGTAGCCCCATGAAAAAGCCCATCGTAATATTATCCCATTTCCACTCAGGTATAGGAAGAGGTTTCATGACTCCTCCAGGATATTTCTTTCTAGCTTTCACTTGTTGAAAAACCATACATCTTGACACAAAATCACCAATATCCCTCTTCATGTTGTCCCACCAAAAATGTTCCTTCAAATCTCTATACATCTTGGTGCTACCAGGGTGTAGAGAGAAATTAGAGCTATGATCATCATCTAACAATTCCCTTTTTAGATCCGGTATATCAGGAACTCAAAGTCGCTTCCCAAATTTCAAAATCCCATCTTCATATATAAAGTCACTCAATCTCCCATCATTCACAACTTTAATCTTATTTTGAAACTCCTCTTCATCAGCCGGAGAACTTTTTATCCTTTCTAGTAAAGATGGTTTGGAAACCATTTGAAAAAGTATTCATGTTTCACCTTCCATTATTATTCCCATATCCATTTTCACTATATCCATGAAAATATGATCCCTTTAAACTCCCATCTTGTTCAAAACTCCATGATCCATTCTGCTCAAAGCATCCGACACTTTATTTTCTTTTCCCAGGTGGTAGTGTATTGTGAAATCATAATCCTTGTGTAGTTTAAGCCATCTCCTTTGCCCAATGTTGAGTTATTTTTGTGAAAAAATATACTTCAAACTCTTAGGATCATTATAAATCTCACATTTTTCACCATAAAGATAGTGTCTCCATATTTTCAGAGAAAATATTACAACTGAAAACTCAAGATCATTAGTAGGATAGTTTTTCTTATGAATTTTTAGCTATCGTGATGCATAGGAAATGACTCTATCATTCTGCATAAGGACACAATCAAGTATTTTCTTTGAAGCTTCACTATAAATAACAAACCCATCATTCCCTGATGGTAGAGTCAAGATAGAAGCATTGACTAATGTTCTCTTCAGTTCTTCAAAAAATTCCCCACACTCCTTTTTCAAAACAAATTTAACCCCTTTACGTGTGAGCTTGGTTAATGGGCTAGCTAATCAAGAAAAATTCTGGACAAAATGCCGATAATAACCTGCTAAACCAATAAAACTGCGTACCTCAGTTATACTCGTCGGTGTTGTCCACTCTTGGATTGCCTTTTTATTTTAAGGATCAATAGATATTCCATCCTTAGAGACAATATGGCCATGAAAGGAAATCTATTGAAGCCAGAATTCACACTTTCTAAACTTCCCGTATAATTCATTTCTTCTGAGGGTTTTCAAAATGGTGCGCAAGTGATTTTCATGATCTTCATAGATTTTGGAGTATACCAAGATATCATCAATAAATACCACTAAAAATTCATCAAGATATTCCTTGAAAAATATATTCATTAGATCCATGAAAACATATGGTGCATTAGTCAGCCCAAAAGGCATTACTATAAACTTGTAATGCCCATACCTGGTCTGAAATGTTGTTTTCGGAATGTCTTCCGTCTTCACACACAACTAATGATATCCAGATCTAACATCAATATTTGAAAAATATTGAGCTCCATGAAGTTGGTCTAATAAATCATCAATGAGAGGTAGGGGATACTTGTTCTTTATTGTTATATCATTGATATCCCTGTAGTCAATGCACAACCTCATAGATCTGTCTTTATTCTTAACACAAAGGATAGGGGCACCCCATAGAAAAAAAACTAGGGTGAATAAATCCCTTATTACTCAATTAATCTAGTTATTTATTTAGTTCCACTAATTCCGCAGTGTCCATTCTATAAGGGGTCTTCGATATGGGCCTTGAACCAGGAATTAAATCAATAGAAAACTCAATTTCTCATTCTGGAGGATGTCCAGGTAAATCCTCGGGAAACACATCAACATATTCTTGGACAATAGGTACATCCTCTATTCGAACATTCTTTTCCTCTCCCATAATTATTTCATTCTCATCCTCCCCAATAATTGAATTTAGTAGAGCTACTGGGGGTGGATCTAGATGAGAATCGGGTAGTCATGTTTCTACTATAAAGATAAGGTACTCCTTATCATCATTGAAAATTGTAACCTCCTTCTTACAATTAATTTTCGTATCATGGTCTGAAATCCAATCCATGCCAAGTATTATATTAAATTCAATCATGGGTATGTTGATGATATCAGCAGATAAAGAACATTTATATGCCCTAATGGGAACAGATTCACAAAACTTTATAGCGATGATACTTCCCTTAGGTGTTTTGACTGACAACTCCCTTGTAAAGTCAAATTGAAAATTTCTAATTTTCCTAGAAAACTGGGAAGATAAGAAAAAATGTGATTATCCAGAATCAAATAAATAATTGGATAAACTTGAGGAAACCATTTAATTACCTTCCCCCACATCTATCGAAGCTTCAACCTCTGATGTAGTGATCGCATATGCTTAGACATGATCCCTTGGACTTTTCTGAGGTAAGTTCCCTTAGAGCTTAGGAAATTCATTTTCATAATGTCCCATCTCCTTGAAATTATAGCATTGAACATTGGTAGCTTCTTTCTTCCCCTAATAGTTCCTAGAAAGATGACCTTTCTGGCCACATTTTTAGCATAATCCTTTTCCTTTTAGACAGGCACCAGGGTGATTCCTTCCACAATTATCACATGGTGGAAATTCAACTCTTCCCTTATTCCATGTTTCCTTATTTCCTTTCCCAGAGTGTTCAACATATCTCTTCTTCTCTTGATTTTCTTTCAAGTTGTAAGACTTAGACAATTCATTTTCTGTCTTGATAGTACATGAGACAATATGTTCATATGATGAGAAGGATTGTGAGACTAATGCACGACAAATAAATGGTTTTAACACATAAAATAATCGATCAATCTTACTTATTGGGTTACGTATATAATATGATGCATGTCTTGCTAACCTTTTAAAGTTAGCTTCATACTTTGCGACATTCTCATCCTCGTTTTGTCTCAGACTCAGAAATTGTCTTTCTATATCCACTCGATGGTCATGAGGAAAGTATTTTTCTAAGAAAAGCTCTTTAAAATCCATCCATTTCATATTTTATACTTCATCATCTTTCTTTGTGTTTTGAATCAATGACCAACATTGATCTTCATCTCCTGTGAGGTGATAAACTTCCATGACAACTTTTTCCCTTTCGCTACTCCCCAAAGCATGAAATATTTTTTCTAAGGAATTTATCCATTGCTGAGCTACTAATGGATTTGTACTCCCATTAAAGGTTGGTTATTGTTTCCTCATGAAGTGTTCTAACATTTATCCTCTGCATTTTGGATCAGGGTGCTCTATACAGGTAATGCTATTATTCATAAACTGAGTGAGTTGTCCCAGTATGGTGATAAGCTGATCAACACCAGTTGCTTCACCAGCTCCACTATAATTATCTTGAGTAGGAGGGAAATCCCTACATGGATTACATGTGTTTATACGGTTTCCATTCCTTCCACTAGGTGCCATTTATAAACAATGGCATACACTAGATTAGTTTATGAATCGCAATACATAACTCCAAACTTGTAAAACACTTAACATAAATTGACCAGTTCATGGATATAATCTATAATCATAAAAAATTTCTATGAGGAAGTATATACTCATAAACCCTTCATAATGTTTTGTAAAGAAAAAGAAAATTTTCCTAAGCATATCACCTGAGAGTGTCATAACCAAGAGTGCGGCAAGGCCTGTTGTCGTGCACCAGTTCCCATTCGAGTCTAGCTCAAAGCATTGTTTTCATGTTTTACCCCTAGGTACATCTGTGTCAGAGCTGCCTCTACCTTCTTGTATCGAGATAGGGATCTATTTCTTGGAAAACTCACAAAATATCTACAATACCAGAATTCTAGGAAATTCTTCTATATTAATCCTCAAAGTCTATCTTAGGGAAATGTTCTCTAATCAGAGTTTTTCTAAATATAGCTTCCAAGGTTTGTACTAAACTTCCTCTGATACCAATTGTAATGCCCCGACCCTAGTTACCTAGAGTCGGTGCATTATTACATAACATTGGCATCATCACAGAAGATCAAGTCTCTAAAGACCGATTAGTTTAGTAGCCTTGGAAATACTAGATACATTCATAAGTTTTATATTACATTATAAAATGAAAAACTACAAAAATATAGTCTCCATACACCACACTCATATCCCTTATACTGCCCATGTAGTCCAGTTATAATATACTTCTTCGCATCTTTGGAAAAATAAAACATTGAAAAGGGTGAGCTCAGATGCTCAGTAAGGATACCAATATAGCAGAAACATTCATAAATAATCATTAACATTTAAGGAAATGTAAGACTAAAATGAAAGCCTTTTAAACTTTAACTTATGCATAACATGGAAAAGATAAAATCAAAAAATTCCATTTACGTATTCACATGGTTATTCTACTAGTCGAATAATCACATGCAATATCAATAGCCACTTTCATAATGATGGAATGCATAATGCCAGATTTCATAACCACATAGTCAAGGCCATGTGCCATGACTAAAAATAAGATTTTGTCAAGGCCTTGTGCCAAGACACTAGTGTGTCTCATGAGACCTGCCGATGCATTGAGGAGCTATAGCGGGCTCCACCCGTCACTTACTAAGTCCAATGCATTCCTCATATGAAAAGGTCTAAACATAACATAAACATTTGTATTAAAACTAGCAAAAGAAATGTCAATACTTTATCCATAAACCATGAATGGGGTAAAAATAAAACATCCACAGTTAAACATATCACAAAACCTTCAATACAATATGGAATTTTTGTATCATAATAAATCAACTTCAAATAATCTTACAATCCATCAAAAGATGTTGACATAGATGAAATCAAAACTTTTTTTAGAGAAATATCTCTTTCTATTTTGAAATCATTTAAAAGTCATATAATAATAAAATAAAGCATTTATTTTGAAAATATTCTTATAATCTTGTAAGGGAATCTTCGACGATGTTATAATGGTGGAAAATAACCGCACCCGACGTATAAGTTAAAAAACATTTTTACCTTAATTTTGTCGAAAATGTCTTAAGGTACCTTGTTTGGAAAACGACAGAAATATTCTTGTCAAACCATTTTATAAAAGGTAATAAAAGGGTATAAAATACTTTAACCCATATTCTAGTAAATAATAAAAATGTTTTGTAATAAATTTTTAAGAAACATGCATGTGGATGATAAAGAGGTCCCAGTAGATACTTACGTAAAAACAACCTCGGATAATGAAGAGATTGTGAAATTAACCCTTACCTTGTACTTTTACTTAGTTGAGGGTAGGTTAACCTCCTGTATAATGGTGAAATAATTGTTATTAAATTATAGAATAACCATATACATTAATATGATATCATATATGATCTTATAATATTTCTTTGTTAATGATATTTTAGTAGTATCATCATCTATGGTGTTAACTATATCGTTTTTCATTATATACATGGTTATGAAAGACATATTTGTTATGGATAAGATGTATTTTATTCATATAAATAATGATATTATGTTCATAAGCATTATTTTTAATCATAAAATGAAAATTATTCTTTATTGATTATGATGCGGAATGAATCTCATCGCGTTCGTGGAGACGGTAATCTATACGTATGTACGAGCGATAATATCATTATTTTGATATTAAAATCATATATAATTGGATGGTATATCATATATAAAGAATTATTATCATGTTATGTATATTATTTACATCATTTATACTCATTATTATACCCATCCAAATTATGAAGTGTTTGAATAACAAACTACACCACGACGTGGAGACGGTAATCCGTACGTACGCATGTATGGTGACTTTGTCATTTATAGGATGGATAGAATAATGAATATGGTTGTACCATTTTTATAATAACATCTCAGTATATATAATATACTGGATTTATTATTTTAGAATGGAAACAACAAAGAAATAGGAAGTGGAAGAAGAATAGAACATAAAAGAGGTGATGAAATATTTACCTCTTCTTCGGGTTCTTTCTTTTGAGTTGTTCAAAAGTGATCCTTATGTTGGATTTATGACTAAAGGAATGAATCTAGGATGAAGGGAGGACAGTTGAAAGGATATTTGGGTAGGGTTTGGCCGAGCCAAATGGCTTTGAAGGTGTGAATTTGAGAGAAGGGGAGGTTCCCTTTTATAAGAGAGGTGAGGGTCACTTTAGGAAAAGCTTGAAATATTATTTTATAATAAAATAATTTTTGGTTTCTAATGGATCCAAAATGAATTATTTAAAGGCTAAGGTGGGGATGGGTCGAAAAACTCTCAACCAATAGGTTTTAGACAGGTTTAGGTCATCATATTAACCTTATATTTTAGATTTAACTCTTAGTTAAATAGTTTGACATTTACAATGTCTCTTTGTATTTCTATATTATATGGTTAATAAACATACTATAAACTTACAAAAGAACTTCAAGTGGTTCATTAATGACATATATAATATTATTTAATTACTTTGGTCTAACCTTAGATCTTAGTAATAGAATATCAATTAATAAGATAATATTTGTTTTAAAAACTCTCTTATGTCAATTTTGACACTATTTGGTATTTTGTTTTTGTTAAATTCATAAAAACATTATTACTTCGAAAAAAATTCATTTAATCAAACATAAAATGTCATATTAACCTAGAAAATTATTTTAATTCATTAAAAGTATAAAATTAGATTTATTTGAATATTTATAATATTCATTATTCTAATCTTTCATTAATAAGGTAATTACTGCATCATCATAATAGTGTCATAAATAAATTAAATTATTTAATGTATAAAAATTATAAATGAAATACCATTATGTAGGAAATATTTTGAGAGTTTCAATGAATATTTATAGTCAAATTTATCTTATGTATAACCCTAAATTAAAAATGGTTTAGTTATTAAACTTTGATTTTAACTCTTTTAACTCTTCTTTAAATAAAATAATAATAAATGTCCCAATCTAATCCAAGTGGACCAAAGGGGATAATATTTTATTCCTAAGGTTTTTTTGGGTCGAATTACACTTATTAAATAGAATTAATACATCTTTTGGGGTAATTATGATATCATTTTTACCCTTAATTACCCTATTTACCTTTAATCGTGGTAAATAAAAGTAAAACGTTATTATTCACCAAAAATTGTTTTAATCTTATTGAACCAAATTTTACTTACTTATTTTAACTACTTATCTCATATTTTTGAAATTCAACTCATAGAAATAGTAAAATTATGTTTTATACAAATTTGCAAATGCTCCAAGGAGGTGGGTAAAAGACGGTAAATAGTTCGATAAGATTTTATATATCTCAACTTATTATAAAATAACTCCAATGAATTATGTTGAACATATATATGTATTATATATCTATTTTGACCTAAAATAAATTAAAATAAAATAACTAATTATTTAAATAAAATGTCAGTTTTAACCAATGACGCAGTATTTTTTCACTATTCATCAAAAATTGAAAGTTCTGAGAAAAATACCAAAAATTTACCCTCAGCTAATTTCGATATTCCGTATCCAAAAATTAAGTCCATTTTGAAAGATAAAATTTAAAAAAATTAAAAAATTGGGTATTACTATTCATTACGGCTAGTTGGATTGGTCGCGGTGTGTTAGAATCACGAAGTTGCATACAATAGAAGATATTGCATTATTCAAAAGGAAACGTTCTGTGGAAGCTTGGGGTGTTACATTAAATAAATTAATATTCAATAAAAACACATATAAAAACCCATTAAAATATGTATAAAAATATACTTATCAAAAATATCAACATGATGTGTGGTGTGATCAGAATGAGTGAAAAATAAAAGACTTGAAAATGTACATATTAGGGAATAAAGTTAGAGAAAATCCTCATATTGATGTGAAAAATTATGAAAATGACCATAGGATTATTTTTTAAATGTATTAATTTTTTCCATATCAAAGTAAGTTTTAGTTTTCTTGGGATGACCAAAATTTATTTTTCAATTTTTTAAAACTTGAAAACATTAATGTAATGGTCAAATTTTATAAAATTGTTATAAATTCACATGATATCCTAAGAAAATTATCATTTAACTATTTTTTATGTGAATTATTAGACGACAAGTCAATCCAAAATATGGTGTGCATATAATAAGTTAAATAGTTATTTTAAAGATATTAAGTTCTATAAAAACATGAATTTGATGGTCCAAACATAGAAAAAAATTAGATTGATGTGAAATACAATAAAAATGACTATATAATTATTTTTTAATTTTAAAAACTATCACTACATCAATATGAGTTTTGGTTTTCTCTATATAATAAAAAAATATTTTTTAAAGTTTTAAAACTATAAAATATGAATGTAATGGTTAAAAAATATAAAGTAACTAAAAATTAAATTGAAATAATATAAAATGGATCATTTTTTATTTTTTTATGTATAATTATAAATAATGTCTACCAAACATATGATGTTCTTGAAATGAGTGAAAAATAAAATTTTGAAGATAGTAAAGTCCTCAAAAAAGAGATTATAAGGGTCCAAACCTTGAAACAAATATTAGTTTGGTGTAAAATATTTGTAGAATGAACTATTATTAATTTTTTAAATGTAGGAATTCATTCTGTATTAATCAAAGTTACAATTTTATTGGGATTTCTGAAAACTATTTTTAGTGTTTTAAAACACAAAAATATGCATGTAATTTTCAAAAAATTGAAAATAGGAATTAATAGAAATAAACCCCTAGAAAATATGATTGTTAAATTATTTTTGAATTTCATGAGTATATATGTCACATCATTACGATATGTGGTGTGCTCGAAATGATTAAAAAACATTTAAAAAGATATTAGTATCTTTAAAAACAAGAACCTTAGGGTCAAAACCATGAAAAGAATCATATATTTTCATGATCAAAAGAAAATAACTGCATATAACTATGTGGGATATAGGAATTTGTGTAACATAAATCTGAGTCGTAGTTTTCTTAAGATGACCAAAAATTCATTTTCAATGTTTTAAAAACCTAAAAAAAATCATGTAACATTCAAAAAATAGAAAATTACTATGAGTTATTATGAAATCATATGAAAAATAAGGAAATTATTTGTGAAATGTATGAGTATATGACATATCAATCCTATGTGGGGTGTTATCGAAATGAGTGAAACCATTTTTAAATATATTAATGTCTTACAAAACATTTCTTTAATTCTCCAAACTATTAAAGTCACATTGTATTAGAAATAAATCTTAAAAAAGATAAATTTATATTAATTTGTATATTATTGGAACTAATACCACATAAATCATAGTGACATTTCCTTATGGATGACTGAAATTGTATTATTAGTTTTTTATAACCCTAAAACTCACATGTAATGATTAAAACCAAGAAAACCACCATGAATTGATATGAAATCATAGGATATTGATTATTTATTTATTATTGACGTGTAATAGTAAAAACATGTCAATATTATGTGTAGTGTTCTTCAGATGATTGAAAAATAAATTTCAAAATATATTAAATACTACTACAAATAAGGCCTTTAGAAGTTCTATAAATCGATTTTATCAATGCTAAAAAAATAACTCATATTTCAAGCCCTAAAAAATCCAATTATCTTTTATCAGTTTAAAAAAGAAGAGATCGTAAAGGGGGTCTTTATCAGTGTGTTTTTGTTCTAGTAAAAGATGAATTTTATTATCATTATCTTTAGTGTTGATAAAGGCTATCATTATTAGTTCTAACTTTAGCACTAACAAAATACTATTTTATTATCACTAGACCAATCTCTAACAAAATCCATTATTATCCACTACATATTTCTAGAATATATATGTATGACTCTACAACAACTGATAAAAAATAAATTTAATTTTCTGGGATTTAGTACTTCTATATAACATATTATATATTTATATTGCACAATTGTTTTGATAAAAATATTACATTGATGAATTTCAATACAATAAAATTGAAATGATTTATAATTGATTAAAATAATAATAAATAAAAAAATAAAAACCTCTCATATCTGGATTTCTCCAATGATTGTCCCAACCTCATACTAAAGAATTGTGTGATTGTAATAAAAAGTTTGTTTATTTTACTAATAGTACAAAAAAATATTATTATTTTATTTTATAATACATGATAAATTTAAATTATAATGATATATAGTTACTTCCTACAAGACACAGATAGATAATCAGACATTATTCTAAATTATCATGAAAATAAGAGTTTGTTTTCTCATTTTTGAGTATATGATGTGTGTTTTGTTCTAAAATGACATATTTAAATGAAAATATGTAATTTTAGTCATACCATCCACCACTTATGTCAGATTGTATCAGATTTATTCATAAACTTCAACAATGAATATTGAATCATTTTTCTAAAGTATCAATATAATCTACATAGTTTTTCTTATTTTTTTAGTCTCTGATGAGAGTTCTGAACTAAAATGACACTTTAAAAATTAAAACATTCACTTTTAGTCATAATAACTATTCCATGTGTTTAATTAAGGTTCTTTTATTTCCTATAAATCATAAATGAATTATCAATCTTTTCCCAAAATTATCAATACAATTTGAGGTTTATTTCTTGTATTTGTGTATGTGGTGTGCATTTTGAACTAAAATATAATTTTTAAAATAAAAGCATTAACTTTCAATCAATCCAAAAACATTGTATACTAGTTTTATGTGAGGTTAATTATGACACATAAAAAATGAATTATTAGTATTTATCCTAAATTTTGAATACAATCAAATAATTTGTTCTTAGTTTTTACTATGTGACACACATGTTGAACTATAATGTTATTTTTATTCTAAAAACATGCCTTTTGATTCATAATTGAAAAATATTGCGATATATTGATGTGTGGTTGATTCATACACATCATAGATGAATCAATGTACTATTTTACTAAATTATATAGATATTTTGAGTATGTTTTCTCAATTTTTAGTATATTACCATCATTTGGAACTAAAATATCAATTTAATTTTTATAATATGCACTTTTAGTCGATCCAAACACGTTATGGGTCAAATTGACTTGCAGTTAATTCCAACATGTCATAAATGAATTTTCAATATTTTTCTTAAATTATGATGATAATCTAAGAATGTTTTACATTTATTTAGTATGTTATATGAATTTTGAACTAAAATGACACTTTTAAATTAAAACATGCACTTTCAATCATATCGGCCACACCATTTTTCATATTCACATTTGATTAATTTATATAATTCATGAATTGATTATTTATCTAATTAATAAATTATCAAGACAATATAATAATGTTTTATTAGTTTTGAGTATGTGAAACATGTATTCAACAAAAAATTCTTTTTAAATCTACCTAAAATCCATTTAATAAATGAATTTTTCATTAACCTTACCCAATTAATATGTATATCCATGGGTCTTCTTATAACATTTACTAACATTCTTAATCTTGTCTCAGTCATATTTTCCTCCATAGTAGACACACTAATATTCAATTGAATGCAAATTTTCCAAATATTACCCATATTAGTATTCCCACGTGTCCATCTTAATAATTTCATTTCTACTAGCCTTTTTTATTTATTATATCTTTCCAAAGTCCAATAATCTGTAACATACAGAATAAATGGTCTAATAATAGTCTTATAAAATTTACACTTCAATTGAAAATGTATTTTTATGAAAAAAGTAACCCAAAATTATTTACCTATTTTTTTATCCAGTTTTAATTCTATTGGTTATATGTGTATTAATATTCCAACCACATTATATAAATGATATTAAATATTAAAAGAAATATATATTTGAAATAAAATGGTCTTTAAATCTGACATCCATATCAATACTAAGAAATAATTTACTAAAATAACAATTAAATTATTATGACTTATTCTTACTAATTTAGAAATATTTCAATTCTAAGGACTCTCTTCATAACTCTAAATTAAAAATAAATGAATATTAACTAAATAATTAATAGATAAACCAGATATTCATGATATTCATGATATCTATAAAATAAAAATAAATAAAAACATGATGGTAAATCACCTCTTCATGATATATACAACCTTTTTGACACTATGTAAGCTACCCATTCATTATTAAACCAACCTACTTCTTATTTTGAATATGTGGATTGTAAATATTCCTGGTAGTTCTAAATGAATATATATATAAAAAATTATTAATAAATATTTTAAATGAAATTTTAATTTACTTTAGAAATACCTCTTTCATGTTGATAATTTTCAGATGGATTAAGATATCTTTTAAAAATCTATAAATGTAATTACCATAATTTGTTTCCTTTACATTGTTTTGAACACTACAAAAAATTTAACTAGATAATTAATTTGTTTTCATATATTATTTAAAAGTGAAACCTTATGATATATACCCTAATAATTATTCAACAATAGAAATACATAGGAATATTATAAAAATCTTCCATACACATAATATGGTTTTTATGATAAGTAAACACCACCCTAATATAAAAAAAATATTTTTAAAATATAATATAAGACATATATTGTGAAATTTATTTGTAAACAATTAAAATTAGTGTATTATAAGTTCATAAAGTAATCATGTGTGTGTTATTTATTATATTTCCTTGATTTAGATCCAAAAATATATATCTTTATAGTATCCAAATATATAACAATAAGCTTTTAATGATTCTTAAAAAATTAATAAGTAATGAAAAAAAAAATATATGATTAGATTGTAACTTTTACCCCCAACATTGTAGGTATTAACAAGAGAATGTTTTTTGTTATATTCTATTCAAACATTAAAGCTACTTAGTTCGATATTAATAAAATTTAAACTTCATTGATTGATGTTTTTATATTGGAGTGACATGAGGACTAAGGAATCCAAAAAAATCATAGGTTTTTCTATTTAAATTTTAGTGATATATATGCTTGTAGAAAATATTAATTGTATTAAAATGTAATTAATAAAGTATATCAATTAATGGTATAATAAATTATGAAAATTTACTTCATCCATACATTCCCAACACACTTTCCCAATAATTATTGATTCATAATTTCATTTACATTATCAATATCAATCATTTCTCCTATATACACTATAAATTAGTTCTCCAAATTCATTTTATACCATATTTTTATCTTTTAATGATTTATCTATATAAACATGTAATGTTAAAAAATGTGGAATAAGAATTGGTGGGATAAATATACAATTGAAAGGTCCTTTAGATCTATAGTTTAATCATATATATTATCTTGACTTGACCTATTGTTTCCCCTTATAATTCCCCTTACATAATAATAAATCTCATTTCAAACCTTTTTACATTAATTGTAAAATATTTTAATGTAAAATAAATTAGAAAGTATATATATCATTATCATTTTGTATCTTTTTAATATTAACTATCTAATCTATGAATGCTTCAATAGAAATATTGGCCGTTTAAAAATTAAGATCATCAATGAAAATAGGTTGCTCAATGTTAGGCTCATGAGCTACATTAATCCTTACTCTAACATGATCTTTTGGAAGTTGTTAATTGTATAGAATATCCCCTTGGATATATTGAATTATACCACTCTCAATAAGAATATTAATAGGTTTTTAAAGATATAAATCACAACCAAATTTAGTGTTTTATAATGAGAAAGGTATCGGTATTTGTTTTATATACATTTAGTATAAACTGTTATTAAAAAAAGATTAACTCGGATACATAATTCTATTGAGGGGAATGTATTTCCTAAAATATGAGGAGATGTTTCTCTTAATGTTGTGATTGATACTGTGTGGTGTTCAATTATCCATCCCTTCAAAGAAATTGGTTTATCACATTATCCTACCAACTAAATTTTTAAACTAGATAATCTATTTGTGCCTCCATATTTTTAATTCACTCATCAGTATCCCTTAGTGTCATTGCATTCTCGACATATGATCAAGGGGAACTCTAAAATGATCATCACTTACATTTAAATATTATTCTAAACACCTAAAATGAATGAAATTAGTTGTTTATTTTCCAAAATAAATTAATATTTTTGTATATAATATGGATAAAAGTTTAGAAAAATAAGGATTAATTATTATGTAATACTTTTTTAATATAAAAAATCCTATTATGTGAAACAGACACATGATCCTCCTAATTTTTGTGTGTTTTCACCTACTTTTTATCCCTTTCTATTCACAAGAGTCTCCTTCTATTCCACATGAAATGGGATGGAAGTGGATAGAGATATTGATTCATCAATTTTCATATAAAATAGTAAGATAATTTCTTTATGATTTCATATCACAGTTTTTTACTATATATTTAAAATATATACCATTTTTTCATGTGATGAGTACCCTATCCTTTCTTTATGGTTGGGGATGTTGTTTTTGATACATGATTCTTATTTTAAACTCTATTTTATTGTTTTATATAATAATTTTTTTTAAATAATTAATTAATAAGAAGAGTTTGAAATGAAATATTCCCAATTATAATTTACCTTAAATACTTCATCCTCTTTATGGATAATGAAAGCATCCCAGGATTCCTATTTTATAATGTGTGTATGTATAAAAGGTGGGTGGTGGTCTTATTTCCCCCAACATATTTAAGATGATGGTTCATAAGAAGTCTTTGAAAGGGTTTATGATCCTTTCCAAAGACCAGTAATAATAATTTCATCCAAAAATAATCTAATTTTATTATACTTTATATGGGATAACAAAGAGGAAATTAATGTTTCATTATATGATTTTTCAGTAAAATAGAGGGAATATAAAATAATTTTACCCAAATTTATTTGAAAATTAATACATTCAATGTAGGAAAAAAATTATTCTATATATTTATATCCATCAACACATACATTCGATTGTTATACCCAATGTAACAAATGAAAATAGACATGTTAAGGCCAAATGGATGTCCGTATTTATACCATATAACCTATAATTTTTTACATTTACCTCTTATAAGGATAACATTAAAGGTGATAAATACTAAGAGGGGGTTAATCATTGTTCAAAAGTTTTATGTAACTCCCTTCAACTTGCGTACTTATTTAACACATGCTCTCTCAAGATACTGACAGGTGTAGACAATTAAAATAACTTGAAAAAATTATCAATGAGGTTCACCTCCTTTAAGGATGATTTAATCCCCAAGGTGTGGTGTATTTTATCCCATTAACATTGATATTATATTATTATCAAGAATAACTCGGTAAGGTTATTGACTGTAGCACCCCAAACACTTCATGGTATGTTTCTCTTAAATACATTCTAGTTAAAGCCTATATTTCATGAATCAATGAGCCTATATGGAACAAAACATAGTTACTTATAGGATACATCCATATCCTAGCCATTAAACTTAAATTTTCCAACTTTGTGATTTCAATTTTAAAAATCTAACATACATGGTTGTGTTCAAGATGATATTTAGAGTCTAATATAATTAACTTAATTTTCGGTGAATAGTAATCTACACTTCTGAATGGTAACCTACCCTTATGAATAGTAACTTACCCTTATGAATAGTAATATGACTCTTATGAATGGTATCCATTCACTTGAATTATAAATTAATTTAGACACATTAAGAATGAAGATGAATATTTTAAGTGTTTATATTTTTTGATTAAATAATTATTTTAATTTAGTATTTAATTAGTCATATTTAGAAAATTATTTTTGAAAAATGGACTTCATTTTTTGATTCTACATGTTGAAAAATTGTTAGGGTGAATTTTTGGGATTTTTCTGAAATACATAAATTTTTTATGAATAGTAAAATGTGATAATTTATGATAAATGCTAAATAAGAAATTTATTGAGTCATTGATGATGATCAGCTAATGTAAGCCAAATTGGTTCGAATTCACATTCATATATTACTATTGTTGGTTATGGAATACTCACTATTGGTTTTCTTGAGAGTAAATAATAGATTAATGATTATAATTTTAAGAAAACTCATCTCCCCTCCACTATATAAACCACCCCTCACCCCCTCTTCCTCCCACACCACTCAAACTTTAATACTTGCCTAAATTCTTCCAAATACTCTTCCCAATCCCTCTCCCCACATCCAAGACCTTCTGGTCTCACCAAAAGGGAAAAAACAAAGGCCTTAAGGAGATTCTCAAGGAGGTGTACTCAGGAGGTGAACCTTCCTTCCCTTTTCTCTCAATTTCTTGTACAAAGTTCCATTATTTTGTTATCAATTATCACCTCCCCTCATAATAATGACATGATAATTCTAGTACCTTACATTTAAAATATTCTCATTGTGCTAATGGAATATTTCATCATAATCTCTCTTTTCCCCCTCCTTTTATATAACAAATGCAAACACCGTCCGAGATGTGTAAATTTATCACACTCAAGGAAGACGAGTTTTCAATTTGCATTACTATATTCAATACTAGTCAGGAAACATTTTCAATGGTTGAACCAGGTAATAATATATCTATTTTATATTGATTAATGTTCTGGATTCTTTACACATTCATAATAAGGAATAATAATACAAAACAAGTTTATTGTGCACAAAACCGCCAAGCCAAATCCAAGCGTTTATTTTAACTCATTGAATGAGTCATCCTCATGGTATATAACTAGAATAATTATAAGATAATTTATATCTATTAAATTTCACTAACAATGTATATTAACAATTTTTGATGTTTAACCATATTTCAAATGAACTTCCATTAATGAATACAAGTAAACAAATCATGAAACCAAGTTAGAAAATACTTCCAAAACAGTAAAATTGAATCTCTTAAACCCATAAAAAAGTCCATTAATGAACTTAATGAGGTTATAACATATCATTTAAATGTTTATGAGGTTTTGGAACTATTTAATTAATGAATCTAAATTTGATTATTCAGGTTGTTAAGAACAAACAAGAACACCTTCGAGCGTAAGGTAAGGGATCCTCTCTCTCACTTTTGTTCAAGAATATCCCCTATGTTGTGCTCTTTTATTTTTAATTCCTAATTATGGGGTATGTTTTTGCACATCCCCTATACTTCCCTTGTGACATATAAATAATGGAATACCTCTTTATCTCACATTAAGCTCTTGCAATAACACTCGTTACCATGCCGAAATGTTTGTAAGGGTTTTTCCACCCACACTTCCATTTTCATTTGGGTTAATTTCATTTTCTAATTACCACAATGAAATTCTTATGTATTCTTATGTACTGACAATAATTTTTTTTTCATATTATATATGTACACCAACCAGAATCCTTCCTTATTTTATGGATAGTTACACGTTTTAAAAGGAACTTTCAAAATTGATTTCAAAATAAAAACCCGGTTCAAGGGAATATCTCAACTTCTTACCTATTTTCAAGGGTAACATATAATTTGTTTTTGGAAAACATTATATTTATAAAATCACTCATTTTATTATGAAAATAATATCTTACTTCACTTCTAGTTTTATACAAATATTTTTCCAAAATAATTCTTCTTTTCAAATAAAATAGTATTTATCTCAAGATTGCTAAATGATTTCATAAGAGTGTTTTCCTTTGATTAAACACTCTTGTTTTTTCTTATGTATTATTGGGTTTAATAATTTATGAAGTCATATACCATATTTTATTTAATGGTTTTTGACTAAATCTATTTTGGATGAACTATCCTAAAACCATTCTCCATATTACTCAGAATGGTTAATGTTTAATGCTTAATGATTGGGGTAAGTTACATACATTTCTTATGATAGTTTCAATATGAATGTATGTGTTGTTTATTTTTATCCCTACTCATATGAGAAATTAATTGGACTTATTATGTGACGGGTGGGGCCTGTTATAGCCCTTCGATCCCTCGGTATTTCTCACGAGACAAATCAGTTTGGCGACAGACCTTTCGAGTTTGTTTCCAAAAATTAGATGGGTTTCTACCAATAGAACTAAACCATTTTAATGGTATTATGGTTTCATGTTCCAGATACATGACATCCAATTAATAAGAATTATATTAATTAATTATCAGTTTTTACTATCCATGAGGTTTTTCACTATGAAAAAATCTATGGATGCAGTTTCATTCTCATTTTATTAATGGCATGAGTTTTTCATTTATTCACCACACCATATTGATTGTGTCAGATTGATTATGATTAACTTATTTTTGTATTCATGATTCTTCTATTTGTAACCCTTACTGAGCGTTTGATCTCACCCCTTTCATTGTTTACTTTCAACAGGTGACAAAGAGGAGATCATTTATTGAGTTCTTGTGGATGCAGTTTTGAGTTTCGTTATGTATTGTATTTGGTAAACTTTTCCAATGTAATTTGAGTAACATATATATTTCTAGTTTCTTCAAGACTACTAAACTGGTTGTTCCTTCGGGATTTTCATTCCTTCTAACCATGCCAATATCACAACTAATGCACCAGCTCCAGCCTAGAGGGGTCGGGGTGTTATAGTTGATATCATAGGAAGTTTAGTAGAAAACTTAGAAACTAGAGTAGGAAATTTATAGTATGGAACAAATCCCTAAGGTAATATTTGAGGATAAACGTACAAGAACATCCTAGTATTTTGGTAAGGAATATATTATGTGGTTCTTTTAAGAAATTTTTCCTTGTCTGGATACGAGCAGGTAGAGGTGGCTGATTATCCAATAAAAACATATATTTTAATTACAATTTAATGGTATTAAATGTTAATTTTTGATCTTATGGGCCTGAGTTAGTGCATTTTCATTATGAACATCCATTCTCATCATTTGTGCACTTCATGCCTAATATACACCAATTTAGGCCCAATGAGTCATTTGATTCTAAGGAATGTAATTATCAAATTTTTTAATTTTATATTTTGGGAACATTATATACACTTTAATGTGGACATTTTTCATTCAGTTATCGATGGATAATTCATGGAAGAAGATGGGGATATTTTGTGATGAAAGGAAGCAATTCTAGAGAAGGCATATTGGACACTATCCCACTGATGAGACTGTGGGGCCCAACATACAGGCCCAATGAATCCCAATTTTTGTGGGATGATATAAGACTTTTGTAGGAACAAATAACGCTACATGAGCCAATGCTAATTCGGCCTCTATGGTGGTCATTAAAGCGGCCCAAGTTAGAGATACAATTCTGGGCCAGATTCTGCGGCCCAAAAAAACAGTCCACTAATTTCATCATATCTCGGAATCCGTAACTCCAAATGGGCCCAAATGTTACAGGATAAGACATCCGGATATCCATTTTATTCTTCTATGGCCCACTCTGATTTGGCCGTCTAGAAGGTCTTCCAGACGCGTCTGTTCGGTGAAGGAAAGCTGGCTGCCACCTCGGGTCAAATGTGGAAAAGTTCAAATTCCACAAGCTTTCCACCACCTATGGCCTACCAAAATTAATTGAGATGATTTGTACTGTTTGAGGCTCAACCCAAGGCTCCCAAAATTCCTATTTAAGGCAGTGGTGGTGAATTAGTTGAGGATCTTGGATGCTTTGTTCAATTGTAATGTTATGATGCATTTTTGTTGCCTCAATTTTGTCGTTCACATGTAAGTTGTTCAATTCACTTTAGTTTCTTAATAAAAGTTCTTCTTCTACTCTTATTCTATTGTTCTTAATATCACTTTGATACCGTTGGATCAAGGTGTGAATTTATTCACACCAACCCTTGTGAAATTATTCACACAACGGTGGAGTGATCATTTTATTTTTGTTGTTTTCTTTACTTCTCCATTTCCTCCCTCATGAGTCTACTTTCCGCTTCCATTGAAACCATGGGATCAATGGAGGGATAACCCACTTATGGGTTGATCCAAGGTAGTAGCAAGGGGCTGGATTGGATGTTATTTATCACCTAATTAATGTATAATCACTTCTTTAATTGGGATTTTTATTTGATGATTTTTAAACTTCATCTTCCTTGTTGAATTTAAGGCCACACACTTCAAGTACTAATACGATCCTTTACCTTGAAGTTCTCAAAACTTTGATCCTTCAAGTGTATAGGTGATTAGTATTAGAGGGTGTAGGCATTAAACCAGTAAGTGATGATGTTGTTTTATCTCCTTAAATGAACCCATCTCAAATTTAAGAAATTGAAATCATTAAAAAGAAAATACGTCCAATCCACCCCGAGCGATAACCTTGGATCAACTCATTATTTTAAATTGAATCCACTTAAATATATTAGATATCTTTAAAACCCATCCAAAATCAATCCAAGTTTTCCACTTCATAGCAAAAAATCCATCCCTTAGGTTGTGTATCTTAGGTATCTTCTTAGGTCTCTGTGGAATCGACAACCCAAGCTACACTACAAGGACCGTTCTACCCTTCTTCTCTTGGGTAAATTTGGGCGTGAACCAAATTTTGGCGCCGTTTCCGGGGACCAAGTAAGTACCTTAGATCCAAAAAAAACCTTCTTTCCTCACCTCCATTCTTCTACTCTCACCCAAGATCTCTTATCTTGTCCCTTTCTCGCTTTTTTTTTGGCGCATGTCCGCCTACACCCACAATTTCTCAAACAGACTAGTTAGGGTGGAAAGTCCTAGGATAGGGGAGTCAAGTGCACCTAAGGGATTGTTTAAATCAGATTCAAATATTCTTGAAACCCCAAAGTCAGAACTTGAAACAAGTCCAATGGAGGGTCATCCACAAAATCAAATTGTAAACCCTGGGGGGAATCAAATGGGAAACCAAAACCAAGAAACTCCAAACTTAGGGAATGTAGTTGATCAAACCATGAACGACTACCTCACTCCAGCTTGGACCAATGCCCCCTCATGCATTAGACACAATTCCATAGGAGACACCAACTACATATTCAAACCCCATGTCCTAAACCACCTTCCAACCTTTCATGGGATGGGGTCAGAAATGCCATACCTTCATGTCAAAGAGTTCAACGACATTGTTGAAACCATGTGTCCCCCACATCAACTAGAATCCGCTAAGATGAGGATATTTCATTTTTCATTAAAGGATAGAGATAAAAATTGGCTAAACAACCTGAGACCTGCATCAATCCACTCTTGGGACCAACTGCAAAGAGAATTCTACAAAAAATACTTCCCTCATCACAAAACAATTGCACTTAAAAACGGAATCCAAAACTTTTTTGAAAAAGAGGGAGAGTAATTTTATGAAACATAGGAGAGGTTCAAAGACACCCTAAACTTGGTTCCGCACCATGGGTTTTCCATACCTGAACAAGTGAGAATTTTCTATGAAGGGTTGGGTCCGGGTAATAAACAATTCATTAACATGATGTGTAATGGAACTTTTAAAAACAAGGCCCCAAATGATGCTTACAAGTATCTAGAAAGTCTGGATGAACAAAACCAAACTTGGGGAACTTCACCTTATTCTGAAAAGCCACAAAGAACCACTGGAATTCATACACTTAGAGAAGAGGAAACCCTTAGGGCTAAACTCGCAGCACTCTCTAGGAAGGTTGAAGAGATAGACCTTAGGAAAGTCCATGAAATCCAAAATGTAGACCTTGTTTGCACAATTTGTGACAAACATTACCATAAAACAGACAACTGCCCAACCATTCCATCCATCAAGGATGTTCTTCTAGGAGGACCCCCAGTGGAAGTCAATGCCCTAAACTTTAAAAAGCCCCAATACCAAAACACCTTCAACCCAAGGTACAATGACCACCCAGGCTTCCAATGGAAGGATAACCAACAACATAGCCAACCACAAGGGCAAAATCCTTACCCTCAACAGAACTACCAAACCCATAACCAGTTCCAAACCCAACCTATCCAATACCAACAGCCACCGGTCCATTTTCAACAAACCATCCCACCTCCAAAATATCCCCCTGGGATAAACCAACCTACTCAAGCACCAACCCAAACTGTTCCACAAAGCCTACTAGAACAACTGTGCAAACAAATGGAGAGGATGAACTCAGAAGTCTCTTCCCTAAAACAAGAACTTCAAACCATCAAAACAGGAAAGGCACCCATGCCTACTCAGGCGGTGCCATCCTCAACTTCAAGGGGAGAGTCAAGTTGTGCTCAAACAACTCATGAACAACTAAAGGTTGTGACTGTTTTATGAAGTGGGAAATCAATTGAGAAACCTGAACAACTAATTCAGAACCCACCTAAAGATTCAAACTTGGATGGAAATTCAAATGAACCACAAGATCAAACTGAGGAAACTGATAACAATGTGAAAGAAACAACTCTTCAACAAACAACCCCACAACCTGCACCATTTCCCCAACGCATGAGGGGGAAATCCAAGCCTGAACTGAGTGAAACGTTGAGGGAAATATTTTCACAAGTCAAGTTGAACATACCCCTTCTCGATGTCATCCAAACTATACCTGCCTACTCAAAGTACCTTAAAGACTTGTGCACTTTTAAAAGAAAATTTTCACATAAAAACCAAGTCCTTTTGGCTGCTAATGTGAGTACCACCATTCAAGGGACCATTCCTCCTAAGTTGAAAGACCCAGGTTGCCCTTACATCAATGTTGAACTAGGAGAAAGCAAAGTTGTCAAGGCCTTGTGTGACCTAGGTGCTAGTGTCAATCTCATCCCATATGTTGTGTACTGCCAGTTAGGCCTAGAAGAGCTCCAACCCACATCTGTCACACTTCAGCTTGCTGATCGTAGCATTAGGGTTCCAAAGGGGATTTTAAAGGACATTCTGGTAAAGGTTGAAAACTTCATCTACCCTGCTGATTTCATTGTCCTTTACAACCATCCAAATTTAGGAAATAAAGAAAAAACCCCAATCATCCTTGGTCATCCTTTCCTTGCAACAATCAACTCTGTTATCCGAGTCCGAAATAGGAACATGACCATCACCTTTGGGAACATGAGTCTAGACTTGAACATCTATAATGCAAGCTCACAAATAGGGGATGACGAGGATATTCATGAAGTAAACATGATAGGAAGCATTGATAATGAATCTATGGAACATCAAGGAATATTTTATGAATGTTTAAGTCAGGATGAGATTGATTTCATTTGTTCATATGAAGGAAGTTTATACCCTTGGCTTGAATCATTTTCAAATTGCTCTTATGATGAAGTCTTAGGTCCAACAATCAGTGAAACCTTTCAAGAAACCAATTTCATAGAGACCCCTCTAAATTCCTTCCCTAAATCTGATCAAGCCAATCTAGTAGCTGAAACTTCTACATGTGAGGAATAAATCCTATCTGAACCTCTAAAAAAAGAAATTGATCTTGATCCAATGTCCCAATCTTCTGCTGAAATTCTGAACCAACCTGATCTTGAATTGAAGGAACTTCCTACTACACTAAAGTATGCCTTCCTAGGGGAAAATCAAACACATCCTATTGTCATTTCTTCTTCTCTTGAAGAAAATCATGAGAGGATGATTCTAGATGTCCTTAGGAATCATAAGAAATCCATTGGTTGGACCCTTTCTGATATTCCTGGGATTAGACCACTTATCGGGACTCATAGGATTGTTCTGGAATCTGATTCAAAGCCATGTCGTCAACCTCAACGGCGACTCAATCCTAATCTCATGGAGGTAGTAAGGAAGGAACTTCTGAAATTGTTGAAAGCTGGTATCATATATCCCATAGCTGAGAGTGAATGGGTGAGCCCAATCCAAGTGGTTCCAAAAAAGGTTGGAATCACAGTGATAACCAATGAGGATGGAGAGATTCTTCCAACAAGGGTGAGTAGTGGATGGAGGGTCTGCATTGACTACAGGAAACTAAACTCATTCACCAAGAAGGACCATTTCCCCTTACCATTCATTGACCAAGTCCTTGAGAGAGTGTCAGGTCATGCCTTCTACTGTTTCTTAGATGGGTACTCGGGGTACAATCAAATTGAGGTCTCCCTAGAGGATCAAGGGAAGACTACATTCACATGTCCTTTCGGTACCTTTGCCTTCAAACGCATGCCCTTCGGGTTATGCAATGCCCCTGGAACCTTCCAGCGGTGCATGATGGGAATCTTCTCAGACATGGTAGGGGATTTTCTAGAGGTCTTCATGGATGACTTCTCTATGTTTGGGGATACTTTTGAGGGATGTCTGCAGAATGTGGAGAGAGTCTTGTCAAGATGTGAAGAAAAGAATCTGGTCCTAAACTGGGAAAAATTCCATTTCATGGTTAAAGAGGGACTTGTTCTAGGCCATCTGGTCTCGAGTAGGGGGATTGAAGTTGATAAAGCAAAGGTTGACATCATTCGTCACCTTCCATCACCCAAAACTGTCAAGTAAGTGAGGTCTTTCTTAGGACATGCTGGTTTCTATAGAAGATTCATCAAGGACTTTAGTTCAATATCCCATCCCCTTTGTGCTCTCTTAGTAAAGGATGCTCCATTTGTTTGGACAGAAAGCTGTGAGGGTTCATTCTCAACCCTCAAATCCTCTCTCACCTCTCCTCCCATTATGAAATCTCCAAATTGGAACCTTCCTTTTGAACTTATCTGTGATGCCAGTGACATTGCTGTTGGAGCTGTGTTAGGACAACGTTGTGATAAAACTCCTTTTGTCATTGCTTATGCAAGCAAATCCTTAAATGATGCCCAAATCAATGACACCACCACTAAAAAGGAGTTACTTGCTATTGTGTTTTCCTTAGAGAAGTTTAGGTCCTACCTCTTAGGATCACCCATCACTGTGTTCACTGACCATTCTGCACTAAAATACCTCTTCCAAAAACAAGATGCTAAGGCTATACTGATTAGGTGGGTCCTTCTCTTACAAGAATTTGACCTCACAATAAAGGATAAAAAGGGAGTTGAAAATGTTGTAGTTGATCACCTCTCTAGGATGGAATTCAAAGACAACTCAAATCACCTTTCTGTGTCTGATTCGTTTCCTGATGAACACTTATACTCTGTGAGTGACTGCCCTTGGTATGCTGGCATAGAAACTTTCTTAGTGACAGGAGTCATTCCAAAATTCCTAGGGAGTCAAGCTCGAAGGAAATTCCTTTCTGATGTTAGACACTATGTGTTTGATGATCCATACCTCTATAAGTTCTGCCCCGACCAAGTCATTAGGAGGTGTGTTCCAGAATCTGAACAAGAGTCCATCCTTAAATTCTGTCATAGTGAGGCATGTGGAGGTCACTTTTCCTCTATGAAAACATCTTCTAAGATTCTTCAATGTGTTATTTTCCGGCCCACCCTCTCAAGGGACTCCTACACATTTTGTCAAAGTTGTCCTAGGTGTCAACAAGTAGGGTCCATCACAAAAAGGAATCAAATGCCACTCACTCCCATCTTAGTGGTTGAAATCTTTGACTATTGGGGAATTGATTTCATGGGTCCCTTCCCAAACTCTCGGGGATACCTCTACATACTCTTAGCTGTTGATTATGTCTCAAAATGGGTTGAGGCCATTCCCACAAAATCCAATGATCATAAAACTGTGATTAGATTCCTAAAAGAAAACATATTCTCTAGATTTGGAATTCCTAGGGCTATCATAAGTGATCATGGAACTCATTTTTGCAATCGTCCATTCTCATCACTCATGGAAAAATATGGAATTTCTCACAAAGTGTCCACTGCTTACCACCCACAGACCAATGGTCAAGCTGAGTTAGCCAATCGTGAAATTAAGCAAATTCTTGAAAAAAATGTCAACCCCTCTAGGAAAGATTGGTCTGAGAAACTCTTAGATGCTCTTTGGGCCTATAGAACCGCATATAAAACCATTTTAGGAATGTCCCCATATAGGTTGGTTTATGGTAAAGCATTCCATTTTCTAGTGGAGATTGAACATAAGGCCTTTTGGGAAATTAAGAAAATGGATTATGATCTCTCATTGGCCGGAACAAAAAGTAAATTAGATCTCAATGAACTGGAGGAACTAAGGATGGAGGCTTATGAAAATTCAAGGATCAATAAATATAGAGTTCAAGCCTACCAATCTAGGAATATAAAGGTCAAACATTTTGAACCGGGAAAACTTGTGCTCTTGTATAGTTCAAAACTTCATTTACATCCGGGAAAGTTAAGGTCTAGATGGTCAGGACCTTTCATAGTGCATCATGTATTCCCCCATGGGGCAGTAGAGATTCAAGATCCCATAAGTGGTTACATTTTCAAGGTCAATGGTCAAAGGTTAAAACCATTCATTGAATCATTCAATAAATAGGAAATAGAGGTTGAGTTAACTGAGCCATCCTATGAACAAGGAACAAATTAATAGATTTAGGGTCCATGTCGGGCTAACGACGTTAAACAAAGCGCTGAATGGGAGGCAACCCATGGTTTTCAAGTTTCCAATAATTTCGTTGTTTTAATCAACTTTATATTTTAAATAGGGTTAATGAGACATTTTGATATTTTGAAAAAAAAAATTGTTGACCTGTTCTTCTATAATGAGTATGGATGGGTATGAAAGGGGAGCACCATATTCATCCATGTCACGTGGTGTGATCCTTGAGTAATGCCTTACACAGAAATTTAAAAAGAAGAAAATGTATCATTAGTTTATTTTGTTTTATTTTTATTATTTTATAGGTTAAGATAAAAATAATAATAAAATAATAATAATAAATTCCACGCCATAGGCCGTGGGGAAAACCCCGTCACAACCGGCGAAGCCGCGGGGACTCGAACCCGGGACCGAAGGGAGACAGGGGCGCGCGCTTACCACTGACCTGCGGCTTCTTGTGCTTCATTATTCTATAATTTTTATATATATTCTTATATTTTACTTCCTTTATTATATATATATATATATATATATATATTGTTTGTTTTTGTTTGTTTTGTTTGTTATGTTTTTCCTTTTTCCACTAGGGAACTTTGCAAGCGACATGGATATCAAAAGAATAAATTCGAGCGGCAAGAACTTCAAACTTCAACCACCAGGTGACTTCATTCCATGATCCCCATATTTCAATTTCCTTATTGAACTCCCCTTTTTATTCCTCTACCCCATTCTAAATTTTGTTTTTATGAAACTAGGGACAGTTTCATTCTAAGTTGGGGGGTGTGGAAACAAAATGTTTGTTTAAAAAAAACAATGATAAAAAAAAGAAGTAAAATTCATTTATCATTCATATAATAACATCTTTGATCACATAAAAACTAAATATCAAATAATTATTATTTCCTTTACTCTTAATTTAATTCATGATTAAGTTTAAAAGCATAGATTTTGGAAAGTGTGGCTGCCCAATGTGATATTTCATCGTTTATATTTTCATCCAAATAAAAAAGGCCACAATGCACGTCCTCTAGACTGTGGGGTACTAATTTGAATTTTTGGGGTCCCATAATAAATAGCATAGTCTGGTTTTATTTTTTTTAATAATATGAGTATTCAAAAAAAAACTAAAAAATCATTAAAAAATAAAAAAAAAACATTTGTGTGTAGAGCAATGGATTGATAAAATGTGAGGCTTTCGGCACTTGGGGATCATGACTCCAGAGTTGTCTAGCCCTGAGTTTTTCAATATATCTCTATTTATGGTAATATGAATTTGTTTTTGATTAAGTTAACTCGAGACGATGCCCGAGTATGTGGGCTTCACTTGGTGCCCTAAGGCCTTTGAGTCTGGGAGTCATCGGCAAAGTCTTGCTACATGGGTTAATTTGATTAACTGAAATCTATATTAATATGGAAATATTGCAAAAAAAATCAAAAAAAAAGAATGAAGAATACTCATATTAGGATTAAATGTGATTCCACCTAGCGCTTCCATGATTTCCCCCTTGAATGAAAATGAACCCCCATATCTATTGTGATACACAACACATCATTACACCTAATTGAGTTGGATGAAGTATGATGATGGATTTGATCAAAGGAATGGGCTTGGGATTGGGATCTTCTTTTAAGTTCATCTTGTTTTAAATTATCTTGATAGGTTATAAAAATATATTTGTGTGCAGTTTACATTGTGAGCATTGTTTGTTATAATGTGTTTGAAGAAAGGAATTCAAATAAAATCATTGCATTATTTGCTCGGGACTAGCAAATATCAAGTTGGGGGGTGTGATTATCCAATAAAAACATATATTTTAATTATATTTTAATGGTATTAAATGTTCATTTTTGATCTTATGGGCCTGATTTAGTGCATTTTCATTATTAACATCCATTCTCATCATTTGTGCACTTCATGCCTAATATACACCAATTTAGGCCCAATGAGTCATCTGATTCTAAGGAATGTAATTATCAATTTTTTTTAATTTGATATTTTTGTAACTTTATCTACACTTTAATGTGAACATTTTTTATTCAGGGATCAATGGATAATTTATGGAAGAAGATGGGGATATTTTGTGATGAAAGGAAGCAATTCTAGAGAAGGCATATTGGACACTAGCTCACTGATGAGACTGTGGGGCCCAACATACAGTCCCAATGAATCCCAAATTTTGTGGGATTCTATAATACATTCAGAGGAACAAATAACTCTTCATGAGGTAATGCTAATTCGGCCCCTATGGTGGTAATTAAAGCGTCCCAAGTTAGCGATGCAATTCTGGGCCAGATTCTGCGGCCCAGAAAAACAGTCCACTAATTTCATCATATCTCGGAATCCGTAACTCCAAATGGGCCCAAATGTTACAGGAGGTTAGAAGACATCCAGGTCTCCATTTTCTTCTTCTATGGACCACTCTGATTTGGCCTTCTAGAAGGTCGTACAGACGCGTCTGTTCGGTGAAGGAAAGCTGGCTGCCACCTCGGGTCAAATGTGGAAAAGTTTAAATTCCACAAGCTTTCCACCACCTATGGCCTACCAAAATTAATTGAGATTCTTTGTACTGTTTGGGGATCGACCCAAGGCTCCCAAAATTCCTATTTAAGGATGTGGTGGTGAAGGAGTTGAGGATCTTTGATGCTTTGTTCAATTGTAATGTTATGCTGCATTTTTGTTGCCTCAACTTTGTCGTTCACATGTAAGTTGTTCAATTCACGTTAGTTTCTTAATAAAAGTTCTTCTTCTACTCTTATTCTGTTGTTCTTAATATCACTTTGATACCGTTGGATCAAGGTGTGAATTTATTCACACCAAACCTTGTGAAATTATTCACACAACGGTGGAGTGATCATTTTATTTTTTGTTGTTTTATTTACTTCTCCATTTCCTCCCTCATGAGTCTACTTTCCGCTTCCATTGAAACCATGGGATCAATGGAGGGATAACCCACTTATGGGTTGATCCAAGGGAGTAGCAAGGAGCTGGATTGGATGTTATTTATCACCTAATTAATGTATAATCACTTCTTTAATTGGGATTTTTATTTGATGATTTTTAAACTCCATCTTCCTTGTTGAATTTAAGGCCACACACTTCAAGTACTAATACGATCCTTTACCTTGAAGTGCTCAAAACTTTGATCCTTCAAGTGTATAGGTGATTAGTATTATAGGTTGTAGGCATTAAAACAGTAAGTGATGATGTTGTTTTATCTCCTTAAATGAACCCATCTCAAATTTAAGAAATTGAAATCATTAAAAAGAAAATACGTCCAATCCACCCCAAGCGATAACCTAGGATCAACATATTCTTTTAAATTGAATCCACTTAAACCTATTAGATATCTTTAAAACCCATCCAAAATCAATCCAATTTGGCCACTTCATAGCCAAAAATCCATCCCTTAGGTTGTGTATCTTAGGTATCTTCTTAGGTCTCTGTGGAATCGACAACCCAAGCTACACTACAAGGACCGTTCTACCCTTCTTCTCTTGGGTAAATTTGGGCGTGAACCAGCGGCCCTGGCACAGATGTATCTAGGGGTAAAACCTAAAAACACCGCTTTGAGCTAGAATTGAATGGGAACTGGAGCACAAAAACGGGCCTTGCTGCACTATTGGTTACGACACTCTTGGGGGATATGCTTAGGATAATTCACATTTTCTTTTCAAGCCATTATGAAAAAGTTTAATGTAAATTTTTCCTCAGAGAAACCATGTTTATAAGATTATATATGCATGGAATTTCAATATATGTTGAGTTATTTTCTATTTGAGATTCATAAACTAATATGTTGTATCCCATTATTTAGAAATGGCATCTAATAGAAGAAGGGGAATCAATACTTGTGGGCAAGGTAGGGATCTCTCTACTGAGCAAGTCAACACAGTCAATGTTGGAGCAGATCAGATCATGACCATAATGGGAAAACTTACTCAAGTTGTAACGAATAACCATTCCATACCTATGTTGGATCGTTTCATGTGGAAGAAGCCCCCATATTTTGGTGGGACTACTAACACAGTGGTTTCTGAGTAATGGATCAAGTCCCTTGAATAGATATTCATGGAATTAAGATGCCTTGAAAATTAAAAGTTAGTATTGGCAGTATATTGTCTCAAGGGAAATGGTGATCAATGTTGGTCCTTGATTTAGAATACCATGGAGGAAGAAGAAATAGAAGATATGGAATGGAGGACTTTTAAGGAAATATTCTCCGAAAAATATTTCCCTCGTGAGAAATGAACTGAAATGAAGAGGAAATTCCATAGGTTAAAACAAAGGAAAGAAGATAGTGTTGCAGAGTATGAGTCCACTTTCATAAGGCCGGCCAGTTATGCTGTAGATTATGTATGTGACTCAACAGACAATATTGATCATTTCTTTGAAGGTCTTAAGCCAAGTATTCGAAGGTAACTAGCTTCTCAATACTTTTCATCATATGATGAAATTGTATCTAGTTCCATCAAAACATAGAGGGAATTTTCTAGATGAAATCTTTTCAATGGAAACCAAGATAAGAAGCGGTAATATGATAACAAAGGAAAATGGGAAGCACCAAAGAAGAGAAAGGGAACAAAGCTATTCCCATTATGTGAGAACTGTGGAAAGAATCATCTTGGGAAATGCTTGAAAGGCATGGGAATCTGCTATAACTACGGATAAAAGGGTCATCAATCAGATGAATGAAAGGGGAAGAAACAATTCAATGATATTCAATGCTACAATTATAGAGATATGGGACACTATGAAAATGAGTTTCCTAAGCTCCAAAGAAACACGCCTCAAAAAAATCCAAGAGAACAAGGGAGATCCTATGCGATTACAATCGCGGAGGTTAAAGTTCCTAATGACGTGGTGGAAGGTACTTCAATGGTTTCCTCAAACTTAGCCAACACTTTATTTGATTCTGGATCATCACATTCATTTATATCTTCTTAGTTTTCCAATAAAATTCGATATGTACAATTTGATTTAATAAAGGAGTTTTTAGTCAAAACTCTCAGGGGATGTATCATTGCAACAAAGGCATGTCGACTAGTCCCCCTCCAGACACAAAAATGTGCTTTAGTTGCTAACCATATCATCATACCAATTACTGAATTTGATATAATTATCGGTATGGATTGTATGTCAAATTATGATGCGAAGATTTATTATAAGAAGAAGGAAGTCACAGTTTTTGAAAATGGTGTAGAATCCCTTATCTTTAGGGTAGAAACTTCACCACCTGATTCTTATCTAGAACCACCCCCAATAGATCTACTGAATGCAATACTTGGAGAGGAAGATAAACCAATATATATGGGTTAGGAAAGAAATATTCAAATTGAATATGTGCATATAGTGCAAGAATACAATGATGTATTTCTAGAGGATTTACCTGGACATCCTCCAGAGTGGGAAGTATAGTTCTCTATTGATTTAATTCCTAATGCAATACCTATATCATAGACTCCCTATAGAATGGTTACTATGGAATTATTAGAGCTAAAGAAAAAACTATAGGATTTGATTGAAAAAGGATTTATTCAGCCTAGTGTTTCTCCATGGGGATCCCCTATCCTCTTTGTCAAGAATAAAGATGGATCCATTGGGCTTTGCATTGATTATAGGGAAATCAATTCTATTACAATAAAGAATACGTATCCTCTACCCCTTATTGATGATTTATTTGATCAACTTTATGAATCTCAATACTTTTCAAAGATTTACCTTCGATCCGGATATCACCAGTTGTGTGTAAGGAAGGAATATATTCCTAAGACAGCATTTTAGACCTGGTATGGGCATTACGAGTTTACAGTAATGCCTTTTGGACTGACAAATGCACCCTCTGTTTTCATGGATTTAATGTAAAGAGTTTTCAAGGAATATCATGATAACTTTGTTTTGGAATTCATCAATGATATCCTCATATACTCCAAAAGATATGAAGACCATGAGATTCAATTCTGGGTCATTCTGCAAACTCTTAGAAGAAGTAAATTATTCGGTAAGTTTATAAAATGTGAATTTTGGCTTCAATGAGTTTCTTTTATTTTCCATATTGTCTCTAAAGATGGAATCCCAGTTGATCCTGCGAAGACAAAGGCATTCCATGATTGGCCCACTCCAACAAACATAACAGAGGTATGCAGTTTTATTGGCTTAGTAGGTTACTATCAGCATTTTGTTCAAAATTTTGCCCGACTGGCTAACCCGCTCTCCAAGCTCACACGTAAAAGAGTTAAGTTTGTGTGGAAAAAATAATGTATATAATGCTTTGAATAATTGAAAGGAAGATTGGTCAATACTCCAATTTTGACTCTTCCATCTGGAAGTGATGGGTTTGTAATATACAGTGATGCATCAAAGAATAGACTAGGTTCCATCCTTATCAAAAATGAAAAATTTATTGCTTATGCGTCAAGACAGATGAAGACTCATGAGAAAAATTATCCAACTCATGATATTGAGTTAGCAGCTGTAATCTTTGCTCTAAAAATATGGAGGAATTATCTCTACGGAGAGAGATATGAGATTTATATAGACCAAAAGAGTTTGAAATAAAATTTCACACAAAAATAATTAAACATGAGGCAAAGAAGATGGCTCTAGTTACTCAAAGATTATTATTGTTCAATACACTACCACCCAGGAAAGGGGAATAAGGTGGCGGATGCATTAAGCAGGAAAGATCATGGAATTCTGACTCAAATGAGGATTGAAAGAGATCCTATATTCATGGATCTAATGAAGATGGATATGGGAATTGTTAAGGAAGGGGAAAATCAATCCTCTTTCAAATGATTGTTAATCCATCTTTACTAGAGAAGATAAAAATCTCGCAATTTGATGATGAAAATCTGCACAAGAAAATTAATGCAGTTAAGTATGGGAGACTGGATGACTTCATGTATGAAGAAGGAGTTTTGAAATTTGGGAAGAGCTTATGTGTTCCATCAGTACTTGATATAAAAAGGAAACTATTAGATGATGCTCATAGCTAAAATTTATCTATACACCAAGGTAGCACCAAGATGTATAGAGATCTGAAGTAATATTTCTAGTGGGATAATATGAAGCAGGAAATTGCTGACTATGTGTCAAGATGTCTAGTTTTTCAACAAGTGGAGGTAGAGAGACAACATCCCAAAGGAGTGATGCAACCTATACCTATTTCTATGTGGAAGTGGGATAACATTATGATGGATTTTGTAATCGAACTACCTAGGACACCTAGAAGGAATGATGCAATATGGGTAATTGTTGATCATCTCACAAAATCAGCATATTTCCTTCCTATAAGAGAGGATTTTCCACTTAAGAACATGACAAGACTTTATATTAATAAAGTTTTAAGCCTTCATGGGGCACCTCTATCGATTGTGTTTGATCGAGATCCCTAGTTTACATCAAAATTATGGAAAATTCTCAAGAAGGATTTGAATACTAAGCTTCATATGAGTACTGATTATCACCCCCAAACTGATGGACAGTCTAAAAGGACTATTCAAACTCTAGAAGACATGTTGAGGTCATGCTCTCTTGACTTCCAAGGTATGTGGGATCAATATTTGCCTTTGGTAGAATTTTCCTACAACAATAGCTTCCATTCTAGTATTCAAATGGCTCCATATGAAGCATTATATGGAAATAGATGTCCAACTCCAACTTGGTGGGACGAAGTTGGTGAGAAGAAACTTATAGGCCTAGAACTTATTGAAGGCACCATGGAAAAGGTGAAGACAATACAAGCCCATATTAAAGAATCCCAAAGTAGATAGAAGAGTTATGCTGACAACTGGAGAAAGGATTTGGAATTCCAAGTTGGAGATCATGTATTTCTGAAAGTATCTCCATGGAAGGGTGTCTTAAGGTTCGATAAGAAAGGGAAACTGAGCCCCGGGTATATTGAACCATTTGAAATTCTGGAAAGAATCAGAGTAGTAGCTTACTATTTAGAAATGCCGCCAAATATCTCCAAAGTCCTTGATATGTTCCATGTGTCATTGTTGAAGAAATACATGCTAGACCCAACACATGTACTCACCAATGAAGAAATTGAACTGGAACCTGATTTTTCATACTGGGAAAAGCCTATTGGGATTCCTGACACAAGGGAGAAGGGGTTGAGAAATCGGAAAAATCGTCTAGTAAAGGTTCTTTAGAGGAACCAAAATATGGAGGAAGCAACATGGGAACCAGAGGATTTCATGAAAAAGAACCACCCACATCTTTTTGGTGGGATTCATATATAAAATTTCGAGGACGAAATTTCTGAAGGAGGGAATAATGTAGCACCCCAAACACTTCATGGTATGTTTCTATTAAATAAATTCTAGTTATATCCTATATTTCTTGAATCACTGAGCCTATATGGAACAAAACATGTTTACTTATAGGATATATCCATAACCTAGCCAATAAACTTAAATTTTCCAACTCTACGATTTGAATTATAAAAATCTGGCATACATGGTTGTGTTTAAGATGATATTTAGAGTCTTGTAGGATTAACTTAATTTTTGGTGAATAGTAACCTACCCTTGTGAATAGTAACCAACCCTTATGAATAGTAACTTACCCTTATGAATAGTAATATGAATCTTATGAATGGTATCCATGCCCTTGAATGTATAAATGAATTTAGGCACCATAAGAATAAAGGTGAATATTTTAATTGTTTATATTTTCGATTAAATAATGATTTTAATTAAATATTTAATTAATCATACTTAAAAAATTATTTTTGAAAAATGGACTTCATTTTTGGATACTACACGTCGAAAAATGGTTAGGGTGAATTTTTGGGATTTTTCTGAAATACTTAAATTTTTTATGAATAGTAAAATGTGATAATTTACGATAAATGCTAAATAAGGAATTTATTGAGTCATTGATGGTGATATGATGATTTAAGCCCAATTAGTTCGAATTCACATGCATATATTACTGTTCTTGGTCATGGAATACTCACTATTGGTTGTCTTGAGGGTAAATAATAAATTAATGATTATAATATTAAGAAAACTCTTCTCCCCTCCACTATATAAACCACCCCTCACCCCCTCTTCCTCCCACACCACTCAAGCTTCAAACCTTGCCTAAATTCTGCCAAATACTCTTAAAAAGCCCTATCCCTATGTCCAAGACCTTCTGGTATCACCAAAAGGCCAAAAACAAAGGCCTTAAGGAGATTCTCAAGGAGGTGTACTTAAGAGGTGAACCTTCCTTCCCTTTTCTCTCAATTTCTTTTACAAAGTTCCATTATTTTGTTCTCCTTTATCACCTCCCCTCATTAAAATTCCATGATAATTATAGTACCTTAAATTTACTGGATTTTCATTGTGCTAATGGAATATTTCATTATAATATCTCTTTTTCCACTCCTTTTATACAAGAAATGCAAACACCGTTCGAGATGTGTAAATTTATCACACTCAAGGAAGATGGGTTTTCAATTTGCATTAATATCTTCAATAATGGTCATGAAACCTTTTCAATGGTTGAACAAGGTCATAATATATTTATTTTATCTTGATTAATGTTTTGTAATCTTTACACGTTCATAATATTGAATAATAATACAAAACAAGTTAATTGTGTAAAAAACTACCAAGCCAAATCCAACGTTTATTTTAACTCATCGAATGAGTCATCCTCATGGTATATAACCAGAATCATTATAAGATCATATATATCTATTCAATTTCACTAATAATTTATATTAACAATTCTGGATGTTTAACCACATTTCAAATGAACTTCCATTAATGAATACAAGTAAACAAATCATGAAAACAAGTAAGAAAATACTTCCAAAACAATAAAATTTTATCTATTAAACCCATCAAAAAGTCCATTAATGAAATTAATAAGGTTATAACATATAAATTACATGTTTATGAGGTTATATAATTATTAATTAATGAATCTAAATTTGATTATTCAGGTCATTAAGAACAAACAAGAACACCTTCGAGCATAAGGTAAGGGATCCTCTCTCTCACTTTTATTCAAGAATTTCCCCTATGTTGTGCTCTTTTATTTTTAATTCCTAATTATGGGGTATATTTTATCACCTCCCCCATACTTCCCTTGTGAAATATAAATAATGTAATACCCCTTTATCTCTCATTAATCCCTCGCAATGACACTCGTTACCATGCCAAAATGTTTGTGAGGGTTTTTTCACCCGAACTTCCATTTTCATTCGGGTTACTTTCATTGTCTAATTACCTCAATGAAATTATTATGTATTCTTATGTACTTCAAATAAATTCTTTTTGGGTATTATATATATTTACACCAACCATAATCCTTCCTTATTTTATGGATAGTTACACGTTTTAAAAGGAACTTTAAAAATTGATTTAAAAATACAAACTGGATTCAATGGAATATCTCAACTTCTTACATATTTTCAAGGGTAATCTCTAATCTGTTTTTGGAAACCATTATATTTATAAAATCACTCATTTTATTATCAAAATAATATCTTACTTCACTTCTAGTTTTATAAAATATTTTTCCAAAAGAACTATTCTTTTCAAATAAAATAGTATTTATCTCAAGATTCTTAAATGATTTCATAAGAGTATTTTCATTTGATTCAACACTCTTGTTTTTTATTATATATTATTGGGTTTAATAATTTATTAAGTCATATTCCATATTTTATTTAATGTTTTATGACTAACTCTATCATGGATGTACGATCCTAAAACCATTCTCCATATTATTCAGAATGGTTAGTGTTTTATGTTTAATGATTGGGGTAAGTTAGATACATTTCATATGATAGATTCAATATGAATGTATGTGTTGTTTATGTTTATCACCGCTCATATGAGGAATGCATTGGAATTATTATGTGATGGGTGGGGCCTGCTATAGCCCCTCGATTCATCGGTAGCTCTCATGAGACAGATCAGTTTGGCGACAAACCCTTTGAGTTGGTTTCCAAAAATCAGACGGTTTTCTACCCATAAAACTAAACCATTTTAAAAGTATTATGGTTTCATGTTCCAAATACATTATTTCCAATTAATAATAATTCTATTTATTCATTATCAGTTTTTACTATCCATGAGTTTTTCACTATGAAAAAATCTATGGATGTAGTTTCATTCTCAGTCTATTAATGGCGTGAGTTTTTCATTTATTCACCATGATATATTGATTATGTCAGATTGAATATAATTCACTTTTTATTGTATTCATTCTTCCGCTATTTGTAACTCTTACTGAGCATTTGAGCTCACCTCTTTCATTTTTTACTTTCAATATGTGACAAAGAGGAGATCGTTTGTTGAGTTCTTGTGGATGCAATTTTCAGTTTTGTTATATATTGTATTTTGTAAACTTTTCCAATGTAATTTTAGTAACATCTATGTATCTAGTTTCTTCAAGACTACCAAACTGATCGTTCCTTTGGGATTTTCATTCCTTCTAACCATGAAAATATCACAAGTAACACACCGGCTCCTGTCTAGAGGGGTCAGGGTGTTACATTGACCTTGGACCAAATTCAATTTATAATATAAAACATTACAGGTTTTCTAAAGTAATTTTTAATATCCATCAAATTCATTATTCCCCATAAGATCCCAAAATGTATCTTCCTTTATTTTTCCACAATGTTATACTCAACCATATATTCTTCTTCCTTGTGTATACTAAGTTGTTCACATATTCTTATTCTTGAAAAAACAAAATATTGTGAATCTATATTTTTGATGTAAATGAGTATAGGATCTCAATAATAAGTGGAATCCCCATCGACCATTGGAATTTAATTTATATTATAGATGAGGATTCACTAACTATAATGTTTAATTCAATGTATCTAATCAACTTTTCATACCATATAAAGGCTCATTTTAATTCCCACAAAAAAATCTTGAACATTATATAAGTCTCTTAGAGAATTGAGCTTCAATATTTTACATGATATAAAGTATATGTATCCTCAAAACATGGTTCTTTATAAAACACCAAAGATTTCCATGTTTATTTGAATTAAGATATGATTCATCAAAAATTCATGTTACTATTGGTTAAATTGAAAATGTCTTCATGGTCATATTGAACTTTGGATACATCACTAAAATGGCTATGTGGAAAAATTGCTATGTTGTTATGAAAATGGATACATAGCATATTTACCTACATGAATCTGCATTCACCTACATCATCAATCAGTTACGTCATTCTCATTAGAATTTGGTGACATAACCCATTTGATTACATGACATCACAACATGGTAGGAATGCTTACATGTAAAATAGATATATATAAAAATTTTGACATCACTAAAATATTTTATGTAACTGAATTATCTTTTGTGGCTCACTGTAAGATATTTTTCTTCAAGCATCAGCCACATTGATAAAATTTTATTATGAGTATTTAAAATATCTCACTTAGCCCAAAATATCATTTGTGCCTAAGAAAAATCCCTTTCCCAAAAATCAAACTCCTTCTCTAGGCACACATAAATGAAATAAATTATGGTCTAAAAGAATTTACTTACATGGATGTCCCTAACATAAATACCTTCATAAGATAAATGAAGTTTTTTTATTTATAATTTTCACAACTCTTCTATAATATATTCTTCTTAACTCTATGCTTCTTGAAAATGATTCTAACCCTTCTTAGCCACTTCAGGACTTCTCAAAGACATTGCATACCATGTTAAATTATAAACCAACACATTTCATTGATTATTTTGAAGTTCATATCATAAATAATCATACTTATTCTTATATTTATAACAAATACATCATCATCCAATAAACTCCCACTTTTTATTTTTTTCAACGCATCAACCATAAAATCTCCCCCTTATTGACAATAAAATAAAATTGAATGAATGTAAGTACCCACTAGATATAAATGATCCATAAATTGATCAAATATAAGTCTATATAAGAAAAATCAGTGGAGAAAACAAGAGTTAACAATGATTATGTCAATATTATCCTTAAAAAACTAAAATTAACACTTCATCGTATACAATGAGTTGATTAAAAAGAAAAATATCTCTTTTCTTGTACCACCTAAATCAGTCATCAAAAAAGTTCTTAAAACAAGGTCAGTAGATTTATCCCCTTGTTTATAACACCACTTCAGTAGTTTTAAACACTATAGAATATAGTTTGAAACTAAAAATATATATACCTTAGTGATTGTAATTTTTCTTCACTCCTGTATATATACTTAAATTTATAAAGGACTATATTGTCAATGGTTTGGGCAGGATATTAAAAATATATTCCTTAGAAGGAACACATTCCAGTTTCAAGATACCTCCATCCACCTCATATTTTAAGAAGTTATACATGATATCAATGTGCTTGGATCTGAAATGTTGAATGAGATTATATAATAGATTGATGAAACTATTATTGTCACATACAATGATTAGAAGATATTTTACTTCAGAATTCAAATATTAAATCTTTGACTCCATCAACATCAGATTAGTAGATACTTATGATTCATCCAACAATTCTTCCAAAAAAGAATGCTCCGCCATATGTGGATTTTCTATCATTGACATGCCATACCCAATCAGTATCTATAAACCCTTTAAATATATATTTTCCCTCTTCTTATACATCAATCTATGATTCCATGTATTTGAGATGTATCTTAGGATTGTATTTTCTACCAAGAGATTTGATTTTTTAGGATTAGATTGAAATTTGGAATAGAGAGTGACAACATATAAATTTTCAGTATTGGTTGTTGTTAACTATAGTAGACCACCAATTAAAATTACAAAAAAAATCATTAAAAACTTTTCATTCATCATCCTTTCTCAGTTTTATGCCAACATGTATAGAATTAGTAACAACTCTAATTTCTTGTATGAAAAACTTATTCAACAATTCCTTTGTATTCTTATCTTATAAGATAAAAATTTGATCTAATTATGAGGTAATTTTTCAAACCAAGAAAAAAAATTTCTCACCAATCGTTTATATTTCAAAAATATCCTTAATATGAATTCAAAATGTTCAAATAACCTTCCATCATTACTAGAAAAAATAATATCATCCACAAAAACAAATACAAAAAGTGGGGTGGTGTTGGTCTTTATAACATACAAGTCTTTGTCAAATTGCACCTTCTTTATGGCATCCCTCCTTTTTATTACATAACATTGCATTATATTTTACAAACAGAGGATCTTTAACTTTAGTGTCTTGGAAACAAGGTACATAGTGTATGAAAACATATAACCTTATTCTAATCCACTGAAGGGGTTATTAATTTTTTTTTTCCTAAGTAAAATTACTTCATCTCATAACCTAAGTACATACATCAAAGGAAAGGGTGATCAGAAGGCCCAGTAAGTAAAACAAGTAAAATAGTTTACATGTGAACTTGAGCTATGTCAATAAGAACATGGAAAATATCATAAAGGCATGATAAAGAGGAATATCATAATAATAATAACTTGAAACCTAACATGAAAATGTGTCTAAAACATATAATTTATACATTCATAATCATATCACCATGGTTCATCCCCAAGGTGTCATAAAAATTACTAAGGTTTTTCACCAAGGTATCATAAGACTCTTCATCTATAGAGATTAATTTCTTTACCGAATGCATTGGACCACTATCAGGGTGAACCCTTAATATGTATTTATTTTCATGTGATCTACATATATCATAATCAAAAATTTCATAATTAACCCAAATATAATAAAAAAATGGATTTTATATCAAAATTGTGATTTTTTAAAAAATTCTTAAAAATAGGATCATTATTACATTTATAACACATGGAAATGGAATGTGGGTTTTATATATTTCAATTAAAAAATAAAATATATCATTTTTATTTCTTGATGAATACCCCTATAAATTAAATAGTTTTGGGTATTCACATAATTAAAATAAAATATTTTCTTGAGAAAAAGAGAGAGATTTTGAGATGAAAATTATGCAGCAAAACGACTATACAACATGGTTTTAGAAAACATTAAAAAGAGAGGGGACAAGGGTATCCCATAAATAAATGAATCATAATACAGTATAGTGATATAATAAAATGTAAATAATAACATGGTATGTAAACTTGAAAGTTATACCATATAAAAGATAACTTGAATGGAGAAAAACTAGAAGTTGAGAATTCCCTTACGAAAATTTGGCATCCTAACGGCATCGCTTAAAATTTAGAAAATGTGTTGATGATATGGTAAGGATTCTATCATAATTTTTCCATATAATGGAAATAATAATAGATATAGAAGAACATACCCCAAACAATAAAATGGAAACTATATGACAAAACATAAAGGAAGTATTTACTAAAAGAGGAGGAAGAAAGGTTCCCTTACCTTGAAGAGTGACTTCAAAAAACTCAATGGTTGGGACATTGAGGGTATTGAGGGCACCTTGGGAGGACTCCTTGGGATGTAAAAATACCATATCTTCATTAAAGATGAAATTATAATGAAATTAATGAATTAGAGGGTTGGTATTTATAACAAAAGTGGGGGATTATATTATTAATTTCCAAGGGACACCTCATTAGTGGTATTTAAAAAAACCCTGGGCTTTCCCATCGTATTTTCTGATGGTATTTTACACTTGGGAAAACTCATATCATATTTTAATTTACACAAGTCTACAAGCATTTTATTTTAATTAATTCATCATTATGATGTCATTAAACATGCCGACAACTCAAAATTGTATTTTTTTACTATTCAAAAAAATTCAAGTACTTTTTGAAAAATCCAAAAAATCACCCTAACCATTTTTCTATGAGTAGAATTAAAGATTGAAATCCATTTTTTGAAAATATTTTTCTAAATACTTTTAATTTGTTTTTTAAATAAAAACACTATTTACCCCAAAAAATATTAATACTTAACGAATAATTTTTTAAATGGTTATTTACATATGTTGTGATATCACATTACCATTCAAGATTACAAAATTATATTTATACTTTATTAAGTGAGGTTATTATTCCATTGGTTACATAACTATTCATAAGTGAAATGTTACTATTCATGATTTACTATTCAACAAAAATTAAGTTGATCTTATTATACTATAAATTTCTTACTGATCATAACTATATAAGACCATTTTTTTAAAAACATTCCACATTATTAAATATTTAAAGTATAAAAAAATATTTTAAAATACTCTCTTTTTTAAAATTCATCAATATTATGAAACTTTAAAAGTTCATCCAATATTTATTTTAACATTTGAAATTCAAAAAATTACCAATATAAGAAAAAAAATTATACAAAAGGATTACACAAAGAAACTAAGGCCTCGTTACATATCCCTATATAACACTTGCATATGACCTAAGATTAAGGTGTGCAATGGTGGTTGAATCTTGGGGTGGCTTAGACAACATTGCCCGAGTGGTGATTTCTATCATCTTGAACTTCTCCCATAGGTGATTCTGTTCAAGCTTCACATGTTGAAGCTCCGCTTGGGCTTTGTTTAGATCAAATCCTAGTGATGTTTCCTCCTTCCCAAACTCTGATAGATGGGCTTCGTACGGCTTGTGTCTACTGGATGAGGACATCAACTCTTCCTTCTGTATTAATTATCCTTGATCATTAGTATTTATAAACAATATTAATAACATTAAGAGTATATCTTCCAATAGTCATATTGACCAATAGTCATATAACAGTTGAAACCCAGTTGTCCTATATAATTATTATCACTTCATTAATAAAAGGATATAGTTTTGTTGAGTACAAAATAAAATAAAACACAAATTCATGAAACAACTATTATTCAAAAGTTTGGGTCATTACATTCTTCCCCTCTTAAGAAATTTTGTCCCCGAAATTTCAACTTGTACCCTCTGAAGAGAAAATGTGTGGGTACTTCTACCTCATAGAGTCCTCTGAGTCCCATGTGGCTTCTTCACATTTTTGGTTCCTCCATAACACCTTAACAAGGCAGGTAGTATTTTTGTGTAGAACCTTGTCTCTACAATCCAAGATCTCCACTGGTTTCTCCTCATAAGATATGTCATGTTCCAGTTGTACCACCTCTGGATTTAGTACATGTGAAGGGTCGGGTATCTACTTCCTCTAGAGGGATACGTGGAAGACATAATGAACTTGTAAAATATTTTGAGGAAGTTCAAACTGATAGGCCACTCCTCCTACACGATCCAGGATTTCATAGGGGCCAATGAACCTAGGTCTGAGCTTCCCTTTCTTACCAAACCTCATGACTCTCTTCCAAGGTGAAATTTGAAGAAAGACTTTATCACCAACAACAAACTCCAAGTCCCTTTTATGGTTGTCTACATAGCTCCTTTTCTGACTCTGAGCAGCCTTAATGTGTTACTGGATTGCATGAAAATTTTCAGTTATCCCTTGCACAAGATCAATCCCAAGAAGAATTATCTCACTATCTTCATCCCAACAAGTAGGAGTTCAATATCACTTCCCATATAGAGCTCCCTAGGGTTCAATTTTCATGATTTAGTGGAAGTTTTTATTGTAAGAGAACTCAAATAATGGGAGATATTGATCCCATCCACCCTTTCTATTGAGCATGTTCTCAGCATGTCCTCGAGTATTTGAAAAGTTGTTTCAGATTGTCCATTAGTTTGGAGGTGATAGGTCGTACTGAAATTCAATTCAGTACTCAGATCATGTTGATGACTTCTCCAGAATTTTGATGTGAACCTTGGATCATGATAAGATATGATAGAAAGTGGAACATCATGCAGCCTTACCACTTCTTTCAAATAAATCCAGGAAAGTTGATCAAGAGAGAAATCTTCCTGAATAGAGATAAAATGGGAATTTCTTGTGGGACGGTCCACTATAACCCACATCTCATTGTTTCATTTTTAATTTTTTGGGAGACCAGTGACAAAGTCCATAATGATATTGTCCCACTTCCATGTTGGTATGAGTAGTGGTTGTAATACCCCTTTAGGAATTCATCTCTCTACCTTCACCTGCTGACATACTAGGCACCTTGTTGTGTAGTCAGCAATATTCCTTTTCATATTATCCCATTAATAATGATCACGAAGGTCCATATACATTTTGGTTCTTCCAGGATGTGTAGAGAAAGTAAAGATATGAGCTTCATCCATCAGATCCTTCTTTATTTATGGAATAAATGGAACACATAGTCATGTATGAAATTTTAGTATACGTTCTTAATCAATATTGAACTCATGAAGCTTTACATCCTTCACAGCCTCAAACTTATTTTGTAACAAAGTATCTTATTTATGATCCTTATTTATCTTCTCTAGTAATGACGGTTGAGAAATAATTTGGTATAGGTTTTATGATGTTCCTTAACTTATAATTCCCAGGTCCATTTTCACTAGGTCTTGGATCAAGGGATCTCTTTGAATCCTCATCATGGATAGAACCGAAGGGTCTTTCCTACTTAATAAATCAATGACTTTGTTTGATCTTCTAGGATGATAATGAATTGAACAATCATAGTCTTTAAAAATTTCCAACCATCTCCTCTATATCATGTCCAATTTATTTTGTGTGAAAATATACATCAACTCTAATGGTTTGTGTATATATCACACTTCTCCCAAAAAAGATAGTGCCTCCATATCTTTAGAGAAAATACAACTGCAGCAAGCTCCAGATCATGCGTAGGATAGTTATTCTCAAGAGTCTTCAACTATTGATATACAAAAGAAATCACCTTGACTTTTTCCATAAGGACGCACCCTAGCCCTTTCATAGATGCATCGCTAAAAATAAGGAATCCTTCTATGCTTGAGGGAAAATTTAACACGGATGTAGTAACCAATATCTTCTTCATCTCTTGTACACTTTTCTCAAACTCCTTTGTCCAAATGAACTTAACCCCTTTTTGAGTTAACTTGGTTAGTGTATTAGAAAGGTGTGTAGATTTTTTCACAAACCTCATATAATATCCCGCCAATCCAAGGGTACTATGAATATCAATTATTATTGTAGGCTAATTCCAATCCGCTACAACCTTTGTCTTTGTCGGGTCAAATGTGATTCGTTCATTGGTTATAATGTGCCCAAAGAAAGAAACTTTTTTTTAACCAAAATACACTTTTTTTAAACATTCCAAAAGTCCTCTCCTTCCGTAGAGCTTGAAAAATAACCCTTAGATGATTCTCATGCTCCTCATGACTTTTGTAATATAATAGAATATCATTAATAAAAACTAAAACAATGTTACCAAGGTAGTCTTTAAAGACACTATTCATCAAATTCCTAAAAATAGAAAGAGTATTAGTCAAGCCAAAGGGCATTACTACAAATTCATAATGCCCATATCTTGATTGGAAGGCAGATTTTGGAAAATATTATTTCATCACCATCAATTGATGATAACCAGATCGAAGATCAATCTTAGAGAATAATTGTGACCCACAAAGGTGTTCAAATAAGTCATCAATTCATGGAAGAGGGTATTTGTTCTTCACTGTGATCTCGTTTAGTTCTCTATAATGAATGCATATCCATATTGATCCAACCTTCTTCTTCACAAAGAGAATAGGTGATCCCCAAGGAGACACACTTGGTCAGAAAAACCCATTCTCCAAAAGATCTTGGAGTTTCTTCTTTAATTCCTCCAGCTCCACATTTTCCATCCTATACGTTTTTTTTAAATGAGATGAGATCCATTTACAAGGTAAATAGAGAACTCTACCTATCTTTTTTGGGAGAGGTTTGGGTAAATCCTCAGTAAATACATCAATGTATTCATAGATGATGGGGACATTTTCTATCCTTATACTCTCATTTCCTTCTTTTTCTTCATCGATAAACTCCATAAAGAAGGATATAGAAGGTAATTTTAGACAATGATTTGGTTGAGATATCTCTCCTTGGAAGATAACCATGTGTTTTTTATTCAAGACTTCTGAGATTTCCTTTCTTATGCATTTGATCTTAGAATTATACTTTGAGATCCCATCCATACCTCATATAATGTCGAATTATATCATGGGAATGACTACTAGATTTGTGATAAGATTATACTCACTATAGTAAATACTAGAGTTTCTAAACACTAATGATTATTAGATAATCCCACCAAGTGTCTTGACTGATAACTATACTTTTACCAATTCAGTGGTTGATTATAAATTCTTTAAAAACATGGTTTAAATAAAGCAATGTGTAGAACCAAAATCAAACAAAGTACATTTTAGCATTGAGAGAACAACAATAATACCTTCAACCACATCATTTGGAACTTTAACTTCAGTCGAGTGATAGAAAAGTCATGACCTTATTCCCTTGGCCTTTGTTGAGGCTAATAGTGATTCCCCTCCACAGCCCTCAGATTTGGATAGTGATTGGAAAGGTGCCCAAGTTGTGAACACTTATACCATTGGACTTAAGGTAGGGCCTGCACTATATTCCCTTTTTCGTTAGTGTTGGGAAGTTGAGGATTTAATTCAGTATGAAAATTCTGCATGATATGGTCATCTCTTCCACACTTTTAGTACTTCCTGATCCATAGAAGTAAGTTCCCCAAATGCTTCTTCCCACATTTATTACATGTGGGACTGATAAAATCTCCTCCCCAAGCTTGGCTCCACCAATCTATTCTTTTCATTGGATTTATGAGACCACTACACCACATCGAACTCTTGTTCAACTTTCACAGCACTCCGCATGATCTCCTCATAGTTATCATAGTCTTGGTTGGCTAGATTATTCTGTAGATGAGGTCTTAGTTCACTAAAGAATCTATCAACCTTTCCATTAGGATCTATGAAAACACTTGAGGTATAATGGGAAATTATTCTAAAGTTCATCTCATAGCTTCCAAAAAAATCATTATCCTAATTCAGCTGAAGAAACTCATTCTCCATTATTTTCCTCATAGAACGAGGGAAATACTTATTGAAGAATATCCCTATGAACTATTCCCACTCCATAGCTTCAACCTCCAATCTTGGACTCATGTTTTTAATTAGTTTCCTCCTCTAATCCGCTTCTCCCTATAAGAGTAAAACATCCAGTGTGACCTTTTCTTTTTTTGAACAGCGGATCACTGAAAAGATCTTCTCGATAGAGCTAATACATTTTTCATCAATCAAATGGTCAATCGATCCACTGAATGTTGGTGGTCGATGACACATAAATTACTCAATATAATTTTTTTCCCTTCACAGTGAAATAGGTCACTTATCTTTATTGAATTTATTTCCCATAACATGAGTCAGTTGGTTTTTAATTATCTAAAATGTTTTTATTCCAGCTTCCAATGGAGGGTTATTAGCGCATGGTCCATTAAAGTCACCATTTTCACAGTTCCTCCTATTTCCTACCATTTTCTAAAATAATAAAACTTTAGCAAAAATCTTATTTCATTTATGAATATTTTAACTATAATGCATTTTTGTGTCTTAAAACTTTATGGCTAAACTTATTATTCTTTAACAAAAATTAAATTTCTCTATAAATCCTTCATAATGATTAATAAAAATCTTGTGATTAACCAAACATATCCCTCGGGAGTCTCAAATTAGGATTGTATAAAGTCCCCATGTCATGTACCAGGATACCTTGAGTCGAGATTGAAAAACCTTGTCAAATTTTTCACTCATTGGTATGTAACGACCCGAATATGGAGCCCCTCCACTGGTGCCCCGTACCCGGTTCACCACATGACCTCATACGCATTTCCCCAAACGCCAGAGGCTGCCGACTAGCAGTGAGGGCCTTGGTAATTTATTGGGGAAACTATTTCCTCATTTGGTAAGGTATACAAGGTAAAGAAAACGACATTCAATAGCAGAAGTAGTAATAACATACATAACTATAACCAAATAGTAGAAGAATAAATATATAGCAATGATGATAATGATGCAGCAGGTACAAGTATCTAAGGAAATAAGCAAACACCACAATGTGCTGATATAAAACTAAACACAAATTACTAAAGAAACAACAACTCCAGCAGCATCTCAAGTCGTAGCTTGGTCCCATGCTCTCGAGCTCCACAGCAAGTCAAACACCTGAAGTAGAAGGGTGCTTGCCCTTATCTATACCCGCAACAACATAGTCTGCTTGGGCCCAAAAGCATAGCCCAAACAGGGTGTGAGACAAGGTCCCAGTAGGCAACCACCCAAAGAACTGTGCCTAACAATCAATGAATACATGGCAAGTAAAGTAGAGGAACAATAAACAGGAAAAACACAGCAGCTACAATTTACAGTCTAGCATATAAACTACACATGTAACAATCATTAAGTAAAACAAAGGTAACCCCCCTGGGTAGTTCTCACAGCCTAACCCTTATGGTTCAGCCTATAAGTACTAGCAACCCCCTGGGAGGCACGCACAGTCTCACCCCTCTGGTTCAGCTAAATAATAGACTGTCTGGGGAAGCACTCGCTGTCAATTCCCCCTATAGTCTTGTATCATACTAAAGGCTCTCTAAGGAAGCACTCAACATCAATTCCCCCTGTGGCCTGCGTCGACGAACTACAGACTCTATGAGGAAGCAATCAACGTCTATTCCCCCTATGGTCTCGCAACGTAAATTAAAGACACTCTGGAGAAACCCTTACGTCCATTCTCTCTTTGGTCCATACACTAGGTTCTCTCAACACTGTGTAATATAAACATGCATAACATGCGTGTATCTCCCAAGTAAACCTCAATAACTACTTGGCTATCACTCTAAGTCTCAGTAGAAAAACAGCACAACAGTTCCAATATCCTACAACTAGGCATGGAAACTGGCATAACGCCTAACAGGCAAAGAAAGTACGACAAACATCTAGAGTACAACAAAAACTACTCTATTCACAAAGGTAAACCTATACTATAGCAATCAAGCAAGCAGGAAATCAATCAAGGTCAAAATAGGGAAACACACAATTCTCATTCAAGAGAATAGGCGTAATTGCACAAAATATTCACAGACTTTCTACATAAAGGCACAAAACACCTACCTCGATCCAAGGAGATTGATATACGTGAACAATGACGAACGATTCTCCTTAGAACATCGTAGATCTGAGAAAACATCTGAAACACATAAACCACGATAACCTGAGAAAGAGGAGGAATTGGAAAGCAAGTCTCAAGAAGAAGGGAGAACTCACCGCTGCGATTCCAACGCAATCACCAGTGCTCGAATCAGAGAACGGACGGAGAGGCGGGGGCTCATTGAAGATTCATAGATCCTCGACGCTCTTGGATGAACGGAACCTAGAAGAAGACATTTCTGTATGTCAGGCGCGACCCCAGTCCGTTTAATGAAAAAAAGAAAGTACACGGTGTGTAATTCTAGAGTACATGGTATGTACTAGGTTTTTCCTTACTCTGCTAAAATCAGCCTCCACATCATCCATACACACTGTGTGTGTGGCTCGGACATGGCCAGCACACGGCTTTGAGCGGGAAAAGAGTACATGGTGTGTACTCATAAAGTACATGGCGTGTACTTTGAAAATTTATAGGAACACTATTTTTCTCAAAAACTCCAGAAAATGGAAAGGTGTACCTGAAACGAAGATCTGAGTTCTTACAAACTTCCTCCCTTAAAGAAATGTGTCCCCGAATTTCCCTAGCGAGACGTAGAAGAAGAAACCCCGAATAGCTCCAACCACAGTGATCATACATCGGCCTCCCTCTCCCAGGTCTCGTCCTTTACTCACCCATGCTTCCATAGCACCCGTATAAGAGGGACAGACCGCCCACAGAGAACCTTCGTACTGCGATCGACAATCCGAATGGGGTGCTTCTCAAACGATGCATCCGTTTCGAGCTCAACCTCCTCGGGCTGAAAGACATGAGATGGGTCTAAAAAGTAACATCGGAGCTGAGAGATTTGGAAGACGTCGTGCATGGCCTGGTACCTCTGGGGTAGCTGCAACCAATAGGTGACTGGACCAACTCTCTTTAAAACCTCAAATTGTCTGACGTACCGCAGTGAAAGCTTAACCTACCTCCGTATCCTCTTGTGTCCCAACCTCGGTGCGACACGCAGGAAAACCTGATCCCCGAACTCGAACTCCAAAGGTCATCTCCACTGATCAGCATAAGACTTCTCTTGAGACTGCGCTATATCCATCCTCTTCCAAATCAAATCTATCTTCTCAGAGGTCTCCTAAACAAGACAAGGTCCCAGCAAAGTTGTTTCTCCTTCCTCCAGCTAGAATAAGGGTGATCGGAATGGCCTACCGTACAAAGCCTCATATGGTTCCATCTGAATGGTTTCCTGAAATATTTCAGTGTAGGAGAACTCCACAAGAGGTATATGCTTCTCCAAATAACCGCCAAAGTCTAGGACGCAAGTTCGGAGCATATCCTCAAGCACCTAGATCGTACGCTCGGACTGGCCATCAGTCTAGGGATGGTATGATGTACTCAAAAGTACCTGTATACCCAAGGCCTTCTGATGTACCTGCCAAAACTGAGAGGTAAAGCACGCATCCCTATCTGAAACAATAGAGTGTGGAAATCCATGCAGACGAACGATCTCTCTGATGTAAAGTCATCCCAGATCATCGACACTGAAGGTCTCCTTGATTAACAAGAAGTGAGAAACCTTCGTGATCCTGTCGACGACAACACAAACAAAATTGTTCCCCGGAGGCAACCTCAAAAACCCGGTCACGAAGTCCATCACAGAATTGTTCCACTTCCACTCAGGAAAGGGTAACTACTGTAAAAGCCCTGCTGATTGCTGATGCTCCGCCTTCACCTGCTGACAAGTAGAGCATCTCATAACAAAACCAGCAACATCCCTATTCATACCTGGCCACCAGTACTGGAGATTAAGATCCCGATACATCTTGGTGATACCAGGATGCACTGACCAAACTGAGAAATTAAAATACCGCATCATCTCCTCGCATATGTCTGCTGGCACCCATACACGTCCCTAGAAACGCAAGATCTCATCCTTGCCCACTGTCCATCAAGGAATAGGGTCCTCTCCTGACACACTCTCCCACAGGACTAAGACTTCTGATTCTGATAGCTGCCTCATCCGTACCTGATCAAGTAATGTAGAGGTAACAGCTACAGAAGATAGGAAGGTCTGTCCCTGTCTATCGTGCACCTCTAGATGCATCTCAGAGAACAGATCCATAAGATGCCACTCACTATTGGCCTCCTGAACTGCCTGAATCTAAGTTCTCCTGCTCAACACATCTGCCACCGCATTTCCCTTTCCCGTCATATAGGAAAGCTCGAAATCAAAAGACTGAAGATACTCGAACCACATGTGCTGCATCATATTCAGATCACACTGAGTGAAGATATACTTGAGAATCTTGTGGTCGGTGAAGAACACAAAGTTCTCTCCCAGAAGATAGTGTCTCCAATAGCGTAAGACATGAACAATAGCTGTCAACTCCCGATCGTGCGTAGGGTAGTTCCTCTCATGTGGCCTCAACTGCTGAGACTTGTGTGCAACAACTCCATCTCCTTGTATAAGAACAGCGCCTAGTCTGATACATGAAGCATCAAAATAGACAGTATAGCTCTTTCCTGGCTCTAGCAAGACTAGTATCGGTGCCGACGTCAATCTTCCCTTCAGCTCCTGAAAGGCTGACTCACAAGAATCTGACCATAAGAACTTCTCCCCCTTCTTGGACAGACTTGTCAATGGTGATGCTAGGCATGAGAAGTCTTGAATGAAGCATCTATAGTATCCTTCCAACCCTAGGAAACTCTGTACCCCAAAAATGTTCTTCGGCTACTCCCATGAAACTACAGCTCTCACTTTCTCTGGGTCCACAGATACTTCTGCCTCTCAGATGACGTGACCCAAGAAGTGAATATGATCCATCCAAAAGTGGCACTTAGAGAGTTTAGCATAAATCCTATTCTCTCTCAGTGTACTCAAAATTATCTCAAGATGGGTAGCATGGTCGTGTCGTGTGTGAGAGTACACTAAGATATCATCCATGAAGACCACGACAAAGGAGTCCAAGTAAGGATGGAACACTCGGTTCATCAGTGCCATGAAAGCTGCTGGTGCATTCGTGAGACCGAACGGCATGACCGTATACTCATAGAGACCATACCTACTCCTGAAGGCTGTTAGAGGTATATCTGATGGTCTAATGTGCAACTGATGATAACCGGACCTCAAATCGATCTTTGAGAACACCCGAGATCCTCGACGCTGATCAAAAAGGTCCTCAATCCTAGGCAAGGGATACCAGTTCTTTACCGTCAACTGGTTTAGCTTATGATAATCCACACAGAGCCTAAGGGTACCATCTTCCTTTTTGAAAATAGGACAGGAGAACCCCAAGGAGAAGTATTGGGTCAGATGAAACCCTTTGCCTACAACTCCTCCAACTGCTTCTTGAGCTCCTGCAACTCAGGTGTAGCCATCCTATAGGGAGGAATGGACAATGGTTCTACTCCTGGTACGAGCTCAATCGAGAAGTCTACCTCACGCTCCGGAGGCAAACCCGAAAAGTCCTCGGGAAAAACGTCCCTGAAACAATCCACCACTAGAGGAAAGTACAATTGAGAAGTCCCCTGATCATCCAGAAAAAGACAAGCAATCTAGTCTGTAACACCCTAGGTAAATAATGAATATGACATTTTCATATTTATCCATATTTGTGAATAAAATATTAATATGACTTTAAATGGGACACTATGCTCTATGGCGTACCCAACATGCAACAACGAGTTTCTTGGGAATCTTACATTGCACTCTAATAATAAAATAATATTATTTTAAATGGTAGTTAACATGTAGCCGTTGTATTGGCGGGAATGGATAGAAATAACTAAAATATGATTATATATGTTTTTAAATGTTTTTACATTTATCCAATAAAAGATAAAGTCTTAAAATACGGAATGAATTCAATTTTAGGCGTATATGCCCTAGTTTTCACTACAGGTTCACTTATCGCCTTTTGATGGTGAACCGTCATTAAATATAGTTTTGTTCACTCTTATATATTCTATTGGACCAAATAAAACTCTTCTTAATAATTAGGACATCAAAATTTACTTTGTGTAAATTTTTTGGTATCTTTCCGATAAAGTTCATTTTTTATTGAATAGTGTAAAATGTTGTATTTTAATTCAAAACCTCTTTTTAATCTAATTTATTTATATGATTATATTATCTTTTGAATTGGTTTTAAAGTGAAATTAGAATATATATTTTTACCATTAAATCCAATATATGTCGTTGGAATTAATTTCACTTTGAAATCAGACTTAAACTAGTGTCAATCTTTTGATACTTATTGTTTCATAAAAACACGCTATTTACTCTGACAGCGGGAATTAATTATTAAATTAATTAATGTGACTTATATGTTTTGAATTTTTTAAAATAGACTTCATTATTGAATTCGGAATATCAAATATAGCTTAGGGTGAATTTTTGGGATTTTTCTGAAAAACTTAAATTTTTGATGAATAGTGAAACCACTAAGTGGTACTTATAAAAACTGATTTTTCCGTTTAAATGAAATTTTGCCATCTTTGTGTTTTGAATTTCAAAAATCCAACATACATGGTTGTCATTAAGAAGTAAAATGTGGTTCAATGGGATAAAAATATTTTTATGGTGAATAGTAACTTATTAAGTTCTTAATCACGATTAGAGGTAATTAGTGTAGTTTATGGTAAGAATAATGTTTTAATAAAATGAAATGACCTAGAAACATGTCCTACCCTCATTGTATGTGTCATGGCCGACCAAGAAAATCCATGGGTCAACTTGGGGACCCCATGGAGCCACTTTGGTTGGGAAATTACATAAATATCTTTTTATTTAATGTTAAAGTAAAAATGACACAAACATGAGATGTTTTACTAAAAAAAATTTACATGGGGTTATACAAGTCATATTTTTTACTATAAATATTATTTGGAAAGATAAAAAGATTTAATACATCATAGTATTTTTTTTATAATTTTTAGACATTATATAAATTAAATTATTTATGACATCATGATGATGCAGCGATGACCTCATTATTTAACGATTTAAATAAAATGGAAAGATAATGTAATATCTAAGACCTAAACATGTCCAAAACCTATTGGATGGGTGGATTTAGAACCCTTATCGGCTTATCCTCGAAATAAATCAATGTGGGACCTTTAAAATCCGAAACGCTTTTGAAAATAAAGTAACATTTTGTAACTTTACAAGAGTGCCCCTCCTCTCCTCTTATAAAAGGCCCCCACCTCTACCTCCTTACCCACACTCCCAAAGCCTTTGACTCGGCCAACCCCTGCCCAATTTTGTCTCTCCACTTCTCTCTCTTACTCCTTGTAGCCTCACGTTGGGCAGAAGTCTTCCCAAGGAAGCCTTTGAGCTCAAACCAAAGGGAGTTACCCGATTTTAAGGTAATGTCTTCACTTGTGTCCTTTTGTTTTATTTTGCTTCTCCAACCCCCTAAACTCTTTTTATTCATTTATTTTGTAACAAATCCAGTATATTCAATATACTAGGATGTTTTTATAAGAAATATTCGAGCTACACTTACCAACACCTACATCTAATGGTTAAAGAACATACTGTTTCTGTGGATGGCGAATTTGTGCCTCCCGAAACGATGATTGTTCAACATTCTTCTAACACCTTCAAAGGTGTTGATTAGCCACTAAATGAGGCTAATATTCATTTTTAATATACATAATTTTCATGTTCTTTGTTATTCATAAACACCATTTTAGTGCATTTTACACTTTGAACATCATTTCACATTATGATTGTAATACCTTCTTAAAATACACTATTATGTGGTACATTTTTTAACATCATTTAAAGTACCCAATGATTCATCTGATTTTAAGGAATTTAATTATACATATTTTAATTTGATATTATTGTAAATTTATCTACACTTAAATATGAACATGTTTGATTCAGAGACCAGTGGAGAATTAATGGAGGATGATGAAGATATTTGGAAATGAAAAGAAGCAATTCTGGAGAAGGCAGATTGGACACCATTCCACTGATGAGGCTGTGGGGCCCAACTTAAAGGCCCAATTAAGCCCAAATTTCTTGGTATGATCTAAGACATGTATAGTAACAAATAACGCTTCATAATTTAATGCTAATTCGGCCTCCATATTGGTCATTTAGTCGGCCCAAGTTAGAGATAAAATTCTGGGCCAGATTCTGCGGCCCAGAAACACAGTCCACTACTTTGATCATATCTCGGAAGACACAACTCCAAATGGTCCCAACTTTTACAGGCGGTTATACGACATCCGCAGATCCATTTTCTTCTTCTATGGGCCACCCTGATTCGGCCTTCTAGAAGGTCTTCCAGACGAGTCTATTCGGTGAAGGAAAGCTGGCTGCCACCTCGGGTCAAACGTGAAAAAGTCCAAATTCCACAAGCTTTCCACCACCTATAGCCTAGAAAAATTAATTAAGATGCTTTGTACAGTTGTTGGTTCGACCCAAGGCTCCCAAAATGTCTATTTAAGTCAGTGTTGGTGAAGGAGTTGAGGATCGGGGATGCTTTGTTCAATTGTAATGTTATGCTGCATTTTTGTTGCCTCAATTTTGTCTTTCACATGTAAGTTGTTCAAATCACTTTAGTTTCTTAATAAAAGTTCTTCTTCTCCTCTTATTCTGTTGTTCTTAATATCACTTTGATACCGTTGGATCAAGGTGTGAATTTATTCACACCAACCCTTGTGAAATTATTCACACAACGGTGGAGTGATCATTTTATTTTTGTTGTTTTCCTTACTTCTCCATTTCCTCCCTCATGAGTCTACTTTCCGCTTCCATTGAAACCATGGGATCAATGGAGGGCTAACCCACTTATGGGTTGATCCAAGGGAGTAGCAAGGGGCTAGATGGGATGTTATTTATCACATAATTAATGTATAATCACTTCTTTAATTGGGATTTTTATTTGATGATTTTTAAACTTCATCGTCCTTGTTGAATTTAAGGTCACACACTTCAAGTACTAATACGATCCTTTACCTTGAAGTGCTCAAAACATTTATCCTTAAAGTGTATAGGTTATTAGTATTAGAGGGTGTAGGCATTAAACCAGTAAGTGATGATGTTGTTTTATCTCCTTAAATGAACCCATCTCAAATTTAAGAAGTTGAAATCATTAAAAAGAAAATACGTCCAATCCACCCGAGCGATAACCTAGGATCAACTCATTATTTTAAATTGAATCCACTTAAATATATTAGATATCTTTAAAACCCATACAAAATAAATCCAAGTTGGCCACTTCATAGCCAAAAATCCATTTCTTAGGTTGTGTATCTTAGGTATCTTCTTAGGTCTCTGTGGAATCGACAACCCAAGCTACACTACAAGGACCGTTCTACCCTTCTTCTCTTGGGTAAATTTGGGCGTGAACCAGGTGTCCATTAAGATGACACTATATTTATATATGATATATAATATGTTTATGTTTTACTTAACCTTCTGTATTTTTCATTTATGGCGTACCTTTATAGTTTCCATTATGGGTAACCGCGATATCTTCATTTAAGGAAGTGCGGACTACCGCCCCCTCAAAGTGATTTGATTCGTTAATACCATATGTGGTACGTATAAAGGATATATTTAATGATATTATATATGATACCATACTGGAATTAAAATACTATTATGTATCATTATGTTTTAATTCCATTAAATATGAAATAGAAATGGAAGTAGCGTTCATGCGTACGTACGGCTTACCGTCTCCATGAATGGTACATTTCATTTCTTATCTCAAAATGTTATGTAATATTATAAGTACATATATATATATAATGGATATATATGTAATATATTACATCTAAATTATGGATATAATTCTAGAATTATAACATATATATATATCTCTCAGTTTGTTTTAATTCCATTAATATGACAAAAAAATGAAAGTAGCGTTCATGTGTACGTACGGCCTACCGTCTCCATGAACGGTGCTTTTTGTTTTTTAATCTCAAAATGATATGTAATAGTATAAAATGAATATTTACTGGATATATATGATATTTTAATCATTAATACTATTCTGGAAATTATTTACTTATAACTACATGGGCAATCTTTTTTCAAACAAGTTCATTTTTGACTCATGTACCAAACATCGGCAAGAACGTCTGATATGAACTAACATTATTAAACAATTATTATAACATTATAATATGTGATATTAAATGAATAATAATCTATAAAGGAGGTACTTAGGCAATTATTAATTGACCAAAGTTTATTATTCAGGAATATAAAGAAATGAACAAGACAAGTTGGACTTGAGGTAAGGGATCCTACTCCTCTCTTTCTTTTTAAGTACACTCATTTATGTCATTCCTTCTAAGCTCATATTTATTGTGATTGGGATGTTATTTTATATTACTCTTACTGTAATTTTTATGTTCATATGATGAGAGACCCTATTCTCTCTCATCAATCCATTTTGGATGTTTTGAGTGGCACCGTTAGGCTGCCAAATTTTTGTAAGAGCTCTAACCTATCTCTTTCTCTTTAAGTACTCTCCTTTATGTCACTTCTTTTAAGCTCCTCGTTTTTATGATGGGGGATGTTATTTTATATTCCTCTTGCTGTAAATTTTATTGTAATGTGATGAGATACCCTATTTTATCTCATCAATCCATTTTTAGAAGTTTTAAGTGGCGCCGTTATGCTGTCGAGTTTTCGTAAGGGATTTTTCATCTCACTTTTATTCCTATGAGATTTATGCTACATTTGCCACAATTTAATTTGAGTGGTGTATGTACTGACCATTATTTTACTCATTGTGTAATATTCTTTCATTTATGAGTATTTACATCAATGTTGTATTGTCCTTCTTTCACGGGGCGTATGTTTTGAAAGATACCCTTGTCGGTAAGGGAACCTTTCACCCTCCTCTTTTTAAAAGACTTATTTTGTTGGGTATTTTACTTTACATATTGTTATGTTGTGATATGTTCTCATATATCCTTATTGATGTAAATTTTATGTCCAAGTGATTAGATACCCTTTTTTGATGTGACGCTGTTAGGCTGTCAAGGGAACTTCTTAACCCAATTTTGATTTCTTTGGGTTCAACATGTAGTTATTGAATATGTCATCCTTTGAATATGTGTGAATGACCTTTGATTATTTTACACTTAATATCCACTTATATTTGGTGTATTCGTTTGTCACGCATAATTATTTAATTGATTTATCCTTAAACCAAGGATACCGTTTTGTAAGGGACTTCGTCTCAATCTCCTTTCATTGAGGCATATTCTGTTTTATACACAACCTTCTTTTATATGGTGTATAAACCCATTTGACTTTTACGTTTATTCAAAAGGAATATTTTTTATACGAAGTGTTTATTAAACGACAAAAGGGAATGTTTTTGTAGTACGTATGCGGCGACAACGACTTCTCCGCCGCCGTGACCATTATCTGAGTTTCGGCTTCCTCTACAAGCCATACCATCTTTTTAAAAGAAAAATAAATACCATGTTTTACTTTTCTTTTATTTTGGTATTGAAAATGGTTTTCATAGTGTATTTATATCAATGTGTTGTATTGATATCTTGTTATTGAAAGGTGGAAATCTTATGTTTCTTTTATGCATGTTTTATGTGATAAGATTATGTTATGGTTCTTGGGCATTGTTATGAAGACGGGTGGTTTCGTGATAAACTAAGGGCGGGTGAGCCCGATATAGCTCTCCAATTCATTGGGTAACGCGAAGGAGTGAATCGTTAAGGTTTCTCCGAAGAGATTTAGGGAATATACTGTGGTGGGTATTCCAAACGTAACCAAGAGGGTTACTCCCTACGTAAGAATGTTATGAATGCCTCAAGTTACCTTTTATGTCTTATGATTTCTATGATTTATTCATGATTTTATGAGGTATGTTAAAGTGCTTATGTTTTATGGGTAAAGTATGATTTCATTCTTATGTATACATGTACTCATGTTTCCTTTCCATATTTTTATATCCCTTACTGAGCTTTTTTATGCTCATCCCAAGTTTTTGAAATGTTTTTCACAGGTCAAGGGAAGGGTACATGATGTGATGATAGTTTCAAGGATGTTTCAAGAAAGAATCCATGTTTTATTTTAAATATGTTTCCGTTGATGGGAATAATGAATACTGTCTTTTATGTAACCACTTTGTTTAAATGTGGAATGTAATGCAAGTTACATGATCTAATTCTGTAAATCTCTAAACCTGAAAAGATCCTCAATGTGTAATCTTGTAATAACTCAAGATTAAGTAAGGTTTAAGGATGGGGCCTTATATGGTCTGTCACCCTTCCTAGCCCATGATGCTCGAGTCCTTCTCGACTCTCCTGAACATCTCATTCGCCTCTATGAAAAAAGATTCACCCTCAGGTGAAACGAAACACACTCTACGGCGATAAAAGTCGACAACTTCCTGGAAGGGAACCAACCAGTCCATCCTGAGGATGACATCATATCTTGTCATCTCTAGGACATAGAGATCCCATAAGATGTGATACCCTGCAACCTCGAGAGGGAACTCTCTACACTGGCGTACACTAGATGTCCTCATCCCCAAAGTTGTGGCTAGTGTCAACGAGTAGGTAGAAGAAAAGACACAGAGCCCAAGGCTCTCCACAATAGCAATAGAGATAATGCTATGCGTAGCACCAGTATTGAAAAGAGCAGAAGATAAAACTGAGGCTACTAAAATCGTACCTCGAACTGTAGAAGGTTCGGGATCCTGCTCCTGATAGATCTTCTCCACTACAAAGGTCTGGCCTGCCCCACGACCCTTTGACCATGTGTGACCACTCTGAGCTGAACCTCCCTGTTGGTGCTGAAGTACCGGTTACTGACTGCCATGGCCTCGACCTCAACCTCGACCCGAATGGCCGGAAGAACTCCAGTTCCCTGACTAGTGTGAAACTGGTGGTGCTTCTCTTGAATGAGGAGTCATGGAAGAACCCCCGTCACCAGCAACTGGTGAGAAAACCTGGAAGAAATGCTAAAGGTGACCCATATTTCCGTAGTATCGACACTCCATTGGGTCCCTCTGGAACTACGACCTCATATGCCCACTCCTACCACACTGGTAGCATACAACCTGGCTGCCAGAAGATGTATCTTGTCTCCTCGGGTCACCGTGCGAAGACTCCCTATGGCGTTTCCTGCTATCAACTGGAGGAACACTAGCTCTGGAAGCAGAACCGCCCTTGATCACAACTCCGGAGTCTCTTAGATTGCTCTCCGCAATCATTGCTTGGTTGACTATGGAAGATATAGAATTCAACTGGAAGATATTCACCTGCGAGCGGATCTCCCGCCTGAGACCATCCTCGAACTTACGTACCATGAACATTCCATCTCCACCCCGAAGGGGTGTGAAATGTTGCAGCTCATTAAAAAGAGAGGAATACTCCATAACAGATAGAGTACCATGCTCTAGACTCATGAACTCCTAGGCTCGATCTTCCCTCAGGGTATCCGGGTAGAAGTAGTCGTATAACACGTGCTGGAATGCCTCCCAAGCCCTAACCTACCGATAACCTGCCTGTGAGATCACATCCCACCACCTCTTGGTTGAGTCTTGGAGCATGTATATAGAGAGCTTGAACCGCCTCTCTGGAGGCATCTCCAGATGCTCGAAGATAGTCATCATGGCTTCCAGCCATGACTCTGCATCCTGTGGTCCTCCTTCCCTTGAGAAAGTAGGAGGATGTTGCAGCTGGAAAACCCATGTCAAGTCTGCCATAGTCGTGACAGGAGGCGGTGCTCCCTAAAAGTTTTGCGTCATCCTCATAAAACCTTCCTTGAACTGCGCATCAGCACCTGCAACTGGTATGACAGTCGGTGACAAGGCTCGCCCGACTGGAGGATCGGCAGGAAGTCCCTGATTAGCCATATCTGGCGTTTGATCACTGCCTGACGACTGACGTACAACCGGAGGACGTCTCGGAGGCATAGCTCTGAAAGATCAAAAGCAAACCTTATATCGTAACTAATAGAGACAGAGATCACAAGAGTACAAAATAGGAATAGGGTAAGGAAAACACACAAGTTTACAAAACACGACTACACGGCATGTATAAAAATTGCACGACATGTCTTCTTAAGCCCCTGACATAGGCATGTACCCCTTCCCTACAGGTCGTGTAACACCTCAAACTACACGGCGTGTTGACCCCACACACGGCGTGTACTTGAAAAATATTCCCCTACCTGAGTCTCCTTACACGGCTAACCCACACGGTCTAACTTAACCCGAGACTATACGGCGTGTTATGAACAAACACGGCGTGTACTAGACAAGGCTTTATTGGCCCGTGTTGTTAAATACACGGTCGTCTACAAGGTTTAACCTTACACGGCGTGTTCCGAACAAACACGGCGTGTATAGGTGAAGGTGACACCGTCCCGTGTTGTTCGTGACACGGTCGGGTACCTGAACAAGACTACACTGCGTGTTCCAAAAACATCATGGCATGTCTAAGAGAAGGTAACGCCGACCCGTGTTGTTCTTGACACGACCGGGTACCTGGATAGGACTACACGGCGTGTTCCTTTACAAAACGGCGTGTTCTACTCAATCTTTTCCAACCCGTGTTGTTAGTGACATGGCTGGGTACACGTCTCCAAACTACACGGCGTGTACCAACCATACACGGTGTGTTCCTGAAGTTATTTATACAATAGTGTGTCCCTACTCACATGGTCAGTGACATGGTCTAAAAACTACATGACGTGTAGTCAAAAAGTACACATCATGTATTCTCGGTTTTTCTGGGCAGTAGCTCAGAAACTGCAAAGAAGCCCAGAAAACACAGAAAACAAGTCAAGGAGGTGCCAAATTATGATTCGTGAGGGCCCATACTCCCCGCGAATCATAAGTTGGCATTCATTTAAGTAAAGTAGAATAAAAACAATCCTCTAACAAGGCGGCAGAGATTCTATGAAGCATCTATCACAACAGCATGCATAATCTACACAAATTCTATCACAACAGCATGAAATCGCTAATGCACCCTAGATGGCATGGAAAGAGTGCATGGAATGTTATTTCTACAAGTTCCTATATGATGTATGAGATGGCATACCCTCATCTCATCGGGTTGTGACAGAAAAAGAACCACAATAGTCAAGACAATAGCAATACAAAGCATGTGATTCACTCTAGGTGAAATCATATCAACCGTAAAATCTCAAAACTAGAAAACACAATAAACGAGGTAGTATGGATTTTCCCTGTACATGGGTTAGCTACTCCCGAGAACAGCTTAATACCAAGTACCAAATCTGTCCTATCCCTAGCTAAAGGCCCTAAACAGTAATTCAAGAGAAAAGAACACCTCTGATACCACTTTGTAACGACCCGAATCCGGAGCCCCTCCACTGGTGCCCCATACCCGGTTCTCCACGTGACCTCAAGCACATTTCCCCAAATACCATAGGTTACCGACTCGTAGTGAGGGCCTTGGTAAGTTATTGGGGAAACTATTCCCTCATTTTGTAAGGTATACAATGTTAGGAAAACAACAGTCAATAGCAGAAGCAGTAACATCATACATAACTGTAACCAAACAGCGGAAGAATAAATATATAGCAATGATGATAATGATGCAGCAGGTACAAGTATCTAAGGAAAGAAGAAAACAAAACAACGTACTGATATACAACTGAACACAAAGTACTAAAGCAACAACAACTCCAGCAGCATTGCAAGCCATAGCTTGGTCCCATGCTCTCCAGCTTCACAGCAAATCAAACACATAAATTAGAAGGGCACTTGCCCTTATCTATACCTGCAACAACATAGTCTGCTTGGGCCCAAAAGAATGGCCCAAATAGGGTGTGAGACAAGGTACCATTAGGCAACCACCCAAAGATCTGTGCCTAATAGTCAATGAATACATGTCAAGTAAAGTACAGGAACAGTAAACAGGAAAAACACAGCAGCTACAATTTACATTCTAGCATATAAACTACACATGTAACAATCAAAAAGTAAAATAAAGGTAACCCCCTGGGTAGTTCTCACAGCCTAACCCTTATAGTTCAACCTATAAGTACTAACAACCCCCTGGGAGGCACACATTGTCTCACCCCTCTAGTTCAGCTAAATAATAGACTCTCTGGGGAAGCACTCACTGACAATTCCCCTTATAGTCTCGTATCATACTAAAGGCTCTCTGGGGAATCACTCAATGTCAATTCCCCATGTGGCCCGCATCGAGGAACTACAGACTCTCTGAGGAAGCAATCAATGTCAATTCCCCCTGTGGTCTCGCAATGTAAATTAAAGACACTCAGGAGAAGCCCTTACATCCATTCTCCCTTTGTTCCATACACTAGGTTCTCTCATCCCTGTGTAATATAAACATGCAAAAAGCGTGTGTATCGCCCAAGTAAATCTCAAGAACTACTTGGATATCACTCTAAGGCTCCGCAGCAAAATAGCACAACAGTTCCACTATCCTAAAACTAGGCATGGAAACTGGAATAACACATAACAGGCAAAGCAAGTATGGAAAACATCCAGAGTACAGAAAAAACTACTCAATTCACAAAGGTAAACCTCTACTATAGCAATAAATCAAGCAGGCAATCAATCAAGGGAAAAACAGGGAAACACACAATTCTCATTCAAGGGAATTGGAGTAATTGCACAAAATATTCAAAGACTTTCTACATAAAGGCACAAACCACCTACCTCGATCCTAGGAGATCGATATACATGAACAACGATGACAGATTCTCCTTAGAACATCGTAGATCTGAGAAAACGTCTAAAACACATAAACCACGATAACATCAGAAAGAGTAGGAATTGGAAAACAAGTCACAAGCAGAAGGGATAACTCACCGCTGTGATTCCAACGCAATCAACGGTGCTCGAATCGGATAACGGATGGAGAGGCGGGGGCTCATCGAAGATTCGCAGATCCTCAGTGCTCTCGGATGAATGGAACCTAGAAGAAGACCTTTCTGTGCATCAGGCGTGACCCCGGTCCATTTAATGAAAAAAAAAGAAAGTACACAGTGTGTAATTTTAGAGTACACGGCGTGTACTAGGTTTTTCCATACTCTGCTAAAATTGGCCTCTACATCATCCCTACACACCATGTGTGTGGCCTGGACATGGCCAACACACGGCTTTGAGCGAGAAAAGAGTACACGACATGTACTCATAAAGTACACGGTGTGTACTTCGAAAATTTCCAGAAACTCCATTTTTATCAAAAACTCCAGAAAAAGGAAAGGCGTACCTGAAACGAAGATCCGGGTTCTTACATGGTACATCTGTGTCAAATCCACATCCACTAATTTGTATCCAGACAAGGATTTATTTTTTTGGAAACCACTTACTTAATATTTCACAAAAATACCATGAAGTTTTAATATATTTAAACTTTCCTATAGGGTTCTTAATAAATTTTTAATATCCTAATTTCCACAAATAACTAAACTATCCTTTGATACCAACTATGGCATCCCACCTTTTTATTATAGAACATTGCATTTAATTTTACAAATAGAGTATCTTTAAGTTTAGTTTCTTGGAACAAATGTACATAGATTAGGAAAACATATAACATTCTTATAATGAACTTGAAAGTATTATTCATTTGTACATACTAAGTATAATTACTTCATCTCGTAACCTGAGGACATACATCAAAGGAAAGGGTGAGCAGAATTCCCAGTAAGGAAAACAAGTAAAACAGTTAACATGTGAACTTGATAGATATCAATAAGAACAAGGGGAATATCATAAAGGTATGATAAAAAGGAATATCATAATAATAATAACTTGAAACATAACATGAAAATGTTTCTATAAAATTTAACTTAGACATTCATAAGCATATCACTATGGTCCATCCCTAAGGTTTCATAAAAATTACCAAGGTTATTCACCAAGGTATCATAAGACTTGTCATCTCTATAGATTAATTTCTTTACCCAATGTATTGGAGTGCTATCAGGGTGCACCCTTAATATGTATATATTTTCATTTGATCCATATATATCATAATAAAACATATCATAATTAACCCAAATATAATAAAATAAATAGGTTTCATATCAAAATTATGACGTTTTAAAAAGTGCTTAAAACAGGATTATTATGTCATTTATAACCCATGGAAAGGGAATGAGGGTTTTTTGTATTTAAATTCCAAAATAAAATATATCATTTTTAGGTATTGATTAATACCCCTAGAAATGAAATAGGTTTAGGTATTCACATAATTAAAAAAATAGAATTTCTTGAGAAAAGATAGAGATTTTGGGATGAAAATTCTAAAGCATAACGGCTATACAACATGGTTTTAGAAAAAATTAAAAAAGAGGGAAACAAGGGTCTCCTATACATAAATGAATCATAATAAAATATAGGGAAAGAATAAATTATAAATAATAACTTTTTTTGGAAACATGAAAGTTATACCATATAAAAGAGAACTTGAATGGATAAAAAGATAGAAGTTGAGAATTCCATTATGAAAATTCGGCAGCCTAACGGCATCACATAAAATTCAGAAAATCAGTTGATGAGAAAGGAAAGTGTCTCATAATTTGGACATATAATGGACATAAATAATTATATAGAAGAACAAAAAACAAAAAACAAAATGTAAATTATATGACATAACATAATGAATGTTTTGACTAAAAGAGGAGGGTGAAAGGTTCTCTTACCTTGAAGAGTGACTTCAAAAAACTCAAAGTTTGGGACCTTGAGGGGATTGAGGGAAACTTGGGAGGAATTATTGGGAGTTAAATAGACAAAATATTTATTTAGGAGGAATTTTTAATTAAAGGAATGAAAGAACGGGTTTGTATTTATAGCAAAAGTGGGGGATTATTTTATTAATTTTCAAGGGACATCTCATTAGTGATATTTGAAAACCTGTGGGCTTTCCCATTGTATTTTCCCATGGTATTAACCACATGGAACACCTCATATCATATTTTAATTTACACAAGTCTACCATAATTTTATATTAAATAATACATCAGTATGATGTCATTAAACATATCGATAACTCAAATTTGTATTTTTTTACTATTCACAAAAAAATCAAGTATTTTAGAAAAATCTCAAAAATTCACCCTAACCATATTTCGATGATTAGAATTAAAAAATGAAATCCATTTTTTAAAAATAATTTTTTAAATATTTTTAATTTAATTTTTAAATAAAATCACTATTTAAGCAAAAAAAATACTAATACTTAACTAATAATTTCTGAAACAGTTATTTACTTATACTATGATATCACATTACCATTCAAGATGCATAAATTATATTTATAATTTCTTAAGTGATTTTACTATTCCATTTGTCACATTACTATTCATAAGGTTAATATTACTATTCATAATTTACTATTCATCAAAAATTAAGTTGATCTTATTAAACTATAAATTTCTTACTAATCAAAGCTGTATAAGACCATTTTTTGAAAATCATTCTACATTATTATTATTTAAAGTATAAAAAAATATTTTAAAATACTATATTTTTTTATATTCATCAATAATATGAAACTTCTAAAAATTCATCCTATATTTATTTTGATATTTGAAATTCAAAAAATTTACCATAATAAGTAATAAAAATTTTATTTTTAAAAAAGGATTACACAAATTAACTAATGTCTCGTTACATATCCCCTTATAAAACCTACATAGTGTTAGAGTTTGTGTTCTGAGAACCAATTTTTTGTACTTTGATTGCGTGAATGTACACTTATTATATATTGTTCATTGTTCTGCATGAGTGTAATATAATAATATCCTGGAATATTTGTTGCATTAATAAGGTCATGGTAGATCCTCGCTATGATGAGAACCCTAAAATTCCATTACAATATTCTTAAATAAAGTTGTATGGTTGGATGTAATACTATGATAGGACACGTAGTATACAGACCGTCATTTGCGAGTACTCGTAAGAAGACAAGACTCTATCTCATGGAGTTCGCACTTGGTAATCTCCAAGATGGTAGATTATGAGAACAGACCCACCAGTAGTAATTCTGCATTTCTTGGTGTCATTGGACATTTCTATCTATGAGTGTGTGTAATGGTCCTTAGACAGGAAGATTATCATTAACTCATGTCATGACTCGCGCAATTAGATTTACTGACGAATACCATCACGAAGATAGTTGGCGGGAAGTAGGGTACGTTGGGTGCATCACGAATGACATGTTGTTAATGGATAAGTTTAGGAATGATTTGTCTCTTCCATATTTATGGAAGTAGATATCGAGGGCCCTTTGATTGAAATAGAACAATCGCTCAAATTCCATGGCCATGGCGTAACGACGAGTTTATTTATGAAAGTCAAAGAGTGGGAAATCAAGCATATAGGTTTATGACACTGCCATGAAACCTGCTTGATGAGATATTGAGAAAAAGAAATTAAATTACACGGTAAGAGTTCGTATGAGGTGACACGTTAATGTGGTGTCAACTTCTTTCTCTTGGGTTCCTTGGCCCATTTCTAGACAGTAATCATGGACTTTAGGAATGCCCGCCTAATACCAATGAGAAAGAGGCCTAGATGGTCACACACTAAGTGTATCCAAGTATCTCAAGTATAATAAAGATTATTCCCATATGCGGTTTAATAATTATTCAAGGAAGCCTAAATCATTTTAATGATGGAGGAATAATAAAATGAAAACAAGATATACATGTTTTGTATTAATGATTTCATGTCGTGTAGTTTTTATTTAGGAAAAGAAATGAAAAACAAGTACATGATGTGTATTAATGATTACACGCTGTGTAGTTTTTTATGAAAAACAAGTACACGCCGTGTATTAATGATTACATGTCGTGTAGTTTTTCCAGTCAAGATTTTGAGGATATAATATTGTTTTATTAAATGATATTTATTATAATCAGCTTGGGCGCATGTCAAGAAATTAATTATTCGACATGGAGTTTCCAATAAGAGTTAATGAAATAAATAAAATGTGCAATGTGTTTATTTATTGTCATAACTCTAAAACCTCAAACATGATTATAAATATCCTCATAACCCCAACACTTTTCCCCAATCATTGTGCACAAAAATTCTGGATAATTCCCTCATGGCCTAGAGAAATCCTTCCTCCAAAAATGCTCTCAGGACAAAGAGATATCCTCCTCCATCGGATCAAGACGATCTAAGGCGGACAATGCAAGAAAATGTTTCTCCACGCTAGCACCCGAAGAATCCTTTGGTGACATCCATAGATACATGGTGCACATGTGGATCACCTCTAGAGGAAGTCTACACTTGGCTTATGTGACGCAATGATGAATCACATCGAAACATGATCAAGAATATCAATGAAGAAAGAACACCCAAAAAAGGCACTTCTTGTCAATTAATTAAATTAATTATAATCAACCTATGACGGTCCTCGTTTGTGGTTCTAGGACCATTCTTCTTCTTTGTCTATTTCAATGATTCGATCTATAGAGACTAGAGTTTATCATTGTTTTGATCCCAGATTGATCATTGCTAATGACAAAAATCCAAGTGGGCACATCCACCCATGCGCTTCCACTATGCCCAGAACCTTCAATTGGTATCAGAGGGAGGTTACAATGTTTATTATAGTTATTTAATTTGTATTTATAATTTATCAATTTATATTTGATTCAATTCAAGATAAATCATTCTATAAAACTGAATTAATGAGATCTATTCTTCCTCTTGTGTTTCTCGATTCACATCATAGAAACGACCTTTTAATTTTAATTTTGATTAAAATAAAAACAAGAAACTCATCTGGAGGATCCTCTCTTTCTATCTATACAACACAATAATACATGGTGTGTAGTAAAAACTACATGTCGTGTACATAGGTTCAACAAACCGATATTGGTCCGCCAAACCACGCCGTGTAAATTGATCATGCCTAAGTATTTATTACACCATGTTGACCAGAATTGAACAGCATGTGGAAACTGGAATACGCGGAGTGTATGTTGAATCAACATGCCGTGTAGTCCGATCCGGTCTAGGTGAAACTGTTTACAAGGAGAATCCATGTACCACGTACACAGGATTTCCAGGCTGGTAACTGCGTAACAAGGAATTACACACCATGTTAGATTAATCTACACACCATGTACTCCAAAATTCCCAAATTATAGAAAACACGCCAAAGCCCTCGGCGTGTACTTTTGATAAAGGGTGAAAAATACACGTTGTGTAATATATACTACATGCCATGTAATTTCACCAGGTTTCCTCCAAAGTACAATGACTTGTACAAGGAATATGGATGATAATAATCTCAAGGAAATTCAGAAATTAATTTAAGATGAAGAATTGATTAATTATAAGATCCTAATTAATTGAATTCAAGCGCAACTTATCTTAAATGAAATAACGATTAAAAGAATTTGAATTCTAAATATGTGTAAATGTCATTACATAATATGGATAATCATGATCTAGACCAAAGACCCTTTGTGTGTGTATGGTTTCATTTAAATTTATTTAATTTAAATTCATTGGCCTACCAGCCTTCTTCTAATAATATATAGGGAATGTGTGACCATTGTTTCTTTAATGTAAACCCCATATAATAGAGGATCTCCCAAGCCAGAGGATATGGTTAAAAACCATAAGGTGAGGTGAAGCCAGCCCAAGAAGATACAAAGGTGGACAGGTGGGAGCTATAGAACACGAACCATCAGGTTCATGGTGTTTTACCCTAGGTCAGGGTTAGCTTATCAAAACCGCTAGATAAGCTAACCAATACAAGCTCTTGATCATGACATCTTATTTTATTTCTTCCTGATTTCATGGTTTATTTATTATGTATGTGTTTTCGTGATCACATAATTAATGAAATAAACAAGCATGCAAAGATGGAATAAAATAAAAATCGGACTATGCGTAAACATTATCGAAACATGGTTAATCACTTAAGCAAGCATCACTTAATATTAACAAGCATGTGATAATGAAAAACTACAAATAAAGAATAAAATCCCTCAAATATCATATCAAGTCAGACCAAGCCTTCCATTACTTGATTAAGGGAAAGACTCAATAAAACTATGTGTTTGACCTACCCTTGTTGGGACACTTACTTTTATAAAGGAATCTCTTATGAAAGTTTCGGGTTGACTTAAACATTTTACATAAATAGGAGTAGCCCTTGCTAGACTTGTTGTAAAATTTAGGAAAGTTTTGAGGAAATCCAAGTCAGGATTTTAGGATTGGGGAGTCTACTCAACAGATCAATGAACTATAATCTCATAGATGGCAAATACCTGCCTACTTAAATACATTCAAATAGCTTGACCAACCCTTGTTGGGGTTATGCGAAGGGGAATATGGATCCTTGCCACTAGAATGTCATGGCAACTGGAATTTACAAGTTCAATGGTGAGAGCCATTGGGACTTGATAAAATAGTGGGATAACTAATAAATTCATTTATTATTTTTCAAAAAATGTAATCAAAAGGTACTGATAAATCCGCTATTTTAATTTGTAGAATCAATATGAAAAACTCATCAACCACATTTTCTCTGCTATCAATTCTGGATAAAGACAATATCCTCACCGGTGGTAACTTTTAGGAATGGTTTAGAAACCTTTAGGTTATCCTACGCCATGAATGAAAGTTTTACATGCTGGAGTCCTCACTTCCTGATTCGCCTGCCCAAGGGGCGAGTGATGAAGATTTCCTGGTCTATGATCAACATTTGAATGATGCACTCAACTTTCAATGTTTGATGCTATCATCAATTTCTAGTGAGCTCGGGAAGTCTCATGAAGACATGGATTCCTATAGCATGCTTGAGAACCTCCATGTTCTATACTAGGAGAGAGCAAGATAGGAAAGGTTTGAGATCTCGAAGGCTCTATTCTAGAGCAAGCTTAGAGAGGGTGCCCCAGCTGGGCCTCATGTAGTCAAGATCATTGGCTACATTGAGCGCATGGAGGATCTACATTTTAAACTCCCCGAAGAACAGGGTACCGATCTCATTCTTGTATCACTCCCCCAGATCTTCTCTAACTTTGTTGTAAATTTCAACATGAACTACATTGAGAAGTCTCTATATGATCTCCTTATCCTCATTCTCCAAGTGGAAAATGATATGAAGCATGAAAATCCCTCTATCCTTATGGGGAATAAAAGGAAAGGGAAGGAGAAGAGATTTAAGACCAAATCTTCTTTAAATCCTTTCAAGAAAAGGAAGATCAAAGTGGAGGAAAGCGAACAGCAGGTTTTTTGTTTCGCATGTTCCAAGAAGGGCCACTGGAAGAAAAACTGCACCCAGCCAAGAAATCAAGGGGAAGCTTCTGGTGCGTTTGTTATCGAATGAAATCTAACTATTTCTACTAATTGGGTATTAGATACTACTTTTGGTGCTCACATCTATATCCAAATATAGGAACTAAGTAGATTTAGAAAGATTGACTGAGGTGAGGATAATCTGTGAGCAGTCAACAGAGCCAGACTCGTTGTTGTAGCGGTCGCAGACTACCACGTCACATTGCCTACTGGGATGGTCTTAGTATTGAAAGGATGTTATTATGTACCCTCTGTAACGTAAAACATTATTTCAGTATCCAGATTAGATACTGATGGATTCATCTTCAATTTTGGAAATGAATGTTGCTAATTTTATAAAGATAGCATGTGTTTTGGTATTCCACATTTATATAACGGCCTTTATGTGTTATACTACACAGACCAACTAATGGAAATTGATGAAAAAGTTAATTCACATGACTCATACCACACCCAAATTTGGAATCACCGGCTAGGTCATGTCAATGAGAAACATTTGACAAAATTAGATCAAGATGGGTATTTAGATTCTTTCAAACTAAAACCACTTGGTGTATGTCATGCATGTCTACAAGGAAAAATGACCAAAGCCCCATTTAGTGGGAAATGTGAAAGGGCTAAATAGCTTCTAGAATTAGTTCACATAGATGTGTGTGGACCATTTCCAATTGAAGCAGGGGGTGGGTTCTTGTTCTTCATAACTTTTACTGATGATTTTAATAGATATGGATATATTTACTTAATGAGATATAAGTCGGATTATTTTTGATCGGTTCAAATAATACAAGAATGAAGTTGAGAACCAGCTTGGTAAGAAGATTAAGAAACTCCACTCAGACAGAGGAGGAGAATATCTTAATCAGGACTTCATTGATTTCTTTACAGGAGTTTGGGATTCTATCTCAAATCACTCCTCCTTACACACCTCAGTGGAATGGTGTAAGTGAAAGGAGGAAACACACCCTATTAGACATGGTGATATCAATGATGAGTCATGCGAGTCTTCCATTATCCTTTTAGGGATATGCCTTACAAACAGCAACCCACATACTAAACCAGGTACAAACTAAATTGATAAATGGAATTCCATATGAGTTATGGAGTGGACACAAAGCCATGTTATCGAATTTACATGTGTGGGGTAGAGAAGAATTTTTTAAGGCCTCTTCAGGTAACAAACTTGCACCCCGAGGCACAAAGTGTCTCTTTATAGGATATCCCAAGGAAACAAGGGGATATTACCTATACAACCCCTTATATAAAAAGGTTACAATGGAAAGACACACCATATTCCTTGAGAGGGAGAACATCTCCAAAAGAGATAGTGGGAGCGAGATAGACTTTGATTAAGTCGAGGCTCAAGACACACATGAGTTGGTACAAGAACAGATTCCACAAAGCCCCATGGAAGAAAAATCTGTTCCAGAGACACAAGAACTGCATTGGAGCATGAGAGAGGTGATAGAACCAGAAAAATATGGTTTTCTTGTCACCGAGGATGGTGACTCAGAATTGGTTGACAATGATGATCCTCTTACCTACAAGAAAGTAGTTGAAGGCACAGACATTGCCAAGTGGAAAGATTCCCTGAATTCTGAAATGGATTCCATGTACCAAAACAAAGTTTGGATTTTGGTAGATCCTCTAGTTGATGTAAATCCTATTGTTAATAAGTGGGTATTCAAGAAGAAACTGGACATGGAGGGACAAGTCAGCACCTATAAAGCACGACTGGTTGCAAAAGGTTTTAGACAGCATCAAGGAATTGACTATGATGAAACATTTTTGCCGGTTGCGATGTTGAAATCCATTAGAATCCTATTGGCCATTTCTTCTAACCATGACTATGAAATTTGGCAAATGGATTTCAAAACAGCATTCCTTAATGGGAACCTCCAGGAAAATGTCTACGTGACACAACCTAAAGGGTTTCTGACTCCAAAGGATTCCAACAAGGGATGCAAGTTGCCGAAATCCATTTATGGATTAAAGAAAGCATCAAGGTTATGGAACATTTGTTTTGATGAATCCATAAAGGAATTTGGCTTTGTTAAGAACTAATGTGAGCCTTTTGTCGACAAAAGGTTTAGTGGAAGTGAAGTCGTTTTCCTAATAATATATGTTGATGACATATTTCTAATTGGAAATGAAGTACCTGTCTTATAGTCAGTTAAGGCATGGTTGGATAAATGATTCTCTCTGAAAGACTTGGGCAAGGTAGCATATATTCTTGGGATCAATCCATTGTGATAGATCCAAGAGAATGTTGGGCCTAAGTCAAAGTATATACATTGAGAAGATACTGAAGAGATACAATATGGAACAGTCCAAGAGGGGATTTTTTCCAGTTTCCCATGGCATTCATCTTTCAAAGAAAATGTGTCCTCAGACACATAAGGAAAGAATGAAAATGGAAAGGATATCGTATGCATCCATGATTGGGTCAGTCATGTATGTGATGCTATGTACGAGGATAGATGTTTCTTACACATTAAGTGTGGCAGACAGATATCAAGCTAATCCAGGAGACCACCATTGAATGGTAGTCAAGACTATCCTTAAGAATCTGAGGCATACTAAGGATATGTTCCTAGTTTATAGAGGATATGAGGAACTAGTCATAAGAGGACATCTAGATGCTAGTTTCCAGACTTATCAAGATGACATGAAGTCACAGACTGGATACATCTTTAGTTTCAATGGAGGTGTAGTGAGCTGGAAGAGCTCAAAGAAAAGTGTGGTGGCAGATTATACAGTGGAGTCCAAATATATCGCAGCTTCTAAGGCATATAAAGAAGCAGTATTTATGCGAAGCTTCATCCAAGAGTTGGATGTAGTACCTAGAAGTAAAGATCCTATCACACTCTATTGTGATAATACTGCAGCAGTGGCACTTGCAAAAAAGCCAAGGTCACATCAGCAAAAAAAGCACATACTTCAGAAGTATCATCTCTTGAGGGATTTTTCTCTGAGAGGTGAAGTTGTAGTGAGAAGTATTTCCACGGAAGACAACGTGGCAGACCCCTTGACTAAAGCCTTGACTTAGCAGAAACATGATCATCATGTGAGGTCTAGCGGACTAAAATTCCTAGGCTGTTGGCTCTTGTCCAAGTGGGAGTTTGTGAGAGTTGGTGTCCTAAGAACCAACTGTTTGTACTTTGATTATGTGAATGTACACTTTTTATATATTGTTCATTGTTCTACATGACTGTAATATAATAATGTCTTGGAATATTTGTTGCATTAATAAGGTAATGGAAGATCCCCGCTATGATGAGAACCTTAAAATGCCATTACAATATTCTTAAATAAAGTTCTATGGTTGGATGACATACTATGGTAGGACACATAGTATATAGACCGTCATGTGAGAGTACTATAAGAAGATGAGACACTATCTCATGGAGTTCACACTTGGTAATCTCCAAGATGGGAGATTATGAGAACAGACCCGCCAGTAGTAGTTCTGCATGTCTTTGTGTCATCATATATTTCTTTATATGAGTGTGTGTAATGGTCCTTAGACTGGAAGATTGTCATTAACTCATGTCATGACTCCCTCACTTAGATTTACTGACGAAAACCATCACGAAGACAGTTGGAGGGAAGTAGGGTATGTTGGGTGAGTCAGGAATGACATGTTGTTAATTGATAAGTCAAGGAAGGATTTGTCCCTTCCATATTTATGGAAGTAGATATCTCGATCCCTTTGATTGAAATAGAACTGTCACCCAAATTCTATGTCCATGGTGTAACAACGAGTTTATTTCTGGAAGTCAAAGAATGAAAAATCAAGAATATAGGTTTATGACACTACCATGAAACCTGCTTGATGAGATATTGAGACAAAGGGATTAAATTACACGGTAAGAATTTGTATGAGGTGACATGTTAATGCGGAATCAACTTCTTTCTCTTGGGTGCCTTGACCCATTGTTGGACAGTAATCTTGGACTTTAGGCAAGCCCGCCTAATGCCAATGATAAAGAGGCCTAGAGGGTCACACACTAAGTGTATCGAAGTATCTCAAGTAGAATAAAGATTATTCCCATACGTGCTTTAATAATTATTCAAGGAATCATAAATAGTTTTAATGATGGAGTAAGAATAAAATTAAAACAAGATATACACGTCCTGTATTAATGATTACACGCCGTGTAGTTTTCATTTAGGAAAGGAAATGAAAAACAAGTACATGACGTGTATTAATGATTACACACCGTGTAGTTTTTTATGAAAAACAAGTACATTCCATCTATTAATGATTACACGCCGTTTATTTTTTCCAGTTGGGATTTTGAGGATATAATATTGTTTTATTAAATGATATTTATTATAATCAGTGTGGGAGAATGTCAAGGAAATAATTATTCAACATGGGGTTTCCAATAAGAGTTAATGAAATAAATAAAATGTGTAATGTGTTTATTTATTGTCATAACTCTATAACCTCAAACCTGATTACAAATATCCTCCCAACCCCAGCACTTTCCCCCAATCATTGTTCACAACAATTATGGAGAATTCCCTTAAGGTCAAGAGAACTCCTTCCTCCAATAATGCTCTCAAGACCAAGAGAGATCCTCCTCCATCAGATCAAGACGATCTAAGGAGGACAACGCAAGCAAAGGTTTCTCCACGCTAGAACCCAGTAAATCCTTTGGCGACATCCAGAGATACGTGGTGCACGTGTGGATCACCGCTAGAGGAAGTATACACTTGGCTTCTGTGACGCAATGACGAATCACATCATAATGTGATCAAGAATATCAATGAATAAAGAACACCCAAAAAAAGTTACTTCTTGTCAATTAATTAAATTAATTATAATCAATCTGTGATTGTCCTCATTTGTGGTTTTTGGGACAATTCTTCTTCTTTTTCTATTTCAATAATTCGATCCATGGAGACTGGTATTTATCTTCGTATTAATCCCAGATTGATCATTGATAATGACAAAAATCAAAGTGGGCACATCCACCCATGCACTTCCACTGCACCCGGAACCTTCACATAGGACCTAAGAGTAAGGTGTGCAATGGTGATAGATTCTTGGGTTAGCTCAGACAACATTTCTTGATTAGTGATTTATATCATCTTGAACTTCTCCCATAGGTGATTCCTTTCAAGCTTCACAAGTTGAATCTCAACTTGGGCTTGGTCTAGAGAAAATCCTAGTGACACAACCTTATTCCCAAGCTCTGACAGATGGAATTCGTACAGCCCAAGTCTACTATATGAGGGAATCGCCTCTTATGTATTAATTAACCATGATAATTTCTATTTGTAAACAATAATAATAAAGTTAAGATTATAGTTTCCAATGGTCATATTGACCAACAGTCATATAAAAATTGAAACCCGGTGGTCTTATTTTAATTATAATCACTTCATTAATAAAAGGATACAGTTATATTGAGTACAAAATAAAATAACACAAAAATTATGGAAACAAATATTACTCAAAACTTTGGGTGGTTACATTCTTGAATTACATACTTCTTATGTGTTCATCAATATTCAAAATACCAATCCCTTAAAAAATGATTTAAACCATTAAGATATTTCTTTAACTTACATACCCAAATTCCATTCAAATATAACATGAATCCCTTTGGAGATTCCATGTATACTTATTCATTAAGATCACCATTTAAAAATTCATACTTAACATACATTACAATCACTTTGAAGTTACTTTGAGATATTATAGATAAGAAAATCCTAATGTGTTGAAGTATTCCCTTTAGAAAATGGTTTCATCAATATAAATTCCTTCAATATTTGAGTATCCTTTGTAAGCCATATTTTCCTTTTTTTAGACACTTTACCCTTTTCATTCGAATTATTACTTCTTCTCAAGATCATCCCCAATCATTTGAGGTTTAATATTTGATAACAAACTATTATGGATGATTTCCATAATTTTTACCCTAGTTTATACTACATGATTTTGGTCACCAATGATACTCTCAATAACAACAAGAGTATTAAATCACATTTTAGCACTTTTAAACTCATATTTTCATCATTATCACTTGAGTATGTTGAATCAAAATAATTTTTTGGAATCTGTGTGCCTTCTTCAATTTCTTCAACTGGTTTAGAATTGATAACATCAACCTCATCATCTACTCTGAGAGAATTATTGATATAATCCTAATTTTAAAAAATTATGGAATCATCCCTATCAACAATTATCTCACATTAATTATTTCAACATTTGTATGAATTTTCATTTGGTGTATAACTAAGAAAAATTCCATCTTAATATTTTTCATCAAATTTTCCTCTAATTTTATCCTTCTTCTTTATTAAACATAGAACTAAAAAAATATAAACTGTTTAAAATTTTAATTTTTATTGAATCAAATTTTATTGGGAGTCATATATGAGTATGTAATTAATATACACATGTTCTAAATTATTTCAGCAGTCGTAATTTCCTATAACTAGTAGTATCTTGAGGTACCATGCTTTATCAGTATTGTTTTTTCCATATCAACTAGGCTCATGTTCTTTATTTCATCAACTATATTATTATGGGGAGTATAAGGAGAACTTAACCCATGTATAATTAAATTTTTATCATGATATTCAATGAACTATATATTATCAAACTCAATGCTATTATCTGATCCTAGTCACCTCAATAATAATCATGTTTTCTTCTCTGCAAGTATTCTGAAACTCTTGAATATATCTTAATCCTATGAGTTGTATGGAATTAAAATGATCCACTTTATCTTTGGGAAATAATATATAAATTTAAATAAATTATTTTCCCTAATTTTTTAACTTATTATCATATGTTCACAAACATATGTGTTGATCAACTCAAGAGGTCATGAAGTTTGAATTTCAATTCCATTGTGAGTTTTGTCCACCATTTTTTCATTTTTATATGTTTTACTAATAGTGGAAATATAATATTTTAGAATTTATATATTACTTATGTATTCTTGTATGATAATATTCGTTAGTTTCTTTTTTTAAAGTTGATAAAATCTTCTATTCCAAAAATATTTTTGACTTGCTCAGTTAAATAGAAATTTGTACTAGTTTCTCCAACATGGAAAAATAGCTTTGGGTTATCCAACCCAATGTTATAACTTACCCATATTTCATTATCTTAAATAAAAAATCAACTATACCAAATATAACATCATTTAAATCATTATAAAGTTGGTATACACTAAAAAAATTGTGTTTTATCTACCAATAAACAAGACATTGTTTGGACTGATTTTGTTCTTCCCAATATTTATTGTTCCAACTCCTTTGATTGATAGTGAGATATAATTAGAAAATATCTTATATCCTCCTTAGTAATTCATTAAATTTTTCATATTTTTCATATATTCCATCATGTATCATGAAACATCACTATCCATGATCCTAGGTCTTTTAGATTTACAAGATTCAAAGGCCACTTCAACAACATTTTATTAATGCTTGATCTGATTTTGATATTTTTTGTTTCTAAAACTTTGACATTAATTTAACTAAGATGGTATAAAAGAAAAACATACACTTAATGTATTTCCTTCTTAATCACATCATCTATAAACCTATTTCAAAATTTTTTCCTTCTTAAACTTTCTTCTTAGGTGTTTTATGTTTATATTGAGTTATTATATGATTTTAGTGTCTCTACCTTGAATCATTCTCATTTATCAATATTGGTAACTACTTTTTGTTCCATTAGTTGTAATATTTATGTCCAAATATTCCAAAAAAATATAAGTATCATTAAAAATTTATTATTTTAAATAATTATTATATTTAGGCTCTATTTTCTACTCTAAATTGTGTTTATTGCATTGGGTTTTCTTCTGAATCACGTCTTTGAACATCAAGGTATAACTTTGATAGATTTTTTGAACCCTTCTTCTTCTATTCATGAGATATTTTCTCCTTTCCATCATAATTTCTGATCAAAATATATTTTCACAGTTTCAAGTTTCTTTTGTAATTATGGATTTATTCTGAGGCTTTTAGAAAAGAATATGTTCATCATAGCTTATAGTCTCTAAGTAACATAAATTTTTTTACCTTATTATTTGGATAATTTCCCCCCATATTTTACATCCTCTATTAAATCAAACCTCACTTTTTATTTAAGATTCTATGTTTTAGCAATCCTTTTCCTTAGCTTGTGTAATTCCTCTTACCAATAGAAATCTTAGAATTCATGTCTTCAATAATTTTTTCTCTCCTTAATTTCAAGATTTAGATTCTAAATTTATTTTAAAAAATTGGCCTCCTCAACTTGGAGTTCACTTTTCCTATATGAAAATTTTTTGATTAATTTATTTTTATTTCTCAACCTTAGAATCTAATTTAATAACATTTTGATTTTCTTTCTCATATTTTATTATTTCACAGTCTCACCTTCATATGTATTATATTTATCATTGTATTATGAATCATTATCTAATGAGTTATTTTGTTATTCATGTTCCATATTCACTCTTAGTGAGGCCACCATGAATGATTTATAATCACCGCTACTTTATCAACAGTCAAAAACACCCTCTTCAACTAATAAAAAATTTCTTATAAAAGATATGTGTGATAAACTTATTATTTACCTTTAGCAAATTTTTATTTATAGAATCACTATTATTGGTCACCTTTGTGTAAGTTCTATCATTCTTATCTTATTACCTGACTTTAATGGGTAAATTTACAAAAAAGGCCAACCTTTAAAAAATTAAATCATTTGAATGGAATTTTACCTTTATACTTACCTCTTTCATGTGTGAATCTTCTTTTCATAAAAGAAACTACTTCAGTAAAGTGTTTTTTTCTATCTTCAACGTATTATATATGTTCCACTTTAGTTTTCATGTTTTTGAAATATTTAAGGATGTAATTATTTATATTTTACCTTTTATTTTATGTGATACTACTCATATCATCTCATAATTGATGAGGTTTCAATTATGTTCATCAATAGTGAAGTCATAAAGATCTCTTTATTCAAGATATGATATTTTGGAATCAAATTTATCTTGAAATATTCTCATAAACTTCATAAAAACTATTAAGTAATCAAGAGTTTCACTGAATCCTTTGATATTTCTATAAATGAAATTGAAACTTGTGAAGAAATAATCAACTAATTAATCTTCCCCTATTCTGATATCATCATACTATTGTCTACTAATCTGATTCTTGGATTCTTTCAACTTTTTTTCCTTCATAAATACTATGATGTTTCCTACAAATTTAATTGGTAGTTTCTCATACCATAACGTTTGTTAACTCTATTTTAGATAATGAATACAATAATTCATTTCTAACTTTTCTATTATTCAATATTTATTTTGTCATAAAAATTTTAAGTCAAGGTTTCTCTCGGCACTGTAAATCTAAATTGAGCATAAATACATCAATCCCAATAGAGAGGAGGTAAGGTTCCATTCTAAATTTATAGGTATGAAATATTATTCTACTGAATGTTGGAATTTCATTATTGTTAACCAAATTGGGTTGGTCCATAAGAACTTTTTGAGTGAAATAGAAAAAAAAAGTAGACTCCCTATAATACCAATTGAAAGGATCACATGAAGGGTGATAGACAATGATAGGGGGATGAATTAGTGTTAAATATTTATCCACAAATCCCTTCAACTCTATTGTTTATTCCATACTTATTCTCTCAAGATACTGACTTATTTAGATAAATAAATTAACATGGAATTTTTTTTAATGAGATTAACCTCCATTATGCATGACTATATCCTCCGGGTCTCATGATTTTTATATCATATAAACTGATATCGATTTATTATCAAGAATAACTTAGACATGGTAATAACCTTGGACCCGATGCATTGACTGGTATAAAAATTTATAGTTTATCTGAAATGGTACTTAATATCCATCAAACTCTAGAGCCACAATAAGAGATCCAAAGGTATATTATTTTCTTTTTTCACAATGTGATACTTATCCCTGGATGTTTCTTCCTTGTGTATCCTGGGTGGTATGTAGCTTTTTATTCACATAAAAACAAAATATCATTATGATCCAATTTTGGTGTAGATGAGAACCATCTATTAAGAATAGGTGGCATCAACCTCAACCCTTGGCCTTTACTTGGTAATTATAAATATGGATTCTCTAACAGTCACCTCGAATTATCTATATCTGATTCACTTTTTATGCAATGTCAAGACTCATTTTAAATATTGAAAAAAATTCCAAGAACTTTATATAAATCTCCTAAAGAATTGATCTTCAAAACTTCACATGATAAAAAATATATGCATCCAAAAAAATATTTTCTTCATAAATCATCTTAGATTTTATCATCTCTATAAAGTTTATAATGAACTATCCCTGATCAACCTAACCCATCACCTGATTAGGCCCACCATAATGTAGAGAGAAATAAAGAAACACAAGAATCATGTATAACCAATGAACAAAAATAGTATAAAGTACACGAAAAGTACCTATCCATGAGACAAACAATGTCCATCCAAATAGACTCAACCATAAAGTAAAAAAAGATAATCCATAAGGAAAAAATTCATGTGGTCAATCATCCCAAACAATCAATCTCACTTAGATGGTAATGATACTCAACAGAAGTTGGTTAACTATAAGTCACCCTTCCCTTTACATGTTCCCTAAAAAACCAAACCTATAAATTCATAAATAAAAATATATGGTGTGAGAACAAATCCCTATATAATTTTACCAAATAATCCATAAAAGTATAGTTCCATGAAAATATTTCCTCTAGCTTTAAAAAATCATTTTATAAAGTAGTTTTAAAAGTAAATAATTTGTAATACATCCTTTGGTTTTCAATAAAATCCTTTCATATTAAAAAAACAAGGAACATGAAAACTATAAGTGAGTAAGGTTTAATGTACAAATTATACTAACCCTGACTACACCATAAAATAAGAAAGTGAGAAACCAACCATAAATTATACTATCATGTGTAAAAATAAGTATAAAAGATGTAGTAAAAGATTTGGTCTCTAGCATATGGGGATATGTACTCAGACATATAAAGAAAATACTAAACTAGGTTTCACACGAATCCAACTGATATTGAGTTTTGTCATAGTCTATTGATATCAAACCTCTAGTGGTTTCACCCACTAAAGTGACGAAGTCCATTTCTTGATGAAACCATTGTTCCCAATGTTATATGTTTTCCAAAAAACCATTTGAAAACCATTATCAAATTTTTTAAAAAAATAATAGGGCATCATTTGTTCTTCTCTACTTGAAAATCTATTTTTTTAATTGAAACCACTTTGAATGAATTTCAATTAAACATAGTGTTCCAAAAACTACTTTTAAAACAAAAACACTTTAGAAACATAGATTTCCTAAAGTAAAACCACCTTGATATCAAATACATAATTTTCATAACACAAACCAATGGAATTCATAGTGAAAATAAGAAATACATGAGTTAAAAATTTTGTATAGATAGACCTACATCATGAAGGTAGAGAGACTTCCAGGAATTGATATCCAAAGGCCAAGGTTGAATTTAATTAACAATGGTATTCAAATACTTTGATAAGCTCTCATTGGAGCTCAAGGTTTGAGAGAGAAAGTTGTAAAAATAACTATATTTGAGTGGAATATAGTATTTATATGTAGTCTGCAAAATAAAAGGCCCCAAAACAACCTCTTATACCATTGCACAAAATTGGATAACATAGGAGGGGAAACATGTGATTTCAAGGGGACATGGCATAGGTTTTCAGATTAAACCACATTCGAGGAACATGCTGCCGAATATGTTGTAGATCTTATAAGACTAGGGAGGGTTTATGATGTAGTCAACACCACCATCCCACAGCCAAGAAATTACTTGGTAGAAGTTGCACCTTATCTTACCTACACATTGTAGGAGTACTGAATTGGGTAGAACCACTTAATTTATACATTGAGGTACCTACACCACAACAAATCTATCCACACCACAACACTCCAATGGCCTAAAAAGTATCCTTTCTATAAGGATCAGCCATGCTGAAAATGGTAATAGTCCTAAAATTACACCTCTATAATTCTGTGTTGTAACCTACTCATCCACACAGCAGTTAGCCTCTCCACACTGTAACTATACCCATCCATTGCACAGAACTATATAAAACTTCAAAAAACTCCATATCACCTCAACAACTCTACAAACGCGAAGTAGCAAATCTTAAAAATTAAAATGAGAGAATACCAAAAACTGAAGGGTGTCATAGTTCTCTGCACCATAAATGTTTTTTATCACTAGAAAGTTCTCATGATTTTGTACTCATAAAAAGAGGAGACCATTGATGCTTCATTAACTATTCTTACTCCCTCATCTCATGGTTGTCCCATTCACACTTCCAAATTGAATGGACTAAAGGAACTATCTTACCATGCATTACCTTATCTGGTAGATCAATTATCTTAATGAGTTCCTCCACCATATTGGTGTGGATCACCGGATCAAAAAATTCTCCTTAAATCTCATGGGAAGGGTCCGATTGAAACATACTCAACTATGAAACATGAAACAAATTATGAATCAATGTCAAGATATATTGTAAGTCCAAATGATATACCACCTTTCCTATTAATTAAATTATCTCAAAGGGTCCAATAAACCTCGATGAAAACTTACCCTACTTACACAACTTATGGTGTCCCATTCAAGGTGAAACTCAAAAAAGACTCGATCACTAACCTCAAACTATAGAAATCAATGATGATATCCCGCATAGGATTTATGATGATTATGTTTCATGTAAAATATCTTTAGGATCAACTGAACCTTCTCCTCCATCTCCTAAACAAGGTTTGTCCCAACCAAGGACCACTCTCCCAACTCCACCTAACATAATAGAGATCTACATGGCCTCCTATACAATAATTCAAAGGAAATAATCTTAATCAAATCTTGATAACTATTTTTATATAAAATTTCATCCATAGGAAGATTCATATCCCAAGAACCACTAAAATTAGGCACACATGCTCAAAAAATATTCTTAAGCACCTTTATAGCTTTATCAGTCTTGCCACCTACCATCAAATGATATTTTATACATAATTTTAAGTGGGAAACCATACAATTCTACAAAACTATCCAAAAATAGGATTTACACCATGGGTCACTATTAGATACAATAATAGAGGGAACCCCATTAATCCTCATAACCTCTCAGACATATAAGTGCATGATCTACTCCACATTCATTGTCTTCCAGATAGGAAGGAAATGAGATGATTTCATAATTCAATCAGTGATAACCCAAATACCATCTTTCACACTAAGATTATGTTGTAAAATAATGAGGAATTCCAAATAAATATCATCCCAATTCCATGATAGAAATCATAAAGTTTGTAAAAAAAATATTAAGTATATGGTGTTCTTCCTAAATCCTAAAACTAGTGAGGCACCATGACACAAAATCTACAATCGACCATCTCATCCTCTGCCACCAATAACAACATATCATACCTTGATACATCTTGGTAGTACCAAGGCATAAAGACTAGAAATACCAATTTCATTTGTAAATTAACTCCTACCTCAATGATATAGGAACCATCCACTTTATTTGGAAACCCAAAGCACCAATTGGAAATTGAGACCACTCACTTGTGGTCTCACCAACATTTAGGATTTTTCTAAAGAAAAGGAAATTGGTGTTTGGAACTTGATCAAGATTAACCTAATCCCAAAATGATGATTCATCCTATACTAAATCTATGAAAAACCTCCCCACTATCCCCTTCTAATACCAAACTCATCTCAGTGAAAAAAAATCATCAGATACCACTGCTCCATCGATTCCTTCAAAGAATGAGTCGGTAATTTCCTAATCAGTGCATTAGTGACCAAATTCTATTTTCCAATAGTATAATCAATATACAAATAAAAAGTTCAAAGATACTCAAACTGGTATCACTATCTCAAATTTAGATCCATATGATTAAAAATATACTTTAGTCTCTTATGATATGAGTATACCATAAATCGCTCCCTAAAGAGATAGTGATTCCATCATTTGAGTGCATGAATAACTGATTCGAACTCAAGATCATGAGTATAGTATTCATTCTCATGAATTATAAACTATATATAACTATAGGTCACCACTTTCTTTCTATATATGAAGACACACAACAATATTATACTAGAAGTAATATAGAAAATTTTATAAACTGAACCTGGTACCATAAGAGTTAGAATAGAAGATGAAGTTAACCTCACCTTCAGTTCCTCAAAAGATCTCTGAAATTTTTCATTGTACTCAAACATAACACCCTTATAGGTTAAAGCTGTCATTAGATATGAAATATTACAGAATTCCTGAACACGTCTCTTGTAATAACCAATCAAGGCTAAGAAACTTTGAATCTCAAACACATTTATGGGATACTACTAATATATTATTTCCTGTATCTTTTTAGGATCTACTAAGTCACCCCTCACATATATAATATTCCCCAAAAACATCACTTATTATATCCAAGATTCAAATTAATAAATATTACTATAAAAGTGAAGTTCTTTTAGGATTCTCGGGATGGTAATAAAATGATCTAGGGGTTCCTCCTCTGACTTGGAGTATACCAAAATCTCATCCATGAACATTATGAAGGAGTCCAATAAACAATGAATGAATAGTTTCATAAACACCATAAATACCACATACACTTTAGTGAGATTTAATTGCAGAACTAGAAACTCAAAATTCTTACACCGGATCCCAAACCGATCTTAGGTATATTCTCCTCTCAAACTCTTAACTAGAGATACCCTAACTAGAGGAAAATATTTGAAAAATAATAATCTATCTCAGTTGATCAAAGATATCATAAATTATTAGAAAAGGATACTTGTCATTAATAATCACCTATTTAAATTAAGATAATATTGTAATGTCCTAACCCAAAATCCACTTAACTTGTACCTGAGTTGGGGGATAACATGGCCTCAAATGAACCTCCTCATATTCCAGAGGTTGTCAACTTGTAGTGAGCGTCTAAGGTGTTATAGTGGGGAAACTATACCCTCATATCAAAGTCGCATATAAAATAAGATAAATAAATATAAAATAGCATAATTATATGAATACCCAATAGTACAACCAAAACAGTCACTATAACAACAGGATTAGAAACCCTCCATAGAAGAAGCATGATATAGTAGAATGGAGGAACATAAAAAAATATGATTAATTATGAAAGATTAAATTACTAAAAAATTTAATTGTAAACAAAATCACAAGGCTGAGACATATACAATGATTTCATGGCATCCTGATATATAAAAAAGGGGAAATTAGGGATATGCATACACATCATGCAATATAAAAAGGCAAAAATGAAAAAATAGTGCTCCACTAGAATCACGAGCATATTCTCAATCCTCTATTCCTATGATCTATATTATAAGTAAAATTAATCATGAAACTATAGTAGGTTTTTTTCCCTTATCCATACCTGTATAAAATTAATCTACTCAACTCCCAAAGGCAGTCCAAGTAAGGTGTGAGATTAAATCCCAGTAGTCAACCACCAATGGTGTCTAGAAATAATTCAGGTTGTGTATATATAATATTCAATGTGATTGTATAATAATAATAATAAAATTAGGAAGAAATAAATACCAATCATCTCATGTTTATATTGGACACCTGGATGGCTCTACCTACTTCGGCATAGGATGGTGTAAGAGTCTGATCAGTAACCATAAATATACATATTGTAATAATATGTGTGTATATATATATAGTATAGTTATATACTATATACACCAATACTCACTAAGTACATGACGACCTAAGTAAGAATATATATGGATACTAGTTGCTGGCTAGATATGGGGTTCAACTCAGGCATCCATAACTAGACTAACGAGCTATAGGCTCAAGAAATAGTACATGCCTGGAATCTCATGATGAATGTGATACGTCACGCTCAACACTCGAGATAGGTGGGGTGATTCATCATTACAAACACCCAATATAGAGTAATGTGGAATGTCATTTCCATTTCCCATAAAAAACTTATAACGGTGAGAGACATCATTCTTAATGCACAATGTTAGTGATAGTGAATCTTCATGATCAATAAGTCCCTTAACCATTTTTCACCAACCAATAGTAAAGTACTAATCATAATAATAATAATTACTTGGGGGATCACCTCATAAGAATCCTAATCATAAATCCCCAATATATAAATGAGAGTCGCTCTTTATATAAGATAGATAAATAAATATAACAAAATATGCATCATTAGGCATGGCCTTTCCTCCCATTACCATTAATTAGAATTAATCCATTTCTATTAATTAATAAATTCAATTTCAAAACCAAGGGAAACCATCCCAATTAGAAGGTGATTGATTAATTAAATAGGTATAAGAAGCAGGGAAATTCCATGTACAATTCAAAATGAAAACTATGACGGTGTCTGGTTATTTAATCAATTATATAAAATAATAAATTTACGTTTGAACACCCAAAGGGGTGGAAATGAATGAGTTTGAAATCCTATAATCATTTAGTAAGGGTATATGGGATTATAATAACATGATTCAATTGATTTAAAAAGGAAGAGCTCATTTTAAGGCAATACACGAAAATAGATGATGTGCGGCGTGATGGAAAATCTGTGAATACAACTCTAATTTTAGGGGAAACATCTATATAACCTATATTAGGGTCATAGATAACTCCTAATTCAATATAGATTTCAAATTTGAAGTATATGGGAAGAAATCGGTGAAATGGTTCAACGCCCAGAAAATAGGGTAAGTGAGCTCACACCAAAGTAGCACAAGATATATGATGATAAACTGAGATACAAATATGGTGGATTCGAGTGTTTACCAATTAGGATCAAACACTTATGATGGAACTTAATTTGGATTCTAGATGGATGAGTAATTTTAGAACCTAGATGTGGGAAGAGGAGAGTCGTTGGGAGAAGGTGGAGAGGCTGTAGGATGGAAATGAAACTGGAGAAAGGAGGGGTGATGTTTTAATTTCATTAATGGAAAAATTTTAAATTCCCCCTTCCAGAATTTGTCACACGGTTCTCTAAATTATGTGCCACCTATGTGGCACACCACTACCTAAAGAGGTACACTGTACTGGATAGGTGTATGGTTTTCCTAACAATGTGCAATCAATGAGAATCCCATTATCCCAATTCACTATAAAAACCACAAGGGAATTCTCCTAGGCTCGCACAATTGTAGACAAACCATGTAGCCCCCTGCTCCATTTTGAACTACCCCACATGTTTTTTTTTCAAAAACTAGGTCTCTAGGCTCTAAAAAATCCCCTGAAACCCTCAAGAACTTCGTGACTCCATTTTATAACATTTCAATGGCCATATTAAAGAATTTAATCCCAAAAAAACGACCCCTACCATTGAGAAAATATAGGTCGTGACAACCTCTCCTTCTTAAAAAAACTCATCCCTAATTTGTCCTTCTAAGGGTAAAGAGATATCATCTAAGAAAATTTTCTTCCACTGAACTAGTATATCAGCTTCCCACTCCTAGGTCTTATATTATACTTGGTTTTGATGCCATAGCATCCATACTAAAGGAATGGACATGCCTCAGAGTTTCTTAATGCTCTGATCCATAATACGCACTAGATACTTCATGAAAATAGCATCCATCTCTAACTCAACCTCATCAGTATGGAAAACATGAAATGGGTCTAGATAGTACCAATGAAGCTGTGATATGTGAAAGACATCGTGCATTGACTAGTACATCTATGGAAATTCTATCTGGTATGACAATGGCCTGATCCATCATAAAACCTAAAAGGGTACAAAGAAATGAGGAGAAATATTACCCTACCTTTGAATATGTGGATGGCCCAATCTGGGTGAAATTCATAATAAAACCTAATCTTTAACCTCTAACACAAGAGTTCTTCATTGTTGGTTGGCATATTAATAATATTTAGACTAAGCTATCATCATGTTCTTCCTGATCACCTGTACATACTCTGAAGTCTCTTGAATGAGACGTGGTCCAAGAAAAGCTTACTCCCCTACCTCTAACCATCACATAGGTGGTCAGAAAGGCCTACCATATAAGGCTTCATAAGGATCCATTTGAATGGTAGAATGAATTTTTTTTATTGAAAGTGAAATCAACAAGGGGTATGTGTTTCTCCAAAAAACACTAAAAGTGAGGGACACATACATTGATAATTTCTTCTAACACCTAAATCACATGATTTATTTGTCCATCTTTCATATGGTGATAGGTCTTTCTTAGAGGAACCTATATACCCAAGACCTTATGTAACTCCTACTGTAACTGAGATGTGAAGAAAGCATCCCTATCAGATTTAATAGATCATGGAGATCCATGAATGTGTATGACATCATTATCATATAGCCTCCCTAGATCTTCTACCTAAAAGGTATCTTGATTATGTAAAAAGTGTGTGACCTTCATTAAATGATCAACTACTACCCAAATTGTAACATTTAATGAGGTAGTCCAGGTAAACCAATCAAAAAATCCAAAGAAACATAATCACATTTCCACTAGGGAATAGACAATGGTTATAAATGTCATGTCAGTCATTGATGCCCCGCCTTCACCTACTAATAGGTGGAACACCAAGTAATAAAACCATTTGTCTCTCCTTTAATAGAAGGACACCAATACTAGTGGCATAATTATTGATACATCTTCAGGACACTATGATGTACATCCCATGATAAGGCATAAAATTTACACATCAGCTCCTCTCTGATGTTTTATGGGACCCAAAAATGCACATGAAAGTGTAAAGTCTCATCCTCAACTGCGGTCTAAACAGACGATGAATCTTCATCTGAGATTCTTTCCCTTATGACTAATCCCAAGGAATCTTAAATTTTCATCATTCTAACCCATTATATAAAAGTATAGGTCACTGAAAAATATGATAGGATTGTCTTCCCATGGTCCTCATGAACCTCAAAGTTCATCTTGGAAAACAATGTCATGAGCTTCCACTCACCACTCGCTTCATTAAATACTTGTATCTAAGTCTTCTAATTCATAGAATAATATATATAATCACCTTTCCTATGCCTGTAAGAAATATCTAATTCAATGGATTGTAGGAACTCAACCCATATGCACTGCCTCAGATTCAGATCACGATATGAAAAGATATACTTAAGGATTTTAGGATAAGTGAAAACTAGAAGACACTCACCATAAAATAATGTCTTCAATAGTGTAGATCATGAACTACCACAATAAGATTGAGTTCATGTATTGGGTAGTTCCTCTCATGAGGCCTCACCTAATGAGACCCGCACTCTACGACTTGATCATCCTACATAAAAACTACTCCCAGCTCGATATCTAATACATCACAATAGACTATATAACTTCTTCCTAAATCTAAAAGAATTTGTATTGGAACTGAATTAAATATGCACTTCAACTCCAAAAAGGATACTTCACAAGCTTTAGTCCATATGAATTTTACACCCTTATTAATTAAGCCCATAAGTGGCTCTACAAGGAATGATAAATATTGGATGAGGCTAATGTAATATCTGACTTTCTCCAAGAAACTATATATGTAAAAAACATTCTTGGGTTACTCATAAGAAACTACAACTCTCACTATCTATGATTCTACTGATAATTCTAATTCTGAGATGATATTACCCATGAAGTGAACCTTGTCAATCCAAAAGTGGAATTTTTTGGGCATAGCATGAAGCTGGAACACCCTCAATGTATTTAGTATGGTCTTAAGATGTTAGGAATGGTCATGTAAAGAATGTGAATACATAAAGATGTAATCAACAATGAATACCATGAATGAATCTTGATACTGGTGGAAAACCTAATTCATTAGATCCATAAAAACTATTAGTGTGTTCATGAGACCAAATAAAATTACTAAATACTGATAAACACCATAACTAATCTGGAAAATTGTACGTTGTATGTCTAAATATTTTAAACATAACTGATGATAGATCAGCCTCAAATCAATATTTGAAAACACTCTCACTCCTCAGATCTGATCGAATATGTCATCTATTCAAGGTAGTGGATATCAGTTATTTAACATAAGCTAGTTCAATAGATGGTAATCCATGAAGATATTGAGGGTACCATCCACCTTCTTGAGAAAAAAAGAACAGTGAACCTCATGGATAAGTGTTGAGGCATATAAATCCTTTATCCTCTAAATCTTCCAACTATTTCTTGATATCGAGAAGCTCTATAGGTTCCATCCTATAAGGAGGAATAGTCACTGGTGCTTCTCCTAGTACAATTTCAATGGTTAATTCTGCCTCTTGCATTAGAGGTTTCCTAGAAAATTCACCAGGGAAGAAATACCTAAAATAATCCACAACAGGAGGAAAAACAGTGGGCAGTAATGCCTGATCATCTAAGAAAAGATTGTAAATATAGGCTATCACTCTGCCCAGTCCCTAATTCTCATGTCTTTCTAGGGATGCCTTAAAATCCCATTCTTCTTTATGGATATGTCTACTTCCCTATGGTGATATAGATGTCACCCTTTGATGATAGTGATTAATGTGGTCTCTATATAGAACTAATCAGTACATTATGATGATTATGTCAAACCCTATCATGTCAAGGATGAGAATATTCAATACAAATAGATATCCACCTATCTCTAGGGGAAAATACATACTATGGTATAGGCTCTCTGATCGGATACCTAATGGGGTATTGAGCATCATCATGCAACAAAATCGTTTTATCTCGAGGACCAGACACTCCATGATTTCCTCTGATATAAAATAGTGATATGTTCCTATATCAAAAAAAGCATGCAATAAAGTATAGGATACTATAATTGTACCTCAAAAAGTATATGTTTTGGTGCACTGTTCTTCTAACATGGGTTTTACTTCATGTAACAGGATCATACTACAGCCCTGAGTCATATCCTGACTACCCTAAACAAACCTGCTCTATTGGACCTGAGAATCCTAAGTCTAATTTACTCTACCTCAACTACCATCACAGCCTGAGTGGATGGTGGTATTCCAAATGCCTTCCCAATGAGATACCACTATCCCCACTTCAGAACAAGGGTTATGTGCCAATCCCTACTCGTTAGGCACAGAAGGAAATGTCTTATATAATCAATGGATATGTCCCATCCTGCCACATCCTCTACATTCTACTGAATCCTGTAAACATTGTGGTTTAATGTGTCATTGATTCACACTCTGGTGAAAGATGAAAAAGTTTTGAGTCTAAGATGTTGTAATATTTCTACTTCTATGATATACCAAGAAATACCACTTTATTTCTCTTAAAGAAACACTTCTAGTTCTATATACTGAACCACCATGGTTCCCACTATAAAGACCCTAAATTCTAAAAATGAAACTTTCCTTCTTATAATTATTTCATATAGTATAATCACTTAAAATAACAAAAATAACACAATAAAATCTTTATAAATGAATCATTAATTAAATAATTGGAATTTCAATAATTTAAGGAACTTATACTAAAGGAATAGTAACCCGACATTTAGAATAGTTACATGAACATTGTGAATAGTAAACTGGACAATTGAATAGTAACCCCACCAATTAAAGTATAAATAAAATTTATCCATATTATAAGTGAAAATAAGATACAATTATATCATAGTATAAGGAAATAAATATTTTTTAAATTAGTAATTAAGTATAGGTATTTTTGTAAGTCAAGAATATTTAATTAAAATTTTATGACTAATTTAATAATTTAAAATAAAATTTATTTTCATAAAATTTACTTATAAACTAGTATTTGGATGTCTTATGATTATAATATAATTTTATTAGGCCTTAGTTAACTTTAAAAAGTGTTATAAAATTAGTTATGATTTTAAAATCTATATTTTTCAAGTAAATTATGATTTTAATGAAAAATTAAATTCCTCATATTTTGAACATTATTTTCATAAAATGGATTTCATTTTTGAATTATACTAGTCGAAAAATGGTTAGGGTGAATTTTTTGTATTTTTCTGAAATTCATAAATTTTTGTGAATAGTGAAATATAGTAATGTACGATATATATACATTATAAGTTAAATATAATATTCCTTGAGTCATGGATGATGTAAGAACCATTGGTTCAAAATCATGTGATTCAATTATTTTACCTAGTCTCAAGATTCAATGCTACTGATTGTCGGGTTTTATCAGTGCTGAAGGTATTTTCTTTCGACATGTGTACATTCTATTTTTATGGTGATACAGGCGATAATGAAGGTTTGTTGTGTTTCTCTATGAAATATCAGGTTCTAATTGTGGAGATGTTCTTTTTTGGTGTGTTTCGGTTTCTCTGGTCATCATCTTCGGTGGTTTGAGCAGTAAAGGTGAGTAATGATGTTAGATGGCAGTGATGGGACTTCAGCTAACGCGGTGATGCTTGGATCGAGGTTTCCTTAGGTTTGGTGTTGGTTTTGAATTTCAAAATTTTTTAATCATCATGTGACTTTGTATTTCTTCATGGTTTATGTGGTTACCTCTTATCCTTAAAGAGGCTACCTTGAAAATAAAAAAAGAATTTTCAGCCAGTCATCAAGCCCGTTTAAAGGGAACTTCCTAAATTCTTACCCAATTTCATGTGCACAATATAATCTATTTTAATCCACCATTACTTTTCTATAATCACTCATTTTATTATGAAAATTTTATTGGTTCACTTCTACTTTTATATAAAATATTATTCCCTTTTTCATCTTTAAATTCTCTTTAATATTTTCCTTAAACAGCACTAAAATTTGTTAATTCTAAAGTTTCTTAAATACTCTTTTTACATGTTATCACTTCAGTTTGACATCACCAATAATGATCTATGCCTATTTTCCTTTATGAATTTAAATTTATGATTTAATTATTTTCTTTCATGGACCCATTTATTACACTTTATGACATGATTATGATACCCAATTCTTTGTATGGGTAACCCTTAGGTTTATGTTTGATTGCTTATGTATGATTCTTTATGAGGAAAACATATTCACGAATATGTTATGATGGGTGCACCCAGATAGTGCATTAATTCATTGGGTAATTTTTAGTTACATGAGAAGTTATGTGCAAAGGTCTTGGTGGTTAGCCTTGACTCATGCTCCTCTGTGTGCAACGATCCTTGACTAGTCCAAAAGTCATTTTTTATGTTTCTACCACATTACTATGAATCCATGTTTATATGATCCCATTTTATGATTCCTTATATTTAATCATGTTCCATTCCTTTTTATATTGTTATGTTATCCCTTTTAACCTATGTGTTAAGCTTTATTATTATGTTTATTCCCTTACTAGGCTCTTAACTCATCCCTTTGTTCATTTTATCCCTAGGTTATCCTATATCGACATAAAGGCACAAAGGAAGTTTGGATCTCTTTATCAATATTAAATAAAATATTTTATTATTTTGGAATCATTATGTTTAATTATGTAACTAATCTCTAATACACTAGACTTTATGATCCTTGGCTTTTAATTTAATGTTTAATTATGCTTAATATCATATAATGATATGTTTAAAGGCTTCGGTCTCTATAGTTGGTATCAGAGGTAAAAGTTTAGTTATTTTGGGAGATTAAGAATAGATCACTTTAGTAAGAACCTTAGTTATAAGACTAAGTCTAATAAAACAACCCTAAATTTTGGTAAGTATAGATTAAGTGGTTTATCGAGAAAATGAATCCCTGTATGGATACTAAAAGTAGGCATGGTACTATCACATATGTACCTAGGAGTAACAACTCTGACAAAGTGTTTTGGGATTGACTTGGGTAACCTGGTACATGACAATAGGCCTTACTATGCACTTGGTTTGACACACCCAAGGGATATTCTTTGGTAAATTCATAAGCTCATTTTAAACCATTATTAAGGGAACAAAAAATCCCAAAAGAGTATATGTTAGAAAATAATTGTTGGATAAACAAGATTGAAACCTAGGGAATCACAAGTTAGGATATACTTTTCTTTATGAGTTTATCCTTTTATATTTAAATTTTCATTTTTATGGTTATTAGCTAAGTATTCAAACCCCCCCCCCCCATTTTACTTTATTTTTCTTAGTTAATGGTGGGAAATAGAAGAACACGTTCCAAAAATCAATGTGATGGGAAATGTGATGATTTCCCTAATGATATGCCAAAAATGATGGGAACGGGTACTCAGAATTTTATGACAATAATTTATCATCTAGATAAACTTATCAATAATAACTTGAATCAGGTGTAACTCAATCTATCTTTAAGGAAAGAGAAAGTTTCCATCGAATCGTTCATACGGATGAGGCCTCCCATGTTTTGTGGATATTTTGATCCCCTCCTCATAGAATAGTGGATTAACTTCATTGAAAAGATATTATCTATCATCTAGTACTTAGAATAAGAGAAATTTGTGATGGAGGTTTATCATTTTTATGGAGAATCTGATTAGTAGTGGACACTGATCAAAAATATGAAGTCCAAGGAGGAAATTAATTCCACAGATTTAGAGGAATTCAAGAAAATGTGCTTTAATAAATATTTTCAACAAACCATCTATATAAATATAGAAAGAGAGTTCCTCATACATAAGAAAAAGGGATATGAGTCTATTATGCCATATGAAGAAAACTTTACAAGGATTTCAAGATACACCTTCGGCATTTTCATGAATAAAGAAATAAATTTGGATCACTTCTTTAGTGGAATAAATCCCAGTATACAAAAAGAGTTTGTGATTTGAGACATTGATAGTTATGAGGAGACTATTTTTTCTACCCTCAAGGTTGAAATGGAGATCAAATACTCTCAATGGTCTTGTAAGATTGGTGATAAATTATAGAAAATTAAGTCTAATATGGGTGGATCAGAAAAAAAATATCATAATAGAAAGAAGACCAAATATTACTTGTGTCAAAATTATGAAAAGAAGCATCCTGAGAACTATATAAAGGGAACCATGAAATGATTCAAATGTGGAAGAATGGGTCATATTTATAAGAACTGCAAAAGGGATATGAAAAGTTCCACAAATGGGGAATAATAAAGGAAGGTTCAGATCAAAACTCGTCCTGTAGTGCAGTGTTTCAACTACAAAGAACATCAGCATTTTGAAAACCAATGCCCTAAGCCCAAGGTTGTCATAGGAAATCAATAAAAACCTCCATGGAAACAAGGGAATATGTTATCACTGCTATTTAGGTGGATCTAGACAATGATGTTGGGACAAGTACGTTGGTTATTTGTTAAAGAATAATGAACTTACTATTTGATTCTGGTTTTATGCATTCTTTCATATCTTGTAATTTTAATAGAACTATTAAAAAACCACATCAAAATATAGAGTTAGAGTTATTTTTTATAATAGATAATGGGTAAATCATTGCATCAAAAGTATATAACTCCTCCCCAGTTAATTTTTGTGGACTAAACCTTCCATAAAATATTGTCTTACTTCCTTTATTGGAGTTTTTTTTATATTTTGGGCATGGATTTTCTATCTTTATACAAAGTTAAAATCAACTATTGAGAAAGATAGATCACTCTTCACATCCTGAAGCATCCTCCAATTCTTTACAAGTGTAAGGAGGAAGATGAATCTCCTTAAAAATCATCATCTCAAGTGTGGATTTTACTTCCTTAGGAGAATGAATATACCACTCTAATGATTGATATAAAGGATATGATAATTCTTGAAGACATTATCATCATGATGGATTACATTGATGTATTCCCTGAAGAATTTTCTAGTATTCTGCTTGATCGAGGGGTTGAGTTCTCAATTGAACTTATTCATAGTTCTCTTCCTATATAAAAGAAACCTTATAAAATGTCCATTATTAATCTGAAATAACAGAAGAAGTAGTTACAAGATAATCTAGAAAAGGGTTTTATATGCTTGAGTGCTTCACCATGGCGTGCCCCAATCCTCTTTGTCAAGAAGAAGGATGGATCAATCAACCTCTGCATTGATTATCGTGATCTCAATAAAATCATGATAAAGAAAAAGTATCCCTTTCCTCATATAGATGAATTGTTTGATAAACTACATGGGGATAGTTATTTATCTAAGGCAGACCTTTGGATAGGATATCAATAATTAAATGTGAAGAAAGAATATATTCCCAAGATTTCCTTTAGAAAAATTTATGGACACTATGAGTTCATAGTGATGACATTTGTACTCACTAATGCTCTGGTAATATTCACGGACATAATGAATAGATTCTTTTTTGATTACCTCAACAAATTTGTGGTGGTCTTTATCAATGATATTATGATATACTATAAGAGAAAGGAGGAACATGAGAATAATTTTAATGTTGTTCTAAATAATTTTTAAAGGGAGAAACTTTATGAAAACTATAGTAAATGTGAGTTCTATGTGGAGGAATTATCATTCATTGGGAATGTTATTATCAATAAATGGATATCAATTGAGCCTTCTAAATGGAATTGAAATGTAATTGAGTCCGACTTATGTAACATAGATCCATATTTTACTTGTACTATCTTGGTATTACCAACGATTTGTGAATAACTTCTCAAAATTTTCAAACATAGTAACCAAGATAACATAGATGGGAGTGAAGTTTGTCTGGACTCAAGAATGTGTGGAATTATTTAAGGAGATAAAAATGAGGTTTATCATTGTGAAAGTACTCACACTCCCAACAAGAATAGAACTATTTCTGTTGTATAGTGATGCTTCAAAGAAAGGATTAGGATGTGTACTAATTCAAAATTATAAAGTGATAGCCTATGCCTTAAGGTAGTTGAAAATTCATGAGAAAAACAAACCTACGCATGATTGAGTTGTCAGCTTTGGTCTTCAAGTTGAAAATCTTGTGTCATTATATCTATTGGGAGAAGTATGAGATATATACTGATCACAAGAGTCTCAAATATATATTCACACAGAAGAGCTTAACATGAACTAGAGAAGATTTTTAGAGCTCATCAAGGTTTATGACTGCTCAATCCACTACCATCCTGGAAAGTAAAATAAGGTGGTGGATGCTCTAAGTATAAAATATCATGTATCTTTCTCAAATGATTTCTCAACCATCCCTCTTGGAGAAAATAAAGGATTCTCAAAGAAATGATGTGGAAATTCAGAAAAAGGTGGAAGCTATCAATAATGGGAAACCCTATGAGTTAAAGATCGATAAGTATGGAGTCATGAGATTTGGGTCACAACTATGTGTACCATCCAATCCATAGATAATGAATGATCATCTGAATTATGCACATAGAACAACCTTTTATATTCACCCACGGAGTACAAATATGTATCAAGATCTCTGGGAAAACACTTGGTGGGACAATATGAAAAAGGAAATTGCTAAATATACATAAAAGTTCCTGGTATGTCAGCAAGTGAAGGCTAAAAGGAAAAATTATAAAGGTAGGATGCAACCATTATCCATACCAACATGAAAGTGGGAAAACATCACCACATACTTTTTCATTGGACTTCCAAAGAAATCCATAGGAAATAATGCCATATGGGTTATTATGGATCATCTTGCAAAGACAGCTCACTTTAATGAAATTCTATAGGACTTATCACTGGATCAACTTAAATGGATATATATCAAAGAATTTGTAAAGATGCATGGATTACCACTATCAATTGTATTTGATCAAGATCCTAGATTCACCTCAAAGTTATAGAAAAGCATCCAACATTCTCTAAGAACAAAGATGAAATTCAGTATGGCATATCATCCTCAAACTAATGGACAATGTGAGAAAACTATTTTAACACTAGAATACATGTTGAGAGAATATTCTATGGACTTCAAAGTAGTATGGGACCAACATCTTCCACAGCTTGAGTTCTATTACAATAATAGTTTCCACACGAGCATCTGAATGGATCCATATGAAGCTCATTATGGGAAAATGATTAGAACAGTGGCATGTTGGGATGAATTTAGATAAAATAAGCTTCTAGTACCTTAAATGGTATAATAAATGGTGGAGAAGTTGAAAACCATTCAGTAACACATCAAGGTATCTCAAAGTCAACAAACGATCTATGCAGACAATCATAGAGATAAAGTTCGATGCAACAAGACTACTGACCAGGTCAAATTAATATGGCAGAACCATAAGTATAAAGAGGAAACATGGGAACTGGATGAAGCGATGAAGGAAAAGTACCCACACCTATTGTAAACTTAGAATGTAAAATGAAGTTTTGAGGGTGAAATTTTATACAGGGGGAAGAATGTAACGAACCTAAATTTTATTAATAGAAATTCCCTTATTATAATTATGTCATATAGTCTAATCACATAAAATCACATTACAAACACAACAAAAACTTTTTAAATGAATAATTAATAAAATAAAAGGAATTTCTCTAAGTTAAGGATCATATATCAAAGGAAAAGTTACTTGACCTTTGGAATAGAAATAAGACCCTTATGAATAGTAAACCAGACAATTGAATAGTAACCTCACCAATGAAAGTGTAAATAAAATTTATCCACATTATAAGTGATAATATTATTTAATTATATCATATTATAAGTAAATAAATATTTTAAAAATTATTAATTAAGTATTGGTATTTTTTTATTAAACAAATATTTAATTAGAATTTTATGACTAATTAAATAATTTAAAAGAAAATTTATTTTCATATCATATATTCATAAATAATTAATTCTAAGTTTTATGATTATAATATAATTTTTTAAGACCTTACTTAACAATAAAGTGTCATAAAATCATTTATAATTTTAAAATCTGTGTTTTTCAAGTAAATTATGGTTTTAATAAAAAAATTAAATTTATCATATTTTGAAAATTATTTTCATAAAATGGAGTTCATTTTTGAATTCAGAACATCAAAAAATGGTTAGGGTAAATTTTGTGGATTGTTCTAAAATACATGAAATTTTTTTGAATAGTGAAATACAGTAATTTACGGTATATATACATTTTAAGTTAAATACAATATTCCTTGATTCATAGATGATATAAGAACCATTGGATCAAAAACCCATGATATAATTACTTTATTTATCCTCAAGAATCAACATTATTTCTTGTTTGGAGAAAAAAAATAAACAATGAATTAAATAATGAAAAAATACTCATCTCCACCACTATAAATTCCATCCCTCACAACTTCTTCTCCTCAAACCTTTCAAGCCTTGATACATATCTAATTTTTTATCAAATATCCTCCCAATCCCCTTCCCTACTACCAAGAGATTTTTTTCTTAATAAAATTCCAAAACCAATCCCCTGAGGAGGATCTCAAGAAGAAGGAATCAATAGGTAAAACCCTCTTCCTTTTCTTTTAATTTCTTTTCAAGTTCCTTTATTTTCTTTTTATCCCCTCAAATACATTCATAAAATTGGCATGATAACTCCATTACCTTAAATGTACTTTAATTTTGTTATAATATTGGAATAATTCATCATCGTCACCCTTTCCCCCTCCTTTTATACTAAAGAATGAAAACATCTTTTGTGATATGTTAATTTATCACATTCAAGGACGGTGAATTTTTAAATTTCTATTATCATATTCAAGGTAAGTCTTAAAACCATTTATATAGTTGAAACATAATATAAGATATGTATTATATCTTATGTAATGTTTCGGAATCATTTTTTACACATGATATTAATTTATAAAACAAAATGAGTTCATTGTGATTGAAAACTGCTAAAATAAACTCAAATGATTATCATTAACTATTTATCTAATGATTCATCCTCATGAAATAAAAATAAATTATATATAAGACCAATTTAACCTATTTAATACCGTTAATAACAAATAAGTCCAATTCTGGATAATTACCCCCTTTTAAATGACCTTTTTTACATGTATACAAGTAAACTAATATTGAAAACCAACGAAACCAATGCTCCTAATCGATGAAATTAAACCTATTAACCCATCATAAAGGTCATAAGTAAATTTAATAAATTTATAATAAATAAAATACATGTATAAATGGTTCTTGAACTATTAATTAATGAATATAATTTTATTATCCAATACATTAAGATCAAGTTAAGAATACCTTTGGACTTATAGTAAGGGATTTTACCTGAACCACCATTTTTTCCTTTGGGTTACACTTTCACTATTTTTACCAAAGTGAAATTATATTTTATTTTTATTTATATATTCTAAATGTTTTTATATGTTGAAAAATAATATATCAATATCCAATCATCCTTATTTTTTTGGTATATTCATTTTTTTAAAAGGTTCCAAAGTCAATTTTTCCCGATAAACAAGCCCAATTTAATGGAACTTCCTGAATTCTTACCCAATTTCAAGTGAACTCTATAAATTTTTTTTATTAACCATTATTTTTATATAATAACTCATTTTATTATGAAAAAAATTATTTTTTCACTTCTAGTTTTATATAAAATATTATTTCCTTTTCTACTTTAAATGCTCTTCAATATTTTTCTTAAACCACACTAAAATGCTTTAATTATAAATTTTTGAAATATTATTTTTTCATGTTATCACTTCAATTTTACATCACTAATCATGATATATGCCTATTTTTATTTATTAATATCCATGTATTATTTAATTCCTTTCTTTCATGGACACTTTTATGATATTCCCATTTAATATGATTTATGTCATGATTTTGATACCCAATTCATTTTATAGGTAGCCATTATGTTTATGTTTGATTTCTTATGTATGATTATTTATGTGGAAATAATATTCATAAACATGTTATTAATGGTCCACTCAAATATCTCTATAATGAATTGGATAATTTTTAGTCTCATGAGACTTTATGTACAACGGTCTTTGTGGTTATCCTTGACTCATTCCCCTCTATGTGCAACAAACCTTGACTCGTGCTAAGGTCATGTTTTATGTTGTTTTTTTGTTAATATGAATCCATTTTTATATGATCACATGTTATTATTTCTTGTATTTAATCATGTTCCCTTCCTTTTTATATCATTATGGTATGTCTTCTAACCCATGTTCTAAGATTTATTCTTATGTTTATTCCCTTACTGGGATTTTAGATCATCCCTTTCTCCATATTATCCCCAAGTTATCCTATATTGATATAAAGGCTCAAAGTAAGTTGGGATATCTTTATGAAGATTAAATAAAATATGTTCTTATTTTGTAATCATTATGTTTTATTATATACCTAATCTCGAATACCCAAGAATTTATGATCCTTGGATTGTAATTTGATGTTTAATTATTATTAAAATCATGTAATGATATGTGTAACGGCTTCGTCATTTATACCCATTGTCAAATCACCTTAGATTACATTAGTAATAAGGGCATTGTTGATGATCTATAAAATATTCATAATCCAAAATACATTGACCTATGATCAGATGGTGTATACAATCTCAACCTCAAATCTCTTAATAGTCATAATATTATCACTAGATTTAGTAGGATAAAAAAATTTCTGCTCAGTGAAATGAGTAGAATACTCCATGGCAAACATGGATCCCTACTGAAGATTCATGAATTATCTAGCTTAGTCATCCCTCAAAGTCAGTGGAAATAAATAATCAAAGAAGATAATTTGGAAGTTTATCAAAATCATGTATCGTTTTCAATCTTCTTTGGTAATAACATCACACCATTTCTTGTAAGAATCGCATAGCATACAAGTAGTTAATTTGAACCTCCTCTCTGGAGGCATCTATGGTTGCTCAAAGATAGAAAACATGCATTCCATCCATGAATCTATATAATGTGGTCCACCATCCCCAAAAAATGTTATATGATCCTTTTTCTAAAATTCACAAGTCAACTCTTCCACAGTCAGGGTAGGTTAGGCAACCCATTACATATTTTTCATCATATAGAATAAACCCTCTCAAAACTGGGTAGAAATTCCCATATTAGGAAAAATAGGTGGTGTCATAGGTGGCACTATATGAGGTATTACTGGTGGGTCACGGCCCTCCACCTTTGGCGAATAGTCTTCACCACCTTCTGAGCATAAAAATAGAGAATGTAATGTTGGCATGATTCTATAATTCAAAACACATTCATCAAAAATAATTTAATAGTTTGAAATGATTATAGGGAGAAAACTATGATAGGTATAAATACTTACTATGAAAGGATCTCGCATCTTTCCCTGCTTCAAAATCCAGGTCTAGGTGAGTAGGAAAACCATAACATAATATGAAAACATAAGAGATAGTTCCATATACCCACTAATAAGGTTGGGCTTGGGTCTAGGCCTTATATCATACAATAAGGATTCCAGTATATTGAGTGTTAATTACACATTATAGAAGAAAACACCCTTTACGTTTCAATTGGAATCCCAATTTATTAGTAACCTTTTAAATTTAAAGAATTAATTTAATTTAAACTCATAATATCTTTTATATAATATTTATATCTTTCTCCAGATCCAGTAGGTCCAGAACCCACAATATGGTATAATTTCTTAATTAGGGTGTCATCACCAATCTAATCAGGAGAACGCCATTTATATTTGTGTAGTAAATTTAATTAATCCAATTATATTCTCCCTGTAAGAAATTTCATCACATTTAAATATATAACAGTCAGGCACAAAACTATATGCAATAGGAAAATGAACGTATAAATAAATGTGGCATAAAAACTGTAGGGAATATAAATCATGAACTGCTTATAAGGATACAAGTAATGAACACCCTTGTTTCACTAGTCTAAAGTGAAAAAAATCTTACTTCAAGAATATTATTAGTAATAACATCACATAACATGTGTGTTAGACAACAATGAAGTTGAATAAATTATACCAATAATAATAAATAACTATAGTAACCACTCCTAGGTAATTTTGGATTTCCTTATATGTGGGCTAGCTACTCCTAGGAGAAGTCTCATTACCATATTCCTTTAGCTCCTAGTCTCTTTTATAACACCCAAATTGTAAGGAAAAAGGAAAAATAATCTTTGATGCCACATTGTAATGTCCAGGCCAAGAATACACTTAACCAGTGCCTGAGCTAGTTGGTCACATAGCCTCAAGCATGCTTACCCATAATCCAGAAGATACTGACTAGCAGCGGGGGTCAGAGCTGGTATAATGGGGAGACTATACCCTCATATCAGAGTGGCATAATGGATTAGATAAATAAATAGATAATAACGAAATCAAATGAATACCAAATAGAACAATAGAAATCGACAATATAATAACAAGACGAGTAACCCACTATACCAGAAGTATGTTATAATATAATGGTATTTCTGAAACAAATATGATATGCTATGGAAGATTAAATAACCAACAACTATAATAATAAACATAATCCCAAGGCTGATTCATATAAAATGATTTCATGTATTGTTGATATATAAAAAGGGGAAAAGGGTATAGAAATATACATCATTCTATATAAAAAAGGTACAAAAGACTAATCTAATATAATCATGAGCATATGTTTGGTCCTATTCTCCCATGTTCCATACTATAAGTGAAATGAATCAGGCATATATATATAAGTGTGTCTTCCCTTATCCATACCTATATAAATGTAATCTACACAGGTGCCAAAGGTGTCCTGAGTAGTGTGTGAGATAAAATCCCCATATATCACCACCAATGGTATCAAAAAAAATAAACCCTATGTTCATATAATCATTAGTGTATATGAAAAATAATAATAAACAATGATGAATAAATAAACACCAGCCAGCTCAGGTTCCTACGGGACACCCGGCTAGCACTATCCGCTTCGGTGTAGGATGATGTAAGAGTCTGATCAGTAAATATACATATACATTTATCAATAATATATATAGTATATTTATATACTGTATAGATATATATGCACAAAGTATGTGAGGACGTAAGTAGGCATATATATGGATACTTGGTGCTGGCTGGACCTGGGGCATAACTCAGGTGTCCATAAGAATTCTAACAAGCTATAGGCTCAAGCAAGGGTATGTAACATGAATATCATGATGAATGTGAGACGTCATGTTCAACACTCAATATAGTTGGGGTGAACCTTCATGCACAACAACTAATATAGAGTAATTTGGAATGCCATGCCCATCACCTAGAAAAACGTTAACATTGATAGACATCTTAATCAACACCCGCTGTAAGGGAGATTGAATCTTCATGTTCAATAAGTCCTATAACCATCATTCACCAGCCAATAGTAATGTAATAATCATAATAATAATAATTAGTTGAGGGATCATCTCATAATAATTATATTCATCAATCCACAATATATAAATGGGTGTCACGGTTCATATAAGTCATATAAATAAATATAAGAAAACATAAAACAATAGGCATGGCCTTGCAACCCATTCCCATTCATTAGAATTAATTCATTTCATTTAATTAAGAAAGTAAATTTAATAAACAAGGGGAAAACCCAACTTAAAATGTGGTTGATTAATTAAACATGTACAAGAAGGGGAAAATACATTTAAAAGTTAAGATGTACACTTAGATGGTGTTTATTCATTTAATCAATTATATAAAAGAGAAAATTTAATCTATCACACCCAAAGGGGTGGAAATGATGAGGTCAATATCCTCTGATCATTTATCCGTGGTATACAAGATTATAATTCAATGCTTCAATTTTTAAAAAATTAAGAATCCATTTTAAGGCGTTGTGTGGAAATAGCTTGCATGCGGCATGAAGAAGAAGATACGAAAACAACTCTAACTTTTGGGAAAAAAATTAAAACACCTACCTTAGGGTTGAAGATGAATCTGAATCCAATATCAGCTTCATATTTGAATTAGAATGAAAGAAATAGGAGAAACAATCCAACACCCTAAAAATAGGGCTAATGAGCTTGCACCAAAAAAATAAGAGATATTAAGAGAAACTGAGATAGAAATTAAGAGGATTCGAGTTCTTACATATGTGCATCCAATTCTTCTGACAACACTTGATTTAGAGTCTATGTGGAGGTGTAATCAAAGAACCTAGAATAGGGAGGAGGAGATAATTTAGGAGAAGATAGAGTGGTTGAACATTGGAAATGAGATAGGAGAAAGGTGGGATGAGGTTTTATTTTCATTATGGGAAAAATTATAAATTAAACCATCCATACTGGGTCTCATGATTTTTCTGCATGGTTGGCCAAACTATGTTCCAATTATGTGATGCACCACTACCTAATGAGGGACCCCACATGTGCTAGGTAAATGTTTACTTATCCATGTGCATGCTATTTGAAGCTCACTAACACAATTCCCTCTAAAACATTCACAAGAAAGAAACAAGTATTTCACGGTTGAAGACAGACCATGTGGCCCCATGCTCCCTTCTAAAGTGCCCCATATGGTTAGAAGTAACCATGAGTTTTATTTTTCATGGTTTCTCTTACCGCTTTGGCTTAGTCTTTTTCTCTAAAAATTGGTGTTCCAGGATCCAAACAAGCCCCAGAAACCCTCGAGACCTCTGTGACTTCATTAGATAAAATTTCAAGGTTTGTATTAAATAATTTAAACAAAAAAATGTTTTTTACATTTCAAAAAAATAAAAGTCATTAAAAATCCATTCAATTTATGATGCTCGCATCTACCTTTAATGAAAATTAGGTAGGAAAATCCCAAGGTGACATGCTATGATGAATAAATAACTTGGCCTCAACATATGTAAGTTGGAAATTTAGTTCCATTAACTCCCCAGGTTCTATGTGATAATAATGCATAAAAATATGCATTGTACTATGAATTAGGTAGATTATAAACATGACCTCTATCTATAGTGGAAACCAAGAAAATAATTTGGAAATACCTTTTGATAAACACTCACCACTATAGTAAATAGACTACCCAATCTAGATCCAACAATATAAAGGAACATCTCTAACTATTGGAATGAGATTATTCCATCATAAGTATCAACATGACCCGCTATCCAACATATAGAATCCCACTCACCATAAAAAACATGAGAGACTTCATCAAGATATTGAAATTGAACTTGATTATGATAATAGTTGATCTTTTCCTTAATTCTAATAATTCAATCCATTACAATAGTCAATTCAAAGATATCATGATCAATCACTAAAATTTCCACACCACATTGAAGTCAGATATCATCACCTGACACATGGGACATTTGAAACATTATTTAGACCTCTCTCCCAAAGTCTTGTAAAGATTCAATAATAATTCCATAATACCTTAAATTAATCCCAACACATCAATTAAATTTTATAGTATAAAATAATTTCTAGAACCTATTTCAAATAAATCTAGTTCCATAGAGGACAAAATAAACATTGTTCCTCTAATATTAGCTGACCCTACCTCATATTCTTTTAGTGTATAGTTTACTGTGAAAATATTTCTATTCTTATCTCCTTCTTGATATTTATTAGTCCCATGAACAACCCCATAATAATGAGGATAAGATCCACCAGTAAGCATCATAATAAACATAAAAACCCTTATTGAGAGTGGATTTAGCCTTACTTACTCAAGAAATCCTTCTAAAAAATGCATGTGATGGCCAGATTGTCTACAAAAATGATAAGTTTGTAGAATTTACAAGCAATTAGGATTATCATGACTAGGACTTCAACATTCATATCAAAAAAACTACTGATGAACTATAAAATCCACTAAAATTGGTCTGGAAGAAAACCAAACATATTTTCATTTACCTTTATGTTTAGAATACACACCATGGCTGATAATTATAGCAACCAAAGCTCCACCTAAACCCATTTTTCTAGATATGTATTCCTCAACCATAGAAACTTTATCAACTACCTCCATAAAGTACTTAAGGAATAATAGAATCAATATTTACTGAATATTGTCCCTTAGACCCATCTCGAACCATCAATCATTAAGGTAATCATTTGAAATAAGATTGGTTGATTGGTACACCAACTCAGTCTAACAGGTGGAATACTATAAAACTACATGCCCCCTTTCCCCTAAAGATATAAATTATCAAGCCTTCACCACATAAAAAATTTCAGGATAAAAATTATTGTTGAAGATTTTCTAAAAATAATTCCAAGTAAGATCTTTTGGAAACATTTCTTGCACGATAGAGTCAAACCATATCATTCTTGGTCTTACAATAATATATGTAGAAAAAACCCACCTTAGAGTCCTCTAAAGTTTTTAGGGAATGGAATATCAATTAAATCCACTCAAGCTACTCTTTGATTTTCTTGGTCACTTTGTCACCATGGAATATGGGTGTATTTTTTTTAGTAAATTTCAAGTAATGATCCATCACATAACCCTGGTGTATGATACCCGCCTTACCTTGAGTTTGAATAGTATAGATTACAGATTCCACCAAATAAGGTTCCAATAAATAATTTTCCTATGGAAATCATCCCATAACTTCCTCACACTGATTCAGTAGAGATCTTCTATGTGTCATTGTCTAATAAACACAAGACAATAACCAATAAACTTATGATCAAATTCTCAAATAGACAGAAGAATTTCCAGAATCCAAACTAATTCCTTATAAAATAAGAATTTAAATTAATCATAGATTCAACCAATGAAATACAACCCCTAAAAATAAATTGTTCCATTTAAATAAAAATCAAATATATTTTAATAAAATAACTTCAAAAACTAAGTTTCAAACTTGGAAAAAACCATTGAACATGCATGGTAACTTGAGCTCATATATATAAGTGAGCTAGCCATACACCCTATGGTACTTATTACCTGAATTTTGATGATCTTAACTCATATCTACTAAGGATCCTAAACCAAACCTATAAATTACTATAACACTTTATGTTGTGAAAACACTATGATACCATTTTGTCGAAAATGAGCCCAAGTCAACCTAACACATCACCTGAGTAGGCCTCCCATAAGGTAAAGAGAAAAAAATAAACACAAGTCCCATGTATAACCAAATAAAAAATAGAGTACAAATAAAAAAATATTACATATCCATGATACAAACAACGTTAACCCAAAAGTACTAAACTTGATATTAAAATAAGACAATACATAAGCTAAAACTCTATGTGATCAATTTTCACCACCAATCCATCTCACTAAGAAGGTGAGGACACTCAAGAGAAGTTGGAAAAGCTAAAATATACCCTTAACATTATCTATATCCTACATAAAAAATCAAAAAACATTGGAAGTAAAAATTATTTTTTGAGAAAAATGCCCGATAGTATTTCCCCAAAGAATCTTTCCAAAGTATAGTTCCATTAAAACATAAGCTCTAGATTTAAAACGAATCCAATTTATAAATCAGTTTCAAAAGAGAATTATTTGTAAAAAATTATTTTTTTTAACAAAATCATTTCATATTCACACAACAGGTATTATGAAAAGTAAAAATGAGTAAGCATTAATGTATATAAAAACTCCAACAATGAATCCATCATAAGATAAACACATTATAAAGTAACTATAAAATATACCATCATGTGTAAAATAAAGAATAAATGAAAAATCATAATATTTGGCCTCTATTCTATGGGAATACATTCTCATACATATAAAAAATACACTAAACTAAGTATTAGGTGAATCCAACCAAAATTGAGTACTTTCGTAGTCAAACCACTAGTTATATCACCCACTAATGTGATATAGTCTATTTCTCGATGAAAAAAGGTTCCCAATGTACTATGCTTGCCAAGAAACCTTATCAAAATAATTCTCACAATTTGGAAAAAAAAAATTATAGTGAATCATTTCTACTTCCATATATTATAATCCATTTTTATAATCAAAACCTCCTATAAGTAATTTCAAAAACTCATTGTGCGCACAAAATCATATTTAAAACAAAACCCCTTTAAAAACATAGATTTCATGAAGAAAATATACCTTGATATAAAATCCATCAATTTCACAATATAATAAAAATGAATTCACAAGAACCACTACTCCAAACATGGCTTTTATCAGCGCTAGAAAAGCACATTAATAGTGCTAAAAAAGAACTATAAATGTCGGTGAAGTTAAAGGGGGGTCCCTTTTATCAGCGCTTAGAAAAGCGCTGATAAAGACCCCTTTTATCAACGCTAAAAAAAGCGCTGATAAAAGTAAAAAAAAAATGATTTATATTTGAGGGGAGCTTTTAACAGTGCTTGACCCCCACCTTTATCAGTGCTAGGAAGTTCACTCCCATCTCGCACACTACCACCTGCACTTTCCCCCGCGCGCCCCTCCTTGCTTCCACCAAGACTCGAACCCACGACCTCTCCCTTGCGTGCCTACACCTTTACTACTAATCCATTTCATTTTTTATCTATTTAATGATACATCTATATATATATAGTTATATTTATTTGTAAATTAATATAGATTCATATTAATATAAATATATTTATTTATATTAATACATATATATTTATTCATATAGTAATGTATATATATTTATTTATTTATTTATTCGTATATTAATATATTAATATATATATATATATTTATATATATTCGTATCTTAATATAGATTCATATTAATATAAATAAATTTAGTTACATTAATACATATATGTTTATTCATATATTAGTATATATATATTCATTCGTATATTAATATATATTTATATATATATTTGTAGTTACAATTTTATATCCGTATATTTATTTGTATATTAATATATATTTATAAGATTAGTTTTAAATACATTTATAAAAGTTTTTTATGTGTTTTTATAAATAAATAAATACATACATACATACATATATACAACACACACACACACACACACACATATTTACGAATAAATACATATATATGTGTATTTAAAAAGCCATAGAATGTTAAAACGATCATAACTTATAATCCAGAAGCCCGTTTCATATCCACAACCAGTCAACTCGAAGAAAATGAAACAATATTCAATATGATATGTGGTACATGCCTAATGGACATTCAGAATAGAATTTATACCTGTTTGAATGTTAAAAAATTGGGGTACCATGACTAAAAACTCAGTTTTGAAGGCCTTATGAACCTTTTTTGGGCTCGAAAAATGTGACAAAGGATTTTCCTCGATCACTAGCGCATAGATCTCGTCGTAGGCTTCGATTTGATATGTTGTATAGCTCAAACGGACACCCAGATCAAAAGTTATGGCCGTTTGAAGTTCGAGTTGCGTTTCCAACATATTTTGGATATTTTTTTAATTTAATTTATTTTTTTAGTCTTTAAATTTTTATTAAATGACTATTACTCCATCATAATTAGAAAATTATTAATTAAAAATATTTTTTTAATTTTTTTATAATCCATTTTCACTAAATTTCTTATATATTAAATGTAATAGTCCATTTATACTTATCTAAAACATATTTTAAAAATATATATTATATTTATATAAATATCAATATAATTATATAATAATATATTATTTTTCATGATTTTTTTTTAACATAAAATTTATCAACGCTAAAAAAGCACTGATAAAAGGGGTCTTTTATCAGTTCTTTTTTAGCGCTGTTAAACGTCACCCTTTATCAGCGCTTTTTTTAGCGCTGATAAAGGCCCTCCCTTTATTAGGGTTTTTTTTAGCATTGTTAAAGGGTGGAGCCGGTAAATCCCAGTTTTGTGGTAGTGAACATCAATTAATCCATGAGTTAGACCCTTTTTATAGAGACACCTACCTCAATAATAGAGATTGGCCACCAAGAATTGATCTCCCAGGATTAGGGTTGAATCCAATCAACAGGGGGTTTAATTGATTAAGAGAAGTGCTCTTGGGTGATCAATGAATGAGAGAGAAAGTTGAAAAACATACTAGATCAAAGGGGTCCTTTTTATTTATATTTTTTCTATAAAATATAAGAACATGGTGTAGCATCCTATACCCTGGTGTAGGATAGGGTGACATAAGAGGGACTACAGTGCAACGTAATGGGCCATTCCTTAGCATGTCCGGTCAAACTGTATCCAAGGAACATGAGGCGGACCATGTTGTAGATCCCATAAAATCGAGGAGGTACTATGATGAATTCAACACCACCATGCCATATCCAAGCCACTTCTAGTAAAATGTTACACCATATCCTACCGCCACGTCGTATGAGTAATAATTCTGTAGAACCATCCAATTTCCACCATGATTCTCCTATCTCGCAACCGAGATCTCCACACCATAGTGTTCAAACAGACTATTTGAAATCCCTACTCTATAGCGAATCCATGTCAAAAATGGTAGTGTTAATAAAATCCCACCTCCAGGACTCCACAGTACAATAGACTTTCCCACACCATATCCAACCTCTCTACAACACAGCTACTCCAATCCATGGAACAATCACTTATAAAACATTAGGAAACACCATATCACCTCCAAAAACCATGAAATTCAGAGTAAAAAATATTAAACATTAAAATTAGAGAGTACCAAAACCTTTAGGTAATCACATAGTTATCTAGGATGTATAAAATAGCCACGTTCCAATTAATTATGTAGTAGAAGGATAAATGGTTCACATTGAGCTTTGAATACATTGTTGAAATGGATGTGGAAAAATAAGTTTGTTTTTATCAAAATGGATATATTGCATATTAACCAATATAAATATGAATTTGGATATGTCATCAATTGGATATTTTTTTCTCATCATAATTTGTCTATGTGACCCATTCGATTACAAGATTTTCCAGTGTAGTAAGGACTGTTATTTTGAAAAATGAATTCATAGAAAAATGGACACATCATTATAATATATTATGTAACTAAATTATCTTATGAATATCCTCATAAGTTATTTTCTTTCAACCTTTATGAAACACCCCAATATTTTAAAAGAATAACATTATGTTCGATAGTGTATTCAACAAATAACACCCATCTTAAATGACCCGCGAAATATATGATCGTTATAACCAAGTTATTAAATTGTAATGTATTAATACAGTTAACTACCTTATAGAATATATATATATTTACTAATAATTATATATTTACTGATAATTACCAATAAAATAATCAAGCAATTTTTAATAAAGTGATTTTATTCTTTATAAAATATGTTTTCTCCAAAAATGATTAGTTTATTATTATGACAAAATATTATAATTAATTTCTATATATTTTACTAAATTTATTTGATATAATTAACTTTATTTTTTAAATTTAATATTAAAATTAACTTATGGGTAAATTTTTGGGTTTTTTCAGAATATATTCATTTTATGGTGAATATTGAAAAATATTGATTCTTGTAAAAATGACATTTCTTTTCTATAAATTAACTAATTTAAAGATCCCATTATGTTTTAAATATGATTTAATGTGAGATAAATATTATTTAGTAATATTTAACCCAATTATTTATATTTTAATAATTTTTATATTATATTTTAGTATAATTGTTTTGGGTTTAAAAAATAATTTTTCTGAAAACTATTTTAAAGCACATAATGTTTTTCAAATTTAATTAATAAAATTAACCCCTAATGAGTAATGATTTAAATGAAATTTCTAGATTATATATTTATGAATATTGATTTCAGTTCATATACTTATTATCATTAGTCATAGAGTTTATATAAAATCAATATACACTTGAAAAATATATTTCTTAAAAACTACTTTTTTGTCACATCAGTGGATTTTATTTTAAATAAAATTCTTCCAATTATATGAATTTAATTTAATAATATGAATTAAATATCTATAATAAAAAAAATTTATATTATATAATAATTCAAATTAATTTTTTTTTAAAATAAATTGTGAAAACAGTAAAAATATTTTACTGTGGTTTAGGTGAAAATAAGTTTACTGGTGGTTAAACTAAAAAAATAATCCTTTAAATAAAATAAAAACATGTATAAAATATATATTATGTACATATTTAGACATTTTATCATATAATTCTTAATAATGATTTTTTAGAGCCTTTTGGAATATGAAAAATGTGGTTATCACTTTTTCTTTTCAAAATTTTTTATTTTATTCTCTTCCCTGCTTATAAAAGGTCACCCCCTTTCCTCTCCTAATAATACTTCCAAAACCTTTTGGATCAAAAAATACCTATCAATATCTATTAATTAATTCCATATCCCCATAAAAATGGCCTTTTTATCATAAACAAATCTAGTAAGGATTTAGGTATAATCCTAAAGAGGTGGTAGGAGAAGAGATACTGTTCTTAATGGAGCATTTTTGTTTTGTTTCTTACTTCACCTCCTTCAAATATTCATAAAAAATAATAATATAATAACACCATTATCACCCATATTATATTTTATTATGTTAATGTAATAACATATATACATATCCTCTTCCATCAAATGGGAAATGAAACCATCATTCCTGTGTATGGTGGACTACCACCTCACAGAATAAAATAATTCATTTTCCATGATCTCCACACATGACTATTAATAATTATGAAATTAATGTTTAAATATGATATTAAGAAAATATTTATAATTATAAAAATATAATTTATCATTTAATTTTTACCTTTCCATTCACTAAGAAATGATAATGTCATTCATGTGTATGTGTGGACTACCACCTCCATGAAGCGATGTGATTCTTTTTTGACCACCACATAACATAGATAATATATATAATTATATTTAATTAAATAATATGGTATTTAATATATTATGGTCATTATGTAAATATCAAATAATACTTAGATTATTTCCATAATGATTGTTGAAAAATGGAAACGTTAATCATGTCTGCATACGGTCTATGGTCTCCATGATTGTAATGTAGTTCATCTTTCATAACCAAATTTAATGATTAGTTTTAAAAGTATTATTTTTTAATAAATATGTTAAATATTTCATTATTATTATTATATATATTTTGAAAAAATTAACTCTTTTACCACATTAAACACACCAAAGCTATTTCGAAATAATGAACTAAACGTCCTCAAAACACCCGACATGGACTTACCTGATTAAATATTTAAATCTTCTATTAAAAATAAATAAAATAAATTATTTAATTATAAGTTATTAAATATATAAAAGGGGATTAATAAATAAAATAATTTATATAATTTTATTATAATGGAGCTAAAATACATACATTGAAATTCTGGACTCAAGGTAAGGGACTTCACCTCAAGTTTCCATCAATGAAGGCATATTTTAATGTTATGGACCTAATTTATTTTATATGGATTATATACTACTCTTGTTAAAATTTATATCATGAATAATTCATACATAATTGTATTATATGTTTTAATTTTAATTATTTCTTCCAAGGGGATATGACATGAAAGTTACCAAGTGGTAAAAAATTTCATAACTGAATTAACTTTCTTTGGGATATATTACTTATTCATTGTCTTTAAAATTATAAGATTGTGTATATAAAAAAATTATTGTATTTATTCATTGAATAATTCCCAATTCAATATTATGATAATTTTAAGGGTTTCTCATATCAAATTATCATCTTTGGGACATATGTTATGTTATATACATATATTCTTTTATGAGGTGTATTTACTACCCCTATGACATTTTATATCATGAATATCCTTATGTAAATGATATTTAAAGTTTCTTATGATTTTATTATTTCATAGGGCTAATGATTGAGGAGTTACTAAAGTGGAAAAGGCTTACTTATGCAATCTCATTCCTTTTCAGGATTGTTTATGTTCATGGTTCTTTTAGAGGAAAAAATATGATCTTATATTATTGAACCACATATATTTTCTTCTTATATAGTTATGAATATAGTTCACCTATTTAAATTCAATTTACTCCATTATTAATTGATGAAATATCAATAAATTGGTTTTTAAGTGTCACTGGTCTCGAATCTTTATTTCAGATCAAGAATCTTTCTTTAATATCAATGTTTACTAAAATATTTTCAAAAGATTTTTTATAACATAAATGATTTCCTAAATCTATTTTCATGATATTTTACCTTATTATACAATGTTTTAAAATAGAAATTTCTTAACATTTTCTAAATGGTTCACTTTGACTCCCCTCATAAAATTTCTCAAAAAAATATTTATTTTTACCATTTACAACAAGAATAGATTTTCCCACCATCATGGGCACTAAATATTTTAAAGATTGATTTTTAATTTTCATAGGTTGTTTTAAAATAAATTTATTTATTTAATTTTTTGAGAGAGTTTTAGAATTTAAATAATTATTTTCAAAATGGAAAGTATATTTTCCTCAAAAAAATGTTCCAAGTGATCTTTCAAAATCATTTTCCATCTAAGATAACATCCTTTGATGTTACTCAAAGTCAAAACTTTATTTTCCTCAAGAATTTTTTTAATGCTATTTTAATGGTATTTCCATTCATCAATATCAACAATCCTTAATGTTAATTATCCTCCACTAGGATATGTTTAAATGATATCATCCTTGTTCTTTATCTAGATGGATTATAATTGTTTTAAGTTATTATCATATAACCCATTTATTTTCCATGGGTTAATGAAGTTATGAAAGTGAAGATGATCGTTTTATGATTTTTTTTGGTGAAATACAATATTTAATGTTTTATTAAGCAAGGATTGGTCGTTTTTTGAAAAACCAAGGATGGTTGATTACATTATTAACCAAGAACTTGTGGTTACATGATAATCCATGGATTTTTGGTTATTTTATAAACCTAGGATGGGTGGTTCTATAAAAAATTAAAGATAGGTGGGTGTGTGATGGCCCTTTAATGCATTGGGTATGGAATTTAACCATATGGTTATTCCATTTTTAAGAGAGATTGTAAGAGTGATATGGAAATGATGTCCCAAAGTCACCTACATGATTTATATATACTTTATATGGGGTTTTACATAAATATTATTATTTCTCAAGGTAATTTAATCATTATATTTTAAATAAAAGCATTTTCTACTTCTTATGGGTTAAAATATAAAAGTTTTTAATAATTACTATGATCAATATTGACATCCCATGGATCATAATTATTTATTAATATGACTATTTCCTTTAATAAATATTTATTAAATGTTTCATGATTGATTATGCCTGTATCAATGGGTATTAATTTTCTTAATTTGTGCTCAGGAACTTTTTTTATGTCATTATTCCATTATACTTTTCTTATGCACATTGATGATATTCAATTTTTAATACTTATGTTTACCCTCACTGAGCATTTGATCTCACTCTTCATGTGTTTAATTTTCCCCAGTTTATCAAGAGGGGTGTAAATTGAATTATATATAAAAGGTTTTCATATGGATAATGATGGTGACTTAATGTGAAATAATAAAAGATGGGTATAGTGGAAAAATTAATCTCTTTAGGTCATGGGGAATTGATTATATAGGAGTTTTTCTTAATTCTATAAAACACTTAACCTAAAATGTTTATGGGTATATAAGTGATCCAATATTTCCTTTTGATGATTTATGTTTTTGATGGAAAAAAATTAGGTTTAATTTATTGGTATCAGTCTATTAATTCAAAGTTTTTGTTTTTAGTACTGGATTTGGGAGTGTGGGTTCGGGGCTCTTACATTTGGTATCAGATCTAGGTTTAAATAAATTTTGAGATTTTAATATTTTCATGAAAGGTTTTCTTAAGACTTATAGATTCCATCATGGGTTTAAAAGTTTAGATTTAATCATAAGTTAAAAGTCTTAGAAACCAAATTTGAGGTTTTAAGTGATGATATCTTAAAGCAATTAATGACATTTTGGGAGATGTTTTTTTTGTTTCAGTATATTTAATGCTTTGGTTTAACAAGAATTATTCCTTTATATTTTTTCGAAAATAGTTTTAATGTATTGATAACCTTCATGGTTTATATGTTATTTTATATTGAGTTAATTATTTAAACACATATTTTATCATATAGATGACAAGGGGGTTGAAAATTTATTTAGTGACTAAGTGGTTAATTTTATTTTAGAAGAAGATCACTATAAATTTTATAATATAAGCAGAAAGGTATGTGATAACCTTTGAGGTTAAAACACTCTTTAATATTGAGTATATTGAAGTTATTAGGGATATAGGGTTATTAATTTATGGAATTATTTAGTTTAAATTTTGGTCATTATAGTTTAATTTTATATATTATTGTATTATTTCATCGTATGAAGATTTATTCATTTTAAGAAACATTTTTCCTTATGCTAAAAATTTTGGTTTTTGATAATGTATAAATATATAAGGAATATCTATTTATTCCATTTATATTTATTTTATTCTTTAAAATTTTATTTTAACACTTCAGGAATGAAAAAAAATCATCTCAAATACTCATCATTTTGAGAAAAATTGATATTGTGGTGGAAATTGATTATAGGATAAAATTATACCTACTTAGTATATTACTTTATATTATTATTCTATATGGTAATAGAATTACTAAACTCTTGGAAAATGAAATTATAATAAAAAATTGTCATATTACCATCATTTCATAGGAAATCGATGGTCTTGTTCACACTTCTTCGATTTATGGTTTTGTGGATGTTGACTTTCTCTTCATCATTCGCTTTCTTATGATCAATGATCTCGGTCACTCTCCATCATTAATTTTGAATTAAATTTTTCTTCCATGTCCATATATTTACTTACCACATATTTTTTTCCTACGTATAAAAATATTTATATATTATTCCAAATGACCTCCGTACAACCCTCTCTACCTTTTTCAAGTGGAATTTTTATTAACCATTTTTATGATGTGGGATTTCAAGAAATGTATTTTCAAATATAAACCCCTATATTAATGAGTTCAATTTAAAAAATTTGAGATTTTAATTTATTAAATGGGGAATAATATATCACCTAGAGACTTTAAAATAAGAACATTACGTTTAATAGTGTATTCGACATGCAACACCAAGCTAAATGACCCGTAAAATATACGACTGTTATAACCTAGCTGTTAAATTGGAGGGTATGAAGAGTAGTAACCACTTTATTAAATATATATATATATATATATATTAATCAATATAAATTTATTGATAAATTTTTATTAAATAATCAATTAATTTTAAGTAAAGTGATTTTATTCTTCAAAAATATGTTATCTTCAAAAAAGATTTTTATTTCTTTTTGTGAAAAAAATATCATAATTAATTTATAGATATTTTAAAAAATTTACTTATAAAATTAACTTAATTTTTAAATCTTCATATCATAATTAACTTAGGGTAAAATTTTGGGATTATTTGGAAAAAAAATGATTTTTCAATGAATAGTAAAAAATACTGATTTTTGTAAATGTGTCATTTCTTTTCAGTAAACTAAGTAATTTAAAATTCTCATTATGTTTTTAATATTATTTAAAGTAAAATAATTATTATTTATTTATATTTAATCCAATTAATGTAATTTTAACTATATTTATATTTTATTTAAGTATAAAATTATTTTTGGGTTTAAAAACACATTTTTCTGAAAACTATTTTAAAATGCATAATTTTTATCCATTTTAATTAATTAAAATAAACCCTAATGAAAAATAATTTATATATAATTTATATATTATATAAATATTAATATTAATTAAAATTTATATAATTATTATAACCATTCATAGAGTTTATATAAAATCATCATATGCCAAAAAAATAATTTTTTTGAAAACACGTTTTTCATCAGTTTTGTGGGTTTTATTTTAAATTAAATTATCACACTTTTGTTAATTTAATTTGAGAAAATAGATTTCATATTTTGAATAATAATAATAATCATATATATTATATAATAATTTCAACTAAATGTTTTCCATAATGAATAGAGAAAATAGTGGAAAAATTTATTGTTGTTATAGTGAAAATGGATTTACTGGGGGTAAACTAAAAAACAAGTTTTAAAATGACAAAAAAAGTTCAATAAAATATATTTTATGACCATATTTATATATTATCTTATAAAATAATATATAATTTTCTATTTTCAATCCTTTTTTAATTTAAAAAAATGTCAGTGTCACTTTTTTTCAAAAATTCAAAGTGTGCTGTTACCCCCACTTTTAAGTGGCCACCTTCTATACTCTCCTCTTCACACTCCCATATACTTTTTTCTCACAATATACCTACCCAAATACCTTTCCCACATTCCTAACCACTTCCTAGAATCCTTTTATTGAGCATAAATCTAATATTTTAAGCCTTTAGGTATAATCCTAAAGAGGTGGTCTGGAGAAGAGGTGTCATTCTTAACTAAGAATTTTTATTTTGTTTCTTCCTCCACCTCTTTAAAATATTATTCAAACATGCTGATATAATATCACCGGTATCTCCGATATACTTATATTTTTTTATTTTAATTTAATAACTAATATACATCACCTCTTTTATCAAATAGCAAACGAAACCATTGTTCATGTGTACGGTGGACTACAACCTTACAGACCAATGTAATTCGTTTTCCATGACCACCTATCATGAATATTAATAATGATAGAATTAATATTTATATATTTTATTCATTTAATATTTATCTTTCTTAAAATATGATATATCATTTAATTTTTAACTTTTCATTCACAGGGAAATGATAACATCGTTCATGTGTATGTATGGACTACCGCCTTTACAAAGCGATGTGACCATTTTTTAATAACCAAATCATATTGATGATATATATATATATATTCTTAATGAAATAATATTTTATTTATGATATTATTTTTATTATTTAAATATAAAATAATAATTACCTTCTTTCAGTGGTGATCAAGGAAAAATGGAAAAGTTACTCTTGCGTATGTAAGGTCGACCGTCTCCATGACTGTAACACAATTTGTTATTCATAAATATATTTATTGAGTGGTTTTAAAAGTAAAATTGATGAATAAATATGATAACTATTTCATGATTATTATTATATATATGTTTAAGTAATGAACTCTTTCTTCATGGTCAACACACTGAATCCGTTTTGAAATAATGAACTAGATGTCCTCAAAATAACTGACATGGACTTAACTGATTAAGTATTTAAATATTACATTAAAAATAAATAAAATAAATGATTTATGTATAATGTAATAAACCTGTAAATTTTTTTTAATAAATAAAATAATTTATATAATTTTATTATACAAGATAAAAAACATAAATGGAAAGTATGGACTCAAGGAAAGGGACTTCCGCTCAATTTTCCTTTATTGAGGCATATTTTAATTTTGTGCACATAATTTATTTTATAGTGTGTATATACAAACCATTATACATATAATATCAAGAATAATTCATAAATTATGTCATTTTATTTTAAAATATAAATTATCTCATCCAAGTGGATTTTAATTGAAAGTTACCAAGTGGTAAATAATTTCATAACTCAATTTCCTTTATTTGGGTTATATTACTTCTTAATTATCTTTGATATTATAAGATTATGTGTCTAATTACTTTTTATTATACTAATTTAATCACTTTTTTTACATGTATTTACATTTGATACACGTAATTGGTTCATTTATTAATTCTTACTTCAACGTTATGATTATTGTAAGGGTTCCCCATCTCAAATTTTCTTCTTTGGGACATATGTCATGTTATACACCTATCTTATTTTATGAGGAGTATATACTTACCATTTGATATTTAATATCATGAATTTTATTATGTTCACAATATTTAATGTTTCCTCTGATGTTATTCTATCATGGGGCTTATAATTGAGGAGTTACTAAAGTTGAAAAGGCTTATTGATATAATCTCTTTTATTTTCATGATTTTTTATGTTGAATGTTTTTTAAGGAGAAATAATATAATATTATTTTATTAAACCACATATATTTTATTATTCTATCGTTATGAATTTTTTTCACATGTTTAAATTCAATATACTCCCTTTTTTAGTGGAGAAATATAAAGAAATTTGTTTTTAAGTGATACTAGTCTTGTATCTATCTTTTAGATCTAAAATCTTTCTTCCAATTCAATGATTTCTAAAAAAAATTGAAAGTGTTTTTTTATGAAGATAAATGATTTTATAAATATATTTTTTAGAATCTTTGAACTTGTTTTAAAATGTTATAATCATTAAATTTCTTAACATTTTCCAAATGGGTCACTTTATCTCCCTTTATAATGTTTTTGAAGAGAATTTTTATTTTTAAAATTTATGACATGAATGGATTTCCTCTCTTTCATAGCCACTCAAAGTTTAAAATATTCATTTTCAAGTTTCAAAAGTTATTTTCAAAGAAAATTATTTCTTTAATGTTTGATAGTTTTTTCTATTTTAAATATTTTTTTTCAAAATGGAAAGTATATTTTCCGCATGAAATTTTCCAAGTGATCTTTCAAAATAATTTTCCATCTAAGATGACATCATTTTATGTTACTCAATGTGAAAAGGTTATTTTTTATAAATAATTTCTTTAATGATATTTTAATGGTATTTATATTCATTAATATCAATAACCCTTGTTGTTACTTATACTCCACTTGTATAATTTTAAATGATACCATCCTTATTCATTCTCTGGATGGATAATCATTATTTTAAGAAATTTTCAGGGAACTCATTTCTTTTACATGGGTTAATAAAGTTATGAAAATAATTATGATTATTTTATGATTTTTATATTTAAATTAATACTTCCTTTTTTGTGATTATTTTATTGTTCTTGGGAATTGTAAATGTTGATGGGTGGTTCTGTTATAAACCAATTATGGTTAGTTACATTATAAACCAAGGATGGGTGGTTCTATACTAAACCAAGGATTGGTGGTTAGGTTATTAACCAAGGATGTGGGTTAAATGAAAAAACAAGTATGGGTGGATATGGTATTAGCTAATAATGGGTGGTTCTATGATAAAATAAGGATGGGTGGGTCTATGATAGACTTCCAATGTATTAGGTATGGAAGTCGATGTATGGTTATTCCATTTGTAAGAGTGATTCTAAAAGTGGTGTGTGAATGATTTCCCAAATTTATATGCATGATTTATTTATTCTTTCTATGGATTTTTATAGAAATATTATAATTTATCAGGGTAAGATAATGAGTTTTTGTCTAAATAAAAGTATTTTATACTAATTATTGGTGAACAACTATGGGTTTTTAATGATTCCTTTGATCAATATTGACATCATATGGCTTGTGATTATTTATTCCTATGAATATTACCTTTAGTAAATCTTTATTCCATTTTTCATGATTTTTGACCCAAATATTTATAGGAATGAATTTTATTAAATTATTTTCATGAAAATTGATTATTTAGTCTTACCCTTATACTTATCTCATTCTCATTGATGACATTAAATTGCAATTGATTATGTTTACCCTTACCAAGAATTTGATCTCACCCTTATTATGTTTCTCTTTCCCTAGGGTATCAAGAATGATATTAAATGAATTTTTTATAGTAGGGTTTTATATGGATGATAATGATGATTTAATGTGAAATAAGGAAAGCAAGGTATAGTGGGAAAAGAACTATATTTAAGTCATGGGGAATTGATTATGTAAGAGTTTTCCCTAGTCCCTTAAAACTATAAACCTAAAAGGTTCGTGGGTATGTAAGTGATCAAATATTTCCTTTTAATGATATAAGTTTTGCATGAAAAAAATTGTGTCTCATTTTTTTGGTATCAATCCAGAAATGTAAAGTTCATGTTTTAGCACTAGATACAAGGTTGTGGGTTCAAGGCTATTATACTTCAGCCACATAGATAAAATTATATAAATGGAATTCATTGTATCTTATATAGTCCAAAATATCTTATGTGTGTAAGATAAATACATTTTACAAAATTCTAAATCCTTCTCCAAGTATTCATAAAGGAAATATCTTAACTTGTAAATAAATTTACTTACATGGGTCTTCGTAAAATATAAGTCTTTGAAAGATAAATGACTTTTTCATTTCTTTTTCATTTTCACAACACATGTAGAATTCCTTCTTCTCAAATCTTGGCTACTTAAAAAACAATTTCTACCCTTCTAAAAAACATAAAGACATCTCAAAGACATTGTAGACTACATTAATCTATAAACTAACACATGTCTTTTATTCAATTTAAGATTGAATCATAAATCATTATAACTATTTTTGTATTTACAAAAAATACAACATCATACCCACAAGGGTTAAATACCTCTATTCTTAAAAAAATTTACAAAGGAAGTCGTGCTATATTTATCCTATCATTTTTAAACCATATATAGTTTACCATAAATCATATAGGTTCAATAACAATATAAAATTATATAAAATAATAAATATGAACTTGCTCCATCTCTATAATGGTAATTATGACAACATCTCTTCTGGAATTTCATTTTCATATAAAGTGACAACTGTGATAAAATTTTAGGAGACCAATTTTATCCAAATGGGACAAGTACTCAGTACCAAATTCAACAAATAACTCAATAATATATCACTCTACAATACATCCTTTTGTTTGAATTTAATTTTCGATAACCCCTTTTAGATTATTCATATATTATTCAATGAGATACATCTATCGATATTGTATAGGACCACATGGTAAAATCTCTCCAACCAATTGAATACTTATGTTAACAATTGTATCAAATAATAAAAATGGGAATAACATCTCCAATTCACAAAATATAATAAAAATTTACTTTACCATAGTTAGAAACACCATCAGTCTATAACTTTACTGTTTTTAACCTGAAAATAGAACAAAATACTAATTAATGTGTATTGGATATTTTTAAGTAGAATGAAAAGTAAATCTAGTGGTATTTAATTATTCACTATAACATTAAAGTCAATTTATTGTAATCCCTTTAACTACAAATCGTTCATCAGCATAAAACTATTAATATTTGATGAATACCCCTATGAAACCTTTATAGAATTAAGGAAGTTTAAAACTAAAATCTTCTATTCCCGGAAAGAGTGTAAGCTACTAGAGGAAGAAAATTATGTCTTTCACCCTTCATCAATTCCAAATTTTCTCTTATCCCCTTAAAAATAAATTCCTACCAAACCTTAATTCCATCTTTTGTTTTTTTTTGTTGAATTTAGTTACAAGTTAATGAAACTATCACATATATTTTTTTCTATGTGTATGATAAGAAAATAGAATATTATTAAAAAAATATGGTAATTCAAATAAAAAATTGATCCGTTTTTCAATCCATTACTGTATGTTTTTTTAAGGGGGTTTACCAAAAATTCTGACAAAATATTTTATTTTCTTAAACTGTTCATCACCTATTAAGAGAAAAATTGGTGTACCTTCTTCTAAAATTATTTAATGTATTATAAAAACTATATTCAAATAATTCTTAAACATAACTATATATGTAACTTCATTAAAAATGGGACACCCTAACATTCCTTAAATGTTACCCAAAAACAAATTTCCATAAGCATGAATGCTAATTATCATCTTAAACAACATGGGTATCAACATGAAATATTCATTTCTACTAGCACCATAAAACATAAATATTTAATACCACACCAATTTCATATATTTGGGTAATTTAGACAAATAAAAACCAATATAATTTCCTAGTTATTTTAGTCATATTATTAACATAGTAAACATAATGTATTTTTCATTCATGCATAACCACGGTAGAAAGTTATAATTTACTTACATAATCAACCATGTATACTAAGTGTTACTATATCGAAAAAAAAGATTCATTTTGTCACATCTATGATCTTGTTTTTAAGTATTTTTCTATTTTATCTTTGGTCTATATTTTCCTCTTGGTTTTCCTTTGAATTTTGGGGTAAAATGGAGAGTTTTGGGAGAAAAGGCTCCTTCGCACGGTTGGATCACAGTTAGTAGTAATTGTCTTCCCAACCGAGGAAACCATGTAGTATGAGATAGAACCTACCACATGGAATATTCATAGTCATGTGGATTGGCCCATGTAACTGTGCACAGGTCTTCCTTCAGATATAATGCTCTGTATGGTTACCACATGGTTTACCAAACCATGTGGACTAACCGTGTGTGGCATCTTGATCATTAAAATTTCTCTCTCCTATCATTTTCAATGCATAAACCACATCATTTTTCCCTCCTTCAGGATTCCTCACCCTAGGCATGCCTTTTCCTCATTCCACCTCCCGTGTAGCTTCATTTTTGTGTTGAATTTAGGGTGGATCCTCCTCGAATCATCAAGTAAGCTTTCTTTCTTCTCCCAATCTCCCTCCATTATAGAATTTCCTATCTTCTTTTTGGGGTTTCCTCTTCTCCAGACCTAGGGTCCCAAATTTAGGGTTCTATTTTTATTTTTTTGGTTCGATCATTTGGATTAGGGTTCGATTTTACATCCTTGTGGTGAGATCAAGGTGTTGTTGGAGTTTCACACCAATTTCTGTAACTTTCTCCACCTGAGGAAGGTAATTATATGCTAAAAAATTGCTTGATTAATTTATTAGGCTTGATTGTGTTCTTTATAATGTTTTATGATTTATAAGTGTGGTGTGAAAGTATCCTTTTAAGAGATTGCAGAGGAAATTGATTATAAGATGGAATTTACATGTTAAAATGGTGTATTCTTGATATGATCACTTGTTTTGTTCTTTTGAAATGTTTTAATAATTTATTAAATGATTTATTAAATTGGGTTTGTGGTTTGGATCATGTTTGGTAAGAGTTATGGTGTGAGTTTTGGTTTTAGAAAGAGTTTTGAGTATAAAAATGATAACATTGGTCTGTGTAGTTCCTTGTTTGGCTTGTGTAATGTGTAGGTGATATTATATGTAAAATGTGAAACTTATTGATCACTAAGGGAAGCTTGGTATCTAGGATGGAGTACTAGGACTAGTGTGATAGTGATACGAAAGTGGCTATGGCCCATTTCCACTTGGTGGGATTGATGATTAAAACACTATAAAAATATTGCTGATGATTGGAGACCAATAGAATTTTCAAGGATTCTCCTCTCTAGTGGCTTGTGCATAAAAATTTAGATGGTTTTTATTCCTATGACACTTTCCCCCAAGATTTAAGGTTATAGGGATACATCACTAGCAGTTACCCATAGGGGATCTCCCATATTTGGTGCTCTTTGACTACGTTGCACTTATTTTTGGCATACAGTGTGGCATTTGGGTTTATATAAAAGAAAACGTGTTTTTATTTAAAAATTTCATTCCATTAAATTTGTCTTCACTAAATATAATTTCCTTTAAATTTTCCAATCATTTTCTTTAATTTATTAAACTTTATATTTTATTTATCATTAAATGTTTAGATCATGGAAGCCTTCTAGGTGGTATCCTATTGGGAAATATCTCACACCCTTCTTACACCCATGGTTGTAAGTAGGGTTGGTTATGTTTGATATAGGTAAGGGTAAATATTTTGGTGATGGTGGTTTAGTATTTTGTGATCTTCTTGGGAGGTGTTGATATTATGGGTTGGGGGAGGTCTTCCCATTTTCTTATAGTAGTTTTTGGAGATGGTTTCATTTTCCCTTTTCTCATGGTATCCCTCCTTTGGTTTTGTATAAACTTGTAGACTTAGGAATAAAAACTTGAAAATCCTTGTTTGGTTTGGTTTTCCATATTTGGTTAATTTTAAATGATTGATTGTTTTATATTTGTATGTTTGGGTAAATTGTTCCCTCTTATTAATATTGATATCCGGGCACTTATGCCAGCCTGTGGGGATCAATAAAATCTTTAGGGCCTTGCTAAGGATTTGTTCAGGCACCCATTCAGATGAAGACCCAGCCTGGTACATGAAATAATGGTATCAAAGTAGGTTTATCTATTTGGTTCATGTTATTTTTTATGAGTCTGGATAGACAAGAGTTAGGACTATCGAGGCTCGTAGTTCTTGTTGTGAGTAGGGTTTATGGCCAGCACACCTCCCGACAGACCTTGAGTTGTTATGGGATGTTGGGATGTTGGTTTGGAATCTCCTCTAGGTGGGACATTTAGTCTGAAAACAATATGTGGACATGGGGTGGGGGTGAATTTATTTGGTCATTACATTACTTTGTCATGTTTTTTTATTGATGTTTGTTATTTTTGTTGAAATTTTTCAGATCTGTTGTGCTAATGGTTTTCTCATGCGACTGTTTCTTTTTTTAGAAACAGGAATCCCTAGAGAGTTCCCCTAAAACCACACAAAGAAGCCAGAGAGATTTATCCCTCACCACTTAATCAGAGGTTGGTATATGTTGTGGTTTGGGATGTTTAGGCTCTAGGATGGGATAAGGTCTTTCACCTACTTCAGTTAGAGAGGATGAACCTGGTCCTCGAGGGGAAAAATAATAGGAGTTTCTTAAAAAAACCTCCTTCCTTATAAGGTGTCTTGGAGCCTCAGGAAAAAGAGGAGTGGATCAAGAATTTTGAGTGCATGTTTGAGTTTATGGACACTCTTAAAGAGGTCAAGGTGAAGTGTGCTTCATTTTTGATAGAGGGTCCCAGTCGAAGGTGGTGGGAGTCCTTGATTAAAGATGGGAAGCATGTGCAGATGAGCTGTAAGTACTTCAAGGTAGTCTTCAACAACCATTCCTTCCCTAAGGTCTTGGCATATGATAGATCCTTAGAGTTCACAGATCTTGTCTAGGGGGACCATTAAGTGATGAAGTATGCCAACTGTTTTTCTATGCTGGTCCGTTATGCCCTTGAAATCATCTCTAATGAGCAGATGAAGGCTTAAAGGTTTGATAAAGGTTTAAATCCAGAGTTTTATTCTTGGATTTTCTTGTTCAAGTTGAAGACCTATTGTGAAGTTTTTGACCGAGCTACTATGGTGGAGATTGACTATAAGGGTAGGTCAAGTTCCTTTGGGTCCATTTTAGTGATGGAAAGTGGTAGTTCATCAGAAACGAAGAGAAAAATGATGAGAAAGGGAAAAAGGGTGGTGTTAGTTCAGGCCATCCTTCCAAGAATCCATCATATGTGGCTTCCGATTCAGGGTCCATCGTGTTCCATCAATACAGTAGGGTGGAACACACTCGGCCTACTTGTATGTATCCTCCCAAAACTTGTAATCTATGTAGAGCGTTGGGTCACTTTAAATGATTTTGTATAGTTTTACATTCTTATCAGGGAGTTGCAGGATCAGTGGCTTCCAGGGGAATGAAATATCTGTCTGAACCATCTAGGATGGTGGGATCTCTGTATGGTGCTCTAGGTGGTAGGACTAGATCAACTTCTTGTCAGAGTCATCTCAGAGTAGAGCCTCATGCTAGTGGTTGTGGTCAGACTCAGGCAGATACCAGGCACCTTCAGGTTGTGGAACAGGCACTAATAGGACCAGATGCAGGGCCCTCGGCCGTTTGAGGTACGATTTTGATTGCATCTTCTATGGTTGTCGTTATTTTTTAGACTAGTGCTTTAGTTTCTTTTATATTTTCCTACCTTGTGAATATTTTGAATTTTCCAGCTGATATATTATCTTTTGTGATGGAGTTTCTGATATCATTAAGAAAAAAGAAGGACTAGGGCCTTAGGTGCCTATTGTGTGTGATTTAAGTGTCAGGGGTTGAGGTGTAATGGGGCTTCCTAGTCCAAAATATGGACCTGTTTGACATGACCCTTGACATAGACTGTATGGGTAATTTTTGAGAGCACGTTGATTGTTTTCGGTAGTGAGTTAGTTTCATGGAACCTGATGGAAGTGCTTAGGTTTTACTCAGAGAATGGGATCCTTGGTTGGGTCAATCTTGACCTCCACTCCCAGAGTTGGGAAATATTGCCATAAAATTTTCATCGCTTGTGTTGGAGGAGGATGGTAGTGCTCCTGAGGGTGAATTTCCTCAGGTAGTGGATGAGTTCTTGGAGGTTTTCCCAGATGATTTTTCAGGGGTACCCCCAGAGTGGGATGTAGAGTTCTCGATTTAATTGGAAATAGGAACACAAATGATATATCTTCCCTTATATCGTATGGCCCCCACCAAATTGAGGGAATTAAAGATACAATTGGAAAATTTGGAATCCAAATGGTTCATTCACCCGAGCATCTCTCATTGGGACACTCCTATTTTGTTCATGAAGAAGGCCAATGGATCTCTCAAGTTTTGTATCAACTACCATAAGCTTAATAACATAACAATCAAGATTAAGTAATATTTTCCTCGAATTGATGATTTTTTTGGCTAGATAAAAGGGGAAAAGTGGTTCTCCAAGATCGATTTACATTCGGGTTACCAACAAGTCAGGGTGAATGATGTGGATATCCCAAAAACAGTTTTCTAAAGAAAGTATGGCCACTTAGAGGATTTTTTTCATGCCTTTTGGATTTACAAATTCTCTAGTAGTATTTATAGCGCTCATGAATTGGTTGTTCCAATAGTATCTCAACTCCTTAGTTTTGGTATCTATGGATGACATCCTAGTATATTCTATATCTGAATAAGGGCACATGCATCATTTATGGATTGTGTTGGGAACCTTATGGGATCATCATCTTTTTGAAAATCTCTCAAAGTGCACTTTATAGATCAGGGAAGTGATGTTTATGGGCCACGTCATCTTGGATAAAAGAATTTCAGTGGACCCTGATATAATCAGTGTAATTATGTCATGGTAGTAAACGAAAAACATGTTTGAGATCATAAGTTTTCTCGAACTTGCAGGTTATTATAGGCGGTTCATTTGGGATTTCTTGCATCTTACCTCCTCTACGACCACACTCACCCAAAAAGGGGTTAAGTTTTAATGGATCTCGGGATGTCTAGAATCTTTTGAGGAGCTAAAGTGGCGGTTTACTACCGAACCCATGTTGATCTTGCTAGAATCAGGAAATAGTTATGTGGTTTATTGAGATGCTTTTTTTATGGGCCACAGGTGTGTTCTTATACAAGATGATCACGTGGTGGTATATGGTTCTCACTAATTTTGACCAAATGAGAAGAATTACTAGACACATGACTTGGAGTTAGCAATGTTGATTCATGCCTTGAAGAGAAGGCATCACTACATCTTTGGGGAGAAGTTTGTGGTCTACTCTGATCATAATATCTTAGATTACATATTTTCACAGAAGGAACTCAATCTAAGGTATCACCACTGGATCAAATATTGGCAGTGGTTTGACTTTGATATCATTTATACCCTGAGAAAGTGTAATGTGGTGGCTGACACCTTGATCAAGAAGGCGTTAGTCTAAGCATTGAGGAAGTCCAGCGATGAGTGGACTTTGGTGGGGCTCTTTCCCCAAAAGCACTTGGAGACTAAAGAGAGTTGCATAGGTGTGTCCTTGGAAAGCATTCAGTTAACTCCTTCTCTTATGGAGTTGATTTATTGGGAGAAACCTGGTAATGATTTGTGTTAGTGGTACATGTATTTTCTTCATTATGGGGATACTTCCTCTGATTGGTCATTGTCTCTTGAGTGAATTTTGTCTTTCAAGGGCCATTTTGTGATGTCGTTATCTTTGAGGAAGGTGGTGATGCAAGAATTCCACTAGTATCAGTGGTTCATTCATCCTGGTTCTACCAAGATGTATTATAATTATCCTAGATGGTTTTTGTGGCCAGGATTGAGATGGGACATAGTTGACTTCATCTTGAGATGTTGTATTTTTTAGCATTTGAAAGAAGAGTATCAAAGGCCCTCTTGTTTGGTTCAGCATTCCCATTCCTACCTAGAAGTGGGATGAGATCTCCATGGACTTCATTATCAGATTACCTCATACACTTCGAGGAAGGAAAACTATTTGGGTAGTAATTGACCATTTGACCAAATCATCCCACTTCATTCCAATAAAATATTTTGCAAAGGTGGATGATATGGGATGGTTCTATGTTTAGGAAGTGTTCAGGATTCATGGTCTGCCATCAGCAATCATCTATGATAGAGACCCTTGCTTTACTTCTCGATTCTGAGAAAGAATTCAAAAGGCATTGGGGTTACATGTAAAAATGATCATGGCATACCACCCCCAAATGGATGGTCAGATAGAATAGGAAAATAATATTCTAAAAGACATGCTCAGTGCATATGTTTTGGATTTTGTAGGTTCAGGGTATAGCCATTTGGGATTGGTTTAATTTACTTCTAATAATAGTTTCTAATCCTCTTTTTGAATGGATCCCTTTAAGGTGATCTATGGTCGAACTTGTCGGTCTATATTATGTTTTTCTGATTTAGGTGAGACCTAACTTTTGGGGTCGAGCCTTGTATAAGAGACATTTGAGAAAGTCAAGATGGTTAGGCAGTCGTTATTGTTAGCTCAGAGTCCCCAAAAATCTTATGTCAGTCATAGGTGATAAGATATGGAGTTTGCTTTGGGTGATTAGGTATTCCTAAAAGTGTCCCCTCATTTGGGTCATCGTCACCTGGGGAAGTAGGGAAAGCTAACATTAAGGTGTTTTTGACCTTTCAAGATTACCGAGAGGATTGAAAAGGTGGCATATTGGTTAGATTTTCCTTCTCAGTTGGCATCGGTTCATGGTGTGTTTCTTTTCTCCCAACTAAAGAAGTATAATATAGACCCGTGTCATGTGTTGAATTTGGAAGATCTAGAATTGGAGATCGATTTATTAGTGTTTGAATGGAAAATATGGATAGTGGATTCTCAAGAGAAGTTGATTCGTGGAAACTATATTCTGTTTGTATGTGTCCTTTGGAAGTATAGAAATGATACACATGAGACCTAGTAGCGGAACTCTTGGGTTGAGCAAGAGTAATTGTTTTTATTTTTTGATCAATTTTTGGTTTGAATTTCTAAGGGTGGAAAGTTTTCATGGTGGGGATATTTGTCACATCCATGATCTTGTTCTTAGGAATTTTTCTATTTTATCTTTGGTCTATATTTTCCCCTTAGTTTTATGTTGAATTTTGGATAAAAAATGGAGAGTTTTGGGAGGACAGGTTTATGTGCACAATTGGTGCACGGTTGGTAGTAACCTTACACGCAACCCAAGAAACTATGTGGTAAGAGACATAACCTACTACATGGCCTCTGCATGGCCAGGAACCTTGGCCCAAGTAACCATGCATAGGTATTCCTTCGTAAAGAATGCTCCGCATGGTTACTGCTCTATTTACCAAAATGTGGGGACTAAGCGTGTGTGGCATCTAAGTCATTAAAATTTCTCTCTCCTCTAGTTTTTAACCCCTAACCCACCTCATTTTTTCCATCCTTCAGGATTACTCACCCTAGGTGCGCCTCTACCTCCTTCCACCTCCTTTAGATCTTTGATTTTTTGGAGGATTTAGGGTGAATCCTCCTCGAATCATCAAGTAAACCTTCTTTCTTCTCCCAATATCCTTCATCATCATCAAATTTTTATTACGAAAAATAAGGACAAAGTACAACGAAAAAAGATTCGCAAGGGAAGATCATAAAAAAAGGGGGATCATGGGGGCCTAAAATAGTGAAGACTAAGGGCATTTCCTCTAAGTATGTTAACACCCTCTGGTTTCAAACTATACATGTCCTGAAAAAATAAACACACCGTACCAAGAAATTCCATCGAAGCAAGGTAGTCTGTAGCTTTATTACCCTCCCTCCATGTATGAGAAACTTTGATATATCCACCAATTATGCCCCAACATTTTCTAATGATATACGATATCGACCAAGGAATAATACCCTTCCCATGAATTGCATTATGCAAGAGAATAGAATCCATTTAAGCTTCATTAATCTCCAAATTCCTCTATTTGCAAATGTTCAGCCCTGTGAGCAAGGCCACTACCTCGGCATGAAGTGAGTTACCCTTTCCAAGCTTGACAGAGAAATCCAGAAACACAGAACAACCACTATCACGTACAACACAACCCCCACGAATCAAACCATCAACACATGAGCCATCACTATTAAGTTTCAAACCCCTTGAAGGGGGATTCCAGCATACCCAGTTACCCAAATGTTAATCACACTGCTTAGGTGAAATCTGGGAATCTGGAATTAATTGCTGCAGAGAAGGCACCTCCATCCATCTGCCTAAAGCCCTGATGATATCCATGAGGAGAATTCTGATCCTGCAGATAATAAACCATCTGTTAGAAACCACTCCCTCATAGATCGATCTATTTCTTGCCTACCATAAACACTAACAGATGGCATGAAGGATAATCGTATGAGCCACTCTTTTAATGCCTCTCATAGCTGAGCCATGATACCAGCGATCAAGAAAAGGATGGTCAGCCATGGTTGGAGAGGATATAGTTGTGAACTATCCAAAATACTCCCACACCACATGAGCACATTCACTATCAAAGAACGGATGCTCTGAGATTTCTTCTTTATGATTAGTACAGCAAACACATATAGAGGCAATGTAAATCCCACAGTGTTTAACATTCTCATCCATGGAAACAGCACCATTTTGAATCCTCAAGACCAGAAAATTATACTTTTTGGGTATAGATTTAACCCAGAGGGCATCATTCCATGCATTAACCGTCTCCTACATATACAAGGTCTGGTGATAATCCTTTGTTGTGAAAAAATCATAAGGTGAAGGAGTAAAGACACACTTATCCAAGTCTGAGGATAACTCGATGAGGTTGAAAAGGGTCTGTTTTTCATTGTCTCCCAATCTCCTTCTATTCTAGGGTTTCCTATCTTATTTTAGGGGTTTAATCTTCTGAAGACCTAGGGTCGCTATTTTAGGGTTCTATTTTGATATTTTTGGTTCAATATTTTGGATTATGGTTAAATTTTACATCCTTGTGGTGTGATTGAGGTGCAGTTGGAGTTTTTCATTGATTTCCGGAACTTTCTTCACCTGAGGTTGATGATTCAATGCTTAAATGTTTCTTTATGAATTTATTAGTATTGATTGTGTTCTTCAGCATGTTTTATGAGTTATAACTGTGTTGAAAAGTGGTTTTTTAAGAGATTTCATATGCAATTGATCATAATATGGACTTTACATGTGAAAATGGTGTATTATTGATGTGAGCCCTTATTATGTTATTTTGAAATGTTTTAATAATTGATTAAATGATTTATTAAATTATATTTTTCATTCGAATCATAGTTGGAAATATTTTTGGTGGTTATTGGGTTTTAAAAAGAGTTTTTAGTATGTAAATGATAAATTTTGTGTGTGTAGTGCCTTGTTTGGCTCGTGCAATGTGTAAGTGATATTGTGTGTAAAATTTGAAACTTATTGAGCACTAAGGGAAGCCAGGGTAGCTAGGAGGGTAAACTGGGACTAGTGTTCTAGTGATACGGAAGTGTCTACATCCAAGTTTCACTTACTGGGATTGATAATGACAACACTAACTAAATAATGATAATGATTCGAGACCACTATAATTTTGGATCATTATCCTCTCTAGTGGTTCGTGCATGGGAATGTAGATGGTTGTCATTCCTATACAACTTTTCAACAATATTCTAGGTTATAGGGTCCTATCACTATGTAGTACCCATAGGTCCTCTCCCATATTTGATTAACTTTGACTAATTTTCACTTACCATCAGCATACGATGTGGAATTTGGGTTACTATAAAATAAAATGTGTTTTTATTTAAAAATTTCATTACTTTAAAGTTGTTTTCACTAAATTTGTTTTCCTTTAAATTTTTCTAGTATTTCCTTTAATTTATTAAACTTGAAAGTTTATTTTTCATTCAATTTTTAGTGCATGGAATCATTTTGGGTGAAATCCTACTGGGAAATAGCTCACACCCTACTTACAACTTTGGGTGTAAGCAGACTTGGTTATGTTTGATATAGGTAAGGGTAATGATTTTTGTGATGGTGGTTCAGGATGATATTGATCTTCTTGGGAGGTGTTACAATGATGGATTGATCTAGGTGTTCCCCTTACCTTGTACTAGTTTTTGGAGATGTTATCTTTTTCCCTTTTCTTGTGGTAGCTCTCTTTTGGTTTGGTATAAACTTAAAGATTTAAGTCTGAAAACTTGTAAAGCCTTGTTTGGTTTGGTTTTCTATATTTGTTTTATTTGGAATTGATTATTTTTTTATATTTGAATATTTGGATAAATCATTCTCTCTTTTTAGTATTGATACCTGAGAAATTGTGCTAGCCCATGGGGATTGGGAATGCCCTTCGGGCCTTGCCATGGATTGGGTCGGGCGATGGTTCAGATGATGACCCAGCTTAGTTCATGACACATTCTATCTATACAATTCTCAAGAAGAAGTTTCTATACTCATTTTAAAATTTGGGTTACTCATGATTAATTCTTTTCCACTAAGGAATGTTTATTGTGTGATAAAGTTTCCCATCTTGAATTATTATATCTAGGTGTCATGTTAATTTCCTTCAAGTCCCCTCATATATATATGGTTTTCTATACCTTGGAATGCTATAAAAGTATCATAAAAGTTTTGAAACACTTAATTAATATTTAATATATCGATATGTACTATACTTGGGGAATTATCTTATGTGATTAATGGCCCTTGAGAAATTATATTCAATCATTTAGACAAGCATATATTCTTTCAAAGGTCATATTCATTAAACATAGAATTAATTTAGCATCATATTTTCAATAAGGAATCTCATTATCTTCAAGTAACATATCATTCAAGATATAAATTAGTTCTATAAATTCTGTTTCACTCCCTCCATTTCTGTCTTTTAGATTATATAGCTTAAATGTGGCTGACAATGTTGTATATTTAATATAACCAGTATACAATGGAATATTTTCAGATCTCTTTAACATCTCAAATAGTTCTTCACAATAATTAAGGTCATATTCATCTATATTTATTATTTATTTAAGATAGTATTGATCATTATTTTCAATTATACTCATATTAAAGGATCCATATCACTAATAGTGGCTGAATCAGTGTTGCGTAATTTTTATTACAATAATATATTATTATCCCTTTACATCTTAGAACTGTTAGGATCTTGATCCTCTTTATCTTTTCCTTATCACATGAAATTATATAAAAATATTAAAAATTGGAAAAGATATTTTTACATGGTTCACTACTCAATGAGAGTAACTAGTCCATAGAAACGTATGTAAAAGATCCAACCACCAAACCAATAGATAGAAATCCTTTGAATGTGGTTATAAAAAGAAATAAATAACCTTTAACTTGTAATGAACTATATTCAATTGAAATTACATGTTTTACAGCTCTTGGTTGTATCTTTATACTACCTGTGAAGATAGTCTCCACCTAGCTAATAAAGTTATTTGTAACACTAAGAAATTATTCCACTTATGGACACTATTGTTGGATTTCACTATAAGAATCTGGTTTTCCTATGAGGTATGGATTATTTTTATTTCGGTTTAACTCACTATTTTTTACTAATTATGAATTCCCAGTGAGGATATGGGGGAAATGAGGGTTTCCAGGGCTAGTTTGGATCCCAAAACCCTGACAGACAGAAGAAAAAGTTGGGTTGTAGGATTAGTAAAAATTGTGGTGCCCATTCTACACAGTTTCTTCTAACTATGTAGAGTGTTTTGTGAGAAGAAGTGGGTCGCATGGTTTTCCCTAATCATGTGACCCAAGCTGTATACATGTGCAAGATTTCCCAAACTAAGTAAAGGAATCATAAGAGCTCTCTCTGTGGACAATGCATGGCACATGGTTGGTACACAGTTTGGCCAATTATGTGGTTTAACCATGAGACCAAGTTAAAAAGTGTGAAATGTATATTTTTTAATCTTCTCTTATAACTTAACCCAATATTTATTATTTCCTCCTTCGGTTGACAGAACTCCTCCCCCTTCACTTTGAGAGCTCCCTCTATGTAAATAACCTAAGTTCCTAGATTTCTTCATGGTCTGAACTTGGAATCAAGATTCATTGATTATATTGGATTCCTCTTGGTAAGTGTTCACTCCTTAAGATCATTTCACCATTATTATTCCTATTGTTGATTTATTTTAATGAAGTCTCATATGCCCTATATTCTAGGTGTTCATAGGTTCTATCATTTTCTTCTTATCTAGTCCAAACTAAGGGTCTATACTGAACTAGGAATCTACTACAGGTATAAGTTAGGTGGTCAATGACTCTTCTCATAAATTCTCACCATATATAAATTGTTCCCATTGTGTTCTATCTGGTTTCATCAGGAAATGATTATTAAATTAATCTACCTTGATTTAATTTTTCTAGATTGTATTTTATGGATATAATAATGTCACTTAATATTTTTTGAGGTTGATACCTCAATGTGTACCATCCATTAGGTTGGATTCATTATTTATTCCTTAAAGACCTATATTGAGATTATTTAGGATAGCGTTCAGGTGAATTTGACTTAACCTGTGATAAGTTAAGTGTCCCTTTATAATTAATAAAACCATAAATGAATTTTATAGAGTTTATGTTTATAAAAATCCCTTGTCCTAGTATAATTATAAATTAACTTGATATTGGTTTCATGTCCAATATTCACCTTGTCATGTATAATGAAAGGTAATGGAATGAGTCTATTAAATGGTTAAATGGAATGAGTATTACATGGTCCATGATTACATATGATATAAATTAAATGATTGTAACATTTCTATTACTTTGGACCTTTTTATCATTATAGGATTGGCCATACTTGAGTTAGCCTTGGATTCTTGAGGGAATTCCTTAAGAACTCAGGGGGACTCCATTCTGATCCATTGATCGATTACCATGGGAGATACCTAACACAAAATCTAGTCATTATCATAATACGTGAATGCATTAGTGGTGTATATATGATTCAATTAACATATTTTCTAGATATTATAATACCTTGGATACACTCCTTGGATTCATCTTGATGTCTTCAAACACACAATGTCATATATTCACCCTACTGGGCTGAGTCATGCTTAGCATGAGATTACTATTGATGAGTTCCACAGAATCAATTAGACTCTTTTATAGTGTAATTACTTAGGTTTTCCCCTTTTATTACACTTATAACCCTTATATACAAACTTCATGTGATACTATTATGAGTTGGCTCAACCCTGAAGGTCAAGGATTCTTTGGTTACACCATGGATCTTCTGTTTTCATTAATTCATGTTACAATACTTTTGATACCCTAATACATGTATGATATCCTCATTATAAATTGAATCATAATTAATTAAATGTTTCCATGTTTATACATTGGATAAGGCTGAAGCAGGAGTGGGTTTTTTATATTGTACAACTTTATTTTTATATACTTGTAAATTGTTTCAATTTATATATACAGACTCGATTTGTATAGACATCATTGGTGGTGGCCTTCTAAGATTTATATCACACCCTTTTCAGACCATTATTGGTAACTTAGTAGATTATATGATCATAGGTATAGACAAGGGTAATCATACAACTTTAGATACCTAACATTATTTCTTTTGGATGGGAGCTTGGTAGCAGATAACCAAGCTAGAGCTCGGGATTCTTGGATACTTTTTGGTCTTTTGTTTCTTTTTTATATAATTTATTATACTGAATCCCTACTACCATGTATAAATGTTGTCCCATTTATAGAGATGTTCCATTATATCATCTTTTTTATATGATTCAGATTATAGTTTTTATTGATTATTTACTAATTGGATACTTATGATTATTTTTATAACCTTATTTTTTCATATGCTATATCCATTATTCATCACTCTGAATAGAGGTAATAGTATCCTCATTGTCACACTTTGGGCCCTCACTACTTGTTTCCAGCCTCTAGTATATGGGAAGGTGTGCTTAAGGCCATGTGGCTGACTGGGTTTAGTTTCTCAAGAGTGAACCAGGTCCGAGATTTCACAAAGTGGTATCAGAGGATTTCTTTCCTTCTATTATTGATTGGGAAATTTAGACTGGAGATTAGGAACATGTTGGGACTTGATTATAAGCCTTTCCTGGGAGTATCTGACCAACATTTTGGGAAAAAATTTCTTGGGAATGGGAAATTGCTGTTCTATTTTGTTCTGATTACATTTGATATAATTTCATCATTGGGTGTTTTGTATTAATTTTGGTTTTGGTTATGTCTTATAGATATTTTACCTTGGCCAGTTATGGAATGTGTCAATGTTACATTCATCGTTATAGGCACCTAAGACTCACATTCCGTGAATATGGAATTTCCTATGTTGCCTGTGATTATTGAGTGATCCATGGTTGTTATATATTCATGTGATAATAACTTATTCTATAGGGAAGGTAAATTGGTTGTTTAAAATGTCATCATTAATTTAAATATTTTTTCCCATATATATTAATGGTGGCATCTAAAATAGTCAATTTATACTCATGTAATCTATGTAGCCTAAGAAACATATGCTGGAATTTGGATTTGATTTCATGACTACCTATTTCAATTTATAAGGTGTATGGTCCCCTATAAATTTTAAAGGGTAATTAATCAGAATCGATCCATCATATATTAGCCATCACATTCTGAGACCTAATTTAATTGGGGTTATTTGTAATTAAATAAGTATCAATTCCAATTTATAAAGTGTATGGGACTTCATAAACTGGGAATGACGCTCCAATTAATTGAATCTTTTTCAATGTATAAAATCACTTATGAATATAAAATGAAAATTATGACTGATAAATGAAATTGTTTCTAGTAAATTAATAGGTAAAGTGTAATTTAAAGAGTGTTTCCCTCCTCAAATTTCAATTTACCCTCCATATATTAGAACCTATAAAAAATAAATTTTGAACACTTACCAATACCCAATCTATCTAAGCGAGTAGTTGGTGTATTTTGTTAGGTTATAATCCCTTTTTATTCTATTATTATTTCATAGGGAAGTATCTTCTTTTAATATTTTCTAAGGCATGTTCTTCTCATCGTAGAGATATACCACCATGACATCCTCGAGTCACGATCCAAGAAGGTGGAGACAAGCACGCTCTGGAGGTAGTGGGCCCTGAGCCACCAGTGATACTTATAGTAGTGTCACTTGAGTCACCACCTTTTATTCCTTAAATAGTCATTGATTCTCATTTTTATAGGGTTTTTTATTTTTGATTCAATCTATGAAAAGTGCTCAATGCTCTGCACCTACGATGTCTGATCTGACTCGTGAGTTCTAGCAGTAGCATCCTCCTAACTTCTTAGAGGATAGCGGTCCTTAGGATGTTTAGAAATTGTTAGAATTCATTTATCTATATTCAAACATCTAGATATGACTCTATATGGATGATCCAATATTTCCATTGACATGTTGCATGATACTTCTAAGAGCTGGTGGGATGTGATTACCCAGGCTGGTCATCGTCAAAGCATGGTCTACGCAGACTTCCAAACTACCATCTACGATTACTTTTTCCTTGAGATGTTGATAGATGAACAAGTTAGGGAGTTCATGAACTTAGAGTAGGGTATTATTTTTGTAATGTACTATTCAGAATGTTTCACCTAGATTCAATATTTTTCACTACTTCTGGTCGGTGGTGATCTATTGCGATCGAGTTACTTTATGAATGGGATCATGTATGGCATCCTCTCACAAGTGAATGTCTTTATCCTATATATCTTTTCTAATATTTTTAACCAATCTCTCATTACTGAGTGAAACCTAAGATAAGTTGATAATACCAAGCATAGAGGTTCAATGTAGGGATAGGGTAGTAGTTCTTCCAGTAGCAGGAAGTGGATCCTTGTGGATTCTCATCAAAGTAGTGGTGGCCATAGTATTTGAACTAGCAGCTCTGTTATATGCCCTCATTTTGGGAGATAGTAGGATTTGAAGCCACAGTGTGATAGCGAACCACTTGAGTGTCAATCTTGGGGTCGTATGGTTCATCTTTAGAGTTTCTTCCAGACATTTCCCCTTGTTTCTAGTAGAATAGAGACCACACCAACTCCACCATTCAGAGTGGGATCCATTACGCCATTTCTGGTTAGAAGTTGAAGTAGTTCCCTCTAAAACTTGTTGACGATGAGGTTTTGGACAAGGTATCCAAACTTCTAATTATTAGTTCTATTAGAATAGATCTACTTAGGGTAGTCCAGTTGTAGCTCAGGGCCACATATGAGGCCAGTTTCATGCATTGTAGTGGATACCTGAGGATCTGAGTGTTGGATTGTCTAGTGTACAAGGTACTATTATAGTGGCCTCTACTATCGTATCTTCTTTGTTTAGTATAGGTTCTTCTCACTCTTTATTCTCTATATAATTCTTGGAAAGTCTTGTGATGGAAATTCAGTACATATGTGGGGTTATAACCCTAGTCACACCATTGGGTGTGAAATCAAAGGGTATAATCCAATGCATGGACTATCCACTTGAGGTAGGAAGTTATTTTTTCTTATGGTACCTCTTCATCCTTGATATGATGGGCTTCAATATCATTCTCTGGATGGACTCACTATAAAAAAAATAGCATATTAGAAGTATTTTTTTAGAGGGGGTTATGAAAAAACCCCTCTAAATTTTGTAGTACTATTTTTTAAATATTTTTTTGGATTTTAGAGGTGGTTATGTCAAAACCACCGCTAATTTAATAATTAGTGGTGTTATGTATTTGATTGGATTTTATAGGTCTTACATATATATATATATATACTCATTTGGATATGAGATGGGGGTTTGAACCTCTTCTTATGTATGACGTTATAGGGGGTTGTGAAACCCCTCTAATATAAAAAATTAAAGGGGATCATGAACCGCCACTAATCTATTCTATTAGAGGGGGTTTTGAACCTCATCTAATTGAAGAAATTAGAGGGGGTTTCGAACCTCATCTAATTTATGACATTAGAGGGGGTTTCAAACCCCCTTTAATTTAAGAAATTAGAAGGGGTTGTGAACATCCTCTAATTTAAAATATTAGAGGGGGTTTTGAACCCCCTCTAATTTATAACATTAGAGGGGATTTTGAATTCCCTCTAATTAAATAAATTATAGGAGGTTCAAGAACCATGGCTAATCCATTTGAATATAAGGGTTTTTTAACCCCACTTAATTTTTATTTTTTTTTTCAAAATAAGTCTCATATAAATTCAAATTTTATAAATATGTGTGTTTGCGCATGTGTGTATGTATATATATTACATAAGCACGTTGTATAAATGTATTTAAATGATATATAAACACATTTATATATATATACATTAGATAAATACTTTAAATAAATACTTACACATATAAACAAAATGTATACATATATGAATATTGGTATACATAATATAAATGTAATTACAAATATATTTATTCAAATATATCAAATTTATCTAAGGTTTTATAAATACTATACATTTATACTATGATTTATATTATACATATATTATATTAAAAACATATTTATTGCATATTTATGTCTAAATACATTTATATTACATTATGTATACAAATATATATAATATAGAGAAAATTAAATATAAATGTAAATATTATATATTATATATTTATATTATATATATTATATTATAAATATTTTATTATAAATAAATTTATATATATTATTTAATTATTATATATATATATAAGTATGCCATATTAATTATAAATTATTTGAGTAAATATATATATACCATTTAATTATATTATATATTTCTAATTATATGAATGTATTTAATTTTGTGTATGTGTGTATATATATGTGTGTATGCATTATATAATAAAAATTTATATAATTACATACATAAATTTATAATATAAATGTATTTAATATAATATATGTATAATATAAATCATAAAATATATAAATATATAGTATTTACAAAACAAACATACAATTGTTATAGTTTGAAAAATATATGTAATAATAATAATAAATGATATTATTATTGTTACGGAAACACCAATATATATAATTAAATAAAAATAATTATATAAATATATATTATAAAAATTTTATATCTATAAATATTATATAAATACATAAATATACACACACACACAAATATAAATGTATAAATATATATATTTATATATATTAGATATACATAGATATAATATATATATCATACACAAAATATATATTATATAAAAAATTATACACAAATATATTATATATAACCAAATATATTATATTATTGATATTTATATACACAAAAAAAAGTATATATATATATATATAATATTTTTGTATGTCAATAAATATATCTTACGATATGTAAATAAATATACTATATTGTATTTATTATAACAAACAGCAGTTTCCTTATTTGGTTAATGTGTCTCGCTTCAAGGTTGTCGGTATTGGCTTCGAATCTCATCAGAAGTGGATTTTTTTTGCTCCAGCCAGGCCAGTGGAGTACAATCGCGATGGCTCATGCGCATGAGGGGGGATGTTTCAAGGTATGTAAGGGGTGGTTCATTCTCCCTAGGGTGTAAGGGGTGTGTCCCATGGCATGGGTGGTTCTCCAAGGGCGTTAGGGAGGGTATTGGGGCTTGTTTGGGGCTTTCAAGGGTGTCTAGGGCTTGTCGAGGGGCTTGTAGGGGGTATTAAGGGTGTGTCATGGAGCTTGTCTGGGGGGTTATAGGGGGGTGACATGGGTGTGTCCAAGGGGGTTCCTAGGGTTGTCAGGTGGGTGCCCAAGGGGGTTCTAGGGGTGTCTCTGGGTGTTCCAGGCGTGTAACGCCCCGACCCTAGTTACCCAAAGTCGGTGCATTATTACATATCGTTGGCATGATCACAAGAGAACAAGTCATGAAATACCAATTAGTTTATTATCCTTTTAAGTACTAGATAAATACATAAGTTTTACATTACATCATGAAATAAAGAAAACAACATTGTGTCCCCTTTGAACACACTCAATCCCTTAGCCTATTCCTGCAGGTTAATCATGATATACTTCTTCACATTTTGGGAAAAATAAAACATAGAAAGGGGTGAGCTCAGATTATCTATAAGGATAACAATATATCGTAAACTTTCATAAATAAACATAAACATTTAAGTTTATAAGACTAAATCACAATCCTTTTAAACTTAAACTTCAGTATAATATGGGAAAGATAAATCAAATAATGCCATTTACTTATTCACAAGGATATTCTACTAGTCGAATAATCACATTTAATATCAATATCCAACTTCATAATGATGTAATTCATAATTTCGGACAACATAACCACATAGTCAAGGCCTCGTGTCAATACTACAAATAAGATTTTGTCAAGGCCTTTTGACAAGACACTAGTTTATCTAATGAGACCAACCGATGCATCGAGGAGCTATATATGGCTCCATCCATCACTTACTAAGACCAATTCATTCCCTATATTAAATGGTTGAAACGTAATATAATCATAATTAGTAGAATTAGTATATGAAATGTCAATACTTTAACTACAATCCATGAATGGCATAAAAATAGCACAGTCACAGTCAAACATAACTCGTTCAATACAATATGGAAGATTGTATTATAATAAATCAACTTAAATAAAGAATAAAATAAAATTAAGGATATTTACATAGATGAAAATATTCAGTAAAACTATTTGAGAGAAATATACCCTTTTTCTTGAAAACATTTAAAAGTCACAGTATTTATCAAGGAAGTCATTTAAAAGATATTTTTGAATCAAAGTGTCCCATACCACTTTGAAACATTTCAAATGAATTTAAATTTCAAAACATTCATGTCCATATAAATAAATACTTAAACCCATTTTTAAAACATGGACATTAATGAGAAAGATTTAGGAGAATAAATCTTTAAAACAATTAAAATGATATTTTAGTTAAAGAGTTCATAACCAAATGAGAGATGCTTTAATACAAGTAATTGAGGAATAAAAATAATAAAAACGATTTAATATCATTATAATAAAGGTATTCATGATATAATATGTCAAAGGATATAATATACACCATATAAAATTGAATTGGTGCATGAAAACAAATAAGTCTCAATGAAATTTAAATTGAGATGAAATCCCATATAAAGATTGTATCCTTTGGTTAAGGAAAAATAAATAAAATAATTATGTGTGATAAATATAAATACACTCAATATGATTGGATATTCAGTGTAAATCAATCATATTTCATTCACACATATTCTTGTAAAAACAACACCAATGACATGGATGTTTAACTCAATTAATGAAAATTGAGTTAAGATTACTCTTATCAAGTTCATATCGATGACTTGAGAATTTATCAATGGAGTGATTATGTGTATAAAAATTATATCCACACAAAGGGGAGTGTAAATTACAACATAAATAAATAAATAGTGATTTCACACATAATCTTGGAGTAAAATAATCAATGAGGTTTGCGTAAAACCCAATGAGTTGAAATTGAAATTAGAAATTCTCTTACCAATTTGGTAACTTATGAAACATGCACCCCGTGAAAGAAGGATCATATAATGAAGATGTAAATACCAATAAATTAAGGTATAGTACACAAATAATACAACCATGGGAACTACATACACCACACAAAAGGAAATAGTAGCAAATATAGCATGAATCTCATGGGAAAAAAGTGAGATGAAAACCCCTTACCTTGTACTTTTCCTTAGTTGAGGGTATGTTAACCTCCTATATAATGGAAAAATAATTGTTATTAAATAATAAAAGAACAATATACATAAATATTATATAATATATGATCTTTTAATATTTATTTGTTAATAATATTTTAGTATTATCATTGTTTCGGGTGTTAACGGATTTGTTTTTCTTTATATGTTTTATTATGTAAGTCATGTTTGTTAGGGATAGGATGTATTTTATATGTATCCATAATGGTATTATGTTATTAAACATTATTTTTTAATCATAAAATGATATTTATTCTTGAATGGTTGTGATGGGGAATGAATCTCATTGTGTTCGTGGAGACGGTAATCCCACTACTGGAAAATTGCCCTATCCCCACGGTTCAAAACCGTGGGTATAGCCCCCAAAACCGTGGGTATAGGCTATACCCACGGTTTTGGGAACCGTGGGCTGGAACGGTGTCGGGATAGGGGGGTCACCCTATACCCACGGTTTAGAGAAACCGTGGGGGTAGATTTGAGACACCGTGGCAAGTGCATGGCCACGCTGGCAAAGCATTGACCCCACGGTTCTCAAACCGTGGGGAATTAATAATCAAAAAAATTTGGCCGCTGGGTATCGAACCCAGCCCCCGCGCTTCGCTGCGTGAAATCCCGCAGACACTACACCAACTAAGCCATTCAATTATTCTGTTATATATGCATATATTAAGATATATATATTAATATAAAGTATTTAATTTTTAAAAAAAATGGCGGGATTCGAACCCGCGTCTCCTTAAGGAATCGCGGAGGAGCGGCATATCGAAACCAACTGAGCCGCACTTCACAATTGTTTTTAAAATATATATTATAATACTTATATTAATATAAATTACGCGTTGTATATTGAAAACATTCGACCGAAGAGATTCGAAACGGCGACCTCCACCATACACACAGAACACACTAACCAACCAAGCTGCAGATTTAATTTGCTTATAAATTTCTATCATCTTATATATATATTAATTCAAAATGTGGGTATAAATTTTCCCGCCAAATTTTTTCTATTTTCCCGCGTCTTTTTTTTTGCAGCCATAGGCTATCCCCACGATTTTACAAAACCGTGGGTATAGTCCTTATAAAAAAAAATTATCCACACGGTTTTTGAAAAACCGTAGGGATAGGCCTTGAAATAAATACCTATACCCACGGTTTTACAAAACCGTGGGTATAGGCCTTCGAAAATCACTCTATCCCCACGGTTTTCGAAAAACCGTGGGTATAGGTGACCAATACCCACTGTTTTCCAGAACCGTGGGTATAGGTTCCCCCACTATACATATACCCACAGTTTTCTTAAACCGTGGGTATAGAGCACCCCTATACCCACGGTTTTTCCCAAAACCGTGGGTATAGGTCTATTTTCCAGTAGTGTCCGTACGTATGCACGAGCGACAATACCATTCTATTGATGGTGAAATCGTATGTAATTGGATGGTACATCATATATACAGAATAATTAACATGTTATATTTATTATTTATGTCAATTATACTCATTATTATATCCATCCAAATAATTAAGTGTTGAATAACAAACTACACCATGACGTGGTAACAGTAAGTCATACGTACGCACGTATAGTGACTTTTTCATTCATAGGAAGGATAGAATAATTAATATAGTTGTACAATATTTATAATAACATCACAATATTTAGAAGGTACTGGATTTATTTTTTTGTTATAGGAACAAAAAATAAAGAGGAATTGGAAGAAGAAAATAACATTGAAAGAGGTGCTGAAATAATTACCTCTTCTTCGGGTGCTTCCTTTTTATTTGATCAAAAGGGCTCCTTAGGTTGTATTTTGATCAATGTAGGGCCTCTAGATTGAAGTGAGGATAGTTGGGAGGATGTTTGATCAGGGTATGGCTGAGCCAAATGGCTCTGAAGGTTTCATTTCAATAGAAGGGGAAGTACCCTTTTATAAGAGAGGTGAGGGTCACTTTATGAAAATCTTGAAATATTATTTTATTATACAATCATATTCATTTTATAATGGCTCCAAAATGATTTATTTCGAGGATAAGGTGGGTCTGGGTTGAAAACCTCTCAACCAATATGTTTTAGATAGATTTAGGTCACCATATTAACATTATATTTTAGATTTAACTCTTAGTTAAATAGTTTAACTTTTACAATGTATTCTTGTATTATTATAATAAATGGTTAATAAAATTCAAAAGTTACCTTTAATTACCCTATTTACTTTTAACCGTGGTAAATAAAATTCAAAATTTACTATTCACCAAATATTATTTTCATATTATTGAACCAAATTTTATTTACTTATTTCAACTGTGTCTCTTAGATTTTTGAAATTCAATTCATAGAAGTGGTAAAATTACATTTTATGCAAATTTGCAAACATGCCTAGAAGGTGGGTAAAAGACGTTAAAAAATTCAATAAAATTTTATACATCTAATTTTATTATAAAATGACTCCAATGAATTACATTGAAATAATATAGGTATTATTTAACTATTTTTAATTTAAATAAATTTAAATAAAATAAATAATTATTTAAATAAAAAGTCATTTTTTAAACAATAACGCAGTGTTTTTCACAATTCAGTGAAAATTGAATGTTTTCCGAAAAATACCAAAAACTTACCCTAAGATAATTTTGATATTCCAAATACAAAAATGATTTATATTTTACCAAATTAAAAACATATAAGTTTCATTAATTAATTTTAAATTAATTCACATTATCAAAATCAGAAAGTGGGTTTTAGAGAAGTAAAAACTATCAAAAGATTGATATTTTCTTATGTCCGTTTTAAAAGTGAAATCACTTACAATGACCAACATTGGATTAAATGATAAAAATATAATCTAATTATACTTTAAAACCATTCAAATTTATAATTTAACACTACAAATTATTTTTATTAAAAAATTTGTTTTCAATTAAAATTTAGTATCTTTCATTATTCATCAAAATATAAAAGTTATCATAAAAACACCAAAAATTTATCCAAACTAAATTTTTTTTCCCGATTCTAACTAATAATTTAATTTCATGAAATTAAATATATAAAAGTGTGGAATATTTTATTTAGAAAGTGTTCTCTATTAAAAGGAGGAAACAATTCATTTTTTGAAAAATACTTCTTTTATCTGAAAAATTGAATTTGTCCTTATATTATGTCTAAGAAACACAAAAGATAAATGTTAAAACTATATGGGATATATATATATAATTCAAAATTTTGTTATTACTATTCATAACGGCTTTCTAAATGGCTATTTTGATAGGTCTTTGTGCGTTTGAACTCGGTGTTGCGTACATCTCATGCTATTGTATTATTAAAATAGAAGTGTATCGTGGAAGCTTGGGGTGTTACAAGGCGGGTCTTAAGGTTTTGTCCAGGGGTCCCATTGATTTTTGAGTCCTAGATAAAAAAAAGGGTGTATTAGGGGTGGTTATAACCACCCCTAAATTCAAACTTTGAGACAATTTAGAGGATGATATAACCGCCCCTAAATGAATTCATTAATTAGGGGCGGTCAGAAACACCCCTAAATGAACGGTTTATGCTGTATTTTGGGTGAAATTAGAGGGTCTTAAAACCCCCTCTAATCTAACCGCTGCTAAACACTGAAACATTTTACCTGTGGTCATCAAAAACAGCCTTTAATCACAGTTGGTGGGCACTTTAGTGGTGGTTATGAGTAACCAGTTCTACAGAACTTAAAAGGAGTTATAACCCCTTAGAATCACCCAGATTTTTGTAGTGATGGTTTGGTTCCATATCATTCTTATGTGGATTTATATCACTATAGGGAATCATTTAAATCACTATAAGGTTATAGTTATCTCCCAAAGGGTGAGAGGAATGTCCAAGAAAGTATAGATAAACTAGATCATCATTGGCTAGGTGCAGTGATAGCCCAAATCGTTGGCCTTTATATGGATGAGCAGGGAATACACCAGACAGATTTTCCTACAGTGATGCATCTATTTTGGTATGTTTTCCTATAATACTTCTTGGGATTACCACATTAGAGATAGGTAGAGTTTACGATTGATCTCATTCAAAGAGAATCTACAATATCTATTTCTCCTTAAAGGATAGAACCTACTGAGCTCTAGGAGATCAAGATATAGTTGGAGGATTTAAAATCTTACAGTTTTATCCAACACAGTACTTCATCTTGGGGTTCACCCCTGATTTTTTCTAAGAAGGTGGATTATAATATTAGGCTATTCATGGATTACTATTATGTGAATCAACTTATAATTAATAACTTGTATCCTATTCCTTGAATAGATAACCCATTGACTAGCTTTGAGGATATATGGTGTTTTCAAATATGGACCTAGATTAGGCTATCATCAGGTGTAATTAAAGCCTTTAAAAAAACCATGTACATCTTCCTAAAGTTGATATTTCCTATATGATTATCTGGTTATTACTTTTTGTATTATGAATTAACCCTTCATTTTTATGGACTCGATGAAAAGGGTTTTCCAACCCTATTTGGATTCCTTGGTCGTGGTTTTTGTGGAAGACATCATGGTGTATTCTCATACTCAATGTGACCATGCCAAACATCTTGATATCATTTTTAATACAATGATAGATCATCATTTATATTCTAATATCTCAAATTGAAACTTCTAAATCAAAAAGGTTCACTTAATAGGTCATATTATCTCAAAATAAGGATTATTTGTTAACCAGTAGAAGGTGAATGTTGTTATTTCCTAAGAGGAGTCCAAGATTGTGTTTGATATATAGAGTTTATTTGGGATTACTAGATGTTATAGGCAATTCCTAAATGAATTATCATTCCTCTTTTTACCTCTTACTAGTCTGAATAAGAATGTTGTGATGTTCGTATGGTCTAAAGCATGGGAGAATGCCTTTCAGGAGTTGAAAGGAAGGAAAAATTAGGTGATTATTATGATTCTACCAAAGCCTGTCATAGGATATACAATTTTTTGTGATGTATCAAGCATTTATGTGGATAAATTATTTATTTATGAGGATTGAGACATTGTGTAGTAGTCTCTCCAGTTGAGACCATATGAGCGTAATTACCCAATGCATGACCTAGAGCTTGCAGTGGTTGTTCTTTCCTTACACTACTGGAGACATTATCTGATGGGAGAGAACATTGTGGTGTATACTAACCACATGAGCCTCAAATATATATTTAGGCTACATAAATTGAATCTTATATAGTGATGATGGGTTTAATTCCTTCTATATTTTGACTTTGAGGTTGCCTATACGCCTGGAAGGAGCAATGAGATAGCTAATGCATTGAGCCGGAAAACTCAAGAACAAGCCATTTAGGAAGCCAATGATGAATGGAAATTGCTGGTAATCATTTCTGATATTCTTCTAGAGTTTCATGAGATTCACAAATATTCCATCCTTATAGCCTTAGTAGATACCTATTCACTCCTTTATAGGGTGAAGAGAGGTAATTTCTCAGGCCCTAAAGGTTTGGTCCTATGGGAGAGTATCTCTGGTGAGGACCTACCTCTGGATTGGTCTGTGGATGTAGAAAAAATCCTACATATACATAGGAATATCTAGGTTCCTACATACATGATATAGAAGCAATGGGATAATATAAAGATTCTCAGTGGTTATTTCACCCAGGTATCTCCAAGATATATCATGATATGTGTCACCAGTATTGGTGTCTAGGGATAAAACTTAAGATTATAGGTTTTATCACTAGGTGTTCCATATCTTAGTAGGTGATGGTGGATCACCAGTGACCAGCTAGCTTTTAATAGTCATTACCAATCCCATAATGTAAATTGGAAGATGTCTCGATGGATTTTTTGGTTGTATTACTGAGGCCACCTCAAGGTAGTGATTTCGTTTGGGTAGTCATGGATCAATTGATGAAGGTAGACCACTTCCTTCCTATTTAGGAGACTTTCTCAGTTGATGAGCATGGAATAATATATATCCTTGATATTATACATCTATATGGGGTTCCTCATATATCATTTCAGATAGAGATAATCAATTCACATTGATGTTCTGGTTGGGGTTATAGAGATAACTTGGTATACATGAACTTTTGAGCATAACTTTTCACCCTCTAAAAAATGGTTAATCAAAACAGATGATAAAGGTGTTGGAGGACATGCTCTGAGCATGAATCCTTGATTACAGTGGTTCTTGGGAGAAAAATATCCCTCTTATTGAATTTTCCAACAAGAATAACTTTAGGAGATGATTCAAATGGCTCTATATGACTCCCTATATGGTAGGTCATGTCGTTCATCTATGTGCTAGCTTGAGGTAGGGGAGAAAGTGATACTAGGTTCTCATTTCATTCAGGATACTTCTGGGCATGTTTATCTGATTAGAAAACATATGTCTACTACTCTCCCTAGATAGAAATCATATGTTGATCATCGTTGATGTCCTTTGTAGTTCAAGGTAAGGCATTATTTTTTCTTATGAGTATCACCCAGACTTGGGAATAAGCATATAGGAAGGAAAGGGAATTTTTTGGCTAATTTTTTTGATTTTTTTGAAATCTTGGATAGAGTTGGGTCAGTAGACTATTGGTTTCTGTTATCTCAAAGGTACCATTCCATTCATGATGTCTTCCACAATTTATAACTTTTCCATTACCATAATGAAACATCTCATACTTTTGATTCGGAGGATGTCGAATTTAAATCACGATGATTATTTTGAGAAGTATCCCATATGATTCATTGATCAGAGCATGAATTCTCTCAGAGACAAGTTTTTTCCTTTAGTATCGGTGATATGGTAGCATGTGCAAGATGATTCTTCAGAACGGAAGGCTAACATACATTCTTAGTGGTCATATTTTTTCTCAAACAGTATTCTACCACCCTTGGAAGGGAAACTTGGGGATGAGTTCCTTTAATGGGGGAAGAATTTTGGAACTTGATTTTCCTTTGAGGTACAAATCCTTTTATTTTTGGTCTAACCCTACGGTTTTGACTTAATATGAATTCCAAGTGAGGCTATAGATTAAATGAGGTTTTCCAAGGCTTGTTGATATCTTGGAACCCCATCTAATGGAATAAATAACCAGGTTTCATAGTTAGTAGAAACTTTGATTCCTAGTCGATGTGGTTTCTCCTAAGTATATTGGGTGTTTAGTGAATAGAAGTGGGCCACACAATTTCCCTAACCGTACACCCAGGACAAATGACCATGTGAAATATCTATAGTTTTTAGTAGAGGAAAATTCATAGATTATGTACGGTTTCTCAAATAGTGGATATGAACTGTGTGAGGTCCCTCTTTAGATAGTGAGTGGTGCATGGTTGATGCATGGTTTTTCCAAACATGAAACCAATACATGCGACCCAGTTAAAAAGGGGTAAATGTCCATTTTTTCCCTCTTCTCTTATAACTTCGACCTCCTTTTATTATTTCCTCCTCTAACAGACAAAACCCCTCCTCCTACACTTTGAGTGCTCCCTCCATGTAAATCACCTAGGTTCTTGGATTTCATTGCTCATTGAACTTAAAATCAAGAGGTATTCATCTCATTGGATTCCTCTCGATAAGTGTTTCACTATTGTGCTCCTTCATTCATTATTATTCCTATCAATGATTCTATTTTGATGAAGAATGATATGCCCTATTTTAAAGATGTTCATTTATTCTTTTGTTTTCTTCTGATCCAAGCTAAACTAAGGGTTGATAATGGACGTGGAATCTACTAATGGAATAAGGTAGGTGTTCTATGACTCATCCCTTAAAGTCTCTCCATATATAGATTTTTCCTATTGTGCACTCACTAGTTTCACTGGGTGATACTTATTAAATTCATCTAACATGATTTAATTTGTTTAGATTGTATTTTATGGATCTAATAATGTCAGTAGACACTATTGGTGGTTAGTACCTCAACACAGACCACCCATTAGGGTGAATTTGTTATTTATTCCATGATGACCTATATTGAGATTATTTAAGACACCGTTCAGGTGTGACCGACAAAACCTATTATAAGGTAAGTGTTCCTTAATAATTAATAAAATATTAAATGCATGTTATGGAAAGTATATTTATAGATATCACTTTTCCTAGTAAAATTATAATTGACTTGATATCTATTGCATGTCCTAAATTCACCTTGTCATGTTTAATGAAAGGTAATGGAATGAACCAATAAAATGATTAAACGGAATGAGTATTACATGGTTCATGATTACATATGATATAAATAGAATTATTGTAAGTTTCCCATTTCTTGGGAACTTTTTATATTTATGGGAGTGGTAATAATTGATCCATTCTTGGATTCCTGAGGTAATTCCTTGAGAAATTAAAGGATTATAATCTAATTCATTAAGAAGTTTTTCATGGGAGATACCCACTGCATAATATAGTCTTGGTCTTATTATGTGAATGCCTCAGCGATTTACTAACAATTCCCTTGACATATTTTCCCAATATTAGAATGCCTTGGATACACTCCTTGGATTCAACTTGATGTCTTCAAACATGTGGTTCCATGGATTCACCCAATTGGGCCCAGCCATTCATAGAACAAGATTACTATGGATGTGCTCCATGGACTCAATTAGATAATTTTGTAGTGAAATTATTGTGGTGTACCCTTGGATTACACTCAGACCCCTTATATCCAGACCGCATGTGATGCTATTATGTGTTGGATCAACCCCTAATTTCAATTATACCTTGATTACACCATGGATCCTCTATTATAATTACTTCTTGTTACAATACTATTGATAACCTCATATATTTATGATCTACTCATTATAAATTGAATCATAATTAATGAAACGCTTCCATGTTCAGAGAGAAGTTGAGGCTAAAGCAGGAATATGTAGTTTATGTTGTACTATTTTACTTCAATATAAATGTACATTGTTTCGATTTAAATATCTATTCTAGATTTGTATATACTCCATTGGTGGTGTCCTACTGAGATTTATTTAATGCCTTGTCTGGGCCATCATTGGTACTTGAGCATATTATATGATTGTAGGTGTGGACAAGGGGAAGCATCTATCTTTGGACACCTAACTTAATTTCTTTTGGATAGGAGCTTGGTAGCATATGACTGAGCCAAAGCATAGGATGCTTGGATAGTTTTTGTTCATTTTATTTATTTTTTATAGTTTGTATTGTAATGACTACCTACAACCATGTATTCATGTTTTCACTTTTTTAGAGACACTCTATTACATTATCTTTTGTATATGATTCAGATTACAGTTTTTGTGGATTATTTACTGCTTGGATTCTTATGATTATTTTTATACCTTTATCCACTCTAAGCAGAGGGTGTAGTCTACCTAATGTCACACCTTATTCCCTCACTACTAGTCAGCAACCTCTAGAATACGGGGAGGCACACTTGAGTCCATGTTTCCAATAATGTTTGGTTACTCATGATTGAACCAAGTCTAGGATATTATAGTCATAGTACTGCTTTGATCTTCCACAAACTTCTTCTTATTCTTCACTTGGTTACTTAAAAAGCAGTAGGAAAGCAACCTTCCTCTTCTTCACAGCATCACAGTAAAATCTGCACTTCTTATTCTTATAACTTCAGTCAAAATAGTTTGAATATGGTGTGGACTGATAATCATATAATTCTTCTTTGACCCAAATTATTATTGTCTGATATCAATTTGGTCACAAACTCTTATTCTCTTCCTCTCTCTTTATTTTTAAATTAAAAATTGACTTCATTGAATCGTCCTCTTATAATCTTGGTAGAATCACACAAAATAATTTATGATTATTAAAGAGTTTAGCTTAGCTTAGAATCACCATAATTAAGTTTTCCTAAATAATAATAAATAGAGTATAGATTGGAAATTATCTTCTTATTCAACACACAATAATATGAAATTGTGCAGTAGTTTGGAATTACATTTCTTCAAAACACAATATCAACCCTTGTTTTATATTAGTTATCCTCTATTATTCTTAGTTCAGTAGATATTTTTCCAAATGTATTTGTAAGAACCTGGATCTTCATTTTCAGGTATTTTTTCCTTTTTTGATTGTTTTTGAGAAAAAGAGGAATTTCTGAAAATTTTAGAAGTACACGTTGTGTACTTTATGAGTTGGGTCCGTTGCCTTTTTATGTGTTTAATGTGCATGGATGAGGTGGTAAGAGGTTGGGATATTTTGGAATGGTTTTGAATAAGTTTTGAGGATTTTTTTAGGGAGCACGGTTTGAGCACAACTAGGGGAAACCGTGTGGGTTCTCCAGGAAACCGTGCAGGAGGAAACAGTAGGCTTCGTACGGCCTGCACACAGTTTCTGAAACCATGTGAGGAAACTGTGCAGACCCCTCCTCTCGAGGAAGTGGCATACGCATAGTTAGCGCACAGTTTTCCAAACCATGCGTACTAACCATGCGGCCACTTAAAAATAGGGTTTTAAAATATGGGCTCCATAAAGGGTGCTTCATTTCACTCCAAACTCTCTCCCACTCGAGCCTCACTCAGGATTTTGGGTTCTCAAAGGTTTAAGGTGCTCTCCCAATTGTTTTGGAAGAAAATCTAAGGGGTTTATTGTTTTATTGAAGTCGGTTCTTCTTGGGTAAGTTTCTCCTCTTGGATTCTATTTGGTTTTCTCCAGGTCTTCTCTTCCCTCTCTCTAGGTTTTCTAGATCTACATCTATTTCATGTAGATCTGGTGTTGGGGTTGCCTTGGGTTTTGATTCTAAGGCTTGTGGATGATAGGGAAGGAGATATAGAGTGGTTTTTGTGAATCATTTTCCCGGATTGGGGTGCAGTTGTTTGTGGGTCAATTTCACCGGAACCCTAAAGGTAAGTGTTTTGTTCCTTTTCATTGAAAGTCTTTGAGTATTATATGCAATTTTTCCCAATACCCCTAAACGGGGTATTGTGTGTTTACCGTTTTACCCCGTTAATTTTCTGCCCTACTTGTATGCTTGAGTATAGGTTATTTGGATATGAATAGGGTTGATTCCTTTGTTTTGGAAGTGGTTTCCCATTCAAGTTCTGTTTACGACTGTTTGTTCCTGCATAGCCTTTTTTATCGCCTTTTCTATTTTCCCATGCCTAGTGTTTTAGGGTGGAGTTTTGTTTTCTGACATGCTTGATATGTTGTATACTGATTAGCCAAGTAGTTCTTGAGGTTTACTTGGGTTGTATTTCATTTATATACTCATTGACTTACACAGGGCCGTGAGAACCTGGTGTAGAAGACTATAAGGGGAATTGAGTGAGTGAACTTCCTTAGAGAGTCTTTGAACCATTTTAGACTATAAAGGGGAATTGACCGAGTGAGCTTCCTCAGAGAGTCTTTGAACCATTTTAGACTATAATGGGGAATTGACCGAGTGAGCTTCCTCAGAGAGTCTTTGAACCATTTTAGACTATTAGGGGAATTGACCAAGTGAGCTTCCTCAGAGAGTCTTTGAACCATTTTATACTATAAGGGGAATTGACCAAGTGATATTCCTCAGAGATTCTTTGAACCATTTTAGACTATAATGGGAATTGACTGAGTGATCTTCCTCAGAGATACTTTGAACCATTTTAGACTATAAGGGGAATTGAACGAGTGAGCTTCCTCAGAGAGTCTTTGAACCATTTTAGACTATAAGGGGGATTGACCGAGTGAGCTTCCACAGAGAGTCTCTGACCACTTGGGGCTATAAGGGTAATTGACCGTGCGATATTCCTCAGAGAGTCCTTGACTACCTTAGAATATAAGGGTAATTGACCGTGTGATCTTCCTTAGAGAGTCTTTAAATCCATGGGAATATAAGGGGAATTGACTGAGAGAGCTTCCTCATAGAGTCTTTGTAGTATCCTTGTTTTGATTGAACCATAGGGGTTAGGCTGAGAGTACTACCCGGAGGGTTCCCGGATTATTTTCTATCATTGATGTATAGAACTGATTGCATTAAAACTGTAGGACTGGTTACTACTGAGTACTTCCTTTTTTACTGATTTATTTTGTTTATTACCTGCCATATATTCACTGACTGTTAGGCACATATCTTGTGGTGATTGCCTACTGGGATTTAGTCTCACACCCTGTTTGGGATATGCATTTGGGCCCAAACAGATTATATTTCTGTAGGTATAGATAAGGGAAAGATCCCTTCTACTTCAGGTACTTGATATGTTGTGGGGCTGGAGAGTATGGGACAAAGCAGAGGCTTGCAATGCTGAGGAGTTTTTTATCTGTTTGCTTTTATAATTTTTCTTATTATTGTTCTGTATTCCCGAATTGCGATGTGTTTTGTTGTTTTCATGGAAATATGTACCATGCATCATTTTTATATGTATATACACTCCAGCTGTTTATTTCTTCAGACTTCTATTATTTACTTTCATATGGATTATTACTGCTTCCACTATGGTTATCTATTTTTTTTCTCTTCCGCTTTGTTACTCTACCAATGAGGGAATAGTTTCCCCATTAACACACCCAAGGCCCTCACTACTATTCAGCAGCCTCTGGCATTAGGGGAAATTCGCTTGAGGCCATGTGACCAACCGGGAACGGTGTGCCTCTGTTTGGCTTTCAGAACCAGGACATTACAAAGTGGTATTATAGAAATTATTTTCTTCTTGACTTACTGTTTGGAGCCTATAGCCAGGGATAGGACGGAATTGGTACTTGGTAATAAGTTGTGCCTGGGAGTAGCTAACCTGTGTACACGGAAAATCCAATCTACCTCGTTTAATTTCAATTTTAAGGTTTTTAAATGATTATAGTTGATTTTATTTAACCTTGAGTGATTCACATGATTTGTGTTGTTATTATTGATGATATTGAGGTTCTATTTATGTTGCAACCTAATGAGATGAGGGTATTCCATCTCATGCATCATATAGGCACTTGCTAGGGATCACATGTCATGCATTCCTTCCATGCCATATAGGGTGCATTAGTAATTGCATGTTGTTGTGATAGGTGTTGTGCTAGATATGCATACTGTTGTGATAGTTGTCATGATAAAAATACATGTTTTTTGATAGGGTATTGTTTGTGTATTGTTTTGTTTGAATGAACTCCAAAATTTGGTTCTTGAGGTGTTATGGGCCCTCATCGACCAGAATTTAGTGGATCATTGCCCTGTTTTGCTTGTTATAACATGTATAAGATGCCAAACTTTGATTCGCAGGGAGTATGGACCCTCACATATCATAATTTGGCACTTTGATGTTCGTTTCAGTGTTTTCTGGGATCTAGAGTAGTTTCTGAGGCTTACTATCCAGAAAAACCTAGAATACACGCTGTGTAGTTTTGACCGCACGCCATGTGTTCTTCTATTCGGGAAGAAACTGTTTTTCTTAAGTATATTCCATGCACTTTATGTACACACCATGTAGTATCTAACCGTGTCATAGGTTGTGTGGGCGGAGACACATGATAGGGAAATTATTGTGGGAACACGTCATGTACCAGTTGTACACGCCGTGTAGGGTTGACCCTATGTCCGCCCGTGTGACTAAAAACATGAACATAGAAACCTTAGGTGATACATTCCGTTTCAATTATAAACACGTCATGTAGTTTAATCTTGGAATCCATCCGTGTAACTAACAACATGGGTCGGTGTTATCTTTTCTAGTACATGTTGTGTCCGTATGGAAGACACCGTGTAGTGTCAGCCGAGTACCCGGCCATGTCACTAACAACATGGGTCGGTGAAGCTCGTCTAGTACATGTCATGTCTGGAAAAAACACACCATGTAACCTTGTTCTAAGGGGATCCATGTGGATTAGTCGTGTAGATGGACTCAGGAAGGGGAAGAAAATTCAAGTACACGCCGTTTGTATGAACAACACATTGTGTCTTTGGGATGTTACACGACCAGTTCTAGCAGAAGTACGCGTCCATGTGAAATATTTAAGGGAATGCATTTTGTAGTTATTATACATGTTGTGTAGTCTTGTTTTGTAAAACTTGAATTTTTTCTTTCTCTTGTTCCCTTCTTATGTTTCCAGTTCTTAGTCCTTGATGATCTCTTTGATCAGCTTCGAGGAGCTTGGGTGTTCTCGAAGATTGACTTGAGATCCGGTTATCATCATTTGTGTGTTAGACCATCAGATATACCTCTCAAAGCCTTTCAGATTAGGTATTGAATATACGAGTATATGGTTATGTTGTTCGGTCTCATGAACGTGCCTGCAGTTTTCATGGCACTGATGAACCGAGTGTTTCATCCATACTTGGATTCTTTCGTGGTGGTCTTTGTGGATGATATCTTGGTGTAATCTCACACTAGAAATGACCATGCCATGCATCTTGATATCATTTTGAGTACACTGAGAGATCATCAGTTATATGCTATGCTCTCAAAATGCCACTTTTGGATGGACAAGATTCACTTTTTAGGTCATGTTATCTCAGAGACATGAGTATTAGTAGACCAAGAGAAATTGATAGCAGTAGTTTCTTGGGATTAGCTGAAGAACGTCTTTGAGGTATGGAGTTTTCTAGGGATGGATAGATACTACAGATGCTTCATACAAGACTTCTCATGCTTAGTAACACCACTGACGAGTCTGACTAAGAAAGGTGCAAAGTTCATATGGTCATATTCTTGTGAGTCAGCCTTTCAGAAGCTGAAAGGGGGGTTGACTTCAGCGGCAATACTAGTTTTTCTATATTCGGGAAATATCAATACCGTGTACTATGATGCTTCAGGTATCGGGTTGGGATATGTTTTTATGCAGGGAGAAGGAGTCGTTGCATACGGGTCTCGGCAGTTGAGGCCACATGAGAGGAATTACCCGATGCACGATCTCGAGTTGGCTGGAGTTGTCCATGCCTTGCATTGTTGGAGACATTATCTTCTGGGAGAACATTTTGTGGTTTTCACCAACCAAAAGAGTCTCAAGTACATCTTTACTCAATGTGATCTGAATTTGAGACAGCGAAGGTGGGTTGAGTACCTTCAGCCCTTTAACATGGAGCATGCCTATACACCTGGAAAAGGCAATGCAGTGGCTAATGCGTTGAGCAGGAGGACTCAGATACAGGAAGTTCAAGAGGCTATTAGTGAGTGGAAGCTTATGGATATGTTCTCTGAGATACATTTGGAGGTGCACGATAGATAGGGGCAGAATTTTCCTTCTTTTGTGGTTGTTACCTCTACTCTTCTTGATCGATTGTGAATGAGGCAGCTATCAACTTTAGAAGGCCTAGTCCTATGGGAGAGTGTGTTAGGAGGGGACCCTATTCCAAGATGGACCATAGGCAAGGATGAGATCTTTCATTTCCATGGGCGTGTATGGGTGCCATCAGACATACACGAGGAGCTGATGCGGGACTTTCATTCATCAGTTTGGTCAGTTCATCCTGGTGTTACCAAGATGTATCATGATCTACACCGTCAGTATTGGTAGCCAGGTATGAAGAGAGATGTTGCTGGTTTTTTCATTAAGTGTTCCACCTGTCAGCAGGTGAAGGTGGAGCATCAACGACTAGAGGGACTTTTGTAGTAGTTTCCTATTCCTGAGTGGAAGAGGAATGATATCACTATGGATTTCGTGATAGGTTTACCGAGGTCGCCTTGAGGTAATGATGATGTTTGGGTTGTCGTTGATAGACTCACAAAGGTTGCTTACTTCTTGTTGATCAAGGAGACCTTTAGTGTTGATGAGCTGGGAAGGTTTTCCAACCATGAGATTTTGTGCTTATATGGAGTTCCACAATCCATTTTTTCAGACAGAGATGCATGTTTTAATTCTTGGGTCTGGTAGGGGATTTATAAGGCTTTGGGAACACATGTACTTTTGAGTATAGCTTACCATCCCCAGACAGATGGCCAGTCCGAGCGTACGATTTAGGTGCTTGAGGACATGATTTGTGCTTGCATCCTAGATTTTGGAGGTTCATGGGAGAAGCACATACCTCTTGTGGAGTTTTCCTACAACAATAGTTTTCAAGAAACTATTTAGATGGCACCTTATGAGGCTTTGTACGATAATCCATGCCGATCACCCTTATATTGGATGGAGGCAGGAGAGGTAGTTATGTTGGGACCTCGTCTTGTTCAGGAGACCACAGAGCTGATAGAGTTGATTCATAAAGGATTACTACTACACAGTCTCGATTGAAGTCTTATAATAATCAGCAGAGACGTCCTCTGGAGTTCGAGGTCGGGGATCAGGTTTTTCTGTTTGTCACACCAAGGTTGGGGCACAAGAGGATTAGAAGACAGGGTAATCTTTTATATCAGTACTTCAGACTATTTGAGGTATTGGAGAGAGTTAGTCTAGTTTCCTATCAGTTGCAGTTGCCTCAGAGGTACTGATCTTTGCACGACGTCTTCCACATTTCTGAGATTCGACGTTACTTCTTAGACCCATCTCACGTCTTCCAACCGAGGAGGTTGAGTTGTAAGTGGATACATAATTTTAGGATCATCCTATTCATATTGTCGATTGAAGTACGAAGGTTCTCCATGGCCGTTCTGTTTCTCTGGTACGAGTGCAATGGCAGCACAAGTGAGTACAGGACAAGACTTGGGAGAGGGAGGTGGATGTACGATCGCAGTGGCTGGTGCTTTTCGGGGTTTCTTCTTCTATGCCTCCTTGCTAGGGAAATTCAAGGACTAATTTCATTAATGGAGGAAGTTTGTAAGAACCTGGATCTTCTTTTTTAAGTACGTTTTCCTTTTCTGGTCTTTTTTGAGAAAAAGAGGAATTTATGGAAATTTTCGAAGTACACACCATGTACTTTATGAGTTGGGTTGGTTGCCTTTTTATGTGTTTAAAGTTCATATATGTGTTGGGAAGAAGTTAGGAGAGATTTGAATGATTTTGAATAATTTTGTAGGCTTTTATTAGGGATCATAGTTTGAGAATGGTCAGGGGAAACCATGTGGGTTCTCTAGGAAATCGTGCAAGAGGAGACAGTAGGCTTCGCACGGCCTGCGCACAGTTTTCCAAACTGTGTGAGGCAACCACACAGACCCCTTATCTCGAGGTCGTGGTGTGTGCACCGTTAATGCATGGTTTTCCAAACCATGTGTACTAACCATGAAACCCCTTAAAAATAGGGTTTAAAATCTGGTCTCCCTCAAGGGTGCCTCATTTCACTCCAAACTCTCTCCCACTCAAGCCTCACTCGAGGTTTTGGTTTCTCAGAGGTTGAATGTGCTCTCCCAATTGTTTTGGAAGCAAATCGAAGGGGTTTATTGTGGGATTGAAGTCGGTTCTTATCAGGTAAGTTTCTCCTCTTGGTTTCTCTTTGGTTTTCTCTAGGTCTTCTCTTCCCTCTCTCTCGATTTTCTAGATCTAAATCTGTAGCATGTAGATCTGGTGTTGGGGTTTCCTTGGGTGTTGATTTTAAGGCTTGTGGTTGATAGGTAAGGATATATAGTGCAGTTTTCATGAATGGTTTTCCAAGATTGGGGTGTAGTTTTTTGTGGTTCAATTTCTCTAGAACCCTAAAGGTAGGTGGTTTGTGCCTTTTTGTTGAAAGTCTTTGAGTATTATGTGCAATTTTTCCCAATACCCTTGAATAGGGTATTGTGCATTTATCGTTTTACCCTGTTAATTTCCCGCCCTACTTGTATGCTTGAGTAGAGGTTATTTGGATATGAATAGGGTTGATTGCTATGTTTTGGATGTGGTTTCCCATGCATGTTCTATTTACGACCGTTTGGTCCTACTTAGCCTTTTTGGACGCCTTGCTATTTTCCCAAGCCTATTGTTATAGGGTGGAGTGTTGTTTTCTGACATGCTTGATATGTTGTAGACCGATTATCCAAGTAGTTCTTAAGGTTTACTTGGGATATATTGCATTACTATACTCGTTGACTTACACAGAGCTGTGAGAACCTGGTGTAGAAGACTATAAGGGGAATTGACTGAGTGAGATTCCTCAGAGAGTCTTTCAACCATTTTAGACTATAAGGGGGAATTCACTGAGTGATCTTTCTCACAGATTCTTTGAACCATTTTAGACTATAAGGGGGAATTGACTGAGTGAGATTCCTCAGAGAGTCTTTGAACCATTTTAGACTATAAGGGGAATTGACCGAGTGAGATTCCTCAGAGGGTCTTTGAACCATTTTAGACTATAAGGGGAATTGATCGAGTGAGCTTCCTCAGAGAGTCTTTGAACCATTTTTGACTATAATGGGAATTGACCGAGTGAGATTCCTCAGAGAGTCTTTGAACCATTATAGACTATAATGGGAATTGATCGAGTGAGCTTCCTCAGAGAGTCTTTGAACCATTTTATACTATAAGGGTAATTGATTGAGTGAGCTTCTTTAGAGAGTCTTTGACCACTTGGGGCTATAAGAGGAATTGACTATGTGAGCTTCCTCATAGAGTCCTTGACTACCTTAGACTATAAGGGGAATTGACCGTGTGAGCTTCTTCAGAGAGTCTTTAAATGCTTGGGACTATAAGGGGAATTGACTGAGAGTGCTTCCTCAGAGAGTCTCTATAGTATCCTTGTTTTGATTAAACCAGAGGGGTTAGGCTAAGAGAACTACCCAGAGGGCTCCATGCTTATTTTTTGTCGTTGATGTATTGAACTGATTGCATTGAAACTATAGGACTGGTTACTACTGAGTACTTCCTTGTTTACCACTTTCTTTTGTTTATTACCAGCCATATATTCACTGAATATTAGGCACATATCTTGTGGTGATTTCCTACTGGGATTTAGTCTCACACCCTGTTTGGGGTATTCATTTGGGCCCAAAAATATTATATTGTTGTAGGTATAGATAAGGGAAAATGCCCTTCTACTTTAGGTACTTGATATGTTGTAGAGTTGGAGAGCATGGGACCAAGCTGAGGCTTGCAATGCTGAGGAGTTGTTTATCTATTTTCTTGTGTACTTTGGCTTAGTACTGTTCTATATTCCAGCATTGTGATGTGTTTTCCTATTTTCCTAGACATATGTACCATGCATCATTTATATATATATATACACTCCAGCTGTTTATTTCTTTAGACTTTCATTGTTTACTTTCATATGGATTATTACTGCTTCCACTATTGTTATATTTTTTTTTCTCTTCTGATGTGTTACTCTACCAATGAGGGCATAGTTTTCCCACTAACACACCCAAGGACCTCGCTGCTAGTCGGTAGCCTTTTGCGTTGGGGGAAATGCGCTTGAGGCCATGTGACCAACCGGGTACGGGGTGCCTCTAGGTGGCTTCTGAAACTGTGATGTTACAGTATTTCACTATACTTTCAATGTTATTTCATGAAAAAATGATTTTCACATAAAAAAATAATATCTTATTAAATTAGAATCATGTTTGATCACATGAACATCCTTACTCTATTTTTATATTGATATTTTATGTGCAATATTTATTTCAATTTTGAGTATCTCAAATGCATAACCATTTACTTGTGCATGAGCTTTTACAAATTCGTGCAAGCATACAAACACTGTTCACATTCACTTTTCTTTTCATCACACAGACTAATATAAGAACACATTTCCCTTCTATATGATCACTACCTCATGTGAAAAAAATTACACACTTCTAGTCCAATTCAAGTCACTTTCGTATTTAATATTCTTTCATTCAAAAGTAGTTATATGCAAAACTAATCCTTTCCTTTTATATTTTTTGTAAGTACAACTATGTGGTACTACTTCTTTGCACAGTCCAATGTTGATTCTCAATTTATATTTCTGCACATACACTTTCATATAATAGTGTATTTTCCCTTCATGTAATGTTATATACATGATTATGTTTGAACCATGGTCGTTCTATGCATGAATTGAAGTATGTTTTGTGTTTGTTGTCAATCCTCAGTGGAAGTTCAGAATGTGTGCCAGTAAAGTGATCATAAAGTTCAAGCAGACAACAGTATTGAAGGTGGGGTTGTTTCCCTGTGTTTGCCAAATTTTTGGGCCTCAAAATCGGAAAATGAAGACATGTATTGTTGGGGAAAGGATGTGCGTTCAAAGAGGAAGTGGTGTGCGAAAAAGGTGGCCAGTACGCGAAATATTTGGGTTGTGCGCGAAAAAAAGTGTGGTGCACAAAATTGTGGAGCGATGTTTTTCACAAAAATAGTGTTTCGGAATCAGAACGTCGAAAAATGACAAAGGCATGGGCTGCATGAAAAATCTGGAGATGTGCACGAAAAACAATACCTGCATGAAATATTACGCACCAAATGAGAGGTTTTTTGCGCCATAGGGGGTTTTGCACACGGGGGTCTGAGACGCCTAGAAATAAGAGGTGACCCCCCTCATTCCGTATGGTTGAATACTTAGAGACGATCTGAGGTCTGATGCACGTAAAAGGTTCACATAAAGTGGATTGTGTGAAAAAATCCGAGCTGAGTGAAAAATTCAGGGTGCGCGAGAAATTCCGCGCTGTGCGAAATATTCCAGTTTGCGTGAAAAATCTGAGTTCCGCAAAAAATTATATGCTGCGCGAAATAGGCAGAGCTACGCATAAAAATTAAGGTGGCGTGTAAAATATTCAGTTTGCATGAAAAAGGGTGTTGTGTAAAATATTCTTCCACACAAAAAGGAAATAGTGTGCGCAATATTAAGTTCTTGCGTGCAAAGGGTTGGTGTTGCGCGCAATTTTTAGTGAAACTTGTTTGCACATTCCGGTTATCCGGTTCAGTGGTTCAGTGCATACAAGTGCATCATTTCCGGACTTCGATGCAAGCAGAGTCTCGTGCTAAGCAGAGGCAAAGGCTTCAATGCAAATCTATTGAAGAGACCTTCCTGACTACAAAGTAATTTGGACTTCACCAAAGGTAGTGAGTCAGGGGAGTCAACGAGAGTGGCCCAAGGGACGTTGTGGGCATCCCTGAACAGTTGTAAAGGTAGCGATCCTAGGAAAGAGCGACTATTCTCGAACCTTTGTAATCCACAACTAGTGAAGAATAGTGGAATTTGGTACGACCGAAAACCTGTCGGTGTATGCTCCTTGGATGTATCCCTTAGTGGTGAACCAAGTAAAAAGTTTTGTGTTTTCTCTCTGTATGTGAATGTTTGATTGCTTCTCATATCCATCATATAGGTTAAACTAGTTCCTACCAACGTGGGAATAAGATATATCAGTTTAAAAGAAAAATTTGACACCCTGATTCACCCCTACCCTCTCAAGGTGTCCTGGGGTCCTACAGATTATACATAGTGTATTCATGTAAGGTTTTATACGTGTATTTGTTCTTCATGTAACAAAGATGGTTCACCGAACTATTTATTTATAACATCTCTTCAAGTGTGATTCAAACGAGTTTAAGTCTTACAAATCTTATCCTTCACACAAGTACATGGGTCTTCTTCTTTATTCATATTAGTGTGAAGAGCGACACTCTTCACATAGCCTTGTAGGATCATGTATCTTCTACCGCATGTAAAAAAAGAGTGGAGATACATTTTTTGATAAAAAATGAACTCTCAAAGAAATATGCGAGTGGAATCACACTCATCAGGCTCAGTGCATAGATATTTATAGGTGAGGTACACATTGTCTTTTCACAACCTCTATTACACTTTCCAAAATGTGTTGATGAATATTTAAAGAGATGAAGATATCAAATTTGAATTATTAAAATATGGATTTAAATGATGCTGAATATCATGGTTTTTTTTCTCTATGATCTCAAATTCTCCTTTGTAATGATATCCTCATGTGCATGCGATCATAAACGCATTTCTTTATATAGAAAGAAATCATCCATGAAGATAAAACATTTAAATGGACTCCTATAATTTTAATTTCAATTTTTCCAAAGAGTCTTTATATTTATCATGAAAACATTATTCCATGATACTTTTGATCATGTTATGTTTTAAAATATAATCCAATGTCATGATCATTGAATATCAGTTCAATCATCCATCATTACAACATGTAGATTCCATAATATATTCTTCCTCTGATGAGGGTTTAGAAGAGGAAGATGATGGGACTAGTTTAAACTTATTGGGTGTAGGATGTAATGGATGGTGCTGATTTAACTGATTGGGTGGTCAGCATTATATGAATAACACTTTTAAATTCCTGGACAATGATTCTTAAATCATGTCCCAAATTGAACTCCCATAGCAGATTCCATCTGGTAAATAATCTAATGTGTGATTTATTGTGATCGAGCAAGTGATTGGGGATCAGGACTGGTACAACCACTCGAACTCCATAGGCCTCATCCCTATGAGCTTTTGGCCCAAACTATGTGTTCCTGAGGATGTATTCTCTGGGGAACTTATACACAAGCCTATATGGTTCCATTTTCCACTATACATATCCATACACATGCCATCATGCATGGTATATTGAGCTGACCTCCCATGGAATGGTAAACCTTCGGGTCCCACAAGTTCCTCAGTTGAGGTTGTCTTGACTACTTGGTATGGTTTTCCATATTTTAAAAAAAATAACAATAAATTTTGAGTGAAATATCATAATATAAAAACAAATTCCCATCCTTAAATTCAAGTAATATCTTATTCTTATTCATGAAAATTGTAAATATAATTTTTATGTATTCTTCAAAATCCTTTCCATATTCAATTAATAATTTTCATGGACTTCATAAGTTTCTCTTCTTATATTATTTTTGGAATAGAAATTCCAGAAAACTTATTCATTATCAAATCAATTTCTTCTCTTATTCTTCATTTTTGTAAATAATGTGTCACCATTGACACATGTATTTAACATGAAGATCATTTCACTAATAATCAGAGTTATTAAGATAATTTTTCAAGCATGAAATCCAATTTCATTTAATGAATCCATAACAATTCTCCAGGAATCACCTTCGAAACTCAAAGTCTTCAAACCATTTATAAGTTTCTTCAAATTACAATACTTGAGCACATAATACAATCTATATTAACTTCATAACTTCTTTCTCTTTTTAACATAAATGAAATATTCTTATTTCATTGACCACTATCAAAAACCAATGACAATTATTGACAAAAAATAAAACTCATAAAAAATGTGGGCTCTTCAATCTCCACCTTTTTATTTATTAGAAATACCTTAAAATTTATTTTCAAATGAATATTTTAATATGTGAATCTATACTTTCTCTCCAATTTACAACCTTCAATGTTCATTTGAAATAAATATGTCAATATGTGAATCTCAAATTTCTCTCTGCTTCACTTTTATAAAAATTTCATCCAACTTTCTCTCCCCCTTATTGACAATAAATACTAAGTTTATGGAAAAAGGATTTCAATCCATAATTAAGAAATGTTCCATCCATAGTTTCACACTAAGTCTACTTGATTCATCCTTAGTGTAGAAAACAAGATGATTTGATTAAGACAACAAAGTTATCCATTACCAACTAATTATGATACCTCGTGAAATGAGAACACATATATGTTTCTTTAAAGGTTATCCATTGTTATTCCAAGATAAGGATAACAAATGAGATATGAAATTTTTTTAACATAGATCAACCTAAAACTGCTTCACTCACTATAAAAAATATATCAAAATATTCAAGTGCAAAAATAAGTATAAGTGGCCTTAAAGAATTTGTATTTTTCTTATGTCGTTGACTAATTCAATTACTACCCATTTGTAAACTGATCTTTATCTTGAGTAACCTAGTATGAGAGGTTAATAGAAAAATACATTTTCCAATGAAATGATCTTCAAGCTATTTACAAAATAATCATATTTGTTACCAATTGAAATAATTATTCTAGAATATTCTTCATCTTTCATTACTTGTCTCTCCCTTAAGGGAAACACTTCTCAATAACTTCATAATGGTGGATATATTCATGAATGTATTTCAAGATGTTATAATATAGGGAAAAAACAAAAATGTATCTTCAACTTGTGACTATCCATATTTGAAAACTTCTACAACTTCACTAAGGAAGATCTTCTTCTATATTTATTCTTCAGGATATCAATTATAAGATCAAACTAGAGTGATATCTTATTCATAATTTTTTTCAAGGATATGATTGGATAGTATTAAACTTCATCAATGATGATCCACAATAAATTTTATATTTGAATATCAATTGATGAATCATTCAAGGATGGTGACTTCTTCAGCTTCTCTATCAAGAATTAATAGCAATCATTACTTCTTAGCATATCCCCCTAAGAACATGCTTCATAGTTAATTTCCTAAATTATAATCAAAAATAAAATACACAAATTCTAAGTTAATAAGGTGGATCCTACATACTTTATCAATGTGAATAGTATGGTTGGGATATTTTCCTCAACCAAGTTACTCTATTTACTCTAGTATTCATGCTTGCACATCAAAAAATCTATTCTTATTTATGTTGGGGCAGTATGGATCTCTTCACATTAACTTCTTCTTTTTTTAGAAAATTTTTGTGCTTAAAATCCTTCATGGATTATGAATTATTACACTTCTTAAGGAATACTTGTTTTTCTTATAGAAAGGTTAAACAACCTTTTTCAATATGGTTATCCTTATTATATATCTCATATAGAACTTTATTTATAGAATATTTATCTTTTCTTAAAAAAATTCATTCACTCTGTCTTCATCATATTGAATCATTACTTTAACTTTTTCACTAGCCTTGGATTTTGACTCTTATATTTTCCTCATTATTTCCAAATATTTTAGCCAAATAACTAACATGAAATTAGGGCCACTTGATGTAGGTTTGGATTTTCTGTAGGTATTCTTCTAAGTTCCACGGTTTTTATCACTTCATTTGGATCCAATTTTCTCTAACTTCTTAGATTTTAAATCCAAGGACTTTTTATCTTTCCTACTTGAAATCTTCATGGGATAGTTTTTGTTCACAACACTTTTCTGATTCCTTGCGAAGTTAGCTCGTTCTTTCTTAGCCATATTTTGTGGACTTATTTTCTTAGATTCTTTGGATACTTGTTGAGATGAGAATGTACCAGCCTTGGGACTACCACTATTATATACATAAAAGATGTTATCAAGCATTAAAAATCTATTTTCAATATAAATATTCTTATGGACCTGTGAATGTTTCTTATTCTTCTCTAGCTTTCTCCCCCTTTACATAGGATTCTTTTTTTATTTTTCATTTTTGAGGTTTATACCAACAATCTGATATACAATTCCCAAATATATTGTATCACCAAAATTAACCCAAAAATATTGATTTCCGTATATATTCTATATAAGGTTGTTGGGTATTCTTCATGAATTGTTGTTCTCTTTGTGGGCAACCAGATTCCATAATCTTTTCCCTATAAACCCTTGTCATGGTGATAGGTTTCTTATCACCTATCTTCATCAATACTTGTTCAAATATTATTTTCCAACCTACACTATTCATGAACATAGATTTATAAACATTAATAAAAGTTGGTACATATTATAATTTTTTCTTCACGGATGCTTAAGATAGATCATAAAAATATTTCATGATATTCTTATGAAATATTAGATGTATTTTAACATTATAATCCTCTAGTGAACACTGTGTTTCAGTATAAATTTTTTGTTTATTTTGTGAAGACTCAATATGTGTCTTCTCAAGATTTTCCAATTGAACTTAAAATTTTAGACATTTCATATTGAGGATAATTTTATGATCTTCAATCATAATCATATTCTCTTCACAAGCCTTCCTTATTATTTCAAATTCATCTTCATGTACCTTAACTTTGTTCAAAATAAACGTTTCAAGTTCCTTGATCTTCTTAGATTTTTATTCCAATTGTAATCCCTTGACATCAGTGATATTTTTCAATTTTTCTTCAAGCTAATGGATCTCTTCTTCCTGGTTATTCTTGAATCCATCTTTCTCTTCAACTTATTTGATCCATTTTTAAGAACTTATTTGAAGTTCCTTATTTATTTATTCAAAGTCACCAACCTATATGGAGATATTTAAACATTCAAGAATTTTTTCTTTCAATCCCTTATCTAAAACATAAACTTCTCCTTCCAACTAGTTGATATCTTCATACATATATTAAAAGACTCCACAAACAAGGGAGACTATTTATTTTGGAATACCATGTAGAATATATATTAATATACTAATTGATATTTCATGATAAATTTTAGATTTATCATCATCACCACTTGTGCTAGAATCTTTATTATGGGGAAAATTTTCAATGGTGATAACACTGTTGTACCTCTCGAACCCCTCGTGGTTTTATTTTCATGATCACAATCACCCTCTTGTTTTTCTAATCTTGTTTTAAGTGTTTTTGGATGATAGGCATGATTTCAGGTGGCCAAGGAATTGGGCCAAGAAAGCAACAAGGAAAAGTGGACTGAAATTCAGTCCACCGGCCAACCGATGGAAGAGCACCGGCCAGCCGATGGAGGCCTGGACAGAAGGCATCATTCTGTCCAGACCACCGGCCAACCGGTGTCACACCAGTGGCCAGCCGGTGGCACCCAGAAAGAAGAGGTTGCTACTGCCTCCTCACCGGCCAACCGGTGGCCTCAGCACCGGCCAGCCGGTGGCACCCAGCCAGCACAGTGGTAGCTACTGCCTCACCACCGGCCAACCGGTGGCTTCAGCACCGGCCAACCGGTGGAGCCTGAGCCCGAAGGCCTCTCCATTTTGCACACACCGGCCAACCGGTGGACTTGCACCGGTCAGCCGGTGGCGCCAGTCAAACTAGCCGTTGGGCCTTTGACCAGGCTGGTCCACTTGCCTCCCAACGGCTCCGAAACCTTTTCCAACGGCTCCAAAGGCCTCCAACGGCCATATGAGGGTTCCCCCTCTATAAATAAAGGACCTTGAAGCCCCGGAACCATAACCAAGCCATACGGAAGCCAACGGACACATTTTACATCATTTGGCTAACCTCTGGCGGATTCTTCCAAGGAACCCCAATCGCTCCAACTCAATTCCACATCCAAGAAGCATCACCAAAGAAGCTTGGGAGTGCACGTCTTCAACTCCAATCATCCATTGGCACCCAAGGCTTCTCCAAATATGGTTTTTATTGTTTATTCATTTTGAGCTTAAATTTGGTTTTGTGCCTACAAACCCCAACTCTTTCTCTCATCCTCTCTCTTGGGTTTTCACACCACCTTCAAGGTGTGAAGAGGTTAGTCAAGCCTTACCTTTCAAAAGGCTTGAATCAAAGGTGAGCTAGCCTTCACCTGTAAGAAGGCTAGTGGGTTCTTTCTCAACCATTGAAAGCAAGTGGGTTCTTGCATAACCATTAAAAGCAAGCTGTAATAGGTGAGCTAGCCTTCACCTGTAAAAAGGCTAGTGGGTTTCTTGCTACAACCATTGAAAAGCAAGCGGTAGAATCTCTCAACGGTTGAGTTGGGAGCGGAGACGTAGGCCGGGTTTTTGGCCGAACTCCGTTATCAATTGTGTGTCTTGCCTCTTTTATTTCCGCTGCACTTTCACTTTGATTTTAATTTGCTAATTTTTTTTTAAAAGGCAATTCACCCCCCCTCTTGCCATCACTCCCTTTTTCTCCGCCCAACAATTGGTATCAAAGGGAAGTTTGAGTAATACCCTAACCGGTTTCAAATTCAAGATCTGTTTTTTGTGATGGCCTCAACCTCTTTTGCCCCCGAAGGCTTTTCTTTGGGTCGTGCTCCATTTTTTGATGGAACCGACTACACTTATTGGAAAACCCGCATGACCACTTTTCTTAGAAGTATAGGTTATCCTATTTATAAAATTGTCATGCAAGGTTACACTCTCTCTTCCCCCGATGAATCCAAATGGACTCAAGCCGATATAAAAAAATTCGAGCTTGATGGCAAAGCCATGAACGCTCTACATTGCGGCCTTGATCGTAATGAGTTCAATCGAGTTTCCACATGCACCTCCTCACATGAAATCTGGAAACTTTTGGAGGTTTCCCATGAGGGGACCAACAAAGTGAAGGACACTCGATTGGACATGTTTCGTCAAGATTTTGAATCTTTTTCCATGCATCCATCCGAATCTATTTCTGAAATGTTTACATGCTTTACTGATGTTTTCAATGGTAGAAAATCTCTTGGAGATTACATTTCTGCAGAAACGATGGTCAAGAAGATCCTATGGATCCTACCAAGCTCATGGGCTCCAAAAGTCACGGCAAACCAAGAAGCGAAGGACATCAAAAACATGCCGGTCGAAGAGCTCATCGGATCTCTCATGACCTATGAGATCACCATGAGGAGGCAAGCTGAAAAGGAAGGCAAACCGATCAAAGTTCCAAAGAACATCGCCTTCAAGGTACAAAACGAAGAAAGCTCATCCTCCTCATCTTCTTCCTCTTCAAGCGGCGATTCCAAAATGGAGAATCTTGCCTGCAAAATGCACATGTTCATGAAGACTCACAAGAAGAAGAAATCCCGCAAGGCTCAACCCAACGAAAAATCCGAGCCCAAGGTAAAATGTTACGGGTGTGGCGAGAAAGGCCATTACAAGCCCGATTGCCCACTCAACAAGAAAAAGGCCAAACAAAAGGAGAAGAAGAAGGATTTCAAGGCCACTTGGAGTGATAGCTCCACATCCGACTCCTCCTCCTCCTCGAGCGACAACGGTAATAAATGCCTAATGGCATTCCATGAGGTAACATCTTCCGACTCCTCATCCTCAAGTTCTTCCAATTCTTTCAATCACATGTCTTATGAGGATCTCCAACATGCGCGAGATCAATTGGAGGAAGGTTTTCGCGAACTTTCTTCCAAATTTGTTGCTTTAAAAAATAATTTCAAAAAACTCTCTTCCGAAAAAGAACAACTTCTCAAAGAGAAGGAAGAGTTGACCCTCAAAATCCAAAATCTTCCCGATGTTGATTCCATGGAATCAACCATCAAAGATCTAAGGGAGACTCTAGCCAAGTTCACCCAAGGGGAACAAAATTTGAACAATTTTCTTGGTTCCCAACGTTTATCTAGAACCACCCAAGGGCTTGGCTATTCCAAGCAAGCTTCCTCCTCCCATGGTCCCACTATTTTTGTAAGGGGGAGCTCCCAATTTAAATTTTGCAATTATTGTAAAAAACCCGGGCACTTAATTTATGAGTGCAATTGTAAAAATGCCCGGTATGGTAGGCCCAAAAAAAAATTTTAAACGATGAATTTTATAGGAGAAGACCCGCCACTAGACAAGTGTGGATTGAAAAATCCCTTCTAGCGAGTCTCACCGGACCGAAATTTGTCTCGGTTTCAAACACCTCTCCCCGGTGATTTGTTGTTTTATTTAGGGGGAGTTAGGTTTGTTTAAGCATTTTTGTTTTATTCAAAATTTTCGTTTCAAACTTTCAATTTCAACACTTGGTATCAAATTTTTCATTTAAAATTTTCAATTCAATTTTTCACTCAAAACTTTCAATTCAATTTTCAAAAATTTCAATTGGTTTAAAATCTTCATCTTGTTTTTCAACTCTTTCCCTCAATCAAGTTTTATGCCCCATGCTATTTTGATAATCACAAAGGGGGAGAAATTCTTGGTTGATTGGGGGAGAAATCCTTTAAAGCATGCTTTTCATTTCATTTTCTACATTGATTGTTTTGGTGATTGTGATCATCAAAATAGGGGGAGATTGTTGTACCTCTCGAACCCCTCGTGGTTTTATTTTCATGATCACAATCACCCTCTTGTTTTTCTAATCTTGTTTTAAGTGTTTTTGGATGATAGGCATGATTTCAGGTGGCCAAGGAATTGGGCCAAGAAAGCAACAAGGCAAAGTTGACTGAAATTCAGTCCACCGGCCAACCGATGGAAGAGCACCGGCCAGCCGATGGAGGCTTGGACAGAAGGCATCCTTCTGTCCAGACCACCGGCCAACCGGTGTCACACCAGCGGCCAGCCGGTGGCACCCAGAAAGAAGAGGTTGCTACTGCCTCCTCACCGGCCAACCGGTGGCCTCAGCACCGGCCAGCCGGTGGCACCCAGCCAGCACAGTGGTAGCTACTGCCTCACCACCGGCCAACCGGTGGCTTCAGCACCGGCCAACCGGTGGAGCCTGAGCCCGAAGGCCTCTCCATTTTGCACACACCGGCCAACCGGTGGACTTGCACCGGTCAGCCGGTGGAGCCAGTCAAACTAGTCGTTGGGCCTTTGACCAGGCTGGTCCACTTGCCTCCCAACGGCTCCGAAACCTTTTCCAACGGCTCCAAAGGCCTCCAACGGCCATATGAGGGTTCCCCCTCTATAAATAAAGGACCTTGAAGCCCCGGAACCATAACCAAGCCATACGGAAGCCAACGGACACATTTTACATCATTTGGCTAACCTCCGGCGGATTCTTCCAAGGAACCCCAATCGCTCCAACTCAATTCCACATCCAAGAAGCATCACCAAAGAAGCTTGGGAGTGCACGTCTTCAACTCCAATCATCCATTGGTGCCCAAGGATTCTCCAAATACGGTTTTTATTGTTTATTCATTTTGAGCTTAAATTTGGGTTTGTGCCTACAAACCCCAACTCTTTCTCTCATCCTCTCTCTTGGGTTTTCACACCACCTTCAAGGTGTGAAGAGGTTAGTCAAGCCTTACCTTTCAAAAGGCTTGAATCAAAGGTGAGCTAGCCTTCACCTGTAAGAAGGCTAGTGGGTTCTTGCTCAACCATTGAAAGCAAGTGGGTTCTTGCATAACCATTAAAAGCAAGCTGTAATAGGTGAGCTAGCCTTCACCTGTAAAAAGGCTAGTGGGTTTCTTGCTACAACCATTGAAAAGAAAGCGGTAGAATCTCTCAACGGTTGAGTTGGGAGCGGAGACGTAGGCCGGGTTTTTGGCCGAACTCCGTTATCAATTGCGTGTCTTGCCTCTTTTATTTCCGCTGCACTTTCACTTTGATTTTAATTTGCTAATTTTTTTTTAAAAGGCAATTCACCCCCCCTCTTGCCATCACTCCCTTTTTCTCTGCCCAACAAACACATACCTCCCTATTAATTGAATATATTGATTTACTTGAACTAGGAAGGTTTTCCTTCTCCTTGGTGAAAACTTGATCCACAAACTCTTTTCTTTACAAGCCTAATATTTCATCATTTTTTCAAGGAATGGAGAAAAAGATACTTCCTCTTCATTATATAATAGAAAATTCTTCTTTAAATTTTCTTTTTCTTTATTGTTTTATTCATAATGGTCTTGGTATAAATAGACTTCTGCTCAAAGATAACTAGATCTTAACCAAAACTCCACTTCATTGTCAACACAGCAAACAAACTCAAATCTTTAAAATATAATAATTCAACTATAGAGAATCCAACAGACATGAACCTTTCCTCTGATGCCACTTGAAAATACTAGTTTGAGTTATTCTTAAAACTTAGAGTGGGGTGAATTAGTGTTGATGAATTTTTAAACCAATTACAACTTTTTATCCATTTAACTCTAAGACTGACTAGGATCTTAAGTTTCTTTCTCTTTTCCTAGTCTCATGAAATTATACGAAAGCAGTAAAAAATAACACATTATATTTTTACAAGGTACACTACTCAAAGAGAGTATCTAGTCCTTGGAATGGTATGAAAATTATCCAACAACAACCATTAGAAATTATTCCTTTGGATTTGGTTACAGCAAATAGAAAATACCCTTTTACTAGAAATGCACTATTGTAAATTGAGAGTGTATGTTTTATAACTCTTGGATGGATCATTATATTTCCACTGATGATAGTATCTACCTTATTGATAAGGTTATTTTCAAAACAATAAATTATTCCACCTATTTATACTATTTTTGGATGTCATAGTGATGATTTGATCTTCCAAAAACATCTTCTTCTTCACTTGGTTACTTTTACAGAAATAGGCAAGCAATCTTCCTCTTCTCCACAGTGGCACAGTAAAAGATGCACTTTTTCTTCTTTTACCTTCAGTCATAATAGAATGAATATGGTGTGGATGGGTAATAATAGAATTATTCTTTGACCTATATGATGATTGACTAATATCAATTTGGTTAGAAACTCTTATTCTCTTCTTCTCACTTTCTTCTTCAATGTAAAACTGACTTCAAAAATCACCTTCTTCTAATATTTCTAGAATCATAAAAAAATCCTTTTTGATTACTGAAATAATGAAGTTCAGATCATCTTAGCATCACCACCATTACTTTGGATTGAATAATAATAAAATTATTATAGATTGTACACTATCTTCTTCTTCAACACAAAATAATATTCAATGGTACAGTAGTGTTGAATTACCTTTCTTTGATACACAATATCAATAGTTATGTTGTATGTGTTTTTATCTATTCTTATTGGTGTAGTAGATATTTGTTCAGCTATATTGAACCATAATTTAAATATGAAATAGTTATCTTTCAAATAAACAAATTAATCTCTTATTGAATTATAACCCAGTTAGATCACATGCACTTCCTGAATGAATTTATTTATACATATTTTGTGATCAATCTTCAAGTCCCTTTTAGGTATCAAAAATTCATACCCATTTACATGTGCATGAGAATTCACATATTCATGTAAGCATTCATACACTATTCATGTTCACTTTTCTTTTATTTGAATGAACTGATATATGTACAAACTTCCCTTTTGTAGGTTCCCTACCACAGGAAATTATAATTACACACCATGTGTCCACTTCAAGTCACTGCCTTATTTAATATTCTTGCACACAACAGTAGGTATATATGTAACTCATCCTTATCTTATTGTATTTTAACAAGTAAAAATTCATGGTACTTATTCTTCATATAATCTGGATTCAGAGATCTATTTATATTTTCATAAGTAAAATATGATATCGCAATGTATTTATTCTTTCATGTAATATTATATACATGGGTCAACACAATATCTTCACATGCGGTTTTATATGTGGATCTGTTATTCGCATAACCAAGATGGTACATGGGTATTTTTCTTCATGCAAATAAGTACTTGGACCACCCCTCTTTTCATAGCCTTGTAGGATCATGGATATTTTTTCTCACATAAAAAAAGAGCTAATATAATCTATTTTTGAGAAAAACACAATCTCCCAAATAAATATGTGAGAAGAAGTAAACTCATCAGGCTCAGTGCATGGATATTTATAGATGAGGTACAAACTACCATTTCACTTCCTCTATTATACTTTTCTACCCATGTCAATGAATAATTCAAGATCATAAGATATTGACTTTGACTTATAAAAATGAATATTTAAATGACATTGAATATCATGTCATTTTTCCTTTGCGATATCGGATTCTATTTTTCGGTGATATCCTCGTGTGCATGTGATCATAAATACATTCCTTTCAAAATATTGCACTCATCTAGGAATATAAAACATTCAAACATACTCCTATAACTAAATTTGTAGTTTGGATGAAGTATCTTCATATTGATCTTGAAAAAAAAGTTTCATGATACTTTAAATCCTTTTTTTCAAGATGATCAAATGTCATGATCACCAAAGCCTAGTTAGATCATCCATCATTATGGAATGTAGATTTTGGTGAATAGTAATCCTCCGATGAGGGTCTGGAGAAGGAGGATGGTAGCACTGATTTAAACCAGAGGGGAGTGGGATGTAATGGATTGATCTGATTTAACTAATTAGACGGTCAATGCTATATACATAACATTTTTAAAGGAATTAACAGTGCCTCTTAAATCCCATACCACATAAAACTCCCATAGTGTCTTCCCTCTAGTATATTAGCTAAGTAATGAAGCCTTGAAATTGAGTGGGTGATCGGGGATCAGCATTGGTACACCACACACACAACATGATCCTTGGCCCTTCGGGCTTCTGGCACAAACTATGTGTGCCTTTGAGAGCGCGCTCCATAGGCCTTACACACAGGATCACATAGTTCTTTTGGACACTATGCATGGACATACACCTATTTCCATGCATAGTGGCTTGAGATAACCTCTCATGGAATGGTAGACCTTTAGGTCCCACAAGCGACTCAGTTGAGTTTGTCTTGGATACTTGGTATGGTTTGCCACATTTTTTCCAAACACATTGAATAAATTCTAAGTGAAATACCATAATACAAAAATAAAGGCCCTCCTCAAATTCATGGCACCTCTTCTTATTCTTAATGACAATTGTAAATAAACTTTTCTTACATTCCTTCAAATCTATTCCTTGTGCAATTAATAATTGGAATAGACTTCATAAATTCCACTTCTTCTATTATTTATGGAATATAAATTCCAAAGAACTTATCCATTATAAATCACTTTCATAAATTCTTTCGTATTGTTGAAAATAATTTATTTAACATGAATATCAATTCATCAATCATCAGAGTTACTATGAGAATTATTCAAGTATGATATCCAATGTTATTTAATGAATCCATAAAAATTCTCCATCCATAATCTTTGAAACTCAAAGTCTATAAACCATTAATATATTTCTTCAAATTATAAGACATGAGCACATCATCCAAGATCCAATAACTTTGGAAATTATTTATCATATTGAAATAAATGAATTATTCCTATTACATTGACCACTATTGAAAACCAATGACAATCATTGACAAAAAATACAACTCATATGCAATGTGGGCTCTTCATCATATATTATATTGTTATCCTGACCACTAGCTAAATCCAGTTCTTCCCCATGTATAGTCCAACATTTATAACTTCAATATATTCTATGATAGATCAAGTGACCTTTCTACTCATCTGGAAAAATTCATCTTGAATAAAAAAATGTAAACATAAACAAATGATTTGAGAAGGGTCATTTCCATGCTCTGTTGCAAACTTGATATACTATTTAACACCATCCTCATACTCTTTTATTATATGAATAGAAACCACCCATTTTTGAATCATATTAATCCTATTTGGTTTAACTATATTCATATATAACAAAAAATAAATAAATACAAAAAATTTGTGCATAGAATATAATATTTTTTACAAGCATAAATTATATAAACAATAAATTTAAAAAATATAATTATAAATTATAATACAAATATATATATATATATATAATATAAAAGAATAGATATAAAGCTTTTGTTTTGTAATACATTGAAAAATATATACATATAATAAAATTATTATATATAAATGTAGTTTTATATAATATATATTTACATATATATGTAAACAAATTATGTATTTTTGGCAAATATATAATTATCTCTATGTGTGTGTATGTGTGTTTGCAAGTATAGATATATTTGTGTGTAAATATATAAAATCTATAATTTATAACACATTGAAAAATATTATAGTTTGATTTCATTGTAGTGTACCATGGTATGTATAGTCTTCAACTACTTCTTAGTTTTGTTGGGTTGTATTTTAAATACGTCATGTCATTATATACATTCTCATGGAAATTCAATGTACGCCAAATGTTTTATTGATTATTATTATGCTGGGTTATTTATTAATTTATTCATTTATTTACAAGTTTAATTATTATTTACATTTTTTTTATCTTGAACATAAAGTATTTTCTATAATTAATTTGACGCCCTTTTAACTAGACCGATAGTTGGATTTTTAAACAAATGTTTTTATTATTTTCATTGGGTTTTTTGGGCTTTGCTGTGAATTTACCAATGAATTTAACTTTTTTTTTGAATTTATGATTGTTTATGGGTATTACACTAATTTAGAATGGAATTGATATTTTATTGTGAAATGTGACTCATTCTCAGAATTTAATGAAATGTTCTATTTTTTAAAACTTTTTAAAATTACTAAAATCAAATATTCCAAGAGGTTACTAAATTACTTTATTATATTTTTTATTTTATTTAATTATCATTATTATACATATCATATATATTATATATATGATCATAAAAAAATTAAATTGTGTCTTTTAGTATATATAAGTGTAGTCAATTATAAATATAAATATAAATAAAAAATAAATATAAATATAATATAAAATAATTTTAATATATAAATTTATAAATTTATATATTCTTACACACACAAAGAGATATATAAATATATATACACGCACAAACAAAAACAAATATACATATTTATACATATAAAAATAGATGAAATACACACATTTATGTGTGTGTGTGTTTCTGCACAAATGTATACATACGATTATGCAAAGAACAGTCAAAATAATTAGGGATCGAATTAATACTATTTTCTATATAGAAATTTATATATACACATATATATAAATATTTTCATTTATTAAGAATCAAGGATCACGTGGATTTACAAAAAATGTGAAGCATAATAAAAAAATCATGAAAACCTTATGCAAGATCAGTTGAAAATCCTTAAAAACAAGTTATCAATAGAATTTCTTTGGTTTTCAAGGTTGATTCATAAAAAAAATTCAACAGTGGAAGTAGTAAAGGTCAATTTCTTTGAAATCTTGAACAATGAAAGTGGTTCAGGGCAACTGTTAGGATTCTTTTAAAAATTAGAAAAGAGTTTTATCAATGATAACTAAAAAACATGGATAAAAGTACCCTTTATCACCTCTAAAACGACAAACACTGAAATATTTATGGCTTTTTGAGTGATAAAAAATTCTAATAAAAGTACTTTTATTAATGCAAGATTTAGCACTGAAAAATTCATGGTTTATGAGCACAATCTTTACTGTTGATAAACACATAAAAAAACAAGAAATTTTATCAATAACTAAGATAATTCTGAAGTGTATGGTTTTTTCCTTTAAAAAAATCAATACCTAATAATTAAATATCGAAAATTAAATTGAATTACTAATTATATAAAAATGAAGATTAAAAATTAAAAAAAATACAATAAATTAAAATTTAATAAATATTAACAAATGAATACATTTAAAAATATTAAAATAAATATTATATTATTATAGCGGTCCCCGCCACACACGTCCAAACAATTGATAATCATCTAAGGACTTGATCTCGTAACGTTCCCCAAACCCCTTCCTCTAACAAACCACCATGCACACCTACAGGGGGGCTAAAAATGAATAAGTATAAAATTTAAAAAAAATATTAAAAATTACATTTAAATACAAATTATTTATAATATATTACTAATAAAAAAATGAATTAATAATATTTGTATAAATATTTAAGTACAAAATATTAAAATAAAAATTAATATATATTAAAAATTATTAAATATTAATTCTATAAATTACAAACATGTAAAAAATATTGACAATTAAAAAATTAAAGATGTATGAATACATATTAAGAATTAATAAATTACCAAACTATTAAATAAATAAATATTAAAAATGAATAAATATATATTTAAAATAAATAAATAATATTAAAAGGCTAAACATTAAAAATGAACAAAAATATAAAATTAAACATGAATAAATTAAAAAAAATATTTATTAAAATGAATGAATTATATAAATTATATAAATTAATGATAATAATAATGATGAATCAACATTAAAATAAAATTAAATAAATTTTAAATTTTAAATTTTAAAATAAAAGTTTTAAAATAAATTATTAATTATATAATATGTTTATAATATTAATTATATATATAATATTAAAGATAAGTATATTTAAAAAAAATTAACTTTTGAACTCAACACATACCTGTGTGTGTATCCAACTATATAGAATGCATATAATATAATTTTATTACAATTTTTATAATATTAATTACTAATAAATAAAAAAATATTAATTGATATCTTTAAATAACTATTGAGAATTATTAATTATATAAATATACATATTATTAGTATTTTACAAAAAAAGTATTGAGAATTATAAATTGTGTTTAAATATTAATAGTTGTATTTTAAAAAATATTATTAATTATATAAATGAAAAAATATTTCACAAAAAATAAAAACATATAGTTATATTTATAAACCATATGACTATATTTTATTTATATACAAAATATTTTAAATTCATTTTTTTTAATTATAATATAAATATTAAATTTACTATCAGTTATATTTAAAAAATATTTAATTCATTAATTTGTGTATTTAGGTTATAACTTTAAAAAAATTATTAATTACATATACATATATATATATATATTATTAAAATTCATATATATATATATATAATTGCATTATTTGCATTTGAATAACAAAAATTATTGATATTATACATACATGCACATACATATATGTATAAACATACATACACATACCTACATATATACATACACATACATGAACATACACGTATACATACACATACATACATACATACATATATACATATTCATACACATATGTACACATACACATATACATACACGTACATACATACATACACATACATGTATACATACACATATATACATACATACATACTCATATATACATACACATACATATATGAATACATACACATACAAACAAACACATACACATTCATTCATATACATACACATGCATTCACATACATACACATATATACATACATACACTTACATTCATTGAAATATCCATAAATATATGAATACACTTGTATACACATACATACCTACATATACATATGCACCTACATACACATACACATATATACACATACATACACATACACATACATAAACATTCCCACACATACATACACTTACACATACATGCACACACATTAAAATAAATACAGAAACATACACAGATATATTCATACACAAACATACACAGACATACACAAATACAAACATACATACATATAGGCATAGTTACGAACCAACCCGGGCTACACCTAGCCAAGGCACCCAAGCAGGCCCACGAAAAGGCCCAAGGGTTGTTCCCAATCCACACGAGCTGGAAACTAGTGCTTGAGAATTATGAATGTACATTGGGAATTATTTTCTCAAAGAAAACTACTAAGGAGGTTCAGTCATAGAACTCTATATGGCCTCTCCAAACATTGGTGGGTCATGCTCACATTAAATTAGAAATTCCTAAACAACTCATTATATGTTATAGGTAAAATGGAAATAAAAAAAACATAGAAACATTCCATAACTAAATAAAATATAACAATACATTAAATAGTCCAAAAATAAGGATTGGATGGGAATTTAGATAATTGATACATGATCAGCATAAACTAATTATAGACAAAAAAATAACAATAATAAAATTATACCCATATACGTATGACTTGGGTAATCACCCACACCACCATGTCACCTCCACACAGTTCAAATAGCTAAAATAATAACATACAAGCTCCAAGCTATGCCTTAACTTTATATAAATCAAACAAAATATGGTATGCATACACACATTTTTTATTCATGATGTGAGAATATAAATCCCAATATGATCCCACCAATTGTTCCATAAGAAACAATTATAAAAAAACAAAGCATGTTAGTTAGAAATTAAAGTATATGAAAATATCCTTTTATCTTTTTGAGGACATGAAACAAACAGCAAGATTTATAATGGTTTGAATATAATAATAGATACAGTATAGATAATCATTTAGAAAAATCACCATGGAATATCTTCCAAGGGTGACAAGACTTTTTCTTTTGTGCATCTTGATGTTTAATTCCCAATTGAACACTCAAGATCTTCTATTGACCTTCATGTCATTTTGATTTAAGGAATTTTTTCCTCTATGATTGTAATGGGTTACCTATTTTCCTATTTTCAAAATACGTTGTCATGTTTTCTATTAAATAAAGGATATTTTTCTCTAACCTTGTTAAAAACTCATTTAATTCTTATTTTATTTAGTAAAGCGATCAATAAGGACAATATATTTTAATTTTAAAAAAATAAGAAACATGGGAGTGAACCCTATGTCCACTAAGGATAGGCTCACCTAAATTATTTAATTTTCTTATTAAGGGAATGTCCTTAACTAGTAAATAACATAATAAATGACTTTACTAGTCAACATGGATATATTTAGTATTACTTCACTAGTTAGGATGTCATAGATAATTAGTGGGAAGGGAAATTTACCCAATATATGATTTCCTACCCATGTAATCAAGGTTCCTATAGAGTTTTACACATTAATGTATAATTCTATTAATTTCTAACAAATAGTTTATAAATAATACCAATTTTTAAATAAAGCAAGATTTGGAACTGTTTCCACTACCGACTTCATAGATATTAATAAATCCATTTTATTACTTATAAATAGGTCTATAACTTGTATAATATATATTAAATAAAATTTTATAAATTTAATTTTAAGTAATAAGAACCCAAAATTTCAACTAAAAAAATAAGTATATGGAACCACCGACTTTAATCCACTACAAACCCTTTTCATTGGTTAAATCAGCTAGAAAAGTAAGGCAAATATCTGTGAAAGGTAAGGAAATACCCTAACATAAAAAAAATTCAAAAATAATTTTTTTAACAATAACTCTATGCTTATTTGGCCTTATGATAGAATGGAATTCAAAGAAAAATGAAGAATAAAGATAATGAGTAAAGGAGAAACTATTTATCCGGTGATTTCCCTGAAGCAATTTGAGGAACCACAATAAAATTCAAGCCCTAGGAGAGGAGGAGAGGGAATTTAGATGAAATAGGAGGAGTTGGGGTTGAGTGGGATAGAAAATGAGGTGTTATAGGGTTCAATTTGACTAGGAATAAACTTATAGTTTGATATTTCTAAAAGTATTAATAGATTTCATGGTTTGTCCATATGGCTTATTAAACTGTGTTCCAACTATGTGGATAGTGCTAGTACCATCTTGGAACGACATAGGGTTTAGTCAAATGGTTAAGAAAAATTTGTGCCAATAGTGAAATTGAACCCAACTAAAAACTACATATTTTTAAAGATTAGTCTGTGGGGTTTAGTAAAACATATTCCCACCATTTAGTGCTCTTTTTCACCCAATTTTCCAATATATTCAAATAAACGGAATTATAAATGATGTAGAATTATAAAATTTGATAAATAACCAAACTCATACCTAAAACTTACACTTTTGGTGTTATAATTCTCCCCACCATACCACTTTATCCCCCCCATAAATTCAAATTGAGAATTTTCCATAAAAAATGAGGTCATTTCTCCCTTAAAAGTAATTCTCGCTTCCAAATATCATGTGAGTCACTACTGTACTAGCATAAGACCAGATCCAATTGAATGAATTTTGAAACAAAAACCTTAAACTGGGTGTTGATAATATAAATTGGTTTCTTAATTATTGAGGCATCTCATTCTAAATCAATCTCATCTAAATTTACTATATAGGAGGGGTCTAGTTGATTCCTATTCAATTGTGAAATGTGGAAAACTTTATGAATCATCATCTGAGATGTTAATTCCATTGGGTAAGAATAATTCCCATTACATTCAAAAATCATGAAGTGACCTACAATCCTCAGGGTAAGAAATATATTTTTACCCAACCACTAGTGACCCATAAAATGTGATACACTAAAAAACACATGGTCACCTAGTGAAAAATATAATGGAAAATAATGATTATCAGCGTAAGACTTGTAACAACTGTGGTATTTTTACATACATAACTAAATAAACTAGATATTATTGGTAATATTCTAGATAAGTATGGGTTCTACAATAGAGGTTTCATTCACCTTAGTTTTTAATAAGGGGGATTGGAATGACCAATAATAAATGTCTTTAAAAGGGTCCATTTAAATAGAGGACCAAAAACTATTATTAAAATAAAACCTGACCAGTCACATATGGTTATCCCACAGAACACCAAAATATTAATCACTAGGTCAGAGCATATCATCTATAATATAAATTACCCACTCCTTTTAGCCATATTTTTGTGGGTAGTAAGTTGTGCTCAACTTCATAGGGTTCACATTGCCTCCTAGAGACCTTTCCAAACATGAGAGGTGAAATGAGGATCTCTATCCAAGATAATGGTAGAAATCACATCATTAAATCTCACAATATCCTCTATGTATAACTTCCAAGTATCCTACATCTTTTTACTATCCTTTATCAGTATGAAATTGGCAGATTTAGTCAACCTATAAATTATGAACAAAATAGAATTTCTTCCCATAGGGGTATGAGGTAGTTCAATGAGCAAGTCTATGGACACATCAACCAATTTCCAAGTTGGTATAGGAAGAGAATAGAGAAAAATGAATGTATTTTGGTGTTTGTTATTAACCTACTGATAGGTATAAAACCAAGACAAAATATTAGAAGTGTCTTGCCTCATACCCTGATACTAGTACCAATGTTCCATATTATAAGACATATTAGTGACAGTAAGATAAATTACCGACTGAGATAAATGGTTTGTTTAATCATTGAATACCAAATGGAAAGAGGAACCACATTATAGTTTAGAAAGTAATGAATCCCTAGAAGGTAATAGATAACTCATGGGTGGTCTCCTCTCCATATATAGTTCCTCTGATATGTTGGAATTCACCATCTCTTAGTTTCTCTTGAGAAATTATTCCAAGAAGGGAAAGAGTTAGTTTCAAATTATAAAATAACACACTTTCCTTATCTTTACATCTATATGCAAATAAAAAAATGACCCATGAGATTCCACACATCATTGGATTCCTCCAAATCATCAGATGAAATTTTCTTTCTTAAATCATCAATGATGAAATTTCCCTTACCAAGCATTTAAGAAAGATCAAAGTTAAAAATATAAAGGTATTCACCCACCACATTTTCCCAGGGTTAAAATCCTTATAGGGAAATATATGTCCCCAATATTTTTGATTATTTTATATTGTAAATTTTTTACTAAATAGATAATACCTATAATACTTAAGTGCATGCATGATAGTTGTTGGCTTGAGATCATGGGTGGGAGAATTTCTCTAATGTGGTAAGATAATTGAATATCCATAGGCCACTGTGGGATTACCCATCATGATGAAACATCCCAAACCCATACTTGATACATCATAGAAACCTACATAGCTCTATCTAGCTTCTGGTAAGACCAAAATAAGATCTTACGCCAACCATTGATTCATCTCATCTAATGAGTCTTAACACTCTGAGGTCCATATAAATTACACTCCCTTCCAAGTGTGTTGGTCAATGGTAATGCCAAATTAGATAAATCCTAGATTAATTATTGATATTACCTTATTAATCCTGGGAATATTAGTATCTCAAATACATTCCTTGGCTCCTCCCAAGATATTACAGCCACCCCTTCTTAGGATTAACTAAAATTATATGTTCCTACACCACATTCCCTGAGAATTTAGCTTCAAAAATAAAAAATTAAGACATATATAGATTGGAATAGAGTAAATTATCCCAAATAATTCCCAATTCAGTCCTTAGATATCTTTCATACTCCTATTTAGTTTTAAAGTGGACTAAAATATCATTAATGAATACAGTGATGTTGGAATCATGATATTGATTGAATATCACATTTATAAAGTCTATAATTACTATAGAATAATAATTCAATACAAAAGGTATTATAGGATACTCATAGTAGTTATACCTTATTATAAAATATGGATTTGTAATATCATTTTATTTCACCCTAAGTTGGTCATAGCCAGACTGAAGTTCAATCCTAGAAAACCATTGATACCCTTTCAACTAATCAAATAATCATCAATTTAGGGTAAGGGATATTTATTATTCATAGTTACTTAATTCATTAATCTATAGTCAACACAAGGACAGAGAGAAACATCTTCATTCCTGGAAAAAATCATTAGGGTGTCCCTTAGAGATAGACTTGGGAGAATAAACATATTTTTCTCTAAGTCATAAAGATTGATTTTCAATTCCATCAATTATACTAAATCCATACAATATTAAGATAAGTATATTGGTTACATCCATATAATTAAATTAATGGACCATTAAACCTCATGATTAAGGGGGAACACTGAAAAATCATCTGGAAATACATCAAGGAAGTACCAAAGCAAGAGAGGAAATTCACTCCCAAAATTTTTATCATCAGCTTATAGTAATAAGGATGAAACATGACATATGATATTATAGAATAAAGGGAAGATAGGTCATTCATGACTTGACCACAGATCTCACTCCCCTTATAATATATGAACACTCCCTTTTGGGGTAGTAAAAGGTACCTTTGAATGATAACAATCAGTATGGGATTTGAAGTCTATCATTCAGTCCATCCAGAAAATTATTTCAAAAAGGTACATTTTAAGGATTATAAAATACCAAGATAACTCCACTTTAGATATAGAGATGATGAAATAGGTGCATAAAAATCCATAATATTTTCTATTTCTTAGGGGATTCAATATTTTCATTACATAAGGAATAAGATAAGAGGGATGATTCAACATATTTATAGTACGAGAAGAGATAAATTAGTAAGAATCACTAGAATAAAAAAAATTAATGGTCTTCGATGACAAAATAATAATTATACCTCTCACCGTTGTCCATAATGCCTTTAATTTTGTGGAATATTTCTCCAATTCATAATTATTATTTCTCTCATCTTGATTTAGTGGCTTACCACTGACCTAGGATTCATTACTCATTTAAATCTACCCATTTGATGAACCACCACTACCTCTACATTATAAAAATGAGACACAACTTCCTTGAAAAAAAACTATAATAGGGATCCCTAAGGAGATGAGAATCTTATAACAATTATCGCTAGAAAATTAGTCCTATAGAATAACTGGAGATGTCCCACACATCCATATAAGTTAAAGGTCTCTAAGGCCCCTATGAAAGATGGATTTATTTGACTTTCCTAGTCACACTGGTGAAAAATGGGATCTCTGTTTCTCATAAGAGTAGATGATGTTGGTTGTGGAATATTTCATTAACCATTGATACTTCCTCACTTGATTTTATATCAATTTTACTTTCTCTCATGAATAGAACCCTAACTTATAATCTAAAAGGTAGTAGTGTCCAGCATTACAAACCTTAAAAGGATTTAAGCTTCAAGATGAATACTTGAGGTAAAATGTGTATTCAAATATCCAACCCAAATTTAAAAACCGTAAACTCATCATTAAACACTATCTATAAAGAAAAGTGAAGCAAATTTTCCCAAAACAAATTGGTTCCCATGGTGGAGGGTAAAAAAATAAAAGATTTAGAAAGAGACTATGTGTCCGGTTAAAACTATTGTGTAAATATAAATTTGGAATCCTTATATACAAGTTTTTCATGTTGATTTATCTGGACCATATACTCATGAAACTTATGAATGGGGCCTTTGATCGCAAAGGTAGAAAAACTCACATTAACTAACTTAGAAGTTTTAAGAAATTTAAAGATCTTATTAATATTTGTCAACCATTCTTCCTCTTAAGGAGGTTTATTATTGCCTTAGAAGTATAGTGACTGATGATGAAGGAAAACTGGGGTTCATTCCTTTCCCCAGTTCGGACATTGACCTACCACTTGAGGTCAGAGGAGAGAAATTCTTACTCCATCATCCATGGCTCAAAATGTCCATACAACTATATTGATCAAATTTTGATCAATAGGAGTATTTTCTCAAGGGATATTATTTATGGCCTCTTTAAGAGGGATCACTAGAAGTCTTTAAAGGGGGATAAAACTATATAAAATAAAATTAAAATGAGGGAAATACCACAAAATGGGTAATTAAATCCAATTTAAATTATAAAAATCAATAAATAATTAAATGAATCATAATATTTAATTTGAAATAAGAAAAATCTATAAATATCAAAAATTCCCACCATGAATGTTTTGGATGAATGGTATAGTAAAATATATTCCAAACATATAAGGCTCTTTGGAATAAAATTTCGATAAGGGTCAAAGGGTTACCTCATGGTCTGAAACCCAGGAACCTAAATTGTTTACCCTCTAAAATGATTCACAATTTCCCCTTTTCAATACAATAAACTCCAAAAATTGAAATCAAATAAAATTATATGTTATAACACACATTTTAGGACATCCCATGGTGACTTAAAGCTCATTGTAATGAGTGTTTTCTAAACACTCACTCAAAACCTGACCCTTAAATCCCAATGATCAAATTTATTATCCACCACAACTTCACGAATATCATAAAACAAAAACCAGCCTCTAATACCATTTTTTCAAAAACCAACCTAATTTATCCCTAGATTGATCACCTAAAATGGTCTATGATAAGGTCAAAAGAGAATACATGATATCCACATTCTAGAAACTAGTGCATATGCATCAATAACTTACACTGGGAAAGGTTTTCCCAAATAAAAATACTAGGTGGGTTTGTAATGAATACTCAGTATATTCATTCATTACATTAGTGGGTTATTCTCGTTATGGATTAGATAGGAATAAACAAATCCATACTTTTCATGGTTAAAATTAAAATACAATGAAACAAGGTAACATTACCCGACTAAACAAAACATAAAAATGCATCCAATAGTCCCAAAATAAGAGGGACAATATGGGAAGATGGATTGAAAGTACATGATCATTACAAAATAACTAAAACCAACCCAATAGTAACCAAAAAAATGTTCCCATTTCTATCTGAAATGAAGAATTTCCACCACCAATAATTCACTATTTGATAGCCCAAATAGCTAACATGAGAACCTTCCACCATTAAGTGCTTCAATGCCTCTACCTGTATTAGAGAAAAAAAATTACATACACCCATTTTTGTATATAGGGTTATAATCATATCAACCCCATTATTATCTAGTCAAGTGTACCATATACAACCTTTGTTTGACAAAACAAAGCATTCTAGTATGAAATTAAATTTTATGAAATTATTATTTTACCTTTTTAAGGATGTTAAACAAATAACAAGCTTTAAAATGGTTTTAATATAAATATAAATTCTATATAAACAAATATTTAGAACAAGAACTATGTTGTCCTTATTATATTTAGTAGAGTAGTGAATAAAGGAAATTGAATTGAACTTTTATAAAACAAGAATCATGGGAGTGAACCCTAAGGTCACTAAGGCTTGGTTTACCTCAAGTAATGACTTTACTAGCAAGGGTAATACCCTAAACTAGTGGATTATATAATAAATAACTTCACTATACAATGGGGATATATTTTAAATTACTTCACTAGATAGGATGTCACTTAAAACTAGTGTGAAGGTATATTCATCCAATTTTGGATCTCCTAAGAAGGTACCAGGGGATCCAATGAAGTTTTTATAATTAATAAATCATTATTAAAAGAAATTTTTGGTAAAAATTTTATAAACATTTCCAATTTTCATATAAAACCTTCTTTAAAACTATTTTCATCCCCCACATCAAAGAGATTAAGAAAAACATTCTATTTTATATAAATAAGTATACAACTAGCATAATTAATATTCAACAATATTTTGGAATTTTAATTTTAATTTCTAGGAACCAAAAATATCAACTAACAAAAGAAGCATATGAAACCACATACCTTAATCCATTTTAAACCCATTTCATTGGTGAAAATATATTAGAAAAGGAAGTTAAATATCCTTATAATATAAATAAATTCCCTAACATAAAAACTCATCTCAAATAATTTATCCAACAAGAACCCCGTGTGAAACTCAAGATTTAAATAAAGTAAATAAACATTTTATCATAAAAAATATGGAATAATGAAAATTATATTATTTTATCATAATAATACACCACAATATAATACAATAAAAAACTAGGAAGTTACATTTTTAAAAAAATCTAAAACTAGAACCATAAAATCATTCAGTAATAATATAATTAATAATTAATTAATATATATATATATATAAATGAATAATATTATAATTACACACATGAAACTAAATATAAAAATGAGAATTGATTTTGTATTTTATGTGTGAAATTCATTATTTTTAATTACACATGTTTTTTATTTATTAATTAAATTTCACCTAGATAGGAAATTATTTTCATAAATAAAAGTAAATTTTGAATCAACATGTCAAAATTAGCCAAAAATTAATTCTCCATAATTTATTGAGTTTATTTTTTTGGTAAAAATTAAAATATGGTATAAATATATGGTATGTAATAACATCATACTCACTTAAATATTATTTAATAAGTAACATAAATCCATTATAAACTATAAATGGGTTTCTTCTTAAAAATAATGTATTATAAAGTAATAAAATTAATTTTTCAAAACTATAATGAGTCTTTCAAAACCTGAAGGATATTTTATGATTATAAAAACAATTATTTATGAATAAGAATATTTTCTACAAAAAAATATTGTATTTTAAAGGACTTTGGTTCTTAAAAATTTAAAATCCAAAAAACAATCCTTATAATCCAAATACCATGGGCTAAGACCATGGTAAGGACAATATTTTTCTTTTTTTATTAATATAGAGTCTTAATACTATGTTTTGAAGTTAATAAACAAATCCCCCTCAATTGTTATAAATACCCACCTATCCTACTATTCCCCTTCACTCTAAAATTTTTTAACATGGTTATGTTCTTATTTTCTGTCTCAAGAGTCTCTCCAAGTAGTTTCTAAGGTTCTAATGTTCTATAATCTTGCTTTAAGAATATATCTTTCAAGGTAATGTTTCTTAACCCTCCTTTTTCCTTTTTAATTACAATCATTTTGTAATAATATCCTTTAAAAATATTTTTAATACTTTTCCATTCTTGTAATTACATTGTATTATCATCCATTTGATATATTTTAATGACTTATTTATTACTCCATATCATTATATCCTTTTCCAAAACTGTCATTAAACCGATGTAAGGGTCCTTTATCCCTTTTTATATGTTATTTGTGTAATAATTACTATATTATTTTCATTTGGATTTCAAATGCATCTATTAATCATTGTTATAAATTCCTTATCATAATAACAATGAGATATTACTATTTAATCTCATTATAATACCTTAATAATCCATTATAATGCTCAAATATTATCAGAATCCCATGGGATAAATCTAAATATAATAAAAAATCCTAAAATTTGGGTAAAAGAGTGGGTTTTCTCCTAAAAATGAAATACTTATCTAGATACTATAGTTGGATACATCCTTTGTATTAGATGAACCTATAGATATTAACCATAAAAAAGGTTAGTTGGGTATTAACTTGATCTTCACTCAGTGAGAAAAAATGATCGAACTCCATCCTTCTTTTGATGCTCCTAATGTATATGATTTTTTTAATTAAAAATATCATTATGAACTATATTTTAGGATTTGAATATATTTTTATATTTTTGGAATAAATTTTCAATTTATTTATCTAAATTAAGTGTTTCACCAAATCTAAAAGTATGAGTTTGGGGATGATTTTCTATCATTTCTTTGGTCTCTTACCATTGAAAGCTTTTGAATTCAATGATTGTTTCCTACTGATATCCCTAACCCATGAATTTACCCTTCACTAATAACATTTTTTCATTCCTTTAATAAGTGTAAATTCCATTACATTTTGAATATCCTATAGGTTCTATGTTGACTATGCGATACTCACCAAGATTTCCATATTATTCAATTAAATTAATAAATATTGAAATTATGTATATCCATTATTTCTATATATAAAACTATTGATTACATATCCATGACTATGTATGAGGTTCATTAGGAAACATTATGATATGAATTTTTATCCATTCTATTCATTTTATGGATACATTAGACTTTATATTTTATGGTTGGGGCCTTGAATTATATATCCCCTCAATGTATCAATATGGATCATGAGAAAAACAAGTTGGGTATTTGGTGTAATCCTTGCCCATTTAAATATGATGTATTGGAATGACATATTGATAGTATATTTATGAGGAATGTTATTATTAATTCCCTCATTATGATATAAGTTATTCTTATCCATGTATTATTTTACTATTTTGTAATTCATGGATATATTATGATCACATTTCTATTTGTTGTGGAATATAATTATTCTGAATGTATTTTTGATTCAATGCTTATGTTTAATAGATTCTATTTTATTCAACCCCAAACTGAGCATCTTAGCTCACCCCTTTTATTATTTTACATTTCCCTAGGAAATCAGGAAGATTATTACTTGTGAATTATGGATTTTCAATGATAAATAATAAATTTTCATGCATTAATCTGATTTATATTAAGTTTTCAATGTAATATAATGTTAATTGAAATATTTATTTACGTAAGACTCATACACTATTAGATCCTATGTATTTTGATCTATATATTTTGTATCATTGTAAAAAAATAACCAATTTCTCTAGGTTACTAGAGTTTAGGTCTTACAGTTGGTATCAAATTAATTTTAGAAAAAAGATGAAGATTTAGATTTAGAATAATACAATTATATATCACAAAAAATATGATAAAAATTAGGATATAATATAAATAGTTGTATATTACATGAAATAAATTTGTAATAGATGCATATGAATTATATACTATGATTTATAATTAATAGTTCTATTCATGAACTAATTTTTTATATGTAATTATTTAGAAATTACACCTAATTTATTGTAAAAAACCATTCCAATTCCCATAATCAATATATTGATTTCCCTCTAGAGAAATTAAACGAGGCTGGTGTTAGAGTGGGGAAGATTATAAATATATTAGTGTTTTTTACTTAGTTTATGACTAATATCCTTTCTTTTAAAGAACAACTTATTTCTCCAAAGCATGGTGTAATAATATTAGACCGATTCATGAGGTGGAAACCTTCAATCTTTTAATAAATCATGAATAATTTAGTGTTAGAGCTACGGATCATGTCCCAAAATAAGGTGTTCATTTCCTATACAGTTAGAAGGAGAAGGTTTTCATGGGATTATATCATATAAGGGTATATGGTGACCAATGGTGGTAATTGATTTGATACACTAAGAAGGAAAATTAGATTGAGAATTTGGAATAAAATTTATTTAGGGTGATATTATTTGAAAATTACATTCCTCATGGTCATCAAGTTGATATGGAAAGGAAATTCCAAAACATAAGATAAAAGTAATAGGATGTTGTTATTGAGTAAGAGGCCAACTTCATAAGGTTATCAAGACATATTTTAGACTATGTACAAGATCCTTAAAGTAATATTTGTCAATTTTTTGATGGGTTGGAGCTAATCCTCAAAAGGTCATTAATCTTTTAAACATTTTTATTTTATGATTAGATAGTTACAAGTTACATTAAGACCAATAAATAATTATAAAAGTATTATTTTCAAAGTAATCAAGATAAAAATGGGGTTTTTTATCACCATGTTGAAAGAAATTTGAAAAGGAGAATAAAGGATGGGTGTAATTTCAAACCAACAATAATTGTGGGAAGGAACACCATGGGGAGTTTTTTAAGGTAATGGGAATCTACAACAAGTTTATAGATAAATTCCATCAAACTCATGAATGAAAATTAAAATGATAATCCACTAATGTATAATACAATTTTTTCAAGAATATGGGGCCCTAATAAAATCAATCTCCAAATAATCAATGAAATTTACCCAAAAAAAGGTCTAGGTACAATGGTTGTTCTTATATACTCACAAAAATTATTTTTATGTCCCAAATGATATTATAGTAGGTACTTTATCATAAAATAAATTTTATATAATTTATTATCAAATTATGGATCGATACACTCTTTTATATATTGTAAGTTTTTAAAGAATATTGAATCACCTCCTCATGAATTAAAGGATTTATCAATTAATAATCCTAGCATAAATCTTACAGAAATAAATTTATATTTGTATATATCTATTAAAATTCATAAATTCTCATTAGTTTCAAACATATTGATAATACTAATGATCAAATTTGATATAATCCTTGGAATATATTGACTCTCAAAGTATAATATAATAATTTATTATCATGATAATGATATTTTAATCTCTAAGACTGTAATAAAATCCCCTTTTTATATAAGAGACTTCATTACCTGAGTCTTGTTCTATGCCACCTCTAGTAGCTCATCTTAATTTTATTATTTGAGTGGATTAATTAATGAATGATAATTATATCATAATGATAAAGTATTTATCTATTTTGAGGTATTATATTGATGTATTTCCAAAGGAACTTCCTAGATATCCACATGACTATAAAGTTAAATTCCCAATTAACCTTATCCCTGATATAGAACCCATATATAAGCCTCCCTATAGAACAGATCAGATAGAATTTGTGGAATTAAATAAAAAAATACATGAGTTGTGTGATAATGGGTTCATACAACCTAGTGATTCACCTTAGGGAGAACCTTTCTTATTTGTGAAAAATAATTAGGGGTCCCTGAGGTTGTGCATCTATTATAGTGAAATTCATGTCATTACTATGAATAATAAGTATCCTTTGCCTCACATTAAAGATCTATTTGATAAAATTCAAGGAGCTCAATACTTATAAAATATTTATTTATGATTTGGTTATCATCAACTAAAATTCAAGAAGGTTGATATACCAAAGATGTCTTTTCTCATAAGGTATGGGAATTATGAGTTCACAAATAGTGTTTGGGTTAACAAAAGCATCCTCAGTATTCATGGATATAACAAATAGAGTAAGATTATATTAAAAAAATTATTTTGGTTTTTACTAATGATATATTGATGTAATATAAGTGATATGAAATGTATGAAGACAATTTATAGATTGTCCCTGAGACTCTGTGGAAGAAGGAAATATATGGGAAAATTAGAAAGTGTGAATTTTGGCTTCAACAGGTTTCTTTTATGGACCATATTATCTCCAAATATGGAGTATCAGTTGACCCCAAAATGAAAAAGGTTGTTAAAGAATGGCCCATTAAAATTATTATAATATAGAGACATAGTTTATTTAGTTTTTTGTTTAATTATCAATGATATTTTGAAAAAAAGTCCTAATTATCAAATTCATTGACCAAGTTGACACGAAAAGGGGTCAATTTTTTATTGTTTAAGTAATGTGAATAATGATTTGAGGAATTAAATAATATTATAATAAATTCCCTAATAATAAACTTAGTGTCTAGAAATAAAATATTTTGTATCTATAGTGATTCATCAAAGAAATGATTATGGTGTTTCCTTATGAAAAATGATAGATATTTTTCTTATGCATATAGGAAATTAAATACCAAAGAACAAAATTATCCAACTCATGATCATGAGTTCGTATCTATAATTTTGGAATTGAAAATATTGAGTCATGATATTTATGGGGAAGGATGTGACATATATACTAATAAAAAAATTGATGTATATATTCACTCAGAAAGATATCAAAAAGAGACGAAGAAGATTACAGGAACTACAAAAGGACTATAACTATACAATACACTACCACCTAAGGAAATAAAACAAGGTGTAAAATTCATTGAATTGGAAGGATTAGGGAGTCTTATAAATTATAAGGATAGTAAATGATACAATTTTAATGGATTTAGAAAATTTGTACACGGAAATTACTAAGGTGAAAAATTATTTCTTTTCCCTGCAATAACCTAACCATCATTACTAAATAAGATAAAGAGGTCTTGAAAAGATGGTAAGGGGTTAAAAAATAATATTTAACACATGATATATGGGAGATTAAAAAATTATTCTATGAAGACAGTGTATTGAATTTTGGAAAGAGGCGATGTGTAACATTAATAAATGAACTAAATATGGAATTTATTAACAAATATTATATATAAAACTTCTATATACACCTAGGTAATACTAATATGTATATGGATATAAGATATCACTTATAGTGGGAATATATGAAGTGAAAAAACTGTATAATATGTGTTATGATACTTGATATGTCAATAAGTAAAGGTTGAGAGAAACCTTCTAAAAGGTTTCATGAAACCACTCCTAATACCAATGTGTAATTTATATAATATCTCAATGTAAATTGTCACTCGACTACCAAATACATCTAAGAAAAATGATTCCATATGGTTCATTATGGATCGACTTACCAAGTAGGCACATTTCCAAGTAATAAGGGAGGCTCTACCCATTGAATGTATTTCAAAAATATTTATCAAATAAGTTGTGAGACATTATACTACACCATTATAAATTTTATCTGACCATGGACCTTGATTAAAATACAAAAAATTAGAAAATTCTTCAAAAGCCTTTAGAAACTGAGATATATTTGAGTGCCACCAATTATCTATAAACTAATGGGTAGACTAAAAGGATCATCCAAACCTTATAGGATATACTAGGTTTATTATCGCTTGATATCAAAGGAGCATGGGACCAATACATAACTATATTAGAATTATCATATAAAATATCTTCCATTAAAGAATTAAAATGTCATTGTATAAGGTGTTGTATTAAAAAAGATTTTTCACTCCAACTGGTTGGGATAAATATGGGGAAAGGGGGATAGTTGATCCATAACATGTGAAGGAAATGACTGAGAAGGTAGATCCATCGATAATGATATCAGGATTTATAAAAACTAAAATAAAATATATGTTGTTAATTAGATGAAGGAATTGGAATTCCTAGTAAGAGATCATGTATTCTTGAATGTATCACCATGGAAGGGAGTTATATGTTTTTATAAGAAATAGAAGCTATGTTTGAGGTACATTAGAACTTTTTAAATTTTATATAGAATTTTAGTTTTGGATTTTATTTGGATTTTCCACCCAAACCCTCTAAATTTTATGGAGTCATTCATGTATTAATGTTAAGGAAGTACATTTTAGACCCAACACATTTAATCATCATTGATGAAATGGAGTTGTAGCTTGGATTATTATATAATAAAGAGGTTTTTAGTATTCTTGAAACTAGATATCAATTGTTATGGAATTTAACAACCCAAAGGGTGAACTTTTTTTATGGAATCACATGTCGTAACAAGAAACATGGGATCCCAAGTAAGAAATATGGAATATTTTTAGTCATTTGTTCATGAATTTATGTACCCACTCTTTTTAAGGATAAAATTATTTTATGGGGGGTAATACCAAATATTCCACTATAATAGATAAACATTTCATAAAAAAATTATGGAATAATGAAAATTCAATTATTTTTTCATAATATTAAAACACATTATAATACAATAGAAAGTCGGGAAATTACATTTATCATAATATATAAAACCAGTTCCATGAAATCATTTGGTAATAAAAAAATAATTATTTATTAAAATATATAGATACGTGAATAATAATATAATTTCACATATAAGACTCAACATAAAAATAAGAAGAGTTTTTAAATTTTGAGTTCCAAATATGTGATATTGAAATTCATTAGTATATTTGTTTAATAATTAAATTTTACATTTGTATAGAATTGTTTTCATAAAAAATTAAATTTTTAATTAGTTAGTTAAAGTTATCTAATGGTGAATTTTTCATAATTTTCCATAAAAGACAAATTTTTCAGAAAAAGTAAAAAATGGAATGAATATACAGTAAGTATTTTGACATCATAATGACTTAAAAATAAGGTAATAAGTAACAATAATTCATTATCAACCAAAAAAATTTATTAATTAAAATATTATATTTAAAAGTAATAAAATTAATTTTTCAAACCTATACAAAATATTCCAAAACCTAAATCATATTTTATGATTTTGAAAAAAATTCCTTATGAATAAGAATATTTTCCACATCAAAAATAATATATTTTAAATTATTTCAATTATTAAACATTGAAAATCTAATATTCTTGTCCTAAATGTCTAATACTATGGGCTAAAATCGTGGGAAGGAAAAGGGTTTTATTTTTTATTAACCTAGTGTCTAAGGCCTATGTTTTGAAATTAATAAAAAAATCCCCATTTTGAATTACAAATACTCATTGATCCCCCTTCATCTTTAGTCCAAATTTTTTATCATGTTTCTCATCTAATTTTCACTCTTATCTCTCTAAATATTTCTTAGGGATCAACAATTCTCTTCTCAAGATTTAAGAAGTTACCTTTTATGGTGAGGGTTATCAATCCTCTTATTTCCTTTCCAATTGCAAACATATTTTTATAATATCATTTAAAATTATTTTTAATATATTTAAATGATTGTAATTCCATGGTATTTTATTTTTTTTACATATTTTTAATGAGTGACTACTTACCACCTCTCATTGTAGCCTTTTACTAAATCATTGTTATATTAATGTAAGGGTCTTTAATCGCTTCTTATCCTTTATTTATGTAACCTTATAGTTTATTTTCATTTAAAATTGAAATTTTTTTATACTTAAATATTATAAATTCTTTATCATATTATAAATGATATACCATTATTACTTATCATTATACTACCTTTATAAGCCTGTATAATTCTCAATAATTAGCAGAAACCAAAGGGTTGCATCTAAATGTAGTGAAAAAATCCTAAAATTATGGTAAAATAAATAGTGTTTGGTTTTCTAGAAATTAAACCCCTATCTAGATATAAAAGTGGGTACAGGATCTGAGTTTGATTCAATTATGGATAACAACCATAAAAAATATTTGGTATTAACTCTGTCTTCACTCATTTTTAAACAAGTGGGCCTAACTGCACACCTGATATGATACTCCTATGGGATATGATTTGGATGATTCATAAGATCTTTATAAATCCATAATAATGGATTTTAATATATTTTAATAATGTTGAAATTTAAATCCAATTTATACATATAATGTAAGTGTTGCACCATATCTAAATTTATGGGTATAAGGGTGATTTGTTATCATTTATTTTGTCTCCTAACAATGTAAACTATTAAACTTAATAACTATTTATGATTTATTTCCCTATACCATAAAAGTACCATTCACTACCACCTTGTTATAATTCCTTTTATAAGGGTACATTCTCTTATGGTATAAATATCCAATAGTTTCTATTTTTATTGTAGGATATTCACCTAGATAGTTATATTATTCTATTGAATATTGATATATTGATATTCTTTATACCCAATATTTCTTTATATAAAACTATTTATTACTTATCTGAGAATATGTTTGAGGTTCCTTAGGGAATATTTTGATATGTATTTTTTAGTCATTCTCTCCATATGGTGGATGCATTGGACATAAAATGTGATGGGTGGAACCCAAAATTATATATCCCATTGATGCATCAGTAAGTCTCATTAGACAAACTATTTGGGTATCTATTGTAATCCTTTCCCTTTTATGTATAAAATATTGTCTTGAGGCTTTGAAAATAATTTTTTGATGTCCATAATTATGCATTCTATTATAGTGATATTTGGAATTCTTATCCATTGATTTATTTATTTTTATTTAATATATTAATATATTATTATTATAGTTTCATTTTTTATGGAATTTAATTATTCCTAACATATTATTGATTTCAGGCTTATGTATGATATTTCCCCTTGTATACTTCTCATTACTAAGAAACTGAACTCACCCCTATATATAGTTTCACATTTCCCTTGGAACCCATGAATATTACAATGTGTGACTTGTGGATTTAAAAGGATAAATAATAAATTTTCATGTATTCAGCTAATGCATCTTTTTTTTTCAATGTAATTTTACTGGAGTTTATGCATCTAGATTTTTGGACTTCTAAATTATTTAATCTTATATATTATGATCTATGTATTATATACCATTGTAATAAAATAACCACTAGCTTCATGTTACTAGATTTGAGGTGTTACACACTAGGTATTTATTTCCTTAGGGGATAATGGAAATAAATGAGAAAGAAATAATGAAGTCATTTAATAGAAGAAGAACCACTTTTGAGGTGATTTACTAAATGAAATTTCAAGAACCACCACCAAATTCAAAACCTAGGAGAAGAGGGGAGGGATTTCAAGAGAGGTATTTCACACAAGGTATATGGAGTTGGGGTGGATTGAGATATAAAATTATGGGTAATATAGTTTATTTGACTTAGGGTAAACTTAAAATTTCATATTTTTAAAATTCTTGATTGACTACATGGTTTGGCCACACGGTTTACTAAACAATGAGCCAACAGGGAAAATGGCACTGGAACCACATGGGAAATTCACAAAGTTTGTCAGTATAGGTTAGAGAACTATTAACCATCCATAAAAATCACCTATACTAAAAACTATAAACTTTTCATGGTTTGGATACATGGTTTGGTAAATCATATACCAACTGTTCAATGCCCATTGTCACCCTATTTTCAAAAATTTTCAAATAAAAATCCCGAGAAATAAAGGATAATAATAATAAATAAATAAATAACAAAAATCATACCAAAAAATGAAACCATAGGCATGACATGCTTACATACATATACACATATATATACATACTCATAGATACACAATATACACACACATACATACACGTATATTCATGAACACATGCATACACATACACAAACATACAAGTACGTACACAATATAAAAAATGTACACATACGTACTCATACATACATAAATGTACATCTATACACATACATGAACATATATAAACATACACATAAATACACATATATACATATACAAAAACATAAACATAGATACATACACGTGCATATATATATACATATAGAAAAACATTAAAATACATACCCACGCATACATAGGAATATATATATAAACATGCATATATGTATACGTGTATGAGTATATTAATGTTCTGGGTCATAATGGAAGCATATGGTCCCATGACAAACAAATTTTTTCATCAATTTATTTATATAATTTAGAAAAAACTTTTGGAACGAAACCTTAGAATATCTATAAAATATGATATTTTCACCTATAATTTATAATTAATTTATAGTAATAATTAACTTATCTTGATATTTCTTTTATCATTGTCCAATTATATCGATGTTCTTATCATTTTTTCATTATAGAGAAAATTCTAATTCATAATTCCTCTAAGGGTATCCAAATGTGCTCCATCAATCATAGAATGCATTCATGGAACTCTGGGTTCCATCATGGAGGACCTAAGTTCCTTTCATTGTTTACCATTGATCGCAACCTGAATTCATTCATGCTTGAAGAATTATATCTCTTGTTCTCTCAATCTAGAAATAGGGTAGGAGGATTGTGTCTCGTCTTTAATATTGTTCTTGAGAGAGTTCTCTTCATCCTTAAGATAATTCAATAGAGAGTATTTTTTGGGTACAGAAACTATTTTTTATTACAAAATGATATAAGGTTGAATATATATTTATGGCTAAATATGTGGTAATTTTATTGAGTCCCTTCATCAAATATTATATCTAATATTTTCTCTTGTTAAATAATTTTATTATTATAATTATATTCCTTTTCAAGATCTAACTCATGAATATTTAAATATAACATATCAAATAAATATTTATTTATTTATTAAAATTATATATAATAAAATATTTCATTTTTATTGATCACTTAACTTGTCTCGTCAATCCTCCTCGGAGTTTATTGAACTGTAAATAAAAAATATTTATTTAAATAAAAAATATCAATATATAATAATTATTTAAAAAAATATATTATATTCCCTATTTGAAAAATAAATATTATTTTAATATCCAACTCACATATATTCTTAACTTGGATGACTCTTGATTGAATTTATGTGATCAACATAACATAGATAATTATTATTTACCTACCTTGAGAATAATATTTATACTAATATTAAATTCAAATAAAATTTAACTAATATTATGGATAAAATTATTATGTGACCCTCTGGACTTATATCTAATTAGCATTGATCAAAATTTCCAAAATTCCAAGTGTAGTTTTTAGTTTCACATCAAGGAACCCAAATAGAAATATTTTAATTTCTCAATGGGTGGAACCATATATGAACACTTACTGTGTAATATAACCCATTTGACTTTATATCTCATCAAGAAGGTTTCATACTTGTCTCATTAACCTATATTATTGATTTATGTTTCTTGGACTCCCTAAAATAAACTCATCAATAAACCTCCATGAAAATGGACATAATCTGATATTCCTATTTCAAACAAAGTGCCTGAGATATATGCTTATTTTAACTCAGAAGGAAGAAATCCTTTCTTGACTTATTCAATATATTTTATATCACTTATGATCCACTTAACATATCCTACCCCACTGTGATAATATGTCCCCTTATTTTTCAATAATACATAAAATTATGTGATTTGTGATATAAATTAATTATAATATCATGTTTAAATACCAATACACATGTTCATAGATAAGAATATCCAATGAACCATATAACATGTGGAATTCATATTGGAAGGTATATCCTCATAAATTCCCTTCTTAGAAATTAATAATTGTTAAACTTATGATAATAAGTTTCAATGATTTATATTACTTAATCACCTGATAGCCAAACATTATCTAGTTCCCATAAAATTGATTCCAACCTGATTATAGGTCATATTTTTAAGAATATTTTCATAGAAAATAATGGTTCTCATTATAATGGGTAATTGTTATAAACATTCAATGATATAAATGATCTAAGGAAATTTCCAAATTTATTTATTATAAAAGAACACTAATAACATGATAAGATATAAATTAATATCCCGCTATTTGAATATACATGTAATCAAAAATAGAAAGTTAGTTGGTTCAAGGGAACCAACTCCAATAGACTCCCACTTCCAGTGGAACCAACTATTAACAATATTTCATTCACTATCTATCACATGATATTAATGGTTCTATTAAGATAAGTATTTATTAAAAGGGTATAACACATTCACATCCTTGGAAACTCTTCTTAATGCGACCTCACCCCTATGAGAAAAATCCTTCAAGTGTAGATATATACAAAGTATATATTTCAACCATTGATGTGATTGTGGTTCCTTAGCTAAAACCATTGATACAATATTTTCATAGTATAATACAATAAAAAAATTACTATTAGTTACAACATCAATCTCTCAGGTGAGGTTTTTTTATCCAAACTACTTCTTTAGCTATATAAAGAGTTGAATTACAATAATACTCTGTAATATAATTGTAAAACACTAGCTACTTTGAACTCTTCTAGCTCATGCATCTTCTAATAAAGAAAAATAGAAATCACAACTATGATTTCAAATCATTCAAGTCTTTTTAAAATCTAGTATATGTGTATCCCCTAAAAACAAGTGCCCCATATCATCAATAAAATATGAACATATATTAGTATGTCTTAGATACTTTAGAATAGGTTCAAAATACATTAAATATAGCTCTTAGGGGTCTATTTGATATCTCTTACCTTGATGAAGGCATAAAAAACATCAATACAGGTATATATAATGACATAATTTGCAGATCTTATTCATGATGTGTAAGGAACCCTACTCATTCTTCCTCTCTCATTTTATGTATGAAGAAACATTTTCCTAGATATAAGTATACCATGTGAAACTTGGAACATCCCCCCTTGGACTATTCCATGTTAAATCTCTCCAGTACCTTCTCAATATATATACCCTATCATAGTCCAATTCACCTCTTAGATCAATCATAATGAATCTTAATCCATAGAATTTATACTAATTCATGTAATTATTTCATGTATAAGCATTTGTTTAACCATGCCTCAAATTACTGTAAAACTAGTATCTCATTTACCATAAATAATATATCATCAATATATCTTACTAGTAAAATAACTATGCTTCTATTAAACTACTTGTAGGTATAAGTATCACATTTACTCTTTAAGAAACCAAATTACAACACTCTTGGTTTGAGATATGTTCTACTCTTATATGTGTTTTTTAGATATGGTTTCATTGATATTAGTATCAAAAAGTTTCTAGTTGATTTTAGAAAGTTTTTTAATGATTTTATAGGGTTCATAGTTAGTGGAAATTGAGATAATTCACCAAGTAGCCATACAGAGGGTTGGGGTCCAGGAGAAGGTGCATGGTTGGCATATGGTTAAAGGAAAAAGTGTGGATTCCCAATGTAAACATGTGACATAAGATAGAGGTTTTTATCATGGTTGGCACATAGTTTTCCAAACCATGTAGAAAAACCTATAAAGCTATGAGTTTTGAGAAAGTGGTGCATGCACAGTAGGTACATGGTTTAGTAAACAATATGATACAATTAATTAAAATCCAAAAATTGGATTTTAAACCTGAAACCCTTATTATTACTCCTCTTCTCTAGGATATCAAAACATATAACTCTTTTAGGTGAGTTTTTTATCTTATTACATCAAAAACATGATTCTAATATATCATGTTGTGTGTGATATTTAAATCTATAGAAAAAAAAGGAGATCTTGGATATGCAATATTGTGAGATGATTATTCATGTTTAATGTATCAATGTAAGGTGTTTTTTCTCTCTATTTCCACTTTATCTATAACTAGTAAATTTGGATTTCTATAATGAATTTTCTATTATTTTTAATGGAAAATATTTTTAAATTAATATTAGAGAAACCCCCTACATTTAATGTATTTAAAAGTGTTTTTTTGGTTGATTCTCACTATTTGTTAGATAAAAATTTTATAAGAACAATGATTTATAAATAAATGGTTAAAATATAATATGGAATACAAGGGTTTATATTTTTTCATGATTGAATTATGAGGGTCTTATTGGATTCATATTTGGTTGCCTATACTAATTAGGGAACATGGGTGCATGACTAAGTGATGACTTGGTTCAGAAAATAATTTACTACTCATAAGTATTGGGACTATCATTTTGTATGCAATCATGCGCGTGTGAGTATGTGGAATGTGTAGGGAAAGAATAAAGAATGGATATGATACTGATAAAAAAATTATTATGAATCTGTTTGATAAATGAAAAGTTGTTAAATTATACTTTTGATAAAAACTTTTTTGAAATCGTTTTTCAAGATTTTATATAAATTGTAAGATAACTTATTTTTATCCTAATGGAATGAGTTGTTAATTGTTGGTTTTTTCTTACTAGATTGTATATTAAACCCTTAATATGAACTTTAGCATGTATGAAAATACTATTTATCATGACATCGATATAGAGAAAATTTCATATTTCTTCAATGGATCATCGTAACATTATGGTCTTAGTGATAGTTGGTAGAGATGGTAGATATTTTAGGTTGGTTATTTTAAGTGATTCCACATTTGTTTCATTTATTTAGAGTGAATGTTTTATAGATATTTTACCTTTCTTTCTACTACTATATTGTTTTATTTATTTGTTTTTCAAATATTTTGATTTTTTCGTTTTACTTTCATGAATTATCTTATATCAATGTTTTGTTTTTATTGTTTTCTTTTACATGTTGTGTATATTTAATTTAAAATTTTCCACTAAAAATCTTGTAATACCTTATAATTTATTTCCACCCATTGGTGTATGGGATATTTCACATAAGGTCTATAGCACCTCCACCTCTTCCCAATCTTCATCTTTCTTAGGACAAAAATCTCAATGGTGGCTAGAATGTACACCCTTAGGTTGACATATTTGATTCTATTTTATGTATATTTTAGATATGGTTTGGTTGGGATAAGACTTAGGAAATTTTTGGGATATTTTGATGAGTTTTTTGAATAAGTTTAAAAGAAAAATAGTTTGTGAAATTAGAGGAAACCATGCAAATTCACTAGGTTATTTTTAAGTGGGTTAAGGTAGTCAATGAGGAGGAATCAAATTATCACATGCTTAAGGGTAACCCTATGGATTTCCCAGGTAACTATGTTACATTAGATAGATTTGTTTCACATGATTGGTTCTCAATTTACCATACTCTAGAAAAACCATGAGAGATGGGAGTTTTTAGACAATGTTAATGACATGATTGTTTCACTTTTTATTAAATCATGTGTCATAAGTATTCAACGCAATAAATTAAATATTAATATTGGATTTTTAACCTGAAAACTCCCATGAAACCCTCATTATTAATCATTTTCACAATTTTATTGACCCTCATCCCTTCTTTAGGTGATTTTGGTGATCTTATCCCTTCAATATCCCAATTCTGATAGAGCATGGTGCATTGGATCTATAAATCAAAGAAATGGAAATGAGATCCTAGATCTATGAGAACATGATCTTATTCTTCATGTTGAATGCATTGGAGTTTGGTTGATTCTTTATCTCTCTCCACATTCTTTAGAATATAAACTCTTGGATTTATAAAATGAATTTATAATGATTCTCAATATAAAATATTGTTAAATTCTAAATGGAGAAACCCCCCTTCATTTAATGTATTTAAAAATCGTTTTTGGTTGATCATCACTATATGTTTGATAAAATAGTTAAAATAATAGTGGTTTCTAAAGGACTTTTCAAAATAGAAACTAACATATGTGTGTTAGAATGTGTTTATTATTTCATTATGAGGGGCCTTGTTGGATTCGAACTTTAATGCCTATGCCAATTGTGGCACACAGGTGCACAACCAAGTTACCACTTGGTATGAAAGTTGATTTACTTATAATTATTATTGGGACTATAATCTAAGATACGGGAATGTGTGTGTGGGTATGTGGAATGGGTATTCTAAGAGGAAAGAATAGATTTGATACTAATAAAAAATTCTTATGTTATGAATCAGTTTAATAAATGAATGTTTTTTAAATTGTGTTTTTTATATAAAAAATTTTGATATCTTATTTCCTAATTTTATATAAAATTTTATCTAATTTGTTCTTGTCCTAGTGTAATGTGTTGAGAAGTATTGAAGTTTTCCATTTGGGTTTTATACTCACCCCATACAAATGCACTTTAGTGTGAATGCATATACTGGTTATCATGATACAAGTAAGGGGAATATTTAATATTTCTCTAGTGGAGCATCATGATTTTATGGGCTTGGTGATAGTCGTGGATCTTTTAGATCTTTCAGTTTTTTTATTAATTCCACATTAGTGTCATTGTGTGAGGATGTATTTTTGGTTTAGATATATATTTTTACGTTCTTTATGTTGCTTCTCTAATTTATTTATTTATTTATTTGGATTTTTGAGTTTTTGTATTTACTCTCATATATGAAATATTATCAAGGTTTTTTTAAAGTTTTTGTCTCTTACTGTTTGTGTATATTTAAGGAAAAATCATCCCCTAATAATATTATAATACCTTGGAATTTATTACTAGCCGTTGGTGTCCAAGAGATGTCACAAAATGTTAGTAGCACCTCTAAATCTTCTCAATCCAAGAGATTAGGAGTGGATTATACACAAATGGTCTTATAGATTCATTAAAAAAATTCCTTGATCTCAATACTCTCTTATCCCATAAATGATTTTTTCAAACTTTTACTAGTTATTGGAATCCATTGGATTCACGAACCCTTTTGGTTGTGTCTTATAGGCATCTTCCACGAGGTTATTATAAATAAGGGTTGTTTTGAAATCCATTTTATAAATGTCATAATCATGATAATATCTCATGTTGAATATAATTATGATGGATTTCAGTATAGTGTCTAGTTAAAAGGTTTTGTCATAATTAATACCTTAAAGTTTTTTAACCCCTTTAGAAACTACTCATGGATTACAGGTACTGAATTTACTATCTATGTCCATCTTATTCTTGGATACCCATTTACACCCAAATTACTTTACATAAAATGAAGGATCTACCAAAACTTATACAAGATTATAGTACATGGAATTCAATTTATAATTCATGACTTCTTTCCACCTTGAAAATTCTAAGATGCCTACTAATTCCTTATACGACAGAGGTTCATCATTATCATATAATAATGTACCACTATACCTAGTAAATATAATAACATATATATCTATATATTTAAACTCTATAGTGCTCCTATGAAATACTTGTGTCTATGTAAAAACATCTTCCATGGGGATTTACGGATTTTTTTTGTTCCAAATCTAGTGTATCTTTAGTCCTGATTTTATCAAATTCTATATTTCTCTCACTATCACTTTTGGAGATGTGCTCCCCCTAAGGAACATGGAATTTATTTCCACTATTACCTTTCTATATGAGGGTTAGTATATGTAATATTTACTTGATTCCTTAGGATATCCTATAACGATATGCTTAGTGCCTTAGGGTGTATTTTTATTGCTATAAATATATTTAACAAATGTTTCTCATCCCCACACACACAAGTTTGAAAGTAATACATTCTTCCCACAGCATATCTTGTATATAATTATATTAATCTCTTATGATGGTTCCTGGTTTAGTATATGTGTTGTGGTCTATATTTGTATCCCCATGGATAATGGAAAACTTTCATGTGTCATGAACCATCCTAGTTCAACATACCACATCACCTAAGTTGGCATGTAACAAGGATTGATGTATGTTCATGATCATCATGGGATGGGGATAGGTTCAAATACATCAAATATATAACCTAAGAGAATAATTTCACCCTCAAATTAGAATAAACAAGGTATTGGATCTTTATCTAAAATCCTTTATGGTGCATCCATATATTGGATGTCCCTAAATAAAAAATAATAATAAATAAACAAATGAGAAAAACAATTCATAGCCAAAATAAATAATTATTCAAAACATTTATTATAACATGAAAGAATCATCCAAGTTAAATACATAAAAATGTTTAATATAAAGAAAAATAAATAAAAATAAAAAGGTTACTAACTTAGAGGATACACAAACATCTCAAAATTAATAAATAGATCAACTAATATATTTTAACACCTCTATATGACCCATTATCACCACTCATATCCACAAAAACCATCAATGTAATAAGAGAAAAAATACCATCTGAAATGAAACCTAGAACTTTAATAAAACATGATAATTTCACACACACACAAGTTTGTATATAGGGTGTGAGTGAACAGGATCAGTAGGAACCCACCAAAGAGTCTATAAAGTTTTTTTCCTAAAATAGTTCACAAATACTAGTTTGATATACAATAAAAATTAAGATTTTTCATTTTAAATTGTGTAAAATAAACTAAACAGTGTGACTTTCATCATAAATAAGGAATCACTTCCTCTTATATAAAAGAATAAGAAATGTACACAAAATAAATGAAAACAATTTTTAATACTTCTAAAATTAGGATCGTTGGAATTTTGAAAAAACCAAATAAAGCCTTTTTTCTTCATTTCAAAATAATTCACAAAATACCATCCATAAAACAGGCATTTATCTTTCATTTCAAAACATATCACTAGAAACCACCCTTTTAAAATCATTTAGATAACCCAAACATAAAATATTAGGACAACTCAAGCAAGCATAACTATATCAAAAAACATAAAAAGATCAAATATTGATAATATAAATGGTTCCATGACAAAAATAGAAGTAAGAGAATGTGAGGTGAGAATCCCCTTACATTAAATTTTCAATAATATAATAGGTTTCATGGGAACTTCCCTTGTTCCAAAAGTGAGACATTCCTAACAATACTTTATATCACAGGACCGACTTCCAATCTATGTTGCATCCAAACCAAACCACAAGACACCCTATTTTCCCATACTGGCCTTCTTAGGGAACCCCCTAGCCCTTTCAAAATTCTCAACTAAGGGATACTGCCTACTATGTGCACTAGTCTAGTGTAGAATAAATCAAGATCTCCCACTTAATTAGTAGGGTTCCCATGACATAATCAATAAGATTTTATAAAACAATCAATCCAAGGTCAATATATACCTTAAAAGGTCATAAAAACTACATATCACATCACCTATAATACCATCACATGACACAAACCCTTTTCACATCATAAAAGCTTCATATAAGTAATCCAAATCCTATAAAGGGGGAAATTAGCACTGGTGGAACAAATGATAGTCTCATAATCATTAAACAACTCATTTTATAAAGTTAGAAATGGGACTTCAAATTAAACCCAACTTTTGGTGATAATTCATTTCCATTTATTTCAAATTAGCCTTTTAAAACATCCTTTAGAGTCCATTTAGACGAAAACACCACTTTTTATCCAAAAAATATCCTTTAAAAACATGATTTTGTTTCTTTGAGATACAAATATGGTGTCCTTTCATAAGATCTTTGTGGGTATTTTCATGATGGAATCGGCATGATTAATCAGTTAATTTCAAAAAAAATATAATTTCATTGGGAAACCCCTTTATACATGAGTAGCTCACTGTTAGGTACAAACTGTGTAAAACCTAGTAGAAACCATGTGGATCCTTTTTTATGGGGATTTATTTCATGAATTTCACATGGATTAGAGAAATCATGTATTAACCATTAGAGGGTGTTGCAGTTTTGGTAGTGGTGTTTCACATAGTTGGATCATGGTTTAGTAAACCGTCTGAGCTACCCAGATTCACTTAAAAGTGAAATTCCTATTTTAGACCTGGGTGTTTAACCTGATTTTTAGACTCCGCTCCTTTTGTTTTCATTTACCCAACCAAGGGTGTTTTTTAATAGATCTTATCCTCCCTTCCACTTTGATTCCAAGCTTGTTTTCAATGATTTCAATCATTTTACTCATTGTAATATTCTCTTTTCTCTTCTCCTCTTCTCCATTCTTCCTTTATCCATGGTTCTTATTTCTCCAGGAAACCCTAATGCCCCTATAGGTTTTTTTTTGGATTTAATTAATTTCTAATCATGTGATTTTCAATGTTTAGTGATTTTATAGAATGTAATTTTTCATGGTTGGGCATTCTCCATCGAAATTGATGTGCTGCGACTTATTCCACTTAGATTGAGGTAGGTTCTTTTATTTCATTCCTTTATATTACATCCCATGAAATTCATGGATATTTTAAAATTATTTTCTTTCCAAATTATATATATATATATATATGAATTTATCAAGAGGGGTTTTATAAGGTTTTCAAAATATTTCTAAACTTATCTTGGACTTTTCATATTCCATGTGTTTTTGAAAGTGCTAGAGTGACTCTTGTAAATTAATTAATGTGTTTTGAAAGGGTTTTTAACATAAAATTGTTTTAAAAATGGTGTTTCTATGTTTTAAAGTGATTATTTATTAAAAATTGTTTTATTTTCCCTATTTAATTATTGGAATAATTATTAGTAATAAGGTGTTTAAAAGTGATTTAAAAGAGAAATGAGTTATTTCTAAGGAGTTATTGGCTTGGTTTATTTAAAATAATTTTTTTCATGGAATGGATCTAAATGTAAATAAAATGGATTATCATTCTAAGTGTGTTTTATAAGGCCCATTTGGAACATTTTTAAAATCAACTAATCTGATATTTTTGGTTACCCTTATAGTTGATACCCTTTATTTATATTACATTGATATGGATTTTTACCCAGTGGGGGTTTATTATTGATGTTTATGCATGTATAGGATAAGGTTTTATTGTGTGAGGGTGTTATATGTGATATGAGATTTATTTATTTTATTTTAAATGTTTATTTATGTGATGATCTTATAATACATTTAATTTTATCACCTCCCTTTTTTATTTCATGGGAACCCAAGGTAACTAAGTATAAGTTATGGATGTGTAATGTTCTAGATTAGTTAATGTAGGTTTTCTGGTTTCCTAGGAAAATTTTTCCCTCCTTGGGGTTTGTTTTGTAATTAGTGACAAAATAGTGTTCTAAGAGGCATGTTTTGGTTTCACATAGGGGACTCTAGAGATATGTGACCCAAGAAAACTAGGTCTAGTATCACTCCTGTTAGTTCTTAGTATGTTTCCCATGATTTTGGATCCCCTTGAGGATGATTTAGAAGATTTAAATGTGTATATTGTTTTCCTCTCCAAAATTACGATTATATAACACCATTGTGTGGTTATTAATTTTTATCATGATTCATTTATAACTCCATTATGGTTATGATTATATTATTTTTTAGTTATGTTTTTTCGTTTACTTTCAAAATTATTTACAAAATGTTTTAGAAAGTGTGGTTTTTATTAAAAAATTATGTTAGTTTTGAAATGGAATTTAAGAAATGTTTTTGGAAAAAGTTATAGAGTTTTTTGGTTTTGTTTATAAATGTATGGGTCCTCTTTTAATGTTTTGAAGGAGATATTAATGGTTTATCTTGATTTAATTATTAAATTGAAATTATATTTTATATGGGAAGATACACATATATTATTAAAATATTGTACCCTAGTTTTTGGAAATAAAGACCCAAAAAATGTTTCTTCCTTTTGCTTGCTCATTTGAAAATGTATTTTATATAGTATGCTAAAACTTTAATTTATGGAATTTAATATAAAAGGAACTACATAGAAACTTTCATGAAATTATATAATTATTATTTGTCTCATACCATTCTTATAAATTGGTATGCATGTATGTATACAACTCTTATGTTTTATATTAGGTGGCTAGTATTTTCTCCCATTCATTGGTTGTTCATTAGGATCAAGGTTGGATGAGTTGGGATGTAAATACTAATTGTGGGTCACATATAGGTTTTTTTGGATCCTTTTAGGTTCCATTATTTTTGGTATGTTTTATCGTCCAATTATACATGGTTTACTTTATTCTAATATCATTGTTTATATTTTTGTTGTTTTTTTATTTTTTTTATTTAGTTTTGTGTTTCTAAATGGATCTTTATATAGTTATTCCATGTTTGTAATTTTTTTCATTATATTCATGGACATCCAATTCCCGGATATCTCATGTTGGATTCTTGGAAGTTTGTACTGCTTTTTTATCATTATATGAGGGTGAAATCACTCCCACTGATTCAAATTGATGCCCTTGGAACTTAGCACCAGATCATGGGCATTGGTAATTCCCTTTGGAAATTATGCCAATCCCAGTAAAGTAACAATTTAATTATAATGAGATTGGTTCATTACAAAATGGTGTTAGAGCATAGGTTCTCAAAAGGTCATTGGTTCTAAAAAATCCCTCTTTCTATTTTTTTGTGTCATGGTATAGTGGACATTAGTACATGTCATTACGACAGAGGAGGTTGGTCATTATTAAGTTTCTAATCACCACTATTCATGATGAAACATGAGTGGTCATGGGTGGTTGGTATTTGGTTTCACTTTTTATTATTTGTTGGATTGTTATTTTTAATTATGGTGTTTGAATCCTCATCGATATTATTTTATATTCTTTGGGGGGGTATTGGTTATGGTATGACAATGAAAGAAGAGACTATGTCGTATAGTTGTCTCACACAGCCTCACAACTATGTGGAGGATGGATGAATAACACAAAATCCATTTCATATTTTGTTTCATGATATGTAAATGATCCTTCAAACTATTTATACAAGTCATGCATGATTTTCAATCACATTTTGGCTAGACATTTAGATTTACTTTGGGTGATACCTAGGTATTGGGGTGAATTAAAGGGATTCTTGTAATATGTTGATATTGTGTATTGGATTCATTTTAGATTTTTTATATGTTTTTCTATGTGGTTATTGTGAGAATTGGTTTCTGGTTGGAAAATAGAAAATTCATGGAAATGTTTTCAAAATTAAAATGATACCTTTGGGTTTTTGTATAAAGGAACTGGTTTTAATGAATTAATTTGGGAAATTATTCATTTCCTTATGAAATATAGAAAATATATTGGTTTTAATACATGTTGATATGTTTTTTATAAAGTACTTTGTCTCGATTTGAGCATTTTTTCAAGAGGGGATAGTTTTAAAATGAAAATCAATAAATATTTTTAAATGTTGTATAATGTAGTGAAGTATTTTGAAATGAATTGTGAGTTTATCATTTTAAAGAGAAGTTATTGGTTTTTGAATCTAGGTAAATGTTTTGAAATTACCTTGAAGAATTGGGATTTTTAAATGAGGTGGAAGGTTTTTGAATGATTAATTGGTTTCAAAAATCATGTGTTTATAGAAAATTAATTTTGATTCCTAAAGTAATTTTTTTTTTAAATAAAGTGTTATTTTGGAAAAAGGGAAAAAAATTGGCATTTGTTTTTTCCAATGAATTGGTGATTTTCAATTTTGTATCATCATGTTTTTGCACTAATTCATTTGGTTTGAGGAACATGAATGGATCATATTCATATTTTTTATCATTTAAAGTATTCCTCTTTGAAAGGTTTTTATAGAAGGTATAGAGCCCATCTCTTGAGATAAACCACTTTGGGTGAACACACTTTCTACTAGAGAATGGTCCTATTAGAGGTTGGAACTTCCCAGACTCTAAAAAGAGTGTCAGATTTTATTGTTCCATATCATCATGTACTGATTCATCCTAGATAATTATCCAAGATGGTTTTTATTCAGTAGAATTATCACAAGGTATTGTAGGTGTAAAATCCATTGAGTTCTTGAGAATTATATTAGAGAGAGAGGGTGGTGAACTTCCTTTTCACTTTTTGGAGGTGGTTGTTTAGGTCATCATAAGTAGTTTCATGTGGAGATTATTATGGATTAATTTTTGTATGTGATCTAGATTTTAGTGATGCCTTATTTTGGTATTATTTCTCAATGATATTATAGTGGTTTAGGGTTTGAGGTGACCTCTATTTGGTGTAACCTTTGGGTACCCTTTATGAATTACACTTGTGTGATCTATGGTAGACTTGGGATGATCATTAATTGTGGTTTAATGATGATTCTATTCAATTTGTAACATGTGGACCATGGATTGAGGTTTTATTTATAGATTAAGTATGGGAATGCCTTATTTATGTCCTTAGGGTAATGATAATAGGCAGTTGGTTACTGATTAGACCGTATGTGAAATCAGGTTGGTATCTTCTATCGATATAAGTATGAGTTATTTTTTGTGAGTTTGATCTCGAATTTCCCTCTATATAGTTTTATAACCCAATATTAGAACTATTTTATTCCATATTTATGCATGATCAATATCATTTTTACTTATTTTGTTGATTTTGGATGTGTTGGTTGGTGAAACTATTTTTTTATCTTTTGGATTTCCCAGTGTGATTTTTGAATTCTTTATGAATTTTAGTTATTTTTTATTTGCAGTTTTATATGGTTGGTATAATCCTATCATTTACTTTGATGATTAGCGATGTGGTAGTTTTGGAGATGTTTATTTTCTTAGGTATGAATATCAATTGTTTCACTATTTTAGATGAATTCAAAATTATGGGTATGCATATTCTAGGTCTCTATTTTATTATAGCTTCAATTTTCAGGGTTATGATCTAGAATATTTTTTATGTTATTTTTTTATTCTTGAGAATCCTTTTTCAAGGATTTTAAGTAATAGTGTTTTATGTGGCATTAACATTTCATGGTAACTATCCCACCTCTTATATTCAATTGCGGAGCTTTTGGGTTTTTATTTATTCAACCATTGTTAATTACTTTCTAGGGGAAGATAGTTTCATGGTGGGGATAATTGTGAAAACCATATTTCATTGTTACATTATTTGTTTTCATATTATTTTGGGGTATTTAAAAGATTTTAGAGTTCAGTTTAAAATGTGTCAATTGTAAAAAAATCCTTTGTACATGATTAGAATGCATAGTTTATGGGAAACCATGTGGTGGCCCTTACACAGTTAATTTTCAAGATAATTTTGTTCTTTCTTGGTTTTTCTGCATCAGTAGTGAATGTTTGGGTCTAAATCATGTGAATCCTAGTGAAAAACATGTGGGAACATTTTGGATTGATCTGTTAGTGCATGGATTTTTTAAAGTTAAGCGAAACAATGAGGTAACCATGTGAGGGTTCTTTAGTTTTTGATAGTTTCTTAGTCTACTAAACCATCTAACCAAACTGTTTGATTATACAGATGCCTCGCAATGGCTCCTACATAATTTAGAAAAACTTATATCCAAACCATGTGTCATACCTAGATTTGAACCTGATTTTTATCCTCTTTCCCTTTTTTCTTCATTTGACTGAATGTGGGTGTTTGTTTAGAGATCATATTTCCTCTTTTCCACTTATTCACTTCTCGTTTCCTCATTTATCAATGGTTTTTCTTTATCTTGGAAACCCTAACACCCATGTGGGATGATTTTAGGTTTCAGGTAAGTTTTATTCATGGGGTTTTTTGTGTTTAGGTATCATAGAGGATTTATTTTTACTTGCTTTGAAATTATCCATTGAAGGATTCATTTTGTGTCTTATTCTTCCTCGATCGAGGTTGGTGTTTTTATATCTATCTTTCATATTGTGTAACATGAAATTCTTAGACATTTTGAAATGATTTTATAATGGTTCATAGACTTTACTTATACATTTTTCATTCCATGTGTTTATAAAAATGTATGACTGGCACATATAATGTAATTAAAGTGTTTTGAAAGGGTGTATAACATCATTTTTATTTAAAAGGGTGGGTTTTGTGTTTTAAAGATGTTATTTATTAATAAGGGGTGTATAATCCCATATTAAATAATTTTGAGACTTATTAGCCTTAAAATAATTTAATGTGATTTCAAAGAGAAATTAGTGGTTCCAGGGGGGTTCTCAGCATTGTTTGACATCAATGAATGTTTTCAAGGAATGGATTTAAATGTTGAGAAAATGACTTGGAATTACATGCAGGTTTTCAAAGGCCCGAATGAAACATTGTTAAAAATAATTAATTAGTGATTTTTGGTTACACTTAATATTAAGCCCCTATTTTTATATTATGTTTTTATGTATTGTGACCCTATTGGGGATGTTTAATTTGAATCATATACATGGGTATCAAAATGGGTTGTTTTGTGTGAGGGTGTTAAAGGTGAGTGCAGTTTATTAATTTTGTTTTTAATTTTGATTTATGTGATGACTTTTTTATATGATTCTTTTCTCAACTACCTTTTTTGATGTCATCAGAACCCAGGGAAACAAATTATATGCTATGGATATGTATTACACTAGCTTAGTTTATATAGATTGGATAGTACCCTGAGAAATTTATGCCCTCCTAAGTTTTTTTATACCCAATGAACCTAAGGGGTGATGAGAAGTGTAACGACCCAAACTGTTATAAATAAAATCCCCATTTTTATTTAACTAAATGTATTATTAAGTAATATGGTCATCTAAAACACATGAATATTTTTTATTATATCCAATTAGATTAAAATTAAATTTAAGTATCATTAACATTGATAACATATCCTTTTAATAGTGATCGCATGATTAGTATAAATATATGGTATTAAAAAATCCAATTGACATGGAAAAAATAAGTGATGGCCTCAACCAGTAGGATCATACCCTATGAACCAATTTATTGAAGATTTCAAGGGAGATAGAATTTCTAGAATTTTACCTTAACCAATCCCAAGCTGATATCCAACAACTTAGGCATGAGTGAAACCATTTACGAGAGAAGTTCAAACTCATCAAGATCACAACTCAAACCATGTTTGTCGAACTGCCCCATGAAAATCCCACAATCGTGCACCTTACTCTTGGGTCGTTTTCTGGTGTATTAAAGGGATATGTATCAATACCCAAGAAATATTATTATGTAAATTATTTTTTATATAATAATTAATATATTTTCATCCTATTATTGTTACTTTGTAAATGATTTTTATTTTGATACAATAAAGCAAACATTAATTTTTTTTTGTTAATATTCAAATTCTATTAATGAATTTATGAATTAATGGATTTTTAAAATAAATAAAATTTAAATGAAATATTATTATTAAATAACTTTTATCAAATATAAATTATTATATAATTTTTATCAAGTCAAATTAATTTTTATTAAGGTTCAAAAACTGCTATTGTAAAAAACCCGTCATTTTCAATAAATGTCACTCATTATTTTAAAATTAAAAATTAAAATATTTATAGAAATATTTAGATAAAATTAATATTATTTTTTGAATCATAATTTAAAAATTATCAAATGGTGAATTTTTCATTATTTTCTATGATAGTCGAATTTTCAGATAAAAATTAAATAACGTATAAATATATTTTGTGTTTTATGACATCATAATGACCCAAATGTGATGTAATAAGTAATATAAATGGTATATATAACCAAATATATATTTTTAATTTAAAATAATGTTATTTTAAGTTTATTTTATTTATTTTATAAAGCCTTTTTGAATCCTCCAAAACTTATGATATATTTTAAGATTTTAAAATCATTTTTTAAGAGTGTGACTCACCTCCACATCACTAATAGTAATATTTCAAAAAAAATAGACCTTGGCATTATATATTAATTTAAACCATTCCCATTTTTTTATAAACCATTGTAAAAAACCATGGTATGGCTTGTTTTTTTTATATTTTATTATGTAGAGTCCAAAACCTAAATAATAAAAAAAATCCCCCTCTTTTCCTATATAAATCCATGAAATATCCCATTTACCTTCACTCAAAAACCATGGATCACATAAATACTCTGGAATACACTCTCTAGATTCATCCCCTAGTTCTACCAAACTCTACATATGTCCTTCCTAAGCCTTTGGAGTCACACGTTCAACTAAGGGATCCTCACCTTCCTCTCCTTTCAAATTCAAACAACTTCTTTGAAATTTGTTCTTATAATTTCAAAGGGTTATATTTTCATTCATTTATAACAATTCCATTACTATACCATTGATTTTACTTTAATTAGGTATCATTTATACTCCCTCATTTGGACCCTTTCCTAAGTCGTTACTATGCTGAAATTCTATAAGGGATTCTCACCTTCCTCTCCTCCTTTCAAATTCTAGAAACTTCTTTGAAAGTAGTTCTTGTAATTTCAAATAGTTATATTTTAATTAATTTATAATCATTAAATTACTATAAAATTGTTATTATTTTAATGGGGGTCATTTATCCTCCATCATTTGGACACTTACCTATGTTTTTACTATGCCAAAATTCTGCAAGGGATCCTCACCTTCCTCTCCTCCATTCAAATTCAAGAAACTTCTTTGAAATTAGTTCCTTTAATTTCCAATTTTTATATTATCATTAATTTATAATCACTCCCTTGTTACCCATTTGAAGTTATTTGTATGAGGGGTCATTTATCCTCCCCTATTTGGACCCTTACCTAACCCGTTGCTATTTAGAAATTCCATAAGGGGTCATCACCTTCTCTTCTTTATTCAAGTTTCTTTATGAACTTAGGAATTATATTTCCATTTCCTAAAGTTGGGACATGTCCTTATATATCCCAATTACTATCCATTTTATTTTTAAATTATGAGAGACCCCTTTCACTCTCATAAACCATTTTTATGAATTATTATGTAATGTCATTATGGTGTCGAAATTTCACCATGATTTTCCATGACAAAACAGTTGTGTAGTGAATACCATACCAAATTTTCTATCAAGTTTATTCAACTTTATAAACATTTAATTATTGATTGGAGAATTAATTATATTTATTATACACTACTTAATCGTTTAATTAATCAGGATGATAAATAAACTCATGTTGCATGATCTATGTGGCACACTTAAGCCTGAGAATGAAATGAATGTGTTAGATGCACCCAAATATGAATTGGGTAACATTTAGTATCATGATACATCATATTGGGATAGTAATTGAACCTTATTTCTCTATGGTAATTTTTCCACCTAGAGGTCATAGCGGATTTATCCTTAACTAAAGTTTATGATGTAATTTTTTAAGTTGTTTCCACATTTCCCATATTTCCTTTATGAATACCATGCTATATCATGCCTCATTATTCATATTTATGATTCCCATGCCCTGTTGATATGTTTATTATCTAACATGTATCATCTTCTTCATGTTATTCCTTGTTTATTCCATTAATGGAATTTATAGCTCACCCATTTCTTATATTTTTTCCTAGGATATCCCATGTAGTTTTAAGTTCAAAGGAGTATTTTGAGCATGTTAAATAAGTTTTTAATAAAGATGTTGTATTCCAAATTTTATGTTGTTATGTAATGTAGATAATTCCCAAATACACTAGAACTATTGATCATATGGGTTTTATTAATTGTAGTCTTAAGTAATAAATCATTTATTAATGAAATATAAAGAGAAGGGTCATTATAGTTGGTATTAGAGGAAACGTTTAGGTATTTTTTGGATTAGGATTAGAAAACTATAGAAAAATCCTTAGAGATAAGACTAAGTATAAGAAAACATCCCTAAATTTTTGTTATTATGGAGCAATTGGTTTATCAAGAAAATACATCCTTATCTAGATACAACAAGTGGATGTGGTTCTGGCACAAATATACCTAGGAGTAACAACTCCAACACGGTGTTTTGGGACTAACTCGGGTTAACTTTGAAAATGACAATGGGCCTTACTGCACACCTATTTTGACACTCATAAGGGATATTATTTGTTAAATTCATAAGATAGTTATGAACCATTATTAAGTGAACAAAAAAATTCTCATAAGATTATATGTTCAGATATATATCAAGGATAACAAAGATTGAAGCCTAGAAATTCCTAAGTTAAGGAAATAAATGTAATTTATAATTAAACCCTTTAATATCATTAGATTCCCCTTTATGTATTTAATATTTAAAAAAACATCTTCCCTAAGTCTATTTTGGATGAAGTAAACGAGTATAACTAAAATCAAATAGTGAAATGTTGGGTTATCGTTCATAATTATATGCATTCCTTCATATCATGAAATTTTAGTAGAAATATCCAAACACCATCACAAAGAATGGAAGTAGAGATGTTGATGAAAATGGAAAATGGGGTAATTATTACATCCTAAGTATATAACTCCTCCCCTATCAATGATTGTGGGTTGAACATCCCAGCGAACATTTTCATACAACCTTTGGTGGAATTTTATGCAATTATGGGAATGGATTGGTTTTCCCTATATAGAGCCAACATAAATTTCCACAAGAAGGAAATCACTCTCCATATAGAGAATCAACCCCAAATTCTATACAAGTGTAAGTAGGAGGATGAATCTTCTTAAGAACCATATTCTCAAGAATGGATATTATTACCATATAAAAAATCTTGTCTAGATAAAATGATTGATTCTAATGAAATGATCATCCTCGAAGACATGCCTATTGTGAGGGAATACGTTGATGTGTTTCTTGAGGAACTACCTGGTCTTCCTCCTAGACGAGAGGTTGAATTTTCAATTGATATTATACCTGAGATGTTTTTAATATCCAATACTCCATATAGGATGGATATTTTGTAACTTGATAAGCTAAAGAAAAAACTATAGTATAATCTAGATAAAGGTTTCATACTCCCAAGTGTTTCACCATGGGGTGAACCATTCATATTTTTCAAGAATAAGGATGGGTCAATGTGACTTTGTATTGATTATCGTGAGCTCAAAAAAATCACGATAAAGAATAAGTATCATTTTCCATAGATTGATGATTTGTTCGATCAGCTATGTGGAGCACAATAATTCTCCAAGTTGGATCTCCAGTCGAGATATTACCAAGTTATGGTGAAGAAGGAGGATATCCCCAAGACATTTTTCATACAAGGTATGGGAACTACGAGTTCATATTAATGAATTTGGACTCACTAATTCTCCAAAAATTATTCATGGAATTGATGAATATAGTCTTTAGAGATTACCTCAAAAATTTGTGGTATTATTTATAGATGATATTCTAATATACTCCAAAACCAAGGAGGACCAATAACAACATATGATCACTATTCTAAAGTCCCTGAAAAAGGAAAATCTTTGTACAAAGTACAATAAGTGAGAGTTTTGGTTGAAGGAAGTCTCATTATTGGGGAATATCATCACAAGCAATGGGATATTTGTGGATACTTGAATGAAAAAATCAATTTAAGGATGGTTGAGTCCAACATCCATGATAAATATCCCTAGTTTCCTTAGGATAGATGGATTGTGAAAAATTTCTCAGGATTGTCAAACCCTCTTACCAAGCTAACTCGGAAGGGATTCAAGTTTTATTGGAATGATGAATGTGAAGAAAACTTCAATTAGTTGCAAAGGAGGCCTATCACTACCCCTGAGCTCACACTACCCACAAGTGGAGAATCTTTCATAATATTTATCAATTCTTCAAAAAAGGGATTGGGATATGTGTTGATGCAAAATGAAAAAGTCATAGCCTATGCTTAAAGATAGTGGAAAGTTCATGAAAATAATTATCCAACACATGTTCTAGAGTTGGATGCAGTGATATTTTCTTTAAAAATATGGAGGCATTATCTTTTTGTGGAGAAGTGTGAAATATATATGGATCATAGAAATTTAATATATATATTCACACAGAAAGAGTTGAATATGTACCAATGAAATGGTAGAGATGATCAAGGACTATGACTGCTCAATTCACAACTATCCTGGTAAAGCAAATAAAGTGTCGGATGTACTAAGTATAAAGGATCCAATAATTTTACCATTTATGACAATTGAGAAGGATCTAATATTCTTAGAATTGAACAGGATGGACATGGGAATCATAAAGGAAGGAACATTATCAATCCTTTCACAAATTATTTCTCAACCATCTCTTCTTGAAAGGTTAAAGTATTCTAAAAAAGATGATGTTGGAATTCATAAGAAACTGGAAAGTATAAGAAATGATAAATCCTTATATTTCAATGTTAATGAATAAGTAATTTTGAGATTTTGGTCAATACTATGTGTTCCATAAAATTCTACGTTAAAGAAGGAACTATTAGATGATGCACATAGTTCATCTTTCTCTATTAACTCAGGAAACACAAAGATGTATCAATATCTTCGAGAGAATTATTAGTGGGACAACAGGAAGAAGGAGATCACTGAATATATATCAAAGTGCCTATTATGTCATAAAGTGAATCTTAAAAAGAAACATTTAAGGGGATGATGAAACAATTACCCATACCAACATATAAATGGGAAAACATCACCATGGAATTTGTCACCGAACTTCTGAAGACATCCAAAGGAAACAATTCTATCTGGTTTTTTTTATCCTCTTATAAAGACCGTACACTTCATTGTGACTTAAAATGATTTCTCACTAGATCAAATTTCATGAATGTAAATCAGATAAGTGTTGAGGCTTCATGAAGTACCACTATTGATTGTATCTGATTGAGAACCTAGATTCACCTCTAAGTTTCATAAAAGTCTTCAGTATGCTCTAAACACTGAGCTGAACATTAGTATAACTTATCACCCTCAAACTGATGGATAATCTGAGCAGACAATCCAAACACTTGAGTACAAGTTGATACCATGGGAATATTGGAAATCCCAGGGTTGTTCAAACCCTTGTACATATTCCTATCCTCAGTATGAAATATGGTAATATTTTAAAACTCTGGTGTCATCATCTAGCTTCTATTATTCCCATTCGTTGAAAAGAGGTGGAGGACATCATCCCCATTTTATCCCCTAATGACATTATTTTACCATTTGGTTTCCATTGGGATTTTGTAGAATGGTTGGAAATTTGGCTACATAGGTTGAGCACACGGTTTGTGCACGATTGGTAGTGATTGTGTGCCAGGAAGCCATGCAGACAGAATGATCCCCACAGTTAGAGAACGATTTCCAAAACTGTGCGGACTAACCATGTGATCATCCCAACTTTTTAAATATTGGGGTCTTTTTGTGTCGGCCCATGATGATCGGTTAAGATGGTTGGTTCTTATGGTGGGGAGACCCACAATGATTTTTATGTAAGTTATTTTGGAAAGGTCTAATGGAATTCTACCCCTTGTACCGGGGAGTCCGTTCGGGCCTCCCCCTATTAGTGTCTTGATTCAGTCTTAGGAAAAAATTATGTTGCCTCTTATGGTGGGGAGGCCATTTGTGTCTTCCCATATCAACAAATCATATGTTTCCTTGGTCTTGGATTGGCGGTAGGTAGTCTCATTCGGAGCTATCTAACTACCAACATCTTTTTGGGTAAACATTGGGATTGGAGAGCACCCAACAGTTTAGTTAAAGCAAGGTAAGTGTAACCTTGTTCATTGTTGTTGTTCTTTTGGGTAAATTGCATGAGTCTTGTTAGGATAGAGTTTGAGGAGTTTTCATTTTGGATAAAGTCTGAATGTGCTTAATAGTTTCAGAAATGTGGCATAAGTTTTGGTTTGTGGGGGTATCCCTTATGAAATTGATCACTGGAGGTGTTTTGGCCTTTCGGGGGTGGATCAAACTTAGAAAATAAGTACATCTTGGTTTATTGGTTGGGTTTGGGATTTTCTTCTGTCCTTTTTGTGGAATTCTAGGGGCGGAATGTAATGACCCGAAATTTTGAATAAATCTTGTTTCCTAATTTTGTGTGATTTTATTTTTTATACTCAACAAAACTCTTTCATTTGATAACATGAGTATAATTAAAATGAGACTGTTGGGTTTTGACTGTTATATGACTATTGGTCAATATGACCGCTGGAAACTAAACATTTCAATTATTGTCTCTAAATACAAGTAATCTTGGTTAATTAATATAGAAAGAAGATTCGATGGCTCACCCAGTAGTCTTGGACCGATCGAAACCCATCTAACAGAACTTGGGAAGGAGGTAGCACCACTGGGCTTTCCTCTGGACCAAACCCAAGCCGAACTTCATCGTGTGAAGCTAGAACGGAATCGCCTTCACGAGAAGTTCAAACTGATATAAATTACTACTCGTGTGATGTTGGCCGAGCCTCCCTGGAATTATCTCACCTTAGCACACCTTACACTTAGGTCCTATGCTGGTGTGATAAGGGGCTATGTAAAGAGACTGTAACTGCCTTGTGTAATCCTTTGTTTTAAATAAAAATTTTGATCTCTTCTTATGATGAAGTTTATGAATTTTCAAATGTCTGGATAAATATAGTATGCATATTTTTTATGAATTTTAGAGAAAGGATATTTTAAAAATGTTTATGTAAACCTTAAATAATTAAAAATGTGTAATGATTTTCAAAAAATGGTCTTATACAATTATATTCAGTACGAAATTTAGAGTCTAATAAGATAAACTTAATTTTTGATGAATAGTAAATTATGAATAGTGATTTTATGCTTAGGATTAGTAATGTGACCAAATGGATTAGTAATCTCACTTAAAGAAAGTATTAATATAATCTAGGCACCTTGATTAAGTAATGTGATTCAATAAAATGGTTAAATAATGGTTTCATAAATTATTATTCAAGTATTAGTTTTTTCAGGTGAATAGTGTTTTTCAATTAAAAATTAAATTAAAAATATTTAGAAAATTATTTTTATAAAATGGATTTCATTTTTGAACTCAGATCATCGATATTATGTTATGGTAATTTTTGGGGATTTTTCTGAAAAAAATGAATTTTCGGTGAATAGTGTATTTATTTAAAAAATAAATTAAAAATATTTAGGAAATTATTTTTATAAAATGGAGTTCATTTTTGAAATCAGATAATTGATATTTGGTTAAGGTGAAATTTTGGGATTTTTCTGAGAAAGTTGAATTTTCGATGAATAGTGAAAATATAGTTTTAGGGTTTCGGTATGTTCAATGACATCATAACTACGTCATGATGATTTCATGAGATATTTTAAGGTTTGATGACAAAAGGTGATGAATTATTGTATGGGGGGACCCATGTGGCCAATACCATGGGCAAATACCATGGGCAAGCCCATGGTTTTGCCAAAACTACCAATGAGGTGTCCCTTGGCCATTAATGCCTTGTCCCCTCACTTTCCCTACAAATACCAAGTCATCCTCTCATCCATTCGACTCCCAACTCTCCCCCAAAGAATATATGGTCTCATTACCTCCCAAGGAGTCCTCCCAAGGTTCCCCCATGCCCTCAAGGTCCCAACCTTTGAGTTTTAAGAGTTATGTTTTAAGGTAAGGGATCCTACCTCTCTCTTTCTTCCAAATAATCTCTTTTATGTCATTTCTTTTATGCTCCATGATCTTATGTTGGAGTATGTTCTTTTATATTCCTCTTACTTCCATTTTCATGTTCATATGATGAGATACCCCCTCTTGCTCTCATCAATTCGTTTTATGAAAGTTTAAGTGGTGCCATTAGGCTGCCGAATTTTTAAGGGATTCTTTCACCCTTCTCAAGTTCTATTTTCATGTCAAGTATTTCAAGTTCCTTTTTATTTTGTTGGGGTATGATCTCTAAATCTATCATAATGATCTTTTATGTTCATATGATTAGAGACCCTATTTGATCTCTTCAATTCATTATTTTGAAGTTTTAAGTAGCGCCGTTAGGCTGCCGAATGTTTAAGGGATTCGTTCACCTTTCTCATTTTTCCAAGTTCTACTTTCATGTCAAGTATTTCATGTTCCTTTTTATTTTGTTGGGGTATGATCTCTAAATATATAATACTGATCTTTTATGTTCATATTATGATAGACACTATTTTATCTCTTCAATTCAGTATTTTGAAGTTTTAAGTGGCGTCGTTAGGCTGCCGAATTTTTAAGGGATTCATTCACCTTTATCAGTTTTTCAAAGTTCTACTTTCATGTCAAGTCTTTCAAGTTACTTTTTATTTTGTTGGGGTATGATATCTATATATATCATACTAATATTTTATGTTAATATGATTAGAGACTCTTTTTGATCTCTTCAATTTAGTATTTTGAAGTTTTAAGTGGCGTCGTCAGGCTGCCGAATTTTTAAGGGATTCGTTCACCTTTATCATTTTTCAAAGTTCTACTTTCATGTCAAGTCTTTCAAGTTCCTTTTTATTATGTTGGGGTATGATCTCTAAATCTATCATAATGATATTTTATGTTCATATGATGAGAGACCCTATTTCATCTCTTCAATTCAGTATTTTGATGTTTTAAGTGGCGCCGTTAGGCTACCGAATTTTTAAGGGATTCGTTCACCTTTCTCATTTTTCAAAGTTCTACTTTCATGTCAAGTCTTTCAAGTTACTTTTTATTATGTTGGGGTATGATATCTATATCTATCATACTGATCTGTTATGTTCATATTATGAGATACCTTATTTGATCTCGTCAATTCATTTTTTGAAGTTTAAGTGATGTTGTTAGGCTGCCGAATTTTCATAAGAGAAATCTTATTTTTGTCTTCCTTTAATGTTCTTAATTTCATATGTTATATCTTTAAAATTTCATTACCATGTTCATATATCCTTCATATTTTTTCCCTCTACTTTTATATGGGTCATTTATGAATGTTTGACCCATGTCCCCTCTCTTTTCAATGTTTTCTAAAACCTCGAAACATAGTTGTTATGCTGCAGAATTTCCGTCTCAAAATGTCTCTCTCTTTTTCTAAAGTTCTTTTATTTTATTAAGTGAATACTCAAAGCTCTCTCTTCTATATGAGTATTCACATATATACCAAAATTTTATATTTTCAATTCTGATATTTACATACATGAGACCCACCTTCCTTTTCTATGGGTTTTAAAGTGACACAAAGATTGTGTCTTTAAAGCAGTTTTTAAAAAGTTATGATTATGAAATGAAACTCATTCCTTTTATGCTAAATGGGTTGTTTATGAAATAATTGATGATGATATATGTGGCCCACATGATAATAAATACATGTCAAGGGTGCGCCCTGATAGTGCTCCAATGTATTGGGTAAAGACTTAATTTCTAGAGATGACTATTTTTAACGACGCCTTGGTGAATAACCTTGGTAATTTTTAATGACACCTTGGGGATGGACCTTGATGAAACAGAAATGGTTGTCAATATTAAATGTTTTAGCCACATATTCAAGTTATGAAAAATGTTATTTTTATTATGATATTCCTCATGATTTCATTCTCATGCCTTAAAGTTCTTTTCATGACTTTATTGATGTATCTCGAGTTCATGTGTTAAATGTTTCCCTTGTTTCCCTTACTGGGCATTCTGCTCACCCTTTCTTTTGATGTATGTCCCCAGGTTATGAGATGCAGTAATGAACCTAGGATGAACACGAGGAGAATCCTTTCAAGTGTTTAAGAAGAATGTTTTATGTTTTCATGTTTTAAGTTCCTGGTTTCCAAGACACTAAACCTTAAAGATCCTCAGTTTTGTAAAATGTAATGAAAGTTTATGTGATAAAAAGGCGGGATACTATAGTTGGTATCAAAGGATGGTTTAGTTATTTGTGGAAATTAGGATATGAAAACTCTAGGAAGAACCCTATTGAAAAGTTTAAAGATAGGAAATATTCCTGGTATTTTGGTGAGTATTGAGTAAGGGGTTGCCAAGCAAATACATCCCTGTCTGGATACGATCAGGTAGAGGTGGCTCTGGCATAGATGTACATAGGGGTAAAACCCGAAAACACCTCTTTGAGCTAGACTCGAACAGGAACTGGTACACAACAACGGGCATTGCTGCACTCTTGGTTATGACACTCCCGGGGGATATGCTTTGGTAAATTCATAAGCTTAGTATGAACCATTATTAAAGGAACAAATATAAAATAAAATAAAGATTCACATAAGAATATATGATCGTGGATAACCTAGTTTGAAACCTAGGGGATCACAATTTAGGGTATACTTTTCTTATACAAGTTATCCTTATATGCTTTAAGTTCCTTTTCATGATTATTAGCTAAGTATTTAAGCCCCTAATTATACTTTCTCTTCTTAGTTAATGGTGGGAAATGGAAAAACATGTCCCAAAAACCAATGTGATAGGAAATGTGACGATAGCCGTATTAATATGACAGAGATGATTAGGGGATTAAAAGATGATTATTATTTTGGAAAACGTTCACCATTTTAGGGACCCTATATGATCGGGGTAAATAGATTACTACGGTATTTTCATTGAGGAGTAAGGTTGACTTGTATTTTGAAGAATCGATGAATTTAAGGTGGACTTATAGTAATTTAGGTTACTTATGGAAATGATTAACCTATCTTGGGTAAAATATGTTTAGGTTAGCTACTTTTGTTATAAGATGTTAGGAGTGGTTGATGTTGTTTGGAGATGAACAATGAAGTTTATTTTGGAAGACTATGTTATCAAATCCTTCTTGTATTTGGGTTTCAATATTAGTTTGGTTAATTTTGAGGAATTTTAAGAATAATTATTTATGGAATGGTCTATGATGAACTTTGGGTAGTACCATGGAACTTTGAAGATTTAAAAGTAGTTTCCATTCCTATGGGATTCTTTCTTTTTGAAGAGTTTTTTTACCTTACCCTTTCTGTTTTTGGGATAATGTTTAAAGATAGAAGAAATAGATAGTTAATCTTTTTTGGATTATGTGATTCTCTGGAAGATGATTCTTGTGCTTTTGATGAGACCTAGTGTTTTTGAAATCTCATCGTTTGGAGAAAATATTAGTTTTGGTAGAGACTTATTAAAGGATGAAACTCTATTTGAAGGTAGGTATATTTCCTTATGTTTTTGTTCTATGTAGTAAATGAATTTTTCAAAATTATGAAAAGGAACGTAAAACAAAAACATTGTTGGTTTTCGTTTCCTACTATGTAATCAAATAACATTTACACACATCATAAGTTTGGGATTTTCTCGTGGTTAACTTTCTCCTAATCATGTTTTCTATCACTCTCCCTCAGAACTTGACCCTTTGTTTTCTCCTCCATGTCCATGTTTTCCTACATGGAATCCTAGTGTGGGTTAACTCGGGTAACCTTTGTAATTCCTTTTCTTTCTTTTAGAGTAATAGTGTTACTAACTCTTTTTCCGATGTGGGACTTTCAATGAAATTTCAAAACCCGATTTTAAAAATTGCGAGGACGCAATTTCATAAGGGGGGGGGGAAGATTGTAAAGACCCGAAATTTTGAATAAATATTGTTTCCTAATTTTGTGTGATTTTATTTTTTATACTCAACAAAACTATTTCATTTAATAACATGAGTATAATTAAAATGAGACCGTTGGGTTTTGACTGTTATATGACCATTGGTCAATATGACCGCTAGAAACTAAACGTTTCGATTATTGTCTCTAAATACAAGTAATCTTGGTTAATTAATATAGAAAGAAGATTTGATGGCCTCACCCAGTAGTCTTGGACCGATCGAAGCACATCTATTAGAACTTGGGAAGGAGGTAGCACCACTGGGCTTTCCTCTGGACCAAACCCAAGCCGAACATCATCATGTGAAGCTAGAACGGAATTGCCTTCGTGAGAAGTTCAAACTGATATAAATTACTACTTGTGCGATGTTGGCCGAGCCTCCCTCGGATTCTCTCACCTTAGCACACCTTACACTTAGGTCCTATGCTGGTGTGATAAGGGGCTATGTAAGGAGACCGTAACTGCCTTGTGTAATCCTTTGTTTTAAATAAAAATTTTGATCTCTTCTTATGATGAAGTTTATGAATTTTCAAATGTCCGGATAAATATAGTATGCATATTTTTTATGAATTTTAGAGAAAGGATATTTTAAATATGTTTATGTAAACCTTAAATAATTAAAAATGTGTAATGATTTTCAAAAAAATGGTCTTATACAATTATGTTCAGTACGAAATTTAGAGTCTAATAAGATCAACTTAATTTTTGATGAATAGTAAATTATGAATAGTGATTTTATGCTTAGGATTAGTAATGTGACCAAATGGATTAGTAATCTCACTTAAAGAAAGTATTAATATAATCTAGGCACCTTGATTAAGTAATGTGATTCAATAAAATAGTTAAATAATGGTTTCATAAATTATTATTCAAGTATTAGTTTTTCGGGTGAATAGTGTCTTTTAATTAAAAATTAAATTAAAAATATATAGAAAATTATTTTTATAAAATGGATTTCATTTTTGAACTCAGATCATCGATATTATGTTATGGTAATTTTTGGGTATTTTTCTGAAAAAAAATGAATTTTTTTTGAATAGTGTATTTATTTAAAAAATAAATTAAAAATATTTAGGAAATTATTTTTATAAAATGGAGTTCATTTTTTAAATTAGAGCATTGATATTTGGTTCAGGTGAAATTTTGGGATTTTTCTGAGAAATTTGAATTTTCGATGAATAGTGAAAATACATTTTTAGGGTTTCACTATGTTTAATGACATCATAACTATGTCATGATGATGTCATTAGATATTTTAAGGGTTGTCCGACCAAATTTGATGAATTATTGTATGGGGGGACCAATGTGTCCAATACCATGGGCAAATACCATGGGCAAGCCCATGGTTTTGCCAAAACCACCAATGAGGTGTCCCTTGGCCATTAATGCCTTGTCCCCTCACTTTCCCTATAAATACCAAGCCATCCTCTCATCCATTCGACTCCCAAATCTCCCCCAACGAAGATCTAGTCTCATTACCTCCCAAGGAGTCCTCCCAAGGTTCCCCCAAGCCCTCAAGGTCCCAACCTTTGAGTTTTAAGAGTTACGTTTTAAGGTAAGGGATCATACCTCTCTCTTTCTTTCAAGTAATCTCTTTTATGTCATTTCTTTTATGATCCATGATCATATGTTGGAGGATGTTATTTTATATTCCTCTTACTGCCCTTTTCATTTTCATGTGATGAGAGACCCCCTCTTTCTCTCATCAATTCGTTTTATGATTGTTTAAGTGGTGCCATTAGGCTGCCGAATTTTTAAGGGATTCTTTCACCCTTCTCAAGTTCTATTTTCATGTCAAGTATTTCAAGTTCCTTTTTATTTTGTTGGGGTATGATCTCTAAATCTATCATACTGATCTTATATGTTCATATGATGAGAGACCCTATTTGATCTCTTCATTTCAGTATTTTGAAGTTTTAAGTGGCGCCGTTAGGTTGCCAAATTTTTAAGGGATTCGTTCACCTTTCTCATTTTTCCATGTTCTACTTTCATGTTAAGTATTTCATGTTCCTTTTTATTTTGTTGGGGTATGATCTCTAAATCTATAATAATGATATTTTATGTTCATATGATTAGAGACGCTATTTTATCTCTTCAATTCAGTATTTTTTATGTTATAAGTGGCACCGTTAGGCTGCCGAATTTTTAAGGGATTCGTTCACCTTTATCAGTTTTTCAAAGTTCTACTTTCATGTCAAGTATTTCAAGTTCCTTTTTATTTTGTTGGAGTATGATCTCTATATCTATCATACTGATCTTTTATGTTCATATGATGAGATAACCTATTTGATCTCTTCAATTCAGTATTTTGAAGTTTTAATTGGCGTCGTTAGGCTGCCGAATTTTTAAGGGATTCGTTCACCTTTATCATTTTTCAAAGTTCTACTTTCATGTCAAGTATTTAAAGTTCCTTTTTATTATGTTGGGGTATGATATCTATATCTATCATACTGATATTTTATATTCATATGATGAGAGACCCTATTTTATCTCTTCAATTCAGTATTTTGAAGTCTTAAGTGGCGCCGTTAGGCTGCCGAATTTTTAAGGGATTCGTTCACCTTTCTCATTTTTCAAAGTTATACTTTCATATAAAGTCTTTCAAGTTCCTTTTTATTATGTTGGGGTATGATATATATATCTATCATACTGATCTGTTATTTTCATATTATGAGAGACCCTATTTGATCTCGTTAATTCATTTTTTGAAGTTTAAGTGACATCGTTAGGCTGCCGAATTTTCATAAGAGAAATCTTATTTTTGTCTTCCTTTCATGTTCTTCATTTCATATGGTATATCTTTCAAATTTCATTACCATGTTCATATATCCTTCATATTATTTCCCTCTACTGTTTTATGGGTCATTTATGAATGTTTGACCCATGTCCCCTCTCTTTTCAATGTTTTCTAAAACCTCGAAACATAGTTGTTATGCTGCAGAATTTCCGTCTCAAAATGTCTCTCTCTTTTTCTAAAGTTATTTTATTTTATTAATTGAATACTCAAAGCTCTCTCTTCTATATTGGTATTCAAATATATACCAAAATGATCTATTTAAAATTATGAGATTTACATACATGATACCCACCTTCCTTTTCTGTGGGTTTTAAAGTGACACAAAGATCATGTCTTTAAAGCAGTTTTTAAAACGTTATGATTATGAAATGAAACTCATTACTTTTATGCTAAATGGGTTGTTTATTAAATGATTTATAATGATATATGTGGCTCACATGATAATAAATACATGTCAAGGGTGCGCCCTGATAGCATTCCAATGCATTGGGTAAAGACTTAATCTCTAGAGATGACTATTTTTAACGACACCTTGGTGAATAACCTTGGTAATTTTTAATGACACCTTGGGGATGGACCTTGGTGAAACATAAATGATTGTCAATATTAAATTTTGTATCCACATCTTCAAGTTATGAAAAATGTTATTTTTATTATGATATGCCTCATGATTTCATTCTCATGCCTTAAAGTTCTTTTCATGACTTTATTGATGTATCTCAAGTTCACATGTTAAATGTTTCCCTTGTTTCCCTTACTTGGCCTTCTGCTCACCCTTTCTTTTGATGTATGTCCCCAGGTTATAAGATGCAGTAATGAACCTAGGATGAACATGAGGAGAAGCCTTTCAAGTTTTTAAGAAGAATGTTTTATGTTTTCATGTTTTAAGTTCCTGGTTTCCAAGACACTAAACCTTAAAGATCCTCGGTTTTGTAAAATGTAATGAATGTTTATGTGATAAAAAGGCAGGATGCTATACGAAAATCTTTATGGTGGGGAGAATTTCCACACCCAGATTTTTGATTCCATGCTTTTTTTCAAATCCACTCTTGGTTCATAGCTTTATCTTGGTTTCCAGGTGTTCTAGGTTTAAAATTTTGATGCCTCTTGTGTTATTAACCTATGACATTAGTCTTGGGGGTCTTGTATGGTAGTTGGCCTCTTCTTTTTTCAAGGGGATGGTGTGAGTTTGTGGTGTTTTGGAGTTATATTAGTGACACTCCTAGTGGAACCACTTGTGGGGTAATTTTTTGAGGTGGTTTGTACCCATGACTTAGATGTGTTTTGGGTTGAAAATAGTTCTTTGTTTTGATAATTATTCTCCCTTGTCCTTGGCCTATGTTTTACCTAGGTTTCCCCCTTGTAACCCCCTATAATTGGAGGCAAAAAATCACATTTTGGGTGGCCAGAACAGGCGGCATGGTTTATTAAACTGTGCATAAAAACCGTTCAAGGGTGTATAGGTCATTAAAAACAATTTATAATTCCCATTTTTTTTCCTTCTGTAATAAACCCAAATCCTCCCATTTCTTCCCCATTTCGTGCCCTACCCCCATGTACGACATTCAATCTCTCTCTCCCTCTCTTGGAACTCAATTTTGAAGGAAGATTTGATGGGGGGGAATTCAAAATCATGCAAGTAAGTATTTATCTCTTTGATTCCTTCCCTTTACTTAGGGTTTCTTTCATCATTTCATGATTTATAAAATTTCCAACAACTAGGGTTTGTACCTAGGGTTTAATTTTGATCCTTATTGGTGAAATCTTGAGGTTTTAGGTTTGATTTCACTCTTTTGTGGTGCGGCGGAGGTGCAGTTGAGGTTTCGTACCAAGATTTAAGGGTTTTGAAACAAAAGCTAGGTGGTTACATGTGTAAAAATCTTAAGATGAGTTATATTTTCTTCATTTTTATTTTTATCATTTTCTTATTACATAATTTTTGGTGTAGGAACCATTTTTGGTAGTGTTGATTAAGCGTTTAGTTTCAAAGTTTCATATTTTTTTGAAAATGTGTGTTTTTCATGTGTATATTTTGTGGTATTGTTTGAGGTATTTATATAGAAATTGATAATGGTTTAATAAATGTTTCTAGGGCTGAAAATTCTGTTTTGGATTGGTATTGGTGTGATTTTGTCCTTGAAAGAGGGTTTTGAAATGGGTTTTGTGTGTAAAACATGGTTATACCCCTTGGGTTTGTTTTATGAAAATTGAAAATGATTTAGTGAGTTAAAAAAAGTGGGAAAATGATTTACATGTATTATTTTGGTGATTTTATTCACTTAAGATGGGTTTTAGATAGTTAAATAGGTTATTTAAGATGTCAAACATTTTTAGAATTTTTTATAAATTTCTGAAATGTTTTATTAAATTGTGATGTAGGTGCGAAACATTTTTGTGGACTATTTCATGTGAGTTTGATGATAAAATGAATTTTAAGGAGAAAATTATATTATGTGAAATGTGTGTGGGATATTATTTGATTTTTAATATCTTGTAAAGGTTTTATAAAAATTGTTTAAATGGTTTTTTGAAGTGTTAAAGAGATTTGAAAAGTGTTGTGGGCTATTTTGGTGTGAGTATGATTTCAAAATGCATTTGAATGAAAAAGTTGATTATGTGACTTGTGTGATATAAATGTGGGATTTTTGGTGAATGTGTGATGTGGAGGTGGTATTTTTGTGTGAAAATTATATTTCATGGCTTGTTAAACTTGTTTGAGCACAAGAGGGAAGCCTAGGTATCAAGGTGGGTGGACGTGTACTAATATGCTAGTGATCCCATGGGGTTTGGCCTCAGTTTCACCTAGAAATTTTGACAATGAAAACACTAAATAAACTATGATGATGATGATTATGATGATGGGGGGTCACTAGGTTATGGGTATGATCCCTACTAGTGGCTCATGTGCAAGAGAACGGATATTGTGATGGTTACTTTCACTGAGATACGAGGTACCTGGGACCCATAGTGAGCTAGTGCCTAGGGGTTATTTCCCATTTCTTGTACTCATTGGATGATTTATGATTAATGTCAGTATATGGTATGTTTGGATGGAAAATTCAGTAGCTTTGGTATTTTATTTAAAAGTGTTTATTCAATAAAATATCCCACTTGAAAACTATTTTTTTTTAAAAGTGCATCTCTTTAAAATTATTATTAGCATTTCAGGTTTATGAAAACTTTTAGGATTTTAGTATTTGAATGTTTATCACATGGAATCTCTTAGTGGTGGTATCCTACTAGGATTTGGCTCACACCCTACTTACACCTTAGGGTGTAAGTAGACTCGGTTATTATTTTTCGGTTTTAGGTACAGATTTTGTGCCAATGGTTCGGGTTTCTAGCGGTCCTTTGTGGTGCTGTTGTGGAGATAGCTTGAGGGCGGTGCCTATTTCCATGAGGAGGTTCTTGGGCTGTCATTTTTTGATTTTTACCTTTGTAATGGTCTTTGAACATTGTTTTAAATTGTGTAACTTTGTTCTTAATTTTTTTAAAAGATGTTTTGGTTTGAAAAATCCATATTTTGTTTATTGGATTTGTTTGTGGTTGTATGTTTATAAACTTGGGTAAATCATTACCATATTTCATTTTATGGTACCTGGGCGCTTGTACCAGCCCATGGGGATTGGGAATTCCCTTCGGGCCTTTCCATAGACTAGTTTAGGTTCCTGTTTTGATGGCAACCAGATCTGGTTCGTGATAGGTGCGCCTAGATAGCGCTACAATGCATTAGGTAATGTCTAATATCATGATACATCATATTGGTACAGGGAGTGAACTAGATTCCTTTATCAGAATTTTTTGACAATGAGGTCTTGGTAGATTTATTCTTAACCTAATTTTATGATGTAATGTTTTAATTTGTTTCCACATTTCTCATTTTTTCCTTTATGATTACAATGTTATATCATGTCTCATTGTTCATGTTTATGATTCCTACTCTTTTTATGCCCCATTGATATGCCTGTTGTATAACATGTATCATCTTCTTCATGTTATTCCTTATTTATTCCCTTACTGGGATTTGTATCTCACCCATTTCTTTGGTTTTCCCCTAGGATATTCCATGCAGTTTTAAGATCAAAGAAGTATTTTGAGCATGTTAAAGAAGTTTTCAATAAATATTTTGTATTCTCTATTTAATGGTATGTAATGTACCTAATTCACAAAGGCACTAGACTTTTTGATCATCCGAGTTGTATTAAGTGTAGTATTATTTAATAAATTGTTTATTAATTCTATATAAAGAAAATGATTACTATAAGAAGGAAGTTCTAGTTTCACATAAGGGGGTCCTAGAGAGATGTAAACTAAGGAAAATAGGTCCAGAATCACTCATTTTAGATCCTAGTAGATTACCAATGATCGTAGATCCTCTTGAGAATTATTTAGAATAATATGATGTGAACTTTTCTTTCATCCCCTATATTTTGATTATATGGAACCATTATGTGGTTATTTTTTTTTCAAGATTAATTTATACCTTTGTTTCGACTAAACTTTTGTGATTTTCAGTTGTGGTTTTTGGTTTAATTTCAAACAGATTTAAAAATGGTTTGGAAAGTGTGTTTTTTTTAAATAAATTGATTTTGGTTTTGAAAATGAATTTGAGTAATTTTTTGGAAAATGAGAGAGAATTTGGTGGTTTTTTTATATATGGAAGGGTAAACCTTTCATGATTTAAAGGATATTTTAAGGAAAATGTTTTATTTAATGATTTATTTAAAACTAAGATTTTAGAGCAGATGAGCCTTGTCTGTTATTAAATGTTTTTTACCTTGGATTTTGAAAATAATGAGATAAACCATGGTATTTTTTACTTATGATTTCCTGTGTGAAAACCTTTTTTATAAAGTATTTTCAAACTATAATTTAGTAAATATAATATAAAATTAACATTATAGAATATTTTCAAAAATCCTACTAAGAAATTTAGGATCACAACCTACATCTACACTAGTGTGTGTTTGTATATATAGCTCTTATGTTTTCTCTCTGGTTCCTATTATTTGATCACATTCACTGGTTGTTCATTAGGTCTCTGGTAAGACAAGTTGGGTTATATAAATAGACCATGATTCACATAGAGTTTTTTTAAGATCTATTCAGGTTACTTTTTAAAAATATTGTATCATCCAATTCAGCCTCGTGTATTTTTTCCCTCCTCTTGTTGTTTCTACTTATGTTTTATTTTTGTTTGGTTATACAATTATATGTTTTTGGTTGGTTATTTATTTATTTATTCCTTGTTTTTATTATTTATTTATCTATTTATGTTTATTTGATATTCATGGATGTCCAAATCATGAATAGATCAAGAAGGATTCTTGAAACATTTCAATACTTTTTATTTTTATCTGAGGGTGAAATAATTCCCATCAATGTATGTTAATACCCTTGTCACTTTTCACCAACCCATAGTGATCGATAATTCCCTTTGAGCCCTATAGAGAGCCTAGTCTGGTAATGATTAAGCGGTACCCTGGTCTAGTTTGTTAAACACTTTCAAAATGATTGGGATTCGAGGAATAAATAAAAAACTAGTATACCAGGAAGATTGGGAGACTTAAAGATAAATTTTAAGAAAATGATGGATTTACCCGAAAAATACACTTAAAATCTAAATATAGGAGGAAAAAAGAAAAAAAATGGAGTAAGAGATCTATTTTGAGCTCCTAGGATTCCATCCACATGAATGAGAGGGGAAAAGAAGGCCAAGATCCTTAAAAATAGAATTAAAAATGTATCAATTAACTTTTCAAGTGAAACTATGTAGGATATAAATTTTTGGCTATATAGTTTGGTAAATTTTGTTCCAATAATATTTGTCTCATCAGAAAGAACCCCCATATCTAACATTGTTTAGCTTCATGTTTTTTCAAACCATGCACTAAACCTGCCACACCCATAACAAAACCCTACAACACCTTGAATAGTTCATACTAGAACCCTTAAATTTTTCCTAACCATGTGGTTACCCTGATACAAAATAAAACATTTAGAAACATCAAAATTTAGGTCCAAGAATCCCAAAAATTCAAAACAACCCATAGCTGAATAATATTTAAAACAACAGTGACACAAGGGTATCAAAATTTTCCTCACCGTGTCAATTTCTTCCCTCATAATGTCATCAATAAAAATTCAAAGAAAAAATGTGAAAAAATATACACCCCAATGTAAGAGGTGGGTGGGTTGGAACAAAATGAAGAGGGTCTGGTGGGAAGGACCACCTGAAAACCAGCATAAATCCTTAAAAAAATAGAACCCCAACCTTAAAACCCACCAACATCTGTAATAAAATATCAATCAAAACCACATAACCCAAATACCATGGAGGATGGAGATTTATTATAGGTATCTTCACCATTTAGAATTTATCAAAAATGGTGAGATGGAGGTCAAACACACCTATAAGAAGACCACTAACATAGACAAACATCTCCTCTACAAAACATATAAGAAAAGTAAATATTCTTCCAACCCCAAGATATCATTAAAAATATCTAATAAAATACCAAAACAGAAAAAACCTATAATAATAAACAAATAACCACAAAAAATGATTCCATTAATATCATTATTGAATACCATTATATCCACAATGAAAAAGAAAAAAAACCACAACCAATCTAAAAATGAGATATATGATTCTAACCATAGGTTAAAAGATAAGAAAGAGTGATAACTAATAGATTATCATAGTATATATGAAATTATTTATTTATTTTTACCTACTTAAGACTAGTATAGTAATGAGTGGGTTCATACCTGTAGAGAAGGTTTGTGTTAAATCCATTAAAAGTACAAAATCTCAAAGAAGTGAATACAAAATAGTGTGCCAAAGTGGAATATAATAGTGATATGGTGTGTGAATTATGAATTAATAAAAATATTGAATTTATTATTGTGGATAGATTAAGGAAAATAGGATAAAATAACATCTAACATGATAAAATGATAAGTAGTTGAAACCATAGAAAAATGGGTTAGTGGAAACTTCAATTAACTATATTTAAATGATGTTCCTTCATTCAAAATTAAGGAGTGATGTTGAGAACCACTTCTAAATTTTAAACTAAACCCAACTATCAATAGGTTTGGATATTAACTACAATGCTCAGAACCATGTCTTTATTAAGTAAACATAGTGATTGAAAAGATGAAATTGGATCCACCAAGATTACGTAATAAATTGATGGGTTTGATTTCTATATCTTCTTGATGGTTTTACAACCCACTCTAGGTGGTGAAATCCATTTAAGTCTCACTATGGTTTATTTAATCTATTCTAATAAGTTTACCTTTGTCTATTTTTTTCATGTTCCAGGACAACTATCCCATCCATATCTATTGATTATGCATCCTATCACCTATTTGTGCTTTAAATGAATTATTATGGGATTTTTTTGAGTAAAATTAATCATTTAATGAGTCAAACCTCCAAATAAACTATTGTATCATAACCCTTACATCCTATTTATAATTTTATGTCAAATAATTGTGTTGGATTTGATATTGGGGTCTTCATTGTGATGGGAATCTAAGGGAAATAGTTTGTATAAAAAATCCTTACTCCTTCAATTATAGGTTTAGGTGATCCTAGTACCATTGATTATGGATGTTAGAAAATGGTTAATCTCAATTCTACATACTAAGATCATTCATAAAACAATTATCATCTTCTAAGGGTTGGGATGGAATGTCAAATTTTATACAAAAATTTCTAGAGTGACCAAACATCCCACATTGACAGAATTGTTCTCTTAGTGATTAGTTCTCACGTCCAATTTGGTTTACACATTTTTTTAATTTTAATTTAATAAAGAATAGAGTTTCAGTTTTGTTTTTGTTTTTATCAATTTAATCATTCATTTCCAATCACAAACTATAGTTGTGTCCTATTTACTATTCTTCCCCTGGAATCCTTATGTCCAGAATTAAGGGTAATTGTTTTTGTATAATTCTTTTAATTTTCCATCTATTTTTTATATCAAATTACCTATAGTATATTGGTCATCCAGATTCTACTATAAAGGTGATAGTTCTTTATATAATACTTATATAATGAGATAGGTAGATAGTTTAGGGTGAAAAAACTACCTAAATTGGTCCCTAAATCTGTCTCAGATGTCATAAGATCCTTCTCCATCAACTTGGAAGAATTGTAAATTTTGTTACTAAATTATATATTAATTCACTTTGGGTAAAATTTCATTAAAAATTATTCATGGATTTATTTACTCATTTAAGATATATTCTCATCTAGAGCTAAGAATCAGTTCCTAACATTAACCTTTAGAGAAAAAGTGAAGACCCTTATTCTAAGTTCATTTTTAGCAAGCCCTTAAATTGTAATTAGTGTACTAAATTATAGAAGTACCTAATGAAGGACTACTATTCCTCTTTTGGAAAACCATGAAAAGTGGGTATCATTTAAAGATAGGAAATTTCCATTTCATTGTTTTGATATTTATAAGTTAGAATAATTAATGAAGGATTTTTTTACCCTTGAGGAAACTTCCTCTCCATATTCCTTTCAATATTTATTTGAATAATGTCAGGTTGTAGATTTTTTTTATCCCCCACAAGAAATTTTTCTATAATATATTCCATTTTATATTTTTTTTATTTTGAATTATATGGTTTCAATGAATTTTAGGGTAAATGGGATCTAATTTTCATGTTTTTGATCTTCTGTACATGAAAAAGTTTTCAAATAAATTTCAAAGGATAATACAATATAATTTAATCTTTTTATAGATTATTTTGAAAACAATTTTGTTGGTTATTTTGAATTTTGAGATTTTTTTAGTCGCATGTTATTTCCCGGGTAAAAAACACAAATTTTATAACTATAATACAATTAATAATTTTATTTATTACATATAAACCCTAGTATAGTATTAATAAGTATTTCATCCATAGTGATGGAAAATACATGTGTATGAACTATGAAAATAAACTCAAAGTAGGAAAAATAAGTGAAAAGTTATAAGAGAACAAGAAATAATGATAAAAAAATGTTGAGAATGTAATATATGATTGAGAGGTATTGAATATGTATTAATGAAGTAGTTAAACCAAAAGGTAAACAAAACTTTTTAATAGTGAACATACAGTGGAAAATAATAGTGAATGTTGATATTTTGGTAACAATTATATTTAATTATTCATGTGAAATTGTATTGAATCAACATCAACTAAAAAATTACCTAATGATTTTGTAAAGGAATAGGCAATTAAGGGTTAAATTCTATAGTTTTCAACTGAGGAATTAAACCTAGTCATGAAATTTTATTGGGATAAGAATCACAAAAAAATTGAGGTATCAATCAATCTCAATGTTTATTCAATTGATTTTATTTCAAAAATCCTTTGTAGAATTTTTAAAAAGAAAATGTTATTAAAATTTTTATTATTATGGAAAAAGTAAAAAAAATCAATACTTATAACATTAAATAAACTCTATAGTCAATAGAAATAATGATGAAGAAAATGTGATCCAATAAAGAATAGTGACACAAATAAAGTAAAATGAAAGCATCAGAGCATTATCATTTTCCCATAAAATAATTATCCATGAATCATTTTTTATTCAATAAAATTAAATAAAAATTTTGAACAAAAATTATAGATCTTAGATTCAGGAAACAAATCTCTATCCATTGATAATATTTCTCTAACTTTAAGCTTCCTTGCGTCATTGTGTTCTTTGTTTCGATGCTCAATTATGTATGCTTTGTACCTCTATGAAAAATGTGTAAATCCTCCATGCCCCGATTTCTTCATTATCTCTAGAATATACACTATATGTTTAGTTCATGGTATCCTATAATTTCATCATAGAAAATTTTTTCAGGTGGAAATAACTAATTTGTCTTTTAGCTTGTCATTTTCTAACAAGAAAGTGGAAATATCCTTCCCTTTGAACAAATTAATTCCTTTAAAATATATCCATCTTAGTAATAATCTGGAAAACTTGTTGGTTTGGAAATAGCCACTCCCTATACTCATCATCACATAGAAACCACAACATCATCCAAACAAATCTTTAACTTAACCCTTACATGGGATCTCATTCACCTTGATGTAGCCTAGTTACTCACCCTTCCAAGGTTCTATATAACCTTTCTAAAACTGTTGAAAATTCAATTTGACCTTGAAATAGGTTTTCATATAACCTATACATGAGTCATCATCTTTATCTAAACTTAGTCTCCATCCTGGACCAATATTCAAATCAAATCGACATTCAGTTTCATTGAAAAAAATCATCAAAACCCATGTGTGTATAGTATTCTATTCTCACTACCAACCCATTAAGAGTGTTAGAGTTCCCATGAACCATATTTGTTTCTATAAATATTCCTTTAATCATGAAAAAGAATTTATCCAACCATAAACATTTATAAAGGAATCACTTGGTCATCTTTCAACATCAAACAAATTTTTGAATTCATCTAATCTTGAACTGATTTACCAGGACCTTTAAATAGGTATTCAGTGATCATATCATTCATGTGGTGCTCCAAGATTCAAATATTCACAAGAATATGATCAAACACATGGTTTTCATCAATAAAAAAACTCTTAACTAGATCATTGGGGATTACTAAGGCCCCCTCTATCTTTAAAGAGAACCTACATGAGGAATAACACCACTAATCAAAAAATATCTGGCCTCAAAGAAAATCTCCAATGTAAGTCAGATCAATTGATAAACCCTTTAATTTAATGCACATAGGCATTCATCATCTTCAATTGGTCCCTAGTTTCTTTAATATTGAAACTCAAACCTTTAATCATATTTCCAACATGGTCGGGAATGGATTTCCTCAATGTGATTCCCATTATTTCGAAACAACGCAGTGTCTTCCTCCCTTTCTTTATGCCCAATAATACAATAGGCTCAAGTGATTCTTCTTCAACATTCAACCATCCAAGATTGGTGAATTTTTTATATTTCTTGTCTATCAATTTTTCTAACTTCAGTCAATCTTGGTGTCAAATAATCTTCTATGTTATTGATACTTCATTGGTTTTGAATCAGTCTTCAGGATGATCCCAGTCTCCCCACAAGTCAAGATCTGCTTATTTTTCTTAGTCGCTCCTCTTTTTTTGTGATGACCAAATATAGAACAGTGCATCCTATTACATGTGTCATAATTTTCTTATATGAGACTAAATTCTCTTATGTAGGAAAAATTTACTTATGGGAATTCACTTACGGGAACTGTGTAAAATTATTTTATAGGAATGGAATGAAATTATCTTATAAGACAAAGAAAATTTCTCCAACACAACCAATGTCTTATGGATAAAATATAACTCTATTTTTTGAAAAGTTAAAAGTCTTACCTAGAGTAGTAATAAATATCATACAAGACTACTGCTTCTAAATTTCCAATAGAACTTCTACTATCCTAAAAATTCATGAAGTAAAAAAAAAAGTCAAACAAACAAAAAAAAGACATATGGGATCACATAAGAAGGCATATGAGTTACATAAATTACCCAAAACTAGATTCTTCAACAATTTACAAACATCAAAAATTAAATCTAGAATATTTTGTTTTGAAAAGATATTTCAGGATAAATTCATAGAACCATTCATATTAAAATACCAAACTCTAAATTCACTAAATTTTATTACAAATTATATCTCAATTATTATTCCACCAAAAATAAGAAAAATAATTATTTGAAAATATATATATAAATTAAAAGACTGATAATTAATCAATTAAAAACTTAAAATACACATTTTATTTAAAATATTCAAATAATTACAATTTCAATAAATTGAACAAGATTAAAAATATTATCAATTAAAGAATATTTTGGAAACCCATTTATCAAAATTTCATTACAATGATGTGGAAAAAATATATTAAGATTTAGCCAAATTAGTACCCTAGTACCACATATCTAGATCATCTTCCCATGGAAAACCTAACAAATTCCAAACCAAACACCATCCAGTGCATAACTTGAACTGGTATTGTCCACATTAAAGTTACTCGCGTATGCAATCAAGGTTTACCCCTTATCTAATATATCAATAATCAATCTTCACCACAATCCCATTACATTAATAAACATAAAGAAACAATATTACACTAAACATTAATTATAATAATCACAAAATAATATAAAATACCCAAAAAGATATCAAAGAGGCATCCAAAGAAAAAAACCAAAAAAACTACCTCACAATATTTAGTCTGATCCAAACCACCAAGAGGAAACCATCGAAGAATATTGAATCAAAACCAAGTTATACCTGAAACTTATTCTAATAATTCAACTTAAAAAACATCTTAAGATGATTCAAATGAACACAGTGAAGGAAGGTCCTCTATTCTTTTCAGAAAGAGGTTTTAGAATGCCTTGGAGGCCCACATTATTAGCACATAGAAGGTCTATTTTCTAACTAAATGAACCAGGGTCTCAAGAATACTAACTCTCACCAAAAAATCTTTCCAAATTAGCCTAATTTATATTTTCATCCGAATAATATGGGTTACCCTTAGTCATACCACATAGAACTAAGGTGTCACCCATCACTAGTTACTTAGCCTGATCAGCTTCAGCTCACATGGACATATCAACCACCTCCATAAGAGAAATCAAACCAAATAAAAGAACAGCTATATATGGTATGGGTGGAGACTCCCTAAAATGAATTTATTTTTTATTTAGTTTTGAACTACTATCTTGGGAAAGAAGAACTCCAAATCTGATAAATGATCAAAATACTCATTCATTTTTTATTTAAATTAATGATGGCTCATGAGATCAAGATCTCTCTCCATATTAACATCCTAGAGATAAAACCATTGAATTAAAATCAACTTAAAAAAATATTGATACTAGTCCTTATGCAATTTATAATGTACCATTGTATCTCATGATAATTTCATTAGTCTAATAAACAAGGTTACATCAGCTCTCACCCATTAAGCATCAAGAGTTTCAAGAGGATTGAGGATTCCCTTAACCTTTTATAACCACTCCACCACTAAATATAGACCTTTATTTTTGTGTAAATAAGATGGATACTAATTTAAAAGTTCCAATATGTGTTCTAAGAGAGTAAAAGGTTTTTATTCCACCACATTATTCAGAGTTTTGAAAGTGTCTGAAAATAAAGGAATATTTTTTAAGAAATAATAGAATTCATTGTGAGGATCATTCTTAGTTATAGGACTTCAAAATTATTTCTTGACTTTTTTGGGATGTATACTATAAAAACATAATACATGTACCCAATAAATTTATGCCTCAGAATACAAACCAAATAGTTTAAATATATTCTAAGGGACATATCCAAAAATATAAATCCTTCAAATAAAAATATATTAATCACACAATATCAAACATTTTTATCTAAAATCACCAAAAATTATAAAAAAGTTTAAAAAACCCATCTTACTATAGCGTACATGTCACGACAAGACCCATGTCGAGGCCTAAGCTACAAATACCCCAAACTAACCTCTATAGGATAGGGTGGAAACAAGCGTTGAAGGTATAACAAACTTGGGGTGGCCTTTGCCTAAGAACCTATATGCACACACGCAGCCAACTCAATGAAAAAGTGCAGAGGTAAAGGAAAAAAAGATACAAAACTACTATTAAAAGGAAACCAAACATGCATCAACCTCTAAATAGAACATGTACATAAAATTAAACTCAAAGGAAAAGGGGAAAAATACATACCCAACCATAAAATTGCCACAACTTGGTAGTAACTAAAAATTAAAATAGCAGAGAGATCCCCTCTCTTAGTTCCCAAGATACAACCAACATATGAGGTCCAAGAACCCTTATCCTTAGGCTCATTTGAAGTTAATATCAACTAGTCTGTTGTCTGTATATGGCATGACACATGTGGTCAAATCACATGTAGGGGTGAGTATAAAAATACTTAGTAGGATGCCCCGAAAAAAAATGAAAGGGGAGAATTAATAGATGCACTGAAGAGGAATGTAGAAGATAGGAAAAGGTGTTGTAAAATAGAGTATAACTCAACCCAAAAAGAGAGCGAAGTAAACATATCCAAAACATATGGAGCTAGAAATGGTGATAAGTTGAACTTCTCTTCGATTCTTCACTACCTATTGTAGGAGAGTAGACTTGTCCAAACATGAGGATTGAGACACAGAAAGCACGTGGCATACCCTGCATATCTTCTCCTCTCCTAGAAAGAGAGTAACCAAAATCCAAGTAGTGGGTACTAAAATAAGAGACATATATATTCTTAGTCAAAGAATCCAAAATTAAAGAGTAAGGGTATCTACATCTCACAACTTAGCCCAGGAAGAAAAGTATCCAACAGTTACAAAAGTAACCATAAATGATGCCCAAAATCCCTCACGTCTGCCCTAAACTCACAAGTCAAAGGGACTCAATCACCACACCATGATAATATCTTCTTTGGATAGGTCTTTCTAGCCAATATGGGTTTAGGTCACATCATAAGGATGTGTCCCAGTGGGGAAATTTCCCCTCTTACTCATGAGTCCAAAGTAACATTAAAGTATCTATCATCACTTATCCACAGCCAAAAAGATTAAACCCAAAGTAGAGGACCCGCACCCTAGTGTTTTAGTGGTATTCCACTCTAATATTCATCATAGAGGACCCACATCCTAGTGTGTTAAAGGGATTCCACTCTAATTGTCTTTGCAGAGGACCCACATCCTAGTGCGTTAGGGGGATTTCACTCTAATTATCTTTGTAGAGGATTGAAGATTCCCTTAACCTTTTATAACCTCTCCACCACTAAATATATACCTTTATTGTTGTGTAGATAAGATGAATACTAATTTAAAAGGTCCAATATGTGTTCCAAGAGAGTAGAAGGTTTTTATTCCACCACATTATTTAGAGTTTTGAAAGTGTCTGAAAATAAAGGAATATTTTCTAAGAAATAATAGAATTCATTGTGAGGATCATTATAAGTTATAGGCCTTCAAAATTATTTCTTGACTTTTTGGGATGTATACTATAAAAACATAATACATGTACCCAATCAATTTATTCCCCACAATCCAAACCAAATAGTTCAAATATATACTAAGGGACATATCCAAAAATATAAATCCTTCAAATAAAAATATATTGATCACACAATATCAAACATTTTTATCTAAAATCACCAAAAACTATTTAAAATTTTAAAAAACCCATCTTAATATAGCGTACATGTCACAACATGACCTATGTCGAGGCCTAAGCTATAACTACCCAATGCTCACCTCTATAGGATAGGGTGGAAACAAGCATTGAAGGTATAACAAACTTGGGGAGGCCTTTGCCTAAGAACCTGTATGCACACACGCAGCCAAATCAATGAAAAAGTGCAAAGGGAAAGGAAAAAAAGATACAAAAATGCTATTAAAAGGAAAACAAACATGCATCAACCTCTAAAAATAACATGTACATAAAATTAAACTGAAAGGAAAAGGGGAAAAATACATACCCAACCATAAAATTGCCACAACTTGGTAGTAAATAAAAATTAAAATAGCCAAGAGATCCCCTCTCTTGGGTCCGAAGCTAAAAACACCATATGAGGTCCAAGAACCCTTATCCTTAAGAACATTTGAAGTTAATATCAACTAGTCTGTTTTCTGTATATGGCATGACACATGTGGTCAAAGCCCACGCAGGGGTGAATATAAAAATACTTAGTAGGATTCCCCGAAAAAAGGTGAAAGGGGAGAATTAATAGATTCACTGAAGAGGAATGTAGTAGATAAGACAAGGTGCTATAAAATAGAGTATAACTCAACCCAAAAAGAGAGTGAAGTAAACACATCCAAAACATATGGATCTAGAAATGGTGAGAAGATGAACTTCTCTTCGAGTCTTCACTACCTATTGTAGGAGAGTAGACTTGTCCAACCATGAGGATTGAGACACAGAAATCACGTGGCATACCCTGCATATCTTATCCTCTCCTAGAAAGAGAGTAACCAAAATACAAGGAGTGGGTACTAAAATAAGAGATATATATTCTCAATCAAATACAAATTAAAGAGTAAGGGGATCTACATCTCACAACTTAGCCCAGGAAGAAAAGTAGCCAATAGTTACAAAAGTAACCATCAAAGATGCCCAACATCCCTCAAGTATGCCCTAAACTCACAAGTAAAAGGGTCCAAATCACCACACCATGATACTATCTTCTTTGGACAGGTCTGTTTGGCCAATATAGTTTTAGGTCACATCATAAGGATGTGTCCTAGTGGGGAAATTTCACCTCTTACTTGTGAGTCCAAAGTAACATTAAAGTATGTATCATCACTTCTCCATAGCCAAAAAGATTAAACCCAAAGTATAGGACCTAGACCCTAGTGTGTTAGGGTGATTCCACTCTAATAGTCATCATAGAGGACCCACATACTAGTGTGTTAAAGGGATTCCACTCTAATTGTCTTTGTAGAGGACCCACATCCTAGTGCGTCAAGGGGATTCCACTCTAATTGTCTTTGTAGAGGATTGAGGATTCCCTTAACCTTTTATAACCACTCCACCACTAAGTATATACCTTTATTGTTGTGTAAATAAGATGGATACTAATTTAAAAGGTCCAATATGTGTTCCAAGAGAGTAGAATGTTTTTATTCCACCACATTATTTAGAGTTTTGAAATTGTCTTAAAATAAAGGAATATTTTCTAAGAAATAATAGAATTTACTGTGATGATCATTCCTAGTTATAGGCCTTCAAAAATATTTCTTGAATTTTTTGGGATGTATACTATAAAAACATAATACATGTACCCAATCAATTTATGCCTCACAATCCAAACCAAATAGTTAAAATATATACTAAGGGACATATCCAAAAATATAAATCCTTCAAATAAAAATATATTGATCACACAATATCAAACATTTTTGTCTAAAATCACTAAAAACTATTAAAAAGTGTAAAAAACACATCTTACTATAGCGTACATGTCACGACATGACCCATGTCGAGGCCTAAGCTACAACTACCCCAAGCTCACCTCTATAGGATAGGGTGGAAACAAGCGTCGAAGGTATAACAAACTTGGGGAGGTCTTTTCCTAAGAACCTATATGCACACACGCAGCCAACTCAATGAAAAAGTGCAGAGGGAAATGAAAAAAAGATACAAAACTGCTATTAAAAGGAAACTAAACATGCATCAACCTCTAAACAGAACATGTACAGAAAATTAAACTGAAAGGAAAATGGGAAAAATACATACCCAACCATAAAATTGCCATAACTTGGTAGTAACTGAAAAGTAAAGTAGTCGAGAGATCCCCTCTCTTGGGTCCCAAGATACAACCACCATATGAGGTCCAAGAACCCTTATCCTTAAGCTCCTTTGAAGTTAAGATCAACTAGTCTATTGTCTGTATATGGCATGACACATGTGGTCAAAGCCCATGCAGGGGTGAGTATAAAAATACTTAGTAGGATGCCCCGAAAAAGGTGAAAGGGTAGAATTAATAGATGCACTGAAGAGGATTTTAGTAGATAGGACAAGGTGCTGTAAAATAGAGTATAAATCAACCCAAAAAGAGAGTAAATTAAACACATACAAAACATATGGAGCTAGAAATGGTGAGAAGATGAACTTCTCTTAGAGTCTTCACTACCTATTGTAGGAGAGTAGACTTATACAACCACGAGGATTGAGACACAGAAAGCACGTGGCATACCCTGCATATCATCTCCTCTCCTAGAAAGAGAGTAACCAAAATCCAAGGGGTGGGTACTAAAATAAGAGACATATATATTCTCAGTCAAAGAATCACAAATTAAAGAGTAAGGGGATCTACATCTCACAACTTAGCCCAGGAAGAAAAGTAGCAAACAGTTACAAAAGTAACCATCAATGATTCCCAGCATCCCTCACATCTGCCCTAAAATCACAAGTCAAAGGGACTCAATCACCACACCATGATACTATCTGCTTTGGACTGGTCTGTCTAGCCAATATGGTTTTAGGTCACATCATAAGGATATTTCCCAGTGGGGAAATTTCCCCTCTTACTCGTGAGTCCAAAGTAACATTAAAGTACGTCTCATCACATATCCACAGCCAAAAAGATTAAACCCAAAGTAGAGGACCCACACCCTAGTGTGTTAGGGGGATTCCACTCTAATAGTCATCATAGAGGACCCACATCCTAGTGTGTTAAATGGATTCCACTCTAATTGTCTTTTTAGAGGACCCACATCCTAGTACATTAGGGGGATTCCACTCTAATTGTCATCATAGAGGACCCATGCCCTGATGTGTCAGGGAGATTCCACTCTTGTTCATCAAGGACCCTCGCCCTAGTGCATCTAGGGGATTCCACTCAGAAGTAGCTGATAGAGTACCCATGCCCATGCCGATGGGGGATTCCACTCTTATTGTCATAGAGGACCCACACCCTGGTGAGTTAGTGGGATTCCACTTGAAAGTCTCTGATATCATCACCTAATCACTATCGTCATTAGACATCACTTGAAAAGGCATCATGCTCTGAACATCTCACATCATACCTCAAAATCCACTACGGGGCGCATCATTATGTTCTAAGTGGAAAAACACTCAGGATAGGCCACTCTCAAGCTAAAATCCAAGTTCAGAATGAGATATGAGAGGAAGAAGATTCGCAATGGTACATGGAGGGTATGGGGCCCACACATCCTGTGACCCTACCTTGATGCCTGGTCATGTGCCTAGCCACTCAGGTACTAAACTGAGATCAATTACCCCTAGGGATGCTAGTGTACTCCCAGAGTACATGACACCTCTAGCCAAAAAGGTTTATGAGTGTACGATTCTTGTTGTTGATCCGAAGGGTGAAAACATAATTCTATCGACATGCCTCATCAAATGGCTCTGTATGACCAAATGGATCACAACATCATGATCCTTGCGAAAAAATACATAGGATTGACAATTCATTTTCCCGAATTGGACTCCCGTTGAAGAAACAACATTTTGCAGCATCATACATTAAGGGTGCTTCGTGGGGCCCACACATAAATCTCGGAAAACATCATATGAATCACACCATTGTGATCCTCCTAAAAACACATAGTATTGGCTATTCATTTTTTCAAAATAGACACCTAGTGAAAAAGCTGCATTTCACCGTAAATGCCCAAACCAGGTCTCATGGGGCCCACACCTTGATTTTTATTTAAGTTCTCAAAATTATTTTTGAAACGTTAAAATCAATTCCAAGGTCTCAACACCACTAACTACATGTCAATCATGTTGAGAAAGTTTTGTTTTCAACAATACATAATATTATTATTTAAAGGGGGAGTTTATATTATTACTCTATCTCTTTATGATAATTTTGATGCTCACAAATACCCTTAATTATTTTCTAATGATTTTATTTGTTAAGAATTTTTCAGGAATTTATTATTTTAGTTTACTCTAGAAATTATGGGAATTTATTACTAAAGTATTCGTATCTAGCGTGTTCTGGAAACACTGTTCATGCACTACTTATTCGGAATCTGCTTGAGCATGTTCTAGAAACACTGTTCATACCCTATGTGGATAAACGTAGTGTAAGGATAAAAACTATGTATACTTTTTGAGATAAGGAAAAAGTATGGTTAGACAACCATACGTTATCGGTAAAGTATGGAAGAAGAACCCTACGTTAGGAAGGAACCCTACATTTGGGATATCAGAAAAGTATGGAAGGAGAACCGTACGTAAATATTAAACGTTATGTTTGTTTCTCAAAAGTATGGTTCATCAACCTTACTTTTGTAAACAATCATATGTTCTTGGAAAAGTATAGATCAAGTAAAATTATGGATCTTTTACCGTATGTTTGAAAGTTGAAGAGAAAATTATGGATGACCAACCCTACGTTTGGAATGAACCTTACGTTGTCAACCTTACATTGTGAACCTTACGTTTGAAGGCTACATCATCAACCTTACGTTCAGAGGACGCATATAGTTCAACTTAACCTTATGTTTGGCGTCGGAGAATTTAAAGTTGATATTTTTATGCAACGGTCAATACGCTGATTATTAGGCGGATTTCAAGCCAAATTTAAAGTTAATTTTAAAGTATGATTTTGACTGATTCAAAACTGTCTCATCAATGATTTAATAATCAAATTAAAAGCATCTTTTCATGCCAATTCTTCAAGGAAGTTACTACTACTCTTTAAATTTAAATGTTTGAATATGGCGAGTAAAAAAGGCGACTTTTGTGGATCTAATTTTGCAGGAAAATTTCTTATCGTTATTTTATTTATATGGGCTTTTTGAAACTGCATCAATAATTATTGATCGTGTGTGATCTTTTGATTATTATGAAAAAAAGGAAAAAATAGAGACTACTGAAACACACCGATCTGTTGGTTCAAAAGGAGCGTAAAATCTCTGTTTGTTAAAGAGGAAGGAACACGATAAAAGATTCACTTGTTCTACAACGAAGATCTACTATGAATTTGATACTACTGAAGTTCTGAATTATATTTCTATATCTACTACAATGGGATCGACTCAGAACGTCTCTTATGTGAAGATTATTATTTCTGAAGGCGACAATCCAACTACTATCAATTGCATGATGTTGCAATTGTGAAGAACATCTGGAAAGTATTTTTAGAATACGAAAATCTTTCTTTTCTATTCTTGAGTGACTAGCTTCTCGTACTAAGCTGAGTAGGTTCGTGTTTGAACCATAAGGCTTTGTTTTTGCCTTGGATTGTAAAGTTATCAACTGCATGTACTCAGTTGTGAACCGGTCTGTTGAAATGAGGACCAGATAGTGAAAATCACCAAGCTCGTGGAGTAGAGCGTTGGTGGAGTGGACAAGGGGCCTTTTGTTCCATGAACCACTATACATCTCGTGTTTCTGCTTTTTAAATTTCCGCTGCATCATTTTATCTGATTAAAGTTAAAAGTCATAACACAATCTCGTAAAGATTTTTAAAAAGACCCAATTCACCCCCCTCTTGTGTATATTTGGTGTAATCTGATCCAACAATTGGTATCAAAGGTTGAGCTTTCTGATAAAGCTTTAATGAGATGAAAGTGATTATACACAGAGCAAGATGACTGATACAATAGAGGGAATGTCTATGGTCAGATCACCATACTTCAATGGAGAAAACTATGGATGCTGGAAGTCGTGAATGATTATCTATCTGAAAAACCTTGGATACAGAGTATATTCCAGGATTCTGACTCCATATGAAATACCAGAAAAACCTGAAACATGGAGTGCAGCTACTGAAGCAGATTATGACATGAAATTGAAGGCAATGAATGTAATTATATGTTTTCTAGGACCTGATGAGTTTAATAGAGTATCTCAATTCCCAATAGCATATGAAATGTGGAAAACTATTGTTGTTACTTACGAAGGAACTAACAATATCGGGGAAATGAGATATGCAACTGCTAAGCTTAAATTTGATACATTCAGAATGGTTAAAGGTGAGAGTATTACTCAAATGAATGGAAGATTGATAGAGATTGTCAATAACATAACTGCCTTGGGAGATCCCATTAAGCAAGCTGATCAATCTTTAAAAGTATTGAGAGTACTGCCTACAAAATGGAATGGAATCTCTACAGCAATCAGACAGTCGACACCTGTCAAATATTTAACCATGAGAGAACTGATTGGAACACTAATGATGTATGAAGCTGAGATGTAAGATGAAGCTAATGAACATAAAGTTCTTATCAAAAGAGATGATACTGCCTTGAAAGCATCATCACAGAGAAAAAACAGAAAAATGAAGAAAAATGTAAAAGAGAAGTCAAACAGTTCTGATTTATCTAATTCTGATATGGAATTGGCTCATCTAGCCTGAAGATTCAAAAAATTATACATAAAGAAGAAGAGATTCAGAAAATTCTTCAAAAAGGGTGACAAGGAAATCAGATTCTATAAATGCAAGAAAGTGGGGAACATCAGACCTGATTGTCCTCAGCTAAAAGAATACAAGAGAAAGAAATTTTTCAAAAGAAATGACTATGATCATAGGGACAACAAAGCCATGAAAGCTACATGGATTGTATCTGAAGACTCCAGTAGTACTTTTCAATCATACTCGGAGAAGGAGGAAGCAAATCTGAAAGCCAAAATGTATTTTATGGAAGAAACAGATGAGGTACAATCTTATTACTCTTCTGATTCTAGTTATGAATCTAATTACTCTAATGAAAAACTTGCAACCTACTGCAATATGCTTGAAGAAAAATATGACTCTCTATTTAAGAAGCATAGGTCTTTAAAGAATATTCATAAGGTTGTTTCTGATGAAAGAGATACAATGCTAACACAATATAAGAAGTTAACTAAAAATTTTGATTCAATTAATTCTAACAATACAGATTATGAATCAAAGATAAAATCACTGCAAACTGAATTAGAAACTTATAAAACTACAGCCCTTGTTTTTACTAAAGGATAAAATACTTTAAATAAAATCCTTGGGAAAAATTTCATTAAAAATGAGAGATTTGGAATTGGCAGTAAAGGTGAAAAACCCAAGCTATACAAAAACTATTTTATTCCAAGTGCAAGAAGACTAAATTGTAATTACTATGGAATAAGGGGACATATTTCTAAAAATTGTTTCTTAAGACAACCCCAAATAAGTGGTACTAAGAAAGATTTTGTATCAAATGATCTATTTGACTCATGTGAAATTAGAAAAAAAAGCAAGTATGGATTCCCATATCCTTGCTAGCTAACACTACTGGACCCAACAAAATATGGGTACCAAAGCAATCTGTGTAAATGTCTTTACAGGGAGCAGGTCACAAGAGAAAAAAGGACATATGGTATATGGACAGTGGCTACTCAAGACATATGAGTGGAAACTCATTGAATTTCTCTACACTCACTCAAAAAGATGGGGGACTTTTCACTTTTGGTGACAATGCCAAAGGAAAAATCATTGGTATTGGAACAGTTGGAGATCCAGAAGCTGTATCAATTAATAAAGTACTTTATGTACAAGGATTGAAACACAATCTGATAAGTATCTCTCAACTATGTGATGATGGTTATACTGTTGATTTTTCTAACAATTGTTGTTATTTTTTTAAAAACAAATTGCTTAAATTTATAGCACCAAGAACTGATAATGTGTATACCCTGGATTTAAATTCCTTGTGTAAACAACAAGTAAATTTCTTAACTACTAAAATAAATGAATCCTGGATCTGGAATAGGAGACTTGGACATTGTAATGTATATGTTTTAAATAAGTTATCTAAGAAACATTTAGTTTCTGATTTTCCTAGTCTCAAATTTGAAAGTGACAGATTCTGTGATGCATGTCAACTTGGTAAGAAACACAAATCATCCTTCAAATCTGTTAACAAAATTGCTACATCAAAACCTCTAGAACTTATTCATATGGATTTTTTTTCACCTTCAAGAGTAGCAAGCTTGGATGGTAAATTATATGTATATGTTTTAGTTGATGACTATTCTAGATTTACATGGATTTTCTTTTTGAAATTTAAAAATTAAGCTTTTACTTTATTTGAAAGTTTTTGTAAAACTGTTCAAAATGAAAAAGGTTTTAAAATAATTTCATTAAGAATTGATCATGGTGGATAATTTGAGAATAAGGAATTTAATTCCTTCTGCTCAAATATGGGTATTAAACACACCTTCTATGCACCTAGAACACCTCAACAAAATGGAATTGTTGAAAGAAGAAATAAGACTATTCAGAAAATGGCTAGGACTATACTAAATGAATACATCCTTCCTACCTACTTTTTGGCAGAAGCTGTAAGCACAGCCTGCTATATAATGAATAGAGTTTTAATTAGACCTCTTTTGAAAAAGACAGCCTATGAACTTTGGAATAACAGAAAATCTAAAGTTAACTACTTTAAAGTTTTTAGATTCAAGGTTTACATCTTAAAAACCAGGGATAATCTTGGTAAGTTCAATCCAAAATCTGATGAAGGAATTTTCTTAGGATATTCAGCTACCTCCAAAGCTTATAGAATCTATAATAAGAATTCAAGGATTGTTGAAGAATCTGTTCATGTGAAATTTGATGAAACTGATCCCTTTAAGAAAAGGACAGATCAAATGGATGAATCTGACTCTAATGATAACATGAGGCTTGAGAACTTGAAAAATGATTTTTAAAAAGATATAAATAAAATTCAGTCTAGTTAAGAAGAACATGATACTGAAGAACCTATAAGTGTGTTGCCTAGACATACTAGAACCCAAAAGAATCACCATTTAGAAACTATAATAGGTGACTTAGATACAGGAATAAAAACTGGAAGAAATATAGGAAATCTTGTAGAATTCTCTTCCTTTCTATCCTAATTAGAACCCAAGACTATAGAAGAAGCTTTAGATGATGAAATCTGGATGATAGAAATGCAAGAAGAATTAAACCAGTTCAAAGGAAATGAAGTCTGGGAATTAGTTGAAAGACCACAGAACTATCCAGTGATAGGAACCAAATGGGTCTTTAGAAATAAGCAAGATGATCAAGGAATAATAACTATAAATAAAGCTAGACTTGTAGCCAAAGGACATAATCAGGAAGAAGGTATAGATTATGATGAGACCTTTGCACCTGTAGCTAGACTAGAATCCATTAGAATCCTCTTAGCCTATGAATCTTATATGAACTTTAAATTATTTCAGATGGATGTTAAGTCTTTTTTTTTAAATGATTATTTAATGGAGGAAGTTTATGTTGAGCAACCTCCTAGTTTTGAAAATTCTCAAAAACCAGATTCTGTTTTTAAATATACTAAAGCTCTCTGTGGCCTTAAACAAGCAACTAGAGCTTGGTATGAAAGATTAAGCTCTTTTCTTTTGAAAAATAATTTTACTGTTGGAATGGAAGATCCAACACTGTTTAAGAAAACTGTGAATTCTAATATTTTATTGGTTCAAATTTATGTTGATGATGTAATTTTTGGATCAACTAATAAAACCCTTTTTCATGAGTTTTCAAAGTTAATGCAAAAAGAATTTGAAATGAGTATGATGGGAGAACTAAATTTCTTTTTAGGGCTTCAAATTTATCAAAAATATTTTGGAAATGTTTTGAATCAAAGAAAATACATTACTGATTTGTTGAAGAAATTTGGACTTGAAAACAACAAGATATATACAACTCCTATGTGTACTAATATAAAACTTGATTTGGATGAAACTGGAAAATCAGTTGACAACAAGTTATATAGAGGCATGATTGGTATTTTGTTATATCTTATTGCTAGCATGCCAGATATAATGTATTCAGTATGTATGTGTGCAATATTTCAATCAAATCCTAAATAATCTCATTTAACTGTTGTTAAAAGAATTTTTAGATATTTAAAAGGAACTATTTTTCAATCTCTTCTTTATCCCAAAACTTCTGATTTTAATTTGATTTCATATTCAAATGAAGGCTTTGGGAGTTATAGATTAGATAGGAAAAGCACTTCTAGAACTTGTCACTTTTTAGGAAAATATTTAGTGTCATGGTCAAGTAAGAAACAACATTCAGTTGCCCTATCAACAGCTGAGCCAGAGTATGTTTTCACTGGCAGTTGTTGTGCACAGGTGTTGTGGATGAAAAACACTCTTATGGACTTTGGACTAAATTTTAATAATACGCCTATTTTATGTGATAATACTAGTGCTATAAATATTTCAACAAATCCTATTAATCATTCTAGAACTAAGCATATTGATATCAGACATCATTTTCTAAGAGATCATGTTCTTAAAAAGGATATTTCTTTGGAATTTGTAAGTACTGAAATTCAATAAGCTGATATTTTTACTAAATCTCTTCCCACTGCACGGTTTGATTTTATTAAGGGGGGGCTAGGTTTATTTGATTTAAAATAAAATTTTATTTTACAATGGTAGTTCTTTATTTTAATTCTGCTTAAAATAATTTAGCTATTTTTTTCAAACAGAATAAGTTTATTTTCCCCACGTAATCTATTTTATTTATTTTTAAATATATGTAATGATTATTAAAAACACGGTAATCAAGGTTTTCAGAAACCCTTTTGACTTCTAAACCGTTTCATTTCTATCGAAACCTTTTCGAACCCGCAAACCACACCTCTTCTCATCAACCCTAATCTTCAAACCTCTGAAACCCTAACCTTCAAACCTTCAGAGATTCTCGCATAGATGGTAAGGACTAAAAGAGCCAGTGAATCCAAGACAAGAAATGCCAAGAGACAACGCTCTGAAGGAATAAACATCTTATAGGGAAAGGTAATCAATCTCGACTGGTTATTTCAGACAAATCTACTGTTGAAACAAGCACTGTCGTTTCAGAACCTTGAACATGTGTTCAACAGTGAAAATACGGAATTTCTGTATGAGGTAGAACTTAGATACTTCTTCAAATCTGTACGGTGAAAATATGCCAATACTCCAGATTTAATTATTGATAAACAATTAATAATAGTCTTTACTTATGTTCAGTGCTACATTAATCTATGTTCTATTCAATATTCTATCATTCTTTTTGATATCACAAAAAGGGGGAGAAATTTGGATAAACACAATAATTTTTTTACTGGGAGAAATTTGGATAAATACAACATCTTTTAGTTTGGGGGAGTAATTCATTTTATTGGGGGAGAAATTAAAAAAAGGATAAATTAAAGGGAGACATTAATATTGTATTTATCTTTTCAAAATTTCAAAAATTTATGTAATTAATTTTAAGTTAAGTTATCTTCATTAATTATTTCTTATGGGTTTTGTGATCATCAAAAAGGGGGAGATTGTTGAGCAAGTGTTGTTTTCAAAAATACATAATATTGTTATTTAAAGGGGGAGTTTATATTATTACTCTATCTCTTTATGATAATTTTGATGCTCACAAATACCCTTAATTATTTTCTAATGATTTTATTTGTTAAATATTTTGTAGGAATTTATTATTTTATTTTACTCTTGAAATTACGGGATTTTATTACTAAAGTATTCGTATCTAGCGTGTTCTAGAAAAACTGTGCATGTGCTACTTATTCGGAATCTGCTTGAGCGTGTTCTGGAAAAAATGTTCATACCCTACGTGGATAAACGTAGTGTAAGGATAAAAACCATGTATACTTTTTTAGATAAGGAAAAAGTATGGTTAAACAACCATATGTTATTGGTAAAGTATGGAAGAAGAACCCTACGTTAGAAAGGAACCCTATGTTTGGGATATCAGAAAAGTAAGGAAGGATAACCGTACGTAAATATTAAACGTTACGTTTATTTCTCAAAAGTATGGTTCATAAACCTTACTTTTTTAAATAACCATATGTTCTTGGAAAAGTATGGATCAAGTAAAAGTATGGATCTTTTACCATATGTTTGAAAGTTTAAGAGAAAAGTATGGATGACCAACCCTACGTTTGGAATAAACCTTACGTTGTCAACCTTACGTTGTCAACCTTACGTTGTCAACCTTATGTTTGAAGGCTATGTCATCAACCTTACGTTCATAGGACGCATACAGTCCAACTTAACCTTACGTTTGGCATCGGAGAATTTAAAGTCGATATTTTTATGCAACGGTCAATACGCTGATTATTAGGCGAATTTCAAGCAAAATTTAAAGTTGATTTTAAAGTACGATTTTGACTGATTCAAAACTGTTTCATCAATGATTTGATAATCGAATTAAAAGGAGCTTTTTATGCCGAGTCTTCAAGGAAGTTACGACTACTCTGTAAATTCAAATGTTTGAATATCGCGAGTAAAAAAAGCGACTTTTGTGGATCTAGTTTTACAGGAAAATTTCTTATCGTTATTTTATTTATATGAGCTTTTTGAAACTGCATCGATAATTATTGATCGTGTGTGATCTTTTGATTATTCTGAAAAAAAAAAAGGAAAAACAGAGACTACTGAAACACACCGATCTGCTGGTTCAAAATGAGCGTCAAAGCTCTGTTTGTTAAAGAGGAAGGAACATGATAGAAGATTCATTTGTTCTACAATGAAGATCTACTGTGAATTTTCTACTGCTGAAGTTGTGAATTATATTTCTATATCTACTACAACGGGATCAACTCAGAACATCTCTTATGTGAAGATTATTATTTCGGAAGGTGACGATCCATCTACTGTCAATTGCATGTTGTTGCAGTTGTGAAGAACATATGGAAAATATTTTCAGAATACGAAAATCTTTCTTTTCTATTCTTGAGTGACCAGCTTCTCGTACTAAGCTGAGTAGGTTCGTGTTTGAACCAGAAGGCTTTGTTTTTTCCTTGAATTGTAAAGGTATCAACTGCTTGTACTCAGTTGTGAACCGGTCTATTGAAATGAGGACCAGATAGTGAAAATCACCAAGCTCGTGGAGTAGAATGTTGGTGGAGTGGACTAGGGGCCTTCTGTTCCCCGAACCACTATACATCTTGTGTTTCTGCTATTTAAATTTCTGCTGCATCATTTTATCTGATTAAAATTAAAAGGCATAACACAATCTCGTAAATATTTTTGAAAAGACACAATTCACCCCCCCCCCCCTTCTTGTGTATATTTGGTGTAATCTAATCCAACAAATCATACATCAGATGCAGGATATACGTCCGATACAAGAATCACCAAATAATAATAAATATATTATTATCATTATAATTGGAGGTTTCATGCCACTGAGCCTCAAGACCGAAATATGAAAGTTCTTAAACGAGCCTCAAAAGGTCCAACTCGAAGCAAGGGTCACATTACCGCAGACGGAATGTTAATAGGATGCTCCTTGTAGGTGTTAAGTTCGAATCAGCATTAGAAAATAATAATATTATTTTTATTATTATTATTATTATTATTATTATTATTATTATTATTATTATTATTATTGAGGCATTTTATTGACTTGCTCCACGAGTCATTGAAAGGTACTCAATATTGGTCTTAAAAAGACTGCGTCAAAGTCAGAGTCACATTTCCACTGATGATTCGTTAATCCGACATTACATGTTGGAGTTATGTACTAATTTTTATATGACACCAAAAATAATATTAACGTTATTATAATAATATGTTTATTATCTTTTTCTACACTCAACCAAGGGGCACGCATGATCCCCCTCCCCCACTTATCTCCACGTGGTGGCTTTCCCCAAAATTGTCTCCTCTTCTCTATCCATGACAACAGATCTTATTAATTAATATTATTAATATAAAACTAATATAAATAAAATTATGATAAGGGATCCATATGGCTATTTCCTAGAGGTGTCAAAAAATCCGCAAATCCGCGGGCCGATCCGTTAGCCCGTGGATTTATGTGGGTTAGGGCCTTGAAAATTTAGGCCCGCAAACATTCAGACCGCATTTGATCCAACCCGCAAAACCCGCAGCCCACGCGGACTAGCCCGCCGGGTGTCTGCGGGTCCCGTTTGACCCGCAGTTATAAGTATTACAAAACATTATTCTTGAAAAATAAAACAAAATAATATAATATAATAAATTAACATGAGTGTGAAAAAAATAGTTCAAGTTTTATAAAACCATACATAAATCATGAAAAAAATTGACTCATTTAGATTTTAAACCAGACGGTAAGGTTGGTCGTGGGATAGATGACACTAATGTGGTTATTTGTAACATAATAGAATTAATGTATTAAAAATTGATACAATAATTATGAAAACGGATATACAAGACCACCATTTTGTTTGTAATACAATGCTCTACTAATATTTTGATTTTATGTATTTTAATTTTATTATTATAATTATATATATATATATATATATTTATATCACTATGAGTTTTTAAAAGCAACTTATAAAAAATTAATAAATAAGAAAGAATAATAATAAATGTATAAGAGTATTATGTATTGATATATTTTAATTGAAAATCCAAACATGTGTTTATTTTAAAATTTTGATAATAAAGTCTCCAATACAAATTTTCAGTGTAAAATTTCAGTGCAAATTTTGAGTAATAATTTGAACTCATAAGAGAAAAATTTCAATGCATATAAAATATAATTTGATAATTTAAATTAGGCATTTAAATGGAAATTTTAACTATAATTTTCTAATGGAAATTTTCATTCATAGTTTCCGATGTAAATTTTCAGTGTAAATTTATGATGAAATTTTATGGTTTTTATTTATGTATCATTATATTTTTATTGTAGTTTTAAGTGGACGTTTCTAGTGGAAGTTTACTGTAAAAGTTTCTAATGAAAATTTTAAATGTAATTTTCCAATGAAAATTTACATTTTTTATTTATGTTTTAATGTGTCTACATTGTAATTTTAATGGAAAAATCGAACTGCAGAAAACCTGTGAAAATTTGCACTAAGAATTTTCAGTGGCAGTTTGCACTGGAAAATTCAATAATAAAATTTGAGCATGCATTTATTTTAGAAATTTGTTAATCAAATTTTCAGTATAATTACAACAAAAGTCAAATGGAAATTTGTATCAGAAATTTAAGTGGAAATTTGAACTAAACTTTTCTATTGAAAATATTTACTGAAAGTTTTTCGTGCAAATTTCCAATGAAATTTTTCAGTTAAAATTTACTTTTTTAATATATATATTAATATAATTTTATTTTAGTTTTAATTTTTTGAAAAATTAATTTTTTTTATTTATATTTTAATACATCTACATTGTAATTTTATGTGAAAAATTAAAATGCCAATTTCTAGTGAAAATTCGCGTCACAAATTTCCAATAGAAGTTTGCACTGAAAATTTCCATAGAAAATTTGCGGTTCAAATTTTTAGTGTGAAATTAAATTATCTATTTATGAGTTAAAATATTTAAATTAAAAATTTAATCATGCATTTATCTTAGAATTTTGTTAATCAAATTTTCAGTATAATTATAATAAAAAATAAGTTCAATTTAACACTAGAAATTTAAGTGGAGATTCCAATTAAATTTTCAATGGAAGTTTGTAGTAAACATTTTTTGTAAAAAAATTGCAATGAAAATTTCTAGTGAAAATTTAAATTTTTTATTTATGTATTGATATATTTTCATTATAATTTTAAGTAAAGATTTTAAGTGTAGATTTTCAGTGGAAATTTACACATGAAATTTCCAATATAAATTTGCACAAAAAAAATTCAATAGAAATTTTTCTATGTACATATAATAAATAATATATATTACATGTATATGTAATAAATATATTATATGTATTAAATAAATTTATATAATAAACAATAAATATTATTATATATATATGTAGTAAATATTATATACATGAGTTGTAGTGTTAACGAGAGGCGCAAGAGTATTGTTGTCCAAAAACTAGTTTGGACGGTCAAGTTAAATAACCCACTTGAGATGATATTAATCCTATAAATCATCAAAGATATAATCTTTTAATGGTTGTTGTTGTTGTTAGAGATATTGTTAATTAAAAACTAAATATTTTCACTAAATCTCAAACATTTCTATTTTTTCGTTCCACTTTATCATGGTTCATGAAGCTAAAAAATATTTTTATATATTATTTTTTTTAAGCCCGTGGGCCGGCCCGTTAGTCCGCGGGTCCCGCATGGTAGGGTCGGGCTTTTATTTTTTAAGCCCACATTATTTGTGGACCGGGCCGGACCGCACAATAAAATCCGTAGCCCGCATGATTCGCCCCGCGGGCTGACCCGCCCCGCCCCGTTAACACCTCTACTATTTCCAGTCCCCTCCCTAACGTGTATACAAGGGTGCACCTCCCTTTTTCCTCCACGCACATGCAGCGCTCCCCCATCCCCCATCCTATTTTTCTTTCTTTCATTATTTTATTTCATTTATTCTTATCCCCTTACATACCATCTTCAAACTATTTCCATGCCTTTCCCTGTAAAACCCTAAACATGTACTGCTCCTCAACCGCTGCTACCCAGGAAAACACGTCGCCTCTTGTGCCGGCGCATCACGCGGAATATGCTGCTCACAACCAGCCGCTACATCTGGATAGACACTACCCTCTTCCCCATATAGTGATTTCCACAACTCACGCCCCTATTTTGCACCATCACCAATTGGACACCTGGTCATGTTGGATTTATTCTACTCATCCCAATCTGTTTCCCCACATAAACATCATTGTTCATAGCTTGGCCAGCCGACCTTTAATCAGCAGGAGAAAGGGCGTATTACAAAATATATATTTATATATATACAATTATACATGTGTATATATATATATATATGAAACAGGGGGTGTAACGATGAGAATAGGAGATACGATAAAATTTGTACAATCACGAAGAACATGGGTCAATGATTTGAATAATCCCAATGAAGACCTAAAATAAGTTTAACTAAACATATTTATCTCGGTTAGATCATGAGATGCATGTTGAAATCATAAACTCAATTAGAGAATTCATGACAAATAAAACAAATTGGGGATAAAATCCACAAAGAAAAAGTCTCACCTCAAGCTAAAATCTTTTTCTAGTGAAGAACGTGCTTGCCAACAGAGGAGGAGATTGATTGATTCATCATGCATCGATTTGTCTCGATATAATGATTTTTTTGTTGATCCGACAAAGTAGGAATGAGAGAGATCCTCCGTTAGTGGTGGAGGTTATGAGGCAACCCTAGAAAATCCTCAAAACCACCTATTTATAATAGGTTAAGGAAATGCTTAACCGCACCCACCAATGGTCGCGGGATCTGAACATCTAGTGACCACTCACTTTAGGTCACACATAGTTAAACCACCACTTTACGAACTCAATGATGGTCTCATATTTCCAAACTGATTCCCCATTCAAAAGTTATTCAAAACAACTTTCAAAATAAAATAATTTTATTTACGGTTACGTCCTCAGTGACTTATTATATAGAACACTCGTGTCCATAAAATTTATACCCTTCCTAGGATAAACGCCACACTCTAGACTCATCAATGCCCTTGAATTTCTGATTGGAGCTACCTTGTAAGAGATATCCCATTTTTGTTGCATTCATAGTATAAAATATACTAAATATTTTTAAAAATTAATTCCAGGCGCGCTGAGCCTTAGAATTGCACGTCGTCTCAGCACCTAGGGAAACGACTCAGAATACTGAGTCAGCACTTGTCTCTCCCTCTCCCAGGAACTCCTGAACATTTTCATACTGCCACAACATACGAAGCAAAGATGGTCCATCCTCATAAGGTCTACTGTAACGACCCGAAATTTTGAATAAATCTTGTTTCCTAATTTTATGTGTTATTTTATTTTATTTTTATACTCAACAAAAATGTTTCATTTGATAACATGAGTATAATTAAAATGAGACCGTTGGGTTTTGACTATTATATGACCATTGGTCAATATGACCGCTGTAAACTAAACGTTTTGATTATTGTCTCTAAATACAAGTAATCTTGGTTAATTATTATAGAAAGAAGATTGGATGGCCTCACCCAGTAGTCTTGGACCGATCGAAGCTCATCTAACAGAACTTAGGAAGGAGGTAGCACCACTGGTCTTTGCTCTGGACCAAACCCAAGCCGAACTTCATCGTGTGAAGCTAGAACGGAATCTCCCTTGCGAGAAGTTCAAACTAATAGAAATTACTACTCGTGCGATGTTGGCCGAGCCTCCCTCATATTCTCTCACTTTAGCACACCTTACACTTAGGTCCTATACTAGTGTGATAAGGGGCTATGTAAGGAGACCGTAACTGCCTTGTGTAATCCTTTGTTTTAAATAAAAATTGGGATTTTTTCTTATGAAGTTTATGAATTTTCAAATGTCCGGATAAATATAGTATGCATATTTTTGGTGAATTTTAGAGAAAGGATATTTTAAAAAAATGTTTATGTAAACCTTAAATAATTAAAAATGTGTAATGATTTTCGAAAAATGGTCTTCTACAATTATGTTCATTACGAAATTTAGAGTCTAATAAGATCAACTTGATTTTTGATGAATAGTAAATTATGAATAGTGATTTTATGATTAGGATTAGTAATGTGTCCAAATGGATTAGTAATCTCACTTAAAGAAAGTATTAATATAATCTAGGCACCTTGATTAAGTAATGTGATTCAATAAAATGGTTAAATAACGGTTTCATAAATTATTATTCAAGTATTAGTTTTTTTCGAGTGAATAATGTTTTTTAATTAAAAATTAAATTAAAAATATTTAAAAAAAATATTTTTATAAAATGGATTTCATTTTTGAACTCAGAGCACCGATATTATGTTATGGTAATTTTTGGGGTTTTTTCTGAAAAAATGAATTTTCGGTGAATAGTGTATTTATTTAAAAAATAAATTAAAAATATTTATAAAATTATTTTTATAAAATAGATTTCATTTTTGAAATCAGAGCATTGATGTTTGGTTAAGGTGAAATTTTGGGATCTTTCTGAGAAAGTTGAATTTTCAGTGAATAGTAAAAATACAGTTTTAGGGTTTCGGTATGTTTAGTGACATCATAACTGTGTCATGGTGATTTCATGAGATATTTTAAGGGTTGGCCGCCCTAAGGTGATGGATATTTGTATTTGGGGCCCCATGTGGCCAAAATTAATGGGAAATATCATGGGAGAGCACATGGTTTTGAGAAAAGCACATGTGAGGTGTCCCTTGGCCATTAATGCATTGTCCCCTCACTTTCCCTATAAATACCAAGCCCTCCTCTCATCCTTTCGACTCCAAAACCATACTCAACGAAGTTCTGGTCTCCTTGCCTCCCAAGGAGTCCTCCAAAGGTTCCCCCAAGCCCTCAAGGTCCAAACCTTTGAGTTTTAAGAGTTACGTTTTAAGGTAAGGGATCTGACCCCCTCTCTTTCTTTTCAAGTGATCTCTTTTATGTCATTTATTTTATGCTCCATGTTCTTATATTGGAGGATGTTCTTTTATATTCATTATACTGTCCGTTTTATGATCATATTATGAGAGACCCCATTTTATCTCTTCCATTCAGTATTTTGAAGTTTTAAGTGGCGTCGTTAGGCTGCCGAATTTTAAGTGGTTCTTTCCCCTTTCTCCTTTTTCAAAGTTCTAATTCCATGTCAAGTCTTGAAAGTTCATTTTTATTATGTTGGGGTATGATATCTATAACTATCATACTGATCTCTTATGTTCATATTATTAGAGACCCTATTTTGATCTTGTCAATTCATTTTTGGTTGCAGTTTAAGTGACGCCGTTAGGCTGCCGAATTTTTAAGGGATTCGTTCACCTTTCTCATTTTTCAAAGATCTACATTCATGTCAAGTATTTCAAGTTCATTTTGTATTATGTTGGGGTTTTATCTCTATATCTATCATACTGATCTTTTATGTTCATATTATGAGAGACCCTATTTGATCTCATCAATTCATTTTTTGGTTGAAGTTTATGTGACGTCGTTAGGCTGCCGAATTTTCGTAAGAGAAATCTTATTTTTGTCTTCCTTTCATGTTCTTCATTTCATATGGAACATATTTAAAATTTCATTACCATGTTCATATATCCTTCATATTCTATCCCTCTACTATTTTATGGGTCATTTATGAATGTTTTACCCATGTCCCCTCTCTTTTCAATGTTTTCTAAAACCCCGAAACGTATCTGTTATGCTGCAGAATTTTCGTCTCAAAATGCCTCTCTCTTTTCTCAAAATTATTTTATGTTATAAAGTGAATACTAAAAGCTCTTATTTCTATAGGTGTATTCACATATATATCAAAATGTTCTATTTTAAATTCTGGGATTTACATACATGAGACCCGCTCTCCCCTTCTGTGGGTTTAAAGTGACGTAAAGATCATGTCTTTAAAGTAGTTTTTAAAACGTTATGATTATGAAATGAAACCCATTTTTTTATTCTATATGGGTTATTTATGAAAATTTTGATGATGATATATGTGGCTCACATGATAATAAAGGCAAATTTAAGGGTGCGCCCTGATAGCGCTCCAATGCATTGGGTAATGATGTAACCACTAGAGATTACAATTTTCACGATATCTTGGTGAATAACCTTGGTAATTTTCAAATGACACCTTGGGGATGAACCTTGGTGATATGTTCATGATTTTCTATATTAAATGATGTAGTCACATCTTAAAGTTATGAAAAATGTTATTTTTATTATGATATGCCACATAATTTATTTCTCATGCCTTAAAGTTCTTTTTCATGAAATAGTTGATGTATCTCAAGTTCACATGTTAAATGTTTCTCTTATTCCCTTACTGGGCCTTCTGCTCACCCTTTCTTTTGATGTATGTCCCCAGGTTATGAGATGCAGTAATGAACCTAGGATGAACATGAGGAGAAGCCTTTCAAGTGTTTAAGAAGAATTTTTTATGTTTTCATGTTTTAAGTTCCTGGTTTCCAAGTCACTAAACCTTAAAGATCCTCGGTTTTGAAAAATATAATGAAAGATTATGTGATAAAAGGAGGGATTCTATATCTACTCTTGTTGATGAGGTGCATAGGATCGTGCATAGGATCATGCACATATCTTCTCAGTTGTGGCACGTGGAAAATTTCATGCACCCGCTCCAACTATTTGGGGTATGGAAAGGCAGTAGGTAACCTCTCCGTACCTTTTCATGGTCCTGAATGGCCTGATGAAACTCAGGGGATATTTTTTCTCCTCATCCAAACCTCCACACCCTGTATCGTGACTAGAATCATTGTTTATACCTAGAACAAGGTCACATGATTCCCTCCTTTAGAATATCTATCTGGTGAATCGCCTAAGGATATCTGGTTACACAAAATTTCACAGTCGATGCATCACAACCAAGACTCTCTTACATTCTCGATAAGTGAAGGAATCAAAACCATCGACTATAGAGAAATTATACCCTCCTGCTCTATCAGGTTCAGTTGCAAGGAAGCTAACTGCTCTGAAACATCCTTCACTAGGTTAACCTAGGACTTCTTACTAAGGGAATCTGTTACAATGTTTCCCCTTTTTAGGCGTATAGACTTTCTCGAAGCCATAGTCTTGTAATAAGTTCAACCATCATCGCCGCCTCTGGTTCAAGTCCCTTTGAGTGAAGACATACCTAAGACTCTGGTGTTCTGCGTAAACCGCCAAGCGTTCTCCTAGAAGGTAGTGTCTTCACATCTTCAAAGAGGAGACTACCACTGCCAGCACCAGGTAGTGAGTCACGTAGTTCTATTCATGGGGTCTCCATCACCTTGAACTATACTAGATAACTTCAATATCTATATTGACATTAAGAACACAAGATACTAATGAATAGGGAAGATGAGTAAACTCATCCAACCAAAAGAGGCTAGGCATGGAAAGCACGTTACATACCCCCTGTGTCTTTGCCTCTCTTGAAAGAAGAGTAACCCCAAACCAAACACTCCTCCAAAACCACTAGTGTAATTCCATGTAAAAGGAGGCCAAGTAGAAAAACTCCAATGTAAAAGCCAAGACCTGCTCGGACACTCCACTATACAACCCACCCAAGAACGCACACATCAGAGGGACTTATCCACCTCACCACTATACTATCCTCTTTGGATATAACTTAATCACCCTCACGGTTTTTCTCGCGTAACAAAAACATGTCTTGGTGGGGAAAGTACCCCTCTTCCTTGTGCATTCAAAGCTATGTAGAATAACACAGACACAGAGTTTCACCGATACCCCGCATCACCCCGGTAAAACCTTAAGCAAGGAGCAGGCAGAAAAGAGTACTTCACACAGTGTATAACAATTTCTAATACAATAAGTATAAGAGAAAAAGAGTGCACCTATTATCATCTCATGTGATGTAGTATCATAGACATCTAAATCTTGTGGTTGTCTACGGCCCCAACTACGAGCTTCCTGAGCCTGACGTGGGCCGCCTGGGGGTGGTGGTGGTGGTGGTAGTGGACAGACCTCAAAACGTCGTCCTACACCTCCAGCTACTTATTCTCCTCTTCCAGCACTACCTCCCTGGGGACCACCTTGTCCCCACCTGGGGGATCCATGATCATGGAGCTACCTCTTCCATGGTGGTCCACCTACTATCTGCCTAGGGTTCTCAGCATGTCTGCTCAGGTAGTCACACGCCATGTGACCTTGCCTGTCACATACATAGAACCGACCCTATCTAGGCTAACCAGGTGTTGCCTGACCACATTCTCTGATCATGAAAATATATCCTACATCGAGATCTTGTTGACTGGAACCTACTAGTTGTGGCAAATGTCTCAGCTCTATTACACCCATTGCCACAACCAGCTATATGGCGTCCCTCTGACAGAAATCTCATTGTCACCAGTGCCTACTCTAGCACCATGGCATAGGTGGGGATGCACAAGAGTACTATGATATCATGGATCTCTCTGCAAAGTCCCTTCTCAAACTTTTGTGCTCATAAGGAGCTATCACGGATCTCATACAAAGAGTAGTGTGTAAGGTCTGTAACCCAAGTCGAGTACTCTTCCACCATCATCCCTCCCTATTGAAACTGCAATAGCTCTTTAATCTGAACAGAGAGCAAGTAGGAAGGGTAGTACTCCTCATGAAATAACTGTTGGAAGTCATCCCATGAGAGTGTCGAATCATTGTGTATCTGAGTAACTAGGCTCCACCAACGCCCAACTACTCCATGGAAAAGTCTGGATTTCAAAGCCAACATCAGATCTATTGGTGTTCGAACAAGTTTAAAGAGGTGGACCACTGACTCTAGCTAATCCTCCACTACCTAAGGATTTGGCTCACGGTGGAACCTTAGTGGTCTTTGATGTTGGAACTCACGTTGTGTGCTCATCCTGTACACATCCTCAGCCTTCTCTGCTGGGACTTTCTACTACTCAATGGGTGGAGGTACTACTACCTATCCACCTGGAGTATGGGGTTATATGATGGATCCTAAACTGAGGCCTCATCTCTCATAGGGTTTTCATCACAAATCAGAGCTAGTATCTTGGTTGGTAGTCATTGAGAAAGTATCTTGAAACTTATCAAGGAGTAACATGGTCAAATGATCATATATATATATATATATCAAGCATAAAGGGCATCTGACTCAAGAAGGATATTCAAGGACTCGATCCTATATGATTCATGTACCAATGTTCCCTACAACTAATGTCTCATCATGCCGAGTTTACAAGCAGGTAATCAGGGTCCTAGTGAATGGCTACGTCATCCACTACACCATCACTAGAGTCCCTAGCCTGAGATTCACTCTTTATACACGTTGAAACTTTTTCCCTAAACCCAACCACGACCTTATTAGGGAAACATCTAAACAACACCCCAAGGGTTGAACCACCTTTGATACCACATTATCATGACCTGACCCATGTTGGGGCTCAAGCTGCAACTACCCCAAGCCCACCTCTATAGGTTAGGGGTGGTGACAAGCAACGAAGGCACAACAAACTCAGGGAGGCCTTTTCCTAAGAACATGTACGCACACATGTAGCCAACTCAATGAAAAAGTGTAGAGGGAATGGAAAAAACAAGATAAAAATTTCTATAAAAAGGAAACCAAACATGCATAAACCTCTAAATAGTACACGTATAGAAAAGTAAACTTAAAAGGAAAAGGGAAAAAAATACATGCCCAACCAAAAAACGTTCCATAACCAGGTAGTAACTGAAAAGTAAAATTGTTGAGAGATCCCCTCATATGGAATGACACGTGTGGGAAAAGCCCATACAAGTGTAAGTATAAAAATATTCAGTATGATTCCTCAAAAAGGTGATGGGGGTGTAGTAAGAGATACACTGAAGTGGAAAGAAGTAGATAGGACAAGGTATAATAAAAGTGAGCATAACTCATCCCAACAAGAGAGTGAAGTAAAATCATCCAAAACACAAGGAGCTAGAAAATGTGTGAATATGAACTTCTCATTGAGTCTTACTACCCATAGTAGGAGAGTATACTTATCCAACCATGAGAATCTAGACACGGAAATCATGTGGAAAACCCTGCACATCTTCACCTCTTCTGGAAGGATAGTAACTAAAACCCAAGGAGTGGGTATTAAAATAGGATACATATATATTCTCAATCAAAGAATCCCAAATGAAAGAGTAATGGGATCACCAACTCACAAATCAACCCAGGAAGAAGAGTATCCAATATTTCTAGAAGTAACCATCAATGATTCCTAGCATCCCTCACATATACCCTGAACTCGCAAGTCAAAGGGTCTCAATCACCACACCTTGATACTATCTACTTTGGGTGGTTCTGTCTTACCCTCACAGTTTTAGGTCATGTCACAAGGATGCGTCTTGGTGGGGAAAGTTCCCCTCTTACTCGTGAATCCAAAATAATTTTAAATTATGTATCATCATTGATCCATAGCCAGAAAGGGTAAACCCAAAGTAGATGACCCACACCCTAGTGTGTCAGGGGGATTCCACTCTAATAGTCATCATTGAGGACCCACACCCTAGTGTGTTAGGGGGGTTCCACTCTAATTCTCGTCATAGAGGACCCAAACCCTAGTACGTTATGCGGATTCCACTCTAATTATCACTGTTGAGGACCCATACCCTGATGTGTTAAGGGGATTACACTCTTGTTAATCGAGGACCCTCGCCCTAGTGCGTAAGGGGGATACCACATGGAAGTAGCTGATAGAGGACTCATGCCCATACCGATGGGGTATTTCACTTTTATTGTCACAGAGGACCCATGCCCTAGTGCATCAGGGGATTCCACTCAAAATTCCTTGATATCATCTCCTGATCACTGTCACCATCATACATCGCCTAAAAAGATTTCATACCTAGAACATCTCACATCATACCTGAAAATACACTACGAAGGGTATAATCATGTTCTAAGTGAAAAAACACTCAGAATAGGCTACTCACGATCCAAAATCTGAGTTCATAAGAAGGAGATATGGGAAGTAGAAGATTCTTAGTGGTGCACAATGCGTATGGGGACCACACGTCCAGTGACCCCACCTCAACATCTGGCCATGTATCTATCCACTCAAGTTCTAAATAGTGATCAAGTTCCCCTAGGTGTTCCATTTTACTCTGAGAGTACATGACACCTCTATCCAAAAAGGTTTATGAGTGTATGATGGTCGTTGTTGATTTGAAGAGAAAAACATAATTCTACCAACATACCTCATCAAATGGCTCTAGATAACCAAAAGGATCACAATGTCATGATCCTTACAGGAAAACAAACATGATAGACTATTCATTCACCCGAATCGGACTCCCAGGGAATAAATGGCACTTCGCAGCATCATACATGAACGATGCTTCATGAGGCCCACACCTCAATCCCAAAACACATCATAAGAATCACACTATTGTGATCCTTAGAGAAAAATACAAGGGGTCGGCTATAATTTTTTTCCAAAATGGACACCCAGTGAAAAAAAACTACATTTCACCGCAAATGTCTCAACCAGGCCTCATGGGGCCCATGCCTTGATTTTGGTATAAGCACTCAAAATCAGTCTTGAAACTTCTACCTCAATTTCGGGGTCATAACTCTGCTGACGACACATCAATAAGACATTGGATGCTGGAGATACGTCAGATACAAGAATCTAAAAATAATAATAAATATATTATTATCATTACAATTGGAAGTTTCATGCCACTGAGGCTCAATCCTAAAATATAAAGTTCTCAAACTAGCCTCAAAAGGTCCTCCTCAAAGCAAGGGTCACATTTTCGTAGATAGCACGTTAATCGGATGCTCCATGTAGGTGTTACGTTCGAATCAGCATTAGAAAATATTATTATTATTATTATTTTAAGGCATTTTATTGACTTGCTCCATGAGTTAGAAAAAGGTACTCAAAATTGGTCTTGAAAAGACTGTATCGAAGTCAGGGTCACATTTCTGCTGACGATTCGTTAATTCAACATCTCACGGAGGAGTTATGTAAAAAAATTTATTTGAGACCCAAAATAATAATAACATTATTATATTATTATTATTATTATCTTTTTTTTACACTAAATCCAGGGGCACGAATAAGCCCCCTCCCCACTTTTCTCCAAACGGGTGGCTCGCCCCAAAATTGTATCCCCTTCTCTCTCCATGACAACCCATATCATTAATTAATATTATTAATATAAAACTCATATAAATAAAATTATGATAAGTGATCCACATGGATATTTCTATCCACCTTTCTCACACGTATATAGGGGGTGAACCTCCCCTTTTTCCTCCACGCACATCCAGCGCTCCCCCACCCCCCATCAAATTTTTATTTCTTTATTTTTTTTATTTAATTTATTATAATCCCCTCCCATACCATCTTTGACCTATTTCCATTTTTTTCCTATACAACCCTAAACTCGTACTGCTCCTCAATCGCTGCTACCTAGGAAAACACGCTGCCTCATGTTCCCCCGCATCACGCTGATTGTGCTACTCACAACCGACCACTGCATTTGGTAAGACGATGCCCTCTTCTCTATCAATTGATTGCCATCCCTCTAGCCCCTTTTTCACGACATCAAAAATTAGACACCTACTTATGTCAGATTTCTTCTGCTCATCCCGATCTGCTGCCCCTCGTAAACATCATTGTTCATATCTTGGCCAGTCAGCCTTCAATCATCGGGATAAAGGGTGTATTAGAATATATATATATATATATATACATATATTTGTGTGTGTGTGTGTGTATACATGTGTTTATATATATATATATATATATATATATGAAATAGGGGGTTTAACGGTGAGAAGAGGAGATACTGATAATTAATTTGATGATAAAATTTGCACAATCATGATAAAAAGAGATCAATGATTCAAATAATCTCAATGAATATCAAAAAGAAGTTTAATAAAATTTATGTATATTGGTAATATAATGATATGTGTGTTGAAATCATAAACTCAATAAGAGAATTCATGGGAAATTAAACAAAGTGGAGATAAAATCCACAAAGCAATAGTCCTTCCTCAAGCTTGAATCTTTTTTTGGTGAAGAACGCACTTGCCAACGGAGGGGGATATCTGTTGATTCATTGCACTTCGATTTGTATCAATCCAAGGATTTGACATTGATCCACCAAAGTAGGAATGAGAGAGCTCCACCATTAGTGGTGGAGGCTATGAGGAAACCCTAGAAAATTCTCATAACCACCTTTTTATAATAGGTCAAGGAACTACTTAATTGCACCCACCAACGGTCGCGGGATCTAAACATCTCACACCCTCTAACTTTAGGTCACACATAGTTAAAAAACTGAATTACGAACTCAACGGTGGTATCTGATTTCTAATTTGAGTCCTATTTCAATAGTTATTCAAAAAAACATTTGAAATAAAATAATTTTATTTACTTATTTTATTCACATTTACATCCTCGATGACTTTTCCTACATAAGACTCACGCCAAAAAAAGTTATACCCCACCTAGGGTAAAAGCCACAATCCAGACTCAATGGTGCTATCAGATATCTAATATGAGCAACCATTTAAGTGATATCTTGTTTCTATCACATGCATAGTATAAAATGTACTAAATATTTTTATAAAATTAATTTCAGGCACACCGGGCCTCGGAGTTTCACATCGTCTCAGTGCCTAGCTCTGGATATATATATATATATATAGAAATATTCCATAGTCTTACAAGAAAAAAATAGTGTTTCTATAGTAAATTTTTAAAAAATACCCCTATTTAAAAAAATATACTTGTTAAAACACCCCCACTTCGTTTTTGAAAACTAAATGAATTCACTTCATAACTTTATTATAAGTTAAATTTTAAATTCTCCCACAAAGATGTCTAAAACTTTTACATAAAAACATACTTTGGTTTTAAAATTTTTTATCAACTCTATAATTAAATATAGCACTTTATAAAACACTTCATATGAAACAAAGGAATTATTTTTCAAAAAATGAACCAAAAATAGATTTAAAATCAATCACTTTTTGAAATTCCCTTTTATAACCAAAATAATACCTTAAATATAAAATAAAAAAACATAACATAATAAATCACACTGAATTTACATCAATAACATCAAAGAAACATAAAATCCCTTATTAATTAATTTAAAATGAGTGGAACTCACTTTAGAAACAATTTGTAATCAATATGGGTTGAAAAAAATCTTAAATAGATGCAGTGTTGTTCATGGTATGGTTTTAAAATTTTGTAGTTTGTGTGCCAACCATGTAGTATGAACTATGAATTCCTAAAAACCATCTTCACAATATCTATATGGTTTTCTAGATCATGAAAACTAACACTTTATCCATGGTTCTTCCCCTATTTCTTACCCCAAAAACTCAATAAATATATATAACACTTTGTAAAACCTAAGGGGGAGAAAAACATCATCCAAACAATCAAAGACGAATAATATTAGGTCCCACTAGGGACTTAGATGAGAGGTTCCCTAAGAGGGGGGTGAATTAGGGTATGGAATATTATTCTAATTTAGACACTCTTACTTAAAATCTCATAGACCCTGGTGATATTGAACTCTTAAGTATAAGGGTCACTTTTACGGGTATTTTTTTCAATATTGATTTCATTATTACATCATCAATTTACTATATATTATAAATATTTATTATCCTACACTACAATAAGTAAATCTTTCATGCACATGGACACAAGTATTTTACTTAGTTCACTTATATGAGGTTAATCCGAGTATTATTCGATGATAATGTGTTATGAAAAAAAATCCACTAAGATTACCACTTTTTTGGTTAGTTCAGGTTGTTCCTATGGTAACTCCCCTTAAAATGGTTTCATGATAGTACACTACTTCTTATAGATCACTTAAGCTATTTTACATAGTACTCTTAGAAAGTATTAACAAGTTAACTCATGGGATAAAGAAAAATATCACCTATTGTTTATAGATGTAACAAATTTAGATATGGGTTCCTTTGAACACATTATTCTCATTTATAGGCCTACTATGAACATCACCATGAAAAGAATATTATTTCTAAAAAGTTTAATGGAAAACCTTATTCTAGGATAAGTATGTAACACCGTTCTAGTTTTAGAACCTAGAATTCATTTCTCTTCTTCACATTGCTACACTTAAAGAAATTTTCTTCTAATTCTTCCTCTTCTCCTTAGATATGGGAAAGAAAACTCTATCTTAATTTCTAAGATATTTCATTCCAACTCTAGTCGCTCTCTCCTTCTCATGGTAGTTCTAAATAGTTAAGATATATATATATTCGATGTAAAGGTATTTTCAATTAATAATAGAATTGATTCTTCTGTTATCCTTTTTATAAAGGATAGAACCCCATACAAGATTATTCTTACTTTAACTCTCCACAATACCTATGATCTCCATGATCTACAAAGATTTCAAAAGCAATTTTTATTGAAATATGATATATTTGTAACTTCCTTTTTCACATAAATAATTACTTCACATCATGGGTCTTCATTTTGAAAAATCAAAAAAATTTAAAATTGCTACAATTCCCTTCATTTGATTTTAGTCAATATCATGGTTTTTATTAAAAGAAACTATAATTTAGGTGAAATTTTAAATATTTTAAGCATCTTCTGATGTGGTAGGGATTCTTGATTTTCTGAAAAAGCACCACCACAGTATGTTCGCAATCACTTCATCATTTTTAGTGTTTATTATGAAAAATCACCAAGTAAAACTCCCTACTTATTAACACTACGGTGTGGTGTAGTGAATCTATAGGAAATTTCTTTTCAAAACATCCACCATATTACTCACTTCAATATTTTTCCTTACACCTATGAAACATTGATTCTTACCTTGAAAAATTCCACTACAACCACCAAAATTCCTATATATGGCTTCCCATTCATCACATGTGCTTTAGAAATCCATGATGAGGACCTCCATGGTGTGGTTCATTACAGCTTACCATTTTATTGAACCTCAATACTTCTCTATAAAAAAACTTGCACACCCACAATTTCTACCATTATTCCCATGTTTTGGCTCCTTGATTTCCATAATCATTCTCTAAATATGAAAGGACTTGTACCATGGTGTGGTACAAACCTTCTCATCATTTTAGTTGATACATCATCAAAATGTTCGTCAAAATTCTAGGTGAAATGAATTTCATGTTTTTCCCATATTTCTAGGAATTTCATAATATTTTCTTCTCAAAATTCACTAAAATTCTTATCACCATAGTGTGTACCTTATTTATATTTTTTACAGTCATAATCCAAAACTGAAATGATAAATAAAAAACCCACTACATATTAACTATGGTCATTTCCTGATATAAAATGTATTAACTAGAATCATAATGGTGTGGTCTAAGATATAGTTAAGGATTACTTCACTAAACCTCTTTTATTTTAATTTAGATAATCCCTCTTTCATGCCGAAAATAATCCAAACTCTAGGAAACTTTCATTTTTGATAATTAAATTGCATTATAAAAATAGAATTTGAACTTCCTAAATAATCCCAACTTATGGACCACTTAGGAATTTATTATATTTGGATCCAATTTATCCAGAAAATAAAAACACCTAGTATATAAAAAAAATCCAACACAAAAAAAAATCTATAATTTTCATCAATAAATCCAACTCCATATAATTAACAGTCTCTATTTTTTAAAAATACTCTAAACATCACCATGAAACACCAGTTTATTTAATAGTTTTCTTGTCAAGACTAACATACATTAACATCCATTAATCCATATATCAACCAATATTATCGATAATCAATCCTATATTGTTTATAAATCCAAAATGAACCCATAGAGATATAACAATCTCCCCCATTGTATTTTTTTTAAATAAAACACATTCTTCCTCCCTATTTGGAAATGAGATAAAAGGGGTGGAATTTAATTGAATTCAACTTTTCTCTTCCTCAAATTATGAATTCTATGGGAAGAATTATCCACTTCATATAAGTTCACACTCCCCCCTTTTCAAGAGAATACAAAAAGTTACTCACATTAGGTTATACTCCCACTTTGGAAATAATATTATCGCATAGATTTTCCCCTCTTATTTTTTAAATATAAGATTGAATCCTTTCAATCCATCAACTCATTGATTCATGTACAAGGTTTCTTACCAATATCTGGTTAGACAACCAAATTCTAGAACATCCTTTTCCTAATCTTTTGATTCAATCACTATTTAATCTTCATTGTATTAAAGTGGATAGTGAGTGATGCTCAAGAATATAATTTTTTCTATCAATAAATCTTTTAATCTTACTAAAACTAGGCTCATTTTTGGAAACAAGAGTTTAAGACATCATCCATAAAGTTATCTATGTCACTCATTGATACCAATTAATCCATAGTATCTTCAATTATTCTTTCTTCTAATTATACCTATGATTACAAACACACTCACACCAATCTATAAGTAAATAAATATCATATCACAATAGTGTGAGTCATACTACATGAATAATCAATTGATACCACTTGTTAAAAATGAATTAGTCATGCCCCTTGAACTTCAAAAACTTCATAATAATATCCAACAACATATGTTTCTTAGGATCCTTTTAATTTTTTACTTATACTCCCCATACATAATTGCATTATATATTTTAAAATTTTTCTCAGGTGTTGATACCAATTAATCATAAAAATAGTTTCTATTTAGAAGTTTTTGATACACTATGATAATAAATAGTTCATACCAAATGTTACAATATAAGAAAATGAATATTAAATTCAGTCATGTAGAATATTACAATATTTACTCATATTTAGTGGTATGATTCAACTAAATATTTATCATAATATTTCTTTTCACATGCCAGATTCATCCTTATACCATGGGTTGTTTCATGTATGACTTCGACACCATTTCTTTTCACAAATCAAGACCAAAACCATCCAAATTTTAGATTCAATGGGTATTTCCATCTCTACATGAAACTTCAAAAATTATTTATTGATTATTGGACATATCTAGTTGAGTCATATTTATAATTGATACATTTTTTAGGCCTAATACCAAATTAAGACTCAAAACATATCTAAATCCCCCTATTCCATGCACCATTCAGCCTAAACATATTTACATTTTAGCTTATTCTCATGTTCTTTTTTGGCATAATTACCCCAGGGATCTTGTCTCCCCATTAAGACTACACCACTCTAAAAAATAGTTATAAATATTAAATACATGGAGATATGGCTAAATTTTATTTTCCTTAAGTTGAAGAGGGTGGTTAGTCACCATGGACTACTATTTTCTCCTTTTTCTTCATGTTAGAGACCAATTTCATATATGAATCGGACTTAATGAAATCTAAACTCTTATCTGCTTCTTTGAATTTTTTATCTTTCTTCCTATAAACCATCTTAGTTCTTGGATAGTCCCTATAATAATTAATTGTTTTTTAGTGTGTAACTTTCCTTATGACATCCCTCTCACATAAAGTTTTCCAGTTTTAGGATCATGTGAATTCTTTTTATACTTCTGAGTTTGGGATTTTGGGTGTATCATGGATCTAATATTCTTATTAATCTTATTTTAGTATTATTATTCATCTTGATCATGAATCCTATTTTTAGGGGGTATATTTTCTATTGAATACAGGAATACTTCTTCCAATAGTCCTAGCTAAAAAACTTCTAAATTTTTCACTTGAGGGATGGTTAGCATGGTAAAAATTATTTGAATTATAACCATGCCTTCTCTATTATGTTTGTTAACATATCCTTTCACAATTTTCATTAGCATCACAATAGTTAATATATTCTAATTCTTCATAATAAAAACATGAATTTTACCCATGAATCCTAGGAAAATAGCACATGTTTCCATACAATAAATGTGTGTTCATCCAATTTACAATGCCTTTTGTAGTGAAATTACTATCTCTATTTCTAGTAACTATAAGACTCCCCCTCTTCTTATGACTTTCCATTTCTTTCTATATCTCATGCCTTATATGATTTTCATTATATCCAAAACCTACATTTCTCATATAGTATGGTATTTGTGGCATGACAATATTTTCATGATTTTCTTTTAATGAGGAACTTTACTAGAAATTAAGATTTTACCAACAGTTTGAAATCGTTGGTAAAGGCTGCCAAATCGTTGGTATACTATATACCAACGCTTTGGAAAACCGTTGGCAAGTAAGGCATGGCAATAGCCCATTACCAACAGTTTTTGTAAAACCATTGGGAAAGGCAGTTTGTAAAGAGAATTTCCAATTGTTTAGAACCGTTGGCATTACTGGAGGAATACAACACTATACCAACGGTTTACTAAAACCATTGGGAAAGGCTGTTTGTAAAGATTATTGCCAACAGTTTTACAAAATATTGGCATTGCTAGAGTATTTCAATGTTTTACCAACAGTTTACTAAAACCGTTGGTAAAAATATGTACATCACTATACCAACAATTTAGTAAACCATTGGTATAGTGTATTACCAGAATTTGATATCACCTAAAATCCTCCACTGCACACTCAACTACACACCTGCATACACTCTTAACAGCAACAAAAACACCTAATATAGCACACAAAATCACTTAAAAACATGATAATACTATAACCATGGAATGTACCACAATTATAATCATGTATATGAACCCAATTACCCTATGCAATATAGAATTCACAATTGAATTCTCAATTGAATACATGAAGAATGAATTATGTAATGAATTATGAATTATGAATCAATAACACAAACAAAATTAGTTATGTTGTATACAAAATTCTGAATTATATATAACACATATAAAATATCCTACATTTTTTATAGATTTTGCAATTAGAATAAGGGGGTATGTGGCTAATTGTAATTTTCTATCCTTGGTGTGATGTGAGATGAAACCCCATCATGGGTAGTGGGTATGAATATTTAATTAAGTCTTTGGTATTGGGTTCCCAAAGGGACTTTGGTTTGGACCTAGAACCCACTGTTTGAGGATGTGATTGAGGTGATCCATGGGGCTATGGTGTCACTATATGTATTCCTCACCACTAGGGTATTTTTATGAGACTTTGAAACTTATTTTTCAAGAATATATGTGTATCCTTGTTGACCAATTTGTTATATGGTATGCTTGAGTGTTCATAGATTTCATATGAAATCACTATATGATATTTATTTGTTGTATGTTATTGTATAGAATGAATGACCCGTGATTCAGAATTAGAACATGAGTGTTGGTGCATGTTCATGATGGGATGTCGAGACTCATTCCTAATATAATTCATGTTTTCCTATATATACTATGACCCATTGTGTTTCAATCTATTTCATCTCCTCGTACAGATCAAGAATAATAGTTAGGGTGTTTTCGTACGATTTCAAGTCATTCTGATGTCGTTCGGCATGCATTTGACCGTTAAATGCATGTTTTGGCCATTTATGACACGCGGAGTGCGTTTTCAGCCACCGTGGTCATACGAAACCTCAGATTGACATTCCATCTCACCGAACATTTCAAAATTCACCCACCCTTTGTTGTCGTTTGATTTTATGGCATTCTGAGATTGTTTGGCCGATTTCAACCACCCCACGCACGCTTTTCAAGCGCGTCGAACACCTAAAAAACACATATTCAGTCGTGTCATGCAAACCGCACGTCCGAATGACATGTCGTCTCCTTGTACCGATAAAAAATAATAATTAGGGTGTTTTCGTGTGATTTAAAGTCATATTGATGTTGTTCGGCTTGCATTTGACCGTTAACCGCATGTTTTGACCATTTACGACACGTGGAGTGCGTTTTCGGCCACCGCGGTCACACGACACCTCCAATTGACATGTTGTCTGGATAACCATTTCAAAATTCACCAACCCTTTGTTTACGTCCAATTTTATGGCATTTAGAGCTCGTTCGGCTGGTTTCGACCACCCCACGCACGCTTTTCAAGCGCACCGAAGACCTAAAAAAACACATATTCAGTCGTGCCGCGCAAACCACGTGTCCGAATAATGTTCTTTCTACTCGTACAACTCAAGAATAATAATTAGGGTGTTTTCGTGTGATTTCAAGTCATTTCGATGTCATTTGGCATGCATTTGACCGTTAAACGCATGTTTTGGCCATTTACGACACGCGGAGTGCATTTTTGGCCACCACAGTTACACGACACCTCTGATGGACGTGTCGTCTGGCCGACCATTTCACAATTCACCCACACTTTGTTGTCATCCGATTTCATGGCATTAAGAGGTCGTTCGACTAGTTTCGACCACCCCACGCACGCTTTTCAAGCGCACCGAAAACCTAAAAAATACATATTCAGTCGTTCCGCGCAAACTGCATGTCCGAATGACATGTCGTCTCCTAATACAACTCAAGAATAATAATTAGGGTGTTTTCGTGTGATTTCAAGTCATTCTCATGTCGTTCGGCATGCATTTGACCGTTAAATGCATGTTTTGGCCATTTACGACACGCCGAGTGCGTTTTTGGCCATCACGGTCACACGAAACCTCCGATTGACGTTCCACCTAGCTGACCATTTCACAATTCATCCACCCATTATTTTTGTCTGATTTAATGGCATTCCGAGGCTGTTCGTCCAGTTTCGACCACCCCACGCATGCTTTTCAAGTGCACCAAACACTTAAAAAACACATATTCAGTCCTGCTGTGCAAACCGCATGTTTGAATGACATGACGTCTCCTTTTACAGCTCAAAAATAATAATTAGGGTGTTTTAGTGTTATTTCAAGTCATTCTGATGTCGTTCGGCATGCATTTGACCCTTAAACGCATTTTTTGGCCATTTACGACACACGAAGTGCATTTTCGGCCACCGCGGTCACACGACACCTCCGATTGATGTGTTGTCTAGCCAACCATTTCAAAATTCACCCACAATTTATTGTCGTCTGATTTCATGGCATTCTGAGGTCGTTCAGCTAGTTTGGACCACCCCACGCACGCTTTTCAAGCACACCAAACACCTAAAAACCCATATTTAGCCGTGTCGCACAAACTGCACTTCCGAATGATGTTCTGTCTCATTGTAGATTTCACGAATAATAATTATGGGTGTTTTAATGTGATTTCAAGTCATTATGATGTCGTTCTTCATGCATTTGACCATTAAACGCATGTTTTGGCCATTTACGACACGCGGAGTGCGTTTTCAGCCACTGTGGTCACACAAGACCTCTGATTGATGTGTCGTCTGTCCGAGAATTTCACAATTCACCCACCCTTTGTTGTCTTCTGATTTCATGGCATTCCGAGGTCGTTCGGCCGGCTTCGACCACCCCACGCACGCTTTTCAAGCGCGCCGAACACCTAAAAAACACATATTCAGCCATGTCGTGCAAACTGTGCATCTGAATGATGTTTTGTCTCCTCGTACAGCTCACAAATAATAACTAGAGTGTTTTTGTGTTATTTTAAGTCATTCTGATGTCATTCGACATGCATTTTACCATTAAACGCATGTTTTGGCCACTTACGACACGTGAAGTGCGTTTTCGGCCACCGCGTTCACACGACACATCCGATTGGTGTGTCGTATGTCTGAAAATTTCAAAATTCACTAACCCTTTGTTTTCTTCCGATTTCATGGCATTCCGAGGTCGTTCGGCCAGTTTCGACCACCCCATGCACGCTTTTCAAGCGCGCCGAACACCTAAAAAAAACATATTCAGCCATGCCACGCAAAACACACGTCCGAATAACGTTTTGTCTCCTCGTACAGCTCAGAAATAATAATTAGGGTGTTTTTGTGTGATTTCAAGTCATTCTGATGTTGTTCAGCATGCATTTGACCGTTAACACAGGTTTTGGCCATTTACGACACGCGGAGTGCGTTTTCGGCCACTGTGATCACACGACACCTCAGATTGACGTGCCATCAGGCCGAACATTTCACAATTCACCCACCCTTTGTTTTCGTCCGATTTCATGGCATTCTGAGGTCGTCCGGCCAGTTTTGACCACCCCACACACGTTTTTTAAGTGCCCCGAACACCTAAAAACACATATTTAGCTGTTCCACGCAAACCGCGCATCTGAATGACATGTCTTCTACTCGTACACCTCAAAAATAATAATTAGGGTGTTTTTGTGCGATTTAAAGTCATTCTGGTGTCGTTCGACATGCATTTGACTGTTAAACGCATGTTTTGGCCATTTACGACACGCAGAGTGCGTTTTCGGCCACCGTGGTCACACGACAACTCCGATTGACGTGCCGTCTAGCCGACCATTTCACATTTCACCCAATATTTGTTGTCGTCCGATTTCATGGCATTCTGAGGTCGTTAGGCCAGTTTCGACCACCCCACGCACGCTTTTCAAGCGTGCCGAACACCTAAAAAACACATATTTAGCCGTGCTGTGAAAACCGTGCGTCCGAATGATGTGTCGTCTTCTCGTACAGCTCATGAATAATAATTAGGGTGTTTTTGTGTGATTTCAAGTCATTCTGATATCCTTCGGCATTCATTTGATCGTTAAACGCATGTTTTGGCCATTTACGACACGCGGACTGTGTTATCAGCCACTGCGGTCACACGACACCTTCGATTGACGTGTTGTCTAGCTGATTATTTCAAATTCACCCACCCTTTGTTTTTTTCCGATTTCATGGAATTCTGAGGTTGTTCGGCCAATTTTGACCACCCCACGCACGCTTTTCAAGCGCGCCGAACACCTAAAAAACACATATTCAGTCGTGCCTCGCAAACCGGACGTCTGAATGATGTGTCATCTCCTCATACAACTCAAGAATAATAATTAGGGTGTTTTAGGGTGATTTCAAGTCATTCTGATATCGTTCGGCATGCATTTGATCGTTAAACGCATGTTTTGGCCATTTACGACACACAGAGAGTGTTTTCATCCCCCACGGTCACACGACACCTCCGATTGACGTTCCGTCTAGCCTACCATTTTACAATTCACCCTCCATTTGTTGTCGTCCTATTTCATGGAATTCTGAGGTCGTTCGGCCGATTTTGACCACCCCGCGCACGCTTTTCAAGCGCGTCGAACACCTAAAAAACAATATTCACCCGTTCCGTGAAAACCGTGCATCTGAATGACGTGCCGTCTCCTCGTACACCTCAAGAATAATAATTAGGGTGTTTTCGTGTGATTTTAAGTCATTATGATGTCGTTCGACATGAATTTGACCGTTAAACACATGTTTTGGCCATTTACGACACGCGAAGTTCTTTTTCGGACACCACGGTCACACAACACCTCTGATTGACATTCCGTTTGGCCAAACATTTCAAAATTCACCCACCCTTTGTTTTCGTCCGATTTTATGGAATTCCGAGGCCGTTCAGCTGATTTCGACCACCCCACGCATGCTTTTCAAGCGCGTCGAACACCTAAAAAACACATATTCAGCCGTGCTGTGCAAACCGCGCATCTGAATGATGTTTCGTCTTCTCTTACATCTCACGAATAATAATTAGGATGCTTTCGTGTGATTTCAAGTCATTCTGATGTCGTTATGCATGCATTTGACCGTTAAACGCATGTTTTGTCCATTTACAACACGCGGAGTGCGTTTTCGGCCACCACGGTCACACGATACCTCTGATTGACGTGTTGTATAGTTGAAAATTTCACAATTCACCCACCCTTTGTTGTCGTCTGATTTCATGGAATTCCGAGGTCGTTTGGCCAGTTTCAACCACCCCACGCACGCTTTTAAAGCGCACTGAATACCTAAAAAACATATATTCAGTCGTGTCGTAAAAACCGCACGTCCGAATGACATGTCGTCTCCTCATACACCTCAAGAATAATAATTAGGGCGTTTTCATGTGATTTCAAGTCATTCCGATGTCGTTCTACATGCATTTGATTGTTAAAAGCATGTTTTGGCCATTTACGACACACAGAGTGCGTTTTCGGCCATCGCGGTCACACGACACCTCTGATTGATGTGTCGTCTGGACGACCATTTCACAATTCACCCACCCTTTGTTTTTTTCCGATTTCATGGCATTTCAAGGTCGTTCGGTTGGTTTTGACCACCCCACACACGCTTTTCAAGTGCGTCGAACACCTAAAAAACACAGATTCAGCCGTGCCGCACAAACCTTGCGTCTGAACGACGTTTCGTCTCCTCATATAGCTCAAGAATAATAATTAGGGTGTTTTCATGTGATTTCAAGTCATTAAGATGTCTTTCAGCATGCATTTGACCGTTAAACGCATGTTTTGGCCATTTACGACACACATACTGCATTTTCGGCCAGACGACACGTCATCGTCTCCATGCTCATCGTCAGCCCCATCCTCACCCTCAGCCCCATCCTTGCCCTCAGCCCCATCCTCACCCTCGTCCTCATCCTCATACTCTCCCTCATCCTCTTCAGCATCCTCGTCATCACCAGGAATGTCATCATCTCAACCGCCACTAGAACTTCCACCTGGTGCATTGGATAATTCACCCATCGATGACATAAATGACTGACAAGTCGCACTAGACTCTGGTGGAAGTGATGAAGATAAAGCTTTCATCAGTTTCATAAATTCTTTGTCCCTCGTTTGAACTTGTACTTCCAACTCTGTGACCCTTTTATCAAACTATCTTGCATGCTCCTTGACCTATTCCAACTCGCTGGTACTAGAATGGATACCTGGAGAGGACCAATACCTCGTCAAGACTATATTCTTACCAGGTCGGCAGCGTACTCGACCAGAGTGCTCCTCTCCCAAAACCTGATATAAATGATCGTGCGGCCCTAAATTGTCAGGCTCCTACGCATCAAGGGCCTCTAAAGCATCCTGTTGAAAATATTAATAGATTATTAAATTTCAAAATAGATATTAAACTTTTAAATAAACAAATTAAAACTTACAATCTTTTCTTGTGTCGGTTCATTAACCACATTTCCATCTTTTTTCCTTCTACTCGAGAAATAAAATTTTTCTCGAGGGATACGTATTTCAATATTCAATTTGTGATTCTGTAATGACATTGAAACAATATATAGTGCAAGTATAATAATATATTCAATATTCAATAAATCACATAATTTAAGTGTGAAATAATAAAAAGGGCAAGTCCAAAAGAAAAATTATAAACAACTATATCGTACCAGCTGCCTCTCATGATCTGAAATAGTCGTGCACCCCAAAGTGTATAGGTATTTCTTTGAATCAATGTTTTTTTTTGTTTTTTTCAGAATATTCCTAAATAATATTTAATAATAAATTAGATAATATTAATGAAAAATATGAAAACTGTCATTTAAATACCTCAAATGGGATTAATACCTTAAATTTGGCAGTCACCCAATGGGTAATCATTTGGCGATATTTCTTTATCGGGCAGTTATACACGATAGGTAATGTCTCCAGCTTCGTGCCCACTCTATCACACTAGCCAACATACATCTCATGCTTATAATCTCTCCAAAGCTCTCCTAACTCCTTTAAATGCACCTGTCATGCACCTTCACCATCCGGGAAGTTATACCGAAGTTGACACCCAATAGATTAATTAATATATAAAAAAAATACTACATTAAATACAATATATTTTTTACCCATATTTGTGCCCACGCATTATCCTTGACTTCGTGTGGAAGATGTTTCCAAGAGAGATGGCTGACCGGAATGATGTCAGAGTATTTGGCTAGCATCGCCAAAAAACCTCAACATTCCTACCTAGATTTATCAATCATCTATCCATCATCATTGTATTCAACCATCAACTGTGTCTGGCAGTTACATACCACACGCAAGTGAGTATGCCCCCTCCCCCGCCTCATATCAGTAGATGAAACTGTTATTAAAGAAAAAAAATATCAGTACAAGTTATAATAAAAATAAATTTTGGTATACAAATTTTTTAGAGTTATATAAATATACCTATGGTAGTCAGATCAATAGGCGTCACTGGATGTGCAGAAGCTGAAGGAATATCCTGTACAGGTGGAGTGTCCCTCAGTGTACGCTCCTCAGCCACATACTGTGTCAGAGCAGGAGTCGAAGAAGGTAGAATATAATAGCCCGAAGATAATGAACCAAAAGAAAAATATGATGGCACAGATGTCTGGCCAACTGGTAGTGTAAACATCGAAGGCCTAAATATCCCGTGTGTCCTTAAAGACACACCAGGATCAGAATGGGGCGTAGAAGATACGTCTGTGGTAGGGGCATAATCCAATCGGGTACGGCCAGTGGATCATCTAACTCTCTCACCACAAGCCCTTGTACCACCAGCCTCAGTACTGGTACCACCAAATGGTGGTTTAACTCTGACACCACCCCCCCTCCTACCACCAACCTCTGTACTGGGAGAAATATCAGGCTCCTTGTCAGATATCTCTCGTCTAGGGGGTGGATCCTGAAAAAAAGTTTAACACAAAAGTAAACACATGATATTATAACTTATTGAAATATATATATTTGAAATAAAATACTCACAACAGGGATGAGTGGAGGAATTCTCATCTGTGTCATGCAATGATTATTTTCTATCATATTTTTCCAACCCTCTCTTCAATGGGTGTCATTTCCTGCAATGAAAACAAATATGGAAGTAATTAGAAACAGATAACTAATGTGTAACCCAAAAAACAAAATATTGAAAATCCATTCTGATAAAAAAACATAAAGAAACAGAATATTTATGGTGTTTTGAAGGTAAGTAATAGGATACACACTCTGAATGATGTATGTGAAACATGTAGGTGAGAACACGACTACATGATTATATATATTTCCCACCACAACTTTGGGTTCACAATCAACTCTGACAATTGAGCTATTGGAGTCATCATAATTAAAAAACGGATTGCTTCCAATTGTAGTAGGGATAGTGTCAACTTCATCATCACCATCATCAAAAACATGTCTGGGATTTACTTCAATAATTAAACTGAATTTAGAATGACGATCATCTTTGACATAAAAAACTTGTTTCACCATTGATGCCAATACATATGGTTCATCGGTGGCAAGAGTGTGAGTCATGTCAATAACTCGAAATACAAAATCATCAATAAAGGTTCCTTGTCTCGTCATTGAATCAAACCATTGACATTTCATCATCGTGACTCGACCATGCGAGTAATAATCCAAAACTATTATTTTCTCCATGACTCCATAATAAGCTACATTTTCAGAACGAGGTCTATTATCCGATGAATTGGCATAACAGTCTGTTGTGGCAGTTATAATAACACCATCATGTTGTGTTCTCATGTTTCTTTCTCATTCAGTGATAATAAATTTGTATCCATTGATCACAAGTGATTTACAAGCAAGAACCATGGTATTAGGACCAAAATCCAAAGCTCTTATTTCCTAAAAAACAGAGTCTGTAGGAAAACTCGATACCTAAAATATAAACAAATAGTAACTTAATTAAATATTATTTTTATTTAGTTATTACAGAAATATTTTTACCTTCAATTTTAACCAAGCAGAAAACCCTTTGCTATGCAATGTCTCTTTCCTTCTTAAAGATAAAGAACGATGCTTTCTATATATCAATTCTTTATGTTACCTATAGATAAAAATAATAATAGTTTAACAAATATTTAAAATTACAAGAGATAAGATAATAGATACATGTAAAATTTAATTACTTGATATACTCATCGAACAAAACAAAATTGAACAACACTATGTGATGTTCCATCTCTCGCTCTTTAAGGCTTAATGTCATCAATGTATATGATCCCGAAATTCCTCCTGTCTGAGGAAGTGATGGAAAACTGGGTTCAATTTTCACATACTGTTCTTCTTCATTTCTCATTGGTCTGTTTATTCTTGTAGTAATATCATACAAATACATTGAGCAGAAATCCATACATTCTTGAGCCAAGTAACCATTCACAATAGAACCTTTAGGATAATTCCTGATCTGAACATATGATTTTAATGTGCACATGTTTCTTTCTGTTGGATACATCCAACGGAAAGCAATGGGTCCTCCAAGAATTATTTCGGTCAGAAGATGGACAGTCAGATGCAACATGCTTTTAAAAAATGATGGAGGGAATATTTTCTCTAACTCACACAAAATTAATGGTGTCTCAGCCAACAGTTTTTGCAAGAAGGATTTGGACAACCTCTTAGCACAAATATCTCTAAACAAATAGCACAACCGAATAACTGAGACTCTAACATTATTGGACAAGAGATGACAGATTGTTATTGGAATCAACTCATGCAAAAGGATGTGATAATCATGAGTCTTTAAATATTTCAGCTTCAACTATTTTCTGTTGACCCATTTTGATATATTGATTTAATAGCCATCAAGAAATTTAATAGTCTCTAGCACTTCCATAAATTGATTTTTTTCAGCAGGTGTTATCACATAAGAAGCACATGGAACCTGCCATTTATTTTCACTAATACAGACAGGATACAATTCTGGTCTGATCCTCCAATCTACCAAGTCATGCCGAGATCGTAAATCATATTTTGTCTTCCCCTTGACATTTAGAAGAATCGAAAGAAACATTTAACATATATTATTTTCAATGTGCATTATGTCTAAGCAATGACGTAAAAAGTTGGTTGACCAATACGAAAACTCAAAGAATATACTATTCTTCTTCCAATTGTAACAGGTATCATTGGAAACATTTTTCCTCTTTCTAGATTTCATTACACCCTTCCCAAATGAATAACTAAAATCTTTCAATTAATTAAGCACATCCGTTCCATACATACGCTGAGGTGGATCGTCAGTCTCCATGGTATTGTAAAATCTTCGATGATTGTTTCTATATGGATGGTTCATTGGCAAGAATTGTCGATGTCCCATAAAACTAAAACTACGATGATATTTCAGTCTTCTCAATCGAGTATTATTCATACAAACAGGACATGACAATTTTCCTTTTGTGCTCCATCCAGAAATAATTGCATAATTAGGAAAATCATTGATCATCCACATAAGAGCAACACGCATATGAAATATGTCTTTCGAACATGCATCGTATGTGGGCACACCCACATCCCAAAGAAGTTTCAACTCGTTTATTAAAGGTTGCATGTATACATCTATATCATTGTTGGGATCAGAAGGGCCAGATATCAGTATACTCAAGAAACTGTAAGGATTTTTCATATACAACCATGGGGGAAAGTTATAAATGTGTATGAAAGCTGGTCATGTGCTGTGTGAAGTAAGCATCTTCCCAAATGGATTAAAACCGTCACATGAAAGACCCAGTCTCACATTATGCACGTCGGCTGAAATTCAGGATATCAAGTATCAAATCTCTGCCATGAAAATCCATCTACAGGGTGAACCAACTCTTCATTATTATTTTTTCTCTCGGTGTCATGCCATCGCAGTTTTACTGATATTTCATCAGACATGAAAAGGTTCTGTAATCTGGGGATCAATGGAAAGTGCCACATTACATTTTATGACACATGAGATGGTGTTCCATCATCTTTTTGCTTCCATCAGGAGGTTCCACATTTTATATAATAATTTCTTTCAGCAGTTTCCTCAAAAAATAAGCTGCAATCATTCGGGCAAGCATGAATTTTTTTTGAGAATCCAAGTTCATCAACTAACTTCCATGCCATATAGTGGTTTGAGGGAATATCTACATCATCTGGAAGTAAGTCTTTCAAGAAGGTAAGAATTTAATCAATTGTAGTATTTGAAATCCCATACATAGTTTTCCCATGAAACAATTGGATTAAAAATTCCAACTTTTTCATTTTACCACATTGTCGATATACTGGATTCATCGCAGCATCATTCAATTTTTTCACCCTATCAACATCATCATTTTCATTGGACGCATCATGTGTGCTTGTATCGAAATCTTGTTGGTTGGACATCCTTTCCTTCTCATGATGCTGAATAAATGGAAACCGATCATATATCAAACTCTCCAATTCAGTCCTATCATTTGGATCATCAACATTTTGATATTCCATTTTCTCTCCATTGTGATACCACACATAATAGTTTGTTTGGAAACCATATTTGGTTATATGATAGCTAACTGCTTCACGACTCAACCAAGGTCTTCCAACACAATTAGAACATGGGCAGTGTATGCGACCACTATATGAAGCCTTTTCAAATTCAAAATCTAGAAAGCTATTCAAATTATTTTGAAAATCGTTTGAAATACGATCAGTTTCGTACATCCAACTTCTATCCATTCTGTAAAAAATTGCAATAGGTCATTTCAAAGCAATTCAATAATAATGAAGTTCAATCAAAAAAATATTTAGGTAAGTGACAATTATTTAGTTTAAATAAAATCATAACTGACACATTACTCTATATCAGAATCATATTAAGAAATACAACAAAATACAGTGTATATAAGAAAATAAGATACAGGTTGGTAGGGTGTATTCATTGAATCATGTCCCAATTGATTTTGGAGAGGGACCTTCAATAGTTATGGGTATGTATTTGATTAGAAACACCTATAAAAAGGATATCCGGGAATTGTGACGTCCCAAACTAGGATGCCACTCATTAGTGACCCGAACCCAGATGGCCACTCATTGGAGAGGGACCTTCAAGTTCTATTGTGTTTTATCTCACATACAAATAATGATTTTTGCGATGTCCAGGGTCCAGGGAGGAGGGTGGTCGGCTGTACGGGGTCCAGGGAGGAGGGTGGGGGGGCTTTCTAGGTTCCAGGAAGGAGGGGGGCTGTCCTGGGTCCAGAAAGGTGGGGGGGGGGGCTGTCCGGGGTCCAGGGAGGAGGGGGTTGTCCAAGAAGGAGGGTGGGGGATGTCCGGGGTCCAAGGAGGAGGGTGGGGGGGGCTTTCCAGGGTCCAGGAAGGAGGGGGGTTGTCTTGGGTCCAGGATGGAGGGGGTTGTCATGTGTAAATGGGACGTTTTCAGCACCTCATTTGGCCAGACATACCTTTCACCATAAGGGATTGGCCATGTATATTTACATGGCTAACCAAGTCATTTACTGTGTGTACATTCCCATGTACATTCTCAGGACACTAGATTATCGTAGACACCATGTCAACTGTTATACACACCATGTGAACCCTTATACCATATCGTCATTATTACAACCATTAATAAAAACTTATTAAACAACATCACTTGTCAAAGATAATCAAATTGAACATAAATCAATAATAATATTGGATATATCAAGTAAAATGAAGTCATACTATCTTAAATCCTAAATGACCACCCACAACCATGATTAATGAAAAAAAATATCCCCTTTAGACCAAATTAAAAGTGAAAAAAAACACATAGTTGTAGAAAACAACTTCATTTGTGTGAAGAATAATAATCTCATGGTCCTCTTGATATTTTAACCACATAGTCATGATTTTTGAGATGAACTTGTATCCATGAAACCATATGAGAAACATGATTCAATACATGTGTACTTTTTATGATTTTCCCAAGCATTTTGAGGAACCCCAAATCAGTGAAAATGGTCATTGTGTTTTAAAATGGTGATTGAATAACTCATGTATGATGTTGAAGGCAGAATGATTAATGGTTATATTATGAAAACTAATATTCATTAATATTGCGAATTTGACATTCTGTGAATTAGTTTCATGAAGAAGGAAGAAGTACTACATGGGAAAAGGAGAGGTCCCACCGAGAGTTCCCTTTGTAGATATTTTATTCATAAAGAATATTGGATTATACAGTTAAGTATTTATTATTTCTTTTGTGAAGAATAATTAGGGACCACATACTATTTTGAAAAGTTCAAGAAGATACACCATATGTTCTATTGTGAAAAGCATAGTTCTTAATGGCACACGCCATGGCACGCCATCACGCCATGGCGTGCACCAAGAAGCCGAGCGACACGCAATGGGTTCGCAATGGCTCATCTAAAAAGGCGCTCAATGGAATGTGCTATTGTGCACAATGGCACATAGTGGCATAGTGCGCACAACTACGCCAACTTGTTCGTGATTAAAAAATACCTCAAAAAAACCTCAAACGACGACCTCCACCATCGCGCAACACTATCCTCTTCCCGCGACAGCCGCATCCTAGCCCCTGGCAGATCAAGTCAAGCGGTGCGACCTAGTCATCTCCCTCGATAGCTACTTCCATACCGATCGATGACGATGACTCGACCCTCCATGTCCAGGGCAGGCATATGCATGCACACCTTGTGTGCGAACCGAACCCTAAGTAATAATTTTTATCATTCGATTTTATTTATGTTTTTACTTTTTTTCCAGTTAATGTTGTCCGCCTCTTTTCCTGTCGAGGGGCACTTTACTTTTTTTTCTACATTTTTTTTGTTTATTGTTTTTTTTTTGAGATATATGGTTTAAAATATTTAATTGTTTGTTTTAAATATTTTAGGAAATTGTTTTTTTTTGTTTATTGATTTTTTTCTACTACGTTTTTTTATTATTTATATGCGCCGCAAGTTAATATTGCCACGCGCCTTGTGCTGCGCAGTGCGCTTTTGCACTGGGGGGCCCTGTCGCCATTGTGCGTCGTGCGCTGTAAATCACTATGGTGAAAAGGATAAGTGAACAGTGTGTCATTATATATATATATATAGATTTTGATAGAAACATGATACAAACTTGTTATGTAATACACATAGTGTACAAAAATTAAGATGAATAAGATCTTCATGTTTGACATGATCTTAATGAAATGAGTTATGTTCATGAAATACTATGAATAAATATTACAAACAATTTCTTATGAGTTCATATACATGAAGCTGTAATATTTGAAGCATTGAGATTAAAAAAAACTATCAATCCTTGAAATTATAACATAAGAAAGAGACACCATGCCCTTATAAATGTATATGTGTAATGAAAACATTAATTGGACAATGTGTACACCGATGTAGTGATTTGAGTATACAATTCGTGGACTTAGTGATTTGAGTACACAATTCATGGAGTAGTGAATCATAAAATTTTCCAAAAACCCTAGAAATAGGGAATAACGGTATCCTTGAGAATAGAAGGATATCATTGAGAAGAGTTGGAAGGATATCCTTGAGAAGAGGTGGAATGAGTCTAACCTGGCAGTTGATCTGATGGAAGAGGTGCACCTGTGTTGGGGCTTCTCAAGGGCTTCTCGGAGTTGGCAATCGCTTCTGGAGAGCCACGCTATGCTTTTGGAATCGAGGGGGGGGGGGGGGTCGCCTGCTGTTTGTCGAATTTGGGCATCTTTTTCCCAATGGTTATTAAAAACCGTTGGGATATCATTGTTTTCCCAACGGTTTGATGAAACCATTGGGAAAACTCCCTCGAAAACCATCTTTACCAACGGTTTATGCAAACCGTTGGTAAAGATAACCTATACCAATGGTTCAAAACAACCGTTGTTATATAAGTGTTGGGAAAAATATGTTTTCTAGTAGTGGAATATTTATTATTCATTTAACTATCATTTATTAAAGGGTCATATTATAGAAAATTTAAATAATATTCATGTTTAGTATCACCCATTTAATTAAATTTTTCGCTTACTTTTTTTCTAAGTTTAACTCATCCTATAATTTATAGATCCTTTTTATTTTATTTTTCAAGTTAAGAATCCATATCTTTATTAATTGTCTTTCCACTAGACATATCATCCTCTAATTCATGGGATAGTTTATCCAACATATCACTCTTCTCCTTTATATTATAATTCATTTGAGTAATAGAATCTTTGAGCCATACCTTTTCTTGTTGTATTTTTGGATCTCCTCAACCACTAATAATATTTATAAAAAAAATTTATCTTTATTATGTTTCAAAATTTGAAATTATTTTGATTTCAGGATTTTCTCCTTATAATTAACATCAATTTATTATACTTTTGTGTAAATATCATTCATATCTTCATCTTGGGAATCATTTTTCTCCCTTAGTTTGATTTCAAATTCAACAAACCTTTTGTTTAAGACTTGTTAAACTCTATTACTAGAACTTAGATACAGATTTAATGAGACTTGTTATCCCCTTTAAGATTTATATTTTCTTATTAAAACTGCTAATCCATCTCCTATGATAATTAGAAAGCTTATAATTTTTACTACATAGGATCTCCTCATCATTAGTGGAACCAAAATCAATTAGAAGACTAGCCTCTTCATTAATTCCTATAGAATCATTAAATGAATGAATAGTTTCAAAATATGAATTTTTAATACCTTTCTTCTCAAGGTTGTTGACTCCATCAATTGAATATCACTCTTTCCAAATATAGTTACCTGATATAGAATTCCTCTTGAGATTTTCTTCTTCTTCTGACTTCTTCTCCTTTCATGTCTTAGAAGAATATAAGATAAAACTTAACCTTCAACTTCAAGGATCAATAAAATCAACTAATGGAATGATAAATCTAATAAAATGTAAACATATTCTATAATTACACTTATTAGGTCCCTCTAGGGTCTTAGATGAGAGGTTCCTTGAGAGGGGGTGAATTAGTGTATAGAATCATATTCTAATTTAGAAATTCTTACTTAAAATATCATAGCCTTAAGTGATCTTGACCTATTAAGTATATAAATCCCTTTTCTAGATCTTCTTTTCAATGTTGATATAATTTTTACTTTATCACTTCACCAGATATTATCAATGTTCATTATCCCTTAAAATAATAAGTAAATCATATATGAACATGGAAACAGGTATTTTACTTGTTTCACTCACACTGGGATATTCTAAAGTACATGAAATGATGATGTTTCATGCACTAGAATCTACTAATATCATTTATTTTTTTGTAGTTTTATGTTATTCCTATGGTTACTTCCTTTATGATTGTTTTGGGATAGTGTATTCATTCCCAAGGATCACTTCCCTCACTTATTATCCTTTGCACACTAATATTAGAATTGATTAACTAGTTAGATCTTACACTAAAGAACAATATCACATATTTTTTTAGATGAACCATATGTAAAGATAGGTTCCTTTGATATCATATTTATCCTTCAAAGACCTACTATGAACATCACCATGAGAATAATTTTATTTTTATGAGGTTTCATGGAAAAAAATTCTTCTAGAATAAGTTTGGAACACCTTTTCTATTTCTAAACTTGGAATTCCTTCTTATTATTTACTTTTCTACACTTGTAGTAATTTACTTCTTTTATTTATTCTTATTCTTCTCAGATATGTCATGGTAAATAGTATCTTCCTTTCACTAATATTTCATTTAACTAGGGTCTCCATCTACTTATAAAGGTATTTCTATATGGTGAATTTCTCTTTTTCTTCAATATATAGGTATTTTCAAATAATAACCACATTGATGCCCCTTATCTTCCTCATGTTCTCATTTCTGTATTGGAAAAAACCCCATGTAAGATTCTTCCTGCTTTATCTATCCATAATACCTATGATATCCATGATGTATATAGCATTAAAAAGAAATAAATATCGAAATATGATATTTTTGAAATTTCCCATTTCCACACTAATAATCGTTTTGCATCATGGGTCTTCGTTCTGTACCATGAATTTATTGAAAAAACACTAAAATTACATTACTTCAATTTTGGTTGGTATAATGGATTCCATTTGAATAGAAATTATTTATGATACATTTTTCAATGGTTCAACCATATTTCGATGTAGCGGGACTTCATAATATGATGACACATCTCCACCATGACACGTCTGACATCAATATGGTGTTTTTAACACATCAATAAACAAAAAGTCCAACTTCTTGGCACTATGAATTAGTGTAGTGAATCTCTAGAAAAACACCAAACAAAATGTCCATCACCATATCCACTTCATTGTTTTTTATTTTATCTACGAAAATTTAATGATCACTTTTAATAAGACCACTATGGACATCAAAACACCTATATAGTGATTGATATTCCTTAAATGTTTTCTAAAAATACACTATAGCGACCATAATGTAGTGGTTCATTCAAGATTCCCATTTTAGCTAACCTGAATACTTCTTGATAAAATTCCTCATAAACCTATGGTTTACATGGATATATTCAAGTATAATATTTTCATTTCTCATAGGAATTATCTCCATGTGAAATTAATTATACTATGGTATAGTGTGAACCAACTGACCATTTCGGTTGAGACTTTATCACTATGGTAGTCAAAACACCATGTAAAATTTCTTACATATCATTTCAATATTTCTAGGACTCCCCATTATTTAATGCTCTAACTTCATGGAAACACTAAACACCATGGCATGTACCATATTTTCATTTTCCATGGGTGTAATCCATAATTTAAATGATAACAAAAAATCCCACTATATCTTCATTATGGTTATTTACAAATCCAAAATAGCATAACCAACATCACCATAGCATGTTCTAAGTCATGGTGATGGTTTTTAATGAGTTCAAAGGCCTCATGGATTAATTATTTATACCTAATAACACTGTTATAGAATATATTAGGTTATATCTCTCAAGGAAAGTTTTGGTGTGTTGTGACTAAGAAGGAAAAGAAAAATAATCAATACGATAACAAAAACAGGTGATGGAAGTGGTAATTATGGTGAAACAGTGTTTGTGTAAGGAAAAAATCTAAATAGATAACAATATATCATAGATAAATATTGAAAAATAATTGGATGAGATTGGTGAATTTTATTGACTGGTTTAAAATATATTTTCCTTCATCCTTGAAAAAAAATTATTGGAACTGAATGAAAAGAAGTTAACCAAACATATTGACTACTAAACTAGTGACTGATTAACTATAAAATTTTGTCAACTATAGTTTTATTTGATTCAAAAAAATATGATTCATTTTTCACCATAATGAAATTTTCCTTTAATCCCATTCAATTACTCTTAAGATATTATCTCTTATCAAAATATTCTTAGATGATTAAGTAATCTGAAATGAGTTTTAACATGATCATCCATCCCTAATACTCAATGTTTTTCTTTGAAAAATAAAGTACCAAACAATTTAAGGGTAAGAGTAATATCTAGTTAATGAATAAAAAAATTAAGTATTAAGTATTATCTACACAATCTCATTACCCCAAAACGTTTTATCTTATGATCGTATTTAATTCAAAAAGATTTGAGAATTTTATTAAAAACAATAGATGAAAAGTGGAGAAATAGAGAGTGATAGGTATACACTATTGAAGAGAATCAAATTTCCATGATCTATTTATGATTCCCTATTTCTTGGTACTAACACAATCACTCCCAATAATGTGTGTTGATGGTGAATGATCTCTAATGATTGATTCTATTTGGATTTTTTACTGCTCCTCCAATTAATATTCATTTAATGTGACAATTCCTAAACTCAATCTCACAATAAGTAGCATTAGACTCATCTCCCTAGCCTCCATGTGGTGTAACTATCATAATATATTTCCCCCTTCATGTGACTCAAATATAATCACCCAACTAAATGTGCCCCTCTACATGTGGGAGAACTCCCAGGTCACACATTCACTCTTCTCAACACTTATAGAACACTCCAGAATCTTCCCCAACATTATTGTAGATTTATATAGAGATCATAATAAATATCACCTTTATTCAAATTTTAATTGATAATTTAGGGCTCTTGTATTTTAATTTATATTTTAGCTACCCTTTTGTATCTTTCACACTGGTAATGAAACTCGACAGCTACACTTTCTTAGGATGTTATATGACCCTAACGCATGTAGTGATACTTTCTAATGATTGTTATGAAAATAAACTAATATATATAGAATTACAAACTAATTGAAAAAATAAATTACAACAATTATATTCATGAAAAAAAATTAAAAGGTAATATTCAAATAATTTTTTATTAAAATGAAAAGAGGGAATAATGAAATAATTAAATATAAAGACCCCAAAAATTATATTTACAAATAATGTTAACTTAAAAACCAAGTAAATTTTTTTCTTAAAATAAATGAAAATTTTATTTCACAAAAAAATTCATTAATAAAAAAACAAAAACAAATATTTTTATCTAGATAATTAAATAATAAAAGATTCAACTTCAAAGTGACCGAAATCCAAGAATTATCTATTAAAATAACATTTGGGAATTCAAAACTTTAGTAATTCCATATAAAAGATGTGGCATAGTGTATCAAAAATAGGAAACATCATTTTAATTCACTAAACCCATTCTATTCATCTTTGGATAAGTCTTATGGAATTTCATTTCCTAAATAAGGAAAACTCTAGGAAATGTTTCTACATTCCATGTTCAAATTTCATTAAAAGAACTGCTTTTGATCTTCCAAAAAAACATAAATTCCAAACCACTTATAAAAATCTTCTCTTTTGAGAAAATTTCTTCAAAAACCAAAAAAAAATCCTACTGTGGAAATAAATATATTATGTACCGACCCATCTCACTCAAAATTATAGCCAAACTGGTTTATCACATGACCACAGGCATGCATCCCTATACATCATAGGTTTCTAACTAGCAGTTAAGTTCTAACAAGAAACATGGGGGGTCTATCCTATTTATCAGAGTAATACAATTTTGGAAATAATAATAAATAATTATAATCAATAATAAGAAATAACCAACAAGTAACCACATATCACATAACCAATTACCAAAACCAGGTAAGTGTCTAAAAACAAATATATTGAACATGTCAAGTCATAATAGTGTCATGTGTTAAGAGGAAACCAAAAATAAAGACCCAACTAAAAATTGTTAAAATGGGTCCTAACATAAATTCTGGTCCCTAATCCATGATCCATCCCATAAGTCCCAAATCCACCATCTTTTACTAGGATTTTCCCCTTATCCATACCTATATCTATGAAGTCTACTTGCGTGCCATTGGTAACCTAAGTAGGGTGTGAGTATAACTTAGTAACCCACCACAAATGGTGTATAAAAAAATATCTAGTCTAAAAAATAGTCTCAGTATATGTAAAAGGAATAATAGAAAAGTCTATAAATGAAAAAAGTTTTAAAAATAAATGGTTATAAATTAACCTCTTGGGACCTTGAGTTCTATTGTGACACCCAGCTAACCAAACCTACTTTGGCCCATTCCAAAAGTTTGAACCATACATCATAGGGGTTAAACAATTTAATTCATAGAGGGTTATATAATAATTAATTCAATTCAAGGTATTGAGGAGAAACATTCCATGTACCTACACCATTTTAAAACTATTAGTTCCTAGAACATCAATCCAGCATCCAAACAATGTATAACATCAGCAGTGCCTACAACATAAGTCAAGCCTAGCCCAAATATGAGAAGCTTCGGTACAATTCCTTAACCCATGCCATTATTCAAAAAATTTAAGGTTCATTTTCATTGAATTTTTAACACATTATAATAACAAAGGTGTTTCATTTCAACAATCATTGTTCACCATAGTCTAAAAAATCAACACCTTTTATCCAGTTACATAATTAAACCATTTAAACCTTTATTATTATATCATAGCTATTAAATGTTGCTTACCACTAATTAACAAATTAATCATTCTCCCCTTAACTATTTATCATTTCTTCCCTAGTCAAGTTATAAACTATTTAATTACAAATTAAATCCAATTAGCCCCTTTATACCATGATAACAATCTATGCAATAACTCTATCCAGTTTAAACTCATAAACCATTTATTCCACCATTTATAACCCATTCATACCATTTCCAAGGAATTGGAACACCTCATGGGAGGTCATTGGTCTGGTTTTATAGTTATTAATGGACCTTATGGGGTCCGTAAAGGGTATAAAACATCATTTAAATTCCTAATATATTTTTATTGTTAAAATATCCCATTTCACATCACATAAATGTAATATCACATACCATATAAAAATGAAAAATATTATGACTATAGGAATATATTTTAGACCACCTTCCTTAGGTTTGTGTAAAAACACACATCTAACATTGGCCTTTGATTCAAGATAAAATGGTTGTAACCACAAAATAAAATAACTCACTAGAAAAAGGGATCATGATTCTTATAATAAGATGAAAAAAATTTGAATCATCAATAAAATATAAGGAAACAGTCTCATAGACTGACCAAAGGATTTGAATCAAAATAAATGACAATTAAAACACCCTATAATCGAATAAGATCCACCCTTGGTAGGGGAGGGGGAGTTTGGTTCACACCCTAGGATGCTTTATGTGAAATGAGAGAGAAAACCCAGTGATTATGTATAAATTTTGGGAAGGAAAAGTGGTAAATTATCCACTTTTAATGATGTGCATGGTTTTGCTATATGGTTTTCCAAACCATGCACCAATCAGGTGAGCTCCTCTGCCCCAAAAAAATTGAAGTCTCACAGTTGTCTGGGTCACCCACACAATTTAGAAAACCATGTAAAAGTTATGTAAATGGATCTAGACTCAACCTACATGGTTTCCTAGCCACCTCAAATAGTTGCTAAAACTGTTCTCCCCCTAAAAATATGTTGCATGGTCATGGTTCATGGTTACCACTAACTGTGTGCTAACCATACATCAGGAACTGTATTATCCATTTTCCTTATTTTTAAAGTCCCAAACCCCTAGGTTTCTGCAGGTACATTCTTTACTCATGAGAATCATTCCATAAGCCGTTTAAAATGAATTTAACCAAAATTAAAATAACAACATACCTCTTCAAATGGTTGGGATATTATAACCTCCCCCACCATATAATAGCTCATCCTTGAGTTGCACTCCTTGTCATTGTTAAGCCTTCAAGTTAAAAAGGTCAAGAGATCGAGCCTACATTTTAGATTACCTCTCCTGTGTTTCCACCTAAACATCGATATGCTTCCATGGCACTCAGATCAAAGGAATAGTATTTCCCTATAGAACTTTCTCACTGTGATCCAAAATAAAAATATGATTATTCTTAAAGGAATCGTCAACCTAAAACTCAAAATCATTAACATTGATCGCATTAGAAGTTTCAGGGTGATATTTATAAAGTTGAGTCACAAGAAATTCATCATGTATATTAGTATAGTACTATTAAAGAGACAATAGATATACTACTAAACCAATCCTATCAAAAATATTAAACAACCTTGTATACCTGGGCACCAACTTACCCTACTTCTAAATCTGAAGGTGATCTAGTCTCAATAACACATGAATAAAAACATGGTCACCCTCTTAAAACATGATAAGTTGGTGGTTTTGACCAGTTTGTGACCTTTTTATGCTATGGGCTATACTCATATACTTTAAAATTAACTAGAAATGCTATAATGTATCTTATATGAGACTCATCCCAAAACAAACCTGATTTTCCCACTTCCATCCATCAAAAAGGTGATCTACATGGACTACTATACAGTGCCTTGTATAGTTCTACCTGAATAATCTACTGATAACATTTTCTATAGGTGGACTCAACAAATGCTAAGTTATTCCCATAAATTACACTAAAATTTAATATATGTGCTTTCAATGTGTCCTTTCACACCAAGATAACCTAATATTACTGATTGTTTATCTATGGGTGGTAGGTTTTACTCAAGAACAATGAAGTAAAAAAGCCTCTATAGGCCTTTCCAAAAGTTTGAAGTAAAGTATGGGTCCTTATCTAAAACAATACTCTGAGCCACCCCATTCAAACATACTACCTACCAAATATATAAGTCACCCAACTAATCAATTGTGAAATTCTCTTAAATCAATAAGAAATGGGATATATTTTTCAACCAATCCAAAATCAACAATATTGCATCACTATTTTGAGGATTCATTGGTAGTCCCACCATAAAATCCCTGGTAACATCATCCCACTTCCATTCTAGAATGGAAAAAATATGTAAAAGACCAGCATATTATTAATTCTCAACCTTCACCAGCTGATGAGTGTAGCATCATGTCACAAAACTAACAACCTCCTTCTTCATTCCCAACCACCAATAATTTCTATGAATATCGTGGCACATTTTGGTGAAACAGGGATGTACCACCCACTTTGAAGAATGAAAATCACATGTCATTTCCTCTTGCATACCTATAGGCACATAAATACAACCATGAATGTGAATAACTTCCTTATCATTGATAGTACAATCAGGAGGCGGCTCCCCACTATTTGATATCTCCCTCAACACTAGTCACTCTAGATAATCATACTTCCTACTATTAATCTAGGTCATAAGATATTATAAAACATATATAGACATAAGGGTCATATTTTCCCACTTCTCTTGAACACCTATGAGCATCTTAGTGAATAATTCCATCTTCTTCCACTCGGAACATGACACGTGAACTATTTGAGTATGTATCTTTTGACTCAAAGCAGTAGAAACACTATTTCATTTTCCCCAACATATAATATAGATTAAAATAAAGGGACTATATATACTCAACCCAACTTATTTTTTAGGGATTTAGATCATGATAATAAAAGATATATTTGAGGCTCTTAAGATTGATATAAATAGTAAGTCTTTCACCCAGAAGATAATGCAACCAACATATCAAGGAATGAACCACTGCAAAAAACTTGGGATCATGTGTAGGATGGTTCCATTCATGTGTCTTCAACTGTCCTGATCTATATGCCATGAATTGGTCTCCCTTTATAAATACTACCTCAAGTATGATCCTGGATGCATCACAATATAGATTATACTCTTTTCCAAGTTTAGGTAAGATCAGAATTGATGTTGTGTTCAAGAACCTCTTTACATCCTGAAAGGCATTCTCACATGTTCCAAACCATTAAAAATGTATAACCTTCTTAATGAATCCTAGGATAATATATTATAATTAGAAAAATTCCTTGATGGTCTTTTGGTAGTATCCTGCTAAACCCAAAAATATTCGGATGTAAAAAAAATCTTGGTTTGTTCCCAATAAATAACCACTCTAACCTTCCTAAGGTCTACTAAAACACCTTCTTCTAAGATTATGTGACCACAATAAATGAACCTTGTTGATCTAGAAATAAAACATAGATAGATCAAAGTATAGTCGATGCTCTCTCAGTGTACCAGGGATAATTTCAAGATGTTTGGCATGATAGTATCTAGATTGGGATCACACTAAGATTATATCAATAGGGACAACCAAAAAATGATCCAAGTATGGGTGAAATATTCAGTTCATCAAGTCCATAAACATAGAAGGAGCATTAATTAGCCCAAATGGCATCACAATGAACTCAAATAGACTATACTTCTAAAATAATTTTTTTTATATAATAATTTCTCACCCTCAACTGATGATACCCTAATATCATATCAATATTGAAGAATACATAGGTACACCTAAGTTAGTCAAAATGATCATTGACATGTGTAAGAGGATACTAGTTATTAATCATCCTCTATATAATATTCTAGAAATCAACACATAAACAAAACGTTATGTCATCCTTATTGAAAAACAGAATCAGGGATCCCTAAGGTGACACATGTAGATAGATGGATCCTTTAGACTCCAATTCCTCTAGTTGAGTCTTAATATCTTAATGTTCTATTGGTCCCATTATATTAGGTGGAATTGAACCTATATGAGCTCCAGTTGTCATCTCAATAGTGAACTCAATTTCTATCTCATGAGGTAACCCTCAAAACTCATTAGGAAACACATCTTGAAATTGGTCCATTGAAGGAGGTAAGATGACCTACTCTACTCCCCATCATCTAGTAAATTTCTCACAACATGATCTATGAGTTCACCCAACCACTTACATAATGGACCTATACGGCCTACCTAGATATCGCATTCCACTCAATGGATACAGTTTTCACCCTCAAGAGATTTGAAAGTCACCCTCCTATGGTAATAGTTAATGTGAACCTAGTATGAAATCAACCAGTCAATACCTAGTATCAAGTCAAAACCTAATATAAATCCATAAAAATACCCAAAGGGAATGGGACTCACCATTATTGAGGTAAAACCCCTTGCAAAGATAGACACCCTCCAATCGCACCCCCAAAGGCATGTCAAATAACAAAGGCCAAAACAATAATTTCATCAATGGACACAAACAATTCACAAACCAAGAAGATATAAAATAATTTGAATCTCATGTGTCAAATAAATCACTAGAAATAATTAAAGATACTATAAACATACTTCATATATTCTAAGACACTACCTCACTATCAATGGGTACAGGTTGAACTGCATATAGCTGACATATCCCTCTACCCTAAGCTCATATATAAGTCTTGTGTGCTTAAATACTATTATGATATGTTTGATCCTATAATTGGGTACCTAATCTTCCACCTTGACCATTACGGATAGTAGAAGTCTAACTTCTAGACTGATATGGGGTAGAAGATCCCCTTTTGATGTTCTTTATCATCTTAGGTCTTCCATCACTACCCATCTGTTGGGGGATTCTACATAACCTTTGTATGTGTCTCATCCTTCCATAAGAACAACACTCTACTAGTGTTTGAGGAAACTAACCTTTAATTTTACCAATCCTACCTCATTGATAGTATAATAATATATCACTACCCTAGGAGGTTGATCACCTCCCTTGGATACTATGCTCGCCACCACCTTAGCGAAACTTCTCATAATGATGCTTCCTACTGTCAAAGTATGTTCCATCATATCACCTAGTTGTAACTATCTACCCACAAATAGAGGCTTCCTTTAGGTTACCCTTAAATATTAGATCCTAATTCACTACCATAGTAAACTTATTCAAATGGAAAATGTTTTCTATGGAGCTAATATCACATCTAATTCCATCCTGAATATGTTTTTTCATAGATGCCTCATCCCCTACCAGTATTGGAAAAACACTTCAAGTTAGTGTAGCAGATAGTATAATCCATCAATAACATATTCCCATGATTCAAATGCATAAAATTTGTGGTCCTCTCATGTATTAAGGTCTTTAGGTAAATTTTTTCAAACTAATCCTGGAAGTCCTTCCAAAACATGCCCTCTAACTGGTCATTATAAACCTGAATATAATACCAACTCTTCACTGGTCCCAATAACATATAATACTCTAAATTAACTCTATTCTCTAAAGGAGTATTCAAGTGTCCAAGTATTGTATAGATAGACTCAATCCAGAACTCATCTACCTCAGGACCACCCTCTCCAAAAAAATATCAAAGAATATTGTAGATGGAATTACCTAGTTTGTAAAAACATACTTTTCATAGACCACAATGAATCTGTCACTCGAAAATATTTAAATATGGTGAAATTATTAGATAGCTACTCTTCCTCCTGACAAACCAGAACTAATGGGGTCTCTAGTTCCACTACCAGAGGTGAATTCTCAATAATGTACCTCTTTCTCTCTATGGGAAAACTTCATCATGGAGGAATCTCTCTATAATTCAAAAGACATATTTTAGGGAACATAACATATACCATACATGGTTACACCAAAAAAGGGTCACAACTAGCCATAAACAAGCTATTCTATATACATTATTCCAAAATACATGTCCATAACACTGTTACTACATCCAATCATCCCTATCATTAACTACTAGCTAACTTAGGGGAAAACAATCTTCCAAGTTATAATATTTAAGTTTGACAAAATTTTAATAAATATAAATAACATAACTCAATTTAAAATAGTTAAAAACCCTTTATTATAAACTATTTCTTTAAAACTGAAAAAGAAACAAAAAAATTATTTTCCACAACCTAATTTTTTTATATTTCAAAGCAACATTCCATAACATGCTTTTCTGTGTGTGACATATATGATTCATGTCACATAAATCCCTGAGTTCATAAAATGATTCATTCACACACAATACCGTATCATATTGGCCCATGATTAAATATCATAAAATAGTAACATGACTCAAAAAGTGTATCACCCAAGGTGAGATAACCTTTCAACTATACCAAGTGAATCACAAAGACAACAATCCCATCTTGGGATCTTGGGACTTCACCCACACATGGGTTAAGGCCTGAAACATCCTAGTATCTAGTATACTTCTCCTAAATAGAAAATAAATATAAAAGAAGCTGATTTACTGATACCACATTAAAACATCAAGGTCCTTCTTACTCAAACTAATAGTTGAACCAGTTTGTCACATGATCTCAGGCATGCCTCCCCATATTCTAGTGTCTACCTAATAGCTTCAAGGGTATAATTAGAAATGTGGGGATATTATATCCTCTTTATCATAGTAATTCAAATTTGGAAATAATATTTAATAACAATAAGAAATAATTATAAATAACCATCAGGAAACCACATTTCACATAACAAATTACCAAAAATGGGTAAGTTCCCAAAAAACAATACATTTAACAGGTAATATTGTAACAGTTTCATGTGTCAAGAGGAAACCCAAAAGAAAGAAACATATTAAAATCCCAAAAATAGTTCATGCAATCAAGTCTAGTCCCCTTATCCATTCTCCATCTCGTAAGTCCCAAATCATTCATCTATCACATGACCTTTTCCCTTATCCAGACCTATAAACACGTTGTATACTTGGGTAATATCGGTGGCCAAAGAAGTGAGTGAGTAAAACTCAATAGGACACCACCAATGGTTTATAGTGAATTATCCAGTCTAAAAAACATTTAAGTAAATGTACAATTAATAATGGACAAAGATGTTAACAAAAATAGGTTTTAAAAATAAACAATTATCAATTATAATTTTGGGCCATTGGGTTCCCCCATGACACCCAACTAACCAAAAATACTTTAGGAAACTCTATAATTATTAACCATTTATCATTGTGGTTAATAAATTTAAGTAATAGAGGAAAGTTTATTAATCAATTCAGTTAAAGGTACCAAGGAGAATCAGTCCAAGTACCTACACCATGTCAAAAAATTTAGTGCTCAAAGCATCAAACATTAATTCAAACCATTTATAACATTGGATGTGACCAAAGCATCAATATGGCCCTGAAAAAAGATGATGATCCTAGGTACAACATCCTAACTCATACCATTATTCACAATTTCCAAGATTCATCATCATTTAACTTTTAACACATTATAATAACAAAGATGTTCCATTTCAACAATCACTATTTACCATTGTCTAACATACTTAGTACCATTTACCCAGTTAAAAAATTCAACATTTTAATCCTTTATTATAATATCACATTTGTTAAATCTTCTTTAACACCATTTAATAATTAAATTATTCCCAGTTAACTATTTACTATCTCTTCCCTTGTCAATTCATAAACCATTTAATTCTAAATTAAATCCAACCCACCCCTCATGACATGCTAATAATCCATGAAATAATTATAAATAGTATAAAATCATAAACCCTCTAACCCACTATTTAAAACCCATTAATATCATTTCCAAGGAACTAGAACACCCCATGGGTTGTTGTAAGTTTGGTCTCATAGTTATTAACGGACTCGATGGGGGCCATTAAGGATCTATCATATCATTTAAAATCCCAATCTATTTTTTTATTCAAAGAAATAATTTTATATCACATCATCATAACATCACATAACACATAAATGTGAATAGTATCAATACTATGGGAAATATCTTATAGATCCCCTAATTTATGTTTTTATAAACACTCATCCAACCTTGTCATTTGATTAATCTTAAAATGGACAGAAACACAAAAGAAAATAAATCCCTGGAAAAAGAGCTCATGAGACTTAAAATAATATGAAAAACCAAGCTATGAATCATCTTGAAAATAGAATAAAATAAAATTATAGACTTTCTCAATGATTCAAATCATAAGAAATGGAAATTTAAACACCCTAGATTAAAGGAGATTCTCCCCTGGGGGAAGAGTGAGCGTTTATTTTTCACCCTAGGTTGCTGGGAGTGAAATATGGGAGAAATATGAGTGAATAAATATAAAGGTCAAGAGGAAAAGTGGTAAATCCACCACTTTTAATGAGGTTAATGGTTTGGATGTATGGTTTTTTAAACTGTGTGCCAACCGTGTGAGCTCATCTGTCTAAGGAAAACTCAAGTTCCACGGTTGTCTAGGACACCTGAATTGTTTGGAAAACCATACGGATACCATGTGAATGTCTCTAGACTCAACCCACACCATTTCCAAGACACCTCTCATGGTGTGTCAAATAGTCCCCCCCAAACTATGTCGCATAGTCATGGTGCATGGTTAGCACTAATTGTGATCTAACATTTCTCTATGTGCTATAAGATCCATTTACCATTTTTTCATGTCCTGAACCCTCAAGACGCTCTGGATTCCTTCCCTACTCCAAAGAATCATTCAAAAAGCTATTTTAAACGTAATTAACCAAAATTAAAATAACAATGTACTACATAAAAGAATAAATATATTAAAAAATCCAACCCAACAACCTTCAACACTTGTTAAAAAAACTAAATTATTCAATTCAAAAGATTCATTTGTCAACAATAATCTAAAAATTCCTAAGAAACACCACTTTATTGAATAGGTTCCTTCTCAAGAATAAAATCCATTAACATTAATTTGGATATATATCAAACCATATTACCATCAATCAATCCAATATTATTAAAAATCAATGCAATATCATTAAAAAATCTAACATTAAACCCTGGGATCCGATAAATCCAAATTCAAGACTCAAATCCCAACTACCGATGGTAACTCAAGATTTAACCCATAAGATCCAATAAAACTAAATTCAAGACTCAAATCCCAACTACCCATGGTTACTCAAGGTTTCGAATGAGAAAGAGCAAGCTAGACACTCCCCACACCCACCTCTCAAGTTTTAACATTTCTATCTTTATGCTAATAAGGCACTCTCAAATAAAAAGAGGTCACTCTGATACTATTTATTCAAAAAACAACATGGGATTACTTACCACATCACCCAGATTAGCCCAAAAGAAGGCCTGGAGAACATATCTGATCACCATAGGTTGGAGAAAAGTGTCAGAGCACTAAATATATAATCGATTGGAACAATTTCAAACATAAATCAAAGTAAACATGGTAGAAGATCTTTACCAAAAATATAGCAAGGTTCATCGATGCATTAGACATCTATAAATAATAAAATAAGAAGATACAAATAAATAAATGACCCAAACAAGTCAGAAACATTAAAAATGAATGTTTCAAATCATTTACAAGAAATATAAAATAATTATCCAAGATAAATATGAAAAAAAATCCAAAAAATGGAAACTAAATACAAATAAACTTATGGTTAACTTTAAAGATACACCAATATCCAAAAATAAATAAATAGCTTAAAACATCTACTCGAACTCCTCTATATGACCCATGGTCACAACCCATTTCTAGGAAAACCATCGAAGGACCAGGAGAATAGAATCCCATCTAGAACAAAACCTGAAACCTGTATAAAATAAGTAAACTACATACACAAAAACACAGATGATTTAATATACCAGGTGTGATAAAATAGACCTTAAGGGATATCACCAAGGATATTATGACGTTTATTTCATAAAAAAGTCCATAAATTTTAGTTTTGAATATAATAATAAATTGGGTTTTTCATTTTAAATGGTGTAAATGAAATTGAAAAATATTCCTTCAGTCCCAAATAAGTAATCACCTACTCTTATGTAAAACCAAATGAAATTACTCCTTAATAAAATAAATAAATTTTAAAACATCTAAAATGAAGGAATTTGGGATTATTAAAAAATAAATAAATTCCTTTTTATTAATTTTTAAATCATTCACAAAAAATCATCCACAAAAAATCATTTATCTTTCATTTGAAAACATATTTCTAATAAAAACCCTTTTAAAATCATTTATAAAATAACCCAACCATAAAATATTGAAAGCACAATTCAATAAGGAATAACTATATCAAAGAAACATAAAAATATAAAATAATGAAAACATAAATTATTCTATAAAAAATAGGTATAAGGGGATTCAATAAAATGTGAGGTGGGAATCCCCTATATATAATCATCAATAAAGAAATTATTTTCAAGGGAAACTCCATAGTTCTTAAAGTGGGATGATCCTAACAATATATAACAACATGGAACCAACTTCTAGACTATTTTTTATCCAAACCAAACCATAATCCACCAAATGTTTCCACATCAACCTCCTAAAGGGAACCACCTATCCCTAACCCAACACTCAATTATGGGACACTAGGTACTATTTTATCTAGTATAATATAGTATAAATCAACATATCTCACTTAATTACCTAGGTTCCTAAGACATAATCAAGTGGAGGTAAGAAAACAATCAAGATAAGGTCAATATATACATAAACATAGCATAAAAAATACATATCACCTCACATATAACTCCCTCACATGAAACAAACCCTATTTCACATCATATAATCGCCATAAAAATAACACACAACATCTAAAGTGTGAAAACAAGAACTAATGGTACAAATTATCATCTCATAATCATGGATAAACTCATTTTATAAAGTTCCAAAAGGGACTTTAAAAAAACCTGACTTGGGGTGCCAAGTAATTTTTATTTTGTGAAAATTTCCCTCCCAAAAAATCCTTTAGAAACTACATAAAGAGAAACATCCCTTTTACTACTAAAAAATCCTCTAAAAACATAGTTCTTTTATTTTAGATTCAAAAATGTCCAAATACCTTTATTTCCATCAAAATCATTAAAAATTTCCCCATAGAAATTTTCCAAAATGGCTTGGCATGGTTAACTTGTTAATTTCAAAACAATACATTAATTTCAATGACAAAACCCTTTATTCCAAGTCTTAAAAAATCAAGAAAATATTTTAAAAACTTTTAATGGATAATATATCTATGTGTACATCTATATAATATGAATTTATAAATCCTAATAATTTCATGAATTGCAAAATAAGATAATGTGATAGAAACACCTACCTTAATCAATGAGGAAATCAATCACCTTCAATAGAGAAACCCACACTAAGTAAGGAACCTCCCTTTAAAAACCCAAATCAACAAAAACCCTAAGTTTAGTTTGAACTAAAACCTAAATTCCACTTATACAGTGATCGGGGTTTCAGGAAGAAATAAAAACATATGGGAATGGAAATAAGGAAGAGAGTATTAGAAAAAGATGAAGAAGATAATGAATTTTCCTTGAAAAAATACTATAAATCCACAGATATGAGACTAAAATTTGAAAAATAATGGATGAAGAGATCTCCCTTGAGATATTTAGACACCATTCATGTGAATATGAGGGTAAATGAGGGCCAATATCCTAAAAATTGAAATGGAAAATGTGTCAATTTTCTTTTTAAATGAAACAATATAGGTTGTATTGTTTATGATTCATATTCAGGTAAAAAATGAGCTAACTATTTGAGTGCCACTAAAAGTAACCCCCACTCCAAAAATATTTTTCCCACGATATTTTTCAAAACTTGCACCCAACATTTGGAACCCACTACAAAAGACTTCATAACCTCACACATTTCCTATTGGAACCTACCAAAATTTCAGCAATTATTTGATAATTGTGTAGAAGAATAAACCATTTAAAAACATAAAATTTCAGGTCCAAGACTCCTAAAAATTTAAAACAACCCATAATTAACTAATATTTAAAATATTAGTGACATAAGGGTTTCACACCATGCACAAAAAATTGTATTTCCTCCTTTCACTAATAGCATTCCACTATTGTATATAAGGAGGAGGGAGTTGATATAGTATCCCAAACTCCCTTAGATAATCAATGAACCCTTAGTTAAGATACGCCTACCATAGTCTGAGTAGAGTTTCTTTATATTCTTACCAAGATGATTCACTACTTAATTCATGTAATCCTTTAATTTATCAATTTATTCTAACTTATACCTCATTAGGTAAACATATCTATATCTACTAAAGTCATCAATAAAATTTATGAAGTAAGTGTATCTTCCTCTAGCTTCGACTGGAAAAGGTCCATATAAATACATATAAACTAATTACATAAGTTCAATGTCCCTTTAACAATTTAAACTAAATGAATCATTGTTCATTTTTCATTAAAAACAAACATGTTTTATATACAAGGTTTTTAGTTTAAAAGAATCTGAATATCCCGCTTTCTATAATTGTGTTAAACACTACTCATTTACATGACCAAGATAGTGATTCCATAACTTGGTGTGATTTGAGTCATCCAAACCTAATTCATTTTCAATTTTCAACACATTATTCCAATATTAAAGTAAAAAATACCATTATTTAAATTTTCATCCCATAACATATGTTATATTTATAAAAGTAATAGCTCTTATTTTTGAATGTGATAATAAATACATCTATAACTAAATTGGACACAGATATAATGTTTTTTGTTACACTGGTCACATAATAAAAATTATTTAAAATTATAATTAATCCTATTTTCTTTGAGATATGATAGTCTCTAATATCCAACATAGCCATTATTTCTCCATTGGTAGTTTAAAGATTATCCTCACCCTTAAAACCTTCCAAAATCTACTTAGTTTCAATATTTGGATAAAAATATGAGTACCACATGCTATATCTATTCTTGACTAAGGTGAATTTGTTTTTCCAATATCACTTATTTATATAATCATAATATAATTCATTATTTTTATTAACTGGTCCCTTGATCCTCTACCTCTTTGCAGGATGGTGTCAATGTGCCTTAGACTTGGTGTTGCTATTAGGGATTTTTTTCCTTTCCCTTCCTATTTTTCACCATAAATAAAAAATGGTTTTCATGATTTATATCCTTATACACCAAATGAATCAAAATCATGAGATCCAATAGAATATCTTCAATATTGATCATGTTGAAATTCATAATAAAATTAGAGAATCTCTAAGTAAGTGAGGGGGCATGTGGTCTGTGCACAATTCCATAGGTATATTAAAACCTAGAATCTCCAAATTATCAATGTATCCAATTATATTGACTCTATGAGGTCCAAATGGTGCACCATCTCTAATATTTCATGTAAATAGTGCCTTAGAGATTAGGAACTTATTTTGTCTTTCTTTCTCCTAATAAAGATCAAGGAGGTGAGACAATATGGTGTATCCATACACGTCTACATGCAACTTATGTGGCTAAATATCATAAATGATGACATAATTAATTGTATACAAAATTTATCCCCCATATATTTCTAGAATATATAATGATCCTCCTCTATAGCCTTATTATAAGGCTCTATAAGAACTAGGGATGCCAGAATATAGAACTTCTACTCTTTGTGTAGTACGATGTGAAAGCACCTATACCACTCCTAGAAGTTCAAAATGGTCAAGATATTGTATTTCCCCAATATCAATCATATGGATAGTGTCATGTTTGAATTAAAATTAATTCTTGAAAATAAATAAAATAATATTTTTTACTTTATCTTGATTATTAAATGTGACATACTAAATTTTATTTCATCATTATCTTGTTATTTTACCAAATACCAATAACAATCACCATTGGATAAAAAATATCATGTTTCATGAATATTATACTGGAAAGGATCCATAACCCCCTTATCATAACCCAAATGAGGTCCTGGTCAAATTATTATAGGGTATTTATTTAGGTGTTCTTTCCAACTACATTAACTCATAGTTCCATCATATGTTGAGTAGACACCTCAATCCTAAAATCCTTTTCTTTTATTTCCATATCCCTTGACTCTAAGTTTCACCAAATATTGTGAGAGAAAATAATATTGATGAAAAAAATTTTAATTAAAATCAACACTTTCATCAGAACTACTTGATAAATGAAAGTGTGTCGACAAGGGCCAGACCAACACTTAGATCTATGGTTATATTCTAATTCAAGTAGTGGAAAGAGATATCTAACATAATATTTTTATTCAGGGATTTTTATTTAACTTATGTGTAAATATCCTTTATTTTATTCTTTTACATTCTTGTTAATATTATATTTATTTTACAAAACTAATTAACCATTTCCTGATAAAAAAAATTAAACACAATCCCTTGATTTTATTTTATCATAGCATGATAGTTATTTTAATTTATTTATATTATTGTGTTTAAACATAAAATAAAAATTAAATTGCATAAGTAAATAAATAAAATAAGTAATAAATAAAATAAATATGTGGTATGATTTTGATCCTTAACTAATGATTGAATTATCAGGTGGATAATAAACTAGCCCTTAGCCCTAGGGGAAGTAACTTTTTAATCCCATGCATTTCCTCAAGTTGTAGCATTAATCCTTTAACTTGTATATCTTCTTGGTTGGTTTCTCCTATGCTCTGTCTTTAACTATCACCTATTTATTGTAGCTCCTTCACTTATATATGCTTATTCACTCACAGGTGAGGGGAACCAGTGATTTAGGGTTAACTAAAATTAAATATGCACGTGCCAGTTCTTATGAAATAAAGAGGAAGGAATGATACATAGATCATCATGTTTAATTTATTAATAAATCTCTCACAAACACTATGCAATAAATAATTTAATTAAATATAAAACCAACACATTCATATGATAATCAATATCATGATCATCCACATTATGAAACAACCATTCAATTAAACTAACTTGCATTCATTTCAATTCATTCTTTATTAAGATAAATTTCTCAAATTTATATTAAATAATATTAATCATTAATTTATTATTTATCTTAATTATCCATTAATATAGTCCTTAATATTCCTCCTAATGACTTGGATTTTCTATGTATTATTTTTTTGATATTATATGGATTATTTTTGAGACCAAGTGCTAAGATGACTTGCCATTTCAAGGCCCGGTGTACTCATAATAATTATTTGAAATATATTAAATATCACACACATGTAGTTTTCTGAAAAAAGCTGAATAAATCCCAATAATGGGGCTCATATCAAATATTTTAGGGCACTTTTGAATTCAAAATATGGTTATTACCCTAGGCACGACATAATCTTTGTCGGTGTAGGCCATTTGTGAAAAAGTCATTGCGGGTGTAAATAAATAAAATAAATTAATAAATTTATTTATTTTGTTTATTTTAATGTAGTAACTATTTTATCTTATAAACATAAAATTATAATATTTTCTTAGGGTTGGTATCTCAACCCCTGGAGATTCAGATAACAGTTGGAGATATTTCTTGTTGAATGATGATAGATCAAGATCGGATCATGGATTGTTGCGCCAATGGAGTTCATGGATCTCATCAATGATGGAAACACAACCATTATTCATCAAAGATAGTTCCAAAATCTAGGTAGGATTTTTTTCATGATTTAAATCCCATTCATTAATCCTGAATGAACTCTGATTAATTCAACCAACAGAATTTATATTTTTATCATCAGTAGAATTAAATTGATAGAGTTATTATTTGTTCATTTTGATTTATTCCACTTCATTTGTCATCTTCTACGAAAATGGGTCAAGGACAAATGAAAAATGGTGGAGGTTTATTCCTCATGTTTTTTGGATTATGGATTTTCTTCCTTATTTATGTGTTCGATCATCATTGATATTTCTTTTGGCCAACGGTTCAACCAATACTCGGTTCCCAATCATTGTGCAAATATTCTTCGGCCCAATGGATCGAAACTGTGAGTACAAAACCTGATGGTAGTGGTGGTTTGAGAATCAATGATGTTGATGGATGTATTGATGGAGAAAGAGACTGAATCAGGTGTTCTTCATTCTAGCGACACATGGTAGAGCTACGGATGGTGCGAGCGGATGACTCCCAAGCAGATTCAGAGTCTAGAATCTTGAGATATAGCAACTTAAGGCTTGGTTGACCTCTGATCTATAGAATTAGGTCAGGACAATGACTCTATAGAAATAGTGGATGATGCGGTGGAGGAACCAGTGGATCTCGAAAATTCTACATTACACGATGTGTAATGCGGCATTACACACCGTGTGGGGCCCCCTTGTTGCAATGCTAGGGTTTCGACTGGAGTTATGTATCACATGTCATGTGACCCCTCTGTGATGGCTTGGTGTGTACTTTGGAAAGTACATAGACATGAGAAAGTACACAGCTAGAGGAATTCCATGTACTTGGACATGGACATGGCTAGGCGCACACAGACACGACCACTTATACACAAGTTGGTACACGGGCAGGAAAAAGCACATCAACATGGCCAACAGCACACGGGAAGGTTTTGAGTGAACTATAAACATTGTGTACTCCTTCTACACACTATTTGTCTTAATATTTATGTGTTTTCTGAGGCTTTACCAAATGGGAAAACTTTGTTAAATCTAGACACACTATTTACCCCTAGTACAAGTCGTGTACTCCCCTTCAAGAGTGTTTGTAGCACTTTTTTTCATTAGTTTGGAATAGTCTTAGTTGAGTTTGTTCCCTCAGTCCATTACCTAGAGGGTACATTATTACATTACATCAACATCACAGAATTATGATCCCATCTAGAGGTCGAGCCTCAGATAGAGTTGCGATGTCCCTCCATGAAACTAGATTGTGGTCTCTATCATATTTTTTCCTAGGTGGGGTTGGTGGAATTGGTGTGAGCTCCCTGAGAAGGGCATTGATCCTCCATCTAGTAGGGCATATTGGTAGTGTAACACCCCATTGTTTGAAAATAAATATTAAATGCATGAAATTCTAAGTCTCTACAAAACACCACTTTCTTATAACCTAGCCAATAAAAATAATTTTTCCACCTCTGTTGTTTGAATACATGGTTGTGTTCAGTAAGATATTCAGATTCTAATAAGACAAAATTAAATTTTTGTGAATAGTATCATGCCCATATGAATAGTAACACACCTTGTGAATAATAATGAATATTAAATTAGAAAAAAAAATAGAAACTTTACCCACGAATGTATAAATACAATTTATACATCTTAAAAGTGAAAAATGATCATAGTATAAGTTTTGGTATTTTTGTATGTCATAAATATTTTAATTAAATTTTTTTGATTAATTTAATAATATAAAATGGAAATATATTTTAATAAAATGCAATAATAAATCGTTACTTTATTGTATTATGGTTATAATATAATTCTATGGGACCTTGGTTAATTTATCAAGGTGTTATAAAACGAGTTATAGTTTTAAAGTAGTTTTTTTGGAATAAATTATGATTTTATTTAAAAAATAAATTAAGAATATTTAAAAAATTATTTTCAAAAAATGGAGTTCATTTTTTAATTCTACATGTCGAAAAAAGGTTAGGGTGATTTTTTGGAATTTTTCTAAAATACTTGAATTTTAGGTGAATAGTAAAATATGATAATTTACGATAAATGCTAAATACACGATTTACCGAGTCATAGGTGAGATAAGGATGATTTAAGACCACTTGGTTTGAACTTAAATTCACATATTACTATTTTTGGTCATAATAATCAATACTATTGGCTGCCTTTCACAAAATAATAAAATAATGATTAAGATATTCAAACAATACTCCTCTCATCCACTATAAAAATCTCCCATCACTCCCTCTTCTCTTCACTCCTCTAAGACTTGAATCTACTCAAATTTCTGCCCAAATACTATTCCCTAGTCACTCCCCACGTCCAAGAGATCTTGGTCTTTCCAAAAGACAAAAACGCATTCCCTTAAAGAGATTCTTAATGAGGTGGATTCAAGAGGTAAATTCACATTTTATTTCTTTCATTTTCATTTCAAGTTTTTTTCTATTGTTATCCTCTCCTCACCTCCTCTTTCAAAATATCATGATAACTACATTATCATTTATATACTGTAATTATATCATATTAATGTAATAACCATCATCAATATCCTTACTCTCTCTCTTTTATTTTATAAATGAAATCATCGTCCATGAGGTGCCAATTTACAACCTTCGTGGTTGACAAAGTTTTGTTCTTTACTTTCTCCTTCATTACTGGTCATGAAACCATTTTTATGGTTTAACCAGACTATAATATATGTATTATAACCTATTTAATATTCATTAACCACAATATGTACATAATGTCAAATCATATTACCAAACTACTTCCTACTAATCAAAATACCACTAAAATAATCTAAGTGATTGTCATTAATATTTCATCTAATGATTCATACTAATGACATGTAACCAAATGATTTAAATTACCATTAACACCTATTTATGTTCCTAAATAATATTTAAATTCAATTCTAGATATTTACATCCATTCCACATGAAATCCATTACATAAAAACAAGTGAACTGATTATGAAAATCAAAAAAATGAACACTCCAGAATGACAGACTTCAATATTATAACTTATCAATAAGGATATAAATGAACTAAAAAACTATGATAAACTAAATAAATGTCTAATATTTTTTTAGTCAAGATATTAATGAGTATAATTTCATATTCTATGACCATAAGGTCAAGAGCGAAACATTTGGACTTAAGGTAAGGGTTTTTCTTCCTGAACCACCATTTTCATTTGGGTTACTTTTACTATCTACTTTCCTCAATTAAATTATTATTAATTCATATATAATCCTCATAATTTTTGTTTTAATGTTATATATATGTGTCCAAAACATAATTATACCTTCATTTATGTGGAGTTATATGTTTTTTTAAAGGATCTTTCAAAACTTCTTCCCGAAATACAAGCTCGTTTCAAAGGAATTCCCCGAATTTTACCTATTTTCAAGGGAACTCTATAATATGTTTTAAGAAACCATTATTTTATGAAAACACTCATTTTATTATGAAAAAACTATATTATTTAACTTCTAGTTTTAGACCAATATTTTTCCAAAATAACTCTTCTTTTCAAAGTAAAAGAGTATTTATCTCAAGAATTACTCGATGATTTTATAAAAATATTTTCATTTGTTTCAAAACTCTTATTGATTCTTATGTATAAATGGAACTAATATTTAATGATATCATCTACCATTTTTTAATGGTTTATTATTATTTTGAAAATGGATATTCTTTTTGGAAACCATTCACCATATTGCTCAGAATGGTTAGTGTTTATGTTTAATGATTGAAGAAGGTTAGTTACATTTCATATGATAGTATCAATATGAATATATATGTGTTTTATGTTTATCCCCACTCATATGAGGAATTAATTAGACTTATTATGTGATGTGCGGGTCCCACTATATCCCCTCGATGCATTGTTAGGTCTCATGAGATAAATAGGTGTGGACTTGGCTGAGGCCTTGCCCATTTTGAGATATGGTTTTGGTCGAGGCCTTAATATTTTTAGACGTCTTGGACGAGGCCTTGAAAATATGTTTTAGAATGTCTTGAATATCAACTTACCTCATTATGAAGATATAAATTGATAGTTCATGTGGTTATTATACTAGTAGAATACCCATGATTATGTTCTATTATGGAAATATTTACTCAACTCATATTCTTGCCATATTATGTTCGAGTTTATTTTTAAAGGCATGTGTTTTCAGTTATTCACCATGTCTAATGTTTATGTTATCTTTTACTGTATTTCTTACTCTTACTGAGCATTTGAGCTCACCCATTTCTTATGTTTCATTTTCCTAGGATATGAAGAAGTAAATTATGAATGACTTGCAGTCATAATCTAGGAGGCATGGATGTTTCTAATGGAATTAATTAGTGTTGTATTTACTTTCATAGTATAATGTTGAACTTATATATATATATATATTGTTTAAAAACATATAAAAATATTCATTCCTTTAGGATAATACTTTATTTTAATCATGCCAATTTAATGTAATGAGGCACCGGCTCCAGGAAACTGGGGTCGGGTCTTTATAGTTGGCATTATAGGAAGTTTAGTAGAAAACTTAGAAATTAGATTTAGAAAATATTGATTAGGGAAGAAACTCCTAAGATAGTATTTGAGGATAAATTTACAATAACATCCTAGTATTTTGGTAAGGAATGTATTATGTTGATCTTTCTAACAAATACATCCCTGTCTGGATACTATAAGTGGATGTGGTTCTGGCACAGATGTACTTAGGAGTAAAAACCCTGACATGGAGTTTCAGGCTTGACCCTGGGTATCCTAGTACATAATAATGGGCCTTACTGCACACCTGGTTTGAAACTCTCAAAGTATATAATTAGGACAATTCACATTTTATTTACAATCCATTATGAATGATTTAAATGTAAATGTTTCCTCAAAGAAACCATGTTTGTGATTATGAGATTATCCATGCAGAGTATTTCAATCTATGCTAAGTATTTTTTCTAAGTTAAGATTATACATTATGATTGATAACCTAATCTAGTGTATTCCATTATCTAGAAATGGAACCTAGTGTAAGAAATGGAAACTTCATGAACACATGTATCCCATGTAGGGATTTCCCTCTCATATAAGATAATGATGTTGTCTTTGGAGCTGAAACTGGTATAGACCAACTTATAACTACACTAGGGAAACTTACTCAGGTTATGAACAATAACCTTACCTGTATAGAGCATTTGGATCCACCATGTGGAGGAGCTATGTTATATCTCCTTAGGCGTCAACTACCTCCATCATTCAATGTGACTACAAACCCCTTTGTAGTTGAGTAGTGGATAAGTTCCTTAGAGAAGATATTTATCACTTTGGGACATAACAAAATAGATAAGGTCATCACGGTAGTTTATCCTCTATCAGGATATGTGTATTAATGGTGGTTGTTAATCCAAAATTCAAAGTAGGAGGAAGTGATAGAAGAGATGGAATAAAGGGAGTTTAAGGAAATCTTCCTAGAGAAATACTTTCCTCATGAACAACAAGCGAATATGGAAAGGTAGTTTCTGAATTTTAGGGAAAAGGAATATGATAATGTTACAAAGTATGAAGATAAATTCACAAGCTTATCAAGGCATGTTGTGTACTACATAAAAAATCCAAGGGGAAAAATTGATCGATTCTTTGATGGCCTAAATCCATTATTCTGACGGGAATTGGTCTCCCAAATTTTCTCATCATATGAAGATATAGTTTCATGTTCTATCAAGTTATAAAAGGAGTTCTCTAAATCTTTTGACTTTAAGGGAAAGAAATTGAAGAAGAGAGTTGCTATAAACTCTGGAAAAGGAAATAAGGAAATGGGGAAGAAGGGAAGAGTTGAATTTCTACCCTGTGATAATTGTGGAAGGAAACACCTAGGTTCCTGATTAAAAGGAAAAGAAGTATGCCAAAAATGTGGACAGAAATTCCATCTTGATGGTTATTGTAAGGGTAAGAAATAAGCTATTAAGGTTCAATGATATAATTTTCGGGAGATGGGATACTATGCAAATGATTTTTCAAAGGATCAAGGAAACATGCCACAGAAAAGGCCAATGGAGCCAGGAAAAGCTTATGCGATCACAACCACTGATATTGAAGTTCCAAATGATGTGTTGGTAGGTACTTTAATCATTTACTCAAACTTAGAAAAATGCTTTATTTGATTCTGGATCATTGCATTCTTTCATATTTTCCTAGTTTTACAAGAAAATTATATATTTCCAATTTGATTTAATAATGGAGTTGTCAGTCAATACTCCCAAGGGAAGTATAATTTAAAAAAAAATTATGTCTGGTAGTCCCCATTATGGTATATAAACATGATTTATCTGCTGATTTTATTATCATAACCATGATTGAATTTTATATAATCCTCAGTATGGATTGGATTTCAAACCATGATGTGAAAATTTATTGCAAGAAGAAGGAGGTTACAATTTTTGAGGATGATGTGGAATCCCTTATATTTAGGGAAGAAACATCACCATCTGATTCTCATTTAGATCCACCCCAGTAGCTCTAATGAATTCAATTATTGTGAAGGAAGGGAAAGAAATAACTATGGGTGAGGAAAGGGATGTTCAAATAGATTATGTACCTATTTTGAAAGAATATGTTGATGTGTTTCCATAGGATTTACCTGGACATCCTCCAAACTAGAAAATTGATTTTTCCATTGACTTAATTCCTGGTTCAAGGCCCATATCAAATACCCCTTATGGAATGTCCATTTTGGAATTAGTGGAACTAGAGAAAAAACTAGAAGAATTAAGTGATAAAGGATTTATACACCCTAGTGTTTCTCCATGGGGAGCCCCTATTCTTTTTGTTAAGAAAAAAGATGTATCTATGAGGTTGTGCATTGACTACATGGATATAAATGCTATAAAAATAAAGAACAAGTATCCCCAACCTTTCATAGATTATTTATTTGATCAACTTCATGGAGCCCAATATTTTTCAAAGATTGACCTTCGATCTGGATATCATCAGTTTCTCGTAAGGAAGGAAGACATTCCAAAAATAGCATTTCGAACTAGGTATGGGCATTACAATTTTACAGTAATTCCTTTTGTACTGACTAATGAACACTCTATTTTCATGGATCAAATGAATAGAGTTTTCAAGGAATATATTGATGAATTTGTGGTGGTATTTATTGATGATATATTGGAATACTCCAAAATATATGAGGATCATGAAAATCACTTGTTCACTATTCTGAAGACCCTTAGAAGAAATAAATTATATGGGAAGTTTTGAAAGTGTGAATTTTTCATTCAATCAGTTTCCTTTCTTGGCCACATTGTCTCTAAGTATGGAATATTTGTTAATCCTACAAAGACAAAGGCTCTGAAAGAATGGCCTACTCTAATGAACATAACTAAGGTACATAGTTTTGTTGGTTTAGCAGGTTATTATCGGCGTTTCATTCATAAATCCGCCCGTTTAGACAACCCAATGACCAAGCTTACACATCAAGGGGTTAAGTTTATATGGAAAAAATAATGTGAGGACTATTTTGAATAATTGAAGAGGATATAAGTGAATGCTCTGATCCTAACCCTGCCATTTTGGAATGATGGGTTTTTGATCTATAGTGATGAATCAAAGAAAGGACTTGGTTGTATCCTTATGAAGAATGATAGAGTTATTGCCTTTGCATAAATGCAGTAAAAAATTCATGAACAAAACTATCCCACTCATGATCTTGAGTTAGCAGCTGTAATATTTTCTCTGAAGATATAAAGACACTATCTCTATGGTGAAAAATGTGAGATATATACATATCAAAAAAGTCTAAAGTGTATCTTATCACATAAAGAACTCAACATGAGACAAAGTCGATGGATCGAAATACTCAAATACTATGATTTTTCAAAACACTACCACCTAGGAAAGGAAAATAAGGTAGCTAATGCATTGAGCAGGAAGGATCATGGAGTTCTGGACAAAATGAGGATTGATAAACATCCTTTGTACATGGATCTAGTGAGGATGGATATGGTAATTTTCAAAGAAGGAAAAATATCACTAATTTTTCATTTGGTTACCCAACCATATTTATTATAAAAAATTAAAATCTCTTAGCCTAATGATGATAACCTTCAAAAGAAAATTAATGCTCTGAAGGAGGGGAAGTTGGATGACTTCGTATATGAAGATAGAATTCTGAAATTTGGGAAGAGGCTTTGTGTTCCATCTATACCTGATATAAAAAGGGATTTATTGTATTATTCCCATAGTTTGGATTTTTATATACATCCTGGTAGTACTAAGATATATAGAGATATTAAGTAACATTTTTGGTGGCATAGCATAAAGAGGGAAATTGTGGATTATGTATCAAGATGTTTAGTCTATAATAAAGTGAAGGCCGAAATGAAACATCCAAGAGGATTCATGTAACCTATACCTATTCCTACATGTAAATGGGATGACATCACCATGTATTTTGTCACTAGATTACCCAAAACTCCAAGAATAAATGATTCAATATGGGTAATTGTTGATCGGCTTACAAAATCATCACATTTCCTTACTATAAGGGATAATTTTCCACTAGAGCGCCTAGTAAGACTCTATATCAATGAAGTTGTGTGACTTCATGGATCACCTCTCTCAATTGTTTCTAATCATGACTCATGATTTAAATCAAAATTTTGGAAAAGTATTCAGAAATATTTGGATACCGAGCTTCGATTGAGTACTGCTTACCACCCACAAACTTATGGGTGATCAGAGAGGATAATCTAAACCTTAGATAACATGTTCCGATCATGTTCACTTGACTTACGAGGTATGTGGGATCAATATTTACCTTTAGTGGAGTTTTTCTACAATAATAGTTTCCATTCAAGTATTCAAATGGCGCCATATGAAGCATTTTGTGGAAGGAGATGTTGTACACCAACTTATTAGGATGAAGTTGGAGAAAGGAATCTTGTGGGCCCAAAGATTGAGGAGGAAACAACAGTGAAGGTAAATACTATTAAAGGAAATATCAAAGTAGTTCAAAGTAGGAAAAAAAATCTATGCTGATAATTGAAGGAAGCATTTGGAATTTCAAGTGGGAGATCATGTTTTCTTAGAAGTATCTCCATGGAAGGGTGTTATAATATTTGGGAAGAAAGGGAAACTAAACCCTAGGTGCATAGGACCTTTTGAAATTTTGGAGATAATTGGAGTTGTTGCATATTGTTTGGCTATGCCACCTAGCCTGTCCAAAGTACATAATGTGTTCCATGTCTCATTTCTAAGAAAGTACATGCTAGACCCAACGCATGTCCTCACTTATGAAGGTATAGAATTAGAACATGGATTATCTTACTATGAAGAGCCTATCCAGATTCTAGACACTAAATAATAAGTGTTAAGGAATCATACTACCCATTCAGTAAATATACTTTGTAGAAATCATAAAATCGAAGAGGCAACATGGGAACTTGAGGAGGTTATGATGAAGACCTACCCAAATATTTTTGTGAGGTAATGTTCTGTGAATTTTGAGGATGAAATTTCTGTAAGTAGGGTATAATGTAACACCCCAAGGTTTGAAAATAAATATTCAATGAATGAAACACTAAGTCTCTACAAAACACCACTTTGTTATAACCTATCCAATAAACATAATTTTTCACCTCTAATTTTAATTTCGAAACACTGACATACACAGTTGCATTCAATAAGATATTTAGAGTCTAATAAGACAAACATAATTTTTGGTAAATAGTAACATACCCTTATGAATAGTAACATACCCGTATGAATAGTAATGAATAGTAAATCAGGGAAAAAACTTCACCCATGAATGTATAAATATAATTTAGACATCTTAAAAGTGGTAAAATAATCATAGTATAAGTATTGGTATTTTTGTTCGTCATAAATATTTTAATTACAATTTTCTGATTAATTTAATAATTTAAAATGGAAAATTATTTTCATAAAATTTAATCATAAATTTTTACTTTATTGTCTTATGGTTATAAGATAATTATATGGGACCTTGATTAATTTCTCAAGGTGTTATAAAACGAGTTATAGTTTTGAAGTTGTTTTTTTGGAATAAATTGTGATTTTATTTAAAAATTAAATAAAAATTATTTAGAAAATTATTTTCAAAAAATGGAGTTTATTTTTTAATTTTACACATCAAAAAATTATTAGGGTGAATTTTTTGTATTTTTCTAAAATACTTGAATCTTGGGTGAATAGTAAAATACAGAAATTTACAATAAATGCTAAATACATGATTTATTGAGTCATGGGTGATCAAAGGCTAATGTAAGGACACTTGGTCCGAACTCACATTCACATAATACTATTCTTGGTCAAAAGAATCAATATTATTGGTTGTCTTTGGAAAAATAATAAAATAATGATTAAGATATTCAAAGATTACTCCTCTCCTCCACTATAAAAACCCCCAATCACTCCCTCTTCTCTTCACTTCTATAATCCTTGAAGCTCCACAAAGTTCTTCCCAAATACCATTCCCTGGTCACTATCTACATCCAAGAGCTTTTGGCCTTTCCAAAAGACCAAAACCTCTTCCCTTAAATAGATTTTCAAGGAGGTGGATTCAAGAGGTAAATTCACATTTATTTTATTTCATTTTCATTTCAACTTCCTTTCTAATGTTATCCTCTCCTTACCTCATTTGTCCAAATGACCATGATAATTCCAGTATCATCTATATACTGGAATTATATCACGTGAATTGAATAACCATCATCAATATCTTTACTCTCTTTATAAGGACCCGACCTAAAACCTTACATAATCTTGAATTAAGTTAATAATTCACATTGAGGATCTTTTCAGGTTTAGATCTTTAGATAACTCAATCATAACTTATACATAACAACTTGAATATTACAAGTAGACACTTCTACTCACTATTCATTTTTTCCATAAAACAAAAACTCTTAAAAAAATAAAACATGTTTAGTTCCATGTTTTAAACAGCATGACTTTTCCTTGATCCCATCCTTGACCCTATTACACTTTAAGTCCTGTGAAAAAAAATTCAAAAAATTTGGATGAGCATAAAAAAGCTCAATGAGGGATACATAAAGAAGGAAAACTGTAAGTTTTTAAAACAACAAGTAAACCATGAATACTTTATCATAAAGTAATACATTTCACCTTTAATAAGTAGCAAAAACACTTCACTGAATATAAGCTCATTGCTTACACTTTTTTTAACCAAAATATTATCATAAATCCCATAGAAGAAAACATATGTCATATAAAGGTAACTTTGGACATAAACATACTTAAATGGAATAACCATATGGTCGACTTCCACATATATCACTAAATAGAATATCCATATGTCTGAATTCCATACCCAATGCATTGGAGGTTATAACGTAACAACCAGTCCTTGGTTTATCATAGAACCACCCATAATTTGGTTTATCACGTAACCACCCATCAAATTTCCAAGCACCATTATATAATCATCACACATACAAGATTGAAAATATCAACATTTCAATCGTAAAAATTTAATTTTCAATCACAAGAAATAATTTCAAGATATTGAAATAGTAAATCCACTTTAAAAACCATTTTTCAATACCAAAAAAGGGTATATGGTATTTATTTTCCATTTAAAAACATCACAGTTTGTTAAGGAAGCTGAATATCAAATAATGCTCGTGGCGGAGGAAAGGTCGTTGTCACTGCATATGTTAAAAAGAAACATTCCCTTTTTCATTTAGTAAAATGATACGTATAAAAATATTCATTTTTAATGAAATTAAAAGTCAAAGGTTTTTATACACTGTATAAAATAAAGTCATGTATAAACCAAAATATGCCTCAAAGAAAGGGGATTGAGACAAGGTCCCTTATGAAAATTCAACAGCCAAACAACGTCACTTTAAAATTCAGAAAATGAGTTGATGGGAGAGAAAAGGGTCTCTCATCACATGGACATAAAATTTAAAACAATAAGGATATAGAAGAATATATTCTAGCATAATAAAATGTAAATTAAAATACAAAACATAAAAGAAATCATTGACTAAAAGAGGATGGTGAAAGGTTCCCTTACCTTGAGTCTGAATCATCACATATGTTCCTTGTTCTTCCTGAATAATAAACTTAAGTTAATTTATACATGATTCAGAACCTTTTTCAAGTTTATTATTACATTTATTTCACTTATTACCTTGCTATAACAATCATATAATTATTCAAGTTCATGTCGGTCGTTTTGTCGATGTTCGGTACTTGAGTCAAAAATGAACTTGTTATAATTATAAATTGTCCATGTGGTCAAGATTTCATTATCTCTAGAATGATATTCATGATTTAGATATCATATATATAATATATATCCAGTATATATGTATTTATAATAGTCCATCGAATTTGGATGTAAGAAATGAAATTCACTATTCATGGAGATGGTAAGTCGTACGTACGCATGAACGCTACTTTCATTTCGCTTTCATATTTAAAGTAATGAAAAATAAATGATACATCGGTATATTATAATTTTATTATAATATATATGTTATATATGTTATATAATTTCATTAATTTCATCCTTTATACATTCCATGTATAGCATGAACATGTCATATCACTTTGAGGGGGCGGTAGTCCGCACTTCCTCAAATAAAATTATCGTATTTATACAACATGAAAAGCATAAAGTTATTTTATAAATGATAATTACAGAATAATATAGATAAAATAAATATCATATATATCATATATAATCACAGTTCCATCATAATGGCCACCATGAGAGGTAGTAGGAGAAGATTGAACAATCATCATTTTGTGAGGTGGTAGTTTATCATCCACAAAAACAGTATGTTCTATACCCATTAGACGAAGGTGTGTGTAAGTTTTGTTAGAATAATTCTTGTAAAAATAACTTATTATATTTAATATACTGGTGTTTTTATAAAATAATTTAATGAAGATATATTAGGGGGTTGTATAAGGAAAATAAATGAAAGAATCTTGAGAGAAGACATTACCTAAAATCGGGTAACTTTTTTTGACTTAAGCTAAAAGGCCTTATTTAATTGACTTATACCCAATGTAAGGATTATAGGAGGAATAGAATGATTTTTGGAGACTATTTGGGAATATTTTGGATGATCCAATGGGGCTTGAGAGGTGTGAGTAAGGGTTAGAGGTGGTGTCCTTTTATAAGAGGGAGGAGGGGCACTTTAGGAATTTTTTGAAATATTATTTTATTATTAATTGATTTTAGAATTATAATAACACAAAAGTGATATATTTTTAAGATAATATGATTATGGGTATAAATACTCTCATAAAATGGGTTTTATACAAGTTTAGGTCATAAAATTAACCTTATCTTTTAGCTTTAACCCTTAGTTAAATAAATTAACTCTTACCATGTCTTCTTGTATTTTCATAATATATGGTTACTATAGTTACTATAAAATTAAATGAGACCAAAAATAGATCATTAATGATATTTTTAACATCATATATTTCATTTGGACGAAAATTATTTTTTTAGGACTATTATATCTTTTAATAAAATAATAATTGATTTAAAAACTTATTTATGTTAATTTATATACTATTCATATCATGACTTTAAAAAAATACATAACAACATGATTCTTTCTAAAAACCATCATTAATTAAAATATAACAAGTAATACACATCCATAAAATTATTTTATGATATAAAATGTTTCAAAATAAATTTATTTTAATATTTATAATCTCATTTACTTAAATCCTTCATTAATAAGGTAATCACTACATCACCATTGTGTCATAAATAAATTTATTTATTTGATGTCTAAAAATTATAAATAAAATATAATGATGTGGTAAATCTTTTTAGATTTATAATGTCTATTTATAGTAAAATATATCACTTATATAACCTCATATAAAAATTGGTTTAGTAAAAGATACATGTTTAGGTTATATTTTCCTTAACTTTAAATTAAAAGTAATTAAATGTCATTTTCACACACAAGTGTCTCCATGGGGTCCTAAAATCGACCCAAGGATGACCATGTTTGGAAATATCTCATCAAATAGGATTATTACATGTGTTAGGGTAATTTAATATTATTATAATATTATTTCTTTACCCTTATTTACCAGATTTTCGCTTTAACTATGGTAAATAAAATATTTACCGAAGTTACTATTCATAATATCTAAAAATAAAATTTGCCTATTTAAACAATTTGATCCTACTAATTCCAAATATGGAATCCATTTTTCCAAATTCTAAACACAGAGTTGCAGAAATTATTTTAAAATTAATTCCTGTTGTCAAAACCAAAAAGCGTGTTTTTAAGAAATAATAACTATCAAAAGATTGGCATTTATTTATGTCCAATTTAAAAGTAAAATTACTTTAAATGAGCAAAATTTTATTAAATTATAAAAATATAATTCAATTACACTTTAAAACCAATTAAAAGAAAAATATAACTATATAAATAACTAAGCCGAAAAGACAGTTTTGACTTAAAATGCAGTATTTTTCACTATTCATTAAAAATGAACTTTATCAGAAAAATACCAAAAATTTACCCAAAGTAAATTTTGATGTCCCTATTATAATGAATAAGTTTATTTTGTCAAATATAACATATAAAAGTGACAATTAATATATTTAAAAATAGTTCTCCATTAAAAGGCGGTAAAACTACCTTTTAAAATTGTTAGAGTATTTCATGCTTAAAATTGTATTCATTCGCATTTTAAGCCTCTAAAATTTATTGAAAAAATTTAAATAAATTTAACAAACATTTATAATAATAATATGTCTAATTCTGTTCATTCCCATAAATAAAATGGTTAGGATTTAACTACCATTTAAAATAATAATATTATTATATTATTTTTCAGTATAACTCAACATTGTGTGCAACGTAAGATTTCAGAGAAATATGTTGTTGCGTGTTGAGTACACTGTCAGAAAAGGAATCAACTTTAAAATAAAATTTATATCTTATTTATAATTATTAATATATATGAAAAAAATATTATTCTATAAATATCTGGGTCGTTACACCCTCTCTTTTATTTTATAAATGAAATCATTGTCCGTGAGGTGCCAATTTACAACCTTAATGGACAACGAAGTTTCGTTCTTCAATTTATCCTTTATTACTGGTCATAAAACCATTTTGATGGTTGAACCAGAGTATAATATATGTATTATAAACTATTTAATATTCATGAACCATTATATGTACATAATATTAAATCATATCACCAAACTAGTTCATAATAATCAAAATGACACTAAAATAATCTAAGTGATTGTCATTAATATTTCATCTAATGATTCATCCTCATGACATGTACCCAAATGATGTAAATGACCATTAAAACCTATGTATGTTCATAAATAATATTTAAATTAAATTCTAGAGATTTACAAACATTCCATATAAACTCCATTACATAAAAACAATTGAACCGATTATGAATATCAAGAAAACAAACACTCCAGAACGACAGACTTCGATATTATAACTTATCAATAAGGACATAAATGAACTAAAAAAATATTATAAACTAAATATATGTCTAATATGTTCTTAATTAATTTATTAATGAGTCTAATTTCATATTCCAGGACCATAAGGTCAAGATCGGAACATTCAGACTTAGGGTAAGAGTTTTTCTACCCGAACCTCCATTTTCATTCAGGTTACTTTTACTATCTACTTACCTAAATTAAATTATTATTCATTCATATTTACTCCTATAATTTACTTTTAAATTTTATATATATGTGTCCCAACCAGAATCATACCTTCATTTATGGGTATTTATATGTTTTTTAAGGATCTTTAAAAAAATCTTCCTGAAATACAAACCTGTTTCAAAGGAATTTCCTAAATTCTTACCTATTTTCAAGGGTAGTCTATAATCTATTTTAAGAAAAAATTATTTTATAAAAACACTCATTTTATTATGAAAAAACTATATTATTTCAATTCTGGTTTTAGAAAAATATTTTTCCAAAAGAACTCTTCTTTTCAAAGTAAAGGAGTATTTTTCTCAAGAATTACTCGATGATTTTATAAGAATATTTTCATTTGTTTCAACACTCTTATTGATTATTATGTATAAAAGGGACTAATATTTGATGATATCATCTACCAAGTTTTTTTAATGGTTTATCATTAGTTTGACTATGGATGTGCTTTCTTGAAACCATTCCCCATATTACTCAGAATGGTTAGTATTTATGTTTAATGATTGGGGAAAGTTAGTTACATTTCAAATGACAGTTTCAATATGAATGTATATGTTGTTTATTTTTATCTCCACTAATATTAGGAATTAATTGGACTTATTATGTGATGTTTGGGGCCCCTATATCCCCTTGAATCATCGATAGTCCTCATGAGACAAATAGATGTGGAGTTGGCTGAGGCCTTGCCCATTTTGAGATATGGTTTTGGCCTAGGCCTTAATCATTTTTAGATGACTTGGTTGAGGCCTTGACAGTATGTTTTAAAATGTTTGTAATATGCACTTCCCTCATTATGAAGCTATAAATCAATAGTTCATGTGATTATTTGACTAGTATAATACCCATGATTATGTTCTATTATGGAAATATTTACTCAGATCATATTCCTACCATATTATGTTCATGTTTGTTTTTAAAGGCATGTGTTTTCAATTATTCACCAAGTATAATGTTTATGTTATCTTCTGCTATATTTATCACTCTTACTGAGCATTTTATCTCACTCCTTTCATATGTTTCACTTTCCCAGGATATGAAGAAGTAAATTATAAATGACTTGTAGGCATAATCTAGGAGGCGTGGATGTTTCTAATAGAATTAATTAGTGTTGTATTTCCTATCATGATGTAATGTTGAACTTATAAATTTATCTTGTTTCCAAATATAATAAACTATTTGTTCCTTTGGGATATGACTTTCTTGTAATCATGCCAATGTAATGTAATAAGGAACTGGCTCTGGGAAACTGGGGTTAGGACTTTACAGGTAGGGTTTATTGTATCATTGTAATATGATCCCCTATATAGTGGGTTGATCCGGATTGGGTTCATTATGTCCCCTTGTAGTTCTGGTCATGACCCCCTTTCTAAGTATTAGAGTATTCTTTGACCAGTGATCTTTGATGGGTGGGGCCCAACGATCAAGACCTCTCCGTCGATTTTCTCTAGTGATAGCATGGCCCATGGAGTGGGTTCTCTCGGAACCAGAATTTATTCTAGTAGGATCTTTTGGATGGTAGTTTCTTATGATCACATGGTGTCATGGTGTATTTCTTGAGTATATCTTGGTGTTTCTGTTGAAAATTTATTATTATACCTTATATTGAACTGCCTATACTCAGTACTTTGTGTTTAGTGTTTTTGGGGTGTCCTACTAGGTATTATTATGCTCAACCCTACATGGGATTTTCCCACACATGTAATGTCTTATTTAGAAAATGAAATAGTTGATGGTTTTCTAGGAGTATAGGGAGTGGGTGGATCATATCTGGATCTTTACAGATTGAGATGTTTACCGGGAGCTTGCATTTTAATTTAGTCCTCACCCTTGGAGCAGGTTGGACTCTTTACAGTTTTTTTTGGTCTTGTATTTTGCCCCCTTTTTTGCTTTAAATACTTTACTATTGTAATCTATTGTGGTATCTTATATGTATTCACACATTGGTTTTAGTTTTCTTACATTTCATCTTCCTTTGTTCATGGATATGTGTGCATGTGTACATTTACTTTAGGCTAATGACTCTAACTTGTGGGATATTCCTAATCAGTATTGTTCACCACCCCTAGCCTATCATAGGTGGGATTGGGGTAGTCATGGGCTGGATCTCGGTGGGTCAGGTCGTGACAAAGTGGTATTAGAATAGTCAATTCTATCTTAGGACCAGAGTTTGTGAGATTGGTTTGGGGAAAAAGTGTTAGCGTTTTGAGTTTAGATTTCATGTCGGGGAATCCAGTGTTGGTGTGAAAGCCAATGTATCCATACACCAAGACTCTGATCACCTTCCTTTCAACTTGTTAGATGTAAACATTAGTTACATGGAAAAATTTCATAACCTGCATCATATAGTAATGGGTTGTTTTTTCCATATCCTTCTTGAGTAATGTCCCCAAATATACTTTTTTGACCATGGTACATATTGTTTTATTTCAAGATTCCTTCATAGAGACAAACATCCAAGATTTCACTACATGATAATTATTATGATCCACCTGGTTATGAGGCATCAGTACATGGGCTTGTACCAGAGATAGAACCTCCGAGTAGTTTTCCATCCATACCACCACCCATTGAGAAGTAGCTAGAGAATAAAATACCATATGAGGTTTCATGTAGGATGAGTGTTTTGCATGAGTTTCAGAGGTAATTACCTCCCATGTTTCAAGGTGATCCACACACCCATTTTTCTGAGCACTTTCTATAAGTTTTCACTCACATTTTTTTCCTTGTGAGGATGCCTGCAGATCAAATAATATCCCTCAAGTTGATTATTCTTCAGGGATATGTTGGGTTATAGTAGATATTAGTGACTCAGTCACATGATAATATGACTCTATCCTGTTAATACATTGACCATATCTTTTTGGATGAGTTCTATATGGCCACATTTTTATCAGTATGCACATAGGATCTTTCGCAACTGCATCAAGGCAGTTTGACCATGGCGGAGTACTCTACGATTTTTACTGATCTCTCATGTTAATCCTTGGATATGGTGCAAGATTAGTTCTTCAGAGCTTAGATCTTTGAGTAGGGATTGTGGTAGGACATTGGGGATTTAATGGTATCCCTTTTTATTCCAGCCTATGCTGGGGTTCTTGAGCGAGCCTTGGTAGTGGAGAGATTTCTAGCAGAGTAAGCACCGACAGTGGGTCCAGTAGTGGGCACCCAACAGCTAAGACCTTGGCAGTAGGTATCCAATGGAGGTCACAGGGATCCCAGCATGTAAGATACTTCAATAGTTGATCCCAATACACAGGTTTAGTGGTGAAAGGCTCTCATAGTTTATCTAATCAATCGAGGGAGAGATGGTGTTTCTCTTACAATGGTTGGGGACAACTCGATTAGTATTGTTTGAACCATCGTACAGTTGATCGTGAGATGGTCAAGGGACCACTGGGGTAGAGACAAAGTCAGGAGTAGGGTGGTTTGTAGGGTGGAAGATGTGGAAGAGGGGTTGGAAGGGTAGTAATAGGTGGTCGTTGGTTTGGCCTATTACCACCACCACCCCAAGGTGGTTTGCATCAGGCTTAGGAAGATGGTAAATATGGATGAGGCCAACAGCAGGCTATAGAGTCCTACGACCTCGAGGATCCAGGAATGATACGAGGTATGATTTGTGTCTTTTATACTTTAGATGAAGTATCTATATAATTATATGTGTGATTCATTCTTTTTTTTCCACTTCTCTGGTTCGAGACTTAGAGATTCTAGTTGAGCCATTAGATAGACCCTTCTTGTTGGAGACTCCAACAGGTGGTGACTCAGTGATTTCACACTTGCGCCAATAGTGTGATCTAATTCTTGGAGATGAGAGTTTTTTATGGGATCTCTTTTTAGAATGAATTATGCCTTACGGCGTTATCTTATGTATAGACTCACAATCCACAGTTCATGCCCAGATTGATAATTTTTGTTAGATCATGTGGTGTGTCCGTAGTGATGGAATGAAGTTTTCCTTTGTGGTTGAAAAAGAAACCTTAGAATATTAGGATGATATCAACCATAGGAGAGTGCATCTGATTTCTCACGAGTTGTCTAGCATTACTCTTGTAGTAGTGGATGCTTTAGGCTATTAGTTTCTGCAGTGGTAGAAAAATATGAGGACATATTTCCTAAGGACACACCAGGTTTATCTCCCCACTGAGAGATAGATGTCTACATTGACTTGCATCCCTAGATGCCACCGATAGTTGCACCATCATATCATATGGATCCTATAGAGCTTCGAGAGCTAAGTGTGTAGTTGGAGGACTTGCAGGAGAAGGGATTTATGAGACCTAGTGTTTCCCCTTGGGCATCCCCAATATTGTTCACTAAGAAGGTGGACGAGAGCTTGAGGTTATTCATGGATTACCGATACTTGAATTGGGTGATTGTGAAGAATAAGTATTTACTACCAAGGATTGAAAACCTCTTTGATCTGTTGAGAGGGGCACGATGGTTATCGATGATTGACCTCAAATCAGACTATCACTAGCTCTGAGTACGGGATGAGGATATACCAAAGACAACATTAATATGTCGTTGTGGTCATTATGAGTACTTTTTGATGTCTTTTAGCACGAAAAACTCCACAATAGTGTTCATGGGACTCATGAACCATATATTTTAGCCTTTGTTAGACTAGTTCATGGTGGTCTTCATCGATGGCATCCTAGTGTATTCAACATCCAAGGAGGAGCAAGTGATACAATTGAGGATTACAGAAACCCTATCCTTTTAAATATACTATTAAATAATTTTAAGCATACTTATATATCATATTACAAACCAAGTATCATAAATTCTTGTGTCTTGGAAGACTAGGTACATAAAACTGAAAACATGGAACTAAATAAAACGTTTCTTTATTTAATCTCCAAATTGAGATCCTAACTTCCATTATGCTCAAACATCTTCATAGGGTACCCTAGGGAACACATTAACAAAGGGATGGGCTAAATATCCTAGTAATGGAATAACCATAAGAACAAATCATTAGAACATGGGATATATGGCATGACATGATGATATAAAAAGGCTCGTAACGTATGGAATCATAACATATAAACATGGAATCATATAAACATGGAGTCATAGTAATGTGGAAACAATATAAAACATCAATTTATCATGATTTAGGGATAACCTCCAAGACCATTTAACATGGTAGAACAATCCAAGGCTAACCTCTAAGACCTTCGCACATGGTAGCACAAGCCAAGTCTAACCACTAAGACTGTCACATATGGTAGCACAAGCCAAGGCTAACCGCCAAGACCATCGCACATAACATCTCATGAGACTCAAATTTACCCAATGAATTGGAGAATTATCTAGGTTAACCCATATTAAAATGTTCATGAATATGTTTTACATATTAATAATCATACATAATCAATCATACATAAACATAAGGGTACCCATGGAAAGAAATGGGTATCATAATCATGTCATAAAGCATAATGAATGGGTGTATCATACAAGTGTCAATGAAAGAATGTAATTAAAACATAAATGGACATTAATAAGTTAAAATAAGAATATATCATGATAATTGTTTTCAAACATAATTGAATAAATGAAATAATATTATTTAATAAATTTTAGTATTAAAACATTTTTGTGCGGTTTTAAGGAAAATACTATAAAGCCTTTAAAATAGAAAAGGGAACAATATTTTATATAAAATCATAAGTGAACCAAAAAAGTTTTAATAATAAAAAAACTGATTTTATAAAGACAATGGTGGCCTAAAATAGAAGATATAGTGTACTTGAAATTGGGTATGAATTTGGAATGTTCCTTTAAAACAATTTTTCTTATCGAGAAGTATTGAGGAGGGAATCACTTAAAAACATGTATATACCCAAAAGATAATGATGAAGGGTATTGATAAATGAATTTGGTACATTTAAACCACATTTAGATGATTCAAATAAAAAAGATAATATAACTTCATTTTGGTAATAAGAAAGATGAAGCAACCCGAGGGAATAAAGGAAGTTCGGGTAGAATCCCTTACGAATTATCAGCATGGTATCGGGTGTACTTAAGAGGAGTTAATGAGAGATAAATGGGTTTATAATCACTTATAAATAATGAGTAAAGTACGGGGGAGGTGTGAAATCATGCCCCATCATTAGGAATTACACATAAAAGGACATAATATAAAGTACATTCTTCAATAAAAGTAAAATAGAGAGGTTCCCTTACCTTAAATCTGATTGGTGTTCTCCACTTGATATTAATGACCTGAATAATAAAATTAGGTTCATTAATTAATAATTAAAAAATATATTTTATATGTAAAAGTATTTATTATAACCTTTTTGAGTTCATTAACATCCTTTTTGTTTGGTTATGAGGTTCAATTTCATTATCCGGGTCTGTTTTCTTCCTTGGTTTTAATGACTAGTTCAGTTGCATTCATTTTCGGACACACATGGATGATGAGAGTGGTTGTACAGAATTGAAGTTATATGACATTAGTAAAAATCCATAATATTACATGGTTATAAAATATATTTTATTATTTGGAGAGAAGGTGAATCATTTTATAAAACATTAATGATAAATGCTTGGCATAATTTGGCGATTTTGCTCATAATTTACTTGTTTTGTATTATTATTTTACATTATTTGTAAAAAATGATTATATAACAAAAAATAAAATAAAATGAATATTTAATAGTCTGGTTCAACCATAAAATTTTTTCTATGGATAGAATTGAAATATGGTAAAATAAATTGAAAACCCATCGTACTTGAATGTAGTAAATTAACACATCTCGAATAGTGTCTTTACTACTAGTATAAAAGAAGAGTAAAGGAGAGATAATAATAACTTATTCCATTATCATAAAAAAATTACATTACATTTTTGGTACTGGAGTTGTCATAACATTTGGTTTAATATAGGTAAGGATAGAAAATAAAACAAATGAACTTGAAAAGAAAGTAAAAGAATTTGAAAGAGGAATTTACCTCTTGAATCAATATTCCTTGAGAGCCTTTTAAGGGGATATGATTTCGTCTTTTGAAGAGAATAAGGGATGTTGGATGTTGGGGGGGAGATTGGTAAGAGATTTGGGTAGAATTTAGTCAAGCCACAATACATGATAGGAGTGAATATAAAAGGTAAGGAGGGGTGGTATTTTGGAGGAGAGGAGGGTTTTCATAATATTGAATCCCTTAATTTATTAATTTCCCTCAAGACCAGAAATAGTTATGATTCCATAACCAAAAATATTAATATGTTCATGTGAGTTCGAACCAATGTACATTTAATCATCCATGACTCAAGCATGATGCAGAAATTCATGTTTTAGCATTTATTGTGAATTACCATATTTTACTATTCATAAAAAATTCAAGTATTTTAGAAAAATCCAAAAAATTAACCCTAACCAATTTTCGATGTGAAGAATCCAAAAATGAAATCCATTTTTCAAAAATAATTCTATAAATATGATTAATATTATTTTTAATTAAAATACTAATATACTTGAAAAATACAGATTTTAAAACTATAACTGGTTTTATAATGCTTTCAAAAATTACATAAGGTCTTATAAAATTATCTTAAAACAAAAATACATAAAACTATTAGTTTATGAACACATTTTAGGAATATATATTTTCTTTTAAATTATTTAATTAATTTTAATTAATTATTTATGACTTATAAAAATACCAATACTTTTACTATGGTCATATTATCACTTATAAGATGCCTAAATTTTATTTATACATTTAAGGGTGAGGTTACTATTATTTTGGAAGATTTACTATTCATAAGGGTCATACTAATATTAATATGGTTATTTTGCTATTCATAATGGTAGGTTACTATTCTCCAAAAAAATAAGTTTGTCTTATCGAACTCCAAACATCTTACTGATCGCAACCATGTATGTCATATTTTCGAAATTCAAATCACAGAGGTGAAAATATTATGTTTAAAGGTCACATAATACTTAGTAGTTCATTGTGTTTTAATTTCATGTGATTATATTACATAATTATAAGAAGTGAATTTCCATTGATAAAACATTAGGTTATTACAAGGATGGTCCTAGACACACTCCAAGAACAACAGTTTTATAGAAATCTCTTGAAGTGTCAGTTTTGGATTTAATAGGTCCACTTTCTAGGACACGTCATCTCAAAGGTAAAAGTAGAAGTGGAATGGAAAAGGTTGAGGTGTTGCTTGCTTTGGATCCACCCAAGAGTGTTACCAAGGTGTGGAGTTTCCTTGGGTTATAAGGGTATTATCAGAGGTTTATACCTGATTTCTCTAGAGTGGTAGTACCCTTGATAGCTTTGAACCTGAAGGGGAATCCTTTCATGTGGGTGGAAAGATTTTTGAATTTCTTCCAGGAGTTGAGGTAGAGTTTGATGAGCACTCCCATATTGATATTTCCATAGGTGGGTGTTGAGTACATAGTGTTTTGCGATGCATCAGGGAATGGACTTCATTGTGTTCTAATGAAAAGGTAGGAAGTTCTTGCCTATGTTTCACGTTAGTTGAGAACAAATGAGAAGAACTACTTGACCCATGATCTTGAATTAACAGTGGTAATCATTTCACTAGATATTTGGTGACATTACCTAATGGGATAGTGGTTTATTATTTACTCTAACCATAAGAGTATCAAGTATATCTTCTCACATAAGGATCATAAATTGAGATATAGGTGATGGATAGAGATCCTCTAGGACTATGACTTTGAGATTTTCTATACTCTTGGGAACGAGAATGTGGTGGCATATGATCTCAATAAGAGATCTTATTCTCATTTGTTGGTCAAGGCATCAGAGTAGTTAGTATCATTATAGTTTTCCTTTGTGGACAAGGATAGTGCTTCATATAATCATTCTATTATTGTTACCCTGCCTCTTTTATAGTGTTTCAAGGATGCTTAGTGTGGAGATATTGACTGTGAGACCTTACATACTTAGATATCCATTAGATATGCTCTTTATGGATACTCTGAAGGTGGAGACCATGCTATTCTTTTCAGAGGATGGATGATGGTACCTTTTACATTGTAGGAGGAGGTGATGTAGGAGTATCATACATCCCCTTTGGAGGTATATCCAGGTGTGTAAAAGATGTACCAGGACCTTTGACATTGGTTTCGGTGGCCAGGACTGAAGAAGATAGTTGCATAGTTTGTCTCTCGATGACTTATTTGTCAGCATGTGAAGGCATAGAACCATGTTCTAGAGGGTTTAGCTCAACCCCTTAAGGTTCCAGAGAGGAATTATGATGGTATTTACATGGACTTCCTGATGAGATTACCATATACTTTTAGGAGACATGATTCCATCTGGGTGATCATAGACTGACTCACCAAGTCGGTCCACTTCCTTTCTATTTGAAAGTAGTGTTTAGTAGAGATCTTGTGATGACTCTACATCAGAAGATTTTTTACTCCATGAAGTCCCCTAAATTATTGCCTCTGGCCATGATGGTCACTTCACATCTTGATTATAGAGAAGATTATAGGAGACCTTTAGGACTTAGTTACACTTGAGCATATCATTTCACTCCCAGAATTATGGCCAGATAGAGCAGACCATTCAGGTCATGGAGGATGTGTTATAGGCTTGTATATTAGAATTTGGACATAGTTAGGAGGATAAACTACCCTTGGTGGAGTTTTCATACAACAAATACCATTCCACCAATGGTATGGAACCATTTGAGGCTTTTATGGGTGACCCTATAGGTCACCACATTGTTGGATGGATCCAGGCGAGTCAATACTCATGGGCCCAGAGTTGGTGCAAGCTACTATAGGGAAGGTGAAGATCATAAAGTAGTAGATTATGACCATAAAAATCCATTATAAGTCTTAAGAAGAACAAAAATGGAGACCTAATGAGTTTGAGGAGGGAGACCATGTGTTCTTAAGGATCTCACCTCAACATGGATTAATGAGATTTGGTCACGGCGGCAAGTTATCTCTGAGGTTAATTGGTCCATTCCAGATTATATATAGAGTTAGAAAGGTGGCATACCACTTATCACTACCACAAAAATTAGACCATTTACATGACGTCTTCCATGTGCTGCTGATGATGAGATATGTGCACGACCCATCACACGTTATCGACTAGGGAGAGATGAACATTGAGGATGGACCTACCTTTAAAGAGTACCCGATGGAGATCAAGGATGAGTAAGAGAGGATCCAACATGGGTTTTTTAAACCCCTTGTGTGTGTATGGTGTTAGTATAGGAATCTTCAGGAGAGAACCTAGGAGTGGGATACCCAGATGCTAGCCCAATACCCTCATCTTTTTAAGTAGTTTTTTCTCTTTTCTGGGAGAAAATCCCAAAGGTGGGGGAATTTAATGGCTTGGATTTTCCATGTATTATTTTTATAATTATATGGATTTTTTTAGACTAGGAACTAATAAGGAATACAATTCTAAGGCCCAGTGTGCCCAGAATAATTATTTGAAATATATTAAATATATTAAATACCACACATATAGTTTCTCAAAAAAAGTAGAATAACTCTCAATGGGGACCGAGATCAAAAATATGAGAGAATCCATGAATTTAATTTTTTTTACCCAAGGTATGATATAATATTTGTCAATATGGGATATTTGTGAAAAAATCATCACAGGTGTAAATAAATAAAATAAATTTATAATTTTTTTTATTTTGATGCAGTGACAATTTTATCCTATAAATATAATGTTATAGTATTTCCACAGGTTTGGTATCTCAAAATCTAGAGACTTATACAACCATTGTAGAGATTTCTTGGTGATCGATGATGCATCGGGATCAAATCATGGATCATTGCACCAATGAGTTCATGGATCTCCTCAACGATTGAAACACAACCGTTCTTCATCAACGATGGATCCAAACTCCATGTAGGATGTTTTTTTTATTTCCATCCTATTACTTAATCTAGGATTAATTTAGATAAATTACATGAATATAATTGACACACTCATCATTGGTATAATTAAATTGATGGAATTTTTATTTGTTCATTTTGATTTATTCCTCTTCGTTCATCTTCTTATACGATAATGGATCAAGGCCAAATGAACAACGGTTGAGGTTTTTTCCCCACTTTTTTTATCTTTTAGATTTTTTACCCTATTTATTTGTTCAATAATAATTGGTATTTATTTTGGAAAATGGTTCGACTAATACCCAATTCTGGATCATTGTGTGACCACTCTTCGACACAAAAGATCGAAACTGTGGGTATGACATGCGATAGAGGTTTTGGATCGAGAATTAATGAAGAAGATGGATGGATCGAGGGAGAACAAAACCAAATTAGGTGTTCTTAGTTCTTCTCGAGTGATTCATAGTGTAGCTATGGATGGTGCAAGTGGATGAATCTTGAGCAGATTCAGAGACTGAAATCCAGAGATCTGGTGACTAGAGGCTTGGATGACCCCCTATCTGAAAAATCCAGTGAGGATGGACACTCCAAAGAACTGGGGGATGAAATGGTAGAGGAACTAGTGGATCTGGAAAATCTAATATTACACGGTGTGTAATGCGGTCTTACATGTTGTGTGGGTCCCCCTGACTATGGTGTTAGGGTTTTGGTTGGAGTTAAGTATCACACACTATGTGACCCCTTCATGATGGCTTGATGTATACTTCAGAAAATACATGGACATGGAAAAAAGTACATGACCATAGGAACACCATGTACTCAGGTATAAACACAACCAGTTTTACATGGACAACACCACTTATACACGAGTTAGTACACAGGAAGGATAAAGTACACATACATGGACAGAAGAACATAGAAAGGTATCAGGTGATCTCTACATGTTTTTTACTCCTTCTACATTTCATATATCTTGATATTTACATGTTGTGTGAGGCTTTACCACATGGGTAGACTTGGTGATAGATAGACACACCATGTACCCCTAGTACACAATGTGTACCCCCTTCAAGAGTGTTTGTAGCTCTTTATATCCTTAGTTTGGACTAGTATTGGTTGAGTGTGTTTCCTTGGTCCATTCTCTTGAGGGTATAGTATGGAATTACATCCACATCACATGATTTTAATCACCTCTAGAGTTAGAGTCTCAAATAGAGTTTTGGTGCCCCTCTATTAGACTAGAGTGTGATCCTCTATCATCTTTCTTCGCTAGGTGGGGTTTGTAGAATCAGTGTGACCTCCCTAATTAGGGTTTTTATCCTCCATCTAGCAGGTCGTATTGTTAGGGCTTGTGGTATCGTTGGAATATGATCATCTACATATCGGCTTCGTCTATATTGTAACACCCCGAGCTTCCACGATACGCCTCTCTTTCAATAATGCAATAGCTTGCATTGTACGCAAGTTCGAGTTCTAAAACACCGAGACTAATCAAAGTAGTCGTTATGAATAGTAATACCCACTTTTTAAAATTATAAAAATTTTATATTTTAAAATATACTTCATTTTTGTATTCAGAATATTGAAATTATCCTAAGTTGAATTTTTTGTAATTTTCTGAGAACTTCCAATTTTCTATGAATAGTGAAAAATACTTAAAAACAACTTTTTTAATAAAAATAATTTATAGTGATAAATTATACTATTGAGTGGTTTTAAACTATAATTAGAACATATTTTTACCATTTTATCCAATGGTGTTCATTAGAATTAATTTCACTTTGAAATTGGACATAAACAATTGTCAATCTTTTGATATATATTGTTTCTTAAAAACATGCTATTTGTTGTGACAGCGGGAATTAATTATAAAATTAATTAATGAAACTTATAGTTTTTTGAATTTTGTAAAATACACATCATTTTTGAATTCGGAATATTAATTATAGCTTAGGGTGAAATTTTGGCTTTGTTCTGAAAAACTTCAAATTTTGATGAATAGTGAAACCACTAAGTGGTAGTTAAAAAACTGATTTTTCGTTTAAATGAAACATTACCACTTCTGTGATTTGATTTTCAAAAATCTGACATACATGGTTGTCATTAGTAAGTAAAATGTGGTTCAATGGGATTAAAATAATTTTTTGGTGAATAGTAACTTTTAAGTTTAATTAATCGCGATTAAGGGTAATTAGTGAAATTTAAGGTAAAAATAGTATTATAAAAATATGGAATGACCTTTAAACTTGTCCAAACACTATTGTATGTGTCATGGACGACCAATAAAATCCATGGGTCAATTTTGGGACCCCATGGAGCCACTTTGGTTGGAAAAGGACATAAATAACTTTTTATTTAATGTTAAAATAAAAAGGTCACAAACAAGAGTTGTTTTATTAAAACAATTTTTAAATGGGGTTATACAAGTCATATTTTTTACTATAAATATTCATTAGAAAGATAAAAAGATTTCCTACATAATTATAATTGTTTTATAATTTTTATACATTAAATAAATTAAATTATTTATGACACCATGATGATGCAGCGATTACCTCATTAATTAATGATTTAAATAAAATGAAAAGATAGTGTAAAATACAAGGATTAAACTTGTCCAAAGCCTATTGGATGGGTATATTTAGAACCATTATCACCTTATCTTCGAATTATATAAGTTTGGGACCTTTATAATCCGAAAATCATTGTATAATAAAGTAACATTTCATGACATTCCAAGAGTGCCCCTCCTCTCCACTTATAAAAGTCCCCCACCACTACCACCTTACTCACACTTTAAAAGCCTTTTGGCTCTGCCAAAATCTGCCCAAATACTCTCCCAACTTTCCTCCCTTACTCCTAGAAGCCTCACTTTGGGCATAATTCTTCCCAAGGAAGCCTTTTGCTCAAATCAAAATAGTTACCCGATTTTAAGGTAATGTCTTCTCTTATGTTATTTTGTTTTATTTTGATTATCCAACCCCCTAAACTCTTTTTATTAATTACTTTTGTAACATCACCAGTATCATAAATATACTAGGATGTTGTTATGAGAATTATTCTAGCTACACTTACACACACCTACATCTAATGGTTAAAGAACATACTATTTCTGTGGATGGCGAATTTCTGCCTCACGAAACGATGATTGTTCAACACTCATATAACACCTTCAAAGGTGGCCATTAAGATGTCACTATATTTATATATGATATATAATATGTTTAGTTTTTACTTAAGGTTCTGTATTTTTCATTTGTGGCATACTTTATGATTTCCATTATGGGTAAACGCGATAATTTCATTTTAGGAAGTGCGGACTACCGCCCCCTCAAAGTGATTTGAATCGTTAATGCCATATGTGGGATGTATAAAGGATGGAGTAAATTATATTATATATGATATTATACTGGAATTATAATATACCTTTATATCATTATGATTTCATTAAATACAAAATAGAAATGAAAGTAGCGTTCATGCGTACGTATGGCTTACCGTCTCCATGAACGGTGCATTTCATTTCTTACCTCTAAACGTTATGGAATATTATAAATGCATGTATATAATGGATATATATTAGATATATGATATATATATCATGAATATAATTCTGGATATAATGGATGTTTCACCACATGAACAACTTGTAATTATACGAATTTTATTTTTGACTCAAGTACCAAAGATCAACAAAACGACCGTTATTAACTTAAATAATTACATAATGTTCATAACATGGTAATAAGTGATATAAAAGGAATAAAAAACTTGAAAATGTTCTTAATAAATTATAAATTAACTCTAGTTTATTATTTAGGAGGTTAAAGAACGGTCGAGTCAAGACAGGACGCAAGGTAAGGGAACTTCTTAACCCAATTTCCATTCTTTGGGTTAATCTCCTACTTTCAAATTACGTCATGATATTATTATGTCCTATATTGTATTTGTACTTTATTTATGTGTAATTATAGTGAATACACATAATAGATCTATTTTATTTAAAAAATGATCTTTGTAAGGGAATTTCTTAACCCAATTTCCGTTCTTTGGGTTAATCTCCTACTTTCAAATTATGTCATGATATTATTATGTCATATCTTGTATTTATACTTTCTTTATGTGTACTTATAGTGAATACACATAATAGATCTATTTTATTTTAAAAATGATCCTTGTAAGGACTTCATCTAAATATCCTATCATTGAGTCATATTTGGTTTTATACACAACTTTCATTTATACGGTGTATAAACCCCTTTGACTTTACTTTTATTCAAAAGGAATATTTTTATACGAAGCGTTTTTACTAAACAAAAAAAGGAATGTTTCTTATTACGTATGCGGCGACAACGACTTCTCCACCGTCGTGACTATTATTTGAGTTTCGGCTTCCTCTACAAGCCATAACTTTTTTAAATGATTTCAAAAAAACAGAGATATATTTCTATCAAATATGTGAAAATCCAATGCAAAAGTATACGTATTTAACGCAAGATTAAAAATGTTTTCAGAAAACCTGACTATCGAATGTGGTAGACAGGAAGGGATTGGGCATGGACCCATCATGGCCTGTAATTAGTCGAGCAGTCTCGGAATTAGTTATTTTGTTTTTAGAAGCTTGCATAATGTTTTTCAGAAAAACACTGGAGTATATTTGAGTAGTTTTAAACGTAATTATCTTCTAAAAAAATTTCATCGGTAGGTCTCATGAGACAAACTAGTGTCTTGGCACGAGGCCTTGACAAAATATTATTTGTGGTATTGGCACGAGGCCTTGGCTACGTGGTTATGATAGTCTGGAATTATGCATTCCATCATTATGAAAGTGTTTATTATTATTTCATGTGATTATTTGACCAGTAGAATATCCATATGAAGAAGTAAATGGAATTATCTCATTTTACTTTTGCCATATTATGTTGAAGTTCAAGTTTAAAAGGCTTTTGTTTTAGTTATAAATTGCCTTAAATGTTTATGTTTATTGATGAAAGCTTCTGCTATATTGTTATCCTTACTGAGCATCTGAGCTCACCCCTTTCAATGTTTTAATTTTTCCAGGATGTGAAGAAGTATATTATGAATGACCTGCAGGGATAATATAAGGGGATATGAAGAGAATATGTTGTAGTTTTTTTATACTTTATGATGTAATGTAACTTTTATGAATGTATCTAGTGTTTCCAAGGCTACTAAACTAATCGGTATTTCGAGACTTGATCTTTTGTGATCATGCCAATGTTACAAAGTAATGCACCGACTCTGGGTAGCTGGGGTCGGGGCATTACAGTTGGTATCAGAGGCAGTTTAGTACTAACCTTGGATGCTATATTTAGATAAACTCTGATTAGAGCACATATCCCGAAGATAGACTTTGAGGATTAGTGTAGAAGAACTTCCTAGAATTTTGGTATTATAAAGATTTTGTGAGTTTTCCGAGCAATACATCCTTGTCTGGATACGAGCAGGTAGAGGCGGCTCTGGCACAGATGTACCTAGGGGTAAAACCCGAAAACACCACTTTGAGGTAGACTCGAACGGGAACTGGTGCACGACAACGGGCCTTGCTGCACTCTTGGTTACGACACTCTCGGGGGATGTGCTTAGGATAATTCTCATTTTCTTTACAAACCACTATGAAGGGTTATTAGTATATACTTTCTCAAAGAAAACATTTTTATGGATTATATCCATAAATAGTTCAATTTATGTTAAGTGTTTTGAAATATTGTTATTATGTATTTCGATTCATAAACTAACCTAGTTTATGCCATTGTATAGAAATGGCGCCCAGTAGAAGGAATGTGAACTCCATCAATACGTATGATCCAAAGATTAAGAAGGATCATATATTTCACAGTATCAAGCCAACATTTAGAAGGGAAATAGTCTCCCATGTGTTCTCAACATGTGATGAAATAGTATCATGTGTTAATAAGATAAGTAGAGAATTCTCTGAGTATTATGGATTTGAAGGGATGAAAGAGAAGAAAAGGTTGGAAGAGAGAATGATGGATAAAGGGATGAGGGAAAAGAAGAATTTTCCAATATGAGATAACTATGGAAAGAAACACCTTGGAACTTTCCTGAAGGGAATGGGAGTTTTTTATAAGTGTGGAGAAAAAGGAAACCAAGTGCGTGACCGCAAGGGTAAGATAAAGGTTTCAAATGTACAGTGCTTCATCTGCAAGGAGTGGGGACACTATGCAAACCAATTTCCAAATCATCAGAGTATGCCCCAAATGATGTTATTGGATAATAATCAAGTTATGATACTACCACAAATGAGGATGAATGATTAGAGTTCTTATGTTGTTATTAAATAATTTTGTCATTTGAGTGTTGTATCAATGATGTACTGGTTATAATAATTATGGAGTATATAAGGATTGTACTGCAGTACTATTTCATCAAGGACTTGAGATTGTGTGGAACCAAGAAAAGTGACTCCACAACAGGTTAAAGTTTTGGAAAATATATGGTTGAGAGAAAGATAAACCATAATATGGTTCTGATACCGAGATAGTGATTTTGGAATAATACATGATTGATTTGGATAAATTATATTGGATATTCTTAACTTCCTTCAAAATGATTAATGATTTGTATACATTTTTGGATAGAAGGAGTATATCTAGTATTCTATAAGGAATAAGGGATCATGAATGTAATCAATAAGTATTTATGGTAATTCAGTATGTTGTAGTGTTTTAAAAGAATACATGATGAAGGTTTTCACATGTTGTTACATGGAAAAAAGGATCTTCATTATGTTTACCTTCCTTATAAAATTTGGACTGTGAGTTGGAAAGAAGTATTTTGGATAACTATAAAGGTTGGAATGGATTAAGTTGATATTTGGATAGTATTGTTTAAGGTTAAAACATTTCTGAAGATTATTTTTGGAATATTATAATACTGTAGTTTTAGGAAAAGTACAACCTGCAGGGTGGGGCATAACCCGTCGCGTTGGACAAAGCTGCAGGAATCGAACCCACAACCATAGTGCGACAGGCCTTTATTACCTACCACTAGCCTACAGGAAGTCCCTGGTTATTACAAAATAGTTTTACTAATCTAAATGGTATGTGTTAATATTTGGAACCTTATACAATTAGGATAAATATAATATTTTTGAGTTCTATTATCTTTTTGAGTGAAAGATGAGTTTGTGGTAGAAATTAGTTGAAGGTTGAAACTATACTTGTCAAGAATAAATATATATATACCTATCTTTTATTCTATGAATAAATTAATTCTTAAACATTAGTAAAGGGATATTAAAACAAAAAATGTGTTATCCTAATACCTTATGTCTTGTTGAACTGATAATATTTTAAATCATCAAAGATTGAAGGCTTTGTGGCCCTCAGTTTTACAATTGTTTGTGATTGATGACCTCAATCACTCCCTACAAATATTTACGTTTTTCCTCCAATTATATGTCTCTAATTTCCACCAATGTTCTCCTTATCGAGATCATAATTTGGTGGTGACTTTTTCATTTTCCTTTCCCTCTTATTAAGGGTATATTTTATTAACCTTATTTCCGATGTGGGTTTTCTACAAAGGTATTTTCTATTTTCAACCTTTTATTTTCAAAGAAAAATTTCAAATTGTGAGGATGCAATTTATTGAAGGAGGGGAGAATGTAACACCCCGAGCTTCCACGATACGCCTCTCTTTCAATAATGCAATAGCTTGCATTGTACGCAAGTTCGAGTTCTAAAACACCGAGACTAATCAAAGTAGTCGTTATGAATAGTAATACCCACTTTTTAAAATTATAGAAATTTTATATTTCAAAATAGACTTCATTTTTGTATTCTTAATATCGAAATTATCCTAAGTTGAATTTTTTGTAATTTTCTGAGAACTTCCAATTTTCTATGAATAGTGAAAAATACTTAAAAACAACTTTTTTCATCAAAATAATTTATAGTGATAAATTATACTATTGAGTGGTTTTAAACTATAATTAGAATATATTTTTACCATTTTATCCAATGGTGTTCATTAGAATTAATTTCACTTTGAAATTGGACATAAACAATTGTCAATCTTTTGATATATATTCTTTCTTAAAAACACGCTATTTGTTGTGACAGTGGGAATTAATTATAAAATTAATTAATGAAACTTATATGTTTGGAATTTTGTAAAATAGACATCATTTTTGAATTCGGAATATCAATTATATCTTAGGGTGAAATTTTGGCTTTGTTCTGAAAAACTTCAAATTTTGATGAATAGTGAAACCACTAAGTGGTAGTTAAAAAACTGATTTTTCGTTTAAATGAAACATTACCACTTCTGTGATTTGATTTTAAAAAATCCAACATAAATGGTTTTCATTAGGTAGTAAAATGTGGTTCAATTGGATTAAAATAATTTTTTGGTGAATAGTAACTTTTAAGTTTAATTAATCGCGATTAAGGGTAATTAGTGAAATTTAAGGTAAAAATAGTATTATAAAAATATGTAATGACCTTTACACTTGTCCAACCACTATTGTATGTGTCATTTCCGACCAAGAAAATCCATGGGTCAATTTGGGGACCCCATGGAGCCACTTTGGTAGGAAAAGGACATAAATAACTTTTTATTTAATGTTAAAATAAAAAGGTCACAAACAATAGTTGTTTTACTAAAACAATTTTTAAATGGGGTTATACAAGTCATATTTTAGAATATAAATATTCATTAGAAAGATAAAAATATTTCCTACATCATGATAATTTTTTTATAATTTTTAGACATTAAATAAATTAAATTATTTATGACACCATGATGATGCAGCGATTACCTCATTAATTAACGATTTAAATAAAATAAAAAGATAATGTAAAATCTAAGGCTTAAACTTGTCCAAAGCCTATTTTATGGGTAGATTTATAACCCTTATCACCTTATCCTCGAATTATAGAAGTGTGGGACCTTTAGAATCCGAAAAGCATTGTATAATAAAGTAACATTTCATGACATTCCAAGAGTGCCCCTCCTCTCCACTTATAAAAGGCCCCCACCACTACCACCTTACTCACACTTTCAAAGCCTTTTGGCTCGGCCAACCTCTGCCCAAATACTCTCCCAACTTCCCTCCATTACTCCTAGAAGCCTCACTTTGGGCATAATTCTTCCCAAGGAAGCCTTTGTCTCAAATAAAAAGAGTTACCCTATTTTAAGGTAATGTCTTCTCTTATGTTATTTTGTTTTATTTTTCTTATCCAACCCCCTAAACTCTTTTTATTAATTTCTTTTGTAACATCACCATTATCCTCAATATACTAGGATGTTGTTATGAGAAGTATTCGATCTACACTTACACACACCTACATCTAATGGTTAAAGAACATACTGTTTATGTGGATGATGAATTTCTGCCTCACGAAACGATGATTGTTCAACACTCATATAACACCTTCAAAGGTGTCCATTAAGATGTCACTCTATTTATATATGATATATAATATGTTTATGTTTTACTTAAGGTTCTGTATTTTTCATTTGTGGCATACATTATGATTTCCATTATGGGTAAATGCGATAATTTCATTTTAGGAAGTGCGGACTACCGCCCCCTCAAAGTAATTTGAATCATTAATGCCATATGTAGGATGTATAAAGGATGGAGTAAATGATATTATATATGATATTATACTGGAATTATAATATACCTTTATATCATTATGATTTCATTAATTACAAAATAGAAATGAAAGTAGCGTTCATGCGTACGTACGGCTTACCGTCTCCATGAACGGTGCATTTCATTTCTTACCTCTAAACGTTATGGAATATTATAAATGCATGTATATACTGGATATATATGAGATATATGATATCTATATCATGAATATAATTCTAGATATAATGTTTGTTTCACCACATGAACAACTTGTAATTATACAAATTTTATTTTTGACTCAAGTACCAAAGATCGACAAAACGATCGTTATTAACTTAAATAATTACATAATGTTCATGACATGGTAATAAGTGATATAAAAGGAATAAAAAACATGAAAAAGGTTCTTAAGAAATTATAAATTAACTCCAGTTTATTATTAAGGAGGTTAAAGAACGGTCGAGTCAAGACAGGACGCAAGGTAAGGGAACTTCTTAACCCAATTTCCATTCTTTGGGTTAATCTCCTACTTTCAAATTACGTCATGATATTATTATGTACTATCTTGTATTTGTACTTTCTTTATGTGTAATTATAGTGAATACACATAATAGATCTATTTTATTTAAAAAATTATCTTTGTAAGGGAATTTCTTAACCCAATTTCCGTTCTTTGGGTTAATCTTCTACTTTCAAATTATGTCATGATATTATTATGTCATATCTTGTATTTATACTTTCTTTATGTGTACTTATAGTGAATACACATAATAGATCTATTTTATTTTAAAAATTATCTTTGTAAGGACTTCGTCTCAATATCCTTTCATTGAGTCATATTTGGTTTTATACACAACTTTCATTTATACGGTGTATAAACCCCTTTGACTTTACTTTTATTCAAAAGGAATATTTTTATACGAAGAGTTTTTACTAAACGAAAAAAGGAATGTTTTTTCTTACGTATGCGGCGACAATGACTTCTCCACCGCCGTGACTATTATTTGAGTTTTGGCTTCCTCTACAAGCCATAACATTTTTAAATGATTTCAAAAAAAATAGAGATATTTCTATTAAATATGTGAAAATCCAGTGTAAAAGTATACGTATTTAAGGCAAGCTTAAAAATGTTTTCAGAAAACCTGACTATCGAATGTGGTAGACAGGAAGGGATTGGGTGTGGACCCATCATGGCCTGTAATTAGTCGACCAGTCTCAGAATTAGTTATTTTGTTTTCAGAAGCTTGCATAATGTTTTCAGAAAAACACTGGAGTATATTTGAGCAATTTTAAATGTAATTATCTTCTAAAAAAATTGCATCTGTAGGTCTCATGAGACAAACTAGTGTCTTGGCACGAGGCCTTGACAAAATCTTATTTGTGGTCTTGGCACGAGGCCTTGGCTACATGGTTATGATAGTCTGACATTATGCATTCCATCATTATGAAAGTGGTTATTAATATTGTATGTGATTATTCGACCAGTAGAATATCCATGTGAAGAAGTAAATGGCATTATCACATTTTACTTTTTCCATATTATGTTGAAGTTCAAGTTTAAAAGGCTTTTGTTTTAGTTATACATTTCCTTAAATGTTTATGTTTATTGATGAAAGCTTCTGCTATATTGTTATCCTTACTGAGCATCTGAGCTCACCCCTTTCAATGTTTTAATTTTTCCAGGATGTGAAGAAGTATATTATGAATGACCTGCAGGGATAATATAAGGGGATATGAAGAGAAGATGTTGTAGTTTTTTTTTACTTTATGATGTAATGTAACTTTTATGAATGTATCTAGTGTTTCCAAGGCTACTAAACTAATCGGTCTTTCGAGACTTGATCTTTTGTGATCATGCCAATGTTACGAAGTAATGTACCGACTCTCGGTAGCTAGGGTCGGGGCGTTACATATATTGGGTTCATGGTGTCCCCCAAAAGTTCTAGTCATGACCCACTATCTGCCCATCAGGGTCTTCTTAGACCAGTGAGCTTTCATGGGTGGGGCCTAATAGTCAAGACCTCTCCATCGAGTTTCTCTAGTGATAACATGGCTCTTGAAGTGGGTTCTCCCAAAATGAGTGTTTCTTCAACAAAGTCTTATGGCTAGAAGTTGGTTATGATCGCCTAGTGGCATGGTGTATTTTTTGAGTATATCTAGTTGTTTCTGTTATACATTGATTTTCATATCTTGTATTGAGTTAACTATACTTGGTGATTCATGTTTAGTGTTCTCAGGGTGTCCTATTGGGTATTGTTATACTCACCCCTACATGGGATTTTCCTGCACGTGTCATGTCTTATGAAGATGATGGCCCAGTTTTCAATGTCTTGGGAGGATAGGGATCGGGTAGAATGTATTTGTAGCTTGAAAATCCATGGTTTTATTGGGAACGTGCATTTGATTTTAGTTCTCTCCCTTGGAGAAGGTTGGACTCTTTACTGTTTTTTTTTTGGGCTTGTATTTAGAACATTTTTCTGCTTTCAGTACTTTACTATCATACGTTGTTGTGGGATCATAGATGTATTCATTCATTGGCATCAGTTGTTTTATATTTCATATTCCTATGGGATTAGAGATGTGTGTTTATACTAGTACTTTAGGCTAATGCATCCCATTTGTGGGATATGCCTACTCAATATTGGTCTCTATTCCCTAGCCTATCAAAGGTGGGCTAGGGGTAGTCATAGGATATACCTCGGTGGGTCTGGTCATGACATTACCATCCTCTTTAATTTTAAATAAATTAAATTAAATATAAAATTAATTTTGTACAAGGCATATAGCATTTTTCATCTTCTTAAATCCATTCAGAGAATTTAATTATTACATGATGTGTATCGACACATGACACGTTATGTGGCTAATGTTGTATATGGTTCTTGTCATTTTCTATATTATTACATAGCATATATACCTATATACTGTGTCATTATATACAAGTAAAGTTATTGAATGGGTCAAGTCATGTAGTAATCATGATATGTATAACCACATAACATGCCTTGAATATATGTGGTGTGTACCATTAGATATTCCCATGAATTTTACAATGTGTATGAAAACCATACACATCAAGGATCTATATAATTACATGGTAAATATTTAAAAAATAATTAATAAAGCATTTAATATATCACATGACATGCCAAAATTACACTATGTAATTCATATAAAAACCCTATAACACAGTTTATACAGTGAGCTACACACATTTTAGTCTAATTTTTTTTAATTAATTTCTATTTCCTTGTGTTTTACTTAGAAAACACACCTATCTCAAAGTTTTCCATGAATAATTTGGCTTGAGTTACATAGTTTGTACAACCAACAACATGTAATGTGATTCATTACTCAGCACCTTGATTACCTTCCTAGGGACTCAACTTGTATCGGGTGTGGGTTCTCATGTATTATATAGAATTTATAGCCTAATACATTCCTTCTACTTAATATGATTTTTTTCTCTCATGTGAAATTCAATACATGGAATTTATTAATTAAATTTCATGTACTTTGACTACACGACTTCTGTTATTTATGCAAGGACAAGCCATGTGGGGTTACTTAGAGTGTACACCAGCTACATTTCTTATAATCCCTGATTAGTTAAATGAAAACTTATAGTAAATACATGGAATGTAATGTCACCATGTACCAAACCCCCACATGGTGTGTTAGTATTTTTATGGATTATGCTTGTGTGGATGACCAAAAGTACCCTGAGTATAATTCCAATTACACATCAGTAACAATTTTCTATATCCGACATTTTTGGCACCTCCAGATGGGATCTTTGAGTGTTATTCGTCTACAATTAGAATGTTATTGGTTATATAGAATTAAATTATCTTTATTTTATGATTAGATAATGAAATACTGGAAATGAAAAGCTAACAACCAAATGTGAAATTGATAAGAAAATAATAAATAATTATAAATTAATATGTGACCTATTTAATACCACTTAATGGTTTCAAGGTAAAGTGAAAGTGGTTTGGGCCATGCCCAATAAAATTTTTAATTAGTTTCTTCAGATAGATCCAAACAACATGATGAAGGAAATCCTGGAATTTCAATCGAAGAGGATATTTTTATATCTAATTTATAATAATTTTATAGCAATAATTACCTTGACTTGATAATTATTTTTTCATTGATCAAATTGGTTAATGAATCTCATATTTTAATACATTTTAATCTATAATTAAAATATTTAATACCAACAATTTTTTATTTTAATGGAAATTTTTAAATTTTTAGGTTTGAGGGATATTTTAGACTTTATTGTGAAAATGGTTTATTTTTTATTTTTATTCAGTTTGGTATTTCTATCATAACATTTTATATACTAATATAAATTGAAAAATTATTTTTTTTTGATTCCATGATATATGTTCTACATTTTATTCAACTAGGTCAATTTATGTATCCAAACATAAGAGGCCTAAATAAACCATTCAAGTTGGGCCCTAAAATATGTGTAAATTTTTTATGACTTTTAATATTAATCCCATATCTCACCAAGTAATGATCTTACAGATGAAAATTAAACAAATATATATAAGATGCCACATTTTATTTTCATTAAATATTGTTTCTTGATATATTCACATGTTTTCAAGTCTATAAATCTAATAAAAATCAGAGAATGGGAATTTGAAGTTTCTTCCAAACTAGAAAAGTTCACTATAGTAATTAGATCATATCACTTTCTAAACATGTCCAGTGAAGTTTATATTTGGTTGTAGGACATTGAAGACATAGTATAACAACTTCATAGAAGTAAAATTTTCAACATTTTTCCATTTAATAAAATAATAATTAATGATATTTTGATGTATTGAATTGGAGTGAAATCATCCCCATATCCTAGTTATAAATTTATACTTAAACTTTCATTCAAAAAAAACTATGAAGCTAGGAAGGGGGTTTTTAAAGACCCCAACCCTAGTAGCCTATAGTCAGTGGTTACTTTATTTCATTGTAATATTTTATAAGGAATCGCATCCCGAAGGACTAAATAGTTTAGTAGTTTTGGAAAATTAGATACATATTAGAATCTTAAATTATAACTGTAAATATAAAATAAAATATAATTACTCCATTGAAAACACCATTATTCTCCTTGATTTAACCTTCATATTAGTCAAAATATACTTCTTAGCATCCTGGGGAAAAATAAAACATAATAAAGGGGTGATCTCAGATTCTCTGTAAGGGTATGAATATAGTGGAATATTTTGTAAATAAAAATAAAACATTATGTAAAGGTAAATAACTAAAACACATTCCATTAAACATTTTACTTGAGTGCAATATGGAAAGACTGAATATAATAAAAATAATTCCATAATAACATAAGGTAAGATTTATCCATTAATAACAAAACTAATATGATAATCATATGGGAACCAATAACTTATCTCATAATGAGGTAATGAATAATTTAGGATATCATAAACATACCATCAAGGCTTTATCCAAGACATCATATATATATGAGTAAGGCCTCTTCCAATACCCAAACTAGTTTTTTCTATGAGACCTACCGATGCATCGAGGGGATATAGTGGGACTCACCCATCACTTATTAAGTCCAATTAATTCCACATTTTAAAGGGGTGAAACATAAACTAAACATTTATATAGGAAAACTATCATAGAAAATGTGGATACTTAACCATAAACCATCCAGAGAAATGTGATGAATGGTATCAAAATAGCACATCCATAGTCAAACTAATCATAAATAATTCAATAAAATATGTTAAATGGTATAATTAGAGATCAACCTCAATTAATATTAAGATTCAACAAATTTTGTTGACATAGATGAAAATTATCTAATAAAATAAATGAAGCACTCTTGATACAAATACACTTTTCACTTTTAAATCATTTATTTAAAAATCCTTGAAATTATAAAAGAAAAAAAATATTTGAAAATAACCTCATAAACATGTAAATTATTACTAAATACATTAAGGAATGATGAATTTGAAAATTATTCTCATGCTATATAAGTAAAAAAAACATTCTTTCTGTATATTCTTGTTAGAAAAGTCGCAAGAAGCCTTTTTAGAAAATGAAAAAAATATTCTTTTCAAACCATTTTTTTAAAAGTAAAACATGGGTACAAAATGAATTTAAACATTATAAGGAGAATAGAAAAAAATATTTTGAAAAAAAAATTAGAAAACATGTACATGTAAGAGAAATATACCCAGATGGATACTTAAATAGAAACAATCTTGAATAATTATGAGATTGTGAAATAAACCCTTACCTTAGGTCGGATTTCTTTCATACGTGTCCAAACATCCAGTATAGTGGTTTTAAAAACACAATTAACTTATAATAGAATAATATTAATATTTATGATATCATATATTATCCCATTATAACATTTTTCTACTCATTTATTAATAATATTTTATTTATTTCACTGCTTCGCGTGTTAATTTCCATGTTTTATCAGGTTTGTTTTGTCTTGAAAGTCACAGTTATCTTGTATAGGATATTGATCCAACATATCTAGAATTAAATTATTTTCATAAATATTATATTTAATCATTAAATAAAATTTTATAACCATTATTTAATTTTTAACATATAAAATGAATTGCATCGCTTCGTGGAGACGGTAAGCCGTATGTTTGCACGAGCGATGATATTATTTATAAATGGTTGAAAGAGTAAGTAATTGGATTTTATATTAATTTTAAAGAATAAATATAATTTCATAATTATCATATATATCCATTATTTATATTATTAGAACCATCCAAGTAATGTGGTGATGAGAAACAATTTACACCGCTTCATGGAGACGGTAAGTCGTACATACGCACATGCGGTGCTTTCATTTTTCATAGGATGGATAAAATGTAGAATATGGTTGTTTAATAATCAAAATAACATATTAGTATATACATGATACTAGATTTATTATTTTAGGATGGAAAAAACACATGAAGAGGAATAATATTTTATTAATTTGAATGAGTTGATAAAAATTATTACCTCTTCTTCGGCAGACTTCCTTTAGATCTCTTCTTAAGGGATCTAGAGTTAGTATTTTTGGAAAACCAGGATCTTCAAAAAAATTATAAGTATGTTTTGAGGAGAAATGGGTAGGTTTTGGTCGATCTAGAAAGCTCATGGTTTTGTGAGGAAGTGTGGGAGGATATTCCCTTTTACAAATGAGGTGAGGGGCACTTTTGGAAACCCTTGAAATATTAAAATACAATTAAGGCTATTCTAGAGGAAAAGAATTAAAAAATCCCCATAACGAATAAGGGATTAAATTTTAGATCAAATCTTATCTTATTTGTCCTTATTCATTATTTTCATGATTTCTAAATAATTTAATAAAATATTATATTCATGAAATATCATTATTGTCAAATTTAACACTATTTGGGCTCAAATCCCTTTTTTCCATTTTCTAAGAAATCCACTTTAAGGGTGAGTGGGAACCTCACAATAGGACAAATTTCAAATAGAAACAAACCAAGAACCGATTCAATGCAATCAACAGCAAAAAATCAGTTTCATCTCCTCCATCCATATTGCAGAATCTTCACAAAACAGACCAAACATCCTTCACGCTCCACTATTGTCGGAATCAAAAAACCCAAATGAAATCAACAGTCATACTTGGTACCACGCCGCAGCCGCAACGTCGGAGCAGATCAATCGCAAAAAAAGTATCCAGATCCAAACCACAAACCAAAATCTCATCCAAATCGTAGAACAAGAAACCCAAAACGCAGATAGGAAAGAATAAAACCCACCATAAACCTGAACCGCAAACCCGCCGCCGCCTTCAAGACCAAACACTGCGACCAGATACGCCCAACGCAACTAGAAGAGGTGAAATAATGACGGCATCCACACCGTAGCAGCGGAAAACTCAAACCGTGGACCAACACCATGCCGCCATGAGAGCTATGTCCAACTCAAAGGGTAGGGCGTGAGGAAGGCCGGCAAACGGTCGTCGAGCTGTTCGAGATGACGCTGCCATAGGAGACGCTGCCAAAGGAGACGCCGCATGCCACGAACCCACCACTCCAAAGTGTCGATGGGAATCCGAGCTGCAGTGGGGAAGAGGAAGATGACGGCGGGGGGAAAACCCTAGCGAGGATCCCCTTACGGGCACATCAAATTTAACACTATTTATTACTCTGAATGTAAAAACATCAAAAAAAGATTAAAATTCAAACCAACTATTTTATTTTATATTATAAATTTCATAGATATCTAGATAATTCATTCTTAATCTCAAATTATATTTATTTTAATATTTTTTATATATTTTATTTTAATTTTATGTTAATTTAATAATTATTGCATCATTATTGTATAACCATTTAAGGTATTTATTTCTTACCTAAAAATTAAAAATAAATGTTATTAATCAAGATAAATTTTTTAGATTTTAAAATACTACTTATGGTCAAACATATATTTTTTAGAACCATATATTAAAAAATATTATAATTAATAAAAATCATAGTGTGAATAGTTTGAATTTCTTTTAAATAAAATATTATAAGGGACTTAATGTCAAACAAGTGAATCCAAAAGGTTCTAAAATTGACCCAATGATGATTATTTTAGAAAATTACTTATCCAATAAAATTTAGTTAAATTTTTGGGTCATTAAAATTTTATTTTAATTTTATTTAAAATCATTTTATTGATTTTTCTTCTACTTGCACAAGAACAACATCAGTGTTGCATAAGCATTAAATTTAATTTTTTTCACATAGAAAAATTAAAAATAAATTACTAACATAAAAAAATATTTAATATACAGATAATCCTTTAGATTTTTTTATTTTTTTATATTTACTCATATCCATGTCAAGACAACTTATTTAATTTGTTAATTTGTCTTTTCCTGCCTTGTGCAAGCATTACACAAGCATTTGGATAAGATTGTTGTTATATTAGTCCAAAATTTCTAAACTATTAGTAAAAAAACATCATTTGTGAGTTTTATTTAATAAAAAATCATTAAAATACTTGTCACCTCTCAATTAATATCTATAAGACACGAATTTTACTTTTCCAATGTTGTGCAGGCGCTGCGTTGCCACTTAAAATGATTTTTATTATTATCAATAAATATTTTATATTTTATATTTTATGGATTATTTTAGTGTGATATTTTTATTATATTATCATACATTAGTATTTTAATAATTTTAATAAATTTTTCTATCATATTTATGTTTTGACGATATCACAAAAGATATCGTATTTCATAAAAAACTATATTTTTACAATTCACAAAAAAAAAATTAAATTTTTCAAAAAATTATAAAAATATCCCCATAGAATAATTTTGATATGATGGTTTCAAAAATGAATTGAATTTTTCCAAATAAATTTTCTAAAATTGTAAAAATTTACTTATATTCATTTTCACATATAAAGAAATAAAATCACTTTTTGATTAAAACTTATATTTTAAGAATAAAATGGATTTACTAAAAATTACATGTTTATTTTCAAAGAATAAATAAATTTGTATATATATTTCATAATATATTTATTCTTATTCACACCCTCAAAATTAACATCTAGGTTATAACAGTCATTTTAAACTAATATTTAATAGTATATCGTGGTTTTAAACTTGGTGTTGCATATAACATAATCTCTTGAAGGTGATAAATTTAAAAAGGGACATTCCATAAAATCATGGGGTGTTACAAGGTTATTTTTTTTGTGATAATATTATAAATTATATATATATATATTATTTTATCTTTCTATTCTTATTATCACTCATTTTTCCTTTTTTTCTTCCTCTGTGATTCTCATCTCTATGAAAATGGAGAACTAAATTCAACTATTATTTGAAATAAGGGATAAATGTAGTTCTTTGAGTTATTTGTGATTTAATATTTATATTTATTTTAAATTGAGAATTTTATTAGTGGATAAATCGATTTTAATTATCATGTTCCTTGTTTTCTCTACTGTTGTGATTTTTCTTTATTATTTATCAATATTCCTTCCCATCTCAATTTAAATCCTTCATATGGTGGAGTTTGAATTGGATAGTGTTGGTCAGTGAATACATGTCCAAGATGAATTTAGGAAAATTATTACCCCACATCCATAGTTCTCATTGTGGTGTAATAATAATTCAAATAGGAATTCGTAGTTTTACTTGTCTCAATCACTACATTGACTAGAATAATGAGAATACTATAAAGAATAAAGATAAATTCAATATGGGATCCCTAGTAAAGTAAATCTTATAATTTATTAAAAATCTATTTGTGTATTATTTTTTTCTATATTTCTATATGATATAAATATATATATATCATATAACTTTTCTAAAACTCTAATTTTATTATAATTTAATTTATTATTATATTTTAGTTAATTTTTAATATTAACAATATGAGAATATTTTATGTAAGTGTCCTCCTAGGGTGGTTTACCCTAGGTGTGAACTATACTATATATAGGTTATAAGAATTTATAAATTAGGGATTCATAAAAAATAAAACATAACAATCTAGTTATTTTTATAGGTAGGACAATCACCTACACATAATATTTTCATTTAAAAACAAAATATAATAAATTTAAAAAAACATCATTGCATTTGTTTTATTTACAAAGTAAAGATGGATTTTTTCAATGATTTCCGTTTTATTTTCCTAATTTTGAGTATAATGGGGAAGATTCTTAAAGGATTAAAGTGGTATATAATTTTAAAATTCTTGAATAAGTTAGAAACCAAATGAATATCCTTTCCACTTCCTCAAAGGAAATAAAAAATTTGAGGTTGGAACAATAATAAAAATAATAATGGGAAGATTTAATGTTTGTTTCACCTTTATTCCTAGATAAAGAACCTAATTAGGTTAAAATAAAGAAACTTGAAGACATAATGCCTAAATTTTCTCAACCATTACCCAAAGTGGTTTCTAAAGAGTGCATGCCTGCTAATACACTTGTGGGAGATCAATATTATTTGGAAGAATATTAGTCTAATTTTATAAGGACTAAAATTTCAAGTGAATATCCCATCCCCAATAATGAAAAATTAGTATCTAACTTCCTATTTCATGATTTTAAGGAATAAAACATTGATGTAGTGGAATTTAGAGAAATTTTTGAGGATATTGACAACAATACTCAAACACTAAAACTCAACACCATCAAAAACTAATAAAAGAAAATGAAATTAAATTTGAATATATATAGGGAGATCAAAAAATTGAACTTATTTCATTATAATTTTATTAAAAATTAATTGAGTATTAAATTCCACTATTTTAACTTTTTATATTCAATTAACACATATATTTCTTGGGAGGTTAATGATTAATATAAAGATAAACTTTTTAGGACTGAGTTCTTAGCATCCTTTATTTAATTGATCAAGTTTAAAGATGACTTACTTGGAGGGGAGATTTTTATATTAATTAATCATGATTTAATTCTATTCAAATAGAATTATTAATTTATTTCTCCATTACTAGAATTATGGATAAAATAGTTAATGAGTTGGTCCTGGATATTGAATAAGTGTCTAAATAATCTATGTCCAAAAAAAAGGCATAGGACGCATTCTTTCTCCTACCCTCGCCTTCAATGGTGTGCTACATTTATATGGGTATGGGTGTAAAGTATTATATCCATAGATTTTTCCATAACTAGGTTGATGGAATGTACACTGGAATGAAGAAATTTTTGTGGTTTATGAGTAATAATCCACACCCACCTTTAGATTGGGGATAAACCACTAGAACTTCTAATTAAAGGTGGAAAAAAACCACTACCCAATTTGGGGTTAAACCATTTTCTATCCCTTTTCATATGTCTCCTATTATATTTCTTTTTATTTATTTTTCTTTCAACAAAATCATTATGTTTTTTCTTTATTTATTTTAGGTTTAAATTGGTAACAACTATGAGCATAAAACGAGGTTTCTATTGTCCCAAAATAAACTCAAATTGTATCTTTATTTATCTTTTGTTTTTCTAACCTTATCTTTTTAATTTGTTAATATGAAATAAAGGATAGATAAATTTAGGTGTGGGGGAGTTTTAACCTACATTGGATTTTTTTTATCCTTTTACTAACATTGAGTTTCAATCAATATTCTTTATCAATTTTTAATCTTTAATATATTTTGATAAAATTGACTTAATTTTTGTAGAAATGGGTTTTTAAATGACTATTTGTTGGGATGTTTTTTCCTAAAATTTGATTTTCAATAATTTTTATTAGTTTGGCCAATTTTTTAAATCTATTTCAAAGAAACATTGACTCAAAATATTTTTCCCATCCTTTGAGGTATTCTAATCCCTTTTGACATATTTTTTATAATAACATCACTTTATTGAGAGAAACATTGATTTTTTGTGAAAACTAAAACATGTGATTATTTATCTTTCAATTAATTTTTGCTTATAAAATATTTCTAATATGATTGATTCACTTCTTTGGAATCCCATATTTTTAACTTGATACCTACCCTTTACATCACCCCTTGTTTATCCCTTTATGGATATCAATTTAATTATTAATTTAAGCTATATCACAAGATTATTTTTCAACACCTACCATCCCTATTAATTTTTTTTTTCAAGGATATTTCTAGTTTGAGTGTGAGGGTAGATCCTATAATGTGTTTTCTTTAGGAGGTATCTTATTTCAAGGTTGTTTGAGGTGTGTTTCACTATCATGGGTAGTGGAAAGAGAGAAATGGGAATGATTCCTTGTTTATTTTTCTTCATTCACATCAACATTTTATCTTAAAAAAATATAAAAAAAATATAAAAATGAATATGAGATTAAATTCCTTATTGCACTTACTTGCATTGTAAAAAACCTTTACAGGCTAACCCAACATGTCACCCGACATGACTCACTACTACACTTGAAGTGTATTCTTGGTCCTCGCTGGCTAGAAACCAGTATCATGGTATCAATAATAAATACTTAGGAATCATTTAACCCAATAATAATCTAATAAATTTGAAACTAAAACTATCAAAAATCTAGCATAAAATAACTGTATAATGGGTATCCATGTATAAAAATTTCATATATTAAAATAATAAACAAATCAAACATGAAACAATAAAAAAATGTTTAATGAGACATAACCTTCAACCATGATTCACCTCATTTAGAAATATATAGTAGAAAAAAATACTCCTCATACATATAAAATTGGAAAAACTATAGAGAGATAAAAAAATTCTCTAAGTAAGATAATATAGTATCTGAAGGAAAAAAATAAAAACAAAATTGAACCACTACCAACCATCTCCCTGTGACCCATGGTAACTCACCACATGTTATACCATCCATTAACGGACTTACTCAAACATAGCCCTAAATATTCCAAAGTATGGACACCTGAATGAAAACATCAGTTCTTTATACACCCATTAGTCTAGAAAAGGTGTGAGCTAAAACATTCCTAGTAGGATTTCACCAAGGATTTATAGTTATTACATTAAAAATCCATTTCATTTATGATAGTTTTAATTATTAATATAAAATTGATTTTTCACTAAAAAATAAAATGAACCAAATAACAAGACAAAAATGATTTTATTAAATATTCCTTCCACTTTTATTAAACTAGGGTGGAGCATAATATTTTTAACAAAACACATTAAAACCATGAAAATTAGATTCATTGATAAATTTCTAAAAATAATTGAAGTACATTTCCACTTTCTAAAAAATTTCTCAAAAATAATTTATAGTACACGTCATTTACCTTTAAAAACACACAATATAAACCATATTTTAAATCATTTTGAAGGTAAATACAAAGCCTAAAAATGGAATTAAACCACATATAGTTCTGAAGATATCAAAAGGTGTGAAAAAAGGAACAAACAAACAAATAAATAAATGTTTTCGTATAACCAAGTCATAAAATAGGGGATACATATAACGAAAATAAAGGAATACCCTAAATAATCTTCAACATAATCTAAATCTCGAGGGAAAATCCCTATGAATCAAGTAACATAAACCTAAACTAGAGATTCGAATCTTAGTCTAGGCTAAAAAACTCATCTATAATCCTAGTAGTCTTATTAGAATATACAAGATGTGTAATCCATACCTAGAATGCTCAATTACCATGGGGCACAATCCATCTTGGGAGTGCTTAGGTTATGTGTTCCATAATCCCATGGATAGATCACAATCTAAACTGGGGCACTAGCTAGTCGGAAATCTTACCAGTTTTACACTCATCTAAGTCATTTACTAACTTCTTAATATTCCAATGTAATCAATCAATAGAGGTGAGAAATCAAAAAAATAAAATGATCAATGATAAAACATAATAATAAGTCTCATCTCACCTCCAACACCATAACAAAAAACCACCCCTTTTACAATGTCCACATCATAACCAAAATATATTTGGAATGCTCAATAGGTTCATACTATACAATATATGGAACATAAAAAAGGGTTCTAGATTGATGGTTTTACTTTTTAAACCAAAAAAATATTTAAGGAGCCAAAAAATAATTTCTTTAAAACCCATCTCAAGTTTCCAAGACACTTTTCTACTATTTTAAATCTCAATTTAAAAAAATCTTGAATCCAAATTATAAAGAATAAAACATGAAACTATTTAAATTAAAAAACAACTTAATTTAAACCCCTGAATAATTTTAATAGCCCCTTTTCATTTTTAATGAATTCCATATAAAACCATGACTTCCCATTATCATGAAGCAAATAAGGTCAAATATATATAACCATTGATTGTTTTAGACAAACCTCTTTGGAATGTTATAAAATACGTGGATCATGAAAATTCATTTATTAATTCAGGAAAAAAACACCCTTTATACCAAGTATGGAACATAATCAAAACACATCTGTATTTATTCTAGATATCACATATTTGATTGACTTAAAAAATCATTAGAAATCATAAATCCTTAAATGACGTTAAATTTAAATTAAATTCACAAAAAAAACATACGTTGTTCCAAGTGGAACCAAGTCATAACATGTCATCTTCAATGGAGAATGATCAAGCAAGAAAGAGGAACATCCTCTACAATCCTTAGATTACCAGAATCACTAAATTAGAACTATCTTAAAAATAATCTAATCCATCACAAACCCTAGGGTTTTCATTATAAAACATAACCAAAGGAAAATTTGTATAGTAATGAGGATAAGATAAGAACTAGTAAAAGGAGGGAAATAACACTAACAATCCACTTAGAATCCGTGGAGAAAGACATAAAACTAGAAAAATGGAGGAGATGATATCTCAAGGTCATACTCAAGATTTATTCTAATGAGGAGGGTTAAATATTAGGTCTATAAACCTAAAATTTAAAGCTTAAAAAAATTAAAAAATTATTTTTGTTAGGTAAACCACGCACCAGTCATGTGGGAGCCACTGGATGGACCCTGCCACCTTACATGGTTTGACCACATGGTTTCCCTTAATTGTGAACTAATCGTGAGGTTAATCCCCACACATAAACTATATCACATAGTTTATCTTAACAATTCACATAGTTTCAAAAATCAAGCACCAATCTTGTAAAACTCGACTGTTAAAAACCAAAACACTATGCATGGTTTGGTAACACTATTTTCTATAAGATTGTACCAACTAAGAGCCCAGTGAAAAACATTAAAAATTAAAAAAAACTATTCTAAAAACCTTTAAATAGTTAAATTACCACAATATAATATAAAATTACAAAAAAAGTGACATGTGGATATCCCAATTCTTCCCACCATGCCACTTTATTCCCCTATAAAGTCCTATATAAATGTGGAAACAATAGAAAACTAAAAATATCATTACCTAAATAAGATGTGGGAGGGTCAAGAAAGTTATATGGGGGTATGACGATAATGGAGAACAATAAAAAACAAAAAAAATCTCAATACAACAAACACCACAAATACTCAATCATCATCAAACATCTCCAAGAACAATCCAACTTATAGGCATTAAACATATATCTATAAGAATATGAAGACATTTTATTAGTCTTCCCACCATTTATAATTCATTTAAAGTAGTGAGGCAATGAAAATCTTTCATATTTGGAAACTACTATCACATAAAAATCACTTTTATAAAATACCTAAGAAAAGAGAAATCATTCACTAACCATAAGAAACCACCCACAATAAACTTATCAAATTTCAAATGAGATATATAACCCACATGAATATCTAATTATCCAAAAATTGATCTCATCAATTCCAAAATGAAAATATGATACTATCAATATCCAATGGAAACAAAAAACCTCTATAAACAATAATTACCATTAAATAATCAACCTCATATTCCCAATGGAAGAAAAACACAATTCACTACATCATGTATCACCAAAATGGAAAACATACCTCAATAAAAAACATGCCTAAATGAAAGAAAAAAAAGTCTCTAGTCTTCAGTCATAAACTGAGTGAAGGGGAAATCTTGGACCACATACATGTATCCCCATCTCAAATTGAATATAATAAGATCTAAACCAACATTATATAGTGCATAATATCAACTAGTTCCACATCTGTACTAGTCAACTAAAGCATGTACCTAAGGCCTTCACTTGCCCAAACCACCAAACTCAACCATCACAAGCATCACACAAACAATACTCAAGAGACAAAATTAAACAATAAGGAATAATAATAAACATAATAACCAATATCTAAAAATTGTGGGACCATAAATCATAAAGGAACAGAAACATTAAAAACCACTTTAAGAGCCTCAATTCACTCTAAATAAAACTAGTGCAAACCCCAAAATAAATAATCTCCCAAATTTGGATTACTCATAAAAATACTTTATTTAACTAAAATTATCATATTACTAAAAATGGATTAACCACATCATTTCCTAAATATGTAATCAATAACCACAAGAGAAAGGATGGTGACCTAATAAGTTCTAGAGAAAATTAAATTCTAACTCCACCACTTTGTTCAGATCCAGGGTAAAGTCCACAATAGGAAGAGGTACACCTAAACTATAAGAGGATTCATCCTAAGACATGAAACCTACCTTACATATTCTTTGAATAACTTTCTTAGAGGCACAATATTGAAATACAAAACACAAATATAACCCATTCATGTTACATAATCTAAACTAAAAATTCCCAATACACACCAAGGGGCATACCAAAATACAAAAAATTATGAAAAAAATACAGGAAAACATATTTATAAACATTCATTTTATTATAACTTAACCCCTTCTTATAAGTAGTATTATACTCATTATTCAAAGGCATGCATGATTTAAATATTGTAAAAACCCATTTTGAAAATTTTCACTTCAATTAGAGACTCATAATGAAATTCTTTTCTTTAAAATAATAACATTCTAAAGAGAGTCTGAATACTCATTTCACAAAATAAGAACTTGATTCAAAACATCAAATGTATTTAAAATAAAAACCCACTCAAACATCATAAAATTTTTCTTTTACATCCAAAACATTCTATGTGGTTTATTAAAAAAACCAAAACCTTCCATGAATCTCACTTCTAGTTTAAAACATTTTGATGAAACCATGTTTTTGTTTCAAATAATTTTAATAAATTCTACATTTATTACAAAAAATTCCATATACCATAATGAAATAAACTGATTTAAAGACACCCATTTATAGATAAAATCTATTATAAATAAAGCATAGCACTCATTCTTAAAAACCAAAAAATTTCCAAAATTCACCTTTTAAATTCAAGAATTTTTTTCCAAATTAAATAATAGGTAATAATAATTACATAAAAAATAATTCAAAAGCATAAAAATTTGCTTCATTCCCATAAAAAGTAGTTTCATAAATAAGCCACCACATAAAACCTCCATTTTCATCCAAAAAATAGATTTCTCAAAACACAAAACCAAAATTTAAAAGCATTAGGCCAAACAACAAGGCACAAAGGATCAATCGAAACATCATCTAACAACATCAACTAACCAAAAAACTTCTTTGATTAACCTCACATCAATGGTAAACACAATTTAGGTCAATTTGAGTAAAAAAGGATACAAGACAACACATATTGGGGGGAACTGAGTTGTGCATGGTTTTGCCACATGGGTTTTCAAAGCATGAACTGATAATAAAATATCCTCTGGTATAGCTTCTAAAACCAATCACATGGATTCTACATGGTTTTAAATTTCATGTGATATAACCATAAAACATTATTTATTCCTCACTTTTCACCCCTAAATATTAATAAGACCCTCTAATTCACTAATATACTCAATAGGGATCAAAAACCCTATAATATCATGTCAAAATCCATCAATGATTATCAAAATAAAACTCAAAATAAAGTATAGCATCTTGACTACCTGTGGTAACAAGAGATTCATCCTAAAAGGTGGTAATCAGTCACTTAATCTTGATCTAACTATTGAGTTCAAATTATGATCCAAATATCCTTTCTACCATGAAGCATCCTAAATAACAAGCAAGTAATTTAAGAATCTAGGACCTCTTTAAAACCTAGGCCCTCATACCCTTTGTAACGAACTAGCCTAGGTTGACCTGACACACCCCCTAACATGAATCACCACTAGGCCCAAATGTTGTATCCAATCACCACAGGCTGGAAAGTAATGCCTTGGTATCAATAATACACACTTGGGAATGTTTTCACCCTTGAAAAATAACATAAATTAGCAGTAAAAACTACTAAGAATACAATATGACTTATCTTATGATGGATATCCATGTATATCAAATAATTTGATATAAATAATAAATAAACCAAAATGGGAACAATATAAAAAAGTTTCCCATCAGACATAACCCATGACCATGATTCATCGTATTTGTAAATAAATTGTGGAAACCAATACATCTCAAAAATATAAAATAAGGAAGACTGAATAAAGGTACAAAAGTTGGTTAGGTAGGCTAATAGATCATCCCAATGAAAAAATGAAACAAAAATTGAACCAATACCAACCATATCTTGGTGGACAATAGTCACTCACCACATCTCATATCATCTATAATAAAACCAACTGAAAAATAACCTTGAAGTGACTAAATCTTGGGAACCTAAAAGAATTTTGAGAGCAATATACAAGAATTGGTGTATGAAATGTGTGAGCTAAGCATGACCAGTGGGATTTCAGTAAGTATTTTTTGATATTTCTTTAAAAAGAAATTTCATTCATAGTAGTTTGAATTATTACTAGAAAACATATTTGTTTCATAACAGTATAATAAAACTAAATAACATTCCATAATAACTTTTATAAAACATTATTTCCTCTTTTATTAATCCAAGGAGTAACCTGATATTTTAAGAAAATGTTTTTAAACCATGAAATGAGGATCCTTTAATAAATTATTAAAAATAAGTTTAAAATTACCTTCCTATTTCCAAAACATTTCTCAAAAAAATTAAAAAGTATGCATCACCTATCATTAAAAATGGACTTTCCAAAACTATTTTTCATATCATTTTGAAGGTAAACTGAAACCAAAAAAATGGAATACATCCACATACATGCATTAAGATATCAAAAGTTGTAGAAAATAAACTAATAAACAACTAAAGAAATAGTGTCGCATAAGAAACTCATTGACTGGGGGATAAAAATGAAGAAAATATAGGAATCCCCAATGTAATCCTCAACAAAATCTAAATATAATGGGAAACACCTTAGGACTTAAGAAACACAAACCTGGACTTGAAACCGGAACCCTACTATATCCTAAAAATATCATTTACAATCCTAGTAGTCTCATAAAAATATATAGAACACATAATCTATCCTAGGATTGCTCAGCTACCATAGGGAATAATCCATTCTAGAAGCGCTCAGATTCTACAGGACATAATCACCTAGCTAGAGCACAATATAAACTAGGGCACTATTTAGTCTATAAATTAACTAGTTTCATACTCATTCAGGTTATTTACTATCATATTAGGATTCTCATGGAATTAATAAATATATGTGAGAAATCGACATATCAAAGGATCAAAGATAAAACAAAACAATAACGCTCATCTCGCCTCTGGCACCCTAATAATAAATTTCCCCATTGATAATTTCCACTAAAAACTAACATATATATATATATATCTGAAATTACCATTATATCCACACTATATAATATATAGAACACATAAAATGGGGCTTGAATGAGGTTTTCACTTTTAACATGTAAATAATTTCTTTAAGTTTCCAAATAGACCTTTCTTTAAAAACTATATTTGGATGATAAGACACTTTTCCTCCATTTAAAATATTACTTTAAAACATTATTTAAAGAAAATTATAAATAATCATACCTAAAAACTCAAAAACATTAATTTAAACACTTAGAAAAGTCTAAAAATCCCTTTTTAATTTTCATTTAATTACAAATAAAACCACGACTTCTATATCTCATGAACCAAAGGAATTTAAATATCTCTAACTATTAAAATCATTTTATAAAAACCTCAAAATAATCTTTGAAAACACTTGGAAATAAAAAATCCCTTTAGAAATTCAAAAATAACTAAAAAAACCATTTATGATAAGCATGGAATATAATAAAAACACATCTATATTTATCCCAAATATAACATATAAACTTAATTTAACAAAATAAATTATTATAAATAATTAATAATTAAATGAGATTTTATTTAAAGGAAATTCACAAAAACACCTACCTTATTCCAAGAAGAACCAAGTCGTAACATGTCTCATTCGATGGAGAATGGCCAACTAAGTAAGGGAACATCCTCTAAAATCCCAAGACACCCAAAATACCTAAATTATAACCACCTCAAAACCAAATCTTGGCTATCATAGACCCTAGGTTTCACAAGAGACAATTTGACCAAAGAGAAATGAGTATAGGGAAGAGTTAAATAGAAGAACAAGAGAAATGATGAATATTTCCACAAGAATATTATTATAATCGGTGGAGATTAATACCAAAACTAAGATAAATAGAAGATATGATCCCCTTAGGTATCGTCCAATATTTAGTCAAATGATGGGGGAAAATAGGGGGTCTAAAACCCTTAAATTCAAAGGGGGAAATTAAAAAATCACTTTTCAGTAATCCTAGGCAGCTCACACAGTTAGCTTTCATATTTAGGAAAACCTTACACCAAACATGTGGGATCCACTATATGGAACCCCAACACCTTTCATAATTTGTCACATAGTTTCCCATATCCAATTTCCAACTGTGTGAGCCACCCCTCCACACAAACTGAGTTACATGGTATCTTCAGACACCCTGCATGTTTTTTCAAACTGTGTTCCAAACATTTAAAAGTTCACTATCAAAATATATAGCATTATGCACGGTTGTTTCACATGTTTTCCCTATCCATGAACCAACAATATGCTAGGGTAAAACCTAAAAAATTTAAAATTTCATGCTTGAAACCTTAAAAAATTATATTTCCCTAAAAAATATAAAATTACAACAACAGTGAAATGGGGGTGAAATATTCATGATCTATCACTAATTCATTAAATTTGATTATTATCTCATCCCCCATGAAATAAAAAACAAATGGAAATAAATAAATTGAATAAAAAATATAGAATTTGGACAAAATCATTCATTATATTTATTGTTTCACTCATGGACCATTTTATTCAAAAAATGGGTGTAGTATTTCAAATATTTTAGCAGAATTGAGTGAGGTATTTTCCTATTTTTTCACATAAATATTTATTCAATGGTATTTCAGAGTTTAAGCTTCTATTTTTAACCTTGAATTTTTAAATATTGGTACCCATTAACCCATAGACACCAAATCACCTTGAAACATTGATCATGATTAAAAACTATTTTATGTATTATAATTGAGAGGAATGAGATATTTTACAGGATTATGGTGTTACATGCATTTTCCAAGTGTGATTATAACACCATATTAAATTTCTATGGAGTGAATAGTGACATGAACTTCCATGTGAGGTAAGTTATTATTGGTTCATATATATATTTTTGAGGTTGGAAAATTTTAAATGTGAGAGGATAAAATGAAAGGGAAATTTTAAATTTTGATTTAGGTGTTAAGTTTCAGAAATGATGTAATTGTATTTTATATGTGAGAGAAAAAAATGAGACATGATGAAATTCTATTTTGAACTATCTTGTAAATTTCATCACTTCTAATTTAGGTGTGGATTTTGATTTGGATATATAATGATTTCCTGATAGTATAATGTTTTTTTTTTTGGATTGATGAAGCTCACATTTTCATACATTTTATTCTGTAATTAAATGTTTTAATTTTACAAATTTTTTATTTTAATTATAATTATTATATTTTTAGGTTTTAAGAATATTTTGGACTTTATTTTGAAAATGGTTTAGTTTTTTATTCAATTTTGTATTTATACAATGATACAATTTGAAAAAATATTTTTTTAGAATTATATGAATGATTGGATTCATTTTATTAAAATGAAAAAATTTATGAATCCAATAATCAGAGTTCCAAATATACCATTCAATTTGGGCCGTAAAATATATGCATAGTTTTTATGACTTTTAATATTGAGCTCATGTATCAAAAATTATAGTTCCAAATGATATGAAATTTAAAATAAGATAGATAATAGGTCTATGAAAAACTTAATTAACTATTTTTACATGATATCCATCCATTTTCAAGGTCATAAATACTTTGGAAACTAAATAATAATAATTTGAATTGTCTTTTGGGATAGAAAAGTCCACTTTACTAATTCGGTAAAAAAAATCAAAAGGTGTCCAATGAATATTATATTTAGTGGAAGAATAGTCATGAAACATTATAACAACTTTATTAAAGGCTAGCTTTATAGATTAATCCATTTAAAGGTCCAAACATTCATAAAAATGACTAATATAATTGGTGGTAAATTTTCCTTAGTTATTCCTTATAAATGTACGCCTCCACTTCCATTCAAAAAAATTAACCATTTAAGAAGTTAATAAGTGTGGTTTTTATGTTGTAATACTCTTATAAATTATATATATATATATTATTTACTCTTTCTATTATTCTTCTCCCTTGTTTTCCCTTTTCTTTTCTCAATCTATAATTCTCATCTCTATGAAAATAGAGAACTAACTTCAGATTTTGTTCAAAGTGAGGGAGTAGTGTTAGTTTTTAGTTTTTATGATTCAACATTTCTATTTATTTTATTTTGATAATTTTATTAGAGGTTAAATTAATTGAAAAGAGTAGTTTCCATGTCTTTTCTACTAATTTCATTCTTCTTCCTTGTTTATCCATATTTCTTCCCTTCACTTTTTAAGTCATTTATACTATTGATTTTGACATGGATAGTGTTCCTCGGGGAAGAGTTTTATTTGATTACTTTAGAAAGAGTATTATCCTGTATGAAGAGGTATCGTTATGGGGTAATAAAAATTTGAAAATTAAGTTATAGTGTGATAGTTACTGATCACAAAATTGATTAAAATGTTAAAAATATTTTTAAGAACAATGATAGATTCATAGTGAAATCACAATGACAGTATCTCTTCTTCTTTCATACTAACCTATTTGTGTCTTATTTATCATTTTTATATATTTATATATCATATGAATTTTCCAAAACCCACATTATATTATTATTTGATTTAGTATTATATTTTAATTAATAATAAATAGTGATAATAGGAAAAAATGTTTGTGTAAGTGGCTTCCTCAAGAGAATGATCATGAGGGTGCAATGTACTACATACTTAGGTAATAAAGATTTATTCATTAGGGATTCATGGAAATCACTATTATCATCATTTGAAATCCTTATAATTTCATCATTATGATGATGAATCCAAGGAAATATTTATTTAATGATATCCACCCATGCTCTATGAATCTCATAACATCACCATTATAACTTCAAGTACTACCATAAAGAAACCAAGCACCTTATCTTTCCTTATTGATCAAAACAATAAATTATTTAGTATTAAAGAATTAACTCTCTTGTTCTCTAAATCTTGATAATAAGAAGGATGATTTTCTCCCATTCATGAGATAATTCTTGAGATAGTTCTTTTTGGCCTTGATAGAATTCTCTAAAGATGATTTTTTATGCACAAAAAATCTCATTTTCCCTAGAAAATTATATAAGATTAAATATATAGTTATGGTTAAATATGTGATAAATCTACTAAGTCCCCCTATTAAATATTATATTTAATATATTACCCATGAAAATTATTATTAGTGTTATTATTATATCCCATAACATATGTTAATGTGGGAATATTTAAAAAACATTTATCAAATAAATAAATCAATATATATTTAAATGATGTTAAATAAAATGTATCATTTTCATTGGGCCCTTAAATTGGTCAGTTAATCATCCTTTTAATTTATCAAACTTCAAATAATAAATATTTATTTAAATAAATAAATATCAATATATATTATTCCTTTAATAAATAACTAAAAATTATATACACTAATTAGAAAATAAATATTTATTGAATATATAACTCATTCATATTATTAACTTGAATAACTAGTGATAGGATTTATAAAATTCATATAACATGAATAGTTATTAATCCTTGGTCTTTATGATAATATTTCTTCTAATACTAAATTCAAATATAATTTAACTGAGATTATAGATACAAATAGTTTTTGACCCTTTAAACCTCTTCCTCATTAGAATTTGGAGAACTTATATAAAGTCCAAGATTATCATCTAGAAATATATAAAGAAACCAATAGAGAAAGAAGTTAATGTTTTAATGATAATAACCTCATCAGACACTTTATGTGTATTATAATTCCTTTTTATTGATGTCCCATCAAGAAAATTTCATAATTTTGTCATCAACCTATATGTTTGATTTTTCTATATTTGACTCTATAAAATAAACTCATTGATAAACAACTATGGTCACGGACTTAATCATATAGTTATATTTCAATCTAAGGGCCTGATATATCATATTCCATTGACTCAAAAGTAAAAATTCTCTTATTTAATTATTCAATCAATATCATATCGCTTAGGATACAACCAATGTATCCTACCTCACCGTGATCACATGCTATCTCAATTTTCATAAGTACATCTATGTATGTGATTGCAGATATACATTAATAGTAATATCATCTCTGAGGACAAAAACTATCATGAATTGGACCCACTAGGAACACCTCCTAGGCCTATAATGAATATTGGAGGGACCCTCAAATCCCACCTCTAATAGTCCAAGGGTTGGGCACTAGCACTGATGGTATAAACATTAAAATAAGTGATATTTCCATCATAAATACTATGAATATATAAATAAACCACCAATCCACAAAATATTGTAAAAAAAATATCCCATAATTCATGAAATTCAATACTAATACAAAATTACTAAAATGAACATCAAAAGAGAAACTCCTATAGAAATGACTCTAATAGAAACTATGGTAAGCGAGCTAGTAATGTCTAGATCAATCATAGAGATCACCTTGGAAATAAGTAAAATAATTTTATATAAATAGGGGTGATAATACATGTATACTAAGTAGTTTCCTCCTCATGGCCTCTTATGGTTTTTTGTTAAAATAATACTAATGATTCAGTGAATAACCAAAAAATGAACAAACACCTACAATAATTTATTTGTCACTAAATATCACCAAGGATATCTCACCCAATATTGCATCCAATATAATAATGTAGTATCAAAACAATATATCAATAAGGAACCCCAAAACCACTTTCCCACTGGTTTTTCACTCTCACGCACCAAAAAAAATCAAGTGCTATAATCCATTCCATATTCATGAAATCACACCATATATATATATATATATATATCATGTTAAAAATGATGTGAGATGGACCACATCCCTAACTTCCCACACCCTCACAAGGTATAAAAGTCTCATTCACACTAGTATATAATATATATTCCTGATTACTTTACATATCCATTAATAGTAGGGTATCATGAACATGAAGTAAATCAACCACATACCTGCATCCTACCATGAATATACCCCTCCAGGTATTATCGTATCACAACCACATATCCATGTAATAGTAAGGTGTCATGAACCAAAAGAATTTCAACATCGTTCCCTCCTCATACCATGAATGACCCCAACCATATATAATCATATCAAAAAATATTGCACACTACAACTTGAATTTATTACACCTTGTATTCTTATACCCACTTCGGGCCATCACATATTAAGCTAAATCTGAAGGGAGATCAAGGAAGAGGGAGTAATTAGTCATCAGTTCCCTCATCATCCTAGAGGTTAGGGAAAAACATAGATCCCAAAAAATTTGAGCATAAAAATAATCAAACAATGGTGGGGTGTGTAAGAAATCATAAAAAATATTATATTATATAGACAAACATCATCCTAACCAAGGGGTTCATACCAAAACCACCCTATAGATCTTTAAAATAGATTTTCATATCTCCACTGACTCAACCAAACAACTACTGACAATACTAATATGTATACATGCTCCATCCCCATCACATCAAACAACCATATCAAAATTCACGATATTTCATTTAATAAAATTTTTATATATTTCAAAATTTACCATTTTAGCATCCACATTATATTCATTATATCATTTATTTCCACATTTAATGTCAAACCACTCTTTAAAATACTTCCTACTTTAATCTATTCATTAATTCATATATCAAATTAATCTCATCTCTTGCCTCATGTTAATCACAGTAATTATAGCTTATTTACCATTATCAATTTCATTTATTTCAAACACATTTCATGCCATAGGGAATCTATAACATAACTCCATTACAACAACACAACTATCACATAAATATCCACTACACATTTTTAAAACAACAACTACACCAAACATTTCTCTACTTTCCACAAAAATTACATGAAATGAACCCCCCACATAATTCTTTAAATTAAATTAGAATTTTATTTATGAAAATTTTTTCTATAAATACTTGATTTTCACATAAACAGTTTATTGCCAATTTTATGTGATTTAACAAAATACAAAGGTGAAAAGAATATCAATTTTAGTTTCTAATTTTATTATACCAACACACCTCATTAAACCATAATTATATATCAAAAAGAAATAAAAACACAAAAATCCATTAGAAAATCACACTAAGAGACCCTTCTTCAATCATTCTTCCATAAAAATTAATGGTGGTCGTCATAAACATCATTAACATTATCATAGATTTTACATAAACCATTTAATTAACATCCTTATAGGAATATCCTTTTATGAAAGTGAATCCAACACTTAAATAAAAGTAAAGGAACATAATTTACAATATAAACCAAAGTCTTGGTATGAAAAATAATCAACAATAAACCACATAATCTATATCATGGAAACAAAAATAAAAAATTGAATCACCCCTTCTGATAAAATTCCTTCAGTCCAATTACTTTATTCAATAATATAGTCCATATTACTCTCCCAATGGAATAAAGATAATTTTAATCCATATATTACGGTAAATAAAAGATAGAATCCTCAAATCCTCTACCTTGATATGAATATTCAATGGAACACCACACAATAATGTGTGGATAAGGGTTCACTAACTTCCAAACTCAAAATAGACCACCCAAAAACTTAACCATGATAAAAAATAATTAATCTATTCTAAAATAGCGAACAAATCTTGGGAAAAACTCAATGTTATAACCTCTAGAATTAAATGGATCAAATAGAAATATAGAAATAGGATAATAGAGGTACCATGGATCGAGGGAAATAAATCCCATAGGGAGTTTTTTTCATCAAAAGAGATAGATGGAAGGCACTCTGAATGGACCTAGGGTATTCCCATCCCCCTATATATAGAAGAAACCTAAGGGGCCTTCACCATGACATGATGACTCCAACCATGGTCATTTTGTCTCAGGTCATAGCCATATCCAAATCCCCAATATTCAAATTGGAATCTCCATCAATATCATTGGAAGATTCTCTCGTTTAAAAAATAGTTAGACTATCACCATGGTGTGTTTGTATCTAAAACATATTTTATGTATTCCAACCATGAATCCCTTTGAATATTCCCCATTATATATAGAAATTACCCTCACCATTTCCAGCACACTATGAATCATACTACAATGTGGGGAAACCATCCTCACCATTTCCAAAACACCCACATAACTAGAACTCTCCTCAACACAACACCCACATGGATCACAAAATGTTCATTTCAGTCTTCTTTATTGTAACACCCCAAGATTCCATGGTACGCTTCTCTTTTAATAATACAGTAGCGTGTGTTGTACGCAACTTCAAGTTCTAACACGCACCACAACCAATCAAACTAGCCATTATGAATAGTAATACCCACTTTTTATAATTTTATAAATTTTATATTTCAAAATGGACTTCATTTTTGGATTTGGAATATCGAAATTATCCTAGGGTGAATTTTTGGTATTTTTCTAAAAACTTTCAATTTTCGAGGAATAGTGAAAAACACTAAGTTATTAGTTAAAACCGACTTTTTATTTAAATAATTATTTATTTTATTTAAATTTATTTTAGGTAAAAATAGATATAAAATACCTATATAAGTTCAATTTAATTCATTGGATTCAATTTATATTAATTTTATATATATAAAAATTTTATTGAACTTTTCACCGTCATTTACCCATCTCCTAGGAGAATTTGCAAATTCACATAAAACTTAATTTTACCGCTTCTATGAGTGGAATTTCAAAAATCTGAGAGAAACGGTTAATATCAAAGAGTAAAATTTGGTTCAATAAGATAAAAATAATTTTTGGTGAATAGTAACTTTTTACTTTTATTTACCACGGTTAAAAGTAAATAGGGTAATTAAGGGTAAAAACGATATTAATATTACCCTAACACATGTACTAATTCTATTAGACAAGTGTATCTCGACCAAAAACAACCTTAGGAATAACATATTATCATTTATGTCTACTTGGATTAGATTATGACATTTATTATTATTTAATTCAAAGAAGAGTTAAAAGAGATAAAATCAAAGTTTAATTACTAAAACATTTTTAATATAGAGTTATACATAATATAAATTCAATTATAAATATTCATTAGAAAGATAAACATATTTCCTACATAATGGTATTTTATTTATAATTTATATACATTAAATAATTTAATTTATTTATGACACAATGGTGATGTAGTAATTACCTAATTAATGAAATATTAAAATAATTGATATTATAAATATCCAAATAAATATAATTTGAAACTTTTTAGGAATTACACTAATTTTCTAGGTTAATATAACATATTAGGACTGGTTATATGAATTTTTTTCGAATTAATAATGTTGTTATGAATTTATCAAAAACAAAAAACAAAATAGTGTCAAAATTGACATAAAAGAGTTTTTAAAACAAATATTATATTATTAATTGATATTCTATTCCTAAAAAACTAATTTTAGGAAAAAAAACTTATATCATGATATTTTTATCATTAATATACCACTTGGGTGTCGATTGGAAGTTTATAGTAAGTTTATTAACCATATAATATAAAAATACAAAGAGACATGGTAAATGTCAAACTAATTAACTAAGACTTAAAACAAAAAGATAAGGTTAATATAGTGACCAAACCTATCTAAAATCTATTGGTTGAAAGGATTTAAACCCATCCCCACCTTATCCTTTAAATAATACACTTTGGAGCCATTAGAAACTGAATATGAATTTATTATAAAATAATATTTCTTGCTTTTCCAAAGGTGCCCCTCACCCCTCTTATAAAAGGGCACTCCCACTTCTCTCTAATTCATACCTTAAAAGCCATTTGGATCCGCCAACCCCAGATAAAATATTCTCTCAACTTCCTTCACTTCAACCTAGAGGCCTTAGTTTGATCAAAAAGCCAACCTAAGGATCCCTTTTGATCAAATAAAAAGGAAGAACCCGAAGAAGAGGTAATGTTTTCACCACCCTCTTTCAAGTTCCTTTCTTCTTCAACTTCTTCTTTCTTTGTTATTTCCATTATAAAATAATAAATCCAGTATATTCTATATAATATGATGTTATTTTAAATATAGTACAACCATATTCAGTATTCTATCCATCTTTTGAATGACATGTCACCATATATGCGTATGTATGGCTTACCGTCTCCATGTCATGGTGTAATTGTTATTCAAAACATTATTATTTGGATGGGTATGATAATGATGTTTAATTGATGTAAATAATAAATATAACATGATAATTATTCTATATATATGATATACTATCCAATTATATATTATTTTAATATAAAAATAAAGATATTTCCGCTCGTGCGTACATACGGACTATCGTCTCCACAAACGAGATGAGATTCATTCCCCATCGTATCCATTCAAGACTAAATTTCATTTGATGATTAAAAATAATTTTTAGAGACATGATATAATTATGGATATGAATAATATACATCCCATCCATAACAAATATGGATCACATAATAAAGAATATAAAAGAAACTGAATCTGTTAACACCCGAAACAATGATAATACTAAGATATTATTAACAAATCAATGTTAAAAGATCATATATGATATCATATTAATGTATATGATTATTTAATAATTTAATAACAATTATTTCACAATTATACAGGAGGTTAACCTACCCTAAACCAAGGAAAAGTACAAGGTAAGGGTTTATTTCACAATCTCTTCATTATCCGAGGTTGTTTATACGTAATTATCTACTGGGACCTCTTTATCATCCACATCCATGTTTCTTAAAAATGTATTTCAAAACATTATTACTAATTTAAATAATATGTTTTAAAGTAATTTATACCCTTTTTTACTTTTTATAAGAAGTTTATAAAGGAATCTTTCTGTCGTTTTTGAAACAAGGTCCTTTTTAACCTTTTTAACAGAATTAAGGTAAGAATGTATTTTTTTAACTTATACGACAGGTGTGGCTATTTTCTGCCGTTATAAAATTGTCAAAGCTTCCCTTACAATCTTATAAGAATATTTTAAAATTAAATGTTTTATTTTATAATTATGTGACTTTTAAATGATTTCAAAAAAAGAGATATTTCTCTCAAATAGTTTTAATTTCATCTATGTCAACATCCTTTGATGAATTTTAAGCTTATTTGAAGTTGATTTATTATGATACAAAACTTCCATATTGTATTTAAGGTTTTGTGATATTTTTGACTGTGTATGTTTTATTTTTATACCATTCATGGTTTATGGAGAAAGTATTGACATTTCGTATGCTAGTTTTAATACGAATTTCTATGTTATGTTTAAACCTGTTCATATGAGGAATGAATTGGACTTAATAAGTGACGGGTGAAGCCCACTATAGCTCCTTGATGCATCGGTAGGTCTCATGAGACAAACTAGTGTCTTGGCACAAGGCCTTGACAAAATCTTATTTGTAGTCTTGGCATAAGGCTTTGACTATGTGGTTATGATAGTCTGGCATTATGCATTCCATCATTATGAAAGTGGTTATTGATATTTCATGTGATTATTCGACTAGTAGAATATCCATGTGAATAATTAAATGGAATTATTCCATTTTATTTTTGCCATATTATTCTGAAGTTCAAGTTTAAAAGGATTTTGTTTTAGTTATATATTTCTTTAAATGTTTATGTTTATTTATGAAAGTTTCCGCTATATTGATATCCTTACTGAGCATCTGAGCTCACCCCTTTCAATGTTTTTTTTTCTAGGATGTGAAGAAGTAATTTATAAATGACCTGCAAGGATAGTATGAGGGGATATGAAGATAAGATTTTGTTGTAGTTTTTTTTACTTTATGATGTAATGTAAGACTTAAGAATATATCTAGTGTTTCCAAGACTACTAAACTAATCGGTCTTTTGATACTTGATCTTTTGTGATCATCCCAATGTTATATAATAATGCACCGACTCTGGGTAACAAGGGTCGGGGCGTTACATTTATTCCTCATCGGGAAACACTTGAGACACCACACTAAATGTGTCCTCAATCATCACATGAAAAAATCCTACATATTCTACACAATTAATCCACAAAGACCTACCTAGGAATTCTACTCATTGAGATTCCCATCCCTGTGGTGTGGAGAACCACCATGGTAAGAACACTTTAACAAAATGGTAATTTCTATTAAAAATTCATCAACCATCCAAAACAATCATATAACTACCACAACCTTCACTATACCTTGAAAATGGGTGTTTCAAATCACTAGATATCCAAAAGTCACTCTTCTTCTTATAAACCACCTTCATGCTCCCTCTCTACACTCCCAATGCTTGGAAAAATACCAATTAAAGTTTCAGGGAACCCAAATAATTACATTACAAACCTATAAAATCATTATTATCCCCAAGAATAAAAACCAACTTGTAGAAAAAAACCACCAAACCTAAACACCCCCCCCCCAATGAGATACCCCTCAAAATACACAACACTGGTGGAAAAATTCCAATTCACCCATGGAAAAAAACTAAAAACATAAAAAGATAAAATCAATCATTTCAATATCAACTTTTCCAAGAGAGAACCTCCTAAAACATAACTATTAAGATAGAGAACTCATCATAGGTTTTTTGATACTAAAAGAAACTACTCCATAAACCCAATGAGGATTAAAAAACTCAAGGGAGCCACATTCTAATACCAATGGGTTACTATACTCAAGGTAAACACTTACTGAGAGGATCAGTTTGGGATATACCTAACACTGAGAGGGGGGTGAATCAGTGTTGAGGAGTTTTTAAACCAATTATTACATTTTATCCTTGTACCTCTTGACCTGTTAGGATCTTGATTCTCTTATTCTCTTTCACCTATCGCATGAAATAATAGAAAGCAATAAAAATATGCACACGATATTTTTACAAGGTTCACCACTCAAAAAGAGTAGCTACGTCTTTTCCATTAATGGTAATGACCAATGCATGGATTCTCCACTATAAATTAATATGTTGTTACAATGGAGTGTCTAGGAAAACAATCCTATAGCCAGTGTGAGTCCCTACACTTTAGAGGGGGGTGAGAAACAATCCTCTTCCTGGGACTGGTGATAGCCTAGTCCAACTTGTATCCTCTATCTAGTTCTTTATACTACATATAGTGATAGTATTCTTCCTTATTGATAAGGTAGGTTCTGCTCTTGGTCTTCTTTAGTGATCTTCACTTGATTACTTGCAAAGTAGTCGACAAGAAATTATTCCTTCTTTCTTTATCTTCTTCTCTAGTGCAACACCAACTACACTAGACTTCTTCTTTCTTCTTATTAGTGCAATAACCAACAACACTAAATCTTCTTCTCTCTTCTTGGCCAGAATCACATATACCAATGTGATTATTCAGACACTGAGGATCAGTCCGCATAGCATCATCTGAATTAAACTTCCCTAAATAATTATAAGATTCAGTTGGGCATACTCTATTCTTCTTCTTCTTCTCTTCTTTCTATGCAGAAAACTTGTAAGCTGCACACACTTTTTCTTCTGCTTCTTCAATGCAAAACTAGTTGTACTTAAACTTTCTCTTCTTTACACATTCTCTTTCAGTGCAAAACTATCTGCACTAAGCTCTTCTTATTCTTCTTCTTTCTAGAATCACAAGTTCTCTTTGTAATTGTTAAAATAATGAATTATAGCTCAACTTAGAATCATTAAAGTTGATCAGAAGTTGGTAATAACTTCTAGAACAACTCAAAGCTTTCCCTCCAATCCTTAATTGCATGCCACCCTGCTTACGCACCACCAAATACTTGCGCGCCACAATTGTGCACAACTCACAACTTGCGTGCCACATCAGGGTTTGACACAACACGCTTCTTGCACACAAATCCCTACTTGAAAGCCTCTTACAACTTTCACACCACTTTTACTTGTGCGTCATGCGGCTTTCACATCACTCTACTTGTGAGCCTCCCTACTTGTACACCTTATAAATAACCCTCAACTTGCGTGCCACTTTAGCTTGCGTGCCACTTTCTACTACTTGCGTGATCAGAGATCAAATTTTCTCTTAAGTGTTGAGCCATGAAAAATGAGGAGTCTAGTCATCTATTTATAGGAATTTTGGTGACTTTTGTGCCACATACACTTACATGCCATTCCTACTTGCACGTCGCTCCATTACTTGCGTGCTGCTCCATCACTTGCGCGTCATTTCATCACTAGCGCAACACTTTCTTTACTTTGTCATATTTTGATATTATGATGTTGAAATATGACTTGAGCGCAACATACACTTGTACGCCTCTTATACTTTCATGCCATACTTGCACGTCGCCTATACTCGCATGCCACACTTGAGCGCCACTTATACTTACGCACCACTTTTTGACTTGCGTGCCACTTTATATCCTTTGTCATATTTTGATGTGATGATCTTGAAATATGACTTGGGTGCAACATACACTTGCGCGACACATATACTTGTGCGCCACTTTTGACTTGCACGCCACACTTACATGCTACTTTTTGACCTGCGCGCCACCTTTTTTCCTTTTCCAAACAACACTTCTTTACTCCCCCCATAATTCATAAGTCTTGAATCAAAATTTCTCCAAACTTATGATATTTTTTAAATAAAAATTAGAAAATCATCGTCATAGTTTGGCCATTCTCATTGTGTTAATACCATGCACTACTTCTTTTCTTCTCTTCATCTCAAAGTGGAGGCTTGAGGATTCTTCAAACACCTTCAATGTTGAAGACAATGTATCACCTTTGATACATGTATTTGGAATATTAAGAATAGTGAAACAATCATCTAATTTTAAGGAAATGTGTAATTCATGATCATATTAGAATGACAATCCCTTCCACACTCTCTTCTTCATCAACCATCATTCTCTACTTCATGCAAATCATATGATTCTTTTCTTCAAGAAATCTCTTGAATGGTTCTTATGCAATCGTGAAGCATTGCATTGTCTTCTTCAAATCATCATTCTTATTCAATCATCCTTATATGGATAATACCTCACCATTATTCATTGTTTTAAACAATGTGTCACCTTTGACACAAGTTCTTTCAACTTAGGATCAGTTCAACAATCGTCTGAATTGATCTTCTTAGAGAATTTCTCAAGTATGACATCCAATGCTATGTTTCATAACAATTCTCTAGGCACCCTCACTTCAACCAATATCCATTAACTTTTTAGTCATTCTTCATCTCCTTCATCATTTTGACCAATATTGACAACTGTTGACAAAGAAACAATCTTCATACACAAAGTGGTCCCAACAATCTCCCCCTTTGTATTTTGTTTTCAAAACCTTAAAGTATCCTAAAATGAACGTTTCAATGTCAAAATGAGAATCTTCTATCTCCCCTTTACATTTCAAACTTACATTTCACTTTCTCTCCCCCTTATTGACAAGAAATACAAAGTTCATGGTAGAGAGGGTATCAGTCCTTATTTAATTAGTGTTCCATCAATCATTTCACTCTAAGTCTACTTGAGCAATGCTCGATGTAGAAAACAAGAGGATTTGATTTAAATAATAAATTTATCCATTATCCACTGATCATGATACCTCATGAGATGAGATCTCCTACACTTGTCTTCAAGGGTCTTCCACTTTCATTTTAGGACGAAGATATTGAATGTGATAGGAAATAATTAATCTTGAAATTCTTGCACTCACTTCAACAAAAGGATAAAAAACATTCAAGTGCAATTGGAAGGATAAGTGTCCTTGGGGCACTTCAATTCTTCTTATGTCACTGATTGACCTAGTTACACCCCCTTTGTAAAAATATATTTATATTGAGAAACCACGGATAAAATATTAAGAAATGAAATACCTTTTCCAATGATTCTATTCAAGGAATTTCCAGAGTAATTGAATTTGATACCTGTATAAGTTGATACTTATTGAAATAATAACTCTGATAGCTTCTTCATATGTATACCTCTTAAGGGAACACTCCTCATCATATTTATCAATGGTGATCCCTTATCATATTAATATTTTAATATCAATTGACGAATCTTCCACAGATGACAACTTCTTCATCTTTTCTATCAAGCGTTAATAGCAATCACTGCTTCTTAGGTTCTCCCCATCAGATCTAGCTTCACCTTCAATTACCTGTATTATCAAAACAAATATAATATACAAAGATTTAAGGGAATAAGGTGGATCCTTTTTGCTTCTTCAATGTGAGCAGGAAGGATGGGATGATTTTCTCAACCAAGATTCTCCATTTTCTCCACTCCTCACACATGCACATATAATCTTCAATTCTAACTATGGTTTTGTGGATATCAATACTTCTTCCATTTTTTGTGTGTGAATCTTCTTTATTCAATATCTTTCCAAGAATTATAATCTACTAGTGCAATTTTCATCCTTTTGATAAATTCTTCTTGGGATATAATAAATTCAATGTAATTTTTAACAGTGCTCTAGGTTTGTTGCAACTCAGACACAAAAATTCCTATACATGAGAGTTTCCTTTTGTTTGAAAACTCTTATTCACATTTTATTAATCATGTGGAATATTCTTATTAATTTTTGTACTAACCTTCTCCTGTGCATCTTCATCTTTTCTCATTCTTTCCAAATCTTTAGGCTAGATAACCAATATGTATTTAGGAATTGTGGATGTATATTTGTAATTTCCACATGGCTTCTTCTGAGTGGAATCTTTCTTAGTGGTTCTTTTGGATGCACCACCCTTCACCTCCTTAGACATTGAATCCAAGGGCTTCTCAGCTTTTCTTCTTGGGATCTTCTTGGGAGAATTTGTTTTTACAACATTATTCTGATTTCCTCTCAAGGATGATTCTTCATTCTTATCCAGTTGTTGTGATCTTCTTTTCTTATAATCTTTGGGTACCTGTTGAGGTGAACATACACCATTCATGTGACCACTCCTATTGCATACATCATAGATGTTATCTAACATTCCAAATATATTTATAGTATATAGATGCTTCTGAATCTGTGGATGTTGCTTATTATTCTCTGGATTTCTCCCCCTTGAGATGGGATTTCTTTATGATTTTACATTTAAGGCGTTATACCAACAATCCAGTGCACAATGCCCAAATCTATTACAGCACCAGCATTGACCAACAAACCTTGTATTCTTTACATATTCTTTATAAGGTTGTTGAATCTTCTTCTTAGTATGTTGTGATTTATGTGGGGAGATATCTTCCACACTCTTTCCCCTATACACTCTATCCATGGTGGTAGTTTTATTATTACTTTTCTTCATCTATAATTGTTTATAAATTTTCTTCCAACCTTCACTTTTTGTAGAATCAATTTTAGAAACGTTCGTACAAGTTGGTATGGATGGTACCTTTACTTTCTCAGATGCTTGTGATAGATCAATGAGAGAATCCATGATATTCTTATCACATGTTAGAGGTATTTTGATAGTAGAATCCTCCCTTGAGCATTGAGTACTAACAGCAACTATTTCCTTCTTTTGTGGATACTCAATATGTGTCTTCTCAAGATTGGTCAACGTAGCTTCAAATTCTAGACATCTCATATTGAGGATGACTTCCTGGTCTTCAATCATAGTCATCTTCACTTCACGGGCATTTTTTAATCTTTCAACTTCATCTTCATGCATCTTTACTTTGTTTTGTAACAAAGAGTCAAGTTTTTTTTTATCTTCTTCAAATTTTCTTCCAGATATAACTTTTTGACTTCATTGCTCTTTTTCAGCTCATCTTCAAGTGCATGGATCTTCTCTTCTAGAGTTTTGTTGACTCCCTATTTTTCTTCAACATATTTGAGCCACTTTGAAGAACTTACTTCAAATCCTATCTTTGTTGCTCAAAGGCTCCAACCTGTCTGGAGATCTTTAAACATTCAATAATTTTTTCTTGTAAGACTTTATCCAAAACATTAGTTTCTTCTTCCAGCTGAGTGATATTTTTTGGCATTCATTGAACTCCAAAAATCAGGGATGTACTTTCACTAGGGATACCATGTAGAATCATTCTTAATCTATCAACTGATATTTCTTGAGATGTTGTAGATTGATCATCACCACTTGTTCTAGCATTTTCATCATGAGAATAATTTCCAAATTTAATAACACAAACATCTTAATCAGTTGATGTAGAGACCTGAAGCTTGACATTCATGGACATTACATTACTTTTTCGGAATATCTAATACATAACAAAAACAGACACACAAGGATCGTACTAGTTTAGTGTCTTTGGAAATTTGGAATATAAACTTCTAATCATGTTGAAAGATCTTCAACATCTCCCATAACGATCCTCCCCTTTTTGTTTCCTTACATAAAACCTTTCTTTTAATCCTGGGGGAAAAGACACATAAAATGGGTGAGATCAAATGATCAGTAAGGTTAAGCATGGAGAAAATAAAACAACCATATACATTTGAACTTAAAAACATGAACATAATATTTAAACATCAAAATATTGAGCAATGACATAAAACATAGCAGTACGTAAGGCATAGATCATAATGGATCATCAATCATGATAAAATAGCATAGGAATAAAGCATGTAATTGTGGCATCCATTAAGCACATGTAATTATTTCCATAGTAGCCAAGGCATTACTGCCATGACCATCTTAGTGGACAATGTCCCTTTCTAAATCGAGTTCACTCCTCATTTCAGTCATGTAACACTGAACCGGATTAACTTACCATTCCAGCCATGTATATCTCATAAGATATAAATATTTACCCAATGCATTGGAGGGAGATATAGGTCCCACCCATCTCATAATGAAATCATTCTTACTTGTGCCACAACATAAACTTAAAACATTCATCATAACCCAAAGAATAAAATGGGTTTCATAAACATCATATCATCATCACATAATCCATATAAAACAAATGGATATTTCATCATAAGAAAAGTTAAAGAATTTAAATCATATAGACATTATACTTGAAACATAAACATATGAAATAATTTCATCTTAGATGGAAAATGGTTTTGATAAAACACTTGAAATTAATTCTTGAGGAAAATATCCTTTCTTCTTCAAAATCATTTTCTTTTCACAAAATGCCATTCAATTTTAAAAGGAAAGGATTTTGTTGAAAATAATCATAAAATCTTTTAGAGGAAGCTTCATGAAAATGAGGCATTATGAAACCATAAAAATCCATTCACGCCGTATAAGTAAAAAATAACAACAATTTCCTCCTACTTTTTTCAGAAAAGTCAAAAAGTACCCCGTATGGTAAACAAAAGAAAGATTCCTTCCATACGATGTGGTAAAAGTAAGAAAAGGGTAAAAATGTCTTAAACATACATGGAAGTAAAGTAAAAATTTTATGAAAACATTTTGAGAGCATATGGACATGGATAATAAACATAACCCCCAGTAAATACTTACGAGTAAACAATCTCGGATAAGAATGAGATTGGAATAATTATCTCTTACCTTAAGTCCGATATGATTCGTATGGATCCGAACCTCCTGTATAATGATTTAAATAATGTAATTGACTTATTAAATAATCATATTCATTGTTATGATATCATATATGGTTCACTTATGACTTTATATTACCCATTCTTTTGTAAATTAATGTTAATGTAGCGTTTTGGGTAAAATCGTTTCATTTGTCGTTCGTGTTTTAACTTGTAATTGTTCATATGATTACGTAGATCATGGTTACTTACATCAAGAATGTAAAACATGATTTATATATAATGTATATTCAGAATATACATATATATAATAGATTGATAAATGGAAAGAAATACACCGTTCATGGAGACGGTAGGTCGTATGTACGCATGAACGCTGTTTTCGTTTCCTTATTGAATTGAATGGAATTAAGTAGATGACATACATATATATATACATAAATACAGTATCATTATTATGTCATATATTTAATGATTACTTATTATATATACTTTATAATCATTCATGAATGGTTAATCATTGAGAATGAATCTCATCGCGTCGTGGAGACGGTAGTCCGTACGTACGCACGAGCGATGATATCATTCCCATGATCTTGGAATTGTATTGAAGTGTATGTATAATATTTAAGAATCAATATCACTTTACAATAATCATATATAGTCATTATTTACACCATTATACCCATCCAAGTAAGGTGGTGGTGGAAAATAGATTACACCACGACGTGGAGACGGTATTCCGTACGTACGCACGCGCGGTGATTTCGTTTTCCATAGGATGGATAAATGATAAAATAGGGTTGTTTCATAATTATAATAACATATCAGTATATGAGTGATACTGATGTTAGTACTTCATAATGAAACAACTAATGAATAAGAAGTGGAAGAAGAAATAAATTTGAAAGAATCGGTAACGAACATTACCTCTTCTTTGAAGCGCCTCTTTGAGACCTCCTCTTAGGGAACTAAAATTGGTCTTTAAAGAAGACCAGGACCTCTAGAATGTTTCTAGGGAAGTGGAGAAGAGAATTTTTCAGGTTTTGTATGAGCTTGAAGGCTCAAAGTGGTGTGAGGAAGAGAGGGAGGAGGTGCCCTTTTATAAGGGAGGAGAGGGGCACCTTTGGAATAACTAAAAATATTATTTTATTATAAAGTCATATTCAGTTTTTAATAGCTCCAAATTAAGTTATTTAGAAGATAATGTGGGGATGGGTCTAAATAATCTCATCCAATAGAATTTATACAAGTTTGGGTTACTATTCTAACCTTATCATTTAGATTTAACTTTAAGTTAAATAATTTTTCTTTTACCGTATCTTCTTGATTTCTTACACTATAAGGTTAATAAACTTACTATAACAAGCCAAAAGAACCCCAAGTTGTTTATTATTAATATATATAACCTTATCTAAGTCATTTGGCCGAACCTTAGATTTTTAGAAATAAACTAACAATTAATAATATAATATTTTTTTTAAAAACTATTTTATATCAATTTTTACACTCTTTGGTAATTGATTTTTGTGAAAATCATAACAGAATTATTAGTTCTAAAAAAGTTAACTAAATCAATAATAACATGTCATATTAACCTATAAAAGTAGTGTAATTCATAAAAAGTCTCAAATTACATTTATTTGGGTATTTATAACATCAATTATGTCAATATTTCATTAATAAGATAATTACTGTATCATCTTTGTGTCATAAATAAATTAAATTATTTAATGTCTAAAAATTATAAATAAAATACCATTATGTATTAACTATTCTTATATTTCTAATGAATATTTATAGTCGAATATATCTTATGTATAACCCTATATTAAAAATAATTTACTTATTAAACTTTGATTTTGACTATTTTAACCCTTCTTTAAATAAATTAATATTAAATGTCCTAATCTAATCCAAGTGGGCCTAAATGGTCATATTTTATTCCTAAGGTTGTTTTTGGTCGAATTACTCTTATCCAATAGAATTAGGACATGTGTTAGGGTAATAATAATATCATTTTTACCCTTAATTATCCTATTTACTTTTAACCGTGGTAAATAAAAGTAAAAAGTTACTATTCACCAAAAAATATTTTCATCACATTGAACCACATTTTAGTCCTTGATATTAACTGTGTCTCTCGGATTTTTGAGATTCCACTCATAGAAGCGGTCAAATTAAGTTTTATGAAAAATTCAGTTTTTTAACTACCACTTAGTGGTTTCACTATTCATCAAAAAATGAAAGTTTCCAGAAAAATACCAAAAATTAGGCCTAAGCTATATTTGATATTATGAATTCAAAAATGATGTCTATTTTACAAAATTCAAAACATATCAATTACATTAATTAATTTAAAAATTAATTCTCGTCGTCAAAACAAATAGCGTGTTCTGAAGAGATAATAACTATCAAAAGATTGACACTTGTTTATGTCTGGTTTAAATGTGAAATTACATCCAATGAACAACATTGTATTAAATTGTAAAAATATATTCTAAATATACTTTAAAACCACTCAAATAAATAATTTATCACTATTAATTATTTCGATAAAAAAAGTTGTTTTTAATCAAAATTTAGTAATTTTCACTATTCATCAGAATATGAAAGTTATCCGAAAAGTACCAAAATTTTACCCTAAGCTAATTTTGATATTCCGAATCCAAAAATTAAGTCCACTTTAAAAGATAAATTTTATAAAATTTTAAAAAGTGGGTATTACTATTCATAACGGTTAGTTCATAATAATATTATAATAATATCTCGTTTAGTGAAACTCGGTATTGCTTACTACACACGCTATCGAGGAAGGTCGCGATTGGATATAATGAAAGGAAAGTCAGGGATGCGTGTTGTGCAAGCTCCTTTTGGTGTATCGTACAACACAATACATTAATTAAAAAGAATATTTTTCATAAAATCTCGGGGTGTTACATTTTACCCCCCTTAAAATGAATTTCGCCCTCGAAATTCGTCGGGGTTATAAATGGTTTACTACTCTAAAGTTTCTTTAATAAAAACCCACATCTTAAAAAGGAATACCAAAACTTGGCTTTAAAAATTAATGTATGAAACGTAACGGTTACCCAAATTAACTAATCACTGGGTTTTCACGTAGGAGAACGTAGGTGAAAATATGGATATGGAAGAAAAATCTAACCATCAAGTTCTGATGGAGAGTGGTAGAGAACATGGCTATGAAAAAGCCAAAAATCACAAAGCCATAAATTTGTGATGATCTAGGGTACCATCTGATTCATCGGATATAAGGGCACTAGGACAACATTTTTGGTTTTCAAGATCATTTCCCTAAAGTTGAAGAATTTGAATTAGAATAAATACTTACTTTATTTTGGTACAATCTCACCATTGTTCATTCCTTGAACAATTTCCACTTCATCACTTAAAGAAATGAAGTTGAATTTGTTATTCGTGATGTGTTAGCAGATTATGTGATAGAATGACGGGTCATTCCATCTGTCTCAAACAAAAGGTTAGCAAAAGTTATAAAATATACATAAGTCGATCTGTAGTGAGATTAATCATATATGGTTCCTAAAATGGACTTATACTTCATATATCATACTGCTTAATATAATAAAACTAGTTTCTACTAAACAGGGACTTCCTGTAGGCCAGTGGTAGGCGATAAAGGCCAGTCGCACTTCGGTTGTGGGTTCGATTCCCACAGTCTTGTTCGACGTGATGGGTTGTCGCCCGTCCTGCAGGTTGTCCTTTTTCTAAAACTACATTACTATAACATCCCATCAATAATATCGAAAAAAGTTTTATCCATAAACAATACTAACTTATGTCCAACATAATCCTTTCCAATCTTTAGGCTTATCCAAAATACTGTTGTCCAATCTCATATTATAGTGAAAACGATTACCAAAGAGTTCATATAACAAGCATGTTAATACCATCGTTGATCCCCATATATCATGAGATATGTCTTGTTGGTCACATTCCAAACATTCGAAGGCCTTAGTCATGTATTCTCTTAAAAAATGAATACCCATTGAATCTTAGTGAAAACATGAGTGCTGTTAAAAGTTAACTCTTTCCACATACCAAAATCCAAAAATTATATATACTCAAACCATGATATAACCTTCTTCTTATATCAGTCATGAGCTCATCAATACTATCAAACATTTAATTTTCTCTGTATCCCTTCATTATGCGCATATCATCTACTTTTCAAAAATATCTGAATAACCTTTCATGGTTACTAGTACCATTCATCATACACTTTCAAAACATAAGGAAAGACAACAGTGTAACAATACTTAGATGTCTCTTTATTCCATAGTACCATGAGATTACTTATACAACATTACACTTGATAAACATGTAATCATTCCACTACCTTCTTAATCCATTGACTGAGCTTCAATAATTCTTTCATCTCACATATCATTTGTAGTCTCTTCATCATCATCAATATAAATACTACTCATACGACCATACAAATTCTCTTCATGAGACTTTCCCTTAGGGCATTGGTTTGCATAATGCTCGTACATTCCACATTTAAAACATTTAACCATTGTTGATGTCGTAGCAATACCATTATCCTCATCCCTGGTGTTAACTAAACCTTTTCCTTTGCACTTACTGGCTTTGTGTCCTTCTTTTCCACACCCAAATCATCTTCTAGTTCCTTTGAAACATTCTCCTTGATGCCTCTTCCCACATGATTTACATAGGGGAAATTGAACTTTATTTCCTCTATGATCATCATGAAACTCCATCTTTCTCTTATTAGCCGAGTCAGGAAACTTACCAAATTTGAGTTTATTGATCATATTATGAGATTTCTGATTCGGCATAATAATGATTTTTGGACTTCCAAATCCCATTTCATTTGGTTTCTCATTAAGAATAGCATTCCATTGTCCATCATCTCCTCCATTATCGTGAATCATCTTGTTTCCAGCCATTTTCTAAAACCCAAAAAGAATAGTGTGAGAGGAAAAAATCATAATAAAGGGGGAGTAACTTCAATATCTAACATCTTAGGTTTAATTCTAATATCGTTATAGTAATTCTAGGACTATAGACTATACTTATACTTAACCTTAGGGACATCCCTAGACACACCATAGAAATATCTCTAGGGATCTCACTGAAGTTTTCGCATCCTAGTTTCCAAAGGTTAACTAAACCTCCCTCTGATACCAACTGTAGAGACTCGAAGCTTTACATTCATGGACATTACATTACTTTTGCGGAATATCTAATACATAACAAAAAAAGACACACAAGGACCGTACTAGTTTAGTGTCTTTGGAAACTTGGAATATAAACTTCTAATCAAGTTGAAAGATCTTCAACATCTCCCATAACGATCCTCCCCTTTTTGTTTCCTTACCTAAAACCTTTCTTTTAATCCTGGGGGAAAAGAAACATAAAAAGGGTGAGCTCAAATGCTCCGTAAGGATAAGCATGGAGAAAATAAAACAAACCACATACATTTGAATTTAAAAACATGAACATAATATTTAAACATCAAAATCTTGAGAAATGACATAAAACATGGTAGTATGTAAGGCATAGATCATAATGGATCATCAATCATGATAAAATAGCATAGGAATAAAGCATGTAGTTGTGGCATCCATTAAGCACATGTAATGATTTCCATAGTAGCCAAGGCATTACTGCCATGACCATCTTAGTGGACAAAGTCCCTTTCTGAATCGAGTTCACTACTCTTTTCTGTCATGTAACACTGAACCGGATTAACTTACCATTCCATCCATGTCTATCTCATGAGATATAAATATTTACTCAATTCATTGGAGGGACATATAGGTCCCACCCATCTCATAATGAAATCATTCTTACTTGTTCCAAAACATAAACTTCAAACATTCATCATAACCCAAAGAATAAAATGGGTTTCATAAACATCATATCATCATCACATAATCCATATAAAACAAATGGATATTTCATCATAAGAAAAGTGAAAGCATGTAAATCATAGATACATTATACTTGAAACATACACATATGAAATAATTTCATCTTAGATGGAAAATGGTTTTGATAAAACACTTGAAAAGAATTCTTGAGGAAAATATCCTTTCTTCTTCAAAATAATTTTCTTTTCACAAAATGCCATTCAATTTCAAAAGGAAAGGATTTTGTTGAAAATAATCATAAAATCTTGTAGAGGAATCTTCATGAAAATGAGGCATTATGAAACCGTAAAAATCAGTTCACGCCGTATAAGTAAAAAAAATAACAATTTCCTTGTACGTTTGTCCGAAAAGTCAAAAAGTGCCTCGTATGGTAAACAAAAGAAAGATTCCTTCCATAAGATGTGGTAAAAGTAAGAAAAGTGTAAAAATTTCTTAAACATACATGGAAGTATAGTAAAAATTTTATGAAAACATTTTGAGAGCATATGGACATGGATAGTAAACATAACCCCCAGTAAATACTTACGAGTAAACAATCTCGGATAAGAATGAGATTGGAATAATTATCCCTTACCTTAGTTCTGATATGCTTCGTATAGATCTGAACCTCCTGTATAATGATTTAAATAATGTCATTGACTTATTACAGAATCATATTCATTGTTATGATATCATATATGGTTCACTTATGACTTTATATTACCCATTCTTTTGTAAAATAACGTTAATGTAGCATTTTGGGTAAAATCGTTTCATTTGTCATTCATGTTTTAACTTGTAATTATTCATATGATTACTTAGATCATGGTTACTTACATAAATAATGTAAAACATGATTTATATATAATTTATATTCATAATATACATATATATAATAGATCAATAAATGGAAAGAAATACACCGATCATGGAGACGGTAGGCCGTACGTACGCATGAACGCTGTTTTCGTTTCCTTATTGAATTGAATGGAATTAAGTAGATGACATACATATATATATATACATAAATCCAGTATCATTATTATGTCATATATTTCATGATTACTTATTATATATACTTTATAATCATTCATGAATGGTTAATCATTGAGAATGAATCTCATCGCGTCGTGGAGACGGTAGTCCGTACGTACGCACGAGCGATGATATCATTCCCATGATCGTGGAATTGTATTGAAGTGTATGTATAATATTTAAGAATCAATATAACTTTACAATAATCATATATAGTCATTATTTACACCATTATACCCATCCAAGTAAGGTGGTGGTGGAAAATAGATTACAACACGACGTGGAGACGGTATTCCGTACGTACGCACGCGCGATGAATTCATTTTCCGTAGGATGGATAAATGATGAAATAGGGTTGTTTCATTATTATAATAAAATATCAGTATATGAGTGATACTTATGTTATTACTTCATAATGAAACAACTAATGAAGAATAAGTGGAAGAAGAAATAAAGTTGAAAAAATTGGTAACGAACATTACCTCTTCTTTGAAGCGCCTCTTTGAGACCTCCTCTTAGGGCACTAAAATTGGTCTTTGAAGAAGACCATGACCTCTAGGATGTTTCTAGGGAAGTGGAGAAGATAATTTTTCAGGGTTTTGACGAGATTGAAGGCTCAAAGTGGTGTGAGGAAGAGAGGGAGGAGGTGCCCTTTTATAAGGGAGGAGAGGGGCACCTTTGGAATAACAAAAAATATTATTTTATTATAAAGTCATATTCAGTTTTTAATAGCTCCAAATTAAGTTATTCAGAAGATAATGTGCGGATGGGTCGAAATAATCTCATCCAATAGAATTTATACAAGTTTAGGTTTCTATTCTAACCTTATCATTTAGATTTAACTTTAAGTTAAATAATTTTTCTTTTACCGTGTCTTCTTGTTTTCTTACACTATAAGGTTAATATACTTACTATAAAAAGCCAAACGAACCCCAAGTTGTTTATTATTAATATATATAACCTTATCTAAGTCATTTGGCCGAACCTTATATTTTTAGGAATAAAATAACAATTAATAATATAATATTTGTTTTAAAAACTATTTTATGTCAATTTTGACACTCTTTGGTAATTGATTTTTGTGAAAATCATAACAGAATTATTAGTTCAAAAAAAGTTATCTAAATAAATAATAACATGTCATATTAACCTATAAAATTAGTGTAATTCATAAAAAGTCAGAAATTACATTTATTTGGGTATTTATAATATCAATTATGTCAATATTTCATTAATAAGATAATTACTGTATCATCTTTGTGTCATAAATAAATTAAATTATTTAATGTCTAAAAATTATAAATAAAATACCATTATGTATTAACTCTTCTTATCTTTCTAATTAATATTTATTGTCGAATTTATCTTATGTATAACCCTATATTAAAAATAATTTACTTATTAAACTATGATTTTGACTATTTTAACCCTTCTTTAAATAAATTAATATTAAATGTCCTAATCTAATCCAAGTAGGCCTAAATGGTCATATTTTATTCCTAAGGTTGTTTTTGGTCGAATTACTCTTATCCAATAGAATTAGGACATGTGTTAGGGTAATAATAATATCATTTTTACCCTTAATTATCCTATTTACTTTTAACCGTGGTAAATAAAAGTAAAAAGTTACTATTCACCAAAAAATATTTTCATCTCATTGAACCAAATTTTATTCCTTGATATTAACTGTGTCTCTCGTATTTTCGAGATTCCACTCATAGAAGCGGTCAAATTAATTTTTATGAATAATTCAGTTTTTTAACTACCACTTAGTGGTTTCACTATTCATCAAAAAATGAAAGTTTCCAGAAAAATACCAAAAATTAGGCCTAAGCGATATTTGATATTATGAATTCAAAAATGATGTCTATTTTAAAAAATTCAAAAAATATCAATTACATTAATTAATTTAAAAATTAATTCCCGTCGTCAAAACAAATAGCGTGTTCTTAAGAGATAATAACTATCAAAAGATTGACACTTGTTTATGTCTGGTTTAAATGTGAAATTACATCCAATGAACAAAATTGTATTAAATTGTAAAAATATATTCTAAATATACTTTAAAACCACTCAAATTAATAATTTATCACTATTAATTATTTCGATTAAAAAAGTTATTTTTAATTAAAATTTAGTAATTTTCACTATTCATCAGAATATGAAAGTTATCCGAAAAGTACCAAAATTTCACCCTAAGCTAATTTTGATATTCCGAATCCAAAAATTAATTCCATTTTAAAAGATAAAATTTATAAAATTTCAACAAGTGGGTATTACTATTCATAACGGTTAGTTCATAATAATATTATAATAATATCTCGTTTAGTGAAACTCGGTATTGCGTACTACACACGCTATCGAGGAAGGTTGTGATTGGATATAATGAAAGGCAAGTCCGGGATGCGTGTTGTGCAAGCTCCTTTTGGTGTATCGTACAACACAAGACATTAATTAAAAAGAATATTTTTCATAAAATCTCAGGGTGTTACATTCTACCCCCTTAAAATGAATTTCGCCCTCGAAATTCGTCGGGGTTATAAATGGTTTACTACTCTAAAGTTTCTTTAATAGAAACCCACATCGTAAAAAGGAATACCAAAACTTGGATTTAAAAATTAATGTATGAAACCTAACGGTTACCCAAATTAACTAATCACTGGGTTTTCACATAGGAGAACATAGGTGAAAATATGGATATGGAAGAAAAATATAACCATCAAGTTCTGATGGAGAGTGGTAGAGAACATGGCTATGAAAAAGCCAAAAATCACAAAGCCATAAATTTGTGATGATCTAGGGTACCATCTGATTAATCGGATATAAGGGCACTAGGACAACATTTTTGGTTTTCAAGATCATTTCCCTAAAGTTGAAGAATTTGAATTAGAATAAATACTTACTTTATTTTGGTACAATCTCACTATTGTTCGTTCCTTGAACAGTTTCCACTTCATCACTTAAAGAAATGAAGTTGAATTTGTTATTCGTGAAGTGTTAGCAGATTATGTGATAGAATGACGGGTCATTCCATCTGTCTCAAACAAAAGGTTAGCAAAAGTTATAAAATATACATAAGTCGATCTATAGTGAGATTAATCATATATGGTTCCTAAAATGGACTTATACTTCATATATCATACTGCTTAATATAATAAAACTAGTTTCTACTAAACAGGGACTTCCTGTAGGCCAGTGGTAGGCGATAAAGGCCCGTCGCACTTCGGTTGTGGGTTCGATTCCCACAATCTTGTCCGACGTGATGGGTTGTCGCCCGTCCTGCAGGTTGTCCTTTTTCTAAAACTACATTACTATAACATCCCATCAATAATATCGAAAAAAAGTTTTATCCATAAACAATACTAACTTATGTCCAACATAATCCTTTCCAATCTTTAGGCTTATCCAAAATACTGTTGTCCAATCTCATATTATAGTGAAAACGATTACCAAAGAGTTCATATAACAAGCATGTTAATACCATCGTTGATCCCCATATATCATGAGATATGTCTTGTTGGTCACATTCCAAACATTCGAAGGCCTTATTCATGTATTCTCTTAAAAAATGAATACCCATTGAATCTTAGTGAAAACATGAGTGTTGTTAAAAGTTAACTCTTTCTACATACCAAAATCCAAAAATTCTATATACTCAAACCATGATATAACCTTCTCCTTATATCAGTCATGAGCTCATGAATACTATCAAACATTTAATTTTCTCTGTATCCCTTCATTATGCGCATATCATCTACTTTTCAAAAATATCTGAATAACCTTTCATGGTTACTAGTACCATTCATCATACACTTTCAAAACATAAGGAAAGACAACAGTGTAACAATACTTAGATGTCTCTTTATTCCATAGTACCATGAGATTACTTATACAACATTACACTTTATAAACATGTAATCATTCCACTACCTTCTTAATCCATTGACTGAGCTTCAATAATTCTTTCATCTCACATATCATTTGTAGTCTCTTCATCATCATCAATATAAATACTACTCATACGACCATACAGATTCTCTTCATGAGACTTTCCCTTAAGGCATTGGTTTGCATAATGCTCGTACATTCCACATTTAAAACATTTAACCATTGTTGATGTCGTAGCAATACCATTATCCTCATCCCTGGTGTTAACTAAACCTTTTCCTTTTCACTTACTGGCTTTGTGTCCTTCTTTTCCACACCCAAATCATCTTCTAGTTCCTTTGAAACATTCTCCTTGATGCCTCTTCCCACATGATTTACATAGGGGAAATTGAACTTTATTTCCTCTATGATCATCACGAAACTCCATCTTTCTCTTATTAGCCAAGTCAGGCAACTTACCAAATTTGAGTTTATTGATCATATTATGAGATTTCTGATTCGGCATAATAATGATTTTTGGACTTCCAAATCCCATTTCATTTGGTTTCTCATTAAGAATAGCATTCCATTGTCCATCATCTCCTCTATTATCGTGAATCATCTTGTTTCCAGCCATTTTCTAAAACCCAAAAAGAATAGTGTGAGAGGAAAAAATCATAATAAAGGGGGAGTAACTTCAATATCTAACATCTTAGGTTTAATTCTAATATCGTTATAGTAATTCTAGGACTATAGACTATACTTATACTTAACCTTAGGGACATCCCTAGACACACCATAGAAATATCTCTAGGGATCTCACTAAAGTTTTCGCATCCTAGTTTCCAAAGGTTAACTAAACCTCCCTCTGATACCAACTATAGAGACTCGAAGCTTTACATTCATGGACATTACATTACTTTTGCGGAATATCTAATACATAACAAAAAAAGACACACAAGGACCGTACTAGTTTAGTGTCTTTGGAAACTTGGAATATAAACTTCTAATCATGTTGAAAGATCTTCAACATCTCCCATAACGATCCTCCCCTTTTTGTTTCCTTACCTAAAACCTTTCTTTTAATCCTGGGGGAAAAGAAACATAAAAAGGGTGAGATCAAATGCTCCGTAAGGATAAGCATGGAGAAAATAAAACAAACCACATACATTTGAATTTAAAAACATGAACATAATATTTAAACATCAAAATCTTGAGAAATGACATAAAACATGGTAGTACGTAAGGCATAGATCATAATGGATCATCAATCATGATAAAATAGCATAGGAATAAAGCATGTAGTTGTGGCATCCATTAAGCACATGTAATGATTTCCATAGTAGCCAAGGCATTACTGCCATGACCATCTTAGTGGACAAAGTCCCTTTCTGAATCGAGTTCACTACTCTTTTCAGTCCTGTAACACTGAACCGGATTAACTTACCATTCCATCCATGTCTATCTCATGAGATATAAATATTTACTCAATTCATTGGAGGGACATATAGGTCCCACCCATCTCATAATGAAATCATTCTTACTTGTTCCAAAACATAAACTCCAAACATTCATCATAACCCAAAGAATAAAATGGGTTTCATAAACATCATATCATCATCACATAATCCATATAAAACAAATGGATATTTCATCATAAGAAAAGTGAAAGCATGTAAATCATAGATACATTATACTTGAAACATACACATATGAAATAATTTCATCTTAGATGGAAAATGGTTTTGATAAAACACTTGAAAAGAATTCTTGAGGAAAATATCCTTTCTTCTTTAAAAAAATTTTCTTTTCACAAAATGCCATTCAATTTCAAAAGGAAAGGATTTTGTTGAAAATAATCATAAAATCTTGTAGAGGAATATTCATGAAAATGAGGCATTATGAAACCGTAAAAATCAGTTCACGCCGTATAAGTAAAAAAAATAACAATTTCCTCGTACGTTTGTCCGAAAAGTCAAAAAGTGCCTCGAATGGTAAACAAAAGAAAGATTCCTTCCATAAGATGTGGTAAAAGTAAGAAAAGGGTAAAAATTTCTTAAACATACATGGAATTATAGTAAAAATTTTATGAAAACATTTTGAGAACATATGGACATGGATAGTAAACATAACCCCCAGTAAATACTTACGAGTAAACAATCTCGGATAAGAATGAGATTGGAATAATTATCCCTTACCTTAGTTCTGATATGCTTCGTATAGATCTGAACCTCCTGTATAATGATTTAAATAATGTCATTGACTTATTACAGAATCATATTCATTGTTATGATATCATATATGGTTCACTTATGACTTTATATTACCCATTCTTTTGTAAATTAACGTTAATGTAGCATTTTGGGTAAAATCGTTTCATTTGTCATTCATGTTTTAACTTGTAATTATTCATATGATTACTTAGATCATGGTTACTTACATAAATAATGTAAAACATGATTTATATATAATTTATATTCATAATATACATATATATAATATATCTATAAATGGAAAGAAATACACCGATCATGGAGACGGTAGGTCGTACGTACGCATGAACGCTGTTTTCGTTTCCTTATTGAATTGAATGGAATTAAGTAGATGACATACATATATATATACATAAATACAGTATCATTATTATGTCATATATTTCATGATTACTTATTATATATACTTTATAATCATTCATGAATGGTTAATCATTGAGAATGAATCTCATCGCGTCGTGGAGACGGTAGTCCGTACGTACGCACGAGCGATGATATCATTCCCATGATCGTGGAATTGTATTGAAGTGTATGTATAATATTTAAGAATCAATATCACTTTACAATAATCATATATAGTCATTATTTACACCATTATACCCATCCAAGTAAGGTGGTGGTGGAAAATAGATTACAACACGACGTGGAGACGGTATTCCGTACGTACGCACGCGCGATGATTTCGTTTTCCGTAGGATGGATAAATGATGAAATAGGGTTGTTTCATTATTATAATAAAATATCAGTATATGAGTGATACTTATGTTATTACTTCATAATGAATCAACTAATGAAGAAGTGGAAGAAGAAATAAAGTTGAAAAAATTGGTAACGAACATTACCTCTTCTTTGAAGCGCCTCTTTGAGACCTCCTCTTAGGGCACTAAAATTGGTCTTTGAAGAAGACCATGACCTCTAGGATGTTTCTAGGGAAGTGGAGAAAAGAATTTTTCAGGGTTTTGACAAGCTTGAAGGCTCAAAGTGGTGTGAGGAAGAGAGGGAGGAGGTGCCCTTTTATAAGGGAGGAGAGGGGAACCTTTGGAATAACTAAAAATATTATTTTATTATAAAGTCATATTCAGTTTTTAATAGCTCCAAATTAAGTTATTCAGAAGCTAATGTGCGGATGGGTCGAAATAATCTCATCCAATAGAATTTATACAAGTTTAGCTTGCTATTCTAACCTTATCATTTAGATTTAACTTTAAGTTAAATAATTTTTCTTTTACCGTGTCTTCTTGTTTTCTTACACTATAAGGTTAATATACTTACTATAAAAAGCCAAAAGAACCCCAAGTTGTTTATTATTAATATATATAACCTTATCTAAGTCATTTGGCCGAACCTTATATTTTTAGGAATAAAATAACAATTAATAATATAATATTTGTTTTAAAAACTATTTTATGTCAATTTTGACACTCTTTGGTAATTGATTTTTGTGAAAATCATAACAGAATTATTAGTTCAAAAAAAGTTATCTAAATAAATAATAACATGTCATATTAACCTATAAAATTAGTTTAATTCATAAAAAGTCAGAAATTACATTTATTTGGGTATTTATAACATCAATTATGTCAATATTTCATTAATAAGATAATTACTGTATCATCTTTGTGTCATAAATAAATTAAATTATTTAATGTCTAAAAATTATAAATAAAATACCATTATGTATTAACTCTTCTTATCTTTCTAATTAATATTTATAGTCGAATTTATCTTATGTATAACCCTATATTAAAAATAATTTACTTATTAAACTATGATTTTGACTATTTTAACCCTTCTTTAAATAAATTAATATTAAATGTCCTAATCTAATCCAAGTAGGCCTAAATGGTCATATTTTATTCCTAAGGTTGTTTTTTGTCGAATTACTCTTATCCAATAGAATTAGGACATGTGTTAGGGTAATAATAATATCATTTTTACCCTTAATTATCCTATTTACTTTTAACCGTGGTAAATAAAAGTAAAAAGTTACTATTCACCAAAAAATATTTTCATCTCATTGAACCACATTTTAGTCCTTGATATTAACTGTGTCTCTCGTATTTTCGAGATTCCACTCATAGAAGCGGTCAAATTAAGTTTTATGAAAAATTCAGTTTTTTAACTACCACTTAGTGGTTTCACTATTCATCAAAAAATGAAAGTTTCCAGAAAAATACCAAAAATTAGGCCTAAGCTATATTTGATATTATGAATTCAAAAATGATGTCTATTTTAAAAAATTCAAAAAATATCAATTACATTAATTAATTTAAAAATTAATTCCCGTCGTCAAAACAAATAGCGTGTTCTTAAGAGATAATAACTATCAAAAGATTGACACTTGTTTATGTCTGGTTTAAATGTGAAATTACATACAATGAACAACATTGTATTAAATTGTAAAAATATATTCTAAATATACTTTAAAACCACTCAAATTAATAATTTATCACTATTAATTATTTCTATTAAAAAAGTTATTTTTAATTAAAATTTAGTAATTTTCACTATTCATCAGAATATGAAAGTTATCCGAAAAGTACCAAAATTTCACCCTAAGCTAATTTTGATATTCCGAATCCAAAAATTAATTCCATTTTAAAAGATAAAATTTATAAAATTTCAACAAGTGGGTATTACTATTCATAACGGTTAGTTCATAATAATATTATAATAATATCTCGTTTAGTGAAACTCGGTATTATGTACTACACTCGCTATCGAGGAAGGTTGTGATTGGATATAATGAAAGGCAAGTCCGGGATGCGTGTTGTGCAAGCTCCTTTTGGTGTATCGTACAACACAAGACATTAATTAAAAAGAATATTTTTCATAAAATCTCAGGGTGTTACATTCTACCCCCTTAAAATGAATTTCGCCCTCGAAATTCGTCGGGGTTATAAATGGTTTACTACTCTAAAGTTTCTTTAATAGAAACCCACATCGTAAAAAGGAATACCAAAACTTGGCTTTAAAAATTAATGTATGAAACCTAACGGTTACCCAAATTAACTAATCACTGGGTTTTCACATAGGAGAACATAGGTGAAAATATGGATATGGAAGAAAAATCTAACCATCAAGTTCTGATGGAGAGTGGTAGAGAACATGGCTATGAAAAATCCAAAAATCACAAAGCCATAAATTTGTGATGATCTAGGGTACCATCTGATTAATCGGATATAAGGGCACTAGGACAACATTTTTGGTTTTCAAGATCATTTCCCTAAAGTTGAAGAATTTGAATTAGAATAAATACTTACTTTATTTTGGTACAATCTCACTATTGTTCGTTCCTTGAACAGTTTCCACTTCATCACTTAAAGAAATGAAGTTGAATTTGTTATTCGTGAAGTGTTAGCAGATTATGTGATAGAATGACGGGTCATTCCATCTGTCTCAAACAAAAGGTTAGCAAAAGTTATAAAATATACATAAGTCGATCTATAGTGAGATTAATCATATATGGTTCCTAAAATGGACTTATACTTCATATATCATACTGCTTAATATAATAAAACTAGTTTCTACTAAACAGGGACTTCCTGTAGGCCAGTGGTATGCGATAAAGGCTAGTCGCACTTCGGTTGTGGGTTCGATTCCCACAATCTTGTCCGACGTGATGGGTTGTCGCCCGTCCTGCAGGTTGTCCTTTTTCTAAAACTACATTACTATAAAATCCCATCAATAATATCGAAAAAAAGTTCTATCCATAAACAATACTAACTTATGTCCAACATAATCCTTTCCAATCTTTAGGCTTATCCAAAATACTGTTGTCCAATCTCATATTATAGTGAAAACGATTACCAAAGAGTTCATATAACAAGCATGTTAATACCATCGTTGATCCCCATATATCATGAGATATGTCTTGTTGGTCACATTCCAAACATTCGAAGGCCTTATTCATGTATTCTCTTAAAAAATGAATACCCATTGAATCTTAGTGAAAACATGAGTGCTGTTAAAAGTTAACTCTTTCCACATACCAAAATCCAAAAATTCTATATACTCAAACCATGATATAACCTTCTCCTTATATCAGTCATGAGCTCATGAATACTATCAAACATTTAATTTTCTCTGTATCCCTTCATTATGCGCATATCATCTACTTTTCAAAAATATCTGAATAACCTTTCATGGTTACTAGTACCATTCATCATACACTTTCAAAACATAAGGAAAGACAACAGTGTAACAATACTTAGATGTCTCTTTATTCCATAGTACCATGAGATTACTTATACAACATTACACTTGATAAACATGTAATCATTCCACTACCTTCTTAATCCATTGACTGAGCTTCAACAATTCTTTCATCTCACATATCATTTGTAGTCTCTTCATCATCATCAATATAAATACTACCCATACGACCATACAGATTCTCTTCATGAGACTTTCCCTTAGGTCATTGGTTTGCATAATGCTCGTACATTCCACATTTAAAACATTTAACCATTATTGATGTCATAGCAATACCATTATCCTCATCCCTGGTGTTAACTAAACCTTTTCCTTTGCACTTACTGGCTTTGTGTCCTTCTTTTCCACACCCAAATAATCTTCTAGTTCCTTTGAAACATTCTCCTTGATGCCTCTTCCCATATGATTTACATAGGGGAAATTGAACTTTATTTCCTCTATGATCATCATGAAACTCCATCTTTCTCTTATTAGCCGAGTCAGGAAACTTACCAAATTTGAGTTTATTGATCATATTATGAGATTTCTGATTCGGCATAATAATGATTTTTGGACTTCCAAATCCCATTTCATTTGGTTTCTCATGAAGAATATCATTCCATTGTCCATCATCTCCTCCATTATCGTGAATCATCTTGTTTCCAGCCATTTTCTAAAACCCAAAAAGAATAGTGTGAGAGGAAAAAATCATAATAAAGGGGGAGTAACTTCAATATCTAACATCTTAGGTTTAATTCTATTATCGTTACAGTAATTCTAGGACTATAGCCTATACTTATACTTAACCTTAGGGACATCCCTAGACAGACCATAGAAATATCTCTAGGGATCTCACTGAAGTTTTCGCATCCTAGTTTCCAAAGGTTAACTAAACCTCCCTCTAATACCAACTGTAGAGACCCGAAGCTTGACATTCATGGACATTACATTACTTTTGCGGAATATCTAATACATAACAAAAAAAGACACACAAGGACCGTACTAGTTTAGTGTCTTTGGAAACTTGGAATATAAACTTCTAATCATGTTGAAAGATCTTCAACATCTCCCATAACGATCCTCCCCTTTTTGTTTCCTTACCTAAAACCTTTCTTTTAATCCTGGGGGAAAAGAAACATAAAAAGGGTGAGCTCAAATTCTCCGTAAGGATAAGCATGGAGAAAATAAAACAAACCACATACATTTGAACTTAAAAACATGAACATAATATTTAAACATCAAAATCTTGAGAAATGACATAAAATATGGTAGTACGTAAGGCATAGATCATAATGGATCATCAATCATGATAAAATAGCATAGGAATAAAGCATGTAGTTGTGGCATCCATTAAGCACATGTAATTATTTCCATAGTAGCCAAGGCATTACTGCCATGACCATATTAGTGGACAAAGTCCCTTTCTGAATCGAGTTCACTCCTCGTTTCAGTCCTGTAACACTTAACCGGATTAACTTACCATTCCAGCCATGTCTATCTCATGAGATATAAATATTTACTCAATGCATTGGAGGGACATATAGGTCCGACCCATCTCATAATGAAATCATTCTTACTTGTGCCACAACATAAACTTAAAACATTCATCATAACCCAAAGAATAAAATGGGTTTCATAAACATCATATCATCATCACATAATCCATATAAAACAAATGGACATTTCATCATAAGAAAAGTGAAAGCATGTAAATCATAGAGACATTATACTTGAAACATACACATATGAAATAATTTCATCTTAGATGGAAAATGGTTTTGATAAAACACTTGAAATGAATTCTTGAGGAAAATATCCTTTCTTCTTCAAAATATTTTCTTTTCACAAAATGCCATTCAATTTCAAAAGGAAAGGATTTTGTTGAAAATAATCATAAAATCTTGTAGAGTAAGCTTCATGAAAATGAGGCATTATGAAACCGTAAAAATCAGTTCACGCCATATAAGTAAAAAAAATAACAATTTCCTCGTACTTTTGTCCGAAAAGTCAAAAAGTACCTCGTATGGTAAACAAAAGAAAGATTCCTTCCATACGATGTGGTAAAAGTAAGAAAAGGGTAAAAATGTCTTAAACATACATGGAATTATTGTAAAAATTTTATGAAAACATTTTGAGAGCATATGGACATGGATAGTAAACATAACCCCCAGTAAATACTTACGAGTAAACAATCTCAGATAAGAATGAGATTGGAATAATTATCCCTTACCTTAGGTCTGATATGCTTCGTATAGATCTGAACCTCCTATATAATGATTTAAATAATGTCATTGACTTATTACAGAATCATATTCATTGTTATGATATCATATATCGGTCACTTATGACTTTATATTACCCATTCTTTTGTAAATTAACGTTAATGTAGCATTTCGGGTAAAATCGTTTCATTTGTCATTCGTGTTTTAACTTGTAATTATTCATATGATTACTTAGATCATGGTTACTTACAAAAATAATGTAAAACATGATTTATATATAATGTATATTCATAATATACATATATATAATAGATCGATAAATGGAAAGAAATACACCGTTCATGGAGACGGTAGGCCGTACGTACGCATGAACGCTGTTTTCGTTTCCTTATTGAATTGAATGGAATTAAGTAGATGAAATAAATATATATATATATAAATCCAGTATCATTATTATGTCATATATTTCATGATTACTTATTATATATACTTTATAATCATTCATGAATGGTTAATCATTGAGAATGAATCTCATCGCGTCGTGGAGATGGTAGTCCGTACGTACGCACGAGCGATGATATCATTCCCATGATCGTGGAATTGTATTGAAGTGTATGTATAATATTTAAGAATAAATATCACTTTACAATAATCATATATAGTCATTATTTAAACCATTATACCCATCCAAGTAAGGTGGTGGTGGAAAATAGATTACACCACGACGTGGAGACGGTATTCCGTACGTACGCACGCGCGATGATTTCGTTTTCTGTAGGATGGATAAATGATGAAATAGGGTTGTTTCATTATTATAATAACATATCAGTATATTAGTGATACTTATGTTATTACTTCATAATGAAACAACTAATGAAGAAGAAGTGGAAGAATAAATAAAGTTGAAAAAATTGGTAACGAACATTACCTCTTCTTTGAAGCGCCTCTTTGAGACCTCCTCTTAGGGAACTAAAATTGGTCTTTGAAGAAGACCAGGACCTCTAGGATGTTTCTAGGGAAGTGGAGAAGAGAATTTGGCAGGGGTTGGCCGAGCTTGAAGGCTCAAAGTGGTGTGAGGAAGAGAGTGAGGAGGTGCCCTTTTATAAGGGAGGAGAGGGGCACCTTTGGAATAACTAAAAATATTATTTTATTATAAAGTCATATTCGGTTTTTAATAGCTCCAAATTGAGTTATTTAGAATATAAGGTGGGTATGGGTCGAAATAATCTCATCCAATAGAATTTATACAAGTTTAGGTTGCTATTTTAACCTTATCATTTAGATTTAACTTTAAATTAAATAATTTTTCTTTTACCGTGTCTTCTTGTTTTCTTACACTATAAGGTTAATAAACTTACTATAACAAGCCAAACGAACCCCAAGTTGTTTATTATTAATATATATAACCTTATATAAGTCATTTGGCCAAACCTTAGATTTTTAGGAATAAAATTACAATTAATAATATAATATTTTTTTTAAAAACTATTTTATGTCAATTTTGACACTCTTTGGTAATTGATTTTTATGAAAATCATAACAGAATGATTAGTTCAAAAAAATTTAACTAAGTCAATAATAACATGTCATATTAACCTATAAAATTAGTTTAATTCATAAAAAGTCTCAAATTACATAAATTTGGCTATTTATAACATCAATTATGTCAATATTTCATTAATAAGATAATTATTGTATCATCTTTGTGTCATAAATAAATTAAATTATTTAATGTCTAAAAATTATAAATAAAATACCATTATTTAGGAACTCTTATTAACTTTATAATTAATATTTATAGTCGAATTTATCTTATGTATAACCCTATATTAAAAATAATTTACTTATTTAACTTTGATTTTGACTATTTTAACCCTTCTTTAAATAAATTAATATTAAATGTCCTAATCTAATACAAGTGGGCCTAAATGGTCATATTTTATTCCTAATGTTGTTTTTGGTCGAATTAATCTTATCCAATAGAATTAGGACATGTGTTAGGGTAATAATAATATCATTTTTACCCTTAATTATCCTATTTACTTTTAACCGTGGTAAATAAAAGTAAAAAGTTACTATTCACCAAAAAAATATTTTCATCTCATTGAACCACATTTTAGTCCTTGATATTAACCGTGTCTCTCGGATTTTCGAGATTCCACTCACAGAAGCGGTAAAATTAAGTTTTATGAAAAATTCAGTTTTTTAACTACCACTTAGTGGTTTCACTATTCATCAAAAAATGAAAGTTTCCAGAAAAATACCAAAAAATAGGCCTAATATATATTTGATATTATGAATTCAAAAATGATGTCTATTTTACCAAATTCAAAACATATCAGTTACATTAATTAATTTAAAAATTAATTCTCGTCGTCAAAACAAATAGCGTGTTCTTAAGAGATAGTAACTATCAAAAGATTGACACTTGTTTATGTCTGGTTTAAATGTGAAATTACATCCAATGACCAAAATTGTATTAAATTGTAAAAATATATTCTAAATATACTTTAAAACCACTCAAATTAATAATTTATTACTATTAATTATTTTGATTAAAAAAGTTGTTTTAATTAAAATTTAGTAATTTTCACTATTCATCAGAATATGAAAGTTATCCGAAAAGTATCAAAATTTCACCCTAAGCTAATTTAGATATTCCGAATCCAAAAATGAAGTCCATTTTGAAAGATAAAATTTATAAAATTTCAAAAAGTGGGTATTACTATTCATAACGGTTAGTTCATAATAATATTATAATAATATCTCGTTTAGTGAAACTCGGTATTGCGTACTACACACGCTATCGAGGAAGGTCGTGATTGCGTGTAATGCAAGGCAAGTCAGGGATGCGTGTTGTGCAAGCTCCTTTTGGTGTAGCGTACAACACAAGACATTAATTAAAAAGAATATTTTTCATAAAATCTCGAGGTGTTACAGTTGAGGTAGGAAGGTTGTCCATCTTCTTGGTGAAAGCATGAGCCACCATCTCATTACTTTCCATGTTTGATATGTCCTCATTTTCAGCAAGGCATGGAGATAAAAATACTTCCTCTTCTTTAGAGAAGAGGGACTTCTTCAGATTTCTCTTCTCCTTCTTTTTCCTATTCATCATGGTTTTAGTATATGTAGAATTCTGCTTAAAGATAACTGAATATTCATCAAAATTTCACTTCATTGTTGACTCAGAAAAGAATCTCACGTCTTCAAAAGAGAATATCTTCAAAATAGAGAATCCAATAGAGGTGAACCTTTGGATCTGATACCAATTAAGAGGACCAGTTTGGGATATACCTAACACTAAGAGGGGGGTGAATCAGTGTTGAGGACTTTTTAAACCAATTCTTACTTTTTAACCATGTACCTCTTGACCTGTTAGGATCTTGATTCTCTTATTCTCTTTTACTTGTCGCATGCAATAATAGAAAGCAGTAAAAATATGCACATGATATTTTTACAAGGTTCGTCACTCCTTGACATGCATGGGAATGACCAGTGCATGGATTCTCCACTATAATGTAATATGTTGTTACAGTGGAGTGGCTTGGAAAACAATCATCTAGCCAGTGTGAGTCCCTACACTTTAGAGGGGGTGAGAAACAATCCACTTCCCTAGACTAGTGATATCCTAGTCCAACTTAAAGCCTCTATATGGTTCTTTATACTTCCTATAGTGATAGTCTTCTTCCTTGTTGATAAGGTTGGTTATGCTCTTTGCCTTCTTTAGTGATCTTAACTTGATTACTTTCAAAGTAGTGGGCAAGAAATTCTTCCTTCTTTCTTTCTCTTCTTCTCTAGTGAAACACCAACTGCACTAGACTTATTCTTTCTTCTTAGTGCAATAACCAACTTTACTAAATATTTTTCTCTCTTCTTGGCGAGAATCACATGTACTAATGTGATTATTCAGACACTGAGGATCAGCACACATAGAATCATCTGAATTAAACTGCCCTAAATAATTGTAGGCTTCAGTTGGGTATACTCTGTTCTTCTTATTCTTCTCTTATTTCTATATAGACAACCTGTAAGCTGCACACTCTTCTTCTTCTACTTCTCCAATGAAAAACCTACTGTACGAAAACTTTCTCTTCTTCACACATTCTCTTTCAGTGCAAAACCATCTGGACTAAGCTCTTCTTCTTCTTCTTCTAGCTAGAATCACATGTTCTATTTGTTATTGTTAAAACAATGAAGTCTTGCTCAACTTAGAATCATTACAGTTGATCAAAATATCATAAGAACTTCTAGAACAACTCACAGCTTGCGCGCCGATCCTTACTTGTGTGCCACCCTGCTTGCGCACCACCAAATACTTGCACACCACAATTGTGCACAACTCACAACTTGCTCGCCACTTCGGGGTTATACACAACACACTTCTTGCACACAACTCCCTGCTTGAGTGCCTCTTACAACTTGAGTGCCACTTCTACTTTCACGCCACACTTCTTGCATTCCACTCTGCTTGCGTGCCTCCCTACTTGTGTGCCTTATAAATAACCCTCAACTTACATGCCACTTCATCTTGTGCGCCACTTTTTACTACTTGCATGATCAGAGATCAAATTTTTAAGTGTTTAGCCTTAAACAATTAGGAGGATAGTCGTCTATTTGTAGGTATTTTGGTGACTTGTGTGCCACATACACTTGTGTGTCATTCCTACTTGTGCGTCGCTCTATCACTTGTGCACTGCTCCATCACTTGTATTCCATTCCATCACTAGCATGACACTTTATTTCCTTTGTCATACTTTGATATGATGATGTTGAAATATGACTTGCGCACAACATACACTTGCGCACCTCTTATACTTGTGTGCCATACTTGCGCGCCACCTATACTTGTGCATCACACTTGCGCTCCACTTATACTTTCGCGCCACTTTTTGACTTGTGCGCCACTTTATTTACTTTGTCATATTTTGATGTGAGGATCTTGAAATATGACTTGGTAGAAACATACACTTGTGTGCCGCATATACTTGCGCACCACTTTTGACTTGCGCACCACACTTGCGTGCCATTTTTTGACTTGCGTGCCACCTTCTTTCCTTTGCCAAAAAACACTTCTTTACTCCCCCTATCCTTCATAAGGCTTGCATCACAAGTTCTCCAAACTTATGATATTTGTGAAATACAAATCATCAAATCATCATCATAGTTTTTCCATTCTCATTGGGCTAATCCCATGCACTACTTCCTGTCTTCTCTTCATCTTAAAGTGGAGGCTTGAGGCTTCTTCAAATACCTTCAATTTTGCAGACAATGTATCGCCTTTGTTACATGTATTTGGAACATTAAGAATAGTGCAACAATCATCTAATTTCAAGGAAATGTGTAATGAATGATCATCTTATAATGAAAATCCCTTCTGCACTCTCTCTTCTTCATCAGCCATCTTTCTCTACTTCATGAAAATCATATGATTCTTTTCTTCAAGTAAGTTCTTGCATGGTTCTTATGCAATCGTGAAGCATTGCATTGTCTTCTTCAAACACTCATTCTTCTTCAATCATTAATAGATGGATAATACCTCACCATTCTTCATTGTTGTAAACAATGTGTCACCTTTGACACAAGTTCTTTGAAATTAAGATTAGTTAAACAATCTTCTGAATTGATCTTCTTAGAGAATTTCTCAAGTATGACATCCAATGCTATGATTCCATAACAATTCTCCAGGCAACCTCACTTCAACCAATATCTATTAACTTTTTAGTCATTCTTCATCTCCTTCTTCATTTTGAATAGTATTGACAACTGTTGACAACAAATACAATCTTTATACACAAAGTGGTCCCAACAGTTACTACACACTAAACACTCTCGTCTTAAGAATCTAACTATAACACTAACCCTAATTTAAATAGTAAAATCCATAATACCCAATAACCACTCATGATACCTATCAAATAGTAATCCATATGAAAAAGGTGATTAGTTGGATAGAGAAAGAGGGAGGAAAATATCATCCATCCCAACAAAAAACACAACCTCCCTCAAATTAACCATTAAATCATTTAAAATGATGAAACAATTTTATGAATTATATTTATAAAATAATAAATTCCAAAAAAATATGAATTTAGATTTTAAAAATTGCTCACATATTTAAGTAAAATATAAATTTGACTTCTTCCTTATGAAATCCTTTAATTTTAAATAAACACACTCACAAAATCAATCAAATTTAAATTTTCAAAACCTTTTTAAGAGTGATAATATAAAATCGTGTTATGAAAAACACTTGAAATTGAAATTTCAATGATCATTAAAAAAACAAAAAAAAATTGATTATCAAAGGAATAAAGTCACTGAATTAGAACATACTCACTCCTAGGATTTCAAACCAAACTCACCCTCTTTAAACCAACTACCCATGAATACCCAAACACTCTAACAACCAATGAATCATCATACTTAAACCTGGAAAATCTAAAAATCATGGGGAACTCAAACTATCAGTTCCCTACAACAACAAAACAAGTCATCCTACACAATACAAGAAACCTAGAGCTATATAGACATTAGGATCAAGTCCATGATCGATCCTTGATATATCACATCAACTCCTACCTTTTATTAATCAAGCTCCATAACTCAAGGTTATATAATTATCCTTCCTAAAAACCTGGATCAAAATACTCTTGATCACCCCAGCACAATACCTCACATTAATCTATGAGTTCTACCATGATCTCTCTACCCTATTTTGAATCTATGACCTTAACTAAGGCTCAAAATTTCATGATTGTAGGTCATTATCATCTAAGAAGTTTATAAAATAGTCAACTAGTCTGAAAATTTTAATCTTGGGATCATGTGCATTGGGATCCCCATGTTAGATCTTCAAGATATTATCCTTAAGTTTTTTCCTTAGAACCCAGAGAATAAAATTCTTCTTATTCAAGAGAGATAATTATTCTTAATAAACCTCTCCCAAACTATGATTAATCTTACACCTAACTCAATCAACACCTATGAGCAAACCCACTACTAGGGAATTTTTGAATTAACCATGAGTTATCATTAATTAAAAGAAAATATCAACCTATTCTAACCACTTATTTAATTTGAGGACCAACACTCTACCAAGGAGCTTCAGTTCACTTTGTTGCTAAAATATGGATAACACCTTTTCTCATGACACCTTCCTCTACTTTCCAACCATAGAACCCCATTATTATCTTATGAATTTTTATTCAACCCCAAAAATGAAAAAAAGTAAGTTTAGTTCAAATAATTAAAACATACAAAAAAATATAGAAAACATGGTCACTCTATTAAAACCACATTCAGCCCTTGAATAATGAAAGTAACTCATCCTTCATGACATCATCTCATCCCATTTCAATAAAAACTATACTTTTCTTTGATAACATATAATACCCATCACTCATGCACCACCATCCATTAAATAATTTTCTAATAAAAGTTCATTTCCTTCCTCATTCCAATCATAACTATCACATAGTTATCATGATAAACCCATTTAGATAAATTACCACACCAACACCCCCTAAGAAAAAAAAATAATTCTCTATGTATATATTTTATCACTCTAGGAGTACTTATAAAGGATCTTAAAAAATTGTTTAAAACTATAAAAATATTATTCTTTGAAACCCATGAATTTATAAGAGTGAAAATAATCCATATGTTTTTGTGGGGGGTCTTAATTACCATATAAATTCTAGATGATATCCACTAGATGGAATATGAAATGTAAATAGTTCATTTAGATGACTCCTATGACTTAGTGTACTATAATATGGGAAGAAAATACACCCTACTAACCACAAAAAGTATCCCCCACACATACTCAAGAAAAATATTAACTCACGCAACATTAAATATTATTATAAATTAAATAATAATGAAAAGAGAATAGATTGGTTTTATGGGGTTTGAAAATTATGTCATATATCCATTAGAGAAATAATGTTTCATTCTATTTCAACTAGAAGATACCAAAATTACGATCATTTTTTCCAAGTTAAAAAAATTATATCAAAAATTATAAGTAATATTTAATTTCATTTTCATGTCATGTGTGTTCGTTATCCCATTTTCTTATTGAAAGAATAATTCAGTCAAAACAAGTTCATGACTATCCAATATTCTTGGACAACCCACCATAGATCCATGATGACTACATATTCCATCTATAAATCATCATCTAGCCATTATAACTTATGTTCATAGAAGGTTACATAATAATTTTCCACAAAACATGAATAATCTTTGATAACTTCCACCAAACATCTTTCATCCCACTATTACTGACCAATGTAATCTCCCATAAAAAACTTTCCTTATCTGATCAACCTGTCATTCACTGGAGAGAACATGTTTCCACAATCTACAACCTGTGGTTGTGCTATTGTTCGATTCAATTTGTCTGGTTTACTTACACTGAACATTATCTGGATTCCCATCCCAAAAATATCACATTTAAAATACTTGTAAAGGGAACCCATGGAATCCCTCTAACACTTTTATATAAACAACTCATTCCATATCCACAATAATCAAAAAAAAATCCGTTATTTTCAATTCACCCAAGTCCCAGTGAGGTAGTGTGTTGCCTTAGAATTTCATGGACTAACACTTTAGTGAACATAAAAACTAGTTTTTTATTCCTGGGTATCTTCCAAAAATCTAATACCTTGTCCTATAGTAAATTCTAAATGAAATGGTTTTTCAGTTTGATGTGTTTCATCCCTGCATGAAACACTAAATTTTGAGCCAATTGAACTAACTTTGACTATCTCAAAGTAACATTACACCTTCTTAATATCTTTTGAGTTCCTCCAGTAATTCCACCAACCAAAATAGTTCCTTTATAGATTCTTTTATTACTATTTACTCATCTTTAATTATTGAAAAAACAACAATCTATTATATTCATGATATCAAAATAATTGTTGTTCCTTTATAAGAGAAAAAAACCCATGGTGCTCTTATAGGTGTCTAAATCTAAGTCAAAGATAGCCTCAACATGACCTCAAGATGGATTATATGTACCAAAGAACAAGGTTGTATATTTTAATCCATTCAAGAATCATATAATACATGTCACATACTCTCAGTGTTTCCTTCCTAGATTTTACATGAATTGGATAACAACTTCCATTATGAAAGAAATATATTGTTGAGTACATATATTGGAATATTTCAGACTTCCTACTACATATGTAAAAAAATAATTTTTGCCATGTTAGAAACCTCATATTCTATTTTAGGTTCCTTCACCTTGGGAAACATAAAGTTTCAATCCAATATATTTGAGACTGGATTTTATTCGGTCATCCAAAATTTGTCGATGACCTTATGGGTGTAGTCTCTTCAGATAAAACCAAAGTCCCAATTTTTATATCACTGTTAATCTTCATTCCTAATATCATATTGACTTGTTTGAGATTATTCATCTCAAATAATCATAAAAATCATATTTTAACTTCTAAGTACTTTTATTTTATGGACTAGCTAGTAGTATATTATCCACATATAGGTTAAGTATGATGAATATTCCACCATCCCTTTTCCTCTGATAGAAAAAATAGTTTTCATTCCACCAAGTGAATCCTTCATGCACCATAAATGCAAAAAATATTTTTTCTACTATCTAGGAACGTGTTTTAAGATATATATACTTTTCTTTAACTTACACACCATGTTCTACTTATGATCATCCTCAAAACCCATCTGATTCTTCAAGTAAATTTCTTCCCCTAAATGTCTATAAAGGAATGTTTTTTTACATAAATTAACTCTAGATGAAAATTATCAAATGAATTCATTCTTATCACTATATATATTTTATCATACTTAACTACTGGTGAGAAAATTTTAGATAAATAAATTCTCTCATTTTTTTTAAATCCATTCACCACTAGAGGTGCCTTGTACCTCTTTCTTTTGTCATCTCATTTCTTCAAATAGAAAATCCAATTATTCTGAAGTAAAAATTTTACCTTGTGGAAAATTATTTATCTTCCAAATTCCATTGGATTTAAATTAATACATTTAATCTTTCATCAATGAATCTCTCATTCTAGAGTCACTAATATTGGATTCCATATCCAGTATTTCTAGTTTTCATTCATCTGTATGAGGTTGGAAATCCATATCATCCCCAAAACTCTGACCTATTTTTATGACACTGGTATATCTTCATAAGACTTATGAATCATCCATTTCATGTATTTCATCTTCAGGTTCTCTGAATTCCAAAAACCTAACTTCCATTATTTCCACTCAAGAATTAGTATCACTAGATAATTCTAGTATATCTTTTGTTTTTCTATTATTTGGACTCCCTATTCTTTCATTTAAACTTTTTGAAATCTATTTATGTATTATTTCTATATTCAAATAAACTTGAATGTGGCCAATTGGTACCTTTATATAAACTTATAATTTATCTAAGTTTAGGTACTTCCATAGAACCTTCTCACTAAAGATAACATATTATCTCCTAATGACTTGTCGATTGTCGTCATCCCATAGCCAAAATCCTATTCTTTGTTATAATATCCCACAAAGAAACATGTATTGGACTTCATGTCAATTTTGACTATATACTTGTCATAAAATGGATGTGGTAAAGTATAAACAATATTTTTATGTGGATAAATTTTGATTATTTTTTAAACCATGGTTGTTCCAGAACTTCTTATCTCATTGGAGCAGATAGACTCATATTGATCTAGTATGCTACCATGTACACTTTTTCTGACCAAATTACCTTCAGTATTCCCCAACACAATCAAATAATTTGTGAATTATCCTTCAATGACTATTTTTTCATTTTTACAACATCATTCTCATATTGTGTATCAAGAATAGTTTTCTCTATCTCAATACCTATCTTACAACTGATGTTTGAGATATTTTGTACATTTTAATCTCTACTGTTTCAAACTATATACTTTTTAACTTGGAGGAATATTATCTCTCTATCATGTCCTTCCATTGAATGGATTATTTAAAAACATAAAAATTATGTTCCATGAAGTAAACCCATACTTTCCTAGTAGCATCATTGATGAATTTCACAAGTAAAGTGACCCCTCATTAGATGAAACTAGGGTAGGTCCCCAAACATATGAATGAACCAGTTCTAACTGATGAACATTGTCCTTTCATCTATTCAAGTTTAAGGACATTATATTTTTCTTCTTAATAACATAACTCTTACATATTCAAAATTAAATATGATTGAGTTTGAGTATTCCTTTGTACATAATAACTTTCATATTCTTCTCACTGTGGTATCTGAGTTAGTGGTGTCATAAATCCAGACTATCAAACTTCCATACACAGTCAATTACCGATTCATTTAATATTTTGATCATATATAAGGCATAATCCTTTACCCCAAGTTAAATCACCTTGGATCCTTGAGCCACCTTCTAGTCACCATTAGTGAATTTGATTCCATAGCCTGCCTCATCAAGCTTCCTTATGGAATTAGGTTCTTTTATATCATTATATTGTGAATGACTTATTTAAACTGTAAGAAGCTTCTATTGTTCATCCAAATATTAATACCTCCTTTACCTACAACTTCAAAAGCTTTATAGTTATCTAAATATAATTTTATGAATCATTTAATCACATAATTTACCATTCATCCTTGCTCTATCATTGCATGTAATAGTGCTCCTGAGTTATTCACCCATGACTTTACTAGAATGTTGAAATTGAGCAACAAGTTATTGCCTCCCTCAGCTATACTCATAAAATTTAAACATCCAAATGTTTATCTTCCAAACATTTCATTGTAACATTTTAAATTCATATTGATATTCCCTCTTTTCCATCATTTCAAATATATGGGACCCAAACCAATTGATTTACCTCAATTTATCTCACATGATTTATCATATGATTTTTTTATTTTGAATTATTCATTGGGGTGACCATCCTCATTCATCTATATTGATTGAACTTCTAAATAGTTATTGGACTTACCTAAATTTAATTTCTTCATTCAATATCAAATTCTTGAAATCATTAAACACCCAATTGGTTTTTCCACAGGAATTAATCATTATTGTTACCATTATATCCAATGAATCTCACAGTGATAATAGTAGTAAGAGTTCCTATAAATCATTTGTGAACTTCACCTTCATTGATTCGAGCTACCTTGTGATCATGTTGAAATCATTCATGTGATCATCCACTGGTATTATTTCTGATAGCCTCAAGTTGAATAACCTCTATATCATGTACACTTTATTAAATTTCTTTGTATTCTTATACATGTCTTCTTGGACCTTAATGTTATCAACAATTTTCTTCACTTACCATATTTTAAAGGCCATGTTCTATAGAAATTAAATCTTGATCAAACCTAAGGATTTCCTATTTAGGCATTCTTATTATTCCTTTTCCATCTTCTTTGGATGAACCCTAATTAATAAAACATACAAGTCTTTTTGAACAATATCATCCACCTTTATATTATCTAGAAACAAAAATATATTTCATTTAACATATCAAGCTAGATCTTGACTTCATCTGGCTTCATATCTTCCAATGACAGTTAACTCCAACTAAAATAAAAAATAACATCAATTTAAGAGTGATCATTACCTAAGCTACCTCATAGTATGTTGATGAGATAGAATTATACCACTAGATATAATCCTAATTATTGGGAATCTTTCACACCATCTAAATCCAAAATGATATATATCAGGTGATACACCTAGTGGAAACAGGTCATCTAGATAACTTCCACTAATATATGTATAGGAAGATAGGAAGGTGATGCATCCTACTCACCACACATAGTATCCCTCAAACACACTCAAGAAAACTCTTAATTGATAAAAACTTTCAAGATAAGTGAAAATTAAACAAGAAAGGAAAGTGAAAACATTTATTTTACATGGTTTAGACATTATTTTTTACATCCATAGTAGAATCACTACTGCATTCCATTTTAATCAGAAGATATGAGAATTATGATCTCTTTTTCCAAGTCACCAAAATTAGATCACTAATTATAAGTAATATTCAATCACATTTTCATGTAATGTGTTTTGGTGGTCACATTTTATTATATAAATAATTATCTAGTCAAAACAAATTAACCATTATCTGATATTCATGGATCACTCCCTATAAATCTATGGTGATCATCGATCCCTTGTAGTAATCAAAACCTAATCATTGTAGTTGTTGAATAAATATGGTTACACAATCCTTTTCCAAAAACCCTGATGATTCCCTAGTAACTTATATTGAACATCATCCATCCCACTATAGCTGACCATTTCACATACCCATTGAAAAATTTCCCTTTATGATTAACCATTAATTTTTTAGAGAGATCGTGTTGATGCTATCTACAACATGTGGTCGAGTTATCATCCAGTTCACTCTATCTGGTTGACTTACTCAGAACATAAGAAATATTTACATCCCAAAATATTTCCCCTCAAAACATGCCTTTTTCTCAAAAACCTTTTAAAAAAAGACTCTTAAGTCTTTCATTAAAATAAGTTACCAACAAAAACCCCATGTACAGCACTCCCCAACCATTTTTCTAAACCAATTCTGAAATCAATAAAACTTTCACTGAAAATAAAATCTACCATTTAGTTAGGAATACATATTACAACCAAGGAACATCATTGTTTAAGAAATATATGTAAAAAAATATTAAACATCACTGCACACATTGTTACACAATATGAGAAAGGTACTCAAAATCAGCATGCACAAATCCAAAAAAAATTTCTCAAAACTTTTCATCACCAATTAAGAAGACTCAATGTCTTAATAAATTATAAAATCTTAACTTAACATGAATAACAAGATATTAACATTTGAAATTTTTATCTAATCAAGATTAACATGTTTAACTTTAAACTAGGAAATCTAGGTTAACATATATAAAATTTCATAAAAGAAGAGGTTGTAACAGTTCATTTAGTCTAGTTTAATAGTTATTTAGGTTACAAACACATTAGTAATTTTCATGAAAACACAAAGATAAATTCCCAAAATATCAAAAATAATATTGTTCAACTTAACATTATAAATATTTCCATTTACTATTTATCTCAAATTAATGTAATTATTTATTAGGGTTTCAAATTTATAGTAAATTTTATCTCTTTAAATAATAAAATAAAATAAGATCAAAAGTATATCAATATTTATAGAATTGTGTATACAGATCAAGTCAAACAAGAATCAACTCAAAACTTAAGGCATAACTACACCAGTAAAACCTTGAGATAGTGAAAGCAAAAACAATGAGGGCCTAAATAATCCCCTATTAAATTCTTTAAAATCCAAACACAACTATTTATGTAACTTTAATTTATAATCCCATAACATGGAACTTATTAAGGGTAGATTAATTAGGTTCATTTCATCTCATCATCTAGAATAACCTAAGTTCAATCAAAAGGAAAAAAAGTATAATGTATGTACCTCTCATGGTTCTCTATCCCTCAATAGCATTATCTCACCTATGGAGTTTAATAAGATTAAATTCCTTATATTGGATCATGGGGGGATTTATTTTTTTCCTATTTGGTCTCCATTACTACTTCACACACTAGGTTCGACTAACACGGTTACCCTACCAATCCCATGAAATTACCTACAAGTGTTTAAATCCAAAATATATCATAACTCTCATCCATAGATTTGATTCCACTCTATCATAACCCACCCTCATTGAGAACTCCTCTTGGGCCTATAGTAAATATGAGAGTAACATTGACCATGGGTTTTAAGCTTGAACCAAGAGTATAAAACATACAAATGGTAGAAATTTCCCTTATAAATAATAGGAACCTATAATGAAACCACCTATTAATACCACAATATAAAATAAAACCAATATCCTATATTGTATGAAATTTCATATAAATACAAAATCTAAAAAATGAACATAAAAATAGAAACTCCTATCTGATAGGAGCTCCATGCCTCAAGCTAGTAATGTTTATCATGATCAGAAAACTCTCCCTATAAACCTAAAAATAGTATAATATATATAGGGTTGATCATATATGTCTACTTAATAGGGTCCTCCTCAATACCTCCTATAAAAATGTAAAATAATCATAATAATGATTTCATAAATAAATATAAGAACCAATAAGCACCTATAACCAGTCATTTGTCACCCAATATAACTAGGGATCACTCACCCAATATCACATCCAATATAATAACATTGTATAAAAATAATATATCAAGAAGGAACCTCACAACCACTTCACCATAGGTTTTACACCCTCACGCCCCAAAAAAACATCGTATGATTTCATCCCATTCATATCCATTCAATAACACCATATATATATATATCGTATCAAAATTGATGTGGGGTGGACCACAACCCTACCTTCCCCAACCCATGTAGGGTCTACTACACTCATTAGAACCAGTCTGTAACATCCATGTCAACTTTCTTTACACAATGTTTAATAGTAGAGTTTCATGAACATGAAGTATAGCAACCCCATTCCCACCTTATAGCATGCATGACCCTATCCATGTATCACTATATCACAACCAAATAACCATGTTAATATAGGGTATCATAAACATAAAGGACATTAACCTTGTGCGGCACTCCTACTATACATGACCCCCACCATATATCATCATATCACAATATATTTTATACTACAACTTGAAGTCATTACAGCCCATATTCTTATACCCACATCGAGACATCACACCCATATTATGTACAAATGGAGAGTGTGGGAGAGAGAGTAGTTAACCATCCATTATTATACTGGGGGATCCCAATTGTAAGAACCCGGATCTTCGTTTCAGGTATGTTTTCCTTTTTCTAGAGTTTTTAAGAAAAATGAACTTTCTGGAAATTTTCGAAGTACATGTCGTGTACTCTTCTCTGGCTCGAAGCCGTGTGCTGGCCATGCCTGGGCCACACACACGGTGTGTAGGGGTGATGTGGAGGCTGATTTTGGCGAAGTACGGAAAGGACCCAATACACGCCGTGTACTCTAAAAGAACACGACGTGTACTTTCTTTTTTTTCACTAAATGAACCGGGGTCGTGCCTGATGCACAGAAACACCTCCTTCTAGGTTCTGTTCATCCAAGAGCGACCCGTACGACCGGATATTCGATAAGATCCCGCCTCTTCATCTGTTCTCTGATTCAAGCATGGTCGATTGTGTTGGAATCACAGCGGTAAGATCTTCCTTCTGCTTGATCTTTGTTTTATGATTCCTCCTCGTTTTCGAGTTATCGTGGGTTGAGTGTTTTGTGCGTTTTCTCAGATCTACGACGTTCTAAGGGGAATATTTCATCTTTGTTCACATATATCGATCTCCTAGGATTGAGGTAGTTGGTTTGTGACTTTCTGTAGGAAGTCAATGGATAATTTGTGAAAATTCCACAAATTCCCTTGGGCGGGGAATTGTGGGTTTCCTGTTTTGCCCCTGTTGTTGCCTGCTTTGCTTGATTTCTATAGTAGAGGTTTATGCTTGTGAGTAGAGTAATTTATTTTGTGCTCAGGTTTCTTTGCCATGCTTTTTGTATTGTATAGAGGTTTCCAGTTTCTATTCCTAGTTGTAGGATAGTGGAACTGTTGCTTTATATTACCGTTGAGCCTTAGAATGGTAGCCAAGTAGTTCTTGAGGTTTACTTAGACGTTGCACACGCGCTGAGCATTTTTCTTTCACACAGGACTGTGAGAACCTAGTGTAATAGACCACAAGGATAATAGACGTAAGAGATTCTCTAGAGTGTCTTTTAATACAATGTGAGACCATAGGGGGAATTGACGATGAGTGCTTCCTCAGAGAGTCTGTACTTCCTCGACGCGGGCCACAGGGGGAATGAGACGTTGAGTGCTTCCCCAAAGAGCCTTTAGTACGATACGAGACTATAGGGGGAATAGACAGTGAGTGCTTCCTCAGAGAGTCTATTAATTTCATAGCTGAACCAGAGGGGTGAGACTGTGTGTGCCTCCTAGAGGGTTGCTAGTACTTATAGGTTGAACCATAGGGGTTAGGCTGTGAGCGCTACCCAGAGGGTTACCTGTTTCTTTACTGTTGCTGGTTGTTTACTTGTGTACTGTATTTGTTAGAACTGTGGATTGTGGCTGCTTGTGCTTTCTTGTTCACTGCTTCTTGTATTATTACTAACATGTATTCATTGACTGTTAGGCATAGATCTTTGGGTGATTGTCTACTGGGATTGTATCTCACACCCTGTTTGGGCCATGCTTTTGGGCCCAAGCATACTTTGTTGCTGCAGGTATAGATAAGGGCAAGCACCCTTCTACTTTAGGTTCTTGATTGCACTGGAGCTGGAAAGCACGGGACCGAGCCGTGGCTCGCGATGCTGAGGAGTTTACCTTGTTTTCCTTTGAACTTTGTTTTTCAGTTGTACTTCAGCATATTGGTTGTTTTCTGGTTTCCATAGACATATGTACCATGTTTCATAATTATAATTTTATATGTTGCTTCCGCTATTCATTTCAATTGTTGTATATTGTTGATTGTTTCTGCTATTGTGTCTGGTTGTTTTTCCGCTGTATACTTTACTGGATGAGGTCATAATTTCCCCACCAACTCACCAAGGCCCTCGCTACTAGTCACCAGCCTCTGGCATTTTGGTAAATTCTCTTGAGGTCATGTGGCGAATCGGGTGTGGGGCACCAGTGGAGGGGCCCTGGATTCGGGTCATTACAAAGTGGTATCAAAGGAGTTCTTTTCTCTTTCCTTACTGTTTGGAGACTTTATCCAGGGATAGGACAGATTCGGTACTTGGTATTAAGCTGTTCTTGGGAGTAGATAACCCGTGTACAGGGAAAATCCTTACTACCTCGTTAATTAAAGTTTTTTGATTTTGAGATTTTACAGTTGATATGACTTCACCTAGAGTGATTCACATGACTTGTGCTATTATTGTTTTGATATTTCAGTTCTATTTCTGTCGCAACCCAATGATATGAGGGTATTCCATCTCATGCATCATATAGTAACTTGTATAATCACATGTCATGCATTCTTTCCATGCCATCTAGGTTGCATTAGCGATTGCATGCTGTTGTGATAGACTTTGTGTAGAATAAGAATGTTGTTGTGATAGATGCTTGATAAAATCCTTGTTGTTATGTTAGAGAGCTGTTTTTTCCCTTATATGTAACTGTAGGAGATTCCAAGATTTGATTCGTGGGGAGTATGGGCCCTCACAAATCAGAATTTGGCACCTCTTTGCCTTGTTTTAGTGTTTCTGGGGTTCTGTGCAGTTTCTGAGCTACTGCCCAGAAAAACCCATAATACACGGTGTGTACTTTTTGGATACACGTTGTGTAGTTTTCAGCCCATGTCACTGACCGTGTAAGCATAACACGGTGTCGTGAAAGTAACTTTAGGAACATGTCGTGTATGGTAGGTACACATTGTGTAGTAATGAGTCGTGTACCTGGCTGTGTCACTAACAACACGGGTCGGGGAAGCTTGAGTAGCACACGCCGTGTTGTAACGGAACATGCCGTGTAGTCCCTTCCAGGTACTTGGCCATGTCACGAACAACACGGGTCGGCGTGACCTTCTCTTAGACACGCCGTGTTGCTTTTGGAGCACACCGTGTAGTCTTTCCAAGTACCTGGTCGTGTCACGAACAACACGGGACAGTGTCACCTTGCCTATACATGTCGTGTTTGTTCAGAGCAATCCATGTAAGGTTCAGATGTGTAGATGGCCGTGTGTTTAACAACACGGGCCGCCGAAGCCTTGTCCACTACAAGTCGTGTCCGTAGGGAACACGCCGTGTAGTCTCAGTTAAGAAAAACGTGTGGGTTAGTCGTGTAAGGGACTCAGGCAGGGGAATAGTTTTCAAGTACATGTTGTGTGTAGGGTCAACACACCGTGTGGTTTGAGGTGTACATGACTTGTAGGGCAGGAGTACATGCCCATGTCAGTGGCATGAGAAGACACGCCGTGTAGTGTTTATACACGCCGTGTAGTCGAGTTTTGTAAACTTGTGTGTTTTTCTTCCCTTGTTCCCGTTTTGTACTCTTGTGTTCTTTTTCCTTGTTTTCCTGATCTAAGGTGTACTTTTGATCTTTTAGAGCTATGCCTCCGAGACATCCTCCGGTCATACGTCTGTCGTCAGGTAGTGATCAGATTCCAGACAGGGCTAATCAGGGACTTCCTGTCGGTCCTCCAGTTGGGCCAGCCTTGGCACCGGCTGTTATACCAATTGCAGGGACTGATGCATAGTTCAGGGAAGTTTTCATGTGGATGATGAAAGCCTTACAGGGAGTGTCGCCTCCTTCCACGACTATGGAAGATCTGACACGAGTTTTTCTACAACAGCATCCTCCCACATTCTCGGGGGAAGGATGACCTCAGGCTGCAGAGTCATGGCTGGAAGCCATGCTGACTATCTTCGAGCATCTAGAGATGCATCCAGAGAGATGGGTCAAGCTCTCTACCTACATGCAACAAGACTCTGCCAAGAGGTGGTGGTACATGATCTCACAGGCAGGTCATCAGCAGGCTATGGCTTGGGAGGAGTTCCAGCGTGTGTTCTATGACTACTTTTATCTGGAGACCCTGAGGGCCGACCAAGCCCGAGAGTTCATGAGCTTAGAGCAGGGTACTCTTTCTGTCATGGATTATTCCTCTCGCTTCACCGAGATGTAGCATTTCACACCCCTCTGGGATGGAAGTGGGGTGTTCTTAGCAAGGAAGTTTGAGGATGGTCTCAGGAGGGAGATCTGCTCGCAGGTGAACATCTTCCAGCTGACTTCCATCACTTCCATCGTTAACCAGGAACTGATTGTGGAGTGCAATCTGAGAGACTCTAGAGCTGCGAGCCAGGGCGGTTCTACTTCCAGAGCTATCTTTCCTCCAGATGAAAGAAAGAAGCGCCGTAGAGAGTCTACATGCGGTGACCTGAGGAAGCATGATGCATCGTCAGGTAGCCAGGTGACATGCTACCAGTGTGGCCGGTCAGGTCACACGAGGCTGCAGTGCTAGAGGGACCCCATGGAGTGCTGATCTTACGGCAAGATGGGTCACCTTCAACATTTCTTCCAGGTTTTTTCACCAGCAGCTGGTGACTGGGGTTCTTCCACGACTCCTCATTCAGGAGCAGCACCACCAGTTTCTCACCAGTCGGGGAACTGGAGTTCTTACGGCCATTTGGGTTGAGGTGGAGGTCGAGGCCATGGCGGTCAGCCACTAGTCCCTCAGCACCAGTAGGGAGGTTCAGCTCAGAGTGGTCAGCCAGGGGCGCAGGGCCGCGGTGCAGGCCAGTCTTTCGCCGTGGAGCAGATTTATCTGGAGCAGGACCCCGGACCTTCTACAGTTCGAGGTATGATTTTAGTAGCCTCATTTTTATCTTCAGCCCTTTTTTATACTGTTTCTACACATAGCTTTATCTATGTTGTTGTCATGGAGATCCTTGGGCTCTTCATCTTTTCTTCTGCCGACTCGTTGACACTAGACACACCTTTGGGGACAAGGACATCTAGTGTATGCCATTGTAGACAGTGCCCTCTCGAGGTTGTGGGGTATCGTTTCTTATGAGACATCTATGTCCTAGATATGAAAGTATATGATTTCATCCTCGGGATGGACTGGTTGGTTCCCTTCCAGGCAGTCGTCGACTTTTATCACCGCAGAGTGAGTTTCGTTTCACCAGAGGGTGAGTCTTTTCTTCATAGAGTCGAATGGGATGTTCAGGCGAGTCGGGCAGGACTAGAGCATCATGGGCTAGGAAAGGTGATGGCCCAGATTTCTAGTCTTTATCTGGATGATCAGGGAACTTCGTAGTTATACTTTAATCCAGTGGTGGATTGTTTTAGGGACGTCTTTCCAGAGGACTTTTTGGGTTTGCCTCCGGAGCGTGCGGTAGACTTTTCTATTGAGCTCATTCCAGGAGCAGCACCGGTGTCCATTACTCCTTATAGGATGGCTACACCTGAGTTGCAGAAGCTCAAGAAGCAGTTGGAGGAGTTACAGGCAAAGGGTTTCATCCAACCCAGTACTTCTCCTTGGGGTTCTCCTGTCCTGTTTGGGAAGAAGGAAAACGGTACCCTTCGGTTTTGTGTGGATTATCAGAAGCTGAACCAGTTGACGGTCAAGAACCGATATCCCTTTTCGAGGATCGATGACCTCTTTGATCATCTTAGAGGAGCCCGAGTGTTCTTGAAGATCGACTTGAGGTCCGGTTATCATCAGTTTCACGTTAGACCATCAGATATAACTCTGACGGCCTTCAGGAGCAGGTATGGTCTTTACGAGTATACAGTCATGTCGTTCGGTCTCACGAACGCGCCAGTAGTTTTCATGGCACTGATGAACCGAGTATTCCATCCTTACTTGGACTCCTTCATTGTGGTCTTCGTGGAATATATCTTGGTGTACTCTCACACTCGACACGACCATGCCACACATCTTGAGATCGTTCTAAGTACACTGAGAGGGCATCGACTTTATGCTAAACTCTTGAAGTGCCACTTCTGGATGGATCAGATTCACTTCTTGGGTCATTTCATCTCAGAGGAAGGAGTATCTGTGGACCCAGAGAAAGTGAGAGTTGTAGTTTCCTGGGAGCATTCGAAGAACGTATTTGAGGTATGGAGCTTCCTAGGGCTGGCTGGATACTACAGACGCTTCATTCAGTACTTTTCTCGTCTAGCAGCACCTTTTACAGGTCTGACCAAGAAGGGGTCGAAGTTCTTATGGTCAGATTCATGTGAGTCGTCCTTTCAGGAGCTAAAAGGGAGGTTGACGTCAGCACCGATACTAGTCTTGCCAGAGCCAGGCAAGAGCTACACTATTTATTGTGATGCTTCAGGAATCGGGTTGGGAGCTGTGCTTATGTAGGGAGATGGAGTCATTGTGTATGGGTCTCCGCAGTTGAGGCCACATGAGAGGAACTACCCGACGCACGATCTGAAGTTGACAGCTGTTGTCCATTCCCTACACTGTTGGAGACACTACCTGCTGGGAGAGTACTTTGTGGTCTTCACTAACCATAAGAGTCTCAAGTATATCTTCACTCAGCATGATATGAATCGGAGACAGCGCAGGTGGGTCGAGTATCTTCAGTATTTTGACTTCGAGCTTGCCTATATTCCAGGAAAGGGGAACGCAGTGGAAGATGCGTTGAGTAGGAGGACTCGGGTTCAGATAGTTCAGGAGGCCAGTAGTGAGTGGTAGCTGATGGCTTTGTTCTCTGAGATGCATCTAGAGGTGCACGACAGACAGGGACAGACTTTCCTTTCCTCTGTAGCTATTACCTCGACACTACTTGATCGGGTACGGATGAGGCAGCTATCAGACTCAGAAGGCTTAGTCCAGCGGGAGGGTGTGTCAGGAGAATACCCTCTTCCTGGATGGATAGTGAGCGAGGACGAGATCTTGCATTTCCATGGATGCGTATGGGTGCCAGCAGACATACACGAGGAGCTGATGCGGGATTTTCATTCCTCTGTTTGGGCAGTTCATCCTGGCGTCACCAAGATGTATCGGGATCTTCATCACCAGTACTGGTGGCCAGGTATGAAGAAGGATGTTGCTGGTTTTATCATGAGATGTTCTACTTGTCAGCAAGTGAAAGCAGAACATCAGTGACCAGCAGGCCTTTTACAGCAGTTAACCATTCCAGAGTGGAAGTGGAACAATGTTGCGATGGACTTCATGACCGGGTTGTCGAGTTCACCTCAGGGAAACGATGTTGTTTGGGTTTTCGTCGACAGGCTCACGAAGGTTGCCCAATTCTTGCCGATCAAGGAGACATTCAGTGTCAATGATCTGGGATGAGTTTGCATCCAAGAGATCATTCGTCTGCATAGAGTTCCACACTCCATTGTTTCATACAGGGATGCACACTTTACTTCTCAGTTCTGGAAAGGGCTTCAGAAGGCCTTGGGTACACAGGTACTTTTAAGTACAACATACCATCCCCAGACTGATGGCCAGTCCGAGCACACGATCCAGGTGCTTGAGGATATGCTCTGAGCCTGCATTCTAGACTTTGGTGGTTCTTGGGAGAAGCATATTCCTCTGGTGGAGTTCACCTACAACAACAGTTTCTAGGCGACCATTCAGATGGAACCATATGAGGCTTTGTACGATAGGTCATTCCGATCACCCTTGTGCTGGCTGGAGATAGGAGAGGTAGATTTGCTGGGACCTCATCTTGTTCAGGAGACCTCAGAGCAGATAGAGCTGATTCGGAAGAGGATGGCTACAACACAGTCTCGACAGAAGTCTTATGCTGATCAGAAGAGAGGACCTCTAGAGTTCGAGGTCGGGGATTAGGTTTTCCTGCTTGTCACACTGAGGTTGGGAGACAAGAGGATTCGGAGACAGGGTAGGCTTTCACCGCGGTATGTCGGGACATTTGAGGTCTTGGAGAGAGTGGGGCTGGTCGCCTATCGGTTGCAGCTACCTCAGAGGTACTGGGCCATGCACGACGTCTTCCACGTCTCTCAACTCTGACGTTACTTTTCAGACCCGTCTCATCTCTTCCAACCTGAGGAAGTTGATCTTGAAACGGATGCGTCGTTCGAGGAGCATCCTATCCGGATTGTTGATCGTAGTACGAAGGTTCTCCACGGGCGGTCTATTCCTATGGTATGGGTGCTATGGAAGCACGGGCGAGTACAGGACGAGATTTGGGAAAGGGAGGCCGATGTACGATCGCAGTGGTCAGAACTGTTCGGGGATTCTTCTTCTACGCCACGTTAGGGAAATTTGAGGACGAATTTCTTTAAGGGGGAAAGTTTTTAAGAACCCGGATCTTCGTTTCAGGTATGTTTTCTTTTTTATGGAGTTTTTAAGAAAAATGAACTTTCTGGAAATTTTTGAAGTACATGCCGTGTACTTTCTGAGTACACGTCGTGTACTCTTCTCTGGCTCGAAGTCGTGTACTGGCCGTGCCCGGGCCACACACACGGTGTGTAGGGGTGACGTGGAGGCCTATTTTGGCGGAGTACAGAAAGGACCCAGTACACGTTGTGTACTCTAAAAGTACACGCCATGTACTTTCTTTTTTTTAACTAAATGAACCGAGGTCACGCCTGACGCACAGAAACACCTCCTTCTAGGTTCCGTTCATCCGAGAGTGACCTGTACGGCCGTATCTTCGACGAGATATCGCCTCTTCATCTGTTCTATGATTCAAGCACGGTCGATTTCGTTTTAATTGCAGCGGTAAGATCTTCCTTCTTCTTGAGCTTTGTTTTCTGATTCCTCCTCGTTTTCGAGTTATCATGGGTTGAGGGTTTTGTGCGTTTTCTCAGATCTACGACGTTCTAAGGGGAATCTTTCCTCACTGTTCATGTATATTGATCTCCTATGATTGAGGTAGGTAGTTTTTTCCTTTCTGTAGGAAGTTAATGGATAATTTGTGCAAATTCCACAAATTCCCTTGGGTGGGGAATTGTGGGTTTCCTGTTTTGTTGCTGCTATTGCCTGCTTTGCTTGATTATTGTAGTAGAGGTTTATGCTTGTGAGTAGAGTAATTTATTTTTTGCTCAGGTTTCTTTTCCATGCTTTTGGTACTGTATAGAGGTTTCCAGTTTCCATGCCAAGTTGTAGGATAGTGGAACTATTGCTTTGTATTACTGTTGAGCCTTAGAATGGTAGTCAAGTAGTTATTGAGGTTTACTTGGATGTTGCAAGCGCGCTGAGCATGTTTCTTTCACACAGGACTATGAGAACCTAGTGTAATAGACCACAGGGAGAATAGAAATAAGGGATTCTTTATAGTGTCTTTTAATACGATACGATACCATAGGGGGAATTGACAATGAGTGCTTCCTCAGAGAGTCTGTAGTTTCTCGACTCGGGCCACAGGGGTAATGAGACGTTGAGTGCTTCCCTAGAGAGCCTTTAGTATGATACGAGACTATAGGGGGAATTGACGGTGAGTTCTTCCTCAGAGAGTCTATTAATTTCATAGCTGAACCAGAGGTATGAGATTGTGTGTGCCTCCTAGAGGGTTTCTAGTACTTATAGATTGAACCATAGGGGTTAGGCTGTGAGAGATACCCAGAGGGTTACCTATTTCCTTACTATTACTGGCTGTTTACTTGTGTACTGTATTTGTTAGAATTGTGGATTGTGGCTATTTGTTCTTTCCTGTTCACTGCTTCTTGTTTTATTACTGCCATGTATTCATTGACTATAAGGCACGGATCTTTGGGTGATTTCCTACTGTGATTTTATCTCACACCCTGTTTGGGCCATGCTTTTGGGACCAAGAAGATTTGTTGATGCAGGTATAGATAAGGGAAAGCACCCTTCTACTTCAAGTTCTTGATTACACTGGAGCTGGAGAGCATGGGACCGAGTCGTGGCTCGTGATGCTGAGGAGTTTACCTTTTTTTCCTTTGCACTTTGTTTTTCAGTTGTACTTCAGCACGTTGACTATTTGCTGCTTTCCATAGACATATGTACCATGTTGCATCATTATAATTTTATCTATTGCTTCTATTGTTCAGTTAAATTGTTGTATGCTTTTGATTGTTTCTACTATTGTGTCTGGTTGTTTTTTTACTGTATACTTTACCGAATGATGGCATAGTTTCCCCACCGACTCACCAAGGCCCTCGCTACTAGTCGGCAGCCTCTGGCATTTGGGGAAACGCGCTTGAGGTCATGTGGCGAACCGGGTGTGGGGCACCAGTAGAGGGGCTCCGGATTCAGGTCGTTACACCAATCCTCTTGGGTGAAGTTGGGAAAAATTACTAGTGTATCATACCACGCACCAGGGGATTGAAGCAGTGCAGACTTATTGTAGTGGCATGTGATAGTGATATATTAGCTTTGTGGACTTATTATAACTTGTTACTATTATAGATTAGAATTTTGTGACCGGGATATTTTAGTACCATGGATTTCCTACCATCATATACTATAGCACAGTTGAGTTACTATGTATACACTATAGCAACATGAGTTACTATTCACGTCATTTCTTTAAGAGATTATCAATATGGGATTTATGTATACTCTAAAAATATCCTTTTAATTCTATTCCTATATTAGTAAAATCATTATTCCTCTATATAAATGTAGGGATTATTCTTGAACCACATAAATATTTATGTCATGTTATCTTCTTCATGTTCTTTTTTTCTCTATTTTACTCTCATTTCTAGAATCATTCATCATTATTACCCCTATAATTTCCACAATAACTAGTATCAGAGCCTGCTTTTAGAAGATCAATTTTGTTTTTCTTGAATTGACTGGTGGTTATGGAAGAAGGCAAGGTAAAGATCAATCATTTTTATGGAACTAAATTCATTTATTAGAGGATGTAGACCAAACAATATCTTTACTGGAAAAAGTTTCACTTGCTGCTTCTGGTTGAAAACCAGTAGATATGGAGAATGTGGATTGGGATCTACTGGATCAATAGGTTTTTGGAGTTACATGACTTATATTGTATTAAAACATGGTGTTAAACATCAAATAAGAGAAAATAATGTATGGGTTGATGAAATTTCTAGAAAATATGTATGAGTATCCTTCTATATTGAACAAAATATATTTTTGTGATTATTGTTCAATATAAAGATTATTGAATGTAATATTTTTGTTCATCACATCAATGAATTCAACACCATCATAGATTAGTTTTTATTGGTAGGAATTACACTTGATGAAAAGGTATGCACACTAGTTTTAATATCTTCATTACCTAATAGTTGGGAAGATACTTTAATAGGAATGGGTAGTTATTTGAGAATTAAAAAATTTTAAGTTGAATGATGTGAGAGACCTAGTCCTTACTGAGGATATTTAGAGAATAGAATTAGGAAATTTTTTTGGTTATGATATTAACATGGAAGGAAGAGGAACATATGTGCAGTAATACAATCATAAAGGATGGTCAAAATCAAGGGGAAAGATTTGAGACATGGAAAAGGGCCACGGTCCTAACTGTTAGATTTTTGGGAAGAAAATACACATAAAGAAGGATTAAAAAGAAAAATGGAAGGTGCATGAAACCAATACAGCAAACACAACAGCTGAAGGAATATATAACATGTTGTTGTTGAGTGTGGGTAGCCCTATAGAGTCTTGGATTTTACACTCAACGGAACCTCTCCATTCCAATTCATAAAAGGATTTCCTGAACAATTATGTTTTTGAAAATTTTTGGCAAGGTACATCTTGTTGATGATGAACCCCTATAGATTTTAGTGAAGGGAGGTCCATTGATTAAAACCAACAGTGAAAGTTTTCTCAATATAGAAAATGTGAGGTATATTCCAAGAATAATAAGTAATCATATTTCTTTGAGGTAGTTGATGATGTAGGTTTTAAAACCATGTTCACTACTGGTGCATGGAATATTACCAAGGGAGATATGGTTATAGCTCATGGATTAAAGAATGAAACCCTATAAATCATGAAAAAAACATACATATACAATATTAAATCAATAAATTCTACCAGGTATTCACAATTATAGAACTAGAGGTTAGGCCACATGAGTGCGAGGGGGTGAAGGTGTTGGGAAAAAAATTAATGATGATAGAGATGAAGTCGGTGGAAGTTTTCTTGTATGAAGGTTGTATCTTTGTAAAGTAGATGAAGGTATCCTTTTCAAAAGGAGGTAAAACACTAAAGGCTAGGAATCTAGGCTTAATTTTCACAAATGTTTGGGGTTCTGCACTAGTACATTCCATTAGAGGGTCACAATATTATGTGAGATTTATTTATGAAACAACAAAAAAAATATGGGTTTACTTTCATAAAATAAAATATGATGTGTTTAAAATATTTCATAAGTGGAAGGATATCGTGGAGAATGATTCTAGATCAATGATAAAATTCTTGAGTTCATATAATGGTGGAGAGTATGGTAGTAATGAGTTTAGGGAATTATATGCTAATAATAGAATTTGGTGGGAGAGTAATCTTCCATGTACACAAGAAGAAAACAGTTTAGTTGAAAGGATGAAAAATATTTTCAATGAACGTTCTTGGAGTATGAGGTTATACTCAGGGTTACCCAATAATTTTTTGGCATAGTCAATGAACATGGAAAATATCTCATGAACTATAGTCGTTTTATACCAATGGGTGAATGTCTACTCGAGAAGATCTGTTCTATAAAGAATGTAATTCTCTCTCATATATGATTCTTTTTTTTGTTTTTAATATGTACATATAGATGCTGATGTAAGGAGAAATCTTAATACTAAGTAAAAATCATGTTTCTTTATTAAATTTGATGTTTAGGATTTTTTTATCTATTATGGGATGATAAGAAAATGATGTTCATCATAAGACAGAACATGATATTTAATAAGTTATTGTATCTAAGAATGATAATATTATTGAAACTGATGGTGAGAATAAAGAATTAGAATTCTAGGAGTATGTAGAGCTTGCAGGTGTACCTGGTCATGTGACACCAAAACTTGTGGGGCCTGCTCCTCAAGTGGAGTTGAGTAGGTCAACAAGGGTGAGAAGGCATGTGATAAGGTATTTCACTATGATAGTCAAAGTGTTATACATCTTGTGAAGAACCTATTATTCTATGCTCAGAAGAAGAACATTTGTTTGATGTTCCATTTTATTAGAGGATTAATATAGGTTGGTTTGTTAACATTTCCAAAAATTCATAAAACCAAAAATTAGGTAGAAATGATGACATAGTCAATGGTGATTGAGATGTTGGGGAACTCTTGTGCCTCTATTGGTATTCACTGATAAAGGGAGGATGACAGGAAGAATTTGGAAGAGCATAGTGGGATCATGAAAGGGAAAACCAGTGGTATTTCATGAATAATCAACTTGAAATTGAAGCTTCGATGAAAAATTAGTCATTAACGAGTGAAGAGGAGGAGGATATCAAATTAAGTAAGTTGTATAATTCAATAGCATCGAAATAGGTCAGTTTTTTGGATCAGACTCTAAGTGAGAGATTGTTGGACCAGTGGAGGCCAATCCTCTTGGATTAAATTGTCCCAAATTGACAGTGGCTTGTACTATACACCATGGGACTATAGTGGTGTAAAATTACTAGATCAGCATGTGACATTGATATTATAACTCTACAAACTTATTTTCATTGGTTAGTGTTGCATCTTATACTTGGGTGATCATATAACTATAACACCATAAACTTCATTCCATTGTATATTTTAGTATAGTATACTTACTAGGAAACAACTATCACAATGTGGGTTATTATTCATAGCATTTATTTAAGATCTAATTCAATCTAGGGTTTATGTATACTCTGAAAATCACCTTGCAATTAGGCTCCTGAATTAGTGAAATCATTGTGCTTATTCAAGGATATAGGGATTATTCTCAAACAATGTAAATAATTGTGTCATGTGATCTTATTATTGTCCTTTTTTCTCCCTTTTAATATCATTTTTGGAATCATTCATAATTGTTTCTCCTATTGTGTCTACAATATTGTTCCATTACCAACCTAGGTGTTGAGAAAAATACTCAAAACCGAAAACAATTGATCGTTGGAAGAATCCAACATGGGTGGGATGTGTAGGAAATCTTGAGGAAAACATGGTATATTATGTAGACACATAGTATCCAGCCTTGGGTTTTAAACCAAAACATCCCTATAGATCTTTACAACAAGTATCACTACTAACTCAATCAAACAACCACTTTCGACATTACTAAAAAAACCATCCCCCGCCACCTCACATTAAGAAACCATATCGACATACATTTAATAAAATAATTATTAATTTCTAGAATTACTATTTTGGAAACTTAAATACATTCATTGTGTCATTCATTTCCACATTTAACATCAAACCATTCTTTAAACTACTTCTTACTTTAATCCATTCAGCATTCATATTTCACATTTATCGCATCTCTTGCCTATTTTCAATCACAACCATTTCATCCCATTTCCCATTACTGATTTTATTTATTCCAACCCACACCATGCCACCAATAATCTACAATTCTTCCTGAAAACAACCAAAAAACCATCACATCAATAACTATAACACTCCGAACTCACGCTTCTAGATTTGGTGCTGAAAACATGTTTTGTATATTTTTATAAAAGATAAATGAAACAATACACAACTTTTAATACAACAGAGGACCTTTTCTGGTCTAGGTTCTGTAAAATTAGAATATATATGAAAATTTATCATAGTTGAAATAAAATAAAACAATATGCCTACTTTTCTTCTATGTGTGCTAACTCTAAAATCAAATATGTCTAAATTAGAACTTCTGAGATACCTATGAAAATCATTTTAAAACATGGGATGATCATTTAATTACCCTGTAATAGGTTTTAAAATCATTGAAATAAATTTTATGAAATCTTTCTTTGAAAATAATTTTTATAAATAATTTTAAACATTCTATAGCTAATACTTTTGAAAATACCTTTATAAATACCATTTGAAAATATCATTGAAATTAATTATGCTTTGAAAATACTATAACACATTGAAAAATACTTAAGCTCAAAAATTTCTTAATAATAGTCTAGTGATATTTTTGAAAACAATATGAAATATTTTGAAAAAAAAAACACTGAGGCCACTTGAATCATTGAAGTTTGTCTTCGGCCTACCCACTTAACGAGGGATGGGTTCACTCCCCAATTCCCTACCATATTTATAATGTCCAAGTGTTGGGTTTTATAAAAAAACATTTTAAGTTTTCTTAAATATATACATACATTATTCACTTGGTTTTATAATTTAAAAACATTGAAAATATAATCACATATTCTTATAAATAAATTTACACATATAACTTAATTAAGAAAACTTATGATAAATTGGAATAATTGAATTTCTCCACTTTTAAACATATCATAATATATAGAATGTTATTAACAATATTGGATTAAATTTTTTATTCATTAAACTCATAAAAACCATTTCAATATGATATATTCAATACACATAAATATAAAAATAATAAAAACTAATGCATGCACGGTATGTCATGTGTTAAAGATTATAGCCATATCTCATATTACATGTGACATTCATGGTTGTGCATGCACTTGCATGCATAAAATGATAGTTTTTATTATTTAAACATAATATAAATAATAAACATAAAATAATGTCATAAATTAATAACTTCTATTTTCAAGTAAACTTTAATAACATAGTTGCCTATATAGGATCATTATTTTTCTTTCAAAAATATAATCTCATAACTTTGAAAATAATGATATCTTCAATATTTCAAAAAAAACAAATCATATTTCTTTGAAATTAAGAATATATAAATAAATATGAAATACCTTTTGAAATTTTAAAAATAGAAGATCTTTAAAACAAATAAATTCACTTGTGATAATGAAGATTTGGAAATAAGAGTTTCACTTACAAAATTCTAATGACATAAAATAAAAATTAAAACTAAAACTCCCTTACAAAAAACTATAAGATAAAACTTAAAGAAAATATCCCTTATAGTATTTGAAAACTAATACTAGTGGCTTGGATAAGTAGAGAGTCCGAAGAATAATAGGTGAGTCATTCAGAGAATGAACTCATTGTCTATTTATAGTATCCTAAAAGCTTACAGTCCATATTTTAAAATAAATCAAGTTGTTTCAAAACTAAATAAAGAAGATTCATGGATCTCAAAAGATATTGGAATTTATTGCTTGGTTCGGTGAGTGAGAATTTATCATTTTCACTCATATTCATTGGATAATGACGCCAAACAGAAACTTGAAGCGATACAAGGATGTTGATTCATCAGGGAATAATTATTAATTAAGATAAACTGTAAGAGATGAACAAAGGAGTTTGGTTCATATAAAATGATGGAAAATAAACGTATATTTTTATGTATGGTGATGAAGTTTGAGTAATCCTAACAAAACTGGATAAATCCTTGAGGTTCTTTGAAAATATGACTTGTTTAAGATCGATTGTAAAACACATATATTTATATACTTGTCGTAAGCAGCAGACAACCAAATTGATCCAAAACATATGGTTTAGAGGGAAGGATTATAGATAAAGATGATAATAGGTTCATATATTTATTGTTTCTTAACAAAGAAATTGAATATGATCGGTAAGAATCATCGAAATGAGATAGAGTTATCAAAATTTGTTGATATAAACGATGTTCATTTAAAATGACCAGAATTGAATGATAACAGGACAACTGATAGTGATGTTGGGAGAAAAATTGAAAAATGATGAAGAAAATGAAATCCAGATATAGATCATATGATTATAATCATTAAACAGCATTAAACATATCAAAAAAATGTTGGGTGAAAGACAATTTGATGAAGAATGGGTGGATAGAAATCTTAAATTGACCCTAGAAAAAAATATTCGGACGCTTACCTCTCTATATCTGCTAAAATCAGGGATTATGTGGAATAGATGACTAGATCTCTTCACTCACAACCCTTCAACTTCATTCAAAGACTTTTTTTATACATTTTTAAAAAAAATTACAAAAAATGGTTAGGGTGAATTTTTTTTTTCAAAATGCGCCTGAAAGGCGGCATCGCAGATGCCGCCTTTGCATTTCGGGTGAAAGGTGGCATCACAGATGTCGCCTTTTCACTGCCAGCGTGGATCGCTGACATGGCCAAGGAGGTTCCGCCTTTCTAGATAACGTCATTCGAAAGGCGGCACTACAGGTTCCACCTTTGCCTCCGCGCCCTATAAAAGGGCAGCACCCCCTCCCCTTCTCCTCACTTCTAAACACTCATTTTCCTCTCATTTTATGTCTTTTGCGGAGAAGTTTTCGGTTTGAAATTTTTGGAAAGATTTTAGAGGTATGGTTTTTAATTTAATGTTTTTTATTTTTTAGAATTGTTTTTAGTTAAATATTTTTTAAAATTTAATGTTTTTTATTTAGTTTAATTGTTTATAGTTAAATATTTTAATTCTTTAGTAGTTTAGTTAGTTTTAAATTTTTATATTTATTATATTGTTTAATTAGTTATATATATATTGGAATTATAATTATCATTAGTATAAATTAATTTAGGATTCTTTTAATGAAATTTTGGTAGCATAAAGACTATGTTATCTAAGAAATCAAATCCTTGTCTGGATACAAACAAGTGAATGTGGCTCTGGCACAGATGTACCTAGGGGTAAAACCTGAAAACACTGATTTGAGATAGACTCGAATGAGAACTAGTGCATGAAAACGGGCCTTGTTTCATTATGGTTTAACACTCCCAGAGGATATGCTTAAGATATGCATATTTCTTTATAAACTACTAAAATATCTAAGAAAAGAAATGATAAATTTATAATTTATTAATGATGTTGATAGTTATTATTAGGAATGATTAATTAGAAATTAATTAATAATTAAAAATAAAACTACAATTCAAATGATATTCAATAACATGGAGTTAAAAACTAACATAGTTAAAAAACGACATGGAGTGAAAGTGAAAAAATAAATAACATGGAGTTAAAAAAAATAACATGGAGTTAAAAAATATAAATAACATAGAGTTAAAATATAAATAACATAGAGTTAAAATATAAATAACATAGAGTTAAAATATAAATAACATAGAGTTAAAAAATAAATAACAGCATGTTTCTAGATTTTAGCCTTTCTTACAGTGAATTGAATATCAAAATTTCAGAAATCCCATGTGACAACGGGCTTTCTCAAATTTTAATATCCAATTTACTACAAGAAAGGCTAGAATCTCGAAACATGCTGTTATTTATTTTTTAACTCTATGTTATTTATATTTTAACTCTACTATGTTATTGAATAACTAATTAATAATTTAGTAAGTATCATAATAAATATCCTAGTTTAGGATATAAGATCTTTTAAAATTTAAGTATCATAAAGATTGTATAGTTTAAAAGTAATAGTTATTATTGAACGTGAGGTAAAATCCAACTTATTTTTAATAAGTAGTTTAATTACATCTTTAAAGTACAAAATCCAACTTATATTGGTAACCATCTTTCTGAATGTCACTTACATTATCAAAATCATGATCAGAAAGCTTTTTTTACATAGAGCATAATGTTTGCATGTGTGTACTACTATTGGGAGGTTATTCAAACTGAGCAAGGAGCTTATTACAGTACACAACCAATAATAGTGATTAACACAAATGATTGTGTAACCCTAAGTGACCTTCAAGACAGAATTCATGGCTCATTAAATCTAGGACCCGGTCAAAATATTAAGTCAATGATTTATAGACATTTCCAGTTCCCATCAAAATTGTGGCATCTAGCTTGTCCATTGGTTGATGATGCGCAATGGATCCAAATAGTTGGTTTTTTTCTCAACAGTCAGATGGTACCATGATGGAGTTACATATTCATGTTTCTACTGTACAACAACAACATCCAATTGTACAAATACATAGACTTACAAGAGTCATTGAAGATAGTATGCCCCATAAAGTTGAGACTATTCCAAATGATGCAGAAGAGGACAACCTACTTGATCTCCCGGATATACATGTCAACCCGACATCAGATGAGGAGTTTCGTAATAACGAAACAGATGGTGATAGTAGTGTTGATGAGGAAGGAACAACAGAATTTTATAGAAATGCATTAGTTATACAGCCTGATTGACCTACAATAAATCATCCACCGATCTTTACATCTTGGTCATAAGCAATGACACGTGTGCCTGAATTTGAAGATAATGTTCTCACGTCGGTAACTAAGTTTCCTAGAGTTATACGAGATAGGTTTAGTGAGATAGATAAAACTTTATATGTTGGAAGGAATTTTCCTAGTAAATATGTATTAAAAAGTATGCTAAAGAGATTTCACATTGAGAGGCACTATAGCTTTGTAGTTTATGAATCAGACCATAGAAAATATGGCATATGATGTGAGAAATGTGGGGATGATTGTAGATTTTTATTGAGGTAAATTCTGGACATTGCATTTGGAGGTTGGAGAATCTCGAGGATTGAGGCAGCTCATACTTGCATTCAGCCAAGCCTGACACAAGATCATACTTTATTGGATGCAGAATTTGTGTCATCCATTATTGTTGATATGATTAGGACATGTCAAGATTTTCTAATAGCCCTTGTGCAAGAGAGGATACAACAAACATTTGGTTATAAGATTTCCTATAATAAGGCATGGAAGGAGAAATAGAAGGCAATTGTGAAGGTCTATGGTGATTGGTATGACTCATATCAGGTGTTTCCACAATTTCTAGCCATACTGAGGAATCATAACCAAGTTTTCTTCCATCTGGATACAAATGAACATGTGACTCATGATAACTGACTTGATCCATCTCGTGTTCAATTTCATCGGTTGTTCTGGGCATTCCTTCCCTGTATCTCCGCCTTTCGTTTCTGCAAACAGTTTATTCAGATTGATGGAACATTTCTATATGGAAAATACAAGGGCATATTGTTTATTGTAGCAACCCAATATGGAAATATTTCACCTCTTCCTCTTGCCTTTTCCATTGTAGAGAAAGAAAACTATGAATCATGGAGTTGGTTTTTGGCATGTATCAACACCCATTTCCCTAACATTTAGGGTGTTTGTTTGATATATGATCGGCATCGGGAAATTAATGAGGCAATCAATGCGGATCCTGATACATGGAGTTACCCAAATGCACATCATATGTTCTGCATTAGACACATTTCTAGAAACTTGCATAAAAAATTCCACAACAAACCGATAAAAAAGACAATCACCAGACTTGGTACGCATTGTATTTGTTATTTTTTGTATATCAATGTAAAGATAAATTCAAAATATGTGAAATATCATCTATTTTGTGTAGCATATGAGTCCGATCAATGACGTTTTGAAGAACGTTTTGAACAAATCTGTCAGTTTAATGAAGAAGTTTATGATTATATTATGTGAATTCCAAAAGGAAAATAGACATTGGCATATGATGGGGGGAAGAGGTACAGACACATGACCACCAACATTGTAGAGTGTATCAACGGTGTCTTCAAAGGGATTCTCAAGCTACCTATAACTTCCCTAGTTCAGGAGACATTATATCATTGCGTGAAGTACTTTGTTGATAGACAAAAACTAGCATCGGATAGAATAAATCAGGGGCTAACATACGAAATACATTTTCAATGAGAGATTGAAAAGAATATTGAAGAATATTTTGGTTATCATGTCTGCCTATTTCGACGAGAAGACTCTCGATTTGAAGTTCAAGAGAAGACGAACCCCATCACAAATATCATTGGTGAAAAAATGGTGGTATTACTAGAAATGAGGCAATGTCAATATGGAAACTTTCAGGCCTTATGGTTTCCATGCTCACACGCCATCGCAGCATGTACCTCTATTAACATATCATGGGAAGCATATGTTGATCCAGTGTACTGGATGAACACCATTGCTAACTATTATGCTGCACCATGGACACCTATTGGCGAGTTTTGTTATTTCACAATGCACGAAGTTTAACTGATAGTGGTACCTGATATGAATCGGTTGCGTCCCCATGGGAGACCAAAGGCCAGAAGGATGAAAAATGAGATGGACTGGCCTCAAGAACAAAGATAGAGTTTGAGATGCACCATATGTCATTAATAAGGTCATAATCGAAAACTATGCCCTAACAATGTTGGGTCGAGTTCACACTCTAAGCCACAATGATGTATTTTCGTTATTGTAAGATTCTCATATTTTAAATTTTATGTTGTTATCTCTTCCTTTTACCTTGGTTTTCTAACTCCCAAAACTGAAAATCATAACAGTAAACCCAGAAACATCTTTTGTATACTGTAATCCTAACAATCTAAACCATAATCCTAAAAATCTTTTCTCAAATCATTAACCTACACCGTAAAATGTTAAAAGAAATCCAAAATCCTAGATCCAAATCATTATCTAGTACAATCATACATCAATATGACTAATGCGCCCTACAAATCCCTATAACCCATGCATAAATTTCTAGGGAATAGAGGAGCACCCCAGAAATTGAACCCTCCTACATTGTTAATGAAGTCATAGAGACAAATGAATCTTGATCTAGTAATAGAATAACACCCCCAAAAGTGAACTCCCTTACAATATCAAAATATGAGCCCTAGTACAACACCATCCACCTGTATACCCAAGGATCACATGTGAGATATACATAAAATCATTTTGAAAGGGAATTATAACATTCAAAAATAACAAAAAAAACCCTTTCTTGATATAAAAACATTCTTTGAAAACTAGTTCACACTTCATTTCACAATTCTTTAAAAACACCCTTCTATTTACCAAAATTAGGGGAAATCATATTTTATCAAAAACCCTTTTCATAAAATAAATAAATCATGCCAATTATTTTATAAAAAAATTTATAAAACAAAGTGAAATCATGGTTCATCCAACATAGATTAGAGACGGAACCACCTATACGTCGTGAATGATCCATGATGTGAATCCTTGATAAAACTTCATTTGTTTATATGCGGATGACTAACACCATACTACTCAGTCAGCAGGATACCCATTGTTCACAGGTTGTGATAGAGGGTGGTCCAGATCGATTGATCAGGGTACATCGAGCGCACCATTTTCATCACACAGAACCTCCTCCTGCCATTATACCATACTTGCATCGTGTTGGATTCTATGGTATTGTGGCATCAAATTTTACATTTTATAGACCATCACCTGCTAGCTACACTCATATAGAGGTGGAAACCAGAGACACACACATTCCACCTTCCTGAGGGAGAGATTACCATCACCCTCTAGGATGTGGTTGCACTTCTTGGTCTTCCTATCCAGGGGACACCCGTTGTTGGATCCACTCAGGAAGCTTGGCCCGACCTTGCTCAGCACTTGTTAGGCGTTGAAATTTTGTCTGATCATAGTGCTACTGATGGAGCATCGATATCCATGCCTTGGCTGGAGTCACAAATTCCACTTTTAGCAGATGATGCTGACGAGCAGACGGTGATACGTTATGCACATGCATATATATTACGACTTATTGGAGGGATCATGTGTATGGATCATTCAGCGATGCACGTGCACATGATGTATCTACCCCTACTAGAAGATTTTGATCAAGCAGGGATGTACAGTTGGGGATCCGCCTGCTTGGCATACACAAACAGAGCATTATGAAAAATATCTGACAGGTGGCGCACAGGTCTCGGGGGATGTGTCATCCTTATTCAGATGTGGGCATGGAAGCATATCCCCGCATTCTGCCCTGATCTTGCTGGTCCAACGATTGAGATGGCGGTGCTGCATGATGCTCTGCGTGGACACTGGTATGATCACTCATTTCTATCATTTTCTGATGCTACTACAAGTTATTGACTTTAATTTCTCATTATTTATCACTATCGATGTTGTATTTGATAGGTGGTGTCAGCGAAAAAATTTCAATGCGGTTCCGAGACACGATTTGGCCGTTTATCGGCTCGAGTTGGACTTTCTCTTACCTCATCAGGTATGTATATACAATATATAACTGTCTAAAAAATTTAATAATAACATATTTTTTTTAGTTAACAATTTTTATAACAAGGGTAATATGTTATTTCAGATTTTATGGGTTCTATACTGGTCTGTTATGGACCAGTTTCCTCCATACTGCACGGTTGGTCTTGACGATGTTACGGTTATAGTGCCACTAATTCACTTTCATATTGTTGAGTGGCACCAGCCTAACAGAGTCATGCACCAGTTTCTCTTCACTCAGTGGATTCCATTACCGCCAAGGCAGATAGATCGGCTTCATGGGATGAAGCTGACAAGGAGGCAGGATGACGACTGGCGTCGAGTACATGCTGTATTTCTCGACTGTTGGAACAAACGCGCAGAGTTTCGTATCCATGGAGTTCCTACGATGCAGTTCTCTCTTTCAGTGCAGCATGAGTATGAGCCATGGTATAGACTGAAGTCTATACTGTATCTTACTCGAGCCGGAAGGGATATGCATATAATTGTAAGTCAATTAAATTATATTACTATGTTTATTGAGTTATTTTTTAATTCATTTTTAATATATTTACAGGAGATTCACACAGACAAACTTATTCATATGAGTGATGAGGCTGAGGATAGAGTCTTTAGCTGGGAAGCCGTTCATGCTCAAGCGTTGGAGCTGAGGTCATCTGTCCATGGGTTTGTCAAGATCCTTTTTGAGTGTTCTGCACAGAGACAGTAGGTTCCTGCCATAGAGGAAGATCCTATAGTAGCTGCTGGTGCTGAGGATCCATGACCACGGTGACATAGACAGCATCGTCCTACACGTCATGCCTCACCAGTTCCACAGGCAGAGGTCAGTCCTCTAGTAGTCCAGTCTGAGCCGATGCAGGATGTACCTCATCCATCATGGGATCCATCCTTTTTGATAGGATATCCTCAGTTTTCTCAATCATGGGGTCCATATGGAGCGTAGCCTTTGGGTCCAGAGTCATCGCAACCTTGGGGTCCAGACCCATCGCAGAGTTGGGGTATAGCACCACCATATGATTTTTTCCCCACTACGATTATGTCGGGTTCTTCTACCATCAAGGTGGGAGAAGGATCAGGAGGGTCGTACGAGGTGGAGTTGACATTTTATCCCAGTAGCACAGAGGTGGAGGATATTACAATCGACGTTCCAACGCCTGAGTACCAGCCCTCTCCAGGTCATCAGACTCCCCAAAGATCTCACCACAGACGTCCTATTATTAGACCACCATGTGGGACAGGATCTCCTCACCGTAGACATAGATATTGACTGTTTATGCTCATTTATATGTTTTATGTATATGGAAATGAACAATTATTTTTTATGAAATGATTTGTGTTAGACCACCATGTGGGACAGGATATCCTCACCGTAGACATAGACATTGATTGTTTATGTTCATTTATATGTTTTATGTCTATGGAAATGAAAAATAATTTATAATCTTTCAAAACCGCCAACTTGAAACTTAAAAATGTTTCAAGTATGTGACTTTGAAATACTATAAAATATAAACCATAAGACCAATATAAATGAAACTTTAAACATTCATTAAACATATATAAGTCAACCCCGCATCAATAGTATGCACGGTGTCGCTAGTATCACATACATCTATAATCTTTGATGCATGAAAACATGTTATATCTCCTTTCATGGGACAATGAAATCCATTCTTCTACCCACCATGTCCATATCCATATCAACATCTGGCCGCATAATGGTATGATGAAAGATATGCCACATGAAATTATCATATGTTCTCATTCCTATAAATATCAACCCCTTCAACACCACCATGCATCCAACCATTATAATTTCTTCTACAATTGTCACCCCATTTCCCCAGGCCTAGTTGATCAGATGAAAACACCAACGATTACACATATCCCATCAAACTCTTCATCACCAAATCTTTATCCTTTATCATCTTCAAAAGGCTACTATAGGACCTCCTTGATCTATCCATTCCAAACACTCACATGCAAGTATACTCTAAAATAAAAACCAACAAATTTTCAGGTTTTTATGTTTATAGTATACTTGTATGTGAGTGTTTGGAATGGATAGTTTAAGGAGGTCCTATAGTAGCCTTTTGAAGATGATAAAGGATAAATATTTGGTGATGAAGAGTTTTATGGGCTATGTGGAATCATTGGTGTTTTCATCTGATCAACTGGGCCTGGGGAAATGGTGTGACAATTGTAGAAGAAATTATAATGGTTGAATGCATGGTGGTGTTAAAGGGGTTGATATTTGCAAGAATGGGAACCTATGAGAATTTCATGTGGCATATCTTTCACCATACCCTTATGCGGCTGGATGTTGGTATGGATATAGACATGGCAGGTGGAAGAATGGATTTCGTTGTCCCATGAAAGGAGATATAACATGTTTTCATGCATCAAAGATTATAGATGTATGTGATACTAGTGACACCATGCATCCTATTGATGCGGGGTTGACTCCTATATGTTTAATGAATGTTTAAAGTTTCATTTATATTGGTCTTATGGTTTATATTTTATAGTCTTTCAAAGTCACGTACTTGAAACATTTTTAAGTTTCAAGTAGGCAGTTTTAAAAGATTATAAATTATTTTTCATGAACAATTTTTCTGAAATTATTTTTGTTTTTAACAATTGATTATATTTTTAATGAATGTTTAAAGTTACATTTATATTGGTCTTATGGTTTATATTTTATAGTCATTCAAAGTCACGTACTTGAAACATTTTTAAGTTTCAAGTAGGTGGTTTTGAAAGCTTATAAATTATTTTTCCTGAAAAAAATTTATGAAATGATTTGTTTTTTCAACAATTTATTATATTTTTAATTAACTTTTAAATTTTCTTTTATATTGGTCTTATGGTTTATATTTTATAGTCTTTTAAAGTCACGTACTTGAAACATTTATAAGTTTCAAGTAGGCGGTTTTGAAAGATTATAAATTATTTTTCATGAACAATTTTTATGAAAGGATTTGTGTTTTCAACAATTTCTTATATGTTTAATGAATTTTTAAAGTTTCATTTATATTGGTCTTATGGTTTATATTTTATAGTCTTTCAAATTCACATACTTGAAACATTTTTAAGTTTCATGTAGGCAGTTTTGAAAGCTTATAAATTATTTTTGATGAACAATTTTTGTGAAATGATTTGTGTTTTCAAAAATTTATTATATGTTTAATGAATTTTTAAAGTTTCATTTATATTGGTCTTATGGTTTATATTTTATAGTCTTTCAAAGTCACGTACTTGAAACATTCCTAAGTTTCAAGTAGCTGGTTTTGAAAGCTTATAAATTATTTTTCCTGAACAATTTCTTATATTTTTAATTAATTTTTAAAGTTTAATTTATATTGGTCTTATGTTTTATATTTTATAGTATTTCAAAGTCACATACTTGAAACATTTTTAAGTTTCAAGTAGGCAGTTTTGAAAGCTTATGAATTATTTTTCATGAACAATTTTTCTGAAATGATTTGTGTTTTCAACAATTGCTTATATTTTTAATGAATGTTTAAAGTTTTGTTTATATTGTTCTTATGGTTTATATTTTATATTCTTTCAAAGTCACGTACTTGAAACATTTTTAACTTTCAAGTAGGCAATTTTGAAACAAAATTTTAAAAACTAATAATTTTTTTTGTTAGGTGAAAGGCGGCATCCTCCTGAACATTTTTTATAAATTATATATAAAAATAAATATATAAACAAAACAAAACATAAAAAAATCAAAAAAAAATTGATAGGGGAAAGGTGGCATCGCGGGTGCCTCCTTTCAGCCCCAGTGTAAAGGCGGCATCCGTGATGCCGCCTTTAAGGTGCATTTTGAAAAAAAAATCGCCCTAACCATTTTTTGTAAAAAATAATTAAAAATGTATAAAAAAAACTCTCATTCGAACCATATTCAGCATTCAAAACCCCTACAGATCACAAACTTTTCAGTGGTCAAAGCTGACTTTGATCCTATTTTTTATACTCTGGTTTTCTGAAATTGAAGCCTTCATCCACCGAGGTCGATCCATTCCGTATTTCGTTTGATCCATGCTCGAGTGCTTCATATGTGGTCTAACCCTCCCGATGTTCTCCCACTTCTGTAGAGTCTCCTGAAGCTCGATCCCCCTTTTCTCAAGCTCGTGAGAAACATGAAGCCTCACTCCTATCATGATTTCATTTTCATTTGATTTTTTTTCATTTCTTTTTTTTATTTTATGTTTTATTTCTTTATTTCATTTATTATTATTATAAATATTGAATCTATACCTTGGTTGAATAAAATTAATATGAATTTAAAAATTACTTATAATTAATTCTAAGTATTTATATGTTATAAATCATTTTTTTAAGTGTTCAACTATAATTATGATAATTAAAAATATTACTTCATAATTATTTTTAATTTTTAAATATTATCATTTTTATTATACAAAAATTTTCATTAGTACATTTATAATAAATTTTCATTTTTGAGTTTTATTAATATTATTTATTAATTATCTTGAATTAATGTTTAATTTAAGTAAATTAAATAAATAATTCTTATTTAAAATCCATATTATTTTCTAAATTAATTTATTTAATAAAATATTTGTGTATAAAAGAAACCAATATATAAAATTTTTAGGATGTTACAATATCCACCACATATTTCCAAACCAATAACTCCAACACCCATTTTATCTCTTTCTACATGAATTACATGAAACCAACCATCACATCATCCTTTCACTCAAATTATAATTTCATGTTCAAAAAACTTTACCATTAATCCTATATTTCCACATAACTAGTTTATTACTAGTTTTATGTGATTTAACCAATTACAAAGTTGAAAATCATATCAACAACAGTTTCCAATGTTATCATAGCATCATACATCATTAAACCACATATTCATATAAATAAGAAACAACAAACACAATAACCACTATAAAAAATCATTTAGTCGCGTTGTTTTATTTTATTTTATTATTTTTTTATTTTTTATTTTTTTCATTTATCTGCATTCATAAACATGTCTAACTAATTTACCCATGTTTTTCAATAATTCAAGGAAATAGTGTTTGATTAAATTATCTGTCTTCTAAAATGTGTATAATTTACCATGTTTTGTAGAAATATGGTGAATTAAACCACATGCAATTTACCCAAAATTTTAAGAAACATGGTTAAATAGAACATTAATTACCCACGTTTTCTCAAGATAATGATAATTGAATTTTTTGCCTTTTAAAATATATTTTTTTAATTTTTTATTTACATAGAGGAAATATTTTTTTATTTCATTTTTCATGATGCTTACCATAAATCCCATATTTCCACATAACCAGTTTATTATTATATTTACGTGTTTTAACTAGTTACAAAGGTGAAAAGAATACCAACAATGGTTTCCAATGTTATCATAACATTAGACCTCATTCAACCACATATTCACATAAATAATCAACAACAAACACAACAAGAACTATAAAAAAATATCATTTAGTTGCATTTTGTTTTTCCATTTAGATGTATTCTTAAATGTGTCTAACACATTTACCAATGTTTTGTAATACTATAGGGAAATGGTGCGTGAGTAAATTAGCCATGTTTTTAAACATGGATAATTTTTCAGGTTGTGTAGAAATGTGGTGAATTAAACCACATTCCATTGACCTAAATTTTTAACAAACATGGTTAAATAGATTATTAATTACCCATGTTTTCTCAAATCATGGGAAATTTAATTTTATATCATTTTTAATATATTTTTATATTTTTATATTTGCATGAAGAAAATATTTTTCTTCTTTATTTCATTTTGTATGCCTCTCACCACGCCAAGACATCCATGACTCACTCACTTCTCCACTTTACACACCATATAAATAAGCTACAACAAACACAACAAGTAATATAAAAAAATTATTTACTCGCATTTTGTTTTTTACAATTAGTTGCATTCATAAATGTGTATAACCCATTTAAACATGTTTTATAATAACACAGGGAAATGATGTGTGAATAAATTCTCCATGTTTTTTAAAATAGCTTATTGGACACCTTTTTTAGAAATATGGATAATTATATCACAGTCCATTTGCCCAAATTTTTAATAAGGGTAGTTAAATAGATCATTAATTACCCTTGTTTTCTCAAAAATGGATAATTTACTTGGATAATTAAATTCTTGATATTTTTTAATATATTTTTCTATTTTTATATTTACATGGAGAAATAAGAAACAACAAACACATCAAGAACTATAAAAAAAACCATTTAGTCGCATTTTAGTTTTGTATTTAGCAGCATTCTTAAACATGCCTAACCCATTTACCCAAATTTTGTAATAACGCAAAGAAATTGTGTGTGAGTAAATTATCCATGTTTTTAAACCTGACTAATTTTCTACATTTTTTATAAATGTGTTGAATTAAACCACATGCCTTTTTCCCAAATTTTTAAGATATGTGGTTAAATAGATCATTAATTACCCATGTTTTCTAAAAAATGGATAATTGAATTGGATAATTGATTTTTTGGATTTTTAAAAATATTTTTCTATTTTTATATTTACATAGAGGAAATATATCTATTTTTTATTTCATTACGCATGATACTTTCCACTCCTAGACACCCATGACTCGTTCACCTCTCCCCTATCGCGCTCTACAATGAATCCTAACAAACGTCAGATCACTCTTGTTGCTCCCATAATACTGACACACAACATGCTTGACGTTCCCCCTCATCCCACTAATTAATATGATAATTAGAGCCACCCAAGATTTGAACCTGGGATGACATATATAGGAGGGAATATATCAAACCACTTGTTAGAGATATTCCTTAAAAATATTAACCAAATTACTAATATATATTTATATATAAACTAATATACATATATTTATAAATTTATATAATAATATACATTTAATATATTAATATACATATATAAGACTTAATATATTTACCTATATATAAACTAATATACATATGTGAGTGTTGAGGATATTATACTAATAAGTATTTAGTTATTTATTTATTTATTTATTTATAAATATAAAATAATATATTTATATTTATATACATTTGTGTGTAACTATATATATATATATAATTTGTGATTTTTAATATTAGTACATGTATATTCACATATTTATACATTTAATATATCTATATACACATGTGTGTGTTAAATAAATTATACTTATAAATTTATATATTAATTTATATGTATATTTATATTAATTTATATGTGTATATATATATATATTACAATGTGTATGCATGTTTCTGGGTTTCTGTGTACAAATTAATATAAATATACTTATAAATTTATATATGTGTATGTATAATAATTTATATATTAAATATAATTTATTTATTTATTACTATTTACACATATATATATATAAATTAATCTATATATATAAATTTATATAAATATATTTATAAATATATATATATATATTAATATATATATTAATGATCATTTATTTAGTTATAATTAATTAAGTATAATTATGTTTTAGCATGTGTGTTTGTGTGTTTATATGTATATATAAATGTGTGTGTGTGTGTCTCTCTCTCTATGTGTATGTTTTATATAGATGACCTTTATTTTTAATGTTATGTAATACAATTATACCCTATGTGGTGATAGATTCATGATCGAGGAGAACTCGCGAATAAAGAGAACATAGGCGATTCTACTGATTTTCCATCCAAGAAGAAGCCCCACTGATAGATCCTTTTCTAATGTTGTCTCTAGGAAGAAGCTAGTTGTCATATCTGGCACTGATATCTCCCCAACTCCTTTCTAACATAAGGGTTCCCTGATAATAGCATTTTCAAAAAATGATATTGATGTCTTGTCTTTAGATCTAAGATTTTTTGGGGTGGGTAAGTTCTTTAAACATCGACCTTCTCTAAGATTCTTTAGAAAATCATTAGAAATTATCAGTTTCATTCGATTCAAAATAGGGTTTCTTATTTCCCTTTGTGTTTTAATCTAATTTTTCTCTAAAGATGATTTCTATATATTTTAGTCAAGAGGTATCTGGTTTTTTGTTTGATGTTCCTTAGAATTAATGAAATGTTCACTAGTTTCTAATTAGGATGTTGAGTCACTACTTTATCCTCTTTAGATGGGGTATGAAGGGCTTCTGATTCGCCTTTTTAAATGTTCTATATTATTTCATACTGATAATATCATTCATTAACCTATCAAAATGGACTTGGATTATTTTAAATAGTCCAGTCCCTCGGTGGTTAGGATATGTGTTGAAATTGATGTTATAAGGGATATACCCTCTAATATTTAGATCTATAATTTTGAATTTAGTTTCTGGAAGAAATTTTTATATGAAAAGATCCCATAGTATTTCCCTTATTGTTTTAAATTTGGTCACAACTCCAAGTAATGTTGCATTGGAAATATGAGGATGCCTCCTGCTAAAACTTTGGTTAGAATAAAAGTTATATGGATTTAAAAAGTGAAGCATAATGTTGATTATGGTGATGAAAATGTTAAAATCATTGATTGCCTTAAACCATTTGCCACTAAAGATCTTTTCCTGGTTCATTAATCAGATAGGATGTTTGTACTAGATCCTCGAGATAATAATTTAAATTCTCATTTTATTGTTGAGAATCATGGTGGATACAATGATTTTGTGGATTCTATTATGGATTCCCAACCACTTTCCAAAGCTCAAGATCATGAGGATCTACATGATTTTTGTTTGAAAGATATATGTTTTTCCAACATATCTCAGTGATTTATATGTTTTTATGATTCAAAAAATCCTAATTTGTTTTACTGATGAATTTATCTTAAGTGTTTCAAGATTTTATTTTAACTATCCTTAAAATATATGATCTATGTGTTGAATAAATTCCAAATAATTTTCTCTTCTATAGATAATGCGTTAAAGGAACTTATCCTATAACTATAAATGAAATCATTCTTTGAGTGCTGATATTTAGTTTATGTTAAAGTGATTTATCTTAGGTGATGAGTTTACCTTATACATAAATGAATTCTCTTACGATGTAAACGCAGTGCTTGCACAAGAACTTTAGTTTTCACAAAATTATTTTATCTTATTAAATATGGGTGAAAAGGTATTATCTTACAATGTAATTAAATTTTCCTATGAAAAGGAACTTTGTAACATCCTATATTTTAAGGTTTGTAATTTTCTTATTTAAGAGCATGTTTCTTGGGATTAGAGGATATAGGAGTTGTTCAAGAGAGTTTTTGCAGAGCCTGGGCTAGGAACTGCCTATAGAAAACTTTTACATTGTAAAATTGTAATTTATGGTGTAAATATGTTGCGGGGAGAAAGCCATAAAATATTTTTAGTCTGTAAAACCTTTTACGCTATATAAAAATCCTTTATGCCATAAATACGTCTCTTAGGTAAAAATTAACCATAGGTGACATATTTTTTAGTGGATAGGCTTCATGGAGAGTTTATTCCATAAAACATTGATTTACAACAAAAAAACCTCATTCTCAATAGGTTTTATCCGTCGTTCATGTAACCACTTTAGTATTTTATTGTGAAATCATTCTCCTTTGACCTTATCACTCATCTAACTGATTTTGGGTGTTTCCACTTCTTTCAGGTTCCTTCATTCAATGCTTGATCTCTTTTGTGGTTTTTCCACATCTCTCTTGATAAGAAATTATTCTACATCTTCAATTCCATTGGTTGTGTTATTAGTGTTGGGCCTTGTTTATAAGATCCTTCAATCATGTGTTGATTCTTTTTTATTCTTCTAGATCTGTTGAGTGGTCTTCTTCCGCAGGCCAACCCTCATGTTGGTTGTGGTGCAGCATGTGAGTCTCTCAAGGCATGTGTGATCTAACCTCCCCATTGACTCTTGTTATTTATGTAATGCAATTATAATATGTATGAATCAATTCTAGGGCCTCTATTTGTTGTTATACATTCATTTTGGTGTTAGTGTATCTTGTTGTGAGTGGTTTGCGGCTCGAGTTTGAGGTGGGTGGTTCGGTCTCTAGCCTATGTTGGATAAACTGTATTTTATATTTTTTTTATAAATTATTTTATAAATAAATTTGAATGATTTATTTGTGTGCATGAAATGAGTTTTTGAGAAAATATGGTTTTCCACTCGTTTTGGTAAAACATAGATGATTTTCAAAGAATTGTGTGCTGAATTATGAAATGGGTTTTCAAAGAAGGTTTTGATGGAAAAAGGGTGTTTGAAATTATATTATGAAATGTATAATCCCTTTGAAATGTTTTTATATACCTCACATAGTATCCTTAGGTACTTAGGTGGGAGGTGGAGTATTATGGCTCATCTTTTGATATTGTTGGGAAGGTTCTCTTTCTAGGGTGTTCTTTCGTTCCTAGATTGAGGTGCATTTGGATCTAGGAAATGACTTGAAATTGTAAGAGGGTTCAATTTCTAGGGTTTTCCTCTGTTCCCTAGACATTGATGCATGGGTAATTGGGAATTTTAGTATGTACTATTCATGACTGATGTATGAGTGACTTAGCTAACCTGATCGTGAGTTATTCATGGAATGGTTATCCTTTTGTGTTGACTTTATACTGCTTTGACTTTATATATTTATTTCTGATGAAATGGAAATGGTTTTATTGATTTATTCTTTGAATCTATTTTAACTGGATTTGTTTTAAAACTATGGAAAAAGGGGAACTGTTTACCATGATTTTTATGTAAAGCTACATTACTACTTATCATGCCATGTTTTATAAATTTAGCATATGGGATTTTTGTATAGATACTTGATATGGAACACCTAAGTGGGATCCCACTGATCTTATTTAGTTCACACCCTTCACACCCCTTTGGTAGTGTGTAGATATCATATTGTCTTTTGATGTAGGAAAAAGCATGGCATTGTAGTGAGGTGGCGAGGTTTTTTTCAGCTAGATATGGGTATCTAGTGGTGATATGGTGGGACATTTCCCACAATATCACATGGAGTATTTGGCCATTATTTTAGTTTTACTTTACTATTGGTCATGCTCCTTGGAGTTTTTCTCTTACTATTTTGAGTTGTATCACTATTTTTAGATTTCATTGTTTATAGAATATATTTTACTAGTTATTATTCTATTTTTTCTTTCCTCTATTTATATATGCCATGTATCTTATGATAGGTTGGGAAAATCATTCATTTTGGTTCCTTTTTGATGTACGGGTTCTAGTGGACAACCCATGGGGATCGGGAACACCCTTAGAGTACTTGGAGGATTGTTTCGGGTGCTATCTTTTTAGGGTAACCTGGGTGAGTTTGTTACAAATTAGTACCAGAGATTAGGTTTTTCCTCAAGTATCCTTGTCTTGGGATGTTTGGTAGATTGGACATGGGATTTTTAGGACTTTAGAGGTAGGTTTTGGTGATTTCTTTCCCATGTCTTATCATGATGAGACTTGTATTACCATAGGATACGAGTATGTGTGTCTCTTGTGTTGAGTTTTGACCTAGATCTCATTTTCTACTTTTATTTATCTAGTTTAAACTGATGATTTTCTAGTTGTTTGGTTGTTTTCTTCTATTTTTAGTGTGTAGAGATATGCCTATGAGACGTATTACTTGGGTTCATCGGGAGGGTGTGGCGAGATATTCTCCTAAAGGGAATCCACCTTTGGATTAGAATTTTATAGAAGCTATTATGTGGGAAGTTCATCCCATGGACCAGAAGGTACTGCAAGTTTAGAAACAGGTTGTTAATGTGCATCTAATAGATGATAAAGACAAGTAATGATCACGAGAGTTCCTAGGAGAGAAGCCATAATCCTTTAAGGGTAAAAATTAACCTCAAGAGGAAGAGGACTGGATGGAAAATATCAATAGGGTCTTTTATTTACTAGATACACCTGAGGCTACCATGGTGAAGTACATGACATTCAGGCTCGAGGGTTCCAATAAGCGGTGGTGGGATTCTATGGTAGAGTAAAACCGAATGTGGGATTAGATTATAAGGGTTTCAAGACCCCCTTATTTCAATGGCTCTTCCCAGAGTATTTGATGATAGTAAAGTATCTAGAGTTTCTATATTTGTAGAAAGGATAGCACTATGTGTTAGAGTACGCTGATTAGTTTGCAGAGCTAGTTTATTTTTCTTCAGAGGTGGTGATGAATGATCGGTTGAAATTTTGGAAATACTAATAGGGTTTGAAACCAAACATTTGATCACAGGTATATATGTTTAATATTTCCACCTATGTTGATATGGTATATAGGGATATGATTGCATAGATGGATATGAAAGGTAACATTGGTTATTCTACCCCTTACCTTCCACCCAATGCCAAATTTAGTGGCATGCGGGTAATGAAGAGGAGGTGGCATGATCATCATAGGGGTGGTGGAGGTATTTCAGAGCCGTGGGCTTCCTCTACATCATCATAATAATTTATAAGTGTATACCAGTGTGTCAAGGTAGGGAACACCCAACATACTTTTCACGAACCCTCCAATATTTGCAATGCTTGTGGCCATAAAGGCCATCTGTAGAGGTTCTTTCAGGCTATGTTTATGCTACATTATGGTCGTGGGTCTTCTGTTACAAAGTTATTTTTGGTATACATAGATGAATCAATGTAAATAGGGATCTATCCATAGTCTTTAAGAGTGAACAAACTTCCCATAAGAAATGAGTTTCTGGAGGAGATTGGTGTGGGCCCAATAACAATTAGATGTACCATTTTTGTTGTATCTTTTATAGAAACTACTTTATTTGATACTGGTTCCTTGAACTCATTTATACCTTCATATTTTTTGATGTGCTAAAAATTACAATGGAGCTCATATCCTTTGTTATGAAGCTAGAAACACCTCTTGGAAATATGAAAGTGTAGGGGTTTCATTGTCTGTCTTATTCTCTAATGATAGCTGATGTGGAGTTAGTATGGGATTTCCTTATTCTCGATATGGATTTGTTCTACATCACCATAGATATTTATAATCTTGTTTCTCATCATGATGATATTGATTATTATCATCAGTGATTCTCATTATTTGATACCAATGGGATCCCTTTGGTGTTTCGGGGAGGGTGGGATCTAAGGTATGGTCATACAGGATCATCCAACTTAGAGCTCGGGAATTTTTTGTCTGTTGTTGTAGTTAAGCATGATGAAATTTCTTATTTTATAGATATTCCCTTGGTTTTTAGGTATTTCCCTCATTTTTCCTAGATGACTTCCCTATTATCCCTTTAAAGTGGTAAGTGTAGTTTGTGATTGATCCGGTGTCGGGTACACAATCGATCTTGATACCCTATAATCATATGGAACTGGGCATCCCTGGTGTAACGACCCGAATCCGGAGCACCTCCACTAGTGCCCCGTACCCGGTTCGCCACATGACCTCAAGCGCATTTCCCCAAACGCCAGAGGTTGCCGACTAGCAGCGAGGGCCTTGGTGAGTTATTGGGGAAACTATTCCCTCATTCGGTAAAGTATACAAGGTAAGGAAAACAACAATAAACAGCAGAAGTAGTAAACAATATGCAACAACTGAAACCAAACAATGGAAGCAATGAATATATAGAAATGATGATAATGATGTTGTAAGTACAAGTATCTAAGGAAAGCATAAAACAAAACAATGTGCTGAAATACAACTGAACACAAGTACTAAAGCAATAGCAAAAGAAAAACAGATGAGCAACTCCTCAGCATCGCAATCCTCGGCTTGGTCTCATGCTCCCCAGCTCCAGTACAATCAAGAACCTGAAGTAGAAGGGCGCTTGCCCTTATCTATACCTGCAACAACATAGTCTATTTGGGCCCAAAAGCATGGCCCAAACATGGTGTGAGATACAATCCCTGTAGGCAATCACCCAAAGATATGTTCCTAATAGTCAATGAATACATGGAAAGTAAAGTACAGAAATAGTAAATAGGAAAATACATAGTAGTCACAGTCCACAGTTCTAGCATATAAAGTACACAAGTAAACAACCGGCAACAAGAAGAAAATAGGTAACCCTCTGGGTAGCTCTCATAGCCTAACCCCTATGGTTCAACCTACAAGTACTAGAAACCCTCTAGGAGGCACACACAGTCTTACCCCTCTAGTTCAGCTAAGAATATAGACTCTCTGAGGAAGCACTCACCGTCAATTCCCCCTATATTCTCGTATCGTTCTAAAGGCTCTCTGGGGAAGCACTCAACGTCTCATTCCCCCTATGGCCCACGTCGAGGAACTACAGACTCTCTTAGGAAGCACTCATCGTCAATTCCCCCTGTGGTCTCACATCATATTAAAAGACACTCTGGAGAATCCCTTACGTCTATTATCCCTGTGGTCTACTACACTAGTTTCTCATAGTCCTGTGCGAAACTAACATGCTCAGTGCACATGTATCATCCAATTAAACCTCAAGAACTACTTGGCTATCATTCTAAGGCTCAACAACATAACAAAGAAATAGTTCCACTATCCTACAACTAGGCATGGAAACCGAAAAAATGCCAAACAAGAAAAACAAGCATGGAAAACATCTAGAGTACAGTAAAAACTACCATAATCATAGGCAAAACATCTAATCTAGCAATCAAGAAAAGCAGGAAATATGACAAGGGAAAAACAGGAACACGCAATACCTCGTTCAAGGGTATTGGTGGAATTTGCACAAAATACCCATCGAATTTCTACATAAAGGCACAAACCACCTACCTTGATGCTAGGGGATCGATATATGTGAATAGCGACGACAGATTCTCCTTGGAACGTCGTAGATCTGAGAAAACGTCGAAAACACGTAAACCATGATATCTTGAAAAGGAGGAGGAATTGGAAAACAAGGCTCAAGAAGAAGGAAGAACTCACCGCTATGCTTCCAACGCAATCGACCATGCTCTAATCCGAGAACGGACGGAGAGGCGGGGGCTAGGGGAAGGTTCGGCCATACGGGTTGCTCTCGGACAAAGAACCTGGAGAAGGGGTGTGTTCTGTCCATCAGGCGCGACCCCGGTGCATTTAGTGAAAAAAAGAAAAATACATTGTGTGTACTTTTAGAGTACATGGAATGTACTATGTTTTTCTGTACTCCGCCAAAATCGGCCTCCACATCACCCCTACACACCGTGTGTGTGGCCCGGACATGGCCCACACACGGCTTCGAGCAGGAAAAGAGTACACGGTGTGTACTTGGAAAGTACACGGCGTGTACTTCAAAATTTTCCAGAAACATCATTTTTCTTAAAAACTTCAAAAAAAGGAAAAGCGTACCTGAAACGAAGATCAGGGTTCTTACAAACTTCCCCCTTAAAGAAATTCATCCCCGAATTTCCCTAGCGAGGTGTAGAAGAAGAAACCCCCGAACAGGTCTGGCCACTGTGATCGTACATCAACCTCTCTCTCCCAGGTCTCGTCCTGTACTCGCCCATGCTGCCATAGCACCCGTACAAGAGGGACAGACCGCCCACGGAGAACCTTCGTACTGCGATCGACAATCCGGATAGGATGCTCCTCAAACGATGCATTCGCTTTGAGCTCAACCTCCTCGGGCTGAAAGACATGAGACGGGTCCGAAAAGTAACGTCAGAGTTGAGAGACGTGGACGACGTCATGCATGGCCTGGTACCTCTGGGGTAGCTACAACTGATAGGTGATTGGCCCAACTCTTTCCAAAACCTCAAACGGCCCGACGTACCGTGGTGAAAGATTACCCTGTCTCTGAATACTCTTGTGTCCCAACCTCGATGCAACACACAGGAAAACCTGATCCCTGACCTCGAACTCCAGAGGTCGTCTCTACTGATCAACATAAGACTTCTGTCGAGACTGTGTCATAGCCATCCTCTTCTAAATCAGCTCTATCTGCTCTAAAGTCTCCTGAACAAGATGAGGTCCCAACAAAGCTACCTCTCCTGCCTCCAGCCAGCATAAGGGTGATTGGCATGGCCTACCATACAGAGCCTCGTATGGTTCCATCTGAATGGTCGCCAGAAAATTGTTATTGTAGGAGAAATCCACAAGAGGTATATGCTTCTCCCAAGAACCGCCAAAGTCCAGGATGCAAGCTCTGAGCATATCCTATATCACCTGGATTGTGCACTCAGACTGGCCATCAGTTTGGGGATGGTATGCCGTACTCAAAAGTACCTGTGTACCCAAAGCCTTCTGAAGTCCTTGCCATAACCAAGAAGTAAAGTGCACATCCCTGTCTGAAACAATAGAGCATGGAACTCCATGCAGACGTACAATCCCTCTTATGTAAATTTGTTCCAGATCATCGACACTGAAGGTTTATTTGATCGGCAATAAGTGATCAACCTTCGTGAGCCTGTCGACGACAACCCAAACAGTATCGTTCCCTCGAGGTGACCTCGGAAACCCGGTTATGAATTCCATCGCAAAATCATTCCACTTCCACTCCGGAATGGGTAACTGCTGTAAATGGAATGCTGGTCACTGGTGCTCTGCCTTCACCTTCTGACAAGTAGAACACCGCATGACGAATCCAGCAACATCTTTCTTCATACCAGGACACCAGTATTGGCGATGAAGATCCCGATACATCTTGGTGACACCAGGATGAACTGCCCATACTGAGGAATGAGAATCCCGCATTAGCTCATCGTGTATGTCTGCTGGCACCCATACGCATCCCTGGAAATGAAAGATCTCATCCTCGCCCACTGTCCATCCAGGAAGAGGGTCCTCTCCTGACACACTTTCCCACAGGGCTAAGCCTTCTGAGTCTGATAGTTGCCTCATCCATACCCGATCAAGTAGAGTAGAGGTAACAGCTACAGAAGATAAGAAAGTATATCCCTGTCTATCGTGCACCTCCAGATGCATCTCAGAGAACAGATCCATAAGCTTCCACTCACTACTGGCCTCTTGAACTGCCTGAATCTGAGTTCTCTTGCTCAATGCATCTGCCACTACGTTCCCCTTTCCTGGCGTGTAGGCAAGCTCGAAATCAAAATACTGAAGATACTCGACCCACCTGCATTGCCTCAGATTCAGATCACACTGAGTGAAGATATACTTGAGACTCTTGTGGTTAGTGAAGACCACAAAGTGATCTCCCAGGAGATAGTGTCTCCAACAGCGTAAGGCATGAACAACCGCTTCCAACTCCAGATCGTGCGTAGGGTAGTTCATCTCATGTGGCCTTAATTGACGAGACCTGTACGTAAGGACTCCATATCCCTGCATAAGCACAACACCCAACCCAATACCTGAAGCATCACAATAGATGGTATAGCTCTTGCCTGGATCTGGAAAGACTAGTATCGGTGCCGACATCAACCTTCCCTTCAGCTCCTAAAAGGCTGACTCACAATAATCTGACCATAAGAACCTTTCCCCCTTCTTAGTCAGACCTGTCAAAGGTGCTGCTAGGTGTGAAAAGTCCTGAATGAAGCGTTTGTAGTATCCATCCAGCCCTAAGAAACTTCGTACCTCAAAAACGTTCTTCGGATACTCCCAGGAAACTACAGCTCTCACTTTCTCTGGGTCCATAGATACTCCTGCCTCTGAGATGACGTGACCCAAGAAGTGATTCTAATCCATCCAGAAGTGGCACTTCAAGAGTTTATCATAAAGCTGATGCTCTCTCAGTGTACTCAAAATGATCTCAAGATGTGTGGCATGGTCGTGTCGAGTGTGAGAGTACACCAAGATATCATCCACGAAGACCATGACGAAGGAGTCCAAGTAAGGATGGAAAACTCGGTTCATCAGAGCCATGAAAACTGTAGGCGCATTCGTGAGACCGAACGGCATGACTGTATACTCGTATAGACCATACCTACTCCAGAAGGCTGTCAGGGGTATATATGATGGTCTAACGCAGAACTGATGATAACCAGACCTCAAGTCGATCTTCGAGAACACCTGGGATCCTCAAAGATGATCAAAGAGGTCATTGATCCTCAGAAAGGGATATTGGTTCTTGACCATCAACTGGTTCAGCTTCCGATAATCTACACAAAGCCGAAGGGTACCGTTTTCCTTCTTCGCAAACAGGACAGACGAACCCCAAGGAGAAGTACTGGGTTGGATGAAACCCTTTGTCTGCAACTCCTCCAACTGCTTCTTAAGCTCCTACAACTCAATTATAGCCATCCTATAAGGAGGAATGGACACCGATGCCGCTCCTGGCACGAGATCAATCGAGAATTCTACCTCACGCTCTGTAGGCAAACCTGAAAAGTCCTCTGGAAAGATATCCCTGAAAAAATCCATCTCCAGAGGAAATTCTAGCTACGAAGTTCCATGATCATACAGATAAAGGTTAGAAATCTGGGCTGCCACCCTTCCCAGCCCCTGATGCTCGAGTCCTGCTCGACTCACCTGAACGTCCCATTCGCCTCTATGAAGAAAAGATTCACCCTCTGGTGAAACGAAACTCACTCTACGGTGATAATAGTCGACGACTGCCTGGAAGGGAACCAACCAGTCCATCCCGAGGATGAAATCATAGCTTGTCATCTCTAGGAAATAGATATCCCATAAGAAACGATACCATGCAACCTCGAGAGGGCGCTCTCTACACTGGATTACACTAGATGTCCTCATCCCCAAAGGTGTGTCTAGTGTTAATGAGTCGGCAGAAGAAAAGACACATAGCCCAATGCTCTCCATAGCAGCAATAGAGATAAAACTATGCATAGAACCAGTATCGAAAAGAGCTAAAGATAAAACTTAGGCTACTAAAATCATACCTCGAACTATAGAAGGGTCGAGATCCTGCTCCTGATAGATCTGCTCCACGGAAAAAGACTATCCTGCATCGCGGCCCTACGCCCCTGGATGACCACTCTGAGTTAATCCACCTTGCTGGTGCTGAGGTACTGGTGGCTGACTGCCATGGCCTCGACCTCCACCTTGGCCTGAACGGCCGGAAGAACTCCAGTTCCCTGACTGGTGAGAAACTAGTGGTGCTGATCCTGAATGAGGAGTCATGGAAGAACCCCAATCACCGGCTACTGGTGAGAAAACCTGGAAGAAATGATGAAGGTGACCCATCTTTCCACAAGATTGGCACTCCATGGGGTCTCTCTGGCACTGTGGCCTCATGTGCCCTGACTGGACACACTGGTAGCATACCACCTGGCTGCCTGACGATGCATCTCGCTTCCTCAGATCACCACGCGTAGAATCCCTACGGCACTTCTTGCTATCATCTGGAGGAAAACTAGCTCTGTAAGCAGAACCGCCCTGGCTCGCAGCTCTAGAGTCCCTCAGATTGCGTTCCGAAATCAGTGCCTGGTTGACGATGAAGGTGATGGAGGTTAACTAGAAGATATTCACCTGCGAGCGGATCTCCCGCCTGAGACCATCCTTGAACTTCCTTGCCAAGAACACCCCACTCCCATCTCAGAGGGGTTTAAAACGCTGCATCTCAGTGAAACGAGAGGAATACTCCATGACGGAAAGAGTACCCTACTCTAAGCTCATTAACTCCCAGGCTCGGTCGGCCCTTAGGGTCTCCGGGTAGAAGTAGTCATAAAAGACACGCTAAAACTCCTCCCAAGCCATAACCTGCTGGTGACCCGCCTGTGAGATCACGTCCCACCACCTCTTGGCGGAGTCTCGGATCATATAGGTGGTGAGCTTGACCCGCCTCTCTGGAGTGTCTCCAGATGCTCGAAGATAGTCGGCATGGCTTCCAGCCATGACTCTGCAGCCTGAGGTCCTCCTTCCCTTGAGAACGTAGGAGGATGTTGCTACTAAAAAACCCGCATCAAGTCTTCCATAGTCGTGGCAGGATGTGGTGATCCCTGGAAGGTCTACATCATCCTCAGAAAACCTTCCCTGAATTGCGCATCAGCACCTGCAACTGGTATGACAACTAGTGCCAAGGCTGGCCCGGCTGGAGGATCGGTAGGAAGTCCCTGATCAGCCATATCTGGCGTATGATCACTGCCTGACGACAGACATACAACCGGAGGATGTCTCGAAAGCATGGATTTGAAAGATCAAAAGCACACCTTAGATCAGAATTAACAGAGATAGAAAACACAAGAGTAAAAAACGGGAACAGGGGGAGTAAAACACACAAGTTTACAAAACACGACTACACGGCATGTATAAAAACTACATGGCGTGTCTTCTTAATCCACTGACATGGGCGTGTACCCCTTCCCTACAGGTTGTGTAACACCTCAACTACACGGCGTGTTGACCCAACACACGGCGTGTACTTGAAAACTATTCCCCTGCCCAAGTCTCCTTACACGGCTAACCTACACGGTCCGACTTAACCCAAGACTACACGGCGTGTTCTGAACAAACACGGTGTGTACTAGATAAGGCTTCGGCGGCCCGTGTTGTTAAACACACGGTCGTCTACATGGCTGAACCTTACACGGCATGTTCCAAACAAACACAGTGTGTATAGGTGGAGGTGACACTGTCCCGTGTTGTTCGTGACACGGCCGGGTACCTGAACAAGACTACATGGCGTGTTCCGAAGACAACACGGTGTGTTGAAGAGAAGTTCACGCTGGCCTGTGTTGTTCGTGACATGACCAGGTACCTGGAAAAGACTACATGGCATGTTCATTTACAACACGGCATTTTCTACTCGAGCTTCCCCAACCCGTGTTGTTAGTGACACGTCCAGGTACACGGCTCCGAACTACACAGCGTGTACCAACCGTACACGGCGTGTTCCTGAAAATATTCTCACGATACCGTGTTTCTGCTCACACGGTAAGTGACACGGCCTAAAAACTATACGGTGTGTATCCGAAAAGTACACACCGTGTATTCTGGGTTTTTCTGGTTAGTAGCTCAAAAACAGCACAGAAGCCCAGAAACACTGAAAACAAGGCAAAGAGGTGCCAAATTCCGATCCATGAGGGCCCATACTCCCCGCGAATCAAATATTGGAATCTCCTACAGACATAGACAAGAGAAAATAGGATCATGATCCACCAATTTACGATTCGAGATGTCCCATAGCACCTCAAGAATCAAAATTTGGCATTCATTTAAGCAAAGTAGGAAACAAACAATCCTATAACAAGGTAGCAGAGATTCTATCAAGCATCTATCACAACAACATGAATAATCTACACAAAGTCTATCACAACAGCATGAAATCGCTAATGCACCCTAGATGGCATGGAAAGAATGCATGGCATGTGATTTCTAAAGTGCCTATATAATGTATGAGATGGAATACCCTCATCTCATCAGGTTGCAAGAGAAATAGAACCACAATCGTCAAGAAAATAACAACACAAAGCAAGTGAATCACTCTAGGGGAAAACATACCAACTGTAAAATCTCAAAACCAGCAAACTGCATTTAACGAGGTAGTATGGCTTTTCCCTGTACATGGGTTAGCTACTCCTGAGAACAGCTTAATACCAAGTACCGAATCCTTCCTATCCCTGGCTAAAGTCTCCAAACAGTAAAGCAAGAGAAAATAACTCCTCTGATACCACTTTATAGCGACCTAAATCCGGAGCCCCTCCACTGGTGCCACGTACCCGGTTCGCCACATGACCTCAAGCGCATTTCCCCAAATGCCAGAGGCTGTCGACTAGCAGCGAGGGCCTTGGTAAGTTATTGGGGAAACTATGCCCTCATTCGGTAAAGTATATAGGGTAAGGAAAACAATAATAAACAGCGTAAGAAGTTAACAATATGCAACAACTGAAACCAAATAGCAGAAGCAATGAATATATAGAAATGATGATAATGATGCAGCAAGTACAAGTATCTAAGGAAAGCAGCAAACACAACAACGTGCTGAAATACAACTGAACACAAGTACTAAAGCAATAGAAAAAGAAAAACAGATGAGCAACTCCTCAGTATCGCAAGCCTCAGCTCGGTCCCATGCTCCCCAACTCCAGTGCAATCAAGAACCTGAAGTAGAAGGGCGCTTTCCCTTATCTATACCTGAAACAATATAGTCTGCTTGGGCCCAAAAGCATGGCCCAAACCAGGTGTGAGATACAATCCCAGTAGGCAATCACCAAAAGATCTGTGCCTAACAGTCAATGAATACATGGCAAGTAAAGTATAGAAACAGTAAACAGGAAAATACACAGCAGTCACAGTCCATAGTTCTAGCATATAAAGTACACAAGTAAACAACCAGCAACAAGAAGAAAACAGGTAACCCTCTAGGTAGCTCTCACATCCTAACCCCTATGGTTCAACCTACAAGTACTAGCAACCCTCTAGGAGGCACACACAGTCTCACCCCTCTGGTTCAGCTAAGAATATAGAATCTCTAAGGAAGCACTCACCGTCAATTCCCCCTATAGTCTCATATCATGCTAAAGGCTCTCTGGGGAAGCACTCAATGTCTCATTCCCCCTGTGGCCGATGTCGAGGAACTACAAACTCTCTAAGGAAGCACTCATCGTCAATTCCCCCTATGGTCTCACATCGTATTAAAAGACACTCTGGAGAAGCCCTTACGTCTATTCTCTATGTGGTCTACTACACTAGGTTCTCACAGTCCTGTGTGAAACTAACATGCTCGGCGCGCATGTATCGTCCAAGTAAACCTCAAGTACTACTTGTCTATCATTCTAAGGCTCAACAGCATAACAAAGCAATAGTTCCACTGTCCTACAACTAGGCATGGAAACCGGAAAAATGCCAAACAAGCAAAAAAAAATGTAAAACATCCAGAGTATAGTAAAAACTACCATAATCACAGGAAAAACATCTACTCTAGCAATCAAGAAAATCAGGCAATACAACAAGGGCAAAACAGGAACACGCAATACCCCGTTCAAGGGTATTGGTGGAATTTGCACAAAATACTCATCAAATTTCTACAGAAAGTCACAAACCACATAACTTGATGCTAGGGGATCGATATACGTGAACAGCGATGACAGATTCTCCTTAAAACGTCGTAGATCTGAGAAAACATCTGAAACACGTAAACCATGATATCTTGAAAAGGAGGAGGAATTGGAAAACAAGTCTCAAGCAGAAGGAAGAACTCACTACTGCGCTTCCAACGCAATTGACCATGCTCGAATCAGAGAATGGACGGAGAGGCGGGGGCTCGGGGAAGGTTCGGTCGTACGGGCCGCTCTCGGATGAAGAACCTGGAGAAGGGGTGTGTTTTGTCCGTCAGGCGCAACCTTGGTGCGTTTAGTGAAAAAAAGAAAAGTACACGGCATGTACTTTTAGAGTACACGGTGTGTACTAGGTTTTTCTGTACTCCTCCAAAATCGGCCTCCATGTCACCCCTACACACCGTGTGTGTGGCCCAGACACGGCCAGCACACGGCTTCGAGTGGGAAAAGAGTACACGGCATGTACTCAGAAATTACACGGCGTGTACTTCAAAATTTTCCAGAAACTTCATTTTTCTTAAAAACTTCAAAAAAAGGAAAATCGTACCTGAAACGAAGATCCAGGTTCTTACACCTTGTACTCTTTGACAAGAAGGAAGATGGTTCACTTCATTTTTGTGTGGACTATAGAAATTTTAACTGTTTTATTGTTAAGAATAAGTACCATTTTCCCCATGTGGATGACTTGTTTGATCGATTAAAGGGTGTGAATTGGTTTTTGAAAATAGATATTTGGTTGGGTTATCTTTAGCTCAAGTTTTGGGATTCTGATATAACAAAGATGAATTTCAAGAGAATATATGACCATTGTGAATATATTGTGATTTATTTTGGTATAACTAATGCTCCTATAGTTTTTATAGCTTTGATGAATTGAATATTCCATCAATATCTCAATAGTATTGTTGTTCTGTTTGTGGATGATATATTGGTTTATTCAAGATATGAGACAGAGAATGAGCACTATCTGAATCTGGTTTTGGATATATTAAGAAGTAATTATATTTATGGAAAGATTTAAAAATAAAATTTATGGATCATAAAAGTGAAGTTCTTAGGGCACGTAATATTTGAACATGGATTATCAATCGGCCCTAAGAAGGTGAAAGTTATCTTTTCATGGGAGGAGGCATGGAATGTCTTTGAGATTCAGAGTTTCTTGGGTCTTTCTAGAAACTATTAGGTGTTATTCAAGGATTTATCAATTTTGGAATCACCTTTGAATTATATTACTAGGAAAAGGGTGAAATTCATATAGGATGCTAAGTGTTCAACTTATTTTGATGAGTTGAAATGGATTCTAATTTCGACACCTATTTTGATATTAACTAAGCCTGGTAAGGGGTATGTGGTATACTTTGATGCTTCTGATGTTGTTATGGGTTGTATAATTATGTATAATGATCATGGGGTGGAATTTGGATCTCGATATCTTTTTCTTCATGAGAAGAATTACCCCACTCATGATTTGGATCTTTCCACATTTATTCATGAACTTAAGTGTTGGCGGTATTATCTTTTTGGGGAGAGGTTCACAGTATTTTATGACCATAAAAGTTTTAGTTAAATCTTTTATTATAAGTAATTAAATCTCAGATAGAGTTTGTGGGTGGAGTAACATCATACGTTCAATTTTCACATCACCTACACCCTGGAGAAGGGTATTTTCATTGAGTAAGCTCTTAGCAGGAAAGTTCCATTGCAGGCTATCTTGAAATTTAATGGAGAGTGGAACCTTATGGGGATCTTCACTAAATTTCATCTAGATACTCAGGGGGTGATTTGGGTATAGTTATGACTACTGTTCAGTTATCATCATCACTCCTTGAGTCTATTCTATAGGGTGAGCAGTGAGATGCAGATTTCAGATGAATCAAGGAAACCCTTTATAGTGGGGAGATTGATTTCGGTTTATGTCTCCCTTCTAATGGTGTTCTCTACTTTGGGGATCGATTTTTCATCCCATATTCAGTGAGGAGTCCATTTTTGTTTGAATATAATGGTTATTCATGGATCATTCATCCAGTTTCTATGAAGATGTGTTATGAAATGAGATGACATTTTTGGTGGAAAAGTATAAAGAATGACATTACTATTTTTGTGTTCCATTTTTTCACCTTTAAACAAATAAAGGTAGAGCATTTGAAACCTTCTAGTTTTCTATATCCTCTTCTAGTTCTATTTTTTAAATGATATGAGGTGTCCATGGATTTCATTGTTAGATGACCATAAACTCCTTGAGTGAGGAATTTTATCTGGATGGTGATTGATCAACTGATGAAATCATCCTATTTTATTCCGATCAAGTAAACCACTAAAGTTAATGATCTGGTTAAGCTATATGGGTAGGAGCTCATGAGAATATATGGGGTTCCCTCTTCCATAATTTTAGATGGGGATCCTGAATTTACTTCCATATTATAGAGGAGTCTCTAAGAGGAAATGGGGTCTCATATCAGGTTTAGTGAAGCCAACCATCCATACATAGATGGTCAGATGGAGTGTGTTATTTAGATCTTGGTGGATATGCTCTATAAGCATGTCTTAGATTTTTGTGGATCATTGGATTGTCATCTCAGAATAGTTGAGTTTTATTGTAATAATAGTTACCACTCATAGATCAGAATGGATCCCATCGAGGATTTCCATGGTCGCCTATGTTGATCACCACTTTGTTGGGAAGAGGTGGGTGAGGCTTCTTTTATGGGACCAAGACATTTTTAGGATACAACATCAAGGATTTAGGATATACATTGATGTTTGGTTATAGTGTAGAGTTAGAATAAATCATATGTGGATCATTGGTGACATCCTTTATAGTTTTCCATAGGTGAACAGTTTTTCATGGAAGTTTCTCCTCGGTTTGATCACCATCAGCTTGGGAAGTAGGGGAATCTAGATTCAAGATATGTTGGACCATTTGAGGTCACTGAGTGGATTTGGAAGGTTGATTATCTATTGTAATTTCTAGTTCATTTGATAGGTATACATGATGTTTTCCACATATCTTATCTCAATAAATATCATCCTTATACCTCTCATCTTCTAAGTTGGGAAAATATCGAGTTGGATCCAAATGTTTTAGTTGTGGAGGAACTAGTGGAGATTGTTGACTCTAAAATGAAAGGGTTTCATGGGAATTGTATTCTATTGGTCGGAGTGGTATGATGAAACTAATGAGATTATCACAAGACATGGGAGTGTGAATCATTATTGAGAGATTAGTGGCTCACCTCTTTTTGGATCACCCTTCTCATGCATGACTTCTCGAGGATGGAAAGTCCTATAATGGTGAGATTGAAACATATTGTATTTTAAGGTATTATATTTTCTAATTTATGATATTGCTTCTTAGGTTCAAAGGGTGTAGGAGTTATTTTGGGGAGTTTCTATAGATATTAGGTTTGGAACTTCTAGTAAGGCACTATTACACAGTAAAAGTGTCATTTACAGTGTAAATATGTCATGAGGAACAAGTCGTAAAATTAATTCAGGGTGTAAACCCTTTTACACCATAAAAAATACTTTATTCCATAAATATGTCACTTGGGGTAAAATTAACTTGAAGTGATGTATTTTATAGTGGATAGTTTTCATGGGAAGTTTACATCATAAAATAATGATCTATGACATAAACCCCTCATTCATGGTGGTTTTTATCTGTTGTTTATGAAACTCCTTCATTATTTAATCGTGAAACCATTCTACTTCAACCCTAGATCTTGTATAGATGATTTTGGGTGTTTCCACTTCTTCTAGGTTCCTTTATTCGGCGCTTGATCTCCATGGTGGTTGCGCTTCATCTCTCTTAGTAAGAAACATTTATTCTTCTTTGTTGTCATTGGTTCAAGAAGCAGCTTTGGGCTGCATTTATAGGATTCATCAATCACATGTTTATTCTTATTTGATTATTATATATCCTTTGAGAGATCTTCTTCTAGTGATCGACCCACATGTTGGTTATGGTGTGTCATGTGAGGTTCCCCAATTATTGTGATATAAACTCTATAGTAACTCTTATCATTTATGGAATGTGATTATAATATGTGGTAATGAATTTTATAGACTCTTTTTGTTGTTTTTAGTTCCTTTTGATGTTGTTGGATTAGGTTGTTGGTGGTTTGCAACCCAAGATTGAGGTGGGTGGTTTTGTATCTATCTTATGTTGGATAAATTGTATTTTCTCTTATTTTTTATAAATTGTTTTATAAATCAATTGGAATGATTGATTTGTATGAGTGAAATGGGATTTTGATAAAAATATAGTTTTCCCCTCATTTTGGTAAAATAAAGATGATTTTTAAAGCATTGTTAAATGAATGGAAAAATGGGTTTTCAAAGAAGGTTTTGATGGGAAAAGGGTGTTTGAAATTATATTGTGAAATGCATAATCCCTTTGAAATGATTTGATATGTTGCACATGGGATCCTTGATTAGTTAGGTCATAGGTGTAGTATTAGGGGTAATCTTTTGATACTATTATAAAGGTTTTCTTTATGGGATGTTCTTCCATTCATAGATTTATATTCATTTGGCTCTAATACTTGACTTGACATTATAGGAGGGTTCACTTTTTAGGGTGTTCCTCTATTTCATAGAAATTGATACATGGGTATTTGGGGCTTGTAGTGTGCACTAGCCATGATTGATGTACAAGTGGACTAGCTAACCTGACTATGAGTTAACCATGGAATTTTTATCCTTTGTGTGTTGTATTTGTACTAATTTGACTTTATATACCTCTTTTTTATGGAATGGAAATGGTTTTCTAAATTTATGATTTGAAATTGTTTTACCTGATTTTTTTAGAACTAGGGAAAAAGGGGAACTATTTACCATGATTTTGATGTAAAACTTCTTTATTGATTATCATGCCATGTTTTATAAATTGAGAATATGGGATTGTTGTATATAGACTTGATATGGAACACCTGGATTGGATCCCACTAAGCCTGTTTATCTCACACCCTGAACACCCCTTCAATGGTGTGTAGATATCATATTGTCTTTTGATGCAGGAAAAGGCACGGTGCCATAGTGAGGTGGGGGCTTTTTTCAACTGGGTATGTTTATCTAGTGGCGATATGGTGGGATTTTTCCTTCATTATCTCATGTATTAGTTGGTATTTGTTTTATTTTTCCATTTCTAGTATACATGCACCTTGTATTTTTTTCTCTTATTACTTTGAGTTACATCACTACAATTGGATGTCCTTGTTTATGGAATATATTATACTATGTGCTCTTCCACTATTTCATTATACTATGTATATATGTTATCTATCTTGTGACAGGTTGGGAGAAATCATTCCCTTTGGTTCTTATTTGATGCTCGAGTGGTAGTCTCCAGTTCGTGGGGATCAGGAACACCCTTTGGGTATGTGGTGGATCAGTCTGGGTACCAATTTTTTAGGGTTGCCCAGGTTAGTTCATTACAATATTTGTAAATGAATTATATTATGAACATTAATGAAACTATGTAAGAAGTAATTTATATTATCGTAGTTGAATATTATCATATGAATATAAATGAGAAAGGATTTATCTTATGCATAATTTTTTATCGTATTAAGAATAGTCATATTATGGAAATAGTAAACCCAGATCGGTTATCTTATGCGGCGGTGTTTTATCTTATAAATCTATTTATCTTTCATTGTTAGAATTATTCTATGATAATAGTGGTTATAAACTATTATCTTATGGAGGATCATTATGTTCATACTCCTTACTGGTGGTGTTACTTTTGATAAATCAATTTATGCTTTTACATGCATCAAAAAAGAAGTTATCTAAATAATGAAAGATTTATTTGGACAAAGTGTCTTTTTCCAAAGAATGGAAATATATGATGAAGAAAAAACCTATTTTATACATCCATACCTATTCATTCCATATTATTAAAATAATGAAATATGATATTAAGATCCTTTCACTTTATTTTTTCAAATGGAATATAGTTTTTCAATTGACAATAAGAAATGAGCTTACTTCAAATTCAGAAAGATGATATATAAAAGGATATCTTTTCAGTTCATACAAGATAGATCCTACATACGATAAATTATATACAATATATGAGTTTTTCTATACTATTTTTCCCTATAAGATTATATTTTGTAAACTAATAATATCTAAAGCTTCTATTTGAAGATATTACTTTCTATGGGTGTCTCTTCATCATTTTTCAATTACTACTTGCAGCTATATTTTTGAACCTATACCAATCCTTATTTTAATCTTTGTATAAATATACACTCATTGTGATAGAGTGTGATGAAACCATGGATAGGTTTTGTAAAGGGAGATCCTGGTTGAAATCGGTCAGACCATTGTAACAAGTAACAGTTGATTCCACTTAGCTGGGTAGCCCCGAGAAAAAAGGGCTGGAATAGTGAAAATCACCAAACTCATGAAGTAAAGTGTTGGTCGAGTGTACTAGGGAATATGTTTTCCCCAAACCACTATAAATTCTATTTTTTCTATCATTCTCCCACTATTTTTCATTCAATGTCATATTCTTTTATAAGATAATATCATAATTGATTAATCTTAAAGTGTGGTTGGTTTTTAAGATAAGAAAATTTCAAGAACTTAATTCACTCCCCTCTTATGTCATTTCACAACATTTGGTCTGACTAATAATTGGTATCAAAGACTGAGACTCTTGATTTATCAACCATAAAATGTTAAATTTTGGAATATTATATTTAAATGGCTATAATTATTGAAAATAGGAAGGAATTCCTATGGTTAGAGGACCCTATTTTAATGGAGAAAACTACTGATTCTAGAAGGATCGAATGATTATCTAACTGAAAAATATTAGTCTAAAAGTATATTTTAAGGCTATTAAATCCTATAAAATCTCCAATACTAATCCAAATTCATGTTATTCTATATCTGAATCTAGTTATGATCTAAACTCTAAATCCATGTATGTTATCATATGTGGACTCAGTATAAATGAGTTCAATAGGGTTTCTCAATGTAAAATAGCATATGAAATGTTGAATACCATTCCAATAGTTTATAAAAAAACCAAAAAAAATCATCAACTTTGTTACAATACTTTCAAAATCAAGTTCAACAATTTTATAATGATGGAAGGATAATGAATCACTCAGTTAAATAGAAGATTAATTGGGATTGTAAATGATATTTCTAATTTAGGAATGTATATTCCTAAACCAGATCAAGCACTAAAAATTATAATAATTTACCCCCAATGTGGATTATATTTTCAACTACTATTAATAAATATAATTTTGTGAATAATTTCAAAATTAAAGAAATTATTGGTACTCTTATGATATATGAAAACGAGAAGGAGGCTAAGGTAGGAGATAATAAGATGGTAAAATGAGATAATGATGCTTTGAAATTTTATAATTCAAAGGATGAAAATAATAAAAAAAGGTATAAAAAATTCTAAATCACCATATGAAGAAGATACATCAAGTGATCTGGAATCAAATGATGAGCATCCTCATTTTTCAAAAAAAATAAAAAAGTTCTACAATAAGAGAAGAGGATTTAGAAAACCCTTCAATAAGTATAAGAAGTGTGATGGAAACACCAAGGAATTCATATACTCTATGTGTAAGAAACTCAGACACATCAAACCAGGCTTCCCTCAACTGTAAGACAATAAAAATTATCTGAAGAAGAACTTTAAGAAGATTGGTTATAAGAAGAAATCCAAGAAGAATATGAAAGCTACATGGAGTTCCTCACAGTACTCCAATAATGATTTTAAATCAGGTTCAAAATTTTTTGTGGCTAATCATAAGTCTAACAAGTTCTTTATGTAACAAACAGATGTGGTACATTTTGTTTATTATTCATCCACTAAATCTGAAAATTGTTCCTATAATAAATTAAATGAGCACTGTCCCATTTTAGAAAACCACTATGCATATATAAATAAAAATTAAAAAAACACTAAAAAATAATATGAAACTATTGTTAATAAAAAATAAGTTTTAAGCAATCAAATTTCTAAACTTAATGTTAAAATGTATGAGTATGTTTTTAATTGTACTACTCAAGATAGTAAAATAAATGAATTAGAAATTGAAGTTAAAAAATTTAAAAGATGATTCTAGTGCCTTTACTAATGTGGGATATATAAATAAAATCCTTAGTAAAACAAATCCAATAAAGGGAATTATAACATAGGAATCAAGGGAGAAAAAACCCAAGCTTTATAAAAATTATTTCATACTTAGTTACAAAATTAAGAATATTTCAAATATTAATTTTTCATTATGGTATAAATTTTCATTTTGAATATGAATTTTATCTAAGAAAACTACAAGTATATGAAATAAATAAATCTTTTATTTATGAAAAATTATTTAATTTTAGTTTTAATTATAGAAAATTTAAACATATTTGGATTCTAAAATATTTTATAGATAACATTTTTATACCCAAGAGAGTTTGGGTACCAAAACATCTTGTTGATTAATTTTTTTAGGGAATAAGACACATTAACAATAATGTAAAATGGTTTATGGATATTGGTTTTTTGAGATATATGAGTGGAGATTTTTCAAACATTCACTCGCTATCTAAGATTAATGGAGGATATGTCATATTTTGTGTAATTCCAAAAGGAATATAGTTGGTATTGGATCTATTTGAAATTTATAATTAATCCTCTTTAGTAAATTAATTTCATTTTATGGATTAAATAAACCCATAATAATTATTTCTAAACTTTGTATTGATGGATATTCAGTTGATTTTTATAAAAATGTATGTTTAGTTTTAAAAGATAAAATTCTTAAATTTAGAGCACCAAGAATTAAAAATGTATATACCTTAGATATTAATTATTTGTGTAGACAAAATATAACTTGTTTTAATTCCTAAATTAATTAATCATGGGTTTTTAAAAGGAGACTTAGACACTACAATGTTTATTCCTTGAGAAATTTTTCTGAAATAAATTTAATTTCTGATTTTCCGATCCTTAAATTAGATAAAAATAAACTGTATAATGCATGAAAATGGTTAAGAAACACAAATAATTCTTTAAAATAATTAGTGAGGTTTCTACTTATAGACCCCTAGAACTATCCACATGGATCTATTTAGGCAATCTATAATAGCAAGCATAAGAGGTCAATATTTTGTTATTTTTCTTATTGATGATTTTGTAAGATTTAAATGGGTTTATTTATTGAGTCTTAAAAGTGAATCATGATCTATGTTTATTAGTTTTCTAAACTTGTACAAAATGAAAAATCTTCTAAAATTTTGAATTTTAAGTGACCATGGGGTAGAATTTGAGAATCATGATTCAATTCATTTTGGTCCAATCATGGAATTAAACATAACTTTTCCACGCCTAGGAAACCTCAATATAATGGATTTTTTTAGAGGAGTAATATGACCTTTCAATAAATTTCTAGTACTATGTTATATGATATAACATGCCCACTCATTTCTGGGTAGAAGCTTTTACTACAGTACGGTATGTCATTAATAGAGTTTTAATAAAGCCTATCTTAAAGAAAACACCCTATGATCTATGGAACAATAGAAAACCAAATTTCGAATACTATAAATTTTTTGGATGTAGGGTTTATATCTTGAACACCAAATAAAATTTTGGTAAGTTTGATCCAAAAGATGATGAAGTAATCTTCATAGGTTACTCTATATATTCTTAATATTATAAAATTTTCAATAATATTTAAATGGTTGTTAAAGAGTGTACTCATGTTAAATTTTATGAAGGTGATCATTTTGATCACAAAAATACTCAAATTGATAACTTGGGTGAGTCTATAGACACCCTAGAACTTGAACCTCTTTTTTATAACAAAAAATTGCATGCCTTGTAATATGATCAAGAAAAATTTGAACCAAAAGGGATTGATTTTGAAGAACCATAAAGTGTACTAATAAGAAAAACTATATACATTAAATACCATCATCTGAAAATAGATATAGGAGATCTAGATATAGGTGTTAGGACTATGAGAAGTGTCGGAAACCTTGTTGAATTTTCCTCCTTTCTTTCCCAGCTCAAACCTAAAACCATAGAAGAATCCCTAGATGATGAAAATTGGTTAGTTTATTTACAAGAAGAGGTAAACCAATTCAAAAGGAATAAGGTGTGGAAATTAATAAATATACCCTCTAAATATCCTGATATTGGAACCAAATGGGTATTTTGAAACAAATTGGATGATCAAGGTGTAGTCGCTAGAGATACAACCAGTTTATTTTCTAAAAGTTACAACCAAGAATAGGGAATAGATTATGAGGAAACTTTTTCCCCTATCACTAGATTATAAGTTATTAGAATCCATTTATCATATACATATCAATGAATTTCAAATTATATAATATGTATGTTAAACCTTTAATTTTAAATGGATTTTTAATTGAGGAAGTCTATATCAACCAACCTCCTAGATTTGAAGACCATCATTTTCAAACTTACTAAATCTTTGTATGGTCATAAACAAGAACCTAAATCTTGGTATGAAAAATTCTGTTATTTTCTTTTATTAAATATAATTGATGTGGGATCGGAATACCCTAATTTATTTAAGAAAAATTCATCAAAAGATACATTTCGTGAGCAAATATATATTGATGATGTAATTTTTTTTGAAAGAAATAAAAATATATATAAGGATTTTTTAAAACGTATGAAAAAATAATTTTAAATGAGCATGATAAATGAGTTAAATTATTTACTTGGTGTTAAAATTTATCAAAAATTAATTTGGAACTTTTTAAAACCAAATAAAATACATACTTGATTTACTTAAAATATTTGGACTCTAAAATTGTTATAATTTTCAAATCTTATGAATTTCAATATTAAACTTGAGTCAGATGAACCTATAAAACCTTTTTACAATAAACTATATATAAGAATAATTGGGAGCTTTCTGTATCTCACAGCAAGTTGACCAGATATTATTTTTTCAATATGTCTTTGTGCTATATTTCAATCAAAACATCTAAATTGATTACTACCAAAATAATTTTATGATATTTAAAAGGAACAATGTATGTTTCCTTTCTCTTTAAAAAAACCTTTGATTTTGATTTAATTTCATACTTAGATGCTGATTTTTGTGGGTGTAGAATATATAGGAAAAGTTCCTCAGGAACCTATCATTTTTTTTGGGAAAATATTTAGTATCATAGTCTAGTAAGAAACAACACTCTGATTCTTTATCAACAACTAAAGATGGATATATTATAGTTTGAAGTTTCTATACATAGGTGATGTGGATGAAACACACCCTGATGTATTTTGGATTCAGTTTCAATCATGTACCAATCAAATGTGATAATACAAGTTCTATCAAAATTTCAAAAAATCTAATAAACCATTCCAAAATAAGGAATATTGATCTTAGGATTCATTTTTTAAGAGATCATGCACAAAAGGGTGATATATATTTAGAATTTATATTTGTTGATAATCTGTTATAAGACATTTTTACTAAGCTACTTCATGCTAATCGACTTTATTTTATCAAATCCGAATAAGGATTGTTTAATTTCAATTAATTTCATTCTAATTATTTTTTTATGTTTTTTTGCTAATATATTTTCATTTAAGAATTATTAATTTTATATTTAGAGTAGTCTTGTTTATTATTAACATATAATAAAGTGAAATGTTATTAGTTATTGTTATCATTAGCTTTTGTGTCACTCTGGGTGACCTTTGGTATACCTCAAAAGAAAGATTAATTTAGTAATTGCATGAAAATCATGAAGCATTATAAACCTCATAATCTTTATTCCTTAATTCTCAAGCCATTTTACCCTAAAATCTTTAAAACATATTTCCTTCCATTAATACACCATGGTAAAGACTAATCGATCTGACAGTGGTGAGGTTTCCTAGTCAGGATAGTTGTATCACTAAGAGGGGAAGGGTTAAATTAGTGATATCTTTTTCTTTTATGTTTCTTCACTTATGAAACAACCTTTTCCTCTTGTTAAATATCTCTTTCCATGCTAAAAACAATTCAAAAACACATCCATAGGAACACAAGAATTTATAAAGTTCACTTACTCAACAAGAGTAGCTACGTCCTTGGTATGGTTTGAAATAATCTAATACCACACAATCCACTAGAAAATAATCTTTTTGTGCGGAATACAATGAGTAAGATATTCCCTTACACTCTTGTAACACTATTAAAACAATCCAATAGTGTTTGTGCTTCTTTTAGCACAAAATTATGCAATAAAATGTTATGGTTCTTCTTGATCAAATATCAAAAATATAATCTTTCAAAATTATTCTTCACTTCCTTACCCATAAGTTGGTAAGAACTTCCTGGACTTCGTAATGAAACTTAGTCTGATACCCAATCTTATTTCCAATTTTGATTGATCAATATGGAAATTTCACTTTTTGTATATTGTAAGTTTGTGAAAATTAATTTTTCAAACAATTTTAGTGCCTTTGAAAATTTACTTGAGTCCTCCAAAAATTTTCCTTATTCCTCTGTGAACTACTTGTATCTTCCACAAACTGAGTTGCACCATGTGGTGTGAGTGCTTTGCGGATCACCTCTTCTTCCATGAACCTCTTCCACTTTGAAGATGGATGATTCCTTTTGGACCACTTCTCCTACATGGTCTCTTTTCCTTTTTTGGATATAGTGCCTTGTAAACTTCTTCTGTGAATTATCCCCCCAAATTGTCTCCTTTGTGGAAATATTTCCTCTATGAACTCTTCTTCTTCATGGAATTCTCCTTCACAAACTACCTCAGGCTTATCCAAATTCTTCCTTCATCTATGATCACTTATTATAAAATTCACTCACTTTAATGACGGGATTAGGTTCCTTTATATAGGTAAATAAATATTAAAATGTTGCTAATTCGATTTACCCAAAACTTCAATGCGGGATGCCATTCATCGTGAACTGCTAAGTTGTCTGCATAGCGTCATTATCCTTTGTGGAAGCCTATATATTCCATGAAAAAAACCCTTTTTGGATTCACAAATCACTGCCTCATTTCTACAAACATCAAGTCACCCTGAGAACTACAAGCCTTCAGCAGACTCCAAGCCTCCTGCAAACTATTTTTTATTGATGATCTATGTAGCGTACTTCACTATTTTTATACCACTTCTATATGGAAATCTTGCCTTTGTTGATTTTCCTTTTTTGTTCCACGCACCTCCTTTATGGTCCAAAAACTATGCTTCATGGTCCATGAACTGTGTTCTGTGGAAAAACATCCCTTTTCCAAAAACCAAACTTCCAATTTTGAGTCCCAAAAAATTGGAAAAGATTGGGAAACAATGATATCTTAAATATATGCTTCAACAACACCAACCATTCTGATTCACGGTTATCTAGCTTTGTCAATAATCAGCTACTTTAATCACAAACCTTATCTGTCATAATATATAATCTTTGATTGATCTCCTTTAGCATCATTGGTTTTTTAAAGGAATGTATTATAACTTTCCTATCTTCAATTAACATCTTTCTATCCAATCAAACCTGAATATGATTAGCAGCACCTTTTCTCCCACTTTCCTTCATAAGTCTTGCATCATAAGTTTTCCAAAAAAACTTATGATATTTTTGAAATAAAATCTATCAAATCATCATCATATTTTCCAATACATTTACAAAGTGAATTGATTTATCCTTTTTTACAAAAAAAGACAACACTCTTTAAAAAAAACTTTTCTTACTTCCAAAAACCTTCTCCATCCAACTTGGTCCCAACAAGTGGTGTTTTGAGTAGTTTAAAGAGATCAAGAATGTTTCAAAAAGTGATAAGTGGTCAGGAGATCAACTTCTATTGGCTATAATTCATAGACATAATTTTGAAGAAGGTAATAAACTTACAAGGATATGAGTTTATCTATGATCAAAATCACACTGATTTCTTCTTTGAGAAATATCACCAAGAGTTTTATCATCATTCGATGTTTCATTTCAGTCACAATGAAGACATAGTGACTTTAAAGGTTAATGATAAAGAGTTATCGATGTCTATGGTTGTTATGGCTGGCATATTTGATTCTCTGCATGAAGGGATTTATGAGTTTAACACTTATCTTGCTAAGATAGATGAAGTAATCACTCCAAAAATCATTAAATCTCTTTTTTAATGTCCAATGTTGAGAATAAATTTGTTAAATATCATGAGTCAGACCATAAGGTTCTTATAAAGTTTATTCAATTGGATATTTCATAGAGACATAGTGAGTTTGAGAAGATTTTATTTTAGGATATATCATTGTTATATATATTTCTAATAAATAAGAGACTTAATCTATCACAATACATTATGCATTGTATATACCATATTAATAAAAAATAATAATTTATTATCCATTTGGACAAATTCAAACCCTATTTTTTGAGAAATCCTGAGTTCAACTTAGTGAGGTCACCGCCACTAGATGTAATGGTATGACTAACCTCAGTGCAAGTTTTTTGAGAATAAGTTTTTTTTTGAGTTTCTCTATGAAGAAACTATTACCATTTGGAGTTGATAAAGAGATTTAAGTAAACCATACTTAGGATAATGGGGATCAATATCATGATATTATTATATCTGAGACAATGAAGGTGGCTACTAATAGTATGATTGTAGAAGACCTGCTAGATGTTGTGACTCTCATTGATAGAAGAAGGAAAATGTGAGTGGTTATCTCATATGAGATTCCAACCTAAGGTGATTCTAGAACTAAGGAAGCATATTAAGAAGTATAATCTACAAATCAACAAATAGTTATTCAAACTCCTGTAATTAATGTTGTTTTACCTTCAATAATATTGTTTTATTCCATGAGAGAATGTTTAATTGATGTTATAACTAGACTAGTGAGTATTGGTTTGGATAAGACCATTTCTATAGTTTCTGGAGATATTCCCTTGGATGAAATATCTCTAATTGAAGAATCTGAATGAAGAGTAAGAAGATAATTGATTCAGTTTCTTGGGAATGAATTTTGAGGTTCTAATGATGAGGATACTATAGCAAAGGAAATTGAATCATTGGTATAAATGAGGAAAAATAATATAGGTTTAGTTGATCCCTCTTAGGTTTAATATAATAAAGCTATAGAAGATAATCAATTTGTTAAAGACAATCAGGAAGTGGCAGAGCATCAAGAAGTTACTTCACCCACCCATGTTGAAGGTGAACGTAGTAGGTATAAGGTGCCTAATAATAGTGTTGAAATGTGAAGTGAAATAATTCTATCCTGGTATGATGAGATGATGCATGAAGTGAATTTGTCGAATATTGGGTTAATGGAATATCAAGATGATTTCAAGATTCTTAGAGAAAATTCAGTTTCAAATTTTTATTTAGATGGTTTAAAGAATATAGTGGGGAGCCATATTGAATATATAATGGGAACGTATACTTCTCAACCAAATATTTTTTCAAAGACTAACTTTGATGGCTTGAAGACCTTGGTCCAATAATTTTTGGATAAATATAGGAGATATTATGTTATTGAATCATCAAATAAAGGATCATGGTATCAAGTAATTTTGGAAACCAAGCTGGAAGTTTTCTCTCATGCTAGTGACTCCTTGATGGATGGAATTGCATCAATGAGGTGTGAGTTTCTATCACCTAACATTTTTCAAGTTTTCTAGAGATACTTGGTTTTTGAATTTTAGAGAATACGTATCATTCATAGAAGCATTATCTAGGGGTTGGATCATTCTCAAATAAATGTCAATACTTTTCTTTATTAGAATGTTTCATTGATTAAGGATGCAAATTTGAAACCTCAAAATGATATTAGTTTCATTGTTATTAGTCTCTAAAAGATGGTTGGGTCATCATTAAATAAATTTTATTATTTATAAAATAATATTACAATGCTTCACCAATTAGTTTTAAATTATATGTTATTATATTCTTATTCATAGGAAGAAGATGTATTTTAAATCCAAAAGAGCGTCATGCTACCTCCAAGGGAAAATAATCTGTTACAGAAGATGCTCGGGAAGTCCTATTTACTTCTCCTCCTTAAAAAAATGCACCCAGTTTTTATAATGCTCAATTGGATGTGATGAATAAGTTAATTCTAAGTTGTGTGAAGAATGAAGATATGTAGAACTATTTTACAAATTTAGCTCAGAAGTTGTGGTATGGATTCATTACTTCACTTGAATTTTGAAAGAGTGATGTTGTGAAATGGATAGATATGTGTATGGATGATATATTTCTATTTTGATGTAGATGTTTGTTAGGACCCTCTATTCCTAACCATTATGCTACTGCATCTTAGAGGTTAAAGGAAATTTTTTATCCTACTCTGGTTTATGCTAAAGAGAATTAGAAGTTTGGCCCTAAAACTTCAACAACTACACCTATAGCCTCAACCAACTTTCCTTTCACTCATTATAGTTTTTTTATCTATCTAGAGATTAGAATTTATATTTTGGTATCCAATCAAATACTATTTGGATCATTCCCCATGATTGAGCTAGCCATGGAGGCCAATTTGGTTTTGATGCTCCTCTCTGAGATATTTGTAGAGAGAGTGAGGATTCCCCTTTTCCTACCTCGTTTTTACCTCTAGACTAACCAAAATAATTAAAGAAACTGCCCTATAAGCATCATCATATTGATCCCAAGCTTAAGTACTGGTTTTCTTTTATACTTATGTTGTGTTTGACTAATTAGATTTCATGTTTCTGTATAACTTTTGAATGGTTGATCATCTTGAATGTCTATTCTTAGATGTTTTTTTATTGTTCTTTAAATTTGTTTCATTACTTTTGTTATATTTTTATCCTTTTATTCTTTTAAAGTTGTTCATATTTCTTTCCTATTGTGTTTATTTTGTTTCTTTTAAAGTCTTTTCCAAATTCTATTCAAAATTGGTATATAATACTCTAACTATTTACACTTATTCATGTGCAATAATGAATGTTCTTTATTCTTTAATTTCCTCTAGTTGATATCATGGAATGGGGGAGAAGAGATAGATAAATTTTCTTATGGGAGAAGAGACTATAAAAATACAAATTTTACTTATAATAAAATATATTTTTACATTATTTTTGTTTATCAGTTTATGGGTTTTTTGATCATCAAAAAGGGGGATATTGTTGGACAGACTTATATTTTTCCAACATATCTCAATGTATTTTATGTTTTGATGATTCAAGAAATCCCTATTTTTTAATAATGAGTCTATCTTAAGTGTTTTAGGGTTTTATTTTAGTTATCCTTAAAATATATAAGTTTTTTATAGAATAAATTCCAAATAAATTTATCTTACAAGATAATGCATCAAATTCACTTATCCTACAAGCATAAAGATAATAATTCTTCAAACACTGATATTCAATTTCTGTTAAATAAATTTATCTTATGTTATGAGTTTACATTACACGTTAACAAATTTTCTTAAGAAGTGATCTTCGTACTTGCATTGTAATTTTAGTTTGTGCTAAAGTATTTTATCTTATGAATGATCAGTAAAAAGGATTATCTTACTATATAAGTAAATTATCTTATAGAAAATATCTTTTTAGATGAATTATCTTTTGAATATTAAGGAAACTATATAAGAATTTTTTTATATTATGACATTTGAAGATTATCTTACGAATAAAAATGATAAAGGGGTTATTTTATGTGTAATCTTTTATCTTATGAAGAAGAATCATATTACAAAAAGAATAAATCCAAATCAATTATCTTATTTTATGGTGTTTTATCTTAAAAATCTATTTATATTTCAATGATAGAATTATCCTACAAGAATAGTGGTTCTTGACTATTGAATTACATGGGATCATTATATTTATAATCCTTATCATTGACATTACTTTTGATAAGTTGACTTAGGATTTTACATGTATCATAAAAGGAGTGGTCTAAATAAAGAAAGATCAATTTGACCAAAGCATATTTTTTCCCAGAATGGAAATATCCAATGAAGACTAAACTTGTTGTACTCTTTCGTCCTTGTTAATTCCATATTTTGAAAAGAAATACACATTCTATTAAGAGTTTATCACTTAAGTTTTTGAAAGGTATTATTAGTTCAAGCATTAATATTAAGAAATTATCTTACTTAAAATTACAAAAGATGAGATATAAAAAAGATACCTTTTTAGTTCATAGAATACATATGCTACATGTGATACACATTATACAATACAAGAGAATTTCTATACTATTGTGTACCACCAATATTATCTTTTGTAAATGAAGAACATCTAGAGATACTATTTAAAGATATGATTTTCTCTAGATGTCCCTTCATCATCTATCAATTTATACTTACAATTGTGTATTGAACCTGTATCAACCCTTATTTTCATCTTTTATCTATCTATGCTCATTTTTATTGAGTGTGATAAGACTGTTGCTCAGTATTTTAAAGCGAGAGACTGGTTGAAATCTCTATAAACTTTATAAAATTAATAGCTACTTTCACTCAGTTGGGAAGCCCTTAAAAAATTTTGGTATAGTAAAAATCAATAAACTCATGGATTAAAGTGTTGGTAGAGTGGACTAGGAGATCTTTGTTCCCCGAAACACTATAAATTATCTATTTTCTATATTTCTCTCTATGTTTTTCATTCAGTTGCATATTTTTTATAAGATAATATCATAATTAATTAGTCTTAAAGAGAGGGATTTTTTAAGCTAAGAAAAATTCAAGAACTCAATTCTCCCCTAATCTTGAGTCATCACACTACATTTTCTCTGACCAATACTTTGCACTTATAGGATGGGGATAGAATTGGTAATGATGATGAGGCTAATACAGGGGAGTTTGAAATCTATGAGTTTGTAGATAAATATCAACAGGATGAAGATATATTTTCCAAATGAACTGTAACCAAGGGAAAAATTAATTAATTGATTCAAAATGGATTTATCACACCTCATACAAAAAAACATCCATGGATGGATTACTCGGAAATGGAAAGGAAAATTGTTACTAGGTCCTATGGTATTCATCTTGAGGATAAAAATAATGAATTGAATCAAAATGGGACTCACTTACCATCAAAGTTATATGAGAATAACCATGTTGTAGAAAATTATTATAAAACTCCCTCAGTGATGGTTGAGGAATCATATTCATTTATTGACATTGATGGTAATGGTGATGATTTTTTTTATCCTAAGTTAAATAATTCTCATATTATAAAATCGGACATAAGGGAGGAGATGTTATCCTATATTTATGACAAATATACAAAAAAAAATTATAAATATTGGTAAGGTGATATCACCATGGAGTATTATCTCCATATTAGAGAATGGATGATCAATAAATTCAAATTGGAGTTTGACCACGACCCTAATTTTAATTTTAGGGATATCATTTGGTAATGATTTTACTTTAGGGTTTTTTACTTTTGTATAATTTGGCTAAATGATTTGTATCTTTTAATCCTTTGGATTTTGTAATTCTTTTCTGAGTTTCATTTTGAAGTGGTAATTGGTTTGGGAACTATCTCAAAGATCTATGTTGCGGTTTTTTGATTCAGACCATGTCATTTTTGTGGGGATTTATGTTCATGTCATGATCTATAAATGATGAATTCAGTTGGTTCTGATGTTTCTACAATAGGTTGAATGATGAGCTTCAATCTGGATAGTGGTGATGGAAGTCCAAATTTACATATTGTTAACCACATTCTCAAGAATGAACTACTAATACATTAGTGATATTAGATTTACCATGGAGTATATACTGAGTAAAGATTGGGAATTCCATGTATACCTTTATTCTAGTTCTTGAAATATGTTGTTTGATGATGTTTCTTGAGACTATTGTCTGCTTAAAAATGAATGCTGGTGAAGTGAGGATTCCAATTTTAAGGGTAATTTTCATAGGATTTGTTATTTTTCTTATTTAATGAATTTTATTATTAAATGACTTATTCTAATATCTAATGAAGCCTTCCAAATAATGAAATCACCCTTTTATTGATGAATACCTGGTGCTTACCTATCACTTACTCATATGATGGCTTGGATTCTTTTTTTACTTTTGATCTTTTAATTTTGTTATCTTAAATTTTCTATTTGTGCAAGATCATTAGACCTTGTGCTTTAAGATTGTATTTTCTTTTTAATTTATTAATTTTGGAGGTGTGGGTTGGGTCACCAACTCATGCTCATGTATTTTCATATTAATACTGTTATATATGTGTAATATTGTCAATATGTTTTTATACATATAAATTTATAAATTAACATAAATATATATATATATATATATATATATATATGTAATTTTTAATTTATTTACAAATATAAATAATCCTAAGAAAGAGCTAAAGTTCCCACCCATTTATTAATAAAATAAAATAGTGTAAGTAAGAATGATGGAGTCAGATAAGATAACAACTGTCCTCATCAAAAAAATGATCACAAAATTTCAAAGTTCAATAGAATGAGAATGAACCACACTATGATGGGAATTTAATCCACCACAACCTTGATGGTTACCTCTACCATGTTGATTTCTACCATGCCTCCATGAATTTTCCCTCTACCAAGGCTCTTATTCTTCATCTATGGATGTTGTAGTCAACCTAACATTAAAAGACTAATCATTATCCATGATCCATTATTATCTTTTTCAATGAAAGGTTGTGAATATCCTAATTGGTATTGGATTTAATTTTATCTTTAATATTTAGGTATAAAAACTTTAGGTCTTCAAAATAATCATTTAGACTTATTGAACCATGTTCCACTTTGGTGAAAATAATCTTAACTTGTAAGTCAAACCGGTCTTCCATAGTCTCACTAAGAGATTGAGGCTACCTATTTCACTTCAATGCCTCTAGAGAATGTTTTCATTTTGAGTTAAACAACTTTTCATCCTCATATTCATAAATTATGGCCTTTATAAAATTGTCACAAATAGATTCATTAAATAAAAAATGAGGGGGTATATTACCTCCCTCCTTTGCTCTGAATCCATTCCATCCATTGGGAATTTGAAAATTTCAAGATTTTTTTTCTCCTTTATTATTATAGTGATCCTCTATATCATTATAAAGTTGTTTAAAAGAATTATAAATTTCCACTCTTAACTCTAACATATGAACCAGGGTGGCAGTAACAATTTTCAAGAGTTATTGACCAACTACCACAAAATTTATTGTAGAAAGTATACACACACACACACTTACACATATCTTAATCTATATATTAATGATCATTTATTTAGTTATTATTAATTAATTATAATTATGTTTTAACTTTTGTGTTTGTTTGTTTGTTTCAATATGTGTGTGTGTGTGTTAATTTTATATAAATAACATCTATTTTTATTGTTATATATTACAATCAAACATGTAATATTATTATTATGTTTATATATATATTAATATTAATATACATATAAATTTATAAATTAATATTTAAATTAACATGTATATATATATATATGTAATAATGATCATTTATTTAGTTATTATTAATTAATTATTATTTTTTTGATTTTTTTCTGTGTTTTTTCATGTGTGTGTGTGTCTATATATAAAAAATTAATACCTTTTAATTTCTTATTTAATTTAGCCACATTTTAAAATCATTTTTAAATTTAAATTAGTGGTGTATTAAAATGTGGTTAAAAATGACTAAAACATGGTTAAATTTTCTATACTTTAAGAAAACGCAACTAATCACCATTTTTTTCTATAGTGTAGCCCATATCAAATCACACCAATAAACCCTTCTTCCATTATTATTTCAAAATAATTAATTTTTTATATCATAAACATAATTACCATTATCCCATATTCCTGAGCATCAATTTCATTACCATATTTACATGATTTTCCTTTTAAGAATGGTGATTCCAACACTTAAATCATTGCAAAGGAACATAATTTATAGCAGTTTCCAAATGCTTAGTAGCAACAAAAATCAACCATCAACCAAATAAGAAATGTCATGGAAACATAAAAACACATGAGAATCTCCCCTTCCCATCAATTTTTTTTATTCCAATTTCTCATCTTCATTAATCCAATCCATAGTATCCACCCAATGAAAAAACAACATGTTTATTCCATATGTTCATGTAAATATAAGATAGAATCCTCGAATCCCATACCTCACTATGAATATTTGATGGAACAGTTCATAAGAATTGAATAATGAAGGGTTCACCTACTTCCAAACTCAAAAGTTACCACCCCAAAACCTAACCATTATAAACCATCATCAAACCATACTTAGATATCAACCAAATCAAGAGAAATATCACTGTTATAAATTTGAGGAAGAAGGGGATCAAGAATAAATAGAGAAAGAGGTGATGAGGGGTACCTTGGATTAGGAGAAATTAGTCCCATGAATCATGAGGTTTGACCATCAAAAAATATGTTTAGAAGTCACTAAGAAAAGACATGGGATCGGCTAGGGTTCGAGGGAAATGAGTAAAATAAAAACCAAGAAATCTTATCCCCCTATTTATAGAATATACCTGATGGGACTTTAACATAGCATTTTGGATCTAAATTTGGCCATGGTGTCCCTAGTAAAAGACATATATCCAAAGGCCCGGCCTTTAAAAGATCATATCTCCCTCTATCTCAATGATCGTTTTTCCCTTTTGAAAATTAGGTTGGCCAACACCATTATGTGTTGGTACCCAACACATATATGGTTTATTTTAGACACATATACCTTCAAACATACACCATAGAATAAATAAATTCTCATTGTTGTTTATATCACACCATGAATCAGACAATGACATGGGGAAACTATCCTTTCCATTTCCAAAACACTTGCACTAACCGACCCCCCCCCCCCCACACACACACACACAACACCACCATGGATCATGAAATGGTCATTTTATCCTTCCCCATTTCCAACATAGAAACCCTTGAGACACCATGCTCAAGGAAACCACCACCATGACATGCTACACTCCTCTTTGTTTTACATAAGTACTCTATTAAGACCTACCTAAGAACCATCATGGTAAGAACACTTTCCCTAAATGGTTGTTTCTAGACTGACTTCACCAACTCTCTAGAATGATCAGCCTACCATGCTCACAACACCATCATAACCTCTACCATTCCATATAAAATGGGTGTTTTAGACACCTAACGATCCAAAAATCACCCCTCTTCCTTCTAACCACCTTTAAGGTCCCTCTTGGAACTCCCAAATCCAGGAACTCAATTTAAAGGTCTAAAGAACATGATTCATCACAAATACACATGTTTATAGGTAGGAATATCCAATGACACATATAACATGTGGAATTCCTATTGGTGAGACTATCTTCATAACCTCCCTTCTTAGAGATTTTCATTTTTGAAATTCATGAGAATAATTAAAAATGTTTTATAAGACTCTAGCACATGATATTCAAGCATCATCTATGTCCTATCAGATGTATAAAATTCAAATAATATGAAATGTATTTAAGAATATTGACATAGCACTTCAAGGTTATCATTATAGTGGGGAACTGTTATAACTTTTTTAGGTGATAAATACTCTAATAACATTATCACATTAATGTTACAAAGAAGAATACTCATCATGTGATAATATATATTATTATTATTAAAGTCTTTGAATATACATGTGATTCAAAGTACAAATTTAGTTGGTTCTAGGGCACTAACTCCAACAGTATATACATACATACATACATACATACATACATACATACACAAGCATACAAATGTACACATATACATACATACATACATACACACTTATACATATATGCATACAAATATACATATATATACACAGATATACATATGTAGACATAAATACATACAAACATACATACACATACATATTTTATATATATATACATATATTGGACCCCATTTTTTCACTATTTTTTTATTTTATTTTATCGTGATCCTTTCAAGCCATATCAAACAGGATTATCGTCACAACAACAAAAATTATACTAACATATATTTATATAAATATACTTAAAGAATATATATGTTCATTTATGTAATTTTTTAATTATTTTTTTGTACAGAATCCCCACCTGACCCATACAATTCATGTTCTCCCCAGCATAGCCCTCCCCCACCCCCACCGAAGCAGGTACCAGACCTCGGGTCTCAAATATAAACCCTGACCCGAGTTGGTAAAACTAGCTTCCCCGTGCTGCCCTTTATTATTGGCATGTTATGTTGTGAGGTGGTGTAATTATGATGGCAAGCACAATTAGTGGGAATCGAACGTAAGACCCTAACAACTTCCCCACCCTCTGGGGGTATATTTATATAATTATTAATATAAAATTTAATACATTATATATATATATATATGAAAGTAATTAAATACATTATTATATATTTTTATTTATTAATATAATAAATTTTGTTATATAAATTATGAAAATAAAATTGATAATAATTTTTTATTTTAATATGAATTGTACTTCAAAATATAAATTTTATATTTAAAATATTTTAATATATTTACTTATATTTTTTATAATATATAATCATATATACAAATATATTTGAATACACACATACAATTATAAATATATATGTATATAATAAATATATATGTGTATTATAATTTATATAATTTGAATTAAAATATATAAATTCAAATATGAACCATATTTAATGTATTCATATATTATTTGTGTATTTCATATCACTAACATTAACAGTATGTGTGTGTGAGAGAGTGATTATAATTTTATAGAAGTTTGAGTTTGGTTGAGTGGTAAGTACCCTGTAATCTTACTTGAAAAACCCAATTTCAAATTTGAGAAGGGGATAAATTTATGTCGGTATGGAAGCAGTACTGTAGCGGGTATTGTTGTGGGTATTATGGAAGTGGTACTATTCATCTATTTAGGGATTTTGAGCCATGTATTAGGCCTTCAGGACACTAGGCCTACAAGAAACCAATATTAGGTAGCTTGGGGGTACAACGAGACTAGGTGGGATATCACGGAATGACTAGGAAGGCAACACGTCATGAAAACACATAGGTTTCATTGGGTGGGTGGATCGAATGAGTGGTGAGTGTGTCAACACTTTTCATTTATCCCTCTACCCACTCATATTTTTGATGTGGGATGACGGGGTGTCCTTCCAAGGTGAGACTGTGGGAAACACGGTGCAATGGTTTCTAGAAGGGGGAGACGTGATGTGTGAACTGGTGACAGGACTGCCCATGTGACCAGGCAGATGATGCAGTGTGACTGACAGGTAGCGCAACATAAAGACATACAGGTGTTGCTGGATTGGTAGCTTGAAAAAATGATGGGTGCATTTTCACCTATTAATTTCTCCTTTACCCATACGAATCTATGATGTGGGATGGATGGGTGACACAAGCAGGTGGTGATGCATGGTGACATAGGTACGGTGATGCAGACAAGATGATGCAGGAAAGGGGTGTAGTCCCAATTCCATGTTGATGCACCACAAGACCTTGGGACCATGTAATAGGATTTCAAGACCATTGATCATTCAAGTCAAATTGTAATGGGTCACCTTGATTGTGTTCATATCATCAGGGGATGAGGTCTGAGCCTTACTAGCCCACCGGGTGGGTGTGTGTGTGTGTGTGTGTGTGTGTGTTTCCTTTACTTGTAACCCAAAAAACCTTAAATAAATAAATAAGTATATATAGATATATATAGATATATATATTATTTATGTATAAATAAATATATATATTTTTTTATATAAATTATATTTAATAATATATAAACACATACACACATGTTTAATTATAAATTTATAAATATATACGGAGACACACATATATAATTATAAAGATATGTATGTATGTATATATATTATAAATTATATAATAAGAAATAAAATATATAAAATTAAATATGAACTATATTTAATATATGTATATATTTGTATGTAGATTATATTACTTTATTTTATTATATTTGTATATATATATGTAATATAATTAATTATATAATTATAAGTGAGTATAAATCAATATATATATATATATATTGTATTCATATAAATATATATACTTATCTCTATATAAATCATATTTAATAATATATAAATTTTTATATAAAAATTAAATAATTTAAGGCACCCTTTATTAACACAATAAAAAGCTGATAAAAGGGTCATTGTCAACATTACCACAATCCATTTTTTTATTTTTTAAGAATCCACTTTTTGGTAAGTGGGGAAAATACAAAAACCTCCACCAACCACCTGCACAAACCCACTAGGCTATCAACATACAACATACTAAATTCAAAATTCAAAATCTAACTTCACTGCACACAAACCTTGAACTAAGTACCGCCACTGCCGCCTTCCAAAAAACTACAAATTTCAAATTTCAAATTTCAATTCATCATTACCCATCTTGGGAAATGATTCATCTCGATTCATGCATATGCCTTGAGTCTCACTCCCATCATGATGGCCATCCTATCCTTTATGAGACACACCTCATGGCGTACACCCATTGTCGTATCAAACCAGATCATCGGTGAGCTTCCATTGGTGTCTGTCTTCTCCATCGAGAGAAGCTTTATCATTTACACCATACTCGAAACATGAAACATCATGCCATCATAAATTGTTTTAGCATATTCACAACACCAGTTATAGTCATCATGAGGAACTAGTGGCGGCATCTCTGGCATAACACCACTGTCATTGTCCTCGTCCAAACACCACACTTAATACAACATCATCGTAGAATGACTAAGCCAGAGCAAAAACTTACAAGATGAAAAAGTCAAAAACATCACCGAACAAACCTCAAACATATCCACCACTATAAAAGGAACACACAAATCTTCATCAAAATCTTGAGAAACATATCACATGAGAAGCAACAATCACCTTCAGATCCCACCTCCCAAAACCTTTGAGGGACCACCACTCCAACTCCAACTCAGAGAAGAGTAGAGGTCCTTGGGGTTAGGGTAGGTATAAGAGCAGTCTGTGCCTCCAAGAAATGACATCTCACCTAAACTAAAATCGGAAGCCAAAACCAAGACCATGCCAACACAGGAGCGCCTGAAAATCCCTCAACCGCCATTCCGCTTTTCCCAAAACCACTGATTAATCATTGCTCCAGATCTAAAATGTTAGAAAAGCACTAAGGATACCCTCAAAACATTGAGTATTCATTTCTCGAATGGCTCTAAGGCCTTATTTTTATTTTTATTATGGATAATCCCCCATTTAAGGGTTGAAGGGGAACCAGTACATGACCCGTAGACCCAAGTCCCAAGGCCCGACATGACTTGCAATACATGACCCGGAGGCCCAGAGGCATACCATGCCCAATACATGACTTGTAGGCCCAACCCACTAGAACTTCCTCTCACCAGTTTCTGCATCATTGATTGACTATCTCACCACCTTTCATTGTTGATCAACTAGCATTGCCCCGCACAAAGCTGCACGGTGCTTGGTCCCGATGGTAGTTGTCATACCCTCTCATTCTTCCAATCTGGTTAGCTCTACTTTTGGTGACTACTATTCTTGTTGCTCTGGTCCTCTTATAGGTCATACTCTGTGTGAATTGGGCTACTCCATGGTCTCAATGGCCCGAATGCCCTGTGGCTCGAAGGCCTTTGATGGCCTAAAGTACCTTGAGACCCGTAAGCCCAAACCGGTGGCCTGAAGGCCCAAATCGGATGAATAGTTCTCACTGTTATAGTACCAAATAGTACCTTCTACAGTAATTCTACAGTAAACTGGAAATTCTCCTCCACCCAGTTTTGAACCTAGGTCTCTTGGATGCCAAGCAGGAGCTCTTACCACTCGGGTATGGGCTCGTTGGCGTTGAGTATTCATTATCATCATTAAAAAAACTACTGATAAATGATACCCTTTTATGAACTCTTTTTTAAATGCTAATAAATACTGGACTTTATTATCATTTTTTCAAAAGTGCTGATAAATTTATCCCTTTATCAGTGCTTTCTTAGCACTAATAATGACCGATTCCATTTTTTCATGATTTTGTAGTGATGAAAGATATCAAAAACTTGTGTGTAATGATCTAGACTAAGGAAACAATCTCATATTAGTGTGAAATATTGGGTTAATGACCATAGATTAATTTGTGAAATATAGGAATTGATGTCACATCAATTCAAGTTTTGGTTTGTACAGGAAGACTAAAAACACATTTTTAGTGTTTTAAAACTATAAAATGTAAGTTTAATGCTCAAAAAATAGAAAATGATCATGAATTGACATGATGTGATGGAATAATGATCATTGAATTATTTTTTATGTGTATAGGTATATTTTTGGGGGAAATCTTGATGTCATAATAGAAAAATTTGTAAACACCACAAAATTCACCTGAAGTATTTTTCATACTCGACGGAATTTTAGAATAACACTTAAAGGATTTTTAAACTCACATCCAAAGGATTTTTTACTCACACGTGAACTTTCCATTGTGTTTTACTTATGATCTTGTGAATCAAGACACACCATCTAATCTCTATAACTAGAAATAATTTTGATACGTTGAATCATCACCATCTCTTCACATGCCATCTTTAACACTTCATTTGTTATCATTAACACACCATCATCTTCACTTTATTTACCATCATCTCACTTTATTTGACATCGTTGTCACTTGGGAAACCAGAAAGGTGGAACCCCCTTCCATGTTCTCTATTGGTGGCTACATCTTGGCTACCTCCCTTCACTTATTATATTCTCCCTTTTCACTATTCTTATATCCCTTTTTTTATAGATCACCAGTCACTCCCATCTTCCCTTAATTTATCTATGCCAAGCCTCCATTTCATGGAATTTAAAAGAGGTAGAAATATAATTTTTTATCCATGTGTGTTTTACACTATTCCTGCAACAGCATTCCTTCTCCATTATTCTCATGTGTGTGTGCATCTATTGTGGTCCCCTTTGAACATCACTCCAACCTTTCTGCTTCCCATGCTCTTGATTTTTCATTATGTGAGTGATCCAATTCTCCATATTTCTCATGTTGCCTCCTCATTTTTAATGTATCTATTTTTTCATTTAAAATTTTAAATAATCCCAACATAGATGAAAAAATAATCTAACATGTGGTGTTCTTGGAATGAGTGAAAAAAATAGTTTCTAAGATATCAAGCTCCTCAAAAAAATCTGAGGGTCTAAAATGGGTAAGGGAGATATAATTGGCATGAAATATTAATATGAAGATCGGTGATTAATTTTGTGAAATATAAGAATTGATGGTACATAAATCCAAGTTATGGATTCTTTGGAATGACTGGAAATGTATTGTTGGTGTTTTAAAATTCTAAAATGCATGTGTAATGGTAAAAATCTAACAAAAGGTTGTGAATTTATGTGAAATCATAGTAAAATGATCTTTCAATTATTTTGTATGTGTATAAGGATATGACACATCAATCTAACATGTGTGGTGTGTTGTGGAAAAACCGATAAATGTAGTGATATAATGGTTTAAAAATGAGGAAATGAAAGAAAAAAATAATGAGAAGAAGATCATAGGACACAACGACTTACATGGTTCAAGAAATGATCCCTACATAAATGGAGAGGATGAAATTTCATGATGATAGGGAGCATAATTTCAAGGATATTTCAGAGTTTTAGACATACACAAAAACCCTAGATCGAATGTGCTAAAGAAGATGGTGCAGTTGTGCCACCAACCACATAGTAAGTCCATTGTGTTGTAGTGACCAGTGGATGGAAGTCTTGAGAGCTATGGTATCATTATATCCAAATTATGAGATACTGCAATAACTATGTCAAATTCCACACTACTATAGTGCTCTTTCAGTATCTCATGATCGACTCTACTATAGTCCGGTCATAAATTCCACTATGCCCACAATTTAGGTTGGGGGACTTCAGCCCTCAAACCTCTTATTAGGGACGCATTTCCCCCTACAACCCATAGTGACCTCATTACAGAGGTCAAACCAAGAGAGTTATGATTTGGTGTACATTTTGGGTTGCTAGTAGTCGTCCTAACTTTATCCAAATGGATTGGGCTACACCATTCCAACATAATGTGTTTAAAATGAGGGAAGAAATAGTTTAGAGTAAAAAAATGATTAAAAACAATTAATAAATCTGAAAAACAAAATTGAAAATAGATTGATTTTTTATTATACTAAATTTGATATTAAATAATATAGTTGGTTATAATTATTTTGTATTTCTCGGTTTTTTATTCTATAAAATTTTATTTTAAATTTATTTGAATTTCAATTAATATATGGGTGTCAAGTTTGAAGAACATTCTAATAAGTTTTGATTTTTGATTAATAAATAAATTAAATATGGTGTAAAAAATGTTTAATTTTTGAATTATGTGTGATTTTTTTAAATACCAAGTGAAGATGAGTATTGAAATATTTTAAATTTTAAAAAATAATAATAACATTTAGCTACCATCATATGATGGTCGTTATAGCCTCTAATGAGAGGGCCTATAGTGATGTACTAATGGAAACCACTACTAAAAATCGCTCTTTTAAAAATGCTATAAATGGGATTTGTCAATGCTGAAAAACTAATCACCCTTAAAAGGTCATGGCCTTTATCAGTGTTAAAAAAAGCACTGATAAAGGCCCCCTTTATCAGTAAAAAAACAAAAGTGTTGATAAATTCTACCTTTATGAGTTATTTTTTTAGCATTGATAAATAGTGACTTTGTCATAACTTTTTTTAGAGCTAATAAAGTAGAATTTGTCAGTTCTTTTGAATTTCAATTAAGATATGAGTTTCAAGTTTGAAGAAATATCTAATATGGTTAGGTTTTAGATTAATATATTAATTATATATAGTGTAAAAATATTTTGAAATTTTCAATTATGTATGATTTTTTTTAATACCAAGTGTGGATGGGTATTGAAATATTGTAAATTTTTAAAAATAATATTAATTTTTAGAAACCATCATATGACCATCAATATAGAATCTAATGAGAAGGCCTATAGTGATTGGCCAACAACTTCCACTACTATAGATCACATTTTTAAAAATGCTAGAAATTGGATTCATCGGGGCTAACAAAATAAGTGCCCTTAAAATCCTGTGACCTTCATCATTGCTAAAAAAAGCACTGATAAAGGACCTATTTATCAACATTAAAATAAAGGAAATGATAAATTACACCTTTATGAGTGTTTTTTAAAACTGATAAAGTGTGACTTTATCAGTGCTTGTTTTAATGCCGATAAAGTAATTATTACCTGTTTGAGCTAATTAAGAGATTAAAGTAGACCCAACTTAGGATGAGGGGGAGAAATATCAAGTTTTTTTTGTTTTTGGGACAATGGAAATGGAAACTGATAGTATGAATGCGGAATACACATTGGATGTTGTGACTCTCTCTGATCAAAGAAGGATAGTGTGAGTGGTTGTCTCAATTGAGATTCCAAACTAGGTGATGCTAGAACTAAGGAAGCAGCTCAAGAAGTGGAATTTGTGGAGCACCAACTGTTATTCAAATACATGTGATTGATGTTGTTTGACATTTGGTTATTTAATTTTCTACCATGATAGAATATTTAACTAATGTTATCACTAGACTGGTAAGTATTGGTCAAGAGAGGACCATTACTACTGTCACTAGAGCCATTCTCTTAGCTAAAATATATCTACCTAAAGAATCTGAATAAAGAGTAAAAATATAAATCATTCAATTTATTGGGAATTAATGAATTTTTGGGTTCTAATGAGGAGGATACCATAGTAGAGTAAAATTCATCATTTGTAGCTATGAGGAAAATGAAGAGAGGTTCACCTGCTCCTTCTCGAGTCTAATAGAATCAAGATATATAAGATAATAAAGTTGTTAAAGAGAACCATGAAAGTCACAGAGCATCAAGAATTTGTGTCACTTTCTCATGTTGAAGTTTAATTTAGTATCTCTAAGGTTCCCACTACTAGTGTTGAAGTTTGTAATGTAAGAATTATATCCCAATATGATGAGATAATGGATAAAGTTAACTTTTTAAAGACTGAGTTAATGGAATCTCAATATGAGGTCAATATTATTAGAGAAAATTTAGTTTCAAAGGTTAATTTAGATATTTTAAAGAATATGGTGGTGATCTATTTTGAATATATCAATAGAATATCTACTGCTTGAACAATTTTTTTAAGACTAAATTTGATGGCCTGGAGACCTTGTACCAATCAGTTTTGGATGAATGTATGAGAGATTCTTATGCTGAATCACTAGATAAGGGATCATGGGATCAATATTTTATAGAAACCATGTTTTAATTCATATCTCAGGCCATTGAATCCTTTCTTTCTAGAATTACATCAATGTAGTGTGAGTTTTTATCACTTGGAATTTTTCAAGTTGTCTAGAGAGACTTGGTTGTTGAAGTTTAGAGCATACCTATCATTACCAGAAGCATTATCCATGGGTTGGATCAGTTACAGAGAAAATCCAGTACTTTACTTCAGGAGAATGTTCTATTAATTAAGCACAGATCTGTGAAAGCTCAAAATAATGTTGGTTTCATTGTTACAGGTCTTGGTAATATGGTTGGGTCATTTTCAATTAAATTTTCTTATTTAGAAGATAAGATTTCCATGATTCTCCTGTTGGTTGTAAATTCTATGTTATAATAATCTACTTCAGGGGAAGAAGATGTCTTTGCATAGCCAAAGGATAATCATGCTACCTCTAAGGGTAAATAATTAGTTGTGGTTGGTTCTCGGTCAATCCTAGTTACTTATTCTCCTTCAACTAGTACACCCAGTTTTTCTAATTCTCAATTGTATATGATGAAGATGTTAATTCTTAGTTGTGCGAAGAAGGAATATATACAGAATTATTTCACAAATTTAGATCAGAATTTATGTCATGGATTCATTACTTTTCTGTAATTTTTCAAGAGTGATGTTGTGTAATGGATCGATATGTGTACATATGATTTATTTCAATTATGAGGTAGGTTTTCATTAGTAACTGCTATTATTGACCATTATTCTACAACATCTTAGCAGTTAAAGGAAAATTTTGATTCTTATCTGATTTATGCTAAATAAAATTAGAAGCTTGGACCTAAAACTTTGATGATTTATTCTATAATCTCAACCAAGTTTCCTTTCACTATTACCAACCATTTTTATTTATCATGATCTTAGGATGCATCTTTTGATATCCAATCCAATACTGTCAGGATCGTTCCTTATGATTGAACATGACTTGGAGTCCAATTTGGTTCAGATTCTCCTCTCTAAGATATTTGTGGAGAGAGCATGGATTCCCCTTTTCCTACCTTGTCTTTACCTCTAGACTAACCATAATCATTCAAGAAACCAACCCTAAAATATAATCCTATTAATCCCAAGAAAAAAGGATAGATTTTATTTCATATTTCTATTTTATTTGACTGATGATATTTCATGGTTTCTATAAAACATTTGAATGGTTGATCATATTCAATATTTATTCATAGATGTTTACTGGTTATTATTTAAATTGTTTAAATTGTTTTTTTATATGTTTATCCTTTTATTCTTTGAATATTCTTTATTTTTCTTTCCTTTTGTTTATGTTTTGTTTCATTGAATGTTCAGTCCAAATTCTATTCAAATTGGGTACATACTACTCTAACTGTTGACACTTGTTCATGTGAAATAATTAATGTGTTTTTCTTATGGCCTTTCTTCTTTTTTGATATCACAAAAAGGGGGTGAATATAGTGAAAACTTTGTTTATGGGAGAAGAGATCACAATAATTCAAAAAAAATACTTCTAATTAAATATGTGTTTACATTATTTTTTATCATTTTATGGGTTTTTTATCATAAAAAAGGGGGAAATTGGTGGACAAACATGTTATTCCAACATATCTCAATGTTTCATGTGTTTTTATGATACAAACAAATCCCTATTTTTTACTAATTAGAATATCTTATCTATTTTGGTAATTTATTTTAGTTATCCTTAAAATGAATGAGTGGTTGGTTGAATAAATTTCAAAGGAATTTATATTACAAAAATAATGCATCAAAGGCACTTATCCTGTGAGTGTAAATTCAATTATTCTTCAAACATTGATATTTAGATTTTTTTTAAATAACTTTATCTTATGTGAAGAGTTTACCTTAAGTGTTAAATAATTATCTTATGAAGTGAACTTCGTACTTGCAATGGAATTTTAGTTTGTTCTAGAGTATTTTATCTTATAAAAGATCAGTGAAAAAGGGTTATCTTACTATGTAATTAAATTATCTTATATAAAGTACCATCATAAATTAATTATCTTATGAATATTAAGGAAATCGTATAAGTAGTTATTTATCTTATGAATGTTGAATATTAACTTATTATACAAATGAGAAAGGATTTATCTTACGCATAATATTTTATCATATGAAGAAGAATCATCTTACCTAAATAGTAAACCCAGATCAGTTATCTTATACACTGGTGTTTTATCATATGAATCTATTTATATTTCAATAATGGAATTATCCTATGATAAAAGTGGTTTCATACTATCATCTTATATAGGATCATTATGTTTAGACTTGTTATCATTGGAATTACTTTTGATAAGTCAACTTATGATTTTATGTGCATCATAAAATGAGTTTTCTAAATGAGTAAAGATCTATTTAGACAAATCATATTTTTTCCAAGAAGATAAATATCTAATGAATATGAAACCTATAGTACTCTAACATCCTTGTTCATTCCATATTTGGAAAATAAATACACATTCTATTAAGAGATTGTTGCTTCAGTTTTTCAAATTGATTATTAGTTTGACCATTAAGAATAAGAAATGTTCTTAGTTCAAATTCCAAAATATGAGATATAAAAAAGAGGTATTTAGGTGTATGCAATACATATTCTATATATGATAGATTCTATACAGTACACGAGACTTTCTCTACTATTGTGTGCCTATAATATTATATTTTTCAAATGAAGAACATCCAGAGATTCTCATTAAAGATACACTTTTCTTTGTATGTCTCTTCATTATCTATTATTTTATTCTTACAACTATGTTTTGAACATATATCAAACCTTATTTTCATCCTTTTATCAATTTTCACTCATTGTGATAAAATTTGATAAGACCATGGATCAATATTGTAAAGGGAGATCCTAGTTGAAAGCTCTTGGACCTTTGTAATAAGTAACAACTACTTTCACTTTATTGGGTAGCCCCTAAAAAGAGGTTTGTTATAGTGAAAATCACCAAACTCATGAAGTGTAGTGTTGGTGGAGTGGACTAGGGGATCTTTGTGCCTCGAATTACTATAAATTATATGTGTTTTATCTTTCTCTCTATTTTTTCATCCAGTTTCATATTTTTGATAAGAGAATATTGTAATTGATCAGTCTAAAAGAGAGGGAAGTTTTTAAGCTAATAAAATTGCAAGAACACAATTCACCCCCACTCTTGAGTCATTAAACTATATTTTATTAGACCAACGCTTTAGACATAGAGGATTAGGATAGAATTGGTAATGATAATGAGGCTAATTCAATGGATGAGGAAATCAATGGGTCTGTAGGTAAACCTCCATAGGCTAAAAAATTATTTTTCAAATAAACTATAACCAAATGGAAAAGAAAATAATTGATTCAGACGGATTTATCATACCTTATCCAAATAAAAAACATCCAGGGAAGGATTACTCAACCATGTAAAGGAAATTTATTACTAGATACTATGGTATTCATCTTGAGGATAAAAGGAATGAGGATAGTCAAAATGGGTATCACTTACCTTCAAAGTTGGCTAAGAATAACCTTGTTGGAGAAATTGATTATAAAACCCCCTCAGTGATGGTTGAGGAATCTAATTCATTTATTGACTCTTACAGTGATGATGATGATGATTTTGTTTATCCTAATTTAATAAATGATCATATGCTAAAAGGATGTATGTTGGGGGATATATTATCTTATATTGATAACCAATATATAAAAGTTCTTGATAAATACAGGGAAGGTGACATCGCTGGGGAGGATTATCTCCATATTAGAGAACAGATGATCACTAAATTTGAATTTGAGTTTGACCATGAACCTAATTTTAGGGATATCCCTTGGTAATGATTTTACTTTAGGATTTTTTTCGACTTCTATCTAATGTGGCTGGATTATTTTTAGCTTGTGATCCTTTGGATTTTGAAATTATGAGTTGAGTTTTATTTGGAAGTGGTAATTGGTTTGTGAACTATCTCAAAGATCTATGCTGCTTTTCTTGGATTCTAACCATGTGATTGTTCTGAGGATTTATGGTCGTGGCATGATCTATAAATGATGAATTCAATTGGTTTTTATATTGGTACAATAGTCTAAATTATGAGGTTCAATCAGGATAGTGGTAATGGATGTCCTGATTTATAGATTGTTAACCGCATAGTCAAGAATGAACTACTACTACATTGGTGCTATTAGATTTACCATGGAGAAAATTGTGAGTGGAGATTGGGAACTCCATGCATAGCTTTGTTCTGGTTTTTGTAATCTATTGGTTTATGTTGTTTTGTGAGGAGGTTGATTTTGAGGGGAATTATTAGAGGATTTGTGTTTTTTCTTATCTAAAGAGTTGCAGCATTGAGGGGACTGGTCTAATGTCTAATGAAGTCTTCCAAATCATGACATCTATATTTTACTAATGATGACATGGCTCTTACCTGTCACTTTCTTGTATGATGACTTGGATAACTTTTTTACTTTTGATATTTTAATTTGTAATCTTTAGTTTCCTAGTTGTTGCAACCTCATTGCACCTCATTCTTTCACATTATATTTTCTTTTTCATTGATTAATTTTGGGGGTGTGGGTTGGGTCACCAACTCATGATCAAACATTTTCAGATTAATATTGTTATATATATGTAATGTTATCAATATATTTTAATATATATAAATATATAAATTAACATAAATAAATAAAAAATGATAAAAAAAATACTTATGAATTTATATACATATATAAATAAGTCCAGGATAGAGCCCGATGAACCATCCCATTATTTAATAAAAGAAAACAATACAAGGAAGAAAGATAGTGTCAGATTACAAAACAATTGTGCTCATCAAGAAAATATGATCACAAATTTTCAAAGTTCAGCAGCATGAGAATGACCCATACTATGATGGTAAAGTCATCCAACATAACCTAGATGGTTGCCTCTATCACATGGATGTTTACCACACCTCCACATCTTTTACCTCTTTCAAGGCTCTCATTCTTCATCTCAGGACATTGTAGTCAACCCTCCATTAGAAGACTGATCATTATCCATGATCTATGGTTCACTTTTCCATGAATGGTCATGAATATCCAACTCGGGATTGGAATGAATTTTATCTACAATATTGTGGGATAAAAACTTTAGGACATCAAAACAATCATTTAGACTTATTGAACCATGTTTAAATTTAGTGAAAATAATCTCAAACTTGTAAGTCAAACTAGACCACCATAGTCTCACTAAGACCTTGATGCAGCCTCTTTCACTCAAGTGCCTCGAGAGGATGTTTTCTTTTTTATTTAAACTTTTTTTCATCCTCACATTCATTAATTTTGGCCATTCCAAAATTATCCAAAATAGATTTCATTAAATCATAAAAATGAGGGGGGTATATTACCTCCCTCCTCTACTCTTAATCCATGCCATCTATTCAGAATTTAGAAATGTTCAGATCTATTTTACCCTGCTTTTCAGAGTGATCCTCTCTATCATTAGTATGAAATTCAAAATAATTAGAATTTTCCACTCCTGACTTTAACATTTGATTTGGGGTGGCGGCAAAAATCTTCAAGAGTTGTTGACCAAGTACCACAAAAAAAATTACAACAGGAAAGTCCACACACACACACTAGTCTATATATTAATGATCATTTATTCGGTTATTATTAATTGATTATAATTGTGTTTTAACGTATGTGTTTTTTTGTTTCAATATATGTATGTATGTGTATATTAATTTTATATAAATAACATTTATTTTTATTGATATATATTAAAATCATATATATAATATTGTAATTATGTTTACATATATATATTAATATAAATATACATGTGAATTTATATATTAATATTTAAATTAACATATATATATATGTTATAATGATCAATTATTTAGTTATTATTAATTAATTGTAATTATTTTTTAACTTTTTTTTGTGTGTGTTTATATTTATGTGTGTGTGTCTATATAAATATATATAAAATGCCTTTCAATTTCTTATTTAATTTAGCTGCATTTTAAAAACATGTTTAAAAGTAATTTAGTGATGTTTTAAAACATAGTTAAAAACACGGTTAAAAAATGTGGTCAAATTAGCCATGTTTTAAGAAAACGTGGCTAATACCCTATTTTTTTATAGTGTAACCTGCATCAAATCACACCAAAAAACTCTTCTTCAATTATTCTTTCATAATAATTAATTGTGGTTCTCATAGACATCATTACAATTATCCCATATTATCAAACATCCATTTCATTACCATATTTATCTGATTTTCCTTTTATGAATGGTGATTCCAACACTTAAATCATAGCAAAGGAATATAATTTATAGTAGTAATCAAACTCTCAGTAGAAACAACAATCAATCATCTACCAAATAAGAAATATAAGGGAAATATAAAAACACATGTCAATCACCTCACCCCTTCCCATCAATTTCTTTTAGTCTAATTTCTTATCTTCATTAATCCAATCCATAGTACCCCCCCCCCACCCCAATGAAAAAAAAGAGAATGTTAATTCCATATATACATGTAAATAAAAGAAAGTATCCTTGAATCCCATACCTCGCTAAAAAGATTCGAGGGAACAGTGCATAAGAATATGAGACTGAAGGGTTCACCTACTTCCAAACGCAAAAGAGATCACCCTAAAACCTAACCATTATAAACCATCATCAAACCATACTCAGATATCAATCAAATACAGAGAAATATCACTATTATAACCTCGAGGAAGAAGGCAATCAAAAATAAATAAGGAAATGAGATATGAGAGGTACCTTGGATCGGGAAAAAATAGTCACGTGAATCATGAGGTTTAACCCTCAAAATAGATGGATATAAGGTAATAAGAAAGGACCTAGGATCATCTAGAGTTAAGGGGAAATGAGTAAAAGTCAAACCAAGAAATACCAACCCCCTATTTATAGAAGATACCTGAAAAGCCTTCACCGTAGCATTTTGACTCTAACCATGGCCATGGTATCCCAAGTTAAAGCCAGATCCAAAGGCCCGGCCTTTAAAATGTCATATCTCTTTCAAAATCAGTGATCATTTCTCCCATTTGAAAACTGGCCTGGCCAACACCATGATGTGATAGTACCCAACACATCTGTGGTTTATTTTTTCCACATCTCCCTTCAATCATACACCATGGAATGGAGAAATTATCATCATTGTTTCCAGCACACCGTGAATCATTCCATGGCATGGGGAAACTATACTTGCCATTTTCAAAACACTTGCACTACCCACCCTCTCCTCCACACAACACCGCCATGGATCTTGAAAAGGTCATTTTATCCTTCCCCGTTTCCCATAGAGAAACCCTTGAGACACCATACTCAAGGTAACTACCACCATGTCATGTTACACTAAACCCTATTTTACATAGGTGCTCCATTAAGACCTACCCAAGATCAATGCTCACTGAAAGACCCATCCATGTGGTGTGGAGAACCACTATGGTAAGAACACTTTCCCAGAATTGGTGCTTCTAGCATGACTTCACTAACTCTCTAAAATGAGCAACCTACCATGCTCATAGCACCACCACGACCTCCATCGCGCCGTATAAAATGGGTGTTTAGGACCCCTAGAGATCCAAAAATCACCCCTCTTCCTTCGAATCACCTTCAAGCTCCCTCTTAACGCTCTCAAAGCCTGAAAAAAACACAATGTAAAGGTCCAGGGAACCCGATTCATCCTAAATACACATGTTTGCTGGTAGGAATATCCAATGACACGTATAACATGTAGAATTCCTATTGGAGGGTCTTTCTTCCTAACCTCTGTTCTTGTAGATTTCCAATTATGAACTTCATGAGAATAAGTCATAATTTATTTTAAGCCTCCAGATCCTTATAATAAAACATCATCTATGTCTTATCAGATAAATGACATCCAAACCGTAGAACATATGTTTAAGAATATTTTCATAGCACTTCAAGGTTATCATTATAGCTTGGAACTGTTAGAACTTTTTTATGCGACAAATACTCTAAGGACATTATCACATTAATGTTACGAAGAAGAACACTCTTCATCTGATAATATATATTATTATTTGGGTCTTTCAATATACAGGTGATCGAAAGTACAAAGTTAGTTAGTTTTAGGGCACCAACTCCAAGAGTATTTACACATATACATACTTACACACACATACATACAAACATACACATATACATAAATACATACAACACACTTATACAACACACTTATACATATATACATACACATATACATATATATATATATACACAGATATACATATGTAGATATACATATGTAGACATAAATACATACTTACTTAAATACACATTCATATTTTATATTTATACATATATTGGCCCCCCATTTTTTCACTATTTTTTCTTTCTTTTATTTTACAGTGAGCCTTTTAGGCCATATCAAACAAGATTCTTGTCACAACATCAACAATTATACTAATATATATTTATATTTATTTACATATATTTATATAAATATACTTAAAGAAATATATGTTCATTTATGTATTTATATAATTACTTTTTTGTACAAAAACCCCACCTGACCCATAAAATTCATGTTCTCCTCATCGTAGCCCTCTCCCCCATCGAAGTGGGTACCAGACCCCAGGTCTCGAATGCGAACCACGACCCGAGTGGGTAAAAATGGCTTCCCCATGTTGCCCTGCACTATCGACATGTTAATTCATGAGGTGGTGTAATTATGACAGTGAGCATAACTAGCGGAAATCAAATCTCGAATATCGAAGCTCCCAACATAAGACCCTAACCACTACCCCCACCCCCGGGGCATATTTATATAATTATTAGTATAAAATTTAATATATTATACTTATATATATATATATTTGTTAATTCATTTAAATACATTATTAAAGTTTTTTATTTATTAATATAATAGTTTTTGTTATATAAATTATGAAAACGAAACTGATAATAATTTTTTATTTTAATATGAATTATATTTTTAAATATACATTTTATATTTAAAAATATTTTAATATATTTATAGATTTTATAATATATAATCATATATATATAAATATATGTGAACACATAGAGATAATTATAAATATATATGTATAGTGTAAATATATGTGTGTATTGTAATTTATATAATATGAATAGAAATATATAAATTTAAATATGAACCATGTTTAATGTATTTATATATTTATTTGTACAGTCCATATCACTAACATTCACAATGTGTGTGTGTGTGTGTGATTTTAATTTTATAGCAGCTGAGGTTTGGTTTAGTGGCAAACACTTTGTAATCCTACATGAAAAATTTGGGTTCAAATCTAAGAAGGGGAAGAATTTATGTATGTACGGAAGGACTACAGTGGTACTGTAGCAGCAGTACTATTCTTCTGATTGGTGCTTTCGAGCCATGTATTGGGCTTTTTGGCCACTAGGTCTATGAGCAACCAATGTTAGGTAGCTTGGCGGTACAATAGGACCAGGTCGGACGTCACGACGTGACTAGGAAGGCGACACGACATGAAAACACACAAGTGTCACTGGGTGGGTGACTTGAAAGGGCGATAAGTGCGTTGACACTTGTCATCCTTCCCTCTGCCCATACAGATTTCTGATGTGGGGTGATGGGGTGTCCTTCCAAGGTGAAACTGTGGGCAACACGGCACAATGATTGTTGGTAGGGGTGATGTGATGTGCAGACTAGTGACATTACTGCCTGTGTGACCAAACAGATGACGCAGTGCGACTGACAGACAACGCAACATGAAGACATGCAGGTGTCGCTGGGTTGGTGGCTTGAAAAAACGATAGGTGCATTGGCACCAATTTACTGGGCCTCTACCCACCTGGATCTCCAGCGTGGGATTGTGGGGTGACACAAGCGACACTACCACAAAAACAGTTTTTCGCAGCGCCCCCCTTTATCAGTGCTAACGAAAAAGCGCTGATAAAGGGCCCCCATTTATCAGTGCTTGTTTAGTAGCGCTGATAAAGGGGGGCCTTTATCAGCGCTTTTTTTAAAAGCGCAGATAAAGGGTCGGCTTCAAAAAAATTTTAAAAAAATATATTAATATATTAATATATAAATATACTTATATTGATATATAAATATAATATATAATTTTTAAATATATTTTAGATAACTATAAATGTACATTTACATTATTATACATAATATATAAGATATTTAGTGAAAATGGCTTCTTAAAAAATTAAAAAAATATTTTTAATTAATAATTTGCTAATCATTATGGAGTAATAGTCATTTAATAACAATTTGAAGACTAAAAAAATTAAAAAAATTAAAAAAAGATCCAAAATATGTTGAAAACGCAACTCAAACTTCAAACGGCCATAACTTTTGATCCGGGTGTCCGTTTGAGCTCTACCACATATCAAATTGAAGCCTGCGATGAGCTCTACGTCGCTGTGACCCGGGAGGACCTCGACCAAGCGTTTTTTGAGGCCAAAAGAGGCCCAGAAGGCCTCCAAAACTGAGTTTTTTGTCGGGGTACCCAGATTTTTTAACATTTTGTGGATTTTCAAACTCGTTTAAGGGGGTATTATTGGCTTTTTTTGGCGGGGACTGAATTTATTCCAAGGTATTACATTCATATTGATATTATGTCTTTGAAATTTCATCCTTTTTTATAATGAACTGCTATTTATAATCAAATATATAACTATATGTACATATTTTTTATATATTCGCACCTAAAAATTAAATTTTTTAAATAAATAATTAAACATATTTACATATAAAATATATTAGCTTTATCTAAATAATAACTAATATCCATTTTATTTAAAATACCAATATATGAATATTTATATACCTATATATTAATCTAACTATATATATATTAATCTAACTATATATATATATATATTAATCTAACTATATATATATATTAATCTAATAATTATATATATATTAATATAACTATATAACTATATAAATATATATTCATATAACTATATATATGTTAATATAACTATATATATGTTAATATAACTATATATATTAATATAACTATATATATATATATTAATATAAATATATATTACTATACGAATAAATATAACTAAATATATATATATATAGATATAGATATATATTAATACCACTATATATATATATTAATATTACTACATATATTATAATATAACTATATATATATTAATATAAATATATATTACTATACGAATAAATATAACTAAATATATAAATATATATATAAAAAGATATCATGAATTGAAAAGCAAATCAAAATAGAGTAGTGGTAAGGGCTTAAGTGCGCAGGGGGGTCTCGAGTTCAAATCCTGGTGGAGGCAGGGGTGCGCGCGCATGGGGAATATTTGAGCAAGCGCTGTTAAAGGGTGGAGGGGGGTGTGTGGGGTGCTTATAGGGGCCGAAAAGCACTGTAAAATGGGGGGTTCAAGCGCTATAAAAGCCCCCCTGATTGGCAGTATTTTTTAATTTTTTTTAAATTTTTTTAATTTTTTTAAAAAAATTTAACTTTTTTTAACTTTTATCAGCGCTGATAAAGGAAGCGCTGATAAAGGGCCCCCCCTTATCTACGTTGGTTTTATCAGCGCTTTTCTAGCGCTGATAAATGCCATTTTTAGCACTGATAAATGTCGTGTTTGTAGTAGTGCGATGACACGGGGTAACATAAGTATGGTGATGTAGACAAGCTGCTACAGGCATGGGGTGCAGTCCCAATTCCTCAGTGATGCACCGCAAGGCCTTGGGACCATGTAATGGGCTTTCAACCCCATTGAGCATTCGAGTCAATTTATAATGGGTTAGCTTGATTGTGGGTCTATCAGTGGGGGATGAGGTTTGAGTCTTGTTAGCCCCATTATATGTGTGTGTGTGTTTCTTTTGCTTGTAGCCCACAAAACCTTAAATAAATAGGTATATATATATTAATTATATTTTTCTAAAAATATATATTTATTGTTATATAAATCTTATTTTAAATATATAAGCATGTACACGCATGTTTAATTATAAATATATTAATATATACGGACACACACATATATAATTATAAATGTGTGTGTGTGTGTGTTATAAGTTATATAATAGGAAAACTAATATATAAATTTAAATATGAACCGTATTTAATGTATTTATATATTTTTTATAGTTTATATTACTTTATTTTAATTTATTTGTATATATATAATTATAATTAAGTATATAATTATAAATAAGTATAAATCAATACATATATATATATATATTATTTATATAAATATATATACTTATCATTATATAAATCATAATTAATAATATATAAATGTGTATATAAAAATTAAATAATTTATGATACCATTTATCAGTGCTAAAAAATGGTGATAAAAGGGTCGTTGTTAACATTAAAAAAAACTATCGACAAAGGATGTCCTTTTATGAATTTTTTTAGTGCTGATAAAGACTAACTTTTATTAGCATTTTCCAAAAACACTGATAAAGGTCTTTATTTATCAGTGTTCTCTCAACGCTAATAATGATTGTCGCCGTTTTTTCACAATTCTATAGTGATGGAAGTCTTCAAAAACATGGGTCTAATGATCCAGACCAAGGAAACAATATCGGATTGGTGTGAAATGTTGGATAATGACAAGAGATTAATTTTTGAAATGTAGGAAGTGATGTCACATCAATTTGAGTTGTGGTTTTTATGGGGAGTCTGAAAACACATTTTTAGTGTTTTAAAACTATAAAATGTATGTGTGGCGGTCAAAACCTAGAAAAAGATCATGAATTGACATGATATCATAGAATAATGATCATTGAATTATTTTTTATGTGTATGACCAGACCGTTGAGACAGAGCCCGACATCGCAATGTAAGAAGTTGCAAACATAAGAAAATTCACCCGAAGGATTTTTCATACTTGAAGGAATTTTACAACACATAAAGCATTTTTTAGACTCGTACTCTCACTTGAACTCACCGTTGTGTTGTACTACCAATCTTGGGAATCGAGAGACGCCACCTAAACTCAGAACCAAAAATAATTTTGATACATGACTTCGTCACCATCTCTTCACACGCCATCACCGACACTTCATTTTTCATCATCAACACACCATCGTCTTCACTTCATTTATCATCGCCTCACTTAGTTCGCCATCATTGGCACTTGGGCAATCGCAAAGGTGGCGCCCCCTTCACCATTATCTGTTGGCACCTACATCTTGGGTATCTCCCTTCACTTTTTCTCCTCTCTTGCCGCTGTTCTTGTAGCCCTTTGTTCGTTACTCACCGATTACCCCAACTGCCCTTCGTTTTTCTACGACATGCCTCCATTGGAATTTATAAGAAGCATCAATCTACTTTTTTTCTCTGTGTGCATTGTCCACTATTCCCGCAGCAGCATGCCTTCTCCACTATTCTTGGGTGTGTGTGCGTCTATTGTGGTGCCCCGCAAACGCCGCTCCAAACTTTCTGCTTCCCACCCTCTTGCTTTTTCAGTAGGTTAGCAAGCCACTTCTCCCCAATTCTCATGTCACTTCCTCATTTCCGATGCCTCATTTTTTTTTTCATTTCAAATTTTAAATAATCCCAACACAGATGACACGTTAATCCCATGTGTTGTGTGCTTGGAATGAGTGAAAAAACGGTTTCTAAGATATCAAACTCTTCAAATATTTGCGTATGAGGGTCTAAACCAAGAAAGCGCGCTGGAATTGGCATAAAAATCTTAGGATGACGAATGATGATTAATTTGTCAAATGTAGGAATTGATGGTACATCAATTCGAGTTACAGAATGACCAGAAATGTATTTTTAGTGTTTTAAATTTCCAAAATGTATACGTAATGGTCAAAATGTACAAAATTGCAACGAATTGACATGAAATCATAGAAAAATGTTCGTTCAATTATTTTTTACGCGTATAAGGAGACAACACTTCAATCCAACGTCTGTGATGTGATGCGTAAACACAGATAGCCGCAACGACATAATGGTTTGCAGAAGAAGGAAGGAAAGAACAAAAGAACAAAAAGAACACAAGACACAATGATTTATATGGTTCGAGAAATGATCTCTACGTTCATGAAGAGGCAGGAATTTCATTACGATCGAGAGCAGAAATACATGGTGATTTCAAAGTTTTAGACGCATGCATAAACCCTAACTTGAATGAGCTAATAAAGAAGATGGTGCAACTGTGCCAGCAACCACACAGTAAGTCCATTGTGCTACAATAACCGGTAGCTATAAGTTCGTGGAGCTACATTACCATAGTCTCCAAAGTCTGAAATGCTGCAGTAACCATGTCAAAGTCCGCACTACTACAGTGCTCTGTCGGTATCGTTTGATCAGCTCTGCTACAGTCAATTAAAGATGCTACTGTGCCCACTATTTGGGTCAGGGGTCTTCAGCCCCCGCACCCCTGAACAGGGACACACTACTCCCCTATAACTACCAGTGGCATCACCGTGGAGGTTGAACTGTGAGAGTTACGATCTAATGTGCAGGCTAGGCCACTAGAAGTTGACCTAACTTCATTCAAACGGATCACACTACACCATTCCAACATGGTGTGAATGAGTGAAAAATAGTTTAGAGTAAAAAAATGATTAACAATTAATACATTTAAAAACAAACTGATTGATTTTTTTACTATACTAAATCTTGCATTAAATAATATAGTTGGTTCTATTTTTTTTTATTTTTTTGTAAACTTTTATTTTAAATTTATTTGAATTTCAATTAAGAGATAGGTGTCGAGTTCGAAGAACATTCTAATAAGGTTAGATTTTAGATGAATAAATAAATTATATGCGGTGTAAAAAAAGTTGAATTTTTGAATTATGTATGCTTTTTTTTTAATACCAAGTTGAGATGAGTATTGAAATATTGTAAATTAAAAAAAATGCTTAGAAACCATTATATGACGGTCGCTATAGCCTCTAATGACAGGGCCTATAGTGGTGGACCAACGACGACCACTACTAATCAGACTTTTAAACACACTAGAAATAGGCTTTGTTAGCGCTGACAAATTAAGCGCCCGTAAAAGCTTATTATTTTTATCATCGCCAAACAAAATCACTAATAAATGTCGTCTTTGTCACCACTAAAACAAAAGTACTGATAAATGCAACCTTTACAGGTGATTTTTTTAGCACTGATAAAGGGTGTCTTTATCACCAGCTTTTGTAGTGCTGATAATTATGACATTTATTAGCGCTTTTGAATTTCAATTAAGAGATGAGTGTCAAGTTCAAAAAGGGTCTAATAAGGTTAGGTTTTAGATTAATAAATTAATTATATGTTGTGCAAACATATGTTGAATTTTTCAATTATGTAAGATTTTTTTATTATCAAGTTCAGATGGGTATTGAAATATTGTAATTTAAAAAAATAACATTTAGCAACCATCATATGATGGTTGTTATAGCCTCTAATGAGAGTGCCAATAGAAACAGATTAGTGACGACTAGTACTACATATCACACTTAAAAACGTTAGAAATATGCTTCATCACCACTGACAAACTAAAACACTCTTAAAAACTCACGACTTCTATTAGCGCTCAACGAAAGCGTTAATAAAAGACATCTTTATCATCGCTAAAATAAAAGTGTTAATAAATATCACATTTATTAATGTTTTTTCAGCGCTGATAAAGAGTGTATTTATCAGTACGCGTTTTAGTGGTAATAAAGGTGACATTTATCATCGTTTTTGTTTAGTGATGATCAGATTCAAAAAATATTTTTTAAATTTTTTTCGTTCAACCCACCTCTTTTATCAGTGCAATGTGCATAGTTTGTAGCATTGTTCAAACCTGCCCCATTTATCAACGCTTTCCAACCTTTTTGTCAGTGTGTTTCATGCCATGCACCTTTGCTCACACCTGGAATCGAACACCTGACCTTTGCTTTCAGAGTCTAATGTATTTACCATTGTACCATCAAGATTTGTATAATATTTTATGATATATATATATATGCATCCAGGGTGCAGTTTATTGGTAGCTTCCCCTGAGGGTCTCGGCGAGGTCTTGAGTTCGAGTCTCGCCGCCTGATTTTCTTTGTAATGTAGTCCCTTTCCCTAAATAAACCAAGACTTCGGGCTCAACTTATATATATATATATATATATATATATATATATATATACACATAATTCTTTTTTATTTATATATTTATTTGTATAATTATATACATTTATATAATTATTTTTAAGTACGTTTTAAAAATATATCTATATATTGTATATTTAGATATAAATTATATATATATTTATGTATATATATATTTATATGTATATATGTACAAATATATTTATACGTATTTACATATAACTGTTTATTTAGATTAGAAAATCATAATGTATTTATAAATATTTATTGTAAATATGTTTATATACTATATATTTATAAAAATACATTTATATATGATGTATTTACACAATATTGACTATAATATTCATATCATTGTGGCTTGAGAATAAATTTAGTCTACTCAAAAAATACATGAAGTCCCTCTCAAACAAAGTTGAAATTTCATCTAATGTTCAAAAATTAAGGCATCCAAACAAAAAACTTGGTTTTGAAGACCTTGACCTTTTTTGAACTTGAAAAATGATGATCCCCCCCCCCCAGTCACTACGATATAGATTTTTTCGAAAATTTCGATTTGATATGTGATAAAGTGTTTGAAGTCATGTTTTAAACTTATCTTAGATTGTTCATTAATTTATTGAATTTTCATGTCGTTCAATTGTTATTAAATGACTACTACTTGATAATAATTGACAAATTACTAATTAATGTTATTTTTTAATTATTTTATAGGTCGTTTTAACTAAATATCTTATATATTAAGTGTAAATGTAAATTTAATTTTATATAAATCATGTTTTATTAGTGTTGATAAATGTCATCATTTATCAGCGTTAAAAAAAAAATCGGTTATCACCTATTGAGGCTTTTTTTATGGTGATAAACCGTAATCTTTTTCAGCCATTTTAAACATCATTCGTAAAGATATCTTTATTAGTGTTTTTATTAGTGATGATAAAATATAAACGTAAATATTGATCGTTAAAATTGGCTGAAGGTCCCAGCTAAATACCGGTTTTGGACGTCTGGATCGGTGAGCTGGACACCAACGTGTAGTTAACGTGTGTAGGCATTCCTTAGCTTTTTTCATCATTGATAATTGTGAGAGAGGGATAGTCTTCCAGAAGATTTTAGAATTGAAGGATGGCATACGTAAATCTAGAGTTTCAGATATATTATCTTATTTATTAACCTAACAGTTGTTGGGTTCATATTAATATATACATTTTTTCCTCAACAACAAAAGGTTGGTTAGCCTAATATACCGGTAATAGCAGGTGACGGAATTGATGCCTTACGGACGAGCAGCGAAGTGGAAGCCCATCAGGGTTGGTGAAGTTGGTCACGGACGGAAATTTCGGAAAGATTCTTGAGAATAACAACGGCGCTGAAAGGGAGAGATTGACGCACGAACTGACCGCTTTTGAGGCCCTTTGCTTGTGGGTGTTCCCTCCACCTACTTTATTCCAATCTCTTTTCAAAAATCTCTGCATGCTTCAATTTGGTGAACCATGTGTTTGGCCTCATGTTGGAATATCTATTAACAAGTAAAATATCATACCTTGTTTATTTTTTTTAAACAAGTTTGATTTTTTAACTACAAGGACATGTACATGTTTGAATATTGGTTATTCTTTTTTTTTTCTTTCTTAAGCTGAAAATGACCATTATATGGTTGGTGATAAATGAACATGTTTTCTATGTTTGCTTTTTCGTTACCACAAAACTCGTCCATCTCAACGCTAAAAATGAGTTTCGTCAATGCAAAAAGTGATGACACTAGCATTTGACTTTTAACAACGTTAAAAAATTGATGATAAAACAGATCTTTATCATCATTTTTGTAGTGTTAATAAAGTTCATGACACAGCCCTGCAACAATCCTATAATAGAAACAAATTAGATAAATATAATCAAATTGGAATGGTGAAATTACAAAAACCCAAATTAAAATATAAATATTACATTGCACTATCATTTCAATTCAAAATTTTCATACAAAATATTTAAATTGATGTGACATTTACAATTCATCACAAAAAAATTACAACCCAATGTACAACATCATAACTCTTATAGCATGCTTTCTCCAACGATCAACCTTCGTACAAAAGTTTGTCCCTACAATAAAACCAATGTTTATTTTAGTAACAATATATAAAAAAATAAACAAATTATAATTTTAATGTTATATAATTCACATTTGATAAATTATATTGTTAATTTCTAAATATATTAATGATATTATCAATTATACTTTTAACTATATTATTAATGATTATATTGTTAATTTTATATTAATTATTAATTACACTATTAGTTATTATGAATTATTAATTACATTGTTAATTAATAGTTTATATAAATTATATTGTTAATTGCTGAATATATTAATGATATTATCATTTATTAATTATCTTAATTACTTAAATAGTTAATAATTATATCATTAAACTAAAACGACATTTTTATATTGAAGACACGTACTTTGACTCATACCAGACACATCATGTATTAGATTGATGCACAGTCGATTCCTACACGCCACAAATGAATTATGGATTGTTATCCTAAAGTTTGAAAATAATTTAAGCTTGTTTACTCAATTTTGACAACATGACACATGTTTTAAATTAAAACGACACTTTTATATTAAAACCACACACTCAAAGTTATACCAGCCACATTATGTATTGAATTGATGTGCAGTTGATTCCTACACGACATAAAAGAATTATAAATCATTGTCCTAAATCATCAAGATAATCTGAGGTTGTTTACTCAATTTTGGCTACGTGATGCGTGTTTTAGACTAAAACGACGCATTTAATGTGAAAACACACACTTTGAGTCATAACGACTACATCGTCTGTTAGATTCATGTGCAATCGATTCGTACACATTACATATGAATTATGAATCATTGTGCTAAAGTATCAAAACAATCCAAACTCTTTTACTCAATTTTGGCTATGCGATGCGCGTTTTAGAGTAAAATGACACTTTTAATGTGAAAACACACAATTTTACTCAACTTTGATTATATGATGGACCTCTTACACTAAAATAACACTTTTATATTGAAAGCACGCATTTGGAGTCATACCTACCACATACTGTGATGGATTACTATGCGGTCGATTCCTACACGTCACAAATGAATTATGAATCATTGTCCTAAAGTTTGAAAACAATCCGAGCTCATTTACTTAGTTTTGGCTATGTGACACACATTTTAAACTAAAATGATACTTTTATATTGAAAACACACATTTTGAATCATACCAGCCACATTGTTTGTCGGATTGACATGCAGTCAATTCCTACACGTCATAAATAAATTGTGGATTATTTTTCTAAAGTTTGAAAACAAGTCAAGCTCATTTTTTCAGTCTTGGCTATGTAACACGTGCCTTAAACTAAAATAACACGCACTTTGAGTCATGCCAACCACATCATGTGTGTAGATTGACATGTAGTCGATTCTTATACATCTTAAATGAATTATGGATCATTGTCCTGAGGCTTAAAAGCAATCCAAGCTTATTTGCTTGATTTTGGCTATGTGACACACGTTTTAAACTGAAATGAAACTTTTATATTGAAAACACGTACTTTGAGTCATACCAACCACATCGTGTGTTGGATTGACGTGCAATCAATTCTTACACATCACAAATGAATTATAGATCAGTTTTCTAATGTTTGAAAACAATTTGAGTTCTTTTTCTTAGTTTTGGCTATGTGACCAGCGTTTTAGAGTAAAATGACACTTTTAATGTGAAAACATGCACTTGGAACCTACCAGTCACATCATGTGCTGGATTGATGCGCGGTCGATTTCTATATGCCAAAAATGAATTATACATCATTTTTATAACGTTTTAAGATAATTCGAGCTCGTTTGCTCAATTTTTTCTATATAACGTGCGTTTTACACTAAATGACGCTTTAATATTGAAAACACGATCTTGGAGTCATACATGCCACATCATGCGCCAGATTAATGTATGGTCAATTCCTACACATCACAAATGAATTATGGATCATTGTCTTAAAGTTTGAAAACAATCTCACATCATTTGATTATTTTTGACTATGTGACGTGCATTTTAAACTAAAATAACATTTTTATATTGAAAATATGCACTTTGAGTCATACTGGAAACATCTTGTGTCGGATTAACATGTGGTCAATTCTTACATGTCACAGATAATTTATGGATTGTTGTCCTAATGTTTAAAATGAAGGACCCCGGAACATCCTGAGAGGAGAGGAGTGAATCAGGCTGTCAACGTTTTCTTTCTAAAGTGACAGATCTTGTTCCCATGTTGGTAGGAACCAATTAAACTTGTCTGATGGTAATGTGCAGTAATTAAAACATTCACACATAGCAAAACAACACAACAATTTTACTTGGTTCACCACTAAGGGCTAGTACAAGGAGCATATGACAAAAAATTGTTGGTCATACCTAAATCCACTAATCTTCACTAAATGTGGAAAATAGAAGTTTTGTCATAGACACTCTGTGCCAGACACACTTCTTTTACAATATTTTAGGGATAGCTCACTGCGTTCCTCGAAACACTTTCGTTGACTCCCCTTAGCTCACTGCCTTGGGAGGAGGCCATCCACAGTTTGTGGACTTGTAGGTCCCTTCATTTACTTGAATGCACACATCCTCAACTGTAGGTAGATACTCTATTCAAGTCCCGCTTCTACCCATAGATGTAATCTACTTTTCCATGCACTGATAGTTCACAAACTTTTCCTCTGTGAACTGACATGCTTACTCCACGAACTGCGCTACACTGCACAGCACGTGTGCTTCGCGGATCACCTCTTCCACATACCGCCTCAACATACCACCTCTGCGAACTGCCTCCACATACCACTTACACGTACCATGCTTGTGTACCACTTTTGCGTACCACATTTGCATACTGCCTCTGATTCTACGGAATTCCTTCTTCTGCGGACTGCTTCTTCCACGTACCTATCTTCCCACGAACCACTTCCTTCGTGGAATTGTCTTCCCATGAACCACTTTGGACTACACCGATTTCTTCCAGATTTCTAATAAAAATCACTCCAAGTAATGATGGGATTAGCAGTCCTTGTATAGACAAATTGTAAAGATCCAGATTTTCCATGTATTTTTTTTAATTATATGGAATTATTACGAGTCTACGAAAATTGACAGCGTGTGATTCTGAGGCTCGGTGTGCCCAGAATGAATTTCTAAACTTTTTTTAAGGTATGTTCAGTAAATGCGCGAGCGACGTTTTCTAACTTTTTGAACCGGTGCTCGGATTAAAAATCTGAGGGCACCATTGAATCCGCAGCGCCAAGACTCGCTTAAGGGAGGTTTCACTTCGACCGCAGTAAGCCTGGAGAAAAGGTTAGATTTTGGGACTTTTTAAAAGAATAATAAAATAACTTTGTTATTTTATTTGTTTCTTTTCTTTTCCTCCAACAGACAAGTGGTAGTGTGAGATCAACGACGTGTCAAGTCATTAAATGGCTTGACCCTTCAAATCCAAAGTAAAAGCGTCATTAGAATTTAGAAAAGTTCCTATTAAATGAACCCCCATAAATTCCACGATCGTTACTTACCCTCCCCCTCTCCTATTTATATGGAGCTTGGGGGGGGGGGGGGTATTGACACAACTTCAACAAACGACAAATCTCTGGTAAAGTGCCGCGACGCCCAACACTTGAAGGACGAAGTCGGTTCAATCGAGCGGTGACGAGCGACACTGAATCACGAAACGAAGGACGATGTTTGAGTGACAACGTTGGCGGCTTGTTGCGGGGACGACGGACACCGACTCTTCCTCGATCGCGGGCGTTCTCCAACAATCTTGAGGTAAAGATTTATTTTGTAATATTTTCAAGTGATTGTTGAACCCTTTTTCCTCCCACATGTTTTCAAGCTAACGTAGAGGGCGCGGGCCAAACGAACATGGCCCGGACCCACCGCAACCTTGTTTACCCTTGCTCTCTCTCCGTGAAAGACCACCGATGCGGCGACACTGATCGGCCACGATGGAAGCGGCGCGCCGTCACGCATCGCAGAAGGAGGCACGCCGTCGCGTGCCGCAGGAGGAGGTTGCGACACTATGCCACAACTGTTTGCAGAACGGCCGACATCGACATGCTGTGGAGGTGGTGTGGTGCGTCGTCGCGCGCCGCCGGTGGGCAAGGGCCACGGTCGAAGCTGTGGCAAGTGAAGAAGGCGGTCGGCCCGAGCCGGCCGCGGAAGGCGGGGGCGGAGCGGCGCGCGACAGGAGGAGGCTACGGTAGGTGCATAGCGGCGTGGCCCTCGCGCCGCGCTGGGTCGACGGACCCCCGGTCGACCGAAACGGCCGACCGTAACATGGTGGGGCAGCGCCCCACCGGCTGGCCGAAACGGCCCCGCACCCACGGGACCATCTGGGAAGACCGGTCCACCTTCTGGCGAGCCGGGCCGGACGCGGGCTGACCGAGTGGGTCAGACCCGCCCAGCGAACCGGACCCGCCCAGCGGGCCGGGCCGAACCTGCGGCCCAGTGGGCCAACACGGGTGCGCCGAGCCCCACCTGACGGGTCGGGCCAATCGTGGCCCGGGCCCGCGAACCGAATCGAGCCATCCCCGATGGGCCGGACCCAGTAAAGCGGGCCGAACCTTAGCAGGCCGGACCCGAGTGGGGTCAGGTAGACCCCGGGACCTGTTGTGTCGTGCCGGTCTGACTGAGTCGGACTGGGCCCAGACCGAACCAGTCTCTGAATAAAGAAACACCCGTAACTAATAAACCGGGTGTCCGATTGACATGATATCAGTGGCATTGAGACCCCTTTTGGGAAGCAGTCCCTTGGCATATCCCAGCGGCCCTAACCAAGTTAGGCTGGACCGAGGTGCGATCACCCCCGTTTCACAGAAAAAAGGGTGTAACTAACAGATCAGGCGTCCGATTGACGCACTGTCTATGTAATAATGACCCTTGTGACAAAGCGGTCCTTTTGAGATACTCTACTTGAGTTTTGGTGAAAATTGGAGTACGACCGGGTTGGATCGCACACGAATCCAATTGGGCATTCGACACTAAAATGCTTATAACTCACAGACCGGGCGTCTGATTGACACTCTGTCTATCACGTTCGAACCCTTATGACATGGAAGTCCTTTGAGATAATTAATTGTTGAGATTTTTGGTGTTTGAGGTATGACCGATGGCTTGAGGAGCGGTTCTCCCAGACTCAAGTGAGCTATGAGTAGGAATCCAGTGGCTGGCAGTGAGGCGGAGGTTGGAGACAGATCATATGGAGGTTAATACCGAGCGATCTTGTGTGGGTTAGCACCGATCCTGTGTGGGTCAGATCCTATGTGGGTTAGCGCTCAGCGATCTTGTGTGGATCAGCGCATACCGATCCTGTGTGGGTCAGATCCTGTGTGGGTCAGTGCTCTGCGATCCTGTGTGCATCAGTGCATACTGATCCTGTGTGGGTCAGATCCCGTGTGAGTCATTATGGGGGTTAGTACCTATTGACTCTAGGCGGGTCAGATCCTATGTGGATCATTGCGGAGGTTAGTAACTATCGATCCTGTGTGGGCCAGGCTCCGTATAATCAGCAATAGTGCCTCTCGACAGAATAAGATGATCTAGCTTCTCGACCAATCATCTGTACTTCTATGCCTTACTTATATACCTGGTGTGAGTTGAGTCTTTTATCTTCGTGGTGATACCTGTGTGGTACTATTACCTTCGTGGTGATATCTTCATGGTGTTACCTGTGTGGTACTTCAACATTCGTGGTGTTGTCTTCGTGGTGTTACCTGTGTGGTGTTACTTGTGTGATACTTCTATCTTCGTGGTGTTACCTTTATGGTATTCTTCCCTCATGTATGGGATGATTATATCTTGATAACATAGGTATATGTATGGGCATATACCTAAGTAGAGACGATGTCTATCGCTTCGTGCTTTGATATAGAGGTCTTGCTTTGTGGTTTTTTCTTTGTGGAACTCTGAGAGACCTACGGGGGTCTCGGGTTCCCTACTGAGTATCGTTATACTCATCCCTGCATGGGCTATGCCCGCACCTTGTTGTGTCTTGTGCAGACGACGTACAACGTTGATCGAGGCTGAGGGATCCAGGACTGGACGGTGCTCGGAGGTGGACCATTTGGCATGATGTGACGCATGGACTACTGATCATGAGCTATACCTACCCATCAGGTAGGATCCTCAGTGGATAATCCATGAGCTGTTTTTCTCTTTCCAGTTGTAGTTGTACTTTTCAGTTGTACTTGTACTTTTCATTTGGACTTGTATTCCGACCCCTTTACTTTTAACACACTTTTATTACAACAGTTTACTTTGTGGTTGCTTCTGGTTGTGTTCCTGGACTATGTGTCTATACAGGTTAAAAAGGCAATTCCTTCCCGTTTTAGGAATACGCCTTTCCGATGCTAGTCGTCAGCCCCTAGCCTATGGAAGGCGGGCTTGGGGTAGTCACGACATGGGCCCCGGGGGATGGGTTGTGACAAAGTGGTATCAAAGGAGTCAGTTCTTCTGAAGAACTATGACTCTGATCTTTTCTATGTGGAAATAGTATTAAGTGTTATGAGTGTTGTTTTCAGTTTGGGGAATCCAGTGTTAGTGTAGCGGCTGATGTATCCATACACTAGGACCCTGAATTCTGATTTCCGGCTCAGTGCACGAAAACACTAATTGCGTGTGTTTTGAAAAGTTTTTCTTATGATTTCTTTGAGTCAGCTCACCAAGTATAACTTGTTGATCGTGGCACACCTATTTTCTCTTAGGATTCCGCCACGTAGACAGCCAACCAGGATTCCCGAGAGAGTAAGATGACATCCCACCAAGTGATGAGGCCTCAGTGCAGGGCCCTCTTACGGTGTTAGCAACTTCGGGTGATGTACCAACAGTACCACTACCCGTTGGGAAGCCGTTGCCACCAGCCCCACCAGCAGATGATGCATACCGACTGAGTGTGCTGCACGAGTTTCAGCGGCAGAGAGCACCGATGTTCCGAGGCGAGACGGACCCGCAGGCAGCTAAGGACTGGATAGAGGCTATGGCCAGATTTTTTCGCTTGGTTGGGACACCAGCTGATCTGATGGTGATCCTAGCTGCCAGTCTCTTCCAAGGAATAGCTGGGAGATGGTGGAGTTTGACACTCCAGTTACACGACGAGGTGACCCTCACCTGGGCGGACTTTGAGGTCCTTTTCAGGGCAGATTTCTTCCTAGAGACTCTATGCTCAGTGCGTATACAGAAGCTGCTGCACTTATAGAAGGGCAGCATGACCGTGACCCAGTACTCGGCGAGGTTCATTGACTTCTCCCGCTACTCCACCGACATGGTACGAGACCCTTTCTTTAGGGCCCAGACCTTTGAGAAGGGTCTTCAATGAGAGATCAGAGCATCGATGGTATCACTCAGCATTCCGACATAGGATGGGGTGATAGAGTGAGTGCTTTTGGTGGAGACCTTCCTAACTGAGCATGCACCAACAACGAGAGCCACCACAGGATGTCAGGTAGCGAAGTCATCTATAGTAGGCAGTAGACAGATGACACATGGGCCCAAGCGGGCCTGACCTTCTGGTGGGTGACCTCATGATACATGTTTAGTGGCGAGGGGCTCACAGGATAGAGGAGAACAGTTGAGGATTAGGCAGTACTACTCGTGCAGCGGGCAGGTTCACATGGCTCACGACTGCTCGACCCGTCGTATGGACGACCAACAGATGGTCGAGGGACCACCGAGGCAGATGCAGAGGTTCGAGCGAGGAGGTCTGCAGGGCGGAGGACATGGCAGAGGAGCTGACCATGCAATAGGCGGTGGGCGGTGATTCGAGGTTCTGCCGCCACCACCTCCAGGTGGTCCACCCCAACCACAGGGAGTAGGAGGACAAGGACGCGCTTAGCTTCAAGAAGATGAGGCCTACAACCACGACACTCCAGAGAAGATTAGAGGTATGATCTGTGTTTATTCCACCCTATATGCAGTACTTATATTCACAAGTTCTAGTCACTCTTTTATTTCCACAACCCTCATTCAGAGCTCGGAGATTTCGAAGGAGTTGTTGGCTCGATCCTTATGATTAGAGACTCCTACGGGAGAAAATTCGATGATTACACACTGGTGCCAGCAGTGTGAGCTTACTCTAGGGGGAGAGAGCTTCGACTGAGATCTTCTAGTAGCGGTGTCGAGGCCTTATGACATCATCTTAGGTATGGACTAGTTACCCACATTCCATGCTCAGATTGACTGTATTAGGCGCAAAGTGCAGTGTGTCCACAAGGATGGGAGAAAGTTTTCATTCACCAGCGAGAAGGTAACCTTTTTAGCACATTATGGACTTTCCCAGAGGAGGGTGCAGCTTATCACATATCATTTGGATAGCCTTACCCTCAAAACAGTTGATGTTGAGAGTCCGAGCTATCCTGTAGTGGTGGACCAGTATGCCGATGTCTTCCTAGATGACGTTCCAGGACTTCCTCCTCGTAGATAGGTGGAATTTTACATTGAACTGTACCCCAGGACGACACTAATATCTACACCAGCATATTGGATGGATCTCGTGGAGCTTCGTGAGTTACAGGTACATTTGGAGGACTTGCAAAGGAATGGGTTCATAAGGCCCAATGTTTCTCAATGGGAAACCCTAATTTTGTTCGCCAAGAAGGCATATGGGAGTTTGAGACTCTATGTAGACTATCGGCACCTGAACCAAGTGAACGTGAAGAACAAGTATACACTTCAGAGGATTGATGATCTCTTTGATCAACTGAAGGGATCTCGATGGTTTTCGAAGATAGACCTCAGATCAGGCTATCATCAGCTCAGGGTACGAGATGAGGATGTGCAGAAGACGACCTTCACATGTTGGTATGGTCACTATGAGTTCTTGGTTATGACTTTAGGCATGACCAATACCCCTGTAGTATTCATGGGACTCATAAACAGGATATTCCAGCCATACCTCTATCGCTTTGTGGTGGTCTTCATCGATGACATCTTGGTGTACTTAGCGACGGAGAAGGAGCATGCATATCATCTGCAGATAGTTTTGGATACACTCTGAGAGAACCAGAATTATAGTAAACTCTCAAAGTTCCAGTTCTAGATAGGAGATGTTCACTTTTTGGGACACGTTATCTTGGAGGATGGGGTTTCAGTAGATCTGATGAAGATAGAGGCTATGCTAGCTTGGGAGCCACCCAGGAGTGTGACTAAGGTGCAGAGTTTCCTTGGATTGGTTGGGTACTACTGTATATTCATACCTAACTTTTCTAGAGTTATGGCACCCTTTTCAGCATTGATGAATAAGGGACTACCCTTCTTGTGGACGGAGAGATGCCAACAGAGTTTTCAGGAGCTGAGGCAGAGACTGATGAGTGCCCCCATCTTGAGGCTACCAGAAGAGGGCGTTGGGTATGTAGACTACTATGACGCATCAGGGACCGGACTTGGGTGTGTCCTGATATAGAAGCGAGCAGTGATTGTGTATGACTCTCGGTAGCTGGAACAACATGAGCATAACAATTCTACCCATGACCTGGAGTTAGAAGTAGTGGTCTTCACCTTGAAGATGTGGTGACATTACTTGATGAGAGAACATTTTACAGTTTAATCTGATCACAAGAGTCTCAGGTATATCTTCTCATAGAAGGACCTGAACCCGAGACAACGGTGATGGATGAAGTTCCTCCAGGACTATGACTTTGAGATAGTTTATACTTATGGGAAGGGGAATGTGGTAGCAGATGCACTCAGTAGGAGGTTTTGTCTACAGTTGCTGAGTGAGGCGATAGAGCAGCTAGACGCATTACAGATATCCTTTATGGATACAGATGGAGCAGCTTACCTCTAGTCTATGATTGTCACTCTCCCACTTCTTCAGCGAGTTCGAGAGGCACAGCTTGAGGATATTAACTGTGAGGCATTACATGCTCAGATATCCATAGGACAGGAACCTGATGGATTTTATGAAGGTGGGGAGAACGTCATCCTCTTTAGAGGACGCACCATGGTACTAGTGGCACTACAAGAGGAGGTGTTGAGGGAGTTCCATACATCTCCTTTGGTGGTACATCCTGGTGTGGTGAAGATGTACCAGGACCTCCAACGTCAGCACTAGTGGCCAGGGATGAAGAAAGTAGTGGTAGAGTTTGTTTCATGATGCCTCACTTGTCAGCAAGTGAAGGCCGGGCATCAGGTTCCAACAGGCTTAGCACAACCACTAGAGGTGAAGAAGTGGAAGTAGGATGGTATCTCCATGAAATTTGTGATAGGGATTCCATGTACGTCCAAGGGACATGATTCCATATGGGTGATTGTTGACCGACTCACCAAGTTGTCCCACTTCCTACCCATCTTAGAGTAGGGATCAGTAGAGAGATTGAGATGCCTCTATGTACAGGAGATTGTATGACTTCATGGGATGACATAAATGATCATCTCTGAACATGAAACACATTTTACATCTTGTTCGTAGAAGGGATTACATGAGGCATTCAGGACTCAGCTGCGTTTGAGCACCACCTTTCATTCGCAAAAAGATGGTCAGACATAACGAACCATTCAAACACTGGAGGGCATGATACGTGCTTGCGTCCTAGATTTTGGCCGTAGTTGGGAGGATCACTTGCCCTTAGTGGAGTTCACATATAACAACAACTATCACTCCACCATCAGTAGGTCACCATCCGAGGCCTTATACGATCGACCATGCAGATCACCTCTATGCTGGACAGACCTAGGGGAGTCATCACTTATGGGTCCAGAGTTAGTACGGGCTACTATTGAGAAGGTGCAGATAATCCAGGATCAGATGAAGACTGCACAAAGTAGACGGAAGTCTTATGCTGATAGGAGACGAAGACCTTTGGAGTTTGAGGAGGGAGACCATGTCTTCCTACGAGTCTCACCTCGACAAGGTTTGCGGAGATTTGGCCGGGGCGATAAGCCATCTCTGAGGTTTATCAGACCTTTTCAGGTTCTCAACAGAGTTGGCGAGGTGGTGTATCGCCTGGCTCTTCCCCCAAAGATGCACCGGGTGCATGGAATTTTCCATGTATCATAGCTAAGGAGGTACCTGCATGATCCATCATACATCATCGACTGGGGCGAGCTAGACATTGACGATGGGGAAACCTTTACGGAGGTTCTAGTGGAGATTGAGGATCGACAGGAGTGGGTCCTTCATGGATGATCAATACCTCTGGTGCATGTTCTCTGGCACCACAGGAACCTCCAGGAGGGAACATGGGAGTGGGAGGCTCAGATTCGTGCTCAGTACCCCCATTTTTTTCCTTAGTCTATGTTGTGGTTTTCGGGGATGAAAATCCCTAAGGTGAGGAAAATGTAAAGATCCGAATTTTCCATGTATTTTTTTAAATTATATGGAATTATTACGAGTCTGCAAAAATTGATGACGCATGATTCCAAGGCCCGGTGTGCCCGAAAAGAATTTTTGAACTTTTTTTAAGGTACGTTCAGTAAATGCACGAACGGTATTTCCTAACTTTTGAACCAGTGCTCGGATTAAAAATATGAGGGCACCGTTGAATCCACAGTGCCAAGATTCACTTAAGGGTGGCTTCACTTTGACCACAATATGTTTGGATAAAATGTTATATTTTGGGACTTTTTAAAAGAATAATAAAATAACTTTGTTATTTTATTTTTTTCTTTTCTATTCCTCCAACGGAAAAGAGGTAGTGTGGGACCAGTGACATGTCAAGGCATTAAATGGCTTGACCCTTAAAATTCCAAGTAACAATGTCATTTGAATTTAGGGAGGTTCCTATTAAATGAACCCCCATAAATTCCACGATTGTTACTTACCCTCCCCTTCTCCTATTTATATGGAGCTTGGGGGAGGTATTGGCATGAATTCACCAAGCGACAAAGCTCTGGTAAAGTGACGCGACACCCAACACTTGGAGGACGAAGCTGGTTCCAGCAGGTGGTCATGAGCGACATCAAATCACGAACTGAAGGAAGACATTCGGGTGACAACGTTGGAAGCTTGTTGCGGGGATGACGAATGCTGACTCTTCCTCGATCACAGGCATTCTCCAACGATCTTGAGGTAATGATTTATTTTGTTATAATTTCAAGTGATTGTTGAACCCTTTTTCCTCCCACATGTTTTCAAGCTAACGCGGAGGGTGCAGGCCAAACAAACATGGCCAGGACCCACCACTACCTTGTTTACCCTTGCTCTCTCTCCATGAAAGACCGCCGACGTGGCGACACCAATCATCCACGATGGAAGCGGCGTGCCGTCACACGCCGTAGAAGGAGGCAATCCGTCGCACGCTGCAGGAGGAGGCCATGACACTATTCAGCGGAGGTTTGCAGAACGACCAACACTGGCTGGCCGTGGAGGTGGTACGACACACCGTTGTGTGCCGCCGGTGGGCAAGGGCCGCAGTCAAAGCCACGACAGGTGAAGAAGGCGGCCGGCCCGAGCCGACCGTGGAAGGCGGGGGCGGAGCGGCACACCGTTGCACAATGCTGGAGGAGGCCGCGACTCGAGGCCGTGGTATGTGCAGAGTGGCACGACCCTCACACTGCACCAGGTTGACAGATCCCTGGTCGGCCGAAATGGCCAACCGTTACGCGATGGGGTAGTGCCTCACCGGTTGGCCGAAATAGCCCCGCACCCACGGGGCCAGCTGGGAAGATTGGTCCACCTTCTAGCGGATCGGGGCGGACGCGAGCCGGCCAAGCGGGACAGACCCGCCCAGCGGGTTGGGCCGAACCCACGGCCTAGTGGGCCAACGTGGGTGGACCGAGCCCCACCCGATGGGCTGGGCCAATCGCGGCCCGGGCTCGCAAACCGAACCAGGACAACCTTGACGGGATGGACATATTATAGCGGGCCGACCCTTAGCGGGCCAGACCCAAGCAAGGTCTGGTAGACCCTGGGACCCATTGCGTCGTGCCAGTCTGACAGAGTCGGACCGGGCCCGAACCCAATCGGTCCCCGAATAAAGAAACGCCCGTAACTGAAAAACCGGGTGTCCGATTGATACGTTGTCAGTGGAGTTGGAACCCATTTTGGGAAGCGATCCCTTGGCATATCCTGGCGGGCCTGACCAATCTAGGCTGGACTAAGGTGCGATCACCCCTATTTCATGGAAAAAGGGGTGTAACTAACAGACCTGGCATCCAATTGACACTCCGTCTGTGGCATAAGAACCCTTGTGACAAGGTGGTCCTTTTGAGATAATCTACTTGAGTTTTGGTGAAAGTTGGAGTATGACTGGGTTGGATTGCACACGAATCCAACCGGGCCCTCGACACTAAAACACTTATAACTCACAGACCGGGCGTCCGATTGACGCGCCATGTGTCGCATTGGAACCATTAGTTATGACATGGTGGTCCTTTGGGATACTTCTTCATGGAGCTTCGTGGTGATTGAGGTACGACCAATGGCTTGAGGAGTGGTTCTCCCAGAATAAAGTGAGCTATGAGTCGGAATCCAGTGGCTGGCAGTGAGGCAGAGGTTGGAGACAGATCATACGGAGGTTAGTACCGAGTGATCCTGTGTGGGTCAGCATTGATCCTATGTGGGTCAGATCCTATGTGGGTCAGTGCTCAGTGATCCTGCGTAGGTCAGCGCATACCAATCCTGTGTGGGTTAACATTCAGTGATCCTATGTGGGTCAGCGCATACCAATCCTGTGTAGGTAAGATCCTATGGTTTTCATTACGGGGGTTAATACCTATTGAATCTGGGCGGGTCAGATCCTATGTGGATTATTGCGGGGGTTAGTACCTATCGATCCTACCTAGGTCAGACTTAGTATAATTAACAGCAGTGCCTCCCATCAGAATAAGATGATCTAGCTTCTCGACCAATCATCTATACTTCTGTGCCCTACTTATATATCTGGTGTGAGTTGAGTCTTTTATCTTCATGGTGATACATGTGTGATACTTTTACCTTCATGGTGATATCTTCGTGGTGATACCTATGTGGTAACATTTCCTTCGTGGTGATATCTTCGTGGTGTTACCTGTGTGGTACTTCAACCTTTGTGGTGTTGTCTTCGTGGTGTTACCTGTGTGGTAATTCTACCTTCGTGGTGTTATCTTCATAGTGTTACCTATGTGGTAATTCTATCTTCGTAGAGTTACATTTGTGGTATTCTTACCTCATGTATGGGATGATCATATCTTGATAACTTAGGTATATGTATGGGAATATACCTAAGTATAGATGATGTTTATCGCTTCATGATTTGAGATGGAGGTATTTCTTTGTGGTTTTTCCTTTGTGGAACTCCGGGAGACCTAAGGGGGTTGCAGGGTCCCTACTGAGTATCGTTATACTCACCCCTGCACGGGCTATGCTCGCACCTTGTTGTGTCTTGTGTAGATGACATACAACGTTGAACAAGGCTGATGGAGCTAGGACTGGATGATGCTCGGAGGTGGACCATTTGGCGTGACGTGATGTAGGGACTACTAATCATGAGCTACACCTACCCTTCAGGTAGGATCATCAATGGATGATCTAGGAGATGTTTTTCTCTTTCCAGTTGTAGTTTTACTTTTTAGTTGTACTTGTACTTTTCAGTTAGGCTTGTATTCTGGCACCTTTACTTTTAGCACACTTTTATTACATCAGTTTACTTCATGGTTGCTTATGGTTGTGTTCTTGGACTGTGTGTGTCATGACCCATCCCCCGGGGCCCGTTCCATGACTACCCCAAGCCCGCCTTCCATAGGCCAGGGGCTGGCGACTAGCACCAAAAGACATTTTCCCTAAAATTGGGAAGGCATTGCATTTATAACCTGCAAACTCACGCAACAAAGAACACAACAAGATACAAACACAAGCAAACTGTATAACCCAAAAGAGTGTTGAAAGTAAAGGGGGCCAGAAATACAAGTCCAACAGTAAAGGTACAAGAAACTAAAAGTACAAGAACAACTGAAGAAAAAGGAAAACAGCTACTGGATCATCCTCCAAGGTTCCTACCTGAAGGGTAGGTATAGATCACCTCCTTAGCACTCCACGTCCATCCGTCTCATCCATGTACCAACTCGTCGTAAGTCCCACCTCCGGGAACTGTCCAGTCCTGGTACCCTCAGTCTCGATCAACGCTATCCATCGTCTGCACCAAACACAATGAAGTGCGGGCATAGCCTATGCAGGGGTGAGTATAACGATACTCAGTAGGGACCCCGAGACCCTCAAGGTCTCACAAAAACCACCAAGGATAAACCAAAAAGTATGAAATCAACAGATAACCCTACTTAGGTATATGACCATACATATACCTAAGTTATCAAGTAATCCATCTCAATCATGAGGAAAACACAGAGATACTGACTCAGCTCACACCATGATTTATTCTAGGGGTAGTATCAAGTAACATACCCAGTCACAACGTCAAACACCTCAGTTGCTGGAGAAATCCTCCTCTATCGAGTACAATTGGCTTATTGTGTCACATAGTGGTGCTTCCCACTAACCTTGGACTACTGAGGTATTCCTCCTGTCGAGTACCGTGGGTCTGTCGCGTCACCAAAGCACTCCCCACCGTGGGTCTACCGTGTCACCAAGGCACTCCCCCTCGTGGACTGCTAAGGTAATCCTCATGTTGAGTACCATGGGTCTTCTACGTCACCAAGGCGCTCCCCACCGTGGGTCTGCTGCATCACCAAGGCACTCCCCACTGGGCCTGTCAAGTCACTTCGAGTCGAGAAATGGTTAGCAGTTGTTAAGTCTTATCTAGCCACTGGGTTCCCGCACTATGCTCGCTCGTCTCTGGGAGGATCTGCTCCACAAGCTACTGCTCAATAATCTAACTGCCACGAAGTCCCACGAAGAAGTATCTCAAAGGTCCGCCATGTCATAGGGGTCTCAACGTAATGGACGGCGCGTCAATCAGACACCCAGTCTATGAGTTCTTAGCCTTTTAGTCCCAAGGGCCCGGTTGGATTTGTGTTCGATCCAACATGATCGTTACCCATATTAATCCAAAACACATTGGGGTATCACTCAAAGGGAATGACTCACTCCAAGGTTCCCAATTCCACTGACAGTTCATCTAACGGACGTCCGGTGTCAAAGTTATGGCCAAAAGAATGTAATTGGGTCGTTGTGAGCTAGGGTCCGGTCTGACCCAGTCGAACCGACTCAGCCCGACCCGTACTAGGCTGAACCAGTTCGGGTCGACCCGACCTGAACCGCTGGGTTCGGCTCGGCCCGCTGGGCGGCCCGACCTGTTGGGTTCAGCCCGACTCACTGGATGACCCAACCTACTGGGTCTGGCATGACAGGCCGCGAAGGGCTGCAGAGGGCTGTGGGTGGCCGCGAGGCTGCGGAGGGTGCCGTGAGGGGGCGAGGCCGCGGGGTGGCTCGGCCGGGGATGGCGGTTCGGCCACAAGGTGGCGGTTCGGCCGCAGGGCGGTGGTCCGGCCGCATGGTGGAGATTGGGTCGTGGAATGGAGGTCCGACCGGGGGGGGGGGGGTCCAGCCGCACGGGGTGGCGGTCCAGCTATGCATGGGGGCGGTGGTCCAGCCACGAGGCGATTCAGATCCACGGATGACGGCAGTGGCAAAGGCCGCGGGGCGGTGGCGGAGGCCTCTGGGCAGCGCCGTCGCCCTCGTCACGGCCGACGGTGGTGCCAGACGCCGTTCTCGTGCCCCAACCATGGATGGTTTCCATACTCCTCCATTGCGAAGAACACCACAAGATTTTCGGAAGGGTCGGGCCATGTTGTTTTGGCCCATACCCTCCACATTAGGGCGGTATCATATGTCTCATCAAGAACATGAACATGAACATCAAAACCTATCCCCCCACAAAAGAAATTGAAGGGGTGTACATGGGAAGTGATAAACAAATAGAAATAAACCCCAACCTCAGGTTGTTAATTGACGTCGATGAGGAGAGAAGAATATGAAGTTTTTGATGCTCGTCTCATCTGCCACACACCTCCAATCTCAGGCTCGTGCATCGGTTCGTCATAGTCAAAGACGTTCCTCCTTGGAAGGTGTCCCGAAGAAGTAGTCGAAGTCGGCGTTCTTCATCGGTGGAGTGTCCTTTGTTGGAGAGAATAATCCTCCAAGGTTCCTCCTCTCTCAATTCCACCAAAATGAAATGGTCGCCCAAAATAATAGATTATGTTAACTATTATTTAGTTTGTTGTCCAGAATTCAAATTGGCTAAATTAATTAACTATGTTGGAATATTAAAGTGGTGCGTTGGCTTAATTAATGTGGAGGAAGATCAAGAGGCTCCTACATATTAAAGAGGTATTTGAGAGGGTTTCTCCCCCATTATGAGGGGAGTTCAAGAGTTTTAGGCCTCGGGTGGTCCCCACCACTATAACCTCTCATGGGAGGTTAGGCTCGGGTGGTCCCCACCACCATAACCTTACTTGGGAGGTTAAGGCCTGGTGGTTCCACTTCTCAACTTCCACATGGAGATATCCTAAATAAAAATAAAATAAAATAAAATAAAAAGAAAGTTTATTTTATTTTATTATTTCCATGAAAAACCCAAAAACTAACTTCCACCCTCGACCATCTGTCGTCGAGGTGAAAGTATTCTTAATAGAAAACTGGTGCTGCGAGTTCAACGGTGCCTTGAGATTTCAATTCCGAGAACCGATTCAAAAGTTATAAAAAAACCCGCTAGCACATTTACAGAACTTACCCGAACAGAAGTTCAGAAATTTATTCCGGGCACTCCGGGCCTCGGAATCACGCGCCATCAATTTTCACGAACTCATAAAATTAAGATATATTAAAAAAAAATTACATGAAAATTATGGGTCTTTAAATTCTCCCCACCTCAGGGCTCTATTTCCCCATAATCCACAACTCAAACTAGGTAAACAAGTGGGGGTACTGAGCACGCATCTGAGCCTCCCGCTCCCATGTGATCTCCTGGAGGTTCTCGTGCTACCAGCGAATGCGCACCAGAGGTATCGATCATCTATGAAGGACCTACTCCCGTTGATCCTCAATATCTACTGGAACCTCCGTAAAAGCCACCCCATCATCGATGTCCAGCTCGCCATGGTTGATAATGTGATAAGGGTCGTGCACGTATCTCCTCAGTTGGGACACGTGGAAGACTTCATACACTCAGTGAAACTGAGGTGGAAGAGATAAGCGATATGCCATCTCTCCAACTCTGCTGAGGACCTGAAAAGGTCCGATGAATCTCGGAGATAACTTTCCACCTCGTCCAAATATTCGTAGACCTCATCGGGGTGAGACCCGTAGAAATACGTGGTTTCCATCCTTGAACTCCAGAGGTCTCCATCTTCTATCAGTATACGACTTATGCCTGCTCTATGCAGTCTTCATCTACTCCTGGATGATCTTCACCTTCTCTATGGTAGCCCGTATCATCTCTAATCCCACTAGTGCTGACTCCCCTGGGTCAGTTCAGTACAAAGGTGATCTGCAAGGTCGCCCGTACAACGCCTCAAAAGGTGTCATCCCAATGGTGGAGTGATAACTGTTATTGTATGAAAACTCCACCAAAGTTAAGTGATCCTCCCAGCTACGACTGAAGTCAAGGACACAGGAACACAACATGTCCTTGAGGGTCTGAATGGTTTGCTCAGTCTGACCATCTATCTGAGGATGGAAGGTGGTGCTCAAACGAAGCTGTGTCCCAAAAGCCTCCTACAACCCCTTCCATAGCTGGGAAGTAAAACGTTCATCATGATCAAATAAAATCATCGAGGGTAATCTATGTAGCCGTACAATCTTCTGCACATAGAGGCGTCCTAAGCTCTCTACTGAACCCTACTCTCTGATCGGTAGGAAGTGGGACAACTTGGTGAGTTGGTCGACGATCACCCAGATAGAGTCATGACCCCTGTATGTATGTGTAAGTCCTATCACGAAGTCCATAGATATCCCATACCACTTCCACTCTGGGACCTATAAAGGATGAACCAAGCCTGTTGGTACCTGATGCTCCGCCTTTACTTGCTGACAAGTGAGGCATTGAGAGACAAACTCTGCTACTAATTTCTTCATTCCCGGCTACCAGTGCTGTCGTCAGAGGTCCTGGTACATCTTCGTCACTCCTGTATGTACCGCTATATGGGATGTGTGGAACTCCCTCAAAACTTCCTCCTAAAGTGACACTGGTACCATGGTACGTCCTCTGAAGAGAATGACATGCTCTCCATCTTCAGAAAATCCATCAGGTGCCTTTCCTATGGATATCTGAGCACATCATTCCTCGCAGTCAGCGTCCCCACACTGAGCCTCCCTGCCTCGCTGAAGAAGTGGGTGAGTGACTATAAGAGACTATATAAAATCTTCTCCATCTCTATCCATAAAGGATATCTGTAAAGCGACTAGCTACTCCATCACCTCACTTAGCAGCTATATACCCGACCTCCTGTTGAGTGCATCTGCTACAATGTTCCCTTTCCCAGGAGTATAGACTATCTCGAAGTCATAGTCCTGGAGAAACTCAATCCAACATCATTTTCTCAGGTTTAGGTCCTTTTGGGAGAAGATATACCTGAGACTCTTGTGATCAGAGTACACGGTAAAATGCTCACCCATCAAATAGTGTCACCACATATTCAAGGCGAATACCACTGCTGCTAACTCCAGGTCATGGGTAGAATAGTTCTTCTCGTGCTGTCTCAGTTATCGAGAACCATATACGATCACTGCTTGCTCCTACATCAGGACACATCCGAGTCTGGTCCCTGATGCGTCGTAGTGGACTACGTACCCTACACCCTCCTCCAGTATCCTCAAGATAGGGGCACTAGTCAGCCTCTGCCTCAGCTCCTGAAAACTCTACTGGAATTTCTCTGACCAAATGAAGGGTTGCCCCTTCTTCTTGAATACTGATAGTTGTGCTAAAAATCTAGAGAAATCTAGCACAAACCATCAGTAGTATCCATCCAAACCCAGGAAACTCCGTACCTCCGTCACACTTCTGGGTGGTTCCTAAGCAAGTACCGACTCAATCTTCGCTGGATCCACTGCAACTCTAGCCTCTGACATGACATGCCCCAGAAAGTGAACCTCTCAGATAAAAAACTGGCACTTTGAGAGCTTACCATAAAGATGGAACTCTCAGAGTGTGTCAAGTACTACCTGCAAATAATAGGCATGCTCCTCCTCAGTGGCTGAGTAGATCAGAATGTCATCGATTAAGACCACTACAAGTGATCAAGGTATGATTGAAATATCCTGTTCATGAGTCCCATGAACACTGCTGGAGCGTTGGTCACGCCGAATGGCATAACCAAGAACTCGTAATGGCCGTACCGACACCTGAAGGCCGTCTTCTTCACATCCTCATCTATTACTCTGAGCTGGTGATAACCTGATATGAGGTCTATCTTCTAGAACCACTGTGCTCCCTTAAACTGATCAAAGAGGTCATCAATCCTCAGGAGTGGGTACTTGCTCTTCATGGTCACCTGGTTCAGGTGCCGATAGTCAACACAAAGCCTCAAGCTCCCATATGCCTTCTTGGTGAACAAAATTAGGGCTGCCCAAGGAGAAACACTGGTCCAGATGAATCCCTTCCCTTTAAAGTCCTCTAACTATACCCACAGCTCACGAATCTCCACGAGAGCCATCTGATATGCTGTTGTAGATATCGGTGCCGTCCCGGGGTACAAGTCAATGTAAAATTCCACCTCTCTGTGAGGAGGTAGACCCAGAAAATCATTAGGGAAAACATCCGCGTACTGGTCCACCACTATAGGATAGCTCAGACTCTCCACATCAATAACTCCGAGGGTAAGGCTACCCAACTGATGAGTGATCGGCTGCACTCTCCTCCGGGTAAGTCCATCCTGTGCTTCAAAGGTTCCCTTCTCACCAGTGAAGGTAAAATTGGTCCCATCCATGCAGACACACCACACCTTGTGCCTAATACAATCAATTTGAGCATGGAATGTAGATAAATAGTCCATACCCAAGATGATGTCGTAAGGTATCGATGCCGCTATTAGGAGATCCCAGCCGAAGATCTCACCTCCTAGAGTAATCTCACACTACCGACACCAGTGCATAATCGTCGAATCTGCCCCTGTAGAAGTATCTAGCCGTAAGGATCGATCCAACAGCTCCATCATAATCTCCGAGCTCTGAATGAGGGCAGTGGCAATAAAATAATGACTAAAACCTGTTTCTATAAGTACTACAACTAAGGTGGAGTAGACATAGATTGTACCTCAAATAATCTCCGAAGCGCTGTGATCGTAGGTCTCAGCTGCCTGGAGGTGAGCTCGCCCCTGTCCTCCTACTCCCTGTGGTTGGGGTGGACCACCTAGTGGTGGTGGCGGTAACATCTTGAATCGTTTTCCACCACCAGTTTCACGACCAGCTTCTCTGCCATGTCCGCCTGCTCCCTACGGACCTCCTCGGTCAAACCTCTGTCTTTGCCTTGACTATCCTTCGACCATCTACTGATCATCCGTACCACCGCATGAGAATCACTATTCGCTCTTGGTATAACTGGCTCCGCCTCGGGTGCCCCTCACAACTGATGTTGAGTCATGTGGTCGTCCACCTGTAGGTCTGGTCCTCATGGACCTCTGTGACGTCTGTATGCTGCCAGCTGTAGAAGACTCCGCTACGTGATGACTAGTAGTGGATATCGCTGCTAGTGACTGCTCAGTAAGGAAACTCTCCACTAATAGGGATCTCTCTAATACCCATGATTGTGTTGGTATGCTAAGTGAGATCATCGAAGCCCTGATATCTCGCCTGAGCCCCTACTTAAAGGTCCGAGCCCTAAAGAAAGGGCCCCACACCATATCTATGGAGTAGCGTGAGAGGTCAGTGAACCTCATTGAGTACTAAGCCACAGTCATGCTGCCCTGCTACAGATGAATAAGCTCCTGTATGCGCACCGCGTGAAGAGTCGTTGGGAAAAAATCTGTTTGAAACGGGCTCTTGAAGTCTGCCCAGAGAAGCGTCACCTCGTCGTGAACCTGGAGAATCACGCTCCACCATCTTCCCGCTGCTGCCTGTAGAAGGCTGGCAGCAAGGATCACCATGAGATAAGCTGGTGTCCCTATGAGTCGGAATACTCTCACCACAGCCTCCAGCCAATCCTCAAACGCCTGTGGGTCCGTCTCTCCCCTGAACTTGGGTGGCCTCTAGCGCTGAAACTTGAGCTATGCGCTCATGTGGCGTGCACTCTCTACTGCTGGGGCTGGTGGCATTGGTGGCCCAATGGGTAATGGTACCACTGGTGCCTCTACTAGAAAAGAGACCTGCACTGAGGCCTCATCGCTCGGTGGGCTATTAGTGTGTATAACTCTCAGAACCCTAACTGGCTATCCACGTGGAGGCATCCTGAAAACAAACAGGTGCACCACAGTCAATAAGTTATGCCTGGTGATATGACTCAAGATATAACAAAGAAAACTCTTGAAAAAACACACGTAATCAATGTTTTCATGCACTAAGTTAGAAATCAAAATTCAAGGTCCTGTTGTATGGATATGTCGGCCGCCGCACCAACACTGGATTCCCTGAACTGAAAACCGCACTCATTAACCTTAACAATATTGATTCATAGAAAAGATCAAAATCCTAGTTCTTCAGTAGAACCAAATCATCTGATACCAATTTGTCATGACCTGTCCCCCTGGGCCCCTTCCGTGACTACCCCAAGCCCGCCTTCCATAGGCCAGGGGCTGGCGACTAACACCAAAAAGCGTTTTCCCTAAAACTGGGAAGGCATTTCCTTTATAACCTGAAAACTCATGTAACCAAGAACACATCAAGATAAAAACACAAGAAAACTATATAACCCAAAAGAGTGTTGAAATTAAAGGGGGCCGGAAATACAAACCCAACAGTAAAGGTACAAGAAAATGAAAGTACAAGAACAACTGAAGAAAAAGAAAAATATCTACTAGGTCATCCTCCAAGGTTCCTACCTGAAGGGTAGGTACATATCACCTCCTTAGCACTTCACATCCGTCCGTCTCCTCCATGTACCAAATCATCATAAGGTCCACCTCTAGGCACCGTCCAGTCCTGGTACCCTCTGTCTCGATCAACGCTGTCCGGTGTTTGCACCAAACACAATGAAGTACTGGCATAGCCCGTGAAGAGGTGAGTATAACGATACTCAGTAGGGACCCCGATACCCCCAAGGTCTCACAAAAACCACCAAGGATAAATCACAAATTATGAAATCAATATATAACCCTACTTAGGTATATGCCCATACATATACCTAAGTTATAAAGTAATCTATCTCAATCATGAGGAAAACACAGAGATACTGACTCAGCTCACACCAGGATTTATTATAGGGGTAGTATCAAGTAACATTCCCATTCACAATGCCGAGCACCTCGGTTGCTGGAGAACTCCTCCTCTATCGAGTACAGTGGGCCTGCCGCGTCACACAAAGGTGCTTCTTACTAACATTGGACTGCTGAGGTACTCCTCCTGTCGAGTACTATGGGTCTTCCACGTCACCAAGGCACTCCCCACCGTGGTTCTACCACGTCACCAAGTATCTCCCCACCGTGGGTCTGCCACGTCACCAAGGCGCTCCCCACTGGTCCTTTCAAGTCACTCCGAGTCAAAACAGTCAGCAGTCGTCAAGTCTCAGCCAACCACTGGGTTCTCTCACTATGCTCGCTCGTCTCCAGGAGGATCCATTCCACAAGCTACTGGTCGATACTCCAACTGCCACGAAATCCCACAAATAAGTATCTCAAAGTTCCGCCATGTCATAGGGGTCTCAACATAACAGACGACGCGTCAATCGAACGCCCGGTCTATGATTTATTAGACTTTTAGTCCCGAGGGCCCAATTGGATTCGTGATTGATCCAACCTAACCATTCCCCATCTTAATCTAAAACAAAATGGGGTATCACTCAAAGGGACCGACTCACTCCAAGGTTCCCAACGCCACTAACGGTTCATCTAACGGACGTTCGGTGCCAAAGTTATGGCCAAAAGAATGTAATTGGGTTGTTGTGGGCCCAGGTCCGGTCCGACCCGGTCGGACCAACTAAGATCGACCCGTCCTGGGATAACCTGGTTTGAGTTGACCCAGCTAGACCCGCTGGGTCTGGCCCGACCCACTGGGTGGCCCAGCCCGTTGGGTTCAGCCCGGCCCGCTGGGCGGCCCGACTTGCTGGGCGGCCCGGCCCATGGGGCGGCCAGGTCTGCTGGGCGGCCCAGCCCGTTGGGCGACCCGGCCTGATGGGTCTGGCCCGAAAGGCCACGAGAGGCCACAGAGGGCTGCGGGTGTCCACAAGGCCATGTAGGGTGCTGCGAGGGCATGAGGCCATGGGGCGTCTTGGCCAAGGATGGAAGTTCGGCCGCGGGGTGGCGGTTCGGCCGTGGGGTGGCCAGGGGGAGGATTGGGATGTGGACATAAGGGTATTTATGACACAATCAATAATTCGATTCATTTTCAATTAGTCCTTGCTCTAGCCTCGACCGCAGGGTGGTGTGGAGACGCAGACGATTGCGGTGGCCACGGTCGGCGCGGAGGCCGCGGGGCGGTGGCGGTGGCCGCGGTGTGGTGCTGTTGCGCCGTCACCCTCGTCGCGATCGGTTGTGATGCTGATCGCTGTTCTTGTGCCCCAACCATGGATGGTTTCCATCCTCCTTTATTTCTAAGAACACCACAAGATTTGCAGAAGGGTCGTTCCATGTTGGTTTGGCCCGTACGCTCCGCGTTAGGGTGGTAGCATATGGCTCATCAAGAACATGAACATGAACGTCAAAACCTATCCTCCTACAAAGATTATTCCCAACCCGCAAAAGAAATAGAAGGGGTGTACATGGGAAGTGATAAACAAATAGAAATAAACCCCTACCTCGGGTTGTTTGTTGATGTCGATGAGGAGAGAATAAGATGAAGTTGTCTATGCTCGTCTCGTCCACCACATACCTCCAATACCGGGCATGTGTGTCAGTTCGTCGTAGTCGAAGACGTTCCACCTTGGAAGGTGTCCCGAGGAAGTAGTTGAAGTCGGTGTTCTTCGTTGGTGGAGCGTTCTTCGTTGGAGAGAATAATCCTCCAAGGTTCCTCCTCTCCCAATTCCACCAAAATGAAATGGTCGCCCACAATAATAGATTAAGTTATCTATTATTTAGTTTGTTGGAACAAAATTCAAATTGGATAAATTAATTAACTAGGTTGTCATATTAAAGTGGTGCGTTGGCTTAATTAATGTGGAGGAATCTCAAGAGGATCTTCCATATTAAAGAGGGATTTGAGAGGGTTTCTTCTCTATTATGAGTGGAGTTCAAGAGGTTTAGGCCTTGGGTGGTCCCCACCACCATAACCTCTCATGGGAGGTTAGGCTCAGGTGGTCCCCACCACCATAACCTCTCTTGAGAGGTTAAGGTCTGGTGGTCCCACTTCTTAACTTCCACATGGATATATCCTAAAGAACAATAAATAAAATAAAAATAAAGTTTAATTTATTTTATTATTTCCACAAAAAACCCAAAAAATAACTTCCACCCTTGACCATCTGCCATCGTGGTAAAAGTCTTCTTAAGTGAAAACCAGTGCTGTTAGTTCAACGGTGCCCTCAGATTTGAATTCCGTTCCCCGGTTCAAAAGTTATAAAAAACCCACTCGCACGTTTACTGAACGCACCCGAACAAAAGTTCAAAAATTCATTCCGGGCACTTCGGGCCTCGGAATCACGCACCGTCAAATTTCGCAGACTTGTAAAATTCCCATATATTAAAAAAAATTACATGGAAATTCTGGGTCTTTACAGTGTGTATGTATAGGTTAAAAAGGCAATGCCTTCCTGTTTTAGGGATACACCTTTCCGGTGCTAGTCGCCAGGCCATGGCCTATGGAAGGTGGGCTTGGGGTAGTCACGACACAGGCCCCGAGGGACAGGTCATGGCACAAATAGATCTAAAAATCTCACTAATCCATTTTACCCAAATCTTCGATGCGGTACAACCTTCACCACATACAACACTCCTCCCATGAACCGTTCTGCCCTATGCGGTCCGCGTACCACCATTCCTCCTTTGCAACGATCGATATCTTCCATAAACCAACTCCTTTGCGACTACTCAAATCACCGCCTCCTTTCCGTCAATGATAAGTAATCCCGAAAACTGCAAGACTTCTCGCTAACCATTTTATCTATGTGGTCCGCATAACACTGCTATGCGGAAATCCCGCCTTTTCCATTTTTACTCACTGTCCCGCATACCTCCTATGCGGTCCATGAACTCTCCTTCACAGTCCTCAAATTGTGTAATCATATATGGAAAATATTCCTTTGCAAAAAACAAACTCCCGATTTTGAGGCCCAAACAAACCATGGGAAACTACGCTACCTTAAACACCTGCTTCGACCTATAATGTAAGATCACTTTTCTTGCAAACTCCTTGATCAAACCAATGTAGATTGATAAAAAACACAATCCATACTCTGATTCCATCAAATAACACCCTTGGTTCCAACATGAAAATATTTTTAGCTATTTTACTCAGTTTTGCCTATATGACACATGTTTTAAACTAAAATAACACACACTTTGATTCATAACGATCACATCATGTGTCAAATCAACATGTAGTCGATTAATATACATCTCAAATGAATTATGGGTCATTTTTCTAAAGTTTTAAAAGAATCCGATCTTGTTTTCTTAGTTTTGGTTATATGACAAGTGTTTTAAACTAAAATGACACTTATATTTAAAACATGCATTTTGAGTCATACAGAAAACATCATGTGTTGGATTAATGCGAGGTCAATTACAACATGAGAAAAAAATAATTATGGATCATTATATTAAATTTTGAAAACAATCTGAGTTTTTTTTCTTGATTTTGACAACGTGACATGCATTTTAATCTAAAATGACACTTATATTGAAAACACACATTTGGAGTCATACCAAGCACATCCTATGTTGGATTGATGTGTGATAGATTCCTATATTCCACAAATTAATTATCACAACTAAAAAATTTACCTATGACCATAGTTTGGAACCGTGGCTGTAGGCCATATAACCGTGGTCGTAGGGGCCTATTATCATGGTTTAACCGTGACCATAATACTCTAACGCCATGGTTTTAACCGTGGCCATAGGAACCTATTTTCACTGTTTTAACCATGGCTTTACAGACCTATGACCATGATTAAACCATGGCAATAGGCACCTACTACCATGGTTAAAACCGTGGATGTATCCTCCCTATTGCCATGGTTAAAACTGTGGATGTAGGATCCTTTCATCTAAAAAAAATAGAAACCTGTACAAACCATACACCATATTCATACACCATACACAACAACCTGAAACGAATACACCAACCTGCAACACCTACAAAACAAAAACCTTACACAACAACCTGCAAAACAACAACCATACACAACAACTTGCAAAACAACAACCTAGAAAAATACACCATACACATACACCATACAAAAAAACCTACAAAATAACGAACTTCACAAATACACCATACACATACACCTGAAATGAATTCCAAAAACCATTGCAACATCTCATTTCCACACAAATAAAAAAAACAATTAATACATATAAAATTAAAATTTTATAAACAATGAAAACAAAATGATAGATACAAAAACTGTCAATAATGTCGCTCCAAAATGTCATCTAAATCCTCTTCATCATCAACACTGATATCAATAGAATCAAAGTGTGTACCACCAACAACAAAATCATCATCACCATCAGTAACATCTTCAACCTCTCTACCATCAGCAACATCTTCAGCCTCTCCAACATCAGCAACATCTTCAGCCTCTCCACTAGTATCTTTAGCTACACAATAATCGCCATCCTCATACATCGAGCGCAAAATATATAAACATCCATCCACTTTTGCTTCACCCTCTAGAAGAAGTAAAGAGAATATAGCTGATATCAACTTGAAAAATTGTTCATTTTCTTTTTTTCCGCATCTTTTGAGACTCTTGTCTAACTTCTTTCTTTGCTATCTCAATTGAAACATGTAATTGTTCTTCGGTAACCATTCCTGCAATATTTATAGAATATTCAATACCTGATGACCAATATTTAGACGACACACTTTTCTTTTCAGGTTTACATTGAACTCTTCCACTATACTTGTTTCCAAGAACCTGATGTAAATAATCTTTTGGTCCAAATGTGTCCAGTTCCTTTTCCACTAAAGCTTGAAGAAAATCCTATAAAAGGGAGTTACCATTTTAGTAGATAATCAAAAAAATAAATAAGTGAAGATATATGTCCATTGAAATGATCATTCGTGTTGTGAATAAAATGTCTAAAAATGCAAAACCAAATATCTCAACTCACATAATGGAAACTGTAGTTGTATATAAGGTAAAGTGTTTACCCATTAATAAATATAAAAAACATTGAACTTCAAAAATATAAAACAATAATAAAGGAAATAAATACTAATATATGTTAGGATGGATACTTTTATTTTTGGTTTTTTCATAATCAATTATAGTATTCCAATCTCAATCAGTTGTCAAACTCAATTATGTCAAAATAATATGTTTTTTAAAAGGTTTGGTAACTTTGTTTATATAGTATTCATGTAGTCATATACATACAGTTTCCAACCGATTCACATCACAATGTATAAACCAAGACATGTTACTTCCTCTTTCCCATGAGCACACTAACATTTTTGTTCCAATAATCTACAATTGTGTCATAGTTTCTTCTTCACATAATAATAGTTTGTGACACTATAGGTAGTTTCCCTTCTTGCAACCAAGGTTATGGAATCTCAGTTTATTTGAAAAAATCACAAGAATGTGACTGATCCTTTAATCATGAAATCCAATTAAGGGATTTTAGTATTAAACATTATTAAATATAATGCTTCATGGAACATTTCAAAATTTTCCTCCATGAAACCTGGTTATCTCACATGTAAATTCTCCTTCTCTATAAGAACAATATTATGTATGTGGTTGTTTCATCATGAACTCATGATAATTTGATAGGTCTTATATTCAAACTAATGAATTCATAGAACTGAATATATTTTTGTAATTTTATACATGAAATATCAACTGGATGATATTTATTTTAGAAAAAAATTGATTTCTATTAAATGATTCAGATCATTAACTCAACTCATGTGATCTCATTTTATAGTTTATTTTCACTATTTTTATCCCATGTTTTATGTTTCACCAAGTATCCTCATAAATATCTTCAATTAAAATTCCTCATAATGGATCCTCATTAATTTTAGTGATTTTTTCATTATTTTAATCATCATACAAGTTTACATAGAGGATGAGAGATAGACTAAGAAAAAATTGCATAGATTTTGAGTGAATCTATCACTGAATAAGTACAATCCTCCATTATATGAGGTGATTAAATTCCAGGTGAATTTTGCAAGGAGTGCCTCGTTAAATTTTCTAAGATCCTTAATACCCAATCCAACCATGTCAACTGGTTTGGTGAAATATTTAAAATCCATGGAGACCAACTTCTTCTCATTAATACATCCAGTCCAAACAAAGTTTCTAATTTTGTCTTTCTAGGTTTTGATTATACAAGTGGACCATTTATAAATGGAGAAGGCATGAAAAAACATCAAAGCGATGAAATAATTTACTAGGTAGACCCTTCCATCTTGGGACATTCATTTCCCTTTCTTGCTAGCCAATTGACTAGTGATATTAGGTATGATTATCTCTAAGTGGCAGCTTTTGGCCTTCCCTTAGAAAACAGGTAAACCAAGGTAAAGGAAGGGTATGAATCCTCTTTTCACACCAAGATACTATAGTTATATTTATATTTATATAGTTTTAACCTGGTGATGGTTAATAATTTGTATCCCCTTCACTGTATCGATGGCATGTTTGGTAGGATCAATGTTTTTCTCTAATATTGATATAAGGTCTTAATATTATCAATTTATAGTGAGCCCTTTTATATTCTTTATAGTAATTTTAAGAGTTGTTATAACTTATATTAGTATCTTGGGATGCTGTTTGGGTTTGAAAATATATTATTAGTGGTTATGGACCTATTTGAGAGTCTAAATATTACTTAAAAATCTATAGAGAAACATGATTATATGATCAGTATAAAAGAAATGAGAAGGTTCCTTAAACACTATTCAAGATTTAATGGATTTCAGATGTCCTTTTTAAACCTTATCAAGAATTGATCTTATTAAATTATCATTAGGAATACTAAAGAGAGTGGCATATAATGTATTGTCCTATATAATACCATAGGAATATGTGATATAATTGAATCAAGAATTATCATTCCCTATGAGTAAAACCCAACTCATATAATTTTCAATGAATGAAATTACATACTAAAAGCTAAAAATTTAAAATCATTCTTACAATTTTTTCCTACGTTTCCTGATTCACAGCAGTTCCATATTTCTTTTTCCTACTAGAACAAACCAATAATGATCGGGGAACACATACTTAGATATTTAATTCCCATTTATACATGAAAATTGAACATAAATAAATGAAAAAATAAATGTATATTCAATGTTAAACCATATATTACCTATGAAAATTCATGATCTGGCAGTGTAGTTCACCCCAGAGTATTATTATATATCATGATGCCCTTATTTCTTATGTTTATTTCAGATTAATCCTATTAGTAAACAAAAATAAACTAGCCTTTCAACTAGTCAAAAGGGATAAAAAATCACCATTTCAACTTAACAATTAAATGAGTTCAAGACATAACTGAAATAACCAAGTCTGAAAAATAAAACTAAAAATAATCACATCTAATAAAATCATCCACTACAGAAAAATAAGATTAATGAAAAAAATCAATTTATTAAAAACATTAATCTTTTAAATTACCTTTAAAGAGGAACAACTCCAATATGAAATTAATTCTTTATATTGTGAAATTGGGCATTCATTGAAGATCAGTTCATTTTCAAGAGGAGTAACTCTTTTTTTTCCAGCCAATATGCAAGTCATGCTTGTAGGCCCACCACATCTCTCCCAGTTCCATTAACCTAGATCTCTTATCATGGATACCATCCAGGAAGTTATAGAGAAGTTTAATATTCAATTTTTTTTATCAATAATACTTTATAAAGAAATTGAAAAGTAATTTTAAAAAATATATTACCCAAATTTCCTCCCAAGCCCTGTCTTTTATTTCTTACCCAAATTTTCTCCACTCGATTGCTTGAACTGGAAAAATATTGACATGTCTGTTGAGTGTCCCCATGAAACTCCGCAATTCTTTACCATTTTCTTAAATAATTTTCATTTCCTTATTATACTGAACCATAATTTTCATGTGTCTATTCCACACTTTATGCATATTTTTACAACCATGTCTTTTAGTAGAAGATGATTCTGAAAAAAGAAACAAATATTTTATACACATATATAATGGAAATTTAATAAAAATTTATTAATTTCATTAATTTTTTAAACATTTACCAGTATCACTATTTGTTGTTGCTCGATCATGCACACTATATTGGGGGGTAGTAATTGGAGAAGTGTCCTCTATAGTAGATTGTGGATGTTGAGGTTGGGTAGGAGGGTACAGGTATGTAAGGGGCAGAACCAATGGAGGTGCACCCTCTATAGTAGACTATGGATGCTAAGGTTGGGTAGGAGGGTACGGGTATACAGGGGCATAACCAATGGAGGTGTACCCTATAGAGATGAAGGTGGATAAGGGTAAAAAGGATGAGGTATAGAAGGATATAGACTACCCTGCATGGTAGGAGGAGGAAATGGATAAAAAGGATGACCACCCATGTATGGATAAGGCATATAAGTGGGGTTAATGATGGGATAAAACCGTTCCAGTGACTGCAGAGCCATGGACTGTGAGTCGGTACATGTAGGGGGGCTGCATGTAGGGATGATCCTATACTCTGGAGTGCCTGAACTATCTTCATTGAATGCAAGTTACCTCCTCAATGATTCCTATTCATATTAAATATTATTTTTTTAAAGTTCATACATAATAAATAAATAAATAAGGGACTCACTGGAACAATCATATTTTTCAGGCCAACTTCTCTAAGTCGGAAATCATTTTCCTCTATTTTTTTTCTCCAAACCTCCTCGTAAGACATAATAATCTGTAAATTCAAAAAGTGATGTGAAAATTTTAAAAATATAACAAAGAATTAAATAACTATAAAGATTCAAAGAAAATTCATATTATTTTTCAAAACTTTACATCTTCCATTAAGTTTTTCTTCATTATGTTGTTTACTCGCTAAATGAAAATATTACAAAACAAAAGAAGCTACTACTTTAAAAGTTTAAAAAAACATGCACCAGGTCAGAATAATATAATCTAAATACTTTGAAACATGTAATGCCAGTAATTCTCTATTATAATTTCTGGTTCACAATCCATTCTCACAACTGAATCATCCGTATCATCGAATGATATATTTGAGTGAATATCGACCGATTCATCCAAAAAAATCACCATCATCCAATCCTTAATAAAAAATATGTCTGGGAATAACATCAACAATAACACCAAATTGCAGTTTTGAAGGGTCATTTACATAAAATACTTTTCTAGATTGTGATGCAAGAATATAAGGCTCATCTATTTGTAGCTGACGTTTCATATCAATCACTCTAAAATCACAACTATCTATATACAAGCCCTATCATGTCATTAAATAAAACCACTTTTATTTCATCATAGCGACATAACCATGTGCATAGTAATCTAATAAAAATATTCTCTCAGCAACCCCATAATATGACATATTTTCTAATTGAGGCTGTCTGTCTGATGCACTAGCATAACAATCCATTGTAGCGCTTATCGTGACACTATCATGCCGTGTTTCCATATTTGTTTCACAAATTTTTATAATGAATTTAAAACCATTGACAACCATTGATTTATAATCACGAACCACATTGTTCAGACCAAAAGACAATGCCCTTATTTCGGCAGATACATCATCCATCAGTAAAATTTGGACCTTAAATATATTGACAATGAATATTGAACAACTACTAATTCTTTAGAAATGTAAATTTTTTTTTGTTATCTTTGACTTCAACTAAGTAGGAAATTATTTGCTGTGTAATTTCTCCCACCTCTTAATAGATAAATATTGATGTTCTCTTTTTATAATTTCACGATATTCTCTACAAAAATAAAAATTTAATGATATCAAGAACTATGAAAAAAATACAAAAAAATATATATTTATAATTTTACTTACTTGATGTAATCATCAACCATGCCACAGTTAAATAATACTGTATGGTGAGCCATTTCCCAATAATCCCTATTCAAAGTACACAACCTGTATGATCCAAATATCCCCTGTATTTGGGTTAGTGATGGAAATGTTGGATCAAATGGATCATACTACTCATATTCAGTTCTCATGGTCTAATTAGATCATGTGGTGACATTAGTCAAATACATTGAACAAAAATCTAGGCATTCCTGCACTAAATAACCTTTCAAAATAGATCCTTCAGGATGATTCTTATTTATCACATAAGATTTCAATGTAAACATCATTATTTCTATTGGATACATACAGTGACTAGAAATGGGACCACTGAAAAGAACTTATGTTGGAATATGCACGGTCAGATGTAACATACATGTAAAAAATGATGGGGGAAAATTTTTCTCCAAGTCGAAAAGAATGATCAGTGCATCTTTCTTTAGTTTTTTCACAATACTTTTGTTCAATATTTTAACATAAATATCTTGATAAAAGTGACATAATATAATCACAATGACCTTGAAATTATGTGATAGTAAATTTGGAATGGTAATAGGAACCAATTCTTGCAACAGGACATAGTAGTCATGGGTTTTGAGGGATTTTAGTTTTACATATCGTGTATTCACTCATTTCAAAATGTTACTCGAACAACCATCTAGAACCTTTAAACTTTCCAAGACTTAAAGAAATTATTTTTTCTCTGCATTTTTCATCAAAAAACAAGCAAAACGGACTTTCCACTGATTTTAACCAATTAACTCAGGATGAAGTCTTGGTTTTATACCCCTATCCATTAAATCATGACATGATCTCAAATCATATTTTATCTTTACCTTTACATTTAAAATCATTAAAAGTAACATTTCAAACACATTTTTCTCAATATGTATTACATTCAAGCAGTGATGCAGCAAATTTGATGAACAATACGAAAAATCATAGAATATACTTTTCTTTATCCAATTATTATTGGAATTAAAAAGAAAATTCTTCCGCTTGTTAGAATTTAATTGACCCTTTGCAAGAAAAAAATTCAAACTGTCAAGTTCTTTAAGGATATCACTCCCCGAAATTCTTTGATGTATTCCATCTGTCTCTATGGAATTATCAAACTGTCTTCGATTCTTCCTCTATGAATGATCCATTTGTTGAAATCGTCGATTCCCTATGAAACTGAATGTTTGTCGAAACTTTAATCTCATAGAACGTGTATTTTTCATACATATAGGGCAAGATAATCTCCCCTTGGTACTGAAAACAGACATCATTCCATATGCACTAAAATCATTTATTTTCCATAATAATGCTGCACGAAACATAAAGTAATCCTTTCTAAATGCATCATATGTTTGCACCCCAACGGTCCAAATCTCATTCAACTAATCTATTAATGGTTTCAAATATATTTTGATATCATTTATAGGATCATTGGGTCAAAATCAATATACTCTTGATAGTAACTAGATTTTTCATACACATCCATGACAGAAAATTATAAATATGAATGAAAACAGGCCAAGTACTACGTGCAGTATGTATCTGCTGAAATGGGTTGAAACCGTCACATGAAAATCCCAATATAACATTCCGTGGGTCGGATGTAAAATCAGGATGTAACTTATCAAAATTTTTCCATGATAACCCATCAGCAGGATGAACTATTTCATCATTATCCTTATTTCTTTAATCTTCATGCCATCTCATATTCTTATCCATTTGTTATAACATAAAAAGTTTCTGAATTATGAGAATCAATGGAAAGTGCCACATCACTTTCTATGGTACACAAGATTGAGTTCCATATTTATTAGTCTTCCATCTCGATGTAACACATTGTTTTCACTCATTTAAATCAACATTATCCTTCCATAATAAACAAAAATATTTAGGGAATGCATGGATTTTAGTACTTGAAAATCCAAACTTTTCAACCAACTTTGATGCCATATAATCATTTTTAGGAATACATGCATCATCAGGTAGAAAGTCCTTAAAAAGAGTAAGTAGATAGTTGATCACAGTATTACTATATCCATACATTGTTTTCCCATGATACAATCACATTAAAAACTCTAGTTTGTTCATTTTTCCACATGACTAGTATACTAGGGTATTCGTGTCTTCTAAAAACTTTCTAACACGCTCAACATCATCATTCTGATTATTAGATAAAAATTGTTTTCTCACATTCATTTCCTCTTCTACTACTCTACATGAAGTGTTGGATTGAGAAGCAAATGGAAACCGATCAAAAGTCAAATTTTCCATTCTGATCCTTTAAGTTGAATCAACATTATTATCTGTTTGAAATTTTTCTCCATTGTGATACCAAACATGATATCCTTTTTGAAATATTTTTTTAGTGATGTGGTAACTTACTTCCTCACATGTTAACCACGATCTTCCAATGAAATCAAAACATGGTCATTGAATCAATCCACCATCTGAACCATTGTTGAATGAAAAATCCAAAAATATTCCAAATCCTTCTAAAACTCATCAATGATTCTATCAAAATTATACATCCAGCTTCTATCCATTATAATATGAATAAAAAAATAGTTAGTAAAACTTTTTATTGTAAATAACAACATTGAAGCTCACTCATTCTTAAGAAAAGTAGTATATGGACTCATTCATAGGCTTATATGAGATCTCTAAATCATGATCATATAAGAACTACACCCATATCCACTAATTAATATTTATGTCATGTTAAGAAAATACATAATGAAATATCTTACTATCAATTATTACACCATGATAGATCAACCTTGGGTTTCTAGCAAGTTCCTAGATTTCTAGATATTGGTAAATATTCTGAATGAATAAATCATATTCATTAGTGATTTAAATTATCTAAAAATAATATACTAAAATACATGAGATATAAGTGAAGGTAACATTTTATATCCTAATGAAAATATAATAATACGTAAAAATGGTATCATTATTAGATACTTATATAGTAGAAAAGGATTCAAATGTTCGATCAGTGTGCAATGCATCATATAAGAATGATACAATTAGAGTGGACTATGGGGTTTATATATTAAGGATAATTTTTCTAAGAATATTGGGTAGTAATACGTGTATAAGAGAGGGGTTGGTGTGTAGGGAGGGGGAGGGACTGGGTAGGGGAGGGGGGGAGGGGGAGGGGCTGGGAAGGGGGGAGGGGGAGGGGCTAGGCAGGGGGGAGTGGGATGGTGGTGGGGGGGATGGTGGGGGCAGGGGGCTGGTGGGGTAGAGGGGGAGGGGCTGTGTAGGGGGGAGGGAGAGGGGGGGGGGGGAGTAGGGTAGGGGGGGGGGGGCGGGGGGGGGGGGGGGCTAGTGGGGTGGAGGGGGAGGGGATGGACAAGGGGGAGGGGGATGGGCAGGGGGGAGGGGGATGGTGGGGTAGAGGGGGAGGGGATAGACAAGGGGGAGGGGGCTGGTGGGGTGGAGGGGGAGGGGCTGGGTAAGGGGGAGGGGGAGGGGGAGGGGCTAGGTAGGGGGAGGGGGCTATTGGGGGGGAGGGGTTTGATCACAAAAGAGGCAGGGAAAGGGGAAGGGGTTAAATCACGACAGTGGTAGGAAAAGGGGAAAACAGAAGGGGTTTGATCGCGAGAGAGGATAAAAGTTGATTTGGAGTGTTTTAAGATGAGTTGAGGTGAATTGAATAAGTTCTATGTTTTATTAATGATATCTATAAATTATATTTTGAAGATAAAACTTAGCTAAGTCCTGAAAATTTCAGGACTACTTATGGGAATATCATAAAACTTATAGAGTTTTTGTAAGTCTTGTTGTGATTTAATAATACCTATGGTGATTTTGTAAGATTTATGGAGTTTTGAAAAGTCTATATGATGATTTCATAAGAATTGTGGAAATGCTAATAGAATTATGGTGTTTTTATAAGACTTACGACGATTTCATTAGTATTGTGTGAAATATTTCATAAGGGTTATTTACCCGTTGGATGAGGATACTTTTTAAAACATCCATGAAGAGGAACTCCTGGAAGATATGATTATTCAAATATCATGAGGTTGTGATTAATATCTAATTTTAGCTAATTTTCATGGAAAATTAATGAAGATGATTTTATTATGATACATGAATAAAAAATCCGCATCATGATTCTATTTAGAGAGAATTATCATATGTAGATGGTTCTTATAATTAAGAGGTAGTCATACCATGGGAAGAGAACCACATCACAATGCATGATTAAGTGATTATTTAGAAATATATTCACATGATTCAGAATATAAAATAAGGGAGAAGAAAATAGGATAACTGATTATTTGACATTACTACAATAGTTGAAAGAGTATTTTGAGAATCCTTTTTGAGAATATCCAGATAAGACCATTGTGTGATAAATAAGATGAGTAATAAGATCAACATTTGTTTAGTCAGTATGGAGGCTTGAGCTTACAAACATATCGTGTTTATTTTATTTTTTTCACCATTGTGAGTATTGATGAAAAAACATGTTGTGTTTATTTTATTTCTTTCCAGGGATTGGTTTTTATAATTATGACTTCATATATTCTCCTAACATCGAAGAATATGCCCCTTTGGTATTCTATGTTCAAATCCATAGTTCATATTTGTGAGAATTTTGATGTTGTGAGTCTTATATGTATCATGTGTTCCATCATGAGATATAAAGAGGAATGAGATACAATATAAGGTAATTTATATACCTCTTACTGATATGGTTGTCTTACACCTACAAGTTTTATATTAATTTCTACTTGATTACAAATGAATATATTTGTGGTATTTATTAAAAATGGCTAGTGATGTTTGACATGGGGTCTAATTATCATTTCTCTAATGGAATCAAAGAATTTTATCAGGGCTCTAGAATATGGATCTGTTTTAAAATATTTTCACTATTTGACTTGTGATGGAATAATGGATTTAATTCATTTAAATTATTGAATCTCTATGCACTCGGTTTTATATGCAGGTTTTGTTATCCAAAATCATTTACAATCAATTACCCAAGTAACCAAAATCACTATATTGGAAACCAAACAGAAACCTAGTTAGAACAGAGGTAAAATATAAATATAATCATTAAAAATATCAATTTATATAAATCCCTAATTTAATCATATATAATAATCCCTGAATCAAATACTAGAACTAAGAAAACCCTAATAGATTCATTGCATAAAGTAATTTAATCAAAACAGCAAGTATGATACTAAAATTCATCCACTTAAGTATTCTCTAACCCAAAAAGTATAATTTGAGGTATTCAAATGGATTTCACCATGAATTTAGTGAAATATAAAATTATAGAATCCATTTATAGTAAATGGAAAGAAAAACATATGTGAGAATAAGAGAATAGATGAGAATGAGAGATCCTACCTGGAACCAGTGAAAAAATCACATAGCCAGAATACAATTCAGGATTAATTGGCAGGAATATACATTGTAAAAAAACAAACAATGAAACCTGTAATACTAGAAAGATAACATTAATCCAAAAAGTCCTAATAAAATATTTTTACATTAACAAAACATCATTAAAAAACATATAGAACAACATAAATATAAGTTCTTTATTAGAAACATAAGAACATATCAACGAAACACGAGCAATTATAAAAGTAATGAAATAATAATGGTTTTAGAAAACATAAGAATCACATGGTTTGAAAATAAAATAAAATCGTATGGAAACACCTACCAAGATCATGTGAAAATGACATGAAACATAAGGTGTGCTCAAAATGTCAATATAGTGTTCAAAAACCATTGACTCATTATTAAAGTGAGACCTAATCCAGCCTCAATCGGGTCCAAGGAATCCAACAATATGGAAGAAACCCTAACTACAAGGGGAACCCACAAAAATCAGACTATATGAGTACCTTAGGGTTCGGATGAACTCACACTGCAACATCTGAAATGCATTGGAAGGATGGTGGGGAGGCCAAATCGGAGACGCATTGTCTACAGCAAAGATGAATCAAAATTGGAAGACCGTAAAAGGTAGGAGAAGTCTCTTTGGACCTGCATTGGAGGAGGTGGAGAGGTCACTTCAGACCTGCTTCAACATGGAGGTGGGGAGGCCACGTGTGAGAAACGCCGATGGGGAGGTAGCCTGCCTATGTTGGAGGAGGATGATCGTCGGGAGAAGTGCTGGTGGGGAGGATTTTTGGAGGAGGATAGGGGTTCGGCTCGATCGGGGGAGGGATAAGTTGGGAGAAAAAAATAGTCGGGAGGCATGATAAGGGCTTCCATGGGTTTAAAATAAACCGTGGTAGAAAAGAACCTATTTCTATAGTTTTATTAAACTATTGTGGTAGATGTGTGGTGGTAGGAGATTTTTCTAGTAGTGTATGAATTTTTTTACTAAAGTTTCAAGACAATATGATCACATTTACTTAGTTTTGGCTACATGACATGTGTTTTACACTAAAATGACATTTTATATTGAAAACATACACTAGGAGTCATAATATACACATCGTATGTCAAATTAATGTGAGTTAGATTCCTACACTTCAAAAATTATTCATAGATAGTTTTCCTAAAGTTTGAAAACAATCCAAGATCACTTTATCAATTTTTTCCATGTGACATGTTTTTTAAACTAAAATGATACTTTTATATTGAAAACATGTACTTTGAGTCATACTGGACACATCGTGTGTAAAATTGATGTGTGGTTGATTCCTATATATCTCAAATAAATTATGGACCATTGTCTTAATATTTGAAAACAATATATGCTCATTTTCTTGGTTTCAGCTATGTGATGTGTGTTTTATACAAAAATGAAAATTTTATATTGAAAACATGCACTTTGAGTCATACCAATCACATCATGTGTATTAATGACGTGCGTTCAATTCATAGATGAAAAAAATGAATTATAGATCGGTGTCCTAAATTTTGAAAATAATTCAATCTAATTTTCTTAGTTTTGACAATGTGACACATGTTTTAAACTAAAACAACACTTTTATATTCAAAACATGCACTTGGAGTCATACTAGCCACATCATATGTTGGATTTATATGTGGTGAATTCCTACATAAAAAAATGAATTATGGATCGTTTTCCTAAAGTTTCATGATAATACAAACTCATTTACTCAGTTTTGTCTATGTGACACACGTTTTACACTAAAATGACACTTTTATATTGAAAACAAGCACTTGGAGTTATACTGGTCACATCATGTGTCAAATTAATGTAAGGTAAGTTCCTATACATAAAAAATAAATTATGAATCATTATTATAAATTTTGAAAATAATCCAATCTCATTTACTCAATTTTGGATATGTGACAAGTGTTTTAAACTAAAATGGCACTTTTATATTAAAAACACGCACTTTGAGTCATACCAAACACATTATGTGTTATATTGATGTACAATTGTTTCCTATACATCATATATGAATTATGGATTTTTTCCTAAATTTTGATAACAATATAAGCTTGTTTTCTCAGTTTTGATAACAATATAAGCTTGTTTTCTTAGTTTTGATAACATGATGCATGTTTTAAACTAAAATGATACTTTTATATTGAAAAAAATACATTTTGAGTCATACCAACCACATAATGTGTCAGATTGATGTGGGGTTGACTCATACACATACCAAATGAATCACAGATCAATTTTATAATATTTGAAAATAATATAACGACGTTTTCTCAATTTTTATAATTTGACACACCTTTTAAACTAAAATGACACTTATGTATTGAAAACACACAGTTGGGGTCATACCTGACACATAATGTGTTGGATTAATGTGTGACTGATTCCTACATGCCAAAAATTAATTATGGATCATTTTCATAAAGTATCATGACAATATAAGCTCGTTTACTCAGTTTTTCCTACGTAATGTGTGTTTTAGAGTGAAATGTTACTTTTAATGTGAAAACATGCACTTTGAGTCATACCGACCAAATCATCTATAAAATTGATGTGTGGTTGATTTATACACATCAAAAATGAGTTATGGATTATTTTACTAATGTATTAATATAATCTAATATCTTTTACTCAGTTTTAGCTATGTGATGCGTGTTTTAGAGTAAAATGATAATTTTAATGTGAAAACATGAACTTAGAACCATACCAGCTACATCATGGGTTGGATTGAAATTTTGTCGGTTACTACAATTTAAAAATTAATTATAGACCATTGTAATAAAGTTTCAAGATAATCAGAGCTCATTTACTTAGTTTTGGATATGTGGTGCGCGTTTTACACTAAAATGAAACTTGAAAACACACACTTTAAGTCACACCAGCCACATCATATGTCAGATTGCTTTGTGGTCAATTACTAAATTTCACAAATGAATTATAGATCATTATACTAAGGTTTTAAAACAATCAGATTCCATTTTATTTGTTTTGATTATGTGATTCATGTTTTAAACTAAAATGACACTTTTATATTGAAAACACGCACTTTAAGTCATACCTATAACAACTTGATAATTTGTCACATATTATTACATTATTTTTAACATAATTATCTATTAAATTCAAAAAAAGGACCTAGAATCTAGGTTTCTTTGGAAGACTAGGTTAATAATACACCAATGTGAAACTAAAATAAAACAAATTTATTTTAATATTTATAATGAGATCTTATATCCCTTTGAGCTCCTAAATATGAATTGGATAACCTGGGGAATACATGAACAAAATGGGTGAGCTAAAAACCCCAGTAATTGATTAAACATGATGGAGAAGCATAACATATCAATTAAAAGTAATGACATGATATCATAAAGTCAATGATCATGGTTAATCATATGGGATAATAACATAAATAACATGGAATCATACGATTATGGAAACATAGGAATGTGGTAGGAAAATATAACATGTTATAAGTATAATTCAAGTCTAACCACTAAGACAAATCACATGGGGGACAAAGTCCCATCATGGATTTGGTTTACTCCACAATCCCATACATAAAGTCTCACGAGATAAAAATATTACCCAATGAATTGGAGTGCTATCTAGGAACACCCATCATAACATGTACATTCTTATGTGTGCCAAAAATTTAATTCAATAATATGGCATAAAAATAAGAATTACCCATGGAAATAAATGGGTTGCATAATCTTTCCTCATATCATAATCAAAGGATATTTCATAAAGAAGTATTTTGAGAAATGAACTTAAGGCATGTATTACCCCATAAAAAAGGAGAATAAGTTAGGTATATATGTAAGAGACATATATACATAATTTATAACCATTACATAACATAAAATAGAGAGATAAAGTGATTTAGAGAGAGAAAGGTCATGACCCAAAGAAAAGGGTCATTTGGAGAGATCCCTTATCTTATGTTCTAGAATCATTATGCACTTTCACTTAACATCATCAAAAATCAAATCAAATCAATTAATTACTTAATTAAGAAACTTTTCAATCTATATTTGAATTATTATAATTTTATTATATTCATTTATAAAAATTTTAATGAGATATAAAACTTAATTTCACTCTTATGAGGGTGTTCATTTCATTGTTCCAATGTCAGAACACATGTGGATAATTATTGAAGTTCTTATCAAATGGGACTACATGTAACATCCCACCCCTTCTCATTGGATTGATAAGTGGTGGGGTAGCTACTAGGCCTTAGGTAAAATCCCCAAGACACTAAAGACTCAAAATAAATGTCAAGTGCCTCAAGAACATTTGGGGGACAATTCTACCTTTGAAATATAAAACATCCAAATTACATAAAAAATAAACAACCAAACCTTTATATGATACATGAGTACAAAATACAACTTAAAACATGTAACATCCCTGACTCATATTCCACTCAATAGTGTCCCAAACTCAGTTGGTCACATGGCCTCAAGCATATCTCCCCAAATGCTAGAGGCTTCTGACTAGCAATGAGGGACTAGGTGTGTTAGTGGGGAGACTATGAATTCATTACCAGAGTGTATAAAAATGGAATATCAATAACATATAAGTAGTATAAATTATAATACAATCAGATAATAGATCAACAAAATGAATAAATATCAATACTAAAAGGAATATCATAAACAGATGATGATGATATATGTCATGTGTCTAGTAAAGCATCCAAAACATGTATACAAGGCAGGTGTACAATTCATGGATGAGAAGTATAAAAAGTCCAAAAGTATCCCATCTATCATCATGATTCTCATCTCGAACCTTTTCTCCCCTAATCCCAAGAAGAAATCAAGAACCTGTATCAGTGTGATTTCCCTTATCCATACCTACAATCTTATAATATGTCCAGGTACCCAAGGTAGATCAAACAGGGTGTGAGACATAATCCCAGTAGGAAAACACCCAAGGTCTAGTTACACCCAGTCAATGAGTATATAATAGTCATAGTGTGAAGGTAGTAATACAATATGCAAAGGACATATTGAAAGTAAAAATCCTATAAAGTCCAGGTTCTCATTTATTAAAAAGTTCACTAAATCATTCAATCTCATTTAAGTAACTCTTGAGACCTATAAAAATGCCCATCATTCCCCATAATAACATGATAAAAGGAATCCTAAATAGGCCATCCATAAATTGTAAGATAAAGACTAAATCCAAGAATGTTCTTTGGATTGGAAAAAATGTCATGTAAATAATTTCATTATTTATTCATTTATGAACCTTATCCCATCCATGACATTCCTAATTTTTAATACAAGTATTTATCCTATTATAATATAAACCAACACCCTATAAGCCCATCCATGGATATCCTCACACAAACCCAAGTATCACTTTAGGTGTGGTATAAAATATCTGCCATTTGAGTCCATCCTTGGCAGTCCACTTAGGGAGCCCAAGTATCACCCATGGAATAATAATCAAATACCCCTTGATTCTATCCTTGGAAATCCCTATGGATTCCAAGTATCACTTGACATATAATAGTCAGCCACTATGAGTCTATCCTTGGCAGTCCATATCAGGAGTCCAAGTATCACTTAGACATAATCAAGGTGAAAAAAAATTAAGTCCATCCATGGAATTATTCATTGAGTCCATGTGTTACCCAAGGAATATTCATAATAATTCAATAAAATTAAATCAATTTCATTTAAAAAAGTCCATTTAAATATGTTAAGGACAACACCAAGAAAAATTCATTCGCATCTCACCTCAAAAGTTTGATAAAGGCATGGTCTAAGCTTATAAGTCTTAGCCTTTAGTTCTACTCACATGAGAATTTAATTATAAAAATCATCTCATTCTTAATTAACTAATACATGTCATCCATCCCATTTTATTTATCAATTCAATTCACAATTGATATTGCATTTCAATATACATATCAATTCACAATTCAAATCATGAATTAACAATTCAATATTAACATCCCATGACAAGGGGTAAAGGGAACACCTCAAAGGTTTCCAAAATTCACATGCCATAATAATGGCCCATTTAAATACACAACACACCCAAAGGGGTAGTTCCAATCAAGGTTATTAACCATTTAAAATTTATCAACAAGCCTCATTAATTAAATAGGCTATACCTATCAATTCAATTGAAGGATTTAAATTCATTTCAAGGGAGTCACTCCAAAAATTGGGAACATGAAAAAACAACATATATAAACACTTAGACTTTAAATTAATGGCACAAGAACACCTACCATAGGTTCTTAGAGGATATATCATCCATTATCAAATCCTGAATTGACTCAGATTGAGAGAAAATCAAATAACGGATGAAGAACCTATAAATAGGGTGAATTATCTTGCACCTAAATAGAATATGTAACGCCTCGACCCCAGTTACCCAGAGTCGGTGCATTATTACATAAAATTGGCATGATCACAAGAAAGATCAAGTCTCGAAAGACCGATTAGTTTAGTAGCCTTGTAATAACTAGATACATTAATAAAGTTTACATTACATCATAAAATGAAAACTACAACAAAATAGTCTCCATAGTCCACACTCTTATCCCCTCATAATATCCCTGCAGGTCATTCATAATTTACTTTTCACATCCTGGAAAAAATAAAACATATAAAAGGGGTGAGCGTAAATGCCCAGTAAGGATAAAAATAAAGAATAAACTTTCATAAATAAGAATAAACATTTAAGGCAATGTATAACTAAAAAAAAGCCTTTTAAACTTGAACTTCAACATAGTATGGAAAAAATAAAATGAAATAATTCCATTTACTTATTCACATGGATATTCTACTAATCTAATAATCACATGCAATATCAATAACCACTTTCATAATGATGGAATGCATAATGCCAGACTATCATAACCACATAGCCAAGGCCTCGTGCCAAGACTACAAATAAGATTTTGCCAAGGCCTTGTGCCAAGACACTAGTTTGTCTCATGAGACCTACCGATGCATCGAGGAGCTATAGAGGGCTCCACCCGTCACATATTAAGTCCAATGCATTCCCATATGAAAAGGTTTAAACATAACATAAACATTCGTATTAAAACTAGCATATGAAATGTAAATACTTCATCCATAAACCATGAATGGTATAAAAATAACACATCCACAGTCAAACATATAACAAAACCTTCAATACAATATAGAAGTTTTTTATCATATTAAATCAACTTCAAATAAGCGTAAAATCCATCAAAGGATGTTGACATAGATGAAATCAAAACTCTTTTTAGAGAAATATATCTTTCTATTTTGAAATCATTTAAGAGTCTTATATTTATAAAATAAAACATTTTCTTTGAAAATCTTCTTATAATCTTGTAAGGGAAGCTCCGATGATTTTATAATGGCGGAAAATAGCCGCACCCGCCGTATAAGTTAAAAAAAACATTCTTACCTTAATTCTGTCGAAAAGGTTAAAAAAGACCTTGTTTGGAAAACGAAGGAAATATTATTTTATAAACCACTTATAAAAGTCAACAAGGGTATAAATGACTTTAACCCATATTCTAGTAAATAGTAAAAATGTTTTGAAAAACATTTTTAATAAACATGGATGTGGATGATAAAGAAGTCCTAGTAGATTATTACGTATAAACAACCTCGGATAATGAAGAGATTGCAAAGTAAACCCTTACCTTGTAATTTTACTTGGTTGGGGGTAGGTTAACCTCCTGTATAATGGTAAAATAATTGTTATTAAATTATTCAAGAATCATATACATTAATATGATATCATATATGATCTTTTAACATTGCTTTGTTAATAATATCTTAGAATTATCGTCGTTTCGGGTGTTAACTTACTCATTTTCTTTTATATGTTTTGTTACATAATCCGTGTTTGTTATGGATAAGTTGTATATTATTAATATATAGAATTATATCAAGTCCTTAAATAATATTATTAATCATCAAATGATAATTATACTTGAATGGATACGATGGAGAATGAATCTCATCGCGTTCGTGGAGACGGTAGTCCTTACGTACGCACGAGCGACAATATCATTATTTTGATATTAAAATAAAATATAATTGGATTCTATATCATATATAAAGAATCATTATCTTGTTATATTTATTATTTACATGAATTACACATCATTATTATACCCATCCAAATAATAATTTATTGAATAACAACTACACCACGACGTGGAGACGGTAAGCTGTACGTACGCACGTATGGTGACATGTTATTAAAAGGGTGGATAGAATAATGAATATGGTTGTACCATATTTATAATAACATCACAGTATATATAAGATACTGGAGTTATTATTTTATAATGGTAATAACAAAGAAAGAAGAAGTGGAAGAAGAAAGGAACTTGAAAAAGGGTGGTGAAATTATTACCTCTTCTTTGGGTTCTTCCTTTTGATTTGATCAAAAGGGATCCTTAGGTTGGCTTTCTGATCAAACTAAGGCCTCTAGGTTGTAGTGAGGGAAGTTTAGAGAGTATATGGGCAGGGTTTGGACGAACCAAAAGTCTTCGATGGTGTTAATTAATGAGAAGGAGGAGTGCCCTTTTATAAGAGGGGTGAGGGGCACCTTTGGAAAAGCTAGAAATATTATTTTATAATAAATTCATATTCGATTTATAATGGCTCAAAAGTGGATTATTTAAATGTTAAGGTGGATATGGGTCTAAAACCACTCAAAAAATATAATTTAGACAAGTTTGGGTCATTATATTAACCTTATATTTTAGTTTTAACTCTTAGTTAATTAGTTTGACACTTACCATGTCACTTTGTATTTTTATAATATATAGTTAATTAACTTACTATATACCTCCAAGAGACCCCCAAGTGGTCCATTAATGATAGAAATATAATTATATAAGTCTCTTGGATGAACCTTAGATTTTTAGGAATTTAATATCAATTAATAATATAATATTTTTTTTAAAAACTCTTTTATGTCAATTTTGACACTATTCAATAATTGATTTTTATAAAGATAATAACAGAATTATTACTTCGATAAAAGTTAATTAAATAAATCCTAACATTTCATATTATCCTAGAAAATTAGTGTAATTCATAAAAAGTATGAAATTATATTTATTTGGGTGTTTATAATATCAATTATTTTAATTTTTTATTAATTTAGTAATTACTGAATCACCATTGTGTCATAAATAAATTAAATTATATAATGTATAAAAATTATAAATAAAATATAATTATGTATGAAATATTTTTATATTTCTAATTAATATTTATAGTCGAAAATCCAACATATATAACCCTATGTAAAAATTGTTTTGCTAAAAGATATATGCTCATGTCATTTTTGTATTTATTTTAACTTAATTAAAATAAAGTGTCCCTATCACCTACAAGTGGCTTCATGGGGTCCCAAAATCGACCCAAATATGCCCATGGTCGGACATGTATCAACCAATAAGGTTAGGACACGTTTTAGGGTAATTTAGTATTATTATAATATTATTTTTTAACCTTATTTACCGGATTTACCCTTAACCATGGTAAATAAAATATTTACCGAAGTAATTATTCAAAATGTCTCAAAATAAAAGTTAACTATTTACACAATATGAACATCCTAATCCCAAATATGGAATCCATTTTTCCAAATTCAAAACACATAAGTGGAAGAAATTAATTTAAAATTAATTCCCATTGTTAAAACAAAAAGCGTGTTTTTAAGAGATAATAACTATCAAAAGACTGACACTTGTTTATGTCCGGTTTAATTGTAAAAATATGTACAATGACCAAAATTGTATCAAATGGTAAAAATATATTCTAAATATACTTTAAAACCACTCAATTTCATAATTTGTCAATATAAATTATTTCGATTAAAAAAGTTGTTTTTAATTAAAATTTAGTAATTTTCATTATTCATCAAAATATAAATGTTATCCGAAAAGTTCCAAAATTTCACCCTTGGATAAATTCGATATTACGAATACAAAAATGAAGTCCATTTTTAGAGATAAAATTTATAAAATTTCAAAAAGTAGGTATTACTATTCATAACGGCTAGTTTGATTGGTTGTGGTGTGTTAGAACTCGATGTTGCGTACAACACACGCTATCGCATTATTCAAAGAGAAGCGTACCATAGAAGCTTGGGGTGTTACAGAATAGATGACACCAAACCAAACAGGGAATGACAGAAAAGAAATTGAGAACTTATTGAGATGGATCTGATGCTTCCGATGGATATTGATTCTGAGCTCGGATGGAGAAGTTACCTCGATTCATAGAATAGATCTAAAAAGGGCTCTCAAATGGTAGAGATTTTTTTCATTGGAGAAGAATGAAATTAGGTTTTATTTTAATAGATTTTTTAGGATTAGAATGGTAAAATCACTCCAAATTGGGCATCGTATGATTTGGTTTCATGGTTTTCTAAACCGTGTGCCAACCGTGCATGCGTAGCTATAGGGAAGGGTACATCACATGATTAGTTCACATGATTTTTCTAACCATGTGAAAAACGTGAAAAAATTATCTTCCTAAATTAAAGACATGGATTCATGGACATTAACCCCAAATTGAATGGTTTTATCTAACTGTGCAGCTTATAGATCCCCACTATCCATCCTCACATGGTTGTATTTAACCATGTGGCATGACCCGCACAGTTTCTTCTAACCGCGCTCTTGGCCTTTTTCACCCAAAAGATGGGTTTTGGGCTCTGAACCATCCCCGAACACCCCTGAAACAATTATGAACTCAAAGGGAACTCATATTAGTCCATATTTAAACATTTAAACTGATAATTGATGGAAATAAAAGTATACGTACTTCAAATAAGAAGCGGGTTCTTACAAACTTACCCTTAAATAAATTCATCCCCGAATTACCCTTCCGAGGGTGTTGAAGCATAATCTAAGAATAACTCCATACACGATGCTCGTATATCGGTCTCCCACTCTCAGGTCTTATCCTATATATAGTCGTGCTGCCATAACATCTGTACTAGAGGGACTGACCAGCCTTAAAGATCCATTGTGCTATGATCCACAATACATATCAGATTCTACTCAAAGGACACATCTTCATGTAAATCAACCTCCTCAGGATAAAAGGAGTGAGAAAAGTCTGAATGATAGTAGTGTAAATAAGATAAATGGAAGACATTGTGCATGTCTCAACACCTTTGAGGTAACTGCAACCGATAGGCTACTGACCCGACTCTCTCCAGAATCTAGAATGACCCGACATATCATGGTGAAAGCTTACCATGTCTCCTTATTCTATTAAGTCCCATCCTTGGTGAAACATGTAAGAAAACCCGACCCCAACCTCGAACTCTAGAGGTTGTTTGTAGTGATTGATGTATGATTTTTGACAAGACTCTGTAGTAGCCATCTGCTTTTGAATCAACTGAACCTACTCTATGTTCTCCTAAACAAGATGATGTCCAAGCATAGCTACCTCTCCTACCTCTAACCAATATAGGGGTGATCAACATGGCCTACTATAAAAATCCTCATAAGGGGTCATCTTAATATTAGCATGAAATCTATTATTATGGGTGAATTCAACTAGGGGTATACGCCTCTCCCAAGAGCCCCCAAAATCAAGGATATATGCTCGCAGCATGTCCTCAAGCACCTGAATCATGCGTTCTGACTGACCATCTATCTAGGGGTGGTATGATAGGCTTAGATTCACCTGTGTACCCCACACACTGTGTATCCCTTTCCATAATCATGAAGTAAACCAAGTGTCCCTATCTGAAATGATAGTATGCGGGACCCCTTGAAGTTATACTATCTCATGAATGTACAACCTCTCGAGATCCTCAACACTGAAGGACTCCTTGATCAAAATGAAATGTTCAAACTTCATGAGACTATCAATAATAACCTATACAAAATCATTACCTTGATGATACCTTAGTAAATCTATCACAAAATACATCATGACTTCAACCCATTTCCACTTAGGAATGGGAAACTGCTGTAAAAGTATAGATGGTCGTTGGTGTTCCGTCTTCACCTACTGACAAGTGAAACACATCATGAAAAAACCAGCTACAACTATTTTCATACCCGACCACCAGTATTGGCGATATAAATCCCGATACATCTCGGTGACACCATGATGCACTGCCCAATATAAAGCCTGAAAATATCACATCAGTTCCTCAAGTATGTATGCTGAAACCCATACACGACCCTGTATGTAAAAAACTTCATCATTGCCTATGGTCTAATCAGGAGGAGGATACTCAACTTCCACACTCTCCTATAAGACTAGGATCTCGAAATCCAATAGCTTCCTTATTATTACTCTATCCAGAAGGGTAGAGGTAATATCTAAATATGATAAATAAGTATTCCCCTAACTGTCCTGCACCTACAAGTGAATCTTAGAGGACAAATACACGAGTTTCCATTCACTACCAGCCTACTAAACTGCCTGTATCTGAGTCCTTCTACTTAGTGTATTGGCCGATGAATTTCCTTTACAAGGTGTGTAGGAAAGATCAAAATCGAAAGACTCTAAGTATTCAACCAACCTCTGCTACCTCAGATTCAGATAACACTGTGCAAAAATATACTTGAGGATTTTTTGGTCTGCGTACACCACAAAATGATCTCCATGTAAGTAATTTCTCTAACAACACAATGTTTGAACAACCATAATTAACTCAAGATCGTGAATTGGGTAATTCCTCTCATGTGGACTCAACTATCAAGACCCGTATGCCAAAAATATATCACATTTAATAAGAACTTCTCCATATCCGATACCTGATGCATCATAATATAAAGTGTAACTCATTCCTGGATCTATGAATATCAGTATCAAAGATGAATTGAATCTCCCTTTTAACTCCTGAAAGGCCATATCGTAGGAATCCAACAATACAAACATCAAAATATTGTTAGTCAAGCTCATAAGTAGTGATGCTAGGTGTGAGAAGTCCTATATGAAATGAATGTAGTAACCATCTAGACCCAAGAAACTCCATACCTCAAAGATGTTCTTGGTCTAATCCTAGAAAACTACACCTCTCACATTCTCTGGGTCAAATGATACTCCTCTCTCTGAGATAATGTGTCTCAAGAAGTGAATATGATCCATCCATAAGTGGCACTTTCTAATCTTAGTATATAATTGATGCTATATTAGTGTATTCAGTATGATATCATGATTTTTGGCATGGTCATGTAGATTGTGAGAATACACCAAGATATCATCCATGAATACCATGATAAACGAATCAATATAAGGATGGAAGACTCGATTCATCAATTCCATTAAGAATACTGGCGTGTTCGTGAGATTGAATGACATAAACAAATACTCATATAGACCATACCTTCTATGAAAAGCTATACGAGGTATGTCTAATGGTCTAACACACCTAATGATAACTAGATTTCAAATCAATTTTTAGAAATACCCGAGCTCCTCAGAGCTGATCAAAGAGATCATCTATCCGTGATAGAGGATAATGGTTCTTAACCACCATTTGGTTCAACTTCTAGTAATCCACACATATTCTGAGGGGGTTTTCTACCTTTTTCGCAAAAAGGACTAGTGAACCCCATATATAAGTACTAGGTCAGATGAAACCATTAGCTTCTAAATCCTATAGCTTCCTCTTGAGCTCTTTTATCTCAGTAGTATCCAACCTGTAAGGAGGAATGGATACTGGTGCAACTCATAGCACTAGCTCAATATATAACTCCACCTATCTCACTGGAGTTAATCCTAAAAATTCATCTAGGAAAACATCACTGAAATGGTCAACCACTATAGGGAAATATACTTGCTGTGTTCCATGATCATCCAGATATAAATTCACAATCTGGGCTATCATCCCACCCAACCCATGATGACCAGGTCCATCTCAACTTACCTGGACATCCCATTTAACTTTTTGAATAAACTCTCTACCATCTAGTTATGTAAAGGTCACCCTATGATGATATAAATTAATGAAATCGTGAAAGGGAACCAAACAATCCATTTCAATAATGATGTCAAAACCTTTAATCTTTTGGAAAAAGAGGTCCCATACAAAGTGACACCCACCAATCTCAAGGGGGTACTCCCTGCACTAATTTACATCCTCCATTATAATCCCTAATAGATTATCAAGCATCATGAATCCATTAGAAGTAAAAAAACTGATCCCAAGACTCTCCACAACAGGCACAAATATAAAGTTATGAGAATCCCCTACATCAAAAAGTTCCAAATCTAAATTAGAGACTACTAAAATAGTACCTATGACAGTAGAAGGTCCAAGATCCAACTCCTATAAGGTCTATTGCATAGTGTACATCTATCCTAAACCACGTCCTATTGATACTTCTTGGATACCCTGAGTAGATCCACTCTGTTGTCACAGTAAGACTGGGGTCTGACAGCTATGACCATGACCATTTCCTCAACTCGATTGGCCAGATGTACTCCATCTCCTTTCTTGATGAGAAGTTGCTGACCTTGATCCTAAACATGGAGTCGATGCAGACCCTCTCTCACTATCCACCAGAGGAAAAGTTATGAAAAAGTGCTATAGATAACCCATCTTTCTGTAGGATAGACAGTCGATTGGGTCCCTTGTACACTATGGCCTTGTATGTCCCAGCTTACCGCGCTGGAAGTACCTCAACTGGCTACATGAGTATGTTCTCTAACTTCTAATATCACCATGTGGAAGTTCTAGAAGACACTTCTTACTACTAGTCGATGCAATACCAGATCTAGATGCCAAACTAACCTAGATCTCACCTGCATCCTCTCTCAGGTTACGCTCTATGATAAGAACCTGATTCACTATTCCAGAAACAGTGGTTAACCAAAATACATTCACCTATGATTGGATGTATTACCTAAGACCATTCTCAAATATCTTGCCTTTAGATAGCTCACCGCCCATTATAATAGGCATGAAGCGCTGGAGCTCAGTAAAACAGGTCAAATATTCCATAACTGATAACGCACACTATTCCAAGAACATGAAATCTTGGGATATATCGGCCCTTAATGTCTTGTGATAGATGTAGTTATAGAAGTTCATATGAAAATACCTCCAAGCCATCTCCTAATGAAGTTCCCTCTAAGTAATAAAATCCAACCATCTCTTAGTGGAATCATGCAACATATATTGTAACGACCCAAAATTATATCAATGAGATTTCCTTTCTTATGTTTATTTAATGTTGTATAGATCACATAAAATCACTTGTATAACACAAAAAAAACTTTATAAATAAATAATTAATGAAATAATAGGTATTTCTAAAAGTTAAAAAACATATTCCGATGAAATAGTAATTTGAACTTAGGAATAGTAATATAACCCTTTTGAATAGAAAATCAACCAAATTAATAGTAACATCACCCATGAATGTATAAATAAAATTTAGGCATATTATAAATAAAGTTATGATATAATTATAGCATAGTATAAGAAATTGAATATTTTAAAAATTAATATTTAAGTGTTGTTATTTTTGTAAGTCATAAATATTTAATTATAATTTTATAATTAATAAAATTATTTAAAAGAAAATTTATTCATAAATTTAAATTTTTTTGTCTTATGATTTTAGGATAATTTTATGAGACATTAGTTAATTTTGAAAGTGTTATAAAATCAGTTATAGATTTAAAATCTGTATTTTTCAATTAAATAATGGTTTTAATTAAAGATTAAACTTCTCATATTTAGAAAATTATTTTCATAAAATGGTGTCAATTTTTAAATTTTACATATCTAAAAATTATTAGGGTGAATTTTTGGGATTTTTCTAAAATACTTGAATTTTTGGTGAATAGTAAAATATAGTAATTTATGTTATAAATACATTATAAGTTAAATACACCATTCCTTGAGTCATTGCTGATGTAAGCACTATAATATCGAACTAAAATTAATCATTTTAATATATTTTATGATTATTCTCAAAATATTCATAGTCTTGAGCCAAAATAATAAACTAATGAATAAAATATTCAAAAAACACCCCTCTTCTCCACTATAAATACCACCCCTCACTACCACTTCTCCCCACACCACTAGGCCTTGAATATTATCTAAATTCTACCCAAATACCCTTCCCAAATCAATCCCAAAATTCCAATAGGTTTTGTTCACAACAAAATACAAAACCAAGGTACCTTAAGAAGGTTCTCAAAGAGGAGAATTCAAGAGGTAATTCCTCTTTCGTTTTATTTTAATTTCCTTTCAATTTTATTTTTCATTTATTATTCTATCCTAAACTCCTCCATCCAAATGAGAATTATAACTCTATTATCATCTATATAATTGAATGATATTATGTTAATTTCATATCCTTCATCAAACTTCCTTCTCTCTCACTTTTATTAAAAAAAAATGAAATCATCGTCCGTGAGGTGCCGATTTACAACCATCATGGATGAAAAATTTTCATTCTTCAATTTCTACTTCAAGGATGGAAATGAAACCATTTTTTTATGGTTAAAACAGAATATAATATATGTATTACAACCTATTTAATTTTCTAGAACCAATATATATACATAATATTAATTCATACGACAAAACTAGTTTGTGATGATCGAAAAACCGCCAAAATAATCTAAATAATTATCACTAATGTTTTATCTAATGACTCATCCTCATAACATATAAAAAAATGAATTATATAACCATTTAATATTATTTATTTTAATTAATATCATATAAATTTAATTCTAGAGAGTTATACCCATTCCACATGAACTTCTATTCTCATATACAAGTATACCGATCATGAAAATCAAGGAAACAAACACTCCCTAACAATATCTTATAACTTATCAAGAAGGCCATGAATGAACATAATAAGATTATAATAAATAAAATAAATGTATAAAAGGTTATTAATTAATTAATTAATGGATTTAATTTTATTATCTAGGACATTAAGGTTAAGTGCAGAACACATTCGAATATAGGGTAAGGCATTCTACCCAAACCTTCATTTTTTCCTTCAGGTTATTCCTTCACAATATTTACCCCAATATAATGATTATTTATTTTTGTGTAATTTTTCTATATTTTTATTATATGTTACAAACTCATATATCCATATTAGTTCATATTTATTTTATGGGGAAATTCATGTTTTACAGGGTTCCCTTCTCAATTCTTCATGATAAAAAAACCCGATTAAATGGAACGTCTCGATTTCTTAACCATTTTCAAATACCATCCATAATATGTTTTAAGTGACCATTATTTTTATAAAATCACTAAATTTTTCATTAAAAACCATATTTGTTCATTTATGGTTTTATACAAACAATTATGACAAATAAAAATTATTTTTCCAAAAAAAAACTCTTCTTTGCAAAGTAAAGGTGGTATTTCTCTCAAGAATTTATCGATGATTTTATTAAAGTATTTTAATTTATTTTAACACCTTTGTTGAGATTTATGATTTATTAAGATTTATATCTTATGTTTATAATCCACCATATTTTATTAAATGATTATGATAAATTTGACTGTGGATGTTCTATCTTGATACCATTCACCATACTACTCAGAATAGTTTGTGATTATGTTTAAAAATTGGGGAATGTTTTTTAATTTTCATATTTATATGTTTTTTATGTTTATCACTATTCATATAAGGAATTAATTGGACTTAGTAAGTGATGGGTGGGGTCCTCTATATCCCCTTGATGTATTGGCAGGTCTCATGAGACAAACTATACTGGGTTTTTACCCATTATGTATGGTGTCTTGGCTGAGGCCTTGATAGTATGTTTATGATGTCCGAAATTATCCATTACCTCATTATGAAACTATTAAATGATTTTCCTTATGATCATTTGATTTTTAGAATATCCATGGTTATGATTTATTCCTTCCATTTTATGCTCATGATTATGTTTTAATGACATGTGTTTTTAGATATTCATCATGCATTATTATTTATATTTATTATAGATTCTGCTGTATTGATTACCCTTACAGATAATTAGATATCACCCATTTATAATGTTTTATTTTTCCCTATGATGATAATATATATATTATGAATGACTTACAGGGTTAATCTAGGAGTTATGGGTGTTTCTAATGGATTTTCTATGTTGTTTTTCCTTTCAAGTTGTATTGAGAAATTTATGTATGTATTATAGATTCCAAAACTACTAAACTAATTGGTCATTTGGGATTTGAATCTTATATATATGCCAATATAATAAATTAAGGCACCAGCTTTGGGAAATTGGGGCCATGAGCTTTATGGTTGGTATCATAGGAAGTTTAGTAGAAAATTTGGAAACTAGATTTAGAAAACATATATTAGGGAACATAAACCTAAGATAGAATTTGAGGATAATAATAGAAGAAAAACCTAGAATTTTGGTAAGGTAGATATTATTTGGATCTTCCTATCAATACATCCCTATATAGATACTACAAGTGGATGTGGTTCTGGAAAAAATGTACCTAGGGGTAACAACTCTAACAAGGTGTTCTGACACTGACTCGGGGTAACCTAGTACACGACAATGGGCCTTACTACATAATTGGTTTGAAAATCCTGAGAGATATGCTTAGGATAAGTCAAATTTTCTTTTCAAACCATTATGAAGGATTTAAAAGTAAATATGTCTCCAAAGAAACCATGTTTATGATTATGAGATCAACTATGTATAAAATTTCAATTTATGTTAAGTGTTTTACTAGTTTGATATTATCCATTATGATTCATAACATAATCTCATGTATGATATTATTTAGAAATGGTGCTTAGTATAAGTAATGGAAACTATATCAATGTGCATATCCCATGTAGGGAATACCCTCCTTTGTAAGATAATGATATTGGTATTGGAGTTGTGAATGGTGCTGAGCAAATTATAACTATACCGGGACAATTGACTTAGGTTATGAAAAATAACCTTACCTGTATGGAGCATCCTGATAGGAGAAATGTTAGACTGCTTTATGTGACAACAAACTCTATCATTCAATGGGACTACAAACCCATTTGTACTGGAGCAGTGGATAAGTTCCTTAGAGAAGATATTTATCGCTTTGGGAAGTAATGAAAGGGAGAAGGTTATCATGGTAGTTTATCTTCTATTAGGAGATACATATCAATGGTGGACATTAATTCAAAAAAAAGGAAGGGGAAGAAATTAAAATTATGTAATGGAGGGATTTTAAGGAAATTTTCCTAGAAAATTATTTTCCTCACGAATAATGAGCAGATATGGAGAGGCAATTCTTGTTTCTAAGAGAGAAAGAGGATGAAAATGTTGTAAAGTACAAATCCAACTTTATAAGGTTAACAAGGCATGTTAAGGATTACATACATAATCCAAGGATCAAGATTGATCAATTATTTTATGGTTTAAAACCATTACTATGAAGGGAATTGGTATCCCACAATTTCTTATCATATGAAGATATAGTCTCATATGCTATCAAGATATAAAAATAATTCTCTAAGTTATATGACTTAAAAGTAAAGAAAGATAATAAGAGGGATGATAAACACTCTAGAAAAGGAAATAAGGAAAAGGGGAAGAAGGGAAGAGTTGATTTTACATCCTGTAATAATTATGGGAAGAAACACCCTAGTAATTTCTTAAAGGGTATGGGTGTTTGTTACAAGTATGGAGAAAAAGGCCACCAAGCTCGTGATTTCAAGGTAAAGAAAGAAGTTACCAATGTTCAATGCTAAAATTGCAAAGAGATGATAAATTATGCAAATGATGGTCCTAAGTGTCAAATAAACTTTATACAAGGAAGGCCAAGGGAGTAAGGCTAAGGTTATTCAATCACAACTTTTGAGGTTGAAGTTTCTAATGATGTGGTGGAATATACTTTAATTGTTTCCTAAAACTTATCCAATGCTTTATTTGATTCAGGATCATCACATTATTTTATATATTTCTAGTTTTCCAAGAAAAATAGACATTTACATTTTTATTTAATAAATTATTTGTCAGTTAAAAATCCTAAGGGAAGCATCATTGAAACAAATATGTTTTTGTTAGTCCCCTTTATGAAATATAAACATGCTTTAGTTGTTGACCTCTTCATCACACCTATGATTGAATTTTACATACTCCTCGCTATGGATTTAATTTCAAATTATGATGTAAAAATCTATTACAAGAAGAAGGAAGTTACAATTTTTGAGAACGATGTAGAATCCCTTATTTTTAGAGTAGAAAACTTATTATCTAACTCTTATACAGACCCACCCCTAGTAGCTATACTGAATTAAATCCTTGGGGAGGAAGAGAAACATCATCTGTGGATCAGGAAATAAATATTAAAATTTAATATGTACCTATTGTGAAATAATATATAGATTTATTTCCAGAGGATTTACCTGGACATCCTCTAGAGTGGGAAGTTGAGTTCTCTATTGATTTTATTATTGGTGCAGGGCCTATATCAAAGACTCCTTATATAATGGACATTGGAATTAATATAAATGAAGAAACAACTTGAGTAATTGAGTAATGAAGGATTTATTCTTCCTAGTGTTTCTCTATGGGGATCCCCTATTCTCTTTGTCAAGAAGAAAGATGGATCAATAAGGCTATGCATTGACTATAAATAAATAAATTCTATTACAATAAAGAAAAAGTATCCCCTACCTCGCATTGATGATCTATTTGATCAACTTCATAGAGATTAATAATTTTTGAAGATTGACCTTCGATATGAATATCATCAATTTTGTTTGAGGAAGGAAGATATTCCAAAGACAACATTTCAAACAAGGTATAGAAATTATGATTTTACAATAATTCCATTTGGACTGACTAATGAACCCTCTGTTTTCATGGATATAATGAACAGAGTTTTCAATGAATATGTTAATGAATTTTTTGTGGTATTTATTGATGATATCATGGTATAATCTAAAATATACTAAGACCATGAGAATTAATTTTATATTGTTCTAAAGAATATTAAAAGAAATGAATTATATGAGAAGTTTAAAAAGTGTAAATTTTGGCTTCAATTAGTTTATTTTCTTGGCCATATTGTCTCAAAGGATGGAATATTAGTTGATCCTATGAAGACAAAGGCAGTTCAGGAATAGCCTACACCAACGAACATAACCGAGGTACATTGTTTTTGTTGGTTTAGAAGGTTATTATCAGCATTTTGTTCATAAATTCACCCGATTAGATAACCCATTAACCAATCTTACTCATAAAAGGGTTAATATAGCATGGAAAAAAGAATGTAAATAATGATTTAAATAATTGAATAGGATATTATTGAATGATCTGATATTGACTCTACCATTAGAAAATGGTGGATTTTTGATTTATAGTGACATGTCAAAGAAAGGAATCGAGCATTTCCTTATGTAGAATGATAGAGTTATTACCTATGCATCAAGGCAGTTAAAAATTCATGAAGACAAATATCCAACTCATGATCTTGAGTTAGAAACTATAATATTTGATATAAAGATATGGAGACACTATCTCTATAACAAAAGATGTTTGATATATACAGATCAAAAAATCTTAAAATATATCTTATCAAATAAAGAACTCAACATGAGGCAAAGGTGGTGGATTGAACTACTCAAGGATATGATTTTACACACTACTACACATATTCCCTTTAACATCGCACAAATCGGATTTTAAAAGTGATAAATGTGGGTTCTGGGTGCAACAGAAGCACGTTGGTGGGATTTCCCAACTTTAATTTTAGCGTTAAACAACGTTCTGTCTGAGATCCATCACGATATAAAATGCCGGATCTTTGGAATGGAACGAAGAACAAAAAATAAAGGAAGAGTCCCGAAACCATTGAGATAGGATCATCATATGTTGGTTATAATTAATTTAATTAATTCACAAGAATTACCGCGGTAGAATTCTTTCTTCGTTGATGTCTCTGGTCATGATCCTGTGATCCGTCATTGCGCCGTAGAATACAAGTATAGGATTCCTCCAGCGGTGATCCACACGTGGTCCACGTATCTCTGGACGTCACCGAAGGGATATCCGGGTGCTAGCACGGAAGAACCTTCGCTTGCGATGTCCGCCTTCAACCGCCTTGATTCAGTGGAGGATCTCTCTCTCGTAACTTGAGGGCGTTCTTGGTGGAAAGGGAATTCTCTCTTGGCTTGAGAGTATTTCCAAATCCATTGTGCACAACCAAAAATGGATATTCAAAAGTGTTGGGGTTGTGAGGATATTTATATTCGGGTTTGAGGTTAATAGAGTTATGATAATAAATAAACGCGTTACGCGTTTTATTTATTTCATTAACTCTTATTGAAAAACCCCATGTTGAATCATTAATTCCTTGAAATGATTCCATGCTGATTATAATAAATATCATTTAATAAAACAATATTATATCTTCAAAATCCCGACTGGAAAACTACACGGCGTGTAATAATTAATACACGGCGTGTACTTGTTTTCCATAAAACTAAACGGTGTGAATATTTAATATACACGACGTGTACTTTTATTTTCCATTTTTCTCCACCACATTTATTAGACCTTGAGTAATGTCTATTTATTTCTTAAATAAATTTAACTGCATTACTCGCTAATAAATATATTATTTTCCCACAATATATTCTCTCGAATAACTAGTGTCGAAATAAATGCGATCAGACATACTTAAATAATTATTAAACCACAGTCGAGAATAATATTTATTTAACTTGTTAAATTAATATTTAACTGAGATACATGGACACACTTAGTGTGTGACCCTCTAGGCCTCTTTCTCAGTGGCATTAGGCGGATCCTACCTAAAGTCCAAAGTTAGCGTCTAGAAACACACCAAGGCACCCATAGAGAAATAAGTTAACGCCACAATGAAGTGTCACCTCCTACGAACTCTTACCGTGTAATATAATCCCTTTGTCTCAATATCTCTAATCAAGCGATTTTCATGCTAGTGCCATCAACCCATGTGCTCGATTATTCTTTCTTTGACTTCTCGGAACTGAACTCGCCCATACCTTACCATGGACATGGATTTATTTAGGATATATCAATTCCATCAAAGGGCCCGAGATATCTACTTCCATTATGGAACATAAGGTAAAAATCATTTCTCGCATTATCTATTAATGAAGTATTACTCGTGATGCACCCAACGTATCCTACCTCGCTGCGAACAGTGTGTCGTCACAATTTTCATCAATACATCTAAGTGCGTGAGTTGTAATACCCATTAATAATAATCTTAAAGTCTAAAGACCAATACACACGTCCATAGATAGGAACATCCAATGACACTATGAAATGTGGATTTCCTACCGGCGGGTCTCGTTCTCATAATATCCTCCTGGATATTACCAAGGGCGCACACCATGAGAAGGTGCCTCAAATTTTTATGAGTCCTCACCCCTAATGACCTGTATTATTTGTGTCCCTAAAATAACATCATCTGGCCATAGAACATATATTCAAGAACAATGTTATGGCACTTCTGGGTTCTCATCATAGCAGGGATCCACTATGACCCTTTAATGCAACAGCTGTCCTTAGGACATTATCACATGCATTGTCACGCAGAAGAACAAACAAGATGTGATAAGGCTTTTATTAATGAATAAAGTACAAAGTAGTTGGTTCTAGGCCACCAACTCCAACACTAAAAAATCACTGTTAATAACAGAGATGATATAGGGGGTCCCATTTATTAGTGCTAAAAAATCACTAATAAGGGGGGGTCCTTTATCCATACTAAAAAAAGCACTAATAAAGGGTCCCCTTTATCAGCCATATTTTTAGCGCTGATAAAGGCCACCATTTATCAGCTCTTTAAATATCATCGATAAAGGGGGACCTTTATCAGTACTAAAAATAGTGCTGATAAAGGCCTATCCACCAATAATATGTTGTTAATATAACAACACACCCAAAAGAAAAAAACTACAATTTGAAAATGCTATATACAACCTATAATTTCAAATAATGCTATAGTTTCAAACAATGCTATATAAATTTAATTGACATCATGAATACAAAAATGTATGCCCATGATATATAAAAAAACAGCTATTTACATTTCAAACAAAATGTTTTATATAATTAAATTTACAATTATCCAACAAACATTCTAAAACATTAATATTTCATCTTTTGACACCTGTGATCCCCTCTCAAAAATGTTCGCCCATGGTATCAGCTGCCGAAAAAATAATCTCAACCCGAGAAAAATATTCCACCTATATCAGAAAAAAAATATTATGTTAGTAATACTATAAATAAATAAAATAACATTAATATGAAAGAATCTATTAATAAAATGTAAATATTTAATAAAAATGACACATTTGAAGTTATACCGATCACACTGTGCATCCAATTGAGGTGGGGTTGATTATTGCACATCAAAAATAAGTTATGGATCCTTTTCCTAAAATATCAAAACAATTCAAATGAATTTTCTCAATTTTGAGTATATCACTTGTTCTTTTACTAAAATTAATGTCAATTTTAAATAACGACACATTTGGAGTTATAACAGTCACACCATGAATCAGATTAAGGTGTGGATGATTCTTATCTGTCACAAATTACTAATGGATCATTTTCCTAAAGTATCAAAATAATACAAATGTTTTTGATCAGTTTTCAGTATGTTAGTTTTTTTTTTCACTAAAACGTCATTTTAAACTCGAAACAAACATTATGAGTAATACTAGTCCTATCGTATGTCAGTTTGATATGTGACTGCTTCATACACATCAAAAATAACTTATGAATCATTGTACTAAATTATCAAGATAATCAAATTGTGTTTTCTTGGTTTTAAGTGAGTGACACATTTTGAACTAAAATGTCAATTTTAATATGATAACAGACACTTTTAGTCATACTGATCACACCATGCATCAGATTGAGGTACAATTTACTTTTACATGTCACAAATGACTCATGGATCATTTGAAAAAATTATAAAAACAATTTGAATGTGTTTTCTTGGTTTTCAGTACATCACTTGTTGTTTTTATTTAAATTAATATCAATTTTAAATAAAAAGAGACACTTTGAGTTACACCAGCCAAAATTTGAATTATATTGAGGTGCATTTGATTCCTACACGTCAAAAATGACTAATAGATCATTTTACTAAAATATCAAAACAATCTGAATGCGTTTTCTTAGTTTTTAGTATGTCACTTATTGTTTTTAATTAAATCAATGTCAATTTTAAATAAAAATAGAAACTTTGAGTTATATCGGCCACACCATGCATCGTATTGAGGTGAGGATTATTACTACACATCAGAAATTACTAATAGATCATTTTCCTAAAATATCAAAACAATACAAATGTGTTTTCTCTTTTTTCAGTATGTCACTTGTTGTTTTTACTTAAATTAATGTCAATTTTAAATAAAAAGAGACACTTTGAGTTATACCAGCCACACTGTGAATTTTATTGAGGTGTGGCTGATTCCTAGATGTCAGAAATGCCTAATTTATCATTTTCTTAAAATATCAAAACAATCCAAATGTGTTTTTTTGGTTTTCAGTATGTCACTTGTTGGTTTTACTTAAATTAATGTCAATTTGAAATAAAAATAGACACTTTGAGTTATACTGACCACACCATGCATCGTATTGATGTGCAGCTGATTCTTACACATAAAAAATTACTAATATTTTTTTTAATAAAATATCAAAACAATCTTAATGCGTTTTCTTAGTTTTCAGTATGCCAGTTGTGTTTTTTTACTAAAATGTCATTTCAAACTAGAAACATGCATTTTGAGTCATACCAGTCACATTGTGTGTCATATTGAGGTTTGGTTGAATCCTATAGGTTAAAAATGACTCATGGATCATTTTTATAAAGTATCAAAATAATATGAATGTTTTTTCTCAGTTTTCAGTATGTCACTTGTTGTTTTTACTTAAATTAATATCAATTTTAAATAAAAAGATACACTTTGAGTGATATCGACCATGCTGTGTGTCATATTTAGGTGAGGATAATTTATACATGTCAAAAATGATGTATATACCATTTTCCTAAAATATCAAAACAATCCAAGTGTTTTTTCTCATTTTTCATTATGTCATTTGTTGCTTTTACATAAATTAATGTCAATTTTAAATAAAAAGAGACACTTTGAGTTATATCGACCACACTATGAGTCATATTGAGGTGACGATGATTACTACACATCAAAAATGAATGATAAATCATTTTATTAAAGTATTAAAATAATAAAAATTCATTTTCTTGGTTTTCAGTATGTCACTTGTTGTTTTTACTTAAATTAATGTCAATTTTAAATAAAAAGAGACACTTTGATTTATACCGGCCACACCATGTATTGTATTGAGGTGTGGTTGATTCCTTCACATCAAAAATAACATATATATCATTTTAATAAAATATCAAAACAATTCGAATGATTTTTATTTATTTATAGTATGTCACTTCTTGTTTTTACTTAAATTGATATTAATTTTAAATAAAAAGAGACACTTTAAGTTATACCAACCACACCATGCATTGTATTGAGGTGAGGTTGATTCATACATTTCATAAATGACTTATAGATTGTTTTCCTAAAGTATCAAAACAATCCGTATGAATTTTATCATTTTTCATCATGTCACTTGTTCTTTTTACTAAAATTAATGTCAATTTTAAATAAAAAGAGACACTTTGAGTGATACTGGTCACCTGTTCTTTTTTCTCAGTTTTGAGTAGTTATATTGCTCTGATACCAACTATATTTACCCAGACATTTCATACATAGATACCACATATTATTATATTAATATTCCTTATATAATATAATGATCCATGCCAGAATAGTTTAGGTCTATTACTTTTGGAAACATGGAAACCTAAAGAACAAGTTCATAAGAGTCTCTCATTAAGTTATTCTTTACTAGAAACTTTCTTTGACATATCATTTCTACAACCATTATTAATAGTATAAGGATATGAAACATAATAAAGGGTGATCATATATGCTCAATAAGTGTAAAAAAGGGAGATATCAATTATCATATATGGAAATTAACTTACAAATATTAGATAAAATGATGAAAAAACTAATTAATTACCTAAAAAGACACACTTTGAGTCATACTGAACACATCGTGCATTACCATGATTTTCATTTGCTTTTTTTTTTCAAAATAGAAACACTTTATTATCAAATTTTATCACTTTCCTTCAAGTTCCCTCTACTACCTTTGAAGGAAATTGATAAATGCTAACAATGAAGTGGTAATAAGGTTTTGAGGGAGAGTAAGTCCGTGGAAGACATTGTTTGTATGAGTATTCAAATAGTTAATTTAAATTATGTTACTATAGTAAGTAATAGATAATATTATGAGGAAAAATATATTATATTTAAAAAAAACTTTACCTTCTAATTGAATTTTGAGTTGTAGCCTCAGAGTCCAATATCTCATGAGCATGATCAGTTTCGAAAAAACCACCCCAACTCAAACAAAGGAATCCAAATGCATAAGAAAACAATTATTATATGAGTAATACTAAAAGGAAGTAAATTAAACATAAATATGAAATAATCCACTACTTCTATGGAAGTCACATCTTCATGATATTTGTGCACATTCTTCCACCAAGTATGCTGCCCAGTCGTATCTGAGCACATCTATATCATATTGTGAATATGAGTTTTTTAAACAGTCATATTAGTACTGGAAAGATATAAATACACATAGGATTAATAAATATTTTAAATTAAATAGTAATTATCTTTGAAAATACCTCTTCAGGAATGCTAGTTTTTTTTATGGAATGTGATATCTCTCATAAATTTAAAAACATAATAACTGCAATATTTTCCATTGGTTTGTTTCAAACACTGAAAAAACATTGAGTAGAATAAGTAATTTGTTTTGATATGTGTTTTGATAGTGAAATATTATTATGTATACCCTGACACTTATCTATTTTTAGAACTTTTCTTCCTCTTTGTGCTTAACCCCTAGCCTCATTCATTGTTTTTCATGATAGTGATGTACCACCCTATCATAACATAATACTCATTAAAAGATAATATAAATTATATAAATTTATTTTTAGTTTTAAAACTTTGGATGTAGTGTATTAAAAATTAAAAAAATCCATCATGTGTGGATAGTTTTTTGGATATCCATGCATTGAATCTGGGAAATAAATCATTGGAGTATCCAAATTTACCACAATGAGCATTCAATGATGCCCATAAACACAAAAAAGAATAAGTAATGAAAGAAATTAAAATATATTTGATATGATTTAATTGTAGAGTTTTACCCCTACACTGTTGGTATTAAATAGAGCATGTCATCTAAAAGTTTTCTTTGAAATGATTTGATCAGACCTGCCACTATTTCATCATTTTTTCCATCTATTTTTTTTTGTTCTCTAGAGGATATGTGAGGATTAATGAGTCCAATTTTTTTTTTCAGGGGAAAATCCCTTAATTTTTTTTTCATATATAGGTATGCCCAAAATATGAAATGTATTTATTCATAATTAACACCATATATTAGCTTTTGGAAAATCAAATCATGAAAACATACCTCATGTATACATTTACAACTAAGCCGCCTAGCCAATCATAGTATAGGATTTCACTTACACTCTCGACACCAATGAAGTCTTGATATTTCTCTCCACACATATTTTATTCAAAATAAACTATGTGATTATGACCATCTTTTAACTTTGTATCCACATGAACCTTCAATGATAGTAAATGCAGATATAGAATGGGCAGAGTAATGGTGCTTTTGGTAGATCTCTTCAATCGGTTGGTCGATCCTTTAGATGGTTTTGTGGCGGTCTTTCGTTTCATCACATTCTCTTTGTCTGTCTATAATAACATTCATCAGTTTAATTTTTATTTCATTAATTGTTTAATATTTATCTTGAAAAATAAATTGGAAATGAATACCTCCTCGTAGACAAGTTTTTTTACAAGATGTGATGGCCATGAGATGAATGTTCCAACAGATTTTTCAACTATATGTATATCTTCCTCATCAATTGTAATAGGTAGCTATGTGCTCAGCTCATGGGCTATGCTAATCGACACTAGCACATGAATTGTTGGAAGTGGTCTATTGTGTAGCATGTATTTTTGAATATTTAACATTGTAGCCCTCACTACAAGGTGATGGGTGGGTGTTGCTAGATATAAATCATAGTCATTATAACCCTGTTTAATATCAGTATAGTAAAGGTATCCGTGTTTGTATGATTCAAATTTCATAGAAACATTTATTTGAACATTTATTCCATCGACTAAGACATATCTTTGACTATCCTCCTAGCTGGTGTGGGTTGGGCGAGATCTTCACGCGATGGCTATTATTGAGTTGCTTATTCTCTTTGCATCCCCCTATTAAAGTTTCCGTCACCTCTCTATGCCATTGTAATTCTTCTTCAAGGGTAAATATTCTTTCTCTCATATTTTTTATTAATTCACTTTGATCCTCCTATTGTTTTTCCCCTCAAAATATGATCGGGGTGTCACCCCAAAAACCACACCTATGACACAACCATATTGTTCCATCCGCTTCAAGGACACCGATAATATGTGTTCATCTGGTACATGTGTTTCTAATTCCTATGACTATGTTGGATAGAAAATATAGGAAAATAAGTGATATTTTTTATGTAATATATATTTAAAGCATTTTTTTCTTATGTAATACTTACACATGCTTCCCACACTTTTTATGTGTTTTCATCTATTAGTATCCCGTCTTTATTTACACGTTCCTCCTTCCATAGTACATGCTATGGTATAGAAGTGGATTTGGATTTGGAGTCATCAATCCATATATAAATAGAGGAACATAATTATGGTATTGTTTCATGTCACATAAAAGTATTCTGATAGATTTAAAATATGTACCATTTTTTTTAAGTGAAGCATACCCCATCCTTGATTTATGGTAAGGGTACACTGGTTTTTTTGCTCGTTCCTTATTTCTAGAACTTAATTGTTGTTTCATAAATAAAAAATTGTCAATCATATTACTGAATACACGTATCATTAAACAACGTATTACTAGACATAATGTACCTAAAAAGACACAAATGCACGATGAATAGTAAATGCATCCCACACTTCTTAGGTTATTAGGTGTGCATAGATAAGCGGTGGGTGTGGGTTTATTTTCCCTTAAACATATTTAAGATGATCTCTTATTAGAATTGTGTGAAATCCTCAATGAATCCTTACAGCAAGAATTAATACATATTTCTTGTGGAGGTCATCTACTATAAATAAACTCTATAATGGATGATTAAGAATAAGTCAATGTTTAATTATTTTATTTTTTAGTAAAATAAGGAAATGATATCATAATATTACCGCAATAACTTCTCACATAAATGTATTAAGCTCAGACAAAACATGGTGCCACAAATCTACATCAATCAACATGCATTGCTAAGTGAAAATTACAATATAAATTTTGAACATGGCCTTATTGGGGTTAACATGCTAGCCCCACACATTCCATCTGACCTCATATTTGATGCCTTTGGATTTTTCATTGATTATTTTTGCTAACACCGTCAAATTAATACACTCCTATTTTTTCTACATCGCTTGTTCATCATCACTTACCATTTACCTAGAATCAAAATTATCAATATGTTCCTCAGGAGTGGTATCATTGACATATGCAGATGGTCATTGTACCTCTACACAGGGAGTAGCAGTGGGTTGGAAAAACCTATTGTTCCTCAGGAATGGGAGCACCATCACATTTAGAAGGTCATTCCTCTAAACTGCGAGAAGCTATAGGTTGAGATACCTTTTGTTCCTTAGGATTGAGATCACCAAAATGTGCAGAAGTCATTATCTACAAAAGTGATCTAAAATTTAATTTATAGTACATAAATGCAATAGAAAAAGGATAATAACACGAGGTAACATTATGTATATTATAAAAAAAGTAACCAAATTATTGAACTCCCTTTTTATTTTTTAAAGGATGAAGGGATTTTAACCCTCTATCGATGATCCAAATCCCTTCATTTTGGTCTCTTATGACATAAAAAATTCCATCTACATTGGGACCATTGCGAAATGATTGAGAAAACCCAATGAAAGGGTTATCCTCAGTTGAATTTTCATATAACCCTTCAGTGGTTTTATTTGATAACAAAACAATTGAATATTTTAGATTTGAAGGATCTAGAACATAAAATACTTGTACTATCTAATATTCCATTATAAACGGTTCATCTTTGTACCCATACTTACTAAAACCAACTTTCACGAATCCCAATTCACCTATTTTAACAACACTTCTATTTTTTAATAGTATATAAGATGGTTTTAGGACCATATTTTAAAGGAGTAAGATGAAAATCTAGATACATATTTTATCCCTTGATGGATTAAAATGCCTAAGAATTTATTTGTGGGTCTCAACATATGGGGAAACCTTCAAACTGTTATGAAAAACATAAATCTGGACCTGATCCCGATCTGTAATATTGATTGTGACAAAATATCTTCCAGAAATTATTTCACCTACAAGCTTCCTAGTGTGATGAGATTTTGGTAGACTAATTCTTTCCACACCAGATAGGTATTCGATATTGAATTCAATGGCTTCCTCAAAAATATATCACTCGACAATACAAACCTCTACCTGACTTTGATTTTTGACAAACCCTTTCAAGATCTTCATATACTGTTCAATGTGGTACATCCATATATAGTGTATGCGACCACATAGTAGAATCTCTCTCACCAATCTCACCATGAAATAAACCATCATATCAAATAATTTTTGTGGTAAGAATATTTACAATTCACATAATATGGAAACAATTTATCTTTCCATAGTCAGCAATTTCGCTAGGTCTATAAATCTTTTACATATAGATTTGAGGAAGAAACAAATCTTGGTTAATGTATGATGGACATTTTTGGGTAAAATGAAAAGTAAATCTCTAGGAATTATATATTTCATCAAAAAATTTAATTCATGTGATTTCATACCCTTTAACTTTAAATTAGGCATTGACATGATGTTCTTGATATTCGATGAATACCCCTCGGTAACATTTACGTAATTCAAGAAGTTGAAAAACTGATATCTCTCCTGCCTGGAAAAAGTGTAAGCATCTGGAGGAATAAAAGTTCATTTCTCACCCTTCACTAGCGCCAACTCTTCTCATATTTCCATGTCAACCATGTCCAAACTAGCCTTAATTCCATCCTTTGTTTTTCTAGGTTCGTTTAGAAACATCCCAATGAAACTATCATATACCATTTTTTACAACATGAATAACATCAAGAAATGTATGATGTATAAAAAATTCCAGTATGGAAATTCAAAAAAAAACTAATCTCATTTTCTAACCATTTTTTGTAAGGTTTTTTGAAAATGGTTTACCAAAAGATGTGTCCACATATTTTAATTTCTCAAAAATTTGATCAACTTTTAGTGGAGACGGTGCTATACATTCTTCTAAACTTTCATCAAATGATGTCATCCAAGATCAGTACTTAGGTCATTAGGGTAGAAATCTATGATGTTCTATAAACATGATTTTTTATAAATGTTTCAACCTAATTGACTGTGTACCTTGTTCATAGATGGGACACCCTTGAGTTCCTTTAATGATATATCCTGAAAAATTTCCATAAGTAGGAAAGTCATTTATCTTCCTATACAATATGGATCTCAATGTTAAATATTCATTTCTATAAGCATCACACAACATAACACCTGAATCCCAGAATAATTTCAAATCCTCGATCAATGGAGCCAAATAAACATCAATACCATTACCCCATTATTTTGGACTTGATATAAGAATAAATAACATGATGTATTTTTGTTTCATGCATAACCACGATGGAAAGTTATAATTTACCAACATAACCAGTCATGTACTGTGAGTGATAATTTGGAAAGAAAAAGGATTCAATCCATCTGTAGATAACGCAAGACTAAGGTTTCTCAGCTCATTTCCAAATTCAGGAACATCATGATTAATTATCTTCCAATGAGGGGAGTCTTCCATGTGGTGTAGTTTCCCATATTTAATTCTTGTGTCTGTATGCCACATTAATTGCCCTATAGTCTCCTCACTTCCATATAGGAGCCTAAAACTTGGAAAGATTGGAAAGTACCATACAACTTTCATAGGACCAAATTCATTTTTATTGTATCAAGAAGCACCACACTTTGGGAATTATATAAGTGATTTTTGGTCCTTGAGAAATAGTATACAGTCATTCGGGCATACATATAATCTTTCAGAGATCATACCCATCGAGCATAGCATTCGTTTGATGTCATATGTTCATCTTGGGAGTTCATTATCTTTTGGGATCATGTCATTCAATAGATAAAGTAATTCCGTAAAACTTGCATCACTCTATCTATTGCCTGCTTTCAGATTATACAGTTTTAGTATGCCTGACAATGCTGTATATTTAGTGAAACCACCATACAATGACATCTTTACACAACTCTTTACCTTCTCAAACAATTTCGGGTAATCAAAAATATCATCTTCAACTATCATTGTCATTTCCTCAATACAATCTTCATCACCATTCACATCTATAATGAAATCCTCGATATAGTCTTCTTTATTTTCCACACTTGTAATCATAACAGATGATCCTTAAAATGTAGTGTTATCCTAGCCACTAGCTACATTTTCCTTTTCCCCATGTTTATTCCAGCATTTATAACTTCAATCTATTATGTGATAGATCAAGTGTTCTTCCAACCCCTATAGACTATTTTTTCTTGAATAACAGCATAAACATGGAAAAAGGATTTGATAAGGGTCATATGCATGATATTTTACAAACTTTATGAACTCTTTTATTCCATCTTCATACAATTTTGTTAGACAATTGGAATCCATCCACTCTTTATTCATATCCATCCTATTTGATTCAATAATATTAATATTTAACAAAATAAATACAAAAAACATTGATATAAAAATTAACCAAGGATAAAACAATTTATAGACTTTAAGTATCCTTCAATATTTATCCCCAATATCCACTTTTCAGAAACAAGGTCCTTAATTTGGGATCTTCTAGATAAATCAATCTTCAACTCTTCCAGTCTTTCCTTTATTATTCCAACTAAGATAAATTCATCCACATAAATAAGTAAAATGACAAAACTCCTATCATAATACACCTTCATATAGTATCAATTATTTACATTACACTGAATGAACATTAATTCTACCATGAAAGAATTTAAATTCTAGTTACACTATATTGGTACCTACTTAAGCCCAAAAAAACTCCATTTGAGACTGAAATAGAACCTTCTATTCCATTTAACATGAAAACTTCTAGTTGATCTATATAGATCTCTTCCTCCTAATCTCCATGAAGGAATATAATAATGAAATCCAATTGTTCTAGAAGTAAACCATCAACGGAAACCAAACTAAGAACCATTTGAATTATTATATGATTTATAGCAGGAGAGAATATCAATCTAAAATCTAATAATTTTAATTATTGAAATACATTTACCCTTACCATGGTGTTATTATCAATATACTTGTCTTCCCTATATAATTTAATGGTTTTCATAATTCTATAAAAATATAAAATTAAAAGATTACAGAAAAACTACATTTTAGGTGTCCTTTGAAAACTATTTATAAAATCATAGTTGAAATCCCATTAAAAAAACAACCATTTACACAAATTTCTATTTTAAATAACACACCCTTTTTGAATTAAACCAATCAGTTCCAAACACTCTTTCAAAAAACCCCAATTCCTTTTTTAAAGAATTCAAGGAAACTTTGTGGCCCAATAATCTTAATCATTTAAAATGAGAAAAAACCCTCTATATTTTACAAATTTTCTTTTAAAACTTTACACACCCCTTATTAAAATGAAACCATCATTACATATGCTTTCAAAACATTCACATACCTTTATGAAAGACAATCAGGTGAGTTGACAAACACTTGGCATGCAACCACAGTCCATGCCAAGTGTTTAAATCATTTTAAAGCTATTTAAAACCTAAAAATGGTATGCTGAACACATATATTTGTTAATAAACATTTAAAAACACTTGAATCTTTTTGAAAGAGACACTTAGGAATTTTCACAGACATAAATCCCAAGAGAGACACTTTATAAAGGATACATGTATAAAAAATAACCAAAATTTTAAAAAATATAAATCTATAAAAGGTTTATCATGTATCTCATGAATAAATAGTATGAATACTATTTTTTACTCCCATAATACTACTGAGGAGTGAATAAGTGATAGATAAATACATAAGTGTCACTTTTCAATTATAATTTTGGACATAAAGTCTCATATCTTCAAAGTGGGAAACCAACTTCCACTTGATTCTTGAATCTTGTACTACCTAATCTTGATCCTTATAATATGGTACATTAGAAAAAAAGTTCCCCTTCCTGAGGGTATACATTAATTCAAAGTTAAAAGAATATAGGTACTCAAACATTCTTTTCTATCAATGGTTCACTTCACTTTGTGATTAAATATATTTCAAAAACTTTTTTTAGTGTATTCAAAAAATATCTCACCCTAAAGATAATACCAATAACACCTTATGGAAAGAACCACTATTTACGAATCTAAGAAAGGATTTGGGAAGTTTCTCTTATGAGTCCTTAACTATCTATACCATTAAGAAACTACATGACCATCATAGACTGAAATTGTTCAAATCCTGACTCATGATACAAAAAAATATAAGCTATACTTATTACCCCTATCATTTATGGTTAAGATTAGTGTTTTAATCAATATAACATTAGGATATTATAAGGATCTCTCATTAACATCTAATACAAGGAACCATACCACATTCTTGGTTAAGGAATTCTTAGTGCTTCCAATTAGGAAGAATCCTGGTTAACCCTTTGGTAATAACTGGAAATTCCCAAAAAGGTTTAGATCTCAAAAAATTCTTTAGAATCTCTAAATAAACTATAACATCGAACTTCTCAGGTTGTAAAAATATGCTATCCACTAATATCATTTTCCCCATGAAGTGTAAATTATCAATCCAAAACATACACTTTGAGATAACATAATATAGTTAACGATCCCTAAGTTTTCTCAAAATGATATCTAGATATAGAGCACGTTCTTCCCTCAAATGGGAATACATGATGATATGATTGAAAAATATGGCTATAAAATTATCTAAATAAGGATGGAAGACCCAATTCATCTCATTTATGAACAATACCATTGTCTTTTTTAAACTGAATGACATCACTAGATACCTATCCAATACATACATACTCCTAAATATAGTATGTGGTATATCAAAATACCTCACCATGAAATGATGATAATTTGATATCAAAGTGATCTTAGAGAACACTTTAGCACCTCAAAGTTGGTCAAATAGTGCATCAATACGTATAAGTGGATATAAGTTCATTTCTATCACTTAACATAACCTCTAATAGTCCATAAATATTCTCAATGATCTATTTGAATTTTTATGGAAAAAACTAAGGCACCCCAAGGGGAAATAATCATTCATATGAACCCCTTCACCTCGAAGTTGTTCAATTGAGCCTTCTTCTCTCATAACTATACATGATCCATCTTATATGGTGGAATAGATATATTTTCCACACCTGGTAAGAACACAATGTTAAACTAAACCTATAACTTGGGTGGTAACCAAGATAAGTCCTTGGGAAATACATCTTGGAACTTGTCAATGATAGCAGGACATACTGACTGATGTTTCTCTCTATCATCCAAAATTACTCTAGAAAAATGGGCTATGATTATACCCAATTATAGAAATATTGGTCCTATATAACTAGTTTTCATATGCAACTCTCCAATATATACATAATCGTAACCCCGAAAAAATATAATTCCACCCATCGATGAAAAAAATTGATATAGTAGATACATCACTACATGGGGGGTTTTAATTGTAGTAAAAAACTAGACTCACATTTTTCATGTCACTCAAAATTATTATTTATTAGTTATTATAATTTTTGATTAATAAAAGTATATCAATATAAAATTTACTTATGTAGTTTATTTTCAATGGAAAGAAAAATCGATCAAATGAGATGCACTATCTGATATAAATAATAATATTGTTGAAATAAAGATGCAATTTTTTTAAGAAGTCAGCAATGAGAATCCTCAAGATTCAAAAAAGATATTTACCTATCTAATTTCAATCAAATGAACATGTTTTTTTACCCAATTTATTCGGAGGATCCCTAGCATTGATCCTTGGTATCTTAGATCCACACCCGAAACATCCTTGAATATATACCTATTGCAAGGTATCAAGTTCTAATCCCCAATATTCATTGATCATTATCTCATTGGTCGAAATAGGTATCTAATGCACCAATGCCCACTTCAATATGTTGATTAACGAAAACTCTATACCATAAATTCATCAAACACGATGATTTAGAAAATAGATATTTTATCCCTAGAAGCTCATCAATATCCTTGATCGAAAATAGAAAAGTTACAGACATGGAATAGATGATGAAAAACTGTACAATGAGAAAATATAAAGGAAATACTAAGACCATTACAAGAATACTCACAGTGGTAGCACCTATGGAGCTAAGTTCACGATAGAGGTGGGTTTGCAGAGGATAAGGGCTTCGCAGTAGAGGTGGGGTTCGATAGTAGTTTGGGTTTGGTGGTAGAGGTGATGTTCATAGTGGAGGAGGTCTTAGCGGTGACTACGACGACAGAGGAGTAGTCGACAACAAAGGAGTAGGAGGAGGAGTCATTAGTGGAGGAGGAGGAGGAGGAGTTTGCAGCGGAGGAGGAGGAGGAGTCGACGACACTAGTGGTGGTGGTGGAGGAGGAGGAGTCAGTAGTGGAGGAGGGGGAGGAGTCGGTGGTAGTGGCGACGACAGTGGAGGAGTCGGCAGTAGGGGAGGAGGAGGAGGAGGAGTCGACGACTATATTGGCAGAGGAGGAGGTGGAGGTGGAGTTGGCTGTAGCGTTTGGCTTCCATGAGAGCTTGAAGCGTGTGAGAAAAGGATGAGACTTTTAGGGTTTATTTATAAAAGCGGAGAAACCTTTTATCAGCGCAAGCTAAAAAGCGCTGATAAAACACACCTTTATCAGTGCAAAAAAGGAGATAATAAAACTATAATGATAATAAATTATTTATATTTTTATATATATTTATAAAATTATATGTATAATAAATAAATATTTATTTATTTATAATAATAAATATAAATAAATAAATAAATATTTATATATATAATAAATATATATTTATTTATAATTATTTAAATATATCTATATTTATTTAGAATTATAATTGTAAATATATCTGTATTATTTAGAATTCTAATTATAAATATTTGTATTTATTTATAATTTTTTTATATATTTATAAATATATTTATTTAATTAATATAATTATTATAATTTTATAATTATTTAAATATCAATATATATATATATTTATTTAATTATGAAATACTTATGAAATAAATATATATTTATTACATATATATTTTAATTATAGTCATAAATATAAATAAATTTATATATATATTTAAATACCTATGAAATAAAAATAAATATATTAATTATATATAGTCACACACATATATATATATTTAAATACTTATGAAATTAAAATAAATATATTAATTATATATATTTTTTATAATTTCATAATTATTTAAATAAATATATATTTATATTTAAATAATTATAAAAATATAATAAATATATTTATAATAAATATATTTATTATATTTAGAGTTATAATTATAAATAAATATATATTTTTTATAGACAAAAATATAAATAAATATATATATTTAAATACATATGAAATTAAAATAAATATATTAAATAAATATATTTTATAATTTCACAATTACTTAAATAAATAAATAAATATATTTAAATAATTATAAAATTGTAATAAATATAATTTTATAATTAATTAAATATTAATATTTATTTATTTAAATAATTATGAAATTATAAAAAATATATATAAAAAATATATTTATTTTAGAATAATAAGTATTTAAATAAATAAATAAATATTTATTTATTATTATAAATAAATAAATATTTAATTATAAATATATTTATTATAATTTTATAATTATTTAAATATAAATATATATATATTTATTTAAATAATTATGAAATTATAAAAAATATATATAATTAATATATTTATTTTAATTTCATAAGTATTTAAATAAATATATATATATATATATATTTATATTTATAACTATATATAATTAATATATTTATTTTAATTCCATAAGTATTTAAATAAATAAATATATTTATATTTATGACTATAATTAAAATATATAATTATTTATAATTATAATTATAAATATAATAAATATATTTATTATAATTTTATAATTATTTAAATATATATAGATATTATTTATAATTATAAATTTAAATATTTATATATATATATATAAATATTTGTATATATTTATAAATATATTTTAATAATTATATATGTTTATAAAATTATAATTATTATAAATATATTTATCATGATTTTAAGTATTTATGAAGACATAATAGCTTTATGGGAACATGAATGAATCATATACACTGAATAAAGCATAGATCATAAAAAACGAGTCATCATTTATATGGAAAACATGAATAGTAATGAGGTGTAATGTATAAATGAACATTCATGATGAATAGATAACATATGAACGTCAATTATATTCACACATCTATTGACAAAATTCATTGGTAACATATATTTATTTAAATAAATAAATAAATAAATAAATAAATAAATATATATATAATTATAAATATAAATATTTAAAAAGTTTTTTTATATAATTATAAATATATAATTATAAAAATATAAAAATATAAAAATATAAAAATATAAAAATATAAAAATATAAAAATATGAAAATATAAAAATATAAAAATATAAATATAAAAATATATAAATATATAAATATAAAAATATAAAAATATAAAAATATAAAAATATAAAAATATAAAAATATATAAATATATAAATATATAAATATATAAATATATAAATATATAAATATATAAATATATAAATATATAAATATATAAATATATAAATATATAAATATATAAATATATAAATATATAAATATATAAATATATAAATATATAAATATATAAATATATAAATATATAAATATATAAATATATAAATATATAAATATATAAATATATAAATATATAAATATATAAATATATAATTATATAAATATATAAATATATAAATATAAAAATATAATATATAAATATATAAATACATAAATATAATTAATATAATAAATATATTTATTATTTAATGAAATTTATTATATATATATTTGAATTATTAAAAAAAAATATTAATTACAAACATGCATTTTTTATTTAATGTATATAAATAAAAATTATTTTTGAATATATATATATATATATTAATTTTATAAAAATTAATAATATTTTTTATTAAAAACTTTTATCAGCTTTAAAAATAATGCTGATAGATCTACCATTTATCAGCGCTAAAAGAAGCACTGATAAAGGGTAGATTTATCAGTGCTTTTTGCTAGCGCTAATAAAGGCCCCCATTTTATCAGTGCTTTCTGCTTAACGTTGATAAAACCAGGCGTATCCCTTGCCCGGATATGTGGTAGTGACAATACACTACAACCTTGAGAAGGAAGATAAGGTAGTAAATGCATTGATTAGGAAAGATCATGGAGTTTTGAACAAAATAAGGATTGACAAGGACCCTGTTTTGGAAAGTATTAAAAGTTCTCAGTCCGATGATGAGAATCGTTAAAATAAAATTAAAGCTGTGAATGATGGAAAGTTGGCAGACTTTGTGTATGAGGATGGAATTCTAAAATTTAGGAATAGGCTTTGGGTTCCCTCTATACCCGAGATAAAAAGGGAGTTATTGGATAATTCCCATTGTTTGAAGTTTTCTATACACCATGGTAGCACTAATATTTATAGAGATTTGAAGGAACATTTCTAGTGGGATATCATGAAGCGGGAAATTGTCTATTATGTATCAAGATGTTTAGTTTGTCAAAAAGTGAAGGCTGAAAGATAACATCCTAGAGGAGTCATGCAACCTCTTCCTGTTCGTATATGGAAATGAGATGACATCACTATGGATTTTGTTACTGGATTAATGAAAACCCAAAGAAATAATGATGCAATATGGGTGATTGTTGATCGACTTACCAAATCTGCACATTTCCTCACTATAATGGAGGATTTTATACTAGATCACCTTACAAAAATCTATATGAATGAAGTAGTAAGACTTCATGGAGCACCTTTGTCAATTGTGTCTGATCATGATCCATGATTTATGTCAAAATTATCAAAAAGTATCCAAAAATATTTGGACACTGAGCTTCATTTGAGTATTGCTTATCACCCTCAAACTGAAGGGCAGTCAGAAAGGATAATCCAAACATTAGAATGCAAATTGAGATCATGATTACTTGACTTTCAAGTTATATTGGATCAATATTTACTTTTGGTGTTATTTTCCTACAAAAATAGTTTCCATTCTAGAATTCAAATGGAAGAATATTAAGCATTGTATGGAAAGAGATATCGTACAAAAACTTGTTGGGATGAAGTTAGTGAAAGGAAGCTTGTGGGCCTAGAGATTGTGGAGGAAACAACAACAAAGGTAAGGACAATTCAAACCCATATCAAAGCATCTCAAATTAGGAAAAATAACTATGCTGACAATCAAAGGAAGGATTTTGAATTTCAAGTGGGAGATCATGTTTTCTTAAAAGTATCTCCATGGAAGGGTGTTATAAGATTTGGGAATAAAGGGAAACTGAGCCCGAGATACATTATCCCTTTTGAAATTCTAGAGATAATTGGAGCTGTGTCTTATTGTTTGGAAATTCCTCATAGACATTCTAAAGTACACAATATGTTCCACATCTCTTTGTTAAGGAAGTAAATTCCAAACCCAACACATGTACTCACTTCTGAAGGAATATAACTGGAACCTGATTTATCTTATTGTGAAGAGCCTATCCAGATTCAAGACACTAAAGAACAGGTGTTGAGGAATTAGATAACTCATCTGGTAAAGGTACCTTGTAAAAATCATAAAATTAAAGAGGCAATGTGGAATTCTGAGGAACTTATGATTAAAAACTACCCAAATTTTTTATGAGGTGACATTCTGGAAATTTCGAGGATGAAATTTTTATAGGAGGGGAGAAAGTAAGGACTGATAATTCCATCAATGAAATTTCCATTCTTATGTTTATTTAATATAGAATATATCACATAATAGAACACAAAACAAACTTTATAAATTAAGAATGAATGAAATAAGAGGTCTTTCTAGAAGTTAAGGAACCTATACTAATGAAATAGTAACATAACCTTAGGAATAGTAATATATCCCTTTTGAATAGTAAATTAGACTAATGAATAGTGATCTCACCCATGAATTTATATATATAATTTAGGCATATTATAAATGAAGGTATGATATAATTATATCATAGTATAAGTAAGTAAATATTTTAAAAATCAATATTTAAGTGTTTATATTTTTGTAAGTCATAAATATTTAATTACAATTTTATAATTTATAAAATGATTTAAGAGAAAATTTATTTTCATAAAATGTATTCATAAATTAACATTTTTTTGTCTTATTATTTTAGGAAAATTTTATGAGACCATAGTTAATTTTTGAAAGTGTTATGAAATCAGTTATAAATTTAAAATATGTATTTTTTTGAGTAAATGATGGTTTTAATTAAAAATTAAATTTATAATATTTAGAAAATTATTTTCATAAAATGGAGTCCATTTTTGAATTCTACACATTGGAAAATTATTAGGGTGAATTTTTATGATTTTTCTAAAATACTTGAATTTTTTGTGAATAGTAAAATACAGTAATTTACGGTATAAATAGATTATAAGTTAAATACACTATTACTTGAGTAATAACTGATGTAAGCCCCATAATATTTATCTATCCTTAATTATTTTAATATATTTTATGATAATTCTCAAACTATTCATAGTCTTGAGCCAAAATAATAAACAAATGAATAAAATATTCAAAAAACACCCATCTCCTCCACTATAAATAGCACCCCTCACCACCACTTATCCTCACACCTATAAGCCTTGTAGATTATCCAAATTCCACCCCAAAACCCTTCCCAATTCTCTCCCCCACTTCCAAGAGGTTCTAGTTACAACAAAACAAAAAACCAAGGTGCCTTAGGAGGCTCTCAAAGAGGAGAATTCAAGAGGTAAATCCTCTTTCTTTTTTCTTTTAGTTTCCTTTTTCATTTCTTATCCTCTCCTAACCTCCTCTTTAAAAATGAGTGTGATAACTCCAATATCATATATATACTATAATTATATTTTTTTAATGAAATATACTTCATTAAACTCCCTTCTCTCTTGCTTTTATTAAAAAAACAAAATCATCGTCTGTGAGGTACCGATTTACAACTTTCATGGATGATGGATTTTTGTTCTTAAATTTCTCATCCAAGGATGGTAATGAAAGTATTTTTTTATGTTTAAACCAAAATATAATATATTTATTAAAACCTATTTAATTTTCTATAACCAATATATATACATAATATTAATTCAGATGACAAAACTAGTTCGTGATGATTGAAAAACCGCCAAAATAATCTAAATGATTATCACTAATGTTTTATCTAATGAATCATCCTCATACTATATAACCAAATAAATTATAAAACCATTTAATATTTTTTATGTTAATTAATATCATATAAATTCAATTATATATAATTATACCAATTCCACATGAACTTTCATGCTCATATACAAGTATACTGATCGTGAAAACCAAGGAAATGAACACTTCCGAGCAATAAAATTGTATCTTATATCTTATAAAAAAGGCAATAAATGAACTTAATAAAATTATAAAAAATAAAATACATGTATAAAAGGTTATAAATTAGTTAATTAATGGTTTTATTTTGATTATCCAGGATATTAAGGTCAAGTGCAGAACACATTCGAACATAAGGTAAGGGATTCTACCTGAACCTTCATTTTTTTCCTTCGGGTTATTCCTTCACTATATTTACCAAAATTTAATGCTTATAAATATTTTTTTAATTTTTACATATTATGATTATATGTTCCAAAATCATATATCTATATTATTTAATATTTATTTTATGGGGAAATACATGTTTTACAAGCTTCCCTTCTCAATTATTCCCGATAAGCAAACCCGATAAAATGGAACATCTCGATCTTTTACCCATTTTCAAGTACCGTCGATAATATATTTTAAAAAACCATTATTTTTCTAAAATAATTAATTTTTTTCATGAAAACCCATGTCTTTTAATTTATGGTTTTATACTAACAATTATGAAAAATACAAATGATTTTTCCAAAATAACTCTTCTTTGCAAAGTAAAAGGGGTATTTCTCTCAAGAATTTCTCAAAGATTTTATTAAAGTATTTTCATTTATTTTAAACCATATATAAATTTTTATAATTTGTTGAGATTTATCTCTTATTTTTATCATACTCTATATTTTATTAATTTATTTATGATAAGTTTGACTGTGGATGTACTATCTTGATAGCATTCACCAAACTACTCAGAATGGTTAGTGATTATGTTTACAAATTGGGGAAAGTTATTTAATTTTCCTATTTATATGTTGTTTTTGTTTATAAACATTCATATGAATAATTAATTGTAATTATTAAGTGATGGTTGGGGCCTACTATAGCTCCTCAATGCACTAGTAGGTCCCACGAGACAAACTAGATTGGGGTTTTACCCATTATGTATGGTGTCTTGGACGAGGCCTTGATGGTATGTTTATGATGTTTGGAATTATGCATTCCATCATTATGAAACTAGTAATTGATATTCCATGTGATTATTTTACTATTATAATATCCATGGTTATACTTTATTATGGAATTATTTAATCAGCTTTTATTCCTACCATTTTATGCCCAAGATTATGTTTTAATGACATGTGTTTTTAGTTATTCACCATGGCTTATTATTTATGTTTATTTTAGATTCCACTATATTTATTACCCTTACTAAGAATCATATCTCACCCATTTATTATGTTTTATTTTTCCCCAGGATGTGAATATTTGTATTATTAATGTCTTTCATGGATAATATAGGAGTTATGGGAGTTTCTAATGGATTTACTATATTGGGTTTCCTTTAAAGTTGTAATGAGAAATTTATGTATATATTATGGCTTTCAAAACTACTAAACTGATTATCCCTGTGTGATTATATTCTTATATCTATTATAATGTAATAATTTAAGGTATCGACTCCGGGAAACTGGGTTTGGGATCTTTACATATATGTAGTGATCTTTACCCTCCTCTCAGAAGGAATCTCTAAATACTCCAAGATAGATAACATGGCCTCTAGCCATGAATCCACAGCCTGTGGCCCTCCATCCCTTGAAAACATGGGTGGATGATGCTGTTACAACTCACACATCAACTCTTCCATTGTCGGGACAGGTCGCGGTGCTCCTTGAATGGTCTGTATAAAGCACAAGAATCCGTTGCAGAACTATGTATCATCACATGTGTATGGTACAACTACTAGTGCTACTGGTGGAACTTCTAGAGGATCCAATTATAGACCATGGCCCACCACCTCTAGAGTGTGTTCATCACCACCCTCCTATCATACAACTAGAGGATTTCCTGGTGGCATAACTCTACAAATTCCAAGTGCATGCCTAAAAAAATAACATTATCAAAGTTCAAAACTCAAAGCTTAGACATTTAAGCAGGATAGGTACAAGCCTTCCTCCGTAAGAACATACCCCTCTTCCTGCTCTTTGATTCAATTCTGGGTGTCATAAAGATCATATATAAGTAATAGATACTACCTTCTACCCACTACTAATGTTGGGTCTGGGTCAAGTTATCTACTATAAGAAATTTCGATTTCCCATTCATTTTCACATTTATATCACAATCCATTTTAAAAGGTTGAACCAATGGTTCTCTAAATTCTAATCCATGAGGTCCCATACTCCTTAGGAACCAAATTATGGAGTCCACCTTATTTACACCATAACACATTTTAGAATACTTATCAGAACAAAAGGTATATATATCACGACACCTATCACAACAAAATTCAAAATGTAATTCTTCCTCAATGGCATGGCATAATGCAAGGAATGTGATTCCTATAAAATGACTATATGAATCATGAGATGTCATACCCTCATCTCATTGGGTTTCAATAAAATATAACCCACAATCATATCAATAATAATATCACAATTCGATTTCATCACCCTATGGTGGAATTAAATCAACTATAATAGTCAAAATATAGAAAACATCAATTCAATTCGAGGAAATTTAGATTTTTCCTATATGTGTGTTAGCTACTCCCATACACAGATCATTAACAAATTCCTATTCTTACAATCCCTTTAAATTGTTTCCAAATAATAAAACATACCAGAAAACAACTCTGATACCACTTTTTAATGTCCCGAACCTAGATACCACTCAACAAAGCCCCAAACCCTGTTGGTCACATGGCTTAAAGTGCATCTCCCCAAACTCCAGAGGCTACTGAGTAGAAGTGAGGGACTATGTGTTCCAATGGGGAGACTATTCCCTCATTAATAGTGTATAACAATAAAATATTAATAAAATATAAGTAGAATAAGTAGTAATACAATAAGACAATAGATCAATAGAAGGAATATATATCAATACCAAAAGGAAGCTTATAAACAGATGATAATGATACATGTCATGTGTCTATTAAAGTAAAAAAAAGTGTATACAAGGTAGGTGTACAATACATGGAACAAAATCAAAAAAAGGAAAAAAATATCCCATTTATAATCATGAGCCTCAGCTCAATCTTGTGCTCCCCTACTCCCAATAAGAAATCAAGAACCTGTATCAGGGATCCTCCCTTATCCATATATATAATCATATAATCTATTCGAGTACCCAAGGTGGCCTAATCAGGGTTCAAGACATAATACCAGTAGGGAACCACCCAAGGTCTAGTTCCATCCAGTCAGTGAGTATATAATAGTCATAGTGTGTAGGCAGTAATATAATATGAAAAGGAAGTACTGAAAGTAAACATCTTATAAATTCCCAGTTCTCATTCATTAATAGGTTAATTTAATCATTAAATCTCATTTAAGTAAGTATCTAGACCTGAAAAAATGCTCAAAATACTACATGATAACATGATCAAAGGATGCCTAAATAGACCATCCATAAAGTGCAAGACAAAGACCAAATCCAAGATTGTGATTTGTCTTGGTAGACATGTCATGTAAATCATTTCATTCATTATTAATTTATAAAACTGAGTCCATCTATGGAATTCCTAATTTTGAATCCAAGTATCGCTCTAGGTATAATATAAACTATCACCATACAAGCCTATCCATAGCGATCCTCATTAGAACGTAGGTATCACTGTAAGTGTGGTATAACATCTCTTACATTCGAGTCCATCCTTAGGAGTCCACTAAGGGAGCCCAAGTATCACCAATGGAATAATGATCAAATTACCATTGAGTATGTCCTTGTAAATCCTTATAGATTCCAACTATCACTTGACATATAATATTCAGCCCTAATGAGTCCATCCTTGGTAGTCCATATTAGGAGTCCAAGTGTCACTCTAGTATAACAAAGGTACAATCCAATTAATTTCATCCATGTAATTATTCATTGAATCAATGTGTCACCCAAGGAATATTGATATTCATTCAATAACATTCAATCAATTTCATTTAAATAATTTCATTTAACCATGTCAAGGTCAACACCAAGAAAAATTCATTTTAATATCACCTCAAAAGGTATATAAAGGCATGGGATAAGCTTATAAGTATTATACTTTATTTATATTCACATTGGAATTTTTATTATAATAACAATCTCATGATTAGTTAACCAATACATTAAATTCATCCCATTTTCTTTATCAATTCAATTCAAAATTGATATTACATTTCAATTTACAAATCAATTCACGATTAAAATCATCAATTAACAATTCAATATTAACATCCCATGATATAGGGTAAAGGTCACACCTAAAAGGTTTCAAAAATTCACATGCCATCATAATGACACATTTAAATACACAACACACCCAAAGGGGTGTTTCCACTCAAAGTTCTTAACCATTTAACATTTATCAATATGCCTCATTAATTGAATAATCTATACCTAACAATTCAATTCAAGGATTTAAATTTATTTTAAGGGAATCACTCTGAGAATTGGAATCATGACACAACAGAATATATAAACACAATTAATTTAAATAAAAGGCATGAGACCACCTATTGTAAGTTCATAAAGGATAGATCATCCAGTATCAGCTTCTGATTTGACTCAGATCAGGAGGAAATTAAATAACAGACAAAGAACCTATAAATAGGGTGGATTATCTTTCAACTAAATAGAACAACCAATACTAAACCAAACAAGGAGTGTAAAAAAAATAATTGATAAATTATTGAGATCGATCTTATGCTTCTGACGAATATTGATTTCTATCTCAGATAGAGAAGTTACCTTAATTCCTATAATAGATCTAAAAAGAGATCTCAAATGGTGGAGATTTTGTATGTTGGATAAGAATTAAATTAGGTTTTATTTTAATAGATTAAATAGGGGTAAAATGGTAAAATCACCCAAAAATTGGGCATCAAACTGTTTGGCCACATGGTTTCAAAACCATGTTCCAACCGTTCACGTTTAGCTGTAGGGAAGGTAACATCACATGGTTTGCTTGCATGATTTTTCTAACAGTACAAAAACTGTGCAAAAATCCTATGTCAAAATTATAAACATAGAAGCATGGTCATGTGACCCAAATCTTATAGTTTTCTCTAACCATGTGGCTTTTATATCCCCACTCTCCAAACTTGCATGGTTTTATTTAACCTTGTGGCCTACCCCACATGGTTTCTTCTAACCGTGCACCCAACCTTTCTCACCAAAAAGATGGGTTCTGGGCTTAAAACCAACCCCAAACACCCATGAAACATTTATGACCTCAAAGGAAACTCATATTAGTCCATATTTAAACATTTAAAGAGAGAATTGAAAGAAATAAAAGGATCCATAACTCAAATAAGAACCAGACTCTTACAAAACATAACCAAACCAATAAACCATATCATAGTACAAGTAAATACCAATAGGCATTTTCTAAGAGAACAAAAATACCACAAAAATCAAAACCCCATAGTGATATCAACCAAAAATAGAAAACCCTCTCCAAGCTCTAACTCCTTATGCCAAACCCATGGATCAAGAAGAATCACTATAGAACTAAGATACCTTTCCTTTAACTATGTCTCAATAAATGAAATTTTAAAATGCACAATAGTGACCAAGAAGAGGGTCAGTCTAAACTCAGTAATATTTCCCCAATGAATTCCCAACTCACGCCACTAGGACAAGACTTGTTAGAATAATTTTTATAAAACAATTTTAGTTAGTAAAAATAGTTTATATCAAATCCAAAATAGTTTTCCATGGAAAGAAATAAAACAAATCCTTTAAAAAATTTCTCAAGTTTATTTGGAATACCCGTTCCATTTCCACACACATAACCATACAAAAAACACTCAATATTGGTGTTAACATTGACGATGGGATGTCACATCTATACTCCGTCTCACTTTGATGGTGTTACTTCATGACTATTATCCATCCCACTCAACACATGCCCAAATGTTTTTTTTCAAAATCATTCCAAGACATTCAAATCAAAAATTTATTTCTTTAAATAATTTTAAAAAACAATTTACATGTATTAAAACCAAACCATAATTTTAAAATCATTATTTTAAAATTATAAATCAAGGGTTTTCCAAAAACCAGACAACTTTTCACAATTTCCAACCAAATACCAAGATGATATTTCCTTGAAGAATCACACAAGGATTTTCCCAACTATTTCAAGAAAATAATTTAATTAATACTAATACTTAAAGTTCTAAATAATGTATATAATAGAGAGAAGAAACCTACCTCACAACGGTTGGTGAAAATGTAGTTAGACATAATGAAACTTCAAGATCCAATCAGAACCCACATTCCCTTCGCTAGATACAATAAGATTTAATCATAAAACCATCCATAACACATATATTTATCCATAATGGACTAGATATATGGTTTAGAGAGAGATAAAAACCTTTTATATAAGAGTAATGAGGAAGAACATGCACTTATTGATGAATCTGAGCCTCCAACACACTTTGATTCACATAAGGACTGCTCCCGAATCGATGAGGATCATCTCTTAAGCCTAGGGAGATAAATAATTATTAATATTAAGAATTTAGTGGAAAAAGGGATAAATGTGTTAATTTGGATTAGATCCCAAATTTAAGGAGGGCTAACTGTATGTCACATGGTTTGGAAAATCATGCGCCAACCATGCAGTGCTACTGTCTTAAGGACACACCTCACATAGTTGGATCTCACAATTAGAAAAACCATGAACCAACCATTATTTTCACTTTGTTTCAAGATTCATGGTTTCTCTTGGTCATTCACACAATTTGGAAAAAATTTGCACCAACCATGTATCTACCCAGTTCCCACTATCTTCCCTTATACTGTTTCTTAGAGATTCTACAGGGTTTATACTAACCATGCACCTTCATAAAAGCCTCTAAAACATGAAAAAACCCCTAAAAACCTAACTAAAATTAACCCAAACATTATATAGATTAAAAATAAACTAATAAAGGGTTATATAATTGAAACCGTGGGTGCTAAATTCTCCCCACCATTGGATTTTCTATCATTGGAAAGTAGAAAACTAAAGTTTTCTTAGAAAATTTTGGGCCATTATTCTATCATTTCCATTTTATTCTCACAGATTTCTTCCTAAATCTGACCATGTTTCTATAATACCCACACTAGAATGATTCTTTTCACACACAAGATCTTTTCTTGACTATCCATAATCCTTACTTGCACATTGTAACATCCCGATTCTGAGTGCTACCTAAAGGTGCCCCGAACCCAGTTGGTCACATAATCTCAAGCACATTCCCCCAAATGCCAGAGGCTGCCAACTAGAAGTGAGAGCCATGGTGTGATAATGGGGAAACTATTCCCTCATTGAAAGACTATACATTGTGGAAAGAAAATAATAAATAATAACGAAAGCAGTAATACCATACAATAGAAGGAAACAAAAGAAGACTAATAGTAATAAACAACTAGAGCATATATATAAATGATTCATGTCACATGTGTCTAGAAAAGTATACAAACAAGTCACAGTGCTAGAAATACACTACATAAACCAAATTACTGAAAAGTGGGTAAACTCTAACTGCATCACAAGCCTCATCTTGGTCCCATGTTCTCCAGCTCCAACAACAATCAAGTACCTGATGAAGAAGTTTTCTTTCCCTTATCTATACCTGCAACCATATAATCTACTTGGGTCCAAAATCACGATCCAAGTAGGGTGTGAGACGAATCCCAGTAGGAAAACACCAAGAGATATATGCCTAACTGTCAGTATATGTATATAGCAAGTAATATGTAAAAATAAAGAAATAAACTTAGAATTACTCAAAAGTAAACAATCCTACAGTTTTCAATTCTATTCATTTAACATTTATTATTCATTCCATTGAATCATGTAACCTCGAGATCTAGCCTAAGCTCTATATCCCCCTGTGTAATAGTAACAAAATATATGTCTTAGAAGACCATCTAAACAATCATGAAATACCGAGTCCAAGATTGTTATTTTGTTTGTTAGACTCTTCAAAATAATTCAATCATTTATAATCAACCTCCTGGGAATGTTATCATAGTCTAAACCCTCTATTATAACATATCATCAATTCAATAAATAATGACCCTCTGGGAAAGCTCTCATAGTCTAACCCCTTTGGTCCTACATAACACTAATCATTTACAAATGACCACCTGGAAAACTCTCACGATCAATACCCCCTTGGTCTAAATAGAATAAATAAACTATAACAACCACCTGGAAGCTCTCACAGTCAATTCCCTAGGGTGAAGCATTCATTTAATCAAATAATAATGATTACCTGGGAAGTTCTCATGGTCTAAGATAATTAATTATAAATGAACACCTGGGAAACTCTCACGATCTAACCCCTTTGGGAAGCTCTCATAGTCCAATACCCTTTGGTCAACAATCACAATGAATAACACATGCATTTCATATAATCAGCAACTCCATCCTAACAAAACAAGGCATGGAAATGAGGCAATCCTATAGGTATCCTAGAACAAACGACCATAAATAATCAATCAAGGTAATGCACCCATGAGGTGTCCCATAACAAGGTATATAACCTTATTCATAAGAAATAACCCTTTATTAATAAAAAAAACATAGAAGGTATTAAACAGGGTTAAATTCCTAATCTAAAAATACCCAAAAAATGGGTACTCGACACCTTAAGCATATATTATCCAAAGGCAAACAATGAAAGGCACAAACCACCTACCTTGATGTCGTACGATCAATAATCTTGAACGCTGGCCCTTGAATTGGCCTAGAATAGTGTACATTTACAAAAAGGTGAAAAAAATTCAACCTGGAATAACTTACAAGAGAGGAGGAATCAGGAAGAAGGGCTCTAGAGGAATTGAGAACTCATCGGTGTGATTCTAGTGCACCCAACGACATCTTAATCAGAGGTAGAATGGAGAATTGGGAGGGGTTAGAAGTTCTTCAGCCATTCTGTCACTCTCTTGTACAAACCAAGAGGAGAAGAAGGTGTTTTCAAAGGTGAGATGGAACCCACACTGATTTATTGAATAAAAAGAAAACTACACAGTGTGTTCATTAAATGTACATGCCACGTAGTGACCTTAATCGCCCCCACCATAAGCGGTCTACTAGGTCACCACACAGCCACGTACTAGACGTTACACAGCCAGTACGCGGCTGTACGCGATACTCGGATACATGGCGTGTACTCATAAGTACACGGCGTGTACTCATAAGTACATGACATGTACTCATAATTACACGATGTGTACTTAGAAAATTTACATTTCTTCATTTTTTCTAAAAGACAACCTGAATTCAAGATTCATACCTAAAATGAAGACCTGGGTTTTTACAAAATTCCCCCCTTAAAGCAATTTATCCCTGAATTTCCCTTCCAAGGGTGGTGAAGAAGAAGCTTCAAATAGCTCTGGCCACTCTGATCATACATCAACCTCCCTCTCCCAAGTCTCATCCTGTACTCACCCGTGCTTCCATAGTACCCATACCAGAGGAAGAGACCAGCCATGAAGAACCTTCATGATGCAATCCACAATATGAATAACATGATCCTTGAAGGATGCATCCACCTCTTACTCAACCTCCTTGGGTTGAAAAACACGAGACATGTCTGAAAAGTAATGTCATAACTGAGAAACATGAAAGACATCATGCATAGCCCGATACCTATGAGGTAACTGCAACCGATAGGCAACCAAAATGAATCTCTCCAAAACCTCAAACGGCCCGACATATCTCAGTGAAAGCTTCCCCTATCTCCTAATCCTCATGTGTCCTAACCTCGGTGTGACATGCCGAAAAACCTGATCCCCAACCTCAAACTCCAGAGGTCGTCTCCGTTGATCAACATAAGATTTCTGGTGAGACTGTTCAATATCCATCCTCTTCCGAATCAACTCCACTAGATCTATGGTCTCCTGGACAAGACGAGGTCTCAACATAGCTGCCTCTCCTACCGCCATCCAACATAGGGGTGATCAGAAAGGCCTACCGTACAAAGCCTCATAAGGTGCAATATGAATCATTTTCTGAAAACTGTTATTATAGGAAAACTCAATCAGGATGGATGTGCCTCTCCTAAGAGCCCTCGAAATCCAGGACGCATGCTCGAAGCATGTCGTTCAAAACCTGAATCATGCGCTCGAACTGGTCATCTGTTTAGGGATGGTAAGCTGTACTTAGAAGTGCCTGTGTACGCAAATCCCTATGTATTCCATGATAGAAACGAAAAGTAAACCATGAATCTCTGTCTGAAATGATAGAGTGCAGAACCCTATGAAAATGTATAATCTCTCAGATGTACAACCTTCCAATCTCATCAACATTGAATGTTTCCTTAATCAGTAGGAAGTGTGAAACCTTCATGATCCTATCGATAACAACCAAAACTGCATCATTACCTCGAGGCGACCTCGGTAAAACTGTCACAAAATCCATCACGACATCATTCCACTTCCACTCAGAAATGGGTAACTATTGTAAAAGCTCTTCTGGTCGCTGATGCTCCACCTTGACCCACTGAAAGGTGAAACATCTCATAAAAAAAATCATTTACAACCTTCTTCATGCCTGGCCACCCATACTAACTATGTAGATCTTGGTACATCTTAGTGACACCAGGATGAACTTCCCATATAGAGGCATAAAAATCTCACATAAACTCCCCAAATATTTCTAATAAAACCCATACACGTTCTTGAAAATGAAAAACCTTATCCTCTCCTACAGTCCACCCAGGAGCAGGGTCCTCACCTGACACACTCTCCCACAAGACTAGTCCTTCAGAATCTAATATCTACCTCATTCTCACTCGATCCAGTAAATTATAGGTAACAACTATAGAAGATGGGAATGTCTGCCCCTAATTTTTGTGCACCTCCAAATGCATCTTATAGAACAAATCCATAAGATGCCACTCATTACTGGCCTCCTAAACTGCCTGTACCTGAGTCCTCCTACTCAGCACATCAGCCACTGCGTTTCCTTTCCCAGGCATGTAGGCAAGCTCAAAGTCAAAAGAATGTTGGTACTCAACCCAGATTCGCTATCTAAAAATCATATCTCACTGAGTAAAGATATACTTGATGTTTTTGTGGTCAGTGTATACCAAAAAAATTCTCTCCCAAAATATAATGTCTCCAACCGTGCAAAGTATGAAAAACTACAACCAACTTGAGATCATGCATAGGGTAATTCCTCTTATGTGGCATCAACTTCCAAGACCCATATACAATGGATCCTCCTCCCCTACATAAGCACTACTCCCATCACGGTACCTGATGCATCATATTAAATAGTGTAACTCTTTCTTGGCTCCGGTAAAATCAGTATCGGTGTTGAAGTCAATCTCCCTTTCAGCTCTTGAAAGGCCGAATCATAGGTATCTATCCCCAATTATTTCTCACCCTTCTTAGTCAGGCCCATAAGTGGTGTTACTAAGCATGAAAAGTCTTGAATAAAGTGTATGTAGTAACCATATAACCCCAGAAAACTCTGTACCTCAAAAACGTTCTTCGGTTTCTCCTAGGAAACTACCACTCTCACTTTCTCTGTGTATACTAATACTCCTGTCTCTGAGATGGAATGACACAAGAAGTGAATCTAGTCCATCCAAAAGTGGCATTTTGAGATCTTAGAATATAACTGATGCTCTCTTAGTATACTCAATAGGATCTCAAGATGGGTGGCATGGTTGTGTCGAGTGTGAGATTACACCAAGATATCATCCACAAATTCTACCGCAAAAGAATCCAAGTAAGGATGGAATACTCGGTTCATCAGTTCCATGAAATCTGTAAGTATGTTCGTGAGACCGAATGACATAACCAAAAACTTGTATAGACCATAACTGATACGAAAGGCTGTAAGATATATATCTGATGGTCTAACGTGCAACTAATGATAATCGGATCTCAATTAAATCTTCGAGAACATCTAAGATCCTCGAAGATGATCAAAGATATCATCAATCCTCGAAAAGGGATATCAGTTATTGAATGTTAACTGGTCCAGATACCGATAATCCAAACAAAGTTTGAGGGTACCATCCACCTTCTTTGCAAAAAGGACAGACAAGACCCAAGGAGAAGTACTAGGTCGGATGAAACCCTTTACTTTCAACTCCTCCAACCACATCCTGAGCTGCTGCAATTCTAGTGTATCTATCCTATAAGGAGGAATAGACACCAGTGCTGCTCTTAGCACATGATCAATAGATAAATACACCTCTCACTCCGAAGGTAAACCTGAAAATTCATCTAGAAAGACATATCTAAAATGATTCACCACTGGAGGAAATTATATCTTTGAAGTCCCTTGGTCATCCAGATATAAACTAGCAGTCTGGACTATAATTCCACCCAACCCATGATGCTCGGGTCCTGCTCTTCTCAGCTGGAAATCCCATTCTCTCTTGTATAGAAAAGATCTGCCCTCTTGTGATGTGAAACTCACCCTGTAGCTATAGCAATCAACAAGGGCCTAAAAGGTGACCAACCAGTCCAATATGATAATGATATCGAAACCCGTCATCTCTAAGATAGAAAGGTCCCATAAGAAGTGAAACCCACTAACCTCAAGAGGTAAATCATTTCAACGATATAGAATATTCGTCCTAATCCCCAACAAAGTGTCTAGCATCATAACATCATTAGATGTAAGGATATAGATCCCAAGGATCTACATAATGGAAATAGATAAAAAACTATGGGAAGCCTCAGTATCGAAAAGAGAAGAAGATAAAACTAAGGCAACTAGAATAACATCTATAACCACAGAGGGTCTGAGATATTTCTCCTATTGGATCTGTTCTATCACAAAAGTGTAACCTGTACTATGGTCCTATGACCCTACCTGACTATCCTAAGCTGGTCCACCCCGCTGTCGCTAAAAAATTTCCATTTGGATACCACGACCATGACCTCCTATTCATCCAAAACAGCCTGACGAACTCCCATTCCCTGACTGATGAAAAACTTGTGGTCCTGCTTCTGAATGTGGAGTCGTAACAGAACCCTTCTCACTAGCTGCTGGCGAGAACATCCAACAAAAACTTTGAAGATTAATCCATCACTGAAAGAGTGCCCTGATCCACATGTATGAAATCAGTGTTCAGTCGTCCCTCAATGTCTCAGGGTAGAAGTAGTCATAAAAGGTCCTTTGAAACTCTTCCCAAGCTATATCACGATGAATTTTTACCTGTGAGATAACATCCCACCACCTCTTGGCCGAATCACATAGCATGTAATTCGTGAGATTAACCGTCCCCTCCGAAGGTGTCTCTAGATGATCAAAGATATAATGAATGACCTCAAACTATGACTCTATAGCCTGTGGTCCTCTATCCCTTGAGAAAGTGGGAGGATGATACTGCTGGAACACCCTCGTCAACTCTTCCATATTCAGATCTAGATGTGGTGTTCCCTGAAAAGTCTGAATCATCCTCCTAAATCCTTCATGGAACTGTGCATTAGCACTTGCATCTGGTATAACAGTTGGTTCCAAGACGATCATGATGGGAGGATCTGCTGGTAGTCCTTGATCTACCATTTCTAGTGTCTAATCATCGCCCTATACCTGACGTACAACCGAAGTATGTCTTGGTGTCATGACTCTACAAGGTCAAGAACACACCTCAATACAAGATTATCAAGGACAAAAACTTAGAAGTGCAAGAATAGAATAGGAGAAGGAAAATATTCATGTTTTATAAAACAGGGTTACATGGCATGGAGAACCACTACATGACATGTTCCCTTAAGCCTTAACATGGACGTGTACCCTCTGCCACCCTAGTTGTGTAACACCCCACACACACAACATGTTCCTCCTGGGACATAGTGTGTACTTGAATATTCCCTCCTGCCCAAGAACTTCTACATGGATAGAACTACACGATTCTCTCCTGGTGTAACACTAAACGGTATGTTCAAACTAGAAACGATGTGTACTACTTAAGTTCCATCCACCTGTGTCGTTAGTCACATGGTCGGATACACGGTTGATTACCACATGGCATGTACCACCCAAATTTCATCCACCCACGTCGTTAGTCACATGACCCAATACATGGTCTCTTACGGCACGATGTGTACTCCCAGTACACAGCGTGTTCTACCATGATTTTATCAACCCCGTGTCTCTACCCACACTGTCAGTCACATGGTCAAAAACTACACGACATGTACATAATGTACATGGTGTGTACTTAAGAAAGGTTTTTTCTTACAAAATAGAAGAACACATGGCATGTGTTCATAACATCACACGCCGTGTTGTCTAGGTTTCCGGATAGTAAGCCTCTAAAACTTCTCCAAAATCCTTAAAAACTTAAAATTTGACCAAGGCATGCCAAGTTCTGATCCGTGAGATCCCATACTCCCTGCGAATCAAATTTTTACATCCTTATTCATGTCATATCATAAAAAAATTCAATTAATGTTCAAACATGATCCACCAAATTCTGATCCAAGAGGGCCCATAACACCCCGGGGACCAAAGATTGGCGTCCATCCAAATGAAAATTTACATACAACAATAACCTATAAAAAATAGCAGGTATTATATCACAACATCTATCGAAACATCATGCATATCTTTTATAACATATATCATAACAACATGCAATTATTAATGCATCCATATGGCATGAAAAGAATGCATGACATGTGATATCTAGCAAGTGACAATATGATGAATGAGATGGAATACCCTCATATCGTTGGGTTGTGATAGAAATATATCCCTAATAATATAAATAATTACAACACAAAACAAGTGAATCACCCAAGGTGAAATAAAATTAACCGTAACTATTGAAAAACTAGAATGATTGTAATATTTGAGGTAACTTGGCTTTTACCTGTACACGGGTTAGCTACTTTTAGACACAACTTATTACCAAAAAATTGTTTCTTCCTATCCTAGTCTATAGGATCCAAATAGTATGGAAAAGCAGAAAATAACCACCTCTGATACCACTTTGTAACTTCCCAGTTTTGGGTGCTGCCCAAAGGTACCCCGAACCCAGTTGGTCACATGAACTCAAGTGCATTTCCCCAAACTCCAGAATCTACTGACTAGAAACAAGGGCCATAGTGTGATAATGGGGAAACTATTACCTCATTGGAAAAGTATACACAATAGAAAGCAAATAGTAAACAATAGTGGAAGCAATAATACCATACAACAGAAGAAAACAACATAAGAACGATAATAATAAAACAACTAGAGCATATATATAAATGATGCATGTCACATGTGTCTATAAAAGAATCCAAATAATTCACAATGCTGGAAATACAATACAGAAACCAAAGTACTGAAAAGTGAGTAAACTCTAATAGCATCTTAGGCCTCAGCTTGGTCCCATGCTCTCTAAATCCAACAACAATCAAGTACTTGATGAAGAAGGGAGCTTTCCCTTATCTATACCTACCACCATATAACCTGTTTGGGTCCAAAACCATGACCCAAATAGGGTGTGAGATGAATTTCAGTAGGCAACCACCAAAATATCTATGCCTAACTATCAGTAAATGTATATAGCAGGTAATATGCATAAATGAAGCAATAAACTAGGAAGTACTCAAAAGTAAACAATCCTACATTTTCAATTACATTGAATCATGTAACCTAGAGATCTATCTTAAGCCCTATATCCCTGATGTAGAGTTTTCATGCACAATCTCAAAAATATTTATAACTAAGTGCAACACAATGGATGGCCAAGGTTGATCTCTTGAGGTGCCCTTGCAGTCAATTACTCCCTAATTCTAATTCAATATGTATATATATATGAAATAAAATGACCATAAATGTAGATTTGATAAATGAGAATGAAATACTAAAATTAAATATGTAGATTCAATGCAAACAAAATGAATGCAAGCAGAATGATGTTAGACATAAAGGAGATCCTCCTAGGATATTATCCAGAGTGAACCTTCATTGTCTCTTTTTTAGTTTAAAATTTACTTAATGAACATTCTCTATAGTATGGATGAACATCCCCTTATGACTATGGTTGTGAACATACAGTACACTCAATAATCATCGAGATACCACACATCCACCTCCTTAATCTAGGGAGAATGTGACAGAAGTGAAAGTTAAGCCATGGGTGGCAAGTGGAGACCCAAAAGCGCCTTGCACACTAAGATACCCCTTAGCCTGAATCTAAGTAAATAAAAAAAATATTAATGAATGTGAAACGACTTGGTTTCACCACTGAATAGATCCCATGGGAACTTCCTTGGGATAGTTACTCATGATCATGAGTATAAGAGATCACAGTGAAGAGAAAACAGGGGGAGAAAACAAAAGAGAGAAAGAAAAATGAGATAAAGGAGATCACTTGAATTAAAATATTCAATGAAATTAAAGAATTAAAATAAAATAATATAATATAAAAAACTACAAAAAATTTCCAACAAAGGCTATCCCTAAGTTTCCAACCCTTCAAAATGAAGAAGAAACACTCTTTTATAGGGAGAGGGGGTGAAAATTTGGCTCCAAAATATGTTCATAGAATGTTGGCGTGTGTATTACACAATAAATGAAAGAATTTTGGGAAGTTGTATTCTTGAAAGTTGTTCACGTATTTATTTTCTATTGAATAATGAAAGTTTAGATTTATTTTCAAAGTAATGAAGGAGTTATGGCTGATTTACTCTGATAATTTAATTCTACCAAACAGACTCTTCGTATTCCAATACAGTGAGGTACAATGCACTAATAGCCTTGATAATGAAATAATCAGGTGCATAAATATTAATTAAAGTTATTCCTAAAGATGTATTATTTCTCCATGTAAAATATCAGCACAAATGGTTCTTTAATTTATGAGATATGGTCCCAACAATGAAATTCTCTAGTTCTGTGCACTGTTTTCATGGCCTGATTTGTGAGCTAGATTTGAGCTTCCAAATGATGGATTGAGCTTTGGGACCAACAGGATAAAATGATTCCCATAGAACATAGAAACATATAAAAGAATAATTATTCAATTTTAATTAGTTTATAAAATGGTATGGCCAAAATAGTAAAATAAATTAAAATTATTTAAATCCAAAATAAGACATTCTTCCAATCAAGCTAAAAAATATCCCTAAAACATAATATGTGAAAATTTCAATTTAAATAACACATTGAAGGGATTAAAAACATTGAAATTAAGAATAAAATAATTGAAAATATTTGTTCTATAAATTCCACCACACTTAAAAACATTTCACTCCTGGGCAATCATATTATACCATGGTCAAAACAAACTTCTCAAAGCATAAATGGAAACACAACTCAATTATCATATCAAAGAAAATATAATGTCTTTTACCTGGATAAAAATTTTATAACTACTCAAAAATAATAATAATTTGTTCAATTTCATGTTAATCATCACATGAAGGTCGTACCTACCTCTTGGAAAAATATTTCTCTCTTCAGTCAAGGATATTTTATGTGGAGTTTTTCTCATTTCTAGAAACATGTGTGATCTATATAGGATTTCTATACTCCTAGTATCTCCACTTCATATAGTAAAAAATGTGTCAATAATGAGGTCTTTTTCAAGGGTTTTTCTGAGGCAAAGGTTTGATAAGTTTTAAATGTAAAAACATCTAAGGCTTAATGTAGTGGGTTAAGCTCTAAAGTGAAGTAAATGCATGAAAACAGTTTTTCTCAAGAATGGTATGCTCCTCAAACAGATAAAAAATGAATCAACTCCAAACACCTCTTTCTTTAGGAAGTTCACCCTTGTAATTTCGGGATCAATTAATTTTTTCCCTCTTTTTCCCAATTATAGCATTGTTTTATCTTGAATTTAGATCTGGATTTCTCTTCAGAATCAAGTTTTTGAGGAAAAGAGAGGCAAATTTTGATCTTCAAAAATTGGTGAACACCCAGCCCATATGTGTAATGATATTTTGGGCCACCCATACAAATTTACATAATGAAATTTCATCCACCCATGTGGTAATAAGTATGAAAACACTTTCAATTCATTGTAAACAGATTCTTTAGGAAAGAAAAACACATACCATCTTCTCCCCCCACACTTGAGTTCAATAATAATCATGCATTTAACTTCTAGAGTAGATTGTAAAGGGATAAATGGATTGTAATGTAGATAGATAACAAGGTATTTAATAGGTAATAGGGGATTAAATAAGGTTAGATGTAAAGGTAGGCCAAAATAAGAGTTGAATTCAAAAGGGGCTTCCAAAGTGATGCCTCAATCATACTTGACACATTAGATGAACTATAACTGCTTTTAAAAAGAAAAAAATAGAAAGTTATGGATCACACAACATGTCTGAATACTCTCAAGAAAAATAAAAATTTAAGAAGATTTCAAACAGGTTTAGAAACCTCTATGATTGGGAAAGATTTTCAATTTGGACAGTACTAGTGTACACGAGTTTCACAATCAATCAAACTTCTTCAAATGAAAAGATCAGAAATCAAGAAACAAAATCCATTTAGAAATCATTTAAATACTCAAATACTCAAATCAAGAAATGTTCCACAAACACCAAGATGGTTTGAATTTTCCAAAGTATTCGATTCAGCTCAAGAATCATAAAAACACACCAAAAATGAAAAATTAAAACATGGAGAATTAAAAAAATACATGAAAAATAAAATGAAAACACACATAAAATTCCTAAAAACTAGATGAAATCCCCACCAAAATTATAAAATTTACTACCCTATTTTTAGCTAAAATCATATCATGAAATTTTCACACAAAATTTATATTGGGTAGAAAAAAAAATAATGAAAAGGAAAGACACATCCTGATTTATTTTTTAGTGGAAGCCTTGAGTTAAGCTCCTAGATACTACCAATTTAAAACTAAAAAAAAATAATTGAAAAAACATAAGAAAAATAAATAAAAATAAAGAGAAAAGTTATAGAAAATGGATAATGCTTGGTTTTACCCCCAAGTTGATGCTAGGTTTTTACTGCCCCTAGTTAGGTAGTTGCAGCATATTATCCCCAATGAGAAGGTGGATGTGATTTCTTTGAGATAAACCACCACATGTGACTTTTCCCAATGTCCATGAGTAAACACTGATATTGGAGAACCCCAAATAAGATAAGAAAATTCCCAACCCCCAAGAAAGTATATAAAGAGAATTTAAGATCTAGAGTGGGAGGGAAAAGAAAATAGGGGTGCTCCCTATGAACTTATATGGTGTCCTCCTCCAAATGGTATGAAATTTGTTGTAGAGGAGGTAGTCACAGCACCACCATCTTCTACATCTCTTATTCCTTGATTACCACCACTTGGGTGGTCTCTTCCTTAGCATCCAAGGTCTTATACATTTGTGCTGTGTCAGAAATTTTAGGAAAGGGAATATCATAAAACAATTCAACTTGAATAAGATTAAAATATGATGAATCAATAAAGAAATATTCCATTTCAAGTATTTCATATTTAAAATTAATATCTTCAGGAAAGACCATTAAAAACTCCATCTAATCAGGTGTATCTTCTTCATAACCTTCCAAATAAAGAGAGAGGTAAAAAGGTGATGATTGTTCAATATCAATGATGGGAAGATCAAGTTTCAGCTTATCTTCAACAAAGTGATTCTAGGATTCTTCCAAAAAAATTTGATCTCCCATAAGTGCATCTATTGGAATGTGTACATAAAATAACTCCTTGAGAAATGGATGAGTACAAGTTAATATTATTAACTCCTTTAATATCTCATTATCACCCACCTCTGGTTCTTTAACATAGAAAATAATCGGTGAAATATCTTCCACCACTCATTCAGGTTCAGGTTCCAGTTCTAGTTCAGGTTCGGGTTGATGCACCAGTGAATGAATATATTATTCAACCATTTGAGATTTTCCCTTCAGTTTTTTGCATGTATTATTTATGTTATTGTATCTGAGAATTTTGAATTTCTTCTTCCACCTGAGATTCATTAGTCTATGCATAAAAATTTTAATTGAAATACATCATGAACAAATATTTTTTAGTGTTTTTGAAATATATGATTTTTTTTGTTTTTTTAATGAAAGGAAAATTATATAAAAAATGTGAATAAAAATAGTGATTTAAGAACACTTGGATCCCCATAAATGGTTCCAATTTGATGTAGCATTGTCATGCACACTCTCAAAAATATTTATAACTAAGTGTAGCACAGTGGCTGACCTAGATCGATCTCTTGAGGAGCCCTTGCAGTCAATCACTCAATAATTCTAATTCACTATGTATATATATATATGAAATAAAATGACCAGAAATTTAGATTTAATAAATGAGAATGAAATACTAAAATTAAATATACAGATGCAATGAAAACCGAATGAATGAAAATGGAATGATGTTAGACAGAAAGGAGATCCTCCCAGAAGATTATCCAGAGTGAACCTTCATCGTCTCTTTTTTAGTTTAAAATTTACTTAATGAACATGATCTATAGTATGCATGAACATTACCTTATGCCTTTGGTTGTGAACATACAATACACTCAATGATGGCTGAGAGACCACACATCCACCTCCTCGATCGAGGGAGAATGTGACATAAGTGAAAGTTCAGCCTCGGGTGGAAAGCAAAGACACAAAGGTGCCTTGCCCACTAAGATCACCATTAGCCTAAATATAAGTAAATAATAAACAATATTAATGAATTTGAAATTACTTGGGTTCACCACTGAATAGATCCCCTTGAAACTTCTTCAGGTTAGTTACTCATGATCATGAGTATAAGAGATCACAATGAAGAGAAAATGGGGGGAGAAAACAAAAGAGAGAAAGAAAAATGAGAGAAAAGAGAACACTTGAATTAAAATATTAAATTCAATTACATAATTAAAATTAAATAAAATACTATAAAAAACTATAGAAAATTTCCAACAAAGGATACCCCTAAGTTTCCAACCCTTTGAAATGAAGAAGAAACACTCTTTTATAGGGAGAGTGGGTGAAACTTTGGCTCCAAAATCTATCAAACGAATGTTGGTGCGTGGATTACACAATAAATGACATAATTTTGGGAAGTGGAGTTATTGAAAATTGTTCATATATTTCTCCTATTTCTACTCACAAAATTTATGCTTCATTGGACAAGTAATGAAGGAGTTATGGCTGATTTACTCTGACAATTTAATTCTACCAAACAGACTCTTCATATTCCAATACAGTGAGTTACAATGTATTAATGGCCTTGATAATGAAATAATCAGGTGCGTCCATATAAAATATCATCTCAAATGGTTTGTCCATTTATGGGATATGGTCCCAACAATGAAATTCTTCAGTTCTATGCACAGTTTTTGAGGCCTGATTTGTGAGCTGGATTTGAGCTTCCAAATGATGGATTGAGATTTGGGTCATTGAGGATAAAATGAATCCCATAGAACATTAAAACCTATAAAAGAATAATTATTAAATTTGGATTAGTATAGAAAATGTTATGGTCAAAACAGTAAAATAAATTAAAACTGTTTAAATCCAAAATAAGCCATTTTTCCAATTAAGCTAAAAAATACTCCTAAAACATAAAATGTGACAATTTAACTTTAAATAAAACATTTGTGGGATTAAAAAAAATTAAATTCAGAATAAAATAATTGAAAATATTTTTTCTATTAACTCCCCTATGTAATAGTAACAAAACAGATGTCTCAGAAGACCATGTAAACAATCATGAAAGACCAAGTCTAAGCTTGTGCTTTGTCTTGGAAGAATCATCAAAATCATTCAATCATTTATAAGAAACAATTTTCTAAAGTTCTAAAAGTCTAAATCATCTAGTTTAACATATAATTAATTCAATAAATAATGAACCTCTGGGAAAGCTCTCACAGTCTAACCCCTTTGGTCCTACATAACACTAATCATTTACAAAAGAACACCTGGGCAACTCTCATGGTCAATACCCCCTTGGTATAAATAATATTAATAAACTATAACAACCACATGGAATCTATCATAGTCAATTCCATAGGGACACACATTCATTTAATCAAATAATAATTATTACATGGGTAGCTCTCACGGTCTAACCCAATTAATTATAAATGACCACCTGAGAAGCTCTCATGATCTAACCCCTTTGGGAAGCTCTTGTAGTCCAATATTCTTTGGTCAACAATCAAAATGCATAACACATGAATTTTATATGATCAAAAACTCCATCTTAATAAATCAAGGCATGGAAATGAGAAAAGTCTACATGCATCCTAAACCAAAATACCATAAACAGTCAATCAAGGGAATGCACCCATGGGGTGTCCCATAATAAGGCATCTAACCTTACACATAAGAAATAAACATTTCTCAATCAAAAAAACCGTATCAGGTATTAAATAGGGTTAGATTACCAATCTAACAATACCCCAAACATGGGTATTCATCACCTTAAGCATATATAATCCAAATACAAACAATGAAAGGCACAAACAACCTACCTTGATGTCATACAATCAATAATATTGAACGTCAGACCTTGAATCGGTCTAGAACGGTGTATATCTACAAAAAGGTAAAAAATTTTCAACCTAAAATAACTTACAAGATAGGAGGAATCAAGAATACAGGCTCTAGATTAATTGAGAACTCATCGGTGGGATTCCAATGCACCTGAAGGAATCTCAATCATAGGTCGGATGGAGAATTGGGAGGGGTTCGAAGTTATTTGGTAGTTTCGTCACTCTCCTATATGAACCAAGAGGAGAAGAAGGTGTTTCTGAAGGTGATACATGACCTCACACCAATTTATTGAATAAAAAGAAAACTACACAGTGTGTTTATTAAATTTACATATTGTGTAGTGATATTAACCGACCCCTTCCTTAAGCAGTCTTCCAGGTCGCCACACAGCCATGTACTGGCCGTTACATGGATAGTATGTAACTTTACGCGGTACCCGGGTACACGATGTGTACTCATAAGTACATGACATGTACTTAGAAAATTTCCATTTCTTCCTTTTTCCTAAAAAAATAACCCGAATTTAGGATTCATGCTTGAAATGAAGATCCAGGTTCTTACACACATGAGTCAAAACAGAATCTGAATCTAGGTCAACATGATCCCATAAAATCATAGGTCAGGATTAAGTTTGTACCTTTTCAATTGAGATACATGAAACACATTGTTCACTAAACTAAACCTTAGTGGAAAATCCAATTGATATTCCACCACACCAACTAGTTCAAGTATCTCAAAAGGTCATATATACCGAGGATACAACTTTCCATACTTACCAAAATGATGATGCCCAAGCCTTGGATAGATTCTAAAGAGAATATTTTCACTTTCCTCAAACAACAACAGTTTCCAATAGTGATCTGCATATGATTTTTGATGACTCAAATCCATCTCTGTCATCTTTCTGATCCAATGAATCTTTTCTATTATCTCTTACATAAGAATTGGTCTAATTAGTGAAGTATCATCTATTTACATCCAAAAAAGTGGATAAAGACAAGGAATCCCATAAAATACTCTAAAATGATCCATATATATTGACACATGATAGTTGTTATTTTATGAGAACTCTAGTAAAGTATATACTCTTCCCATGAGCCACCAAAATCCATTACATAAGACCTAAGAATTTCCTCAAACATTTGGATTGTATGTTTAGACTGTCCATCCATTTTAGGATGATAAGTCATACTCATAGTCAACTATGTTCCAAGGGATTTTTGCAAGGATTTATAAAAATGGGATGTAAAACTGGGGTCTCTATCAGATTCAATTGAGACTGTAACACCATGTATCTTTACAATTTTCCAAATTTTGATATTTTACAAGTCTTACACCATATTAGTTACACTAATTGGGATGAATTTATCCAAATTTGTAATCCTATCCACAATCACCCATATGATATCATGTTCACTAACCATCCTTGGTAGACCTATTAGAAAATCCATGGATATATACTCCAATTTACACATAGGAATAATTAAATACCACAACATACCAGCCGAACATTGATACTCTGTCTTGAACTACTGATAGGTGAGGCATCTCAAGATATAATCTACTACCAAAATTTTCATGTCAACCCTCCAAAACTAATCTTTCAATGCTTTATAAATCTTCTAAATCCAAAGGAGAATAACCAATCTCAAATATTGTAAGGTACTAAGAAGTTTTTCTTGATAAGCTAAAGGTATGACCATCTAATCTCTAAACCACCACACTAAACTTCCATCTTGTTTCCAAGAATGGTCTCCCCTCCATTTAGTTTTGACCACATAGAAACACAATCAGGATCATATGTTTGAGAAACTCTAACCCACTCAACCAAATAATGAACAAATGAAGTTGGAAAGAAAACTATAACACCACCTTGGTATAAAAAATATAGATGCATATCTGCAATGAATGAAACTATTTTCCACTTTTCTGAAGCCTCTTTATCTAACTAAGCATATGAATTCCTACTCAATTAACTTTCTATAGATTCCCATTTACCAGATGTATACATCAAGTCGAAGTCAAACATATGTCGATACTCCATCCATATGTGCTGCCTTAAATTAAAAAATATTTGTGATAAAATGTATTTCAAACTCTTATGATTTGTAAAAAATTTGAAATTTTCACCAAAGTGATAACAAAGCCAAGCATTGAATGCATGGACCACAACAGCCAACTAAAAGTTGTGTGTTTGGTAGTTATTCTCATAAAATTGTAACTATCTTGAACCATAAGAAACAACATGATCTCCATGAATGAGAACACATCCCAACCCAGATCCTAATGCATTACAATAGACTAAATAACCCCATACAAACTCTAGAAATGTGAGGATAGGTGTTGATGTAAGTATAACCTTAAGTTCTTGAAAGTATTTGCTGAAATTACATATTCCATCAGAAAGGAATGACTTTCCTCATCAAATATGTTATAGGTGATTCTAAACATGAGAAATCACATAAAAATCATCAATAATATCCTTCTAAGATAAGTAAAATATGCATCTAAAGTAATTTTTGGGTGGTTTCCAAGAGATAACAGCTTCTATCATTTTAGGATAAAAAAAACCTTTTTCAGAAATGACATGGCCAAGGAAACACACATTTTCTATACAAAAATTACACTTTTATAACTTGGAATATAAATTATTCTCCTACAAGATACCCAAAATTATAGATAAGTGTTTCTCATTATCCTATTTTATCATATAATACACCATTATATCATCAAAAAACACCACCATAAAGGAATCCATATATCTTATAAAGATCTGATTAATAAATTCAATAAAGATGACTGGTGCATTCATAATACCGAAATTCATAACGACGAATTCTCAATGTCCATATCAACTTTTGAAAGATGTATTTAGAATATCCTCATTCCTAACTCACAATTGGTGATACCCTGAATGTAAGTCAATTTTAGAGAACCACCAGACTCCCCTCAATTTATCAAAAAAATCATCAAATGCATGGAAAATGATACCAATTCTTTATAATAACTTCATTAAACTTATGACAATCCATAAAAATCCTAACAGTTCCATATGCCTTCTTTGAAAATAGAACCGGTGCTTCCCCTGGAGATGTTCTTGGTCAAATGAACCCTTTTCTTTCCAACTCTTCCAACTAAACTTTCAATTCCATCAATTCTATTAGGTACATCCTATAAGATAGAAGTGATATCAGAAAGGTCCTCAATAGGAGATCAATCATAAAATCCACCTCTCTTTTTGTCATAAACTCTAAGAAATTTTCAAGAAAAACATTAGGAAATTGGTTAATAATAGTTGGAAAATATCTATCCCCAATATCATCCATTGATTACAAGGGTAACACTACCAAATGATAAGAGATGGTTCCAACCACCAATTATAAAAGTCCTTATCTACTTTCCTTTACAAATTAATATCCTCTAAAGAGATTCTTAATGCCATCTAGATATGTGAAACTAACCTTTCAGGCATAATAGTCTATGTGGTACTTGAACGATTTCAATGAATCTATACCCAAAATCAATTCATATAAATCCATCTCAATCATAGAGAAATCCCAAAGAAAATCAACCCTATAGATAGTTATATAATAACATTTACACATAAATTCTTGACATTTTCTTTGGAAAAGAGGATTTATAAGTTTCAATACAGAAGGTATAATCTCAAAATACAAACCCATATAATCAAAAACATGAGAACAAATAAATTATTGGGACATGATTGTATCAAAAAAATAATACATAAGGGTATAATTAAAAAGAATTACACCTATCACCATCAAAGGAATATATTTATCATCCATGATCGTTTTATCATGTCCATACAATTACTTACTTACTACAGTTTTATATTTGTTACCCTGTTGAGATTGCACTGGTTGAGGAGTAATGGTGTTCCTAGAATGACCTTGGATTGCACTATTTTGATGACGAGAGTTATTATACTATTATTTCCCTATCAAAGAATACAGTTCATAATAAAAATGAGATATATCTCTAGAAACTAAACTTGGAGCACTATAAAAGTAGAACTAAAGATTTCCTATATTGTTTTAATTGTGAAATGCTCTAGCTGGTTCCATACAATCTTGATTGATGTCATCAAGTGAACTGCACTGAAAACATCCTGAATTAATTTTGGTTTGAGGAGGAGGATTTACTTATCCCATGGTCTGATTCTGATGTGTATCACCACTCTGAAAGTTCATGTCCCTCTTCCTCTTATTTCTAGAATTAGAGTTCCCACTTATTCCTATAGGGATAAACTTTATATATCCAACCATATTTCATGAGATATCCCTTTCTTCCACCATTTATCTATTGACTATCTCTGTATAATCCATTATACAAAGCATGGAAATCTTTGAGAAAATATCTGGCCTCAACCCCAACTAAAAAATTCACACCTTTAAGGATTCAATTGAAAAAAATTCCATGTAAAAGTGGACTAAATTCACAAATTTATCCACATACTATGTAACTATAAAGTTATCTTGCTTTAAACTTAAGAAATATATTATTCTAGAAATCTGAAAGGTTCGAGGATATAATTGTTTGTTAAATAATTCCTTGAAATCCTCCCATTTCATGCCTTGGTCCAATTTATCCTGAAATACTATTTTCCATCATTGGTGTTCCAAATAATCCATCATATAAGTTACCAACTTTACTTTCAACTCTACTGGTGTTTCTAAGAAATCTAAGACTCGATTCATCTGATTCAACCATGCTTCTAATTTTTCTGGCTTGGAATTCCCTCAAAAGATGGGTGAATTATGATTTTGTAACTAAACTTAATGTTCCATTTTTGTCACTTCATCATTACTATTACCATTATCCATAGCCTGAAAATCGAGAACAATGATTTGGACCAACTATTGTTTCACTTGTGGCTCAGGTGCAGCCACATTTTTAGCAGCCCCCTATTGTTGATTTCTACAACACGTACCTGGTTCTATTCACTATAACAAAAAAAAACTCCATTTAGTATCACTCATTAAAAACATAAGGCTTATAAATTTTAATCTTCCACATTAACACATATCACCACATAGATTTACACAATTGAACCATTTTAAATATTTTAACTATTTTTGAAAATATTAAGACCATTATTTTCAAAATCAAACATTTTCTCTATTTTCAAAAATCAATATTTTTCCCATTTCATAAACTATTAACTCATAATGATAAATATATTCTTATTGGTAAGTCTTAATATCATTGCATGTTATGCCACTCTCATTGACTAAACCCATGATGATGATGTAAAAACTCACCTAGAAGTGTCCAAAAACACTCATGTACACAAACTCTATGGTAACTTGAAGTTTAATATAGAGTGGTTAGCTAAACCTTTTTAAGCAATACATTTCAAGTTCTGAAAATATTAATACTTAATATCATACCAAGAATATATAATGATACTATTTCCAACTCTAGTACCAAACAATGTTAACACCCTTTGTTCCAAAAGACATTTGGACTAACCAAGACTGATACCATTTATCCAAAATGAAAGATGGACCAGACAAGACTGATACCATTTGTGACACCTCACCCCTCCTCATTGTATTGAGAAGTGGTGGGGGAGCTACTATGAATTAGGTTACATCCCCTAAGACAACAAAAGCTGAAAATAAATGCAAAGGTCCTCAAGAACATTTGGGGGATTATTTTCCCTTTGAAAGATAAAACATTTAAACTATATAAAAAATAACCAAAAATAACTCTATATGATACATGAGTACAAAAATAAAATTCAAAATATAATAAAAACAATAAACCATATTATATTACAAGAAGAAACCAAAATACACCCTCAAACAGAACCAAATGACCAAAAAACTCAAAACTTTCAAGGGACATCAACCGACAACACCCTACCCACTCCATGCCCCAGCTCCACATGCCCAGACCCCGATATCAAGAAACATCACTAAAGAATTAATATACCTTGAATTTACCTATTTCTACATATATGACATATTAAAATGCACAATATTTCCCAAGAAGTGGGTGAGTCTCAACTCATTAGTATTTACCTAATGAGTTCCCAACTCACACCACTAGGACAAGACTTGTTAGCATAATTTATATAAAAACCTTTTAAGTAGTAAAAACAGTTTATATCAAATAAAAAATAATTTTAAATAGAAATAAATTTAACAAATACTTTAAAACATTTCTCAATTTTATTTGGAATATGGATTCCATGTGAAAACACAAAATCATTGATACACATTCAATCTTGGTGTTACCATTGATAGTGGAACTTCACGTCCATACTCCATCCCACTTTGATGGTGCTACTTCATGAAAATTATCCATCCCACTCAAAACATGCCTAAACAGTTATGTAAAAATCATTCCAAGACATTAAAATCAATACATTTATTTCTTTAAAGTAGTTCAACAAGTAATTTTCATGAATCAGAACCAAACCACAATTTTAAAATCATCATTTTAAAATTATAAACAAAGAGGTTTTCCAAAAACCAAACAACTTTACACAATTTCCATGACAATGCAAATGATATTTCCATAAAGAATCACAAAATTATTTTTCTAACCATTTTAAGAAAATCATTTAATTAAAAATAATCCATTAAGTTCAAAATTAAGTAGAGTTGAGAGAGACGCCACCTACCTCACAATGGTTGGTGAAAAAATTGAACGACCCAATTAAACTTCAAGATCCGATAGCAACCCATGTCCCCTTCACTATATCCAGTAATATTTCACCATAAAACCATTAAAAAAACATAGATATATACATAAAGTACTATATCTCTAGATCAAATAGAGTGAAAAACCTTGGATCTAAGAAGAATAAGGAAGAAAAAGCACTTACTAATGAATTTGGGCCTCCAAAACACTTTTATTCACCTAAGGATCACTCTCGAATCAACAAGGATTATCTCCCAAGTCTAGGGAGAAAAAGGAATTTAGGATCTTAAGAGTTTATTGGAAAAATGAGGTTAAAGGGGTTGATTCAGATTAGATCCACAATTTAAGGAGGGCCAACTATACGCTACATGGTTGGGCCACACAGTTTGGAAAACTGTGCTCCAACTATGTTGTGATAATATCTTAAGGCCACAACTTGCATAGTTGGATCATATGATTAGAAAAACTATGTGCCAATGGTAACTTTTCCATATATTTAAAGATGCATGGTTTCTCTTGCGAATTCACATGGTTCGGCCAAACCATATTCTGAACGTGTGCCTACTTAGTATCCACTATCTTCCCTTGTACAGTTTCCAAGATACACTACATGATTTCTACCAAGAGTGAAAAAAACAGCGTGTCTCTAGAAAATCCTCTAAAATATGCAAAAACTCCTCAAAACCTCCCAAAACATAACCCAAAAATTAAATAGACTCAAAAATACATGAGTAATGGATTATGTACCTAAAACCAGGGGTGCTACACTATAACTCCAGAAGTGAAATAAAATGGTATTAATAAAATCCCCTAAATTAAAATAGACACAAATTTCATTTTGTGTTCTAATATATGGATGATACATTTAGAAAAATTTTAATTTTAAATGGTTAGTTTATTTTGGTGATTTTACCGACCATCAAGAATTAGTTTGTTTTATTTAATATTATTGATATATATTCTTTCCTGAATAATAAAAAATATATAATATACATATTTAGGTCTTTTTAAACAATTGTAAGTGATTTTAAACCTAACATTAAGGTGATAATGGGAAATGAAAACTCATCATCCACATAGGTTGTGGACCGATATATTACAGATGATGTTTTCATTTTTAGAATAGGATGGGAAGAGAAGATAATGGAGGATATATATTCCATTAACACAATAAAATTTTATACTATATATGATACTGGAGTAATTATTCCATGATTAATGTAATTTTTTTTGAGGATTAGGAGGAAGAGAAAAATAAAAGACCTAGTTGAGGGTATTACCTTATCCTTTGGATGTCTCCTCTTGGGATTCCTCTTAAAGAACATTGTATTTTTATTTTGATGTAACTCATAGAATTATGATGTGGTGGAGAATATTGATAAGGTAAATGGTTATAAATTTGGAAATAACTAAGCCTTATAAGTTGTGAGGAGAAGGGGTGGTGAGGGGTGATATTTATAAGGTGGGGAGAGGAGTGTTTTTGAATATTATATTCATTTGTTTATTATTTTGGCTCAATACTATCAATAGTATTGATTATTGGGACTATATATAGTAAATATTACATGTTATTTTTAACTAATGAGTTCTTAAATCATCCATGACTCAATAATTCTTGTATTTATCTTATAATGCAATTTATCATATATTGTATTTTACTATTCAAAAAAAATTTCAACTATTTTTGAAAAATAACAAAAATTCAACCTAACAATTTTTAAAAATACAGATTCTAAAAATGAAATTAATTTTAATAAAATAATTATATATATATGAGAAATTTAATTTTTAAATAAAATTCTCATTTATTTGAAAAATAATTTTTTTTAATATTATGATAAATTTTCTGACCCTTAAAAAAATAACTTAAGGTTTCAAAAAATTAAATTGTCATTATAATATAACATTATATTTATTTATAAATACATTTTATAAAAATTTAATTTCTTTTAAATCATTATATTTATTATAAAAGTGAAATTAAAACATTTTTGTTTTACAAAAATACGAACACTTATTTTATCAATTTTAAAAAATTTATTTACTTGTATCAGGATATAAATATATCATATTATCATTTTATGTGATAACTAAACATTATTTTACACTTAAACAGTTGAGGTTACTATTCTAACAGTCATGTTACTATTCCTAATGGTCAAATTACTATTTTAAAAAGTATATTACTAGTCCAACAACTATATTACTATTCAAACAATCATATTTTTAAAGGTTATATCTATTCACTAATCTCTATAAATACCTAATATTTTATTCATTATTAATACAATTATTTTTTCACTCAATGGTACATATTAAAATTTTCAAAATTCGTATTTCACTAAAAATATTTTACTTCACTTGTATAGTGTTGTTCCCAGGTTTTATTATTTTGGGGGATCGAGAGGATCCATTTTTTCATATTTTTGTTATATTATTTTATATTTTTGATCCCATTTCAATAACTTCAATTCTTGTGGTAATATTTATTTTCTAAATTTAATTTTTAAATTTATATAATCAAATGTTTTTTATCATGTGGTGCATGCTCTTTATTCTTTATTACTAAATGTCACACGATTATAAGAAGGGAAAATCCTTTGATAAAATTTTGGGTCATTACATTATTGCCCCCTTAAGAAATTTCTCCCTCTAAATTTTGTTTTACATACTAAGGTGAAAATAGGCGAGGGTAATTATACTCCATCGCTTCCTCTAGTTATTGTGTCATCTCTTCACACTTATGGTTTCATCATAGTACTTTGACTAGGTGAGTTTTATTATTGCATTGAAATTTATCTCCACACTCCAAGATCTTCACAAAATTATTATCTTAAGAGATATTATTTTCCTATTATACCACCTATAAATTCAGTACATATGAGGGATCTAATATGTACTTTCTCAATAGTTATACATAGAATACGTCATATACTCAAGAAAGAGATGATGAGAGTGTCAGTAGATAATCCATAGCTCTAATGCAATCTAGAATCTCAAAGGGGATAATGTACCTGGGACTTAGCTCACCCTTCTTACGAAATATCATCACTCTATTCCATGGATATATGAGGAGGAAAACTTTATCTCAATTCTCAAACTACTGGTATATTTGATGATTACTAGTATAGCTCTTCTATCGACTTTGAGTAATCTTGATCAACTACTGAATTGTCTTGACCTTTTCTACCATTTCCTCAACCATTTCCAGAATCAAAAAATTTTGTTCTTCAACTTCATCCCAACATACATATGTTCTTCATATCTTTGCAAAAATGTATTCATATGGAGCTATTTGGATTCTTGAGTGAAATCTATTATTGTATGAGAACTCGACTAGAGGAAGTTCTCAATCACATCTTCTTTTGAAGTCAATATAGTATTCTCGCAAAATATATTCAAGTGTATGGATAGTGTTCTTAGATTAACCATCAGTTTGGGGGTGATAATAAATATTAATGTTCAATTTAGCGTTTATAGCATATTTAAGACTTTTATAAAACTTATAGGTAAATATCCGATCTTAGTAAGATACAATTGATAGTGGTATTCCATGTCATCTCACCACTTCTTTGATGTATATCTTTGAAAGTTGATCATGTGATAAGTCCTATAGAATTTAAATTAAGTGATTAGTGTTTATAATACAATCCACTGCAACCTATATAGCATTATTTACACTTGATATCATTAGAATAATAGTGAAAGAGTCCATGGTAATGTTTTCCCATTTCCATGTTGGTATAAGTAATGGTTACATCATTCCCTTGAAGTTTTTCCTTTCATCCTTCACTTATTGACATACTTGACACTTTTATGTATGTTCTGTGATAAACTTCTTTATATTGTCCCACAAATAGTGCTATCAGATATCTCTATACATCTTTTTTCTCCCTAGGTGGATGGATAAGGTCATGCTATGTGCATCATTTAATAACTACTTATTTATCTCAAGATTTTATTATACACATAACCATGACCCAAATTTAATAACTAATTATTCATAAATTTTTAACTATGAGGATTTCCCTTCTCTTATATATTCCACATTCTTATGTATTTCCATACCATGTCTTTGAGAATCCTTCATATTCTCTTGAAGGTATGGTTGAGAAATCATTTTAGAAAGTAATGATGACATTACTTAATTTATGATTCCCATTTCTATCCTTTACAAGTGTAATTATATTGGAACCTTATCAATTATCATCATTGATAAGGTTTCTAGATCTACCTACTTAGAGCATATTACACTTTATTTTCTTTCCTAGGATGGTAGTGTATTTAGCAGTCATAATTACTCCTCATCTCAAACCATCTTTGCTAGCACATATTACGATCCTTCAGTGTGAATATATATTCAAATTTCCTATGATCTGTATATATTTCACACTTCTCTCCATAAAGATAATGGCTCCATATTTTCAATGTGAATATCCCTACATCCAACTTTAGATCTTTCATTGGATAGTTCTACTCATTAACTTTCAACTATCTTAAGGCATAGGCTATCTATTTTTCATTTTTCATTAATAAACAACCTAATAAATTCTTTGAATCATCGATGTGTACCATGAAAAGTTTCCCACTTGAGGGTAGTGTGTGTACTGGAACAGTGATAAGCCTCTTTTTTAATTCTTTTAACATCTCTTCATATTCATTAGTCCAGAAAAATCTTACCCCCTTTCGAGTCATCTTGTTTAGTGGGTTTGAAAATTTTTAGAATATTCTTACAAATCACTAGTAATAGCCATCTATTCCTAGAAAACTACACATATAAATTATAAATTATATTCTAGGCCACTCCTAAATTGACTTTTTCTTAGAAGGGTACAAATATATCCCTTTGCTGGTGATAAAATTTTGCAATAATGATACTTCCTCCATCCAGAACTCACATTTACTATACTTTTCTTATAGATTATCATTTTTCAATGTATTTAATACAATATTAAAATTCTTCTCATTATACTCCTTTCTTTTAGAATATATCTAAATATCATTTTTAAATAATACCACAAATTTTTTGAGGTAATATATATAGGCTCTATTTATTAAGTCAAAAAATATTTCTAGAGCATTAATGAGTTCTAAAAACATCATTATGAACTCATAGTTTCCATAACTCATTCAAAAGAAAATCTTGGGAATATATTATTTCTTCACTATTAATTGGTGATATCCCAACTGAAGGTGAACCTTAGAGAAGTACATGGATCTATGTAGTTGATTGAACAAGTCATATATCTATGGTAGGGGATACTTTTTCTTTATCATGATTTTGTTGAGATCACTATAATCAATGCAAGGGCACATTTACACATACTTATTCTTTATTAAGAGAACCGATACACCCTAGGGTGAAGCACTTAGGTGTATAAAAACATTTTGGAGATTCTCTTTTAACTACTTCTCTAGTTCTCCCAACTAAATGGTGGATATTCTATAAGAAGTCTTGGATATAGGCAAAGATCCAAGTATAAGATCAATTGAGAACACAACCTCTAGGTCAAGAGGAAGACCAAAAAATTCTTCAAATAATACATTATTATAATCCCTCACAATGGGAATGTCATAGAGCATGATTATCTCCTTTATCTCAATCATTTGAGATATATATAGTTTCTCATGAGGCAATAATATTCAAACTTGAGAAAAAGATTCCAAGGGATATTCATCATCCTCCTTACACTTCTACAAAATCATAATATGACTATGGATGTGAAGATCAATCTCCTTATTCCAAAAATTGATGTTGTATTTATATAATGATATCCAATACATGCCTAATATAACATCAAAATCCACTAAATTAAGTAGGACAAGGTTTATTAGGAGGTTTACTCTAAAATAATTGACCATAGAGGAGTTTAATACTTGGGATGTAATAATTTATCCATTTTATATTCTCATAGATAGCTCAACCCCCATGTTTTTAGGTGGTGTTTTAATTGTTCTATTAAACCAACATGATATTAAAGAATGTATAGAACTATAATCATATAGGATCTTTGAATCTAATGATTGGATAATGAGTGCACCTTTCACAATTTGATTATGGTTATAGTCATTTACAATATCTAAAACATAATTTTGGATGAGAATAATCAAACTAAATATTATTTAAAATGGAAAACTATAAACATATAGGGAATAACTTATAAATAAAAAGTATATCCAAATTTAAGAGTCTCTGGGTTTTAATTTAGGTTATCTATGGTAATTTTCTGATTAATTTTCGTAAAATAAAAATATATTCAAGTCCTTCATAATGTTTCATAAAGTGTTTATGAATTTGCTAAAGTATATCCCTCAGGAATATCAAACCAGGCATGCAGTAAGTCCTATTTGTCGTGCACTAGGTGACGATCGAGTTAATACACAATGTTCCCTTTTTGGGGTTATTACCCCTAGTTTCAATTGTCCAAGAGCCACATCTAATTTTAGTATCCAGATATGGATGTAATTTTTTTGAAACCACTCTCTCTATTCTTGAGCAAAATTTTAGGATATTTTACTATACTTAGATGAATCCCTATGTTTCTCACTATAGTATTCGAGTACTAATCCCCAAAATTTAACTAGATATTTCTCTAACACCAACTATATCGACCAAATAATTTTCAACATATTGTTACATGATTTTAAACATAATTATTTATTAAATACAACCAAAGGATCAATAAGCCTTGTGTCTTTGGAAGAATTGGTTCATAATACATCAAAATGAAATTGAAATAAAATGAATTTATATTAATCTCCATAATGAACTCTTAAATATATATAAGCTCCTAAAATTTTATAGGATAACCTGGGGAATACATAAACAAAAGGGGTGAGCTACATTTTTTAAGGGAATAAACATGATGAATAAAAACAACATATCAATCAAAAGGTATAACATGATATCATAAATATAAAGATCATGGTAAATCATATGGGATAATAATACAAAACACATGGAATCATAAGATCATAGAAATATAATAATGTGTTAGAATCATATAACATTCCATAATCACATGTCAAGGCTAACTACCAAGACAACAACACATGGTGTATAGATTCCCATCATGGATTTGGTTCATTCTCTAATCCCATACATAACATCTCATGAGACCAAAACATTAACCAATGCATTAGAGTAATATTTGGGAACACCTATAATAACATGTATGTGATTATATATAAAAAATAAATCAATAATAATTCATAAAAATAAGAATTAACAATGGAAATAAATGAGTTTCATAATCTTTCCTCATATCATAATCAGAAGAGATTTCACAAAGAAATCTTTAGAGAAATGAAATTAAGGAATGTATTAATCTCTTAAAGAAAGGAAGAATAAGATAAGTATATATGTAAGAGACATATATATAAAATTTAGAATCATTTTATAACAAAAAATATAGAGATAATGTGAGTTAGAGAGATAAAGGTCATAACCCAAATAAAAAAGGTGGTTCAGAGATATCCCTTACCTTATGTTCCAAAATCGTTCTGCACTTGCACCTAACATTTTAGATAAAAACAATTAGTTAATTAATTAATTAATTTTTTTCCATCTATATTATATTTATTATAATTTTATTATGTTCATTTATAACCTTTTAAATGAGATATAAATCTTAATTTCACTCTTCCAAGGGTGTTTGTTTTATGGTTCAAATGTTGGACCATATGTGGATAATTATTAATGTTCTTTTTAAATGGAGATAAAACTAGATAATTGACATGAAATAGTATTAATATACTTTATGAAATTTAAATGGTCCCAAATATCCTTTTTTTGACATATGAATTATCTATTTAGTAAAAATGTTAATGTTAAATAATTAGTTTATTTTGGCGGTTTTATCGACCATCCCAAACTAGTTTTGCTTTATTTATAATTATATCCATATATTCTTTATAGAATGTGAAAAAATATATAATATACATATTTATATCATTTTAAACAATTATAATTGAATTTAAACCTTCCATGAAGGTGGTAATGGGAAACAAAAACTCATCATCCATGGAGGTGGTGGACCGACATATTACAGATGATGTTTTCATTTTTAGAATAAGAGGATAAGAGAAGATGATGTATGATATATATTACATTAAAAAAATAACATTATAGAATATATATGATACTGTAGTTATTACTACAAGTTTAATGTATTTTTTTGGACGACGAGGATGAAAAGAAAAATAAAAGACTCGGTTGAGGGTATTACCTTATCCATTGGATGTCTTCTCTTGGGATTCCACTTAAGGAACATTGGATTGATATTTTGATAAGACCACAAGAAATATGATGTGGGGGAGAGGATTAGAAATGTAAATGAGCAGAAAATTTTCAAGATCTAAGGCTTATAATTCTTGAGGAGATGGGGTGGCGAGGGGTGGTATTTATAAGGGGGAGATGGGTGTTTTTGAATATTATATTCAATAATTTATTATTTTGGCTCAAGACTACCAATATTATTGATTATTGTGACTATATATAGTAAATGATTTATGTGAGTTCAAAATAATGGGTTCATACATCAATCATGACTCAAAAATTCATGTATTTAGCTTATAATGTAAGTTAACGTATATTATCACATTTTACTATTCACAAAAAATTAACTATTTTAGAAAAATACCAAAAAATTAATGCAACCATTTTTTAATGTGTAGATTTAAAAAATGAAATATATTTTATGAAAATAATTTTCAAAATAAAATAAAATTAATTTTTAAATAAAATCCTCATTAATTAAAAAAATATTAATTTTTAATATTATGATCAATTTTCAAACCCTTTCAAAAATTAACTATGACCTCATAAAATTATATAATTATTATAATAAAACATAATATTAATTTATTAATACATTTTATAAAAATAAAATTTCTTTTAAATAACTATATTTATTATAAAAGTGAAATTAAAATGTTCATGTTTTACAAAAATACAAACCCTTATTTTTTCAATTTTAATACATTTATTTACTTGTATCATGATATATATATGTCACCTTATCATGTTATGAGATACCTAAATATTATTTTATACTTATATAGGTGAAGTTACTATTCTAATGACAAGGTTACTATTCATAATGGTAAAATTATTAAAAAAATGAATAGATTACCATCCCAATGGTCAAATTACTATTCAAAGAGTCATATTTGTAATAGTAATATGAGTTCCCAAATTTCTATAAGTAAATAATATTTAATTAATTATTAATTCAGTTCTATTTTCTCTCATGGTTATATATTCTCATTTTGAAAATTTATATTTAACTAATATTTTTTTTGCTACATTTCTAAAGTGTTTTTCATGAGTACGATTATTCCAGGGGATCGAGAAAATCCAAAATTTTCTATTATTTTTATCATATTTTATATTTTTTGTCCTATTTTAATACGATAAATTATTATGGCCATATTTATTTTCTAAATTTAATTTTTAAATTAATATATATATTTTATCTTTTTATCATGTGGTGCCTGTGCATGATGCTTCATTACTAAATATGGCACAATTATAAGAAGATAATTTCGTTTGATATTTTTGTGGGTCATTAAAATATTGGTCACATCGTATGTAGGATTGATGTGAGGTAAATTAATATACATAAAAAATTAATTATGGATAAGTTTTAATTTTTTTGAAAATAATCTGAGCTCATTTTCTTTGTTTTGATCACATGGCATGTGTTTTAAACTAAAATGACACTTTTAATGTGAAAACGCACACTTTGAGTCTAACAGGACACATCATGTGTCCGAATGATGTGCGGGAATTCCTACACAAAAGAAAATGAATTATAGATCATTTTACTAAACTATCAAGAAAATCTAAGTATGTTTTCTCAATTTTAGCTATGTATCACATTTTTAAACTAAAATGACACTATTATTGTAAAAAGACACACTTTGAGTCATACCAAACACATTACATGTTAGATTAATATGCATTCAATTCTTAAATGTAAAAAATGAACTATGTATCATTTTCCTAAATTTTTAAAATAATATAAGCTCGTTTTCTTGGTTATGACAATGTGACATGCGTTTTTAAGCAAAATGACAGTTTTATGTTGAAAAATTTCACTTGGAGTCATACCAGCCACCTCATATGTCTGATTGACATGTGGTCAATTCTTACACAACAAAAATGAATTATGGATCATTGTAATAAATTTTGAAAATAATACAAGCTTTTTTGATATATTTTGAAAATGTGAAATGTTTTTTAAAGTAAATTAACTTGTATAGATCAACCAATATCTCAAAATTTTCAACTTCAAACCCTAGTTCAACATCCTTTATAGTTAATTCCTCATTTCTAATTTGAGAATTAGATTAGGATATGGGAGAGGAATAAATATTATTATTTATATTATATTTCATTGCCATTTCTCTGGTTGATCAAACATGAAAGTAACAAAATTCATCTTTATTATTCATCGTAGAGGTGGAAGTGATTTTAATATGGCCCAAAATATTTTTACAAACTCATCCAAATACATAAAGAAAAAAATGAAAATTATGAGTCTATTATAATGGAATTAAATTCCCCAGAAATTATTAATATTTCTTTGGATATATGGGTAGAAGGATCCTTGACCCATTTACCACTCTCTTATCTCAGTTTCACCCTTAAAGACCAACCTCCCATGAGCATGAGCAGCTTCATAAATGTTATCATATATTCCAAAATCCATAGAGCATAACACTATATGATACTTATCATTTAGAAAAAACTCAAATATTTATTGATTTACATGTTCATCACCAAAGTGTTTTGCAGTTTCTACCAACTCACTCTAACCCCTAAATGAAGGAAATTAGTGAATGGTTGAATTTTATTTTAGGAAAAATAATATCTAAGAATCATGATACTAATTATTTACATCCCAAATGTAATTATATGGTCATATCATATATTAGATCACATATATAATAGGTAATCACCTCAACTTGTTGTTAAAAAACATTCCAACACCATGTAATATAAATACTCATCTCTAAACAAATTTCATTTTTCTTTTGAGTATGAAGACTGTTGGTAGTCCTATTATTACTGAAAAAATGTAGAAAAACAAACAATTAAAAAATATTTAAAATTAAATTATAATTACCTTAAAAAACGATCGGTTCATGGATTCTAGTTTGTTGATGGCATATAATATCCTTTATAAATTTGTTAACATAATATCCATAGTCGTTGTTATTATTTTTTTTCTAACACTATAATAACACTGACCAAAATAAGTAAATTATTTAGAAATATGTTTTGATATTTAAATATTACAATATATACCATAATTTATTTCCATTTTAATAAGTTTATAGTATTTTTGTGTTCATTCACTAATATGATACAATGATTTAGCAGATATTTACATAAAAAATTCTCATTAAAACAAAAAATAAAACATATAATTTGAATTTTATCTATAAAATTATTCTTTTAGTGCATTATATATTCAAAATATAGATAATGTGTGGTTTATTTTTTGGAAATCAATGATTTGGATCCAAAAAATATTTTTTAAGGGTATCCAAATTGATTGACATTAACATCTAGTGCTTCATAGAAAACAAATAAGTAATGAAAAAATATTTTTTTATCTGATTAGATTGTATAGCTTTACCCATGAATTATAGACATCAAGAGGAGTATTTCTTTTGTTATTTTCTGTAATTCCCCAACCCCAGTTACCCAGATCCATTGCATTATTTTAATACATTAGCATGATTACAAGGAATCAAGTCCTGAAGGATCGATCAGTTTAGTAGTCTTGGAAAATAGATTACATACATTAAATTTACATTACAATTTCAAACATAAAATACAGCATAGATAGTTATTTGAGAACTCTATTATTCCCTTTATCTTAACCCTGCTTATCAATCATAATACACTTCTTGGAATCCTGGTAAAATAAAACATAAGAAAGGGGTGAGCTCAAATGCTCAGTAAGGGTAAATAATTTAGCAGAAGCTATAAACTTTTAAGGCAAGATGTGTAATAAAAACAACAGCCTTTTTAAACATAATATTGAACATAATATAGAAAAAATAAAGCAAACATCACCACATAAACATGCACATGAATATTCTACTAGTATAATAATAGCATGTAACAACTAATTTTATAATGAGGGAATGCTTAACGCCGGACATCATTACCACATTGTCAAGGCCTTGTGCCAAGACTACAAATAAATTTTTTGTCAAGGCCTTGTTCCAAGAAACTATTTTTTCTCATGAGACCTACAAATGCATCGAGGAGCTATAGTAGGCTCCACCCGTCTCTTACTAAGTCCACTGGATTCCTCATATAAAAAAGTTGAAACATAACATAAACATTTGTATTAAAACTAGCATATGAAATGTCAATGCATTAACCATAAACCATGAATGGTATAAAAATAGAACATCCAAAGTAAAAAATATCATAACTCATTCAGTACAATATATAAGATTTTATTATAATAAATCAGTCTCAATTAAGAATAATATCCATTAAAGGATTCTAACATAGTTGAAAATGATCAGTAAAACTTTTTGAGAGAAGTATCCCTTTTTTGTAAAATCATTAAAAAGTCACACATTTATGAAGAAAGTAATTTAAAAGAGATTTTTGAATCAAAGTGTCCCATACCAATTTGAAACTTTTTAAAATAATTATCATTTCAAAACATTCATGTCCGTATAAATAAATCCTTAAAATCATTTTGAAAGCATGGAAATTAATTAAAAGGATTTAGAAAGATAAATATTTAAAACATTTAAAATGATGATCTAGTTAAATAGACCCTCCCATAAAACCTTAAAATATTACTTTGTAATTTTTTTAATGAAATATGGGTATCAATGATAAATATTTCCCAGTAAATACTTACACATAAACAATCTCGGATAATAATGAGATTGAGGAAATAACCCTTACCTTTCACTTTCCTTTGGTCGATGGTACGTTTAACCTACAATATAATGAACATAGTATGTTATTAAATTATTCTAGAACCATATCCATATTTATTATTTCATAAATGATTTATTTATGACTTTAAACTATCCATTTAATAATTATTTCCATGTTAAATTAACATTTCGAGTAATAATCGATTTCTTTATCGTACGTGTTTTAACTTGTTATTCTTGATTGTATCACTTAGATCATGATTTAAATACATACAGAATAGAAAGAATGATTTATATATCACATATATCTAGAATATAAATATGTATAATAGACAAATATATGAAATGAAAAACAGCATTTATGGTGACGGTAGGCCGTACTTACGCATAAATGCTGTTTCCATTTTCATATCGTATTGAACAGAACTAAGTGAATAAGATATATTTAAATATATATATATATATATATATATATGTGTGTGTGTGTTTGTGTTTTCAGTATCATTATTATGTCATATATTACATACTTATTAATAATATATATTTTTATAATCATCGTTGAATGGTAAATGTGGAAATGAATCCCATCGCGTCGTGGAGACGGTAAGCCGTACGTACACACGAGCGAAAATATCATTTCCTTAATGATTAAAAGGTATGGAATTGGATGATATATTAATTTTAGAGAGATATTAGCCTTTTATTTTGATTATTGATATACATATTACTCATCATTATATCCATCCAAATAATATAGTGTTGAATAACAAATTACACCACAACGTGGAGACGGTAAGCCGTACGTACGCACGCATGGTGACATTATCATTAAAAGGATGGATATAATAATGAATATGGTTGTACCATATTTATAATAACATCAAAATATATATAAGGTACTAGAGTTATTATTTTTTTATGGAAATAACAAGGAAAGATAAAGTGAAAAAAGAAAAGAACTTTGAAAGTGGTGATAAAATAATTACCTCTTCTTTGGGTGTTTCCTTTTGAGTTGATAAAAAGGGCACCTTAGGTTGCCTTTATGCTCAAGGTAAGGCCTATAGGTTGAATTTAGGTAATTTGGGAGGATATTTGGGCAGGTTTTGGCTGATCCAAATGGCTTTGGAGGTGTGAAATTAAGAGAATGGGAAGTACCCTTTTATAAGAGAGCTGAGGGTCACTTTTGGAAAAGCTTGAAATATTATTTTATAATAAAATAATTTTCGGTTTCTAATGGACCCAAGATTATTTATTTCTAGGATAAGGTGGGGATGGGTTGATAAATACTCAACCAATAGGTTTTAGACAAGTTTAGTTCACCATATTAACCTTATCTTTTATATTTATCTCTTAGTTAAATAGTTTAACTTTTACCCCGTCTTCTTGTATTCTTACACTATATGGTTAATAAACTTAATTTAAACTTACATGAGAACCTCAAGCGGTTCATTAATGAAATATATAATATTATTTAATCCCTTTTTCTGAACCATATATTTTTAGGAATATTATATCAACCAATAATATAGTATTTGTTTTAAAAATTAATTTATGTCAATTTTGACACTATTTGGTATTTTATATTTGTGAAAGTCATAAAAACCTTATCAATTCGAAAAAATTTATATAATAAACCCTAAAATGTCATATTAACCTAGAAAATTCGTGGATGGCATGAAAACATTTAAATTATATTTATTTTAATATTTATAATATAAACTATTTTAATATTTCATTAAGAAGGTAATTACCGCATCATCATTGTATCTTAAATAAATTTAATTATTTAATCTCTAAAAATTATAAATAAAATACCATGATGTAGGAAATATTTATATATTTCTAATGAATATTTATAGTATAATTTATCTTATGTATAACCTTTTATTAAAAATGTCTTAGTTAATAAACTTTGAATTTATCACTTTTAACTCTTCTTTAAATAAAATAATAATAAATGTCCTAATCTAATAAAAGTGGACCTAAAGGATCTTATTTTATTCCTAAGGTTTTTTTCGGTCTAATTACACTTATCCAATAGAATTATTAAATGTTTTAGGGTAATTATAATATTATCTTTAACTTTAATTACCCTATTTACTTTTAACCGTGGAAAATAAAAGTCAAAAGTCACTATTCAAAAAAAATTATTTTCATCTTATTGAACCACATTTTACCTAATGATATCAATAGTGTCTCTTTAATTTTTGAAATTCAACTCACAAAAGTGGTAAAATTAAGTTTTATACAAATTTGCAAATGCTTCTAGAAGGTGGGTAAAAAACGTTAAAAAGTTCAATAGAATTTTATATATCTAATTTTTTTATAAAATGAACCCAATGAATTACATTGAATTTATATAGGTATTATATATATATTTTTACTTAAAATAAATTTAAATAAAATATATAATTATTTAAATAAAAAGTTGATTTTAAACAATAACACAATGTTTTTCACTATTCATCAAAAATTGAATCTTTTCAGAAATATACCAAAAATTAACCCTAAGATAATTTTGATATTACAAATTCAAAAATGAATTATATTTTACCAAATTCAAAACATATAAGTTTCATTAATTAATTTAAAATTAATTTCTGTTGTCAAAACCAAAAAGAGGGTTTTAAAAAAAGTAAAAACTATCAAAAGTTTGACAAGTGTTTATGTCAAATTTAAATGTTAAATTACTTATAATTACCTAAATTTTATTAATTGATAAAAATATAATCTAATTATACTTAAAAAACTTTGAAATTCATAATTTAAAACTATAAATTTTTTTGATTAAAAATGTTTTTTTTTCAATTAAAATCTAGTATTTTTCACTTTTCATCAAAATATGAAAGTTATCAGAAAAGTACCAAAAATTTATCCAAACTAAATTTTTATGTCCCGATTCTAAAGAAGAATTTAATTTCATTAAATTGAATATATAAAAGTGTCAAATATTTGTTTTAAAAATGATTCTCCATTAAATAGGTGGTAAAATTGCATTTTTTAAAAATAATTCTTTTATCTGAAAAATTGAATTTGTCCTTCTATTATGTCTAAGAAATAAAAAATATGAATATTAAAATTATATAGGATATATATAAAATTCAAAATGAAGTTAATACTATTCATAACCTCTTTTTGAATGGCTAGTTTGGTAAGTCGTGGTGTGCTCGAACTCATTGTTGTGTGTAGCGAAAGTTATTGAATTACTTTGAAGAGATAACATACTATGAAATATTGGGGTGTTACATTCTCCCCTCCTTCTACAAATTTCATCCTCACAATTTTAAATTGTTCATCGAAAATAAAAGGTTAATAATAGAAAAATACCTTTGTGGAAAACCCACATTGGAAATTGGGTTAAAAAAATTTAGTCTTAATAAGAGGGAAATGGAAATGAAAAAGTCAGCACCAAATTATGATCTCGATTAGAAGAACATTGGTGGAAATTAGAGACACATAATTAGATGAAAATGTAAATATTTATAGGGGTGATTGAGGTCATCAATCATAAACAAGTGTAAAATTGAGGGCCTCAAAGCCATCAATCTAAGATAAAGTAAAATATCATCGATTTGATAAAACATAAAGTATTAGGATAACACATTTTTGGTTTTAAGATCCCTTTCCTAAAGTTTAAGAATTAATTTATTCACATAATAAGAGAAATATATATATATAGATATATATATATATATACTTGACAAGTAGAGTTTCATCCTTCAACTAATTCCTACCACAAACTCATCTTTCACTCCAAAAGATAATAGAATTAAAAAATATTATATTTATCCTAATCGTATAGGGTTCCAAAATTAATGAATTTATAATTTATCTATCAGACCATTTAAGAAAACTACATAATAAAAACCAGGACATCACGTAGGCCAGTGGTAGGTGATGCACCCTTATCGCCCTTCAGTTGTGGGTTCAAGTCTCACGGCCTTGCCAGACGCAACGGGTTGTCGCGTGACCTCCGGGTTGTCCTTTTTATGAAAATCCAAAAATAATCTCAAGAAATGATTTAACCTTAACAATAGTATCCAATGTCAAACTTAATTGATTCCAACCTTCAGACTTATCCAAAATAATTTTGTCCAAACTCACAGAACAAAATTTATAAGGAACGTAATCATAATGAAGATCCTTTTTTCTATATAATAACATGTGAATACCTTCATCATGTATTCTTTTAAAATACTGTAGCACCCTAAATTACCATAAACCATTATTGATTAAATTCATTCTCCCTTATTCGTTATAGAATAAAAGATAAACCCCTTCTATCCAAAAATGTTGTAAACTCCAACAATGATGGAATATATAAATCATTAATCAATTTCAAGGTAGTCAAGAATATCCAATATAATTTATCCAAATTAATTATATATTATTACAAAATCACTACCTTACTATCAAAACCATATTATGGTTTATCTTTCTCTCAAACATATATTTCCAAAAACAATTAACCTGATATAGAGTCACTTTTCTAGGTTCCACACAATCTCAAGTCCTTAATGAAATAGTACTGCAGTACAATCCTTATATAATATATAATTCTTATAACATGTACATCATTAATAAAATACTCAAATGACACAATAATTTAATAACAACATAATAACTCTAATCATTCCTCTTCGTCTTCGGTAGTATCATAACTTGATTATTATCCAATAGCAGCATTTGGAGTCTACTCTGAGGATTTGGACATTGATTCACATAGTGTCCCAACTCCTTGCAGATGAATAATTGTACATTTGAAACCTTTTTCTTACCCTTGAAATCACGTACTTGGTGTCCTTTTTCTCCACACTTATAACAAACTCTCATTCCCTTCAAGCATTTACCAAGGTGATTCTTTCCACAATTATCACATATAGGAAAATCCTTCTTTCCCCTCTTCCCTTTATCCATCTTTCTCTCTTCCATCCTTTTCTTCTCTTACTTCCCTTCAAAGCCATATGACTCAGAGAATTCTTTACTTATCTATTTAACACATGATACTATTTATATATATGATGAGAATACATGGGAGACTATTTACCTTTTAAATGTTGTCTTAATACCATAAAAGATAAGATCCTTCTTAATCTTTCGATTATGCGTATTGCTGGAATTCTCATTCCTTCTACTAGGAACCATTTCTAAACAATGAAATACACTAGGTTAGTTTATGAATCGTAATGCATAATTCCAAACTTGTAAAATAACTAATGTAAATTGAAAAGATTATGAATATAATCTATAATCATAAAATGTTTTATTTGAGAAAATATTTACTCCTAAATCTTTAATAATGTCTTGTAATGAAAATGTGAATTATCCTAATCATATCCCCTAGGAGTGTCGTAACCAAGAGTGAAAAAAGGACCATTGTCGTGTAGAAGGATACTCCAAGTCAATCCCAAAACTCCTTATCAGAGTTTTAACTCCTAGTTATATCTATGTCAGAGCTGCCTCTACCTGTTTGTATCCAAACATGGATGTATTGATTGGAAAATTCAAAAAATCTCTACATTACCAAAATTCTAGGAAGTTCTTCTATAATAATCTTTAAAGTATATCTTAGGGTAATGTTCTTTAATCAGAGTTTATCTAAATCTATTTCCAAGGTTGTTTCTAAACTTCCTATGATACAAACTGTAATGTCTCTTCCCCAGTTACCCAGAGCCGGTGCATTATTTTAATACATTGGCATGATTACAAGGAATAAAGTCCCGAAGGACTGATCAATTTAGCAGTCTTGGAAAATAGATTACATAAATTAACTTTACATTACAATTTAAAACATAAAATACATCATAGATAGTTCTTTGAGAACTTTATTATTACCTTTATCTTAACCCTACATATCAATCATAATACACTTCTTGTAATCTTGGGAAAATAAAACACAAGAAAGGGGTGATCTCAGATGCCCATCAAGGGTAAATAATTTAGCAGAAGCTATAAACTTTTAAGGAAAGATGTGTGATAAAAACAAAAACTTTTTAAACATAAACTCAAACATAATATGGAAAAAATAAATAAAAAATTACCATATAAACATGCACATGGGTATTATACTAGTCGAATAATCACATGTAATAACTAATTTCATAATGAGGGAATGCCTAACGCCGGACATCATTACCACATAGTCAAGGCCTTGTGCCAAGACTAAAAATAAATTTTTTGTCAAGGCCTTGTGCCAAGACACTTGTTTGTCTCATGATACCTACCGATACATCGAGGAGCTATAGCAGGATCCACCTATAACTTACTAAGTCCACTGCATTCCTCATATGAAAAAGTTGAAACATAACATAAACATTCGTATTAAAACTAGCATATGAAATTTCATTACATTAACCATAAACCATGAATGGTATAAAAATATAACATCCACAGTCAAACATATCATAACTCATTCAATTAAAAATGGAATATTTTATTATAATAAATCAACCTCAATAAAAAATAATATCTAGTAAAGGATGCTGACATAGTTGAAAATGATGAGTAAAACTTTTTGATAGAAATATCCTTTTTGTAAAATCATTTAAAAGTCACACATTTATAAAGGAAGTAATTTAAAAGAGATTTTTGAATCAAAGTGTCCAATACCACTTTGAAACTTTTGAAAATAATTATCATTTCAAAATAGTCTGGTCCATATAAATAAATCCTTAAAATCATTTATAAAACATGGACATTAATTGAAAGGATTTAGAAAGATAAATCTTTAAAACATTTAAATTGATGATCCAGTTATATAGACCCTCCCATAAAACCTTAAAATATTCCTTTTGAAAACATTCCTAGGAAATATGGGTGTAAAGAACCATAATTCTAGTTGATTTTTTTTCTTAAATACATGGGAATTTTACGAGTCTGCGAAATCTGACGGCGCGTGATTCCGAGGCCCGGTGTGCCCGGAATCAATTTCTGAAGTTTTGTTCGGGTGCTTTCAGTAAACGTAAAAGTGATATTTTATAACTTTTGAAATGGTGCTCAGAAATAAAATCCGAGGGCACCATTGAACTTGCAGCGCTGATATTCGCTTAAGAAGACTTTCACTTCAACGACAGTGAGTCAAGAATAAAAGATAAATTTTGGGTTTTCGTGGAAAGTAATATAATAAAGTGAGCTTCACTTTATTTTATTTGAGCCGCCATGTGGGAGATTGGGGGTTGAAACCTCCTCATGGGAGTTGGAGGTGGAACCACCACACCTTAACCTCCCATGATAGGTTATGGTGGTGGGGCCCACCCGAACATAACCTCTCACGAGAGGTTATGGCGTAGGGACCACATGGGGCTTAACCCCTATTGATGGAGGAGAGTAAAACCTCTCAAATCTCACTCATTAATGAGGGAGAACCTCTTCACCTCCCCTAATTAATTCCTTGTGACAACCCATTGAATTAATTAAGGGGAGCCTACCTAATTAATTAGTCCAGTTTGAATATCATTCCAACAAATTAATAGGATATTTCAATCTATTATTTCGTTGTCATTTTCATTTTGGTGGCAGCTTGAGGGGAGGGTTATTGGGAGAAATCTCCCAACGAGGAACCCCATCTCCCAATGAAGAATGAAGAAAGAAGAAATACGACCTTCTTCAACTTCTTCCACTAAGCTTCAACTGTCGTGAGACGTCTTTGACGGCCGACTACCGCATTGTCATCAACGAGCCGATGCAGCTCGGGTTTGGAAGTGCATGGTAGACACGGCGAACAACGATTATCTTCATCTACTTTCCGTGACTCCATCAATGAACGATGAATGATGATCAAAGGTAGGGGGTTTATTTTGTGTAACCTTCCTTTTTTTTTCTTCAGATTGGAAAGGAATTGAAGCGTGGTTGTAAAATAATGGTTCTTCATCTTTCTTATTCTTTGATGAACCAAATGATACCACCCTAAACGCGGAGGGTGCGGGAAAAACAACATGGCTCGACCCCTCCACCAATCTTATTTATGATGAATTTCATCATGGAGACGAAGGCAGTGACAAAAAAGGTCGCACTACCCACGACCTCTATGAACCTCGCCGCCCCCGCGGCGTTCCGGTGCTCCCCGCCGAATGCTGCTGGCCCGCGCTGGCCCGAGCCGCGCCAAACCGGCTAGCCCGACCACCTCCCGGCTGCCTGGCCGCGCCCGACCTGGATGAATGCCACCGGCCCATGCCGGACCGAGCCACGCCGAACTGGCCAGCCCGACCGCCTCTCACCCGCCGACCCACCTGTCGGCCTCTGTGTGCGCCCTACGTGCCTCCCCGAGCTGGCCCGCCTGCCGGCCTCCGTGTTCCTGGCAGGCCTCCCCGAGCCAGCTCCCTCGCGGGCACCCGACTGAGCCGGTGTCCCGGCCTCCTCACGGCCTCCCGGCTGAGCCGGCGTCCTGGCTCCCTCGCGGCCACCCGGTTGAGCTGGTGTCCCGACCCCCCTCATGGCCTCCCGGACGAGCCGGCGTCCCAGCTCCCTCGCGGCCACCCGGCAGAGCCGGTGTCCCGGCCTCCTCGCAGCCTCCCAACCGACCCGGTGTCCCAGCCCCCTCATGTACCCTTTCCGAACCGACCCCATCTACGCCCTCCGGGCCAATACGTGCCGGGCCGCGCCCTGGCGGTGCACATGGCCAAATCGGCCCCGAGCCCGGGCCGGACCGCCCTCGTGGCCTACGGGGCGGGCCCCAGCGGGCTGGGCCGAAACCAACGGACCGACCCACCCAATGGGCCTGGACGGACCCATCGGGTCATCACGGGTCGACCCAAACCGGGTTGGCCCAGACTAAGTCGGGTCGTGTCGGTCCGACTGGGTCAGACCGGACCCGGGCGCACTACTGACCCTTTACTTTCTTTGGCCATATCTTTGGCACCAGACGCCCGTTTGATGAAATGTCAATGGCGTTGGTAATCTCGGAGTATGATGGTACCTTTGAGTATACCCCACTGGATTTCAGGGTAAAGTTGAGATACGGTCAAGTTGGATCGTACACGAATCCAACCGGGCGCCCAAGACTAAAAAGCTAATAACTCACAGACCGCATGTCCGATTGATGCACCGTCTATTGAATTGAGACCCCTATGATGAGGAGGACCTTTGAGATACTTCTACGTGGGACTTAGTGATAGTTGGAGTTTTGATCTACAGATCGTGGAGCAGATCCTCCCAGAGACAAACGAGCATAGTGCGGAGACTTAGTAGCTGGCTGAGACCTGATGACTGCTGATCGATTTGACTTGGAGTGATTCGACTAGCCCAGTGGGGAGCGCCTTGGTGTCGCGGTAGACCCATGGTGGGGAGCACCTCTGTGTGAGTGCGGCTGACCCACTGTACTTGACAGGAGGAGTACCTCATCAGGCTACGAGGGGGAGCGCCTTTGTGTGACGTGGCGGACCCACAGTGGGGAGCGCCTCTATGCCACGGAGCATACCCAGGGTACTTTATAGGAGGAGTACCTCAACAGTCCAAAGATCGTGGGAAACCCCTCTGTGTGACGCGGTAGGCCCACTTTACTTGATAGAGGAGGATTACTCCAGCATCCAATGTTTCAATAGTGTGACTGGGGATGTTACCTGATACTACCCTAGAATAAAATCTTGGTTTGAGCTGAGTCAGTAATTTTGTGTTTACCTTATGATTGAGATGGATTACTTGGTAACTTAGGTATATGTATGGGTATATACCTAAGTGAGTTTATCTGTTGATTTCATACTTTGTGGTTTATCCTTGTTGGATTTTGTGAGACCTTAAGGGACTCGGAGTCCCTACTGAGTATCGTTATACTCACCCATGCACAGGCTGTGCCCGAACCTTATTGTGTTGGTTGCAGATGACGAACAACGCTGACTGAGGATCAGAGTAGCAGGACTGGACGATACCCGGAGGTGGACCTTACGATGAGTCGGTACACAACGGAGACTGATGGACGTAGAGTGCTGAGGAGGCTATCTATACCTACCCTTCAGGGAGGAATCCCTGGAGGATGACCCAATAGCTGCTTTACCTTTTCTTCAGTTGTACTTGTTTTTTAGTTGTACTTGTACTTTCCTGTTGGGATTGTATTTCCATCCCCTTTTACTTTTCATCAATCGTTTTTTTATAGTTTTTCTTAGTGTTTTACTTCCATCTCGTACTCTGTTGTGTGTGTTTTCACTTTATAAAGACAATGCCTTCCTAGTTTTAGGGATTTTCTCCTTTGGTGCTAGTCGCCAGCCCCTGGCCTATGGAAGGTGGGCTTGGGGTAGTTACGGAACGGGCCCCGAGGGACGGGTCATGACAAATTGGTATCAGAGGAGTCAGTTCTACCACAGAACTTAGGACTCTGATATTTCTTTTCTATTAAGAAACATTGTTAAGGGTACTAATTGTGGTTCTTAGTTAAGGGATTCTAGTATTGGTGTGGCGACCGACGTATCCATACACCAGGACCCTAACTTCTGATTTCTGACTTAGTGCACGAAAACACTGATTGTATGTATGTATTCAAAAGTTTTTTTAAGTTAGTTCAACCAGGTCAGCTCACCATGTATAATCTTTTGACCATGTCGCATTTGTTTCTTTCAAGATGCCTCTCCAAGGACGACCAGCTAGATCCCCGAGAGTTGTATGCGCAGATATCCCACCGAGCGACGAGGCCTCGGTGTAGGGCCCTCTTCTAGCGGAGGCACCAGCGATACCACTTCCTGTTGGGCCACTAATGCCACCATCCTTAGTAGCAGATGATGAATGCCACTTGAGTGTGTTACACAAGTTCCATCACCAGAGGCCATCTAGGTTCATGGGAGAGATGGATCCGTAGGCGGCTGAGGATTGGATGGAGGTTGTGGTGAGAGTTTTCCGACTGGTAGGGACACTAGCCGACTTCATGGCGATTCTTACTGCTAGCCTTATACAGGCAGTAGTGGGCAGATGGTGGATCTTGATGCTCCAGGTTCACGATGAGATGACACTTCTTTGGGTAGACTTAGAGAGCCTGTTTCGGGTGGAGTTTGTTCTAGCGACTCTTCGCGCAGTGCACATACATGAGTTACTTCATCTGTATCAGGGAAACATGATAGTAGCACAGTACTCATAGAGGTTCACCAACCTGTCACGCTAATCCAAAAATATGTTGCGGGATCAATTATTTAGGGCCCAGACCTTCGAGTAGGGGCTCATGCGTGAGATTAGGGCTTCGATGATACCACTTAGCATCCTGACGCAGGAGGGGTTGCTAGAGAGAGCCCTCAAAGTGGAGAGTTTCCTTGCTGATCAGTCTCCAGCAGGGAGACCCACTACTAGTTGAAATGAAGCAGAGTCTTCTTCAGCTATAAGTAGATAGATGATGTAGAGGTATAAGAGGACTAGACCCATGGGTGGATGACCACATGACTCAGGATCAGTTGTACGGGGCACCCAGGGTAGTGACATACATGCCAGAAGTAGAAAATGTTACTCATGTGGCGGGCAGGGTCACATGTCTCGTGACTTTCTGAACCGTCGTTTGAATGATCAGTAGATAGTTGAGGGATCTCCCAGGTAGAGACAAAGGTTCGATCGAGGTAGTACGCAGGGAGTAGGCAGAAGTGGAAGAGGAGCTGGTCATGCAGCTGGCGGTGGGCGATGTTTTGAGGTGTTACCACCACCACCACCAGGAGGTACACCCCAACTGCAGGGAGCAGGTGGACAGGAGAGAGCTCAGCTTCAGGTAGCTGAGGCTTACAATCATGGTGCTCCGGAGATGATTCGAGGTACGATCTGTGTCTACTCCACCCTAGCTGTAGTTCTTATAGACATAGGTTCTAGTCACTCTTTCATTGCCACTGCCCTCATTCGGAGCTCAAAGATTCCGACGGAGCCATTGGCTTGATCCTTACGGCTAGAGACTCCTAAAGGAGCAGAATCTATGATTACGATGTAAGAACCTGGTTCTTCACTTGAGGTACGAGCTTCTTATTTTCTCTTTTCCTTAAGTGTTTTTAATAAAATATGGAAAATAGGAAAAAATCCTAAATTTTGGAACTACACGCCATGTAATTTTTCCACACTATGTGTACTTTTGGCCGTGTTGGGATGAGTACACAGGGCGTGTAGCCATGTCGGCGACAAAGGGTGTTGGAACCGACTACACGCTGTGTAGTGGTACTTTATATGTCGTGCAGTCAGTCGGTAGGAGAAAATAGTAAGGCGGTGGAGTAGCCGCCAGCTGGACGATAGTACACGCTATGTACTCAAGAGTACATTCCGTGTACTTATGTCGGCAGGCGAACAGTGCCACGCTGGCGGGAAGCCGCCAGAGGAATATTTTAAAATTTGGGAAGTAAACGCCATGTACTCATAAGTACACATCGTGTACTTTGTTTTTTTGGCTTAAAACAGGCAGTAGCCTCCTCTTTTGGTAGAGGAGGAATTTGAGCCATTTTGGAGCCAAAGGAGGAGGCTGTACCTTTGAAGATCTGCCAAGTGTTCATCTGGAATCGGTTTCCACCTCGAACGATCTCGTTGGAACTGCACGGGTAAGGGATTCCATCTCCTTGACTGCTTCTTACCAATTATTCTCCTAATAAGAGTTATTTGAGGTTAAGAGAGTATTGTTCTTCGTCAGATCTATGCCATTCTTGGGTGTTTCTGGAGACAGCGTTCGGGTACAACATTCGTTGGCGTTTAAGGTAGGTGTCTTGGTGTTAACTTTTCCAACTGACGTGTGTTTTGTGCATTTTTGTGCCATGAACCCATGTTGGGGTGTCGTGTGGCTGAGGAAATTGCTATATTAAACACGTAGAATTGATTAGGTATTTAATTTAGTTATTAAAATGCTGGTTGGGATTGTTTCTTGGATCCGGAACCACCCCATGGGTGTGTTCCACTGTTTAGCCGTTTGGCTAGGATACCCAAGGGTATGCCTTAAAAGTAGTAATTGTAGAATTTCCTTGAGAGGAATTTCTTATTTACTGCATTTTTACATGTTGGTCATGGCCCAGGTACCTGTTAGCCTGAGGGCAGTGTTGTGATTAGCCTGTGGGCGTTATTCGACTTAGCCTGAGGGAAAATTCTTCTGTGCCTATGGGCAGATGATTCTGTGCCTGTGGGAGACACTATTTATGCCTGTTGGAAATATCTGTGTGCCTGTGGGAAAATTCCTATGTTGGTATCTCTTTACCCGAGGGTGGGAGTTTACGTGTCTATGGACAATTGGCTATTTACTTAGAATATTCACTGTGGTGGTATTTTAAATTAACTGATCAAAAAGAATATTAAAATGGTAATATAACTGGTTAAGATTGTTACTTTTCAGTACTACTTACTTATTTGTGTTTTACTATTGCACACTGTCATTGCATGCTTACATGTAGTTGGGCACGGGCCTTTGGTGGGTGCCAACTGGGAATTTATTTCTCACACCCTGTTTGGGTCATGCTTTTCGGCCCAAACAGATTATGTTTCTACAGGTGTGGATAGGGGCAAGAGTCCCTACACAGGTACTTGACTGTTGCTGAGGAGTAAGAGGGCATGGGACCGAGCCAAGGCTCACGATGCTGCTGCCAGCTGTTTTGCTTTGTTTTGCTGTACTATGATTTTGGTTGTACTGTGTTGATGTAGGACATGTTCTGGTTTTTTTATTAGACCTTGAGACATGTAGAATCATCATTTATATACTATTGATTATATCCACTGCTGTTGTTTATTTCTGTTGTGTATGATTTACTGCTTCCTCTGTTCATGGTATGTTTGATTTTTATTCCGCTGCACTACACTTTGATAAATGAGGGCATAGTTTTCCCACTATCAGACCTGGGCCCTCGCTGCTAGTCGGCAGCCTCTAGTGTTTGGGGAAATGCATTTGAGGTCATGTGTCGAACCGGGTTCGGGGCACCCGGAACTGGGATGTTACAAAGTGGTATCAAAGGGATTTCTTTTCTTTGACTTACTATTTGGAGCCTTAGTTAGGGATAGGATAGGACCGGTAGTTGGTAATAAGCTGTGCCCGGGCATAGCTAACCCGTGTATAGGGAAAATCCAATTTACCTCGTATTGCAATTTTATTGATTTTTCAAATTACAGTTGATATGATTTCACTGTTGGGTGACACACTTGGATTGTGCTGTTTTTATTTTATCTGTGGGTTCTATTTAGTGGAAACCCGAGGAGATGAGGGTATTCCATCTCATGCATCATTTAGGCATATGCTAGATATCACATGCCATGCATAGTTCCATGCCATGTAGGTGCATTATAAATTTCATGTTGTTGTGATAGTTGTTGTGCTAGAAAAAGCATGCTGTTGTGATAGCTGCTTGATAAAATACCTGCTATGTGATAGGGTAATTTTATGTGATCCTGTTTGTAAAATGGATGCCAAACTCTGGATTTTGGGGAGTATGGGCCCCCATTTACTGGAATTTGGCGGATCATTGACTATTTATAACACAGATAAGATGTCAAACTTTGATTCGTGGGGAGTATGGGCCCTCACGGGTCGGAATTTGACACTTAGGTGTTGGTTTTCGGTATTTTCTGGGTTCCAGAGAAGTTGACGAGACATACTGTCCAGAAACCCAGTATACACGCCGTGTAGTATTTTTACACACGCCGTGTATGACCTTCTGTTCGGGAAGAAAAATGAACTTTTTTTTAAGTACACACCGTGTACTCTGAGTACACGCCCTGTAGTCTCTTCCCATGTCACAAAACGTGTGGGCAGTGACACGGGGTAGGGAAGAGCTTGGGTAAAACATGCTGTGTACCAGATATACACGCCGTGTAGTTTTGACCCGGAGACCAGCCGTGTAACTAACAAACACGGGTCGATGAACTCCTTCACAGAACACGCCATGTCAATAATGTACATGCCGTGTAGTATGACCTGGGGACTTGGCCGTGTAACTAATAACACGGGTCGGTGTCACCTCTCCTTGAACACGCTGTGTGCCTTTGGGACACGCCGTGTAGTCTTGTCCAAGGACAGACCGTGTGGATTTAGTCATGGGGCGGGGAAACGGGGTTGTTGACACGTCGTGTGAAGGTGTAACATTCCGTGTAGTGTCAAGCTGAGTAGTCGGCCGTGTCACAGACGACACGGGCATTTGGAAATAACACCATACACGCCGTGTATATGAAATACATGCCGTGTAGTTTTTGTTCAAATGGGAGCCGTGTGGATTAGCCGTGCAGAAGGACCCGGGCAGGGGAAGGGATGTCAAGTACATGCCGTGTAGTCAGTACACACACCGTGTAGTCTTGTTTTGAAAATTTTGAAGACCTTATTCCTCATGTTCCATTTTGGGTTTCTTCGGTCTTTGATAATCTTGTTCTAAGGCGTGTTTTGACCTTGTAGTGTCATGCCGCCTAGATGACCGCACGTTGTTTGCCAGGACAGAGGCAACAAAAATACTCCGAAGATGGTGGGCCATGGGCTACCAGTTGATCCTCTAGCAGATCCAGATGCGGCGATAACTATTATACCAGACATAGGAGCGGAGGCACAGTTCCGTGAAGGCTTATTGCGGTTCATGCAGACCTTTCAGGGAGCACTGCAGGCTACCACATCTATGGCTGAGCTGACACATATCTTCCAGTAGCAACATCTGCCTACATTCTCAGGGGATGGCGGACCACAGGCTGTAGAGTCTTGGCTGGGGTCGATGCAGACTATTTTTGAGCATCTTGAGATGCCTCTAGGGTGGAGGGTCAAGCTCGCGACTTACATGCTGCGTGATTCCTCAAAGAGGTGGTGGGATGTTACCACCCAGTCAGAGCATCACATGGACATGGCATGGGAAGAATTTCAGGCAGTCTTCTATGAAATTTTCTTCCCGAAGATGTTGAGAGCAGATAGAGATTGAGATTTCATGAATCTGCAACAGGGAACTATGTTAGTGATGGACTATTCTGCTCGTTTTATGGAGCTTTAGTACTTTTCACCCGTGCTGGTGGGTGATGAGATGTTGAGAGCTAGACGTTTTGAGGATGGTCTTCGGTATGACATCTGAGCGCTGGTGAATGTTTTCATGTTTCCTACTATACACGCTATTGTGAACCAGACACTGATCACAGAGAGGAACCTTCGAGAATCTAGTGGTGTGGGCCAGGGTGGTTCAACACCAGTTAATGGTACTTTTTATGTTGGCAGGAAGAAGAGACGGGCAGACTTCTCTCAGGGCGGCAGTACCAGTCAGAAGAATGTTTCAGGTGGCCAGGCTATGTGCTACCAGTGTGGTAGAGAGTGGCACAAGAGTCCACGATGTCCATGAGACCCAGTGGAGTGCTGATCTTGCGGAAATATGGGTCATCTGCAGCGCTTTTGTAGGGCGTTTCCACCGATGGCTAGTGAGAGGGGTTCTGTGCAGACTCTACGAGTGGGAGCGGGACCACCAGCTTCTTACCAGTCCAGGAATTGGAATACGTCAGGGCGTATATGCAGGGATGGTGGTCGTGGCCATGGTAGCCAGACACCAGGATCTCAGAGGCAGCAGGGCGGGACAACTCAGGGTAGTCAGGCTATGTCACAGGGCCGCGACACTGGGCTGGCATATGCAGTGAAACAGATCTAGCAGGAGCAAGACCCCGGACCTTCTACAGTCAGAGGTACTATTTTAGTAGCTTCTGTCTTATCTTCAATACTTTTTGATAAGGGTTCTACACATAGTTTTATATCTTTAACCGTTTTGGAGAGCCTTGGGCTATGTGTTTCTTCATCTTCTAATATTATGACGCTAGACACTCCGTTGGGGACTAGAACGGCTGGTGTGCATCAGTGCAAGGAGTACCCCCTTGAGGTTGGTGGGTGTCACTTCCTTTGGGACCTCTATGTCCTGGAGATGACGAGCTATGACGTCATTCTTGGGATGGACCGGCTAGTTTCCTTTCGTGCCTTTGTAGACTGCTATCGTTGCAGGGTGAGTTTCACGTCACCAGAGGGCAAAGAGTTTCTATACAAGGGCGAATGGGATGTTCATGCGAGTCGAGCTGGACCAGAGCATCATGGGCGAGGTGGAGTCATAGGCCAGATTGCGAGCTTATATCTGGATGACAAGGGGACTTGTCAGACGGATTTCCCTCCAGTGGTTGATCGTTTCAAGGATGTCTTCCCGGATGACTTTTAAGGTCTACCGCCGGAGCGATAGGTGGATTTCTCCATTGAGCTTGTTCCAGGAGTAGCACCAGTGTCCATTAATCCATATAGGATGGCTACACATGAGTTGCAGGAGCTCAAGAGGCATTTGGAGGAGTTTCAGGAAAAGGGCTTTACCCGACCCAGTACTTCTCCTTGGGGTTCTCCGGTTCTTTTTGCGAAGAAGGCGGACAGTACCCTCAGACTTTGCGTAGATTATCAGAAGCTGAACCAGTTGACGGTTAAGAACCGATATCCCTTATCGAGGATTGATGATTTTTTTGATCAGCTTCGTGGAGAATGAGTGTTCTCGAATATTGACCTGAGATCAGGATATCGTCAGCTGCGCATGAGACCATCTGATATACCTCTCACAGATTTCCAGAGTAGGTATGGTCTATATGAGTATACAGTTATGCTGTTCGGACTCACGAATGCGCCGGCAGTTTTCATGGATCTGTGAGAATTGTGTATTCCATCCGTATCTTGATTCTTTTGTGTTAGTATTCATGGACGACATCTTGGTGTACTCTCACACTCGACACAACCAGGACACCCATCTTGAGATTGTATTGAGTACACTGGGAGAGCATCGAATATATGCTAAGCTCTCAAAGTGCCACTTTTGGATGGACCAGATTCACTTCCTGGGTCATATCATCTATGAGGTAGGAGTTTTAGTAGACCCAGAGAAGGTGCGAGCAGTGGTTTCCTGGGAGAAGACTAAGAACGTGTTCGAGATATGGAGTTTCTTAGGGGTGGCTGGTTACTACAGACTTTTCATACAGGACTTCTCCCACTTAGCAGCACCGTTGATAGGTCTGACTAAGAAGGGTGTGAAGTTTGTTTGGTCGGAAGCTTGCGAGACAACTTTTCAGGACCTGAAAGGAAGGTTGACATCAACACTGATTCTGATTCTTCCAGATCCAGGGAAGAGCTATATAGTTTTCTGTGATGCATCAGGTATTGGGCTGGGAGCAGTGTTGATGCAGGGCAACCGAGTTGTTGCGTATGGGTCTCGGCAGTTGAGGCCACATGATTGGAATTACGTGACGCATGATCTAGAGTTAGCTTTAGTTTACATGAATTGTGGTATTGGAGACATTATCTATTGGGGGAGAATTTTGTGGTTTTCACCGACCAAAAAAGCCTTAAGTATATCTTTACTCAGCGTGACTTGAATCTAAGGAAAAGGAGGTGGGTCGAATACTTACAGTCCTTCAATTTTGAGCTTTCCTATACACCTGGTAAAGGTAAGGCAGTAGCTCAGGCACTAAGCAGGAAGACTCAGATACATGCAGTTCAGAAGGCCAATGGCGAGTGGCAGCTCATGGCCTTATTCTCTGAGATGTATCTGGAGGTGCATGACAGTCAGGGGCAGACTTATCTCTCATCTTTAGCTGTGAAATCTACCCTCCTGGATAGAGTGAGGATGAGACAACTATCTGATTTAGAAGGCCTATTTATAAGGGAGTTGGTGGCAAGTGTGGACCCTTCTTCTGGTTGGACGATAGATGACGATGATATTTTGCGTTTCCATGGACGAGTATGGGTTCCAGGGGATATACGCAAGGAGATGATGCGAGAGTTTCATGCTTCAGCTTGGGTAGTTAATCCTGGGGTTACCAAGATGTACCGATACCTAAGACTTCAGTACTGGTGGCCAGGTATGAAGAGGGAGATAGCCGATTTTGTTACGAGGTGTTCCACCTGTCAGCAGGTGAAGGCGGAGCATCAGATACCAGCCAAACTATTACAGCAGTTACCCATTCTGGAGTGGAAATGGGATGATGTCACGATGGATTTTGTGACTAGGTTGCTGAGGTCACCTCGTGACAATGATGCCGTGTGGGTTGTTGTGGATAGACAGATGAAGGTAGCTCACTTCTTACCGATCAAGGAGACCTTCAGTGTTGACGAGCTCAGAAGGCTGTATATCCGAGAGATCGTACGTCTTCATGGGGTCCCTTGTTCTGTCTTTTCTGATAGGGACGCTTGTTTCACATCTCATTTCTGGCAGAGTTTTCAGAGGGCACTGGGTACACAGGTGCTTATGGGCACAACCTACCACCATCAGACCGATGTCCAGTCAGAGCATACGATACAGGTTCTAGAGGACATGCTGCATGCATGCGTCGTAGACCTTGTGGGCTCTTGGGAGAATTATATACCCTTAGTCGAGTTTGCCTATAATAATAGCTTCCATGCGACTATTGAAATGGCACTATACGAGGCTTTATACGGTAGGCCATGCCGTTCACCCTTGTGCTGGATAGAGGCAGGTGAGACAACTTTACTGGGGCCACAGCTCGTGCAGGAGATGTCTGAGCAGGTCCAGTTGATTCAGATGTGGATGGCTACCGCACAGTCTCGTTAGAAGTCATATGCTGATCTCCGCAGACGACCTTTGGAGTTCGTGGTCGGGGATCATGTTTTCTTGCGTGTTTCGCCGAGGCTGGGACACAAGCAGATCAGGAGACATGGTAAACTTTTACCGCGGTATGTGGGACCATTTGCGATTCTTGAGAGAGTCGGGATGGTTGCTTATCGGTTGCAGTTACCGCAGCGGTACCAAGCCATTCACGATTTCTTCCACATATCTCAGTTTCGTCGCTATCATTCAGACCCGTCTCACATCTTTCAGCCCGAGGAGGTTGAGCCGGAGGCAGATGTGTCCTTTGAGGAGCATCCGATTTGTATCGTTGACAGGAGAATGAAGGTTCTCCGAGGCCGGTCAGTTCCTCTCATACGGGTGCTATGGCAGCATGGTTGAGTGAAGGACGAGACCTGGGAGTGGGAGGCCGACGTACATGCTTAGTGGCTGGAGTTTTTCACAGTTATATCTTCTCCACCCTTGGAAGGGCAATTCGGGGACGAATTTCTATAAGGGGGGAAGTTTGTAAGAACCCAGTTCTTCTCTTGAGGTACAGGCTTCTTATTTTCTCTTTTCCTTAAGTGTTTTTAATAAAATATGGAAAATAGGGAAAAATCCTAAATTTTGGAACTACACGCCGTGTACTTTTTCCACACGCCGTGTACTTTTGGCCGTGTTGGGATGAGTACAGAAGGCGTGTAGCCATGTCAGTGACAAAGGGTGTAGGTACTAACTACACGCCGTGTAGTGGTCCTTTACATGCCGTGTACTCATGTCGGCAGGCGAACAGTGCCGCGCTGGCGGGAAGCCGCCAGAGGAACAATTTAAAATTTGGGAAGTACACGCTGTTTACTTGGAAGTACATGCCGTGTACTTTGTTTTTTCAGATTAAAATAGGAAGTAGCCTCCTCTTTTGGCAGAGGAGGCATTTGAGCCGTTTTGGAGCCAAAGGAGGAGGCCGAACCTTTGAAGATCTGCCGAGTGTTCATCTGGAATCAGTTTCCACCTCGGACAATCTTGTTGGAACTGTACGGGTAAGGGATTCCATCTCCTTGACTGCTTATTACCAATTCTTCTCCTAATAAGAGTTATTTGAGGTTAAGAGAGTATTGTTCTTTGTCATATCTATGCCGTTCTTGGGCGTTTCTGGATTCGGCGTTCAGGTATAACATTCGTTGGCATTTAAGGTAGGTGGCTTGGTGTTAACTTTTCCAATTGACGTGTGTTTTATACATTTTTGTGCCACGAACCCATGTTGGGGTGTCATGTGGCTGAGGCCATTGATATATTAAACACCTAGAATTTATTAGGTATTTAATTTTGTTATTAAAATGCTGGTTGGGATCATTTCTTAGATCCGGAACCACCCCATGGGTGTGTTCCACTGTTTAGCCGTTTGGCCTGGATACCTGAGGGTATGCCTTAAAAGTAGTAATTGTAGAATTTCCTCGAGCGTAATTTCTTGTTTTCAGCATTTTTACATGTTGGGCATGGACCGAGTACCTGTTAGCCTGAGGGAAGTGTTGTGATTAGCCTGTGGGAATTATTCTACTTAGCCTGAGGGCAACTTCTTCTGTGCTTGTGGGCAGATGATTCTGTGCCTATGGGTGACACTATTTACACCTGTAGGAAATATCCGTGTTCCTGTGGGAAAATTCCTGTGTTGGTATCTCTTTACCCGAGGGTGGATGTTTACATGTCTATAGACAATTGGCTGTTTACTTAGAATATTCACTGTGGTGGTATTTTAAATTAACTGATCAAAAAGAATATTAAAATGGCAATATAACTGGTTAAGATTTTTACTTTTCAGTACTACTTACTTATTTGTGTTTTACTATTGCACACTATCGTTGCATGCTTACACGTAGTTGGCCATGGGCCTTTGGTGGGTGCCTTCTGGGAATTTATTTCTCACACCCTGTTTGGGTCACGCTTTTCTGCCCAAATAGATTATGTTCCTACAGGTGTGGATAGGGGCAAGAGTCCCTACACAGGTACTTGACTGTTGCTGAGGAGTAGGAGGGCATGGGACCAAGCCTAGGCTCGCGATGTCGCTGCCAGCTGTTTTGCTTTGTTTTTCTATACTATTCTTTTGGTTGTACTGTATTGATGTATGACATGTTCTGGATGTTTTCTTAGACCTTGAGACATGTAGCATCATTATTTATATACTTTTGGTTATATCCACTGCTGTTTTTTATTTCAGTTGTGTATGATTTACTGCTTCCGCTGTTCGTGGTATGTTTGATTTGTATTCTACTGCGCTACACTTTGACAAATGAGAGAATAATTTCCCCACTATCAGACCTGGGCCCTCACTTCTAGCCGACAGCCTCTGGCGTTTCGGGAAATGCGCTTAAGGTCATGTGGCGAACTGGGTTCGGGGCACCCGTTGAGTGGCACCCGAAACTGGGACGTTACATACGCACTAGTGCCGGCAGTGTTAGCTTACTCTAGGAGGTGAGATCTTCAACTAGGATCTCCTCGTAGCGGCGTCGAGGCCTTACGACGTCATCTTGGGTATGGACTGGTTATCTACTGTCCATGCTCAGATCGACTGTTTTAGGCACAAAGTGCGGTGTGTCCGCACGGTTGGGACCAGGTTTACCTTCACCAGCGAGATGGGAGCCTTTACAGCACATGACGGACTTACTCGGAGGAGGGTGCATCCGATCACTCATTAGTTGGCCTGCCTTACCCTCAGAGCAGTTGATGTGGAGAGTCCGAGCTATCCTGAAGTGGTGGACCAATACATGGATGTTTTCCCTAACGATGATCCAGGACTACCTCCTTGTAGAGAGGTGTACTTATACATTGACCTGTACCCCGGGATGGCACCGATATCTACACTAGAATATCGGATGGCTCCTGTTGAGTTTCGTGAGTGGCGAGTACAACTAGAGGACTTGCGGGGGAAAGGATTCATCCAACCCAGTGTTTCTTCCTGGGCAGCCCCGATTCCATTCCCCAAGAAGGCATATGGGATCTTGAGGCTTTGTGTCGACAGAAAAGCTGGCTGTCTTACATATATCCTTTGTGGATAGAGAGAGACCAGACTTTCTACAATCTCTTATAGTCACTCCCCCACTTCTTCAGCGATTCAGGGAGGCATAGTATGGGGATGCTGACTACGAGACACGACATGCTCATATATCCACAGGACAAGCACCTGATGAATTTTATGAATGTGGGGAGCATGTCATCCTCTTCTGAGGACATACTATGGTACCAGTATCACTTCAAGAGGAATTGTTGAGGGAGTTCCACACATCCCCTCTAACGGTACATCCAGGAGTGGTGAAGATGTACCAGGACCTTCGACGATAGCACTGGGGGCTAGGTATGAAGAAGGCAGTAGCGGAGTTTTTCTCTCAAGGCCTCACTTGTCAGCAAGTGAAGGCAGAGTACCAGGTACCAGCAGGCTTGGTTTATCCTTTAGAGGTCCCAGAGTGGAAGTGGGATAGGATATCCATGGACTTCGTGACAAGACTTCCACGTACATCCATGGGTCACGACTCGATTCAGGTGATTGTTGACCGACTTACCAAGTTGCAACACTTCCTACCGTTCAGAGAGCAGGGTTCAGTAGAGAGTTTGGGATGCCTCTACGTGCAGGAGATTGTGCAACTACATGGATTACATTCATTTATTATATCCGATCGTGATTCACGATTTACTTTCCGGCTATGGAAGGGGTTGCAGGAGGCTTTCGGGATGCAGATTCGTCTGAGCACTGCCTTCCATCCCCAGATGGATGGCCAGACTGAGAGGACCATTCCGAATCTCGAGGAAATGCTCCGTCCATGCATCCTCAACTTTGGTCACAGCTGGGAGGAAAACTTACCATTGGTGGAGTTTGCATACAACAACATCTATCACTCCATCATAGGGATGAAACCTTTTGAGGAATTATACGGGAGACCTTGCAGATCACCCTTGTGCTGGACTGAACCTGGGGAGTCATCAGTTGTGGGACCAGAGACGGTACGAGATACCCTGGAGAAGGTGCAGATCATCCAGGAGCAAATGAAGACTACACAGAGCAGGCATAAGTCGTATGATGATAGGAGACGAAGACCTCTAGAGTTCGAGGATGGTGACCACGTCTTTCTATGGGTCTCATCTCGATGAGGTCAACAAAGATTTGGCTGAGGCAACAAGTTATCTCCAAGATTCATTTGACCTTTTCAGGTCCTCAGTAGAGTTGGCGAGGTGGCTTACTGCTTAGCTCTTCTACCTCAGTTGCATCGGGTGCACAACGTCTTCCACGTATCCCAGCTGAGGAGATACGTGCACGGACTTTATCACATCATCGACCATGGAGATATGGACGTCAATGATGGGGTGAATTTTACAGAGGATCCATTGGAGATTGAAGATCGACCGGAGTGGGTCCTAAGTGGATGATCGATACCTCTGGTGCACGTTCACTGGCAGCACGGGAACCTCCAGGAGAGCACATGGGAGCGGGAGGCCCAGATGCGTGCTCAGTACCCCCACTTTTTCCCTTAGTTCGAGTTGTAGCTTATGGGGATGTAAATCCCTGAGGTGGGGAGAATGTAAAGAACCATAATTCCCATGAATTTTTTTTTCTTAAATACATGGAAATTTTACGAGTCCGCAAAAATCTGACAGCGCGTGATTCTGAGGCCCAGTGTGCTCAGAATCAATTTCTGAAGTTTTGTTTGGGTACCTTCAGTAAACGTACGAGTGGAATTTTATAACTTTTGAACCGGTGCTCGGAACTGAAATCCGAGGGCACCGTTGAACTCACAGCACTGGTATTCTCTTAATAAGACTTTCACTTCGATGATAGTGATTCAGTAATAAAAGATAAATTTTGGGTTTTCATGGAAAGTAATATAATAAAGTGATCTTCACTTTATTTTATTTGAGCCGCCATGTGGGAGATTGGTGGTTAAATCCTCCTCATGGGATTTGGAGGTGGAACCAACACACCTTAAGATCCCATGAGAGGTTATGGTGGTGGGGCCCACCAGAACATAACCTCTCGCGAGAGGTTACGATGTGGGGACCACACGGGGATGAACCCCCTATTGATGGAGGAGAGTAAAACCTCTCAACTCTCTCTCATTAATGAGGGAGAGCCTCTTCACCTCCCCTAATTAATTCGTTATTCCAACCCCTTGAATTAATTAAGGGGATACTACCTAATTAATTAGTCCAATTTGAATATTGTGCCAATAAATTAATAGGATATTTCAATCTATTATTTCGTTGGAATATTCATTTTGGTGGCAGCTTGAGGGGAGGATTATTGGGAAAAAGCTCCCAACGAGGAACCCCGTCTCCCAACGAAGAACGAAGAAAAAATAACGCCGAACTTCTTCGACTTCTTCCTCGAATCTTCAACCGCCGTGAGACGTCTTCAACGATCGACTACCACATCTTTGTCAATGAGACGACGCAGTTCAGGTTTGGAAGTGTGTGGCGGACATGACGAACAATGATTATCTTCATCTACTTTACATGACTCCATCAACAAAAGACAAACGACGATCAAAGGTAGGGGGTTTATTTTGTGTAACCTTCCTTTTATTTTTTTCTTTGTATTGGAAGTGAATCAAAGCTTGATTGTAAAACAATGTTTGTTCATATTTCTTATTCTTTGATGAACCAAATGATACCACCCTAAACGCGGAGCATGCGGGCCAAACCAACATGGCCCGACCCCTCCATCGATCTTGTTTATAATGAACTTCACCATGGAGACAAAGGCAGTGATGAAAAATGCCGCGCTACCCGTGGCCTCCACGAACCGTGCCGCCCCCATAGCGCTTCGGTGCTCCCGGCCGAACGCTACCGTCCCACGCCGGCCCGAGCCATGCCGAACTGGCCCACCCGGTCGCCTCCCGGCCGCCGGTCCGCATGGTCGCGCCCTGTCTGTCCGAACGTCACCGGCCCATGCCGGCCCAACACGTGCTAGCCCATACCGGCCCGAGCCACGCCGAACCGCCCGGCCCGGCCGCAGACCCGCTTGCCGGCCTCCGCGTGCGCCCCGCGCGCCTTTCTGAGTTGGCCTCCGCACGCCCTGCGTGCCTCCCCGAGTTGGCTCCATTGAGGCCACCTAGCCAGCGTCTCGGCCACCTCATGACCTCCCAGCCGAGCCGGTGTCCCAGCTCCCTCGCGGCCACTAGGCCGAGCCGGTGTCCCGGCCCCCCGCGCGGCCTCCCGACTGAGCCGGTGTCCCGGGTCCCTCGCAGCCACCTGGCCGAGCCAGTGTCCCGGCCTCCTCGCGGCCTCCCTGACGAGACGGTGTCCCAGACCCCTCGCGGTGCCCTTTACAAACTGGCCCCAGCTGTGACCTCCAGCCCGATCCGCACCCTCACGGTGCACCGGGCCAAACCGGTCCCGAGCTCGGGCCGAAATTCCCTCGTTGCCTGCTTGGATGGGCCTTACGGGTCGAGCCAAACCCAAAAGGCCGGCCCGACCAACAAGCTAGGCCAGAACCATCAGTTCAGAATGGGTCGACCCGAACCGGGTCGGCCCAGACAAAGTCCGGTCGGGTCGGTCTGACTGGGTCAGACCGGACCCGAGCCCACTACTGACCCTTTACTTTCTTTGGCCATATATTTGGCACTGGACGTCCGTTTGATGAACAGTCAGCAGCCATGGTAATCTTGTAGCATGAAAGTCCCTTTTAGTATACCCTGCTGGAGTTCGAGGTAAATTTGAGATACAATCAGGTTGGATCGTACATGAATCCAACTGGGCCCCTGAGACTAAAAAGATAATAACTCACAAACTAGGTGTCTGATTGACGCACCGTCTATTGAGTTGAGACCACTATGATGAGGAGAAACTTTGAGATACTTCTACGTGGGACTTCGTGACATTTTTAGTTTCGACCTATAGATCATGGAGTGGATCCTCCCAGAGACGAACAACTATAGTGCGAAGACCTAGTAGTTGGCTGAGACCTGATGACTGCTGACCGATTCGACTCAGAGTGATTCGAATAGCCCAGTGGGGAGTGCCTTGGTGTCGCGGAAGAACCACGGTGGGGAGCGCCTCTGTGTGAGCGTGGCCGACCCACGGTACTTGACAGGAGGAGTACCTCAGCAAGCTATGAGGGGGAGTGCCTCTGTGTGACGTGGCAAACCCACAATGTGGAGTGCCTCTGTGTGACGCAGCAGACCCACGGTACTCGACATGAGGAGTACCTCAACAGTCCAAAGATAGTGGGAAGAGCCTCTGTGTGATGTGGCAGGCCCACTGTACTCGATAGAGGAAGAGTAATCCAGCAGCTGAGGTTTCGACAGTGTGACTAGGGATATTACTTGATACTACCCTAGAATAAAATCCTGGTCTGAGCTAAGTCAGCAACTTTTGTGTTTACCTCATGATTGAGATGGATTACTTGGTAACTTAGGTATATGTATGGTCATATATCTAAGTGAGGTTATCTGTTGATTTCATACTTTTTGATTTATCCTTGTTGAATTTTGTGAGACCTTGAGGGTATTGAGGTCCCTACTGAGTATCGTTATACTCACCCCTGCACGAGCTATGCCTGCACCTCATTGTGTTGGTTTCAGATGACAGACAACGTTGACTGAGGATCAGAGTAGAATGACTCGACAGTCCCCAGAGGTGGACCTTACGATGAGTCGGTACATGGAGGAGACTGATGAACATAGAGTGCTGAGGAGGCTATCTGTACCTACCCTTCAAGTAGTAATCCTTGAAGGACGACCCAATAGCTTCTTTACATTTTCTTCAGGTATACTTGTTTTTTAGTTGTACTTTTACTTTATTGTTGGGCTTGTGTTTACAACCCCTTTTACTTTTCAGCACTCCTTTGTATATAGTTTTGATTAGTGTTTTCCTTCTAGCTCGTACTCTGTTGTGTGTGTTTACACTTTATAAAGGCAATGCCTTCCCAGTTTTAGGGATTTTCACCTTTGGTGCTAATCGCCAGCCCATGGCCCATGGAAGGTGGGCTTGGGGTAGTCATGGCACGGGCCCCGGGGGATGGGTCATGAGAATGGGTATCAATGAAAAATATGTCCTAGTAAATATTTACACATAAAAAATCTCCGATAATAATAATATTGTGGAAATAACCCTTACCTTCCACTTTCCTTTGGTTAAGGGTACGTCTAACCTCTTATATAATGACCATAGTATGTTATTAAATTATACTAGAACCATATTAATATTTATTATTTCAGACATGATTCATTTATGACTTTATAATATCCATTTAATTATGATTTCCATGTTAAATTAACATTTCGGGTAATAATCGCTTTCTTTATCGTACGCGTTTTAACTTGTTATTCTTGATCGTGTCACTTATATCATGATTTAAATACTTACATAATATAAAACAAGATTTATATATCATATATATTTATGATATAAATATTTATAATATACAGATATATGAAATGAAAAACACCGTTTATGGATACGGTAGGCCGTACGGACGCATAAACGCTGTTTCCGTTTTCATATCGTATTAAACAGAACTAAGTGAATAAGATATATTTGAATATATATATATATATATATATATAATATTTTTGGTAGAATTATTATGTCATATATTACATAATTATTAATAATATATATTTTTATAATCATCGTTGAATGGTGAATATGGAAATGAATCTCATCACGTCGTGGAGATGGTAAGTCGTACGTACACACGAGCGATGATATCATTTCTTTAATGATTAAAAAGTGTGGAATTGGATGGTATATTAATTTTAAATTGAAATTATCATTTTATTTTCATTATTTATATACATATTACTCATCATTATATCCATCCAAATTAAGTAGTGTTGAATAAAAAATTACACCACGACGTGGAGATGGTAAGCCGTATGTATGCACGCATGGTGAAATTATCATTCATAGGATGGATAGAATATTGAAAATGATTGTATCATATTTATAATAAAATAAACATATGCATAAGGTACTGGAGTTATTATTTTTGTATGGAAATAACAAGGAAAGATAAAGTGAAAAAATAAAATAACTTTGAATGAGGTGATAAAATAACTACCTATTTTTTGGATGTTTCCTTTTGAGTTGATCAAAAGGGCTCCTTAGGTTGACTTTATGCTCAAGGTAAGGCCTCTAGTTTGAATTGAGGGAAGTTGGGAGGATATTTGGGCAGGGTTTGGCCGAGACAAATGACTTTGGAGGTGTGAAATTAAGAGAAGGGGAAGTACCCATTTATAAGAGAGGTGAGGGTCACTTTAAAAAAAGATTGAAATATTATTTTATAATAAAATAATTTTCGGTTTCTAATGGATATAAAATGATTTATTTCTAGGATAAGGTGGGGATGGGTCTAAAACCACTCAACCAATAGGTTTTAGACAAGTTTATTTTACCATATTAATCTTATCTTTTAGATTTAATTCTTAGTTAAATAGTTTAACTTTTACCGTGTCTTCTTGTATTCTAACAATATATGGTTAATAAAATTACTATAAACATAAAAGAGAACCTCAAGTGGTTCATTAATGACATATATAATATTATTTAATCCCTTTGGATGAACCTTATATTTTTAAGAATATTATATCAACCAATATTATAGTATTTTGTTTTAAAAATTAATTTATGTCAATTTTGACACTACTTGGTATTTTGTTTTTGTGAAAGTCATAACAACCTTATCACTTAAAAACAATTTATCAAATAAACTCCAACATGTCATATAAGCCTAGAAAATTCGTGGATGGCATAAAAACCTTTAAATTATATTTATTTTAATATTTATAATAGAAACTATTTTAATATTTCATTAAGAATGTAATTACTGCATCATCATTGTGTCATAAATAAATTTAATTATTTAATATCTAAAAATTATAAATAAAATGCCAAGACATATGAAATCTTTTTATCTTTATAATGAATATTTATATTATAATTTATCTTATGTATAATTGTATATTAAAAATGTTTTATTTAATAAACTTTGAATTTAACACTTTTAACTCTTCTTTAAATAAAATAATAATAAATGTCCTAATATAATACAAGTGGAACTAAAGGATCATATTTTATTTCTAAGGTTGTTTTTGGTCGAATTACACTTATCCAATAGAATTAGTACATGTTTTAATGGTAATTATAATATCATTTTTACCTTTAATTACCCTATTTGCTTTTAATCGTGGTAAATAAAGGTCAAAAGTTACTATTCACCAACAATTATTTTCATCCTATTGAACCAAATTTTACTTACTTATGTCAACTGTTTCTATCAGATTTTTAAAATTCAACTCATAGAAATGGTAAAATTATGTTTTATGCAAATTTGCAAAGGCTCCTAAAAGGTGGGTAAAAAACGTTAAAAAGTTCAATAGAATTTTATACATCTAATTTTATTATAAAATAACCCCAATGAATTAAAGTGAACTTATATAGTTATTATATATCTATTTTTACTTGAAATAAATTTAATTAAAATAAATAATTATTTAAATAAAAAGTTGATTTTAAACAACAACACAATGTTTTTCACTATTCATCAAAAATTGAATGTTTTCAGAAAAATACCAAAAATTCACCCTAAGATAATTTTGATATTATGAATTCAAAAATGAATTTTATTTTACAAAATTCAAAACATATAAGTTGCATTAATTAATTTAAAATTAATTCCCATTGTCAAAACCAAAAAGTGGGTTTTTTAAAAATTAAAATCTATCAAAAGATTGACATGTGTTTATGTCAAATTTAAATGCAAAATTACTTTAATTACCGAAATTGTATTAATTGATAAAAATATAATCTAATTATACTTCCAAACCATTAAAATGCATAATTTAACAATATAAATTATTTTGATTAAAAAAGTTTTTTTCAATTAAAATTTAGTATTTTTCACCATTCATCAAAATATGGAAGTTATCAGAAAAGTTCCAAAAATTTGTCCAAGCTAAATTTTTATGTCCCGATTATAAAGAAGAATTTAATTTCATTAAATTTAATATATAAAAGTTTCAAATATTTTTTTAAAAAGGATTCTCCATTAAATAGGCGGTAAAATTGCATTTTTTAAAAATACTTCTTTTATCTGAAAAATTGAATTTGTCCTACTATTATGTCTAAGAAACAAAAAATATGATTGTTAAAATTATATAGGAAATATATTAAATTCAAAATGTAGTTAATACTATTCATAAATAATTTTTGAACGGCTAGTTTGGTAAGTCGTGGTGCGCTCGAACTCGTTGTTGCGTGTAGCGCAAGTTATTGAATTACTTTAAAGAGATAACATACTATGAAATCTTGGGGTGTTACATTTTATTTTGAAACTCCACACTTATGTCATATTTTTTCTTATAAATTTCTTTCTATTTGAAAGAAAAATTTTCTAGAGAAATTATAGAGGGTTTAATGAGTCTAAATATTTCTTCTATTGGTTTTCCATTTATATAGTAGTAATAAATATGTCTGTAGAAAATATGAATAGTTATTAACTATAATGAACATAGTAGGTCATTTTTTTACAAACATATTAAGAAAATATACCTCATGTATGTATTCACAATTGATAATCCCAATCATTAAAACTTGATAATCTCATTTATACTCTCAATACTAACCACTTCTATAATGGAATCTCTAAATATTTCTTCTTCATATTCAATGTTGGATACATTTTCATCTTTGAATGTTATGTGTACATGAACCTATAAGGTTAATAAATGTTGTAGTATAACTAATGGGGTGAAGGTACTCTTGGAAGTTCCTTTTTATATCTTGGTTGATCTACTATATTTTCTTGATTAGACCTTCCGTTTATCCTTCATTTTTTCTGTCTATAATACCACATCTCATTTTAGAATTTTTATCACCAACTGTTATTTTTTTTTCATTTAAAAAAAACTGTTAAATACATACCTCATGTGTATTTATAATATTAAATAGACATGATAAGTAAGTTACAACATCGTTATCAACTATGGTAACATCCATATCATCAAACAAAACAAAAAACTCAGTGCTCGACTTGAGCACTACTTCAATCCGCAATCTCACATGATATTTTCGGAGTTTTTTTATTATATAGAATTTATCCTATGATATTTTCCACCATACCCCTCACAAAAAGGAGATGCGTGGGTGTTGATAGATTTAAATTACATACAATTTCACCCGACATAGTTTTAGTAATATAACTTTTTCAGAAGTTATTTGATTTACATTTATGAGAACGAGTTATGAAAAAATTGATTACCATGGGTAAGGTAGATGGTTGAGGGGAATGAATTTCCATAAAGCTAGTGGGGGTAATGTGGCTCTTCATGTATTGATTTTAATTCCACTATTGGTTTAATTTGATCTTTTCACATATATTTTTCCACCAAATTAGACTACAAAATTATATATTTTAAAGCATCTATATATTATTTCATGCCTTTAATAATCTCATATGTATCTCATTATATCATTTTCTTCTCTAAATATGTTAAATGCGACACTCTAAAAACTCCACCTCTAAAACTACCATATTGTTCTGTCTACTTCAAATCCATTGCAAGTAATTGTAATTTAGTTATAGTCGATGCTGATTATTATGTATAAACCATATAAAAAAATATGAACATAAATAGATATTTTTAAGTAATACTATTATAAATCATAAAAAATTACTATTATGTCATACTTACACACCATTCCCATAATTATTATGTGTTTTTATCTACTACTTTTCCCTCTTTATTTACATGAGTCTACATGAATAACACATGACATAGTGTGGAAGTTTCTTTGGATTTTCATTTTTTAATATGAGTATAAACAGTGGAACATATTTTGTTTCATATCACATAAAACTTTTACTATATATTTAAAATACATACCATTTTATTTTCAAGTGAAGCATACCCCATTATTTGTTTACGGTAGAAGTACATTGGTTTTGATGCACATTTTTTATTTTCAACACTCTTTTTCTATTTTATAAATTAATTTTTTTGAATCATATTGGATAAAATAAATAATTTCAAATAAAGTATTATTTAATACAATGAACCTAAAATGATTCCTTATAACTTGAACTAATTAAATATTTCCATGTTTCCTGCTTTATAATGTGTGTATTTGTAGCTAGTGGGTTGGGGTTTACTTTCTCCTCAAAATCTATGAGATGATGTTTTGTTAGAATTGTATATAAGGATCTATGAGCTTTTATAGAGATAATTAATACAAATTTATTATGACAATCATCTAAAATAAATTAACACTACAAGGGATAATGAAAATCAAATCAATGATTCATTATATAATTTTTCAGTAAAATAGATAAAGTATATCATAACATTACCCTAATATATTACCACATGGTAGTATTTAATATAGGAATGAAATTGTTCCACTTATCAATATCAATTGTAACATGAATTCTCATTATAAATCTAATGTAACTAATGAAAATTGACTTATTGGTGCCAATAGGTTGGCCACATTAATTCCATCAAACCTAAAATTTTATAACTTTGATTCTTACCTTGATAATTTTAGTTAACATGGTTATTCTATTCCGCTCATATATTTTTTTCATAAACATGTTATTGACCCCTAATAATTCCATGGTTTCAGAATCAATCATGTGTTCTTCCTTAATCCTAGTAGCATCAACACGTGGAGAAGTAATTATTTGTTTGAGTAGTTAAACATTTAATTTAGATTCTATAAATATAGTAGAGAAAACATAATATTATGAGGGAATTAATATGATATTAAAAACCACTTTAACAAGCTCATTGAATTTTATTTTTTCCTTTTAAGGTGAAGGGATTTGAATCCTTGATCAATTATCCAAGTCCCCCATTACATTACCCTATAACATACAAGACATTATCTACATTGTGGCCACCATAAATTGATTGTTATCTACTAATGAAAGGGTCATCATTAATTGAATTTTCATATAACCATGTAGTTGTTTTAGTTGCCAATAGAATAATTGAACAATTCTTTTTTTTAGATCTGGGACTTAAAATACTTTCACTACCCATGATTCCATTATGAATAATTTTTCCTTATACCATTCTACACTAAAATTAATCTACATGAAGCCTAATTCTTCAAATTCCACCACACTCCTATTTTCAACCTATTCAAATTGGAAAATTAACACTTGAAATGTTGTATAATAAAACTCATATATTTGTTCAATGATGCTGAAATATGATAATTCACATAAATTTTATTTCTATCCTTGGAAAAGGATTTATAAATCAATTATATCACAAACACAACTCCACTATTTTTAATTATATTATATTCATCTTGTTACTTTTTATAGAGCATATAACCATTAATTACAAAAAAAGTGTAAGATATAACATTTACATTTGGTCCCCTAACTAGAGATAAAAGTTATTTGTAAAATGAATTCAAATTAGTAGATAACTGATTATAAATATGACATGAGAACTATATTATTATATATTGATCACGGGTATTGGATTTATATCCTTCATCCATTGATGGATTTAAATGTCTAATAATTACTTTGTGGGATTATACCTATGGAGAAACCTATGACCTATTTTTTAAAATGTAAAGGCGAGATTTCTCCTACTCTATAATGGTAATTATAACAACATATCTTTCAAAAATCCCTTTGACCAAAAGGTGACAACTGTAATAAGATTTTGGGAGACCAATGTTATCAACATATGATAGGTAATCAGTACAAAATTCTATAGATTCTTCAACAATATATCTCTTTGCAATACAACAGTCTATAAAACTTTGATTCATAAAGAACCCTTTTAAAATATTCATATGCCATTCAATAGGGTAAATCCATTTATAATTTAACAGAACATATAGTTGAATCTCTCTAACCAAGTGAACCATAAGGTGGACCATTATATCCAAGAGTGATTATGGGAAGAACATATCCAAATCAAATAATATAGATACAATTTCCTTGTTCATAATTGGAAACTTCACCAGGTCAATAACATTAATATGTATGGATTTGAAAAATAATTAAATTATGGTTAATTTATGCTATAAATTTTCACGCAGAATGTAATGTAAAGATACATAAATTAAATATTTCATAAAAAATGACAATAGTATGCTTTTATACCCTATAAATTAAAATCAGTCATCGAAACAATATTCTTGATATTTGATGAATATACCTATCGAATTTTGACACCATTAAGGAATTTGAAAAATTGAAAATTTTCTTTTATGGATAGAGTGTAAGCTACTAGAGGAAGAAAAGTTCATATTTCACCCTTCACTAGTGAAAAAACTTTCCTTATCTCCATGTCAATCATTTACAACATAGATTTAATGCCATATTTTTTATATGATACATTTATTAATGTTCTAATAACACTATCACATACATTTTTTTCTATGTGCATGACATCCTGAAAATGTATAACTTACCAAAAATTCTAGTACAAAAAATTCAAAGAAAAACTGAACGATTACTCTAACCTAATTTTTTAAGTTTTTTTGAAAATGATTAACCAAAATTAGTATCAATATATTTTAATTTATTAAATAGTTGATTTCCCATTAGTGGAGATGGTGCTATACCTGGTTCCTTATTTCATAAAATGATATCATCTAGGGTTGATATTTTATGTCATCTTAGTAAAAATTTATGTTGTCCTAAATACATAGTCTTCAAGGAATTTTTTAACTTAACCGAGTGTATACCTTCTTCAAAAATGGGACACCACAAAATTCCTTTAATGTTAAAGATTGTAAAATTTCCATAATCAAAAAATTCATTTATCTTTCTATACAACATGACACTCAATGTGAACTCTTCACTTATATGAGAATCATAAAATGTAACACCCATAATTTATTTTCTCTTCATGCATAACCATGATTAAAATTTATAATTTACCAACACAACTAGGCATGTACTGTGATCATTAATTTTCAAACCAAAAGGATTTATTCCATATATATATAACACAAGACATAAGTTTCTCAGCTAGTTTAAAAATTTATGATACTCATAATCAATTTTCTTCCATTGAGAAGAGTCTGTTAAGTGATGTACTTTCCCATATTCAATTATTATATATTCATTACATGTAAATTGTCTTACACTTTCCTCACATTCATATAGATTTCTAAACCTCAAAATGATAGGAAATTACCATAAAAGTTTTTATGGGATTGATTTATCTTTATTGTATTAATCTGCAACACACTTAGAAAATTTTACGAGTGATTCATGGTTCCTACAAAAAAATATAAAATCATTTGTATAATCATGTATTTTTTGGAGATCATATCTATTAAACATAGAATTTTTTTAGCATCATATGTTTGATAAGGAAGATCATTTTTTTGGTATCATATCATTCAGGAGACCATGTAGTTTTGTAAAACTAGGGTCTCTCCATCCACTGTCAGCTTTCAAATTATATAATGTCAATACAACTGAAAATGTTGAATATTTAGTACAACCAGTGTACAATGATTTCTTTGAATAGTTATTTAACTTCTAAAACAACATTATAAAATAATAAATGTTATCTTAAATTTTTATTATCATTTATTTCATATGATATCCAACATCATTTATAGTGGTATTCATATAAAATGATCCATAAATTATATTATCATCCTAGTCATTATGCACATTAAGTTTTTACTAGTGTTTAGTCTAATATTTATAGAATTGAATTATTCTATAACAAATAAAATTTTATTTTAACTCTTATGGATTTTTTTTCTTAAATAACAATAATGTAAACATAGACAAAGGATTTGAGAAGGGTCCTATGCATGTTCTATTGCAAACTTGATGAACTCTTTAACTCCATCACCATAATCCTTTATCATAGGATTATTATCCATCCATTTTTTATTTATATCCATCCTATATAGTTTAATAAAATTAATTTTGTACAATAAATAAATAAATACACATAAGGTATGCAGATAATATATATACATTGATATGTAAACAAAGTATCAAAATTTGAGTGTTTTCATTCTCTATTTTGGGAGCATTTACATAGATTGAAAATGTTTAAGTTCACTACTCTAAATCTAGTTATTACTTTCCTTGAAAAATAAATTCTACCCTTTTGAACCCTCTATCACTCTTTCATCTATTTATCATTCTTAAAAATCCATTGTTTCTACCCTCTTTTTCCAATAAAAATCAGTATTTTGAATTACATCATAAATATGATTTCAATAATTCAAATTCTATTAATTTTGAATCAATTAACATTTTATGTGACAAAAAAATCAATTAGTAACCTCCTTGAGAGAAAAATTAAGAGAACTATATTCCATTCTTATGTATTTTTTTGAGTATCCAAACACTTTGGAAATTATATTAATAATATAAAAAATCATGTGAAGAATTCACATGTTAATAATAAGTATATAAATAAACATGTGTGTATTCATTAGGTAACATGTTAATAATATAGTCTTTTCACAATCTAATACCATTTGAAGAAATCAAAACTAATGGAATGTGTAAAACACATGTGAGAGAAAATTAGATGGAGAGATGACTAGTTGATTTCCACACACACTCAATTATTAGAATACAACTTATATCGATCTTTATAGACTCTATATAAACCTGCAATTAGGACAAACTATACCATGCCTAAAATACACAACCATTCCCAAACCCTAGCCACATATACACCATATATATATATATACTTATATATATATATATATAATTTTATATTTCATATGGGTATATGTGTTCACATATATATTTTATACATGCATATAGTATCAAAAAGTTAAATCAAAATAGAAATATAATAAATATATGAGATTTCATTATGAGATTTTTTCTTGTTAATTTTCAACAAAAAAAATTAACTTCATAATTGCTTTGTAATTTTCATATAAAATTTTCCATGCATAATTATAAACATTCACATGAAATTTTACCAATAATATATTAAGATCCACTTCCAAACTTGGAAAATAAAAAACACCCAAACATTATGTATCCAAACCCTTTGGAAATTGAAAATAGTGGTCATACGGTATATGGGTAAGCCACTATAGTACGCCAATGGGAATTAGGGTTATATGGTACAAGTATGGGAAAAGAAGAACTAAAAAGGGTGAAAAAATACAAGATCAACAAAAAGGAGTAGAAGAAATCACTTATCTGGGGTTTTTAATGTGTTGATTCATTTGAGAAGTTTGTAAGGGAGCAGTGAAAATGGTTTAGTTCTGTGAAATATTGAGCAGCGTGAGTGATTGGGTTTTCTGTTAGGGTTTTATTTTAAAGTCCGAAAGGGTTTTATTACCACTTTCCAAAAAGTGATGATAAATATAGGTTTTATTAGCACTAAATTAGAAAGTCCAGATAAAACCATTATTTATCGATGCATTTTGGAAAGTGATGATAAAAACTATATAAAATAAATTTAAAAAATATTAAATTAATATATATTAAAAATGAATTAATTTTTTAAAAAGTAAAAATTAATTACATTATTAATGAATAAATAATTTTAAATGCGTGGATGTTATAAATGAGTCGAATTTAATAACTAAATATGAATAAAATTCAAAAATATTTTAAAACATGATTAATTTTTATTAATGAAATAAATTTTTATGATAATAAAAAATGAATATACCTTAAAATGACGATGAATACATATTAAATATGTACATTACTACCATGTTAAAAATAATAAATGTTAATGAATAAATGCATATAAATACATATTAGAAATGATTTTTTTTAAAAATATTAAATGAATAAATATTAAAAATAAATAAATTATAAAGTAAAGAATATTCAACATTATTAGTGAATAAATAATACTAAATAATATTAAATGAATGAATTGAAAAAGCGAGTGAAATTTATTAATTAACAAAACAATATATTGAAAAAATAGTTAAAAAATGTATAAGTGTTATTAATTATATGGATTATTAAAAAATTAAAAATAAATATATGTTAAAATGAAAATGAATACATTTTAATTATATAAATTAAAACCATATTAAAACATCAAATGTTAATGAATAAAAATGTATAAATAAATATTAAAAATGGAAAAAATTAAAAAAATATTAAACCAAGAAAAATTAAAAACGACTAAATTTCAAAAATATTAAAAAATAATTAAGATTTTCAATCAATAAATAATATTAAAAATGAATAAAGTAGAAAAAATATCAAAAAGTAATAAATAGTATATATTGAATAAAAATAATAAAATGGATAAAATTTATTGATTAAAAAAATAATATCTATTAAATATATTATGTTAATAAATAAAATTATAAAATGAATCTTAAAAATTAAATAAATTACAGAAATATTATGTGTGTGTGTGTTTCTATATAAAACTCGACTAATTACATATATGTGTGAATGGAATTAGTGTAACATAGGTTCGATATATGTTAAATTGAAAAAAATGACATTTTATTAAACTTCTATTACTCGATACTAATTAGTCCGTATTTTTCATTAATATTAAATTTTAATTATAAACCATTTTCACTAAATATATGACTTATTCAATGTAAATACATATTTTGAATTATATAAATCACATTTAAGGAGATATTATATATATTGATATTTATATATATATATATGAATATATTTCTATATTAAAAATATTAATAAATAATTATATATAATAACCATTAAAAATGAATAAATTATAAAAATATTAATTGAATATCTATTTAAAATGAATAAATTATAATGAAAAGTAATAAATAATTAATATTATTAGTGAATAAATAATACTAAATAATATTAAATGAATGAATGTTATAAAATAGTGAAATTTAATAATTAAAAAATCAATAGATTATCAAAATATTAAAAAGATGAATATGTGTTATTAATTATATATATTATTAAAAAATTAAAAATAAATATATGTTAAAATGAAAATGAATACATATTAATTATATAAATTACATCAATATTAAAAAAATTAAATTTTAATGAATAAACATGTATAAATAAATATAAAAAATGGATAAAATTACAAAAAATATTAAACATAGAAAATTTAAAATTTAATAAATTAAAAAAATATTAAAAAACAATTAACTTAATTAAGGAATAAATAATATTAAAAATAAATAAATTTTAAAGAATATTAAAAAGTAATAAATCGTATATATTGAATAAAAATATATAAAATGAATAAAATTTACCAATTAAAAATATGATACATAATAAATAAATTATGTTAATAAATAAAATTATAAAATGAATATTAAAAATTGAATAAATTATAGAAATATTTTGTGTGTGTGTTTCTATATAAAACTAGACTAATTATATATATATATATGTGCGTGAAATTAATGTAACACAAATTTGGTATATGTGAAATTGAAAAATAAAATGACATTTTATTAAATGTCCATTACTCAATGCTAATTAGTCAATATTTATAGTAAATGTTAATTTTTATTTATAAACTGTTTTCACTAATTATATGACTTATTTAATTTAAATACATATTTTGTATTATAGAAATCATATTTAATTACATATTATATATATATATGAATATATTTCAATATTAAAAATATTTAATATATTAATGAATAATTATGTATAAAAAACTTTATAAATAAATAAATTATAAAAATATTGAAGGAATAAAGATTTAAAATGAATAAATTATAAAAAAAGAAAAAAACACTTTACATTATTAATGAATAAATAATATTAAATGAATGAATGTTAAAACTGAGTGAAATTTAATTAAAAGATGAATAGATTGAAAAAATATTAAAAAATGAGTTAGAGTTATTAATTATATAAAAATTTAAAAAATAAAAAAGAATATTTTTTGAAATGAAAATGAATACATATTTTAATTATGTAAATTAAAACTGCATTAAAAACATGAAATAAGAATCAATCATATTTCGAGGAATGGTGGGTGATCAGTTGTAGAATCAATCCCTAGGTTTTTTTGAAGAGCGAATTGAAGCGTTCAAGCATTGAATCATCACACGACTTACCTCACACCAGTCTAACTCCTGGAATCTTTAGGATCTCAGGATGCATCTTGCTCAGATTTGGGGATTTAGTGAGTGGAACATCATGTTGTTTAGTATGAATTAATTTCATATCAGTTTCTATTCTAATGAATTGAATATGAGGTCCTGGAGTAGCAGGTTCATTAATCTCAAGCCAGGGATCCTTCAGTTTCAGAACTGAGATCCCTAGTTTGACCCTTTTTAGGCTAAGAACATTATTACACAGTCTTGGATTTATGTCAAAGGGTTTAATTGGGTATTTTTGCACCTAAGAATACTCTGGGATGTGGCCATGACTATTGGTACCCCAATTAATCTTGATAAAGAGACCATAATGGTTAGGCATGGTCATTTTTCTTGTATGTTGGTCGAGTTTGATTTATTTTTTCCTCTTATTAAGACTGTTTATTTTATTTCTGGTGATTTTAAATTTGAACTTGGGATTGAGTTTGATCATGTCCCTAATTTTTGTCTTAATTTCTAATCTATTGGACATGTCAAGGACAATTGTCACTAAGGACTATGATGTTGTAATTTTAAAAAATATGGGAATTTGGATGAAACATTTAAACTAAATATGCCTAATGCATGTGAACCCAATTTTGGGAAGAAGAACCTTGGTGTTCAAAATCCTTCACACACTAAGAAAAATTTGCTATATGGCCTTGGAAATAGGGTAGTAGCCTCCTTGGCCGAGGTTGTGGCTGGGAAAAAGCGTACTGGTAGTCATGTTATTTTTTCTAGGAGTGTGGGTGTATTGAGAAATGGATCAGTCTCTGATACTCTTATTGGAGGAGAAATATCTCACTCCAAATGGGGTGATGCTTGTTCTGATCATCATGATAGTGATGTTGAGATTGATACTTAATTTTTTATTGAGGATCAATTTTTATAAAAAGGTAAATTGGCATGTGGTTCCACTAAAAGTGTTGGTTATACTTTTTATGGGACGTGCTCTCCTCCTGGTTTAGCTGTCACGGAAGCTGCTAATCATTTGGCTGCTTCGACGGCAGCTATTGAATCTAATCCTGTTGAGCATGAGAGGCTTCTTATGCTACTTATTATTAGTTCTATTGGTGATGATAAACCCACAAAGGTGTACAAGCTATTGTGGAAGAGGCTGGTATAGGGCCAGTGGTGACTGTCTCTGGAAATCTTGTGCAGATTATTCCTCAGTGGCATGTAGAATCTGTGAATGCCCCAACTACTACCCCCTTTGACGTCTTGGTGACTCCCTCTGGTACTGTTGAGAAGGAATCCGTATCTCAGTAGCATGTGATGTCTGCGCATGCTCCTACTTCTGAAACACCAGTTCCTGTGATAGGACCTCCCAATACCAGTGCTGCGTAGAACAATTTTTTTACTATGCAGGAATCTATCAATTGTCTTGATTTTGATGAACTATACAGAGAAATCAGGGAGAGGAAAGGTAAAAATATTTCATCAACTCCCATGACTAATGAATCTATCTCCAAGAAGGTTGGCTCTAAAGGGAAGCACTCATCTGAGGGAAGTCTAGAGGAAGGGATAATTGTTGGAGGTGCTAAAGAGTGTGATGCTGGTCCAGCTTCTCTTGTGGAAGATCAAATTACTGATTATCACACTATTGTTGTTAATGAACTAGTCGACACTGATGTTTCTAGTGGGTGGTAGGCTCCGAAATAGTGGTAAATGGGTAGACAACCATGGGGTCGAGGCACATTTTGTGGATAGGGTGGCTGAAACAAAGGATGAGTTTTTTCTCTGTATTTTGTGTTGATGGCGTGTTTATCATTTTTACCTAAAACCTCCTATATATATGTGTTTTGTATACTTGATAATTTCTTTTTTATAATAAATTTCTTGGGACATGGAGCTTCTCCATGGTCTGTGCTGTTCTGGTATAATACATATTTAGTAATATGTAAAAAATATTTAAGAAAAAATATATATTTATATTAATAAAGATATATCTCTATATGAAATAATATTTTTAATAATATATAATTTTTTATATTCCTTTTTTTAATTAAATATTATATATATCAAGTGAAACTGTATATTTAGTCATATATAAATTATATTTAGAAAAATATATTATATTTTTATCAATATAACTATATTTATATATTAATATATGATTTTAAGGATATTTTTTTATAAACTATAACTTTTTTTAATGTTTTTAGTGGTGATAAAAGGTGAGCTTTATGAGCGTCAAAAAAGCATCGATAAAGGGCACTCTTTATCTATGTTTTTAGTTAGCTCTAATAAAGGGTAACGCTATTTATCACTGGTTCTGTAGTAGTTTTTTAAAAATATTTTTTATATATATTACTATAGAGATAAAATTTATTGCTGTCTTTTATGGTTCTCAGAAAGGTGAGTGACCATTATCACTTGAAGATATATATCTAAAACAATATATTTCACTAGAAATACGATAAAAAATCATTTTGGTGTAAGGGGATGCAAGAAATTTCCTTTTGGTGGTCTCTAAGGGGACATTAGGACTGCTAATTGGCAATCACTAATATAAAAATAAAACACAATAATTTTCCTAACTTCCCCTCTGATCTAACTTGACCATACCACACTAAACCACCCTTAGATGCTAGCCACTAGTCATAATCGATGACTGATAGCTATAGATCGTGCAATATTCATCACTTCACATTATCAGTAGTAGTTGAAAGCACTGATAAAGGGGTTCCTTTACGAGAACTAAAAAAACGACAATAAATGTTACCTTTATCAGCACAGAAAAAAGTGCTTATAAAGACCGCCACTTTATCAATATTTTTTATAACTCTGACAAATGACACTTTTTTCTGCATCTTTTTTAACACTGATAAAGTGTGATCTTTATCAGTTCTAATAAAAGTGTTGACACAAGGTTTATTTCATAAAAAAATTATATCATTAAAAATTATATATTAATATATTAATATATAAATACATTTATATTGATATAAATATAGTATATGTTATTAAATATGATTTATATAAGAATAAATATACATGTACACATAATATATAATATATTTAGTGAAAAATGGATTATATTATAATTAGAAAAAATATATTATTAAAAATCACATTTAATATAGAATTATATTTATATCAATATATATAAATATAATTTTATTATATATGATTTATATAATACTAAATATGTATTTATAATTCATTTTTAATATAGATATATATTTATATTAATATGTCATATATTTAGTGAAAAATGGTTTATATGATAATTAAAAATTAATATTAATTAAACATATTGACTAATTAATATTAATAATCATTTAATAACAATTTTTGATCAATTTCATCTATTTATTCAATTTGAAATATATATCAAATAAGAAATATTTAGTTATTAATTAAAAAATTAACTAATTTTTGTACACTTAATATTTTATATAATAATTTCACACATATATATACAAAATTAATTCAATTTTATAGAGACAAACATACAAAAAATAATAAATTGTTAATATTATCATTTTTTATTTTTAATTAATAATTAATAATTAATATATTATGTTTTTAATGATTAAATTTTATTCATTTTTATATTTTTATTTAATATATATATATATATATTTAAATTTATTCATTTTTATTATGTATTTATTTAATAATTTTATTTTATTTTTATTTTATTTTTTTTCATTTAATTTTTTTTGTTTAATGTTTTTGTAATTTTATTCATTTTTAATATTTATTAATATTTATTGGTCATCATTTAGTGTTTTTAATACAACTAAAATTTAGATAATTAATATATATATATATATATATTATTTTCATTTTAGAATATATTCATTTTTATTTTTTAAAATTTATATAATTAATAACTTATTTATTTTTAATATTTTCTCAATATATTCATATTTTTATTAAATTTCACTTTTTATTAAAATTAATTCATTTAATATTATTTATTCAATAATAATATTATGTTTTTTTAATTTTTTTTAATATTTATTCGTTTTATATTTTTGAAATTTATTCATTTTTAATGTTTTTATAAATAATTATTCATTTATATATTTAATAATTTTAATATAGAAATATATTTATATCATTATATATATTTCAATATATATAATTGTGGGCTTAGACCAAACACCTCCTTATTTTAATGATCACAAACCATGTTTGTTATGTTTCTAATGAATTCAATGTTTTGTGATAGAAAAATATTTTATGGAAAACCGTTGAAAATTTGGCTTAGTCTTAAGCTACCAGTCAATATACCATCAGTTGAACATTGATACCACTCCATGCTACTGTTAGTTCAATAAGAAACCACTAGTTCAACTATGCAATCGTCAGGTTGTGCTACCATTGAGTGGATGTACTACCATTACTAAGTAGAGCTACCGTCAGTAGCCACTATTATTACTCGATGTTACCATCATTTCATCTAGGTTACCACCAATAAAACTGAGTTACCATTCAATAGAGATACCACCGAGTAAAATCTACCACTACCATTAGATGGATCTAACTCCAAGAGCATCTACAATCGCATGGTGCTACCATTCAATATAGAGCTACCTTCATAACAATCTATCATTTTGAAGAGCTACCTCTAGTGAAGTTACCGTTAGTGAAGCTACTGCCAAAGAGCTACCGTAGCTATCCTAAATTAATTTCAAAATTAATTCTCCAACAAATAGTTTATGAATTTAAGGTTGTACATAATCAAATGGATTTAAAAATGATTATTCTTAAACAACTCCACGACTATCTTTAATACAAAGGTATAATTTTTCTGATCTGTTGCTCAGTATAAGGATCCTGATTTTTTTATTATTATCATATAACAGATAATTGGACCTGGAGTGCTATAAATTCAAAAGAACCTTACTCGTGCATGTAATACATGTGTAACATGCATGAAAATATAATAATAGACTCTCAAATGCTGAAAAAGGAATTATTGATACATATGTGTGTGGAAGAATCCTAGAAAATCATAGACTAAAATTAGATGCTTTTTGAGACTTCCATGACCCTCCGTTTTAATGCATTTTTTGTGCAACTTTCTCGAGCTCCTTTTAATTTTTTTTCAAGGTATCTTGAACAACATAATCTATTTAGATTGATAAAAATTACATTTTCTCCTTTCTAATCTCTTTCTCTTTCTATTTATTATTTACACTTGAGCTTTGTTTTTGTTTTATCCTATTTATCTATAAAACATAGTCTTCTATGCTAAACTAAATAGTTATTGACTCTCTATTTCAATTTTATTCATTTTTATTCCTAGATAAAACTATTGAAGAGGTTTTGTTTGACCTTTAGTTATTTTATTTCATGTATAAATATGGAATAATCTTTGTTCCTGGATAGTCTTGTGAGCAATTTTTTTTATAAAACTTGATCCAGGTTGTGGATCCATTTATTTTTATAATAAAAAAATTGGCAGAAGGTGATTTCAAAGTGGAGGTGATTAAGTCTCATCTTGAGACTGAACCCATTGTTTAAAATTATGCTATGATTTACTTGTTTTTTTGTTTTAAATAAAACTAGTTTCTGTTTTCTAATTTATTAAAAAACCATTACTCTCGTTGTTAACTTAAATCAGTGTTTTATATACAGTGTTTGATATGAGTAGATTAGTTTCAAAATTTAAAGTATTTTTAAAAGTTTTTTATGTGATTTTTTATCGAGTTTTTGAAAATATTTTCAAAATATCAAATTATATATTTCTACACATTTTGTTACCTATTCATTTTTATCAAATTGGGGGATTTATTTTTCTAAAATTGTTTTCAACAGAGATTTTTATTAGGAACTCAATTCACCCCCTCTCGAGTTTTCCATTGGGACCAACAATAATATTTCCTTAAATATGATTTATATAATACCAAAAATTTATTTATATTTAATAAGTCACATATTTAGTGAAGAACGATTTATAACTAAAAAAATATTAAAAAAATATTGATTAATTAGTATAGAGTAATTGACGTTTAATAAAATTTCATTTTTTTAATTCAACATATATCAAACTCATGTTTCATCAATTTCATACACATATATGTAATTAATGAAATTTTATATAGAAATGAAAACACATAATATTTTTGAAATTTATTCATTTTTTAATATTCATTTTAAAAATTTATTTATTATCATAATATATTTAATATATTTTATATTTTTAATCAATTTTTTTTTTCATTTTTTAAAATTATATTCAATATATACTATTTATTAATTTTTAATATTTTTTCAAATTTTTTTATTTTTAATATTATTAATTCATTAATAATTTTTTTGGGTAATATATTCATTTTTAATTTTTCTTCATTTAATATTTTTTATTATTTTATCCATTTTTAATATTTATTTATACATGTTTATTCATTAAAATTTAATTTTTTTAATTTGGTTATAATTTATATAATTACTATGTATTCATTTTCATTTTAACATATATTCATTTTAAATTTCTCTACAATTTGTATAATAAATAACCTTTATTAATTTTTTAATATTTTTCAATCTTTTAGCTTTTTAGTTATTAAATTTTACTCTTTTTAGCATTCAGTCATTTAATATTATTTAGTATTATTTATTCACTAATAATGTAAATTATTTTTTTTACATTTTCTATAAATTATTCATTTTTAATATTTATTTGTTTAATCTTTTTGAAATTTATTTATTTTTAATATTTAATCATATATATTTATTCATTAACACTTAATGTGTTTAATATGGTTGTAAAATAAATATTTGATAAATTTTTTTCTTCACTTTAATCTATATTCAATTTTAATTTTTTAATAATTTATATAATTAATAAAACTTATTCAATTTTTTGATATTTTTGAAGTCTATAAATTTTAGTTATTCAATTTCACTCATTTATGACATTCATCCATTTAAGATTATTTATTCATTAATAATATTAATTATTTTTTTACTTTTTTTATAATTCATTCATTTTTAGTGTATAATTGTTTAATATTTTTTGTAATTTATTTTAAATACATTATTTCGGTGCTTAAAAAAATGCTGATAAAACCCTTCTGGTCTTTTAAAAACAACGCTAACCAAGAACCCCACTCACTCATGCCATTGAAGCTCGGGCGAAACTCAACCTTTGCCGTCGATCCCCCTCAAACTTCTCATACTAATCAACCCATTCAAAAATGAAGATATGTGATTCTCTATACTATTTTTTAGTCGATCTTTCATTGTCTCGACATTTTTAGTTCTTCTTTATTGTGTACTATACGACCCCATTCCCCTTGGCCTATGGGTACCATAGCATATTCCCTGTGCACCATAAGACCACCGTTTTCAATTTCCAAAGGTTTTGGATACTCAATGTTTGGGTGTTTTTAATTTTTCAATTTTAGAAGTGGATCTAAAATATTATTAGTTAAATTTCTTGGGAATGTTTATAATTACCCATGGAAAATCTTATACAAAAATGAAAATGAAATTATGAAGTTAATATTTTTATTTAAAATTAACTAGAAAAAATTCCCATAAAGAAATAACATATATGTATTGTATTTATATTTTGATTTAATTTTTTGATGCTATATGTATGTACAAAATATATAAGGGAATATACATGCACATATGAAATATAAAATTTGTTATATATGAATATATATATATCCTTATATATGCACACACACACACATATATATTTAGCGTATATGTATCTAGGGGTTTGGAACAATTGTGTATTTTGGGTCTAGGATAGTTTGTTCTGATTATAGTTTTATGTAGAGTCCATAAGGATTGATATAGGTCATTTTTATTCTAATAATTGAATGTGCATAAAAATTAATTGGCTGACTCTCTGTCTAATTTTCTCTCGTATGTGTATTAAACTTTCCATTAATTTTTATTTCTTCACATGTTATTAGAGTGTGAAAAGAGTACATTATTAACATGATACCTAGTGGATATACACAATTATATCTCTATACAAATTATTAACATGTGATTTCTTCATATTTTAAATATGATTTCATAAGGGTTTGGATACTGAAAATATTTTTTTACATAATAATGAAATATAGTTTTCCTAAATTTTCTCTCTAGGAGGTTTCTAATTGTGTTATTTTTCACTTAAAATATTAATTGATTCTAAATGAATAGAATTGGATTTATTGAAAATAAATTTACGACATAATTAAAAATGATGATTTTTATTAGAAAATGAGTGTGGAAATAATGGGTTTTGATGAATTAAAAATAAATGAAAGAGTGATATAGGGTTGGAAAGGGAAAAATTTATCTTTTTAGGAAAGTAATAATTATATTTAGAGTAGTTACCTTAAACATGTTTAGGCTATGTAAATATTCCCAAAATATAGCATACATGGACTCAAATATTGATACTTTTTTTATATATCAATATATATATATAATATATACATAACTTATGTATATTTATTTATTTTTTCTACAAAATAAATATTATTGAAACTAATAGGATGGATATGAATCGAAAATGGATGGATTCTAATCATATGAAAAATTAGTATGAGTATGGAGCTAAAGAGTTCATCATGTTTTCAATAGAGCATGCATATGAACCTTCTCAAATCCTTTTGTTGTGTTTATGTTGTTGTTATTCAAGATGAATTCATCCAAAAGAGTTAGAAGAACATTTGATTTGTCACAGAATAGATCAAAGCTATAAATGTTGGAATAAAAATGGGGAAAAACTAATCATACGTACTGACTGGGATGATACTATGATTTATGGATCATTTGGAATGAATAATAGTGTAAATGATGATGAATATAATATGGAATAAATGACAATGAAAATAAAATATGACCTTTATGATTTTCTAATTTTTTAAGGATTTAAATAACTATGAAAAGTGACCATCGTAAACCAGTTTTACTAAATGTAAAACATTTCTATCTATATTGAATTACATAATTTAAAATTTGGAAGTGGATGGAGAGACACCAGCTTGCTACTAAAAGAAAACGAGCTTCATTGTTGAACATATGAGCCTAATAGAATGCTACATTAAATGGTTATGATCTCAAAAAAAATTGGTCTAAATGATTGAATATTGTTTCACATGAACCATTAATCACACATAAAATTATCTAAGTGTGGCACACAATAATATATGAAAGATGAATCAAGTCCTTAAAAATTTGTACGGTACTTTCCTATCTCTCTAATGTTTATAAGACTATATGGTTATCATGAAACCACTAAACAATTGATATGTAATGCATATACATTAATTAAATATGGGAAAATACACCGCCTAGAATTCTCTCCTCAATGGAATAAATTTGATTATGAATATCCTAAATTTGAAAATGATCTGAGAAACCTCGGTCTTGTGTTATTTACAGATGGAATAAATCCTTTTGGTGTACAAATTAGCACTCAGAATACATTACCAGTTATGTTGGTAAATTATTACCTTCCACCATGGTTATGCATGAAGTGAAAAAAGAATATACTATATCTAATTATATATGGACCAAAACAACCTTATAATGATATTGATGTCTATTTGGGTATATTGATCAAATATATTAAATTTATATGGGATACAATTATTACATTGTAAAATGCTTAAATAAGTTATGATTTCACAATGAGTTTCATGTTATACAAGACAATAAATGACTTTCCTTCTTATGTAAGTTTGTGAGACTATACCATTAAAGGAAAGTTAGTGCATCCCATTTGTGAAGAACGTATACACTTATTTAGGTAGAAACATTTCTCAAAGACTGTATTTTTAAGACATCAAATTTTTTACCCCGATGATATAAATACTAATCATCGGTGATATCGTTTGATGGAAATATAGAACAAGGTACAACACCATCTACACTAAAATGTTATCAACTATTTGATAAATTAAAAGATATTGACACTGATTTTGGTATAAATTTTTAAAAAAACTTTAAGAAATCAGGTTGGAAAAAATATCAAATTTCTTTGAATTACCGTATTTTAATTGTTTGAACATAATAAATTTTCTTGATATTATACATGTATAAAAAAATTCATGTGATTGTATTATTTTAATGTTACTAAAGGTACTAGAAAAAAATAATATTACATTATGGCTAGGATTCACATGATTTACAAGGGGATATGGGAAGAGTTGGCACCAGTGAAGGATGAATGACGAATTTTTCTTCCCCCAGTAGCTTACATTTATCCAAAAAATAAAGATTTCAAATTTTCATCTTCTTTAATTGTGTAAAAGTTCCAAATATATATTAATAAAATATAAACAATTTCATGTCAGTGACTAATTTGAAGTTATAAGGTGTAAAATCACACAAATGTCATGTTTTTATGTAAGATTTAATGCCTGTAGTTTTACATTGATTTTTTTCCTAAAAATGTATGATATACATTAAACAATATTTTCTTCTTTTCCAAATCTGTATACAGTAAAGTTATAGAACTGGTGAAGTTTCCAATCATGAATAAGAAAATTGTAGTCATATTATATGAATTAGAGATGTTCTTCCCACCATCATTCTTCGATATAATGGTACAAATGATGGTTCATTTGGTTTAAGATTTTCAACTATAAAATACTATACATTACAGATTGATGTACCCCATTGAAAATTATATGAATATTTTAAAAGGGTATATCATGAATTGATGTCATCACAAAGGTTGTATTATAGAGAGATATATTGTTGAAGAAGCAGTTAAATTATGTACCAATTACCTATAATATGTTGATAGTACTGTTCTCCCAAAATCTAATCATAGTGGATAGCTTATGGGTGAAGGGATTTCCAGAATAGATGTTGTGACAATTACTATTAAAGATTAGGGGCAAGATCACCTTCACATTTTTCATAATAGTGTAGAGGTTTCTCCATAGATTTAATCCCACAAAGTAATTTTTCGGAATTTTAATCTATTAAGGGTTAAAATATGGATATTAAATACCCATAATAAAGAGTTTATAGGATGGTTCAAAGATTATATTTTTAAGTATTTATCTAAAAATTCAAATTAAATTGCTGAAAATTTTTAATGGCTAGCTATTGGACCAAATTTAAATGTTATATACTACAGTGGTTTTTCAATTAAGGGTTTTATGTTCTATAAAAATTAAAAAGATAAACACAGTACGATGAAAACCAGTGGAGATATGCTTGTTTTGGAAGCCATTCACATATCTGATTCCAAGGATAGAAAACCAATTTTGTGAATATGTCATATTTTGGAATCATCAAAAAAATATACGAGTAGGATTATACAACATTTCAAGTGATTATTTTACATTGAAAATGGGTTAACAACATCAGTCTAGTTAAAGATGATGAATTAGAATTCATGGAGGTGAATTTCAGTGTATAAGGGTATAAGGAAAAACCATTCATAATAGAATCACACGCAACACAAGTATTTTTTATCCCAGATCTAGAAAAAAATAATTTTTCAATTATTCTATTGGTGACTAAAATAAATGTAGGGTAAAATGAAAATTCAATTTAGGATGACCCTTTCATTAGGAGATCACAATAATTTCATAGCTGTCCTAATATATATAACACCTGTTTGTTAAAGGGTACCAAAAGGAGGGGATTTTGATACTTGATAGAGGAGCCAAATACCTTTAACCTTTAATGAAAAAGAGAGTTCAATGAACATGTTAATTTTTTAATATACTATGATTTTCCATATATTATTATGCATTCTCTACTAGATTTATATAATCTAAAATAAATGTTTGACAACTCATAAAGATAAGGACTTATCCATACTCTGATGTTACCAACCCTAAGGAAGAATACATGATCCATGTCGAAACTACAAAATTATTATGGGATCAACAACATTTGGATGAAAAAATTAATAATGAAATAGCATAACCATGTTAACTAAAGTTATCAAGGTAAAGAAAAGGTATAAAATTTTAGGTGGTATTGAATAAAAACATCCAACTTGTTAACCCCAATAAGTAAATGTTATTATTTACATTAGGGTCATAATAATAATGCATGTTCCAATTGATATAGTTACATGGAAAAATGTCTTACCTATATTAAAGACAACCATTTTAGAAGATATTAGGGTAATGTTATGATATACACTTTTTATTTTATCAAAAAATATAACAAAACATTGATTTAACTTTCATTATACCTTTCAATGTTTATTTATTTTAGATTATTACCATAATAAATTTGTATTAATGGTTGATAGGAAATATTATAGAACCTTCCAGACACTTATAACAAAGAATCATCTCAAGGATTCTAAGTGGAAAATAAACCCCCACCCACCAACTACATATGCACACATTATAAACCAAGAAACATAGAAATATTTCATTGGTTTCAGTGATGAGAAATAATTTTAGGTTCATTGTAATCACTAATATTTTATTTTAAATTATTTATTTTATCCATTTTTATTAAAAATTGTTAGTTTATAAAGAAATAAAGGAGTGCTGAAATTAAGCAACACACATCAATACCAGTATACCCTTACCATAAAGCAAATATGGGGTATGATTCATTTAGAAAGAAAATGGTATGTATTTTAAATATATAGTAATGGTTTTATTTGATATAAAATAATATATGTTCCTTTATTTATATAAATATTGATGAATCAAAATCCAAAGTCACTTCTATCCCACATCATGTGCTATTGAAGGAGTTTCATGTAAATAAGGAGGGACAACTGGTACATGAAAACAGACAATAAATATTTGAATCATGTGTAAGAATGCCATAATAGTAATTTTTTATGCTTTATAATAGTATTAAAAAACTCTATTTATGTTTGTATATTTTTATATATTTTAGATACATGAATCATTATCGACTATACTTGATGTACACTACTTTCATTATTATTTAAGTGGACAAACCAATATGGTTGTGTTAGAGGTGTAGGTTTTAGAATTTCACTTCAAATATATTTTGAGAAGACAAATTAGGAATAAGATATATATGAGATAATGAAAGGCATGTAGGAAAATATAGACAATTTAAAATATTTTATTTTCCTATTTGTTTTGGAAGACCAATATATACTAAAGGATCAAAGATAACCAGTTGTATAACAATGACCAATTCATGAAGATCCACATGAAACTACTAGATTTTTATGATATCCATTACTTTCAACCACCTTACCTACATATGTTAATCAATTTTTTACATAACACTTTATTTTAAATGTGAATCTAACAACTTCTGATAACTTTATATAATTAAAATTCTATAGGGTAAAATTGTATGTGATTTATATATACCAACACCCACTTATTGCCTTATTGTTTGGGGTACGGTGTATAGTATACAACTTGACATGATATACAATAAATGCATCCCTAAATATCACATGAGAGTGGGGATTGAAGTATCTCATGAGTCGAGTGGTAATTTTCCCATTCCACATGATAATCTAGATGTCACTATGGTCAATAATTCTATTGGAACATTCATAGAAAGGTTGTTTAATCTTATAAAGATACATGAGGTATGTCATTAATTTTTTTTTTCAAATGAAAAACCATTAACATTTGATGAAAGTAGGCCTGAAATGAGGTATAATATTACAGTGGATGAACCAAGAAAACAAAAGGACCTTCTGAGAGTTGCTTTACCTCACCAGTTCAACTACCACAAACATTAACATTACAAGTTCATGTAGATACATCATTAAAAGATGGAAATTTTTCTTATATTGAATATGAAGAAGAAGTATTTGGATATACCATTACTAATGCAATTTTTATTGGTAGTATAAATGAAATTATCAGGTTTTAATGAATGGGAGTCTCAGTTGTGATTGCATACACGAGGTATATTTTTATAATCTATTTAAAAAAAAAATAATCAACCATGTTCGTTACATTTAATAACTATTCATATTTTTTACAGTCTTATATATTACTTCTATATAAAGGGAAAACCATTAGAATCATGATTTGGAATCATTAATCCTGTTATCATTTCAATAGAGATTTTTTTTGGAAATAGAAGAAATTGAAAAGAAAAAAATGTGAAATAAGCATAACATTTGAAAAGAAAATAAAAAACGATAGAATCCTCTTGATGCCTATAATGTAGGGGTATAAATCTATAATATAATCATTTAAAATATATTTTTATTTTGTTCATCACTTATTTTTTTTATTTTTTAGGAACAATTGGATACTTATCGCACTTAATTTGGTTACCCAAAATATTTATTTTTTGTGATCCAAAGCATGGATTTCCAATAAATTGACCCCACACGATGTTCATTGCGTATTTATAATGCACTAAAATTAAAATTTTATAGATAAAATTAAAATTATATATTTTATTTTGTGTTTTATCAATAATTTTGTTATGATAGTGAAATCTATATATTTCACCTAAATTATGGTATGAGGTCGGTGACTGAACATAGTAAGCTTAAGTATTTCTTCAAATAGAGATAGATTAAGGTATATATAGTAATATTTAACTATCAAAAAATATTTAATTTTTTTTACTTAATTTGGTCAATGTTTATATAGTGTCTGAAAAAAGATAACGACAACTATTATGGATATTATGTTTTTAAATTTATTGAAGATATCATATACCATTAACAATCTAGCATCTCCAAATAGGCAATTTCTAAAGGTTATTACAATTTCAATTAAAATATTTTTTAATTGTTTGTTTGTCTATATTTTCTTAGTACTAAAATGATTTTAAATAGCCTAAACACTCAAAAGAAGAAGTAAATTTTTTTAGAGATGAGTGGGAAGAGTATATGGTGTCATAATATTTGTCAAAATCAAGTTAAGGTGATTACCTATTATGTTTATAATCTAGTACATAATATGAAATTAGAGAAACATTTGGGATATGAATCATTAGTATCATAATGCTTAGATATTATTTTTCGTAAATAAAATTCACATAGTATTTTAAATACATTGGTTATATTTTTATTTTAAGACTACATTTGCAATTGACATTCAAATATTTTTCCATATTTTATCCTCCTATCATTTTGAAGGAATTTTAACCCCACCACAAATTTTCTACCCCTCTGGAGAATGGCTATAGAGTTGATGATCCTCCCCCACCTGTGGTTCATCTACTTGATAGCAACATTACAAAAGTTTTTATTGAGGGTTTCAAATTTGGGAGAAACAACAATACCATATCAATAACAAGACAAAACATGATGGGAAATAATTTTAGATAAATTTAAATTCAACCACTTATTTAAAGGATTAAATCTACCTTTTCATATGCATTTAATAAACTATCATATTATGTGATTTAATTAATCCTCCTATTATCACTATAATTTTTAAATTCTTCGAAAGGGTATATAATCATTCACCAATTGATTGTGAATTTATTTTCAACTATTCACTAATTTCATTTTTAAAGGGGTTAAGATGAGTTTCTAGAAACTAAAAACATCTGGTGATGAACCTACAAATCAAGAATGATTTGAGTTGTTTCTCAATAAGTATCACAGAGTGTTACGCACTACAGATTCTAATAGAGCTTGTAACATGTCCAAAGTTTCTAATTATCATGATAGATTAGACTTTTAGGATATAGTTGATATAAAAAATAAAGGTAAATGGGCCAATGATCCTTTTACCCTCAAATATGAAGACATATTACCAACATCTGGGATACAATTCTACCCATATAGTGCATTGATGCGTGTGTTAGGGTTTTTTTCTTCATTTTAAGAAAGGAGTGTGATTTTTGTTACTTTTTTTATTACTATATTAAAGATGGTGTACCCTTATGTCCAAGTACTTAAAGTTGATACGATTTAATATTTATTAATGAAGAAACCTTACCCTAATTGAGAGAAGTTTCAATGGCAGAATTCTCATATTTTACGCAAGTGATTTTATATTTGAGATAACTGTATGGGGAAGGTAATTTCATGATCATATCATCATCATTTACATTTTGTGTATTTTTTTTCTTTTTATGAGTTTATAAAAATGGTCTTGGCCCTATTACGACCACTTCCACCTCCATAGTGGATTCCATTACTTTCATGTTTGATTCAACTAAAGACTTGAAAATGAAAGATACTATTAATATTAATAGAGATGTCTCAACCATGTCTTGAACTAATGATTAACGTATAAATAATTAATTAACTGTAAATAATGTACAAATAGGGTTGGAAGTTGAAAATTTTGAGAGGTTGGTTTATTTCTACATGTTACTTTAGCCTAAAACACACATCACATATCCAAAATTGAGAAAATGAGATTATGTTGTCTTGAAAAATTTGGAAAATGATACATAAATCACGTGTGATGTTTATAAATTGACCCCACATCAATCCAACACATGATGTTTCTTTTATTACTCAAAGTGTATGTTTTCAATATAAAAGTATCATTTTAGTTTAAAACACCGGTCACATTTTCAAAACCATGAAAATGTTCTGATATCATTTTAAAACTTTAGGAAAATAATATATAATTTATTTGTGATGTGTAGGAATTGACCATACATTAATCCAACACATGATGTGGACAATATGTCTCCAAGTTCATATTTCAATATAAAAATTTCATTTTAGTTTAAAACATGCATAACATTGTCAAAAACCATTAAATGATCTCAAATTGTTCTCAAAATTTAATATAATGATCCATAATTCATTTTTTATTTGTATTAATAGACTGTACATCAATCCAACACTTGATGCACTCTATATGACACAAAGTGCATATTTTAAATATAAAAGTGTCATTTTAGTCTAAAAGGCATCTGAAATTTCCAAAACCAATTAAAATAGATCTTATTGACTTGAAAATTTATAAAAATGATACATAATTCATGTGTGATGTATAGTAATTTACCCCACATAAATAAAACAAATAATGTGACCAATATGACTCAAAGGGAATGTTTTCAATATAAGTGTCATTTTAGTTTAAAACACATAAAACATAGAAAAAACTAAGAAAAAAATCTCATATTGTCTTGATACTTTAGGGAAATAATCCATAATTAATTTTTGATAAGTAGGAATTGGATGAAAATTAATTTTACAGACGATGTGGCTGATATGACTCAAAGCAAGTGTTTTCAAATTTAAAGTGTCATTTTTTTTAAAATGTGTCACATATCCAAACTGATAAAACATGATCAGATTACTCTAAAACTTTATAAAAGGATCTATAATTAATTTACTATGTTTATTAATCCACCTCATGTCATTAAAACACATGATTTATCCAATATGACTCAAAGTGTGTTTTGAATATAAAAGTTCCATTTTAATTTAAAACACAAATTATATAAACAAAACCAAGAAAATGAGATCATATTGTCTGTATAATTTAATAAAATGATCCATAATTCATCTTTTACATGTAGGAATCTATCACATGTTAATCTAATATACTATGTGGCTGGTATGACTCAAATTGCATGTTTTCACCTTAAAAGTGTCATTTCAGTCTAAAAAGCATGTCACATAGCTAAATTGAGAAACTATGCTAGAATTATATTGAAACTTTATAAAAATGATCCATAATTCATGTGTGATGTTTATGAATTAACAACACATCAATCTGATACATGATGTGGCCAGTATGACTCAAAGTGAATTTTCTAATATAAAAGTGTCATTTTAGTTTGAAACACACACCGCATAGTCAAAACCAAGAAAAAGAGCTTGGATTGTCTTCATAATTTATGAAAATTAATAGTAATTAATTTTTACATGTAGGAATTTACCACACATCAATCTGACACATGATGTGTCCAATATGACCCAAAGTGCCTATTTTCACATTAAAAGTGTCATTTTAGTCTAAAACGTACATGAAATAGCCAAAAAAAGAAAAATAGATCTTATTTTGATGAATATTTAGAATAGTGATCCATAAATCATTTGTGATATGTAAAAACAGACCACATGTCAATCCGACACATGATGCGGTTGGTATGACTCAACATGTGTGTTTTCAATATAAAAGTGTCATTCTAGTTTAAAACACACGTCACTTAGCCAAAACTAAGAAAACAAAATTTTATTGTATTTATACTTATATTAGAACTATTTATAATGCATCTATAATGTTCATAAATTAACCGCACATCAATCTAACACATGATGTGGTTGGTATAACTCAAAGTATGTTTTTTCACATCAAAAGTGTTATTTTAGTCTAAAATGAACATCTCATATCCAAAACCAAGAAAAATAGCTCATATTTTATTGAAACTTTATAAAAATTATCTATAATTCATGTGTGATGTGTAGGAATCATCATCACATAAAACTGACACTTGATGTGGCTGATATTACTAAATGTGCATGGTTTCAATATAAGTTTCATTTTAGTTTAAAACATTTGTCGAAAAGTTAAAACCAAAAAAATGAGCTTGGATAGTCTTAATACCCAATTGATATAATCCATATTTCATTTTTGAGATTTATGAATCAACCACACATCAATTCGAGAGATTATGTGGTTAATATGACTCAAAGTGCGCGTTTTCACATTAAAAGTGTCATTTTAGTTGAAAACGCACGTCACATATCCAATTATTGAAATCAAACATGAATTATATTAAAAATTTATAAAAATTATCCATAATTGATTATTATTTTTTATGAATTAACCTCACATCAATCCGATATATTATGCAGCCAACATGACTCAAAGTGGGTGTTTTCAATATAAAAGAGTCATTTTAATTTAAAAGGTGTGCCACATTGTCAAAACTGATAAAAAAAGATTATATTATTCTCAAACTTTTTTAAAATGATACATAATTAATTTTTGATGTTTATTAATTGACCATACATCAATACAACACATAATGTGGCTGGTATAACTCAAACTACATATTTTCAATATAAAAGTGTCATGTTAGTTTAAAACACACACCACATTGTAAAAACAAAAAAATAGCTCATATTGTCTTGAAACATTTGGAAAATGATCCATAATTAATTTGTGATGTGTAGTAATTGACCACCCATAAATCTAGTGCAAGATGTGACCGATAGGACTCAAAGTGAATGTTTTCAATATTAAAGTGTCATTTTAATTTAAAACACACATCACATTGACAAAACTGAGAAAAAAAAATCTCATATTGTCTTGATACTTTTAGATAATGATGCATAATTTATTTGTGATGTGTATTAATTGTCCAAACTTCAATACAACACACAATGTGTCTAGTATGGCTCAATGTGTGTGTTTTCACATTAAGTGTCATTTTACTCCAAAACACATACCACATTTCCAAGAAAAGAAAATGAGATGAGATAGTATTGAAACTTCAGGAAAAATATCATTAATTCATTTATGATGTGTAGGAATTGACCACATGTAAATCTGACACATGATGTACCTATTATGACTAAAAGTGTGTGTTTTGAATATAAAAGTGTCATTTTAGTCTAAAACACGCATCACATGGAAAAAGCCAATTAAAATATCTTATATAGTCTTGATAATTTAAGAAAATTATTCATAATTTATGCAGGACATGTAGTAATATTCTACACATCAATCTAATGCACGATGTGCCCGATATGACTATATGTGTATGTTTTCTCATTAAAGGTCTCATTTTAGTTTAAAACACACATCACATAGCCAAAAAAGAGAAAATGTGATCAGATATTCTTGATACTTTAGGAAAATGATCTATAATTTATTTGGAACATATATGTATCAACCATATATCAATCTGATACACAATGTCTCATATATAACTCAAAGTGCATGTTTTCACATTAAAATATCATTTAAGTTTAATGATATAATTATTAACAACTATTTAGGTGATTAAGAAAATTAATAGCTGATAATATCATTATATATATTATAATTAACAATATAATTTATATATATTTTTAATTAACAATGTAAATAATAATTCATAATATAATTATTAATTAATAGTATAATTAAAAATTAATGATTAACATATAATTAAAAAATAATCATCAATAATATAGTTAATAGTATAACTGATAATATCATTAATATATTCAGTAATTAACAATATGATTTATCGTATGTGTATTATATAACATTAATTTTTATTATTATTATGTGCTGTTACTAAAATAAACATTAGTTTCATTGCAGGGACAAACTTTTGTACAAATGTTGATCATTAGAAAGATATTTTTACAAGTGATTTGATTTTGTATATTGGGTTGTAATTTTTTTTGATTAATTCTAAATATCACATAAATATAAATATTTTTTATGCATATTTTGAATTTAAATGATAGTGCAATTTAATATTTGAATTCTAAAAAACATCGGTAGACTAAAATGGCCACCCCATCACTTCTAGATGTGTGTTTCTATTTGGATACCTCACTAATATATATTTATCCACAGTCATCATTAAAAATGTCCATTGTTGACACTAAAAAGAACCGATAGACTAAGAAGACTAAAAATCTGACAACCTTTATCAATGTTAAAAAAAGTGCTAATAACTGGCACCTTTATTAGTACTAAAATAAAACGCCAATAAAGACACCCATTATCAGTGCTGATAAAATTCAATTTTTTTAAATTTTTCACCCCACCCACCCTTTTGTTAGCGATATCACCCCCCTTTATTAGTTCTATGTTCCTCTCATTCCCACCCCACATACTTTCTCAAGACACCCCTTTTATTAGTTTTTTCCACCCCCTTTCTCAATGCTTTTTACATCCCATTCATAATTTCTTCCACCTAGATTCTAACACCCAACCTATACCTTAAATCCTAATGCATTTACCTCTACACCATCAAGATTTTTTTAATATTTTATGATATATCTATTTATATATATATACCCACATACATATTTCATTTTTAATTATATATTTATTCATATAATTATATACATTTGTATAATTATTTTTAAATACATTTTTAAAATATGTCTATATATTGTATATTTAGATAAAAATTTTATACACATTTAAATATTTATTTATATGTTTATATATATATATATATTTACATATAATTGTATATTTAGATATAAATATTCTATAATGTATTTATAAATATTAATTATAAATATGTTTTTATACTACATTTAATGATAATGATATATTTATAAAAATATATTTATATATGATGTATTTAAACAATATTTATAAGTTTTAGGCTCATCGAAAATGCCTATTGGGTATGGAAAACTTGGATTTTTGTCATAATCATTGAATGATATGAGATATACATAATGAAAATGTCATGACCTGCAGAATTAATTGACATGAACATCAGAACTAGAAAAGAGGATCATCAGATGTAATTTATAATTAATTTATAATAAAATATAGAATCACTTGAACTTATAATTATTTCATTGTTGATGATTTATTTGAATCGATATATTTTTATTACTGGATCAAAGCATATAATCCCTCTAGTGGAGATCAAAAAATGCACCAAAATCTCTAGACATCACTATAGAATTTTCAGGTGCTATCGTGGTCGATCTCAATCGTTTCCATCATTCATGGTTAATTAAAAAATAATTATATTTTGGGAATAAAAATTATTGGTGTCCACTTGATTTATTGAGATAGGAGGAGGAGATAACACACACTAGATCTATATAACTCTCTCTAGGGTTTGAGATAACTTTTCTCTATCCATTGTGAAAAACGAATCTTCCTTAGGAAAGAGATATAACTAGATATATATTAAGGAAAGTTTATGATTTCCTATTTTCATATAAACACCCTTAACAATTCATTAATTCTTAGTGAACCCCATGTATTATAATAATATAATTATTTTTTACTTGACATGTGCATTACCTATGAATACATAAATATCGTTTATATCATTTCCAATCTAACTAATAAACGCATTCAACTTATCCTCCTCGACATTTATGGAACCTCAAATAATGATTATTTTTTTAATAAATAAATATCAATTAATTATTATTCAATAAATATAATAAATATTATATTTTCTAAACCTTTAAAATAATGATTTATTATTATTATTTGACTCACTTATTATTTCTAATAACTTGTGATTAAATATTAGTGATCAAACAAATATAGATAAATATTAAACCACAAAACATGAATAATATTTATTCTTACATGTTAAATTCATCATAAAATTTAACTAAGAATTTGGATACACTTAGTGTGTGACCCAATAGGACCATTTATCTATTTAATTTTTAAGAACTACCTAAGTCAATGGTTAGAATCTAGCAGCACTCTAATACACCCATAGAGAAATTAATTAACGTCACAATGACATACAACCTAAAATAAATGATAAATGTGTAATATAATACCTTCATCATAGTGTTTGTAATCAAGAAGGTTGTATAATGGTTTCATCAACTTATATGCTTGATGTCTCTTTCATTGAATTTATGAAAATAAAATTGCGAACTAAACACCATGGCCATGTATTTATTTAGGCATTTCCATTCCTATCAAAGGGATTGATATATCAACCTCTGTCAAGGGATAGAAAGGATAAATCCTTTCTTACATCACCTATTAATGAAATATCACTTGTGATGCACCTAAAATATATCACTTTGACACAATCATATGTTATTATAGTTTTTTTCAATACATAAAAGTACGTGACTTGTGATATTTATTAATAATAATCTTGAATTATCCGGATCAATATGCACATATGACTTTAGGAATATCCAATGACACATATAAATTAGAATTTCCTACTAATGGGAATTATTATTATAATATCCTTCTTTGGAAATTAATAAGGGTACACACTAAAGAGAGGGTGCCTCAATGTCCTATGAGTCACCACCCCTGATATCCTATATCATTTATGTCCTATCAGATGATATCATCAAGATAGGTCACGAAACCTACAAGTTCTCATTGTATCAGGGAAATTCTATGTAATTTCAGTATGATAGATATTATTAAGACATTATCAAATAATATACCATATAGAGGAATAATCCTGATTTTTGGTCAGTGAAAAATTGGACTAAGAATCGGGGGGGGGGGGGGTGAATTGAGTTCTTGATTTTTTTTCGCATTGAAAACCACCATCTTTAAGGTATGATAATTTTTGATCATTTATTAACACATAAATGTAGGGAAAATAAAATAACAAAGAAAATAGACTAGTCACTAGTGATTTATAGCAGTTTGAGGAATAAAAATCCCCAAGTACACTCCATAAATTCTCAACTCCTTGACCTTAGTGGTTTTAACTATACCAGTCCCTTTACTAGGGGATGCTAGTCCTTTTCATAGGGACTACATGAATGAGTGAAAGTAGTTCACACATGGTAAAATACCATTAGATTTTACTAGGCTCCAACTAGTATTTAAAAACACCACTATTTAATGTTATTTTACTAAGAACCTCTACACTTCCAACAGAAGGAATAAATATGAAGGTTTATAGATTAATCTCAGAGTTTCAAGATACAACTAACAAAAGAGAATAAATGTATAAGATATAATATAATAATTAAATTTATCTTGAGGATAGTATTATAAAAATATAATTTTTTTGAAATTTATAGAGTAGCTATAGAGTCTTCTTTTTCTTCTACTACTAAAAATAGAATAACAACATGAAATCTTCAACATAGAGAGTGAGAGTGCAAGTGCCTGATTTTGTTGTTGTGAATTTTCTCTATATTTATGTTCTTTACAATTGAATACTCTTGAAAGACTTAAATATTAGTTAAACAACATTAGATCCATAAAATATAGTCTTGGAAATAAATTCTAGATGTCATTTTCCTGATAATTCCTTGATAATAAGACTGAGCATTATATTATCCTTTTACTCTTTTCTTCTCTCAATACTTGGAAACATTTTTATATTTTATTTTAATATAAATAAGTAAACCAATATTTAATTCATGAATGTCAACATTAATTTTCACTAAAAGTATACTAGTGGTAATAAATAGTAGGTTGTAGGATGACATAACTAATTCTAGATCACCATGTATCAAAATTAAACTGATTTGAATTCATGTAGCCTAATTGATCCATATAGTCATTATTCATGTATAAAATTTCCTTACAAAGCCTAATTACATAGGCTTTCTTTACATAACCAAGTTATTTATATATCTTTATTCTAATATAGTCTAATTTGATATATTCAAATGAAAAATGTATCCATTTTGAACCACATATAATCCTATCACATAGAAAATTACACCATATAACCAATTCATGTATCCAGTTGATCAATGTATATGATTGATCATGTATGTGATTCATCAACATAGGACATTTTAACATAATCTATTTTTTAACGTACCCACTTCATGTAGGTGTTTCATTCACATAATTGATTGACATAGAAAATTTCTTAATGAATCTAAATTTTAATATAGACGATTGCCTCCATAACCAATTTTATATACTAGGTAAATTGAAGAAAACTTCAATAATTTGTTGAACTAACAACATAATGTCTTAAATAATGTTATGAACTTATGAACACACTTAAAAAAAATCATCAAAAACATTGTGATCATCAAGATATAAAGTACATGAGATATAGTAGAACAAAATTAATATCTAACCATATATCCCTTTTTGATGGTCATAAAACCCATTAAACAATAAATATGAAATTATAAAGGATTAAAAGGATTTTATAGAAAATATATATATATATATATATATATATATATATTTATTTTAAAATGTTGTGTTTATACTTTTTTATCCTACTTAATCTAATACTTCTCCCCTTGGGTAAAATTATCCATTTTTTTGTGTCATAAAAAATCAAGGGTAAGGTATGGAAAAATAATTTTAATTTAGAACTTTGAGTGAAAAAATGTTTATGTATAGTACTAAAACTAATTTAGAATTATGGAAGGATTTAATTGTTGAAAATGTAGAATAATAAAAATATTCACAAATATTAAAAGAATTAAATAAAATCAATCAATTTGAAATGAATTAAATGAAAACAGTCAATTTGAAACAAAATAAAGAGATAAAATACATGAAATGAAAAAAACTTCAAAGAAAAATATAGGAAATTAATAAAGAAGAATTGTATTAATGAACTACATTGGAATACCAATACAATGACTCAACCCCCAAAAAATTACATATAAAATACATTTTTCAGAAAACCATGAATTATCGATTGGCTAAAATTTAAAAGGAGGTTTGGGTACCAGATTTATTAAGATTTTATAGGCCTGATAGGTAGTTGGAGGGTCCATCACTGGTGGTAAAATATCTCTCCCAACTTCTACAACAACACTATCTGCAAAACCAACTACTGATCTATCAATGGAGTTTTGGGTACGATGGATGAGAACTTTCTCCAGATTTTTAGAGGCCATAAGGAAATCATTAGAACCTATAGTGGAAAATTAAAATATATTTGTATGTATTTTTGGTGAAGCTTCTTGTCTATACCGTACTATAGTAAGGACAACATCAATTTTGGATTATTCTTTTTGATAAATCTTAGCTCTTTCAAAAATCATATCTACTCTCTCCACGTGTGACACCCAAGATTAAGTTATAGTAAATGTAAATTATATTTTAATAAAAATATTATTAAATGTACATTTTTATATTTCATGGCACACAAATTCTAATTTTATTGGAAGAATATTGATTTTGAACTTATTTGGTCAAAATATGCATAGAATGAGTTTTTTTAAATTTTCACTTAAAAACAGGCCTTTATGGATAATTGAAATTATAGTATTTAACTCTTCCTAATTTTATTTATAATAATGTATTATAATATATATAATTAACCATGTATTCACTATAAATTTTATATAAATAAAGATAAGATCATTTGGAGGTAAAAAGGGATATTTTTTAGAAAACATTTATAAAAAAACATATTATATTTCCATTTAATTAAATAAAATAATCTTTAATTATGAATGATTTAAATTAAATTTATTGATTTTATATTTTAATATATTAATTTAAATCTATACAATTATTATTATTAGTCATATAGTCAATATAATATTATCTTATGCTTGAAAAATCCTTTTCATGAAAAACCGTTTTTTGACACATTTTGCGTATTTATTTTTAAATTAAATTATGAAATTTATATTAATTGAATTTATTAAAATGGATTAAATATTTTTAATGATAATTTATAAATTTATTAATAAGGAAAATTTCATTTTTTATCATAATTAATAGTAAAAATAGTAAACATTTGTCACCATGATTAAGGTTAAAACGAGTTCACTGGGGGTTAACCTAAAATGATAAGGGTTAAAATGACCTGAAAACCTTTTTAAACTCAATTGGTTGGTTTTATTTATACCTTAAACTTATAAATTTATAATATTCACCATTTTGGAGCCATTTTACTATGAAATGTACTTGAAATTATTTTAAAACTTTGAAAAATTACAAGTGTACCACTCGCCTTAATTATAAAAGGGAACCTCATCCCATTACTTATTCACACCTATTGATTAATTTTTAATTAAAGAAACATGAATAAATACCTCTAAAACTTGATTATACACGTTATATAGGTTCTTATATTCCCAAAATATGAAACCTAGGGTTCTTAATAAGTGATCCGAAGGAGATTTTTCTAAGCGATGGTAATGGTCTTCACTAAGCTCTTTCTTTTTTACTTCTTCTTTTACCACCTTAGATAATGTATTGAAAATTAAAATATAATAAAATAGTTATATCTCATATAAATATATGTTATTATGTTTATTACATAATATGTATCCATATTCTTCTCCATCAAATGGGAAACAAAGACATTGCCCATGTATATAGTGGACTATAGCTGGGCGAACTGATGTAATTTGTTTTCCATAACCAACTCACATGGATAGTATTTATAATGGAACCAATTAATATATATAATAATTATGAAATTATGTTTATTATTTAAATTTAATATATCATACACTTTATTACCCTTTCTACCATTAAGGAAATGATAACATCACTTGTGCGTGCATACGACCTATCGTCCCCACGAAGCGATGTGATCATTTTTGATGTCCCAATTTCAATAATGATTATAAAAATATATCTAATGAAAAAATATGATATTTATAACCTTAATATAATTCTATAGATAATTTAAATATATCCTATATAAAAGTTATGGAACTTCATGACAAAACATGCATGAGAAAACAAATCAGTTAATACCCAAAACAAAGGTAATAATGAAATATTATTAATGAATGAATGGTAAGATGTTATAAGAGGATCATATATGATATTATAAATATGAATATAGATTTTTTATAAATTAATAACATGTTTAAAATCAGTATTCAATAGGTTAAATCATATTCAGCTAAAGGGAAGCACGTGGTAAGTGATTTCGTCTCAATTTCCATTCCATCGAGACTTATTTGATATTACACATCTATTTATTTTTATGTGGTGTATATATTGCCCTATTGATATATTTAACATGAACACATATTTATTCATGATTATTCAAATCAATATTTTTTTAAGGATTTATAATTTAAAATTTACCAAATAAGTACGGATTTATTTTACAATCTCTTTTTTTGGGGATTACTTTAATTTCCATTAATGGAATATTATAATCCATAATTAATCAAATCCATATATTTTATTATCCTCTGGATATTAAAGGATTTTATATATTTTATTCCATTTTTCCCTCTCTTTGGTAATTAAATTTAGAAAATAAATGTTTAATATAAAAGCTGATTTTATTTCAATTTTAATCAGATATTTTTTTCTTCCATGTGAAAATTATTCGAAACTATTTCACCAAAGTCCTTTTTATCACTCAAATGATTTATTAAGGAAATTTTAAGTTATAATTTACTTTTTAAAATGTATTAAACTAATATATATATTGTTTTATGAAATGGTCATTTTTAAATTTCTTTACAAAAAAGTCAAAAGGAATGTTTTTAATATATACAAAGTTAATGTATTTCTCCACTACCATAAAAATTTTATGATATTTAGTTTATTTTACACATTTTAAACTATTTTTAAAAGAAAAATATTTAATTAAATATTATTTTAATATTTTACTTCCATTTTATTTAATTTTCTAAAGTACATGCTTTCATTACAAAACCTATATTCTCGATGAACTAATGGCCATCTCTTATCTCTTATTAATTTTGTAGTAATTAACTTTCCCTTAAAACATTCAATTTATTATGATCATACTAAATTATATTTATCTTAAATATCCATATTATTTTTATCATGGATATGATTATTACCTAAATCATATACCCGTTTTATATATAGCATTTCACTATGAAATTTATTTGATAGACTTGGAAAAATATTGACAAATTAGTATTATCTACTCAATATAGATATTTATTGATAAAAAATATTTTTTATGAATTTAATTTACCATTAAATATATGATGAATTCATTGGAAATGTAGTGATGGGTGGGGCTCAGTTATATATATCCCCTTGATGCATCAACTGTTCTCATAAGAGAAATATCTTTGCCAAATTAAATGGGTTTTTGGTGTATACCTACCCACCAATTAAGATATATTGGTGTAAGGTATTGATTGTATATATATCATGATGTATAAGACCATGAAATCCATTATTACACATTTACTTAATTGAGAATTTAATTTTTATTATCCATGATATTTTTTCATTGATATTATCCATAGATCTATTTCATGATTAATTTACTGATTAAATGACATGTATTTTGAATTATTTACCTTTCCATATTGATTATATCTTATTTAATCATGATATATTCATCTTTATGAAACCCTTAAATATAGTTTTATATCACACTTATTTTGTTTCCTTTCCCCAAGATGTGAAGATAAAATCTTTGAATGAGTTTTAAGGATGCCAAGTGTTTTCTTTTCTTTTTTATGTTTTATATTGTATTCCAAATGTAAAATGGGTATCATTTATGTATATGGTTTTCCTAGAATACTAAACTGATTAGTCCATTTGGTATTATATCTCTTTAAATATTCCAATTTAATAAAGTAGACAATGGATCTGGGTTACTGGAGTTTGGGTTGTTGCAATTAGTGTATAGGAAGTTTATTAGAAACCTTGAGAACCGGATCTAGGAAAACATAGATTAGTGAACATGACCCTAAAGAAATAATTTGAGGATATGTTTAATTTTAGGGAAATATCATAAATTTTTTAGTAATTTTGAGATTACATGGTTCTCTTAGCAATACACCCTTTTCTGGATACTATAAGTGGAATTTTTTTGGTAGAGAATAATCATGGTGTAATAACCCTAAAAAGAGTTCGTTGAGTACTTATTGGCCATCATTATAGTGGACAATGGATGTTACCCTATTTCTCACCTAGTTTGACACTCTTGGGGGATATTCTTTGGTTAATTCAAAAATTTATTTATAAACCATTATGAAATATTTGACTTTTTTTATGATTTGTAGATATCCCCAAAGAAACCAAATTTATAATTTTGAGATTAATAATGAATTAATTTTTAATTTATGTTAAGTGTTACAAAATATTTATAATAATATATTATGATTTAAAATTCTTTATTTTAGTATTTAGTATAGTATATGTTGGATCGAATATGTAGATATAAGTCTATTAGATGGAACAATACAAGAGGGGGGGGGGTGAATTGTAGGTTTAAAAACCTTTGAGTTTTAGAAACAAAGAGATTAGTTTAAATGATCTTAAACTAATACAAATACAAACACCCACAATTGTATTGAATATAAAAGGTATGATGTATTGTAATACTAATGTAATGTAAAACAATTGTATTCAAGGTGAACACAATATTCAGAGTAATACAAAGATGAATGATTCTACCTTAAAGCGTATAGAATCAATCAATAAAAAATGTAATAGAATGATTGCAATTAAAACAATTACAATTGAATATGTAAAGAAGAAAGGAAACAATACGAATTCCTTTCTAATACAAGTAACAGCGGAAATGTAAAAGTATTACAATTCTTTTAACCCAAATAGAAGGGTTATCCTTTCACCTAGGATAAAAGGTCTGTCTCACCAACACCTTGGTGAGCCCTCGATATGATGATCGGCACGTCTGTCTGCCTATCCCTGGCAGCCCTCGATACGATGATCGGCACGTCTGTCTGCCTATCCCCGGCAGCCCTCGATACGATGATCGGCACGTCTGTCTGCCTATCCCTGGCAGCCCTCGATTTTGTAGGTAATCAGCACCTCTGTCTTTCAATTACTTGAAAGCCCTCGATACGATGATCGTACGCACAAGGCAGATGAGAGAATTCACAGTGTCTCTCTCTAGAATCTTGGTAGTTCACAGAGTCTCTTCATTCGTTCTCTTCGTTCATCGTTGTTCTCTCAGCTTCAAATGACCTCCTATTTATAGGCCTCGGGTTCCAACGGTCATATTGCCTCCAACGGTCATATTGAAACAGAAAGCACGACATCGTTTTGATTAGTTTGTAACTAACTCAACGACATCGTTTTGTTAGGACAAGAGATATATAGAAATGAAAAAACATGAGTACGATTCATATGTAGTGAATGTTTTTGAATAAGTACCAAAAAAAATAATGAACATCTGAATAGCAGAGTCAGTGCGATACGATTGACAGAGTCAGTATGGTACGATTGACAGAGTCAGTACGATACGATTGACAGAGTCAGTATGGTACGATTGACAGAGTCAGTACGATACGATTGACAGAGTCAGTATGGTACGATTGACATTGTACGATATGATAGACATGATAAAAGACAATTGTAATTTACAAATATATGATAGAATACATTTGTGATTTCCAAAACATGATATATAAGTCAAAATAAGACTTTTGACTTAACAGTATATTCCATTGTTTAGAAATAGTTCCTCGAAAAAATATTGGTATTAATAATCATGGAAAATAATTTTTTTTAATCTAGATATTCACACTCTTTTATATCTTCTATATTTTCTAGGAAATTTATATATTTACCTACCACTTTAAGAAATTAGTTTTCTATAAGAAAATATAGTGAAAGTTTTACTACAACAAGGATTTGTTAGGAATTTCCCATTATGACACACAAAGGTTCCATATTTAAAGTATTTATTATTATACCTATGGTTAACTTTGATATAATTGTCATTATAGACAATATTTAAAAATAAAATGAAAAAAATTATTGAAAAGATAATGAAATTATTATTTTTGACGAGGATTTGAAATTACATTACTTTATAAAAGATACTTCATCATCATAGTCATGTTTAGATCCACCCCAATAGCTCTTCTGGATGAGATTCTTAGGGAAGAAGAGAAAACACAATCTATGGATAAAAAATGTAATCTTAAAATTGGGGATTCACCTATTGTATAGTCATAAATTGATGTATTTATTAAGGAATTAACTAAAAATATACTAAAGTTTGATGTTGAGTTTTCCATTGATTTAATCCCTAATTCACGACCAATATCAAAGACTCCCTATATATTGACCAATGTAGAATTAGTTGAGTTAAAGAAACAATAAAAGGGGTTGTGTGATAAGGGATTTATATGCCCTAGTGTTTCACCATGGGGATCCCCTATTCTTTAAGTTAAGAAGAAAGATGGATCTATGAGGCTCTGTATTGATTATAGGGCAATCAATGCTACTATTATAAATAACAAGTATCCTTTTCCTCGCATGATGACTTATTCAATCAAATTAATAGAGATAAATATTTTTCAAAGATATAACTTTATTCTAGGTATCATAAATTGTGATTAAAGACTAGATATATTATAAAGACAACGTTTCAAATGAGGTCTGTACATTATATGTGAATAGTAATTCCATTTGTATTGAATAATGAACCCTATATTTTTATGGATCTAATAAAAAAATAATTTAAGGAATATCTTGATTATTTTTTTTGTATTTATTGATGATATATTGGTATATTATAAGAGCTATGAGGACCATGAAAATCACTTATGGATCATTTTTGAGACTCTTAGAAGAAAATAATTATATGGAAAATTTATAAAGTATGAACTCTGGCTTTAGAATGTTTATTTTCATGGCTATATTATCTCCAAGGATGGAATATCAGTTGATACTATAAAGAAAAAGGTAGTAAAATAATTCCCTAGAATGATGAACATAATCGAGGTATGTATTTTCATTAGTTTGATAGGTTAATATCATCTATTTGTTCAAATTTTTTCATGATTGGATAACCTGTTAACTAAGCTTACATTTAAAGGGGTTAAGTTCATATAGATAAATGGATGTGAAGAATGTTATGAAGAATTGAAGAGGGGATTTTTCAGTACTTTCATTTTTAATCTACCATAAATAAATGATGGATTTTTGATATAGAGTGATATATCAACAAAGGGAATTTTTTATACCATTATGTATAATGATAAAGTTATTTCTTATGCATCCATGCAGTTAAAAACTCAGGAATAGAACTGTCCATATCATGATCTTGAGTTGACAGTCACAATATTTTCTTTAAAGATATGGATACATTATCTCTATGAAAATAGATATGAGGTATACATAGATTATAAGATCCTCAGATACATTTTTCATAGTAATAGATCAATATGAGGTAAATCTGGTGGATCTAGCTACTCAAGGATTATGATTTCCTAATACACTACCACCAAAGGAATGAAAATAAGGTAGTTGATTCCTTGAGTGGGAAATATCATGTAGTTATAACCAAAATGAGGATTAACAAGGATTATATGTTAATGAATCTAGTAAATATGGATATGAGAATTATTAAGGAAGGGAATACATCACTCATTTTAAAATTATTGAAAAACCACCTTTATTAGAAAAGATCAAAATTTATCAACATGATGATGATAATTTTCAAAAGAAAATTAAAGCTATGAATGATGGAAAATTAGTAGATTTTTTTTTGAATATGAAAATTTGAAATTTAGAATGAGAATGTGTTTTCTATCTACTCTTGAGATAAAAAGGTAATTATTGGATGATTCTCACTACTCAAATTTCTCTATACTCCCTTATAGAACCAAGATGTTTATGTATTTGAGGGAACTTTTTTTTGGGATAATATGAAGTGGGAAATTATTGATTATGAATCAATATTTTTGGATTATAAATAGGTTAAGGCTGAGAGATAACATCCTAGATGAGTCAAGAAACCTATACCTATTTTTATATAGAAATGGGATGAAATTACTATGGACATTCTCACTGGATTTACAAATACTCCTAGAAATAATGATGAAATATGGGTTATTGTTAATTACCCAACCAAATATATACATTTCATTGTTATAAGAGAAGATTTACCTCATGAGATCCTTGAATAACTCTATATTAATGAATTTTATGACATTATATTGAACCTATTTCAATTGTTTTTGATCACTATCTTTAATTTATATATTTTTTTTTGAAAATTATTCAGAAGGATATGGACACTAAGCTTCATTTGAGACTTTACTATAACCCTAAAACTGATATATAGTCCAAAAGGACTATTAAAAAATTGTAATTCATGTTTAGATCATGATCACTTGACTTTAAAGGTATGTAGGATTAGTATTTACATTCGGTAACATTTTCCTATAACAACAGATTCTATTAATGTATTCAAATGGTTCCATATGAAGCATTATATGGAAAGAGATTTCATACTCCAACTTTTTGGGATTATGTTGGTGAAAGGAATCTTATAGTCCCTAAACATTATAAAGAGAAAATGAAAATGGTAAAGAACATTAAGTCTCATATTAAAGTAGATCAATGTTGGAAAAATAATTTTTATGATAACCAAAGGAAATAATTCAAATTTCAAGTGAGAGATCATATTTTCTTGAAAGTGTCCCTATGGAAGGTTGTTATATGGTTTGGTAAGAAAGAGAAATAGTGCCCTATATGCATCAATATTTTGAAGTTCTGAAAAGAATTAGAGATGTTCCTTACCATTTGGAAATTCCTTAAATTATCTCTAAGGTACATGATATGTTCTACATCTCATTATTAAAGAATTATATACTAGACCCAACACATGTTCTCACCAATGAACAAATATAATTGGAACATGATCTATCTTACTATGAAGATCCTATAAAAATAATTGACACTGGAAAACAAGTATTGATAAATTTTATGGATCAAATGGTAATGTTAATTTTGAGAAATCATAAAATGGAATCAGAAACATGGGATCCTAAGGATGTTATAAAGAATAACCACCTTCATTTGTTTATAATGCAATATTCATGAGAATTTTGGGGATAAAATTTTGGTATTGGGGAAGAATGTAATGTCTGAGATTAAATTATAGTAAGTGAAAATTATATTTTTATAAAACTATAATAAAATTCAATTTTAATATTTCATGTGAGAAAAATTCTAATTTAATAGGATGAATATCAATTTTGAACTTACTTGGTAAAAATAATCCTAGAATTAGTTTTTGATAACTTCCCTTAGAAATAATACTTTATGGATAATTAAAAATGTAATATTTAACTATTCATAATTTTATTTATAATAATTCATTATAATATTTTTAATTAATATGTATTGAATATAAATTTTATAGAAATAAAGATATGATCATTTATAGGTAGAAAATAATATTTATTAGAAAACTGTTCAAAAATAATAATAATGTATTTACATTCTAATAAAATAAATCAATATTCAATGATTAATTATTTAAATGAAACTTATAGATCATATATCTAATTATATGAATTTAAATCCATATAATGATGATTACTATTCATATAGTTAATGTAAGATCATCTTATTTTTGAAAAATCCATTTATTAAAAAACCATTTTCGATATATTTTGTGGATTTATTTTTAAATTGAATTCTGACACTTCTAAAATCTATTTGATAAAATGGACTCCATATTTGGAATCATCATGAATAATTTTTTAATATGACCACTTTCATTTTTTGGTCATAATGAATAGTAAAAATAATACAAATGTGTCACCACTATTAAGGTTAAAATAGGTTTACTAGGGGTTTAACCTAAAAATATAAGGGTTAAAATGACCTAAAAACTTTCTGAAACAATTTTCTTTGGTTTATTTACACTTTAACCTTATAAATTTTAAATATGATACATTTTGGAGCCATTTTTCCATGAAAATTACTTGAAATTATTTTAAATCATTAAAAAATTACAAGTGTTCTACTCACCTCAATTATAAAAGGGAACCTACTCCCATTACTTCTTCACAACTCTTGAGATATTTAGATTAAGCAACTCCTAAAAAAATATCTCCACAAAACCATTTTATTCATTCTAGTGTTCCCAAAGTAGAAACCTTATAGTCCTGGATAAGAGATCCAAAGGTGGGTTTTCTAAGCGAAGGTAATCATCTTCACCAAGATCCTTCTTTCTTTTACTTATTGTTTTGCCACTATAAATTATATCATAAAAATTAAAATATAATAACAAAAATATATTACATATAATAAAATTATGTTATGTTTATGTCATAATATTTATCCATCTCCTTCTCTATCAAATGGGAAATAAAACCATCACTCATGTGTACAACAGACTACCACCTTAGGAACTGATGTAGTTTTTTTCCATCACCAACTCATATATATAGTCATTATTATGGAACAAATAAATAAATATAATAATTATGAAATTATATTAATTTTTTAAGTTTAATATATAATCTAATTTCTTACCCTTTCACCCATTAAGAAAACAATAATGTCACTTGTGCATACCTATAGTATTCCATCTCTAAGAAGTGATGTGATCCAGTTTTCATGTCCATATTTTTAGAATGATTCTAAAAATTTATACAATGAAAAAACATGCATGAGAAAACGAAGCAGTTAACACCTAAATAATGATAATAATGAAATATTATTAACAAACGGGTGATAAGATGTTATAATAAGATCATATATGATATTATAAATATGAATATTGTTTTGGTATAAATTAATAAAATGTTTAAGAGCATTATTTAGGAGGTTAAATACTATTAAACTAAAAATAAGAATGAGGTAAGGTATTTCATCTCAATCTCCATTCCATTGAGACAAATTTGATATTATACACCTATTTACTTTTTTACAGTGTATATATTTACCATTTGATATAGTTTACATGAATACTTATTTATTCATGACGATTAATGGTTAAATTCAGGTTTATTCTTTCTAGGGTTTACAATTTAAAACTTTCCAAAGTGGTAAGGATTTATTTTACAATTTCATGTTTTGGGATTGATTTAATTTTTGTTGGAGAAATTTTATAATCTAGACTTAATAAAATCCATCTATTTTATTATTCTATAGATTTTAATGGTTTTACATATTTTATTTAAATTTTTTTCTCTATTTCACACTTAAATTAAACAAATAAGTGTTTAAAATAAAAAATTATTTTATTTCTCTTTTAATTGAATATATTTTTCTTCCATGTCCACATTTTTCAAAATTATTTTACTAAAGTAATTTTTTTCACTAAAATTATTTATTAATGAAATTTAAAGTTATATTTGTCATTTTAAATGGTTTGAGAATAATCTTTCTAATTTCTTTTCTTAGAGGGTCATTTTTTAATTTCTTAACAAAAAGTTGAAAGGAATGTTTTTAACATATACAATGTTAATAGAATTCCCTTCCACTATAACCATTTTGTAATATTTAGATTCTTCTACATGATTGAAATTTATTTACTAAGAAAAATATTTAATGAAATATTATTTTTAATAATTTACTTCCATTTTCTTTATTTTTACAAATGATATGATTTTATTACAAAACCAATATTCTTTATGAACCTTTGGTCATCTTGTATATCTTATTAATTTTGTTGTCATTAAATTTATCTTGAATCATTCAATTTATTTTTATCTTTGGATGATAAATTTATCTTAAATATGCATATTATTCATATCATGGATATGATTATTTTCTAAACCATATGCCATTTTTATATATGGTATTTTACTATGAAATTTATTTGATTGACTTGGGAAAATATTAATAAATCTATATTCTTTACTCAATACATATATTTATTAATAATGAATATTTTTTATGAATTAAATTGATCATTCAATATATGAGGAATGAATTGGAAATAGTGATGTTTAGGGCTTGGTTATAGATAGAACCTTGATGCATAGACAAGTCTCATGAGACAAATCAGTTGGAAAAATTAAATGGGCTTTGGTGCATACCTATCCATTTATTAAAATGTCTTGGAATATGGTATTGACATTATAGATATCAGGATTTCTAGTATCATGAAGTCCAACATTACACATTTCCTTCATTGATAATTCAATTATTATTATCTATGATATTTATTCTTTGATATTATCCATAGATTCATTTCATGATCAATTTACTGATTAAATAGAATTTGTTAACAGTTATTTACCATTTCATATTGATTATACCTTATTTACTCATGATAGATTCCACAGTATGGCACCCTTACTGAGCATTTGAGTTTACCCTTATTTTTTCCTTTCTCTTGGATATGAAGATGAAATATTTTAATTAGTTTCAATAATACTGAGAATTTACTTTTATTATGTTTTATATTCAATTACCAATATAAAATGGGTATCATTTATGTATCTCGTTCTCCAAGTCTACTAAACTGATTGGTCTTTCACGATTAGATCCCTTATAAATATGTCAATGTAATGAAGTGGACATCGGCTCTGGGTTACTGAGGTTGGAGTTGTTACTGGCTGGTACCTCTATATGTATCCATTTGTCCTTGTATAAGATTTTATGTTGTGAGTGCTTTACCTATACCCAAATCCTTTATATAATTTTGTTACTATTACATTTATATAGTTTGATATATAAATGTGTTTATTCTTACCATAATAGTGATGATACTTTTGCATCCACTGTTTACATGGTAATGTCTTTAGATTACATGTCATATCAAAATGTTATATTAGTTCCTAACTATAATGAAAACATCAAGATACTATTATAGTAATCTTAAATATATTCACTATTGCCTGGATACATCATACTAATGGGACACATGATTTCTGACTATTAGGAGTTAGGGTCTTATAAGCATTGAGACTTATCTCATGATGTTTTCACTTAGTGATCTCAAGTAGATGAGATCATGAGGGTTGAACCACCAATAAGAACACCACATGTTTCAGGTTTCATTTCTTATTTTTATCTACGAACATGTGTATTGGTCTCTAGAATTGATATCATTACCAATTTGTACCATTTAATCACGTACTTGGATGTAAGGGAAAAACTATAACATTGAACATATGGTGAGGTATCTTGTGTTAGGTGCATCATTGGCGGTATGACATTGGTTGAATGATCAAGTTAGAGTTTGTTTCTTATAATTTTAGGAATAGATATCTCATGGGTCCAAGTTGATGAGGATGGTAGTACTTTCATTAAATCCATGACCATGTTACAAGAAGGTAAGTCCATCCAGTAAGGTCATGAAATATATAAATCATCAAAAGGATGATGAAAAAAGTGTGCATCATGATTTATGATATATTGAGAGATAAATATATTATATTACACAGAATGTGTTCATATGTGGTAGTCATATCTATGAAATTCCTTATTTACTTAGGGGCCATAGTGTGTTATTATTCTCCACTCTTGGTCTATGGGTTAGACTCAGTACTATCTAGATAATTACCTAGAGTGTCACAAACTGAATCTGGTCGCCATCAAAACTGGCACCAAACCCAGCCCATGGAAATACACGAAGGTCGTTATCTGCCCCCATGGGCTGGCATAAGTTCCCGAGTATCTTAAATATTGGTTTTGGAACGATTTACAGGAGTTTATAATCATTTAAAACCAAATACAATCAATAAACTAAATGTGAAAATTACCAACCAAACAAGCCTTAAATAAAAATTCATAACATAATATAAGGTTTTTAACATGACACAAGGGGTACCAAACTACAAAAGTACATGAAAAAACAACCCAAATACTTCCAAATGACAGGGGTCCATCACTGACGAGCCATCTCCACAACACCGCACAACGGGAGAAACTAGAAACCTGAACCACCATCTCCAAAAACCTTGCCCTTACTTGTGTCAAACATAACCAAGTCTACTTACACCCAAAAGGTGTAATTGGGGTGTGAGTCTAATACCAATAGGATACCACCAAAATATTCCATGTGACAAGTATTATAAGATAAAAAACTTGCCAGTGTTATAAATAATGAATAATAGAAATAATTTCTAAAGGTGCAAATTTTAAAGGAAAATAGTTTTCAAAGTGGGTAACTTTAAAGAATAGTTACAATTAAATAAAACATGTATGCTATTGATTTTCCATCTAAACACACCATAATCCAAAGATAAATTCCAAATAGTCAATGTGTACTCAACACGGGAACACCCCTAGGCACTAGTTAGTTGTGAGACCCATGTACCTCACATCTCAATGTGAAAGTAACCATAACAATATCCGTTCTCATACACGAGACACTAGTAGGGGAATCACCCATAACCTAGTAGTCCCCATCATCATCATCATCATATTTTTTTAGTGTTTTCAATGTATAAATTTCTAAGTGAAAAAGTTACAAAACCACACATGAGCCTCAACCAAGTTGGTGAGGTCTCTCTAAGTGCATCCATGAGACCCAGGATGAAAACCAGGTGAAGGTAAAATTTTGGGTTACTATAGTATCATTATAGAAGGTACTATAGTAGTTATTGTAATAGGTACTGTTCGGTTCTGTAGCAACCATAACTATTCACCTTGGGACACCAGTTTGGTGTTGGAGTCCTTAAGGACTTCAGGTCAATAAGGATTTAGGGCCACCTCAAGGCCTTCAGGGCCACCTGATATGCAGATGCATAGACAAATTCCACAAGGAACCAGCTCAATAGGAGGATTCAAGAGCAGAGCGCATTCACCAGAGCAAGGCTAATGGATTTGGAAGAATGAAAGGGTATGAAATTTCCATCATTACCAGGCCTATGAATCTCTACACAAGATATCTATCTGAACATCCATGCAAATATGGAGATATGATCATGATGTAGATGTTGGGGAAGGTCGATTTCGAGTAGTCATAGTCTATATTATTTCTTTAAGACCTACAGGTCCTATAATGTCTCAAAGACTATGGGTAATGTAATATCTAAGACTATGGGCCTTGTAAGGGTTCCCCCTCATCCCTTGAAATGAGGGTTATCGAAAATCAATAAAAAATAAGGCCTTTGGGCGATTCAGGAAAATAGGGACAAAACCACTATGAATCACTAGCATGCTAGTACACATCTGCCCACCTAGATACCTGGGTTTCCCTATTTGAGATAAAAAAGTTACACATGATACCAAATTAAATTTACAAATAAAAGCAACAGTTCTGGTCATATACACTCAAAATAGTATCTAAACATTCTTTTCACCATTTTTATAACTCAAACAAACACTTAGAATTTCCATAAAATAATTACATAGGTTATAAGAAAACTTTTCACATAAAATCCATTTAAAACCCCTATCTCAACAAAAAATTCATACAAATATTACACCAAACTAAAATTTATAGCACTAAATTTTTTTTATAATTTCATTCCATGAATTATAAAACAACACCAATTGGTACAACATGGAATGCACAAGTAAAACACCAATATTCACACAAAATTGACACTTAAAGATCAACCGCATAACAAATTCTACCAAAAATAGTTTTTCACTAAAAATAATTAAATAGGAACATAAAATAAATATAAAACCAGAAAGATAACACATTCTACAATTCTTACACATGGAATCACCTTCCACATATGTCAAAACCCTCAAATCCTTGTGTGGAACTTCAACTTCACCACCGCCACACCATAAGGGAGTGAAAACAAACCTAAAACCACAATATTGGGTCAATAAACTCAAGAAAAGACCCTAGGTTCTGATACTTACTTTATGGATATTATAAACATAAAAAAATGGAAGAAATCCTAAACAAATGTGAGAAACCCTAAGAAAATGGGAGGAGAAAGGAAGGAAACCCACTTACTTGAGATATCTTGAAGAAATATCCCCAAATCCACCAAATTATGAATCTAAAAGCAACCAAAACTAATAGGGAGGATATAATTAGGCTGAGGAGGTCAAGTGGGGACTGAAATGGGATAAAAGAGTGAAAATTGAATGATTTATGGATGAAAAAAATTACCTTCTCCAATCTAGATGATTTGAGAAACCCTGAGCATTTTTTACCTAATCCATGATACAAATGATCTCTAAAGAGGGATAAACAAACATGGGGGTTCTTCTAGGGATGTTTGATTCTCGTGGGATGTGGAATCACCAAAAAAGAGTAAAAAATCAATAAGATTTTAGAGAATTTAAAAAACATTTTAAAGCAAGAAATGAGGTTATGGGTTGGCCAAATGCCTAAATAAATCACCCAAATATAAAAAGATATTGAGTTATTAAGGGGTAAAAATGGATATGGTGGATTTAATTGGTCCGGGGAGGCCAAGTGGGAAGTGTAATGGGTGAAAAATGTTAAAAAACGAAGGTGTTATTAAAGAATTTTTTTTTTTAAATCTGGAAATGAGCTCACTATTTGAAGCAAATCTTGAAAACTCACCCTTTCCTCAAAAAAATGCATGCGAAACCTCTGAAATGAAGAAATAATGGAAATTAAATGAAAATACCTATAAAATAAGTCATGAATGTGACATATAAGGTCACACACTAATTTTATCCACAAGTTCTATCCTATTCAGATGAATAGGAGTTTAGAACAAAGTGAGCCCCACATGCTGGGGCCAGTGAATGTTCAAGTGTGATTGATAACAAGTAAAAAACTCAATTATATTATTCATGTTTATAATTATGATGATTAAATTTATTTCTCAATTTATTCATAAGTTTTTTTATCATAAAAGTGAATATGAGAAAATATATATTTTTGAATGAACAAAGGATGTTTGAGGTTTGTTAAATTATTTGGGGAGATTACAGGATGAGTTAATGGTTTTTATTTTATCACGTTACATGTTAATATGTTATAAGTTATTGATAAAATATTTGTGACAAGTTTAATTATTTCATATGCATGAAAAAGTGTCTAAAATGGAGGTTATTACTTTCTAGGGACCAAAGTGAAATTTTGGAAAGTATAACCTAAGTATAAAAACACATTTTAACATCTTAAATAGTGTTATCCATCATTTTGAAGGATTTATAGTGATAATATCTCATATCCTCTTATCTAAAGATCTTAGAGAGGTTTTGAAGGAATAAAAAGGTTGGATCGATCTCATCTTCTCGACCAAGTCTACTTTATTCACATGATCAATGGGACATCATAAAGCTATTCATTTTCTTATGATAGAACCCAATAATTGTACATCAATGATCTCGGAGTTGTAGTGAATGTGGGTAAAATCTAGAGGATTTATATCTTGGAGCCTTTTAAACTGATTCTGAATTTCTGGAACTAGTGAGGGTTATGAGATGGATATTGCAGAGGGATGAAACCTCTTGATAAACTCAAACTAGATTACCATTATAATTTTCATGGTTTTTAAGCTGGACTTCATTTCTATCTTAAAATTATTAATCTCATCAATTACATCCCAAGATATATCATATTAAACCATGGGAATATTCTAAATCATTTCCCTTTGAGATACCATAAGAAAACTTAATTGATTCTCCATATACTTGGTGTCACAAACTTCTATAACTCTATATACTAATGCTTATATTTCTTTAACTTACTAAGAACTCAAATTGGATGTAACAATTTGCATAGGATGAAGTTTTTTGATCAATTCTATTTGGGTGGACAATATCCTAATCAACTTGAGAAAATATTCTCTAGAAACTGAATTCTCATTGCATTGTTTGATTTCATCTTTAGAAGATATCAAATCTTTTTTAAATCTATCACAATATACTCTAATATTATAAAATTAATTTATAATATCATATGAAAAGGTTTATAGACCTATTAATGATAGATGGTTCATACCCTTACACATGATGAGGTGATGGAACAACCTCTGGAGTATCGAAAATAACACTAGATTCTTCCAAGATTATATCTACAGATCCATATCTATTAGAAGGTGACCCAAAAAGGATCATATCATCTATATGATTCTCAACCTTATCATCTACTCTTTCTTCGACACTTTTAATGGTTTCAACTAGACTATATACCTAAGATAAATTAGTTATCTAAACAAATGGATCGATATGATGAACATATTCTCTATCTCTAACAACTTCATCTTCCTATATTTGGACTGAATCTTTCATTGCGTATTTCATATCGACACTTAAGTCACAACTCTAGAAACTACTTACTCCTACACCTCCCTACTAGGAACTATCTTAACAAGAGATACATCCCTAGGTGGTGATATTTGGGATGGTTACCTTTGAGATAATGGAGGAGATGGTATAAACTCCTAAGATACACCTTCATATCCAACCAGCCTTAATAAATTTGAATTATCACCCCAATTGTACCTAAAGGTCTTCAAGAGAACTTCTTAAAGGGTGTTACTCTTATGAAATTTCAAAACTTCTCCCTCATTCATGTTCACTTCCTTATTATTTTCCATAGGTGAGACAAACATTTCATAGGGATATTACTTAAAATTCACTTTCCCCTGATAGTAGTGACGCATAAAACACATCATATTTTGAGCTAAATTCAGTTTAACATTATTAATATGGACACATAAGAGTCATAGGACTAAAAAAACACTTCTTCCATCTCTCCAAATCTCTAGGAAATCCTAGTATGGATAAACTTACAGAGAAATTTCCATTCATCTTCTAGTTCTTTCACACCTTTCTTCTCAAAATAATAGGTTCCAAAAAAAGAACTTATAAACCTTAGTTGGTCACACTAAACTTATAAAAACTATATTCTAGGTAAATCTAAACTCACCTTCATGAGGATAGTGAATGAATTTGACAATTTCCATTGAAAAAATAAGCACAAATTTCCCATTCACATTCTATGATATCACATCCTCTTCTTCACTGAATTGAAATTACACATTATTCATGAACTCATTAACTTCATCCTAAAATAGGAAACCCAATTTACTCTAATGAAAAAACAAACTCCTATCCTTGAAATTGAAATACTTTACTTAGAAGAATATATTTTCCTCTTAACCAGTCCATATCTTCAATATTCCCAGCTAATGCTCTGCACAACACACCACCCAACCTAGATTTCTTGGAGAAACCACAACTACCATCATCTACATGCTTATAATTTACCATCAAATAAGGTTGGTAGAAATTTGAGAGGGAATTAAAAGATATGAAGGAGTAAAATTGTGATGGTTAAAATTTTGGTGGAAGGAACATAGGAAACAGGTGAAATGGTAGAGTGTCAATTTGGGATTTTAGGTGATGTACCCAATTCACTAAAGGGATATGTACCTGATTTATAATTTAGATTCATTTACGACAAAAAATAAATAAATAAATAACAACTAAGTAAACCCTTAAAGTTTTGTGGCATGTCCCAATGGGGTACATTCAGTGACTACTCCAAGCCAACCTCAAATAGGCCAAGGTTTGGAGACCAATTTTGAGTAGAAATATCACACACATGGGATGAATTATCCTAATGTAAATGTATAAACACACACATCTCCAATCCCACATAATGCTAAAATGTAAAATAAATTAAACCAATGCATGCATACATCTATGATCCCATAATCATAATATGAAATTAAAGTACTAAAAGTGATAAAGAGGTACAAATACAATCCCAACCAAAAAAAGTAGAGAGTACAAACTTATAAAAGGAATAGGAATACAATAAAATGTAACCACTTAAAAATCACCTCGGTTTATCAAGAATAAGATGTGCTACACTTGATCCCTATCCTCCCAGGACACTATCAAATATGTCATTATCTGCATAAGTGACGACTCATACAGGCAAAACCTATGAAGGGGTGACTATAAAAATACCCAGTAGGAAACCATGAAAACACTAAAAACAAATAATCAAGAATAGATTGATCAATAACAATGATATGGGAACCAATTCATAATAAAAAAAATTCAAATATACTTAGGAAAGTCACCACACCTCTAGGCGGTCACAACTAAACTGCCAATCGAAGGATTATGCTTGAATTATTTATCATTCTAGCATAATCCACTCTAAAAGCCATACCATCACCGAAGAAACTCATCTAGGAGGTCATGATCATTAGGCCCCACCCAAGAAATATCACCAGTATTTGCAGACCCAATACTCAGATATAGGGTCACACCCAGGACCGTCAGGGGGACTCCACTAACCCAATCTAGATTAACCTGATAGGTAGGGGATCATATACCAATGATACCACAAATACTACCAATACAACCTACTTGATTAAGGATCAACACCCTAATCAAGAAGGTCAGGATGATTATATAAAACCCACCTAGGTTATAAAAATTATATAGGATCACACTCAAGTCACACAAAGGGACACCACGAGCTCTATATAAGACTCATCCTTTAGAGGGGATCAAAATCTTAAGATGTGGACGTAATGCCACACTATGCCCTTAAGAGAATGGACCAAGGTAACACAATCAACCAATAATGGTCCAGAATAAAGAAATGAAGGGATACAAACACCTTCAATGGGGGGGGGGGTACACAGAATGTAATGGGGGTACATAGTGTGTCCAAAAAATCCCAGGTCTGCCTATGTGGTGATACTTCACACAATACATAGATCTAAAAATAAATGATGTGTAAGAATAGTAAACAACATGTAGAGATTGCCTAAAAAATTTCATGTGCTTTCTAGCCATGCTCGTGTACCATTAGAAATGACTGTGTACTAACTCATGAACACCTTGATGTGCCTGTGTACACCTTACTGTGTTCGTGCACTCTGGACATGTCCATTTACTCTGGTCGTGTATATGCACTTGGCCTTCCAGTTCCCATGTATCCTTTGATATACATACTAAGACACCAAATTGGGCCACACAATATGTGATATAGTTTACATGATGTGTGATATTTAACTCTACACAGAAATCCTATCACTGCATGGGGGGGGGTCCCAAATAGTGTGTAATTTCAGATTTCACACCATGTAAACTAGGATTTTCTAGATCAATCAGGATATTCCTTTATGTTTACCGAACATGATTCCATCATGATTCCATATAGGGAATCATAGATCTGGGGTTGTATGACTCTTTACATCATCGATTGTCAGGATTTCGGTTAGGATCTGCTTGGAAAACACCATCGATGAGCCATCAGTCACCACCGCATGTCAAAACTGAGAAGAATGGAATCCATCATTCCATTCTGACCCACCTATAATCATACTCTAAAATTTCTACACCTCAATCATACCCTTAATCATGAACCACACCTACGGTATCGATTCGTTGTGCCGAAGAACTGTCAAGCAATGATTGAATTCTGGGTATTCGTCGAAACAAAGACCAAAAAAATTACATGTGATGAACATTCAAAGAAATGGGGAAGAAATCCACAAGCCATAAGATGTGAGGAATAAAACTCAAACTTTTATTATTTTTCCTTGATGCGTTGTTAGATATTTAGATAGATGAAGAGGAAATAAACAAAAAAAAAAACAATTTAAATCCATCAATTAAATTTATCATCAATGTATGAATCAATTATGGTTCATGGAATTGATCTATGTTTGACCAGGGTAAAATAATGGGATGGAATTTCACATGTAAAATTTCTTAAATGGAGTTTAGATCGATCCCTAATGATGAACAATCCTACATTTACATCATTGCTGAGATCTATGAACTCTAATAGTGCAATGATCATCAATCTTATCTTGATCCATTGTTTTTTGAAAAGATCCCCTCCAATGATCTCTCTAATGATTCCTCCCAAATTTGTAGTGTTATGTGGATGACCCTGCAAATTGGCCATAACAATGTTTAAATTGATAAATTTGGTCATTTTATCAAATAAAATAAAATAAATCAATTAATTAATAAATTTTATCAATTATATGGCCATGAAATGTTTTTCATAAATGCTAGGCATTGATCAAGGTTATGTATCACCTAGTCCAAAAACCATATTTTTAACTCAATGGTGTCCTCATATTTTTGATTTGGGCCCTTTTTTGAGAGATATTTCACTTTTTTAGAAAAAATGAATATGCGTGATATTAAATATATTAAATATATTTTAAAAATTAATTTTGGGCACACCAGACCTTATAATCACATGCCATCTTAATTTTCAACTCAAAAATAATCCATATAATATTATAAATCAATAAATAAAAAATAAGTCATTAAATTCTCCCAAATTTAGAGATTTTCATCCTGAAAAGAAAAAGCCTACTTAAGAAGATGAGGGTGATTGACTCACATCTAGGTATCTCACTCCTCGGTGCTCTCCAGAATATTTCCTTGCTGTCACTGGACACACATTATGGGAACCAATCTCCCATAAAGGATCCTATCCTGCCCGATCCTCGATCTCCACTGGGTGCTTAGAAAAGGTAGCTCTATTATCGATTTCCAACTCACCCTAGTCGATGAAATGAGATGGGTCATGCTTGTAACACCTCAGCTATGACACATGGAAGACATTATACACCTGGTCCAACCACCATGGCAGATCTAAGTTGTACCCTAGCTCACCAACTCTACATATTATGTGGAAAGGTCCAATGAATCTTTGTGATAACTTACTGCCCCAACCAAATATCCATAGTCCATGTCAAGGTGATACCCTAAGTAACACATGGTCTCCATCCTTGAACTCCAGAAGTCTATATCATCAGTCTGCAATAGAATTATAAAAGCTATGTGCAGTCCTTATCTACTTCTATATGATCTGCACCCTCTCTATAGTAGCATGCACCAACTCTGGGACCAGAGTACTGAATCTGGTAGATTAGTTCAAAAAAGTGGTGACCTTCAGGGCTGATCACATAAGTCCACAAATGGTTCTATACTAATGGTAGAATGGTAGATGTTGTTGAATGAAAACTCCACCAAGGTTAGGTGATCCTCCCAACTACAACCCAAATTCAACATGAAAGACTGCATCATTTCCTCCAAGACCCGAATGGACCGCTCAGTATGGATGTTAGTATGGGGGTGAAATTACATGATTAAATGAAACTGAGTCCAAAAGGCCTCCTAAAATCCTCTCCATAACCATAACATGAAGTGAGATTACATTCTAAAATGATCATCGAGTGAACTCCATGGACCTAGACTATCTATTTCACATACAAGCGTCCCAAGATCTCTATTGAGATATTCTCTCGAATGGATAAGAAGTGGATTGACTGGGTGAGTTGATTTACAATCACCCAGATGGAATCACGAACTTAGAAATATGTGGTAACCCCATCATTAATTGCATGTATACCCCATCCTACTTCTACTCTAGAACCTCAAGGGGTTGAGAAAAACCTACTATAACCTGGTGCTTAGCCTTCACTTGTTGATAGGTGAGGCACGAGGAGACAAACTCTATAACACATCTTTTCATTATCGACCATCAAACCTAACATTGAAGGCCCTAATACATATTTTGAACACATGGATGCACCACCTAAGGGGTTGTTTGATAATCCCTTAATATATCCTCCCTCAATGTTAGTGGTACCATAATCCATTCCCTAAAAAGGATGACATGCTCCCCACCTTCAAAATATCCATCAAGATCATGTTTTCTAGATAATTGAGTATGTAGGGTCTCATAGTAGGTATCTCCATGATGAAAAACCATGACATGATGTAAAAAAGTGAGGTAACAACCATCAATTGAAGATATGAATCACCATCCATGTTCACGAGGATGATTACAACAATTCTAACTACTCCGATGTCTCAGTCAACAACTGAGAACAAGATCTCCTACTGAGAGTTCCTACCACCATGTTACCATTCCCAAGATTATAGAAAATATCTAAGTCATAGTCCTAGAGGAAATCTATCAATTTTCTCTATCTCAATTTAAGATCCTTCTAAGAGAATATATACTTGATAATGTTTTGGTTAAAGTAGATGATAAACCGCTAACCCATCAGGCAGTGTCACCACATCTTCAATGTGAATACTACCACTGCTAGCTCAAGATCACGGGTCACTGAGTTCCACTAATGTGGTCTCAATTGATGTGAACCATATGAAATGAACACCTAACTCTACATCAGAACATAATAAATACTAGTTCTTAATGCATCGCAGAACACTACACACTCGACACCCTCCTTTGGCAATCTCAAGATGGGAGCACTCCTCAATCTCTGTCTCAACTTCTGAAAACACTATAAGATCCTTTTTTCCCACATGAAAGAATTCCCATTTCGGGTCAAAGATTTCATGGGTGATTCCACTCTAGATAAATTGGGTGAAAACCTCTTATAGTACCCTACCCACCAAAGCAAACTCCATACCTCAGTAACACTCTTGGGTGAATACCAAGCTATATCTACATCAACCTTCATTGGGTCCACTACCACTCTTGCCTCTATGATGACATGTCCCATGAGGTGGAACTCTCAAATCTGAAACTAACACTTCAAGAGCTTACCATAAAGCTCGTGTTCTCAGAGTGTGTTGAGAACCATCCTCAAGTGTCTCATGTGCTCCTCCTTAGACACCGAGTACATTACGATATCATTGATGAAGACCACCAAAAACTGGTCTAATAAAGGCCGAAATATCTAGTTCACGAGTTCCATGAACACTATTGTGGTGTTCATCATGCTGAAGGGAATAACTATGCACTCATAGTGACCATAGTGACATTTAAATTTTGTCTTCAGTATATCCTTGTCCTGTACTTGCAACTGGTGATAACCTGATCTAAGGAAAATCTTCAAGAACCATTGTGACACTCTCAAAATATCAAATAGGTACTTGATCCTTGGAAGTAGATAATTATTCTTCATGATCACCGGGTTCATGCTACATTAATCCATAGATAATCTCAGTCTCCTATATGCTTTCTTGCCGAACAACACTAGGGCTGCCCAAGGCGAAACACTAGGTCTCAGAAATCCCTTATAATACAAATCCTTGAACTACACCATAATATCATGAAGATCTATGGGATCCATACAATATTATGGCATGGATATCAGGCCAATCCTAGGTTTTAAGTCAATGTATAATTATAGCTCTCAATGGGGACGTAAGCCTAACACATCCTCCAGAAAGACATCCTCATACCCCACCACTACCATAGGGAACTAGTAGCCCATATCATCCACTAATATAGGAAACAAGATAGCCAACTGGTGAGTAATTAGTTGTACTATTCTATTTATGAACTCATCATACTCTTCCAAGGTTTCCTTTTCACCAACAAATAAAAAACCCATCCCATCACTGCATAAACAAGACATCCTCAACCTAAAATAATTAATCTGGGATTTAACTGTGGATAACCAATATATACCTAAGATAACATCAGAATGATTCATCGCTACCATAAATGGATCCCATAAAAATCTCTCGCCTACAAGTGTTAGATAAAACTATTGTAATAAATGTTTAATCTCTGAGTCACTACATTTTTGGGTCTCCAACCGCATGGGTCGAGCCAAAGGATCAACCAGAATCAATAAGTCTTAAAACAGAGAAGTGGAAAGATAGGAAGGACTTGTACCTATATCTATCAATACTACATATAAATTAGAAAAGACATAGATCATACATATAATCCCTAGAGACTTTAGGTCATAGGCCTCCATAGTATCTAGCTTTTTCCCTAACCACTAGTTCCCTAATCCTGGTGTGGACCACCTGGGGGTGGTGGTGGTAATAGGTCAAACCTCTAATCCCACCATGCATCTCTATCGTACCCTCTTCCACATACTCTAACTAATATACCATCATTCTCCTACCTCTGTATATACCTTGGAAATACCTCGACCATCTCCTGATTAGCTATATGACGGGTCAGACAATCCCATTCTAGATGTCCCCGATCGTCATTGGGGAAACAACACCTCTCCCTCGGACAATTCGAGCCATCTTGAGAATCTTATTCCACTAATATTGTGTCCTGGAATCATCTTATGAAGTGTATGATATTATTAGGTCTCTACGACTTCTATTAGCTACCTACTCCCAATATCTTAGCTCTGGGGTGACCACTAACAACACCCACTATCGACACTTTCTCTAGAAGGAATCTCTCCACTACCAAGGCTTGCTCAAGCACTCCATAATAAGTGAGATTATAGAGATATATCATCGAAGTTATAATATCTTGGTGTAATCCCTAATCAAATTTCCATGCTTAGAAGAATGTATTCTACATCACTAGCACTATCTGATACCCAATGGGTGGTGGTATAACTGTTAAACCACCCATAAGTTCAATCTACAGTACAATACCCTATGCTGAAGCCTTGCCACTCAGTGAATTATCCTCATGATCATGCAGTGGACACCTACCTAGATATCTTCAAAGAGGAATCCTAAAATAAACAAGATGTAGCATTGTTAAAGAGTATATCTAAGGATAAAACTCAAGAAGGAAATAGAAACTACAAACCATTTTTATATGATTCATGTACCAAAATTTTCCCTACAACCAAGGTCTACATGTACTGAGTTGAAATACAGGTGATCAGAGTCCAAATGTATGGATACATTTGCCTCCACACCAACATTGGAGTCCCTGGACAAAAAAAATAACTCTAAACACTTAACATTTTTTCTCCAAACCAATCTCACAGACCTCGGTCCTAATGTAGAACCTCCTTTGATACCAATCTTTCACGACTAGGCCCAACGAGACCCATACCATGACTACCCAAAGCCCACCTATAATATGTGAGGGGATGGAGACTAGTGCTGAGTAGGCATATCACACACATGGGACACATTAGAATACTATACATATATGCATGAACACATATTCGAGCCCACATAATGATGAAATTTAGAATAACTAAAACCAATGCATGTATACATCTATGATCCCACAATTAGAGTATGAAAGTAAAGTACTAAAAGTGATAAAGAAGGATGAATACAAACCCAACCAAAAACTGAAGAGAGTAAAAATTTCTCTAAGGAAAATAACTAAGATCAAATAAAACCACTCGGAAAACACTTTGGTCTATCAAGATCAAGCTATAATATGCCTACTCCCTATCCTTCCAGGACACCATCAAATGGACCTATCATTTGTATAAGACACAACACGTGCAGGAAGAGCCTATGTAGGGGTGAGTATAACAATACCCAGTAGGAAACCCCGAAAATACTAAACACAAAGCATCAAGAATATCCAGCTCAATAATAATGATATGGAAATCAATGAATAATAAGAAAAACACAAATATAATCATGAAGGGAACCACACCTCTAGGTGTTCACAACCAAACTTCCATCCATATGATTCTACTAAAAAAGATTCTATTTCTAGGATAATCCACTATATGAACCATGCCATCATTGAAGACACTCATACAATAGGTCAAGATAATTGGACCCTAACCAATAAAGCTCAATGGTCTTTAAAGAACAAATAATTAGATAAGGGATCACACCAAAGACTACCGGAGGACTCCATAAACCCAATCTGGATCAATATGCTATGTAGGGGATCATATGACAATGATACCACAAACCCTACAAATTTGACCAACTAGATGGAGGACCAACGCCATGATAAATGAGGTCATAAAAATTCTATAATTCCCACCTAGGGTATAAAAATGATAGAAGATAACACTCCAGTATCACAGAGGGACACAACGAACTCTATCTAAGACTCGTCCTTCAGAGGGGATCATAATATTGAGATGTATATGTAGTGATACCCTATAACCTTGGTGGAATATACCAAGGGAACACTCTCAACTGATACTAGTTCATAATAAATAAACAAAGAACAAAAAACACCCTTAAAGGGAGTATACGACATGTACTGAGGGTACAAAGCGTGTCTAGCCAACCCCTAGTCTGCCCGTGTGGTGCTACCTCACATGACATGTAGATCTACAAATAAACGATATGTAGGAATCATATACTATTTTTAGATATTTCCTGAAACCTTTCCTATGATTCCTGGCTATTCCCATGTAATATTGGCCTTTCCTATGTACCAACTAGTGTACACCTAGCTATACCCATGTACACTTGACCGTGTCTGTATACTCTGGCCATATCCGTGTAATCTAGCCCTATCCATGTAATTTTCTTGATCATTACCATGTATCTACTAAGATACACTCCAAGTCGCCAACATGGGTCACATGGCGTGTGATATTTAACTCTGCAAGGAAACCCTAACGTCGTGCAAGGGGGTACCACACAGTGTGTAATTATGGATTATACACCATGTAACCTGGGATTTTTCAGATCTATCAAGATCTTACTTGTAACACCCTAAGATTTCAAAGTACGTTATTTCTTCAAAGTAATTCAATAACTTGCACTACACGCAACACCGAGTTTAAGCGCACCACAACTTACCAAACTAGCTGTTCAGAAGCAGTTATGAATAGTATTAACTGAATTTTGAACTTTATATAATAATTATAATTTTTTAATCCATATTATGAGTTTCTTAGACATAATGTAAGAACAAATACATTTTTTCAGATAAAAGAATTATTTTTCAAAAAAATGCAATTTTACCGCCTTTTAATGGCGAACCATTTTTAAATCCAATATTTGAAACTTTAATATATTAAATTTGACAAAATAAAATTCTTATTTATAATAGGGACATAAGAATTTAGTTTCAATAAATTTTTGGTGTTTTTCTGATAACTTTCATATTTAGGTGAATAGTGAAAAATACTATATTTTAACTAAAAATAACCTTTTTAATCAAAATAATTTATGGTTTTTAATTATACATTTTAATGTTTTGGAAGTATAAATTGATTATATTTTTACCCTTTAGTCCAATTTTGGTCATTGTAATTAATTTCACTTTTAAATTATACATAAACAAGTGTCAATCTTTTGATAGTTACTGTTTCTTAAAAACATGCTATTTGTTTTGACAACGAGAATTAATTTTAAATTAATAAATGAAAATTCTATGTTTTGAATTTGTTAAAATAGACTTCATTTTTGGATTTATAATATTGAAATTAGACTAGGGTTATTTTTTTTGGTATTTTTCTAAAAACATTAAATTTTTGATGAATAGTGAAAAAACACCGAGTTATCGTTTAAAACCAAATTTTTATTTAAATAATTATTTATTTTATTTAAATTTATTTGAGGTCAAAATTGATAAATAATACCTATATAAGTTCATTTTAATTCATTGGAGTCAATTTATAATAATTTTAGATATATAAAAATTTTATCGAACTTTTACCGTCTTTTACCCACCTCCTAGGAGCATTTGAAAATTTACATAAAACTTAATTTTACCGCTTCTGTGAGTTGAATTTAGAAAATCCGAGAGACATGGTTAATATAAAGGAGTAAAATTTGGTTCAATAAGATAAAAATAATTGTTGGTGAATAGTAACTTTTTACTTTTATATACCACGGTTAAAAGTAAATAGAGTAATTAAGGGTAAAAATGATATTAATATTACCCTAAAACATGTCATAATTCTATTGGATAAGTGTAATTCAACCAAAAACAACCTTAGGAATAAAATATGACCCTTTAGGTCCACTTTTATTAGATTAAGACATTTATTATTATTTTATTTAAATAAGAGTTAAAAGAGTTAAAATCAAAGTTTAATAACTAAACCATTTTTAATATAGGGTTATACATAAGATAAATTCGACTATAAATATTAATTAGAAATATAAAAATATGTCCTACATAAGGGTATTTTATTTATAGTTTTTAGAGATTAAATAATTAAATTTATTAATGACACAATGATGATACAATAATTACCTTATTAATGAAAGAATCAAATAAATGGTATTATAAATATTAAAATACATATAATTTCAAATATTTTATGACATCCAAGAATTTTCTAGGAGAATATGATATGTTAGTATTTATTCAATGTATTTTTTTTGAAGTAATCAGGCTGTTATTATTTTAACAAAAAACGAATACCAAATAGTGTCAAAATTGACATAAAATAGTTTTTAAAACAAATATTATATTATTAATTGATATAATGTTCCTAAAAATCTAAGGTTTGGCCAAAAAACTTATATAATAATATATATGACATTAATGAACCAATTGGGGTTCGATTGATAGTATATAGTACGTTTATTAACCATATAGTGTAAGAATACAAGAAGACACGGTAAAAGTTATATTATTTAACTTAGAGTTAAATATGAATGATAAGGTTAAAATGGTAACATAAACTTGTCTAAAACCTATTGGTTGAATGTTTTTAGACACATACCCTCCTTATTCTTTAGATAATTCATTTTTGAGCCATTATAAACCGAATATAAATTTATTATAAAATAATATTTTAAGTTTTTCCAAAGGTGCCCCTCACCCCTCTTATAAAAGAGCACTTCCCCTTCTCTAAAATTCACACCTCCAAAGCCATTTGGCTCGGCCAAAATCTACCCAAATACTCTATCAACTATCCTCAATTCATAATATAGGCCCTCATTTACTCATAAAGCCAACTTAAGGAGCCTTTTTGATCAAATCAAAAGGAAGAACCTGAAGAAGAGGTAATAATTTTCCCACCCTCTTTCAAGTTCTTTTCTTCTTCCACTTCTTCTTTATTTGTTATTTCCATTATAAAATAATAACTCCAGTATATTCTATATAATTTGATGTTATTATAAATATGGCACAAATTTATTCATTATTCTATCCATCTTATGACTGATAATGTCACCATGCGTGTATACGTACGGCTTACCGTCTCCACGCCGTGGTGTAATTTTTTATTCAACACTATGTTATTTGGATGGATATAATGATGAGTAATATGTATATAAATAATGAAAATAACATGATAATGTATCTGTAAAATTAATATACCATCCAATTCCACACCTTAAAGGAAATGATATTGTCGCTCATGTGTACGTACTGATTACCGTCTCCACGACGCGATGAGATTTGTTTCCACGATCACCATTCATCGACAATTATAAAAAAAAGATATTATTAATAAGTATGTAATATATGACATAATAATGATACTGGAGATATATATATATATATATGTACTTACATATATCTTATTTACTTAGTTCTGTTCAACACGATATGAAAACAGAAACATCGTTTATGCGTACGTACGGACTACCGTCTCCATAAACAATGTTTTTAATTTCATATATATGTCTGTTATACATACTTATATTAAAAATATATATGATATATAAATCATGTTTTATATTATGGAAGTATTTAAATCTTGGTCTAAGTGATAAAATCAATAGTAACAAGTTAAAAGGCGTACGATAAAGAAAGCGATTATTACCCGAAATGTTAATTTAATATGGAAATTATTATTAAATGGGTAGTATAAATTCATAAATGAATAATTTATGATATCATAAATATTAATATGGTTATTGTATAATTTAATATCATACTATGATCTTCATACAGGAGGTTAAACGTACCCTCGACTAAAGGAAAGTGCAAGGTAAGGGTTAATTCCTCAATCTCATTATTATCCGAGATTGTTTATGTGTAAGTATTTACTGGGAAATTTCTATCATCCATGTCCATTTTTCATAAAAATGATTTCAAAATGAATATTTTAAGGATTTTCAAAATTTACTCTTTATCAAGATCATAATTTTAAATTTTTTAAAAATTTATCTTTCTAAATCGTTTTAATTAATGTCCATGTTTTCAAAATGATTTTAAGGATTTATTTATATGGGCATGAATGTTTTGAAATGATAATTATTTTCAAAAGTTTCAAAGTGGTATGAGTCACTTTGATTCAAAAATATCTTTTAAATTACTTCCTTTATAAATGTGTGACTTTTAAATGATTTTATAAAAAGGATATTTCTCTCAAAAAGTTTTACTCATCATTTTAAACTATGCCAACATCTTTTACTGGAAATTATTTTTGATTGAGGTTGATTTATTATAATACAATATTCCATGTTGTATTGAATGAGTTATGATATGTATGACTATGGATGTTCTATTTTTATACCACTAATGGTTAATGGTTAATTTAATGACATTTCGTATGCTAGTTTTAATACGAATGTTTATGTTATGTTTCAACTTTTTCATATGAGGAATGTAGTGGACTTAGTAAGTGACGGGTGGGGCTCACTATATATCCTTGATGCATCGATAGGTCTCATGAGACAAACTAGTGTCTTGGCACAATTACTTGACAAAAAATTTATTTGTAGTCTTGGCACGAGGCCTTGACTATGTGGTAATGATGTCCGGTATTAGGAATTCCCTCATTGTGAAATTAGTTATTACATGTGATTATTCGAATATTAGAATATCCATGTGCATGTTTATATGACAATGTTTCATTTATTTTTACCATATTATGTTCAATATTATGTTTAAAAGGCTTTTGTTTTTATTAAACATCTTGCCTTAAAAGTTTTTAGCTTTCGCTAAATTATTTACCCTTACTGAGCATCTCAGCTCACCCCTTTCTTATGTTTTATTTTCCCAGGATTCCAAGAAGTGTATTATGATTGCTATGCTGGGTTAAGCTAAAGGGGATTAATGGAGTTCTGAAAGGATCATTTATGTTGTTTTTTATTTTCTAAAGTGTAATGAAACGTCTATATATGTAATCTATTTTCCAAGACTACTAAACAGATTAGTCTTTCGGGACTTGATTCCTTGTAAACGTGCCAATGTATTAAAATAATGCACCGACTCTGGGTAACTGGGGTTGGGGAATTACAGTTGGTATCATAGGAAGTTTAGCAATAACCTTGGAAAGTAGATTTAGATAAACTCTGATAAGAGCACATAGCCCTAAGATATACTTTGAAGATTTTCATATAAGTACTTCCAAGAATTTTGGTAATGTAAAGGTTTTGTGAGTTTTACAAGCAAATACATCCCTGTCTGGATACGAGAAGGTAGAGGCGGCTCTAGCACAGATGTACCTATGGGTAAAACCTGTAAACACCGCTTTGAGCTATACTCGAACGAGAACTGGTGCACGACAACAGGCCTTGCTTCAATCTTGGTTACGACACTCCTGGGGGGTGTGCTTAGGATAATTATCGTTTTCTTTACAAACCACTATGAAGGGTTTATGAGTATATACCTCCTCAAAGATTTTTTTTTGTGATTATGGATTATATCCATAAACTGTTAAATTTATGTTAGGTATTTTACATGTTTGGAATAATTAATTTTGATTCATAAACTGACCTAGTGTATGCCATTGTATAGAAATGGAAGCCAATAGAAGGAATGTGAACTCCAGCAATACGTATGATCCAAAGAGTAAGAAGGATCATATCTTTCACAGTATTAAGCCAACATTTAGAAGAGAAATAGTCTCCCATGTATTCTCAATATATGAAGAAATAATATCATGTGTTAATAAGATAAGTAAATAATTCTATGAGTCCTATGGCTTTGAAGGGAAGCAAGAGAAGAAAAGGATGGAAGAGAGAAAGATGGATAATGGGAAGAGGGAAAAGAAGGATTTTCCATATGTGATAACTATGGAAAGAATCACCATGGTAAATTCTTGAAGGGAATGAGAGTTTTTTATAAGTATGGAGAAAAAAGGTAACCAAGTACGTGATTACAAGGTTAAAAAAAATTCAAATGTATTATGCTTCATCTGCAAGGCGTTGGGACACTACACGAATCAATGTACCATTCATAAGAGTATACTACAAATGATGTTATTGGATAATAATCAAGTTATGATACTACCTCAGATGAAGATGAATGACTAGTGTTTTTATGTTGTTATTATAGAATTATTTCATTTGAGTGTTGTATCAACAGTATACTGGTTACATGAATTATGAAGATAAATAAGGATTGTACTACAGTACTATTTTATTGAGGATTTGAGATTGTATGGTTCTAAGAAAAGTGACTTAATAGTAAGATACAATTTTTGGAAAATACATGGTTGAAGGAAAGGTAATCCTTAATATGGTCCTGATAATGAGGTAGTTATTTTGGAATAAGAGATGGTTGATTTTGGTAATTCAGGATGTTGCGGTGTTGTAAAAGAATACATGATGAAGGCATTCAAATGTTATTACCTGGAAAAAAGGATCCTCATTATGTTTAACTTCCTTAAAAATTTTGGATTGAGAGTTTGGATATAAGTATTTTAGATAATTCTAAAGGCTGGAATGGATTAAGTTTGAAATTGGATACTATTGTTAAGGTTATTTTGGGATTTCCATAAAAAGGAAAACCTGGAGGTCGGGCGGCAACCCATCGCATCCGGCAAGGCCACGAGACTTGAACCCGTAACTAAAGGGAGACAAGGGTGTATCACCTATCACTAACCCACGTGATGTCCTGGATTGAAAAATGTAGTTTTTTAAAGGGTCTGGTATATGAATTAATAATTCATTTTTTTGGAACCCTAAACGAATAGAATAAATAGAATATTTTTTTAAGTTCTATTATCTTTTAGAGTGAAAGATGAGTTTGTGGTGGAAATTAGTTAAAAGATGTAACTCTACTTGTCAAGTATATATATATATTTTTCTTCTATTATTCTATGAAGAAATAAATTCTTAAACTTTAGGTAAGGCATCTTAAAACTAAAAACGTGTTATCCTAACACCCTATGTTTTGTTGAACTGATGATATTTTAAATCATCATATATTGATGGCTTTGAGGCCCTCAATTCTCCAATTGTTTGTGACTGATGATCTTAATCACTCCCATACATATTTATTTTTTTCCTCTAATTATATGTCTCTAATTGACACCAATGTTCTTCTAATCGAGATCATAATTTGGTGGTGACCCTTTCATTTCCCTTTTCCTCTTATTAAGACTAAATTTTATTAACTCAATTACCTATGTGGGTTTTCCCAAAAAGGTATTTTCTATTTTCAACCTTTTATTTTTGAAGAACAATTTAAAATTGCGAGGACACAATTTATTGAAGGAGGGAATAATGTAACACCTCAAGATTTCAAAGTACGTTATTTCTTCAAAGTAATTCAATAACTTGCACTACACGCAACACCGAGTTCAAGCGCACCACAACTTACCAAACTAGCCGTTCAAAAGCAGTTATGAATAGTATTAATTGAATTTTGAACTTTATATAATCCTTATAATTTTAGAATCCATATTATGAGTTTCTTGTACATAATTTAAGAACAAATACATTTTTCAGATAAAAGAATTATTTTTAAAAAAATTGCAATTTTACCGCCTTTTAATGGAGAACCCTTTTTAAATCCAATATTTGAAACTTTTATATATTAAATTTGAAAAAATAAACTTCTTCTTTAGAATCAGGACATAAGAATTTAGTTTTCAATAAATTTTTGGTGTTTTTCTGATAACTTTCATATTTGGGTGAATAGTGAAAAATACTATATTTTAACTAAAAACAACTTTTTTAATCAAAATAATTTATGGTGTTGAATTATACATTTTAATGTTTTGGAAGTATAAATAGATTATATTTTTACCGTTTAAACCAATGTTGGTCATTGGAATTAATTTCACTTTGAAATATACATAAACAAGTGTCAATCTTTTGATAGTTACTGTTTTTTAAAAACACACTATTTGTTTTGACAACGAGAATTAATTTTAAATTAATAAATGAAACTTATTTTTTTTTGAATTTGTTATAATAGACTTCATTTTTGGATTTAGAATATCAGAATTATCCTAGGGTGAAGTTTTGGTATTTTTCTGAAAACGTTCAATTTTTGATGAATAGTGAAAAAACACTGAGTTATCGTTTAAAACCAAATTTTTAGTTAAATAAATATTTATTTTATTTAAATTTACTTTAGGTCAAAATAGATACATTATAACTATATAAGTTCATTGTAATTCATTGGAGTCAATTTATAATAATTTTAGATATATAAAATTCTTTTCGAACTATTACCGTCTTTTACCCACCTCCTAGGAGCATTTACAAATTTACATAAAACTTAATTTTACTGCTTCTGCGAGTTGAATTTCGAAAATTCGAGAGACATGGCTAATATCAATGAGTAAAATGTGCTTCAATTTGATAAAAATAATTTTTGGTGAATAGTAACTTTTTACTTTTATTTACCACGGTTAAAAGTAAATAGGGTAATTAAGGGTAAAAAAGATATTACTATTACCCTAACACATGTACTAATTCTATTAGATAAGTTTAATTCGACCAAAAACAACCTTAGAAATAAAATATGACCCTTAGGTCCACTTGGATTTGATTAAGACATTTACTATTATTTTATTTAAATAAGAGTTAAAAGAGTTAAAATCAAAGTTTAATGATTAACCATTTTTAATATAGGGTTATACATAAGATAAATTCGACTATAAATATTAATTATAAATCTAAATTATTTCCTACATATTGGTATTTTATTTATAATTTTTAGAGATTAAATAATTAAATTTATTAATGACACAATGATGATGTAGTAATTACATTATTAATGAAAGAATCAAAGAAATAATATTATAAATATTAAAATAAATATAATTTCCAAGTTTTTATGACATCCAGGAATTTTCTAGGTGAATATGACATGTTAGGATTGATTCAATATTTTTTTTGAAGTAATCATGCTGTTATTACTTTAACAAAAAACAAATACCAAATAGTGTCAAAATTGACATAAAATAGTTTTTAAAACAAATATTATATTATTAATTGATATAATGGTCCAAAAAATATAATGTTCGGCCAAAAAACTTATATAATAATATATATGAAATTAATGAACCAATTGGGGTTCGATTGATAGTATATATTATGTTTATTAACCATGTAGTGTAAGAATACAAGAAGACACGGTAAAAGTTAAATTATTTAACTTAGAGTTAAATCTAAATGATAAGGTTAAAATGGTAACCTAAACTTGTCTAAAACCTATTGGTTGAGTGGTTTTCAACCCATACCCACCTTAGACTTTAAATAATACATTTTTGAGCCATTATAAACCGAATATTAATTTATTATAAAATAATATTTTAAGTTTTTCCAAAGGTTCCCCTCACCCCTCTTATAAAAGGGCACTTCCCCTTCTCTCAAATTCAAACCTCCAAAGCCATTTGACTTGGACAAAATCTGCCCAAATACTCTCTCAAATATCCTCACTTAATCTTAGATTCCCTCCTTTAGTCATAAATCCAACTTAATGAGCCATTTTGATCAAATCAAAATGAAGAACCCAAAGAAGAGGTAATAATTTCACCACCCTCTTTCAAGTTCTTTTCTTCTTCCACTTCTTCTTTCTTTGTTATTTCCATTATAAAATAATGACTCCAGTATCTTTTATATACTGTGATGTTATTTTAAATATTACACAACTTTATTAATTATTCTATCCATCTTTTTAATGATAATTTCACCATGTGTGCGTACGTACGGATTACCCTCTCCACGCTGTGGTGTAATTTGTTATTCAATACTATATTATTTGGATGGATATAATGATGAGTAATATGTATATAAATAATGAAAATAACATGATAATGTATTTGTAAAATTAATATACCATCCAATTCCACACCTTTAAGGAAATTATATTATTGCTCGTGTGTACGTACGGATTACCGTCTCCACGACGCGATGCGATTTATTTCCACGATCACCATTCATCGAAAATTATATATATATATATATATATATATTATTAATAAGTTTGTAATATATGACATAATAATTCTACTGGATATATATATATGTATATATATATGTGTATGTGTGTGTGTGTGTACTTACATATATCTTATTCACTTAGTTCCGTTTAACACGATATGAAAACGAAAACATCATTTATGCGTACGTACGGACTACCGTGTCCATAAACTTTGTTTTTCATTTAATATATATGTCTATTATACATAATTATATTCTAAATATATATGATATATAAATCATGTTTTATATTCTGGAAGTATTTAAATCTTGGTCTAAGTGATACAATCAAGAGTAACACGTTAAAATGCGTACGATAAAGAAAGCGATTATTACCCAAAATGTTAATTTAACATTTAAATTATTATTAAATGGGTAGTATAAAGTCATAAATGAATAATTTATGATTTCATAAATATTAATATGGTTATGGTATAATTTAATAACATACTAAGATCTTCATACAGGAGGTTAAACGTACCCACAACTAAAGGAAAGTGAATGGTAAGGGTTAATTCCTCAATCTCATTGTTATCAGAGATTGTTTATGTGTAAGTATTTACTGGGACATTTTTATCATCCGTGTCCATTTTTCATAAAACTAATTTCAAAATGAATATTTTATTTATTTTTTAAAGGTAATCTTTATCAAGATCATAATTTTAAATGTTTTAAAGATTTATCTTTCTAAATATTTTTAATTAATGTCCATGTTTTCAAAATGATTTTAAGGATTTATTTATATAAACATGAATGTTTTGAAATGATAATTATTGTCAAAAATTTCAAAGTGGTATGAGACATGTTGATTGAAAAATATCTTTTAAATTACTTCCTTTATAAATGTGTGACTTTTAAATGATTTTACAAAAAGGATATTTCTCTCAAAAAGTTTTACTCATCATTTTGAACTATGTCAACATCCTTTTCTAGAATTTTTTTTGATTGAGGTTGATTTATTATAATACAATATTCCATATTGTATTGAATGATTTATGATATGTATGACTTTTTGTGTTCTATTTTTATGTCATTCATGGTTTATGGTTAATGTAATGACATTTCATATGCTAGTTTTAATACGAATGTTTATGTTATGTTTCAACTTTTTCATATGAGGAATGCAGTGGACTTAGTAAGTGACGGGTGGAGCCTGCTATAGCTCCTCAATTCATCGGTAGGTCTCATAATACAAACTAGTGTCTTGGCACAAGGCCTTGACAAAAAAATTATTTGTTGTCTTGGCACGAGGCCTTGACTATGTGGTAATGATGTCCGGTATTAGGCATTCCCTCATTGTGAGATTTGTTATTTCATGTGATTATTCGTCTTGTAGAATATCCATGTGCATGTTTATATGGTAATGTTTCATTTATTTTTACCATATTATGATCAAGTTTTTGTTTAAAAGGCTGTTGTTTTTATTACACATCTTACCTTAAAAGTTTATAGCTTCCGCTAAATTATTTAACCTTACTGAGCATCTGATCTCACCCCTTTCTTATGTTTTATTTTCCCAGGATTCCAAGAAGTGTATTATGATTGATATTATAGGTTAAGATAAAGGGTATTAATGTCATTATAAAAGGATCATTTATGTTGTTTTTTATTTTCTAAATCGTAATGTAATTTCCATATTTGTAATCTATTTTCCAAGACTGCTGAACTGATTGGTCTTTTGGGACTTGATTCCTTGTAAACATGCCAATGCATTAAAATAATGCACCGACTCTTGGTAACTAGTGTCGGGGCGTTACATTACTCCATGTTTTAAACATATTCTGATATCATTATTAAATCATAGGAATCAAAAATTAGGGGTCATTCGACCCTTTCCATCATCAACCACCAGGTTTTGGGTTCAAATCTGCACATAAAACACCACTGATGAGCGATCTATCATGGTCGAACATCAAAACCAAGAAGAAAAAAATCCATCAATCCTTTCCAATCCACCTACTATCATACTCCACTATCACTACCCCTCAATTGTGCCCTTGATCATGAACCACACTTTTAGTATTGATCTTTTGTGTTGGATAATTGTTTTTGAAATGATTGAATATCTATTATTCATCAAACCACTAGCCAAAGAAATATCCCATGATGAATGAATAAAGAAATGGTGTAGAAATCCATAATCCTAAAGATGTGAGGAACATAACTCATCCTTTTTTCATTAGAACTCGATCCATTATTGTATATTTAGACAGATGAAGAGGAAATAAAAAAAGTGAATAATTTAAATCCATCAATTAAATCTACCATCGATGCATGAATAAATTATTATTTGTAGAATTGATCGATGTTTGACTGGGATAAAATATCAGAATATAATTTCAAAAATCAAACATCCTACTTGGAGTTTGGATTTATCACTAATGAAGAATAGTCTTGCGTTTTTCTCATTGGTGAGATCCATGAACTCCTATGGCCCAATAATCCTCAATCTAATCTCAATTTGTTTTCATTCGCCAAGATTTCCTCCAATACTCTCTCCAATGGATCCTCTAAAATTTGTAGGGTTATGTAGATAACCATAAAAATTATCCATAATAGTTTTTAAATAGAGAAGTTAAATCACCTTTTCAAATAAAATAAATAAATAAAATTAATAAAATTATTTTATCAATTCCGTTCCCATGAAATATTTTTCAAAAACTCCAAACACCGAATTTTTTTCTCAACTATGGTAAAACTTATGTTCTGTACTCAATGTTGCCCTTATATTTCTAATTTAAGAATCCATTCAGGATTTATTTTACTTTTTCTAGAAAATTTCATGCATTTTATTTTAAATATATTTAATATATTTTGAAAATTAATTCCGAGCACACCATGCCTCAAAATATCATACCATATCGGCACCGAGCTCCAAAAACAATCCTTATAATTTTCTAAATCAATACATGAAAAAATAATATTTTCTAGATAAATTAGGACAAAATTTTAAAATTCATTTAATTTTTTTTGAATTTGATTATAAATACTAAAATTAAAACACAATTAAGATAAAATAAATTGAACTATACTAAAAATAATTTACATTCAAATAACCCCAAAAATATTTTAATAAAATAAAATTGTTCACATGAAAGGGGTTTAGTAAAGATATCTAATAATTGGTTCTCATTAGAGAATAATTTAAGTGACATATCTCCATTTGGAGTATGATCTCTCAAGAATTGATGCCTAAGGTGTATATGATTTCATCTAGAACAATTTATTGGGTTCTTTGAAATGTTGATAACACTGGTGCTATCACATTTTCTTAATAATTAATTATAATTGACTCTAAAATCCATTAAGGTGTGTTTCATCCACAACACATGTGCACAACAGCTACTTATTTCAATGTACTCTACTTCCATAATAGATAATAAAACTGAGTGTTTTTTCTTACTAGATTATGGTATTAGTGATTTTCCTAGAGAATGGAAGGTTCCTAAAATAATCATACTATCTAATACAAAACCACCAAATTCTTCACCAGAATATGAATCCAGATTAAAATCACAAGTTTTGGAAAAAGTAAAGAAATAAAAATTATTCCTTATAAATACCTTAAGATTCTTTTGGTAGTTTTCAAATGAGATTACTTTAGATTTTTATTATAATCTAGCACATAAACTTACTGTAAACATAATTTATTGTCTATTATCAGTTAAATATAGTAGAATCCAAATTATTCCTCTATATATCTTGTTGTTAATTGGTTTCCCAGGCACATCAAATTCAATCTTTTCATTATAACTCATAGGAGCTGTATGTACTTTACTGCTTTCAAGTCTAAACCTCTTAATCAAGTCTAGTATGTATTTAAATTGATTAATCACATTCACAAAGTGTTTTTGATAAATATGAAGACCCAAAAAATAATTTAACTCACCAATCATGCTAATTTCAAATTCTTTTTTCACAAGTTTTGAAAAAACATTCCACAATTTTTTGTTTCTAAAAAATTACATCATGAACATATATCTAAATGAACAAAATATCTAAAGATGAAGTTTTATTAAAAATTGTAGTATCTTACACTCCTATTGAAAATAAATTTTACAAAATAAAAAAACATAAACATTCATACCAAGCTTTTGGTGCTTGTTTAAGGCCATAAATAACTTTGTTAGGTGTGAAAACTGATTTTAAAAAATAGTTATTTTTAAAACCAGGTGGTTTTTCAACATAATATATCTTCATAAGAAAAATATTTAAAAAGAATATTTTATATCCATATGATATAATTTTAAATTCATATGTGATGTATAATCTAGGAGAATATTAATGGATTCTAATATAGAAAAAGTTATAATGGCCTCCTTATAAAATATACCTTACACTTGGTTATAACCTTTAGCTATTAGTCTATCCTTTTTCCTAGTTATCACACCATGATAATACTATTTATTCATAAAACCGATTTTTCCTATAATAGGATAGTCAATGGGTCTATTAACTAATTCCCATACATTGTTCCTCTTGAACTGGTTTAATTATTCTTGCATAGGTAAAACCCAACTCTCCTCAACTAAAACTTATTATATATTTTTGGGTTCTAGTGGATATAGAATGGTAAAAAATTATATAAGGTTTCCTAAACATAATCTTGTATTAATCCCTTCATATAAACCTCCTATAACAGTTTCTAAAGAATAGGTTTTAAAGGTTCTAGGAAATATTGGAAGCATAATTTCTAGTTCATTAGTATCCATCGTTTTAGTATTTGGTTCACCAAAATCAAGTTCCAAATCTTCATCATTTTTATTTTCAAAGAGTGGTCTGGGTATCATGTATTAAAAAGAATATATTTTCTCATAAACTTGAGTCATTTTGTGATTAAAAGGATCACTTTTATTAAATCTCACATGAGTTGATTCTTTATCAATATTTGACCTTTTTTGAAAACTCTATATGCCTTAGAAGGAGTAGGATATCCAAAAAAGATTCCTTCATTATACTTCAGATCAGAATTTTCATGATTATCCTCAGTTTTTAGAATATAAACTTTGTATCCAAATACTTTTAAGTATCCAAATTTTGGATTTCTATTATTCCATAGCTTATAAGGTGTGTTTTTTCAAAATTGACCTAATTATAACTTTTTTAATGAAATAAAATTTTGTTTTTATAAATTTAGAAATAAAATGAGGGGGAACATTATATTCACAAAACATTGTCCTACAAATTTCTTGTAAAGTACTATTCCTCCTTCCAACTACACCATTATCTTTAGGTGTCCTAGGGGTAGAAAAAATAAGTTTTATTCCATGATTTGAGCAATAATAAATGAACTCATCATTTTAAAATTCTATTACATGGTCACTTTTCAAATAAATAATTTGGGAATATTTATCTTTTTGAACCAATTTACAAAAGATTATAAACACGGAACAAGATTCACTCTTAACACTCAAAAAGAAAACCCAAGTAAATCTAGAGAAGTAATCAACTAACACATTAAGAAAATATTTTCCTCTTAGGATTGATGTTCTATATGGACTAAACAAATCCATATGAATAAGTTCTAGGATATATATGTATCCAACTCTTTAATTAGTTTAAAAGATGACTTGTATTTATTAACCATTTGGCATGAATCACATAGTTTCTTTATGTACAATTTAAGTTGAGGTAAATGTAAAGACCCGTAAAATTCAAGGAATTTTTTTTCTTAATTTTCTTTGGGATTTTACAAGAACGCAATTTCTGACGGGACCTGATTCCGAGGCCCGGTGTGCCCAAAATCTTTTTCCGAATTTTATCTCGGGTACGTTCAGTGAACGAACGAGCGGGAATTTATAACTCTTGAACCGGTGCTCGGAATCGAATTCGGAGGGTACCGATGGAATCGCAACACCAATATTTGCTTAGGAACACCTTTTCTGGAGTTTCGTTTACACGAGAGAAGTTGTTAAATTTTTGTGGAATGTAAAGTAAAATTAAGCATCAATTTTATTTTACTCTAAGTGGTTTAAAGCTTTTGGTTGAAGTTGGGGGAAACCACCCAACTTCAATTTGGAGGTTATGAGGGTGGTGGGGCCCACACTAACCCTACCCCTTCACCTTCCCTAACCTTCCATAACCCCTCTTTTAATTTGACAACTTGAGTTAATTAATTATGTGGATTAATTCAAACTTTTAATTTTCAAACTCAAGATGTGTTAATAAAATAAGTAAGGGACTTATTTTATTTTGGGATGGAGGCTTGTTGCTTGAGAGCTTTAGGAGAAAATCTAAGGAAGGCTTGAGTATCTTCATCTTCTTCGTCGAAGAACACAAAAAACGCGAAGAACGCGAAGAACGCCGGATTCCTCGGAGGTCAACGTCTCCTTCCACCACGTCTCCTTCTGCGACGTCTCCCTCCGTGACGGTTATCTCTGTGACGAATCCTCCCCCAACTTGTTCGACTAGGTAGGGTTTTTTTGTGTTTTTATTTCGTGATTACTTCCGTTGTTTTCTTCGTCATTTATCCTCGTTCTTTGGAACCTCTTGATATCAATTAACGGGAGGCGGCCAGATTGCAGAAACATGGCCGACCCTCCTCCCTTATTATTATTTGTGGTTGCGGTTCGAAGGGAAGTGACGTGGTAACGTCACACCGCGTGGGGACAAGCGGAAAAGATGCGCGGCGCCGTCATGCCGCGCATTTGAAATATGAATCAAGCCGCGGCGCTGTCGTGCCGTGCCAGAAAAACCCGAAGGCACCACGGCCGGAGCGGGGCAGCGGCGAAGGGGCGCGGCGCCGTCATGCCGCGCCAGACGAACCAAGGCCGCGACCGGTTCCGGGCCGCCGGTGTCGGAACAAGGGGGACCGGCCTTGCCGGTCCCGTGGCGGCATTAACCAGCCGGCCAGGGCAGGCCGACCGGACAAGGGAGAAGCCGGGGGTTACAAACCCCAGGCGGCCAGCTCAAGCGGCCCCCCAAAATGGGGGCTGCGGTTACCAAGGACAAGGGGGCAGGCGCCCCCCCCTCAAACGGCTCAGCCGTTTGGACGAGCTCCTGGCCAGCGCGTCTCGCCCAGGCCGGGCCGCGCCGGCCGGGCCGGGCCGCGCCAGCCAGGCCGGGCCGCACCCAAGCGAGCCGGACACGGACCCGGTTCGGGACGACCCTGGGGGTGTCGGGCCGGGTCGGATCGGGCCCGAACCCCTCAATACCAAACCTCTTCCGGTAAATCACCAATATCTTGAGCTACGGGCCTCAGATCGACGCACCATCTGTTGCGATGCGATCCTTGGATCGATACGGTCGTTTTGGTATATCTCACTAAAGGTTTCGGAATAGTTTGGGTTCAGCCGAGTTGGTTCGTACACGAAACCAACCGGGCCCTCGGAGCGGAAACACTCATAACTTGAGCTCCGGACGTCCGATTGACGTGTTGTCGACTTTGTGGGATTCCTCTAAGTGAGACAGATCTTTTGGCTTACTCCACCCGAAGTTTGGACGCAGTTGGAGTATGGTTGAGTTGGTTTTAACTTAAAAACCAACCGGGCCCCTAGGACGAAAAAGCCAATAACTCTCAGACCGAGCGTCCGATTGATGCGCTGTCCGTGACTTTGAGTTCCTGTTGTCGATATGGAACTTTTGGATACATCAACTATGGACTATGTGTCATTTGATGTATCAGCCTCTCGAGTCGTGGAGCGGACCCTCCCGAACGAGCTTGCTGGGTTCGGGAACCCTAGAGCTGGCTGCATCTGCGACGACGACGATTGTGCAGAAATCCTCAGTGGATTCGACGGTGATGACTACAACACTCAGAGGTCCTATGTGGATCAGTGCTACTGATCCTGTGTGTGTCCGATCCTGTGTGGGTCAGCGCTCAGCAGTCCTGTGTGGGCCAGCGCCTACAGATCCTGTGTGGGTCCGATCCTGTGTGGGTCATTGCGGGGGTTAGTTACCTATCGATCCTTTGTGGGTCAGATCCTTTGTGGGTCATTGCGGGGGTTAGTTACCTATCGATCCTTTGTGGGTCAGATCCTTTGTGGGTCATTGCGGGGGTTAGTACCTATTGATCCTTTGTGGGTCCGAAGGCTTAGATGAATCAGTGGCAATATCTGATCATCTCTATCGTCTTACGAAGAAGTATACCTGTGTGATCTGAATCCTGTTTTGCTTTCCTTTGTGGATTGTGTTGTGCTATCCTGTGTGGATTACGTTTTGCTTTCCTATGTGGATTGGGTTTTGTTTTCCCATGTGGTCTAGGTTGTACTTGGGCTCGGAGGTTGGAGCGTACTGGAATTGATGACTTAGGTATATGTATGGGCATATACCTAAGAAGTGTCAGATGTTACTTTGTGATTGCATCTTTCCCTTGTGGATTATCCTTTGTGGATTCTGGGAGACCTTCGGGGGTCTCGGGGTCCCTACTGAGTAGCTTATAATCACCCCTGCATGGGATATGCCTGCACTACGTTGTGTTGGTTGTAGACGACGGACAACGCTGATCGTGGTTGAGGCTTGCAGAGCAGGACGATACCTGGAGGTAGACCACTGGGCGGGACGATCTCGGAGCGGACGACTGGACCCAAGGAGCCATGGAGGCTATCTGTACTCACCCTTCAGGTGGGACTTCCAGTGGACGGCTCGACGCTGCGGCTTTACTTTTCAGTTGCTGTTTTCTTTTTCCAGTTGTACTTTACTATCAGTTTGGGTTTGTATACTGGCCCACTTACTTTTCCGCACTTACTGTTGTATCCAGTTTTTACTTAGTGTTTACTTATACCGCTTGCTTGCTCTGTGGTGTTTGTTTACTTTACAAAGGCAATGCCTTCCCTTTTTACCGGGATTTATGCCTTGGTGCTAGTCACCAGCCCCTGGCCTATGGAAGGCGGGCTTGGGGTAGTCACGGCACGGGCCCTGAGGATGGGTCGTGACAAATTGGTATCAGAGGAGTTCGGTTCTACCGCAGAACTCAGGAATCTGATCTTTTTCTATGTGAAGCAATAATGTTAAGAGTATTGGGTGTTGTTATTAGTACAAGGAGTCCAGTGTTGGTGCGGCATCCGACGTATCCGTACACCAGGACCCTGACTTCTGATTTCCGACTTAATGCGTGAAAACATTAATTGTATGTGTGTTTCAAGTTTTCTTTGTGATTAATTTATGTCAGATCACAAGGTATACTGTTTGACCGTGGAGCACCTATTTCTTTTCAGGATGGCCCCACGATGGCAGCCAACTAGGGTTCCGAGAGTTGAGCGTGACGACAGCCCACCGAGTGACGAGGCCTCGGTGCAGGGCCCTTTGACAGCAGAGGCACCAGCGGTACCTCTACCCGCTGAGCCACCGATGCTACCAGCCCCAGCCGCTGACGATGCACGTCACCTTAGTGCACTGTACGAGTTTCAGCGCCAGCGACCGCCCAGGTTCCGTGGGGGGACGAACCCCCTGGCAGCCGAGGACTGGCTGGAGGTAGTGGTACAAGTTTTCAGGTTAGTGAGGACACCAGCAGACCTCATGGTGATCCTCGCAGCGAGCCTACTACACGCGGCAGCTGGCAGATGGTGGAACTTGATGCTCCAGGTGCACGATGAGGCATCTCTTCTCAGGACGGACTTTGAGAGCCTCTTCCGCTCAGTGTTCGTCCCAGCCACCCTCCGTGCGGTGCGTATCCAGGAGCTTCTACAGCTACGGCAGGGCACCTTGACGGTCTCCCAGTACTCGGCGAGATTTACCGATCTCTCGCGATACTCGATAGACATGGTACGAGACCCATTCTTCTGGGCCCGGACCTTTGAGCAGGGATTGAGGCATGAGATCAGGGCATCGCTGATCTCCCTCAGCATTCTGACCCAAGCAGGAGTACTGAAGCGAGCCATTTTGATCGAGAGCTTTCTTGTTGAGCCTTCTCCAGCGGCGAGACCCACCGCAGGGCGGCACGTAGCAGAGTCCTCTGCAGCAGGTAGTCGTCGGATGAATCATGGGTCCAGACAGACTAGACCCTCAGGCAGACGACCTCAGGACACTGGCTCAGCAGTGCGAGGCACACAGCGCGAAGCCAGTATTTCGAGAGGCAGGCATGCTACTCATGCGGTAGGCATGGCCACATGGCTCGTGACTGTCCGACCCGCCGTGCCGAGGAGCAGCAGACGGTTGAGGGACTACCCAGGAAGAGGCAGAGGGTCGACCGTGGCGGTCCGCAGGGAGAAGGCAGACGAGGCAGAGGAGCTGGCCGAGCAGCAGGTGGTGGGAGACGCTTTGAGGCTCTACCACCACCACCACCAGGAGGTCCACCCCGACCACAGGGAGCTGGCGGGCATAGACAGGAACAACTCCAGGCAGTGGAGTCCTATGACCACGGTGCGCCCGAGATGATTCTAGGTACTATCTATGTCTATTCCACCCTTGATGCAGTTCTTATAGACACAGGAGCGAGTCACTCTTTCATAGCCGCTGCCCTTGTTCAGAGCTCAGAGATTCCGACAGAGCCGTTGGCTCGATCCTTACGGCTAGAGACTCCTACGAGAGTAGACTCGACGATTACGTACTGGTTCCGGCAGTGTGGGCTTACTCTAGGAGACAAGATCTTCGGCTGGGATCTTCTTGTAGCAGCGTCGATGCCTTACGACGTCATCTTAGGCATGGATTGGTTATCTACAGTCCATGCTCATATCGACTGTATTAGGCACAAGGTGCGATGTGTACTCACCAACGGGAGCATGTTCACCTTCACCGGCAAGAAGGGAGACTTTGAAGCATAGGATGGACTCTCGCAGAGGAGAGCACAACCCATCAATCATCAGTTGGCTAGACTCATCCTAGGGGCAGTTGATGTGCGGAGTCCTGATTTTCCTGCAGTGGTGGATCAGTATGCGGATGTCTTTCCCGACGACGTTCCAGGACTACCTCCTCACAGAGAGGTAGACTTTTATATTGACCTGTACCCTGGGACAACCTCGATATCGACTCCAGCATATCGGATGGCCCCTGCTGAGCTTCGAGAGCTACGGGTACAGTTGTAGGACTTGCAGGGCAAGGGATTCATCCGACCCAGTGTTTCACCCTAGGCTTCCCTGATATTGTTCGCCAAGAAGGCGGAAGGGAGCTTGCAACTTTGTGTCGACAATCTTCGCCTGAACCAGGTGACAGTGAGGAACAAGTATACTCTACCGAGGATTGATGACCTCTTCGATCAGCTCAAGGGAGCACGATGGTTCTCAAAGATAGACCTTAGGTCTGGCTATCATCAGCCCAGAGTTCGGGACGAGGACGTACAGAAGACGACCTTCAGGTGTCGGTATGGCCACTATGAGTTCTTGGTTATGCCATTTGGCGTAACCAATGATCCAGTAGTGTTCATGGCCCTCATGAACAGAATCTTTCTTCCATACCTCAATCGATTTGTCGTGGTCTTCATCGACGACATTTTGATTTACTTGACCACTGAGGAGGAGCACGCCTACCACTTGCGGGTTGTACTAGACACACTCCGAGAGCACCAGCTTTATGGTAAGCTCTCGAAGTGTCAGTTCTGGATATGTGAGGTCCACTTCTTGGGACACGTCATCTCTGAGGCGGGAGTTGCAGTGGATCCTGCGAAGATCGAGGCAGTGCTAGCTTGGAGCTACCCAGGAGCGTGACGGAGGTGTAGAGTTTCTTGGAACTAGCTGGATACTACCAGAGATTTGTGTCAGACTTCTCCAGAGTTGCGGCACCACTCTCATCTTTTACAAAGAAGGGGAAACCCTTTGTGTGGTCAGACAGATGTCAGCAGAGCTTCCAGGAGCTGAGACAGAGATTGACCAACGCCCCTATCTCGAGGTTGCCGGACGAGGGAGTAGGGTATGTAGTCTACTGCGATGCATCAGGGACCGGACTCAGATGTGTCCTGATGCTGGAGCGGGTAGTGATCACCTATGTATCACGTCAGTTGAGGCCGCATGAGTAGAACTATGCTACCCATGACCTAGAGTTAGTAGCAGTGGTCTTCGCTCTGAAGACATAGCGACACTACCTGATGGGCGAGCGCTTTACAGTCTTTTCTGACCATCAGAGTCTCAGGTACATCTTCTCTCAAAAGGACCTGAACCTGAGACAGTGGCGATGGCTCGAGTTCCTCCAGGACTATGACTTTGAGATAGTCTACACTCCTATAAAGGGGAATGTGGTAGCCGATGCTCTCAGCAGAAGGACGGGCATTCAACTACTTGAGGAGGCGACAGAGCAGCTAGCCGCTTTGAAGATATCCTTTGTGGATAGAGATGGAGCAGCCTTCCTTCAGTCTCTCATAGTCACCCTCCACTACTGCAGCGGGTCAGAGAGGCACAGCGTGGGGACACTGACTGTGAGACGCGGCGTGCACAGATATCCTCAGGACAGACACCTGATGGTTTCTCCTTTGGATCAGAGCATGACGTCTTTGTCAGAGGACATACCTTGGTACCAGTTGCTTTACGGGAGGAGGTGCTGAGAGAGTTTCACAATTCTCCCTTGCTAGTACATCCTGGAGTGGAGAAGATGTACCAGGATCTCAGACGACAGCACTGGTGGCCGAGCATGAAGAAGGCTATGGCAGAGTTCGTTTCTTGATGCCTCACCTGCCAGCAGGTGAAGGCAGAGCATCAGGTACCAGCAAGCTTGGTACAACCCTTAGAGGTCCCGGAGTGGAAGTGGGACGAAATATCTATGGACTTTGTGACTGGACTTCGACGCACTTCCAGAGGCCATGACTCCATTTGGGTGATTGTCGACCGACTCACCAAGTCGGCTCACTTCTTACCCATCAGAGAGCAGGGCTCAGTGGAGAGCTTGGGACGTCTCTATGTTCAAGAGATTGTACTGCTTCACGGTGTGCCATCATCTATCGTCTCCGATCGAGATACTCACTTTACTTCCTGGCTTTGGAAGGGGTTGCAGGAGGTGTTCGAAATGCAGCTACGTCTGACCACCACCTTTCACCCTCAGACAGATGGTCAGACAGAGAGAACCATATAGACTCTCGAGGACATGCTCCGTGCATGTGTCCTCAACCTTGGTCGCAGATGGGAGGACCACCTACCCTTGGTGGAGTTTGCGTACAACAACAGCTACCACTCCACCATCGGGATGGCACCATACGAGGCGTTGTACGGTCAACCTTGCAGATCTCCTTTGTGCTGGACAGACCCTGGGGAGTCAGCACTTATGGGACCAGAGATGGTTCAGGCCACGACAGAGAAGGTCCAGATCATCCAGGAGCGGATGAGGATAGCTCAGAGCCGGCAGAAGTCTTATGCTGACAGGAGGCGGAGGCCACTAGAGTTCGAGGATGGTGACCATGTCTTCTTACGTGTCTCACCTCGACGTGGATTATGAATATTTGGCTGAGGTGGTAAGTTGTCTCCACGCTTCATCGGACCATTCCGGGTCCTCAGTAGGATTGGAAAGGTGGCCTATCGCCTGGCTCTACCACCTCAGTTGCACCGGGTGCACGACGTCTTCCACGTATCTCAGCTGAGGAGATACGTGCATGAACCGACGCATATTATTGACCATGGGGAACTGAACATTGATGATGGGGCGACTTTTACGGAGGTCCCAGTGGAGATCGAGGATCGACATGAGTAGGTCCTACGTGGACGGTCGATTCCTCTAGTGTGCATCAGATGGCAGCACAGGAACCTCCAGGAGAGCACTTGGGAGCGGGAGGCTCAGATGCATGCTCAATACCCACATTTGTTTCCCTATTTTTCGATGTATCTTTACGGGGACGTAAAGACCTGAGGTGGGAGTAATGTAAAGACCGGTAAAATTCAAGGAATTTTTTTTCTTAATTTTCTTTGGGATTTTACAAGAACGCAGTTTCTGACGGACCTGATTCCGAGGCCCGGTGTGCCGAGAATCTTTTTCCAAAGTTTATCCTGGGTACGTTCAGTGAACGAATGAGCGGGAATTTCTAACTCTTGAACTGGTGATCAGAATCGAATTCAGAGGGCACCGATGGAATCGTAGTGCCGATATTTTCTTATGAACACCTTTTCCGAAGTTGGGTTTACATGAGAGAAGTTGTTAAATTTTTGTGGAATGTAAAATAAAATTAAGAATCAATTTTATTTTACTCTAAGTGGTTTAAAGCTTTGGGTGGAAGTTGGGGGAAACCACCCAACTTCCATTTGGAGGTTATGAGGGTGGTGTGGCCCACACAAACCCTACCCCTTCAACTTCCCTAACCTTCCATAACCCCTCTTTTAATTTGACAACTTGAGTTAATTAATTATGTGGATTAATTCAAACTTTTAATTTTCAAACTCAAGTTGTGTTAATAAAATAAGTAAGGGACTTATTTTATTTTGGGTTGGAGGCTTGTTGCTTGAGAGCTTTGGGAAAAAAGCTAAGGAAGTCTTGAGTATCTTCATCTTCTTCGTCGAAGAACACGAAGAACGTGAAGAACGCGAAGAACGACGGATTCCTTGGAGGTCAACATCTCCTTCCGCGACGTCTCCGTGCATGACGTCTCCCTCCATGACGGTTATCTCCATGACGAATCCTCACCCAACTTTTTTGACGAGGTAGGGGTTAATGTGTTTTTATTTCATGATTACTTCCATTGTTTTCTTCGTCATTGATCCTCGTTCTTTGGAACCGCTTGATATCAATTAACGGGAGGGGGACGGATCACACAAACATGGCTGAACCTCCTCCCTTATTATTATTTGTGGTTGTGGTTCGAAGGGAAGTGACACGGTGCCGTCTCACCGCACATTACAAGCGGAAAAGATGTGCGGAGCCGTCGCACCGCGCATTTGAAAGATGAACCAAGTCGCGACGCCGTTGCGCCGCGCCAGAAAAACCCGAAGGCACCGTGGCCGGAGCAGGGCCGCGGCAGAGGGGCGCGGTGCCGTCGCGCCGTGACGGACGAACCAAGGATGTGGCCGGTTCCGGGTCACGGAGGAGCTGAGAGACTGACGGCCGGTTCCGGGCCGCTGGCGTCGGAGCAAGGGGGACCGGCCTTGCCGGTCCCGTGGCGGCAACAGCCGGCCGGCCAGGGCGGGCTGGTCGGCCAGGGGAGAAGCCAGGGGTTACAAACTCCCAACGGCCAGCTCAAGCGGCCCCCCATAATGGGGGTCGCGGTTACAAAGGATAGGGGGACAGGCACCCCCCCCTCAAACGGCTCGGCAGTTTGGCCAGCTCCTCTCCAGCGCGCCCAGCGCGCCGCGGCCAGCGTGCCGCGCCCAGGCCGGGCAAGGCCGCGCTAGCCGGGCCGGGCCATGCCCAAGCAGGCCGGACCCGGACCAGGTTTGGGTTGACCCGGTTCGGGCCGACCCTCGGGGTGTCAGGCCGGGTCGGACCGGGCCCGAACCCCTCAATACCGAACCTCTTCCGGTCGGTCGCCCATATCTTGATATACGGGCCTCCGATCGACGCACTGTCAGTTGCGATGAAATCCTTGGATCGAGACGGTCATTTCGGTATATTGCACTCAAGGTTTTAGAATACTTTGGGTTCAGCCGAGTTGGTTCGTACACGAAACCAACCAGGCCCTCCGAGCGAAAACGCTATAACTTGAGCTCAGGACGTACGATTGACGTGCCGTCGACTTTGTGGGATTCCTCTAAGTGAGAAGGATATTTTGGCTTACTCCGCATGAGGTTTGGATGCATGTGGAGTAGGGTCGGGTTGGTTTTAACTTAAAAACCAACTGCACCCCTGAGACGAAAAAGCCAATAACTCTCAGACCGGGCGTCCGATTGACGCGCCGTTTGCGACTTTGAGTTCCTTTTGTCGATATGGAACTTTTGGATACATCAACTCTGGACTATGTGTCAATTGATGTATCAGCCTCTCGGCTCATGGAGCGGACCCTCCCGAACAAGCTTGCTGTGTGCGGGAACCCTAGAGCTGGCTGCATCTGCGACGACAACGACGACTGTGTAGAAATCCTCAGTGGATTAGACGGCGACGACTACAACACTCAGTGGTCCTATGTGGATTAGTGCTACTGATCCTGTGTGGATCCGATCCTATGTGGGTCAGTGCTCAGTGGTCCTATGTGGGCCAGCGCCTACAGATCCTCTGTGGTTCCGATCCTGTGTGGGTCATTGCGGGAGTTAGTTACCTATCGATCCTTTGTGGGTCATTGCGGGGGTTAGTTACCTATCGATCCTTTGTGGGTCAGATCCTTTGTCGGTCATTGCGGGGGTTAGTACCTATTGATCCGTTGTGGGTCCGATGACTTAGATGAATCAGTGGAAATATCTGATCATCTCTATCATCTTACGAAGAAGTATACGTGTGTGAGCTGAATCCTGTTTTGCTTTCCTTTGTGGATTGTGTTGTGCTATCCTGTGTGGATTAAGTTTTGCTTTCCTGTGTGGATTGGGTTGTGTTTTCCCATGTGGACTGGGTTGTACTTGGGCTCGGAGGTTTGAGAGTACTGGAATTGATGACTTAGGTATATGTATGGGAATATACCTAAGAAGTGTCAGATGTTACTTCGTGATTGCATCTTTCCTTTGTGGATTATCCTTTGTGGATTCTGGGAGACCTTCGAGGGTCTCTACTAAGTAGCTTATACTCACCCCTTCACGGGCTATGCCCGCACTACGTTGTGTTGGTTGCAGACGACGGACAACACTTATCGTGGTTGAGGCTTGTGGATCAGGACGGTACCTGGAGGTAGACCACTGGGCGGGACGATCTCGGAGCGGACGGATAGACCCGAGGAGCCGTGGAGGCTATCTGTACTCACCCTTCAGGTGGGACTTCTAGTGGATGGCTCGACGCTGCGGCTTTACTTTTCAATTGCTGTTTTCTCTTTCCAGTTGTACTTTACTATCAATTTGGGTTTGTATACTGGCCCACTTACTTTTCCACACTTACTGTTGTATCCAGTTTTTACTTAGTGTTTAATTCTACCGCTTGCTTTCTCTGTGGTGTTTGTTTACTTTACAAAGGCAATGCCTTCCCTTTTTACTGGGATTTACGCCTTGTTGCTAGTCGCTAGCCCTTGGCCTATGGAAGGCGGGCTTGGGGTAGTCATGGCACGGGCCCCGAGGACGGGTCGTGATAGTAAATCTTAAACTAATTTCATTTTGGAAACTTTTAGTAAAAAACAATAATTATGATGTCCAAGTATTCTATGTTAATTCCAAGATTCATTTGTTTTAGTATTTAAATAGTTCAATTTTTTTTCTATATAAGGAAATAAGGTTTATGGTATAAACATTTTTATTTCCTAGTCCCTTAAACTTAAGAATTTTATCTTTGAAAATAGAACAAGAATGATTTGAAAAATAAAAAAATAACATTAATAAAAAAGTTGTGAAATACTTATTAGACTATGTTTTGGTCCTAATATATAGAAAAATTTATTGATGAGGGCCGATAATGGATTTTTGACTAATCTAACTACCATAATATTTCCCTTGGTATTGTCCCCAAAAGTGACATAGCCTCTATCAATTTTTGATAAGGAGTTTAAATTCATGAAAAATCCACTCATATGTCTTGAGCGTCAGCTCTCCACATTCCATTTCCCATTGATGATCTTGGAATTTTTTTACCCATAAAAAACAAATCAGACTAGAAATTGTTTTGGTATCCATATTTTTTCGAGTTCAGTAATTTTATAAACTAAAGATTTGGGAAACCAAATATGTCTGTTCTTTCAAGAAATACCATCCTTGAATTTTGAGAAACTTCTTTAAATAAAATCATGTTTTAATTAACAAAATTTTGGGTTTCTCCAAATAATATTGTTGGCATAGTTCCCTAATTTTTCACAGTGAAAAAATGACTTTGGAGATGTTTTTATTCTTAGAATGAGGTATAAAATAATTTTTATAAATCTTTGGTTCCATCTTGGATTACTATTAAAAACTTATTTTTTTGGACTTTATTATTTCCAAGTATTTTATTAAAATTATTTTCACCTTTTATGAAAATTATTGAAACATATTTAAATTATAAAAATTGTTTTTGCAGGCTATCAATCTTGTAACCATGTTCAACATAATAAACAATAAAAAATTCCAGCTTCGTTTTCAAATATTAAATTTGTTTATTTAAATCCTCTATTTAAATTACTAAATAATCATAAGAAATTTTGAGATTTATTTTTTATTTTTTAAGGGTTCATACTTTGTTTCTGTTGGTACCAAATGTTTTCCCTATAAGATGAATATTTCTATATATGTTTCTAGAGCCAGTCGCTAAGATGACGTGCAATTACGAGGCCCGGTGTGCTCGGAATAAATTATACAAAAAATATTAAGTTTTTTTTTACTATTCACACAATGAAAATGGGATATCTCTTAAATGGTTTATTAGATCAGAAATCTGAGAATACGGTTGGGTCTGAAATGCGGTTTTTACACTAGGCGTGACATAAAGCATGTCAGCACGGGATGTTCAGACCCCTCGCTCGTTAGCGGTAAGTAAATGGATGAATTAATTTATTAATTTAGTAATTTAAAATCTTGAATCCAATTAGCTATCAAATAGTAACTAAGATCAAAAATCTGAGTCCACAGTTGATCTCAGAGGGTGTCGTTTACCCCAAGAGGGGTATAAAATTTGTCGGCACATGGCTGCTGTGAGAAAAGTCACCCAGGGGAAAAATCATCATTTTTAAATGACCAATTATTGATTTTTATCACTGGAGTTATTTTTTAATAAATTTCAAATGAGGTCTTGGAATGGAAATAAAAGAATTCTGTTGAATTCTAAATGGGGCACTTTTCATAGGCGCAATATAAAATGAGAGGGAATGACAGTTTCAGATTCCGTGCTAAGAAGGTTTTTCTATAAATAGAAAAAATAGGTGTTTGGAGTTAGGGTTTTACCTTCTCTCTCATATCTCTATCTCTCTCTACCACTCTCCCTCAACCATTCTTTGGCGTTCTTTTCCGTTCTTCACCAAATCGAGGAGAGACCTCATCCAGAACATTGACAGATCGAAGTAGGAGCGTCGTGGACACACCGCCAATGACAAACGATTGAATTGAGGTAGGATTTCTATTGATTTTCGTACTTTAGTTGATTTTTTGAGTTTTTGGTAAATTATTTGATTAAATTTAATAATTTTAGAATTAGTACGATGGCCTAATGAACGTAACCATTATTCAATCCCTGTTCTAAATCACATTCTTGAGTGTTCTTCATCCAAAATTTCAAACGCACCAAAACCGTGAAGGAATGAAGAGCGAGGGGAGACACTATGAAGATCTACCCCTGAGGATCCCAAAAACAGTCTTGTTTAATTTTTACAACCACAAGAGTGGTTGTGGGGATAAAATGAAGGTCCAGATCCGGCAAGGGGCGGCAACCGTAAGTCAAGCCAGAGGCACGACGACCGCAGTTTGGAGAATGGAAAAGGATTGGGACTTGGAAGAGGATGCTAGTCTAGTCAAGGCTTGGGTGGTGGATCTGGACGATGCAAAGGAGCATGGTGTTCGGAGGTGGAGTGCGACATTCGGAAGTGGAGCTGCGGGCTTTGCTGGGAGTGCGAACAGTAGAGTTGCTCTGGGCTCCGGGCGTCGGCTGAGTAGGGTCCGAGGGGGGGGGGGGTGGGGTGTAGCGTGGGACGACAGACAACAGTGCTGGAATGTGATGGAGGAAATTCTGGGTGGAAATTTGTGTCACAGTCAGCCAGGTAGGATCCTGAGGCACTGACCTTGAGGGCAGTGAGGAGGCAGGACCCGTGTTTCTGGGTCTCTGCGCTAGTGTGGTGCAGGAGGGCGACCGACCCTCGTGGCCGGTCGGTGTCGGCATGGGCCACATCCACAGGGTTGCGGTGAGCTAGAGTGGGCCCACAGATGATCCCTGGGATAGAGGATTAGACTGATCCATCCAGGGCGGGCCGGCCCAGTGGAGGAGGGCCAGGTCAAGTGGACCGGACCAACCCACCTAGGCCCCTTTGTGTTCAAAGGGGCACAACATCTAAACGATGCGTCTGTTTGATGCGCTGTCTGTGGCCATGGATCTGTCTCATCCAGGCATACATTTTGAAATGGGTTTAGGAGATTTTTAGTTCTTCACCCGAAGTTGGGTTGCTCAAAACATTTTTTTTAATTATAATAAAATATTTATTATTATTTGTAATTGGCGTATATCATGATCCGGATGTCCGTTTGTCACGCTGTCAGAGGTGCTATGACCTTGGAGTTGAGAAAGTCCTTCCAAAGTTGGTTCAGAACCTTTTCAGTATGGCTTCATTGCTCGGTGGTAGGAAACACTTAATGCGACTAATTAATTATTCTTACATCAGACTTAACACCCGTGTGTGATGTCTGATTGACGTGTTGTCAGGTGTAGCATGACCTCAGTCCTTGTGTGAAAATTTCAAGACACTTTCCAAAGCTTTCAGGTTGGAGACATGGTGCAGGCCCCATAGGCCCTGGTTTTCATGTGGTACGGTGAAATGCCACTTTTTCACCTGACATCCGTTTGGGGTGTTTGAGCACTCGTTTCTGAGTGTTTTTCCGAGGGGATTGCAACATCCCAATCCATCCACCCAAATTCTGGGCCGAGGAATGGGTCCCCTGAGGTGACTTTCATATGTATTCTATGTTTTTACAACTTATGATTTATAAGTCCATTCGGGGTAAATGAATAGCCTACTTTGTGTGTTTATCTGCAAGGATTGCAATGGAATTATCCTCCTAACATGTTTCGGGATCGAGGTGTGGGCCCCATGGGGTGTCGTTTACGTATGATGCTGGGATATGCAGCTTCTGCATCAAAAGTCTGTTTTGGATGACTGAATATCCTACCTTGCATGTTTTTTCACAAGGATCACAATAGTGTGATCCATTTGGATGTGTAGAGCCATATTCCTGACCTCATTAAATGTGGAAACAAGAAAGGAATATTAGTGGAATGTCCTTTAGACGTGTTTGAAGAGAATCCACAGCTTAGGTCGACTCCAACTCTTGTGAGAGTGGAGAATATGTGTGAAGAGATATGATCGATTTACTGGGACCGTTTGAGGATACATGTAAGCTAATCTATGATTCTCACCCTTTGGATTAGCGACGAGCGTCCCGCGCTCGTCGGATTTGTGACTAATGTATCGTGTACACTTGGAGTACCTTGACACGCCATGGAACGTTTTCACCCTTTTGGGACTTAGAAAGGTTTAGGTACATGGATAGGCTATGAGGAGGGGTCACACATCATGGGGGCCCCACATGAACCATGTAGTATTACGAATATTCTATCTCTTGTATCTCTTCCTTCTAAACTCAAGTTGTGTCCTGCAAGTAGAATATCCTGAGTGTTTCTCCACGTATGATGTGATGGTGCCCTCCATAGTAGATTTTGAGATACGATGCGAGATTTTATGAGTGAGATTCCTATTTGAGGCAATGTTTCATGATAAAGGTGATGACAGTGATGTTTTTAGAATCACCAGAGCAATCCCAACTTACACTCCAGTGAGGTTGGGAAGTGGCATTCACCGATATCTTTCAGGGATTACCCTCCAGTGGTTATGGGTAGTGGTGTTTTCCATTCTCTTTTGAGATTACCCTCCTGCGTAGTTGGTAAGTGGAGTTCGCCAATTACTCTCTTAGGGATTACCCTCTAGTGAGGCTGGGAAATGGTGTTCGCCATTCTCTTTTGGGCTTACCCACCAGCGCAGCTATGCCGTGGAGTTCACTAGTTACTCTCTCCGGGATTACCCTCCAGCATATCTGGGCATTAGTATTCACCGATATCTTTGAGGGCTTACCCTTTAGTGTAGCTGGGTAGTGGAGTTCACCAGTTACTCTTTCAGGGCTTACCCTCTAGTTGGGTTGGGTAGTGGCATTCATCGATGAATTTTATAAGTATATCTTCCAATAGGGATGGATAGTGGGTTAACAATTTTGTGACACAATCTCTCATCTGTGCGGCATAGAAATGAGATGTACATGACGTGAATTTGGAATCTCAAGAAAGAGGGGTAATTTTCTCACAAAGACGAGTTCTTGTGACGTGACCTAAAACCGTGTGGGCAAGACAGATCTACCCAAAGAAGATAGTATCAAGGTGCGGTGATTGAGCCCCTTTGACTTGCAGTTCAGGGAAGACATGTGGGATGCTGGGCTTTGGTGGTTTTTTCTTCTAGAACTGCTGACATATCTTTTCTTGGGATGATCTAGTGATATGGAGATCTCGTTACTCTCTAGTTTGGGTTCCTTTGGTTGAGCATATATACATCGTATTGCAGTACCCACTCCTTGGGATTTGGTTACTCTCCTTCTAGGAGAGGCGAAGATGCATGAGGTATGCCACGTGCTTTTTATGTCTAGATTATCTTAGTTAGACGAGTATAATCTTCTACTATAGGCAGAGAATAATTGATAATAAGTTCACCTTCTCACCATTTCAATATCCTTATGTTTGGATGATCTTACTTCACTTCTTTGTTGGGTTGAGCTATATTCTTTTATTATACCTTGTTCTATCTATTTATTTACTCTTCAGTACTACACTTGCTACTCCCTGGAGCCTTTGGGGCATCCTACTGAGTATTTTTATACTCACTCTTACTTGGTATTTTCCCGCACTCGGTGTTCCCTTGCAGACGAAGGCCAGGTTGATCCTGATTTCAGAGGAGCATAGGGATGCGAGGTGCTTGGACTGCATGCGGTTGTCGTAGCTTGGGATCCAGGAGCGAGACTCTCTCATCTGTTTTACTTTTCCACCTATTTTTGGGTTTTGACACTTTTTTTGGTTGGGTGTGTATTTTTTCCCTTTTCCTTTCAGTTTAATTTCCTATACTTTTACTAATTAGAGGTTGATGCATACTTATGGTTTATATATAGTGGTGTTATATCTTGTTTTCGTTTCCCTAGGAACTTTTGAATTGAGTTGGATATGCATTTGTAGAGGTACTTCGGCAAAGGCCTCCCTGAGTTTGTTATGGCTTTGGCATTGGTTTCCAGCCCCTGGCCTATAGAGGCGGGCTTGGGGTAGTTGCGAATCGAGCCCCAACATGGGTTGGGTCGTGACAAGGAGGTATAAAAAGTGGTTTGTTCCATGGGAAGTAGTTTGGATGACCCCGAAAAAGGAATTGGTTGGGTTTTAGGGAAACAATGTCAACATGTCTTGAGAGTGACTCTCAGGACAGAGAGTCTAGTGATGGTGTGGCAGCCAATGTATCCATTCACCAGGACCCTGATTACCCGCTTGTCGACTCAGTGTGCTGTGACACTTGTTGTAGGGAACATTGGTACATGAATTATATAGGATTGAGTCTTTGACTGTCATTCTTGAGTCTGATCTCCATCATTGTTGATATATATATATTACCATTTTACCGTGGTACTCCTTGATTGGATTCAGGATGTCTCTACGATGATAGCCAGCCAGGATACAAGCTCCAGTTTTTGATGATGATTCCGTGAGTGATGAGGCCTCAGTTCAGGATCCATCATACACTTACCCTTTCTCCAGGAGGACAAGAAACAACACCTCCACCTCTGGAGTATCAGTTAGTATGGGTAGAAAAGGATGATGACGAGGGCAGGATGAGCACGCTACATGAGTTATAGCATCATAGACCACTGACATTATACAGTGAGCCATACCCTTAGGCAGTGAAGGGTTTTCTAGAGTCGGTGGTTCACCTTTTCTAGATTTTTCAGACACCAAAATGTTATATGGTGGCTTTGACAACCAGTCTTTTTCCACAATGTAGTTTGGAATTGGTAGAGATAGGGTTAATCAGATGCACGATGAGTCGGTACTCTCATGGGATAACTTCTAATAGATATTTCATGAGGAGTACTACCCATCCTGCTTACACTTCGTACAGTTTTAGGAGCTACTGAAGCTTCAACAAGGATTTATGGATGTGGATGAGTATGAGACTAGGTTCGAAGACCTTACTCGGTAATCTTTGGACATGGTCCATGATGGAAACTTTCAGGCACATAAGTTTGAGAAGGGTCTCCGTAGAGGAGATTCATGTCAGCGTAGTGCCCTTGTGCATCCAGACCCATCTCAGGGTGATAGAGTAGACACTTTTGATAGATAAATTTCTGTTAGAGGGATGCCATTTGGCCAGTTTTGGCAGTGGGTGCAATAGAGTTGAGACATCTTCCATAGTTAGCAGACATCAGTTGGCAGAGCCCCAATGGAGGTGTCCTCCTCTTGATAATACCTAGGCACATGGTTGGGGATAATGTAGAGAACCAAGAAAGCCTAGTGAGGACTAGTTCTATTTTTGTGATGGGTGAGGTCACGTTGCATGAGACTACTTGACTATATGTGCTGAGTTTCCAGGAAGTTGGTAGATGCGCCACCACGATAGATGCAGTTTCATGATCAGAGATCTCCTAGGTGAGGACAGGGTGGTCCCCAGGGAGGCGGTGTTGTAAGAAGAGCAGGAAGAATTGTGGTTAGTGGACGATGTTTTGAGGTCCTTCCACCACCACTAGGTATCCCACATTGGGCTTAGGGAGCTGGCAGCCAGGCTGTGGGAAACTACGTGCTATGGATATTTATAACCCTGCAGCACATGAGATGATAAGAGGTACACTCTGTGTCTTTTTCTACCTTTTTCAGTAGAACTTGTTAGAAACTACGTGAGGTACTCTTTTTGTCCATCTTCTTACTTGAGGAGTAACCGAGGGTGACGCGGGGCACCGGTATAACCTTGTGTTGGTGTTTTTCGACGTAGTTTAGAATGCATGAGAAAGAGGGGTTCTTCCCCCACAAAGATGCATTTTTTTGATGTGAGAAAAATCGTGAGGGAGAGTCAGTACCACCCAAAGTGAATAGCATCGAGGTGTGGTCGATGAGTCCCTATGACATGTGCATTCATAGAGGGGTTGTGCAGTGGAGTTCCAGAGCAGGTTCTGGCTTTTCCAGTGGATCTTTTTTTCTTGACCACCCCTTTCTTGAGGTTTTGCTCGTGGGTTTGGAAGAGTTATTGTTTTTGGGGTTACTCCCCTTCCAAGAGGGGAAAAGACGTGCATGGTATGCCACGTGCTTTCTGTGTCTAGCCTCTTGTGGTTGGATGAGGTTTCTCACCTTCCCTGTTTGTTGGTACCTTGAGTGCTCAACATCAATATTGATAGCATTATCAAGTATAGGTCAATGTGATGGACACCCCAATAAATAGAACTATGCAACTCACTATGTGATACTGAAAGTGATAGTATTCGCCTTGAGAATGTGGAGACACTATCTTCTGGGAGAGCGCTTTGTGGTTTTTTTAGACTACCAATGTATTTGGTTCATCTTCACCCAGAGAGACATGAACCTGAGATGGTGGTGAAAGTTGAAATTTCTAAAAGACTATGACTTCGTGTTAGTCTATGATCTGGAAAGTGGAAACATTGTAGTAGGTTCCCTTTGCAGAGATTCCCAGGCTCACCTGGTGAGAGAAGTTTTGTAGTAGTTAGCTTCCCTGCAGTTGACCCAGTTGGAGCAGGAGGGTGAAACTATTCTTCAGTCGATGGTATTGAATCCTTCAATTCTTGAACATGTAAGAGAGTCTCAGTTTCGATGCACCGACTGTGAAATCTTGCGTTACCAGATATCCTTGTTTGTTTCACCAGATGGATATTTTGAAGGAGGGAATCATGAGACCATATTCGAGGAACAAACCATGATTCTGATCGCAATGTGGAATATAGAGGTTCAGTTGGGGATGCCCCCTGAGTTTCGTCGAGCCGTTCAGAATCTTGCAAGAGATGACAAGGTTTCCTACCGCCTTGACCTACCCTCCTAATAGTAGGAGTGGGCACATAAAAAATTCCACATGTCACAACTAATGAGATACGTGCATGTTCCTACACTTGTAATCAGAAGTAGGAGACCTTATGAATACGAACCATCCCTTTGGTCTGTGTTTTCTGCCAGCATGGATTTGTGCAGGCCTTCTTGGGAGCAGGGGAACCAAGTGTGAGCTTATTACCCCATCTTGTTTCTCTTAGTTTTAATTTTTGGGAATAAAAATCTTGAAGGAGGGAATGATATTGAGACCCTATTTTTTCCCTGTAAGACATTTCAATATTTATACATATGTTTCTAGAGCCAAGCACTGAGAAAACGTGCAATTATGTGGCCCGATGTGCCCGAAATTAATTATACAAAAATATTAAGTGTTTTTGTACTATTCACGAAATAAAAATGGGATATCTATCAAATGGTTAATTAGATTAGAAATATGAGACCACAGTTGGGTCCATAACGCGGTGTTTACCCTAGGCACGACATAAATGATGTCAACATGGGATATTCGGACCCCTTGCTCATTAACGGTAAGTAAGTGGACAAATTAATTTATTAATTCATTCATTGAATAGTTCAAATCCAATTAACTCTAAAACAATAACTTAGATCGGAAATCAGAGTTCCTAGTTGAGCTCGGAGGGTGTCATTTACCCTAGGAGGGGTATAAACTTTGTCGGCATAGGGCTCCTGTGAGAAAAGTCACCCAGGGGAAAAATATTCATTTTGAAATGACCACTTAGTGATTTTTATCACTGGTGTTATTTTTGAATAACATTCAAAAAAATTCTCAGAATGGAAATCCGAGACTTCTGTTGAATTAAAAATGGGGTGCTTTTATTAGGAGCGATATAAAATGAGAGGGCACAACAGTTTTAGATTCTGCACTAAGTGGGGTTTTCTATAAATAGAAAAAATAGGAGTTTGGAGTTAGGGTTTTCCCTTCTTTCTCCTCTCTCTCTCTCTCCCACTCTCTCTCAACAGTTCTTCGGCATTTTTCACCTTTATTCACTAAATCTATGACTGACCTCCACCGGAACCATGGAGGATTGAAGTAGGAGCATCATGGATGTGCCGCCAATGAAAAACGATGGAATCAAGGTATGATTTCTGTTGATTTTCACACCTTAATCGATTTCTTGAGTTTTTGGTAAATTCTTTGTTTGAATTTAATAATTTTTTAATTAGGATGATGGAAAAAAATACGGCCATCGTCTAAGCCCTGTTCTAAATCCCATTCTTGAGCATTCTTCGTCCAAAATTTCGAAAAATCCATAACCGTGAAGGGATGAAAAGTGAGGGGCGGTGCTGTGAAGATCCGGCCCCGAGGATCCCAGAACTCTTCTTGATTCCTTTTTACGACCACCAGAGTGGTTGTGAGGACCGACTAAAGGTCTGGCTCTAGCAAGGGGTAGTGGCCAGAGGTCGAGCTGGAGGCATGGTAGAGCATGATGAATGCAGTTTGGAGCACGACGGAGGATCAGGACCCGACGAAGGAGGCCGGTCTAGTTGAGGCCGGTGGCGGTGGATTTGGATGGAGCGGCAGAGCACAACGTTCAGAGGCAGAGCTGTGGACTCCAGGAGGAGTGTAAATATCAGAGGAGCCACAGGCTCTAGGCGTCAGCCGAGCAGGGTCTGGGGGAGTGCAGTGTAGTGCGAGACGATGAACAGTAGTGCTAAAAGGCACTGGCGGCGAGTTCGGGTGGCAGGGTGCTATCGCAGACAGCCAGGGAGGAGCCCGAGGCACTGACCTCAGGGGAAACAAGGAGGCAGGACCTGCATCTCACATGTCTCTGTGCTAGCGTAGAGGAGGAGGGCGACCAGCCCTTGTGGCCAGTCGGTGTCATCACGGGCTACGACAACTGGGTCGCAACAAGGCAAAGTAGACCCGCAGCTGAGCCGCGGGCCGGCGTGGTAGAGTAGGGTCCGACCAAGTAGGCCGAAGCAGCCCAGTTGGGCCCCCTTTGCGTTTAAATGGGTACAACTTCTAAATGGAACGCCTTTTTGATGCGCCATCTACATTTACGAGTCCGTCTCATCGAGACATACATTTTGAAATGGGTTTGGAGATTTTGAGTTCTGCAGCTGAAGGCGGGTGGCTTGAAATGTTCTTTTTAATAATAATAAAATATTTATTGTTATTTGTAACGGGTGTATATCGTGATTTGGACGTCCGTTCGACTCGCCGTCAGAGGCACCGTGACCCGGGAGTTGAGACTGTCCTTCCAAAGTTGGTTCAGAACCTTTTCGGTTTAGTTTTTTCAATCGGTGGCACAAAAAAATTAATGAAATTAATTAATTAATTAATTAATAAATTAATTAATTATTCTTACATCGGTCCTAACTCCCATTTGGGATGTCCGATTGATGCACCGTTAGCAACATCGTGACCCCAGTCCATGTGCAAACTTTTTGAGATGATTTCTAAAGCACTTGAGTAGGAGACAAGGTACAGCCCCCACAAGGCCTGGTTCACATGTTTTACGATGAAATTACACTTTTTCACCTGACATCCATTTGGGGTGTTTGAGCACTCGATTCTGAGTGTTCTTCCAAGGGGATTGCAATGATGCAATCCGCCCGCCCAAATTCGGGGCTGAGGAGTGGGCCCCAAGAGGCAAATTTCATATATATGCTATGTTTTTACGAATTATGATTCATAAGTCCATTCAGGGTAAATTAATAGCTTAATTTGTTTGTTTATATGCAAGGATCATAATTTCACGATCCGAATGACATGTTTCAGGATCGAGGTGTGGGCACCATGGGACGCCGTTTGCGTATGACGCTGGGAGATGAAACTTCTGCACCAGGAGTCGATTTCAGATGAGTAAATAGACTACCTTTTATGTTTTTCCATAAGGTTCTCTATACTGTGATCAATTTGGATGTGTAGAGCCATATTCCTGACCTCATTAAATGTGGAAACATGAAAGGAGTATTAGTGGAAGATCCTTTTGACGTGTTTGAAGAGAATCCACAGCTTAGGTCGGCTCGAACTCTTGTGAGAGTGGAGAAGATGTGTAGAGAGATATAGTCGATGTTATGGGACCATTCAAGGAGGCGTGTTAGCTAATCTATGATTCTGACCTTCCAGCTTAGCGATGAATGTCGTGCGCTTGTTGGCTTTGTGACTAATGTGTCATGTACTCTGGGATTACCTTGACATGCCGTGGTACTTGTTCACCCTTTTGGGACTCAGAAAGTGTTAGGTACAAGGCCAGGCGACGAGAAAGGGTCACACATGGTGTGGGACCCACACATTCTGTGTAGTACTACAAATCTTTTGTCTCTTGTATCTCTTCCTTCTGAACTCAGATTGTGGCCTGCGAGTAGCCTATCCTGAGTGTTTCTCCACGTATGATGTGATGGTTCCCTCTGTAGTTTCTTTCATGATATGATGTGAGATGTTCTGAGTGAGATTCCTATTTGAGGTAATGATTGATGATGATGGTGATGACAATGATGTTTCAAGAATCACCAGAGCAATCACGACTTACCCTCCAATGAGGCTGGGTAGTGGCGTTTGCTGTTATCTTTTAGGGCTTACACTCCAGCGAGGCTGGGCAGTGGTGTTCACCATTATCTTTTGGGCTTAACCTCTAGCATATATGGGTAGTAGAGTTTTCCAATTAATCTCCCATGGATTACCCTCCAACGAGGTTGGGAAGTGGTGTTATCCATTCTATTTTGGGATTAACCTTCAGTGCAGCTGGGCAATGGATTTCTCCAGTTACTCTCTCAGGGCTTACCCTCCAGCACAACTGGGTAGGGGTGTTTGCCGATTTCTTTCAGGGATTACCCTCCAACATAGCTGGGCAGTGGAGTTCGCCAGTTACTCTTTCAGGGCTTACTCTCCAGCTAGGCTAGGTAGTGGCATTCGCCAATGACTTTTTATAAGTATATCACCTAGTAGGGATGGATAGCGGGTTCAATCTTTCGTGACACAATCTCTCATATGTGCGGAATAGCGACAAGATGTACTTTATGTGACTTTAGACTCTCAAGAAAGAGGGGAACTTTTCCCACCAATACGCGTCCTTGTGATGTGACCTAAAATCGTGCGTGTGAGATAGAACATCCCAAAGAGAATAGTATCAAGGTGCGGTGATTGAGCCCCTTCGACTTGTAGTTTAGGTAAGACGTGTGTGATGCTGGGCTTCAATGGTGTTTTCTGATGGAACTATTTGCGAATCTTTTCTTGGGATGAGCTAGTGATATGGAGATCCCCTTACTCTTTGATTTGGGTTCCTTTAGTTGATCATATATAAATCGTGTTGCAGTTTCCTCTCCTTAGGCTTTAGTTACTATCCTTCCAGGAGAGGCAAAGATGTGCGAGGTATTCCATTTGATTTCCGTTTCTAGATTATCGTGGTTGGAAGAGTCTACTCTCCTACTATATGTAGTGAAGAATTGACGAAATATAACCTTCTCACCATTTCAAGCTTCTTGTGTTTGGATGAGCTTACTTCAATTACTTGTTGGGTTGTGATGTATTATTTTATTGTACCTTGTTCTATATATTTCTTCCCTCTTAATTAGTTCAATATTTTCTCCCTTGAGCCTTTGTGGTATCCAATTGAGTATTTTTCTACTCACCCATGCTTGAGCTTTTCCCACACTTGGTGTGACCTTGCAGACGACTGACATGTTGATCATGAATTTAAAGGAGTGAAGGGATACGAGGTGCTTGGACCATGTATGATGGTTGTAGCTTCAGATCTAGGAGTAAGACTCTCTCAGCTCTTTTAATTTTCCACCTATTTCCAGGTTGTGGCACTTTTCTGGTTGGGCATGTATTTTTCCCCTTTTCCTCTCAGTTTACTTTCCTATACTTGTACTAATTAGAGGTTAATGAATATTTTTGGTTTATACATAGCATTGTTGTATCTTGTTTTCCTTTCCCTCTACACTTTCGCATTGAGTTGGCTATTTGTGTGTATAGGTACTTAGGCCAAGGCCTCCCTGAGATTGTTATGCCTTCGGTGCTGGTCACCAACCCCTGGCCTATGGAGGCGGGCTTGAGGTAGTTGCGACTCGAGCCCCGACATGGGTCGGGTTGTGATAGTTTCAATCATGGTACAATATTCATTTAATTATACGTAAAATAATTTTTCATTTTATGGATTATATTCATGCTTATAAGAATAACTAGAATGAACCTCATCCAAATGTGATAAAAAACACATATTATCCTTTTGATTATAAATTTTAGTTTTTTGAATATGAATATGCGTCATCAATAGAATATTTATAAGAACTCTATGTTGATTTCATGGAATTCATGGATTCATTCTTATATCCAACCTTCTTGAAATAGTTTTTCTTAGATTTATTATTGTATTGAAATTGAGAGAGTCTAGCTTGATTTTCCTGATATTATTTTACTCATAGAATATAACTTATTTATACATTCCCAAATTATTCTTGTACTTATTGGAGGGTTTTATGAAACCTCTTCTCTTGTTGTATTTTTTTAAACCTTCTATAAAACTGATAAGGTTCACTATCTAATGTAAAACTATTTTAGGAATCTTGACGAGATGAATTATCCATTTGTATTTTGTCATTTTTCTTATCATTTTTTTTAGAATTTCAATGAAGTATTTTCCTTTTTCAAATGATTATAATGACTTGAATTATCTTTCATTTCATATTTATACATTATAAGTGTACATAGAAGATATTTTATTTTAAAATATTTAATAGTTGTTTATTTCCTAATGGTGGAGAATATTATTCTTCATCTAGGTGGTAAAATTCTATGTATTTTTAGAGGTTGATTAGGTTGAGGAATTGGTTCTCTAAAAACAATAATATTATTTACATTCTCAGTAAGTATTCCATTCAATTGAGTGATTATTTCTACTTCCATAATTCTGAAAGTATAAAACTTAAGCATTGATAGTGTTGTATCAATCAACTCTCACATTGTCTATTCCTTCACATGAAACTGATATGTAAGTACACATATAATTGTCTATTTCATATTATACAACTATATTAAACTCATTTGGACCTAGTCTATAAGTGATTCAATTCATGGATTTGGAGTTAAAGTCATATAGAGCTTCAATATCAGCATCCCAAGTTTTAGGTTCTATATTGGGAACTTAATAAGGCTTCATAGCTTTTAGATAAACCATGATACTAATATTATTCAAATACATTATCATATGTGCCTTTCAATAATCATATTTTTCACCATTGAAGTAGGGAGATCTTACTATAGACATAACTTCTCTATTAACAACAAAAACCATTTCATATGTGATCTTAAGACTTCAAACTTTGAAAGATTATAATTCAAAATTAATAACCTTTTATACCAATCATTTTCCATATAATGACTAAAATAAGACACAATATGGGGTGAGGGGGGTGAACAAAGTTCATGAAACTTTCATCACTTAGAAAACTACCCACTTTATGGTATGATTATTTTGGATCCTTTATTAACACATGGAAGAAGTAGAAATAAAATCACACAAAATGGATCATACACCAGAGATTTATAGTGGTTTAGGGAACGAAAATACTCCAGTACACTCCACCAATGCTCAAATCCTAGAGATTAGTGTTTTTCACTAGACCATCCCTTTTTATCAAGGACTACCATTCCTTTTCCTAGGGACTGCATGACTGATTTCTTGAAATTTACACTTATTATAATGTTGGGATCTTTTACCTGTCTGCAATAAGGTTTTACAAACACCATACTTCAAGGTTATTTTACTAGGATCCATCATACTTCCCACAGATATAAGGAATATGAGATTTGGTAGATTAAGCTCATTATTGCATGATGAAACTAAAAAAAGGGAATAAATATCTAGGAGAGAATATAAGAATTAAATAAAACTAAACTAGAGTCTTCTAAAAACATAGCAATATTGAACTTGATAGTGAAACTATAAAGTCTTCTTCTTATTTTTCTCAAAATAGAATAGAAGTATGAACACTTCAATAGAGAGAGAGAAAGTACAAGTTTTTTCTTCTATTATTGAAAATTTTATCTATATTTCTCTTCTTCACACTCAAATACTCAAGAAAGACTTTTCTTTTACTTTCACAACGTTAGATCCATAAAATATAGTATTGGAAATAATTTGTATATTTTCTTTTCTAAAAAATACCTCAACAAGTGAATTCTCTCCCGCTTGAGAGTTCTCCTCCTAGGGATTCCTAGGGTTTGAGTTTTTTTCGCCCGAACGGCTTCGGCGGCTCCGTCTGCTTCGGTTCAGGTTTCGATTCTCTTCCTCATCGTCTTCGGGTCCAGTGACAGGGGCTCGGGCTTCCTAGGGTTTGAGTTCTCTCGCCCGTTCGGCTTCGGCGGCTTCGACGTCACCGATTTTGGTTTTGGTTTTTCTTCCTCTTCGTCGTCGGATCCAGTGACAGGGGCCCGGGATCCCCCTTTCCAAGCCGTTTTCGGCGCCTCCTTCCTCTGCTTCTCCCTTTCAGCTTACGGCCTCCGTTTCCGGCGTTTCGTTGGATTTTGGGCTTCATCCCCTCGTTCTCATCATCAGACGATCTTCTCGGTCTTCAAGCTGCCCTGCAGCGTTCCCCGTCCCCCTGGTCCTTCTTCCGTGCCAGATCTGGGCAGGGGAAGGCAGATTCGAAGCTCCCACCGCAACACGTAGAATCGCGAAGCTCTGTTCGCGAAGGGCCCCCCGATCGGCGAAGGTGCGGTGGTCTCCCGGGGTGCGGAGGATGTGGACGTGAAGAGGTCTTCTCCGGCGCGCAAGTGGGAGCATCTCGCAGCCCGACCATTTCTCGAAGCGCGAGGGGATTGCGCGACCCTGCCGGTGTTCCTTCGCGCACCTCCTGGATAGGAGATTAGCGCGCGGGGACTTGCGCGAGGGAATTTGCGCGGAGGAAAGCATCGCGCAGGCTGGCTGTGAAGTAAGGGGACTTGCGAGCGGGGTCTTGCTGGTGTGTGGGGTCCTGCGTGCGGTGTGAGGAGTCTTGCTGGAGCGAGGGGACTTGCACGCGGGAACTTGCGCAGGGCTGGATTTTATAACGCAGGGCTGGTTGCGTGAGGGGACCTGCGCACGGGGACTTGCCGGTGTTACCTCTGTTTGGTCAACCCCCCCCTAGGTGTTTACGTGGCATCATCATGGAGACGGATCTGTTGAACCAGTGGAAGAACCTCACTTTGACAGACAAAGAAAAAGAGCCACTTGCAACCCGTAGAAATGAAGATAACACTTTGACAAAACGAATGGCTTTATTAGTAGTCGGAAGAGTAGCGACCGAGGTACCTTTTAATCTAAAGGCCCTCAGGACCACTCTTCAAAACCTCTGGAAACTGGAAGCTGGAGTAGCCATCCGGGAAATTGAGAATAAACTCCTTGTTTTTGAGTTCTTCAGCGATAAAGACAAAGATAAAGTCCTCAGAGGACGACCTTGGTCCTTTGACAATCATCTCATCCTGATGGAGGAATTTAAAGGGGGTGACGAGATTCAGAATTGCACACTTACCCGATCCCCGTTCTGGATAAGAATTAAAGGAATACCATTCCATGGGAGATCAACACACGTGATGAAAGAAATTGGAGACCGGATCGGCCATTTCCTAGAATGGGATTGCTCGGACCCAATACAATGGGGCCCCTGGGTTCGAATAAAGACTGAGATCGATGTGTCTGAACCCTTAATGCGAGGTATGTTCCTAAAAATTGATGATTCCAACACCTGGATCTCGTTCGAATTCGAAAAACTACCAATCTTCTTCTTCCTTTGCGGACGTATCGGCCACATGGAGAAAGCGTGTGGGGCAAGGCCAGAGAACTCCACCGAAGCTATCACCTTTCAATACGGTCCGTGGCTTCGGGCCAAAACACACAGAGAGGCATATATCCCTGAGGCGGAGAGACAAATTGATCGGGACCGTCTCATTGCAGCCCATCTAACGCGACCGGAATCCGAACAACCTCCTATCATAAGGATGGGACCACCTGTCTTCCCTAAAGAATCCTCGGCTGAGCTTAGGGGAAATGGAAACGCCTCCCAAGAGATTATCGTCAGATGTAATGATGGGGCTCGGCAAGACAGTCACCCGACTCAGGGTATCACAAAATCTGACTTCGCTTTTACAGCACCGAATTTAACGTCCTTTACCTCAACTGGGCCGCTACCTAAACCAAAAGAACCTCCAGAGAAATTTCCGAGGCAGAAACCTGTTCCCTTGGATCCGCCTGAAGCTGAGCAAAGTCCAAATCGGTTCCCAACTGATGCCCTTCTGCAAGCCGATTCTGGGATGACTGAAGCCTCACTTTCAGGACATGTTACTCGTGGAACCTGGAGAAGGGCACGTGGCGGTGGTAAAGGCGATTGTCCAGGGAATCCCAAACCAGGAGATTTGAAACGGCAAAGCGAGTCCAGTGGTATGTACACCAGTCCTCCCAAAAGGAGGAAAGCACCAGGTACGTCATTTACCCCACAAGAGACAAAGGCGGAGGCGGGTCAGGCCCGGCCCCGCCTAGAGCAATGATTGCTTTATGCTGGAACTGCCGTGGGCTTGGCAACCCACGAACGGTTCGTATGTTCCAGCGCTATTGCGCTCAAAGTCGCCCTGATATGGTTTTCCTGTCCGAAACCATATTGGAAAACAAGGACATCACAAATCTTGCCCTAAAATGCGGTTTCCAGGGTTGTTTCCCGGTCCCCCGACAGGGTCATTCAGGGGGATTGTGTCTGCTCTGGAAGGATAATGTCGATGTTAGGCTCCTGTCGTTTTCCCAGCGTCATGTGGCTGCTTCCATTTGCGATCCCCACAACCCCACCTGGACTTTTGTGGGCTTCTATGGCTGGCCCTCCCAGGCTGAAAAGTGGAAATCTTGGGATCTTCTTTGCAAACTCCGCCGTGATCTGCCAAGCCCCATTCTGTTTGGAGGGGATTTTAACGAGATCCTCTTCCAGAAGGAGAAAATTGGTGGAGCTATGCGATCCTCCACGTCAATGTCTGATTTTAATGATGCGATCCTTAAGGCAGAGCTGATGGACCTGGGTTACACGGGTAATCCCTTTACTTGGTTTCGAGGCAGATATGATGGAACTCGAATCGCCGAACGTCTGGATAGATTCTTTGGCTCAATGGACTGGATGAGCCTCTTCAAAATGTACCATATCAGACATCTCTCGTTCAACTGCTCGGATCACTGCCCAATTGTCATTAACTATAACCATAATGAGCAAGTTACTAGTTACAGGAAACCTTTCAGATTCGAAAGCTTCTGGTCAAATGATCCCGAGTGCGAGGCGGTTGTCCGTTCAGGCTGGAAGAATGGGCAAGAGGATCTGAGAATCAACCTGCTACGAGTAGCATCTGATCTGAAGACTTGGAGCTATTCAAAATTCCGTCAGCCGGACCGACAATGCAATTTCCTTGAAAGGAAGATTGGCTACCTCCTTAGCAAACCCCCGTCTAGCAGCACTCTCTCCAAAATAAGTGAAACCCAACGAGAGCTGGATGTTGCCCTGCGCAACAAGGAAGGTTTTTGGGCTATGCGAGCGCGTGATATTCATATTGCAGAAGGAGATGCTAATACCTGTTATTTCCACCAGAAGGCTTCAGCAAGACGCCGGAAAAACTTCATTTCTGGCATTCTTAATTCAGATGGTAGTAAAGTGTCTGACATAGGGGGAATCCAAGAAGCCTTCCTGAGCCATTTTCAGAAACTCTTCTCTGCAGGCCATTCTTACATTTCTCCCGAGATCGAGGACTGCATCAAACCGGTGATTTCTGACGATATGAACAGACAACTTTCTAAAGATGTGACGAATGACGAGACTCTTAAGGCCTTAAAGCAAATCCACTCCACGAAAGCCCCGGGACCAGACGGATTCCACGCCCTCTTTTTCAAGAATTACTGGCACATCATCGGTCCAGACTTTTGCAATTTAATGCGGGATATTTGGGCGGGGAAAACGGACCTGTCATCTCTTAATGAAACTATTCTTACTCTCATCCCCAAGATGAAAAATCCGCAAGGGGTGTCGGATTTTCGACCGATCAGCCTGTGCAATGTCTCGTATAAGATCTTCTCGAAAATCCTGGCGAATCGGTTGCGTCCTTGGCTACCCGACGTCATTTCAGAGAACCAAAGCGCTTTTGTGGCAAAAAGGTTAATCACAGATAATGCCATTATCGCTCATGAAATTTTCCATTCCATGAAAACACGTACACGAGCGAAGAGAGGGATCATGGCGTGGAAATTGGATATGGCTAAGGCCTATGATAGAGTGGAATGGAACTTCCTCGAATTTGTGATGCTCAAGATGGGTTTCTGTACCAAATGGATTGCCATGATCATGCAATGCGTCTCGTCTGTTTCCTTTTGCATTAATGTCAACGGGGTGCTCACCCGAGGCTTCTCCCCATCCCGTGGGCTTCGCCAGGGAGACCCTCTTTCACCCTTCCTTTTTATTTTAGTGGCTGATGTGTTTTCTAACCTCCTTTCCAGGGCAGCCTCGCTTTCCATAATCCATGGGGCGAAAGCGTGTCGCAAGGGCCCTCCGATATCCCACCTCTTCTTTGCGGATGATTGCCTCCTTTTTTCTCGAGCTACCCCTAATGAGTGTACTGCAATCTGCCAGGCGATACAACAGTATGAACGGGCTTCAGGACAAATGATCAATCAGAGTAAATCAGAAATTTCTTTCAGCTCTGGAGTTCCCCAGCCGAAAAGAGAAGATCTCTGCTCTTTAGCACGCATTCCTGGGGTCGATAAGCACCAGAAGTACCTTGGGCTCCCGACGGTGGTTGGACGGTCAAAGAAAGAAATCTGTTCAGCTATTGTGGATCGAATTGACAGAAAAATACAAGGTTGGACCCCTAAAAAAATCTCCAAGGCCGGCAAGGAAATCCTCATCAAGGCGGCACTTCAATCCGTCCCCAGCTATTTGATGTCTATTTTTAAACTCCCTGACGTGGTGCTCTCAAAGATTCAATCCAGTATATCTAACTTTTGGTGGGGACGAAAGGACGGAAAAAATAAAGTCCATTGGATCGCCTGGTCTGCTCTCTGTCAACCAAAATCTGAAGGTGGTATGGGCTTCCGGGACCTTTCACTTTTTAATGATGCTTTGCTGGCTAAACAAGGTTGGCGTTTGATTCATAACCCATCATCCCTATGCACGCGTGTTCTCCGGGCTAAATATTTCCCACATAAGGATTTTATGGATTCCCATCTTGGCTATCGACCCAGTTTTCTCTGGAGAAGCATTTGGGGCGGTCGTAATCTACTGAGGAAAGGCCTTGGCTGGAGGATTGGGAATGGTTCCACGGTCAAGATTTGGACCGATCCTTGGCTTGTTGATCTGACAGGCACGAAGGCGTCATCCCCTGTTTTTCCAGGATCCGAACATGCCACAGTTCGTTGTCTTTTTGATGATCAAGGGGCGGGTTGGTGTCTGGAAAAACTCTTCTCCTGGTTTAATGAGAGGGATAGGAGAATTATTCTGAGTATTCCCTGTGTGTCAGATGCAGGGCCAGATCATCTCTACTGGACCAACGACAGCTCAGGTGAGTTTACAGTGAAAGCTGGCTACCGGCGAGCTCTTTCTGCTCAGATTCCAGAAGGAGACGCGAGGCCCTGGACATCAATTTGGAAGCTTTATGTTCCCCCTAAGGTTCGCTTTTTCTGGTGGCAGGTGTGCACTGGTATCCTCCCAACTAAGAGCCTCCTTGTATCCAGACACTTCTCAAACGACAACTCGTGCCCTTTCTGCCCTGCTGTGACTGAATCCCCTTTCCATGCTCTTGTTCAATGTCCCGGGGCTCAGGAGGTTTGGAACGGCTGGGGATCAACTGTCGAGCTGTTTCCGAACACCGCCTCAGATCTAACATCTCTCCTGATGCGATGGTGCTCCTCCTTTTCGCCGGCTAAAGCAGGTGCCCTGTGCATTGTGGCTTGGATTATATGGAATAGGCGGAACGAGGCCATTTTCAATCATTTCCGGAGGCCCCCCAGATTTTGGATTGACCGGGCATTGTCATGGATTGCGGTATGGCAGAACCACCCTGAACAACAAAGACTTTCCACCCACCCTCCTCTCCCCCAACATTGGTGCCCCCCACCGGAAGGGACTTTTAAGATCAATGTGGATGCCTCTCTCCCTAAGGATGGCCCAGTTGGACTTGGCTTACTGGCCCGAGACAACCTAGGAAATCTTATCGCTGCCAAATACGAAGCACGTTATGCACTGTGGGAGCCCTCAGTCGCGGAGGCCGCCGCCATCCTCGCTGGTTTAAACTTCGCAAAAGATTGCGGTTGGGATTCCATTCACATCGAATCCGACTGTCTCACTGTAATCAATGCCATCAATCTCACTGACGGCGGGCTTCAACCTTTCGGTCCCATTGTCCGGTGTATTCACTCGCGGAGACAAGGCTTCAATTCCTGCAATTTCTCATTTATAAGAAGGGAAGCGAATGAAGCAGCTCACAAGATGGCAGGCATTGGCCCTCCCTACGAGGATAAGCTTTGGTTCAATCATTTTCCATCGTGGTTATGCTCCTGTATTTCTGCTGATCTCCATCATTAATGGATCCGTCTTTTTTAGTCAAAAAAAAAAAAAAAAAAAATACCTCAACAAGTGGACTGAGCATTAAATTATTCTTGTATAATTTTCACTCAGTACTTGACACTTTTTTATATTTTATTTTACCATAAAGAGGTAAACCAATATTTAATGCATGCATGAAAACATCAATTTCCATTGAAATCACATAGATGGTAATAAATATCATGTTGAATAATGATGTAACAGATTATGGTTTACCAAATACCCAATTAAACTAATTTGAATTCACATAACTGAATTGATCCATGTATAAATTCTTTAAATAACCTATTTCATTATGTATCCAAATTACATAGGCATTCTTCACATAACCAAATTCCTTATATATCCTTCTTTCTCACATCTCCAAATTTGAAATAGCTGAATAATCCACGTATCTATTTTATACCATGTAGCTGATTTTATCACATATCCAATCATGTAGCCAATTACTCTATTTAACTGATTCACATAGTCATTTAATAAATATTTTCGATTTCTAACATTGTTGATTCATCAACGTAGTATTTTTTCACATAGACGATTTCATGATGTTGCTGATTCACATAGGCATTTCCTTCATGTAGTTTATAGACATAGTCAATTGATCAATATATCTAAATCTTCACATAGTTTATTTCCAATGTAGATGATTTTCCATACAAATGTAAATTTCAGGAAAATTCACAAATTTGTAGATATAATAGCAGAATGGATTAAATATTACTAATACCTTATGAGAACACTTATAAAAAAAATTATCAGTAACATATAAAGGGTATTTGAGATCCTAAAAACATTAAATGTATGGGATATGTTGGAAATAAATTAACAGTACAACGATTATGTGATAATAAATTTCATTAATATTAAAGACAATGAAAACATGTAATCATCAATTACTCGAAAGTTGGTTATAGGGAACCAAATCTAACACAATCACACTTACACTAGAGCCAAATATTACCAATATTTATTCCCATAACTCTCACATGATACTCATACCTCTACTGTGATATGAACTTCTTCAAAGGGTGCACAACATTTTCCTACTTGGATATGCTCACTCCAAATTCAACTTTTTGAAAAAAATCCCTAAAGAGATGAAATTATGAAGTATATGATGTTTTCATTGATATGACCTTGGCTCTTTAGAAAGAGCCAAAATTGCAGTATAATCAAAAGAAATTGCGATAAGGTATTGAATACTAGGTACAAAATCATTATTTTGGATAGAAATTCAAATCCAAACCACTTCCTTGGCTTCATTGGATTCCACACTATACTCAGAATCATCTTTAGAATCAACACCAAATGGCTACTTTGATCTCTTCCAACTCACAAATCCTCTATTGTTACTAATGACAGATCTAGAATATGATTTCAATTCATTTTGATCTTTATGAAATCTAGTAGCTATATAACCCCTAACGAACATCTCTTCATCTTTTCCATATACCAGGAATATATCCATAGTTATCTTCAAATACTTAAGGATTGTATTAATAATAGTATATTTCTATTCACTTGGTTAAACTTGATATTTCCTTACCCTGATAAACAAATTGTGAACATCAAAACTCATATATAAAATGGCATACATGATATATCCTATCATAGAAGTTTATAATATCATACTCATTCTCTCATATTTTTATTGTGTCTGAGGAAACATCTTCTTGGAAAGATGTTTACCATGTGGCCCTAAAACCAATCGCCTCTTAGATTGTTCCATACTTAACCTCTTCAATATCTGTTCAATGTACATACTTTAACTTAGTCCAAGTAGCCACTTTGATCTATCACAAATGATCTTGATCCCTAGAATATAGGGTTCTTTACCAAATTCCTTCATGGATAAACAATTTCTTAAATATTCCTTAAACTATTTTAAGGCTCATATCACATTTCCAATTTGTAATATGTTATCAAAAAATACTAAAATGAAAATAACCGCAATCCCACTAAATCACTTTTAAAAGCATGAATTACTTTCATTCTTAATGGAACCAAATTATTTTATAGCTTCATCTAACCAAATGTTCCATGAACTAGATAATTTATTTAATCCATAAATGAATATACGTAACTTTCACATATTTTTGGCATGACCTGGAGTCACAAAATACTTTGGTAATGTCATATACAAATTTTCATGAAGGTTCTCATAAAGGAAAACTGTTTTGATATCCATATTCCAGATTTCATAGTCATAGTAAGATACTATAACAAGTATAATTATAAAAAACATAAACATGTAAACTAGATAAAATGTTTCATATTAGTAAAAACATGACACAATTTAAACCCTTTAGCAACTATTTGTGCTTTATAGGTACTAACCTGACCTTCCATGTATAGATTTATCTTGAATACCCATTTTCACCCAACCGACTTTACATATTCTAGTGGATTTTTTAAAATCTACAAACATTTTTAGAAAATGGAATCCATCTAGGAGTTCATAATTTCTTACCATTTTTTAGCTTCTAATATCTATACTGCCTTGTTATAGGAGAGAGTTTCATTATTTTTAATCAATAACAAGTCACCATCATCCGTTAATTCTCTTACCTATCTGGTGATCCTATACAGTACTTTTGTTTCAGGAATAACATTTTCCATAGGGACATGAAGAATCTATTTCTATACTAACAATTGTGTGTCTTGAAAATAAACTTCATCAAATTAAATCTTTCTCCCACTGTCTTTCCTGATGATGTTCTCCCTCTCAAGAAATGTGGAATATCTTGAAAAAGTTATATTCTAGTTTAAAGGGTTTTATAGATAATATCCCCATATTTCCTTGAGATACCCTATAAAGATACACTTCGTGCCTCAGGGTTCCAATTTGTTTCTTGAGATATCTTTAACAAATGAATCACAAACCCATGCATTAATATGTGAAAAATGGTATTATTTCCACTCCAAAACTTAAAGGAAATACCATTTTCTAATTTAGTTGGTACTTTTTTAGTATGTATATTGTCATGTGTAATACATATCTGTAAAAGGATAATAGAATACTTTCATGGCTCATCATCAACATTACCATGTCCAGAAATGTATATTTCCTTATTTCGCTAAAACTATTATATTATGGCATGTAAGGAGGAGTGATTTGATAAAAAGACCCACACTCACAAAGAAATTTTATAAATTTTTTTTATGGTATCCACCACATTGATTCGATTAAAGATTTTTTATCTTCTTACCAAGATGATTCTCAACTTTATTCTTAAACTCATTGAGATTATCACAATATTTAGACTTATACCTCATCAAGTAAGGATAACCATACCCAGATATAAATAAAACACATATTTTAGGGGAATACACCACTAGATTCAATGTGAAAAGGTCAACAAAAATCAATGTTTTCCAATTCTAGAATCTATGTGGATATTTCACCATGACCACGAAATGGTGGTTAGGTAATCTTTTATTGTTAAAATGCATGACATATTTCAAGAAGTTTAAGCCCAAAAGAATCTAAGTAACCATATTTATAGAGTTTTTTTCAAATGGTTATTGATTATGTGACCAATATGGTGATTCCACAACTGTGTGTGGGTTGAGCCACATAAATTTTATTAGTTATAAATTGAAAATATTTGGTCTTAATAATTTAATACATAATGACCATTATTCAAATGTTCCATACCATAACATATATTATCTTTATAAAGTAGTACCCCTTATTTGAAAATCAAAAAATAAATTCATCCATGTCTAAAAAATAAACAAATATGACGTTCTTATCAAAACTAGGTACATAATTACAGTTCTTAAAAAAAATATTTCTTATTGTAAATTGTGAGGTGGAAGTATCCTATGGATAGAGTAGCCATACTAACCCCATTGGAATCCCATAGATCCACCTCTAATTGGAAAACTTTATAAAATATACTTAGATCCTATATTGGGTATGAAATGTGAGCACCACATATAGTATCTAGTACCCAAATTATATATATGGAAATATTACACTCAATAATGAATGGACCTAAAGATTACCTTTACTTATTTGGATGGGTTCAGTTCCTCTTATAGTGTCCTTTATTTCCACATACAAATCACACCACATTTTTCTCTTTTACTCACCACTGGATCTTCTTCTTCATGGAAGGATGGTGCTCTGGAGCCTTAAACATGGAATGAGTCTTTAAACCCTTTTCATTATTCTTCCTTTTATTATTTACCATAAGGACCATGGTTTTTTTGCCCTATGTCTTTATCAACAAGTAAAATAAGAGTGTGAAGTTACAAAATATCCTTCCTACAATTTCTCATATTATAATTCACAATGAATGCAGAGAAGGTTTTTAATAGTGAAGAAAAAATTAGATTTTTGTGAAACTCATTAGGGATATTAAACCCCAAGTTGTCTAAGCATTATATGTGTCAAATCATCTCGAGTACATGAGTCCCACCAACACTGAATCTCCAAACATGCACATGAATAATACTTTGGAGATCTCATATCTCTCTTATCTCACCTTCTCTTGATAGAGATCACAAAGGTGATATATGATACTATTTGTATCCATATCCACATCTTTCTTTCAAATGTCATTGGACATGGAGGATATCATGAAACATTGGACATATATTACTTTTTGCACATTATTTAGGCATATAGAAACTTCTTCCTCATTAGAATCATTATAAAGTTACTCAGGAAATGGGGTCTAATATGTATAATTTCCATTTGTGGTGTATTATAACACATAAGTGTCTATAACTTTACTATAAATTTTGTCCAGTGACAAGTTTATCCTTGTCTAGTTTGGATCATAATGATATGATGAAATTTGTGTGGTTTTCCATTTCTATAAAAACTTATAGAAGATTATTATTAGTTCCTTGATTACCAAATTAGATTAATAAATTTAAATTTTATTAATCTCACACTGTTTTTTTAAAACATAAAATCCTTCACCATTAGTTTCATAATATCCTATTGAATATATTTTATAGTGTAAAGGACCCATACTATCCTTATTATAACCTAGACATCAGCTTGACAAGTTATTTAAAGGGTCTTAGGCAAACATAACTTCATGAATACATTAACTCATAGTTCCTTGATCTATTGAGTGGAATCAACAATCCTGAAATCTTTGATAAATATTTCCTCAAGTTTTTCCTCTTAGTTACACTAAGTGATACTTGGGCAGTGAACACTTGGTGTGAACCAAGTTAATACAATCAAAAAATTTCATGCTAAAAGTTCTCTGATACTTGAGAGCACCCTCACTTGGTTCGATCAAGTATTTTTAACTATGTATTAAATTATAACTTATGTAGTATAAGTCTATAATGACTTAATATTTTAGTTGATGGATTTTTATTTTTATACGTAAAATCCTAGTTTTATCTTAGCACATTACTTGTTAATATTAAGTGGATTTTACTTATGTGATTCACCATGTTTGAATTGTTTTCTCATAATCTATTTTTATTTTACTTCATCATGCATTCTTGTTAATTCATTTATTATGTTATTAAACAAAATCCAAAAATATAAATAATTAACCATATGAATAACAAAAATGGAATCTAAGTGTCATGATGCAGATGTTCTCTAATGGTTGGTTTATCTAGTGGATGATAAACTAACCATTGAGCCCAGGAAAAAAAACTTGAACCATATCTTGGTTCATGTTGTAGAATTTAGACTTAGTTCCTATGTATCACCTCAATTAGTTTTTCTTCATCTTCATGAATCAAAATTCCTCTTCTCTCATGGGATCTCTATCCTTACATAATATTTTACTGAAACAATGGTGAGAGGATATAATTGATTGGATAGGGTGTTTAAATAAAATATACTATGGGAATACAATCCCTTATATAATTAGGAGGGAATGAATCAAAGACCACCATTTTAATTTAAATATAATAATAAATTAAAAGGATACTAATCAAATATATATGTCTGGTCTAATATCATGATCATCTACCAATATGCAATGAACACACATTTGAAATATATCCATTAATTACTTCTATAGTTCTTTAATTATGATAGAAATCCAAAAGTTAACTGAATAAATTCAAATTAGCTTAATTCCATCCTAGTATCATTAAAATTTCACAATTAATTATTTTAATAAAATTAAATTAAATATTTTTATTTAAAATTAATAGATTATATAAGTTTACTTGGAAGAAATGACATGTACTCATCTAGACTACCCAATACGATCCTTGTGCTTTTAAATTACCTTGTAATCCAATACAAAATACATGATAGGTAATTACTTGGTGTGTAATATCAATCAAATTAAACACAAAACACATGTGAATTATTTTCCATGTGATTCTACTTACACGTGTAAAGTGCACTATAAGCAAAGACCATGCAGAACTTTTATTTTTAGAATTTAATATAAAAATTAATTTAATATATTATCAATTATTCTATTACATGTAATATAATATAAAATAAATGAAAAACATAACACATGTCAATAGTTTTAATTATATAATTAATTTTCCTCTCTATGTAAAATTGATAACATTATTTGCAACAGACCACATGGCATGTTTTAGGTTACATAGAGTGTGTTCTCTTCTGCTAGTTTCCATGACATAGACATAGGGGCTGGGCATGTTTTCCTTCCAGAGAAGCATGTGAGGTACATGATGTTTAATATTCCTACATGAAAAGTTTCATAAATGTTACATAGTATTCCAGTCCTAATGTCATGTAGTATATACATGACACAATTGGACCCCCCATGTTCTCTATCGTAAGAACACAGGGACTACACATCATGTGCATCAGTTACACAATGTATTGTTATTAAAATCTAATTACTTCTTGTAAAAATATTTATAGATCAAATTTTATAATATTTGATCTAATATCATCATCTGGATTCAATATCCATGTGAGTTTCATGAGAAATACATGGTTTCATGACATGTATCTAAGTACACGATGTGTATTATTGTGATATATGACCAAAATTATTAGTATCTCCAGATAAAAGTTTCATATATTTATTCATTTTAATTTAACATATTTATTGGATATGTGAGTGAGAATGAAGAAAGGGAAGAAAAAATGATGTTCATATTTCAATATTGAATACGTATGAAGTAAAATAAATTGAAAATGCCTACCATTAAATTAACTATTAATAAATAATTATAAAATAACTGTGTAACCACTCTGATACCACTGAGTTCTAGGCCCTACAGAAGTGCCTTTTGGGATTGAAAAAATTGGATGCTTTTCATAATTATTGAATTATATAAGAAGTATACCATGAAAATATCATGATAAAAATAATTAATTCAATATTAATTAGCATGAAAACTGGAACTAGAAGATAAGGATCACCATAAGAAATTTATAAATAATTTAATGTATATCTATAATTACTTAAATTTTCAATTATTTCTCCATTGTTGATCTGATGGATTCAATATCATCATACCATCATTGAATTATAGTATCCAAGTGAAATCTCTCTCTAGTGGAGATCCACATGTTCCCCACAATCTCTAAACATCATTATTGAATTTTTGGATGCTATCACAGTGGATCCCAATCACTTGTGTCATTGATGGTTGATTGAAGTTGAATTGTAATTAAGTGTTTTCTTGATGGATTAGGAGATGAGGAGGAGAGTCCACACACTTGATATATAGAAATCACTCTGGGGTTTTAGAGAGATTCTCTCTATCAGTTGTTCACAAAAAATATCCCTTAGGAAATGGATATAACTAGATATGTATTAAGGAAAGTTTAGGGTATCCTAGTTTCATATAATAATCTTACTAATTCCTTAATTCCCAGTGAACCCCATGTATATATAATAATATGACTATTTTTCACTTTACATGTGCATCACCTAAGAATAAATAAATATGATTTATATTATTTCCAATCAGACCATTAAAATCAGTCCACTTATCCTCCATGAAATATAATGTACCTTGAATAATGAATATTTACTTAATAAATAAATACAACTTCATTTTTTTATAAGTATAATAAATATTATATTCTACAAACCTTGTCAATAAATATTTATTATTATTATTTAACTAGATTATTCTTTCAAATAAATTATGATTATGACTTTATGATCACAAAAATCCAAATAAATTTTATTCCAAAAAATAGGAACAATATTTATTCTTATATATTAATTTCATCATATAATTTAACCTATATTTTGGATTCACTTTTTATGTGACCCTATAAGACCCTTTCTCATAGAAATTAGGTAAAACTGTTTGAAGTGCAAGGTTAGAATTTAGCAACAAACCAAGACAGCCATAGAGGAAGAAGTTAATGTCATAATGATATAAAACCTCACATAAATTCTATCTATATAATATAAACCTTTATCATAATATCACTAATCAAATAGGTTTCAGGTTGGTGTCATCAACCTATGTTTTTGATGTATCCTTCTTTGAATTTCTAGAAATGAACATTCCCACTGAACACCGTAGCCATAGATTTATTTAGGTAGTACCATTACTATTAAAGGGCCAAAGATATTAACTTATTTCAAGGGTCAAATGTATAAATCATTTCTCACATTATCCATTAATTAAATACCCTTCATGAAACACCCAATGTATCATACTTCACTACAGACATATATCATTATATTTTTCATGAATACACCAAAGTAAGAGACCTATGATATTCATTAATAATAATCTGAGAGTATAATGATCAATACACATATCCATATATAGGAGCATATAATGACACATATAAATTTGTATTTCCTACTAGCGGGTCTTGTTCTCATAATACCCTACATTAGAAATTACCAAGGGAACACACCATGAGAGGGTGGCTCAAAGTCCTATGAGTCTCCACCCCCTGATAGCCAATATCATTTATGTCCTATTAAATGATATAATTTTACTATAGAACATATATATTTAAGAATTTTTTCATGAAACCTCCATGTTCTAATCATAGTGGGGAACTATTACGACCATTCATTATGACAAATATTTTTAGAACGTTATCACATATTATTCCATACAGAGGAAAAATCAGGATGTGATAAGAAACTTCATTAATATTGAAGACAATATATACTTGTAATCATCATGTACTTTGAATTTGGTTATAGGAAACCAAATCCAACAATATTGAAACAAAAATAAACACATATAAACACACATATTTACCCACACACACATACATAATTATATTTCACACATACATTCAAAAATATTTATATATTTTTATTTATTTACATAAATTAGAATATACACATAAATATATATTTTTTGTTGACACACACATATTTATATTTAAAAATTACTTGTATAAGTATATATATATTAATGATTTTTTATAATGTAAATAAAATGGATAATTTTTTATTTTAAATAAAATTAATAATTAAAAATTATTTCCATATACTTTATATATTTAAAAATATAAATATGTATAAATATTTATTTTTAAAGTTAATTTATTATATGTAAATATATGTATATATATAAATATAAATAACACTAAAATTTAGAAAAGTTAAAATTTAAACACTATAATATCCATATGAGTGTAAGAAATGAGAATAAGTTTAGATTCCATTGAAGAAACAAGAATACCTCACTAAATGAGGTTGAAATTCGATGAAATGTTCAAAAATTAAGGTACCCTGAATAAATACTCATTTTTGGAGGTCTTATTGGCCTTTTTGGCTTAAAAAAAATGAAAACTATGCCCCCTGGTCACCATGTCATATATGTTTTCATGAGATTCTATTTGATATGTTATAGAGCCCAAACAGACTCCCAAATCAAAAGTTAAGCCCATTTGAAGTTCAAGTAATGTTTTCAACTCATCTCAGATAGTTCATTAATTTATTAATTTTTTTATCACCCAGTTATTATTAAATGACTATTACTTAGTAATAATAATCAAATTATTAGTTAGTATTAATTTTTTATTTTTTCATAAGCCATTTTTTCATTAAATATCTTATATATTAAGTGTAAATACATATTTAGTCTTCTATAAATAATATTTTAAAAAATATATTATATTTATATCAATATAAATATATTTATACCCTAACATATGAATTTTAATTATTTTTATGAAATATACCTTTTATTAGAACTAAAAAACAATGATAAGGGTTGCTTGTTATCAGTTCTAGGAAAATTTTAATAAAGGTGAACTTTATTTGTGATAAAAAAGAGTTGAAAAAGGTGATATTTTATCGTTGTTTTTTAGCACTTAAAAGGTCCTCTTTTTCAGTGTTTTAACTGGTGCTGGTAAAGACACAACCTTTATCAATGATTTTTTAGCACTGATAAAGGGTATCCCTGAATATATCCCGATCTATTATAGTTCCTTTAGGGTCTTATTAATAGTGGTTTCTAAAGGCTTATCAACTAGTCAAAAGTGATTACATTACCATATCTAGATTATAAAAGTGATTAATTATAGGGTATTTTTTCATATTTTCAACCATCCCTTGAATTTTTTAGAAGTAAGGAATCATGTTTGTAGTCATAATTAAATAATAATAAATAATATTTTTATTTAATTTAATAAAAAAATTTAAAATTATAATTTAATCTATCATACTTTATTTTAACACATATTTTTTTACTACAAATACCAAATCATTTGACAATTTTTAGTTCTATTTTTTTGAAAAATCAAACACATTAACATTATTTTGATTATTTTATGTGTGTTTATAAAGGTTAGGAAAATTATAAAAGTATTTTTGATCATTCAAAGATTTGTGAACATCAAATTAATATGTAATTTTTTCTTATTTTTCACAAATGAATTAATATTTGGGGTTATAAATTATCATTATAGTCTAAGATCATTTTCCTAATTTTAATTTTTTGATGAATTTTCTCAAGTTAAAAAATAGTTAAAATCATAAAAATATATTTTATATCATTTTATATATATTACATGTAAAATTAATGTGAAGATAATTCCTACAGGTCAATTGTTAATCAATGGTCATTTTATAAAAATTACATAAGAATCAACACTCCTTTGATCAATTTTAATCAGTTTAAAGATATTCGTATATAAAAAAAGTTATAATTCAAAAAATACACATTGAGTCGTTATAATATTATAGAATACTTAATTGATATATTATTTACTCCAATAAGCCAAAACTTAATAAAATATGGTTGTCCTAACTTTCCATGGAAACTCAAGCTCATTTGTTTAGTTTCAATCCATTGAAGAACTTTTATAAATTAAAAGGTTTAAAATTTTAAAATAAACTTTTTATCCTTTCAATAACATGTAAAGTTTGATAAATATGTGCTTTATTGATCACATCATTGAACACATAAAATTTGTTTTTAATTTACTTGGTTTGTAGTGTAGTGTAACTTTGTCAATTTCCCAAAAAATAAAATTTTCAATTAATTGGAGCTCGTTGTCTCTTGTGAGATTCATAAAATAAGGAATAAGATGGGGTTTTTATGATTTCTAAACAAAAATTAGATCCAGTTTAATAAATGAGAGAAACTTGTTGGAGAAATCTAAATCATCCTGAGGAAGTTTCAAGTAATGCTCAATTCTCATCGCTCTCAAGGTATTTGAGATTGATATTTTATTACTTGATTCATACCACATGGAACTAGAATTGTGTGTGAGTTCCTACTAGTTTAACAACTTGGATTTTCTTAATCACAAAATATTGACTATTGGTGACTTATTAAAATCAATAAAAGGGTGTTAATGTAAGATATGAACTCATCAAGACATCATATCAACAATGTGATGTGATGACATGATTTATATGCTTTTTAAAAATTTTATCATGAAAAAGAATGCATATTCATGAGTGTTTAATTCATGATTTCATCATACAACATAATCTGTAATAACTTCCATTAGAAGGAAATGGATAGAGAAGAAATAAATGAATAAAATTATCCCATGATTCATTTTATTCATGATAGCATGATAATTCTTGTTTCCTTGATTCATATGTTGGAAAAATAGTAAAAACATATAAACAAGAAAGGGTATTGAATAAAAATATATCAAAATGCTAAAAATTCCATTATCATACTAATAATTACAGACAATGAGATCATGATTACAATAAGGAACCTATCCTAGATTTATCACTAAGAGGTTTATAAGTACATGATGTGGAAGAAGAAAAAAATGGATGAAATAATATCTCAGGATTCACTAACCAATACCCATGGATATATTGACCTTGAAAATGAGGCATGAAGTGCATTTAATGATACATTTATATATTAAATCTATGAGAATTTAAAATCTGTAGGTGTAGGTGTGTTGAAAATGATATATTTTCCACCCAATTGATTGAAATGAAATATTGAAATATAAAATTAATAGTGACTTGAATGTTTTTATAGATGTTGGATTCTAATTATCTTTCAATATAATTAAAAATAATCCCTACTATATCCTCTTTTCTCATGTTATATCTAGAACACTATAGGTGGGTAGAATCATTATCAGCTATAATTGTTCTTCTTTATGGTCCTCAAATTATCCTTTTGTTATTAGATACAAACTTCTTTCATATTTAGTGAGTTTAATCCCCATGACTCATGAATCCTAAAAAATTATTTTTATATAATGAATCTTTTTAATAAATGTTATAATTAAATAACAAAACTGCTACCAATTTTTTCCATTTTGTGAAATGATCCAATTTTATGAAATAATACCAAGACATAATAAACATAAATTTTTGTCATTAAATGATAAAAACGTGATGGGAATTATGATAAAAATTATGAATAGAATCACATGTCAAATCCCTTACACTTAATATTTTCACTTTGGTAAAAAATCATATATCCAAATAAAAATATAAACCTGAATCAAAAGATAGAAAATTTCAAAAGTTATTTACAAAGTAAAATAATTTTTGTCTTCTTTATGAAATAAAAATACCTTTTAATTTCCTTATCTCAAATTCAAATTTTCCAAAATTCATTCATTCACCCATGAAACATGTCTTTACATACCTTATAAAAAATATATGACACTCTTCTCTTAAATGGGAAATATATGAAACATTATTCTTATCTTATAATAATGAGAATCATGCCATATGACTTGTAAAATATTAATATAAGGACCTAGGCTTAAAAAATTACATAATCATTATTTAATTCAATAATTTCAATTTATTTAAAATTGAAGACCTTTTCAGGTTTAGAGCTTTAGAGAATTAGGACATAACTTATACATAACAAAACCATAACAATACAAAGTGGAAACTTACAAACAATATCCATTTTTGTCATAATATAAAACATTTACAATTAACAATAATCACTTTTATGAAAACTCTTCACAAAATTCAACTTGACATCTACAAATCCTCACTCATCCTTAAGTCCTATGAACAACATTAAAAAACCTGGGACGATCATAAAATCTCAGTTAGGGATATAAAAATAAGGAAACCATTAGTCCATTAATTAACATTAAAACCAATTAAAAAAATTTTATAAAGTAATATTTTCTTGCTTAATAATTAGTACACACTTTAATTTTAAAATAATCTCATTTCATCTTTTTTTAATCACAATATAACCATAAAACCCATAACAAGAATATAAAATACATAAAGATAACTTGGGTCATAATTATACTTGTCAGTCTTATAAATGGAATAACCAGGAGATCGAATTCTATACATGTCACTCTTACAAATGGAATACCCATATGGATGACTTTCATAAGCAATGAATTTGAGTTTATAATGTAACTATCCTTCCTTGGTTTATCATAGAACCACCCATCCTTGGTTTATCACATAACCACCCATCAAATTTCCAAGTACTATTATATCATCATAACACATAAAATCTTGAAAATTTTCAACATGACACTATTAAAATTTCATTTTCATTCATAAGAAAAAATTTCATGTTATCGAAACAATAAATCAATTTTCAAAACCCATTTTTAACAAAAAATACCCATAAAAGGAAAAGAGTGCTTTCATTTTTTTAATAAAAACATGAAGACTCCTAGAAGACTCTAAATATCAAAATAAAAATAAAATGTATTTTATAATCATTTTATATCCATATAAATAAACTTGTAAAATAATATCATAAATATTGACAAGGATACAAAGTTATGAAAAATAAGTCTTTAAACACACAAAGTGTCTCATACCACTTTTAACATTTAAATCATACACCCCATGCAATAATAACATTTAACAAAACATAAAATAACATGAGAATAAATAAATTCATGATATTATATATAAAATTGGATGTATATACACCTCATAAAGTAAGGTGGTTGTATAACATAAAGATATGCCTAAATTAAAGGATATTGATATGAAGTAACTTACCTTGAGTCTGATTCACAATGTACATTGTTTATCTTCCTCTTCTTCAGAAGATATCCTTTAATTAATATATTTACACATCTAAGGAGGGTGTTATTCCTAAACTAAGACCTCTATAATGTAGAGAGGGATTCAAGGAAGGGATTTGAGTATATATTTTACGATCTAAATAAGTTTTTAAGTGTATTAAAATGGGAAGAATGGGTTCCCTTTTATAGCAGAGGGGATGATCACTCTTGGAGTTCTTCAAAACATTAAATTAATATAAATAAATTTTCAATTTCAAATGGATCAAAAATGATTTATTTCAAATATAGGATGATTATGGGTCGAAATCCATTCATAAAATTAAAATTAAACAAGTTTTTATTATTTTTTAATCCTTATCTTCTTTTAACCCTTATTTAACCTTTTTAACTCTTACTATGATATCATGTGATTTAAACTTTGGGAGTTAATATAATTACTATAAAATGCCAAAAAAATACTAAATGAGTAATTTTTAAAATTTTAAGACTTATCCCAATCAGTTGAAAGGAATGGATATTTTTATGATTTTCATCATTTTAAAAAATATTATTTATTTTAGAATAACAATAATATCAATTTCGATACTATTCATTACTTGATTTTTAAAAAATATCATAACAACAATATATATTTGAACCAATAATTCTAAAACATCACTCACATGTTAAATTAAAAAACTGAATTTGTGGATGAACTTAATAATATCACATTATGTATTTTTTTAACTTTAATATAATTTATTTGATATTTCCTTCAATTAAACAATTACTACATCATCATTGTGTCACAAATTAATTTAATTATTTTATCACTAAAAATTATAAATTAATTACCATGATAAATATAAACATTTTAAATTTCTAAATACTATTTATATTCTAATATATCCTCTATATAATCCCGTATTAAAATAATTTTTTATGATAAAATCAATAGTATGACAAAATTGACAGTGCACCAGGGCCTGACTGCTTTCCTGGCTCGTTTTATAGAGCCTCATGGGAGGTGATTAAAGATAAAATTGTGAATGAAGTTCAAGAATTATTTTGTAGAGGAACCCTTCCCTATGTTGTAAGCACCATAACTTTGGTGCTCATTCTGAAGGTCAAGGACCCCTCCCCCCTCTTCTATTATCATCTTGTGAGTATGTGAAACTTCCCCTACAAAATCCTTTCAAGTGTCATCAAATCGAGGAAGGCCATGCATATACCCAGGTGGACTTCAAGGGAGAAACACAGTTTTGTGAGGGGTCGTTCAATTCAGGGGGAAATTGCTCTGGTATAGTAAATGCTAAGGGACTAGAACCACAAGACTTACAGTTCCAACATGGCCATCAAACTTGACATGCACTAGGTGTACGACCTCATGGAATAGGGGTTCATCAATAAGGTCCTCGCAAGTGTGGGCCTCTCTCTTAAATCATCAGATATCCTCTTCTTATGTTTTAGCTCATCATGTATGGATGTATCTTTCATGGGGCCTTGATATGGATTCTTCAAGTCCACCCGAGGCTTGCATTAAGGTGACCTGATCTCCCCATCTATTTTCATCTTAATGAAGGACACATTATGTTGCCTCTTGGAAGGAAGTATCTTGAATGGAAGTATCATCACCTGTAGTAGGAAAATTAACATCCCCTCCATTTGTCACTTGATGTTTTTAGATGACACAATAATTTTCTTGAATTCAGGGAAGATATCCATGTGTGAAATCTAGAGGGACCTAAAAGAATATTGCTTTTGGAGTGGTTAGGTGATCAACCACTCCAAAAGTAATATTTTCCTCTATAAAAAATGCGTGGAAGGACATGACACTCTTATATGCTGCAGAATGAACATGAAACCTGGTCATTTCCCAATGGGATTTTTGGGCACCCCAATCTCTTCAGGTAGATGCATATTAGAGACTTTGATCAAGTGGTGAGTAGGATTACCAGACACATCTTCAATTGGAAGAATCAATTCCTATCATTTGGGCGATGCGTTTCTTTGGTAAAAAACATCCTAACTTCTATACTGGTGCATGCGCTGGCTTATACTAATGTGTCAAAGGGGGTCATCAAATAAATTGACAAGGTTCTAGCTAGTTATTTATGGGACACTCTATCATAGTGGAAGATAGACATGGTGTACTAGGATAGGATGGAACATCCTATTCATGATGGGGAATCAATGTTAGGAGCTTAGGGGGAACATTACGGTGCATGTATGCCAAACTTTCTTTGGAAACATTATAGAACCAAAACCTTTTGGGGAGAACTATGTCTCAAATTTATGATGTAAACGTGGATACATAGCATGTTTAGGGATCACTACTGTGGAAATTGGTTTTTTACCTTATCCCGAGCCTCCTTCAGCACTCCCATTGGATTGTAGGAGAAAGAAATATTCTATTCTCGAATCACAACTAGGTGGGTTCTATATTTAGTTTACTGGGATGTCTGACCCCAACGATCACCTTCAAGGAGGCTAGCTAGTACCCATATTTCACCAAGACAGTGATGGACACTAACCAACTTTCCATCCTTGACTCAATCATGATCACCCCTGAACTGAATAAATGCGTCTTCACCCCTCCCACTCCATGAAGTTCACTAAAGGTGACTTTTGTAGGATATATACACCCTGGGCGCATGAGGTAGGATACTACTTTCTTATTTGGAGAATACAGAATTATGAGACTCATTCTAATGAGAGGATCAAGAGAATGGGCGTTAGTTTTGCCTCCTAGTTCTAGTACTGTAAAAACAAGTGGGAAGGGAATTTTGATAATATTTTCCTTGAAGGTGAGTGGGATCGCAATGTTTAGAAGTTCTTTAGAGAGTTCATGGATATCTATTCCTTCATCACCAGGGATTCCACTTTTTGGAAGAGGTGGTTTCAAGGGTCATCAGGTAAAGGACTTGAAAGGGTGGAAAGGTCTATCATCCTCAGTGCAGGATGATGGTGCCTTTGGCATGCATGAAACAAGGTGAGGTTTGAGGGAATGTCCTCCACAGGATGGTCCATCATCGTGCGAACAAAATGATTTCTAATTGACTTGGTCTCCATTTTTGAGAACTGGTGTGAGGCCCCCTCCCTGCATATCCTGCAGGTTAGTTCCCCCATGGATGCTGCTCAACTAGACAGAAAGAGGGGTATGTGGGTGCAGTGGATTCCCCCAACCTCTATCCTCAAGCTAAATACTGATGGCTCCTATTTAGTGGGGGACATGTGTGGTAGTGGTGTTTTCTGCAACTCAGATGGGAGTGTGTTCTAAGACTTCACAACTCACTTTGAGAGTGGCACAATTATTCAAGTGGAGGCCAATGAATTACTCACGGGCCTCAAACTTTGAAGTTAGAAGAACATTTGTCTAACCCAAGTGGAAACCGACTCGAAGATCATTTGTGACTCTATTATGGACAGAGTCTCAATTCTATGGTCAGTTACCTATATCATTAGGAAATTTAAACTACTTCTCAGTAGAAATATTTAGGTCACCCACACATGGAGAGAGGGGAACAAAGTCATTGGTCACCTCACCTCCCTGGAAGTCTCGGGATCTCACCTGCCTTCTCAATGTCACCTACATAAATCCTGAAGGGGTTAACTTAATTCATGGGGATTCCCTTGGTCTCCACTATTTTAGACCCCCATAATCTTTGTTTCTTTGTACTTTTCTTTCTTATTTGAATAAATATAATCGCATTATGATGATATTCTCATCTAAAAGGCCATAAATGGTCTCATAACCGAGATTTTAATGATTAGGGATAAATCATACTCATCCGATAGAATTAAGAAAAGTGATAGGATAATTTTTTTAATATTTATAATATTAATTTTACCCTTAATTACTCGATTTACCCATAACTGTGGTAATAGAAAAATTACTAAAGTTTCTATTCAAATTGTCCAAAATTTAAAGGGACCTATTTAATAAATTTTTAAATTTTGATTCCAAATATGGAATCCAGTTCTCAAAATTTAAAACATGTAAATTTCAGGAATTAAATAAAAATTAATCCCATTGATAGAATGAGAAAATGAGTTTTTAAAGTCAAAATTTTCAAAAAATTGAAATGTTTTTATATCAAAATTCAATGTGAAACTGATTAAAATTATATAAATTTGATTAAATGATAAAAAATTTATTTAATTATACTTTAAAACCATTCAAATATATAATTAAACACTATGAATAAATTTTATGAAAAAATAGTTTTGAATTAAAATGTAGTATTTTTTCACTATTCATCAAAACATAAAACTTGTCACAAAATGAGTCTGGTTGAAACTAATACTAGCACAAAATACAGCCCATGAAAAGTCCCTAAGGAAGGTCCATATCCCCATTTCCTGGAAAAAGTTCCTGGGTATTAATAAATTTGGTTTGGGAATGATTTACCCGAGTATGAAAGCACACAACAATAAAAACACCCAATAATATGAATTTGAAATTTTTATGCCAAACAAGACTTAACAAAAACCAGATTTGAATACATGGTTTTATGAAAATTAAAAGAGGTCCATGATTAAATAAAAAAAGTAGCAAAAAATCCACAAATACTTCACACAACAAGGGTTTGTCACCCCCCGAGCCGTCTCCACAAAACCACACCATAAGAGGGGACTAACAACCTGAACCACCTTCACTCAAGGATTTGACTTTACCCAAGTCAAAAATAATAAATTATAATTACACCCAAAGGGTTTAAGTAGGGTTTTAGACTGATCCCAATAGGATACCACCCAATTATTCCAAAGAGTATGCAATACAAGTTGAAAATCATGCAGTTTTAATAAGAAAAAACGACGATAACTTCCAAGAAATGAAACTTCCAATTGTAAACAGTTTTCAAAATAAAACTTTTATAATGTTAAAAAATTTCAATAATTCATGTTAGATAATATAATTTACATCCAAAAACACCCTAATAAAATGGTAAATACCACAAATCCAATTTGCACCAAAACTGGGAACACCCCTAGGCACTAGATATTCTTTGGCCCTATGTACCTCGTACCTTGGTGTAAAAATATCCATGTCACAATCCTTTCCCAAGAAAAATCCACTAGTAGGGAATATAACCATAACCTAGTTATAAACAAACATAATCAACATAGTTTATTTAGAGTTTTAGTGATCCAAAATGCTTTGTTAAACAGGGACAAAACCCATCAGGATCACTCGTCGTACTAGTACATATCCGCCCACCTAGGTACCCAGGATTCCCCCTTTGTGTTCAAACAATTTCAGCATGCCACATAAATATCTTTGGATATAAAAACACCACTAACTATCATGTAAAATCAATAAATTGTCTATAAACACTTTATACCACTTTAAACACATAACAAAACATTTTTATTTTTGATAAAATGACTTCTCAAAATGTCACATTATTTTGCACCCAAAACTCCTTGAAATACACAGTTTGCACAACATGTGAACACTTATAAGTCAAAAAAAAAGAAATGGAAACCCAATAAATTTTCAATTAAAACAAAAAAATTGTTATAGGGCTTCCCCATATTAACTAATAAATGATAGCTTTATAAAACATCTATTTTCACACAAACATGACATTTAAATTCCATATGCTTCACAAACATCATTAAAAAAAGTTTTCGCAGCAAAAAAAAAAGTATATAAACATTTAAATAATTATTTTCAACCCTAATAAATTTAAATAAAATCATATATGTAATTATAGGGTATCCTCAAATGAACCAACAAGAGATTTCTATTTAAACCCACCAATTTCACATGAAAATGGAACTTAAAATTCATTTTCTTTAAAAATAACACTAAAACCAATTTTTTCACCAATAATCAAATTATTTAAACATTAAAATGTTATCAAGACAAAAATATAAGTCACAAGGATTTCATACACAATGGAATAACCTACCAAATTTGTTAAAACCTTGAATCCTTTGTGCGAAAACTCAATCGCCCCACCGCCACACCTCAAAGAAGGTAGATCAAGCCTAAAAATAGAATATTGGACAAAGAAAACCCAATGTTAAACCCTGGGTTCAATAAAATACCCTATGGTAATTTGGGACTTCAAATAAATTGAAATAAATTTCATAGAAAGGGTAGGAACTAAGAGGGATAGACACTTACTTGAGATTGTGTGGAGTTCTTCCACCAACCCCCCCTTCAAAATGGAGTTCAAATGAGGGTTTGATAGGATTTGAGGGCTTCCATGGATGAAATGGTCGAATGGGGGAATAAAGTGGAGAGTCATGATAAATACTGAGAGGGAAAAGAAGTAATTTTAACACATTTTTAATGACCTAGACATGGGCACATAGTTTTTATGCATGGTTTGGAAAACCGTGAACCTAAAACATGCACCCCCCTTTCTCCCATAAAAACATCATCAAAATCCACCAAAATTTGTGGGGAATTAGGGGGGACTTAGGGGGGATGTTAGGATGAAAATATAATAAATATAAATACCTTTAATATAGAACTTGGGTGTGATAATTATCCCCACCATGAGAACTTTATGTCTTGGAAAGTCGACTAGAGTCTTGATCAGAAAAAAATAATGGGTATTCATCCTCAACCCATGAATTCTAATCCCAGGTCTCATGTGTATCAATACCATGATTCCAACAATCTAGGACCAGCATAATTGACTTCCATTGAAGAACCTTCTCTTGGGAGTCCATTATTTGCACTGGCTCCTCAAAAATCAACAAGTCAAGATCTATCTCCAGTTCTTCCCAACTCAGCACATGAGATGGATTCGGGTTGTATTTAATTTACTAAGAGACATGGAATACATCATGGATGGTTGTCAACTAATAATGTAAGGCCAACCTATAATCCACCTTCCAATACACTCAGTGATCTTAAAAGGGATGAAATATCACGGTGTCAACTTCCCTTGCTTCCCCAATCGACGATGGCCTAGATGAGGGACCACTTCCAAGAATACCCTTTCACCCACATAAAACTCTAGGTCTCAATGCCTCCGATCAGTATAAGCTTTATGGTGACTCTGAGCTATCAAAAATCCCTGCTTTATCAATTTTACTTTCTCAGAAGTCTCTTTCCCAAAGCTCTGTCCCAATAGTGAAGGCTCACCTTCCTCAGTCCAACATGGGGGGGGGGGGACCGACAAGGCTGACCATAGATCACCTCAAAAGTGGACATTCGAATCTAGGATTTCTACCTGTTATTATAAGAAAACTCAACCAATACCAAATGGCTATCCCAAGAACCTCCAAATTCCAAAACACATGCACATATTATGTACTCCAGAATCTGATTCGACCACTCTATATGACCATCCGTTTGAGGATGGTATGCCATGATTATTTTTTTCTGTGGACTCAAGGCCTTCTATAGGCCTTCCGAAATCCAATATGTGAATCAAGGGTCTCTATCTAAGACAACTACTGACAACACACCATGGAGCCTTACCACCTCTTGAAGATACAAACAAACCAAATCATCCATTTTAGCTGTATCTCTAATTAGAATCAAGTGATATGATTTGGTTAGATGATCTATCACCACCCAAATGGAATTATTACCCTGAGGTTTATGAGTTAAGACAATAATGAAGTCCATGGAAACCTCGTCCCACTTCCAGGTAGGAATGGGTAATGGATGGAGCAAACTAGAGGGCCTTTAATGCTTTGCTTTCACCTACTGACATGTGTAGCATCTCGACACGACGTCTTTGATTCCTCGTCTCATACTAGGACCCAAAAAATACCGACAGACATCATAATAAATCTTCTTGGAAACCTTACAGACAACCCATTAAGACTGGTGGCTATCCTCCATCACTACCTTCCATAGAGATGACGACACTATTGAACGACCCTTGAAGCACAAGATGCCCCTTGGAGAGGATGAACAATCAGAGGACGTCTCCCCATCATGAAGAAACAGCCTCGACTGTGGACAAATCTCATCACTAGGCTATTCCCCCTGAATCAACTCCAATAGGGAAGGAGTCAACTGGATGCTCTCCAATAATGCACCCCCATTTTTTTTCCTTTCTTTCCATATGCATCTGATAAAAGAGCCCCATCAAAAACTAAAACCCTTCTGCTAAAGGTGTTGGCCCCCACATTACCCTTTCCTAGGGTATATAAAATGTTGAAGTAAAACCCCTGAAAGTTCTCTATCCAACGACATTGCCTCAAATTGAGGTTCTTATATGAGAAGAAATAGGCCAAGATTTTTGATCAAAGTAAACCAAAAACATCTCCCCAAAGAGGTAGTGAAGCTAGGTATTTAAATCATGCATAACCGCTACCAATTCTATGTCATGTGTTGGGTAATTCTTTTCGTGTGGTCAAATTTGGTGATAGCCATATGCCACCACATGATCATCCCACATAAGCATGCACCCGAGACCCATACCAAAAGCATCAAAATAGACAACTTACCCCTTTCCATCCTCTAAAAAAATCATCATGGGGGTGGTAGTCAACCCAAACTTTATCTCCTCTAAGGATGACTTACATTATAGGGCCCATACATACTTCACCCCTTTCCAAGTGAGCATGGTCATCTGTGAAGCAAGCCGATAGAAATCCCAAATGAGTCGCCTATAATAACCATATAGGATAAGGAAACTCCTGATCTTGAACACCTTTTTCGGTTGTTCCCATGACATGACTGCACTGATCTTCTTGGGGTCCACTGAAACCCCCTACTCTGAGATCACATGCCCCAGAAATTTTACCTCCCTAATCTAGAAAGTGCACTTTGAAAACTTTACATAGAGGCAGTGATCCGGAAAAGTGCTCAAAACGATACTCAAGTGATGTTCGTGTTCCTCCTCAGAGCGAGAGTATACGAAAATATAATCCACGAGCACAACAACAAAATAATCGAGATATAGATGGAACACCCTATTCATGAGTGCCATAAAGACCTTTGGAGAATTGGTCAATCCGAAGTCAATGACGAAGTACTCGAAGTTGTCATACCTGCTCTAGAAGGTTGTATTCGGGATATATGCCTCTTTCCCCCTGAGTTGATGGTTTCCCGAATGTAAGTCTATTTTTTAGAACCATATTTCCTCCTTCAACTGATCAAACAAATCATCTATTCTAGGAAAATGGTATTTGTTCTTAATTGTTACCTTATTCAGCTTCCAGTAGTCAATGCACAACCCGAGGGATCCATCAACCCTTTTTGAGAACAACACAGGAGAGGCCCAAGGGGAGATGCTCGAGAGAATTAATAATTTGGATTCCAAATAATTCAACTTTATATTTAATTATCTCAGCTCAGTAGGGGCCATGTGATATGAGGGAAGAGATATCAGTTGTGTTCCCAACGCCAGATCAATAAAGAACTCCACATCCCGCTCTAGGGGAAAACCTGAAAAATCATCCCGGAATACCTCTATAAACTCATTCAGTACATGAGGTAGTGAACCTTTAGGTGAAATACCATAATCCTCTAGCATGACTGAAAATAAATGAAAGACAAGAATTACCAACTTTTGGAGTGAAGGTCCTGTGCGACCTGACCGAGGATCCCATTCTCCTTGAAAATCTTGACGACTCTCATTAGGTGCTGTGAAAATCACTCGCCGCCTGTAGAAATCGATGTGTTCTTAGAATTTTACTATACAATACATTATAATTATCATGTAAAATCATCCATATCTAAGACCAAGATGTCTCACTCCATATCAATCCCTAAAATGGAGAGCACACACGATAGGAACCTAAGACCCTGCTCCTTCTACTTTCCCAGCGGCGTTACCAAATCCTTTGCAAAAGGAAACAACTCGGTCGGAAAATTAAGTGTTTCCAAAAAACAGGAAAAAATGAATGAAATAGAGGCAATATTATAAAAAAGATCAGCAGCTATAGAATATGTGATCAAAACGGTACCTCGAACTGTCGATGGTACCAACTCTAATCCCGTTGGTGGATGATCCACCATATGGACATGTTCAGTCCCTACCTGAGGATGAATGTTAGTTTATGGATGTGACCTAAAATAGATCTTCCCAGAAGATGACATAGCCCTACCACCACAGCCACCAAATCAAGATCCCCCCATCCTCGATGGCTCTGACCGTGCTGGCACTCCTCTTGAAGCTGCTAACCCTACCCCACTCTGAAGTGGGAATGCCACCCCACAAAAGTTCTTCAAGTGACCCATAACTCCACATTGGTAACAGGGATTCATAGGAAGTGGTCATGCTGGTCGGATGTTCCCTGGACTCCCACACTAGTGGTACAAGACCGATCTCGCATCAGAATCCACAGACTAAAACTGACTGGAAGAGTGGCCCAAACTATCACCTACCTTCTTCACCTGTTCTTCCATATTCCTTTTCTTCTTTCAAGAGAATCCACTGCCCACTACTGATACAGTTCCATAGAAACTATCCCTACCTTTATGGTCAATCTTAACTATGCACTCCTGGTCAACAACCTCAACATAGGTCCTTATCTTGAACACGAATACCTGGGAGTATATCTCTTGTCGCAAGCCTTTATCAAACCTCTCGGCCTTCGCCTTCTCATTAGAGAAAATTTCAGGAGCATAATGAACCAAATCAGAAAAATGGTTGGCATAATCCATCACAGATAGATCTCCCTAAACAATATCCATCAACCCTTGGGACCTGGAATATGCGAAGACCTTAGGGTAGTATTGTTCATTGAAGACAACCTTGAAATCTCTCCAACGCATCTATTCATTCTTCCTAATATTTAGTACCAATTCCCACAACCTATGGATGGTACCCTCTAACAGAAAGGTGGAACACATTACCCTAAGCTCCTCAGGTGTATCAAAGAACTCTAACATGTGCTCGATCTTCTCAAGCCATTTCTCTGCTTCCTAGGTTCAATACTACCTCAGAAGTTGGAGGATTATTTTTCAGGAACTCTTGGGCCTTGTCCTTTCTAGGACCAGTCTCATCCTCTCTAAGAAGAGATTTAATAGGATCCAGTCCCTATCATAGAGCCTGGACAACCTAGACCATGGACTTGACTAGCCTCTGATCAATTGGTGTGGGAGAACTCTCTTCTAATTCCTCCCGGGGGCACATGGAAGCTTTTCGGGGAGGCATGTTGCTACAAAATACAATAGTCACAAAGCCAGTACCACAATTCTGAAAATTTTAATCAAATACATCAAATATAGATAATCTAAACACATTGCATTAATAAAAAACAACAACTCCACCCCTACCTGATATCCACGTGTGGTCTGCAGCCCACACGTCTCACATGGAGGTGAAGTTAATCAAATAATTCCAACGCCCCCTGGTCACTCAAGAACTACCAAAAGATGTATGGTCCTTGCACCCTAATAGTGACCAAAAACCCATGCCCCCACATTCCTAGATCATGTTTATCCCGACTCATCCCAGAATAGTAATATAACCCCAAAACATTGGCCTCCTTTGGTACCATTTTGTCATAAATGAATCTGGTCACCACTAATACCGGCACCAAATCCAGCCCATGATGCAGTCCGAAGGGAGTTACCTATCCCCACAAGTTGGAACAAGTGCCCAAGAATCAATAAATTTGGTTTGGGAATGATTTACCTGAGTATGAAAGCACCAAACATTAAAAACACTCAATAATATGAATCTGAAATTTTCATGCCAAACAAGACTTAACAAAAACCAGATCGGAATACATGGTTTTAAGAAAATTACAAGAGGTCCAAACATAAATAAAAAGAGCAGAAAAACATCCAGAAAGACTCCACATGATATTAGGTCATCACTCCTAAGCCGTCTCTACAAAACTACACCATAGGAGGGGACTAACAACCTGAACCACCTTCACCCGAGGATTTTCCTTTAACTGAGTCAAACATAATCAAGTGTACTTACACCCAAGGGGTGAAAGTAGGGTATGATCCTGAGCCCAATAGGATACCACCCAATTATTCCAAAAAGTATTCAATACAAGGTGAAAATCATACAGTTTTAATAAGTAAGGAAAAATGACGATAACTTCCAAGAAATGCAACCTTCAATTGTAAAGAGTTTTCAAAATAAAAATTTTAGAGTATTAACAAATTTAAATAAGGAATTTTAGCTACTATAATTTAAATCCCAAAAAAGCCTTAATACAAGGGTAAATACCAAAAATCCAATGATCACTAAAACCAGAAACACCCCTAGGCACTAGATAGTCTCAGGCCCTATATACCTCATACCTCGGTGTAAGAATATCCATGTCACAATCCTTTCCCATGTAAGATCCAATAGTAGGGAACATAACCATAACCTAGTGGTCCCCAAAAATCATCCACATAGTTTAGTTAGAGTTTTTTTGATCCAAAATGATACATGAAACAGGGACAAAAACCCATCCAGATCACTAGCCATACTAGTACATATCCATCCACCTAGGTACCCGGGCTTCCCCCTTTGTGATCAAACAATTTCGGCCATCCACATACATCTATTTTCATATAAAAACAACACTACTGATCACATACAAACAAAACATTATCTATACACACTTCATACCACTTTAAACACACAACAAGACATTTTTATTTTCAATAAAACAACTTCTCAAAATCTCACATTATTTTGCACCCAAAACTCCTTGAAATCCCCACTTTGCACACCATGTGCAAACTTATAAGTCCCCAAAATAGAACTTTCAGCCCAATAAAATTTCAATTAAACCAAAAAATTAGTTATAGTGCAGCCCCATATGAACCAAGAAATTATAGCTTTATAAGACCTTCATTTTCACACAAACTTGACAGTTAAATTCCATATGCTTCACAAACACCCTTAAAATAAGTTTTCACAGAAACAACCAAAGGAGATAAAAATTAAAAACATTATTTTCAGCCCTAATAAATTTAAATAAAATCAAATAAGTAATTATAGTGTATCCCCAAATGAACCAATAAGAGATTTCTATAAAAAACCCCAATTTCACATGAAAATGGAACTTAAAATTTGTTTGCTTTACAAATACCAATAAAACCAATTTTTGCACCAATAATAAAATGAGATAAACATGAAAATGTTATAAAAACTACAACCTAAGTCACAAGTATTGCATACATAATGGAATCACCTACCAAATTTGTTAAAACCTTAAATCCTTTGTGCGAAAACTCAATCACACCACCACCGTACCTCAAGGAATGTAGATCAAGACTAAAAACATAATATTGGACTAAGAAAACCCAAGGTTAAACCCTAGGTTCAGAACCCTACCCTCTGTTCATTAGGGACTTCAAAGAAATTGAATTAAACTTCATGTAAAGGGGAGGAACTAAGAGGGATAGACACATACTTGAGATTGTGTGAAGTTCCTCCACCAAACCCCCTTCAAAATGGAGTTCAAATGAGGGTTTGAGAGGATTTTAGGGCTGCCATGGCTGAATTGGTTGAATGGGGGAAGAAAGGGGAAAGTTAGGATAAATACCGAGAGGGAAAAAAAGTAATTTTAACACATTTTTAATGACTTGGACATGGGCGCATGGTTTGTGTGCACAGTTTGGAAAACCATGTACGTAATCTGTGCCCCCTCCTTTCTCCCCTCATAAAATCTTGAATATCCACCAAAACTTTTAGGGGCTTAGGGGGACTTAGGGGAGAATGTTAGGATGAAAATATAAGAAATATAAATACCTTAATAAATAACTTGGGTGTGACAAAACTTATAAAAAAATATTAAAAATTTAAACAAAGTAAAATTTGATACTTATATTTAAAATAATAATTTTATTTTTTTAAATATATTTTTTAAAATATTCAAAAAGTCTATTTAAAAAAAGTGCATCATCAAAAGGTGTAAAAAACTTCCCTTTTTGAAAAACACTTATTTTATGTTTAAAATTATATTTGTTCTTATATAATGTCTATAAAACAATTAAGATAAATTTGAAAAATTATATTTAATATATTATATGTATATTTATTTCATTAATATAATCCAAAAAGAGTTATTGTTTTATTTTATAGGTATAAAATACACTTGTTTCCATTTAAATATTTTTCCAGAAAAATAGTTCCTTTTAAAAAAGGTTTTATTTTCATTTATAATTAATAGGTCACTAAAGAATTAATTATATATACAGTTTTAGAAAATATTTTTGCAATTCATTTTATATAGTTCATTCCCTGCATTCAAGTAGCTAGGTTATAATGGTAACATTTAAATAATAATATTTTTTTTATTTTTTTATGCTCGATGTGACATATAATGAAGGTTGTCGTACATAATATTTGTTTTTTTTAAATTAGGATGTTACATTCTCCCCCATTTAATAAATTTCATCCTTTAAATTTTAACCTGGTCATTGTAACCATTGTTCAACTATTCATATTACCTTTATTGAAATCCCACATGATAAAAATGATTAATAAAACTTCCACTTTTAAAGAAATAAAGGGAGGTATGAATGTCACCTAAGATAACACATAATAGGTTTTCATGTAAAAAACATGGACATGGAGGATAAATACGACTCTTAATAATATAGAGTTATAGAGAACATTATCATAGAAAGTTAACTATCACAAAACCATAAAGATGTGATGGGTCAATAGACCATTGATAAAGAAAGAAGGATAATGTTTTTGTTTAAAGAACTATTTTATAGAGTTGAAAAATTATTTTACTACATGTATTAAGAAAATAATTAAATATACTTACTTGAAAATTATATTTTCATCCTTTAATAAATTTCCATCACAAAATCATCTTTTTCTCCAAACTATGAGTATTCAACATGATTTTTTCACACATGAAGCACTAGAATCAACATCTAATGATTAAAAAATCCACCAAAGTAAAACAATATATTCATCATGTCTTTATAAATTAACCAAAAACAAATTTTTTTGCATAATATATAGGATAATTCCCCAAAATAATAAACCTTTATATGGAGAAAAACTACTTTTAATCTCCAAAATTCCACCATGACACCCAATGTCCATCGTAGACCATTCAATAAATATAATTGAAATTATAAAAAAATATTACAGACTAGGATTAAAACCCAAAAATCCTGGGGATTTTATTACAAAAACTTCTAAGATATATTTTAATAATTATCTCCAAATAAAATCAATTACTCTTGAAGACACACAAAAAACTAATCTCCCAAATAATCTTCATGATAAAATAACAATTTCTATAAATAAATTGAATTACTATAAAATCATATTTACCTCTAAAAGATAATTAAAACTTTATTTATCCAATAAAAAAACACAATATTAGTTTTACTTTAATCATAGAATGTTTTCAAAAAAGTGAACATCTTCCGAAATAAATTTAATCACTTAATCCCAAAAATATTTTCCAATCCCTAGGTTATCTATTCGATAAAACATATGTTACCAAAATGAACTCAACATTTATTATTCAGAGAGTTTAAATAAATATAAAATAGTCTCATACTAACTATAACATGATGTATGTTAGTGGTAGGATATTCACCTTTTTTCCCCTTCGGTTTTGGGTTCAATTCTCACAGCCTTTCCAGACGTGACAGGTTGTTACCCATACCATGGGTTGTACTTTTCCAAATACTATGTTATTATGATCCTTATAAAATTAAAAAAATGTGATAAAAATACTAAAAATTATCCTTAATATGTTTTAACGTCAAATAATATCTCATACCTTTAGTTTTAATCACAAAATTAAATGACCCATAATTACCTAAAAAATGAATATCTCTAAAAAATACCATTAGTCACCTTAAAATTTCATAACTTAAAGCCTCAAAAGGGTTTTTAATACATTAATATTAGGATAAAACAAAAACTTATAACCTTATGATTATATCCATAACTCTTAAAAAACATGTTAATATCCAAAGTTTTCTAAACCATCCTTTGATACCAACTAATATGACCCGACCTTAAAACATTACATAATCTTGAGTTATGTTAAGAATTTTACTTTCTTTCACATTGAGGATATTTTCAGGTTTATATTTTTAGAGAATTAGTATATAACTCATACATAACAAAACCATAACAATACAAATTAGACACTTCCGAACAAAGTCCATTTTCTCATAATCTGTAACATTTAAAATAAAGCTAGATCACTTTTATAAAAACTCTTCATGACATTAAAATTGAAATATCCAAATCCTTACTCATCATTAAGTCCAATGAACAACATTAAAAAAATTTGATGAACATAAAAATATTAGTAAGGGATATAAAAATAAGTAAATCATTATTCCATTAATAAATATTAAAACCAATGAAAAAATTATTATAAAGTACTAATTTTCACCCTTAACTAGTAGTAAATACTTTATTTTTAAAATAAAAAAATTCATGATTTTTTAATAAAAATATTACCATAAAACCCATAACAAGCATATAAAATACATAAAGGTACCTTTATAAATGGAATAAACATGTGGTCGACTTCCATATATGTCACTCTTACAAATGGAATTTCTATATGGTCAACTTCCATAACGAATGTGTTTGAGGTTATATCATAACCACCCATACCTAGTTTATCAAGGAACCACCCATCATTGATTTATCATGCAACCACCCATCAAATGTACGAGTTACATTATATAATCATAACACATAAAAGTATGAAATTTTCAATATATAATTCTTAAAATTTCATTTTAACTCATAAGAAACCATTGCATGATATATAAATAATCAAAAAAATTTATAAACCCATTTATACTACCAAAATACCCAAAAAAGGAAAAGATGTGTTTTATTTTTATTTTAAAAACATGAATAATTATGGAGGAATCCAAATATCAAAATAGACATAAAATATCTTTTATAATAATTTTATATCCTTATAAATAAACATAAAAAATAATATAATGAATATTGACCTAGAAAAAATTGTATGAAAAATAAATCTTTAAACATTCAAAACCTCACATTCCACTTTGAACATTTAAATCATAATCCCCATGAAAACATAACATTTATCAAAACATTAAATAATATGAGAATAAATAAATTCATGAAATTATATTTTAAATTGGATGTATATACACCTAATAAAATAATGTGGGAGCATAAAATCAAGATATGACTCAATGAAAGGATATTGGGACGAAGTCCCTTACCTTGAGTCCGATTTGTCACATATGTTCTTTATCTTCCTCCTCTTCATACGATCTCCTTTGATTAACACCTTAACACTTATAAGGAGGGATTTATTCCAAAAAATGCCTCTATAATGTGGAGAGGGATTATATTAAGGGATTTGGGTAGAGCCTGTTTGAACTAAATATTTTTTTAAGTGTATTGAAATGAGAATAACAGATTCCCTTTTATATGAGAGGGGAGGGGCACACTTGGAATTCTTCAAAATATAAAATTAATATAAATTAATTTTCTATTATAAATTTCTAAAAAATGATTTATTTATAATATATGATGATTATGGGTTGAAATACATTAATCCAATGAAAATTAGGCATGTTTTATTATTTTTTTAATCCTTATATTTTTGTTTTAACACTTATTTAACCCTTTTGACTCTTACCATGATATCATTTAATTTACACATTGAGAGTTATTATAATTACTATAAAATGAAAAATGACAAATAAATGAGTAATTTATGAAATTTTAAAATGTATACCAATAATTTGGATAAAATTTATTTTTTTATGAATTTTATATCATTTAATAAAAAAATATTTATTTTAAATATCAATAATTCCATTTTTGATTGTATTCATTACTTGAATTTTTAAGAATATCATAAAAACAAGATAATTATGAACCAGTAATTATAAGACATAAATAACATATAAAATTAATATAAATAATTTTTTTATGACTTTAATCATCTAAAATTATATTTATTTTGGTATTTTTAATATCTTTTATTTGGTATTTCCTTTAATTAAATAATTAATGCATCATCATTATGTCACCATTTAAGGTAATTGTTTTGTCACTAAAAATTATAAATAAATTACCTTGATAAATATAATCGTTTTATATTTCAAAATACTATTTATAGTAAAAAAAACCTCTATATAACCCCTTATTAAAATGATTTTACATGTTAAAAACATAAGTATGATAAAGTCGACTTTCCTTTGAATAAAATATTATGAATTTATTCTCATCCGAAAGGCAATAAATGGTCTCATAAATGATTCTTTAATGATTAGGGATGAAAAATAATCATCCAATAAAATTAGTATAGGTGATAGGTTAATTTTTTAAAATTTATAATATTATTTTTACCTTTAATTACCCAATTTAACCTTAACCATGGAAACCATTTTTTACTAAATTTACTATTTATATTGTCCAAAATTAAAAGTGAAATATTTACTGAATTTATAAATTCATATTATAACTATTAAATCCAATTTTCAAAATTAAAAACACATAAATTGAAGAAAATAAATTAAAAATTAATCCCATTGACGAAACGAGAAAACGAGTTTTTAAAGTAAAAATGTCCAAAAGATTGAAATATTTTTATATCCAAATTCAATGTGAAATTGATTAAAATAAAATAAACTAGATTAAATGATAAAAAATTGATTTAATTATACTTTAATACCATTTAAATATATAATTAAACACTATGAATAAATTTGATGAAATACAGTTTTCAATTAGAATCGAGTATTTTTTCACTATACATCAAAACATGAAACTTAACACAAAAATATGAAAAATTCAAAAAAAGTAAATTTTTATATTTATATTTAAAATAAGAAGATTATTTTTTCAAATAAAATTTATAATTTTTTTAAAAATTATATTTAAAACAAGTGAACCATCAAAGGTGGGAAAACTGGCTTTTTTGAAAAATACTTATTTTATGCATAAAATTGGATTTGTTTGTATATAATATCTATAAAAAAAATAAGATGAATATTAAAAATCACATTTGACATATTATATATATATATATAATTAATATAATCCAACAAGTGTGATTTGTCTATTTAATGGGTATAAAATACACTTGTTCCCATTTTAATAGTTTTCTAGAAAAATATTTCCTTTTAAAAAAAGGGTTTTATTTTAATTTATAATTAATTGGTGACCAAATAATTAATTGTACATTCATTTTAAACCATATTTTCATAATTAAATAAATATTTTTTATTCTCACCATTTTAAAAGGTAGGTTATAATGATAACATTTAAATAATAATATTTCATTGTTCGTTTAAGCTCAATGTAGCGTATCATGTGCACTATCGAACCTAGTATTTTTTTTAAAACTTAGTATGTTACACTTAACCCTCCATAAAAGAGATAATGAAACATGTTACAGTCATTAGTTTAAAGGTGTTTATTAAGGCTTAGGGTTAGTGGGTAAGTGTTTAAAAGTTAAAGATATATAAAAGAGTCTTTTATCTTAGAATAAAATGTTTGATTAATAATTAAAAAAAAGAAGATTCCCACTCAAAGAATCCAAACATGGATTACAGAACTCAATTACCCCTTTCCCAAAAAATCCCACAATTAGTAACAAGTGAATTTTAAGTAAATATTGATCCTATTTTTATTTTTATTTTTCAACATATATACTTTTATTTTATTCCTTAGAGAATGGGAAGAAAAAATGAATACATTTAATGAATATTGACTCATGCACCTTTTATTTGGGGAGGGTTATGAGTCACACAAATGAGTATGAAAAGAGATATAATTACTATTCTCTATTATATATATACACACTTTTTTTAAAGTGGTAGAAAATAAATTATAGTGAGACATATATGACTTACGAACATTCCATAAACTTTCAAATCTACCTCACACTCCCATACAATTTAACTAATCCCCAAAATAACACTTTAATTACCCCAATTACCCCTTACTCATTTTGAACTATGACCATGTAATGAAATGAAAAGTGATGGTAGGTATGGTGAATAAAATCATAATTAGAATAACTAAAAGGAAATTCCATTGATAATAGGGACTTATAAGAAGAAATGTAATAGTATATCTCAAAATTGGTTAAAACAAGGGAACTTACCAAATATGAAAATTAATCATGCTGAAAAATTTCATGATTTTCAAATGATTTGAGGGAATATAAAACCCATTTCTAGATTAAAAACAATATACGATTTCATTCAAGAATCGAGGGTACTGATAATTGTATGGGAAAATTGATTTAAAGAACCTATAGGGATGGGAAAATTAACATTGGTCAATGGAAATGAGGCATGATATTCACAAATCTATCAAACTTCTATGAATTTTTTGAAAATTAAAAATCTTGAAATAAATTTCATATTAACAATCATTTGAATTCATTTATCGAAAACCAAATAATTTTCTCACAAGTGAATCAATTATACAAAATGATTATATATATTTCATTTCAACTCAATGTTTTTTAAAAACACAGAAAAAAATTAAAAATGAAATCACACTAAAATTATAACCTACAACCACCAAAATACCCCCCAAACTTAATTGTTTTATAGTACCTAATAAAAATAAATTTAGGATCATAATTAATTCGTTTTTAAAAGATAGATAAAATAATAAAATGTCCTAGAAATGTTCAACTAGGTGATATCATTGGTAAGTTGCATGGTGGAGTGAAAATTCCTCCATCAATTGATTTTTCAAAATATAAAAAAATGGAATTAGGAATTGACCATTGACCATGAAGAATGAATATTTTTATTCAATATCTATAAAACACTATATTTGTAATGAACAAACTCGGGTCCACATGAAACATCACCCAATATGACTTTCCATATGGTAAAGATCAATAGATAAACCAGAACATGTCTCAATTGTAATTAAAAATAGATAATAAGTAGAGTAAAACAGAGAAAAAATATAACACAACCATGAGACATATAATTTCAATCTAGAAAGTCTATAAAAAAACAAGACAATGTCAAAACCAAGTCTCCATATGACTATTTGTCACCACCATCCCTACCCACTATAATGATACATAAACCGAGAGAAGATGAAGAGATACATGATGTTTTTCCCTTTATATGTTTCCTAAAAACCCATATCTTCATATTCTAAAAGTCATATATAGGATGTGAGGAAAAATCCTAGTAGGATACCACTATGAATATATTCAATGTCTACAGCCATGAAACTATTAGTTCTAGATTTTAAAAAAACTTGTTTTTTAAGAAATTTCAAATTAATTTTTTTTTGAAATCATTTGGTTTCATTTAAATAATTTCATATTCACATAAATTGGTGTTTTAAAAAGTATATAAAATACTGTATAAATGAATAAGAAGAACCATCCAAAAAAAAAACATGTGATAAATCAAATATAAAACAATACCATCATGTATAAAACCAATAACAAGTGGGATATATACAATGGGAATAAATACTAGGATATGTTAAGGAATCCTAATCTAGGAATACCATGAATCTTACTAATATTGAGTACTAAAAAATTCTATTGATATCACAATTGTAACACCTAGTGGTTCCAAAATCACTATGGTTTTCATATGTCTATAACCTGATGCACCCAAGGTTCCCAATGTTTCTTGTTTTCCAAAAACATTTAAATACCCATGTTCTAAATTTTATAAATAATTTTCATAGTAAAGAATCACCATTCTCATGATTTAAAATTAATTTTTGATAAGAAATCATTTTTGTGGAATTTCATTAAGAACTTAAAGTGTATAAGATGGTTTAAAAAAACTCCTTTAAAACCACCTTTTTCATTCCACCTAGATTATTTCATAAAAAAAATAATCTTTGTTATAAAAAAAATCAATTTCAAAAACCGAACCAAATGAATTGAAAAGAAAATTAAGTAATTCATGGGTTAACACCATTGTAGAGAGACACCTACCTCACCAAGGGAGGAAAACTAGTCACCTTATAGAATAGAGATTGGAAATGAGGAGATCTATTTATCAGAAGCCTATATCCTTAAGAAACACAATCAATTCCCCATCAAACCCTCTATATTTGGAAATCAAAGCCCAACTGGGTTCCAATGAACCTGGGGGAAGGTGATCACGGATAGATCTAGGAAGAGGAGAAGACATCAGCTAAAAAATGGAATGTACCATGAATATATCCACCAACAATTATAGTAAATCACCAAGGATTGAAGGTGAGAAATCTATAGATCATCGGGGAGAGGTTAATTTAGGCCTTAGAGAGATTAAGATAGGACTAGGCTTAAAAATGGACAAGGGTATCATAGTAAATTACAGTATTAAGAGTTTCACATCTGGGCGCATATTTAGGATACATAATTTAACAACCCTTTTATAATAATATGGTGGCCTCTACCCTTTGAAAACCGAGGCACACATTTACCTGGGGAGATTCACATGGTTTTTCTGAAAAAATGTGCTCAACTCATGTGATATCCCTTGAACTAAATCCCAGACACCTACATAGTTGGTCTAAAGAATGAAATAGATTTAAAAACTATGAATAAATAATGAAAAATGACATTGGGACTCACAATAACATATCATACGGTCAGCACACAGTTAGTACTAACCATGCGCCTAGCTCATTTTCCCTAAAACTCTAAATTTTCAACCCTTGATTCCACAAAACCACTAGAACCTCACAAGATATAAACAAAGTTAAAATTAAATCATATATATAAGTAATAGGGAATCAAAATTATCTACATCATAATTTTTTTTTACTCTTAGAAATTTTATAAGTTTCTGGAATCAAAAAAATAAAATCTGACTTTTTCCTCATCAATAATTCTCGGTCCCACGTCTCGTAGCTATTTCTCTTGCACTACCACAATGCATGGTCCAAATTAATTATTTTACCATGTAGTACCTTGTATTGGAAATACATAATATTAAATAATTATTTAATTACATATGTGTTCAATTAAAGATCTATATATTTCCATTGAATCACATGGGAGAGGTCTGGTTGATAACTCATCATTTGGGAAATGTGAAACATTTCATAAATCAAAATCAAGGGAGACATCATGTACAAATGATAATCCACCTATCCATATTGTTTGATGATCTCAAAAGTTCCTACAAACCTTGATGCCAGCTTACCCTACTTACCCAACAGATGGTGTCCCATGTTAGGTAAAACTCTTATAAATAACTGATAACCAACCTCAAAGTCCACCGAGTGTCTATGATGGTCCACATAGGATTTATGATGACTTTAAGCCAATAATAACCTATTTTATATTTGACGAATTATTTTTATTATCTCTTGAACAAGAATCTGTCCCACCAAAGGCTATTCTCCAAACTCCACCCAACATGAAGGAGATCAACATGGACACCCATAAAATGCTTCAAAAGGATCCATTTTAATCAAATCCTAATAAATATTTTTATAGGAAAATTTTACCAAAGATATATATTTTTCTATAAAGCACCATAATCGAGTTTGGACACCCAAAGAATATCCTCAAGGATTCAAAAGGGTTTCTCAACCATTATATCCATATAAAGGTGATATTATGTGCTTAATCTCAACTAGGAACTCTTATCATCTTTAAAACCTTTCAAAAACCTGGATTTAAACTGAGGCTATCTATCAGAAAAAATCCAATAGGAACTGTATGAAGCTTCAAGATCCTTCAAACATAAATGTTCCCAAGTTATTCCACCTTTATTGACTCTTTAATAGAAAGGAAAAGATTTGATTTATCATGTTTATCTATAATAATTGAAATTTTGTCCTTTCCATTAGGAGTATATGGTATACCAACAAAAATATCCATGGATATATCATCCCACTTCCAAACTAGAATGGGTAATGGCTGGAACAAACTAGTAGGTCTATTGTGCTCTGTATAAGGATTCAACATTAAACATTAATTAACCTAGTGTATTTAGATTATTTTTCATTTTATTTCATTCCAAAAGATATTTTATGTTCAAATTTTTAGATATTAGGTCATCATTCTTAGATAACAAACCCATAAATTACAAGGTGTACATTACTTCTTATTATCCATTTTCCCACTATATAAAACCTTTGAAATAAAACATGTATTATTTTTCTGAAAAATATTCATGACTTTCAACTTGGATTCTTCTTTTCTCTTAAACATCATTAATTCGTATAAAAAACATTTTAAAAACATGGGTTGAGAATGGAAATATCAATAAGGGACATAAAATAAATAAATAAAACGTCCTTCCATAATTACTTATTTTTTTACCTTTCTAAAAAATAAAATTTGGCATCAAAATAAACCATTTTATTACATAATAAATATTATTCTATACATAAAAGTTTTCATAAAAAGTTTCACTATAAATATTTGAGGGAAAATAAACTCATAATTTTTTTGTTGTAAATTTGAAAATCACATGAAAACTTGTTCACAAAGTTAAACGTTTCATTCTTACATATGAAATAACTATCACATTTATAAATAGAGTAACCATCATATATACTCATGGAAGACATTAAATATTAACTTATGAAAATTACCTTAGAGTGACCATCACATATAATAATGGAATAACCATCCCAATTAATCATGTAATAACCATTGCAGTATATTCTCATTATCTCTTAGGAGAAACCAAATTGGTAAAATCCATCCGATATTTAGAATAACCACATGATCGAATTCTATAACCAATGAATTGGAGACCTATAATGGACCAACCCATATTTAGTTTATAATGGAACCACTGATCATCATAAAAAATTTCCAAAACTATAACATGATACGTAAAAACTTTCATCACAAAAACATTTCTTGAGGAAAATAAGTTTTCCATTTTGGAATCACTTATTTAAAAATACGAAAAATTATAAAAGAAAACATTTTATTTGAAAATAACCATTTAAAATTGTTAAGGATGATTAAAATAGTTTTTTTAATGATGGTGGGAAAATACACTCTTGTTATATAATTTAAAAAATTCATTCCTTCAATATTTTTGTTGGAAAAGTCACAAAGTACCTATTTTGAAAAAAAAATATTCCTTTCAATTTCTTTTAAAAAAAGTAAAAAGTGGGTAAAAATGAATTTAAAAAATCATAATAGAATATTAAAAAGTTTTTTTAAAACATTTTTATAATATATGGATATGAAATAAAAAAGGAATTTTAAGGGAAACATTGAAAGATATTTTTTAAAAGGAAGCCCCTTACCTTGAGTCCGACTCATCACATACGTTATTTATCTTCCTGAATAATAAACTTAGGTTAATTATTTAATTTATTAATAACTTTTTAAAATTTTATTATTCCTTTTATATCACTTGTTACCATGTTATATACAATTACTTAATCATTAAATCTCACATAATACATTTTTATAATTTTCGGTTCATAAGTCCAAAATGAATTAGGTATGTTGACTATGGTCAAAGTATTAATTAATCAACCATATACATAATAATATTCATGAAATAATTATAATTTTAATACATTTATTATATTTTATAATCATCCCATTAAATATGGTTATTAAAATATGAACTATGTTACAACCATGAAGACAACAGGTTGTACGCACACATGATTAACATTTTAATTTTTCAACGATCATTATGGAAAGAAGGTAAGTATTATTTTATCTTTAAAAAATTATCATATTATCATAAATATAATATTAATTATTTAAATATACATATATATATCATCCATATTATGTGGTGATGAAAAATGAATCACATCACTTCATGGAGGTGGTGTTCCACCCATACACACGGGCGATGTTTACATTTTCTAGTGTCAAGAAAGGTAATAAAATATATGTTATATTATAATTATATAGTTATAAAATTTTAAGTAATATAATATATATTACTTAAATATATTGTTATAAATAATATTGAGAGATTGTGATCGAAAAAAAATTATATTAGTTCATGAGATAGAAGTCCACCTTACACATGAATGATGATTTTATTTCCCATATAATGGAAGAGGAGATTTATATTGGCTATTAAACGAACATTAAAACAAGTTAGTATATATAATATATTGGTGTTATTATATAATAATTTTTTAATAAGGTTTTAAGGAGGTGGATGAAGAAATAAAACTAAAACATGTGGTAAAAAACAGTGCGTTTTCTTTATAAAATATCATTTTTTTAAAACATTAATCCCTCTATGGTCGATGTTATTAATAAAACAGGAAATCTAGATTTAGGGTGGGGATTTTAGGAAGGTATTTGGGTAGTTATTTTTTGAAAATAATTGTGTTTAAACTGTGAAGTATTGAGAAGAATATGTGCACTTTTATAATAGTGGGGAGGGGTACTCTTGGAATTTCTCAAAATATTAAATTAATATAAATTAATATTCAATTTAAAATGTAAAAAAATAATTTATTTTGAATATAGTATGAGTATTGGTCTAAATAATATCATAAAAAAATTAGATAAGTTTTGAATATGTGTTTATCCTTATCTTTTGGTGTTAACCCCTCATTAACCCCTTTCACTCTTATCGTGACCACATTGATTTTTACTTTTTGAAAGTTAATATAGATACTTTAAATGGAAAAAATGCCCATAAATGAAACATGCTTGATATTAGAAACCATATCCTAATCACTTGGTTGAATATTTGGTTTTTAGTAATTTTATACCATTTAATAAAATATTATTTATTATAAAATATACTAAATGATAATTTTAGACTATTCATTACTTTGAATTTAATAAATTCAAGAAAAAACTTATAATTAGAAAATATTATTTTAAAACATACCTAAAATGGAATAAAAATCTAGAAAATTCGTTTATCACATTAATTATCTCAAATTATAATAGTTTTAATATTCTTATTCTCAATTATTTTATTTTCCCATTAATTAAATAATTATGGCATCAACATAGTGTAAGAATTTATGGTAATTATTTTTTCACTATAAATTTAAAATAATGTACCATGATGAATATGAATATTTTAATTTTCAAAAAACAATTTATAAGAAAATATATTTTATGGTAATCTATATGTTTAAAATATTATAGTTAATAAAAATAAGAGTGTGACATCTTTTAATTTTCTTTAAATAAAATATCATAAAGATCATAATCTCATCCAAATGGATAAAAATGCATATAAAAAATATTAGGTGAGTATGGAAAAAATATAATCATAAAATAAAATTAAGACAAATGTTTTGGTGATTTTATAGTCCTATCAGTTTAGTTTTAACTTTAGTTACCCGATTTACCTTTTACCATGTTAAAAAAATTACTAAGGTTGTTATTCACATTGACCAAAAATAATAGTTCCATATTTGAAATTTTTTTACCCACTTATTCCAAATGTGGAATATATTTTTTAAAATTCAAAACATATAAATTGTAGAATTTATTTTAATATCAAACTCCAAAAATGCGATGAATTTTTTTTTATAGAAAAATGTCCTTTTAAAATATAAAATGGTTATATACTTAATTCAAGTATAAAATCCATTTCAAAAAATATAATTAGATTATAAAAAATAGATAATGAAATTTTAAAAACTAACTAAAAATATAAATTTTCTTTGGAAATACTTTAAAAGAAAATATGGGTTTCAACAAAAATCGATATTTTTCACTATTCATTGAAAAATCAATATTTTCCGAAAATTCTAAGAAATATAACCTAAGATAATTTTGACATGATAAATTCAAATTTTATCAAATAATTTTTTTAAAATTTTTAAAAAATAATTATAATATTCATTCATAACAATAATGAAAACCCTTTTTTTAAGAAAATATATTTTTAAAGAATAAAATTGCTTTACTAAAAATAGTGAGCTTATTTACAAAAAATTAATTAATATATTAGTAATTAGTATAGACATTATAAATATTTTATAATGTTGTTAATACTATTTATTTTTGAAAATTCACTGACAGGGGTTTAATAGTCATGTTTAAATAAAAATAATTCATTATTCATTTAAGATTAATGTTGTATATATTTTACACTATTGAACATAGTATTTTTTTTAAAAAAATATTAGGATATCACATTATCTTATTTTTATGAAATATAATCCTCAAAATTTTAATTCAGTCTTTCTAAATTGGGGTTGTCTAAAAAAATCATTTTTGAAAATCTACATCATAAAAAGGATCAATAAAACTTTCTCTTAAAAAGAGAGAAAGGGAAGTAAGTAGGTCATCTGGAATAAAACATAGTGTGTTTCTTAGTAGGATAACATAAGTGGAAAGTGGAAACAAATATTTTAAAGAAAAACCTAACTTACAAGGACTATTAGATACTAATATATAACTTGGTCATGATAAAGTTAACCATAAAAAACCATAAATATATGATAGTTTAAAAGGCCATTAATTTCAGGATTAAAAAAGAAAATAGATTTATTTTTTTTTCAAAACCCTTTTACTCAAGTTGAGGAATTATTTTAATTCCTAGACTAAGAAGATAGAAAAAAAATACTCACTTAAAAAGTATAATTTCAATATTTAATAAATTCCCAGCACAACCTAATATTTTTCTCTATATGACGAGTATTCAAAATGATTTTTTCATGCCTGAAGAACTAGAATCAACTTCAATTGATCAAAAAATCCAAAAAATAATAAAAATGTATTCCTACTATATTTAGTAACTTAAAAATAATTTACCATTATATGGAGAAAAAATAATTTAATAGCCAAAAAATAATTGTAATACCCATTGTTAAACATTGATTATTCAAAAAAATAATTTTCCTTTAAATTCCTCAAAAATATTATCAAATAAGATTTAAACCCCAAAATTAGAAGTATTTTATCACATAATATTAAAAGATATATTTAGTATTTATCTTTAAATAAAATCAACCACACTTAATGTATCATACCAAATATTTAATTTCCATAATCATATAATCTCCAAGGTATGATAATAATTTATATAAATAACTTGAATCATCATAAATTCATAATAAAAAAATATGGTTATATAATATAAATCATCCTTTATCTTTCAAATAAAATCCCATAGTATTCTATTTACCTTAATCCAATAATTATTTCAAAAATTATAGTGATCTTATTCTGAAAAACACTTAATCACCAAATCAATTTCTAATCATATGGTTATCTATATGATAAATTATATGTTGAAAAAATAAATTTAAACTTTAACAATTATGTTGTTTTAATAAAAGAAAATAATGTCACACGAACCTAGACATCATTTAGAATAGTGGTCAGTGATGCACCCATATATCCCTTCAGTTGTGGGTACAACCTTGTTTCCTTACTAGATATGATAGGTTCATTCCCAACCTATGAGTTTTAATTTTTCTAAAATTATATCAATATAATAATTATAACATTCCTATAAATGTTATAAGCATCCTAAAAAATAACCTTAATATATAAAACATTAAATAAATGTGTTAATATCAAAGGTTATCTCATAGATTTCATTTTGCATTTCCAAAATTGTAATAACCCATAATTACCTCAAAATTAAAGATCATATAAACCATAAAGGTTATTCATACATTTAAACTTATGTCCAAATTTTTTTATTCATTCTTAATTAAATATACTTTTTACCAATGTTAAACTTAAGGTTTTCAAGTACCTAAAATATTTATTAAAACTCAATAAATGTCTTCCAAAAATTATCACCTTTTAATTACACCAATTTTGAAAGGTGTTGATTCTCTTTGACATATGTTTCCAATTTTTTTAAACCAAATCTATGATAAAATATCCTTTACATGATTCATGATTTTCATGATATTTATATTATATATGATTATCAGTGATAAACACATCCTTAACTCAACATCCTTCTTAAAACTTTAACCATTTTTTTGTAATATTCATTAGAAATTTATATATATAAATCAAATATATGAAATATATCCTTATGATTAGTCACTATAAACCCAAAACGTTCCATACTTATATCATGATATAATAATTCATACATTAAATATAGACATTAATGTCTTCCTTTATGTTGTTGACATCTCCTCTATCTTCCGGCATGACGTCCATATCTTCAGAAAATAAATAGTGAAGTCATAGGTGGTATTTACCTTGTCGGACGCGATGGATAAATTGATATTTTAAAATCATATAAAATATAATCCATGATCCATAGATATTTTGGAGAAATGAATATGTATTGGATAGATCAAATAGTTTATTACATGTGATTTGGAAGTTCAAAAAGCATTCAAAATCATTTGAATCAGCCTTTCCATGATAGTGATGATTAAATATCTAGTTGTGATAATAAGGCTATGTGAGATAATTTTCATTTTATCTTGATGAGTGGTATTTAAGCCGTAGAATAGAAAATTATTAAAACATGAAATTAATAATTACATTTTAAAATGAAAAAGGTCTTTTTAAATATAATACCCTTTGAAAATACAAAATACTTTAAACATAAAATCCTATATTTTTAAGGAGATTACTCTTATAAATGAAATATACAAAAATATAATCAATATCCTCAAAATACATCAATTTAAACAAAAAAATGGTATCTAATACTTTTAACTTATAATCATCATTGAACTTATAAACCCACAATTGTATCCATAACTCTTAAGGTAACCTCACATAAAACATCCTAATATACAAATTTATCTAAACCTTTCTACGATACCAACTACAAGGAACCAAACTTAAAAATTACTTAATGCAGTGTATTTTTAATAGATTTATTTTAATTTCATTCCTAAATATGTTTTAGGTTTATAATTTTAATGAATTAGGTAATAATTATTACATTACGAACTTATAAATTACATGGTGGACACTTCTACCCAATATCAATTTTTCCAACAATATAAAACATTTAAAATAAAACATGTTTTATTTTTATTAAAAATCTGCATGAATTTAAAATTGGCTTCTTATTTTCTCATACCCATCCTTAAACCCTATGATTTTTTTTAAAAACATGGGATGAGATCAAAATTCTTAGTCAGTGGTATAAAAGAAAGAAATAAATTGTTAATACATGATTACTTATAAGCATTTTCCTTTCCAAAAATAAGATTTGGGATCAAAATAAATCATTTTTTACATAAGAAAACATATTATCAGCCAAAAATTTTCATAAAACGTTTAATTAGAAATATTTAATGAAAAATAAACTCATAAAGGTTACTTTTCAAATGTAAAAATCACATAATTTTTTTCCCACAAATTTATACATTTCATTATTACATATAGAATAAACATCATAATTATAAATTGAGTAAACATCACTAATAATCATAGAATAACTTCATGGTTAACTTCATAAGATTACTTTAGAGTAACTATCACAACTACTCATGGATTAACAATCAAAGTTAATCTTATAATAACAATGACATTATAATCACATTATCTCTTAGGAGAAACCTAATCGGTTAACTCCATCCAAAATTTGTAATAAACATAAATAAGAATTACATAACCAAAGCATTGGAGGGATATCATGGACCCACCCTTATTTTGATTATAATGTAACCCATAAAAAATTTACAAAAACACCAAAAATTATATATAAAAGTTTTCATCATAAAAAAAATTCTCGAGGAAAAAAGCATTTCCATTTTGAAATCACTTATATAAAAATATTCAAAATTTTAAAGGAAAACATTTTATTTGAAAACAACAAAGTAAATTTGAAAAGGAAGCTTCAAAGAATTTTTTTCATGATGGTGGAAAAATCTAATCATTCCATATAGGTTAAAAAAATCATTCCTTTAATACTTTTATTGGAAAATTCAAAAAGCACATCATTTGGAAAATGAATAAAATATTCCTTTCAAACCATGTTGTAAAAAGTAAAAAATGGGTAAACATTAATTTAAAAAATCATAGGATAATAGTAAAAACATTTTTTAAAACATTTGTTAAAAGATATAGATATGGAAGAAAAAGGGAGTTTCATGGGAAATATTGAAAGATAATTTTTAAAAGGAAGTCCCTTACCTTGAGTCTGAATCACCATGTAAGTTTTTTTTTATTTTCATGAATAATAAACTTTGATTAATTATTTACTTGATTAAGAAACATTTTCAAGTATATTATTTATTTTATATCACTTATTATCATGTTAAATACAATTACTTAATCATTTAAATTCACCTCATATATTTTGATGATATTCGGTTCATAAATCAAAAAATGACTTAAGTATGTGGACTATGGTAAAAGTTTTCATTACTATAACATTTATTGAATAATAATGATGAAATAATTATCATTTTTATAAATTATTTATACTTTTAAATCTAACCATTAAATATGGCTATGAAAAATGAACTACCTTATAACCATGGAGATGTTAGTTCGTACACACACATGATTATAATTTCCTTTTTTCAATGATCATTATGGAATAAAGGTAAGTATTATTTTATCATTAAATATTGATAATAATATACTAAGTATAATATTACTTATTTAAATATATTTATATATATCATCCATTTGATGTAGTGATGAAAAATAAATCACATCTCTTCGTGGAGGTGGAAGTCCACACGTATATGCACGAATAATGTTATTATTGTTTAGTGTGTGGAAAGGTAATAAAATATATATTATATTTAATTTATAGAATTATAAATAAGTCATGAATATCATATATATAAGTTAAATCAATTATTATATCCAATCTTTATATATCCTGATGGGAAATAAATTATATCACTTCGCGATGCGGTGGTCCACTGTTCACACAAATGATGTTTTTATTTCCCATTTGATGGAAGAGGGGATGGATATAGGTTTTTACATTAACTTAAAAAAAATTAGTATATGTATTATAATTGTTTTATTATATAATAATGTTTGAAAATTATTTGAAGGATGTGGAAGAATAAATAAAATTAAAACTTACGGTTAAAAACTATACCTCTTCTTTGGAAAGTCTCCTTTGATTAACACCTTAAGAACTTTAAGGTTGGTTTTCTGCATAAAAACACCCTATTGAATTAGGGTATGGATTATAGGATGAAATTTGGGAAGTTATTAGAAAAAATTAGTTTTTAAGTGTGAAGGATTAAGAAGAAGAGGTTCTATTTTAATAATAGAGTGGAGGGGAACTCTTGGAATATCTAAAAATATTAAATTAATATAAAATAATATTAAATTTTAAATTGCTCCAAAATTATTTATTAATAATATAAATTTCATATAAATTTAAATAATCCCATAAAATTAAAATTAGATAAGCTTTTACTGTGATTTTATCTTTATCTATTGGTTTTAACCCCTGGTTAACCCCTTTCACTCTAACCGTGACAATAAAGACTTCTACTCTTTGAGGGGTAATATATTTAAAATAAATTGAAAAAGAACCATAAATTGACCATGATTGATATTATAAACCATATAATAACCAAATGGATTAATAAAATATTTTTGGGAATTTTATATAATTTAATGAAATATTTTTTATTCTAAAACATCATTAATGCCGATTTTTAGAACTATTCATTACATTAATTTTAATAATATCTAGAAAACACTTAGAATTCAAAAAAATTATTTTAAATAATATATAAAGTTTCATGGTCATATATAAAATTCGTGAATCACATTAATTTTCACAAATTATAATACTTTTAATAATTTAAATATAAATTATTTTAATTTTCCATTAATTAATTAATTACCGCATCAGCGTTGTGATAAAATTTAAGGTAATTATTTCATTACTAAAAATTAATAATAAATTTCAATTATTATAATAAATATTTTAACTTTAAAAATTATATTTATAATATAAAATATCCTTTTGTAATATTTATTTTAAAAATATATAGTCAATAAAAACAAGAGTGTGACATTTTTGACATTTCATTAAATAAAATATTATAAAAGTCATAATCTCATAAAAATGAAAAAAATGAAATATAATAGAATATTGGATTATTATGGATGAAATACACTCATAAAATAAAATTAAGGCAAGTGTTTTGGTTATTTTATTGTCCTTATCATTTTATTTTTAACATTAATTACTATGGTAATAAAAATTACTAAGGTTAATATTCATATTGACAAAAAATAAAAGGGACATATTTTAAAAAATTGGACCAACTTTTTACAAATATGGAATCTATTTTTCAGAATTAAAAATACCTAAATTAATAAATTTAATTTAAAATTAAACTAGTAAAACGTGATGGAAAACAACTTTTTCAAAAAATGACCTTTTAAAATATAAAATGTTTTATACTAAATTCAAGTTTAAAATTCATTAAGAAAAAACAAAATTTTATTATCAATAAGAAATAATTAAATTTTAAAATAATCCAAAATATAATTCTACTTTTAAAATATTTTAAAATAATATACTATTTTGAGTAAAAATCAATATTTTTCACTTGTCATTAAAAAATCAATATTTTAACTATTCATTAGAAGTCAATATTTTTAGAAAATTATCTAAAATTCAACCTAATATAATTTTGACATGATGAATTCAAAATATTTCCAATACATTTTCTAAAACTTCCTAAAAGTAATTATAAAATTCACTCATAACAATCCAGAAAACCCATGTCTGAAGAAAACGCATTTATGAAGATTAAAATGACCTTACTAAAAATAAAGGGATTATTTATAAATAATTAATTAGTACATTATTAATGATTGGTACCATTATATATATTTTAGACTTCAGTTAATTCTATTTATTTTCACCAATTTAAAGACTAGGTTATAATAATCATATTTTAATAATAATAATTCATTGTTCATTTAAGCTTGATGTTTTATATCTTGTACACTATAGAATATAGTATTTATTTATTAAAAAACCTCAAAATTTTACACTACGCCTTAATATTCTATAAAGTAAGAAATTGTAAACTATCCATTAATTCACACCTCATAGATATTAAAAAAACCAAAATGCCTTAGAAACACTGTGCACTAATGAGATACTGAGACCAAACACTTGAGGTCTCCCTAACATTATGTATTTTTATAAAATAATAGATATCGATGCCTGTTACCCATTCGAGCTGAATTCGATCATCAAAAGATGAGTCAGGCTTCCCATAAGCTAGAACACCCATACACCAAGATCTTACAATACCAAGAACATATAATAAAACAAACTTATTAGAGACCACCCCTCTACTGATTTCTTCAAGGGTTGAGTTATTAACTTCATTCTCAACAAGTCCGTGATCACATTCCATATTCTTAAGGTATATGCAATATCAAAATAAAAGGTCTGAAAATACTAAACCTAGAATCTAAAATTTAAGTTCATATACCTCTAAGTAAAAATGTAATTTTGGATCTTATGATCTGAATATACCGTAAATTATTTCCCAAAGTGATAACAGAACAACATATTGAGAGAATCCATCACAACTACCAACTCAAGGTCATGGGTATGACAGTTCTTCTCATGAGGGTGTAATTAGTGAGAGAGATAGGCCAATACCTATTTCCCCTACATTAATACACACCCTATTTAGTGACACTATCCTTTTAAACATATTATTACCAGATTTTAAGCATACTTAAACATTAAATTTCAAGCTAAGGATCGTAAAGTCTTGTGTCTTGGAGATTGGATACATAATTAAGCATCATGATTACAAAATAAGAACATATTTTATTTAATCTTCATAAAGAGATCCTAACTTAATTTTATCCATTAAATATACATAGGAAAACCTAGGGGAATAAATGAACAAAGTGGTAAGCTAAAAATCCTATTAAGTAAATAATCATTAAAATAAATCTTAACATATGGGTTAGAAGGCATAACATAATGATATAAAAAGCCATGAAATATGATTAAACATATGAAATCATAATATATAGAACATGGGATCATATAATAATGAAATCATATTAATTTTTTATAAACATGAAACATGATTTTTTCATGAGTCAAGGATTATTTAATATGGAGGAGCACGAGTCAAGGGTAACCACTAAGACTATTGCACATGGAGCACAACAAGGCTAACCACCAAGACCATTGCAAAAGATGTATCATGAGACTAAAAATTACCTAATGAATTGGAGGACCATCTAGGTGCACCCATAATAAAATTTTCATGAATATGTATTCCATATGAAGAATCATACATAAGGAATAAAACATAAACATAAAGGTTACCCATGGTAATAATTAGATATCATAATCATGTTAAAAGGCATAACATAAGAGAATATCATAATGGTGTCCAAGAATTAAAGGATTTAGACCATAACTGGACATTTATAAGTAAAAATAGTCATACATGATGATAAGTTATTTCAAACTGAAGTGAATATATGTAAAAATAGTGTTTAAGAAAATTTAGAAATAAACATTTTAGTGTGGTTTAAGGAAAATATTAAAGATTATTTAAAACGGAAAAGGCATAATTGTCTCTAAAAAACCAGAAATGATCCAAGATATATTTTCATGATAAAATTAGTGATTTTAATAAAATAATAGTTTCTTAAAAAGAGTATTGAGTGTACTTGAAAATGTGTATGGAATTGGGAAGATCCCTTGAATCAAGTTTTCTTTTCAGGAAAATTTGAGAAGGGAACCTTATTAAAACATGTATTACCCTATAAAATAAGGATTATATGAATTGGATAAATGATTTTGGAACATATAAACAAAATTTAGAATAATTAAATAAAAATAAGTAAGATTTATATTGGGTAAATAGAGATAAAACATAACCCGAAATAAATATGGAGGTTCGGAAAGGATCCCTTACTTTATATCCAAAATGGTTCTACACTTAATCTTAATGTCATGAATAATGAAATTATATTTATAAATTAATAATTTTAGAAAATTTTCTACATGTAATTTTATTTGTATAATTTTTTAAGTTCATTTATGTCCTTTTTGATGAGTTATAGTGTTCAATTTCATCATTTGGGAGTGTTTGTTTTCTTAGTTTTCATGATTGGTTCTCTTGTATATGAGTATTGAAGTTCATATAGAATTGTATAAATATATAAAAATTGAAATTAATGAACAAAAATAAGTTTAATTGGTATTATATATTATTTTTTCTCTATATATGAGGATGAATCATTTGATAACATATTAATGATAATTGTTTTGATTAAGTTTAGCGATTTTTCAATCACAACGAACTAGTTTTGTTCTATTACTTAATATCATGTTTATATAATGGTTTTATAACATTAAATAATTTATAAAAAAGTATTATAATATGTTTCAACCATTAAAATGGTTTCATTACCATCCTCAAATATTGTAATAGAATTTGAAAACCCATCATCCTTAAATGTGATAAATTAGCACATCACGAATGATATTTTTTTTGAAAAAAATGAGAGGGGAAAAGATTGATGATGGATTATTACAAAAACATAATAAATTTAAAATATATATAAGTTAATGGATTTATCATTCCAATTTTATGAGCTGAGGTGGGGAGAGAATAAGAAAAGAAATAACTTGAAAAGAAGATAAAAGGAAAGGAAAGAGGAATTTACCTCTTGAATTTATCCTCCTTGAGAGCCTCCTTTGGAAATAGGTTTTATAATTTTGATTAGAACAAAATAGAATGGATATGGGGGAGAGTTTTGGGAAGAGATCTGAGCCAAACTTGGATAAGGATCAAAGCTTTAGAGGTGTGAGGAAAATAGGTGGTGATGGGTGGATTTTATAGTAGAGGAGAGGGGTGGATTTTTCTTCAAAACTATAAATAGTATGAGTATTATCATAAACAAATATTGAAATAATGAAGTATAGTGTGATATTTTTGGGTTAATTCATCCATAAATCATCTATGAATCAATAAATCAAGTATTTAAGTTATACTGTGGATTATCATATTTTATTATTCCCCAAAAAATCCAGTTTTTTTTAGAAAAATCAAAAATATTCACCCTAACAATTTTTATATATTTAGAATTCAAAAATTAACACCATTTTATGAAAATAATTTTCTAAATATGATAAATTCAAATGTTAATTAAAATCATGATTTACTTGGAAAAAACTAATTTTTAAATTATTACTAATTTTGTAACACTTTAAATAATTAATTAAGGTATCATAAAGTTATATTATAATCCTAATACAAGAAAATATTAATTTATAAGTACATTTTATGAAAATATATATTATTTTAAAACATTATATTAATTATAAAATTGAAAATAAATACTTCTATTTTATAAAAATTTCAACACTTAATTAATAATTTATAAAACATTTATTTACTTATACTATGATATAATTATATCATATTACCATATATAAGATGATAAAAATTTATTTATACTTTAATAGAAGAGGTTACTATTCAATTGGCCAATTTATTATTCATAAGGGTCATGTTACTATTCAAAGGCCAAGTTACTATTTTTTAAGTATAGGTTTCTTAACTTCAAGAAATACTTCTTATTTCATTAATTATTCATTTATAATGTTTGTATTGTGTTCTTAATGTAATTTTATGTGATTTATACTATATAACATAATTATAGGATTATAATTTTCATTGATGAAATTTTCGGTTGTTACACACCAATTCTATACTTGAGGTTTCATATAAAAACTCATAGCATAAACCAAGTTTTCAAAGAATCAAAACTGAATCTGAAGTCAATATCACCTCTAGTCCCTAAAAATATCACTAAAATTTATCATTATAGTCAAATATAACACCCTTATAGGTTAATTATTTCATTGGAGAAGCAAACATAGAGAAATCCAAAACACACCATCTGTAATAACTAGCTATGCCTAAGAAGATTCAAATCTCAAAACTGTTTCTGGTTTTCTCATATGACACACTACCTGAATGTTTTTTTGGATCCAATAAGATTAAATCCTCATATATAATATTCCCCCAAAACTTCACTTCTTGGATCCAAAATTTTTATTCACAAAGATTTTCATGCAGGCGATGTGCTTTCAAGATTCCAAGGATGATATCCAGGTGATCCATGTGATCCTCCTCTTACTTAGAGTCCACCAAAATATCATCCATAAAAACAATAATGAAAGAGTCTAAGAACCGATGAAATATTTTTCTCATAAATTCCATAAACATTTTAAAATAAATATATTGATAAAATTAAATGATTAGGATTGAAATATTTATAATTATATTTGTGTTAAGATCATCTTAAGCTAAAAAATTTATTTTTCTAAAAATTGGCTTTTTAGGAGTTATATTTTTTAAATAGATTAAATATATTATCATTAATTGATTATAAATTATATTATTGATACATATTAACACTAATTTAATTTTTAATTTATGATAAAAAATATTAATAACCCATCATGTAAAAAAACTCATTTTTTATAAAAGTAGTATTCTATATATTTTTATCTCAATTTAAAAGAAAAATTTATTATTTTTCGTATTTAAATTTGATATAATTAACTTTACTTTTTAATTTCACATATTAAAATTATTCTATGATGTTGTTTTGAGATTGTTATTGAGTAATTTATTTTTAGGTGAACTGTGAAAGAATACCGATTTTTCTAAAACCGTCACATTCATGACGTTATCATAATATATGAAGAAATTAAATTTTTTGAAACCTTTTGTATACAGGATATATATTTATTAATTAAAATAAATCATTAATAATTATTATTTTGTATTTCTAAAATACATGTTTACCATTTTGAAAACATAAGTAATATTTTTCTCTATAACCTATTTTATTTGCCTATGTTAAAATTTAGTTTCATTAAATTTTTGAAATTAAATATAAAAAAATGGATTTATTATTTTAGATAAAAATATTCATATTTTAATTTTAATTTATTTTTTATTTATAAAAGTATGATTACTAATATTAAATTTAATAACCATGATAATGGTAGAAGTGTCATTTTCAAAGAATTGTTTTATTAATGTTAGGTAATTTTTATCTAATAAATTAAACATATAAATATTATATTAAAAATATAATATAATTTCTAAATCTATATAAAAATATATTATAACCCATTAAATTTGTTATTAATTTTATGTAAAATTTATAACACTTAATAGCTAAAACATCGTTTTTCTACAAAAAATAGTTTTCTATATATTATCGAGTTTAATTTAAAAGATAATTTTATAATATTTATAAATTTAATTTGATTAAGTTTTAGTTAAATTTAGGTTCTTAAGACCCAAATTTGGTAATAAATGTTACCATATATATTTATTAAAACCAAAATTACTTAGTTAAAAATTAGCTACCAAGGTAAAAAGCAAAATTTCAAAGTGTAAAAAACTAATAGTAAATGACTCGAAACATGTTTAAAACATGTGTGAAAATTCATGGTTTTGGATTTCTAGAAAAAAACCACATCCTATCAATTATGGAACACTTTTTGAGCCATTGAACCTTGAATTGATTCCTGAAATCATAGAGATGTAATGGGTAATTACAATAATTACAGTTTCCTCCACTTATACAATGGGCCTCTCACAACCCCTTCAAGACCACTCTAAGTTTCAATTTCTTCTTAAAACACTAAAAATTGTACCTATTATATAAATATATTACACATTAATAATACCCTAGTATTTATATGTTAGTTTACGACCTTCATTACCTATAAGACTTTCACACTAAAGTTCAAGCTCTCCACATGAGTAATTCTTACTCCTCAATATTTTATTCTTAATATTACTCTACCCCTAAAATATTTTATATCCATTAAATAATGGTAAAATTAGTACTATTAATATTATAAATTGTTTTATAGTAATTAAATATCACACTTATACCTCCCTATAAAACATTGAAAAAATGAATATGTGAGCACATGTTTGCGCGAGCTATCAGTTCCATGAACAGAAAGTTCTATTGTTCATAAAATATTAAAATATATGATCCAAAAGGTTTAATTAAAGTAATTTTTTTAATATTTTTAATATTAATAGGATTTTTAAATGATAAATTATCTTATTTTTATACCAACTCTCATTATAAATAGAATGAAAATGTCATATGTGAACATGCAAACTACTACCTCCACAAAATGATGTATTTTGTTTTTCCATTACCTCCAAGAATGGATGACTTAAAAAATGTATTTAATGTATAAAAATGATATTTATGACACTAATAATATTATTTAATGATAATATTTTAAATTTTATAGGTGATCCTAAAAAATGATTATATTAAATTTAACTGTATTAAATGAACAACTCAAAGCACATTTCTTAATTTGAGTTCATTTTGGGAACATGTAGAACTACATATATTTTTTATGTCATGAAATAAAACACGGGTGCCTACCTAGCTAGTGTTAATTTGAACATTACAACCTTGAGCTTTCCTCCGATAGGCATGGGGATGGAAACCAACATTTAGTAGGATTATCACACAAATTGGAGGCCTTAGCCTATGGTAATTGTATGCACACACACATATATGAGATCATAAAATGTTGAAAGTATATTAAAAATGATACCAAATGAATTGATATATCTATATCCCAAAATTAGAGTATAAAAAAGTACTATAAAGCATAAGGGAAAAAAGGAAGCCCCCCAAAAAACTAGAAAATTTTCCAACCTTCTTTAAAAGAGGGGGCAACTATCAAATAAAACACTGGTAAGAACCTCATTTTTTCTTGCCCAAACTTTTCTCTACCTACTCAAAATACTCATAGGACACCATTTAATGACCTATAATATATATAAGACACAACCTGTGTTATAATATCCCATGCATGGGTGAGTATAACAATACCTTATAGGAAACCATGAAATCACCAAACATAAAGCACCAAGAACATTCATCTCATCAATACATTGGTACGTCAATCCAGATATGAGACATAAAAATAATAAAAAATCTATTTATACTCAAAACAAACTCCAATTATAAAGAGGTCTCAAAAACACCACCAACAGTAGGATTTTACTTAAGGCTTCAAAGTAACACTCATCTCAATGAATCCACTATATGAGACATTCTATCACTGATGGCACTCATCAAAAAAGAGGTGCTCATTAGGACTCACCGAGAATTACTCACTGGAACTTTGAAGATCTCAACCTCCAAATAGGTGATCACACGTATGGATAATGGGTGACACTAAAAAACTTACTTGATTAGTTTACTTGATAGGGGGTCAATGCCATGTGTATTGTGGTCATGATGATACCATGAAACCTACTTATAATGAACAAGGAATGATAGAGTATCCCACCCTAGACACATATAGGGATTCACCAAACTCTATTTAAGATAAAACCAATAAAGGGGATTAAAATCCTATGCTTAGGATGTAATGTCACATTATACCCTCATGGGAATGGACCAAGGAATATCATTCAACTAAACCTGGTCTACACTAAGGAAAGGAAGGGATCTAAACTACCTTAGAGGAAGTACATGGTGTGTACTAGGGGTACACAATGTGTCACATATACCTCAGGTCTATCCATGTATCGTAGGCTCACACGACATGAAATTATTCTTATATATGACATCTAACATAGGGGTACATAATTTTTAAAGTTCAAGATAGTTCTTAGAATTCCACCTACCTGTGCCTATGTATTGTGGTCGTGCCTGTGTACTTTCCCATGTCTGAGTACCAGATTGTTCCCGTGTACTCTACCCATGCCTATTTACCTATCCATGTCCATGCCTATGTACCATCTGAGGTACACATTGATGTTGTAGAACTTGGTCAAATATCACGTGACACATTTCACTTGGAATGTAAAACATTATTTCATGTATAAATCCTAGCTTCCATAATTAGGCCAACATGATGTGTGTTCTTACAGAGTACACGATATGTAATGTGGAATTTTTCAGAATATAAAAATTGATCTATGTAATTTACCATGCCATTTATACCACCAGATCCACCGTTGATCTCACCCAAGGATTGTGGATCTAGGTTGACCGACGCTTTTCCATTTATATCAGCTAGAATCTAAACCTTAGATTGATTTAAAAACCACAACCATCACATCACGCTGTCACAACCTCTCTGAAACATGAACCCGAGAAACACCAATATAATAATGATCCCCCTCCAATCATCCAAATTTTTTATCACACCTTGATCATACCATATATCATGAACCTCACCCATAGTATTGATCTATTGTTCCAAATAATGGTCATGCAACGATCTAATAATGTGTATTCACGAAACCACCAAACACAAAAATAACCAAATATAAGCATGCAAATAAATTGGGGAAAAATGTACAAATAAAAAAATGAGGAATGTACGTCAGCATTTATTCTATTTGGTTGTGATTCGTTTCTATTAGTATAATTAATGAAAAACAACAATAAAAAAATAAACAATAATTCCCTAAATCCCAAGTAAATAAACCTACACCTACAACATGATTGACCCATGAATCAATCTGTTAGCTATTTGATTCATGTTTATCTTGGGATAATAAAACAGGGAATAAAATAAAAATAATGACCAACCATAGTTTTGATAAATCATTGACAAAGATATTCCCATGTTTTCATAGTTAGAAAGATCCACATGCTCCAATTGGCACACTAATTTCCAATCCTTGATCCACCATTGGTTATTAGATAAATTTATAAGAACACTCCTCCTATAACTCTTCTCAATAATTAGGGTTATACAACTAACCCTAGGTAATTTTGATAAATTCATATCTATAGTGGATATTAGTTCACGAAAAATAAATAAATAAATAAATAAATAAATTTACAATTCCTCCCATCAAAACTTTTAAAACTAAAACCCAATTCCGACAAAGGTTATGTCACTAGTTGGGTAAAACACACAAACTGGTTCAAATGAAAATCAAATATTTCCTATATGAGTCCCTATACAAGAGTTATTCCAAAATTTTAGAAAACATGTGTGTGCATGATATTAATATATTTAATATTTTCTTAATATCAATACCGAGGCTCTTTGGACCTAAGAGTCTCACTCTCTATTGGTGAATAACTCCAAAAAAATTATTAGATATATTTGAAATATTTACATGGAAAATAATATGTGTTACATTCTCCCCACCCTAGGTCTTTTCATCTAAAAAGAAAAAAAATAATACAAAAAATATGTTGGTATTTAGATCACATCGGATTGTCCCACCTAGAGTTAATAAATTGAAGATTTTCATGCTACCACCATACATGAACTAAGGTATTTTATCTCCCATGAAGGATCTCCTCCTACTAATCCTCAATATCTACTTGGTACTCTGAAAAGGTAGCTCCATCCTTGATGTCCAACTCGTCATAGTGGAAAATATAAAATGGGTTGCGAAAATATCTCCTTAGTCGTGACATGTGGAAGACATCATGTAACCAGTCTAACATTGGAGGTAGGGTCAAGCAGTCCACCCCCCCCAACAAAATGTAGTATCTGGAAAGGTCTAATGAACCACAATGATAACTTTATTCCCTAGCTAAATATCCATAATCCACATCAGGTTGAGACCTTCAGGAACACATGGTCCCCCTCCTTGAACTACAAAGGACTCCATCATTGGTCTATATAATACTTATAATAGATATAGGAAGTCCTTATCCACTATTGAATGATCTTAACCTTTTCTATCATAGCTCACACCAAATATGGGCCTATGAGTGCTGACTCACCCAGATCAGTGAAATGTAGTGGTGACCTATAGTTTTTTCCATACAAAGCCTTGAATAATGCTATACTGATGGTGGAATTGAATCTATATTTATATGAAAACTCTAATAAGGGTTCTTTATCCTACCAACTATGGCCAAAATCCAACATGAAATCACACAACATGTCCTCTAGGGAATAAATATCCTACTCAGTCTTGCTGTCAGTCTATGGGTGAAACGACATGATCAAAATAAATTGCATACTAAAAGATTCATGTAACCCTCTCCATAATTATGACATGAAGTGATAATGACGGTTAGAAATGACAATTGAGGAAAAATTATGAATTTGGAATATTTTTGGACATAAATGAATCTCAAGATCTTTACTGAACTCTTCTCTCAAATTTTTAGGAGTGGGATGACTTGGTGAGTTATTGTAAGATCACCCAGATGACATCGTGTCCTATAAACATCTATTGAAGAACCATTATGAATCCCATAGATACCCGAACCCACTTCCACTTTGGAACCTCAAGGGGTTGGGATAGACACACTATAACCTGTTTTTAGCCTTAACCTACTGAAAAATGAGGCATTAGGTGGAAAAATCTGCTAAAATATTCTTTATACATGGTCATAAAAATTGATGTCGAAGGTCTCAGTACATCTTTTCCACAAATAGATATACCAATAAATAGGATATATTTAACTCCTTAAAAATATCCTCATGAAACATCAATAGCACCATAATCCATCCTCTGAAAATGATGACATGCTTTCCCCCTTTAGAAAATCCATCAAGATCACATCTAGTGGATATATGAGCATGCAAGATCACATTGTCAGTATCTCCATGATCAGTCCCTTGAACTCACTGTAGAAGAAGTTGGTTAAAAACCATTGACTAGTGGTAAGATACACAATCCTCATCCACTAAGTAAAAAAGTTTAATTTGGATAAATTCTTTGAATCCTCACTCAATAACTATGAACATGATCTCTTACTAAGAGAATCTTCCACCATGTTCCTCTTCCCATGAGTATAGAAGATATAAAAATCATAATCATAGAGGAACTCTTTCCATAGACTCTATCTCATGTTAAGATGATTCCACAATAAGATATGCTTGAGACTCTTGTGGTCATAATAGACGATAAACTACTCACCCTTAAGGCAGTGTTTCCACATATTCAAAGAAAAGGCTACCGCTAATAACTCTAGATTATGGGTTATATAGTTATTCTAATGTGGTATCAACTTTTGAGACCCATAGGGAATCATTTCCTACATATGATTATAAAAAATCCATTTTGGTCCCTGATACATCATAAAACACTATGTACTTGACACCCACCTATGAAAATATAAAGATGGGGGAACTCATCTATCTTTTGTGAAACTCTTGAAAATACCATTGGAACATTTTTGTCCACAAAAAAGTTTTCCTCTTATGTTCCAAAGAAGTCAATGGTGTAAATACCCTAGATAAATTGAGCACCAAACTCTTATGATAGCCTACTAACCCAAGTAATATACGCACCACCATTACACTCTTGGGTGGATCCCAAGACAACACTACCTCAAAATTCATTGGTCTAACTAACACACAACCATCTAAGATGAAATTTCCTAGAAAATGGAACTCATGAATCAATAACTAAAATTCCAATATCTTACTATAAATTTGGTTCCATTAGAGTATGTCTAAGACTATCCTTAACTATTTGAAATGATCCTTCTTGAATGATAAGCACACTAGGATATCATCTATAAATAACAATAAAAATTAGTTTAATAAAGGCTGAAAGATACAATTGATGAGTCCTATGAACACTGCTAGGGTGTTTTTCATGCTGAAAGGTATCACCAAGTACTCATAGTGACTATATCATCATTGGAATTATGTCTTCGATATATCCTCATCCCGTACTTGAAGATGGTGATAAATTGTTTTGAGTTCAATCTTAGAGAACCATCTCAACCCTCTCAACTTATCGAAGAGGTCACTAATCCTCATTAGTGGATACTTATTCTTTACGATCACCTATTTTAGGCAATGATAATACACACATAACCTCAAGTTACCGTCCTCTTTTTTGGTGAATGACACCAGGGCAACCTGGGTAGACTCATTGGGTCTAACAAAACCCTTCCACTTCAAGTCCTCCAACTTCACCTTCATATATTAAAGCTCTATGGGAGTCATAAAATATTCTAGTGTTGATATGAATATCATCCATGGGTGTAGGTAAATTCATAATTATATCTCTAAATGGGGAGGTAAGCCAGATATGTCCTTAGGAAAGACATCCTCATACTCCAAAACCACAACATGAAGCTGAAAGACTATAACATCCACTGCTACAAGGCAAATGATATCCAAATAATGAGTAATATAGTGTTTCCTTCTATGCACAAGCCCATATTTCTTTGTCTGGGTTTCCTTTTCACCCATAATGGAAAACCTCATCCCATCACCATGGACTCACAAAATCCTACACCTAAAATAGTCAATATAGGCATGAACAATAGATCAAAAATTAATACCTAATATTAAATCATAAGTTCTCATCACTGCTACAAAGATATCGCCTAAGAATGTCTCCCCTTTAAGATTCAGGTCACACTATCGGTAAAAGTGTGTTATTTCTAAGTCACCTCCGATAGTATTACCCAATCACAAGGGTCAATAAAAGGGCTCAACATGAATATGTATGTCTCAAAGAAGATATGTTTCAAGAAAACTGTGACTCAAAACCAAATCAATTTTTACTACAACTAGAGTACCAATGACACATATTGTACCTCTAATCATCATGGGAGCCTCACGGTCACATGCCTCCACGTCCTGAAACTATCCTCATCCCTAACCACCACCTCCCTGAGACAAGCGTAGACTACCTAGGGGGTGGTGAATACAATATTTTAAATCACCTACCATCTCATGCTGCTCTAAATACTCCAATTACACATCAAAACCCCAAATGAACTCATTTTTTATTTCCATTTTCTCTTTCAAAGTGGTCCATTGACCATCTCCGTGCTAGCTATATAGCAAGTTAGAAAATCTTGAGAAAAATTTCCCAGACCATTGAAAGAGAAACAACACATCTCAATCTGGTAAATTAAAGCATCTTGAGAACCCCACAATATAGAAACTTCATCCTAGGATAATATCCTAAAGTGTAACATAAACTCAGATCACTATAAATTTCCTCATCTACCACCAGCTGAGGTCTCAGATCCTATGCACCAACTACAAGCACCCACTATAGGTGGCTACAATTCTATAAATCTATCAACCTCTAAGGCTCACTCAAGTAATCCAGTATAGGTGGGAATAAAAAAAGATATCACTCCATCTGATAAGATTAAATCATATATACTTTTTAATGTCATTTTATTAAGGATATTCAATGATTTACTTGATAATTCACCTCATATGTGTTGTTTATTATGGGAATTAGGTGTAACACCCCAAGAATCCACAACATGCTTCTCTTTGAATAATACAATAGCTTGTGTTGTACGAAACTTTGAGTTCTAACACACCACGACCAATCAAACTAACCGTTATGAATAGTAATACCCACTTTTTAAAATTTTATAAATTTTATTTTTCAAAATGGACTTCATTTTTGGATTCAGAATATCATAATTATATTTGGGTGAATTTTTGGTATTTTTCTGAAAACTTTCAATTTTTGATTAATAGTGAAAAACATTGCGTTATTGTTTAAAACTAACTTTTTATTTGACTAATTATTTATTTTATTTAAATTTATTTTCGGTCAAAATTGATACATAATACCTATATAAGTTCAATTTAATTAATTTGATTCATTTTATAATAAAATTAGATGTATAAAATTTTATTGAATGTTTAACGTCTTTTACCCACCTTCTAGGCACGTTAGAAATTTTTCATAAAATGTAATCTTACTACTTCTGTGAATTGAATTTAAAAAATACAAGAGACATGGTTGAAATAAATAAGTAAAATGTGGATCGATAAGATGAAAATAATTTTTGATGAATAGTAACTTTTGAATTTTATTTACCACTGTTAAAAGTAATTAGGGTAATTAAAGGTAAAAATGATATTAAAATTACCTTAAAACATTTAATAATTATATTGGATAAGTGTTTTTAGACCAAAATCAACCTTATGAATAAAATATGATCCTTTTGGTCCACTTGGATTAGATTAAGACATCTATTATTATTTTATTTAAAGAAGATTTAAAAGTGATAAATTCAAATTTTCATAACTAAAACATTTTTAATATAGGGTTATACATAAGATAAATTATAATATAATTATTAATCAGAAATATAAATATATTTACTACATAATAGTATTTTATTTATAATTTTTATACATTAAATAATAAAATTTATTTATGACACTATGATGATGTAGTAATTACCTTATTAATGAATGATTAAAATAATTGATATTATTAATATCCAAATAAATGTAAATTGAGACTTTTGATGTGTTGCACTAATTTTTTAGGTTAATATGACTTTTTATGGTTGATTAAATAATTTTTTTCGAAGTGATAAAGTTTTTATGACTTTAACTAAAACAAAATACTAAATAGTGTCAAAATTGATATAAATGAGTTTTTAAAAAATATACTATATTATTAATTGATATAACATTCCTAAAAATCTAATATTCTTACAAAGGACTTAGATAAAGTTAGATATATCAATAATGAAGCACTTTAGTTTCTCATGGATTTTTATAGTAATTTTATTAACCATTTATTATAATAATACAAGAATACGTTGTAAAAGTTAAACTATTTAACTAAGAGTTAAATCTAAAACATAAGGTTAATATGGTGACCTAAACCTGTATAAAACCTATTGGTTGAAAGTTTTTCGACCCATAACCACATTATCTATGAAATAAACTCTTTTGGATCCATTATAAACCGAATATGATTGTATAATAAAATAATATTTCAAGCTTTTCCTAAAGTGACCCTCACCTCTCTTATAAAAGGGTAGTTACACTTATCTAAAAAAAACACCTCCATAGCCATTTGGATCGGCCAAAAACTGCTCAAATATCCTCAAAAATACCCTCACTTTAACCTAGATTCCTTAATTTGAATAGAAGATAACCTAAGTATCCCGTTTGATCAAATCAAAAGGAAGAACCCGAAGAAGAGGTAATAATTTCATCACCTCTTTCAAAGTTCTTTTATTCTTACACTTCCTCTTTCTTTGTTGTTTCCATACCAAAATATTTACTCTAGTAACTTATATATACTTTTATGTTATTATAAATTTGGTACAACTATATTCATTATTCTATCCTTCCTATTAATGACAAGTCACCATACGTGCATACGTACGACTTTCCGTCCCCACGTCATGGAGTTGTTTGTTATTCAAGACTTCATCATTTTGATGGGTATAATAATGAGTATAATTGATGTAAATAATAAATATAACATGTTAATGATTCTGTATATATGATATACTATCAAATTACATAATATTTCACCATCAATAGAATGGTATTATCGCTCGTGCGTACGTACGGATTACTGTCTCCATGAACGCAATGAGATTAATTCCACATCATAACCATTCAAGAAAGGGTTTCATTTTATGAATAAAAATAATTTTTAAGAACTTAATATCATTATATATATGAATAAAATACATCCTATCCATATCAAACACGACTTACATAACAAAACATATAAAGTAAAGTGAATCAGTTAACACCTGAAACAATGATACAACTTAAATATTATTAACAATTCAATATTAGAAGATCATATATGATTTAATATTTATGTATGTGGTTATTGTATAATTTAATAATAATGATTTAACAATTATATAAGAGTATAATGTACCCTTGATTAGGGAAAAGTACAAGTTAAGAGTTAATTCTACAATATCTTCATTATCAGAGGTTGTTTAACGTGAGTATCTATTGGGACCTCTTTATCATCCACATCCGTGTTTCCTAAAAATATATTTCAATTTTTTTTAATATTTCCTAGATTATGGGTTAAATTCATTTATACCCTTTTTTGACTTTTTATAAAATGTTTATAAAGGAATCTTTCTGTCATTTTACAAACAAGGTCCTTTATGACCTTTTTGACAAAATTAAAGAAAGAATGTTTTTTAAATTATACGTGGAGTACAGATATTTTCCACTGTTATAACACCCTTTAAGATCCCCTTACAATATTATAAGAATATTTTCAAAATAATTTTTTCTTTAATAAATTTTTAACTTTTAAATGATTTCAAAATAAAAAGATATTTCTCTCAAATAGTTTCGATTTCATCTATGTCAACATCCTTTGATGGATTTTACAATTGTTTGAAGTTGATTTGTTATGATACAGTCATCCATATTGTATTGAAGGTTTTGTGATATGTTTGAATTTGGATGTGTTATTTTTATACCATTCATGGTTTATGGTTAAAGTATTAACATTTCGTATGCTGGTTTTAATACAAATGTTTATGTTATGTTTCAAAGTTTTCATATAAAGAATGAATTGCACTTAGTAAGTGACGGGTGGAACCTTCTATAGCTCCTTGATGCATCAGTAGGTCTCATGAGACAAACTACTGTCTTGGAACAGGTCCTTGAAAAAATATTATTTGATGTCTTGGCACGAGTCCTTGATTATGTGGTTATGATGTCCGATATTATACAACCCATCATTATAAAATTGGCTATTGATATTACATTTGATTATTCGACTACTAGAACATCCATGTGAATAAATAAATTGCATTATTTGATTTATATTTTCCATATTATTATGATGTTTATTTTTAAAAGGCTTGTGATTTATACTTAAACATTGCCTTATATTTTTATGCTTATATATGATAGTTTTCGCTATATTGTTGTCCTTACTAAGCATATGAGCTCACCCCTTTCTATGAATTATTTTTTGAAAAATGCGAAGAATTATATTATGAATGACATGCAGGGATAATCTAAGTGAGATTAATGTATTCAAAGGGGACATAATTTTGTTGTTTTTCATTTCATAATATAATGTAAAACTTATGTACGTATCTAGTACTTTCAAGTATACTAAACTAATCAGCCTTTTGGTATTTGATCCCTTGTGATCCTGCCAATGTTTTGTAAAAATGATTAGAGTCCGGGAAACTAGGGTTGAGGCATTATAGTTTTTATCAGAGGAAGTTTAGTACAAACCTTGGAAGCTAGATTTAGAAAAACTCTGATTAGAGAACATTAAACTAAGATAGATATTGAGGATTATTATAGAAGAACTTCCTAGAATTTTGGTAATGTAGATATTTTGTGTATTTTCCAAGAAATACATCCCTGTATAGATACGAACAGGTAGAGGCGTCTCTCATACAGATGTACCTTAGAGTGAAAACTCTAACAAGGAGTTTTGGGCTTGACCTTGGGTATCCTGGTACACGACAACGTGCCTTGCAACACTCTTGGTTACGACACTTCGGGTGGATATGTTCAGGATAATTCACATTTTCTTTAAAAACCATTATGAATGATTTATGAGTAAATAGTTCCTTAGAGAAAACATTTTTTTATGATTATGGATTATATACATAAACTTTTCAATTTATGTTAGGTATTTTACTAGTTTGGAATTATGTATTGTGATTCATAAACTAATCTAATTTATGCCATTGTTTAGAAATGGTGACTAGTGGAAGGAATGTAAACTGTATCAACACATGTAATCCATGTAGGGATTTCCATCCTACTCAAGATAATTATAGTGAAGCTGGTGATGCAACTAGTTCTAAACAACTTATAACCATTCTGGGACAACTCACTCAGGTTATTAATAATAACCTTACCCATATAGAGCACCCTGATCCACAATGTGGATGATAAATGTTAGAACGATTCATTAGGAAACAACCACCAACATTCAATGGGACTTCAAATCCACTTGTAGATGAGAAATGGATAAGTTCCTTAGAGAAAATATTTCATGCTTTGGGGAGTAGCGAAAGGGAAAAAGTTGTCATGGAAGTTTATCACCTCATGGGAGATGCAGATCAATGGTGGTAATTAATTCAAAACACAAAGGAGGATGAAGAAGTATCAAATATGTAATGGAGGGATTTTAAAGAACTTTTATTATAAAAATACTTTCCTTGTGACCATCAAGCAGATATAGAAATACAATTTCTGAGTTTGAGGAAAAAGGAGGATGAGAATGTCATTTCTCCGTCGAGCATTAGTCTCCTAATTCTTATCATCGTATGATGATATTGTCTCATTTCCTATCAAGACAAAAAATGAATTCTCTAAGTATTACAACTTTAAGGAGAAGGTGATGGCTTGAACTACTCAAGGATTATGATTTCACTTTACACTACCACTTGGGGAAGGAAAATAAGGTGGCAGATGCTTTGAGAAGAAATGATCATGGAGTTTTAAACAATATGAGAGTTTAAAGGGATCCCATGTTCATGGATCTAGTAAAAATGGATAAGATAATAATCATGGAAGGTGAAACATAAATAATTTTTTCAAATGGTTTCCAAACCATCTTTACTAGAAAGGATAAAATTTTCTTAGGCTAATGATGAGGAGTTTTAAAAGAAAATTAAAGCTGTGAATGATGGGAGATTTATTGACTTCGTATATGAAGACAAAATTTTGAAATTTAGGAAGAGACTTTGTGTTACTGACATACCCGATCTAAAAAGGGAACTGTTGGATGATTCTCATATATCCAATTTCTCTATAAACCCTATTAGCACTAATATGTATAGAGATTTGAAGGAACATTTTTGGTGGGACAACATGAAGAGGGAGATTACTGATTATGTGTCAAGATGTATGGTTTGTAAACAGGTGAAGGATGTAAGACAACATCCTAGATGAGTCATGCAACCTCTTCCCATACTTCATTGGAAATGGGATGATATTATGATGAACTTTTTCATGGGGCTTCCAAAGACTCCTAGAAGGAATGATGAAATATGGGTCATTTTTTATTGTCTTACCATGTCAGGAAATTTTCATGCTATAAGAGAATATGTACCACTTGAATTTTTAGCAAGAAAATATATTAATGAGGTTTTAAGACTTCATAGAGTACCCTATCGATTGTTTCTAATCGTGATACTCATTTTACATCAATATTATGGAAAAGTATTCAAAAGGCCATGGATACTGAACTTCATTTGAGCACTACCTACCACCCTCAAACTGATGGAAAATTAGAATGGACTATTAAAACCTTAGAAGACATGTTGAGATCCTTCTCACTTGACTTTCTAGGTATGTGGGATCAATATTTACCTCTGGTATAATTTTCCTATAATAATAGCTACCATTAAAGTATTCAAGTGGCACCATATGATGCGTTATATGGAAAGAGATGTCACACACCAACTTTTTGGGATGATATTGGTGAAAGAAAACTCATAGGCCCAAAACATTTTAAAGAAACAATGGAAAAGGTAAGGATTATCCAAACCCACATCAAATAGCTCAAAGTAGGTAAAAGAGCTATAATGATAATTGAAGGAAGGATTTGGAATTTCAAGTAGGAGATCATGTTTTTTTGAAGGTATCTCCATGGAAAAGTGTTATACGATTTGGTTAGAAGGTAAATTAAGTCCCAGGTACATCGGACCTTTTGAAATTCTAGAACGAATTAGAGTTGTAGCTTACTGTTTGGAAATGCCGCCAAGTCACTCCAAATTTCATGACGGGTTCCACGTATCATTATTAAGAAAATACATGCCTGATCCAATACATGTACTAACCTATGAAGAAATAGAACTAGAACTCGATCTATCTTATTGTGATGATCCAGTCAAGATTCTTGATACCAGAGAACAAGTGTTGAGAAACAGGACGAATCGTTTGGTAAAAGTTCTATGGAAAAACCATAAGATAGAAGAGGAAACATGGGAAACCGAGGAATATATGATGAAGAACAACTCAAATATTTTCATGAAGTAATATTCTATAAATTTCGAGGATGAAATTATTTGAAGGAGGGACGAATGTAACACCCCAAGCTTCCATAGTATACTTCTCTTTGAATAATACAATAGCTTGTGCTGTACACAACTTCGAGTTCTAACACACCATGACCAATAAAATTAGCCATTATGAATAGTAATACCCAATTTTTGAAGTCTTATAAATTTTATTTTTCAAAATGGACTTCATTTTTGGATTCAGAATATCAAAATTATCTTAGGGTGAATTTTTGATATTTTTCTGAAAACATGCAATTTTTGATGAATAGTGGAAAACACTACGTTATTTTTTAAAACCAAATTTTTATTTAAATAATTATTTATTTTATATAAATTTATTTTGGGAAAAAATAGATACCAAATAACTATATAATCTCAATGTAATTCATTAGATTCATTTTAAAATAAAATTAGATGTTTAAAATTTTATTGAAATTTTTAACATATTTTACCCACCTTCTAGGCACGTTAGAAAATTTGCCTAAAATGTAATCTTACCACTTAAATGAATTGAATTTAAAAAATCATAGAGACATGTTTTATATCAGTATGTAAAATTTGGTTCAGTAAGATGAAAATAATTTTTGGTGAATAGTAAATTTTGAATTTTATTTACCATGGTTAAAAGTAAATAGGGTAATTAAAGGTAAAAATGATATTTTAAATACCCTAACACATGTTATAATTCTATTGGATAAGTGTTTTTAGACCAAAATCAACCTTAGGAATAAAATATGATCCTTTTGGTCCACTTATATTAGATTAGGACATTAATTATTATTTTATTTAAGGAGAGTTAAAATTGTTAAATTCAAAGTTTCCTAATTTTTTTTAATATAGGGTTATACATAAGATAAATTAGACTATAAATATTTAATATAAATATAAAAATATTTTATATGTAATGGTATTTTATTTATAATTTTTAGACAATAAATAATTAAATTTATTTATGACACAATGATGATGTAGTAATTACCTTATTAATGAAATATTAAAATAATTGATATTATTAATATCCAAATAAATGTAAACTGAGAATTTTTATGCATTGAAATAATTTTATAGGTTAATATGACTTGTTAGGGTTGATTAAATATTTTTTTCGAAGTGATAAACTTTTTATGACTTTAACAAAAACAAAATACTAAATAGTGTCAAAATTGACATAAATGAGTTTTTAAAACAAATACTATATTATTAATTAATATAATATTACTAAAAATATAAGGTTGGTAAAAAGAACTTATATAAGGTTATATATGTCAATAATGAACCACTTGGGGTTCTCTTGTATTTTTATAGTATGTTTATTAACCATTTATTAAAATAATACAAGAATACATTGTAAAAGTTAAACTATTTAACAAAGAGTTAAATCTAAAATATAAGGTTAATATGGTGACATAAACCTGTCTAAAACCTATTGGTTTAGAGTTTTTTGACCCATACCCACCATATACTCGAAATAAATCTTTTTGGATCCATTATAAACTTAATATGATTGTATAATAAAATAATATTCCAAGCTTTTCCTGAAGTGACCCTCACCTCTCTTATAAAAGGGTACTTCCCCTTCTTTCAAAATCACACTTCCTAAGCCATTTGGATCAGCCAAACCCTGCTAAAACATCTTACCAACTAAACTCACTTCAACCTAGAGGACTTACATTGATCATAAGCCAACCCAAGGATCCCTTTTGATCAAATCAAAAGGAAGCACCTGAAGAAGAGGTAATAATTTCATCACCTCTTTCAAAGTTCTTTTCTTCTTCCACTTCCTCTATCTTTGTTGTTTAAATACCAAAATAATAAATCTAGTACCTTCTAAATAATATGATGTTATTATAAATATGGTATAACCATATTCATTATTCTATCCATCCTATGATTGACAAAGTCACCATACGTGCGTACGTACGACTTACTGTCTCTACATCGTGGTGTTTTTAGTTATTCAAGACTTAATTATTTGGATGGGTATAATAATGAGTATAATTGATGTAAATAATAAATATAAAATTTTAATTATTATGTATATATGATATACCATCCAATTACATTCTATTTCACCATCAATAGAATGGTATTGGCGCTCGTGCATATGTACGTATTACCGTATCCACGAACGCGATGAGATTCATTCCCCATATTAACCATTCAAGAATAATTTTCATTTTATGAATACAATTAATTTTTAAGAACTTAATATAATTCTGGATATGAATAAAATTCATCTTATCCATATAAAACATGACTTACGTATCAAAACATATAAAGGAAAATGAATCAGTTAACACCCTAAACAATGATACTACTGAAATATTATTAACAAAGAAATATTAGAATATCATATATGATATCATATTTATTTATGTGGTTTTTGTATAAATTACTAAAAATTATTTAACTATTATAAATGATGTGAAAGTACCCTCAATCAAGAAAAAGTACATGTTAAGGGTTAATTCTACAACTTCTTCATTATCTGAGGTTGTTTATACGTGAGTATCTACTGGGACCTCTTTGTCATCCATATCCTTGTTTCTTAAAAATTAATGTCAAAACATTTATACTATTTCCTTGAATATGGTTTAAAGTCATTTATACCCTTTTTTCACTTTTATAAATTTTTATAAATAAACCTTTCTGTTGTTTTCCAAACAAGGTCCTTTAAATACTTTTCGACAAAATTAAGGAAAGAATGTTTTTAACATATATGGTGAGTGCAACTATTTTCTGCCATTATAACACCTTATAAGCTTCCCTTACAAGATTATAAGAATATTTTCAAAATAAAAATTTTCTTTTATAATTATTTAAATTTTAAATGATTTCAAAGTAAAGAGATATTTATCTCAAATAGTTTTGATTTCATCTATCTCAACATCCTTTTATGGATTTTAAAATTTTTGAATTTGATTTATTATGATACAATTTTCCATATTATATTGAAGTTTTTGTGATATGTTTTACTATGGATGTGTTATTTTTACACCAATCATGGTTTATAGTTAAAGTATTAACATTTTGTATGCTAGTTTTAATACAAATGTTTATTTTTTGTTTTTACCTTTTCATATGATGAATGCATTGGACTAATTAAGTGATGAGTGGAGCCTGCTATAGCTCCTCGATGCATCGGTAGGTCTCAGGAGACAAACTAGTGTCTTGGAATAAGTCTATGATAAAATATTTTTTTAGTCTTGGAACGAGGACTTGACTATGAGGTTATGATATCCGGAATTATGCATTCCATCATTATGAAATTGGATATCGATATTACATTTGATTATTCAAATAATAGAATATCCATGTGAATAAGTAAATGGAATTATTTGATTTATATTTTCCATATTAGGATGAAGTTTATGTTTAAAAGGCTTGTGTTTTAGTCTTATACATTACCTTAAATATTTATTCTTATTTATGATAGTTTTTGATATATTGGTATCCTTACTGAGCATATGAGCTCACCCCTTTCTATGTCCTATTTTGACTAGGATGTGAAGAAGTGTATTATGAATGACCTACAGGGATAGTATAAGGGAGATGAAGGAGACACAATGTTTTTGTTTTTCATTTCATAATGTAATGTAAAACTTATGTATGTATCTACTACTTCCAAGTCTACTAAACTGATCAATCTTTTCGGATTTTATCTCTTGTGATCATGCCAATGTTATGTAATAATGAAGTGACTCTGGGAAACCGGGGTCATGGCGTTACATTAGGATTTTAAGGTTCATTGGAAAAAAATATAGAAAAGGAGAAAATTTGACAATTACACATCATGAAATATTATTTCACAATGTGTAGTACCATATCACATCATAATGAAAGTTGTGAAGTAATTCATGACAAAATTCAGGCCATGAAGCTCATTACACAATATGAATCTGCATTACACAACATGAAACTTCCTTAAATGACATGAATCAACACTCTACAATGTAGAGCATTCAAATAATTTATCCTACCGGTCAATGGAAGATAAACCATGTGACATCCAGTTACACATCATGAAAGGAGTCAAACTTCTAAATATCAGACAAGATACACATGAGATACACATAGATTCAAAATCCAAGGAGAAAATCAGGGATCAAAATTACATGATGTGAATTACTATTACATTTTGTGTAATATTATTTCTATATATATAATAGCAGGGCACCATATTTGAGAGATTCAGAGTTGAAAGAATTTATTTCTTTAAATTTTCCCTCATCCCCTTTTAATCCCTCTACTCAAAACATGAATTCTTCCATTTCTTTTCACTGTTTTACTTCAATACAAGAATTGCGAATTGATTTCATGGTTGTTCTTCACCCTGTTTCGCATTAAAAATTCCATTTTTCTTGTTCTTCATTTTGATTAGCAATCCACAACGAACGATTATTGCATTTGTTCTCATACTTGTATCAAGTAAGTAAACTAACTACAATTGCGATTGAATCCATATCATTTTTTCCAATTCATGATTTAATGTTCATCAATTGATAAATCACACTCTGTGCATGTTATTTAATGGTTTAATCCCCATTTCTATTTAAAATTAAATATTTTTTCAACCTCCTTCCCTTTTTAATTAATTCTACAGTGAGTGGCTAAACCATCAAGGGTAGGGATCGAGAGTAGGGGTATCTGAACTTAATAAAATATTTAATTCTAAAATTGGTATCCTTAAAGGATAAGTAATATGGTAAATAAAAATTTTATATCCATTTCCTTCGAACAACCCTGACCATGGGAAATTTGAATGAATGACCCTATCCTGGTTGAAGTAGAATATGCTATGACCAATATCCTATAATTATTTCTGACTTAGAAGATAAGATTAATGAATATAGGTTGTCACTATCTCCCGACCAAGGAATATTTACCTCCTAGGGAGAGCTATTTAGTTTTTCCATTCTCAACTAGTGACCTCTATTGGCTTCATATCCTAAACTTTAGGATCCTACGAAGTTGGAAGTAAGATCATTCTTTCTACAAAATAATTAAATTGATCCCAATCCCTCCTTATTCTTAATTAAGAACCTTAAGTATTTAGAATTTTTTTTCCCAAACTAAACCAAACTCTTGAGGAATCTTACTATAATGACTTTTATGTTCTTGATTTAATTTTTAGAAAATTTCAGGGAACATTCTCAGACTAGGAGCTGAGACAACATGTGATTCTGAGGCCTAGTGTGCCTGAAATGGCTCCATGAAAAATGTCAATTTTTGAATAACGTGCATGAGTGGTTTTCCTAAAAAAGTGTAATAACTCTTAAATGGGTACCCAAATCAGAAATCCAAGGGAACTATTGTGTTTAGGAAGGAAATATTACCCTAGGCACGATTTAACTTTAGTCAGTGTGGGTCTCCAATGATAAAACCCGAAAAGGAAATAGTTGTAAATAAAATAATTAAATAAAATTATTTTATTTTAAAATATTAACTACTCTTGAACGGAGACTCGAATTGGAAATATGAGACCACTATTGAGTTCATAATTTGGAATTTTCCTTAGGTGTGGCCTAACATCGACCGGTGCGGGTCGACCTCAAAAGTTAATTTTTTGATGTTTTAAAGGAGAATAAAATAAACTTAAAGAATTTTATTTTATTTATTTTTAAAAATTTTGCAGCAATGAAATGACACAAAGGCACAAAAAATATTCATGCCATTTCGTTTCTTAAATGAAACAACATTGTGACCCTGCAACGCTGCAATGGGCAAACATATTTTATTTTCTCCCAAATTAAACAAGAATTTAGGGTTAACACATAACCCAAATTTTTTTTGGAAACTCTGGAGAAAGGAATAGGAAGTTCACTCCTGTTGGAGAATGACAAAAAATGATGAACATCGATGGATCACATATCATAGATCATGAATCATGGATTGAGGATATAGGATCGACGAGATAATGGATCAAGATGACTCTCAATGGATTGAAAATAACGATCGAACCTTGACGTCGACCAATCCAAACTCCAGGTAGTGTGTGAGTTTTAATCTGTTTTCCTTCCCTGTTATTTTTCACTATGACAATCATGGATTAATTGACCAAAATATTAATCCATGGTTCATGTGTATTGCAGGATGGGTTTTACCTTTTGGGGTTTATTTGGGATCTTTTATCTGATATTGATTATCCTTTTTTGTGTATTTTTATTAACTGTTCTAATAGAAATGAACCCCGATCGACATGAAAATCGATCAAGGTTTGATATTATTTGTTTTTTTCATGCATTTAACCCTCCATTATTTATTCATCACGGGATTTCTTCATTTGGACTACGAATTGAAAATTCAAAATCGATCGATCATTGCGCAACTGATTCTTGGCACAATGATCTGATATCACAGACCTGGGATGGATACGGTACAAATGAGGTGTGATGATGATGGTGGAAAATAGATCTAAGTGGTGTGGTAGATATCTTAAATCTAATGGATTTGTATTGATATGGATCATGGCATGGATTCGAGCTCACGGTAGTGAAGGTGGAGACCCAAGGATTGCATAATATATTTCAGATCAATAATCGGAGCACCAGAATGAATCTGGTGGCCCGAGGAAGGGGCACCGACATTGGTACACAATGAGAGCTACATGTTGGTGTGGCGGAGGATGGCCACCCGTGGTGGTGGTCATGGGTGCCCATAGTGGAAGCCGTAGGGCTGGTGGGATGCAGCAATGCCTGCATTGACCGTAGGCACACGACCCAACCACATACGGCTAAGCCACATGTGAGATTGCTGGTCCGCGTGAGGGGACCGGGATGGATAGGGGTGGCATGTTCATGTGCTAGTGTGGCATAGCATGTGGCTAGTCTGTGCGCTGGGGGAGGTTTGCCCGCGTGATGTGGCACATACCGGTAGAATCAGGTCACTGAGAAGCCAGGCATGCTGCATCCAATGGCCCAGCAGGCCATGGCCTAGTCGGCCCATCAGGTCGGCCCAGTAGGCCAGAACTAATGGACTAGGTTAGTTTGTTCGACCTAGGTCGGCTTAGGTCAATTCGGACCCAGATCAGACCCAGATTGACCCTTTTTCAAAAAAATGGATGCATCATACAGATGGAACATCTATTTTTTGAGATGTCTACGGAATTGGGACCCTTGTTATGAGGCAGTCCTTTTGAGATGGCTGGGTGGGTTTTTATTTGGACCACCAGGGGATGGTAGCATTCTCTTAGTCTTTCCTATGAGGGATCAATGAAGGATACTGATCTCATCATTGAGGGTGGTATTAGAGATTGAGATCATACCCTTGGTCTTTCCTATGAAGGGTTGATGCGGGATACTGTTCCTATCAAAGAAGATGACCTATGTTTTGAAGTGAGTTGTCTCAACCTGGAATTGACATTGACTCAACGGGCTGGTGCGTTTATCACAATGAGAGGCACAGTCGATCCTCACTTCACTTCGTCGTAACTTATATTGGTTTTGTATAACAACTATGCTCTATTACACCTTCAAAAATGATTTATTACATAAAATTTCACTTAATAAAACCCATAATATTGAGTGTTCTAGTGTATTTCGGGATTAGGAACACTACATGACAACTTAAGACATAAAATACAACATCTTTATTAAAAAATTCTTTTACATGAAAACAAAATTTATTCGTACTTAACATTGCATGGGATAACCTGAGGACGTACATAAGAAAAGGGTGAGATATAAATCCAAGTAACGGAATAAACAAGTTATAACATAAATAATATATACATTTTTGGAAATAGGAATATCAATGGATAACATGAGAAACATGAATATAAAGTCATGATATAACATGATTATCATAACATGGAAATGTGGAAAACAACATAAATCACTGCATCATTAACATAAAGGAATCAGGTAAACCCCTATCCCAACATGATGGAAAAAATTCATATAAAGGAATCAGGTAATCCCATGTCCCAATGTGACATATCATGATACTAAACATTACCTAATGCATTGGAGCACTATCAGGGAACACCCTTCATAATCATTTCAATCTCATGCTTAAGTGTGGCACATAGATCATAAAACATAGATTCATTAAACAAAATCATTTATTCCAAGATAAAATAATGTGGAATACATACATGAAAGATAATAATCAATAATTACATGTGCATAAATGTTAATACCCGTGATATAAAAATGGGCATGGTATTCACTACACAATGATTTTTGTATGGAAAGTCACGGTGCAATTTCAGCACCCTAGCTTCGTGACATAAAAATTCATAAAAAATATTTTATGAGATATAAAGAGGTATATAATCACATATAAATGAAATGAAAAGTAAGGGGTCATATAAATACATGTCCCAACACATGTAATTTGGAAATAGATGGCGTAACATAATAAATAATCTTTAAGAAAGAGTTGAAATCAAATAACTCTTATGAAATTTTGGCATGGTAACGGGTGTACATGCGAGAGATTAATGAGAGATAAAGAGGTATCCTCTCATAAAAAAATAAAACGGGATTTATGGGGGAGGTGTAAAAACATACACCATCCATTTTAATTGAAAATAAAATGGTTTAACAACATAAGGAAACTTGGATAAAAATGAGAAAGGAAGGAAACCCTTACTTGAGTGTGTGACTTCAAAAGATTGTAGATGGGATTCTTGAGATCTTGGGGTGCCTTGGGGGATTCTATAGAGGGGAGGATAGAGTAGGTACGTGAGACAAGGATTTTTAGTGAATAGTTGTGGGATCTTGGGTGGGTTTATATAGGAAATGAGAGGGGAATTCTTTAATATTTCATAAACATAGGTTTTGGAATCTATATAATTAAATATTAAAAACCACAAACAATTAAATGGTTTTTGACTATGGTTTTTGAAAAAGAGGAGTGAAAAAACTATTTTATAAGGCTAATGGACGAAAATATTAAAATATTATCCTTTCTTATGTGGAGGTGAGTCACATTTTTATAGAAATGAATTTAAAATCATAAAATATATTATGCATTTGGGAGGATTCCCTAAGGATTTATAAAATAATTAAAACAAATATAAAATCACATAATTTAAATGTAAAAAAATATTTTGGGAAGATAATACCCAATATATTATTTATTACATCATTTTAGGGTTGTTGTGATGTCATAAAAAACATATTTTACTTATACAATATTTTATTTTTACCCAAAAAATTGACTACCTCAAAAAATTATGAAAAATTGAACATTGGATAATTTTGATGTCTTGATTCCAAAAATAATATTCATTTTTTATAAATAATTATATAAATATATAAAATTTTACTTTTAAAATGAGAACTGACATTTATTGAAAATTCAAAGGTTTTGACAAAAGCAGTTTTCAAACCATAATAAGAATTACATTTGACTTCATAAAAATTATACACTCAATTATTATTAATAAAATTAATTTTATAATAATTTTTTTAAAATATTAATTATTTCAAAAATTCATTAATTCCTTAAAATAAATTCTTTAAAAAATACACTTTCTGTTTTATCATATAAAGATATAAATCTTATCAAATGGATTACCTAATCATTTACAGATGAGGAACTGATATAATTATAATTTATAAAAATTATTTTTATAATATTATTAATAAAAACATTATTTTAATATAATAATGTATATATTTCTTAAAAGTACCATTTTTACCCGAAGAATCAATTTATCAAATTCATCATTTTTTTAAGAAAGACTATTCTCATAATGTAATTGATGGAATATGACTTTTATTTATAAAAAGGGATTAACTAATAAGTAAATAATACCATATTACATAACCCCTTATAAAACCCACATATGGTCTAAGGGTAAGGTGTGCAATGGGGACATGCTCTTGGGGAGACTAGGATAACATCGCCCGGGTGGTAATCTCTATTAACTTGAACTTCTCCTGTAGGCGATTCAATTCAAGCGTAACATATTAATGCTTGAATTTGGATTGGTCAAGAGAAAATCCTTGTGATGGTACCTCCTTTACAAGCTCTGATAAATGATCTTCGTACGGTCTGAGTCTTTTGGATGAGGCCTTCCTCTCCTTTGTCTGTGTCGAAAGGATTTTTTTTAAAAACTTATATTTATATCAGTTATGTGATCACTGTTCAACCACTATATTATCAACTCTAATGATACATAATAGTCATTTAAACCTAATAATAATAAAAAATATACATGTGTTTTCTATATCCACAATACATTAAAAAAGTAATTTTATTCATAAATTTTCAGGTCGTTACAACTTTCCCCCCTTAAGAAATTTCACCCTCAAAATTTCATTTTCCCACACTAAAACATTTGAGGGTAACTATGCCTTATCAATTCCTCCAGTTCCCACATTGCTTCTTCAAACTTTTGGTTTCACCACAACATCTTGACGATGGAATCATCTTATTTCTTATAATTTTTTCTCTAAAATCTAAGATCTTCACCAGTTTCTCTTCATAGGAGAGGTCATTATCCAATAGTACCACCTCTGGATTGAGTACATGTGATGGGTTAGGTATGTAATTAGTTTAGAGTGGTACATAGAATACATATTGTACTTGAGACAAGTTCAGTGGGAGTGCAAGTCGAAATGCCACTACTCCGATGCAATCAACGATCTCAAAAGGGCCGATGTACTTTCGACTAAGCTTTAACTTATTCCAAAATCTCATCACCCTCTTCCATGGAGATATGTGGAGGAATACCATGTATCTAACACCAAAATATAGGTTTCATCGACAAATGTAAGTATAGATCTTTTGTCATCTCTAAGAAACTTTGATGTGCTGCTAGATGGTGTTAACCTTTTCCACAATTTTTTCAACCATTTATGTACCTACAAATTTTCTCTCCCAAAATTCATCCCAACATGCTGGTGTTCTTCACCTCTTGAAATAAATGGCTTCATAAAGTTCCATTTGGATGCTTGAGTGGTAACTGTTGTTGTAGGAGAACTCAACTAGAGGAATATGTTGATCCCATCCTCCTTTGACGTCTATTGAACATACTTGCAACATTTCATCAAGTGTTTGGATAGTATCCTCATATTGGCCATCATTTTGAGCATGATAAGTTATACTGAAGTTCAGATCAGTATTTAGAGAATATTGGAAACTCTTACAGAATATAGTGGTGAAGATTGGATCTCTATCAGATACAATCTATAGTGGTGCTCCATGCATCCTTACAATTTCTTTGATTTATATCCATTCCAGTTGATCCAATGAGAAATCCTCTCGAATTGAAATGAAGTGTGCAGGATTTGTAAGATGATCCACAATAACCCATATAACATTATTTCATTTTGATGTCTTTTGAAGTTTAGTGATAAAGTCCATGGTGATGTTCTCCCATTGCCTTGTTGGTATGGGTAGTGGTTGAATCATCCCCTTAGACTTCTGTCTATCATCCTTCACTTGATAACATACCAGAAACTTTTATGTATATTCAGTGATCTCCTTATTCATTTTATCCCATGAATAATTATCTTGGAGATCCTGATATATCTTTATGTTTCCAAGTTTAATGGAGAAATTCAAACTATGTGCATCATCCAAAAGTTCTTTATTTAACTATGTATTTTATAGAACCCATAGTCCTGATCCAAATCTCAAAATTACTTCTTCATTAAAATTGAACTATAATGATTTCTATTTTCTGATAGTTTCCACTTTCTTCTGAATTCCCACATCATGTTTATGATCATCCTTTAATCTTTCCAAAAGAGATGATTGAGAAATAATTTGTGAAAGGATTACTGATGTTCCATTATTTATTATTCCCATGCCCATATTCATCAAATATAAGAAGATTGGATCCTTTTCAAATATCATAAATGATAGAATCGATGGGTCCTTTATACTTAGATAATATGCCACCTTGTTTTCTTTCCCAGGGTGGAAATGGATTGAGAAGTCATAATCCTTGATGAGATCTAACCATATTCAATGAAACATGTTCAACACTTTTTGTGTGAATATATATTTGAGACTTTTTGGATTCATATATATTTCACACTTTTACCCAATGAGGTAATGTCACCAAATTTTCAAAGAGAAGATCACTACAGCCAACTCCAGATCATGTGTTGGGTATTTATTCTCATGAAACTTCAATTTCCTTGAAGCATAGGTAATGAATTTTTCATTTTTCATCAACACACAGCCCAAGCCCTTCTTCAAAGCATCATTGAATGCCATGAAATGTTCTCCACTTGTGGATAGTGTGAGCATGGGAACAATGATATGCCTCCTTTTCAACTCCATGAAGCTTTCTTCACATTCATCATTCCAAGAACACTTGACTACCTTCCTAGTTATCTTGGTAAGAGGGTGTGACAATTGTGAGAAATTTCTCACAAATCAGTGATAATATCTGACTAACCCCAAGAATCTATGAATATCCATCACATATGTTGGACTTGGCCATCCCTTAATTGTATTATTCTAGGTGGGATCCATGGATATCCCCTTTCTTGTGATGATATGACCCAAGAATGAGACTTCCTTCAACCAGAACTCACACTTTCTATACTTTTGATAGAGATTATCCTTTTGAGTGGTCTCTAATACAATTCTTAGATGCTCCTCATGTTTCTCCTTGGTTTTGGAGTATATTAGAATATTTTCTATAAAGAAGAGCATAAATTTGTTGAGATAATCTCTAAATATTATATTTATCAATTACATGAATATTTCTAGATAATGGATGATTCCTTAAGGCATTACTATGAATTCATAGTACCCATACCATGTACAAAAAGCAGTATTGGGGAAATCTTCCTTCTTCACCCTTACTTGGTAAAATCCCAACCACAGATCCATCTTGGAGAAGTATTGTGCTCCACATAGCGGATTGAATAAGTCAACATTACATAGAAGAGGATAGATTTTTTATCATGATTTTTTTGAGCTCACGATAGTAAATACAAAGGCGGATTGACCCATCCTTCTTCTTGACAAAGAGGACTGGTGCACCCCATGGTGGACAACTTCGGCATATAAACCCTTTATCCAAATTGTCCTGTAGTTTTTTCTTTATATCCACAATAGTCATTATATATAGAGTCATAGATATTGGTAACACCCCAAATATAAGATCAATAAAGAATTCAACATATATTCTTGGAGGAAGACTAGACAATTCCTTAGGAAACACATCAAAAAATTCTCTCATAATAAACATGTCTTTGAGGATGCTTTCTTCCTTAAACTGAATCATTTGAGAAATATATGCGAGATCATAAGGAATTAATTTTCTTGGGATGATTGTTATGAGGGAGATTCATCCTCCTCATTTCACTTGTATAGAATTAGGGGTCGATTTTCCATATGATGAGTGATTTCCCTCTCACAACAATTTTTGTTTCCTCTATATAGAAAAATCCAACCCATTCCAAGAATTGTAACAAATCCCACTAGAGAGAGTATGAATAGGTTCAATGAGAAGTTTAATAAAAAGATTATGATAGGGGAGGAGATATATTCATGGGATACAATAATTTCCCCATTTTCTGATTTCACCAACATCTCTACTTCTATTTTTGTGGTGATATTTGGATTGTTCTACTAAAATTTCAGGATATAAAAGAATGTGTAAAATAAGAATAAAAAATTATGTTCCCTTTTATTGAATGAATGACTAGCATACCTTTCACCACTTCATTGTTGGGATTCTATTTTCCTGGTAGTGATGGAAAAAGATCTGCCTTTATGCCTTGGAGGTTGTTGATTGCCTCTAAAAACCCTTGTCTTAGGAAACTGGTTTGAAAAGTGCACTGGTTCATTGTAGTTGTAGCAATGAAAAACGTGTTGATGGTAAACCAGAGCGTTAATTTACTATTTCACATGGGAAAGTTTCTCTTGTTAGTAATTATTGTACAGGTTCCCTTCTCTTCCACACCTAAATCATTTCATCATCCCCTTCAGGAAATTTCTGGGGTTCTTCTTTTCATTCCTTTGGAAAGTAGGGTGTTGAAATTTCTTAACACTGTTGGATTTAACCATCAGACCACCCTAATTAAAGTCCACTTTCTACTTCTTATCCCCATGATACTTATGAAGTTTTTTATATCCATTTAGACTTTGAGGGAACATTATATAGTTTCCTTATAGCTATCAAATTCATGGATCACTAAGGATTTCTGTTTGTTAGGTTTTAGCCCACCAAAGAAGAGGTCAACCTTGAAATAGGGGGTAATGAAAAAGCTAGAGGAATATCATAAAATATTATTTAATTTTTCCTCATAAAATCCAATGGATTCATCATATTGTTTCTTGAGGGCATGAAATTCCCCTTTCTATCTTATTTCAGAGGGTGTGAGAAAAATATTTATCGATTTTTTTTGGGAAACCCATACATTCCAACGCCTCGATATCTTCCTCGAGCTTCGTATTTTTGATCAATGTCCACAATTGATCAACTTCACCATCCATATTATAAGTAGACAAAAGAACCTTATCTTGTTTGAAACAATGAAGGATGTAGGAAATCTTCTCAATGGAGTTGACCCACTGTTCGATAATTGAGGGATCTAATGATCCATTTAATGTAGGAATACTTTGTCTCATGAATATCTCAATTGTGACTTGTTATTTCTTAGGGGGGGGGGAGGTGGAAATTTCTATTTACCCATGTTTATATTCAAAACATGAGTTAACTAATAGAGTATAGTGACAAAGATTGCAATTCCCACTCCGATTGGATTGGGAATCTCATTATAATAATCATCACATTGATCTTCACATTAATTGTTTGCATGAGTGCTCATTTTATTGTCCATTGTCTAGAATAAAAGAAAAATTATGGGTAATTATTTTAAACTAGTAAAAACATGAAGGGGAATCCAATGAAAAAAGGGATAACTTATAAATTTTATTTATTTCCTTATCTTATGAATTTATACGCTTCAATCTATGCTATCCATGATCTATTTACTAACATATATTCTTATGGGATTTTCTCCATACATCCTTAATAATGGTTCATACTATGCATATGAATTTACCAAAGAATATCCCCTGTGAGGGTTAAAATAAGATTGCAATAAGGCCCATTTTCATGCACTAGTTCCCAATCGAGTCTAGCTCAAAGCGGTGTTTTTGGGTTTTACCCCTAGATACATCTATGCCCGAGTCACCTATACTTGTGAATATCCAGTCAGGGATATATTTTCTTGATAAAACACTTAATATATACTCAAAAAAATTTAGGGATTCTTTTCTTATATTTATTCTTATACCTAAGCATTTCACAAGAGTTTGATAACCCCAGTCCAAAAAATAACTAAACCTATCCTTTGATACCAACTATAACAACCCTGCTCTTTATTACACATTTAAACATGATTTATTACATAAAATTTCACTTAATAGAACCCAAAAGATTGATTGGTCTAGTGTATTTAGGGCTTAGGAACATTACATGACAACTTAAGACATAAAATACAACATCTTTATTGAAACCTTCTTGTATATGACTACAATATTTCATTGTACTTACCTTTTCATGTGATAACCTGAGGACATACATAAGAAAATGGTAAGCTATAAATCCCAATAAGGGAGTAAACATGGAATAAAATGAAAAATACAATAAATGTTAGTAAATATGTATATACATGGAATACAATAGAAACATGAACATAAAGTCATGATATATCATGATTATCATACCATGGAAATGTGAAAACAACTTAAAATAATGCATCATTAACATAAAGGAATTAGGTAAAAACCTATCCCAAAATGATGAAAATATTTCTATAAAGGAATCAGGTAAAACCCTATACCAACATGACATTTCATGATACTAGACATTACCTAATACATTAGAGCGCTATAAGGGAAAACCCTTCATAATCATTTCAATCTCATGCTTAAGAGTGCCACAAAGATCATATAACATGAATTCATTCAACATAATAATTTATTACATGATTAAAGAATGTGGAATAAATACATGAAAGTATATAATAAATAAGTATATGTGTATAAATATGAACACCCTTTAGAGATAAATGGGCATGGTATTCACTACACGATGATTTTGATATGAAAAATCACGGTGCAATTTCGACAGCCTAACGACGTGACATAAAGATTCATAAAAATGGTTGATGAGAGAGAAAGGGGTATCTCATTATATATATATATATGAAATGGAAATTAAGGGGGTCATATAAATACATTTCCCAACATTAGGAATTTGGAAATATAATGTGTAACATAATAATGAAACTTTAAGAAAGAGGAGAAATGGAACAACTCTTATAAAATATTGGCATGGTAACATGTGTACATGAGAGAGATTAATGAGAGAGAAAGAGGTATACTATCATAAAAAAATAATAAGGGATTTATGAGGGAGGTGGAAAAACATACCTCATCCATTTTAATTGAAAATAAAAGGGTGTAACAATATAAGGAAACTGGGATAAAAATGTGAAAGGAAGGAAACCCTTACTTGAGTGGGTGACATCAACAGATTGAAGATGGGATTCTTGAGAGATTTGGGTGCCTTAGGGGGATTCTAGAGAAGGGAGGAGAGATAAGGGACCTGAGACAAATATTTTTAGTGAAGATTAGTGGGATCTTGGGTGGGTTTATATAGGAAATAAGAGGGGAATTCTTTAATATTTCACAAACTTAGGTTTTGGGATCTATATAATATAAATATTCAAAACCAAAATTTTTTTAGGGTTTTTTACCAGGATTTTTTAAAAATTGGAGTAGAAAAAAATATTTTATCAGGCCAATGGACGAAAATATTAAAATATTATCCTTTATTATATGGAGGTGAGCCACATTATTAAAGAAATGAATTTAAAATCATAAAATATATTATACATTTTAGAGGATTCGATTAGGATTTATAAAATTGGTAAAACAATTATAAAATCAAATTATTTTAATGGTAAAACATAAATTACGCCGATAATACCTAATGCAATAATTATTACATCATTTTTGGGTCATTATGATTCTATAAAACACATATTTTATTTATACGGTATTTAATTTTTACGCAAAAATTCACCGGTCTCAAAAAATTATGAAAAATTCACCATTGGATAATTTTGACATCCTGATTCTAAAAATAATATTAATTTTAACTAAATTATTTTCTAAATATGTGAATTTCACTTTTAAAATGAAAACTTAAATTTATTGAAAATTCAGAGGTTTTGAAAGACACAGTTTTCAAACCTTAATAAAAATTAAATTTGACTTCATAAAAATTATGTAATAATTTATTACTAATAAAATTATTTTGAAAATAAACTTTTATAAAAATATTAATAATTCAAAAATTAATTAATTCCTTAAAATTATTTTTAAAAAAAATAAACTTTTTGTTTTATCATACAAAAATATAACTCTTTTAAAACTAATTACCTAATCATTTATAGATAATGAACTAATATAATCATGATTTATATGAATTTGTTTTATAATATTATTAATAAAAACGTTAGTTTAATATAATAATGTTTATATTTCTCAAAATTACCCTTTTTTACTTGAAGAATCAATTATTCAAATTCATTATTTTTTATGAAAGACTATTATCATAGAAGAATTAATTGAATAAGAATATTATTTATAAAAAATAGCCCAGTCTATCCCAAGATCCTAATATTGTCTGCTTTGGGTCTATCCTACATGATTTTTCTTTTCCTGGGCTTTGGCCTTCAGGCATTCCCTAGGAAAAGGCCTAATGACGGGAGAGGTATTCACACCACCTTATAGAGGGGTGCTTCATGCTCCTCCCCCTTAGATGTGGGATAGCCATAATCCACCCCCTAGAAAGGACTAAAATTCCTACTGGCACAAAAAAAGTGAAACTGGATCTGATACCATTTGACGTGACCGTGAGGACACTTGGACCTTTTTGTGGGGTGGATTATGGATATCCCACATCAAAGGATAAGGAGCACGAAGCACCCCTTTAATAAGGTTTTGTGGATACCGCTATAATCATGAGGCATTTTCCTGGGTGATGCCGGAGGGCCAGAGCCCCGGGAAAAAAACCATGTGGGCTAGGCCCAAAGTGGACAATATCATGATCATGGGTTGAATTGGGTTGTTAAAAATGGTATCGGAGCCAGGGTCTATTTGATGCACCAGTGAGGATGTTGGGACCTTCTAGGGGGGATTTTGGATATCCCACATTGAAGTAGGATGAGCATGAAGCACCCCTTTATAAGGTGACGTGGATACCTCTTCCATCATGAGCCCTTTTCCTAGGGGATGCCTGAGGGCCGGAGCCCAGGGAAAGAAAAACCGTGCGGGCTGGGACCAAAGAGGACAATATTATGATGGTAGGATGGAATGAACCATTATATAGGGATTACACAATATGTAACTAATACCTTATTACATAAACCCTTATAATACCCATATAATACCTAAGAGTATAGTGTGCAATGGTGACATACTCTTGGGGTGGCTCAGATAGTATCTCCTGGGTGGTAATCTCTATTACCTGAAGTTATACCATACACAATTCCATTAAAGCTTAATGTGTTGAAGCACAAAGTGGGATTGATCATGAGTGAATCCCAATGATGTTACCTCCTTTCTGAATTCCAAAAAATGAGCTTCATATGGTCTGAGTATACTGGATGAGGCAATCCTCTCATTTTTTTGTGTAAAAAGGATTATTTTAAAAAACCTTATATTTATATCAGTTGTTTGATAACTATTCAAAGGCTATATTATCAATGGTTATGATACTTAATAGTAATTTAATCCCAATAATAATAAAAAAAGTTCATGTGTTTTCTATATCCATAAAACATTAAAAGAAAGCGAATTTTAATCATAAATGATCTAGTTGCCACAGTTTGTGGAGAGGGTGTGGCCAATATTTATGAAGGAACTTTTCCCCTATCTAGTATGATGTTTCTAGCAGGTCCAGGAGTCCTCCAGTGAGCCTGGGTGAAGGAACCCTTTTCTGTGTATTGAGATTAGATTCCTTCCTTCGCGACTTGACCTGACCAGTGTGCTTTGGGTAGTTCTCAGTGTGTTGTATTTGGGAGGGGCCCAAATTTGAGGGACCTCTTTGTGAGGGTCTCTAATGACTTCATAGATCAAGGAGTGAGTTATCACAGAATGAGTGTGCCTTTAGAAGAATTCTATTACCAAGGATTGGCTACGTTATTGAGACTCCTTATCTTAGAGAGACCATATGTATCAGGGAAACTTCGTGACATATTAGGACTAAATGTTCTCTCAGATACTTTTGGTAGACTATTTATACATGCTTACTGTCATATAGCTTGAGGAGTGAGATATCACAGATCAGGAATGATAAGATCGGGACCATATGGCTGGTGGTGGATGATACCTTGAGCCTTGGAATCCTTTACGAGCACACCTGGATGTTCTTTCTATATGTGTTGTTGATATATACTTGTGTTGAGATGACTATATATTCTTAGTGGTGTTCACTTTGTGGACTTTTACTTTGTATTTTGGGGTTCCCTACTCGGCATTAGTCACCAGACCCTAACCTTTGGGAGGTGGTCTTGGGGTAGTCACGACACTGGTCTCGGGGGACGGGTTGTGACACCTACCCTAAAGGGTTACAAGTTGAATGTTTCTATCACAAGCCCAATTTCCCCATGGTATCAACCTCGTACTATCACTATAATACATATTAGTAGTAAGTGAAGTTTGGGAAACATTAAAATCTAATATTACCACATCGTGCACAAATTAAATGACGTGTGTGGGCGCAAATAAATTTCGGTGCTGTTGTTGGGGGTTTTTCTATGCTTAACATAGGCAACCTTTCTTCCAAATGACATGGGATTATCTCTCCCTTTAACCATTCTCTTTTATTTATTTATTTGTTTGTATTCTTTTAGACACCACTAAATCCATACTTCTTGTGGCATAGTGCATGCATTATGGCCCTTTGAATCATTCAAGGATCCTTGATACACATGAACAACTTACCTTTGAGCTCAAAATAAAACGGTATCTCTATGAACACCTCCAATTAAACATGGAAGACCACAACAATACTACTAGTCTAAACCCACCTAACCTGCCAATCATGCTACAATTAGTTTCTAGAGAGAATCTGGTGAAACAAGAGTGAACCATAATGGATTATATCTTTCCATCAATCCATGGTACCACGCTAAGCATCGTGTGTCCTCCTATAATAGCACACACCTTAGAGATAAAACTTGTACTCATTCACATGATCCAAAATATGGGATAATTTAGTGGGATTCAAAGTGAAGATCCCCATGAACACATTTCAAACTTCCTAGAAGTGTGCAATACCTTTTTCGACTAGGGATTACCTTCTAATGAAATCAGGCTTCAAGTCTGTCCCTCATCCCTATGAGAAAAATCTAAATATTGGATCAAAATTCAATCTCTTGAGTCAATAATTACTTTTGATGATCTAGCCAAGAAGTTCCTAGACAAATACTTTTCACCCATCCAAATATGGAAATTGCGGAACCACATTCAAAACATCGCTCAGATTAATGGAGAATCCACATGGAAAAATTGGGATAGATTCAACAAACTGATGATAAAGTGCCTGAATCATGGACTAGACATGTGGATCTAGCTCCAGAAATTCTACCAAGGCCTCTAGAAAGCTGCACACACTGTTTTTGATGATGTAGTTGATGGGTGGATTATGTTCAAGACACCTGAAGCTGGAAGAGATATTTTGAATTAAATCTCTCAAAATTCCAGCCTATTATATATTGATCATGGATCACCTCGACATGGCATCCACCAAGTCAAATAGAATACTCGAATAGCTGCACAATTAAAATATTTCACTATGAAGATTGAATCCTTTCAAATAACTACTACACCACCACCCCCTCTAGCTCCTATAATAGAGATGTAGTCATGTGAAATTTGCATTGGTCAGAACTTATACCAAGACTTCCAAGAATGATTTTATGAACAAAAAACGCAATATTATTATTACATCAATTACAATCACCAAAATCAACCATTCCAATAGAATCAAGAGTACTATAATTAGAGGCCTTCTCTGTATCCACCTCAAAACAACTAGGGATATTATCAATAGATAAGTGGTCAATAACCACTTCGTACAAAAGAACCACCAGGGTACCCACTCATGAACCCTATGCCTAGACCGCAAGAGCATGAATAATAACAATGTTTCCCTCAAAAATAACAACAGAATTTTCAACCAACTCAACCAAGATCACAGGAGAAAACTGCTCCTCTCTAGAGTAACTTAGAGAAACTCCTGTCTACTTTTTTTTCAAAAAAAATACTAGCATATGACTACTGAAAAGGTGGAGATGCAGAACCAACATTCTTCCCAACACAATCTCAAAATTAGGATGGGTCACATATCAAAGACTCTATCAAAAATATTACTAGGTACTCTACCTTGTAATACAAATATATACCCAAGGAAAGAAGCTAATGATATAGTTTTGAGAAGTTATTTTTTTGGATTTTCAGAAACCATGTAAAAGTGATGAAAGAAAAGCTGTGGAACCTAATAAACATTCACCAGTAGTATAAGAATAAGTTTATGGGAACAATCAATTAATAACCCAAGAGGTATCACCAACAAAAAACACCCAAACACCTACGAAACCAAATGGGCCATTCTATGTCACCCAACACCATAAAATACACCTATCCCTTTTTCAGAAATAGAAAGGATAGGTATGAAGGAGGCATAATGCAAGAAGTTTTTGGAAATGTTCAAGAAATTGCATATCAATATATCCTTTGAAGATGATATTTCCCAGAAGTCAGTTTATGAAAAATTCCTCAAGGATCTGCTTTCCAATAAAAGAAAAATGGAAGCTATAGGTGTTATCTCACTAAATGACGAATTCTCTACTTTTTTTCATTATAAACTTCCACCTAAGATGAGAGACCATAGTGGTTTTTCAATTCCATAAGCTATTGTTCAGTGTAAATTTGGATGACCTCTGTGTAGTCTTAGAGAAATTATTAACCTCATGATGATGATTTTATTTCACAATTTGTTACTTCAAAATTTCAAACCAACTCAAGTAGAACTATAACTTGCAGACTGATCAATAAAGCACCCTCTAGGAATTCTTAATGATATATTAGTTCTTATTTCCAATAGAATTCCTAGTTTTAGACATGGAAGAATACGGTTACATCCCCAATATTCATGGAAGACCATTCTTGGAAATAGGAAAGGATTTGGTAGACGAAAATCAAGGGTATTTAGTATTTTGATTTGGAGAATAACAGGTAGTCTTCAACCTCATTAAATCTTCCAAGCAATCAGATGAAGCCTTTGATTGCAACTCTATCTCTTTTACCCAAGAGATAAATAAACATATGGAAATCGAAGAAGACGGTGAGAAGACACTCCCTGATTTCGAAGAAGACTATAATTTTGGGGAAGTTAGATTCAATAAACCTATCACAAGGGTTACTTTACCACCATTCACAAGCTCAATTGTTCAACCACTGACATTGGATTTGAAACCTCTACCTAGTACTCTTAAGTATTCATACATATGATCTTCAACCTCTGTGCTAGTAATCATTAACTCTCGAATATCTCAGCTACAAGATGAAAAATTGGATGAAGTCTTAAAAAGGAATAAGAAATCATTTTCCTAGGGAGTGGATAACATCCAAGGAATCAAACATAATTTATGAACCCACAAAATTCTACTTGAGGAAGGTGAAAAACTCAAATGTCAACCACAAAAAAATCTCACATCATCAACGAAGGAAGTTTTTAAATGGAAGTACAAAAACCACTAGATGTTGGAATAATATTTTCAATCTTCAACAGAGAGTGGGTGAGACCACTACATGTTTTTACCAATAAAGGCAGGATCACAGTGGAAAAACTGATGATAATGAATTAATATCAAAATGAACCATCACTGGATAGTGATTTTGTGTGGATTATAGAAATTTAAACATTGAAACTTGAAAAGACCATTTCCCCTTTCCTTTCATGGATAAAATTATGGATAGACTAGACAGACATGAATTTTCTTGTTTTTTGGATGGATATTGAGGTTACAATTTGATTTCATTCGACCCCACTGATTACTCCAAAACCAAATTCACATTTCCATTCGGTACATTTTCCTATAGGTACATGCCATTAGGTATGTGTAATACACTAGAAAAATTTCAAATATGCATGAAAAATATATTCCATGATATGGTGGATGAATTATTATAAATATTAATGGACACCTTTTTAGTTTACTGGAGATCCTTTGAGGTTTTACTAAGAAATCTTGAGTTAGTCTTGAGACATTATAAAGAGAAATTTCAAGAGTTAAACTGGAAAAAATGGCACTTTATGGTCCTAGGAGGCATATTTATCAGACATAAAATTTGTAAAGGGGGCATATAATTTTATTTCTCTAAGATAAATGTAATCAATGATTTACTTTAACCTTCAACAGGTAAGGGTACAAGGAGCTTTCTTGGCCATGATGGATTCTATAGGTAATTTTTATTATTTTTCCAAGGTTTCCTGCCCTCGGATGCACCAATTTCCAAAGGAAGTTCCATTTTAATTCCCTAAATAATGTTGTAAGGCATTCCATAATTTAAATAAAATCCAGATCATAGCCCCTATAATCATTTCACCCAATTGGGACAAGGAATTTGAATTTTTGTGTGATACTAGAAATTTTATTATTGGCGTTGTATTAGGAAAATGAGTTTTTCACATCTTCTTTCCTATCTAATATGATGACAACACACTCAATGAAGCTCAATTAAACTACACAACTATAAAGATAGAACTATTATCTATTTTGTACGATTTCTAGAAATTCTATTCCTATTTGGTTTTGTAAACGATGATTGTACACACCGATCATGCTACCCTTAGGTATTTAATGAACAAAAAGGATTCCATGCCAAGGATGATATGGTGGATAACCCTTATCCAAGAATTTTATATTTCTTTAAAAGATACCAATGGAACAAAAAATGTGATCGCTGATCATATATCCTTACTTCCTCTACTAATAATCAAGGAAAGTGACGATATCGACATCGATATTGATTTTACTAATGAAACCATTTTCAGCATATAAGTACAAACATGGTTTTCAGATATTTTTAATTATCTAACCATTGTTTTTTTACACCCAGACCTCTCCTAATAGTAAAGAAGAAGTTTTTTAGATGAAGAAAAACATTACTACTTGGATGAACCAATCATGCTCAATAAATGTACGGATTGATTATTGCGATGTTGCATTCCTGAAAATTAAATCCCAAATGTGATTAACATGTGTCATATGTCACCTACCAGAGTAAATCATGGACCAAAGTTTTTTTTAAAAGGTAGTGTTCTAGTCAACGACCAAAACACAAATTTTATTGATAAAAAAATGGTTACACAAGTCTAAAATATAGAATTTTGTTTACATCCCTAACATAAAATGGGAGTATCTAGGGAGGAATATCATCCCTCAAAAGAATATCATGAGAAAAACCCATATTAGCATGCCCATCAGCGATCCTGTTTTCTTCACGATACGTATGCATGATGATGAAATTGAGATCTGAAATAGAGTTCAGGGAGTCCATCCAACGCACAGTGAGCGTCCAAACAAGATGAATGGTACCATTCTTGATGGTCTGGACAATAATAGTGGAGTCACTCTCAATCCAGATTTTGTTCTAGTTGTGTATCTTGGCGAATGAGATAACATGGATAATGCTCGTCATCTCAGCTTCCAATGAGTATACAAAACCGCATGATCCATAGAAGTAGCTGAGCGTCTGGTCACAGTGATTTATGAATATGTCTCCACAACCCGTTGGGCCAGGGCTGCCTTTAGAGGAACCATACACATTGATTTTAATCTAGAATGTGGGAGGGGGCTACCAAAAAACTTCAAAAGTAGATCTAGTGTGAGGGTAATTCCCATCAGCCCCACAAGCCTAAGAATCCCAAGGTTGTGAACCGAGTTGTTGCAAAGATCCTTTTGAATCGAAGCCACCTCCCGTATCGTGATGAGAATTCTCATTTTACCTGCATTAAGATTGAATGAGTTGTCAAAACAAGTTAGATAATTTCTACCATACCAGATCACATGATGAAGCTCTGCTAAAACTGTGAAAAAAAGATTCTTGATCTGTTGGGAGTCAGGAAGGTCCACACACCGTTGTAGCTGTGATGTTATAGAACTAAAAAACAACTATCTGCACTAAAAAATGTCAAAAATTTAATGCGAGAGAGCTGTTTCCATATCACAAGAAAGAAAGAGTTGATTAATATCTTCTCAATATTGGTTACACATACGACATTTAGAACAAAGATTAATCTCAAAAGTTTATTGTAGAAATGATTTTATAAAGTGTTCTTTTATGGTCCACTCTACACCAAGATGCAAGGGAATTTTTTCAAAGCTATGATAGGTGCCAATGGACAGGAGCTATTGGGAAAAGAAACAAAATACCTCAAAACCCAGTCATAGATGTAGAAATATTCAAAGTATCAGGGCTAGATTTCATGGGACCATTTCCCAATTCACATGAAATGTCCAATATTCTTGTTGGTATTGAATACATCTCTAAATGGGTAGAATCTGAGACTGAAACACATGAAATTGAAAAAGTGGTCATGAATTTTCTGAAAAATAACGTGTTCTCAAGATTTGGCACTCCTAGATTACTCATTAATGATCGAGGAACACATTTTACCAATCAAGAATTTAATATCTACTATAAAAATATGAAATATAGTTTAACATAGGAACTCCCTACCTCCCACCAAAAAGTGGGAAAGTTGAATTTTCAAATAGGGAAATCAAATAAATCTTGGAGAAGACCATGAACACAAATCAGAGTGACTAGAGTTTGAAATTAAATAATGCACTATGGGCATTCCACACTGAGTACATAACACCCATTGTTAACACACCTTTCATATTGGTTTATGGAAAACCTTATCATATTTTAGCTGAATTAGAGCATCGATCGTACATGGCAATAGAGAAAATAAATTTGGATTATCAAAAGGCTAGATAATCTTAGATGCTTCAATTGGATGAATTGAAAGAAATTAGAAAAGATTCATATGAAAACACAAAAATATAAAAAGAAAAAACAAATAAATGACATGATCATGGAATAGTAAGATGCATCTTTGTCTCAGGAAATAATGTGTTATTAATAAATTAGATATTGAAATTATTCCCCAAGAATCTGAAATATAGATGGTCCAGACCCTTAAAATTCATTCATGTTTTCCCCTATAGAAACATTGAAATTCAAAAGGAAGGTGGAACACCATTCAAATTCAATGATCAAATACTAAAAATATATCACGAACCCTTCTATGAAGGCTGTGTTGTTAGCCTAAATTCATATGAGCCTCAAAGCATCAATCTCTTGATGTTAAAAGAAGTGCTGACTTGAAGGAAATCCAGGATAGGTCACCTTAGTATAAATTAGGTTAGAATATGCCTTAAGAAAGATTAGGAAATGATGGGAGAAAGAGATAAGGTTTTGAATAAAAAATAAGCAAAAATTTTAATTATACATCGTGTAACCTAGTTTCATGATGTGTACTTTTTTTCTGCTAAAAATTCATAAAATTTTGTGGTTGATGATGTGAAACTTGGTTACAAGTCATGTAACCCCTCAAGCCTGTTTTTTAAGAAATAAATCCTTGAACTTAGGGTTCATGGCCTGACCCTCCACCTTCCTCCCGTGACCCTCCACCTTCCCCCTCTCGCACATGAAAAGAAACCCACAACATCCCTTCTTCTCCACAAACCCCTCCTCCTCACTCTTGTCCGCACACATCGACCCCCTCCTTCAAAACCTGCAACCGACCCTCTCCCTTTACAACATGGCCCCTCCTCTATATTGGTCATAAAACGAAACAACCTTCCTTTACCACCCTCTTACATAAACTCACCCTCAGTCCCTCTTTCCCTTTGACCAAAAAACCAAACTACTAATCCTCCCTACTCATTTGTGCCACTCCTCCCGACTTTCAAAATGATGCAGAAAAAAACTATGCACCTTGCATATATAGAGTTAACGTTAGAACGTGATGATCCACCACTAGTGAAGCATCCACAAGTAACCGTACCTTCCGTACCATCACCACCTTAGGAAGCCTCTCCCCTACCTACCACCATAGCCTGTGATGTGACCGCTGCTCAGGATGACTACCAAACCAGGTCCAACGAATCATCTGGGCATGATAACCCACATTTACACCTCATACTTCATTTATCCAACCCAAAGCATCATGACATCCTCAACCAGATACAAGTGAAGCTATTTTTGATGAATAAAACCCTCGACATAGTCATTCTCACCTATCTGCACATTGGAGATGAGATCCTAGATATTCTTGATCGACTTCATATTTCATGATTTATTGAGGTATGTAAGATGATGTACTAAGAGATGTTCCTAGAGGTTCTCTATAAATTTGAGTTCATAGTGTACAAACACCACCTCAAACTTATAGTCCAACCTCATGAGGTCTAATTTTTCGAATTCGGCATCGGCCTCCGCATTTACAAAAAGTATTTTGTTGTGTCTCAGATATTTTCAACCCCCTAGAATGATCCATCGAGGCTTAATTAGAGGCGACTTTAGTGGATGATCATCTGAGATGCTCTGAATGTTCCTGATCCTATAATTACTAAATTCACCCTACTATGCAGCCCAAAACTTTAGATCCTTCATAGATCCTTGACCCACACATGGTTTTCCTAGGCAGAATCTCATGGTAGTGTGAGTTAGTTATACATCCTTATCTTAGTAGTAGCCATGGATGGACCCACCATCAACATGGATACTCAGTTTGAATTTTACTACCGAGTTCATGCTCAGAGGAACATAGGTACATTGATTTAGGGTTCCTTCATCACCCACCTGGACCACCATCTTGGAGTATTTGATACCGCCTTTCCACTCACATCACTTCGACTGATGGAGTCCATTGATTTTATGATGCTGCAAAAGATGAATCTACTAGTTAGGATGATGAAACTTACCTATGGGAACCAGGATTCCATGAACCAATAGATGAGACCCCATAAGATCCTATAGCAGACTCTGCAATTAATCCACCCAACACTTCCCCTACAACACCTCTCACTCATATCCCTACCCCTACCACCACCACATCCACTACTTCTCTAGCCACCCATCCCACCCTGACTTATCTCTGGGCCATGAAGATTTGTATCCTAGAGAATCTATAGTGGATTTCTACCCATCTGTACCCCCCATTTAATGATCTTTCCAATTTTACCACCCATCCACCAACCTTATCTCCCTCAGGCTTTTAGCCATCGACAACACCTAGCAGCCCCTCTTCTTCTAGCACTTCTTCCCCACCCACATCCTAGGTTGACCTACCATTAGAGCTCTCAGAACCTACTACCTAGTAGGAGTACCTTGTATAATGGGTCTGATAGGGAAAGTTTCTGACCACTACGTTATCCATTGATGTGGTTTTTATTGATCCAGATTCCAGAAACATGGCCCCAATGAGTATTGGCACCTTTCCACCACCTACCCCATCTCATCTTTCCATTAATATGACTCTACCCTCCATATATGACCCCAAATCCCCTGCTTCCATCACTACCACTGACTATTTCAAACAACTACAAACACCACATGATCGAGAGTAGAATTAGAGGAGTATCTTGATTCCACAAGATTATCTTAGATTACCACCTTGTTTATCTTTGTTTTGGTCAAATGTATGAGGGTGTATTTATTTTCAATTTATTCTTTATATCCATTAATTTTTTATTGATACACTTATCGATTTATATAATAATTTATTTTTTACACTATTACTTGGTATAATTTTCAAATCTTTATAATTTTATAGTAGACATGTCTAGATCCTCTGTTTTATCTATGCTTGTCGATGGACCTGTACCACCATATGTTTTGGTATGATGATTGACTCAAAAAATGGCTGAGATCGTACTTCAGATCCAGGATCTCTCCCTGGAGATTCATTCACATCATCCACCACCACGAGATCAAATTATATTCCTTCTAAATCACATCCTTTCTCACTATGCTCTTGAACTCATCAATTCTTCTAAAAGACCTTGTGAGATGGAAGAAACTATTATGAGTACATATAGATGCCAAAGGAGATTCTAATATGATATATGACATTGTATGGTATTTTTGATCCATCCATCTAGCTGAAAATGTCATTTTTTAGCTCTTTATGGGTGGCAACCCATATTTCAACTGTTTTCTCATTTTTTTCTTCATGCTGATTTTATTTCTATAGTTTTTTTCATGAGTCACTTATAGAGTTATTTTACAAACCTACCTGTTTATAAATAAAATCTCTTTCATTTATCATTATACTATTCACCTATATATTTCTTCTTTCAAATTGTTTCAAACCTATAGAATAATGTTTTATATAGTAAATTATTTGTATTTATAACCCATTATATTGGTATCCCAAATTCAATATCAAGACATACCAAGTTTCTTCATGGCTTGCCACTTATTATAGGGACCTTTCAATTCCCTTAGTTTTTGAATTTTCAAATTCCATTTAATTTTTCTCAACTATATATGCCATAACCCTCCCATAATACTTCTATAAATAGTGAGGAAACTATCTCTTTCTATGTGTGGGGGTGGTTTTATTGAGTTCACTTTTGATACACTTGAATTTTTTCCAGTTCTCATCTGTCTAGGATACATTTTTAAATTTGGGAGCATGCTTAAAAGATGAAAATAATTATACCCATTTAAATAAAATAAAAATTTAAGTTGTAAATTATTATAAATACATGTTTTTCCTTGTTTATATTTTTAGAATGATTGATGAGGTTAGTAATTTAAATAAAATTCAACATTTTTGAAATTATGGTGAATTGACCTATTACTTGGTTTTATACCCTTAGTGATTGATAGTTATTTATTTATTCCCATTCCAAATAGTATTCTGAGCCTACAATTTCATATTCTTTTCTGATCATATTTCTTGAGTGACAGATGAGACATGTAAACCTACCAGAACTTACATTGAGATATTATTGAGGCTATGACTGAAGAAATAAAATTTTAAAAATGATTGAGGCATATCTTTGTTGAGATAATTTTTCTTGAGACCCACCTTACATATTTTCCTCAATAAGCTCGTATTTTATATGAATGAACTTATAGGATGTAGCTATTTCAAGCTAATTTTCCCTTCCTACCTTTCACTTTGTATAATGCATGAGTTTACCTTGAACACATGTGGGGGAGTTTTTCAGCAAGCACCAGATGATCCTACTATGGAGATGTATTGTGTTTCTCATCAGACTATCTAATTGTGATCCATTTGTACTTTTTATAATTTAAAATCTCTCCCATTCCTTTGAAAAATAAAAAATAAAAAGAAAAATTGGCATGTATTGTGTATTAGGAAATTAAAAAATAAATATTTAAAGGCTGATGAATCCCTTGAAGGATCATATGTGGTTAGGGGATATATGTGAGATCTATCCTAAACATTAATTTTGAAAAATAAAAATGCAAAAAATAAATAAAGGAAAAAATACCCTTGTTTCACTCACTTGATATATGCATATGGATCCAACATAAGTTGTTGGGAGCGTGGACCTTATTAGCTATGGAGGAGTTATTTCACTACACTTTTCACGATATTCAAGAATTATTCTACCAGAGTCGACCCTCCTTTTTTTCATGTTTTTCACTAATTACCTACCTTCCCACAACCACAGAGTTGTTAGAACCTATTTTCTAATCCCTCATCAATAATTTTGTATTTATCTTTATAGAGTAGAGATGATAGAACTAATGAAATCCTATGGTTAGGAGCATGTACTCAGGGTATGATCATAACTCTTGTTTTTTTTTCACCCTAAGTAAGGAGAGTAAATTCATTGTGAGATAAATTTCAATTGGGTATAGAGTTCAAGGAAAAGTTAATAAATATTGATTAAAAGATTAAGAATTTATTCAAATAACCAAGCTATGAGGCATGACTGATTTTCTATTCAGGTAAGATTCTGAAGAAAGACTTTTTCTACTTACACTTAGTTTTATTTTCTTGGATATAATGAATTTTTCCTTCTTTAAAAATTTCTTACCATTTTGAAATCACTATTGATATTTTTTTGCTTGAGGATAATAATTTTTTCAAGTGTGGGGGAATTTAATAAGCTTAAATCATATAATTTTTTTTTCATTTATTTAAGGGTTTCAATGATTTAATCAATAATTCACCTGGTGTTATAGAAATTAGGATTTCAAGGTTCAAAGGAAAAAAATATAGAAATTGGGAAAATTTGTCTATTACATGTTGTGGAAAAGAATTTCACAATGTGTATTAGTATCTCACCACATACTATAATCCATTAAGAAATTAAGGCTATGAATCTCATTACACGATGTTAATATGAATTACATGATGTAAAACTTACTTAAAAGGCATGAATCACCAATCTACAACATGTAACATTAAAATAATTTCTCCCAAAATCCGAAGGATGCTGCATGATATGACATCCAATTACATGTCATGAAAGGATTCAAACATTAAAATTTTAGATGAGATACGTGTGATATACACATAGATTCCAAATCCACGAAGAAAACCATGGATTGGCATTACAGGACATGAAATTCTATTACACATCATGAAATATTCTATCTACATATACAGTAGAATGGTACCAGATTTGAGAGCTTTGGAGTTGGAAGAATTTATTTGTTTAAATTCTATCTAATCCCCTTGTACTCCCTCTACTCAAAACTTGAATTATTCCATTTCTTTTTATTGTTTTACTTCAATATAATCATTGTGGATCTATTTCAAGTCCGTTCTTCATCCTTTTTTACATTACCGATGCTGTTTCACTTGTTATTTGTTTCGATTAGAAATCCATGATAGATGATTCCAAATTTTGTTCTCATCCTTCATTCAATTAAGTAAATTAGCAACAATTGTAATTTAATCCATCTCATTTTTTTCAATTCATGATTATGTGTTTTTCTACTAGTAAATTGCACTCTTTACATGTTCTCTAATTGTTTAATCCCAAGTTTCATTTATAAATTCAATATGTTTTAAAACTCATTCCCTTTCTTGATTAATTCTATAGTGAGTGGATAAACCACCTAGGGTAGGGATTGAGAGTAGGGGTATCTGAACTTAATAGAATATTTAATTCTCAACTTGGTAACCTTAAAGGATTAGTAATCAGGATAAATAACAATTATCTATCCATTTTATTCAAACATCCTTGACCATGGGACATTTTAATGAACTAACTTATCCTAGTTGAAGTAGAATAGTCCATGACAAACAACCTGAAATGATTTGTACCTTAGAATCTAAGCTTAATGCATCTAGTATATCACAAAATCCAGGCTAAGAAATAGTTACCCTCTTGGTAGAACTATTTGGTGTGACCACATTCAACTAGTGACCTCCACCTACTTGACAGCCTAAACGTTAGGATACTACCAAGTTATAATTAAGATCATTCGTTCTACAAAACCCCAAAATTGATCCTGATCCCTTCCTTATTCTATATTCCAATCCTTCAGTATTTTGTACCAGTTTGCCAATAATAAACCCAAATCACAAGGAATCCTACCCCAAAGGGTTCCAAGATGAAGGTTTCTATTGCCAGTCTGATTTACCTATGAGATAAACCCCACACTATCACTATACTAAATCTATATAGCTAGTGACATTTTGGAAACAATCAAATCTAATCTGACCATAGACCATGTGAAATAAATGATACTTGCAGGTGCATCACCTTCCCTTTTAGTGTAATACTCACTAGAAGGTCAATGATTTCAAAAAAGGATCTCAAACGATATCCAGGGAGTATTTTCTGAGGTTAGTGAACCTTACTAAATACTTTCCTATGGTCATGTTACCCTACTACAACTGCATAAGATCCTAAATGTGCATTGATGGAATCAAGGCCAAATATAACACCTAGCTGAAGAGTCACACTAAATATGACCAAGAGAGAGCTATCTCATCATGTGAATGATTCACTAGATTCCACAATCACCTGATATAACCCTAAAAAATACTCACTTCTAGGACTACTATTTGATATGTAGGTGTCCTCACAAGGTGAAAAAATTGGGTGACTTCATTTTGCTTTTCCTTACATACATATGGGCCACAAACTTACCAAAACTTAAGAGGGTTTTTTCTCTGAAATTCTTGGTGTGCGATTAGCTTGTGTAAATCCTCATTCAGTACTTCTCGTGAAGCTTTCTATTCAATGGGTGGTGGAAAAATTGAAAAATCACCCAGATGTACCACCTCCTGTACATGACCTTGTACCGATGCCTCGTACCTCAGTAGATCATCCTCATGATCTAGAAGTGGAATCCTGGATAGATATCTTCACTGTGACACTGTTAAATAAAATCAATATGTACCATATTTAAGGATTATTTCTTTGGGGATAACTCAATAAGGATATAAAAACCATAACCCATTAATTTATGATGCATGTACTAGTATTTTATCTACACCCAATTCCAACATGTACAGATCCAACAAGAAGGTTATCAAAGACCTGATGAATGGATACATCAGTCGCCACAACAACGCTAGAGTCCCTAGACTAAAATCCAAACTCAAAACACTTGAAGACCATTGTGTTAAATACCAAACAAAATCTCACAGCTAGACCAAACTCCAAACTCCATTCTTAAGGTAGAACTGAATCCTATGATACTACTCTTCAATGACCCAACCCACGAAGGTCCAAATAGATAACAATAAGCCGAACATGAACACCCCTAGATCACCTTCAATAGGCCATGGGTTGGAAACCAACACCAAATAGTTATATCAGACATATGGGAGGAATTATTCTAAGGCACATGTATGCATGCACACATATCCAATATCATACAATGTTGAAACTAATGTAAAAATGACATCAAATGCACGCATGCATGTATATATATCCCACAATTAGAGTATGAAAAAAGTTCTGGAAAGCATAAGGGAAAAATAAAATCCCACCAAAAACTAGAAAAATAGTCCAACCTACTTAGATGGAGTAGAAAACTATCAGATACAACACCATTAAGAACCTTGGTTTGTCTAGCCCAAACTATGATCTTTCTACTCCTAGTCCCCCTCTAAAACCATCACATGTCCTGTCATCTATATAAGATTTTACATGAGCATCCAGAGCCCATTCATGGGTGAGTATAACAATACATAGTAGGAAAACCAAAAATCCCCAAACATAAAGCATCAATAATAGTCATATCATCAACACATTGGTACATTAATCAATATATCATAAATAATTATAAACAATACCCAAATATAGTCATAAAAGACTCCATGTATCAAGGATTTTCAACCACACCGCCAAATATAAGATTCTAATTGAGGCTTCAAAGTTATGACATTATGGATAATACAGTACACGATACATGATATCACTAATGGCACTCATCCGAGAGGTTGTGAACATTAGGACTCACCAAGAATAAATCACTGTAACTATGTAGATCTCAATATCTAAATAGGAAATCAAACCTAGGGTCACTAGGGGAGACTATAAACCCTACTGGACTAGCCTTCTAGATAGGGGATAAATGAATTTTACATGGTGGTCAAACTTATACTATGAACCCTACCCAGAATGAAGAAGGAATCATAGAAAATACCACCCTAGACACACAGAGGGATACACAGAACTCTATTTGAGACAAAAACCATAGAGGGGATCACAGTTCTATTCTTAGGACACAGTGACATTGTGTACCCTAATGGGGATAGACTAAGGAATCACACTCAACTGAACCTAGTCTACACTAAGGAAATAAAGGTATTAAAACTAACATAGTGGAAGTACACGACATGTATTGGGGGTACACAATGTGTTTTATCTACCCTAGATACATCCATGTCTCTTCATTTCACATGGAATGAAATTATCAATATACACAGTGTGTCCCCTAGGTGTTAATGGAATGTATAGGTTAATTCAGTACTCATTATTCAACTTTCACATGTCCGTGTACACCTGGAAATTCCCATTAATTGTGTCCATGACTGTGTACTTGGTCATTTTCGAGTACCAAGTCATTCCCATGTACTCTACCCATGCCTATGTATTTAGCCATATCTTTACCCGTGTACCCTCCATCATACATGTCGATCCACCATCACTTAGTAACATGGAATTTAATGAATTTTACATAATGTGTGACACTTTATTTCATGCATAAACCTTGTCTTCCACAACTATATCTACACGACATGTGTTTTTTTGGAGTTCATTCCTTATAATGTAGAATTTCTCTAAAATCCTGAATTTCTATACATGTTTTCCCATACTATTATCACCACATGATCCACCACCTATCTATCTTAGAGATTGTGGATCTAGTTTGATTGACTTTCTTCTTCCACCATTGACCAAATTTTATCCCTCAATACAATCATAAAATCAATAATGTCACATCATGCCATCAGCACATGCCTGAATCATGAACCTAGTAAACACTAGTCTAATCCTGATCTCCAACTGATCATCCAACATCATCATCACACATCAATGAAACCCTCAATTGTGAAACTCACCCATGATATCAATCCATTTCCCTGATGAACATTCATGAAATGATCAAATAATAGATATTAAACAAGCAATTTACAAGAAAAGAAATGGCAATTAACCTTTGAAAAAATGAGGGAGAAACTCACCAATCAAAAAATGAGGAATAAATATATTCCATTATTCACATTGGACTCAATTAATTTCTACTAGGATGATGAATAATGAGCATCAATAAATAAAAAATAATAATTCCCAAAATCCCAAGTAAATAAATCCATACCCACAACATGATTGAACCATGAATAAATTTGTTATTTTATTCGATTTGATTTCATTATGGGATAATCAAATGGGGAAAAAACCTTGGAAAACAATGCCCTACCATTGGTTAGATTGATCACTGATGAAGACAGTCCTATACTATTATCATTGGTGAGATTTATATAAACCTATCGGCTCACCAATTTCCAATCCTTGATGCCCTATTGGTCAATTGATAATATTCAAAGAACACTCCTATAACATCTCCTCTTAATCATTAGGTTTGTGCAGCTAACCCTATGTATTTTTTATAAAGGCATATTTATTGTATAGTCCCTAACCCTAGTATCCTAGAGCCAATGGTTACTTTATTACATCAGCACTAGGTATAAAAATAGCTTCCCAAATGATCAAATAGTTTAATAGTCTTGGTAAAATAGATATATACATAAAATTAAAACATAATTTTAAAAACATAAAATAAAAAAAATTATTTGAGAAAACCATTATTCTCCTTAGTATATCCCTTAATTTCTATCACAAAACACTTCTTGGTATCCAAGTGAAAATAAAAAATAAGAAAGGTGTGAGCTCAGATGCTCAGTAAGGGTATGTGTACACTAAAAAATATCAAGAATAAATAAGTATAATCAATATAGAAAGGTAGATAATAGAAATACATTTAATTTAAGTAATAACTTATGCGTAATATGATAGTAATAAATGATAATGGAATATTTCCATTTGAATAATCACATAATCTTGAAATTTATCCATGGATATTTTAACTAATATAATAATAACATAGACATAAATATATGATCTCCTAATGAGGGAATACATAATTTTGAACATCATAAACATATTTTCAAGACCTTTCACCAAACATTTAAATTATGGGTAAAAACACATTTAATTTGGCCGATTGATTTTTCAAATGAGACTTGTCGATGCATCAAGGGGTTGTATATAATTGGGCCCACACATCAACTAATAAGTAAAATGAATTACTAATATTAAAGGGGTGAAATATAATCATCATAAATATTCATATTTTAAAAATTACAAATGTAATTTTAATACTTACCCTAAATAATAAATATAATCATAAACCATCTGGAGTAATATGTTTAATAGTAATAAAATAGTATATCCTTAGTAAAACTGATTATAAAGCATCCATAGAAATAATAAAGAAGGCAACATTACAATATATCCCCATATAATCATATATGTTATATAAGTTTGATGTTGTTGATGAATAAAAATGTAATAAAAATTCCATTAAAAACATTCCGGAGGAAAATAACCTTTTTTACTTAGAAAATAATTCTAAAAATAAAAGTTCAAAAAATATTTTAAAAAACAATTTCCCTGAAAATAACATTTGACACTTATAAATTAATCTTCAAAAGATTTATTGTAAACGATGTTGTGAAATTTTATATATTCCGTACATGATAAAATAAAGTTCCTTTCACATTTTCTGTAAAAGTCAAATGAGATTCGTTTAGAAAAGACATAAATATTCCATTCAAAAAATATTGAAAAAATTAAAAAATGGGTAAAATTATCTTTAATAAATAATTTAAATAAATTTGAAAACATTTTTTTAAAACAGTTTTAGAAAACATGGATTTCGATGAAAAAGGATTGTCGATTAAAGAGAAAACAAAGTCATATTTTCTTAAAAAAACTTGTTAATAATTTAAAGTACCAAAGTTATGAAAAATTATAATATTAATTTAAATTATTCATGAATAACTACTGGATAAGAAATTATATTTATTTTAATATTTAAATATCAAATAATTTTCCTAATGGGAGAAAACATAAACAATCATGAATCATGATTAGATTGTGAAATACACCCTTACCACTTTGGTAACGTTTGAATTATAATCCCCATGAATGGAATAACTTGAAATGAAAATTTAAATACAATGAATAAAATTAGATCCATGATATAACTTATAAAAATGTGTAGTATAAACACCACACAATGTAATAAGTGGATAATAATTTATATGTCTCAGGAAAGTAAAAGTGAGACGAGGAATCCAAATCTTAGGTTCAAATTCCTTCATATGTGTCTAAACCTCATCTATAATAAATATAGGTTTTTTATAAATCTATTTAATAACCATAATCATATATATAATTCCATATATGATCCTATTATAACATTTTACCAGTTTTTTGTTAATAATGTTTCATTATTTTCACTATTACGGGTTTTAATTGTCTTGTTTTCTCCTATTTGTTTTTCCATGAAAGTTCCAGTTCTTGTACATAGGATATATTTCCAAAATATATAGAATCATATTAATGTTAAAAATATTATTATTTTTTCATTATATACATACTCATAACCCTTCTTTAAAATTGGACATAGAATATGAATCACATCGTTATGTGGAGAAGGTAGGACGTACGTACAAAGAAAAAACGATATCATTCCCTTAAATGGTAAAAGGGTAAGGAAGTGTATGATATATTAATTTTAAATAATTTATATCATTTCATATATATCACATATATTCATTAAATTTATCTTTATTATTTTTCCATTTAAATAATAAGTGAAAAATGAATCACATCACTTCACGAGGCGGTAGTCCGTCGTGCACATGAGTGACATTACCGTATTTTAAAAGGAATGGAAATTAAGAAGGTATATGTGATATTATAACTCCATAAGTATAATTATATCATAAATTATATATATATAAAAATTAAATACATCGTTATATCAAACTATGATAATTGTTGATGGAAAATGATTTATATCAGTTCGCAAGGCAGTAGTCCACCTTACACATGATTAATGATTTAATTTCCCATTTGATGAAACAAGATATGAATAAACATTAAACTAAAAAAATAATAACATATATGTATATGTGAGATACCAGTGTTGTTATATTTTTTGTATTTATAAATCATTTAAAGTTTTAAAATAAAAATAAAAAGAAATAGCCTAGTGAAGACAATTACCTTCTCTTAAGGAAAACTCCTTTGGATCTCTTATTAAGAACAACAGGGTTGATATTTTTTTGAATAAAATTAGATATAATATTTTTATAATTATGTTTCGGTGGTTTTTTTAGGTTTTGTGTGATTTAAATGTCTTTATAGTTGTAACGAAACAAAGGGAGTGAGTGACCTTTTATAATTGAGGAGTGACATTTTTGTAAATACCCAAAACCATTCAATAATGGAAGTCACTCTCTCACAAATTCACTCTAAAATTGATAACTAATATATTGTAAGAAAATTAAGATCAATAAAAACCTCCACCAATTTAATTGAACCATGTTTCAAACATGTTATTTCTTAGACTTTAACTTTACTCACTTTTACCATTTTATTTTTCACTATGTTAATTAGTTTTTAAACCTTGGTAATTTTTCAAATAATTATAGAAGAACATGATACTTAGTAAATAATTTATACCATATTATTGTAAATATGAAATAAAATTTATCAAATAAAAATTTTATGTTTGTGAAAAATTAATTTAAACACAAGTTCATGTAACACACAAAACCTTATTTTAACTTTAACGGCATTAATTTATTTATTATTGTTTCGACTAATTAATATTTAAAAAAAATTAATATGAAATTATTAAATAATATGAATTATTATAATTAAAAATATTTAATTAATTTTATCAAATTAAACTCAAATAAGTTAAAAATTTTAGTTAAAAATTAAACCCACAGACATGATGAAAAAGCCGTTTTCCAAAGAGAAAATTCTCATAAGTGTAAAATGTTTTAATATCAAAATTAAGTATGAAATTTGTTACACTTAATTAAATTTTATTATTATAAAATAATTGAACAAATTTTACATTTAAAACAATGTTAAATCAAAATAAAACCTTTAAATGATTTAAATGAATAGATGATTTTCAATAAAAATAAGTATTTCTCACTATTTATCTAAAAATTATTCTTTTTAGAAAATTATAAAAAATTAAATTTAAGATAATTTTGAGATTATTATTTCAAAAATTAAGTTCATGTTTTTCAAATAAATTTAATAAATTTTATAAAATTTAATTTTAAATTATGCGTGAAAAGTGCAACGAAACTGCCTTTTAGTAAACTACAGTTTTTCAGAAAATATTTCATTTTCTTTCAAATGATTCTTATTTTTTTTATAATAAATATATTTACATATTATTTATTTTATACATGTTTAAATAATATAATTTTTATTATTTAGTTTTTTATATTAATACCAATAAGATAACATCTAAGTTATAATGGTCATATGAAAATAATAATATTTTAATAGAGTATCATGTTTCGTTTAAACCTAGTATTGCATGGATCACAAGATACAATGGGATTTAATTTAGTTAAAAAGAAATATATCATAATGTCTTGGTGGGTTACAGTCTCTTATATTCTTTATTTTTCATGTCATATATTCTATCAAACACGGTCTTTGTCTTTTAAAATATCAAGGTGTTATATTCTACCCCCTTAGATAAATTACAACCTCATAATTTAAACTTGATCTCAGTAATCAAGAGATTGAAATTTGAAGATAATATTGTGGGAAACCCAAATCATAAAATGGTTAAAAAAAATCCTCTTAATAAGAGATAAAGGGAAGTATATAGGCCATCTATAATGACTCATACTAGGTTTCCAAGTAGGTAAATAATGGTTGGAAGTGAATATATAGACCTAGAAGAAATTAATAAATAATTATGGAGAGTAATAGAGATCATCGATCATAATAAATTTAAGGTTCTAGAAAATTTAATGACCATAAATCCATAAATATATGATAGGTGAAAGGATTATAAGTTTATTAAAATGAGAGTACTAGGATAATTTTTTTGTTTACAGATCCCTTTCTTAGAGTTGAGGAATTAATTTACAATATAAACTATAAAAATAAGAAAATATAATTACTTGAAAATTAAAATTTCATACTTTAGTTATAATTAGATCAATTTACACTTAATATCTTACTCCATTAAATTAATATCCAAAATGAATTTTGATACCCAAATCACTAACATTTACTTTTAACAGATCATAATATCCATAAAGGAATGAGAAGTCATTCCTTCAATCTCTAGATATATTCCAAGAAAAAAATCGTCACCATGAGTTATCCATTAATACATTAATTTATAATACCTCATTAATGACTCACAAAGTTAAATGTAATCCATTTAATAAATATTTAACCTCAATACTCATCTAAAATACATCTGTCCAAATTCAATATCCAAAAATTTAAAATTGAGGTCACTAAATCAACATTATATTCACTATACAATATAATTTGGATCTTAATTTCACATTATAAATATGTTATAACTTTATCACCATAAAAAATTTATGAAAACAAACACGATTCTAAAAATAAAATATCAGGTTATCGTTCCATAAATCCAGATGTTCAGTAAACTCTAGTAAAGATAACATAAACCATGAAATAATTAACTAATTTAACGGTCTCCAACATTTTCTAATAAGCATAAATTTATTATTATTATATCATAATTGAGTTTATATTAGGGGTTAACTTCCCTTAATCACGAGTTTTCTAAAAAGATAAACTTTCCACTGAATCAATTTTCTTAGTAACATTCAACATATGCTTCCAAATCCTTAAAGAAATACCAATATATTACAATACTTATATGTTTCATGACTATTATAATGATAATATAAATTGTAAAATAGTTATAAAACATAAGTCTTGAATCCAAATACAAATGAACTTTAATCATTCCACCTCAGCTGTATTAATAGTATACACTTAACCTTGATCTCTTAGATTCTTTTGAGGTATATTCCCTTGATAATTTAGAAATTGATTTTCAATGTTCCAAAAATCCTTATATTTGAATAATTGAACATTGTAAACTTATTTTTAACCCTTGAAATTAAAAACTTAATAGCATTTCTACTCACACTTGGAGAAAACTACAATTCCCTTCAAGAAAGTACCATGGTGTTTATTTCCACAATAATCATAAGGGGGAAATCATTCTTCCCATTCACCCCTTTAGTGATCGTTTGATCTTACATATTCTTCTTCCCTTTATTCCATTTAAATCCATAATAATTGGATAATTCTTTCTCTATATTATATTGAACATGATACTATATGTACTTGTATGATGAGAATGTTTAGGATACAAGTTCCCTTAAAAGGATTGGATTTTACACATCAAAGGAATGGTCAATATTAATATTTGGATTATGTATGTAATCCATAACATAAATTTATAACCATATAAATTTGGATTCAAACATATCAAAATTTTCATCTTCCTTTTGTATTAGACTCATGAATTGTCTCTTTATATCTACTCATTATTTGTGAAGAAAATAATTTTCCAAGAGTATCCTAAAATACATCAATTCCATGTTTTATATTTATTATTCATCCTTAGTGTTTAGAATCAATGACCAATATTGATCATCATATGCTAATATATAATAAACTACCATAAAAAATTTCTCCCTTTCATTGCTTACCAAAGAGAGAAATCTCTTATCTATGGAACATATCCATTTCTTAGAAACAAATGGATTTGTAGTCCCATTAAATGATTTGAGTTGTTGAAGTATAAAATTATATAACATTATTAAACCATATGGGGGATCAATAGGTTTCCCAATATGAAAAAATTTATTTCTCATAACCTCATATAACGTACCTAATATGATTACAATTTGATCATTTCCAGTTACATATCTAGCTCTAACTTCAATATATTTCTCAAGATTGAAATCGCTACATGGGGTATTGGAATTGATAAATTTTCTTTTCCTTCTACTAGTATCCATTTATAAATAATGAAAAATACTATATTAGATCATTGAATTTTGAAATATAATGTATAATCGTAAAACTAGTGAAACACTTAACATAAATTGGAAAATTTATGCACGGATAATATCATAATCATAAACATGGTTTATTTGAGAATGTTTTAAAAGCATAATTTTTTTTTTCAAATCCATCATAAATTTTTATAAAGAAAATTTTAATCAAACCAAGAATACCCCCCAGTAGTGTAAAACCAGGTGTGTTTTAAGGCTAATTGTTGTGTACTAGGTAACGCTCAAGTTAAGACTGACATATCTTTTTCAGAGTTATCACCCCTAGTAAAATATATTCCATAACCACGTGAAATTATATTATCTAGAGAGGTATGTATTTCTAGGAAAACCACATAATCTCTAATTTATGAAAACTTTATGATGCTATCATATACTTATACTTATCCATAAAGTATGTCATAGGGGTATATTCCCTAATATACATTTTCCTAAATCCAGTTCCAAATATTTTTACTAAAACTCCCTATAATACCAAATGTAAAGACCACAACCATAGTAGAAAAGATCCAGTTGATACATTATTAAATTAGTAATTGATTCAAGCAATCAAATCCCAAAGGACCAAATAATTTAGTAGTCTTGGTAAACTAGATACATACTTTAAACTCACCTTACATTTTAAAAACATAAAATATATTAAGTGTTTTATTTAATAATTCCATTATTCCCCTTAACATATACCTATATGTAAATAAAAAAACAATTCCTTGTATCCTAAGGAAAATAAAACATAAGAAATGGGTGAGCTCATATGCTAAGTACGGGTATGCATATAGTAGAATAAATCATGAATAAATATGCATAATCAATATAGAAAAGTTAATAACTGAAACACATTAAATTTAAATAATAACTTGAGAATAATATGGTAGGAATAAAGGGTGATAAAATAAATACATATAAATAATCACTTGGTTTTGAAATTTATAAATGGATATTCTATCTAATTGAATAATCACATAAACATTAATAACTAATCTCATATTGAGGGAATTAATAATTTCAGACATCATAAACATACTATCATGTTTTTTCACAAGTAAATTTAAAAATATGGTTAAAATCCCATTTAATTTGGACAACTAATTTATCTCATTAGACACATAAATGAATCAATGTACTATCTACAACTAGGACCCACACATCACTTAATAAGTACAATGAATTCCTCATATAAAATGGGGAAAAAATAATCAAAATTCATATTTTTATTTCAAAAATAACATATGAATAGTTTATTCTCACCCAAATCAATAAATATAATCATAAATCATCCAGAGTAATATGGTGAATTGTTATGAAATAGTACATCCCAAGTCAAAATGATCATAAATCATCTAGATAATTTATAAGGATAGTACCATTATAACATATCCACAATAGAGAATAAGTATAATCGATGATTGATGTTGTTGATGAATAGAAATACCAAAAAAAATTAATTGAAAACATTCTTGAGGAAAATAAACTTTATTTAATTTGAAAATAATTTTAAAACTAAAAGTTTACAAAATATTTTGAAATTACTTTTCTTTGAAAATAATCTTTGAAAATTATAATATAAGATTTAAAAAATTGAGTCATTTTAAAAATAAAAGTTTATACAATATTTTGTAAGTCCTATTATTTTAAAATAACCATTAAAATTTATATAAGTATATTTTAAATATTGATTAGTCATGATGATGGAAAATTCTATACATGTCATACACATCAAAAAAAATATTCTTTTCACATTTTTGGTGAAATAAAAACATTCCTTGATTGGAAAATGGTAGTAATATTCCTTTAAAACATTTTAAAAAAATTAAAGCATGGGTAAAAATTTCTCCAATAAATATTTTGGAGAATTCTAAAGACATTTTTGAAAACATTTTTAGAAAACATAGATTTGGATGAAAAAGGATTTTCGATCGAAGAGAGAAATAAAGTCCTATTTTCTTAAATACATGTTCTCAATAATTTTAAGAAATAAATAGAGGAAAAATGCTATAATTACATAAAAAATTTGATAAATAACTATAAGATAAAAAAATATATTGATTTTAAGATATAAATTTCAAATAATTTTCCAAAGGGAGACTTAACCATAAACAATCTTGAATAATGATGAGACTGTGAAATACACCCTAACCACTTTGGTAACATTTGAATCATTATCCATATGAAAAAAATTACATTAAATGAAACTTTAATACTATTAATAAAAATATATACATGATATAACATATCAAAATGGGTAGTATATACACCACACAAATGAATAAGTGCTGAATATGACACACATCTTACAAAAGTAAAAGTGAGAAAAGAAACCCTTACTTTAAGTTAAAATCCCTTTTTAAGTGTCAAAACCCCCTATATTATAAATATTGGTTTATAATAAATGTAATATAGAAAAATAATTGCTTATATCATACCATATATGATCTTATTATAACATTTTACCACCTATTTGTTATTAAGTTTTCATTATTTTCACTACTTAGGGTGTTAATTGCCTAGTTTTCTAATGCACATTTTATCATGAATGTTATGATTATTGTATATTGAATATATTTAAGTCATTTCAAGATTTATTTTAATGATATAAAATTATAATTATTTTCACTATATAAATCCTTAGAACTATTCTTTAAATTTGGACATAGAAAGTGAATCACATCACTTCATGGAGACGATAGGCCGTATGTTCGCATGAGCGACAATATCACTCCCTTAAAGGGTGAAAGGGTAGGAAATTGTATGATATATTCTTTTATATAATTTATATAATTTAATATATGTCACATATATTCATTAATTTTATTCATATTACTTTTTAAGTAAAGCGTAACTAAAACAAATCGCATCGCTTAGCAAGGTGGTAATCCAATATACACATGAGCGATGTTATAATATTTTAAATGATATTTAAAATAAGAATGTATATGTGATATTTTAACTAAATTATTTTAATTTTATCATAAATATTATATATATATATATATATATATTAAATCCATCATTATATCCAATCGTGAGGTGGAATTCCACCATACACACGATTGGTGATTTTGTTTCCCATTTGATGAAAGTGGAGATGGATTAATATCATTACACTAACATAATTAAATATAATTATACCACACAAAATGGTTTTATTATATTTAACTCATTACAACATAATTTATGGTTCTAAATGAAAAGATGAAAAGAATAGATTAAAGAAGACAATTTTCTTTTCATGGAGAAACCTCATTTTAATCTCTTCTTAACAACCCTAGGGTTGGTATTTTGGGAGGAAAAGTAGATCTAAAATTTTTATAAATATTATTTTGATGTTTTTTATTGGTTTTGGTTGCATAAAATGGATTTAGAGGTGTGAAAATGTTAGGGGAGTGAGTGACATTTTATAATTGACGATGAGTGAAATTTTTGTAAATACCCAAAACTATACAATAATGTGAAGTCAATCTCACGCAAAGTGACTCCAAAATTGGAAAATAATAGGGTGGATCAAGGTTCAGAAACACCATCACCACATAAAATAACTAATTTTTTAAATATTTTATTCCTTAAATTTTAATTTTACTCAATTTTACCATTTTAGTTTTCACTACATTAATTAGTTTATAAACATTGTTAATTTATCCTTTAATACTGAAATAAAATGATACTTATTAGATAATTTGGACCCAATAATTATAAATATTAATTAGTGAATTTTTTTTACCACTTTGGTTTTTTTTACGTCGGTTATAAATAAACGACTTGAAAAGTTGTAAAAATTGGTTTATCATATTGGTTATAAAATAACAAACGTGATAAAGTTCCCAAAATAAATTTATAATGCCGGTTATTTTATAACTAATGTAAAAACTACAGAGATTGTATTTTTTACATCAGTTATAAAATAACCGATGTGATAAAGGATTTTATATGTCAGTTATGAAATAAAAAAAGTGATAAACATAAAAAAAATAGTTTGTCACGTTGGTTTTTAAATAACCAACGTGATAACTATTTTAAATGATTTATTGAGACCCGTATTCTATCATTATGTTTTCTTCGATTGGGAAAACTGTGACTCATCTCTCTCACATGGAAAACCTAGAAAGGATTATTTGATGTTGTTCCTTATAAAATAGTATTGAAAACATCATTCATCATATTTATTATACCTAGATCTATCAGGTCGACTCAAAACACTCAAGTAAGCCACACACACCTCAGTTTAATTCTTTATTTTTCGCGATGACCTAAATTTATGTTTTGAGATATTATTTTTCTATAATTTTTCTTGATATCATGGTAAGTGTCATAGTGTTCTTTTATACCATCCTATGTTTTTTCGGGTAAAATTAACCATCAGAGTGATAACATTCAACATTGATGATTTTTGTTGCTACCATGTGTGTTCTTTCATGTGTGTGTGCATGTACTTCCATGTGTGTGCTTCCATGAAATCATTATCATGAAAGTTATACCAAAAAACCTTAAAACCAAGGACGTTATTTAATGCATTTTTCTACCATCAATAATTGTATTATTCTTTAATTATAAATTTTGGTAATATTTTCAAATTAAAATTCCTTTTATATTCAATATTTTATTATTTATTATATGATAAAATTCTTTATTTAGTGTTTGAATATAAACTAACTTACTCTACCATTATCTTTAAAAACAAACTTGGTAGGACATAACCCCCCCACCCTTAGACACCCCCACCCCTAGAAACCCCCAACCCCTTGGAGAACCCTCCCCCCATCCCCATGGAGACCCCACCCCCTAGACACCCACTACCCCCTTGGACACCCACACCACCTAGATAGCCCCCACCCCATGAACAACCCAACCCCATAGACAACCCCCACCCACCTAGATAGCCCCAACCCCCTTGGACACCCCACCCCCTAGACACTCCCTACCCTCGTGGACAACTCCACCCCTGGAGAGCCTCCCACCCCTGGACACCCCTACCCCCATGGACAACCCCCTCCCCCTAGATATCCTCCACCCCTTGACACCCCCACCTCCCAGACACCCCTACCACCTTGGACAGCCCCACACCCCCTTGGATATCCCCCACCCCTGTGGATGACCCCCACCCCTGGACACCCCCACTCTTTGGTCACCCCTACCCCCTGGACAACCCCCACCCACGGACACCCCCACCCCCTGGACACCCCCACCCCAAGACACCCACCCACCCCCTAGACACCCCTACCCCCTTGGACAACCCCCTAACTCCTGTGGATAGCCCCCACCCCTGGACATCCCTCACCCCCTGAACACCCCCACCCCATGGACAGCCCCCACCCCTAGACAGCCCCCACCCCTTTGATGCCCCCACCCCCTAGACACCCCTACCTCCTTGGATATCCCCCACACCCCATGGACAACCCCCAACCCCTGGACACCCCCACGCCCTGGACACGCCCACACCCCGGACACCCCCAACCCTCTTAGAAAGCCCCCACCCCTAGACATCCCCAACCCCCTTGGAAAGCCCCCACCCCCTAGACAACCCCCACCCCCTGGACACCACCCCACCCCCTGGACACCCCCACCCCTAGATATCCCCACCCCATGGAAAACCCCCCCAAGATAGCTCCCTCACCCCCTTGGATATCCCCCCCACCCCTGTGGACAACCCCCAACCCCTGTGGACACCCCCACCCCTTGGGAAACCCCCACCCCCTAGACACCCACATCCGCTGGACACCCCCACCCCCAGCCACCCTCCCACCCCCTGGACACCCCATACCCCCTTGGACAGCCCCTAACCCCCATGGACAGCTCCCTAACCCCCGTGGACAGCCCCCACCCCCCACAGACACCACCACCCCTTGACACCCCCACCCCCAGGACAGCCCCCCGACCCCCTAGACAGCCCCCACCCCCTGGACACCCCCATATACACACCCTACCCCCTTGGGAAACCCCCACCCCCCTAGACAACCCCCACCCCTGGACACCCCCACCCCATGAACACCTCCCCACCACCCCTGGATAGCCCCCAACCCCCTAGACACAACATCCCCTAGACACGCTGACCCCCTATGATAGCCCCACCCCCTAGATTCCCCCACCCCATTGACCACACCCCTAACCCCCTAGAAAGCCCCCCCCCCCCACCCCAGACACCCCACCCCCTAGACACCCTTACCCCCTTGGACATCGCCCTCACACCCGTGGACATCCCCCCATCCCCGTGGATACCCCCACCCCCTTGGACAGCCCCCACAACCCCTTGGACATGCCCACCCACCCCCTTGGATATCCCCCACCCCTGGAAACCCCCACCCCCTGGACACCACCCACACCTCCTCGGACACCCCTTAGACACCCCACCCCCTGGGAAAGCCCCCCACACCTATACATCCCCCACCCCTGGACACCCCCACCCTCGTGGACATCCCCCCCCCTGTGGACACTCCCACACCCTTGGACAACCACCACACCCCCTGGACACCCCCTGGTCACCCCTAGACACCCCCACCCCTTAGAAACCCCCCACCCCCATGGACATCCCCCACCCCCGTAGACACCCCCAACCCCTTGGACAGCCCCCACCCTTGGACACCCCCACCCCCTGGACACCACCCCCCACCCCCTAGACACCACCCCACCCCCTGGACACCCCCACCCCTGGAAACCCCCACCCCCATAGATAGCCCCACCCCTGGAAACCCCCACCCCCATAGATAGCCCCACCCCTGGACATCCCCACCCCTCATTGTAATAGATTATATACTAGAGAGTGTATTCCAACTATTCTTGACCCGTTGGTATACATATATCCCAAAGGTTTCCATGAACCGTTGGAATAGATTATATTCTAGAAAACATTTATAGCAATAGTTTCATTGAAATAATTGGAATATATTAACTTCAGATAGTCTATACCAATGGTTCTTGTAGAACCGTTGGTATAGAGCTATTGCAACGACCATCATGCCAACATTTTGTGAAACCATTAGGATATTCTATCCAAACAGTTTCATGGGCTATCCCAACATCTTCAAATTTTTAGGATATGTTTAATTTTCAGAAGTTAATGTATAAATGTTTTAATATTTATACTTCATATTTCATGTTTATGGAAGGGTGAATTTGGTATTCAATTTCACCTGGATGTATTCTTTGTGTACCTTAAGAAGAAAGGATCCAAGATGTATTTATACTATTATATCGTGATCCATATGAGAGAGATATGTAATACAAAAATTATTTTCATATAAATATAAAAATTTTATATCTAAATATATTTTCTTTTTAAAATTATTTTCATGAATATATTTTTCAAATATAAATATATTTGTTTTATATTTCAAAATTGTTTTACATTCAAATTATGATATTTTTCATATAAATAAAAAATTGTCTTATCTTAACAAGATGTATAATTTTGATATTTGTTATAGGTAATAATGAGTCTAATTTGGATTACATCACATCGAATGATTAATGAATATGTGGAAGGTGTTGATGCCTTTTTGGAATTTTCTAAATGAAATGTTCTAAGCAACAAATGTTTTTCTGTCCATGCCTGAAATGTTAGAATATATAGATGTTAAAAATTAGATAGATCAAAGATCATATGATTTTTTGTTTTTTTAATCTGAGTTACAACCCTTATATTTTTCATGGTGAAACTGGACAGAATGTTAGATATTTTGATGATGATGATTTTCAAGATGGTAACTCTGATGGAATTGAAGAAATGATTTGTGATATTCTAGCAGAACAAATTGAGATAGAATCGACAGTTACACGTCAATATGGTGATGTTCAAAAAACTATTGTATCATGGTTATACGGATTTTACAGTTTTGTAAGTGGTGTTAATATTGATTAACCTAAAAATTAAACATGGATGGAGTGACAAAAGTTTTACAAAACTACTACAATTGTTGAAATACATTTTCCAAAAGACAATGATCTTCCATATTCACATTATAAGTCCAAGAAAATATTATTCTCAAAGGGATTGGAATATAAGAAAATACATGACTTTCTGAATGACTGTATGATATATAGGAAGGAATATGAATTTCTATCAGAGTGTCCTAAATGTGGGACATCACAGTATAAGTTGAAAGAAAAATCACAGGTTGATGTTGATATTATAGATATCTCGACCAAGATATTTTGGTATATTCCAATAATTCATCATTTGAAACATTTATTTTCTAATTCACATGATGAAAAATGGTTAAGATGCATGATGATGACCAGATATGTGATGGAAAAATATGTCATCCAGCTATAATGGAAGAAAATTGATGAGAAATATCCTACATTCGGAAATGAAATTAGAAATCTCAGACTTAGGTTGTGTACAGATGGAATGAATCCATATCTAACCCTAAGTTTCACACATATTTCATGGCATGTTTTGCGGGTAATTTTCAACATCTCTCCTAAAGTTCGTATGAAGTGCAAATATTTCATGTTGAGTATAATGATATCTGGTCCAAAGAAACCCAGAAATGATATTGATGTTTTCTTGTCACCATTGATTGATGTTTTGAAACTTTTATGGGAGGATGATATTAGGGTGTGTGATTCTTAAAAAATGGAATATTTTCAACTGCATGCAGTGCTTATGTTCACTATAAGTAACTTCCCAGCGTATGGAAATTTGTCTGGATATAGTGTTAAGGGGCATAAAGCATGTCCAATTTGTGAACAACAGACTTCATATTTTCAATTACATTATGGGTGGAAAACAGTATACATGGGTCATTGAAAGTTTCTGCCTATGGATCACTCATATAAAAGACTAAAAAAGTAATTCAATGGCTCACATGAATTTGATATTGCTCCAAAACCTTTATCCCCTCATGTATATTTTGAGAGGGTGAAAAACCTTGATGTGACATTAGGAATGACACATAAATTTGCTAATGATAGACATATTTGGAAGAAAAGGCCAATATTTTTTGAGATACCATATTAAAGATATCATGAAGTGAAACATAATATTGATGTCATGCACATGGAGAAGAATATCTATGACAGTTTTATTGGAAAATTTTTAGATATTAAAGGAATGACTAAAGATGGGTTGGATGCAAGATTAGACTTACTATCAATGGGAAAATATTTGGAGTCAGCTCCCACTTCTAATGGAAGATGAACATTTCTTCCCCCAGCTTGTCATACATTATCTAAGAAGAAGAAAATTATCTTTTTTCAGTGTCTTCATGATATCCAAGTGCATCAAGGTTATTCTTCAAATGTAAATTTTTTTGTCTCTTTGAAGGATTTGAAGTTGATAGGTATGAAATCTCATGATTGTCACATCATGATGAAACCAGTTATACTAGTTTCATTTCATGGAATATTGCCCATCTATGTCAAAAAGATTGTAATGAAGGTTTGTTATTTTTTAATTAAATTTTTAATAAGGTCATTGATGTGAATGATTTGAACATTTTTGAAAATGTTGCAATTTATATACTTTGTTAGTTGGAAATTTATTTTCCTTCATCTTTTTTGATATAATGGTGCATTTAATGGTTCATCTGGTTCGAGATAAAAAGCTTTGTGGACCTTTATATCTTCGTTGGAAGTACCATTTTGAAAGGTATACGAAAATTTTGAAGGGGTTTGTTAAGAATACATATTGACCTCAAGCCTCCATTATTGAAAAGTATATTTCTAAGGAGGCTGTAGAGTTTTGTATGAGCTACTTGGCTATGGAGAAGCACATAGGTTTGCCTCTATCTTTCCATAAATGAGTTAATAATGAAGGAAAGGTGATTTGTGGCTTGAAATTCAAATCGTTGTTAGTGAAATAGATGAAGAAGGTACAATTATACATCTTGAATAACATAGCTGATGTTAAACCATATTTCACATTGAAAATTAATTATTTGAAACAGTGTTATCCAAAGAAGAAAGAAATGTGGATTTTGAATGAGCACAACAATTTTTTTCCATGGTTTAAAAAGACCTTTCTTGGTAGATCATATGTATTAGATACATTAAGATGGTTAGTGGGTGGTCCATGTTTAAATGTGATAACATGGTTCATGTATGACATTAATGGCTATACATTTCATACGAAAGCTTAGGAAAATATAAGTGCAGTTCAAAATAGTGGTGTATTGGTGTTTTCAGAAGCAAGGCATTTTTTAGGTTTTAAAGACAAAAACCAAATTTATGAATCAAGGTCATATTATAGATTCATTGAAGAAATATAGGAGGTTGATTACTTTAAAATTAAAGTTCATGTTTTTAACAGAAAATGCTTTATTGGTAACAACAGTGTTAGACACAATGAATTTGGAATGATAGTTATTAATCTGAATAGATTAGAAGACATAGAAGATTATTTTATAATGTAAACACATTCGAAATTGATTTTATATGTTTTTGATCAATCAGATATGCAGTGTTCTATTTTTTTACATGAAAAAAAACAATATTTTGGTGAGAATAAACTTGATGAAGATGTGGATTTATGTGATATCTCTACTTACATGGAAAGATTAACAGAAAATAATGATGAGCATGTTAAAGGCATGGTTTGTGCTATAAGGAACTGTCATGACAAATGAATTTGGGAAAATAATCCATTTGAACATTCCTAATATTTCATGTAACATATGTTTATATCTTTTTTACATTTAGAAATTTCATAAATTGTTAGATATTGTAAATTTTTTATTTATTAAAATGTTTATTAAAAAAAATAAGTCGAAATGTTTGTTTATTTTATTTTTTTAGTTTAGTTTATCATGTTTACCATTATGTAACTTATATATCTATTGATTTTGTTGAATGAAAATTACTTTAGCATGTTTACCATGTTTACCATAGTTTACCATAGTTTAATTTTACGTAATTTATATATTTATTGATATTGTTGAATGATAATTAGAATAACATGTTTACCATGTTAACCATATTTACTATTTTTAACATTCTTACAATATTTATCATGTTTACAATTACATAACTTAGTTCATTTTTTCAAATTTTTTGTTTAAATTAGCATTGTAATATTTGAATTTGTATATTTGTGAACTAAGGTTTTCTTTTTTGATTTGAAGGATAATGAAAGTTAAATAAGTTGACCAACCACTTGATTCTAGAGATTAGCATCATGATAAAACATATATGGAGGAACATTCACATGCCCCTCTTGATTTTCCCCAATCTTCCTCACGTGCTCCCATAATGACAAAGAAGAGTTCAAGATTTGGTAAATGTGGCTGCACACATTTACCAAAATTATCACTTGCCTATAGACATGACCAAGGGATACCCATTGATTTTGATGAGAATGATATTCATAGAAGTCCAAATGCAAAAGATTTTAAGATATTTGTAAAGTCTTAGAGTAAAAAAGTAATAATTTTGTATAATGATTGGTGAATTGTAGACAAAGCGATAATATCTCAGTTATGGGAGACAAATTTGGTAATATCTTTTTCTATTGATTTGACTAACATTTAATTGTTTATGGTATAATATGTTTTACCTTTTCTCTATTAGTTGATATTTGATATTCCTGACACTAGATGTGTCAGGAGAAATTTCTTATCAATGGCTGCTAGGAGATGGAGGGATTTCAAATCAAACCTCACATCTGATTTCATTTTTGGTCATAAGAAACATGATAGTCCATGTCATATATATCCTTCCATATATGAAGACACATGGACATGATTTTTTGAAATTAGAAGAAAATAATCATTTTTGGTAAGGGAAATGTAAATTTATATAAGATTTCTTATATAAATGATCTTATTAATGTTTTGTTAATGGTTTCTTATTCTTAATTTACAGTAAACAGGGACATCTAATTAGATGATCTAATCAAAAAATGTACACCCTCATAGTTTATATCAGGAAGGGTATAGTTTATTGGAAGAAGAAATGATGGAATAAAAATTAAGAAAACTTAGAGACGAGTCTTCAATCTCTAGAGAGGTTTCCCCACCATCCCCTCTATCTAGACATGAAAAATGGAAGAGAGAACAGATGAGAAAAAATGGTAAATATCTTTCGAAAGAATCGAGAATCATAAATGAGAAGATTGTAAGATATTTATTTTATATATTTATGTTAATTATATTCTTTATATACTTTCAATCATTACAGAAATGTTCAATTAATTAATATAGGGTTATCTTTAGGAGAAGAGTAAACATGGGGTATTTATAGCTGCTAGGAGGAAAGATATTATATCTGCAGTATTTGAAAATCCCAAATACCGGGTCGTGTGCAAGGATACCCGATAGGTGTATCTGTAAGAAAAGTGTTTCCACGTTCCTAAAATTATTCCATTAAGGGTGTTTATAAAAAAAATCCTTGGATGATGAAGTTCTTATTATTAATGTGATGATGGAAGAAAATATTAGAGCGTCAGTACAGTCTATGTTTGCAGACATGTAAAGACAATTTTAAACTGTATCTCCCACTCCTCCACCTCCCCCTACACACCCCATTATTTATCCTCCACCTCCAGACCCCATTATTTATCCTCCACCTCAGCCTACAGACCCCATTTTTATCTTAATCCTCCACCAAAACTTCATACTTATTATGAGTTATATGTTAATGGTCTTCACCATCATATAGTTTTATATGGGCTGGTATATTGTATAGGAGGTACAGTTCATCATCAAAAGTTAGAGGTAGAGAATCATAGGGTCACTATACAAGATATTATAGATAGACCAGCTTGAGTACCATTACCTACAGATGAGGTAATGACCATTGGACATAGTATCAACCACTTTTTAGTTTGTCCATCTAGACTTATGTAACTCATTACCATAGAGGTATGTAGGTTATATTTTTTTATTAAAGCTGTTTTAAAATTTAAAAACTAATATATTTTTCAATTTATTTACAGAAATACTTCAAAGGTAAAGAAATACTATATAGAAAAAAACAAAGTCAAATGGGTATGACATCAAATAAAAATTCTAGTTGTCTTGAAATATTATCAAGATATTTAAATTTGTTGGTAGATCATTATTCATTTCCAATAGAAGCTCATGTTTTTGGATGTTCAATAAATGTGGGGATTCTGAAAGCTGATATCATGGAGCTTTTTACTAGAGATAGGTTGGGCATCAATGTGGTGAAATTTTTTTCCATGTAAGTTTTAACACCTTTCCCTGCATTATATTTATTAAAAATGTATACTTATGTCTATTTTGTATTAGGTATCTTTATAACATGTGTGAAAATAATGAGAAGATAGATGTATATGGATTCATGGACCCACTTATGATTTCCCATGAAGGACATACATTGGATAAGGAACAAAGAACACTTTATATTGTGGAAATATTTGAAGAAAATATAACCAAGCAGTGTTGGATGATACCTTTTTGTGAGAGGTATGAAACATATATCTGGAAAAGTGTTCATTATCTTTAAGCATAAAAAACCACTAACCTTAATTTTTTTTATATTAGTGATCACTGGATGTTAGGTGTTTTTTTCCAAGGGAGAAAACACTTTATTGGATATGCTCTATCCATGGTGATGTGCGGGGAAGTTTTAAGAATATGTTGTAAAAGTAAGTTTCAATTTCTTAATAGTTGTTTATATTATAATGAATTTTAAATTTAATCTGTTCATATTATTTTCTAGTATGGGATGGGCCTAATTTCGAAAATGAACAAAGAAAAAGAGTGCCGAGATAAAATATGTAAAAGTAATGGTAAATATCCATTTATAATTTTTACTTTTTGATGTATTACATAAATATGATATTTTGAATTGACACTCATTTAAATAGAATTTTCATGAAAAAAAGGCGTCATCGGATGCAGATATTATATGTTAAGATTTATGTATGAAATAATCACAACTGTAATAATTATAAAGTTTGATGAGGTTAGAATTCCTTATAAAATTTTCCATAATATTTCATTTGATGTATTCATTATATAAGTTAAATTATTTAATTTTAATTTGTATCTTTTTGATGACCCTCAAAACTATAGTTCTCAAGAGTTCAAACACTTACAAGTGGAATTATCAAATTATTTTATAGGTTTGATTGTATTTTAGTTTGTTTGTAGTATAAAATGTAATTTTGAATATTGTAATTGTAATTGTGTATTTGGTATTTTTTTGGTTGGATTTAGGTTTTTCTTATTGGCATTATATGGTTTGAATTTTATATATATGAATGCTTAAATTTGATCTAGTTATTATTATTTTTATCTAGTTATGATGTTTTCCTAGTATGGATCCTGGTCTGGTTTTGATCTGGTTTCGGATTGTTTCAGGTCGACTTTGGCAGATCATAGCAATGGTTTCACAATTTTATTAAAAAAAATTTTTTGTACATCTTTTTATTTTATAACCAACGTAATAAATACACGTGGGAATGGTTTTTACGTCGATAATTTAATAATTGATGTCTTATATTGTTTTTCATGTTGGTTATTGTATAACGGACGTGAAAACCACTTCGCAGTCAGGTTATTATGTCAGTTATATAATAGCCGACATAATAAATGCATGGGGGATGGGTTTTTACATCAGTTAATTAATAACCGACGTCATATATCATTTTTCACACCGGTTATTGTATAACTGATGTGACAAATAATTTAGAGGCATGATATATTACGTTAGTTATGTAATAACCTATGTAATAAACTCTATACCATGTTAGTTATTAAATAAACAACATAATAAATCGACCCTTCGAAGAGTTGTTCACTTCAATTATTTCTAAACCGACGTGAAGACCCCTTAGGAGGTACGATTTATTACATCAGTTATTTAATAACTGATGTAATAAACTATATACCATGTCAATTTTTAAATAATTGATGTAATAAATAGATCCTATAAAGGGTTTTTTCACATTGGTTCTTAAATAACCGACAGGAAAAACTATTTGGATTTATGTTTTTATGTCGTTTTTAAAATAACCGACATAAAAAACAATATTTATAATGTCGATTTTAATAACATTATCTAAAAACTGATGTAAAAAATTAAAAATAACTGACGTAAAAAACATTTTCTACACTAATTATTAACTCAAATTTATAAAATAAAAATTCTATGTGTGTGTAAAATTAATTTTGACATGGAAACATGTAACATGAATTACATCATTTTAACCTTTACCTCATCAATTAATTTATTATTATTTTTACTAATTATCATGATAAAAAATTAAGTTGAAATTATTAGATAATATTAATTATTATAATTAAAATTATGGAATCCATTTTATCTAATTAAACTCACATAATTAGAAAATTTTAATTTAAAATTAAACTCGCAAACCTGATGAAAAAGTGGGTTTCCAAAGTGAAATTTCTCATAAGTATAGAATATTTTAATAACAAAATTCTACTTGAAATTGACTCTACTGGAATGAATTATATTTAATATAACATAATTGAAATAATTTTACTTTTAGAACTATTTAAAATAAAAATAAATTTAAATTATATAACAAAAAGACAGTTTTCAATAAATACCTGTATTTTTCTCTAAAAGGGAAACATGACGATTCCTGTAGGAAGAAGTTGAGGTAGTATAAGGAAGATATTATTGGTCGAATGCAGTCCCCTCATGGTAGGGGAAAAGAAACTTTTAATGCAGCTGTATCACAATCGGTTATTGATTTCCCCCATGAGAAGGTGTAAGAAAATCAGGTGTTAAAGGTTAATGAACATGGAGTATCTGATCATGAGATTGAGGAATGTAGGCATTCCTCAAATGGATCAGAGCTAGAGATGATCCTACCAGTGGTGTCTAAGCAAGAGGGTAAGGTAATTACTAAAATAGGATTGATTCTGGAATAGATTTCTCTCACAATAGAGGGGTAACAAAATCCTAATGATGGTTGGAACCTTTTAGGCCTTCAAAAGGAAATTCAAAAGTATGGGAAGCTCAGGGAATCTATGGTAGGTGGGATGATGTTGAGGATATCTACCAAAAAAAACATCCTATGCTCAGGCCTTATCCAAATGGAAAGGTGTTATTTTTTATGTTTCTCCAAGGAAAGGAAGGCACAAGAGCCAACTATGATTACCAGGTCTCATGGTCTATTGGAGTATGAATCTGACTGGTATGATGATTATGATATTTCTATTTATTATGCATATGATATTTGACTTTGATTTTTATGGCATGAGGGCATGCTTTCTTGTATGACCCCACCCATCTTTTCTGCATGTAATTTTTTTCTCCTTGATAAACAATAGATATAAATTTATTTTATTTTATACATGTTTAAACAATATACGTTTAATAATTTAGTTAGTCCAATTCATACCAATCAACTTAATGGTTTTGTTATAATTTTCATGTTTAAATAATAATATTTTATTATTGGTTTTTTATTTAAACCTGACATTGTGTGAATCACACGATATCAAAGTGATTAAATTTAACTAAAACTAAATATATAATAATGTATCAGGGTGTTACATTATCTTCTAAGATTTGTGTTTCATGTAATATAAACTACCAAACATGATATTACCCTTTTAAAATATCAGGTTGTCACATTTATAAAGGATATTAGGTGTGAAGCAAATTTATACCTAAATTTAAAAATCCACCGACAATCACATTTTAAGAAGACACCTGATGCAGACAATGTTTATATCACACCTAAGGTAAAAACCATATTCTAGATTCAATTATAGACTTATATTTACCTTTAAAATTCTCTTTTAGAGTCATTCCACTATTTTTGAAAAAATATGCATGATCGATATTTGTATATTTAATATTTATATAATATCAATATCAAGGATCTCCATGCCTCAGAATATCACTCTGTATCAACACCTAACTTTAAAAAATATTATTAGATATATTCCAAATATTTAAATTGAAAAAATAGAGACATTACATTGTGAAAATGAAATAATTATGGACATACACTTTTAATATTTTATATGTTATTTATCTATTTTATAAAACCTTTGACAATGGTCAACATACATAGAGAGTTATAGAGAAATTAACAAGTTAACCTTCAACAACCTATATGAATGAAAAATATATTGTAAATTAATATAAAATGGTAATATTTATACCTTTTAATATGAAATATAGATGACTAAATATCTTAATAAAGTTTTTAAATAAAATTAATCAGATTATCTGAGATCTTAGGTGTATGTGAAAAATGAATCAGGACTTAAATTCATGTTTTCCAATTGAAAATTTTGTTTCATTGAGATATGAATCATATTCACCACTTGTTTTATTTGTGATGTATGTATTATAAATGGATTTTTTATTGTCATAAATTTTATAAAATATTAGGGATTTATAAATCAATCACATTTTCCATATTTATGCATTTTTGATTTGAAAGAAAACGATGATATAAGGGTATTTGTTATCTATAATCCCTTTATTATGTTTAAATTCTCCTTCCTAAACTTAAATTTTCAATGATTTTTTGCTTCAACTCTAAAATTTTATTTCATGTTACATTATATTCTTTTCTGGGTATATATTTTTTAATTCAATGATTTTACGATGATGAATTTTATACTCCAAAAGTATATCATTGTTGAGAATAATTTCCATCCTCTTAAATTATGGTTTCCCCTTTTTTTCTATAATTCTGTATCCTAACAATGATATATTTTTTTTGGAAACAATTATATGTTATATCATGATAAATTCATATTTTATTTCTCCTATTTATAAAATAATTTTTTATTATCCTTTTTTATGATTTGGGGTTTTTTAAAAGTAAATTTAAAAAATAAAAAAGCATCTTCTTAACCAACATCATTATTTTTGGGCTATTTATTCTCATTATTTATCTCCCTTTAAAATAAATATTTATCTCATGTATTTTATCAATATTATGTTTATTTTTCCCATACATATATACCTAGTTTACTCTTTCTTCCTTTATTGGAGAAAATATATGTTTTGAGTTCTCTTCACAGTTCTCTCTTTTAGGTAAACATTATTTAAAAGAACATCCCTATTTCTTATTTTATATCATGTACACCCCCATGAATCATTTTAACCATGAATATAATTTAAAAAACCACAACATTTTATAGAAAATAATCTTAGTTTAATTATATTATAAAGGTAAATATTAAGCTTTATCATTGCTTAAAATATTTTATGCTCATTTTGGAATGCATCACCTATGAGGTTCTTTATTATTCTTACTTATCATTTATCCACATCATAAATCTTTTTTACCCTGCAAATCAAAGTTATTTTCCTATTATTATTCATTTAAAATATGAACATCCAAAATGACTTAATTCTTAATTCACTTTTTAATTTTTATGAAATAGATTTTGATATTCTTTGAGATAAGATTTCAAAACCCACTTCTTTCCCATGGGTTTTATTATGGTTTTTCATTATATATTTTTTATTTTCCTCTTGTGGAATACATATGCATGTAGTTTTTTTTCATTATGTGTTGGGTAGGCTTAGAATTATATATCCATCTACTACATTGGGTAAATCTTTATAACTCATGAGATAGTATGAAAGAGAATATGGGTGAACCAAATCCACCATGGGACTCTATCCACTATATTTATGGGAATGGGGATTGAACCCAATTAACCATGGGATTTAACTTATTCTTATTATGTCATTTTTTATGTTGTTTCCATATATTTATGATTCCATGATCTTATGGTATCATTTAATTATGCAAGAGTTTCATGATTATATCACAATATTATTTAATGGAACTTGTTTATTATTTTAATATTACATATCCTTCCTTCATGATTTCTGTAATACTCTTATTTTCCCTCATTATTTTCAATAATAAATTCTCCCTGATAAATTTTTGTCATATTCTTAGGATCTAACCCTCAATGTCATGTTGATATGTTTTCCTCATTGAGTATTTTATCTCACCCCTTTATTATTAATTCCATTACCAAGGAAATTAATATAATTATAACTTATTTTAAATATAAAATTGGGTCTAGAAAAGTTAAATTATGGATAAATTTTCTAAAGTACTGTAAAATAAGTTTCCTATATAACTGGTACTAAATGACACTAAACCATATAGTTCTATGATCTGTGTGTTATTTTTGTGATATTTAATGTTTGAATTTTTTAAATGATTTAAATTAAAAATATTCTTAGATTGGGTCATTATAGGTTTTATAAAAGGATGTTTTAGTAATTGGGTTTCCTAGAAATCCAAGGGATAATTATAAGTGTATGACAACATCTTGAAATTTTGGTGAAGTTTTTAGTAATTGGGTTTTATAGAAATTAAAACACTTTTTAGATACTGGAAAGTGGATGTGACTATAGAACAGATGCACCAAGGGATAATCACTATAAATTTTTTGGTTGAATATTAACTTGATCTTCGGTTAGTGCACAATGAGTGGACCTAACACTTCACGCCTCATTAGACATTCATGGGTTGATATTCCTTAGTCGATAAAATTATCATTACAATAAATTATGATGGATTTATTAAGTTAATGATTTTGGTCAAGTAGTTTTAAATAACACAAACTATCGAAACCTAGATTGAAGCACAAGTTATTTAGGTAAACTAAAATAAAATCTAATGGTTTTAAAGATTAAGTCATTTAGAGGTTAATTTTTTCTTGAGAAAATTTATTATAAATACCTTATTTTGTTAATTTTTCATTACTCAGATTTATTCCTTCTGGTTTTAGTAATTGATGAAGACTGAAGGAATCAAGTTAACAATTGATGATATGGACGATGCAAAGATTTTCCAAATGAGAAACCTAATGGGATATGAGATGGAATTAGAAGCCTTGAGATCATACCAAACTAGATATAAATAATTATGATTAATAATGTGGAAATAGTTTATTTTCCAAAAATAGTATAGAATAGAAGATAGAGTGTCATGGAAGTTCAGGTGATTAAGATGATGAAGGAAAGAAGATTCAATATCCCTCATGTCAAAAATGTGGGAAATGACACCTAGGGTAATGTCTAAAAGGTACTTTAAGGTGTTTTATCTTTAGAAAAGGAGGGAATTGAGAAATAAGATACTGAGGAAAAAGGAAGAGTTTAGTTAATATAATAGGGGGAAATAATGTTCTATCTAAGGATCTGTTATTAATTTTATGTTTTAGATGTGACGAATTTTGAAACTATGAAAAATGGTCCATAAATATAATGGATTTGGATGAAAATTGGTACCAAAAACCTCCTAGACCAATGAAATAAGTAAATTCCTAAGAAACCACTACTATTAAAATGGGAAGTGAAAATTAAGTAGTTCTGGGTACACTTATTTATTTCTATATTTTTTTTATTTCTTAATTCATTTATATTTTCACCAACTATTAGCTATTAAAATAAAAACACCTAGTGGTATCATTACTTTATGAAAGGTATGTGAATATTCTTCAATGTTTGTGGGATTAGGATTCATGAAAGACTCATTATCCTTTAGATAAATTTAATCTGATTTTGATATTTTATTTTTTTGTCTACTTAGAGAAAAAATTATTTTTTGGAAGAAGGAAATAACATTTTAAATCAATCTATGATAGTTTATCAATGCAGGGATGATCAATGATAAACTCTTGGTTAAAATATATGGATAAAACCCCAATATATTATATAAATGCATTCTTAGGAAAAATATATATTTCCAATCTTTTTAAGGTTCATATTTATATAGAAATTAAACCTTGAGTCATGATTTCCTCTTATATACCCTTACATATTTTAATTAGTATGTGATAATTAAAATTATAAGTGCATAATTATTGGGGGGGTGTGACACCCAATGTTTTATAATCCATTAATTATTTTTCTATTATTATAAAGAATGTTTCTCAATTATTTCAAATGAATGAATACTTGATTAGAGATTGGGACATACCAGATATATACTTACTAATTAAAATTTATTAAATTATAAGAAAATATTAAAATGAAGGTACATGAAACCATGTATCACATATAATCAATTACAACTCATCATGTATTATTACATCTATTAAGACCAAAAAAATTAAAAGGGGATAAAAAATTTAAAAGAATAACATATTTAGAACTACCAACTCCCCTGGGCCACCATAAAATTTGAGAATCAATATTAATATAACAAAACCCACAATGAGACAGAATACCACATAAGGATAAAGAGTTTTGTGAGATATAAAATTAAAACTATGGAAATGATAAGTGTGACTTAAGAAGTGAGAATATAATTATTGATTTTAGTAAGTTAAGATATATAGAAATAGAATCTGACCACTATAAATATGGTACTTAAAAAATGATCATTGGATATGCATGTGTCAAATAGGTATACCAGAGTTATGTATTGATAGTAATTAGTTTAAAAAATATATTTTAAAAATAATAATAATGAAATAAAAATATTTTATTTAATAAAAATATTTTATTTTTTATGATAATTTTTTATTATTGATGAATTATTTGATAAAATTAAAAATAAATATTTTAATATCAATATACTGATAAGATTAAATCATTAGGATAAAAATAATTATAATTATATTTATCCTAAGATCATTTTATGCTTAAATTTTTTTTCTTCTAAAAATTAGATCTTCATGTGCTATGGATTTCCTTATGTGAGTTAATATATCATGTTTAAAAGATGATAAATTATATTATTGATATATATTAACACTAATTTAATTAGTGTTTTATGTGAAATAAGTTTAAGAACACATAATGTCTAAAAACTCATTTCTATATAAAAGTAAATTTCATTACATTTTGTATCATAATTTAAAATTAAAATTTATAAATTTTAGTATTTGAATTTTATAAATTGAAATAAATTTTTAAATTAAACATATTAAAATTATCCTATGATTAATTTATGTTTATTTTTATGAAGTAATTAATTTTTAGGCGAATAGTGAAAAACTATTGATTTTTCAAAAGCATCACTTTTATTACATTATCATAATACATGAATGAATTAAATATTTTTGAAACCATTGTTAGTATATATATATATATATATAATAATAAATCATTTTTAAATAATATATTTTATTTATAAATCACATTTTTATTATTTTGAAAACTTAAGTAACATTTTACTCTGAAAATTGTTTTATTCGCCTATGTTAAAATTTAGTTCTTATCACTATTAAAAATTAAATATAAAAAAATTAATTTCATATTTTATACAAACATGTTCATATTAAAAGATTAATATCATTTTTACTCATAAAATTATAATTACTATGATTAAATTTAACGACCATGATAATAGTTAAAGGGTTATTTTCAATGAACTGTTTTATCAATGTTGTATATTTTTTTTATAATAAATTATATATATATAATTTATATAAAGAATATAATATAATTTTTAAACCTATATATAAATATATTATCTTCCATTTAGTTTTTGATTAAATTTTCAAAAGATTTAGAACACCGAATGGTTAAAACATCATTTTCAACAAAAAACGGGTTTACAAAATATAATTTTTTTAATATAAAAGTTAATTTTCTCATATTTAGAAGTTTAATTGGATTAAATATAGGTTAAATTTATGTTTATAATAATAAAATTTTGTAATAATGGCTGTGTTATATTTTTGGTGAAATCTAAATTACTTTATTAAAATTTCTTTCTAAGCTAAAAACCAAAATGGTAAAGTGTAAAAATATAATTGTAAATGACTCAAAACACATTTCAAACATGTTTTAAACTAAACTATTGAGAATTTATAGACCCAAATCCTAATAAAAAAAATTATGGAAAAATTTTACATCCTTTTACTCAATAATAGTGTCATGGAATTATTGAGATGTATTGGCTAGTTACCATAATTCCATTTTCCTCCACTGATAAAAGGGGCATCTCACCACATCTTCAAGATCAATATAAGTTTCATTTACTTCTTAAAACTCTAAAAAAAAATTCCTAAAATTATATTTCTCATTTATTAGTTCATGGTCTCTAGAAGTTATCCTATGCTCTTCATTTCCATGAATACTTTCAAGAGAATGTTTAACCTCTCCACGTGAGTAATTTTTACTCCTTAGTCTTTTATTCTAAATCTTCTTATACACCCTAAAATATTATATACCAATAAAAGTGAGATAAAATATGTGATATTCATATTCTAAATTTTATTATACTAAAAAATATCATTATTATTCCTCCCTACAAAACTATTCTAAAAATGAAGATGATGTCATGTATTTGTGCGGACTACCGTGTCCATGAATGGCTGGTTCCATTTTTCATAAAATTTTATCACAGATGATTCAAAAGAGTTACTTATTAAACAAATATAATATTTTAAACATGTTTATGGTTAAAAAATTATAAATTATTTTATTTTTATACCCCTTCTTAGTCTATGGAAAATGATAGTGCCATCCAAGACCTTGCGGACTACCGCCTCTATAAAACGACATATTTTGTTTTCCCATTACCGACAAATATGAATGACTATGAAAATATATTTAATATATAAAAATTATATTTATTAAACTATTAATATTATTTATTGATAATATTTTAAATTATATAAGTTATCTTAATAATAAACAGTTATAGTAAATTTCACTGCATTAAACGAACATCTCAAGGCACCTTTCTCAATATATATAGATTTTGGAAACCTTTTGAATTTTATAAGTTTTGTGATATTAGAATAATAAATAAAATACAAATATAAAATTATTTACATTATGAATCAATTTTACCAAACCTTTGGAAATGTTCAGCTTGCCAAGAGAGTTATAAATAAATTGACTTGACAACCTCAACTAACCGACATGAACAAAAACCATATAGTAAATTAATAAAAAATGATAATATAGAAACCTTAGAATATGAATTATATATGAATAAGGATATTAATATGGTTTTTAATTAACTTAATTTTATTATATAGGATGTAAGTCACACACATTATTATAACCCCAAACCCACACTCTCAGATCCAGTGCTAAAAACATAATCTTTATATTTTCGACTTTGATATCGATAAATATGATCCAATTTTATTCATGGAAAACATATAATATAAAACTAAAATATTGGATCAATTAAATACCTAAGGAACTCTTAGATTTATGGTTTTAGATAATTACGAAAAACTATTACATAATATTACTCATCTTTGAGTGTTAACATTTACTAATATACCAATATATTCTTATTTCCAAAACATTATACAACATAATTAATAAAATTATTCCAACATGAAACCTTTATAGACATAATTCATTTGATATAAAATGGAAAACTTAATAAGGGTGAGCTCAAATTCTCATTAATTTTAAACATAAGAATTAACAATTGAATTTCATCAGTGAGCATAAGATGAGCACAGGGGTATGATGACATTATCAAAGTGCATGATATTAATTTAAAATAATGCATAACAAAAAAAAACGGGTCATAAATCATGAAACATGTAATAATTATTTAATATAAGACAATATTCATATAAGTCAGTAATCATGAGCCATGTGAATATAGTCCATGAAAAAGGATCCCTTAGAACTTGATGCAAGAATAAAAAAATTGGAAACTTGGAAAATAATTTTCATATCACTATTATAATAATTATTAAAAATATAATAACATAGAAGGTAAATTCCAATAATCAATTAGAAGAAACATATTAGTGGTTAACTCTATCCCTTTTACCAATGCATTGGAGAGTTATATCCAACTCACCCATCATCATAAGCTATTTCGAGCTCACCCATCATCAAGAGCTATATTGAGATCACCCACCATTATAAATAATGTACAAGAACCATAAAATAATAATAAAACGTGAAATATTTAATTTTTCAACATAACAATAACCACTTTTATTTCATAGTTTAATTTACTCATAGAACAGAAATGGGTGTCATGATAATCTATTTGAAAGAATCATAATCCATCAAGATAAATGATAATGATGGTATCATTATAACATATATATAATGGATCATAAGTAATATCAAGGTTTGATGTCATTGATGGGTAGAAATACCAATAAAATATCATTAAATAAATTATGGGGGAATATATTCTTTCCACTTTCAAAATCACTTAAAAACCAAAAATTTATAGAATATTAGTTAAAACATTTTATTTGAAAAGAACAATGGATACTTTTAAAGTAATCTTCAAATAATTGATCAGTCATAAATATTGTAAATTTTAGTTATATCATAATTGTTAAAAAATATTTTTTTTCACACCTTTTCTAAAATGTACCTTGTTAAGAAAATGAAAATGAGATTCTCTTAAAACCTTTTTTCTGTAAAAAAATAAAAAAATGTTTAAAAAAGACTTCAATAAATAATTTAATAATAGTAAAAAATATTCTTGAAACTATTTTAGGAAACTTGGATATGGAATAAATATATTTCTTAATCGAAAGATGAGAAATAAGGATATATTTTATTAAAAAACATTTTCTGAACCTTTTTGAGTACCAAAGAGAGGAAAATAATACTTAAAAATAAAATTTAAAAAATATATAGAGGATAATAAAAATTAAATGGGTATTTAAAATAAGGATTATATAATTTATTAATGTATATTCAACCATAAATAACTAAACAAGAAATTATATTTTAATATAAATCCTTACTTCTTTGGTAACTTTTGAATCATAATCTCCATGAAATAAATAGCATCAAATGAAAATTTTAATGTCATAAAAATAAGTATATTCATGAAAAATCATATAAAAGGGGTATTTGATACAACTTATAAAATAATATAGGTGTATAACATAACTTATGTCTAAAAGAAGACAATTTGAGGTTATATACCCTTACCACTTGGTAAATTTCAATTAAAATACCCTTAGTTGAAATAATTTGAATTATAGATTTAAAAACCACAAATTAATAATAATTAATGATATATATTTAAAAAGAAAATTAAATGCACAATATAAATGAAATTAACTGTATAACATTGAAAAATGTCTCAATTATGGGAAATTGAGATGAAATCCCTTTAAAAGATCAATATATTGAAAATAGAATTGAACAGTGAAGTGATTATGTGTAAAAAATGTAAATACAAATAAAAAAGTTTAATTAAAACATAAAACTATAAGAGGTAATTACACACATATTATTTTTATAAAATATAATATGAATTAGTAACATTAACAAATGAAAAGAAATTGAGTTATGAAATCTATTACCTTGAATCCAGACTTCCCATGTATATCTTTTAACTCCAATTAAATAAAATTATATAAATTATTTAATTGGTTTATAAAATTTTCCAGTTTTTTTATTTATAATTAAAACATTTTTTATTTATTTCAATGAAATACTTAATTAATTAATTATTTAAGCACAAGTTGTGTGTTTTTCTAGGATGTTCAGTTCATAATTTAAAAACAACTTTGGTATGTTTACCATGGTAGAAAATTTAATTATTCCAAAATTTCTAGAATACTAATAATTGTATAATTATAATTTTTATACATTAATTATACTTTTAAAACCAACCACTAAATATTATTGTGAAAAATTTATTATGTTACAATCATGGAGACCGTAGGCCATATGCATGCATGAGTAGTGTTTCTCTTTTTTAATGAACTTGAGGGAAATAAATTAAGTATTATTTTATATTTATATAATGATTATTATATTTTAGATATCATATTATCTAATTAATTACACTTATGTATACCTTCCATGTGATGTGGTGATAAAATAAATCGCATTGCTTTATAGTGGTTGTAATCCACACGTAGAATTGATGTTATTATTTTTCAATGGATGGGAGGGTAAGAAAGTAAAGGTTTTATTATATTTCCATAATAATAATTATTTCATGAATAATATATATATATATATATATATATATATTAAATCTATCATCATTACCATCCTTGATTGGTTGTGATGTAAAATGAAATAAATCATTCGCGAGGTGGTAGTCCACCGTACACATGAACGTTGGTTACATTTACCATTTGATGTAAGAGGAGAAGGATTAATGATACACCATTAAAATAATAACATATAATTATATGGTATATACTGAATTTATTATATCATAATGTTTATAATTGTTTGGAAGGAGGTAGAAGAAGAAATAAAACTAAAACATTCAGTTAAAAGCTATACCTCTTCTTTGGAAAACCTCCTTTTCTTTATACATTAATCCCTATAAGGATGGTATTATAACAAAAATAATACCTGTAGTACTTGTGGAGAGATGTTTTGAAGGTATTGTTTCATGGATTTTATGAACTATAGTTCTCAAAATATGTGAGGAATATATGAGTGGAGGTCCCCTTTTATAAGTGAGGGAAATGAGACACTTGGAATTATATAAAATATTAATATATATATATATCATAATCAAATAAAATCGAACCATGGAATACAAAATTATAATATAATATCTAATATGTTCTAAATAATCATAAAAAATCACATTTAGACAAGTTTTGGATACATTTTATTCCATATCTCATAGTTGAACCACCAAAAACTCATTTTAACCTTAACCATGATAACTTAAATTATACAAAGATAAATTAATTATATTTACAAAAATAAAATGGGAATGATATATTTTTTAAAAAGTTTGATTCAAATATTTAATATATTTCATTAGGTTTAATTTATAAATGTCGAATAAATTACTTTTAATATAAGAACACAAAACACAAGAAAAAGAGTTTTTATGAAAATAATCTATTTTAGAATAAAAATAATTTTCCCATGAAATTAAGTAATAAATTGGTTTATATGATATATTTTGGATAAATAATAAAAATAGGAAGGTTTTTAGAGTTCTTGAGTAATCAAAAACCAAATATAATTTACCAACCAAGCCATTAAATGCAAAGACCCAAAAATAATTCTTAATTTGAATAAAATATAACTTATCTTTTAAAAAGTCAATATTTGGTTCCAAAATTAAAAATAATGTTTTAAAATAAATTATTTAACTCCTTAAATATATATTTTTTTCAAAAAAATAATCTAATAGGATAAATGAAAATCTTAGGAGGATTTTAAATCTTTACCCAACTATTTTAACCTAATTTTACTTCCTTTACTGAGATGAAATAAATTTACATGATTTCAATTTATACTAATAAAAATTAATTTAATCTTATAAAATTATATTAATTATAATTATTAAAAAAATGGAATAAATTTTATAAAATTCATTTTTTAGAAGTGGTAGACTTTAATTCAAACTTTAACCCGAAAAAAGTGATTAGAAGAGGTTTCCAGAAAAAATATCTTCTTACGTATAAATTGTTTTTACAATAAAAACACCCTTATAATTTATTTTAATGATATTAATTAAATTATAAATAAAATAATTTTACCTTAATATTATTTAAAAAAAATCTAACTTTGCGAATTCTTGATATGAAACGACAATTTTCAATAAAAATTTGTATTTTTTACTATTCAATAGAAAATAAATATTTTATGAAAAGTCTCAAGAAAGCATTCTAAGACAACTCTGATATGATGAATTAAAAAATGAAGTTCATTTTATCAAATAAATTTTCAAAAATTGGTACAAATTAATTATAATATTTTCTCACAAAAAGAAATAAAATCCATTTTTGAGAAAGAATGAATCTTTAAAGCACAAAATGAATTTACTAAAAATTGAATGCTTATTTAATAATAATTTATCAATAAATTATTATTTATTATCACCCTTAGATATATTTTTCATAATTTGGTTACTTATATTCATACCTTCCAATTCAAAAACTAGTTTATAACAATCATATTTAAATAATAATATTTTGTAGCCATTTAAGCTCAGTGGTTCATGTCATATACACTATTGGAAAAGTTTTTTTTGAACATAGGGTGTTACACACACAAAATGAATCAATACCAAAGGTAAGGGTTTTTGGATCTCAATTCTTGACATTCATATATGAATCATATTCCAAACTTGTTTCTTTTTGTGGTGTATGTATTGGATGTGGATTTATTTTTATCAAAAATTTATTGACATATAATATTTTTATAAATATATCTCATATTATACCTTTATGTGTTTTTGATAAAAAATATAACAATGATGAAAGGTTCATTGTTAAATTTACTATATTCATTGATTTAGGTTCTTTTTTCTATGTTTTTTTAGTGACCATTTTTTTCTTTTAAGACATTGAAATATATTAAGGAATATTTTCGAAGTAAGGTGCTGAAACGAATTTACATTCAAAGTCCTAGTGTGCCTGAAAATGATATTATAAAAGACATTAAATTTATTAATATCATTCACATGTATTTTTCCTAAAAAAGTGGAATAACTCTCAAATGAGTCACATATTAGAAATATGAGACCATAGTTGAGTCCTGAATGTGGGGTTTACCCTAGGCATGACATAAGGTTGGTCGATGCTAGGTGTATCATTGAGGCAGTCATTGGTGGGTTCAATTAGTAAAATAAATAATAGATTATTCAATTATTTTATTAAATGAACTAACCTAAAACCTCTATAAATACCCTCTTATAAAAATATATAGGGTTAGTCACACAACTTTGTGAGATTGGGGAGGAGGAGAAACACCATTCTTTATTGGAGGATCGCATAGGAGGATGAAAGGTGATTATATCGAGGAGGATCGATAGGCAGTGAATGCAACAAGACATCACATTCACTAGAGAACACATTCTTCAAAAAAAATCCATCATTTTTTTGAGTTAGGACTCAATAATTATGGATTTTTTCATTTGATTAAAATATTTAGAATAGATATTTTGTCTCCATTTGATTCTGACTGACTGAAAATTATTATTTTTTATTATCATAAACCCCCTTTTGAAGTCAAAGTGGAAACCCAACATGACATCCATGACTTAGACAACAATCAATACACCATAGTCAATTCAAGATGAATACAACTCATTAAAAGCTACGAAGAAAGACCCCCTCCCCCCACATGAAAACAATTAAGACTAGTTTCCACCTTTGAATTGCAGTTTGAAAATCTGTCCTATGAAAAATTGCATGGGCCTGGAACCGATTCTATGATTTATCATTCTTCGTATGTGCCTCATAAATGAATTAAAATTTTTAATTCCATTTTATTCTTGGGTTTACATTTTATTAAACCCGTATATCCCTAATACATGATTATTGTCCAGAACTATTAGACAATGATGTTCTTACCTTTTTTATTTTGAATTTACCCCACCCTTTCTTCGTGTTCTTCACCATTGGACCATGAATCCATGGTTCAACATTGCTGGGGTGAGTTCAATCATGATTGAACCCACAAAGTTGTATTGGTTTGAAAAAAGTTGAATGGATTTATTTTTTACAGATATATTAGGATGGACTATGAGTTATACCTTATGGATATGGGATCCATAAATGATAAGGGGTGTTGATACACACACAGGATGTGTGGAGAACTCGAGCGGATCTCCAGATTTCATTTTCCAGCCACTGGATATTGGGAAATGATGGAGAGAGGGTTATTCCTTCTATATAAGGTGGTAAAAAGGTGAGATTCATGGTGATGAGCATAGATCTAGAAACTGAATGAGGAATAGGTGGATTCTATGAAAATAAAAACTGAACATCATGTATTCTATGAGAACACATGTCATGTATCCCCCTAGGATGCGGTAATAGGGTTTTTGAAAAAAAGTTAAGGATCACATCCCATGTGGCTAGACCCACATGTCGGGTGCTAGTTAAAACATGCCTATGACCCTCTGTGGGAGGATAGGATGTGTACTTTTGGAGTACATGAGCAAAACCCAATACCCAGTCACAACTAGGTAAATGACCAAGTACATGGGGATGACCTGAAGCACATGAGCATGGTCATCTATTTACAGATAGGCCCCAAGTGTCCAAGACATTCCATGTGATATTTGTACATGTGACGTATAATTAATTTGATTCCAAGACATTTCCATAGGAGAAAATATTTAGGAAACAAGGTAGGGACACACACTATGTGTACACCTTATATGCCACGTACTCCCTTGAAAAACATAATCATCTCGTATCTCCTTCATTCGAACTCAAATTTTGGTCTGTGAGTAGCCTATACTGAGTATTTTTCCATTTATAATATGATAATGACCTTAATTATGGAATACGAGATATTATATGAGGTATTTTGAGTGTTATTATTTATTTTGTGAAGCTCAATGATGGTATTGACCAAGTAAGGATCGTCAGAGAGATGCCAGGGTAAGTGCTCCCATATCGTACCAGGGTGTTGGTTCCCCAAATTATTTATACTAATAAGGTCAGAACTCCCTATACTATAAAGGATGATATCCCCCTATCTGTAGAAGTGTAACTCTACCATCTTTGAGCTTTAGTGGTATGCAGGTCCTCCATGGACGCTATGGATCCCTCAGTTGTGGAGCACAGTAGTGAGGAGCGAGCCCTCCAAACATATTTTTGTAAGGTTTCAATTAATTATAGGAATAAGTGATAGAATTTTGGTGCTAAAGGCATACTCATCAAATTTTCATAAGCTGGGAGATAGATATACCCTTTCTTTATGATCATATATATATGTGTATCTATTGGGTTTCATTTTCCCTCTTACTTTGGGTTGTGTGGAATTCTTTTTTTGTATCTCTACATCGCTTCCCCTTTTTCTTTTAGGGCATCCAACTGGGTATGTGTATACTCAAACATACATGGTATTTTCTTGCACATTTTGTGTCTTATGAAGATGATAGAAAAATATGTCGTGAATTATATGTATCTTTGGGATACTTCGGTGCATTGAATTCGTACAATGGTTATGTCCTGGAGATCAGTATCCAGGAGCTCCCAATTTTTTTCCAGTTTTTCAGCTCGGGACCTAATTTCTAGTTGGGTGTGTATTTTACCACTTTACACTTTTATTTTATTCAATCTTACTCTAATGTATTCCCTAGATGTTATTTCATGCATTTTTTACTCTAGATATTATTATCTTTCATCATTCTTCTATACCGTTTCATAGAGATAGATGGGTGAATATGTATAGGTAAATTAGGAAAAGGCATACCATTTTATATTATTTATTCTTGGTTCTTATTTCCATCCCCTAGCATATTATTGTGGAGATTGGGGTTGTATCATCTTGAGATTCTTCCACTAGGTGGGCACCAATGAGTTGGGTTGTTATAGAGTGGTATCGGTGTAGTTAATTCCATGGGATGGTGTTTGTAGTTGTCCCCTTATGTGGACTATTTGGGACGTAGGGAAATAGTTTCAATGTGTATCATGTGTGTATTTCATCTCATGGAACCTAGTGTTGGTGCGACAACCAATGTATCCATACACCATGACTCTAACTACCTATTTGTCAACTCGGCATACAAAGACATTGGTTGTAGGTAACAACGGTACATGCATCATATAGGACCGAGTCCTTTTACTATCCTTCTTGAATTATATCCCCATATATATAAGTTGATTCGACTATGGTACATATTCATCACATTAGGGATTATTTTGTGAGGATAGTAATCTAGGCTTCCAATTCAGGATCTTGATGATGATCCGATGAGTTATGAGGAAATAGTTTAGTGGCCATCTCATGAGGTGTTTCTTCCAAGTGGGAAAGGAGTATCACCACCACATTTTGTGTAGAATATAGTACTACAAGTTCAATATGATGATGTGTGCAAGATTAGTGCACTTCTCAAGTTTCATCATGAGAGACCTCTAAGGTTATATGGTGAGCTATACCCATTGGTGGTGGAGGATTACCTTAAGTATATGGTTTGATTCATTGAGTTAGTTCAGACTCAGAAAGATCATATGGTTTCATTTACAACCAGTCTTTCCATAGAGTAGCTGGGTGATGGTGGATTTTGGTTACATAAACCCATGATAAGATGATTCTATCATGGTATGACTTCTACTAGCTATTTTTTGAAGAGAATTACCCTTCATGATTGCGATAAATATATATCAAAGAGTGCCTAAGATACAATAGAGTAGTACGATGGTCTCAGAGTATGCCATGAGGTTCATTGAACTCACACAATGGTCCCTTGACGTTGTGTAAGATAGATTCTTCTAGGAGAGGATGTTCAAGAAGGGTCTCCATAGAGACATTTGATCTTGTGTGATCTCTATATGATTTTACACTTATAATGAAGTGATAGAGCAAGATATAGTGATGGATAACTTCCTAGATTAAGGATGTCAAGTAGTTGTAGATGATGGTGGGAATCATGTGGTTGAGTTGTCTGCAACATGTAGTAGGTGTTCGAAGCCGAGGTCTTGATAGAGGAGTCATTCTCATTGGAAGACATAGAAACATGAACCCATAGATTATGAATCATTTAGGGGATCTAGTCATCCCAGAGTGGGTTGATTCTTTTCTTGTGATGGGTGTGGTCACTTAGCACATGATTTCATGACCCACTATTTTAAGTAGGATAGGAAGAAAGTGGATGAACCTCTATGGTAGAGATAATTCAATGATCAAGGATCTCTTATTTTTTTCTAGGATTAACCTCAAGGAGGTGGTACTGGAAGAGGAGTCAGAGAAAAATAAGTGGGTGTAGTAGTTTTTGGTTGCAACACTTGAAGATCCCACCACCACCACCACCATGTGGCCCACATCAGCCTCACGGAGTTGGCGGCCAGGTTGTGGATAGTTTTAGGCCATGGAGGTCTCTGAACAGGCATCACATGAGATGATCAAAGGTATGATATATATATATTATACTCTTATATAAGTATTAGTATCCATAGGTGTTATTCATTCATTCATATTTTATTTTTTGTGTGAGAGATGGAGTTTCCATTTGAGACATTTCCTTAGTATATATAGAAATAGTTTCATACAGAGAGTGATTATTTGATACTGCTTCTCTGATGATAGTGGGATCTATCTCTTAGCGGGTAGAGTTTCACATAGGACCTCTTGGTCATCACGATGAAAACTTAATATTTCATATTGAGTATGGTTTGATTATCCATAGTTTGATCCCAGATTGAATTTCATTTCAGGTGAGTCCAGTGGATTTGAATTGATGGGATGAGATTCTCTTTTAAGGGTGGGAGAGATCCTAAGGTTTAATGAGTGGGTCTTGTGGGTATGAATATTGAACCCATCACCCATTATTTGTTGTGTTAAACCTTTGGAATAATGGTATCTTAAAGAATCTAGATTCATTTTGTAGTGGAGGAAATTAAGGAAATCTTCCCTGAGGAAGCTCTAGGACTACCTACACAATGGTAGATAGACTTCTGTATTTACATGCACCACATAACCATGTCAATATCTTCATAGGAATATTAGATGGCCCCTATTGAGCTCTGAGAGATGAGTGTGCAGTTGGATTACCTTTGAGAGAAGGGATTTATCATACCTAGTCTTTCCCCTTGGGGAAGTTCTTGTTTTTTATGAATAAGTGGATGAGATATTAAGGTTTTTTGTTTATTATAATCACTTTATATTAGTAATGATAAAGAATAAATACTCCTTAACAAGGATTGATGACCTCTTTGATTAATTGCAAGGTGGATGTTGGTTCTTAAAGATCGATCCCAGCTTTAGATACCACCAGTTGAGGGTTTGTTAGATGGATATTCTGAATACAACATTATGATGTCACTTAGAACACTAGGAGTTCATGATGATTCCCTTTAGTGTACCAAATACCCATACCATGTTTATGGATTTGATTAAATTGAGGTTTAAATAATACTTAGAATAATTTGTGGTTGTATTCATCGACGTCATACTCATTTACTCTATGATTGTTGTGGTGAATGTAAATCTTATAAGGGTGGTCCTAGACTTACATTGGGAGTACCATGATTAGGCTAATCTCTTGAAGTTCCAATTTTGGATCTGTGAGGTTTACTTTTTGGGTCTTGCAATTTCTAAGCGTATTTTATCTATAGACCCGAAGAATATTGATGCAGTGCTTGCTTGGGGGCCACATAAGAGCATGTCATAAGTGTTTATTTTCTTACCTTGGATGGGTATTGAAAAAGGTTTTTATTATACTTATCTTGAATTATTTCACATTTGACCATATTGATGTGGAAAGGGACGATGTTTATCTAAATCGAGTAGTGTTAGAGAGCCTTTGAGGATTTGAGGCTGAGACTGACCAGTGCTCTTATATTGAGACTACTAGGTAAGGGCATAGAGTATGTAGTGTTTTTCAATTCCTCTAGATCTAGGACCAGTTACAGGTTTGTGCATATATAAGAAGTTATCGCATATGGGTCAAGACTGTTGAGACCCCATGAGAATAACTACAAAACTTCTAACATAGTGTTTGAAGTAATAGTCTTTGATCTGGATATATGGAGGCACTATCTTCTCGGTGATAAATTTTCTATTTACTCGAAACACCATATTCTCAGGTACATATTCACATAGAGAAATATTAACTTCAAATATAGGAACTCATTAGAGTTTCTACAGGACTATGACATCAGGATATTCTATACTCCTAGAATGGGAATTATGATTTTAGATGAATATAGAAATACGTACCACTCTCATTTGGTGGAGGAGATGTCTGAGTGGTTGGAGAATTTACAGATGACCTTGGCGGAGGATATGAATTTGAATTTTCTTTAGTTGATGGAGTTGGATCCTTTACTCCTTTTGTGTATAAGGGATTCCCATTTATGAGACATCTACTGTGGGGTTCTACATAACCATATATCCTTTGGAAATTCTCCCGATGTATTGTATGGATGTGAAATTCACTTGGTTAGGATATATCTACTTTGAGGTTCTCTGTAACCATATAATCCTTTTCAAGGTATAGATGGTGGTTCTGGTTTCAATTCTTGAAATTATTATTAACCTTAAACTCATAAACCCATGATTATTATAAGGCCCCAGCCTTAAACCTTACTTAATCTTGAGTTATTACAAGATTACACATTGATGATCTTTTCAGGTTTAGAGTTTTAGAGAATTAGAAAATAAAAATTGCATTAAATTCCACATATAAAAAAAGTGTTTACATAAAGATAGTATTCATTTTTCCCATAAATGGAAACATATTTAAAATAAAACATGGATTCATTCTTGACACTTCCTTGACACTCTCATCATATCATGTACCTTTCCCTTGACCTGTGAAAAACATTTCAGAAAAAAACTTGGGATGAGCATTAAAATCTCAGTATGGGTTATAAAAATATGGAAAGGAAACATAAGTTCATATATACATAAGAATGAAATCATACTTTACCCATAAAACATAACCACTTTAACATACCTCATCAAATCATGAATAAATCATAGAAATCATATGACATAAAGGTAACTTGAGGCATTCATAACATTCTTATGTAGGGAGTAACCCTCTTGGTTACGTTTGGAATACCAATCAGAGTATATTCCCTAAATATCTTCGGAGAAACCTTAACGTTTCAATCCTTCGTGTTACCCAATGTATTGGAGAGCTATATCAGGCTCACCCGCCCTTAGTTTATCACGGAACCACCCGTCTTCATAATAATGCCCAAGAACCATAACATAATAGTATCACATAAAACATGCATAAAGGAAACATAACAATTCCACATTTCAATCACAAGATATCAATAAAACACATTTATATAATAAAAACATTATGAAAACCATTTTCAATACAAAAATAAAATAAAAGTAAAACATGGTATTTATTTTTCTTTTTAAAAGAAGGTATGGCTTGTAGAGGATGCCGAAACTCAAATAATGGTCACGGTGGCGGAGAAGTCGTTGTCGCCGCATACGTACGACAAAAACATTCCCTTTTGTCATTTATTAAATGCCTCATATAAAAAAGATTCGTTTTGAATAAACGTAAAAGTCAAAGGGGTTTATACACCGTATAAAAGAAGGTTGTGTATAAAACAAAATATGCCTCAATGAAAGGAGATTGACACAAAGTCCCATACCTCGGGTCTGACTTGACTCGGTCATTCTTTAATCTCCTGAATGATAAACTTGAGTTAATTTATACTTGTTTAAGAACCTTTTTAAAGTTCATTATTCCTTTTATATCACTTATTGCCATGTCATGAACACTATGTAATTATTTAAGTTAATAACGGTCATTTTAACGATCATTGGTACTTGAGTCAAAAATAAACCCTTTATAATTACAAGTTGTTCATGTATCCATTATATCCAGAATTATAATCATGATGTATATATCATATATATCATATATATCCAGTATATACATGCATTTATAATATTACATAATCATTTAGAGGTAAGAAATGAAATGCACCGTTCATGGAGACGGTAAGCCGTACGTACGCATGAACGCTACTTTCATTTCTATTTCATATTTTATAGAATGGAATCATAATGATATAAAGGTATATTATAATTCCAGTATAATATCATATATAATATCATTTACTCCATCCTTTATACATCCCACATATGGCATTAACGATTCAAATCACTTTGAGGGGGCGGTAGTCCGCACTTCCTAAAATGAAATTATCGCGTTTACCCATAATGGAAATCATAAAGTATGCCACAAATGAAAAATAAAGAACCTTAAGTAAAACATAAACATATTATATATCATATATAAATAGAGTGACATCTTAATGGCCACCATTGAAGGTGTTATATGAGTGTTGAACAATCATCGTTTCGGGAGGCAGAAATTCGCAATCCACTGAAACAGTATGTTCTTTAACCATTTGATGTAGGTGTGTGTAGGTGTAGCCCGAATCCTTCTTATAACAACATCCTAGTATATTTAATATACTTTAGTTGTTACAAAATAAATTAATAAAAAGAGTTTAGGGGGTTGGAGAAGCAAAATAAAACAAAAGGACTCAAGTGAAGACATTACCTTAAAATCGGGTAACTCCCTTTGGATTGAGCTAAAAGGCTTCCTTCGGAAGACTTCTGCCCAAATATAGGCTTCAAGGAGTAAGAGAGGGAAGTGTAGAGACAAAATGGGCAGGGTTTGGCCGAACCAAAGGCTTTGGAAGTATGGGTAAGGAGGTAGAGGTGGGGGCCTTTTATAAGAGGAGAGGATGGGCACTCTTGGAAAGTAAAGAAATGTTCCTTTATTTTAAAATTAGTTTCGGATTCAAAAGGTCCCACATTGATATAATTCGAGGGTAAGGTGATAAGGGTTCTAAAACCAACCATCCAATAGGTTTTGGACAAGTGTAGGTCATAGATTTTACATTATCATTTCATTTTATTTAAATCCTTTATTAATGAGGTAATCGCTGCATCATCAGGATGTCATAAATAATTTAATTTATTTAAAGTCTAAAAATTATAAAAAAAATATCATGATGTAGGAATTATTTTTATCTTTCTAATTAATATTTATAGTAAAAAATATGACTTGTATAACGCCATGTAAAAATTGTTTTAGTAAAATAACTCATGTTTGTGTCATTTTTACTTTAACATTAAATAAAAAGTTATTTATGTCATTTCCCAACCAAAGTGGCTCCATGGGGTCCCCAAGTTGACCCATGGATTTTCCTGGTCGGACATGACACATCCAATTAGGGTAGGACATGTTTCAAGCTCATCTCATATTATTAAAACATTATTTTTACCTTAAACCACACTAATTACCTCTAATTGCAATTAAGAACTTAAAAGTTACTATTCGCCATAAAATTATTTTAATCTCATTGAACCACATTTTACTTCTTAATGAAAACCATGTATGTCAGATTTTTAAAAATCAAATCACAGAAGTGGAAAAGTTTCATTTAAACGAAAAATCAGTTTCTTTAGCTACCACTTAGTGGTTTCACTATTCATCAAAATTGAAGTTTTTCAGAAAAATTCCAAAACTTCACACTAAGCTATATTTGATATTCTGAATTCAAAAATTATGTATATTTTACAAAATTAAAAACATATAAGATGCATTAATTAATTTAATAATTAATTCCCGCTGTCATGACAAATAACGTGTTTTTATGAAACAATAAGTATCAAAAGATTGACACTAGTTTAAGCCCAATTTCAAAGTGAAATTGATTCCAATGACCACCATTGGATTAAATGGTAAAAATATATTCTAATTTCACTTCAAAACCAATTCAAAAGATAATCTAATCATATAAATTAATTAGATTAAAATGAGGTTTTGAATTAAAATACAACATTTTTCACTATTCATTAAAAAAATGAACTTTATCGGAAAAATACCAAAAATTCACAAAAAGTAAATTTTGATGTCCCAATAATAAAGAATAAGTTTATTTTGACAAACATAGCTTATAAAATTGTCAAAAGATAGATTTAAAAATGGTTTTCCATTAAAAGGGAGTAAAACAATCTTTTAAAAATATTAGTGTATTTCATGCTTATGATTGGATTTATTTTCATTTTAAGCCTCTAAAACACTATATAATTCATTAATAGGAATAGATAAAAATATCTATTATTCATTAATTACTTGGGATGTTACATCCTTCCCCCCTTTAGAAAATTGCGTCCCCGCAATTTATTTACTTATTGAATAATTGGGGGTACTTATCCCTCATTGCATTTTCAGATTCCCATGTTGCCTCTTCCATCATTTGGTTTTTCCACAAAACCTTTACCTAATTAATCACCTTATTCCGTAACACTTGCTCCCTGTGGTCAAGAATCTGGACCGGTTGTTCCTCATATGATAGGTTCTCTTCCAGCTGAACTACCTCTGGACTTAAAACATGTGATGGATCTGGCATGTACTTTCTCATCATCAAAACATGAAATACATTGTGTACCTGAGATAAACTCAGAGGTAAAGCCACCCGGTATGAAACTTATCCAACTCTCTCCAGAATTTCATATGGTCCAATGAACCTTGGACTCAGCTTTCCTTTCTTACCAAATCGAATCACACTTTTCCATGGTGAGACTTTGAGAAAAACATGATCACCTACCTTGAAAGATATATCCTTCCTCCGGTTATCCGCATAACTCTTCTGCCTACTCTGATTTGTTCTAATGTGTTTCTGTATCAGCTGAACATTTTCTGCCAACTATTCTACCAAATCTGGTCCCATCAACTTCCTTTCACCCACTTCATCCCAGAAAGCTGGAGTTCGACACCGCTTCCCATATAACGCCTCAAATGGTGCCATCTGTATACTGGAATGAAAACTGTTATTGTATGAAAATTCAACCAAAGAAAGATGTTGGTCCCAACTTCCCTGATAATCCATCGAACAAGCTCGTAGTGTATCCTCCAAGGTCTGAATTGTTCGTTCTGACTGCCCATCTGATTGAGGATGAAAATCTGTACTAAAATGTAATTCAGTACCCAACGACTTCTGAAGTCCTTTCCAAAAGTTAGAAGTGAACCTTGGATCATGATCGGATACAATGGAGAGAGGAACTCCATGTAACCTGACTATCTCTTTAAGATACAAACGGGAAAGTTAATCTAGGTAAAAAGTATCTCGTATAGCAAGGAAATGAGCAGATTTAGTCAAGCGATCAAAAATAACCCAGATTTCATTATTACCTCGAGATGTCTTTGGTAATCCCACAACAAAGTCCATGGATATATTCTCCCATTTCCACTCTGGAATTGGTAAAGGCTGAAGCATCCCTTTCGATAACTTCTGCTCTGCTTTAACCTGTTGACAAGTCAAACACTTCACAGTAAAATCAGCAATATCTCTTTTCATTCCATCCCACCAGTAATACTCCCGTACATCTCTGTACATCTTAGTACTGCCAGGATGAACTGAAAATGGAGAACTATGAGCTTCACATAACAACTCTCTCTTCAACTTTGAATCACAAGGCACACACAATCTCTTCCCAAATCTCAAAACATAATCATTATCAGTGTTGAATTCAGGAAACTTACCCTTCTGAACCATCTCTACCTTTTTCTGCAACTCACTGTCTTGCTTCTGTGCTTGCTTGATTCTGTCTGATAGAGAAGATTTCACTGATACTTGAAACAAAACAGAAGAACATCCTACACCAATAACTTCTATGCCAAAGTTCATCAAATCCTTAACCAAAGGATCACATTCCAATCGCAACATTTCTAATGAAGCATTATTTTTTCGACTCAAAGCATCACCCACTCTATTTGCTTTTGCCGGATGGTAATGAATTGTACTATCATAATCCTTGATTAATTCTAGCCATCTCCTATGTGTCATGTTCAGTTCATTCTGATTGAATATATACTTTAAACTTTTGTGATCAGAATATATTTCACACTTTACTCCATACAAATGATGCCTCCAAATTTTTAAAGCAAAAACAACAGCAGCTAATTCCAAATCATGTGTAGGGTAATTTACCTCATGAGTTTTCAAATGTCGTGAAGCATAAGCAATTACCTGATCATTTTTCATTAGGACACAACCAAGTCCTTTCAATGAAGCATCACTGTATATAACAAACTCACCATTCCTGGAAGGTAGTGCCAAAACCGGAGCATTCACCAATCTTCTTTTCAGTTCCTGAAAACAATCATCACATTCTTTTGTCCAGATAAACTTAACACCCTTCCGAGTTAGCTTAGCCATTGGACTAGATAACCGTGAAAAATTTCTAACAAACCTTCGGTAATATCCTGCCAAACTAAGGAAACTACGAATCTCTGTTACATTTGTGGGTCTTGGCCATTCTTCAACCACCTTTGTTTTTGCAGGATCAACAGTTATCCCATCTTTAGAAACAATATGACCAAGGAAAGAAATTTTTTGCAACCAAAACTCACTCTTCCTGAATTTCCAATAAAATTTCTTTTCTTTTAAGGTTTGCAAAATAACCCTTAAATGTCTTTCATTCTTCTCTTTACTTTTAGAAAACACCAAAATATCATCAATAGAAACAACCAACATTTTTCACCTGACTCAACGGAGCCATCACTACAACAAACTGTTTAGTTATGATTCTGACCATCTCAGGATAATGATTCAGAAGGTTATTTCCTTCTGTATTCCTTCCTAGAACTGCTTCCCTGTTTCCTCTGTGGAAAACCATTCTGAACAAACATGTCTTAGATGAAGCAACATGGTAATCTTCAAATGCTATATCATTTCAAAAAAAAAATATTTTTGGATAATCATTTAATAGAATTATAACTTCTAAAGTTATCTAAACCAACCTTTGATACCAACTATAAGGCCCCACCCTTAAACCTTACTTAATATTGAGTTATTACAAGATTACAAATTGAGGATCTTTTCAGGTTTAGAGTTTTAGAGAATTAAAACATAAAAATTGCATTACATTCCACATATAAACAAAGTGGTTAAATAAAGATAGTATTCATTTTTCCCATCAATGGAAACATATTTAAAATAAAACATGGATTCATTCTTGACACTTCCTTGACACTCTCATCATATCATGTACCTTTCCCTTGACCTGTGAAAAACATTTCCAAAAAAACTTGGGATGAGCATTAAAAGCTCAGTATGGGTTATAAAAATATGGAAAGGAAACATAAGTTCATATATACATAAGAATGAAATCATACTTTACCCATAAAACATAAGCACTTTAACATACCTCATCAAATCATGAATAAATCATATAAATCATAAGACATAAAGGTAACTTGAGGCATTCATAACATTCTTATGTAGGGAGTAACCCTCTTGGTTACGTTTGGAATACCAATCACAATATATTCCCTAAATCTCTTCGGGGAAACCTTAACGTTTCACTCCTTCGCGTTACCCAATGCATTGGAGAGCTATATCGGGCTCACCCGCCCTTAGTTTATCACGGAACCACCCATCTTCATAATAATTCCCAAGAACCATAACATAATCGTATCACATAAAACATGCATAAAGGAAACATAACATTTCCACATTTCAATCACAAGATATCAATACAACAAATTGATATAATAAAAACCTTATGAAAAACATTTTCAATACCAAAATAAAAGAAAAGTAAAACATGGTATTTATTTTTCTTTTAAAAATAAGGTATGGCTTGTAGAGGAAGCCGAAACTCAAATAATGGTCACGGTGGCAGAGAAGTTGTTGTCGCCGCATACGTACGACAAAAACATTCCCTTTTGTCATTAAGTAAACGCCTCGTATAAAAAAGATTCCTTTTGAATAAACATAAAAGTCAAAGGGGTTTATACACCGTATAAAAGAAGGTTGTGTATAAAACAAAATATGCCTCAATGAAAGGAGATTGAGACGAAGTCCCATACCTCGGGCCCGACATGACTCAGTCATTCTTTAATCTCCTGAATAATAAACTTGTGTTAATTTATACTTGTTTAAGAACCTTTTTAAAGTTCATTATTCCTTTTATATCACTTATTTCCTTGTCATGAACACTATGTAATTATTTAATTTAATAACGGTCGTTTTAACGATCATTGGTACTTGAGTCAAAAATAAACCCTTTATAATTACAATTTGTTCATGTATCCATTATATCCAGAATTATAATCATGATGTATATATCATATATATCATATATATCCAGTATATATATGCATTTATAATATTACATAATCATTTAGAGGTAAGAAATGAAATGCACCATTCATGGAGACGGTAAGCCGTACGTACGCATGAACGCTACTTTCATTTCTATTTCGTATTTTATAGAATTGAATCATAATGATATAAAGGTATATTATAATTCCAGTTTAATATCATATATAATATCATAACTCCATACTTTATACATTCCACATATGGTATTTAACGAATCAAATCACTTTGAGGGGGCGGTAGTCCACACTTCCTTAAATGAAGATATCGCGTTTACCCATAATGGAAACCATAAAGGTATGCCCAAAATGAAAAATACATAAGCTTAAGGAAAAAATAAAAATACTATATATCATATATATATATATATAGTGTCATCTTAATGTCCACCTTTTAAGGTGTTAAACGAATGTTGAACAATCATCGTTTCGGGAGGCAGAAATTCGCCATCCACAGAAACAGTATTCTCTTTAACCATTAGATGTAGGTGTGTGTAGGTGTAGCTTGAATCCTTATTATAATAAAATCCTAGTATATTGAATATACTGGAGTTGTTACAAAAGAAATGAATAAAAATAGTTTAGGGGGTTGGAGAATCAAAATAAAACAAAAGGACTCAAGTGAAGACATTACCTTAAAATCGGGTAACTCCCTTTGGTTTGAGCTCAAAGGCTTCCTTGGGAAGACTTCTGCCCAAAGTGAGACTTCAAGGAGTAATATATGGAAGTGGAGAGACAAAATGGGCAGGGGTTGGCTGAGCCAAAGGCTTTGGAAGTGTGGGTAAGGAGGTAGAGATGGGGGCCTTTTATAAGAGGAGAGGAGGGGCACTCTTGGAAAGTAAAGAAATGTTCCTTTATTTTAAATGCGTTTTGGATTCAAAAGGTCCCACATTGATATAATTTTAGGGTAAGGTGATAAGGGTTCGAAATCCACCCATCCAATAGGTTTTTTACATGTGTAGTTTAGAGATTTTACATTATCATTTCATTTTATTTAAATAATTTATTAATGAGGTAATCGCTGCATCATCATGATGTCATAAATAATTTCATTTATTTAAAGTCTAAAAATTATAAAACAAATATCATGATTTAGGAAATTATTTTATATTTATAATGAATATTTATAGTCAAAAATCTGACTTGTATGACTCTATGTAAATTTTTTTTTAGTAAAATAACTCATGTTTGTGTCATTTGTTACTTTAACATTAAATAAAAAGTTATTTATGTCATTTCCCTAGCAAAGTGGCCCCATGGAGTCCCCAAGTTGACCCATGGATTTTATTAGTCGTCCATGACACATCCAATGAGGGTAGGACATGTGTCAAGCTCATCTCATATTATTAAAACATTATTTTTACCTTAAACCACACTAATTACCTCTAATCGCGATTAAGAACTTAAAAGTTACTATTCACAAAAAAATTATTTTAATCTCATTGAACCACATTTTACTTCTTAATGACAACCATGTATGTTTTATTTTTGAAAATAAAATCAGAGAAGTGGAAAAGTTTCATTTAAACGAAAAATTAGTTTCTTTAACTACCACTTAGTGGTTTCACTATTCATCAAAAATTGAAGTTTTTCAGAAAAATTCCAAAACTTCACCCTAAGATATATTTTATATAATGAATTAAAAAATGATTTCTATTTTAAAAAATTCAAAACATATAATATGCATTAATTAATTTAATAATTAATTCCGGTTGTCATGACAAATAGCGTGTTTTTATGAAACAATAAGTATCAAAAGATTGACACTAGTTTAAGCCCAATTTCAAAGTGAAATTGATTCCAATGACCAACATTGTATTAAATGGTAAAAATATATTCTAATTTCACTTAAAACCCAATTCAAAAGATAATCTAATCATATAAAAAAATTAGATTAAAAAGAGGTTTTGAATTAAAATACAACATTTTTCACTATTCATTAAAAAAATGAACTTTATCGGAAAAATAAAAAAAATTCACAAAAAGTAAATTTTGATGTCCCAATAATATAGAATAATTTTATTTTGACAAAAATAGCTTATAAAATTGTCAAAAGATAGATTTAAAAAATGGTTTTCCATTAAAAGGCAGTAAAACAATCTTTTAAAAATATTAGTGTATTCCATGCTTAAGAATGGATTTATTTTCATTTTAAGCCTCTAAAACACTATCTAATTCATTAATAGGCATAGATAAAAATATCTATTATTCATTACTTACTTGGGATGTTACAATTATATCCATAAATCTTTATTTATTTTAACATGAATACATATATACTTAAAAAATTAATACAATACTTCTTTATCATTATTCTTATAACAAAAATATGGTTGTTAAAAATAATTTTATAGAATAATTATGTAATCCCAATATATAAATAATTCACCCCTTTTACTTAAATTATTTGGAATAACATTGGTCCTTTATTAGTCTAGGGGTTATTCCTTAGTTTACGGCATTGACATAGATAATTCTCATGTTCTCCATATATTAGACATCAAATTACCTGGAAATTTGTTGCCCTATAACCTCTATTTCCACATAGAAAACATCTTCCCCTATATTTTAGATATTCTTATAGATTCTTATTCCCTAATTTTTGACATGTAGGAATATGTAACTTCTCTCCTATATTTTAATTAATATAAAAAATCACAAAAGTCCATCTTCCTCTTATATGGTGGATTGGAATATCACTGATGTTTATGTTGCCAATCTTATATCATTCTGGTATATGTGTTTATAATCCTTATATATTTCTTATTATCCTTTATTTTTTAGTTTTGGAGGCACTTGTATTGAGAGTGACTTCCCATTATTGAATAGTTTTGGGTATTTACAAGAATGCCACCCCTCCTCTCTTATAAAAGGTCACCCCCTATCCTATCATTTACACACTTCCAAAACCCATTGTTTCATACAATTCATGCCAAAATACCATTATTACTTCCATTAAAACATCCCAAATTACTTATTTTGATCACAATACAATATAGGTAGGCATTAGGTATAATATTGAATAGGTGGTTAGAAGAAGATGTGTCATTCTTAACCGAGTATCTTTGTTTTATTTCTTCTTCCAACTCCTTAAAATCTTTCTCAATCATGATGATATAATAAAACCGGTATCTTCTATATATTTTTATGTTATTATGTTAATTTAATAACCTAAATTCATATCCACTTGCATCAAATGGGAAATGAAACCATCATTCATGTGTACGATAGACTACTATTTCATGGATCAATGTAATTCATTTTCCATCATTCTCTATCAAATATATTAAGGATTATGGATTTGATGTATTGATATTATATTAATTAAATATTAATAATTATGTAAAATTAATATATCATATACCTTCTTACTTTACTATCCTTTGAAAAATTATAACAGGGTTCGTTTGTACGATGAACAACCGTCTCATGAAGTGATGTGATTTATTTTTTGTCAATGCATCACATGGATGGAATATGTAATTGTATTTAAATAAATCATCTGATATTTATGATATAATTATAATTATTTAAATATAAAATAAAATGTACCTTATTTTAATCCTTATAATTGAAAAATGGAAATGCTACTCATGTGTATGTACGACCTACCATCTCCATGATTAAAATGTAGTTATTTTGTCATAACCATATTTTATGATTTGTTTTAAAAATATAATTTATTTATAAAAATAATAATTATTACATGTTTATTATTCTAGAAATTATGGAACTATTATCTCTTTTACTATGATCTACCCACCAATTTCATTTTGAAATTATGAACTGAGCATCCTCAAAACATCGACGTGGACATAACTGATTAGGTAGTTAAATACGTCATTAAAATAAGTGAAGTAAATAGTTTATTTATAAGGTAATAAATCTATTAAAGTTTATTAATAAAAAATTAATTGATATATTTTTATTACACGGGAGATAAAAGGCATACACGATAAACTTCGGACTCAAGGTAAGTGTTTCACCTCAAAACATCCTCCTTTGAGACACATCTTATTTTATGGACTGAATTTATTTTAAATGGAGTAAGTAATGACCCTTTACAAATTATATCATGATTCATTTATAATTCATGATATTTTAAGTTATAATTATTTTAATTAATTTATGGTATTCATGATTCAAAAGTAAACAAAGTTGCAATGGTTTACGTTTCAAACTCATTTTAATGGAGATTGTTTATACTTGAATTTACATTATTTGAAATTATTTAATAATTACCTAAAAAGCCTTAATTTTTATTATTATCTAATTATTCTTGAAAATTTAATGTAATAGTACCATTTTCCTTTATTTTTTAGATAAAATTATTTATAAAATAATGTTTTTATGAAAAGTTAACATTATTTCTCATTTCGGTCAAAATTTATTTTTCTTTTATGTCCATGTTTCTTAAAAATGTTCTCAAAAATGTTTCTAATATCATCATATAATTTTTAAAATAAAATTATAACAATGTTTTAGTTTTTATAAAATTGTTTAAAATAAACCGTACTATCATTTTACCAACAATGTATATTTTTACTTTTACCAAAAATGTGAAATGAATCTTTATTTTAATGTTCTGGGAAAGAATGGAATTTTATGAAATCATAAACACTAGTTTTTTATAATATCACTTTAAAATATTCCATTATTATTTTAAATGAATTTTTTTCCCAATATCCTATAATGTTTTAGTTCCTAAATGTTATTTTTCAAAGTAAAATGGGTATTTTCCAAAATAAATATTTAATGTATTATTTTAAATACATTTTCATCAATAAAAAAAATCCTTTGATGATATGGATTGATTATAAATTATGTATATATGTATCTCACATATATAACTAGATTATTATCCCTTAATTTTATGGGGTAATACATTCCTTATGTTTACTTCTCAAATACCTTCTTTAAGAAACCTATTTTGATTATGATATGAGGCAAGATTATGAAAACCATTTTCTTTCCATGGGTAATTCTTATATTTATGTCATATGATAGATTTCCTTATATGGAAAACATATGAATGCCGATTATACTAATGTTATAGGTGGTAATAGAAATATATATACCTATAATACATTGGGTATTGTTTTGCCTCATGAGACGTCATGTACATGATTAGGGTGTGAACTTAATTTAGTATGGGGTTTTCACCACCATGTGATATTGTCTTGGGGGTTATCCTTGACTTATATTTATTCATGTTTTTATTTTCCTGAAACATTTCTTATTTTAACATGATATTATGATACCATGTTCTTTATGTTATTCTTCCACAATATTACCCATTATTCTCTTATTTTTCGACATCATGTTATACCATTAACTCACAAGTTATGTTTACTTATCATGTTTATTCCCTTACTAGTGTTTTTATATGGCCACTATTTTCTTCGTATTCCCCGGGTTATCCAATGATGTTTTTGGAGATATAAAGTATTTAGGATCTCATGATTGAGAATAAAATAAAGAAGTTTACTTTATCCTCACTTTGATGTATTATGAACCTAGTCTTACAAATACACCTGGCCTCATGATCTTTGGTTTGTAATTAATAGATTTTTATGTTAAAAATCATGTAATAATATATGTAAAAGTATTGGGTTGCTATAGATATTGTGTAAAATTAATGAAATTATCCTTGTTAAAGGATATCATTTTATATTTTATTCTTGATAAAAATATCGAGCGTCTTTTGTGAAGGGTGTTCAGAAGTGGGGGTGTATTACAATTAATATTTATCATGTATATTATTATATTCCAATTTTTGTTTACTCACCTAAATTTATATATCATGGGAGTCTACACACATCTTTGTGGGAAATCCTGTTTTGAGCATGTTACTAGTTTATTATTACACTATGTATAGTGGCCCTAAGTTATGATTACAAACTACTTTGGGGATTTTATCTCACAACCAAGATAGGTAGGGTAAAATAACTAAAATGTATTTTAATAACATGATACACCAATTATATGGATTCTATTTTGGATTCCTCTTAGTTTTTCTATGGATATCCTAGGTTTTCCTATAATTATTATTATTTTATTATCCCGTGATGATTTATTTATGGTTATTTCATATTGGATAATTATCATTATTGACATATTTACCATTCCAACACTTATTAATATAGATTATATATATCTTGGTGAGATTTTATTTTTTATTAATGCCAAAGATAGATTTTACTTTATTTTTTTGATTTTTTTTAAATTAGAATGGTTGTTTTAGTCATAAAATTATTCTTTTATCATTTGTTTTATATTTATGAAAAGTGTTACCTTTTGAAATAATAAATAAATCTCACTAATTTTATTTATTTATTTAATTTTTAAGGATTATTACATCTTAGAATATTTCTTTTATTTCCCTACTTGGGTATTTTTAAGGTACTTTTAAAAATGTACCCCTTAATTCAATTCTATATTTTTAGGAAAAATATTTAAAGTATGTTTTCTAAAGATTTCAAATTTTGATTACTTGAGAAGAAAAAATTATGAAATAACCTTGTGGGTTTTTTTATTTTAAATGAAAAGACTACTTTAATAGTTATAATTCAATCTATTATAAGATTGATTTTCCTTTAAAAATTATTCATGGTTCCTAAGGAGGATACCTACTGAGTATTTTACTCTCATTAATATTATACATTACATGATCAATACATGTTTCACTAGGACATAAAATATGGTTTTTAAATAACATGTTATGGTGTTATGGAGGTGGTATATTATTTTTTCTAATTGTCACGAGGAAGTGGACTCTTAGGGGTAGTTGTGGTGTTTATTTATATTTATATTTTTTATTTTATCTTATATATATTCAACCTCGACATTAATTATTTATTACCCTTTGTCCATACATTGGTTAATATTTTAATGATTGGTTATGTTATATTGATTTTAGTTATTTGAGGTTATTATGGACTGCTTAGTACCTTTAATTCATTTTTTTTGTTTAGAAATAATTTTTTATGAATCTATTTACTCTTATTGGTGTGATAAATCAAATTATGAAGTGGTTATGCTGAACATATGGGTGGGAGTTCCTCAATTGTTATAGATTTATTGGGAAAACCCGTTCCCATCAGTCCACAATCATATTCATGTGAACTAGTTTTTAATTCAAGGTTACTGGTAATACACTTTCGGTGGTTTCATAGGTCAAAAAGGTACATGGAATAGGGTTTTCCCAAGTTGGTTTGTGATAAAATGGTATCAAATCTATTAACTGAGTTTCAAAAACCCATCTTGTTAATAATATCTTAAAATACTGCATAGTTAGGGATATTTATGTTATCAATGATCTTTCTGAAGTGGATAATTACATAAAATAGGTAGATCTATATCTACCCCTTAAGAAGATCCTTCAGTTCCACGTGATGAACCTAATTTTGATGCAAAAACTTATTGGGGTTCTTATTTTAATATTTTTTACTCCTACATATTTTTATCAATGATTTTTTTTAATATGGTGTTCTTTATTGGTAATAAATCATTTAGACATCTTATACTTGTGAAAAATTTGAATCCTTTTGTCTATAGTACATTTTTTCGGTTTTTTAAATAATTAATGTATAAAATCTAGTAATTATATATGTTTTGTTTTTTTTCATCAATATTTCATTGGGTTTTTTTTACCCGAGTGATTAAGAAACCCAGTTAGTAAAGAAATTTCCAAGCCTCCTTTTCTAGTTATGAGTATTTGGGAGTAATTAATAAATTTTGACTATTTTTTTATATGAAAACTGAATATAGTGGGGATTTCACCATAGATGAAACATTTTTTCTCTTATAGGGTTTTTTATGTTTATTTGAAGTGGTATCAATGTAGGACTAATAGATGGAGGTATTTACTTACCCAAACCAACCCTTCTTAGTGAAAGGAATGTGGGAATGTTAAATATGGACCATTTTAAATAATATGATTTAGAGACTTTTATGGTAACCCATATGTGAAGGATTTGAGTGATTTTTGTACAATATAATTTAAAGTTAATCATGAGATTTTTAGTTTTGGGTTTCTATGGAAACCTTCCTTTTTAATACCTTATTTTTAAGACATTTCTATAAAAATATTATATTGTTTACTTACAAGTATCATTATAGGATTAGTGTATGGGAAAATTGATACATAATATATTATGTACATAATAGAAGAATAAAAATAACCATTATTTAATATCCTTAATAGACTATTTTATTATTCCATTCTAGGTCACCTCACAACAAGTTATTTACTAGGGACAAACAACAATTGAAAAGGGTGAGCATAAACCGTGGTAAGTGATAAACAAAAGAAATGGAACATAAGAAATCATCATGGATAAAACATGAGAAGTAAGAATATAGAATAATCATATATATATATATATGTGTGTGATACATAACATGGAAATGTGTCTATAAAAGAAAAATGAGACATTCAAAACATATCACCGAGGTTAATCACCAAGGTGTTGAAAACATATTACCAAGGTTATTCACTAATAAATCATAAACATGTTCTCTCAAGAGATTAATTCTTTTCTAAATTCATAAAGTGATATCATGGGACACCCTTTATATGCTTTAACTGAATTTTCCACATAAATAAAGTATCATATTCAAACATATCATTAATAACCTTTAGAGAATAAAAATCAGGTTCTATATAAAATCATTGAGTACATAAGTGTTTATAGAATAGAATATTTCATTACTTTAACCCAAAAGATGGGAATATTGGATTCATAAATGGAAATACCCAATAAATGAAGTATAATTACATCTATATTAATAAAAATGAATAAAAATTGGGTTGGGTATTAACAATATAAAAAGAGAGGCATGTAAAATCAATAAATGATTTTAAAAACATATTAGGTATACAATTTTATTTATGGAATAGGATTCATGGGATAGAAAATAAGTATTAAATTTATATAACCACATTTTTATATTAATGGAATTATTATAAGTGCATGAGAAAATAATAAATTTGAAATTATAAGACTAAATACTAGGATGCACTTGGTTAAAAAGGGAGAGGAATAGAATCCCTTACCTTAAGTATCACTTCCTAAATAGAGTGGAGTGATTACTTGAGAGATTTAAAGATTAAATAAGGTAATTAATGGGAGATTAAAGGAGGGAGGGAGATGATAATGATATTGGGAGGGAAATTAATTGGGTTGAGAGGTGTGTTTTTTTAAAATAGTGTGGAAAATTGTTTATTATTTTTTAAATATAACCCATAAAATTCTAGGTTTTGGAAAATAAAATTTCCATGGGAAACCCATGGTTTTGGATCAAGGTTTATTAAATAAAGAAGTTTGTTTCTGACATATTTGAGTTGTATAACCACACATATTTTTTCAATAAAACTTTTTTCCAGGGAAAATAAATTTTCCACAAAATAATGTTTTTAAAAATTAGATATACACTTTTGAATTTGGAATATTGTTTATATGGTTATAAAGTCATTTTAACTCATTAAAATACAGTATATTATTAAAATAACTTATTTTTTATTATGTATTTAGTTTTATTAATTATCACATCATTTTTACATATTTATTAAGTCATAAAACATACCCAAAACACAAAACTATATTTTTTTACTGTTCACTATAAAATAATGTATTTTAGAAAAATATCCAAATTTTACCCTAACCAAATTTGGATATTTTTATTTCAAATATAATTTTTATTTTATGAAAATTTATTCCTATTTATTAGAAAAAAATATTTTAAATTAAAATTTAATATTGATTAATTTTATTAAGGGAAGCACCTAATTTATTCACTTAAAGGGTTTTTTAATTTTATAATATCATACATATTGGTTCATATAGTATATGAAAATATAATAATATAAAAATATATAGTTAAAATAATTTTGAATTTACTTTTAAATGGGTATTTTTCTATCCTATTAGATATTATTACTATTCCAATGGCTATATAACAATCACATTACAATAGTCGGGTAACAATATGGTAATAGTTACATCCTAATGATCACATATTCCTTTACACCCTATATATAATCAACTATTATCACAAATCAACATTAATTACTTCAATTATAAAGGTTATACACATCCCATGATAATGTATATCATGTTCTTAATGTTTCTCTTTCTTATTATAGTAATCATGGAAAGTGTTATCTTTATTAGAGAATTTTCCAATGGAGTTTCCCTTAGTGTGTGAATTATTATTTTTTATTTATATCGATGAACTATTATTAGATGTTATATTCAATATTATTTCATGACGTGAAATATTATTATGAAATATAGTAGAATTTATATGTGATCATAATAAAACATTCATTCTAAAATAATAGTTTTTCTATAAATAACATAAAGGAGTTATCGGCTCATTACATTCTCCTCGCCCCTTAAGAAATTTTTTCTAAAAAAATTGCATCCTACTTAAAAAGATGTGGGTATTTCTCTTTAATTATTTATTTAGGGTCTTTGTTTTCTTACTGAAACTTTTGATTTATCTAAAAAACTTTCTCATGTTGGGTTATCTTATTCCTGAACACTTGTTCCTTTTCAACAGTAATCTAGATCGACTCTTCCTCATCTGATAAGTTAGTTTCCAATTACACACAATTTTTTCCAGTATATATCATGATCCCCTTCCCCCAAAGTGTACCCTTTATTGTTCGACAATGAGAGAAGGTATATGGTGACCGCTTTAGTCCCGTCTCTAGTAGGCCCTGGGATGGAGATTAGCACTAAGGATATAATAAACATACATATGGGAGGTATTTCCCTCTAAGAGAACATGTAGAAGGGAGAGATAAGATAGATACAACAATAAAAAACTACTCAAAAATATATATAAATAAAACCCAATTGAAAATAGGCAATTCCATATAGTATTATAAAAAATGAAAAGGAAAATACTAGTATGAAAAGGTAAAGGCAAAATCGACCATGAATCCTAAACGACTCCTATAAAACCAAGATCTAGTAATATCTTTCTCGATATCCAACTTGTTATGGATAACATTAAAAATAGTTTATATATATACGGGGTGATAATAATAGTATACTCAGTGGAATACTCCTTGGATCCTCTCATGATAAAGATAAAAGAAGCGTATATAAGTACAATTAAACTAAATCGTCACCTAAATAGGTATACTATGTTTCGAGACTCACTATGGATAACTCTCACCAAGTATCATATACAAGGTAGAATATAATATAGTAATGAAAAATCAAGGGTACCCTTATCCTTATTCCCCGCTAATTTTTCACTCCACTCTAATGTCACACGTACTATGGGAACTCTCTCCAAAATAAGCTATCCCAATGACACCTAATCTAGGAATCACAAAGTTCATCTCATACATCACATCATCACATCATCCCATCAACATATACTTATATTGTAACTAAGTAGTTTTAGAAATCCATCACAACCCTCATGATGTGTATCATACATTGAGTATTTTACTAAAATACATCATATCCCATACACTAAGTAAGTACCATTATCCATAATAGCCTATAAATTTAATACCTATAATAATCCTTTGGATACTATATCTAGAGATATATATGTTTTTGAAATAACCATGTGTAGTCATATCCTTCTACACATATATAAGGTAAAGATAACCACCATTCATACTAGTATAAGTAAATACCAAGAGAAGAGTGTGGGGCTAGAGGGGGTGGTCGGTCATCCATCCTCCCAGAGGGATGTTAGGGAAAACGCCCTCCAAGAGTCCACCGAGTGTCAATCACCCACATTAACATAGATGGCAAAACATATGAAATCATAGAATATATAAGATATAATATATCTCCTAACCGCATTATGGGAATAACATAGTCCTAGAATCAACTACAACTAATTTTTCATGGACTCCTGACTACCACTACTAAGTCCAGATATCCTATAAGAAAACAAACATTTAAAATAGCTATATTAATTTCTTCTTTCTTTTTATCATTTTTTCAATTAATTTATTTATTAGACATTAAATAAACCATTAAAATTATTCCAAATTACATTAAAATAATGATTAGAGTAAATTCCATTAACTCTAGGAATAATCCAAATATAGTGTATAGTTTATCAACATTAACATATTTTAACATTTTCATTACATAATAACCAACCATGTTGGTTAATAATTATTTATTCATTATTATCATCATTCCAAAATCCAGTTACTCTAAGAAAAACATCCTAAGATACCATTAAAAGAAAAAATAAAACCAAGAAAAACAATATGCCTCAATTAGTGGGAAAAAGAATACAAAAAAAACAAGCAGTGTAGCCATCAACCATTAAATATATTCATAATTGAGCATCTCATCCCTTAACATCACATTAATGGGAAATACTAGCCTCAAACCATTAAATGGTCTCTAGTTCCATCCCCATCACCCACATGCATATCTTGATTCATCTCACCATCATAGGCATCAACTACTTCCACATTATCTAGGCCTCCCTACCCACATCACATCAGCTATCCCAATCTCATATCACATTCAGGCCTCCTATACCATATCACATTTCATAGTGAATCTTCCATAAAGATAATATCCCAAAAGATTAAGGAAATAAACAAGCATAATAAATGGGGAAATATAGGCCCTAAAACAAGGTATTCAACCTTCACATATAAAATATCTCTCACAGATCCAAATACAAGGCACTCAACATTCTTAATCAGACACAAAACATAGCCACTAGAAAATATCTTTAACAAAAAACCAATTTTTATTCCATCTTGAATTAAAAGATTCATTATTCATAGGTTCCAACTATATAAAACCTACAACTTTAATATATATCAATATATCAAAATATTAACAAGGTTTTAACATTAACACCATTTTCATTGTCATTTCTTTTTATTATAATCATTAAAAAGAATTATCATGATTCAAATTCTTTTTTCAATTCCATCAACACATGGAAGATCACATTTAATTAAGCATGAAAATTTCCTAGATTTTATTATAATCAAATTACAAGAAACATTGGATTAAAACATTCCTCTTATTTAATTATTTTTATGGAAATTAATTATCAATTAATTCTGGATTTACATTCTTTAACATTTCCATCAATAACAATAAGTTAATCCATAACATCAATATATATGCTAAAAAGAATAGAATACATATCACAATATCCAACAAATCAATAGGTAAACTAATATCAATGTATAAATCACATCAACCAATTCTTTATTAATCTAGTTAGATAAATATTATGTTAAATCCACTGAAATACCAAGGTCCAAACCATGAAAAACTTTGGATTTCATGTAAATTAGAGGACGAGAAGAAAATATTCTACGTCAAACATGTAAACGTTTTTTTAATAAGAATAGACCAACGTTGCAGATCCCAATAACCTATTATGAAAGAAGCTATATCCCACAAAGGGAATCATGAAAAAAACTCACTAATAAATAACTTTGAAAAACTAAATTAGAAAAATGGATATGATCTTCCATACCATGGAAAGAAGAATTGGGAGTAATCAAATTGAATAACCCTGAGAGATGAGTTAGAATGTACCTCAGATGACCACATATCGAATATAGTAATCCAAGAATCGATCCCCATAATAGTAATCCCAAATATCCATAAGGTAGAACTACTGATAGCTTGAAATTTTACAGGAAGTCCATAGGTTTTGAGAAAACCCAAGTATTATACAATTTATAAAAGCCACACTATATAATGGATTTACATGTCATGAAACCCATTCATGTCATGTATATTTCAAGTTTATATCTCACTGAAAAATTCCTCTCCCTGAGCAAATTAATCTCAAATATCCACAGGTCATATAGAACCACATGAACTAACCTCACCTAGCCATGAATTAATTTTAGGGCATGAAATGTCTCTCCCCCAATCCATGAACTGAAAATTTAAAACATGAAAAATTTACATATCATTAATAACTAATGTTCGCAATTTTTAGAAACCAATCACCTCCATACTAACTCTGGTCCTCCTAAGAGCACCACTGTCTTTGAAAACATTCAAAAAGGGTCAAAATAGATATATTCAGGACCTTACATCAGATACCTCTAAAAAAATTATCATCCTTGAGAATCCAAAACCTAACCCAAATGGAAAATAAAAAATAGGTCTTCCGAATAGCCACCCTATGAGATTCCTCTCATGGATCTCTCCATAATAGGAGCTCAACAACCTCCTTATAGGAATAATACGAAACCACACAGCAACAAAACCCAGTTCCTAAACACTCTACCAAGGGTGATACCACTCAAGGTTACCAATGTGAAACAAGAGGGAACCATATCATAAACCAAAAAGGTAAAAAACCACAATAGAACAATGTTACAAGAGAATATATAAACATCAAATATCTCAGGTTATTATATACACATCTACAGCTCATGTTCCTAGGTACTGTCCTTCATGCCACCATTCCACCATAATACATGAACCAAGTGAATATCATGCCCATGAAACACCTTCTCCTGGTGGTTTTGGATCTCTGTAGGACACCCATTCAATTTTGTATCATCATCAACATTGGTCATTCAAATTTTTTTGACATTAGTGAAATAATTAATATAACAAAGGATCTATAAAACATGAAAAACGTCATGTATCTAGCTCATATGTATAGAATTTCTATCTGATATTCCAAAAATACAACATAAGACAACACCTCAAATGACCTAACAAAATAGGGAGAAAGATTAATCCAACAAAAAACCATTATTTCCCATGATAAGGAGTCACTATTAAGAAAACTTGATCTGCAACATCAAACTTTGGAGGTATCCTCCTTTGATCATTATAGGATTTCTGAAAATATTGTTCCACCTTCATCCTCTTGTGAATGACCTAAACCATCTCTATCGTATTCTTTACCATTTATAGTTGAGAATTTCTGCTGCTCTGACCCTAGTATTGCAAAATGGATAATGTTAAAGTCAATTGTATAAATATTTAAATAGAACTATACCAACTATAGAGTGGAAACTATTATTGTAAAAGAACTTGACTAAGTGTAGGTTCCTCATCCATGGATCTCCAAAATCTTGGACATAATATCACAACATGTCTTAATGAACTTGATGGTTCTCTCTATATTTTTATTCATCTATTGGTGAAAATTAGTGTCATGGAATAAGTAATAAAAAAATAACGTTGGAGACATCTCCACACCCAAAATGTAAAATGACGATTCTAATTAGATATGAACTTCCTTGGGACTCTTTAGAGTTTCACCACATCCTCTAGATACTTCCTTGAAAAAAACTCCACTGAACTCAACTCCATGACTTCTATAAAGTGGTATAATATCATCAAACAATACACCATCAACCATATAACATCATATCCTCTATGAAATCGAGGAAAACCAGTAACTTAGTATATTTATATATACTCCCACTTCCACTGGGGAACATCTAAGGGGTGGATAAAACCACCAAAAAAATGGTTCTTAGTCTTCACCTTATGGAAGACCAAACAATGAGAAATAAAATTTGGTACAACACACTTCAACCCAATCAACAAAAACTGGTCCCTTAAATGTTGTTACATCTTTTTCATGATGGTATGTAATGCCAAAGGGTAGCTATGGATATCATAGAGAACTATATCACACATCACCTAAGGAATGAAAATAAATCATTGGACTAACACCCAGTGTTGTCCATACTAAAAAAAACCATTAGGGGCACTGACAAAAATACATGGTCCCTCCAGACCTCCACGTAAGAATCCCCCAACTAGGAAATCTCCACCTTATGAAAAAAATATGAATTCACTTTCAACTGTAAAATACAATCTCTACCTCCAACCTCTTATAATAAGATGCATTGATGAGAGTTTTCTTGTCACTCTATAGAAATCATCATATTCATGAATTAAATCACTATATGAATTTCTACCCAATTTATAGAATACAAAATTTCCCTTTCCTAGAATATATGAAATATTAAATTCCAAATCCTATACAAACTCAATCCACCAATTCTGATGTATATTCAATTTAAAATTGGACAATACCTACTTCAGAATCTTATGGTCAGTAAAAACCACAAAACACTCACTAATGAGGTAGTGTTTCCAAAAATTTAAAGTAAAAACTATTTATACCAACTAAATATCATGATTAGAATTGTTATATTAATGAGTATTGAACATGAGAGAACCATAAGAAAAAATTTATCACTGCTACATAAGAACATAACCCAATAAAAGATGCATAACATCATAGAAAATCTCAAACTAAACTCTCTCCTCTGGTAATCAATGGAATAGATATTTGAAAAAATTCTTCTTAAGGTACTCAAAAGACGCATGACACTGTTTAGTCCACAAGAACTCCTAATCCTTTTAGGTCAAGGCTATTAGAGTGGTTTCAATGTGTGAGAAATAAATAATGGTCCTTATATAATAGCATTCAAGGCTAAGGAAACTCTGCAACTCTACCACTATCTTGGGGTATTCCTAAGAAACAATGCTCATATCTTCAAAGGATCCACTAATAATCTCTACTGAGATACAAAATTCCCTAAGAAAAAACTTCAAGATCCCATAAATCACTCTGCACAAACTTCTCAAATAGTTTCTCATGATAAAGAAATCACAAAATAGCACATAGATTCCCTACTTGATCCTCCTCATATGCAGAGTACATAAGGATGTCATTGATGAAAATTGCCACAAATTTATCTCGGAACTCTCTGAACACTATGTTCATCAGTCGCATGAACACAACTAGAGAATTCATCACACAGAATGGTATCACAATGAAATTTTAATTTCAAGGAATACAATATAAATTAGTCTTCTGAATATCCTCATCATTCACCCACATATGATGATATCCTGACCATAGGTTGATCTTTGAAAACCAACCATCTCCCATTAGCTTATCAAATAAATCATCCATCCCTGGAAGATAATAGCGGTTCTTCACTATTAGTTGGTTCAAGTAAAGATAATTGATAAAAAGACACAAACTTCTATCAACCTTCTTTATGAAAAGAATTGGTGTACTTCCTGGTGACACACTCAACAAAATGAAACCTCACTAAAACAGGTCATTGAGATATAATCTCAACTCTAAAAACTTATATGGTTCCATTATATATGAATACATTGAGATAAAAGACACACCTAGCTATAGATCGATCCAAAACCTGATCTCCCATCAAGGGGGTAATTCTACAACCTCTATAAAAACATCAGGGAACTCTTCCACAAACCTGAGAAACATAAACTGTTTAACCTCTGGAGAGATTAGTATTAACTCATCCATGAAATATGACAAGGATGGAACATTACAACGACCCATTTGAGGGCCTTTCTCACTAAAAATTCCACTGGATCTCCATCATCATCATAAAACACAACCTGTCTCCTGAATAAATCCATGGAAGCCTTTAATGAATACAGCTGATCTTTTATAAGGATGATATTATATTTCAATATCTATAAAAATATGGAATCTCCCCAAGGGAGGTGCGGCCTCATCACTAACTAACAATCTTTACATACTTCATATATTTCTTCTCGGCCTCCAACTTGCCTGGTCAATGCAAAGATCACAAGATCCCTCTCTAATCCCAATCCCAAATCATGAAAGAGGCTAGGTGATATAAATGATTTTTTCACTTGTGAATCAAATAAATTATTCACCCATGTATAAAACAAGTAAACTTTCCCTCAAATGGTATATGAATCACCCAGTGATGGAAATGATAAATAATGAATATTACCATGACCAGATATGTAGCCTCTCTGTCCCTACTGAAGACCAACTCCATGGCCACACTATGATCTTGGAGGATGAGGGTCATCTTGGGGTTGTACTCTACCTTCCCCATCCCCTCTCTATGGATCAAAAACTAGAGCACCCTATTGATGCTACCTCGGCTGAAACGACCTCAACAGTAGTACCTGAAGTATAACACCTTATGCAAGCTGAATTCTCAAAAAGTTCAGAAACACTCGCCACTAATGAACATATCCTCTATAAGAAATAAATGAATATATTACCTTATAATTATTATAATATCCATAACCCCTAGAGAAATGAGATGATGAGGGTTGGGACCTTACCCTAGATGAATGAAAGGTATTTTGTCTAGGAAATTGGGAACCCTAGAGTATAGATCTTCTTTAAGATGAATCCTAATGTCTCCCCTTTCATAATGAAACATTTATGTCCAACATCCTCTCAATAACCTCTACTCTATCCAATACCTCTAGATATATCTTTATAATTAATATGATGACTTGAAAATGGATCTCTAGATGGAAATACTCCCCCAAATTTCTCACCCTATACTCCTCATCTAAAAATAGGTTTTAAGTATCTCACAAAAGGATCCTAAAATGAATCCTGAAATGTTGCACGCTGGAAGCCCCCTATCAAAGGGTAAGTAGCTCCTGGTGACTAGATGCCTTCATGATAAAATAAATGAACACTTCTTAGAAATCATCTCAAAAATTCTATCATGAGACTATTGAATCCTCACTATCCCCAATAAAAAATAACAACCAATGCCTCACTGTTCCACACAACATCATCACAACCAATGAAACCCAATGCTATTTCAAAGCACTGGTTGAACTAAAAGATATCTCGACCTCTCCCAATAAGTCTTTTATAAAAGAATATAAATTTCACCCTCATACTTATATAGACTCTGTCGCTCAAACTCTCAGAGTGTCCTCCTCTGAGTGTCATCATCATAAATTTCCTTTCTATAGTGATCTGTTGGCATATCTTTCTGAACATCTTCAATATGAACCTAATGAGGACATAAACATAGTGAAATGCCTTAAAAAGAACAAACTTTTAGATTCATAAACGTAGAATATGGAATAATTAACATTAATTAAATATTTATTTTATTATCTTATTATGATTTTTACCCATCCCAAGGTCTACCCATTTCAACATAGGCACAAATATTAATGATGTATGAGCCTTTCCAAGGTATCTATCCAACAACCAATATCACTTTATTTAGTAATAACAATAATCATAAAGGTTGGTGCATTAGATCATAGGTGGACCTAAATAACCATGTCTTAGTTATTCTCATGTGTTTCCATCACCCACTAAACTTAACTGACATCATTTCCATACCAATCCATGCAATATCACAAGTTCTTAACTCCAAACACCATCGTATCCCTCAAACTGAACCTTTTAAACAACTCTATCTTGAAACCCTTACCTAAAAGTATACACAACCTCGGTCAAGAATGAGATAATGGAGATGGTGACTACCCAAGTCCCAACTTCAGTAGGCCCTGTGTTGGAAACTAGCATCGACGGTACAATAAACACACATATCAGGGGCAGTACCCTATAAGAGAACATCCATAAGAGAGAGATAAGATAGTTACAACAATAAAAAAACTTCTCAGAAATATATATGAACAAAAAACAAGTGAAAAATATAATTCCATACCATACTATAACAAAAGAAAGGGAAAATTCAAGTACTAAAAGGTAAATATATAATTGACCATAAAGCACAAATAGATATGACAAAACCACAATTTAGTAGTATCTTTCCTGATCTCCAACTGGATTCTGTTGACATGGAAAATAGTTTATACATACATAGGGGGAGAATAAAAGTACATTGAGAAATGTCATCCCTAAAGCCTCTCAAGAAAAAGATAAATAAATAATGCTAAATCACAGTGAACAATAGTAAAACTAACATGTCACCTGAACATGTATACAAAGTTCCCAACCTTATTATGGATAACTCTCACTAAGTTTCACATACAAGAGAGAATATAATATATCAATGAAACATCAGGGGTACCATGCTCCCACTTCCCAACTAGTTTTCCACTCTACCCCAACATCTTTCGTCCTGATCCATATCTCTCCAAAATAATCCAGCCTAAAGACATATGGGAAAATCACCACAACATGCACATCATCCATCAGATCTTTTCATCATCCCTTCCACATATCCTTATATAGTAATCGAGTACTTTCCAAAAGCCACCACAATTTTTATAACATATGTCATACATTGATTATTATACCACAAGCCATTACATCCCATACACCAAGTAAGTACCTCTAACGATAATAATATATACATTTCATACCTATAATAATTTTTTTGATACTATATCCAGAGATACATTGTGTGAAACATCCACAAGCTATCACATCCATCTACACAAATATATAGAAAAACTAACCAATGTGCAGACCATCATAAGTAACTTCCAAGAGAAGATAATAGGGCCATATGGGGTAGTAATCCATACATCCTCCCATCATGAAGTTTTGAAAAAAACTCTTCTAGAGTCCACTGAGTTCCAGTCTCACAAACTGACATGGGTGGGGAATTGTATGAAATCAAAGAATATACAATATTTAATATAGCTCACATCCACACTATTATTATAACCTATACAAAGAATAAACTATATATAACATCACTCAGACCCCCAACCTACACTTATAAGACCAAATATCCTACAAGAATATAACCATTAGAAGAGATATATTGATTACTTCTTTCCTTTTTTATCATTTACTTTTTTTAATTTAATTATTTTCCATTAAATTAACCATTAATATTATTCTATAATAAATTTTATTAATCATTATAGTAAATTACATACCCTGCATGCATAATCCAAATATAGTTCACAGATTATCAAGATTAACATATTTTAACATTTTCATTCCATCATCACCAAACCTATGGTTTAATAATTATTTAATAATTTTAGAATCATTCCATAATATAGGTTCTCTATAAAATCCATCCTAATATACCTATACGTAGAAACACATAACGAAACACATTAAACTGCCTAAAATAGTGGGAAAACAAATATAGAAAAATGGGAAAACCATCCATCAACTGTTAAACAGATTCATAAGTGATCATCCCATCTATAGAAATCACATCAATTGGAAATCCCAAATTCAACCTTTTTCATCATCTCCAGTGTTATACCCAACACCCACATGAATATCCTAATGCATATATCCATCAAAGACATTAATTATTACCTCATCATCTAGGCCTCCTTGAACACATCACATCAGTAATCCCAGTATCATATCACATTTAGGCCTACCTACCCCATATAATGTTGAATTGAAAATATACCATCTAGAACACATCAAAAAAGTAATAAGAAACATACAAGAACATCCAAAATAGAAATCTAGGGCCTAAAACAAGGCATCCATATTTAAAACATAAATACACTCTCACGTATCCAAACTCTTGGAACTTGGACTTCTAAAGTGGATATGAAACTTAGGCCCTAGAAATTATCTTTAGAAAACAACTAGTATTAATTCTTTCTTGAATTTACCAATTCATTATTAACAGGCTCCAACAATGGGCAAACTATGGATTCAATCTATAGTAATATATTAAAATCTATATATGATTTTAGTATTAAAACCATTCTCATTGTTAAGAATTATTATTATTATCATCATCAAGAATTATCATGCTTAAAATTATTTATCAATTCCATTAACACATGGAATATCACATTTAATTAAGAATGAACATTGAATCAATTTGATTATCATCAAATTACAAGAAACATCATATTTAAAAATTCTTCTAATTTAATGATTCTTAAGATAATTAATTAATAATTAATTCCAATTTTATGTTCATTACCATTTTACATCAAGAATAACATGATAATATATAAAACCACCAAACATGATAATAAGAATAGCATAGATATCACACTAATTTGAAAATCAATAGGAACCCCACAATCATGGTATAAAGAACATCAATATGTGATCACTAACCAATTATTTATTAATTCAGTTAAATTGTTATTTTGTTAATTCCATTTCCATACAAAGGGATATACTATGAAAACTTTTTGATTCCACGTAAATTATTGTCAAATAAAATAATCCCCTACCTAAAATATATCATCATTATTTTCTTGATAACAAATCAACATTATGGATCTTTATCACAAGTCCTGCAAGAAGCTTCACCCCTCAAAATGATGTTTCTGAAAAACGACACCAAAAAACAACCATGAAACGCTCCATTAGAAACAAAAAGATGATCCACCATCACAAAGAAAGAAGAAATGAGAGGAACCAGTTCAAAGAACCATGAGAGATGAGGTAGAATGTACCTCATATCACCACAGATCAAAGATAAGAATCCAATAATTGATCCCCATCAAAAGAATCCCAAAAAACCTGAAGGGATAACTTCTCATTACCTGGAATTTGAGAGGAAGGATATAATGTTTGATAAAATCCAAGTCATATACTATTTATAAATCTATGCCGCATTAAGGATTTACATGGTGTCACACCCTTTCACATAGTATAAATGTTGAGTTTTAGATCACACGAACAAACATGCTACCCCAAAGTAATTAATCTATAATATTGATAGGTCATATAACACCCCATTAACTATCCTAAACAAGCCATGAATATGTTTTATTCCATGATTGGGATCTCACCCAAGTCGTGAACTATGAATTCATGACATGGAACATTTACAAATCATAAATTATTCATTTTCATAGATTTTAGTAGCCGAATACCTCTAGAAAGACACTAGGCCTCCTCTGAGCACCATGAGCTTTGGAAAGGCAACAAAATGGGCCATACTATATTGATATAGGAACTTATAGTATATGTGTTGGGATTAATATATAATTTCATAATAGGTACATATGGAATACATCCTAGAAATTTGAAAGATTTTGAGGTAGTGATAACCTATAGGCAATTTCTATAATATTATCTATAATATCATATTGTTTGACATATCATGAACTAAGTTTTACTTTATTTAAAAATATAATGATTCCTTTACATTGTGATATTTTAAGGAATACATGATCTGGAACATGAAATTTTATGTACTTACTTCTGTAGTCATTATAACACTTTTTTGACTTTGAGAAACCATGATATGTTTTTGGATAATTCATATCTTCCCTATAATCCCTTTTGTAATTTTGGACCAAATAGTTTTCATTTACTTCTTCATCTAAACAATTTGAAGTTCTAAATTTTTTCCCATATAGTGCTTCATAAATATCCATTTTAATATATGAGTGAAATATTTTAAGAGAATTTGACAAGTAGAAGAAGTTGGTCCCAACTCCCATGAAAAAAAAGCGAGCTAGTCTGCTACTTATTTTCCAATATTAGAATATTCTTCTTATACAACCCAAAATTTTGAGGTTGATAGGTTGTAATAAAGTTTAATACGGTATTAATAGACTATTAAAGGCTCTTATTTAACTTAAAAAGAAATCTTGGGTCTCATTTTGAAATAATTAATAATAGTTCCCCTTGAAGTATGACAACTTATTGAATATACAGACAAGAAATGCATTCAATGGATAAATCCTCTCATATAGTCACTAAATGGATAGAATTTTTTAATCTATAAAAATTTAAATAAATTAATTTTTTCTCTTGGTTATCTTGGGAAGTCCAATAAAAAAGTATATGGTGATATTTTTTTGAATTATTTTTATGTATGAGTAGTGGTTTTAACAGTCTTTTGGATAGTTATTTCTCTACCTTTACTTGCTGAGATGCTTGCAGATTTTTGTATAATAAAACATATATTTACTAATTTTATCTCACCAATAATGATCTCACATATCTCAATATATTTTGGATATTCTGGGATGTATAGATAATAGAGAGATATGGGCTTCATCTATCAGTTATTTCCTTAAATCTATAATATATGGTATAAATAGCCTTGTACCAAAACTCAGTACTCCTTGATCAATAATGAACACAAGAACATCCTATTTTTTACAGATTCTATCTTCTTTTATAACATTTTATTGTCCCTCTGTGATTTCTTGATCTTTTCTAAAAATTATGGTTAGGAAATAATTTGGCATAAGATTGATGATATCACTTACCTTATGAATTCCATGTCCAAATTCACTATGTCCTTGATCAACGGATCTCCTTAAATCCTCATCATTGTAAAAACTCTAGAGTCTTTCCTACTGAATGTATTATAAACTTTGTTTAATTTTCCCTAGTGATAATTAATAGAATAATAATAGTCCTTAAGAAGTTCTAACCATATCATTTGTTTCATGTTTATTTCCTTTTGTGAGAATATATAATTCAGACTCTGGTGGTTGGTGTATATATCACACTTCTCCTAATAAATGTTTCAATTCAATATATTTAAGTAAACATAACTGTAACTAACTAAAAATAATGGGGATGATAATTATATTCCATAGGATTAAAATGTGAAGAAGCATATGTAATCAAATTTTCATTCTATAAGAGTATACATATAATTTTTTTCAATGATGAATCTCTATAAATGAAAAAACCTTCCCCATCTTAGGGTAAAGTTAGAAAATGTGCACTAACCAACATATTTTTATGTTCAAGGAAACTTTATTCTCACTAATTTTTCGAGATAAACTTAATTACATTTCGAGTTATATTGGTTAGTGGATTAGAAATATATGATTTTTTTCACAAACCTTCTATAGTATCCTATTAGAACAAGAATACTATGAATCTTAGTCACTATTTTAGGATAATTCCACTCCCCCACAACCTTTTTCTTTTATGGATTAATCGATATTACTTCACTAATCACAATGTATCCCATGATTTATACTTTTTATAAACATACCTCACATTTATTGATTTTACCATAAATCTTCTTCATTCCTCAGAGTTTATAATATGACCATTAGTTGATCCTCATAATCCCCATAAATATTTTAAAATATTAGAATATTAGTTATAAGAACCACAAACATTTATCAATATAGTATTTTAAGACTTTATTTACCAAATAAAAAAATATTTTATGATAATTAATCAATCCCAATGGCATAAAAAACTCATAGTGTCTCTATCTTGTTTAGTACACAATATTTTGTATATCTTGTTTCTTCACCCCCAGTTGATGATACCCCAATTGAAGGTTATTCATAGAGAAGAATTATGACCCATAATGTTGGTCAAACAAATCATAAATCCTTAGAAGGGGGAATGTTTTATTGACTACGACCCCATTAATATCTTTTTAATCAATTCACAACAACATTGATCCATACTTATTATAAATAAAAAGAACATGTTCTCCCTAAGGAGATAAAATTAATTGAGAAAACCATTCTCCATAAGTTATTTAAGTTTCTTCATTAAATTTATCTAACTCTAAATATTTTATTATATATAGGTTATTCGATATAGTTTTCATTCCATGAATGATTTCAATTGATAAATCTACATATCTTACTAGGGGAGGTATATGTAATTATTCAGAAAATAAATTAATATATTCGTAAACAATTGGTATATCTCCCATCTTTATAATTTCACTTTCATATCCTTATTCATCGATTATTTCTATAAATAATGTAATGAAAGGTGGTTACTAATAATACTATGTTTAGGATATATCTCATATGAATATAATTACAGGTTTTCCCTCTGAGACAATTGGAATTTCCATTCTTCTACAGTTGATCAGGGCATTATACATCGATAACCAATCCATCACAAGTATTATGTTAAATTTCACCAATGGAATCATCATTGGGATTATAGAGAGATTAAACTCACTTGATTTAATATTGGAATTTCTATATATCCTAAATTCTATAATTTTTTATCCATGATTTTTAACTGACAACTCTAACACTAGTATTTTAGGGTTTAATTTGATTTTTATTGAAAATTTGAATGAAATAAAGTAATGCATAGAACCTAAATCAAATAATGAGATTTAATTATATTAGTATATGATGATATTACCAACCACTAAATTATTTATAGCATCAAATTCATCCATAATTATTATAAATGAATTTCCATTCATCATTGGCCTCTATTAGGGTTGATGGTTGTTTCCCTCCATCATGTTTTGATTTATGTTTTAAAAGTGGGTGAACTAAACCCAACACGAATAGTAATTTTTTGATTATTATATCATGTATTTAGAGTCTTATGAATGATATATACTTATCATAATAGTGTCATAAATTAAACATTTTCAATTTACATTGTAATTCCCTAAGATTATTTTTCGTATCAATAGGTAATAGTATTTCCGAGATAAATTGAGAAGATGAAGATAATATGATATTAATATTAAATATATGAAATATATTCTAAATACATCACACTTAAGGGACACATATGATGTCTTACTATTAGGTTATGGGGGATCATAAGCTTGGAGACCTCTTCTCATGATGTTCTCACTTGGTGATCTCAAGTAGAGGTGATCATGAGGATAAGCCCGCTAATAGGAACACCACATGTTTTAGGTGTGATTATTTGTTCCTATTTATATGAACATGTATTGGTATCTATACTTGATATCATTATCAATGCGTACCATTTGATCTTGCACTTCCATTCATGATGAAAACTGTGACATTTATATTGTGGTGAGCTAACTTGTGTTGGGTGTGTTATTAGTTATATGACATTGATTGAATGATTAAGATATAATTTGTCTCCTTAAAAAGGAAGTGATATATTGGGAAGAGATGAATAGGATGGTAGTAACATTATTTAATTGTGGATATGGTAGAAGAAGGTAGTTTCATCAAGTAAGGTCATAAATAAATAAATAAATAAAATATTATGATATGATGTTTTCATCCTGATTTATAAGATATCATGAGATAAGGATATTATATTACATGGTGTGGGTTTATAATAGGTTTTCATTTAAATAACTAAATCTTATATCTATAAGGTACTTAATAAGTTTATAGACTCTACTTCTGATATGTGAGTATTTCTCACTGTTATCGAGATAAAGTCATATATGGTTAGAATACTCTCACATGAACTAGAGACAACTTTATAACAATCAAACTATTATATATCACATTAAGATACCATTATTATTCTAAGTTATTTTTTTTCAATGGGCCTTCCACATTTTCCTTATATAGCTACTATTCTATCAATGAATTCAGATCCTTGAGTAAAACCTCTAAGAGATTATATCCTCAAGTATATTTCTTTTTTCCATCATCATAATTTTGAAATATTAGTTAGTACCTATGGTAAGATTCTAGGAACTAGAAGAAATCATTAGGCATTTTATACTTCTTCTTTAGCTCCATCATAAAGCACAACATACTCTATATTTTTAGATATGGAAACAACAAGATTTAATGAGATACTAATTCTCATTACCTTATAATAACTATGATATAATATCAGTTGATATCTATGAATATTATTATTTTAACTTAAAACTAGTTTTACCTTCTCTACAAATACCATGTACATATCCATTGTACTTTATCAAGAACATTTGGAAAGTTCTGACTGATTTCAAAACAGTTCTCCAAGATTTAACTGATTATTTCCTACCATAATTTATATGTAGGAAATTTAATATCTATTACATATCATAGAATATGTGATATATCCATTTAGGATCCATATGGTAATATACTCATCATCACAATATCCACATATATCTCATACATGTCTTCTTGGAGAGATTTATGCGATGTGTCATTGGTAAAAAAATATATATCGAATTGTTTTAACTGGTATTTTTTAATACCTTGAAAGAATATATACTTTGAATTAGTCTAAATAACCCTTAGATATACTTTAGAATATCTTTTCCCTAGAACATATTTTTATACATTATTTCAATCTTTATAGAGATACTTTCAACCCCATCTTAACTAACTGTAATACTAATAGATATTTTCCATAACTTTTAATACACATTTCACTTGAAAGACTATATATCTCCAAATAACCTCCTCTAGATGCATGTAATGTTTTAATTACAAATTAATATTCTTTGAAGATGTTGTTTGAATTAATAAAAAAAGGTACCTCTTCAACTTTCATTTCTTATTGCTGTTGTATAGTTTCACCAACCCTTTCTAGTTGTGTCATATAGATACCTTCCAATAATGTTTGTCTTGAAATGTAATGTATAATATAATAATCATGTAAATTTTCTACAATAAGTGTAATTAAAAAGGATTAAATTAGGATGATTTGGTATAACCAATTAATCATTATCGGTACTAATAATATACCACCCATGTATAGTTTCTCTTGAATACCCACAAATGAATTTATATTAGATGGAGAAACAACCAAAATATATACTCAATTTTGGTATGTGGAATCCATTTTCTAAATTCATATGAACTTTTCAAAACTATCTTATTTCCATTTATTACATATAGGATAAAATTCATTATTCTAGTTGAATAATATATCACCTAGACTTAGTGACAATAAAACAACATCACTTTGGTTTTATCTTTCCTACAGAGTATGTGTCTTTAGAAAAATCATTTCCCACATGATCTTTGTGGAACTTGTTCATAATCCAACTTTTTTTACATCTCTGAACTTGAATTAACCCAGGAAAATATTTCTCCCGCTATCTCAAATCGATATGTGAACCCATTTATTTAATTCTATAATATCACTTGACTCTAAATTTTCTATCTCAAGGGTTTCTCTAATATCCTTAGAAACCTATGGGATAATTATCTTAAATTCACATTGTGTTATTCTGGATGAAAGTTTTTTTATTGACTTAGCCATAACAAAATCTTTGTATCTAAACACATGGAGTATGACATAATGTATTTCATTCATATTATAACCCATATGATATCTATTTTTCATAATATTTATCATATGGTCATGGGTTAACACCACTATTTGTGAAGAATGTCATGAAAAGATTAAGGAATACATTGGAAGACATCATAGACACATCATTGATCCTCCTTTTACAAACATCATGGCTTTGATGTGTCTAAAGAATTTTTCATTTAGGAATTTCTCCACTATAAATTTTAATGATTAATGTTTTCATTTAATAATCATCATAAATCCTCCTTTTACTAACATCATAACTTTTATGTGTATAAAAAATTTGGAGTTTAAGAATAAATCAACTCTACATTTATAATAACTGATGAATGAATGGTTGATATATTCTTTGGATCATTGACCCAAAGAAACTCATTTCTTATAACAATGCATAATTATTTATTCACTTTTAAATTCCTTAAAACTATTAATTAAATCTCATAAAGTATAATAATTTTCATATAGCTTCTTTTAGGGAGATTTCACACTCTCTAACTAACCTAATTCTAAAATCTTTTCAGATTACCTTTATTTATAAAGGTTTATTTCTCCAAAATTAGTTAATTAAATTTGTCGATAATAACTATGGTTTTTTTCTCCAAATATCCTAAAGACCATAATATTTATATCCTTGAAAACTACTTATAGTTTTATAGATGAATACTCATCTTTCCACAACTGTATATTTAAATATTACATTTTATATTCATCATATATTTCCAATGATTCAGGCATTACTAAACTATTAGTTGAGTATGAGGTAGCATAAACAACATTCATTCAAAAATGGAATAATTTCTTATTATTTCCAATCAACACATGATATATTTTTTCAAGTAATCAATAAAAGTTCTACTATAATCATTAATTTTGGAATTAAGATTTTGTATATACATCAATACTAACATAAGAATCACACTTTTTCAACCGATTGTAGAATTTCCCTTACTTATTTTGTCATTAATACACTTACTTGGTGGATATATTTGGATAAAAATATATGGAATATATTCAGTATCTAATAATGAAAAATAAAATAAAAACATCATATACAATGTTGAATATACACTAAGTCCAAGCCACTGCTTTCTTCTACTTCAATTCATTACATTTTATCTTTTATAGACATATCTCATCAAATGTTATGAAAATAAACTCTTATATTATTCTTTTCATAATTTATTTGAATTAAATTATGAAGGTTCCTTTGGAATAAAACTTTCCATTATCCTTTTCACCATGTATTTTAACATGCTTATTATAAGAACTAAATTTTAATATTTCATTATGTTATTATCTTCTTGGAGAACCTTACCCAAAAGGGAACAAATTATTTCTCACTATATTGACTATTTTATTTTACTAATAAAGGACTAATAGGGTGATAATTATATTATAAATGGATGTATTGAAAGATCTTGATACATATTTTAATATACATGTTTTCAGTATAATCATCATATGATTCATTTCTCCCTTCACTTTCTCCCCACAGACTTCTCAAAGTTAAGAAACCATATGTAACCATCCTTGTTTTGATTTTGTTTTCTAAACACATTGTAAATTAGTGATAACATTATGATGTAAACATAAAATGCATCATCCATATATCTTCCAAGGGATTCCTTTTCATCTAATCTTCCTAAGGTGGCTTAAAAGGTATTGGGGACTCCAATATATAGAATTTCCTTTCACATCATAGTAGTTTGCGCATGAACCTATACTATATTTTAGAATTCATAGTGGTTAGGACATATACTTTTTCCATAATTAATCACATTGATAATGATTTATTAATATCCCTTTTTATAAAAAAATAGAACTCAAAAATATTAGTACTGTTATCTTGATTACATGTTGTTAGACATTATAAATTTTATTATCTTAAATGTCACCAAATATTTTATTGAATTATAGTATCCCTCAACTACTAGATTCAGAATAATCTGCCCTTTGAGTATTCTAGTAGAAATGATCCTTAAAAGCTCGATTAATAGCCAAATAAATGGCTATGAAAAAACTCAGAGTCATTGGGTAGGATTTTGGTTTTAAAAACACATTAACTCATGACTTCTTAATCTTTTTAGTGGACTTCCATATCATACAAAGAATAATCTTGAATTTACCCATAGTTTACCTCTAAATTTTTAAGTATATATATATGAATATTTCCTTACTAGAATATTTAGTTAAGTATACCCAATGATCTAATAATAACTACATAGTAGTAGGAGGCACCATAAGCTACGACTGAAGAGCATATCATATTTTTTTCAAAATTATGTAATAGATGTAATTATTACTAAATATGTCCTTGATGGTTTTTATTAATATTAGTGAATGAAATCATTTCTTATTTAAACTTTCTTATTTTATATTATCACACTCACATATTTATAAATCTATAAATAAAAATAATAATTACCATGCTAGTTCATTTTATCGACACATGCTCACTTATTATTTTATGTGATTAGACATAAAAACTACCCATACATAATATAATAAACCATGTACGAATAAAATTCATCGACATGATCATGAGCCAATACTAATGGTTGATCCATTGAGCAAATAATGTATCAAACTAGAACTTAGGGGAAAATTGTTGAGTCATGAAGCAGACAACATGAGTTGCACCACTCACCCATCCAATGCATTAAAGTATAATCTATTGTCTCTCTAGGTCTCAACATTAAATGAATCATCTTTAATATTCATTATTTTATAGTAATACTTTCATGTAGGTGAGATGATCCTAGGTATGTTGGAAAGAGATAAATAAAATTTATTGTGAACGCGCATGTCTTTATAAAAATAATGATGTAAGAGGGGATACATATATTTCCATTTGTTTAATAGTTATTTAAAAAAATTAAAATAAATGAATAAATAAAATCATATAAGCATTGGCTGGTTATATCTCATGATTAGTATATACACATTAAACTAATATAAATAAATTAAACTTATGATTATTTCTTCTTGAAGGTATTTTCCAGGAATTAAAATAAAATAAAATTTTTTAATTCAAAAAACGTTTCTCACAATCCCAATAATTCTTTAATTAAATTCAAAATATTTTTCAAAATATTTTATATTTTCATGTATTTATTTGGGTTTCTCGAGTATTTTAACCCCCCCCCCCCAAGAGGGGGTTTGTTTTGTGGGTAAAACCCAAATAGTGTGGGTAAGTTGAGTATATAAAGACTAAGGATACCATCGGTTGGTGGATAGTGGCACCCCACATGGGGTTTTGGTGTAACAGAAAATGGGGGTAGGGGTGGTTGGGCTCCTCCCCTGTTAAAAAAATAATTTTTTTAAACATGTGAAGCACCACTTTGGGGTCTTCATTTTCCATGACTACACAAAGTGAGGGGTCCTCATTTGATGAATTGGGGGTGGATGATCTACCCCACCAAAGTCAATATATATATATATATATAACTTTTCAAAAACTTAAACTCTTGAGGCTTGAATAATGTTTTTAAAGGAAAATCATTGAAGAATTATCCCCACTTCCCCAGTGCCTAAACACACACACACAGATATATATATATATATATATATGTATATATATATATAATATGTTATATATATTTCAATTTATTTTTAAAAAATTAAATCTGCATTGACTCATACTTCCTTGGTATTGTAGCTAGTCTAGATAGATCCTGCATCTGTAGCATTCAGGTCATCGCATCAGATCCAAATTCACTGGTCAACAGAGAAATAATCTCTCACCTTAAAAATAAATATAAGTATATATTTGTCCATGGTTTTAAACCTGAATAATAATAATTTTATAATTATTATGACTATAACTCAATAATTTAATCTCTGATCAATGCAACATTTGTGAAAACAAGATTGTGACGATGCCCTCCTCTGGAATAATTTAAAATTTTATTTTTAGTTTGATTTAATGAAATACATGATTTCTCTAATAACAATTTAAGGAACCTAGGGCTTGTAGAAGAATATAAAATTGTATTTTCAAATTTTTAGGTTGGTATTAATGTAAAAACATCAAATCCAATATACCCCATCTCAAATTCATCCATGGATCATGTGAAATTTAATTATTTATAAAAAATAAAAAATAAAAAATAAATCAAAATAAAATATTGGATGATTTCGATCAAACAAATGTCTACTAATTATTAGAGATCATTAATTGAGGGTAGTTGAATTAAATACCTTTAGACCATACACAACTTCTTTAAGATCCTATTATTAGAACAATATTTAGTTTTTGGATCCTAGAACGGATAATCTTTGTCACTTTCGACGTCATTACGCTCACCAGAGCAAAATTTCTTCAATCTAGGATGAAGAGCAAGTATCATGGTGCTCGTATCTCTTCCATATCACTATAGAATTTGGGAGAGAAGTTATAGAGGCTCTAAAATTCTATGTAATTAATAGTCCTTATAATTTGGGCTTCTTTGGTCTTATGTTTGCAGGTTTAAAGTCCCAAAATTTTCACTTAGGCCCCTCGGTAACTTGAACCTTAAAAATACACCCTTAATGACACTAAATGACTCAATTACGATATCATTAGTTTCATTTAAATTCCATCACATACTTGTAACATTAAATATATGTTATGTGATAGAATTCAGGTCATTAAAACAACTTGCTTCTCGCATTAAAAACTTAACGAACCTTGAATAATAATATTAATTTGATGATTTTTTTTGAATTTAATTAACTACTTATGAATAAACTGAGTAAATAAATTAAAAAATTATTATTCTATACTGAATAATATTTAAGTTTTTTTTCAGGCATTACCTGAACCCTATGGTGGGGCCCACAATGCCTTGAAGTCCTATTTGGTTAGAATTGGCCAAAATCTTGAATATGCTTAGTGTGTGACCCTTTATGTATTTATATTGATAGAAAATAGTACTACTCACAGATTAGACATGGAGTTTGGAAAAAAATTAAGAATGGTAAGTAGGTATGGTTTAGTCATAGTAATGACAACCTCTTACGAACATACACCAGATAGCAAGCTGACATACCTTTGATCAAATTTGGTCAAGGTATGATTTTGATTTAATTTTTCATTTTTATTCCTCATACTTAATTAAATTTCACATGATCCATGGATAAAGACAGAATGGGGTATACCAGATTTAATTTTTCCACATAACTATGTACTCAAAAATTTTAAAATTAAAATTTTCATGCTTCTACAAGAACTGGGTTTCATATATGTATACATTTTTTTAAAAAAAATGTTCATGATCCTCACAAATGAAGCATTATACTGTAGGTTATAGTTTCACCATATTCACTTTTTCATTAGAATTCGTATGTTGAGGCTTTATCTCTCGATGATTTTTTTAGATTTATGGCCATCTCCTCTACACTTGTAACACTTTCCATTTACTTATAGATAGTTTCTTGAATGCTTCTTTCAAAACTTTTTCACACGTGTAGTTTTTATTTATTCCCTTTCCTTTTATAGTCAAAATTCATTATTAAATTTGGATATATCCTCCTCTTATTATTAGTCATTTAACATAATATTACTATTTTTAGGTATTTATAAGCCTGCTTTTTATCATGCCTTGGTTGGGTTTTATTTATCGGTGTTTCGGATGGAATTTGATTTTTTTGGAAAGTTTCTAGAGTGTGTACGGTTGGCGCAAAATTTTCCAAAATCATGGACCCTCTCAGTAAAAACCATGAAAACACATATAGAGGGAGTTTTCATGGATATTGAATGGTTTGACAAACTGTGCACCTAATTAGTGTCAAAATTGACATTAAATAATTAAATTTATTTATAAAACAATGATGATGATGCAGTAATTACCAAATTAATGAATGATTAAAATAAATGATATTATAAATATTAAAATAAATTTAATTTGAACATTTTGATTCCATACAAGACTATTCTGGATTACATTGAAATGTTAGGGATGAGTTGATATGTTTGGTTCAAAGGAATAAAGTTGTTATGACTTTAACAAAAATCAATTACTAAATAGTGTCAAAATTGACATTAATGAATTTTTAAAACATATATTAATTTATTAAATGATATAAAAATAATAATAATCTAATATTATTTAAAATAAATTATATAATGATACAAATTTCATTAATTATCCACTTTAGGTTCCCTTGTCATTTTATAGTAACTAAGTTAACCCTATAGTATAATAATACAAGAAGACATGGTAAGAGTAAAAATATTTCACTCAGGGTTAATCCGAAGAGATAAGAATACTTTTATGACCTAAACATGTCTAAAACCTATTGGTTGAGAATATTTAGACTCATACGCATCTTATACTAGAAATAAATTAATTTGGAGCTATTATAAATGGAAAATAATTTTATAATATATTAATATTTCAAGATTTTCCTAAAGTGTCCCTCACCTCTCTTATAAAAGGAAACCTCCCTTTATTTTTAATTCACACCTCAAAATCCATTTGATTCGGACAAAACCTACCCAAATATCCTCCCAACGTATCTCACTTCAACCTAGAGGCCTTAACTTGAGCATAAATCCAACATATGGAGCCCTTTTGTTTAAATCAAAAGGAAACACCCAAAGAAGATGTAATTATTTTGTCACCTACTTCAATGTTTTCTTCTTCTAATTCCTATTTATTTGTTGTTATCATTATTAAATAATAAACCCAGTACATTATACATTCTTAAATCTTATTAAACATATGTTATAACCACATTCATTATTCTATCCATCCTATTAATGAAAAATTCACCATGCATGTATATGTACGACTTACCGTCTCCACATCATGGTGTAGTTTGTAATTCAACACTACATCATTTGGATGGGTATAATAATGATTATAATTAATATAAATAATGAATATAACATGGTAATGGTTATATATGTATAATATACTATCTAATTAAACACCATTTTACCACCAATAGAATGATATTTTCACTTGTTCATACGTACGACTTACCGCCTCCATCACACAATGAGATTCATCTTCAACGATCACCATTCAAGAAATTTTATAAAAATAGATATATTAATTAAATATTAGATATATGAAGTAATATTTCCACTGGAATAATATATATTTATGTTTATAAGTATATGTCATTTACTTACTTCCATACTAGACGATAAGAAAATAGAAACAACGTCCTTGCGTACGTACAGACTACTGTATCCAAGAATGGGGTTTCACTTTCCTATATATATCTATTATAAAAAACTTTATTCTAAATATATATAATATATAAATCATTTATTATATAATTGAAGTATTTAAATCATGATCTAAGTGATATGATCCAGAATAACAAGTTAAAACATGTACGAAAAAGAAAGAAATTATTACCTGAAATGTTACTTTAACATGAAAATTATTATTAAATGGGTTGTATAAAGTCATAAATGAATAATATATGATATAATAAATATGAATATGGTTATGGTATAATTTAATTACATAATATTGTCATTATACAGAAGGCTAAATGTACCCTCGACAATGGAAAGTACCAGGTAAGGGTTATTTCCTCAATCTAATTATTATATGAGATTGTTTATGTGTAAGTATTTACTGGGAAATATTTATCATCCATGTCTATATTTCATAAAAACGTTTTCAAAAGAAACTATTTAAGGTATTATGGAAGGTAATATTTAACTAGATAGGTATTTTAAATGTTTTAAAGATTTATTTTTCTAAATCTATTTAATTAATGTCCACGTTTTCAAAATGATTTTAAGGATTTATTTTTTGTGGACATGATTGTTTTAAAATGTTAATTCCATTGAAAAGATTAAAAGTGGTATGGGAAACATTTATTCAATAATATCTTTTAAATTACTTCCTTTATAAATTGTGATACATTTAAATGATTTCATGAAAAAGGGATATTTCTCTCAAAAAGTTTGACGAATTATTTTAAACTATGTCAACATCCTTTATTGTATACTATTTTTTATTGAGGTAGATTTATTATAATAAAATATTACATATTTTATTGAATGATTTATGACATGTTTGACTATGGATGTTATATTTTTATACAATTCATGGTTTATGGTTAAAGTATTGGCATTTTGTATGCTAGTTTTAATATGAATGTTTATGTTACGTTTCTCCCTTTTCATGTGACGAATGAATTGGACTTAGTAAGAGATGGTAAGGGCCCACTATTTCTCCTAGACACATCATTATGTATCAGGAGACAAAATAGTGTCTTGGAACAAGGCCTTGATAGAATATTTGTGTATGGTCTTGGCATAAGTCCTTGACGTATTAGTTATTATGTCTGGAATTATGCATTCCCTCATTATGAAATTAGTTATTACATGTAATTATTCGACTTGTAGAATATCCATGTGCATATTTATTCGGTAATGTTTGATTTATTTTTTCCATATAATGTTCATTTTTATGTTTTAAAAGGATGTTGTTTTTATTATACATAATTCTTTAAAAGTTTACAGCTTCCACTGAATTATTTACCCTTACTAATCATATGAGCTCACCTATTTCTTATTTTTTATTTTCCAAAGATTTCAAGAAATGTATAATGAATGATATGCCAGGTAAATATAGGGGAATAATGGAATTATAAAAGGATTTTTTATGCTGTATTTTATGTTAGAAAGGGTAATGTATCATTCATGTATGTAATCTATTTTCTAAGACTGCTAAACTAATCAGTCCTTTGGGAAAATATTTCTTGTAATCATGCTAGTGTTTTAAAATAATGCACCAGATCTGGGTAACTAGGGTCTGGGCATTACAGTTGGTATCAGAAGAATTTTAGAAATAACCTTGGAAACTAGATTTAGATAAAATATAATTAAAAAGCATTACCCTAAGATAGAGTTTGAGGATTTGTATAGAAGAACGCCCAAGAATTTTGGTAATGTAGAGATTATGTGGGTCTTCCAAATAATACATACATGTCTGGAAACTTTATGTTGATGTGGTTATGGAATGTGAATACCTAGGGGTAAAAAACTATGAAAAGGTGTTCCGGGCCTGACTCGGGGTAACCTGGTACACGATAATGGGCCTTACTGCGCACCTGGTTTGACACTCCTAGAGGATATGCTTATGAAAATTAAAATTTTCATTACAAACTATTATGAAGTATTTATGATTAAATATGACTGCAAAGAATCCATTTTTATTATTATGAGATTATATATGCATAATTTTTTCAATTTATGTTAAGTATTTCACTAGTTTATAATCATGAATTATGATTCATAACCTAATATAGTGTATGAAATTATTTATAAATGGTGCCTAGTAGAAGGAATGACTGCCCCACCAATGAACTTGTTCTAAAGAGTAAGAAGGATCCAATCTTTTATGGTATTAAGAAAAAAAATTGAAGGGAAATTTACTTCCATGTATTCTCATCATATTAGGAAATTGTATCATGTGTTAATAATATTAGAATGAATTATTTGAGTCTTATGGATTTGAAGGGAATCCAGAGAAGAAGAGGATGGAAGAGAGAAATATGGATAAAGGGAAGAAGTGAAAGAAGGATTTTCCCATATGTGATAACTGTGGAAAGAATCACCCAAGTAAGTGCTTGAAAGGATTGGGTGTTTGTTATAAGTTTGGAGAAAGGTTCATCAAGAAAAGGAATAAAAAGATAACAAAGAAAAGAATAATATTCATCATTTCAACTATAGTGAAAGGGGTAATTATGAAAATAAATTTCCTAAGAATCAAGGAAATATAGCTCAGAAGAATCAAAGGGATCGAGGTCTAGAATAAGAAGTTAATATAGTCGACGTAATGATTTTTTGTTTTTGGATTGAAGAATTATGTCATTTTAGTGTTGTATCAATGATGTACTGGTCATATAAATTATGGAAATAAATATGGATTATGTTGTAGTACTATTTCATTAAGGATTTGTGATTGTATGGTACTATGAAAAGTGACTCAATATAAAGTAAATTTATTGAAAATACATGGTTGTAGGAGTGATAAACCTTAATATGGACCTAATATTGAGGTAGTGATTTTGGAATAAGAGATTATTGATTTCGATAAATTGTATTGGATATTATTGACTACCTTGGAACTAATTAATTGTTTGTTTATTCCATCATAGTTTGAGTTTACATAATTTTTTGGATTTAAGGAGTATATCTAGTATTTTATAAAGAATAAGTGAGCATGAATGTATTCAGAAATGTTTTATGGTAATTTAGGGTGTTACCATGTTTTAAGAGAATATATATTGAAGTTATTCATATGTTATTATGTGGAAAAAAGATATCATCATTATTTTTATCTCCCATATAAATTTTTTGTACTGTGAGTTTGGATACAAGTATTTTGGATAAGTCTAAAGGTAGTAATGGAGTAAGTTGAGAACATAATATTTTCATTGAGGTTAAAGTATAATTTATTGGATACGTTTGACTAACATTTTTTATTTCATTAAATGTATAGAGGATTAAAAAAATAATTACGAAACTTATGATTTATCAAATGTGCTTCAGGCATAAAAAATCATTTAGAACATTAATTTCCTACTGTAAGGGATGAAGTGAAAATAGATCATAGAATAACAAAATGATGAGATTATGATTATGGCAGGTAATGAAATCAAGTATTTTTTCTTCAGTTCTTATCTTGATAGTAAATTAATATATCCCCTTCAAAAAAGTATCTAGAAAATGTGTTATACTAATACCTTATGTTTTGTTGAACCTATAATACTTTAAATGGTCATATATTTATGGCTTTGAGGCCCTCAATTTTCCATTTATTGTTCACTTATTTGTGATTGATGACCTCAATCAATCATTATAAATATTTATGTATTTCCTCCAATTTTGTGTCTCTAATTTCCACCAATGTTCTCCTATTAAAAATCCTAATTCGGTAGTGACTTTTTCATTCCCCTTTACCTCTTATTAAGACCAAATTTATTAACCCTATTTCCAATGTGGGGTTTCCACAATGGTATTTTTTATTTTCAACCATTTATTTTCGAAGAACAATTTCAAATTGCGAGGACGCAATTTATTGAAGGAGGGGAGAATATAACACCCCAAGATTTCATAGTAAGATATCTCTTTAAAGTAATTTAATAGCTTATATTTCACGCAACATCGACTTGGCTTGTGTTATGCACAAGATTTAGTTTCCACGAAACAAAATATTAGTATTATAATTATTTAAACGACATATTTATTTATTGATTAAATATTATAATATGAATAGTAACAAATAAATTTTAATTTTTTTTTATAATTATCTCACATAAATATTACATATTTATAATGAAATGTATAAGTTTTGTTAAAATAGTTATATATTTAGAAAAAATATTTTCTTAAAAGAACTACTTATTATGTTCTTTTTTAAATAATATTAAAATTAATTTTAAATACTACTAAAAATTGAATTTGGTAAAATGGAATTTATTTTTGAATTTTTAAAATCAAAATTAGCTTATTGTGAATTTTTGGTATCTTTCTGAAAACATTCAATTTTGGTTGAATACTGAAAAATATTGCATAGTATATAAAAACCAACCTTTTCATTTAAAAAAATATTTTTAATTTAAATTTATTTTAAAGTAAAAATAGATACATAATACATATATTAGTACAATTTAAGTTATTGGAGTCATTTTATAATAATATTAGATATATATAAATTTTTATTGAACTTTTTAACGTCATTTACTCACCTTCTAGGCACATTTGCAAATTCTCATAAATTGTAATTTTCCACTTCTCTAAATTTAATTTCCAAAAATCATTAGACATGGTTTTCATTAGTAAGTAAAATGTGGTTTAGCAGGATGATTTTTTTTGTGAATAGTAACTTTTTAATTTTATTTACGTTGGTTAAAAATAATTAGGGAAATTAAAGGTAAAAATAATATTATAATAATAGAAAATTACCCAAACACATTTCCTAATTCTATTTTATAAGTGTTTTTCGATCTAAATCAACCTTAGGAAAGAAATATTATTCTCTTTGACCCACTTGGGTTAGATTAGGACATTTAATATATTTTATTTAAAGAATAGTGAAAAGTGTTAAATTCATATTTTAATAACTAAACCATTTTTAATATAGGTGTATACATAAGGTAAATTCAACTATAAATATTAATTAGAAATATAAAATTATTTCTTACATAATTGTGTTTTATTTATTTTTTTTAGACATTAAATATTTAAATTTTTTTATGACACAATGATGATATAGTAATTACCTAATTAATGAAATATTAAAATAAATGATACTATAAATATTAAAATAAATATAATTTGAACATTTTGATTCCATATAGGAATTTTATGTATGACATTGACATATTAGGGATGAGTTAATACCTTTGTTTTGAATAAATCAAGTTCTTATGGCCTTAAAAAATAAATTACTAAATAGTGTCAAATTGACATAAATGAATTTTTAAAACAAATACTATTTTATTAAATGATATAAAAATCATAAATATATAAGATTATTCCAACTGACTTAGATAATTAAAAAAGGTTCATTAATTATCCACTTGAGGTTTCCTTGTCATTTTATAGTAACTAAATTGACCCTATAGTATAAAAATACAAAAAGACATGGTAAGAGTTAAACTGTTTAACTAAGGGTTAATCTCAAAAGATACGGATAATTTTATGACCTAAACCGATATAAAACCTATTGGTTGAGAGGATTTAGACCCATATTTATCTTATCTTTGAAATAAATCAATTTTTATCTATTAGAAACTGAAAATAATTTTATTATAAATTAATATTTCAAGATTTTCCTAAAGTGACTCTCACCTCTCTTATAAAAGGGAACCTCCCTCTTTTTTAATTAACTAATCCAAATGCATTTAGATCATCCAAAACCTACCCAAATCACTTCAAAAATTCACTCACATAAACCTATATGACTTAAATTGAGCATAAATCCATCCAATGTAGTCCTTTAGTTCAAATCAAATTAAAACATCCGAAGAAGAGGAAATTATTTTATCACCTCTTTCAATGTTCTTTTATTCTTATACTTCTTCTTTATTTGTTGTTACCATTATTAAATTATATATCTAGTATATTATACATTCTAATATGTTATTATAATTATGTTACAACCATATTAATTATTATATCCATCCTATGAATGACTAAGTCACCATGCGTGCGTACGTACAACTTACCATCTCCACGTCGTGGTGTAGTTTGTTATTCCACACTATATTATTTGGATGGGCATAATAATTAGTATAATTAATATAAATAATGAATATTACATGGTAATTATTCAATATATATATATATAATACCTTCCAATTAAACACTATTTCACCATTAATAGAATGATATTGTCATTCGTACATACGTACGACTTACCACCTCCACGACGCGATGTGATTCATCTTCAACGATCAACATTCAAGAATTTTTATAAAAATTGATATATTGATTAAATATGAGATATATGAAATAATACTTCTACTAAAATAATATATATTTATGTATATATGTATATTTCATTTACTTACTTCCATACTATATGATAAGAAAACAGAAACAATGTTCACATGTATGTATGGACTACCGTCTCCATGAATGGTGTTTCCATTTCAAATATCTATCTATTATAAATATTTATATTCTAAATATATATGATATATAAATCATGTTTTATATTCTGGATGTATTTAAATCATGATCTAAGTGATACGATCAAGAATACCAAGTCAAAACACATACGATAAAGAAAGTGGTTATTACCTAAAATGTTACTTTAATATGAAAATTATTATTAAATGGGTAGTATAAAGTCATAAATGAATCATATATGATATCATAAACATGAATATGGTTCTGGTATAATTTAATAACATACTATGGTCATTATTTATGAAGTTAAACGTACCCTCTACTAAAGAAAAGTACAAGGTAAAGGTTATTTCCTCAATCTCATTATCATCTGAGATTATTTATGTGTAAGTATTTAATGGGAAACATTTATCATCCATGACCATGTTTCATAAAAATGTTTTAAAAAATAACCTTTTAAGGTATTATAGAGTGTAATCCTTAACTACATCTACATTTTAAATGTTTTAATGATTTATTTTTCTAAATCCATTTTATTAATGTCCATGTTTTCAAAATGATTTCAAGGATTTATTTATATAGACAATATTATTTTAAAATTTTAATTCCATTAAAAAGTTTCAAAGTTATATGGGACACTTTGATTCAAAAATATATTTTAAATGACTTCCTTTATAAATTCTGAAACTTCAAAATGATTTCATGAAAAAGTGATATTTCTCTCAAAGAGTTTTACAGATTATTTTCAACTACATCAACGTCCATTATTGGATACTATTATGGATTGAGGTTGATTTGTTATAACAAAATATTCCATATTGTGTTGAATGAATTATTATATTTTTTACTATGTATTTTCTATTTTTATACCATTCATGTTTTACGGATAAATTATTGGCATTTCGTATTCTAGTTTCAATACAAATGTTTATGTTACGTTTCTCCCTTTTCATATGAGGAACACATTGGACTTAGTAATTTAAGGGGAGAGCCTCCTATAGATCCTCGATGCATTGGTAGGTCTAATGAGACAAAATAGTGTCTTGGCATAAGGCCTTGATGTAGAACTTGTGAATGGTCTTGGCACAAGTCCTTAATGTAGTATTTATTATGTCTGAAATTATATATTCCATAATTATGAAATTAGCTATTACATGTGATTAGTCAACTGGTAAAATATCCATGTGCATGTTTATATGGTAATATTTGATTTATTTTTTCTGTATTATGTTCATGTTTATGTTCTAAAAGGATTCTATTTTTATTATACACATTACCTTAAAATTTTATAGCTTCTGCTTAATTATTTACCCATACTGAGCATCTGAGCTCACCCATTTCTTATGTTTTATTTTCCTAGGATTCCGAAAAGTGTATTATGATTGATATATATGGATAAGCTAGGGGAATAATGGAATTATCAGATTATTTTTTATGTTATGTTTTATGTTATAAAGTGAAATGTATCATTCATGTATGTAATCTATTTTCCAAAAATGCTAAACTGATCTGTCTTTCGGGGCTTGATTCCTTGTAATCATGCCAATGTATAAAAATAACGCACCGGCTCTAGTTAACTAGGGTTAGGGCATTACATTACCTATACCTTCAGGTTTTTTAGATTATCTTCTTATTGGTTTGAACAGTGGTGAGACACCACTTATAGGTTGTACTAGATATTTATCCATGGAATTGGAGAGTTTTATCCACTGGGACTTAGGTTTTTATCCTATTTTTTTGGTACTTTGAGTTTTACATTGGGAAATTATTACTGGTTTTTCTTCTGATATACTTCTCCCTATGGAGTTTTTCTTGTATGCACACTAAATTAGTTATCTTTCTTCCTCATTGTGTATGGAAAATTTATTACCACTCTTTTTTTGATGCTAGGTGATAGTCGCCAACCATTAGGGATTAGAAATTCACTTCAGGCTATGTTAGGACATGCCTGTTTATTAGGTTTCCTAGGTATCTAGGCTGGTTCAAGAAAGTTCCATCCCTGAGAACACCATGCATAAAGAAAATCCATTTCCACTTTGATACCACACCTCACTATCTACTCATAACTCCCAAATTCTTGGATTGTAATATCTTTCCATATATGAGATATTATCCCACCAAATAATTGATCGATATTCACATCATAAGGAATAAAAAATCTTGAAAACTACCATAGAAACCTCATAAATGTTATCTCATAACACCCCGCTGATCTGTTTTTATTTTATTTTCTTTTATGGAATTCACATTTCATTTCTGTTCGAAGGGTATGAGGAAAATACTTGTTGAAGAATATTTTTTTGATGTATTATCACTCCATATATTCCACCTCATCCTTTAGATTCAAAATCTTGATCAGTTTAAACCACTATTAATCTTATCCATTTAAGATATATAATTCCAACATAACATTATCTTGATTATAATAATGGTGGATATAAAATATATTTTCTACAATATTGATCCATTTTTCAGTGTTCAGTTGAACAGAGGTTTAACTAAAAATAGGTGGTCATTGATTCATAACGTATTCGACTATTTTTGTTCCTTCCTTACTGAAGTAAGATATTATACATGGTTTAAGTTGTTATTCATTACATTATTTAATTGATTCATCATCATTGTGAATGTTTCAACACCATCTTCCATCATATTTGAAAGATCATCATTGCATTTTCTATCATATCATACATTATTCATTTCATTTAATTCCATTTTTATAGAAGTATAAAACCTAAGTGATAAATTTTTTACTATTTTAAATCTTAAAAAAATAATTCTAAAGGAAATTTTATTCCTAAAATTTTTTAATAACAAACATCTTGGATGTTATTATTTAATCTTTTTTAAAAATAAATTTTTTAAATATCCTTCATAATGGTTTGTAAAATGCTTGTGATTAACTAAAGCATATCCCCTAGGTGTGTCTAGCTAGGTGTTAAGTATTAGTCCCAAACATCAGAAATCAAGTTAAGATAATTTTAATACTTAAATAGCCTTTTTAGGGTGATTACCCATAGGATCATCTATTCCAAAACCACATCCACTTGCTTGTATCCAGAAAGGAGTGCAATTTATAGGAAACTATACACAATACTTTACCAAAATTTATGATGTTTTCTTATGTTTATACTTATCCCTAGGTTTTGTACCAATGTTTTTTATTCCAAATTATAAAAAATTACTAAAGCTTTCCCTAATACTAATTATTATGACCCACCTTTTTAATCCATTATTTATTGATAATTCATTACAATGATAACTTCCAAGTCTATTTTTAGTTTTAGTGTCTAGAAAACTTGGTAAATAATACATTAAGTACATATGGAATACATAAATATAATATCTATTTAATTTTACTAAAATAATCCATTATTATCCCATCCTAGGTCAACTCAATATAAGTTATTTCCTAAGGGAATACATTTATTGAAAAGGGTGAGAATAGAGCCCAATAAGGAAAAAGAGATATAGAACATGAGGTATCATTATGGATTAAAAAGGAGGTATAAAATGAAATAATAATCATAATTATATAATATATAACATGAAAAGTTTGATACATCATAAAAAAATATAAATTTATAAGTATAGCATCCATATTTTTTTTGAATCGAGTCAGAATCGTCTCTAATTTTGATCTTTTAAATTATTGGGTGTGAAATTTTTTTTATTGATTGGAACCAAATTACGAGAGTTTCATCAACCTTTTTTCATGTTTTTGGATGTGTTTAGAGGCTTAGAGAGTTCCTCGAGGGTTTTGAAGGGATTCAGGAGCATCATAGGCATGAAGGCCTATTTTGGAGTTACAGGTTTTGATGTACAGTTTGAGGTCAATAGTGTGGCCTCTCCCAACTAACCTTGCACCCTATTTTTGAACTACCACATGGTTTGGGTAAACTGTGTTGGTGAGTCACATGAATGTGTGACATTCTATACATTTTTTTATAGGTTTTCCCATAGTTTGCGAATGGTTAGTGAAAACCATGAAACAAGTCGCTCGAGTAGTGCCACTTATGTAGTACCCATGCACTGTATCCCGCAGGGTTTGCACACAGTTTTGAAACTTTTGTGTGCTAACCATGAATCCCCATTTAAGGTAGGAAATTATATTTTCCCCCTATTCTACATTTTATATTTTCCTCTTCTTTTCCCCTCTTCATTCATAGGTCGTTCACAGTAGGAGGAATGATTCCATTTTTCTTTCCTCCCTTAGATTTGATCCACCTCCTTCACTGGTTATCTGTTTTTAGATCTTTTATGTGAGTTGGAACCATCTTAGTTAGTTTATCCTCATATATTCCTTTATTCTTCTTTTCTCTTACCTCACATATCACTAAATCCATTTGATCCTTTCCCCTTATTTTCAGGGTGTTTTGTGGAATCATAGATTTCTATCGAATTGCTTGGAATTAGAGCTTGATAGTGGATGTGCCTAGGACTATGAGTCCATGGTAGGTGGTATATGATTTTTTTTTGTTTTCATGGTCCTTTTGTGGGTTCAACATTTATCATGCCATTGGAGATTTTAACAATACCCATTTTATATTTAATTCTTGGTTTTAAATTGATAGTATGACCATAAGGGATATCATTGGGTATGTACAGGCCCTAAACCCTCATGCAAGGCCAGGTTAGAGGTCGTTGACCACCTTGGGTAGTTAGGTTGGGGTATGTATTAATTTAATTTGAGTTTTATTGTTTACTTAGATTGGTACAATTCAGTTATATTGAATTTGTTTTTCTATTTGAAATGAAATATATATATATGGTATGTTGGAATTTTGACAATTCAATTTCATTAAATTGTTATGATTATTTGAATTAGTTTATTTAAAATAAATTCTTAAATTTCATGAGATGGGAACCTTTGAATCATCATGGGCTTGGAACAAGGAATTTAGGTGGCTTGGCCATCAGGATTGAGGCAACGTTGGTCATCTGATTGGGCTTGGACCTAGTTGCTTGGGTGGTTTTGACTATTGGTTGGGTGACTCGGTTATTGGTTTGAAATGGATAGGCAATTAGGTTGAGAGTTTGGCCTCTGATATTGTATTTCATGGCCATCATATTTGAGTGACATGGTCATAGGGGAATGAGGCGCCAGTTGGATGTGACTTAGGTACTATATTGGTGATTTCCTCTTACTTGTAATGGAAAAAGCTCCTAATGGAGTCATGTGGACATTGGTTGACTCAAGGATGATGTGGTTTTGACCAATTATATGGGAAGAGGCCCCCGATAGTGCAGTATAAAAAAATTTGGGGGTGCTAACTATAGAAATCCACAGGGGAGGTGTGGATATGGAGGATGATATCATTGAGGATATCAATTTGGGTAACATGCTCACCATATTTAGGTTGTTGGGCCTAGATGGTTTTGGGAGGATGAAGATCACCATTTTTTTGGAGGTCATGCTATGAGATCAAAGTGACTATTTATTTTGAAGATGAATATTGTTGTACGTACGGATGTTTTGTTTCAAGATGACAAGTGATTTTGAGAAAGGGTTTGAAGGACCATGGTTCTATTTAGTTCGGCGTGCCATTGGGATGTTGATGATTTTACATGGTACACAAGGTGTCGATTGGAAAGAGGTGCATGGTTACTTCATTTGAGGGGGAACCTGACAGTTCACATCTTATTTGATATCAAGGGATACCATGGGCCAAGGTTCAAGGATCCTCTCATCTTTTAGGATTCTGGTGTTGGATGAGGAATGTGATGACTTCCCAGTGGCTGTTTAGAACCAGGGAAGTCCATTTTTAATTTTTATCATGTGTTGTTATTCATTAATTATAGATCAAACCTTCTTAAAAACATATGTTGGGTAGGCTTAATTTGATGGTATTGTTTTGAGACACATTATCACACCCTATATGATCCCTTTAGGATGTGTGTAGACTTTACGTTGTTACATTTAGGGAAGGGATCTGCTTCAATAGATGTACCTTAGTAGCTTTTTTGGAAGGGGATGTTGGCAAGGGAACTTGTAGTTCCTTCCTTAATATGAGTTACATTTGAGTTTTCTAATTTTTATCTTTCAATATCAACTTTCTTATTTTTTTGTATTTTATTGAGGTTAGTTGATGGAGGACCCTCCTTCTTATTGTATTTTATGACTTGTATTGATATGAATTCCCTGTTTTGTTAGCTACAAGTGGTATTTTTGGAAGTTATTCTATTTATACTGCTTCTGTTATTATAACATATGATTTTTTTGTTATTTATTTTGATTCTTCCATGATCGGGTTTGGTTCAAGTCTGCTGAGTGTTATATTCCACTACATGTTATAGATAAATACTCAAACTAGTATTATATCATTCCCTTAAGGGTATAGTCTTCCACTATTCCTCTTTAGATCCTCACTTCTATTTGGAAGCCTTTGGAATATGGGAAGGCATGCCTAAGGCTAGTGGAACAAGTCCCGATGACATTATTCGGGTGGCTAATTGTGTTGACGAAACTAAAAATGGTATCAGAGTAGTTCGTGACTGGGATTTAGTATCATTGTAGGGATATCTAATAATGAGATTGAGATTTATTTTTGTTTTCTTTTCTTCCATTCTTACTATTTGGGATATGGTATAATGGAGACTAGGTGTTGTCAGAACTGGATTTATTTTTCATGATTGCATGCCTACAAACCCATGAACTAGGGAAAAACCAAGTTACTATGGGTGAGAATTTCTATTTAATTTATCTTAGTTTATAGTTTATAATATTTACTCCTTGAGTGGTATTATTGGAATGTGATTTTATTTTGTTATGATTAGTGAACCTTGGCTTGGTACAATAAGGTACGATATATAGGAACCTTATCTTGGTGAGGCAAGGTGTTTTTTTAAATTTCTATGCTTGGTTATGATTTTTTTATGCACATATTAGGGTGTTCTAATTATGAATATGCATGTTCCATGATATAAAATTTCTTTTGAAATGTGAATTTTTTCTTTATAAATGTTGTAATATATATATATATTTATTTTGATTTATGAAATGGGCCTAACATTTATACGATCAGGAAGGTACTATAGAATGCGGTGATGTTAATCACCAGGGTGGGTAATGTGGTCGTCAGTCTAAGGTGATTAGGTTTTTCAGGATGAGTGAGGCTCGAGGCTTATTCGATACTTGGATCTGTTGAGGGAGGGTAAGGAGGCTATGAGTCTGAGATGCCATATGGAATGGTTATGATAGGAATAGGTAAGGTTAGTGAGGATGAACTTCCTGTTACTACTTTACCTATCTACAATATTTATATATATGTTATTGGGTTGTCTGTCCAGGTTGTTGGTATTCCTCAGGTTCCTCCTAGAGTTCCCAGATGGAGCATCAGGTGGGCTATGGTTTAGTGCCACAAGATCATGACTAGGTTCATACCCCTATGGGTTAGGAAGAGAAGGTACAACCACAAGTTCATTAATAGGTTCCATTATAGGTGGGGAAACTGTTGGATCTTACTGCATTTACATCGTGGATTGATGAGAAACTATGATCGAGTATGGTATGTGTGATATAGAGGATCAATAGGGTTGTTCAGGGTGTAGAGCCACCTATGGTGTATTTTAGTCAAGAGTTCTAATTGAAGCACCCATCACGTTTTTTGGGTGAGGGTGGTTCATAGGTGGATGGTAACTGGATAGAGTCCATGTAGATTATTTTTGAGTATCTAGATATTCCACTAGGGTAGTGGGTGAAGCTGGAAATGTATATTCTTAGAGAACCTGATAAGTATTGTTGAGACATGCAGGTTTAGGATGTTAGACACAAGGGAGTGGTATGGAAGGACTTTGATTCCAAGTTCGTTGATCATTTCTTTCTAGAGACACTGAGTGCAGAAAGAGCTCTGGAGTTCTTGAGCCTCAAGGAGGGTGACATGTCCTTCATGGACTATGCAGTGATGTTCACTGAATTATTTCAATTTTCACCCGGCAGGGTTAGCGATGAATCCTTGAGGGTGAGGCACTTCTAGGATGTTTTATGGTATTCCATTCACTTTTAGGTAAACATATTTATGTTGGAATTGTTATCGGAGGCGGTGAACCAAGTTTTCATAGGTGAGGGGAACCTAATGGATAGGACATACTCGATCCAGGAAGTAGCTTTAGGTGACTTCAGTGGAAATGCTTCAGAGGGAAGGAAGTCAGGATGAGATTAGTTCTACCAGGGATTTCTGGACAAGGACTTGAGAAGGCCACCTTATAGTGAATCATCTATGATTTTCTGTCAGTTTTGGTATTCGATACATGTTTGAACTCAGTGTGAGTTTCCTATGAAGGAGTAAAGGGAATGTGGGAAGGTCAGGCATCTCAAGATGTTCTACAGGTGTCCTTCTCAGATAGGAAATTGTTATGGATCAGTACCAGGTGAGGGTAGGTGAGATCCAGCTACACACAGAGGTTATGGAAGAGATATTGGGACCTAGTTTTGGGGATAGTGGATGGTGGCTGGTACAACACTGTAGGGAGGTCAAGGTTTAGGTAGTCAAGCTTCGAGCTAGGTGATTATCATGGAACTTACAGGGGCTAAGAAAGTTGGTCAGCTAGGAACGGTTAGAGGTATACTTTGTATATATCTAGGTTATTTATTTTTATTTTGCATGGAGTGTTGTGGAATGTCTTTTTTGGGGTGCACTAGGTGCACAATCTATATGTATGGACTTACCAACTGTTGGTTATTGTGTTGGCACCACCTTAGGTTCATTTTATAAAGGAATGAGCTTCCTGAAAATGGGTTTTATGTTTGATCATCGATGGATTCATGAAAATTGAGGTGCTTTAGAATAGGTTCATTGAGGATATGCAGTTACTTGAGGTGTGTAAGCATTTGGGAACTTTTTCTGTGTAATTCTTGACTGAGGTGTGAGGCCCTGGGATATGTTCTTTTCATCTATTGAGATGCAGGTCCTCATTGATGCCATGCATGATATGGACACGAGGTGGGTGTGATTCTATGTGGGATTATAATGGGTTTCTGGTATGACACTGGAGCACCTGATGAGGTTTAGCAGTGATGATACATCACATGAGGACTTTTGAGTCCAAGATTTGGTCAATGGATATTTTCTTGATTTGTTTTTTGGTCGGGATGGATCAAGGTAGGTCACTACTAAGGTGGGGATTCCCCCTTGAGGTTGTTGACATGTACCATTTGAAGGACCCCAGAACACCCTGAGAGGGGAGGGGTCAATCAGGGTGTCAAATGTTTCTTCTCAAATGACAGATCTTATTCCTACATTGGTAGAAACTTTTTAAACCTACCTGATAGTAATGTGAAGTAATTAAAACATTCACAAGAAGTAAGAAAACTCAAAAAAAATTACTTGGTTCAACACTAAGGGCTAGTCCAAGGATAATATGCTAACCGTGTTCCAGTCATACCTAAATCCACTAATATTCACTATATGTGGAATCTAAAAGTTTGTTCACTATCACTCTATTCCAGACACACTACCTTTACAATATTTTAGGTATATCTCACTATGTCACCTAGAACACTTCCATCTACTCCCCCTAACTCACAGATTTGAGAGAATTCTAATTCAGTTTATTGACTTGAAGGTTGTTTCAATGAATTGAAATTAAAGTCTTTGTCCCTATCTAGCATGAGACTCTAATTGCAGCACATACCTGAATTGATGCATTATGGAATAACTATTCACATAAATAATGATGTTAAAAAAATCTCTTTCATAAAGCTCCTTCTCAAAGATCAACCCTTCGTGAATCTCTTTTCCTTCTTGAAAAAAACTGCCTCCGTGAATCACCCCTTCCTTCGCGGACCAAACTCCTTTACGAATATCACTAAGTCAGTGTGGAATACCCCACCATTATGAAGCACCCTTTAATAAAAACCATTGGAATCATTAAATACTAATATTCTTTTCACAATTCTCAATATCATATAGAAATCTAGATTCATGAATCTCTCTCAGCTTCATGAAATCTATGTGTTTTGGTATTTTTCTTGAAAAACTTCATTGCAAGTGTAGGGGTTGCCTCATATATATAGGTCGGGATGTTCGTGACGCTCCACCGCCACTTCACATATTTTTTGGATATTTTAAAAAATATTCCCATATTTAAGAGGATGGAAACAAGAAATGAGTGTCTAAGTTGGTACCATTGGAAGTATATACACCCATATTATAGTTCACAATAAAAAGAGAAATAAAGTAAACATCAACTATATACAACAAAAATCAGAGTACACAATATAAAATAGATAAAATCAATAATAAATAAAATATTGTAGCAAAAAATTCATATATAATCCTTGGAAACCCACAAGTCTGACCACTTATGAAAAACAAATAAAAGAATAAATTAACTAAAAAAGAGGAAATACTATACCTTTGAGCCTCACCCCATCCCAATGTCTAGTCTGATCCAATATATCTTACTCGATCATGCTATCATTGGCCTCAACCCAACCTAGACCTAGAACCAATGATGTTTTCTCAGGTACCCATATTCCATGGCTACTTAAGTACTGTATGAGTAAAAATAGATAGGTAACCAACAATGTGTTCCACATACATAATTTTTTTTGTAGAATATATTTTCATGTGATATGCTCATATAAATAAATAAATAAACTATGGAAGCATGGCAAGATAACCATTGTGAATCCTCATCTTCTCACATGATATCTATAATAGACCTAAAATTACTTTGGCCTATGTTGAGGTGTATTTGAGCATGTAATAGGATTTTTCCAACCAATATTAGGCCAATGTATAATTCTTATGATTGAATCTTATGAGATCCAGCAGCACCAGCTCAGGGGCCACATGAGAGTATTGGCTCCCTAATCCCTGATTCCAAGTAGAAACTCTAAGATAATCAAATTATTCTCACAAATTATTCCTTAGAGTGTACACTTGGTAATCCAAATCACACCCATAGGACACAAGGGATGAATTAATCCCCTATCCCTGATTCCTAGGTGTGTGTACTTGGAAATATAAACCTTATATTAGACATGAATTGAAGATCCTTCGAGAATTTACTAAGAATTCTATGCATATCAATATATATCAGTGGGTAGTGCATCCCACTCTAACATCCCATTTCATCCTCACACCTATGTCCTCAGGATCACATCATTGATCTAGGATATAAGGTGACACCCACAATCATCACTACCTATTTTCATACACACACCCTCACTAGTGATAACACATCACTAGGACATCAATCTGGGTCCCCTATGCCACATCATAGTTTGGAAACCCTATTGGAGTTCCCTGATCTCATTCTATTATCTTAAGTAAACACCATAACTTAGAAGGCATAACATCCATTGTAATTTTCAAGGTCTCGTGAATCCCTCAATGTCCTCCTGTTAAAATCTCATAACGAAAATTTCTTCAAACCCACTCCATTCCCTAATCACTCTAGGTCATCTTGAGCACCTGACATATCCATCCTTCCTCCTAGGGTCCATCCATCAAAGTAGACACATCAAAATAGGGGAGGAACACTCACCCCAAGGTCATATCGACTAGACTAAAGGCTTTAAGTCATCTTGTGGTTCTCTTGTGGCCTAATCAAAACAATTTGTCTCAATTTGTATCCCACTATTACTTGTAGGTTACTAATGGACACTCATATTGGGGCCTCTACATCCACTTAATAAAATTAAGAATCACTCATGAGAGATTGTGAGTCTCAGGTAATACAAGTATAATCAATTCCATGTACATCGAAGATCGAGGCACTAATCCAGTTTACAAAAGTACCTCATAGACCTTGGAGTTTTTTTAATTTATTTAGTGTAATGAACAAAGAATTTTAAATGGAAATTGATTCAAAGATAAATGAGTTATTATTATATTATATAATTATTATACAGATAGAGATCATAAAGAGACAAAAAACACTTTAATTTATCAAGGAAAACCAATAAATTAGTCAATCAATAAACCAAATAAAATGTGAATTATTATAAGAAGAAAAAATAGAAAATAGGAAAACTGGAATGGGAAAATATGGATCACTTCAATTGGATAGAATCATCCCACATACAAACAACATTATTGAAAAGAAATATAATATTAGTAAACTAATTGAAATTACAGAAAATTAAAATATAAAACCTTGAGAGGAATTTATTTGAATATTGAATGAAGGAATTTGAGGTATTTATAAGAAGTATTGTGACTGTTGTAATACTAATGTGACCATTAGAATAGAAACCTAACCATTGGAAAAATAATTCTAAATAAAAATAAAAAATTGAGATATAAATTATATTTATCATGATTAATTTAAGTAAATATAAATATTTTAATTCCAAAAAATTAATAACACTACTAAAAAACTCAAAGAAAATATAAGCATAATTTTAATGAACTGTATTTTAAAGTATTTCATAAAATCAGCATTTTCATATTAGAATTTAAAATTTCCTATGTTATAAATTTATTTTGATAAAATGAATATAAATTTTGAAATTAGAACTTTGAAGTTTTCTAGGGGTGAATTTTTTGGTAATTTTTTGAAATACTTCATTTACCTAGTGAATAGTAAAATGCAATTTTTTACATAACCGGTGTTTCTTAAATTACATAATTCAGGATGAAATAATGAAATAGTAATTTATATATCTTAATAATTGGAAAAATTAAATTAAATTTCATAAATATTTAATCAAAATATAATAAAAATAATTTCTAAACCCAAAAATCATTTTCCAAAACCTAAAGTTTAATGGGATTCCTTAAAATAACAATTTTTCTTTTTTTAGACTTTCCTTTTTAATAAACTATGTGAATTCGTATTATAAAGTTATTTTAATTATTAAAACCATTCTATTATATTTATATATGAATAATATTGTAAAAAAACACAATTAAATGTTTTACCTTTGATATTGTATTTTATTTATTTTTTTATTACGAAAATACCCCTCTCCAAAAGTATAAATGACCCCTCTCCCTCCCCTTGGAGAAACGATCCTTCTACACTTTCCAAAGCCAATATTATACCCAAATACTACCTCTAAACAAACTTATAATATCTAAGGAATTTATGGAGTATACCAACTGCAAAACATCAAGGGTGTTTTAGCATCCTATAAGAGAAGCTACACATAGGAAAGAGTAAGTTTCTATCAACTCTTCTCTCTTTTTATTCTTCTTTTTTCCCTATAATTTTTAGAACTAAATAATATAAAATTAATTATATAGATTTTTAGCATTATTTAAATGATTTAAACATACTATAAGTAACACATTTATTACATATATAAGTTTTAAACTTCCCTTTCTGACTCTTTCGATAATGTCGCGTCAACGGTCGGTTAATCGCCAATGAGGATATTTCCAATATTTTTATTATCCCCAAAATTATGGTTTGTTATAATAAATTAATTAGGATATATTAATGTATAAATATATGTATTTTCTTCTTATAGAATAAATTTCACCGATTTATTAAAGACCTTGAACAAAAATAGTGACATCGAATCAAAATAGGAAAATTTAATGAAAAAAAGATATCAAAACCATTAATGTTTAAAAAATTAGTGTTAAAAAATTAGAATAAAATAATTATAATGTATAAAAATTTTAAAAAATTAAAATAATTTAGTTTATAACTATGTTTTAATAATCTTATGTTTATTATTTAGGAGGTGGAAAAGCGAAAAAATAAAGCATGATTTAAGGTAACGAGATTCTCAAATCCAACTCCTTTTCTTGGGGTTATCACTCTTTCACAACATACTAAGATTGGATATTACTATAATATTCCATAAATATCATTTAAATATTTTTAAATATTCTTTTTATGGATATACATGTTTCGACCTTTATTTTTTAGAAAAATACAAAGAATTTCCAAAAAAACATTTCTTTCTAAAACACATCGTTTACTCATCTTGAGTTGTTTCTTATTCAATAAATAATGATGAGTTTTAGGAAAAATATTTTTACATTATTCATTTTAGAACCCCATTTTTATTAATGAAATAATTCATTGAGAAATACTTATGATACCCATTCCTATCCATGGGTTATTTCATGAATATGATTGTTATACATTCGATATGGAATACATGATTATGTAAATATTATGATGTGATGGGTGTCCCTAGATTTATATAGATCTCTAATGTATTGGGTAATTTAAACTATGTCATGATATTTTGTGCAATATTCATTAACATGATTCTAGTTTTGTTCACAATGAAGATGTTATGATTTATACACATATTCTATGTGTGAACATGATTCAAGATTTGTTCCCAACTATATGTTGTATTTGAACACTATGACATGATGATTCATTTTTATTCATTTCCACATTACATTACTTTATATAATGTTTCCTTGATGATAATGATAATGATCCTATTCTTATAATATTATTATGATGATTATTCTCATTCGTGTTCGATTGATTAATGTCTCTAATTGCAACTATGTTATCCTTCCCCTTATTGGGATTTTAGCTCACCCCTTTATTTTATTTATATAATTATGTGACTACATGTATTAAGGATAATGTGAGTTATTTTAAGTGAATTAAGAATAATTATTTTAATAATTTTTTTTGTTTTATTATGTATAAGTGTTGTATGGTCCAAATTTTCACAAGATACTAGACGTTTTGATCCTTTAATGTATAACTATTGTGTTGTTTTTCGTAAAAATGAGGTAATATTCATGTATGAAAAAGTAGGGTCACTGTAGTTGGTATCATAGGTATGGTTTAGTTAATTTGGATGTTATTATTAGAAAGCATTAGTGAAAACCCTTAAGAGATGTCTAATTATTTGTAAATATCCATGAAGATTTGTTTTAGAAAATGGCTAAACATTGGGATACTAAAAGATAAACCCTTAGAGTTAATTTCACAAAATAAAAAATTATTTATTCCTAATTTTATGACTTATGTTTTATTCAAACATTTTTTATTTTATAAAATGTTCAGAATCGAGAGAAATCAGGACAAAAACCTGTGTGAGGGACAATGCAACGATTATCTGAACGACATACCCAATGCCATGGGAGATGGTGTTCAAAAAATTAAGGAAATGACTATAAAGAAATATCATGCTATAGGTAATAAACTACACCACATGGAACTATCTACTTTACCCAAGAATGAGAAACTATCTATTGTGTCTTTTATGTGAAAGTGACCACCAAAATTTACTGTATCTTCTGATCCACTTTTTTCAGAACAATGGGTTAATTCAATGGAGACTATATTTTCAATTATACACTATTTATAGAAGGAGAAGGTGGATATAGTAATATATCATTTATAGAGGGAACCTGATGGATGGTGGGCATTGATAAAGAACAAAAAAATGAAATTGAAGATATGAAGTGGTAAGAATTTAAGAAAATATTTCTTAACAATTATTTCCCCCGAACTCTCTAAAACAATATAGAGAAAGAATTGATAAAGATAAGTAAAAAAGGAAGTATAATCTATCCTAACTTAAGAGGAAAAGTTCACAAGGATTTCAATATATGCCTTTGGGTTTTATCAATAATGATATAAAAATATATAGATCCTTTAGTGGTTTAAAACCAAACCTTGAAAAGGCTATAGTGATCCAAGAATTCAGAAGTTATGAAGAAGTGTTTTGATGAGATCTCAAATTAGTAATGAATTTTGGATATTATATTTTTTTCATGTGGATAAGAAGAAAATAATGTAGTTTTAAGATGGTGGGTCAAATGTAGGAGGAAATAGGATCAAATCACACACATGTCATAAATGTGGGAAGAAACGTCATGAGAATTACCTAAAAGGAACAATGAAATGCTCCAAGTGTGCGAGACAAGGCCACCAAGCTCATGAATTGTGAAGAGATATGAATAATCCAACCAACATGATATAGGAAAGTAAGGAACCTCCTAATAAAACACAAATGGTTCAATGATTCAACTATAGGGAGAAAGGGTAATGTTAAATCTAGTGCACTAAACCATGGGTCCTTGTGGGCAATCAGCATCAACATCCACTAAATCAAAATGAGCATGGGAAAGCTTATTCAATAATTACTACTGAAGTGGATCATGAAAACAAAATCATACATGGTAAACTTCATATTCACTCCATAATGTAAAAATATTTATTTGATTATAGTTTTATGAATTCCTTTATATCCTTCACAATTTCTAGAACTATTGAATCGAATCCCTCATAAATTAAACTATAAAAATTTGTAAAAACACCTAGTTTTGTGATTATTACAACCCAAGTATTGGTCTCTTATCTTATTAGAATATATGATAATATTAATTCAATGGATCTTATAATCCTTCCCTTGGTGTAATTCTATGCTATTATAGCCATGAATTGGATCTCATTATATATAGCACGCATTAACTATTTGGAAAAGAAAATATTTTTTAATATTTTGAACTATCCCATGATCATGTATAAATGAAATGAAGTTAATGAATCTCCTTTGTAAAATCCCTCAATAGTGTGGGTGTTTATACCCTATGAAGAAGAATACCTTGACCAAATGGTTGAGTCAAAGAAAGGTATCAAACCGAATTAAATTTCCATTATGAGGGAATAACTAATATAAAGAAGACCTATACCAATGGTTTTAGGAAAACCTTTGGTATAGTTCACTTATATTGACCTATAACAATAGTTTTTCCAAAACCATTGGTATAGGTCACTAATTTGGATAGTTATACCAACGTTTTGGGGAAAACCATTGGTATAGGTCACTTATATGGACCTATTCCAACGGTTTTGGCCAAAACACTGGTATAGGTCCATAAGAGAGACCCTATACCTACAGTTTTGGACAAACCTTTGGTATAGGTCCCAAAATCAAAGAGTCTATATCAACGGTTCTCAAAACCGTTGGTATAGTTCTATACCAATGGTTTTGAGAACCGTTGGAATAATTGCATGTATTTTTATGGACTCTTCTTACAGAGAACATTAAATAAATCAAAATTTAAAATATTTATGATAATACATATATATATATATATATATATATATTTATGAAATCATGTTCACAAAATTCATGTTAGGTTAGTGTTTAGGTTGTTCAATCCTAAACCATAGGTACTGGGATCAAAACCCCCAGAATGGATCTTTTTTGAAATACATATACCAACGGTTTTATGGAACCGTTGGTATAGATTTTTCATATTAATTATACCAATGGTTTTGAGAACCGTTTGTATAGGTCTATACCAATGGTTTTTCCAAAAATATTGGTATAGACATATCCCCATGACTTATTAGCCAATGGTTCTCCAAACTGTTGGTATAGGATATACCAATGGTTTGAAGGCCTATACCAATGGTTTCAAACTGTTGGTATAGGGTATTTTTCTAGTAGTGAATGCACTAATGTATTTCCTGAATATATACAAAGACTTCCCCAAAACCATGAGTTAGATTTCTTAATATAACTTATACCTGGATCCACTCCTATCTCTAAATTCCATTATAGGATATCCCTCATTGAATTATATGTGTTAAAGAAGTAGTTTGAAGATAATTTAGACAAATGGGTCATACACTAGTGCATCACCTTGGGTTGTTACAGTGCTCTTCATAAAAATAAAGGATTGATCAATTCCGATATATATTGATTAGTTAGAGTTCAACAATATCACAATAAAGAAACATTATCCCCTTCCAATGATTGATGACTTTTTCAATCAACTATGAGTAGATAAATACTTCTTAAAGGTGGATATTAATTCTAGATATCATTATCAGAATAAGAATAAGGAAGATATTCAGAAGAAAGAATTATGTACAAGATATGAGTAGTATGAGTTCATAGTGATTCCTTTATAACTTAATAATTCCCCTGTAATATTCATGGTTTTTCTGAAGAGATTATTTAGATACTCCATTAAAAAATTTGTATTATTTTTTATCAATAATATTCTCATTTACTATTAGAGAAAATAGAAACAAGAAGATCATCTAAGGATTGTCCCAGAGACATCAATGAAGGAGAAAATATATGCTAAGTTCAGTAAGTGTGAATTTTTGATGAAACAAGTCACATTTTTGGGGAAGATGATCCCAAGTAAGGGAATATCTATGGACTATTCAATGAAAATATTGAGGAATGGGATAAACCGACCAGTGTCAAAGAAATCTATAGTTTTATTGTCTTAGTAGGGTAATACCAATGTTTTTTGATAAATTTCACATGATTTTCTACCCTGATTACAAGGTTAACATGGAAATGGGTAACATATTTTTTGGTTGGAAGAATGTGAGTAAATATTTAAGGATATCACAAAGAAAATACTCACTGAACCTTTACTCACACTACCAATAAGTGGAGAAGGTTTCTTTATAAACAAAGGTGATTCGATGAAAGTATCGGGCTATGTACTCATGTAGAATGATAATTTGATAGCCTATTCCTCAAAAAAGTTGAAAATCCAGGCAAAAAACCCCTTGACACGTGATATGAAGTTATTAGTTGTGATATTTTCCTTAAAGGTTTTACATAATTAACTCTATGGTGGAAAGTGTGACATTTATATGATCATAAGAGTATAAAGTATACTTTCACATATAAGGATATTAATAGATATAAAACAATATGGTTAAATATAATCAAAGACTACGATTAATTTATTCACTACAGTCTCGGAAAGGAAAAAAGGAATATGATGATCTTAGTAGAAAATAACTGACTACTCTATACCTGATGTGGATTGGGAATGAATCTATATTAATGGATATGTAATGGATGGACATGGAAATCATAATGGCATAGAATACATCCCACTTTTCCCAAATGATTTCTCAACCATCTATCCTAGAGAGTATCAAAGAGGCTGAAAGGGATGATCTAGTGTCACAATATAAGTTGAAAGAAGTAATGGAAGGGAAAATACATGAGTTGTACATCAATAAGGACAATGTGAATTAGTTTGGGACAAGAATTTGTGTGTCTACATCTCTATATCTAAATAAAGAGCTATTGGATAATGCGTATAGCTCATCTTTCTTTATCCCCATAAGTATGAAGACATTTCGTGTTCTTATAGAGAACTTTTGGTGGGAGAACATGAAGATAGAGGTTTGTGAGTATATCACAAGATACTTGTTATGTCCAAAAGTTAAATAGGAGAAACAAAAGTAAAAGGGGATGATGAAACCATTTCCTATAACCATGTGGATGTGGGAAAAATCACTATAAACTATTTCACTGGTCTTCTAAAGACATCCAATGGAATCAATGTGATATGGGTTGTGGTGGATAAACATACCAAGAATGTCCATTCCATCACTATTATAGATGATTCCTCGCATGAACTACTTTCCAAACTATATGTTGAGGAAGTGGTGAGGCTACATGGGGTTCCACTTTTAATTATATCTTATCATGATTCAAGGTTCACATCTAAATTTTAGAAAATAATTATACTTGATTTGAGTACTGAACTGAATTTCATCATGAATGATCACCCCCAAAATGAAGGCCAATATTAGTGGAATATTAAAACCTCAAGGATCTGATGATAGCATAATAAATGGAATTTAAAAGAATATGGGATCATCATATCCCATTAGTTTAGCTATTATTCAAAAATACCTCCCACTCAAGTATTAAAATGGATCCATATAAAGATATACATGGGAAGTGATGTAGAACTCCAACTTATTTAGATGAATTTGGAGTATAAAATCTACTTGGATGTGATCTTGTGAAAGAGATAATAGATAAGGTTCGATCCATTCAATAACACATAAAAGCTTCTCATAGTCCATAAAACAGCTATGATGGAAACAAATGATGGGATTTTCTATTTGAAGTTGGAAACAAATTTTGCCTTTGAATATCACTGTGGAAGAGATTCATGTGGTTCATAATGAAATAAAAGTTACCCTAGGTAAATTTCCCCATTTGAAATACTTTATTTTATTAGAGAAATGTAACATTATCTTAAAATTCAACCAAATATGGATCATGTTTATGAAATGTTCCTTGTATCTATTATGAGGATGTACATACCCGACCCCTCACATGTATTGAATTTAGATGTGGTATAAATAGAGAATGACCTCTCATATGAGTAGAAACCAATAAAGATCTTTGACCACACAGAAACTTTTATATGCAACAATAAAACTCCCCATATCAAACAACTTTGGTGAAACTGTAAGTATGAACAGGCGACGTGGGAATTAAAGGAAACAATGAAACAGAAGTATCCTCATCTATTCTCAATTGAGAATATGAGTTGAAAATTAGTGATGAAATTTCTAAAATGGGGGAAGAATTTAATGAACTATAAATTTAAAGTGTCAAATTTTACTAAATAAATTTGTGCAATATTATAATATTGAATTATTATACACATAGAGAACAAAAAGAGACAAAAAACACTTTAATTTATCAATGAAAAATGTTACATTAGTTAATGAATAAATCAATTAAAATTTCAATTATTAAAAGGTAAAAAAATAGAAAATAGAAAAACAATAATGGGATAATATAGATCACCCCAATCAGCAAGAATCATCCCTCAAATGAAAAAAACTATAGAAAAGAATAATAATATTAGTAAACCAGTAAATTTTATAGAAAATAGATATAATGAACATTTATAAGAATTTATTTTTATTTTGAATAAAGGAATATAGAGGTATTTATTTCAGGTAATATGACTACTAGAATAGTAATATAACTATTGGAATAGTAATAAGACTGTTGGGAATAGTAACCTAACCATTGGGAATAGTAACATGACCATTGGAATAGTAATTTTACCACAAAATAATAAAATGTAACATAAATATTATTTATTATGACTAATTTTTGTAAATATATATATTAAAATTCAAAAAAATTAATATCATGATTAAAAAACTCAAAGAAAATATAGACACAATTTTAATAAAATGTATTTTAAATTATTTCATAAAAACATACTTTTTCTATTAAAAATTAAAAATACAAATATTATAAATTTATTCTGATAAAATCTATATCATTTTTGGGTAAAACACTTCAATTTTCACATGAATAGTAAAAATATAGTTTTTTACAGAACCAGTGTACTTTAGATTATATCATTCATGATGTAGTAATGAAATAATCATTTATAGAAATTTATGTTCAGAAAAAATATATTTAATTTCTTAAATGTGTTATTAAAAATATATAAAATTAATTTCCAATCCTATTTTTTTCAAAAACCTTAAGTCAAAAGTGATTCCTTAAAATAACAATTTTTATTTTTTCCAACTTCTTGTTATTTTTAAGTGAATTATAATTATTAAGGTATTAAAAGACTTAAACCCATTCAATTATATTGATATATGGTTTATATTATAAAAAATCCACTATTAAAAGTTATACCTTTGATATAGTATTTTATTCAATATTTTATTCTATAAATACCCCTATCCTCAATTATAAATAACCCCTATCCCCCTTGGAAAACCACTCCTCCCTCACTTGAAAAATTCAGATTTCATCCCAAATCATTCCTCTAAATACCCCTATAATACCTAGGGATGTTCTAGATTAAACCAAATCTAAACATGAAATGATTTTTAGTTTCATACAAGAGAAGCTACACTAAGGAAAGATTATGTTTCTATCAATTCTTCTCTCATTTTCTTCATCTTTTTTCTCAATTACTTTTAAAAAAACCATATAAAATTAATTTTTAAGTATTTTAATATTATATTAATGATTTTAACCTAATGTAAGTACCATATATATGACATATTTAAATTTAAAACTTTACTTTCATGCTCTTTCGATAATATCCTGTCAACGGTTGGTTAGTTGCCAATGAGGAAATTACTAATCCTTTTCTTATCACTAAACCTATGGTTGGTTATAAAAAATTATTTATGATATATTATTGTACAAATTTATGTATTTTAAACTTCTGGAGTTAATTTTACTGATTCATCAATGACCTTGAACAAAAATAGTGACATTGAAACAAAAAAGGAAAATTTAATTAAAACATGATATAAAAAATCACGTTTAAAAAAGAGTTTTATAAATTAGAATAAAATATTTATAATGGATAAATAGAAAAAAAAATAACATGATTCACTTTTGGGAATATGTTTTAACAGTATTAATTTTATTATTCAGGAGGCAAAAAAACAACCAAATAAAGTGGGATTTAAGGTTAGGGGATTCTCGAGCCCAACTCATTTTCTTTGGGTTATCCCTCTATTACGAGATATTCGGTATGAATATTCCTATAATATTAAATAAATATCATTTAAATATCATTCCATATTTTCTAAGATATAAATGTTTCCACATTGATTTTTAATCAAAATTAAATGATTCTCTAAAAATACTTTTCTTTCCAAAAACATATTTTAATCCTCTTGAGTTATTTCTTACTCCCTCAAGAGTGTTGATATTTATGTGAAATTATTTTTCCCATATTCATTGGGTAAACCCAAGTTTATTCCTAAAATCATTCTTTATAAAATCCTTATGAAACCCATTTCTTTCCATTGGTTATTTCAATATTATGATTGTTATACTTTCTATGTGTCATGCATAATTATGTAAATATTATGTTGTGATGGGTGGGACTGAAATTATATAACTCTCCAATGCATTGGGTAATTTGATGTATCTCATGATATAATGTGTGATATATATGAACATGATGAAATATTTGTTCATAATGATGATGTTATGATTTATTCCCATATGTTTTATGTGTATATGAGGCCAGATTTGGTCACAATATGTGTGGTATTTTACCACCATGACATGATGATTCATTTTAATGCATTTCTACGTTACATGACATTATCAAATTTTTCCCTCATGAAAATGATTTTTATTATATATTAAGATATGATTATTATTATTATTATTATCACCCATTTTCTATTGATTCATGACTCTTATTTCAACTTTTTTAGCCCTTACTGGGATTTTAGATCACCACTTTCTTTGATGTATAACCTCAGTTGACTACATGTACTAAGAAAAATGCGAGATATTTTAAGTGGATGAAGAAATATGATTTTAATAATGTCTATGTTTTATTATGTATAAGTGATGTATAGTCCTAATTTTTGAAAGACACTAAACCTTTTGATCCATTAATGTATAACTATTATGTTTTTTATCTTAAAAATGGCGTAATAGTCATTTAAGAAAAAGTAGGGTGACTATATTTCAGAATTTCATTTTAAATAAACAATTACTTTTAATTTAAAATGTTAGTCTCCCTTAGTATAAAGACCACAAAATAAAATCCAAACATATATAAATAAATGTTATTATCATTGGGGTATACTCAAGGGACCACCTACCACAATCTAGATCCATTACCCTTTAAAAGAGTGACAATCTATCCTTGTTGATTCCCATAGAAGATCAAATCAAAATACTAAGTAATCATCTCATGGAAAAATATCAAATATTTAATTATAAATGATTTATAAATAATTTTTAAACTCGTCTATAATAATTTATAATTAAATTTTAATTTAGACCAAAAAGGTAATAATGACTAAAAACTCATCAAACCATACTTTCTTACCCAAACAAAGATTCAAAGGGTGTGGGCCAATACTAAAATGCACTCAAACCAAGTCCATGACATCTCATTAATTAATTTCATCATTATTAATTAATTTATTAGTTTATCCAATTAGGGATAATATTTAAAAGCTCACTAAATACCCTCATCACATCTAAAGTATGAATAATGTCATGACAATGCCCCGTGGAATTCTATAAGAACATCCCCTCTCAAAATCCCTAACAATCAGACTCAATTCAGTAGGAAATTTCATTTAATTTAAGATAAAACAATTAAAAAATACATATAGTGAGGTAACTCAATCAAAAAGATGTGTTATGGTGTGAATATTTAATCTATGGACATCCTCTCACTAGGACACATTAAATCAAAATCACCACTGAAAAATTCTACTATAATATGATAGAATCAGAACCAAAACCCAGAAATTAATAAATGAAATCAATGAAAACCCTGAGAGGAAGGAAAAAAAGGAAGTTGGTGGAGGAAACTCACATGGAATTACTAAAGGGATATACTAAAATTGTTCTAAAACATGTAGAAAATAAAAATGAGGGGATTTAGGGTCATTCAACTCACACACAAAGGAGGAGGAAAGAAAAAGGGGCTTCCCTCCTATGAAATCCTGAGGGAAAATAAGTAATTTTTAAATTTTAATTAGTCAAATGTTTTGGCTGCATTATTTTCCAAACTATAAACTAACCATGTGGTAGGAAATGTCCATCAAAAACCCCATCCACATGGACTATTTGAAACTAGTAATATACCATACACCAAGCCCCGTGTCCAAAATAAGATGCATGGTTTATAATGAAATATTTATATTTTCATCCAAAACAAGTTCTAAACATAAAAAGAAAATTGTTCTCTTTAGAAAATGAACTAAAAATCACCCAATCCTAGGATGTTGCCTGGCTTCTCTTAAATCATGGGAAAAAAACCATAAACCCTCATAAGAATCCTCCAAAAACTTATGAAATTAAACCCAAATATTCTAAGACTCATCTATGCTCCTTATGAACCTCCTAGGCCTCAAAACATTTCTAAATAACCATTTTACAATGATCAAAAATTTGGATCATTGATCCAAATCATAGTTCTCAAGAAATTAACTTCCCACAAAAACCAATAATTTAAATTCCCCCATAATTACATAACTCAAAAAGGTATGGGGTTTTTCTACCTCCCCACCTCAGTACTTTTCATCCAAGATAAATCTATTCAATCTTTCAAACACCAAAATTGACATACCCGAGTCACCAATTCATGATTAACTCATCACATTATATTCTAGAATGTTGAAAAATCTTCCATTGAACAACTCCAAACATGAGGCACATTGTTCATCAACACCCGATCCAATGCTCATAACCATCACTGTAAGCCTGAAATGATGATCAAATATTCTTGACTAATCCAAGACACCATGGTTCAATCAACCAATTCATCACATAGGATCCCAATATCAAATTCCAAATTGAATTAGAAGATCCACACTTGTCCAAATAAGAGTCCTAGAAACACCATATTTCTGTAATAGGCCAAATCTGATTCTCAAAACACATCTATTATACCCAAAATGATTGACCTAATTTGGTTTCCAACCCACAACATGAAATCTCATGAAAAAACCTTAGCCAGAACTCCTATTCTAGATGTTCCTAAATATACCCCAAAATAATAATCAATTTTCTATCTCATCACCTGAACATGATGCCTAAATCATTAGAGGAACCATGATATAACTTAATTTTCTTACGATGAAGTCCAAACCTGAAACTCAGAGAAAATACATGGTTGTAACATCAATGAACCAAAATTTCCTCCATTCTCTCACCCAAACCCTAAAACACCTTTAACCTAACACATTTAAAGATCACATCATGACCATATTGAGTCCAATGTGAATGTACATACTCTCTATTTTTATTACATCAACTAGTGGAGGGGGAATAAAAAAGAAAACATACCAAATTCTAGATGGGGGGCTCAAAAATGATACCTCCCAAACACTACCAGAGTACGGAACCACTTGGATATTCCCATGGGTAACACATACTCCATATAATACAATATCCAAATACTAACTTTTTAATTTGACATGAGACTAAATAAATTTCATACATAGCTCACTAGTATTCAAATGACCTCACAACCATCAAAAAATGGACTCATCCTACAAACGATACTATCAACATGGGGTCATACCTATATGATCCATACTCCATCCACTAAAACATGTAATAACTGAAGTTTTCCATCCCACTCATAACTGGGTTCTATCATGAAAAAAAAACAACCCTTCATCCATTCCCAGATCATGTTAACATCACCCTCATCATCTTCCAATCTCGATCCATAATGAGGATCACACCCCCAACAACCTATGATGCACTCCCCACCATATGGATTTCCTCATTCCTATAAAAGACACCTTTAGTTTTGATATATATTTTATTTTAAAATAAAAATGAAGTATTGGATATCTTGTTATACGTGAAATCCGGAGTCCAAATGAACAATGATATAATAAACTGTTATAACCCAGTCGTTAATGTAACATCATGTGTTTTGAATGGGTTGAAAATTTCACAGGAAATTAATTTTTCCCATTTTTGGATGGGATGAATCATAAAAAGAGATTTAGAACATAATTCTGAGTGTTATAACACTTTAATGTCTTGTTTTCAGGTGAGGCTTAAGGCCCAAGATGTATCACTAGATTTTGGATGGGTGTTGAGAGAATTGGGCTCTAGAAGCTTGGTTTTTGAATAAATATGGGGAGGCACATAGGTAGTGCATAGATAGTGCTAACAATACACCTTAATTGTGCATCCCTGTAGGGGTTCCATGTGGTTTTTTAAATTGTGAAATTGCCACCGCATGACCGTTCAATAAGTCTGCAATAAATTATAGGGGTGGGCACATGGGCTATGCATGATTTTTCATGCCATGTGCCTAGTCGTGTGAGAGGGGAGACCCATTAGGGAGTATCTCCACATGGGTTGTGTATGGTTTTTCAAATGATGTTCCTTGTTTTTCAGGTGACATGCCACCCTGGATAAGGATACCACAAAATTGGCACACATTTTTCAAAACTGGGCATCCAAACCGTGTGGCTCATTAAAGAGAAATAAATTACCTTTCTTCCATTACTTACTTTAATCTATCCTACTCATATTTCTCATAACATTCACATGCAACATCCCTCTCATGGGTTCTCCCATTTTTCTCTCCTCCTAGGATTTTAGAAATCTCCCTCACACAAGCTTGGAATCGTATACTAACGATTGATTTGGATAACCCTAAGTTCGTATCTGATTGCTCTCCCAAATTTTATCATTTTACTTTTCCATATCAGATTCTAAATCCACATAAGATCATATGCCATATTTTTTAGGGAGTTTTTCTAGTTTATTTATTTTTCTATTTTTAGATCAAATCATGGACCAATAATAGATGAGTGAATTGTATTTGGTATAATGTATGTGGTCTAGTTTATTTCCCTTTAATGTTTCATCATTGATAAAATACATCATTGTTCCATGTGCCATAATTTCCATAGGTTGACTCATAAATGTGAAATTAAGATATTAGATACTAATTCCTTAATTTAATTAGACCATATGCATTTAATTTCATCATTTGAGGTTATATACCTTGACTCGAACCACCCTATTTGGTTTCTTATATACCCATGTCTCCTTATTCTTATCCTTGGAAAAACCACCCTTTGAGGTGTGTTGACTTTCCTCTTTAAAAATGAAATGGTTAAATTGGACTACATGAATTATAAATGGAATGAATTTTTGGGTGGGTTAGATACATCCCCATGATCCTTGGTCATTTATATACATATCTATTATAATGGATCAACCATAGGGACCCTTGAATTGTACCGTGGAATGTATGATTATATGGGAATCAAAATATTTAGTAATTGATTTACAGGTTGGAAAATCATGATTAATCATATTTTCATGGCATGATTAAATTATCATAGGAAATTTCTAAATAATAAATGTGACATATTAATGAAGGTCCCCTTCACCATTAGTGATTTTGAGTTCCTATTTATGTAATGATAAGGATAAGAACGCATATTGAATATGGGATTACCTTTTATTGGATAATTATAGTGGGACCTTGGTCAGGGTTGTGGACATGGTTTTTCAAACCCCCTTGGTCGAGGATGATATACCTGGCGATTCATGTCACTTGGGTTTCTGGAAATGATGTTCTATCCTCTCTCAATTATGATATTGGGCATGAAACTTCTCCTTTTTATTACTCATGTTACTCATTATGGCATCCTATATTACTCATGATACTCAACATGGAATCCTACATTATTCAAGATACTCGGTATATAGTACTATATTACTCATTATACATGGAATAGAATCCTATATTACTCATGATACATGAGCATGGTGTCCCTTATTACTCTATGAGACTCTTACGATTATGCACAGGTGCCTTAGTTATTCCTCAAGTCCTAGATATCACTACATATCAATATATATGGATATATATATTAGTACATATGTATTATATATATATATATACATACACACACACACACACATATATATATATATATATTAATACATATACTTATGGATATACGGTGACACATGTTCAGAGATATCTTGGCTTTGGCCAAAGCAGGTAGAGTCAGTCAAGTGTCCTTTAGGAACTAAAGCTGGCTTCATTATGGTTTAAATTACTTATTATAATTGTTATATCTATACATTGATTTATTTTAAATTCATGGAATGGATTTAATTGTACACCATTGGTGGTACCCTACCAAGTATATCTCAGACCCTCTTTGGGTAGTTTATTGGAACCCAAAGAAAGTTCTTTATTACAGGTTAGGTTTTGGACCATGTTTTATCCTCTTTTCATTATGGATAGGACTGAAAATGCGATCATAGGGTCACAGTATTGAGTCGGTGCTCAAGATTCTCATAGTGATATCCTTTGGGATTTTTTTATTTTGTTATGTGTGTTTCAATTTTACTATCTATATGTATATTTCCATATATTCTATCATGTTCAGGAAGAGCTCTTATTCATTTATTCTTGATTACCAGTTATTATTATATTCCCCTACTTTGTGGTTAATCTACTTATTCTATTATTTATTTATGCTTCTAATGTATTTATTATTGATCCACAGGTTATATTCTCCCCATTTTTCTTCCTTAGAAACTCACTACTAGTTATCCACCTCTAGCATATGAGGAGGCGTTCTTGAGGCCATGGGGCGACCGATCCAGCTATTGATTATAGATTGAGCAAGGTCGAGACATTACAATTAAATTAGTGGTATGAATAAAATTAAGCAAATTATGAATATATATATATATATATATATATTTTTATATAAAGAAAATGTTTTCATTAATGTGCAATAAATAAATAAATAATTTTTATAGAAGTCATTTTATACTTCAAAATTATGGTTTCTTCAAACATAGTTTTTATTACATTTTTTCATGGATATTTTAATAACTTTTTTCCAATTTTAGAAATGTTATTATAAAAAAGGATATAATTATTCAAATCATAATATCAAGATTTTATTAAGGTAGAATTTTGGAATTATTTTGAAAAGATAAAATTTTTAGTGAATAGTAAAAAATAACAATTTTTATAGACTACTTTCTTTTCAATTCATGTATTTACAAGGTTACATTTTGTTTTGAATTTATTTTAAAATTTAATTTGTTAATATTTAGTTAAGAATAATTCAATTAATTTTATTACAATCAATATTATTCATTATATTATTTTAAAAATATATTTATACATGAAAATGATTTTTTTAGAATACTGTTGTTCTTCGTGTTTTGATGGTTTGTTTTCAAATTAATTTCTACCACTTATAAGAATTTAATTTGATCAAATTGTATCTATATTCTAAATTATAATGTAAAGATTTGATAATTATGATAATTTAATTTTTGGTTATAATGAATAGTAAAAACAGTAACAGAAATTACCATAGTTAAGGTTGAAATAGGTTTATAGGGGAGACTAATAGATAATGATAATATTTACACATAAAATTCTCTAAGTAATGTTTAATTTTCATCTTTCAACCGTTCTCAAATTATATTCATACATTTGGCATTTTGAAATCATTTTTCTTGAGTATAAAATTATTATATTTTAATCTTTTGAAAAAATTTAAGTGTGTCTTCACCCTCCAATATAAAAGGATACCATTTCTCCTATCTTCCTAACACTTCAATATAATTATATATAGAAAATTAAATACCATAATACCTTCCTAAAATCCATCCTTATCACACCCCGACCTGTCCCACTATTTTATTTTATTATTTCTTTGGACCTAAATAAATTTTTTTGGGAGTTCACGTTGAGTCCTAGATGAATTTTTTGGAGCTTATGTTAAAAAGTGTGAGTTTTTGAGTTGATGTCATTGGGCACACAGGAAGAGTGCATTTTGGAAACCCCACATAGCTTCAACTAGGAAACTGCACAACTCATCCATCTTCAAAAATAAATAAATAAATAAAATGAGTAAATTTTGTAATTTTTCGTGTCATTTATAATTTTTTATTATTGTTAAGAATTTTATTATTATTAGAATGCTGTGAATACTTTTATTATTTTTATTTTAATAATTTTGATTATTATTATTATTACTATTAATATTTTAGATGGTGTGTAGGCACCGCACGGCTAGCGGAAGCCGTGTGGTTAGCCCGAGCACCTTCACGGTTAAGGCCTTTGAATAGACCAAATAAAATAAACTGAATGAGTTTAAAAATTAAAATTTAGTAAAATAAATAACTTACCAAAGAAATGATAATATTATTTTTTTCATGAATAATGATGTTATATTATTATTAAATAATTTTTATTATTAAAATTATTATTTTTATTATTTTTATAATAATCTTAATGTTTTTATTATAATTATGTGTATTATTATTATTATTGATATTAATATTAATATTATTATTATATATTAAAGTTAATAATAATAACAATATTTTTGTTTTTTATTTCCTTTTATTTTTATTTTTTTCTCCCCTAACCCTAACTCTCCCACTCTCTGTGTGTGAGGCATGAGTAGGCCCCCCTGGCGCCCCACTATGTATGGAATCCTCCCAGAGTGGTGGTCTGGTTGCTGCCCTCCTCTACTGGCCTCAGCGCCGTCTCCGCCTCCTACCCGCACTCTCCAGCCTCACACACTCCAGCCGATGTGGCTCCTGTCACCGCTCCCCCCCTGACCGACCTCACCTCACCACTGCACCTCCCTATCACAACTGTTGCATCTCCTTTGTCGACCTCCTTCTATCATGGAGACTCGCAGCCAACCGCATCTTGCTCCAGCCAGTGTGCCTCCTTCAGCCTGCTTGATCGGCCATGTCCCCCCATCCCTCCCTTTATATAATTTTCCGGTGACCCCCCTTACTGCGTTTTTTCATCCAGCCCCCGCTGGTGTGACGTGCATTCCCCCAACCACCCCTTGAGTCTTCTGTTCAGCCACAGAGTCCCCAAACAACCACTTTTCCATTCCTCAGTCATTGTGTGATTCATCGTGACCCCTACGTACTTCGACCATCTTTTCTCTGAACCACAACAACCTTTGCGCCACCATTGATGACATTTTTGACCTTCCTCGTGCATCGCAACACCGCACCGGACAGTTCACTCATTTGTGTGGTCGCACTGGTCGAGCGAGTCTCCGCACCGAGGTGAGGTTTGTTCTATTTTGTTCTTGGATTATTTTAAATGAAATTTTATGTGTTTTTAGTTATTTTATGTGTTGTTGAAGCGTGTTGACAAGGTAATTTTGCAATACTATGTTCGTCAGCATGCACGTGCTTATGTGCTTGTGCAATGTGTATCGTTTCATGGTGTTTGGACTGTGAGTTGATGCAGGTCAGCCACTTCACTTTATATTATATTTAGAATTTATTAATTTATTGATATTTCCTTTATTTTAAATTAATGGTAAATAATATTAAATAATTAGTTTTAGAAATAATGTTTGTTGTGAAATTGTGTAGTTTCGTCTTTGTGCTTGAATTGTTTGAAAATGTTTACTAAATTTGCATACTAAGTGTTGATAAAATGACCCACTCACCTTTTTAATTGTGTCTTAGTTATAAAATTGATATTTTGTTTTATTAAATGTGTGTCTAAGTGGTTTTTAGATTTAAAAGTGGCGTGTGTAAGTTCTTCTGAAAATGGGTTGTTTTTTAATAGTAGGTTTAGGCCCGTTTGGTACTTTAATAAAATTAATTATTTTGAAAATACTATTTCAAGTGACTGAGGGGTGATCTTGTTGTGTACATCGATTGTGTGAGTTGGTGTGTGCGATGCTCGTACATCGTGATTGATTACCTGATTGACATTGTTGACTCGCCCCTCATATCATTTAGTACTCTTCATTGGAACTTGATGTGGTAAGTGAATTTTCTATGAACAATTACAACACTAGTTTAGAATATGCACTGCCTAGTGTCCCTTAGTATGAACTTTTCTCACATAGGGGATTGGGCCCCTCGGTTAGGCCATGTAGGGAAATACTGGGCATTTGGGCGTTATGACGTCATTGAGAGTAGGCATGCCTTTAGGATGAGTCACATGTATAGTATGCTCTAGATTGTTCACGAGCTCCTAGGTTTGACCACTGTCTATTGGATTTTTGTTGCGTGTGGTGATGAATATGATGCTTTTATGTATACCTGCATTTCCCATGTTGTGTGATTACTATTTTTCCTTCTTGTATTTTGTTTGTTCTTGGAAATTGGTGGGCTGGTTTTGACTAGTTTTTTTAAAATGGCTTTCAAATAAAAGTGTTTTATTCTCTTCGTGAAAATCTGAAAATATAGACATCACTTTCCCTTTGAAAATGATATTGACACTAATGAAAGGAATCTAATTTTTAAAATGAATAAGGGAATTTTTTTTACTTTGATTTAAAGTAAATTTTTTAGAAGATATTAATTTTATAAAGTGTAGTTCAAACTTAGAATTAGGGAATTCTTTATTCAATGGCAGTGCTTTGGGAATAGATTTTTGGTCACGCTTACTGAGTTTTAATACTCATTGCAATAGTTTTTTCTTGTTTTTATTTTTGTTACAGGTTATACCCAAGCTTGTTCACCTTGGGAGAGAGTTGGTTGTAGATTAGAGAGTGACTCTCAGGGTCACATGGAGTTTTGGTCATGGTCAGGTGAGTGTGTTGTTGTTGGTCATTCTTTCTTTTTTTCATGTTGTTTATTCACTTTGTGTTGTTCAAATTTTTCTTCTTATTTATTTATTTTCATTGGGATAAATCCTTCCCATTCATTCTCTATTGATTCCCCAGTACTTGTCGTTAGCACAAGAGGACTGAGAAGGCCTTTCATACCATTTTTTCATGAACCAGCCTAGGTCAACTCCAAAGCGGTCACCCAAGCTGATCATTATTCTATTATTTCTATGGCCTTAAATTAATTTTTTTGGGGTTTTTGTAGAGTCTCAAACGAATTTTTTGGATCTTATTTTAAAAATTGCGTGTTTTGGATTTGATGTCATTTGACACACAACTGGAGAGAATTTTGGAAACACCACGACACTTTGGCCAGGAAACTACGGGACCCATCCACCTTCAAATAAATAAATAAATAAACAAATGAAATGAGTTAATTTTTTAATTTTTTATGTCATTTATAAATTTTTATTATTGTTAAGAATTTTATTATTATTGGAATGACGCGAATACTTTTATTATTTTTATTTTTATAATCTTGATGAAGATGATTATTATTATTACAATTAATATTTGGGCTGGTGAACAGGCACTGCACGGTTAGAAGAAGCTGTGCGGTAAGCCCAGGCACCAACTAAATTATGGCATTTGAATACACAAAATAAAATAAATTCAATGAGTTGAAAAATTAAAATTTAGTTAAATAAATTACATATTGTAGTAATGATAATATTATTTTTTCATGAATAATGATATTATATTATTATTAAAGAATTGTTTTTTTAATCTTTTTTCATTTTTATATTGTTGTTATAGTTATTTTTCTTATTATAATGTGTATTATTATTATTATTATTATTGATATTAATATTAATATTATTATTTTATTTAAAAGTTATTATTATTATTATTGTTTTTTTCTTTTTTTTTTCTTTTTTTTCTCCCCAAACCCTAGATCTCCCCCTGTGTGTGCGGTGCGAGAACCCCCCCAACACCTCCCTCTATGCAACGTCTTCCCAGTGTGGTGGTTTGGCCTCCGCCCTCCTCTCCTAGCCTCGATACCAACTCTTCCTCCTACCGGTGATCTTTGGCCTCACACCCTCCAACCGATGTGACTCCAGCCGCCACTCACCCCCCGGCCATCCTCACCTTGCCGGCGTGCCTCCCTGTCACAACCATCGCATTCCCCTTGTTGGTCTCCTTCCTTCATGGATACATGTTGGAACCAGGTTCTTCAAAGCATGATTTGGTGTATGGTTTGTGTTTGTTGTCAATCCTCAGTGGAAGTTCAGGGTGTGAACCAACAAAGCGATCCTACCGTTCAGGAAGAAAACAGTAGTGAAGGTGGCGCTGTTTCCCAGTGTTTGCCAAATTTTTGGGGCTGAAAATCCGTAAATAAAGTAAAGTGTTTTTGGCAAAGATACTTGCGCGCCGAGCTCTTGGAGGATGAAAGACTTGCGCGCCATATGTTTTTGAGGATCAGAACATCAAAATTTGGCTAAGGAAGGAAGGTCGCGCAAGTGTTGGTTGGGTCGCGCAAGTAACTTGCGCGACAGAGGATCTGGAGACAGGACTTGCGCGCCGTCGAGGGACTTGTGCGTCGCCGCGCAGGGGGTCCAGTTTGCCTATAAATACTGGACCACCCCTCCTCATTTCAAACGGAGTTCAAGGCCGAGATATTGTTCGAGCTCTCGTCGCGCAGGTGGTAGAGTCGCGCAGGTGGTTGTTTTGTCGCGCAAGTAGAGTTTGCGCGCCGGTGTTTGGCTGTTCTCCCAAGGCAGTTTGGAAGAGAAAGGAAGTGGATCGCGCAAGTTTTTAGATCAAGAAGGCAGTGTCGCGCAGGTGCTTCAGTGTCACTTGCGCGCCAGTTTAGTCTTGCGCGCCTGAGACTTGCGCGCCGCCGGGAGACTTGCGCGCCGCCGGGAGACTTGCGCGCCGGGCTTGAAAAGGAGACCTAGACACTGTTGAAGCACGCCTGCCTTGCTGGAGCTGCACGAAAGCCGAGAAACTACTCGGTTCATTCGAGGAAAAGTGATATTCTTCTTCTGGTGAGAATCGGACTTCAATAGAGCATCTACATTCAACAAAGGATGCACTCTTATGCAAATGAAGAAGAGACCTACACGTCTATAAACTGAGTGGGACTTCACCAACGGCAGTGAGCCAGGGGGAGTCAACGGGAGTGACCCGAGGGACGCAGTGAGTTATCCCTGAACTATTGTAAAGGCAGTGAGCCTGGGACAGGGTGTCTGTACCCGAACTTTTGTATCCGCAGCTAGTGAAGTATAGTGGATTTAGGTACGACCGGCAACCTGTCGGCGTATGCTCCTTGGACGTAGCCCTTAGTGGTGAACCAAGTAAAAATGATTGTGTCTTCTCTGTGCGTGTGAATGTTTACTTTTTGATCGTAATCATCATACAGGTTCAACAAGTTCCTACCAACGTGGGAACAAGATCCAACAAATTAAAAGAAAAAGTGGTCACCCTGATTCACCCCTCCCCTCTCAGGGTGTCCCGGGGTCCTTCAATACACACAGCCAAAGGCCTCTCCCTTCAGTAGGTGTCCCTACCTCGGCCCACTTGACTGGACGCAATTCCCTAGTCTCCCCTTGATGCATTTTTCCGTTGACCCCCCTTGCTACGTTTTTCTGGCCAGCCCCTGCCATTGGGATATGCATGCTCCCAGCCACCCCGCAAACCTCCTTTCCCAGCGTGACCCCTTTGTTGTCCCTCAGTCATTGTGAAATGCATAAAGACCCCCCCCCCCCCGACTATGTCGACCAGCTCTTCTGTCAACTGCTCCAGCCTTCATGCCACAATTGACGACATTGGTGAACTTCCCCGTGCATCGCAGCACAATGAAAGACTGTTCACCCATTCATGTGGTCCAACTGGTTGAGCACGTCTCTGCGCCGAGGTGAGGTTTGTGCTGTTTCTTGATTGGATTATTTGAAATCAACTTTTATGTGTTTTAAGTTATTTTTGTGGTTGTTGTAGCATGTTGTCAAGGTAATTATGTTATGCTGAGGTCATCGACATGCGCATGTTTATGCTCCTGTGCAAGGTGTGTCGTGTCATGGTGTTTGGACTATGAGTCGAGGTGGGTCCCCTACTACACCTACCATTATATTTATAATTTATTAATTTCTTGATATTACATTTATTTTAAATTAATGGTAAATAATATGAAATAATTAGTTTTAGAATTAATGTTTGTAGTGAAAGAGAGTAGTTTCCTCTTTGTGCTGGAATAATCTGAAAATGTTTATTAAATGTGCATTCTAAGTGTTCATAAAATGCTCTATTATCCATTGTAATTGTGCCTTAGTTATAAAATGGTGATTTTGTTTTCTTAAATGGTCTTCTAAGTGGTTTTTATCTTTAAAAGTAACATGTGTTGGTTCTTTTGAAAATGGGATGGGGTTGAATAGTTGGTTAAGGTCCATTTGGCACTTTAATAAAATAAATTATTTTGAAAACTCTCTGAGTGACTCGAGGGTGATCTTGTAGTGTACATCGATTGTGTGAGTTGTTGTGTGTGTTGTTCGTGCATCGTGATTGGTTACTTGATTGACATTTTGACACACCCCTCTTTTCATTTAGTACTCAGAATAGGAACCTAACATAGTAAGTGAATTTTATGTGAATGATTGTTTCACTAGTTTAGACTACGAACTGGCCTGTGACCCTTAGTACAAATTTTTATCTGTTAGGGGATTGGGCCCCTCAGTTAGCCCAGGTAGGGAAATAATGAGCATTTGGGTGTTATGATGTCATCGAGAGTAGGCGTGCCTTTAGGATGAGTCACCTGAATAGTATGTTCAAGATTGTTCATGAGCTCCTAGGTTCGACCCATGTCTAATGGATTTCAGTTGCGTGCAGTGATGAATATGATGCTTGTATGTATACCTGTATTACCCTGGTTGTGTGATTACAATTGTGACTTCTTGTATTCTTTTTCTTTTTGGAATGTGGTGGGCTGGTTTTGACTAGTTTTCTAAAAATGGATTTCAAATAAAAGTGTTTTATTGTCTTTGTGCAAATCTGAAAATATAAACATCACTTTCCCTTTGAAAAATATATTAGCACCAATGAAAGGAATCGAATTTTGTAAATGAATAATGGAAATTGTTTGTGCTTTAATATCAAGTGAAATATTTAGAAAAACTTACTTTTTTAAATTGTAGCTCAAACTTGGAATTAGTGAATTCTTTATTCAATGGTTGTGCTTTGTAAATAGATTGTTGGGCACACTTACAAAGTTTTAATACTAACACCTATCATGTTTTATAGTTTTCAATTTTGTTTCAGGTTTGACTCGAGCATGTTCTCTACGAGAGAGAGTTGTTTGTTGATTGGAGAGTGACTCTCGGGGTCACAAGGAGTTTTGGTCATGGTCAGGTTAGTGTGTTGTCGTTGGTCATTCTTTTTTTTTTGTCATTTATTCACTTTGCATTGTTCTACATTTTCTAATAATTTATTTATTTTCATAGGGTTCAATCATTTTCACTCAGTCCCTATTGAGGCCCGACCACTTGTCACCAGCCTGGGAGGATTGGGAATGACTCTAATACCATTTTGTCCTGAACCTGCCTGGGTCGACCCCGAACCGTTCACCCTAGCCAATCCTTATTTTATTATTTCTTTGTCCTTATATGAATTTTTTTGGGGTTCTGTTTGAGCCCCAAACAATTTTTTTGGAGATTATTCTAAAAAGTATGCACTTTTGAGTAGATGTCATTAGGCGCATTGGTAGATCAGATTTTGGAAACCCCGTATGACTTCTCCCAGGAAACTGTGCAACCCATCCGTCTTAAAAATAATGAGTAATTTTTTTAATTTTTCGTTTTATTTATAATTTTGTTTTTGTTAATAATTTTAGTATTATTAGAATGACGTGACTACTTTTATTATTTTTATTTTTATCATTTTGATTATTAATATTTTGATTATTATTACTATTAATATTTGGGCTGGTGCGGGGCACCGCACGGCTAGCGGAAGTCGTGCGGTTGGCACGGGAACCTATGTGATTACGAATTTTGAATGGACCAAATAAAATAAATTGAATGATTTGAAACAAGAAAATTTAGTTAAATAAATAACTTACCATAGTAATGATAATATTATTTTGTCATAAATAATGATATTATATTATAATTGAAGAATTGTTATTATTAAAATTATTATTTTTATCATTTTTATATTATTGTTAAAGTTTTTTTTATTATTATTATATGTATTATTATTATTGATATTAATATTAATATTAATATTATATATTAAATTTATTATTATTATTAAGAATATTATTATTATTATTATTTTGTATTTCCTTTTTTTTTCTTTTTTTTCCTCCCATCCCTTGCTCTCTCCCTCTCTGTGTGTGCGGTGCGACCAGGCCCCCCGGACACGTCCCTCTGTGCATCATCCTCCCAATGCGGTGGTCTAGTTTCCACCCTCTTCCCCCGGCCTCAATTCTACCTCTACCTTCTATCGACGCTCTCTAGACTCACACCCTCAGCCGATGCTCACCCCCCCCCCAGCCAGCCTCACCTCTCCGACGCACCTTCCCATCGCAACTACCACATCCCCTAGTTGTCCTCCTTCCGTCGTGAAAACCCACAACAAGCTGCCTCTTCCTCCAGCCGGCGCACCTCCCTTGGCCCGCATGATCGGATGTGACGCCCCATCTCCCCTTTCTATGTTTTTCTGATGACTCCCCTTGCTGTATTTTTTCAACCATCCCCTGCCGGTGCGACGTGCATGCTCCTAGTCGACCCGCAAACCTTTTGTTCAGCCTCATAGTCCTTGCATGACCCCTTTTCCGTCCCTCAGTCATTGCACATGGAACCGTGGCCCCTCAGATACATTAAACTACTTCTATATCTAATGTACCATCCTTCACACCAAATTTGACGACATTAGTAACCTTCCCCAAGCATCACAGTGCCATGTCGGACCATTCACCCAATCATGTGGCTCTGATGGTCGAGCACATCTCCACACTGAGGTGAGGTTTGCGTTGTTTCTTACTTGGATTATTTTAAATCTAATTTTATGTGTCTTTAGTTATTTTTTCGGTTGGTATAGAGTGTTGGAAAGGTAATTATGCAATACTGCGGTCATTAGTGTTCGCGTTCTTATGCACCTGTGCAAGACGTGTCGCGTCATGGTGTTTGGACTATGATTTGAGGAAGTTCCCCCACAAAACTTTCCATTATATTTATAATTTACTAATTTCTTGATATTCCATTGATTTTAAATTAATGGTAAATAATATTAGATAATTTGTTTTAGAATTAATGTATGTTGTGAAAGAGATTAGTTTCATCTTTTTGATTTAATTGTTTAAAAATGTATATTAAATGTGCATACTAAGTGTTGATAAAATTCCCCAATGACCTTTATAATTGTTTATTAGTTATAAAAAGGCAATTTTGTTTTCTTAAATGGATTTCTAAGTGATTTTGTGGATTTAAAAGTGGAGTATGTTTTTTGTTTTGAAAAAGGGTTGGTATTGAATATTTAGTTAAGGACCATTTGGAACATTAATAAAATAAATTATTTTAAAAACTCTCTTTGGAGTGACTCGGGGGTGATCTTGTTGTGCACGTCGATTGTGTGACTTGTTGTGTGTGATTTTCATGAATCTTGATTGGTTACTTGATTGAAATTGTTGACTCACCCCTCTTTTCATTTAGTACTCGTCATGGGAACCTGACATAGTAAGTGAATTTTATATGAACGATTACTGCACTAGTTTAGACTACGCACTAGCTAGTGGCCCTTAGTACAGACTTTTCTTTACTAGTGGCCCTCCACGTCACCCCAACCCCTTTCCTTTACTTCGTTTTGACCTGAAATCCCATCCAATGCCTGGGATTTTCCACTACAGGGATTAGGGTTCCAGAAGAATCTAGAGCCTTCTCTACATATGCTAGTTACGCCTCCACCTGCTCCGCATCCGCCTAATCCTCCTCCGTCGGTTCATCCTCACTCACCCTCAGCCTTCTATTCCTACGACTCCTCCACTTTGGTTCCTAGGGTTCCCGGTCACGATACCCCTCCACTATTTCCTACAGTTTCCACATAACACCTAAATCATCCTGCTCTATATTTCTATCCTCTTTGACTTCGGTTCCTCCTAGCGATTACTCTCATATCATCCTACAGTCCCCACCTAGCAACGCCAGCATTGTGCTCTAGCTAACTACTTAAAACAAATACTTCCTCAATGTCAAAGTAATCTCATTCCATCGAATCAAACCCCCTATGACTCACGATTTCCATCGAGTCTTCCTATGGTACCCACTAAATTTTTTCCATTGTATCTGCCACCCCCTGCAACCCGATCAGGAATTTCATCACAGTAGACCTACTCCCACGTCTACAGTATTCGTCTATTTCTACTAATGACTTTTGGCCGACGTGCTGCTCTCCCACCAACTATTACCAGATTCTCTTTAGCTTCTCTGGCACATCCACTGTCCGTCAACAAAATATTCATCTATTCCTTAGAAGAAATTTGGACATGTCATTCCACATATAGTAAATTGTTCTTCCATACTTGTCTATACTTTAATTTTTTTGACATTTTTACATTTTTCCCCACTGTATTTTATCTGTCTCCAGTAATTCATTCTTCCATTCAACAAAAACTATATTTTGAAGCAGTTATTTATGGTCTGTGTCTCATTGGTGAATCGTATGAATCTTTTATTGTTTTCAATGAAAATAAAGGTTATGTAATACCCCCCAAATGTTTATAGCTATAGCATTTTTATTAATGGGATTTTCTAAACCAAGGATATTGAGAAAGGTATGTGCTTAATTACAGATAATAGTTTGGAGCAGCGGGTCATTTTATTTTGATTCATGTTCTACCTAATTCGACGTTATCCATGATTTGTAAATTTTTTGTATGTTTCATGATAATTGTAATGGTTCCCAATGTCATTATGGAAGAGGTTTTGAATCTCCAGGTAGATGATATTGCAGCCTGATTACCAAAGAAAGTAAAACTGACGGGATAGTTAAATTTCAAATTCCTTTTCAACACTTGATCCATATTATTAAAATACATGAAACTTCTTTAGATCTACTCATCTCAAGGTTATAATGGTACAATACTTTCTTCTAAATGCATTTAAAGACTCAAAAATTATTTCATTAGAGGAAATAAAGTGGCATATATGAAATGAAGCTGTTATATAAGATAGAAAACATATATATAATTTTCCTTTCAATCATTTAATTTATATTATTCCTTTTATATATATACATTAATCTTATTCTCATTATGCACTACTATTTTTTCTGTTGTCAATGATCAAAGATGTTGATCATATCAGTGGAATAGACGGGCAATGTAAATTCAATCATCCTTCAATCCTACCATACATCATAGGTATAGGATGACTTATATTTGTTGTTCCTGAAGGAAAGTGAATGATTAATAGAGAAATTTTAAATTATGTGTAAATTCATACTATAATTCATGATTCAATTGTTATATGATGTATAATTACTAGATATTTTTCATTTTTGGGGGTTTTGATGTGTTAATTATGTTGATTTTAGGAAATGAGTTTGCAATGAAGAACATGTTTTTGGATGGGAAAGTGATGGATTAACTTCTTGAGATATACCAATCTCAGGGATATAAAGGTACCATGCTTTTTTATAAATGCATTTCAAGACTCACAAATTATTTCATTAGAGGAAAAAAATTTCATATATGAAATGAAACTGTTATATAAGATAGAAAACAGAATTATAATTTTACTTTCAATAATTTTATTTATATTATTCTTTTGATTTATTTACATTAATCTAATTATCATTATGCACTACTATTTTTTCTATTATCAATGAGTAATTATATTGATCATATCAATGGAATAGAAGGGAAATTTAAATTCAATAATCCTTTAACCCTATAATCCATCACAGGTAGAGGTTGACCTATATTTTCTTTTCATCAAGGCAAGTGAATGATTACCAAAATAATTTGAAATTATGTGTAAATGCATATTATATTTTTTAATTCGTTTGTTGTATGATGTAGACTTTCCGGATATTTTTCCTTTTTTGTATTTTTGATGTGTTAATTTTATTGATTTCAGGAAATGAGTTTGCATCGAAGAATAAGTTTTTGGATGGTAAAGTTATGGTTCAGTTGAACCCCCTATGAATCATGATTTCCATCGGGTCTTCCTATGGCACCCACTAAAGTTTTTCTATGGTATCCTCCAAGACCTAAAACTAGGTCAGTAATTTCTTCACAGTCGACCTACTCTCACATCTGTAGTATCTGTCTCTTTCTACTAAAGAATTTCGGCCAATGTACTGCTCTCCCAGCAACTATTACCAAATTATCTTTAGCTTCTCTGTCACATCCACTATACATCAAGATAATATGCTTATATTCCTTAGAATAAATTTCAATGGGACATTCCACATATATTAAATTGTTCTTCAATACTTGTCTATACTTAAATTTAATGACTTTTTTACATCTGTCCCCACTATTTTTTATCTGTCTCCAGTAATTCATTCTTCCATTAAACAAAAACTATATTTTGAAGCAGTTATTTATAGTATGTGTCTCATAGGTGAATTTTTTGATTCTTTTATTGTTTTAGATGAAAATAAAAGTTATGTAATACCCCCCAAATGTTTATAGCTATAGCATTTTTATTGAAGGGATTTTCCAAACCGAGGATCTTGAAAAAGGTATGTGCTTAATTGAAAATAATAGTTCAGAGCAGTGGTTCATTTTATTTTAATACATGTTCTACCTAATTCTATGTTATCCATGATTTTTACATTGTTTTTATGTTGCATGATAATTGTAATGGTTCCCAATGTGCTTATGGAAAGGGGTTTGAATCTCTAGGTAGATGATATTGCATCCTGATTACCGAAGAAAGTATAACTGATGTGATAGATAAATTTCCAATTCCTTTTCAACACTTGATCCATATTCTAAAACGACATGAAACTTCTTGAGATATACTCATCGAAAGGTTATAAAGGTACCATAATTTCTTCTAAATGCATTTAAAGACTCACAAATTCTTTTGTTAGAGGAAAAAAGGCAGTATATATGAAATGAAACTATTATATAAGATAGAAAACATATTTGTAATTTTTCTTTAAATAATTTAATTTATATTCTTCTTTTGATTTATTTACATTAATATTATTCTCATTATGCACTACTGTTTTTATTTTGTCAATGGGAAATGATGTTGATCATATCTGTGGAATAGATGTGCAATGTAAATTCAATCATCCTTTAATCCTACCATCCATCATTGGTACATAATGAACTATATTTGCTGTTCCTGAAGGTAAGTGAATGATTACCAGAGAAATTTTAAATTACATGTAAATTCATACTAAAATTCATGATTAATTTGTTATATGATATAGACTTACTGGATATTTTTCCTTTTTGGGGGTTTTGATGTGTTAATTCTATAGATTTTAGGAAATGAGTTCACATTGAAGAACATGTTTTTGGATGGGAAAGTGATGGTTTAACTTCTTGATATCTACTCACCTAATGGTTATAACGGTACCATCCTTTCTTCTAAATTCATTTCAAGACTCACAAATTCTTTCATTAGAGGAAAAGAAGTGTCATATATAAAATGAAACTCTTATATAAGATAGAAAACAGATTTATAATTTTTTTTTCAAGCATTTTATTTATATTATTCTTTTGATTTATTTAAATTAATCTTATTCTCATTATGCACTACTATTTTTTCTTTTTTCAATGATTAATGATGTTGATCATATTTGTGGAATATAATGGAAATGTAAATTCAATCAGCCTTCAAACCTACAATCCATCACATGTAGAGGTTGACCTATATTCGACGTTCCTAAAGGAAAGTGACTGATTACTAAAGAAATTTGAAATTATGTGTAAATTAATACTATAGTTTTTGATTAGTTTGTTGTATGATGTAGAATTACTAGATATTTTTCCTTTTTTGGGTTTTTGATGTGTTAATTTGATTGATTTTAGTAAATTAGTTTGCATCGAAGAACAAGTTTTTTGGATGGAAAAGTGATGGTTCAGTTGAACCCCCTCTGACTCACGATTTCCATTGGATCTTCCTATGGTACCCACTAAATTTTTTCTATTGTATCCTCCATGACCTGAAACCTGGTCAGGAATTTCTTCACAGTCGACCTACTCCCACATCTGCAGTATTTGTCTCTTTCTGCTAAAGACTTTTAGCAGTTGTGTTTCTCTCCTAGCAACTATTACCGGATTCTCTTCAGCTTCTCTGGCACATCCACTATCTGTCAACATAATATGATTTTATTCCTTAGAATAAATTTTTGATTAGATGTTCCACATGTAGAAAATTTTTCTTCCATACATGTCTATACTTTAAATTTTATGACTTTTTACATCTATCCCAACTATTTTTTATCTTTCTCCTATAATTCATTCTTTTCTTCAACAAAAACTATATTTTGAAATAGTTATTTATGGTATGTGTCTCATAGGTTAATTTTATGATTATTTTTTTTTTATGAAAATAAAAGTTATGGAATACCGCCAAAATTTTATAGTTACAACATTTTTATTGAAGGGATTTTCCAAATCTGGGATCTTGAGAAAGGTATGTGCTTAATTGCATATAATAGTTCTCGGAGAAGCGGGTCATTTTATTTTGATGAATGTTCTACCTAATTCGATTTTATCCCTGATTTGTACATTTTTTGTATGTTTCATGATAATTGTAATGGTTCCCAGTGTGCTTATGGAAGAGGTTTTGAATCTCCAGGTAAATGATATTGCAGCCTGATTACCAAACAAAGTATAACTGATGTGATTGAAAAATTTCTAATTCCTTTTCAATACTTGATCCATAATATTAAACTACATAATACTTCTTGATATATAATAATATCAAGGTTATAAAGGTACCATACTTTCTTCTAAATTCATTTAAAGACTCTAAAATTAATTCATTATGGGGAAAAAAGTGGCATATATGAAATAAAACTACTATATAAGATAGAAAAAATATTTTTAATTTTATATTCAATAATTTAATTTATATTCTTCTTTTGATTTATTTGCATTAATCTTATTCTCATTATGCACAACTATTTTTTCTATTGTCAATGAGCAATGATGTTGATCATATCAGTGGAATAGATGTGCAATGTAAATTCAATCATCCTTCAATCCAACCATCAATCATAGGTACATGATGACCTATATTTTTTGTTCCTAAAGGAAAGTGACTAATTACCAGAGAAATTTTAAATTATGTGTAAATACATACTATAATTCATGATTCATTTTTTATATGATGTAGGCTTACTGGATATTTTTTTTAGATTTTAATGTGTTAATTCTACTAATTTTAAGAAATGAGTTCTCATCGAAGAACATGTTTTTGGATGGGAAAGTGATTGTTTAACTTCTTGATATCTACTCATCTCATGGTTACAAAGGTACCATACTTTCTTCTAAATGCATTTCAAGACACAAAAATTCATTCATTAGAGGAAAAAAGTGGCATATATGAAATAAAATTGTTATATAAGATAGAAAACAGATTTATAATTTTCCTTTCAATCACTTTATTTATATTATTATTTTTATTTATTTTCATTAATCTTATTCTCATTATGAACTACTATTTTTTCTGTTGTCAATGAGTAATGATGTTGACCATATCAATGGAATATAAGGGAAATGTAAATTCAATCAGCCTTCAACCCTACAATCCATCATAGGTAGAGGTTGACCTATATTTTCTGTTCCTAAAGTCAAGTGATTTATTAGAAAAGAAATTTGTAATTATGTTTAAATTCATGCTATAATTATTGATTCATTTTTTGTATGATGTATACTTACTGGATATTTTTCCTTTTTTGTGTTTTTGATGTGTTAATTTGAATGATTTCAGGAAATTAGTTCACATCTAGGAAAAAAAATTTGGATGGTAAAGTGATGGTTCAATTGAAGTTAGTACCTGTAAACCCTTCACTGCTTCATATGTAAGAATATCCAATTTTGAAAACTAATTTTTTGTTTGATAATTTCATCTCTAAATGTGACGGATTTAATAATGTTCATGTTTGGGAAACCGGTATGGCTCTTTACTTTGATATTTGATTTTATAACTGGGACTGTTATCTTTTAATGTATTTTTTTCATTGTTGGTTGAAGATAACATCATGTTTCACTTTATTAATCCTACTACATACATTATAGTCTTCTGTTATATTAGCATCATCTTTAAGTCTCTATATGTATTTTAATGGATTATTGCCACTTTTTTATAACAAAACATTTATGGTTCCAAAACTATAGGATGCCTTATTTTTTTTTATTATGGGAAATTTTAAGATCTTTATCTGAAATACTCTATTTTATCCTCCCCCAATGTCCCTCTCCATACTCTATATACTTACATATGTACATATGAATGTGTGCATGCATGAATGTATTTATTACAACCTTCCATGCCAATATATTTTCATTTTTAGTGCATATGAAGAATCATGAAATGGAATTTAAGGACTCAATTTTTTTTAATTGACAAAAAAGAACAAACGAGAACAAATTCTTTTGTTAGAGGAAAAAAAGTTTCATATATGAAATGAACCTGTTATATAAGATGAAAACATATTTATAATTTTATTTCCAATCATTTTATTTATATTTTTCTTTTTATTAATTTATATTAATCTTATTCTCAATATGAACTAATGTTTTTTCTATTGTCAACGAGCTATGATGTTGATAATATCAGTGGAAAAGATTGGAAAAAATGTAAATTCAATCAGCCTTCAATCCTTTCATCCATCACAGGTATAGGATGGCCTATATTTTCTATTCATAAAGGAAAGTGATTTATTACCAGAGAAATTTAAAATAATGTGTAATATCATACTATAATTTTTTATTTGTTTGTTGTATAATGTAGAATTACTGGATATTTTTTCTTTTTTGGGTTTTTGATGTGTTAATTCTAATGATTTCAAGAAATGAGTTCGCATCAAAGAATAAGTTTTTGTATGGGAAAGTGATGGTTCAGTTGAAGATATTACATATAAACCCTTCACTAATTTATATGTAAGATTATCCAATTTACCAAAATGATTTTCTATTTGAGATTTTCATCTCTCGATGTGGTGGATTTAAAAATGCTCATGTTTGGGAAAATGGTATGGCTCTTTACTTTTCTGTTTTAATTCATGACTAGGACTCTTTATCTTTTAATGTATTATTTTTATTGTTGGTTGAAGATAACATCATATTTCACTTTATTTAGACTACTGGAGCCATTATATACTTCTGTTCTATTAGCATCACCTTCAAGTATTTGTATGGAATTTAATGGATTAATGTCACTTATTTATAACGAAATGTTGATGGCTTCTGAAGTGTAGGATGCCTTATTTTCTTTATTATGGTAAATTGGAATATATTTATCTGAAAAAATATATTTTTTTCCTCCCCTAATTCCCCAATCCATACCCTCTATACTTACATATGAATGTGAGCATTCATGCATGTATTTATTCTAACCTTTCATGCCAATATGTTTTCTTTTTTAGTGCATATGGAGAATCATGAAAAGAAATTTAAGGACTCAAAATTGATTGACTTGACAATCAAGAACATTGATGAAAATTTCATTCATAGTGGCCTCCAATGTCTTTCTCTACCCTTTTAAAGATGAATATTCCTCCAATGATAATGCACACAAATAGTTTGGTTGTCCAAAGTTTTTATATTTTATCTCTAGAAACTCTTACTATCACTTTGTCACATTTATTGATAACATTCTGGATGCTTCAGTTTTGGTGGCTTCAGATATGAACTCACTCTTATACTTGAAAAAATAGTATTCCATGTCATCACTGAAGATTAAACATATGTTTAAATGCATTAATGGTTCACACTGAACCCAATTACCAATACAACTATATCAAATAAAGGAATTCACCAGTTTGACTGGTTAACTAGACAGAATTTTCTGGTGATGAAGCAGTATAGAGTCATAATGGCATCAATAATTACTCTCATGGGAACCACATTCACAGGGCCAACCTAAGTGAGACTACTCCATGAGTCTTTGCGTTGATATTTCAAGTTTAGAGTCTCATGTACATTTCATTTCTCAACCATCTCCACATATATTTTCCATATGTAATTAGATGTAATGGCTTGAATTTTCTTCCCATGAGTATATGTTTGTAAAACAAAAATCATTATGATTAAATGGAATGATAATTGGAAAAAGAGTTCTGTATATTTGGTTTGCAGCCTTTTCTAATTTCCCTCTCCATTTCTCTTTTAGATTTACTAGAAAACAAGCTCTAATGTGTAAGTGGTTATGTGCTTTAAACTTTGTAGAAACAATATTAATTTACCTTTCTTATTGAATGATATTCTTGAAATTTGACATGAATTTAGTAGTAATGTGATTATATTCTTATAATTACTGTTACATTTAATGAAATTTAACCATTTCTTCATATTCCAAACACTACATGGTTAAATTACTTACAATCACTTTCCCTATGATTATTTCATAATACTACAATCACTTTACTTGAAATGTGCCTAACAACCCTAATTTTTTTATAGGTTAAGAGAATATTACTAGTAGGAAAAGGGTAAAAATTTGTTGATTTATTTGACCTTTCAACCAAATGTTAGTACAATTATGTTACTTTACTTTCCTTATTGATAATTTGATGATAAATTATGCTCTAAAGTATGATATATTCATTTGTTTCTTTAATAATTAAGAGTTTCATGTGGGTTTATGTTTTTTAAATATGATCTCCAAGTTGATGTGACTTTAATTTTAGTTTTTTAGTGTTATATTTTACTAAATATTCTGTTTTGAACAGATTTTTCAATCCATGAGAAGGTATTATGTTTATATGATTATGTTGTGATTCAGTGTGATTTTTCTCCATTATGGGATATTCATTTTAGGGGAAAAGTCAATGGATCTCCATAAAGATGCAAATGTGTAGATCAATGGGTCATGTCTTTGAGATTCCAGAAGTAATTCAATTTTTCTCATCTCGGCATAGTGGAGAACATAAATATTGATGAATGTACATGGGCTAATGGAATGAATTTCTTAAATTTACAAGCATAGAGGAGAAACATAAGATACATGTTTCATTTATAGATCAAGGAGGTTTGATCCTGGTATTTATTTTACCAACGAATTCATTAGTAGGATAAGATGTATTGTTAATGAATTAGTAAATTTGTATTGTTTACAATTAAAGGGGTAATTGATATTCATAATCATGTTCTTGAGTTTGACTTGATAGTCTATTCACTTTATTTTTATTGATATGCACTTGAAATCGAGATACTGAGCTATATAACAAGTTGAATTCAACTATATTGAGTATCTTATCAGCTTTATCGAGTATTTAATGACATTATTAAACAAATTGATATTTTAATATATAAATTAATGATAAATTATATTTATTATTTTATAAAATTTACAAATTCCTTTTATATGTTTTTTTAATTCATATACTTTAGTAATGCTTAAATGGGTGGGTTGGATTTGTTCATTTCAAAAATCAAATAAAATATGAAGTTTGAAAACCAATATTTGATAGAGTTTGAGTTGAGTATTGATTGTGAGATTTTGAGTTGTGTATTGAGTTTTAGATGAATCTCAAGCTATATTACTATAATGTATCACTCTACTCAATAAAAATACATCCCTTGTATATAGTAGGAGTTTTTTTGTTGTTCTTTTAGTTTGTGTATGTTCAATTTCAAATATATTTTTTTAGCGTGCATGTTTTAAAAATTTAATGCTTCCATTTCCTTTTTTTTGTGATGGATTAAATTAAACATTCTAAACATGTTTGGAAAATTCAGTTTTTTTTGGTTTTTAAATAAATTTAATAAAATTTCAAATATTTGTAAATTTCTAATAATTCATGTTATTTTTATTATATCATTTTTGATATTTGAAAGGTGTTCATTCATTATTTATTGGTAAATATCACTGTAATATGTAGTAACAAGCCAACTACAAGGATATATTATGCATTATGTATCCTTTGTAATGTACAGTTTAATTTTTCTACATATAACTATTTTTTATTATGATAATTATTAATCATAATTATCAAGATTTTAAATGTCAATTTCAATGTTATTTTCATTAATTTAATTCAAATATCCATTCTGAAAATAATATTTTATTTTTTATAGATTCTTCTATATATTTTCAAATGTATTGACACAAAATGTAATCTATTATCATAATGATGTCTATATTTTTTCTAATTGTATTCTAAAAATAAGTATCATTATTTTTTTTATTTTAAAATATTGAATTTTCATGTTCATTATTAACATTTAAATGTAGTATTGTCTTCTTAAAAAATCATTTTACCATATCAATGTGTGAACGCATAATCTACGAATTTTGTTATGTAACTGTGAGAATGCACAGGCGAGTACTAGTTATTTTAAAAACTCTCTTTGGAGTGACTCGGGGGTGATCATTTTGTGTATGTTGATTGTGTGAGTTGTTGTGTGTGATGTTCATGCAATGTGATTGGTTACTTGATTGAAATTGTTGACTCACCCCTCTTTTCATTTAGTACTCTACATGGGAACTTGAAATAGTAAGTGAATTTTCTATGAATGATTTCTGCACTAGTTTAGACTACGTACTAGCTAGTGGCCCTTAGTATGGAGTTCGCTCTGCAAGGGGATTGGGCCCCTGGATTAGGCCAGGTAGGGAAATACATAGCATTTGGGAATTATGAATTCATCGAGAGTAGGCATGCCTTCAGGATGAGTAACATGTATAGTACATTCTAGATTGTTCATGTGCTCCTAGGTTTGACTTGTGTCTATTGGATTTCTATTGTGTGTGATGATGAATATGATGCTTGTATGTATACCTAAATTTCCTTTGTTGTGTGATTACTATTGTTCCTTCTTGTATTTTTTTTATTCTTGGAAAGTAGTGGGTTGATTTTGATAAGTTTTCTGAAAATGGATTTCTAATACAATTGTTTTATTCTCTTTGTGAAAATAAGAAAATATAAAAATTAATTTCCTTTGAAAATTCTATTAGCACTAAATAAAGGAATCTAATTTTGAAAATGAATAATGGAAATGGTTCGTGCTTTGATTTTATATAAAATATTTAGAAAAATATTACTTTTATAAATTATAACTCAAACTTGGAATAAGTGAATTCTTTATTTAATGGTAGTTCCATGGGAATAGATTGTTGGGAATGCCTATTGAGTTTTAATACTCATGCCTATAGTGTTTTCTTGTTTTTAGTTTTGTTGTAGGTTCGACCTGAACTTGTTCTCCATGGGTGAGAGTTGGTTTTGGATCTCAGAGTGAATCTTAGGGTCACGTGGAGTTATGGTCATGGTCCGGTTAGTTTGTTGTTATTGGTTGTTCTTTTTTCGTTTAATCACTTTGAATTATTCTAATTTTTCGGCTAATTTATTTATTTTCATTGGGAGAAATCACTCTCATTCATTCTCTATTGACTCCCTGACACTTGTCACCATCCCAGGAGGATCGGGAACACTACTCAGGCCTTGCCACAGATCAGCTTGAGTAATCAGTTTGGGGCTAACTTGGACTGGTTTGTGGAAAACCCTACATCTTAGAGGTCATTTTTTTATCATAATACTATCCTTTCAAGGATTGAGGAGTAATCCAAAGGTGGATTCTCATTGAATATGTATAACTCTTAACTGAGTAATTTAAATATAATTTCTTCTTCTAACTCCTATAATTATATATTATTCATTTTAAAATAATTAATTTAGTATCTTAAATATATTAAATTGTTATTATGATGATGTATCAAAAAATTTCCACCTCTTTTCTATCAAATGGTAAATGTGATGCATCGCCTGTGCGTACGTGTGGAATACCATATCCCTGTAGCGATATGATTCGTTTTCCATAACCATAATTCATGGTTGGTTCCAAGGATATATTTAATGTTTATATATGATATTTATTATTATTTTATTTTTTTAATTATAATATCTTAACAACCTTTTTATGTTTCCAGCTAATGGAAAATGATAACATCGCTCGTGTGTACATGTGGACTATAACCTCCATGAAGTGATGTGATTTGTTTTTCATTTATATTTTATATGGAAGATAATGGAGATATATTCAATGAATATATATGAAAATTATGATTTAATAAATATTTTTAAAATATTAAATATCATTTAATTTTCATTCATTCTGACCATTGAAAATTCGAAACACCATTTGTCCGTATGTATGTATTATCATCCCCATGAAGTGATGAAATTTATTTGTAATCTATATTTTATGAATTATTATAAAAGTGTATATAATGAATAAATATGATACATATTTTATTATTAATATTCTAGATATTAAAAAACCATGAAAAATGTGCAAGGACCAGAACCATCGAACCAAAACATGCATGGAAAAAGGATTGGTTTTCTCCCAAATGTCCATTTTAAGAAAGAATTGTTAATAAAAATACAATTATAAATTATAAAGGAATGGTAAATTATAATTTATTCATGAATATGGTTTTATAATTTATTTATAAAAAATCATAATTTTCAATTCATGATGTTTGAACATGCACAATGTATGATGAGAACTTGACAAAGATTATCATCACACTGGTCCTACCCTTGTAAAAAATTTCCCATACATACTCTAATAAAATATTCGAAAACACATCAAAAATATATAGGTATTATCATCACATTGGTCCGACCCTTGATACTAGACCTTGATACCAAAGGAACTTCCAATGTGTTTTATCACACAACCCAAGATATAATCGGTCACACCTCACTTGCACCATTATCATAACCTGAAGCACTCACCCATTCTCTCTTTATCTAAAGAAATCACAAGGTTGGTCTAACCCCTCAGTCAGTTTTTGACATATCACCTATCATCTAATCAAGAATACCCGACTCATCTATATCCTAATCCATGTATCAAGAACTTGTCTGTCCCTCCTAACCCATAGATCATATCCCATTTTGATCAAAACTCATGGGGTATCATATATTATCCCATATAAAATGTCAAATTGTGAATCACACACTAACCAATCCACTCTAGCATTTTATATATCTATCTTAGGAATCACATGAAAAATCAATAGCCTAGACATGGAAACTGATTCTCATATGGTATCCACATATGAGACTATCCCCTTGAGAGTCCAAAATCATAGGTTGTTCCTCATTGGTCATCCACATACTAGATTCACCCAATCGAGTTTGGAATTCTCATCCATTAATTTTTTTATAAATGACAACATCATCCTAAATGATCTATATCAGAAAACCATTGTCATATGGTTTGGTTAATTAGAATTCCACAACGAATCTATTTGAAAAAAATTCATATAGGTTGTTGTTGGAACATTAAATAACCCGAACTATATTTTGGTCTAGAACTAATATCAATTTCACCACTATGTGGAATATAATAAAGGAAAACAATTCATGTACTCACCAACTAGGCTCACTATACATCCCATACTAGAGGGACTGTATAGACATCATCATTAAGTATCACTATATAGATCAATAAAACCATTGGAAATAATTAAAATTCACCATGGTTTAGAAGAGTAGAATTCCAAAAAAAAATCTATATAGGGAAACCTCATTTGGGATCTTTAAATTGACAAACCATTTATTAGTGATAAAAATTACCACATTCATGTAGATGTTAGGTGAAAACTACCTACCAAATATGATGCATGTACACAACCACTTTCTAAAGGGAAAATAGTAAAAACAACATAATAAATTATAAAATCTAAAAAATAGAAGTGTGCCATGCTAGATGAGAATCATATGACCATAAAACCATAATAAAATAACAATAATACCCTATCCTTGGTAACCTCTAATACCCATCAGAATTTTTATTCATGATGAAAAAGTCTATAGTTGATCACAATCTCTGACACATTCATATGTCACTTATAGACCATCTCCCTGAATATTAAGACATTAAATAAATTTTGATACATTATTTTATATCATTCAAATAAATTTAAGATACCATTTTATACCATCTTTCCTATAGACCATGGCCACTGAATAGTGTTTGAACTAGAGGAGTCTCCATTGGACCTCATTCACGCCTCCACCTTTGTTAGAGGCTGCTGAATTGCAATGAGGGTCTTGGGTAGTACTGTGGGGAGACTACACCCCCATATTAGAGTGAGAAATAATACCATAAATAAACCAATTATCAACTATATAAAATAAACATAATATTACATAGAAACAATTAACCAAGATCAATAATAAATGAAATGTAGTGGTCCAGAAGACATACAATCTCCCTAGGTACCCACTGGGTAGACCATATATAAAAAAGAATAAAAAGATAAAATAAATATACAATATAGTATACTACATCCCCGAGCCTCACCTCATCTAAATTTCTTGTACCATATAAGTTATATTTCTTTATCACACTATCTTGGGCCTCTTCCCAACATGGACCTACAACTAGTGAAGTCCTCATGGGTACCCAAGTGCCATGGCCTATTGAGCAAGGTGTGAGTACAACTTAGTAGGGGACCAAAAACATGGTATCATACCTATATATTAATATTAGGTATATTTTCAAGTGACATGGTCAGATAAATAAATAAATAAACTATATAAGTGTAATAAAATAACCATTTTCAATCCTTAGGATCTCACACAAAACCCAATATTGACCCAAACATGCTTCGGCAAGTGAAAGAGTTTCTATGAGATGATCATAAAATTTTTCAACAAATATTTGGTCCAGAGATCATTTTTAGGATATTGTACTAGGAAATATCATAGCATTATTCCCATATTACAAATAGGAGGGTCACATCCACTCTCCCTAATTCCAATTAGAATGTCTAAGGTAATTTGAATTCATAGCTCAAAATATTCCTAAGAGTGTGTCATTGGAAATCCAAATCATTCTCATTGGCCACATGGGAGGGTCTCAATCCCTATCTTAGATTCATAGGAGTGTTTCAGAGAACATGAAACCTGTATAAGATGTATGAACGCTAGATCCTAGGGGAATTTCCTAGGAATCACATGTATCTCAATATAACTCAGTGGAAAAGAAGCACACCCCAACATCACATTTCATATTTACCACAACCTCCTTGGGATCACATCCTCGATCTGACATCTAAGGTGACACCCAATATAATAATTTCCTATTTTCAAAAAAAAAACCTCACTATAGTCAACACTTAATTAAGGATTCCACTGTGTTTCCCTAGATCACGTCACAGTATGGACACCCTATACAGTTTCCATCATCTCATTATTGTCTCTCAGGTCAACACCCATTAGTCAAAGGGAATAATTTCCATTGAGTCATCATGGTCTCACCAAGGACTTGTAAGCCTCCTAGTAAAATATCTTGAGGCAAATAACCTCAATTAAAGTCCCTTCCCAAGTTAGTTTTGGTCTGCTCAAACATTGAACTTATCTATCCATATTTAAAGGGTATAACCACTAAGGTAATCCCATCATGGGGGGGGGGAGGAACACTCACCACATGGTCATCTAAAATTTCCCAAAGTTTTTAAGGCTTCTCATGGTTCTGTCATGGCCTACCCAAGCCAATAATTGTCAATTTTTTATCACACTTATACTTGGAGGTTACTAAGGGAACATCCCACTAAGTCCTCTATATCCACTTAAACCATTTAAGTCTCACCCATCATGGTATTTTCATCTTATAGAATACATGTATAATCTAGGCCTTAGCCATCGATGAATAATGAATCAGGCCAGTGCATAAGGGATATCCATGGCCCTTGTCACTTTGTTCTATTTATCTTTTGATTTCATTTAAAATGGAAAATTCCATTAAATTAAAAGGGTCAATCACCCATAGCATGGAGAACACATACCATAATCCATACATATATATAAAAATGAAATTTATATAGGGGTATTATCAAGTGATCACCTACCTCAATCATGAGTTATTAATCTCTAAAAGTTTCTCATCCATCCCCACCAAAGCACGTACAATATCCCATCAAAATTTCAAGAACCTATCTCAAGAAACAATATACAATAATTTTTATTAAAAAAAGTTGGGTCCAAATCCTATTTTTATTAAAAAAGAAAATACCTCTTTTATAATGGGGAGAGGGAGACCCATTATATGACCCAAATGATCAAGAAACATGTATTAATTTCCTTGAGGATTGGAAGCCCAGATATTTTGGGCATGAAGGCCCATTTTTGTCTTGAAGTCCCACCCTTTGAATTGTATTTCTACAGTGCTCATGCTTCTACAGTATTTCCACGGCTATAATAATCACTATAATACCATCCATGGATACAGTGTCACCAGTGATATAGAGTCTTTGATCATATAATAATACTATAATGTCACTTAAGTACCTAAACACCTTGAATTTTGAAACCCCATCCTTTGATGTAATATAATAGGGATATTATGACTATGCCAGATACCAACTACATATCCAATAATTAATTATAAATTATTCAAAAATAATTTTTGAACTCATTTAAGATTTTATAATTTAATTTCAATTCAAACTAAAAATGAATAATTTATGAAAACTCACCGAGCCATACTTTCTCACTAAAACCTTAATCCATGTGGTGTGAACCGCTCTTAGAATGCACCTACCCCTAGGCCATGACATGCCATTAATCAATTTCATATATATTAATTAATTTAATAATTAATATAAATATAAATAATTATGAAAAAATATCTATATTCCCTCAACATATCCAAACCATAACCAATGACATGTTAACTCCCCATGGCATGCTCCCAACACATCCCCACTCCAAAGTCCTAACAATAAGAAACAATTCAATGTGAAATGTTGTTTAATTTAAGATAAAACCCTTCAAAAATACATATGGAAATTTATGTCCATTTAAATGAAATGCTACAACATGAATATATCATATCAGAACATACTCTCACTAGGTCACAAGGAATTCACATCATTGTCGAATTATTACACCAAACATTGGTGGAATCAGAACCAAAACACTAAACTTGGGAAACTAATTCAAAGGAAACCAAAAGAGGAAGGCCAAAGAATAAAGAGGAGGGAAATAACTTGGAATAACTGAAGGAAGACCCTAAAATCACCCGGAAATAAGGGGAAATTTAAATAGGAAGGATAATAGGGTTTTTTTGCTCATGTATGATGGAGGAAGAAAGAAAGAGGGCTCACTCAATTAAGAAACATAAAGGTAAAATTGATAGTTTTCCACTTTTAAGGAAAAACATGGTTTGGACTCATTGATATTTTACCCTTTTCTGCACCATGTTTTAAAAATTGGCCAAGTAAACCCACATTTCATGGTTGGGCCACATGGTTTTCCAAAATTTGAATTAACAATGAAAATTATCACTATCTTAGTATATAACATTTCATATGGTTTGACCGAAATTGTTTGAAAATCATGCCCCAAGTCCTAAGTCCAAACCAATCTGCATGACTTACCCTAGAATCTATATTTCTTCCACCAAAACATGTGAAAACCATGAAATAAAACTATTAGCTTTAGAAAGTGAACTGGAAATAATCCCACTCTTAGGGTGATGCATGATTTCTCTTAAATTGCGCCCACTAAATCATGAACCCTAGTAAAAATCCTAAAAAAACTATTAAAATTCAAATAGAATATTCTAATACTCATTAGATCACCTAATACAAATATTGGTCCTCAAATCATATATAAAAACACCACTTTAAGATACTCAATCTCATAGATTATCAATTAAAATCTTGGTTCTCAAAATGAATCACCCACCAAACTCAAAAAATAAAATTCCCCTAGAATTACATAACTCAAAAAGGTATGGGGTATGAAAAAAAGTAATATTTTGGGGAGAATTTCCACCCCTAAAATTGAATAATTTATTAATTTAGTTATTAATTTATTTTTTTGGACTTGGAGGTGTCTCGAGTTTAATTTTTCAAGGTTTTAGAATTCATAGTGTGATTTATGGTCATCAAACGGTCATCACATTATTATTAAATACCATGTGATGTAATCTTATGTGTGAAATTTCCAATTTAGTTAAAGACACACAACTATCGAATGGTTAGGAAAAATCATGCAACTTAAGTATATATTTTTATGGAAAACCATATGGCCTTATCCTGTGTCTGGTTAGTGGAAACCATGAGAGTTAATCTTAAATGTGAATATTTTAGTTTAGAAATATTTCATGATTAATGCATGGTTAAGATTAACTATGAAATCTAATTATACATGGGGTACCAACTCATTGGATTCCACACAATTTATGCACTTTCAGGAGTAATCATTTTTTCCAACTGTATAGGGTTCACAACATGTATCCAATGGTTGTTTCATGGTTTTCCAAACAATGTGGATAAATCATGAAAGATTCCATGTTTTAAAATTAGTAAAATTACCTAATTCCAAAAAAATTATTTAATCCCCCATAGGGTCCCCTTTTTTCTTACCGTTATAATTCTAGGTCACATAGGAATCTCCCATTCTCATTCCTCCCTTTTACGTAGGCTCAACTATGGATTTATACTATCATTATGACCATTTTTTAGGTATATCCCTTAAAATATTCCAATATCCTTTTCTTTCCCCTTTTACTATTTTTTATGGCCTAATATAGTTGTGGTGACCCATGGATTAGTGTTTCTTGTTTTTTATTTGTGTATGTCCATGTTTTATGGTTATTAATAGACTTTTAAGGAGTGTTTGGACCCTTTGTGTTGTATTAAAACTATTTACATATTATTTAATGATTTTAGGTAGGTTTCCACTTTCATGTTACTTTAAATTTAAATACATTGGTGATTTCTTATTTATAACCCTAAAATTGAAAATTTTAATAATGATACCAAGTGTATCTATTGATGCGTTACTAAAGGGATTTTTATATTTTAATACTCAAAATATTTTTTTTTAAAACCATGCCAAAAATGTTTTTATTTAAATTACAACTCAAGATTTTCCATTAATAAATTGAATTTTCTTTCTTATAAAGAATTTATATTAGATATAATGATGTAACATAATGTTTTAATAAGGTTTTGAAATAGTGGTAATACATGGGTTTTATAATGTTACATTTAATGGATTTAAACATATTTGAAAAGGATTTTGTTTCATGTATATACATTAGCATGTTTTGGTAATTATATACCTTTAAAGTGACCCTGTTCATGTTATTTGTGAAAAATTTAGATATTATATTAACATTTTTTGAAATTTATGAATTTATATGAGCTAGAGGATATATTCATTAATTTTTATTCTTGATAAAAATGTGCTACTTATATTAAGGGTGTTTGGAGGTTCAGTTGTGTTATAATTATTATTTATCATATTTATTACTATATTTCACTTCTAAATTTCAGTACGAGTACTACCACCACATCTCAATCTCTTCTTTCAGGTACATTATGTGGTTAATGATATTTTATTTCAGTTTAAGACGTGTTGGGGACCTTATATAATCTTTATAATCCTTTTTTATTTCATTTAATAAATTATTGGCTACATGAATCGATTATGTGGCTAAATCATCAATATGAATCGTCTATGTGAGAATTTAGAAATATGAAATTAGTTAAGTGGGTGAATGAAATATGTAAATTGGCTATGTGAGAATTTATCCATGAGAAATATTTTACATGGATGAATCATATATGTGAATATTCTATAGGACCATTCAATTACATGAATAAGTTACATGGATGAATCAACTATGTGAATCAGCTACATGATCATTTGGCTATATGAATTCACATGGTTTACTAAAACAGAAGGTGTTTATAAGAATAAATGCATTTAGAATCTGAATTTTGTATTTCCCATTCTATAATGACCTATATCACCATTTTGGTTATTTAAAAAGATGGAAATAAAGGTAATAAAATTATTTTCACCCATTAAAATTTATAACTCATATTTTAAAAGATTTTAACTCTCCACATTAAATATTCCATGGAAAATAGAAAATTAAATGTTTTTAAAAATTGGAATGTTATTTTTTTTGAACTATAACACCTATATTTTAAAAAAAACACCCATACACATGATACTTTGATTTCAGTTAACCTATTGAGTGGATTTTAGGGTATCCAAGAGTTGTGTTAAAATATATGTTTTTTATTTCCTTTGGTATCAAGGAATGGAAATTCTCCAGTATCTTATTTTCAATCCCATATTTAGGTTTTTCATTATTATTATGAAGGTGAGTGATTTTATAAAGAAATTATTTTCTATTTAAATCCTTACAAATTAATCTAATATGGAATTCCAATTTATTTTCAAGGATAGATTCGAGTATTTGATAAATAATTTTTAAATGACATGGGGTGTGTGATGAATTCCGTTTGAAAATAGTTTTTGAAGTTCAGTGTAATTTAAAAAGAAATGATATCGGTTCATATTGGAAGTTTCAAGAATGAATTTTATAAAAACCATTTGATGTTAGTTTTTGAAATGAAAGGCATGAGTTTTTGTTAAAACCCATTTGATTTTGGGTTTTTTGGAAATAAATGGTATTTTTTTAAACATGAAATTAGGGATGGATAGAACTATGATTGAAATGATTTAAATTTTTTTGAACAAATTATATCCTTGTGTAAATGTTTGATTTACCTTGAATCACATGTGATCTTGTTTTGTTTGGGGGGAGGAACACATTCTTAGAATGTATTAGCTCTACCTGGAAATGGGTTGATAATGAAAATGAAAACTAAACAACTAGAATGCAGGGGATTAGTCCTTAAGGATATTATCATATTTCCATAGTGTTAGGACTATTTCTTAGGTATTAGGACTTGTAACATGTGTGAACCATGTGTAACGTTTCAATTATTTGTTTGAGAATACCTATATAAAACATGTCCTTGAGTATCTTAACCACGTTTCTAAAATTGATTTATTGATTATTGATATGGTTTAAACTTACCAATGTTATAAAATGTTATACTAATGTTGGTTTTGATATACATTTTCAATTCATGCCTCTTATGACACATATATTTATATATTAAGGATTTAAATTAAATCCAACTTGAAAAACTATTTTATTATTAGCCATTGAAGTGTTTCTTCAATCGTATTTTGATATGAACTGTGAAAATATTTCCATGAAATTTTTTATCTAAAGTTAATCATAAATGGTTCATTTGATATTTATTTCCTTATAAATGTTTGGTGAAATTATACAAGGATTTTTTTCTCATACCCAACCTTTTCCTTTATGTGATTGTATACTTTATTATTCCAAGTCTAGGAAAGGGGAAAGCATAACTTGAAGGAGGTGGATGTTCTTGATAGAGGGAAATAGGGAGATGGAAATGATAGGTAGAGTGTGTGTTCCACATATTTTTAGGAGATAATATGGTGACAATATATTCACCTTAAGATATTTGGATTGAAGTTTTTTTACCTTTTGGAGATTCACTCTTGATATATGTATCAGTATATAGAATTTTTACTATTTCCTTCCACTATTTTGTCTAACTGGTTATCCTTGTAGTGGAATGATTACCACTTAATGTTTCTTGATTCCAAAGAACTATTATCTAGTACATGGGGATTTGGAACTCACATTGTGTTGTGTTAAGATTGATTTTGGTATTATTTAGGAGGGTTATACGGGTTGGTTGATGAAAAATTGGCATTTTAAGTGGTTAAACTTCTTCATTAATGTCCTTATGCAATTTTGGATGACTAGGTATACTAGATATAGGATTATTAGAACCTAAAGTGTTTATTATGAGTGATTTCTAGGACATCTATCATTATATTTATCCTTAAAATTTCATGGGTTTTAATGGAAATGTTTATTAATGAAATTTTATGACTTTATTTGAGACTTTTCTCATGATTTTATTTGAGATTTTGGAATCCCTGTTGAATTTATCTTTATATATTGATGATATAATTTCCCTCGATTGATGTTTTACTTATTATATATTTATGTTTTTTAATACCATTCCCCCATGAATACATTTCAGCATACCTTGTGAGGGAGATATTTAGGAACCACAACAAGCAAACCCTCTTGTTATTCAGAACCTTATTGAGGTTTTTGTGTGTGTGATCCAAGATCTGGGCTCGGTAGCTACACCTTATCTTGGTCGGGATGATAAGGTTTTACCCTAGAGTGATTATAGTAGAGATAATGACCCTGAATATAAAACCTAAATCCTACATCTTTCTAGGGTAATAATGATCATTAGGAGGCTAAGGATTTTTTAAATAATTTTGAGCATCTCTTTGAGTTCTTGGAGACACCTGAATCTATTGAAGTGACATGTGTTTCCTTTTATGTTGAAGGTCTTAAAAATAGGTTGTTGGAATCTATGGTTCCTATGGGTAAGAATGTGGGATTGGAGTGGAATAACTTTAGGTATCTTTTCATGTAGTAATTATATTCAGAAACAACGTTGTTAGATAAATTGATATAGTTCCTTAATCTTAAGAAAGGGAATCAAAATGTTACTCGGTATGTTAATCACTTTGGTTATCTTGTTCAATTTTCACATAAGGTAGTATCAAATGAGAAGCATAAATCTTGGATATTTGAAATGGTTCTTCCACTAGATATTCAATCTCAGGTTTTCGTACTAAATCTCACCTCATTTTTAAATGTTCCAGATAGATATTTTATGTTGGAACATTATTTGGCTAAAACTTCTAGATTAACGGGTGTTCCAACAACTCCTAGTGATAATTTTAGTGGTCTATTTAAAGGTAAAAGAAAGTGGAAATAGTTTTTTTTGGAAAAAATTATGGTGGTGGATCTCAGAAGTAGACCTCCACTAAATCATCTATTGTATCTAGAAAAGGAAATTTTATATGATTTAAATGTGGAATGATTGGGAACACAATGTCTACTTACATAGAGGTACTAAATATCTATATCTCTTGTGGAAGATCATGTCACTTCCTAAGGTTTTATAAATGTCTTTATATCTCTACATAGTTGTATGGGATTGATAGTACTAGGAGGATATTCGATGTTGTTGGATACTTGAAGAACAATAAAGGTATAGTCACCAACATTTGGAATATAGCTTCTTCACATAATGTATGAGTTTCTAGTGTAAGGTTATGTGGTTACTTTGATTGTTAGAGGCACCATTACCACTGGTTCATCTTTAGTGAATATATTATTTAATATGGGTTCCACACATTCATTCAAATTTATTTGTACCAAGAAAGTTTTGAATCATACTATATAGTTCATTACTTGGGTTGAGGATATTTCTACACCCCATAGGATGAAGAGAGGGTAGGTTCTCTGATGACCATATTGTAATTTCTGTTTATCAGAAGCCGAGATTACTTTTTTTTGGTTTTGGATATGAAACCACTAGATTTAAATCTTGCTATGGATTGGCTGATCACTCATAAAGAACATATAAACTATTATCATTGATTATTTTACTTTACATACCCAAATATAGGGTATCATGTCTTTCAGGGAGAATGGTACATGAGGTAGAGTCCATACATACCACAAATTTAATGGTTGGGGGTAGGATGATATACATGTTTTTCATCGAATCGAAACAAGAATATTTAAGTAGTGATATTCCTCTAATAGTTTCTAGGTTTTCACTAATGTTTTTTCCAAAATTTTCTGCTTTACCACCAATGAGGTATGTGGTGTTTTATATCTACTTGGTACCATTTAACCAGCCTATTTATATCCCCTCTTACTATATGGAACTCGTTAAACTAAAGGAGTTGAAAACTATGTTTTATGATCTATTATCCAAAGTAATCATTCTGTACAATGTGTCTCCATGGGAAGATCCAAGTATTTTTTTTCCAAAAAGAATAACGAAAACATTCACCTTTGTGTCAAATATAATATGATCAATCAATTTATGAGAAAGAAAAAATATCATTTGCCCAAAATTTATGGTTTATTTTACCTATTAAAAGGGGCTATGTGTTTCTCAAAGATTGATCTTCAGTCAAGTTATCAACATCTTGGGATCAATAATTTTTATATCCCTAAAACTACCTTCATGTGTACATATGTCCATATTTAGTACCTTGACATTCCTTTTAGTCTAACCATTTCTCATGTAGTGTTTATTGCATTGATGAACCCGATATTCCAAGAGTAACTTTATTATTTTGTGTGTTTGGGGAGGAGGGGGTGGGTATTTTTGGATGACATCTTGGTTTAATATATGGTTCAGGAGGCCCATGTATGTTATCTGAGTGAAGTGCTAGGAAAATTGATAAATCATAATCTTTATTCCAAGATTTATAATCGAAACTTCATCATAATAGATGTAAAAATTTTAGGCACATGGTTTCCAAACATTTTATTTTATTTGATTATAAGAACATAAAATCTTTTATGACTAGAGGGAAGCCATGAAATTTCTTTGATATTCATAGTTTATTGGGGTCGGTTAGATATTATCATCATTTTGTGAATAATTTCTCTAAGATGGATTCTCTAATGACCATAATTACTCATAAGGAAGTGAAGTTTGTATAGTATTCAAAACGTTAGGCTTCCTTTGACGTGATGAGGCATCAGTTGACTTATTCTCTTATTTTGACTGTTCTAGATGACAGGTATGGCTATACGGTTTTCTGTGATGCATCAGGTTTAGGATTGGACTGCGCTCTTATACAAGGTGACAACATTGTGTCTTTATGGTTCTTTTAAACTCTGGACTCATGAGAAGAACTATCCAACACATAATGTTGAACTCACAACTATGATGCAATCTCTGAAGAGTTGGAATAATTATTTAAAGAACCTTTGTGATGATTTGTTTTAACAAATTTTTGTATTTGTTGAAAAATAATATTTTTTTAAAGAATGCTTTTTAAAAATAGGTGAATGTTGCTAAATGTTGAAACCTAAACCCAATGTTGGAGATTTTGTTTTCGAAAAAGTGGTTTTGTAGATTCAGAGTATTAGAATAATAAATACTAGATGTAGAAGTATTCATAAAGATAAAGTTATTGATAAGATGCTTAATCAATATTACATCGATCGACATGAATGTTAGGATCAATTAGACATAATGATTTTGTCAAAATTAGAAGAAACATTGAAATAAAGTTAGTATAAGGCTAAAGAGGTTGAATAAAGAAAGTAATCTCAGGAGTTATAAAGTTAATAAACTAAAAAAAACCAATTCAGATGATGTTATTTGGATCTCAAAAGTCTTCAACTTCATTATAGAGTCATGATTAATATAGGAGTTTGTATGTTTAAGAGTTATGAGTTCTTAAGTATAAATAAACATGAGATGATGAAGATGATGGTTTTCAGTCATACTGAGAAATCAAATATATGGATTATTGGATCCACAAGAATCAGAGGAACAAATTATTGATTCTTAAAAGTTTTCATTTTTAGTAATAATAGAAATAAATAAGTTTTTAATGTACCTATCCATCAGATGCAGTGTTCCATCGATCAATCATACTAACTCTAAGAAGGAATGTCAATCCGACTGTCTCTAAGAAGTAAAGTCAATCAGAATAACTTTGATGAAGAAATCAATTTCAGAATTATCCGAGGAAGTTCCATCATATTGATCTTAGGAAGTTCCATCATAATGAGCAGGGGTTGTTCCATCATAATGTGCTGAGGAAGTTTCATAGTACTGAGTAGATGGAGTTCCATTGTACTGAAGAGAAGTTAAGAAGTCTGAGAATCCTAATTACTTATAAGATTCAATACATTTAAATAAAGTTCTAGAAGAGTTTATATGGTTTGAAGTGGTTAAAAATAAAGTTACGAAATGAGTGACTTTAAATGGGTTTGAATTTAGTTACGTGGGAAAAAATTTCAAGTTTCCTACATTTTCCATTATAATATTCCTATAAATATAATCATAGTACATTCATAATTTTCAACCTTTCATGTGAGAATAAAAGGTGGTGCATTGCAAAAATTTTGTCAAATTTATATTTCTGGAATGAGACCTCATTAGAAGGCCATACATATGAATTTTTTATTTACCGGAATGTGGAATATCAGACTGATCATTTGAGATGAGTTGTTTAATACATATTGAGAATGGTTTCATCATACTGAGTCCATAAAATTAAATTCATCAGATTGAGTCAATCTGACCCAGCCCCATTAAACTGAGAGAATCAGACCCATCCACATCAGACTGAGGATCCAGACAGAGCATTTGTGGTGTAGTTTTAACAAAACCTTTAATATTTTTTATCTCAATTTTTTATAAGAAAATATTTTAAAATGATATGAGTCAATGTAATTATTCCTATCTGAAGATAGAATGTTTCTAATGGATGTTGACAAAAATTTTATTCAATTATTCATAACAGGGAATTTCTATAGACCCACATGAGTAGCTCTGGAAAGGATGTAGGTTCTCACGTTTAGGTTAAAACTTGTAAATGTCATGTGATTTACATGATTTTATAATTTTTCATGCATGAGTATTTACTAAAAGTTTATATTGTAATGAAATTTAACAGGTTGTAGGAGTTATGTTTCTAAAAGTTATGAAACTTATAAAAAGTATACAACTAATTTAACCCCCCCCCCCCCTTATCAGTTGTTATTTGATCCTTTATGACTTTAATTAGTATCATATCCAAGGTTCCCTCATTGAATCCTTATCATGAATAATCTCAATTATGTAAATATTAGAGTAATTCCTACATTTGATACAAAAATTATTATAGTTAGATGAAAAGGATGATTCTATATCTCTTATCTCTTATCCTAGAAGTTTTTGATGATTCTACAATTGGTGTTACACCTATTGAGAAATATTCTCCTATGATGTTTGCTGAAAGGATAAATATTAAAGTTGATGGAAATGATATAAATGGTATCATTATGTCATGATATGAAAATTTTTATATGAAGGTGTTGATTCTCAAAACATCAAAGAGTTTGTGGGACAAATTGGAAAGTATTTTTGAAAGGGATAATAAATTAAAGTATGTAAATCTAAAAATATGGCATATTAAGTATGAATACATGAAATGTCGCTTTCGTGTGAGCCCTCAAATGATTAGTGGTTTTTGGGGTACTTAGGTGCAGTAGAGTGGCTGACCAAGGTCGTCTCTCAAAGTAAAAAGTAAATTAAAACAACTTCTTAATGGTACTCTAAAAATAAAATAGAAAAGAATTAAAACACTACATGAAATGATGGGGGTTGTTTATTGTTTATAAAACTTGAAGAAGTTTGTTGGAAGAATATTTCATTTTTTTTTTAATTTTGAAATGAAGTTTGATTAAAAAGACGCAACAAGAAGATGTTTTTTAGAAATTATTTTAAAAGGTGTAATCGATCCAAATATACCTCTTCATTTAATTATTAATAATTATCATTTAAATCAATATCCACTTAATTATGATCCCCTAATTTGTTAACCCTCGATCCCTACAAGAGTTAACTAAACCACAAAGATGAAATTACTTAAACCCTAGGCTAGCTTCGGAACACGCAATCGCAGCACCCTACTTTGATTGTTGTTCTAAGGTTATCTTATGGTCAGTGGTTAATTAAATCACATTTCCATTCTGGAAATGCGGATTAATTTTTTAGGGATTATATTTTAACTCTACAAATTTATCCCATGTGGTCTTGAATTACCGATTAAGATCGTGCTCTCACAATTTACACAAAATATCGACCTCGCGTGTTTTTGTGTTAATTGTTCAATTGATTGATTAGTTTCTTATAATTTAAAAACACAATTCATGGATCATATTAAGTGAATTACAGTAGCCCAATTATTCAAAATAATAAAATGATTAGGTTATAATATAGATCGATCACTAAGAAAACTACTCTTCTATGGGCGGTGTGGTCATCGTGGAGATGTTTTGCATGAGAAAAGAATTGAATGGGTAGAACCCAATCTCATCTCCACTTTTGATTCCAACCCAATTATGAATATTAATATAAGAATAAAACTTAATAACACAGAAGATTAACTAAATAAAAATTCAAGATACAAACATGAAAGAAAAGAAATACAAAGAGGAGGTGGGAGAGGAGAGCCTTTTTGGAAGAAGAGGTTTGCAGAAATACATAATTCTTACAAGAGTTGATAGGGTCTCCCAAGAGACACCCATTCATAAAAACCCTAAAAAATCCTCTAAAATCCTTCCCAAATATTGAAAACCCCCTTTAAATAGATTTTGTGAGGGCTAGGGTTACATAAAGTTTTTAAGTGTGAAATGAAAACTTGACCAAATATTTTATTCCAAGTTTCACCACATAGTTGACCTCCAAAACCCATGAATTGGATGGCCTTCTAGAAGGATGATTTTTTCAAAATTATTTCCCCGATTTTCCTCAAAATATGGGCTCAATCCAAGCTCGGATGAAGACTATATGGCTCAAATGGTGAAGTAATGTCCAATCTGGATGGTTCTGTCCATCTTCGTCTTCATGGACCATTTACTCCCCTCAAATGCATGATCCAGCTCCCATGTCCTAAATAGAATTTTTATCCCATTAAGTCAGGAAAATAGTTACAAAAATTTAACTCAAAATATTTTACATAAAAATATTTATGCCCGAAATACTATAGTAAATTTTAAAAGGGTAAAAATGGATTTTTCATCAAATTTGAAAAATAATGATCTAATCCAAAATATTTCATAATTGATCATATTAAGCATAATATGAGGAAATTATATATTTTATTATTAATACAATATTTAATAAAAAATTGTTTTATCAACTTCCCCACACTCACCCATTTGCACTCCTGGGTAAAACCTCATATCAAGTAAACATCAATATCAAATCCAAAAATTTTTTAAGACACATATCCTTGAAATCCAACAATTCCACCCCAAGAAACAAAAGATATCATGCCTCATAAAAAACCATTATTTCAAATTCTCCATTTATATCATTAAATATATTTCCACTTTATTTATCCTTCCATGCACAAAACACTTACCTTAATTTAATTTTCTCTTATCACACTAATATCAATTTTTAGCAATGTCTTTCTCATCCAAACTCATAAAAGGGTCACCATAGGCTTGATAAATTCCTACATCACCACCCGACATGAGTCAAGGACATATGTTTATCATGAGGACTTTTTAGGGTGTTTCTGTGGCTTTCAGTTGGTAGTTTTTAGATGTGAAATAATTCTGAGGCTAAGTAAGGAGGGCATAACTCTTTTTCAAGTGAAATTGCATTAATGAAATTTTCACTTAAATATGGTCTCTTCCTCAATCACCATAGTATCAATTCATATCCATCACCCTGAAAAGTCATGGAATGTTTAAACCATTCATCATTTCATCATAAAAAATGTGAATCTTCTCAATCATGATTTTCTTGAAAGCTCCAGATAGGCACACCTTTATTCCTTTATTAGAATCTCCTGAATAGGAACAACTTCACTTATCATGAAAGCTCTAGAAAAGGAACAACTTTCAATATAATGATTTTATTTAGTATCAAATAAATCTCTTTATAATTTCATTTTCCAACCAAAGTATCAAAGAATTTCGTAGCACAACACAAGATAGCTTCCCCCAAACTTAAGTTCAACTAGATTATTAAATTTCACTTAAATATTTGGTTGGATAGGGAAAATTGGATTGTAATGTGGCTAACCTAACAGGTTGTTCATGGATTATAAGGGCTACACAGATTAAATGTTCAAGGTAGGCCATTATAAAAATGTATTCTTTGAAATAGGGGATTTAATACCAAAAACATTCCTCAATAATTTAAACATAAGTACCTAAAACCCTCAAGTTTTGACAGGAATAAATCAAATTCTGGTTAAATCAAGCATAGTTTGGTTCTCTCAAGAAGTCAGGTGAATGTAAAGAATATGAAAAGCATGGTTTAAAAGCCTCATAGAAAAGTTATTTCAAATATAAAGACAGTGAGATGTGGCATGGGATTCAAAATTCAGAGTACTTTTCATGAAATTACTAAAGATTTGAACTTGAAACAAAATTATTTTTTTAAAGACCCATAAAATTCAAGGGAAATTTTTTTTTCTTAATTTTCTTTGTGATTTTACAAGAACACAGTTTCTGACGACGCCTGATTCCGAGGCCCGGTGTGCTCAGAATTAATTTCCAAAGTTTAGCTCGGGTACGTTCAGTGAACGAACGAGCGGGTTTTTCTAACTTTTGAACCGGTGCTCAGAATCGAATTTTGAGGGCACCGATGGAATCACAGCGCCGATATTTGCTTAGAAACGCCTTTTCCAGAGTTGTGTTTTCTCGGGTGTGGTTTTTAATTTTTGGGGTTAAGTTAAGAAATAAAATAAAGTGGTGCGACAACTTTATTTTATTTCACTTAAAGCCACTTAAAATCCACTTAAGCTAAGTTAAGCGGATAGGGTGGAACCAAAAATATCCTACCCACTTGTTAGGATATTTGTGAGGTGGGGACCACACGGGCCCCACCATTTCTTTCCTTCTAAGTAACGCACCCGCAACCCCCCTCTTTAATGAAAGTCAACCGTGTGTTTTTCTAGTTAATAAATGCCTCATTAATTGGGCAGTTAAATCATTACAATTAATTCATTGAATTAATTGTTCGTTTCTTTTCTTTTGAAATTCAAACATGTCATGTGTGTTAATAAAATAAGATAACTCTTATTTTATTTCTGTTGGAACTTGTGTCGTGGAGAGGATTTGGAGGAAAGCATTCTTCTTCGACGAAGAACGCGAAGAACGCGAAGAACGCTCCAACCTCCGACAAAGAACTCCAAACCCTCGGAGATCGACGACGCGACGCCATGTACTACGACGCCAATGATGCTTCTTCTGCGACGCTCCTTCTGCGACGTTTCTTCCACGACGATCCTTCTCTTCCGCGACGATCCTCTTCTTCCACGACGGTTAATTCCGCGACGAACTCGCGTTCGACGACAACGCTTGAGGTAGGGAATTATTTGAGAATGATTTTATTCCCTCGTTTCATTCATTCTAAAGAAAACAAGGAAACACAGATCAACTTATTATCTAGTTGATCCGCGCATGTTTTCCTTGCGGGTTGGGAATTTTTCTTGTGGGAAGTTGTGGGGGCTTATTTTATTATTGATCGTGATCTCATCTGTCGCCTTTATTGGTTTTATTTTGGGTCGCCTATTATCATACTAATGGGGGGAGGTCGGACCGCACGAACACGGCCGACCCTCCTTCCCCCCTTGTTGTTTGAGTTTGTTGCAACACGTGAAAGGCAGCACGGTTCCATTGCACTGCACGGAAACGAGAAGAAAGAATGCGGCGAAGAAGTGCACGCCGTCGCGCCGTGCCGTTGGGGCCGAACGAAATCGCGGGCGGAGTCGGGGCCGAACGAAATCGCGGGCAGAGTCGACGCCGAGGAGGTGATTTGAAGACCCCGCGTTTTGTTGTCGAAGTGCGGATCGACGAACGATGGTGAGGCGGGCCGGGAAGGCGTTTTGAAGGCTTTGCAGCGAAGGTCGGGTCCCGGGATGATCTCTGGTGAAGACCGCAGTCGAATCGGACCACCGGAGCGCGTCTGGTGGTCCGTGGAAGCCCCCACCGGCGCGCCACACCGGCGCGGGGTGCCGGTGGTCGGGGGTGGCGGCGCCCGGTGCGCCGCCAAAAGAATCAGCCGCGTCTAAAGCCGCGGCGGTGAACGATGGTCCCGCGGCCGCACGGGACCGGGTAACGCGGGACACGGCAGCGCGCCGCATCCGGTGACACGAAGCGGCCCCCGGCGTGAGGGGATCGCGGCTCCTTGGGCACGCCCTCTCGGCCAGCGCCGAGCCGCCCAGGCCGGGTCGGGCCGCCCAGGCCGTGTCGGGCCGCCCAGGCCGGTCCAGGCCGCGCCCAGCCGGGTCGGAACCCGGAACCGGGTCGGGTCGACCCGGTTCAGGCCAACCCCGGGGGGGTTGGGCCGGGTTGGTCCGGGCCGAGACCCCCCGTTTTCGGACCCCTCACGGTTTATCGCTCATATCTTGAGATGTAGACCTTCTATAGACGCACCGTTAGCGGTGATGCAACCCTTGGATCAAGACGGTCGTTTCAGTATATTACACTCAAGGTTTCGGAATACTTTGGGTTCGGCCGGGTTGGTTCGGATACGAAACCAACCGGGCCCTCAGAGTGAAAACACTTATATCTTGAGTTCTGGACGTCCGATTGATGTGCCGTCGACTTTGTTGGTTTCCTCTTGATGAGACGGAACTTTTGGCTTACTCCGCTCGAGGTTTGGACGTTGTCGGAGAGTGGTTGGGTTGGTTCACTCACGAAACCAACCAGGCCCCTGGAACGAAAAAGCCAATAACTCACAGATCGGGTGTCCGATTGACGCACCGTCTGTCTCGTTGATTTCCTCTTGATGAGACGGAACTTTTGGAATACTTCGCCCGAGTGTTTGTTGCTGTTGGATAGTGGCCGGGTTGGATTGTACCCGAAATCCAACCGGGCCCCTAGAACGGAAAAGATGATATCTTTCAGACCGGACGTCCGTTTGACGAACCGTCAGCAGCGTTGGTGATCATGTTGGGAAACGGTCCCTATGAGTACCTTATGAGAGTTCGGGATACAGTTGAGATACGGTCGGGTTCGTTCGCACTCGAAACCAACCTGGCCCATAGGGCGAAAAGGCTAGTAACTCACAGACCGGGCGTCCAATTGACGTGTCGTCTGTTGCGTTGAGACCCCTATGACAAGGAGGTACTTTGAGATACTTCTTTGTGGGACTTTGAGATACTTGGAGTATCGACCTGTAGCTCGTGGAGCGGACCCTCCCGGAGACGAGCGTACAGAGTGCGGAGATCGTGTAGCCGGCTGAGACCTGGCGACTGCTTGACCGACTCGACTTGGAGTGAGTCGACTAGCCCAGTGGACAGAGCACTACTTTGTGAGGTGTAGACCCATGGCAGACGGAGCACTACCTGTGTGACAGTGCAGACCTGCAGTACTCGTCCGGAGAGTACCTCTGCAGGCTACTAGGGGGTGTGCACTACTGTGTTTGGGTGGCATACCCCGGCGGGAAGCACTACTGTGTTTGGGTGGCTGGCCCGCGGTACTCGACAGGAGGAGTACCTCAGCAGTCTTAGGTTAGTGAGCAGTACCTCGGAGTCGTGACAGGACCACTATGCACTCCAGAGACGGGGCTCTTCCGCAGTTACAGTTTCGATAATGAAAATCCTGGTTTGAGCTGAGTCTATAATCTTTGTGTTTCATCATGATTGAGATGGGTTACTTGATAACTTAGGTATATGTATGGGCATATACTTTGGTAGTGGTTATCCGTTGATTTCATAATCTTTGTGTTTCCTCGTGATTGAGATGGGTTACTTGATAACTTAGGTATATGTATGGGCATATACCTAAGAAGAGGTTATCTGTTGAGATCTTCTTTGTGGTTATCCTTGTTGGTTTTAGTGAGACCTTGAGGGTATCAGGGTCCCTACTAAGTATCGTTATACTCACCCCTGCACGGGCTATGCCCGCACCTCGTTGTGTTGGTTGCAGACGACGGGCAGTGCTGACGGAGGCCAAGTGTTCGAGGACTGGACAGTACCCGGAGGTGGACTACACGACGAGTCAGTACCCAGAGGTGGACTACACGACGAGTCAGTATCCGGAGGTGGACTTCATGGCGAGACGACACTCGAAGGAGGTTGACGGGTGAGAGCATTGTGGAGGCTATCTGTACCTACCCTTCAGGTAGGATCCGTGGTGGACGATCCAGGAGCTGTGCCATCTGTACCTACCCTTCAGGTAGGATCTGAGGAGGACGAACCAGGAGTCTCTTCCATTCTTCCAGCTGTTGTCTTTTTCTGTTGTACTTTGTTCAGTTGTAGTTTTACTTTCATTTGGGTTTGTATTCTGGCCCATTTACTTTTCAGAACTTCTTTTTTTGTACTTAGTGTTTTACTTCCGCTTGTGCTATGTGGTGTTTGTTTGCTTTTATAAAGGCAATGCCTTTCCAGTTATCGGTATTTACGCCTTTGGTGCTAGTCTCCAGCCCCTGGCCTATGGAAGGCGGGCTTGGGGTAGTCACAGTACGGGCTCTGAGGACGGGTTGTGACAAATTGGTATCAAAGGAGTCGGTTCTACCACATAACTTATAACTCTGATATTTTCTTTCTCTGAAGCAATAGTGTTAAGGGTACCGAGTGTGGTCTTCAGTTCAGGGAGTCCAGTGTTGGTGCGGGTGGCCGACGTATCCATACACCAGGACCCTGACAACTAATTTCCGACTTTGGGCATGAAAACAATGATTGCGTGTGTGTTTCTAGAAGTTTTTAAATGTCAGCTCAAACCAGGTCAGCTCACCAGGTATAATTGTTTGACCGTGTCACGTTGTTTCTTTCAGGATTCCTTTTCTCGGACGACCAGCTAGAGCCCAGAGGGATGTGCGTACTGATAGCCTGCCGAGTGACGAGGCTTCAGTACAGGGCCCTCTTGCAGTTGAGGCACCAACGGATGCACCAGCGGTACTACCATACGTTGGGCCACTGATGCCACCAGCCCCAACAGTAGGCGATGCACGCCACTTGAGTGCACTGCACGAGTTCCAGCGCCAGAGGCCACCCAGGTTCCGGGGAGAGACAGACCCGCAGGCGGCTGAGGATTGGTTGGAGGCTGTGGTGAGAGTCTTCAGGCTAGTAAGGACGTCGGCAGAATTCATGGTGATCTTTGCTACCAGCCTTCTTCAGGAAGCAGCAGGCAGGTGGTCGAGCCACTTGTTCTAGTTTTGCGACGGGATGGCCTTCACATGGGAAGACTTTGAGACCTTCTTCAGGTTGGAGTTTGTGCCAGTAGCTCTACACCCCGTGCGTGTACAGAAGCTTCTGCCTTTGTCGTAGGGTTTTCGATCAGTAACCGAGTCATCTGTAGGCAGTAGACAGATGATGCAGAGGTCCAGGAGGACCAGACCAGCAGTTGGGCGATCTCAGGTTTTAGGATCGGTGGTTCAGGGCACCTGGGGTGGGGTCAGAGCCAGGCGTGCCAGAAACGGATAGTGTTACTCCTGCAGCAGGAAGGGTCACCTGGCACGTGACTGTACGACCCCCCGCACAGTTGATCCGCGGGTGTTGGAGGAGCCATTGAGACAGAAGCAGCGGCGGGTGCTTGTGCAACAGCCGAGCAATAGACAAGGCAGTAGAGCTCCGGGAGCAGGTGGACAGGAGCAGAACTAGTGGATACGTCCCTTGTAATTCTAGTTCCATGTTTCTGTTGTATTCATGTCTTTGTACTATGAGATGCAATAATAAAAAGTCACTTATCTTTGTTTTCTTTCCTATCCTTTTGTTTGGTTGATACTGAGTGGTCCCGGTTAAGACTGTTGACTTGACCCTCACTTTCGAGATTACTACTGGAGGAGACCCAGTGACCTCGCACTGATGCCGACAGTCTGACTCGACCCTTGGAGGTGAGAGTGACAGTTGGATCTCTTGGTAGTTACGTCGAGGCCTTACGACGTCATCCATGGAATGAATGCATCAATCATGTTGGGATTGACTGTATTAGGCAATGGGCGTGGTTTATCCAGGGGATGTGACCGAGTTTCTCTTTTCGGAAAAGGGAAAATTTTAGCAGCTCTTTCAGATCATAGGCAAAGAAGGTGCAGGTCATCCAGGAGTGGATAAAGACTGCACGGTACAGTAAGAAACAGGAAACTGGCACCAGTCTTAGAGACTCGGGCATGTTAAATGTTTCAAGAAGTGGAAGCTTTAAGGAGAGATGAGTCTGTGAAGTAGCAGACGTGGAGGCAGAGCTAGGAGAGCAGCATGAGGTGGTGTACATCTTAACATACTACAACCACCCGCCTTAGTTATCCCCTCCAGGCTCAGGGAGTTGGAGGGAGGAGGAAGAGAGTAGCTGCATGCGGTCAGGGAGAGTGACCCAATGGCTCTAAAAATGATTCAAGGGATAGTCTGTGTCCACTAATAGCTGCTATAATAACAGACGTCGATATGAATCATTCCTTGCTTTCACAAATCTTGTCCCAGACCTAGAGTTTCCGGTAAGCCGTGGACTTGACCCTCACGTCTAGAGATACCTTGGGAGGAGACTCGATAATCACACTTATGCCGACAATGTGGTCAGACCCTCAAGGTGAGAGTTTCGGTTGAAATCTCTTGGTGGCAACGTCGATGCCTTACGACGTTGGTTTGAGTATGAACTGGGCAATCACAGTTCATACACAAATTGATGGTATTAGGAAAAAAGGTTGTGGTTTAACTACGACGTCGGAATGGGTTTTCCTTGGTCGGCGAAAAAGGAAACCCCAGGCAGCATAGGGTAACTCATGCACAGGAGGGTGCGACTGATCACTCTTGAGTCGTTCAACCTTACCCTCATGGCAGCAGTCGTTTTTAGTTCCAGTTCTAACAGGAATTGGAGACCTCTGGAGTTAGAGTATGACTATCACGTCCTTATACGGGTCTCACCTCGACGAGGTTTACGGAGATGTGGCCAAGGCGGAAATTTATCTCCGAGGTTCAGCGGACCTTCTTAGGTCCTCAGCTGGGTAGGCGGGGTGGTTTACCGCTTGACCCATCCACCTCAGTTGCACCAGGTGCACGATGAATTCCATGTATCTCAACTGAGGAGATACGTGCTCAACCCTTCGCATATCATCGACCTTGGGGAGATGGACTTTGGCGATGGGGTGACTTTCACAGAGGTTCCAGTGGGAATCAATGATCGACAGGAGAGGATCCTATGATGATGGTCGATTCCTCGGGTGCGCTTTCACTGGCAGTACGGGAACCTCCAGGTGAGAACATGGGAGCGGAAGTCCCAGATGCGTGCTCAGTACCGCTTTTGTATCCCTATTTTGTGTTAAAGCTTTATGAGGATGTAAAGCCCTGAGGTGGGAGTAATGTAAAGACCCGTAAAATTCAAGGGAAATTTTTTTTTCTTCTTAATTTTCTTTGGGATTTTACAAGAACGTAGTTTCTGACGGCGCCTGATTCCGAGGCCTGGTGTGCCCGGAATTAATTTCCAAAGTTTAGCTCGGGTACGTTCAGTGAACGAACGATCGGGTTTTTCTAACTTTTGAACCGGTCATCAGAATCGAATTCTGAGGGCACCGATGGAATCTCAGCACCGGTATTTTCTTAGAAACTCATTTTCCGAAGTTGCGTTTTCTCAGGTGTGGTTTTTAATTTTTGGGGTTAAGTTAAGAAATAAAATAAAGTGGTGCGACAACTTTATTTTATTTTACTTAAAGCCACTTAAAAGCCACTTAAGCTAAGTTAAGCGGATAGGGTGGAACCCAAAATATCCTACCCACTTGGTAGGATATTTTTGAGGTGGGGCCCACATGAACCCCACTATTTCTTTCCTTCTAAGTAACGCACCCACAACCCCCCTCTTTAATGAAATTCAACCGTGCATTTTTCTGGTTAAGAAACACCTCATTAATTGGGCAGTTAAATCGTTACAATTAATTCATTGAATTAATTTTTCTTTTCTTTTCTTTTGAAATTCAAACGTGTCATGTGCGTTAATAAAATAAGATAACTCTTATTTTATTTTTGTTGGAACTTGTGGCGTGGAGAGGATTTGGAAGAAAGAGTTCTTGTTCGACGAAGAATGAGAAAAATGTGAAGAACGCGAAGAACGCTCCGACCTCCGACAAAGAACACCAAACCCTCGGAGATCGACGATGCGACGTCGTGTACTGCGACATCAACGACGCTTCTTCCATGACGCTCCTTCCTCGGCGTTTCTTCCGGGATGATCCTTCTCTTCCGTGATGATCCTCTTCTTCCGTGACGGTTAATTCCGCGATGAACTTGCGTTTGACGACAATGCTTGAGGTAGGGAATTATTTGAGAATGATTTTATTCCCTCGTTTAATTCATTCTAAAGAAAACAAGGAAACACGAATCAACTTATTATCTAGTTGATCCACGCATGTTTTCCTTGCGGCTTGGGAATTTTTGTTGCGGGAAGTTGTGGGGGCTTATTTTATTATTGATCGTGATCTCATCTGTCGCCTTTCTTGGTTTCATTTTGGGCCGCCTGTTATCATACTAACGGGGGGAGGTTGGACCGCACGAACACGGTCGACCCTCCTTCCCCCCTTGTTGTTTGAGTTTTTTGCGGCACGTGAAAGGCAGTGTGGTGTCGTTGCACCGCGCGGAAATGAGAATAAAGAATGCGGCAAAGAAGCACGGCGCCATCGCGCCGCGCCGTTGGGGCCGAACGAAACTGTGGGCGGAGTCGGGGCCGAGAAGGCGATTTGAAGACCCCGCGTTTTGATGATGAAGTGTGGATCGACGAACGACGGTGAGGTGGGCTGCGAAGGCGTTTTGAAGGCTTTGCAGCGAAGGTTGGGTCCCGGGATGATCTCTGGCGAAAACCGCAGGCGAATCGGACCACCGGAGCGTGTCCGGTGGTCCGCGGAAGCCCCCGCCGGCGCGCCACACCGGCGCGGCGGCGCCGACGGTCGAGGGCGGAAGCGCCCGGCGCGCCGCCAGAAGAATCCACCGCGGCTAAAGCCACGGCGGTGAGCGAGGGTCCCGCGGCTGTGTGGGACCGGGGAACGCAGGACGCGGCAGCGCGCCGCGTTCGGTGACACGAAGCGGCCCCCAGCGCGAGGGGACCGCGGCTCCTTGGGCGCGCCGCTCGGCCAGCGCCGAGCTGCCCAGGATGGGCCGGGCCGCTCAGGCCGGGCCGGGCTGCACCGGTTGGGCCGGGCCGCGCCCAGCGAGGCCGGACCCGGACCTGGGTCGGGTCGACCCAGTTCGGGCCGACCCAGGGGGGTTGGGTCGGATCGGTCCGGGCCCAGACCCCCCATTTTCGGACCCCTCACGGTTTTTCGCTCATATCTTGATCTTTAGACCTCCAATCGACGCACCGTTAGCTGAGATTTGACCCTTGGATCGAGACGGTCATTTCGGTATATTACACTCAAGGTTTCAGAATAATTTGCGTTCATCCGGATTGGTTCGGATACGAAACCAACCGGGCCCTCGGAGCGGAAACGCTTATATCTTGAGTTCCGGACGTCCGATTGACATGTCGTCAACTTTGTTGGTTTCCTCTTGATGGGACGGAACTTTTGGCTTACTCCTCTTGAGGTTTGGACATCGTCGGAGAGTGGTCGGGTTGGTTCGCTCACGAAACCAACCGGTCCCCTGGAATGAAAAAGCCAATAACTCACAGACCGGGCATCCAATTGACGCACTGTCTGTCTCGTTGATTTCCTCTTGATGAGGCGGAACTTTTGGAATAATTCGCCCATGTTTTGGTTTCTGTTGGATAGTGGCCGAGTTGGATTGTACCCGAAATCCAACCAGGCCCCTGGAACGGAAAAGCTGATATCTTTCAGACCGGACGTCCGTTTGACGAACCGCCAGCGGCGTTGGTGATCACATTGAGAAACGGTCCCTATGAGTACCCTATGAGAGTTCGGGGTAAAGTTGAGATACGTCCGGGTTGGTTCGCACTCGAAACCAACCGGGCCCCTGGGACGAAAAGGCTCGTAACTCACAGTCCGGGCATCCGATTGACGTGTCGTCTGTTGCGTTGAGACCACTATGACAAGGAGGTCCTTTGAGATACTTCTTAGTGGGACTTTGAGATACTTGGAGTTTCGACCTGTAGCTCGTGGAGAGGACCCTCCCGGAGACGAGCGTACAGGGTGCGGAGACCGTGTAGCCGGCTGAGACCTGACGACTACTTGACCGACTCGACTTGGAGTGAGTCGACTAGCCTAGTGGACGGAGCACTACTTTGTGAGGTGCAGACCCATGGAGGACGGAGGACTACCTGTGTGACAGTGCAGAACCGCGGTACTCGTCCGGAGAGTACCTCTGCAGGCTACTAGGGGGTGTGCACTACTGTGTTTGGGTGGCATACCCCGGCGGGAAGCACTACTGTGTTTGGGTGGTTGGCCCACGGTACTCGACAGGAGGAGTACCTCAGTAGTCTTAGGTTAGTGAGTAGTACCTCGGAGTCATGACAGGACCACTGTGCAATCCAGAGATGTGGCTCTTCATCAGTTATGGTTTCGATAATGAAAATCCTGGTTTGAGCTGAGTCTATAATCTTTGTGTTTCCTCATGATTGAGATGGGTTACTTGATAACTTAGGTATATGTATGGGAATATACCTAGGTAGTGGTTATCCATTGATTTCATAATCTTTGTGTTTCCTCATTATTGAGATGGGTTACTTGATAACTTAGGCATATGTATGGGCATATACCTAATTAGAGGTTATCTGTTTATATCTTCTTTGTGGTTTTCCTTGTTGTTTTTAGTGAGACCTTGAGGGTCTCGGGGTCCCTACTGAGTATCGTTATACTCACCCCTACACGGGCTATGCCCACACCTCGTTGTGTTGGTTGCAGACGACGGGCAGTGCTGACGGAGGCTGAGTGTTCGAGGACTGGATGGTACCCGGAGGTGGACTACATGATGAGTCAGTACCCGGAGGTGGACTACACGATGAGTCAGTATCCGGAGGTGGACTTCACGGCGATACTACACTCGTAGGAGGTTGACGGCCGAGAGCGTTTTGGAGGTTATCTGTACCTACCCTTCAGGTAGGATCCGTGGTGGACGATCCAGGAGTTGCGCCATCTATACCTACCCTTTAGGTAGGATACGAGGAGGACGACCCAAGAGCCGCTTCCGTTCTTCAGCTTTTTTCTTTTTCTGTTGTACTTTGTTCAGTTGTATTTGTACTTTAATTTGGGTTTGTATTCTGGCCCATTTACTTTTTAGCACTTCTTTTTTGTACTTAGTGTTTTACTTCTGCTTATGCTCTATAGTGTTTGTTTGCTTTTATAAAGGCAATGTCTTCCCAGTTTTCAAGATTTACGCCTTTGGTGCTAGTCGCCAGCCCCTGGCCTATGGAAGGTGGTCTTGGGGTAGTCACGACACGGGCCCCGAGGACGGGCCGTGACAATTTTCATCATTTATTTAAGCTCAGTTTCGTTGGATAAATTGTTTCACTTATTGATATAGATTTAAAAATAGTGATGAGAATCATTTCAGCTCAAAATTTTCAAAAACACAAAAAATTGAAAAATAAACACACAAAATTTGAAAAACACAATTTTTGTTTTGTTTATTTTAACAGGAAAACAATTGAAATTACTAAACAAAAAGGTTCCCTCCCCCACACTCAAAATATTGCATTGTCCTCAATGTGAACCCAAGAGATGATATATGAACATGAAATGTATAATTTTAAATAGGACAAAGAATAAAAAAGTTAAAGGGTTAGGAACATCCTGGTATGCTCAAGTGATAATGGGGTCATGCGGTGTGATAAAATCCACTGCATCAATAGGAAGTACCTAAATGTATCTCTTCAGATGTTTCCCATTTACTGTAATTATCCTTCCAGTGTCATCTTGTGTGATCTCCACTACACCATAAGGAAGAACATTAGTCACAACATAAGGACCTAACCACCTGGAACACAACTTACCAGGCATCAACTTCAGTCGTGAACTATAGAGGACTTTCTCTCCAACATGAAACTCCCTTTGTTGGATCATTCTATCACGAGTTGATTTTGATATTTCCTTGTAGAGCCTTGAGTTATCATATGAAGACAATCTAATCTCCTCAAGATCTTGAATTTTCAACTTCCTTTGGATTCCAAATTGGGCCAAATCCATGTTTCATTTCTTTATAGACCAATAAGCCTGATGCTCAACTTCCACGAGGAGATGAAAAACTTTCCCAAAAACAATCCAAAATGGGGACATACTAATGGGTGTCTTGTATGTTGTCCTATAAGCCAACAATGCATCATCCAAGCACTTTCTCCAATCCTTCATATTTGGCTGCACAGTTTTCTCCAAAATTTGTTTCAACTCATGATTTGAAACTTCAGCCTGCCCATTTGTTTGGGGGCGGTATGGTGTTGATGTTTTGTGTGTTACCCCATACTTCAGAAGGAGGGAATCTAAATTCTGTTTTCAGAATCGTGTCCCTTGTTCACTGATGATGGCCTTTGGTACTCCAAAACTACAAAAAATTTGTGTCTTGACAAAGTCCACTATAGCATGATAATCATCAGTCCTGGTGGAATTATCCTCCACCCATTTACTCACATAATTAACAGAAACCAAAATATATAAAAACCCAAATAAACTAGGAAAAGGAACCATAAAATTGATTCCCCACACATCAAAAATCTCACAGAATAATATGGGTTATTGAGGCATCTCATGTCTCCTAGAAATGTTTCTCGTGTGTTGACGATGTAAGCACGACTTACAATACCCATGGCCATAATGGAATAAGCTAGGACAATATAATCCAGAGTCTAAAACTTTCCTAGATGTCCGTTGGGGTCCAAAGTGTCCACCACAGGCAGGTGTATGACAAAAATGTAAAATAGACCCAAACTCGTGATCAGGAACACACCTCCAAATAACCTAGTCACTAGACATTCACCATAAGTAGGGATCATCCCACACATAAAATCTAGACTCACTCTTTAACTTTTAGACTTGATGTTTCTTTAAATTTGCAGGGATTTCAAATAAAACAAGGTAGTTCACTAAATCCGCATACCAAGGATGCATACATGAGATGGAATAAAGTTTCTCATCAGGTAAAGGGTCCCAAAGTGGTACCTGGTGCATGGTTCCATCCTCTAGTGTGTGATTAAGCCTACTCATGTGGTCTTCCACTAAGTTTTCTAACCCCTTCTTGTCCATTATCTCAATATCAAATTCTTGAAGAATGATCATCCATCGGATAAGTCTGGGCTTTGAATCTGGCTTCTTTAAGAGGTACCTCAGAGCTGTATGGTCAGAAAAAACGACTACTTTAGAGCCCAATAAATATGAATGTAATTTATCTAAAGTAAATATGACAACAAGAAACTCCTTTTTCGTGGTTGTGTAGTTTGATCGGGCTGAATCCAGTGTCCTCAATGCATAGGCAATCTGTAGAGACCCAAACTTGATATACATAGACATTACATTACTTTTAAATAATACTTAATACATAACAAAAACAGACGCCCAAAGACCATATTAGTCTAGTGTCTTTGGAAACATGGAACATAATATTCTAATCATAGTGAAAGGTCTTCAACATCTCCCATAAATATCTTCCCCATTTGTTTTTGTACCTAAAACCTTTATCTATATCCTATGGAAAATAAAATATAAAAATTTTGATCTCAAATTCTCAGTAAGGGTAAATATGGATAACATAAAAAAAATCCATAAACATTTGAATGTAAAAACGTGAACATAAAACATCAAAATCTTGAGCAATGACATAAATCTTGGCAGTACATAAGGCATAAATCATAAATGAATATTAATAATTATAAAATAGCATGGGAATAAAATATATATTTTTGGAAAACCATTAAGCACATGTTATGATTTCCATAGTATCCAAGGTGTTGTTTCCAAGACCATCATAGTGGACAAAGTCCATTACTGAACCGAGTTTACTTGTCGTTCCAGCCCTGTATTACTGAACCAGATTCACTTGTTGTTCCAGCCATGTCTATATCATGAGATATAAATCATTACCCAATGCATTGGAGGTATATATAGGTCCCACCCATCTCATAATTAAATCATTCTCACTTGTGCCACAAAATAAACATAAATCATTCATCATAACCCAAAGAATAAAATGGGTTTCATAAACATCATCCCATCATAACATAATCCATATAAAACAAATGGATATCATTTCAGCATAAGAAGAAACAAACCATATAAATAATATAGACATTATAATTGAAACATAATCATACTAAATAATTTCATCTTAGATGGAAAATAGTTTTGACAAAACAATTGAAATGAATTCTTGAGGAAAATATCCTTTCTTCTTCAAAATCATTTTCTTTTCAAAAAATGCCTTGAAATTTTAAAATAAAAGGATTTTGTTGAAAATAATCATGAAATCTTGTAGAGTTATCTTCATTAAAATTAGGCGTTATAAAACCGTAAAAATCAGTTCATGTCGTATAAGTTAAAAAAACATTCTCCTTGTACTTTTTCCGGAAAAGTAAAAAAGTTCCTCATATGGTAAACAAAATAAAGATTCCTTCTATAACACAATGTAAAAGTAAAATAGGGGTAAAAATGACTTTAAACATACATGGTAGAATATTAAACACTTTATGAAAAACATTTTTATAGACATGGATGAAAAATATAACCCCAATAAATACTTACGTATAAGCAATCTCGGATAAAAATGAGATTTGAAAAATTATCCCTTACCTTATATCCAATTTCTTCTGTATGTGTATAAGATTTATGTATAGTGGGTTTAAATATATTATTAACTTGTAACATAACCATAATAATATTTATTATATAATATATGATTCACTTAAGACTTTATATTACCCGTTCATTTGTCAATTCCATGTTAAAGCAGGGTTTTGGGTAAAATCGTTTCATTTATCATCCGTGTTTTGACTTGTAATTATTCATATGATTACTTAGATCTTGATAACTTACTTATATAATGTAAAACATGATTTATATATAATATATATTCATAATATACATATATATAATATATCAATAAATGGAAAGAAACACACCGTTCATGGAGACGGTAGGTCGTACGTATGCTTGAACGTTGTTTTCGTTTCCTTATTAAATTGAATGGAAGTAATTAAATAACATATACATAAATAAAATATCATTAATATGTCATATATTTCATGATTATTTAATATATATACTTTATAATAATTCTTTAATGGTTAACATGGAGAATGGATCTCATCACGTCGTAGAGATGGTAATTCGTACGTACACACGAGCGATGATATCGTTCCCATAATTATTGAATGAAATTATAGTGGATGATATAATATCTCAGAATTAGTATCATGTTATAATAACCATATATAGTTATTATTTACACCATTATACCCATCCAAGTAAGGTGGTGGTGGAAAAACAGATTACACCACGATGTGGAGACGGTATTCTGTACGTACGCATGCGCGGTGATTTTGTTTTCCATAGGATAGATAGAAGGTGAAATAGGGCTGGTTCATATTTATAATAACATATCAGTATATTATTTATACTTATGTTATTAATTTATTATGAAATAACAAAATAAGAAGAAGTAGAAGAAGAAATGAACTTGAAAGAATCAGTAAAGGATATCACCTCTTCTTCGACATGCCTATTCTAAATCTCCTCTTAGAGCAATAAAGTTGGTCTTTGAAGAATAACAGGACCTCTAGTATGTTTATAGGAAAGTTTATAAGATAAATGGGCAGGTTTTGGCAGATCTTGAAGGCTCAAAGTGGTGTGAGGAGGAGAGGGAGGAGGTGCCCTTTTATAAGAGAGGAGAGGGGCACTTTTGGAAACCCCAGAAATATTAATTTATAATAAACTCAAACCCCACTAAAAAACCTCAAAAATTGACTAAAATCCAAATATTAGATGATATAGGGTTTTAATCTCATCAACCAATAATATTTAGACATGTTGGTAATTTATTTTAAACCTTATCAACTTGATTTACCCTTATTTAATCTATTTAATTTTATTTGTAGAAATAATATTCTAAATTTTAAATTTTACTAAATAACTACTTATGTGTTGTTAATTTTCCATAATTGGATACATTATGACATTTTAGACCATATAAATTTCAATTTATAATTTTTAAATATTTTTTGTGATTTTTAAACCATTTTATAATATGTTATTTTTATAAAATAACAATAGTGGCAATTTTGACACTATTCATTTATTTGAATATAAATAAAATCCAAACAGAAGATATATTCGAACCAAAATATTTAATATATTCCCAACATGACATATTCCTCTATAAAATTTGTGGAGAACATTAATTATTTCATATAATATTTATTCTAATATTTTCAAACCCATTTATTTGATATTTCAATCAATAAAATAATTTCTACATCACTATTGTGTCATCATTAATGATAATTATTTAATCCCTAAAAATTATAAATAAATTCTCATTAGGTATATAATTTTATTATATTTCTGGATACTATTTATATTTTATGTTTTATGAGGTTTATCACTAAATTAAAATTATTACACTTATAATATATAAGAGAGTGACATGTTGTCACTTTCTTTGGTTTTAATAATAATTATATCATTTTCATGGTAAAAAGTCCATGGAATTAATATATTATGACCTTTAAATGATATGTGTCGACTTTTATTCATCCAATATAATTTTGGCAGGTCTTAGGGTAATTTTATAATCTTATTTTTACCCTTAATTACCCGATTTACCTTTAACTGTAGTAAATAAAAAAATTCATAGTTACTATTCATAACATCAGAAAAAAAAAGTATCATATTAACATAATTTGGACCCAATGAATCCAAATATGGAATAAATTTTTCAAAATTCAAAACACAAAAGTTTCAGTAATTAATTTAAAATTAATCTCGTTGTTAAGAAAATGGGTTTTAAAAGTTAAAACATTGTCAAAGATTGAAATGTTTTTACCCATGAATTCAAGGTAAAAATAATTCTAATGACATACATTATATTAAATGGTAAAAATATATTATATTTATACTTTAAAACAATTTATTATTATAAATTAACCATATAAATTATCTTGATGAAAAAGTTTTTTTTAAGTAAAATTTAGCATGTTTTTACTATCCATCAAAATAAGAACGTTGTCAGAAAAATATAAAAACTTTATCCAATGTAAATTTTTATATCTTGATTAAGAAGAAGAATTTTATTTTTTAAAATTTAACTTATTAACTTTTCAAAAATTAGATTTAAAATGGGTGCACCATCAAAAGGCGACAAAACTGCATTTTTTTAAAAATACTTCTTTTATTCGAAAAATTGATTTTGTTCTCATACCTCATTCCAGAAAATGTGTAAGATTAATTATAATGTTTTAAAATTCAAAATTAGGTTAATAATATTCATAACATCTTGTTCATAATAATATTATAACAATATATCATTGTTTAGTGAAACTCGGTATTGCGTACAACACACGCTATTGAGGAAGGTTGCTCTTGCGTGTAATGCAAGCCAAGTTAGGGTTGTGTGTACAAAAATATTCCTTTGGTGTTGCGTATAACATACTCAAAATATAGTTCAATTATAAATTGATCAAAATCTATACTTGGTGTTGTGTAAAATGAATTTTATTCGAAAGAACTTGAATTTGTATGCATCACAGGGCAAGAATAGTGTTGTGTATACTACAAGCTAATACGGTGTTGCATATAGTGAAATATAATCTAGGTGAAGCATACAACAAAATACATCAAAGAAATTAAAAATAATAATTCTCATAAAATCTTGGGGTGTTACATTCTACCCCCCTTAAAATGAATTTCGCCCTCGAAATTCATCTGGGTTATGAATGGTTTTCTACTTGAAAGTTTCTTTTATAGAAACTCACATCGTAAAAAGGAATACTAAATCATTATTTTAAAAAGGAACATTAGAAACATAATGGATACCCAAAGTAACTCATAACTGGGTTTCCACATAGGATAATATAGGTGAAAATATGGATATGGAAGAGAAAAATAACCATCATGTTTGGATGGAGAGTGGTAGAGAACATGGCTATGAAAAATCCAAAAATCATAAAGCCATAAATATGTGATGATCTAAGGTACCATCTGATTCATCATATATGAGGGCACTAGGACGAAATTTTTTTATTTTCAAGATCATTTCGCTAATGTTGAAGAATTTTTGAATTAAAAGAAATACTTACATGATTTTGGTACAATCTCACTGTTGTTTGTGCCTTAAACAATTTCCACTTTATCTCTTAAAGAAATGAAGTTGAATTTGTCTTCCATGAACTGTTATTAGATCATTCAATAGAATGATAGGTCATTCCATCTATCTCAAACATAATTTTAGCAAAAGTTATATACATAAGTCCATTTTATGGTGAGATTAATCATATATGGTTCCAAAAATGGACTTATACTTCATTTACCATACCTCTTAATAAAATAAAACTAGTTTCTACTAACCAAGGACTTCTTGTAGGCTAGTGGTAGGTGATAAAGGTCAGTCGCACTTAGGTTGTGGGTTTTATTCCCGCAACCTTGTCCGACGCAATGGGTTGTCGCACATCCTGAAGGTTGTCCTTTTTCTAAAACTACATTATTATAACATTCCAGAAATAATATCGAAAAAAGGTTCTATCCTTAAACAATATTATCTTATGTCCAACACAATCCATTTCAAATCTTTATACTTATCTAAAATACTTCTTTCCAAGCTCATAGTATAAAGAAAACAATTACTAGAAATGTCATCAACCAAGAATGTGAATACCATCATTTTCCCCCATATATCATAAGATATATCTTGTTGATCGCATTCCAAACATGTGAATACCTTAATCTTGTATTCTCTTGCAAAATGAATTACCATAGAACCTTATTGAAAAAATAAATGCTTTCAAAAGTTAACTCTTTGCACATACCAAAATCCCAAAAATTCTTTATACTCAAACCATGATGTCACTTTTCCTTACATCAGTCATGAGCTCATTAATAATAACAAACATATTATTTTCTTCTTATCCCTTTATTTTGCGCATATCATCTACTTTCCAAAAATATTTCAATCACTTTTCATGGTTACCAGTACCATATAATTATTGAAAACCAATACATAGATATTCCAAAATTACATGATACTATAAATGACATTCCAAGATACTATTTTGAAATCCCATTACATAAACACTTAATCATTCCACAACATCATTTTCATACTCAACATCACAAATTGTTATCACATGTGACTTCCCTTTGTCCTTTTACTTAAGAGGTTGGTCACGTCGATCATCATTAACCCTTGGATTAGGGCATTGATTAGTATAATGCCCCATTTCCTTGCACTTGAAGCATTGAAGTGTTGGTGGAGCGTTCTCTATAGTCTTTTCTCTATTCATGTCATTAGAAAAAAAATTTCCATTAATTCAGCACTAAGATGCTTGATTGCCTTCTTTTCCACACTTGAAACATTTTATAGTACCTTTTAGACAATATCCACCATGCTTCTTTCCACACTTTGATCATAAAGAAACATTTACCTTCTTTTCACCATTGTTCTGAGATTTTTCCTTGAACTCCATCTTTTGTTTTTTGTCAAAACCATTAGATGGATATGTAACACCAACTTCCAATTCTACCTTGATAGCACAACGCACAATTTCTTTATAACTATTGAAGTACCTTATAGCTAATACCCTTCAAAGACTTGGTTTTAAGCCACTGAAGAATCGATCAATTTTACTTTCAGGTTGGATGATAAAGAGAGATGCATACCTTTCAAGACTTGTAAAATTCACCTCGTATATACCAACCGATTCATCATCATTTTTCTTAAGCTCAAGGAACTCCTTTTCCATCTTTGTTCGAAGAATACAAGGGAAGTACTTTTTGAAAAATAAGTTCTTGAACTCATCCCATTCCATGGATTCAATTTCATCTTGGGGCCTCGTATTCTTAATTAGAGTCCTCCACTGGTCTGCTTCACCTTCTAAATGGTAAATAGCCAGAATGAATTTTTCATGTTTCGAATAGAAAATTATGGAAAATATATTTTCAATGGTACTGATCCATTGTTCAGCAAAAACTGGATCAGACGACCCACTGAAATAAGGTGGGCGTTGCCTCATGAAGGACTTAATAGAATATTATTCCATTATCTGCTCATTTGGAAGTCCAGAATGGTTCATAGATTGTGTACGTATATAAATAATATTTTTCACTCCATCTCCCATAACACTGGTTTGTTCAAGAGGAAAATCATTGCATTGTCCATTACATTGATCAACATGATTCCTTCGGGTTCTAGCCATTGTCTAAAACCCAAAAAGAATAGTGTGAGAGGCAAAAATCATGCTAGGAAAACAACATAATAAAGGGGGAGTACCTTAAATATAAAACATCGTAAGTTTAATTCTAAGATCGTTACCATAATTCTAGGACTATAACCTATACTTATACTTAACCTTAGAGACATCCCTAGACATACCTTAGAAATATCTCTAAGGATTTCACTAAAAAAATTTCATCCTAATTTCCAATGGTGAACTAAACCTTTGCTCTGAAACCAACTGTAGAGACCCAAACTTGACGTACATAGACATTACATTACTTTTTTGGAAAACTTAATACATAACAAAAATAGATGCCCAAAGACCGTATTAGTTTAGTGTCTTTGGAAACTCAGAACATAATCTTCTAATAATGGTGAAAGATATTCAACATATCCCATAAATATCTTCCCATTTTGTTTTCTTACCTAAAACCTTTATTTATATAATGGGGAAAATAAAATATAAAAATTTTGAGCTCAAATTCTCAGTAAGGGTAAACATGGAGAACATAAAAAAAATCCATAAACATTTGAACGAAAAATATGAACATAAAACATCAAAATCTTGAGCAATGACATAAATCTTGGCTGTATTTAAAGAATAGATCATAAAGGGACATTAATCATGATAAAATATAATGGGAATAAAACAATTAATTGGTGAAAACCATTAAGAACATGTTATTATTTCCATAGTAACCAAGACATTGTTTCCAAGACCATCATAGTGGACAAATTCCATTACTGAACTGGGTTTACTTGTCGTTCCAACGCTGTATTACTAAACCGGATTCACTTGTCATTCCATCCATGTCTATCTCATGAGATATAAATAATTACCCAATGAATTGGAGAGAGATATATGTCCCACCCATCTCATAATGAAATCATTCTTACTTGTGCCACAAAATAAACATAAATCATTCATCATAACCCAAAGAATAAAATGGGTTTCATAAACATCATCCCATCATAACATAATCCATATAAAACAAATGGATATTATTTCATCATAAGAAGAATAAAACCATGTAAATAATAGATATATTATACTTGAAACATAATTATACTAAATAATGTCATCTTATATGGAAAATAGTTTTGACAAAACACTTGAAATGAATTCTTGAGGAAAATATCCTTTCTTCTTCAAAATCATTTTCTTTTCACAAAATGCCATGCAATTTTAAAATAAAAGTATTTTGTTTAAAATAATCATGAAATATTGTAGAGTAATCTTTATTAAAATTAGGCATTATGAAACTGTAAAAATCAGTTGATGTCGTATAAGTTAAAAAAACATTCTCCTCATACTTTTGCCAGAAAAGTAAAAAAGTTCCTCGTATGGTAAACAAAAGAAAGATTTCGTTCATAACACAATGTAAAATTCAAATAGGGGTAAACATGACTTTAAAAATACATGTTAGAATATTAAACACTTTATGAAAAACATTTTTATGGACATGGATGAAAAATATAACCCCAGTAAATACTTACATATAAGAAATCTCCGATAAAAATGATATTTAAAAAATTATCCCTTACCTTATGTTCAATTTCTTCTGTATGTTTCCGAGATTCCTATATATTGGGTTTAAATATATTAATAACTTGTAACAGAACCATAACAATATTTATGATATCATATATTATTCACTTAATACTTTATATTACCTGTTCATTTGTCAATTCCATGTTAAAGCGGGGTTTTGGGTAAAATCGTTTCATTTATCGTCCGTGTTTTGACTTGTAATTATTCATATGATTACATAGATCATGATTAATTACTTAAAAAATATAAAAAATTATTTATATATAATATATGTTCAGAATATACATATATAAAATAGATTGATAAATGGAAATAAATACACCGTTCATGGAGACGGTAGGCCGTACGTACGCATGAACGTTGTTTTCATTTACTAATTAAATTGAATGGAAGTAAGTAAATAACATATAAATAAATTCAGTATCATTAATATGTCATATATTTCATCATTATTTAATATATATACTTTATAATAATTCTTGAATGGTTAACTTGGATAATGAATCTCATCATGTCGTGGAGATGGTAATCCCTATGTACGTACAAGGGATGATATCATTCCCATAATTATTGAATGGAATTAGAGTGGATGATATTATATCTCAGAATTAGTATCATGTTATAATAACCATATATAGTTATTCTTTACACCATTATACCCATCCAAGTAAGGTGGTGGTGGAAAAACAGATTACACCACGGCGTGGACACGGTATTCCGTACGTACGCACGTGCGGTGATTTTGTTTTTCGTAGGATGGATAAAAGGTGAAATAGGGTTGGTTCATATTTATAATAACATATCAGTATATGAGTGATAATGATGTTATTAATTTATTATGAAACAACAAAATAATAGTAAGTATAAGAAAAAATGAACTTGAAAGAATCGGTAAAGGATATTACCTCTTCTTCGATGCGCCTCTTCTAAACCTCCTATTAGGGCACTAAAGTTGGTCTTTCAAGAAGACCGGAACCTCTAGTATGTTTCTAGGAAAGTGTAGAATATAAATGGGTAGGTTTTGGCCGTTCTTGAAGGCTCAAAGTGGTGTGAGGATGAGAGGGAGGAGGTTACCTTTTATAAGAGAGGAGAGGGGCACTTCTGGAAACCTCTAAAATATTAATTTATAATAAACTCAAACCCCACTTAAAAACCTCAAAAAATGACTCAAATATGAATATTATATGATATATGCTTGTAATCTCATCAACCAATAAGGTTTATACATGTTGGTAATTTATTTTAAACCTTATCAACTTGATTTATCCTTATTTAATCTATTTAATTTTATTTGTGGAAATAATTTTCTAAATTTTAAATTTTATTAAATAATTGCTTATGTGTTGTTAATTTTCCATAATTTGATACTTTATGACATTTTAGACCATATAAATTTCAATTTATAATTTTTAAATATTTTTGTGTTTTTTAAACCATTTTATAATATGTTATTTTTATAAAATAACAATAGTGTCAATTTTGACACTATTCATTTATTTGAATTTAAATTGTAATGGCCTAGACCTCTCCGGCCCATTTCTTTGTCAAAAATATGAACACGAAGTGTTTTGGAGGGTAAAATGGACTTTTCCCACACTTTTCAGAATTTTGAAACTACACGCCGTGTAGTGTGAGTACACGTCGTGTACCCCCTCACTGGGTATAACCTGTGTTGATGGTTGTGTCCTTGCCATGTGAAATAAATTGGTACATGCCATGTACCCAAAATACTACACGCCGTGTAGTCCCTCCCCGCGTATGCGTTACCCTCAAACCGTGTGTTGACCAGTCAATGGTTGTGTGCCGTGTTGGAGCCGTGTCCTTACCGTGTGAAATAAATGAGTACACACCGTGTAGCCAATACTACACACTGTGTAGTCCCTCCCCACATATGTGTTACCTTCAAACCGTGTGTTGACCAGTCAACGGCTACGTGCCGCGTTGAAGGCCGTGTTGGAAGCCGCGTGTGGACCGTGTGAAATGGCCGAGTACACATCGTGTACCATAAAGTACACGCCATGTAATTTTGTTTTTTACGCCTATAAAAGGAGGGGTCCCCTCCTCCTTTTCAACTCACCCATCTCCTCCCCTTTCCTCTGAGCAGAGATCTCCCAAGAGACTCGAAGGATCCTTTTCTTCCATAACTTATTCGTCCGAGCTCCGATTTATGATTCGTCAGCGGCCACAGGATCTTAACGATGAGGCAGAACTTCTGAAATTGGATTTGTTGCTTTCCTTTCGGCCTTTCCTTCCCAGCTTCCACCCGAGGAGGTTTTTATGGGTTTTGACAGAAGTGACGAATTCTGATGGACGTCTTCTAAAGTTGATCTGGGGGAGCGTTGTGATCAAAACCTATTGAGGTAGGGATCTTACCTTTATCTCTCTAAATTGTGCATCATGCGGGGTGGGTATCCTCTTGTTTTCATGAGAAACGGTTGAACCATTGAACAAATATAATAACTGTTTAAAGAACGGGGATGGTAAAGTTGTTATGTTTATCTTTATTTCCTGTGATATTATGTTGTGAATTGAATAGGCTTATGCCTATTGAAAATCACGGTCGTTGGGGGCCTTTTCTTGAGAAATTAAATGTTTCCCTATCTTTTTAGACCATTTTTGTGAATGGAACTTTGTTGAATGTGGAATTTGGTTAATCATGTAAAGTTGGATGATTTAAAATCTGGAACCCTTGTGTGATCACCCTGGTTGAACAAAATGGAATAATGAACATGTGGGTGTAGTATTGGTAACGTGGCATGTGATGGGGGTGTTTTTTTTGTGGGTTGTTGTGGATCGGGTGAGCAGCGGGGCTGCGGTTGGCTTGGTTGTGGTTTGGTGTGAATATTATGTTGGTGATTGGCAGCGGGGCTATGATAAATTGTATTAAAGGGATAATGATGTATGTGTTTCGATGTGGTTGTGGTTATGGTGGTTGGCAGCGAGGCTGTAGGGTTGGGCTTTAATGTGAATGAACTATGGGTTGTGAATAATAAATAAAATGTGGAAGAGTTAATGAATGGTGGGGCTTGGTAATGGAACGGAAATAATAATCAATGGGGTTGGCTGGTCAATATTAAGGGACTTGTTGGGTTGCTTGTGTTTTCCTAACTTGATTTGTGGATGGCAGGGATATGTTTTACGAACGATCGATGTGGTTGGTTGCGGATAGTTTCCTAGTAGTTAAGGAACTAATAAACTGATTCTGTTGAAACTTGAAAACTTAAATGGGGTTTTAGGATTGTTCATTGTATGCATGCTTCATGTTAGCAGTGATGAGGCACGTGCTCCGTCTCTCTATTTAGAAGCCATAGGTTGGGCTGAGTGTTTGGTATATATATATATATATATCTGTATCTTTGTGTTTTGTTGCACCTCACCCATGTTGAGCACTTAGTGCCGAACACTCCCATTTCATGGGAGAGGGTGTTTTTCCCATAGTTACTAGCTCCTTCCCGCTCCTTCTTCCCTAGGCTGTGATGGATTGAGGTGACCTTACACCTAAGACCCTTCAGGTAGGTTTCGATTGGGGTGGCTTTGGCCCAAGACTCTTCGGGAAGGTTAATTTTTCCCAAGATTATTTTGGATGAGGCCCAGGTGTCTTCGGGTGAGATTTCTATTACTATTATTGTTCCCAAGAATCTTCGGGATGAGGCTCATGTGTGTGTGGGCGGGATACGTTTTTGTGAGGCCCAGGTGTGTGCGGGCGGGATACGTGGTTGTGAGGCCTAGGTGTGTGCGAGTGGGATACGTGGTTGTGAGGCCCAGGAGTGTGCGGGCAGGATTTGTGGTTCTTGAGGCCCAGGTGTGTGTGGGCGGGAAGAGTGTGGTAGCGTCAGGACGTTCACCATTAGGAAGAGTAGCTAACTAATGGGAAATGGTGCAGGGTACCCAATACTCTTATTCTTATATACTACTACCTGTTGTGATTGTGTTTTGTTGAGTGTGGCTGGTGAGGTTGGGTGGATAGAATTCCTTTCTAGGTTTCTTCTGTTGTTCTCACGGGACATTATGATGTCTCCCCACTTGTGCATGAGGGATTTAGGTTTCCCTACTGGGTATACTTGTATGCTCACCCTATGTTTACTTTTAGGTTTCCAAGAGGACTACCAGGGCCGTGCGAGACCCTACTAGTCGGGACAGTTGGATTTGTTGCAGTTGTTGTACTCTTGTTTCTTTTGGTATTGTACTTTTTGAGCTTTCTTGTACTTGTACCTTATTTTAGAACTATTTGAACATGCATGTGGGATTGTTTTGGGTTTATTTCTATACAATTGTTCTTTTCCTTTTTGGTGGTTAACTTGTCATATTTCCCGATCATAAATAAAAAAAAGGGTAATGCCTCCCATATTTTTGAAAACTCATACCCTTGGTGCTAGTCGCCACCCTGGGGCCTACTGGAGGCGGGACTCGGGGGTCATTATCTCCCTTTCACCATTTCCAGCTCAGGAGGCGCATCTTTGGTGGGAGGGGGTCATGATAGAATGGTATCAAAGGTGATGGTTGAGAGATAGGTTGGAGTTTGGAGTTAGGCATAGTGAGGATTGCATGGGATGGTAGGGCAACCATGTTGGTTAGTCTTGGCACGTGACATAGGCCAGGGAAGACCGGCTAGGACACGAGATTTTAGGGCCCCCCGTGATCCGATGCAAGGACTCTGAGCCTATTGAACGACCAAGTGAGACTACATTTATTGCAGGGTAGAGACCCTAGTGAAGGTACATGCATCATCATGATTGTGTTTTACTTGATTTGGGTGTTCTGGGAAAGAAATTGAATAAAATGATAAAATGAAACCTTGAGAAATTCCTTTCTACTTGGGCTTAGGAAATCCTTGTTTACCATATAGCTATGGCACCTGGACGTCGTCCCCGGGTGACTCAGACGGCCGAGGCCCAGCAGATTCAGGCGGTCGATCAGTTGAGGATTGACCGAGAGGAGGAAGATAGCCAGTGGCAGAGGACTCTTCGTTCTTTCCAGCGGCAAAACCTCAAGAAGTACGAGGGTAGTACTTCGGATACAGAGATGGAGGGGTGGATTGAGGATCTAGGGATCACTTTTACCTTGATCCGGGCTCCGAGGGAGTACTGGGTTCCCCTAGCAGTCAGTCAGCTGATAGGTGCGGCGCGACAGTGGTTGACGCTCTACCTCGGAGAGAGGATAGAGGCAGAAGTTCCATGGGCTAACATTGAGAAGGAATTACGAGAGTAATTCCTTTCTTCCATGATCAAGTAGGAGAAGTGGAAGGAGTTACTATCCCTTCAGTAGGGGAGTATGTCAGTACGAGAGTTGGGGATCAAGTTCAAAGATATCCTACGCTTTTCTCCGGATCTCTTTCCGGATGAGGAGTCTCGGGCGAGACATTTGGAGGAGGCGCTTCATCCTTCACTCCAATATGTTGTCACCCCCTTCACCCTTCCGACGTACTAGGTAGTAAAGAAGAAGGAAGAGGTTTTAGAGAGGATGAACTCATTGGGAGGTGCACCACGTGAGGGGATCCAGCCAGGTTCATCGAAGGGGAAGGCAGTCAGCAGCATGTCTCCTGTGATGGGACCTTCCAGGTTCAGGCCAGTGGGGAGCAGGCCCCAGCAGTTCCAGTTCAGATCTTCGGGTCCTCGTCCCTTTTTCACGATCCCAGGACTGAAGTGTTTTTCTTGTGGAAGTTTTGGGCACGTTCAGAGTTGGTGCCTGACTCGAGCTCAGTACGGTGGAGGTGGGCAGGTTCAGTGCCCACCTCAGCAGTACCAGTTGCCGGCGAGGCCCTTCCAGCAGCAGCAGGACAATGCTCCCCTGAGGGAAGACTTTGCAGGAGGAGGCCGACCTCGGGGTGCTCCTCAGGGACCTCGACCAGGGCGTGGTCGGGGAGATGGATGACATCAGAGAGGAAGAGGAGATGGGCGTGGACAGTTGCACATAGCAGAGTTGGCAGCTCCAGCGGGACCAGAGGTGGTGCGAGGTATGATTTTTTTGTTCAGCACTCTCATTTCTGCTTTGTTCGATTCGGGAGCTTCACACTCCATTGTTGCATCTAGTATAGCCTATTCATTGGGACTAGACATAGAGAGACTTTCCATACCACTGGCACTGAGTACACCATTTGGAGGCTAGACCAGCGTATCTTGTGTTTGCCGGGGATGTGGGCTGACGTTGGGACCACATCGATCTAGTGGGGACCTTATTCTGTTACAGATGTAGCCATAAGATGTCATCCTAGTAATCGACTGGTTGTTTTCTGTTATTGTTGTTATCGACTGCTTCTAGAGATGAGTTGTGTTCTCCGACGTGGACGGGCATCGTGTAGCTTTTGTTGATGAGAGGAGCTATCAGGTGGGAAGCCGTCATGTGGAGCCTCTCCTTTCTTTTTTAGGCGGGTTATCAGTGGTTCCAGTAGATGTAGAGATGATGGATGTCTCATAGGTTTTTGGGGAGTTCCTCAATGATTTTTCCCGAGGAGGTTGTGACTCTACCCCCCCCCCCCCCCCGACGTGACGTTGAGTTCGGGATAGACTTACAGCCTGGTGCCCATCTGATTTCGATGTCCCCTTATCGGATGGCAACTTCGGAGTTGCGAGAGGTTCAGATCCAGATTGATGACCTAATGGAGAAGGGTTTTGTTCGACCTAGTGTGTCACCATGGGGTGCTCCAGTTTTCTTCGTGAAGAAGGTAGATGGTGGTATCAGGTTATGCATAGACTACTGGAGGTTGAATCAGGTAATGGTCAAGAATCGTTACCCCTTCCAAGGATAGATTATCTCTTCGACCAACTGAGGGGAGCAGGTTGGTTTTCTAAGATCGACCTATGATCTGGATATCATCAGCTGAGGGTGAAGGAAAGTGACATCTCGAAGATGGATTTCAGGTGCAGGTATGAGAACATCGAGTTTGTAGTGATGTCGTTTGGAGTTAAGAATGCACCACCTGTGTTCATGGGACTTATGAACTTTTTCTTCTAAGAGTTTCTAGATAGGTTCGTCGTTGTGTTTATCGATGACATCCTGATCTACTCAAGATCAGAGAAGGAGCATGTTGAGCATCTCAGGGCAGTCATAGAAGTCCTTCGACACCACCAGCTTTATGGGAAATTGTCGAAGTGTAAGTTCTTGACCCAAGAAGTACACTTCCTTGGACACGTAGTGTCTCAGCATGGAGTGTCAGTGGACCCGTCGAATGTGGAGATAGTTGTTTCTTGGGAAGCACCCAAGAGCATGGCAAAATTTCGTAGTTTCCTGGGGTTATCAGGTTACTATCGGAGGTTTGTTTCGGACTTCTCTCGAGTTTTTTCTCCATTTACAGCTTTGACTTGGAAGAACCAAGTCTTCCTATGGAGTGAGAATTGCCAGAAATATTTCAACTACCTAAAGGATAAGTTGGTCAGTGCTCCCGTACTCAGGTTGTCGGAGGAAAGGTAGTTGTGTGAGGTGTTTTGTGATGCTTCTGTCCTTGGTCTGGGGTGCGTGCTGATGTAGAAGAAGGGTGTGATCTGTTATGGGTCTAGGTAGTTGCACCCTCACGAGCGTAACTATGCCACCCATGACCTAGAGCTTGCAGTAGTAGTGTTTTCACTGAATTTGTGGTGACATTACCTCTTTTGGGAGTTCTTTGTGGTCTTCTCAGATCACAAGAGCTTGCGTTATATCTTCTCCCAACTTGACCTGAACTTACGGCAGCAGAGATGGGTCGAGTTCCTCCAAGACTATGACTTTAAGATCACTTAAACTGAAGGTAAGGGAAATTTTGTGGATGATTCCCAGAGCAGGAAGTCGCATAAGGAAGTTGTTCGGGAATCCGCTGATGCCTAGAAAGGAATGGGGGAATTGGCAGCCTTGCACTTGGATACCAGGGTAGAAGGTGTTAGAGGCTGTTTGTTTCAGATGATGGTGTAGTCCTCCTTGTTGCAGCAAGTGGAAGAGTCTCAGTGGGGGGACCCCGAGGAGAAAGTGATGCGGGATCGTATCGATCAGGGGAACGCTCCAGAAGGATGGTCAGAGGACACCCGACATCAGATTCTTTTCCATGGAAGGTTGTTTGTTCCGGAGGCGATACGTGAGGGAGTTCTCCATGAGTTCCTAGCTCAGCCTTGGCGGTACATCTGGGAGTTTCAAAAATGTACCGAGGCCTAAGGGAACAGTTTTGGTGGCCCAGGGTGAAACGGATAGTGGCTGAGTTTGTGGCTAAGTGCCTAGTGTGTCAGCAAGTAAAGGTTGAACACCGTGTTCTCAGTGGTTTCTTGCATCCATTAGATGTCTCCGAGTGGAAGTGGGATGACATCTCGAGGGACTTCATCACAGGACTACCCAGATCTCAAGGAGGTTATGATGCTATCTGGGTGGTAGTGGATCGTCTGACGAAATCAGCTCACTTATTAGCAGTTAAGGAGTTGGGCCCAGTGAGTACCTTAGCATAGAGGTACGTAGATGAGTTGGTGTGTTTGCATGGAGTTCCAAAGACTATCATCTCAGACCGGGATAATCGGTTTACCTCACGAGTCTGGAGGGGGTTAATGCATGCTTTTGAAACCCAGCTACACCTTAGCACTGCTTTCCACCCCTAGACCAATGGGCAGATAGAGCAGACTATCCAGACGTTGGAGGACATGCTGCGAGCATGCATTCTGGATTTCGGAGGGTCATGGGTACGACACTTGCCTTTGGTAGAGTTTTCCTACAACAAAACCTTCCACTATACTATTGGCATGGCACCGTTTGAGGCTTTGTATGGAAGACCATGTCGTTCACCCAATTGTTGGGCAGAGGTTGGTGAGACAGGTGCTCTTGGGCCAGAGGTAGTGCAGAGCACCATAGAGAAAGTCCAGCTTGTATGTGAGAGGATGAAAGCGGATCAGGACCGACAAAAGTCTTATGCTGATCATCGGAGGAGGCCTTTGGAGTTTGAGGTGGGATACCATGTATTATTGAAGGTTTCCCCTTGATGGGGGCAGTAGAGGTTTGGGAAAGGGAGCAATCTCTCACCTAGGTTCATCAGACCTTTTGAGGTGCTGAGGATAGTCGGTGAGGTGGCATATCAGCTAGCCCTGCCACCTCAGTTGGATAAGGTTCATGACTTCTTCCACGTCTCCCAGCTACGTCGATACTTACACGACGACTCTCACATTATTGACTGGGGAGAGTTAGATATGGGAGATGACAGGACCTTCGAGGAACGACCAGTCAAAATCGAAGATCGTAAAGAGAAGGTGCTCTGTGGATGAACCATTCCCTTGGTTCGTGTGTTGTGGAGGCAAGTCGGCCTCAAGGAGAGCACTTGGGAGCGAGAGGCTCAGATGCACACTCAGTACCCGGAGTTGTTTTGACTTGTGTTTTCCCTTGTTCTTATGAGCTTTGTGTTGATGTTATACTCTTCACCTTTGATATATGGAATTCTTGGCTTGTCGGTTATGAGACCTTTTGTTTCCTTGATCTATGGAATTGTGTAACATGTCCGGATGTTTGGGAAAAAAGGGAAAAACCTGATCCTTAATCAAGACGCATTAATGCAGATGCGATTAAACCCGTGCGGGTGAGTTAGTGCCGCCTAAAGCGGATAATATCTGAACATAGGAGAAGTAATTTCCCCAAACCACATGTGTGGGAAGTGTGTTGGTTGTGTGGTGTTGGGGGTAGTGCAAGTTAAAAAAAATCCTAATGTATGAAAGTGGGAATACCCAATTCTTAATCGAGACGCATTAATGAGGATGCGATTAAACCCGTGCAGGCGAGTCAGTGCCGCCTAAAGCGGATAATATCTCAACATAGGAGAAGGAATTCCTAACACATATGATTAGGTTTTTTGAATGGGTTCCTGTTATAACGAGGGACCTAAGAGGTATCTTTTTGGGTTCCTCTGGGTTGGCTTTTGAATTCTCGGGGATGAGAATGTTTCAATCGGTATCTGATGTAGTGGTCCGGACCTCTCCGACCCATTCCTTTGTCAAAAATAGCGTCGTGAAGTGTTCTGGAGGGTAAAATGTACTTTTCCCACACTTTCCATAATTTTGAAACTACACGCCGTGTAGTGTGAGTACACGTCATGTACCCCCTCATCGGGTATACCCCGTGTTGAAGGTCGTGTCCTTGCCGTGTGAAATAAATGGGTACACACCGTGTACCCAAAATACTACATGTCGTGTAGTCCCTCCCCGCATATGCATTACCCTCAAAACGTGTGTTGACCAGTCAACAGTCATGTGCCGTCTTGGAGCCATGTCCTTACCATGTGAAATAAATGAGTACATGTCGTGTAGCCAATACTACACGCCATTTAGTCCCTCCCCGCGTATGTGTTACCTTCAGACTGTGTGTTGACCAGTCAACGGCCGCGTGCCGCGTTGAAGGCCGTGTTGGAAGCCGCGTGGTGACCGTGTGAAATGGTCGAGTACACGCCGTATACCATAAATTACACGCCGTGTACTTTTGTTTTTCATGCCTATAAAAGGAGGGGTCCCATACTCCTTTTCAACTCACCCCTCTCCTCCCCTTTCCTCTGAGCAGAGCTCTCCCAAGAGACTCGAAGGCTCCCTTTCTTCCATAACTTCTTCATCCGAGCTCTGATTTACGATCCGTTAGTGGCCACGGGATCGTAACGACGAGGAGGAACTTCTTAACTTAGATTTGTTGCTTTCCTTTTGGCCTTTCCTTCCAGCTTCCACTCGAGGAGGTTTTTCTAGGTTTTGATAGAAGTGATGGACGCCAACAGACGTCTTCTAAAGTTGATCTAGGGGAGCGTTGTGATCAGAACCTGTTGAGGTAGGGATCTTACCTTTGTCTCTCTAAATTGTGCATCATTTGGGGTGGGTATCCTCGTGTTTTCATGAGAAACGGTTGAACCATTAAACTAAGATAATAACTGGTTAAAGAACGGGGATGGGAAAGTTATTGTATTTATCTTTATATCCTGTGATATTATGTTGTGAATTGAATAGGCTTATGCCTACTGAAAATCACGGTCGTTGGGGGCCTTTGCTTTCGCAATTAAATGTTGCCCTATCTTTTTAGACCATTTTTGTGAATGGAACTTTGTTGAATGTGGAATTTGTTTAATCACGTAAAGTCGGCTGATTTAAAATCTGGAACCCTTGTGTGATCACCCCGGTTGAACAAAATGGAATAATGAACATGTGGGTGTTGTATTGGTTACGTGGCATGTGATGGGGGTGTTTTTTTGTTGGTTGTTGTGGATCGGGTGAGCAGTGGGGCTGCGGTTGGTTTGGTTGTGGGTTGGTGTGAATACTATATTGGTGATGGGGAGCGGGGCTGTGATAAATGGTATTAAAGGGATAATGATGTACGAGTTTCGGTGTGGTTGTGGTTATGGTGGTTGGCAGCGGGGCTGCAGGGTTGGGATTGAATGTGAACGAACTGTGGGTTTTGAATAATAAATAAAATGTGGAAGAGTTAATGGATGGTGGGGCTTGATAATGGAACGGAAATAATAATCAATGGGGTTGTTTGGTCAATAAAAAGGGACTTGTTGTGTTACTTGTGTTTTCCAAACTTGATTTGTGGATGGCAGGGATATGTTTTAAGAACGATCGATGTTGTTGGTTGTGGATAGTTGCTCAGTAGTTAAGGAAATAATAAACTGATTCTGTTGAAACATGAAAACTTAAATGGGGTTTAGGGATTGTTCGTTGTATGCATGCATCGTGACAGCAGTGCCGAGGCACGTGCTCCATATCTCTGTTTAGAATCCATAGGTTTGGATGAGTGTTTGGTATATATATATATATATTTGTATATTTTTGTTTTGTCACACCTCACCCATGTTGAGCACTTAGTTCCGAACACTCCCATTTCATGGGAGAGGGTGTTTTTCCCATAGTTACTAGCTCCTTCCTTCTCCTTCTTCTCTAGGCTGTGATGTCTTGAGGCGACCTTACACCTAAGACCCTTCAGGTAGGTTTAGATTGGGGTGGCTTTGGCCCAAGACTCATCGGGAAGGTTTATTTTTCCCAAGATTCTTTAGGATGAGGCCCATGTGTCTTCGGGTGAGAGTTTTATTACTATTACTGTTCCCAAGAATCTTCGGGATGCGGCCTAGGTGTGTGCGGGTGGGATATGTGGTTTTGAGGCCCAGGTGTGTGTGGGCAGGATACGTGGTTGTGAGGCCCAGGTGTGTGCAGGCGGGATACGTGGTTGTGTGGCCCAGGTGTGTACAGGTGGGATACGTGGTTGTGAGGCCCAGGTGTGTGCGGGCGGGATGTGTGGTTCTTGAGGCCCAGGTGTGTGCGGGCAGGAAAAGTGTGGTAGCGTCAGGACGTTCGCTGTTAGGAAGAGCAGCTAACTAATGGGAAATGGTGCGGGGTACCCAATACTCTTGTTTTTATATACTACTACCTGTTGTGATTGTGTTTTGGTGAGTGTGGCTGGTGAGGTTGGGTGGATAGAATTCCTTGCTGGGTTTCTTCTGTTGTTCTCAAGGGACATTAGGATGTCTCCCCACTTGTGCATGAGAGCTTTAGGTTTCCCTACTGAGTATACTTGTATGCTCACCCTACGTTTACTTTCAGGTTTCCAGGAGGACTACCAGGGCCATGCGAGACCCTACTAGTCGGGACAGTTGGAGTTGATGCAGTTGTTGTACTCTTGTTTCTTTTGGTATTGTACTTTTTGATCTTTCTTGTACTTGTACCTTGTTTCAGAACTATTTGAACATGCATGTGGGATTGGTTTGGGTTTATTTATATACACTTGTTATTTTCCTTTTTGGTGGTTGACTTGTCCTATTTCCCAATCTTAATTAAAAAAAGGGTAATGCCTCCCATATTTGTGAAAACTCATATCCTTGGTGCTAGTCACCACCCCGGGGCCTACTGGAGGCAGGACTTGGGTTTCATTATCTCCCTTTCACCATTGCCAGCTCAGGAGGGGCATCTTTGGTGGGAGGGGGTCGTGACATAAATAAAATCCACACATAGGATATATTCGAATCAAAATATTTAATAGATTCCTAACATGACATATTAATCTATAAAATTTTTAGATAACATTAATTAATTCATATAATATTTATTTTAATATTTTTAAAACCATTTATTTTATATTTCAATCAATAAAATAATTTCTACATCACTATTGTGTCATAATTAATGATAATAATTTAATCCCCAAAAATTCTAAATATATTATCATGATGTAGATAATTTTATTAGATTTCTGGAGAATATTTATATTCGAAGTTTTATGAGGTTTATCACTAAATTAAAATTATAACACTTATAAGATATATGAGAGTGACATGTTGTCACTTTCTTTGGTTTTAATAATAATTATATCATTTTCATGGTCAAAAGTCCATGAAATGAATCTATTCTAACCCTTAAATGATATGGGTCTACTTTTATTCATCCAGTAGAATTTTGGAAGATCTTAGGGTAATTTTATAATCTTATTTTTACCCTTAATTACCCAATTTACCTTTAAGTGTTGTAAATAAAAAAATTTCGTCGTTACTATTCATATCATCAAAAAAAATAAAAGTATCATATTAACATAATTTGGAACCACTTAATCCAAATATAGAATCCATTTTTCAAAATTCCAAACACAGAAGTTGCAGTAATTAATTTAAAATTAATCCTGTTGTTAATAAAACGGGTTTTAAAAGTTAAAACATTGTCACAGATTGAAATGTTGTTACCCATGAATTCAAGGTAAAATTAATTCTAATGACATAAATTATATTAAATTATAAAAATATATTCTATTTATACTTTAAAACAATTTTCTATTATAATTTAACCATATAAATTATCTTGATGAGAAAATTAGTTTTTAAGTAAAATTTAGCGTGTTTTTACTATTCATCAAAACAAGAACGTTGTCAGAAAAATATCAAAACTTTATCCAATGTAAATTTTTATATCCTGATTCAAAATAAGAAGTTTATTTTGTAAAATTTAACTTATAAACTTGTCAAAAATTATATTTGAAATGGGTGCGCCATCAAAAGGTGAAAAAACTGCATTTTTTGAAAAATACTTCTTTTATTCAAAAAATTGATTTTTTTCTCATACCTCATTCTAGAAAATTTGTAAGATGAATTATAATGTTATAAAATTAAATATTCAGTTAATACTATTCATAAAGTCTAGTTCATAATAATATTATAACAATATATCGTTGTTTAGTGAAACTCGGTATTGCGTACAACACACACTATTGAGGAAGGTCACTCTTGCGTGTAATACAAGCCAAGTCAGGGTTGCATGTTGGGAAAGCTTCCTTTGTTGTTGTGTATAATATACTCAAAATATAGTTCAATTATAAATTGATAAAAATATATACTTGGTGTTGTGTAAAATGAATTTTATTCGAAAGAACTTGAAATTGTGTGCATCACAAGCCATGAATAGTGTTGTGTATACTACAATCTAATACAGTGTTGCATATAGAATGAGATAATATTGGTGAAGAATACAAAAAAATACATAAAAGAAATTAAAAATAATAATTCTCATAAAATCTTGGGGTGTTACACAATCACATGTGAATGTCCCTCCACCCTCTAAGATAAGACATCTCCAACTGCGAAGTTGGAGGCATCACACATAAGCTCCAAAGGAATCTCCAACCATGGGGGTTTTATGATTGGTGAAGTGGTTAGACACTTATTTATCTCATCAAATGAAGTCCTATAAGAATTATCAAACACAAAATAAGAATCCTTTTGAAGTAATCGTGACATAGGAAGAGAGGTCTTTCTAAAATCTTTGATGAAACACCGATGAAATTCTTCATGCCCTAGGAAAGATCTAACATCACACACACATATAGGATATGTTAAGGATGAAATAATGTCTATCTTAGATTTATCAACCTCTATCCCATGTTTTGACACTACATTCCCTAATACAATGCCATTCTCTACCATGAAATGACATTTTCAAAGTTCAATACCAGATTTATCTCAATACAACGATTCAACACCTTTCCCAAAATATTTAGACATTCATCAAATGAGGATCCATACATTGTAAAATAATCCACAAATACCTCTATGCAGGTCTCAATAAAATCAGAAAAAATACTCACCATGCATCTCTAGAAGGTACCTAGGGCGTTCCAAAGTCCAAATGGCATCCTTAGGTAGGAAAACGTGTCAAAGGGACATGTGAATATAGTCTTCTCCTGATCCTTTGGAGCTACAGGAACATGAAAATATCCAAAACATCCATCCAAGAAACAATAGTGTGTCTTCCCAGCTAGTCTCTTAAGCATCTGATCAATAAATGGGGGGGGGGAATGGTCCTTTCGAGTAGATTGATTTAGTTTCCTATAATCAATACGCACACACCAACTATTTTGCACCCTCATTGGAACTAACTAATATTTCTCATTTTTAACAACAGTAACACTACTTTTCTTAGGCATAACCTGAATAGGACTCACCCACTATGAATCTGAAATGGGATAGATTATACCTGCCTCAAGAAATTTTTCAACCTCTTTTTTAACTACCTCCAGATGGGTTGGATTGAGTCTCCTTTGTGGATGCCTCACCGGTTTAGCCCCATCCTCCAAAATAATCCTATACATGCAAATGGAAGATCTAATTCATGATATGTCAGCCAAGGTACACCCGGTCACCCTAATTTTCTCCCTCAAAATATTCAAAAGTTTTTCTTTATATAAAAAAGGAAGATTGTTAGAAATGATAACAGGAAATTTCTCACAACTCAACTAGTATGAGTATTTGACATTTGGTGGAAATGGATTTAGTTCTTGTGTAGAGGTGGTTTATGGATGAATACATACAAGGAACTGAAATATGTTCACAAAGAGCATCAGTATTAGAATATACATCACCAAAATAATATAATAAATCATCAAATCCATAAGCATAATCAACAGCTATGTCCTAATTAGAGTTCACATAATCAAAATCGGAATATGATTCCATTTCAAAATCAAATCTAAGAGAGTCTTTTACATTAGAAACAGGAGTGGAAGTACTCTTATACATTAAACTAGAACCAATACTCATAATCTCCCTAAGCATAGAACAATCAAATTCCATGGGGTTTTGATTTTGTGGTTCAAAATGGGAGATAACAGATGCAGAATGATCCTCTGAGGGGTACTTCATGGAATCCATAACATTAAATATCACAACTTCATCCCAAAATTCAATGGAAAGTATACCATTATTGATATTTATGATAGTTTTTTCAGTTTTGAGGAAGGTTCTACCTAAGATAATGGGATCATGAGAAATTACTTGATCGTCCTCCATGTTAAGCATGTAGAAATATGCTGGGAAGATTGTGTCTCTTACCCGGACAAGTACATCCTCAAGGACTCCCGCTGGATATGTCCTAGATTTATTCACCAACTGCACCACTACACTCATCAGTTTCAACTCACCAACCAGAATAAAAGAGAATATAGAGTGAGTCATCACTTTTATAGAAGCTCCCAAATCACAAAGAGCATTAGAAAAGTGAAACTCCCCAATGGAGCTTGGTATGGTGAATGTATCGGGATCCTTGCACTTTGTTGGAATTTCTAGAGTTGGTTTAATGAGTGATGAAACATTCCTTCCAAGGTTGATCCTCTCATTTCCCTTGAGACCTCTTTGATTGGTACAAAGTTCTTTTAAAATTTTTGTATACCTTGGGATTTGATTAATGGCTACAAGGGATGTTGATCTCCACATGCTTGAATGTATCCAAAACTTCTTTTTGCATCGCCTCTTCAGCCATATTCTTAGTTTTTACAACTCTATTTGGAAATGGAATGGGTTTAGGAGGAAAATCATCAATCTTTTTCTTACATTTATCTTTCTCCTTGGATTACTCGTCAGTTGGTATGGAATGAGGCTTATCCAGATTTGAGGTGAATCTAGGTGCAACAATAGTTGCATATGTATCTGTAGTTTGCTTCCCACTTCTCAATGTGATGACACTAACATTCCCCTTGGGATTTGGAGTAGGTTGGGATGGTATATTTCAAGAATTATAACTTACCATTTCATGGAGGGCAGTGGCAATCTAGCTCATTTGAGTCTTCAACTCCCTCAGCTCCAAACCTTGACTCTTCAACTCATTCTATTGATTAAGAACAATTTGTTTCAAAAGGTCATCAGTGTTAGAATCTACCTTGGATTGGGGATTCCCTTGTTGTTGGATTGTTGATTTTTTGGTTTCAAATCTCCTTTGGGGTTGTTGGAAACCCTGCTGGTAAGGCGGAGACTGCTGGAAGTTTTGTTGAAAAGGGGTCTTTTTTTTGTTTTCCAGAGCCATACCCAAGGTCTAATTGATCCTTCCTCCCTTGGTTGTATGTTGGAGCAAATGAATCAGACATTTTTTGGGGGTATGTCTATTGTTGCTGCTGATATGGTCCCCCTGGGAATACTGCTGTGAAATCATCTGTCTCTTGTATTTGTGGGCCAAAATCAGTTGGGTGGATTGTCTCAGTGAAAATGTCACAAAGCCTTGAAGGAGGGGGTTGGGATGAATTTTGTGCCAAAGAAATATGCCTCACCATAGTTGTCAATTCTTATAACTTGGTATCAATCAAATGAATCTCAAGAGAAAAAGGACATACCTGATGTACTCCCCGGACATGTGGGGTACCTCGATCGCCAAATTGTTGGGAGTTTTGGTCCATTTTGTCGATCAACGCATGTGCAAATAATGGTGTCTTGTCTACCAATGATCTTCCAGCCGCGACATCCACCATGCTCCTCTCCATAGGTTTTATTCCTTCATAGAAGTATTGTATGAAGCGTTGCTCACTGATTTGGTGATGTGGGCAGCTTGCACACAACTTCTTGAATCACTCCCAGTACTCATACATTGAATCCCATTGGGATTTATTAATCTCTGATATCTCCTTACTAATGGAAGTGGTACTTTATGCTAGAAAAATCTCCATAAGAAAAGATGTTTCAAATCGTTCCAACAAGTTACATCTTCAGGTTGTAAATAATACATGCAGTCTTTCACAGCTCCATCAAGTGAGAATGAGAATTCTCTTAGTTTGATTTGATCTTCAGAAATATTTCTAGGTTTAACGGTTGAGAAAACCACATTAAATTCTTTCAAATTTTTGTTTGTATCCTCACTAGATAATCCATGAAACTTTGGAAGAAGATAAATTTACCCATATTTCAGTTCAAGGCATGATTTGATATTCGGGTATGCAATACAATTTGGTTGATAGTTAATATCTGGTGCAGCCAATTCTAGAATAGTTATATTAAGTTCATTTCCATTATTTTCAGTCATTGGTTCTTTTTTTATGTTTTAATTATAAGTGTTTCCAATTTCAATGTTCTTAGAGTAGATAAATTCTCCAACTGTTTCAATGTTGAAACTTCCCGTAGACTGAGAATGTCTGATTTGAGCCTTAAGGCTACGTTCAATCCCAAGGTCAAGATCTAAGAGATCTTCGGGATTAGTTCGTGTCATAAATCAAATAAAAATGAAAAGAAGGAAAGTGGACCATATTAAAATAAAAATTAGAAGTTTGATTTGATGATCCAAAAAGAAATAGAAGAAAATAAAAGAAGAATAAAAAAAGGAATTCAGATAGGGTAAAGAAGGAAGAAAGAAGAGAATATGTGAATAAAATGTAAAATAAAATAAACACCTCTTATTGGTTGAAATAATTACTTGCCTCCCAGGAAATGATTCCAATTTAAAAGTTCTCTATCATGGGCACCCTCAAATGATTAGTGGTTTTTGGGGTACTTAGGTGCAGCACAGTGGCTGACCAAGGTCATCTCTCAAAGGAGGAAGTAAATTAAAATAACTTCTTAAATGTATTCTAAAAAATAGAAAATAATTAAAACACTAATTTAAAGAATGGGGTGTTGTTTATTATTTATAAAACTTGAAGAAGTTTTTTGGAAGAAGATTTCATTTTTTTGTTTTTAATTTTTAAATGAAGTTTGATTAAAAAGACGCAACAAGAAGACGTTTTTTTAGAAAATATTTTAAAAGGTGTAATCAATCTAACTATAACTATTAATTTACTTATTAATAATTATAATTTAAATCAATATCCAATTAATTATGATCCCCTAATTTTTTAAACCTAGAACCCTACAAGATTTAACTTAACCACAAAGATGAAATTACTTAAACCCTAGGCTAGCTTCAGAACACGCAATCGCAGCACCCTGTTTTGATTGTTGTTCTATGGTTAGCTTATGGTCAGTGATTAATTTTAGAACATATAAATTCTATAAATGATTATGAATTGTGTTTAGGTATTATATTTTAACTCTAAAAATTTATCCCGTGTGGTCTTGAATTACTGATTAAGATTGCGCTCTCACAATTTTCACAAAATATTGACCTCGCGTGTTTTTGTGTTAATTGTTCAATTGCTTGCTTAGTTTCTTATAATTTAAAAACACAATTAATTGATTATATTAATTGAATTATAGTAGCTCTATTATTCAAAATAATTAAATGAAGAGGTTATAAGATAGATCGATCACTAAGAAAACTACTCTTCCATGGGCAGTGTGGTCATCATGGAGACGTTTTGCATGAGCAAAGGATTTAAAGGGTAGAACCAAATATCATCTCCACTCCTGATTCCAAACCAATTAGGAATATTAATATTTTAATAAAAGGGAATAATATAGAAGATTATTTAAAGAAAAATTCATGATACAAATATGAAATAAAAGATATACAAAGAGGAGGTGGGAGAGGAGAGCCTTTTGGAAGAGATGTTTTCACAAAGCCTTACATTTCCAAGATTTTTGAGGGGCTCCCAAGAGACACCATTTCATAAAAACCTTCCCAAATCCTCTACCATCCTTCCCAATGAGTGATAAAACCCTTTAAATATAGTTTGTGAGGGCTAGGGTTACATAACTTTTTTAAGTGTGAAATGAAAACTCGGCCAAATATTTTATTCCACATTGCACTGCATAGTTGACCTTCGAAACGCGGGAATTTTCCAGCATTCTAGATGGATTATTTGTTTCTAATTATTTCCCTGAGCTTTCCTCAAAATTTGGGCTCAATCAAAGCCCGTATGAAGAAGATACGGCCCAAATGGTGAAGTAATGTCCAATCTGGATGGTTCTGTCCATCTTTGTCTTCATGGCCCATTTACTCCCCACAAATGCACAATCCAGGTCCCATGTCCTAAATATAATTTTTATACCATTATGTTAGAAACAAAGTTACAAGAGTTTAAGTTAAAATATTTTACCTAACAATATTTATGCCCGGAATACTATAGTGAATTTTAAAAGGGTAAAACTGGGTTTTTCATCAAATTTGAAAAAGAATGATCTAATCACAAATATTTCATAATTGATCATATTTAGCATAATGTGAGGAAATTATATCATTTATTATCAATAAAATATTCATTAAAATTGTGTTTTATCAATACATATGAATGAGATATGAATAAACTATTGATGAATAATTCACCAGAGTAAATGAAATTGTTTGAAATATCGGAGGAATTGGAAATGTTTTGTAAGATTCTGTAATTGTGATGAAACTTATAATAAATTTTCTACATAGGTTTAATTAAAATATTTGTTCTTTAAAATATAAATATTATTGATTTCTGTATGATTTTCATAACTTTCTTGTATCTTGTGAAATAAAAAAAGCTATAATGTTAAAAAAAGAAGATGAAAGATGAAATGGATTTTGAAGCTATAATTAAAATTAAAATTAAAGATGATGATGATGATAATCCTTAGGAATATAAAGATAAATAGTATTATGAGTTGAAGTAAAAAAATCATGTCTCTTATATCTAATAACTATCGAAGAGGAAACGGAAAATATGGAGGTAAAATTCCTCTCAAATGTTTTGAGTGTGGTGGAATAAGAAACTTTGCTATGGATTTCCCAAAGAAGAGAGTTATAGAATATAGAGATGATTATGATGAAAAAAATCAATGGAAGAAGTGGAAAAAAATTTATACATAATAAAATTCATCCAAAAAATAAAAGAAGTTCACTAGAGATAAAAGGAGTATGATAAGTAAGAAAACTAAATCAGAACCAACTGAAAACATTTCATCAGAGGATGAAAGTTATGAAAAGTTCTGAACATTCATTGAAAAAGTTGATAAAGTTAAATACTACATAAATAAATAATAAAAAGGAGGTTAATAATCTTACAGAAAATATTAGATCATAATAGAACTCACTGAATGTCATGAGAAAAATTGAACTATCAAGAAATAAATCACAATGATAAATAAAGATAGTGGAAATGTTGTTGAAGTTGAAAAATATTATGTCATTTAAGAAGAAGAATACATCCATAAGATATTAAGTTACAAACATATAATTGATTAATAGGTAAGGATGGTTGAATATCTCCATAATAAGATAAAATCTAAGAAGAACAAGTTAAAATTTTTCAATCAAAACTTCTGGAGTCCAAAATCACCTTGAGTAAGATAAATGACTATTTCAACAAAGCTATAGAAGTAATAGATGAGACTTCTAATGTTTATGAGAATTTTCAAATCAATAATCAGGATAAATACTCACAAAAAATGATGTTTCATCTTATTTTCCTAACATTTCATGTGAAAAGAAAAGTGTTGGGAAAAAATTAGTTGATAAGGAATGTGAGAAAACCGTCACATCTACCAAATTTGAAAACTCATTCTATAGGAAATATGATCCACTTCTAGAGTATTTTAGAGAAGATAGAAGTTATGAGTCTCAAAATAGTTTCTACATAGAATGATCTTACTTCAACAGAAAATAAATATTTGATGGTTATTATTGGTGCTATGGAATCCATGGGAAAAAGGCTTATAATTTCTTGCATAAATTATCTCTACCAAGAATAAGGATTAAATAGAGTGGAAGAAATAATAAAATTATAATGATTAACATTCATATCTTATAGACAGTTTAAAAGGTGAAATATGAAGATGTTAGAAACATTCCAATGAAAAATTAATTTTATTTTCTAAAAAAAATTTGTGTAATATGTGATCTCCTCGGTCATTTTATTTAATAATGTGTGACTAATCTTCCAGAAAATGTTTTTATGAAAGAAAATAAAATGAAGTAGTAAAGAATAAAGTTTAATAAAGAGCCTTTATTGTTGATAATACCTTAAAATAAAGTAAAAAAACCATGGATACTTTATAGTGGTTTTTATTCACAAATTAAAGGTGATTTAAAAATCTTGAAACATATTTAAAATCATGATGGAGATATAGTTACCTTTGGGAATGATAATTCTCTAAAAATTAGAGAAATCAAAATGGCTGAGATTGAATATGAAAAGTTGAAATCTAAGGATGTTTTTTTGTCGATAGAATAAAACATAACTTACTTAGTGTATATCAACTTTTTGATGATGAAAATGAAGTGATATTCAGAAAATATTCTTTTGTTTTCAAAATTTTGAAAGATGGAAATGTTTTTAAAAAAGGATAAAGAACTGGTGGGAATCTCTTACCAATATGAGAATTTAACAAATCACATTACTTAAGTGATGAAGATGAAAATAGGTTGTGGAATTTAAGAATAAGACACCATGGGTATAAAAACACGAGGAAACTCTCTGAATTTGATGTTGTAAGATTTTTTCTAGAATTGAAAATTTGAGAATAAGATGTTTTTGTAACTCTACAGAAATGGTAGATGACTAATAAGAGTTATAAATAGTTGATATTCAATCTATCAGACCTCCTGAACTCATTCATTTTGATTTATGTGTTCCGATGAGACATTAATAAAAAAGGGGGTTTTTACTTGACTTATTTGATTGATGATTTCCCTTGGATTACTATCATCATGTTTATGAATCATAGGTCAGAGGCTGTAGAAATGTTCAGAGTCTTCATAATAGAAGTTAAGAAATAATTTAGGGTTTATATAAGGAAGTTGAGAACATATAATGGCATTGAATTCACATGAAATACTTTTGAAACTTTTCTGAGAAAGAATGGAAGTCATCGATATAGTTCTCTATATACCCCACAAAAAATAGAGCAACATAGAGGAAGAATAGATGTTAGGTAGAAATAGGAAGAAGCATTTTAATAGAATACAACCTTTCAATGTTCTATTGGAGATAATATGTTAGTACTACTATACATATTCAAAACAATTTTTTTTCATACCATAATCCAAAATCACTCCTTATGAAATGTTTTATAACAATAAACTTTCATTTAAATAGTTCAAAGTATTTTTAATTCCATGTTTTCTTAAAATAAAAAATATGTATCTTGGAAAGTTTGATTAGAAAGATGAAGAAGGAAATTTTATGGGTTATTAACCCAGTGGATGAAGATACAAGTGCTGTAACAAATATTGAAAAAGTTTGGTTGAATCGTATGATGTTAAATTGATTTAAAATAAAACTCTTTAAAAAATTTGATGAGAATATTGAGGAAGATAAACTGAAGAATTTCAACAAATATGAAATTGATTCAAAAGAGACATATCAGGATTTAAGAAAATCTTATGACGAGGAAAGTGAAGGTGGAAGAGGAAATCTGAAATTTCCTACTTTACTAAAACATTTTGAGACAAAAAATATTCTTGTGAAACACAAGGCTATAGTTTAGACCATAAGAAAGATGATATGAGAAATTCATACGTCACTTATTTCAAAAGTTCAACCAAAATCATTTTCAAAATCTATTCAACACAAAGAATGAGTTGTTTCTATGAATGAATAGTTGGATAAAATTGAGAAAAATAAAACATGGGAACTTGAACTACATCTAAAAGGTAAATATGTTATCAGAACAAAGTGGGATTATAGAAAAAAGTTGAATGAACATGGAATATATTCAAAAAACAAAGAAATTATTTTTTGTAAAGTCTATGTACAGGAATAAGGTGAGTATTTTGATGAAATATTTTCCCCAGTTACAAGGATTGAAACTATTAGAATATTTCTAGTATTGTCTACTCATTGAAATAAAAAATTATATCAGATGGAAGTAATGTCATCCTCTATAAATGGTGATATTTAAGAAGTATTTTACATTGATAAACCTTGTGGGTTTCTAATTGATGAAGATAAAAAATTTTGTAAATTATAGAAATTGTTTCTATGAGTTGGAATAATCCCCATGTTTCTTTTATTAAAAACATGATAGTTGTTTTATGATTTTGATTTTTTCTTAAGGAAAGAATGATAGTAACATGCCTGTGAAAAATGTTTTCTCTAACACAATAATTGTTATTGTGTATGTGGATGATATAATTTTGGCTGGGGATAGAGAAAACGTTTTTAAATTATGTTATTAGGCAATGAAGAATAATTTTGAAATTTTGATGTTGGTATAACAGATAATATAAAAGTTTATAATTCTATTTCAATGGAATGAATATGGGTAAATATGAATCCATATAAAGTGTAAATCATAAGGATTTTTGGTATGTGATTAGAAGTTTACTTTATCTCACATCCTGAAGACTTGATATTGTTTATGATGTTAATTTTTGATCCAGGTATCAAAGTAATATAAAAGGATATCACATATTGGAAGTAAAGATAATTATATGATATGTCAAAGGAACAAACTCATATGGTCTTTCATATAAAATATCTTTTGGAATAAACTTTCATGTTTATACAGTTTCTGAATTAGATAGAGATTGTAATGATAGGTAATCAAGTTCTGGGGGAACATTTTTCATGGGAGAATGTTGTGTGAGTTGGCATAGTAAGAGGAAATGTTTAGTAACTTTGAGTAGAGTTGAATCATAATATGTTGTAGTTACTCAGGATTATACTCAAATATTGTGGATGAAAGTTCAATTGGAAGAGTTTAAAGTGGATGTTTCTAAACCGTTTAATAATGTTTGTGATAATCAAACTCCAATTGATCTTTCTAAAAACCCTATTCATCACTCAATATCAAAACACATTGATTTAATGTTTCACTTTATAAAATAGAATGTTTTTTATAATGTTTTTTATAGAATATATCTTTAAAAAGTATCAAATTGTTTATAACTTACCAAAATATATTCTTAAAGATATATTTGTGAATTGAGGCTAAAAATTTATACATAGCCTCCCCTAATGACTTCCTAACACACATAATGATGTCCCCACCATGATTTGGATTATGTTGAAAAGGGGGGATAGAAAGTAGAAACTTTTTAATTTGTAGGAAGTTTTTACTTATTTATAATGTTACTATAATTTCTAACCTAAAGTTAGATGTTGTTATTACAATCTCAAAATTTCTCAATTTCATTAGAGATTCATAATTCAAGAGGGATTTTATTTTTGAAGAGTTATGAGTTCTTTGATGTGAAGAAAAAAGATAAGGTAAAGATGCTAGTTTTTAGTCAGACTAATAAGTCAAATATACAGATCATCAGATCTATAAGAATTAGAGGCATAAATATTTTTTTAGCTTTCCTTTTCAATAATCATATAAAGAAAGAAGTTATTGCAGGTGTTATACCATCAGATGTAGTGTGCCACTGATCAATCGGACTAACTCTAAGATGGAAAGTAAATTAGACTAAATATGGGAAGGAAAGTCAATTAGAATAACTCTAATGGGGAAAGTCATTTTATTATGATATGAGGAAGTTACATCATAATTATCTATGAAAGTTCCATCATAAAGAGCTAAGGAAGTTCCATCATAATGAGATGATGAAGTTCAGTCATAATGAGTTGATATGTTCCATCATAATGAGTTAAGGAAGTTACCTAATAATGAGATGAGGAATTTATATATTATATACCTAAGGATGTTCTATTTGATAGAAGAAAAGTTATGAATTTTGAGAAGGATAATTACATAGAAGAATCAAGATGTTTCTAGAAAGTTCTAAAAGAGTTGAGAAGGTTTGAAGTGGTCAAACGTAAAGTTAAAATATGAGTGAATTTCAGAGGTTTATAATTTGAGTGATCTAGAAGGGTATTTCAGTTTCCTAACTTTTTCCATTATAAGATGCCTATAAAAATAATCATATTACATTCATACTTGGAAACCTTTCAGGGGAGAGGAAAAGGTGGAGTATTGTAGAATTTGTGTCAAATTTATCTTTTTAGGTTGAGACCTTATTAGAAGATTGTACATCTAGATGTTTTATTTACTAGAATAATTAATATTAGAATGAGAATTTGAGAAAAGTTTGAGTGATCAAAATTTAGAATGGGTACATTGTATTGAGTCCATCAGACTAGATTCATTGGATTGAGTGCATTGGACCCATCCTTATTAGACTAAGAGAATCAGACCCAGCCACATTGGACTGAGGATTTGGATAGGGAATTTATGGGGTAGTTTAAAAGAAGTATTCATTCTTGTTTGGGATAATTTTTCTATTATAAAACTTTTTAAACTATTTAGAGTCAATATAATCATTCATATCAAGAGATAAAAGGTTCCTAATGGGAGTTGGAACAAGTTGTATTCACTTTATCATAATAGTGTATTTCTATAGACCCATGGGAGTGGATATGGAAAGGAGGTAGGTTCTCACACTGAGGTCAAACCTTGTAAATATCATGTTCTTTACTTGAATTAATAATTTTTCATGCATGATTATTAACTAAAATACTATAATCTAATGAACATTAATAGGTTTCAAGGGTTAAGTTTCTAAAAGTGTTGAAAATTTTAAAAATTATAAAACTAATTGAACCCCTCCTTATCATCTATTATTTGATCCTTTCGAACTCCATTACCTTTTTGGTGAAATTTTTACCATCTAATCTTATCATAAAAGACTTTTTTATATATTCTCTCAATGAAATTTTAATCTTCAACAATGGTGGTGGGTGGAGTACCTATAATACTTTTATTTTTAAATTACCAACACTATTAATATGGGTAATGTCATTACTGATGTTTTGAGTAGGAAACTTATATCCTATGATATGAAAGAATTTTATGAGGAGTGGAATTTGATGGCCATATTTTATCATATATATTTGGAAGATTGGGAATACGAGACTGAGGTTGTATTGTTAGGTTTTAAGCTGATATCCCTACTTATCAAGACAATCCTTCAGGAACAACAACTCAATTATTTGTTCTATGGAAATAGAGATTCTTTATATGGTCCGGATACCATCTATTAGTGGTATCTTTATTTTTAGGGTATCTTAGGTTTCCAATGATGGTTAGTAATTCCTATACCATTAAGGAAGACTATAATGGAAGATTTTCAAAATTACCAGTGGGTGAAAAACCATAATACTACAAATATGTTTTATGATATGAGGTGATGTTTCTTGTGGCAAAAAATGGAACATGAAATTTCTGATTTTGTTTCCAATTGTTATACTTTTCAATAGCTCATGACTGAGAATTAAAAGCCTTCTATTTTTCTTTATCCCCTTCTAGTGCTGAATTGGATGTAGGATAAGATATCAATAGACTTTGTGGACACATTTTCATGCACCACTCAATAAAATAATACAATATGAGATGGGTTTGACCAATTGAATAAATTTGATCAATTTATTATGATTCATGATAAGAATAAATTTGAGGACTTGGGAAAGATGTATATCAAAGAGATTATCTTGTTACATGGAGTTTGTATGCTATGAATTCCTGTATCGATCCCTAATTCACTTATCATTTTTTAGGGGCCTCCAGATGGAATTTGTATCCTAGGTAAATTTGAGCATGACTTACCATCATCAAATATATGGTCGATGGAACGAGCTATTTAGATTATTAAGGATATCCTACATTATTACATCATTGACTTTGATGGATTTTATATCATTCATTTTGGGACTAGTTGAGTTTTCCTATAATAATAGTACTAATCAATTATCCAGATAGAACCCTTTGAGGCATTGTATGGTTAGCCTTGTAACTATCCACTTTGTTGTTTGGAGGTTGGACAAGCTTCCATTCTGGGACATAGTTTGGTTCAAGTGACAATGATAAATATTTAGTTGATTCATTAGATAATGGTTATAGAAAATGGATCTTATAAATACTATGTTAATAATCGTTTATGACCTTTAGTGTTTAGATTTGTTGTCCTGGTGTTTTTTAGAGTTCCACCTTGGTTAGGTCTCTGAAAAATCAGAAAATAAGAAATGTCATTATGTCTATTTAAGTATTGAATTTCTTTTAAATGGTTCAATTTTTGGTTTCTAATGATACTTGGGGGATTCATAAAGAACAAATAATTGGATTTCATTCTTAATTAAGAATCCATTTAAGTCGAGAAGATACATATGGAACTTCTATGAAGAATTTACATGAATAATTCTTGAAGAAAAAATTTGGGAGATATTTGTTTTGTAATTTATGTATAGTGGAATTCTAAACATAATTATTTTATATGGGTTTGAAAAAATTTGCTAACCATAAAAGCCATAAGGGCCAACCCATCAACCTTATATATGGGAGCATGTTTAACCCCAAGGGATATATATATGAAGTGGCATGAATGGTGGCAGAGGATAGTGAGTGGGATAGTGCATTGTGACCATGCGATACGTGAAGGTGAGTGCATTAAAGGTGGGTGGGAAATCCAAAAAAAGGTGATAAAAAACCCATGTATCACTTGTGTGTGATGTGTATGTAGGTGTGAAACTAGGTTCTAGATCAAGGGTGAAGTGACAACACTTTACTTTTTAAGCAGAGTTCGACCAAGCTGAAGACCAATGTGGGATCTTGGAGTCATGAAATACTATTCACCCTTGATTTAATAATATTCATTTTACATCCTCCACCCAATCAATATGATATCCATCATATGATTGATCTATCTATGTGAAGAAGCCTTATTGATCAGGCCAAATCCATGAGATTTGATCAACCGATCATCTATGATTGAGAAATTTTACCCTTATGAAAAACATAGCTCAAGCCTAACTCTTCATATGAGATTCATGCATGTGATGTTCATGAAATTATACTACTATGAACAAAAAAATTCGATGAAATTATTGAATCAGATATAGACCTTAAGAAAATTTAAACGATTGATTAATATAAAGGCATGATTAAAATAATATATAAATACAGTTTCACTTTCATGTATATACATTTAATGATATGGATACACTCTTGTTGAGGAAATTATTCATATAGACAACTATGAGGAGTGGGACTTCATTATCCATTTTACTAGATATACATTTTTAGAGCAAAATGATGTAACCAAATCCAAATAGGAAAATGAGTTCACATAGCATTTCATTAAATGTATCTATTTTATGTAACTAAATGAGTTCATATAGAAATTTATTCCCTATAGGGGTTTCACATTTCCAATTCTTCTGAGTTGCTCTAATTATCCAATTTCATGAAGTCTTGAAAATTTTAGATTCTATTGATGTATTGAAAAAGTGGATCTTGAGAAATCATGTAAAATTTAATATCACATGAATAAAGGGGGGGATACCTGAATATTTTGATCATTTTAATATGAGGTATTAAAATGAAGAATCCTGAGTCATATGGGAATTTTAAACCTGTTGATTCATGTATTTCAATGAGATTGAAGTTGTGGTAAATAGGGAATATGACCAAACCCGGTAAAATATTGAAATGATCATTTATTTGAGTAATTATTATATGATATTGAACTTTAAATAATATCTATATTTCATATGAAAAAAATCATATTTCACTATGAGAAAATTAAAATTAAAGAATAACTTCCTTTGTTTTTATGCAGTTATGAAAAATAAATTGCGAAGAAAATGGATATGATGATATGAAAAAGAAAAAGAAACTAAAACTATTATTTTTATTATCATATAAATATATATTGTAGGTTTTTGAATAATGTTATTAGAGAAAAGAGAGTGTTTTTATATATTGTTCAAGTAAATTCTAATATAGAACAGTTAATCCAATATCAAGGAAACTGAAGGGAATCTAGATCACACTAGGTCTGGATGGAGTTTCTAGACCAGTAGAGCTGGAAGAAACTGTTGAAGATATTTAAGAGGTACATGGGTAGACCTATTGATTCATATGATCATGGAGTAATATTCTATTTCCATGTGGTACTGAAGAAACCTCAGAGAGGAAGAAAATATTTATGTAATAGATATTTACTGAATAATAAAATTACATCATCCAGTTGGTTCCAGAAGTGGAGTCAATATTTTAGTTAGTTATGGAAGTAGAGGAACATAGTGGGAATCTATATTGATTAAGCTTAAATATTCTGTGTTTTTTATCACTTTTCTAATAGTGAGGAACCTGTAATCGGGAGTGGGGATGGGGAAAACCAATTTCAATAAGGAGTATGATTTTATACCAAACCGTTTAAATACAATATGATGATTTCATACATTATTACTGCATGTAACTTGATTTTAGGAGAAATAATATTGACTGAATCAAGAAAATTAACTAGTTTAAGAGGTTGAATTTAAAAGGTGAATAATTTTCAAAAAATGACCAATAATTCACCCCTCATAGTGGTCCATTAGTCTTGGGATTGTACAAGTGGTATCAGTGAAAGTTTCTCTATAAATATCCAAGAATCTTTTAGATAGATGGATAATAGTAATTATTTCAATAGTCGAGGTGTTACCACTTTTTTGGGAATAATTATCATATTTGGAGGAATACAATGTTACCGTACCTCCTATCAATTGGATGAGTAGTGGGAGATTATGTAAAAATTGGGTTTCCACCATTTTTTTATTATATTGTTATAATAAATATAATAAGATAAATTGGGTACTAGATGTAAAAAATAAACATTTGATCTTGATATCTCTATCAGAAAAGGTCTAAATAGAGGTCATGGGTCTCCAAAATTCCAAGGAAATCTATAAAAAATAGAGATGTCAGTATGAAGGTAATTTAAAATTCAAGTAAAAAATTAAAGTTTTTAGCATCCAATTTGAGTATATAAATATGGATGATGATGAGTCTATCCATGACTACATTACTAGGTTAAATGAGATTGTGGGTAAAATTCATTGATTTGTTGAGAATCAAGAGGATTCCATCACTGTAAAAATTGATGAGGAACCTTATAGATCATTTTGATTAAATAAAAGCCCTCAAATAATGATATTATTTAAAAATTGATGAGCTTCACAAAATACTCATAGATTATTAGTTGAGAAATATGGATACTTTCAAATATAAAGAAACACAATGTGAATTGGATTTTAAAGCCATGAAAAAAATTAAAATTCATAGAATAATAGGATGAAGTATATAAAAACATAGATGATGATTATTATGATGACTACAATCAAATTTGAACTCTAATATAGAAGGGATTTAGAAGGGTTAAATGGAAGGGAAAAATTAATAAACAACAAAAAGAATTCCATCTATTCTATCTCTGGTCATGTTGCTAAAAATTTTACAAAGAAGGACATTGAAGACTGATAATCATATTTAGATGATGAAAGACCTCAAAAACATAAATGGGGTATTAAGAAGAATAAAATAAACCAAAATAATATATTTTTAATTAGAAAATAGAAGAAATATTCATCATCAAGTTATTATTAAAATGATGGAAGTTGGTTTCTTCTCTCATGTAAAAAATAGTTTATATTCATCAAGTAGTAGTTATGATGGAGAATAAAGGATAGACATTCAGTGGGATCTTAATGAAAAATTATAATTCTACATGGGACAAATAAAATACCACAATAAAGAAAAGAAGAAGCTTGAGAAAGAAAATTAAATGTTTTCTAGTGAGAAAGAAGAGATAAAAAGGAAGAAAGAAACCTATCTTGATGAGGTCATGTTGGAAAAATCAAATGATTTTTATCTTAAAAATATGGAAAGTTATCTTAAAATGAATATGATTAAAAAATAATAATAGTTATATAAAACACAATCCATTTGTATTTTATTTCAACAGAAGTTTAAAAAATCTATAAAAGGATTCAAAAAATTAGTGGAGGTTAATAAATTGTCTTCTCGGACTTGTGATATGATGTCTTCCATCAATGACGTAAAATTTGTAACTTTTAGTTTTCAAAATAGACATGTTATATTTAACATAGAAGATGTGAAATCCAAATATGAGTATATAGAGTATAATAAAATTTATATTAATTCTTCCAAATCAAGGGGAGTGAATAATTTTCTAGGGATTCCATAAAACCCTAAGGAAAATGTGGATTTTTTTAGTAATAAGAAAACAACAAAACAAATCTGGATATATTTGGAACTAATATAGAAAAGAGAAGTTTCAAGGGTTTTGTTGGAGCTATGGTAATAATAGACTCAAACCCTATTCTTGATAGTTTAATATTTATTTACTATAAATGTGAATAGAACATGAGGGGTTTAATGAGAACTTGATGATAAAATATTAGAGAAAATAGCTAGTGACCAGAACTATAAAAAAACTATATACTAAAAACAAATTTACAATCCTGGAAGTAGTGTGTGGGATATGCACTTTGAATTTTTTCATGGATAAGGTATTCATGAAATTTTTTGAAGTATAATTTCCCTAATCTATGAAAGGGAAGATGTTTCAAAAGAAAACTAGTGGAAATCCAAATGAAAATTCTGATAGGACTGTTTATTTCAAGTAATAGTACCAAGTTATTTGGATAAATAAATTAAAATTGGATAAAAACTATATAAATTTGAAATACATTCTAAATCCAAAGGAAATAAAGTGGAATCAAGAAATTATATGCAAGATAATGAGAATTTATCTACAGTTGGAAACTTAAAGATTAATAAAATGGAGATGGGAAAAAGGTACCATGCACTAAGAAGTTCAATGGGGAAAATAGGAAAATTTTAGAAAATGAGACTCAAAACTAAAATAAGAGTCCAAATAAATACTCTCATGTTGATATTAGATGAAAATAATTTCCTATATTGAGTGGAAGATCTCAGTTTGAGTTTTATTTCTAATATACCTAGAGGTCCATCCTTAATCCCTATCATTTATATGTTTTGAATGAAATACATGGAATTTAAGGATATTTTTTAGGTTTTCATTATTGTACAACATGAATAGATTTTCCTTGATGGAGTTTACTAAAAACCAGTAAATGAAATTGGAAGTGATAACACCCATTGTTGGGGAACCAAGTTAAGAATGGAGTCTATAAAATAATTTCCATGTGAATCTAAAATTTTATCGACATCCTAGAAAAAATATAATTTTAGGTATTCTAATAAAACTTTTATTCCTTATTCTTAGTTTTATTAAATATGCTTATTAATGGGGAGTTTTGGTTATCAAAACATTAGAAAAATTAGGAGTTACTTGATGTTTACATGAACTATTTTGATATTTTTTTAGATGTGTGCAAGTTACATGTTTCTTTTAATAGAACTTGTATTTATACAACTCCTATTTTAGAAATAATATTTTATAAGCATGATATCACATGCATGATAGTATTATGAAAATATAGACAACTTTGGTTATATATATATATATATATATATTATATTGGGTTTTCTCATTTTGACTTAGACCAGACCAACTAAAGGTCCTTCACTAAGAGAACCATGTGGTATCATCTGTCTCTCAAAAAAAGTGTAAGAGTATGAGTGTGTCATTCAAAAATAAATGAATAGCTAATAAGTCTCTCACATTGACCTTTGAATTTTATTATCAATAATGTAGATAAATATAGAATCCATCCAAACACACATATTGATAATGAGGATTGATATTTCCAACTAATTAAAAGGTGGATATTTTCATTCCTAAGTAAGTATTTCATTTTTCTCAATGGTTCAATATGTGTTGTTAATAGTTATTGGAGGATTAATGAGGAGGAATTGAATTTCACTCTTGATTGAGCATCCATAAAAGTATATAAGATAATTGAGGCTCTAACTAAAAAAATTCATGAAGAATTGTTGAAGAATAAATCTAGAGGTGTTTTGTTTTTGATATCTTATATGGTGTCATTATGCACTTAGATATTTTCTAAGTTTTGGAAACAAATGGTAAAACATATAAGGAACAAGCTCCATCTCATAAACTACATATATAGGAGAAATATCAAAAATAAGGGAGATCCAGCTTGAGAATCCCACATGGTGGGAGAGGATTAAGTGGGCCGGCACATAGAACCCACAAGATACACGAAGGCGAGACCACTAAATTTGGGCCAATGGGCATGCACAGGTCAAGCGTGAACTATTATATCTAGTTGGTGTGTATTCAATTTTTGACACTAATTCTAGATCGAGGGTGAAGTTATTATTCTTTACTCATTTAGAATAACTTGAACAATCCAAATATTGAGGTGGGATCATGGAGCTATGGTACAATTCTCACCCACAGTTTAGTGATATACATATAATGCCTAATGCCTGATCAAAATGATCTACACTGTATGATTGATCTCACAATATGAAGGATCCTTTATCTTTAACCTTGTACCTCAGGGGGCTTTAGAAGTGCATGATTATAAACCATTCATGAGTTGTGGTGATCATGCCGAATCCATGTGATTTGATCCAGCAACTATACATGATTGATTAATTTCCCCTAATGAAAAAAATATCACGTGGACAACTCTATGTATGAGATTTATGCAAGATATGTTCTTGGAAGCATACTATTATGAAAAAAAAGCCAAGGAAATTACTAAACAAAAGATAGAATGTTATATGAATTAAAATATTTAATAATGCATACATATGAGCAATAAAATATATACATGCATCATCAATTGCATGTATATACATTTAATGTGATGGCTACATCGCTGTTTATGAAATAATTCCTGTAGCCAAATATGAGTGGTGGGAGTTCAAAAATACATTTTTACAACATATAAATATGAAAAGGAGAATAATTTAAATGAATATATGTATCCAAATGGTTTCATACTGTTTTTTATACTACGTAGCAGTTTCACATTACCAAATGTGATCAGGTGGCCATTTTTCTATGTCGGTGTTTAACACAGCCGATTCTACGGAGTAACTTCACATAGTTGATTTCATGAAGGCTTGAAAATCGTAGTTTTTATTGATATAAAGAAAAATGAGGATCTTAAAAAAAGACAATTTAATATTGGGTGATTAAAGCGGTGAATACCATAATATTTTGAGTGTTTTAATGTGTGGTCTTAAAATTATGGAGCATGAGTCGTGAGGGAATTCTTAACCTAATGATGCATGTATTTCAATAAGGATGAAGCTATAGTAAATCTAGAAGTTTACTTGATCCCATGGTGTATTTTAATGAGAATTTATTTGGGTAATTATTCCAGGATATTAGAAATCAAATAATATCCATATTTTATATTAAATTTTTTGGATTTCACACTGACTGAATTAGAAGAAAAGAGTAACTACCTTCGGTTTTACACAGTTATGAAAAAAAGACATAGAGAAAAAATATAAAATCATTTGAAAGAGAAACCAACACTATAATAATAATTATTATCATATAAATATATATTTTAGGTTATTGAAGGAAGTTATTATAGAAGATAGGTAATTTTAAACAATTGTGTGATAAATCCTAAGAGATACTAATACTTCCAGTATCAAGGAAACTATAGAGATTATAGATAATAATTTATTTGGAATGAGTTTTATGAATATTATAGCTGCAAGACATTCATGAATATCTTAATGATGTACACATGCAGACATGCTGATCCATTTTCTGATGGAGTAAGATTCCATTTCCAAGTGGTGATGAAGTAACTAAGTAAATGAAAAAATATATTTATATACTGCATCATTACTGATGAAAAAAATTCATCTTCCAACTGGTGATAGAAATGGAGTGTATATTTCATTTAGTTCTATTATTATGAAAATTTAGTGGGACTCTATGTTGATCAAGCTTGAATAGTTTTTGGTCTCAATCACTTATTCGATAGTAAAAAATCTATAATCATAGAGAATAAACAATATCAAAAAGGTGTATATATTTTTTCATACCTTTTAAATATAGTGTGTTGATTTTTAAATTTATTACTAGACATGAGGAGTAGTTGTGAGAAATATTATTGAGTGGATTAAGAACTTTAACCATTTCAAGAGGTAGAAATTAAAAGGAAAAGAATTTGTAAAATAGGACCACTAATTCACCCCCATCTCAGTGGTCTGTATGGAATGGGACACTATAAAAGTTAACAATTAGATGCATGGATCCATTTGAGGATATTATTATGATTAACAAAGTGGATTATCATTTGGATTTTCCACCATAAATGACATTAATCTGCAATGTGTTCTATGTGTCAAAACACAATAAGTATATCTTTGATCCATCCCACATATTTAATTGAGAGGATCTTATTGTGAACCTAATTTATTCATGATTGAGCAAGGGGATTAGGTTGTTTATTCTTAGATAAATGTTCTTCATGATAATATTGTTCACTTAGTTAGGGTGTTATGGAAATATGGTTTTGATTCACCCAAGACTTGTGAAAGTGAAGTAATGATAATAGAATAGTGGCCTCATATCTTTGATATAGGGTCTTCTTAGCATGATTTATGGGGGGAAGAAATCATTTATGGTGGGAGAATTGTAACATCCCAATGTTTTACTTTAATAAAATTATTTTTTCATGATGTTTTTTTAGTTTCAGATGTATTGGAGACCTTATATGCTCTTTAGAAACCTTTTTTTTATTTAACAAAATCTCAATTATGTGAATAAGTTACATGAGTGAATCAACTATGTGATCTTACAACTATGTGAAATCAGTTATGTGGATGAATTATCTATGTGAATTAGCTACTTAATAATTCAACCATGTGAAAAACGTTATGAGGATGAATTATCTATGTGAACTAAATTCATGATGATTTAGCTAGGTTAATTGGTTATGTGAATGTATCATATATTTGAATTGACTACATAATAATTCAAAAAAATTAATTCAACTAACTTCCTAAAAGAAAACGGATTTTTTAAGAAAAAATGTTTTTAAAATCCAATTTTTTTTCTTCATCTCCCAAAATGACCTTTAAAACCATTTTGATGATTTCAAAAGTAGGAAATCATGAGTACTGAAATATTTTGACCCATTAAAAGTTTTAAATCCTATTTAAAATGATTTTAAACAATATATATTCATGATTTAGTTGAAAATGGGAAATTAAGTGTTTTTTTAATATGGGGTTTTCTTTTTGGGAATTAGAATATCTATGATTTTAAAAAAAAAATCCCAAAACTATTCTACATTGATCTTTGTTATCCTATTGTGTAGATTTTAGGGTGTATATCTACTGGCTGATAGAAAAGGGTTTTATTATTATTTTCATTTAATAATTGGGCATCAAACTGATACTCTCACTTCTTAAGGATTCATTGTTTAGATTTTGTGATATTGTAATTAAGGAAAGTTATTTCTTGAAGCAATTCCTATTTCTATAAACTATTATTTATTTCTTAATATGAAATTGATTTTTGATTTATCTTCAAGGTTATATTAGAGTATTTTATTAATAATTTTCAAATTGAATGGTACATGTGATGAAATCCATTTGAAAAGTTATTTTTCAAATTAAGTGTGATTTTAGGGAAATTATTTTATTTCAAAATGGATATTTTGGAAATGATTTTTATAAAAACCATTTGATGGTTTTTTTTGTATTGAGGGGCATGTATTTTTTATAAAAACCATTTGATGTTGGTTTTTTAAAACAAAAGTCAGGTTTTAAAAAATTAAATTGGGGCTAGATTAAATAGTGGTTAAAATTATTTAATAATTCTTTAAAAAATGAGACCCCTTGGAAATTGTTTATTTGCATTGTGTCACATGGGAGCCTTTTAATTTTGGTTGGAAGAACACACACTAGAAAATTATTTGATCTACCTATAAGAGGATTGAATATGATAACATAAAATAATATAATATAAGTAATTTATATTATTCCATATCGATCTTCTTCTATTTGCCCAGTCTTAAGACTATTTCCCCAACCTTATGACTATTTCTTAGGGATTAATCCAAGGAACGTGTGCACAATGGGAGCGGTACTTAATTTATTTTTCTAAGAATCCCTTCATAAAACTTATTTTTGGGACTCTTAACCATGTAACTACAATTTTTTATTCATTATTGAAATGGTTTAAACATTATGAATTAATGAAATGTTTTACTCATTTATATTTTGAGAGAAATTTTTAATTCATGCCTCTATTCACAAATATGTTTATATCTAAATTATTTAAAGTAAATTCACTTCGAAACCCTATTTTAATTATTAGGAATTGAAATGATTATTAAATCATGTTTTGATATGAACTAAGAAAATATTTCCATGCCATGTTTCAGCTAATCCTAAGCTTAAATCATTTATTTGATATGGATTTCTTAAGAAATGTCTGGTGAAATGCTATTGGGATTTGTTGATCACACCTGAAATTTTCCATAAAGTGTTTATATACTTTCTTATATTAGTCCCAAGAAAGTAAAACACAACACTTAGAGGTGGTGGATGTTCTTGATAGTGGGACCTTGGTATTTGGTGATGATATACATAGTGTGTGTTCCCCATATTGTGAGGATATATGTGGTGATGTTGTCATTAAATTAATATTTTTGGTTTAACGTTTTATCTACCATATGGAATTTCACTCTTGATATATAATTTATCATACCTATTATATGTGGGTTCTTTTCTCTATTTCCATCTGATTAGTTACCCTTGTGATGAAATCATTCCCTCTTGATGTTTCTTGATTCCCATGAACTAGTTTTTAACCAATGGGGATCGAGAATGAATTTTGGGACATGTTAGGATTGATTCAAGTAATGTATAGTTGGGTTATCTGATTTGGTTCAAGAAAACAACACTAATTTATATTCTGCTCTAGATAGTTATCCTAAGTTAGGATTACACCATACTTAGGTTATTTTGTCTCTCAGTCAGATTAGGTATGGTAAAAATGAGTTTTAGGAAATTAAATCACATCCAGAACCAATTATATGAATTCCATATTAGTGTTATCCTATATTGTTTTTGGATTACATAGGCATTCCATCAATGACTATGATTTTATTATTATATAAGTACTTATTTATGGTATTTCATATTTTTTCATTATCATTATCGACATGTTTACTATTTTAGAAATTATTTTTATAGATTCTATCTACCTTGGTAAATTTAATTTCATTTTAAAACTAATGCGGTCTCTTCATTTCTTTTTTATTAAATGATTTTGATAAAAAGGGAAATGATTATTTTAGCCATAAACTTATTATTTTCTCATTTAGTTTATGTTATTGAATTGTGTTTTCTTTTGAATGAATAAATACAACTCACCTATTGTTTTGTTTATTTAATTACAAAGGTTCATTAAATTTCATACTATTTCTTTTATTTCTATAATTTGGTATTTCCAAAGTGAATTTTAAACTATATCCCATATTTTAAGTCTATATTATCAATAAAATCATTAATGTATGTTTTTTTAAAAAATTTAACTTTGATACTATGGGAAGAATGAATTTTTTTAATAGGATCTTGTTATTTTTTATTCAAAATGAAAATCTTACTTTTATAGTTTCATTTCAACCTAATATAATATGGATTTTTTTAAAGGTTATGAATGGTCCATAGATAGGATATAGACTGGTTAGCTTATTCTCCTGATTATTATACATTATAGGTTTAGTACTGGTTCCATTGGGATACAAAAAATGGTTTTTGGATAGCATTGTATGATGTTATAGATGTGGTAGGTAATATTGTTCTCTTGTCACATGGAGGTTGATTCTCAGGGGTAGATTTGGTTTTTTTAAGGTTTTCCTTTTCTTATTTCATCTTATATATATATTTCACCTCATCCTTCATTCTTTTTTACCCCTTTTTCACATGTTATTTTATATATTAGATATGGGTTATGTTATTTTTGTTTTAGATATTTAAGGTTATCGTGGATTATTTACTTCCTTTATTCCATTATATTTTATTTAGTATTAAATGTTTCATGAAACTAATTAATCTCATTGGTGTGATCACCTAAGATATTGAGTGGAAATTCTGAATTTCTAGTTGGGATTTCCCCATTTAAGATTGATATATCTAGGAAAATCATTCCCATAAGTTCTTATATTGATGATCAAGAACTATTTTCCAACCCTTAGTGATTGGGACTGAGTTTTGGGCCTTATTATGATCTGACTCGGGTACTCAGATCAAGGTTAACCCTTGTTTGTTCATAAAAAATGAGATAATTAAAAAAGGGTTTCTCTAAAAAAAGTGATTCTTATTTAGAAGTTATTTTAACCCTTATACACTATTACTTAACTGAATTTAAAGAATTTTTAACAAATTGATATTTCTTAATAGTATTCAAATAATTATCCTTGTCCAAGGAAAAAGGGGAAATAGAAAAAAAAAATAAGAAAATAATTTCAAAATTAATAAACTCCAAAATACTAACCTTTGCTTATTTTTTAATGATGATAAAATATTAAATGAGTTTTCAAACATGTCAAAACTAATTTTAATTTTCTAGATTAGTAGAATAGTGTAACCTAGGTAGTTTCTCAAAGGAAACAATGATCATTCAATTAGAGTTAATTAACCCTTGTGAAATTCTGAAAAGTAGGTAGAAGATAGGGGTAAAGGATTTCTAAATAGAAATTAAATTTGATTTAATAAATGATGGAAATTTATGGGAGAAATTATGGTCATCCATTACAAGTGTTACTTGATGTTTATTCATTGTCTCTCATAATATATATGGGATATATTATTCATTCTATGATTCATAACACATAGAACAAGAATGGTATATGGGTTACTATGATGTTAACATTCTCATATTCTGTCCTTAAACAAAATTCATCATCCAGAAAAGAGAGAAAAAAATTCTCAATGAGGGGAGATTATGTACACTTAAACTAATTCACGGGCATAAAAACCAAACTCGGATACCTCTACATCATGGTCCATTTGGATAGGGATAACCAAAGTGGAAACAATATCGTAGAGAATTATTTAATGCCATAAAATACAACTAAGACAAAAAAATTAACCCACACCTAAGCCCGTAATTTCCATACCTCAAAGGGATTAAATATATGATCCCACTAATTTTATAATACCATTCCTAGTTTTAATTCCATAGATCCCAAACCCCACATCTTTTTCTTCAACTCATCATATGGAAATAGTATATTGAAGTAACCACACCCTCTAAAGATTCATTTAATGCCGTTAAAACCCTAAATAGACCACAAATGATTGAAAAGTTCCTAGGTAATCCATAACATACCTACAGAAGGATGAACCAACATGGTGATGATAAAAAATCTATAGATCTTTAATCTTTCCATAATCAATTGCTGATTTGTAGAGAGATGCAGAGTATTGTTGTGTTTAATCACTCGATTTGGAACACTATCACTTACGTAGGAGAAAATCTTCCACTGAAAACTACTGGAGTCTAGATCTAATGCATTCAACTTCGATAGAGTGACCTAGAGATTCTGGTTGGAGTTATAAAATGACACAGAATCAAAGATCTTTTCTTCCACAAGAAGTTCGAGCTCAATTTTGTTAGTGAAGACCATTGAAGGAGGAGGCCCCAATCACCATGTTCACTATAATGAGGTGTGCCCGAGACCCCCATCCTCTCTATAGTTATATAAATATATATAAATATATATTATTATATAAAAATATATAATTATATAATTATATAAAAATATATAAAAATATTTTTAATTATATACAAATATTTATTATTATATTTATTTATAATTATATTTATAAATAAATTTATATATATATATATTTAAATAATTATAAAAATACAATAAATATTTTTTTAATGTTGGAGTCAAATCCACTTTTCTGTTGAAATAATGGGTTTGTTTTTTTTTTTGGTAGAGGAGACCCATTACATCGCCCATAGGCCCAATGGGCATTAAAACACGTTACATTTCCCTGAAGTCCCATATTTTTTCCCAAAGGCCCTCTAGTGAATAATACTGCTAAAATACCTGTGATGCTACAATATCTATTATAGTACAACCACCGCTACAGATCCCATTACAGTGTCCACCACCGATACAGTGTCACTAGTGCTATAGTTCTACAACATTACCTATGCCCCATGGGGTTTAAACCCCCAACTCTATTGTAGTATTACGAGGTGTTTACCACTAAGCTAAAACCCAACTACAAAATAGGTTTGAGGAGGGGGAATGATGCTTATCCTCCACTATCTCGGTCAACACAAAGGGAAACTAGAGAGTAATGAAACCAATTATAGTAAATATAAATAAATAATAAATATATTTAATATATATAATTATATACATATATAATTATATCAATATATATAATCACTTACATATATATAATTATATAAATATATATAAATATATAAATATATTTATAATTATGTAAAAATATTTATAAATATATTTATTTATAATTATAATTATAATTATAATTAGGTATATATATTTATTTAAATGATTATAGAATTATAATTAATATATTTAAATAATTAATATATTTGTTAAATTTAATTTATATATTTATATATTAATATATATATATATATGATTATATAAAGATATATAATTTTATAAAAAATTTATTTATATAAATATATAAAATATTTATGAAAATATTTATTTATAATTTGAATTATAAATAAATATATTTATTTAAATAATTATAAAATTATAGTAAATTTATTTAAATAACTTTTATATTTAATATATATATATATATATATATATATATTTAAAATTTAAGGACGAAGCCCCTTTTTCAAAAGCAAGAAAACAAGGAAAGAAAAAGATGAGGCCAGACATGGAAATTATTCCATCATCAATAAAATAGTCAAAGACCAAATTTTTCTATAATCTTAGCCCCAATCCTATATTCCTAATCATGTAAGGCATTCTAATTAGTTCATTCACACCCACACCCACATCCTCCATCGATGGGATGACGACCTCTTCCCCATGTTTTAACATATTTCCAAAGTCCCTCAATGTCACTACCCTCTGAGCTACTGCTCCCAATATCTATATGGGCCTCCACCTTACTGGACATTTCATCAAGAAAATTAAACTCATTATTTTTTGGGACAACAACAGAAGCCTACAATATGCCTTTATTGTGTTAATTAAGATAGTCAAGTATTCTGTAATGATTGTGAGTAATCAGTTATGCTTTTAAGTTCCCTGTTTTTCTTGGTCATTATGATCCAAATCACCCACCTCCAGTAGGGAGGATCTCCTTGAATCTAAAAAATAGGAATCAAAACCCATTTTGGATAGAGTATATTTTCTCTCCTCCACTTTATTATACTCCATGGACTGAGGCTACATTCTATGGGAGGAAGAACCAAGCCCCGAGATATCAACAAATAAAGGTGTAGGAGAGAAATCTTGTCCAATATCATATTGAAGTGTAGATGTCGGCTTCATAATTTTAATCTTCATAATAATTTCATCATTTATTTTTTTATTACCTTTGTGACCCCTGGATGAAATCATTTTCTCCTGCTTTAACATATGATCAACCATCTCTAGAACAACATCTTCATCAATGTATTGATCATCCATTAGATCCTAATTAGGTCCACCCTTCAATATTAATATAGATTCAATACAAGAAATAATATATTAGTTTTATGGGGATGAAAATACCATATTTACATCCTCTCTTGAGTTTTTTATCCCATCATTTGAAATTTCCATAGATTCATCTACAAACCCCTATATAGAAAGAGGTTGTGGACATGGTCAGAACTCGGTTTTTGAGTCTAGTATAGATCCTTTACATTTCAGTCTAACTCGTTATTTTAGACCTAATAGGGATTCCAAATGGGTTATCAATGATCTCATGGGTTTATAAGGGCCATTTAGAGCCCATAACCCATTTTTTTGGAAAATCGGTCATGTCATACGGTTAGAGTAAATCATTCAGGGAGGACATATGATTAGTCTAATCCTTGTGGATGGTTTTCATTTTTGAGCAGATCCATATCACACTATTTATGTATGGTTTCTCAAACCGTGGGGCCTAACTATGCGAGCGCCCCCCTTTCTCAAGGTACCCATGCATGGTTTGTGCTCTGTTTGTTAAATAGTGTGGTTAAACTATGCACAAGCTAATTTTTAGGTAATTTTATAGTTTTCCCTTAATGATCAAGTTAACTTAACCCTTCCTCCCTAATATCATTTCTAGTAGGATGAACTCCATTTTAACCCATTTTGGATATTTTTTAAGGCCTAACCTAGAAATCAAGATATCTCCTTCATTTTGATTCAGTTCAATCTTCCATTTATCACATTGGATGCACAACGGAAAGTACTTGAGTCCTTTTTATCCATTCTTCATCTCTATTTCTCTTGATCTATTTATTGAGGTGTAATAATTTTTTATATTTTCTCAGATATACTCTGATCTAAGACAAATCATTGGTGGATACTATAGGAGGAGATTCATACGAGTACTAGGTGAGTGTTCTATAACTCATCCCACTGGTTTGTTGACTTTGTAATTAACATATGGTCCCACATATTTCATTGGGTGTCATTTATTAAATTTAAATGCCAAGCTTATATTCATTAGAACTACATGGTAATGATATTTCTGTTATTTTCATTGGTAATTAATGGTTACATCCACAAATCCTGACACCCCATGTAGGTCATATGCCATAATTGGGTTTTAGTGATTTGAAACTTTTGAGCCACTGTTCAGCTGTGTTCGAGCTTGGTGATCCTTATAGTAATTGCCTATTGAATTAGGAAATTTTGAATATATTGTACCTTTTCACTTTCAATTGACCCGCCTAAGGTAAGTGCCTAAATTTATTTGATTCACTCAAATGATATTATGGTAATAATACATATGTATATGACGTGGAATTATTAAATTTAAATGATTTTTTGGTTGTGCATCCACAACACACCTTGTCTTGTTCATGGAAGGCAGTGGAGTAAACCTTATTAATTGAACTTTACTTACATGCTTTTATTTAAAAGGTTTCATGCCACTTTTCATTTCCAAAGTAATGAAAGGCAAGGATTGAACCAAGTGAATTTTTTAATTTCATAATTATCATATGGACAAATTAATTGTAGTGAATTAAATGTAAGGTTACTATTCATGACCATAGAACATGAAATCTTTATAGGAAGGATTGACTCATGTTAGCTCTTGGATTCCTGAGGTAATACCTTGGGTACTTGAGGGAATCATTCTAATTCAATGATGCCAGTTTTCTTGGGTGATACCCACCTGGGAACCCGATCCTTGTCTACCATTGGATTCCTAATATAACACCATTGGATTTTATAATTATATTAAAGGATGCATCATATATACTCCTTGGATCTAGCATGACATGTGGTTTTTTTGTTACATCCTTCTAAATGACCACGGATTATCTCAGGTTTTACCTAGGATGTATTCCTTGGACTCTGTTTGAAATGTTATTATGGGATTGCCTTGGATGATGCTCATTGAATTAAACTCTTACCCCTTAACTAGAATCATTTACTATTGAGTTAGAATCCCCTAAGGTATAGGTTTCCTTGCTGAATAAAATGGAACCAAATCATATTAATTATCAATTATGGTTTCCTTATTACGTCTTGGAACCTTCAGTATTTAAAGTATCATGAGGTGATGTTAGTGCTGGATATGCCTCATGTGGCCTATTTATATAGATCAGAAATTAATTAACTGATGAACTAGTTATAAGTTAAGACACCAGCTGAGTGAGGAAGTAGGTAATTGGGTGTTTAGTTACATTGTACTAATTTACTTTATATATATGCATGCCTACACACGGTTACATTTATATTACACAAAGCAGGTGTTATAGACACCATTTTTGGTGGCCCACTAAGATTTATCTCACACCCTACCTCATTACCTTTTTTTACTTGAGCTAGATTACATGTATATAGGTGTTGATAAAGGGGAGCATAATGCTTCGGACACTTGATTACTTGATGTGATAGGATGGAGTCAGTAGTCGATGACCGAGTTGTAGCTTGGGATGCTTGGGATAGTTTATTTATTTCCTTTTCTAAATTGGGTTTTATATGTATTCCTACTACATTTTATCCATATTTACCAACTTTCTAGTGACATGAAATTTATCATCTTCTTCTATTGTGTGGTATTCTAGTTATTTTAGTTATTGTTATCCGTTTCTCTTTCCATTGTGCATTTTGTTTACTTATTTCTTCTTTTATTTACCATTTTTTATAATTATCTGTTATGCTACACTATGGTAAAGAGGGAATAGTCTCCCCATAGGCACATATTATTCCATCACTACTATTCAAGATCCTCTGGTGTTTGGGGAGATGTGCTTGAGGCCATGTGTCCCACCAGGCTCGTGGCACCTCCTAACTGGCATCCAGTTCTGTGACATCATAAAGTGGTATCAAAGATAGTTTTCTTTCTGGATTTACTATTTGGATACAATATTCATTAGATTAAAAATTCTTGGGACTTGTTCATAAGCTGTTCTTGGGCATTACGAATCCATGTTCATGGTAAAGGCCGATTTTCCTAAATTATGATTATTGTTATGCTTTTTCCTATTATAGTTGATATCATTTCACCGTTGGCCGAGTCACATGCTATGTGGAGTTTTTGATTATTATTTTGATTGATAATTTCATTCCATCCTTGGCCCAATGATATGATGGAAATGAGATTTGTTACATGAATCTTATAGGCACCTATAATTCACATGTCATGCATATATCCATTCCATATGGGTGTATTTCACTTCTTTTCATTTCCTATTATGTGTGTGATTAATGAGAAATCCTTTCTCATGTATATTCTTATGGTTCTTTTGGGCTATTATTGAGTGATTTCCTATTTTAATAAATGAGGTGATGTGGGCCCTCATGGTATGGAATGATTAATTTACCGAATAAATCCTTTTATTGTAAATTCATATGGGTTTTAATTTTAGTGACAAGGAGTATGGGCCCTGATTCACTGGGAATGATATTCTATTTTAAAGGAACTTTGATACAATTTATAAGTGTAGAACCCCGAGACACCCTTAGAGGGGAGGGGTGAATTACGGTGTCAAATTTTTCTTTTAATATAATAGATCTTCTTCCCACATTTGTAGGAACTCATTGAACCTATATGATGGATATGATCAACCATCAAACCATCACATGCAAAGAGACAAAAAAACACTTTTTCTTGGTTCACCACTAAGGGATATATACAAGGAGCATACACTGATAGTGTTTCAGTCGTACCAAAATACACTAATCTTCACTAGATGTGGAATAAAAAATTTTCTTCATAGTCACTCTATGACTGGCATAAGACCTTTACAAGAATTCAGGGATAGCTCACTACGTACCTCATAACACTTCCATCGACTCCCCCTAGCTCACTTCCTTATGATAAGTCTTACCCAGTTTATTGAATTGAAGGTCTCTTCAACAGATTTGCATTGAATACTTTTTCTCTCTCCAACATGGGACACTGCTTACATCGAATTCCTGAATTGATGCACTTGAAATCACTGATCAAACAAACTCTATATCAAAAGCCTATTATAATCTTAACACTACACTAGTGAAAAACACATAATCTTGCATGCAAGATTTTGATTTTTTCATGCAAGATGACTTTTGAGCAACCCCTATTTTCCATGAAACCCTTATATTTCATAAAACTACACCAAATGGTTCACTTTGTCTTTTCAGACTAAAGCCACACCTTGCACACAAGTTTAACTCTCTGCAATTCATTCACACACAAATATTTCACACGACAGAGAAACCATATCTTCATGGGAAAAATCTTAAGTCTTCCATGGGGGTAGCTACCTATTTATAATCATCAATGATCATGCATGAAATTTTCCAATTCATCTATTTCTATGTACGTAAGATTCGTTCCGAGTGTGAAAACCCCTTTTGATGCCGTATTAGGCACATAATATTCTTCTAGGAAACCCCATCTTTCACGTGCATTAAAATCTTGTACACACTTTTTTCCTTTTCCATATTTTCATGCAATGATCTCAAAACATTCTTTACATGCATGTTTCAAAACCACCTTCAATCTTGCATGAAACTCCCTTTTCCAAAAAAACAATTTTCTCCATTTTCCCATTTTTGGACCCAAAAAATAGGAAAACAATGGGAAACGATGCCACCATAAATAATCTTGTCTCCTGAAGCTGTATGAAACCTTTCCTTGAAAACATACTAATCTTATAATAAGGATTTAAAACAAGAACAAACCATACTCCATTTCCATCACATAACATCCTTGGTTCCCACAATCTCCCCATTTGTGTTTGATGGAAATATCCAGATAAATTTAAATGAGAACCCACCACTATCCAAACCTGATGTGCAAGAATCAACTTATCCAACACTCTAATTGTATGTGGGAAATTATCAGTGTAGAAAACAAGAGGGGAATCTTGGATAGGGTTCCCATGTTTTTTAATGCTTAAAGATGTCCAAAATATTCTCTTATTATGTCATAGAAGCATTAAATGACCTGAATGTTTTCCTCCTAACATTGAATTCTCATCATGAAAGAAAAGCATTACATGTCCTAAACTATTTCTTTATAACACCAAATGATCATCATTCTCTGTTATCCATTTTCTTGTAACCATAAAAACATTTCATTATCTTCCTTTGTATTATTGAATTTATTCCTTCTCCCATATTGGAAATAAACACAAAGACTAGTATTTGTACATTATAGAGCTCAAAACACACTCCCCATGGATCATATCTCCCCCATAAAACTACATCACTTCCACAAACAGATTAAAACCATTAGCATAACTAGGAACAGGGGGTCACTCATAACCTCCTCATGCACTAGAAGGTGGTCGAACAGTGAATTCCAAACTAAGATTCTTGAACACTTGTGCTGATAGAAGCTTGATTATTATGTCAGCCACTTGATCATTAGTGCCAACATGATCCATTTTAATCATTCCTTATTCAACCTTTTCCTTGATAAAGTGATATCTAATTTCAATGTGTTTCATTTGATAATTCTAAAAAACATTCTTTGTAAGATCAATTTATTTGTTGTTATCATAGTTAATCACCATTGGTTATTTCACTTCATCTCCCATATCCGTCAGTTGTTTCTTCATCCATAGTAGTGGAGTCCATGCCATTATAGTGGAGATATACCCATCATCAGTTATAGTGAGATAAGTTATTTCTTGTTTCATACATAACCAACCCACAAATTTCTTGCTAATAAATAATGCTACACCACTTTTGGACTTTCTTTCCACTACATCTCTAGCCCATTCAGCCTCAGAAAATTATGATAGCTCACTATCTCTTCCTGTAGTAATGTATAATCCATAATTTTATGTACCTTGAATGTACCTCATTATTCTTTTCACTACTAACATATGTTCTTCCTTCAAATTACTCTAAAAGTAAGCCGCTAAGCATGTTGCAAAGACAATATCTGGTCATGTCGCTGTCAGGTATAGTAAGTTTCCAATGATTCTCATATGAAATCTGGGATCTGTATAAGTCCCATCCCCATGATTTCCATGTTTTGTTCCAACTAAAATCAGATTCAACATTGGTTTGGAGTCACACATATTGAATTTCTTCAGAAATTCTATTTAATACTTTTCCTGAGAGATAAAGTTGGATTCATTCTTCTGAATCACTTAAAACCCCAAGAAATATTTGAGTTCACCAATCATAGACATTTCAAATTAAGATTTCATGTGATTGAAAAATTCATCCATGGATCTCTTCTTGCTTCTGCCAAATATAATATCATCCATGAACACCAACATCAAAAATTGATCTTCTTTTGAATTCATCACATAGAGGTTGTGGTTGGAACCTCCTCTTTTAAATTTGAGCTTCATTATATAGGAATCCATACAAGAATACCAAGATATTGGCGCTTACTTTAGACCATATAGATCCTTTTTCAATAAAAAATACTTCATTTCATAATTTATAACTAGAAACCCACCCAATTGTTTGATATAGACATATTATTCAAGAACACCATTTAATAATGTTGTTTTTTCATCCATATGATAGAATTTTTATCGTATTTAAATTTCTATAGCAAGGAAAATCATGATTGACTCTAATCTCACCACTAAAGAACATTTTTCTTCAGCATAAACACCTTCAATTAGTGATTATCCTTACACACCAATCATTCCTTATTCATGATCACATTACCATGATCATCGTATTTATTCTTAAAAATACAATGTGTACTAATCACATTGTGACCTTCAGGTCTCTAGAATAGAACCCATGTTTGGTTCTTGTCAATTTGATCAAAATCTTCATTCATGGAACTAACCCGTGATTCATCCTTTGAGGCTTCTTCAAATGAGGATGGATCCACAACTGATAGGAATACAGATTGTTAATTATTCTTCATTCTCTTTGTCTGAGTGGCAGAAGTCAAATCCCTAATAATATTGGATTGATCAATTTCTTATCTTCAATTTCTTTTATGATGTTAAGGATGATTTTCTTAAGACACATATTCATATTTTAATTCTTCATCTGAATCAATGTCATTTTGTGACCTATGAATGTTTTTCACACCTTTTTCTACTTCTTCATTTGAATATATTCCATGACCAATGTTTTCTGCATATTCAATTACATCAGCATAAATTTCCCTTGTGGCATTTGTGGTCTTGTCTTCAACTATATTAACATAAATACTTTGCAAAAAAAATCATAGATGCTTATTGAGACACTTGTAAGCTTTAATATTCATTTTATATCTATGGAATATTCCTTCATCAGCTACATTACCATACTTTCCATTATTTCATTCTTTATTTTTGATAAAAAAAATTACTTCTGAAGACATGAAAATACTTATAAGAGGGACTCCTTCCATGCCACAACTCATACGGTGTCTTGGTTTCTCTAACATATAGCCCTGTTTAATTTTGAATATACAACACAACTTAAACAACCTATTTCTAGTAATGTTGAGAGATATGACTCTAAATTAGCACGATTATAGCCATATTTTTCACCTATCTATTCCTGTGGTAAAAAACTCAATTTTTCTATGGGGTTCTCACAGCAAAAACCTCATGTCACATTCCATGCTTCTACAAGTAATTTTAAAACTTAATGGATGTGTATTCCCCTCCATTGTTAGACAGTAGAACTTTTATTATTCATCCAGTATCATTCTCAGCGATTCATCGATATGTTTTCAGGTAGTCAATCAATTTCTTTTTCTTGCGTATAACCATCACATAATACATTCTAATATAATCATTAATGAAAAGAATAGTGTACCTTTCTCCATGTGCTCCAACAACATTTTTCAAGTGACATACATCTGTGTGGATGAGATCAAGAAGATTTGATTCCCTTTTCTTCTTTGGTCGATATGAACTACAGACCAACATTCCTCATATTTAGGAATCACATGTCTTTTCCCATTCACCTTTTATATTGGGGATATCCACAACTATCTTTAGATTAGATATATTTTACATTTCTTGTTGAATAATGTTCCCTAACCTCTGGTTCCATAAGTCATTTTCTTCTTCAACAGTTAGATTGCAAATATTCTCTATGCTATCAACCTGGTACAAGTTTCAATCTATTCTGGAACCTTTCATGAGAGAATTACCTATATTTCCCTTTATAGTGCAGCCTTATTTTTTTAATGTCACTATAAGTCACTTTATAGTGTTGAATCACACTAAGGAGATTGTGACGCAAACCATCCATATAAAGAAATTCAGTTTTCTTCATCTCTCCATTAGCAAGCTTAGTAATTACACTACCTTTTATCTTTAAAGAACCATAATCACCGAGCCTTAGAGTTACATAAACCTTTTTCTTAACATTCTTTAATAGTTCTTCATTTCCAGTCATGTGGGATGATCACCCATTATCAAGAATCCAAGTTCTGTTGTTCTTTATTGTATTGAGAGCTACTTCTTCAAGGTTGTATTTTTCATTTTTCCTACTTTCCTTCCACGAAATATTATATTAAGTGGATTAAATGGATGGCCTTTAAAATATCTTGTCCTCATGAACATGTTCTTCATATTCATACTTTTCTTCAAGATGAGAAAACCTATTTGAAATAGAAACACTATCCGGTGGGAAAATATTGATATGTCTCTGAGTTTTGTATGAATTTAACTTGTCATTCCTCTGCCTGCAGGGCATGGATTTATGGACAATGTTAAAGCAATAAAAATACTATCCATACAAATTATTTCTTCTATAAGAAGTAGGATATGAATTTTTCATCCTTTATTGAGCTCCTAACTCTTCCCCATTCAAATAACTCATTTCCTCTTCACAATATTACATGGTATGGCCTAGGTAGACACATAATTGACATTTCATAAGTAGAGATTTATTATCATTTAAATTCCTCACCATTAATCTTTCCTTAGTAAAATAATTTGGCTACCTATCAATTCTGGATGCATGAGGATTGTTTTCAGTTCTTCTTTCAGTTTGAATTGAGGGTTTCTTTTTCATTACTTCAGGTGACTTTTCATCATGTCCAACTTTCATCTTTCCTTTATTCTATACCACTTTATTTACATCATTTTATGTTTCAAAATTACAACCTATTCCACTATTTCCCATGCATGCTGGTCTTTGACCATTTATAATCTTTTCAACTCTATTAGAACCATGTTTTTCTCTCTCCGACACCTCAAAATATAAAAACCTTATGAACTCTATTTTCTTATTTGTTTGATTTGAAATTGATTCACTCTCAACTTTACTCCTAAGAGTAACAACTTATTCTTCAAGGACCTCAACAGTCTTGGTCTTATCTTCGAGTCTGTAGGTAAGGTCTTTGATGACCTTTAACTATTCTTCAATTCTCATCTTCATCTCCACTACATATTCTATTCATTCAGGGGTTGTTGATTGAAGATTCACTACTTCTTCTAGTCAGTCAATGTCTACCTAAAGCTGATCAAAAAATTCTTTTTATTCTTCCATAACAACTCTCCACTTTTTTCATCTATTTCTTTGATTATCAATCTTACCAACAGAATCATTAACTTGTAACATTAGATCATCATCAGCACTCAATTGACGATCTATAGCTTTATCTTTTGATGGTTCTTACTTCTCCATGGTAGTAATCATAGATGGTTGGTTTCAAGATTTAAAATCTAGTTCTTCTTCCTGAAATAATTAAGTGTCGTCATCTTCTTCTTAAAAAAAATCTTTTTTTGTAGTTTTATTCTAGATTTGATGTTTACCTTTTGAGGAATCCTTTTCTGAGGATTCTGTGAGTTTCCAGCTTTACCTTCATCACCATCAAACTTATTTGTGGACAATGAAGCAATGTTCCCAACTCTGCCATAATGAAAACATGTTAAGGGTAGATTTGTTTTAAATCTACCTTTTCCTCTCTTTAACTTCTTACAAAATAGGGAAATGAATTCTTCTTCCTCACTGTCTTCATTAGCACTATCTCCTAAAATCTATAGTTTTTCCATGGCTTTGAATGCCATTTTCTTACCAACACTTTTTGTCCCATAATCTAGCTTGACTCTCATTTCATAGGTGACTAGACTACATAGCAGATCACCCATATAAAGTTTAGACAAGTCCCTTTACTCAAGGGACTAAGTGTTTTTATTAGAGTGGTGGAATCCCTCTCAAATATTTCTACATGATGTCGATGTCTTTGATCTCTTCACCAAGCCCTCGAAATACCCCTACAACTTTAGTAATTCTATTGAAGAAGGAACCTCCATTTTCATTAGCATGCATCTTCACATCATCAAAACTATTGTGAAAAACTTATATTTTCGACTCCTCCACTTTACTATCTCCTTTATAAATATTTTTTTTTGTTTTTCCAACATAGAACTTACTGAAGTAAAAATTATCACCTTTAGATATATCTGATCAGACAGGGTCAAAGTGAGATAATTTTGTTCTTTTTCATTTGCATCAAGCATCTTCCTATCTATATTAGTCATAGACAACCCTATTGGATTAGTGACTTGTATTCCCTACTCAGTAGCCAAAAGGATTTCCATTGAAAGAGATATTAGATGAGATCTCATTCTATTCTTCCAGATCTGAAAGTTACTTCCATCAAAGAGGTGTATTCACCTAACATTCACTATATTCTCCATGATATAAAAGAAGGATATATTTAACACCAACAACCTGTAGCCTATGATTCCACTTATAGAACCCTGGGACACCCTGAGAGGGGAGGGGTGAATTAGGGTGTTAAATTTTTTTCTTTTAATGTGATGGATCTTGTTCCCACATTGGTAGGAACACATTAAACCTATATGAAGGATATGATCAACAATAAAATGTTCACAAGAAAATACATGAAATAACCCTTTTACTTGGTTCACTACTAAGGGCTATATCCCCAGAGCATATTCTGACAGTGTTTTGGTCATACCAAAATCCACTAATCTTCACTATCTGTGGAATAAAAAAGTTCAGTCATAGTCACTCTATTCTAGTTACACTACCTTTACAATAATACAGGGACATCTCACTACATCTCTTAGAACACCTCCATCGACTCTCTCTAGATCACTACCTTGGAATAAGTCTTACTTAGTTTATCGACTTAAAGGTATCTTCAATGAATTTTCATTTAAGTCTTTGTCTGTATCCAACCCAAGGCACTGCCTGCGTCGAAGTGCCGAATTGACACACTTGAAAGCACTGATCAAAAAAACTAGGTATCAAAATACTATTAAAAGCTTAACAATACACATGTGCACAACCCCAGATCATGCATGAAAGATTTGTGAAATTTCACACAAGATGACTTTTGGGAAACCCCTATTTTCTGCGAAACCCTTATATTTTGTGCAACTACACCAAAGGGTTCACTTTTTCTTTTCAGACTAAAGGAACACCTTTTTCACAAGATTAACTCTCTGAAATTATTTCACACCCAAATATTTCGTGTGATAGAGAAACATGATCTTTGTTGGAAAAATCTTAAGTCTTTTATGGGGGTAGCTACCTATATGTAGTCTTCAATTACCCTGCACGCATGTTTTTGACGCATCATTGTTAGTGCATGTAAGATTATTTCTGAGCACACAAAACCACTTTTGATGTCACATTGGGCATGTATGATTCTTTAGTGCAACCTCATATTTTATGAAAATTAAAATATTGCATGCACTTTTTGCATTTTATATATTTTGATGCAATGATCCTAAAACATACCTTGCACGTAAGTTTCCAAACCACCTTCAATATTGCATGCAACTACCTTTTCCATCACAGAACAACCTTGGTTCCAATGATAAGAAAATGAAAATATACAAGTGGAATGGTTACACATCATTTTATCACCTTGTCATTTTTATGAGAGGTAAATGAGTGAACTTTGTAATTAATTTTAAAGTGGAATGAAATAGTTTCCAATAAATGTTGAGGCATGGTACTATTGAACCATCATCTATTGGAACCCCTGAAACTTATAATTGATCACTTACCTATGACTAACCTTATAAGAGGGTAGTTGGGGTAGTATTCCTTAGATAGTGAGTTTTCATACATTCAGCTTCCACTAGTGATGTTATCCTTATACTTCTGTGATTTTTATGAGGCATGTTCTTGGAATTTGTAGTCCAATGATACCACAACTTCCTCATGTCGTATATTGGAAGGTGGAAATGACCATTCTCTAGACATGGTGGGCCCTGAGCCACCAGTATTACTACTATGAGTTCCACTTGAGGCACCACCTACTGTGCCTGATCTGGTCCCTGATTCCAAATTCTGTGACAGTTTCTTGCATCTAATATAGTTCATGCATGGGGCTCCATGAGCTACACCTATAATGGCTAATCTGACTCATGAGTTTCAGTGGTATTATCCTCCCACCTTCTTGGAGGACAGTGGTCTGGAGGCTAATGAGTCTTTTCTTAACACCACCCTATGTATATTTGAGCATCTAGAGACACCTCAAAAGTGAAGGGTCAAACTTTCTACTTACACGCTGGGTGATTCTGCCAAGCGCTGGTGGGATGTTATTACCATGGCCAATCGTCATCATGGAATTCTATATGTTGATATCTAAAATTCCTTATATGATCATTTCTTTCCTCAAACACTATAATATGATAGAGATAGAGAGTTCATGCATCTCTATTAGGGTTCTATGTCAGTTATGGAATATTTTGTGTATTATATGGATTTGCGGTTCTTTTCACCGCTTTTAGTCAGTAATGAGAATTCATGTGCTAGATGTTTTGAGGAGGGGATATGATATCCCATCCTTACTTAGGTGAATATATTTATCCTACCTACCTTTACTGAGATTATAAATCAGGCTCTTATCATTGAGCTCAACCTGAGGGACGGTGATAGTCTTAGGCATAGAGGACCGGTTCCGCATCAGTCGAGTAGTTTTTTCGGTGGAAGGAAGAATTCCGTTGACATTTCTTATTAGGCAGGTGGAAGGTAGGGTACCCTTGTAGATATCTCTATAGTGTGTCACATGTGTTGATGTATGGGGAATCTAAAACCTCGGTTTAATAGAGACCCACTGGAGTGCTGGGCTTGCGACTTTGTGAGGAATATTCATAATTTCTGTTAGATCTTTCCATCATCTTCAAGTGGAAGAGGATTTTCATCAGCTCCACCTTCAGAAGATGGTTCTTTTATGATTCATCAGACAGGGAGTTGGAGTAGCACTCACAGGACTGGTCGAGGAGGAGGTTTTGGCCATTTTATCCAGACCGTTGATCACCAAAAACACAAAAAAAAACAGTTTTGATCATGGTACTTCGTCCGTTGCACGTGGATATAGATTAGGGAAGATATATGATTTATAGTTTATTCCCTAGGATTAGGTTGTGGGAACATATAAAGTATGAGGTACTATTCTAGTATCCTCCACTATAGTATCTTCTTTATTTGATAATGGTTATTTACACTCTTTCATCTCTTTATTTATCATGAAATGGATTGGGTAGGGAATACAATTTTTATGTGGTGTTATGACCCTAGATACACCATTTGGAATACAATTAGAGGGAGTACACCATTGTAGGGACTGTCCCATTGTGATAGGTAGCTACCATTTCTTATGGGACCTCTTTATTCTTGAGATGATGGGATTCGACATCATTCTTGGGATGTATTGGTTGGAACCTTTGTAGACTAATATTGTTGAAGGGAATCATTTATGTCACTAGAGGGCATCATATTAGATCATTTCAGGGATGTTTTTTCTGAAAACCTTTCTAGTATACCTCCTTAGAGGGAGGTAGACTTTAAAATTGGGTTTTTTTCAATAGAATATCCTAATTCCATTCCTTTATATAGGATGGAACCTACTGATCTTTAGGAGCTCAAGCGACAGTTATAGCATCTAGAGGCCAGTTGTTTTATATGGACTAGCACTTCCTCTTAGGGTTCTCCCATGCTTTTTCCTATAAAGGAGGATGGGACCCTTCGTCTGTGTGTGGATTATATATGGTTGAACCAAATTATAGTAATTAACTGGTATCCACTGCCTCAAATAGATTATCTCTTTCACCAGCTCTAAGGAGCTAGGGTCTTCTCTAACATCATCCTGAGATTAGGCTATCATTAGGTGCTATTTAGGACATTAGACATACCTTGTACAACTTTTAATTATAGGTATGGTCTGCTTGAGTTCCTATTTATTCCATTTGATCTTAAGAATGCATCCTATATTTTCATGGATTTGATGAATAGGGTATTCCACCCCTATTTAGATTTTTTTATAGTATTTGTGGACGACATCTTGGTGTATCCTCACACTCATAGAAACCATGGAAAGAACCTTGATATCATTCTAAGTACACTAAGAGAGCATAATATTTATGCTATTATTTCTAAGTGTCACTTCTGTATCGATTAATCTAACTTATTAGGTCATATTATATCTAAATTGGGTGTCTCTATTGACCCAGATAAGGTGAATGTGGTGGTTTCTATAGTGAAACCCAAGAATGTGTTTGATATATAGAGTTTATAGGATTTGATGGATATTAATGGTGTTTCATAAAGGACTTCTCATTCCTTTCTTCACCTCTTACTAGACTTACCAAGAAGGGTGTTAAGTTCTTATGGTTAGAAGCATGCAAGAAATCCTTTCAGGAGATGAAGGGGAGGCTTGTCTCAACACCTATTTTGATTACACCAGAGTCCTGAAGTGATTATATCATATTCCATGATGCAATCATAAATTTACTGAGGAGTGGTGCTAATATAGGAGGATAGATCCATTGTTTATGGATCCCAATAGTTGAGGCCTCATGAGAGAAATTACCAGACACACGACCTAGAGCTATCAGCATTTGTCCCGGACTTATGTTGCAGGATACACTATCACTACACCAAAATCATTACTTAGTAGTAGTTTTTTAGCAGTGGTACACTAAATTACTACTAAAAATATTACTAGATTTATCTGCAGTTTTTAAAAAAACTTCCACTAAATATTATGTTTTTAACAAAAAAACACACATTCCCCTGACCCCCCCCCCCTCCTTCTCCCTAGACCCCCTCTTCCTCCCATGAATCCCACGACCCCAAACCCTAGATAAACCCCCTAATAGAGAAAATATTTTCAATTAATTTAAATTTAATATCATTTTTTTAACCCACAAAAGTGTTTCTTTAAGATTAATTGTTTCATTTTTATGATATTGGTGTTATTTTGAGCTGAATAGTAAAAATTGGCCATTTTGGATTTTTAATAGTTTTAAATTATTTCTGTAGTTTGGCCATAACATTATATACACTGATCCAAATTGCAAAATTCTTTTTTTCCAAATTATAAACATCTAGGGATTCATTTACTATTTTTGGACTAAAATCTTAATCGGCCATATGGAAGCTCCAAAAAAGCTCACAACTTGTCTCAAGAAATTTTTTTGCAGTTCTGCCTTGTTTTGGTGTGGGCTCTATACCTCATCCATGGTAGGCCCAAATGTTGTTAAATTCAGTGTGTGGACATGAAAGGAGTATTGGAGAATCTTTTATTAAGGAAGAACCGCGTGAATTGGCCGTTTATGTGGTCATTAAATCACACTAATCTGGAGGATTGTGTTTTGGAGAGTCTGACTGGACAGAATAAATGCTCAGAGAAAAACGGACATAACTCTCGGAATACATATCCAAATCCACTGATATTTTTAGGAGACACGTCTAAGTGAATTATGAACAAAATTCAAGAAAGGATAAACGGGTGAAGATTTCATTTAATGGGGATACAACGTGTAAACATCCAGGGGACAAATTCTGGCTATAAAAGGAGGAGAGATCCACCCTCTCAAAGAATCCCATTCTCCATCCCATTACTCCTGGGACACCAAAGAGAAAAACTTCTCATATTTCTCTTTTATTTATTTTCTTTTTCAAAGTTTTGTAATTCCTTCTTCTTCCCCATTCATCACGATTACCCTTACCATGGTGGGGTAAACATTTGGAGTGATTGGGGAAGGGTTGGTTTTCTACATTGTAATGCTTGAGTTCTTGAACACAATTGAATAAATTTATTTCTTCTTCAAAGTTGTTTTCAATTTATTATAGTGGATTTTATTATCAAGTACGATTGTTCATTAATATTAATTCCGTTATTGATTTTTTCCTTGGAAAAATAATCATAATATCCCTTCACTAATTTATGGTTTATATACGATAGAATAAACCAGGAATTAGTGGTGAAGTACTCGATGATCGTTAGTACGTGTAAAAGGTGTAGTGAATGTTCTTGATTATTTGGGATAAACAAAACTCGATCGGGTATTGGCCATTTCAATTAAGGATATTCAATACAACTATTTTACACATGGAAGGAGAGCTGACCAAACCGAGATCTTGGTAAGGTTTTCTCTCACAAAAATAATTTCACCAAGGAAGTGAGAGGAAACGATTGTGGAAACTCACTTTAATCAACAAAGAAGAAGAGTTTTGAATTCAATTGAATAAGTATAGAATTACAATTAGGAAACCGACCCCTACCTAATCACCCTTTTAAATATCATAGTTTTCAATCATTTTAATTTCAAATTTCATTTAAAAAACACAACTATTTTTATCCTCATTTTAAAGTGACAACCCGTTTTGTGTGCACTCCTCTTCAGGAGAAATCCAATGTCAACCACATTACTACATTTTAACTTAGGAAATAATTGTTTTGTCACGTCCTACGACAGGTGTGCATTAAACTTGGTGTCGTTTCTAGAAAGGCAGTGCAACAACAAAAAAAATTCAAAATTGAATGACCCACAACTCAAAAGAACCATTAATTGAATTTGATACTGAAATTGAAAGAACGTTAACCCAAATAAGGAAAAGAAATCTACCCGAAATCTTTGAGGAAATAGATCTCTCAAATTCAAGTGAAACTCTTAGTGTTCACTCTGAACCTGAAATCATGGCTAGAAATCCCAACCAAACCCTGCGCTATGTGCACCACAATTTTCCATTCAAAATAACCAAATAATTGCACCCACTGAACCAAATTATTTTGAATTACGTGTCAATATGATTCCTGTGCTTCCAAAGTTTCATGGTCTTACAGGAGAAGATCCAAATCAGCACATGCAAGAATTCAGATATACTTGCTCAAGCTTCAGGCCAAGAAGAGCACCCGAAGACCAATTTTAGTGGAGGGAATTCCCCTTCTCACTTGAAGGAGAAGCTATATAATGGTTGTACAACCTGCAACCAAGGGAGATCAGTGATTGGGAAGACCTAAAAATAATTTTCATTCAAAGATTATTTCCCACATCGAGGAGCACTACCATCAAGAAGTAGATTTACATCATACGTCAATCAACTGGGGAAACCCTCTACGAGTACTGGGAGTGCTTCAATAATCTATGCTTCAGCTGCCCACATCAAGAAATGGAGGAACACCAATTCCTTGTGTTCTTCTGCCAAGGACTTGTGGATAATGATCGAAATCTTCTAGATGCCTCATCGGGGGGGTCCCTGATTGACAAGTCGCCTACAGATATTAGAATACTAATTGAGAAGATTGCTCAAAACTCACAAAAATTTGGACTAAGTGGAATGGGAGCTAGGGGATACATGAGGTAAAATCATCTAATTCATCTACATTTATTGAAACCAAAGTTGATGACCTTGCAAGGTTAGTCCGTCAAATAGCTATAACACAAGCAAATGGACAACAAGATTCATCTCAGGTATGTGGTATATGTTATTATTCCACTCATTATACTGACCAATGCCCTGAGATACAAGGGACAAAATACTGTGTTGTGTCCTTTCAACCAAGACAATTCCAAAAAAATCAACTACATCAACCCCAAGCACAACAAGGATATGGGAACCAATAAAAATAGATGATACCATTTAACCAGCACCCCAGTCAGCTCCTTACCACCACCAGCAATACTAGAACCCCCCTCCTTTCCAACAATCTTATAAACATCCCTTCCAACAAAAATAATATTTTCAGCCACCACCATTCCAAAGAATGACATATGAATAATCATCCACCAGCACACAACCTTCTGTGGAATAGCTACAATCCAAGTATGAGGTCCTAGCAGATAAGGTTGAAAAGCTGGTAGACACAGTGGGAAGTCTTGTTGAAATCATGTCCAAGAATCATGGGAAGCTTCCATCCCAAATAGTGTCAAATCCTAAAGAGAATGTTAGTGAAATCATAACAAGAAGTGTAAAAGAAATCCCACCTCCATCCAACCCTGAACCTAAAATAATACCACCTATTTTGAAGGAGAATGATTTAGAAAGTCTTGTGAAAATCTACCAAGAAGATGAAAAGGAAGAGGAGGAGGAGAAGGATAGGCTACAGAATAAGAAACAAGAAACACCGATGCAAATAAAACAAAGGGAGAGGAAAGACTTACCCCCACCATTTCCAACAAGGATGATTGAATCAAAGAAATTGCATAAATAATCACTTCAAAAATAAATTATGTACACCTTTCATAAAGTGGAAATCAATATCCCCCTATTTGAAGCTGTTAAACAAATCCCTAAATATGAAAAATTTCTGAAGTAACTGTGTGCTAAAAGAAGGAGGCTAGATGGAAATGAAAGAATCAACTTAGGAAGAAGAATCTTAGCATTGATCACACCACCGATACTGCAAAAATTTCAAGATCTGGGGACTTTATCTATTCCATGCACTATCGGTTCTTTAAATCTCTCTAATGCTTTGTGTGATCTAGGTGCTTCAATTAATGTATTTCCTCACTCGATATAAACTTCTTTGCAGATGGGAGAATTGAAACCTACTAGAGTGGTGGTCCAGCTCGCAAACAGATCCACAGTTTTTCCAGCAGGTGTTCTTTAAGATGTTCTTGTAAAGGTAAAGGATCTATTGTTCCCAGCTGACTTTTATGTGCTAAAAATGGAAGAAGATAGGAGTTCATCACACTCACTCATCATCTTGGGAAGACCATTCTTAAGGACAGTGAAGACCATCATCAATGTGCATGAGGGAACACTCTCAATGGAGCTCAGAGATAGTCGAGTGCATTTCAATATACTAGAATCCATGAAGAATTTTTCAGATGTTCATTCGCTGAAAGCAATCTACCACAAAGAAGGAAAAGAAACAAATAAAAATTCAGAAGAGAAAACCTTTGAATTCTTTGATAGTTTGTTAGAAGAGTCTGGAGAGTCAAAATCAGGAGAGGATATTGAGATCAAGAAGTATAAACTCAAGGAGGCCAAACATGAAAAGATTATCATAGATCTCCGGAAGGAACTTGCTACAAAGGAAGAAGAACTAGCTAAGAATAATTCTATATGCCTTGAAATGGAACATGAGCTGAAGAAGGTCAAGGAAACCCCCATTAAAATTGTAGAGTGTAAAGGATATTCTCAAACCAATGGGAAGAGGGGATCACAAGAAAAATAGGAAAAAACCAAAACCAGGTTCATATGGGTAAAGAAAATTGAGGGTCAATCTCCTGCCTCAAGAGAAGAGAAGAATTTTCAAAGGACACCACAAACCCTTAAAAAGATTTATGTTCACATTTCAACAAGGAAGAAACAAATATTGGAAAATATTGAAAACCATTCTAGAAGAACAAGATTTCAGGGGTTTTGCTGGTGTTGTGGTATCTATGGACACAAATCGGACTCTTGTTGGTACAACATGTCTTTATGAGGAAATAGAAAAGAACCAGTGGAGGAGATCCCGCTCCTCCAACTTGTCTATCAATAAGAGCCATCAGGTTGTACCTCTCTTTCACACTTGCTTGATGTTGTGATTCATTTGAAAATTGTCTTACATGTTAAATCCACTTGAACTCATTGAGGACACTACATCATTTAAGAGTTGGGGAGGGAACCTTTTTAGTTTAGGATTTTCATTTTGTGTTTGTTTTTCAAAAAAAAAATTGTGTTTTCAAATTTTTGTGTGTTTATTTTTTTTTTTTGGTGTGTTTTCAAAACTTTTGAGCTGAAATTATTATCATTTCCATTGAAACCAATTTCAATGAGTAAACCAATCTATTCCATGAAACTGAGATTAAATGAATGCTGAAATAACTTTTTTTTCGAGCTCAAATCGTTTGGAATTTCATGAAAAGTACACTGATTTTTGAATCTCATGACATATTTCACTATCTATATCATTGAAATCACTTTCCTGTGAGGCTTCTAAACTTTTTTTTCATATTCTTTTCATTCGCCTCATTTCTTGAGAGAACCATACCATGCTTTCTTAAACCAGAATTTGATTTATTTCTTTCAAAACATGAGGGTTTGGGGTATGTATTTTTTCAATGATTGAGGAATTTATTTGGTTTTAATACCCCTTTTAAAAATAATCCTTTTAATTATGGAGCACCTTTACATTTATCCTTAATTTTAACCCCTAATAGCCATGAATTTCATGTTAGGTTAGTCACATGACAAGCCAATTTTCCATATCCTATCTGCTCTTGAAGTAAAAATGCATAATCTAGTTGAACTTAAGTGTGGGGGAAGATGTCTTGTGGTGTACTACCTCATTTGGTGATACTTTTGGAGGAATATAAAATGTTGAAGATCTGATTTTCTTACTGAATATTTCATTTTGTTAAAAGTTGTGCCTTTCTGGAGCTTTCATGATAAGAGAAGTTGTGCCTTTCTGGAGCTTCCGATGTAAAAAAAAAGAGAAAGTTGTGACTATCTAGAGCTTTAACGAAAAATCTTGTTTGAAAATATTGAAATTTATGTTGCTGAAATCTTGATCTGATTGAATGATGATGGAGCCTATTTTCTACAAAGGGGAAGAGAAGGGGACCATATTTGAGTGAAAATTAGAATCTTGCAATTTTGCTTCGTAAAGAGCCAAGCCCTCCTTTTTCGGCCTCAGAGTTTTTAACATATAAATCATACCAACCAAAATCCACAGAACAACCTTGAAAATTCCTCATGAGAAACACATGACCTTGACTCACATCGGGTGGAGATGTAGGAATTTATCAAGCCTATGGTGACTCTTGTGTGAGTTTAGATGAGAAAAACCTTGTTGAGCATTTACATTTGTGAGATGAGAGAAAATTCATGTGAGGTAGGTGTTTTGTGTGCATGGGATAATAAATGAAGTGTAAATAAATAAAAATCTAGAATGGAGAACTTAAAATAATTTTTTTAGGAGGCATGATATCTTTTTGTTTCTTGGAATTTATTTGGTAGATCTCATTGATATGTGTTTTGGATTTGATTTGATTTGACTTTTACTTGTCCAGGAGTCCAAGTGCTAAGTGTGGGGGAATTGATAGAGAAAATATTTTCAATTAATTTATATTTAATATCATTTTTTTAAACCTATAAAAGTGTTTCTTTAAGATTAATTGTTTCATTTTTATGATATTGGTGTTATTTTGAGCTGAATAGTAAAAATTGGCCATTATGGATTTTTAACATTTTTAAATTATTTATGTAGTTTGGCCATAACATTATATAAACTGATCCAAATTGAAAAATTCATTATTTTCCAGATTCTACACATCTGGGTCTTCATTTAATATTTTTGGACTAAAAGCTGAATTTTCCATATGGAAGCTCCAAAAAAGCTCACAAGTTGGCTCAAGAAAACTGTTTTCAGTTCTGCCTAGTTTGGGTGTGGGATCCATAATTCATCCATGGTGGGCCTAAATGTTGTTCAATTCGGTGGGTGGATGCAAAAGGAGTATTGGAGAATCTTTTATGAAGGAATAACCGCGTTAATTGGCCTTTTATGTGGTCATTAAATCACCTGAATCCTGAGGATTGTGTTTTGGAGAGTCTAACTGGACAGAATAAATGCTCAGAGTAAAACGGCCATAACTCTTGGAATACATGTCCAAATCCGATGAGATTTTTAGGAGACACGTCCAAGAGTATTATGAACAACATTAAATAAGGGATAAACATGTGAATATGTCATTTAATGGGGATACAATGCATCAACATCCGGGGGGAAAATTCTGGCTATAAAATGAGGAGAGATCCACCCTCTCAAAGCATCCCATTCTCCATCACATTCCTCCTAGGACACCAAAGAGAAGAACTTCTCAAATTTCTCTTTTATTTATTTTATTTTTCATAGTTTTGTAATTCCTTATTCTTCCCCATTCATCATAATTACCCTTACCATGGTGGGGTAAACATTTGGAGTGATTGGGGAAGGGTTGGTTTTCTACATTGTAATGCTTGAGTTCTTAAACGCAATTGAATAAATTTATTTCTTCTTAAAAGTTGTTTTCAATCTCTTATAGAGTATTTTATTTTCAATTTCGATCATTCTTGAATATTAATTCCGTTATTGTTTTTTTTCCTTGGTAAAATAATCATAATCTCCCTCCACTAATTTCTGGTTTGTATACGATGGAATAAACCAGGAATTAGTGGTGAAGTACTCGATGATCGTCAGTATGTGTAAAAGGTGTAGTGAATGTTATTGATTGTTTGGGATAAAAAAACCCAATCAGGTATTTCCCATTTCAATTAAGGATATTCAATACAACTATTTTACACATGGAAGGAGAGTTGACCAAACCGAGATCTTGGTAAGCTTTTCTCTCACAAAAATAATTTCACCAAGGAAGTGAGAGGAAATGATTGTGGAAACTCACTTTAATCAAAAAATAAGAAGAGGTTTGAATTAAATTGAACAAGGATAGAATTAAAATTATGAAACCGAGCCCGACCTAATCACCCTTTTTAATATCATAGTTTTTCAATCATTTTAATTTTAAATTTCATTTAAAAAACACGACTTTTTTTATCCTCATTTTAAAGTGACAACCTGTTTTGTGTGCACTCCTCTTCAGGAGACATAATAGGTCAACCACATTACTACATTTTAAATTAGGAAATAATTTTTTTCCACGCCCTACGACAGGCGTGTGTCACCCCCCCCCCCCCACCAGCGTCGCTCGTGCTTGATCCATCCAAGCCGCCACCAGTGTCTCCCAAGCCCAAGCCCTTCAAGCCCCGCTGGTGTCTCCTAAGATCGATCCATCCAATCCATCACTATTCAAGTATGGGCCCTCATATCCTGAGCCTTGAAAGACCCCACCATAATCACCCATTCCATATCCCTCCAAAACCTCACCGGCTAATCCCTCACTAGTTGAGCCCCAACCAGATCCCTAAGATCCCGAGCCCCCCAAACCCTATCTGCAATGTGGCCAAAACCTCCAAATTGTGGTATATTTACAAGTGGTTTGATCAATATTAAAAAATGGTAGTTATAAAATTCAATTATATAGATTCTTAATTGTTTGTTATAGAACATAAGGTAAACTTTGGATAATGTTTGTTTAGACAATTATTTTATAAGAAACCGTTCATTTGTGATAAGAATGGCATACTCTCTAAGAATTATTATTAAGGAACATGATTCATTTGTATAAAACATATGTATAGAACATGGAATTTATATTTTTTCACCATAGTTCTCTACTACAGTATCATGGGAGTTCTCAATTACCATACTAGTTCCCCTTGAATAAATGAGTAGAGGATATCCTTCTTGTAAAATTCTAATTGTACACTATTATAATTGATCTCATGTTCATTCTACATGTGTCACCTTTTCTCATTGATATGGTCAATTTCATCAAGTCATAAATGAAACAATGCTTCCATTTCCATAACTAGTTATACTATAACAATGAGTAATTTCCTAATTCCCTGATGATTTTATTCATATCTCTCACCATAACATCCATACATTTCACTCTTGTACGATGGTGGTCAATTTTATGAATTATTTTGACTGGATATCATGGAAGAGTGGTGGTTAAAATTAAAATCACATGAGTGGATTAGTAATGAATGGTTGGGTACCCATTTTGGATGAGTTATCATGTCAGAGTAGAGCTTTTAGGATTCATTGTAAAGGGAAGTCATCTCATTTTATGAATCTTGGGAAACATGTTTATATTTTATAGGAGGTGGTGGAGGTTGAGGTTTTTGTTTGGATAACTACATTAAGAGGTACCATCCTTATCACGAGCACTATTAGTTATGATATGATTGAAATTGAGGCATGAAATTCTATTATATTTATACATCTAGTTAATCATTTTGGGTTTCACATGGAGTTCATTCTTCTCTTAATGGTTAAAAATACTCCAATTACTGATAAAAAAACCAGTTTTCATGTGTATTTCCTGAATGATCATGATATATTATGTGGAAATAAATTGTCATTTATTAAGGTTATACCCTTATAGTCGTGAGATAATTAGGGTATTATAAAATTTAATATTTCTTCCACATATTTGTAATATTTCATTTGGGTTTCCACTAGAGTAGAAATAAGTTTATAATCAACCATCTAAAATCCTTTCGGCTCTAAATTAACCAATTTTTTTATAAATAAATATTCCATTTTCTCATTGAAATCCTTTTAGACCATTGAAAAATAATAATCTAGAAATAAGAGACATCTTTAGTTCATACCTCATAAATTTTGAAAACTACTTGTATTGTGTGTAATTAATTCCTAAAAAGTGTGCAATCAACATATAAAAAGAACAAATATCCACTGCACTTTCAGAACCATGATATTGCAGTTCTGATTAACCCCACCTCTTTGATAAAAAATAATATATAAATGCAAATATAGCTTTATGTCCCTGGATCATGGTTCATTAATTAGTCCATATAAATCTATAAATAATTGGAACACATTTTCCTCATCCTCATCAAAGAGAAAAATATGTGGTTATTAAATGCACACTTCCTATTAAAAAACATAATTGTGGAGTGAATACTTCACATACATCTGATAAACATAAAACATTTTCAGATCATATATCTAAATTAGCAATATTACAGCCTCGTGATATGATAGAGATGATAAGTTCTCATTTACATAAAATCCATATATATATGAATAACCTTTAAACTACTATATTCCTGCGTTTTTTATGAAATCTCAATCCTCCTTAAGTTTGTTTCAGAAAACTAAGTTGGTTCTAATCATGTTTAAGCTCTTTAGACCAAGAATAGAATTCTCGGTCATATTATTTTTGATCATATCACATTTCATATTAATGTCTTTGAAACAACTCATATCATTAATAACTTCATCTAAAAAATTTAATTCATCAAGGGATATGAAGGATTATTTCTACAAAGACACCATTCTATTAGTATGTATAGTGGATATATGGTAACTAATTATATTATTCTAATTGAATTCATCCCTTGTTTTCTTTAGTTTAATTATTTTTTTCTATATTTTCATAATTTAAAAATTACACTTATATGTATTCTAAATCATATTGAACTTCCCTTTTGTAACACAATTAATATTCAAATTATTCATCGTAAACTGAAATATTTTCACATTGTGCATTTTTTCTGATTAAATGATATGAATGCTAAGAAGGATTCATTATACTAATGTTAGTTGACTCCCAATTGATAATACCTCGACTATACCGAAAAATTATAGTCTATCTATCTCCCCCCTATAGTATCTGAGACAAAATTCGCTTTCCCCCTACACCGTATCTCACACCCTCCATTAGTGTCCCATCCACAGATCAGTTGATGCCTCCCCATTCAGTAGCCTCAGTAGTGAGGGAGTAGGCCGACACCCCTGGTTATTCACTGGGGTATTGGAGGGTGAATATTACAGGTACAAATTTTAATATGAATAATTTTATTTCACTTTTTTATACTACTAACTGTGTTATCATAAAATGTTGAAAAAATGCTAGTATGGAGAAAAAAATATCAAATGTTCATATGTCAGGGATTTGAATGGACTAAATATAGTTGTCCCATTTGACTGTTATGGATCCCTACAAATGATGTTGTGGGATAATTTGGCCATAGTGGTGGAGCGGGTTACCCTTCTGATTACGTATGATGATTAGAGGCATATGTCAACGTCTTGGAAAATTATGTTTTTGATTCACAGATAAAGGAGATTTTATTATATTATGAAATAATTGAATGTCACTTTGTTATTAAATTCTAATATTTTCAAAATGAATCTCTTTGTACGGATGTTTTTCCACTCTCCCATTTCTCATGTGGTATCATGAAAGTGGGCATTGAAAATTTTGGGCAAGAAATGGAATTATTTTAAATGTAGATTCTTAAATGAATTCAATGATATTTCATTCAATACCCAACAATTGTATGATAAGGTACCCAATGGGGTACCTAGAGAGAAATGTAATGTTTTTTATTAATAGTAATTGTGATGATAATTGCATTGTATTTAAATATATATAATTATATTAATGTCATTTTACATTTATATGAGATGAAATTTCATACATTACTATTAAAATAAATTTTATTTATTTTAGGATGTTTGAAGGAATAATGCACAGAGTCGGGCTAAGAAAATCATCCATCAAACTGCAGTGTCAAGGAGTTTTTCTAGAAGTCGATCGACTCTGGTAAATTTTTCATTAGTTTAAATATTTATAATAAAATATTATTTGTTCAATAAATTAAATTATTGGTTTATCTTTCTTTAGTGAAGTCATAGAATTTAGGGCACTAAGCATCCCGAACAAAAATGTGGTTGGATGTTCATAAAAAATATGATGCGAGTTTTATTAATGATTCTACCAAGGAAATTAGGGTTTGAATTAATTTTTTATTAAAATTAGTTATTATAAATTGTAACAATGTTAATATATAATGATTCTAATATGACTAATATTTGATTTATAGGTAAAAAAGAACTATGGGATACCAATCCCTTTCATTCCTTCTCAGTCTCCCAGGATGACCCAATTTGTCAAGTTCTTAGGAAAGAGCAACCGGGTTGAGTTCATGGGATGGGTTTGGGACCAGAACCATATGAGATATTTAGCAGGCCATCGAGGATTAAAACTAAATATTCTTCTGGTAGTTTTCACTCCCTCCCCTGAGATACTTAGAAAGAGTTTATTCCTATGAAAATTATAATTTAAGAATAGGTTCCCCAGATATCCTCTTTGTAGAAATAATTGGTTTATTTATATTAGAAGATGACCGGATCTGTCCCAGTGATATTGCATAAATGACTAGTCGTGATTAAGTAAATCACACAACATCAAAATCATTTAATTCCCAAAAATTGGTTGATTTTATGTTTAAATATAAATATAAAACATTTTTTAATTTCAATATAATTGTCTTAAAAGTTCTTGTGTTAGGAAGTAGAGATGGAGATGCAGGGGGTGACGAGCAGAGATTTAGCGACTCGGGTTTTGGTCCCGTCAGACTTTGGAATATTCCTACGAATAATTCCAAATCTAGGCATGAAGATGGCGTGAGATTCAGAGACCCAGTGTGTTTGGGATTAATTTTATAAAAATATGAAGTATTTTAATACTATGCACATGGAACAAATGAGTTATCTATTAAATAGTAGCTAAGATCAAAAAATTGAGGGCAAAACTGAATCTAGAGCATGTCGTTTACCCTAGGTGGGGTATAAGTTTTGTCAGCGTGGGCCTACTGTAGAAAAAGATACCTGGGGCCTTTCTGTAAATAAATAAATTATTTTATTTATGAGAATCATCTAGAATAACTCTTTAAGGGAGTCTTGGATCTAAATTTTGAGCTTGTTGTTTCATTCAGAACGCCGCATTTACCCTATGTATGACCTAATCCTCTCCGCATTTGGAGTGCTAGTTCGGGGCGTAAGCCGTGGTTTAATTTATTAATTAATTAAAATAAAAAAAATCAAACTCCACCCCACCCCTTTTCCTATGGTGTCAAACAAGGATGAACCTCCTCCTTCCTCCTCTTTCAAGTAACTAACGAACTGAATCAAAGAAATGAGGTGTTGTCGGACTTAGATCTTGACAGTGATCGCTCCTGAATGGTGTAGCAGCAGCTCCGGAGCACGGATCTGGTCTAGAAGTGTCTGCGTTCTTCCAGAGAGGTAGGAGTTTTGAGTTTCAAAATAATGGATCCCATTTATGTGTTATTTTTTTTTCAAATAATCGTAAAGGTTTTGTTGTTTGGGTCCCAAGCTTTCTGAAACATGTTTCAAATCTGAATTTGGAGCATCGGGGTGCTCCCGGTGGTTCTAAGATGTGTTCCAACATCATGGATAGATTCAAATGATGGAAATGGAGGAATTAAATGGTGGAATAGTGGAGCGCGGTAGAGTCTGGTAGGGAGAAAGGTGGCGTGGAAGCTTCGGCAGGGGCGGCGCGACGGTCCGGTCAGGCGACGGATGTGGTTTTCGGCATCCCAGTGGTAGTCTGACCATATTTTTCTAGGGGTTTTTTAAACCCCCATAACTCAAAAACTGGAAGTACAATTTTCAAGATGTTTGCGAAGATGAATTCCTTGCATCTATATGAACCTTTTGGCTGGATTTGGGAATTTTATGAGTTGGGTTCATGGCTCGGGGCTACAAAACTTTGAAATAATAATAATATTTTATTATTATTCAGCTTCGACCCGCCATGAATTCTGCACGGAGCGTCCGATTGACGTGTTGTCAGTGGCATTGTCATCCTAATGGTAAATATTAGGTTCCAAGATAGAGTTTGGGTGATGGGACAAATATTAGGGTATGGGCCCCATGAGGCCGGTTGTGGGCATTTAGAGAGAAATGTGTCCTTTTCATCTGATGTCTATTTTGGATGAATGAGTAGTCGATCTCGTGCATTTTTCTGAGGGGATTGAAATAGTGTGATTTTCTTGATGAGTTTCAGAATCAAGGTGTGGGCCCCACTCGTACTTGCAAGGGTGAATATAAAATTTTTCACCTGTTGTTTGTTTTGCGTGAGTAAATAGCCTATCCTATGGCTTCTCCATGTAGAACACGATGGTGGCCTTAGTCTGGGCCTAGGAGGTACACAGTGTGGTGATGTCGCCAGTCTCTTGGGTTAGTGATGTTTGGACCATCAGCAGTTGAGTGAAATCCCTTGTTTTGTTCCAATGAGGGTTCGTGTGGCATTTCAACCCCAGTGCTTGTTTGTGATCCCCACGATTGGATGAATTTCAGATATAGTTGTGGCATCCATCCGATGAGTCTGGGGCAGGATCCTCTAGCTTTTCTTCACTATATCTAGTTGTTCGTATCGCTTTGACCGCTTATCCATAGGTGGTAATCCCCTATCTAGCAGGACAACCCCATAGGGTTTGAGGAATTATTGGGAGTATGATCACCTATGAAGTGGGTGGTCTTAGTAGGGTTGCGGAATTGTTGGGTATACAATGCCATACTCAACATGAAATTTTAGTGGGGTTTGTGGTATCATCGGTTCGATCTCCTACTTTAGGAGTTATAGAATATGGGGTTTTCGGCATCGTCAAGCTTACCTTTATATGGGAGACGATCCTCTATCTGAGTGTTGGGATTTGTGGAACATTAGATCGGGTCGTTGTATCCTCCAGTGGATCCTGGGAGTGATCCCCTATCTGAGAGACCTTCGAGATACCATATTAGGTTCTTGAATACTCTAGTAGACCCTATGAGTGATCCCCCATCTGAGGAGTTTTTTCTTTGCAGAGTTTCGGATTGAAATACTTAACAACGATATCTGATGGAGTGTATCTCTCGGACGGGTGTCATCTGTGATGACAAAGCTAGACAAGCATGTTGTCTTGGTTATGTGTTTCTTTGGAACCTCATGTAGAATCTAAAATTGGTGATGTGGTCCAAACCTCATGTTGTTTGGTTCCTGATAAATGTATATCTGTATGTTCTTGGTATATTCATGGGAATATACCTATTTGGGCTTTCTAGTTGAGTTTAGCCGAGGATAGTCTCGAGATGGAGATTCTCTTTCATTTGGGATCCTTCTTACTGAGATGAGCTTACTGATGCCTTTTAGTTTCTCCTTTTTCTATTTTGGGTTTTTTGGGGCACCTACTGAGTATCTTTATACTCACCCCCATAGGGATTTTCCCGCACATGTTTTTTTTTCTTGTGCAGACCACAAGCCTTTTGACGAAGTCCTATGAGGACCTAGAGCAGGTAGTGCATAGTGATCTAGACCGACTGGGGTTTTTTCCAGAGCTATGCCGAGGAGATTTCCAGTGGGTTCTTTTGACAGTTATCCCCTCCTTTTGAGCAGGTTGGACTCCTTTACAGTTTCCTTTCGGTGGGCCATGTATTTTCACTTTTTTAATTTTGTTGTACTCTGGTTTTGGGTTAGATGTATGCATGAATTTCTTTTCAATTTTTATATATATCTCTGCACTATTTTTATGGAGGTGTATGTGTGTGCGTGTGTACAGGTACCTTAGGCTAATGCCTCCCATGTGTGTGATAGCCTACTCAACGTTAGTCTCCAGCCCCAAGCCTATTGGAGGCGGGCTTGGGGAGTCGCAACTTGAGTGCCGTTGGGTCGGGTAATGAAAAAAGATCATCATTGTCCAGTGATTAGTGGAGAGATTTGGTTCACATTTCATTTGTGGCATAGAGTGGACCATGCTGAGTGATCTAGTATGTGCATTTTATATGTGTACTATGATTATAATATAGTGAAACTTTCCTTATGTATATATACTATATACTATTATTATGTTGTGTTTCATTTGTCATGTGATTTTTTGCACTACTTTTTTTTCAGGGTTTTTTCGGGGGCTGTAGATTATACAGTATGTTTTTTTATAATTTATCATACTGTGGAGGCTTAAACCACCGGTAAATAATGGTTTTTTATTCCTCATAAATTTTAAACACCGCCATATTATGGTTTATTTTTTAGGACGATGATTAAAACCACCACTAAATATGACAAACTTTTATTTAGTTGTGGTTTTCTCAATTTTAGCAGTAGTTATTTGGGAAAAAATCATTAGAATTTAGCGGTGGTTTTAAAAGCCGCTAAAATATCAATAATTTTTTATATAAAACCACCACTAAAACACAGAAAACTAAAATTAAATATTATTTGATTCTTTCCAAAAACATCCACTAAATGGAAGGAACTATCGCATGTTTGATCCTGAAACCAATTTTAGCAGCGGTTTTAGGAAATCATTGCAAAACTGTTTGGTTGTGGTTTAAACTGCTTCCAAATAAAAAAAGGTCACTACATGGTAATTTTATTGTATTTTATCTTTTGGGGGAGCACATTGTGGTGTAAAATAAATACAATAGCCTCAAATATATCTTTTTACAACATGATTTGTACCTTATACTATGTAGATAGGTCAAATATCTGCAATCCTTCAATTTCAAGCTTTCCTATACATCTGGAAAAGGAAATGTATTCGATGATGCGTTGAGATGAAAAAATTAGACACATAACATTAGGGAATACCGTGATGAATGGAAGTTAAGGAACCTATTTTATAAGTTTTAATATGAAGTTTCATGGTAGTCACGAGTAGTCTTACCGCTCAACATTGACAATTACCTCTTGCCTCCTTGAGAAGGTGAAGGGCAGTCAATTTTCAGATCCTGAGGGATTGGCTCTCCATGATATTATATCAGGAGAAGACCCTCCTTAGGATTGTTCTACGCATAGATATTATATCATGCATACTAATCGTCATGTCAGGGTTCTTACAGATATGACAAAGGATCTCATTCAAGACTCCTATTATTTTCCGTGGGCATTTCATCCAGGAATCTCCAAAATGTATCAATATATTTAAAACCACTATCAATGTCCAAGGATGAAACATCAGATAGCAGGCTTTTTCACTAGGTTTTCCACCTATCGGTAGGTGAAGGCAGAGAACCAAAGACATGTAGGCTTGTTACACTAACTTAATGTTCTAGGATAGAAATGGAAAGATATTTCTATGGATTTCGTAGTCAAATTACATAGGTTTTCGAGGGGTAGAGATGTTGTATGGGTGGTTATTGATCAACAAATAAAATTAGCCACATCATTCCTATTCAAGAGGATTTCTTAGTTAATGAGAAAGGAAGACTGTAGTCCATGAGATCATATGGTTATACAGGGTCCCTTTTTCAATCATATCAAATAGGGACACTTGTTTCAAGTCATTGTTCTATAATGGCTTGCAAAAATATATGGGAACATAGTTGTTTCTAAGAATATCATTTCACCCTCAGACTGAGTGATATTTGGAATAGATGATATATGTTATAGAGGAAATTCTTTAAGCATGTTTCCTTGATTACAATAGTTATTAAGAAAATCATATCCCTCTTATCGAGTTCTCTTATAATAAAGATTTCTGGAGACATTTCATATGGATCCTTTTGAGGCCTTATATGGAAAGCCATGTCATTCACCCTTATTTTGGATAGAGACAAGTGAGGTAGACCTACTAAGTCCTTATCTCATGTAGGAGTCTTCATAAAAGGTTCATCTGTTAAGGAAGCGTATGGCTTCTGATTATTCTAGAAAAAAAATTATGTCGATCTCCGTCGATGACCTCTAGATTTCGAGGTCAAGGATCGTGTTTTCCTATGAGTGTCAACCAGGTTAGGGAATATATGGTTATATAAGTAAGGGAATATATCACCTCATTGTGTAGGAATGTTTGACATATTGTAAAGAGTCGGGTTGGTAGCCTATCAGTTGTTACTACCTTAGAGGTACCATGTTATGCGATATGTCTTCCACGTTTCAAAGATTTATCGTTATCATGCCAACCCATCTCAAAAAATTTATCATGTGGAATTAGAGCTTGATGTCGATTATTACTTTGAGGATAATCCAATACACAACGTTGACCTAAGAATGAAGGCTCTCTAAGGCTAATCTTCCCCTTTGGTATAGGTGCTAGGGTAGTATTAATGCATATCAGATGAGACTTGGGAGTGGGAGGCCGAGGTATGTGGCCAGTGTCCAGAGTTATTCTCAGATAGTGTTTCACTACCCTTGGAAGGTGAACTTGGGTATGAGTTCCATTAAGGGGGAATACTGTAAGAACCCAGTTTTTGACTGATGTATGGATCCTTTAAATTTTGATCTAATTCTTTATTTTGGACATAATATAGATTCCTAATGGGTTAGAAAAGGTATCAGGGGTTCCCAGGTCTCATTTGGAGACTGGGACCCAACTTTTTGGAAAAAAAAAGTTCTTGTCTCATGGTTAGAGTAACCATACAGGGAGGATGCAGTATTAGTCTAAACTATGCGGAAGATTTACATTTTTAGGCAGAGATATATCGTACAGTTGGCACTTAGTTTCACAAACGGTGTGGCCTAACCATGCAAGTGGACCATTTTCTTTAGGAACCTATTTATGGTTTGTCCACGATTTTTCGAACTATGCGGCCAAACCGCACACAAGCTAATTTTTGAGTAATTTTCCATTTTTTCCCTTAACGATCTAATTAACTAAACCCTTCTTCCCTAACTCAATTTCCAGTGGTATAAACTCCATTTTCTCCAAATTTAGATATTTTTAAGGCCTAACCTAGAAATAAGGAGATCTTCTCCTTCCGAGATCCATTTGAGCTTCCATTAATCATGTTGGATGTGCAATAGTAAGTACTCAAGTCCTTTTTATCCACTATTTGTCTCTTTTTCTCTCGGCCTAGTAATCAAGGTTTGAGTTTTTTTGCTATTTTCTTTTATATACTCTGATCCAAGACAAATTAGTGGTAAATAATGGAGAAGGATATTTGTATGATTACTAGGTGATTTTTCTATAACTCTTCCTCCAAGTTCGTTGATTTTCAAATTGACGTGTGGGGCCCTCTGATTTCATCAAGTGTTGTTTATTGAATTTATATTCTATGATAATATTCATTTGAACCATATGGTTATGGTCTTTCCATAAATGTGATTGGTTGTTAGTGGTTACATCCATAACGCACCACACCCTATGTAGGGTGATATTCCATAATTGGGTTTTTAGTGTTTTGATAATTTTGAGCCACCATTCGGTTGTGTTTGAGCTTAACCAGTATAATGGTAAACCTCCTTATGTTAATTTCCTATTGAATCATGAAATTGTGAATAGCTTGTACCTTTTAACTTCCACTTGACCCACATAAGTTAAGTTCCTAAATATAATTAATTCATTCAAATTATGTTATGGTAAAAAAACTTATATATATGACTTGGACTTATTAAATGTAAATGAATTTTTAGTTACGTTCTCGTAAAACACAATTCCATGTTCATGAAAGGCAACAGAGTGAACCTTATTAATTGACCTTGACTTACATGATTTTAATTAAAAGGTTTAATGCTACATGGACATGTCAAACTACTAAAAGGAAAGGCTTGAACCAAGTGAATTTTTTAATGGAATAGTTATCTTATGACCAAATTAATTACATTGAATTAAATATAAGGTGAATATTTATGAACATGGTCCTTAAAATATTTATTGGAATTATTGACCATTGGTAGCTCTTGGATTCTTAGGGGAATGCCTTGGGTACTCGAGTACATCATTCCAATTCAAGGATGTTAGTTGCCTTAGGTGAGACCTACCTGGGAACCATATCCTTGTCTACCTTTGGATATCTAGTATGACACATTAGGATACCTTAATTATTATTAATGGATGCCTCTGATACACTCCTTGAATCCAGAGTGACCTGAGGTTCCTTGGATACATACTTGGGACCAACCACTGCTTATCTCCCATTTTACCTTGGATGTATTACTTGGACTCAGTTAGAAATATTATTGTGGGAATGACTTGGATCATTATCTTTGGATTACACTCTTACCCCTTTGTTAGACCCAGTTTCTACTGAGTTAGTGTCCCCTGATGTCTAGGTTTCCTTGGGGAATACCATGGAACCACTTCATATTAATTACTTAGAACCTTAACTATTTTTACTATCATGAGGTTATGTTATTTCTGGATATGCCTCATGTGACATTTTAATTTAAATTGGAAATTAATTTATTGATGAACTAATTACACATTCAGACACCAGTCGAGGGATGAAGCAGGTACTTGGGTATTTAGTTAGATTATACTGCTTTAATTTATATATATGAACACCTTCACACTATCACATTTCCATCACATGGGCCAGATGTTATAGACATCATTGGTGGTGGCCCACTGATATTTATCTCACACCCTCTCTGGGAACCGCTTAGTACCTGGGGTATATTACATGAATGTAGGTGTTGATAAATGGAAGAATGATGCTTTAGAAACTCAATTTCTTGTTGTGCTAGGATGGAGGTAGTAGATGACCAAGATGTAACTCGGGATACATGGGATAGGTTATTTATTTACTTTACTACATTTGGATTTTCATGTATTCCTGCTACTTTGTATCCATGTTTTCCGTCCTTCTAGTGACATGACATTTATCATCATCAGTTATTATATTTTATTCATATTATTTTAAATGTTTTATCCTTTTCTCTTTATTTTGTGCATTCTGTTTACTTCTTTCTTACATTATTTACCTGTTTTTATAATTATCCACTGTGATACACTCTGGTAAATATGGTATATTCTTCCCACAAACACACCCTAGGCCCCCGCTGTAATTCAACAGCATATGGAATTTATGGATATGCACTTGAGGTCACATGGACTACTTGGATCAGGGCACCTCCAAAGTGGAATATAGATCTAGGATGTCATAGAAATCATTCCATAGGGTAGTAAAAACCCATGTAACGACCCGAATTCAGAGCCCCTCCATTGGTGCCCCATACCCGGTTTTCCACATGACCTCAAGCGTGTTTCCCCAAATTCCAGAGGCTGCCGACTAGCAGTGAGGCCCTTGGTGAGTCGGTGGGGAAACTATGCCCTCATCTTGTAAAGTATATAGTGGAAGAACAACCAAACACAATAACGGAAATAGTAAACAACATACAACAACTAAACTAAACAGCGGAAGCAATGAATAAATAATGATGATGCAACATGGTACATATGTCTATGGAAAGAAGTAAACAAACCAACATGATGAAGTACAACTGAAAAACAAAGTGCAAAGAAAAAAAAGTAAACTCCTCAGCATCGCAAGCCTAAGCTCGGTCCCTTTCTCTCCAGCTCCAAGAAATCACGTACCGGAAGTCTAAGGGCGCTTTCCCTTGTCTATTCCTACAACAAAAAATTCTTCTTGGGCCCAAAAGCATGGCCAAAACAGGGTGTGAGATACAATCCCAGTAGGAAATCACCCAAAGATCTGTGCCTAACAGTCAATGAATACAAGGCAAGTAAAGTGCAAAAAGAGTAAACAGGAAAATACACAATAGTCACAGTTCACAATTCTAGCATATAAGGTACAAAAGTAACAATAGTAACAAGAAGATAATAGGTAACCCTATGGGTAGCTCTCACAGCCTAACCCCTATGGTACAACATATAAGTACTAGAAACCCTCTAGGAGGCACACACAGTCTCACCCCTCTGGTTCAGCTAATAATAGACTCTCTGAGGAAGCACTCACCGTCAATTCCCCCTATAGTCTCGTATCATGCTAAAGGATCTCTGGGGAAGCACTCAATGTCTCATTCCCCCTGTAGCCCGCGTCGAGGAACTAAAGAATCTCGGAGGAATCACTCATCTTCAATTCCCCCTGTGGTCTCGCATCATATTAAAAGACACTCTGGAGAATCCCTTACATCTATTCTCTATGTGGTCTACTACACTAGGTTCTCACAGTACTAGGTGAAATAAACATGCTCAGCGCGCGTGCAACATCCAAGTGAACCTCAAGAACTACTTGGCTATCAATCTAAGGCTCAATAGCATAACATAGCAATAGTTCCACTATCCTAAAACTAGGCATGGCAACTGGAAAATGCCAAAAGGTAAAACAAGCATGGAAAAGCAACATGAGCACAAGACAATTTACTCTACTCACAAGAATAAACCTCTACTATAGTAATCAAGCAAAGCAGTCAAACAGTAGGGGAAAAACAGGAAACCCACAATTCCCTACCCAATGGAATTTGTGGAATTTGCACAAAATACTCATCAACTTTCAACAGAAAGGCACAAACCACCTACCTCGATCCAAGGATATCGATATACTTGAACCACAATGATTGATTCCCCTTAGAACATCATAGATCTGAGAAAATGAACAAAACTCTCAACCCACGATAACTCGAAAACAAGGAGGAATCATGGAACAAGGATAAAGCAGAATAGAGAGCTCATCGATGCACTTACAACGCAATTGACCGTGCTCGAATCGGAGAACGGACGAAGAGGCCGGAGCTCAGGGAAGATTCAGTTGTACGGGTCACTCTCAGACGAACCAGACCTAGAAGAAGATGAATATCGCGATGAGGTGTGACCCCGGTCTATTTAGAGAAAAAGAAAAGAAAAGTACATGGCATGTATTTTTAAAGTACACGGAGTTTAGTGGGTTTTTCTATACTCTTCTAAAAACGGCCTCCACGTCACCCGTACACACTGTGTGTGTAGACTAGGCATGGCCAGCACACGGCTTCGAGCCAGAGAAGAGTACACGGAGTGTACTCAGAAAGTACACGGCGTGTACTTCCAAAATTTCCAGAAATTTCATTTTTTCTTAAAAACTCCAAAAAAAAGGAAAACATACCTTAAATGAAGATCCAGGTTCTTAAAAACTTCCCCCCTTAAATAAATTCGTCCCTGAATTTCCCTGTATAGGCGTAGAAGAAGAAACCCCGAACAACTCCGGCCACTGCGATCGTACATCGGCCTCCCTCTCCCAGGTCTCATCCTGTACTCGCCCGTGCTGCCATAGCACTTGTACCAGAGGAACAGACTGCCCATGGAGAACATTTATATTGTGATCGACAATTAGGATAGGATGCTCCTCAAACGACGCATTCGCTTCAAGCTCAACTTCCTCAGGTTGAAAGACATGATATGGGTCTGAAAAGTAACATCGGAGCTGAGAGATGTGGAAGAAGTCATGCATAGCCCGGTACCTCTGAGGTAGCTGAAACCAATAGGCAACCGGCCCAACTCTCTCCAATACCTCAAATGGCCCGACGTACCACGGTTAATGCTTACCCTGCCTCTGAATCCTCTTGTGTCCCAACCTCGGTGCGACATGCAGGAAAACCTGATCCCTGACCTCGAACTCCATAGGTCATCTCCGCTTATCATCATAATACTTTTTTCAATACTGTGTTGTATCCATTCTCTTCCGAATCAACACTATCTACTCCGAAGTATCCTGTACAAGACGAGGTCCCAGCAAAGCTGCCTCTCCTACCTCCAGCCAGCATAAGGGTGATCAGCATGGCCTACCGTACAAAGCCTCGTATGGTTCCATCTGGATGGTCACCTGGAAACTGTTTTTGTAGGAGAACTCCACCAGGGGAATATGCCTCTCCCAAGAAACGCCAAAGTCTAGAATGTAGGCTCAGAGCATATCCTCAAGCACCTGGATCGTGCACTCGGACTGGCCATCAGTCTGGGGATGGTATGTTGTACTCAAAATTACATGTGTACCAAAGGCCTTCTAAATTCCCATCCAAAATAGAGAGGTAAAGTGCACATCCCTATCTGAAACAATGGAGTGTGGAACTCCATGCAGACGAACGATCTATCGGATGTAAAGTCGTCCCAGATCATCGACACTGAAGGTCTCCTTGATCGGCAAGAAGTGAGAAACCTTCATGAGCCTGTCGATGACAACCCAAATAACATCATTCCCTCGAGGCGATCTTGGAAACCCGGTCACGAAGTCCATCGCAACATTGTTCCAATTCCACTCTAGAATGGGTAACTGCTGTAAAATTCCTGCTGGTCGCTGATGCTCTTCTTTCACCTGCTGACAAGTAGAACATCTCATGACAAAACCAGCAACATCTTTCTTCATACCTGGACACTAGTATTGGCGATGAAGATCCCGATACATCTTGGTGATGCCAGGATGAACTGACTAAACATAGGAATGAAAATCATGCATCATCTCCTCGTCTATGTCTGCTGGCACCAATACGCGTCCCTATAAATGCAAGATCTCAACCTCTCCCACTATCCTTACAGGAATAGGTTCCTCTCTTGAAACACTCTCCCGTAGGACTAAGCCTTCTGAGTCTGATAGTTGCCTCATCCGTACCCGATCAAGTAGGGTAGAGGTAACAGCTACAGAAGAAAGGAAGGTTTGTCCCTATCTGTCGTGCACCTCCAGATGCATCTCAGAGAATAGAGCCATCAGGTGCCACTCATTGATGGCCTCCTGAACTGACTGAACCTGAGTTCTCCTGCTCAACGCATCTGCCACTGTGTTGCCCTTTCCTGGCATATAGGAAAGCTCGAAATCAAATGACTGAAGATACTCGACCCACCTGCACTGCCTCAGATTCAGATCATGCTGAGTGAATATATACTTGAGACTCTTGTGGTCGGTGAAGACCACAAAGTTCTCTCCCAGCAGATATTGTCTCCAACAGCGTAAGGCATAAACAACAGCTAATAACTCCAGATCATGCGTAGGGTAGTTCCTCTCATGTGGCCTCAACTTCTGAGACCCATATGCAATGACTCCATCTCCCTGCATAAGCACAGCTCCTAGCCCGATACCTGAAGCATCACAGTAAACAGTGTAGCTATTTCCTGGCTCTGTCAAGACAAGTATCAATGCTGACGTCAACCTCTATTTAAGCTCCTGAAAGGCCGACTCACAAGATTCTGACCATAAGAACTTCGACCCCTTCTTGGTCAGACCTGTCAAAGGTGATGATAGATGACAAAAGTCCTGAATTAAGCATCTGTAGTATCCATCCATCCCTAGGAAGCTTCGTACCTCAATGACGTTCTTCGGCTGCTCCCAGCAAACTACATCTCTCACTTTCTCTGGGTCCAAAGATATTCCTGCCTCTGAGATGACGTGACCCAAGAAGTGAATCTGATCCATCCAGAAGTGGCACTTCGAGAGTTTAGCATAAAGTCGGTGCTCTCTCAGTGTACTCAGAATGATCTCAAGATGCGTGGCATGGATGTGTCGAGTGTGAGATTACACCAAGATATCATCCATGAAGACCACGATGAAAGAGGCCAAGTAAGGATGGAACACTCGGTTCATCAGTGCCATGAAAACTGCTGGTGCGTTCGTGAGACCGAACGGCATAACTGTATACTCGTAAAGACCATACCTTCTCCTGAAAGCCGTTAGAGGTATATCTGATAGTCTAACGCACAACTGATGATAACCAGACCTCAAGTCAATCTTTGAGAACACCTGGGATCCTCTAAGCTGATCAAAGAGGCCATCGATCCTCAGAAAGTTATATCGGTTCTTGACCATCAACTGGTTCAGCTTCCGATAATCCACACAAAGTTGAAGGGTATCTTCTTCCTTCTTCGCAAACAGGACAGTCGAACCCCAAGGAGAAGTACTGGGTCGAATGAAACCCTTTGCTTGAAACTCCTCCAACTGCTTCTTGGGCTCCTGCAACTCAGGTGTAGACATCCTATAAGGAGGAATGGACATCAATGCTGCTCCTGGCATGATCTCAATAGAAAAGTCTACCTCACACTCTGGAGGCAAACTCCAAAAGTCCTCTGGAAAGATGTCCCTGAAACGATCCACCACTGGAGGAAATTCCAACTGCGAATTCCCCTGATCGTCCAGATAAAGACTAGAAATATGGGTCGTCGCCTTTCCTAGCCCATGATGCTCGAGTCCTGATCGACTTGCCTGAACATCCCATTCGCCTCTATGAAGAAAAGATTCACCCTATGGTGAAATGAAACTCACTCTACGGCAATAACAGTCGAAGACTGCCGGGAAGGGAACCAACCAGTCCATCTCGAGGATGACATCATAGCATGTCATCTCTAGGACATAGAGGTCCAATAAGAAACGATACCCTGCAACCTCAAGAGGGAACTCTCTACACTAGCTTACACTAGATGTCCTCATCCCCAAAGGTGTGTCTAGTGTCAATGAGTCAGTAGAAGAAAAGACATAGAGCCCAGCGCTCTCCATAGCAGCAACAAAGATAAATATTTTTGTAGCACTAGTATCGAAAATAGATGAAGATAAAACTGACGCTACTAAAATCGTACCTCGAACTGTAGAAGGGTCGAGTTCCTGCTCCTGATAAGTCTGATCCACGGTGAAAGATTGGCCTGCATCGTGTCCATGCACCCCTGGATAACCACTATGAGCTGAACCTCCCTGCTGGTTCTGAGGGACTGGTGGCTGACTGCCACGTCCTCGACCTCCACCTCGGCCCGAATGGCCAGAAGAACTCCAGTTCCCCGACTAGTGAGAAACCAGTGGTGCTGCTCCTGAACGAGGAGTCATGGAAGAACCCCGGTCACCATATGATGGTGAGAAAACCTGGTAGAAATGCTAAAGGTGACCCATCTTGCAGCAAGATCAGCACTCCATGGGGTCTCTCTGGCACTACGGTCTCGTGTGCCCTGACCGGCCACACTGGTAGCATACTACCTGGCTGCCTGACGATGCATCACGCTTCCTCGGATCACTACACGTAGACTCCCTACGACGCTTCTTGATATCATCTAGAGGAAAGATAGCTTTGGAAGCAGAACCACCCTAGCTCGCAGCTCCGAAGTCTCTCAGATTTCGCTCCGCAATCAGTGCCTTATTGACGATGGAAGTGATGGAAGTCAACTAGAAGATGTTCACCTGCGAGCGGATCTCTCTCCTGAGACCATCCTCAAACTTCCTTGCTAAGAACACCCCACTTCCATCCCGGAGGGGTGTGAAACGTTGCAGATCGGTGAAACGAGAGGAATACTCCATGACAGAAAGAGTACCCTGCTCTAAGCTCATGAACTCCCGGGCTCGGTCGGCCCTCAGGGTCTCCGGGTAGACGTAGTCATAAAAGACGTGTTGAAACTCATCCCAATACATAACCTTCTGGTGACCCGCCTGTGAGATCACGTCCCACCACCTCTTGGAGGAGTCTCGGAGCATGTAGGTGGCGAGCTTAACCCGCCTCTCTAGAGGCGTCTCCAGATGCTCGAAGATAGTCAGTAGGGATTCCAGCCATGACTCTGCAGCTTGAGGTCCTCCTTCCCCCGAGAACGTCGCAGGATGCTGCTTCTGAAAAACTCGTGTCAGGTCTTCCATAGTCTTGGAAAGAGGCGGAGCTCCCTAGAAGGTATGAATAATCCTCATAAAACCATCCCTGAATTGTGCATCAGTGCCTGCAACTGGTATAACAGCCAGTGCCTAGGCTGGCCCGATTGGAGGATCGGTAGGAAGTCCCTGATCAGCCATGTCTGGTGTCTGATCACTGCCTGATGACAGACGTACGACCAGAGGACGTCTCGGAGGCATAGCTCTGAAAGATAAAAATCACACCTTAGATCAGAAAAACAAGGACAGAGAACACAAGAGTACAGAACGGAAATGGGGAAAGGAAAACATACAAGTTTACAAAACTCGACTACACGACATGTATAAAAACTACACGGAGGGTCTTCTCAAGCCCCTGACATGGGCGCGTACTCCTAGCCTACAAGTCGTGTACACCTCAAACTACATGGCATGTTGACCCCACACACGGCGTGTGCTTGAAAACTATTCCCCTACCCAAGTCTCTTTACATGGCTAACCCACACGGTCAGACTTAACCGGAGACTACACGGCGTGTTCTAAGCAAAACACAGCGTGTACTAGACAAGGCTTCGGCGGCCCGTATTATTAAACACACGGCTGCCTACATGGATAAACCTTACATGGTGTGTTCCGAACAAACACAGCGTGTATAGGTGAAGGCGACACTGCCCCATGTTGTTCGTGACACGGCCGAGTCCCTGAACAAGACTACACAGTGTCTTCCAAACAAACACGGCATGTGGAAAAGTAGGTAATGCCGACCTGTGTTGTCCGTGACACGGCCGGGTACTTGGACAGAACTACACAAAGTGTTCTACCCGAGCTTCCCCGACCCGTGTTGTTAGTGACACGGCCGGGTACACGGCTCATTACTACACGGCGTGTACGTACCATACACGACGTGTTCCTAAAGTTACTTTCATGACACCGTGTTCTGCTCACATGGTCAGTGACACGGCCTGAAAACTACACAGCGTGTATCCAAAAAGTACACACTGTTTATTCTGGTTTTTTCTAGGTAGTAGCTCAGAAATGGAATAGAATCCCAGAAACACTAAAAACAAGGCAAAGTGGTGCCAAATTCTGATCTGTGAGGGCCCATACTCCCCACGAATCAAAGTTTGGAATCTCCCACAGTCATATACTAGAGAAAACAGGACCATGATCCACCAATTTCCAATTAATGAGGGCCCATAATACCTCAAGAACCCAAAATTGGCATTCATTTTAAGTAAAGAAAAAACAAATAGTTTTCGAACATAACAGTAGAGAATCTATCAAGCATCTATCACAACAGCATGCATAATCTACACAAGGTCTATCAAAACAGCATGCAATTGCTAATGCACCCTAGATGGCATGGCAAGAATGCATGGCATGTGATTTCTACAAGTTCCTATATGATGCATGAGATGGCATACCCTCATCTCATCGGGTTGCGAAAGAAGTAGAACCGAAATATCAAAACAATAACCGCACAATTCATGCGAATCACTCTAGGTGAAAACATATCAACTATAAAAACTCAAAACCAGCAAACTACAATTAACGAGGTAGTATGGATTTTCCCTATACATGGTTTAGCTACTCCCGATCACAGATTAATACCCAGTACCAACCCATCCTATCCCTGGATAAAGTCTCCAAATAGTAAGGCAAGAGAAAAGAACCCATCTGATACCACTTTGTAACGACCCGAATCCGGAGCTCATCCACTAGTGCCCCATACCTGATTTTCCACATGACCTCAAGAGAGTTTCCCCAAATGCCAGAGGCTAATGACTAGCAGCGAGGGCCTTGGTGAGTTGGTGGGGAAACTATGCCCTCATCCGGTAAAGTATACAGCGGAAGAACAACCAAACACAATAACGGAAATAGTAAATAGCATACAAAAACTGAACTAAACAATGGAAGCAATGTATAAATAATGATGATGAAACATGGTACATATGTCTATGGAAAGCAGTAAAAAAACCAACGTGCTGAAGTAAAACTGAAAAAAAGTGCAAAGAAAACAAAGTAAACTCCTCAGCATCGCAAGCCTAAGCTCGGTCCCTTGCTCTCTAGCTCCAAGGAATCACGTACCGGAAGTCGAAGGGAACTTTCCCTTGTCTATTCCTGCAACAACAAAGTCTGCTTGGGCCCAAAAGAATGGCCCAAATAGGGTGTGAGATACAATCCCATTAGGAAATCACCCAAATATCTGTGCCTAATAGTCAATGAATACAAGGCAAGTAAAGTACAAAAACAGTATACAGGAAAATACACTACAGTCACAGTTCACAGTTCTAGCATATAAGGTACACAAGTAACAATAGTAACAAGAAGAAAATAGGTAACCCTTTGGGTAGCTCTCATTGCCTAACCCCTATGGTTCAACCAATAAGTACTAGAAACCCTCTAGGAGGCACACACAGTCTCACCCCTCTGGTTCAGCTAAGAATAGACTCTCTGAGGAAGCACTCACCGTCAATTCCCCCTATAGTCTCGTATCGTGCTAAAGGCTCTCTGGGGAAGCACTCAACATCTCATTCCCCCTATGGCCTGCGTCGAGGAACTACAGACTCTTTGAGGAAGCACTCATCATCAATTCCCCATGTGGTCTCGCGTCGTATTAAAAGACACCCTGGAGAAGCCCTTACGTATATTCTCCTCGTGGTCTACTACACTAGGTTCTCACAGTACTAGGTGAAATAAACATGCTCAACGCACGTGCAATGTCCAAGTGTACCTCAAGAACTACTTGGCTATCAATCTAAGGCTCAATAGCATAACATAAAAACAGTTCCACTATCCTAAAACTAGGAATGGTAACTGGAAAATGCCAAAAGGTAAAACAAGCATGGAAAAGCAACCTAAGCACAAGACAATTTACTCTACTCACAAGAATAAACCTCTACTACAGCAATCAAGCAAAGCAGGAAAACAGCAGGGGGAAAACAGGAAACCCACAATTCCCCGCCCAAGGGAATTTTTGGAATTTGCACAAAATACTCATCGACTTTCAACAAAAAGGCACAAACCACCTACCTCAATCCTAGGAGATCGATATACTTGAACCATGACAATTGATTCCCCTTAGAATGTCGTAGTTCTGAGAAAACACACAAAATTCTCAACCTAGGATAACTCGAAAACGAGGAGGAATCATAGAACAAGGATAAATCGGAAGAGAGACCTCACCGCTGCGCTTCCAACGCAATCGACCGTGCTCGAATTGGAGAATGGACGGATAGGCGGGAGCTCGGGGAAGATTCGGTCATACGGGTCGCTCTCGGATGAACCAAACCTAGAAGAAGATGAATATCGCGATGAGTCACAAGCCCAGTCCATTTAGAGAAAAAAAAAGTACACGGTGTGTATTTTTAACGTACACAATGTGTAGTGGGTTTTTCCGTACTCCGCTAAAAACGGCCTCCACGTCACCCCTACACATCATGTGTGCGGCCCGGGCATGGCCAGCACACAGCTTCAAGCCGGAGAAGAGTACATGGCATGTACTCAGAAAGTACACGGCGTGTACTTCAAAAATTTCCAGAAATTTCATTTTTTCTTAAAAACTCCAAAAAAAGGAAAACATACCTTAAACGAAGATCTGGGTTCTTACAACCCAATTCAGAGTTATAAACTCCTAAGTATGAGTGAGGAAAAAACAACAATGTAGATTCATCATCCTGTGAATGTGAAACAATAACTAAGAGTTTCTGAACATCCTCATTAGTAGCAGCCAATAGCACAACCTGAATTGACACATCCATAGTGTTATCATATCCATCCATACATTTTTTTATTCAATGGATGGAATCCCACATTTATTGATAGTATAGGGAACCTCACACACGCCGCACATATGTTTTTCAACAGTATCAAAAACTTCTTGATTATATTCTACACCTAGTAGGGTGTTTTGACCACCTCCCATATATTCCATGAGTATAAAATCATATCTAGGATCATATTTAATTGAATAATTATATTGGGGATGATTTTTATAACCAGATGAAACCACATCAACAACAGAATTCTTACAGAATTCACTATTATCAACTTCATGAGAACCACTATTATATATAGGATTTTGATGCCTTCCACCTCCATCTTTGTTTAACACTGGCCTTGTAGCATTATTTTCATCAGAAATGGGTAGATTAAACTTAAAATCCTCAACCTGATACCCATACTATAGGACCCTGGAACACCCTGAGAGTGGAAGTGAGAATTAGGGTGTTAAATTTTTCTTTTAAAGGGATGGATCTTGTTACAACGTTAGTAGTAAATTGTAAAACCTATATTATGTAATCATGTAGTTATGAGAAATTCAAATGGAGAGAGACAACACATCAGTTTTACTTGGTTCCCCACTAAGGGATGGTACAATAAGTATACACCGATAGTGTGTCAGTCGTGCCTAAATCCACTAAACTTCACTAGTTATTATGGAGTATAGAATATCAGACACGATTACTCTATTCTAGGAACACTGCCTTTATAAGTATTAGAGATAGAAGGATACCTCCCTCAAATGACTTCTTTTGACTCCCCCTAGATCATTGCCTTGGGGGAAGCCTTACTCATTTTAATGACATGAAGGTAACTTCATTAGATTGAAATTTAAATCTTTATGCCAAATCATAATGAGACTCTTCCTTCACCCAAGTCCTATGTTAATGCATTTGAAAGCACTATTTAGTGAAATCATATGTTCCACACTACTATTCATGAAGCTGCCAGCCTTCACGAACCGCCTTTTTATTTCAAATAAATATCAGTATTTTTGAACCCACGCACTTTCATCAAGCTTTCAAACTTCATGAAACAATTAGCCATTGTGAATCTCTTTACCTTCATGAATCCCTTAGCTGTCATAGAACTCGCATTCTTTGTGAAACCCCAGTATTCATGAAACATCTTTTTCTGATTTTCCTTAAAATCAGTTAGTTTATATTCATTCCTTTTGTGATGCTAAATCTCATGAAGGATTATTATTTCATGAATATTTCATGATTAGGTAGACCTTCATGAAATCAGAATGATTTAGCCTTTTATATAATTTTATTCATCATTTCATATGATGGGTGGCCACCTATTTATATATTTTTCCTTTCAAAAATCATCAAATCTCTTAATATCCTTTTCATTAACCTTCAAATTATGGTTTGTGAAGATTATTCATTCATGAAGCTCTAGTGATGTTTAACCTATTCACAAACCTTCACATTGTTGTGTAGATTTACCATCACATCACCACACATTCAAAAATCTTCTCATAGTCTCTAGAACACCTTCTTTCCATAACATGTTCGTGATGCTCCACACCTTCAAGAAAACCCAACCTCGGAAAACCCCAGTCTTTAAGAAACCCAGTCATAGTGAAACTCATACCTTTATAATATTTATGAAAATTAAATCCTATAAATCATCCATTCATGATCTTTTCTCAGTCTTCCTGATTTTGAGTTCCAAAATATTTTTAAACACTATAAAATGATGCCACCTTCAACACCGAATCCATATACACCGTAAAATCTCTTTCTTTAAGACTCCCTAATAAACCATTGTGTGGATTAAAAAAACAAAAAATAAACTCCATTTATAGCCATGAAATGGCTTGGCTCCCACACATTCTTCCTGCAATTAGAACACCTCAATCTCCTTAGACAATTTCCTCTAACATTACCAATTTACATACAGTTGTTGCAAAATTCCATAAATGATTATTACGCAATTCCCTATTCAAACATAAACTCTCCAACATTTAAATAGACTATCTAAATAAATGTTGAGATGTGAGGAAATTCAACTATAATTCTATAATAATTACCATATCTGGTCAATTCAGTTTCTCTATCAAACTTAATTGGAGTTCTCATGAAAAAGTTAATATCCCATATGATATTAAGATGCTAAAAGAACCAATTCAAAAATTTAATTATAATTGAATATTGACCCACAATGTTCCTAGCCAGAGATAGGTCAAACTAGGGATCCAAATATTGAATTCCTAGGAATCCTGGTTTTATAGTCACAAAATTGACTCTCTAGGATCATAATTTTATCTCTTGCGAAAAAAATGTGATGTGGAAAAAAACCATACCCATCGATAGAATTATCTAGTTGTCAAAACCCCAAATATGAAACAACCAATTCTTTAAGTCTCCATGATTCCATGAATAATTCATTATTAAGGGGTGATAATTTCTATTATGGAATGCTTATATTCATGATTTCAGTCTTCAAAAAAATTAGAATTTGATTTGACAAGGTCTATGGAACGATTTCTCGAAATCTGAATGTGAGAAAAGATCAAATCATTGTGTAGACTGAAAATGAATCTGAGACTCACAAAGAGAAATGTAGCATGAGTGATTTTTTAATCTTCATCAGGACCCTGATCCATGGGATTTGAAGAGAGATTAATGGGGTAGTATTTCTTCGAATGCTATTCCACATCAAAAGAATGCACAATAGTGTTGCCCGAGCGAGATCCAACATCTGCCTTCTTCAAGGTACCAAAAAACATCATCATTGGATCAAAAAAGCCATCCAAATCCAAATCATGGGTGATTTTACAATATTCAATAGGACCCCAAACAAGGGGATTTGAAGAGAGGGAAATAGGTTCATCATTCTTCGAGTCTCTCTCCACATTAGAAGAGGTCACACTAGCATTACTTGAGGCTGATCCAGCATTTTCCATCATCAATGGACTAATGAACATATTAATTGGATCTAAAAATCCATCATAAATATATATAATTATCTAAATATATTTAAATAATAAATATATTTATTATATTTATAATTATTTATAAGTATAAATTAATAAATATATAAATATATAATTATAAATTATATTATAAATATATTTATATATATAATTATATAATTATATATAATTATATAAATATATTTATAATTATATAAATTTATTTATAAATACATTTATTTATAATTATAATTAAAATTAAATATATATATATATATATATATATTTAAATAACTATTAAATTATAATAAATATGTTTTCATATTAAATATATTTATATATTAATAAAATATATATATAATTATATCATTATATATAATAATATATATATAAATATATATCATTATATAAATATAATTATAATTATAATAAATAAGTTTTAAAAATATTTAATTATAATTATAATTATAAATATATACAGATATATATTTAAATAATTATAAAATTATAATAAATGTATTTATTATATTTATAATTGTATATATTTATAAGACATCCGTGGTAGGGAGATGGGGTATGCGATTAAAGCTTCTCTTTCTAGAGATTGCTGGCATTAGGGTTTCCAATATTGGGTCTCCGCTTCATTTCACCATATAGCTGAAATATCACTTATGAAGGGGAGGTTCTAATCCCACAAGCCTATCCATACTAAATGGGAGCTTTGAAATCCTCTTAGTGGTGATGAATTGTTGACAGAAGAGAGTGCGATCAATCGATCCTTCTCCCTCTACAAGTGATCGACAACACCTACTATTCAACAGAAAGGAAATACGGACCATGTTAAAGTAGATCCACTTGAAATCTCGAAGCATATCAAAATTTGTTGTCACTCCAATGTTTCTCACATTTTCATTCATAGGGGTTCTAATCTAGTAAATATTGATGAAATTTTTGAGTGAATTTGAGAAGTTTGGGGGTTTAAAACATAGAAATATTTCTCACTCGGTATAGGTTTCTACCATACGATATTACATTCTGAAGAATTGAAGATGCACACATGAGGATTTGGATCTATCTTGATTAAAACAGGTTTTATTTTCATATGTGAATGGGATTGGAAATTTAATACTCTTGAAATTGGTAAAAACTCAGTTCAACTTTGGGTGATAGTGTGTGACCTTAACAAGATACTTTGACACCCTAAAATTATTTAATATATAGTAATGTCAATTGGTGTTCCCATAAAAATTGATAAAGAAACATAAGTTGTGATATTTGGTCATTTTACTTATTTCTTGTTCAAGGTTGATCTGAATTCTTCTTTAGTTGACGGTGTACTACTATCTATTGATGATGATAAACTTTTTTTCAAATTTTTGTATGAGAGAATTCCTAAATTATGCTCGTAGTAAAATGTAATTGGACATGAGATTTTAAATTTCCAGAGGTCAATCATCTGTGATCATTGTTTCATGCTTGGTCATGAGGCCAATGTGTTCCTTAAGAGAAATATAAAATAGAATTTTTGAATTACTACTTGGGAAATTATTCAGGTGATGCCTCATTTTAGAGAATAGGAGGTCCGAATAAATGGTCAGATCTATTCTATTGTAACTTCTGCCAATGTAGATGATTCTGGTCATGTTAAACTCATACCTAAGGGAATCCAAATAATGGGAAGAAGGTTATTTTTGAACCAACTAGTGTTTTTGCAGGGTATGAAAATTTGGGAGGTGCTTCTCCCATCACAGGGACCTCCATTTGTGGGGCTGTAAAAACTCTCTAGTCTGAAAAAGAGATTAACTCTGTATATAAGAATAAAAAATGGGAAGAAATTATTGTTGAAGGAGATTATACACAAGATGCTGTTAAATTGTTTATTGATTCTAGATAGAAGAAAATGGTGGTCAACAACACAATTATTATCTTTTCTATTGAAGTGGTTGTTCTAGATAAAAAAACTATTGTGAGTCATGATTTGAATATTATTGATGAGAAGGTGAATGAATTTGATATCCAAGAGGTTGTAGATCATCAAATAATGCCTGAAAAAACAATTTTATCAAATAATCAAAAAGGTAAATAGAAATTGTAAATAACATAATCTATAATGTTTAAAAATAAGAAATCAGATGTGATTCCTGAGAAACTGAATGCTTTGGTTTCTGGTGACTCAAGATGTGTACCATGTGCATTCCAAAGATTCATTGGATCATCTTACTGAAGGAAAAGTGACTAATTCAAACTCTTTTTATGAAATCGACCTTAATAATGATAACAAAGGGAAAATAAGGAATGCTACTACCAAATTCTATAAAAATGTCCATCCATCAATGATGTTACATTATGGTACCCAGGAAGTGATGGTAGGAGGGGCGATTGGGTCTTCCAAAAATGTTTCTTCTGCGGGAAGCTCAATGAATAAATAGGACTATGTGTTTCATAGGGAGATAATGTAATGCCCTGACCATAGTTACCCAGAGTCAGTGCATTATTACATAACATTGGCATGATAAAAGGAAATCATGTCTCGAAAGACCGATCAGTTCAGTAGCCTTGGAAATACTAGATACATTCATAAGTTTTACATTACATTATAAAATGAAAACCTAAAATAACAACGTTTCTATATAATTAATGGCCTTAAAGACATCAATATATGATGATTTATTATGAGTGATTTAGTTCATCAATCACAAACAAGTTTAAAATGGAGGGCCTCAAATCCATCAATCTATGATGATTTAAAATATCATCGGTTCAAAAAAACATAAGGTTTTTGGATAACCCATTTTTTGTTTTAAGATACCTTAAATAAATATTAAGAATTAATTTATTTATAAATAATATATACTTGAAAAGTACAGTTCCATCCTTTAACTAATTTCTACCACAAACTCATCTTTCACTATAAAAGTTAATAGAACATAAAAATACTTTGTTTATCCTAATCATATATGGTTCCAAAAAATGAATTTATAATTCATCTATCAGAACTTTTAAAAAAATACATTATACAATCTAGGACATCAAGTAGGAATGTGTTAGGTGATGCGCCTTTGTCGTCCTTCGGTTGTGGGTTCAAGTCTCGCGGCCTTTCCCGACGCGACTGGTTGTCGCCCGACCTTCGGGTTGTCCTTCTAGAAAAAATAATAATAATAATAATAATAATCTTAAGAAATGATTTTATCTTAACAATAGAATCCAATGTAAAACTTAATCCATTCCAACCTTTATAATTATCCAAAATACTTCTTTCCAAACTCACAGTCCAAAATTTATAAAGATGTAAAATGCAATGAAGATCATTTTTCCACGTAATAACATGTGAATACCATCATCATGTATTCTTTTAAAATATGGTAACACCCTGAATTACCATAAAACCTTATTGATTACATTCATGCTCCCTTATTCCTTATATAATACTAGATATATTCCTTATATCCAAAAATTTTGAATACTCCAACATTGATGAAATAAACAAACCATTAATCAGTTCCAAGATAGTTAAGAATATACAATATAATTTATCTAAATAAACCATCTCTTATTCAAAAATTACAACCTCAGTACCAGGACCAAATTAAGGTTTATCTTTCCTCCAACCATGTATTTTACAAAAGATTTGACTTTTTTGTTGAGTCACTTTTCATAAAACCATATAATCTCAAATCCTCAATGAAATAGTACTGTATTACAATCCTTATTTATTTCCATAATTCATATAACTAGTATATCATCGATAAAACACTAAAATGACATAATCTTTTAACAAAAACATAAGAACACTAGTCATTCCTCTTCATATATGGTAGTATCATGACATGATTATTATCCAATAGCATCATTTGGGGTATACTCGGATGATTTGTAAATTGATTCACGCAGTGACCCAACTCCTTGAAAATGAAGCATCGTACACATGAAACCTTTTTCTTATCCTTGCAATCATGTACATGGTGTCTTTTTTCTCCAAACTCATAACAAACTCTCATTCCCTTCAAGAATTTACCAAGGTGATTATTTCCAAAATTATCACATATGGGAAATCCTTCTTTCCCTTATTCCCTTCATCCATCTTTCTCTCTACCATCTTTTTCTTCTCTAGCATCCCTTCAAAGCTATAGGACTCCAAAAATTATTTACTTATCTTATTAACACATGATATTATTTCTTCATATGATGATAATATGTGGGAGACTATTTCCTTTGTAAATGTTGGATTAACACCGTGGAAGATATGATCCTTCTTACTCTTTGGATCATGCGTATTGTTGGAGATCTCATTCCATCTACTCGGTTCCATTTCTAAACAATGTCATACACTAGGTTAGTTTAGGAATTGCAATGCATAATTCCAAACTCGTAAAACAGTTAACATAAATTGAAAATTTCATTGATATAATCCATAATCATAAAAAAAATTTCTTTGTGGAGGTATATACTCATAAACCCTTCATAGTGGTTTGTAAAGAAAATGATAATTATCCTAAGAATATCCCCCGGGAGTGTCGTAACCAAGAGTGCAGTAAGGCCCATTGTCGTGAACCAGTTCCCATTTGAGTCTATCTCAAAGCGGTGTTTTCAAGTTTTACCCCTAGGTATATCTGTTCCAAAGCCACCTCTACCTACTCCTATCCAGACAGGGATGTATTTCTTAGAAAACTCAAAAAATATCAACATTACCAAAATTCTAGGAAGTTCTTCTATACTAATCCTCAAATTCTATCTTAGGATAATGTGCTCTAATAAGAGTTTATCTAAATCTAATTTCCAAGGTGTGTACTAAAATTCCTCTGATACTAACTATAATGCCCCGACCCGAGTTACCCAGAGTCAGTGCATTATTACATTACATTGGCCTGATACAAAGAAATCATGTCCTGAAAGACCGATCAGTTTAGTATACTTGGAAATACTAGATACATTCATAAGTTTTACATTACATTAAAAATGAAAAAAATAAAATAACATTGTTTCCATAGACCACACTCATATTCCCTTAGACTATCCATAAAGTTCAGTCATAAAATACTTCTTCACATCCTGGGAAAAATAAAACATAGAAAGGGGTGAGCTCAGATGCTCAGTAAGGATAACAATATAGCGGAAACTTTCATAAATAAGAATGAACATTTAAGGCAATGTATAAGACTAAAACAAAATCCTTTTAAACTTGAACTTAAGAATAATATAGAAAAGATAAAATAAAATAATTCCATTTACTTATTCGCATGGATATTCTACTAGTTAAATAATCACATGAAATATTAATATCCACTTTCATAATGATGGAATGCATAATGCCAGACATTAATAACCACGTATTCAAGGCCTTATTCCAAGACTACAAATAATATTTTGTCAAGGCCTTGTTCCAAGACACTAGTTTGTCTCATTAGACCTACCGATGCATCAATGAGCTATATAGGGCTACACCCGTCACTTATTAAGTCCAATGCATTCCTCATATGAAATTGTTTAAACATAACATAAACATTTGTATTAAAACTAGCATAAGAAATGTCAATACTTTATCCATAAACCCTGAATGGTGTAAAAATAACACATCCATAGTCAAACATATCACAAATCATTCAATACAATATGGAAGTTTTGTATCATAATAAATCAACTTCAAATAAGCTTAAAATCCATCAAAGGATGTTGATATAAATGAAATAAAAACTTTTTTTAGATAAATATATATCTTTCTATTTTAAAATAATTTAAAAGTCATATAATTATAAAATAAAACATTTATTTTGAAAATATTCTTATAATCTTTTAAGGGAAGCTTTGATGATGTTATAATGGAAGAAAATATCTGCACACACCGTATAAGTTAAAAAACATTCTTACCTTAATTTTGTCGAAAAGGTCATAAAGTACCTTGTTTGGAAAACAATGGAAAGATTCCTTTCAAAAAAAATTATAAAAATTAAAACAAGGGTATAAATGACTTTAACCCATATTCTAGTAAATAGAAAAAATGTTTTGGAATACATTTTTAAGAAACATGGATGTGGATGATAAAGAGGTCCCAGTCGACACTTACGTAAAAACAACCTCGGATAATAGAGAGATTGTGAAATTAACTCTCACCTTGTACTTTTCCTTGGTAAATGATAGGTTAACCTCTTGTATAATGGTGAAATAATTGTTATTAAATTATAAAAGAATCATATATATTAATATGATATCATATATTATTTTTAATATTTTAGTATTATCGTCGTTTCGGGTGTTAACTGATTCGTTTTCCTTTATATGTTTTGTTATGTAAGTAATGTTTGTTATGGATAGGATGTATCTTATTAATATTAATAATTATATTAAGTCATTAAACATTATTTTTAATCATATAATGAAAATTATTCTTGAATGTATACGATGGGGAATGAATCTCATCGCGTTTGTGGAGACGGTAATCCGTACGTACGCACAAGCGACAATATCATTATTTTGATATTAAAATAATATATAATTGAATGGTATATCATATATATATAATAATTATAATCTTATATTTATTATTTACATCAATTACCCATCATTATTATACCCATCCAAATAATAACTTATTGAATAACAATTACACCTCGACGTGGAGACGGTAATCCATACGTACGCATGTATGGTGACATGTCATTCAAAGGATGGATAGAATAATGAATATGGTTGTACCATATTTATAATAAAATCAAAATATATAGAAGATACTGGATTTATTATTTTATAATGGAAACAACAAAGAAAGAGGAAGTGGAATAAGAAAGGAACTTGAGAGAGGTGATGAAATATTTACCTCTTCTTCGGGTTCTTCCTTTTGATTTGATCCAAAGGGCTCCTTAGGTTGGATTTCTTACTAATGTAACGCCTCTAGGATTAAGGTAGGACAGTTGAGAGGGTATTTGGGCATTTTTTGGCCGATAAAAATGGCTTTGAAGGTGTGAATTAGATAGAAGGGGGAGTGCCCTTTTATAAGAGGGATGAGGGGCACCTTGGGAAAAGCTAGAAATATTATTTTATGATAAAATAATTTTTCGGTTTCTAATGGCTCCAAAATGAATTATTTAATGGATAAAGTGGTTATGGATCTAAAACCGCACAACCAATTGGTTTTAGACTGGTTTGTGTCACTATATTAACCTTATCTTTCATATTTAACTCTTTGTTAAATAGTTTGACATTTACCATGTCTCTTTATATTTTTATATTATATGGTTAATAATCTTAATATATACTTCCAATAGAACCCCAAGTGGTTCATTAATGATACACCTATCATTATATAAGTCTTTTTGTTGAACCTTATATTTTTAGGAATAGAATATCAATTAATAATATAATATTTTTTTTAAAACTCTTTTATGTCAATTTTGACACTATTTGGTATTTTGTTTTTTCTAAATTCATAACAGCATTATTAATTCTAAAAAAATTCATCTAACCAACCCTAACATGTAATATTAACCTATAAAATTAGTGGAATTCATAAAAAGTTTCAAATTACATTTATTTGGATATTTATAATATGAATTATTTTAATATTTCATTAATTAGGTAATTACTGCATCATCATTGTGTCATAAATAAATTAAATTATTTAATGTCAAAAAATTATAAATAAAAGATAATTATGTTGGAAATATTTTTATATTTATAATTAATACTTATAATCTAATTTATCTTATGTATAACCCTATATTAAAAATAGTTTAGTTATTAAACTTTGAATTTAACACTTTTAACTCTTCTTTGAATTAAATAATAATAAATGTCCTAAAATAATCCAAGTGGACCTAAAGCATCATATTTTATTCTTAAGGATGTTTTTTTTCGAATTAAACTTATCCAATAGAATTAGGACATGTGTTAGGGTAATAATAATATCATTTTTACTCTTAATTTCCCTATTTATATTTAACTGTGGTAAATAAAAGTCAAAAGTTACTTTTCACCAAAAAATATTTTTATCTTATTGAATCACATTTTACTTACTGATATCAACCTTTTCTCTCAGATTTTTTAAATTCAACTCACATAAGTGGTAAAATTAAGTTTTATTTAAATTTTCAAATTCTCCTAGGAGGTTGGTAAAAGACTGTAAAATTTCAATAAAGTTTTTATATATCTAAACTTATTATAAAATGACTCCAATGAATTACATTGAACTTATATAGGTATTATGTATCTATTTTGACCTAAAATAAATTTAAATAAAATAAATAATTATTTAAATGAAAGGTCAGTTTTAACCAATAACGCAGTGTTTTTCACTATTCATCAAAAATTGAAAGTTTTCAGAAACATACCAAAAGTTCACCCTAAGTTAATTTTGATATTCTGAATTCAAAAATTTTGTCTATTTTACCAAATTAAAAACATATAAATTTAATTTATTAATTTAAAATTAATTCCCGTTGTCAAAACCAAAAGGCGTATTTTAAGAAATAATAACTACCATAAGATTAACACTTGTTTATGTCCAATTTCAAAGTGAAATTACTTCCAATGACCAACATTGAATTAATTGGTAAAAATATAATCTAATTATACTTCCAAACCATTCAATTTTATATTTGAACACTATAAATTATTTTGATTAAAAAAATTGTTTTCAGTTAAAATTTAGTATTTTTCACTATTCACCCAAATATGAAAGTTATCAGAAAAACACCAAAAATTTATCAAAACTAAATTTTTATGTTCCTATTATAAATAAGAAGTTTATTTTGTCAAATTTAATATATAAAAGTTTTAAATATTGGATTTAAAAAGGGTTCTCCATTAAAAGGCGGTAAAATTGCATTTTAAACAAAATACTTCTTTTATTTGAAAAAATGAATTTGTTCTTATATTATGTCTAAGAAACTCATACTATGGATTCTAAAATTATAAGGATAATATAAAATTAAAAATTCAGTTAATACTATTCATATCCACTTTTGAACAACTAGTTTGGTAAGTCGTGGTGAGCTTGAACTCAGTGTTGCGTGTAGTGCAAGTTATTGAATTACATTGAAGAAATAACGTACTATGAAATCATGGGGTGTTACAGATAACCCCAATGGGGAAGAAAAACTCTGAAGCAGAGGAATAAAAACAATAGGGGACCTGAAAATAAGTCAAATCATGTAAATAGGGTTGTCACCCAAAACTTCATGGGTGAAGATGTGGTCGAGCTGATTGGGCCACTCAGAAGGAGGATATGCAATCAGAGGATACTGATTCAGATGACACTAACATTGAAAGTATACTACAACAAGAGAAAAGATTAAAAGAGGGTTATTATAGATGTTTTGGATGCAGAAGTGGTCAATGTATTAATTGTAGTGCCTTGTAAAAAGAGTGTTGGATTGGAGTTAAGGTTTGAAAGAAACATGGTCATTGACTTTTTTGATGAGGGTAGTGATGCTTTGTCCGACCCCATCATTTTACTTCTCACATTATTTCTTTTATTTTCAATAAAAGAGCCCTTAATCTTACCCTTCTAATATATATATATATATATTTATTTATTTATATTTATATATTAATATATATAATTATATAAATCTATATAATTATATTTAAATATATATAATTATATAAATATAAATAATTATAAAAATATATTTATAATTATATATAATTTTTTTAAAATATATTTATTTATAATTATAATTATAAATAATTAATGATTTTGAATTGGAATGGGGGTTGTGAACTATGCTCTCGATGGTGATGGATCTCATTGCAATGATTAGGGCTTCTCAATGGAGTTTCTGACTTATCCTTATATTGTGGAGGCTCTCATTATTGGAGGATACATCACCAGCTATCGTGGTGATGTTTCTCACTTGAAATAGATAGATGTAACTTCAAATAGTCTTGTCATAGATGGAAAATCCAAAAATGATGGAGATCAGTGATCCTTCTTTCAATTCATGGATGTGGAGGCATGAAAAATTCATAGAAAGGGGAAATCACACATGTTATTACCAACCATGAAGCCATCACTAAACAAATAAACTTGGGTAAAAATTCCATTTTTTCCATTTTATTCTTCTTAAAGTCTTGAAACCATGGAAAATGGATGACCTAATCTCTTGCCTATCTATTTTTTGTGGTCTGAAATATTGGAAATGTGTTTCTCTATGGAGAGGATTTTTTGTTTTATATTTCCTTTGAAATAACTAAAAATGTGGGCATGGGGCTGTATCTCTTTCTCATTAAAGATTGGATTATTGTATATATAAGAAAGGGATCAAAATTTCAACCCCCTTCAGGTAAGAAGCACCCATGTTCAGCTATGGGTGAAGGTCTACAGACTCAATTGGGTTATGTGGCATAAAATAATCCTTTATAATGTAGCACTGGCTATAGGAGTCCACATCAAGATGTTTGGGTAACTGAAATTGAAATATTTAGACACTGTGCTTAGTTTCTAAATGAGGTAGATCTTTGGTCCACCATGTTCAATAATGATTTATTTAATAATCATTTTGATGAGTATGAACTGAAAATTACTTATGAAAAATTACCAATGTTTAATTTGGACAACAAAGTTATTTGGAATGATAAGAATAATTTTAGGGGAAATATTGTTTTACCCCATTTCTCCCTGCATGGTCATGTAGAAAACTATAGCAACAAGATGATCTAAGCTCAGTATGTAAATAGAGTTGTTAGAAACTACTCTTTGGAGGATGGTGGGGAAGCCCCTTATACTTCTATGTTTAAGAAGTCCACCACCTTTTCTGCTGCTATGGTAGGGAGTTCTAAAATCATATTGAATTTGTTAAACAAATCCATTGAGTATGTTAATGGGATAGATGAGAGGATTTTATTCATGAAATCAAAAATCATAGGTAGAGATAGCTGATAAAGGTGGTGTATGGGAGATACTAGAAATAATTTCAAAAGAGATTGGCAATGGCCTTGTTGATGTAGAGAAAAATGTTGACTTAGTTGGAATCCAATCTGATTGTTACCTTTTTTTGAACTTCAACCCGCTACACTGACAATTTTTTATCTTCTTGATATTATTCTTCCCTAAATTTGGTTTTTTTTCCAAATATTGAAATTTAATATTCTTTGTTGACCTCTATGTGAGGAATTGGGTGTGATTTTACTCTGTTATGAAAACATCAAAAGATTTCTCATATGGGTTTGAAATTTTGATAGATATTTATGTGTAAATATATATATGTTTTTATCATCAATTTATAGTTGGTTTTATTTCATTTTGTGTTTTGGTGATTATAGATGGATTTTTTTCTTAACAAATTTCCTTCTAAATGTGGAATCCCTGATCCTTTTTAAACTAAATTTACCAATGAATCATTTTTGACACTCTGTTTTCTATCATGGATGAAAACGTGTTAAATGAAAATACTCTAAGGAGAAGAAAAGAAGATAACGATGAAATCCAAAGGCCACCTAACTTCACCAAAGCCACTTTGTGCAGGTACTTGAAAGTAGCATCGATGTGCATGGTACCTTCACATACAGTGACACTGTAAAGACGCAGAAAATCTGTCACTTAGAGGCACCACGTAGGGTAACTACGCATTATCCAACATGATAGACCTGAACGAGCTAACACATTCTATAAAAGTCCCATATTTTCTTATAAATCAAACCCTGAGTATCCTCATTTTGATGATAGAAAATCCAAAATAACTCATGATGCTCTACTCACCCTAGTCCTTCACCTATGCCCACAAAAACCTTCAACGTATCTATCTAAAACCTGATTGAAGAGGTAATTAAGGGGGTAGTGGAACCAAATTCATCCCAGGGTATAAAATACATTAAACCTTAATTAGGAACCCTTTCCCCCATGTTGGATGAACACTAGCTTGAGGTCACCTTCCCTTAACAGGGACCTGTGTGAGATACTTATGGGGACACTTTAGGAAACCCTTTAAGTGTTGAGAAAATCCCATTATAAGTGTTGTTTCCCATGTGTTTTTTCATCCAAAACAAATCTAGATCACACATACCAACCTTCTTGAGTTATTTCAGTTTTCATAGGCCTACCCTATGTGAGGACCCCTTGGCTCGCCTAGCCTCTACCCTACATGATTTACTTCTTAAACCCTCTTCTAAAACACCAATGGAAAGGCCCAAATTTCTATGGCTCGCTCGTCTGAGAGGGACCAATTTGAAAAATCCATCAAAGACTCCAGACTTTCAAAACCATGGATATAAGAACACCAACATGTCTACTATTTGGATATGCATTCCTTTGGTCATAGGTGTCCCATACGTTTTCTATCTGATAGGTATGGTCCTCAAGGTTCTTGTAGATATGAATTCCCATGGTCATGAGGACCCAGAACCTTGGGGAGGTGTTAAGGGATTTACAGTCATTGACATGAGGGAAAGGTCTTTTCCCTTCCCTCGTCATCTATGAGACCATGAACCTCTGGCTCTAGGTTAGGATACATGGAATGAGATCCTACTATCTTCCCACAAAACCAATTTTAGTGCATCCCATTTTTTAGTAATCCCTGTTCTTTATTACAAGGCCTCTACTACTTCATTCCTTCATACATCTCCATACTCATAGACCATAGATAGATTGATCATCAAATGTAACTACCAAGGTTACCAAAATAAGAGGGGAGATGGAAATTTCCAATATGTTTCTCTCTCCATTTCAGCCCTGGGTATACTGATGGGGGGGAGGTTCCAGACCCTACTCTCGTTCCCTCTCCCTTAGGGTTTTCTCCTCATCCACTAATAGACAAATTAGATTGTGTGGTTTCTCATATCATCCATTTCCTCTTGTATCTCACCCCAAGAATGAATAATGTTGTCTTAAAGGTTTGTGGTGATCATTATACCTTCACAATCCCAGAACTTCTAGGAATCATTATGAGTGTAATCCTCAACTAAATAAATGGAATCATATTTGGGAATAAGCCCCAACAAAACCTATTAAATCTCTAGGTCATCCTCCTATATGGTATAATATTCAAAACCCAACCTCAAATAGAATTATCCTTAGGTGTAATCCCCATTAAAATCTTATCAATGGTTTATATTACCCCATGAGACAAACCTAAGAGGACCTCTATAGGCGTGGGTCCTTACAATAGAACTATGTGGGATTTGATTTCCATACAAATGGGATACAAAGGAAGCCTCCCCAAGGTCCAAACCCAAAACCCTAAATAAACCCTAATTCTATATAGGTCTCATTCCTGGTAGAGTCTTATTTAGCATAAGAATACATATATCTTCCAGGTTCTCCAAGTCACCTCAACATAATTCCCATACCAAACATTGACTAGGTAGATTTTTCCTAGATGTTATTTACACGTGATGTTATACTTCATGGTTAGGTCCTTATCACATGAAATTAAAAGGTATGATGTGTCCCATTAAGTAGCACCAAACAAAATTTGTTTTGATTATTTTCACAAGGATATGTATGAAGCCTATCCATGGGTCAGATCTATACATCAAAACAATTCCCATCTATATGGATGATTATTGACTCTAGAGCACTCCACTGTGTCGATCAAAATCATTGTTGTAATAATAAATGAAGAAATAATATTTGATTAGTACACAAGAGGGTACTATTGATAGATAACCATTGTTAAATACATATATCTCCATTGACACAGAACGTTATATACATACAGATGATTCTAAATTCCATACATGCTAATAGTTGATTATTAATTCTAGGATGAACCATTTCATACTTTGTAATTAACGAAGAATTAGTGCACATTTCATAAATTTATAAGAGGTTCTCAGTGTAGGAAATGATTCCCCCTAAAATGGTGTAATGATCCCAACTTCTCATCCTCTTGAACAATAAGAGTTATTAAGTATCATCGACCCAGTCTCCCAATGAGAGTCTTCCTTTGAAAATCAATTCCATAATCCATCATGGATATAGAACCATTGGGTGTTTTCTATTTCTTGAACAAATCATATTATAAGATGTTCAAAAATAGTGATCCTAATATGAAGGATGATACAAAATTCAAACCCTTGAAATAAATTGTTGGGAATCCAATTTTTATCTAAAATAAAAAATGGTGTACCTGATGTGAATACTTAACAAATATGATGGTGGAAACCACCTATTGGGCCCCCATTTCTCTCAAAATGAAATAGGGACAAGCAAGAAAATCAATTGTTCATGTGAGCATTTAATGAGATTCTGCTTTTATGGAGATTTCTTGTTTGTGTTTGGCACCAAAATTCTAAAAAGATCACAAAAGATATCCTTTAAATTCAAATATCATTGTACCAACTCTCACAGATGTAAGCCTTGGCTATTGTTCATGATAGGCCCTCATCCAAGCAGAGGACGTTGTCACCAACCCAACACCTTAAACTCTTGGCATAAAATTCATTGGTCTAAGAGTATCTCTAGAATGTTAATATCCTAACCCTAGAGGTTGTGAAATATGACCTCTATATTGTAAATCCCCACCATTCATTTAATAAGAAGTGAACGATGGCCCAAAAATCGAAAAAACCAACCATCATCTTCAACTGTTTTGAGAGATTATCCCTAGAATGAAACATTTAACCACTCCCTTATCTTAGGTAGGTGGATCAAGAGGCCTTAGATGACCTCATCATGAATATGTAGGGGTCCTTATAAAGGGATCCTATTATCACTCTCCATCACCAATTTCTCAAATCTTTGATCCCACAGGATAATGAGGGTTCCATCATCAGCAGTCCAACTTAGGCCATCCAGAACTAGGAATGGTAGACATCCCTATAAGGGTATAAACCAGTCTACAGGGATTATAACCATACGTCTATCCCCTCCGGAGAATCCCACCAATAAAATTTAGTGCAAACTATGAGCAGAAACATGCGTCTGTTCACCTTAATTCATCTAGACAATAGACTCACCTAAAAACATCCAAGGAAGCCCAACATTCAAATCTGGAATCACACAATGAGAAATATAATACACCTATCTGCACCAAACAAACCTTCCAGTAGATTCACATGATAGAGTTTGAAGAATCATGTTAGTAAAATTCAACAGAAAACTGCAAGCAGGAGTAGACACCTACTCACATTTATCAAGCATGCCAGTAGCCTTGTCTAGAATCACCCGGAGAAGTTAGTGAGAAAGTCTCGAGGAAGAATAAGAGGCATACATGACTCTCTACCACCACACATGAGTACTGTTTGTTTCCACTGTTAGTAAATGGAGGACATGAGTAGGCACATACCCATTCTCCATATATTGGATGAGAATATATCCCCATTTCTAGTCACTAAAGTTAACAAACATATCTTTATAATGGTGAAAGTGTTGACAAATATCACTACCCACATCCCATAGACCTTCCAAGATATCATAAAAGTGAGAATGATTTTGACAGAGGGACAAACACACAAACCCATCCCTATAATTGAGGTCACTCATCAGCATGTCACCTTGAAGTAGGCACATGCCTCTACTCCCATCTAGGATGGTCATGGGGAAAAAAACCCCGTGATATATAGAAAAAATGATCAAAAACATAAACCTTTTCCAACATGAGGTAATCAACCTATTCCAATGGTCACTCTAAGGCATGAAAAAACCCTTCCAAATCCACATATGTTTGTCTGAAAATTTTAGCAATAACACAGGAGCTAGTCAAGAAATTTTTCATACCTGAAAACCACTTTCCCTAGAAAGTGTACCTATTAGATCAAAAGATGACATCAAAAAATAATCCTCACTAGAAACAAATGGAAAGTAAAGAGCTTATTTATATCCTAATCTACATAATGATGGAATTTTTCAATCCTTTATACACTAATCTGGGAAAGCTCAAGAACCCACTCTCCCATTAACAAATTATAGGATTAGTAAAAATAATTCCAAAGCTCATCCCTGTAAAATTAACCATGAAGATGTTATTTATGTGCATAATCTGATCAATATCAAGAGGACATCTCCAAATGAGGGTCACAAAAACCTTCCACATGGCTAGAAGATCAGAGAAAAAGAGGATTTTCCCCGTGATGTAATCCACCAAGGTAGTCCTCCCTGTGATGGAATTCACTATGAAATTTTAATCCACAATAGTGTTTCATTTACTAAAAAATGTATTCATAATGGCTATTTAATGTTGATAAGGAACTCCTACTATGAGTCATTTTGTAAAATAAGGCTAGTTAAGCCTGATTCCTAGTCATTGACAAGGGATGTCGTTTCTTAGCTGGAATATATCCCAAAGAAACGACCATTCTATGAACACCACCTGGATCTCCTTCCTTCAAATATGATAGAGGAAGTCCCTGAAAATATTCTAATTTTTTAAAAAATCAGCTGGAAAAAATCCACATTGGTCAGACTAGGTTGAATAACCTATGAAAAAAGATTAATATTACATACTAAACATGAGGAAACAACTGGATAAAATGACATACCCGTCTTGTTATGGCCTTTAGATACTCCTCAATATAGCATTCCAGAGTTTTTTTTAAAATATTTTGTGCATGAAATCCTCCTCAATATATGAAACACTCATTGTCACTTGATAGAAAAATTATTACCCTGCGATGACTATAAAATTCACATCCAGGTAATAGAAGGTTTGAAATTCCAAATTGACTTGGTGGCTCTCATGGCTTCACAACATCCAAAATTTGGGAAATAGTAAGTGTCCCTTCAATATCCATGCCTCAACTTGTTAAAAAATTATGATACCCAATCTTATATACCCTATCTAGTGTTCATATTAGAGGATGGAGTGAACACAAAGTGTTACAGTTCACCATGCTCCCCAACCAGTAAATCCTTCCAAAAGTGGTGTCATGCAATATCATAGCTTCATGATGACTTCAAAAATTGGAATCTATTCACAACTAGTGATATAGTCCACTAAAATAGGCCCAGACCGAGTCTTTCTAGCTTCCGGATAGAAGTGAGTAGGCTATTGAAAGACTTTTTCATCAGGTATTTGAAAATGTTGATCAAGCTTCCCTCTTAAGAGAATTCAGTTGTTAGATAGTGAAAATTCCAGAAAGAGAAAAATTATCTTCAGAATTGGAAGATTCAGGTTTATACCAAATGATGAACCGATCCCATGTTAAAAAACTCTATAAAATCGTAATGGTATATGAAGAAGTAGTATCCATGGAAATATTAGAGAAACCCCTGCCCATAGGGATGGGGGATTTTTTTACCAAACCATTGTGGTCAGAAAACTAGACACAAAAAGTTGTGAAAGTGGAATGGGAACAACCCCAACACTCAAGAATGGGAGATTTTTTACCTCAACAACCTCCTCCTTAGTGGAAGTTAGTTTTCTACCAATTAGGGGGAACACTATAGAAAATATCCTCCCAATTCGTCTCATCTCATGATTTTATATCCTCATTAGATTGAAATGTTTAGAGATTCCCCTCTGATTACCATCCACCAAAAAGCTCCCATAGAATCAGGAAAGGAGAAGAAAAGTCCTCACGAAGGGCGTAGAAAAATAAAGTCTCACAAATACACTAATAAAATGCCTACAATGAATTCTATGTTAGTTAATGTCATAAAAATTTCCCCATTAGTCCCTGCAGAATATGAGACCAATATGGAGGAGCTAGAGGAGGAAGTCTGAATTCAAAATATGGTACACACTAAAACGATTCAAGGAGGTGTGGAAACTTTGAACCAAAGAGTCCCCCTAAATCTAGTAATTCCCTAAATAACTCTACCACTACCTCATTAGATAGAACCAAAAAAAGAAAAGGGGAAAGGTAAATTTACACCTCAAATAATACTTGAAAAGGTTGGACCAATCATAATTGAGGGAATATTTACTCAACATGTGGAATAAATGAGAGAATTGAGGAGACATAGTGCAGAACTACTCTGAGACATCCTTCCTGCTAGACATGTTCTATTACAAGATCAACAACTCACACTCCCAACTAGTATACCTCAACAAAAAGGGTTCACCACAGTAACCAAAGTGGAGCCGGAACATATTCTCAACATGGGGTACCAAAAACCAATATACATGGATTACATAGTAGTAGAATAGGAGTTCATCCATTAGTTATAAAACCATAACATGGCTTGGGATATCCTTATTGGTCTTTCCCTATAGGCTACCCATGAAAGATACCAGTAGTGCCACAAAAAATGGCCCTACTGGCTGCTGCCCCTATTCAAGAACCTTCTCAGTCAAAAATTCTTCAAGGACTCATGAATATTATGGAGTCACTAATGGCTCAATTGGAAAACAAGTAGGAATGAAATGTGCTGGTACATATAGAAAAGAATCCTCATCCTAAATGGGTTGATCTGACTCTACCCCCACCAATCCTTGGGAACCCAACATTTCCAATTTTCAATGGATCATGGCACTCAGAGTAGTAGTTGACCCATTTCATGTCTTGTTGTGATCCCTTGATGGGGACACTAGAATAATAATATGTAGTGAAACTTAGGTTCTTTGTAAGAACACTCTAGGGATTAGGATTTTTGTGGTGCACCATCTTACCGGCTTAATTAATTATAGGGTTGGAAGATCTCCTTTGGAAGTTTATCTTCCATTTTTGCTCGACATTATAGAAGAAACTAGTCCTTAACCTCTCAAACTGAAAATAGTGGGTGAATGAGAGAGATATGGATTTTATTTCTCATTTGAAAGGGTTTACAAGATTATTAATCCTATAGATTCCTCATGAAGACTTGTTTTTGATCTCTATAGCGAATATTTATGATGATTTTCACACTCCAATCATCCCTATGAAATATAAAAGAGGTTTTTAGGACCTTTTTGTGATTACCCAATGAGTGTAAGTATCCATCACACAAACCAAGGATATGTTCTAAGTAATTCCTTCATATCAAGGAATACAAATAGGGAAAACATAGGCTTCCACTATTACACTTAATCAGGCCCCTGTACCCACTCTCACTTCATAGACTGCACCATAACATGAAGTTCAGCCTCCTAAGAATCAAACAAAAATGAAAAACACATCAGGATGATGAAATAGAGTAGTGGTGAAAATAGTTTGATGAGATGAAGAACAAGGTTAACTATTTCCAAAATGACCAAGTCCTTGGATACTTTATCTCAGCAATGGAGAATAACTTATTCAATTATCCAAAACCCAATAATCCCAACTTGGATAATAAAAAACATCTCTCAAAATATAGATCCTTCAATCAAGAATTGGGTAAAAACTCTATAAATGTTTCATTTTAAATAAATACTATATAAGATGGTGGACTTTGGGTTTGTGATGTTGAGAAGGCCCCCTATGAAAGGGTCATGGGTTTATGTTGTTAATCAAGAGGAGGTGAATGAATGTAAGGAAGTTAATAGAAATGGAATACATATGTTCAGTGATTGGATGGTCATAAAAATTCTCATGAAGTCTCATTCTATCCTCTGAGCATAGTTTCAATAGCCAACTATACCCTTGACCACTTACTATACAACACAACCGACTCTATCAGCATCCCAGTCCTTTGATATCCAGTCTTCCAAAAAATGGCATGGCTAGAAGAGTAATAATAAAACACAGAAATATGGGCCTATTCTAAGGACAATGTGGGATTTGAATTTAGATGAATTCATTCCTATAGTTCCAGAAGCATGGGATCTACCCCACCAGAAGGTTAAAAAAGTTTCTACCTACCAAATGGAATCTCCATCAAATGAGTAGTAGATTTTTAGCTCTATTAATTTTGTTCACTTAATAGGCCCCTAATCAGATGATGAGTTTGATTATAAAATTTAATTCCCAACACTTGATTCAGTAGATGGGGGAATAGGCCATCAGATTTTAGGATACATGGGAAGACGTGGTCATACAAGGAATCACTAATCTAGATGCATCCCTACTCGAACTCTCTATGTTGCTGAAACTCATGGGAGATCTCTCCAATGTGCCCAATAAGAGAAACGAAGTTCCCCCACACATGCCAAGTATTACCTTGACATTATCATCTTAGAATATCATATAGAGGATACATCATTACTAAATCATCCTTGGTGTGCAGATAAACCTAGTTGACCATATATGATAAGAGTAAAAGCATCTTCAAATCCTATTAGAAGGGATGATCCATCCACATGAAGTACTTTAGTTCCTAAATAACCTGAAAAAGAGTGTCCCCGTGTTGTTAATCATAGTTATTTGGACCATAAGTAAGATATTTTGATTCAATTATCCCTATTACCATCCATATTTTCAATCCTGGATTAATTGACCATATAAAATGACCTCTGGGAAGCCCTTAAAGAGGACTTATCAAGCCCTCAAGAATTTTAAGTTGAGGTTTATTCTATCAATGTATATTGTACAAATAATAATCATATAGAATGCTACATGATCATATCTTTAATAGAACAAGATGAGGATTCCGTTATACATGGACATGTTAGACCCTTGTATATATCTGGGAGGATAGATGACATTGATATAGGATGAAACTTCATTGACAACAACGGAAGAGTCAACCCCATTCTAATATGAACACCATGTCAACTAGGTTTTAATGAATCACACATTTCTCTATACAATTTAATATTAAATTTTTATGGAAAGAACAACAAAAAAACCCTTGGATAAATCAATCTTAAGACTCAGTTCGGGGATCTCATGTCTGACTCAGAATTTGTGGTTGTTCGATAAGATACGACCTTCAACATTCTGATGGGAAGACCTGGGGTACATCATCATGCAGTTATACCCTAATCATACCCCCAATGAGTCAAATATCTTATTAATGGTAAAATTATGACATTGATCAGTGAACAAATACCTAGTTAAATTTTGTAAATCATAGTACATTGATGAAAAATTCTACCATAGGTAAGGGAAATAGTGTGTGACTGACGATGTCACTCAAATAAATTCCCCAAATGGTCTGGAGATGATTCCTAATAATCATATAAAGTATCTCAGTGGATAGTATAGGATTCCCATCAAAAAAATTAAAGAGGTGGTTCCAAATTTGAGCACACATCTAGAAAATTATGTGATGTTAGTCGTGAAAAATTAACCAAACAACACTATATAAGTTGTCATCTCTACTAGATGTAATGAAAGATAAGATGAAAATTTATTTATTCCATCACATGAGATTCATTAAATACCTTTTTTATCAGTTAATCTGGAAGATTTTTTCATGATAATTGGAGAAAATGAATACTCTCATTATCAGTACCTCATATCCCCTTAAGATCTCCAATAGGCCCCATGTCATCAATTTAATTGGAATTATTTGCTTCATCTTCTGAATATCAAAATGTTGACTCCTACCCTAGCTCTGAGAAACATGAATCATCACCAACTTCCTAAGTAGAGGCATAAGACGTAAAACATGAGGGAAAGGAAGAGGAAAAAGACCTCAAAGACACCCCTCTATCATTTTAGGAAGGTTTCTCCACTACTATTAATGAGTTCAAAGACATAAATATAGGCACATAAGAAGATCAAAAACCCATTTTGGTCAGTGCACCCTGACTTCTAAATAAAAATAGGTATATACTTACTTCCTGAAGTAACACCAAGACATGTTTAATGAAAATTACATAGAGATTCTATTCCTTCATCCTGATGTGTCCAACCACCACTTGGGATTTCTAAAAGACCATCTAGGATACAAATAGGCATAAAAAAAGACACACCCAACTCACACCTCCAAAATTAAGGATGAAGTGGAAAAACTCATCAAGGATGACTTCATCTTGGATGTTCAGTATCCAAAATGCTTTCCCAATATTGTCCGAGTAATGAATAAAAATGGGTGAATCAAGGGCTTCATCAACTTCAGAGATCAAAATCGACTCTATTAGAAAGATGAATTACCAATGCTACTCACATAACTACTAATTGATGCAACAAAAGGTTATCAAGACAACTACTTCATGGATGGATTTTTTGGGTGAAACAAAAAAAAATTTGTCCCTAGAAGATGAAGAATCCACCCTCATCAGTTCCACCCATGGAGTATTATTTTATCAGGTAATTCCATTTTTATTGAAGAATGTTAGTGCCACATACCAACGTTTCATGCACCACATCTTGAAACCCTTATTGGGGAAGTTTGTTGAATTCTATTTTAATGATATAGTGGTTATATATTGACAACCTTCAGACCAACTCAAAGATATTTAGACCGTATTCCATATGCTACAATGACATAGTTTGAAAATAAAACCCTTAAATTGTGATTTTGTGGTAACATCGGTAACGTTTGTTGGATTCACTATACAACATCAAAGCATCGAAGTCGGCCCCAAGAAGAAAAAAGATATCCTTATCATTTTTCCTCCTCCAAATATTATATATTTGAGAAAACTTCAAGGAAACTTGTCCTACATATGACACTTTATATCCAAACTCATAGAAAAATGTTTTCCATTCACCAAATTGATGGGATTAGATATAAGTGGACTAATGACTGTTAGGAATCATTCCAAAATCTCAATAAATGTCTCATGAACCCACCAATATTAATGCTTCACATTGAGGAAAATCCATTCATTTGATATGTGATAGTAATGGAGAGATCACTAGGAACTTTTCTTATAAAAAATATTGATGTTGCGAATGAAAAGGTCTATATTATCTTAGTTGAACCATGATCTATGCTAATAATCATTATTTTTATATCATAATGTCCTGGGTGACATTAATCTTCTTGGTTTCAAAATTGGGTCTCTACATGTAGCACCACTAGGTCCATTTTTCCTCTCATAATAACCCACTTAAATATATCATCAATAATATTATATTGATTGGTCATTTGACATGCTGGGAGGTTATCATGTAGTAGTTTGATACATAGGTTTTTCCATAAAAAGATGTTAAATTCCAGGTTTTAGCTATTTTATTGCAAAAACACCCATATAAATAAACTATGTCATAATAATTTCTAGATGAAGAGATATTTTATATTCAAGGAAGCCCCAAAACATGGGAAATATATTTTGAAATCTGATCCAGGAGCCCAATAGGGAAGATAATAGAAGACCCTAATATTAATAAATATGGGTTAGGGATTATTCTCATTTCCCCAGTGAAGTAAGTTTTACATTAATCTTTCCTATTCTCAATTGGTTCTACAAATAATGAGGTAAAATTTTAGTCCTGCATTTTAGGCCTGGAACTAGTGCTCCAAATACCAGTGGACCAAATGGAGGTGAAAGTTGACTCAGAGTTTCTAATAAAATAGATCTTTGTGGATTACACTATTAGAAAAGAAGAGACAACCCCCCTTCTTGACACTGTTCGGGGTTTGATGGAAGAGTTAACCTCAAAACCAACATTTACTCATGTACCACAATAATAGAATGCCTAGGAAGATGCATTAAAGAATGCAGTTACTCCTTTGGTAGATCCAAACTAGTATGAAACCTTCATCAACATTGCTCATAGCTGAATGTTTTCACCTTTTGTTCAAGTCAGAATATAAGATATCAACAAAATCATCCCTATCCCCGAACTGTGTGGTCCTACCATTGGGTGGATGATACCCATCATAGAATACCTCCAGAATGGAGTACTCCCATTAGACATAGATGGGAAAGATCAAATCTGATGGTGAGAAACCAACTTCACTCTTTATAAGAAACAAAATCACTAAAAAGTCCTCTATAAACAAGGGTTTGATAGAGTCCTTATAAGATGTATTGATAAAGAAGAGACCACTGATTTCATGAAATAAGTACACTCAAGAGATTGTAATTCCCATAAGCCAGGATACATGATTTCCAATTGAATATGAAGGTTGGGATACTTCTAGCATTCGATGAAGCATGATTTCACTGAATTCCCCAAGAATTATTATTCCTTATAAGTGAATTCCAAATTCATCCATCAACCCTCGATGTTTCTACATACATCCAAATAATCCTGAAAATTTTTCATATAGGGAATCGATGTTGTGGGTCTATACCCTCCAATTACAACCAAGTAGTTCAAATATATCCTAACTGCTACTGACATCTTCTCCAAATGGGATGAGGCAATACCCCTCAAAGAATTTTGGGTCAAAAGAATTGTTAGCTTCATGAAATCCAACATCATCACCAAATCTGGTGTCCCTAATACAATACTTATTGAAAATGAAACCAATTTCTATTATAATGAGGTGGAAAAACTATTTCAGGAGTAAAATATCAAATCAAACCATTCATATCGCTATCATATGGAGGTTCATGGATAGATAGAGGCCTTCAACAAGACCCTATCAAACATACTTAAAAAGATGACAGATAAAGATAAAAAATTCTTGTCCTAAGAGGGTCCTGAATTCCTTATAGTACTACCTGACTACAACTCGTACTACCCCATAGGTGACCCAACATTCACTGGTATACATGACAGAAGTAGTCCTGCCAATCGAGTTCTATTATCCATCACTTTGTATCACCATATTTGACTAGCTATCCATGGATGAAGAATCCCATAAATGATATGATGAATTGGAGTAACTTGATGAGAAAATATTTCACACATTACAAACCTTCAAGGTCCATAAAAATAAGATATGACTGGATTTTATAAAGAAATTTCACCTTCATTTGTTCCTCCAAATAGAACTGGTATTGGTCCCTAGGAATCCAATGATACCAGGGAAGAAGGCTCTGAAACTAGAGCCAAAGTGGTAAGGGCCTTATTCAAAACACAAGGTCCACTCTAATAAAGATTATTCCTTGATCTAGATACAAAAAAGATCTCATTACGACCCAACCAATGTGAGGTTTCTCAAGAATTACTTCATGTAACAAAATTCATCATGTCTCAGTTACTTGATGTTAAACTGCACAGTCAGTCATTATCATATGACATTAAAATACATGATAGTCATCCAAGACAAAATACATTAAAATCAACATCACTATATATTGTCCAAACTTTAATACTCTAAACTACGTAGCATATCATACTGACTGCATGACGTTAAACTACATGGTTCACATCCATGTAGTAAGACGTAAAACTACATAACATTTTGATCCATTTTTTAGTGTTGAGTGGATTATGATATTCGATACTGGTACTCCACCACACAATTATTCAAAAAATATGTGTGTATTTATTCTCATTACAATTATATACCATGTGACACTCAGACCTCCCATACAGAGTCAAGCCTTGATAAAAAATCACCCTTTCCCCTGTATATGAATCCAACATGCACAAAAAACTATTTGATAACTATGTGTGGATTGATTGTCATTATAATGAGATACATAGTAGAACATGGACCACTCATCCTAGGTCTATCTACAATTAAAAAAATTATCCTTTTCCCTATGTATGAATCAAACATTTACAAGTAACTTTTCCAGAACTATGTGTGACTAGATTGTCATTCCAGTGACATATGTAGTGACTCCTAGACCATATGTCTTGGTCCTAGCCATTATTCTATAAAATATCGAGTCCCCATTTTCCCTACGTCAAAACTTGATTGATATAAGGAACTATATTCATGAATTTCATGAGACTTGATTCTTATTCAAATGAGATGTGTACTGGTTCCCAGATCTCCAATCCTTTGTCCCAACAATAACCTTTCCCCACTTTCACGTTAAGTCATCTTCTCCTCACCACATGACATTAAACTACATGGGATGTTGAAACTATGTAAGTATTGATTCCAATTCTAATTAGATACATAGAGACACCTAAATCTTACATCTTGGTCCGGCCAATAAAAAATCTAAATACCGCTATCAATCCCTTGTATCACCGTTATGTCGTGGAGAAAACCTATGTCACTCCTTTTTTCTCACACTGAGCATAGATCATGTGGGATTAGGGGATTTGGTAAAGAAATTTCTAGAATAAGCAAGGAGTTTTATTTTACATTGATGTTATCATGGTCTTAGATGAAAGACCATAAAAGGAACAATAGATATCTTTACCATGTGACTTGAAACTACAAGGATTCCAGAAGAACTATGTTTGGATTGATTCTAATTATAATGAGATAAGTAGTGACATATGGATCTTCAATCCTAGGCACAATGAAAACATAATATAGGAAATTACTCCACTCTCTTATGTATGGGTTAGATCTACATAAGTAGATTCAATATGGCATCTCACCCCATGCATGAACCCATATTAAAAAGAAACCCTTTTTTCCTCCACACCTGAACTCAATTAGTGTGTGGGGGGTATTTTTTTAGAACTAATTATGTTTTTATTATTATTCCAAGAAGATATGTAGTGCTTCCCAGGTCATGTACCCTATCCCATGAAAGATATTATTTTTTCACAGTGAATCACCATCATCCACATTGCATGACATTAAACTGCATGGTTGATGTCCTCACCACATGAATTTAAACTACATTGTTCCATAAGAACTGACTGTGGATTGATTCTCATTTCAATAGGATATATAGTGTTTCCTAGACATTATGTACTAGAATTATTCATAGGGTAATTAAAAAAGCACCCATATCTTGTATATAAAAAAATATTTATGAAGAAGCTCTTAATTTGGGTATCCTCAATCAAGGTTCTACCAAGGAAATAGATATTCCCCCTTCTATATATGTGTTTTATTTATGTAAGGGACTCTACACTTTAGAAAAAATATTAGTACAAATGCTTCCTTTGTTATGAAACATATCCCTTCCACATGTCATACTCTTAATCTTGTAAAAATTTATATCTTCATAATCTTTCTCTAGGTACCAGAACTAGAATGTCAGATACCTAATGAATCATTTTCCTAACTATATAGTAACACAACATAGTTTTCTTTCCATAAGTAACCCTTAAAATGGGCCTATAATCTAGGGGATTCCATATTTTTACTATTCAATTACACTCCCTAGTTGGATTTTCATAATGCCTCCCACAAAATCATTTTGTCAACCAGTGGTAAATTTTCCCTCAAGAAAATCCTCTTCTATTTTTTTAAGCTTTGATGACATTATGTTGAATCCTGCTATTTGAATTTGGTCCAAGGTCAACCCCCACATTCTTGTCCCATATCATTTCTCACCAAACTATGTAGTAGCACACCCCAATTTTATTTTCATAAATTCACCCACAAAATGGCTTTTTAAACATGTGGTAATTACATCCTCAGGAGAGGAATCCTCTATTTTCATAATCATTGGAAATAATTTTCTAGAAATTTTTTCTTGAATCCGGTCTATGGAAATTCCTTACACACTTGTCTCGTATCATGTTTTATATTTAGAAATAAAAAAACCATGACTCAAAATTCCCCTTCGATTATCTGAAGAATTTTGTAAAATTCTTGGTCAATGATCCTTATTTTTTAATCATTTCAAAACATATATTCAAATATATTTGATCTAAAACACAAGTCTCATTAGTACAACTTTTAAGACTTTAATCATACCACAAAAAGAGATACAATACTCTCTAGGTTGAAAACCTACAAAGGGAAATCTGGAAAAAAGTTGAGTCTCAACTTGCTAGACCAACACTCTGCATGGTTTAGGAAAGAACTGAGAAAAGAAAAAAAATATAAGGCTCAAAACATCTTATATTGGGAACCTAAAAAGGGTATCCTAAAAAAACCAAGTCACACCTACTAATTCTTTTTTATATCGGTCTCAATAAAAACTTAGGGCAATGAAACAAAAGACACAAACTTTTTAGGGATTTTTATATTACCCTATAAATAGTCGAAATATTCTCTTTAGACCCCATGGATTTGGTAAAAACTAGAGCATCTCCCCATCCCTATCACTGTGGTTATGACTCGTTGATACAAATACATCTTCATATGAAAACCAACTTTGATTCTATGTTATAATCAAGAAAGAAAAATAGGGAAAAAGACATAAATGATCAGATTTTTTTTCATTTATGAGAAAAAATCATTGGAGAATAAAAATTTGGAGTCTCTCTATATTTATTAACAAAAGACCATAGATATAACTCTTAATTTGTTGGAAACCTCCTGAGCTCCATCAGAATCCTGTCAAAGCTCGACCAATGGATTAGATTCGATCTACTTAGCCTGACCGAGTTCCTCTATCACATTCATGATGATAGTTAACCCCTTAGTTTTAGATCCTTATGGAAATTGATGAAGTTTTAAAAGATCCCCTGGAGTGGCATACAGTTCTTGTTGAAGTAATGATATTTGAATGATCTTCTCATTAATTCGTTCCCAAAATTCTTCCAATTTCATAGTATGGTCAGCCTCCTTCTATGATAATACAGCCTAAAAATCATCAATATTAAGGAGCATATTTTCCTTTATGAGGTGATGTTGTATCTCATGTTATCTATCCCATTTTCATGTTATATCCTTCATGGAATCATGAATCATGTGGTAATAAAATCCTCAATTTCCCAACATTCCGAATAGGAAAAAAGTCTATAGAATCACAAAGGAATGTCTTAAAATGGTGTCTTATATATTATCTTTCATATGTCCTCCTAGGATGTACAACATGTGATAAAAAATAAATTTAGGTATCTAAACATGACTGAGATCCAATATCAAAAATTATTATGGGATTAGTTAAATAAGTGAGGTACCCTACACTACTCCCTTTGGGATAGTAATGGATTTACTTTCTGGTATAGGCTAGATCTGCAAAGAAGCTCCACCCTTAGATATTTCCACAGAAGTTGATGGTGTTGGAAAATAGATAAGGCTTATTGTTGGCCTCAAAATCATAACAAATGGAAGAAGGAGGGGATGATCAAATCAGTTGGTGGCACTTACCCATTGATGAATTAGTGGATTGGGTGGATTCCACCCTGACATTCATGACCTTATATGTTTGAGATGGAATCTATTAAAAAGGAAAATTACTCTAAATCTCTCTAGGACTCGCCATATAAGGATCCCGAAGAGTCCCCATTTTGAGTCCCCTCGAGTCAGTGCTCCCTCAACACTAGGAGAAGGATGGACTTTAACAACTTGTTCACTCATCGCTAATACAACATTGTTTTTGGATGAATCTACATGATTCAACAATTCATGATCAAATTACCAAGCATATAAACTAGTTTCACAAAAATAAACACTCACATACATTCAATTACTTATTAAAATTTTCAAACTCTTGTAAAGAGGTGTTAATGTTAATATGTTCCAACACTTATTTAAATTTAATGTCATGATTTCTCATGGAATTTATTAATTCCTCAAGCCTAATGGTAGTCTCACCCATGGGTATGTTTGAAGAATTTGGCTCAGGATCCAGCACATCACCCTCCTCAAATGACCTAAAACCCTAAACATGTTCTTTAGAGATAGCTTCATGGTCATCATCAGTCATTTCAAGGTCCTCCGGTGTTTGATATGAACCTATAATATCAATAAGAATAAAATTTAAAAGTATATGTATGATGAATTATGATGCACATTTGAGATTACTGAAATCCTCCTCCCTCTCTATAGTAGTACGAGTAGTGATAAGAGAATATAATGTGGCCTCAACCAATGAATATTATCCTGCCAAGGGAGGGAACTCGCCAATAGGAACCCACATCACATCAAAAGCATATACTTCCATTCTCAGAGGCTCATTTCCAATCCCTTTGATAAAAGAGAGATAAGGATATTTTGAAACCACAAGCATAATTTAACATTTTTTTGATAAAGTAGAGACAAATAATGTTGTGGAGAATTACCATCACTGAAGAGGTGCTTATCCAAAGACTTCATTCTTTGTTTATCTTTCTTTTCTAACAAAGTGAGGATAGCACCATCCTCCTCCAAAAACAGGTATCGAATTTGGAATTATATATTCCCCTATCATCTCATCATCCATTTCCTATAGTCATGGGGATATATCTATTAGATCGGTAGATGATTATTTGGTTCCCAGTGGGATTCCATTTGGGCTGTATTTTGGTGATGGAATATTGACTGATTTCCCCTATATATTCTACAAATCAGGAAAAACTTCCCCTCAGTAATAGTACATTGTTATAAATAAAATAAATGGAGAAAAAAATAGGAATAGAGAAAAAGATAACTTATATCCTTGGGATCAATATAGTCATTTAACTCCTTAGAGGAAGGGTGCTCAAACCCTTCAGTAGCCCTTCATTTCAACATTTCTTACACCCACCCCATGGTAAGAATCATTTTTCCAGTTTCCAAAATAATAATCTCTAGCTACCATATATATATTTTTACCTTGGAAGGATAATTATCAAATAAAATAATTTTTGGGGCTTGAAAGACTACGATTTCTAGAATCTACAACCCAACATGAAGGATAAACAACATATCCAAGGAATCAAAAGGTAAAATCTTCCAAATATAGACTGCCTCTGGTCATACATATTCTGAGGTTTTCCTGACCTTTCGTGAAGGATATTTGATAATGTTTGGTTTCACAAGCTTTCCAACCCTCTCCATCAAATTTGAAGGATGATAAAATGGGTTCTGAGTCTCTTCTTGATGATGATGACTGGAATGTCTATGATTAGAATCCATTGGTGTATCCCTTTTGACCATGATTGGAAGACTATAACATACAAGGGGTTTTATGGGTGATCTCGGGAACTCATCATTTTCACCCTATGAAATAGATGAAGCGCCCTATGATGGTGACAAAACAACTTCTGTAGGTGGACCACCCTTTCTACCTCATTTTCCACACTCAAAATTTGTTACATCTTGAACTTGAGGGATGACCTCTATCAACACTCCCTAAGGATATGATAAAATCCAAACCTTGACATACCAAGAGGTCAAGCTAATAGACGCACCCACTGAAGGTAAGTTGATTACCATTTAATTCATCTCCACAATTGTGAGTATCAAAATTTGTCAGGTCACCATTTGGTTACTCTATGATGGGAAACACCGTAGGGTAGATATGATTATTTATTACTGGAACATGAACTGGAATGAAAATATATATGGAGCATAGGTCTCACAGATTACCTCACCATCAATTTGAGCTACTAGCATTCCATCTCAAAAGGAAAGCATGTGTGATCTGAGTTTGTCTCTATCTTTTCCATCATTAGTAAATGTCTAAGTAGGTGGGTCTCTATATGGGATTAAATTAAACTCCTTGAATAGGTTTAGCCTCATTAAGGTCTCTCTAGGATTCAAGTACAAGGGTTTAATTCTATAAACGACAATAAAAAATGATTGAAACTATATTTAGGGAATATCAACTCCAATTAACATGAAATAAGATCTAAAGTGGGATGTGAACTATCCCCTCATTACTAGAAATGTCCTTGATATTCTGAAAGGTTACTTCTCTATGTGGATATGGAGTAGACATCGATGAATCTGCACCAGGATTGGGGTATCCAACCCTATGTGATTTTTCTCTGCCAGCTATTCATATTAACCAATTTCCCTGGCCACATGCCATCATTGGATTCACAGATAGGAATCATGTATACACTTAACCACATGGAAAATAATCCCCAAAGATGTGTCTTTACAGGTACTCTAGACTTGGGTTTATACTCCCCCTTTTCCAAGGTTGGCTAGAATTTTCCAAGAACGCCCCACTTCACCATCTTGGGACACCCCGTAGGATGTTTTAGGTGGGTATGTTCCCCTTCATCTCCAGGAAAGCACTCATCCATGATTTAGGATGGATATCCCCACTCTGGAAGGGGTCTTCCTTCTTAATTCCCCAAGCTATCTTCAACATCTAGTGCACCCAAATTGAAATCCTTTCAGTGTCATCCCACATCACTCTCAGTGGGATGAACTCATCATGCATATCTCCAAGGTTCATAGCACTAGGGATCATATGGACATCCCACAAGATGATACAAAATTCTCCATGAATCATATGGTAAGTATACATTTTTGGTCTCTATCATCTTATCATCTCGTGAATGAATTCAAAGTTCTTATTAACATGTGTTTGGGCCACCCAAATCGATTCATATATACCCACTTATTTCAAATCAGTTGGAAAGTCAGCAACTATCTAACACACCTAGTATTCCCACATCCACTCAGGTCTAATACTCCCTCTCAAGTAGAGATCCTAGCCTTCCCTCCAACCCTTTGACTGGGCTTTCATGTAATCATAGATTACTGATGGGTAACAATGTGACTTTAATTTAGGCGTGTGTGGTTTCAAATCTAGGTAAACTTGGATATGATGCATGAAAGAGGTTTTGGATGATATCCCTACATTAATATATGCTCCCATTCCTGATATGGTAGTATTAGTAAAGATCCTATAGTTGTGAAACCAGGAAAGAAGAGAATAATTCTACAACTCAGGTATGAATATCTCCTTTAAATAACTGTGGTCATAAAGTGGTAGATAATTACTCCCAGGGTAATCATAATGATACTTCTTTAGATGCATTTACAGATCTGGTAGAGTAGAATCACGTACGCCATAGTAGTCAGGACCTACAACTTTCACTATATCCTCAATATGATTTCCATCTTGTTCATCAAAAACTCTAGTCTTTTGAGTGGTCATTTAACGTTGAAAAAATAATCATGAATTTTATTAGAAAAAATTATTCCTTACCAAAAAGTTTCATAAATGTAGAAATTTGGAAAAGGCATGATCTCATATAGGATATCCATGTAGGTGATCATGCACAAGTCTCTCTCCAAATAGGCCTTGCACGGGTCACTTTCCCAGATATATGTATTGAACAGGTATGTGTATACCTTATATGTGAAAATAGTGCTTTAGCAAAGGAATCTCAAGTGTAAATTCTATGCAGAATAAAAACATGGTGAGACTAGTGGTACAAAATCATGAGGACCAATTGTTGAGATAATCATATCTATTTATAGACACAAAAATCCCATGTTTTTGGACCATGTGTGCACCCCTCCTACACGACCTACCCACATAGATGAATTGGACGGATGACCTGTGTAGATGAACTCCATGATCCAAATTACCTTTTCATCCCTATACCTCAGGATCAGACCCTCTTCTTTCTATTGGTTCCAACACTCGGGGGGGGGGGGGGGGGGGGGTTGGTCGACACTCTGTTTTTCACATGGATGAAAATGTGTTAAAGGAAAATAAAATATGGATAATAAAAGAAGTTAAATGAAGAATGAAAAAGGTCACACCCCTTCTCCAAAGTCACATCACATAGGTACCCCAAAGAAACGTCATTGCACCAGGTACATTCACATCCAATGGCATTGTGAAGGACTAGATAGCCTATTACTTAATGACATCATACTATTTAAATATGAATTAGCCTTTGTAACATACCTTCATTAGATATAACCTTTTCCTAGGGTCTCATATTTTCCTATAAATATGACCATAGGGATCCTCATTTGAGTGATTGAAAATCACAAGGAACTCTCAATGCTTTGATCACCCTAGTCCTTTACCCAGGCCCTGAGAAACCTTCCAGGTAGCTCTCCAAAACCTGAGAGAAGAAAGAATTGTGGAGGGGTGGGGTGGGGTAGTGGAAAAAATTTCCTCCTAGGGTTTGAAATACATAACACCTTTATGAGGAACCATTTCCCCATGGTTGATGAACACTAGCATGAGGTCCCATTACCTGACCAGGGAGTTGCATGAGATACTTCAAGGAACACCTTAGGAAACCTTTGAAGCATTGAGAAAATACTCACCTAGTTGTTTTTAGCAGGTGTTCCATCCTCCAAAACCCTTATATATCATGCATGTCAACCTGCATAAAGCACTTTCATTCTATGCAGGCCTACCCTACATGATGACTCATTGGCTCCCCCAGCCTCTACCATGCATGAGACACTTCTCATACCCTCTTCCAAGCCACCAATGGTAGGGTCCCACTTATTTTGGATCCCTCTTCTGAGATTGAAAAAATTGACACCTCTAAAGAAGCCTCTAGAATTGAAAAACCATGGACAGAGGAACACTATTGTGTCCCCCTTTAGGAAATGCATTCCTTCATTCAGAGGTGTCCCAAACTTTTCCTACTTGACAGGTAGGGTCCTCAGGGTGCATATAGTTATGTATTCCCATGGTTATAAGGACACCGACCCCAGGGGAACTGTTAGGGACTTGTCTATATTGTACATGATAACTAGGGAATTTTCCTTACCTCGTCATTTCTGAGACTAGGGAAATCCAATTCCTATTGGGAATACATGTAATGAGATCCCCCTCTCTTCCCTCTGAAAAAATTTTAGGGCATCCACCCTAGAGTAAACCAATAGTATTTCTTACAGGACATCTCTGGCTTCATTCCTTCCTCCTTATCCATACCCATGGGCCATATCCAGATAGATCAGCAGATGTGACTATCCAGATTAAAAAAATAATAGGGGATATGGGAATTTCAAATCCTTTTCTCTCTATCTTTGGGACTTTGGTACAATGATGGGAGGGAGGTTCCATAGTCCGCTTTCTTTCCCTCTGCCTTTTGGTTTCTACCTCATCCAATAATGGACAAAGAAGATTGAGTGGTTTCCAAAATCTTCCATTTTATCTTCTTTCTCATAGCAATAATGACTCATTTGGGATTAGATATTAGTGGTTATCATGATATTTTCAAAATTCGAGAAAATTTGGGCATCATTCTAAGTGTAGTAACCTACTAAATAGAGGGAATCCTACTTAGGAATATGCACAAAACAAACCTCCTAACCCTCTAGGGTATCCTTCTATATGGTATATTCCCAAAACTCAACCTCAATGGGAAATATACTTAAGTGTAATATGAAATATAATCATCTCAAATGTGCATAATCCACTATGAGAAAAACTCAAGAGGACCACTATAGGCCTGGTTCCTCACAACTGAACTATGTGGGCTTCGATTCCCATCCAAATGGGATACGTATGAAACATCAATGAGGTCCAAATATAACACCCTAAATCAAACATATTTCTCTCTGAGCCACATTCCTAATAGATTATTATTCATCTTAGGAATCCATATCCTTAATAGGTTCCTTGGGACGACTCAACATAATTCACATACAAAACTTTTACTAGGAACCTTTTGCCTAGAAGTCCTTTCTACATAACATTAAACTACATGGTTTGGTCCTTATCATGAGACCTTAAAAGGTATGATGTGTCCCATTAAGTGGAACCAAACTATATTGATTATTATTCCTTTCACAAGGATACATAGGAAGCCTATCCATGGGTATGATACCGACATAAAAAACCATATCTACCAAGATGAAGATTCACTCCAGAGCTCCCCAATGTGTGGATCAAAACCATATTCATAATAATAAATGATTAATGAGTCTTTGATCATTACACAAGACGTTACCATTGATGGATAACCTTAGATACATATAGATACATCCATTGATGAATAACATCATATACCTATAGAAGATTCTAAATTTCATACATGCTAATAGTTCATTATTAAATGAAGGGTGGCCCACATCATACTAGGGAATTAATGAAGGATTAAAAAACATATATTTAATCTATAAGGGAGTCCTATATTATGTAAAATCTCCCTCTAGAAGTGTGGGATGAGACCAACCTCCCAACAACTCGACCAATGTGAGTTTTTATATATCGTTGGACAAGTCTCCGAATGAGTGTATCCCTTTAGAAACCATGTCCATGAGTCGTCATGGATATAGAAACGATGGGTGTTTCAATATCCATGAAAAAAGTATCATTTGAATTCATTCAAAAATAGTGATCTTGACATGAATGATGGAAAAAAATTCAACCCCTACAATCAACCTTCGGGTGACTGATTTTCCTCGAAATCAATCATTCAGTTAAATTTATTATTCAATGATTAATATTTTTTTTCATAATCAAGGAGGAAAAAATAAAGTCAATAAACTATTTAGAAAATAGATTGAGGTATTATAAATTAAAAAAACTTATACCCCTTCTTATGTACATACCAAAAATTAAGCACCATATAGAAAATAAATTAAGAAGCAATGAATATAATATCTAGATATATGTTCATAACACTTTAATGAACATAACCAAAATATTAATAGGGGAACATTTTAGCTAAAAAATATTAACAATAAGTCATTCCAAGGTGTGAAGATATACAATGTTACCATCATTGGAAAGAAACATCAAAATATAAAATGCGTGATTATAACTCATCATAAAGACAAATTAGCTTTTAAATAACCCTTAAACTCAATATGAGATAAATTAGTAAGTTCTTCCTAACAAAAATTATTCAATTTTAATTAAATATATACGGATTTCATCCTATTTATAAGGTAATATGAGAGTAAAGTGGTGTATTCCTATCAAATTGATTACATAGAAGCACTTTGGATTCAAAGGAAGAGAACTCAACCACCACTTTTAGCGAATAAAAAACCTAGAAATAACATAAAATTAGGGATTGGTTTTTTATATGAACTATGCAACTATAAAAGGGAAACAATATATTACCTTTGTATCATCTAAGAAAATCATCCACTCCAAAAAAACCTAGGAAACATTTAAGTATTGAAAAAGACTCAATTTACTAATACTATATTGGAATGTTTATGGATATTGTAAAAATGAAAAATTTGAAGAATACTATTATAGGGGATTATATATTCTAACCTTTATAAGGAATAGACCTCATTGAAGATTCTAGGGCAGTGGTAATTTATCACTAAGAAGGGATGATAAATAAGTGATACACTTTTTTTTTTACAATTAATTTTTAGAAATTAACCTCTATTATTGATCAATGTCTTGATCCACTCACATAATAATTTACATTTAATTTTCAAACACTTCTTATAATATGTGGAAAAAATTTGAGTGGTGTATATATATAAATGAAATGGGATGAGTGGTGTTTATATTTTTAAATTCATTCATGTGTAAAGAGAAATGATGGTTCTATATTTATATTATCATATTAACTTTCAAAGACCTATTAGATACAAAAAATTTCACATCCTATATAATATTGATTAATAATAAAACCATGGAAAGGGAATGTCACTATCCATAACCAACACATTGGATATCCATTGTGACCCCACTCTCGCATCCTTGGCCTCACAGGAATCTAAGAGCTACTGAAATTTAGTCCTTAGACAAAAATCCTTTTCCTTTTTTAGAGTAATTGAAGTAATTATGTAAATGATGAAGCTATAAAGATTATATCAGCATGAGTTCATGTAAAACCATCCAGTTGAGCCTTCTCAAAATCATGCCAAACAAGGAGCCCATTATAGGGATCAAAATATTGCTGCTACTTTTTTTATCTTTAAAAAACAAACTAAGAAATATTTTCTGGTGCTTCACTAACTCCCCAACCTAGGAATATTTAGATTTAAGGAGGCAACTACCAACCTAATAATCTTCATCTTATGAAAAACTATTATTTCATTTTTTTCATGAGACTCGTCCCCCATTTCATTTGGGCATGCCAATATGTTTTTTGGGCTTCTCTTGGAATTATTCATCCCATATCAGGTACTGATTATCGTTAACTAGTAGAAAAATTACATATAGACACAGTTTATAACCATGAAAATAGACCAAAAAACCATGGATATAGTAAATATCCACCGTTTAATTGGTCATGGCTTGAAAAGGTGTGGCTATAGGGAAAAGGATATAGCCACAACTTCAAATGTGTCAATAGTTATATTTCCCTAGTTATAAACCATGGATTTAGACACTACTGCATAGATTTTTTTCCACAGTTTATAACCCTAGTACTAGAACAATATCCATGGTTGATACCATGATAGTAGTTATAGTACCATGGGTTAAAACTATAGATATATCATTCATTTTCTAAAAAAACACCAAATTATACCGCCACAGTTGTAAACTGTGGCCACATCCTCTAGTTTTCATAAAAACAAACACCCCGCATTACACCCCTGCTACACTACATTGAACCCCTACAACACTGAACCCCACCCCACCCCACTGAATACTCATACACGTAAGTTCCCACTATGTACCTAGATCACATACATTACTACCCACATGAATAAAACTAAATAATGAAAGGTGAATTTTAAAATAAATCATAAACTAAAAACTAAATTCCTTGTTAAATAGAGACTAAGGGAAAAAATGATGAGAACTATAGAGTAATAGTGAATATTTTGAATGTAACTCTAACCAACTCACCACAAACAACAATACAACACAGAGTTTGAAAAAATAAACACATACCAAATCCTAGCTAACCCACACAATATCCCATTGTGAATCATATTCATATCAGGCCTAAAGTGATGCAAGTTGATATGCATGTCAACTATAATAATTGGTTGACATCATAGGAATAAGAGAAAACACATTGAGGACATTGACTTCACTTTAAAATTCATAATGTCTTGGAATAACCACAAGGGGAAGTGGAAAAAAATAACCACTCAATAACACACTATTAGGGTATTATATCACTTACAACTAAAAAACCATTTTTTGTGAGGTTCATTTTACAGTTGTGCACTATAGTGACTCCATGATATTGTTTCCTAGGTCAATTCCTAACACAACCCACATATCCAAGGTTTTATTCATTTTCAACCTTCACAAATATGGCTTCCCAAGCTTGTCTCAGTGAATGGGGTTTGTGAAGCATAAGAAAAGATTGAGTTGTAATTAGGGTAAAAACTCACTCAAGGATGATTAAGTGGTTGAATGCATAGTATGGATAAGGTTTTTAGAATATAGGGGGATATATGATGTTCTTTAGGATGGATTGGGTAGTATTGTTCTTAAACTACTTTGTGTGTTTAACCAGTAGTTAATTTGTTTGTTGGAGGTGGTTGTAATTTTCATTTCGATGGGCAGCTTACTTGTTTTCTATGGTACATGGAGAGGGTAAGTCGTGAGATATTTGATTGGGGTTTAGGAAAGGGTTATCAGAATTTGTTTGTGTTGGAGAATAGATGTAATGATTTGGTGGGATATTGGGGGGTTTGGGGCATTGGTTGGGATATGAGGAAATAAATGGTTGGGAAGAGATGCAAAGAAGGATATGAATCAACTCAAGTAGATTTTGGAGGGGTTACCTAGTTTATTAAGGGTCTTAGTGGTGGATTTTTGTTAGGATTGGGTGTCTTGTAGGTGGAACTATGATTGAGATAGGACATGGTCACCAGGATGAAGAATAAGGTTTGTGTTGGGTATTCAATGGAATTTAAAATGTTATTACATGACACCATTGCGAATGATATAAAGATATTTTGTTTCCAAATCCCTTATTTTTTTAAAATTATTTTATATAAAGTGTTTCATTGACGGATGTGCTATCATAGTGTAACTATCGAAAGGAATCTTTTTTCTTTATTGCTTGTGGGAATGCTTTTATCAATGAGTGACCCTATGAATGTTTGGTGTCGTTATGTTTATATACAATTTTGTTGATTTTAGAATGAGATATAACAATACACCATGATTTATCATGGCCCAATAAAGCATGGTTTTACAGGGTTCTATTATAGAGTGAGCTCTTCCCTATAATAATTTATTATTCCCATGTTTCCCATGAAATAGAAAAAATGTTGTGGTTGTGAATATTGCACCATTATCCGTTATTCACTAACCATTGTTGATTTTTTGGCGTATCATTATATATATTATTGTTGCAAGACCTTGAATTTTTGGTACTCATCTAATTAGCTTCACTTTAAATTATAATATACAGTCCCCATATCAATTAACGTACCCATGAAACATGGGATAGTAAATCATAATAGGCTACAAAAAATATTCCATTAATATAAACCATAATATAATATTGTATTCATCAGAAAATAAATAATATTTTAACATGAAAATTAATGAAGTAATTTCATGTTATCATGTACTAACCTGAATACCTTGAATAAAAACCCTACCATGTTAAATCATCAGTGGTTATGTATAATAGTTTAATTAAGAACATAACATAGAATAAAATGGTGTCATTGTTAAAAAAAAATTAGTTTATCCTATCTATATAATAGTATGTATTCCTTGAAGAACTCTTAATATATCAATGAAATATACTAGAAATGAGTATTGTTAATAGAATTGGTCTATCTAATCTATATACTGGAAAGGGTTTATAATTACAATATTTTTCTGTTTAATCCTTTTATTAGAAAGGATTCATTATAACAAAATAAGTAAATATAATTAATAGAATAACATGGATTATTGGTTACACAACTGGTTTATATAATATATTAAACTAACAAAAAGACCCAACATAATATTAGTCTATACAACCCTCTTTTATGAAGAAATATATAGTGAAGGATCATGGAAATACCCCAAATGGCTTATATTGTGACCCCTTAGTTTTTCATTGGTTTCTATGTATGTGAATTACAATCATAATATATTCATCATCTTAAAATAATTTTTTATAACAACATGATTAAGATAGTAATAAAAATAAAATATTTCATATAGAACCTAATCCTTGTACTCTACTAGTATCTATAATATCTAGTATTCCATTATCCTAACTGACATATATCTTGAACATGTCATCCTATCATGTAATGCATTAATAATAATAATATAACCTATCACTCACTAATCAACATAGGCTAACCCTTATATTCCATGATCTAATATATAATCCATAGTAAAGTTAATGGATTAGTTTCACCACTTCATACATGATAATCGATCGAACTTTGATCCATAAGATATATTTAAATTATATACCAATCAGAATAGTCCCCTTTCCTTCTCATCCTTGGTTGTTATATATACAATAGAACATGACCATTTTCATCTCAAGAAAACTACTGATGTCCCGCACATAATATCATCAATTCAGTAATACTTCTCTAGTGGTTAAACCCTGATGGTATATTCCAAAAATTGTATCATTCACCTATGAATGTTAGTGATCCCATAACTAAACCAACCCCTCAGTCGACCCTTAAGATAATTACTAACCCATTCTCATTGAGACACAAAAGGATTCCCCTTACTAGTCATGACTTAAGAGTCATTGTATCTTTCTCAATTGAGAGACCATCTATCAGGGATCTCATTATTTGAAGATTATATTATTTATTCTAGAAGGATATTCAATTTCATGTAATTAATGGATAGACAGTGAGGAAGCACCATATTTCATTTTATTTCTCACTAAATACTAAACCCTTTAAACCATATTACTCAATAAATTTAACATTGAATCTTTAATTGAGTATGGAGATATCAAATATAACTGACCAAGGTGTTTCAATAAGTTCAAAGAAAATTAATTACTTAAGTAAGAAGTGGTGAATTATTCCTACTAAGGAAGTCTATTTTATCTAGTTCAATTTCATAGTGATGTTACTGAAGAGAGTTTCATGTTTTCAAGGATGTATGTTTGTGTTTGATAAAAAGAAAACAAATATTTTCTTTATGATATATATTTTTATGAGAATTATCATTTCATATTTTCTCAAAATTAGGATACTATCATCTCTAAAGTGACGGAAATTTCATTTTCTACTATTGAGTTGGATGAAATTTTCTATTGAACACATAAAGGTAGATTCAGGTTTATCCCTAAGATAGATAATTATAAGTTGTTTATTCTAGATGATGCTATATTAAATCCATTTGAATCCCATAAAATCATGAATATTCTTGTAAAATACCTAAAACTTGAATAGAAGGTCCTTGTTATGTTAATTTTGGCAGGGATTTCTCAAAGCGTAGGGGACTTTGAAAACGTTTTGTTTTAAGAAATGTATTTTCTTTATTTTTTACTAAAATTAGAGAAAGTAAACATGAATAGATACATGTAACATTTCTTTCATAGTTTAGTAAAAATAAATTTATATCCTTATAGTCATGTGCTAATACTTCTATTTGAAAAGGTTAATGTAGATTCAAATTAGCTAACAAAATGTCATCATAGCTTCATTTTATTATCCAATAAACAGAGAATATTTATATTATTCTTAAATAATTCCTTTGAAAATCTAGTGGTTATTAAAAATAATGGAGAGGAGGAATAAAATGATGATGAAATCCCTAGATACTCTCTAGGGAAGAATCATAGGGAAGATTTTACAGTCCCTACATTACCTTTATTAGATGAGGTAGAGAGACCATCCTTTCCTGTTTATGATGTAAGATCTGATTGGGTTAAAGTGTCTACTTGTGAGGAGAAACCTACTATAAATTATGAGATTTAGGCTCTTATTGTTGTAGATGATGATTTTTAGAGTATCGATAGTGAGGAAGAATAGATGTCTAGTATCATCAAGAGATGATGAATGATGCAATTTAATATGTAAGAAATAAAGTGGTTGAGTTTCAACTAGAAGGAGTTTTTTATGTCCATAGTTCAATTATTGATCTTCTATAAAATTTAAGAGAAATACCAAGGATTTTTTAGGATTGTGTTGATAATATTCCATTAATTAGAAGTAATGATGTATTTTGGGATAAAAATATCCCCAATATTTTTATTTATGAAAGTGAAAAAGATGCACCTTCTATTAATGGAAATTAAATTAGTTCGAATACCAATGAACATTTTTGGATACCGAGCTAGAAACTAGTCCATGTTGAAGGATTAGTAAAATCAAGAAAAATAGGTCAAAATACCATTTTAAAGAGCCACAAACAATTTTTATAGAACATACACATTAAATTATAATGAAAACAAGTTTTCAAAACATGAAAAAAATTATGAAATTCAAAATAAAGGGTTATGAATAGGGAACCCACCTCAACCTCAAGTCACACTGCATTTGATGATGAAAACTTGAATTTTTGTTCTGAATGCACATACTTTCACCTTCATAGATATATATATATAATTAAACCTAGCCCCTATGTACATATTCTCATCGCCAAATATACACAAGGGGGTCTACAGATATAAGTTTGTACTATCATAGACCACTTTAAACTTACACACATATTCATTTTTCATATATATATATATATATATTCACACCTAGCCTCAATATATATATATATATATTCATTCTTCTAGGAGTGAATATATATATAAAAGGAGACCTTATATATGTATATGTCTACCTATTCATACACATGTTAGTCGCCTTTGAAAAAGGTGACTTGAATCCACCTCAAAGAGATCCAAAATGTAGTAAATAAATTTTGGGAACCCAAAAATCAAAAAATCCCTAATTAAAATTAAGACAAAGAATAAAAATGGAAGAAACCTTGCCCAAATCATATTTTTCACTCACTTTCTTCAATGGTGGTGGATAGAACCAGCCTCATCATAAGAAACCACCTATAAAGAAATAATGGGGAAGGAAATGAGATATAAAAACTTCTTATATACATGTGATCAGTGTGTCAATTGTACATGATAAATGTTACATGACTCCATAACCAACAATGAACAATGAATATTCATATTGATATATAAATCCCTATATTAAATAACATGATCGTTAATAAAGGTTTTCTTTTAAATGATATACAATTTCATTCAATACATACACCACGAAGTGGCACTACTCAGAAGAAACCTATACCAATGGTTCCAAACCATTGGTATAGGCTCTAAAACCCTTGGTATAGGATATACCAACAGTTTGGGTGGCCATTGGATAATTTAACATCAATATAGACCTATAAAAATGGTTTCAAAAAACCGTTGGTATAAGTGGTCTATACCAATGGTTTTTAAACTATTGGTATAGATAATTAAAAAATTAACCCCTTGCAGGATTCAAACCCTTACCTCTGATTTATATTTCAACGACCTAACCACTAAGGTAACAATTTTTTGGAATGATAATGTGATAAATATGTATATTTATACTTGAATGTAAATTAATTATTGATGTATTCAATGTTATTTTATAAAAATTTTGTTAGAAATCTGTTAACTTATACTAATGGTTTTCCAAACTGTTTGTATAGGTATTTTATATTTTTAGACCTATACCAATGGTTTTAAAATACTGTTGGTATATCCATAACATGTACCAATGGATATTCCAAAACTGTTAGTATATGGTCATATTATTGTTACTATACTAATGATATGGCCAAAATCATTGGTAGAGGGTAATTTTGTGGTACCTATACCGACTATTTTCCCAAAACCATTGGTATAGGTCCAGTTTCCAGTAGTCTGGTATCATGAATCACCAGATAACACAAAACAAAACATTATGGATTTTACTACATCATGACTTATACATTGATGAATATTTAAAATAATATACCACTTTCATGTATGCACCATATGTTTTATTCAAATAATTTAAAATCATTGTGAAATGATTCTATCTCTTTTGGATACAATTTTCATACAAACACCCTAAAAAATTGAGAGAAAATAATATTCTAGAATTTATCCTAATTCTAAAACATGCTATATAACACTACATTCCTTTTTATAATTTAAGAAAATTTATAATTCCCCAATCAATAATTGTATAAAAAGGTTATCCAATTGAAAAACTCATTTCTACCCTAGCTAAAAAGGGTTCTAACATGATCACAATTGAACAAACTCATATATTAAAATGAAAGTGTCCACCATAGGATTTATCTATATGAATCATTTTAATTCTTTTATAATATATTTTTTTAATAATTGAGTTAAAATATACATATAGAGTGTTAATGGATTATATAAAAACTCTTATGTTCTCAATTATCCAAAATAGGCTAACCATTTTGAATAAAAAAAGATAGGTGTCATTAATCTAAGTAGATATGTTCATCACATTTCACTCAACTAAGATGTATTCAGTACATTGGTAAGGAAAATATTCATTATCTTGGATGATATAGTATTTTCAAAAGATGTGTTCAGTCCAGTGGGGTTAAGGTGTCTGATTTCATGAAGTATAGATTTTTTTATCCGAAAAAGGTGAAAGAGAAAGTAAAATATAGAATCAAAAAGGATATTAAAGGTATATGTGAATTTTCTGATCAAAATAAATCTATCAATTCAAATGTTCATGTTTTTGAATATTAAATTAAAATTACTAGTGATATCTCATCTTAGAAGCCTTGATTTCTTTTTCTTTCATCGGAAAATAAAAAATTTATTCCACCAAAAAAACAGATTATAAATCATAATCTTCTCACATATGGAAGGATAATTTTTTAATAAAATGTCGATACCGACATGAGATATATTTATAAAAATAAAAAAAGAACATTTTGTGGAAAAATATTAACATATACCTAAGAATGAGCAGCGATAGAATTCCACAGAGAAAAAAATACCAAAGAATAAGGTTTTAGGGATACTATTTGTGTTTTGGTGTACATGTCCATAAAGCATAATTTTTTTGGTATAATATGTCTATTCCTAGTTTAGGGAATGAGAATAGTGTAAGGGGATGAAATTAATAACAACAAGTGAAGAACTATTTTAGGTATCAACTAACTGAAAGTAATATTGAGATGAATAATAGTTTTGAATGCCTACACAAAAACTATGGATGATGTGGTGGGAATGGAAATATTTCAAGTGATTTTATTGAATTTACCCTATCATAATACAATCATAACCATAAAGTGGGTATAGGGGGTGACATTAGATAAAAATAAATTGATATGAAATGAGGAAAAATATCTATATAGCTTGTTAATATTAATAGAGGAAATGTAGAAAAAGGGGAGAGATTTTAAAATTGTTTTATTTATTTCTGAAGATATTTTGAGTATTTAAAGCAGACATTGAAAATTATTGGGAGAAGAGGAAGAAGATACTGATCTATCATGTTTTAAGAATATTGTGATTTTTATTATTGATTTTCTTAAAATGTTTCTTATTGTTTTTAATTAACCATCAAGAATTTATAAATATTTGGTTGGTGCAACTAACATGTAGTAGGTTCAAGTTAATAAATTTTTATTTCCTTTAGCATAGTAATAAATTTATAGTTGTGTGTGAGTGGGATTAGAACCACCGTGCTCTGATGACATAGTCATCCTTAGGGAGGAAAACTTTGATAATAAACATTTTGTGTTCTAAATTTATATTCAATATTAATTTGGTTGATGATATTACAACTAAATAAGAATAAGGGAATATATGTTACTAAGAAGGAAAAAATAAATAATTCACCCCTCCATCCTCTTAGTATTTACCATCAGTTGTTCGAACATTTTGAGAATATATAATAAGGTATGGTTGTAGGCTATTCCTTGACCTGCGTAAACGTGATACATGGTTTACAAATTAAAGTATATAAAAGAAATTATCATATTAAAATCGACTTTAAATTTAAATAGATCATATATATGGACTTACTAGAGTCATCCTCTAAGTCAATTCCACTGAGGAAGTTCCAACTCTATTAAATATTACCTACAAAAAAAATTATAACCCAATAATAAACATCCTTTTAAACTATGGTATAATAATAATATCATAATAATGACAGTAAAATAATTAAAAACAATAGTACACGAAACAATAAAAAGTTCAATTTTATCAAAATAAAAAAATAGGAAGAATCCACAAAAACCCACTAACATGAATGATCAAGTTAACTTTCACAATTGTATCAAATCTAAGAAATAATAAAAATGAAATTATAGAAAAGGAATTATCATATGATATAGGTTTTAATCTAGTATTAGTGGTTGAAGTAAGAATCTAATTAAAAAAAGTAGTTGAACCATAAACTAATAGTTTATATATTTTAGATGAACTCGTTCTTTGGCTCCATTTTGGATAATTCTATTTTGGTTGATTTTACAAAATGTATTATTATATGTAATAATTTAGAAATTATATAAATGAATCTATAATGTGAGAACTACTTGTAGTGTGATAAGCGATATAAAATGGCCATGATATTCAAATTAGTTAACTTATAATGTATTAGTAAAAGGAAACCAGTATGAGTAATTAAATATTGGTATTAAAAAATATCTCAGTATTTGTTTAATTTTTTCAAAAATAAATTAATTGTAGAAGTGTATTCATTACTATATTGGTAACTCTTAAAATATAGATATTTTCAGAGATGAATATGTAAGATGCCTGTAGTGGATATACATAATTCATAAAAAACAATTGAAAAATTCATATAAAACCTATGAAATTTTCATATAGTTATTAGGTTATAATAATTCAAATATAAATAGGGGTGAATTGTATCTTTTCAATAATACTGACAGATTCGGGATTCGAATTCACTTTTCAATTTATGCAGATATGCAACATTTTCTTCTAAAATAAATATAAGAAGTGGATAAACATAAAATAAGAATACATTAATTTTCATAGTGGTTAGGGGTAAAAATATCCCATAGCCCACCCCACCAACGCTCTCTCTGTGAACTTGGTTAATTTCACAAGAATGGTCCTCTTATCATAAGACCTTAAAATGAATAATTGAGTGTAGACAGTTGAAACCTTTACAACAAGGCTAAACAAATCCTTATGGTTCTTTTACAGGGAACCGAAATAACCATATCTTAGTCCAAGAAGCTAACACTCTACCATGACTAAGTCCAAGTAGTAGAAACTCCAATAAATCAAAAGAGTTTGATTTTTTGAATGGAATAGGTTGAACATCAAAGTCGAAAAAGCAACTGATAGAATACAGATCTTATTCCTCAAAAATGAATGTCTTAAAGAAAGAATAACTTTTAAGAGATCCTGGTTACAAATGATCTTAAATTATACAGAAAAAGAGAACCAGCAATAGTTTCACAATAGTATGAGGTTGAAATATGTGGATCTTTAAAATTATATCAGCTTTTATAAAATAACAGAGTCTATCATTTTATGTAATAAATATTTAAAAATATATTCAAAAAAAATATGCAGTTTTTAAATCTAAAATGTATAACTCTAAAATATAATATATCTAAGTGTTTTACATGAAAGTGATCTGATCATATATATTCAACAAAAGGATTTTATTTCAATTGAGTAGATCCAAAAATGTCACCTGATAGATCACAGATATTAAATATGAATTATTTAAAAGAGTTGTAAAATCCCTTAGGAGTAGGAGTGGTTTGATCAACTAAATATGGTTCTTTGAATCAATTATAATGATCCTTTGAATTGGTTGTATAATATCTTTGAATAAACCTTTATTTATATCAAAATCATTTCAAAAATCTTTGATAAAATCATGTATTTAAAATCTATATCATTGAATAGTCAAACGTAGTGTTCCTCCATGTGATGAAAAAATATCAAACATAAGGTTGATCATAAATGTAGGGTTGATGTACCCTATATGTTATTTATCGAATGTAGGCTTCCTTACTTATGTTGGGTTGATTAACAATAATTTCCCTTCTTATAAATGTAATGTTCTTTCCAAAAATTGGGTTTATGAACCATACTTTCCATCAACTTAGGGTTTATGATCTATACATACTATTCTAAATGTAGGGTTTATTCCTTATGTTATGCTTACCAATGTAGGGTATGAACAATGCTTCCAGAATACATTAAAATATATTATAAACACTTTAATGAATATTACATATCGATTAATAATGTGAATTTAATTCCAAAATAAATATGTAAATTAATATTAATTTATTTAAATTAACTTAAATTAATATCATCCCTAAAACTAACAAGTATATTTTTGACTGTCCAAATCAATAATATTTATAGAGTATTATTTAGACAAAACATACCTAAAAATCTCCCCCGTTTTGATTATAAAAAACCTATAAAGTAATTTATAAAAAAATATAAGATTTTGTAAACACTAAGGAAATAATATTTTTAAAGAAAATACTTGAAGATTTGAAAATTAATTTTTCACTGCATTATTTATATTTCACATTATTATTTCTATATAATAAAATAGGATAAAATAAAATAAAAATAGACATTCTCTTAAATCAGAAATGTTTTGTTTACCCAATTTTCTCCCCCATTATGTGATATCAAAAATAAATTATTTAAAAATGGATTAAAACACATTCAATTTTTCATATATAAAAAATGAATGTTATAGTGTACTTGGTATAAAAATTAGACACGTTTTCTAGCAGTTGGGATAAGCATAATATAAAATATAGAAATAACATAAAGAATATCAAAAATCAATAGAATTTTTATTAATATGAGTTTAAAAATACATGAGTATTTTGTATTGATAAATTTTTTTAACTAATATGGATCATATATGGTGAATAGTTTTTATTCGGAGAGGTTTTTGGTTCAGGAAAAGCTTGAGCAGCCTGAGAAATATCATTCAACTCTTATAAATGACCACGTAACCTTTCTGAAAGATTTTTATCCAACTTCCTTATCAAAATTATTGAATCCCAACTCACTTTCAAATTTTCAATCATATTGACATTGAAAAATTCATGTATATTTTCCTCTTTATTCAGAAAATGAAAAATCATATCAGTAAACTGATTAAAAAGAAAAATTATTCCAAGTTCAATTAATGTCAAATTTTCGATAAGATATTTTTTATTAATCAACACACATGTAGAGGTGATATATTACAATTGAGATACTGAATCCTTTCATTTATTCCTTCCATCATAGAATTTATTTCTTGAAATATTATGATTAAATCTCGTGACATTGGCAGTGCTGAAGAAGAAGATCTTGATGGACTGAGACTCCCTTTTATTAATTCAAACTAACTTTAAAATACCATTTTAAATCTGAAAAATATATTTTGGAAACAAATTATAATACAAACATTCCAAACTGATCCAACATATCTGTCTTGAAAGAAAAAAAATCTATTTTGGAAATAGAATTTTCTCTGAATTCTTGAAGTTGATTCTGAACAGATTCTAATTACAATATTGGAGAATATGAATTTCTTAAATCTTTTAAAGATTTCTAAGAAGATTCCAATTTTTTTTGAAGACTAGAGTTCTCCTCCTGTACCTTGTTGAATTTGATAACCAAGTCTTCTATTTGTTTTTTCAGAGAGTCATATATTCCTTCATTTGGAATCTTTGACTTAGTAGCTACTTCTACAATAGTTAAAGACTTAATTGAAGTATTTTCACATAAAAAATAAATACCATCAAGGACTTATTTCCTTTCCCCAAAATAGATGATGTTCATGGATTTTCCAATAACAGAGATAACCTGAAGCTCAACAATTTTAGTAGTTTTAGTTACTGATTTTTGGGCTTTCTCTTCTTCTTGAGAATTTTCTATTTGTTGATCTGATTGATGGGAAACTGTATGTTCTTTAATTTTACATTCATCCTATTGTTCTTAAAAATTATTTGTTTCTCCCAAATGAAATCTTTGAGTCTTATCAAAAAGTTTATGTGTTTCTCCCTTTGGATCCTCATGGTGAGGATATTCTCTAATCATGGACATTGTATTGAGTTCCTTAATGGATAATACTTCAAAATATTCTTCATCAAGATCTGTAGTGTCATAATGAAGCTTTATTTTAGCAGGTTCACTAACACCTTATATATTAGATTCTATAAATTCTTAATTTCTTAAACATATAGATCCAACAGACCTGAGATGTCCTTGCTCCCCTTAAGCCACAGGACCCAATTCTTTTTGATCGATTGCAATCACTGGAAAAAATTCACCTGTAACAACCCTGCTCTTTATTTCATATTTAGACATGATTTATAATGTAAAATTTCATCTAATACAACCAAGAATATCGAGAGGTCTAGTGTCTTTGTGTATTAGGAACATTAAATGACAACTTAACACCTAAAATACAACATCTTTATTGAAAACTACTTTTACATGACCACAAAATTCTTTTGAACTTAGCATTACATGGGATAACCTAAGGATATATATAATAAATTGGTGAGATATAAATCCTAGTAAGGGAGTAAAAAAGGGATAACATGAATAACACAATACATGATAGGCAATAAACATATCAATGGATAATAAGGAAAAAACATGAACATAAAGTCATGATATAGCATGATTATCATAACATGGAAATGTGGAAAGAACATAAAACACTACATCATAAACATAAAGGAATCAAGTAAAGCCATGTCCCAAAATGGTGAAAAATGTTCTAAAAGGAACCAGGTAAGCCCCTACTCCAACATGACGTATCATGATACTAAACATTACCCAATGCATTAGAGCGCTATTAGGGGGAACCCTTCATGAACATTTTGATCTCATAGTTAAGTGTGCCATATAGATCATATTACATGGATTCATCAACATCATCATTTATTACAAGATAAAGGAATGTATAATACATATATGAAATTATATAATCAATAAGTATATGTTCATAAAGGTGAATACCCATGATATAGAAATGGTCATGATATTCACTACCTGATGATTTGGGCATGGAAAATCACGGTGAAATTTCGGCAGCATAACAACATCACATTGGGATTCATAATATGGTTTGATGAGAGATAAAGGGGTATCTCTTCATTTATACAAGAAATGGACAGTAAGGGGATCATTGAGCATAATATCCCAATATATGAAATGTAATTTGAGATGCATAATATAAGAGAAATGCATGAATGGAAATGGGGAGAGAGAAATTCCTTTCAGAATATCAGTATGGTAATGGGTGTACATGGGAGGCATTAAGGGGACTGAAAGGGGTATCACATCATTAAAAAATAACAAGGAAAGTATGTTGGAGGTTCTAAAACATACCCCTTCATTTTTAATTTAAAAATGAAATGGTATAACAATATAAAGAAACTTGGAAAAAATGAGAAAGGAAGGAAAGTGAGGATCCCTTACTTGGATGTGTGATCCCAAGTGCTTGGTAGAGGATTCTTGGGAGCTTAGCGGCACCTTGGGGGAATCTAGGGAGTGAATATCAGATTCAAGATGATATTATAGGAGTTTTAGTGAAGAGGAATGGGTTTTTGTTTAGGATTATATAGGAAAAGATGGGGGAATTGTTTATTATTTAGGTTTTGGACACTACCCACTAAAATAATCAAAACTACAAACCAACCAATGGTTTTTGCCCATGGTTTCTAAAAAATAAGAGTGGAAAACATTATTTTATATGGAAAATGGATGAAGAAATTAAAATAGCAGCCCTACTTATGTGGAGGTGAGTCACACCCTCAAGTAAATTAATTTAAAATCATATAATATATTTTATATATTGAAGGATTAAATAAGGCATTAAAAATATGTCAAATAAATCTAAAATCCTATTATTTTAAAGTGAAAAAATATATTTTTTATAATATCCCTTTTATGGTATTTATTACATCACTATTGGGTCATTATGATGTCATAAAACACATAATATATTTATATGTTATTTAATGTTTACCAAAAAATTAGACTCTCAGAAAATTAGGAAAAATTCACCATTGGATAATTTCGAAATCCTGATTCCAAAAATTATACTCATTTTATATAAATAATTTTCTTAATATGTGAATTTTAATTTTTAAATTGAGAACTGACATTTATTTAAAATTTATTAGTTTTGATAAAAATACTTTTGAAACCTAAATAAAAATTACAGTTGGCTTCATAAAAATTATATACTCATTTATTATTTATAAAAAAAATTATAATAATATCTTATTAAAATATTAAAATTTTCAAAAATACATTAATTCCTTAATATAAATTATTTAATTAAAAAATACACTTTGTGTTTTATTGTATAAAAATATAACTCTTATCAAATTTATTACCTAATCATTTAAAGATAAGGAACTGATATAATCATCATTTATATGAATTGTTTTTATTATATTATTAATAAAAACCATATTTTTATATAATAATGTATGTATTTCTTAAAAGTTCCATTTTTCCTAAAAAATCAATTTTTCAAATTCATTATTTTTTAAGAAGGACTATTCTCATAAAGGAATTGAGGGAATAAGACTTTTATTTATAGAAAGGGATTTAAAAATAAGTAACTTATACATTGTTACATAACCACTTATAATACTTGTATAAGACCTAAGGGTAAGGTGTGTGATGGTGATATACTCTTGGGGAGGCTTAGATGACATCACCTGGGTGGTAATCTCTATTAAATTGAACTTCTCCCATAGGCGATTCTATTCAAGCTTAACTTGTTGAAACTCGGATTGGGATTGGTCAAGAGTGAAGCCCAGTGACACTACCTCCTTTCTGAGCTCTGACAAATGAGCTTCGTACGACCTGAGTCTACTAGATGAGGCCATCATCTCCTTTATTTTTGTTGAAAGGATTTATTAAATCCTTATATTTATATTTGTTGGGAAATAATTTTTCAATGAATATATTATCAGTGGTAATGATACATAACGTTCATTTAAATCAAACTGGATATAACAATTACTTTTTAAAAAAGTGAATGTGTTTTCTATATCTATGAGACATTTAATTGAAATAAAGAGAAGTTTATTCATAAATGATTGGGTCATTACAACCTCCCCCCACCCATCAAATTTATCCATTGAAATATCCTTTTTAAACAATAAAACAGATGAGGGTAACTCTCCTCATCACTTCCTCTGGTTCCCATGTTGATTTTTCAAACTTGTGGTTTCGTCACAACACCTTTATGAGGGGAATAATCTTATTTGGTAGAACATTTTATCTATGATCTAAGATCTTCACCAGATTCTATTCATAGAATAGGTCATTCACCAATGGTAACACCTCATGATTGAGTACATTTGATGGGTTAGGTATATACTTCCTTAAGAGTGACACATGGAATATATCATGTACTTGAGACATGTTCTGTGGGAGTCATATTCGATTGGCCACTACTTCAATGAGACCAAGGATCTCAAAAAGGATGACGTACCTTGGAATAAGATTTCCATTCTTCCTAAATCTTATAACTCTATTACATGGAGATATGAGAAGAAATACCATTTCAAACTCTAGGTCTCATCGATAATTGTCAGCATCGCCCTTTTGTCAACTCTGAGTTTCTCTAATGGGTTTCAGGATGGTCTTAACTTCTCCAACATTTCTTTGAACATTTATGGACCTAGAATTTTTTACTCCACAACTTTATCCCAACATTCAAGTGTTCAACATTTCTTACCATAAAAGGGCTTCATAAGGATCCATTTGGATGCTTGAGTGGAAACTATTCTTGTAAGAGAACTCAACCAGAGGAAGATGTTAATCTCATCATTATTTGAAGTCTATTGAGCATGCTATCAACATGTCCTAAAGTGTTTGGATTGTCTGGTCAGATTTGTCATCAGTTTGAGGATGATAAGCCATATAAAAGTTCATCTCAGTATTCAGATCTTTTTGGAAACTATTCCAGATCTTAGAGGTGAATATTGGATCTTGATCGGATATAATTTATTGTAGTACACTATACAACCATACCACTTCACTGATGTATATCCATTCTAGTTGATCCAATGAGTAATATTATCAAATTTCAATGAAGTGTGCAGTATTTGTAAGACAATGCAAAATAACCCAGATAACATTATTTTATTTAGATGTCTTCAGAAGTCCAGTGACAAAGTCCATGGTGGTGTTCTCATATTTCCATGTTGGTATGGGTAATGTTTGAATCATCCCCTTAGACATTCGCCTCTCATCCATCACTTTCTAACATATCAGGCACATTTATGTATATTCAGATATCTCCTTCTTCATGTTATCTCCCCAATAATGCTATCATAGATCCTGATACATCTTTATGTTTCCAGGGTGAATGGAGAAATTTGAACAATGTGCATCATCCAAAAGTTATTTCTTTATCTCCATATTTGATGGAACACGTAGTCTTGACCCAAATCCCACAATTCCTTCTTCATTAACATTCAACTCCAAGGATTTCCCTTTTTTGACAGCTTCCACTTTCTTTTGAATTTCAAAATCAAATTTTTGATAATCCTTTAACCTTTCCAAAAGAGATGGTTTAGCAATCATTTGTGAAATGATTGATGATGTTCCGATATTTATGATTCCCATGTCCATCTTCATAAAATATAAGAATATTGAATCCTTTTAAATTCTCATCAATGATAAAATCGCTCGGTCCTTTCAACTTAGATCATCCCCCACCTTGTTAGCTTTCCCCGGGTGGTAATGGATCGAGAATTTGTAATCATTGATGTGATTATACCATATTTATTGGAACATGGTCAACACTTTCTCTGTGAATATATATTTGATAATTTTTTGATTTGCATATATTTCACACTTTTCCATAAAGAGATAATTCCACCATATTCCCAATGCAGTGATCATAAATTCCAACTCCAGATCATGTGTGGTAATTATTTTCTCATGATTTTTCAACTACCTTGAGGCATAGGTGATGACTTTTTCATTATTCATTAACACACAACCCATTCCCTTCTTTGAAGCATCACTGAAGATTATGAAATACTCCCCACTTATAGGTAGTGTGAGCACATGGGTAGGGATAATCCTCTTATTCAACTCCATGAAACTTTCTTCACAATTATCATTCCAAGAAAAATTCACTCCCTTCCAAGGTAGCTTGGTAAAAGGGGTTGAAAATGGTGAGAAATTTCCCATAAATCGATGATAAATTCTAGCTAACCCTAGGAAGCTATAGATATCTTCCATAGATGTAGGCCTCTTCCATCCCTCAATTTCTTTTGTTTTGGAAGGATCCACAGATATCCCATTTATTGTGATGATATTCCCCAAGAATGAGACTTCCTTCAACTAGAAATTACACTCTCTTTACTTTTCATAGTGCTTCTCCTTTCACAAGGTCTCTAATATAATGCTTAGATAATCCTCATGCTCCTCCTTGGTTTTGGAGTATTTTAGAATATTGTCAATAAAAACTACCAAAAAAATTTCAAGGTAATATCTAAAGACTCTATTTATTATATTCATGAAGATTACTGGAGAATTAGTGAGTCTTAAAGGCATTACTATAAATTCATAGTGCTCGTACCTTGTATGAAAAACAGTCTTGGGGATATCCTCTTTCTTCACCCTTACTTGGTAATATCCCAACCGTAGATCCACCTTGGATAAGTATTGTGTTCCACGTAGCTCATGGAACAAGTAATAAATTCAGGGAAAATGATGATTTTTCTTTATCGTGATTTTGTTGAGCTCATGATAATCAGTGAAAAGGGGTATTGACCCATCAATTTTCTTGATGAAGAGGACTGGTTCACCCCATGGTGAAGCACTTGAGTGTATAAACCCTTTATCTAGATTCTCATGTAGTTGTTTTTTTAGCTTCTAAAGATCCAAAATAACCATTCTATATGAAGTCTTGGATATTTTCAACACCCCAGGTATGATATCAATCAAGAATTCAACGTTTCTTCTAAGAGGAAGACTAGGAAATTACTCGAGAAACACATCAGTGAATTCCATTACAATAGGCATGTCTATGAGGATGGTTTCTTCCTTAGAATCAATCATCTGAGAAAGATATGTGTGCTCATAGGGAATTAATATCCATGCTGGAGATGATGGTTCTAAAGAAGATTCATCCTCCACCTTGCACTGATATATAATCGGGGGTCGATTCACCATGTGAAGAGCGATTTACCTCTTGCGACAATTTATGCGGACTCTATATAGGTAAATCCAATACATGCCAAGAATTGCATAAAATTACACCAAGGTATGTATGATGAGATTCTCTAGGATTTTCAATCCACAAAGTGTGACAGGGGAGGAGTTATATGCATGGGATGCTATAATTTCCCCATTTTCCATTCTCGCCAACATCTCTACTTTAATGATTTGTGGTGTTGTTTGGATTGTTATACTAAAATTTTGGGATATAAAAGAATGTGTAGAAACAAAATAAAAATGTACCTTCACTATTCTTGAATGAAAAACTAGCATACCTATCACCACTTCATTATTGGGATTTACTTCAGTGGTAGTGATGGAAAAATCTCGCCCTTGCTGGCTTGGAGGGTGTTGGTTTCCATTGAAAACCTTTGTCTTAGCACACTGGTTCACAATGTTCTCTGGTTATTTGTAGTTTTAGAAATGAACAATGTGTTGAGGATCGAACAGAGTGTTCCTTTCTTCTGTCACAGTAGCAGGGTTTTCTTATTAGTAATTGCTGGCTTTGTGCCCTTCCTTCTAACACCTAAAGCATTTCCTCATCCCCTTCTGGAAATTTCCAAGATTCTTCTTTATGTACCTTTGATAAGTGGGATGATGTAATTTCTCTACACCATTGGATTTATCCTTTGGACCACTAGAATATAATCCCACTTTCCACTTCTTATCACCATGATATCCTTGATATTCTTCGATCTTCATCTTGACTTTGAGGGCACATCGGACAATCTCCTCAAAGTTTTCATAGTTGTAGATCACTGGGTTTTCCGTAGGCTAGGTTTTATCCCACCAAAGAAGTCTTCAAACATGAATTCAGGGGTAACAACATAACCAGAGGCGTATCATGCATGTCTAGTGATGTTTTCCTCATATTTACCAACATATTCATCATTATATTTCTTGAGTTCAAGGAAATACCATTCCATGTTAAGATAGAGGGTGAGGGGAAATATTTATTGAAAAAGATTTTATAGAAATCCTTCCATACCATAATCTTGATTTATTCCTCACACTTCTTATTTTTTATCAATGCCCCCATTTATCTGCTTCACCCTCCATATGATAAACTGCCAGAATAACCTTCTCTTGTTCAGAATATTGAAGGATAGATAATATTCTCAATTGAGTTGATCCATTGTTTGGAGATTGAGGGATTGACATGTACTATCATTTAAGTTAGTCAAAGTTTAAAATTTATACTCCTACTAACTACTGTATATGTGGAAAGTAGGGTTGAACCCACAGGGAAGGTAAATTTGGCCACTAATCTTCTAAAAAACTTGGAAGCTCCACTGTTGTTAGTAGCGGAGTGTATTTTATAATTGTCACTTTTAATATTTTGTTTATTTTTTTGTAAGTATTAGAGTAAGAACATATTTCAAAACATGTATTTAAACTAGATTATAGGTAGATACAGTTGATAACATGGAATAACAGAGATATAGTAAAGTGATAAAAGGATACTATATTATAATTCTCAGGAAAAAATATTCATTCTACTGTTTTTAGAGGTGTTTCAATTCACTTAACAGTCATTGAAAAGTTCCATCATAATAGTATGAATTACCTTGCTCTCTAGGAGTTAATTCACACAAGACTATCTATTCTAGAGTTATCCACTCTAAAATAAATCATCTGTGAACAGTTTGAAATTTAACAATAGGACGAACTCACCATAAGTCCTGAAGTATTTAGAGTTTATCATCTTTTGAAAAGTGTTTCCATGATCAATCTCTCCAATTAAATGTAAAATTTTTAAAATTAAATTTAGATGGCACAAACAATCGAATGAACTCAGTATCTATCTCACAGATCAATACTGAATACATTAAAATGATAAAGTGAAATGAGAATTTAATGATAACCAGTGGAACTTCAATATATCCCCGAACTAAAGACTTATCTAGAAAACATGTATACTAACATAACAGTAATTTAAGACATGATAAACAGAGTTTAATAATTCAAAAACAAGGGAAGTCAAACTCCCCGAAAGATACTCTGCTCCTACGCTCCTCCAGCTCCAGGAAGTGGTTCCAGAGTTGCCCTCTACACTACCTATGTTCAGAACAGAATCCTAAAATGTGTTGAATGAATGTCCGTCTCTAATGAATTTCTTCCCCCCTCTCTGAATCTCATTGCTACTCTGCTTTATATATCAACTGTCACCTACTATTCGTCACCGCACAATTCCACCAACTTCAAAATCTCTTCACAAATGCACCGCACAACGTGCGTTTTTTTGTGATTGGCACATCGTGATAGTTTTTCTCACGTAACTAACTCCAGGTGAGTTAGTTGTGTGAATATGGACATATACCCATCTCTCTAATGAACCTTCATAAGAAAAAAACACACAGAACAATTAAAAAAAAGAATAAAAAAATCATTAGTTTATTATAAAACTTAAAAGATTTAATAATGTTATTTTTTAAGTTATTGATTCTTAAATTTATTAATTTTTATTAAAATTTTATTATTATTAATAAATTAAATAATTTACTAATTTATGTTAATTAGAATAGTTTATTCTAATTTTATTTATAAATTATTAGTAATAATTTTATTAATAAACATAGTATAATTTTATATATATAAAACATAACATCAAAAAGATAGTTTGTTTATTTTAATTTAATTTTGAAGTAGTTATTAATTTAGTTTAATTAAAGTTTAATAATTAATTCTATTTTATTAAAACTAATTATTTAATATTTATTATTTATTTAAAACTCAAATTATTTATAATTTAAGTTAAATTTTTATTATTACTATTATTATTGTGAAATATGTTTTAATTGTAATTTACTTTTAATTTATTTATATTTTTTTAATTAATATTATCTCTTTCCCCCAGGTATTCTTCATGGCACAAGCAAAAGAAAAAGGGGGATTTATAGCTTCTGGTTTTCTTCCCGAAGAAGACCCGCGACTGCCTTGACTCCTCTTCTCCATTGAAGTGCACAATCACTTCGACGACCCCTCAACTTCTTGGAAGCTCAATGTAGTGACTCTTCCAAGCGCCACAACTCCTGTTCGAAAACGGACTCCTCTGACTCCGCCCCTAAACAGCGGCAGCTGTTCTGTTTCTCCAGATCCAGGTACTGGTGACGGCATGGACTGGTTCATGCTCAGCTTGAAGTCTTTTGTGGTGCATAACTTCTGATGTTTGGGGTTCAAATGTAGCAGGTCAACTTTGATTGTGAGTGAGCCTCCTTTACATGATGGTGAGTTACTTCTCCTATTAACAGTGGAGATCGGACAGCAGTTCAAAATAGGTGGTGTAAATCTCAATTTCATCATGCAACGGTAGTTCCTCAAGTGACTTTGGTCTAGATCTGTAGCGGTTGCGAATGCAGAAAAGAGGTCTCTTAGAGCATTGGTGAACCCTCTTTTTTCATCAGCAAGGCAGCGGTGTATCCTCCCTCAACAGTGGCGGTTTGAGCCTTTGATTGGTTTTTGATGAATGTGAGTTGAGGAAGGAATCAGTAGATAGCATGAAGGAGACACTGGAATGGAGTTTGTTGTGGTAGGGGAAAATGGTAGTTGAGGAGATAACAAAAATAATCAGTGATAATGAAAAGAATCGGTGCTGGGGTGGCATTGGTGGAAGTGAACACGATCGCAGGAGGGTGAGATGGAAGTGTGTAACGGTGAGGAGGTTACCGATAGAAATAAAAGAAAAGGGTCACCGATAGACCCAGAGAAAATAAGGTTATCGATGGTTTAAATATAATTGTCACCATTACAGTAAAATAGAGGGGTCACCGTTAGAACAAAAGGTCACTGGTAGGCATAAAAATAAGGTTACTGATATACTTAAATGAAAGCTACCGATAATCGGAATAAGGTCACCGTTATGAAAAAGGTCACCAATGGATGAATAATCTGCATCGTTAACATTAAAAAAACTTATAGTAAGACAAAATAATTAAAACTACATACATTAAACATAAAATTAAAACTATAGTTAATTAAAATTAAAAATTGCAACAAAGACTATACAACTTAAATTAAAAACAGAACTATCAAACTTAAAGCTTAAAAATTACAATTCAATTATTAATTGATAACACTTAAATTATAAACTGGATAATTGATAAGCTAAATTGATAAAAGTCTTAAATTAAAAATAATTAAAGAATCTATAATAAGTGAAAAAGGATAGCATCGGTGACCCAATAGGTCACCGCTGGCTCTTCTCTACCTCACCGGTAGACTAAAAACAAAAATTAGTGGCTTAATAATTTAACTGCAAACTTAAGATTAAATAATTAATATTTTAAAACTCTTAATTAATTAATTAATCTACTATTTGAATACATAAAATTAAAAGCGAACTAATTTATTTAATTATAACTAAAATTATTTACTTAATTATTTAGCAGGATGGTAAAACATATTATTAAATAATGTTAAAATATTTTAATGAATCTATATTAAAGAATAAAATATTAAAATAAAGTGTAAATAGTAATACAATGATTAAATAGTTGTTTATAAAAATGTTAATTTACTAAAAATTCAAGCAGATTTTAATTAACCAAATTAATTAAGAAATAATTAAATTAGAAAACTAAAGTAAGATGAAAAATTATTAATTTAAAGACTAAAAATACATAATTAATTATAAAAATTGATTAATTAATAAATTTAACTATAAAAATACAAAAGTACAACTATTTAGTATAAAGTGCTTAAAAAATTAATTAATCCATTAAAAATTAAGTAAAAAGATGTGGAAAAACTATGTAAAAATAGAGCCACATAAAATTCCCCCACACTTAAGCATTGTTTGTCCTCAAACAATCCCATGTTTTGTAATCTTTGAAAAATAGTAAAGTATTTATTATTTTTCTTAAAACTATAGCATGTCCTGCCATTTGAAAATAGAGGACTAAAAATTGATTTAGGCTTTATAAAATAAATTTTCAGATCAAATCTTGCCTAAAACAAATACTCAAGGGTAATTAAGAAAGCAAAGACCTTCCATCAAAGAAGATTCCATGCCTCATATGTGATACAACTTAATGACTCATTTCAATCCAAGATAAAGTTCTAAGTACAAGAATGACAAGAGGTAAAATATCAATAGAATTAAAGCCTTAACCGAGGAACTTTTTACTTTGATAGAATTATGGGTTCCAAAAATAATTAATTAATTTTTTTGGATTCAACTTATTGATACAACCTAAATGACTCCCATATAAAGCTATATACCCCTTATTAATCTAGCATTCATCATTCCCCTCACCTTAATGAACTCATTTTTTACCCTAGACACTTTATTTATTTATTCCAAGCCATGTATCGTTGTGCTAAGAATTGTGCAATGCACTTATTCAAGGTGAATAGAGGGATTAAAGTTAACATAAATGCACCCAGCATATATGGTCTTAGAGACTCACTGTGGGATCCTAGATTCCCAAATTACTCTAGTTTCAGAAGTTTTATATCAAAAATATTATATATTGGCTCATTAAGATAATTACTTAAAATAAATAACAAATAAGTGTGTCCCCTGGGATCAATTCAAACTTCCAGTTCCAAGAATGATGAACAAAACTCCACTAAAAAATCACCCATTTCATTCTCAAAAATAATTCATAAACCAAAATTTACATTAAATCACTAATTAAGATCACTCAGCAATCATCCAAACTCATTAATTTCATATTCAGATCAGTTCTTAACTACCAATCAAAGCACTGTTCAAAGGAAAAACCCAATTGAGTATAGTGTAAAGCTTAGAAATATAAAATAATTTTGAAAAATTTTAACCATTTTTTACAAAAAGTTTGAAGTTAAGTGGGAATTGATGATATTACATTTAAGCACAGTTTAGCACATTCAATAATTGACCCCTCCCCCACACTTAAAACCCAAATTTTTCCCCAAAGTTTACTTCTAAATTGGAGAAGAACAATTTTACATTTAAGGTTCAAAACATATTTTCAATTTATCAGATTTATGACATGTATAAAGGGTCTCAATAAAACTTAAAAAAATTTCTTTCCACAAATAATAACTTATAAATAGGTTCACAAGAAAGTGTATTCATTATAATTTAAGTTCAATGACACAGAGTTTTCATTGAAGTCCAAATATGGCATGCAACTTATGGGTGTAGAGTGAATAGGGTGTAGCAATCTGAAATTTTTTGTTCAAATGAATGTTTAATATAACATAAAAATGCATTCTAACATCCCTTAGAAAAACAATTTTAATAAAAAGCACAACAACCAGGAATCATGTACCCCCCCCCCCCACATTTAGTTTGTAACAGTGAAGATTTTATGAACAATGAATTTCAGTTCAAAACAACAGGCACATGCAGTTTTTTATACAAGAAAAATTTCATTCCAATAAAAGTAGAATTTAAAACATATGAAGAATTTTTTATGTTTTAGTAGAAAGGAATGCAGCGGAATTTTATACATTTCAATCCATGCAACAGAAATTTCTTTACACATGTAGTAGAATTTTATACAAGCATAATTTTCTGGGCAAGAAAAACATGCATCATATTTTTTTCTAAAGCATTAAGGAGCAGAATAATGAAATTAAAATTAACAGAAAGATACTTCCCTAACTAGATTCTCCATTACTCCTTCAGCATGGAAATTCCACTCCTTATATGACAGCAACAACAATATCTGAAAAATCACAAGGAAAGCAGAAAGGAACAAAAATTTCTAGCAGAGTCATAACAAATATAAGGAAGCAAAGAAACACTTTATTGAAATTAAAACAAAAACAAAAAAAAGTATAAACAAATAAAGAGCATGGGTTGACTCCCTTGAGCACTGAATTTAAAGTCTTCAATTAGAATTTATTTAACCACAATTTTTTATTTATTAATAAAACAAAGACCGTGGGTTTCCTCCCATGCAGCACTAGGTTTATAGTCCCCAACTAGATTTTATTTCCCTAGATATTTCTACCCATGATCATTTAATGGGAATGAATTATTAATAGTGTGAACTTCATTATTAACTAAATATTCAAGAACAAGAACAACCAAAACATTATCTTCTGCAATACCAAACAATATTCTCAAAAGTTCTTTCAACAAAATATTTGCTAATATATTATCCATCCTATTTCGGCCTCTAGAGGCCACTTCCTTAGATCTAAAAATGTTCCACATATTCCTAATAAAAAACCAAATTGACCAGTAATACTTACTTGGATTTCCCCGCACTTAGAGGTCAACTCCAACCAAGAATTAGAAGAAAAAACATCAGCAAGCTCTTCAGTATTTTCAAAAAATGTTCCCAGAAAAGCATGCACGAAAGAGAACTCAAAAACTCTTGGAAGAAAGAATCATATTTAAGTTCAAACAGGTGGTACCAAATGTGCTAAGATGACTCAAATGATGTGAATTTTTCAAGTTCAGGTTGGAATTCATCACAATCAACTTTAAACTGATCAAGAAATAAATTTCCCAGAAAATACACTTGCTCATAATGGGCACAATCTAGTTTTTCCTCAGGAATCAGCCCAAAACTTTCTCCAACTTCATAAACCCTTAGACAGTTGACTTCATAAGGAAAAAATTCAAACACAGGTTAAGATAGTTCAAAACAAGAATGTGACTCACTCTCTAGAATGGGTTCTAGGGAAAGAAGTTTCACATCTAGAGGAAAAAGTGGGACAGGATTAGAAGCCTGAAGAAAAGTTTCAATAGGCTGGGGAATCAAAATCTTTGTGACCTCAAGAGGAAAAGAACCATACTCATCTCAGACCTCAATTTTAAAACATTGATTCTCAATAACATCTATCAAATCACAACCAACCACATGTTGAGGCTTTTCAAACACTAAAAACTACTCCACATAATCAATATCGTGGAGAGTGAGTTTCCCCTTGGACACATCTATGACATCACCAGTTGTACCAAGGAAAGGTCTCCCTAAGATGATTGGGAATTTTTCATCACACTCCATATCTAAGATAAGGAACTCTGTGGGTAGTGTCAGTTTTCCTACACTCACTAATTGATCATCCACCCTCCCTGAAGGGTGTGTGAGTGACCTGTCAGTAAGTTGAAGAAAAACAGAAGTTGGTTGTAAATCCCTAAGACCCAAACTTCTAAACAAGGAGTAAGGCATAAGATTGATTCTTGATCATAAGTCACACAAAAAAATTAAGCTGGTCACTTACTCCTGTTTTTCATTGAATAATAAAGCTACCAGGGTCCTTTAATTTTGGAGGCAACTTCTTTAACAAGATTTCACTACACTCCTCATTGGGATTAACTTTGTCCAACTTCTTCCAATCATTTTTATTTTTTAGAAACCTTTTGTTAAAAGAAACATATGAAGGAATTTTATCTAAGGATTCTGCAAATTTCATGTTGATACTAAAGTTTCAAATCATTTTAAAAAACCTCAAATAGTCAGGTTTATTATTCTTCTTCACTCTTTTAGGGTAGGGAATGGGAGGGGCATAATTTTTTAAAATAGGTTGATTATTCTCCTTATCCTCAATTCCATTGTTTTTATTTTATTATTTAATTAATTCCCACTTCTTTTTCGTCGATTCTTGAACTTTTTTAGATGTAAATTCAACATTATGTTCAGGTTGAACAAAGCTTTCCACATTCCCAGATTCTATATCAAGAATATTTTTTTTTAGAATCAATTTTTTTATCAGTTTTAGTTTTCCCAGAGTGTAGATTTACTTGTTCATGGGTGTGAAGGCCAGATATGGTGGTTACATCCATGATATTTTCTCTTGGATTAAGAATTGAAGTGTCGGGTAGCTTTCCATTTTCCTTATCACCTTGATCCCTAGCCATTTAAACTATTTGATGTTCTAAATTGTGAATCTTACCATATGTTTCCTTATTAATGAACTAATCTCTCCCAAAACTTGTTGTAACATCCCCTTTAACTCCCCTTGAGAATTAGAAGATTCAACCCCATATTTATTTGAGTTATAGTTTCTATGGTGTGATTGGTAGTTAGGGGAAGCAGTTTGTTTTATGACACCTTGTTATTTCCGTGACAAATTTGGGTTATTTTGATAACTAGAAGTGTACTGATTGGATAATTGATCATTTTTTCCTTTTTTTCTGTCTCTAAAATCCATAAATTTGTTACTCTCATCAAACTGGATATGGAGATCAAAATTAGGACAGCATGTATGAGTGTGATCAAACATTCCAAAATGATTAATTTTCTCCCTTAAGACCCTATCACTAACAATAGAATCCTAAGGATTGACTTATGCTCTATGGTCGAACCTCTTCCTAAAACACTTGTGCTGATATTTTTGAGAAAGCATGTCATACACAAGTTTCATCTCATCAGCAGTGGAGTCATAAAAGTCTCCCCCACGGAATTGGTCAACTAAATTTTGGTTATAAGTGGTGAGAGCATTATATAAGGTCTCCATGAGTAGATGGGGAGAAAATTTCTGATTGAAACTTTGTCTAAGGAGACTTATAAACCTATCCCATGCCTCGTGAAATAACTCTCCCTCATCCTGGAAAAACCCAGTAATTTTGTGCCTAATCTCAGAGGTGGTGTTCCTAGGATAGAATTTTGATATAAAGGTAGTAAACACCTCTTCCAAAGTCTCAAAAATTTCTTCATCTAAGTTCTGAAACCAAGCCCTAGCCTTTCCCTTCAGATAAAAAGGAAACATCCTAAATCTCAACTCCTACTCACAAATCTCTCTCAAAGGAAATTGTTGTACATAACTATAAAACACACTGATGAACTCAAGTGAATCCTCTCCTAGAAGACCATTAAATGAAGGAAGTTGAGGAAGGTGAGACTGCTTAATTTCATAGTTCCTAGACCTAGGGGTCAACCTAATACAAGATGGGTTACTTGATATAGTTGTAATTTGAAACTCCCTAATTTTAGGTAACTGAAGGGTTGGAACTAGGGTTGTGGCACATTCATGTATTGATCAACTCTATTATCCTGATTCTCCATTTCAATTCTTTTTAAGGAGCAGTTAAATGTTTGTCTAGTTCAGAGTTTGAAGGCTCTAATGTAACAAACGAATTCTATTGTTCTCATGAAAAGTGTAATATCAGATCAAAATATCACAACAGTAGAACTAATGGGAGTTCATCAGTATAAACAACAATAGAAATTCAGTATTAGATAAAGTATATTTTTTACAGTTTTAAATTTTTCAAATTTTGTTGTGTTTTTATTTATTTGTTTTTTTTATTTTTAGAAAAGTAATGGATCATTCCTTCCCCGGAAATAGTGCCAAAAACTTCACCTGTACTGTCATTGAATTTAGTCAAAGTTTAAAATGTATATTCCTACTAACTACTATATATGTGGAAAGCAGGGTCGAACCCATAGGGAAGATAAATTTGGCCACTAATATTCTAAAAAAACATGGAAGCTCCACTGTTGTCTGCAGCGGAGTGTATTTTCTAATTGTCACTTTTAATATTTTTTTTATTTTTTTTTAAGCTGTAGAGTGACAGAATATTTCAAAACATGTATTTAAACTAGATTGAATCTAGAGATAGTTGATAACATGGAATAACAGAGATATATAAAACTAATAAAAGGTCAATCTATTAAAACGCTCGATGAAAAATATTCAATCTAACAGTTTTAGAGGTGTTTCAATTAACTTAAAAGTTTTTTAAAAGTGACATCATAATAGTATGAATTACCTCCCTCACCAAGAGTTAATTCCCACAATCCAATCTATTCTAGAGTTCGCCACTCTAAAATAAATTAACTGTGAACAGTTTGAAATTTAAAAACAGGACAAACTCACCATAAGTCCTGAAGTATTTAGATTTTATCATCTTTTGAAAAGTGTTTGAACAATCAATCTCACAAATATAATGTGAAATTTTGAAAATTAAATTTAGATGGCACAAAAAATCGAATGAACATAGTATCGATATTTCCGATCAATAATGAATACATTAAAATGATAAAGTAAAATGAGAATTTAATGATAACCAGTGGAACTTCAATATATCCCTGAACTAGAGACTTAGATAGAAAACATTTGTACTAACATAATAGTAATTGAAGATATTCTAAACAGAGTGTAAGAAGTAAAACACAAGGGAAGTCAATCTCCCTGAAAGATACTGCGCTCCTACGCTTCTCTAGCTCCAAGAAGTGGTTCCAGAGTCGCCCTCTACACTACCTCCGTTCAGAACTGGATCCTCAGATGTGTTTAATGAATTTATGTCCCTAATTAATGTCTTCACCTCTCTCTGAATCTCACTACTTCTCTGCTTTATATATCAACTATCACCTACTATTCGTCACCGCACAATTCCACCAACTTCAAAATCTCTTCACAAATGCACCACACAATGTGCGTTTTTTCATGATTGGCACATTGTGCTAGTTTTTCTCACGTAACTAACTCCGGGTGAGTTATTTGTGTGAATATGGATGTATAAACTTCTCTCAAATGAACCTATATAAGAAAAAAACTCACAGAACAATTAAAAACAATAAGAAAAAAATCATTAGTTTATTATAAAACTTAAAAGATTTAATAATGTTATTCTTTAAGTTATTGATTCTTAAATTTATTAATGTTAATTAAAAGTTTATTATTATTAATAAATTAAATAATTTACTAATTTATGTTAATTAGAAATTTTATTCTAATTTTATTTATAAATTATTAGTAATAATTTTATTAATAAAATTAGTATAATTTTAAATATAAAAAATGTAACATCATTAATATAGTTTGTTTATTGTAATTAAATTTAGAAATAATTATTAATTTAGTTTAACTCATGTTTAATAATTAATTCTGTTTTATTAAAACTAATTATTTAAAATTTATTATTTATTTAAAACTAAAATTATTTAGAATTTAATTTAAGTTATTATTATTACTATTATTATTGCGAAATATGTTTTGATTCTAATTTACTTTTAATTTATTTATATTTTTTTTAATTAATCTTATCTCTTTCCCCCTAGATCTTCTTTGTGGTGCAAGAAAAAGAAAAAGGGGGGTTTTTTGGCATCTGGTTTTCTTCTCGAAGAAGACCCACGATGACCTTGACTCCTCTTCTTCATTGAACTGTACAATCACTTCGATGACCCCTCGACTTCTTGGATGATCAATGAAGCGACTCCTCCAAGTTCCACAACTCCTGTTCAAAAACGGACTCCTCTGACCCTGCCCCTAAATATCGGCAGCTGTTCCATTTCTCCAGATCCAGGTACTGGTGACGGCACATACTGGTTTATGATCAGCTTGAACTCTTCTGTGGCGCACAACTTTTGATGTTCTGGGTTCAAATGTAGCATGTCAACTTTGATTGTGTGTGAGCCTCCCTTACACGATGGTGAGTTACTTCTCCTCTGTACAGTAGAGATCGGACAGCAGGTCAACCCATGTGGCGGCAGTCTCATTTTTATCATGCAACGGCAGTTCCTCAAGTGACTTCGATCCAGATCCGTAGTGGTTGCGAATGCACAAAAGAGGTCTCTTCGAGCATTGGTGAACACTCCTTTTCTATCAGAAAAGCAGCGGTGTAGCCTCCCTCAATAGTGGTGGTTTGTGCCTCTGGTTAGTGTTTGATGAATGTGAGTTAAGGAAGGAATCGGCAGCTAGCGTGAAGGAGACACTAGAATGGAGTTTTTTGTGGAAGGGGAAAATGGTAGCTAAGGAGATAATGAAAAGAATCGGTGCTGGGGTGGAAACGGTGGAAGAGAACATAGTCGTAGGAGGGTGAGACAAAAGTGTGTAACGGTGAGGAGGTTACAGATAGAAATAAAAGAAAATGGTCACTGATAGACCCAGAGAAAATAAGGTTACTGATGGTTTAAATATAATGGTCACCATTATAGTAAAATAGAGAGAACACCGTTAGAACAAAAGGTCACCGGTAGGCATAAAAATAAGGTTATTGGTATACTTAAATAAAGGCTACCAGTAAGCTGTATAAGGTCACTGTTGCACTAAAGGTCACCGATGGATGAATAATCTGCATCGGTAACATTAAAAGAAAACATACAGTTAGAAAAAATAATTAAAACTACATACATTAAACATAAAATTAAAACTTCAATTAATTAAAATTAAAAATTGCAACAAATACTAAACAACTAAAATTAAAAACAGACTTATCAAACTTAATGATTAAATATTACAATTCAATTATTAATTGATAACACTTAAATTATAAACTGTATAATTGATAAACTAAATTGATAAAAGACTTAAATTAAAAATAATTAAAGAATCTATAATAAGTGAAAAAGGATAGCATCGGTGACCCAATAGGTCACCGCTGGCTCTTGTCTACCTCACCGGTAGGCTAAAAACAAAAATTATTGGCTTAATAATTTAACTACAAACTCAATATTAAATAATTAATATTTTATAACTCTTAATTAATTAATTAATCAACAATTTGAATACATAAAATTAAAAGAAAATTACTTTATTTAATTAAAACTAAAATTATTTACTTAATTATTTAGCAGGATGGTAAAACATATTATTAAATAAAGTAAAAATATTTTAATGAATCTATATTAAGAAATAAATTATTAAAATAAATTCTAAATAGTAATACAATGATTAAATAGTTGTTTATAAAAAAGTTAATTTACTAAAAAGTAAAGCAGATTTTAATTAACCAAATTAATTAAGAAATAATTAAATTATAAAAGTAAAGTAAGATTAAAATTATTAATTTAAAGACTGAAAATATATAATTAATTATAAAAATTTATTAATTAATAAATTTAACTACAAAAATACAAATTTATAAATATTTAGTATAAAGTTATTAAATTATTAATTAAATTATTAAAAATTAAGTAAAAAGATGTGGCAAAACTATGTAAAAGTAAAGCCACATTAGGGATCAAATGATCCATTGAAAGTAGTTGTCCTTTGTCTCATGAATATTTATATTATGAATTGGTATTTCTTATGCAGGGATGTATGTTCCTATTGACTCGTCTTTCTATTAAAAACTATAGTTAATTGAGAGTGTGTTGTGATGAAGTTTGTGATTCCCGCTCCCATCAGATTTAGAATCTCATTAGAACAGTCATCACATTGATCTTCACCTTAGTTTTTAGCCTGATTCCTCCTATTACCATCCATTAGCAATAATAAAAGGAAAATTAAGGGTAAGTATTTAAAAATAATAAACACATAAAGGAAAATGCAATGGAAAAACAAGATAAATTATAAATTACATTTATTTCCTTAACTTAAGAATTTTTAGGCTTCAATCTATGTTATCGAGGATATATTTCCTAATGTATATTATTATGGGAATTTTTTGTTCCATTTAAAATGGTTCATAATATGATTATAAATTTACTGAAGCATATACCCTAGGAGTATCAAACCAAGAGTGCAATATGGTCTGTTGTTGTGCATCAGTTCCCGTTCGAGTCTAGCTCAATGCAGTGTTTTCAGGTTTTACACCTAGATACATCTGGGCCAGAGCCACCTCTACTTTTTCATATCCCGATGGAGATGTATTTTATTGATAAACCACATACTCTATAATAAAAAATATTTAGGGATTATTTTCTTATACTTAGTATTATCCCTAAGGCTTTCACTAGGGTTTTTTAATCCTAATCCCAAAAATAACTAAACTTATCCTCTAATACCAACTATAACAACCCTACTATTTATTTCATATTTAGACATGATTTATTACATAAACTATCACTTAATTAAACTCATAATATTGAGAGGTATAGTATCTTTGGAAATTAGGAACATTATATGACAACTTAAGACATGAAATACAACATATTTATTAAAAAATTATTTTCCATTACCCCTACATTCTGTCGTACTTATCATTGCATGGGATAACCTGAGGACATACATAAAAAAGGGTGAGATATAAATCCCAGTAAGGGAGTAAAAATGGGATAAAATGAAGAATAAAATAAATGTTCTAAAATAGTCATATCATTGGAACATAAGGGAAACATGAACATAATGGCATGATATAGCATGATTATTATAGCATGGAAATGAAGCAACAACTTAAAACATTGCATCCTAAACACGAAGGAATCAGGTAAACCCCTATCCCAATATGGTCAAAAAATTTCCTAAAAGGAATCAGGTAAACCTTTATACCAACATGACATATCATGATACTAAACATTACCCAATGCATTGGATCGCTATCAGGGCGCATCCTTCATGAACATTTTGATCTCATGCTTAAGTCTTCCACATAGATAATATTAAATGGATTCATTCAACCTCATAATTTATTCCACGATAAAGGAATGTGGAATAAATATATTAATTTATATAATCATTAATTATATGTTCATAAAGTTTAATACCCTTGATAGATAAATGGGCATGGTATTCACTACACGATGATTTCGGCATGGAAAATCACAGTGCAATTTCGGCAGCATAACGAAATCACATGAGGATTCATAAAATGGGTTTATGAGAAAGAAATGGGTCTATAATAATTTATAAATGAAATGGGAATTAATTTAATCATGTATCATAATATCCAAATATATGAAATGGAATTTTAGATGCATAATATATGAAAAATGCTTGAATGGAAATGCAGAGAGGGAAATCCCTTACAGAATTTCAGCATGGTAACATATGTACATGGGAGTGATTAATGAGAGTGAAAGGGGAATCTAATAATTCATAAATAATAATTGAAGTATGGGGGAGGTCATAAAACATACCCCATCATTTTTAATTGAAAAATAAAAAGGTATAACAATATAAGGAAACTTGGAAAAAAATGAGAAAGGAAGGAATGTGAGGACCCCTTACTTGTATGTGTGATCCCAAAGGATTGGGAGAGGCTTCTTGGGAGTTTGGGGTGGCCTTGGGAGGACTCTAGGGAGTTTATAGAAGAGTGAGTACAAGATTAAAAGATTTTGAGTGAAGAGTAATGGGTTCTTGGGTGGGTTTATATAATAAATGAGGGGGAATTATTTATTATTTATGTTTTGGGCACTAGACACTAAAATATTCAGAACCATAAACCAACCAATGGTTTTTTCTCAGGGGAGTGGTAAAAATTATTTTATAAGTCCAAGGGATGAAGACATTAAGTTTTTTTCCTTGATTATGTGGAGGTGAGTCACACCCTCAAAAAAATGAATCTAAAATCATAAAATATATTATACAATTTGGTTGATTCACTAAGTCATTACAATATAAGTCAAATAATTCTAAATTCACATTATTTTAAAGTTAAAAAATATATTTGGTATAATATCCATTTTATGGTATTTATTAAATCAGTATTGGGTCATTATGATGTCATAAAACACATTATATACTTAAATATTATTTAATTTTTACCCAAAAATTCGGTTGTCTCGGAAAATTATGAAACATTACTGTTGGATAATTTCGACATCCTGATTCCAAAAATAATATTCATTTTATATAAATAATTTTCTAAATATGTGAATTTTAACTTTAAAATGAGAAATGACATTTATTGAAAATTTATGGGTTCTGACAAAAACGGGTTTTAAACATTAGTAGAAATTATACATGACATCAGAAAATTTATATACTAATTTATTATTAATAAAAGTAATTTGACAAAAAAAATTATTAAAATATTAATTATTTAAAAAATTCATCAATTCCTTAAAATAAATTATTTAATTAAAAAAATACACTTTCTATTTTATCGTATAAAAATACAACTCTTATCAAACTAATTAACTAATAATTATTGATAAAGAACTAATATAATCATCATTTATAAGAATTATTTTTAAAATATTATTAATAAAAAACTTATTTAATACAAAAAATGTATATATTTCTCAAAAGTACCAATTTTACCTGTAAAATAAATTTATCAAATTCATCATTTTTTAAGAAAGACTATAATATTAAAGGAATTTTTGGAATAATAATTTTATTTATAGAATGGAATTGAAAAATAAGTAACTAATACGTTGTTACATAACCCCTTATAACACCCATATAAGATCTAAGAGTATGGTGTGTGATGGTGAAAGACACTTAGGGTGGATCAGAAAACATCACCCATATGGTAATCTCTATTAACTTGAACTTCTCCTGTAGGAGATTCCATTAAAGATTAATGTGTTGAAGCTCAGCTTCATCAAGAGTGAAGCCCAGTGACACTACCTTCTTTCCGAGCTCTGAAAAAGGAGCTTTGTATGATCTGAGTCTACCAGATGAGGCCATCGGCTCCTTTTTTTGTGTCGAAAGGACTTGTTAAAACCATATATTTATATTAGTTTTGATATAACTATTCAATGGATATATTATCGATGATAAAGATACTTAATGGTAATTTAAATCTAATTGTATATAATAATTAATTTTCTTAAAAATGGTCATGTTCTTTCTATATTCATGAGACATTTAATTAAAAAATGATATTTTTATTCATAAATGATCGGGTCATTACATGACCTTTATTTGTACTCCAAATGGAATTAAATTTTATTAAGGTACCAGGATTACGAACATTACATTGATGAAATTTAATTCAAGAATCAATATGTTGAATCTTATTCATTCTATATAGAATAATATAAATAATACAGTCATATGGATAAAATGAAATTATAGCATCTAATTGGAAGTAGTGGCTCAAATATTTCATCATATTTTAGAGGGAAGTTTAACTTAATATCACTGACAAACAAAAACATGATATATATATCAAGCTAAAAAATATTTCCCAACTCAAAAGTCCTTGGAATGATAGCTTTCAAAATAAGATTTACCAAAACGTTTTGTCCAACCTCAATATCTTTTACAAACATTTTCTTAATATTGGTTGAACATAAAAAATGACATGATATCTTATGATTTGTGATCCAAATTTCCAATTGACTGAAGATCAAAATGGTACACGCCTTCATGATAGAATTTTAAAATATGAAAATTTTGTAATGAGGAGATTTAAAACTCTTTATCTTCTAATTGTAAATACATTATATCCTCTATTTTGATGAAACTAAAATAAAAATTTCAATAAAAATATTTTAGTTCTATCTCATAATGGAAGCCTATATTTTCTTCATTAAACATAAATTCAAAACCATGAAATGCAAAATAATTCTTGAGAAGTATATTTTTCTTATACATCCATTCAAAATCAATGAAATTTCCTTGAAGAATCTTCTTGAAGGGAACATGTTGATGCTTTGGATCACATGGTTCACCTTCTTCTGTTCTCTTTGTCTTTATCATTGTTTAGAATCAGAAGGCTGAATTAATTCAGATTCTAGGGTTTAGAAGAAAGACGAGGGGCCTAGTAGTAAAAGGGTTTGAAATCGAAGGGTAAAGAAATACAAAGAGTTTTCTCATGGATTGGTGATGCAGTCTGGTCTCTCATGCTGATTTGATAGGGTAATAATTAAATTTTAATTTTGAAAAGGCATTCTTTAAAAACAAAATCAAAACAAACATTTCAAAAAATAAATTAATAATTAACAAAAAATTACATATAGAAACATTTTAAAGAATAAATTAAAATAAATTAATATTAATTTATTTAAAATTAAATATTCCAAAATCCCCCTTAATAAAATAAAAACATACATTGGGAAGTGGTTTAGTAAAAATATTAGCTAACTAATATTTAGTATTTAAAAATTATTAAGATATATCATTTTTGAGAACATGGTATCTTCGAAAATGATGCCTTATATCAGTATGATTAGTATTAGAGTGACTTTTGAAATATTTATTACACTTGTATTATCACATAAAATAGGAATATTATTAAAATCTAATCATAAATCTTGTAGAGTGTCTTTTATCCACATCACTTATGCACACTGTAACACCCCAAGATTTCATAGTGTGTTATTTCTTCAAAATAATTCAATAACTTGCACTACACGCAACACCGAGTTCAATCACACCTTGACTTACAAAAAAAAATCCATTAAAAGAGGTCATGAATAGTATTAACTAAATTTTAAACTTTATATAATCCTTATAATTTAGAATCCATATTATGAGTTTCTTAGTCATAATACAAGAACAGATTCATTTTCAGTATTGCACTTTTATCAACTTTTAATAGTGAAACCTTTTTAAATACAATATTTTAAAATTTTTGACTAAATGGAGACATCAAAAAATTTAAAATGAAACATCCCAAGCTTCCACGGTATGCTTTCCTTTGAATAAAACAGTAGCGTGTGTTGTACGCAACTTTGAGTTTTAACACACACCACAACCGATCAAACTAGCCGTTATGAATAGTAATACCTAATTTTTGAACATATATATATTTTATATTTCAAAATAGACTTCATTTTTGGATTTGGAATATCAAATTTAGCCTAAGGTGAAATTTTGGTACTTTTCGGATAACTTTAATATTTTGATGAATAGTGAAAATTACTAAATTTTAATTAAAAACAACTTTTTTAATCAAAATAATTAATAGTGATAAATTATGAATTTGAGTGGTTTTAAAGTATATTTAGAATATATTTTTACAATTTAATATAATTTTGGTCATTGGACGTAATCTTACAATTGAACCGAACATAAACAAGTGTCAATCTTTTGATAGTTATTATCTCTTAAAAACACGCTTTTTGTTTTGACAACGGGAATTAATTTTAAATTAATTTCTGCCACTTCTGTGTTTTGAATTTAGAAAAATGGATTCCATATTTGGAATCATGATGTTCAAATTGTGTAAATAGGTAACTTTTATTTTTAGACATTTTGAATAATTACTGCGGTAAATATTTTATTTACCATGGTTAAGGGTAAATCCGGTAAATAAGGGTTAAAAAATAATAATATAATAATACTAAATTACCCTAAAACGTGTCTTAACCCTATTGGTTGATACATGGTCGACCATGGGAATCTTTGGGTAGATTTTGGGACCCCATGGATCCACTTGTAAGTGATAATGACACTTTATTTTAATTAAGATAAAATGAATACAAAAATGACACAAGCATATATCTTTTAGAAAAACAATTGTTACATAGGGTTATATATGTTGGATTTTAGATTATAAATATTCATTAGAAATATAAAAAGATTTCCTACATAATGATATTTTATTTATAATTTTTAGACATTAAATAATTTATTTTATTTATGACACAATGATGATGCAGTAATTACTATAATAGTGAAAAATTAAAATAATTGATATTATAAATACCCAAATAAATATAATATGATACTTTTAATGAATTAAACTAATTTTTTAGGATAATATGATATATTAGGATTGATTTAATTGACTTTGTTTGAAGTAATCAATCTGTTATGAGTTTCACAAAAATCAACTATTGAATAGTGTCAAAATTGACATAAAAGAGTTCTTAAAACAAATATTATATTATTAATTGATATTAAATTCCTAAAAATCTAAGGTTCGGGAAAGAGACTTATATCATGATAGGTTCATCATTAATGGACCACTTGGGGGGTCGCTTGGATGTATATAGTAAGTTTATTAACAATATTATATAAAAATACAAAGAGACATTGTAAAAGTGAAACTAATTAACTTAGAGTTAATACTTAAAGATAAGGTTAATATAAGTACCCAAACCTGTATAAATTCTATTGGAAGAGTTTTTTTCGACCCATCCCCACCGTAACCTTTGAATAGTCAACTTTGGAGCCATTAGAAACCGAATATGAATTTATTATAAATTAATATTTCTAGCTTTTCCAAAGGTGCCCCTCACCCCTCTTATAAAAGGGCACTCCTCCTTCTCATTTCTTCACACCTTCAAAGCCTTTTGGTTCGGCCAAACTCTGCCCAAATACTCTCCCAACTTCTCTCACTACAACCTAGGGGCCTTATTTTGATCAGAAATCCAACCTAAGGAGCCCTTTTGATCAAATCAAAAGGAAGAACCCGAAGAAGAGGTAATGTTTTCACCACCCCTTTTCAAGTTCCTTTCTTCTTCCACTTCTTCTTTCTTTGTTCTTAACATTATAAAATAATAACTCCAGTATCTCAAATATACTGTGATTATAAATATGGTACAACCATATTCAGTATTCTATCCACCCTTTGAATAACATGTCACCATACGTGCGTACGTACGGCTTACCGTCTCCACGTCGTGGTGTAATTGTTATTCAATATAATATTATTTGGATGGGTATAATAATGATGTTTAAATCAGGTAAATAATAAATATAACATGTTAATAATTCTGTATATATGATATACCATCCATTTATATATTATTTTAATATCAAAAGAATGATATTGTCGCTCGTGCGTACGTACGGACTACCGTCTCCACGAACGCGATGAGATTCATTCTCCATCGTATCCATTCAAGTATAATTATCATTTGATGATTTAAAAATAGTATCTAAGGACTTGATATCATTCTGGATATGAATAATATACATCCCATTAATAACGAATATGGCTCACATAACAAAGAATATAAAGTAAAATGAACCCGTTAACACCCGAAATGACGATAATTCCAAGATATTATTAACAAATCAATGTTAAAAGATCATATATTATATCATATTAAAGTAAATGATTCTTGTATTATTCAATAACAATTATTTCACCATTATATAGGAGGTAAACCTACCATCGACCAAGGAAAAAGTACAAGTAAGGTATTTTCTTATCTCACTTTCAATTCCGTGAGATTTCCATTGTTCGCCACTAAATTATTGAATGTGGTGTATTGTGTACGGCCATTTGATATATATTATCATGATTCTATTTATATTCATTTTATTCTGTAAATAATTTGGTGGTTATTAACTTTTGTCCATATGACTCAGTTGATTAACGTGGTAAGGGGTTTCTTAATTCACTCTTAATTTCGTGAGAATTCCATTGTTCACCACTTAATTATTGCATGTGGTGTATGTGTACTGCCCATGATTGTATTCATTGTGTAATATACTTTATTTTATGGGTATTTACATCATCATGGTATGATCTTTATTTCATGGGTTTTTGTTTCATAAGTTACCTAATCGATAAGGGAATTTGAGATTTCAATTTCCACTCTTTTGGATTTACGCATATTTCATTGATTATACTACCCCAAGATTATGTGTGGAATCACTATTCATTTGATTATGTCATAATTTCTACTCCCCTTCCTGTGGATATACTTTTGATACACATAATCACTCCATTGAAAATTCTCAAGTCATTGATATGAATTTGATAAGAGTAATTTTAACTCTTTCACCATTTGTTGAGTTAAACATCCAATTCGTTGGTGTTGTTTTTACAAGAATATGTGTGAATATCATTTGATTGTTTTACACTGAATATCCAATCATATTTAGTGTATTTATATTTTTCACACATAATTATGTTGTTGATTTATCCTTAACCTAAGAATATGGCCTTTATGAGAGATTTCATCTCAACTTACATTCCATTGAGACTTCTTTGTTGATATATACCAAATCACTTTTATGTGGTGTATATAATGTACTTTGACATAGTATATCATGAATTACATTTATTCTCATGATATTACAAAGTTTTGATTACCTCAATTATTTGTATTCAAGTGTCTCTCTTTTGGTTAGAATCTCTAACTAAAATACCATTTTTAAATGTTTTAAAGACTTATTCATCTAAATCTTTCTCATTAATGTCCATGTTTTAAAAATGGTTTTAAGGATTTATTTATATGGACATTAAAGTTTAGAAATTAAAACTCCTTTTAAAAAGTTTCAAAGTGGTATGGGACACTTTGATTCAAAAATCTATTTTTAAATGGCTTCTTGACAAATAGTGTGACTTTTAAATGTTTTCAAGAAAAGGGGGATATTTCTCTCAAATAGTTTTGATGATTATTTTCATCTATGTCAACATCCTTCATTATTCATGATTTAGGTTAATGTGATACAATACAATCTTCCATATTGTATCAAATGAGTTATATTTGACTGTGGATGTTCTATTTTTATACCATTCATGGTTTGTGGTTAAAGTATTGACATTTCGTATGCTAGTTTTAATACGAATGTTTATTTTATGCTTAAACCTATTCATATGAGGAATGAATTGGACTTAATAAGTGACGGGTGGAGCCCGCTATAGCTCCTCGATGCATCGGTATGTCTCATGAGACAAACTAGTGTCTTGGCATAAGGCCTTGGCAAAATCTTATTTGTAGTCTTGGCACGAGGCCTTGGCTATGTGGTTATGATAGTCTGGCATTATGCATTCCATCATTATGAAAGTGGTTATTGATATTGCATGTGATCATTCGACTAGTAGAATATCCATGTGAGTAAGTAAATGGCATTATTTCATTTTAACTTTGCCATTTTATGCTGAAGTTCAAGTTTAAAAGGCTTTTGTTTTAGTTATAAATTGCCTTAAGTGTTTATGCTTATTTATGAAAGCTTCTGCTATAATGTTATCCTTACTGAGCATCTGAGCTCACCCCTTTCAATGTTTTATTTTTTCCAGGATTATGAAGAAGTAATTTATGAATGACCTGCAGGGATAGTACGAGGGGATATGAAGACAAGATGTTTTTTTATGATGTAATGTAAAATTTATGGATGTATCTAGTTATTCCAAGGCTACTAAACTAATCGGTCTTTCGAGACTAGATCTTTCTCGTGATCATGCCAATGTTATGTAATAATGCACTGACTCTAGGTAATTAGGGTCGGGGCGTTATAGTTGGTATCAGAGGAAGTTTAGTACAAACCTTGGTAGCTAGATTTAGATAAACTCTGATTAGAGCACGTAGACCTAAGATGAACTTTGAGGATTAGTATAAAAGAACTACCTAGAATTTTGGTATTGTAGAGATTTTGTGAGTTTTCCGAGCAATACATCCCTGTCTGGATACGAGCAGGTAGAGGCGGCTCTGGCACAGATGTACCTAGGGGTAAAACCCGAAAACACCGCTTTGAGCTAGACTCGAATGGGAACTAGTGCACGACAACGGGCCTTGCTGCACTCTTGGTTACGACACTCCCGGGGGATATGCTTAGGATAATTTACATTTTCTTTACAAACCGATTTAAGTAATATATACATAAGATGAGAGTAAATGACCTTGGTTAATCCTAATATGTTTCAAATTGAGAATATGGTGACATTTTAATCTCTAAATGATTTTACGACTACTATTACTCACACAATTCTTTCTGGTTTTATTCAATGGCTGGATTCCAAGGAAGTCATAGTGACTTTGAGAATGATGTACAAGGTGGGAACGGTGGTGGCAATGAGCAACAAAATGGAATGTTGATAGGCGTAAAAGATATCGTCTTTATGCCAAATCAGTTTTCCAAAAATATGATCAACAACATATATATTAACCAACTCCCAGACTCAACAAGGAAGAGAAAGGTGATAAATGATAATATCTCCATCAATGGAGACCATGGAGAAAAGAAACCTCAATTTTCATCATGAAGGAAATGTGGAAAGAGACACCCAGGAAAGTGTCTCAATGGGACAACGAAATGTTTTACGTGCGGGAAGGAAGGACATAAAGTGAAGAATTGCCGAAGAAAAATGAAGAGTACTATGGAAGAAGATAAAAATGGTCCCAAGAGTCCATTTACAGTCATTTGCCGTAAATGTAGGGGACCTGGCCATTACCCGAGTGAATGTCCTATTCTATAGAATATTTTCTTAGTCAAAGAAGAAGCTATGTGGAAATAAATGGCTGGAGAAAAATTTAAAAAGTATTAGGACTCCTTGTTGATGGGTTTACTTTGGAATAATTTTCTCTTGTATTTGTAACCCCGCAGTTTTCCATGTGAGAATGATATTTGAGGAAGAATTGTCTCTTCTCTTGTGGATATAGGTATAAATAACCATTTGGTTTTATATGATCATTGGGGTTTGAGAAAATGATAAGTTATTATAATTTGGGATTAAAATGCAAAGTATGATATAACATTTGTGGTTAAATTATGTTATTTTGAGGAATTTATCTCATTTTGGTAATATTATAAAATATAGTTTTTGAAAAAGGACAACACGTAGACCGTGTGACAACCCGTCGCGTCGGACAAAGCTGTGGGAATCGAACCCACAACCAAAGTGCGATTGGGATTTATCGCCTACCACTGGACTACGTGAAGTCCCTGGTTAGTGTGACTATTTTTTTTGTTAAATGATTTTATTGATCAATAATAAGATGATTTGGGTTCTTATGTCTTATCAAATGAATACCCTTGGTATAGGAAAATGATTTGGTGATTAAGTGATAAATGTTATTTTGGAAGATGTTCATTTTGTTAGGAACACTATATGCCCAAGGAAAATAGAATACAATGAGGTTTCATTTGTAGAGTAATGGTGGATTTTTATCTACATTTTTATTGTTGATTTATAGTGATTTGGGTTATTTATGGAAATGATTAACCTATAACAGAGAATATTTGATGATGTTAATTACTTTTAAGTATGTGACTTTAAGAGTATTTGATGTCATTTGGAGATACAATGTAACATGGGAGACTAAATAATCAAATTCTTCTATGTTTTGGGTTTCAATATTAGTTTGGATTATATTAAAGGATTTTAAGGACAATTGGTTATTGAATGGTATCTATTTAGCTTTGGGGTATTGTTGGTTTAATTTTAGAAATTAAGATTAGTACATATTTATCTCAATGAATATCCTTTTAGGGGATCATTAGATCATTCACTAACCATTTTGGTTTTGATTAATCTTCAAAGACAATGTAAATATATGGTTTATCCTGCATGGATCATGTGATTCTATAGAATTTTATTCTAGCTCTTCCAGTGTGACCAAGTCTTCTTGAATACTTATCGTTTAAAAAAAATTGAGTTAGTGGTGGAAATTTATTAAAGAATGAAAATCTACTTAAAATGTAAGTATATCTCATAATGTTCTTAGTCAATATCATAAATGAATTCCTCTTCCTTATGTAATGTAACTTTAAAAAAAATGTTGTCCTAGATGGTACCTTAAATCATCACTAATTTATGGCTTTGGGATTGTTGGCCTTTTCATAGCCATGTTCTCTACCACTCTCCATCAGATAATTGGTGGTTAGATTTCTCTTCCATATCCATATTTTCCTACATGGAACCCTAGTATGTGTTATTTTCGGTAATCTTCATACTTTCCACTCTTTATTTTAAATAGAGGCCTCATTAATTAATTTTTCGATGTGGGATTTCAACTAAGATATTTTGAAACGTCAAAAATGTGTTATCCCAATACCCTATGTTTTGTTGGACAGATGGTATTTCAAATCATCATAGATTGATGAGTTTAAGGACCTCAATTTTATACTTGTTTGTGATTGATGACCTCAATCACTACCTATAAATATTTACGTTTATCCTCCAATTATAAGTCTCTAATTACCACCAATGTTCTCCTAATCGAGATCATAATTCGATGGTGACCCTTTCATTTCTCTTTTCCTCATATTAAGACTAAATTTTAGTAACCCAATTTCCGATATGGGTTTTCCCACAAATATATTTTCTATTTTCAACCTTTTATTTTCGAAGAACAATTTCAAATTGCGAGGACGCAATTTATTGAAGGAGGGGAGAATGTAACACCCCAAGATTTCATAGTGTGTTATTTCTTCAAAATAATTCAATAACTTGCACTACACGCAACACCGAGTTCAATCACACCTTGACTTACAAAAAAAAAGCCATTAAAAGAGGTCATGAATAGTATTAACTAAATTTTAAACTTTATATAATCCTTATAATTTAGAATCCATATTATGAGTTTCTTAGTCATAATGCAAGAACAGATTCATTTTCAGTATTGCACTTTTATCAACTTTTAATAGTGAAACCTTTTTAAATACAATATTTTAAACTTTTTGACTAAATGGAGACATCAAAAAATTTAAAATGAAACATCCCAAGCTTCCACGGTATGCTTTCCTTTGAATAAAACAGTAGCGTGTGTTGTACGCAACTTTGAGTTTTAACACACACCACAACCGATCAAACTAGCCGTTATGAATAGTAATACCTAATTTTTGAACATATATATATTTTATATTTCAAAATAGACTTCATTTTTGGATTTGGAATATCGAATTTAGCCTAAGGTGAAATTTTGGTACTTTTCGGATAACTTTAATATTTTGATGAATAGTGAAAATTACTAAATTTTAATTAAAAACAACTTTTTTAATCAAAATAATTAATAGTGATAAATTATTAATTTGAGTGGTTTTAAAGTATATTTAGAATATATTTTTACAATTTAATATAATTTTGGTCATTGGACATAATCTTACAATTGAACCGAACATAAACAAGTGTCAATCTTTTGATAGTAATTATCTCTTAAAAACACACTTTTTGTTTTGACAGCGGGAATTAATTTTAAATTAATTTCTTCCACTTATGTGTTTTGAATTTAGAAAAATGGATTCCATATTTGGAATCAGGATGTTAAAATTGTGTAAATAGGTAACTTTTATTTTTAGACATTTTGAATAATTACTGCGGTAAATATTTTATTTACCATGGTTAAGGGTAAATCCGGTAAATAAGGGTTAAAAAATAATATTATAATAATACTAAATTACCCTAAAACGTGTCTTAACCCTATTGGTTGATACATGGTCGACCATGGGCATCTTTGGGTCGATTTTGGGACCCCATGGATCCACTTGTAAGTGATAATGATACTTTATTTTAATTAAGATAAAATGAATACAAAAATGACACAAGCATATATCTTTTAGAAAAACAATTGTTACATAGGGTTATATATGTTGGATTTTAGATTATAAATATTCATTATAAATATAAAAAGATTTCATACATAATGATATTTTATTTATAATTTTTAGACATTAAATAATTTATTTTATTTATGACACAATGATGATGCAGTAATTACTATAATAGTGAAAAATTAAAATAATTGATATTATAAATACCCAAATAAATATAATATGAAACTTTTAATGAATTAAACTAATTTTCTAGGATAATATGATATATTATGATTGATTTAATTGACTTTTTTTGAAGTAATCAATCTGTTATGAGTTTCACAAAAATCAACTATTGAATAGTGTCAAAATTGACATAAAAGAGTTCTTAAAACAAATATTATATTATTAATTGATATTAAATTTCTAAAAATCTAAGGTTCGGGAAAGAGACTTATATCATGATAGGTTCATCATTAATGGACCACTTGGGGGTCGATTGGATGTATATAGTAAGTTTATTAACCATATTATATAAAAATACAAAGAGACATTGTAAAAGTGAAACTAATTAACTTAGAGTTAATACTTAAAGATAAGGTTAATATAAGTACCCAAACCTGTCTAAATTCTATTGGATGAGTTGTTTTCGACCCATCCCCACCGTAACCTTTGAATAGTCAACTTTGGAGCCATTAGAAACCGAATATGAATTTATTATAAATTAATATTTCTAGCTTTTCCAAAGGTGCCCCTCACCCCTCTTATAAAAGGGCACTCCTCCTTCTCATTTCTTTACACCTTAAAAGCCTTTTGGTTCTGCCAAACTCTGCCCAAATATTCTCCCAACGTCTCTCACTACAACCTAGGGGCCTTAGTTTGATCAGAAAGCCAACCTAAGGAGCCCTTTTGATCAAATCAAAAGGAAGAACCCGAAGAAGAGGTAATGTTTTCACCACCCCTTTTCAAGTTCCTTTCTTCTTCCACTTCTTCTTTCTTTGTTCTTAACATTATAAAATAATAACTCCAGTATCTAAAATATACTGTGATTATAAATATGGTACAACCATATTCAGTATTCTATCCACCCTTTGAATAACATGTCACCATACGTGCGTACGTACGGCTTACCGTCTCCACGTCGTGGTGTAATTGTTATTCAATATAATATTATTTGGATGGGTATAATAATGATGTTTAACTCAGGTAAATAATAAATATAACATGTTAATAATTCTGTATATATGATATACCATCCATTTATATATTATTTTAATATCAAAAGAATGATATTGTCGCTCGTGCGTACGTACGGACTACCGTCTCCACGAACGCGATGAGATTCATTCTCCATCGTATCCATTCAAGTATAATTATCATTTGATGATTTAAAAATAGTATCTAAGGACTTGATATCATTCTGTATATGAATAATATACATCCCATTAATAACTAATATGGCTCACATAACAAAGAATATAAAGTAAAATGAACCCGTTAACACCCGAAATGACGATAATTCTAAGATATTATTAACAAATCAATGTTAAAAGATCATATATGATATCATATTAAAGTAAATGATTCTTGTATTATTCAATAACAATTATTTAACCATTATACAGGAGGTAAACCTACCATCGACCAAGGAAAAAGTACAAGTAAGGGATTTTCTTATCTGACTTTCAATTTCGTGAGATTTCCATTGTTCGCCACTAAATTATTGAATGTGGTGTATTGTGTACGGCCATTTGATATATATTATCATGATTCTATTTATATTCATGTTATTCTTTAAATCATTTGGTGGTTATTAACTTTTGGCCATACGACTCAGTTGATTAACGTGGTAAGGGGTTTCTTAACTCACTCTTAATTTCGTGAGAATTCCATTGTTCACCACTTAATTATTGCATGTGGTGTATGTGTACTGCCCATGATTGTATTCATTGTGTAATATACTTTATTTTATGGGTATTTACATCATCATGGTATGATCTTTCTTTCATGGGTTTTTGTTTCGTAAGTTACCTAATCAATAAGGGAATTTGAGATTTCAATTTCCACTCTTTTGGATTTACGCATATTTCATTGATTATACTACCCCAAGATTATGTGTGGAATCACTATTCATTTGATTATGTCATAATTTCTACTCCACTTCCTGTGGATATACTTTTGATACACATAATCACTCCATTGAAAATTCTCAAGTCATTGATATGAATTTGATAAGAGTAATTTTAACTCTTTCACCATTTGTTGAGTTAAACATCCAATTCGTTGGTGTTGTTTTTACAGGAATATGTGTGAATATCCTTTGATTGTTTTACACTGAATATCCAATCATATTTAGTGTATTTATATTTTTCACACATAATTATGTTTTTGATTTATCCTTAACCTAAGGATATGGCCTTTATGAGAGATTTCATCTCAACTTACATTCCATTGAGACTTCTTTGTTGATATACACCAAATCACTTTTATGTGGTGTATATAATGTACTTTGACATAGTATATCATGAATTACCTTTATTCTCATGATATTACAAAGTTTTTATTACCTCAATTATTTGTATTCAAGTGTCTCTCTTTTGGTTAGAATCTCTAACTAAAATACCATTTTTAAATGTTTTAAAGACTTATTCATCTAAATCTTTCTCATTAATGTCCATGTTTTAAAAATGGTTTTAAGGATTTATTTATATGGACATTAAAGTTTAGAAATTAAAACTCATTTTAAAAAGTTTCAAAGTGGTATGGGACACTTTGATTCAAAAATCTATTTTTAAATGGCTTCTTGACAAATAGTGTGACTTTTAAATGTTTTCAAGAAAAGGGGGATATTTCTCTCAAATAGTTTTGATGATTATTTTAATCTATGTCAACATCCTTCATTATTCATGATTGAGGTTAATGTGATACAATACAATCTTCCATATTGTATCAAATGAGTTATATTTGACTGTGGATGTTCTATTTTTATACCATTCATGGTTTGTGGTTAAAGTATTGACATTTCGTATGCTAGTTTTAATACGAATGTTTATTTTATGCTTAAACCTATTCATATGAGGAATGAATTGGACTTAATAAGTGACAGGTGGAGCCCGCTATAACTCCTCGATGCATCGGTATGTCTCATGAGACAAACTAGTGTCTTGGCATAAGGCCTTGGCAAAATCTTATTTGTAGTCTTGGCACGAGGCCTTGGCTATGTGGTTATGATAGTCTGGCATTATGCATTCCATCATTATGAAAGTGGTTATTGATATTGCATGTGATCATTAGACTAGTAGAATATCCATGTGAGTAAGTAAATGGCATTATTTCATTTTAACTTTTCCATTTTATGCTGAAGTTCAAGTTTAAAAGGCTTTTGTTTTAGTTATAAATTGCCTTAAGTGTTTATGCTTATTTATGAAAGCTTCTGCTATAATGTTATCCTTACTGAGCATCTGAGCTCACCCCTTTCAATGTTTTATTTTTCCCAGGATTATGAAGAAGTAATTTATGAATGACCTGCAGGGATAGTATGAGGGGATATGAAGACAAGATGTTTTTTTATGATGTAATGTAAAATTTATGGATGTATCTAGTTATTCCAAGGCTACTAAACTAATCGGTCTTTCGAGACTAGATCTTTCTCGTGATCATGCCAATGTTATGTAATAATGAACTGACTCTAGGTAATTAGGGTCGGGGCGTTACACACACAAACTACCAGCAGACATATATTCTGCCTCAGCTATTGACAGAGAAATTGAGTGTTGTTTCTTACTCAACCATGATACGAAATAAACAAATAAAAATTGATAGGTTACTAATGTAATTTTTTTATCTAATCTACATCCTCTAAAAATAAAAATCTAAATATTAAATTAATTTAAAATCATAGGTTTTTGGGTAAACAATAGATTGAAAAATAATTCCTTTTAATTGTCTAAAAATTATTATGACAGTTGTAAGACGAGATTGTTTTGGATTTGACTAAAATCCAGCACATATACACACAAAAAAAGTTATTCTTGGTCTTCTAACATTAAGATATAGTAAAATTCATATCATACCACTCTATAACTTGTTTTCAACAAGTTTTTCGGCTTCACCCAAATCATGTCTTACATTTGTACACATGGGTACTATGTAGTTCTTACTATTTTCAGGTCCAAACATTTTCAATAAATCAATAATATATTTAATTTGATTTTAAAAATGTTCATAATATTTTTGATAAATCTGAAATCCAAAAAATTAATTCATTTCACCCATCATACTCATTTCATATTCTTTTTGCATAATATTTTAAAAATCATTGCAAAGATTTTTTTTCCTTGATAAAAAAATAACATTATAAACATAAATTTTTACTAATAAAATATAAAAACAAATAGTTTTATTAAAAATAGTCGGATATACTAATCCCATAGAAAATATTTTTTCCATCAAAAATATATTAATCTTTCATACTGAGATCTAGGAGCTTGTTTAAGGCCATACAAAGCATTATTTTGTTTGAAAATGGAATTTGGTTTATGAGGGTCCTCAAAACATGAGGGTTGTTCAACATAAACTTCCTCCATTAAATGTCAATTTTAAAAGGAATATTTTACATCTATATGATATGATTTAAAATTAATATGAGATGAATATTCTAAAAGGATTATAATGGCTTATAATCTAGATAAAGGCACAAAGGATTCATCATAATCTATTTCTTCTTCTTGATTATATCATTTTCTACTAATATAGCTTTTTTCTGGTTATAATCCCTTGATCATCCTATTTATTCATAAATATACATTTAGTTTATATTACTGTATTATCTTATGGAATGTCTACTAATTCCCAAACACTATTTCTACAGAATTGGATTAGCTCTTCTTGCATGGATAACAACCAACTCTCATAATCAAATTCTTCTTCAGTAGACATAGGTTAAAATTGAAATAAGATTGAAGATAATTTAACTATGTTTCCAGCATTTATTTTGGTTCTAACTCCAGTGTTTAGGTCTCCTATAATATTTTTCAAAGGATAGCCCTTTAAGGTTATAGAATGTCAAGGTAAGACAGTTTTAGGTTCTTTAGTTTCATGTTCTTCTCAACTCGACTGAATTTCATTTATATAAATTTCCAAATCAGCCTTAGGAGTTTCAAGTATAATGTTGTCTAAAAATTCATTTTTATCATTTGTTTGATATTTATCTTTAATGAAGGGGTAAATTTCATCAAAATTCACATGAACTGATTCTTCAACAATCCTTGATTTTTTTTATTAAACACTCGATAGGCTTTAAAATTAGTCGAATATCCTAGAGATATTATTTCATTAGTTTTTGGATTGAATTTACCAAGTTTATCCTTATTATTCAAGATATATAACTTGTATATAAAAATTTTAATGTACTTTACTTTAGTCTTTCTATTATTCTAGAGTTCATATGGTATATTTTTAATGAGGGGTCCTATTAAAACTCTATTCATGATATAGTAATATGTGATTATAGATTTTTTATAGAAATAGGTAGGAATACTATATTCGTTTATTATATTACTTATAATTTCTTAAATAGTTCTATTTTTTATTTCAACAATATCATTTTTTTTGTGTTCTTGGTGCATAAAATGTGTCTTTAATACCTAGATTTGAGCAATAATATTCAATATTCTCAAATTATCCACCATGATCACTTTTCACTGATATTATTTTGAAAATATTTGTATTTTGAACAATTCTTCAATATCATTACAAAATAGTGAATACTTCAATTTTGAGTTCTTGAAAATAAACTGAAGTAAATATTGAAAAATCACCAAGTAAAACATAAACATATAATTTTCCTACCAAATTTTCTACCCTAGATTTTCTAAACAGATACATGTGGATATGTTCTACTGGTTTAGATGTATCAATTTTTTTAATTGATTTGAATGATGACTTATTTTGTTTACTGATTAGGCATGCATCACAGAATCTATCATTTTCAAACTTAAGACTAGGAATACATGTCTCCACACAAGTGTCTGAATTAACCACTATCGATATACCATATATCATTTTTGTTCATGTGTCCTTTCTCATACAAAAATATTTAAACACATGTTTGTCTTGCTACCCATATTTTGTTGGGTCTAGTTGTGTCAGCGAGCAATGAACTTTGAATCCAGATCTACGATATTTTTCCAGCATTTATATTACTAGCTTCGGTCTTTTTTTTTAAATTACGTCACTTTTAATACCACATATTTGAATATTTAAAAAATAGCAGTTGTTAGTGTAGTGACCATTTATCCATAGCAATGGTAGTTAATGTTTTTGAATTGGGAACAAAATAATTTTTGTATAAATTATACTTTTTAACCTTTCTTCATATTCAAAAAATTTTCTTTTAATAAATATTGTTTCCAAGAATATCATTGATAGTATTTTCTCCTTTTGTTAAAATACTAGCATCATTTTTATAATATTTAATTTCATACTATAATTCTTTTAACCTTTTTTATGTTATGTATAGTTTGATGTAGATGTGTTGAGTTTTTCAATTATTTCTTGATTTTTTCTGAGAATTGTGACTCTTTCAACTAAAAAACATTTTGAATATATTTTTAGTGAGTTATAATTATTTATTAAAGAATAATATTTCTCTTCTAGCATTGAACAATAAGAATCCAATTTACTATTTGATCAAAAATTAGTATCAGAGTCATAAGGTTAATAGGTTTGTACCTCTTTTTATTATGTAGCCATAAAGAATACATTAACTTTGATATTTTTTGACATTTTTTGAGTCATATTTCAAAGTGCATATAGAGACCTCGGATATACTCCATAGATATTTCAAAACTGTATTCTATTTATGTTCATAATCAGTTTTCTTCTGATATTTATTTTTTATACCTCTTCTTTAATCTTTAAATTGGGGGAAATCAAGTCTGATGTGACCCATATTTTTATTTCATAACATATTACTTCTCTAGGCTCTGTTTCATCCTTCTCAAATTATTTTTGAAGCCACTTTTATTCTTGTTAAGTTCTCTAAACTTTCTATATATCTGATCAAATTCTATTTTATAGTCTAAGGAATTTGAATTTTTTTCTGTTTTGATGTCTTATTTTAACTTTATTTCATTCTTATCATATGTCACTTTAAGGGAATGGTTTTCCCTTTTCCCTATCTTATGATCTTCACCTTCATATTGCATTTATGATTTTTATGTCATCAATGTTCAAATTAATTATTTTATAGTCAAGTTATTGATAGGTGATGATTTTTGAATAACTAACAATATCCAATTACATTTAAAGGTAATTACTATAAGTACATTAAACATTTTATCGGATTGTGAAATTGATTCTCCCAGGGCATAAATATTGTTGATAATTTCTATTAATTGTAGATTCATTTATGTGATTATTTCACCATCAAACATTCTAAAGGTTTCAAACATTAGTTTTGCAGTAGCATACCTCATTTTTCTAATGTTGTTTATTCCTTCATGTGAAATGACAATAGTTTTCCACATCTCATAGGCAGTAGGATATTGTGATACACGATTGAATTCATTAGGTCCTAGTCCAAAAATTATGGAATTCATTCCTTTTGAGTTAATATCATATTTTTCCACTATTGAAGCATCCAAAGCTTCTAGTTTCTTAGGAATCACATATGGAGTGATTATATTCAAATAAAATTTGGATCATAGATTCTTTATATAGATGATCATTCATTATTTCTAGTATCCATAGTTATCGGTGTTGAAATATGGATCAAAAATAATAGACATACCTAATTTTGGATTAGTTATCGACATATAATTTATATATAACTTATTATTTTGATCATGCTATATAGTTTTCTTGCATTGACAATAAATTCATCTCTGATACCAATTATTAGGTAGGAATAATACAATGATATAGATGAGGTGTGAATTGTTTCTTCTTGATAATCTTGAGAGATTTTGGATTTCATTTCTCTTTGTGATTTATGCATATATATATTGTTTTCTTCTATAAGAAATATGAGAAACATATATACATAAAATAATAAAATGATAATTTTAAAGTGTTTCGGGGAACAAGGGTCTTGTAGTAAGCTCCACCAATGCTCTCTCTATAACCTTGGTGAATTTCACTAGAAAGGTCCTTTTATCACAAGACCTTCAAATCCACAACTGAGTAAAAAAATTTGACACCTTTACAAAAAGGCCAAATATATCCTTCTAATTATTTTACTTGGAAATTAAATAAACACATTTTATTCTAAGAAGATGAAACTCCACCATGACTAATTTTGATCAGTCAAAACTCCAATAAATCAAAAGGGTTTGATTTGTTGAATGGAATAGGTTGAACTTAAAAGTCCCAATATTAAATTACATAATATGGATCTTCTTATTTATTAAATAATTTCTATAAGAAAAAATATCTTTAAATATATCCTAGTTGCAAATAATCTTCAATTATATAGAAACAAACATGTTGTAGTAGTTTCACAACAGTAAAAGGTTGAAATATATTGAACATTCAAACTATATTCTCTTTTATAAAACTACTAGATTTTTCATTTTATGTAGTATATCTATGAAATTATATTCATGGAAAATATAAATTTTGTTAATCGAAAATGTATCACTCTCAAATATCTTATATCTTAGTGTTTTTCATGAAAATGATTCAATCATATATATAGAACATAAGGCTTTTCTTTCAGTTGAGATGATCCGAAAATGGTTCCCAACATGTCACATATCTTAAAATACTAATTATTCATAATATTCATAAAATACCTTAGGATTATGACTGATTTACTCCATTAAATATAGTTATTTGGATCGATCATAACAATACTTTGAATAGATCATAGAATAACATTGAATCGAACTTGATTTTTGTCAAGTCCATTATAGAAATCTCAAATAAAATGATGGATTTAAAATCTTCATCATAGAATAGTAGAAATTAGGGTTCCTCTATATGATGGAAAAATATCAAACGTAGGGATGATCATAAAATTAGGGTAGACGTACCATACGTTTTCTTTATCAAAATTAGACCTCCTTACTTAATTAAGGTTGATTAACTATAATTTCTCTTCTTATAAATGTATGGTTCCATCTGAATTTATAGTTAATGAACCGAACTATCTGTCAATATAGGTTTTAAGATCCATATGTGATCTTCAGAATGTAGGGTTCATTACTTACGCTATGTTTACCAATATAGGGTATGAAAACTGTTTCCAAAATACATTAAAATGCATTCTAAACACATTAAATAATATTCCTTATGGATTAATAATTTTAATATAATTACATAATAAACATAGAAATGAATATTATTTTCTTGAAATTCACTTAGAGTAATATCATTAGTAAAATAAACAAGGGTATTTGTGAGCATCAAAATCGGTAAGATTTATAGATTATTGTTGAGACAATACGTGCCCAAAAATACCGAGTATGCCAAATATGAAATACCCAAATATAAAGTATGCATTGATAATATGAATATATATTTTTCATTAAATGAACAATAAAATAGTGGTAGAAGGGAATAAAAAATGGAACCAACCAATTATGAGAAGACTACTGTGATGCAGAAATTTGTGGAATGAAGACCAAATTAGCTTTAATGTTTCAAAGTTGGCAAAGTTGGATTTAGTGAAGAAGGGAAAGGTGAGGCAGTGATAAAGTGATATCTACTTGATATCTACCTCAAGCATCAAATGTAATGGATCCCTAAATATAAATCCACTAATGAGAGGTGAAATACAATTTTTTTTATTTCATTCAAAGAGAAAGAAGAATTGTGCTTACCTATAGGAATAGGTGAATCATGATAGCAGAGAAACAAAAGGTCTATTCACTTGGCCGGAAGGGTTCATCTGTGAGATAAGGGAGAAGGTAGGGTTCCTTTGATAGATATATAGAGGTTAGTGTTCCATTTCATGAGTCGATGTCGTGAAATCAAGGAGTGAGGGTGCGGGTAGGGTTCATTTGAGCGAGTCGATGTCATGATAGCAAGGACCCAATTGGGTTCTTCATGAGAGTAAGAGGTAGGGAAGGGAAGTTCGATCATGCATAGGAATAGAAGATTGATCATGAAAAGTGGAAGCACTAGCCAATATTATATCTATGGAGGAAGGGGGATCGATCATTAGAATTGACTGAGTCATATCTACAGAGTATGGGGAGATTGATTGCGAGTGTTGGCTAGGAGAGATCTGTGGAAGATCGGTGGGGGGAATCTCAATCTCAAAATAGGAAGGGGGTTCTTGATCATAAAGGAGAAGGGGATGGGGTGATCAATTGTGAAGGGAAGCGGGGTGGGGTGGGTGGGAGGGCTCGATCATGAAAGTGTAGAGCTTTATGTCCATGATTTTATTTTTAAATGTTGAATTAGATATATTATTACCATGGTTTTATAAAACCATTGTTATAAGTGTGTGGAAATAGATATATTTTCTAGTAGTGTTTGTGGATGAATTTAAAGGATAACTCATACCACCATCAGATTAATTATTTTCTTAATTTCAATTACCCAATTCCTTCAATTCATGCTGAAATTATTTGAAAATTTCAATTATTTAGTTCACCTTTTTTTAAAGGAATTTTTTGTAAACTTGTCTATTTTTTTAAATATTAATATTACATAATCAAATAGGATATATATTAATAAAAATTGATTGATGGATAACATATAATAGAAGTGTGTGAAGATGTGGTGAAAGAGTTCATTGGGTTTGAAAAAGATCATGCACATGACCCTTCTCAAATCTGTTGTCCATGTTTAGACTATTGTTATTCAAGATTAATTTGTAAAGAGGAGTTGGAAGAACACTTGATCTATCACAAAATAGAAATATGTTATAAATTTTCAACTAAACATGGGGAAAATGTGAATGTAGCTAGTTACTAAGATAACACTGCATTTTATAGATCTTCTAATATGATTACAGGTGTGTACAATGTTGAAGAAAATTTTGAGGATGTGATTACAGGTGTGAATGATGATGAAGAACATATTGAGAAAATGAAAATTATATTTGAGGATAAACTTTTTCATTATCCAATTTTTTTTGTGAAGTTATAGAGTTTTGAAAAGGCTCCACTGTATACAGTTTATACTTAATATATACCATTGGAATCCATAATAAAGATATCTATTTAAATGTTGGCGATAGATGTAGTGACACCAATTTTTACGAAGTAATTTCTCTATTGAATGATATGATCCTAGAAGATAATGAAATTCCTATCCAAACATATGATGCTAAATAAATTCTACATTCAATGGGAATGATCTTTGAAAGAATATATGCTCATCTAAATGATTGTATACTATTTCTCATGAAACAAATATCATTTAAATAATTCCCAATGTGAGGTGCTTCTCAATACCAGAAAGATGAATCCGTTCCTATGAAATACTTATGGTAGTTTCTAATAATTCCATGTTTTGGTCACCTATATAGAATTGGGGAGATTTCAACATAGTTTACATGGAATTCTTATATAAGAAATAATGATGGTAAATTTCATCACAATGAATACTCTCCTTAGTGGAAGAGAATTGATCCTGAGTATCCTAAATTTGGAAATAATCCAAGAAACCTTTTTATAACAATATCTATAGATAGAGTTAATCCTTTTGGTTTTAAAAACTTCACTCATAAATACAAGGATGGTTATGATGGTAAATTATAAATTTCCACAATGGTAATGTATAAAATGAAAATAAATTACATTATATCTTTTTATATCAATACTAAAACAATTGGGTAATTATTTAATGTTTATTTGGATCTATTGATCAAATATTTGAAATTATTGTTGGATTCAGGTGTTATGTTGTATGATGCTTAAAAAATGACGATTTCACATTGAGATCCATATTTTATGGGAAGATAAATAACTTTCCTTATTATATAAATTTTTTAGGATATAGCATTAATGGAACTCAAGGGTCTCTTATTTTTGAACAAGGTACATAGTAAATTAGTTAGAAACATTAATAGATGTCTGTGTTTTTGGGTCATCATAGATTTATACCCTAGAGACACAAGTACCAATATTGAAATAAATAATTTAATGGGAGTTTATTAGAAAAAAAATCACCACCTCCATTGATTGGTGATCAAATATTTGAGAAAGTAAAATATATGGAAACTAATTTTGTTAATTTTTTTTCAAAAAAATGGATGGAAAAAGAGATCAGTTTTTTAATTACCATACTATAATTGTTTGTATGTTATTCATTATATTGGTGCTATGGATGTTGAAAAAATGTGTGTGATAATTTCACCAGATCATTACTAAATGCACCCATAAAAATGATATAATTATGGCTTTCTTGGACAAGATTGACATTAGAATATGTGAATATTTGGAACCAATGAAGGGTGAAAATGTAATTTTATTACTCCATCTACTTACACTATTTCAGGGTAGGTAAAATGTCAATTTTTAATATTCTTGAAAGATGTAATGTTTCTATAGGGGTATTCCTCGAATATAAATAATACCTTGTTAATGACATATTTAATGTTAATGGGTATGAAATCACATGACTATTATGTTTTTATGAAATATCTAATTTCTATATATTTAAATTACATTTTTTCAAAGAATTTTCATCATATATTAAACAATATTTTTTTATTTTTCAATTCTACGTGCAGTAATGTTATAGAACTTTTGAAATTGATAAATATGGAAAAAGGAAATTACCATTATATTTTATGAATTTTAAATGTTCTTCCTCTCATAATTATTTGATATGATGGTTCACTTGATGGTTCACATGGTTAGAGAGATTGGATTATGTGATCCTATACATTATTGATAGATGTACCCCATTGAATAATATATGATAATTTTTAAAGGGTGTGTCTAAAATAGAATTCAGCCCGATGGTACTATTGAGGAGCAATATATTTTTGAGGAAGTCATTGAATTATTTACTAACTACCTATTTGGTGTGAAAATCATTGGTCTATCAAAATCTATTCAAATTCGGCAACTTGTGGGTGAAGGATTTTCTGGAATAAATTTTATAAAAATCAGTATTATAGATCGAGAGATGGACCACCTTTACAATTTTAAAAATAGTTTAGTGGTTTCCCTATATTTTGAAACAAAAAAAGAATTATTATGCATTTAAATCCATAAATAGATGATTGTTGTGTAGGATCGAAATATAGTATGAGATGCTCAATATACAAGAGGGGGGGTGAATTGTATACTTTAAAAATTCCTTTGAAACCTTTAAAGTTAGTTATGAATAACTATAGTTTCCTTAAGAAAAGGAAAGGGCTAAGTTTAACAAGTTTTAAACTAAGAAAATTCACAACACCTCTAACACCGAACTAAACTTGGAAAGAGATTCCGAAAGTATGTTCCGAAAATATGGTTCCGGAGATTGAAACTTAACAAACAATTACAATATGAGATTCTACCTTAAAGCGTATAGAATCTAAATTAATCAGAGTACAAATAAGGAAGTATAAGAAAGTTATACTTTCCTTATAATAAAAAATGCAGTGGAATAGAAACAAGTAGTAAAACTACAAGTAACAAGATATAAGTCTTTTAACCCAAAGAGAAGGGTATCCAACAACCTTGGATAAAGGTCCCTTGATTTATACTTTCAAGCAAGTCTGTCTTACCCACACCAGGGTAAGCCCTCGATACGAAGATCGGAGTCTCTGTCTTGCTATCCCTGCAAGACCTCAACTTCAAGGTAGTTGGAAACCTCTGTCTTCCTCAGCAAGAAATCCCTCGAACTTTAAGGTAGTTGTCACCTCTGTCTTCCTATCCCCGGAAGCCCTCGAATGTAATCACTAACATTTGGAGTCGCACGAAGCTTTGAGAGTTAATAAGAGCCTCTCTCTCTAGAAATCACTTCAAGCAAATTTTTCAGCCTTTCAGCACTTTCATCAGCTATCAGCAATCAGCACCGAGCTCTTTCAAATGAGCTCCTATTTATAGGTAAGGTCGTCTCCTTATCCAACGATCATATTTTCCTTAAAGATCGGAGGGGCCTGTACACGTGTCACTTAGACAACGGTTAGTTTATAACAAAATGGACGACATCGTTTTATAACAAAATAAGTGTAACAGAATGTACGACATCGTTTTAAACTCTAACATAAAAGTTCGGAATGAAAAACTTCAGAGTGAAAGTTCGGAGTGAATAAATTCAGAGTGTATAAAACAAAGATAATCAGATTCTGTTTAATAGGTGAATTCGGAATGAGAATTCGGAATGAGAATTCTTCATCTGAATTCGTAATGAGAATTCATCATCAGAATTCGTAATGAGAATTCGAAATGGGATTTCTTCATTAGAATTCATAATGAGAATTCTTCTTTAGAATTCGTAATGAGAATTCGGAATGGGATTTCTTCATTAGAATTCGTAATGATAATTCTTCTACAGAATTCGTAATGAGAATTCGGAATGGGATTTCTTCATTAGAATTCGTAATGAGAATTCTTCTTCAGAATTCGTAATGAGAATTCGGAATGGGATTTCTTCATTAGAATTCGTAATGAGAATTCTTCTTCAGAATTCATATCCTGAATCTGGAATAGAACTTAGTCAGAGTTCATATCCGGAATTTGGAATGAAACTTCCTTATAGTTCTTGTCCAGAATCCGAATCCTAAAACAGAATGCTTTATATCAAAGTTTCAATGATTCTGAGAAAATGAATCTGAATCTCATACTTAAGAAAAATATGGATGAAAATATGATAAGGATAATTTTTCTTATAAAAGTGATTTTCCTTAAGAAAGCAATTTTCCTTATAAAAACAATTTTCTTAAAGATAAGGTGTTTGTGATTTTCAAAACAAGAAGGAATGGAAAAGTCATAAGTAAAACCTTATTGACTCAACAATCTCCCCCTTTTTGGAAAGCACAAACATCCTTACGAAAGAAAAAAAATTCTAAGAAGAAAGAAACAAATTAATGCTTATCTCCCTTGTTTTAAGGATATAGATGAATACGACTAACTCCCCCTTAGGCTTTGAAACTCTAAGGATCGTATTCATATTTCCGGAGTGATGTTTCATAAGAAGGTCTTCTTTAAGAAAAACTCCCCCTTAAACAAACACTTATTAGAGTTCTTTTTACTTGGGTATTTTTCCTTTCTCCCCCTTTGATAAACTCTTATTAGAGTTCTTATTTTTCTTAAGGATCTTTTCCTTCTCCCCCTTTGTGATTTTCAAAAAGAATTGGAGGGAATGGAAGAAGAAAAAAAACAAAGTACCTGAAAGATTAGTAATGACAATAATGGAAATGAGATACACAATTTTCATTAGATTTGGAATCTCAGTAACAAAGAAAAAAATTACAACAAAAAGATCAGATTAGGTTATTTCGGATCTTTTTCCTTTGACATGAGCCCTTTAAGAATAGTCTTGATCTTCTTTAAGTCTTTATGATCTTCTTCAGCTTGTTTCTCTAAGACCACTATTCTTGCAGATTGAGTTTCAATCTTTTCTTCCTGAGCTTTCAGCTTTTCTTCCTGAGCTTGGATCTTTTCTTCCTGAGCCTTCATCCTTTCTTCAAAATCGATCCGATGATCCCTTTCAAATTTCCAATTCTGAGAAACAGAATTCAACTTCCCATTCAGATCCCTGACTTCTTGGATCCGGAAGTTCTTTTTTTCAGTCAGTTTTTCTTCAAAGGAGGAAGTCAGCTCGTTTATCTTCTTGTCCTCGGTCTCAAATGCATCTTTAACATTGTCTTGAAACTCATCGAACAACCTCATTTATTCCACAATCTTCTTTGACCAACTTGTCATCCTCTTGCAAGACCTCTTATGTGCTTCATAACCAACAAAGAATGTTTTAAACTGAGCCTCAATCTCAACGCACTTATCCATAACCATAGATACGGAATTGGTTTTCTGATTCAATGCATATTGGAGCATCTGGCATCTTGAGTCAATACTAAAGAAGGTCGGAATGGTTCCCACCAACTTCTTTAAGGACTGAACAACAAAGTCATGCCCCAACGAGGATGACTCCGAATCTGAAATCTTGCTTGGAGAGTTTTCTTCCTCAATAAGCTCTAACTTTCTCTTTGAAGAACTACCAGCTTCCTTTCTCATCCTCTTTTCTGAACTCGGAGTATCAGCAATAATTTGCTTCCCCTTATCTTTTTTCGGAATAGAATCCTGTTCCGGAGTTTTCTTCTCACTATTAGAAACTTGAACGACATAATCTTCCTCATCAGCAACTTCATGAATACCTTCCTCTACGTTTTTCATCTGAAAAATATCATGTAAAAGTTGTTCTTCTTCTCCATGATAAGCAACTTCTTCTTCTCCTTTCTCTTCTTCTATTGCTGGAGTAACTAACTTCGAAGATTCAGCTTCTGAAGTCCGGAGTGATAAGTGTTCCAAAGGTGTTCCCTTGTAATCATATACTTGTTTTAGCACATCTCCGGTTTCACCACTTCCTTCAGCACCCTCTTCTATTTGTTCCACTTGCTCAACTTCCTCAGAATTCTTAGCAACAGCCTCTTCCGGAGCAGCGAAATTCCTTCCTGGAGTCTCAGGTAGAGATTCCAGAGAGAAAGATCTCGTAACTGGAATTGTTGCTGAAACCATTTCATTGAATTTCAATAAATCCTGAGCTACCTCAGCCTCAGACATCTTCTTCTTGAGCTTCTTTTCTTTAGCTTGTTTTTCAAGCTCATCAGCAGCTTTTTCCTTTAAAGCCTTAGCTTCCGCAGGGTCCAATCTGAACTGCAGATCCCCTTCTTTCCTTTTCTCTTTATCAGCTCTCCACTTTGTAACAACCTCATCAGGATAGGCTTTCTTCTTCTTAGGCTTTGGAGGTGCGGAATGGACTTCCTTAGACTTGGGTTCCTCGGCTTCGACTGCCACTTCTTTCAGCTTTCTCTTCCTTACCGGCTTAGATGATTCCGGAACAACAACTTTGGGAGCCACTTCTTCTTGAACAGGTAGATCAATAAACTTTCCAGACTTCTTGTCAAAAGCTACATTCATTCTTTTAAGAGTTTCATCGTTGACCAGCATGATATTGCAAACTCTCGGCTTAGATTTGCAAGTCTCCTTGAAAGACTCAAGGCACCGAACAATCAACTTGGAGAGTATTGCTGGATACATAATAATCTGAGCTCTCAGATTCCCTTTCTTCAAATTTTCAATAGTAAGAAGAATATGCTTCATCAAGTTAAACTTCCTTCGATTTATCAGGAAATCTAAGATATAGATCTCACTTTTCTTCAAGCTGTCTTTATCACCTTTTCTTGGTATGATAAGTCCTTGCACCCATAACTCCAGAATCCGGAAGTCTGTAGATAGACTTGCAATCTTCGGAGCCTTGTCATCATCCAGTCCGAGAGTTTCTAAGGCTTTTTCCTTATCGAATATACCCTTAGAGTCCGGTAAAACATGCGAAATAAACTCGACTTCTCCTTCATAAGACAATCCTACCAAGCTTGCGGCCTTGGTGTGAGAAAACTTGTAAGTCTTGCCATAAGACTTAAAAGATAACTTCTCCCTATTATCTTCCTTGAAGAAAGAAACTGACTCATAAAACTCGACAAGTAAATCTGAATACACTTCATCTTGGTTCCCGGTTTTTGATACCACAACATCTTCCCAGCCATTCAACATAATATTCTTTGAAATGATAGAATCGTAGTTGCTGAAGAAAACCGGATGGACTAACCTTTCTCTGTAAACTAACCACTGAGAGATAAGCTTAGTGGATGACATTTCTTGAGATGATAACTCCGCAGACATTCGGATCTGAAATTCTCTGAGAAATTAGGAACGGAGACAACTGTAGTTCGGAACGGCCTTAAATCAGAGATTCAGAGCTTCGGGACGCGAGAGCTTAAGATCGATGTGGGACGAGAATTTGGGTCCCCTTTATATAGGCAACGAGATGACGGTTCAGCTTCCTCAATTGATCTAACGGTTTAGAATGATCTGAGATCAAATCTGAAGGTTGAGAGCTTGAATCCGATCTTTTTGAGGTTTTTATTAAATCAACGAGTTAAGAAAACTATAATCCGAAAGCTTAGTACAAGAAAATTCCAGCAAGTAAAATGTGACTATGAAAACATGAGGAAGGAAATCATACCTTTCAGATTGGCTTAGGGAATTATTCGTAATGGGTAATATAAAAATGACTACAAAAAAAACTTTATTACGTAAAGACTCATTACGGAAAATTCAGTACGGAAAACAAATTTCAGAAAACTCAGTATGAAAAACAAACTTAGTCAGGGTACGAAAAAACTATGAAGGTTCGGTACGAAAATCTTGTTATGAAAGTACTAGTACGAAATCTTTCATTCTGAATATTTTCTATATGAATACTTCCATTCTAGAAGTATTCTATATGAAAATATTCATTCTGGAAAGCTTTCGTTCTGGAAGTTCCATTCCGGAAATCTTCGTTCCGAAAAGTTTGAAAACAAATTTTGAAAAACTTTGTTAAACAAACAATCAAATGTACTCCCCCTATGAAAAGGAGTTTATTACTGTAAGGAGACTTTTTCAACAGAAAGTTAATTAAGAAAGATTACCTTACGGTTATCATTCCTAACTTCTGTTTAATATATTCAAATTTATCAGAAGGCAAAGATTTTGTGAAAATATCAGCAAGTTGATCTTGCGTTCCGATAAACTGAAGAATAATATCTCCTTTGAGTGTGTGATCCCTAAGAAAGTGATGCCTAATATCTATGTGTTTTGCACGAGAGTGATGTGCAGGTTTTTTACTTAGGGAAATGGCACTTGTGTTATCACACAAAATTTTAGTTTTAGTAAAACTCAAGCCATAGTCTGTGAGTGTGTGTTGCATACACAACACTTGTGCACAACAACTTCCAGCTGCTACATATTCAGCTTCAGCAGTGGAGAGTGCTACAGAATGTTGCTTCTTGCATGACCAAGAAACTAAAGAATCTCCTAAGAAATGACAAGTTCCAGATGTACTTTTTCTATCCATTCTACATCCACCAAAGTCAGCATCAGAAAAGATTTTTAGAAAAAAAATCATTTCCAAAAGTATAAAATAATCCTAGATCCATGGTTCCCTTAAGGTAGCGAAAAATTCTTTTTACTGCCTTTAAGTGAGATTCCTTAGGATTGGATTGATATCTTGCACATAAGCATACTTAAAACATTAAGTCTGGTCGACTAGCTGTTAAGTAAAGTAGACTTCCTATCATACCTCTAAAAGATGTTTGATCTACTGGTTTCCCAGCTTCATCAAGATCTAAAGAGTTTGAGGTACCAATGGGAGTACTTATACTCTTAGTGTTGTCATAACCATACTTTTTAAGAAGATCTTTAATATACTTATGTTGAGATATGTAGGTTCCTTCTGGTTTTTGAGAAATTTGAAAACCAAGGAAAAATGTTAATTCACCCATCATACTCATTTCAAACTCAGATTTCATTAGACTAGCAAAAGAGTCAGTCAAAGATTGCTGAGTTGAACCAAATATAATGTCATCAACATAAATTTGAACAATCAAAACATTTTTCTTATCTTTCTTTATAAAAAGGGTTGGATCTGCATTTCCCTTAACATAGTTATTTTGAAGCAAAAATCCAGTGAGTCTATCATACCATGCTCGTGGGGCTTGTTTAAGGCCATACAAAGCTTTGGTAAGTCTAAAAACATGATCTGGATGTTTTGTATCTTCAAAGCCAGGAGGTTGTTCAACAAAAACTTCCTCTTGAACATAACCATTAATAAAATCACATTTCACATCCATTTGATAAAGTTTGAAATTAAAGAATGCTACAAAAGCAAGTATAATACGGATAGATTCAAGTCTAGCTACTGGAGCATAGGTTTCTTCATAGTCTATTCCTTCTTGTTGATTATAGCCTTTAGCAACAAGTCTAGCTTTATTTCTAACAATGACTCCATTTTCATCACATTTATTTCTGAAAACCCATTTTACTCCAATAACAGAAGTTTCCTTAGGTCTTTCAACCAAGGTCCAGACTTTATTCCTTTCGAATTCATTTAGTTCATCTTGCATGGATTTAATCCAAACATCATCACCTAAAGCTTCGTCAGTGCTTTTAGGTTCTAATTGGGAAAGAAATGCTAGATGTTCTACTTCATTTCTTAAGGAACTTCTAGTCCTTACAGGTTGATTTACATCTCCAATGATACTATCACTGGGATGATTCTTAAGAAACACCTGATTTGGGTTTTGTAAAACCTATTCATCAACATAGGGTAGAAAGTCTTCTGGGGTAAATGTTTCAGAAGTATCTTCTAGAACAATTTCCTTATCGGAAGGTTCTTCTATCAAAGGTTGATAATCAGTTTTTTAAAACACATCCGAAGATGTAAGTTGAGATGGTTTAAAAACAAAAGGATCAGACTCATCAAATTTCACATGCACTGTTTCCTCAATAGTACAAGTATTTTTATTAAAAACTCTATAAGCCTTAGAGGTTGTAGAATAACCTAAGAAAATCCCTTCATCTGATTTTGGTGCGAATTTATGTAAGTTATCTTTAGTATTCAAAATGAATACTTTGCAACCAAAAACCTTGAAGTAGGAAAGTCTTGGTTTTCTACCATTCCATAACTCATAAGGAGTTTTATTAAGAAAAGGTCTAATCAAAACTCGATTTATAGTATAACAAGAAGTACTTACAGCTTCAGCCCAGAAATTTCTAGCAATAGAATATTCACTCAACATGGTTCTAGTTATCACTTGAAGAATTCTATTTCTTCTTTCAACTACACCATTCTGTTGAGGAGTTCTAGGTGCTGAAAAATTGTGAGTAATACCTTTCTTACTACAAAAAGTTTCAAAATCAGAATTTTGAAATTATCCTCCATGATCACTATGAATAGTTTTCAATAGAAGGTTTTTCTCATTTTTAACTTGAGCTCTAAAACTTTTGAAATAAGAAAAAGCTTTAGATTTCATTGCTAGAAAATAGACCCAAGTAAATCTAGTGTAATCATCAACTAGAACAAATACATAGTATTTGCCTCCAATACTTCCAGTTTTTGTTGGACCAAAAAGATCCATGTGCACTAACTGTAATGCATCGGTTGTTGAGACTTCACCGATTGACTTAAAACTAGATTTATGTTGCTTTCCATATTGACAAGGATCACAAACTTTAGAAGAGTCAAATCTAAGCTCCGGTAGGTTCCTAAGATTACAGTGACCTAGTCTTCTATGCCATAACCAAGAATGATCTTCCATTACACTTAAGCAAGGTAAATCTTGGCTCCTGAGGTCTTCTAAGTTTAAGGTGTAAACATTCTCTTGCCTATTGGCTGAGAGAATAAATTCTTCCTTGGAATTGTGAACTAAGCATTTATCATTCCTAAAATTCACAAGGTAACCTTCATCACATAACTGACTTATGCTAATGAGGTTGTGCTTAAGACCTTTAACAAAAAGAACATTTGAAATCAAGGTTTGACCAAGAAAAACAATATTACCAATACCAACAATCTCTCCCTTGGCATTATCTCTGAAAGTTACCTTTCCTCCTTTCGTTTTGATAATCTTTTCAAAGAAGCTTTTGTTACCAGTCATGTGCCGGGAACATCCACTATCCATGTACCATGTATTGTTGCTGGTACTTTCTTTATTTTCCTGAAATCAAGAAGAAAATTAGACTTTCTGAATCCAAACTTGTTTGGATCCGAGATTTCCAGACAATAAAATTTTAGGTACCCACATCTTCTTTGAAAAGTAAGATTTGTGAAATCCTAGAGATTGGGTTTTGTTTAAGGAACAATTATTTGCCCAGTGACCACCACATTGACACTTGGTACAAAATGGGGCACTTTGAGGAACAAAATAATTATTACTGAAAATAGGTTTTGCATGGGTATAACCAAATCCGGATTTATTTCTTAAAGGTCGTATTTGGGAATACATCTTATCAAAATTTTCCTTACCATGGGTAAAGTTTGATAAACACTTCTTTAGGGAAAAAATTTCGGACTTGAGTTTTACAACCAATTTTTTAGCCTCAAAATCGTTAGTTTTAGAACTAGAGTTAGGCTCGAAAACATTTTTCTTAGAAATTAATTTTTCTAATTCTTTAGAAAGTTTATTCTTCTCAGAACTTACTTCCTCAAGATTTTTTGAAATACTTTCAAAATCATCATTTTTCTTATCAAGATATTTCGAAAGATCTGATATCTCTTTAGTAAGAATAGAATTCCTAGAGTTTGCCTTATCAAGTTTCTTATTGAGTTTGGAATTCTCAATCTCAAGAAGTTCAGCAAACCTAGAGACTTCTTCATAAGTAGGTAAAGTATTTTCCTCATCAGAAGATGATTCTTCATCAGAAGAGTTATAATACTTACTATCATTAGGATTTAAAGAAACATTGGTCAATGATTCAGCATTTCGTACCTTAGCCATAAGACAATGATTATCAATAGGTAATCTGGCTATAAGACCAAGATTCTTCTGTCCTGAAGATTCATAATCAGAAGATTCATCTGAAGAGTCACCACCACTGGCACTCCAGGTGTCATTAGCTTTCAGAACTTTCTTAGCTTTGGCTTTATAATACTTCTTTCTGTTTCTGTCTGAATGTCTTTCTTTACTTTCTTTATTTTTGAGCATAGGGCAATCTGGTCTAATATGTCCAGCTCTCTTACATTCATAACAAGTAACTTCTCCATCTTTCTTATCTTTCCTTTCCTTTTTCTTATACTTAGATTGAAAATTTCTCTGGCCAGCTATCTTGTTCATCCTTCGAGCAAGATTGGCTAATTCATTTTCTGAGACTTCACTCTCACTAGATTTGGATTGGAAAATGACCTTCTTAGACTTGGATCTGGTTACTCTCTCAGGAGTCTTAGCTTTCATCTGATTTGAAGTTGTAGTAAAAGCAATAGTACCATTTCCATTCTTTTTCTTGATGTTGTCAGCATCTCTCTTCATTCTTGTTTCATGTTGTAGAAGAGTTCCAAATAGTTCATCAAGAGTAATTTGAGTGACCTTCCTGTTCTCATCTATAGTTGTTCTCTTGGATTCCCACTCATTGGGCATAATATCAATTATCTTGTCCACAAGAGCTTCATCATCTAAACCTTTCTCTCCCATAGATTTTAGACTGTTGACGATAGTCATAAATCTTTGTTGAACTTTACAGATAGGTTCTCCATAAGGAAAATTGAATCCATGATATTCAGCTCTAAGCATAGCTCTTCTAGTCTCAATCACCTTGGAAGTCCCAAAGTGTGTAACTTCTAACTTCTTCCATATACAGTTACCTGCTTCACAAGAAGAAATTTGGCTATATATATTTCTGGTCATTGAACATAGTAAAGTATTGCGTACCTTATAGTTGAGTTGATATTCTTGCTTTTCCTGGTTAGTAAAGGTTCTGACTTCCTTGTCAGGAATTTTATAATCACCAGTAAGCATGACAAAGTTGTCTACTCCGGTATTAATAAAAAAAGTCTTCATACGATCTCTCCAGTATTCAAAGTCATAACCATCAAATATAGGTGGTCTTGTAGGATTTAGATTGTCAATAGATCCAACATTAATTCCTGCCATACTAGAAATAACTTTGCACACAAACTTGTTAGTAGCAAAAGATTCGTAATAACAAAGTTCGGAATGGGAAAAGTTCGGAATGGACAAATTCGGAATGACAAAGTTCGGAAGGATAAAGTGAACAAGAAAAACTTGTATGTGAGTACAAGTATTTCAGTAACCATCTCTGATACCAAATGTAAGATTGGTATAGAGTAAGAGGTTTCCAACCTCTGATACCAATTGTAGGATCGAAATATAGTATGAGATGCTCAATATACAAGAGGGGGGTGAATTGTATACTTTAAAAATTCCTTTGGAACCTTTAAAGTTAGTTATGAATAACTATAGTTTCCTTAAGAAAAGGAAAGGGCTAAGTTTAATAAGGTTTAAACTAAGAAAATTCACAACACCTCTAACACCGAACTAAACTTGGAAAGAGATTCCGAAAGTAGGTTCCGAAAATATGGTTCCGGAGATTGAAACTTAACAAACAATTACAATATGAGATTCTACCTTAAAGCGTATAGAATCTAAATTAATCAGAGTACAAATAAGGAAGTATAAGAAAGTTATACTTTCCTTATAATACAAAATGCAGCAGAATAGAAACAAGTAGTAAAACTAAAAGTAACAAGATATAAGTCTTTTAACCCAAAGAGAAGGGTATCCAACAACCTTGGATAAAGGTCCCTTGATTTATACTTTCAAGCAAGTCTGTCTTACCCACACCAGGGTAAGCCCTCGATACGAAGATCGGAGTATCTTTCTTGCTATCCCAGCAAGCCCTCAACTTCAAGGTAGTTGGCAACCTCTGTCTTCCTCAGAAAGAAAGCCCTCGAACTTTAAGGTAGTCGGCACCTCTGTCTTCCTATCCCCGGAAACCCTCGAATGTAATCACAAACATTCGGAGTCGCACGAAGCTTTGAGAGTTAATAAGAGCCTCTCTCTCTAGAAATCACTTCAAGCAAATTTTTCAGCCTTTCAGCACTTTCATCATCTATCAGCAATCAGCACCGAGCTCTTTCAAATGAGCTCCTATTTATAGGTAAGGTCGGCTCCTTCTCCAATGGTCATATTTTCCTTAAAGATCGGAGGGGCCTGTACACGTGTCACTTAGACAACGGTTAGTTTATAACAAAATGGACGACATCGTTTTATAACAAAATAAGTGTAACAGAATGTACGACATCATTTTAAACTCTAACATAAAAGTTCGGAATGAAAAACTTCGGAGTTAAAGTTCGGAGTGAATAAATTCAGAGTGTATAAAACAAAGATAATCAGATTCTGTTTAATAGGTGAATTTGGAATGAGAATTCGGAATGAGAATTCGTCATCTAAATTCGTAATGAGAATTCATCATCAGAATTCGTAATGAGAATTCGAAATGGGATTTCTTCATTAGAATTCATAATGAGAATTCTTCTTTAGAATTCGTAATGAGAATTCGAAATGGGATTTCTTCATTAGAATTCGTAATGAGAATTCTTCTACAGAATTCGTAATGAGAATTCGGAATGGGATTTCTTCATTAGAATTCGTAATGATAATTCTTCTTCAGAATTCATAATGAGAATTCGGAATGGGATTTCTTCATTAGAATTCGTAATGAGAATTCTTCTTCAGAATTCATATCCTGAATCTGGAATAGAACTTAGTCAGAGTTCATATCCGGAATTCGGAATGAAACTTCCTTATAGTTCTTGTCCAGAATCCGAATCCTAAAACAGAATGCTTTATATCAAAGTTTCAATGATTCCGAGAAAATGAATCTGAATCTCATACTTAAGAAAAATATGGATGAAAATATGATAAGGATAATTTTTCTTATAAAAGCGATTTTCCTTAAGAAAGCAATTTTCCTTATAAAAACAATTTTCTTAAAGATAAGGTGTTTGTGATTTTCAAAACAAGAAGGAATGGAAAATTCATAAGTAAAACCTTATTGACTCAACATGTTGTATATCAAATAAACATAATCAATAGTTTATAGGATGGTTTTGAGACCATATTTTTAAGGTTTCAATATAAAATTCAGAATCAATTTCATAATGACTTTGATATCTATCTAGAGGACCATGTATGAATGTATTATCTTATAATTTTCATATAATTAATGGTTATACATTTTATACAAATGAATATGATGAATGTTGAAATATGAAAAATTGGTGAGTTTCACTTATGGATAAAGTGATGTAAGAATTTATTTCCAAGAAAATGAATACAATTTATGTGAATATTTCATACTCTAGAATCATCAAACAAATATGGTTGTTTGATTATACAACATTCCATGTCACAATTTTTTCATACAAGTTGTACATAATAGGATCGATGTTAAAATAAATTAATTAGGATTCATGAAGGGTATATATAAGGGTATTGAGATGTGCCGTTTATAATGGAATCACATGAAGTACAATTATTTTATGTTCCAAATCCCATAAAACAAAAGTGGTAAATTTTTCTTTTATAGAAAAAAACCTATGAAGGTCCAGATGAAAATTTAACTAAGGTTGACCATTTCATTATGACATCATAATAATTTTCCAATGGTCCTAATGTAAACGAGGTCTTGTATGTCATAGGAGACCACAATTAAGGGATTTGGATACTCGGTAGAGGGGAAAATCTATACATCCAAATTAAATGTTCAACCAATTCTATAGATAATCAATTATACACATTCAAATCCTCCCAATCCTAAAGAATAATATGTTTCTCAACTATCTAGTGTTCCCAATAAAGAGGATCAACATCCATCTAAACATGTCAATGCTACCAATCCATAGGAACAACATATTGACAATGTTGACCCTAAATAAATGGTTGATGGTGAAAAATCAGCAACCCAAAAAATATGAGCATCATAGCATGATGTTGATAGAAAAAAAATTTAAGGTGAGAAGAAAAGGAATCAAATTCTAGGTTTGATAGAATGCATGTGAACAGGTTGTTAACCCCAATAAGGCCATTTTCAGTAGTTACAATGAGCACACCATTCAACCGCACATAAATATTGATATAGATTCATGGAACAATGTTGTTCCCATGATTAAGGCACCAATTTGGGAAAATATTTATGGCGACATTATGATACAAATTCTCATTTTTTACTCAAAAAATAAATAAACATTAAATTACTCTTCATTATCCCCTATTGAGTGCATTTATAATATATGAACCCCAACTGAAATTTATATTAATGCTTTCTAGAAAGGCTCACAAAGTATTTCAAATAATTCGTACAAAGTTTCATCTCAAAGATATTGAAGGTAAAATAAACCTACACCCATCATAGATGTATACACATATGATAATTTGAGAAGCATGGGATGAATTTATTGGTCATCATGAGGAGACATCATTCCAGGTATATTGTGACCGGTAATACATTGTTTTCAAATATGTGAATTAATAACTTTTTTTAGAATTGTTAATTTATGAATTATAAAATAAGATCTAAAAATAGGTAACATGAATAAAAATCAATGTACCCCTACCATAAATCCAGGATGGGGTACACCTCACTTGAAAAAAAGGTATGCATTTTAAATATATCATAATACTTTTATGTGATGTGAAACAAAAATATAATTCTATTACTCTATTTATATGATTATTGATGGATCAAAATAAAAATCCACTTCCATCCCATGTCGTGTGTTATGGAGGGAAGCATTTGTAAATAAATAGGGGATAATAAAAGATTAAAACAAAAAAAGTTTGGAAATAATGTGTAAGTATCACATAATAAAAATTTGTTTTGTTTTAAATAGGTATAACATAATTATGATTAATTATTTTACTATATTGTTTTATATTATTTAGAAATAATAATAATCATCATATTTACTTGATCAAATACTAAAATTAGTGGCTTTTAAGTGGCCAAAAAAATATGGCCACATCAAAGTTGTGGGTTTTGGGGTGTCACCCCCATTATATTTTGAGAAAAAATGAGCAGTATGATAAAGATATGAAAATGGAAGAGTTGTAGGAATGATTAGATGCTTTATAAGAAAAACATAATTTCTAGACAAAGTTGATAGAAAATGTTATAGTAAGGAATCAAAGAGAATAAAAAAAAAGAACAATCACTACATAAATACCCCCACCCCCACTAGAATTGTGGCGAGCCATTCCCTTCAAAGTTATATCTTAGAATAGATAATAAATATTATCATAACTGTTTATGTGAAATGCGAATTAGGATGAAACTGATACCTTTTATGTACTAATATTCTAATGGGTGAAAATTATTATGATTTATATCTATCTACACCCACCCATATTCTTGTTATGAAGGATACCATGTTTAATATAAAAGGACATAATATACAAAACAAACAACTTCTAATAGTTCATGTGAGAGTGGGAATTAATGTAGCTCATGAGTCGAGCGTTAAGCTATTTGTTCCACTTGATGATGTAGATATTCATATAGTGGAGCAATTTATTGTAAAATTCATAGCATAATAGTTAGATATTGTAAAAAAACTTTCTTATAAGGAGGTATTTATTTACAATTTGTTTTTTCATTCAAAAAATTTAACAAGTAATGAAAAAAAGTCTGAAATGATGAATGTTATTACACATGGACAAATGTAAGGGGGGTGAAATGGATGTACAAATCAAAAAAAATTATCAACCAAAAAATAAAAAATATCTTCATAAAAGTACCTTTACCCAACTCATTCATCTTCCATATTTACTAATATTAATGCTTCATGCATATAAAAGGTTACTGAGTGGTTGTAATTTCATAGTTGATTTTGAAGAACAAATGTATAGAGAGGCCATTACAGACTATATTTCTCTTAAGAATGTAAATGAAATATTCAAGTATAAAGTTCTATGAGTCTCGGTTGTAAATGTATAAATGGGGTGTGTTTTCATGATTTTTTCCAATAGGTGATCTACTATGTTAATTATGACTAAATACAATTCATATTTTTTGTAGGTGTATATATCAATACTAGTTGATAGGAAAACCTAATGAAACTAAATATGGACTCATTAGTCAAAAAATAACTACTATATAAGAAATATAATTAGAATCAAATCATATTGATATAATAGTGTAAAAAATAGTTGTGTAATTTGAAAGAAAACTTATATATGATAGAATCTTCTTATTAACAATTATGCAGGGGGAAACTATAAAATTTAATTATATCAAATATATGTTCATTCCTTTAATTACCTATTAATTTTTGTTTCATTACATGGAATTGGTTACTCATTGGAGTCAGTTTGTATACTCTGAATATTTAATTTTTGGATTAATTACATGTATACCCAACAAACCAACCACACGTGTTGATATTTTCAATTGGTAATACACTACATAAAACATTTTAGTACTAAAGTTCAAGTTATATATTTCAAAATATATTTTAATTAGGATTGTGTTATGATAGATCATGCTTTAAATATTTTCAAAATCATGGCACGATGACAGTCCATGTGCATAATTAGCCTATAAACATATACAAGTGGATAAGTATTAGGGTATATATAATAATATTACACTATAAATATATATATATATAATTTACTTATTTTTTCAGTGTTTTTTTTGTTTCTAAGACAAAATAATGGAAAATATTGTAGTTATTATGTTGGTAAATATATAAAAGATATCATATACCACCAATAAACTATAATCATCTAAGAGGTATTTTCAAAGTTAATTATGGTTTCACTTAAAATGTTAATTAATCCTTTATGTAGTTATATTTTTCTAATACTATTAACAATGTATAATTCTCTTATTTTCACAAGAGGAAATAGATTTTTTGGAACAAATGGGAACCAAATCATGTGGTTTGACCCAGTAAAATTGATCCCTTTGATGGTGATTTGTATGGGGTAAATGTTTTGTCCAAACCATGTAGCTAGGACATCCAAACCATGATGCCTCATGAGCTGATCATATGCATTTTTGACACACAGTTAACCAAACCATGTTTCCACCAAGGAGAACCAATGCACCCCAGACAGTAGGGGCACATATTTAGTGTGCACGATTTCTTTAACCATGTGACCATACCCAATAAAAACCTCACGTAGGATATAATTCATATAATTTTTTTAAAATCCTGAACCCCCCATTTTAGATTACTAACCCCCTTCAAAACATAACTCAAATTCCTTGGTTGTGGAATTTCTCAAGAGGGGATTTTGACTCCCCCAAACCATTTCTTGGAATATCAAATCGGTGTTGATCTCATTCAATATCCTCCGGGTAAATAGATATTCTCTTATGTGGTTTCTCCTGATCTGTCATTATCTTGTCTATATATTTTTATGGATCATCATGTTTCTTATGGATCTAATCCCCATTTTTTGGATCAGGTTTCTTGGTTGTGTTCCTAGATCTTCTATGTCTTTATTCAACATTTTCATTCCCTATTGTGGGTGTTGTGTGTTTAGATCCCTTTATTTAAAAGGTATGTGGTTCTATATTTATATGACCAATGATTGAAACCATAATTTTATTGAATGAATTGAAATAAGTTTTTAATTAATTTTAAAAACTGGATCTGAAAGGATTTTATATGTGATGTTAAATTGCATGGAATTTTTGAAAAAATCCAATTTCAATTGAATTACAATGTGGGACAGATTTTTAGAAAATGGTGGCTTTATTTTCAAATTGATTTCATCAATTAATTTGAAGTTGAACCCTGAGAAAAATTTATTAAATTGAAAAATTATTTAAAATGTAATTAATTAATGAAAACCTCTATTGTGGTTTTGAAATGAGAAAAGACATTTTAAAAATAGAAAAATAGGCAATTGTAATTTGAACTGATTTAGAATTTCTGATTTGACCAGTTTTGATTGATTTACTATTTAAAGCACATGTTAGCATGAGTAGTTAGTGGTAATTGGGACAAGAATGATATGAAATTTCCCCCCATTAATGTATTGGTGATGAAAACTATTACTAAAATAACTACAGCATGACTAGCCATGATTGGTTTGTTTATTGGGCTGTCGACTTCCCATGATGGGTTCCCCTATTGGGATGTATTTGTGTGTGCACACCAAACCAGAGTTGAGATTAGTATGAGATATGTGGGGATCATACTATCTAAAAAACTAAATTATCATGGGGCTTTTGTACATGGTGATTTTTTATGATTTGTGAATTGATTATACAGTCTGTTGATTATTGAACTATTTTATTCATTCCAACCATTTTATGTAATTATTTTATATAAATTTTTTATTTAATATATGTTTATATATATGTAATCTATTTTAAATGTGAAAACATATTTTTGTTTGAAATATGTGAATGAAATTACATTCCTTGTTTATTTAAATTTAAATAATAATTAGTTTAATTATTATAGAATTGATTCCAGAACAGTTGGTGTGACCATATAGAGATTTATATCTCAAACCCTACCTTTTCATTTGGATTTTTATAGACTTTCTTATGCTAGGTATGAACGAAGGGAAAGATCCACTTGGAAGTGGTGGATGTTCTTGATCATTGGGACTATATAGTGATGTCGGTGACTAGTGGATATATTTTCCACTTGTTTCACATGATTTTTTGAGATATTTTTTTGGTTGACATCATTTTTTCATCTGAAATGTTTATTTATTTTTCCAGATACTATTTTACATGGTTGTTTCTAGTATTTCTTCTTTTTGATTGTTGATTATTTTGACTTCTATCTTTTATCTTCCTTTTTTGTAGAAAATTCATTCCCTTATTGATCTTGTATGATTCCAGGTGGTATTCACCAACTCTTGGGGATCTTAAATTCTATTTGGTCTATGTTAAATCTGGATCAGGTATCAGGGTAACCTATGAGGTTCTTGATAGATTTTTTGTGTTGTATGATTTTATTTATAATGTTCCCCTTTCCCTTTATCAATGTAAATATATATTCAAACATAACATTCTAGATGGTACCCTATGTATAACTCACAAAATTATAAAACCCCCTATCACATAACTAGGAGTAATATAATATGTATTAATCAATAACTCCCATACCACCAAGAGAATCCATACCTACTTCGAGACCGTTCTTAGAATCCAAGTATAAATGGATACATCCTAACTTGAAAACAACCATTTTATTGATTTTTAAACGTACAAGGAAGGGTCCGAACATAATAGGAGGTACATAATATATATTTATATCTTTAATATGATTAAAAATCACTACACAGACAATATCCACCTATATGATAGAAAATATTCATAAATACCACATCCCCTCATAGGAATTAATATACACATACACACACATGCACACACAAACAAGCACCCACACACACATACTCACACACAAATATATATATATATATAATAATTAATATATATGTTGTAATACTATTTTTTCTCTAGATAAGTAAAATGCATGATAACATTAAATATATATATATATATATATATATATCAAGAAGAAAGAGGGATACCATCCCTACCATAGGCACAACCAATATATATATATATATACATATATATATATATATATAACCACCATATATATTACTATATTAGTAGGACGAAATACAATTGAATATGTAAAAGTATCAACTAGAGATAAAAAAATTAATTATATAATAATAATATACAAAGAAATGAATGGATATAATAAGCAGTTTAAGAAAGTATTTTCAAAAGAAAAATTCTTTTTGGTTATAATATTTTATATATAAATACACTTAATGTAACGCTAAAAAAATACTAGAATCACCTCAATAAAAAATATATTTAATCACTACTCATTAATCCTTATCCACCCAAGTAATCCATAAAAAACATTTTCAATTCAAAATAACATTTAATAAACTCCCCCATAAATTCTATCAATCAATTAATAAAAAAAATACCATTAAATTATATGCTAACTATTTGTGATGATTCCAGAAAACACACTCACCCCAAACAACCCATTGGATCAATGAGATATTTCCCTCAGTCACACTAACATTATAGCATCATACACACCAAATACATATATAGATCATAATTCCAAACTCAAATTCTTAAAAATACATAATTAAATACAACTCTTACTAAATGAACACCACAAAAACAATTACAGAAATAAAAACTCAATATATAATCTAAAGAAAGATCATGAAAAAAACTAAACTAAACCATGATTCCAACCTAATAATTACTAATAATGACCATTATGAAGTTATTAGGACATGATAGAACAAAAAAATATACAGGAGATAAAGAATATTAGAAAATAAATGTACATAAATATACAATCTCACTTAAAATTAATCACTCTCCAAATGGGTTATCCTAAGTCATCCAGTAGGATGTATCTTTTAAATAATCATCTCTAAATGAGTTGTTTCCCAAATTTCCCAAATCATTAATGGTGAGTGTTGAAATTCTAAACAAAATATTTTTTTATGAATATTTATTTTATAAAAGTTATATTAGTATTAAGAGACTAAATCAACCCTCCCCAAACTACCAAACCAAACCACTACATAACAACATATGAATCCTCATAACAAAAGGGTATGTGTTTTTCATTGACATATAATTAATTTATATTACATATAAAAAGTAATTCTTTACCCTTTTTAAATTTATAATAGGAGGTTCAGGAAAACATACTTAACAAGGAATAATATGAAATAATAAAACTTGGATCAAGAAAAATCATAGATCATGTGGGGAATAACCTAAATAACTTGAGGTAAGAAAAGTGATATAAATGTAAACATACAAAAAACATTTATTTTCTAATAATATTTTTAAATTAGAATTTGACCTAATCTTCAATATATAAATAATAATAATTAAATATTTATCAATTAATTGACAATTAACATGTCAAAACTATAAGGGTAATTAAGTAAAAGATACAATAATCACAGTCAATCATGATTAATTATACTCAATCGTTCAATTAGTATGACAATTAATTTATAAAAACCATTCATTTATAATTTCAAAATTAGTGTTTAATATTTACTAAAGATTAAAAAATTAACTAGATTTCACATCATATAAAAACACCAATTAAACACCAAGTAGGTTTGAGACTACCTTCCTTATTGTAACATTAACTAAATCCTATAATTTTTATGATCACCAGGGAACTCCATGGAACAAATAAACCACGTTCCACAAAAAAATAATCCCAAATAATTAAATATAAAAAACCCTAAAGCTATGAGAAACCCTTATAAAAACTTCCACCAAAATCCAGCCACTACTAACCATAAAATCCTCAAATTAAATAACCTAAAATCTAGAATTTTGATAAAAATAAATAAATATTTAATCAAATAGAAATTTGAAATGAACCTTTATTATTGAAATTATTAACAAAGGTAAATTAACCCTCCTCAAACTTCACTAGTATTTAGACATAATTGAACTTTCTATAGAAAGTGATTCAACCATACTATGGTGGAATCACCTTTTGAAATCCCTAGTCATGTTCAAGAAATAGAATAAGAGGCATAAATAATAGGTAATGAAGGAGGAAAGGGAAATATTAACTTGATTCAGTGAACCAAAAAACTTTCGAACACTAATGACTGAAGAAATAATATTGGTGGAAGATAAAGTGACGAGGAGAGCTCCAATCTGTGTTTGAGCTTCATGAAATGATAAACCTTGAATCGAGAGTTAAAATATTAATCCAAAAGGATGATTCTACCCCTAATATAAATAGTTGTCCTAGGATTAATCATGTACCCAATATCTTTCCACTGGGTACTTTATAGAAGTCTAATGGTAATGACCAAGTGGATTGGACATCGAGCGTCAGGTGGCCGTATACCCAGTACCTAATAACCACCTTACATAGCTACCCTTAATTTCTTTTTCTCTTATTTTTTTCTACTACCAAGATTTTAAAATCACCTTTACTTCTCTAAAAAACATCCTAGAATTCATAAAACACCAAAATAGTCACCCTATTAATCCAAATTGAAGAATTAAAGAACTGACCCTCCCCATTAAATAACACAATCTAAATCAAATATAATGACTTTATTGAAATATTAAGATCATATTTCATCACATGTATTCACATATTAAAATTTTATCACTTATATTAACCTTGTAATTTTTGTGTATTTTGAAAGTTGGGTAAAATTGGTATTGAGTTTTGATAATTATGAAAAAATAGAAATAAAGAAATAAAAATGAAAATGTCAGTTAGAAAAAAAGTGATATATGAGATATTTATCTTTTGTGTTTATTCATTTCCTCTCTATGTATCACAAGTTTAAGTGTTAGAACACTATGATCACTTGTGAATAGGCCATTATGTCCTCCAATATAAATTAGTTCAAATCACTCAATGATCTCTGAGTGATCCAATGACATTGTGGATCCATGTTACTTAAAATACCCTTGATCAAGAAGTTCATACATCTAATAAGAGAGTCTAAATAATTTTCCCCTAAAACACATGGTTCTAATTAATCACCACTCAACCTATGGATCACTAAATGTCATTAAATAAATAATGATCCCTAGGAATGGGAGAGTTAATCTAAATCTAGAAAAAGAAGAAATAAAATTAATTGTGTTAGTGGAAGAGTTATGATCATGAACTCAACACCCCAAACTAGATCTCAACATTTCTCTGAGTGAAGACAATATAAGATAAATAAGAATCATAGTAACTAGAAAATAAGAAAAACTAGTTCATCTCCCTTAAATAAATAACTAATGGGGGTTATTTGTAAGGATGTTATTAGAATATACATGGAAAAAGTGTAGAATAATATAAAATTCTTAAAAAATGAGTAGCAAAGAAATACCATATAGTAATACTTCACTAAGGAACTATTTATATTGAATCCTTTATTTCCATTTAGAGACATTTCATTATTCTAGAAATTTTTATTCCTTTGAGACAAATTCATCTATTTTGTATAAGTTTCATTTAATATTCATATAATATTAAATATTAAAGTCTCCTTTTATTTTCTAATTATATATCCTATTCATGTATCTTTTAATTTATTGATATTTTACTATGTCTACTACGATAGATATTGATTCCACCTCATTTATTATAATGATTTTAGAGCCTCTAAATTTCCTAGTATAAACAAAAATGCCTCAAGATATTCGTATATATTATCCATCTTTTATTAGGTGTTAAGAATCCCATTCATTAATAGATTACTCATTGAATTTTTGGAAATAAACTTGATTTTACTCTTGGATGGTACCTACCTTCAATGTTGTGATGGAGGATGGGAAACTTTAAAATTGGAAATTTGACTGGTTTGGTGTTATAGAATTAGGTGGAACCCACTAAAATGAATGTGCAATTTTATTTTACTTTTAATTTTTATAATTAAATTTTATATGTGTTTTTATCCTTTAAAACAAGTCATGTTGTGTGCATTGTAATTAAATTAGTGTTAAAGAAAAAACCCAGTTCCCCACTACAACTATTTTTTTACTAAAATCACCTCTAGTGATTTCCATATACTTTTGGTTCCACATATATGTTCCTGTGTTGTTGAATATCCACCTTCAGTGGTATCAAAGGGTTGAAGGTTTTTTTTTTGTGTATGATCCATAGAAACCATAAACATGGATAAATATTCAATAGACAGAATGATGAAAATGACGAGTAGTGTAAAAAGGTATTTTATTTGATATTTCACATTATTCTAAAAAGAGAGATCTTTTCTTTTTTTATTCCTTATGTATCCCCATTTCAATAAAGAGTTTACATTTTTCCAACCTCAATCTTCCAATTTTCAAACCATAATTTTTATTTTGTCTCCAATAGTTGGAATTTTCATAAATATTTCCCCCTATTTGGACTTTTGTTATCATAAAATACACCCTCTCAAATTTTCCCCATTCCATCCATTTTTCCAATCCTTGTCCTCATCTCCATGTTTATCCTTTAAAAATAAAAATCATAAATCATTCCCACTATGTGAACTTCATTCCCACACCATTATTGACTACTAATCCCCCTCTTTAATTCAGATAATTTTTCCCCATAATTAATTTATATTATGAAAAAGGATGTATGTGATCAAATAAAAATATATCTGTTCACAAATCTGAAAAAATTTACAGTCTTCAATTCTAAAAAAAATTTATCTGCACTATCTAAAAAATGATATAAATCTACCATTTTCAATAAAATATAATTTTTCTCCATCGTTCACATGATTGGAAAGTATTTTATCCCAAATATAATTAATAACACTTAATATAATTGTGTCCAAATCCAAGAACTCCTCGACACCCACGATGTCATAGAAATCATGTAGGATTGATAAACTGATCCAGAATAAAGAGCAGCAAAAGCTAGTCTTCCAGAAGTTCAAAAGAAGACTCTTTGAGTGGAACAGAAGTGGAAGTGGATGGAAAAATCCATTATTTATCAAGGACTTGACGAAGTGACTTTTGAAAAAAATTATTCTCAAAAATATTTAATGGATATATGGTAAAATCTAATCAAATAAATAAAAGTCATTGACAAAGTGAAATAGTTACAGTTGTAATCTCTATGAGGTGAGTTTGAATCCCATTTATGAAATATTCTAAAACCATTGTTGCTTAACATATTCATTACCCTAGATGAAAAAAATACATGGATTTGATTTCTGTTATAGGAATCATTATATCTATACAAGCCAACGAACTGAAAGTGAACCTCCAGAGTGAAACCAATGGAGTGAAGAATTCTTTAAAATCAAAGTTGTACCTCAACAACCCTGAAAAGGATAAATGGGGGGCATTTCAAAGAGTATATAGAGAATTCCTTAGACAAGAATTTGATCTAAGAAGAAGTGGATGTGGTGGAAGAGGACCAAATCGAGGAGGTCATGGATATAAAAACTATACTCCAAGAGAAAAAAGAAAAGTAAGAAGGGGATAATTTTATAGTTTCCGAATAGACAAAAGAAAAGTTAAATTCAATAATTTTCAAAAATAGGGACATTATCGCAATGAATGTTGGACCAATAAACCCATGGAGAATGATAATGAGGAGGGACATATTGTTTAAGTAGGTTATACTTTTGGTGATTCCCATGTATTTATGGAACAAACATTAAAAAAATAGATGTATTTGATATCTTGACTCTAGATCTAGAAACCACATTGTCACAAACCATCCTAGATACTTCGGTACCCTGATGCCCCTGCCATCATCGACATATCCTAAAGGGAATTATCTATCCCTAAGGGTTGGAAACTAGAACCTGAAATCATGTAGTATAAAAGTGGGAATAAATTTTATACAAAAATAGTAGAAGAAAATAAACACATATCAGTATGCTCAAATAAAACTCCCAAAGGAGACAATAAAAGAAGTCAAATATGTGTATCAAAACCTAAATAACACATCCTCAAAGTACCAAAAGAAAAATAAAAAAACTAAAACATCCTAAATGTGTCAAAACTCCAAGCCCAAAGGGTCAAGAACATCCATCTCCTCAAAGAGGTGATTTCCCTTTACTCAAACCTGGTAAAAGAAAATATATAAATTCCTAATGGAAAATGTTGGGTGTGAGATAAAATATCGGTATATTCAGACCGAGTTTTCCATAATAATTCACTATAAAAATAAACAATCCCATTTATATTTTAATTTTTAAACAAACTAGGCATGGTAGTAAAATTTAATATAAAAAACAAACCTTTCATTTCAAATGATTGAAACATTTAAAATTCAGAATTAGGTACAAATTTTATATAAAATAGTTTATATAATTTATTAGGAATTAGTAAAATAGTTTCAAAATCAATGGAATATATATATATAAGTAATCACAACAAGCAATAGGGTCATTTGCCCTGTAGTACAATAGTTTCATATTATATGATCTTCAATCTCTCAGTCTCATGACAAATAGGACTCATTAGTGTTTAATTAGGAATATTATCTCCCTAATTATATTTTTTAGAGTTTTTATTATCACTATGTTTCTAGTGAATTTCCATCCTAGCATTCTTGTCCTAAATAACCCACTAACAACCTAGACTCACATTTTCTTAATCAATCAATAAATCAATCAATCAATAATGGGAAAATAATTTCAAAACTCTTTAAAATACAATTTACCCACTTCTAGTTTCAATATTATAATTTCATTTTAAAACCAAAACATAGGGTTTTCATCATTTCATGCCTTTTAAAAAAATCATAGGTTCTTATCAAATCAATTCAAGCCATTTTTTTTCAAAAATCAATTTCACATTTCAATTCAAATTTTTCCATCAATTTCAAATCACACCCAATATTCCAATTCCATTAGAATTAAGGAGTTTTCCATAAAATCCATACCAAGTTAAATCAAATTCAAATTTTCATAAATTTATTTTTCACAATTTAATTGAACGAAATTTCAAAAATAAATAAATTTAGGGGTTATAAAATTGTACAATAATAGATATAACCACCTACCTTTATCATGTAGCTCACCTAACATAACACCCGATTTAAGATTTCCCAAAAATGAACAACGATAATAGAGATATGAAAAAAGTCTATAGTCACCATTAAATACAAAATATTTTAGATCCATCAAACATATGATGATATAAAAAACCCTATGGAGGAAATAAGGAGAGTGAGGGATAGAGTTAATGGGATAATATCACTTATTGGAGAGGAATCAAATGAGTATTATCTTTCTTTGTTCCACTTAGAAAGGGGTTTGTAGGTGCCAAAAATTGTTCTTGAGAGCCTACGTGACCTAGGATTTTGTGAATTCCTGAGTTAGGGTTGAGTGGGTGAAGAAATATAAGTTTGGGAAAATTTTAATTAATTTTCAGAAATAGAAATCACTATTTTCATGGTTAGTTGGGCAGGGCCACACTGTTATAAAAAACATACATTCTAATCATGCACCCCTATATGAGGGTTCATGGTTTCTACTAGGTGGGAGTATAATTTTTTAAATCGTGCATCATCCGTGAAAACCCCTACTATTTGGTTTTTCACAGTTTACACTAGGTGGGTGCACAATTTGGGAAAACTATGCACTAATAATGCACAACCTATAAATTTCCAATATTTTTAACTTTTCACCCGAAGAAACTTGAGAAGAACCCTATCAAAAGAAGGAAAAAGGAGGGTTGATGAGTACCTAAAAAATGAAAATAATGTTACAACCTCCACATCATATAAACTTTATATTCCCATAAAGCATATCAAGAAGATTCTATATCAAAAATATGAGGTCATTACTCTCTCATCAATGCCTCTATATACCAAATATCCTGCATATCATTACTGTGCTTCGATAGAACTCAGACCAGGGTTATCATCCTCCCATGAACTACCTTTCTTTTAGAATCCTAACTGGATACTCAATCATGGATAAATTAGGATCAACATTAAGATCACTCCAGCTAAGAACATGAGATGGGTCAAAAAGATACTTCCTTAACTATCACACATGGAACATATTATGTATCAACATAAACTATAGTAGAAGTGATAAAAGGTAATCCACTTTTACCAATTACTCAAAAACCACCAAAGATCCCACAAAATGAGGAGAAATATTCCATTTACTCCCAATCTGTCAATGAACCAAATGAGGTGAAAATTTCAAGAACACCTAATCACCAAATAAAAAATTGAAATGGTCTATGATGAAGATAATCATATGAATTATTCCAGTTTTATTCTATCAACATTATCTAATGAATAAACTATATATTTTTTGTTTTATGTTGAACCAAGATCAGTACAACCAAGTAAATTTCACCGATCTATGACCAGCATAATATAGATTTACAAGGCTAGCCATACAAGGAATAAAAGGATCCATTTTGATTGCAGAGAGGTAAATATTATTTTATTAGTACTTAACCAATCCCAAATGGTCATCCCAAGATCCACCAAAGTCATGAATTAAAGGACAAAGAATATTCACAACAATCTGGGAAGACCTATCTGTTTGGTCATCCTTCTGTGGATGATATGCTTACTCAAAAAAACTTGATATCCTAATGCCTCCTGAAGGCCTCTATAAAAGTGACAAGTAAAACATGGATTTCTATCAGAGACTATAGCAGAGAGAATTCCATGAAAATGAATAATTTCTCACACATATATATTTCCCATATACTTAACTTTATGTCTATCATGAATTGGTATAAAGTGAGATGATTTGGTCTACGTATCGATTATCACCCATATATCATTCTACTTTCTATAGGAATGTTGAAGACCAACCCCAAAATCCATAGAGATCTCATCTCACATCCGGGATAACACTCGATGTGGCTAAAAAAACCCGAAGGTCACAGGTGCTCAGCCTTTACTCATTGGTTTGTATGGTAGTAAAAAAAATTCAATTATTTCTATTCTCACACCTGGCCACCACAATCATCTCTGTATGTCATAGAACATCTTCGTGGTTTCTGGGTGCACTGCCTACTGAAAAATATGTAAATCACCCATCACATCTTTCCTCACGGGTAATGGCATAAAAAATAATTTGAAAGACATAGAATACCCTCCGTGGAGAATGACCACTCAAAAATAGTATCCAAACCATAAATAGAGTCTCTAATTCTATGGAATACATCATCAAACTTTTACTCCTACGGAATCATCTCAAGAGGAGTGGATGTCAATAGAACACTGTCCAAGACAACCTCGGCCCATGTTTCTCAGACTCCTAAGTGAAACTGGGTAAAAAGATCCTTCAAATTACTCTCTTATGGTGATTCTTCGATGTCCTGGTTCAGAAATATCATGCTCAAATCATCTATAATGATATTCCCTTACCCTAGTGTATATGAAATGTTGAAATCAAAGGATTGCAGTTACTCCATCCAATGCCTCTGACAGAGATTCAAATATTTTTGTGAGAAGATATAACTCAATATATTTTGGTTATAATACATGGTAATCCTTTATCTAAATTATAAAATGTCTCTAAACATTAATATTATGCTTTATATCTTCAAGTTAAAGTTCAAGTTTTAGGTAATTCTTTATGTTTAGCCTAAGCTATCGAGATCCATAGGATACCACATCATCACCCTGCATATGAACACAACCAAAACCTGAACCTGATCCATCACAGAAGACCACATAACCCTACCTAACCTATAAAATAGTCAACACTAGTGAAAAAGTCAATAGTTGTTTTAGATTAACAAAAGAACTCTAAATTTTCTCATCCCAAGAAAACTTTACCTCCTTTAGAGTTAGAGAAGTATTTAGAGAAGCCAACTTCAAGATATCCTTTACAAAATGACTATAATATCCAGAGAAAACCAAGAAGATCTGAATATTGAAAACATTACATGGATTCGCATATTTTATAACATTTTTCACCTTCTCAGGATCAACTGAGATACCATGTTTTGACTCCACGGATCCCAAGAACTCCACTTCCCAATTCTAGAAATCAAATTTTAATATCATGGTATAAATTTGGTGATTTCTCAACAATTTCATAACTAATCTCATATGAATCACATGATCCTACTCAGACATAGATTAAACTATGATGTCACCCAAAATGGACACTAAGAATATATCAATATAATCAAGGTTGATCATGTTCATCAAATCCATAAATATTGAAGGATCATTTTCAGACCAAATTTAATGGAAAGGTACTAATAATGGACATACCTACTCCAAAATGTGGTTTTATTAATTTTATATTCTTTTATTCTTAACTAGTGGTAACCAGACCAAAGATCAGTCCAGGAGAACTACTTATCCCCTTTCAACTATTCAAATAGATCATCAATCCATGACATCATATACTTGTTCATTACTGTATGTCGGTTGATTTTCTGGTAAGAAAGGAAAAGGAAAATTGTTACATCATCTCTCTTAGAAAACTGGACATGTGCCGCCCAAGGTGACACACTTGGGAATATAAATAATTTCTCTAAAAGATCATCCAATTGAGTCTTCAACTCTTTTATTTTATATGGATCTATACAGTAGGAAGGAATAGATACCAGCCAAGTACCCATCACTAAATAAATAGAGAACTCTACCTCTCTTACCAGGGGAAACTAGATAATTTATAAGGGAAAAATTGGGAAACTCGACGATTTTCAGAGTAATATGATCACAAAAAGATTCTCACACCAAATAAAAAGAGGAAACTAAAATTAATTTACCCAAATCTAGATAATAATCTTATTCTATACTCAACCTCAAGTTCCACTCTCCCTAAATGACATGACACACCCCATAAGGCACATTAAATGATGACCATCTAAGATAACAATCAATTCGGGATTTATTTTTAATAAGAAAATCCATCCTAAAAATGAGATCAAGAGGTTTCATGTCGAAGATCAAAAAACGAAATATATTATCAAACTAGGCTAAAGAGAAAACACAAGTAGGACAATGGAGGCCCTACTCTCTCTTTATTCTAAGGGGTGTAGTGATATCCTTCACATAAAATAAAATTTATATAGAAAGATTTAATAGATTCATAATACAAGTATTATTGTATGAGTGAGATGCACTATTATTAAAGAAAGTAGTCAGTAAACATGAAGCTATTGTGATAGTACCTCTTATAGTCACTGGACCTGTATCTGCTTCCATTAGAGACACTTCCACTTTGTGAAGAAGCATCACTCCAGATTCCTATGGTTGGAACTCCATAGATCTTGAAGCATCTGATTGCACCATGGTAATTATTGGTACTTATGATTCTATTCCACTACATAGAGAATAAATTTTATCACATAACATTTTCTTGTGTCCTGGGTGCCTTAGTTCAAACCTTATTGGAATGTCCATTCTTTCCACACTAGAAGCAAGTCATAGGGACTCTACTAGGAACTGCAGGAGGTCTAGGAGAAACTTTATTATGAGAACCACCATTAAAAATACTCACACTTTCTCTTTCCTTTTAAGGAAGTCACAAAAAAACCCACTAAGATAAATAGGAGATCCCATCAATATTAACTTAACATCTAGGTATAGCTCAACCATCAATGATTTATCAAGAACATCAATATAATAAGAGATATTTAGAAATAAAACATGAGAAAAAATTTCAAATAGAAGTACCATTCTGAATCATCAAATCTAAATCTTCTTATTTGATACAGTCTAAAATGAAAACAATACAATCTCAGTAAAGTGATTTTCAAACTTAGTCATTTTCATGTCATCCTTCTTATGTTTGAAAACCTCCACAGCCTTAACCACTACCATAGACTCTAGATAGAACCGATCAGTGAAAGTAACTTTAAATTCCTTCTGATCTATGCTCTAATCATTCTTCTTCGTCATTGTGTCCCAATATCTCTTTATGGGCCCTTCTATCTTGAAGGTGAAACATTTCACATGGATCTAATTAGGCATATCGAAGAACTCAAACAAAAGATCAATCCTTCCCAGCTAATCCGCAACATCATGTAGATTATTTATGCCAAGGAAAGCTAGTGGATTCTAGAGAAGAAACTCCTGACCAAAATTCCAAAAATCATCCCTATTAGGTTCAATGTCTAGAGAATAAACGAGAAGGGGTATATGTTCCTATCCTAGATCTTGAACAACAAAAATAATAACTTTAACCATATTTTTGTCCTCGAGAGGATTTTCTCACTATGGTTCATCAACACCTTCCTAAATATTCCATTCACAAACCATCTTGGATAAGAAAATAAGATTGGGATTTCTACCCATCCAAATATAAATCTTAGAAAAGTCTAGAATTAATCCTCAATATTCCTTTCCCAACCCATCCCTAGTAACATAAGGCTCTCTATGATTAGATTTTTCTAAGAACTGACCTATAACTACCTCATATGTCTTTTCAATATCTCTTATTTTTATATTTACATCAAGGGAATATGCACAACCTATGCATCTGATTCCACTTTTTCATGAACCGACCTGGATACCATGGTTCCCTAATACCCGAGCCGACACTAACCTATCCCAAACTTCATTCCCGATCCCCATGGGTTGGTGACTGAAACCTATAATTATACAGTATAAAAGCGAGAATGAATTTTATATATAAACAATAGATGAAAATAGATAAAAACTAGTATGATCAATGAAAACTCCCAAATGAGACAATAAAAAAAGTAAAAAAAGTGTATCAAAACCCAAATAGTACATCATCAAAGTACTATAAGAATAAGACAAAAACTCAAACATCCCAAAGGTATCAACACTCAAAGACCAAAGGGTCAAGAATATCCACCTCCTCCAAGAAAAAATTTCCCTTTAATCAAACCTGGAAGAATAAAATCTATAATCACTCGAAGGAAAATGTATGTTGTGGGAGGAAATACTAGTAGGGTCACAACAAGTATTTCATAATAAGATTCCTTAAAAATAAAAAAACACAGTCATACTTCTAATTTGAAAAGAATATGCATGTAAGTAAACATTCATATATAAATAAAAACATGATTTTCATTTAAAATGATAGAAACATTTCAAACAATGGATAATGTAAACATTTTATATAAAAGAATTTATATAAATCACCAGGCATGAGTATAAATGTTTACCCAAAGAAACAAGAGATGTTCCCCAACCAAATAATGAACAAAATAGAGGGTTGGGGAGTACCTAAAAACTATAATAGGATGGTACACACATGAATGGTAATAATCACTTGTTTATGAACCTGGATGGGAGGGTTTGAGGATAGATTTCAATTGGAAATCCCTCAATAATATTTGAATTTCAAAGAGGATATATTTTGATGAAGAAAAAGGAATATAATCATCATTTCATCTCCGATGTATACTATATACCTGACTTGAAGACCATCATCTTGAGTCTCGAGAAATTTGTGGAAAAAGGATTTGACATAAGACCACACAATAAAAAATGGTGATTTTTGTTGACAAAGTAAGGATGATCACAAAAGTAACATTGGTGAAGAACTATATTTTTTTCGACTTATGATTTAACTTGAAATACCATGATGTCTGATGAACATTCTTGATCATAAATAATAGATATGTAATATCAATTTTAGGAATTTAAACTTTTAAAATTTATTATTATTAGGAAGAAAGAAGATAGTGAATGGGGATCCTATCTTTTTACACACGTATCAAATATGTGAAGGTTGTGTTTTAATAAAAAAATATAGAAGAAACATTTCATCAAAGGCCAAATGGAAAGCTACAATACCAATAGATCTAGTTCACAACAATGTGTGTGGTCTATTGAATCAAAAATTAAATGATAATTGTTATAGGAAAACATGGATTTATTTTCTCAAGATGAAATTAAATGTGTTTGATGTCTTCAAATAATTCAAGGAACTGGTGGAAAATTAAATCAAGGATTTCATGTAAAAATTTTGATCTGATTGATGTGAGTAATACAGCTTTAATGTTTCTCAAGAGAACCTCAAGAATCATGTAATTCAGCACCAGAAGATTCCATCTTAAAAACTTCAACCTAATAGAGTATCTAAATAGAATAATAATGTCATTATTAATATGGAAAGAATCATGTTGAAAGAGAAAGGAGTTTCCATGTATTTATGGGATGAAGTGGTTTTGTGTGCATTGAATATACTCCATAGATTTGGAACCAAAAATTTTGAATCAATGAAATTTTTTTATGCATGAAGTATTCACAATCCAAGCATAATTTATCTAAGAGTTTTTTGTTCCATTTACTATTTCATGATCCCAGAGGAAAAATGAATAAAGCTAGAGGAAAAAAAAGTAAAATGTGTCCTTATGGGATACAGAGATGGTGAAATGGGATATAATTTGTATAATACTATCACCAATAAAATTATATTCAATATATATGTTATCTTTGATGAAAAATAGACAAGAAATTGAATCATGAAGATGATTCATGGGAAGTACCACTCACTCCATATGATAATGAAATCATTGAAAATGTACCAATGGTGGAATAAGGAATTAAAGAACCAATGATGCTATCACCAAACAATCCTACATCTAAAGTCAATTATCAAAAACATTATCATATACATCCCAAAAAATTCCGAATCCTTGGGTATATATATGAGAGAACAAAACCAATACGGGAATATGTAATTTTTTATTATCTCTCTATGACTGCCAATCCAGTTATCTTCAAGGAATCTAAAACCAATGAAATATGGAAGGAAATGGTTTATGAGGAAATATATTCCTTTGATTCTACCAAATTCTGTAAGAATAATTATGGCATTGGATATGGTGAATTCATTACACCCATTGGTCAACAGCTTGAATATGATGAAAATTCATAGTTCATGAGGAAAACAAGTTTAAGGGGTATGTGTGAAAATAAACTTGGTTTTCCACTCAGATGGTACCGACCTTCATTATCATGATTTAGGATAGGAAACTTCAAAATTGGTAACTTAATGTGTTTGGTGCTTGAGAATTAGGTGACACTTATAGAAAAAGAATAGGGACTTATATTTTTATTCTAATTTTTATTTTTTGATTATATGTTTGTTTTTATCCCTATAAATATGTTATGTTGTGGGAATTATAATTCAGTCAGTGTTGATGATATAAAAACCTAGTTTACTAATGCATCTATTTTTCTTCCTTCAATCACCTCTAGTGATCATCATCTGCATATAGTTCCACATATACATTCATGAGTTTATGAATATCCACATTCATCAATAACATAAACATGTAATAAATATTTTTTCCTCCCTTAGTTCCATTCATGCCATTTTCATGTCATTTCCATCATAACCATGAATTAGATTGGATTTTCATTAAGTGTAACCCACGTTATTTCCATATACATCTCTTATTCAGGTTCAAAATGTGACATGGTATAAAAACATCATTTGGGGCATTTAAATACACTCACATTAGTGTCAAGGTTTATTTTCATTAAATGGATAAACATCTTTTTAATTATTCTCTTCATTTTCAAATTAGTCACTTAACAATTTACTCAACTCTTTTATATGGTCAAATACACTCTTCTTCACGATATAGAATTTATCCTAGAAAATAATTTTGTTGAAATGATTAAAATGAACAACACAATAAACCATGTAGTTATTTTTTAATTGAAATTTAGATTGGGTGAATCTTCACCACCCTTATTCCACCATCAACTAACCCATATCAAAATAAAAAATTGTGCTTTTTATACCATGACAATGTTAGAGTCACCATAGAGTGATAATGGTAACCCAAATAAGGCCATTTCCCATAGTTATAGTGGGAAAGTGTTGGAAAAAATTTACAAGGTGAGAATAAAAGGCATCAAATTCTATGTTATATGGAATGCATGTGGCTAGGATATTAACTCTAATAAGGCTATTTTCTATTGTAACATTGGGAACACCACGCAGCAGCACATGTCTATTGATATAGATTCATGGGAAAGTATTGTTCTCATGCTTAAGGCATTTATTTGGTAAGATATTAGGGTAATAATATGATGTAATTTGTTTATTTTACTAAAATTATATTAATAATACATTTTATTACTCTTCATCATCCAATGCCCTGAAGGCCTTCATTTTTTATTGATTTTGATAATCCACCTTTCAAGGGGTGAGGTGGAACCCTTACAATGCTCGTAGGCGTAAGTATTACATGGCTCACATGCCTTAGAAAAATTCATTGCTCGGAGGCTTAAAACATTACATACAACCCAGACTAACTACTTGGAACTGCTCCTCCCCAGCATATTAGATGAATACTGAGGGAAATTTGTATTAATGCTTTGTATAAAGGATCATAAAGGATTTCAAAAAATTCATACAAATTTTAATCTCAAATATAGTGAGGGGAAAATAAACCCACACCCACCACAAATTTATTCACACTTGATAATCCAAGAAGTGTGGTATGCATTTATTAGTCATCATGAGGTGGCATCTTTTTAGGTACATTGTGACTCAAAATACATTTTTTGAAAATCTATGTACTAATCACTTTGATTTTGATTTTTTAATTTATGAATTAGAAACTAAGTTCCAAAAATATTCAATGAGAATAAAAATCAATATACCCCTACCATAAATAAGTGATGGTGTACACATCACTTGAAAAAAATGGTACATGTTTTAAATCTACCGTAATATTTTTATGTGACATGAAATAATATAATAATAATTTTCCTTTATTTATATATGGATTGATGAATCTAAATCCAAATCCACTTCCATACCATTTCACATTCCATGGAAGGATTCATGTGTAAATAAATAAAGCATATGAATAGATGAAAACACATAAAAAGTGTGGAAAATGTGTAAGTATATAATAATAATGAAAAAATTCTTTAAATCTGTATTATATAATAATGATTTCATATTTTTCTATATTTTTTATCCAACTTAGACATAATAATCATCATCAACTATACCTAATGAACAACAACCATTAGTCTTCTTGAAGTGGCCAAAATTATAATGTCGTGTTTGAGGTACGGGTTTTGGGGTGTTACCCCAAACATGTTTTGGGAAAAAAATAAACATGGGGATATTGATAGTAAAATGGAAGAGTTGTATGAATAATTATATTCTCTATAAGAAAAAAATAATTGGATGATTTGTTAGAAAATATTTTGGGAAGGAATCAAATATAAGAAACAACATAAGAACAACCACTAGGTGAAGATCTCCCCCAACCCCACTAGCTTTGAGGTGATCTATTTCCCTAAAGGTGTTGTCTTATAAGAGGTAATCAATATTCTCCAAAACAAATTCATGAAATGTGAATATAGTGTAAAATGATAAATTTTCTATACTGATATTCTATAGGGTGAAAATAAATGTGATTTTATCTATCTACATTCACTCATCACCTTGTTGCGAGAGATGATATGTTTAGTCTCCACAGAGATAACATACAAAATAGAAAACATCCAATATGTAATGTTAGAGTTGGGATTAACGTAGATCATGAGACAAGAACTAAGATACCTATTCTACTTAATGATACATATATTAACATATTCGACCAAGATATTGGAACATTCATATCATGACCATTAGTTCATGTAAGAGAAACATTTCTCCAAGGAGGTATTCATTAAGAATTTATTTTTCATGAAAAAACATTAGAAATTAATGAAAATAGGTCTAAACTAGTGAAAGTTATTATAGAGGTACAAAGAGAAGGGGTGAAATGGATGGTTGAATCAAAATGATCTAAAGGATCGGCCAACCAATCAAAAATATATTTACAAAGTACATTTACCCTTCTCATTCAACATCCTCATTTACTAACATTAAAGTTTCATGAAAATATAAGGTTATAAAGTGGAAGTAATGTCATAGTTGATTTTGAAGAACAAATGTTTAGAGAATATATTATAGACTATATTTCTCTTGAGAATGTAAATGAATTCCTCAAGTAGGAATGTCGAGGAGTCTAAGTTTTAAATGTATAAATGAGTTGTGTTTTCATGATTTGTTTCTCCAATGAGTGATCTACTATGTTAATATGACAAAATATAGTTCATTTGTTTTAAAAGAATATATATCAATACTATTCGATGGGAAAAACCTATGACTTTAAATATAGACTCTTTAGTCCAAATATTTTTTGTGCCTAAGAAATATGATTGGAATCAAATCAAATTGATGTAATAGAGGAAAAAATGGATGTAAAGTTTGAAAGAAAACTTACAGAAGTAGGAATATTCTTATTTACAATGATGTAGGTGTAAAACTCTACAATTATATCATATAAAATATATTTTTATTCTCCTATTTTTTTAGGTAGGATTAGTAACCCATTATAGTACATTTGGATACTCCAAAGATTTATTTTCTGGATTAATTGCATGGATATCCAACAAACCAACCACACATGTTTACATTTGAAATTTTTTAATAAAATACAAGCAATATATTCAAAATAAAATTAAAGTTGTATATTTTATATTATGTTTAATGAGAATTATGTTGTGATAGGGCGATGTTTAAATATCATCAATATCATGGTATGATGAAATTCGATGAGCACAAAGAGCCTATCGAATACTAGAAGTGGATAAGTATTTAGGTAAAAATAATAACATTTCACTATGAAAACATATATAAAACAAATTACTTATCTTTTTTCAATTTTTCTATATTTTATGAAACTAACCAATATAAAATATTGTGGTTATTATATTTTCAAATTTATGAATGATATCATACACCATCATTAAACTAGCATCCCCAAAGAGGTATTTTTGAAGATTATTAAAATTTCATTTAAAATATTTATTAATCCTTTGGGTATTAATATTTTTATAGTACAACTAGGAATGTTGAAATCCCTTATTTTCAGAAGAGGTTATATATTTGTTTAGAAACAAAATGGAATCAAATCATGTGGTTTGTCCCAACAAACTATGCGCCCAAAGATGGTGATTTGGAGGGGGAACATGATTTTTCAAAACCATTTGGATAGACCCTCTAAACCATGAAACATCACAAAGTGAGGATATGCATAGTTGAATCATGTTTAATCAAAACATGTTACCACCAAGATGAAACCATGCACCATAGACAGTAGGGGCGTACAGTTTGGGTGCATAGTTTGTCTATGTGTGTGACAATACCAAAAAAACCGTGCGTGTGGGATTTAATTCCTGTGATTTTTAAAAAAAATAAGGAACCCCTATTTAAGATGGATAATCTCCCTTTTCAAACCTAACATCAATTCCATGGTTGTGGATTATCTCGAGAGACGATTTTTACTCCTCTAAACCATTTTCTTGGTAGATCAAAGTGGTGTTGATCTCATTCAATCACCTTAAGGTAAGTAGATCTAATCTTGTGTGGTTTCTCATGATCTCCCTTTTTATACTATGTTGAGTTTTTTGGGTCATCATGTTTTTTTGGGTCTAATATTAGTTTCATTAGATCTTTTTTCTAGGTTGTGTTCCTAGATCTTTCATGCCTTTGTTCTTCATTAGCATTTCCTGGTGTGGGTGTTGTTCATTGTGGTCCCTTGATTGAAAAGGTAGGTGGTTATATATTTATATTACTAATGATTAAAACCTAAATTTTATTTATTTAATTGAAATAAGTTTTTAATTTATTAAAAACAATGATTTGAAATGATTTGATGTGTGTTTTTAAAGGGAAAGGAATTTGTGAAAAAACCAAATTTTAATGGAATTGAATTGGGGTGAGGATTTCGAGAACATGATGGATTTATTTTGAAATTAATTTGATAAATTAATTTTATATTGAACCTTGAGAAAAATGGATATGGTGAAAAATTATTTAAAATGGAAATAATTGATGAAAACCTCAATTTTGGTTTTGAAATGATAAAATGTATGTAGAAAAATAAAAACAATAAAATTTAATTTAAACTTATTTGAAATGTTTTATTTGACCATGTTTGATTGATTGATTGTTTAAAGAACATATTATCATGGGTAGGTATTGGTAATAGGTTAAATCATGATAGGACCTTTCCCCCTAGTAACGAGTTGACAATGAAAACTGTTACAAAAACAACTATGGAATGACTGGTCATGATGGGTTCCCTTATTTGAGTGTAGACTTCCCATGATGTGTTAACCTATTTGGGTGTATTTATGTGTGAACACCTGATAAGATTTGAGATCATTATGATATGAGTGAGGATCCTATTACCAAAAAACTAACTTACTGTGGGGGTTTTGTACATGGTGATTTTTTATGATTTGTGACATGATTATACGTGCCATTGATTTGTGAACTATTTTATTCATACCAATTGTTTTATATAATTTTTTTATATTAATTTTTTATTTAATTTGGTTTTGATATGTTTGGAATCTATTTTAAATGTGAAAGAATATTTTGGTTTGAAATATGTGAATGAAATAATACGCCCTGTTTATTTAAACTGAAATCATATTTAGTTTAATTTTTATAGAATGTATTATGAAAAACTGGATGATACTATAATATATTTTATATATCACACCCTAACATTGCCTTTGGGTGTTTATAGACATTATTATGCTAGGTCTGAGAAAAGGGAAATTTTTTCTTAGAGGTGGTGGATGTTATTGATCCATGGTACCATGCAGTGATGATAGTGACCAGTGGATCTGTTTTCTACTTGTTACACATGATTTTTTTAGACTTTTTCCTGGTTGAGATTTTTTATTCCTTTGAGATGTTTATTTATTTGTCTATGTACCATTTTTTCTGGTTGTTTCTAGTACATATCCTTTTGGATTATTGAGTATGTTGACTTGTATATTTTATCTTCCACTTTCTTTTGTGAAAAAATCATTTCCTCTTTTGATCTTGTATGATTCAAAGTTGTAGTCACCAACACATGGGGATAGGGAACTCCCTTTGGACTATGTCAGATATGGATTGGGTATTAGGTTTCCAGGGTATCCTGGATGGTTCATTACATCTTTTTTTTGTTTCATGATTTTATTTATAATGTAGCCCATTTCCCTACATCAATGTAAAAAAAATAAACATAACATTTTAGAGGGAACCCCTAGTATAAATCACAAAATTATAAAACCCCATTTTCACATCACTAAGATTAATACTATAAGTATTCAACTAAAACACCCACACCACCATGAGAACAAATACCTACATTGAGACTTTTCTTGGAATCCTAGTATAAATAGACACATCCATATCATATGTACTAGGAGGGAAATAAGATATATGGATATCTTTTATATGACTACAAATCACCACACACACACAACATCCTCCTATATGACAGAAAATATTCATAAATACTACATCCCCTCATAGGAGGTAATGCACCCATACAGACATACACACACACACACACACACAGATATATATATAAATATATCATAATCATTACATATATTGTAATCCACTTTTTCCTTTGGCTAAGTAAACTGCATGATAACATTACAAAAAGGATATATATATATATATATATATCAATCACATAGATGGATACCATCTCTATTATGAGTAAAACCAATATATATATATATATAACCACCTTATGTAGTCCTACAGCAGTAGGAAGAACTCGAATTTCTTAATAAGAAGTAACAACAAGAGATAAACAAATCTATCGTATCAGGAAAATATATATAGCACATAAAGGGGTAGAACAATAAGTTTTAGAAATTATTTTCAAAAGGAATTTTTTGGTTTATAATATTATTCATATAAATCCCCATAATACCTCACTAAAAAACTACTAGAATAATCTCAATAAAAAATATAAGTACTCACTACTCATTAACCCTTATCCACTCAAGGAATCAACAAAAATCATTTCCATTTCAAAATACAATTTAATTGACTCCCCCATCAATTTTATCAATCAATTCATAAAAAAATATTATTTACCATTAAATTTTACACTAGAATATTGTGAAGATTCTAGAAAACACACACACCCCAAACAACCCATTAGATCAATGTGATATTTCCCTTATTCACACTACCACTATAACATCATAAACTCTAAATAAATATCTATATCATCAATTCCATAACCAATTGTTAAAAATACATAATGAAATACAACTCACACTAAATTAACACAAAAAAAACCAATTACATAAATAAACACTCTATATATAATCTAAATAAAGAACATGAAATAAGAACCTAAATTGACCCATGATTCAAACCTAAGAATAACTAGGAATGCACATTTTGAAGTTATAAGTACATGTAAGAACCAAAATATTTTTAGGAGAGAAATAATATTATAAAATAAATGTACATAAATAGACAATCTCAACTAAAAATAATCACTCTCCAAATGGGTTACCCAAAGTCATCCAGCAGGATAGATATTTTAAACAATATAATCTATATAAGTTATTTCCCCAATATCCCATATCTTGAATGGCGAAATTTTAAATTTTAAAAAATATTATTTTAAAAAAATATTTATTTAATAAAATTTCTCTAAATATTAAGAGACTAAATAATCCCTTCCAAAACTACAAAACCCAACCATTACATCAATTAAGATGAAACCTCTTAATAAAAGGTTATGTTTCTTTTATTGACATATAATTTATTCTGATTACATATAAAAAGTAATTCTCTACCCTTTTTGAAATTATAATAGGAGGTCCAGTAAAACATACTAAAAATTGAAAAATATAGTATAATAAAACTTGGATCATGAAAAAATCATAGATTATATAAGGAATAATCTAAATAACTAGAGATATAAAAATTGTTATTACTATAAACATACACACCCAATTTTCATTTTCTTATATGATTTTTAAATTTTGATTTCTCCTCATATTCAATATATAAATAATAATAATTGAAGATTTATCAATGAATTAACAATTCACTTGGTAACACTATAAGGAGGATAAAATAAAATATATAATAAGAATAGTCTCACATGATTAACTATACTCAATCATTAAATTAGTATGAAAACTCATTTATAAAAACCATTCATTTATAATTTCAAAATCAAGGTTTAATATATACTAAATTTATAAATTAATTTGAATTCACATCATATGAAAACCAAAATTAAATAAAAAATGGGGTTGAGACAACCTTTATTTTTTAAAAATTAGCATGCTCCTATAATTTCAATGATCAATGGGGAAATATAGGGAATAAATAAACAATTTTACACAAAAATATAATCCTAAATAATTTAATACAAAAAACAAACCTGAAGTTATGATAAACACTTGTAAAAAACTCCCACCACAATCCTGACACTACTAAACACAACACCCACAAATTACATAACCTAAAATCTATAATTTTGATGAAAATAAATAAATATTTAATGAAATACTGAATGAAATGAACCATTATTAAATAAATTATTAATATATGTAAATATACCCATCCTAAATCTTTATATATATTTAGACATAAAACAACATTCGATAGAAAGTTATTCCACTATACTATGGTGGAATCACCTTTCTAAATCACTAATATTATTCTATAAATTTAAGAATAGGAATAAAGAATATATAATCAAGGGGAAAATGGAAGGAATAACATGATTTAATTAACCAAAACACCTTCAAATAGTAATGACTGAAGAGTTAAGATTGGAAGAAAAGAAATAGGTGAGAAGAGCTCCTCCCCGCATTTGAGCATCATGAAATGTGAAACCTAGAAGAGGGTGTTAAAATATAAATCCAAATGGATTATTATTTACCTCATATAAAATTTTGACCTAGGATCAATCATTTACCCAGTATCTTTTCACTAGACACTTTGTAGAAGTCTAGTGGTAATTCCCTAGTGGATTAAATATCCAGTGTCTGATGGCCATATACCTAGAACCCAATAACCACCTTCCATAAATAAATCTTATTTATTCTTATATTTAAAAAAATTATGCTACTTTTATTTTTAAATCACCTTTCCTTCTCTAAAATACATTCCAGAATTATGAAACACCAAAACAGTCACCCTCTTATTCCAAATTGATGAATTAAAGAACTGACCCTCCCTATCAAATCACACAAACTAAATCCAAAATAATTCCTTTATTGATATATTATGATCATGTTTCTTGATAGTCATATACTTAGTTATAATTTTATTAGTTATATTATTCTAGTAATTTTTTATTATTTTGAACATCAGGGATAATGGGTATTGAGTTTTTATAATTATAAAAAAAATAAAAATGGAAAATAGAAATTTCAGTCAAAAGAAAAAGAGATAGATGAGTGGTTTCTCTTATGTGTTATGTGATCACCTCTCACCATCTTAAAAGAATAAGTGTTAGAACACATTTATCACTAGTCAATAAGCCCCCATGTACTCCTATATAAAATAGTTTGAATCACTCAATGATCTCTAAGTGATCCAATTACCCCCTGGATCCTAGCTACTAGAAATACCCTTGATCAAGGAGTACATGCATATAATAAGTGATTCCAAATTATTTTCCCCTAAAACACATGGTTGTGATTAAGTACCAATCATCCTATGGAACATTAAATGTCAATAAATAAAAAATGAACCATCATAATGGGAGATTTAATGTGAATCTTGGAAATGAATAAAGAAATGCATTTTGTGAGTAGAAGAGAAATGATCATGAACTTAGAAGCCCAAACTACACTTTAGCATTTCTCATTGTAATGAAAATAAAAAAAATCATAATAACTGAAACATAATGAAAACTAGTTCTCCCCCTTAAATAAATAACCAATGGTGGTTATTTATAAGGTTTTTGTCAGAAAATACTAGGGAAAATTGTAGCATGTTATAAAATTCTTAAATAATGGTTAGAAATAAAATACTATAGACTAATAATTCACAAAGGAACGCTTCTCTTTGATCTTATATTTAAATTTATAGACGTTCCATCCTTCTACAAATTTTTATTCCTTCAATATTAGTTCATATATTTTTTAGCAGTTGTAGTGAATTTTCAAGGAACGTTAAATATTGAAGACTCATTTTCTTTTCCAACTATATATCATATTCATGTAACTTTTCTTCTATTTATATTTTACCATGTACACTCGAATAAATCTCGATTCCTCCTCATTTCATATAAATATTTGAGAGCCTCTACCTTTCCCAGCATAACCAACAACACCTTAAGATAATCATATATCTACTCTCTCCTTTATTAGGTGATATGATTATAATTAATTTATATATTACTCATTCAATTGTGGGAAAATAAACACGATTTTCCTCTTGGATGATACCTCCCTTCAATTTTGTGATGGAGACTAGAAAACATCAAAATTGGTAACTTGACATGTTTGGAATTGCAAAATTCAGCGGAACCTACTACAACAAACTTGGACTTTTATTTTCCTTATAATTTTTATTATTCAATTTTCAATGTGTTTGTATCATTATAAATAGGTATGTTTTGTGGATTGTAATTCAATTAGAGTTGAAGAAATAAAAACCTATTTTTCTGTTACACCTATTTTTCATTCTACAATCACCTTGGGTGATTTGTATCTACATCTAGTTCTACATCTACATTCATGTGTTACTATAAATTCATATTTAGTGGTATCAAATTGTTGAAGGTATTTTTATTTTTTATGATCTATGGAAACTGTGAACATAGATAAGGCTATAACATATAGAACTAATAAAACTATGAGAAGTGTAATATGGTATTTTATATGATATTTCATATTATTTGAAAGAGAGAGATCTTTTCATTTTTTTTATTCCTCACATCTCCCACTTTCTGTAAGGAATTTATATTTTTCTAACCTCCCTCTTCCAATTATCAAACCATCACTTTTGTTTTATTTCAAACAGTTGGCCATTTTGTAAATATTTTATTTCCCCCTATTGTCCTTTTTTAGCCTCGAAGCCACCCTCTCAATTTTTTCTAAATACCATTCCTTTTCCCATCCAATTCCTCATCTCCATGTCTCTACATTCAAAAAACATCTCACCTCATTCTCACCAAGTGACCTTCATTCTAACACTATTCTTGACTACTACAAGACCTGTGGAATTCAGATATAATTTTTTCCCACCATTCATTTGTATTATAAAAAATGGGAAGTGTATGATTCATTAAAAATAAATCAGTCTATAAATCTGAAAAAATTAGAAGTCTTAAATTATAAAAAAAATCAATTTTTACTATTAAAAAAATGTTCAGCATCTTCAATTTTTAATCAAAAAAAGTTTCTCTATAGAAATCATGATTGAAAATGACTTTATACCAAAGATGATAAAGAAAAATTAGAAAAATTGGTGCATCCAAATCCAATCACTCCTCTACACCCATGATTTCATGGACATCATGGAGTATGGATACATTGAGCTATAATCCAAAGTAGGGTAAGCTTCTCTTCCAAATTTTCAAAAGTCCACTCTTTGGGAATAATGGAAGCAAAAATGCATGTCCAAATCCATAATTTATAAAGGCCTTGATAAATAAACTTTTTGAATAATTTCTCCATCAAAATACTAAAAGTATATGGGGGAAAATCTATGAAAATAATTCAAAGGCAATGACCAAGTGACGTGGATACAACTAAAATATCTACAAGGTGAGTTTGAATCCCTTTTTTTGGTAATATTGTAAAAAAATTGCCCAATATCATACTCATGTAATGGTTATGGTGAACTAACTAGGAATAAATTGAGAAAGTATAACAAACATGTTATTATGTGTGAAAATATTGAGATCCTTAGATCCAAATTTGATTAGATAGTAATTTCCCTAGAAGAAACAAAATACCTAGAGATGATCTCTATCAAATAACTCGTTGGATATTTACAAGCCCCAGAACTAAAGGTGAACTTCCAAAGTGAAAATATTGTAGTGGAAGATGCCTTTCAATAAAATTTTTATCTCTAAAACAATGAAAATAAGTACGGTTGACATTTTGAAGAGGCTGAGGTGGAGGATTCCACGGACAAGAATTTTATCAAGAAGAAGAGGAAGTAGTGGAAGAAGACCAAATCAAGGAGTTTGTGGATATAAAAACAATACTAAACTTGAATGAAGACAAGGAATAAAGTGAGGATTCAATAATAACTAGATAGACAAAAGAAATGATCAGATCTATAATTGTAAAAAATAATAAAATTATAGAATTGAATGTTTTGGAGAAAACAACCCATGGAGAATTCCACTAAGGAGGCACATATTGTCGAAGTATGAGATACTTTTGGTGAGTCCCATGTATTGATGGAACAAAAATTAACAAAATCCTAGTATGTTCTATCTTGACTTTGGATATAGAAACCAAATTGTCATGAACGAGCTCATATACCCTAATACCCAGATACCCGAGCCGACACAGACATAGCCCAAAGGGTGTTCCTGATCCCCATGGGTTGACAACTAGAACCTATCATTATACAATATAATATTTTCAATGAATTTTTCACATAAAAAGTTGAATAAAATATATACATATCAATATGGTCAAATAATAATCCCTGTGGAGAAAATACCAGAAATCAAATAGGTGTATCAAAACTCAAACAGTACATCATCAAAGTACCATAAGAATAAGATAAAAAATTAAACATCCCAGGGTATCAACACTCTATTCCCAAAGGTTCAAGAACATACACATAATACAAGATACACATTCCATTTACTTGAACCTTGAATAAGAAATTGAAAAATTACCTAAAGGAAAAAAGCAGGGTGTGAGATAAAATCCCTATATCGTCTAACCTAGTATTACATAATAAGAAGCTGTAATAAATAAAAAAACAATCATAATTTTAATTTTAAATAAAACATTTATGGTAGTACAATTTAATATTTAAAAAAATATATAATTTTCATTTAAAATTATGGAAACATTTCAAACATTTACTTAAGTATAATTTTTATATAAAACAGTTTATATAAATCACTAGGCATGAGTAAAATAGGTTCACAATCAGTGGAATATATATATTTATATATATCAAAGTAAGTACAAAAATAAATGTGTTCATCTTATATGTGGTATGATAAATTCATGTTATTGGATCCTCACACTCTCATATTAGTGATCAATCCATGTGTGTACACACAAGCCATAATAATAGGCCGAATAGGATTTATCAACATTCTATCTGAAATATGATCTTCCTAACTAGATTTTGTTAGAGTTTTCATCATTAATCCATCTCTAAGAAATTACCATATGAAAGTGCTTGTCTAAAATAACCCATTAACTACCCATTTAATCATTTTCTCAATCAATGAGTCAATCAATAGTGGTAAAATAATTTCAAATCATTTTAAAATACAATTTCCCCATTTCTAGTATCACTATGCCAATTTTATTCCAAAACCAAAATATAGGGGTTTCTTTATTTCATGACTTTTAAAAATAATACCAACCACAGGTTCTTATCAAATCAATTCAATCCATTTTCCCAAAAAAAAACACATTTCAATTCATAATTTTTCATCAATCTCAAATAACACCCCAAATTCCAATTTCATTGGAATTGGGGGTTTTCCAGAAAATCCATACCAAGTCAAATACAATTTCAATTTTCATAAAATTGGGTTTTAAAAATTTAATTGAAATAAATTTCAACCATAAATAAGTGAAAGGGTTAAATTAGTGGAAAATCGTAGATAGAACCACCTATATTTATCAAAAATATCACATAGCACTACCCCCGATATGAGGTTTTCCAATGACTAATGAGAAAAACATAGATCAAAAAAATATAATATCAAGATTCCAAACAAAATATTTTAGATTAATCTATCACATTATGATATAAAAACCATACGGAGGAAATAAATAGAGTATCAGAGAGGGAACAGGAGAAGATCACTTAACATAGATGAATAGAACTAGGTTCGCTATGCTTCGATCCACCTAAGAAGGGGTTTGGAGGATAAAAAAATGGTTCTTGATATCCTATAAGACCTTTGATTTTTTTAATCCATAGTTAGGATCTATTGGGTGAATAAATAGGGGTTTGGGATATTTTTAATTAATTTTTAGAAATAAAAATCACCACTCATGCAGTTAGCTGGGTAGGGAAGCACGGTTAGAAAAACTATTCTCCCTAACCATGATCCCTTATAATGGGGTGAATTATTTATAATAGGTAGGTGAATGGTTTTTAAAACTGTGTTCCAACCCTGAAAACTATAAATTTCTGGTTTTTCATAGTTTACACTACGTGGGCATGCGATTTGGGAAAACCATACGCCTACTGTGAACAACGCAAAAATTCTTAAAATTCTCAACTTTTCATCTGAAGAAAATTGAGATTAACCCCAAACCAAACATGAACAAAAAATGAGGGTTTAGGAGTACCTAAAATCATTAAAAACATTAAAATCTCCCCACCATAGGAACTTTATGTCCCCAAAAAGCATGTTAATAATCTTTAATGTAAAAAAGATGAGCTAATTGATCTTTCATCAGTGCCTCACTCTTCCACATCTCATGAATATTAGAACCATGATTCCATATAAATCATACCAAAGGTATCATCCTCCCAAAATGTACATTGGTTTTATAATCAATTACCCTTATTGGATGCTCTGTCACAGATACATTAGTCTCACCATCAAGATCACTCTGGCTCAGAACATGAGATGGATTAGAAAGATACATTCAGAGCTACAATACATGGAACATTTTATGTACTGAAATTAAATGTGGATTAAGTTCTTAATGGTAAGGAACCTTCCCCACATACTCAAAAAAATCAAAAGGTCCCACAAAATGATGATATATATTCCCTTTCCCCCCATCTTGTCGATGAAAAAAACAATGTGAAACTTTCAAAAACACCTTCCACCATCTAAAAATTCTAATGGTATATATTGAGGATTAGCATAATACTTATACCATATCTATGCCATCAATATTATCTGATGAATCATCTAAATATTTTATGTTTTCTCTTGAACCATTCTTGGTAAGACTAAGTAACTTTCACTGATCTCTGACCAATACAATGGAGATTTATAAGTATGACCATATGATCCCCCAAAGAGATCCATTCTGATCATAGAATATTAAATATTGTTATATGAAAACTCAACCAGTCCTAGATGGTCATCCCTTGCTCCACAAAAGTCAATAATGTAATCATGATGAATATCCTCAGGAATCTATATAGCCCTCTTTGTTTGGTAATCTATTTGTTGATGATATTCCATACTCAAACGAACCTTAGATCCCAGTGCCTCTTAAATTCCTATCCAAAATTAATAAGTTAAGTGGTAATCTCTATTAGAAACTATAGAAGAGGGAAATCCATGAAAATGAAAATATCTCTCATGTAGATATTTTCGATGTCCCCATCTTTGGTTGTATCATGAATGGGTATAATGTGAGACGATTTGGCATGTCTATCAATCACAACCCATATCACATTCTTCTATCTGTTTGTATGTGGGAAAATATCCACACAATCCTCAGAGGTATCATCTCACTTCCAAGTCAGCATTGGAAGTGTCTGAAGAAAACTTGAAGGTGTCTGCTTCTCAACCATGACCTGTTGGAAGGTATAGCTGCATGAGAAAAAGTTAGTGATGTATCATCTCATACCTGGATACTAGAATAATCATCGTATATCATATAACATCTTTTTGGTTATTTATTGAATTACCCAAGGGAATTATGAAATCCCCCATCACTTCTTTCTTCATAGGTAACGACATGAAAAAATTCCAAAAACATAAAATACTCTATTTGTAGAATTACCACTCAGAAACAGTCTCCCCACAATAAAGAGAGTCTCTAATGCTATTGAATTATTCATCAATATGTTATTATTGAAGAGTAATCTTAGTAATAGAAAAGGTCGACAGAACACTAACCGTTAATACCTCAAACCCTATTTCCCAAAATCCAAAGTGAAGCTATAAAAATTGATTCATCAAGTCCCACTCTTCTGATGACTCTTTCATATCCTAGGTAATAATTTTCCTACTCAAATAATCTAAAATGATATTCTATTTCCTCAAGGTATATAAAATTTTGAAATCAATTGATTGAAGGTGCTCCAACCAAAACCTTTGTAAAATATTCAAATATTTTTGGGAGAATATATAAGCCAAGATTTTGTGGTCAGAATATGTGGAAAAACTTTCTACAAAATGATAATTCTGTCTACATTTAAGCACATGAATCAAAAATACATGTTGAAGGTCATGGGTAAGGTAATTGTTTTTGTGTGGACTAAGATATTGAGATCTATATGATACCATGTGATCACCCAGCCTAAGAAATAAAACCCAAACCTAATCTAGATCTATCAAAAAGACCACATAGACCTTCCCAAACTTCATAAGAGTCAACAACATTGAAAAATTTATAATACGTTTTATCTCAAGAAAATAAATCTGAAATTTCTCACACAAAACAAATTTTAACCCCTTTCAAGTTGTAGGGGTCATGGAAGAATCCATATTTGAGAAATCATTTACAAATCAGTGATAATAAACAGCTAAACCCATTAAGCTTCAAATCTCCAAAACATTATGTGGTTTCTCCCATGTCATAATATCCTTCACCCTCTCAAGAACAAATTATAAACCATGATTTGACACCACGATTCCCAATAACCTCACCTCCCGAATCCATAAATCGCATTTTTATATTCTGACAAAATGCAAATTATTTCTCTAAAATTCTAGAACTTCTCTAAGATGATGAGAAATATCCTTCTTAGACTTATAGTAAACCAAGATTTCATCCAAAAACACTACCACGAATGTACAGCATACTCATGGAATATCCTATTCATAAAATCTATAAAGACTACATGTGATTTGGTTAGACCAAATGGAATAAACATGTATTAATAATTGAGATAAATACTATGGAAGGAGGTTTTCTAAATGTCAGATTCATTTATTCTCAACTTGTGGTAACCATACCGAAGATCAATCTTTGAGAACCATTTCACCGCATTCAACTGACCAAATAGGTCATAAACCTGTGGTAATAAATACTTGATCTTTACCATAACTTGGTTGAGTTTCTGATAATAAACATGAAGGTGATGTATTCCATCATCTTTATTAGAAAATCGACATGATCCACCCATGGATACACACTTGGGCATATAAATCCTTTCTCTAAAAGATCATCCAACTGATTATTCAACTCTTTAATTTCAACTAGTTCCATATGGTAGGAAGGAATATATACCAACTAAGTACCCAGAACTAAATCAATATATAAGTCTACCTCTCTTACCAGTGGGAAACCATAAAATACAGAATGAAAAACATCGGGAAACTCGATGAAAAATGGAGGGATGTGATCACACAAATATTCCTACTCCTGATTAAAAGTGAAAACTAATATAAAATTCCACAACTCTGGAGAAGAATGTATGTATTTACTTGATCTTAGGTCCCATTATCCCTAAAAGATATGTCATGCCCCATAGAGTGCATTAAAGGATATCCTTTGAAGATAACAATAAATTCATAATTTATTATCAATAATCCAATCCATCCCAAAAAATAAATCAAGAGGTTTCATGTTAAGGACCAGAAAATACCAAGTATGATCAAACTCTGATAAAGAGAAAACATAATAAGGAAAATGGAGAGTCTGCTATCTCTTTATTCTGAGGGATATAGTAATATTTATCACATAAGAAAAAATATCCATAAAAATATTTATAAGATTAAAAATATGAGTCAAAATGAAAAAGTGAGATGCACTAGTATCAAATAATGTAGTCACTAAAGATGAATCTATTGAGATGGTAAATATCATAGTCAATGAACCAGTATCTTCTTCCTTTGGAGGATCTTTCACTATGTGAAGAAGCTTCATTATGGATACCAATGGATATAACCCCTTAGATATTGAAGTATCTTATTACACCACAACACATTTTTGGTGATAATGATCCCTTGCTACTAAATTGAGTAGAAAATATATAACACAACTATTACAAGTATACTAAATCTCTACATGATCTTTATATCTTGTGTTATTTAGTGAAACCCCTATTTGAATTCCTAGTCTTTACACACTAGAATAATGTTAGAGTGCCTCTATCAGGAACTATAATAGGTCTAAATAACCCTTATATAAAGATCCACCATGAGAATCAACACGCTTTCTCTTTTCATTGAATGAACTCACAGAACTACCAATAGGAGAAAAAGGATCTCCCATCAACCCAAACTTACTAGCCAATTCTAGATCACCCATCAGTGCTTTATCCATCACATCAACATAAGAAGAGATCTATAATAAGAAAATTAGAGAACAAATTAAAAATATAAGTCCCATATCTAATTTTTGATTCTTTATCTTCTCATTCGGTACAATCTCAGGTGAAAAGTACACAAGCTAAATAAAGTGATTTATATACTCTGTCTTAGACCTGTAAACCTTCTTGAGATTGAAAAAATCCATAGAATTAGATAAATCTATAGAATCAGGAATGAAATTATCAGTGAAATAAACTTTAATTTCCTTCCACTCAAATCCCTGAAGTTTCCTCTTCATCACCATTATGTCCCAAAAATCTCTTGGTAGGCCCTTCCGGTTTTAAGGTGGAAAATTTCACCTTGATATCATCTGGAGTCTCCAAGAAATAGAACAAAAGCTCAATCCTTCTCAACCAATCCTCATCTTATTGAGGATTATTATAACTTCGGATCATTGGTGGATTCTTGAATAGGAACTCTTGAGCATGATTCCAGAAATCATCCTTCCGAGGTTTCACAACTAGAATTTGAACAATAAGGGGTGATGGTGCCTATCCCAGAGCTTGGACAACACACACAACAACCATAACCAAATTTTGATCCACAAGAGGATTTTCTCACCATGGTTCATCAGAAAGTTCCCCCTGGATCCTATTAAAACATCTTTTCTAAGGTGTAATGCTATAAAACAACATTAAACAACATGGAATACATTAGATGATTACTCAGATCAATATTCAAATAAGAGAAACTGGGAAAATATCTCATCAGATAAGAAAATAATATTTGGATTTCTACCTATCCAAATATAAAGTAGGAAAAATACTTGAAGTAATCACTAAGATGACTTTCCCAAACCACCCATGGTAACTTAAGGCTTTCTATAATGATATCTAGTGGATAAATCACTCAAAACTACCTCCAAAGTCCTAAAAATAACTCTTATCTACATACTGACATCGTGTAATGATGAACAAACTATACCTATAATACCACTTCATCCTGAACCTTCCTTGATACCCTGATACCACGATACCTGATCCAACATTGAAATATCTCGAAGGGAATTACTGATCCCCCTATGTTGGAAACTTTCACCTGGTATCATATAGTATAAAAGTTGGAGTGAATAATTCACATAAAAAAGATGAATAAAAAATACATATTAGTATTGTTAAATAAAACTCCCTTAGGAGACAGTACCCAGATTCAAATAGGTGTATCAAAACTCAAACAGTACATCATCAATGTACCATAAAAACAAGATAAAAACGTAAACAACCTAAAGCTATCAACACTCCAAGACCAAAGGGTCAATAAAATCCACATCCTCCCAGAGGATCTTTCCCTTTACTCAAACATGGCAGAAGAAAATATAAAAAATCCCAAAGTAAAAGGTAGGGAATGAGATAAAATCCCAATATGGTGTCACCAAGTTTTCCATAATTAAATTCCATAAAAAACCCAATCATACTTTTAATTTTAGACAACACAGTCATGGAAGTACATTTTCACATTTAAAAAAACATTATTTTCATTTAAAATGATGGAAATATTTCAAATAATGGCTTAATCAAATAATTTATATAAAAAAGTTTATATAAATCACATGGCATGAGTAAAAAAAATTCATAATTAATGACATATATATATATATATAAAAGTAATCACTAAAAGACACATGGTATTATAAAATATGGTACAATAGTTTCAATTTATTTGATCCCCATACTCTCATATCAGTGATCAGAACATATGTGTACACACATCCCTCAGGCTCATTCCATATTGGACTCATCAATGTTTCATAAAGAATATGATCTTTCTAACTAGATTATTTGAGAGTTTTCATCATTAATCTATTTATATTGAATTAAGATACTTGCATGATTATCCCAAATTACCCACTAACTACCTATTCTTTCATGTTCTTAATCAATAAATCAATAAACAATGGGAAAATCCTTTCAAATCATATTAAAATACAATTTAAAAATTTTTTGTTTCCATATTCCAATTTGATTCCAAAACCAAAACATAGGTTTTTCATCATTTCTTTTCTTTTAAAAATAAAACCTATCATAGTTTCTTATTAAATAAATTTAATCCATTTTTATCAAAAATCCATTTCACATTTCAATTCACAATTTATCATCAATTTAAAATCACACCAAAAATTAAAAATTTAATTGGAATTGGCGGTTTTACCAAAAAATCCAAACCATGTCAAATCAAATTCAAATTTAAATAAAATTGGGTTTTCAAAATTTAATTGAAATCAATTTAAATAATGAGGCAATTTAAGGGTTATACAATTGGAAAATACTATATGGGACTTCCAACCTTTATCATAGAGATCATATAACACCACACATGTAACAAGATTTTTGAATGAAAAATGACGAAAATAGAGATATAAAAAACATTTCTAGAATAAAGATTTTAAATAAAGGAGTTTAGATCCATCAAAAACATGATGGTATAAAAAACCTATGGGGATAATAAGGAGATATAAGGAGAGATGGAACAAGAGAATATCACTTACTGGAGAGGAATCAGATGAGGTTCACCACGCTTTGATCCACCTAGGAAGGGGTTTGGTGTATCAAAAAATGGTTCAATTAATCATGAGATAGGGTATAGAGGGTGAATAAATATGGATCAATAAAATTTTAATTAATTTTTAGAAATAAAAATTACTACTTTCATGGTTAGTAGGGTAGGTCCATACGGTTATACAAACTATTCACCCCAACTGTTTTCCCCTATGATGGGGAACATAGTTTCTACTGGGTGGGTGAGTGGTTTATCAAACCGTGTGACAACCGTGAAAAACACCAATGTTTGGATATTCAAATTTTACAATGGGTGGGAACACAGTTTGGGAAAACTATGCACCAACTATGTAAAACCCAAAAATTTCCAAATTTTTTAACTTCTCACCTAAAGCATCCCGAGACAAACTCCAACCATAAAATGAAAAAAGGGATAGTTGATGAATTACTAAAAATAGTAACAAAATGTTACACACATGATTGGTTATAATAACTTATTTACAAACATAATTTTAGGGTTCTAGGAGAGATTACATTAGGAGATATCTCAATAATATTTATCTATAGAAGATGAGATATTCTAATCAAGAAAAAGGACCAAATAATACATTCATCTTCGATGTCTACCATGTGCCCGACATGAAGACCAACATATTGAATCTTTGGAAATTGGTGGAAAAATTCTTTCATATAATCCTAAAAAATGAAAAAATTGTTATTGTTGATGAAAAATTAGTGATGATCAAAAAAGTAGTGATGAAAAAAACTACTTATTTCCGATTATGATCCCAACATAACATACCACAATGTTTGATGATGGTACTTGATAAAGACTAGCTATGGAATCTCATTTTAGTGAATTTTAACTTTTAATGTTTAATATTATTAGGAAGAAAGAAGATAGTGAATAGGATTCCCATCATTCAAAACTGTAATCAAACATGTGAAACCTATGTTCTAAGAAACCAACATAGAAACAACTTTGCAACAAAGGCCAGTTGGAGAGTTGCAGAACCACTAGATCTAGTTCACACTAATGTGTGTTTTCCATTTAATGCAACATTAGATTATGATCATAACAAGAAAAAATTGATATATTTCCTTAATATGAAGTCAAAATTTTTTGACATCTTTAAGTAATTCAAAGTGCTAGTGGAAAATCAAATCAAGAATCATACACAAACATTAAGATCTGATCGAGGTGGGGAATATGCACCAAATTATTTTCAAGAGTACCTTAAGAAGCATGAAATTAAAAACTATCTAAATTTTGGTCACACATATAAACTCAATGGAGTAGCCTAAAGGAAAAATCACTTCATTCTCAACATGGAAAGAGGCATTTTGAAGGAAAAAAGTGTTCCCACAAATTTCTGGGATGGAGTGGTTTTGTGTGTAGTGTACATACTAAATATATGCCCAACCAAAAATCATAACGCAAGGATTACATATGAAGAATGGAGTGCTCACATGACATTTTTATTCCATATAAGAGTTTTTGGTTCCATTTCCTATGCCAGGTTCTTATGAGAAGAACGAACAAAGCTCGAGGAAAACAGAGTGAAGCATGTACTTATAGGATAAGGAGGTCAAGAAATGAGATATCAGTTGTATAATCCCATCACCAAGAAGATTATATTCAGAATAAATGTTAACTTTTAGGAAAAATATAATTTTAAATGTAATAAAAATTATGATTAAAGATAGGTACGAATCACTCTAGAAGATGAATAAATCATTGGATAAGTACCAATGGTGGAATAAGGAATTGAAGAACCAATGATTCCCCCACCACATAATCCTATATATGAAGAAATTTATTGATAATTTTCTCATATATTCCCCCAAAAATTATTAATCCTTGTTAATATATATGAGTGAATGAATCTAATGGAAGAATAACTACTATATATCATCCCTTTAAAAACACACAAAAAATGGATTTAACATCACTAAAAAGGTGTTGTTGTCATTAGCACTATTAAAATGGGGGGGTCCCTTTTATCAGTGCTAAAAAAAGCACTGATAAAGTCCCCTTTTATTCTTTCTAAAAAATAGTACTGATAAAGGCCCGTTTTATCTAGGCTAAAAAATGCACTGATAAATGTTTATAAATTAGTTTTTAAAAATATTTTTTCCAAAAACCGGAGGGCAGACCCCCCCCCCCCCTTTTATCTATGCTCGACCCCCCTTATAACTATTCTTGTCTAGACTTCCCCCCATCTTTAACAGCACTAGTCTCCCCTGCCCATTTAACAGTTCTAGACACTTTATCACATGAACTTGTGCCCATGCCTTTATTGGGTTTCGAAGCTAAGACCTCCCCATCATACACCAGCATCTCTTCCACTTTCCTATATTGTTTTATTTTGACTTTTATGATATATATATATATATATATATATATATTTCCTAACATTTTTATCCATATTTTTTAAAATATATGTATATTTATTTAAATACATATATAAAATATGTTTTGTTTGTATATATATGTGTGTGTTTATAAATACATACAAACATACATATATTTATATACATGTGTGCATCTATAAATATAATTGTACATTTTTATATTTATTTACATATATTAAATATTTATATTTATATACACATATTAGAATATATAAATAAATATATATATGTTTTTCAATACAGGCACAAATATATTTATATATACATAAATATTATTTATACATTAATTTTATATGTTTATAAATATTCATAAATCTTGATTTTAAATAAAATTAATATTTTTTTTATTTTTATGTGGTTTATATATTTATAAGGATGTTATTCATGTTAATATGTTTACATATATATTTATAAAATTAATTTTTTATGTGTGAATATATACAAAATATGTATATATTTTTATATATTTTATTATAAATTGAAATAAATAATTAATAAAATAAAATTTGAAAACATTAATATCAATATGAATGTAATAATTAGGAATAAATTGAGTCTCTAACAAAAAAAATAATAAGTCCCCCTTAAACAAGGCTTATGTTCCATCGAATGTTAAAATACTGGGATTCCACGACTAAAAACTCTGTTTTGGAGGCCATATGGGAATTTTTTGGCCTCGAAAAAAGTGAACCAGGTTCCACTCAATTAGAAGAGCATATAACTCATTGTAGACTTCGATTTGACATGTGGTAGAGCCCAAACAGACTCCCAAATCAAAAGTTATGATCATTTTAATTTCAAGTCACATTTTCAACTTATTTTAGATCATTTATAATTTTTTTAATTTTTTCAAACTTTAAATTGTTATTAAATGAATATTTCATGATAATAATTCATTAGTTATTAATTAATATTATTTTTTAATTATTTTATATTCAATTTTTTACTAAATATCATATATAGTAAGTGTAAATGTTTATTTATCCTTATATAAATAATATTTTATAAAATATATTATATTTATATAAATATATTTATATTTATATATTAATATATGATTTTTAATGCTAAATAATTTTTTTATGAATTATTCCTTTTATTAGTGATAATAAAATCATTGATAAAAGTACCCTTTATTAGTGCTAAATAACGAGCTAATAAAGGGGGTACCTCTATCAAGTCAGATAAAGGATTACTTTTATCATAGCTTTTCTTAGCACTGACAAAGAAAACATTTAAAAGTGATTTTTTTAGCTTTGATAATGGTTCCCCTTTTATCAGTGCATTTTTTGGTGATATTAAAATGTTACGCTTCCTAAATCTAATTATGTGGTAGTGAATATATAAATTTTTATTGTCTCTCGGTGACTTCCAATCTAATTAGCTTTGAGGAAGAAAAAACCGATGAAAAATGGAGGAATGTGTTTTATGTTGAAATACATTCCTTCGAATCCACAAAAGGCTACAAGAATAAGGAAGACATTGGATATGGTGAATTCATTGCACTCATTGGTCAACCACCCAGGTATGATTGAAATGCCTTGGTCATGAGGAAAGAAATTTTAAGGGGGATGTTGGAAAATAAACTTTGTTTTCCTCTTGGATGGTACCTACCATTACTATTATGATGGAGGCTGAGAAAATTCAAAATTGGAATCTTGACATGTTTGGTGTTTGAGAATTAAGCAGACCATAATCCAACAAACATTGAATTTTATTTTCCTTGTAATTTTTATTATTCATTTTTTTTGTATCCCTATAAATAGGGTATGTTGTGTGAATTTTAATTCAATTAATGTTAAAGAAATAAAAAACCAGATTTCCTATTGTACCTATTTTCTTCCTGCAATCACCTCTAGTGATCTAAATCTTCAAATGGTTCAACATCTATATTCTTCTATTGCTACAAATTCACCTTTGTCAATAAGATAAACATGAAAGAAATATTTTTTCCTCCCTCAGGCCTATTCATGTCATTCTCATGTCATTTCAATCATAACCATGCCTCAAATTGGTTTTTCTTTTAAGTGTCACCCACAATATTCCCATATATCTCTCTTATTTTGGTTCAAAATGTGACATGGTATAAAAAAGTCCATTGGGTCATTTAAAGACACTCACTTTAGTGTCAATGTTGTTTTTTCACTGAATAGATAACCATGTTTTTTATTCTTCTCTTCATTGTCATCTCAATTTCTTAACAATTTATATGGTCAAATCCACTTTTCGTCATGATAGACCATTTAGTTTAAATAATTATTTTTAAGGGAATCTTAAAATGAACAACACAGTCAACTGTGTAGTTCTTTTTCCCTTTAAATTTAGATAGTGTGAAACATCACCACCGTTCATCAACCGTCAATTAACAATCATAAAAATAAAAAAGGGAGCTTTATCAACATCTATAAATGAATAAATGATAATTATTTTGATAAAAATAAAAAATTATTTTGATTTATCAATTAGTCCATAAAAATAGTAATATTGTTAAAATGTGATAAAACCACTATTAATGTGAATATTCCTGGGAATATGAATCTATGTCATAAAAAAATAAATATGTATATATTTAGCTTTATCAATTATTTCATTACATCCAAGAGTTTTAATAGTTGTGGGTGATTTCTAATAATATTTAGAGTTACTAATTACAAAATATTATATCTATAAAAATGATATAATGCCCTTGGTTTGTGATAAAAAATCCTATATAAGTGTTTTGTTCCATTTTTAAATTTTCATCTTAAAAATATACAACTTAAAATATTTTTTACAATAAATCATAATTTATGGTTTCAATAAGAAAATGAAATCTTATTTACCTATAGTAAAAATATTTTTTCTAACTCCAGATATAGTAGAGATAATTTCATCATAGAACCTAAAAACTATAAGTGATTGGTGAAAGAATATTAAGATATTGATTTCATATGATGATAAATTTTAATATATAATGGAGCTCTTAAGAAGATTTTTTTTATCATTGATGGATAGTTTTGTGTCATTTTTAACAACTTTTCTTTCACAAACCATAAATAAGCTAAGAAACATCCCTGATTTATAGAGTCTGTGATGTAATGAACTCTCCAATAATTGTATCTGAAATTATTCCTTTTCAATTATAGTGACATAAAACTCTATGGCATTTTGAAAGATAAAAATTCTACAAGAAAAATCGATATCATACTTGTTCAGTGCATGTATCCTAAAAATTATTGGAACAATTATTAATGGTATTTTATCTCTACATTTAGAAAATCATTAAATGAATGTATTTTAAATATTTAGATCTCAACATCAATTTTTCAACATGAAACATACTTATGTTTTCTTCATGTGAATTTTCTTGTTTCTTTATAGCTTTGTAGTTTCGCTTCTCTCGACCATTTGTAATAACTACAACCATGAATTTAAATATAATTGATGTCAATCATTTTTATTGAATGTAACAACTATTATGGAAAGGTATTATATATATGTATAATAATATATTTTTAAGATCCTCTTAACTAGTATAGGAATAATCCATTCTTCTTGGTTTATTTTTTTTCATCCAAATCACCCTGATCCCACCCCCGCCTCCTTGAGTGTGTCTCAACCAAATATTGTTTCCACCTTTTATCCCATGTTTCCCTCAATCCTCATCTATGTGTTCTCCTTGAGCATGTCCTATCAAAACCGTTGGTGAAGCAACCATCCAATTCGTTTTGAGAAGATTCTAAACAAAAATAATGATAACTTCCACTACATCCTTCATCTTGAAACACAAGATAAGGAAATAAAATTTTATTAACTACATAATACCAAATAAATGACCCACAACATGTCCCTTAACTCTAAAACCCAAACAACTCCACCAATAATGGTGAGACAAAAAGTAATAAGTAACATTATGAAATTAATTGAAATTTTTACATACTAAATTGAATATAACTCTTAACTTTATAGCTTGTCTAAAACATGTGTGCTCAATGATATCATAATTTTTTATACATATAGATAAAAATAAATAAATGTGGTTTAATAGTAAATATGTGATATAGGAACAAATAATTTTAAAAAATCGATCTCAAAAAAAATTATTATAAATAATAAATAAGCAGCTGTGATAAACATAATATATTGATTTTTTTGTAATCTTATACTTTTGTCTCTGTCTATTTCTCTATTTATGAAGATGAATTAAATGTTTTGATCTCAGATTGCATAATTTTTCCATGTTCATGATACTTTCAACAATGTAGGTAAGTGCAAGGTTTATGACCAAGATAGTGGGGATTTTCATGATGAAGAAATATGTGAAAACCCTATGTTTTGGGGTTTAGAAAAATAAGGTTGTTGCTTCCATGGTTTAGTATATGTAGCTCCATTTCATTTCCTAGAAATTATACATACATACAAATATATATATATATATATATATATATATATATTACAAACACATTATATATAAAAATTAAAAAAGATGATCATCACTTTAAATGATGATAATATAATGTTAATAATTGTACAATGTTTTCATTACAAATATTTTTAAGATAGATTATATTTATTAGAGAAAAATATATTATTTTTACCATAATATAAATATATTTAAGTTTTAACTTGGGGATTATAATAATTAAAATGAAAAAATGATAAAAAATTAACATCATTAAATATAGAAAATAATAATATGTAAACTAGAATCACATACTAATAAATTCTTCAATAAACCTCATAAAAACACTATAGCCTTAATAAAATATTATTAAAAAGTAAAAAATTAGAATGTAAATACAAATAATAAAAAATATAATCAATAGTTTTTTGGTAAGATAGTTAAGAATAATAATGAAAATAATTTTATTTTAATAAAAGAGAATAATACACATGCATTCAATTCACTTTCTTTCTATTTGTATATAGAAGTTAGTAAAAGGAAATAAATTATTTCTATCCAAATCATCCCATTATAATAATGATTTGAAATATCTTATAAGAGAGAATGATATATCTCTTTATTTATATCAATGACATTTATTCAGATCTAATTTTATTTAAAAAACATATATATTGGAATCTACACATTTCTTTTCATTTATCTTGAAATCAATTGTAAAAAATGAACTATTAACAGAAACCTAGAAATTTGCCTATTAGAGACAATGAGAAACTCCATCAAGAATTGATCTCATCAGACATTGAAATACACCACCTATGATAGGATAATCCTAACATATTATTAATAAAAATATAATATTTTTAAAAATATGCCACAAAATAGTGTCAAGTTACTCACTAAAGATGATGAGATTTATTATTGTCAATGGGGGTTGGATAGCCGGAGGTATATCATCGGAAAGAGGGAATGGTGGTGTCAACATTGATTATAGGAGGTATTGGCAAGAGGTACTGGTGGTTGATGTAATGACATCATGAACTAGAGGTGTTGAAATCGGTTGGTGTAAAGACTCGTATCTATACTGGTCAGTGAAAATCCGCAAAAATTTAAATTTTAGAAATTTTTGGCCTTAGAGAGGGGGATGTTTTGATATTTGGGATTCAATTAAGGATTGATATAGTTGGAACATCTCTAAAAGATTATTTTTGTTATGATAAGAGTCTTGGGGAATGCCTCAGGTGCTTGGGTGAAAGTTGGAGGGGGTCAATGTATTGGACAGAGTTTATGAAAATCGAAATTCTGACATTGTGGAGGTCCATAGGAGTGATCGAATTAGTCAAGAATTGAACCCTAGGAATTGGATCAACCTGAGTAGTGGTTTGGATGTATTTTTTTCTACTAGGTGTGGAGTCAAAATTATTCTTTTTAATTTTCTATTCCTTTTTGTTTTGGAAATCACAAACTCACTTTTTTCAAATTAATTCATATTTTGTTTTATAATGTTTACTTTAAGGATTTTTGTTTTACCTTTTATCATTATGATTTTACTCTAGAATACGATTATTATCATACCCATGATTATAAAACCCATTATTATCATCTTGACCCACATACTCTTTACATCGTACTCACTAATTATGATTTCTATCAGACTCACCAATTATGATTTTCATCGTACACACTGTTTAGTATCGTACTGAAAAGATAAATTGTATTCACTCTCTTATTGAAAATCATTGTACTCATTTACTGTTCACATTTTTATTTTATAGGAAGAGAAATTTCTTTTTGGACCCAATTTATAATATCTAAAAAAATATTATATCGAAAGGAAAAACCTTTAATAGAAATTGTGTCACGGTTTTTTTATATACGTTATAAAACGATGTCATTGTTTCAATTACAATATTTCCATTGGAGTGCCCGGTGTCTCTGTCCCTCCAAATTTTCAGGAGAAAATATGATTGTTGGAAAAAATATGTTCGTTGGAGGAAATGCCTATAAATACCTGGTCATTTGGACAAGATCATATTTTTTTGGAAGAATAGATACTCTACAAGAGCTCTTACAAGAAAATTACTTTGTGGGAAATCCAAGAAGTGATCAAGTTGGGAAAATCTTGTTTGACACACATGTAATATTCAATATCTTGGTTTTTCTTTGTGTGATGCTGATCATTGGAGATTACGGTTAACAAATTATAGGAATAGGAATACCGATATTCCTATTTTCTATGAATCAAGGTCTTATAAGTCTAGGAAGATATATGTGTCGATTACCTTCTTAATTGAGGGATCTTGGGGATAACAAGATAGAAGTCGATCATAATATCAAGGACTTACCCTAGTGTGGGTAAGACATAATTTCTTGAAAGTATAAATCAAGGGAAATTTATCCAAGTTTATTCGATACCCTTATCTTTTCATTAAAAGAATTATATATTTTTATATTACTGCTGAATAGTAATAGGAAGTGATTTTTTTATATATTAATTTTTCTATTGATCATTTAGATTATCATAATGAATCAGATTATGATACTTTAGTAATATACTCTGATTAAAATATTTAGTAATTTTGATTTTAGTGATTTCGATCTTTTTAATTACTCACTATGATTCAGTACGCTTTATGATTGAGTCGTATTTTTTTTACACTGATCATCATAACCATTGTGATTATGACCTTTTATAAACTTACTCTATTTAAATTCTTTCAACTATGAATACAATTAATTTAATTTATGACCTATAGATTAAATTATTGTAATCAATTTGATTACGATACTTTTATATCCAGAACCAGGTCCCTATATAATTAATGTTTTAATACATTTAGCGGTATTGTGAGTTGAATTAGATAAAAAAATTAAACTAAATAATTTAGGGATAAAAATGAATTTTTTTAACCCTACAATCCAACACCTCTTGTATCTTTTCATCTACAGATAAATTATGATCCAAAAATTTGTATCTTAGTAGGTTTCCACTACTCATATATTTTATTACTATTATTTTTCATGTTAGTTATATTTATTTTATAAACTTTCTATTTATAAATTTTTTTTACACTAACATGTACTGTGGAAAAAGAAATTTTGTATTGTTCTAAAGATAGAAGGGAATAATGCTGGTTCAATTAATAATCTGAATCCTATATGACCACCAATTTTTGATGGAAATGATTATGAATACTGGAGAGGAATTATGATGTCCTTTATAGTCAAAACTGGATTTGACAACTTTTTTATGCGGACTAGTGAATATAAGATTCCTAAAAAAGAAGTAAGACTCTTTACCAATAAAGAGAAACAAGCATATCAACTAAATTACATGGTACAAAATACTTTACTGTGTTCAAATAATATATATATATATATAGCCATGATTTATTCATTTGATATAGCCAATAGTGTTTTGAAGAAACTAGAGATTACTAATTTTGGTACATATAAAGTGGTTGAGACCAGAAGATCTGTGCTAAGAGAAGAATATTAAGCTTTTTAATTCCTATATGGAGAACCTATTTTTAAGGTGAAAAAAAGATTTATGAAAATTTTGAATAGTTTACAATCCATGATAGGGAAAGTTCGAGATGATGAAACCCTTGTTGATATTATCATATACATCATACATACTAAGTGGGAATAAAAAATAACAGATGTTGGTGAATCAGGAAAGGTTTTAAGTGTTAGTCTTGATGAGTTGTTTGGAACTATTGATGAGTTGTTTGGAAATCTTTTACAACACAAAAATATATTTAAAAGAGATGTAAAAAATGTAAATAAAAATAATGGATGAGTTTATTTTACTAATACATCAAATCATATTAAATCCAAGACTCCTGAGAATTTTATTAAGTCTACAAAGACAAAGATAGTTATAATTCAATCAGAATCAAGTGAATCAGAACATTCAGATAACGAGTTTTCCAATGTTTCTCGAAGTATGTACAAGATTATTAGAAAGAAGGATTTTTATTATAGATATAAGAAAAGTACTAAAGACCAGAAATACAAGGAAGATTTTGAAGTTACTTGTTATAAATGAAATAAAGTTTGACATATCAGATCCGATTGTCCAAAGATGAAAAGGAATGAAAGAATAGAATGAAATTTTGAAAGAAATTAGAAAAATTACTAGAAGAAAAAAAGGTAAGAAATTATTAAATGAAAATGACCCCTGGAGTGTTGGTGGTGGAGTTTTATCAAATGAATCCTCGGATAATGAAAATTTCAGACATAATAATATTGGTCTTCTTTCCATAATACCTATTAAAAATCAATATTTCATCGAAAAGGTACACATTGTTGAGTCTTTGACTAATATGAATTTAAGTTCAAATTATCCTGTTGATAATGGTTATATTTCTTATAATGAAGAAAATTTCTCAGCTGATGTTAGTTCTCTACCTTAATATTAAGAGGTTTCTAGATTTTCGAATTTAAATGAAAATGAAAACTGCACAGTTTATAAGAAACTGAAAAAAGAAAATTCTAGAATAAATATTTTAATAAAACAAGCATTAGATCATTATAATGATCTTGATAAAAGGCCTTTGAAATTATTTATATTTCTAAAATCCTTGAGGTAGCTAATTATGAAAAGGATAATATTTCAAAATATTTTGAAAATTTTATTTCAGAGAAAAATATTTTAGATTGAAAACACACTTCTGAATCTAAAACCAATGTGAATAAGAATTTAGTTCTAAAACTAATGTATGAAATCTATTCTTTGAATAAATTTTTGACAAAATTTACCATTGTTAAAGATGTTTTTGACAAAATTTATAAACAACTTCATCCACAAGGTAATAGTTCAGGAATGGGATATACTCATTCAAAACAATTTTTTAGTTACAATTATTTTTTTCTTGAAAATTACCCCTTCTAAAAAGAGTTTTAATGTGGAGTTCATTGGAATAAAAATTGTTCCTTAAAAAAATTATATCTTTAGTATTCCCCAAATCCCATTTTTCAAAAAAATGTGGGTTCCCAAAAAATTTCATTCTAATATTTATGGAACCAAAAAGGTTTGGATTATGAAAACATAATTGTTTTATTATCAGAAAAACAATAGAAATACCAACAATAAGATTATATGGTACATGGATAGTGGATGTTCTCAACATATGGCTGGTAACAAAGAATTCATTGAAAATTTTATTGAAATGAAAGGTGGAAGAGTTTCCTTTGGAGACAATGCTCATGGAAATACTGTTGGTATAGGTAATAATGTTCTTCTCAAAAAATAATTGATTTCAAATGTTTTATTTGTTAAGGGTTTTAAGAAAAACCTTATAAGAATTAGTAAAATATGATATGATGGTTTCCTTGTGAATTTTAGGAATTATAAATGTGTAGTACATAATTACAAGGATGAATTAATTCTTTTTTACTATCGGTATGACAATGTTTACACACTAAATATAGAAGACCTAAGGATACAAGAATTACATTTCCTTAGTGTAATAAAAGATTAATATTGGTTATGGAATATAAGTTTAAGACATTATATCCTTAGTAAATTATATAAATTTTCTACGAAAATACTTTTTAAGGATATACCAAAACTAATATTTGATTCATCAAATTTCTATGACTCTTTTCAATATGGAAAGAGCCATAAGTGAATCATTAAATAAATTGGTTAAGTTTCAACTTCAGATGATTTATAGTTTGTTCACATGGATATTTTTGTTCCTATACAAATTGGATGTATTGTAGGAAGATATTATGTATTTTTTTTAGTTGATGACTACACTAGATATACATGTGTCTATTTTATAAAATATAAATCTGATGCCTATTGTTATTTTGAAACTTTTTTTTTCAAAATTTAAAAATGAGAAAAACCTTTCATTGATAACAAGTCGTAGTGATCTTGGTAGAGAATTTAAAAATTATAATTTTGAAATTTTTTTAGTAACAAAGTAATTACTAATAAATTTTCAGTACCTAGAACTCGTCAAAAAAATGGTGTTGTTGAAACAAGACATTGAATTCTTCAAGATATAACAAGAACCATGTAGAGTGAATATACTATTACAAATCAAATTTGGGATGAAGGTGTGAGTACTGCTTGTTATACTATAAATCATATTTTAATTAGATCATTTCTTAATAAAACACCTTATGAATTATGGACTGGATAAAATCCAAATGTTTCATACTTCATAGTATTTGGATACAAAGTATTCATTTTGAATAAAAAATATATTTTACATAAATTCACACCCAAATATGATTAAGGTATTTTCTTAGGCTATTACACTATTTCAAATGCTTATTGAGTCTTCAATAAAAATTATTAGACTATTAAGGATACATTACATGTAAAATTTGATGAAACCGATACTTTTTTTTAAACAACCCCAACCTAGATTTTCTGATGTGTTTTCCAAAAAATATTCTCAACCTTTTATTGAAGAATCTTATAATAAGGAAAATACTCAGGAAAATGTTTCTAAATTATTCACTCTGAAATACTTTCTAGCTTATGTTGATGAATAGGTTTTACAAAACCCGTATATATTGTTTCTTAAGAATCATCCTAGTGATCGTATCGTTGGTGATGTAAATCAAACTGTAAGTACTTGAAGTTCTGTGAGAAATGAAGTAGAACATCCGAAATTTATTTCACAATTTGAACCTAAAAGTCCTGATGAGGCTTGAGATGATGAAGATTAGATTAATACATTCCAAGGTGATCTAAATGAATTTGAAAGTAATAAATTATAGACCTTGGTTGAATGACCTAATGAAACTTCTCTAATTGGAGTAAAATGGTTCATTAGAAATAAATGTGATGAAAATGGAATAATCATTATAAAAAATGAAGGAATAGCTTCTAAAGGTTATAATCAATAAGAGAGAATAGATTATGAAGAAATATATTCTCCAGTAGCTATAATTGAATCAATTCATATTCGATTATCCTTTGCAGCATTCATTAATTTAATTTTTTTTTTAAATAGATGTGACATGTGATTTTTTTAATGGATATGTTCAAGAGGATGTTATTGTTGGAAAACCTCATGGTTTGGAAGAGAAAAAAATCCTGAATATGTTTACCAACTTACCAAAGCTTTATATGGCCTTAAACAAGAACCTAGAGACTAGTATAATAGATTAACCAGATTTTTACATCAAAATTTTATTGTTATGGGAACAATTGATCCAATAATTTTTATAAAAAACAAAAAAAAGTTTTGATCATTAAAATTTATGTTGATGACATTACATTCCGATGAACTCTAAAATATCTAACTAATTCCTTTTCAAATATCATGAAATCTGAGTTTGAGATGAGTATGTTGTGTGAGTGAACATTGTTTCATGGTTTTCAAATTTATCAAAAACTAGAAGGGACTTATAGATCCCAACATAAGTATATTAAATATATTATTAAAAATTATGGATCTAACAATACTAAAAGTATTAGTACTCCAATTATTACCTCAAATACTCTTGAAATTGATGAAGCAAGACAACCAGTAAATCAAACAACTTTTAGAGGGATGATAGGAAGCTTAATATGCTTAACATCTAGTGGTCAATAATTATTTTTTTAGTATGATTATGTGAATTATACAATGAAAGACCAAAGTAATCTCATTTAAAATATATTAAAATAATTTTTAATTAATTAATAATAACTTTGGATTTGGGACTTTTTTTACTCTTCTGGAAATGATTTTGAATTAAAAGGTTTTCAAACGCTAACTTTTGTGGTTATAGAATGGAAAGGAAAATTATATTTAAAACATTTCATTTCGTAGGTGATTTATTATTTTCGTGGTCTTGTATGAAAAAACACTCAGTATCACTTTAAACTACTAAAGTTGAATATGTGGCAGTTGGAAGTTGTTGTGCTCAAGTGTTGTGGATGCAACACACACTCACTGATTATGGATTGAGTTTTACAAAAAATTAAAATAATTTGAGATAACACTAGTTCCATAGATCTATGTAAAAATATTTCACATCACACTCATGTAAAACCCAAAGATATTAGGCATAAATTTCTTCGGGATCACACACTTAAAAGATATATCATTTAATAATTCATCATAATGAAAGAAAAACTTGCTGATATTTTTTCAAAACCATTACCTTCCGAAGGATTTGAATACATTAAACAGAAGCTAGGAGTGATCATTGTAAAGTAATCTTTCACATATACTAATTTTTCAAATCATCTACTTACATTAGGTTACTGTTTTTTAAAAGTTGAGTACATATGTTTCCTATTTTATATAAAAAAATTTGTACAAGAAAATTCTTCGGTACTAGAAATTTATCTAAACCAGAATTGTTTTTCGGTACCAAAAATCTCATAAGCACCAAATTTTTTATGTATTTTTTTACCATTTAACAAAAATATATTAAAACTGAAAAAATATATCTTGAGATTTCAAAAGGTATAATTTCCTTCACTTTTTAATTTTTTTTCAATACATTTATATCTATTGGTATCTATTTCAAAACTTTATCAGATTCAATCTAAATACCATAATTTTTATTAAAAAAACCTCAAGAGTTCATCTCAACCATTGGATCTCTTCAATCTAATATGAATAGTATAAGTTCAACAATCATATTTCATTATCCTATATAAAGGGACCCCCTCCCTATCCCACATCATTTTTCTCCTTTTTATGTCGAATTTATACTTCTCCTCAAATAGATATTTCCGATAATCACCATACTCAGAGTATTCCATCATACTCATGGCTCAGTTTTTAGCAACCTCTCCAAAAGAAATGGAACTGAAAGATTATTAAAATAGAATGTTCTTAAGAGAAATATTTCTTATAAGAGAAACCTAAAAACCAAGATACGATCATTTTGGATGAAATGACACAATTATACAAATCTGTGTAGGTTGGTGAAGAAAACATGAATGTATCCTTTCATGTTAACAATAGTGAAATCTGTATGTCAGCAAAGAAAGAAGCACATTTCCTAAATGTTCAATATGAAGGAGATTAATTCTTTCCCTCATAGAAATTAAAAAAAATAAAAGTGAAAATTTGTAAAGGAAATAGATCATAAATAACTTTTCGAGATTCTTGAAGATAAAAGTAAAAAAACTCACCTATCAGTCGAAAATATACTAAACACATTCTGAATTAAAGGATTACTAATTCTTAAGAGTAGTGATAGAAAAACTCTCAAAGTCTCAGATACCTTTGAACTTTATTCTCTTATGAATATTATGATGGTTAACTTAATGGGTTTCATTTTCATAACCATTAATAATCTCAAGTCTAGTGAAATTGAGTCCAAGTTTATCATGTTTCTTGCAATTCTAAGTAAGTTCAATCATGAAAGTTTTAAGATTGGTAATATAACTCTTAAATTAGTACCAATAAATTTTAGAATTCTTTGGATTAGTGATGATATAGTAAGAAGAATGAAAATTAATTTTTATTCTGAATCTAAAAAGATTGTTAAGGATGTTGAAGATTAAACTCCAAAAGATGCATTTGGAGGAAGCCAAGGTATACCAAAAAAATCTATTATTATTGTTTTAGAAAAAGAAAATAATTCCTTGTTTGAATCTGTCATTAATACATGGAATAAAAAATTTTAATGTGTAGAAAAAATGGCCAAGTGGAGAAATGAAAAATCTGAAAAGAAAGATGGAGACCTGGAATTCGGTCTCAATCTTGCTAAACCTCATGCTGAAAAGATTTGGGCTGATGAAATTTTAAAAGAAATTTATAAGAAAAATAAACTGATGAAAAGACAAGTCTATACCTTCGAAATTGATAAGTTGATGAAAGGAGTGGAAAAAATAATGTCTGAGAATAACTATCAGAGAATTTATTAAAAAATAATTAGTCACTCCCTATGATCAAAACAAAGGAATGAAGAATCAAAGAGTGGAAGAAGAATCAGCAACACTGGATGTTTTTCCATAACAAGATTCTGGAGAAGATAATGAGAAGTAAAATATAGATGAATATATCAATGAATAAGTAGGGAGTAATGATAAAATTAAAGAAAAAGAAAAAGAAGAAAAGGATGAAGGTGAAAAATAAGCAAGTCAGTATCAAAAGTCTAAATTCAATACTATCCTAATCAGATCCTCTAAATAAAATCAAGAAAATTTATATCCCCAAGAGTTAAACCATCAATGAATTTTAGTCAGGGATCTCAAGTTCAAAAATTTATTCAAATTTAGAAAAAACAAGTAAGGTACCAAAATCAATAAATATTGGATTCAAAATTCAGATGATGAAGATGATGGAAGTCATAGTGCAACACTTCCCAATTTTGAGTAAGACACTGAATCAGATCAGACTATCTCTTTGAAAAGAGATCAATATGTTTTCTATGAGCTGAGAATAATTGAAAAGGAAATCCTATATTTTCCAAGAATAGAATGGAATATATATTTTGTTGCAAAAAATCAAAACAATCAATGAGACTCTATCAAACTTCAATGGAAAAAAACTGATGAAACTCAAGGCTGATTTCAATGTATTGGAAGAAAGAATCAAATAGAATAGGAAGGACTGTAATAAAGTTGTAAAATGGTTGCATAAGTTAGATTAAAGTGTCAAACATCATCAAGAAAAATTGAATATCTTAGAGGACTTGTGATTGAACTCTTAGGTGAATTCAAAAAGTTACAAAGTGATGCTGCTCAGAAACTTAAATTAGTTATAGGACCAGAATAAAGACAATCTGATGATTTCAAAGTGATTGAAAAAAAATATGGATGTTTTTTTATCAATGTTATTTTTTAAGGAAGAGTTTATTAATTTGGAAAATCAAGATATTTTGATGAATGACAGGTTTCAATTGTAAGAAAAGATAATCAAATCCTAGGAATAAAAGATTCGTACTCAGGAAGATCAGATTCATACTCATGAAGGGATATTGAAAAACTAGGAATTACTGATTTCTACCCAGGATCAATTGTTTTATGATCAAGAACAAAAAATAAAATCTCAACAGGAGTCTGTTAATAATCTCATGGAATATATGAAAGATTTTAAGAACATAAAGATGACTATTTTGGATCTCATGAATAAGGACAAGGAGAAAGAAATGGAAAAGAAATGAACTATTTTAACTCTTGTTGTATTAATTTAAAAACCCTTGGTGAATGTTTGTATCATCTAAAATTTTGATTGAATGTTTTTTATTTTTTGAATTAATTTTATTTCATCATTTTTTAGATGATAAAACACATTATATCTTCATATATTTTATCTCTCCATAACTATTTCAAGTATTAGAATAAATTCCCTATTCATTTTTGAAAATAAAATGGGGGGATAATTCTATATAAAAGTGAAGAATGTCTTATATAGGAGAAGAATGTATTTTAATAGTGGAGAAATTCTAATAAAATCGAATATGGGAGAATAAAAATTACAAAATTGAAAATTAATTTTAGTAAGAGGGGATTTTTCTATAGAATATGATCCTTAAGGACATTGTTCCTATAGAGGATGTTAGTTGTATTAAAATCATTTTCAGAAAAAATTAAAAACATAAAGGGGGATAACTATAAGTTTTCACTTTAAAAAAATATATTTAATTTTTTAATACTTTATTTTTTTTATTTTTTTCTTTGTGCATTCCAAAAAGGGGGAGATTGTTGAGTCAAAAGTATTCTTTTGAATTTTCAATTCCTTTTTGTTTTGTAAATCACAAAATCAAAATTTTCAAATCAATTACTATTTTTTTCATGTTTAATTTAGGTATTTTTTACATTTTATTATTATGATTTTCCACTTGCATATGATTATTATCATACCCATTATTATCAGACCCATGATTATTGTCTTAAACCTAGATACGATTTACATTGTACACAATGATTTCAATTTATATCAGAATCCCTGATTACGATTTTCATCATACACACCATTTGGGATCGTACTTACAAGATAAATCATACTCACTCTTCTAATGAGAATCATCGTACTCATTTACTGTTCACTTTTTTATTTTCTTGGAAGAGCTAAATTTTTTCAGTCTCACTTTATCATATCCAAAAAAATAATATTATATCAAAAGGAAAAATATTTAATTAAAATGGTTTCATGTATTTGGTTTTGATATACATTTTAAAATGATGTTGTTGTTTCTGTTATAAAATGATCGTTGGAGTTCCAAGTGTCTAAGTTCCTCAAACTATTCAGGAGAAAATCCAACCGTTGGGGGAAAATATAACTGTTGGATTCAATGCCTAAAAATACAAGGTCATTTTTATAGGCTCATAATTTTTTTGGAAGAGCTGATACTCTGTGATATCTCTGCAAAAAAAATGCTTTGTTTGGAAGTATTTAAGTAAACAAGTTGTGAACAGAATGTTTGAAAAACTTGTAATCCTCAATAGCTTTGTTTTACATTGTGTGAAATCAATCATTGGTGATTACGATCGAGGGATTCTAGGAATAGTTAGACAGACATGTTGATCTTCTGTGGATCGAGGGATTCCAATACTAGGAAGACAGAGGTTCCAATTACCTTCTTAATCAAGGGCTTGTGGGGATAGAAAGATAGAATCTGATCATCATATAGAGGAGTTAACCTAGTTTGGTTAAGATAAAATTTCATGAAAGTATAAATCAAGGTACCTTTATCCAAGGTTATTAGGTACTCATCTCTTTATGTTAAAAGAATTGTATTATTTTATATTTCCACTTTATTGTAATAGAATGTTAATTGTTTTATATATTCATTTTTCTATTTCTCAATATGATTACTCTAACCAATCAAAATATGGTACTTTAGTAATATACTCTGATTACAATATTTTGTAATTATGATCATAGTGATTATGATATTTTTAATTACTCAATATGATTTAGTAACCTTTATGATTGAGTCATTATATTGTTTTACTATGAGCATCGTAACCATTATGATTATGATATTTTACACGCTTACTTTGTTTAAATAATTTCAACATTGAATACAATTAATTCCATTTACAACATGTGGATTACATTATCGAAATTAATCTGATTACGATACTTTTATTTTCGAACCTGGTGCCCTATCTGATTAATGTTTTAATACATTTTGAGGTATTGTGAATTGAATTAGTTTAAATTATTTTAAACTAAATCCTAGAAGGATAAAAACAAAAAACATTTAAAACCTACAATCCACCCCCTCTTGAATTCTTCCATCATTATATACATTACGATCCAATAATAGGTTGTTAGAGAATACATGGGGTGTGTTCTGGATGGTTTAGAAGAGTTTGGATTTTTTTTATTTTTGATTTTTGACTGATTTATGAATTTTTCTCAAATAATAGTACCTTACGTATAATATGAGGAAGAAAAATTATCTTACATATTGAAAATTATGTTACTTATGAAATTTTTCACAAGCCTAAAATGTTACTTATTGAACATATATATTAAGTAAGGTTTATCCCAAAGGGAAAACCCACTACCATAGATCTGAGAAAGGGATGCGCCGACTTTTATCAGTGCTAAACAGAAAACCCTGACAAAAGGGGGCCTTTATCCACACTAGTTAAAAACACTGATAAATCCACCATTTATCAGCACTATTATTAGCGCTGCTAAAAGTTTTTACTAAAAAATATTATTAATTTATATAAGTTTTTTATATTTATATTAAAAAATAATTTTTATTCGTATATATTAAATATAAAATTCATACTTATAATTAATATATATTTTTAATAATTCATATATATATATAATGTTTTAAAAAGGTGTTTGTATGATTATAATTAAATAAATACATATTTAAATAATTATAATATTATAATAAATTTCATTAAATAATAAATATATTTATTACATTTAACAGATTTATTAGATTTTATAAATTTATAATTATATATAAATAATTTTTCAATATATATAGTTTTAATTATAATTATAAATAAATTAATATATGTTTCCATTGAATTTGGTCAATAAATATATTGATGCACAAGTATAATTGATGAGCATATATATTATGTGTTCATCATGAATGTTCATTTATACCGAAGATGCTGCAAACTGTGGGTTATCAGTCCATGGTCAAAAAATCTGTTAAAAGAAAATAGAACAACATACAAGATGGAGAAAACTTATATAAAAGATAGTAGATACTACTATAATGTTTAAAAACAATAAAAGAACATGAGAACGTCAGTGGGAGCGATGACCACCACCCATGTCGTGTGAATGTCATGCTCTCTTCCATGTATTAGGATGCTACTAAGAATCATCATCCACCTAAGATTCAGTATTACCCTCTAGTGGGATGGATCCCTTGAAAACTGTATTAGAGTACTCTGATAGGACCTTCAGGGGAGATCCCCCAACATTGGTTATTTTGGAGCCATGAACAATCCCAAATTCATCAAGGAAGACCTCCTTACTGTTGGATATATAATGAATTTCTTACAAACTGAAAAAAAAATCTCCAGACTTTTTTAGACCTGAAAATTCCATGGAATTTTTTTTTCCTAAATACATGGGAATTTTACGAGTCCGCGAAAATTGGCGGCGCATGATTCTGAGGCCCGATGCGCCCGGAATCAATTTCTGAAGTTTTTTTTGGGTACGATCAGTAAACGTATTAGAGGGTTTTTATAACTTTTGAACCGGTGCTCGGAATTGAAATCTGAGGACACCGTTGAACTCGCAGTACCTGTATTCTCTTAAGGAGACTTTCACTTTGACGACAGTGGGTCGAGAATAAAATTTAGTTTTTGGGTTTTAGTGGAAAATAATAAAATAAAGTGAGCTTCACTTTATTTTTATTTGAGCCTCCATATGGGTGTTTGGATGTGGGTCCCACTAGATATATAACCTACTTGTGGAGGTTTAAAGTGGGTACCATCAGGCCATAACCTCCCATGAGAGGTTATGGTGGTGGGGGCCACCACGCCTCAACCTCCCATGAGGGGTTAATGTGGTGGGAACCACCCGAGACCACATAATCTCCCAATTTGAATAATAGGGGTGGGGACCACCCAACCCCTATTAATGGGAGGAGAGGAAAATCTCTCAACTCCCCTCATTAATGAGGGGGAGCCCCTTGACCTCCTCTACCATTTATGATGCCACCACCTACCCTTTAATTGTTTAATCCAATGCATAATTTATTATGCCAAATCCTACCCATTAATTAATTGATCCATCTCTTTTAATTAAATGCTAAAATTTGAATTTTAAACCCAGCAATCTAAAATAATAGACAATATATTATTTGGAGGGGCTATCTATTCACTTTTGGCATTTGGGTGGAATATTGGGGAGAGGAGAGCTTGGGAGAATTAGAATTCTCCAACGAAGAACCCCGTCTCCCAATGAAGAATGAAGAACGTGTTCTTCCAACGAAGAACGCCGACAAGGAGCATCTTCGACTTATTCCTCGGAGGAAACTGATGTGGGACATCTTTGACGACTGACTTCCCTCCTCATCATCGTCAATGAACCGACGCACGAGCTCGGGATTGAAAGTGTGCGGTGGAAGCGATGAACGACGATCTCTTTCATCTTCTTCCCGCAACTTCATCGACGAACAATGAACAAAGGTAGGGGTTGTCTTATTTTATGTGTCATGTTCTCCTTTTCTTTCAAAAATAAGAACAAGGATATGTTTCCTTTGATGGGTGAGTTTTTTTTCATTGTTCTCCTATCTTGATGAACTGATTGATTTCATCCTAATCACGGAGGGTGCAGGCCAAACTAACATGTCCTGACTCCCTCCCTCGATCTCTTTTGTGATGATTTTCGGCATGGTGATGAAGCAACGAGGCAACAAAGGCGGCGAAGACAAAGCTCACGCTACCCACGACCTCCCTGACCCATGCTGCCCCCGCGACATCCCACACCGCTGTCGGCCGAACCAGCCCCGGCCGAGCCCCCGTCGGCCCGCCTGCCGACCCACCCGGCCGCCCGTCGGCCCGCCTGCCAGCCTACCCGGCCGGCGGCCCCCCTCGCAGTGCCCTAGTTGAACCGGCCCAGCCATGCCCTCCGAGTCGAGCCACGCCGGGCCGCGCCCTCGCGGCACTCTAGGCTGAATCGGCCCCGAACTGGGTCAAACCGCCCACGCGACCTGCTGGTTTAGGCCCGGAGGGCCGAGCCGAACCTAACAGGTTGGCCCGCCCAATGGTCCGGGCTAGACCTAGACTAGGTCGGCCCAGACCGGGTCGGACCGGACCTAGGCCCACTACGGACCCTTTACTTTCTTTGGCCATATCTTTGGCACCGGACAACCATTTGAAGAACCGTCAGTGGTGCTGGTTTTCTTCGATCGCAACGGTCCCTTTGAGTATACCCCACTGGAGTTCGGGGTAAAGTTGAGATACGGTCAGGTTGGATCGTGCAGGAATCCAACCAGGCCCCCAGGACTAAAAGGATAATAACTCACAGACTGGGCATCTGATTGACGCTCCGTCTATTACGTTGAGACCCCTATGACATGGAGGACCTTTGAGATACTTCTACGTGGGACTTCATGACAGCTGGAGTATCGACCTGTAGCTTGTGGAGTGGATCCTCCTGGAGACGAGTGAGCATAGTGCGAAGACCTAGTAGCTGGCTGAGACCTGACGACTGCTGACCAATTCGACTCGGAGTGATTCAACTAGCCCAGTGGGGAGCACCTTGGTGTCACGACAGACCCACAGTGAGGAGCGCCTTGGTGTCGCGGCAGACCCATGGTACTCAACAGAAGGAGTACCTCAGCAGGCTACGAGGGGGAGTGCCTTGGTGACGCGGCAGACCCATGGTGGGGAGCACCTTGGTGACGCAGCAGACCCACGGTACTCGACAGGAGGAGTTCCTCAGCAGTCCAAGGTTAGTGGGAAGCACTTTGGTGATGCGGCAGGCTCACTGTACTCGATAGAGGAGGAGTTCTCCAGAATCTGAGGTTTCGACAGTGTGATTGGGGATGTTACTTGATACTACCCCTAGAATAAAATCCTGGTTTGAGCTGAGTCAGTAACTTTTGTGTTTACCTCATGATTGAGATGGATTACTTGATAAATTAGGTATATATATGGGCATATACCTTAGTAGGTTCACTACAGGAAAAAGGTTGTTTCACAGCAGTTTTAAAAACTGCCGCTAAATGTTTTTCAGGCCGCTATTTCACGGAAATTTTTTCGCGACGGTTTTTAAACCGCCGCGAAATGTCTTAATTTTTTTTTTAATTTTTTTTTAAATTTTTCAAGGATTAGCGGAGGTTTTTTAAAAAACCGTCGTGAAATAGAGGTGGTTTGGGTAAAACCGCCATGAAATCACCGCGAAATGAAAGGAAAAAAATAAAAAATAAAACATGAGAAACCCTGAAATCACTAAAACAACCATAACTTTTGATCTGGGCATCTGTTGGAGCGCCACGACCAGTCAAATCGAAGCTCATGAAGAGATCTAGAGGCATGTATAATCAAAACTGTGAGAAGGTCTATGGTGAAAAAGATATGAGAGTTATAAGAAAGTTGAAAAAAGTTCTCCAACTTCAAACAGCCATAACTTTCGCTCCGGGTGTCCTTTTGGGCTCTACCACATATCAAATCGAAGCCAACAAAGAAATCTATGCACCAATTTGACACAAGAAAGATTTTGTCATGTTTTTCGACCCCAAAAACCACTCTGAAGGCCTCCAAAACCCCGTTTCTGTCGACGGTGTCCCATCGAACTTGTCTTCAAACGGACTTAACTTTCGATCCGCGTGTCAGTTCAGACTCCTCTGCCAGCCAGATCGTAGTTTGTTCTATGAGCTTCAGTTTGAATAGTCACGGCACCTACATGGACTCCTGGATCATAATTTATGGCCTTTTTAGTGGGTATCAGGTTTGTTATGTTTTTCGATACCTCGTTTCTAGCACCCATTCCCCGTCAGTTTTTTTTAAATGGTCATAACTTCCGATCCACTAGTCCATTGGGTCTCTTTCACCTATCAGCTCGAAGATCATTTTAGGATCTTTGATTTAACTGGTTGTGGATCTGGAACGGACTCTCGGATCATAAGTTATCTCCGGTAATGTGAGTCCAATGTTTTTTCACTTTATGACCGTTTTGACGGGTTTTAACGGTTGCTCCATTTATTACTCTTTATTTGGGTTTCCATGACTGGTTATCTTTATCAATGGTTTTTTGTAGATTATTATGATGATTATGTTGAATTCTTAAGGGGTTTTTCAGAGTTTTCATGAGTTTTTATGCATTCTCATGCTTTCTAATGCTTCCTTCTTCATGCTTCTCCATCTGTTTTCATGCGTTTTCATAATTTATCATCCCTTATCATGCCTTTTCGTACTTTTTCATGTGTTTCATTTATTATTTATTATTTATTATTTATTATTTATAATATACTTTAATTTATTTATTATCTATTATTTGTTACTAGTTATTTATTATTTATTATTTATATTTATTTATTTTTTATATTTATTTTTTATTTTTTATTTTTTATTTTTTATTTTTTTTTATTTTTTTTTATTATTATTAATAATATTTTTTACTAGTTATTTATTATTTATTATATATTATTTATTATTATTAATAATAATATTTTATTTATTATATATTATATATCATATATTATTATTTATTTATTATTATTTATTGTATATTATTTATTTTTTATTTTTTATTTTTTATTATTTATTATTTATTATTTATTATTTATTATTTATTATTTATTATTTATTATTTATTATTTATTATTTATTATTTATTGATTATTATGTATTATTTATTATTTTTTATTTTTTATTTTTTATTTTTTATTTTTTATTTTTTATTTTTTATTTTTTATTTTTTATTTTTTATTTTTTATTTTTTATTTTTTATTTTTTATTTTTTATTTTTTATTTATTATTTATTATTTATTATTTATTATTTATTATTTATTAATTGTTATTTATAATTATTTATTATTATTTATTGTTTTTTATTTACTATTTATTATTTATTATTATTTATTATTTATTATTTATTATCTATTATTTATTTTTTATTTTTTATTTATTATTATTTATTGTTTGTTATTTATTATTTATTATTATTTATTGTTGTTTATTGTTTATTATTTATTAATTATTATTTATTATTATTTATTATTTATTATTTATTATTTATTTATTATTTGTTATTTATTATTATTTATTGTTTGTTATTTATTATTTATTATTATTTTTTATTATTTTTTATTTATTTTTTTATTTTTATTTTTATTTTTATTTCTTATTTCTTATATGTTTATTATTATTAATTATTTATTTCTATTTATTATTTTTTATTTATTATTTGTTATTTGTTATTTGTTATTTGTTATTTGTAATTTATTATTTATTATTTATTATTTATTATTTATTATTATTTATTATTATTTATTATTTATTATTTATTATTATTTGTTATTTATTATTTATTATTATTTATTATTTGTTATTTATTATTATTTATAGTTTGTTATTTATTATTTATTATTATTTATTATTATTATTTATCATTTATTTTTATTTATTTTTATTTATTTTTATTTATTATTGTTTTTTATTATTTTTTATTTTTTATTTTTTATTTATTGAATATTATTCATTCTTTATTCTTTATTATTTATTCTTTATTGTTTATTCTTTATTATTTATTATTTATTTATTATTATTTATTATTATATATTATTTATAATTTATTGTTTATCATTTATTATTTTTTATTTATTGTTTTTTATTTATTCTTTATTCTTTATTCTTTATTCTTTATTCTTTATTCTTTATTCTTTATTCTTTATTCTTTATTCTTTATTCTTTATTCTTTATTCTTTATTCTTTATTCTTTATTCTTTATTCTTTATTCTTTATTCTTTATTTTTATTATTTATTCTTTATTCTTTATTCTTTATTCTTTATTCTTTATTCTTTTAATTTCATAATTTTATTATCTTATTATTTTATTTTCATAATTTTATAATTTATGAAAATATTATTATAATTTATTTTTTATTTATTATAATAAATAGTAAATAATAATAAATAACTCAATAAATAACTAATAAATCAATAATTATTAATTATTAATTATTGGTTATTAATTATTGATTATTGCTTATTGTTTAATTATTATTGAGTTTATATCGATTAGTTATGTATTTATGTATCTATGTATCTACATAGATACATAGATAGATGGATAGATAGATACATAGATAGATAGATAGATACATAGATAGATAGATACATAGATAGATAGATACATAGATAGATAGATACATACATAGATAGATAGATAGATAGATAGATAGATAGATAGATAGATAGATAGATAGATAGATAGATAGATGGATGGATCGATGGATGGATGGATGGATCGATGGATGGATGGATGGATGGATGGATCGATAGATAGATAGATAGATAGATAGATAGAGAGAGATAGATAGATAGATAGATAGATAGATAGAGGGATAGATAGATAGATAGAGGGATAGAGAGATAGATAGAGAGATAGATAGATAGATAGATAGATAGATAGATAGATAGATAGATAGATAGATAGATAGATAGATAGATAGATAGATAGATAGATAGATAGATAGATAGATAGATAGATAGATAGATAGATAGATAGATAGATAGATAGATAGATAGATAGATAGATAGATAGATAGATAGATAGATAGATAGATAGATAGATAGATAGATAGATAGATAGATAGATAGATAGATAGATAGATAGATAGATAGATAGATAGATAGATAGATAGATAGATAGATAGATAGATAGATAGATAGATAGATAGATAGATAGATAGATAGATAGATAGATAGATAGATAGATAGATAGACCACAAGAGCCTCAGCCCAGTTGGTGAGGACTCGCTAGGTGCATCCAAGAGACCCAGGATCAAATCCCGGTGGAGGCATATTTCCAGGTACTGTAGCAGGCACTATAGCAGTACTCTAGCAGGCACTGTTCGGTACTGTAGCAGCCGGAACTATTCATCCATCTGGGCCTTCGGGCCACTGGTTTGGTTCTCGGGTCCTGCAAGGCTTTCGGGCCACCCAAGGCCTTCCGGCCAGTTGATTCTCAAGGCCTTCGGGCCACTTTAAGGCCTTAGGGCCACCCCAAGGCCTTCGGGCCACATGAATGCAGGCCCAGACACACTACAAAAAAGGAGCAGCCCCAGAAGAGGATTCAGAGCAGGTACACTCACCAGAGCAGAGCCAAATGGATTTTCAGAATGAGAGGGTACGACTATGCCATCAGTACCAGCCTGTGCTTGCACGGGAAGCCTAGCCAGACGGTCATGCAAAGGTGGAGAGCTACTATCAAGATGTAGATGTTGGGGAGGGGCAGTTCCTTGTAGATAGTCTGGTTGAATTCCCTAAAGACCTTCGGGTCATGTAATCTCTTAAGCCTACAGGCCATGTAATCTCTGAGCCTACGGGCCTTGTAAGGGTTCCCTCTCATCCCTTGAAAGAGGGAGATAGATAGATAGATATATAGATAGATAGATAGATAGATAGATAGATAGATAGATAGATAGATAGATAGATAGATAGATAGAGAATGTAATTTTTTATTCAGGTTCTACGCATTCTTTTATATCTCGAAAGTTTAGTAAAACAATCCCAACACCACCACAAATCATGGAAGTGAAGATGTCGGTGAGTATAGAAAATGGGGCAATCATTTCATCCCATGAATATAAGTCCTCCCTTGTTATAATATGTGGATTGAATTTCCCGGAGAACCTCAAAATAATCCCTCTAGTATAATTTGATTCAATTCTTGGAATGGATTGGCTTTCCTTATATAGAGCCAACATAAATTGTCGGGAGAGGGAAATCACACTCCATATGGAGAATCGACCCCCGATTCTTTACAAGTGTAAGGAGGAAGATGAATCTCCTTTAGCTTCATCATCTCAAGCATGGATATTACTACCCTATGAGCACGCGTTTCTGGCTCAGATGATTGAGTCCAAGGAAGAAACCATCCTTGAAGAAATGCCTATTGTGAGGGAATTCACTGAAGTGTTTCCCGAGGAACTGCCTAGTCTTCCTCCTAGAAGAGATGTTGAATTCTCAATTGAACTTATACCAGGGGATCTACCAATATCCAAGAATCCATATAGAATGGCTGTCGTGGAGCTTGAAGAACTGAAGAAACAACTACAGGAGAATCTGGATAAAGGGTTTATACGCCCAAGTGCTCACTATAGGGTGCACCAGTCCTCTTCATCAAGAAGAAGGATGGGTCAATGCGGATTTGCATCGATTATTGTGAACTTAACAAAATCACGATAAAGAACAATTATCCTCTTCCACAGATCGATGAATTTTTCGATCAGCTGCGCGAAGCACAATACTTCTCTAAGGTAGATTTTCGGTCGGGATATTATCAAGTAAGGGTGAAGAAGGAAGATGTCCCCAAGACTTCTTTTCATACAAGATACAGGCACTATGAATTCATAGTAATGCCTTTTGGACTCACTAATGCTCCAGCAATTTTCATGGACTTGATGAATAGAGTCTTTAGCGATTACCTTGACAAATTTGTGGTAGTCTTTATAGATGATATTCTAATATACTCTAAAACCAAGGAGGATCATGAGGAGCATTTAAGAACTGTACTAGAGACTTTGCGCAAGGAGAAGCTCTATTAAAATTACAAAAAGTGTGAGTTCTGGTTTAAGGAGATCTCATTCTTGGGTCATATCATCACAAACAATGGGATATCTGTAGATCCCTCAAAATCAGATGCAATTGAGGGATGGCCGAGGCCAACATCGATAACGGATATTCGTAGCTTCATGGGGTTAGCTGGATATTATGGAAGATTTGTGAGAAATCTCTCACGATTGTCCAACCCTCTTACCAAGATAACTTGAAATGGAGTAAAATTTTCTTAGAGTGATGAATGTGAAGAAATCTTCAAGGAGTTGAAAAGGAGGATTATCACTGCGCTCGTGCTCACTTTACCCATAAGTGGGGAAATTTTTGTGGTATTTAGTGATTCTTTGAAGAAGGGCTTAGGCTGTGTTCTGATGCAGAATGATAAAATGATATTCTATTCCTCAAGGCATTTGAAAATCCATGAGCAAAACTATCCAACACATGATCTGGAGTTGGCGGCGGTGATCTTTGCCTTGAAAATCTGGCGGCATTATCTTTATGGGGAGAAATGTGAGATATATACTGACCAAAAGAGTCTTAAATATATATTCACACAGAAAGATATTAATATGCGCTAGAGAAGATGGATAGAGCTCATCAAGGATTATGAATGTTCAATACATTACCACCCTGGGAAAGCGAACAAGGTGGCAGATGCCCTAAGTAGAAAGGACCCAATGATTCTATCAATGATGAGAATTGATAAGGATCCAATCTTCTTAGACTTGATGAATATGGACATGGTAATCATAAAGAAGGGAACATCATCAATTTGTTCACAAATGATTGCTCAGTCGTCTCTTTTGGAAAGGTTAAAGGATGCTCAAAAGGATGATGTGGGAATTCAGGAAAAAGTGGAAGCTATTGAAAAAGGGAAATTCTCAGAGTTTAATGTTAATGAAGAAGGAATTGTGCGATTTGGGAAAATACTATGTGTTCCATCAAGTCCGGAGCTGAAGAAGGAACTTTTGGATGATGCGCATAGTTCAAATTTCTCTATTCACCCAGGGAGCACAAAGATGTATCGAGATATCTGAGAAAATTTTTGGTGGGATAATATGAAGAATGAGATCACTGAGTATACATCAAAGTGCCTGGTATGCCGGCAAGTGAATGCAAAGAGGCAGAAGTATAAGGGGATGATGCAAAAATTGCCCATACCAGAATGGAAATGGGAGAACATCACCATGGACTTTGTCACCAGACTTTCGAGGACAACCAAAGGCAACAATGCAATATGGGTTGTTATGGATCGTCTTACAAAGACTGCACACTTCATTGCTATTCGGGAGGATTTCTCATTGGATCAACTAGCACAGATATATATCAGGGAAGTAGTGAGGCTGCATGGAGTGCCACTATCTATTATGTCTGATCGAGATCCAAGATTCACCTCTAAGTTTTGGAAGAGTCTTCAACATGATCTGAATACTGAACTGAACTTCAGTACGACATATCATCCTCAAACTGATGGCCAATCTGAGAGGACTATCCAAACACTTGAGGACATGTTGAGAGCATGCTCAATGGACTTTAAATGAGGATGGTATCAACATCATCCTGTGGTTGAGTTCTCTTATAATAACAGTTTCCACTCAAGCATCCAAATGGCACCTTATGAATCCCTGTATGGTAAAAGGTACAGAACACCTTCATGTTGGGATGAGGTTGGTGAACGTAAGATGCTTGGACCAGAAATGGTCGAGGAAATGGTGGAGAAGGTGAAAAACATTCACCAGTATATCAAGGTAGCCCAGAGTCGACAGAAGAGTTATGCAGATAATCGTCGATGAGACCTTGAGTTTAAAGTTAGAGACATGGTTTTTCTACGCATATCTTCGTGGAATAAGGTCATGATATTTGGAAAGAAAGGGAAGTTAAGTCCAAGGTACATCAGACCCTTCGAGATTCTTGATCGTGTCGGGGTTGTGGCCTATTGACTAGAACTTCCACCTACAATGGCCTAAGTACATGATGTCTTTCATGTATCCCTCTTAAGGAAGTACATACCGGACCCTTCACATGTACTCTCTTCTGAGGTGGTATAGTTGGAGGACGATCTTTCTTATGAGGAGCAACCGGTGAAGATCTTAGATCATAGAGAAAAAGTTCTACAAAATAAAAAAATGCCCCTTGTCAAGTTGTTGTGGCGAAACCACAAGTTTGAAGAAGCGACTTGGGAATCGGAGGAAATGATGAAGCTGAGTTACCCACATCTGTTTTAGTGTAAGAAAAGGAAATTTCGAGGGCGAAATTTCTTAAGGGGGGAATATTGTAACGACCCAAAGTTTCATTAATAGAAATTCTTCTTGATCTAGTTAAATGTCTCTTTATGTAAAACGTTTATATAAAATGTCAACTTCTTTAGTTTTATGTTAAGAGTTGTGACCATTACTTTTATAGTCGTTGAACGTGATCACATGATTAGTATAAATATAAGGCTTTAACGAACCCAATTTACTCAGACAAAGGAAGCGATGACCTCATCCAGTAGAATTGCTCCATACGAAGCCCATTTATCGGAGCTCGAAAAAGACGTGGCGTCTTTGGGCTTCACTCTTGACCAAGCCCAAGCTGAGCTACACCATATCAAGCTCAAACAGGACCGTCTACGGGAAAAGTGGAAGTTGATAGAGATTACCACTCGAGCGATGTTATCTGAGCCACCCCAAGAGTCTGTCACCATCGCACACCTTACCCTTAGGTCATATGCGGCTGTTTTAAGGGGTTATGTAACAAATTGCTAGTACTATGTTCATGTACATTATTTTTTTGTATATAATAATGAATATACTTTCTTGTCATTATTGATAAATTGTAAATAGTTTTTAAAGTGCAAATAGTGTTTTTAGTTATTATTTAATTAAGAATTCTATTTTATTAAATTAATGGATTTTTTAATTAAATAATATTTTAATAAAATATTATTATTATTATTATTAAATTAATTTTATTATATATAAAGGATCGTATAATTTTATGAATGCAATTGTAATTTTTATTAAGGATTGAAATCCATTTTTGTCAAAACCTGTGAATTTTCGATAAATGTATATTTTTATTTTAAAAGTGAAAATTAACATATTTAGAAAATTATTTAGATAAAATAAATTTTATTTCTGGAATCAGGATGTCGAAATTATCCAATGGTGAATTTTTCATTATTTTCTGAGACATTCAATTTTTTTGGGTAAAAATTAAATATTGTTTAAATATATAATGTGTTTTATGACATCATAATGACCCAATAGTGATGTAATAAAATACTATAAGCTTTATGTTCAGCCAATATATGTTTTAACATTAAAATAATGTGATTTTGGGTTTGTTTGACTTACTTTTCAAAGCATTAATGGATCCTTCAAGACTTATTAAACACCTTGTCTTTTTAAATTGTTTTCCATGGGAGTGTGACTCACCTCCACATAAGCAACCCTATTATTTTAAGAAGTTTGGACTTTGGCCTTATAAAATATTTTTTTCCTCTTCCCTTTTCCAAAAACCATGGGCAAAAACCATGGGATGGTTTGTGGTTTGGACTAATTTAATATAAGGGGTCCCAAACCTAAATAATAAATAATTCCCTCACCTTTCCTATATAAACCCACCCAAGCTCCCACTTCCTTCTCACTCAAAGCCTTTGGAGTTCGTACAACATCTGCCCTTGTAATGTCCTAGATTTTCCCATGTATTATTTTAATATTACATGGGAATTATTTCGAGACCAGACTCTGAGACGACGTGCAGTTCTGAGGCCCAGTGAGCCCGGAACAAATGTTTGAATTTAATTTAATAATTAAATTACGCGCACGTGCAGTTTTCATGAAAAAGTGGATAACTCTCGAACGGGTGCTCGGATTAGAAGTATGAGGGCACCGTTGCGTTCAGAACAGCGATTTTACCTTGGGCGAGGCCTAAGTTTGGCCAGTGCAGGTCGGTGGTGAAATTTGGTTTTTGGGATGTAACCGTAATAAAATATTTAATTAAAGCTTGTTACATCAAATATCTCTTATCTTTTAAATAGATATTTCACAGGGGAATCAGGGTTACAATCCCTATAACCCTGAAATTCTTTGGAGGCTCTGGGAAAGCTCTAGAGGAAACCCCCAACGCGGCAGCGACGTTCTTGACGGATTTCGACGGCGACAACGACACGGCGAGTGGATCTTCACTGGAAAACTCAGCGAATCCAAGTAGGATGTTGATTTTGATTTTCCATTCCCTGTTTTTGATTTCCATGATGAACGCAGACTAATCCACGAACATATTATCCCGCGGATTGATCGTTCTTGCAGGATGGGATTTTGCAGGGATTTGTGGGGAATTGATTCTTAAATTTTGTTTGGTTTCGTTCAACCTTCTAACGGTGACGAACCAAGATCGACACGAACATTGATCTAGGTTCGTCCCTCTCATTTTTCTGTGTGTTCTCCCCCAAATTCTTCGCGTTCTTCATGAGCGTTCTTCGCGGGGCGATGAACAACAGATCGTTGCGCATCCATTCTGCAACGCAATGATCCCAAATTGAAGGATCAATACTGCGGCGGTCTTGCGGAGGTGCGACGACGGTTTCAGAGGATGGATTGAAGCGGATCGGAAGAAATCATTCTTCGGATGATTTTTTCTAGGATGGCCGGAATCGGATTTTGGAGTCGATTGAAGACCCGAAACCCATGGATTCGGCTTCACGGAGACGAAGCGACCCGGTATCTGGAGTTTCGTGGTGAACGGATGACAGAATCGAGATCCGAAAGATCGGTCGAGGTGTGCGGAGGAAGACGCGGTATTGGAAATTTTCCCGAATACGTGTCGTGTAGTATGGTCTACACGGCATGTGTTCATCGGTATGGTTACCCGGCGTGTACTCCGGGAGTACACGGACACGGGCAGGATACACGGCCACGGCCACGCCATGTATACCCCTCCCCGGCTAGACCCGGCCAGATACACGAGGTACCCCGTGTACTGGTACACGGGCAGGCGACACGGACACGGGCATAGACCGTGTAGGGGCACATGGCCAGCTTACACGGAGCAAGCCAGGCACTCGAACACGGAGTGTGTTTTCTTCTACACTCTGTGTAGTTTCTTTCGACAAGCCGGTGACACGGGCCGGTTACACGGGTAGCACCCGGGGTCAAGGAACACGGCGTGTACCTTTTCTACACGCCATGTAGTTTGGTTTTGCACGGATTGAACGGAGGACACGGGCCGTTCACACGGGTAGTACCCAGGGTCAAGGAACACGACATGTAACCATACTACACACCGTGTAACTTTTTCTTCATGGCTTGAGCCACTTGCCTTCTGTGACTTGGACTAGTTCTTAGGGTTCTTACCCTTGGAAATCCCCTGAAGGTTCTGGCATCAACTCCTTTATACTGGGGTATGATCCCTTCAACAGACCTCCATGAATAGAGTTGTTGGAATCCCCTCTGTGAGACTTAGAGTCAGATCCTCTATTCATTCCTAGAACCCTAGGTAGAGTTCTTGGTATCGATGTGACCAACTTTACCCGGGCGTTGATCCTCTGCTTAGCGGATTAGCTCAGATTTAGTTTTCGGAATCACCCCATGACTTGGCTATGATCCTCATATGAGCATCTTGTTCCCAAGGTACTTGTGGAGTGTGTTCTCCCGGAACGAGTACTTCGTGTGTCTCTCTTCAGACCTAGGAGTGTGTTCTCCCGATGATATGCTTAGTGGAATCTTTGAGCTAGATCCTAGTGGTGGTATCGCGATGGTCGTTTTTGTATGAGTATATCTGGATATTCTTATTATATGTTCTGTAGACATATACTGTGTAGAGCTGACTGTACCTTTATTTGTAGTATTTTACTTTGTTGTATTTCCTTTGTGGTTTTTGGGGTATCCTACTGGGTATTGTTATACTCACCCCTGCACGGGCTTTGCCCGCACATGTCGTGTCTTGTGCAGATGAGCGAGCCTTTGACAGTATTCTAGGCGGACCAGGACCGGACGGTGCTCAGTGAGATCAGACAAGCCGAGGTGTGTTCCTTTGGAGATGGGTTGCAGTCCCAGTACCTTTCTCTACAGGTTGGACTTGTTGTAGACTTTCTTTTGGTGGGATTGTACTTTTGGCCCAGGGTTTTACTTTACTGTACTTTACTTCCTGTCATACTCTATTGGTTGGGTTTTAGTGTATGCATTCATCTTTTCTTTTTTGAAGTTTTTACTTTTCAGTTTTGTGGGCTTGGAGATGTGTGTGTGTGTACAGGTTTATAGCCAATGCCTCCCATGTTAGTAGCATGCCTACTTGGTGCTAGTCACCAGCCCATGGCCTATTGGAGGTGGGCTTGGGGAGTTGCGGCTCGGGCCCCACTGGGATGGTTCGTGACAGAGTGGTATCAGAGGTGGTCAGTTCTACCTTAGGACCGAGAGTCTGTGAGTTAGTTTGGGGCAACAGTGTTAAGTGTTTCGAGTTCGGCTCTCAGGCCAGGGACCCCAGTGTTGGTGCGGCGGCCGACGTATCCATACACCAGGACTCTGATAACTTGATTTTCGACTCAGAACATGAAAACACTAGTTGCATGGGGGAAAATAATGTTACATGAATCATATAGGAATGGGTTGTGGTTTCCATGTCCTTCTTGAGTCAGCTCTCCAGATATACTCACTGACTGTGATACATCTTGTTTCTTGAACAGGATGCCTCCACGACGCGCACCTGCTAGGATCTAGCAGCTCGATCACGAGGATGACCCCCTCAGTGATGAAGCTTCGATACAGGGACCAAATCCCCCACTTCTACCACCAGGTGGCGTGCCAGTTATCCCACCCCCTGTGGAGCAGTGTTTAGCGCCTGTTGTGCCAGTGGAGGAGGAGCGCAGGCTGAGCGCACTCCACGAGTTTCAGAGACAGAGACCCCTCAGGTTTCGAGGCGAGCCTGACCCTCAGGCAGTAGAGGACTGGCTTGAGGCAGTGACCAGATTCTTCTGTTTGGTCAGGACACCAGCAGACCAGATGGTGATCCTGGCAGTGAGCCTTCTGCAGGGCTCGGCAGGGCGATGGTGGAGTTTGGTCATCCAGACTCACGATGAGGCGACTCTTCCATGGTTGGAGTTTCAGCGTCTCTTCAGAGAGGAGTTTTCACTGGTTACCCTAAGAGAAGTACGTATACTGGAGCTCCTTCAGCTCTAGTAGGGAACCATTTCGGTGGCTGACTATTCATCAAGGTTTACCAACCTCTCACGGTACTCGATGGATATGGTCAGAGATCAGTACTTCAGAGCTCGGACTTTTGAGCGGGGCTTGCGTAGAGATATCTGAGCTAGCATCATCCCTATGAGAATTCCTACTTATGTTGGGGTGCTCGAGCGGGCTTTGGTGGTCGAGAGCTTCCTGGCAGAGCAGGGACAGCCGGCAGTTGTCAGTAGTGGGCGAGCTAAAGTAGAGACCTCAGTGGCAGGGAGTCGATGTTAGGGACCCAGGCGTGGGAGATGTTTCTAGAGGAGATCCCCGGACAGGGGATCGTCCATTCATGGTTCACAGGGCGCTTCCAGCCAGCCTCGAGAGAGGCAATGTTACTCATGTGACGGCAGGGGACATCTCGCTCGAGATTGTCCGACCCGCCGTGCCACTGACACGGGAGCAGTGGATGGACCACCGAGGCAGAGGAAACGTGTGGAGTAGGCAGATCCGCGAGGCGGCGGATGTGGTATAGGAGATGGGAGAGCAGCTGGAGGTGGTCGGCGTTTCGAACCTTTACCACCACCACCCCCAGGAGGTCCACCCCAGGCTCAGGGAGCTGGTGGACAAAGGAAAGGATAATTGTAGGCAGTAAAGGCTTATGACCCAGGTACTCCCTGAATGATTAGAGGTACTATCTGTGTCTTTTCTACTTTGGCTATTGTATTTATAGACACAGGTGCTAGTCATTCCTTTCTAGATGCTTATCTTGTTCGAGAACTTGAGATTCCAGTTGAGCTGTTGACTCGACACTTACGCTTAGAAACACCGACTGGAGAAGATTCAGAGATCACACACCTTTGCAGGCAGTGTGACCTGACCCTTGGAGGCGAGAGGTTCGGTTGGAACCTCTTGGTGGTAGCGTCGAGGACTTATGATGTCATTCTTGGCATGGATTGGTTATCCACAGTTCATGCCCAGATTGATTGTTTTATGTGAAGGGTGCAGTGTGTCCGCAGTGATGGAACGAGGTTCTCTTTTGTCAGTGAAAGAGAGACCCAGTCAGCACAGGATAGACTTGTGCATAGAAGGGCACAACCGATTTCACACCAGTTGGCTAGCCTAGCCTTTGGCATGGCAGATGTTACGAGTTTCCAGTTTCCAGCAGTGGTGGATGAGTACGAGGACGTCTTTCCGGAGGATGTCCCCAGGCTACCTCCCCATCGGGAGATAGATTTCTGCATTGAGTTGCAACCCGGTACGACCCCGATATCAGCATCAGCTTATCGAATGGCTCCTGCAGAGCTTAGTGAGATGAGGGTGCAGCTGGACAACCTGCAGAAGAAGGGCTTTGTGAGACCCAGCGTTTCACCCTGGGCATCCCCAGTGCTGTTTTCCAAGAAGGCGGACGGGATCTTGAGGATGTGTGTAGATTACCGGTGCTTAAATCAGGTGATCATGAAGAACCGGTATCCACTACCGAGGATCGATGACCTCTTCGACCAGTTGAGAGGTGCACGATGGTTCTCGAAGGTTGATCTACGATCAGGATATCACCAGTTGCAACTACGGGAAGAGGATATACCGAATACGGCTTTCAGATGTCGCTACGGTCACTATGAGTACTTGGTGATGCCCTTCGGTGTGACGAATGCCTCGGCAGTGTTCATGGGACTCATGAACCAGATCTTTCAGCCCTATCTAGACCGGTTTGTAGTAGTCTTCAACGATGATATCCTTATGTACTCTGCGTCTGAGGAGGAGCACGTGAGACACCTAAGGATGGTTCTGGACACACTCCGAGATCACCAGTTGTATGGGAAACTCTCGAAGTGTCAGTTCTGGTTACAGGAGGTCCACTTTCTGGGACATGTTATCTCAGCAGATGGTGTAGTAGTGGACCCAGAAAAGGTGGAGGCAGTGCTAGCATGGGAGCCACCCCGGAGCGTGACGGAGGTGCGGAGTTTCCTTGGGTTGGCGGGCTACTATCAGAGATTCATCCATGATTTCTCCAGGATTGCAGCACCCATGACAGCTTTGACCCGAAAGGGACAGCCTTTCGTGTGGACCGAGAAATACCAGCAGGCTTTCTAGAAGTTGAGACAGAGTCTGACGAGTGCCCCGATCTTGAGATTACCAGAGGAGGGTGTTGAGTACGTAGTGTTCTACGACGCATCAGGAACCAGGCTTGGTTGTGTCCTGATGTAGAGGAAAGTGGTGATTTCCTATGGATCATGTCAGTTGAGGCCACACGAGCAGAACTACGTGACCCATGATCTCGAGTTGGCAGTGGTAGTCTTCGCATTGAAGATGTGGCGGCACTACCTAATGGGCGAGAGGTTTACCATCTACTCTGATCACAAGAGTCTCAGATATATCTTTTCTCAGAAGGATCTAAATTTGAGATAGAGGCAATGGATTGAGTTCCTCCAGGACTATGACTTTGAGATCGTTTATACTCCTGGGAAGGGGAACGTGGTGGAAGATGCTCTCAGTAGGAAATCCAATTCACAGTTGCTGGATGAGGAGACAAGGAAGTTGGCCTCTTTGCAGTTGTCCTTCGTGGATAGAGATAAGGGAGCTTACCTTCAGTCGATAGTTGTTACCCCTCCACTCTTATAGTGATTCAGGGAAGCACAGCGCGAGGATGCTAGCTGTGAGACTATACGTGCTCAGATATCCACAGGTGATGCTGCTGATGGATATTCAGAAGGAAGGGAGCACGTTGACCTTTTCAGTGGATGCAGGGTAGTACCAGTGACGTTGTGGGAGGAGGTTCTGAGGGAGTTCCATACATCCCCTTTGGCGGTGCATCTAGGAGTGGCAAAGATGTACCAGGAACTTCGATGTTAGTTCTGGTGTCCAAGAATGAAGAAGAGTGTGGCAGAGTTTGTTTCTTGGTGCCTTACTTGTCAGCAAGTGAAGGATGAGCACCAGGTTCCAGCAGGTTTGAATTATCCCCTAGAGGTACCAGAGTGTAAGTGGGACGGATTATCCATGGACTTCATGACAGGTTTACCACGTACGTCCAGGGGACACGATGTCATCAGGGTGATCATTGATCGACTCACCAAGTCGGCCCATTTCCTAGCCATATGGGAGCAGAGTTCAGTAGAGATCTTGGGATGCCTCTACGTGCAAGAGATAGTTCGGCTTCATGGAGTACCATCCACGATCGTCTCAGATCATGATGCTTGTTTCACATCCCGGATGTGGAAGGGATTATAGGAAGCTTTTGGGACTCAGTTATGCTTGAGCACAGCGTTTCATCCCCAGACTGATGGTCAGACAGAGCGGACCATCCAGGTCCTGGAGGATATGCTACGAGCTTGCATACTTGACTTAGGTCGTAGTTGGGAGGATCACCTACCACTGGTGGAATTTGATTATAACAACAGTTATCATTCCACTATTGGTATGGAACCATTCGAGGCTCTATATGGGTGACCTTGCAGGTCTCCACTTTGTTGGACTGACCCGGGAGAGTCAGCACTCATGGGCCCCGAGATGGTGAGAGCTACTACAGAGAAGGTGCAGGTCATCCAGGAGCGGATGAAAACTACACAGAGTCGGCAAAAGTCTTATGCCGACTGGAGACGGAGGCCCTTGGAGTTCGAGGAAGGAGACCATGTGTTCCTTCGGGTCTCACCTTGATGGGGATTGCGAAGATTTGGCCGAGGCAAAAATCTATCTCTGAGGTTCGTTGGTCCTTTTCAGATTTTGAGTAGAGTTGGTGAGGTGGCGTATCGCTTCGCTCTACCTCCTCAGATGGACCGGGTACACAGCGTCTTCCATGTGTCGCAGCTACGGAGGTACGTACATTATCCATTGCACTTCATCGACTGGGGCAAGATGGACATCGACGATGGAGCGACCTTTGCTGAGTACCCAGTGGAGATCGAGGATCGGTAGGAGAAGATCCTTCGTGGATGAGCTATTCCCTTGGTGCGTGTCAGGTGGCAGCACGGGAATCTCCAGGAGAGCACATGGGAGTGAGAGGCTCAGATTCACGTGCAGTACCCACATCTTTTTGAGTAGCCCTTGTTTTGGCTTTTCGGGGACGTAAAAGCCCTAAGGTGGGTGTGATGTAATGTCCCAGATTTTCCCATGTATTATTTTAATATTATATGGGAATTATTTCGAGACCAGTCTCTGAGACAGCGTGCAGTTCCGAGGTCCAATGAGCCCGGAACAAATGTTTGAATTTAATTTAATAATTAAATTACATGCACGTGCGGTTTTCCTAAAAAAGTGGATAACTCACGAATGGGTGCTTGGATCAGAAATCTAAGGGCACCTTTGCGTTCAGAACAACGATTTTACCTTGGGCGAGGCCTAAGTTTGGTCGGCGCAGGTCAGTGGTGAAATCTGGTTTTTGGGACGTAACCGTAATAAAATATTTAATTAAAGCTTGTTACGTCAAATATCTCTTATCTTTTAAATATATATTTCGTAGGGGAATCAGGGTTACAATCCCCATAACCCTGAAATTATCTGGAGGCTCTGGGAAAGCTCTAGAGGGAACCCCCAACGCGGTGGCAACGTTCTTGACAGATTTCGACGGCGACAACGACGCAGCGATTGGATCTTCGCTGGAAAATGCAGTGAATCCAAGTAGGATGTTGATTTTGATTTTCCATTCCCCGTTTTTTATTTCCACGACGAACGTGGACTAATCCACAAATAGATTAGCCCGCAGATCGATCGTTCTTGCGGGATGGGATTTTGCAGGGATTTGTGGGGAATTGATTCTTAAATTTTTTTTGGTTTCGTTCAACCTTCTAACGGTGACGAACCAAGATCGACACGAACATCAATTGAGGTTCTTACCTCTCGTTTTTCTATGTGTTCTCCCCCAAATTCTTCACATTCTTCATGAGCGTTCTTTGCGTTCTTCGCGGGGCGATGAACAACGGATCGTTGCGCATCCGTTCTACGATGCAACGATCCCAAATTGAAGGATCAACACTATGGTGGTCTTGCGGAGGTGCGATGACGGTTTCAGTGGACGGATTGAAGCGGATCAGAAGAAATCATTCTTCGGACGATTTCTGCTCAGATGGTCGGAATCGGATTTTGGATTTGATTGAAGACCCGAAACCCATGGATTCAGCTTCACGGAGACGAGGCGACCGGGTATCTAGAGTTTCGCGGTGAACGGATGACAGAATCGAGATCCGGAAGATTGGTCGAGGCACACAGAGGAAGACGCGGTTCTGGAAATTTTCCCGACTACACGCCGTGTAGTATGGGCTACACGGCATGTGTTCTTTGGTAGGGCTACCCGGCGTGTACTCTGAGAGTACACGGACACGGGCAGGATACACGGCCACACACATGTCGTGTATACCCCTCCCCGGCTAGACCCGGCCAGATACACGGGGTACCCCGTGTACTGGTACACGGGTAGGCGACACGGACACGGGCAAAGACCGTGTACGGGCACATGGACAGCGTACACGGAGCGAGCCCAGACGCTCGAACACGGCGTATGTTTTCTTCTACATGCCATGTAGTTGCTTTCGACAAGCCGGTGACACGGGCCGGTTACACGGGCAGCACCCGGGGTCAAGGAACACGACGTGTACCTTTTCTACACGCCGTGTAGTTTGGTTTTGCACGGCTTGAATGGAGGACAAGGGTCGTTCACACGGGCAGTACCCGGGGTCAAGGAACACGGCGTGTAACCATACTATAGGCCGTGTAACTTTTTCTTCATGGATTGAGCCACTTTCCTTCTGTGACTTGGACTAGTTCTTAGGGTTCGTACCCTTGGAAATCCCCTGAAGGTTCTGGCATCAACTCCTTTATACTGGGGTATGATCCCTTCAGCATACCTCCCTGAATAGAGTTGTTGGAATCCCCTCTGTGAGACTTAGAGCTAGATCCTCTATTCATTCCTAGAACCCTAGGTAGAGTTTTTGGTATCAATGTGACCAAATTTACCCGGGCGCCGATCCTCTGCTTAGCGGATTATCTCAGATTGAGTTTTCGGAATCACCCCATGACTTGGTTGTGATCCTCATCTGAGCATCTTGTTCCCAAGGTACTTGTGGAGTGTGTTCTCCCGGAATGAGTACTTCGTGTCTCTCTCTTCAGACCTAGGAGTGTGTTCTCCCAATGATATGCTTAGTGGAATCTTCGAGCTGGATCCTAATGGCGGTATCGCGATGGTCATTTTTGTATGAGTATATCTGGATATTCTTGTTATATGTTCTGTAGAAATATACTATATAGAGCTGACTGTACCTTTCTTTGTGGTATTTTCCTTTGTTGTATTTCCTTTGTGGTTTTCGGGGTGTCCTACTGGGTATTGTTATACTCACCCCTGCACGGACTTTGCCTGCACGTGTCGTGTCTTGTGTAGACGAGAGAGCCTTTGAGAGGATTCTAAGCGGACTAGGACCGGACAGTGTTCAATGAGATTAGACAGGCCGAGGTGCGTTCCTTCGGCGATGGGTTGCAGTCCCAGTACCTTTCTCTACAGGTTGGAATTGTTGCAGACTTTCTTTTGGTGGGCTTGTACTTTTGGCCCAGGGTTTTACTTTACTGTACTTTACTTCTTGTCGTACTCTGTTGGTTGGGTTTTAGTGTATGCATGCATCTTTTCTTTTTTGTAGTTTTTACTTTTCATCTTTGTGAGATTGGAGATGTGTGTGCGTGTGTATAGGTTTATAGGCAATGCCTCCCATGTTAGTAGCATGCTTACTCGGTGCTAGTCACCAGCCTCTGGCCTATTGGAGGCGGGCTTGAGGAGTTGCAGCTCGGGCCCCACTGGGACGGGTTGTGATAGACCTACTCTCTAGAATTCTCCCAAGGTGGCCCAAGCTCCCAAGAAGCCTCTCTCAAGCCTCTCTCAAGCCTTTGGAAGCACACTTCCAAGTAAGGGTTTTTTCTTCCTTTCTCATTTTTGTCCAATTTTCTTTAAGTTGTTTTGCCCTTTTAATTTCAATTATGAATGTTGGGGTATGGTTTCGCACCTCCCTCATACTGTCCTCTTTATGTTTGAATGATAGGAGACCCCTTTCTCTCTCATTAAATGCCTCCCATGTACACCTGTTACTATGCCGAAATTCCGAAAGGAACTTCTCTCTCCTCTTTTACATTCAAGCAATAATTTTGTATCATGAATCTAAATTCCATTACAATTGTTGGGACATGTATCTATATGACCTCCTTACTGTCCATTACATATAAATATGGTGAGGAACTCCTTTCTCCCTCATCAACCATTTTTTATGAATTCTTATGTCATGTCGTTATGCTGTCGAAATCGCACTGATTTTCTAAGCCAATGTCATTGTGTAGTGAATACCATGCCCATTTCTCCATCAAGGGTATTCACCTTTATGCACATTTACTTATTGATTATAAAGTTTCATGTATGAATTCCACATTCCTTTATCATGGAATAAATGACTATGTTTTATGAATCCATGTTTTATGATCCATGTGCCACACTTATGCATGAAATGAAATGTTTAAGAAGGGTGCACCCTTATAGCGCTCCAATGCATTGGGTAAAGTATAGTATCATGATACGTCATGTGCAATGAGTGTTTACTCATGCTAATTCAAGTGAAACGAGGGTTTACTCGTGCTTCATGTGTAATGAGGATTTACTCATGCTCTGGCTCATGCTAATTCCATGATAAGTGTTGTTGCCACATTTCCATGTTATGATTATCATGCTTTATCATGTCTTTATGTTCATGTTTCTCTTGTGCTCTATTGATATGCCTATTTTCTAACATGTATTGTACTCCTCATTTATTTCATGTTTATTCCCTTACTGGGCTTTATAGCTCACCCTTTTCTTATGCATGTCCTCAGGTTATCTCATGCAATGCTAAGTACGAGGGAATGTAGTGGTCATGTAAAGGAAGTTTTCAATAAAGATGTTGTATTTCATGTTTTAAGTTTTTATGTAATGATCCTAAGCCCCAAAGACACTAGACCTCTCGATCTTCCATGTTGTATCAAGTGAATAGTTTATGTAATAAATCATGTTTAAGTTTGTAATAAAAGCAGGGTTGTCATAGGCTATGCCCGCACCTCGATGTGTTGGATGCAGACGACGAACAACGCTGACTGATGCTGAGTGTACCGGGACTGGACGGTACCCGGAGGTGGACCACACGGTGTGACGGTACACGGAGGAGACGGACGAACATGGAGTGCTGTGGAGGCTATCTGTACCTACCCTTCAGGTAGGATTTCCCGGTGGATGATCCAGGAGTCGTTTTCCCTTTTTCCAGTACTTGTACTTTTAGTTTACTTGTACTTTACAGTGGGGCTAGTATTTCTGACCCCCTTTTTACTTTTTCACACTCCTTTTGTATACAGTTTTACTTAGTGTTTTGCTTCCATCTTGTACTCTGTTGTGTGTATTTACAGTTATAAAGGCAATGCCTTCCCAGATTTAGGGAATTACGTCTTTGGTGCTAGTCGACAACCCCTGGTCTATGGAAGGCGGGCTTGGGGTAGTCATGGCACGGGCCCCGTGGGACGAGGCGTGACAAGACTCTTGCACAAAATCCAAAGGACAAGCCACCCCTCGTCCCTTTGGAGGGACTATAACATCCTAAAATTGAGTTACCTATTCAACCCCACAAGCTCTAGCCATTACTGGGATGGGAGAATCAATTTGTTTCCTTTTCCTATTTTTAGAATAATGTTGCTCCTCCCAAAATTGAGAATCAACATGCATTTGATCATCACATTCTAAATCGGACGCATCACGCTGACCTTCAACTATGGCTTGAATTACTACTACATGAACATCATGAAAGGAAGTAGTAGCATTAATAATTTCCTTACCTACATCGCAACCTTGTTTGTCTGTATAGCCAGATGGAGAGCTGACCCTCACTGGTGTAACATCTCCTATAGAATTATGAAGTGCCTCTTCCCGTATCCACCTTTAACCAAAAATAACAAGTTTCATGAACCTGTTCTATGGAAACTTTCTAATTAAGAGTTTTAAGACTTCCCTCCATGGATACAACCACCTAGGTCATCATGCCTTTTGAACTAGGATGCCTTATTCTAGGGATAGATGGCCCCACTTTCAACTGAATTTTCAACACATTCCTACATTCAGAAACATCATGCCCCACCAACCTGCAAAAGTTATAAAATGTAGGGATCGACTCATATAACTCATCCTCAAATTTCTCTCCAATGGTGACCAAATTGGCACAATCATGTAAAGAATTCTGCATGTCCACATCAACCAAAACTCGAGAGAAATAACCAAATTTAACTTGCACTATATTCTCATCCATCTTCATGGGGACAATAATGCAGGAAACTAAATCATTCGAAATTAATGGATGCCAAAATACCCAGCATAAGCCATGGATTTTAACCCAAATATGAGAAATGGAATTTTTCTACATGAATGAGTTAAAATTTAAATCCCAAGATAACATTCTAAAGCTTCCTGGATTGTGAGAATAAAACCCATTACTCCATTCCCTCGACCTGTCATTCACAGATGGGAAAATAAGGTGAAAATAGACTCTACCAATGGGGACTGTCATCGAGTTTGAGAAACCCAAGATTTGAGAGAGCCTGAGCTTATACTCCTCAGTATTAAATGAATTATCAACTATTAAGCATATTATCCGCCCAAACATAGAAAATCTACAGGCCTTAAGTCATTACTTGAGTGCCCTAGGATAAGTAAGTACAATGAATTTACCATCATCAGATCTGGAAATCTGGGATTTCTACAACACATGGGAACCATACTACTTGGATGAATCAATTGCATCACAAAAAGCAACAAATTTATTTACAAGCATCAGAATAGAAGAACCTATCAATCCTGGCACATCGTAGACCAAGCTCGTGGTCTTGGACAGGAGCACATCGGGACTCCCCTTCTCAAGAACGTCAACATGATGGCCAAGGACCGCTTTATTCTAGAAAAAACCTTCGATGGATAGCAGCACGTGTGAAGCAACTAGATCCGGCAAGATCGACATCATCCCCACATGCACGCAATCAAAAACACCAACAACCGACAAGCCCTCCGCGTCATAGTTTTAGGTCAATGCTATAGGGAGATCTAAAGCGCCATTATAATTTTATAAATAAATGAATATAAATATATTTATAATTGTATACAAATATTTATAAATATATTTATAATTGTATACAAATATTTATAAATATATTTATAATTGTATACAAATATTTATAAATATATTTACTTATTGTTATAATTATAAATACAAACAAATATATATACATAAATATATGTAAGTAATTATAAAAATATAATAAATATATTTATTATACTTATAAATTTAAAAATATTTATAATTAAATAAATATATTAATAAATATCTAAAAATATTTCTAGATAAATAAAAATATTTAAAATTTCAATTCTAAATAAATATAGATATATTTAAATAATTATAAAATTATAATAAATATATTAATTAAATATATTTATATACAATTATTTATAAATAAATAGGAATAGTTATAATTATAATTCTAAATAAATAAATAAATAAATATATATAGATAATTATAATATTATAATAAATATATTAATTATATATTTTTATAAAATTAGAAATATATTTGTTATAATTTTATAATTATATATATATTGATAATTACCACTATGACTAAATATATATTTATTATAATTTTTAATCACATAGAAATATATATTTATTCATAGTTATAAATATAAATAAATATACATTTGTTTAAATAATTATAAATTTATAAAATATGGGAAATTCCGCACTTCTCTCTCTCAATGATTCTCCTGCATTTCTTTGTTGCTTGACAGACTTGATTCATGATGAATCTTGAATGCTTCATTGATCCTAGGGATCTCTTCATCAAGGGTGGTCGGATTCAACCAGATCCCATCTTCGCAACATTTAGTGATGAGAGAAACCCTAAGAAGCCTGATCGCATTTCACGGTCAAGGTTTTTATCAGATCATCAGTGTGGTTCGGATCCCATGCATAAGTGGATCACTAAAAACAGTTCAATTGCATTTGTGGATGAAAACCCTCGACTTCTTGAATACCATATGGAGGAGTTACACTTCTCCTTGATTGCTCGGATCTCAGGTTCCCACCGGGATACCCCATTGACGCTGGATGAGTTGAGGTTTCGCTTGACTCAATGTTGGGGACTCAGTGATTGGCGCCTGATCTTCCTCAGGAAAGGTATGTTTTACATTGTTTTTTCATCGAAGGAATCTCAAATTTTCGCATGGGGATTTGGACCGGTTCCTCTTAATGCAAGATTTATTGTGATTCGATAATGGGATCTATTATCAAATCCCATTGCAATTAGGAGCTCCTTCACCCAAAAATGGGTTTGAATTAGGGGTCTCAGTTGGTTTTTTTAGCATTAAGATTTTTTGTGGGAGATTTATTTTGCTAAAGGGGCTCCGATCAAGGTTGAAAAAGAGACTGCGTGTTCTTTATATGGTCATTTTTCTCATGCGTTGGTCCAAATTGATCTTTCCCATGATTTGATTGAAACTGTTTTCCTAGTTGCGGCTGATTTTAAGCTGGAGTTATCTATTCAGTATGAATGGTTGCCTGAGTTTTGGGACTCTTGTTTTTGAATTTTCCATTCTTCTAAGCAATGTTGAAGGAACATTCAGTGTTCCCACCATTCATCCTTTAGTCACACTTCTGATCTTTGTTAGAGGAAGCGGCCTGGGGATTGTCCTACATGGAGTAAGCCGGTTTATGGGAAGAAGGGTGACAATGTTGTTGGAAGTGCCTCATTCACCAAGGCCCTTAAAAAATGCATCATGACTGAGGACCCAACTAGGAAGGGGGATCATCTATAGGATTTTTTTATTTAGTCTCAGCACACAACTATTGGTTCTTTCACTGATGGTGGTGGTTCTATAACCTCCAAATTTGCGGCTCCTGGAACAGCTGAGGTCTCAGATGGTCGTAAAACACAAACATGGCCTGATCTGGCTTATGATGATGAAGGGAATCACATTGTGTGTGAGGATACTATTTAGGATGAAGTTAATTTGGAAATGGATCATGTTGAAGTGGATTGTTATTGATGAAAGGGTAAGGGGAAATTATTTGATGCTGATGGATCTCAGATGGTGCTGCCTAAAAAATCTGGGGCCCTCTCAGCTGTTCGTATTGGCGAGGGGCTTTTGGAAAACGAGAATTGTCATGTTGAGAAGAAATTGGTGGACTTAAAACTTGTGTATGCTTCTATGTCTACAAGTCTGGAGGGGGTTGGGCCCATGTAGAGGGATCACATTGATAGTACTTGTCTTGTCCAAGCAGATATCCAGCATATTACACTAGGTGGGGTCAGAGTATAGGACCCAAGGATGTTGCTGAAACTGATGTGACCATGTTGGGGATGATAATGCTCACATTAATTTTTTCCCCTATACAAGATTATATAAACACACCTGATTCTGATCATCTTTATCTAGAAGTTCTTGAGAGATTAGGCTATAGCAATTGGAAGAACTCTCCCCTGCTGGCTAGCTCTAAAGATGGGGTTGCTGACGATTCATCAAAAGAGTTCATACAACTGGAACCATTTCAGGGGATACTCAGGAGGAGCATATTTTGGCTGCTGATCATGAGGACCTTATACAGGAGGTGTTTCAAGTGGAGGCTACCCCGGAGAAGGCTTTGGTAGATCAGGTTCCTACCGTATAGGGGCCGGTTACCCAGGGTCCGGATGGGCGGGGAGGTAACCAGGAGGAGGCTACACAAGCCTCTGATGCTGTTGTCCAATATGGGGAAATGAAGGTTTCACAGGAGGAGGCTACAATGGACTTTTCTGATTCTATTCAGCAAGAGGCTTGCGGGTTGTGCAACATCCTACTGTACCAGATATACTATAGGGGCCTACTGCTCAGGGTGGCCCGGACAGTGGTGCATTGGATGTCTTAGAGGAGGCTGTATTTCCCATAGTTGAGGAGGACTTGGTAGATGGGATGTTATAAAGGACAAGGCAATGACGAAGAGGGCGTCACCCGACTTCTCGGGGGTAAAAAGTGGTTAGTGCTATGTGCTGTATGTGTGTTTGATTTTGTGTGTTATACATGTGAACATTTCCTCTGTGCTCTTCTTGTGTGTTTACTTTTATTTAATAAAACTTGGAATCATGAATTTCTTCTTTGGATAAGCCATTCTAGTATAGATTTATAAAAAATATATTTACTATTCTTATATAATGTTATATATAATTAAATAAATATATTTATAAATATATACAAATTTTGATAAATAAATAAAAATAATTATAATTATAAATATAAATAAAAACATATATATTTAAATAATTATAAAATTAAAAGAAATATATTTATTTTTATCTGTAATCTTATAAATATATATAATTAATATATATATGATATATATTTCTATGATTATAAATATAATAAGTTTACTTTTTATAATTTTATTATAAAATTATAAGAAATATACTTATTATATTTATAATATTAGAAATAAATATGATAAATATAATAATTATAAATATTTCAAACTATAAATAAATATATTTTCAATTATAACTATTAATAAATATACATTTATTATAATTTTTAATTAAAAAAATATATATTTATTTGTAGTTATAATTATAAATAAATATATATTTATTTAAATAATTATAAATTTATTAAAAATGTATTTATTATTCTTATAATGTTGTATATAATTAAATAAGCATTTTTATAAATGTATACAAATATTGATAAATAAATAAAAATATTGATAATTATAATTATAAATAAATACATATATATTTTGGAGAAGTATATTGCGCTTTTCATCCAGAAGACCACACAATCAGATTGGGATGCTGGAGACTCTGAGCATTATTCTTATCATGATTATGGTGATGTTTGATGTATTTTTTTTCTGACATTTGAGGGTTTTCCCATGTTTTCTCGCACTCCCCTCCCAATGTATTGTTTTCCTTTTTAAATAAATATGTCTTTTACCTATGCTTTCCGAGTAAATAGAGATATATTTAAATAATTACTAAATTATAATAAATATATTAATTATATATATTAATAAAATTTTAATTATAATAAATATATTTGTTATAATTTTATTATTATGTAAAAGGTTCACCCGCTTTTATAAATAAAACCTAACAGTCTCCTCATTCTCTCGCACACCACGTGCTCTAGCGAAAGCTGACACCTACTCCAGCGACCTCTCCTCTTCCACGACCTCACCTATACTTCCATCGACCCCTCCTCTACCACCGACCCCTCCTCTGCCGACGCAGACCTCACCTTCACCACGAATCCACCTTTGTCGCGAACCCTCATATGTTGCTCCTCCGTCGTAAACCTTCCTTCGCCACTCCTCCACCGTGAACCCACCTCCACCATGTGCAAAACCCCATCTTCTACCTCAAACCCCACCTTCATTGCGAACACACCTCCGCCGCGAACCCCACCTCCACTGTGAACACCTCGACTGCAGTCACCGCTGCTGCCTACCCAGACTCCTCCCCCGCCAGACCCTACTATTGCCGCTGGAGGGGTATGCCATTTTTCAACATTATTATGAATTTCTAATATATAGATATATTTGGCTGGTTTTAGTCAGTTATTACTTTACATTTAATATAAAATGAATTACTAATGGTGTTCCTTCAAGTTACGACGTCGTCCCCTTTCATGTTTTTTATCATTTAATTTGTTGCATTATTAATAATTTAGGTTTGCGGTTTGAATGCTATATGGTAATGTTGAGTTGTATCTTTATTATGAACTTATGAAATACCTTGCAGATAACATGCATGGTTATAATATTTTCATTTATAATTTATATATGCCAATTTTAATGGGATAATAAATGTATTTAGTTGATAAATTCAGAGTGGTGGTGCCTTGAGTTTCACAAAAATAGATAATTGTTTTCCTTATTCATGAGTATCCTAGTTTCTAGAATTAATATTTATATAAAATAACATAATTTTAATTATTATTAAAAATAATAAACAATATTTTCATTTGTATCTAAATATTATGTTCAACATAATTTATAAATAATGATTTTTTCTATGTTCAACATAATTTGTAAATAATAATAACAATTAAATATAAATAATTTTGATAATGTTTATACAAATAATTTTGATTATAACTAATTATGTCTATAAAAATAATCATAAATAATTTATTAATAATTCTTATTATAGACAAATTCTATTATAAATAATTATTATTATCTTGAATTAATAGTTTATATAAATAATTTATAAATAATTATGAATTTATAATTTTTTTGAATTAATAAATTTGAATTAATAAATGTTTTGAATTAGTAATTATTTTGAATTAATAATTATTTTGAATTAATAATTTTGAATTTAAAATTTTGATTACCTTTAATTAATAAATTATATAAATAATTTTTGTTATCATTAATTAAATTTTTAAAATTTTAAAATTTGTATTAATATATCGTTGTAATTTAATATATATATATATATATATATATATATATTAATATCACATAATGATTATTATTCTGTTTAACAATAAATTTTTAATGACCTTGGAATATAATTTACATTAATAGGTTATAATAATTTCCCACTATAATGATAATATAGAAATTCCGTAAGGATATTCCTAAATCAATATATCATATAGTCTTGATACATCTATCTTACATGACATAGAAGATGGATGACTATTCAGTGATGGAGTCTCCAATGAAATTGATACATCTTCTCATGAAGTTCACACTTGGAGATCTCTAAGAAGAATGGTCCCAAACAGAGACCCACTAATAGGAGTTCCACTTATTTTATGTGTCATTTTATATTATAATATAAAAAAAGCTTATTTTCCCTAAAACTAGATTTTTTGGGCTTTTCTTATAAATTTATGTTTTATAAAATCGAGGTTATTTTTATTCATTTATCATTTATAAAGTGTCTCTCTTGAGATTTATGTCTGTGAAAATTCCTATGTTCCTCCTTTAAAATAATTCAAGTCTTTTAAATGTTTCTTAAAAAATTATATGTGTTCAACAAATGATTTTTTGGTTTTAAATATCTTTAAAATGATTTAAAAACATTGCATGAACTTATGTTGCATGCCAACTATTTGTCAACTCACTCGATTGACTTTCACAAACTGATGGAAATGTTCTGAAAGCGTATTTAATAATGGATTCATTTTAATAAGGGGCGTGTGAAGTTTTAAATGAAAATTTGTAAAATTTAGAGGGTTGTTCATTTTAAATGATTAAGACTGTTGGGTCATGAACTTGATTGATTTTAAAAGAACGAATTGTTATTTTGTGAAAGAGTGTTTGAAATTTATTGGTTTATTCTAAAAACGGTGTTTTATTTTAAATAGGAATTTGTGAAAATGGTTGGTCTTTTTAATGGGATTTCAAATGTGATTTTATAAATATTTTTCAAGGGACATATGAAATGTAGTTTTTCAATAATATTTTAAGTTTATATTCTTATAGAATTAGGAAAACCAGTACATTATATATGGAATACAAGTAGATTTATAATAACACTATGGAAAGGGAAAGTCACTAACTCTATCCAACCCATATGATATCAATCATGACCTCACTCCCTCAAAAGGTGAATGAATGCTTAACCCCATTGCAAATCCTAAACCTACAATGCATCCAACATTACCTGCATGGTTTAAATCAAGGGCCCCTTGTTTTGATATGTCTGTTTAGGCATTTTCCCTTAGAGGGATGCGATTGATTATTAATATGAAATTCTTGATGCTTATTCAAGGATGTGAAAATGATCTCTTTCTTGTGAGGGTGTTAGAGTTGAAATGTGATTTACAACATATATTATATTTATTCATGTGATGATCATTCACTTTTTGTTTCTCACTTCCACTTATTTAGCTGCATGGGAACCCTATGAATTTAGAAATTGGTCCATATGTATACTACACTAGTTAGATAATGCAATAGCTAGTTTCCCCCGGTTGTATGGTTTTCTTAGTCTATAGGAGTGTCCCTAATGAGGAATGTGTGAGAAACTTATGTGTATTTTATATTTTTTTATGATTCAACATTTCAAGACAAGTTGTAAATGTATTTCCATAATTAGAAGGATTATATTTCAGTTATATTTTATCTTATGGTGTAAAGAATATAATAACTCAGATGGTTCTTAACATGGTTTCCATTGAAGGATTATTTATAGAAAAAATGGATGTAATGATTATATTCCTTCATAGAGATTCGGAGGAAGAGATGTACATAGATCAACTAGAAGGTTGCATTCTAAATGGAATAGAAGGTTTGGTTCCAATATCAAATGGAGTTTTTGTGGGATTAAGTAGGCACCGAGACAGTGTAACTGGAATTTTAATGCTCTTATAGATAAATTAATGTTCATGCAGTGTAATGTAAATAATTTCTACTATATGAAGGTGTATTATGATAGGGGTTTTTTCATTTTACTTCTTTATGTGGATTAATTTTTCTTAGTTGAACCAATGGAGGAGTTGCTGGAAGAGCTAAAGATTGATTTATCTAGAAGATCCCATATGAAGCACCTTGGTTCTGGAAAGTGGATATTGTGGATAAATATTGAAAGAGACTTCATGTATATAATTTTATTTATTCTTAGTGAATTTTTATCTCAATGTTTTGTGTATTTATTTCAGAAAACATTAATATTTTTGAATCAAATAGGATGGATATGAATAAAGAAGGGACATATTCTAATCATCTAAAAAAATATTATGATGATGGAGTTAAAGAGTTCATCAGGTTTTTAAAAGATCATGCATATGACCCTTCTCAAATCCTTTGTGTTTATGCTGTTATTATGGAAGAAAAATTAGTCTAGAGGAGTTGGAAGAACACTTGATCTTTCATTGAATAGATTGAAGTTATACATTATGGAATAAACATGGGGAAAAAGAGAATGTAGCTATTGGTTGGGATACGAATATGTTTTATGGATCATATGATATGATTACAAGTGTGGAAAATGAAAAATACCATATTTAGGATATGATTACATATGTGAATGATGATTAAGATCGTATTGAGGAAATGGCAAGGACAGTTGAAGATGAACTTCATGATTTCCTAAAATTGTTTGAGAAGTTAAAGAGTTGTGCAAAGACACCATTGTTTACTGGTTACACTAAATATACAACATTGTCACCCATACTGAAGCTATATAATTTGAAAGCAAGCAACAAATAGAATGACTTTAGTTTTACGGTACTACTTTCTCTCTTGAATGACATGCTCCCAGAAGATAACAAACTTCTAAATAGAACATAGGATTTCAAAAAAACGCTACACTCATTGTGTATGATATCCGAAAGAATACACACCTACCCAAATGACTGTATACAACTTATAGAATGCCCAAAGTGTGATCCTTCTCAATACAAGAAAGATGAACTCGATCTTATGAATGTTTTATGGTACATTCCAATCATTCCAAGGTTTGGGAGCCTATATGGAAGTGAAGAGACTACATGTCAATTGATTTGGCCTGTAGATAGAATAATTAAAGATGTGAAACTATGTCACCTAGCAGACTCTCCTTAGTGGAATATAATTTATCATGAGTATCCTGAATTTGAAAACAAGCCGAGAAACCTTCGTCTTACATTATCTACACATGGATGAATCATTTTGGTTTTCCAATAATAATTCATAGTACATGGTAGGTTATGTTTTTAAATTATAAATTTACACCATGGTTATGCATGAAACAATAATACATCATGTTATCTATGCTAATATCTGGACCAAAATAACTAGGTAATGATATTAATGTTTATTTCTCTCCATTGATATATGATTTGAAATTATTTTGGGATTAAGGTGTTACATTGTATGATGCTTGTAGAAATGAATATTTCAAATTGAGATCCATGTTGTATGAGATAATAAATGACTTTCCTGCTTATGGAAAATTTTCAGGATATAGTATTCAAGGAACTCAAGGGTGTCTCGTCTGCAAACAAGGTACACAAACAATGAGGTTGAAACATTCCTCGAAAACCATGTTTCTAAGACATTGGAGATTTCTACCCCGAAGGAATAAGTACCAATATTGGATGACATCATTCAATGGATATTCAGAAGAACGCACAACACCGCCTACACTAATAGGTGATAAACTATTTGATAAATTAAAATATGTGTACATTGCTTTTGGTAACCCATTTTTGAAAAACCTTATAAAATCCGGTTGGAAAATGAGATAAGTTTTTTTTGAATTACCATACTGGATTGTTTGTATGTCAAGAATTTTCTCGATATCATGCATATTGAAAAAAATGTATGTGATAGTTTCATCAACACGTTGCTAAATACACCCTAAAAAACAAATGATGAAATTAAGGTTAGGTAGGATATGGTTGAAATGGGAATATGAGAAGAGTTGGTTCCAGTGAAGGGTGAAAAATGAACTTTTCTTCCTCCAAATGCTTACACTTTTTCCAAGCAGGAGAGATATCTGTTTTGAAACTTCTTGAATGATGTAAAGGTTCCAGAAGGGTATTGATCGAATATAAAGAACATCGTGTCAATGAAATATTTAAATTTAAAGGTTCTAAAATCACATGACTACCATGTTTTGATGCAAGGTATAATTCATATATCTTTAAATTTCATTTTTCCAAGAATTTTCATCACAAATTAACCAAACTCTATTTCTTCTTCAATGCTATATGCAACAAAATTAGTCCCTGAGAAATTACCGACTATGGAAAGGGAAATTTCCATCGTATTATATGAATTAGAAAAGTTCTCCCCACCAAAATTCTTTGATATGATTTTTCATTTTATGGTTCAATTGGTGAGTGAGATTCAACTATGTGGTCCTGTACACTATAGTTGGATGTACCCCCATTGAACAGTATATGAATATTTTTAAAGGGTGTGTCAGAAATTGAAGTCGACCAAAGGGTTATATTGCAGAGTGATATATTGTTGAGGAAGCCATTGAATTCTGTACCGAATACCTGTTAGGTGTGAAAAAGATTGGTCTATCTAAATCTCTTCACACTAGCTGACTTGCTGGTAAAGGAATTACTATAAGAGTTATTTTCATAATAAATATTACAGATCAGGAGCAGGCCAACCTTTACATTTTACATAACTATTTAGAGGTTTCCCCATTTTTTGAAACCCAATAATAAATTTTTAGGCATTTTATTCCATCAAGGGATGAAATATGGATATAAAAAACACATAATCAATAGTTTATATGATGGTTTCAAGACTATATTTTTAAGGAGTCTGATGAAAATCTGTATTCAATTTCATAATGACTTCGTTGGCTAGTCGGAGGAACAAATAGGTATGTATTTTCTTAAATGCTTATGTAATTAATAGTTATACATTATTTATAAATGAGCATGATGAAGATAACACCATGAAAAATAGTGGAGTTACACTTATGGATGAAGCGATGAATGTTTCTGGTACCAAGGTTAGGAATCCAATTTATGTGAATATGTCATACTTTGGCATTATCAAAAAAATATGAGATTTAGATTATACAACATTCCATGTGTTAATTTTTCAATGTAATTGAGTTGATAAAAGGAGTGTTGTTAAAATAGATGATTTGGGATTCATAAAAGTTGATTTCAATAAGGCAGGGTACAAAGATGAACCATTTATAATGGAATCACAGGCAGTATAAGTATTTTATGTTCTAGATCCCGCAAACCGAGAGTGTTAATTTGTTCTATTATCAATCAAAACCACTAAAACATCAGATGGAAATTCTACTAAGGATGACCATTTCATTGGGATATCACAATCATTTTGTAGTGGTATGAATGTAGATGGTGTTTTTTATGTCAGCGGAGACCACAATGATGAGATTTTGATAGTCAATATAGGGGTCAAATCCATCCATCCCTAAAAAATGGAGAGTTCAGTAATTAGGTAATATTTTACTGGTAATATACATCATATTACCTTGTGTTATTATCCATTTGATGCTACATTTATGTACTCTAAATTAAATGTTAATCCACTTCTGTATATAATGACTTCTGCACATGTTGGGGCTCCAAATCCCAAGGAACAATAGGTCTCTCAATATGCTACTACTCAAAGGGAAGAGTAACAACAACCTTATTCACATGATACTGCTCCCAATCCCGAGGAACAACATGTCTCTCAAACTATTACTCTTTGCACTGTAGTGGTACAATGACCTTTTTAACATACAGATGCTCCCATTCTTGAGGAACAATAGGTTTCTCAACCGGTCGTTGCTCCTAGTGGAGAGGTACAATGACCATCTTCGAATGGAGATACTACCACTATATAAGAACATATTAATGATGTTGAATCTAAGGAAATTTTAGGCTATGAAGGACCAATGACGTAGAAAAAATAGGAGTAATGTATTTTGACGGTGTTAGTAAAAATAAATAAGGTGAAAGTCAAAGGCATCAAATACAAGGTTGGATGGAATGTGTGAGGCTAGTATGTTAACCCCAACAAGGCCATGTTGAGTAGTTACATTGGAATCATCACTCAAAAATTCAGCCCGATTGATATAGATTTGTGGAACCATATTGTTCCCATTCGTAAGACACTAATGTGAGAAGAGATTATGGTGACATTATGATATCATTTCTTTATTTTACTAAAAAATAAAATAATGAAACATTTACTTACTCTTAATCATATATTGAAAAGTGCATTTATAGTAGATGAATCCCACAAGAAATATGTATTAAGGCTTGATGTAAGGATTCATCGAGGAGTTCACACAATTATAACTATAAATCATCTTAAAGATGCTGAAGAGAAAATAAACTCACACCCACAACTTATCTATGCACACCTGATAACCTAGGAATCATGGGATGTATTTACTAATCATTGTGCGAATATTTATTTTTAGGTACATTGTGTCTAGTAATACGTTGTTTGATGATATGTGTAATCATCACTTTGATTGAATTTTTTTATTTAAGAAACAACAACTGAGTGATGGAAATAAGGAATGAGCAGAAAAACCAGCATAACTCTACTGTAAAGTAAGGATGGGGTATGATTCACTTGAAAAAAAATTGTATGTATTTTAAATCTACCATAATACTTTTATATGAATGAAACAAAACCATAATTATGTTCCTCAGTTTATATTCAGACTGATGACTCCAAATTCAATACCACTTCCATTCCACACAATGTGCTATAGAAGGAGGCACATGTAGACAAAGATGAGATAATAATAAATTAAAACACAAAAAATAGTGTGGGAAGCATGTGTAAGTATTACATAATAAAAATTTGTTTTGCTTTAAATCACTGTTACATAACAATGATAAATATTTTTCTTATATTTTATATCCAAAATAGTCATATGAATCAGCTTCACCCCTACCATATGAACACATAATATTTATAGCCTTGAAGTGGCCCAAATAGTATGACCGCCTTAGTGGTGCGGGTTTTGGGGTGACACCCCAAACATATTTTGAGAAAAAAGTAAGAGGAGGATCAAAGTGAGTTAATGAAATAGATGAGAGAAAGAATATCTACCCTTGAAAAATAATTCCAATGTCAGAGATAGATAATGAGGAATTTTATGGGGTGAAGAAAAGAGAAGAAAGAAATCAAGAATAACCACCACATGAAGATCCCGCCCCACCCCCACCAGCTTTAAGGTGAGCCATTCCCCTCAAAGAGTTATATTAGCTATGGTAATCAATGTTATAATAAATGTTTCTACGAAATTTGAATTGTACACACAGTGATACCTTTACTATACTGATATTCTACAGGGTGACAATGACTATGATTTATATCTACCAACACCCACCCATCACCTTATAACGAGGGATATAAATTTTAATATCCAAAAAAATGCTACAAAAAAAAACCACATCCAATAGGTCATGTGCGAGTGCCGATTATCATAGAACATGATCAGAATGCTATGCTACTAGTTCCAATTAACGAGGAATATATTCATATGGTTGAAAGAATTGCTGGAACATTCCTGGCATGGCCGTCACATCTTGTAAAAAATCATTTTGATAAGGAGGTATTCATTTCCAATTTAATTTTTATGATAAACCTTTGAAAATTAATGAAAATGTTCTGAAACGGTGAATGTTATTACAGACAGACAAAGGGAAGAGAATGAAATGAAATATGGACTCAAAACAATCCAAAGGATCCACCAATCAATCAAAAAGATCTACCAAATGCACCATTATCCCTCCCTTTCTATATCCACCTTTACTATCACTGAAGGTTCGTGTGGATTCAATGTAAAAAGATGGTCATAATCACATAGTTTATTTTGAAGAAAATATATATGGAGAGAAAGATCAAGACATCTTTGGTGTTGAGAGTGCAAGTTAAATCCTCAACTATGATTGTCTAGGTAGCTCAGTTGTAAATGTATACATGAGGTATGTTTTCATGATTTTACATTCCAAAAGATGATATACTATGTTAATTATGAATAAATAAATTTCATATTTTGATAGGCATATATATGAAAAACAATTGAATGGGTTTTACCATGAATTAATTTTGGACTTGTTAGTCCTCACATCACCTCTATAGAACAACCAAAAATTGATACAAGAAAAAGGATGAAATAGTGGTTTGTCTGGTCAAATAGTTTGAAAGAATAATTTCAAATGACAGACTATATTTAATAACAATTATGCAGGGATAAAACTCTACAATTTAATCATATCAAATATATTTTCATTTTTTTCATTACTTATTTTTTTTATGTTTTTAGGTAGCATTTGATGCTCGTGGTAGTAAATTTGTATACTCCAAATATTTATTTTCTAGATTTAATGAATGGATATCCAAAAAACCATCCACACATGATGGAATATTTCAATAAGTAATACACTACATCTAAAGTTTTTTAAGTAATAATCACGTTATATAATTTATATTATCTTTTAATGAGGAATCTGTTATGATAGGGTGGTGCATCAATATCTTGAAAATAAGGAATGAGGCTAGGGGCTGACACGAGAAATAAGACAGGTTCTACGTCTGAACAAGTATAAGGGTATATATAATACTATTTCAAAATCCAAACACATATCAAAACAAATTAATTATTCCTCTTATTGTTTCTGTTGTTTTCGAAACAAACCAATATAAAAGATTGTGGTTGTTATGTTTATAAATTTATGAGAGAGATTATATTCCATGAAAAAACTAGCATCCTTGAAGATTTATTTTCAAATATAATTACTATTTCATTTAAAATATTTATTAAACCTTTGTGTATTTATATTTTTCAAGTACTATTATGACTGTAAAAAATACTCATATTCACAAGATGATATTAATGTGCTAAAAAACGAATATGAAACATAGCTGATGTAAGAATGTACACAAATAGCCTGAATATGTGACTTCCATATAATTATTGGATTGTTCCATATTTATGTTTAATTTAATTATTTTTAGCATTAATCACATAATAATTATTTTCTTATACAGGTGGATTCCTTTGTTCGAGTTGGGGCAGTTTGTTCAAAGATGCTCATGCTCGTGAGAGATAGGGCTTCGAGGCTACAACAAAGATAATGAAAACAAAAAATGGGTCAAAAATATATAAAGGTTAATTTCTACTTCTTATGTAATTAATAATTTTTTTTCATCATTTTTCATACTCAAAACCGAGAAAAAAGAACAAGTGACCATTATCACTCAAAGTAAAATTGACATTACTTTTAGTAATAAGAATTAGTGACATAATGAAAACCAAGAGAAGACATTTAGATTATTTTTGTATACTTGAGGAAAATGATCCATAAGTCATTTTTGATGTGTAGTAATCGGCCTCACCTCAATCTGATTCATGGTGTGACTGGTATGATATTAAGTGTGCTTTTTATTAAATTGAATTTAAATTCAGTAAAAAGGGAAAGTAACATACTAAATACCAATAAAATGAATTTCAATTGTTTTGATACTTTAAGAAAATGATCCATGAGTTATTTGTAATGTATAGGAATCAACAACACTTCAATACGATGAACAATGAGACTAGGATGACTAAAAGTGTCTGTTATCAATTTAAAATTGAAATTTTAGTTCAAAATGCATCACTCCCTGAAAACCACAAAAACAAGGTCTGATTATTTTTCTAATTCAAGATAGAAATTAATAATTCTTTTTTGATTTATATGAAGTAATTGCATCTCAAACTGATGCCTGATATGATCAATATGACTCAAAATGTATGCTTCTAGTTTGAAAAGATATTTTAGTAAAAAACAAAACTGGCATACTAAAAACTAAGAAAAAAATTCATATTGTTTTGATAGTTTAGTAAAATGACCCATGATCCATTTTTGACATGTAGAAGTTAACCACACCTTAATATGAATCACAATGTGACTGGTATGACTCCAAGTGTGCATTTTTATTTAAAATTGACATTTATTTATGTAAAAATAATTGGTGACATACTAAAAACTAAGAAAATGCATTAGAATTGTTTTGATATTTTAGGAAAATGATCCATGAGTCATTTTTGACATGTAGGAGTTAACCTCACCTCAATACAAAGCACAGTGTGACCGGTATGATTCCAAGTATCTATTTTTATTTAAAATTTTCATTAAATTAGGTAAAAAGAACAAGTGATATACTAAAAAATGAGAAATGAATTCATATTGTTTGGTATTTTAAGACAATGATCCATGAGTCATTTATGACATGTAGGAGTGAACCGATCCTCGACATGATGCATGGCGTTCCTGATATGACTCCAGGTCTATCATTTTATTTAAAATTGAAATTAATTTAAGTAAAAAGAACAATTGACATACTAAAAAGTAAGAAAATATTTTTGGATTATTTTGATACATTTGGAAAGCTCTCCAAGAGTAATTTGTGACATTTAGGAATCAAACACACCTCAATATGATGCATGGTGAGACCGGTATGACAAAAAGTGTCTGTTATCAGTTTAAAACTAACATTTTAGATCAAAATGTCACTCACTAAAAACCAAGAAAACACAATCTAATTATATTGATAATTTAGGAAATCGATTCATAAGTCATTTTTTGATATGTATGAAGTAGTCTCACATCAAACTGACACACGATGAGACCGCTATGACTCAAAATGCATGTTTCCAGTTTGAAATGACATTTTAGAAAAAAACACAACTGGCATAATGAAAACCAACAAAACATATTCTTATTATTTTAAAACTATAGGAAAATGATCAATAAGTCATTTTTGAAATGTAGGAATCAACCTTACCTCAATACGATGCACAGTGTGGCCGGTATAAATCAATGTGTATCTTTTTATTTAAAATTGACATCAATTTAAGTAAAAAAAAACAACTAACATACTAAAAAATGAAAATACATTCGGATTGTTTTGATATTTTAGGAAGATGACCCATGAGTAATTTTTGACGTGTAGTAGTCAACCGTACCTCAATATGACACATGGTTTGATTGGTATGACTCCATGTGTATCTCTTTATTTTCAATTGCATTAATTTATGTAAAAAAGAACACGTGACATAATTAAAAATAAGAAAATGCATTCATATTGTTTGTATAGTTTCAAAAAATAATCCATGAGTCATTTTTTACCTATAGGAGTCAACCATACCACAATCAGATTCACAGTGTGACCGATTTGACTAAAAGTGTATGTTATCTATTTTAAAAATGACATTTTAGTTCAAACCATGTTAGCCACTAAAAACAAAGAAAACATCCTCCAATTGTTATGATAATTTAGCAAAGAGACGCATAAGCCATTTGTGAGGTGTATAAAGCAGTTTCACATCAAACTGATGAACAATGTGACATGTATGACTCATAATGTTTGTTTCTAGTTTTATATGACATTTTAGTAAAAAAACACAAATGAAATAGTAAAAACTAAGAAAATGCTTTTATAATGTTTTTATACATTATAAAAATTATCTAAAAGTCATTTGTGACATGTAGGAATTAGCTGAGCCTCAATACGATACACAGTGTGGCCTGTCTAACTCAAAGTGTTTGTTTTTATTTAAAATGGACATTAATTTAAGTAAAAACAACAATTGACATACATAAAATTGATAAAAAACATTTGGATAGTATTTATATTTTAGGAAAATGATATATAAGTCATTTTTGACATGTAGGAATCTTATGCACTTCAATACGACACATGATGTGGCTAGTATAACTCAAAGTGTCTCTTTTTATTTAAAATTGACATTAATTTAAGTAAAACCAACAAGTGACATAATAAAAACCGAGACACTGCATTTGGATTGTTTTCATATTTTAGGAAAACAATCCATGATTCATTTATGACATGTAGGAGTCATTCTCACCTAAATCTGACTCACAGTGTGAATGGTATAACTAAAAGTTCCCATTATCAGTTTAAAGTTGAGATTTTAGTTCAAAACGTGTCACTCACTGAAAACCAAGAAATCACACTCTGATTGTCTTGATAATTTTGGACAATGATTCATATATCATTATGGATGTATATGAAGTAGTCTCACATCAAACAGATGCACCATACAATTTATATGACCCAAAATCTGTGTTTCCGGTTTGAAATGAAATTTTAGTAAAAAAATACACCTTACATACTGAAAACTGAGAAAAGGCATTTAGATTGTTTTCGATACATTAGGAAAATGATCCATAAGTAATTTCTAATAGGTAAGAATTATCCACACCTCAATCTGACACACGGTTTGACTAGTATTACTCCAAATGTCTCATTATTTAATATTGATGTCAATTTTAGTAAAAAAACAAGTCACATACTCAAAACCAAGAAAACACATTCAGATTGTTTTTATATTTTAGGAAAACAATACATAACTCATTTTTGATGTTTAGGAATCAACCCCACCTCAATAGGATGCACGGTGTGACCAGTATACCTCCAAATTTTTCTTTTTTTAAATATTGACATTTTATTAATGTATTCTTTCATATTAATGTTTGATTTATTTCTTTATAGAATTACATACAAATTTTTTGTTTTCTTATATATGTGGAATCTTTTTCATGGGTTGAGATGATTTTTTTTTGTAAATTGATACCATGGGTAGGAATTTTTTAGAGGGGATCATGAGCGTCAAATAGATGAAACATTATTATTTTTAAATATCTTTTGGATAATTGTATATGTAGTTTTATAAATCATTATTTGAAATTTATATGTTAGTGTTTTTTGTATATAACATCAGTGTAATTTTTTTTATTCCCAGTGTCACATTAAAGCTAAATATAATTGTTAAAAATTACAAGTTTTTACTGGGTGTGCTGTTATATTAACAACACATCGCAGCTAGCTAGTCCTTTATCAGTGCTAAAAATAGCACTGATAATGGTGACATTTATCAAATCTAAAACAGAGTTGATAAAGGGGGACCTTTATCAACAATTTTTTTATTTATTATAAAGGGGACCCACCTTTTATCATTCCTATGATTAAAAACACTTTTTTAGCATGGCTAAATTCAATTTTTTCATTATGTTTAATGGAATAAGTGTAGTAGTGACCTTACACATGAGAAAAATGTTATGCATGGTTTTTTGGAAATAAAAAAGCCTTATGTTTTGAGGAATATGTTACAAAAGAATATGTTTTTGATAGTAATTTAAAAAACATCATAAAATTTTTAACCTTACAACTGTAGCATTGCAGTACCATAGATTGTCTCCCAATGATACTTCCCTATATGATTTTACATGATTTTTTTATTTTCTACTTTTAAATTTTTAATTATTTTTGAGTATATAAATATTGATATAAAATAAATTAATCTAATTTCAAAAATAAATTTTTGGAAATGAAAGAAGAAGAAAATAAGCAGCAATGAATTGGAGAAAATGAAAAAGAAACAACCTAACTAGTATTTCTTATGGATCAGTCTTTCTTCACAATTTGATAATTATTTTTCAAACTATAACTATCTCAATGGATGGATCAAAATATCTAAACATATCTCATCTAGTTCATTAAATTGAAGTCTTCAACCAATATCTTGATAGTAGATCTCCATTATATTAGAGATGACCAAGGAAAATTATAATCTCTTTATGCAATGACATAGTCGACTCCCTGTATACTCACAATCCTTGATCGATGATTGAGAAATTTGAACAATGATTGAGAAATTTGAACAATGAGGAAAACTTCAAACTCCAACTTAACTTGAACTAACAAGCCACATTTAGTGGTCATCACACTCTAATCAGGAATGTGCAGTTCTCAAAATGGAAGAAATAGAATTAACAAAGTGATAGAATAATTAAACTTTAATCAGTGATCTGATTTGAAAGATCAATACTCTAGAGAGAATTACAATTGTGAAATAAAAGAGATGAGAACTCAGAAATAATTCACTATAAGAATCCACTAGTTATGACCATAATAAATTTATAAGGCCTTCATCAAGGTGAAATAGAGAGCTTCAATCTCCATTTACATTAGCATACAATGTAGATATAAATCTCCATAATAACTTCTGATTCAGCTCCTCTACACACCACTCTGGATTTGTGTGTTCTAGATGTTTCTATCTACCTCCCAATCTATTCTACCCTTTTTTTACATAGAGAATACTTTTCATTTTCCACTAAAATAACTAACTCAACATTGCTATATTGATGTGAATGTCATCACTTTCAGTATTTTTTTACTTTGTGACCGTTTTATAATTCCCTATCACATTAATATTTTCCTCCAAAAAATTATTATAACTATAACATCTATTAAAAATTCCTTATGAACCCCAAAATTATTCACATGACATCATCGAATTAGGACCTCAACATTCTACTTCAATTAAATTTTAAATTCTCCAGCAAATTCCAATGTAAAAATTCATCCATTCATTTTATGTAATTAAAAACATTCATTTCTCTTCTTCAATATCCAAAAATTTGTGTAGGACTTAACATGCAAAATTCTTTTGGGAATTACTTCAAACAAGTTGGGTACAAAATTCCACGACATAATGGCCACAAGAAAGGATGAATTTGGGGCCCCCAGTCCTACGTATGAAAAAAAATCCACCAAATAAGAATCCCCCAATTGACATTCAACATTAAATCCTCAAAATCAAATTAAATAGCTTCATCCAAATCATCATCTACCAGTAGCAAAAAATCACATTCCAAACCCCTGTTCAATCAAACTTTGGTCACTAAATCAAACTTAAAGGATCTCAAAATTCAGCTTCTTCAATCATAAAAACATCTAACGATTATCCTATCCAACCCTAGTCGATGTCAAATAGAATGGAATCATAATTAATCCTCAGCAACACTTATTGAAACTGTAGAGATCTGCATTTGAACTAATCTCACATCTCCCCTGTATTTCCTCTCTAGTCATGCATCTCAAAATGAACCAACTTCAATTAAAAATCATCAAGCATTCTTGGTACCTATTTGTTATTCATCATGAAGATCAATTTTCCAAGAAATCCCTTCTTCATATCTTGATTTGGATAAAAAAATTCAACCTATAGAATCATTGATGTCTTCATTAGTGGAGAAACAAATTCATATTTTCAGATAGGAAATTGAATTCTTCAACACATCTTTAGAGCTTCACCTTGATGGCGTCTTCTGTCATGAAATAGTCCAGGATTCCATCCAACTCGACACCCAACTAGGCCAGAGGCATAACCCGAAGAGTGTTCCCAATCCCCATAGGTTGACAACTATTTCTAGTGAATCAAACATTAAATTTGGAAACGATTTCACCCACATGATTATCCATAACCATTCAACAAGAATAAATCATCATCACAACCAATAACCACATCCAAAATAGGATTCACTATCACATGTTCGACATTATATACTTTTAACAAAAACAGAAACCAAAAATGGGGAGGGGAACCCACTACACTTCCAAGAACCTCTATGAAACTAATGGGTAAACACCCTCAATCCACCAACACCAACACTAGAAAAAAGTGGAACTAGAAACAATATCTACCATCACTTCCAAATAACGTCTTTCCATTACTTGGTCAAACATAATATGATCTACATATAGTGTGAGGCAATGCCTAGTAGGATACCACCCAAAGAGAATAGTTCTAGGACAAAACATTATCAACAAATTCACCATGATACTTTTGATTAAAATAGATATTTTTTAAATAAAACCTTATTTGAAAACCATAAATAAAATCACAAACATACAAGATCCAAGCCACAGTCATATCATCACATGATCATCATGGGAAATCCCTAAGCACTATTGTCAATGAGATCCAAGGAACCTCATTCCTCTATCAAAATGGTATAGAATCCATAAACAACAACATCCTCATGCATGATCCACTAGGGGAAACTCATCCCAAGGTCTAGTGATCTCAAATCTTCATCAATGTTTAGTTTGTGTGGTAGCATCAATCCTACTAGAAGGAACCAGGCATCAGAACCATCAACCTAACAAGTGTACTAGTCCTAGAACACCCATATATTCACCTAGGATTCCATTTTGGTGCTCAATTTATTCTTTTCATGTCACAAGAACCTCCACATTAAAAAAACACACTTTTAACTTTGAAAACACCCAAACCAATCCAACATTTTCAATAAGAAAATAATATTATGAATGCCTCATACACATAGTCATTCTAAATTAAAAACATCAATAAAAACCATGAATTTTCATATAGAAAGTCATCTTTCAATCCATACTGACACAAAAACATTCAAAAAAATGAATTTCACCTCCCACACAAACTATATAAGACATTTAGGTAACATAAAAATCATACCAAAATCATTAAATAATTCTAAAGCATGGAATCACATACCTCAAGAATGAAAAATTCAAGAATATAGTGGAAAAACAAAACCGCACCATAAGGATCCCTTAGAGAGGTAAAGGCACAATATTACATCAATATTAAACTCAATGAAACAATATTCAACCCACATTTGGGAAACCAACCGGCTGGAGAAAGAAGAAACAAAGAAGGAAGGAACGAGAAACCAAGAGGAAGGATAAAATCAACATAATAAGGGATTACTTAATGATTCTTTGATGTTACCCAACAAAAAACACCCAATATTTGAGGGTTCAAGGGAGCCAAGAGGATAGTGAGAGAAGTATAGGGTGTATAACTTGTAATGGGATGAATTAGTTTTTCTTTGGGGTTAAATTCGAGGAAGGGTTGAATAGTAAATTCCATATTTTTATGTTTGGGAAGACCATAAAATTTTCCAAACCATGAAAAAATTGTGCATCCCTCTTTGTCCAAAGATAAATGAGGTCACATGATTCCTGGGGGGATGGTGCATGCTTGTGTGCTCGATTGTGTTCCTCACACCAACCCATTAGTATGGGTGAACAATCTCTCATGGGTTGGATCATGGTTTCTATTTACTATGCACCATGTGATGCTAGATAAAAATACTATATTTTTACCAAAAAACACTTGGGAAGGCTATGGAACCAATATTAGATCAAAATAAACTAGAAAATACATTAAAAATAAACCACATATGTGACAATTCTACCCACTATGAAAACGTTCTACCATGAGAAAGTTAACTCGAAGTCTTATCTAAGAATAAGAATAAGTAATGCTCTTCCACCCAAGACTTCCACAAACATGTCTTGTAATTATCATTTTCATGGTGCCAAGGAGCCCAAACAAATAGTATTGTAATCTGACCAAGCACATTCCCTAGGGAATCCTCAATCCACACTGGTTGCTTGAGAGCCGACATATCGGGTTCCAACACCAATTATTCCCAGTTCAACCCATGAGATGGGTCTGGATTATACCTTTCTAGCTAAGATACTTTGAGCATGTATTGAATTGACATCAAAGGAGATGAAAAATCTAAATAGTATTCCACCTTAACAACTCTCTCTGTAATATGAAATGTTTGGACATGCCTCTGTGTTAGCTTCCCTTGCTTACCAAGATGACGGTGACCCAAATGAGGGACCACTTTAAAAAACACCAGATCACCCCCAAAGAATTCTATAGCCCAACGCCACTGATCAGTGTAAGACTTATGATAAATCTGTGCTTTCAACCACAAATTCCTGATCAAACAAACCTTCTTATATATCTCCTTCATGAGACTCAATCCCAACAACGAGGTCTCACCCACCTCTACCCAACATAAGGGAGACCGACATGAATGACCATAAATCACCTCAAAGGGATCCATTTGGATTGGATACTAGTAAATATTATTATAAAAAAATTATACCATCCCTAAATGGATATCACATGAGCTGCTAAAATCCATCACAAATGCCTGGAGCATGTATTCCAAGATCTGATTCACCCGATTTGTCTAACCATCTGTTTGAGGATTGTATATCATGCTCAACCTAACTGGTGACCCCTTACCCTTCTGAATTAATTCCCAAAATCAAGAGGTAAATCAGAGGTCCCTATATGAAATGATCACAAATTACACACCTTGAATAATCACTATCTATTTAATGTATAACTAATCAAATTCCTCCACATTGGATAAATCCCTGATCAGAATGAAATGGGATGATTTGTTAATATTTTCAATTACTGCCCAAATTGCACTCCATCCCCAGGGTGTACGAGGTAAGCCAAAAATGAAATAAATGGAGAACTCATCCCACCTCAAGGTAGGAATGTTTAATTGATGAAGCAAACCGGAAGCCCTTTGGTGCTTTAATTTAACCTGCTGACATGTATAACACTGAGATATAAAGTAAACTACATCCCATCTCATGATCAGCCACCAGAACTAATGGTACACATCATAAAATATCTTGGTGGTCCCATGATTAATGACCCATTGAGACATGTAGCTATCATACATTTCCACCTTCTACATCGACACCACCACCACCACACAACCATTGATGAAAATACATTTTTATAAAGACAAAGACAATTTTCTGGGAACCTCACCATAATTTAAGAACTATATAGATAGATTGAAAAACTAATCACTCAAATAATCTTTTTGAATCAACTCTAGGAGGGAGGGTTCCAACTAAATACAAGCCAAGAACTTCCCTCCACTATGCTACTCTATATCCAAATGCATCTGGGTGAAAATTCACATCATGTTCCACTCATTGCTGGAATCTTTCACATCCTACATTGAAACTTTCATGCTCAAAGAATCGACTACCAAATTACCTTTTCCTGGGGTATAGATGATATCAAAATCCAACCCTTATAGGTAATTTACCCAAAACCTCAACCTTCAGTTTAGATCATCCTGAGATAAAATGTAAGCCAAGATTTTATGGTTTGAGTAGACCAAAAAATTCTCCCCAAAGAGGTAATGATGCCATGCCATTAGATCATGCATCACTACATATAATATAAGGTTTTGGTTTGGGTTATTCTTCTCATGTGTTCGGAGTTTTTGAGAACCAAATTTCTCCACATGATCGTCTTGTATCTACAAGCTACCGAAACCCATACATGAGGTATCACATTAGACCACATATCCCTTTCTAGATTCCAACAAGATCAAAATATGGGTTGTGGTCAAAAATCACTTAAGTTCCACAAAGGACACCTGAACATATAGTATCAACTAAAACACTACCCCTTTTTGGGTAATCATATTAACGAGCATAGAAAGCTAAGATAAATCTTAAACAAACCGCCTGTAATACCCTACAAGGCCTAAAAAGATTCTGATTTCAAAAAAATTCTTAATTTTCTCCCTTTACATCACGACTTTGATATTATCAGGGTCCACTGAAACCCCATTTTCTGAGATAACATAACCTCCAAAACTCACCTCCATATTCTTTAAGTAACACTTGGAGAACCTATCATAGTGGAAATGATATCAAAGTGTGACTAAATTATCCTCAAATGCTATTCATGCACCTCCTTGGTCCTAGAGTAGACCATGATGTCATCCAAAAAAACCATTACAAAGGAATCGAGATACTGATGGAACACCCTATTCACGAGCGTCATAAAAACCATTGGATAAATCATTAACCATAAAGGCATGAACAAATACTCAAAATGCTTGTACCTACTTATGAAGTCTGTTATAGGGACAACTACCTCTCTAACTCTGACTTGGTGATACCTGGAATGAAATTTTATCTTAGAGAACCACCTTTCCATCTTGAGATGGTCAAATAATCCATCAATACTGGGAAAAGGATACTTTTTATTTATTATTACCATATCCAGCTTCTAATAATCGATGAACAACTGAATGGATCCACTATCATTCTTTGAAAATATGACTAGGGTGGCCCATGGTGAGATTCTCTGAAGAATGAATCCTTTGGATTCCTAATCATGTAGTTGTATCTTTAATTCCCCCAACATGGTGGGGGCCATATGGTATGATGGATGAGATATCATCTATGATCCCTATGTAAAATAAATGGTTAATTCCACATCCCGCTCCAGAGGCATTCCTAAAAAATCATATGGAAATACCTCTCAGAACTCATCCACTGTAGGTGGTAATTCTCCTTTAGTACCACAACCATCATCCTCCAACACGAATGATGAGATTTGAAAAACAAGACTTCCCAATTCTAGAAGTAGAGGTCCATCACATCCTGATCAAGGATCCCATTCACCTTGGAAGACTTTCTCACTCCCATCAAGTTCTATAAAACTCCCTTGCTAGTGGTAGTAATCAATTTTCTCCTAGAAACGAACCATATAATGAATACTGAGGATCATGTCAAAAAGGTCAATTTCAAAAACTAGAAAAATAAAATTATAGATCAACCCTTTATAGAGTGAGTGCACAAGAAAGACACTTGAAACCCTTCTCCCTCTTCTTACCATGAGACATCACCAAACCACTCACATATGACATAAGCTTAATTGGAAATTTTAAAACATACAAATTATGGGCCGAAATAAAAGAAATAGTGGCACCTGTTTCAAATAGGACAATAGTTATAGATGATGAAAAAATGATCGTACCTCAAACTATGGTAGGTCCTGCATCTGATTCCACCAGCACTTGATCCACGACATGAAGATGCCTTTTTTTTTTCTGAGCTTGAGAATGAACACTAACTTGTAGCTCTACCTTAAGGTGAATATTATCAAAATTGGATCCAAGTATTCCACTATGACTACTAAATTTATTAACCCATATCCTAGACAGTTCAGACTGGGTCGTCATTCCTATGGAGGCTATAGAACCTATGCCAACCAGATTTGGGTGTTCCACTTTGTAAAACTATTGTAAGTTCCCCATAGTTCCACATCGATGGAAGGGTCTGGGTGGAGAAGAGCACATAAACCACATATTCCTCAACATTCCAATCATATAGAATATAAATAATCCATCATTTGAATCAATAGATGAAAACGGTCAGGAAGGGTGTCTTGAACTACTAACTCCCCTCTTCTCTTGTTCATCATAGTTCCTCTTCTTCTCAGATGATTTTCCACTACCATGACCCCCTTTAAAAACTGGTCCAGTGAAACAAGACATTACAGAGAAGTTAATATCCACCATTAAAGAATGGAAATCCACCATAGCATATTTCTTCATCTTGAACAAGAATACATTAGATGGAATATCTGGACACAACCCCATTTCTAACCGCTGAGACTTTAGCTTCTCATTGGAAACCACTTTGGGTGCGGACTAAAATAACTTAGTGAAGTAGTTGGTATACACTAATATAGTCTAATCCCCATGTTTATGATTTATAAACTCCATTGTATTATAAAATGATAGGGTCTCTATAAATACTTTTCCTTAATGATTGCCTTGAATTCCTTATGACCGATCTACTCATGCTTCCCAGCCCATACCCCTGAGTCCCACCAACTCTAGTTGGGACATTCCAACAGAAAAGAAGAACACTTTACCTAGACTTCCTCAGGAGTTTCATGAGACCTAAAAAAAATTTAAATTTTCTCAACAAAATCCTCAAATTCTTGGGGATCTGTTCTAACCCAAAAATATGGAGGCTGGTTCTTGAGAAACTCCTAAGATTTATCCTTTACCGAAAATGGTTCGACTTCCCTAACCTAAGAAGGAACATGGACCACTACTTAAACCAAGTATTGGACAGCCTGATTCACTACTTCCACTAGTCTCGAATCAACTGGTGAGGGAGAACTCTCTCTGGAATATTCCTGTAATAGCACATGGAGTCTCTGGGGAGAATCTTGCATCATAGACCAATAAACACAAAGAATATATCAATAAAACAATCTATTTTTTTTAAAAACAATAAAAAATCCCAAATACAAATAAAAAATATTAAATCATAATTAAAATCCATCCCACTTTACCCTCGAATGGTGTACATGTATAGTATGCAGGCTGTACCTCTCACCTAGAGGAGAATTCAAACCAAATCCGCAATCCCATAGTGACTCGAGGCATGTCACAAGGTGTGTTGGCCAGACACCCCACTCACTACCAGAACCTCAAGCCCTGACAATCCTATCTACTGTCTATCCTGATTCTCCAAGATAACATGACCCAAAGAAAGGGTAAAACCTACTCTGATACCATTTTTTCCTAAATTAGCTGGGGATTCCATCAAATGCGACACTCAACCTGATCCTTGGAATAGACTGAAATGAATTCTTGATCCCCAAAAGCTGAAAAATAGTGACTATTCATTAAACATTACATTTGGGAGTGATTTTACCCAAATGATTAACCATAAACATTCAATAAGAATAAACCATTATCACAACCAATAACTATAACCAAAATATGATTCACTATCACATGTTCAACATTATATACTTAAAAAAAACCAAAACAACAAATGGGGATGGGAACCAACTACACTATGAAGAAACAAGAGGGAAAATACCCTCAAGCCACCTCCACTAACACTTGAAAGAATTAGAACACTAGAAACCAGATGCACCATCACCACCATAGAACATCTTAACTCTTCTTAGGTAAAACATAATAAGATATATATTCAATTGATGGTGTATATAGTGTGTGAGATAATTACCCGTAGGATACCATCCAATTAGAATAATTCCATGCCAAAACATTATAAGAAAATAACTATGATAGTTTTGAGGGAAAATATAGAATTTTTTAAAATAAAATATGACCTAAAAACCCTAATGAAAAACACATAAAACCAATAGTGAAGCCACATGAATATCATCACATGAGCACCATACATAATCCCTAATCACTTGTGTTAGTGGGACCATAGGTACCTTGTACCTTGGTGAACATGGTATAGAAACCACAACCCACAATGGCCTCCTACACGAGCCACTAGAGGAGAACACAAAACAAGGCCTATTGGTCTCCAATAATCATCAATATTCAGTTAGTTTTGTAGTGTCAATCCTTATATAAGGAACTGGGATTTTACCTCACGGATTTGACAAGTATACTAGTCCTAATTGGCCCATCTAGTCACCTAGGATTCCCTTTTTGTGCTCAATTTCCACTTTTCATGTCACAAGAACCACCACTTTTAGAAACACACACTTCTATCATTAAAAAAACCCAATTCTAACCACCATTTCAATAGGAAGACCATTTTATAAACCCCTAACACACACACATTCCACAATAGAAAATCCTGGAAAACCAACCATTTTCTTTTAGAAAATCATTTTTCAATCCATACATACAAAAAATCCTTTGAAAAATATGATTCTAACCACCCAAACAAACCATAAAATACATTTAGGTAACATAAAAATCATACCAAAGTCATATAATAATGATAAATCATAGAATCTCTTACCTTGGGGTTAGAAAATTTTAGAATCCAATGAAAAAAAAAACTACACCACAAGGATACCCTAGAGAGGTAAAGGCACAACTTACAAACATGATTAAACTCAATGAACAAAGATTTTAATTACAGTAGGGAAACCAACACACTTTATAAATAATAAACCAAGAAAGAATTATAGATAAACCAAGAGGGTGGAAGAAATCAAGAGAAGAAGGGATTACATGATGATTCTTTGAAGTACTAAGGCCTAAAACATCCAAAATTTGATGTTCCATGGGAGCCAATAAGATAGGGATATTCCCCTTGGGAGAAGAATCCTTAATGGTATTAATTCAAGTGGGTTTGGTGTTAAATTAACGGAAGGGTAGAATATAAAATTACAACATTTTTATGTTCTAGGAAATCCACCCAGTTTGGCTGCAAGGTCTTCTAAAAAGTGTGGAAAAAATGTATCCCAATTTATATAAAGAGGAATGAGGACACATAGTTCTAGGTAGAGGGATCATTCTCATTTGTTCGACCATTCACCTCAAAAATACCCACTAGTGTCGGCTCATAGTTAGCCTCACACCCATGTGGCAGGCCGTGTGGCCTCAATAGTGCTAGTGTCTTGGGTACCCAGTCTCTCCCGGGATAGCGCACAGCTTCTAATAACCATGCGCCGCTTTATTTTAGGTCCCAAAACTACATTTTTCATCAAAAAACACCTCAAAAGGTTCTAAAACAAATATAATACCAAAATAAACAATAAAATAATATAACATGAAACCACTAATGTGAAGACATTAAAGCTATTTAGTAAGTCCCAATCCTAAAAAAATTCCTTTTCAAGCTCACTTGGTTTGAGTTATCCATGGGGATATATTGCTTGATTCCTCTTTAGGTGTGAAAACATGGAATCACCTTCAACCTTTCATTAGACGATGGATTCATTAATTCTTCATTGAGAAATTAGATCAAAATATGGGGTAGTCTTTATCTCGGATGAGGCTTGGTTAGGTAATCAAATTTTAAATTCATTCTAGGGATCAAGTAAATAAAATGTGAAATTTAATGACTCGGTAATAAATTATATGGCTTCCTTTGGAAGGTTCCTACTCAATTCTTCACATGACATGATTCAGATTTCTCTCATCTTCAATTGAAAAAAGTGATATGTTAGTTCACTCGATTCCCTTGAATAATATAATTATCTTATACGATGGATTTTATCTTACAATCCCCAAATTTTGATTATATTTTAGGTTTGGAGAAGTGAAAAAATTTATCTTATGTAGATGGGATAATTTATCTACTCGGGTTATGAAAAAATATTCCCTTACTTGAAATTCTTTTATAGGGAAGCTTCTTAAATTCATTAATCTTATGTGGAACTCCACTTCCACTTCAAATGGAATTTAACTTTAATGGAAATCCTACAATGAAAATAAAATGTAAAACAAATAATAAATTTAAATGAAATAAATTAATGCATTAAAAAAATAAATTAGTATAATAATTAAAAATTTCTAAAAGAAAAAAAAATTGAAAAAAAATTGAAAGTTAAAATAACATTAACTAAAAATTTGGAAGAATAGTAAAATAAATGATTAGATTAACTAAACACTTATAATAATTAAAATAAAAAATTCAAGTTAATTAATAGAATAAATGTAAATAAAAATAAATCTGTTAAAATTAAAAATAAAAATTAAAAAAAAATATGTAAAAAAACATTATAATAAATCTAAAACATTTAAAATATAAATGTTAAAATAAAAAAAAGAAATGAATTAATAAAATATATAAATAATAGAGAAAAAAACAAAGAAAATAATTCAAATATTCAAATATTTAGACAAAAAAGTCAAAAAAATATCATATTCAATGATTATTTAAGAAAATTAGACTTTTAAAAAAATTTCAAATAATTAAAAAAATCATTATGATCCCATTAAACCATGAAAAAAAATTAATACAATATAATTTATGTGTAAAAAATAAATCAAACAAGACCACATAAATTCACCCACACTAATACTTTTCTTGTCCTTAAGAAAGCAATGAGCAGAATTATATGGAATAAAATGAATCTTGAGCATGAAATACTGGATGGAAAAAAACATTAGTTTTAAAAATGATTCCCTCCTTGGATTTTCATAAAGAAGAGAATAAATTTACCATGAATAAATTGATTTTTGTGTGTGGAAAACTGATTCCTATTTTACAAATATGAACGACCTTAATAATTTGGAAAAAGATTATACCCACTTTAATTTCAATTCAATTGAAATTCCAAACTTCTCTTTAACTCTAGGAGAAAAAACTCACATAATTAGTACAAAAATAATTTATACACACTTTGTGGATGATAAAACATGATAATTAAAAGGGAAGAATAAATAATATATCCATCAGCTTAAGGGAAACAAGATTGAGTTCAACATGGATTAGAATTTTTATTTTATAATTCATTTTGATTCATTTTTTTTGAGTTTTTAATCCAAATTAAATAAATCCAAGCTAATGATAATTTTATAAAATTCAAAGAATCATTCACCAAAGGCAGCCACTATTCAAAATGGAAACGAAAAATAAATTACTCAACTAAATCTAGGGTTATTAGATAATTAACCTTATCAAAGTTTCTATAAATTATTTAATCTTTAAATTTTTTCAAAACCACTAAAAATGATTTGTTGAAACTTGAAAAAACAATAAAATTTGAAAATTGTTATGTTTTTTTATGGGTTCACATTTTGGTATAGTTTAGCACAACAAAAGACCCTTTCCCCATAATAATAATCAACATTGTCCCCACTGCTAAATATAAGTTGGAGAAACTTGTTTATTAAATTAAAAGTTAAAAGATATTTTTAAATTAATTAAATTAGAATCAGGTATAAAGGGTAATAATAATTCTCAATGAATATTTTCCACACAACCTAAATAATTATTAACTCGCTACATGCACAAATATTTCCTATTGGTTACCACTTCAGCAAAAAAAAGTGTAAACTAGTTCAAGTTCAAGGAAGTGGTCGAAATAATTTAAAAAAAAAAGAATATTTAGCATGACCTGACACTAAAATAAACTACTTAATGGATGTAACCATCACTTTTCACTATAAATTTCAAAATTAAAAAATTATTCAGTTTAAATAAAAAAAAGTTTATGTCCAAAGGTACAGCAGTAGAAGAATAATTAAAAAAGCATAAAAAAGTGCATAATTTTAAAAAATAAATCCCTTGAATAAGAATGTATACTATTATTTATATCCACTCAAATGTACCTCTTCTTCAATTCAAAAAAGTTCATATGGTTTGAATGAATGATCTTAAAAATGAAAGCATATTAAAATGAGATATCTCAAATATCAAATTAAATAAAATGTACTTAGGGTTTATAAATAAAGGGGATGAAATAATCTTCTTCATCTTATAGATTCTCTTAGGAAATGTAAATCATAAAACTTATTTTACAAAAAGAAGATAAATTGGAGAGAATCTTGAAGTTGAGTCCCCATGGTGGAAAATAAGAACATATCCTCCCATTAATCTCACATTATTCAATGACATGGAACACTAAGAAACAAAAATAAGAACCTTAAAATAAAAATAGTTAGTACCTTCACCCACAAATATTCAAAACAAAAAAAAAGGAAGAAAAGGCCAAAAAATATTCAAATTTACTCATCTTCCAATAACATGAACTCTTCCCCATATGGTTCATTATTACCTTCCTGAAATAGTTCATGTTTATTTCTATTCATGGTAAATGAAACATCTTTCTTATGACCACAAATTTTAAAAGCACCAAAATAGAAGAAATGAGTTATAATAAAAGGTTCATCCCATTTGGAATAAAATATACCTGAGAAGATCTTGAGCCTTCATTGGTACAATAATACTTTGTCACCAATCTAATACTCTTTTTTCATGATCATATTGTCCTGAAAAAACATTTTTTTCTCTTCAAATATTCTTTCATTTTCATAGGTATCATTCCTAATTTCTTATGACCCTTACAAAAAAAGATTGCTCTCTTTTATAGCTTCAAACACATTAAAATTTCATGATTTGATAGCCCAAAAAGCATTATAATCTAACTTCATATGAAAAATAAAAGATCATACAAAAAATATCCTATAAGGTGAAATCCTAATTGGAGTCTTATAGTTAGTCATATACACCCAAATATAATCCCCATTTCATATGCTCCATTATTTCATGTTTGATTTAAAAATTTTCTCCATAATATACATATAATTTTTATTTTATACATCAACTATTCCAATCATTTGAGTGTGATAGGGAGTGGACCCTTTATGAATAAGACCATATATCTTCAAAAAATCTTCCAATTTCCTATTACAAATTTTTTTCTTGGTATTTGAAAATAAACCTTGGAATCCAAAATCTACAAAAAAAATCACTCTAAAAAAATTGAGACATGACTCTAGAATCATTAGTTATAATGGGAACTAGAACAATCCACATGGACACATAGACCATCCCAATAAGGATGTACAAATATCAAATGGAATTTGGAAAAGGACCCATAAAATCCATGCCGGAAATATCAAGTACATAAAAAAACAATACTTGTTATTGTGGAATCTCGTGTATTTTAGAAATGTTTCCATGAAATTGAAAGCTTTACATGTCCTATAAAAACAATGAGAATATTGAATATAGTGGGTTAAAATAGACCTTAATCAGTAACTTTTCCATCTATCTTTAGTGGACCATAGTGACCACAATAGATAAAACTATAAAAATATAACAACTAAAGAAATTTCATAATTTGGGACACATATCATGAAAATATTATCACTTCTCATGTTCCACAAGTAAGGATCCTCCCAAAAATATTTCCTTGACTCATAAATTAGTTTAGAAACCTGATACTTATAAAAACTGAGGGGAATAATTTCAGAAACTAGTAATTCACAATGTTTGAAAATCATGGCCTGTTGGTAACAATAGTAGAATATAATTTCTCCCAGGGGAAAAAACTATCTTATAGGTTCATTAAATGAATTTCCAAGACAAAACTTAGTAGTTATCCAACTCAAATGACCACCTATGGTGTTCTCAATTCCTTTCCTATATTGGATCTCTATGTCAAATTCATTAAATAATAAAATCCATCTAACTATCCTTGGTTTTGATACTTTCATTTTCAGGAGACATCAAATAAAAGATTTGTCAGTGACAACCAAAACTTTAGATCCCATAATATATCATCTAAGCTTATCGAGGTAAAAAAAGTTCCAATAATTAATTTTCTATTGTGGATTAATTATATTTGGTAGTATCTAGATTCTTAGAAGCATAATAAATAAAATAGTAATTTCTCTCCACTTTTTCCCAAAGAAGAACCCCAAAAGATAATTCTAAAGGATCAACCATTGACTCCAAAGGAAAGTCCCAATGAGGTGGTTGAACTATTGTTGGGAACATAAGATTCTATTTAAGTTCATTAAAGAATTATTTACAATTCTTATACATGAAAAAATGAATTTATTTCTAAATATGTCTTGTCAATGGTAAAGAAATATTGCTAAAATATTTTGTGAAACTCCTATAAAACCCAGCATGTCAATGAAAATATCTAATTTCCATCAAAGTATTAGGAAAAGGAAATGAATAAATAATATTTTACTTGATCATTTCCACTTTAATTAAATTCCATGAAACTTCATGACCTAGCAAAATTCCACTCCCAACCAAAAAATGAAATATCCCAAAGATTAGAAAATTATTAATCTGAAATAAATTCTAATAATATCTCCTAAATTCCATATAAATCTTCTAAAATATAGACTTTAAATTGTAAAATTATCCATAAAAACCACCATTAATTTCTCAATAAATTTATAAAACAACATTTAAAGCATACATTTTTTTAAGGCAACTGGGGAATTACATGGTCTAAGTATAATTCTTTGATAAATAATGGTACCAAAAGGTCATGAAAATGTTGTTTTATCTTGTTTCTCTGGAGCTATGTGAATTTTAAATTAACCATAAAAACTATCAATGAATATATAATTGGATTTAATAGCTAACCTTTCAAGTATTTGATCAAGAAAAGAAAAGAGAAAGTGGTCCTTCCTAGTCACTAAGTCCATCCTCCTATAATCAATGCATAACCTCCACTTATTGTGTAATCTACCAGGAAATAACTCTCCAAATTAATTCTTAACAACTATGAATCCTCCATTTTTAGGAACAATATATAATGTATTTACCCATAAGTAATGAAAAATGGGGTAAATTATACCCATAACCAATAATTTTTTCACCACCTTTCAACCACTTCAAGACAGTTTGGAGTCAATCTCCTCTAAAATTGTCTAAAATTTTGGGAATTATCTTCTAAGAGTATCTTATATATACATAGTAATAGACTAATTCCATGAATATCATCTAAAGGGAATACTATTTACTTAATATTATACCCAAGGAACTTTAAATTTATTTTTTGTTTCCCACTGGATAGCCCACTTACAATTATAGTACAGAATATTTGTTTCTCTTCTAAGATGGCATATTTCAAATCTTCAATCAATGTTTTATGTTCATGTGTGGATGAGAATTCCTCTTGGAAAAATTAAAATATATCGGTTGTTTTACTTGAATTTTTTCCTATAAATCATCCCATAGAATAGTATAATTAAAAACTCAAAAACTAGAAAAGAAATTATTTTTGAGGAGATCATATTTTTCATCCTCAGAAGAAATTTATGCCTCTATTTTACAAAAAAAATTAGTGAATACTCAATGAAATTTTGAGAATTTTTTAAGTTAAAAATAGTAGAATCACAATAGTTATTATCATAGAAAAATTATAATTCAAAATTCATTCATTTTCAGTATAATTGAAACCAATTTCATCCATTCTAGGTTAAATATTTATAAGAAATTTAGAATTTATAGTAGCAGTACATGTTCTAAGTCATTTATAAAAACTATCGTTCATTCCACTACCATTTAAAAAAATTAATCCATTTCATTTTTATAAATTTAAAAATAACATTCAACTTCTTAAAAAAAGAATTGGTTTCAAAATATTTACTAAATTATTATGGTTTCCAGTTTATGCATCTTAATTTTTATGAAAAAGATTATTCTTCACAGTGTTTTGAGGTTGGTTATTTTGAATAAAACCAGGAAAAAAATCTATGGGGAACCAATCAATAATATTTACATGTTTCAAAAAATGGTCTTCCAAAGGGCGGTTCATTTATTAAATATATTAAAATTAACCATATTACCTATAAAATACAATGAAAAAGTCACTTTATGATCATTAATTATAACTTTAGCTATTCTCATGAATGATCTTTGTAAAATTAATGGTTTATGTGAAATAAATATACTATCCTCCATTTTTAACACATAAAAGATAGTGGTGAAAACTAAATCTTTCACTCATACCAACAAATCCACAATGACTCCAGCTGGCTTAGCTAAGCTCTTATTACCCAGTTAGATGGAAATACCAGAACCATTAATCTTTCAAACCTTCAGAGATTAAAATATAGAATAATTCATAATGTTTATAGGGGATCCTAATTCCAATATAGCATCTTCAAACTAGTCATTTCCATTAACATATGGGATGAAAAATGTACCAAGATCATTGAATTTAGTAGGGAGGGAATCTTAGATCATGGAAGAAACATTTATTCCCAACTTAACTTTATTACATTCCTTGAACCTGATTTTGTGAGTTCCCAACTCCTTAATAAATTTAGCATAATAATGGATTTATTTCATAGTATCTATCAAAGGGATACTAACATGTAGTTTTTAAAAAAGTTTCAAGAATTTCTTTTTTCCATTTTGGTTTCTATAGTTTATTATAGGAGGGATTCCCAAAGTATATGGCGGTGAATCCTTATAAATTATCAGGTTATATTAAACTTTGTTGTCCCTTTTGTAAGAGACAATAAAGTTTCTAAAATACCTTTAGGATATTTCGATATGGATTTAATTATTTTTATTTCTTTTTTATTTTTCTTCTTCTATGTGGAAAGTAGGTTATTGACTGACTGAAAATTATACTTTCATTTGATTTTCGAAATCCGCTTTTTGGGTGAGCGGGAACCATAAAATTCCAGATAACTGATTCAAAACACCACAAAAACACTACATCATTCAACAAAGACATATGCTGTCGGTAAAACCATATTCAAAATTCAAACATAGAGAAATTCCATAGCTTCGGGCTGCAAGCCAAGAGCTTTCGGAGCCATGAGCTGCAGACCATAGCGCAAAAAACCTAAATTTCATTCTGTTACTTCAACACATTCAACCAGCCAGCAGATCCACCATTTCGAAACATTCACAATTTGAAAATCCCCATACTTCACAACACCTCAGCATTTTCAGGTACCCATAGAACAACCCAACATTCAAGAGGTTCAAGAACCAAAAACCGATTCTCACCTTCAACCCTTCACTGCCTCCACGAACATAAAGAAAATTAAAATCCAAAATGCTCCCAAATTCTAGAAGTCCTCGAAAATAGAAAATCCTAACCAAAACCATAAACTTCACCACTTGATCAAAACCTGGAACTTCCAAAATCACGGTTGTAGACTAATACACCCGCATCAAGAACCCATTCACCATGAGACCATCACCGGTTTCCAGAATCACATATTCATGTGATTTTTCATTGATTTTATAATTAGAACTATATTTTCCAAGTTCTTGTTTATTGTGTTCATCTTGGGGTATTTAATTTCAATTACACTTCTCAAAATTATTGTAATGGAATTATCTATTCCTCTCGAGTTCACATCATCTTGTGATGGAAAATTACAACTCCTTCTCTTTTTCAAACAAATGATTTCAGTTTCCATCCATCCCACTTGAGTTACCATATTTTATAGTGACACTTATTATTGTTGTTAAATATATTATTTAGTATTTACCATCTGTTAATGGTGTGGATCATTTCTTCGATTACCTTATTGTTTTTGATTTTCTAGATTCTGAAAGTTTAAAAAATTCCCACCATATTGGTTTCTATATTTATTTTGATCATACCTAGGAAACTGGTCAAAATTACAGGGCAATAAATTACTATTTATTTGATCATTAGGCATACATCTATTTTTTAGATGGTTATTCCAGCCTTGGTTGAAATTTTGGTTTAGTTTAAATGCCATTGTTTGAAAATTCTAGTGTGATAATTGAATGTTCAGGTTGTTCTAAATTGTTTTTGTAGGAAATATTCCTTTAAAAGATTCATAAGTCTCTTGGAAATGTGGTCATTTATCATTGAAATGATCAGTATCTCGGAAAATGCCACAATGCATCTGAAGGGGATAAACTGGTTCTGGTTGAATATATGGAGGGAAGAGTTAGTCAACATCAATATCATCATGCTAGTATGATCACTCATCAGACTCTCTATTCGACTATTTTCATAATTTGAATTAGACACCTCTCTAGCTGGTTTGATATGAATTAATCCCATTGTACTGAATTGTTTTGGATTTTTAACTTTATTAGAAATGATGTTCCAAGCATCAAAAATAGTCTTATCAACTAGTTCTCCTCCTCCCATAGTATCTATCATTATCTTATCCATCTAAACTAAACCTTCATAGAAATAGTAAATCAGAGATACATAAAAATATAGTGGTGAGGGTATATAGAACATAATTTCTTAAACCTATCCCAATACTAATGTAAAGTTTACCCTTTTAAGTTATTAATACCATAGATATCTTTTCTCAACAATACAGTCATAGAAGTAGTAAAAATAATTTCAATGAAGATCTTCATTAGTTAGTGACAACTCCTCATTGAGGTGGATTAGGAGTAGTAGAACCACTCCTTAGCCCCCTATCAAGAGAAAGGGGAACACCCTCATTTTTATTTGATCTTTATGGACCCCTTAGGGATTCATAGTGATATAAACCCTATGAAAATATATTATGTTTTTATGTGGGTCCTTACTAGGTGAACCAAAATATTTTGGTAGGTTATAGATAATTCATTATCTCAGCTCAAAACTAGGATCTATATCTGGGTAGCCTAGGGAATTTTGATGATTTTAAAAATTAGGAGTAGAGAGTTACTTCAATGTTCTTTGGTCATCCAAATTTTCTAACATTGGAAAATGTTTTTTAAAATGTTTTGTTTTGGTGTTTATTTTTATGATGTTTCAATTTTTTTATGTTTTAAAATTCTACCACTTATTTTTTTTTTCAAATTTTAGGGTTCTAAGACTGTTAGACTTTTTAGTTTCATAATTTTTTAGATTATTATTGGATATCAAGTATATTTTTTTATCTTTAAGATATTTTTTTACTTTTTATTTGTTGTTTTTTAAAAAGATTATGTTTTTTTAATAAAACCCATTATAAGACTCTTAAAAAATGAATCCAATTGAAGTCAAGGTTTTTGATTGTCATTTTGAAACCTTCCTCGAATAATGACTGATATATTTAAATAGAGAGGATCAAATTCAAACTCCAACTCATCTTAAACAAACAATCAACATTCATAGATCGTCACACTCTAGTAAAAAATATTCCATTCTCAAAATGGGAGAATTTGAATTTAAAAAGGGGTTAAATAATTAAAATTTAATCTATGATTTCAATTAAAGGATCAATATTTTGGAATGAATTACAATTTTTAAATTAAAGGGATCAAAAATCAAAAATCATCACTATGAGAATCCACTAGTTAAAACCACTAAAAAATTTATTCAGGCACCAAAAATGTGAAAGAGTGAGATTCAATATCAAGTTACATCAGCATAAAAAGTAGAAAATTATCTATACTATATCTTAGTTATGATCCCATGCTCACCATCCACATTTGTGAGTTCTATATGCTATTATGTGCCACCCAATATGTTTTACAATTTTGTTTACAAAGATAATACAATTTATTTTCCACTTAAACTACAAAATTATAATTTTTATATTGACGTGTCAGTCATTACTTCTAGTATTTTTTCCATTAGATTTTTTTTCAATTCCCTATAACTTTAATATTTTCCTCCAATAAATTATAAAAACTACATAGGCTATTAAAAATTCCATCTAACACCAAGCTTTTTCACACGATTTCATCAAAATTGGACCTCGACATTCTTCTTTAGTTCAATTTGAATACTGCTATCTAATTTCACTAGAATAATTACACCTTTCCCTTGATGAAATTAACAATCATAGGTTTTATTTTTCAAAATTCAATGAATTTTAATAGGACTTGACATAAAAACTTCATTGGTGAATTAAATAAAACATACTTGGTACACAATTATTCAACATAATGGCCGTAAAAATAGAGAAATTTGAGTCCCTGGATCCTACATATGAAAACAAAATAGCCACCAAATGAGAATACCTAAAAATAAATTCCACAAAAATCCTCAAAATTAGATTCAATGGATTCAGAAAACTCATCATCTACAAGTAACTCAAAATCACATGCCAAACCCCTCTTCAACCATAATTCAGTCACATAATCAAACTCAAAGGAGATTAAACTTTGTCTTTTTCATTCTTGTTGAAATTTAATGATTCTATTATCTGGTAATATCCAACTTCATGTAGTTTAGAATCATAATTAATCCTCAAAAACACTTATTTCAACACTATATATCCACATTCACATGGATCTCAAATAGTCCCTTGTATTCCATATCCGGTTATGAAGCTGAGACTCAAACCGATATCAGTTCAATATCATCATGTTTGTTCGACACCACTTCATTATTGATCTTGAAGATAATTTTTCCCTATAAATCCATATTATAGATCTTAATTTGAATTCATAAATCTTCAAACCATGGACTCACTGATTTATTCATCAATTGAGAAATAGATTCATATTCTGAAATAGGAAATAGACTATCGCGACACTTCTTTAGATATCCACATTGATGGATGCTTAAAACATATTCAGGGATTATCAAACCCAATGTACTTCCTTTTCAAGTGCACATGGTTCATGTTCTCCATGGAGATAGATTGGTTGTTTCCTCTTTACGTGTGAAAAAATGAAACCTCCTTCAACATTTACTTTCATTATGTCTTCGTTGATTAATCTTTGAAAAATGATATAAAAAATTTGGTTTATATTCATATGACGTGAGTCTTGGATTGATAATTGAAGGTCAAATTCATGATAGGGCTCAATTTCATCAATGGTGTAATATAATTAATCAAGAATAATTTCTATATATTTGACTATAAGGTTCGTTCTCAATTCATCACAATCCATAATTCTATCTTCTCTCTCATTCGATTGAAAAAATAGAAACACCAGTTCACTTGATTCCCTTATGTGAGATAATTATATTACATGATGGATTTTTTGTAATGTTCCCTAACTTATTGTTATCTTAAGAGTTTTGAGAATATAAAAATTTCACTTACATAAATATGATAATTTATCTACCTCGGTTCTACCAAAATAATCTCTTATGTAAAATTATCTTACAATGAACCTTCTAAAAATCATTAATCTTATATAAAAGTCCACTACCGCTTCAAATGAAATTTATATTTAATAAACATCCCACACTATAAATAAAAAGTAAAAAAAATAAGAAATTTAGATGAAATAAATAAATACATGATAAAATAAAAATAAATTAACATAATAATTAAAAATTTAAAAATGAAAATAAAATGGAAACAAAATAATTGAAATCTAAAATAACATTAAATAAAAGTTGGGAATAATAATAAAAATATATTAAATTTACTAAACAACTAGAAAAATTAAAATCCACAAATAAAAGTAATTTCAACAATAAAAGTAAATAAATAAAAATATGTTAACACTATGAATAAAAATTCCACATATGAAGAGGTAAACAAATATACTCTAAAAAATATAAATTTAAATGTCAAAATATGAAAATAATAATAATAATAATAGAATATATAAATCACAATGAAAAAGAAAAATAAATGCAATGAATGCAATGAATCAAATATATAAAAAAATGAAAAACAAATCTCATTTTCGATAATTATTTAATAAAATTACAATTTCAAAAAAAATCATAAAATAATTAAAAATATGTTATTAAGAGAACATTTCACCAAAAAACATAATAATAAAACATAATTGATATAAAAAAATGCATCAAATAAGACCACAACAGTTATATATGATTATTTTTCCTAAGGAAAATATTATATGTATGTAAATATATATTATGTATCTCGATTAGTTATGGAAAATATTACATAGATTGGAATTATGTTATGTATTAGATATTTTAATTAGGAAAATATTTTACATTTTGAAAGCAAATTTCATATCACATTTTTCCTATAATAAATATGTTACATATCAAAATTTATAAAGTAAAATATATTATGTATGATGAATTATATTATGCATGATTTTAAAATTTATCACATATTTAAATTGCATAGAAAAAATATCACATGTATGAAGAATGTATTTTTTTGAAACAAATATGCTATGTATGAGTTTTTTCTTAAGTCAAAAATCATAAAAATTGGAAAAATATATTATACATGGGTTAAAAATGTTACATGTTGGTTTCTATATAATGGAAAAAACCATTCATATTGGAAAATATATTACAAAAATATATATCCTAAATAGAAACATTTTACTTATTGAATAAATATATTATGAATCAGTAAAAATATCTTACAAATGAATCAGAATTTTATGTGTGATGTTTTTTCTAAGGTAAAACCTTACGTATATAGGAAAATATGTAATATATGGATTTTTTGAAATAAAAACCTCAAACATTGATGGAAAACCTCATATATATGGATTTTTATAAGGAAAAATCCTTACTCATAAAAATATATATTTTGTATAGAGGAAAAAAATTACATGTGGAATTTCTCAAAGGGAAAATCCTTACATAAAATTCATATATATTACATATGGGATAGAAAACCCACATATCAGGGAAAATTTTATGTATAAATTATCTTAATGGAAAAAGACTTATGCATGAGGCTCTAAGTATAAAAAACCTTATGTATGGTTTTAAAATCCTCACATAAAGAGGTTTCATTTTATATAAATATTTTAACCTAATAAAACTAATTTTAGGGGTTTTAAAATCGTGTAGTAGGTTCCAAAATATTTACAATAGTGTAACTTACCCTTCCAATCTCCCATTATCTCATCTTCTTCTAAGAAGAGTTCAATTTAATTTTCAATGGATTCCAATGCTATTTAATCTAGAATACTTCCTATGTTAAATCTACAATTTTACATTTATTATTTCTTGTATTCTCCCCATTATTCTCACTTCTGATTTATTGAGATCCAATGAGGGATTGGGTGAAAATTCCCCCAGAGCATAGTGGAATCATCTTGATATCAATGATATTTTCCACCACTTAGAATAAGTATTTCATGGGAGTATTATCACATTAGTTTTGTGTATATTCAAATATGTACACTAGTTATTTTAATTTTTCAGGTTCAATAATTTTTTATTACAATTGAGGGATGAATTGAAAAGGGAATTTTATATTATTTATGTTAAAGTCTTGGATGGATGTTGGGGGTTTTTCACTCCCCTTGTATTAAATATTTAAGTTGGTAATGATTAATGGTGAGTGATTTTGTGGTTATACCCTAAATTTTAATTTTTTGAATTAATATTGAAATAACATGTAAATTATTTTATTTTATTTATAAATTAGTTGAAAGATGGATTTATTGATGATAGGCCTTATGATAATGTATGGAGGATGTATTATCATAGATAAGCTTTGGCGAGGGATTTTTAACTTACTTTAATGTTAATAACTCTTAGAATAAGGTATGTGGTACCTTGGACATCTCCCTACTTTTATGCATCATTTATGCTGGATGTGATATGTGGCCTTGCCACTTTCTTAATATAGACATTCAATTTGAAAATAATTTTTCCCCTTTAACAACTAAAAGGAGATATAAAGTGTCTTGGGATACAAGGGATCCTTCACACTATTTTGTTGGCTCAGTCACTAATGACTAAGGTCTTGATCATAGATATGTTCAACGTTATATATGAACCCAAAAAGGGTCTAAATGAAGTGGATTTTAATAGAGTATCTTATTATAGGTGAACATTTACCCATCTTTAAAAAGAGTTTGGAACTAGTATTGATAGACCAAGTGGGCCATAAAGGAACCTTGAGATACCATATAGACTTTAGGATAGTTTATTAAGGATTGGGGAAACTATTCCTTTCCGAAAAATATGTGATCACACAAATTGTTATACCCTTGGTGTGATTATTTGTAGGTTAGTCTTGAGAGGATCAACCTAGGATGGATTATAGAGTGTAATGGGAATTATTCCATCTCTCTATAGTGATGGAGGTGTGGTTTTTCCTATAATTCTAATGAGTCCATGATATGGACATGATGTTGCTAAGGGATGCTATGCCATCTGAGTGATAGGCTTTGGACCTAGTGTTGAAATTGAGATAAAGGATCCCTTGCAGGGTGTATAGACAATGACATGACCAATGGGACCTCAGTGGGTACCTCAACACTGTGATGACCCTATATGGGGTTAATATAGAGGTATATCCTACTAGAAACCCTATATACATAAAGTGATTAATATAGATTGTGATTATGGGGGTGGATACTGGCCCCTTGAGTGTTACATGAGATATTATATAGTGGAAACCCTCACCCATGGTTTCATTTATCAATGATTATAAGGTAGAACACTATTCTCTATGATCACATGAGACTTTGATTGGGGACACTCTTCCCCTGATTACATTTACCTAATATTCTTAGGGGGCCAATCTTCTCTTGAAGTTATATGTGAGAATTTTGGTGGGGCCATACTTTCCCCTAATTTAATTTAGCTTATATTACTCAATGATCCTCCCTTTCCCATTTATTTTTTATACAAGACTCCATATGCGTCTTCTTTACCCTCTAATTTTATTTATATGAGAATCTAGGGTGGGACGATCCCCTCGAGTGTTGTATATATGTGATGATTTTGGTTTTTCTCTTTCACTAAGGGTGATTATATATATACATGAATATATATGAGATTTTAGGTTGGGACATTATCCCCCCTAATGGATATGTTCTATGTTCAATGACATCCGATCCTAACCGAAGTTGGCTTGGTCAACATCAGGTGTCACTTTAGAACACGAGGATCAAATATAGTTTATTATTAATATTCTAGAGTTATTTAATTAAGTATTATATGTTTATCACAATTCATACACAAAAATAATAGTTATATTAGGGATTCCATTTGTGGTTTCCCTGGGAGTTTTACTCTGACCATTCTCAGGAGGCCCTAGAACAAGGGTACCTAAACAGAGCTCATTGTTCATAGGTGTTGGTAGGGAAGTTGCCCAATTCTACATGATCATACTTGATCATCTTGATATGGAATTGAATATTTAGATTATGTGTGGCTTTGGAATGCTAGTATAACCTCATAGATTTTTTACTTTTATTTATTATTTATATGTGATGGGCCCAACGGACAATCTGTCATGATGTATAACTATTTTATCATGAATTACATTTGTTATATTGTGATTCTTATTTAATGAATTTTTTATTTATATTTACACTATTTATATAATATTATATCATGTAATATTCTCCCCATGGTAAAAACCTAGGCTCTCTCTGGTATTAGGAAGCCTTTAACATATATAGAGGGGTACTTGTGGTCATATAACACTATAATTGAGATTTTAATGAGTTTTCTCAACATTTGAAGTTATAAATTGGAATCATAAATTTATTTTATTTTTCTTACTATTTTATATATTGAAGATCTAATATTAAATTGGTTGTAACTTGAAATGAAGGCTTTGTAGTGTACCTAGACAATATCTGCCTGAGTTGAAATTCATGTGACTAGGGTGTTGGGATTGATTTTACTTATTTTCACTATTATAGTTGATTTCATTGTTGATGAATATGATATTTTTTGTTATTTATTTATTAGTTTTCCACTATTATGTTGGGGTTGAAAAGGTGTGGGTTTATGTGTCATATCCGACATACAGGTTCATATGAAATCTGCAGGCTTGTGTGTGATCATGGTAAAATAATGATCATAAGGAAATAAATAGAATAACAAGAAAATAGATTAAGTTAATTAATGTGTTAAGAAAAACCCATATACAATTTTCCCATATAAATTCATTGTGGCATTCTACTTAATCAAACTGACTAATTTTTTTTATCACCACCGATGATCTAATTATTATAAGGTATTAATTAAATGAGAGGCCAACATAAACTAATAATGTTTTTTACTTTATAACTTGTGGATAAAATTTTATTTTATTGAACTATGGTTTTGATCCATTCCATATAAATCATCACAGGGATATTTCATTGTATATATGAACATATATGAGATCATTATCCTTGAGGGGGTATTATGGTGTATAAATGCCTAGAGGGGATTAAAACACCATAGTGGGTAGTTTGATTTAGTAAGAGACTTAATATATATATATATATATCTGTGTGTGTGTGTGAACCATAGAATGAGTGTTTTAGAATGTGAGATTCTTTATGATATATAATATAAGAGAATAAGAAACACTCTGTGAGTTATGGACTTTTTGAGATTTGGTTTTGGACTAGATTAGATAATATAAAAACATTGATATATGGTTTTAGTTATCAGTGAGTCAGGTGTTAAGATTAAATTAAAGTATGATTTCTTATTATTGTAAGAGTTGAGTTCTGAAGAATGAGGGCAGCATGATAGAGGAATTCTCCCAAGACTATGAATTCCTTAAATATTGTAAGAATGGGAAGAAACTTTGATATGATATATTTATATATGGTAGGAGTTGTCTGATATATGATATAGGCCTAAGTATTGTATAGATGCTATGAATGTGAAAGAATGAATAATTATTGTGTTTTATGGGATTTATATACATGGGTGTCTTGGTTAGGTGGGTATTAGGATAGAGATATTAGGATTGATAGGAATGACTCAAGGTGGTATGAGTTGGATAGTATAGTGGGGTGGAAATGATGTGTATACCATCTCGATCATTCTAGGATTTTGCAATGAGGGCTATTGAGAACCATTTTAAAGAAATTCTTGTGTAGTTTTCTATGGTGTGTGTGAAATGATTTTATAGGTTAGTTTCACATGGAATTTATAATGGAGAAGGTGTATTGATATGGTTTGGTGTGGGCCTAAACTCTTAATATTTTGATCGGAATTAGTGTTTTCCCCCTATGGTAATAAGAATCATCAAAGGTGTATTGGAGTACTATGGTACTATTGATATCACGTTGCATCATTAAAAGGGTTAACATAATGAGTGATAATGGATAAAGAAAAGTGATATGCCTAAATTATTATAAATTTTTAACATTACAATCATAGTGTGGTCTATGAAAATTTGCATAGAGAGGAGAAAAACATATGTGGTCTAAGAACATGGAACTTTTTTTGAGTGGTTTATAGTAAATTTCATGAACAATGTGCTACTGGTGAGAGGAATCTTCATGGATAGATTATAGTACTGTGGTATAGTTTATACAACCTTGCATCATGAATATAGTTGATAGTATGAGAAAACATGGCTTATGAAATGTGAAATTCCTGTAATATTATAATTTTACATCATTTCACTCACAAATTGGTTTAAGGAAAGTTTTATATTGGGGAGAAAAACTTGGCTGATCTTCGAACAGTGATATTTTTTTGAGTGGTTTATAGTAAATGTTATGAAAAATGTGTTAGTAGCCCCACTAGGATATGGTTTCTATTTTTATAATTTCGCATTAATATAAGATTTAGGGTTATGTGTGGTAAATGGAAGATTCCCTGATGAGGGTGATAATCAATATATATTGAGTCATGTTAGTATGTATGGTAGGTGACATCCTATTGACATAGGATGACAGTTGGGTGGTATGAATAATTGTGTATTTTAGTAAAAATACTCATTGGTGACCAGGTTTGGGGAAATATTTGTGCTTTTGTGAAGGAAAATGACAAATTAAGCAAGGTGAGGTATTATATTGTGGATGTGGTCTCATGTGTGAGATCCATGATTCTGATGGGAATAAGAGGGTGATGCTGGGGTGTAACACTGATCAGGTGATAAATTGTTGTGTGCATATAACTTCAACTGATGGATGTGATTTAAATGAAATGATAATTCATAAACACCATAAAAACTAGTTAATTATAATAGATTTGGTGAAAATAAATGGTTCTATGATGCATATACTTATGGGATTTTATGTAGTGCAGTCGGTTTGGGTGCAATATTGGCATGACCATTACCGGTGGGATTATTAGACTTGTGTTGATCATCAGGATTTAGTGACACTAATAGTTCATGAATAATGAATGATATTACCTATTTGGGATGAGGTGAAATATAAAGGGGAGGTTGTAAAGACCTGTATCCATAAAGGTTGATGAAAATCAAGATAAATGTGAATTTTTGAAATTTTTGGTCTCATAGTGGGGGATTTTTGAGAATTTAGATTCAAATTGGGAATCTGAGTGTCAGAACATATTTATAATAAATTTTATTGATTTGGTCAAAGGCATGGGGGATTCCTAGATTTCTTTAATTAATAATGGATAAGGGCTAGTTTAATGGCTCGAGTATGTGAAAATGTTAATTTGGTCCTAGGGGGACCTTAGAAGTGATGGAATTAGTTGGTAATCAAACCATGGGAATTTTATATACTTGAGAGGTGATTTAAAATGATAGTTTAGTAACTAGGATGTTAGAGAATCCCTGGGGGTTTTGAAGCCAATGTGGAAGTATTTGGAATGATTTTCAGTATGTTTTAGTTATGGATAATATTCTATTTTTTCTCTAAGTTAAGAACATAACATAAAAAAAGGAGGAGAGAAAATTATCTTAAAAATGGAAGAAAATATATTATATATGAAAATTTTCCAACGTGTAAAATGTTATTTATTAAAAATTTATATCACATACGGTTTTCCCAAAAGGGAAAAAACTTACGCTCAAAAAAAGGTATGCATGGTTTTATAGATAATGGAAAAACCTTACATATTGAGGAATATTTTATGTATGAATATTTTACCTAATGTAAATATCATACATGTGAAAAACTATATTACATATCTATATTACATAATTAAAATATCTAACACATGGAAATCATGTTACGTATTGGATATTTCACTATGGAAAATATCATACTTAATGAAAATATATTTCATATCACATTTTCTAATTGAAATTTATTACATATCAAAATTTCACTATTTAAAATATATTATGTAAGATGAATTATATTATTCATGTTTTGAAAATATAATATATTTTGAAAATTTTAAAGGAAAATTTCATATTAATGATGAATATATTATGTTTGAAAACAATATTTTATGTATGGTATTCTTCACAAGTAAAAAACATTACACATTGCTTAAATATGATTTTCATGTGTTAAGAATGTTATATATTTTTTGGTCTTAAAAGGGGAAAACATAGATTTTAGATAATATGCTATTAATTTATTTTTACTTAATGATAAAACATTATGTATTGATGAATTTTATTACACATTAAGAGAAATAAGTCACATATTATATATAATATTATGTATGATGTTTTTTAAAAGGGAAAACCCTTATTTATGTGGTAAATATTTTATGTTTGATGTTTTTCAAAGGATAAACCTTTTACAATGTCAAAACAATCACGTTTGAGGATTTGGTTAAGGTAAAATCCAAATGCATGAAAACATATATTATATATAGAGGAATACTATCATGTTAAGTTATTTCAAAAGGGAAAAACCATACATATAATATATATATATATTATGTATGTAATAAAAACATTATGCATCAGTTAACATGTTACATATGAATTTTCACAATGGAAAAAAACATACACATGAGTCTACCTAATTAGAAACCTTACGTACCATTTTAAAAAACTTATGTAAAGAGGTTTCTCTTTAGGAAAATATATTAAATGAAAAAAATGAATTTTGGGTATTTTAAATCATGAGGGGGGGATCCTTCTCTTGTACAACAATGTATCTTCCCCTTCACACCTCAAACGATCCCCTTCTCTTCCAAGATGGGTTCTACTTAATTTTTTCAATGTAATGAAGTATCATTTTATTTTAGAGACTTCTTTTGGTAAATATAACACTATTTATCAATTCTATCTTGGACTCTCCCCATCACCCCACTACTGATTATTGGAGTTGGTGTCCGAGAAAAAACTATATGTTCTTTTGATTTCATTAATATTCATATAATTCAATATTAATTAAAATATATATTTACATATCATTCATTGTTCGGTATTACTTTAATGTAATAATGTGCTAGAGCATTTTTCTAATTGAAAATGGAAAAATAGTTCCCCACTATTATGAGAACCTTAAAATTCTAGTAAGACATTCTTAAACATTGTTCTATGATTGGATAAAATTCTATGATGGGGAACATAGTATGATGACAATTATGTGTAAGTACTTGTAACTATATAATACTTCATCTCATGAAGTTTTCATTTTTTAGTCTCCAATATGAGATATTATGAGAACAAATCCCCCAAAAGGAATTCCACAAGTTCATATATCAATGGATATTCCTATATGAGATCATGTGTAATGATCCATAGACTTTATGGTTATTATTTATGAATATCATGACTCATGAACTTATATTTATTGCTATAAAAAATTATTCTATAGTTCATGGAGAATTTGTGTACATTGGGTGTGTCATGAATAACTTGTGATTAATTAATAATTCAAGAAAGGATATTTACCTTCCATATTTATGGAAGTTAATATCCAATCCATTTCAATGTAGTAGAAGCATCACATTAAATTCCATGAACATGGTTTAATGATGAGTTTATTTTAGATATTAGAATAAAGACATATCAATGATATAGGTTGATGAAATGGGTGTGCAAAATTATTATTGAGATATTATTAAAAATCGATTATATTACATAGTGAGCGCTCGTGTGTGGTCATTGACGTTATGACATCAACTTCTGTCCCTTGGGGGGCCTTGACCCATTTCTAGACCACAATAATATAGTTTAAGAAATTCCACCTAATACCATGGAGAAAGAATCCAAGAGGGTTACCCAATAAGTGTTTTGATTGATTTCTATTAAATTCAATTTGAATTTAATGATTGGAATAAATTTTATTCACTACGGGAAAATCCGGGTTTAGCGGAGGTTTTGTGGCGGTGGTTCACAAAACCGCCGCTAAACGTTTTCGCCGAAAGGTTTCGCGGTGGTTTTTAATAAACCGCCGTGAAACCCGTATTTTTTTTAACAATCTCGACCCTTCCCCCCCCACCCCGATCGTTCCCCCAAACCCCCGCCCTCCCTTATTCCCCGAACCCCCCCGAACCCCCCCGACGACCCGCAACCCTCGACCTCCACCGTCCGGCGACCCCTACCATCCGGCGACCCGTGACCTTCGGTGACCCCGCGACCTCCATCTCCGGCGACCCCGTGACCTCCATCTCCGGCGACGCGTCTTTTCCAGGTATGTATCCATTTAACTAGGTTTGAAATATAGATTATTTTGATGGAACCTGAAATATTTTTATGATTATGATCATGTAACAATAAATTTCTTAAACGATCATATTAATATATCTTGTAATATGTGTCCTATCAAAAAATTTCACAATCCATTCCCACTTGGATCATATTCTATATTTTTGGACCAACTAACATGGGTCTGGATTTTTAATGCATTTAGTAATTTAGTTTGGAAACAATGTTCTAAGAATAATATTTACACAAGATATTTTCAGATAATCTATATAGAAACTATAATGATCTATAACCAAAATTCTATATCACTATTTATTCCATCTATATTAAAATTTTAATTAGTTTCTTAGTACTGTATAGATGAATGAACACTTTTAGTGCACATATAAGTCACTAATGATTGAGTGTCAACAATTATGAAATTTTCTACCTCAAAATATCTTAGAGTGAATATGTCTTATGTTTAGGGACGGAATTATGATTTTTCAACAATTTATTCTCTATTTGGTCTTATATGTGAACGAATAAAATTTTAATTTACTATTTAATTTTACTGATTTTTTCATTAGATCATTGGAATGATTTAGATAGGTAACACAAGTCATGTTGTTTTCATTTTCTATCAAGATGGGGGGATAACTATATTAACAAAGGGAGTTTATTTTTAATTGAAAAGAATCAACGAAGGAGATTAGAGTTCAGAGTATTGTTCAGTTATATTCTTTATCAACAAATAGTAATGTCAATACAACATCCAATGTAATTAATGAAATTTTGAAATTGAGAGTGATGAAGAAAGGTTCCTACCAAATAAAGAAAATCATTTTTCCACACTCTCATTGTTTAATGTTTCTAGATGATACCAAATTGAAGGTTGATAATCTATTAAAGAGTTATTGAGCATGTTAAATGTTTAAATAATCAAGTAAATGATCTTATAACATGTATTGAGAGGTTTGGGGAATTCATGGGATGGTTTAGTTTGACTCAGATTTACCTTGAATAATTTAGGAATTCATTAGAGAATTCATAAATATAGGATGTATTAGATTACATATAATTCATTTATACCATCTCAATACGTTTCAATTACTCTCAATGAATGTGTTTTTGTTCATTGTGTGATTCATTAATTTTAAGTCATTGATAATATACCAATTCATGAGGTATGTGTGAGTGAATATTTTTAATGTAATTATCATTTCAAGATATATAATTTTTTTCTATGTGTATGTGTGAAATACACCTCAATTAGCGTGTTTCTCAAAAATAAACATTGAAATGTGATAATAAAAATTTATCCTACATGTAAAATTTGTAAGCGTATTCTTAGTATCTATATTTTGGTGTTAAACCAGTAGGCGTATGTTCTACCAAAACTCAATGTACATGTGAAATGACGATCATGATTTTCATTTCATAATTGGAATAAACTGGTAATATTAATATCCATATAAAGGTCATATATACCTATACAAAGTTTATCAACATTTACTTAAATATAATCTGGAATTATGTAATGGTAACCCATGACTTATTCATGATAATTAATGTTTATATGGACATATTAATGGGTTACAAAAATTGAATAGATCCTATGTAAATTTATTTCTATTTATAAGAATTTTATTAATTTGGATGAAAGTGACCGTTTGATGATGCATGTTATGTATGTTCATGATAAATAGATTTTGAACCAACTTATGGATATCATTCAAGAATGAGTTTATTATCATCAAGATGATGTAGAATAAGATCAACTTATTATGAAATTTTACGATCAATGAATATTGATGAAAATTTATAATAAAGTGTACGATCAATGAATATTGATTGATAAATTTTTACATCATTCTAATGTATATAATATGAAATATTGTGGGAACCCATGAATTGGTATTCTATATTAGTGATTTTGGATGGATGTTATAAATACCGACTGGTATCCCATTTCTAGATATGGAAAATAAAATAAAACATTTAATTGAGATGACCAAGCATGTGAGTATATGAGATGTTCAGGAAAGTTGTAGTATTTTTTATGAGGGTGTGGAAGTAATCTGAGTGGACCAATGTATCTCATTAATGTAGTGGGGATAGAAATTTTTTGAGGAAACATAAATGTGTGATTTATAGTGTTATGATAATTGTGTAACTCGATATTCTTACTGCTCCTCAATGAGGTGTTCACACTATCTCCTAGGGACTAGACTTGTTTGGTTTGTCTGGGCATGCTAAGTAAGTGGTAAATGTGATCAATGAATCATATTTATTATATTATGAATACTTTATGATCAATGGGTCATCTTTATTATATTATGATTCTGCAATCTTACACCATCGTATATTTTGTGTAGGCACATTGTGATATACATGGATAAAAGCTGGATCACATTACCGAGGAAAACACCTCAGTATGTTAAGGGTTTGAATGAGTTTTTAGATTTTGCGATTTCTAATCAATCCATTGAAGGGAGAATAAGATTTTCATGTCTTAAATGTAAATTTAGAACATGGTTGAAGAGAGATGAAGTTTATTAAAATTTAATACTGAAGTAATTCCCTGGTCAATATTTGTGTTGGAATTGGCATGGAGAATGGAACAATACAGAAAGATTGAGCACTGATGTTAATCCACAGAATGAGGTCCCAAGTTCATCAACAATGGAAAATTAAATGCAAAACCTCATAAATGATGCATTCGGCACTGCAAGACACCACTATCAGCATCAAAACATATCAGAACAACCAGAAGAGGGTGCTACAAATTTCAATGTGACAAGTGATGTTTTTGAGACTGTAACACAAGTAAATCAATATTGGAAACCAATGCAAACAGCCATGTTTAATGGATATCACTAGATCAAGATGGTTTTCTGAGGTTATTTTCATGATCATTAATAGTTTTTATGAGGCACGTAACCACATCACATGAAAACCAATGCAACTCCCTTCCCATGAAGCTTCCCTCTTTTCTAACTTTTATTTTATGAACATATTGGGAGATTGTTAGATGACATGTCATATGATAAAAAAGAATAATCAGAGGGGTTTTACATGATTAATTGGGCTATTTTATGGGGCTTCACATGATCAGGAACAGATCACATGAATTGCATAACCCCTTTGCATGATGTTCCTAGGGTCATGTGATCATGAGCCTCATTGAAGTTCACATGGTCCTTGTGACCTAGGTGATTAATATATATGTATACATGCTAGAATTTTCTTTCCTTTGGGTATATATTGATACCTATGATTTGGGTATTTATTTGTTCCTAAAATATACAATGCTCATTTGGCTAGCGTCAAAAAATGCCCCCCACCACAAAAGTGATGTTCGAAGGAACAAGGACTCAGTTATGAGGTAGGAAATGACTTCATGAGTCTCTTATGATTTCTCTGGTTGGAATTCAAAACATCTTTTGTTCTTCTATAAGTCCATTCATATTCCTTGAGGTTCCCTATAAATAGGGGGTGAGAGGCTGGTCATTTGATCGGTGACATGAAGCTCCATAGCTCTCAAAACCTCCTCTCTCGTGCGATTGTTTTGCAAAACAACTTTGCATGACCTCATCACAAGAACCATACAAGAGACCTAATCATGTGATCATGTCACTTGACCTCTTTGTGTGATCACCTTGTCTAAATATCTCACTTAATCAATCCATGAACTAATCAATGGTAATTTATTTGAACTTTGATGCACACCCTTGGCCATTAGTCTATCTTATGTGATTTGGTTGTATCTTGATGATTTTTTCATGATCTACTAATCTTTATGTGATTCATGTGACCTTCACATGGTAACATGATTATATGTATTAAGAAAAATCATGTGATCAAAAGATGTTTTATGGGTTATGTGATTTTCGTGACCTAGAATGGATCATGTGGTCCACGTAATGTTTTCCATGTTATGCACTTATTTTGTTTGATTAGCACAACTGATTCTCTCTTAATGGTTACATATATTCTAATATATTCTCTATTATCTTTAAATATGTCCTCTATTTCTCAAATGTCTTCTTATGTGGTAGACTGGAGAGACATTATTTCCTGGAACCATAATGTCAATCATCGATACAAATTATTTTATAACAATGATGTTTTAAAGGTTCTTATTCTGACTGAACATCAACCCATTTAATCCTCGTTCCTCCTCCTTATAGAACAAACGACTAGTAGTGATCCCTCCCCTCTCTTCTTTGGCACATTTTGATCCATACACTTTAATCCTTTATGGAATCAAATATTTTCAAGTTTTATCATCTCTAAACTATAAGTATAAATCCATGTGACCCCCAATCTCTTGTTTCATTTGATGTTATCTTGTGTTTCATTCTAAATCCATAATTTTAGGTATTTTGTATGCTTTAGGTATTCTTATTGAATTGGATCAACTTTTTCATCAACATTAAATGAAAGGGTGTTTATAAATATTGTGTAGGTGGTGCATAAATTTTCTCCTTATTATATATATGTTGTATGTGTTGTTTGATGCACACGTGTAGAAGGGAAGGTAATAATGGATCAGGATGGAACAAAATTAGATTTCCTCATAGATGAGATTCAGGAAAGGTTTTTTAGGGCTGTGTAAGGTCCTCTAGTTTATAATTATTAATCATGTACATCCATGAATTAAATTGAAATTGGTGTTAGAACTTGGAATGATAACCAAGAGGGGTATGTATTAATGTAAAATGATAATATCCTAAAAGTTATTTAAAGAAATTCCTCAATGATGGTGAATTATATACAACATAATTGATAGTGGAGATCTTATCCAAGTAAGAGTGACTTAAGTAAAATGATGTATATTTTTGGTTGGGTGTAATTAAATTCTTGTTATTACTTGGTGCTTTAGTTGGGTTTCATTCCAATGATGTTTCTATATTGTTAATTAGGTTTGGCATAATGCTAACCATTTCTTTGGCATGCTATATAGGTTGGATATTTTTTAACCATGTTGAACACTTTATAATAAGTTGTATAATATTCCAACTATCATTCTTATTGGTATATGGGTTGGGTGTGATTCCAACCAAATTTTTGTGGTTATGTAGGTTATACATGATTCTGACAATTTATCTTGGTTTTTACATAGATTGGGCATAATTCCAAATATTCCTATGACTTCTTATATGGGTTGGGTGCAATTAAAACTAGTGTTCTTGTTAGTTACATGAGTTTAATGTAATTCCAACTATTGTTATTATTTATTATATGGGTTGGGTGTAATGTTAACCATTTTTATCTTCATGTATATATGTTGGGTGTAACACCAAACCTTCTCTTCTTTGATAGTTGTGTTGGGTGTGATTAAAACCATGAATGTTTTTAGTACATGTGTTGGTAGTGATGTTAAACATGTTGGGTGTAACACCAAACCTTCTCTTCTTTGATAGTTGTGCATGCTATTCATCATTACGAGGAGACATATATTTTTTAGTTTATCATGTACCATAAACCATAATTCCATAGTGAGTTGATTAGCTGATGGTTTCTAGGAACCTAAACTATTTATCTAGCCCATGGTGAGGTAGAAATTGGCCTATGAAATATTTTTAAGCTTGGGGGAATACTTCTATTAGTGGAAACATATGATGAATTCCTTCCCATTGAGAATGTTTGGCATGATAAATGGTTTCTTGTTTGTTTTTTTTCAGGGTAGTGGTGCAGTATAAGAAGAAATTCTATTTTTTTTTCGGGTCAGTATTTCACGGCGGTTTTAACCGCTGCTAATGTTTTACCACTTATACATTTAGCGGTGGTTTAAACCGCCACTAAATGTAATCGGAAATACACTTAGCGGCGGTTAAAACCGCCGCAAAATCACGTCGGAATTAGAGGCGGTTTTAACCGCCGCTAAGCAGGTGCATGACACGCCTGAATTTCGCGGCGATTATAGCCACTGCTAATTAAATATCCCTTAAAACCGCCGCTAAATTTACCAAAAACCGCCACGAAATGAGGTACTACGATGATTTTCTTTGACCGCCGTGAAATGCATAAAACCGCCGCTAATAGATTGACGACGCCAAGTTTAGAGACAGTTTTTATAAACCGCCGCGAAACCATATAGCGGCGGTTTAAACCGCCACTAAATGAAAAAAAAAAACCCGCCGCTAATAGGCGGTTTTCCTGTAGTGATTCTCCAAACCAATGAATAATTTTATTCGGGATTTATTAATAATATAAATTTAATAAATATTTATTCAGAATTACATTATCAAATTATTTTTAGATATAAAATTAATTTATTGTATGAATAAATATTTATTCATATATTTGAAAAATGTCAAGGCGGACTAGAGGGCCAAGATTATGTCAGATGATAAACATTAATTTTCAAGATGGTAAAGTCATATTTATTATTGTGCTCATTATGGCACGACATGAGAAAATAATAATAATAATATTATTACATGTAATGGGGTCATATAATATTTAATATATTATTTATGGGCCATTATGAAATTAAATAATATTTTAACCTTAACCCTATCTCTATAAATAGATGACCATGTATATTGTTTATAGACTAATCATAAAAGTGTATTGTTGTGCATATTAAAAACATGATCTATCTCTCAAGACTGAAGAATGCTCAATAGATTATCGTTCCTACTGTGTCTCAAGAATGAGAGATGCAAGGATGACTCTTCAATCTAAAAGGAATAATCACAATGATTAATATAAATACCACAAGATGATTGGTCTACCATTATACTACCTAAAAATCCATTAGTGTTGTTTGAAGATAATAAGAGCAAGTGTGGATCACTACTAGATGGATTCTATACTTGGATCCAACAAATGCAATGATGGATGAATGGAAATGGTTTTATATGATCAAAAACTTCATTAATGAATGATCTCAATACTTAGATATTATATTTTTCAATCTATTTAAATTAATTATAAATCTATTAAGAAAATATCCTCACGTGGTCCTGGAGACCAACATTGTCAAATATTATTTTGAAAAATTTCATTGGTCATGACGTTTACATTGTGTAAAATATATGAATGATCTATCAACCCCAAAAATTACCAATTTAGGATCAACCTAGATAAGAAGTTCCTCTTTTCCTAGAAACAACACTAATTTAAAGCGACGTGACTAGGGTTTGGGTGATGACTCCACTAGAGCATGGTGTAGTTATCTCAATATAAAGGGTTTTTACTAAGATTAGAAAACTATATCATAAGCAGATGATATTTCTAGTTTTATGTAAATTCAAAGAGGCATTTCACTACCTTGAATTTATTTAGGGTTCCATATTTTTTTGTAAAAAAAGGAGGTATGAATCTAAATCATAATTTATATTTTTTTGTATATTAAATGTCCAAGTAGATTCTAGGGGTGGCATGCACCCATTTTCTTAATGATTGAAGCCACATAAGATTACCAATGAGTAATTTCACGATTATAACCTAAATATTAATGTTGGGAATTAATATTGGAATAATGTTTAAATTAATTAAAGTTATTTTATAATTCATTTAGATGATGAATTGATAGAATTAGGGTCGTGTGTTAATGCATGGTGGATGAATATTCTTTGAAGAGATTTGGAGAGGGTGATCATGGTCACTTTAAATTGAGGTAGGTGGTCCCTTGAACATCTCCCAAGGTTTATTCATTATTTACGTAGAATGAGATATGTGTTATCAGCACTTTTGTTTGATTGAAATTTAGTTTAAATGTGAATTGTATCCCTTTAATATTTTTTGGGACATATAAAGTGTATATGTCCAGGATGAATGCTCGAAACTAGTTTAGTGCCTCGATTGCTGATGGTTAAGGTCATGATCATAAATACATGAAATGTGATATATAAACCCTATAAGGGTATAAATGAAGTGAATTATAATGAAATAACATGTGATAATTGGAAAAGTCACGTAAGATGGCCGGTCACAAGGTGAGGTACAACAAAACATTCAGAATAACTCTCATGTATTACAAAAACAAGGGAAAAACCAGAGTACAATTCATAAAAGACATACATCTATGAGAGCTATAAAGTCAAAACCAATAAGTTCTGAAAAAAAAAGGTAAATAAGACTTTCTCATCAATGAGCCTTTATGTGACAGTCTGTCACCACCAAAATGTCAAACTACAAAGGTGATGATAATGAGGAGAAGTCGGTGAACTACATGTCACCCTTCCCATTACCTATGTCCTACAAAACCACATATAAAAATTCTGAATGGCCAAAGTAGGGTCTGATAATAAGGCCGGTAGGATTTCACCCAATAATCTATATAATGTCTAAAACCAAGAATGAATTATCTCAAGATTTAAAAGGAAATATAATTTAATTTTTTTATAAAATAAAACCATTTTTTTTAATCATCCTTTGGTTTCCATAAAGAATTTCATAATGAGATAATAAGGAATGTGACAATTAATTGTGAGATAATAAAAAATCATAATAAAAAACAACCATGGATACACCAAAAGATAAACATGTGAGTAAATTACCATGAAATGATCCATCATTTCTTCTCTAGCCTATGAAAATAAATACCATACATAAAATAATACTAAATAAGGAATATATTGGATCCAACACAATATTTTTTCCCATAACAGTCTATCAGTATAAAAAATCCTTTGGTGGCATTAAATAAACTTAAGTGACATGTCCATTTCTCAATGCACCTAAGGTTACAAATGTGTTATTAATATCAAAACCATTTTAAAACCTTTATAACATTTTATAAATCATTTTCAAATCAAATAATTACTGCTTTCATACTGGAAAATACATTTAAGATTCAAAAATATTTTAAGGAAAACCCCCTTTAAAAATATGGATATCAGGAAATCATATCCATTTTGATATCAATCCAAAATTCTTTATAAAATAAACCAAATTTATTTTGTATTAACCAAAATAAATTCATGTGTTCAAAACTTTGTATAGAGTCACAAAACATAAGAACAAGGAGGAAACACCACAAATTGATCTTCCAAATATAGTGGTTGAATCCTATCAAGAAGGGCTTAAAAGGTCTAAAAAGAGTTCAATATGGTGCCTAAAGGTCTTGTGGTAAATGTAAATATAGTGGAAATTCATAGGGGTTTGTAAAAATTTATATCCAAACATTAAAATAGAGGACCAAAACGCACCATTTTAGACCATGTTGCACCAACACGCATTATGACATTGGATTCTACATCAATGGTGTAGAACATGATGATATAAGAGGGAATATTAATCATATAAATCTATTAATGACACAATTTAAATTATCCAACTAGCCTCTAAAATCCATCCCACAGACCTCTCTAGATCATATTATCCCAAGGGAATGTCCACACCACAAACAGACACACCAAATCGAATGAGTGTCAGATTTGGCCAAACCTACCAAATCCTTCCCTTGGAAACTATACTGTAACCTATTACCACCATACTTAGCTATGAAAAATTTGGTAGTGGAATATAAAATCCTCCCTCTAGGGAACTACATGATCGCCCGCTGGTCCATACCGTAGCTAGCAAGCCTTATGCCACTGTTTTCACCACCATGGTACAACCCCTATAGATAATTATGTAAAAATACATGTTACTCCTAAAAATCCATTGGATTTGACCACCAAACCATAAGAATTAAAATATATCCTAAAAAAATTAGTGGGTTTCCCAAATCTCCCAACCTTAAAATCATTATGTCCCCATAAAGTCTGCAATATTTCATACTCAAAAATGGAAAAGGCCACTACTACCCCATCAAAAATCCTCCTCCCATATTTCATGGCTATACCATCTACATTCCATAATATATTGACTAGGTGGATTGTGTTACCCAAAAAACCTTTTCTCAATGATCCATAATCTGAATTGGTTTCTCAACAATGGGGGTGTCGACCTCAAGATCAACATCCTCCCATTCAATCACATACGAAGAATCAAGTTGATACCTTATAATCCATGAAACATGTAACACATAACTTATCAATGCAAAATGATATGGTAAGTATAATTGATATGATAACATTATAAGTCACCCCATGATATCAGCGGGTCTAAAAAACATTGTTTCCAAGGATCCAGTTGATACCTCCAACCCTTGGACACTATAAGGTAACCACCTACCACCATGTACTACTATACAATATTTTGAAGTGCCACATAAAATACTCCCTAAATGGAACTTCACAACATCCCACTTGTACACACTATAGACAAAAATCCCTATGCTATAGTATGAACCTCCACATAGGAACCCCTATATATAATTAGGTAAAAATAACATTTACTACTTAAGATTCATATGACTGGACTATCAACCATTAAGCATTAACATAGAGCATACCAAAAACTGGCGGGTGCAACAATTCTACACACATTAATAACATTCTTCCCTCAGAATGTTTCAATGATTTCAGACTCACAAAAGGAGAAGGTGACTTCTACCTTATCAATAGATCCTTCTCCAATGTCTCATGGTTATCCCATTCCCACTTCTATAGTACTTTGACTTGGTGTATTTTTTTACCCCATATCACATTTTGCAGATGATCCATAATCTAAATTGGTTGCTCAAACATGGTGGTATCGAGCTCAAGATCAACATCCTCCCATTCAATCACATGAGAAGGATCCATTTGATGCCTCCTAATTTTGGAAACATGGAACACATCATGTATCAATGTCAAATGTCATGGTATGTCCAACTTATATTCCACCTTTCAAAGTCACCCAATAATATTAAAGGTTCTAAAAAACCATGGTGCCAACTTACCTTGCTTACCCAACTGACATTGTTCCAAGGGAGGTGAAACTTGAAGAAAATCACGGTCACTAGCCAAAAAATCTGAGGCTGATGATGATAATATTCATTGGATTTTGGAAAAATATGCTCAATGAACAATCTATTCTAGATCAAATGAACATTTTACATCATCTCTTGAACAAGGCTTAGTCCAATCAAGGATCACTCTCCCAAATATTCCCAGCATAGGGGATACCTACATGGCCTACCATATAGTGTTTCAATGGGTTAAATATTAATTGAATCATAATAAATATTATTATAGGAAAATATAACCGGGGGAAAATTCTTTTAACCTGAACCATGAAAATCAAGCATGCATGCCTGGAGAGTATCCTCAAGGACCTAAATAGCTATCTTTATTTTCACATCCATATGTGGATGATACACCATGTATAACATCAACGAGGAACACATAGCCTTCTGAAAACCTCTCCAAAATATGGATGTGAAATTTAAGTAGCTTTTATGAATAATCACATAGGGAACCCCACGAAGTATCACAACCACTCAGACATACAGGTGCTCAAGATGTTCCACATTCTCTATCTCTTTGATAGGAAGGAAATGAAAAGATTTCATAAGATTTTCAATTGACACTAAAATCACATAATTACTACTTGGATTCCATAGTAATCCAATGAAAAAGTGCATGGAAATGTTGTCACACTTTTATTCCCGAATGGGTAAGGGTGGTAATAAACCAACATGCCTTTGGTGATCCACCTTAATTCTATGACAAGGAACCATGAAATGAAATATACAATTGACCGACTCATCCTCAGCCACCAATACCAATGTCTCCAATAATAATACATTCTATAATTATTATGGTGAATAGACTAATAATAATGTTTTCCACTATCCATCAATTCCTTCCTCATTGATATCGAAAAAACCAACCTTCTTTGGAAACAGTAAAAACCAATGGGAGGCCGAGACCACTCACCCGAGGTCTCTCCACCATTTAGGATTTTACTAATTAACAATAAATGGGTTTATTCTATCTACTCTATCTAAAATCAATCATCAAATAATGTTTCATCCTTTATAGAATCCAAGAACACCTAAACAATATCCTCTTCCACCCCCAAGATAATTTTATATAAAAAACTCATTAGAGACCACTCCTCCAATGAATCCTTCACAACATGAGTTGGTGATATTCTTCTCAATGAATTAGGGACCAAATTTCCCCTCCCGATATTATAATTAATGTAAAAAATCAATGGTCTAAAGAAACTCAACCCAGAATCTCTGTCAAATGTTTTGGTCTTTTTGTGTGAAAATTTAATTTATGCCATTTTGATCAGAATATACTATAAACTTCTCCTGAAAGATAAAGTGATGACACATTTTGAGTGCATGAATAACCACTTAAAAATCAAGATCATGGGTTGGGAAGTTATTCTAACGAGGGTTAAACTAGAAAGAGATACCAATTTATTTCCTAGTATTAATACACACACCAAAACTGTGCAAGAATCATAATAGAAAAGATTCTAACCCAAAACCTATTAAGAAATAATAAAAATTGGATCTAAATTCAACCTCACCCTTAGTTAATAAAAAGATATATAACATTTTTCATTCCACTGATACCTAACATCCTTGTGGGTTAATGATGTCATTAGAGATATGAGCTTGAAAAATTCCTAGAAAAACCTTCCATAATAACCCGCTAAACCAAAAAATCAACATATCTCAAGATTTTTTTTGGATTCTTCTAGGGAATTATGACCTAGATATTTTTACGATCCATTGAGATTCAGATATCAAATATAACATGCCCAAAATTTCACTTACTAGATCCAAAACTCACATTTGGTAAGCATACCATACATATGATGTTTTCTTGCGGTTTTAAGGATGATATAAAAATGATCGATGTGTTCCTCCTATAACATTGAGTACAATAAAATATCATCCATGGACAAAACCATAAAAGTTTACAAGAGAAAAAGATCCAGTTAATCAATTCCCTAATGATCGTAGGTGCATTAGTGTGACCAAATGGAATGACTAGGAACTCGAAATTTACATACCAGCTCCTAAATGATTTCATAGGTATATCCTCTTCCCCGAATCTCAATTAGTAGTACCTTGACCGAAGGTTAATCATTGGAAACCAACGGGACACATTAAGATGATTAAAAATATCATCAATCTAAGTCAAGGGATACATGTTCTTCACATTCACCAAGTTTATATTTTGACAGTCAATGAATAGTATGAGGCTCTTATCCAGATTCATAGAAAAGAGGATAGGTGACCTAAGCTGACATGATAGGATGGATAAATCCAAAAGCTTCATGATCATCAATATGGAATTTATGTTCCATAAACTTAATAGGTTCCCTTAAATAAGATGGAATATAAATGTTCATCATACCCTGAAGAAGGACAATAGTGAATTCAACCTATCTCCATGGTGGTAAACTAGAAAAATTATATGGAAGGACCTTGGGGTAGTCACACATCACTGTAGGAATTTTATTACTCAAACGAGAGTCAATGATATTAAGGAACACATCTAACAACTAGTATGTGATCATTGAAACATATGGATCAATAAGATTCACTATCCAAGATCATGAATCCCATCCACCTAATAAGACATGTGAGACTCCATTATAATATAGAAAATTAATTCATTGATGATAAAAGTCGATCTAGTCCATAACATAGATAATCCAATCCATGATAATAATTAGGTTAAAGATATCAGGATCAAGAACAATGAAATCCCACACCACCTGAAATACATCCTACATATCCTAATAGTAAATACATTTAAATTCTTATTCATACACCATTCGTAAAGGTGTAGAAAGATCCAAAAGAATGAAATAAGCTCTGAATGAAATATAAAAACTTCAATATACATTAATGATATAAAATAATGAGTATCACCTATATCAAACAAATTTGGCACCATAAAAGTTGAAATAAACACCACAAATCTAAGAGTTTCCAAACTCACATCAGATTCCTCTAGTACATAATCTTTTGTATAAAGACATTTAGACTTATCTCCTCCCTAATAATTCATAGAAAACTGAACACCCCCCTTAAGATAGGGATAATTCCCACCACCCATGGAAGCATCTGAACAAACCTGCAAATCCTTGGTGATAGTGGATCTGACCTTAATTCCTTGGGACATCCTCCCAAAAAAATCAATCATATGACCATATTTTATACAATGATGAAATGTTCAAGGAACTTCTACACAATTGGGCTTTAAATGACTAGACATTTCACACTGTTTGCACACAAGTCACTACTATCCTGATGAATCCCCTAATACTAGTCCTAAATTAAAATTTCTTCCACTATGATTCATTTTCAAGCAAGAAGACACAACCTCAATAATAGCCACAACAACTAAATATCCACTCAAACATGTTTCCCAATCTATGCCGACCTTAGCCACACTTTCTTTATCGACTACCTCCACAAATGACGAGAGGGAGATGAAAATAAGTATTGACTGAATATCATCCCTAATTCCCATCTCTAACTTCTAATCATTAAGGTAATAATTGGTAGCTATATTTGGTTTTATGTTCACTAAGTTAGAGAAATAGTTGGAAAACTCTAATATTGTACACTCAACATACTCCATGGTCATAAATTTCTGGTTCTTAGACACATGTAATATCTCATGATAAAACTTTTGGTTGAATATTTTCTTGAAAGAAGTCTAGGTTATATCCTTGTGAAAAATAGCTTGCACAATAGAGTCCCAATATATCCTCCATAGTTCCTCAGGCATATACATGTAAAAAAATCACCTTATAGTCCTCTTGAGTTTTTAGAAGTTTTAAGAGTCTCTCAATCTGCTCATACAAATGCTCAAATTCTTGGGGTCATTTATTTCCACAAAGATGGTCAGATTATTCCTGGTAAACATTGAGATATGATCCACCATCTATCCCAGGTCCCCAACCCCTGCATGACCTAGGTTCTATGTTTTTTAGATAACAACTTCCACTAAGGAAGGATCAACTAGCGTACTCACCTGCCGAACTTTTCTCAAATATCCCTCACTCAAATTTTGAAAAGATATTCATAGTGAAACTTTTTAATAACCCCAAGATAATAAAAAATGTTCTTAAGATAAGTTTAAAAATCAAGATACCAAGTTTTAGAATTCATATAAATTCCATTAAACAAAATGAATTTAATGAAATTATGAATTATGAAAATGAAGGAAAATTCTGTAAAATGGAACATGATAATGTTAAAAAAATAACATCTAGTTTATTAAAATAAAATGAAATATGAAGTCTCAAGAATGGAAAAAATTCCCTGTCTACCCATGTTAACTCGAGTTTAGACATGTAATTGTGCGTGCCAGGTACACTCCAACACACACTGCCCAAATTCTGATGGTCCAAACTCCTGTCTACCAATGACATTGAACCAAACCCTGGAAGTGTGATAAAAGTTTAGGCTGGGTAACCTATATGATACAAATTTGTAACAAACAAACCAGTGTCAATTGGACAAGTTAGCCAAGATGGCCTATCACATGGTGAGGTGCAGCAAAACATACAGAACTAGTATCATGTATAAAAAAACAAGGAATCAAAAAAAGTAAAATGTGGAAGAAATATATATATCCATTAGAACTAAAAAGTCAAACCTAAAAAGGGTTGAACCAATAGGGAAACAAGACATTATCCTTATTGAACCTCCATGTGACCATCTATCACCACCAAACTATCCCACTATAATGGTGAAAATAACCAGGAGAAGTCATGGAACTACATAATTCCCTTCCCTTTACTTGATTACTATAAAACCACATCTAGAAATTCCCAAAGGCCAAATTAGTGTGTGAGGTAAATCCCAATAGTATTTCACCAAATAATATATTCAAAATCTAAAACCAATAATTGAATAGTTATAGCTTGAAAAAAATCTTTTTTACATAAAATTTCATAAAAAAACATTTTTTAAAATCATCATTTGGTTTCCATAAATCCTTGAAAATTAACATAATAATCAATATGACAAGAACATATTAAATAGTACAAAATCATAGTAAAAACAACCGTTGATAAAATATAAGATAAGAATGTGAAAAAATAACCATGAAGTGTTCCATGATGTGAAAAACTAAGTATCAAAAAAATCATAATATTGGGTCTCTAACCTAAGGGAATACATAATAGAAATAAAAGAACCCCAAACTGGGAAATTTTTTGATTCAACATGATATTGATTCCCATAACAATCAGTTAATATAAAAAAACCTCTAGTGTGATTACAGACACTAAATTGATATATCCATTTCCCAATTCACCCAAGGTTACTAATGTTCCAATCTTTTAAAAACAATTTAAAATCATTTTCAGGTTTTATTAATCATTTTTATAGTGATGTATTATCATTTCCATTCTTGAAAACTAGTTTTTGATTCAAATATTTTTTAAGGAAAACTTCTTTATTAACCTGGATTTCAAGAAACCGTATCCATATTGAATTAAAATATAGTATCTTCATAAAATAAACCAAATGAATTTTACAAGAATATAAATCTATTCATGTGTTAGAACATTTATATAGAAACAAATACCTGAATAATGTGGAGGAAATGCCAAGAGTTGATCTCCCAAATTATGGGGTAAAATATTACCAGGAAAGTATTTTGGGGCCTTCAGAGATCTTTTTGGGGTGCCTAAATTCCAAGAGAGAAGGGTTAAAGATGTTTCAATATGGAGGAATTTCTATATATTTTTAGCTAGACATTTAAATAAAAAACTATGATACATCCTTTCAAACCATGCTTCAACAACCCACATTACGAAATAGGATTCTTGTTCTATAGTGTATAATGGGCTAAAACAAGGGGGACCATGCCACATAGCTCTTTGTCCATGATGCAATCTCCCCTGGATAACTGACCTTAGGAATCCATTCCATAGACCTCACCAGATTCCTTTCTCCTTAGGGGAAGGCCACACAAAAACCTAATACACCACACAGAAATGGTTCCATATTAAGAAGAAAATACTATATCCAAATCTTTTCTACAATGCTAAAACCTCTTTCCTTCACATTGCAGTTGTGCCAAATTTGGCAGTGGTACCCAAAATCATCGCTCTATGGAAATATTCCACAACCCACTGTTCCATACTATAGAAATCATACATTCTATCATAGCATGAACCTCCATGGAAAAACCCCTATAGAAAAATAATGAAAAATCCAAGTTAATATTGAAAATCTCAAATATCAGACTACCAACAATTCAGTATTAAAAGAGAGTGTACCAAAAATAGGTGGGTAGATTATAGGTATGGGTTTCACCCCCCTTCATAATTATATTAGACATAGAATACTATGAGTGTTTAATTTCACGATTATACCATAAATATAAATTTTGGAAATTAATATTGGAATAACTTGTAAATTAATTATAGTTTTTTATAATCCATTTGGATGATGATTTGATGGAGTTATGGATATGTGTTGGTGGATGGTGGATATATAGGCTTATAAGAACATTGTAGAGTTTGATCAAGGTCAATTTAAATTGAGGTAGGTGGTACCATGAACGTATCCCATGATTTATGCGTTGTATATATAGAATGATATATATGGCCTCTCCACTTTAATGAGGCTGACAATCAGTTTGTGAAATAATTTTATCCCTTTTTCATTTTTAGGTGATCTAAATTGTCTTGGGAAAGGATGGATCCTCTACCCCATATTAGTTCCTTGATCACTAATGGATAAGGGTTTGATCATAAATATGTTCGATGTGATATATGAACCATAGAATGATCTTAATGAATTTGAAAAAATATGGTGGATCATGGAATAAGTGTCCTCAAACCCTTCCTTGAAAAGGATAGTGTGTGACTATGAATGATAGGCTCAAGTAAGCCATAATGATACCATGAGATACCTTATAGAATTAGAGAGTAGGGTGAGTGTTCCTTCCCCACTAATATGTGAGATCCAAGTGGGTATACCTTGGGTAGTATATTGTGTATGTTGAGCATGGGAGGAGAAACCTAGGATGATTTTTTTAGTGTGATGACATTTATTCCATCTGTACAGAGTGATGTTGTGGTAGTTTTTTACTATAAGGATAGGGAAGCCCTGATATGATCCAGATGATGCCAATTAACATTTTTTCCTCTGAGTAATGGGATTTGACCCAATAGTTGTAAGAGATATTGAGGAACCCCTAAAAGGTTTTTAGACTATGACACTGACTAAGGTACCTTAGTGGTTTCTTTATCCTTACCTCCATGCATGTGGTGAAGAACATAGATTATCATTACATGGTAGATTCTATCCACCTATTTGTAACTTGAGAGATTATAGGGTGGATTCTCTTCCCTGATTCTGTTAATATAAGATTATATGGTGGTATTCTATTCCCCATAATGTAATATATGAGATTATGCATGGGAATTCTCTACGAATTGCTATATTTTTGGGATTCTAGGTGGGGTAAATCTTCCCACTGATTGCGTGATCTTGAAATTATAGGTTATCCCGATCATCCTCATAATGTTATATATATGATTATGGGTGGGGATACTCTTCCTCCAACTATATTCTTAAGATTCCTGGTGGTGCCTCTCTTCCCCCTGATTGATTGTACAAGAGATTTCATGGTATGTCATTATTTCTCTTGATGTTATATATGAGATTATGGGTCGGGTATCCATTCCCTTTGATTGATTTTTTATAGCACTTCAGGGCATGAATCTCTTCCCTCTAATGTTGTATTTGAGATTATGGGTGGGAAAAAACATCCCCTCGATTGTATGATATGAGCTTCAGGGTTCTCCCACTATTCCACCTATTTTCATTGATCTATGATTATGGGGAGGGATTCTATCCCCCTAGTGTGTTATATATAATTGATTATCTATGTGGGGTTATCTTGCTATGTGATTTCATATATAAAAGAACATATATAAGACTACAAGATGAGATGTCATCTACCTTGATGGTGAAGTTCTATTCTGAGAGATATCTCACTCTAGATGAAGTAGGTATGGTTGAACTCAAGTTCCACATTAGTACCAAAGGATTGATGATGGTTATTTTATTATGTAAATGATTTTATTTATTTATTTTGAGCATATAAATATGTAAATGATATAGTATTGATCCTAGGTTCATGTACGGTAGATTCTTAGTCATACATGATTGAGATAGTGTAGGTCAATAGATATTTAGATAATTGGAAGTGGGGAGGCCCCGATAGGGTAGTAGAGAATCCTGAAATTTTAAATATTTTCTTTTATTTTGTTTATGTGATTAGCCCGGTGGGTGATTAGTTGTGATGTATGCCACTCTACTTTAGAATTACATTTGTTATAGTATGATCTATTTTTATTTATTATGAATACTATGAATATTTTTTATGGATGTAGTTTTGTTACTTTTTGTGCTATTGTTTATTATGAGATGAGGGTATAGTCTCCCTATGGTAACAGACTAGAACCTCCTTGATAGTCAAAATTTGTTTCTGTAAAAGGAGGCACTAACGAGGTTATGTAACCCTCCAATTGTGATATTGATGATCTGTATTAGGATAGGGAATTATAGATAATGTGGAATTAATAGAGGTATAAGTGACATTAACACATGTAATATAGATTATAGTTATCTGTGTTAGCAATGGTGACAATAGGAAGAATGCATAAAATGGATGGAGAGAAGGGAATGTAATGTTTTTCTAGATTTGGGTATATGTTTGTGAAAAGAAAATGACGAGTTTTAATTTTTTATTATATAATATTATATGTTTATTTGAAAAAATCACCATAGATATTAGTTAATGAATTATATATGATAGTTTTTAAATATTAACAGCCAAATATAATTTTTTCCAATAACAACTTGAATAATAAGAATATATGATGGTTTTATTTAAAACCATTATAAATAATAATAAAGGAACCATATATGATGGTTTAGAATAATAAAAACTATCATATATTTCATTAGATATAACTCTCTTATTTTATGAATGTATGATAGTTTTTTATAACAATTTTCATTTAATCTTCAAACAAGGAAATACTATGTGAAATACATGTGATGATTTAAATAGAAATCATCATATATTAGGCATCATTTTTACACATTTATAAATAAATAAAATCATGTTTTAGTAAAAAAATTACATAAATTATTTATATCATGCAAATTATAATCCTATTGTATCATTATTAATTTAGTTCATGTCATGACACACCCACATCGGAACCCATCCGAGGCTGGTAGTAGAGAAATGTGTGACTCACAATGCCTGCCTCTAATTTTCTATGGTTCAGTTACTGGAACTGATAGTAGAAATCAAACATAATAGGAGAAAGTACCTTAATAATCTTTGGAACTATAAAAAATAACAACCAATCAAAACCAACTCCTATATATATATATGTATATAACTGGTATAATCTAAATAATATGAATTTAATGTCGTACCCAGACCAAAGAGTAACCAAAATAAATACTAAAATAAAACCTCTAAATAATCAACTACAATTTCGATGATCAATATATCAATAACTATAAATGTCTATCCCATAAAAAAATATATCCCTTGAATATTTAAAAAATTATATAGAATATATGGATTGGAATATAGGTATAGTCAGTAGGTTAATAATTATAAACTATAAATAAAATATAGAATATGTATACTAAAGGCTAATTGAATATATGGATAAATAGAACCATTATCTATCCAATGTAAACTACCAACCAAACCTCACCAATTATTTCTAACAAAATCTATATATAGGTATAATAATATATCAAATAGGAAAATATATTGAGAAAAGTACAATATACCTGCTTCTTAAATAGAATACTTTCTTTTATATACTAACAACATATGCCCTATCACTATCATACAACCCAAATCCTGATAACCACATTATATATATCACATTATATTGACAAACACATAACTATATACATATACTAAGTACCATATCACAATCACATAAAAACACCACATACATATCATCACTTCCCGACTACATCACCTAATCACTACTACATAACCAATTCTACTACCATCATTACATAACCAAATTATGACTAGAATATGGTGTTGGAAATGGGGAGTATCTAGTCATAAATATCAAAAAAATCCAAGATGTTTGGGTTAAACTCAAATCCTAAAGGACATATGTGTGTTAGAAACACTAACGGAATTTGGTGGTGGTGTATATACAATTAATAAACTATAATGAAAATATATATGTTGTATCTGATGGATATTTATTTTATTTATTTTCAATTATTATTGAACTTTTCAGAGATGATGGATTACTATAAATTATTAAGTGGATGAAAATCATAGTTGATCTATAGGTTGTGTGTCCAAACGTGAAGAATGACCATGGTGATGGGAGGTACAAAATCTAAATGGGAATTCAATATACAACCCAAAGATGATATGGTGATAAATATATAAAGATTAAAATAGTTATATTTACATATAAACCATGCATGGTGAATGATTATTGATGGTAACATACACGGTATTGTTGTATGAGGATGAGCATTAAAGAACATGAGTTGAATCTTATAAATAGATACACATAAATATCACAACATTTCAACATATCAGGGATATATAATGATAATACTCTAAGAGAAATAATAAATTTATCTTGTATGTATATTAGATATGGTAATCATTTATTATTATAGATTATTATGGTGTTTGGTGAAAAATGAGATCCCATGGAATCACTTAGAGATGTATAGGTGATGATTTTATTTGTGGATGACATCACCATGTTTTAGTTTCATAGACTATGTATTGGTGATGCTGACTATGATGAATACAAAAGTTTTTAGGCATTATGATGGATTTATTTCATTTGAAGAATTTAATATAGACCAAAATATGACATTTTATATAGTAGATGTGGTCATTATGGGGAGAAAAATGGGTTGGAGCTTGTGGTCGTGAGGTGATTATTGTCTTGGTTCATTGAGTGGTCATGAAATAATAATTTCAAGACCTGAAACGTTATAGTGTTAGTCATGATCATGTAACTATAAATAGTTTAATAAAAAATAAAAAGCTAGCTATTTTGAGAGTAAGATATTTCGATGATAGAATATAATGAAGTGAGGAGACCAAAACCACCATAGTTGTTAGTCATGCTGCAATATAAAATTGGTTTGTTCTCAGGGAAACATTTGAAAATTGAAACAAAGAGATAAAATTAATCACACTATTGTGGACGAACAAGTGATAATGTGAAGAATCAAGAGCTAGTGAAATGGGAATTTTAAGATAAACACACCAAAGAATAAGTCATTTTGATTTTGAAACATCCCTTTGGGTATAGGGAGGCCTATATAAGGCATTGTGGAGGTTTTGGGGGTACCATGTATGATTAAATAAATTGTTTTTATGCAAGTTGACTGTGAAATAGTGGAAAAAAAAGTATGTATCATGTTATCTTTCATTAAATTATAAAAATTAAAAATACATAGTGAAAGATAATTTCACATTGAGATGAGTTATGTCATGGTCATTGGTAATCCATTCTATAATGGTTGGGGAGAACGTAATCTTTGAAATTCAAAATGGATGAGTTTATCAGGATATAGAGAAGTTAGAAGCCACCCTTTTCATAGTTAATGACTGGCTTGAACATCACTACACTATGGTAAATTAAATTTTATATTATGGTTAATATATATATTTAAATATTAAATATTCTGTCAGAATTAAAATATTGAAGTAATGGATCATATTTTTGAGGTTTGAGTCAGTATGGGTTGATGAATTTTTCCACATGTATTTTTTTGGGATCCACTATTTCTATCAAGTTCCCAAATACACTCTAATATAGGGAAGGGGTGAATTATTACATCAAATTCAATTTGTGATCGACCAAATATTTTTATCAAATTGAAAATATACTTATGAACATGTGACTATTACCTTCATATAAAAAAACAATATAAAAGAATCAACACCAATATTTTTATTTAGTTCACCACTATGGGATAGGTCCATGGAGAAAAATGAAGTGTTGATGTACTAAAAAATCACTCACTCAATATGCTTAAAATTTTAAGAAAGGCTCACTTCTAATCAATGTTTCACTATATATTTCTCCCTATTCACTCAATTCTCATGTAAGAGTATGAAAATTAATAAAAAAGATAGTTCTATCGATGAATTTAAATAAAAAATAATAATATCAAGATAACATTACTATTTTCACTATACTTGAATCATCATAAATAACCCTAATCATTAGTGTAATTCCATCCCACAATAATTTAAATTTTTTCCCTATGAGAATACTAGATGTATCTCCCAAATCCTCCTCAATTATTCACCCAATTGAACAAAAATATACATTTGTTTCTATGTACCCTTCAAGATCTGTCCTGTCCATACTATGTTTTCCCATTTTTCATTCTCCTTTTTTATTTAGTGAAAACCTCTAAATAATCACCTTTTAATTTTCAAAGCATTATATTATCATTTTCACTAAAAAATTATAAAAAATTTCTGAAATTACTGATAATAATATAAAAACAATCCCATTTCATAAAAAAGTACTTAATACTTAATATAGTTTAGGGAATACCAGATTATGGAGTGACAAAAAACATTACAGTGTCATGTGATTCAACTACAAGATCCTTTAAAATACCATCAAAATTGTTCTGGTGTGATCTTCTTCATTATGGTGTGATACATTCAACCATGTTTATTTTGAGAGACACCCGATTGTCAAGGGGTTTAATTGGGCTATAAACCTACTTTATTCACTTATATGTCTCATAACATAACTACATGATATAATTTCTCCAACACAAACAAGTGTAGCACCAAAATTTCATGGAATATTATTTGATCCATGATTAACACCCCATAATCTACAATTTAATAAATTTTTAATGTTACAAACTAATTATTTTGGTGTGATGGGAGATTTTTTATAGTTAACTACTATCAAATATTATAACATAATCTTATACAGTCTCCTTTGTGTGATATATATTACTACTTTGTAATGAAATCCTTTCTCATAACAAAATATCCAAATAATATTAAAATTCATAATGTTTTCTCTAAATTTCTCCAAGACTCATACCAATCCATGTACCATCAAGATAATAATATTACAACCTTTATTAACACTAAGCACAACATAATACTCCAAAAAATCTTCCATAATTACAATGTACTCCAATTTTGACATCATTATTTCTAATATTCTCACAATTGGGGGTTTGTTTGGAATTCAAGGTATTACATTTCAAATTTAATTCCAAAATCCCCAGGGAGTCCTTAAATCAATATAATTACTATTAAATTACTATAATAATTCTTAAGAAATGCTTGATGTATAAAAAAATCATGAGAGAAATATATTCATACCATGAATAGATTTTTACAAATCTCTTACTGTGTGATAAAAATATATTTATAACCTATAAACCTCCACTATAATCCTTCATCTACAAGACTTCATTCTTCCATCAAAATGGATTTTATCTCCCCTATAATATGAAACATGGTCCCCCTAAAGAGTCAATTTCTCCTTTACTACAAATTACCCTAACTTCCACATATTCTCTCCCTATGGAAATAAACCCAATGCATTAAGACCTATTAAACAACCAGTAACAACATCAATCATGAACACAAAATGGGGTGAGTGTATTGTTTTTTTAAAACTTTCTTAAGTTAATGGAGAAATTTTAAGCCCAAAGATCAATCAATTCCATTCAAACACTAGTGTGAATAATACTTCTCTGAGAATATCCACAACAATTTCATTAAATAAAAAATATTTGAGATTGATCACTCCTTACTCCACCATCTCTTAAATGAAATAATATTTTATCTTTACACAATTATTTTGAGTTATAAACTAGATTCCTAACCCTTTCAACTACACATTTATTTTCATGATTGATTACCATGGGTAATTTGCCTTCTCACCAATCTCATCCAATTTGTACTTGATCCAAATAAATTGTGTACATTCCATTATAGCTACTACATACACTTCATCAACCATGGAAAGTAACATGATTTATTTCATCTTACTATATTACCCAATACACATAGCATTAGTAATAAATTCTCCATCACTCATGTATTTTTATTCCAAAACGTCACTATATTAGTACACATCTAAAAATGTTATCAAGACATTCACAATAACAAGAATTTACATCGAACCATAATAATGAGTACCTCTGATATATCTCATGATTAAATTCATAGTATAGAGGTGATTATATTTTAGAATAATTTGAATCAACACAACCAATGATGATTATAAATAATATATGACCTTGTTTCTATCAAATAAAACAAAATACTATTCATTATCTTATTATGCGTGAGATTAAAAACTCTCCCTTCTTTATGACTTCCATGTCTGATTCCAACTATAATCATGGTTGACATTGGTTTTATATCACACATTTATAAAATTTTAACATATTCCTTCCATATTTAACCTATGAAATGAATCAATATTCTACCCTATGATTCTTATATATCCTATGGAAATATTTTAATTCTCTGATTTTTAACATATCAAAATCCATGATCATTAAAAATGAAATTTCATTCATATATTTTTACTTGGTTCCCCCAAATATGATATCATAGACATAGATGAGTACCATGAACTTATCTTCCATGGTTTATTTATATATATATATAGATTATGATCTGAACTGCCTCTATAGAACTTCAATGTCATTAATTAGGTATCCAAGTTATCTTACCAAGCTAAATGGGATTAAATTATTCCATACAAATACTTAAAAAACCTATAAAATTTTGATTCATAGTCTCCAATTAAAAACCCACCAATTTTTAAATATATACCTCTTCTTTAAGAAATCCAATTAATAAATATCTCTTTTTAAAATTTTGAAAGAGGTTGAAGCCACGTGGAATTATGACAATCCTGAAGACTCCTAATGATATTTTCCTTTTTGATAGTTAAAATGTTAATTTTAAATAAATATATTCAACTTGTTCATATCCCTTTCACACTAACCTTTCCTAATTTTAAATCACTATTTACTAATGATTACATATATTCCTTAACATACATTTGATTTTGATGATGTTATGATCCATCAACCGCTTCCAAAGGTCACATTTTTTATTATTTTATATTTTATGTAGTTTTGTATTCATGGAATTCACTCCTGGATCATCCGTACCGACATCTTTAAACTCACATTGAGTTTTTTAAGATCTACACTTAGTTGAGTAGCCCAAATTGCTTCCATTATCTACTACATTACAGAATTCTCATTAGATTCCTTCTTTATTCTGAATTTAACAAATTCTTATAAACAACATAAAGTATTTATTTATTGGTATCATTTTATTCCACATCATGTATAATGTTTTTTACTCTTTTGGATTTAGTAAATCTATATTTTGTTTATATAATGAATCTTTCACTAAATAATTATAACAGTTCTTTAAAATTCTATTATCAAGGTGAAGTTTTTTTTATATACTTATCAGTATCCTATTTTGTATTTTTTCTTCACCATTTTTCTATGGTTTTCTCAAATACGAAACAACATTTTTGATTCTATATTTCTCAAAAATAATTATCCATAACAATGTGTTGGATCCTAAGAGTTATAATATCTGCAAGAGGGGGGGGGGGTGAATTGTAGTTTAAAGCATTAAAATAATTAAAAGGAATTAGTAAAATATAAACTTATATGAAAAGAATTTCAATAAAATTGAAATAATTTATCCATAGTTTAAACCAAACTGTTAGTTTGGTCATTTTTCAGAAGAAAACCTCGATCACTATGATTAGAATTTGTACTATCTACCTATCCCCGGAAGTCCTTGATAAACATGATTAGATCCATCCATCTTCAAATCCCTGAAACCCCCAAATCTTAATCCCATGTTAGACAAAAAATACAAATTCAAAAAATATCATAAGGATTTTAAAATCCTCACACATAATACTTAGAATAGAAATATTTCTAAAATATTTCATTGAAATAAATAACAATAAGTTAGAGTAGAGAAATAATATGATCTATTGAGTTTAAAAATTTACCAATCTTAGCTCCTCAAATTAACATATATTTATAGGAAGTTCTTCAACAGTCATATTTCCGTGATTCTTAGAGTTGATTTGAATGGCCTCAAATGATATTTACTTTGATCATGCATCATGATTTGCATATTTCTATCTGATTTAATTTCAATAGAACCATTAAATTACTATTAAAAATGTATTCATTTTAATGGAAACAATTATGACTCTGATTATAAACATTATTATTCATATGGGGAAAAACATATTAGTCTGATAGAATAAAATTTTTCACACTGATTGACTAAAATTATTCAATTTGATTGAATAAAATTTTTCACTCTGATAGACTAGATTTTTTAATATATATGGACTAAAAAAAGGTTAAAATTATGGAATGGACTAAGGTTAATTAGATGGATGAATGTTGGTTAGTCTGTTGGACCAGACCTTACTGAGTCTAATGGATCAAACTTTAGTCAGTTCAATGGATTATACTGATAATGAATGTTTATATTACTAGTTTAGAATGATATCTAAGTTTGGTAGAATACTTGTTTTTCTATAAAAAAAATTCTAAAATAATCAGAAATATAATGTTATAATAACAATTTTTTTAAGAGTGTGTTGTGATTTTTAAAACTCAAGAAAGAAAGTGTAGAAAGAGAACTTCTGACCCAACAATCTACCCCTATATAAAAAAACAGAACAAAATATTTGATGATTAAAACTAATAAATTGGAAACCCTTACAACCCATTATTCTTTTAAGGATATATCTCACATTTATTATTCTTAACTCACCCTTTCATCAAGATTCTATTTTTTAAAAAAATATGATAATATAATTTCTTAAAAAAACTCTCCCAAAATAAGATCTTCCAGAAAATAATTTTTAAATTTTTTTTCCCCAAATAAATTCCTTAAAAAATTTCCCACCAAAAACATTATTTATGAAATTAGAATAATTTATCACCCTTTGTGATTTTCAAAAAGGAATACAGAAGGTATAAAGTACATGAAATATTAGTGATAACAAAACTATTATTTTTTTGAAATAGAAAATGTCATATGAAATAAAATAATGAAAGGAAATATATCCAACCAAAATTGGAAAATATTAAATAAAATATGTGTATGGAATAATATTAAATGAAAAATATTCATTGAAATATTTGTTTGAATATTTTAAAATCAATAATAGTTCATATAAATGAAATATTTCTTTCTTATATGGCTTCTTCATGATGAATGTCATCTTCCAAAACTATTTTGGGATCTTTTAATTTCTCATTCTATTCATTCTAGCAATGAAAGTCTTCCTTTAGAACATAAAATCTTCAAACTTCTTAAATTATTGTTTCAAATTATTATTTGAAAGACTGGTTCTTGGAATTATTTTATTTTAACTTGTTAACTTCATCTTCAAGAAATATGTTTTTCTACTTCATTTCTATAATTAATTTATGTTGGGATTTTGATAAGCATTATAACTATTAAACTATTTAAAATTTCTCATCAACTTTGGAATATAGTTTCTGAAAAAATCTTTGATTTCTAGTAAAGTATTTTTATAAGATCAATATACTCATCATGAATTTTCAAATCAATTTTTGCTTCCTTTATCTATCTCACGATCTATATAACTCTTCTTCTTTTGAATTTGGATTCAACTTTGAAAGAATTGAACTCTGCTTCATTCTAGACCATAGTTTCTTTTAAATGTTTTAGAAAATCTAATTTTTATAATAAATTCAACCTTCTCAAGATGTGTTTTGCACTGTGAATCAATACCATGTGAAAGTTCAATTGCATCCACTATCTTCTCCAAATAATCATTGAAATTTGTGATTCTAAATTCCATTATCTGATTGGAATATCTATCTTGTGAATCTGTTGAATCTGATGACACCTACGAAACCTATCTTCTTGAGGTTATAATAAGGAATTATTTTTCTTTTTGTTCTTTAACATTTGAAACTACCTTTACATCAAGATTTCTCTAGGTAACAAGTTTTCATGTTATTCTTGTTTGAGAATGTATATTTTCAATTATTTTTTTTCAAAACTTTTATATTTTTTTTCTTCTGAAACTTCGAAACCAGAATATTTATCCGATTGATTAGTTATTGAAAATGATTTTGAAGCACATTAATCTTTATACACTTCTTATTATTATTCTTCTGAAGTTGTTTCCTTGTATTATTTATCTAATTCTTCTTCTAATGGTTTTACAAACCATTCTCACTTATGAAATTATCTTTTCTAGGATTAGTTATAGAATTTTTATCTTTGAATTGATCTTTTTATGAAACAAAAATTTCAGACAAAAAAACATTACATTTCCCTTTTTCAAAAGAAATAGGCACTTTAGATGATACAACAACTTCTAATTCTAGAATATAATGAGTAATAACTGAAGGATGAATTGGATGAAAAACTAAAAAAAGAGTAATAAAAATAATCATTTGACCTTCCCCTTTAATAGTTTGAAATATATCACCTTGTTTTATTTTAACTCCAATAAAAAATCTCTCAACAAATATCACATCCCAAAAATATCTTATTTTTTCCTCTCTTATTCTCTCCATATTTCAGAACTACTTTTACTTTTTATTTTAAGGTCAAAGTTTTTTTCCTTATCAAGTCAAAATTCTGGATCTTCCAGCTTCTTCTCTACATTTATTTCCATCTTGTCTTGAAAAATATCATCCAACATAACTTTAACTTTATTCTTATGTTTGGGGGTGAAGAAAAAACTTTTATTTTTCACCAAATTTTTGTTTTAGATATTTAACTTCTACATCAGATGATCCCTTTTTTGATTTATTTAGAAAATTATTTAGTTTCAACAAAAAAACTAATTTCATCCTTGAAATTTTTTCCTCACTTATTTAATAAACATTTTCTCTCATTTCTAATTCTTAATTATTTATCTTCATTACAAACATAAAATTTATTATTATATTGTTGATAAATCATGGAGAATAAAAAATTATTAACATTATCTCACTTTTCATGATAGATTAAACTAATAAAAAAACACATTTTCACCAGATTTATTTTCCTCATGATCATCAAAAAGAAAACATAAATATGTCTAGTAATTTCAAGGTTTCACAGTCACCCATCCTTGGGATTAATTATCCCTGAATACAAAAATAAAAAACACATTAATCTAGTTTGAAATAATAAATTTTTCTAAATTTATTATGAGAATATAATAACTATCATTCAATATTATATTTTTTTTAATTAACCTAAGTTATTCCAAAATATTATGATTTTTGAGATAAGCTTCTCTATCCAACGGTACTTCAACATGTTCAAAAAATTGTTGTATATTCAATTTCTAACTCTCATAAAAATATTAAAAGATAAAGTTTTCATACTATCTTACATACTGAACTAAATAGAAGAATAAAATTCCTTTACAATAGTGGGATAATAAAGATCAAAATCATTATTTTCAATGAATAAATTCTCCCAACATTGAAATCTAATAATTTCATTCAAAAAGGAATTATTTATATCATACCATTTCTTCTTAATCAACATTTCATTAATAACATCTCTATTTTTAATATCTTCTAGTGTTTAAATTTTTCCACACTAAAAAAATTGATCAGATGAATTAAAATTGATTAGATGAATGGAAAACAATTAGACTGGTAGAGAATTTGAGATCTAAGAGTTGACAACAATAAGAGAAACTAATTTGGGATGTTGTTACCCCCTCATGTATTTATAGGCTAGGGGAGACGATTCAAATTCAAAACATATGATGACTCATATTTAATACAAAACATGATCTAATGGTAAAAACTTATCCTTATAATATTTTAATAAATATTTTGAAATCATATTTTATTTAGAAAAATATTATCAAACATCTTGATAGCCTAAAAATTAAAATTAAAATTTTCAACAAAATAAACTGAGAAAAATTTAACAAAATTCATAAAAATATATATTAAAATATAATAAATATTAAATATTAAAATCTAAATTTTGGATTGAAGATATTGTTTTTTTGTAAGAAATTTAGTTCAGTAATTTCTTCTTCTTCGTTTTTAGAAAAAATAAAAATTTTATAAAAATAATGTTTTTAGAAAATTTTATGGGTTTAATAAAACAAAATTTTTAGAGAATCATAAAAATTTATAAACTAATTTTTTTAGTAAAATTGATTTTTTTTAGAAAAAAATATTTTTTAGTTAATCCAATTTCATTTTAGAAAGAATTTTTTAAATAAAAAATTCTTTTAGAAAAACACAACATATGTACTCCCCATTTGAATAGGTTTTCATTAATGTAAAGATATTAATATCAAGAAGTAAATATGAATGATCACTTTTTTATTTATCATTCCTATAGTCTGTTAAATATATTCAAATATATTAGAACTAAGGGGTTTATTAAAAATATCTATAAGTTATTATTACATTCTAAGGAATTATAAAATAATACTTACTTTCTATTTGTGATCCTGAAGGAAATTGTGACTTATATATTTATTTTTTCTGGTGATTTATGTTCGGTGTTTCTAATTAATGTAATGAAACTTGTGATATGACAAAAAATTTGAGTTTTATTGAAACTCATTCTATAGTAAGTGGGTGCGTGTTGCATCAGAAACACTTGACAACTAGAACATCGAGTTTCCACATACTTGGCTTTAGTAGTTGAATGTTCTAGAGTGTTGTTTTTACAAGACCAAGACACTAATGATTCTCTTAATAAATTATATGTTCCAGAAGTAAATATTTTATCTATTTGACATCCACCAAATTCAATATCTAATATTTAATTTAGTTCAAAATCATTTCCAGATGAGTAAAAAAAATCATAAATCCATAGTTCCCTTAGGATAATGAAAAAATATTTTTATATATTTAATATGTGATTATTTATGATTAGATTTATATCAAGCACACAATCATACAAAAAATATTAAATCTAATTTATTAGTTGTTAATTATTGTAAACTAAAAATCATTTCTCTAAACATATGTTGATCAACTAGTTTCTGAGATTCATCAATATCTAAATAATTTTTTTATGATAGGAGTATTAAAACTTTTAGTATTGTAATATCCAAATTTATTAGGAATATTTTTTATATTCTTATATTGAGATATAAAATTTCCTTATATTTTATTGAAATTTGAAAAATTAGAAAATAATTAAGTTCCCCCATCATGCTAATTTCAATATAATATTTCATAATATTTGAAAAGGAATATCTTAATGATTTATGTGTTGAACCATATATAATGTCATTGATAAAACACTATTTTTTTGAATATTTTATTGATAATAAATGAAATAATTTCCTCACATTGTGTTAAATATGTTTATTTATAAAATATTTGGGATTTGATCATTCATTTGAAAATTTGGTGAAAATTCTAGTTTTAACCTTTATAGTGCACTGTAGTATTTCGAAGATAAATATTTTTATATTTATTATTTGAACTTGATATTTTGTAAAAGTGTTCCTAACTTAATTTTATACAACTTTTATTCATGACACTAGATCAAAATAATGCTTTTGGATGGAGTAATTGGGCCATAGAGGAAAAGGTGGGCTGGACACGCCAGAATGGAGAAGCTTCTGTATTTAGGACATAACTCCTTCATCTGGTCCTATATTGAGCCCACATTTGGCGAGGAGATATAGAACCCATATCCTCACATTTGATCCTTCTTGAAGGCCAGACAATTCACGCGTTTTAGTGGTCAAATGGGCGGTGAAAGTTGGAATAAAATATTTGGCCGCGATTCCCCATTCACACTGGAAACCACTTTGAACCTAGCCTCCCAAACACTCTATAAATTGGTGTTTTTCTCATTTGGTGGGGTTGGGGACGTGAATTTGGAGATTGCAGGCAGATGAGAATGTGTTTCTCCCAAATTATCCAACCATTGTAAGAGGGGTAGCTCTTGAAGCAGGTATCCCCTCATCGAATCCTCCTTCTCTTCTTCATTTTGTAATGTTTTCATTTGTATAATAAAATTCTTTGATATTATTTTATTCCTCATATTTTCTTCTGTTTTGTTTAAATTTCTTCTTCTATTAATCTTCATAATTGGGTTGGAATTTTTGAGTAGAAGCGTTATTGGGTTATACCCATTATAAACCTTTGCACATGCAAAATGCTTCTATGATGATTACGCCACCCATGGAAGAGTAGTTCTTTTTAGTAATTGATCGACCTCTATCCTTCTTCATTCATTTATTTTGAATCAATGAGATACTTTAATTCACATATTATGATCTATTAATTGAGTTTTTAATTTAAATTAAACTAAGCAAGCAATTGAATAGTTAACACAAAACACGCGAGGTCGAGAATTGTGTGAACTGTGAGAGCGCAACCTTAACCGGTAATTCAAAACCACACGGGATCAATTTGTAGAGTTCAAATACAATACCTAAACTCAATTAATGATCATTTCCATAGTGGTTATGTGCCTTAATTTACCACTGAGCATAAGCTAATCTTAGAACATCAATCAAAGCAGGGTGCTGCGATTGCATGTTCCGAAGTTATCCTAAGGTTAAATTCACTTCATCTTCATGGTAAAGTTAATTTTCGTAGGGTTTGGGATTTAACAAATTAAGGGATCATAATTAAGTGATTATTAATTTAAATGACAATGATTAATAAATGATTGAATAGGTAGAGTTAGATAGATTACGTCTTTTACAATATTTTCTAAAAAAACATCTTCTTGTTGTGTCTTTTTAATAAAACTTCATTTCAAAATTAAAAACAAAAAAAATGCAATCTTATTCCAGCAAACTTATTCAAGTTTTATAAACTTCAAACAATCCCCATCCTTTCAATTAGTGTTTTTGTTCTATTTTATTTTTGTAATACCTCTAGAAAGTTGTTTTAAATCTACTTCCTCTTTTGAGAGACGACCTTGGTCAGCCACTCTGCTGCACCTAAGTACCCCTAAATCACACTAATCATTTGAGGGCGCCCACGAAAACGCTCTTTCAAATTGGTGCCATTTTCGAGGAGGCAAGTAATTATTTCAACCAATTAGAGGTATTTATTTTATTTTACATTTTATTCTCTTCCTCTCTTCTTTCTTCCATCTTTACCCAATCTTATTTTTTTTCTTCTTCTTTTATTTTCTTCGACTTCTTTTTAGACCATCAACTCAAACTTCTAATTTTTATATTAATATGGTCCACTTTCCTTCTCTTAATCTTTCATTGATTTATGAAACGAACTAATCCCAAGGATCACTTAGATCTTTACCCTGAGATTGAACGCAGCCTTAGGGCACTAATCATACATTCTCAGTCTACGGGAAGTTTCAACATTCAACCAGTTGGAGAATTACTCCAATATCAAAACATTGAAATTGGAAGCAATTAAAATTCAACCATAAAAGAGGAACCAATGGCTGGAAATAATGGAAATTAAATTAATAGAACCAATTGATAATTGGCTGCACCTGATATTAACTATCAACCAAATTGTATTGCATACCTAAATCTCGAATCAGACTTTGAATTGAAATATGGATTAATTCACCTTCTTCCAAAGTTTCATGGCTTATCTTGTGAGGATCCCAACAAACACCTTAAGGAATTTAATGTGGTTTGCTCAACCCTAAAACCTATAAATGTCTCTGAAGATCAAATCAAACTAAGAGCATTCCCATACTCACTTGATGGAGCTGCAATGGATTGAATGTACTATTTACAACCTGAAGATGTAACTTGTTGGAATGATTTAAAACGTCTTTTCTTGTAGAGATTTTTTCCAGCATCAAGGACCACTTCCATTCGTAAGGAGATATCTAGGATCAAGAAATCACAAGGGGAGTCTATGTATGAGTACTGGGAGCGATTCAAGAAGTTGTGTGCAAGCTATCCACATCACCAAATCAGTGAGAAACTCCTCATTCAGTACTTCTATGAAGGACTCACACCTATGGAGAAGAGCATGGTGGATGCCGCAGCAGGAGGGGAATTGGTGGACAAGACACCAGTAGCTGCATGTGCATGATCGACAAGATGGCCCAAAACTCCCAACAATTTTGCGATAGAGGTACACCACATGTCAGGGGAGTACATCAGGTAAGTCCTTCTTCTCTTGAAAGTCATTTGACCACTATGGTGAGGCGGATTACTTTGGCTCAAAAGACATACCAACCCCCTCCTTCAAGGCCTTGTGGTATTTTCACTGAGACAAGCCACCCAACTGACTGTTTCCCACAACTCCAAGAAACAGAAGATTGTGCAGCAGTGTTCCCTGGGAGACCATATCAACAACAACATCAACAACCATATCCCCAAAAGAAGTCTGATACAACATATAACCAAGGGTGGAAAGATCAATCGGACATGAGGTATGGCTCTGGACAACAACAAAGTTCACCCTTTCAACAAAACTTCCAGCAACCTCCGCCTTACTAGCAGGGTTTCCAACAACCCCAAAGGAGATTTGAAGTCCAAGAATCATCAAGCCAGCAATAAGAGAATCCCCCACCCAAGGTAGATTCTAACATTGATGACCTTTTGAAGAAAAATTTTCTTAATCAACAGAATGAGATAAAAAGTCAAGGTTCAGAGCTGAGGGAGTTGAAGACTCAAATGAGCCATATTGCCACTGCCCTCCATGAACTTGTAAGTAAGAATTCTGGAAATCTAACTTCCCAACCCACTCCAAATCCAAATGGGAATGTTAGTGCCATCACATTGAGAAGTGGGAAGCAAATGAACGATACATCTGTACCTACCATTCCACCGGGATTCACCTCAACTCCAGAGAAGCCGCATTCCATAACAACTGATGAGAAATCCAAGGAGAAAGATAAAGGTAAGAAAAAGATTGATGATGTTCCTCCTAAACCCCTTCCTTTTCCAAACAGGGTTGTTCAAACCAAGAATATGGCTGATGAAGCAATGCAAAAGGAGGTTTTAGACACATTCAAGCATGTGGAGATCAACATTCCTCTACTTGAATCCATTAAGAAAATCCCAAGGTATTCCAAATTCTTAAGAACTCTAAACCAATCGAAGAGGGCTCAAGGGAAATGAGGGGATAAATCTTGGAAGGAATGTGTCAGCACTCATTACACCAACACTAGAAATGATGACGAAGTGCAAGGATCCAGGGACATTCACCATCCCATGTACCATAGGGGAGTTGCACTTCTCTGATGCACTTTGTGATTTAGGTGCTTCTATAAATGTGATGCCTCACTCTGTATTCTATTCCTTACAGGTTGGTGAGTTGAATACAACAAGAGTAGTGGTGCAGTTGGAAAATAGAGCTACATCATATCCAACGGGAGTCCTTGAGGATGTACTTGTCCGGGTAAGAGACATGATCTTCCTAGCATATTTCTACGTACTTAACATGGAGGATGATCAGGTAAGTTCTCATGCCCCTAATTATCTTAGGTAGAACCTTCCTCAAAACTGCAAAAACTATATTAAATGTCAATGAGGGTACACTTTCCATGGAATTTGGGGATTAAGTTGTGATATTTAATGTTATGGACTCCATGAAGTACCCCTCTGAGGACCATTATGCTTTTGTTATCTCCCATTTTGAACCACCAAGTAAAAACTCCATGGATTTTGATTGTCCTATGCTTAGGGAGATTATGAGTATTGGTTCTGGTTTAATGTCTAAGAGAAATTCCACACCTGTTTCTAATTAACAAGACTCTCTAAGATTTGATTTTGAAATGGATTCATATTCTAATCTTGATCATGTGAACTCTGATTATGACCTGGATACTGAGTATGCTGATGGATTTGGTGCTTTATTCTCTGATTATGATTTCTGTTCTGATATTGATGTTCATTGTGCAGATAAGTCTATTGCATCAATTTCTCCATCCATACATCACCTCCTTACATTGGAACTCAAGCCATTGCCCCCAAATATTAAATATTCGTACTTGCTGAGTGGTGATAGATTACCTGTTATCATTGCTAACAATCTCTCTTTTGAACATGAAGAAAAACTTTTGAATCTATTGAGAGATATCATTAGGGAAATTGGTTGGACATTGGCAGACATATCAGGTATTAGACCCTACATTTGCATGCATAGGATTCTCTTGGAGGATGGGGCTAAACCGGTGAGACAACCACAAATGAGACTCAATCCCACCCTCCTAGAAGTTTTTAAAAAAGAAGTTGAGAAATTTCTCAAGGCAGGTATAATCTTTCCCATTTCAGCTTCTCAGTGGGTAAGTCCAATTCAGGTTGTGCCTAAGAAGAGTGGTGTTACTGTTGTTAAAAATGAGAAAGATGAGTTAGTTCCAATGAGGGTGAAAAACAGTTGGCGTGTCTGTATTGATTATAGGAAACTAAATCAGTCCACTCGCAAGGACCATTTCCCCCTCCCATTTATTGATCAAATGCTTGAGAGACTAGCTGGGAAAACAAACTATTGTTTCTTGGATGGATTTTATGGATATTTTCAGGTTCCTATAGCTCCGGAGGATCAGTAAAAGACTATATTAACCTGTCCCCTTGGCACATTTTCCTACCGGAGGATGCCATTTGGACTTTGCAACGCCCCAGGTACCTTCCAGCGATGCATGGTGAGTATTTTTTTTGATTTTATTGAGACCTTCATAGAGGTATTTATGGATGATTTTAGAGTGTATGGGTCTTCATTTGATGAATGTCTAAATAGTTTGGGAAAGGTATTGAATCATTGTATTGAGAAGAATATGGTCCTGAACTTTGAAAAGTGTCATTTCATGGTAGAGCATGGCATTATCTTAGGGCATGTAGTGTCAAAACATGGGATAGATGTTGATAGATCTAAGATAGAAATTATTTCATCCTTACCCTATCCTTCATGTGTGCGTGATGTTAGATATTTCCTAGGGCATGCATGATTTTATCGGCGCTTCATCAAAGATTTTAGTAAGATTGCTCTTCCTATGTCAAGATTACTTCAAAAGGATTCTGATTTTGTGTTTGAAGTTTTTTGCAGGAATTCATTTGATGAGCTAAAACAACGTCTAAACACTCCACCTATCATATAGCCCCCACAGTGGGAGATTACTTTTGAGCTTATGTGTGACGCCTCCAACTTCGCGGTTGGAGCTGTCTTATCTCAGAGGGTGGAAGGACGTTCACATGTGATTGCCTATGCATCAAGGACATTGGATTCAGCCCAATCAAACTACACTACCACAGAAAAGGAGTTTCTTGCTATCATATTTGCTTTAGATAAATTATGTTCATTTTTATTGGGCTCTAAAGTAGTTGTTTTTTCTGACCATGCACCTTTGAGGTACCTCCTAAAGAAGCCAGATGCAAAGCCCAGGCTGATTCGATGGATGCTCCTTCTTCAGGAATTTGATATTGAGATAAAGGACAAAAAGGGGTCCGAAAACTTGGTGGTGGACCACATGAGTAGGCTTACTCACATACTAGAGGGTGACACCTTGGACCAGGTACCACTTCGGGACACTTTCCCTGATGAGCATCTCTATACCATCTCAGGTACGAATCCTTGGTATGCTGATTTAGTTAATTACATTGTTTCCTCTAAAATCCTAGTGAATTTGAAGAAAAATCAAGTCCAAAAATTAAAAAGTGAGTCTAGGTTTTATGTGTGGGATGATCCTTACCTCTGACGCATGTGTAGTGACCAAGTTATTAGGAGGTGTATTCCTGATCATGAGTTTGAGTCTGTTTTGAAATTCTGTCATACACTTGCATGTGGTGGACACTTTGGACCCCAACGGACAGCTAGGAAAGTTTTGGACTCTGTATTATATTGGCCTAGTTTATTCCATGATGCCCATGTGTTTTGTAAGTCATGATCTCATTGCCAACACACTGGGAATATTTCTAGGAGACATGAGATGCCCCAATAACCCATATTATTCTGTGAGATTTTTGATGTGTGGGGAATTGATTTTATGAGTCCTTTTCCAAGATCATATGGTTTCTTGTATATATTGGCTGGTGTTGATTATGTGAGCAAATGGGTGGAGGCTAAGGCCACCAGGACTGATGATTCACATTTTGTTGTGGATTTTGTGAAGGTACAAATTTTCTACAGGTTTGGAGTACCAAAGGACATCATCAGTGACCAAAGAACACACCTTTGCAATAGGAATTTTTCTTCCCTCCTTCAAAAGTATGGAGTGACACACAAAACATCAACACCATACCACCCCCAAATAAATGGCCAGGTTGAGGTTTCAAATCGTGAGTTGAAACAAATATTGGAGAAAACCGTGCATCCAAATAGGAAGGATTGGAGCAAGCGCTCGGATGATGCATTGTGGGCTTATATGACAGCATACAAGATACCCATTGGTATGTCCCCATTTTAGATAGTTTTTGGGAAAGCGTGTCATCTCCCCGTGGAAGTTGAGCACCGGGCTTATTGGGATATAAAGAAATGTAACATGGATTTGACCCAAGTTGGAATCCAAAGGAAGCTGCAAATTCAAGAGCTTGAGGAGATCAGATTGTCTTCATATGAGAACTCAAGGCTCTACAAGGAAAGATCAAAAGCAGCTCATGATAGAATGATCCAACAAAGGGAGTTTCATGTTGGATAGAAAGTCCTTCTCTACAGTTCACTACTGAAGCTGATGCATGGTAAGTTGTGTTCCATATAGTTAGGTACTTATATTGTATCTAATGTTTTTCCTTATGGTGTAGTGGAGATCACACAAGAGGACACTAGAAGGAGCTTTACAGTCAATGGGAAACTTTTGAAGAGATACATTGATGGACTTCCTACTGATGCAGTGGATTTTATCACACTACATGACCCCATCATCACTTGAGCACATCAGGCTGTTCCTAACCCTTTTACTTTTATATTATTTGTCCTATTTAAAAATTCTGCATTTCATGTGCATATATCATCTTATGGGTTCACATTGAGGACAATGAAACATTTTAAGTGTGGGGGAGGGAACCTTTTAGTTTAGTAATTTCAATTGTTTTCCTGTTTAAAAAAAACAAAAAACAAAAAATTTTGTGTGTTTTTCAAATTTTGTGTGTTTATTTTTCAATTTTCTTTGTGTTTTTGAAATTTTTGAGCTGAAATGATTATCATCACAATTTTGAAATTCATATCAATGAGTGAAACAATTTATCCCAATAAACTGAGCTTAAATGAATGCTGAAATGACTTTGTTTCAAGTTCAAATATTTAGTAATTTCATGAAAAGTACACTGAATTTTGAATCCCATGCCACATATCACTATCTTTATATTTGAAATCACTTTCCTGTGAGGCTTCTGAACCATTATTTTCATATTCTTTACATTCACCTCACTTCTTGAGAGAACCAAACCATGCTTGATTTAACCAGAATTTGATTTATTTCTGTCAAAACTTGAGGGTTTGAGGTACTTATGTTTAAATGATTGAGGCATTTGTTTGGAATTAAATCCCCCCTTTTCAAAGAATACTTTTTTATAATGGATTACCTTGAACATTTAATCCTTGTAGACCTTAGAATCCATGCACATCCTGTTAGTTTAGCCACATTACAAGGCAATTTTCCCTATCCAACCAACTCTTGAAGTGAAATTGCATAATCTAGTTGAGCTTAAGTGTGGGGGAATCTATCTTGTGTTGTGCTACCACATTCTGTGATACTTTGGGTGGAAAATTAAATTCTAAAGAGATGTGTTTGCGGCTAATGAAAATCATTATATTGAAAGCTATTCCTTTTCTGGAGCTTTCATGACAAGTGAAGTTGTTCCTTTTCTGGAGCTTCTAATTGAGGTGTAAAGCTGTGCCTATTTGGAGCTTTAAAGAAAATCATCTTTGAGAAGATTGACATTTTTGATGCTGAAATGATGAATGGTGTAAAATTTCCATGACTTCTCATGATGATGGAGATGAACTGATACTATGGGGATTGAGGAGAAGACCATATTTAAGTGAAAATTAGATTAATGCCATTTTTCTTCAAAAAGGGTCAAGCCCTCCTCATTCAGCCTCAGAGTTTTTCACATCTTAATCCTACCAACCGAAAGCCACAGAACAACCCTGAAAAGTCCTCATGATAAAAATATGTCCTTGACTCACATTGGGTAGTGATATAGGAATTTTTCAATCCTATGGTGACCCTTGTATGAGTTTGTATGAGAAAGACATTGCAAAAAAAATGACATTTGTGTGATAAGAGAAAATTCAAGCGAGGTAAGTGTTTTGTGCATGAGAGGATAAATAAAGTGGAAATATATTGAATGATATAAATGAAGAACTTGAAATAATGGGTTTTTATGAGGCATTATATCTTTTGTTTCTTGGTGTGTAATTGTTTGATCTCAAAGATATGTGTTTTAAAATTGGTTTTGATTTGATATTGATGTTTACTTGATATGAGATTTTGCTCAGGAGTGCAAAAGGGTAAGTGTGGGGGAGTTGATAAAACACCATTTTGTTGAAAATTTTACTGATAATAAATTAAATTATTTCCTCACATTGTGTTAAATATGTTTATTTATAAAATATTTGGGATTTGATCATTCATTTGAAAATTTGGTTAAAATTCCAGTTTTACCCTTTATAGTGCACTGTAGTATTTCGAAGATAAATATTTTTATATTTATTATTTGAACTTGAAATTTTGTAACCGTGTTCTTAACTTAATTTTATAAAACTTTTATTTAGGAAACTAGATCAAAATAATGAATTTGGATGAAGTAATTGGGCCATAGAGGCAAAGATGGGCTGAACACGCCAGAATGGAGAAGCTTCTATATTTCAGACATAACTCCTTTATCTGGGTCGATATTGAGCCCAAATTTGGAGAGGAGATAGAGGAAATATTTCCGCACATTTTAACCTTCTGAAAGGCTGGCCAATTCACGATTTTTGGTTGTAAAATGGGCGGTGAAAGTTGGAATAAAATATTTGGCCGAGATTCCCCATTCACACTTGAAACCACTTTGAACCTAGCCTCCCCAACACTCTATAAATTGGTATTTTTATCATTTGGTGGGGTTGGGGACGTGCATTAGGATATTGGAGGCAGAGGAGAATTGGTTTCACACAAATTATCCAACCATTGTAAGAGGGGTAGCTCTTGAAGCAAGGATCCCCTCATCGAAGCCTCCTTCTCTTCTTCATTTTGTAATGTTTTCATTTGTGTAATAAACTTCTTTGATCTTCTTTTATTCCTCATCTTTTATTTTTTTTGTTTAAATTTATTCTTCTCTTAATCTTCCTAATTGGGTTGGAATTATTGAGTAGAAGCATTATTGGGTTATACCCATTATAAACCTTTGCACATGCAAAACGCTTCTACGATGATTACGCCACCCATGGAAGAGTAGTTATTTTTAGTAATCGATCGACCTCTATCCTTATTAATTATTTTATTTTGAATCAATGAGATACTTTAATTCACATATTATGATCTATTAATTGAGTTTTTAATTTAAATGAAAATAATCAAGAAATTTAATAGTTAACACAAAACACACGAGGTCGGGAATTGTGTGAACTGTGAGAGCGCAACCTTAACCGGTAATTCAAAACCACACGGGATCAATTTGTAGAGTTCAAATACAATCCCTAAACTCAATTAGTCCTCATTTCCAGAGTGGTTATGTGACTTAATTTACCACTGACCATAAGCTAGTCTTAGAACATCAATCAAAGCAGGGTGTTGCGATTGCATGTTCCGAAGTTAGCCTAAGGTTAAATTCACTTCATCTTCGTGGTAAAGTTAATTCTCGTAGGGTTCGGGATTTAAAAAATCAAGGGATCATAATTAAGTGAATATTAATTTAAATGATAATGATTAATAAATTATTGAAGAGGTAGAGTTAGATCAATCATGTCTTTTAAAATATTTTCAAAAAAAAACATCTTCTTGTTGTGTCTTTTTAATCAAACTTCATTTCAAAATTAAAAACAAAAAAAAAATGCAATCTTCTTCCAGAAAACTTCTTCAAGTTTTATAAACTTCAAACAAACCCCATCCTTTCAAGTAGTGTTTTTGTTCTATTTTATTTTTGGAATACCTCTAGAAAGTTGTTTTAAATCTACTTCCTCCTTTGAGAGACAACCTTGGTCAGCCACTCTACTGCACCTAAGTACCCCTAAACCACACTAATCATTTGAGGGCGCCCACAACAGCGCTCTTTCAGTCATCAAAATAAATTTCTGCAAATACAATGCTTTTAGAAACTTATTTTACTCTATGTGTTGTATCTGAAACTCCTTTAAAAAAGGTTTTTCTAAAAAAAATATAGTTTACCTATCAAACAATGCTATAGTGGATTATTTAAGTCTGTAAAGTGCCTTAGTAAGTTAAAAACTTGTTCAGGAAATTTTTTATTTTAAAAACCAAGGGGTTGTTCTACAAAAATATCCACAAATAAACATCCATTAATAACTGAACATAGAAAAACCATTTGAAATAGTTTGAAATTAAAAAATCATGAATATTATAGACGAATACAAATAGATTTATGTATTTATAGTATAGAATATGTTTCTTCCTAACTTATTCACTCTTTTTTAATATATGATACAACAAAAAGTATAGATTTATTTATGACTATTATTCAATTTTCATCACACTTGTTCTAGAAAACCCATATTACTCTAATTATATAAGTATCTTTAGTTCATTAAAACAAAGTCCAAACATGATTGATCTCAAAACCATTGAGTTTATATTGCATAGAATTCATCCAATATTCAGCACATAAAGATTCTTGACAAGTTTTAGGTTTGAATTGTGATTAAATTCACAATGTTCAATGACATTTCTTAAGGAACTTATAATTCTAATATGGTGATTTATATCACCAATGATATTATCACTATGATGATTCCTAAGGATTATCTGATTCCTTGGGTTTAAATTATTTTTTCATCAATGAACTGATAAAATTATTCTAGAGGTAGAACTTCAGAATTATATTTGTCTATTGTTCTATCATTAGATGAAAATTTCAAAATTTGTTGAAAATCAATTTTTTTGAAATAACATTTCAGGATGTGGGTTGAGGTTTTTTGAAAACAAATGGATTAGTCTCATCAATTTTAACATCTACTATTTACTTAACAAGACATCTATTTTCTTAAAACTATATCAGGATTACAAGTTATAGAATAACCTAAAAATATTCATTCATCATATTTTAGAGAAAACTTATGTAAATTATATTTATTATTAAAAATGGATACATATTATCCAAAAACCTTTAATTAACAATGTTTTCTTTCTTCTAGTCCACAAATCATAATGTTTTTTTATTAAAAAAGGTTCATATTAAAACTAGATTTATAGTATAATAGGCATAAAATACTTCTTTTGACCAAATTATTTTAGAAATTCATTATTCACACCACATGGTTCTTATAATATCTTGAATATTCAATTTCTTAATTCAACAACACCATTTTACTGTAGAGTTTTAGGTGCTAAGAATTTATGTATTATAACATTTTTACTAAAAAATGTTTCCAAACCTGAATTTAAAAACTCTATAGCATGATCATTATGAATAGTTATCAATGAAATATTTTTCACATTTTTAACCCAGGATACAATGTTTTAAAATAAATGAATGATTCAGATTTATTTTCTAGAAAATATTCCCATGTATATATTGTGTAATCATTAGTTAAAACATATAAATATTTTTTCCATCGATACATACAATTTGTATAGGAATGAATAAGTCCATGTACACTATAAAAAATCATCATAAGTTGAGACTTCAAAAATATATTTAAAACATGACTTATGTTGCATTCCAAATTGACATGGATTAGAAACTATTGATGTATCAAACTTATGATCTGATAGATCTTTAACTATTACTTTCTTAGATAGTTTAACTAATGATCTAATAATTAAGTGTCCTAATATTTTATTCCATATCTAATATTAGTATTCCATTACACTATGTAATGGTATAACTTAGATCTTAATGACTTATATGTTTAGTGTATAAAATTATCATACCGATTGGTAGAAAGAATAAATTCATATTTTGAACTATGTATAGTACATTTTTTTCCCGAAGATCAAAAGATATATATCATCACATAATTGACTTATACTAATGTGGATATTATTAAAACCTATAAAAATGAAACAATTGAAATTAAAGTTTTACCGAGGAGAACAAAATTACGTATTCTACTGATTTCTCCTTCAACATTATCAGCATAGATAGATTTTCCACCATTCATTTTCATAATATTCTTGATAAAATATTTATTTCTTGTCATATATATATAACAAAAAATATCCATGTACCATATGTTTTTTTGGTATATTTAATATATTCAGAAAAATAAAAATATCCGCATATTAGAACACACATCTACTTGGGTATAATATTATTAGAATGAAACATTTATGGAGTCCACATTTTTCCAACTTTTCTGTGTTAAGAAAATATCAAATGTATTGAAATATAAAATTTATGAAATCATAATGATAGATATTTATTTAATGAAAAGTTATTTTTCTGATTTCCACCACTATGACATTTGATTCAAACCGGATCACATTTTAGAGGAAATTTATTATTTTGGAAAATATGTTTCTTATACTTATAACCCATTCCAGATACGTAGCAATGAGGTCTTATTTATTTATACACCTTATCCATGTTTTTTCTATTGGTATTAAGCTTTCATAGAATCTTTTTAAAAACAGATATCTCAAAATTTATTTTAACAATTAGATTATTATCCTCAGTAGAAACTATATTTGAAATATTTTTTTCTAGATATTTTGATAAGCTAGTTATTTCAAGATTATATATTTTTAATTAATTTAAGAGATAAAATTTCTAAAAAATAGTATATTCTATTTACTTTTTATGATTTTAAATCTTATTACTAAGAGAAGAAATACCAAAGTTTTCTTTATAAGTTTTATGGATAAATATCAATTTTTTTAGAAATTTTACAATTATGAATTTCTAGCAATTTTGAAAATCATGATAACTATTATAAACTAGTTAAAGTGATATTTTATTTTGATAAATAATATTCCTCATAGAATGATGTAGAATAGTTATCATCATTATCACTATTTGGATAGTTTTCATTTAAGGTAAGATTTGTTAAGGGTTCAACTCTTACCTTAGCCATGATGTAATTTTTGATCTTTGGAATCTTAGAATAGAATACAATATTCTTATCTTCATGTACACTATTAGAAGTAATTTATAATGAACTATATCCAACACTTTCACTCCATGTATCTGAAGAATTTGAACATTTATTATTGTTTTTCTTGTATTATTTCTTATAATTTCATTATAAATTCATATCCTTATTCTATTTCCTTTTAATATTTGAAAAATCAAGTTTTATATGTACAACATTCTTAAATTCTGAACATATAACTTCTAAAGAATCCATCTTATAACTTTTATCTTTGTGACTTTATATATACTTATACCAAAAACAATTATTTGAAACTATTTTTTCATATTTTTTTCTCGATTTTATAATTCATTTTCGGACTTTTCTGACAAACTAACTTTTGATACTACTATAATATTATTTTTCTTTGACGATTTTGAAACTTTCTTAGCTAAATGAAATTTACTTGAAACATTAGAAGGTGTGTCCAAAGTAGTTCGTCCATTATTTTTTATTTTTCTTCTCAACATCTATTTTAAACCCACCCTTATACTGCATGAGATTACTAATTAAATAATCCAATGTTAGATGTGTAATCATTCTCATATCATCCAAAACTATTATTTTGTGTTCCCACTCTTTAGGAGTTATCTCAATAATCATCTAAACTAATATGTCATTAATAATATATTTCTCTCCAAAATATTGTATACCTCTTAAAATTTCATGAATACCTGATGCATATTCACAAAATATTCACCATGTATAACATAACATTATTTATAGTTACCTCTTAACATATCTCTTTTTGTTTCAATAAATTTTTAAGTTCCAAAATGCGTAACATCTAATTTCATCCAAATATAATGAGCTATTTCTAGAAAATAAATATGACTATATATGTTCCTCATAGTTGAACATAATAAAGTATTCCATCCTATGTAATTCAACTAATATTCCATATTTTCTTATTTTCAAAAATTATTAACCTCTTTATCAGGAATCTTGTATTTTTTATTTAACACAATGAAATTATCAACACCAGTATTTTTAAACAATTCTTCACTACATCTCTCTAATACTCATTGTCAACACCGTCAATGATTTTTGTCCTTCAAGGATTTATATTTCCATTTTTACTAATGTTTAAACCTTCCATATTATAGAAACAAAAACACATTCTTCAATATTCACGTTAGTGTAATTGAAGTTTGTAAAAAAAATTATAACCCTTGTTGTAAATCATTATAAACTTGGATAAAATAAAATAAGTAAAATACAAAAATTCAATAAGTAGAACCTCCTCTGATACCAATTGTTCGATCAAAAGAGTTATAATGTCCACAAGAGAGGGGGGGATGAATTTTAGTTTAAAACATTAAACTAATTAAAACACAAAACTATTTAATATAGTTTATCAGACTGAGATTAGGTCCGATGATTAGTGTAACTTGTAATAGACTCAGAGGTTTTCTAGTAAAATCAAATTATTGAAACCTTCAGTAAAAATAACTAAACATATAAATTCATAGTGGAATATAAAAAACATGTAAAACCAAGTAAAATAAAACATTTCAAAGTTATTTAGTAAACAAATAAAATATTTATAAACACAATGAGTAAAAATTAACCTTTAATGAAAAGGAAGAAAAGTACCTTGACTTATGGTATCTAGAGTTTAAACCAAACTACCAGGTATGTATTTATTTAAGATAAATCCATTTATCAATAAGATCAAAATCATATTTGTCTTCCTATCCCTTGAAGAACTTTATTAGCCTAATCAGATCCATCCATCTTCGTATCACTATAATCCCTTGATCTTGAACTTATATGGAATGAAAAATTAAAATAAAAAACTGTTATAAGGATATTAAAATCATTATAAATAATCATCAATAAAATACATTATTAAATATTAAAAAAAATCATAATGAGAATTTATTGAACATAAATCTTCAAATGGACCGAGTTCCCAAAAGCATCATATCCAAGATCCTCAAATTCACCTCTATTTATCAAAACTTCTTCAACGATCAAATTTATATGATTATCATATTTGGTTTCAATAAACATATATGATATTAACTTTAACATTTCAACATTATATATATATATATTTAAATTTGATTTAATTTTAATAGAAAAATTATAATGATGCTAAAAAAGTATTTATCTATTAGAAATAATTCTGAATCTAATTATAAACTTTAATATTCTGATGGAATAAAATATGTTTTTCTAATGGACTAAACTCAGTCACACTGATAGACTAAACTTAGTCATAATGATAGAATAAATTTTGGCATTATAATAGACTATTTTTTTCACACCATTGGACGGAACAAAATCTAATCTAATGTACTATACATAGGTCAATATGATAGACTAGGATTTGGTAAATATGATGGACTGGACATTAGTCTGGCTGATGAATTAGACTACAATTATTATTATGTAAAAGAATAATATGTAAAGTTTATATTATCAGTTTAGAAGTATATCTTTGTTCAGTAGAAAAAATTATTTTCTATAAAAAATTCTAAAAACATGGGAGAAATAAATTTAGTAAAACACATCTTTTTAGAGTGTTTTTTGATTTTAAAAACTATAAATAGAATGTGTAAAATTAAACTTTAGACTTAACACAATGGAGGTTAAATTAATTTCATTTCTTGATCTTATAATAAAGATGGATTTTTCTATTTAATTGATATATTATATATAGAATTTTTTATACACTCCAAGATAAATTTATTAGTTTTCATGAATATGAAAAAACTCATTATACTATAATCATCAAAAAATAGAGTAAATTATCCTTAACTATGTATTCTAGGAACTTTCATTACAGCACACACATCAATATGAATTCATTCCCATAGAATTAATCCCCTCTTCTAATTTGGTCGGAATGGATTTCTCACCATCTACCCTCTCAAAAAAGTATTAAATGTTTTCTTCCATTCACTCATTCTATTAGGAATTTTAACTACATTATTAACCATTAATAAATTTACTATACATTTTTTATGTATATTCGAGAGATCCCACCACCATAAATTAATATCATCTTCCATAATAAGAAGAAATTTTTAACATTTCTATCCCCTTGACATAAATTTTAATTTGATCTCAAGAAATTAAGAAGAATATTTATATACTTTCCCTTAATCAAACAACCCTTTCGATTGAATATGGAATAAAGTCCCAAGTCACATTGTCAGATCACACTAATGGGGTTGTAACATAGTTTATCTATATATATCACCATAATTTCTATCAACTCATCAATAAGAAGATTTATTTTTTCATTATATTTTTTATATTCAAATAACAATCATTTCCAAACTAAACTATCCCATCAACACGACGATTAAATTTCATCAAAAAATTATTATTTTTGGAGGTATTGGATATGAATGAATTATTAAGAATACACATACCAACATTAATTGTTTACATTAATATCATCTCATACAAAATTTCCTTCTTTATTTTCTTCCATTCAATCCAATAGATTTCCCATTGAATTTATGCATGTGTTATCCTCTTCTCATTCTATTCAATGTAATTGAAAAAAATAATAGTCATATTATTCCAATTCATATAATATATTTCCCAATTGAAACATGTTAGATTATCTCACATCCATTGTTATCTAACTTACATATATATAAATATCACTGATTCTTTTCCCACAATCAATGACTTTTTGATAGAAATATGTATAATAAAGTCTACAAAAATAGGAATAATTTCTTCTTAGAAGCGTAGGATATTTTCTCCACCTTATTTATTGACTTTAAAATTTCTCTACTTTAAAATAACTCTCTATATTATCTTAATATGACATGTTTTTTTTCTTAGGTAGTCAAAAATTAGAACATTATAAAATGAATTTTTTTCCACCATCTCTCCACATGTTTCCAGCTTTTTAGAATTTTTTTTGAAAAATAATCAATGATTGAGGAAGATATATTTCTATATACTTACCATTTACCCTAATACTTATCAACCCATATTTTTTGGTTTCAAATTCAAATCCATTTCCTATTTTTCCCATGTAATCTACTCTTTGTTCATTCAACACATTCTTAACACACCTTATGCCTCATTTTTCTCTTCCCTTAGGTTAATTCGACCTTGACCTACATACATATTAAATTTTTACACTAGATTATCCTTTAAAAATCATAATCCCTATAATATATAGGTTTAATTACTTTATTGATTAGAAATGTAAATAACTTATTTTACAACATTTTGAACATTTTCACATAATTTCACCACACTGTACACCCTTATAGATATATTATATCCTATAATATTCTTTAAAACCACTGAAATGTAAATATATGAAAAGATGAACCCAAAAACACAATATGGGGTAAAACATGTCATTTATAAATCTTGGATCATAAATGATCATAATATGAACATGTTGGTATGTGAACATAATTAAGGTATATGAATTTGACATAAGGAAATAATACGTAATGAAACATGAATACTAAACATGAATATAACATAAGTATTTTGGCATAACTTATGAATCTAATATAGGAATATAGATACATGAGATAATACTCAAGATCCAAGGAAATATAACATCGAAATATAGTATAAACAATATCACAAAAAAACCATTTTTATGTCAAGGCTCACAACCAATACCATCACCACATAGTTAGAAAACATATCCAACAACATAGTGAACTAGGAAAACGTACCATGTCCCAGAACAAAAAATTTCATGAGATATAACCTTGAAATAATTAATTGGAGGTATATGTAATTACATGAACACCACTCCCTTAATGATAAATTATATATTAGAGTGGCACATTAATATGATCACATTCATAAATCAACCATAAATAATCCATGAGAATGAAAAATGGTTCCTGAAAATTTATACAAGGAATAAATAAATCATCTAGATAAGGAATATGGATGATTTAACTAAAATATATCTATAGTGAAACATAATAAACATTAAAGGAAATTGAAATAGTTTAGAGACATTATAGGATGATAAAAACTTATATTAATATTAAAAAGAAATAATCCTTTGAATTTTAACATATTTTATATTAAAACCAAATATTATGGTAATATCTTTTAAGAGGGGGGAGAATAATTTTTCTTCAATATATCACTTAATTAACAGAATGTCAAAAGTAATCATAAAAAATAATACATAAGAAAATCATTGTGTAGAAAATTTTAAAGAATAGAGTTTGGCGATTCCTTTAAAACATTTTTAAAAAAGAGTTAATGTTAATAGAAAATGAAAATAAGAAATAAAAAATTGGGGATAATGAAAGATAATATATTCATGAAATATAATTGAAAACCTGGATATGGAACAATAATATTTAATACAAAAAGAAGAGATAAAGAAAAATATAAATGTTATTTTAGGTGAATTTCAAAATCCATTATTGAATCAATGGGGTGAAAAAAAGTAAATCCAAAAAATAACTATAGGAAAATAAAATATATATTTTTATAGATAATTAATATACAATTTCCACCAATGAAAATTTATACATAGATAATTTTGATTTGAATTTGATATTTGAAAATAAATACATAACTTTACTATCGACTCCCACAAAAGTTATTTAACCTTATATATAATAAAAAAAAACAATATTACTCACTAAAATAATAAACATATTAATAAATATTAAATTTTAAACTATTAAATTATATACATTTACTACATAAATATTAATTATTTATTGTTAAATTTCATCATCATATACTAGTAGTTTTGGCTATCTAGTGTAAGTTCTATTATCATGATGTTTATCCTTGTGTATAGAAAAAAAATTCATCATTACTTGAATAGTCAATTAATTTGAATAGTTTTTTTTGGAAATTATTTATATACTATTATTTTCATTTTATGGAATATATGGGTATGTATTATAAGATTTTATTTAAAAAATTAATGTTTTAAGAGATTTTATTAATAGAATGTGATATTTTATAACGATAACTGATTTAATTGATCCATAAAACTCTCATAATTTACACTTTAATATCATATAATACTATAATATAATTATTTTTACTCATTCCCATTATAAATTATGAAGATAGTTTATCGTTTTTATTATATGTGGTAAAAAAGAGCAGAAAAAGAACATTCAATACTAACAAATGAGTATGTGTATAAAACTATATTATTTTAATAAAATTTTGATAAAAGCATAAATATATTAATAGAAAATAAAAAATAGTGGTTAATGTGAATTAGAAATAGTGGATATGATAAGGTTATTTAAAAATATAGCCAAGAACTAAAAAAATGATGAATTCACTCCTCAAAACTGATTCCTTCATAATAAAGGATTTAGGCCTCATTCTTGGAGACAAAGGATACCCTATGTGAGGGTATAAGTTGAGATATAGAACATGGGTATGTATTCAAAAGAAAACTATAAGAAAGTTTGGTTTGAATTAGGTATAAAAGTTCTCTTTTTTAGGTTTAAATTGGATAAATTTCATTGGAAACTAGTGGTAGGTGAATCGAAAACATGAATTCAAATGAGAGTTAGGTGAGTTAGATAAGGAAATGTTTATTGGAATTATAGGATTAACACCCACACCTAATAAAGGAAATTTGGAATTTATAAATATAAAATTAATTATCTAAAATTTATTCCATCTCATTTAACCTATTTTATCAGCTTTGACATGAATTAATTATTTACCATGAAGTTTATTTTTTTTAGAAAATAGAATCTGATTCCTATCATATAATATATATGTGATGATTTAAAATTTATTACTTAATTTAATAAAATTAAAATTAAATATTTTAAAAATATAAACTTAAAAGGAAGACATAATATATTTTCACCTCATAATTATGTATATGACTAGGGTTCAAATCTATTCAGTGACCCTTTATGGGGATTTCAGGGCTATTTATGTCAGATTATGTAGGAGATGATGCAGAAATGGGTGTAGATAAAATTTCATATTGGGTAAAGGTATGAAAAAGTTAAATCCAATGTTGGCCATAAAACGGAGTTCCTTTAAACAATTAAAATAGTAATTGGGATTTCAATAACCTCTGTAGTATTATTTTTGGGCTTGATGATTTTTTTGATGGAACATGAATTTTCCATTGGTTGGATATAATGCACATTAAAACAAGATTAAAAATGAAATTATTAGAGTTTGAACCCTAAAATGAGTTGTTTTTATACTTGTTTTAAGGTTAAAGAGTTATCTTGGGCGTTTCACTGAGTTTTGGGAGAGGTAGACCACAAAAACTTAAATAAGAAGATGGATGGTAAAGGCACATGGTTTTTTTGAAACTATGTGGAGCTCTGGGAGAAACTGTGAAACCTATCCAAAGAGGCTTAGGATGTTGTATGGTTTTTTATAACCATGAAAACTATGATTCAAAACCATGTTATTTTTTCAAAGTTCTTAACAGAGGAGAAAAAAAAGGTTTCACATGGTTTCTCAAACTGTGAACATGAACCGTGGAGCCCCATACATAGGTAGTATCCCATGCATAGTTGGAACATGGTTTGTCCAATTGTGTGGCCAAACTGCACACCTCATTTAAAGTGGTGAAATCACTATTTTACCATTCCTGATTTTATAATTCCTCCCTCGTTTCTCCTCCTACACGCGCACATCCCCTTCCTTTATCCCATTCAAGTTCCTCTATCCAAGCTAGGAATAGAGGGATATCCTCCATCTGATATAGGAATTACTAATTTTCGGTCTTGTTGGATGTGTATCTATAATATATTCATTAATATTTCTCCATTCTTTATTTTATATTATATCTCAAATACCATATTCATGTGAGATAATTCACCCACTCATCCAAAACCAATCATTGATTAAATCTGGTTTTAGAGAAATCGAAGAAATTAATAAAAACCCGCAAAAATATTCATTACTAATTCTCCATTCTTTATTTTCTATTATATATCAAATACTATATTCATGTGAGATAATTCACCATATTTTTGGGGGTTTTTATTAATTTCTTCGATTTCTCTAAAACCAGATTTAATCAATGATTGGTTTTGGATGAGTGGACTATCATAAGTAGGAGTTAGGTGGTCTATAGTTTTTTCCCTTTAAATACTTACATTTATAAATTGTACCATTGTTCCAAACACTGGTGTTTCTATACATTGACTCTTAAATATCAAATTAAAATTGTAAAATCTATATCCCTATTTCTAGTTTCTCTTATATATTAAATTTGATGTGTTGAAGGTCATGGAGCTCAAGTTTTAACCACACATTAATGGTGTGTTCCTTGAATTTACTTAATTAATCAAATATTTTTCTAATAAAGCCACATGTAGAGGTGTGATGTCTTATAAAATGTAAACAAGTTGATTAATTGGATCATGGAAGGATGTGAAACTCAACTCTGTTATTTTCCCTAGTGACCTAACCATACCCTAAGTGGTTATGACATACTTATCAAAATAACCTAAGGAATTTTTGTTGCATGAATGTTAGAATATCATCTGTTATACCCTTTTCATGTAGATTCATTACTGCTTATGAATAGTTCACATGTCCCTTACCGTTATAATAGAAATGAATAATGGGCATGAACCTCTTTGTAGACATGAACTATGATATACCATGTTTATTGTCATGGAATGTTTTCTACTTGAACTTAAATTATTTAATGAGAGGTATTATTCCTTAAACTATACATGGGTTCCTTTTTATATAACTCCTTGGGTGGTATCATTGGATATTAGAGATTATATACACCCTAGGTGATACTTGGGATACCTATTTACAGAACCACAAGGATGGGATCATAGGTTAATTGACTTATGTTATTCCAAGAGTGATATTTCTATTCTTTATAGGATTCCTTGGATGGAATCATTGAGTTTATGTTTTACATACCCATGAGTGATTTCAATTCCCTAAGGGAGTTACCTTGGATGGGCTCAATTGGAGTTATGATTTTACCATTCCTTGAGTGATACTTGGGCCCCTATGTGGTATACCTCGGGTAATATTAGAGGGTCATGCATTACAAAATTCCATGAGTGATACTTCGGCTTCCTTTTATGGATCACTGTGGATGGACTCTTATGGTGATGGGTATTTATAGTTCTCTAAGAGAGACACATGAGTTCCTCTTTATGGATCACTTTGGATGTTCTTAGAATTCCATATATATTAAATTATCAGGATGCATTTTTATTAAGAACCCATTTTCTATTTTATTTAGTGCTAATGGGTGTCAAATTATAAAATATAAGGATACATATGCCATGCTAAAGAACACGCCTATGTTCGATCTATAATCACAATTGAATTTCATGATGGCCTAGTTAGCCTTCCTTGTAATTATCCTAGTACAGTAACAATATATATATATATATATATATATATATTATGTATTCCCATTTTAACCATGTTTCAAGATATTCTAGCTTAGGTCGAAGCAGGTAGGGTCGGCTATGTGTCCCTGAGGAACATGAGATGACTTGTTTAATTTTATTTTTTCACTAATTTATCTATCATACCTACACAATGATGTATTTTATATTCATAAATATGTTATATTTGGATACTATTGGTGGTGGCCTACTGAGTATATCTCACAACCTTTTTAGGCTACCATTGCAATGGGGTACCAGAATAATTATCATCGGTTTCAAGACCAAGATCCTAGGTTGTGTTGTCACACATGTACCTAGGTGTTAGGATCATAGGATTGATATGGAACTTAGGATTCCCATTGTGATGGGCCCTGGGGAATCTTGTTATTTTTATTTATTAATATATTGTGTTTTACTACCTTATATATTTTATTCCTTCTCATACATTTTAGTCACCTATAAATTCATTATTATATATTTTTCATTGGCCATTTTTATTTAGTTATTATATTTATCTTACACTCTTTTTTCTTTCATATATACTACATACACTATTTAATGATATTATTAATCTCTTATACTAATGTTTTACTATAATAATGAGGGTATAATACCCCCACTTTACCATTATTTGACGTTCTATATTAGTGAGAATCCTCTTCCCTATGGGGAGGTGCACTTGAGGCCATGTGACTAACTGGATCGGGGTACCATTTCGGTGGTTCCTTGATCCAGAGATTAAAAACTTTTATCAATGGTTTTTTCCATCATTTTTATATTTTTGAAATTATTAGACACGAGATTATGAAATTGTCAGTGATTTGAAAATAGTTGTTTCTGGGAGTGATCAACCCATGCATGGGAAAAAATCCATGTGGCTAGAGATGTGACTATTGTTTATTCTATTCATTCTTACAATTGATTATGATTTCACCTTGAGTGATTGGTGTAATTTTAGGTGCTTATTGATTTATGATAATTATAATATTTACCCTTGTCTAGTTATAACAAGTAAGTATCATTACATGAATTATTATCAGGACACATAGATTCACATTCCAGGCATATTCCATTCCATGTAGTTGAATTGATAGATGTTCCTTGTGTATTATTATCAATCATTTTATATACCATTTTAGGAATTTTATTAAGATGATTAGTTTTATACCTACTTACATATTTCATTAGAATTATTATTTGAGCAACATGATGTGTGATTTATTTAGTATGTTTTCTTATATGTATTGTTTCTAGGATTATTGTTCCATGATGCATGATTATTTAGCATGTTTATCTTCTTATCATGATTAGGTAATTATTTTCCATTTCATCTAGTATTTACGTATTGTTAATGTATGCCTATTTATAATTTTGATATAAAATTGGTTATTAATGTTTTAACATCAACTTAATTGGTGTTTTCCTTCATAGATTGATGGAATCACATTAAATAACCAATCATGACATGTTTTATCCACTGACCATTGGTTTCATGGGATAAAACATAATTTTTGCGATTAAATGGGATCTAATATTAATTTTATAAATTTAATGGGTTCTTTATAAATTATGAAATGGTAACCCATATAATCAAACTATCATATAAGACCTTGATATACCTTGAGACTATTTCAATGGTAAATTATGTTTAGTTTTTTATATTAAATGAATTGGTGCCCTTATTAAGACTTTTACCACTATGAATTGGACAGGGAGACCCATATGGCTAAATTACTACATGCACAAGTGGACCTAATTAGGTAAGTTAGGGGATGTTTCTTATGAGAAAACCCATTATGGATTTTCAATACATTAATAATTAAATCAAATACTGAGTTTTATGGACCCATGTTAGATATATTGGGACCCTCATAGGTCACATTTATATTGGACTACCTTAGTATTTAACCCCATGGGGGTTACATTTTCTATATAGATATGGTTATTTCAAGTGTTTTCAACCTCTTATTTGAGGTTTCATATAAACATATGGTGGATTTTGACTTGACCAATCCTATACTGAATTAATAAAATACTTTTTACATACTTTTGAGAGGGACTCATATGAGGTGTTAGTTAATTAAAATTACAATTAAATCATAAAGTTTGTATTACTTTGTAGTTTGTAATTTAAATTTTCTTTAAATATTTCAATTGTGGAGGTTCATTGATAAACACATGTTTTTTTAAAATGTATTTATAAGATAATTTTCTAAAAAGTGATAGAATTTAAGTTGAATAAACATCACTTGAATTTAAGGTTTATAAAACTTTCCTCCATGACTTGTGGAATTAGTTTAATAAAGTTCTAAGTATATTTTTCCTAATAACTGGTACTTGATATTTGAATTTAATATTTTAATGTTCATGAATTCAATATGAATAAATTCAATGAATTAAAAAGGAAACTAAACTGGAATCCTTAGTTTCAAACCACATGTAAGGTTAGTTTAAATATTTTTTTTGAGTTTTTCCTTGGATAGAAATGGGAGCATTTCCCATAATATTCTTAAAACATGAATTTATATATAGTAGATAATTGTAACTTTTTCATTGTGGCCTAGATATTGGGCTGGTGATTTTGGAATTTATAAGGGTCTGGCTCGATGTAGGTAGAGATCTCAAAATATTTAAAACCTTTCTAAATTCTTGTAAACCATTTCATATGTGTCGTTCTATTTGGGTTCCAACTATTGAGAGTAGGAATAATACTTTTTAAGATATTCCCTTATCTTAGTGGGTGGTAATTTGATGAGTTGAGACTTTTTAATGGTGTGATCATAGTATAATTCTTCGTTTTAGTGGGTTAACATTCATGGAGCATCGTTAGCCACTTAGTAGTTCATATGACCCTTCTTCTTCTTCCTCTTCAATGGTGGACAACATGAGTGGTAATCAGATTGTTTTTCAGTTGTATGGATAGTATGAATATAAGCTAGTTATTTTTATGGGCCATCAAATAATGGGATGAATAGGGCTAATAATCTTGTGGATGATATTAAGGATGTTTTTTTTCTTGGGAAATATTGAGGTAGTATACATTGATATATATGGTAACTAAATATTTTTAAAATGGTGCAGTGAACCATATGAGTTTGGTGATAATGTTTTAACTATTGAGCTGTTATACTTAAGACATAGGTCATATCTGAGGTAGAGTGGCTAGGATGTTAATGAAAATTTAACTTTTCCCAATACTTGGGATGATGTCTCAAAGAGGATAGTGTGTTTTGACACACTAATTCATTTGTTTGGGAACTTATGCCTAATGATTTGGTGTTCATGGATATAAAACAGAAGAGTTTAATTCATATTACTAAATTTGAATCTAATATTGATTGCTTTCAAGTGGTGGGTTTTCCCCATTTTTTTAACTAGCGCTTGATAACATTGTGTCAACCATGTCCAACACCCTCGTTTTGTGGACGTTGGATCATGTGCCCTAGGGTGAGTTCCTATTATCAATAAGCGATGAATATGATAATCTTTAGATGGTAAGAATCACATCAAGTATTTTGAAGGTGTGCCCTTAAATTTTTAAGGAATAAAACTGTAGAAAAAAATTTGAAGATAGAATGTATTGTTTTAAAATGCCTACGGGGATGGTGAGTTTTATCTCGTGTGGGTGCTTGTGAGGCAGCATGACTATGATATGGTTGGAAGTGTAAGAAACCTTTGAAAACACCATTATCCAGGGATGGATTTTGGTGGTTGTTCTTGAGAAATTACGATATGTGTCAGGTGGTAAAGGCATCATGGATAGTTAATGATGATGTTTCAGTAGGTCCAACCGAGAAATTTTAAAAGAAGTCATCCTATCCGGTTTGACTAACCATTCGTTATACGATTTGATATTGTTGGGCCAAAACCATACCAATAACATTGTATTGAATATAAGGGGAGTGTCTTGAGTGTTCTTGGTAATTATTCATTCCCTCTTTCTATACAATTTTCTTAGTGATGATCTTTTCCCATATCATGATATTATCCATGATACATTAAGGGAGAGGCAATTATATGCCACGAAAATTTAAACATAGTTGGGTTTGGTATGTGACCAACATGTGAGTTATTCTTTTAAAGTGTGATAAGTTTTTATTTATGGTTATTCTTAAGTGATATTCGGTTTCCCAAGTAGTAATTCCTTGGATGGGCTCATGGAAACATGCCAAATCTTAACTTTACTGCAATTGGGATCAGTCCGTGTTTTTGTGTGTGTATGATTTAGCTATGTACTGACATCTAACTTGTAAGAATGAAGCATGAAATATCTTTTATGAGATCCTTAGACCTCATTTTATAATTTTTAATTTACTTTAAACGTCAATCGCTCTTGGATGATTTGTTTCTTGGGTGACAATCCATGTGCACTGAATCGGGTATGCACCCATGTTTATGGTGAGGCACAAAAACTTAAAGTGAAAATTTGAACTTAAGACTTGAGTGAAATCTAGAAATGGGATTCAATGTATGGGTTCAAAGAAAATGTGATATTCCTTGAAATAAGGCATCATGTTTTGGGTATTTTTATACTGGTAGTCTAAGTCGAGTGGATTGAGAATAGTCGGTTGGGCATGGCCCGACTAGCTTTCCTCTAGTTTCATTACAACGGTTGGTATGTAAGTATTTTTGTTACATTGTTTGGTTGAGGTTAGTGATGTGTAATTTAGACAAGGAAATTCATAAAATCAATCTCGACCTGAAAATATTAGATTGATTGGGATTTGACTATTCATTTAAGCTATGGATTATGCTAAACACGTCATTAGAACACTAGGGGTACATTGGAATAGACAATTCCGAATATGGGGATACCATGAATCAGAATTAGAATTTAAATTTTAGAACCTATAGTGGGTAGTGAACTAGGATGGGTGAGTTAAGGCATAAATATGTGATCATGTATCTAGTTTGATGGGATATGGTAAGTATCGTCTTCGTTCTTTAGTTCTGAATGAGTGTTGTCTTGAGTTTTCATGACTTATATATCGTACACATAAAGGATGTTTGGTGGTGCGTTATGTATTTAGAAATAAAACATTCCCCTTTTAATGAAAATTAATGACATGAGTAGGTTGGGTGTTGTTTTTTTATTTCCCCAAGTATTTTTAGGTATGAGAAGTTATAAGGTGGGGAGATTGTAGCATCCTGTGTTTTGGGCCAAATGAAATTTTCATATGGAACATGAATTTTATGTTTTGTGGATGGATTAAATTGTAAAACAAGATTCATAATGATATTAAATGAGTTTGAATATTCAAAGAGTTTTTTTGGACTTGGTTTAATGTCTAAGAGGTATCCCGGATTTTTCATTGAGTTTTGGGAGCGACAGACACTGAAAACTCAAATCTGGAGAATGCTAGAAGAGGTGCACAGTTTTTCTGAAATGGTGTGGTCCTCCAAGTGAAAAAATGTGGTATGTTCAAAGAGGATGAGGGTTTACCAATGTTTTTTTTTCTATCTATAAACACCTGGATACAAGGATGTGAAGTTGTTTTAGGGTTTTTAGTAGAGGATGAATGCACTATTTGTGTACAATTTCCCAAATGGGGTGCATGAACCATGTGTTCCCCATGCATAGGCGGTAGTCCAAACATGGTTGGAACATAGATAGGAAAACCATATATCCAAATCATTAACCTAATATAAATGGGTAAAATAACCATTTTACCCAACATTATTTTATAATTAATCCTTAATTCCTCATCATCCATGTGAATTGCTCATTCCCCTCTCCTACTAGAGCTCCTCCCTCAAAGCTAGGCGTGGAGAGATCTCCTCCATCCGGTGTCAGAATCACTTTCCTTTTGTCTTGATGGATGTGTACAAGTAATATATTTGTTCAACATTATCATTTCACAATTTTCATTTACATCTCCATCACTATATTCTTATGATATAATTCTCCATATTTTCAGGGTTTTTTTCTATTTCATTGATTTCTACAAAACTATCTTGATTCAATGATTGGTTTTGGATGAGTGGAGTGTTCTTAGTATGATGTAAGTGGTATATATATTTTTTCCTATATGTATCCCCATTTATAAATTTCACCATTATTCCATGCTTTGGTGTTTCCTTATGATGCCTCTTAAATATGAAATTAAATTTATAGAATCTAAATACCTATTTCTAGTAGCCCTTGAATATTAAATTCAAAGTGTTGAAGGTTATGGATATCAATATTTTACCACCACTTAAGGGTGAGTTTCTTGAATTCCATTAATTAATCAAATTTTTTTCTAATAAGACCACTGATAGAGGTTCACTTCATTATAAAATGTAAATGGTTTGACTAATTAGAACATATATGGATGTGTGTAAAGACATAGAATATTACATGTATGTTTTTTAAATTATTTGGTATTATTACGAGTCTGTGAAAATTTACAGCGCATGATTTCGAGGACTGATGTTCCTGGAATGAATTTTTGAACATTTAAAAGGTACGTTCTGTAAATGTGTGGGTGGAATTTTCAATCTTTTGAACTGGTGATTGGATTAAAAATATGAGGGAACTGATGAAACCGAAGTACCAAGATTATCTTAAGGGAGGCTTAACTTTGACCGTAGTTGGTCGAGTGAAAAAGATAGTTTCTATGACTTTTTAAGGAAATAATAAAATAACACAAGAATTGTTATTTTATTTATCTTTTTCTACCACCTGTTGAGTGGTAGTATCGGGGACCATGGAGGTCGTCAGACTTTTAAATATGGGATATTAATTTACCTATTACAATTTGGTTGCGTAACCACCCCTTGTGTAATTAATTAGGAACATTAATTACGTCAATTAATGAATCTTATTAATTCCTCGGTGCATTAATCACCCTTTTACCCTCTATTTAAATGGGGATCAGGGTAGAGTTTTTGAAAAGAATTCATCAAGTGAGGAACCTCTGGAAAAGTGATGTGACACCTTCCACCGACGGAGATGTAAGCTTTTGTGGCAATGAACCGGGTGTGACAAACACTAATAGCTTCATCAAAGCACATATTCTCCTTCCACAACTGCGACGACTCCAACAATTCTCGAGGTAGGGGTTTATTTTAATTCAAATAATTCCCCTGATTACTCTCATCATTATTGAATTTGCGGGTGGTCGTTGCGGGGGGATTTGAATGGGGTTTATCATTATTTTTATTAATGTGATGTAAAAATTAGTCCCACTTGTTATAATGATAACGTGGAAGGTGTGGTCCAAACGAACAAGTCCTGGATCCTCCGCCACTTGATTTTCATTACGTTCTTGGGAGAAGTATTTTTCCAACTTGATAGAACCTTAAAACAGGGAGGCGTGCAATGACGATGTCATCCCGGGAGGACCTTAGGTGCGTTTGAAAGGAAGAATGGACCACAAGAGCTCACATGGTGGCCCAAAGAAGATCTGCTGACATGGCACCAGTGACCGTTGCTGGTGGTGGAGGTGGCGACCGATGCTCACCAACCGTGGATGAGGGCAGCGCCGCTCGGTGACACGACCATTGGTAGGCAGCCAAAAACAGCCGGCCATGGAGGCATAGGGCGATGAGCTGTGGTGAATGGGCCGCGACGAAGGTGGGGACCCACTCCCTAAGGGTCCCTCAGGTGATGAGGCAGTGCCACCTGATGCGCCCCTTTAATAAACTGAAAAACAATTTGATCCTTCATGAGGCGGACCACGCGACCCTGGAATGGGTCGCGCCTGCCAGTAAGCTGGACCCCCAAACCGGTCGTGCCCGGATGGTGGTCTGTGCCTTTCCATGGCCCAGTGGGCCGAGGCCAATTGGCCCGGCCCAGGCCGGGTCGGTCTGACTAGGTCGGACCGGACCCAGACCCCTCTCAGGCCCAGTTATGCTTAAATGACCTTATTTTGAGAACCGGGCATCCGTTTGATGAACCGTCTACATCGCTGGGATCCTTGGAGCAAGACAGTCCTTTTGAGATACTCCAAAAGAGTTTTGGAGAATTTTGGATTACAACCTGGTTGGATCAACCCCGAATCCAATCAGGCCCTCGGCACTAAAATGCCAATTACTTACAGACTGAGCATCTGGTTGATGCACCATCTATTGCATTGGAACCCTTATGACGTGAAAAATCATTGAGTAACTTCTATGTGGGAATTTGTGCCAGTTGATGTACGATAGATGGATTGAGAAGAAATTTCTCCCAAAAAAAAGCGTACTATGAGCGAGAATCCTATGTTTGGCTGATACGTGAAGAATGAAGAGCGATTTTGTGTGAATCAGCACCGACCAGTTCTGTGTGAATCATCACCTAGTAATTCTATGTGAATCATCAACCAAAGATTCTGTGTGAATCAGAACCCAGTAATTCTGTGTGAATCAGCACCAAGCGATTTTGTGTGAATCAGCACCCAGTGATTAAGTGTGGATTAGCAACCAGCGATTCTGTGCGAATAATCTCCCATCGATTCTGTGTGAATAAGCACCTATCGATCATGTGTGAGTCTTGTGGGTGTTAGTACCTATCAATACTATGTAGGTCAGTAGTAGTGCCTTTTGAGAGAGTAAGATGATATATCCTATGACTAATCATATGTATTACTGTACTTTTGTTATACCTGGTTTGAGCAGTGACTATTTCTTTGTGCTTTGTAATTGAGACCATGCTTGGGTTATTACTCTGTGGAATTCTGAGAGACCTTAGGGGGTCTCGGGGACCCTACTGAGCATTGTTATACCTATCCCTGCATGGGCTTCACCCGCATCTTGTTTTGTCTTATGTTGACGACGAGCGGCTTGGCTGAGACTGTAGGAGCTAGGACCAGGCGGTACATGAAGGTGACTGGTCGATGTAGAGAGCAGTGGATACGAGCTGTACCTACCCTTCAGGTAGGATCCTTGGTGTTTGATCGGAGGAGCAATTTTCTATTTTTAGTTGTATTTGAACCTTTACAATTGGGCTTGTATTCTGGCCGCCTTTACTTTCAGTACACACTTTTACTACTATAGTTTTACTTCATGATTGAATCTTTTTGTGTTCTTGGGTTGTGCATTTGTACAGGTTTAAAGTCAATGCCTTCCTGTTTTAGGGATATGACTTTTCAGTGCTAGTCTCCCACCCCTGGCCTATAGAAGGTGGGCTTGGGGTAGTCACAACATGGGCCCTGGGGGACGGGTCATGACAATGTGGTATCAAAGGAGTTAATTATAAAGAAGAAACAAGCCTCTAATATTTTTAATGAATAAATAGTGTCAAGTTTTTTGAGTGTGGTTTTTAGTTCGCGGAGTCTAGTGTTAGTGTGGCGGCCAATGTATCCATACACCAGAATTATGAATTTTGATTTCTGACTCGATGAACGAAAACACTGATTGTGAGTGTTTCGAAAGTGTTTTTACTTTAATCTCTTTTGAGTTAGTTCACTATTTATAACTTATTGACCGAGACACACCTATTTCTTTTTAGGATGCCGCCACAAAGACAACCACCCAGGATTCATGAGAGAGTACAAGATGACGGCCCACCGAGCGATGAGGATTCAGTGTTGGAACCTCTTAACTTTTTTGGAACCTGCGGGTGGTATACCAGAAGCACCACCACTTGGAGGGACGCCGTTTCCACCAGCCACACTAGCGGAAAATGCACGCCTACTGAGCATGTTTCATGAGTTCTAGTGGTAGAGGCCTCTAAGGTTTCGAGGCGAGACTCATCCCCAAGTAGCTGAGGACTGGCTGGAGGCTGTGGCATAAGTTTTATGCCTAGTTGGGACACCAAAATAGAAGATGGTGATCCCATCTATTAGCCTTTTTCTAGTCATGATAGGAAGATGGTGGAGCTTGATGCTCTAGTTACATGATGAGGCGACCCTCACCTCAGCGAACTTTGAAATCCTCTTCAGGGTGGAGTTCTACCTAGTGAAACTACGCTCTGTGAATATTCAGGAGATGCTTCACCTATAGAATGGAAACTTATCAGTGGCCCAGTACTTGGAGAGATTCACTGACCACTCATGCTACTCCACCGACGTGGTGTGGGAACCATTCTTCAGGGCGCAGACCTTTGAATAGGGTCTTCGGTGCAATATCATAGCATCGATGATATCACTCAATATCCCGATGTAGGATGGAGTGATCGAGTGAGCATTATTGGTGGAGAAATTCTTAGCTAATTAGGCACCAGCGGTGAGAGCCACCACCAAATTATAGGTAGCTGAGTCATCTGTTACAAGAAGTAAACAGATGACATAGAGGTCCTAGTAGACCAGACCTTCTAGAGGGATACCACAAGATGTAGGGTTGGAGGTGCAGAGCTTGCGAAGAAGAGGGGGTTAGTAGGGAAGAAGACTATGCTTCTTGTGCGGCGGGGAGGGCCACATGGCTCATGACTGCCCAACCTGTCATACCGACAGTCAGCAGATGGTCTAGGAACCGCCGAGGTAGAGACAAAGGTTCGAGTAAGGAGGTCCGCAGGGTAGAGGATGGGGCATAGGAACAAGTCATGCAGCCGGTGGTGGATGACAGTTTGAGGTTCTACCACCACAACCCCTAGGTGGTCCACCCCGACCACAAAGAGTAGGTGGACAGGGGTGAGCACAACTACAGGCAGTAGAGTCCTATGACCATGACACTCCATAGATGAATAGAGGTATGATCTATGTCTATTACACCCTAGCAGTAGTTATTATAGAAATATGTGCTAGTCACTCTTTCATTTCCACAACACTCGTTCGGAGCTCAGAGATTCCGATAGAGCTGTTGGCTCGATCCTTGATATTAGGGACTCCTACAGGAGAATATTTGATGATTATACACTGCTACAGGAAGTGTGAACACAATCTAAGAGGCAAGAGATTCATCTGGGATCTCCTAGTAGTATCATCGAGGCCTTATGATGTCATCCAAGGTATGGACTGGCAATCCACAGTCCATGCTCATATTGATAGTTTTAGGTGATAAGTGCGGTGTGTTCGTGAGGATGGGATTGGGTTTACCTTCACTGGTGAGTAAGAAACCTTTGTAGCACAGGATGAACTATCTCATAGGATGGTGGAGCCGATTACTCATCAGTTGGTTATCCTCACCCTCCGAGAAGTTGAAATGAGGAGTCTGATTTATCCTGTAGTGGTGGACCAATATGCTGATGTCTTCCATGATGAGGTTTCAGGACTACCTCATTGCAGAGAGGTATACTTTCACATCGACATGTACCCCGAGACGACACCGATATCTACACCATCATGTCAGATGGATCCAATTGAGCTTCGTAAGATGAGGGTATAGTTGTAGGACTGGCATAGAAAGGGGTTCGTAAGGCCTAGTGTTTCTCTATGGGAATCCCTGATCTTTTTCTCCAAGAAAGAAGATGGGAGTCTAAGTATTTTTGTAGATTATCGGCACTTAAAGCAGGTGACCATGAAGAACAAGTATACTCTACCAAGGATCAATGATATATTTGACCGACTGATGGGAACTCATTAGTTTTCGAAGATAGTCCTCAGATCAGGCTATCACCAGCTCAGGGAACGAGATGAGGACATACCAAAGACAACCCTCAGACATCGGTATGACCATTACAAGTTCTTAGTGATTCCTTTAAGCATAAAAAATGCTCTAGCAGTGTTAATGGGGATCATGAATATGATCTTCAATCCATATCTTGACCGCTTTGTGGTGGTCTTCATTGACGACACCTTGATATACTTGGCATCGAAGGAGGAGCATGACATGCACCTGCAGATAGTTCTGGATACACTCCGAGGGAACCAAATTTATGGAAATCTCTCAAAGTGCCAGTTATGGATATGTCAAGTCCACTCCCTGGGGCTTGTTATCTTGGAGGTTGGATTCACAGTAGATCCTGCTAAGATTGAGGCAGCGCTTGCTTGGGAGCCACCCAGGAGTGTGACCAAGGTGCAGAGTTTCCTGGGATTGGTGGGGTACTACCGAAGATTTGTACCTGAATTATCTAGGGTAGCGATACCATTTTCATTTTTGACGAAGAAGGGGCATCCTTTATTGTGGACAAAGAAGTTCCAGTAGTGTTTTTAGGATCTGAGGCAGAGACTAAGGAGTGCCCCCATCTTGAGGCTACCAAAAGAGGGCGTTGGTTATGTAGTCTACTACAATGAATCAGGGACTGGAATGGGTTGTGTCCTGATGTAGGGGAGTGTGGTGATTGCTTATGGATCATGATAGTAGAGGCAAAACAAGAAAAACTATGCTACCCATGACCTAGAGTTAGCAGTAGTGGTCTTTGCGCTGAAGATGTGGAAGAACTACTTGATAGGAGAACATTTTATAGTCTAATTTGATCATAAGAGTCTCTAATATATCTTCTCATAGAATGATTTGAACCTAAGACAATGATGATGGCCAGAGTTCCACCAGGACTATAACATTGAGATAGTCTATACTCCAAGGACAAGGAATGTCGTAGCAGACGCACTCAGCAGGAGGTCTGGTCTATAACTGCTGAGTGAGGCAACATAGCACCTAGCTACATTGCAGATACCCTTCGTGGATAGAGATGGAACAGCTCACCTCCAGTCTATGACTGTCACTCCCCCACTTCTTCAACTATTTAGAGAGGCCCAACTTCGGGACATTGACTGCAAGCCCCGATGTACTCAAATATCCACAGGACAGGCTCCTGAGGGATTTTCTGTAGGTGGGGAGAACGTCGTTCTTTTCAGAGGATTCACCATGGTACCAGTGATTCTACGGAAGGAGATGTTGAGGGGGTTTCATACATCCCATTTAGCAGTACATCCTGGAGTGGTGAAGATATACCAGGGCCTCCAGCATCCGTACTGGTGGCCAAGGATGAAGAAAGCAGTGGCTGAGTTTGTATCCTGATGCCTCTCTTGTCAACAAGTGAAGGACATGCATCATGTACCAGTGGGATTAGCGTAGACACTTGAGGTACCAGAATGAAATTAAGATAATATTTCCATGGCCTTCATGACAGGGATACCACGCATGTAGAGGGGCCACAATTCTATCAAGGCGATTATTGACTGACTCACCAAGTCAACCCACTTCCTACCCATCAAAGAGTAGGGATCAGTATAGGTATTGGGATTCCTATACGTGCATGAGATTGTGTGACTTCACGGAGTAGCATTGATGATCATCTCAGATCATGACACATGTTTTACATCCCTCTTGTGGAAGGGATTATCGGAGGCATTCGGGACTCAGCTACACTTGAGCACTGCCTTTCAACCTCAGACAGATGGTCAGATGAAGTGGACCATACAAACACTCAAGGACTTGTTTCATACTTGTTTCCTCGATTTTGGACTTACTTGGGAGGATCACCTACCCCTAGTGGAGTTTTCATACAAAAAAAGTTAACACTCCACCATCAGCATGGCTTCGTTTGAGGCCTTGTATGAACGACCATGCATATCACCTCTTTGCTGGACAGACCCCGAGGAGTCAGCACTTATGTGTCCAAAGTTGGTATAGGCTACCAAAGAGAAGCTACATATCATCCCAGAGTAGATGAATAATACATAGATCTAGAAGAAGTCTTATGCTGATAAGAGACAGAGACCCTTAGAGTTTGAAGATGGAGACCATGTCTTCCTACAAGTCTCACCCTGATAAGGATTACAGAGGTTTGGCTGGGGTGGAAAGCTATCTTCGAGGATCATCGGACCTTTCCAGATCCTTATAATATTAGGAAAGGTAGTGTACCATCTAGATATTCCCCCAAATATGCACTGGGTTCATAATGTTTTCCACGTGTCGCAGCTGAGAAGATATGTGCATGATCAATCACACATTATCAACTGGGGAGAGCTAGACATCGACGATGGGGCGATGTTTATGGAGTTCCCAGTGAAGATAGGGGATCGACAGGAGTGGGTCCTTCATGCATGGTTTATTCCTCTGGTTTGAGTTCATTGGAAGCAAGGGAATCTCCAGGAGATCACATGGGAGTGGGAGGCTCAATTACATGCTCAGTACCCCCATCTGTTCCCCTAGTTTTTTTGTATATTTTAGGGATGAAAATACCTAAAGTGGGGAGATTGTAAAGACCTGTAAAATTCCATGTATATATTTTTTTAAATTATTTTTCATTATTATGAATTTAAAAAAATTTATGGTGCTTGATTCTGAGGCCTAGTGTGCCTGGAATTGATTTTTGTACTTTTTAAAGTTACGTTCAGTAAACACACATGTGGCATTTTATATCTTTTGAACCGATGCTCAGATTAAAAATACGAGGGCACTGTTGAATAAAGAACACTGGGATTCACTTAATGGATTCTTAACATCTAACATACCTGGTTGGGTGAAATTTTTTGTTTTTACGACTTTTTAAAGAAATAATAAAATAACATAGAAATTGCTATTTTATTTATTTTTTTCCTACCACCTATTGAGCGGTGGTGGTGGGGACCACAGAGGTGGTCAGACATTTAAATATAAGATATAAATTGAATAATTAAATTTTTTTAGGTATCCACCCCTTTTTTAATTAATGTGGAACATTAATTACATCAATTAAAAAATCTCATTAATTCTTCAGTGCATAACTCACCCTTTCCCCCTTTATTTCAATGTGGCTCAGGGTGGATTTTTTGATGTGGCTTTATCAAGCGAGGAAACTATGGAGAAGTGAAATGAAACCTTCCACTGATGGAAGTAGAAGCTTCGGTGGCAATGACCTGGGAGCGATGAACACCAGTGGCTTCATCAAAGTGTGAATTCTCCTTCTACCACCGCGACAACTCCAACGATTCTTGAGGTAGGGTTGTCTTTTAATTCAAGAAATTACCACAATTATTCTCCTCATTCTTGAATATTTGGGTGGTAATTGCAGGTGTATTTGGATGGGGTTTATCATTATTTTTTAATGTGATTTATAAATTATTCCCACTTGTTATAATGATAATGCTGAGGGTGCAGACCAAACGAACAAGGCCCAGACCCTCTACCACATGATTTTCATTGTGTTCTTCAGAGGGAGATTTTTCGAACATGATAGAACCTTGAAACCGGGAGGTTATCAACAACGGAGACATCCCTAGAGGACCGTAGGTGCATACAGATGGAAGAACAGACCACCAGAGCTCACTCGGTGGCCTACAGATGATCTGCCGACATGACACTGGTGACCGGCGCCGGCGGTAGAGGCAACAGCCGTCACTCGCCAGTAACAGATGAGGGTAGCGCTGATCTACGCCATGGTAGTTGGGCATGCAGTTGTGGAGGCGGGAGGCGGCGCGCCAGGGTGAATGGTCCACAGTGAAGGCGAGAACCCACTCTTTGTGGGTCCCATGGGTAACGAGTGGGTGCCACCTAGTGTCCCCCTTTAATAAACAAAATGGATCTTTGAGCTATTAAGGGGGTGGACTATGCGACCCCCATTTGGGTCATGCCACCCAGTGGGCTGGGCTGGTCCGTGATCTAGCAGGATGAGCCACCGTGGCCCAGCCCAACTGAGTCGGACCAGACCCAGACCCCTCTCGGGCCCAGTTACACTTAAATGACCATGTATAGCGAACCGAACATCTGTTTGATGAACCATCTACGATGGTAGGATCCTTGGAGAAAGAATTTACTTTTGAGATACTCCATGAGAGTTTTCAGAATTTTGGAGTACTTCTGTGTTGGATCGACCTCGAATCCAATTGGGCCCTCAACACTAAAATGCCAATAACTTACAGACCAGACGTTTGGTTGAAGTATCGTCTATTTCTTTGGAATCCTTTTTATGTGACATATCATTGGGTAACTTCTATGTGGGACTTCATGGAAGTTGAAATACGAACGATGGATGGAGGATAGGTTTCTCCCAGGAACAAGCATACTATGAGTGCGAATCATGTGTATGGCTGAGACGTGAAGAATGAAGAGCGATTTTGTGTGAATCAGCACCGGGAGATTCTGTGTGAATCAGCACCTAGTGATTCTATGTAAATTAGCACCCAATGATTTTGTGTGAAACAGAACTGAATTATTTTATGTGAATCAGCACCTAGGGATTCTGTGGGAATCAACACTCAGTAATTCTGTGTGGATCAACATCGAGCGATTTTGTGTGAATCAGCACCCAACGATTTTGTGTGAATAAGAACCTATTAATAATTTGTGGGTTTTTCAGGGGTTAGTACCTATCGATCCTATGTGGGCCAATAGCAGTGCCCCTTGATAGAGTAAGATGATGTATCCTTATGACTAATCATATGTACTACTGTACTTTTGTTATATCTGGTTTGAGCTATGATGATTGCTTTGTGCTTTGTGATTGAGATCATGCTTGTGTTATTCCTCTATGGAATTCTTAGAGACATTCGGGGGTCTCGGGGTCCCTATTAAGTATTGTTATACTCACCCCTGCACGGGATTTTCCCGCACCTTTTTGTGTTTTGTGCATACAACGAGTGGCTCTGCTAAGACTGTAGGAGCTAGGAGTGGGCGATAGACATAGGTGAATGGTCGACATGGAGAGAAGTGGAGACGAGCTATACCTACCCTTCAGGTTGGATCCTTGGTGGAAGATCACATGCGATATTTTCTATTTTTAGTTATAGTTATACCTTTTCAGTTGGGCTTGTATTTCGACCCCCTTTACTTTCTGTACACACTTTTACTACTACAGTTTTACATCGTGGTTTCATCTTGTTGTGTTCTTGGGATCTGCATTTATATAGGTTTAAAGGCAATGACTTCCCATTTTAGGGATACGCATTTTTTGGTGCTTGTCGCCAACCCCTGGACTATGGATGGCTGTCTTGGGGTAGTCATGGCATGGGCCCCGAGGGACGGGTCATGACAATGTGACCGTCCACTGTATTATTTTCCCTAATGACCCAACCATCTCCTAAGTTTTTGTGGCCAAATTATCAAAAGAACCCGATGAATTATAGCGGCATGCATGTTAGCAGGGTCTATCTTAGACCCTTTTCATATAGGATGTTTACTATTTATGAACAATTCACATAGAACTTACTATTATGATAGAAACAAATAATGGGCATGGCCCTGATTTTACATATTAACTATGATATGGAATGTTTATTTTCATGGACCCTTTTTTATTTGAACTTAAAAAACTCAATGAATGACAATAATCCTTGAGAGATACTTAGGTTCCTTTTTATGTAACACCTTGGATGGTCTCATGAGATGTTAGAGATAGTATTCACCTTTGGTGATACTTGGTTCACCTCTTTATGAAATGCCCAGGATGGGCCCATTGGTTACTTGATTTATGTTAGGCCAGGAGTGATACATGTATTATTTATATTATTATTTAGACTGGATCACCGAGTGTATTTTTTACTTACGCATGAGTGATATGAGTTACCTAGGGGAATTTCCTTGGATGAGCTTAGTGGGTGTTATGGTTATACTAGAACATGAGAGACACATTGTCCCCTATGTGGAATACATGGGATGAGGCTAGTTGTTCATGATTTACACTATGCCGATAATGATACTTGGGATTCCTTTTATGGATCACCATGGATAGAATATTATGGTAATGGGTATTTATATTACTCTTGGAGTGATACTTGAGTTCTTATTTATGGATCTCCGTGGACATGATCAGGATTCCATCTATATTAAATTATCTAAATTTAATTTTTTGAAGAACCTTCTTTTCCATTTTATTTAGTTAGAAGAGATGTTAATTTATAAAATCTAAATAGGAGTATGCCAAGATAAAGAACATTATTGGGTTCATTCTACAATTGAACTTGAGTTTTATAACAACCTAGTTTGGATTCCTTGCTTGTGTGATTAGAGAGAAGATATATATATATATATATATATATATATATAATTATTATGTCCTCCCAGGTTGACCGTGGTTCAAGATATTTTGGTTTAAGTTGTAGTAGGTATGGTCAGCCAGGTTTCCCTGTGGAACCTGAGTTGACTTGTTTACTTTTATTTATTTACTACTTTATCTGTCATACCTGAACACTTATTTATTTTATACTCACAAATTGGGTATCATTATACACCATTGAGGTTGTCCTAGAGAGTATATATCACACACTTTTTGAGCCTCCATTTCACTGGTGTACCCAAACAGACCTCATTGATTATAGGATTGGGATCCTTGGTTGTGCTATCATTCTTGTACCTGGGAGTTAGGAGCACATTACTGAGATGGTGCTCATGATTCTCAAAGTGATGTCCATTGGGTCTTCTTATTATTTTTCTTTAATTATGTATTAAATTTTATTTCCAGCTATATTTTCTTCATTCTTGTAAATTGTAGTCACATTGACATGCATCATTGTATATTTTTCATTGGAAATTTTTATTCACTTATTATATTTATCTTACACTATTTTTTATTTCATTTATACTAATTTTGATATTTCTTGATATTATTTATCTCTTATAATACTATTCTAATTTGAACATGATGGAATATTCTCCACACAATACAATCATTAGACCCTTGATACTAGTTGAAAGCCTCTATAATATGGGTAGGCACACTTGAGGCCATGTGAATTACTATATTAGGGCACCATTTTAGTGTTTCATAGGTCAAGACATTAAATCCTCACTTAAGTTCAATGTATTAGAGATTAAGTTTATAAAATTAGTAATTCCTCCTTATTTTGACATGGACATGGGTTTTTAAGAGGACATTTTTTTATTGAAATGAGTTTTGGGTTCTTTATGTGGAAGCCTTGTGAAGAGGAATGGATAAACAATGGAAGGAAAATACCACTGGATTGCTGATGATGTTTTTATAGTTCGGTGAGTTTTTGCAGACCGCACCATCTTTCCGGTGAGGTCCACTTACTGGTTGGTGTGCCCATTCCATGGGTGAATTAAATACATCCTACATATTCTAATTTCACTTTATATGACCCCATTTCTAATACACAATTCTAGCCTAAACCAAATATTTTGAACTAGAGACATCTCCTCATGTTCTTTGAGCTCTCCCATTCATCTCCCATTGGTTCTTCATGGTTGGATAGATCTAGTGGAACAACAATTCTTAGTTTTCTATAGATCTACTCTAAATTCATCTTTATATTTGAGATGTGTTCATGGTTATAATTCTTATATGTGAATTTCATGAATATCTAATGATGTTTCCTTCCTTTCTTCTTAGACCAGTGAAGGATCTAATGTATTAAGAATGTTTCTTCATCAAATTCAGATCTACCATTGAATATATATGTTTTACAGGTAAGTGTCTATGGATAATTTTTTTACACCTCTTCTTGATTCTATATTGATGAAAAAACCTTAAAACATTGATGATTCCTTGGTATATTTAGGGAGGTATCTCTATTTCAATGACAAAACCCATTATTGGAGATAAATTCATCATAAACCGTTGATGTTTCTAAGAATGTTTCCATATAATGATCATCATGTGACCTTTATATTCTTGAATCACATCTTTAATCTATATTCTAATGATATATTGATGATGGATCAATGTTCATTGGCTGGTCACAAGATTCTATTCTAGAATTAAATAGGAATTAATGATCCATTAATGAATCAAAAATAAATCCGGTGAATTGTCTACATCTCCTTCAACATACATTATAATTGGTTTCATTAAAGGTATACATAATGTATGTGATTCTAAAACAATAAATATTAACATGAAATATTCTTGAGTATCTTTTCTAAACCTATTTCTCTATGAATCAGAAACTGAGTTAGGGATCATTGATTCTTGAGCTCATTCTCCATGGGTGTTCTACATGTTTCGGTCTTCGATTCCTTTAATGAACCTTGGAGTAATTAATCATCAAAATAGAGGTTGGAATCTACTTACCATTTGGGAATATCTTATTCACATATTTCTATGGTATGATCCTTTTGTTTATTTTCTTATTTTCAATTCTAGAAATAGATCCCATGTGGATCTGTGTAGAATGGGGAACCTGTTAACGATGCCTGATTGCATGAGTGAGATTATTGCTTGTTTTATCATCTATGATGCTGATCACATGAATTGTTTGTTGTTATTATATTCTAATCATGATATAATACACCTTTATTTGTATTCTATACCTTATTATGTGTGTTACCATTCCTTTGGAGGATTTATTCTTGGTACTCGAAACATATGGACCGCCGTGATATGATTATCCCTTAGAGGGGGAGTGGGAATGAATTTTGATGATGGTGAATATGGATTTGACAACTATGTAGGGGAATAATAAACTAGTGTCATGACTTAAGGAAGTGAAATTAGGGGTATGATGGCATAGAGGTCTGACTTGAGGTATAGAAGGGGTACAATGGCCCGAAAGAATTACCTGTGACAGAGCTCGGGTATGATGACCTAGAGGCCTGCCCCAACTTGATGCCTTGAGAATACTAAGTGATATTATTACTATCCTTATGATTAGTTATTGATAACTTATAATATCCTATGATTATCATTTTGGTGTACTACCAAAGTAGGTACATCGGTGTATCATAGTTATTTAGTTAGAAAATGGGTTATCGACATCTATTTTTTTACTTGTATGTACATTTATTATTATCATGAAATACAAAAATTATACCTATGAACACATGTTAAAGACACCAATGTGGTGTAGTAAGGGATTTTATTACTCAAACTCTATATGGAAATATTAATGTGCATGCAGAATTCATGTATAGGGTTCTAGGAAAGGGTAAGGGGCCTAGGGAAGATAGTTGAGTAACAAAGTATGAAGCATGTACTGAAACCATGATAGACTCCAAAGAATTACCAAAGAGTTTTACTTTTTATTTTATTACATTTTCACTCAAGTTTGGATTTCAACATGTTGATCCTGATTTATTTATATTTGTTTATCTGTATGACCTGTATGTCATTTGAGTTACCATTACTGGTATGACTATCACAGTTTTATGAGATTTTGGATGTATTTATACGTCATGACTAGGAATATAAGATCGCATGACATATATATAACTATTATTTTATATACGAGTATGATTTGTGATTCCTTTAATTGTACTATCTTTTTGGGATAGACCTATATTTTTGATCAAGTAACATAACTTTTTTTTCAAAATGTTGTGATATATCTATGCTGGCATAAAATTGATGAACATGAACATAAATTTTTTTTGATATATATATATATATGGGTGTGACATATATATTAGGATTGAGACCTTGGGTAGTGTTAGGAGGGATATATGTTGGGTTATGTGTAGATTCATACGGGATCTTTGTGTGATCTCATAGACTAATTTGGATATGTCCCAAAGACTTCAGTTGTTCTAAATGATTCGTTCATGTTTTAGAAGATACTGACCTGAAGGAGATTGATGGGACCATCATATGATGTGGGATGGGATACTAACATTAGGGGGAATGACCCTATTCTATCCCCTTCTATGTATGAGGGTGTAATAGATCATTATCCCACATGTCATTTACTGGTGATGGAAGTAGTCCCACCTTAGTCAGGAGTCCTTCCATTTATTCCTTCCTATGCTATAGGGACACAAAAGTTCATGGTCAATTATTCTAGAGAGTTTTAGTTCTCATATACACATTCATTTCATGGAATTGGAGGGATAAGGGATGTAGAGGGATAGATACATATCACTGAGGGTGTATTTGAGATCATTGAGACACCTGAGGGATGAAAGGTGAAGGTGTAAGTGTTCACACTATAGGGACCCACTAGGTAGGTGTGGAGAATGATGGGACACACTAGAATGTTTGAGGGTCTCACCTAGGGACCCTTCAAGAATATATTTTACATAAAATTATTTCTTAGTACAATAAATCTAGACCAAGTATTGGAGTTCATGGATTTGTAGTAGATATCCATAATGGTATCCACATACTCCACTCATTTCACTAAGCTTCTTTGATTTTATTATCTCTTAGATGAAAACAAGGAACATAATGTTAGGAAGTTAGATATTGGTATTCAACTTGATATCAAGATTAAGGTCCTGAGTTTCAATCTAAAGAAATACCTAGAGATTTTGTGTAAGGCCTGTACTATTGACATGGTCCTTGAGAAGGATTGGGTAGTTGGACTCCTTCCAACCTTTAGTATTCAGTAGGGTAATCATTATTCAACTAATTTGTGTATATCATATGGTAGAAATAAGAGTAAGAACAAGGACATGAATCTTGTTAGTGGTATGATGGTGGACCATAATATATCTTCTTTAACCCCCTCAAGAGAAGATCCAAAGTTTTTAAACTATGGAAAGATTAGATAATACTATAGTGTCTGCCTGGAACATCAGGTATGTGTTAGTAATGTGGAAATATGGGGAATCTTCAATAATTTTTACATGGAGCATTGAGGTTCATATTCTATAAGGATTTGAGGTAGAACATGTTAGGGACTAAGTATTTGACTAGGGTCATCAACAGTAGGATATGATGATGATGACTCAGGCGAGTCATGTACGTTAGGGGATGGGTCACAGAGCTTAGGTGGGGCAAGTTAATACAGTAGATCATACTCTAGTAGATGGTGATGGGGGACAATATAATATTTTAGTTATGATATTGGTCACTTATAAATTGACTACTACCATATTTTATATCAGGTATTCCCATTCTGTTATATCTATACAAGTTATTTCTATACTAGAATTACTAGTTAGGTTATCCTTTGATTTAATTTCCCTTGATACACTATTGAGAATGAAAGTTAACCATCATCAGTGATGACCAGATTATACTATATTCATTACCAGTCATTTAAAACTCTAAGAATTCATGATTCTAGATATAATGATATTCAATGTCATTCTTATCATGGACTGGATAACAAGCTTTCATGTCTACATTGATTATTATTAGAGATGAGGATCATTTACATCTCCCAAGTGAGGGAATCATGTGATGATCAGATAGTGGGAGTTAGGATCAAGTAGAGTTGTTCCAAACATGATCCATCTTGAGATGATCTCAATTCCATTTTTGTTCTTGGATCTTTCATCAAGATCAATAGTATAACTCTCATATTTTCCTCTAGTTTTGGATCCCTATCATAATATATTTCTGAATAATTTTCTAGGACATCCCCTTGATAGAGGAGTTTAATTCTTTATAAAACACATTCTAATTGCACAAACCATTTCGATACCCACTTATTGTATGGTGCTTAACGAGATAAAGGAGATATAGATAATGATTTATTACTTAAAACAAGAGGGATTTACTAGGATGTGTATATCACTATGAGGTTGACCTATTCTATTCTCCAAGAAGGTGTATAATAGTTTTTGACTCTATGTAGATTATCTGACTTTTAATCTAGTGATGGTAAAGAATATAAATTCTTTACTCATGATAAATGATCTATTTGACTAGTTAAGGGGATCCAAATGGTTCTTCAATATTGATCTTTGATCAGACTATAACCAATTTTGGTTTATAGAGGAGGACATCTCAAAGATGGAATTTCGTAGTAGGTATGGGATATATATGTACTTGGTGATTCCATTTGGATAGAAGAATGCATCAAAAGTGTTCATAGACCTCATGAACAAGATCATCCACCCATAGCTTGACTCATTCATCATGGTGTTCATTAAAAGCATCCTCATATACTCACTGACCCCATAGCTACATACCAAAAATCTTCAGATAGTATAAATTATGCTTTGATGACATCGTCTTCATTCCAAGCTATTGAAGTGTGAATTTTTGATTTAGGAGGTGAAATTCTAGTGTCATGTGGTGTCTGAGATAGGTATATCTATATATTTTGAGAATGTTTGGACCATGATCTCTACAACATGTATTGTGAACATATTTGAGACCAGGATAACTTGGGGTTTAGTCTGATATTATCATAATTTTATCCAAGACATTTCCAATGGATCAACATCTACAATTATACCGATTAAGAAAGATGTGAAGTTATAGTGGATGGATTTTAGTGAAGAGACTTTTATTTAGCTGAAGAGGGGGTTGGTTATAGCTATAGTCTTGATATTTTCTAATATAAGGGTTGGATATTCCATTTATAATGATGCATTAGGAGTTGGTTGGGGGTAGGTACTGATGTAGATGGATCAGGAAATACCTTATGGGTTACATCATCTATGGCCTCCTTATTTGAACTATCATACCCATGAATTGGATTTGATAGTAATGGTCCATGATTTGAAGTGTTGGAAACACCATTTCTTCATTAAGATTTTTGTTGTCTATATGGATTGTCATAACCTTTTCTATATATTCATATAGTCAGACCTCAAATTGAGGCTTATTCACTAGGTATTATCCCTAAAGACGTTTGAATTTGAGATGTATTATGCACCAGTTAATGTGATTGTTGTTTTAGAAAATCGTATAAATTAGATATTGTTAGCTCTGGTTCATGGTGAATGACCTTTAGAGGAACAATGGTTCCTAATGAGAATATTGGATGACTAAAAGATAGATCATATAGAGGACCATGGATCAATGATGTTTTCCCCATTAGTGATAAAATATTTTTGGTAGACCGAGTGAAGGCTGGCTAGGAATCTTTCCAATAGTGTACTGTGATGCAAGAACAACTAGTAGGTGGTGAATTGATACATGGGTGGTCTATGGATGATTATTATGTTATCCTAAAACATGTGATAGTTTTATTCCCTACTTTAATTAGGGAATAAATGACAAGGGACTTATATACATCTATGTGGTAAGTACATCCCGGAGCAACAATGACGTACCATGAACTTAGGCGATGGTTATGTTGTCTAAGGATATAGAGGGACATTTCTGGATTTGTTTCCCAACACTTTACCTTATAGAGTATAATTGTCGAGCACTAACATACTAGTGGTTTTCATACAACACTTCCTATTCCCATGTAGAATTGAGACGAAATCATTATAGACTTTGTGATGGGGTTACCCAGGAGATCAAGCAGCTATGAATCTCTATAGGAGGATTTTTATCGGCTAATTAAAGTTTCCCATTTATTAAAGATATGTGAGACTCACTTAGTTGATGATTTTCTAAAGATATATGTCCATGAGATTTTATGATTTCATCGAGTCCCCATTATCCTTGTATCTAATATAATTGCACTTTTTAAAATGATTTTTTGGAAAGGATTACACTAGTCCTTAAGGAATCAGTTTAAATTGAGCACATTGTACCATCCCCCGATAGAAAGACAGTCATAGTAGACTATTATTATATTGGAGTATATTCTTAGAGATTGTGTTCATGACTTTGGTGGATCATGGTCTGATCACCTATACTTGGTTGATTTCATATACAAAAAAATGTACCAAGATTTAATTTATATGGAACCCTATGAAGCTCTCTATAGTAGCCCATGTTATTCACTAATTTTTTGGCATGAGGTTGTTGAAGAAATAGCTGTGGGCCCCATAATTATACCAGATAACTCAGAGTGAGTGAAGCTGAATTATAATATATTGATCACTACATAATTATATAGAATTATTATGCTTACCATAGGGGGATACATTTGGATTTCTATATAGGCGACATGGTTTTTCTAATAGTGACTCCTCAGTTAGTTCAATGAAATTGGAATAAGGAAAGATATATCAAATCTATATTAGACCCTTATAGATCACCATGTGGGGTTGGGAAAGTTGAATACCATCTGGATCTCCCTACACACTACTATTTTATGCACAATGTAAATCATGAATTACAGTTCTAGAGGTATATTCCCATTTCCACGCATGTCATAAATAGGGAGGATGTTGAGCTAGAACCGAGAAATAATATGTAAAATGCCTAGAGTGGATCATTTAATAGAGTAAAAAGTTCATTCATGGGAATAAAAAACCACTTGTTTGGGTTTTTTGGAATCATGGATAGATCCCAGAGGAGACATGGGATTGTGAGGATGATGTTTGGTCTCAACGTCATGAGTTTTTTGAGTAGAAAATTTAATGCTACTTCTCAAGGAAAAAAGTCATTAGAGGGGAAAAATTGTAATATTATTATTTGAGTTTGATAAAAATGATGTTATGTTTATAAAATTCTAACTTCCTCCTTTGTTTCATTACTGATATGGGTGTATAAGAGGTTAATTTTTAATGAAAATGGACCCGAGATTATTAAGTAGAACCCTTATATAGAGGCATGGATGAAAAATGTATTAAAACTAACACCTTCTCACCTGTGGAGTTTCTATAGGTTTTTAGGTTTCTACAGACCACACATGCTATCTAGTGAGGCCCGCCAGCTGGTCATTGTGACCAACCTTATGATGCATTTAATGTACCCTTTGAGGCCCGACATTTCAGGGTTGGACAAATCTAGTAGTGTTAGAATAATTAGTTTTCCGTAGATATACACTAAATCCATCTAATTCATTGAGACATGTGTAGAGATCTAAATAAAATATATGATTTTGATGAAGATATAATGATGTTTCTATATTTCATTCTTAGATCACTAAAATATCTCACTCTTTTCAACTTTTGTTTATAAAATCAATATCTACCATTTAATATGGATGGACTATGGGTAAGTGTTTATGGATCACCTTTCTTGAACTATTATTGATTTAATATTTATGATAAAAAAATCATATATTGATGAATCTTTGGTATATTGGTGGAGGTATCAACATGTAAATGACAACCCCCTTGACCCGAGATAAATTACACATGATCGGTTGTGTTCCTAGGTAAGTTTCCATAAAATAATCTTCTTCCTAAATATATATTCAAATGATAGATTAATAATTAATATTTGTTTGTTTTTTAGACCCAAGATTACCTTATATAATTAAATAGGAATTCATGACCCTTTATTGATTCAAAAATGAATTTGGTGAATTGGAAACCTCTCATACGACATAATTCAAATTGGTTACATTAGATAAATCTTTATGAAATGTGATTCTATAACTACACTTCTTGATGTGGAATCATATTGATACTCTTTTGTAAACCTACTTTTCAATTAAATATAAAATCTTTTTGAAATCTTTACCATGTCAGATAATCCTCCTTGGGTGTTCTATGCATTTAGGTCTTCTATTCCTTTGATGAATCTTATTTTACTTCATCAATAAACTCTAGGTAGGATTTTTCGTACAATTTGGGGCTCTGTTATACACACGATTCTATGGTATGATCCTTGTTTTGGATTTCCTATTTTCTATGATTCAATGTGATCACATGTGAGAAGTTAAAAAGGATTGAATAACAACTGAGAAGAGGGGATTGAATCAGTTATTCACTATTTATAAGTTTATAAACATTTAGAAACTTAATCCCTACAAACTGTTAAGGTTTCTTTCTATATAAAAATTTAGAAAAAACTCATGCATGAAAAAGTAGGAAAGAAATTAAAGATCATGATATTTACATGGTTTGAAATTAGTGTGATAACCTACATCCTTTCAATAGCTACTCCCATGGGTCTACGAAAATCCAATTTTAAGAAGAAGTGTGTTAAAGTTGTCACAACTCTAGTTAGAGACATTGTGTCTCATGATAGGGATGATTATACTGACTCCTATCAGTTTAAAATGTTTTTTTTAATAAAAAAATTATGATAAAAAGAATAAATTATTTGTTGAGTTTACTCCACAATTGCTCAGTCTGAATCCTCACTCCAATTTGGAATGATCCAATTTTCTCAATCTAATGATGTTGGATCAAATTATCTCAATACAATGATACTAGATTCTAGATCCCATTTTCTGAGTATGATAATGATGGATTTTAGATTTTATTTTTTTAATACAATGATGTTTGATCCGATTATCTCAATACAACGATGTTGGATCTGATTTTCTCAAAACAATGTTCCTGGAACTGATTCTCTCAAAAAAATGATGGTGGATCTTGGATCTGATTTTCTGAGTATGTTGATTCTGGATCCAATTCTCTAAATATGATAATTCTTATTCCTAGATCAGATTCTCTGATTACAATAATTCAATATAAGGAATTCATTCTCAATATGAAAAACCCAAACTTCTTATAAAATGCTCAATACAATTATTCTTCAATCAGATATAAAATTTTACTTCGAATTCCCTAGTGATCCTCCTATTTTTGAATGTGTCAAAAGTTTCAAATGAACAAGTGATTGGAAGCTGTATTTATAGGTGACTAAGGAAAAAAAGTCAGGAAATATGTAAACATTCCCCACTTCCTCAAATATCAAAATCTCTAAAAATATATCTCATTTAAAACTTCATCTTGGACTTCTTCAAACCTCATTATATTTCACTGAGATTTAAACAAAATTGAAATTCAAGTTTGACCACTTTAATTCACCATACATTACTCACCTAATTAAGATATATTTATTTCTTTGATTCATTAAAATATGTTTATTTTTCATCTCATTACGATCTTTTCCTTTTCATCTCTTTACAATATATTTATTTCTCAGCTCATTATGATCTGTTTCTTTCTCAGCTCAATACGATCTATTTCTTTTTCATCCCACAATGATCTTTTTATTTATCAACTCATTATGATCTATTTCTTTATCTGTATGATTTTACTAGAATTAAATTCCTAGTACAAAAATCTCAGTATGGAAATATGTGTTCCAAAATCATAGTAATTTTTTTAGTATTGAAATTCCAGTACAAAAAATCCCACTACGAAAATCTGAGTCAAAATATTTTTTTATGATTTCCCAGTACATAAATCCTAGTATAAAAATCCTAGTATAAAAATCTGAGTTGCAAAATCTAAGTATGATATTACCAATATGAAAATTCCTATACGAAAATCCTAGTATGAAAATCTATGCATGAAAATCTCAGTACGATGTTCCCAGAGAAAAAATTCCAGTAAGAAAATCTGACTACGAAAATCTCAGTACAATTTTTCCAGTATGAAAATCCCAGTACAAAAATGTGAGGATGAAAATCTCAGTACGATTTGTTTCTTCCTCAGGCTCAGAAACATTTTTTTATTTATCATATCATTATGATTTTATTCTAATTATGATGGAAATATAATTTTTTAACTTTGATATTATTAAAACCTCTCCACTATTTCATCAAAATATTTTCTTATAAGAGTTTTCATGATTTTTGAGAAATAATAGATCAACAAAGAATATTTTGATTTTGTTTTATAATGTGTGAAAACATTTTAACTCATGACCTCAATTTCTTCATTAAAAACTCTTCAAAAGCATCATTCCTTCTCAGCAAAAGATAAACTTCAAGGAAAAAAAATTCTTACACTGATTCTTTTGAATTAGATTATTCAATGTCATGATAATTGACCTGAAAAAGACAAATCCTTTGATCAACAACATCATATTCCTGACTTTTCTATGCCTAGGGTATCTTAGTATGAAAAAATTGTGTCCAGAAACTTATGTCTGAAAGATAAACTCAATACGATGGACTGGGTCTGATACATAAAAAAATTCTTATACAAAAAGGTTAGTTGTCGATAAATAAATAAAAAATTTAATTTTTTTTTCATAATGTTTCCTCAATATCCACCCTTTGATTTATTGACAACCCCTTTTAACAACTTTTCCAACTCTCATAATTTTTTCAGAAGTCAATTTTTTTAAACAACTCATGCTTTTTAATTGTTATCAAAACATAGAATTTATCAACAGAGAGTTTCTTTACAAAACACTACAATATAAAGTAATTTTTAAATTGAATTATATACCTCTTTGGTTACCATGTTTTTTGGTCATGTAAAGATAAACTTTACTTACATTTCTTTTCACACTTTATTTAACTCTAACCCATTGTTTCTTTTCTCACTTTCTTTCTCTCAAACATTTTATGATAACCACCACTTCAGATTCATAAAAAAAGATATGTAAAACTTATGACAAAGTAAAATTTTATTAGTTTCTATCCCCCTTTTTCATAATAATCCAATGCAAGGTGGGTGATTTTCCTTATGATGTTTAGTTTGACATGGGAGGAGGCTGAACATGAAGTTGTAACCTCAATTACATACACCTTTATTTTGGAATTTATTTTATAAAGATATCATCAATCTGAATATTTGTTGAAATTTATCCTAGAAAATAATCTCTAAAAGAAACTTTCTATTTTATAAATTCAAACTTCATATCAATGTGTTTTGGTCACGAATGTTAGAAATGGTTTTTAGAAATATCATTTTCACTCTAATTGTCACAAAGTATCTTCAATGGTTTATGAAATTTTACTTTCAAATATTCCAGATGAACTTTCATCGAAAACTTTTTAGTACAAGCTAGAGTTGATACAATGTATTGGGATTCAACTATTCAAAAAGTTACTAAACTTTATTTCTTACTATGATAAATCACAGAACATTTACCCAAGAAAAATATTCCTCTCGAGGTTGGTATTCTATCATTATAATTTCCAGCCCAATCGGTATCAGTATAACAATGAAACTTTATTTCACTATTTATTTTGTATAACAAACCATGTGAAGTTGTTACTTTGGAATATTTTAGAATAATATTTTATGCCATTATAAGTGATTATTTTGGATTATTTGGATACATGACACACAATGTCAGAACCTAAGAAATTTCAGGTCTTGAGGATTTAAGGTAAAGAATACTTCCTTTTAAATTTCAATAGTCTTTCTGATTCATAATTATTATAAATTCATCTTTACTCAAAATTTTTATCACTGAAATAAGAGTTGAAACTTATTTGGATTATACCTTCCCAAATTTTTTTAACAATTCCATGACATTATTTTCCTGAGATAGTAAAATATATTTTCCCATTGATGTACTTGTAAGATAAAGAAAAATTTATTTCTCTAAACATAGTAATTTCAAAATTCTTCCTCATTTCCTTAGGAAATTTTTTTATAAAAATTTTTATCCCCCAAAATAATAGATCATCCATAGAAATAGTTACAATTAGAGATCATGATTCAACATCTTTCACAAATATGTTTCTATTAACATTTACTTTAGAAATGTTTAACATTCTCAAAAAATTTTCAAGTTTAGAATACCAAGAATGTGGATATTGTTTCAACCCATAAAAATATTTCTTTAATTTAAAAACTTTTTTTGATCCTCATTATATAGAAACCCACAAGGTTGATCAACATAAACTTCTTCCTCAATCCCACCATTTAATAAATATGACTTTACATCCATCTAAAAAACATTGTAATTCTGATGTGAGGCCACTGAAAGAAACATTATGATAGTTTATATCCATGCAATGGGTGTAAAGGATTCATAAATATACACACCTTACACTTGTGCATATCCTTTACAAACAAGTATTGCTATGTTTCTTGAAAATTCTCCATTCTCATTCAATTTTTTTCTATGAACCCACTTGGTTATGATAATATTTTTATTTTTTGTCCATAAAATAAGATCCCATGTTTCATTATTTTCAATATTATCTAATTCATCATTTATATCATCCACCCATTCTTTTTGTTAAATTTCTTCTGAAACTAATTCTAGTTCAACTTTTGAGATATCTATAGTTTGATTGTCAAATATAAACATTAAACTTGTCTATCCTAGAGCCTTATGATTCCCAAAAATGTTTTTAGATTAAACATATTTTTGTAATTTAGTAAAATTCAATGTTTATTTTTTAGTTGAAAATTTCTCATAACATGAATCTTCTGAGTCATGATAAGTATGATTTGGATTTATTTCACCATTGTTGTAATTATCCGATTTATCTTCCTCAGAATTCTAAAAAAAATATGATTTTCAATTAAATTCACATCATATGAGTCCAAAAAATTTTGTAAACATTATTTTCAATATTTTTATCTTCATCCATTTGGTGAATTACCAATAAAAGTTCCTTCCTCATCTTTCTCATCAAATATTCCCAAATCCAGATTTTTTATTTTCACAAAACATGGAATTCCAAAAATTTGAAGTATTTCAATGAAGGGTTTTTTGTATAAATAATTTCATAATGAGTCATGTTAGTTTCTATTCTCAACAATAATGTATTTTGAACATGAAAAAAGTGTTATCAACTTCTCTAAAGTATAATTTTTATCATTTTTACTCTGCTAACATAAATCTTCCCATTTCCACCAAGATTCTATTTATTCTTTTTGTTACTCCATTTTGTTGTGGAGTATATGAAGAACTATAATAATGTTTGAAACCATGGTTTCTTAGTTAATTTTAATATTATTTCTTGTGAATTTGGTTCCATTATATGGTCTCAACACCTTTATAGAAACACCCATTTCTTTCTTAACATAATTTCTAGATAATCTAAACATTTCAATTGCCTTTGAATTGTGCTTCATAAACATGTTGTTTGTAATCTATGTGAAATCATTAATAAAAGTTATAAAGTATAAATAACCTTTTTTTGATTGATGTATTATAGTCCTATATAAATCGAAATGAATAAGATAAAGTGGTACCATAGATTAAATCTCTGTTCTATTATGATTTTTTAGTTATCTTTTCTTTCTGACAAGTAATACACACATCTTCTTCTATTTTTTTTACAATTATTGAAAATTATGAACAACATAAACTGTAGAATATTTATTCATGTTTTTCTCCCCAAGGAGGCCAAGTCTTTGGTGCCACAATTAGTTTTCATCTTCTACACTCAGGTAACAAGAGTTTTTGAATTCTCATATTTTAAAGAGATTTCCACTAGTTATTTCTCCTTTTGTAATGGATTTTCCATCATTCACACATTTGATGGTAAAAAAATTATTTATTATACAAATTATTTTACATCATCTGAAATTTGACTTACATTAATTATGTTATGTTTTTGCCCATCAAGAAACAAAACAATCTTAGATTTATACTTTTTCAACTTCAATCTCATCCATTCTCATTCCCCTGATTTTTCAGAAACTACCACTACTAATGGTTACTAATCCTCTATCATGACATTTAACATATTTAATTTTTTTTATATCACTTATACTATGTGAATAGAAACTACTATCAAGTATCCATGGCTTGCTCCTTTTTCTTTCATTTAATGGGTTTTTAACAACAGAATATTATTCGTTAAATTTATAATTTTCACATTTCATTTCATTTCGATCATAATACAATTGTTCTAGAAATATTGTCATAAATATTTCAACATGATGACTGGATTTATCATATCTTCCAAAAAATTCTTCCATACATTAAAATTTATTACTTGTTGGTATGTTTATAACATCTTGAGAATTCACTTTTTTGACTTTTGGTAAGTTAGGAATGTTTTTTATTCTAATTTCACCATTTATTATACTTTTCACAAACTATATTCTAGGTAATGATAATTTATGCTAAAAATTATAATCCTTGTTCCCATAGATTCCACTACACCAGAAATAACCCTTAAATATTTATTTTCTATTGAAATAAGATATTTTTCAGTTGAATGTTTGTTGAGGTTGGTAGCTTTTTTCAGCTCTAACAAATTCATGATGTAGACCATAATTTCTTTTGAGTGAGTTTTCTAATTTTGTATATCTGATAGGTTTCTCACATCCTTTTTTCACCCAAGATTTCCCAATACTTTTTATATAACTTTAAATATTAATAGAATTATATGAAAAATTATTTTTCATAAGAGAAGATTTCACCTGATTTCAATATTGAGCCTTCTCAACAACATTAGAAGTCTCAAATTTTACTTCTGAAGCATTATTGAAGTTTTCATTCATCTTCCTCAATATTAGTTCAGACTCAAGAAGTTTTTATATAAACTTATTAACATATTCTTCCTTAGTTTCCATCATCTTACTAATATCTTCAATAATATTTCCTTGTTCAAAAATTCTATGTTTTTATCTTAAAATATCCTAAATGTACTCTTCCTCATGGTTGATAACATCTTTTACTCCATCATGAAATTATTGATAATATTTATTCATAAATCAAATTTGATTTGTGAGAGTTCTGTTTTTCTAAAGACATGTAACAAGTTCTGTTCTAAGATGATACTCTTTGTAAGATTTTGAAACACCATCTTTACTCTTGAGGAATCTTTTATTTTTTCAACTTTAGCAATGAAGGTGATGAATTATTCTAAAATTTCATATTAAGATGACTTTTTATCGATTAAATCTAATTCAAATTTCTTAATCAAAATACTTATTTTGTTTCCAGTAAAATTATCCTTGTATTTGTTTGAATACCTTTATTCATTATCATTTTTGTTCCACTTCTTCCATTGAGGTCTTCCATCAGAATCATCTTGATCTTCTCCAACATTCTTATTGGAAAAATTAATAGCGAAGTGTTTGATTCCACCACACTCAATACATTTTTTAGGATGTTTACATCCATACCATCCTTTTTATCTTGAATAGTTCTTGGATATAAGAGACATGATTTCGTTATTTAACTCATCATCATATTTATCTTTGGAGTCACAAGGATCAACATATAAAATATATTGAATTTTAAACTTTCTCATAGCATCAAAATCCAAATAATTATTCATCTTATTTTTAAACATTGGGGAATTCCTCATTTTATAAGAAACAAGAATGTTATGAAATTCATCAAGAGAATGATCATATTTATCTTATAAAGAATAAATTTTAGAATCAAACCTATCTAAAAATTTGTTCATACGTTTATTAATAATTTTTGAATCATCCAAGACATATCAGAATCCTCTGAAGTTTTAAACAATTTCATTTTCCCTGATGAAGTATTCATCAATTGTTTCTCACACTCTCATTTAGATTATTTCATAAATAGTACACTAGATTTGCATATTTTCTTCCATAACTTTTGTATTACATTTTAAAATACATTCCATCTTTCCCTACCCACCTTTTTATTTTTAAGACCCATATACTTCTGATAAACATTCTCTGATAAGGACATAAGGATTTCATGTATAGCCTTTCGATCAACATCTATATTTCTATTATCAGAAAATTTCATAGGATTATCTTTATCAATATGTGGAAAACCGATAGTACCAATATAAAAAACATCAAGTCCAAGAGATAGGAGATAAGGAATTATACTATTTTTTTTATCCATAATTTTTTTTCCATCAAATGTAGTAATTCCTCTACTAATGAAAAAAATGGTACTATCCTTGATGAAGATTATACAAGGGAACCTTTATTCATATACCAATTAAATTTCTAAAGGATAAAATAATAAACATGAAGGGGGGGGGGGGGTTGAATCCATTTTTCACCTTTTACTAGTTTCAAAACAGTTAGAATCATAACCTATGCAACCTGTTATGATTTATTTCCTAATAAAATTTTTTGTAAATACTCATGCATGAAAAATTTTGAAATAAAGTAAATAATAAGATATTTACAAGGTTCAACCTCAATGTAAGAACCTACATCATTTCCAAACACCCTCCCATTGGTCTATGGAAATAAACTATAAGGAATAAGTGAATAAAAATTATGCCAACTCCAATTAGACACATTCTATATCATGATAAGAAAGATTATACTGACTCTAATTATTTTACAGTGTTTTCATATAAAAATTTGAGCCAAAAAAAATAATACAGACTTTGATGAATCTTATCCACAATTGCTGAGTCTGAATCATCATTCTAATTTAGTTGGATTCAATTTTCTCAATATGATGACGTTGGATCTAATTTTATCAATAAAATAATGTTAGAATATGGATCTGATTATATTAGAATGATATTCTGGATTTTGGATGGGATTTTCTCAATAAAATGGGGATAGATCGAATTCTATCAATATAATGATCTTGGATATGATTTTCTAAAAAAAAATGAGCTGAGATCCAATTATCTCAAAATAATAATGTTGGATCCTAGACTTGATTTTCTAAGTATGATGATTATGGAAACAATTATTTGAATATGATAATGATGGTTCCTAGATATGATTATATGAGTTTGATGATTCAATACAATGAATTCATTCTCAATCTATAAAACTCATACTTTTTTCTATAATGCTCAATACAATTCTTCTTTAATCAGATGGAAACTTTCACTTTGAATTCTCCAGCGATCCCAATTTTACCCGTGTGTGAAATGTTGCAAATAAAAAAATGATCTAAGGAAGTATTTATAGCGGACTCAGAAAATAAAGGTAGGAAACTTGAAAACATTCCCTACTTCCTCAAACATAAAAACCTCTAAAAATATCTCTCATTTAAAACTTCAACTTTTACTTCTTGAAATATCCTTTGATTTATCTGAGATTTATGAAAAATTTAAATTCAAGTTTGACCACTTAAATTCATCATACCTTTCTCATATTATTATGATCCTTTTCTTTTTTATCTTCATTATTATCTATTTCTTTCTCATCTCTTTATGATCATTTTCTTTTTCATCTCATTATGATCTATTTCATTCTCATCTCATTATGATCTATTTCTTTCTTATATCATTAGAATATATTTCATTCTCATCTCATTATGAACTTTTTATATCTTAGCTTATTAGGATATATTTATTTCTCACTAATATTTTACCACTATTAAAATCCTAGTACAAAAATCTCAGTATGAAAATATGAGTATGAAAATCATAGTACGATTTTCCCTATATAAAAATCCCACTAAAAAAATATTAATATGAAAATATAAGTATGAAAATCTAAGAAAGATTTTACCAATACAAAAATATCAATTTGAAAATCCCATTATAAAAGTCTAAGTATGAAAATCTCAATAAACTTTTCCTAGTAAAAAAATATCATTACGAAAATCTCAGTATGAAAATATGAGTATGAAAATCTCAATATGATTTTTCCACTTCGAAAATCCAAGTACAAAAATCTCAGTACAACTTGTTTTTCCCCAAACTCAAAAATATCTTTTTCTTTCTCAGCTCATTATGATGTAATTCCCATTATAATGGTAATATCATAATGAAAATATAAAATTCTTTAAACCCATCCACCATTTCTACAACATCTTTTATCATGAGGGTTTTCAAGATTTGTAAGAACTTCTTTATCATCAAAGCCTTATGTGATTTCATTTTAGAATGTATTAAAACATTATAACTCCTAACTTCACTTTCTTCTTTAAAAAATCTTAAGCATATTCATTATTTATCTAGAAGATATACACTTTAAGAAAACTAAAAATTCTTTATCTAATTATTTTGAATTCTATTATTTAGTGTCATGCTGATGGAACTAAATTCTATAAATCCTTTGATCAACAAATTCATATTTCTAACTTAATTTATGCCCTCTATAGCTCAGTATGAGAAACCCGTTTCTAGAAAAATGTGTCCCAAAAATAACCTGATTACGATGGACTGGGTCCGATTCTTGAAAAAAAAAATTCATACACAAAAGGAAAGTTGTCAACAAATGAAAAACTAATATTAATACAATTTATCAAAAGGTTCCTCAATGTGGATGTGTGTTAAACCTATGAGGCCCATTTATGAATCTCAATTCCATGAGTATTCTTGTAGCTTATTTAATTAGGTTTGATATTAATCACATGTATTGTTTTTCACTACTATATTATGATGATGATATGATATTTCTTACTTTGTATTCTATACCAGATTATGTGTTTTACCCTGACTTTAGAGGTTTTATTCTTGGTAATTGGAATAGGTAGATCATAATGATATGATTATCAATTAATGGGGGAGTGTATACAACTTTACGATGGAAATGATAGACCAGTACATAATTTAGGGTCCCAACAACCTGGAGGCATGACCTGAGGCAACAACATTAGGGGCCCGATGACCTAGAGGCCTGATATAAGGCATAAATGGGGTACGATATCCCAGATTACTGACCCACGAAGGAGTTGGGGAATATATTCCTAGAGGCCTAACATAAGTCAATTTTTTGAGATAGTCGAGAGACAAGATTACTAGCTAGACAACTAGTTTTTGATCACTTGTGACATCCTATGAATATTCTTTTGGCATATCATTAAAGAGGGTCCAATTAGGTCTTCTGTTGTCTTGGTTAGCAGATGAGTGATCAACATGTGACTATGTATTATTTCTTGAACATTTATTATTATCATTCCATATAGTTGTTATACCTTTGTAAACTTTTTAGGGACCGATTGGTAAATTTTCTACTGGGTTTTATTACTCACACCCTATATGATCATCACGATGTGCATGTAGACTTTATGTATTGGGATATTGGTAAGGAAAAGAGTATCATGGATGAAAACTATGAATTGGAGCAGGGATTTTGTTCCAATACCTAGATAATATCTAGAGGATTATAATAGAGTTTTATTTATTATCCTCTTATACTTTTATTCTGGTTTGGCATTCCACATCGAGATCCCAATTTATATATCATTATTTATATGAATTATATGTGTTCCATATGATATCTTATCTTCCACATTAATTTCTCTACTGTTTTATATTTAATTTATATTATTAGTTAAAGGATATGATACTGAGGTTATAGTCTCCCCATTGACATCATTCGGAACCTCACTACTAGTCAAAAGCCTCTTATGTACGGGGAGGCTCACTTGAGGTATTTTAGGTCCCTTTCTTGAACCTGGTGGTTTTGGGTATGTAATTAAAAGATATCTATTATGTTTTTAAACCCTTGGATGGGATTAGATCTCTCATTTATAGTCCAAAGGCATGTGAACAATTTTGTTTCTTATAACAGTTAAGACCTTAAATGAATTATTCTTCAATATTAATTACTTTTTAGTAAATGAGTGTTAATACATATTTTTATACATATAAAATTGAAATTACATTAAAATTACATTAAAATCATATATAGATCAAGATATATTTATTTTCAAAAAATTCAAATCATAAAAAAATATATTTTTGTAAGGTACCTTTTTAAAACATTAAATGATTTCATTATTATTTTTAAAAAATTATTAGTCAATGTATGACTATTTATTCATTATTTATTTATATAAAAATAAAATTTTTAAATATCATAATCAAACTATGAGAAAACTAAATTTTAAATTAAAATAAACATTATTTTAAAAAATAATTTTTCATGAATATAGAAAATTCATTAGTTAATGAATTTATATATTTTACTTATTTATCATTTCTTTTTTATTTAATAATTGTTAATTATTTATTCTACACATTAAATATATGTCTTTTAATATACTGTTCATTTTGTACAAAAGGAATATATTTTAATTATAACATTTTCTATATACCAATTGGAATATATATTCCCAACAGTCATATGTATTTCCAATGATCATATAATGGACATAATTCTCATTTCAATCTTATATATAACCTTAAATTCTTCTTGAAAATTAATTTCACATACTCTTCCATTTACCACAAAAAATTTAAATTATATATTTAGTGTATTACTTTTTTATATAGTTATAATCAACAGTATGATCATCAATGAATACAAGGATAAAAATTTTAGATTCTTGTTCAGTTTATTTAGTTGTAATATTATTAATATATTAATTTCTAAAATTGTTAGTTACTACACTAAATATTTTAAGAGGATATTGGTGGGGGGAGGGGTGAATTTTATATCTTAAAATAGTATAATCTAAAACCCATTCCTTTTAGTGGGTTCATGAACAACATCTGATGCCTCTATTTGGTCAAGTAGAAATCTCTAGATGAATCTTTTTAATGGTGGGATAAACAATGTGCAAGTTCTGTTGGAACTCAATAAAATCATTTCAATTAAAGAAAATGATATAAATTGTAATGGTATAATATTCAAATAAATAGAATGTTATATATGTTGTTTTTAGTGAAGAAACATTGAACTTTATCCCTTCATAAATATGGTCAAATGATTACTTTCAGGTGAATTATCAAGGGTGTTTTAAAAAAGAAGCTCTTAAACCTATAACACTTTAGTATTGTATAATTAAAGAATCATATAGGTTGTATACTTCCCTTCCTAATTTCTTTTATCTTTATAAAGATGATTTTATAATGGATAATATTCGTTTTATAATATCAATGATCATATTTTTAATGATTAAAGTTAACTTCATTTGGTATATTCATTAATTCTCTCCACATCTTAAAAAACATAACTATTAAAATAATTTAAATAAATATTTTTGTAAAAAAATAAAATCTATAAGGTAATTAGAATTAAAACATTAAATAATTCCTTTTATCATGTAAAAAAATATTCAAATTCCAAAATAGAATTTTAATAAAAAAATTCATTCCAAAATTATTAGTCATAGAAAACAATAAACAATCCAATCATAAAAATCAATAAAAAATATCCATTAATGGTTCACTAATGATATTAATGAGGGTAAAAATATGTTTTTTTTCCTTGGAAAAATTCAAAATATCTTTTTATTCTTTCAAAATAGCAATTTTTTTAGATTTACTCTTCCTAATTTCTTCAGAATCCTTCAGAACATAACATTCAAATCCTTAATAACTTAGCTTATAAATCCTTAACTTTTGAAAAATCTTCATTATAATACAAATCAAATTCTAAATTATTCTAAATTTAACTTATGAAAAATTATTTCATATGTAATATATTTCATTTTTCATTTTTCATACTTTGAAAAAATAAGTAATTTTCCTTCAATGAGTTAGAATAATTTACCTTTTTAAAACTAAATTATGTAAAAAATTACTTTATACTCATCTAGATTTGAGCTATTATTTCCTTCATACATAATATGTTTCCTTTAATATAAAATAAATATTTAATATAATGTTCATTAATATGATATATACCTTTGTGAAATAAAAATATGAAATAATTTTATTTTTTTTCATATATAATATATCCCGAATGGAATATGTATTAAAATATTCACATGTAATATGTTTTCCTTTATTAAAATTAACCACATAATATATTTTACCAACTCCACATAAAAATTAATGATATTGAATTAGTGAAATAATTAAAAGTTTCTATACTATGTAGGGTCCTCCTATATGAGTAATTTTAAGCTTTCCTAAATTTCTAAATTTCAAAATATATAAGGATTTTTCCTTAACCAAATTTGATAACATCTAATACATCAGTTTTTTTCTATTTTCTTCAAAATATGATATATCATTAACTTAACAAAAAAATTTCAACACAAAAAATATAGGAAACCATAATAATAAATAATAATATGATAAAAAAAATAATATAAAAACTATTAAACACAATAAACGATAAGTAAGATATTTATGTTATTAGAAAAAAAATAGTGAAAAAAATTATGTGGTAAGGAGATAATAAATGTTATCCCCCATTTTGGTAATTAAAAAACTAAAACATTTCTATTTACTTTTTCTATGATCCAAAATTAAAATCAATATTGAGGAATTTATAAGAAAAATAAAATTAATAAAAAAAATAATAAGGGCATGAAATATAATAAAAAGCATCTCCCCTGAGTTAAATATTAAAAAATTTAAAAAATAATGGAAATTAAAGGAGTAAAGAAGCATTCCTAAGATGTATGAAATATTAATTATAGAATAAAAACCATGATCAATGTAAATATAATAATTTGAAATAAAAACTCCCTTAAACACATGAATAACAAAGAGATATACCAACTATTAAAGAAATAAATAAATATTAAAAAATTTAAAAATTACCCCCTTAATTAATGATTTATAATCCAAAAAATATAAGAAAATATATGATCATCATTTGAACAAATCCTGTAGATAAAGTAAACAATAAACTCTTAGGAACCACAAACTAGTTAATACAATTCAATAAATTATAAAAGATCTTAAAAGAGTTAAAAATAAACCTTTATTAAGAACAATATAGTAAATCATATTTAAAATAATAAATACTTGTACACTATAAATAATATAAATCAAAAAATTAATGTTAATACCAATAAAAAAAATATTATTATAATGTGTATAAATGCGCGCCTTAAAAAATGTATTACCTATGTAATTAAGTTGGTTTAGGTTTCAAAAGATTCTTGCCATTTCCCTTGGGAACCCAAACTAAGTAAACTTTTTAAACATTTGAAATCAATGTATATATAGTAGTAAATAAATTATTTATCCCAAGTGGTTGTATAAATAATTGATATCCTTTTAAAATGGATTCACATAATGAAATCATTAGTAATCCATATATAATCATAACATGATAAACCCATGTAAAATAAATGGGTAATCAATTTCATCAATTAACATTTTAGGTAAATTATATTTAATAGATATAATAAAGCATATGGTATTTAAAGTATATAGATAAAGGGTATATTTTTAAGATAATAATTTCTTTAATCAGTCAGTTTATGTAACCCATGTGAAGAACCTTTAATTAACTGAATAAAAAATATGGAATTCAGAGTGTGGAAGTAATAGAATATAAATTAGTTTTATAAGGCCTAAATGACTAGGAAAGACAAAGTTAGTGTTATACCATTTCCATGATATAAAAGAACATTATTAATACATAAATTGAAAGAAAGTGGATGTTATACTCTGAAGAATACCCTTAATCAAACATAAGAGTAATAAAGGACAATAACTTAAATGAAAAAAATTTAATAAGTTTTAGAAAAAAACCATTGGAAATTAGAAATATTCTTGATATTAAGAAAAACTTTTAAAATATATATTTTATTAAAATATTAGAAAAATAATTTCTTTTGGAAACTGTGAAATCTAGGAGATAGAGCTTCATATATTATGGTAAATACAACAAAATTATGGGTTCAAACATCAATGTTAAATAAGAAAGCTTTATATTTTTAATGAAAATAACCAATATAGAAAATGTTAATTTTTTAAAATTTAAAAATAAGCTCACTTACAAAAAGCATCCAATGAATGGGGATATAAAAAAAGGGACATTAATGTTTGATAAGAGGAGAAATGGTCTATTTCACATAAAAGAAACAGTTATAGTAAAATATGATTCAAGGGGAAATGAAATTTTGAGGGGACATGTAAAAATCAATGAATATCCAACAAAAAATATGAGGTTTTTGATAAAGAATAAAAATTACCCTAATGGATCATCATTATGAAACAATATTAATTTTAAAATAATGTTGGCAATCAAAACCCTTATGGTTTGAGTAATATTTTAATCAAACCCCTTTTCATCATTGGTTTCTTTTTAATTGATATATATTTAAAGAAAGTAAGTAATATGACTCTCCAAACCACATTATTTTGGTAAAATACATTAATTAGGAAAAAATAACAACATGTTAAATGTATCATGGTTCAAAATTAATAAATATGTCTTAAGAAATTAAATTTTAGTAATAATACTCCTTAAATCAATTACTTCTTATTCAAAATGCACTCTAACCCCAGGTATAACAAAAGAAACAATCTTATCGCCTATTTTATAAAAAAATTAATTTATATAAAATATTATGTAATTCATTTATAAATATTATATGAATTTATATTAGATATTTATAATATTTTCCAATATCACATGTGAGTAATATTGATTGTTACAAAATAGTTTTGTAGTAATAGAATTTTTATTTGTTATTATCCCAAAGTTCATCATTCCTAGAATAGAAAATTTACTTTAATATTTGTTTTTTAAATTATTTATAGTATTTTTATTTCATTTTATTGATTTTTTGTTTACGATTATTAATAAAAAATTTAGTGATTCACTTGTTTCGATTATTCTTAGCGAATGAATATTTTTTTTCGTAAATAAAAAGTTATTTTTTCATATTAATATTATAAAACAAAAAAATGATTATTTCTATATTTATATCATATATTATAAAAATTAAATTCTCATAGTAATCAAGGATATAAATTTATATAATTTTTCATGTAGGTTGTTAAACCAATCCAAATAAGAACACACTATAATTAATAGATGATTATGTAGTGATTGATATGTAATATCATTATAATAGAATAAATATGTTCTTATTTTGTGTTTATTAGTGTGACATATAATAATATTAAATAATTTCTAATAATAATATAACAAATAAGATATTATTTTATAGTATGATTACATTATTTTTTTCTCATAGAAATCTCTTTTGTATGATTGAATTTACCATGATTGTTTTTTTCTCATATTGTTAACAGGTTGTCAGAATTTTGTTTCTAAAACCTTAATAATATAACAAAAATCATATTTATCAGTTAAAAAAATTCCCATGAATAGTGTTGTAAGTTAGAGATGAAAAGAAAAATTAGAACCATTCATCACATAGGGGAGGTATTCCAGATGTACGTGTGGAGGTTGATTTCATTTTGCATACAATATGGAAAATGTGTTATATGGTTCATCATTTTATAATATTAAAATATTTCATTATCATCGTACTTATATATTAAATTATATAGTAGGACCATACTTTTAAGTTAATGAAGGAAAATGAAACATGTTATGTCATAGAGGTTGTAGTTTCTACAATGCTCGAATGATGGTTTCATTTTTCTCAATTGAAAAGGGTAAGGTGGTTAATTATTAGATGATACATATAATAACATACCAATATACTATTTAAACTGATTCTATCATTTTATGATTGTATAATGGGATTTAAAGAAGAATAATTTCACATAAATAAATAGAAATGAGGATGGAGTGATTATAAATTTTAGATCACTTATTTGCCTATCTCATTTGTAATGGGGGTTAAGCCTTTGAGAAATGATCTTATGAGAATAATAAAACCAATTTCATTTGTGTTTAAATGTTTAGGAGAGGTTTCGGTTTATTTTTGGATGAAATATTTGGGTTATGGTGTGAGTGGACATGAGCAGTAGAGTTCCCCTTTTATAAGTGAGAATAAATGACATTTTTATAAATATCGATGAAATTTTAATAATAAGAGTCACTATCAAATAAAGTGGGTCCAAAATTAATAAATGATGAATATGGGAAGATATAATGTCGATCTAGACCTCAAACACCCATTCCAACACATATCCTAAACATGTTTTTTGTATTTTTATCTTGGTTGAACCCTTTTTACCCCTTATGATTTTTACAGAGGAAATAAGTTTTTACCAAAGTAATATATCTTTTATTCTAAAAAATAAAATGGAACTTATTAGATAATTTGGACATAATGAGTCAAAATTTTAATCCATTTTCTATAATAATTTAATAAAAGTTATAAAAATAAATCTTAAAATAAAATATTTATACCTTTTAAAAATCATTTTTTAAAAGCTTCACTCATGTTCTACAATCTTAATTATATCATTGTAATACAAAGTTATTTTTTTAAAACTATAATTTCACTTATAAAATTAATATTTTTTCAATAAATTGGTATTCACTATTTTCCAAATCATACTTATAAACTAATAATTCCATAAAAGGAACAATATTTGTGAGAACGATATATTATACAATTCACCTTAAAATCATTTTTTATAAAAATATAATAAATATACCCTAAAATAATATTGTTATAATAAATCCAACAATTAATTTTATTTTTTCAATTTAAATTTCTAAAATATATAAATTTAAATTTTAAATAAAATTATAAATCCTAGAAAAAATTGTTTTTATAAAAAAATAACCTTTTAAAATAATAGTTTTTATTATCCCGAGTTTCTATAAAAAAATAAAGATAGAAAAAATCGATCAATATAATATGTTATTAAAATCAATATTTGACAATAATTTTTTTTTATATAAAAAGTGAATCATTCACAAATACAGATTCTTAAACACAATAATTAACTAATTTATTCTTTATAAAATAACATATATATATATATATATATTAATATATTTCATAATCTAGTTACTATATTTAATACCGACTAATTTAATGGAAAATTTTTGAAACCATATTTAAAATTTATAATATATATATATCTCAGGTTTTTTAGTTTGGTGTTGCATGTAGAGCAAGCTTTAAGCCATAATTGAATTAATTAAGGGGAAAAATATATTAAGATCCCAGGTCATTACATTCCCCCCATTAAATAAATCATGTCCTTGAAATTTTCATTATTCCTATCTAATGAATTTAGGAGAGGGTATTCCTAAAATATTCATTATTTTAGATATGACATCTGTTATGACACATAACTTTCTTTCTTAGGCTATATGAAAGTAGTAATCTTTCAAAAAAAAATTAATATTTCAAACAATCATATTCCCATGTATGTACATAACATAATCATTTATTTTCCATAACATACTTTTCAAAAAACCATTTTAATCGCCAATACATTAATCCATAGAGAAGCCATACTTTCCTTCAAGAACATAACTATTATCTTTAACCACTAGTTCATAAATTCACACACTAAAATTTATATATCATGATGCTAAAAATTATATAAACCTCACAAAAAATATAAGGGATCACTTTTTCATCTACTAAATAATCAATTACAAGGCTATAAATAATATCTAACTCACCTTTCTCAAAATAAATCAACCATTTATTTACTAAACATCAAGAATTTATTAATCCTAATATTTGTTTTTACCTCATTCATGTGTTCTCCTATAGTTATCCAAAAAATATACCATTTTCAAAAAATCAATTTCCAATGTTATTGATACCATTTAATAAATTTTTAAATCCGTTAGAGAATTTTTTTGAAGAAAACTCATTAAATGTTTCATATAGTACTCATACCTTTTATAATATATTAGAATATAATCGATATATATTGGTCATTGATGAAAATATAAAATAGAATCAAATTATAATTAATATTAATATATCAACTTCTCTCTCTTAATTAAGACCAATATTATCACCTTTTCCATCAAAATAGGTATATAAAAAAATTCATAACCATGTAATAATTTTCTCTTATTTATTTGTATGGAAACGTGGTTTCTAGATATATATCTTTCTCACCATAAATTTTATGAACTCATTTCAACCAAATTATACATAAAAAATTGTTATGATAATATTCAATATATGAATAGGAAAAATTCAATCTAAATATGGATTACTCTATTACACATTCTCTTTTAATATATGATACTTTTGATCAACCTATGACAGTATTTGGAGAATCCTATATGATAATTTTTATTAAACCCAATTGGTTATCACCATACTAAAATCATTCACTGCAGTTCAAAAATAAAATGTGATTGACCAAATCATATCCCCCAAATGTGTCAAACTAGGTGTCCTATTAGGTCTTTTTGTTGTATACTAGGTGAAATTTGAGTTAATACACAATCCTCCCTTTTTAGTGTTATTTCCCCTAAGTAAATATGTGCATGAGCCTGCTTGAACTATAGTATCTAGACATGGATGTAATTTCTATGATAACCGAATAATATATACATTATCAAAATTTTAGAATGTTATTATATACATAAACATATCCATTAAAATTATACAGGGTGTTTGCACTAAAACTCTCTAAAATAATCCTTTTAATATTACCCAAACTAACATAATGGTTTTTCTCTACCTTAATAAATATTAATTTATCAACCATTGATGATATTTATAACACCCAATTTATCCTCAACTGATAGCATCGGAACCAATAGAGTTATCAAAACATTCCTCTAATACCATTTATAACATCCCTCAAACGTAACTGTCTCATCAACATAAATTGAAGAAAATATTTAATTACAATATACTACTAAGATCTTTTTTATTTATAATTTTATAAAATTATGAAAAAACATTAACTAACCAAACCCATGTTCTTTATATCAATTTTATATTTTCCCATTATGTATGAGACTACTTAATCAATAATTAGTACTAAACATATCCCATAACTATCCACATAAGAAAATATTGTCTATATTTTCTAATTTTCCTATATTAATAACATAGGGAAATGGAATCAGATGAAATGGGGAGGGATCATATGCTCTATATTGGAAAACATAATCGATTATAATCGAATAAAATTTATGAGAATAAGATGACAATATGGGAGGAATCAATATTTATATGAAACTTATAACTAATAAAGAATATATTATACATAATGGTGTATGTATAGGCATACAATAATATATGAACGAGTTAATAAAAATTATCTATCATATCATTAATTATGTATGAGAATAACCATAACACTATGGAACATATTTCAAATATGACACAGATATTTGGGTAGTGAAAATTAATTTCATACGCCCTAGTACTAGCAACCACACTTATGAGCAATTATAATTATTCCTGAATACTTTATGTTATGATATAATTTTTTTTTACCAATTTATGAGAGGGATATATAGTACCCCACCCATCATTTATCAATATTTACCTTTTCCATTTGAAAATAACACACTTATAACATCATAATGAACCAATGTAAATAATGTGGGTTTTATAACTTTTTCAATTCAAAATTATTAAAATTTTTTAGTATTAAGAAACCATAGAATTAAAATGGATTTCATATCATTTTTAGATACATTCACATAAGGAAACCATTAATAGTTACATCAATAATCATCACATGGAAAACCCATTAAAAACAAATGTGTATCTAATGACATAAATATACTTTCTAGGAAAATACCATTCAATCAAGATATAATAGAATATGGTATATAAATTATATAATTTTTTTTGTACAATTAAGAAATTAATTTACCCAATTAATTGATGTAATGAACCTACATTAATATCTTTCAATCAATGGAATAAAAAACAGTGTATTCAAAGTGGGAAGAAATTTGATGAAAAATTAGGTTTAAAAAATTAATGACTAGAAATGGAAAAGGATGTGATGAATCATTTTCATTAAATAATATAAAATTTCAAAATACATCCTAAAAATAATATTTGTGATATCCTTTTATGAATATATTTGATCAAACATAATATGTATCAAAGGAAAATGCCATAAATGAAAAACCCTATTTAAAATTTTTAGAAAAAACCACTTTCAAAATTAGAAATATTCTTGATATTTGGATTTTTTTTAAATGAAATATTTTTTTGAACTAGTTAAAAAATAATTTCATTTAAAAACCTTGAAAAAATATATAAAAACCATTACATAAAATTGAAAAATAAGCGGAATTATGTGTTCTCACAATAATGTTAAAAGAAAATATGTTCACATATTAATGAAAGCAACCCATACAAAAAGCATTAAAGATTTAATAAAAACATTTTAAATGACAACATGTATTAGAAGATGAAGATAATAAATTACTTAATAATATATAATTAAACATGAAAATTTATACAATCAATATGTATATAGAAAAATGGAGGTCCCGAATTGAGAAAAAGACATGAGGTGGATTTCACTTACAAGATATACTTTATATAAAATATGAGTGAATGGGAAATAAGAATTTTACAGGATATATATAATCCATGAATATAATATTAAATGATGATGGTTTTTAGAAATAATGAAAATTCCTTATATGGATTATCTATATGAAATAATCATGATTTGAAAATAATATCTAAAACCAAAGCCCTTATGGTTTGAGTAACATTTTAATAAAAACCCATTTCAACTTTGGTATCCTTAAATAGAAGTATATTTAAAGAAATTATATGATATAGATCATAAAATTCCCTTATTATATACAAATATATTATATATAGGGTAATAAAAACATATTAATGTCATAATCTTTCACATTTACCAAAATGTTGTGAGAACTTAAATTTGAGACACAAACCCTATTACCTCAGTTCCTTCTTAGATGAAATGTACTCAGACCTCATTTATAACAAAAATAACTATCTTAGTAACCCATTTAAAAATATTTTCCCTATATATAAACTATTATATACTACATTTATAATCATTCTCTATATGTATTTTACTTAGTTATTATCTATTTTCGGTATCGCGTTAGAATAGACCTAATTATTTTGAACTGGTTTAGTAATAACAGTGTTGTTATTCATTATTCTACCAAATTTCATAAAATTAATATCATATAAGGTATTATAATTAATGTTTTATAATCATTTATAATGTTATGATTTCATTATATGGATGTTTTTCTTTGAAATTATTGAATAATAATTTGGTTCTGAGCATGTTTTGATGATTTTTAGTGGACAAAGAGTGTTTTCTAAAATAATTATTTATATTTTTATATTATAAATATTTAATGAAAAAAACATTATCTATTTATTTTTATAATATATTACTAGAAATTAAATTCAAATATGCATCTATGAAATAAATTTACAGCTTTATTCAAGTATATGGTTAAACAAACACATGTAAGAACATACCTTAAGTAATCAGTGGTTATGAAGGGATTTAGTTGTAATATAATTATAAAAGAAGAATAAATTTAATATATAGTGTCTATTATTCTAATATACTATAATTTTAATGAATTAGAAGAATCATATAACCTATATGATGTTATTTTATAGTATAATGAAATATGTTTTTCTCTTAGAATGATCTTTTGAATGAGAAAATATTCCATGGTTGTTTATTGATCATATTTTTGAAGGGTTGAACAATATATCCTTAAAAAATTAATAATTTCCTAAAAAAATATTTCTCAATTGAAAAAAATCTAATAACTATCCATTTATGTGGGTGATGAAATGAAAAATTAACTTCAACCATTCCATGGAGGTAGTAATCCACACATATTCATGGATGCTGATTTTTTCCATAGAATGTTGAAAAGTAGTAATATGGTTTATCAATTAAAAGTATAAAATATACCATAAATATCACACTTATATATTAAATTCTTTACTAGGACTGTCCTTGAATTTTTTTGAAAGACATTGAAATACATTGCGTTGTGGAGGAGATAGTCCGCCTAACACATGAATGGTGGTTTTGTTTCTCTTAATAGAAAAGGGAAACGTCATTAATTATTTAACATAATTATAATAACATACCAATATTCTAATGATACTTAATTTAACAATTTAATATGGTGTATTGTAATTTTAGGGAGAATAATTGCATATGATGAAATAGAATTTAGAAAGGAGTGTTAGAAATTTATAACTCACTTTATGGAATATCTCTGTTCAAAAGGGGGTTAAGACTACGTGAGATGGTTTTTTAGAAGTACATATATTATTGAAGGTTTATATAAATTTTTAGAAGTGGTTTTGATCATTTTTTGGATGAACTAAGTGGGGTTTGTCCGGAGGTGAAATGAGGCAAGGAGTACCCCTTTTATATCTAAAAACAGAGGAAAATTGTAAAAATAACAATTTTTTTTAATAATGGGTAATAACATTTAAAAAAAGTGGATATAAAATTAATAAATAATGTAGGGTTTTATATATAAGGTTCAAATATGCCTCCAAAAATCATTCTAATACATGTTTTGAATAGGTTTTTGGTCTTTCCTACTTGGTTAAACCGTTTTTACCCCTTTTGATTTCCATAGAGGAAACTTGATTTTTAACAATTTAATTTATTTTTTATGATTGAAAATAAATTTTTCCCCTTTATATAATTTTTATATAATTATTCCAAACATTAAATTCTATTTATTCAATGAATTTTATAAAATTTTAAAAAATAATTCTAAAATACAAGATGTATATTGTATTAAAATCATTATTTTTCGAAAAATATCACCCATGTATTTAAATTTTAATTATTGGGTATTTAACGAAATTAAGAATTTATAAATTTATTATTTAACTTATAAAAAAATATTTTTTTAATAAAATGGTTTTCATAAATTTTCATGTCATAATTATAATCTAATAATTCCATAAAAGGCACAACAATTAGGAAGTGATATATTGCACTATTAAAATAAAAATCTATCTTGGTAAAAAAGAAACTATATTTTTTCCTAAGGTAATATTTTTATGATGAATCCCATAATGACATTTATTTTCTCAATTTAACAATCTAAAATATATAATTTTATCTTAGATATACAATTAAAAAGCACACAGGAAATTTTTTTTTCTAGGAAAGTAAATTTTTAAATCCTAATTATTATTATTATTATTAATTCATATAAAAAACTAGTAAAGATAAGAATAATCTATAAACCTTATATTTTATTTAAAAAATCATTTAACAATATTATACTTAATTTTATTTTATAAAATGTATAGTGCATAAAATTAAATATTCCTCAACATTATAATGAATTAATTAAATTAGTTTAAAACAACCTTTATACATATATATATAAATAAATTACATAATTCAGTTACTCCTATTCATACATAGTAATTCAATGTATAGTTTTAGTTTGAATTTTGATTATTTATAATATATATATACCCCCAGGTTTTTTTGGTTCAATGTTATATGTGGAGAAATCTATAGAACATATTTTTCATAATTTAAGGAAAACATATATTAAAATATCTTATCATTACTATAGCTATTTGTTTGTTTGTAAGTAATGAATTTCATTGAAATTTTTTATACCCTTAGATATGATTTACTATATAAATTATGTTTTATAAGAGGGTTTTTACTATTTTTCTACTAATTGATTTTATTTATCTCATTTTATAATTGGATAACTATATAGAGTTATAAATTAATTCCACTATATAAAGATTTGTAACATTGATGATGTCGTTTATTCTTTGGGTGATCAACTAAAATGGATGTATGAAGGAGGAGTGGTTGTGTTCCTTGATTTGGTAATGAATGTTTCTTATTATTTTGGTTTTATGATTATCCTTGTTGTGATTCTTGAGTTCCTGGTTGTAATTTTTTATACATTATATTGGGGGTGTGGATTTACTGTCACTGTATTGGCATGGTTAAAGAAAGAAATATCTGGATTGATGCTATGGTTGATTGTTTGGATTTTTTTGTGGTTGTGGTTATCTTATAATGATGCGGGGGTTGATTGTGGTGCTGTGAGGAGGTTGTGTGATTATGTTTCAATTTTTTTACAACATGGTTTAATGCCAATTAAAAATATATAGTATGTTGGAATGATGGGTTATGATTGTTGGAATTAATAATTAAACAAAATTTTGTAGAAAAAAGTGGTGAGTGGAATTAAAATATTGAAATCAAATTTTTGAAATGATGTAGTATTGGTTAAAGGAATTGTGTTAATTGAAAAATAAATGGTTTGAAATTAAATATGGATAATTAATGAAATAATGAATGTAATTATGCTGGAAATTATAAATTCATAATTGATAAACGATGTTTTATATGATGAATATTATAAAAGGATCTAAAACATGTGACTTATGATAAAAACATTAAATTTTAAGTTTAGAATGTTCTTATAGATGTCTTGTGTAGATATACGGGGATGGGTTCATTGTAATTATGGAAATGGATATTATTGGTATATGGTTATGGTGTGGCTACTTTAGTGGGTTGTTGTGGATTTTATTTTGGATGTGAACCCTTAGGCTAGGAATGTGTCAGACTATTTCATTCATATACATTTTTGTTATATCATACACACAACATATTGAGTTGGGTAACCAAACGAACACCCATATGAAGATGTGGGCATTGGTTTTTTTCCCCAATATGATGATTAGGGTGGGAGTAGATGGTTGATTGCTCGCTCTTCCTCAATATCTCTTCATAAATAGTATGTAGTGTAAAGGATTGATGATATATATATATATATATTCTACCTATAATGGATAGTGTTTATAGTGAATATATTTTGGTTGACATGGTTTGTGGCTGTGATGTGGATACATGGTGTGGGGCATGCATGGTCGGAAGAGGGAACAAGTTTGATATACATTATGTTTACAATACTCTACTTTGATGGGGATGTGATATGTAGTTTTGATTTGGTGATATGATGTATGGATGTGGATATGTAGTTGTGATTTTTTATATCGAATGTGATTATGTGGATATGTGAATACAAAAGAGATAGATGTGTAAGACATATGCCATTGGGTGTGAGAGAAACCAGATCAATGAGGAAGTTGTTAGATTCAAAAAATAGATATGGATAGATTCATGATGGTGGGGGGATAAATTGTATATCATAAAATAATTAGGCTACTCAGGAAAATAATTCATAATATGGTGGATAATAAAATTAAAAATTAATGTACAAAAAAATAGTGAAATTGATGGGTGAAGAGTTTACAAATAATAGTAGAGAAAAATATAACACAAGGGTTTTAGAGTAGTTCAGATCAAAGTGATCTTATATTTTATATTCCCAATATCAACCAAATAATAGGGATATACACTATAGATAATTATCTTTTTAAAGGATAGTAGCAACCCTTTACATCCCACCTTTTCATATCTATGGGTACAAACCCTAACCATAGTTTTTTTACAAGAACAAAAAAGAACACAACATTTTCATGGGAGAATAAAAAACCAACTGTTGGGACAAAATTGTGTATAAGGTTGTATTTTTTGTAAAAAATTGTCAATGAAGATCAAAATAAAGAAAGAGATGTAGGAGAAATCCAAAATTATTGAGAGTGGTAATTCATAGAATTGTTGAAACCATCTTATAGAGTGTTGAATAGAAGGAATTTATAAAGTGATCATGAAACATCTCACTGTTCCAAGAGACCATGCGTGAGCCTACCTGAAGAGACATGCATCTTTGCATGATGGATCAGGTGGAGATATGAAGATTTAATAATGATCATAAAAAGCTGTGAAGATGATGCCATTCATATTCAGTGTTGACTAAAAGATTGATTTTGATGAAAGATAGAGAAGTTGCATTACATTCCCTTGAAAAATTTGTTGACACTAGAGGTGATTGATCAAAGACTATATATCATGACAAATAATGTTTGTAATGAAAGTAGCTAATTGTTTAAGAAGAAAGATGACAATGAATTAGCATGGGTGTTCTTGCCAAAGAAGATATTTAAGGTGGTGTCATTTCTTAGTGTTTTCCAAATCGTTGGACCTCAAAATCGATATTTTTTTTGGAAATGGAAGGATTTAGGCATAGGAGTCAACGATATAAGGAATAGAGAAGGAAATTGGAAAAGAATGAAAATTATGTACCTCAGAGCATGGACCATGTACCATGTTTCGGGAACGGTTCACAGCCGCGTACACAGAAACCGAAATAGTACGCAGAGTGGTGCGCAGAACTAATAATGGTTTGCAGCGGCAGATTGCGGTGAAGAGTTGTGGTACACAGGACAACTCATCATTGGAGGAAGAGATGTTGTACACAGACCGATAGAATTATGATACATAGAAGGATAATGGTACGTGATAAAGGTGCACTGTTCAGAGGATTGCAGTACATGGGGGAGGATTACAGTACACAAATAGAGTTTAGTATGCGGTGAAGTTTGTCCCACATATAAAATTTCGGTAAAACAGATTAGAAAAATTTTTGCATTTATTTTCCTATATAATGGGTTCTAATCCCATCATTAAGTGATAGATAATTCTATAAAAAAACATCATCATTGTGGAATAACTTGGCTATGTCTGAAAGTGGCATGTAAGAGAAATTGTGCATAGGAAAAAGTGGTACGCGAAAGATGAAACCATTCGTGAAATTTGAAGGAGTAGTCCACAAAATAGATTTTGCGTTAGAAAAGGTGGTATGCAGAAGATGAAATAATTTGCAGAATTTGACGAAGAAGTCCGAAGAATAAAGAAACGATATGCTAACATGGTACAAAAGGTGGTACATAAAGGAAGTACGTAAGGGCAGTACGCAGAGGCGGTACACAGAGGTAGAGTGTGGATCAGATGTGGTGTGTGAAGAAGGAACTGTGTGCAGATCAGGTGCAGTGCATGGAGAAGGTGTGGTTTGAGGGTTAGGCATGGTGCATGGAGCAGGCGGGGTATGTAGAGTAGAGGCGGTACACGGAGCAGAGGTAGTACACGGAGCATGTGTGGTATGCTGACCAGGCGTGGTATGCATAACATGCATGGTACATAGATCAGAAACAATCCACATAATCAGATATAGTTCTCAGAAACAAAAACATCATAAAGGGAGTCTGTGATTCTAGAGAAAAAAGAGAGGAAGTTCTATTTCATTCAGTAATTGCACTAAAGGAGAAAACTGAATATAAGAGATCATAAATTTGGGACTTCGATGCAAGTAATGTTTCATGATGAACAAAGACAAATACTTTTCAGGATAATTTATGGAAGTGACCATCATGTCGATAAATTATGTGAGACCTCTCCGACGGATGTGAGCTAGGGGGAGTCAAATGAAGTGATCCAAGGGAAGAATGTTTCTATCCCAAAACCTTTCGAAAGGTAGTGTGCCTGTGATAGTGACTATGCCTGAAACTTTGTAATCCACAACCTGTAATGATTAGTGGAATTTGGTACGACCAAAAACCTGTCAGTGAATGCTCCTTGTATGTATCCCTTAGTGGTGAACCATGTAAAAAAGTTATATGTTTTACTTTTTCATGTGAATGTTTAAATTTATGCATATATCCATCATAAAGGTTTAAACAAGTTCCTACCAATATGGGAACAAGATCTAGTAAAGAAGAGAAAAATATGACACCCTAATTCACCCCCTCTTAGGGTGAATTCGGGCCCTTCATGTGGTATCATAGGACAATGGTTCACATATGTTTGAAAATCCATAATAATTATATTCAGAAGAGGATTTGAGTTTTTAATCCTGATTCAACAATTAAGAGTAGTCTTAATGAATGTTTAGTTATCTCTGAACAAAATTCTACACCTTGCAAGAACATGGAGAACAGGAAAAAGAAAGAGAGGATAAAGTTGAAGAAGTATCTCTTATCTAATGAATATTATGTTTCTGGTTCTCCATTCCTTTCTTATAAAGAATAAATATCAAACTTGGAATGTAAATAGTATGTGGCTCTAGTTTCCACCAAAAATATGGATTCCATCACTCGTGGTTATGTTGATCAAATTGTTACCTCACATGAGATCACAAGTGATCTAGAGAAATTAGGAATTTATCTGCATGATATTCCTAAAGAAAGAGTTGTTTCTATCTATAAAATATTTCAATGCATTCACGTAGAGATCACCCGACTGGAAAGAGAAGTTAACAATATGGAAAATGGATTAGTAGAAAAAATTTCATAATGTTATAAGCTCTCCAGAATTATTGAATCCTTTGAAAAGAAAGAATGTGTCAATAAGAGTCTGGAAGAAAGGATCCATGCACATGAAGATGATCTGATAAAGATAAATGAATAAAAAGGTCTATATTTTATAGAAACATATAAGAAGGTCAATTAACTTGAATATTTTTTTCAAAAAAATTTAAGATACTTGAAGATGTGGTTGAAATATCAAAGAAGACTTGTGAAGAGAAGATAATCATGATTGAATGTCAGAAGATCTAACTCAATATGAAAAGACTAAAATTGGAATCTCAGTTGAAAAATATTGAGAAGACATATATTAATCCTTTATAAAAGAATGAAAAATTTTCTACTAGTACTCAGTTTCCATAGGAGGATTCTAAAGCTGAAAGACCTTTAACATGTGACAAAAAGATCATGACTTCTGTTGATGATCTATCTTAAGAAACAATGTCTGTTGCTACTCAATGATCACTGGCGGAACCTAAAATTGAAATACCTCCAACATGTGATAAGAAGATAATAACCTATTTCAATGATAAACCACAAGCATATGAGAGGAATAAGATACCATCCAAACCATCATGTAATAATTTTTCTAAATAAGATTTCACAAGAAGTGATGGCTAGAAGAGAAATTAAAAACAATTATGGATGAGTAAAGTTGAGGAGTTACCTACCACCATGGCTAGGGTGGATAAGAAGAACAAAATGTTGGATGATAGTTTTCCAGAGATCATAAAAATCAAGAATGAGACCCAACAACCTGATCCAGAATATATCAAGAAGACATGATTTGTCGGCCAATGTTGGTGCTGCAACAGGTTTGGGAATTTTGCATTAGATTCTTTATACAATCCTCAAAATGAAAAAGAATAAAAGAATCCCATCACAAGGGTGATAAATATATAGTGGAAGAATCTAAAACCACATATTCATAAGCATATGTATATTACAAACAGATTTAGAATGCTTGATGAAATCTGTGATGTATGCAATGGAATTGTTCATAAGGTTGGTACATAACCATCTCAACATGCATTCATTATTGATAAGATAAGAAGACCTCTGATGATGGTTAAGTATGAAGTAGATTCATTGGGAAGAAGACAAAAGAATATTGTGAATACAAATTTTCTCAAGAAGATATAAAGTAGGGAAGCTAAGAAGAAACTAGATTTTAGATCCATGAAATTAAAGGGAAATTTATATAGAATAGTAATTAATAGGGATAACACTCAGATGAATCCATGTCAAAGATCCAAACCTACTATAACAGTTCCAAATGACATGTTGGTCATCTGGCCAGATGATTTGGAAAGAATATGAAAACTTGAAAATGAAAAGGGCAAGGCTAGAGGTAAAAGAAAAGAAAACCTTTTACATGATGAAGCTAAAGTTCATGAGATATTGAGAACTATGAGAAACACAAGAGTTAAAGAATTTTTGTGTGAGAGATGTATGAAATATGGTCAAAGTGAAAAAGGATGTCTAACCTTAATATTAGAGCAATAAGGAGTCCTTAAGAGGAGTAAGAATGTTTCATTAATGTGGATGTTAAGAATATAAATTCTCTACACAATGTAGAAGAGAATGTGAAGAGAGCGATGGAACGTCAACAAAGATCAGAACATATGTTCATATGTGCAAGCATGAAGACACACGTAAATAGGGAAACATGGTTAATAAATGAATCTCAACCATTCAGCTCATATTTATGATGCAAGGAGGAACTACCTTATTCCCTTAATCATTTGTGAATTGTATTTGAACTTATAATACATGGAATTAAATGTGAAGTAGGATTTCATGGGGAGAACTTGAAAAGTGGAAATGACTGTCAATTGTCGATAGAAAAGCTAAATAACTTTCCATCCTTGTAATATTCTTCAATTCATATTCAATGATTAAAATGGTGAAGGACCATCCTAGATGAAGATGATGAGGAGTGTTTCCCAAGAGGGGGAGACAAATGAAGAAGCTTCCAGAATTATTATTTCAATAAGTATCAACCTTAGTTGGTATTAAATTAAATTACATTGGAAATTTCTTAAATAAAATGTCATTGTCAAAGGTATATAATTTCTCAATATCCCATAATTGGTTACTTAGAACAGAGATAATTTTTCAATGGGGGAGTAATAGAATCAATCAGTGACATAAGAAGAATTGAGGTTCCCCATGTCCCCTTATCCTGAAAATTGAAATTTAATGTTTTTGATATGTTTGTTGAAGTAAGTGCAAGAGTTTCATGTTGATTATTCCCTATCACAATCAATTTCTTCAGCCTAGAATGAAATTGGAAAACCCTCGAAGAAAAAGTACATGAGTTCTCATCACATGTGGTATCAAGATCATTGAATAACGGATAGCTTGGTTGTCTAAATCAAATCATCCTATTTTCTACACCGAGCATTACTTAATTATACTTAGAGTGAAATTATTGATGGCACATTTCTCAAGTCTGGATTGATACCCTTTTCCAATGAACTTTGTATTTCTTGGAAATAAGGGGGAGAGAAGTGAAATGAAATTAAGGGGGGAGAGAAAATTATCAATTTGACATTGATTGGAGGAGAACATTAAGGTATTGACAAAAAAATACAAAGGGGGAGATAGTTGGGACCACTTTGTGTATAAGGTTGTATTTGTTGTCAATTGTTGTCAATGAAGATCAAAATGAAGAAGGAGATGAAGGAGAATTACAAAGTTATTACGAGTGGTAATTCAGATGATTGTTGAAACCATATCACAGAGTGTTAAAGGGATGGATATTATAAAGTGATCATGCAACATCACATTGTTGAAAGAGACCATGAAAGAGCCTACCTGAAGAGACATGAATCAATGAATGAGAGACCATGTGGAGATTTGATGATTTAAAAATGATCATAAAAAGCTGAGAAGATGATGCCAGTCTTATTCAGTGTTGACTAGAAAGACTGATGTTAATGGAAGATAGAGATGTTACAGAACATTACCTGAACGAATTTACTGATGCTAAAGGTGATCGATCAAAGACTATATATCAAAAAATACAAGGTTCATGATGAAATAAATTGATTTTTGAAGAAGAAATATGAGAGTGAATTATCCTAGGTGTTCTAGCCGAAGAAGATATTTAAGGAAATGTCATTTCCCAGTGTTTTCCAAATTATTGGAAATCAAAATCGGGATTTTGTTTTTGGGAATGGAAGGATTTATGCAAAGGGGTGAACGAGATGTGGAAAAGTGAAGGAAATTGGAAAACGAAGCAAATCACGTACCTCAGAGCATGGATCACATTCCATGTTCTGGGAACGGTTTGCGGCCGCATAACCAGAAGAAAAAATGGTATGTGGAGTAGTGCAGAAAACCAAAAAAGGTTTGTAGTGACAATTCACGGTAAAGATTTTTGGTACGTGGGATGGATCATCGTTGGCCGAAGAGATGCATTGCATGGATCGAAAAACATACGGTATGCAGAAGGTTAATGGTACGTGATAAAGGTTCATAGTTTAGAGGATTTTAGTACACGGTGGATGGTCACAATATGCGGATGGGATTTAGTATGTGGTTGGTCCCACATTGGAAATTTGGGTAAAAGGATTAGAAAAATTTGCAGAGTTATTTTCCAATATAAGAAGTGCTAGTCCAATCATTAAGTGACAGAGAATTCAATAAGAAAATATCATCATTGTGGTATAACTATACAAAGTATGAAAGTGGAATGTATGAAAAATTATGTGTAGGAAAAAGTGGTATGAAAAAGACGAAACAATTCAAGAAACTAGAAGCAGTAGTCCGCGGAAGAGATATTTCATAAGAAAAGGTGGTATGTGGGAGACGAAATAATTTTCATAATTTTAATAAGAATTCCATAGAAGGAATAAATGGTACACCAAGGCGGTACGCAGAGGTAGTAGACAAAGGAGGTACATGAAGGTAGTACACATAGGCGGTACACATAGGCAGTACACAAAGGGGGTATGCAGAGGCAGTGCGTGGAGTAGGCATGATGCTCAGATCAGGCGCGGTGTGCAGAGCAAGCATAGTGCACAGATCAGGTGCGGTGCGCAGAGCCGACATGGTGCACGATGCAGGTGATGTGCATGGAGCAAGCATGGTTCATGGAGCAAGTGAGGAATGAGGAGCATATATGGTACTCAGAGCAGAGGCGGTATGCATAGCAGGTGCAGTATGCTGACCATGCATGGTATACCGAGCGGGCGTGGTACGAAGATCAGAGACAGTCCGCAGAATCATGGATAGTTCATGGAAACAAAAGCATCATAAAGGGAGTTTGTGATTCTTGTGTATAAAAAGGGAATAAGATCTACTGCATTCAGTAATTTACCTAAAAGATAAAATTAAATATAAAAGAGCATCAATTTGGGACATCGAGGAAAGCAGTGTCTTGTGTTGAATATAGACAATGAATTTTCATACCAATCTACTGAAGTGACCTTCAAGTTGATAAACTGGGTGAGACCTCTCACAAGGCTGTGAGCCAGGGGTAGTGAATAGAAGTTATCCGAGGGAAGAAGTGGGCTATCCGTGAACCTTGGTAATGGCAGTGTTCCTGGGACAGAGAGACTATGCTCAAACATTTGTAATCCACATTTATTAAAGATTTGTAGAATTTGGTACGACCTGAAACCTTCCAGTGTATTCTCCTTGGACATATCCCTTAGTGGCCAGACAAGTAAAAAAGTTCTGTGTTTTCCTTCTACATGATAATGTTTTAATAACTGAACATAACTATTATACAGGTTTACAAAATTTCTTACCAATATGGGAACAAGATCTAGTAATGAATATAAATAGTTGACACCCTAATTCATCCCCATCTCAGGGTGATCTAGGGTTTTTCACCTAAAATTTCCTAGAGTATTCCAAACATAAACCGTCTCCTTTTAAAGTAGAGGAATGACTACCCTTTTCTTTTATAGGATAGAGAATGACCTATGAATATGGTATTCATTCATGTTAGCCTAAATTATAGACATATCTTTTAATATTTGTATACCTAGTATGGGAGTTGTGTTCAAACATGCTAAACCTAACAATATTGAGTATAAATCACAATGAAAGGCTAAAATAATGAATCTAATAAAATATAAAGATAGTGTTGGTGATGTTGAAACAACAATCTTCACCCATGTATAAATATAAAATAACGAAGCTCTGAAAATAAAACAAGGATAGTGAGTAAAGAATTTGGATTCAAAATATTTTCATATACTATGAATTATGGGTTGGGTGTTAACCCAACATGTTTCTCAAGTATTTATGTTAACGATTCTTTAGAAACTATAATCTTCATGAAATTTCAATTAATTATCTATGATTACTTCATGAGAGTGATTTCCTTAAATCTCTCAACAATGGGAAAATAAATATTTAGAATAATATAAATCAATATTTAAACAATCATTAAATATTATATAATAATAAGTACAAAAACATTCAATAATCCATGAAATCATGTGAATATAACACCTTTCAAAATTAAAAAAATATTTCAATTATAATTTCACAACTCTAATTGTCCATTGTAGTTTAAAATTGATAATTCAATAGTAAATAGTGGTATAAAATTCTCTATCATTGGTTAAAATGAAAAGGTAATACCCAATATGTAAGGGTCCAACACTATTAGGAAAATAGATAAAAACTCAATACATAAGTGTGTATTCCTTAACATATATATATTTAACTTCTCAAACCCTTGTAAAAAATTATTAAATTCTGAAATCATTGAACAAATTTTCTAAAACATATTCAATATAATACATAAATGTAATATCCTATGAACATATCTTCAAAAACCATATTATCTTAACCACTGCAAATTTTTTATCTTCACTTATAAATAATTATGATCCTAACATAAAAATAATTAACTTTCAAATCATTAACTTAAAAATCTTCAACACATTAAAGTACAAATAAAAATGTATAATTAAGTACTTAAATACATAAGAGTCTTTTACCTTTCCAATTTTCAATATTATTCATTCTTACCCATGGTTTCTTCAATATATATTAGTAATTATATTTTCCAAAAATTTATATATAAAATTAAATCCTTTATTTCACCGAAATACATAATGTTAAAAAACATTACAAATTACTAAAATATGTAAGATTAATAAATTTGATACATAGTGGTAATTAATTTTCTAATAATTGATTTATTATATCATACATAAGATTAATATTATCAATACATAATGGTTCTAAATTCATACATAAAGTTAATTTCTTTTACAATTTTTTTAACTCTCATGTTAAGTAAGAGTAATTTATTAATTCTAGTGTATAGAATGAGGACCATTTACTTTTTCAAAAAATCTTCCAACACATAAGTGTAATGTTGTTTTACAAAACATTAAATACTCAATACAAAAAGTATCATTAAAAGAAAAAATAAATACAAAATAATCATTTCATGATATGTAGAGGTCTTGTAATTATGAAAATTAGTCAACACAAAAAGTGAGAAACCATAATAATAAATTGTATAATAATAGTAATAAATAATAATAAATAACGAGAGTTGATGCCTATGATGATACTAATGTTTTAGGAACATGTGTTACCCCTATTGAAATTATATGTGATGTCGTAGTGCTTAATAATGATGTTGTAGATGTTAATACTTGTGTTGCTCCCCTAACAGTTGCGGGTTGCTCGGGTGAACATGTGCTGGACTAGACTTCTCAGAGGAATGAGCTATCACATGCCCCCAAATCTTTATCTGCAGACGTAATGGTGAAATCTAATGGTCACGATATTGTTGTTACTTCATTTAATCATTGTGATGGGAAGCAAAACTTCTTCATGATGCTGGAGTCCATCAATTATCTGGAATTTGATATGGTTTACAAAGAGAGTTTTGAGAGAAAATGTACCAAAACCACCTCATCTATTATGGATAATGCCTCTCGATCATCTACATAGGAGGGGATGAAGGATTTGCAGTCTGGGAATCCTTTAATTGGTGACTTAATGGATGGAAATTATTCTACTAAGGATAAAGAGGTTGATGTTTAGAGAAATGTTGTGGCTGATGATATGGATATAGATGATAAAGATGGAGATTGGATGACCCTGAAGCAATAAAGGCAAGGAAGAAACCCCAGAGGTCGTTGTGGATTTTGTGGGAGGGGTGGTAGAAAAAATGATAACCCTATACTATTTTGGTGGTGTTTTTTAACCCTCTTACCCTACACTCTCTATATTTCTCTTTCTATATTTTTATTTAATGAATTTTATGGATCATGGAGTTTTCTATGGTCTGCACTATTGGTGTAATAATAAATAACAAGAGAATATTCATAATGAAATAATATAAGCAAAGTTAAAGAAAATAGATAATAAATAAATAAATTGAGTAAAATACTAATAATTATAAAATAATTTATAAAAGGAAAGCATCAACTCAACCATAATAATGAACAAAATTAACAATAAAAAATAAAGGAAAAAACAAAGAGCGGGATACAAAATTATTAATGCATAAATAAACATATTTCATGGATCCACTCAATATTCTCCACCATTATTATAATTAAAAAATATGAATATCTCAAGCATCTTTCCTTATTTTCGTAAGATTAAAAAGTAATGACAATATCCAACAGTTCATGAAAAAAATAAAATCACCTAAAAAATATAAAAATACCAAGAGATATTAAATATAATAATAATTAATCTCCTCCTAAGTTAGAAAATAATGATTATAAATAATAAAAATTATAGAGTAAAAAATAATTCTTATAAAATAAGAAATATTAACATATAATACAAAATATGCCCAATAGAAATATAAATAGTTGAAAGAATAAATCCTCCTAAATTTATGTATAATAAAAAGGTAAAATAAAAGATAATGAAATAAAAATAATAATAAAATACCATAATTCCATCCCCTTAATCTAGGATTTCTGTTCTCAAAATGATTATACAATGGATTATCAAAATGTGAACTCCTCCTATATAAAAATGAAAGAAATAGGATCTCCATAACAAGTTAATGATGTTCAATGAATTATTAATGATATATAAAAAATTAAGAAAAATAATAAATAGTTTAACACGAGGAAGTACACAAAATATAAAATAATAAATACATGCACAATAAAAAAATAAAAACTAAATTAAATAATACCCATTACAAAATTCCAAATAATAAAATAATAATTATATTTCTTTCTGGCCATAAAAAATACATTGTCTTGGCATGTGAACTAGCTTATTTCCAATTTCATTTAAATAATATCCATCAGGAACCCTTGTTTATAAGGCATAGATTATTTAATATTCAAATAAAATTTGGGAAGAATTTTTTTTTCTAAGAGGTCTAATGAACCATAAAGAATACAAATATGTATAATGAAAAAAATAAACACCCCTAAAATAGTTGACAGAAGAAATGCCTTCATTTTTATCTTTCAAAAAGTGGTTCCAATGTATCATGGAAAATTTCCCATATTGATGAAGGCAATCCTTCTTATTGTTTTTATATTCATCCTTTTAATTTTAATATACCCATCTATACATTCTCTTCCAATAGTGAATTTAGATAAATCTTCCATCAGAATATCAACTTCAGTCTTTAGCCTACCATTTTGTTTCCAAATGACCTCCAAATTATCACAAAACTTTTCATTTATACCAAATTCAATTTGCTTCAAAAATTTATTTTCATTATTTACCTTAGACACATCATCCTGAATAAATTTCAATTTTATACTTTCTTTTTCATTATCCTGGTAAATAGAATATTTAAACTTATAAATCTACAATGTAAGAATTAATTCATTAAAATCATCATTTTTTATTTATAATATCAAATTATTATTTATTTTTTCTTAAACAAATTTATTTTATCCCCCAATGTTTAGGAAAATGGAAGTAATTTTCCCATTTTTTTTGTTACTAAAAAAACAACTCACTTAATATGGCTAAAATCATTGTTAGAATCCATTGATGTTATACATTATTTGAAGATGAAAATGTTAGCTCAATATATTTTTCCATAATTATTTTTTTTCTAGAATAATTCTTCACCTAAAATGTTGATCCTAAAAAACTATTTCAATTTGACTTGATTCTTTTCAAATTTATCCTCGATCTCTTCCTACTAGGATGGTCTAGTCTTAATTTTCCATGTTTTTGACTTTCAAAGAAATCATGGTTTCTAATGTATAAAACATATCCAATGATAACATTATAGTAATATTTATCTTTAAAACATATTTTCACTCTATCCATTAAAAATAAAATATCTCTCAATATTTTTTTTATAATGTAGAAAAAATATTATATCAAAAAAATAAAAAGAAATTAAAAATTCAATAACTAATATAAATAATCATAGCTCAAGAAGTTTTTCTATGATGAAAATTATGAGGTTCCATAATAGATATAGAATGAGAAAAGAATATGATGTGGGATGAGTGAATTTTCTGTCTTAAAATAAGTAGAGTAATTTAACCCATAATGTGGAATATAGTGGTTAATTTGATTAATAATTTAATAATTATAAATAGATGGAATTGATGTGTGAAGTGTGTATATAGAGTAATAAGTAATAAGGGAACACGATGGTTTTATAACAATTTAGATGAAAATGATCCAACATATAAAATTTACAATATCTACACTATAGTATGGATATCCACTATAGATACTTCACTTTAAAAGGTTAGTGACAACTATTTAAAACCCTCTTTTTTTGTACATAGGTTCAGAATCCTAAAACCCTATCTTTTAAATGTATAAATAGAATCTAACATTTTAAAAGGTTCAAAACCAACCTGAAATTTATTTGGGTAGTCTTAATATAAATCCTTTCTTTCTAAAGTGGTGGAAAACCCATTCCTTTTATTGGAGTTGGTAGAACTTTCCAATGCGTGTTTTATTCCAGTTATATTAACAGAGACTCATACCTTTTAATCAATGTATAACTAATGTGTGATTTGGGTCACATCACAATAAATTTTATAATAACACTATATAATAGAATGAAATAATAAATAAATTACACTGGTTAAGGATATATATACTGTTACTCGTGTAAAATATATTTTTTCAACCCTTTAAAGATGTTGATCAATTATTCTCAATCAATCTATTAAGTGATGAGAGTAAATAATTTGGATTAAAAAAAGTTATCATTTTATAAATTTTGTTTCTTGTGTACACATTCTGTTTCCTAGGTATTTATATATAATATTCTTCAATGAAAATAATCTTGATGAGATTTATTTGAATTTTTAATGATTAATTCATATGGGAGGTTTCCTTAAATATCTCAATAACATGTAAATAAATAGTTAGAATAATTAAAACCAATATTTAAATAGTAGTTAAATCATATATAATAATTAGTAATAAAAACTTCTAAGAATCCCTATAGTGACATTAAAACATCAACTTTCAAAATTATAAACAATTTTAATTTGAATATCATTTTTTGATTATCATTCGTAGCTTAATGTTGATAATTTATTCATAAATGTAAGGACCTGTAATTTTAGACTAATAAAATTAATGTTATCTTTAATAGCTTATTTCAAATAGAACACTAAAATAAAAAAACACTGAAATAAAATGAACAAATACATATTAAAATTTCATGAATAATATAATCATTAGTATATTAAAAGATAAAAATCATATAAAAAAGTTATATATTATTGTTTGATTATCTTTTTTAAAAAGGTTTACTTTTGAAGAACATATTTTTAAATACAAGGGTGTATTTTATTTTACATTGATAAATTAAATTTATCATTGTTAAAATTTTATTTTGATAGGTAATATTTATATTTAAAAACAATTATAAAAAAGTTAATTATTTATAATTATATAGTATATAAGATTAAAAACATATGACGTTTGATCATGTAATTTTTAATAATTTTTTTTTCTTGACATATTTTATTTTCATTAAATATATAATTAATAAATTAATAAATTTAATTTCTAAAAAATAACTTCATCTTTGGATTAAAAATTTTGATTTTATCTTATGATTAATTTTTTGTATCTTTCTAATTTTTTATGTGAATAGTGAAAAATATCATTTTTATATATAACCTGATTGTTTTGAAATTATTAATATATATGTTTGAATTTTAAATTTAAGAAATATTTTTATAATAAAAAGTATTTATTTTAAAATTGATTATAATTTTAAAAATGATTATTTTGATTTATAAACCCATATTTTACATATTAAAATAGAATTTATCTTTTTCAAATTTTTTACAACATCAAACATGTATTAATTATAAATTAATTTTATCAATTTTAGATATTTAGTATTTTTAAACGGATTTAAAATTTGGAATTAGTTGGTCCATATTATGTAAAAAGAACTATAATATTTTTATTCATAAAGGATAAATCGCATAGGTAAAAACCAGTGACAGTGATGAAAACCAATATGGTAAAAATGAGTAGCCCAAGTGGTAATGAAACAAAAATGTTAATTTATTTAAATTGAGTGTTTATAGTGTTCGTATACCACATATATTCCACTCTATATTGTTTATCTATTTTAGGGGCAATTAATTTTATATTTACATCCCATTATAGAAAATGATTATCTATTTATAAAAATGTCATACTTTTCACATATAAAAGGGTCAATCCTCTCCACACTTCCCCTCAGAAAAAAACCCACAATTTTTAGCCAAAAATTTATCTATAACTCCCATAACAATATATGTAAACCATAAAGTGGTTCTTGTCTTTTGAAAATAGAATCCCTTAAAGTCTTAATCCTCTTTTTTATGGTAGATGATCCATGTAGTGAGGGATAAATTTCAAACCACTCCTTTCATTTTATAATATTGTTATTGAATTCATATTATTGGATAAAGACTAAAACCCTCATGAATATAATTTTAAAGAAAATAAATTATTATAAATCATCTTTAATAGAAAATTTAATTACTTGGGAAATTAAATTTTAATAAATAATGAATACCAACACTGCTTCTATAAAACAAGTGTAAACCAATAAAATTATAAACACTCGATGTGGGAAAATACATCAAAATTAACTTGTATACACACACACACATATATATATGTATTTAATGATTATAAATTAAGTTTATAAACTATTTTAGTCCTTAATATGTTTCTACAGTATTTAGTTAATATAATTAATTTAATTATTCAGGATTTTTGGTTCAACTACAAAATGAATTCGGACCAAGTTAAGGGTTTTAATATCAAATCCTGTTCGTTGAGGCATGTTTTTTTTATTTTGAACCATATTATTTTTAAATGGTTTATTTGATGCATAATTTATTTATTATATCAAGTACTAAATTTCATTCATGATTATTGATTTTAATTTAATTCTCTCTCTTAGAAGAGGATTATATTGAATTGATTCTCAACATGTAAGGGTTTTTAGTTAATTCAATTCTCATCCCTTGAGTTATAATTGTTCTTTATGAAAATATTTCATATAAGTTAGTTAAATTAGTCCCTATGATTGTATTATGTGGCATCTTTTCTTGAATTATAAGGATTTTCATTTTCAAAAAATAAACTCCTTTTCAAAAGTTTCATTCTTTATGAGCTGTGTTGTCTATAAGGGATATTTGTAATTCAAATATATTTAGATGAGTTATATGTTTTATTTTTTACTTGAACCATAAATATTTTCCTTAATATTTTATATCCCATTTCATATGATGTTATGTTTTATATTTCTGTTGAGAACATCACTTTTTATTCAAACCATCCTACTTGATTGTTCTCTCACCTAAAACTCTAACATTATCATGAAAAAACTTCCATCTCTTAATTAAATATTTGTTTAAATTAAATATTTTCCTTTTCACAAGTGTCATGCTATTTTTTTGGGAAATATAATATGGATTATTTTCTATGATTCTAATAATTATCATTACCAATTTTTAAAATTATAATCTAATACTCTTTTTATGATGTGGGTTTTAAAACAAATGTATATCAACATATTTTCCATTCCTTCAAAATCAATCATTTTTTATTCTAGCCTGCATTTCATTTGATAATCATTATTATTTTCATAGAATTATTTATTAAAGTTTCAATTTCAATGGTAATTTTTTTTTCAAAAGTCTTTAATTCACATTTTTGAAAATAACATTTGAATGTGACTCGTAACTTTTTCATTTTATTATTACATTAATAATGAAATTTTTATTGTTTTCCATGGTAACAAATATTTATTATTCATTTTTAATTTTTTCGAAACATTATTTCAATATTTTTAAAAGAAAAGTTTTTCTCCTATATTTATTAAATAGCTATTTTAAAATTATTTCAAAATATAAAGGACATTTATTATTTCTAAATAGATTTTTCAAAAGTTCTATAAATGTATTTTCCATCTAAGTCATTACCCTCTAACATATATTATGCTTGATTGAGTATTTTTTTTAAATTGTAACCACCCACCATCATTATTATGATGAATTGTGTAATTTTCTTCTATTTTAATAAATTATCCATCACTACCTTTATATTGACTATTTTTTTCTAGTGTATAATTATAAATTTTCATCCAATTTAGTTCCTGTGGGTATACCCTATTTTTTATTCCTCTTACTTTATATTTTTCTGCTATATTCCTTATATTGATTTTTATGGGAAAATTATTTTATTATCCATTTCCCTTTATCTACATCATGTAAAAAACATATGATTTATTATCTTGATTTAATGATATTTACCTATAAATTTAATTGATTTCATTGGAAACCCATTTATATTTCATGAGGTTTTCATGTTATAATTCTTGATGGAATTATGAATTATTTCATTAGTTGAATCCATAATAAAATAATATTAATCTCATTTTATTTCAATGTGTTCTTTATAATGTGTAGAATAAAACCCATTTTTATCATTGGGTTATAATGATGTGATTGTTATATGTTTTTCTCTAGAACACATGTATTGTAAATCATTAAGTGATATGTGGGCCCTATATATGCCTCTAATGTATTGAAAAGATCTTTATATATCATGAGGTACTGATGAAACAAGTAGTGATGGTTGATATAAAATAAAAAACAAGATGTGATGCTTGATAAAAAGTGGAGATAGGTCAGTTAAGGTTGATCCCCCATGGGGAATTTGTGAGTTAATATAAATACACAAAGGGAAGTAGTTTTTGATACATGATCAACTATTTTATAATTTCTATGGTTATTAATGTGGCACCATTATCAATTATTTCTTATTTCAATGATATGCGACATTAAAATGATCTATTTTAATGTTTTGCCTTGATTTTTATCCATGATCTATTGGGTAAAAAATTCATTTTTATCTTGATTATACCCATATTCTTATCTTATTCCCACACATGATCATTTATTTTAATCATTTTTACCCTTACCGAGGATATGAGCTCACTCATTTCTTACATTTACCTTAAACAAGTTATAATGATTAGAAAATTGAAATTTTTTTATATGTTTTTAATATGTGGAGTATTTTTGGGAGAAGTTAAAGAATCATTATAAATTAATTAGTTTTGAATGTATTTGAAAAAATTTCAATTGATACAAAGAACATGAATTTTGTTAGTTTACATTTTTTATTAATTCTCTAAAATAATAAACCTAAAAGATTTTGGGAATGTATTATGACGAAATATTTTATATAAGCTTTGTAATTGTGTTGGTATCATATCTAGGTTGTTATAATTGGAAATAAAAAATAGTTTAGATAAATTTAGAGACTATGATGTTATCATTTGAGGATAATTTTGGAGTTAAATCTTTTATAAATGTTTGATAAGTTATGTTTGATTATAATATAAAAGGTATAGATAAAAATTTTGTGTTATTGAGGAAATATATAATATTTTATAGATTATGATAAAACAAATTAAGTAAAAACCCTAATGATTATTGTGAGGCATAAGACTAATAATAGGATAACATCTTTATATTTTGGTAATGTTGAGATTGTGTGGTTTTCTAGGTAATAACTTCCATGTACCTATAGTACAAGTGGATGTTGGATCTAGACTAGATGTACATAGGGGTAATAACCCTCAAAATGGAATATTGGTTATTAACTAAATCACTACAGGGTGTACGAAAAATAGGAATAATTTCACTCTTAGTTTGATATTCCCTATATACATGCTTTGTTTAATCACATTATTTTTAGAAAACATTATGATGTATTTATTTCTTAATTAATTTAAGGGATTAGTTTAATAAGTACAAGTCAACCTAACATAAGGAAAAGTATATCGGGATAAATTAAATGAATGTTTAATTAGAGAAGACATGTTAGGAATAAATTATTATATTCATATGATCATTTACTTTGATTTTATTGATAACCAGTATTGGGTTTTAGTATTTTGTTGAAATTGGATCACAGAAATAAAGATGAGAAAGGCATGTATCAAGGAAAGAACTATATCTTATAAATGAATAAAGAATCATACTTATTTGGTTGAGAGTCTAAGTGTATACCTATTATGATGGATAAAGCTAGTTTGCTAGTATTTCCTACGAAAAGGAGGTTGATATAATAATAGAAATAAATTCATGATACTCTTAGCTATTTTTATATGTGAGTCATATTTATCAATGAAATTTTAGTATTTTTTAAAAATTATGAGGATTATGTGAAACGTATAACGTTTTTTCTTTATTAGTTATTATTTAAAGGTTTGTAAACATATATTAAATGGTATTAATATCCTTGAATAGTGATTTTGTGAACAAATTATATTTTGGGGATAACTTTTGGAGAACATAAAATTGATGTATGAAAAACTATTAGGTTTAATATATTCTTGATGTTGAGGTAATAAAAGGTGGATTTATATTTATAAAAGTGAGTTAGATAATATTGGTTTCCTTATAATTTATAATTTAATTAATTATAAAGTGATCTATGATATTTTGGTGATGTTTATCCCATATTAGGGATCATAATATATATAGAATAGTTTGGGATTTTATGAGTTAGTTTTTAAAGATTAGTGTAATTTATTAGAGGAAGAGATCATTTTTATATGGTTTAATTAATGATAGATTCAAATGGTACTAGGAAAGGTATGTGATGGAGGATATATGATTAGGGTATATACAACTAGGGTACATGACTGTATACATGATTAATATTGTTTGAATTAAATGGTATGTTTAAAAAGGGTAAGGTAGATGTAATATTAGAAGTTATATCCTGGATTATGGTTATGTTAATATTACCATCAACTAATTTCATTGGTGACTAATAATAAAAATTTCAGTGATAACATTTATTTAAGTAGTAGAATGCAATGACGTGAGATTTTGGACCCTTTAAATTTACACCACCTTTAGTCTCTTGTGTCACAGACAAAAAAAATGGGTATCTAACATGATGAGCTAGATGTTTATATATAATGGTTTAATTTGATGAATTTAGTGTTGTTGTTGATAAATTACTTTTGTTTTTTCATTAATTAGATGTGATATGTTGTTTAAAAGGATTTAATTTAAAGGAAAATATTATTAAAATGGGTTTCCCATGAAAATGGATGTTTATAACTCATAAATGGGGTTTAAAAAACCAAATCAGGTTAAATTGGATTTGAAAATGTTTTATGAAATTGTGTGTATTATTTAGAAATGTATTTTGGAAAATTTCACATTGGGAACCTTTTGTATTTCAAGAAAAAGACACATGTATCCTTTATGTGTGTGTGTAACCATTAGGAGGTGTCCTTCTTGTGATATCGACTGGATGTGATCTTTATTAGTTAGATAAAATGTTTTTCCTGTTTTATATTTTTAGTCTATGGAATGAGTCATACCAAAATATAGACCCCATATGTGAGTTCATTTTCCTTTTATGTTTATTTTTTTATGATTTTTTAACAAGGATTGTTGCTCGTAGGGTTATATATGAGGTTTTATCACATAACTTAGCATGATATGTTATTTCATGGATTTTTGTTTCCCTTTTTACCTCTTGATTAAATGATATAGTTTCATATTTTATCACATCAACATATCATATATTTATTTTGGGAATATATAACGATTTTATGAAAACAAAAGGAGAAATAGAAAAATGATTGACAAATGGTTTTTTATGAAAACATTTTGTTAAATTGTTTTTAAGCTATAATTGTTGAATTAATGGTATTAAAACATTTATTGAAACTATGGTTGTATCTAAATGAGATTTGGATCGCACCCTACTCATGCCTTTGGGAATTTTTTGATGCTATATTATAGAATTCAGGTAAAGTTAATAACATGATGTAGCATGTGGTCGTATATTGTCACTAATACCTTTAGTTCAGGTTGGTCTGGAGGTGACTGTTGGTCATGTGGATATTTTATATAGTCTCTGATTTAGGTCGTTGTGGTTGGTATTGTATGTCATTATAGTATCTATTTGGTCAACTATTTGTTAATTAGTTGTATGTCTTGTTTTTATCATATTCAATACAAGTTTCTATTATCTCGTTTTACCTATATTACAAGACATTCTAGTTTTGGTGTCTTGTCTAGTTGACTTAGGTTGGTTCATTTCAAAACTCCTCATCTGGAATGGTTTATCTAATTGGTTGAAATATATGAAATTATCATTTCAAAAGAATTGGTATTGTGCAAAAATGATCAGAAACAAGGTTCTCACATCCTTTATTATCATTTATTTCAAAATCGAAATCATGTTACAAAAAGAGCCATCTCAAAAGTCTTGTTTTTGTATCATGTTTCATAATAAAAAATATAAGCACAGAATGGTCTATGAAAAAAATCTTAGTAGATCCCAGATAATAACACCTAAATTTTCCTAAACTAAATACAATATCAAGAAATTCATTCTTAGTTATTATGTAGTTCTATTGGTCTTCATATAGAGTTCTTAAGGAATAAGAAATCACTTGAGATTTCTTTTCCAGAATTTGGCTCAAAACATCCCCAAGAGAAAAGTCAAATGGATCATCCATGATTTTAAATGTAATGTTCTATTTAGGTGGTTGAATAATGGGTTTGGTTATCGATTTTTATTTCATGTCTATAAAGGCCTATTTATGAATTCCACACAATGAAAATGGGGTGTCGTTTTGGAGATATCTAGAATGTGGAAGTGAAACCTTACGAAAATAATTTATGAATATTCTAAAAAACAATCATGATTATGGAATGATCTCATATATATCATAGTTTTTGGGTATGATAATGATGAAATGACCACCTTTTTGGATCTACCAAATTGAATTCCATCTAGAGACACAAAATTATCAAGAAAAATCCCATTATCTACTATGAAATAATTTTTTTTCAAAATTTAGGACAAGATTATTATCAATGCATGATTCATGAACACGAAGAAAAATTTCAAAAAAATACTAATGAGGAGCAATAAATTGAAAATTTATTAATAAAAACATCCAGGTTGATTTCTCAAAATTCTGATAAAGTGATCATTATGCACCTTTAAATTATTCCATGAGCATTACATAAACTGATGTTTATTATCCTAGAATCAAAGGTTCTAAAGGGGAATGTGAAAGTGGTTTTCTCTTAATCCTATATTGAAATATAAATTTGGAAATAATCATAGAATACATGGAAATAAAATAGTGGGTTTTTTCTAGCTATTAATTTATGGACATGATAAATAAATGGTAATGGGAAGTTGTCGTTCCTTTTTTGAAGATTTATTTTCCTGTAATCAATACACATTAAAAAAATTATTTGAAATACTAACATAGAAAATATCACTAAATTAATTCATTGAGATTGTAAATCCACATTTTTTTTGGAAAAAACTTTGATATGGCTCACCCATTAACGATCATAGCTGGGAAAAATAATTCGAGTAGTCAAAGGTGTTATCTTTCTTCTTAACAGACTCAAAAAGTGTTTCGCTCAATCTTATTTCAAATCGCCTCAATGATTTAGCATTTTCCTCTAAATAAATTCCATGAATTCACATGAAGGTATTGATTCTAAATAAATAATATAGATTCTATCATATGGATTTTATTATGGGTTTTGGGGACTCCAAATAGTTTGTTATGTTGGAATCTTTAAATTTCAGTTGAAATGATAATAGAGAATTTTCCACTCTCACCTAAGAAGAAATATTTGTGGTTATCAGAAATTGGACTTAGGTATAACTCTTGTGGGGGTATTTTAATTAACTAAATAACACTCCTTAGAGGTGTGATTATGAAAAAATATTCTATATTTTAATATAAATTCACAATTTTGATCACTTTTTACATTCTCAATATATATTCCAAAAAAATCGAATTTTCTGTTGGGGAACTATTTTCATATTCAAGGGTTTCCAAAAGTTCATCTTTATAAAATATGAGATCAATAGACTATTATAAATCGATTTAAACATTATATGTCTAATTAAATGATTCCTTTTTCAGTCTCTTGTTGATTAGGATTATCAAGAAACAATTTTCCATATTTTAATACATTAATTTGTTGTTAATCATAGGAAAAATCAAGAAACATATTAGTGTAAAACCATTAAATCATTTTTTACTTTTGAGGAAGAATGAGCCTAAATTGGGTGTTTTATGGACTGAGAAATATTTAAGTGAACATGATCTCCTCTAAATTTAAGTGAAATAGTTTCTTTATGTACATTGATAATTGTTTTTTTAGTTTTCAAAAATAATATCCCGAGAAATAGAGGTGTATAGACACTAAATTGATCATATTACATATCCATGACATAGAAAAACATAGGAAATATTGTATCTCTAACATGATGGAGAAAATATTCTGTAAGTACATTAGTCTTGGAAGTATATTGGATTGAAATTTGGAAGATAATTCAAGAGGGTTTCAGTTTTCCAACAAGAAGATACGAGTAAATAGAATCTGTCATAACATTGATCGAAGATCCTAAATCAAGCATGACATAATTGAATTCCCATTTCCATATAGCACAAGAAATAGTAATGGTTCATGTTTCATTACATTTTATAGAAAAATCATGTTGAATCATTTATGAAACATTCCTCACTATATTTACTTTTTCACCTCCTTTGAATTTCCTCTTTTCAAGACACATATCTATAAAAAAACATGGCATATGATGGAATTTGTTTCACAAAATTGATAAAATGTATGTTATGATGGACTTTATTATGTTTCTAAAACCTCTGTATCCAATGCATTTTCATTACATGAGTTCATTGGTGGGTCACTCCTAGGATATGGTAGTGGTGTTTTGAATGCTTCTGGGCTATTTCGAGCACTTCTTTGAGAAACTTAAGAATAAAAAATCCTTTTCCAATACTTTTTTTTCATTCAAAAAACATTTATTCTCTTGATTTTGTGATTTAATTCAATTCAAATTCATAATTGTTAATATTTCCATGAGAGGTGGAATTCATTTTAGGAGAGTCAATAACTGGTTTGAGTATATCACTTTGAAGTTTATTCAATATTTTGACACTCCTAAGTTCAATAGAAATCACATTTTATTTCTCTTTATCTTTTATATTCACAGGGGGTTGTGATGGTAAAATCCCACTCATTTTATTTCTCAGGATAATAAGATCATAAGAATGTTAAAATATTTGGGCCATCAAGGTATTTAACATGTTCTATTGTTTTATTGAAGTTTCTTGTTGTTGCACCATTATTTTTTCAGGTTTATTCTCTAACTTTTGAGTGGAATGATCTGTTTTAATTTTATTCTAAGGAGGTTGAAATTTGTGTTAAAAAACTATTTATTTTTATTTGTTTATTTTTAAAGGACATATTTTTTTGGGGATTTGATTAACATTTTAATGAAGAAACTAAGTGTAAACTAAAATGAAATAAAATTCTAGATAAACACTTAAAATATATTGGAAATTAAAATCATTTGAAATTTTAATTGAGACATTAGTTTTGGACAAGATTATACCTCTGAGATACTCCACTATTCCTTAGATAAAATAATTTTCCAATTTAGTTTCTCAATTCCAACCCAAATACCTCTAGATAAACACTAAAGTTTTCACGGATATTATACCAATACCTCAATATTATTTTACCTCTTATATTAGTGACTCAATTAATTAAATACCTCCAAGAAATAAAACCTAATCGAGATCACTATGCTCAACAGAAAGACCTCACCAATGAAATTAAAATAATGAAATAAATAATTTTACATCGTAGATTAAACAACCATAAAAAAATTTTTGTTGATTTTTTTATATAAATAAAACACCCACTTTCATTAAAAAATATATGATTTAGAAAAATTCAAAAAATATTACCTATGAATACTACAACATGGATGATTACACCCATCAGTTATTACTATTCATAACCACTCGGTTCTTAGCCTCAAATCACTTCAAAAGCCCCCATATTCACAATCCCAGACTAAATGAATATAATATTCATCAAAATCTCTATCTCAACCTTCCAATTTACCTCTCAATCCACCAACCGCCCAGGAAAATATATATATATGGAATTATAAAGAGGAGGGGTGGGAAATCGACTGCCTAATTTATTTTCGTCTGAGGTTGGATCGATTTTATCATCCTTACCAGCAAAATATCAATAATGGTGGTTATATATAGTTGTTAAAATACTAATTATGTATCCTCATTACAAATTTTGAGTCATTTTTTGGTGTTTGGGAAATGTTATAGTTGATTTATTGATGTCCTCATTTTCTATCGGAAGAGACCTTTCTACTTTATTCACATTGACACGTGAAAAGATGGATTTAATAAGAGATTTTTTCCTTATAGTTTATAAGGAATATTATCCTTTTAGTTTTCTCTCCTATACATATTTAATAACTTTATTTGGGGGCTTTATCCTAGAGTTATGGATCATTTAATGAGTTGAGGTCAGTTCTGTTAGTGAAATTTTTTTCCACAAAATCTTTTTAATTTGGGACTCATTAATTTTAAATTAACACTTTTCCTACTTGAAAAAGTTGTAGTCAAAGAAAGTAGAAATATTATAAAAGAATAATTACTCAATTTAAATCAATATTGAAATATTTATTCTAAAAATACATAATTTATGATTACTGTTAAAATTCCAGATTTGAGTAATTTTCAATTTGAACCACAAAGCATCCCTAAAATCCTAAAATAATGACATTAATATAAAATTTGTGATGTTGTGGGGTTTAAATAATTTAAATACACAATAAAAAAAATGTAAATATTATATTTATCAATTCACCCACACATAGAACATGGCCTCCTAGAAAAGTGAGTATACAAATCAAATCAAGGAAAATTCAAAACACATACCCATGAGGTTCACCAATTTATCATTAAGAAATAATTGATAGAATGCCTCATATTTTTTTGTCAAGTTTACCATTCAAGACATTTAGTCTATTTCCACTTCCTTTCTCCTTCTATTCACTAAAAAATATCACCTCACCTTAATTTTCATTCAATACATAAATATGAATTTTCAATAAGGTTTTTTTAAACAAAAATCCTTTAAGAGTCACAATAGGCTTGATAAATTTATATGTCTCCACCTGATGTGAGAAAAAACATGTGATTATAATGAGGAATTTTTAGTTTTGATATGTGGATTTAGGTTGGTAGTTTTTATATGTAACTAATTCTGAGTCCAAATAAGTATGGTTTGGATCTTGTTGAATAAAAAATGCATGATTCTAATTTTCAATTGAGTTTGGTCTCCTCCTGACTACCCTTTGATGAAAGGAATCTATAATAATATTTTAATATCCCTTTTCTATATAATACTATACATATTTCAGTGGAAAGAATTTCATTCCTCTTTTCTTTTTTTGAAAGATTTGGATAGGTACAACTTTGTTTCAATGGGAGCTCCAGAAAGGCAAAACCAATTTTTCCTTGAAAACAATGAAGGGAATATATTTCAGAAATTTATTTTTTTCAAAAGAAAAAACATTTATTTAAAATTAAATTTCCACCTAATTAATCACCATATCATTTATAACACTACAAGTCAGCTCCCCTGGCACATAATTTAAACTAAATGATGGATTTTCACTTCAAGTGTAGGTTAAAAAGAGAAAATTGGCTTGTAACGTGGTTAACCTGATAGGATGGTCCTAGAAACTAAGGGTTCATATGTATCAAATGTACATGGTTAGATAGAATAAAAATTATTCTATTGAAAAGGTGGATTTTAGATCTAAATAATTTTCTTAATTATTTAAAACACATGTACCTCAACCCTCAGGTTTTGATAGAAATAAATTAAGTTCTTGTTAAATCTAGCATGCATTTTTTATATTAAAAACAGTGGTTATTGTGTAGAATATTTCAAAAAAAAAGGTTTATAAGAATCAAAGGAAGCATATTTCAATGATAAATACAATAATATGTGGTAGGATATTCAAATATCATAGGGTATTTCGTGAAATTTCAATTTTTTTATTTTTAAAGAAATTCATTTTCAGAATTCATTTCTATTCATTTTCAAGGTTTAAATTGGTTCATTAATTGAAATGGATTTCAAAAAATGAAAAGGAAAATAATATTATCTCATAAGTTTAAAAAACAGAACAAAATATAAAATAAAATCATATAAAAAGTGAAAAAATAAAAGAAAATTATAAAAAAAATTAATATAGAAGAAAATAAAAAAACTAGAAAAATTAAAACGAAACCATAAAAAAATATTCACAGAGTTTTTCACCAACCAAACTTATTTTTGTTAATTTTCTTATTATGAAATAGTTTTTTGTGAGAATATTAAATTACACAAATTAACTACATAAGAAAAAATAAATGAGAAGGAAAGACAAAACCTGGATTCAATTGTACCCAGCTTCGTGAAGATAGATCTCCTATGATTGAGGCTCTTGAAAACTTTCTCTAAAAAGATTCACCCTATTCCAATTGACATTGAATGGGGTCCCATTGTCTAGTTATTTTGTCTATATTTCACCAAAAGGAAACAAATTAGTATGATTTAAGGGATCAGACCATTTGGAATCAAATTTACCGTGGAACAACTTCAATCTAGAAACAAAAAACAATTATTTATATCCTTCCTTGACATTTTAGATCTATGAAGTTTCATATACATTATTTATGATCTACTCCAGCTCCTGTAATGAAAATTTTCTTTCCTTTACAATAGAAAATTGATTCATGTTACTTGTTTTAACAACCTAAAAATATTTCTCTTCTAACTCAACTGGTAGGTGATAATCCTTTCCATAGAATAATAAAAATGGGGACATAAAAATGGGGATTTTAAGGCAGTATAATAGGGTTATAGTGCATGATCTAATCTAAAACTCTAATCCTTTCTATTTGGGTTTATATTTTTTTCATGAATTTATTTTTTTTCTCTACTTTACTGCTGAAGCATTCCATTTTTTAATACTGTTATGGAATAGAGACCATATTATGAAATCTATATTTCTTTAAAAGATATTATAATGTTATATTAAAAAAGTTTGTTTTATGAAAAGTGATAAAAAACTTTGGCTATCCAAATCTTGAAAATATATTTCCTTTCATAAACTTGGATACAGTTTTGGAATCATTAACTCTTTTGGGAATATCCTCTAACCACTTAGAGACATAATATATAGGAAGCAATATGTAAATAAATCCAAATAAATTAGGAAATGTTCCCATGAAGTCCACAATCCATATATAACATACATCACAAAAAATGTGTTCTTTAATGCATCTCATTATTTTTGGAAAATTTTCCTTCAAATAAAAAATAATTACATGTTCTAAAAACATAAAATGAATCTCTAGAAATCTTGGGCCAATAAAAACTAGAATAAAACACTTTTCTTGTAGTTATTTGAAGTCCAAAGTGTCCTCTAGAGCTCAAAGTGTGACAAAAATATAGGATAGATTGAAATTCAGAATTTGGAAATCATATGTTAATTATTTAATTACTATAAACATGACATAGGTAATGATTAATTGAAAATGTAATTCATTTAATTACTCACATGTTTCGAAATTTGTTACATGGAAGCCTAGTAAGGAACTTTTTCAGTACCCAAATAATTCAATAAATCAACAAGGTATGTTATTTCATTCTTACATGCATATAACACTTCATCTAGAAAGGTTTCATTAATTGGGGAATAAATTTCATGTTTTTCATTAAGAAATAAATGGAATCATTTGGAAAGGATTAGAAATAAGGTTCTCAAATTCTTTTATATCATTTATTTCATCATATAACTCCTTTAACAATAATATCCATCGTAAATGTTTGGGTTTTGTAATATGTTTCTTCATAAAAAATCTGGTCGTATAATGGTTTGTGAATACAATCACATTGGATTGTATCATATAACACCTATTTCTTTATAATTGAAATACAACAACCATAAGTTCTTTCTCAGTTATTTTGTTGTTTGATTAGGCCAGATCTAAATTTATAGAGGATTATGCAGTCACATGAGTTTTTTTTCAACTGTTGACTCAAAATTGACATATGAAAAATAGTAGATATATCATTCATGATTTTAATGTGTTAGTAATATTTTTATGGGTTAACATTGTGATTTATTTTTAGTTTTTGTTTCCGAACCCCAATGTATTTCTTACAACATTCAACGATGAAAAAATGGGGTGTATTTTTGGAGAAATCTAGATAATTGAAGTGAAACCATTCTAATATATTTTATGAATATAAAATAAAAACCAGCATGACCAAGGAAGGATCTCACATTCCTCACTGATTTCGAGTATGTAAATGATGAAATGACCTGAACATTGGATTAATCAACTAGAATTATATCTAGAGACGCAACATGACCAAGAAAAATCCCTTTATCTACCATTAAATTGAATTTATCAAAATTGAGGAAAATATGATTACCAATGAATGTTTTAGGAATAAGAGACAAAAATTTCAAACCAATTTTAAATGATGAGTTATAAATTTGGAATTCATCTATAAAAAAGAGGAATGTTTTTTGAAATTTCGAGAAAATTATCATTAAACACCTCTGAAATGCTCTAGGAGAATACCTAAATCAAAGGGAATTCTCCTATAAGAAAATGTTCTAATGGTTTATGTGAAATTTATTTTCCCCCAATCCTAAAATGAAATATGATGTTGGAAATAACATGAGAATCCATTAAGAAAACCATAGTGGGGTTTCCATCAATCCATTTATGGAAATGGTTGAGAAATTATGGTTGTAAATGATAGTGGAAATGATATTGAGTTTCATGTAATCAATTTAAATTATCTATTTATTTATAAGAATAACATGGACATGACAACCAAATTCGTTTCTTGATATTTTAAAGAAACATTTTTTGGTAAAATAATGGACATGACTCAACTATTGACTATTAGATATGGGGAAAATAATTCCAACTTCCAACAAGGTGGTAAATTAATTCTATAAAACCTCAAAATGTGTTAAGTTAAATATCTTTTGAAATTGTCTCATCAGTTTAGTATTCTACTCAAAAAAATTATATGCATGCACACCAATGTAATGATTCTAGTTAAATCAGATAGAGTCCATCCTATGTATTTTTTGTGGGTTTTGATGAATGCTGAAATTTTTTTCTCTTAGACTATTGAAATATATTAGGAAATTGTTATAGGGAATTGTTCATTCACATATAAGAAATATTATTTGAGGTTCATATGAAGTGGTTTTAGTTCTAGATTTTGTGTGGTATGTTTAATCGGATAAAATAACATGGATAATCGGCGTAATGTTTTAATTAAGTTTTGTATTTTAAATGAAATTCAGCATTTTTATCACTTTCCATGTTCTTAGGATTTATTCTATGTAAAAAATAGCATTTTCTCTTGGGGAATTATTATAATGTTCTTAGGTTTTATGAATATCATATTCATCATTTTTTTGATCAATAGAATCTTATAATGGTATTTCAACATTCCAATACTAATTACAAGATTCCTTTTCACTCTCTTGTTGATCGATTTTAATAACAAAAGAACTACCATATTTAACAAAATATTTTTTTATTCATTACAGAAAAAATTAAGAAATATATTATTGGAAAACTAATTAGTCATTTTTAATTGAGAAGATATATGATCCTAGACTAGGGGTATCATCGACTAAAAAATATTGACGTGAACAAAATATCCACCAAATTCAAGGAAAATAGTGCCTTTGAAATCTTTGATGATTACTTTTTCATTTTTCAAAAATGTTCTCCCTATAAAGATATGTGTATGGGTACTAAATTAATTATTTTCCATATCCATGACACATAAATATTTAGGAAAAATCATGTATCTCACCTGAACAATCGAATCCTTTATAATTCTAGTAGGCTTAGTAGTACTTCATTTGACAAGTTTAATAAAAATTTCTGTGGGTTTTAGATCTTCAACATGAATAGATCAGTAAAAAGAATGTGGCATAAAATTTATGTAATTTCCATATTCAGGCTTGACATCTTTAAATTCACTTTTTCATACAGTGCATGGAATGATAAAGGTTCACATGTCTTTAACTTTAATAGGAAAAGTATTTTGAATCACGGATAGAACATTACTCGGTTAGTTTACTTTTTCTCACCACCTTCGAATTTAATCTTATGGGTATCCATATCTTTAAAAAACAAGAAATTTATTTCAATTTGTCTGGCAACATTTATAAGAGGTATGTTTAACTAAAATTTCATAAAATTTTCTATGACCTCCTTATATAAATATTTTATGTACTTGACTTCAAAGGAGCTCAACTCATAAGATAAGGTAGTGGTGGTTTCAATGTTCCCAAGACATTTTGATCATTTCTTTAAAAAATGCAGGGACCAATAATAATCTTCCAATCCTTCTTTATTCTTTGAAATAACATTTTTTCTCTTTAATTTTTGTTTTCATTCAATGAAAAGTCATAATTTCTAATATTTCCATCAGGGGTGGGATTTTATTGAACAAAGTCAACAATGAGTTTGGGATTCTTATTTTGAGGGTTGTTATATCCTAATTAAATCTATAGTTCAATAACACTCACATTTAATTTATCATTTCCTCTTAGATTCACTTGGGGGTTGTGATAATAAAACTCTGCTCATTAAATTTCTCATGCTACTAAGATAAGAGGAATGTTGACCAATTTGAGACATCAATATATTTAGCATTTTCTAATGTTTTTTTGAGGTTTAATTTAGTTTCCACATTGTTTATTTGAGGTAAATATCTCACTATTTTGTGATATGAGTAGGCTTAATGTTCAATATAGAATGATAATTGGATTTCTCATAGAAATATATTGGTTGAGAATTACATTATTGACCTTGGTAGAAGCTTATGGGTTGTTCATGATGTCAAAATATTTCATTGGAGTGGTTTTCTTAGCCCTAAATGAAATTTTGGTTGGTTTGAAATGGTATTTTATGGTTTTATTGAAAGGTATTTCCTAGAAAAAAATCATTTAAATTCTAAAATGTCATTTATTTTTGGTCATTGGTCACCAAATTTTTATTTTATAAACAAATTCCATAATGGACTTGTATTTGAAAATTTTCATTTGTTTTGGGTGGGGTTGGTGGGTTTTTGGGAAACATCATTGACCTCAACATGGTGGAAAGATCATAATTATTACTGACAATAATATCATTTTCGTAACTATCACTGGGAATTTCTTGGGAAGATTTCACATAAATAAGGCCTCACATTCCAAAATTTTATGCATTTTGGTCCTAATTTTCAATTAATGTCCTAACATTAGTTGGTGTTTTTTCATTTAAATACCCTCTTATATAAACATCTACAATGATCCTCCCACTTATACAAAATCCTTCAAAAAAAATTCAATCAAGATTTGGTCACTAATTTGATGGTGCTGGGAAACTAAAATAGAGTCTTTCAAAATATTCCCAGTAGTCATGTAATATTCCCCCTTGAGTTTTCACAAACTCACAAATCTATTTTCGAATAGAATAATTTCTATAAGAATGGAATTTTTTTTCAAGTAAAATCATCTTTTATTAATTTCAATATCTAATTAAATTTTAATGTTAATATAAAAAACATTCCTTGGAAAATCCCCCTTAAAAAGAATGAAATTCCATCAATATCATTTGATTTCTATCAAATCATTGAGGTTTCACGTTGAATAAAATATAACTTAAGTCTTGAATGTTTTTATGTATATCTTCACTGGGACTTCCATTCAATGTTGTTAGTTGGTGAATGAATCATGATTTAATTTCAAACTCAGTAGGTGGATCATGATATTCCACATGGTTTTCTTTATTTTAATTATTAGATGAAGCCAATTATTTAAAATTTCTGTATTCATCCATTGGAATTTCATGTTTAAAAATGATACTCTAAGTGTGAAAGTGGAAGGATCACAATTATAGATAGGGTATTTTGAATATCTCAAACCTAAGAGTGATATGTTTTATCCATTTAGAAAAAATTGATTTCAAATTCTGGTCAGAATTCTGGGTAATCCCTTTTTTTTAAAATCAACTCAATAAACCACCTGGAAATGAGGCCAGTTGATATATGGTTTTTATCATGAAACCCCAATCAATCAATAAATTTTTAATTGAAATGAAATATATTATTCGCCATATTTTCTGTCGAGGAAGTTTTAATTTGAGTTACCAAATTGTAACATTTTATTTCATTGATTTTGAAGAAATATTTTTTTAGTGATTTTATTAAATTTTCTAAAGAAGAAGATAAATATAAATAAAAAATAATGAAAATTAAAATAAATATATCAAATTTATAGGAAATTTTGAGGGTTTGAACTCATAATTGAAATATTATTTTTCTACATGCTTAAACCTCTTATACACTCCCCTCTTCTTTGTTTAAAATGATTTCCCAATTGTATTTCTCAATTCCAATAAAATGAAATATGGATGAACTCCATAGTTTGAAAGGATATAATTTTAAGACCATAATATTATTACATTTTTATGATGTATAAGTGATTCAATTACTTGATGAACACTATTAAATCAAACCTAATAGAGATCACTATATTCAACGATGAGATCTCGTCGAAGAAATTTAAATAGTAAAATCAATTATTTTACATCATAGATTGAAAACCCATTCGAAAAAAATTTGTTGAAAATTTATTCTAGAATTAAATCATAATATTTCATTTAAAAAAATATGTTCAAGATAAACTCAAAAGATATTATAGAATAAGATCACAACTCGGAAGGGAGCGTCCGTTAGTTATCGCTGTCCACAACCACTTGGTGCTTAGCCTCTTATCACTTGAGCATACCCATGTTCTCCATTCTAGAATTAATTCTAACATTTTCATAAATATATCTATCTGAGACATCCCCATACTTTATAAATCAATAAAAACCCCTTAAAAAATGTGAAGGTGAATATATAAAGAGAAATAGGGGTGGGAAATCAATTGTTCAGTTTTTGTCTATCTAATGTTGGCTCGATATGATCTCCCTTACTAGATGAATATCCACAAGTATTATTCAATAGAGTTTTTTTTAAAAATTAATCATATTTCTACCCTACCCATTTAATTTCATTTTTAAATGTTTGAGAGAAGTTATAACATATTTATTGAAGTAATATTTTTCTGTCTGAAGAGACCTTTAAACTTCTTAGACTTTGACTAGTACAAAGACTAACTTAATGAGAAAATATTTCCTTTGAATTTAATAGGAATGTGTGCTTTTTAGTACTTTCTCCTCTCCAACCCTAATAACCTAATCGGGAAGATATTATTTATATTTATTCCCCATTTAATGAGGTGGGTTCAATTATCTTTCCCAAAACAATTTTCCATAATGAATGATTTATTTGGGCTTTAATAATTTCATATCATCATTTAGAACATTTGAAAAAGTTGTTCATGATTGTAGGAACCATAGAAAAAAATTAATTACTCAATTGGGATCAAATTTTAAGTCATTATGTTCCAAATATAGAAGTGATTGAAAATTGTTAAAATTACATAATTGATAAAATTTTCACTTTTAACCTCAAACATTCTCTAAAAAAATGAAATTCTTCTGAAATTAGTAAATTGGTAAATTAGTTAGGTTTAATTAATTTATATAAATAATAAAAACAATTTAAGTATTATCTCTATCAATTCCTTACACTTAGCACTTAGCATCTAGAAAAACTGAGTATTAAAGATCAAATCAATGAAAATTCAAAACACATACCCATGAGGTTGACAAATTTATCACAAAGAAACTAAAGATATCATACTTAATAAAAATAATTAAGTTCTCCATTCACATCATTCAATACATTCCACTTATTTTCTACTCCCATGAACAAGAACACTTTCCTCAAATTAATTTTATCTGAACACAATAATATAGATTATCGATAAGGATTTTCTTACACAAACTCAGGGATAAATCACTATAGGATTGAAATATTTCTATGTCTCTGATAGATGTGAGCTAAAAAAAGTGATTATCACGACTACTCTACATGTTTTTTGTATGAATTTATTTTATTTGTTTTTAGATGTCAAAAATTATGAGGCTGAATAAGGAGGGTTTGGCTATTTTTGAAGAAAAAATGCATTATTCAAATAAAGAATCATGTATGGTCCCCTCCTCACTCCCATTAGATGAAAATTATCTCTAAGAATTAGTTACAATATATTCTCCATATCAAGCCATCAATATTTAAATGGAAAAAATGACATTTCACTTCTCATTTTTTAGAAATCTCTAGATAATAGAAACATTATTTATTTGGGGGCTGTACAAAGGCACAAATACTTTTCCATGAAAGATCTATAAGAGAACAAATTTTAGAAAATATTTTTTTTTTCAAAAGAGAAAAAATCTCTTTGGAGTTTTAATTTCCACACAAATCAGCACAACATGATGTAACACGCCCCAATTCGCCTCCCCCAGACATATGTTTAACTAGATCATGAATTTTAACTACTAGAGTAGGTTGGAAAGAGGAAATTGTCTTATAATGTGGTTAACCTAACAGGATGTACATTTAAAATAAGGTCCCATAAGGGTCAAAGTTATATAATAGATATAATAAAAAGGATTATACTTAAATGGTGGATTTAAAATCTAATGAATTTGCACAATCATTTAAAACAAAAGTACCTCAAACTTCATGTTTTGAAAGAAAGAAATAACATTATGGTTAATGAATAAAGGTAATGATTCCCTTATGAAATGAGGTGAATATGAATAAGATTCCCAAGAACGATTCAAAAGTCTCAAAGGAACGATTCTTAGAGATAATGACAGTTTTATGTGTTATGAGATTCCAAAACCAGAGACCATTTTATGAAATTTATAATTTTTTGAACCTGAAGAAAATTCATATTTAACATTCATTTATTTTCAATTTCAAGGGATAAATTGACCAAATAATTAAAATGGATTTATAAATTAAAAAAATAATCATTTGAACTCACATATTTTAAAAAACCCATAAAAATGTGTTAGAAAAACATTTAAAAATTGAAAAAATAAAATAAAAGAAAAGAATAAACACACAAAAAATTGAAAGAGAAAATATTTTTTTTTTGAAAAGAAAGAACAAAAAATACTAATTGACATAACATGTTTCTTATCCCACACATTTTTTGTGTAATGAATCATTTTTTCAATATTTTGATGCATAAAAATGAAATTAAAAAAATTAAAGACATAACAAATAATAAGTGTGAAGGAATGACATAACATAGCTTCAATTGTATTCACCTTCATGAGGATGTATCTCCCCTAGAGAGGCTCTTGAATATTTTATCAATTTTTTTTACCTATTCCCATTGACTATGAGTGGTTCCACTTTGTCTAGTTCTTTTATTTTTATTGAACCAAAAGGAAATAATTTAGTATCAATGAAAGGAACATACAATTTAGAAATTTTTTTACCTTAGAATAGATTCAATATGGAATCAAATGGTAAAAATTTCTCTCGTTCCTTATATTTTTGTTGAGAAACTTCCTATAATTGAATTATTTGGTTATTTCCTTGTATAATATAGAACATTATTATGCATTATTTGTAATCTCATTTATCTCCTGCAAATAAAATTTTCATTATTTTCTAATATAAAATAGATTCATGTAACATGATTTAAAAGCCCAAAGAGATTTGTCTTCAAACTCAACCATCATGTAAAAATGCATTCCCTTTACAATTTAAATGGTGATATTCCAATTGGGGTTTTGAATGTAGTTATATAGTCCCATATTGAATCATCAAATTTGAAACAAAAATTATTTCTATTTGTGTTCAGAGTTTTTTTATAATTTTTTTGATTTCTCTATTTCACAACATAACAATTCCATTTGTTTTAAGGTGATATGGAATAGAGTCCCTATGATGAACTATATACTTATTAAAAAGAGATTCTAATGTCCCATTAAAAAATTGGATTCTTTTATCGGTAATCAATGAATTTGTAAATCAAAATCTAGAAAATAGATTTTCTTTCACAAACATGGATACAATTTGGGAATCGTTTTCTCTTGTGGGAATCACATCTACCCTCTTAAACACATAATTAATATCAAGAAATATTTAAATACATCCAAAAGTATTGGGAAATTTTTTCATGAATTCTATACTTCATATATTAAATATATCACAAAAAATGTGGTTAGTGAGGTATCTCATTACTTTTGTAAAATTTTCATTGAAATTGGAAATTTTTATATGTTCTATAAAATTCAAAGGAATCTATAAAATTTTGGCGGGGGATAAAAACTAGAATGAATCACTTTTAATACTATTCATTGTTTACTCAAGTTTTCTCTATAACTCAACGTGTGATAAAATGTTGGAAATACTAAAATTCAGAATTGGGAATGAATCTCCATATCATTTGATCAGTACTAAGATTCCATAAGGGTCATCCCAAATGTAATTATTTGAATCCCTCAAATTTTTTGCAATTTGTTTCTTGGAAAAACAATGTTGAACTTCATAAGTATCCAAATTACTCAAAAGTTTAGAAAACATTGGTAGTTCAATCTTACAAGAATACAACTCCTCATCAAGAAATGTTTCTTTAACTATAAAATAGATCATATTTTTTCCATTCAAAAAAGATGATATCTTACTGAAATGACTATAAAAAATGTTCTAACATCCTTTGTTCTCCTTTATTTCAACATAAAACCATTATACATCTCAAATTTCGGGGTTTTACATAATGTTTATTCATAAAAAATATGATCACAATGTTTTCCGTGAAAACAAACAGATTGGATCCCAATAGATAACGACAATATTTAACGAAAGCATAGATAATAACTATATGTTCTTTTTTAGCTATAGAGTTTCTTGATTATGACTGATCTAATTTTATAGAAGCATAAAAATCACATGATATTTTTTCCATACATTGACTCAAAAACATCCACAAGAGAAAAGTCCTTTGCATTATCCATAATTTCAATGACCAAGACCATTTGGGTGGTTGAACAATGAGAGGGGTTATCAATTTTTGTTTGAGATCCCTAATGTCATGTTTAAAAATTTCATCAAAGAAAAATGGTGTATATGTTTATAGAAATCAAGGAAACGGAAGTGAATCCTTACTGAAATCCTTTATGAATTTCTTATAAAAACCAGTAGGACCATGGAAGTATCTCACATATCTAAGTATTTTTGGGTATGAAATTGAAGAGATGACCTCAAATTTGGATTGATCAATATGTATTCCATCTAGTGATAGAACATGACCAAGAAAAATCCCATTATCTACTATAAAATGTTTTTTTATAATTAAGGAAAATATTCTTATAAATGAATGTTTCAATAACACGATAAGAACATGAAAAAAGCAATCAAATAATGATATATGAACAGTGAAGTCATCCATAATAAATATCTATATATTTAGAGAAAAATATCTTCATACACATTTGAAAAGTTTTAAGATCATTACATAAACCAAAGGTCATTCTCATATAATAAGATGTTCTAAAGGGGTGTATGAAATATTTTTTTGGTTGAACATCCAGTACAATAGGAATTTGGAAATAACCAGAGAATTCATCATGAAAATAATACTGGGTTTTCAAGATACTATTTTAAGTTCCTAATCATGAAATTTCCAGGAGAAATGGTAATTAATTGTTATATGGTTGATTTTATTTTAATCAATGCAAATTCTTCATTTATTTGGAATCCTAACTGGGATAATCTCCAAAAATTCAATCATTATAATTATAAAGACACCTTTTCTATAAACGACTAAGACATGACTCAACCAATGAATATTGGAGATGGTAACAATTATTTTACCAGAAAATGAGGTATCATCTAAACCTTGGTATAAAACTAGGTGTCCCCATGACAAATTATTTCTTTGATTATTTGGAATTCACGTGGCATGAGGGCACAGGTGAAGTCAGATTTCATTGTTTCTGAATTCTGTGATTCCAAGACCTTAGTGGTGGTGATTATAGAACCTAAACAAAATGATTCTAAGATCTCAAACATTCCTAGGTAATTGGCCTCCACTATTTCTTTCATGAGGATCCAATTAATCAAAATATTTGGGTGTTTTGAAGAAATGACATGTCGTTGGATCTGTTAGGTGTTTCTAATAAACATTTTTTTGTAAAGATTTGTGGTGGAAACATGGAACGTATCTTCATCTTTTTTTATGCCAAGTGTGAGGCTATGCAATGAGAGAAATTGTGGTAGGATTTGGACTATTTTGATCTGGAAAATCTAGTGTGGTTTGTAGGAGGGTATATCAACATCATCTTCAAATCCACAGAGAAGAAGGATGTGGTGTAGTTCTTGGAAGGGATTAGTAGGTGTTTTCATCTTTTACTGCACGTAATAGCCTCAGGGATTTGGGATTTCCAAGTAACAAATTAACTTAGTCTATAACCAAAAGGGAAACTTGTGCACCTAGTGTAGGATGGACTATTTTTTTTTCAAACCATCAGGAATCCTCATGTTTTCAGAAACAAAGGGTGGAGAACCTAGTATGGGTTCTTTCAGAACATGCGCCACTTATCATCCCTCTAGAGAAAGGATTGGTGGACTTTAGGCATTTCCATTATTCAAATCAATGGGAAAAAGATAATGGATTCATAAATATTGTGAGGGAGTGATGGAAAAAACCCATGTTGGATAACAAATGGGTGGATCTACATAACAAGATGGGAAGACTAAAAAGAAATCTTCAATCCTGGTATGCAAGGAGACCATATCATTTCCTTCAGATTGAAGGATTAAAAGATGAGATCAAGAATTTAAGTGAAATCCATGAAAGTCCATGGGATGAGGAGGTCTTTGGTTAATTGGTGTAGAAAAATAGAAATATGAATGAATTGATTTTAGAGAAGGAAACATTGACATGTGAGAGGTCCATGGTGACTTAGCTAAGGGAGGGGGATCAGAATACATCTTCTTTTTAGGATTTCCTTAATTGAAGGAAGCAGACCACCATTCTTAACATTTGGCTGGATGATGGGTTGTTTACACATGACATCAATGTCATGGGAGGTATGACTAATGATTTAATTAAACTGCTATTGGTTGTGAATAACCCCCATATGCAGGGAGGAAACCTAAATGATCTAATTGACTTATTTAATGAACTTCTAATGATTATGTCCGATGATATCAAAAACTATTTTGAAGTCATACCACGAGAAACTAAGGGTTGGGAGTGTAACAACCCATGGTTTTAAAAATAAATTTTATATAGAATTCATGCAACACTAAGAAACTAATAAAAAAACACTTTGTTATATGCGATTGTTATAACATAACTGATAAACATAATTTTTTCACTTCTGTGTTTTGAATTTCGAAAAACTAATAGTTACTACTGCGATCAGTATGATATTTAGAGTCTAATAGGATAAACATTCATTTTTTTTTGTGAATAGTAACATATCCTTATGAATATTAACTTACCCTTATAAATATTAATGTACCCTTATGAATTGAAACTTCACACATGTATGTATAAATAAAATATAGGCACCACATAAATGCGAGTGAGTATTTTAAAAAGTAATAATTAAGTGATGATATTTTTGTGAGTAATAAATATTTAATTTCAATTTTAAATTTATAAATTTATTTAAAAATAGAATTTAATTTCATAAAATGTATTCCTCAATAAATATTTTATTGTCCTATAATTTTAGGATAATTTTATGAGACCTTATTTATTTTTTAAAAGTATTTTAAAACAAGTTTTAAATTTAAAATATGAATTTTTCAAGTAAATAATGATTTTATTTAAATATTAAAATTTTATTATATAGAAAATTATTTTGATAAAATGGAGTAATTTTTCTTAATTTTATGCATCCAAAAATTGTTTGGGGTGATTTTTGGGATTTTTATGAAATACTTGATTTTTTTTTGTGAATAGTGAAATTTGATAATTTACGAAATAAGAAAAATAAAAGAAATTCGACATCGTGCATGAGTCATGGATGATGAAAATGGATATTGGATTGAAATAAAAAAAAACATATTACTATTTTCTTGGTCACAATAATCAATCAAAATTTCTTGTCTTCAGCAAAATAATAAAATAATGAATAAGATATTAAAAAATCAATCCTCTCCTCCACTATAAGAACGACCCTCACTTCCTATTATCTTCACTACTCTAATCCATGAATCATTTAAATGTTTTACCCAAATAATCTTCCCTAGTATCTCCCCATGTGTAGGATCTCTTGTTCTTTCCAAAATACTAAAGCCCCTTCCCTTAAGGAGGTTCTCAAGGAAGAGTGCTCAAGAGATAAAATCCTTTTACTTTTTTTCCTTTAAATTTATTTTAAGTTCCTTATTTTATTATTATATCACACCAAATATATCCAAATGATAATAGTAAATACATTATAATATATATAATTTAATTATATTATTTTAATGAAATATCCATCATCAATATCCGTACCCATTATATTTTATTTTAAAAACCAAATCATCATCGGGGAGGTGTCGATTTACAACCTTCATGGACAATGAAGTTTTTTTCCTCAATTTATTATTAAAGGGTGGTCATGAAACCATTATAATGGGTGAAATATATTCTAAAATATTTATTATATCATATTTAATGATTCTTGAACAATAATTTATAAATTATATAATATAATAGAACAAAACAAGTTCACTGTGGTCGAAAAACTGCCATAAAAATCTAAACGATACTCCCTAAATGATTTATCTAATGATTAATAATAATTCTATAAAAAATGGAATTTTTTACTATTTACACTACTTTATGTTAATCAATATCATATTAATCCAATTTTGGAGAATTATACCCATTCCACATGATCTTACATTAACATATACTATAACATCGATCATGAGAACCAAGGAAACAAATGCTCCCAAGAGATAACATTCCATATTATAACTCATAAAAAGCCATAAATAAACTAAATAAAATTATGAATTATAAAAAAAATGTAAATATGTTTATTATTTAAATAATTAACAGATTTAATTTAATTTTTCAAGATGTTAAGCTCAAGTGCAGAACACATTCGGTCACAATTTAAGAGTTTTCTACTTGAACCTCTAATTTCATTTGAGTTAGTATTTGTCTCACTTAATTATAATTGATTTAATAATTATTCTTATGTTCTCATAATAAATTCTAGGTGAATGTTCTATATATATTTACCAATTATAATCCACATTTATTTTATGGGTAGTTAAATGTTTTATAATGATCTTTCTCAATTCTCCCTGATAAAGAAGCCCAATTTTTGGGAACTTCTCAAATTATTCCCTATTTTAAAATGCACTATATAATCAGTATTAAGCCACAATTATTTTTCTAAAACCACTAATTTTATCATTGAAAAACTAAATTAGTTTATATATTGTTTTCTGAAAATATTATTCCATAACAACAATTCTTTTCAAAGTAAAAGTGTGTTTCTCTGAAACATTCATCGATGATTTTATTAGAGTATTTTTTTCTATTTCCACACCACTATTTAATTTTTATGTTTTATTGATGTTAATATCAATTTTTATCATATAACATATTGTATTAAATGGTTTATGATCAGTTTAAATATAGATGTGCTATCCTAATACCATTCACCATACTACTCAAAAATTTTAGGGTTTATGCGTACATATTGGGGGATGTTACTTCATATGTTCATGTTGTTTATTTTTAGAACATTTTATATGTGTAATGAATTAGAATTATCATGTTATGGGTGAGGTCTTCTTTAGCCCCTTGTTGAATCTTTAGGTCTCATTAGAAAAAAAATTAGGGTTTTGGCCGAGGACTTACCCTAGTACTTTCAAACATCTTGGCCGAGACCTTGGTAATATGTTTCAGATGTCTGAAATGATGAATTACCTAATTATGGTATTAGTAATTTATATACCATGCGACCATTCTACTAGTATAATATCAATGGTTATGTCTCCTTATCTTATGATCATTTATATGGCCATATTTAATCATATTTCATTCCTACTATATTATTCTCAAGTATATTTTTAGAGGCTTGTGTTTTTAGTGGTTCACCATTCATAATATTTCTTTTTATGATAACATATACTATATTACTTAACTTTACTGAGCATCTGAGCTCTCCCCTTTCTTATTTTTTATTTTACCCATGTTGTGAAGATGAATATTATGAAATATTTGATGGGATAATCTATGATTGATATGAATTATCTATTATGTATTTAATTTCATGTTGTAATGTTGATCTTATGTTTGTATCTTGATTTCCAAAACTTCAAAACTATTCATTCTTCCGAGATACAAATTTCCTGTAATTAGTCCAATGTAATAAAATAAGGCAGAAACATTGGGCTACTTTGGTCAGGTCTGAAAATTTTGAATCAAAGAAAGTTAGTAGAAAACATGGAAACTAGATTAATGAAATTTAGATTAGGGAACAAAAAATAAGATAAAAATTGAGGATAAAAATACAAGAACAACCTAGAATTTTGATAAGGAAGAAATTATTTGTATCTTCCTAGAAAATACATCCATGTATGGATGTTATAATAGTATGTTGTTTTGGAATATATGTACCTAGGAGTACCAAATCTGATAATGTGTTTCGAGCTTGACCCAAGATAACCTAGTACCCAAAAACGTGTCATAATGCACACCTGGTTTGAATCTCCAGGGGGATATGATAAGGATAATTCACATCTCCTTTACAAGCCATTATAGAAGATTCAAAAGTAAATTTTAACTTAAAGAAACCATGTTTATGATTATGGGATTAGCTATGCATAGGATTTAAATTAATGTTATGTATTATTCTAGTTGAGAATATGAAATATGATTTATAACCTAAAATAGTGAATTCCATAATTTAAGAATGACACCAGTGGAAGGAATGGAAATCACATAAACGCACGTATCCCAGGTAGGGACATCCCCCATAAGCAAGATAATGATGTTGGTTCTGAAGCTGTGACTATGGTCGAACAACTTATGACTACATTGGGACAACTGACTTAGGTTATGAATAACAACCATACCAATATGGAGCACCTTTAACCACAATGTGGACGAGCAATGTTAAACCCCTTTATGCAAGAAGAGCCTCCATCATTTAATGGGACTAAAAAATACATTCATAGAAGAGAAGTGGATAAGTTCCCTAGAGACGAAATTTATTACATTGCGAGGTAATGATAGGGTAAAGGTTATCATGGATGATTGTAATTTACTGGGAGATGTTGATCAATGGTGGTCACTATTTCAAAACATAAAGGAGGTAGAAGAGATTGAAAATATGGAATGGATGGATTTTAAGGAAATATTATTAAATAAATACTTTTCTCATGTATTGAAAAAATATATGGAATGGAAGTTTCTAAATCTAAGGAAAAAAGTTGATGATAATGTTGTAATGTATGAATCTAACTTCACATGATTAGAAAGTCATGCTACCAACTAAAAATGTAATCCAAGGAGAATTATTGATCGATTCTTTGATGGTTTAAAACCATTACTCTGAAGGGTAATATTTTTCCAAACATTCTCATCATATAAATATATAGTCTCATGTTCAATAAAGACATAGAAATAATTCTATAAGTCTTATGACTATAAAGGAAATCAAGATAAGAAAGGGGTGGTAGAAGAGTGAATAGATAAAGGGAAGAATAAAGAGGGGAGTTTTCTAACATGTGATACTTGTGGAAATAAACTCCCAAGAGATTACTTAAAAGTAAAAGGAGTCTGTTAAAATGTGGAAAAGGTGACACCAATCTTGAGATTAGAAGGGAATGAAAGAAGATACAGATGTTCAATGATACAATTGTAATGATATGGGACATTATTCCAATGCTTGTTCTATGTGTCAGGAAAACATTCCATAGAGAAGGCCAAGGGAGGAAGGCCAAGATTAGGTAATCACAACTACTGAAGTTGAAGTTCCTATAGATGTTGTGGTAGGTACTACAATTATTTACTAAATATTGGAAAATGATTTATTTGATACTGAATCATCAAATTCCTTTATATTTTCCTAGTTTTCTTTAAAAATTATATATTTCAATTCTCCTTAACATGGGAGTTATTGTTCAAAACCCTTAAGGGATGTGTCATTGCAATAAAGATGAGTCAGGAAGTCCCTATCGTGGCATATAAATATGCATTATCTAATGATTTTATCATCATAACTAAGTTAAACATTGACATAATCCTTTTCAAGGATTGGATTTCAAAATATGATGTGAAAATATATTTCATAAAGAAGGAAATCACAATTTGTGAGGAAGGTGTTGCATCCATTATCTTTAAAGTAGAAACATCACCATGTGATTATTATCTTGATCCATCCCAGTAGCTCTACTGAAAGAAATTTTTGTGGAGGATGAGAACTCAATATCTATGAATTAGAAAAGAAATATAAAAATTGAGGATGTACCTATTGTGAAAGAATACATTGATTTTTATTTATAGGATTTACCTAGACATCCTTTGGAGAGGGAAATTGAGTTTTCTATTAATTTAATTCTTGGAGAAATTCCTACATCAAAGAATACTTAAAGAATGGCCACATTAAAATTGGTAGAACTGAAGAAACAACTATTAGAGTGTAGTGATAAAGGATTTATCCTCTATAGTGTTTCTCCATGGGGGACCCTTTTCTCTTTGTCAAAAAGAAATATGGATCCACGAGGTTGTGCATTGACTATAGAGTAGGAAATGATATTACAATAAATAAAAATATCCCTTGCCTTAGACTGATGATTTATTTGATCAGCTTCACGAAGCCCAATATTTTTCTAAGATTGATCTTCGACTTGGATATAATCAGTTGCGTGTGAGGAAGGAAGATATTCTAAATAAATCATTTTAAACTAGGTATAGGAATTATGGGTTTACAATAATGCCTTTTAGAATGACTAATGCACCCTCTATTTTCATGGATACAATAAATAGAGTATTCAAGGAATATATTGATGACTTTTTTTGTGGTATTTATTGATGAAATTATAGTATACACCAAAATATGTGAATATCATGAGAATCACTTGCTCGTTATTCTAAAGACTCTTAGAAGAAATGAATTATATGGGATGTTTAGAGAGTGTGATTTTTGTCTTATGTAAGTTTCTTTTCATTTTCATATTGTATGTAAGGATGGTATCTTAATTGATTATGTGAAGAAAAAGGCTATCTTGTAATGGCCTACTCCGATGAACATAATTAATGTATGCAGTTTTATTGGTTCACCATGTTATTATCAGTGTTTCATTTATAAATTCTTCTTTTTAGATAACCGTTTGAACAATATTAATCATAAAGTTTTTAAGTTCATATGGGAAAAAATGTGAAGAATGTTTTGAATAATTGAATAGAATATTAGTGAATGCTCTGATCCTAACTCAACCATCGGGAAATGGTGGATTTATAATCTACAGTGATGCATTAGAGAGAGGACATGGTTGTTTCCTGATGTTGAATGATATACTTATTACCTATACATCACGATAGCTAAAAATTCATTAGAATAATTATCCAACTCATGAACTTGAGTTAGTAGATGAAATATTTTCTTTGAAGTTACGTAGACATAATCTCTGTGGTGAAAGATGTGAGATATATATGGATCATAATATTTTAAAATATATCTTCTCACAGAAAGAAATCAACATGAGGCAAAGGTTATGGATTGAGTTATCAGGGATTATGATTGTTCTATAAACTACCTCCCAAGAAAGGATTATATGGTAGCTTATGCCTTGAGAAGTAATGATCATAGAGTTTTAAAGAAAATGTGGATTGAAAGGGATCCTATATTCATGGATCTAGTATAGATAGATATAGGAATTATCAAAGAAGGTGAAATATCTATACTTTTTTCAATTGGTTTCCCAACCATATTCATTATAAATAATTAAAACTTCTTAGTCTGATCATGAGAATCTTCAAAATAAAATTAAAGCAGTGAATGATGTGAAATTGGACGACTTTGTGTGTGAAGATGAAATTTTTATATTTGGGAAATGGCTATGTGTTCCTCTATACCTAAGTTCAAAAGAGAGTCATTAGATGATTCCCATAGATCATATTTCTTTATACTCCATGGTAGCACTTAAATGTATATAGATATGAAGGAACATTTCTGGTGGGAAAAAATGAAGTGGGAAATTGCTGATTATGTATCAAGATGTTTAGTCTATTAACAAGTGAAGAAGGAAAAACAACATCGTAGGGGAGTCATGCAACATCTACCTATTCCTACATGGAAATGGGATGACATTACTATTTATTTTTCACTTGAGTACTGAAAAATAAAACAAGGAATGATTAAATGTGGGCAATTGTGGATTGAATTATGGAATCATCACTTTTCCTCGCTATAAGTGAGGATTTTCCAATGTAGAACCTTCCACGACTCTATATAAATGATGTTGTGAGACTTCATGTAGAACCTCTCCAAATTGTGTTTGATCATGATCCACGATTCACATGGAAATTATATAAATTTGTTCAAAATGATTAGTATATTGAGATTTGATTGAGTGCTGCTTATCACCCACAAATCGACCGACAATCAGAGAGGATGATCCAAACATTAGAAGGCATGTTGAGATCATGCTCAATTAATTTTCAAGGAATGTGGGATTAGTATTTAATTTTGGTGTAGTTTTCATATAATAATAGTTTCCATTCATGTATTAAAATGAAACCATATGAAGCATTGTATAGATAGAGATGTCGTACACCAACATGTTTGGATGAAGTTGGTGAAAGGAAGTTTGCGGGGCTAGAGATTATAGAGGAAACAATAGAAAAGGTAAAGACTATTCAAACCCATATCAACGATGCTCAATGTTGGAAAAAGATATATACTGATAACTGAAGGAATGATTTTTAATTTGAATTGGGAGATCATGTTTTCTTAAATGTATCTCCAACGTAGGGTGTTATGTGATTTGAGAAGAAAGGTAAACTAATCCCTAAGAACGTTGGTCTTTTTGAAATTATAGATAGAATTGGGGCTATGGATTATCATTTGGAAATAAAACCTAGAATTTATAAGGTACACAATTTGTTTCATGTCTCATTATTGATAAAGTACATGCCCGACCAAACACAAGTAATGACCTCTGAAGGTATAGAAATGGAATTTGAGTTATCATATTGTAAAGAGCCTATCCAAATTCTGGACACTAATGAAAAGGTGTTGAGGAATCAAACAACTTGACTGGTAAAGGTACTTTGAAAAAATCATACATTTTAAGAGGCAACATGAGATCATGAGTAACTTATGATGATGACATACCCAAATCGTTTTATGAGGTATCATTATAGTAGTTTCGAGGAAAAAATTTTAGAAAGGAAGGAGGAATGTAAAAACCCTTGGTTTTAAAAATAAATCTAATATTCTATTAATTCAACACTAAGCCCCTAAGAAAAAAAAAATTGTAATAGGAGATAGTTATAATAGTTGAAAAACATAATTTTTCTGCTTCTCTATTTTGAATTTCGAAAAATTGACATACACTGTTGCCCTCAATAAGATATAGAGGCTGATAGGATCAACTTACATTTCTGTGAATAGTAACCTATCCTTCTGAATAGTAACTTACCCTTATGAATATTAATGTACCCTTATGAGTAGAAAACTAACCCACGTATGTATAAATAAATTTTTTTCACTTTATAAATAATAGTTAATATTTTAAAAATTAATAAATAAGTGTTGATATTTTATTGAGTAATAAATATTTTATAAAAAATTTAAATTAATACATTTATTTAAAAAAAATTAATTTAAAAAAAAATTCCTCAACAAATATTTTGTTTTAATATGATTTCAGGATAATTTTATGAGACCTTAGGTAATTTTTTAAAGTATTACAAAATTAGTTCTAAATTTAAAATATGTATTTTCAAGTAAATAATGATTTTATTTAAAAATTAAATTTCAATTATTTATAAAATTATTTAGATAAAATTTATTTCATTATTGAATTCTAAATGTCAAGAAATGTATAGGGTGGATTTTTGGGATTTTTTTGAAATACTTGAATTTCTGGTGAATAGTAAAATTAAATAATTTACAAAATATGATAAGTAAATTAATTTATGAATCATGTTTGAGTGATGTCTGATGTAAATGGAAATTGGTTAGAACTCAAGTGATCCTATGACTATTTTTTTAGAAGAATAATATATTATTTCTTGTCTTGAGAAATATAATAAAATAATGAATAAGATATTCTAAAATCACTCCTCTCCTCCACTATAAAAACCACCCTCACTCCCTCTCCTCACCAATCCTATAAGCCTTGAAGCATCTCAATGTTCTAAAAAAATATTCTTCCCTAGTCTCTCCCAATTTCTAGGAGATATTGGTCTTTCCCGAAGACAAGAACCCCTTTCCATAAGTTGGTTCTCATGGAGGAGTACTCAAGAGGTAAAATCATCTTCCTTTTTTCCTTTTAAAATTTTAAGTTCCTTCTATTATTATTATATCCTCAAATCCAATATCCAAATGATCATGGTAAATCTAGTATCATTTATATATAGGAATTAAATCATGTTAATAAATGATCGATCATGAATATCCTTATTCTCTCTTTTATTTTAAAAACAAAATCATCATCCGAAAGTTGGCGATTTACAACCTTTATGGACGATAAAGTTTCTTTCTTCAATTTCTTCTTCAAGGATGTCAATGAAACAATATTTATGGTTCAAAATGATTATAAAATATATATTATATATTATTTAATAATTTTAGAACTATAATTTATACATGATATTAAATAATAGAACAAAACTAGTTTGTTGTGATCGAAAAACCGTTATAAAAATATAAACAATTATCACTAAATGTTTTATGTAATGATTCATACTCATAATATATAACTAAATGATATGTATCAATATTTACACTACTATGTTTTAATCAATATCATATAAATTCAATTCTATATAATTATACCCATTCCACAAGAACTTCCATTATCATATACTATTATACCGATCAGGAAAACAACGGAAATGAATGCTTCCTAGAGATAAATTTCCATCTTTTATCTCATCAAAATATGATACATTAACTTAATAAAATTATAAGGAATAAAAAACATGTAAATAATATTCTTAATTAATTAATTAATGTATTTTATTTGATTATCTAGGACGTTAAGATCAAATGTAGAACACATTTGGACACAAGGTAAGGGTTTTCTACCTGGATCTCCATTTTCTTTCAGGTTACACTTTGTATCACATAAACCCCATTAAATTATTAATTATTCTTATTTAATCCTTATAAATTATTTTTTAATGTTCAATATATGTTTACTAATCATAATCCAACATTATTTTATGTGGAGTTAAATGTTTTATAATGATCATTCTTAATACTTCCTGATAAACAAGCACGACTCAAGGGAAATTTTCAAATTATTATCTATTTTCATATGAACTATGTAATCTATTTTATGCCACAATTATTATTCTAAAACCACTAATTTCATCATAAAAACACTACCTTAGTTCATTTATGGTTCTATGAAAATATTTTTCCAAAAAAATCTTCTTTTAAAAGTAAAAGTTTATTTTTTTTTCAAAAATTCCTCTATGATTTTATGAGAGTTTTTTTTCTATTTCCAAACATCTATTGAATTTTATGTCTTATTGTGGTTAATATATTATGCTTATCATATAAAATATTTTATTAAATGGTTTATTATCAATTTTACTATTGGTGTTCTATCTTGATACCATTCACCATACTACTCAGAATGGTTAGTGTTTATGTGTATATATTGGGGGAAGTTATTTCAAATGTTTATGTTGTTAATGTTTAGCCCCTTTCAAAGTAGAAATGCACTGGACTTAGTAAGTTATGGGTGGAGCCTTCTATATACCCACAATGCATCGGTAGTTCACATGAAACAAATCATTATTCGGTTTTGGTTGAGGCCTTGCCGTATTATTTTTAGATTTCTTGGACGAGGCCTTGACAATATGTTTCAGATGTCCAACATTATGAATTCCCTAATTATGGTATTAATAATTTATAAACAATGTGATAATTAAAATAATATAATATAAATGTTAATGTTTTATTCTCTTATGATCATTAATATGTCTATATTTAATATTCTTTCATTCCTACCATAAAATTAAAAAAGAATATTTTTAAAGGCATGTGTTTTTAGTTGTTCACCATGAAAAGTGTTTATTTTTATGATAACTTATATTGTGTTACATACCCTTAATGAGAATCTGAGATCACCCTTCTATTATGTTTTTTCCTTAGGTTGTAAAGATGTATATTATTAATTAATTTCAGTGATAATTGAGGAGTCATATGGAGTTGCTATTATGTATTTCATTTTAAGTTGTAATGTTGAACTTATGTTTGTATCTTGTTTTCCAAAACTATTAAACTATTTGTTCCTATAGGATATGAATTTCCAATAATCATGCCAGTGTAATAAAATAAGTCACTATCTCAAGGTTACTGGGGTTGGGTCCTTATAGGGAGGTTTTCTGGTCACATAATGCAGAAAGTTCTCTGAGGCTTGATGTGTTCCCAGGATCCTTTTATATCTCCTTCAATGAATTGATTAAGAGTTATTTGATGGAGGTTATTTTAGATTTCTTTAAAGGTGGGTTCCTTCCCCAAGTTTCTTGTGCTTCAACCATAATCCTCATTTTGAAAGTGAAAGACCCATCATAACTCAATCATTATAGACCTATCAGCATGTATAATTTCCTATATAAACTCTTGGAAAGTATTATCAATAGATGGTTGGTAGATTCCCTTCCCAAATGGGTATTGGAAAATCAATAAGGATTTTTTAAATGGAGATAAACTCAGTCTGAAATTTCCAAGGTACAAGATATGATGGGTGATATTAACAAAAATGTATTGGGTTACATCATGGTGATTAAAGTTGACATGCATAAATCCTATGAAAAAATAAAGTAGAGCTTCATCAACATGGTATTGAACTACATTGGGTTTTCTATAGGGTCTATTGATATCTTTTTTAGGGATTTTATCTTTCTATTTCTGGACATTTAATATTTGGGAAGGAATTTCAATTCAATAATACTACCTGGGTTCTAAGGCATTGTGTTCCCTTATTCCCCAGCCTTTCCATCTTGGTAGATGACACACTGAGTTGGTATCTAGAGAGGATGATCTATTCCTGAATCATGCGACCTTATCAGGGTTGGACACTATATGGTGTTATTTATAATTTTTTTATTTGAATACATTATATTTCTTCTGAATAGTAGTCATAAAAATATTAATGAGTTCAACAACACCTTGGATATCTATTTCAAGTGTAGTGGACAGACCATAAGTCGAGACAAGAGTAGTGTGTACATTTCAAAATGGTTTTCAGAGAGGTGCTATAAATAAATATAAAATTTACATGGTATGCATAAAAACCCTTCCCCATGTACTATCTTGGTGCTATTATGGATCCAAGGAGGATCCAGATCCACCACTTTTATGGGCTACAGGATAAAATTTCTACCCACATTACAAATTGGAAGAATCAGTTCCTTTACTTTGGGGGAGGTATCAATATTTTCAATTGTGTTTTTACATCAATAGCCAAGAATTTTTTATCAGTTATCAATGTTCCAAAGGTGGTTTTGAAAAAAATTGATAAAATATTTTCATGTTTCATATGTGACGTTCAAGCGGAGGGGAGATATCATTGGGTTTCATGGGACAAGATGTCTAGTTAAGTCTGAGATGGGGGAATCATCCTCAAAAGTGTCAAAGAGGGGATGATGAGAATGAAGTAAACGCTTTCATAGGAATTCTAGGAAGTAAAATATATTTGGGAAATACTTATGTAAAATTGATAAAAAAATTGGGAGTTACTGATTGTGGGAGATCATCTGAATTTGGCAGGCACTTTCCAGCCATTTACCGACACTTATAAATCATTCCAGGTGGATTATATATAGTGGGAAGGTATGATTATAAAATTATAATTGGGATGGTTTTATGATTATATTCCTAGGATTCCATGAGCCTACAATCACTTTCTCTCAAGCTTTCATGTTTTATTCCCTTATTCAGGACATCATTAATCAGAAAAAACTAAAGTTCTTCAACAACATTAGCATTAATGAGGAACCTGGAAAACTCATATTTATAGGTTCATCCTTAGGAATGCTCACTCAAAGGGGTACCTCCATGTTACTCAAAAGGAGGGGGATCAACATTCATTGAGTGAAATTCTATGGGGAAACGAAATACTTACCAAGTACAGTTTTGTGCTATGAATGATTTGTAATTGGGGACTCTTCATCGATGAATAGGTTTGGATGAAAGGTATTTATTTGGTCTCTAAATTTATATGTTGTAGGAACTACAAATATGAGTCCTAGCATCATCTTTTATTTGTATGTGAATGGGAAACTATCATTTTGGATCCTCTTGGGGAGGTCATTGAGCATGGTAAGAGGGGATCCTCTCTATATTCTTTTTTTTTCAAACCTAGTTTTTTGGGATCGAGGAAAATACCCAGGAATGAAAGGATAGGGGGATCCTTGATATAGAAGGTGGGTGAATGATCTATACCATGAGTAACCACTGTATTTATTCGGGTGCTTCTATTTCATGCATAGGATCGTTTGTCTGAGATGAAAGAAACATGATGTACATGGTTCTACTGGTCAAATGTTGGGAATACTCTACTTCACTGTGCCAAACTATGGAAGGTAAAATCAAAAAGTACACTATTCAGACTCATGTTAATCTAGGAATGTGGGTTAAGTGGAGGTATCCTTACAGTGGACTTAAACTCAATATCGAGGGATCCTTTACTACATGGGTTATGTAGGGGGAGTGGTTTTGGATTATCAAGGGGTGTGTTGTTGGCCTTTAGTAGAAAATTTGGGAAGGTTTATTCTCTCTTAGTAGAGGCTAATGTGATGTTGACGGGGTTGAGCTATTTCATGGGTACAATATCATTATTGTATCAGTGTAATATAACTCAATAGTGATCCGTGGGGTGTTACAGGGGAAGACTCGGGTTCCATGGGCCATCACTTATCTCATTTGGAAGGTAAAAAATATCCTACATTTGAGGGTGTACATTTCTCATACTTGTCATGAGGGGAATAAGGTGATAGATTTCCTTACATCCAAGGAAGATAATGGGGATCAATGTTCTTTATTTTTCAGTTTGGGTTCCTTACCATTGGCATGTAGTGGAATTTATAGGGTGGATTCATTCAGTATAAAATAAAATTGATACTTTTTAGACCACCTTGAACTTGGTTTTCTTGGGCTTTCCCAAACTGTAATAAAATTGTTACTTTGTAATATTAATTACTTCATAAAAAACACAAAATTATTAGGTTCAATATTATTATAAAATTTATTACTACTTTATCATTTCCATCCAAAAAAATCTATCCATGCACACTAAGGGACCAATTCTAGTGAAATCAGATGGAGTCCATTATATGGATTTCTTATGGGTTTTGAGGAAACCTAACAGTTGGTTCTATGGGACTCTTGAAAGATATTCTAAAATTATCATAGGTTTTTCTTCATTCTCATAAAAGAAAGAACAATTGAGGTTCTAAATAAGTGGTTACAGGTCTATCTCTTTTGGGGGTTTTTAATGATCAAATAAAACTAATCACTGGTGTGATTATTCAATAAAGTTATAAATTTTTGAGGAAATTCATCATGTTGATCACTTTCTATGTTCTCAGGATCTATTCCATGTACAAAATTAGAATTTTCTCTTAGGAAAAAATTAAAAAGTTGATGGGTTTCTAGAAAGTAATCTTCATCATATTTTAGATCAATAGAGCCTTTTAGATCTGTTTCCACATTTCCAGACTCATTACACGCTTCCTTTTCACTTTCCTTCTAATTGTGATCATCTACCAAAAAAACATATTTTAAAATAGTAGTTTTTTGTTCATCATAGGAAAAATCATGAATCATATTATTAGAAAACCTATCAAAATGTTTTATTTAATGGGATTAATGATCCTCAACTATGTGTTTCATGGACTAAATAATATCAATGTGAACAAAATCTCCACCAAATTCAATTGAAATGGTTTCTTTGTGAACATTGGTGATTTCATTTTAAGTTTTAAAAAATTGAATCCCTATAATTAGTAGTTCCTAATTATTAAACATTTCATATTACATATCCAATATATAGAATCCACATGTGGGTGAATCATTAATGTGATATTCTATAGTGGTGTGAATTATTTGAATCTTGAACTTTGAATCCTCTGTTTTTGGTTCCCACCTGTTGTGTAAGTTATTAGTCAACATTAAAAACATAATTTAAAAAAATAAATAATTTTTCAGTCAGTATGACTAAATCACATACAACTGTATCCTAAATATAGTTTAATGGTATGGTTCTCTTCTATAATTGGTATAGTGACACTCAGGTCAAATCCTCAGTGATGGTACTAATTTTTTGAGTAGATTATTTTTTATTTTTTATTTTAATGGGGGGGGGGGTGTTTACAGAGAATAGGTGAATTGATTTACTGATGAAGTTTGACTTGGAAAATTAATTATGAATGTTTTGTATAGCATCCCGCCTTTTTATCACATAAACTTTCATTACATTTTACAAAACTGAGGATCTTTAAGGTGTAGTGTCTTGGAAACCAGGAACTTAAAACATGAAAACATGAAAATATGAAACATTATTCTTAAACACTTGAAAGGATTCTCCTCATGTTCATCCTAGGTTCATTACTAAATCTCATAACCTGGGGAAATACATCAAAATAAAGGGTGAGCAGAAGGCCCAGTAAGGGAAACAAGAGAAACATTTTACATGTGAGCTTGAGATACTTCAATAAGGTCATGAAAAGAACTTTAAGGCATGAGAAAGAAATCATGAGATATATCATAATAAAAATAACATTTTTAATAACTTGAAGATGTGGCTACATCATTTAACATATACAATCATGAAAATATCACCAAGGTCCATTCCCAAGGTGTCATTTGAAAATTACCAAGGGTATTCACCAAGATATCGTGAAAATTGTAATATCTAGTGGTTACATCATTACCCAATGAATTGGAGCGCTATCAGGGCGCACCGTTAAATTTTCCTTTATTATCATGTGAGCCACATATATAATCATCAAAAATTTCATAAATAACCCATATATCATAAAATAAATGGGTTTCATTTCATAATCATAACGTTTTAAAAACTACTTTAAAGACATGATCTTTACGTCACTTTAAACACACGGAAGGGGAGAGCGGGTATCATGTATGTAAATCCCAGAATTTAAAATAAAACATTTTGGTATATATGTGAATACCCCTTTAGAAGAAATATATTTGAGTATTCACTTAATAAAACAAAACAACTTTATAAAAAGAGAGAGAAATTTTGAGGCGGAAATTCTGCAGCATAACAGCTATGTTTCGGGCTTTTAGAAAACATTGAAAAGAGAGGGGAAATGGGTCAAACAATAATGAATGATCCATATAATTGTATAGGGACAGAATATAAAGGAGATATTAACATGGTAATGAAATTTTAAAGACCTACCATATGAAATGAAAACATGGAGGGAAGACAAAAATAAGATTTATCTTATGAAAATTCGGCAGCCTAACGACGTCACTTAAACTTCAACAAAATGAATTGAAGAGGTCAAATAGGGTTTCTCATAATATGGAAATAAAATATAAGTATGATATATATAGAGATTATACCCCAAAATAATAAAAATGAACTTGAAAGACTTGACATGAAAGTAGAACTTGAAAACGAGAAGGCTGAAAGAACCACTTAAAAATTCGGCAGCCTAACGACGCCACTTAAAACTTCAAAATACTAAATTGAAGAGATAAAATGGGGTATCTCATAATATGGTCATAACAGTTCAGTATGATATATATAGTGATCATAATACAACATAATAAAAAGGAACTTGAAAGACTTTACATGAAAATAGATCTTAAAAAATTAGAAGGGAGAAAGAATCTGTTGCAAAAATTTCGGCAGCCTAATGACGCCACTTAAAACTTCATAAAATGAAATAATGAGAGTAATAGGGGATCTATAATTATATGAACATGAAAAGGGAAGTAATAGGGATATAAAAGAACATCCTTTAACATAATAACATGGATTATAAAAGGAATGACATAAAAGAGATTACTTGAAAAGAAAGAGAGAGGTCGGATCCCTTACCTTAAAACGTAACTCTTAAAACTCAAAGGTTTGGACCATGAGAGGCTTGGGGGAACCTTGGGAGGACTCCTTGGGAGGTAATGAGACCATAACTTTGTTGGGGGAGAGTGGGGAGTCGAATGGATGAGAGGATGGCTTGGTATTTATAGGGAAAGTGAGGGGACAAGGCCTTAATAGCCAAGGGACACCTCATTGGTGGTTTTGGCAAAACCATGGGCTTGCCCATGGTATTGGACACTTGGGACACATCACACCTTATATTTACTATTCATAAGTTGACCATATTGATTAAATACTTAATACATAATTTAATGATGTCATTAAACACCCGTAACTTAAAAACTGTATTTTCACTATTCATAGAAAATTCATCTTTCTCTGAAAAAACCCAAAATTTCACCTTAACCAAATATCGATGATCTGATTTCAAAAATGAACTCCATTTTATAAAAATAATTTTCTAAATATTTTTAATTTAATTTTTAATTAAAAAAACACTATTCACCCGAAAAATCTAATACTTGAATAATAATTTATGAAACCGTTATTTAACCATTTTATTGAATCAAATTACTTAATCAAAGTGCCTAGATTATATTAATACTTTCTTTAAGTGAGATTACTAATCCATTTAGTCACATTACTAATACTAAGCATAAAATCACTATTCATAATTTACTATTCATCAAAAATTAAGTTGATCTTATTAGACTCTAAATTTTGTACTGAACATAATTGTAGAAGTCCATTTTTTGAAAATCATTACACATTTTTAATTATTTAAGGTTTACCTAAACATTTTTAAAATATCCTTTTTCTAAAATTCATCAAAAATATGCATACTATATTTATCCGGACATTTGAAAATTCATAAACTTCATCATAAGAAGAAATCAAATTTTTTATTTAAAACAAAGGGTTACACAAGGCAGTTACAGTCTCCTTACATAGCCCCTTATCACACCACCATAGGACCTAAGTGTAAGGTGTGCTAAGGTGAGAGAATCCGAGGGAGGCTCGGCCAACATCGCACGGGTAGTAATTTCTATCAGTTTGAACTTCTCGCAAATGCGATTCCGTTCTAGCTTCACACGATGAAGTTTGGATTGGGTTTGGTCTAGATCAAAGCCCAGTGGTGCTACCTACTTCCCAAGTTCTGTTAGATGGGCTTCGATCGGTCCAAGACTACTAAGTGAGGCCATCAAATCTTCTTTCTATATTAATTAACCAATATTATTTGTATTTAGAGACATTAATCAAAACGTTTAGTTTCCAGTGGTCATATTGACCAATGGTCATATAACAGTCAAAACCCAACGGTATAATTTTAATTATACTCATGTTATCAAATGAAATAGTTTTGTTGAGTCTGAAAAATAAAATAAAATAAAAAATTAGGAAACAAGATTTATTCAAAATTTTGTGTCGTTACAATATCCCCCCCTTAAGAAATTGCGTCCTCACAATTTTTAAATTGGGTTTTGAAATTTCATTGAAAGTCCCACATCGGAAAAGAGTCAGTAACACTATTATTTTAAAAGAATGAAAGGTAAGTACAAAGGTCACCCAAGTTAACCCATTCTAGGATTCCATGGAGGAAAACATGGATATGGAAGAAAAAACAAAGGGTCAAGTTCTGGGGGAGAGTGATAGAAAACATGATTAGGAGAAAGTTGACCACGAGAAAATCCCAAACTTATGATGTGTCTAAATGGTCTTTGATTACCTAGTAGGAAACGTAAACCAACAACATTTTTGTTTTACGTTTCTTTTCATAATTTTGAGGAATTAATTTACTACATAGAACAAAAACATAAGGAAATATACCAACCTTAAAGTAGAGTTTCATCCTTTAATAAATTTCTACCAAAACTAATCATTTCTCCAAACGATGAGCATTCAAAACTACTTGGTCTCATCAAAACACAAGAATCATCTTCTAGAGAATCACATAATCCACAAAAGATTAACTATCCATTTCTTCTATCTTTAAACATTATCCCAAAAACAGAAAGGGTAAGGTAAAACAACTCTTCAAAAAGAAAGAATCCCATAGGAATAGAAACTACTTTTAAATCTTCAAAGTTCCATGGTACTACCCAATGTTTATCATAGACCATTCCATAAATAATGGTCCTTAAAATTCCTCAAAATAAACCAAACTAATATTGATACCCAAATAAAATAAGAATTTGATAACATAGTCTTATAAGGTAAACTTTATCATTAATCTCCAAACAACATCAACCACCCCTAAAATCTTATAACAAAACTAACTGACCTAAACATATTTACCTCAAGATAGGTTAATCATTTACATAGGTAACCTATAATACCATAAGTTCACCTTAAATTCATCGATTCTTCAAAATATAAGTCAACCTTACTCCTCAATAAAAATACCATAGTAATCTATTTACCTCGATCATATAGGGTCCCCAAAATAGTGAACTTCTTCCAAAATAATAATCATCTTTTAATCCACTAATCATCTCTATCATAATAATACGACAATCATCGCATTTCCTATCACATTGGTTTTTGGGGCATGTTCTTCCATTTCCCACCATTAACTAAGAAGAGAAAGTATAATTAGGGGCTTAAATACTTATCCAATAATCATGAAAAGGAACTTAAAGCATATAAGGATAACTTGTAGAAGAAAAGTATACCCTAACTTGTGATCCCCTAGGTTTCAAACTAGGTTATCCATGATCACATATTCTTATGTGAATCTTTGTTTTATTTTATCTTTGTTCCTTTAATAATGGTCCATACTAAGCTTATGAATTTTCCAAAGCATATCCCCCGGGAGTGTCGTAACCAAGAGTGCAGCAAGGCCTGTTGTCATATACCAGTTCCCGTTCAAGTCTAGCTCAAAGAGGTGTTTTCGGGTTTTACCCCTATGTACATATGTGCCAGAGCCACCTCTACCTTATCGTATCTAGACAAGGATGTATTTTCTTAGAAACCACTTACTCAATACTCACCAAAATACCAGGAAGATTTCCTATATTTAAACTTTTCTATAGGGTTCTTCCTAAAGTTTTCATATCCTAATTTCCAAAAATAGCTAAACCATTCTTTGATACCAACTATATAATCCCGCCTTTTTATCACATAAACTTTCATTACATTTTACAAAACCGAGGATCTTTAAGGTTTTAGTGTCTTGGAAACGAGGAACTTAAAACATGAAAACATGAAACATTCTTCTTAAACACTTGAAAGGCTTCTCCTTATGTTAATCCTAGGTTCATTACTGCATCTCATAACCTGGGGAAATACATCAAAAGAAAGGGTGAGCAGAAGGCCCAGTAAGGGAAACAAGAGAAACATTTTACATGTGATCTTGAGATACATCAATAAGGTCATGAAAAGAACTTTAAGGCATGAGAAAGAAATCATGAGATATATCATAATAAAAATAACATTTTTCATAACTTGAAGATGTGGCTACATAATTTAACATAGAAAATCATGAACATATCACCAAGGTCTATCCCCAAGGTTTCATTTGAAAATTACCAAGGTTATTCACCAAGATATCGTGAAAATTGTAATCTCTAGTGGTTACATCATTACCCAATTCATTGGAGCGCTATCAGGGCACACCCTTAAATTTTCATTTATTATCATGTGAGCCACATATATCATCATAAAAAATTTCATAAATAACCCATATAGCATAAAATAAATGGGTTTCATTTCATAATAATAACGTTTTAAAAACTACTTTAAAGGCATGATCTTTACGACACTTTAATCCCACAGAAGGGGAGAGCGGGTCTCATGTATGTAAATACCAGAATTTAAAATAAAACATTTTGGTATATATGTGAATACCCCTTTAGAAGAAATATCTTTGAGTATTAACTTAATAAAACAAAAGAACTTTAGAAAAAGAGAGATACATTTTGAGGCGGAAATTCTGCAGCATAACGGCTATGTTTCGCCGTTTTAGAAAACATTGAAAAGAGAGGGGAAATGGGTCAAAAAATAATGAATGATCCATATAAAAGTATAGGGAAATAATATAAAGAAGATATGAACATGGTAATGAAATTTGAAATACATTACATATGAAATGAAAACATGGAGGGAAGACAAAAATAAGATTTATCTTATGAAAATTTGGCAGCCTAACGACGTCAGTTAAACTTCAACAAAATGAATTGAAGAGATCAAATAGGGTTTCTAATCATATGAACATAGAATATAAGTATGATATATATAGAGATCATACCCAAACATAATAAAAAGTAACTTGAAAGACTTTACATGAAAGTAGAACTTGAAAACGAGAAGGGTTAAAGAACCACTTTAAAATTCGGTAGCCTAACGACGCCACTTAAAACATCAAAATACTGAATTGAAGAGATCAAATGGGGTATCTCATCATAGGATCATAAAATATCAGTATGATAGATATAGATATCATAACCCAACATAATAAAAATGAACTTGAAAGACTTTACATGAAAACAGATCTTGAAAAATGAGAAGGGAGAAAGAATTTGTTACAAAAATTTCGGCAGTCTAACGACGCCACTTAAAACATCATAGAACGAAATAATGAGAGTAAGAGGGGATCTATAATTATATAAAAATGAAAAGGGAAGTAAGAGGAATATAAAATAATATCCTTTAACATAAGAACATGGATCATAAAATGAATGACATAAAAGATATTACTTGAAAAGAAAGAGAGAGGTCAGATCCCTTACCTTAAAACGTAACTCTTAAAACTCAATGGTTTGGACCATGAGAGGCTTGGGGGAACCTTGGGAGGACTCCTTGGGAGGTAATGGGACCAGAACTTCGTTGGGATAGAGTGGGGAGTCGAATGGATGAGAGGATGACTTGGTATTTATAGGAAAAGTGAGGGGACAAGGCAATAATGGCCAAGGGACACCTCATTGGTGGTTTTGGCAAAACCATGGGCTTGCCCATGGTATTTGCCCATGGTATTGGCCACTTGGGACACCTAACACCTTATCTTTACTATTCATAAGTCGAAAATATTGATTACATACTTAATAAATGATTTAATGATGTCATTAAACAACCATAACTTAAAAACTGTATTTTCACTATTCATAGAAAATTCAACTTTCTCAGAAAAAACCCAAAATTTCACCTTAACCAAATATCGATGCTCTGATTTAAAAAATGAACTCCATTTTATAAAAATAATTTTCTAAATATTTTTAATTTAATTTTTAATTAAAAAAACACTATTCACTTGAAAAAACTAATACTTGAATAATAATTTATGAAACCGTTATTTAACCATTTTATTGAATCAAATTACTTAATAAAGGTGCCTAGATTATATTAATACTTTCTTTAAGTGAGATTAATAATCCATTTAGTCACATTACTAATCCTAAGCATAAAATCACTTTTCATCAAAAATTAAGTTGATCTTATTAGACTCTAAATTTTGTACTGAACATAATTGTAGAAGACCATTTTTTGAAAATCATTACACATTTTTAATTATTTAAGGTTTACCTAAACATTTTTAAAATATCCTTTTTCTAAAATTCATCAAAATATGCATAATATATTTATCCGTACATTTGAAAATTCATAAACTTCATCATAAGAAGAAATCAAATTTTTTATTTAAAACAAAGGGTTACACAAGGTAGTTACAGTCTCCTTACATAGCCCCTTATCAGACTAGTATAGGACCTAAGTGTAAGGTGTGCTAAGGTGAGAGAATCTGAGGGAGGCTCGGCCAACATCGTACGGGTAGTAATTTCTATCAGTTTGAACTTCTCACAAAGGCGATTCCGTTCTAACTTCACACGATGAAGTTCGGCTTGGGTTTGGTCTAGAGAAAAGCCAAGTGGTGCTACCTCCTTCCCAAGTTCTGTTAGATGGGCTTCGATCAGTCCAAGACTACTAGGTGAGGCTATAGAATCTTCTTTTTATATTAATTAACCGTGATTACTTGTATTTAGAGACAATAATAAAAACGTTTAGTTTCCAGTGGTCATATTGACCAATGGTCATATAACAATCAAAACCCAACGGTCTCATTTTAATTATACTCACGTTATCAAATGAAACAGTTTTGTTGAGTATGAAAAATAAAATAACACACAAAATTAGGAAACATGATTTATTCAAAATTTTGGGTCGTTACATTTTGAGTACATTTTTTCATTTAGTAATATGATATCCTTGAGCTTTGCGTGATATTTCATATTAATCTAACACCCACTTCATAAGATGATTTTGATCAGAATTACCATGTATAGAGGCTTTAATCCAAGACTTAAATTAACTAGTGCTCTAATAAGAGTCAATAATTGTTTATGGAAGTGTATTTTTGGTTCTAATAATCCATAAAATTCCCAAATTAAACAAAACATGTAATTAATCCATGAAATTTCAAGTTTAACATGCATAATACTAACCTAAATAATATTTAATGGGAAAAATCTCTCAATCACCTAACATCCCTAAATTATGACACACCCAAATAGATGATTTACTTATCCATTGAGATTATTATTAATATGGTTGATGATACTTATGGTGATGAGTTATAAATAGAAGAAAAGGAATAAGATAATAAATGAGAGGTGTGCCGAACACACACGCAAAACATGAAGAGTGGTAAATATTTTTTTATTGAATAATAAAGTTAAAAATGGAAGGGTTTAAACTCTATTTTAACTATTTTGAGACTATAAAAATTAAATAATATATGTTTGATGATAATTACAGATGAGGATGAATAAACATTCATTAATATTCAATTGAAATGAAAACAAAATTACATGATTACAATTGAAAAAAAGGTAAGTACATGAAAATTAGTGATGGAGGAAATGAATCTCAATTATAAAATTAATTTTGGGAGGTCATCCCAAGAATTTTTAAGGGCACTATTCATGACGACATATCATTCTATGTGATAATGTTCCAAACCATGTGATTATTTCTAGTTTTTCATCGAGTATTTCCTTACTTTAAATGTGAATTTATTTATGTATATTAAAATTATTTCATATCTTAAACATTAATTTTAAAATGTTGGCATCCTATATCCTTATTTTATCTACACAAAAAATAAATAAAAATTGGATATTAATATTGGGAGATAATCTATCAATTACAGGACACTATAAAATCTAAGAAAAAATTGTGAGATAAATTTGAAGCATAAATTTGGACCCTTTTTTATTGATTACGATCTGAAATGTTTTATTCAATATGTTTCTGAATATCTTCAAACAAATTTAGGGCTACCGTCATATTTTGGATTCCTTTTTAATCCCATAAGTTCAATCTTATTAGATGGTTTAGTTTTTTCCACATAGTTGGTGAGCCTTATTGTGTGGTTTATATAACACTTTATATTTAATAATTAGTTAATTCCCTAGTGGAGTGATTTGTAGTTAATAGAATTAGGAACCCTAAAGAATAAGGATCAAAAATTTTAATAAGTAGGGTGACATTTCTTATTAAAATAGTAAACTGACTTGAATCTTGATTATTTCAATTAATTCCCAAAAATTATATTTAAAGTTACAACATTAGTATTTTACAAAAATTATGCACTATTTTTTGAAAATAAATAAAATAATGGGATAAAACATTATGAATAAATGAATAAAATAAACTGCACCACACTGAGTCTTGTGAATTTCCTCTTGTATATCAAATATAAAAACGCAACTAAAAAATTTTTTAATCACAAAAAATATATTAAAATTTGGTTTTCTCTAATTAGGGAGTCTATACTAGTTCACTAATCCATAAAAAAATCCACTAAAAACTGATATAACAATAATGTTGCAAAAAAATAATTTTTCATTCTCAAACTTAGAAATTGAAAATGTGGGAACTCATAACTCACTCCTCTCATGATGATAAAATTTATTTATATATGTTCACTCATTCACCAACCTAAAGTGAAAATCTTTCAGTTTGAAATATATCTCATCTTCCACTGCCTATTCTAAATTTCATAAGAACATAAAGGAATTTTAGGTATTTTTAAGAGACTATGGTATAATACGAATATAATTTCCAAATGAGTGGAGGGGGAGGGGGGGTAAAAACCAACATGGAAAATTAAATACACATTTTTTTGAATTGAGACACTGAAGGTTACGGAAACAAATATTTTCATGAGCATGAATTTGTAAAGGAAGAAACAAAAAAGATAGAAAATTTTAATAATATTAAAAAATTAAATATATATAAAATAAACAACTTTTACCCATGGCCTAATAAAAGATGATGTATGCCCTCTTTTTTTTTCTTTTTTTGGAAGTTTCAATTATAAAAACACATAATATGAAATTATTGACATAATTAATCATGGTATGAAAGCTAATTTTTTTTCTCATATCTGGGGAAGAATAATGTTCTAAATAAGAAATTTATAATTCAAAATTTATTGGTCTTGAAAAGAAATTATTTATCCAAATTTATGATGAAAATAAAATATGTTTAAAATGAAAAAAATATTTAGACTCCCAAAAATGGTTTGAAAAAATTTGAAAATTTAATGTTCAGAAATTATGACTCTTTTTATTTTTTATTTGATTAGTTTTTGAGGTATATATATATATTTTTAAATTCACACCAACCCAAAAGTGAATGTGAAAAAAGTTTTTGATTAAGAATGTGTTAAAAATAAGAGAAAGGGTGGGAATGAGAGATGAACAAGAAGAAATAGAGAGATATAGGGATAGAGAGGAATAATAAGAGGAATAAGAGATGTAGAGGGATCTAAATATAACGAGGCACCCCATGGTTGGATTTGGTTGGCCCTCATCTCTATCTAGTGGTGGGTATACTACAATAGTTGGTAATTTGGTGGAAGTCGATGTAGATCTTAGGGTGTGCGTCCTCTCATGGTGAAGCTTTAATCGATTCACTTTAACCATGAATTTATTATTTGGAAGAAGGGTCATGGAATTTTACTACCCTAAATAGGTAAAGATTAGTAAAAAAAAGGGCCACCCCAATGATAATTAAGATTACTTAGGTGAAGCCATAAAATCATTCATAAATGCATACACCCCAATGGGTATTTTTTTGGAAGTATGATATGCCCAAATTAAATCACCATGTCTTTCAGATAAGTCATTTCTTATGGGGTTAACTATTCTCTCAATATCCCTTTTCACTTCTCTGATGGAAAGATCATCCATGAAATTTATTTTGGTGTGATATTTAGTTTATTTTTTTGTATAACTGCATTATTTTTTAAAGATATTATAGGATACAATTATAGAAATGAGTTCCCAATTTACTTATAAAGTCATGTGGAGTTCTAAATTGATGGAAGTTGTGGGTTTCAAGGAACTTTCTAAAAGTTTGTACATATTATTTTATAGTGGGTTTTGCCTCTAAAAAAATAGAAAAAATTTGACAAAAAGAATAATTTAGGATAATCCATTGAAAGTGGGTAATGGTCCAATGAAATCTATTCCCAAAACATTGGATATATCACTTTAGATTAAAGTCTTTGGGGGTATTTAATTTATTTTGGAAATTGTGCAAATATTTTGGAAAGTGAGACATGTTTTAAAGAAATCATGTGAATCCTTGAAGAGGTAAGGACAAAAAATCTAGAGTCTAGGACATTTGGGGGGGTCCTTTATAGCCCATGTGGACACCACCAAGCATTGAGTTTAATAATTATAAGATGGAGGAATTATCATCTTTAGTAACACATCTCTTAATTAACATGTCATCACCAAATTTTCAATGGTTTTCTATCTTCCAAAATAGTAGTGTTTTGAAAAAAATTTAAATTTAAATTTTTGTTCATTTGAAAATTTTTCAAGAAAAATACCATCAATGAAGTAATTTACATTTGGGGCATACAATGGTGAATTTGGAGTGAAAAATGAGTGTTTTTCAATTTTAAATATAGGATTAATTATTTCAAAATGAGAATAATTATAAATTTAACTTGGGTGATCATAAATAGGTTTTTTCTAGGACTATCATTGATCTCATGGTCAAAGTCTTAGAGAATTAGGATCCATCATATTTACCTTAGTTTGGAATCAATTTTCTTGAATAAGTTCTTCTGAATGGTATTTGAAGATGATGTTTTTGGAACCTAACAGATAAGAATGAAATTTATTCAAGGAAATAACCCAAGCTACACATTCCTTTTATGTGATAGTGTATTGAGAATGAGTTTCATATAGTTTTTTTGAGGAATAATAGATGGTATGAGAATTTTTTATCTTAATTGAAAAAGAATGCCCCCAATGGACCTATAAGAAGCATCCCATATCAATTCGAAGGGTAAGGGCCAATATAGTGGTTGGATTATCAGGGAAGATGTATGAATATATTTGAGTTCAATTAATTCTCTGTTGACAACCGCATCTAAATAGAATGTAACATAATTTTTGAGTACACGAGTGAGTGGGTGGAAAATCCTACTAATATTCTAGATGAATCACCAATTAAAACTGGCATGACCAAGGAATAAACGGACGTATCGAACTGATGTGGGGTTAGGAAGATATTGGATCACCTAAACATAATCTGGTTCAACTTGAATACCCATTTTTTAAATTTTGTGCACTAGAAAGGTCCCATTAGTAACCATGAAGTGAAATTGTTCAAAAATTGACTTAGGGTTACATTTTACATTCTATTGTAGGACCAAATAGAGTGAATTAAATCATGATTGAAATGACTCACCATAAATGATAAAGTAATCAATGAAGTCCTTCATGTGATTATCACTAAATTTGGAAATGATAATCATTATAAACATTTGGAATTTTATAGGAGTATTACAAAGGCCTAAAGTCAGTCTCTTATATGAATATGTTCCAAAGGAAAATGAACCATTTTTCATGATGGTAAAAATATTTTGTTTTTGGATTATATTATACTAAATTTCCCTTTTGATGTTATCCAATGGAGTCATGAGGGTTATGGGGTGATTGATGCTTGGTCGGAGCCCAAAACCCCAAGAATTTAGAAAATGAACTGGGCCACATGGTATGTAGAAACCATGACACCCAACCCACATAGTCTCTATAGACCATGTGAGGTTAGATAGAGGAGTAGTATGGGTCAGATGGTTTTTCTAAATCCGTGTTAACCTAAGTCAAAACCAATGTGGAAACTATAGAGATTGGAAAGTAGCATTTTTCATGATTTGCAGATGGTTAAAGAAACTGTGTCCCTAAACTATGTGAATTTTATCATTGGATAGTGTCTTGAGAACAGTTTGTGTATGTTTTGTACAAACCATGAGGCTAAACCATGCACCCCCTATTTTGAGTGTGAAATGTCATTTTTTCGATCATTAAAATTTTACACCCTTTTCTTTTATATCTCCTCCCTTTACATTAGATTTTTTGGATTTCCCACTCCTATGAGAACCCAAAATTCTCACCCTATGTAGTGAGATAAATCCTTCATCCATTATCCAAATAAAATCCATTCGAATCATCTAGTCCATCTCATTAAGATCTGTATTCACATCACTTCCAATCTATGTTTATCTTGAGATCTGTTGTGTTATTAAGGTGCAACATATTTTCCCCTATATTCAGGGTGTTAGCCCATTTCATCCATTTCTACCAAACTAATTCATATTAGAGGACTCAATTAAAAGTGGAGTCATTAATGATCCTTATATATGTGGTCTCATCATTTTCCCCAAGAGTTTCGATGTTTTCATAACATTTCTGTCATACTACATGACATCATTTTTTGAGTTTCACCATTTTATTAAGTTTATCATATTAAATTTATATGAACACCATGATATACATCTTTTGATTATTTTTATATAAATATAGTATTCCAACCTCGATCAAGGACACCCCTTAGGTGTGCAGACATAAATTTCCCCTTTATGATTACTTAATTTAATGTATGTAATGCCTCTTAAGAATTTATCTTAGGTTAAAGTTGAGTTTTACCACTATTATATAAATTTTTAATGAACCCAATGCCTCTTATAAGTTATTAGACCAACTTATAAAATGAATTTTCCGTGTAGTTGGATTACCTATTAACATTATCACATATTAAGTGCCTTACTGAGCCTTATAAATTGAATTTCCTTATTTTAGTGAATTAAATTGATTGATTATATGGAATGTATTATTCATGGTGGTTTCAATTTCCTTAAATTAATTGAATGGTCTATAAAAAATTAATTGGGAAAGGGTGGAATGTTCATGCCTCTTGTTCATATTTTATTGAATACTTAAATTTCACTATTATGCCTTGTTTATAATGGATCAGTAAATGTGATGCTTGAGAGGTAATTCCTCATGGATTATGATATTATTTTGATTTTTACATGATAAAAAATGTGGTATGAAGGTATATATTTATTTGGGCATGACTGTTTCATTCTCCCTAACATTGAGTATTGAGAATGACCTCCCACATAATTGAAACTCTTTGGGTGATGGGAATGACACACCTCATCCCTTGTTTCGAGTGTTGATATCATGGAACACTCAACATCACAACTAAATAGCATGATTTCTCCCACTAATTATGAGATGCTGGGAATGTACCCTTTTGGATTTAGCTTATAGACTCATTTAGACTAGTAATGGATGTCTAAGTTACACCTCGTTCCGACTAACACTTAGTATTCTAGGTATATGGACACTTACATAAACATGTACTTGGTTAATTTAGGTAGATACAATATATAACAAAACTGTATACATATTATTACTATATATATATATATTTTCAGTTAGACATTCATCCTGGCCATGGGCAAAAGTAAGTAGAGTCTCCAAGTGTCATTTTGGAACCTGAGTGACCTGTTATTTAATATGGTCTATTATTCAATTTATAATTGAACAAAATTTAGTTATGTTCACTACTTGGATTACTTATATACATAATTGGTAGTGCACTACTGGGATTTTATCTCATACCCTACTCTGGTCACCTTTTATTCCCAAGTAGATCATCTGTATGTAGGCATGGATAAGGGAAAGCGCCCTCCTTTGGAGTTTTGATATGATTTACTTATATATGGATCATAGGACCAGAGGACCGATCATATGCTTGAGATTTTAGTGGGAAATATGTGGTTAATTTTTTACTTTTTTATAGAATCATTTTATATGCATGTCCCAGCTTCCCCTTTTTTATATCAGTATTCCATGTATCCAAGTATTTGACAATACCTAGTGGATTTTCATATTATTACTTAGGTGGTCAGTTGTTTATTATTATACTGATTATTTATATTTTTTATTATAATTATGATTCCAATGTTGTATGCTTTTGGTTATCTCTGCTATTCCACTCTGAATTGAGGGAATAGTCTCCCCAATATACCTCATTTACACACCTGCTACTAGTTTGTAGGCTCTGGAATATGGGGAGGCACATTTTGGGCTATGTGACTAAATAGATCAAGGAACATATTAAGTGGATATCAGTTCAGGACGTTACAAATTGGTATGATTGGGGTTCATTTTTCCTTTGTCTTATAGTTTGGGTATTAAATGAGAGACTATGTGCTAAAATAATTTAGAAACAAACTTCTTCCTAGACCTAGTTAACCCATGTATAAGGGAAATACCAATTACCTAGGATGGGTAATGGAAGTTACTAATTGTGCCTTTTTTGTTTTATATGACTTCACTGTTGGGTGATACATGTGTTTTATGGTGTCATCAATATTGGTATTATTGAAATGATGATTTATTTTACCTTGTACAAATGAAATGAAGGTGTTTCATTACATGAATCCTTATAGGCACAATAGGAATAATATGATTTGAATATTTCTAGATCACATTTATTTCCGCGTGCATTTTCCAATTGTATGTTTTTAGTGCGTTGATTATTTATTGAAATGTGCTGACATTTTTTGAAGGGATTGTAAAAAATAATTTATACTTAATGTACCTTCCTTAAAAAAACTATGTTTTTTATATAGGTTAATGTTGACACCTTAAGCAACTAATTATGTAATATTTATTCCATAGAAAATTGGTTGCATGGGTTGGAACATGAAATTGTATGGATTAATTTGATTATTTATTTTGGTTTATAAAGTGTATGGGACCCATTTAATGAAATATAAATATTTTTAAAATAAAAAATATAAATTTAATATGACTTTTTAAGTAAGAATAGCTATATTATACAAGTGTAATAGAGACTTAGACCAAAAACCAGCATCAGTTGTAGGTATTTGGTATGTATTTTATATTCTTATGACCTATTTTGGGTTTTCTCTATTACCTAGTCTGAGATTGAGGAGCAGGAAGAGGATTATGATATGGATATATTGAGGCTATGAACTAGTCCTAGTAATCTATCTCAAATGTTTTCTGTTGTTAATATTTGTTCAAAGGAATATATTTGTAATTGCAGCATCATGTTTGCATAATGTCCTCCTGTTGTACACCCTAAAGGTGGTGATGAGCATACACCAGTGGTAGTGGGCCTTGAACCACTAGTGATCCATCCGAGAGGTCTACCTATGAAACCTCTTCTAATTCCTAATATTTTCACTAACAATCACTTTATATAGGGACTTAAATATATGTTGATGAATTTTCAAGGTATTGTTTGACCAACCCTAAGTATGTTAGAGTTGAATTGGGAATTATAAAAGAAGAATCCCCCACATTTTTAGGGGATGGAGGACCACACAATAATGATTCCTGGATAGAAGCATTTTTTCCATATTCGATCATCTAGAGATGCCTCAAGAGTGGAGGGTCAAACATGCTGCTTATATGCTGTGTGATTCTTCCAAGAAATGATGGGATGTTTCACCTAGGAAGATCAGAATAGAGATAGAATTTGTGAACATTTTCAAAAAACCTTCTAAAACTATTTCACTCTAATGACTTTGAGTGATGAAAAAGCTATAGAATTATTGAACCAAAAAAAGAGAGGTTTCTCTATTATGGAATACTATGCCCACTTTACTGAGAGGCATCAGTTCTCTCTTACAATAGCAGATGATGACCTTTTGACTTCTAGGAGATACAGGGATTGGATGGTATATTCCATCTGATCACAGGTCTATGTATTCAGGTTTACCACTATTTCTGAAATCAATTACCAATCCTCTATTAAAGAGTAGAATTTGAGGGTAGATGATGGTACAATTCGTAACCTAGGTCTATCAATGTTTCTTATTTTGGGAAAATGATACATTTTGAGTATACTCATGGAGATATTAGCAGTTAGTCTCCTCTTGTTGAAAAAATTCTAATATGTCACCAGTGATAGAATTTGGGACACATTAAGCCTTAATGATTACAATATCCACTAGAATGTAGAGGATGTGATAGGATTGGCCATATAAATCTCTTTTACAGAACTTTTCCATCAAAACCTAGCGAGAGAGGATCTACTCCCAACCCACATTCTAGTATGGGGCTAGTAGGATTGTCCTAGGAAGGTAGCTGGAATACCACTGACCACTTTGGCTAAGGTGGCAGTCAAAGTAGAGGTAGTCATAATTTGAATTATCAATTCTAGTAGAGCAGGCTTTCTTTAGGTAGTCATACAGTGAATTAAGGATATGGTACATGATAATTACATGAAATCCATCCTATAACAGAGGATTAAAGTTCTATACATTCAATATTTTTAGGTATTATTCTAGTATCCCCAACATTAGTGTGGACTTTATTTGACATAGGCACGTATTACTCTTTTATATTTGAGAGTATTATGGAGAGTCTGGGCCTGGAGGTTGAAAAAATCTATGGTGTTATGATGAATCATACCCCATTAGGTAATTGATCAGAGGGAATTATCCACTGTAAGGATTTTTCCATTGAGATAGGAAGGTACCTATTTAAACAAGATATTTTCGTGATCAACCTAAGGGGATTTGATTTCATCATTAGGATGGACTAGTTAGATCCCTATCGAGCCCAAATTTATAGCTATCATTTTAGGGTGATGTTTACAACACCAGAGGGTGATTGGAAACTTCATAATTGAGAATGAGAGATTCATGGAACTATAGATATATCCAAGCACCAGAGGTTGTGTAGTGTGATAACTCATATCACATGTGTTTTCAAAGAAGTTCATGGGTTATGACCCACTGTTTTCCCTCCTGTAGTGGATCGTTTCATGGATGTATTTCCGGAAAACTTCTTTGGACCACCTATAGTGTGAGAGGTAGAAATTAAAATTGATATTATTATAGTGACAACACAAGTGACCATTCCTAGGATGACACCTATGGAGCTTAAGAATATCATTAAGAAGTTCGATGATCTAGAAGTGATAGGATTTATACACCCCATCACTTCCCCTTAAGGTTCAATAGCCAATATTTCCAAGATGTCGGGTGGTACCCTCAAGAGTTCCTTGGATTATTGTCGATTGAACCAACTCACAGTATAGAATCAGTATCCAATACCTTGAATAGACGACCTCTTTGATCAGATCCAAGGAGGGATAGTGTTTTTAAAGATAGATTTGAGGTTGGGCTATCATCAGGTGAATGTCAGATCATTAGACATACTTCCCACAACATTATGGATAAGGTATGTTCTATATGAGTACCTGGTCATGACTTATGGTCACACAAATTAACATATAGTTTTTTTTGGATCTAGTGAATCATGTTTTCCACCCATACCTAGATTCATTCCTAGTAGACATTTTTTGATGATATCTTAGTGTGCTCACACATTAGACATGAACATTTAAAGAATATTTAGAACATACTAGATATGCTAAGAGAACATCATCTTTATGCTAAGAATAGAAACTACTACTTTTGGATCGAAAAAGTACACTTCCTAGATCATATCATCTCTGAGTGAAGAGTTTCAGTAAACCTAGAGAAATTGAGAGATATAGTTTCCTAAGATAATCCTATGAACATATTAGAAATTCATAGTTTCCAGGGGCTGTCTAGGTATTACAGACACTTCATCTAGGATTTCTCATTCCTTGTAGGACTAATTGTAATATTGACTAAGAATGGTGTGAATTTAATATTGCCAAAAGCCTATGAAGAATCCTTTCATGTGTTGGGGAGATGTTTGAATTTTGAACTGATAATGATTCTTCCAAATCCAGGAAGGACCTATACTTTATAATATGATACATCATGTATCATTTATGGAGCTATTCTGATGCAGGATGAGAAAGTAATCACATATGGGTCTTGTTAGTTGAGGCCTCATGAGGAGAATTAACTGACGCATTCCAGATACTATAGTTCATTCTCCACACTATTGGAGACACTATCAACTTTGAGAGCATTTTTTGCTATTCATCGAACACAAAAGCCTAAAGTACACATATACACAATTGGATCCAAAATATCAAGAATCATAGGTGGGTCGAGTACCTACAGTTGTTGGATTTTGAGCATGATTACATGACTGGTTAAGGAAAGGAAGTAGCTAATACTCAAATCCGGAAGACTCCGAAATAGGCAGTTCAAGAGGACAATAAAAAATGGATGCTTGTGGATTTGTTCTTGAAAATGCACATTTATTATTTAGGAGGACCATAATTAGATTATCCTCACATCCTTAGTAGTGAACCATACTCTTCTGTAATGGGTACGAGTGAGGAAATTTTCTGATCCTAGAGGCCTTGTCCTAAGGTAAAGTGTCTCAAATGATGATACTTATTTAGGTTGGACCATGAATGGAGATGATACACTACTATTCCATGTCTATGTTTGGGTTACATCAAACATTATAGATGTTAAAATGTGAGAATTTCCTTCCTTATCATGGTTAGTTTACCTATGTTTCACCAAGATGTATTGGGATATACAGTTCTCATATTGGTGGTTTAGTAAGAAACATGATATTGCTAGCATTATCACTCGATGTTCCACCTATCAGTAGGTAAAGGTGGCAATTAGTAACCAGAAGGGTTTTTAATGCAATTTTCCATTCCCGAGTGGAAATGGGATGATGTTTTTATGGATTACATTATGGTTTTACACATATCACATTGTAGAAATGATACGATGCGAATTTTCATTGATCATTATATAAAGGTCACACAAATATTACCTACGTGAGATACCTTCTAGGTCGATTATTAAGAAGGATTGTATGTCAGGGAGGTTGTATATTGTCCTAGAGACCCTCGTTCTATCCTTTCTAACACGAACACTTTCTTTAAATTATGTTTTTAGCAAGGGTTTAATAATTCCATGGGTATATTGGTACTTTTGAGCATGACCGTCGACCCACAGACTGATGGACAAATTGAGCACACAATCCAGGTGTTAGAGGACATGATCCTTACATGTGTCATTGACATCAGGGGTTTCTTGGAAAAACATTATCCTTATTGTGTTCAGTTATATTAAAAACAATTTAGGCAACCATTTAGATGTATCCTTATGAATCCTTGTATAGTGGGTTTTCTGTTCACCTTTGTTCTGGCTGGAGGCATGGGATGCATCTTTTCTTAGACTGTGTCTCATTTTGGTGAATATAGAGAAGGTATAATTGATCAGAAAGCACATGATTCTAGATCTGTCTAGACTGTAGTCATATTTCATCCAACATCATCAACCTCTTGAGTTAAATAATGGGGACTTGAATTTCATGCGAGTCTAACAAAATTTGGACCATATACGTATTTTGAGATAGGGTAATCCCTCACCTTGGTTTGTTGGACCCTTTGAGGATGTGAAATGGATCAGACCAGTGGCTTAACAAATATCACTTCCTTTTAGATACTAGTCAATACATGACATATTTCACTGATCTCAGCTTCACTGGTATTATCCATACATATCACATGTATTCCAACATTATGATGTGGAGTTGGAGATAGATTCTTCTTTTGAGGATTATTCAATGAATATTGTTTATTAGATCATTAATACCCTCTATGAAAGGTTATTACCATTAGTATGGTTTCTATGGCCACAAAAATGAGTATAGGATGAGAACGAGGAATGGAAAGAAGATATACAAACTTGGTGGCTGAAACTATTATCAGACGATACATCATTAACCATAGAATAAAAAATCAGGGATGAGTTGGTTTAAGGAGGGGAGCTTGTAAAGAAATATATTTTCATTATGGTACAAAATGTTTTTTGGTTTAAATTATCTTAATTTTACCCAATGGATTCATAGTTGTCATGGGGGTGACCAAGGCTTTTGCAAAGCCCGAAACCTTAGGAATTTGGAAATTAAATTGGGATGCACATTTAATAGAAACCATACTGCCAAACCTACACGGTCTCAACTAAATGTGCAGGGTGAGATAGAGGGGAAGAAAGGGATGCATAGGTTGTATTCAACCATGAGACCCTAGGAGCATTCCCTTATGGAAAATCACAGAGATTGCAATGTGGGAATTCAAAAAAAAATTCATGTTTAAGGAAACCATTCACCTAAAACACATAATGTGTTTCTTTGTACAGTGTATTGAGAATGATTTGTGCACAGTTTGGCCAAACCAAGAGGCCAAACTATGCAACCCCTATTTTTATTGTGAAATTCAATTTTTCCATCCTTAAACATTAAAATCGTTTTTTATCTCCCCCTTTTCCAGTAGTTGTTCTATTTTTCCTTCTTCTATAAGCTCAAAAGAATCTCAACCTAGGTATTGATATAAGTACTTTATTAATTATGTGAATCAGGATCCATCATAAGAATCATATCCATTTTGGTAGGATCTAATTTATTCTCCCATCCAATCTATGTTTATCATCAGATTAATTATTCTATTTAAGTGTAATATTTTTCCATATTTTCATGGGTTTACACTCTTTCATTGATCTCTCCTAATTCACATAAAATTTGAAGCCACCATCAAATGACGATTCATCAGTGACCCAAAGTTTGGGGGTATCATCATTTTCCCAAAGAGATTTTTTGTTTTCAAATATTTTCCATCATTTTTCCCACTATCCCTTGACTTGAATTTTCATTTTAATTTAGATATTCATTTTAAAAATATCTAAACACCTTAATATACAAACATTGGTTATTTTTATATAAATAATGGATTCCAACCTTGATCACAGACACCCATTAGGTGTGCCTAAATAAATTTACCCTTTATAATAAATTTATTTAAAATCTAGAACACCTCTTATGTGTTCATCATGGGTTGTAGTTGAGTATTCCCACTCCTATACAAATGTATAATGAACCCAATGAACCGTTTAAGTGATTAGATTATAAATGGAATATCCTAAGTATGCGATTTCTATATTGACATTAACACCTTATAAGCTCCTCATGGATCCTTATCATTTGAATTTAATTATTTTAGTTAATTAAATGGATAGATTATATGGAATTTAATATTCATTATGGTTTTAGTTTCATTAAATGAATGAAATTTGTTAAATAAAATTAGTTTTTAAAGTGTGGAAAGGCCACACCATTTGTTCATGTTTAATTGAATGCATAAATTCCACTATTATGCCTTGATTATAATGGCTTGGAAAATTTTATGCATGAGAGGTAATGACACATGGACTATGTTATTGTTTTTATTATATATTGATAAAATATGTAGTGAGATGGTAGGAGTATTGTTGGTAAAGTCGGTATCATGCTCCCATAAATCGGGTATTGAGCATCAAATCTCACACCATTGAAACTATTTGGATAGTGGACATGATGAACCATGTACCTTGTTTCGAGTGTTAAAATGATGGAACACTCACCATCTCAGGTGATGAGAATGAAATCTCTCACTAATTATGATATACAAGTAATATTCTCTTTTGGATTGAGCTTATAGGCTTGTTTAGACTAGTAATGGATGTTCGAATTAAGCCCTGGTCCTACAAGAACCTAGTATTCCAGGTATATGCCCACTTACATACGCACATAACTAGTTCATATAGTTTGATGAAATATATAATTGAAATGTATATATATTATTACTATATACAGTGACTAGTTAGAAATTCATCCCATCCATGAGACTAAGTAGGTAGGGCCACCAGGTATCCTTTAAGAACCTGAGCAGACTATTCTTTATGTATTAAATATTTTCTATTATTCCTTTTATACATGCACAGTGTTTGCATATAAGAACTAATTGGATTACATATAGACACTTTTGGTGGTGGTATACTTTTTTTTATCTCACACCCTAATCTTGTCACCTTTGATACCCAAGTAGATCATTTTTTAGGTGCAGATTTGGTTAAGCACCTTGATTTAGAGTTTTGATATGATTTACTTGTATATGGAGCTTAGGATAGGAGGATCGATCATATTATCTAAATTTCAGTGGATCATATTTTTTTATTTTTTACTTATGAATAGCATGATTGTATATTCCTGTCTCTTGTTACCCATTTGTACATCATCATTCCATGAATCACTGTATCTAACAACACCTAGTAGATTTTGATATTATTACCTAGTTAGTCAGTTGTATATTCTTCCACTGGATATTTATTTTTACTATTTATACATACTCTTCCACTATTGTATGATTATTGTTATTTCCACTATTCAAATATGATATGAGGGTATAATATGCCCATAATACCACCTTTACTCTCTTGATAGTAGTCGAAATCCTCGTGTTTATGGGGAGGAACACTTGAGGCCATGTGACCCGACGGCTCGGGGCACATGTTAAGTGGATCCTGATTTAGGACTTTACACCATTGAGAAAGTGTATGTAGTATTTTATTGGTCCTGAGGTGTGATTGGAATTTTCATGTATCCAATGTATCCATAAAAATTAAATAATGTGACTTTCTAGATAATATTTCTATAATTTGATCAAGGAATGGAAGATGATAGTTTTCATGCTTTATCATTCAATTTATGATAATATATGCACACAAAGCATTTGTTTTCCCTTGATTTGTGACCACATCTCCATTTTTATTTGTGAAAATAGTTATCCCACCCTTCTTAGTTACCACTTGAATCAGAATAACCCATTAACAATAAAAAATTGGGTAGATAATACCATCTTGAAGATTCATTGTGGTATATTCCCTAATTACCTCATGTATGAGTGGATTGATTCTTATTTTTGGTTGTTTGATTGGTTTAGAAAATACTTCTAGATGGATGCGAAGAATGAATACGGAAATGTCGATGCCTGGTATGTCATCTGGGGTCCAACCAATTCCCTTTTTGTTTTTCATTAACAATTGAACATGTTTGGACTCCTTGGTTTCAGTAAGTGCAGAAGAGATAATGACAAGATAAGTGTGATAATGAAAGAGGAATATGTATTTCAATTGCATAGAAATAGGTTCCAGATCAATTTATACATCATATGAGGGATATAAAACTTAGTAATAGTGGAAGGTATTAAAATTATTTGGGATTTATTTTAATCTATATTTTCCAAGGTGGAGAATTAGATATTAGAGATGATATGGGATTCTATAGATAGTTCAATACCATTTAAATTGATGGATACTATAGATTTAAGGTCAACATAAACATCTATTTTTATGAATTATATAAACATGATGAATATTTCAAAAACTCATCTCTCATTAGAACATGATGAATGATGGTTTTATTGATGCTCAAAATTTTTTGTAGAAGCATGGATTGAGAATAAATACTGATCCTATAATGGGTATTGTATGGATTGAAAAATATTTATATTTGTGATTTAGTCCCCAAATTACATAGATTAGATTCCCACATGGATATAAATATTAGTTCTAGTTATCGCGAGGAATGGTATTCCTAGAATTAGGGGTCATCAAGAAGAATTATTCTCACCACCCATGACAATGACATAGAAATAAGATGGAAATAAAATTTAATTGACTCAGACATTGACATATTGTATTTTACTACAAGATCTGTAGTTCTTCGATTGAAAAACAAGATGAAATCATTCATTGGATGTAATGGACCTAGGACAAGGTTGAATATGATTGTTTTTGGAATCAAATTTATCGAGGATCATGGGTCTATGAGTGTATCATCAAAGATGTAACTACCTATTTTGAATGGAAGCATAAAGGTCTTTGAATATTTTTTACATCATGGATATGGATAGCTAGGATGAAACATTTTCAATGAACCTATATTGTATCTTATGGGTATATAATTCCTTAATAAACATTTCCTAATTAGTTATTTTTTATGGAATCTAAGCGACGAATGTTGAAATCAACACATCTAAACATGTCATTCATTTTAGAATTAGGCTCATAGGGCTAGGGCTTCTTTGGATTAGGGATGGCTTGAGGAAAAGGATTTGGGTTCATTATAGGAATTAATGGATGTTAGGGAGTTTTTTATGTTCATTTTCTAGTTTCTATACTTTTTTCCCAGATCAACATTTTAGGGAATTTTGGGTGTTCATCACAAGGCATATGAATTCAATTTATATATTGAGTTGTAATTACACTTAGATTTCTATTGGGGTTGGGAAATGGTTGAGCTTGGAGTTGGAATGATTTTTTTTGAACTTAGGTTGGTTTCATGTTGACTAAATTTTTTCCAAAATTTTTAGGCTAGAATAGGTGAAGAAAGAAATATCTTCCACAAAACATTCCATGTTTTTCTTGGAACATGATGCATTTATTACATTTATATTTCATTGATTTTTGTTCATAGGAAATTAATTTTATTGGGTTGGGAATTGAGAAGGATCAATAGGATAGTGGAACAATAGATGAGTAGGAGGATTATCTCTCCTTTGATATTGAGGTAAAAAATGATAAGTTTGTTGGAACTTAATTGCACCTTGAAAATTTTGTAATTGGTTTGGATTTTGATGAGATAACTGAGGGGGATGATAGATGGGATTAACCTACATCAAGAGATTGTTATATGTAGAATAAAACTAATTAGAGTGGTGTTTGGTGGAGTTTCCGATAAATAGACTTGATTGGAAGGGGAAAATGTTTGACTGAGCATATATTGCAGTGATCTCAATTGGATTAGGAGAACCAGATAGATCCTATTGAAGCTATGGACATGTGTTAGTTGGATAAGCTGGTGAGGTAGAGATTCTAAATTTTTTGATATCTTTAGTGAATATAAATTTTTTAGAAGATGATTTTGGGGATTTGGAAGGAAATTATAGTTTTCATACAAGACATGTTAGGTCAATCATCTAGTCATTCATCTAGTTTGACTCTATGGATTGATTCTATTGGACTTGTTTTAATCGGGAATGTTCTTTAGTACATATTTTTTTCATGTTTTCATCAATTTTCATTATGAAATATCATGCATCTACATGTTTTTTTTTCAAGAATAGAACCACCACTTGGGACATGGAAAAGAGTTAAATATATAGACAATAACCACTCATATAAGTATTGGATCAAGTGTTGTTCATGAATTTGATAGTCTGGGAAAGATTCCAAAACCTTTTTAATCCTATCCCGATTTTCATGGAGTGATTCATTGGGAAATTTAACAATACGTGTAATTTACTTTTGGCCAGAAGTAGTTAGATAAGTGAGAATGAATTTTTCTAGATAGAGTTTATTTATGTTATTCCATGTGTTTATGGAACCAATAGGTATGTAGTAGATCCATGACATAGTAGATTCATATATGAGAAAAGGAATTCTCAATGTTTGGTTTTTTCTTCAAAAATAACTTGAGGTTTTATAGTAGAACATACCACTATGAACACTTTAAGGTAAAGATGAGGATCCTCACCGAATAACCCATGGAAATCAGTCAAAATGTTAATCATACCAGATTTGAGTACAATATCAACCTTGATATTTTGATATTGAATAACAATGTATTGGTAAATAATATCTAGGGAATCATGTTCTTTAAGGATTTTTCCCTAGGACTATCCAAATCTAGATCAATTGGATGAGAAATAAATGGTCCTAGAGTGATTTTATCATCTATATTATTCCTCCTCATTTAGCGAAGATATTTCATGATATTTGGTTCTAAAAAATATTATGTATTTTTTGAAAGGCTATGGGGAATTCAGAAAATTTTGAATGATGTGGAAGGAAGGGTTTTCTTTTTTTTTTTCTCTATAATGTTTTTTCATTTTTTTGTTTAAAAAAATGAAAAAAATGACTACTAGTTGCACCCTCCCTAGAAATGGTTCTATTTGAAGAATGTATAACTGTTTCTTATTGATAATTCAAAGGTATGATACTCTTATATAATTGTTATAATGGTACTAATGTTGAATTATTTATAATGGTACTAATTTTTGTTTCAATTTTTTCTAATAAGTGTTTTTAATGGGGGGGGGGTGTTTGTAAAGCTTATGCGAAATGAATGATTGTTGATGATTTTTAAAAAATTTAATAAATATTGATATGAGTTAATTAATAGGGATTTAATCTCTTGATATCTTTGAGAATTACATGATATTGTATTAAATTAATACCAATATCACTAGATGTTTTTGATCTAAATTCCCAAGTGTTGTGGTTATTATCCAAGATATAACTTATATTGGGTTCTAATATCACTCAGTAATTATTTGTGGTAGTGTCTCTATGGTTCCAAAAATCCATAGAATCTATAATATGTAAACAAAACATATCATTAATCACTTAAATTTTAAGCTAATCATACACAATGTTAACATAATGAATATTTAAGTAGAAAAATCTCTCAATCACATGACATACCCAAATTATGAATCAACCTAATGGATGATTATCTCAACAATTTAAATATTTATTAATCTAGTTGATGATATATATGTTTATGTGTTACAAATAAAATAAAAAACACGGGGTATGAAAAGAGTGGTGCACCGAAACCACAGACACGAAACATGAAGAGTCGTAAATACATTAATTTGATTGAATAAGAATGTAAAAAAATGTAAGAATTTTAAACATGATTAAAAATATTTTGATACCATGATAATTATATACAAATGATTTATTAGGATTACATTATATTATGAAGAAAAATTGGATAATATTTTATTGAAATGAAAATAAACTTATACAATTACAATTGAAAATAAGAAATGGTCAGCAAAATAAAGAATGAAAGAAATGTATCTAATGTAAAAAATGAGTTTGGAAGGTCATACCAAGAATTTTAAAGGTATTTTTTTCATGACAATGTATCCTTCTATGTTATTAATTGTCGACCCCTTGCTATGAAAAGAGGATAGTGTATTAACAGCCCATGGTGGTGGACTATTTTCAATCAAAAACTACCCCCATCTAGGATCACCATTTTATTATTTAGACAATATCATCTCAAGATGTATTCTTATTCAAGGTTTTGGATATGGATTTTTAATGATGACCCTCCAAATTTATTGACAATTGTAATGTTGGATCCAATGTTATGGATATTTTACCAAAACATGTGTTGTTTTCTAGTTTAGTGTTGGGTTTTTACTTGGTCTAAATGTGAAATATTTTATGTTTAAGAATATTTGTTCAAATATGAACCATCACTTATAAAAATTTCGTATCATGTATCATGAATTTTTCACCACAAAATTATAGATAAATTAGATGTCTGTATTATGATGAATTTCATGAATTGTGGGATATTTTATAATACCAGAAAAAATTGTGGGATGGAATTTTATGCATATATTGGACACTTTTTGGTTGAGCTGAGCCTTAAAATTTTTATCCAATATGTTTCTGGATATCCTCAAAACAATTGAGTATTTTCCTCAAATTTGGGAGTCATTATTAATCTAATAGGCTCAATCTCTATAGATGGCCCAATTTTATCCACACATTTTACGGGCCTTGTTATGTGGTCCATATGAATATTTACATTGATTAATTTTTCAATGCTCCTATAGTTTTATTTATAATAAATTGAATTCATAATTCTACGACACAAGAATCATACAATTTTGATAAGTAGGTTGATTATTCTGATTAAAATTCTGTTCTTACTTGAGTATATATTAATTCAGATAAATTCCAAAAAGTATATTTAATAGTAAGACATGATTATTTTACTAAAATTATCAACTTTTGCATAAATATAATTAGAAAGAGTATATAAAAAATTATGAATAAATGAATAACATCAATTAAATCCTAAAATTATCATTTCCCTATAGTGTAGGGAATGGTAAATGTTTTTGGGTGTTTACATTTGACATTAAAAACATGTTGAATAATGGTTGAAAAATTCCTCCCTAAATTGACTTTTTTACCTCCTTGGAATTCCATCTTGTGGGTAAAAAAGTCTTTAAAAAACATCGAATATCATGAAATTTGATTCACATAATCATTAAAATGTTTTTTGACTTGAACTTTATTAAAAATTTATATAACCTCCTTATCAAACTCTTATTGAGTAATTGAATTAACATGTGATTCACTCCTAGGATAAGGTGGTGGTGGTTTGAATGTTTATGGAATATTTTATGAATTTGGATGAGAAACATAAGGACCATAAATCCTGTTAATTTTTTTTTTATTTCAAACAACATTTCATCTCTTGAATTTATATTTTCATTCAATGAAAATTCATAATTTCTAGTATATCCATTATTGATGGGGTTTTCATTAACATAATCAACATGAGGTTTTAGTTTCTTAGTTTGAGGGTTATTTAATCCTATACCACTCTTAAGTTCAATAACACTCACATTTTCTTTCCATTTTTCTCTCCGATTCACATGGTTTTGTGATGTTAAACCTCAATTAATTTGATTTCTCATGCATCCATGATCAGAGTAATGTTGAACCACTTGAGTCATCAAGGTTTTCAACGTGTTTTGTTACTGTTCTGAGGTTTCTTATTATTGTCTGATTTCTTCTTCATGGTTACTATCAGAATTTTGAGTTAAATGAGCATGGCGAATGTGACTTCTAGAAAGAGCGTTGGGATTATCACTAAAATATCTTGGTTTATAATTACTTGGTTGAGCTTGGAAGAAGCTTATATGTTGTTCATACTATCAAAATCATTCATTAGAGTGGTTTGTCTGTCCCTGATTGAAATTTTGGTCAGTTTGAAATGGTCATTATTAGTTTTGTTGAAATAAAATTCTGAGATAAAAAACATTCAAATTCTCAAAATACTATTGTATTTGTGATTATTGGTCACTAAAATGTTTATTTTAAGAAAAAAAAATCTATAATGGACTTCCATATAAAAATTATCTTCAGAATTTCGTGGGGATGGTATGTTGTAGGAAAATATCATTTAAATAAACATGGTGGTAAGATCAGAAACACAACTGATAATCATGTTGTTTTCAGAACAAGATATGGGTAATTATTTGTTATATTTCATAGGAAGAAGGCATCTTTTTTGAAGTTATTGAGAATTTAGGGCCATTTTTGCAATTAATATCCTAATAGTAGTTATTGTTTTGTCAACTAAAGTCTCTCACATAGTAGCATAAATCATGATCCTCTCATTTAGACACAATACTTCCTAAAAATATTGAATCAAGAGTTTTTCACTGATTTTATGGTGGGGGTAACTAAAAATTATTGTTTTGAATCATTCCCATTACTCATGCAACGTTTCACCATGAGTTTCCATAATCCCACAAATCTCATTTTGAATGGAAGTAGTTGTGGATGCTGGGAATTTTTTTAAGTGAAACCTTCTTTAAATCCTTCCAATATCTAATCAATTTTGAATGTGAATAGAGAAACCATTTATTGTATGTTCCTTCTAATGAAAAAGAAAATGACCACAATTTAATTTGATTTACTTCAAATCATTGAGGTTTCATGTTGAAACAAAGATAGCTGAATCGTTGAAGCTATTTTTGGGGATCTTCATTAGTAATTCCACTAAATTTTGGCAGTTAGGGAATTAAATAAGATTTAATTTCAAACATTGTAGGTTCATTCGTATATTCAATAGGGTTTTCATGATTTTAATATTAGGAGGTATCCAAATCAATCAAGATTTTTCTTATAACTATTTGAAGTTGATGTTCCAAAATATTCTTCCTATGTGTGAAAGTGGAAGAATCCAAACTAGGGATATATGGATTTTGAATAAGTCTAACCCAAGAGTGATAAGTTCTATCAATTTCAGAATCAAATGGTAACAAGTTAGGGAAATAATTTCTTATTATGAAAAAATAATTTTACAAAACAAATCAAGAAACCTCCTTAGAAAAATCACGAGTTTATGTAGGTTTTCTTTCATGAAAAACCCAATAATGAAATTAATCCCCAAGAGAAATGAAATATATTAGCCCCCGATTGGCTCTCTAGGAGGTTGTAATTTGAGTTACAAAACTTCCTATATTTCTTTGTTTGTTTTTTCAAGATGAAATGTTTTGGGGAATTCAGTAAATTTTTTAATTAATAAAATAAATATAAACTAAAATTAAATAAAATTAAATATCAATAAAATTTTCTATAGGAAATTAAAATTCTTTTAAATCAGAATTGAAATAGTAGTTTTGGACATGATTAATCCCCTAGGACACTCCAATCTTCATAATTTAAAATGTTTTCCCAATTGAATTTATGATTTTACAGCCAAATACCTCTGGATGAAAAACCTAGCTTTCATATATATTATATAAATAAATCAATATGATTTTTTTTCAATCCTATATAAGTGATTCAATTACTTGAAGGCCTCCAAGAAATAAAACATAACCTGGATCTCTATGCTCATTGATAAGATCTCATTGAAGAAATTTAAACAGTGAAATCAATTATTTTTCTTCATAGATTAAGTATCTATTAAACAAAAATTGTTTGACAATATATTCTAGCCTAAAAAAACCCACTTTAATTCAAAAATATAAGTTCAAGATAAATTTAAAAGATATTACATTAGAAGATCACAACTAAGAAGAGAGTTTCTGTTAGTTATCACCATCCACAACCACTTAATGACTATCCTCTCATCACAAGGGAAGCTCCAATATTCCCTATTATTCCATTAATACATAAAATAAAGCTAAATATATCAACCTTCCCCTTTCTCTCTCATTAAATCAAACACAGATGAAAATATGTGTAGATGGAAATATAAATATTATGGGTTAGAAATCTATCATCTATTTTCTTTATATATGATTTTAGACCAAATTTATCTTCCTTCTTGACTGAATATCTAAAAGGTTTATTCTATATAGTTTTATTAAATTTAGTATTCTATTTAATCTATAAATTTCATTTAGTTTATCCATGTGTGGGAATATTTAGATACAATTTATTGTAGTCCTATTTTTCTATCTGAAGAGACCAATTGAATTCCTCTACATTGACCCACAAGAGTGTGACACAATGACTAAATTTTTCCATGGAATTTAAAATTAATTCACCCTATTGTGTCTTACCTCCTATATATCTAAAATCAACTCATTTAGAGGCTTATAACTGGATTTATGCCTTATTTAATGAGGTGGCTCCAGTTCTATCAGAGATTTTGTTTTTCATTATGAATGATTTATTTCGGCCTCAAGAAGTTTGAATCAACACTTTTCCATATTGATACTGTTTTAGTGTGTGAATATAGGAATCCCAAAAAAATAATTACTCAATTTGGATCAATATTTGAACCTATATACTGAATATATATATGTGAATAAAAATAGTTAAAATTATATAATTGACTATTTTTTACTTTTAACAACAAAAATCCAAAAAATACAATGATATTCATCAAATATTGGTAAATTTTGGTGTTTAAAATTATTTATATACATTATAAAAACATTGTAAATTATCTCTATTGGATTGGTAGTGCAATATTCTCAAAGGTTATCTCAATTATACTTACCAAATTATTATTTTTATCACTAGGTTTTTCTTTTTCATTTCTCTTAGTTGTTTATACATGTTTTGAATACCTGTAAGGATTCGTTTTATAAATTGATGTATAATTGAAATGTTAAATTTTTTACTTAAAAATCATTTATCTTAATTTAATCTTCATTCATCACTCTAAGCAGTTCCATTATCTTTATTGTTCTTGAATACATTTTATTTGATTCTAAAATTTTATTTCTATTAGTACCATGGTCATTTCATTCTTGATATTCACAAAATTATAATCCTTGAAAATCTAATTATACAAAATATTTAAGGTTTCCTTACACCTTCATTGAATTATTTGTAATTTTCTTCCATCCAATATTATATATGATGGATATTGGATCTCCTCTCATAGCATGTCACCCATATTTACTCATGTAACATTATTTCTCATCTTGATTTGGAGATGATTATTGTGTTAAATCATACATTTCATGCAACGTATAACACTATGAAAAAATATTACATATTAAGTAAAAAAACATTCTTTATTTTAGAATAAAAATCATTCAATTTGTCTTTCTAGTCTATAATATGTATATTGACATCATCATTCACTATAAATTCATTAGAAACTCCCCTCAATCCTATAATTTATTTTTATTGAGAATTTTAATCAAGAATATTTTATAGGTTTTGGGTTCATTTATCATATTTTCACATAGTAGAATAAGATAAAGAGTATACTAATGTTTTCATTATAGAATTTAGTCCTTTAGATCATAATTACATTAATAATGAGTGCACACATGGATGATGATGAAAATATAGTAAATAGTTCTTGTCTATTTCCCATCTATCATGAATATATTATTTATCCTTCAATATAAATTACAAATTTCTAGTCATTGAATCAATTTTTTCTCTATGTGGGACAAAATATCCTTATAAAAACACAATATTTTTCCTCCTATTTTTTTAATGAGTTTTTTCCACTGGTAGAAACCAATTCATTTCATTTCCCTCCATGTACTAATGAGAAAAATATGTTCTATTTTTATCTTTATATATTATATTAACTAGAAAATATTATACTATGATTAAAAAATCCACTATGAATTCCAATTCATATTATATTGAAATCAAAATAAATATAGATAGATATTTAGGGTCATTAATATGAAGCTAAAAAGGCCTGACATTTGTATTTAGTCTTTTTCAATGTAGGTTTCCAAGGACCCAAGGAAATTAAACATTTCTTACTCTTTAGAAAATAAATTTATTCAACAAAATTGAATTAGGAAAATATTTCTCTTCATTTCATGTGTTTATTCAAATATAACCTAATTAATCCATATCTTCTACAATTCAATATTTATTTCATGAATGTTTCTTCCTATTTCTAGTATGATAAGTATTTGTTATGAAATAAGAGATATTACATTGTACATGAACATTCAAATATGATATATGTATTAGTAGTTTTATTACAATATGAAATAAATGATATTATTTTTCTGTAAAAATGATATTTTATATGTATGATCTATTTATTTTATGTTTTCAATATTAATTATAATGTTAAAAACATGAAGTTCCACAACCATACCTAGAAACGAATCCAAATGTGTTTGATGTGAAATCTTGTAGTGAAACTACACAGCATTCAATACAATAACCCATGGATATATAACCATTTTAGATAGAGTTAACTAATGTATTTCCACAAATACAACATGATAAATTAAGAAATCATGTTTACCTTGTTTGTTTATGTAGATTATGTATTTATAAATATTTGAGATTTTTTTTATAATATATTACATAATTTTAGATTAATATTAAATTTCTCCCACAATAAAACACACTCAAGACCATTAAGGTTTAGTGTGTTTTGATATTAGATATATAATGAAACTATTTTGTGTAATATATTAAATATCTCTCAAAATATTAATCTCAAATTGTAACCTTCTTAGACATAACCTACTTAAAATGTTTCTTCATAAACTATGAAAATTGAAACTTAAGAATGATTGAGATTAAATTCTTAGTAAAGTTAAACATGGGATATATCAATCAATGATAATAAATAAGAATTTTATTTTTATTTTATATCTTGATCATAATATATAAAATCATACCCAATAATTCATAGACCATAAATCATGATTCATGTCATAATTATTTTTTATAAAAAAATACATGATTCATAATAGTGTGAAATTGCTAATAATCAGTCTTGAGGAATGAGTGAAGATCATAATAATAAGACATAAGTTTTTATCACACACATACAAATATAAAATCAGTTCCTTAGTCAAATCTAACTTCTAAGACTACCATAGTTGATAGAGTCCCTGAGTGGATTAGTTTCACTACATATTACCTTAAATATAGTGTAAAAAGTCCCATAGTGGATTGGGTTCACTCCCCATTCCCATAAACACTTTGGACTGTTTCCCATAGTGGATTGAGTTTACTCTCTATTCCCATAGACATATAGTACAGTGTACCCTAGTGTATTGGGTTCAATATCCATTCAAAATTATATTATCTCATGAATTACCAATATTTACCCAATGAATTATAGAGCTTTATAATTCAAGGTCCACCTAACAAATAATTGAAAACATACATAAGTGTGACATAATATCATAAAAACATTCATCATTTCATTATAGCTTAAATAACACATGGGAAATAAATGGGTTCTATAAAAACATACTTAAAACATCATAAAAGAAAATACATCAATAGAAATAAAGCTCATGATATGATAAGACCATACCATAGTGAAACCTAAAAATACTAAAATTATGTGGATAATGATGAAAATACTTTTGTAAATGAATTATAATAATTCTCTGAAAAATAAGACAAAACATAGTTTTCATTTGAGATATTTTAGAACTAAAGACTCCCAAAATAATGGTATTGGTATTTTCATTGAAAATTGATGATCCTTTAGAAGGAATCATGATGATGAATAATGGTAATTCTAGATGGTATGTGACATCAAGTATTAAATTTTAAAAAACATTCTTTTCATAGTTTTCTAAAAAGAAAAAGTAAATCATAAAAAAATAGTTTCAAAAATTTCCTTTTAAAAATTCATTAATAAATTCAAATGTAGTAGAAATAACATTATTAAACATCTATTTATAGATAGTAGCTTCCATAAAACATTAATAAGAAATTGGTTATGGAATATAAATATTCACAACCAAAGAGAAGAAATAAGGTTAGTTTAACCTAAAAAAATTATTTTTTTATTTTTGAGTTCCAAAGAGGGGGAAAATATAAAAAATACATGATAACTAAAAAATTACCAGATAGGAGGGAAATATATTTTTTATGATATAAATAACAAATAAATTATCCCAATTAAAATTTAAATATAAATAACCTTGACAAAAAGTTTAATTGTAACAAGGACACTTCTAACTTTGGTATTCATTGATTAAAAAAATCAAGAAAGAATGAAACATAGATTTGTTTTTAAATACTCATAGTTTTAATTAATATAATCATAAAATACTTTTCTTGGGTAACATATAGATAACAAAATATAAATAATATGGGGAATGTAGAACATATATCAATGAATGGAAACTGAGATTAAGAAACTCCTACCTAAAGTCCCAAATTGCTTCATAAACATCGTTACATCTTTTAAAATAAAATTATAATTATTTTAAATAATTATAAAAACCATATTAATAATTATATTACTCTATATCCTAATATAATTTGAAATCACCCTTTTATTAACCATTCTTTATTTAAATAAATATTTAGGTGTTAATTGTTTTGTTCCCCATGCATTATTTGGTTTAAAGGTTATAGTAATATCCATTTTTCGTGGTTAATGAATCATATTAATGTCATAAATATCATAAATATTTATTAGATACACTTTAATAACAATCCATGAGACGAAATGATGAATAATGAATTACATCTCTTCTAAGAGGTGGTAGTCAGTATGTATGTTTGGGTAATGCTTTTATCTTGCATTAAATGGAAATAAATTATGGTAAATAATATTTTTTCATTAAAAAATAATAATTATATTCTAAATATCATACATTTTCAATAAATTAATCTATATAACCATCCTTGAAAGGTGGTAATGAAAAATGAATTACATCGCTTAATGGGGGCTGTAGTCTCTATGTATGCAGGAGCGGCTCTTTCATTTTTTATTGGATAAAAAATAAATTGAAAATTATTGTACCATTAATATAAAAATATTTTATTATATTGAATATAATTATGTAATTATATTAATATTTTAATTTAATATTTTTAGGAGGATAAAGGATAAATAATATTCAAGTAACTCACTTAGGAAAATTACCTCTTCATCTGGTATCCTCCTTTGGCATACACATTAAACTTTTTTAGGCTTGTCTTCTAGTGAGAATAGAAATTATAGTTCCTGGATAAGGGTTTTGGGATGTTATTTGGGTTTATATTTTTAATTATAATGATCCCTAGTGTCTTTTAGAAGTTATAATAGGAGGTTCCCTTTTTATAAGTAAAGGGAGGGGTCCTTGTAAACATCCTTAACAATAAGATAATATATAGTCTTTTTAAAGGGAATGTTGAACCAAATAGAAATATTTTACAAGTAAGGATAAGGTATGGTGTAAATAAACCTGTAAAATCATATATAGGCATGTATTAATGACATTTGAATCCTATCTCTTAGTTTAGCTTATTTGAAATCCCTTTTAACCGTTACTTTGGTGATATGATTTTTACAATTGAAACTATTCAATATGGATAAAAATCAAGTTGATCTATTTTAATAAAGTTTCTTATGACATATATAAATATTTAATCCATTTTACAAGATTAAATTCCAGGAATTTTTTTTAAATTCTTTTAATATAATTATGAAAAATATAATGAAAAATAGTTTCAAAAAATATAATGTTTTAAGTATAAAAATGAAATTTTACCAAAATATTGTATAAAGTTTATTTCCATGGAAAATATTAGTTTATGTATAAAAAACAATATTTTTATTACTTTTAATGAAATCAAAAACCAAAAGGATAATTTTGAATATTTAATTAAATGAAAATGACTAAAAATTTTTTCTATTAAAATAAAATATATCTTAGGTTCCAAAAATTCAAGCATGGGGTTTCATATTCAACATAATTGTTTTAAAATATTTATGTTACTATTTAAAAAATTATTTAGTGGATATAAATTATCCACAAATTTTTATGTTACTATTATGACATAATGATGTCATAAAAGTTATGGAATTTTTAAAATAAATATTTTTTTACTATTCACATAAAAATCAATCATTCCAAAATATATATATGATATTCTCCCTAGGTTAATATTGAATTTTAGAACTCTAATATGAATTTTATTTCATAAAATTAAAATTATGGAAATTTTAATTTTATTATTTTAATAAAACATATATAATATATAATAAAAAATGTTCTAAAATGTCAAGGTGTTACATTATACCCCTTATAACAATTTTACTCTCAAAATTAAATTACACAAAAAAATAAGGACAATTCTAACCCATCATATCTTTGGGTTCACACATCTATTTTTGAAATTTACTGTTTTACCATAAAAAAATTTCTAAGTGAGTAAAATTATTCTATAACACCTTATCTCTTAATTCATGAATCACCACCATTTTTCACTCAGGATAATGATCATTATCAAGCAGTACAAACTTTGAGAGTAGTACATGTGATTGATCTTGCATGTACTTACTCATAAGAGATATAGAAAACATATCCAAAACTTGATAGTGGTTTGGGTGAAGTGTTAAAATACAAGTTACCATATAGATATGATCATGAATATGATAAGTATAAATATATCTAACTCTAAAAATCCAATTTTTTTTACAAATCTTATATCGTTATTCCAAGGATATATTTATAATAATTCCTTATCTCCATCTTCAATCTCTAGATCTCACCGATGATTTTTAGCATAAATTTTTTCATTGAATCTGAGTTGTCTTGATCTGTTGTTGAATGGTTACATACTTCTCTAAAATTTAATTAGATAGATTAGGTCACAAAAGCATACATACTATAACATGACCCCAAAGTATTGGATTTATGAATTTAATTCCATATAGATAATAGTAGTTGTCCATATGAATGCTTGAGTGAATGCTATTTTTGTGGGGAAATTAAACCAAAATAATGAGTGGATCCAAACAAATTATAATATATATGGATAATTCAATAAAAATATATTCTGGTGTTTTCATGTTCACCTCAAAATGGCCAACAATGTGAGGATTATATGTTGGCTAAAGCTCAATTTCTAATTACACTCTTTCTGTATAATTCTTCAGAACATTGAATTGATATCGAACACATATAGTTGAGAGTGGTATGGTATGAAATCTTATCTCTAAATGTATATCCTCAAAAGACAGTCAAGTGAAAAAAAAATTAATCATAGTAAGGGAATTTTCTGACTTATGATGGTTATGGAATGCATCCCAAATGGTATTATGGACTTTAGATTTATTAGAGTGTCCTATGTTGAAATATGTGGAGTCATTCTCGTATTTCTATATAGGTATGGGAAATTAGTGCATCATCACCTTAGACATGTAATGCTTATCTTAAAATTGATGACATACCACGAATCAATATACATATTCCACATTATTCTTATTCATATTATTTGATCATAATTTCTATTTTATATCTCTATAGATCTTTGTACATCCATAATGGATAGATATTGAATATCTATGTGAATCATACAATACCTCACTCATTAATTATAGCATTGAAGGGACACATACCCAATTTCTAAAACATTTCATTCCATCAGGATCAAGGTAGAAATATTTTAAAATACTTACCTAGTTTTGTAGCTCCATATTTTACTTATACACCTCCTTAATCATCAAATGAATAGATGATTGAAAATTAATTTAATTAAGATATGATTCATCCCCATTCCATATGATTTTGAGGCCCACACTATGAAAATCCCAAAGTATTGGATCTTTTTCAATTCTCATCATGGAAAACCAATCATTATACTTCTAACTCAGAGAACTGACCACATTATCCACCCTTATTGGATGATAATGTATTGTGAATTCATAATATTTAATCAAATCTAGTCATCTACTTTTGTTCATAATCAATTATTTAAACCTGAATATATATATCAATATTTTATGATTGGTATGTATCCATTATTTCAAAGAAAAACTTATCACTATCAGTTCCAATTAATTAGTCATTTAATTTTTCTCATGAATATTATTTTGTTGAATGTAATAGAAAACTACCACTAAATTATGCATGAGAAAACTTCTTGTTCCCTTTTTTTATGCATCACTATTTTTCAAAAGTTATTTTCCACTATTGGATAGTGTGATAACCGGTGCACTGAATGACCTTATCTTCAATTCCATGAACATTTCATCACATTAATTAGCCTAAAAGAACTTGGATCCATTCCAAATCATTTTGGTTATTTTATTTGATAACCCTGAGAAATTTTTAACAATGATTTGATAATATCACTTTTATTTATGAAAAAATAGATCTCTGTCATAATGGTTAGTCATGGCCATTGTCTGATAAATTTTTTCTTAGAAGAAACCATAAATATACCCTCTCTTGTAATGAAATGAACCAAGAATGACAAAGTCTGGGGAAAAAATTACACTTTATAAATTTGGAATAAAAATTACCCTTCCTAATGTTCTTATACACAATAATAAAATGATCTTAACCCTATTCCATATACTTGGAATAAATGAGAATGTCACCCATAAGGACTAACAAAAATAGATCAAGGTAATCTCTAAAGACCCTTTTAATTAGATTCATGAATATAGAGAGATAATTGGTAAGTCCAAATTTAATTATTATAAATTAAAGTGATCATACAATGTATAAAAGGATTTATCATGTACGTCCCCCCTTTAATCCTTAAAATATGATGCATAGATCTACTACCAATTTGAAATGTTTCAACCACTACACATGTAACAAACTTTCTTAAATTCAATGTATGTGATTTTTATAATTATAAAAAACCTCATTCAGCTTTTGGTTTATCATTAATTTGAGTGTTTAAGAGGATTGATTCTTCATAAAAGTGGATGAGAATCAATGGTTGGAGATTATTGTTATGTTACGACCATGAGGTGGTTGTAATCTACCACTGGTCAACTCTCGGACTCCAATGGATAAGTGATGGAGTAATTATAGTTGTGAATATTTTTTTAGACCCCACTTTCATGATAGTGGTGTGGGAAGAACATAGATTGTTCTTCCTAGCACACCATCCTTCTAGTATATAGTCATCAGACTACTAATGGTGATACAATGACCACATATTAGTGCCACCAATTAGCCAGTGAGGCCCACCAGATAACCAGTATTGCCTATCATGGAGAGTATTAAATGAACCCCATGATTTTCAATTAAAAATGATTTCAAAAATTGCTTATTACATATTTTTTTACCCTAAACCACTATTTTAAATTAGACACCTTTACCCTTGAAACTTAGCTTCTCCCACTAATCTCATCATGATTCATTAATGTTGGATCAATTTGATGATGCAAGAATGGTATATTTCCTTTAGATCTACACAAAATTCAACTTCTTACTAAAGTGAAATCCAAGAATATATGATAGATATATGGTGTATATTATAATTCAATGATGAAATATTCCTTTGTTTATAGATAAGTGATAGATCTACTATTTTACTGATGTTTTCTGTTCAGGTTGACATCTTATATCAATTATAGAAGTCTTATGGATATGTGTTTATAGATCATCTTACTAGAAATTTCCTTGATGGATGATTATTGAGAGAAATAAAATCTATTTATGATACTTTGGTATATTGGTAGTGTATTTTACATCTCAATGATATCCCTTTGGATGGATCATGATCTCTCATGAATGGTGAATGTTTCAAGGTATGTTCCATAAATCAATCACCATGATCCCTCTAGAGTAAGGATAGCTTGTAATGGAGATTACAATTCATGAAATGGTTTTCACATTTGTGTTTGGGTACTTTGAGAGGCCATGAAAAAGGCTAGGGAAGGAAGATGATGATGCGACATCTATATTCGAGTTTACGTGAGGTCTCTTGTGGAAGATGATGTTGCCCATATATCCAGTGGGGCATCTTCTATTTCACTTAAGGGGATTATTATGAGGATGAAAAATTTTAATGAGGCAATAGGTAGAGACAATAAAGGAATAAAGGTTAAATTGAATTCTCCCACAAGTGGTCTGAAGATCAATTCTGTAACGACCCAAAGTTTCATTAATGGAAAATCCCTCTTGATCCAGTTAAATGTTTCTTTATGAAAAATGTTTTTATAAGATGTCAACTTCTTTAGTTTTACGTTAAGATTTGTGACCGTTACTTTTTAGCCGTTGAGCAGTGATCATCTGAGTAGTATAAATATAAGGCTTTAACGAACCCATTTCTACTCAGACAAAGGAAGCGATGGCCTCATCCAGTATAATTGACCCTTACGAAGCCCATTTGTCAGAGCTCGGAAAAGAGGTGGCGTCTTTGGGATTTTCCCTTGACCAATCCCAAGATGAGCTTCATCAAGTCAAGCTCGAACATGATCATTTACGGGAAAAGTGGAAGTTGATTGAAATTACCACTCGAGCGATGTTATTCGAGCCGCCCCAAGAGTCTGTCACCATCGCGCACCTTACCCTTAGGTCTTATGCGGCTATTTTAAGGGGTTATGTAACAAATAAGTAGCACCATGTTCATGTACATTATTTTTGTATATAATAATGAATATAATTTCTAGTCATTTTTGATACATTGTAATTAGTTTTTAAAGTACTAATGGTGTTTTTAGTAATTATTTAATTAAGAATTATATTTTATTAAATTAAAGGATTTTTTTAATTAAATAATATTTTAATAAAATATTATTATTAATATTACATTAATTTTTATTAAATATAAATGATCTTATAATTTTATGAATGCAATTAAAATTTTTATTAAGGTTTGAAAGCCATTTCTGTCAAAACCCGTGAATTTTTATTATAAATGTCGGTTTTTAATTTAAAAGTGAAAATTCACATATTTAGAAAATTATTTAGATAAAATAAATATTATTTTTGGAATCAGGACGTCGAAATTATCCAATAGTGAATTTTTCGTAATTTTCTGAGACAGTCAAATTTTTGAGTAAAAATTAAATACCATTTAAATATGTAATGTGTTTTATGACATCATAATGACCCAATGGTGATGTAAAAAAATACCATAATACTTATGTTCGGCCAATATGTGTTTTATCATTAAAATAATGTGGTTTTGGGTTTGTTTTACTTACTTTTCAAATCATTAATGGAGCCCTCAAGACTTATTCAACACTTTGCCTTTTTAAATTAATTTCCATGGGAGTGTGACTCACCTCCACATAAGCAACCCTAATTTTTCAATAAGTTCGGACTTTGGCCTTGTAAAATATTTTTTTCCTCTTTCCTTTTCCAGAAACCATGGGAAAATACCATGGGATGGTTTGTGGTTTGGATTATTTTAATATAAGGGGTCCCAAACCTAAATAATAAAGAATTCCCTCACATTTCCTATATAAACCCACCCAAGCTCCCACTTCCTCCTCACTCAAAGCCCTTGGAGTTCGTCCAACCTCTGCCCTACTCTCTCTAGAATCCTCCCAAGGTGCCCCAAGCTCCCAAGAAGCCTCTCACAAGCCTCTCTCTAGCTTTTGGAAGCACACTTCCAAGTAAGTGTTTTTTTCTTCCTTTCTCATTTTTGTCAATTTTATTTAAGTTGTATTTCCCTTTTAATTTCAATTATGAATGTTGGGGTATGGTTTCTCACCTCTCCCATACTTCCCTCTTATTGTGTGAATGATGGGAGACCCCTTTCTCTCTCATTAAATGCCTCCCATGTACACCCGTTACTATGCCGAAATTCCGAAAGGAACTTCTCTCTCTTCTTTTACATTCAAGCAATACTTTTGTATCATGAATTTAAATTCCATTTCAATTGTTGGGACAAGTATATATATGACATCCTTACTGTCCATTACATGTAAATATGATTAGGAACCCCTTTATCTCTCATCAAACTTTTTTTTTATGAATTCTTATGTCACGCCGTTACGCTGCCGAAATCGCACCGATTTTCTAAGCCAATGTCATTGTGTAGTGAATACCATGCCCATTTCTCCATCAAGGGTATTCAACTTTATGCACATTTACTAATTGATTATAAAGTTTCATGTATTAATTCCACATTCCTTTATCGTGGAATAAATGATTATGTTTTATGAATCCATGTTTTATGATCCATGTGGCACACTTATGCATGAAATGAAATGTTTAAGAAGGGTGCGCCCTTTATAGCGCTCCAATGCATTGGGTAAAGTATAGTATCATGATACACCATGTGCAATGGGTGTTTACTCATGCTAATTAAAGTGCAACGAGGGTTTACTCATGCTTCAAGTGCAATGAGCGTTTACTCATGCTCCATGTGTAATGAGCCTTGGCTCATGCTAATTCAATGTTAAGTGTTGTTGCCACATTTCCATGTTATGGTTATCATGCTTTATCATGCCTTTATGTTCATGTTTCTCTTATGATCTACTGATATTCCTATTGCCTAACATGTATTGTACTCCTCATGTTATTCATTGTGTACTCCCTTACTGGGCTTTATAGCTCACCCTTTTCTTATGCATGTCCTCAGGTTATCCCATGCAATGCTAAGTACGAAGGAATGTAGTGGTCATGTAAAGGAAGTTTTCAATAAAGATGTTGTATTTCAAGTTTAAAGTTTTTATGTAATGATCATAAGCCCCAAAGACACTAAACCTCTCGATCTTCTTTGTTGTATCAAGTGAAGTTTTATGTAATAAAGCATGCTTAAGTTGTATTAAAAAGCAGGGTTGTCATAGTTGGTATCAAAGGATAGGTTTAGTTATTTTTGGGATTAGGAAACCCTAGTAAAGCCTTAGATACAAGACTAAGTATAATAAAAACATCCCTAAGTTTTGGTAAATACTAAGTAAGTGGTTTATCAAACAAATACATCCCTGTCTGGATATGAGTAGGTAGAGGCAGCTCTGGCACAGATGTATCCTAGGGGTAAAACCCGAAAACACCGCTTAGAGCTAGACTCGAACAGGAACTGGTGCACGACAACGGGCCTTGCTGCACTCTTGGTTACGACACTCCCGAGGGATATGATTTGATAAGTTCACAATCTTAGTATAAACCCTTATTAAGGGAAAAATGCCCCTAAGATTATATGTTAGAAGGAAGATCATGAAAATCCTGGATTGAATCCTATAGACTCACGAGTTAAAGAGATTAAAGTTTATTTATAAGTCATAAAACTTTTGTCTTTGGATTACCCTTTATGTGTTACCCCTAACTTTCCTTTTATTCCAGCCAATGGCCGGTAATAGGAGAACTCGAGCTAACAACCATTGTGAAGATCAGTGTGATGATTGTACTTATGAGATGCCCAATCCAATGGGAGCGGGAATCGCGAACTTTGTCATGCTTCTCTCTCAGCTAACTCAAGTTTTGAATAGAAACACTGGTCAAGAGGAACGTTCAACCCCCCCTAAGAAAGAACAAGTCGCTATTGAAAGTTTCATGAGACAGAGGCCTCCTACTTTTAGTGGATCATCCGATCCCATGATCGCTGAACAATGGATCAACTCCATTGAAAAGATATTCTCCATCCTCCAATGCTCTGAAAAAGAGAAGGTCCTCCTGGCGGCTTATCGTATGGAGGGTGAAGCTAATCAATGGTGGACCTTGATCAAAAATACGAAGCCTGAGGAGGAGATCGAGGCTTTGGAATGGAAGGAATTACAGAAGATATTTTTCGATAAATATTTTCCACGCACCCTCCGTCTTAAGATGGAAAGGGACTTCCTTTACCTCAAACAAAAAGATGAAAAATATGTGGGAGCGTACGAGGCAAACTTCACAAGGCTTGCGCGATACGCTTCCGGCTTTGTCGTTACCCCCGAATGCAAGGTTGACCGCTTCTTTGGTGGGCTGAAGCCTAGCTTGCGGAAAGCATTAGCGATCCGTGACTTCGACAGCTATGAGGAAATTGTCCGAGGTGCCCTCAAGGTTGAAATGGAGATAGGAGAATCACATGGGTATCATGGGGACAAGAAGCGTAAGGTGGACTTCAATGCTGGTGGTCCGATGGATAAATCCAACGGCGCTAAGAAATTCCAGCACCCCACTTGCCAAAAGTGTGGAAAGAAGCACCCTAGAAATTGCCTTAGGGGGACAAGAAAATGCTTCAAGTGTGGAAGAGAAGGGCACCTAGCTGTTAACTGTTAGCAAGAAGGACCCGCGGCTACGACAGAGGAGAGGAACACTCCGTTCGAACCTCAACGCGTTGTTCAATGCGACAAATGCAAAGAACCGGGTCATTTTGCAAATCAGTTCCCTAATCCAAGGGTTATCGGAGGCAACCAGCAACCTCCAAGACAGCAAGGAAGAACCTTTTCCATCACTTCTACCGAAGTGAACCCCGACAACGAAGTGGTGACAGGTACGCTAGTTATTCATTCAAGAATAGCGAACGTACTTTTTGATTCAGGTTCTACGCATTCTTTTATATCTCTAATGTTTAGTAGAACAATCACAGCACCACCAAAAATCCTGGAAGTAAAGATGTCGGTGAGTACGGAAAATGGGGCAATCATTGCATCCCATGAGTATAAGTACTCCCCTATTATAATCTGTGGATTGAATTTCCCGGCGAACCTCGTCATACTCCCTTTGGTGGAATTTGATGCAATTCTTGGCATGGATTGACTTTCCTTATATAGAGCCAACATAAATTGTCGGGAGAGGGAAATCACACTCCATATGGAGAATCGACCCCTGATTCTTTACAAGTGTCAGGAGGAAGATTAATCTCCTTTAGCTCCATCATCTCAAGAATGGATATTACTGCCTTATGAGCACGCATATCTGGATCAGATGATTGAGTCTAAGGAAGAAACCACCCTTGAAGAAATGCCTATTGTGAGGGAATTCGCTGAAGTATTTCCCGAGGAACTTCCTGGTCTTCCTCCAAGAAGAGATGTTTAGTTCTCAATTGAACTTATACCTGGGGCGCTACCAATATCCAAGACTCCATATAGAATGGCTGTTGTTGAGCTTGAAGAGCTGAAGAAACAACTACAGGAGAATCTGGATAAAGGGTTTATACGCCCAAGTGCATCACCATGGGGTGCACCAGTCCTCTTCGTCAAGAAGAAGGATGGGTCAATGCGGCTTTGCATCGATTATCGTGAACTTAACAAAATCACGATAAAGAACAAGTATCCTCTCCCAAGAATCGATGAATTGTTTGATCAGCTGCGTGGAGCACAATACTTCTCCAAGGTGGACTTGCGGTCAGGATATTATCAAGTAAGGGTGAAGAAGGAAGATATCCCCAAGACTGCTTTTCGTACAAGGTACGGGCACTATGAATTCATAGTAATGCCTTTTGGACTCACCAATGCTCCAGCAATATTCATGGACTTGATGAATAGAGTCTTTAGAGATTACCTAGACAAATTTGTGGTAGTCTTTATAGATGATATTCTAATATACTCCAAAACCAAGGAGGACCATGAGGAGCATTTAAGAACTGTACTGGAGACTTTGCGCAAGGAGAAGCTCTATGCCAAGTACAGCAAGTGTGAGTTATGGTTGAAGGAATTCTCATTCTTGGGCCATATCATCACAAGCAATGGAATATCTGTGGACCCCTCCAAAACAGATGCAATTGAGGGATGGCCGAGGCCAACATCGGTAACTGATATCCGTAGCTTCTTGGGGTTAGCTGGATATTATCGACGATTTGTGAGAAATTTCTCACGATTGTCCAACCCTCTTACCAAGCTATCTCGAAAGGGAGTAAAGTTTTCGTGGAGTGATGAATGCGAAGAAAGCTTCAAGGAGTTGAAAAGGAGGCTTATCACTGCACCCGTGCTCACTTTACCCACAAGTGGGGAGATTTTTGTGGTATTCAGTGATGCTTTGAAGAAGGGATTAGGATGTTTGCTGATGCAGAATGATAAAGTGATATCCTATGCCTCAAGGCAGTTGAAAATCCATGAGAAAAACTATCCAACGCATGATCTGGAGTTGGCGGCGGTGATCTTTGCCTTGAAAATCTGGCGGCATTATCTCTATGGAGAGAAATGTGAGATATATACTGACCACAAGAGTCTTAAATATATATTCACACAGAAAGAGCTTAATATGCGCCAGAGAAGATGGATATATCTCATCAAGGATTATGACTGTTCAATACATTACCACCCTGGGAAAGCGAACAAGGTGGCAGATGCCCTAAGTAGAAAGGATCCAACTATTCTATCAATGATGAGAATTGAGAAGGATCCAATCTTCTTAGACTTGATGAAGATGGACGTGGGAATCATAAAGAAGGGAACATCATCAATCCTTTCACAAATGATTTCTCAACCATCTCTTTTGGAAAGGATAAAGGATGCTCAAAAGGATGATGCAGGAATCCAAGAAAAAGTGGAAGCTATCAAAAAGGGAAAATCCTCAGAGTTTAATGTTAATGAAGAAGGAATTGTGCGGTTTGGGAAAAGACTATGTGTTCCATCAAGTTCGGATCTGAAGAAGAAACTTTTGGATGATGCACATAGTTCAAATTTCTCTATTCACCCAGGGAGCACAAAGATGTATTGAGATCTCCGAGAAAACTTTTGGTGGGATAATATGAAGAAGGAGATCGCTGAATATACATCAAAGTGTCTGGTGTGTCAGCAAGTGAAGGCAGAGAGGCAGAAGTCTAAGGGGATGATGCAACCATTTCCCATACCAGAATGGAAATGGGAGAACATCACCATGGAGTTCGTCACTGGACTTCCAAGGACATCCAAAGGCAATAATGAAATCTGGGTTGTTGTGGATCGTCTTACAAAGACTGCACACTTCATTTCTATTCGAGAGGATTTCTCTTTGGATCAAGTGGCACAGATATATATCAGGGAAGTGGTACGGTTGCATGGAGTACCACTATCTATTGTGTCTGACCAAGATCCAAGATTTACCTCTAAGTTTTGGAAGAGTCTTCAACATGCTCTGAATACTGAACTGAACTTCAGTACGGCCTATCATCCTCAAACTGATGGCCAATCCGAGTGGAATATCCAAACACTTGAGGATATGTTGAGAGCGTGCTCAATGGACTTTAAAGGAGGATGGGATCAACATCTTCCTCTAGTTGAGTTCTCTTATAATAATAGTTTCCACTCGAGCATCCAAATGGAACCATATGAAGCCCTGTATGGGAAAAGGTGTAGAACACCGGCATGTTGGGATGAGGTCAGTGAACGTAAGCTGCTTGGACCAGAAATGGTCGAAGAAATGGTAGAGAAGGTGAAAACCATTCAGCAGCATATCAAGGCAGCCCAAAGTCGACAGAAGAGTTATGCAGATAATCGTCAACGAGACCTTGAGTTTAAATTCGGAGACATGGTGTTTTTACGCATATCTTCGTGGAATAAGGTCATGAGGTTTGGAAAGAAAGGGAAGTTAAGTCCAAGGTACATCGGCCCCTTCGAGATTCTTGATCATGTTGGGGCTGTGGCCTATCGACTAGAACTTCCAACTACTATGGCCAAGGTGCATGATGTCTTCCATGTATCCCTCTTAAGGAAGTAAATACCAGATCCTTCACATGTACTCTCTTCCGAGGTGGTAAAATTAGAAGACGATCATTCTTATGAGGAGCAACCAGTGAAGATCTTAGATCATAGAGAAAAAGTTCTATGAAATAAGACAATTCCCCTAGTCAAGGTGTTGTGGAGAAACCACAAGTTTGAAGAAGTAACTTGGGAGTCAGAAGATATGATGAAGCTAAGTTACCCACATTTGGTTTAGTGTGGGAAAAGGAAAATTTCGAGGGTGAAATTTCTTAAGGGGGAATGTTGTAACGACCCAAAGTTTCATTAATGGAAAATCCCTCTTGATCCAGTTAAATGTTTCTTTATGAAAAATGTTTTTATAAGATGTCAACTTCTTTAGTTTTACGTTAAGATTTGTGACCGTTACTTTTTAGCCGTTGAGTAGTGATCATCTGAGTAGTATAAATATAAGGCTTTAACGAACCCATTTCTACTCAGACAAAGGAAGCGATGGCCTCATCCAGTAGAATTTCCCCTTAGGAAGCCCATTTGTCAGAGCTCGGAAAAGAGGTGGTGTCTTTGGGATTTTCCCTTGACCAAGACCAAGCTGAGCTTCATCAAGTCAAGCTCGAACGTGATCGTTTACGGGAAAAGTGGAAGTTGATTGAAATTACCACTCGAGCGATGTTATCCGAGCTGCCCCAAGAGTCTGTCACCATCGCGCACCTTACCCTTAGGTCTTATGTGGCTATTTTAAGGGGTTATGTAACAAATAAGTAGCACCATGTTCATGTACATTATTTTTGTATATAATAATGAATATAATTTCTAGTCATTTTTGATACATTGTAATTAGTTTTTAAAGTACAAATGGTGTTTTTAGTTATTATTTAATTAAGAATTATATTTTATTAAATTAAAGGATTTTTTGAATTAAATAATATTTTAATAAAATATTATTATTAATATTACATTAATTTTTATTAAATATAAATGATCTTATAATTTTTTGAATGCAATTAAATTTTTTATTAAGGTTTGAAAGCCATTTCTGTCAAAACCCGTGAATTTTTTTATAAATGTCGGTTTTTATTTTAAAAGTGAAAATTCACATATTTAGAAAATTATTTAGATAAAATAAATATTATTTTTGGAATCAGGATGTCGAAATTATCCAACAGTGAATTTTTCATAATTTTCTGAGACAGTCAAATTTTTGAGTAAAAATTAAATACCATTTAAATATATAATGTGTTTTATGACATCATAATGACCCAATGGTGATGTAATAAACTACCATAATCCTTATGTTCGGCCAATATTTGTTTTATCATTAAAATAATGAGGTTTTGGGTTTGTTTGAATTACTTTTCAAAGCATTAATGGAGCCCTCAAGACTTATTCAACACTTTGCCTTTTTAAATTAATTTCCATGGGAGTATGACTCACCTCCACATAAGCAACCCTAATTTTTTAATACGTTCGGACCTTGGCCTTGTAAAATATTGTTTTACTCTTTCCTTTTCCAGAAACCATGGGAAAATACCATGAGATGGTTTGTGGTTTGGATTATTTTAATATAAGCGGTCCCAAACCTAAATAATAAAGAATTCCCTCACCTTTCCTATATAACCCCACCCAAGCTCCCACTTCCTCCTCACTCAAAGCCCTTGGAGTTCGTCCAACCTCTTCCCTACTCTCTCTATAATCCTCCCAAGGTGCCCCAAGCTCCCAAGAAGCCTCTCACAAGCCTCTCTCTAGCCTTTGGAAGCACACTTCCAAGTAAGGGTTTTTTTCTTCCTTTCTCATTTTTGTCAATTTTCTTTAAGTTGTATTTACCTTTTAATTTAAATTATGAATGTTGGGGTATGGTTTCACACCTCTCCCATACTGCCCTCTTATTTTTTTAATGATGGGAGACCCCTTTATCTCTCATTAAATGCCTCCCATGTACACCCGTTACTATTCCGAAATTCCGAAAGGAACTTCTCTCTCTTCTTTTACATTCAAGCAATACTTTTGTATCATGAATTTAAATTCCATTTCAATTGTTGGGACATGTATATATATGACATCCTTACTTTCCATTACATGTAAATATGATGAGGAACCCCTTTCTCTCTCATCAAACTTTTTTTATGAATTCTTATGTCACGCCGTTACGCTGCCGAAATCGCACCGATTTTCTAAGCCAATGTCATTGTGTAGTGAATACCATGCCCATTTCTCCATCAAGGGTATTCACCTTTATGAACATTTACTAATTGATTATAAAGTTTCATGTATGAATTCCACATTCCTTTATCGTGGAATAAATGATTATGTTTTATGAATCCATGTTTTATGATCCATGTGGCACACTTATGCATGAAATGAAATGTTTAAGAAGGGTGCGCCCTTTATAGCACTCCAATGCATTGGGTAAAGTATAGTATCATGATACGCCATGTGCAATGGGTGTTTACTCATGCTAATTAAAGTCTAACGAGGGTTTACTCGTGCTTCAAGTGCAATGAGCATTTACTCATGCTCCATGTGCAATGAGCCTTGGCTCATGCTAATTCAATATTAAGTGTTGTTGCCACATTTCTATGTTATGGTTATCATGCTTTATCATGCCTTTATGTTCATGTTTCTCTTATTTTCTACTGATATGCCTATTGCCTAACATGTATTGTACTCCTCATGTTATTCATTGTGTACTCCCTTACTGGGCTTTATAGCTCACCCTTTTCTTATGCATGTCCTCAGGTTATCTCATGCAATGATAAGTACGAAGGAATGTAGTGGTCATGTAAAGGAAGTTTTCAATAAATATGTTGTATTTCAAGTTTAAAGTTTTTATGTAATGATCCTAAGCCCCAAAGTCACTAAACCTCTCGATCTTCTTTGTTGTATCAAGTGAAGTTTTATGTAATAAATCATGCTTAAGTTGTATTAAAAAGCAGGGTTGTCATAAATTCCAATATATAATACATTCTAGGAGAGATTATTGAGTTTTCCTGGTGTGGGATAATAGGGGGTCAGTAGTTTTTGGCTTCTACACATACAATAGATTGAGAAATTTAATTGGAAAATATACAATAGATATGTTTAGTGGAGTCACATTAGACATTATCTACAATATTAATATTTCTATGGTGGAGTTAGAATCTAAAATTCATGTTTTATTTCTTCATGAAAACTATAGAATATCATGGTACCTAACCAACTTTATATGGTACTGTTGGATAATGACTGGCTAGAGTATTGAAGAGATACATACTTGGAGGGAAGGGAAATTTTTAGTGGAATTAGTGGAAATTAAAGGGTGTTAACATAAGATAAATATTTTTTATTATTGTATTGGGTGTTTATTGTGGATTGTAATCTAATTGGATGGGGTGAAACAATTTTTATTTATCATTTCCACCCCATGACCTGAAAGGTTTTCTTGGATAAACCATTATTTTTGAGTGAGTGAGTGGATTTATAGTTTCATGTACACTTGATACCACACAGATTCCATATATAATTTTTACAAGATTTGTAGTGCATGTTTATTATCATATATACTCAATGCCTAAATAATTATAAGTATAATATTAACTCAATACCTATTGGTTTCCCTATAGAATTTATTCTCGATGTCACGGCCCGACCCTACCCAGGCTCGAGCCGCAACTACCCCAAGTCCGCCTCTATAGGCCAGGGGCTGGCGACCAGCGCCGAAGGCACAAAAACTCAGGGAGGCCTTTGCCTAAGCACCTATACACACACACGCAACACACTCAATGCAATAGTGCAGAGTAAAAAGGAAAACAAAGGGCAACTGCTATAAATAAACCACAATGTGCATCGACCTCTAAAAGTATAAAGTAAAAGATGAAGGTAACAGAAAAATAAAAGGGGAAAAACACACGCCCAACCAGAAAAGGTGCCATAACCCGAAAACCGGTAAACAAAAGAAAAACAGCCAGAAGGGGTCCCCCACCTGAGACCTAACCAAGACCACCGCACGCAGTCCAAGCTCCTGAACTCCTAAGCTCCACTGAAGTCATGACCAACCTGTCCGTCGCCTGAAAGGGCACACCAAGTGCGGGCAAAGCCCAAGTAGGGGTGAGTATAAAAATACTCAGTAGGATACCCTGAAGGCTCGAGGGATCAACAAAGGAGGTACCGAAGGGTGATCAATAGAGTGAACAGAGAATAATAAAGGAATAAAACAGAGAGTGAAGTAAGGAGTACAGTAAAGAGTCCAGCTCAACCCAACAAGAGGAAAGAAGGCAGACTCGTCCAGACACAAGGAGCTGGAAATGGTGAGAAGATGAACTTCCCGTTGAGTCTTCGCTACCTATAGTAGGAGAGTAGACTCGTCCAACCATGAGAAGCTAGACATGGAAAGCACGTTGCATACCCTGCGCATCTTCGCCTCACCTGGAAGGAGAGTAACCAAACCCAAGAAGTGGGTACCAGAACAAGGTATATACAAATAAATATGCCCAAAAAGAAGCCCGAACAAGGTCGTAAGGGGATCTCCATCCCGTAGCTCATCCCAAGAAAAGAGTAGCCAACCATCCCAGAAGTAACACCATCGATGCCCAGTATCCCACAGGTCTTCCCCAAACTACAAGTCAAGGGCTCAATCACCGCACCTCGACACTATTCGCTTTGGGCGGCACTGACTCGCCCGCACGGTTTTAGGTCGCGTCACAAGGACGCGTCTCGGTGGGGGAAAGCGCTCCTCGTACTTGAGAGTTATGGGGGAACGTCAAACCACAACTCGTCACTGCCCCACAGTCAAGAGGTCTGCTCAAAGTCGACAGGCGACCCCCTGCCCAGCCCTGCTGGAGGGTCCCTGGAAGTCGACGGGTTCCCACTACAGGGAGACACGGAAAGTCGACGGGTGCCACACTACCTAGTCCCGTAACAGGGTAATCCACTGGAGGGATACCTGACTAAAGTCGGCGACGAGACCAATTCCCAACCCAACTGGAGGTAACCCGACATCGGGGACCACTTCCCAGCCCAGCTAGAGGTAAGCCCGACATCAGGGACCACTGCCCAGCCCAGCTGGAGGTAATCCTAGCATCGGGGACCACTGCCCACCCCGCTGGAGGTAAGCCCGGAATCGGGGACCACTGCCCAGCCCCGCTGGAGGTAAACCCGGAACTGCTCTGGCTATCCCTGCTGGATGGTATGGCTTGGTGAACACTGCTGTACTGGCCATCCCTACTGGATGGTAACCCACTGGCACCCTACCCGAAACAACCCCAACCCTGCTGGTAACAACCTCATCCCTGCTGGTAACAACCTCAGCCCTGCTGGAAACAACCTCAGCCCTGCTGGAAACAACATCCTGGGTAGAGTATCAGTGCCCGCGTAAAGTGTTGGTCACACAGAATCCACAAGAACTCTACTAGGGGTCACGAAAGAATGAGAGAAACTCCCCAGGCCTCTCAAGGCGATCACGCTCCAATCCGCTGAGTCACTGTCAAAGCGGACTGAGACAACTCATCCCAGAAAGTGGGAAAACACCCACGTAGTACGAGCACACGTAGTCGCAAACAGTGCCGCAGTCCGGTGAAGGGGCACGGTACTGAAACCCCTCACAGCTAAAGAAACAGAGGAAACGAACCATCTCTGTCGGCCAAACAATTGAGAACGAAGCAAGGGGGAGACCACTCAACCTTGCTAGTCAAACAAAAGAGCACCGGGCCAGGGGAAACTCCACCCAGTGGGTCAAACAAACGAGCACAGAGGGACCCTCTATGTCGTGAGAGGTCAAAGTTCGTAAAGTAGAACACGACACACACATGGGGCCCACCCAACGTGTGGCCCCAAGTCAACCCCAACTGAGCGCACAAACGTCCTCAGGTACAAACAACCACATGTACCTATAAGCGTTCCCGTATACTCCTAGAGTATACCACGCTCCAGCCCAAAGGCTATCGTGCACACGACACCCAACGTCAATGCGAAGGCATGGCGTAACAACTCCAAACTGCCACCTCAACGGCTGAGGCAAAGTCAACCACATATTATGAATCATTTACAACACTCTCCCAAGAGTGCGCGATCACACACCAAGGGTCCGCTACAAACATGGTAGAACGAACCACCACCTGAGCACCTTTCATGCTTCCACATTTAATAAGATCACGTATGAGGCTCTACACAACCAAACAGATCATACCATTGTAATCCTTGCGGAAAAACACGTGAGATAGACTACTTACTTGCCACAAACATATATCCGACAGAAAGGTCGCCAACACCGCCTCACACCTGAACGATGTCCCGTGATCCCGAGCCTCGGCCCCAAAAACAATCGGGCGCAACGCACCATTGCGATCCCCTCGGGAAAACACGTCAAAAGCTCTACTCACTTGAGTGCAACGGATATCCAGAGAAAAAGATACGTTCTGAATCCCCGCGCACGAGCGGTACCACGCGGGACCCGCACCCCCGTCCCGAAGTGCTACCAACGGATCGCACCATTGCGATCCTCTTGAAAAATTACACAAGATTCACTATTCACTTGTCCAAAACGGTCGCCCAGTGATAGAGATGGAAAAACACTGTCGACGCCTAAATTCCCCTCATGGGCCCCGCACCATTGTGTCAAATTAGAATGGGCGGATTGCACCATTGCAATCCCCTCGGAAAAACTTCCAGAAATGACTGCTTGCATGCCCCGAACGGACGTCCGATGAAAGAGTCGCGAAACGCTATACGCAGCTCGAAAGACGGGTGGTGGGGCCCACACCTCAACTCTGGATTTAATGCCCAAAACAACCCTGAAATGCTTCTCCCCAATGCCAGGGTCCCAACGCCACTGACATCGCTCAAAACGGACGTCAGACGCGTCCGTGCCGTCCAAAACAAGATCCCCGAAAAAACGTCAATTCACTTAAAGACGCGTCTCACCTCCGAGGCCCGTCGTTTCGGGAATTAAAAATTCCCCAAACCATCTCAAAAATACCGCCTTTCTGTTAGGTCCGTGCTGCTATAGACTTCACTCAAAATGGATGCCCGTAGCATAAAATACGGGAGTCTGAAAACTGAGGAGCATATCCCCTTGGGCTGGACCGGCCTGGGCCGGCCTGCGCTGGCCGGCCCGGCTCACATGGCCTGGCCCGCGGCTTGGTCGCGCGGGCCGGTGTTGGAGCCGTTCCACCGCTCAGCCGATTGGCTGAGGCCGGTCGCCATGCGACGACCCGCACGACGCGGGTCGTGTCTCCTCCACGGGGTCGCGCGCCGCGACCCCGGTTCTCCGTCGCGCTCCGGTGAGCGCCGCCTCACGCCGACGCCCAGCAAACCCGCCAGCGCCACTCGCCCCCGGCCTCACTTGGCCGCTCCACCTCGCCCCAAATCCAGCCTCGCCGCCATGCTAAATCCCTCGACGCCAAGCGCCCCGCTGCCGCGCCATCCGCCTTAGCCGCGCCGCCGCTCGAACCCGCCGGAAGCCGAAAACCCGCAAACTTCGGCGGATGATTGCGAATGCCACAGAGCTTGGAATTCGAACCCGAAAGATGCGTTGGAGAGGGAATAAACTCTAATACACATTCTTGGTCTTTTTTTGAAAATCCAACAGCAATTCGACAGGATTAAACGGGCTCAAAGTAGGTGCGGGGAAAATAAAATGAAAATGATAATCCTACCTCGTGGGACTAAGCCCGTCGCTTCGCCGTCAACCCGCCGGGGTGGCCGCGCCTCGCTGGAGTCACCTCACTAGAGCCGACTCGCCGGAGTGGTGGAGTATAGGGGAGAAACTCGATAGGAGGAGGGGGATATGAGGAGAAGTGAAGGGGGGGGGGTTAGGTTAATTAAATAAATAAATTAACTTAAACACCCTCCCGTGGACCCATTCCCAAAGTCCCGAAGAGGTCGGGATTAAGCCTCCCCTATGCTAAAATCCATGCTATGAGCACAAAGGTAGTCTCAGAATTTTAATCCGAGGCCCCGTTCAAAAGTTACAATGCCCACGCCCGAGGCTGCCAAATTACGAAAATGCCCATGGGGCCATTTTTCACAGACGGGCCACGCCCGCAAAACTTATACCCCTCCTTGGGTAAACGGCATGCTCCGAACTCAACGGTGCCCTCAATTTTCCAATACGAGCCACTGTTTAAGAGATACTTGAGTTTCACCATTAAATGAATAAATTAATTAATTAATTTATCCGTTTAACATTCCGAAAGCGAGTGAGGGGTCCAAACGTCCTGCGCCGACCAGTTTTATGTCGTTCCTAGGGTAAAAACCCCATTCTGGACCCATCTGACACTCAGATATCTGATCTGAAACACCGTTTAGAATTCATCGCATTTATTTTCCATTTTCAGGGTGAACGCACTGAAAATTTAATTCCGGACACTCTGGGGCTCGGAATCGCACGTCGTATGAAGGTGATGCTCTGGAATATCATGAAGAATATTCCAAAGTCTTCTACAGCAAAAACTGGGTTCTTACATCATTCTCTTTTTCAATATTTTTATCCCTGAAAAGAAAAACCAGGGAAAAACTCAGGGTACTCAGCCCGCACCCGGATCCTCCGTACCCAGAAGAACTTATGTACAACTCTTTACCACCGCACACAGACCAAAGTATTTGATTTGTTCACGCAAGGTCGTCCCTTGTCAAAGTCGTGCACCCACTCTAAACTTTGGTGTTAGGGCAAGGTGGTAGGGAACCTCGCCATCCCTTTTCACGGTTTCAAATGGCCCGAAGGCTCTCGGGGGTAGCTCACCTCCCCGACCAAACCCTTACGTCACACACCATGACTGGAATCACCGCCCTCACCTGGAACAAGGACCGATGATTCCCTCCTTCAGAATACCCATCTGGTGAAATACCCAAGGATATCTAGTCACGAAAGATTCCACAGTCGATGTCTCACAACCCATGCCCTCTTACATGCTCGAAAGCGAAGAGTCAACACCATCAACTACAAGAAAAGGACCCATGCCTTTTATCATACCAACACAGGGTTAAAACGACGCCCCGCGCCACCCTGGTAACACCTCAAGCAAGGAGCAGGGAGGAAAGAATTCCACACACAGAGTCTATCAATTCTACTGTAAGAAGTATAAGGGCTTTCGAGCGTACCTCTTATCACCTCATGCTCTGTAGGATCATAGGCATCCAAAGCTCGTGGCTATCTGTGGTCCCAACTGTCAACTCCCAGAGCCTGACGTGGGCCGCCTAGTGGTTACGAGAAGACCTCATAAAGTCGTCCCCCACTACCAGCTCCTCCCGCTCCTCTGCCCGCACCAGCTCTCTGTGTACTACTCCGATCACGACGCTACCTCCGTCGTGGTGGTGCATCTTCTGCCTGCCCGAAGCTCTCTGCATGCCTGGTCAGGCAGTCCCGTGCCAGGTGACCTCTCCCATCGCAAGAATAGCACCGACTCTCTCCGGTCTGCATTGGTACCCTCTGGCGCCACTGTGGTGTATGAACATGCCCCTGAGTCCGGTCATCAGGAAGCTACCTGCATTGAGGATCTGTTTGTCGATGACTGCTAGCTGCGACAGACGTCTCGGCTCCGACATTCCTGCTGCCACCACCAACTCTAGAACGTGACAGGAAGCCCTCTGCCACCAGTGCCTGCTCTTGTAACCCGATATATGTGGAAATGCCCAAGGGTACTATGAAATCACGAATCTCTCTTCAGAGACCCTGCTCGAACTTCCGCGCTCGGAGGTTGTCGTCATAGACCAAGTCCGGGTAAAAGCGTGCATGGTCTGCAAAACTAGCCGTGTACTCGGTCACCATCATTCCTCCCTGCCGAAACTGTAGGAGCTCCTAAATCCGAAAGGAGTGCAAGAAGGAGGGGAAACACTCCTCACAGAACAATGACTGAAAGCCGCCCACGAAAGAGATGACTCGTCATGAAACTGAGTCACCAGACTCCACCAACGCCAAGCTGATCCACAAAAAAGGCTGGCTGCTAAAGCCACTCTCTGATATGCTGGCATCTGAACAAGCCTGAAAAGGTAAACCACTGTCTCGAGCCAAACCTTTGCTGTCTGGGGGTCTAGCTCACCACTGAACCTCAGCGCTCTCTGCCTCTAGAACTCACGGAGCGCGCTCAACCTGCGCTGAAGCTCAATCTGCTCTGCTGAAACTGTCTGCTGCTCAACAGGTGGGGGTGCTGCTACCTGCCCACCTGGAGAAAGGGGCTCACATGATGGGTCCTGGACTGTGGCCTCGTAGGTCACATGTTCGTCGTCACAAACCAAAGCTGGTATACTGGCTGGCTGTCTTCGCGGAGACATCCTAAATTTTACCAAGGAGTGCTGCGGCCAGATGAGCATATATGTATATACCAACAACAACAACGATGGAAAGCTGACATAAGAAGGACAGTCAAAGACTCAATCCTATGTGATGCACAAACCAAATTTTCCCTGCAATAAATGTATCATCATGCAGAGTTGACAATCGGGTTATCAAGGTCCTGGTGAATACATACGTCGGTCGTCGCACCATCATTGGACTCCCTGGCCTGAGAGCCTCTCTCGAGACACGTTAACACTGTTGCCCTAAATCCCAACCAATTCCTCTTTTAGGGACATCCGTACAACGTCCCAAGGAATGAACCAGCTCTGATACTACTTTGTCACGACCCGAACCTACCCGAGCTCTAGCCGTAACTACCCCAAGCCCGCCTCCATAGGCCAGGGGATGACGACCAGCGCCGAAGGCACAACAACCCAGGGAGGCCATTTCCTAAGCACCTGTACACACACACGCATCACAGTCAATGAAAAAGTGCAGAGTAAAAATGAAAACAAAGGGAAACTACTATAAATAAACCACAATGTGCATCGACCTCTAAAAGTACAAAGTATAAGCTGAAGGTAACTGAAAAAGAGAAGGCAAAAAACACGCGCCCAACCAGAAAAGGTGCTACCACCCAACAACAGGTAAAAAAAAGAAAAACAACCGGAAGGGTTCCCCCACCTGGGAACTAACCACGACCACCACACACGGTCCAAGCTCCTGAACTCCTAAGCTCCACTAAAGTCACGACCAACCTGTCTGTCGCCTGCAAGGGCACACCAAGTGCGGGCAAAGCCCAAGCAGGGGTGAGTATAAAAATACTCAGTAGGATACCCCGAAGGCTCGAGGGAGCAACAAAGGAGGTACCAAAGGGTGAGCAGGAGAGAAAACAGAGAATAGTAAAGGAATACAATAGAGAATGAAGTAAGGAGTACAGTAAAGAGTCCAGCTCAACCCAACAAGAGGAAAGAAGGTAGACTCATCCAGAAAAAAGTTGCTGGAAATGGTGAGAAGATGAACTTCCCGTCGAGTCTTCGCTACCTATAGTAGGAGTGTAGAATCGTCCAACCACAAGAAGCTAGACACAGAAAGCACGTGGCATACCCCGTACGTCTTCGCCTCACCTGGAAGGAGAGTAACCAAACCCACGAAGTGGGTACCAGAACAAGGTATATACAAATACATATGCTCAAAAAGTAGCCCGAAAAAGGTCATAAGGGGATCTCCATCCCGTAGCTCAGCCCAAGAAAAGAGTAGACAACAGTCCCAGAAGTAACACCATCGATGCCCAACATCCCACACTTCTGCCCCGAACTACAAGTCATGGGATCAATCACCGCACCTCGACAATATCCGCTTTGGGCAACACTAACTCGCCCGCACAGTTTTAGGTTGTGTCACAAGGACGTGTCTCAGTGGAGGAAAGCGCTCCTCGTACTTGAGAGTTCTGGGGTAACGTCAAACCACAACTCGTCACTACCCCACAGTCGAGAGGTCTGCTCAAAGTCGATAGGCGACCCCCTACCCAGCCCTGCTGGAGGGTCCCTGGAAGTCGACGGGTTCCCACTACAGGGAGACCCGGAAAGTCGATGGGTGCCACACTGCCCAGTCCCGTAACAGGGTAATCCACTGGAGGGAGACCCGGCTAAATTCGGCGACGGGACCACTGCCCAGCCCAGCTGGAGGTAACCCGACATCGGGGACCACTACCCAGCCCATCTGGAGGTAAGCCCGACATCTGGGACCACTGCCCAGCCTAGATGGAGGTAAGCCCGACATCGGGGACCACTGCCCAACCTCATTGGAGGTAAGCCCAACATTGGGGACCACTGCCCAGCCCCACTGGAGGTAAACCTGGAACTGCTCTGGCTATCCATGCTAGATGGTACTGCTCGGTTAACACCGCTGTACTGGCCATAACTGCAGGATGGTAACCCACTAGTGCCCTACTCGAAACAACCTCAGCCCTGCTTGTGACAACCTCAGCACTACTGGAAACAACCTCAGCCCTGCTAGAAACAACCTCAGCCCTGCTGGAAACGACCTCCTGTGTAGAGGATTGGTGCCCGCGTAAAGTGTTGGTCACAACGAATCCACAAGAACTCTACCAGGGGTCACGAATGAACGGGAGAAACTCCCCAGGCCTCTAAAGGCGATCACGCTCCAATCTGCTGAGTCACTGTCGAAGCGGACTGAGACAACTCATCCCAGAAAGTGGGAAAACACCCACACAGTACGAGCACACGTAGTCGCAAACGGTGCCGTAGTCCGGTGAAAGGTCACGGTACTGAAACCCCTCACAGCTGAAGAAACAGAGGAAACAAACCATCTCTGTCAGCCAAAACATCGAGAACGAAATGAGGGGGAGACCACTCAACCCTGCTGGTCAAACAAAAGAGCACCGGGCCAGGGGAAACTCCACCCTGCTGGTCAAACAAACGAGCACAGAGGGACCCTCTACGTCACGAGAGGTCAAAGTCTGTGAATCACAACACGAAACACGCATGGGGACCACACGGCGTGTGGGCCCAAGTCAACACCAACTGAGTGAAAAAACATCCTTAGGTACAAACAACCACATGTAACTCTAAGCATTCCCGTATACTCCTAGAGTATATCACGTTCCAGCCCAAAGGCTATCGTGCACACGACACCCAATGTCAACGCGAAGGCATGACGTAACAACTCCAACCTGCCACCTCAACGGCTGAGGCACAATCAACCACATCTTATGAATCATTTCCAACACTCTCCCAAGAGTGCGCGATCACACGCCAAGGGTCCGCTACAAACATGGTAGGACGAACCACCACCGGAGCACCTTTCATGCTTCCACATTTAATAAGATCACGTATGAGGATCTTCACAACCAAACGGATCATACCATTGTAATCCTTGCAGAAAAAAACGTGAGATAGACTACTTACTCGCCACAAACGGATATCCAACAGAAAGGTCGCCAACACCGCCTCACGCCCGAACGACGTCCCGTGATCCCGAGCCTCGTCCCCGAAAACAATCGGGCATAATGCACCATTGCGATCCCCTCGGGAAAACACGTCAAAAGCACTACTCACTTGAGTGCAACAAATATCCGGAGAAAAAGATACGTTCCGGATCCCTGCGCACGAGCGGTACCACGCGGGACCCACACCCTGGTCCCGAAGCGCTTCCAACGGATCGCACCGTTGCGATCCTCTAGAAAAAGTACACAAGATGGACTATTCACTTGTCCAAAACGGTCTCCTGGTGATAAAGATGGAAAAACACCGTCGATGCCCAAACGACCCTCGTGGGCCCCGAACCATTGTGCCGAATTAGAATGGCCGGATTGCACCATTGCAATCCCCTCAGAAAAACATCTAGGAACGACTACTTGCACGCCCCGAATGGACGTCCGATGAAATAGTCGTGAAACGCTGCACACAGCTCGAAAGACGGGCCGTGGGGCCCACGCCTCAACTCTGGATTTACCACCCGAAACCACCCTAGAAATCTTCGCCCCGGCGCCAGGATCCCAACGCCACTGACAGCGCTCAAAACGGAAGTCAGACACGTCCGCGCCGTCCAAAACAAGATCCCCGAAAAAACGTCAATTCACTTAAAGACGCGTATCACCTCCGAGGCCCCTTGTTTTGAGAATTAAAAATTCCCAAAACCATCTCACAAAGACCGCCTTGCTGTTAGGTCTGCGCTGCCGTAGACGGAACTCAAAAGGGATGCCCGTAGCGAAAAATACGGGCCTCCGAATACTAAGGGGCATAACCCCTTAGGCTGGACCAGCCTGGACCGGCCGGTCCGCCCGGCCGGGGCCGGCCAGCGCTGGCCGGCCCAGCTCACATGGCCTGGCCCGCGGATGGGCCGCGTGGGCCAGCGGTGGACCCGGTCCACCGCTCGGCCGACCGGCTGAGGCCGGTCGCCGCGCGATGACCCGCACGACGAGGGTCGTGTCTCCTCCGCGGGGTCGCGTGCTGCGACCCCGGTTCTCCGTCGCGCTCCGGTGATCACCGCCTCCCGCCGACGCCTAGAAAACCTGCCAGCGCTGCATGCCCCCGGCCTCGCCTGGCCGCTCCACCTCGCCCTGAAGCCAGCCTCGCTGCCCTGCTAAAGCCCTCGACGCCAAGCGCCCTGCTGCCGCGCCATCCGCCTTAGCCGCGCCGCCGCTCGAACCCGCCGAAAACAGAAAACCCGCAAACTTCGACGGATGATTGCGGACGCCATGAAGCTCGGAATTCGAATACGAAAGATGTGTTGGAATGGGAATAAACTATAATACGTATTAATGGGATTGTTTCAAAAATCCAAGAGCAATTAGACAGGATTAAATGTGCTCAAAGTAGGTACTGGGAGAATAAAACGAAAATGATAATCCTACCTCATGGGACTAAGCCCGTCGCTTCGCTGTCAACCCACCGGGGTGGCTGTGCCTCGCCGGAGTCACCTCACCGGAGCCACCTCGCCAGAGTGGAGGAGGATAAGGGATAATCTCTACAGGGGGAGGGGGAAATGATGAGAAGTGAAGGGGGGGGGGGGGGGTTAGGTTAATTAAATAAATTAATTAACTTAAACACCCTCCCACGACCCCGTACCCGAACTCCCGACGAGGTCAGGATTAAGCCACCCCTAAGCTAAAATCCACGTTCTGAGTGAAAAGGAGGTCTCAGAAGTTTAATCCGAGGCCCCGTTCAATAGTTACAATGCCCACGCCCGAGGCTTCCAAATTACAAAAACACCCCTAGGGCCATTTTTCACAGACGGGCCGCGCCCGTGAATCTTACACCCCTCCTAGGGTAAACAGAATGCTCTGAACTCAACGGTGCCCTCAGTTTTCCAATCCGAGCCACCGTTTAATAGATACTTGAGTTTCACCATTAAACGTATAAATTAATTAATTAATTTATCTGTTTAACGTTCCGAATGCGAGCGGGGGTCCAAACGTCCCGCGCCGACCAGTTTTATGTCGTTCTTAGGGTAAAGACCCCATTCCGGACCCATCCATACACTCATATCTCTGATCTGAAATACCATTTAGAAGTTATCACATTTATTTGGCGTTTTCAGCGTGAACGCACTGAAAATTTAATTCCGGCCACTCTGGGGATCAGAATTGCACGCCGTCTGAAGGTGCTGCTCTGGAATATCATCAAGAATATTCCAAAGTCTTCCTCAGCAAAAACTGTGTTCTTACACTCGATTCCTTCTGGACGTAGAGTAAAATTTTCACCATCATTGTATATAGTTCTTGATCAATTCTGAAATCATTAATTACCCTTCCAACATGGATAAAAATAAGGGACGATTGAGGCTTTTGGTGTATTGGTTAGGATAGAGACACTCGATGTATGCTGGTTTATTGTTTCTTTTGTATTTTTATTATCATTTAATACACATGTTAAACTTTTAAACATATGTTAAGGTCACATTGGTGGTGTCCAATTTGTTTTGTTACAATCACCATGTGTAAGAATCTTAATGAACATGCAAATATATTATACAAGAATCTATGATAGGGTAAGGGGACAGGGTAGATCCTTGAACTGAGAAGCCTGGAGATAATAGAAGAACAAGAACATTCTTCAAACGATCCCACAATGTTGCCTTATTCATCTAATTTCCCCTCATACTGTGGATTTTCTTACCAAATTAGGATCCCAATTTAGTTATTTATATGACATGTGTGACATTTGATATTACATTACTCTAATTTATCTTCCACCTTGATTACCATGAGTTTTTTTAAAATTATTTTTATATTTTTGGTATGGTTATGATACTGAGGGTATAGTCTCTATATTGATGATGTTTGGACCCTCACTACTAGTTGGAAACCTCTTGCATATACAAAGGCACACATGAGGTTTTTTGGTTCTCTGAATCAGACCCGATGGTTTAGGTTAGGGAATTAAATTTTTTTTGATCAAACAAGTATTTAATATAAGAAAGATGATACATCTTCTAGAAAGTTATCATCTCATGTTCTCTATAATAAATTCAGAGTCACATTGAACCATACTTATTATTAATAAAAAAAGTAGGAACGCCCTATAATGATGAACCACTGTGTATAAATCCCACTTTTAGATTCTCCTGAAGTTTATTCTTTAATTGTTGTGACTCAATCTAGGTCATACTATAAAGATTGATTTAAATAGGCATAACATTAGGTATGGAATATATTAAAAAATAGAAATTTATTATTTGGGGGAAGATTATATAACTCATCCAGAAATACCAAAAAATATTCACGAACAATAGGTATATATTTAATTATGATTTTCTATAAAACCATTTGAGATAAACAAACCTTCATAAATAGGTAGTATGGCCAATATAATGGATATAATTTATATGAGATGTTCTTGTTCATCTTAAAATTGATAGATGATAATAGGTTTATTTGGAATATGAAACATGAATTATCTTCCTTGAAAGTTGATATGGGCTCTATATAAAGAGAGCCAATAAATTCCCAAAAACATATCAAATTCAATAATATGGAGAATAAAAATATTTTAAGGAAGTATTTTTCCATAAAAAATCTACCATGGATGAGCTATAGACTTGAGTAGTAATCATCATTCTATTAGAATCTTTCATTGATAATTCATTAAATTACCATTGAGGGAGTGATGTGATATAGTTAGATAATTATTTACATATAAAAGGATGGGAAGAACCAGAATCAAATATGAAATTTTTTTCTAGAGGGGTTGACATGTTTACCTTTCACCACTCTGTTCTTATGGACCGCTTTAGTAGTTTTGATTTCATAAGAATTACCTTTTTTCCTTTCTCTTATGAGGTTTTTAACATTGATTATAACTATTAACCATTAGATTCATGTAATGATTTGAATAATTCCCAGACTCCTTTAAATTATAGAATTGGAGTATGGGTGATGTATTTGGTTGATTTGTTTTCTCATTATTGATCTACCTATTCATGTCTCTCAGACATTCTTTTTCAAGATGTCCTCATTTTTCACACATAAAATATTTAACTATTCCATTATGGTAATTACCCATGTTTTATTACACATTTTTGGAATGAATAGAGAATGAATTTCATTCATATAATGGTATTATTATTATATTTTTCTTAAAATTAAATCTTCCCCTTCTTATTCCCAAAATAATGAGAATAATTGGAGTCTCGAGTCTCTATTTATACCTTAATAGCACATCAAATTATTTATTAATATCTATCAAACTATGTTATAGTCAATACCTTTTAGAGATTTCTCATTATGTTTGAAAGCCTAATTAATCCTAAAAATAAAATAAATTATATTATTTACTATTATACATTTTAAATATTCATATTTATCAATTATATGAATAAATTTACATAAAATTCCAACAGAAATGAATATTTCTACTTTAATATTTCTTTTCACGATATCAAATGATTTCATTTAAAAAGATATATTTTGGATTTAAAATTCATAATATGGAATTTATTTTGGGAATCATCACGTCAAATTATTGTTTATATTTTTTTCTTGTATTTTTTGGAAATTGTTTTTAGAAGTAATTATGAAAAATACAGGTTTTACAAATCTAATCATTTTTATGAGATTATCATGAAATAAAAATTACTTAAAAGTTTATGAATTTTTTTTTCAAGATAAAATTTATATTTAAAAATTAATAATATTAATTTATAAATTTAATATTCAACACAAAAAACTATGTTTGACATTTTATAAATCCAATTAAAATTTTTATTCAGATAAAAACTATTTTCGGTTACTCTATTTTAATTAATGAAACAAAAAAGTCAACTTTTATTTTGTTTTGATTTTAAATTTATATAATTATACTATGATTTATAATATTCTAATTAATTTAATGGGAATAAATATTATACATTATTGTTTTTGTAATATAATTTTTATACACAAAAAGGAAAATTTTAAAATAATATTTTTTATTATGTTTTGAATGAATAAATTGAAGGATTTTTTTTTGAATTTAGGAAATTAAATCATAGAAAATGGATTATATGTTTTGAAAAATTATTTTAAATTTTTTTAATGAGTTTAGTTTCAGTTTTTGTCACAATGAATAGTTACCCTGATAAAAGTTTGATTCTAGGGTAATGGCCGAACAAGTTAATGAGGTGGGATAAAATAATTGATTAAGATTAAAATATATAAATAAAATATCCAAATTTTATTTATTTAGGGGATTTAGATATTAACTTATCTTAGAATTTAAATTGGGATTTTTTATGGCCACTTTACTTGAGTAATACATTTATTACATTTTAACATTCATAATATTTACAACAACACCACATGCCTCACTTATAAATGGTAACGTTTTATCATTACTTATCTAACCCCTTTAAAGACTCTATACTGACCCATATTTACAGTAATAATTTCCAAATTTCATCCCCATATCCAAGAGGTCTTTCTATCCTCCAAATATCATTCCTAGAAGGCTTATTTTTAAGCCAAATGAATACATCCAAGGAGGAGTTATATGTTTTAACCAATTTATTTAAAGATTATTTATTCATTATTATCATTAAAATATATATTATTAACATCATAAAATAATTAAATAACTATATTCACTAAACTAAAAATATTATTATGAGTATTGGAAAACTCTTTTCTACCGCCTTTTCATCTTATGGGAAATAAAAAAATCACTGTTACATAAATATTAAATACCACCTCTTTGAAGCTATGAGTTTCATTTTTTATCCACAAATGAAAAGGTTGGAGTTAAATATAAATTAAATATATATATATATATATATATATATATTATTTTTATAAAAAAATTATTATTCTTTAGAAATAAAATATTATATATATTTTGACCCTCCCATTCATCCAAAAATGACATTGTCTCTTATTTTCACGTGTAAATTACCACCTCTATGAATTGATGTGATGCATTTTTCATTACATATCAAATGGATAGATATAAGTATGTATTTAGTGAATTAATATGATTTTTATAATGTTTTTATGATTATATAATGTTAAAAATTTATCTCATTTATTACCCATTCATCCATTACAAATATGAAAACATCGCTCGTGCGTAATAGAAAACTACCAAAACCATGACCAAAATATCTCATTTTTCATTAACTACATAAATGGATGGTTCATAAATAAAATTTAATTTATAACAATTATAATTTTAAAATGTTTTATATTGTGGAGATCATATAACCAATAAACACTTTGACCATAGTGAACACAACAACGTTGTTTAGGACCAAACAACCTTAAAAATTTTATGTAAAATAATTTAAACATGATAATGATTGTATTAAAAGAAATAATAATAAAAATTAATAAAGTTATTAATAATTAAAATTAATAATTTATTTTTTATATATGGGGTTTCAAATGTAAAAAATGAGTAAATGGATTTTTAAGAAAACATTATTTTAAAGATCTCCTTTCAGAATATTCTCCTCTATATCCATGTTAATTTTTTTTATTTAATTTTTTTATACGTGTAAAAAATGTTATTAAAGGTCATTTATAACCATTTTTGACTTTATTTATAATGTTTCCAGATTAAATATCATTAACATTTTCTATACTGGATACTTTCAAATAAATTTATAGATAGTGTAAAATAATAATTTTTATTTTTAAAAAATGAACCGCTTTGTCCCTCTATAATTGAAATTATTCATTATCTTGATTAGTCCAATATTATTTCATTATTTTTAATATAATATAATATTCTTATTCTTCTGGGTTTTTCTTTATTTTTAATTGTTCTTAACATTAAAGGTTATTTATTATTATTTTTATACGAAAAGGGAAAGTTATTTTTTAACGGTTAAGATGAGTTTTCAAGGGATTTATGATGGAAAAGAGAATTTTTATAATTAATTTTTCATGATATGGTACTTAAGAACTAGATATTTTGATTATTGGGCCTGTGATATAGTCCTCCAACACATTGGGTAATGATTTAGTCTTATGAAGTGAAAAAGGGGGAGATAACTAGGTAAGTTAATTATATAGAATTAACTAGTTTTTAGTTATTTTGATAGTAGTTAAACACAAGTAAAAAATGTATAGAATTTGATTTCAAATTTTTTATATATGTTTTTCAATTATTCATATTTTATTAATCGAAATATTTCATTTGGATAATATGGTATTAAATATATTAAGAGAGTAGGGTTTATTTTCAATAAAAAATAATTTTATAGGTTGTCATGTTTTCAACAGATTTCTTCATAGTTTTTCTATGATTTTATGAGTTTTAAAGTGTTCCCTTACAGAAAAATAATTTTTTAAATGAGTGAATAATTTTTTTAAATTAACAAATTTTATTGTGGAAAATTTATTCATTTTTAGGATTTTTCTTATTTTTCACAGGAGTAATAGGTTTTAATTATTTTTATTTATATTCTTATGATTTTTACTCTCATACCACATTTTAAAATATTTTTTATAGAAGTTAAGGGTGTGTATTAACTATATAAATTTCATTATTTCTAGTTTGATGAAGCATAATAAATGGAAATATTTTTCTTAAATGAAATAGGTGTGTAGATTTAAGAACACATTTTTCTAAAAAAAATGCACTGTGTATAAAAATTTCCATTTTTTTATGTAATGGTTTTATGATTTATCTAAATATATAATCATAAAAGATCAAGGGATGAAAATAGTTTGGAATCCTTGAAATTAAAAACATAAATATGAGTTTTATATTATTATGTGGAATTATTTTGGTAATTAGAGAAAGTGTTTATATATCTATAGAGGTTAGGGATATGTTACATGAAATATTCTAATTTATGGCTATATTATCATGAGATAAAATTTTGGGATTTTCATTTTTTCATATAAACCTATTTTTATTCTATAATTGTTATATTTAGAGCATATAGGGTGAATTTGGTCGGATAACATTAGGGTGATAATATTATTCTGAACTATATCCAGAAATGGTTGGAGTAAGAGGTGAATAGTCTGTAGCTATATTAAATAAATTTATGCATGAAATAATTGGTGTAACACTTTAATGAAAATATAAAAATTGTCAATAGTGTATTATTTTGATAATATCTCATTTCTTGATGCAACACCCTCTATTTTTTAGATCTTTGAACTCATTAAAATATTAATGGTTGACAAATTCATTGGAGAAGATATTTGATGTATTCAGATATTTAGAGCATTAGAAGGTAATTTATGATATTTACCATTTTTAATGTGATGTAGTTCAGTGGGTTAATTTAATTAAGAATAAAAAAGATAAAAATTAAATTTATTCCATAACAATACGGTCTTTAAGGATGATTTAATTGAGAAATATTTTTCAAAAGCTTTTTGACATTGAATGGAATGTAAATTCATGGAACTACATGAAAGGGATGAGGAATCAGTTACAACCTATGAAGAAAATGTAACAAGTATATATTGGTATGAATTGAATATAATTCATTATTATTAATGTTAAATTGATAAATTTTACATAGGTTTTAAACTAAGTTTGTGAAGATATTTTACAAATCCTAAATTTTAAAATGCGATGAGGAGAAAACATTCTAACATGTTTAAGTCATGAAAAATATTAAGAGGATGCAAATTATTTTCAAGGTAATGTTGTTAAAACCTATAAATTTCTAGAAATAAATTAATTATATGATTGATAAGAATTCATTTTTTTCTTTCATATTCCTCATTGGATTAAAAATAACATTCTATAACATTTATATCGAAAATGAAATAGTTTCATATAAATAAATTTCATTTCCATGTATAATGTATTTTTAAAAAAAATATTTTTATAATTTTCAATTTAAAAAATGTTATTTATTATATATAATCATTTCAAAAAAAAATTTATGATTTTTTTTAGATTTTTACAAATTAGTTGATTTTTGGGAAGTAATTCTGAAAAATCCTGATTTTACAAATTATGTAATTTTATGATATTATCATGATATAAGAAAGTGATTAAAGATATTAAAAAAATTTATATAGAAAAAATATATATATTTAAAAATTAATAAAATATTGAATTTATAAATCTATGATTACGATTTTAGAAATCCAAGTAACATTCTTTTCTTATAAAATCTATTTTTGGTTCTTCTCTATAAATAATGTTTTCACAAGTATAATTTTGGTTAGTTTTGGTTTTTTTATTAATATAATATTATATTTTAATTATAATAAGATTAATTACATGTTAATCAATATTATAATTTCTTTTTTTGTATAATCAGTCATTTTCTTAAAAATATAATTTCTCTAAAAAGAGTTCTTAGTTGCATTTTATCTACATAAATTAACATTCACTATTATGAATTTAGGATATATTATTAGATAAAATTGATTGAATATTTTTAATCATACTATCCAAATTTTTTAATGAGTTAAATTTCATTTTAAAACATAATTAATAGATTCCATTGTAAAAGTTTTTAACCATGGTAATAGTTAAAGGGCTAACAAGGGGTTAAACTTTGATATAAGGATCCAAATTTCATTAAAACTTGAATAAATTTGATTTTTTGAGTGTATTTAGATCATTAAAAATTTAATATTATAAATTTTCTATCATGTGATCCACTTTCCCTAAGAATGAAATTTATTATATTTTAATGTTCTTTATATTAATAAGGATTCCACTCCCCTCACTTATAAAATAACAACTCCACTTCTTAATTATAAATACCCATTGAGCAGTATAAATCAAAAAATATCTAAAAAATATCTTCCCAAATCTAAGAAACATGTTCTAGAGGTATTGGTCACACAAAATTATTAATCCAAGAAGTATTAAGGTATAATCGAAAGGATGATATCCATGGAGGATGTATATGTCATAATCAAATTCATTAATGTTTATTTCTTATTCTATCCCATTCAAAATTCTTATAAGCCTAAAAAATAATTACATAAGTATATAAATAATATAATATAATAATATTATTTTTATGTAAAAACTATTTTAATTCTCCTCTTCATCCTATGTGAAATGAAAACTTTGCTTATGCGTATGTGTAGAATAATTCCTCTATAAAGTGATACATTTTAATTAAATAAAAATATAACATGGTTGGTTATAAAGATGTACTTAATAGATATATATATATTTTATAACATAATTATTGTTGTATGAAGATAAAATATAATTTACCTTCTTACCCTCCCATTCGTTGGAATATGATAACATCGTTATACGAATGTCTGGACTAACACCTCCATGAAGCTATGTAATCTTTTTTTATTACCATCTACCCTGGATGTTCATAAAATGGATTTAAATAATAAATATTTTTTCTATAATAATAGTACTATTTTTTAAATGTAAATATTTATATTATTTATTTCTTTTTGATCCATTATAAAAATGAAAACATCACTCAAGCGTACATGAAGACTACCTCCCTTATGAATGAAATGTATCAATTTTCATTACCAGTTTATATTTATGGTTCTAAATTTTTTATAAAATTTATAAAAATTAAAATTATAACATTGTTAATATTATTTAGGTGATTTCAACATGACCCATTTTGAAATGGCTAGAACACCAAATCAATTATTGACCAAATAACTTTAAAACATCCAATATAAAATTAATCAATTTTTCATCTAAATGAAACATGATAATGATTGAATAAAAAATAATAATAATAAATTTAAAATATTGTTATTAGTAATATAAATTAATATTATTTTTTATTTATGGTTTAGGGAATCTATGATATTATTTAGGATAGAGTGTAAGTTATTTTAATTAAAATATTATTATGAAGTTTCAAATTGAAAATATCCTTATTCCAAATCCATGTTCTTAAAAAAGATTAAATAATGTTATTATTTATAATCCATTGGATGTTAAAGGTCATTGAAGTTTTTTTACTTTATTTACAATTGTTTGAAAATTATTTTTTTAACTTTTTCTAAAAGTGTCAATTTTTACTCTCTCTAGAAAAGTAAAGAAGAATATTTTTTATGTTTACCACATAAACTCCATTTCCTATGGTAATAAACATTATTATTTTATAACATCACTCTAAAAAAATTAATTTATATTAATATAATATCATATTCTAATTATGTAGGTATTTTTTAACAGTTCTAAAAAGAAATGGACATTTCTATTTATTTTTATATAATAATACAAATTCCATTACTTATATTTTTAAATGAGTTTTCAATTTTTTTATGATGAACAAGTGAATGATTATAAATACTTTTTTTAATGATATGATAATTTTGAATTTTATATAATGAAGGTTGATCCAAAAATATTTCCCTGTAATTCCTTAGGTAATGATTTAGACATTATAGGGGAAAATGAGGTATATAACTTGGTAGGTCACTCCTCTAAAATTTATTATATTTAATTTATTGAACAACATGTTAAAAATTAGTGAACACATGTTTGAATATGATTTCCTAAAGATTATACCTGATTTTATATACATTATATGAATATTAATGAAAATAAATGATTTTAAGAAGAAGGTACATGATAATTTTAAAGCGAATGTTTATTTTCAAGAAAAATGTTTTTTAGGGGTTATCATGTTTTCTAAATATGCCTTCTTGGTATTATATAATTTCTATAGGGTTTTAATGTTTTTTAAAAATAAAATTATATTTTAATAATTTTTTATTATTTGTATATATAAATAATGTAAATTTTGAAAAAGGAAAATATTTTAATAAGTTTTCATGGTTTTTAATGGAATAACAAGTCTTATTTATTTTAATATCCCACACATATTTATTTATACTCCTCAATGTTTTTTAAAAAACTCATTAGATATAGGTATGTATAGTAAATATTGAAATTGTAATATTTTTTTAATGGTGACTCATATTAAATGGAAAAAATTTGTCCTAAATGAAACTGAGGTGTCAATTTATGAACATGTTTTTATAGAAAAAAATGTACAGTGTGTGGAAATGTACACTTTGTTATGTAATAGTATTTCATAATTCTCTAAAAATATAAACCCAAAATATCAAAAAAATTTAATATTGTGAAATCCTTACTATTAAACTAAAAAATATAGGTTTTTATGTTATGAGGTGTTATGTTAATTAAATGAATAAATATAAAATTTTCTTTTTTGGTAGATGATAAACCAAGAAGTGCACCCTGCTTGTTTGGTGAAATTTTCTTCATAAGTACCAATAGATTAATCATCATTCTACTTATGTTCCATTAACTTCCTTCATAGTTATTATAAAGAGTTTTAGGATAATAAAAAATAAAAATACCATCTTAAACATTTACCATTTAAGATAAACAAATTCTTACTCTTTCTTCAAATTAATTATTATATTACTACAATAATAAGATTGAACATCCAAATTATACACAACTAAAAAAATATTTTCATTGTTCGAGAGAAAGAGAAAAAATATATTTTCTATATCATTTTAATTTTATCAAAAATAAGTGGATCAAAGGACCAACTAAAGGAAGGTGTAATTTAATTTAAAAAAGGCTCAATGGGGATATTTCTATTTCTTTAGTTGTTTGGAAGTTCAACATAATTTGTGTTATCTTTTTTATCTTGAGAGATTTAGGTTGGAATAGCCATGATATTTTTCATCCCAGTTAATAGTCCATTTGGTTTCTCATGGGTAAGTTCATTGAATTGGACATATCATTCATTCTTCACATGATTCATCAAGTTTCTATCCATTTACTATAAAAAAATATTAGTGTGAGTTTGAAGAATCAATAATCATAGTGAAAAATCAATTGGTATTGAAAATAAGTTCAATGATTTCTTAAATATGGAAACCATATTTTCAACCCATGAAATTCAGTGTTTCAATTTAAATTATATTCAAATTCCTCAAAGTAGTTCATATGTATAATATGAATAAAACAAAGAATATCCTTCAAGTATCAAACTAGGTCTGTATTTAGTACAATTTGTTGTGTACATGGTGAAAATTGACTTAATACCCATCCATAATTTTCATGGTTGTTAAGCCTTGGGGGATCTTTTACAAAGCCTATGTCTACTTGTCAATATATAAAAACATATTTCATTACTAAGTATCCAAACACTATATACATTATGAAAAATTTAGTGTATTTCCTATAGTTAGACATATCCCTTGTATTCTCCCTAAAGGTATCTAATACTAATCATAAAAAAATAAACCCTTCCCTAAAAAAAAATAGTGACCGGAGCATCACTTACATAAATATTATAATTTTTTATGAATATTAAAAAAAATATCACAATTAGAAATGCTTGAGATGGATAAAGGTTTACTTTATTGGGATACAAGATATATAATCAACATATTTCATTATTGATACTAAATATTTACACCACATTTCTTATCACATAGTAGATATATTATATATATATACAAATTAAAGAAGTTGTTCCTAACATTGGGAAATGGAAACATAATAAAGTGTAATTTTAGATGATTAGTAATGATTAAAATGGAATATATAAACTGATGATCATAAGTGAACATAATATAAGGTTATGGGAAAATGATTTAAACTTACATAATAATATAGAATAAATTCATATACTATAAATAATAAGATAAGGGATAAGTATTTTTCATAACAACATTAATGACTTATAAGTGTGTGGAATTATAAATAATCAATCAAGAGAGATGATGGAATATCATAAGCATCATCCATAAGTTTATGTCATACAAGGTATGATATTATATTTCTCATGATATAGGAAACCATTTTTTAGTCAGTTTCCTTACATTAATCCTTCATTAAGACCCTAATGAGTTTACATAGGAAATAAGGGTGTAAAAGGCATGTTTGGATCCATGAGCCCCAAATTTTGGTAAAAAAATGGCCACATGGTTAATAAAAAATTTTCTACCCAGTACGCACAGTTATAGTGAACCATGAAACACCTTTTAGGGCATAACGAAGGGCCAAATAGTTTGAATCAAAACATGTGAGGTAGAAATGAGATTTTTGGGTATAAAATTGATGGTTCACATGTCATGAACATGGTTTTTATAACAATATACAACATGTCATTCAACGTGTTCTCCCTAAACAGTGGTGTGTGCCCGGTTTGCGCATAGTTTGTCCATCTATGTAACCAATCCATGCAACTTTTAATTATTAGTAGATTTTACTAACCCCCCAATTTCATTTTAAGAACTATACCCTTATTATTTTTAATTTATAGCTGAAATATGACTATCGTTCTCCCATGGAATCTCTTCCCCAATCCATACCTAGGTTTTGAAGCCATTCCTCTATCCAAATTCTGCTTCACGATTAGTTTGTTGCATTGGATCTCCACCAGTAGGCTCTATATTTCTATAGATCATCAATACATTTTTATTCCCATAGATGAAGTTATATTTGTGTGATATCTTATTCCTTATTCTTATGAATTTCATCTATTTTTCCATTTACTTATGATCTAGACCAAACCAAAGGCTAATACTGGATTAATGTTCTTCCAAGGGATTATGGTATATGGTATATACCATTTCCATAAGTGTTTTTTCTATTTGAATATCACTAACATGCTATACACCCTCTCTATAGGTCATTTCCTATAAGTTAAATAATAAACCTTGTATTTACATTTTATCTCTAATTTAGGTTTCCTTTGTAACACCCAATCATGGTTGGAAGTTTTCAACCTCATCCAAATCCATCCATGAGATGTGTTTCTTATATTTACCTTAGGTTACACTACCCTTTTTGTGTGTTTAATATTTCTACCCTTGTATTGGGGGCCACTAATAAATAAAAAAGTTTATTTAGGAGGATCAGGACTCCTTTACCATATTATTAAATTATCTTAAGATAGTTAAAGAGTTAATTAAATGATAATTATAAATGGGTTTGGACACTTACACTACCCTCTTATTTTGTTATATTTTTCGATTGATGGTGGACATCAATGTTTGGAACCTATTATTAAGGTATGGAACCTTTGATTATAATGGTTTGACACCTATGATTATTATGGTTTGGCCCCTATGATTATAAAGGAACAACACATATTATTAAGGTATGACATTGATGGTGATTAAGGTATAGAACCTATTATTAAGGTTTGGAACCTATTATTATTAATGTATGACTCATATAATTATTAAGGTATTGTACATATTTTTATGGTATGGACCATATTATTATTACTATATGACCCTAGATATGGTTCCAGGGCATCGATCATGTGACCCTTAAGACTGATTTTATATCGTATGGTTCCATTGAGAAGGACCGAGGTAAAGAACCTATAACTTCTGTGTAATTTGACATCTATAGATATAGGCCACCCTTGTTAAATTCCCTAGGACCTAGCCCATGTTTTTTACTCTTATCATATGTGGATCATTCCAAGAAAGTTACTACATGTGGTTGTGAATTTATATATATTGAATCTCTTTTGTCATAGCCTACTTCCTCTACAGATTGTTCTCATAAATGTGTTATATCTATTACAAATTTAAATATTTTTTTATTATACATGTACATGGTTATGGTTTACACAAATAGAATGGATTTTTTATAGAATCTATACATGGTGGACTAGTAAGTATATATCACACCCTATCTCTACCACCTATGGTACTTGGGTAGATTATATAGATTCAGGTTGGGATATGGGAAAGCATCCAATTTTTGATTTTTTATTGATTATTAAATGTGAGATGGAAAGTATAGGATTAATACATGGCTCATGATTCCATTGGAGATAACCGTTTTGTTCTAATTGTTTTCTTGATACATGTATTCCAATGGATTCCTCTTTCCATCTTTTTATATTTTCTTTTTTAGAAACATGATATTAAATCAATTTTCATATGATACCAGATATTCCTATTGATGTATTTTTTATTATTTTATTTTATAAGTTTACTTTTTTATGTTCTTATTATTAGTTTTTTTATTATTCTAATATTCTATTTTTAATTTACTACCCTACTATGTGACTCTAATTATGAGGTCATCGTCTTCCCACTTTACCATTATGGACCCTCACTACTGGTTGGAAGCCTCTGGTATATGGGGAGATGTGCTTGAGGCCTTGTGACCAACTATATCAACACAATTTTAGTTGATGTCAGGTCAAGATATTATAAAGGGTTATCAAAGGTTTCTTTTCATTGAAATAATATTTTGGTATAGTAGAAATGAGTCTAGGATGTTTTGGAGTTTTGAAATGATCCTGTGCCCGAGAGTAGCAAACTAACGTATAGGAAAAACCATATCACCTGGAATATGATATGATGTTATGGATTACAGCTAGTACAATTGATTTGAATCCACTATTGGGTGACACAAATTATATGTGATGTTATTTATTATTTTGGATGTTGGATTACATTTTTTCATTGGACTATTATATAAATGAATCATAGATCACCAATCATTTTAGGCACTTTATTGGACAAAAATGTTGTGCATTATTCCATTCAATGTAGGTCTCATTTTATAACTATGTGGTACTTGTTGTATGTACTATAAATCACATTTCTGTTATGAATCTAGTTTTTCTTTACGAGAAAAGACATTTGGTAATGGTTTATTAATATTTCCACATCAAACTAAATGGTGTCTTCTTATATAGATTAGTGATGCCACTATAATTTAAAAAACATGATATGTTTGATTTATATAACTGGGGTTATGTAGAATTATGTGTTAGTTTATTTGATATAAATTAATGTAATTTTTAATCTAAAAATTTTACCTAACTCATTTTGTTTACCCAATTTAACAATATTTTATGTACTTCTTGATTATTTTGATTTTTTTTGTTTTGGTGCATTTTTAGCCTTTTAAGTATTGAGGGATATTATTAGGGAAAATGAAATAATGTTCATGGATGTATTTTTTTTGAATTCATGGAGTATGGGTATAAATGTTTCAATGGAATTAGAGGGTTCTATTTTGGCTTGTGTTCAGTGGGATGATTTGTTTTTAGTTTTTTTAACATGATCTAGTTGTGTATTGTCTAAAGGACATATTCACGACATGAATTAAATTCACTACATGAATCTGTATCTAAGAAGAATCTATGAAAAAATTCATTAAATGAATGATATTCATGTCAAGAATGTTTTTCACGATGTGAAATGGTAAATATATTATTTTCTAACTCAAGGAGAAACCTTTTTTGGTGTATACACCACTCAGGATGTTAATTTTATAAATATAGGATTCACATCATGAATTTCTTGTGCCATGAGGTTTTTTATCTGAAATAAAATAAGTATTCATTAATTATAATACATCTTCTCTCTAAACCCTAGTTACACTCTAGCTTTTTTTGGTGATTTCATCCCTTGTAGAGACCTTAATTTTTCATTTTATCTCTAGTGAGTTTCATCACATTTTTTTATTCTCCTCTCCACTACCCCTCTTTGGAAATAGTATGATATCATTGTTACCAATGGAATATAAATTCGATCTAGTTGATTTATGATCTTGGATTTTATTTTTGGTTTCCTTCACCTTCATTCTCTATTTGTGTTTCTCATCACATGTGATTATGTAACTGCTGATTAAAGGTCGGTGGTTCCATATTATTTAACACTATAATTTAAATCATTAATTTATTGATTTATTTTTAAATGAGTCTTAAAATATTTACAAACATGGATTTGAGATGATTGACGTTTTATTTTGAAAAGGTAATAGAAATTTTGAAAATCCGCCAACATTTACTGAATTGAAATTGATTATTGGATTGGGGAAATTTGATGTCATGATTTCAAAATTTATTTTATAAATGATTTGATGTTGTACCTTGAGATAAAGAGATTAAATTGAATGATTATTTTAAAAGGCATGTATTGATGAAATCCCATGATTTAGTTTTCAAATGAGAAATTCATGTTGAAAACTGAAATTGAGAAATTTTATTTTGAACTAATTTGAAATGATTGATTTACCTGTGATTAATTAATTTATTTGTTGAAGAACATACGATCCTAGGTAGTTAGTGGTTAATTTGGACAAACATGCAAGGATTTAATCCCTATAAATGGATTAAAAATGTCCAAACTAACTTAAAATTAATGTGACTGGATTTTTATTGATCACGAGTTTAGTCTTTATGGACCGAGATGAGGGAAGTTTGAAAATATTGGTTTAAGATCATTTATTGTGTAGTGTGATGATATTTTTTCTAGAAACTAGCATACTGCACAACTTACAACATGGTTCTGTGATATTATTTATTTTATGATTACATGCCATTTATTATTGAACTTTATTATTCACTATAACTTCTTTGTATAAATATTTTATATAAAATATTCATTTAAGCCTATATTGATTTATCTACCATCATTTGATTCTGAAAGATGATTTTGTTGAAATTTTTTAAATTACATTTCATGCATTTTTTAAATTAAAGTAAAATAATAATTGGTTTAATTTCTATGTAATTTATTACATAACGCTTGGTGAGACCCAAATAGTATTTATAGATCACAACCAAACATTTCCTTTAGGAGTTATATTGTATTATTCCAGGTCTAATCAATGGGAAAATGCCACTTATAGTTGGTGGATGTTCTTGATCATTGGAACCTGGAGTGATGGAGGTGACTTCTGGAGATGGTATAAACATGTTACATTGTATATGTCCAAGTTTTTACCTTGAAATATGTTTTATCTTTTGAGGGTGTTCTATTTGGGTATTTTTACAGGTATTTGTTTTGAACTTTGTCCTTTTAGAGAGTTTAGAATACTAATTTTGATCATTATTATTCAATTGTTTTATGTCCAAAATCTTTTCCTTATGTTTCTTATATAATTTCAGGTGCTACTCGCTAAACTGTGGGGAATTTGAATGTCCTTTAGGCTATGTTAGACACATGTTGGTTATCATCATACTAGGTTTTCTAGGATGGTTCATTAAAATAGGTATTAGAGAAAGGTAGTACATCTCACCTTGATTTCTCTAGGTAGTTTTGGTTTTCCTAGTAGATAAGAGGTAGTATTGAAGGTAATTATGAGGTACTACCAGGTGGGTTCCAAGAAAAATATCATCATAATGAGAATTATGTAACCGTGGGAGTTAGGGAAATCTATATCGAGGAATTTTTTGATCCGATTCTAGTATTTTTCCTGATTTTGATCTGAGTATGGTGAAATCCCAATATTGAATTCACTGTGATAGAATTGATATTCCTTTGAATATTATTTGAGTTTTTTATCCTTGTATCCTTGTTTAGAGGTTCAATGTTGTCTCTTGATGTTGTGTAGCATCATTCCTTATAAGATAAATTTAACTATGCCACAAGAGGAATCTTCTATTGAAAAACAATAAGTGAATCCTGCAGCTGACCCAAATAATGTTGAGAGAGTGGTAAAAGATATAGTGGATATTAAACTAGTTCCTTCTTATCAATAGTTTCTTCATTAGAAAAAATACTCATTATTAGGATTTAATGATCCTTAAGAGGATAAGTATTGGTTTCATAATATTGAACAAAATTTTGTGTTTTGGTTAATTCTAGAAGCTATAATGGAGAAATTTTCTACATTTAAGCTAGAAAAACCTAGTACAATATGGAGGGATTCGATGCTGATAATGAATAATTATGAGGGTTTGGAGTCAAAATAATTTAGTGTTTTTTCACTAATCATTTCAATATAGAGTCGATGGTCTTCAATAAATCCATAGAGTTTCTCAACCTCTAGTGAGGTGATAGGACCGTGATATAGTATGAGAACTATTTTTATGAGCATGTTCAATTTTCTATTTAGGTTGTATGTAATGAGTATATGAGTGTTTGATGGTTTGATATGGGTCTCAGTCCCTAAATCAGATCCTAGGTTTTCTTGATAAATATTACATCTTAGGTTGATGTATTGTATAGAGCGTTGATACTTGAGCATGACCTAGAAGGAAAATCATGGTTGATGGGAGTTCCCTTTTTTCCCAATTATAGTTTTACTAGTTACATTAAAGGAAAGATAAATCAAGATGAGTCTCATAGTGGTTCTATATAGAAGGCATCATCCAAACATCATACATTTCCTAATATGGGACCTTTTACTTTCATTGTGTATGAAATGGTTGAGCATTCAAAACGTGTTTGTATTGAGTCACAAAAGATCTGCAGTTCTTGTGGTCAATGTTTAATTAGTTGCTTCAAGAGGATATAAGTTCCAGCCATTGGAATTCTGAATGATTCATATTAACATAGTGGAAGAGTCTCCAGAGGAAGCTGATATGGGTCCAGCGATTGTGAGACGTACTATCACTATAGAGTCATCTTTAGTGACTACTATATTTGATTCCGGTGTATCTCACTCATTTATATCAACCTTTGTTTTGAATTTTATGAATCATTTTATTGAGATTTTATCTTATACATTAGATATTACTGTACCCCTTAGAGAAAAGGGTCTTCCATGTACTACTTGTGTTTTCCATTTATTAGAGATTGATCTTAGTTTGGATTTTCTGGTTCTCTACATGAAACATCATAATCTCATTTTAGTTATGGACTTACTGATTTCTCATATGGCCTACATTAACTATTATATTCAGTGGGACTCTTTTATTTTTTTCAATGGGATTTTCTATGTTTTATAGTGAAAATGGGACCCATGGTTGAGTAGAGTCGATCATCCTCTTCTATATTTGGGGAAGGTAATATTGGTGTTCATTTTTGACGTGGAGGGAAAATTATGGAGTGATGACTCACTTTATTTTTCATCGAGTTTCCCAAAAAATTTATTTATGGTTTCTATGTATTTCCATTGGTAAGATAGTTAGAGTATTCTATATATTTAGTACTTTGTACTCATCCAGTGTCTATTAATTCTTAACATATGGTACATGCGGAGTTGAAAGAGTTGAATACTTAGTTGGATGATCTACTAGAGAAATTTTTTACATGCTTGAGTTTTTCACCTGGGGTGGAATCTATTCTCAACAAAAATAATGAAAATGGAACACTACACCTATTGTTTTAGTAATATAAAATCAATTTACTTATGGTAATTTAAAAATATACATTTCCAATGATTTATGACCTACTTGAGAAGTTGAAAGGGGATAAATGATTCTTGAAGATATATCATTTATCTTGTTATCACTTATTGAGAATAAAAGAGTCTGACATTCAGAAAATTTCTAATAATAGTAGGCATGAACATTATCAGTACCTTATGTTACCATTTTGTGTAAAAAATATTTTGTAGTTATTATTGATCGGATAAACTAGATATTTTATGAGTACCTTGAATAGTTCAAGATGGTATTCTTGGAAAACATTGTAGTTTACTCTTCGAAGAAGGAGGATCATGTTTTTCATTTAAGATTAGTTTTGAAAATCATGAGAAGTCTTTGAAATTATGAAAATATTTAAAAATTAAATTTATGGATTTAGTAAGTGATGTTATTGGGAAATGTGGTCTCAGAACATAATATTTTAGTTGACCGTGAGAAGGTGAATATTTTTATGACCTGGGAGAATTCGCATAATGTTTTTGATATTTTAAGTTTATTGGTATTTTCAAGGTATTACCAAAGACTCATCATATATTTATCATAGTTGGCTTCTCAAAATAATTATCTCACTCATAAATAATTGAAGTTAAATGGGGATAATATGTTTCAGAGTTATTTTTTGGAGTTGAAAAGTATTTGGAGTTATATGCTAGTCTTTACTCATATAAAGGCGGAGAAGGGTTATGTGGTGTTTCATAACACATCAGTTTTTTATTTGTTATGTGTCCTTATGTAGGGTGGACACATTATTTCTTGTGGTTCTAGAATGATTTTGGAAACAAGAGAAGGATTATCCGAACCATTATCTTGAGCTCGAATATATGATGCATGATCTTAAGAGTTTTATAAATTAACATTTAAGTGAAAGTTTTATGGTTTTTTCTGACCAATAAATCTTGAGTTATATACTCTCCAATTTTTTTTTGAATATTTGAAAGAGTGTTTGGTTAGAGTACCTACATACTATTTATTTCAACATTGTCTACACCTCGGGTAAGGGGAATATCATTTCTAACTATTTGAGTAGGGAAATTCTAACCCATGCTGTGAAAGAGTCTTTAATTGAGTGGAATATTATGAATCTCTTTTCACATTTTCATTTGGTTGTCTATGATAATGATTATGAGATCTTTTTGGTGTTCACATTTTTGAACACCTCTATTATTGAGAATGATTAATTATGATAAGTATCTCGATGATTAATTTCATGGAATTATAGACTCTATTTATGGTAGAGATATTTTTGGTTAGTGGTTATTCTATTTATAGGGTATCTAATGTTTTAGGAATTGGTTTTTTGTCCCTTTTCTAGTGACACAAGAAAAAATGGTAGATTTATGTATTTCTTGGTGGGAAGTGTGCCCTAGAGCCATAAATATGTTCTATGATATGAAATGATGATTCTATAATCTAGGTATGAGATGGGATGTAAATGGATTTTTAACTCACTGTTATACATGCCAAGAGGTCAACTCCAAGAACTATATAAATTTGGGTTTTCTTAAACCACCCCTTGTGTTACAATGGAAGAGGGATTATATTTCTACATAATCCGTGGTTGGGTTTCTATATACCAATGAAGGGATGAATTTGATATTGATTTTGTTTGATAGGTTGGCCGAATCATCTCACTTTATACCTATTATAAATGAAACCAAAGTAGAGGACTTCAAACATATCTACATAAAAGAGATTATAATATTGTTTTCAGTTCCATATTTTATAGATTCTATTAGGTATCCCCATTTTATTTTTCACTTCTAGAGATGCCAATAGGAGGCCATAATATACTAGTAATGATTGAACATGAAATATCATCTATAGATAGATTTTAAGGAATAATGAGATATATAGATTCATAAGGACATGCCACATTATTTCATTTTCATCTTTATTGGAGATTTTGATGATCATTTGGGGTTGTTTTAACATTCCTATAACTAAAATTAAATGTACTATATTTTAATTAATCCCTTTGAGACATTGTATGATCCACCTTACAGAAATTCACTACGTTGGTTGGTGATTTGGGAATATTCCTTGGTTGGACCAAGTATATTTCAAGGCACAATGATAAAGATTTTGGTGATTCAAATGAGAATGGTGATGTAATAGAGCCAATACAAATCATAGGATAATCATCATTAATGATTGGTGGACTTTTCTATTGGTGTATAGATGTTTTTGAGAATTTCAACTCAGTTGGGTTAATAACAACTTAGAATACATGGAAATGTTGCAATGTTGTGTGTGGGTCTAGAGATTATATAGAAAGAGGGGAAGGTGTCCTACCTTTGGAACATCCCCCATAGATGATGTCAATCCACATTGTGTTTTATGTATCACAGATTCAAATTTTTTTCTTCTAACCCATATCATGTTATGAGATATGAATACCTTGATATTGACCTTGATTTTATCCATGATATAGAGTCTAGCCTTGATTATTGATTTGGAGATAAAGGTTCTTCAAGGGAAGATGATACCTTTTGTCCTTATTCTAGGGTATAATGGTTCTGATTCTCATGAGATGTGGAAGCATGAGGCTCTGATGAGAGAGTTGTGGCATCATCTATTCATTATTGAATCTTTTTGATAGTCTTTCAATAGGAATAAAGTGTTTATACTGGGGAGGTTGTAACATCTCTTCACCTTATTTGAAGTATTTATTTAATCTTGTTTGGATTCCCTTTCAATTTTGGTTCATTTCAACCCTTTTGAGGACGGATGACTTTTTGGGGGGGAAATGACCTAAATACTGGGGATATCTATTTCTTTTTATAAATGGATTCCAATTATAAATATGTCAACTGATTTAGAGGATTATATTTGGGTCCAGGTTGAGTTGAAGGATCTTTCTCTTTGGGTTTAGGTTAATTATAAATGTTTCAAATAATTTAGATGACTCTCTTTGGGTACAGTTTGTGTCTGAGGATTTAGAGGGTTTTCATTGGGTTTGGGTTCAGGTCTGAGTTTTTGTCTCTAAGAATGATTCACAACATGAATGTAATTCCGGAAGTGAATCTGTTTTTTTAATGAACCGATGAAATAATTTATGAAATGAAATATATTAATGATGTAAATTTAATTCATGAAATTAAATGTAATGGATTAGGATATTTAACATAATTTCGATTCCTTTTCCGACATATATGCAACTATGGATATTCACATCATGAGTATAGGTTTAATGTAGTGAATTCCTCAAAACCAATATGTTTTTATACACTGAAACATAGAAGTTTTTAATTTTTTGTGCCTCATGTTGTCTCAAACCCATAGGGATACTCTATATGAATTTTGGGTGATTTATTCCCATTGAAACAACTTAGTATGCCATATGATATCTGGTGATTTACCTTGGTTTGGGTTTCTACTTCTCTCTACTACCCCTATTTCGAAATGGAGTGATCTCATCGAGGCATATGAAATATGAGTTTAATCTTATTGATTTTTGATTGAGGATTTCCTTCTTCATCACCTTCATCATTTTTCTTTGATTGCATTTCCGATCACGGGAGTTGATTTGATCATTGATTAATGGTACGTGGTTCCATATGATTATCCCAATAATTGGAACCTTAAATTTATTGATACAATTTGAAATGATAATTTAAATTATTTAAAAACCCATATATAAGATGATTGTTGTTTTATTTTGAAATGGAATTGGAAATTAAAAAAATCCCCAATTTCAATATAACTAAAATTGTTGGGTGTATTTGAAAAAATTGATTGTGTGATTTAGAAATTTAGTTGATAAAATTATTTGATGTTAAACCTTGAGATAAATTAATTAAATTGAAAAATGATTTGAAAAGGAATGTATTGATGAAAATCAAAGTTTTAGTTTTGAAATGAGAAATGCATTTTGAAAATTGAAATTGGGAAATTATAATTTGAAATAATTTGAAATGATTGATTTTCTCATTATTGATTGATTGATTGATTGAAGAACAAGTGACACTCTATAGTTAGTGGGTAATTAGGACATCCCCACTATGATCTAACCCACTATATATTTATTCATGATGAAAACACAAATATAAAATAATTGCATCATGATTTCCCATAATGGGATGTTTTTTCTTGATGACCGAAGAAGGGGGATATGGGAACACATTGAGTTGTGATCAACTATTGAGTAGTGTGAGGTTCCTTTTACAATAAAATAATGCACTAAATAGATTATTATATGGTTGTATTATATGTTTCACTTGATGAATATATGCTATTTATTATAGAATTATTTATTCATTTGAACAACATTATAGAAATATTTTATATAAAATGTTCTTTTAAAACATTATTTATATAACTTCCACATTCTAATTATGAAATCACATTTAATTGAAAATATATAAATTCCATATGATTCCTTATTTTATTTAAATTGAAATAATAATTTGAATAATTGATAAAGAATTTATTATGGTATACTTGGTGATACCCTTCTAGGATTTATGGACAACACACAAACATTTCTAATTGGCATGTTTGTAGACTATATTAAGAACGATCTAATGAAATAAAAATATCCTCTTATAGTTAGATAATTTTCATGATCCTTGGGACCTAGAGTGATAGTGGTGTCTAGTGGATCTGTGATCCACCTGTTACATGGGATGCATATCATTTTTAACCTTAGAAAATTTTGGTTTATTTGGTGATGTATAGATTGGGTATTATTTAACCTATATATTTTTGGTATATTCTCTTTTTTGGTAGTTGATCATACTGACTTGTATCAATAATCTTTTGATATTATATTGGTAAGAATTGCAACATTTTTTTATAATGGCCTGAAATTGTCGCAAACCCATTAGCATTTGGAATGCCCTTCAGGCTATGTCAGGACTGGCTTGATTATCTACGTACCATGGTATCTAGGATGGTTTGTGACATTTTACCATAGAAAAAATAAAAAAATAACAAAAAACTATCACTGAAAAATTTCTTCCTATAAATTGAACATCTATTTATTAATTCTCGATCATCATAACCATATTAGATATCCAAATCCTAATTTTTGAATATTTTATTTCATTGAAAATGCCTAATTTTTTATAATATGTTATATGTTTTAGAATAGAAAAATAATTTAGTCACAACCACAAGTTCAATATTATAATTATAAAGAAAAAACTGTACAATTAAAAGTAAACATATAAAATATATAAATCTTATTTTGTTAACTTTTCCACTTCAGTTGTTCTAATCCAATTTATTTTTTTCATTTATAAAATATAAAATATTTATAAAATGAAAACCAAAGCATGATTTATTCACATAAATAGTAAAATATGTTTGATATATTTCAAATTACATATTTTTAAATGAATCTCAATCAATAAATATTTTAAAAAATAGAAAGCTCACAAGTAAAAATGAATAAGGTCATGAAGATACATAAAAAACATATAACATATCAATCAATAATAAAAACATTTTCTATATTATACCAAAAGCAGTTACCACTAGGTAACATATCCCATTAATAGATAATAAAAAATAAATATTACAGGAGAATATGATAATAATCACTTTAGATTCTAAGAATATAGTCATACTTAGAAATGAACTCAAGAGACTCAAAAGAATTCCTAAAATCACTAATAATGATCCATAGATATTCCCAGGTTTAAAATCAATATTGATGAAATAAATTGAATTTTTTAAAAATCATGAATTTATAATTAAAATGGAGACATAAAAAACAATTCATAACAGACAACATTATTGGATTATTTGTATTAGAAAAATAAAATCAAAAAACAACAGTACAAAACCCATCTAATATCCCATATAAATCGATCAACAAACATTTATATTTGATAATACGAAGAAAAATTATTTTATAATCATATATGTTATGCTATAATATTTGGAATCTTAATATTTATGATATAACCCTCTATCTCCTCAAACCTCACTCCTGATAGTTTATTTAATATTGAATCACATAAATAAATATATCATGGTGAATTCCTGAAGAACCATGATGGAATGCAGACAACCATAACTACAAAAAGTAATTTAATGATGTATCTTTATAATAAACCATGGTGTAAAAAAATTATGAAACACTCCAACCTTTTGTGAGGTATTAATTTGATCTATTTTATATTGAATGAAGTTTATTTTTTTGATTTCGGGATGTTATAGAGGAAGAAGGTTACTCAGGATTCTATTTTGTAACGGCCTAGACTAGGATCCAGTATTACATATTCCATTATTCATGTATCCTCATGACCTCATGCTACTCCCCATATGCCGGAGGCTACCAACTAGCAGCACATGTTTAAAGAAAAAGCGGGGAGACTACACCAGCTTTTCAATGTGAACCCCCAAAAAAGTAATATCAACATATAAAATAAATAGTAGGAACAATTAATGGATTGTGTACAAAATGATTCAACAAGTTACTAAGTAACACATGATACAAAAATATAACAGATACACAACATGTTAGGAAGTCATAAAAATAAAGACTCTAATACCAAAACCATAAAAGATTCCAAACAAGATCCTGAGACCCATGTCAGTCCTAAAATCCAATGCTCCAACCCATAATCCCATGAAAATCCATATAATAAGGTCCCCATCCTATATCCATACTAGAAAAAAAGAATCATTTTCTATGGCACCCATGTGCCATGGTTTTCTTATTTGGGTGTCCATACAACCCATTAGGTCACCACCAACAATGACTAAAGAAATATCCCATCTACAAAAAAATGCAAGAAAGTGAACTTGGTGTAATAAAAAAAACATGGAAACCAAAATAATCAAATTTCACAATAAAACAATGTATTAATTATCTAATTAATCCATTGAACTCCACTGACAAATCAAACCCACTGACAAATCAAACCCACCTAACCCCATTTGGCCTTGTGAAGAGCCTATTCCATAACAATAAGGGGTTACATAATTTTAGTCATAAATGGAAATTAACTAATCAATTAAATTTGGCCATGTACCTTGGAGCATGAGTCCAGACAACCATATCATGTGCACCAATTGGGAGCATAAAGCCTCAGTCTAACATCTCAAGCATGCCATATTAAGGAGAAAATAAACTCATTCTCACATCCTAAACCAGAAAAAAATATTGGTGGGGCCTAGAGTATCAGTTTAGCCCAATCCAAAAAACAAGTATCCTTAGTCATTATTTTTGGAACATAGTTATTTAGTACGACATCCTAATGAAAGAAATACATAGGTTTTTCCTAGTGTATTAGTTTGTCCTGAACCATGGGAGAAGATCCTTGGTCTAATACCCCAATCTTATAACATACCAAATGAAAATGATTCTTTAAACATTTATCACATTTACCCATATATCATTTCAATTACTAGGGTCCCAATAGACCATTATAACCATTCAAGTCATAAAATACCAATCAATAAACTCATTTAAAAATGGCTTGAAACCATCCATTTAAACAAAATAGTATTCTTTTAAAAACAAAACTATGTCATCAATGATGTCATTTCAATTTCATAAGATTTAAAATAAATGTTTAAGAATTTTTTTTGAAAAAAGTGAACCACCCCCTAATTTCAAATCATTATTTGAAATAAATTAAGAAAGAACCCCTTTTTATGCCACTTTGAGGGAAACACCTCCTTTAAAAACATTAACCACATTAAATAAAACAATTTTAATTTATTGAAAACCATACCCAGATCAAAATAAAAAATTCATTAGTCAAACTATTTAAAAATCCTATTATGAAGTTCACAAAATCCAAAATATAACCTTTTTAATTAACCCTTTATTCTTTCCTATTAACTAATTTCCAAGTTCTACGGATTCATTCCCATAATATCTCTAACTCAACATTTACTAAATAATTTAACCATTTTCAATAGTTTTTCATACCCCATGGGTAGCCCTAGGTTCAGTCTCACATCATTAATGGACCCAAATGGGTTTGTGAAGGGTCATGCACCTGAATTACTATGAAAAATACCATACTTAATGAAGGAAACACATAAAGAAAAAAATAGTACATAGGAACAACCACATACAATTATAAAACAACAATACTATAAAGATATTTTTTTGAACACCTACCTCATGTTCATTGACAAACTCTTGCAAATATTTACCCTTAATTGAAGATAAAATAGCCGAAACACCAAGACAAAGAACATCCTTGAAAAAATAGTTTAGGGATATAGAAGGATAAGAAACATTACACCATGAAACTTCATAAAAATAAAGGAAATACAGTATAAGACTTACATCGATATTTGATTAAATTAAATAGGACTCAAAATTCCGAATAATAGAAGGAGAATAACCCATATAATAGGGAGGAGATCTTGGTTTTTCACCCTTGTTGTAGGGTTCAATTACAGGGGAAATTGGAGGGGGGGATAATATTAGGAGGGAAAATGGTAAAAACCCCACTTTTAATGAGGTTCACGGTTTGGACACAATGTTTTCCAATATGTGCCCCAAACCTACGATTCCCTATATTCAAGAGGAAACCAAGATACATGGTTTCCTTGGCTACACACACAGCATGAAAAACCATTCAGTGGCCACACATTGGCCACTGGCCGCAGGGAAATCCTGTGACACGGTCTCCTAGTACACCCTTCATAGCTTCCACAACCCTTCACATGCCTTTTATAGGCTGCACGATTATGGTGCATAGTTACTATTAACCATGTTCCAACCATGATGTCAGCATATATTATACCTTTTTAGTCTTCTTCATGTCCAAAACCCCTGGGATAGTCCCATGACCTGTCCTACTCCCCCAAAAAATTCCATATACTCGTAATTCAATATGGGATGTACCTTATATCATGGTTAGGGTTATATAACATCTATTATATCTAAAATATCATAATTGATATGCACTCTTCATCATAACCAAGCCTCCAAGAAAAATGGTCACACCATTAGGTACATTTATAAAATTTCAACCTATATGTTTCCTCATAATTATTGCCTTTCTGTAAAAAAACTCAGAGAAAAGAAACAATCTTACCATGGAGAATTTCCTTATTGTGTTCCACAACAAAAACATGATACTCCTCATAAGAAACATCAACCTTAACTCTACATCATTAACACCACACATATTAAAAATGTGAGAGATACATGGAAATACCACTGAATTGTGGTATAAGAAAACATTAACCGAGCACTAAGACACTATGTGAGATCCAATTAGAACACCTCTAGTTCAATTCACTCCAAAAACTCCAACAACACATCACACCTAGCTCCAACCAAAAAAAATATGATTAACCAACCACACTCCCCAATAAAGTTTGGTCTAAAAATCAAGAACCATTGACCTCATTCCATATCAAAACATATAAAAAACCAAGTCACAACACTTATCTCAAATATTTACTAGGTCAAAACCCAATCCAAATCCTGTTTCCAAAACTGATCACTAGGATGGATTTTAAATAATATTATCTAACCTGAAACATTGGTCATGTCATCAACTAGGCCCTTGAATGGTATGGTCTTCCCCACATTATGATTGACTCATAAACACCAACTTCTAGTGGCTACAATTTTTGCACCATTGGAAATACCACAAGAGTATAAACTCAAACATCCATAACATACTTGATGAATTTTCCAACTCTCCATGCCCAAAAATTCACATGATCACCAACCAACATCATACTCCATTCCATCCATAAAAACCATCCATAATAGACACACCACCACCTTTCATATATCAACAAAATAAAACTTGCTCCTTCCTCAAAACCCATTACCATTTACAAACAGACTTCTTATTTAAAGAAATCAACTAGTGGTGGATTATAACTCACCACATCTATTCCTTTTACCTAGGTGAGTCAATACATATCAAACTATGTCATTCTAGAAGCACCCAACATTCATTATTGGCATGTCACCACATCACATGGACTAAATGACTTTACATGTGAAGACATTCCAAGACTATCCAGACACACCAACTAGAGTCCATGACCGTCTACTAATGAGGTTCTAGAACCTCCCTCTATTTCCCATGGACTATATTCATGTCTCATTGAACACACCATTTCCACTAAACTGGGCACCCCAGATCACTTTTTGACCCACACTAAGCCCGAGGACAATGCCCATCCTGATCATCCACCTCATACATGGCCCAGTTAGCCATCCTGAGGAATATGAATATGTACCTCATAGGTTTCTCTTTGGTATCCCAATGTCACCATATCTAACCCATGGTAAACATTACACGTATATGACTGAAATTCATCTCCCCACATTATGAGTATCATTATCACCTCCTCACCCTAATAATTTCAACAACCATAGTTTAGGCTTCCATCATTATAGATTATAAATGTGGAAGTGGCCATATCACACCCAATTGAGTTAAAAAAAACACGTTAACCATCGCCCATTCCCATCATACATGAATGAAAACTTTAGCATTAACCAACATGAAATCATCAGATGAAACTCACTTAGGGAAAAATGTTGGGGAACCACCCACTAAATGAATACACATCAAACTTGATCCTACTTCCCAACCTTCAATAAGGACTTTCATAATCATCAGAAGAAAAACCGAGATAGATTTTCATATAGAGAGTTCTATCTCTGTTTTTCTAGGATGATGTTATGATATTGAGCATGATTGTCTTGAATATTGATGTAAATAAAGATTTCATTGATGAAACCACCAAAATTTATCCAAAACTAAACAACCTCTCACATAAAAATATATTACCATATATTCTCATAGAAATGACCGGTTCTTATCTCAAACCACATGTTCACATGTCCGAAATCACACTATACCTTCCCAGAACATGCCCACCTTTAGAACGCATTAGAATCTTCGAGGTCAAATAAATTTATGTGGCCAATCACTGAACCATACTATTGACCCCATTAGTTATACATCACCAAATCTAGTCCCAAAAACTTTATTACACTACTTACTATTCCTCCTATTCTATCAACCTCATCAAAATCAGTGCATTCTCAATGTTCCCATCCAATGAACCAAAAATTCAAACAAAAAGCCCATCCATGTGACTACCCCTCAACACAGGTGTCAATAACTTATGAAGGAGTCTAACCATTCTTTGGTCATCCCTATTTAGTCTCTCCAAGTTCAATGAAATCCCTTCATCAAACGCAATCAACACCACCGATTTAGGAATTATAATAACAATTCAATTTGAAAACAACCCTAAAACCAACCAAAAGCACTAATGTTCTTAATTAGAAAGAAACCATGGTACAACCATGAACTATAAACTAAATTTTGTGGAACCCACAATACATATATCCCACTTATGATGAACCCACCAATGGATTACCTATCAAGGTATCAGTAACAATTGGATATCATCCCCCGAGGTTACAATCAATTCCCATAAACTACCAACAATTGACCAGAACTCAAGTGAAATACCTAAAAACATTTAATTTCCCACTCATCCCTCTAGGATAACTCACACCATACAAAATTCTCTTCATGACACTATCAAAATCCAAAACTTTAACCCAAGCCACAAGAACCAAGAAGCAATAAAAACCCAGTCAACCCTACTAATGGGCCACCCTCATTGGTCAAATGAATGTAAATCCCTAAATTGGAGTCACATTTAATAAAGGACACTACCTATCTATTTAAGTCACTCACATCAAAAATAAAAAAGTCACTACTCAAAGGATGCACCCAGACCATGATATAAAAGATTCCACATCTACTGTACCAAACGGCCATTTACTATAGGTTCCACACAAGAGATACTCACATACATAAATCATCACAATGAACCATCCACCAACCGCAGTGCCCAAAACAAAACTCAAAAGTTCTCATCCAACAATTGTCACTTTATACATATAAACACAACCAAAACTAATGGATCAGCAACCGGGACACTCATTATTAAGGCCCAATGAAAGACTCAGGATCATAACTCACAAGGGATTCTATATTTACATTGACATACTATATTTCACAACCTCAAGCTCACAAAAAAACTAAAGTAAAAAAATTGACATTCCTATAACAAGTTTAACCAAACCCATTAAGGTCTCATAAAACATAATCAATGTTCTAAAAACTAAGGCATTAATGCTGCGCAAACCTCCCATACATGGATCCAGATAAAAAACATAACTGATACCAATTTTCTACATCTCATGGTTCCAACATTTCCAATATAACTTTTTAATTAAACATTACCATTTTAATACCCAAATACTCACATTTCAAAACCTTTTCATTACCAACATTTCAAAAAACCCATTTTTTTCAAATTTTTATACTAAAAAATTTTCATTAAAAAAATTTCAACCAAATATCAGTGGGAATAAACCACCAACACAAAGTAAAATACTAGAATATGAATCCAAAATAACTAGAAATCACAGGAAAAAAACATATGACATATAAATCCTATGTTCCTAAAATGATACATGGACATGCACACACTCTCTTAACATATAAGTTCAAGAGATAAATCCTTATAATTGAGTAAAATTGCATTAATATTTCCCAATCGAGTAGGAATTATCATAAACCACAAAAGCATGAAAATGAACATCAGTTACCACCCCTAGAAACGTGGTTTTTATTTTGTACATGGGGATATATGTTCCCTAGAGAGAGCTTGATACCGAGATCCAATATTGATGGTGCCCCGGGCCAAGTCACCAAATGTCTTCAAGCGTGACTCCCCATATGACATAAGTGTTCAAATAGAACAGATAATCTAAATAGAAACATGTAGATACTATACCTACTTATTTTAGTGAAGTCACAACATATGTAAGGTCCCAACAGACCGTTAAAAACATTCATTCCATAAAACTTCAATAAAAATTTCCATTTATAAACATTTTGAAGCCACCCTTAATAAAACAGTTCTTGTCCACAAAAAAATAGGCAATTTCATCAAGTCTTTCATTTCCATTTCCAACCATTAAAAATATTCATTAAAATATTTTCAAAAAAAGCATAACCACAGCCTCATTTCAAATCATCATTTTAATCTATTAAGAAAACCTACTTTTTAAATCACCTCAATGTCGATATCTCATTCGAAAACATTACTCACATTCAAAACATCAATTTTTCTTTATTTAAAACCATAAATGGATAAAAATACAAAAAAAAAATCATTTCATCCATTTAAAAATCTTCTTAGGGACTTCAAAAAATAAAAAATATAATCATTTCTCTAAACTATTTAGAAATTTCTATTCATGAAGTACCAAATCCAACCCATTCATTCCCATAATTTCCCTAACTCAATATTCACCAATTCATTTCACCAATTTAAATGGTTAGAAATACCCCAAGGGTAGCCTTAATTTTGTTCTCACATTATCAGTGATTGAAAAGTGGTCCGTGAAGGGTCTCACTACTCAATTACAGCCCAAACTACCATCATTAGTCAATAACACACATAACAAAGAAAATAAGTACATATCAACAATGAAACAAACTTATAAAAAAATTATACAATGGAAAAAATCATGTAGACTAACTAACTCATGTTCTTTGATAACTTCTTGTCAAATCATGACCCTTGATTCGAGATAAAATATCATCAAACACCAAGATAATGAACAACCTGGAAAATAATGTTTTAGGGATTCATAAGGATTGGAAACATTCCACCATGAATCTTCTATAAAATATAATTAAATAGAGTCAAATATATACCTGGAGCATTGATTTACACAAAATGTAACTATAAATGCATAATAATAAAATGAGAATCACCAATAGAGGAGGGAGGTGCTCCTTGTTCATCACCCTCTCTATAGGTGGTTGAAAAGGGGATAACATTGGGGGAAATGGAAATAATATTTGGAAGGAACAGTGGTAAAACCACACCTTTAATGAAGAACATATTTTGGAAATACACTTTTCCAAACCATGCACTAACTTTGTGGTTCCCTATTTCTAAGAGGAAACTGAACTGAACAATTTTATTGTAAAATTATACAGTTTGATATACTTCATGGTGGCCTTATGTTTTCCACATACAAGGAGAACTCATGTCACACTATCTCCTAGGACCCCTTGCAGAGTTTCCCTAACCATGAACACCCCTTTTACAGTCTGCAATGTTAGGGAATATGATCAATAATAACCATGAACCAACCATTCTATCATTATAGATTCACATCTTTTCCATATTTTCTATGTACCAAACCCCTAAGAGACCCTTGGAACCTATTATACTACTTGAAAAAATTCCATAAACCCAAAATTCAATACAAAACATACCTTATCTCAGAGTCAGGGTCTTACATGTTTAGAGGAAACAAGTTGGTGAATAAGTAATCTTTATAGTAAATGGATCCCATTGAACTATTTGTGCTAGGTTAGTAAGTTTATTTCTATGATAGCCCCCTTTATTGTTATGTATTATAGATATGAACACTGATGGGCATGATCTAGATTTAATGTGAGATGGATCATTATTCTTGGGACCATGCGGAGTCTCCCTAGGGTTATGTGATGATACCTTGGTCCATCATTTGATTCATTTTCAATTATGAACATCAAAATAGGGTTTAATTTAAATGTTATTCCATGAGGATTGAATATAAAGAAATTAATAGTTTCTTAACGGAATTCATAAGATAAATTTTAATGTGGGGGAGTCTTCCAACACCTTTAGTGGGGGAAACTGAGTATGTTGTTCATTTGATACATTTATAGAATTCGGTCGTGCGCATAGAGTCCCACATAGTTACCTTTTAAAACCTGATGGATGATATTAAAATTTTAAATAAAAACTAGTTACATTATGGTTTTAATATATTTATTCTACATTATTAGGATTTTTGGGTTATGTTAAGGGATTTTATGCCCTTGGTGACTATGATGGGTAATGTGGGGATGATAGTCCCATTTTTGATACATTGAATATGAGTTTATGTGCAATCTAGTTCATATATTTATGACCAGATTCTTTTCCCATGATGTGGGGATGCAATTTACACCTATAGTGTATTGGCTATGTTAAGGGGAATGAACCCCATTATGATATTGTTTATATTTGAGATGAAAATATCATGGATACATGATGTAATTATCATGTGAACTTTAAGATAAAGGGAACATGATTCTTTTCCAAGTTATCTATTACTTCCAAAGGATGTTAGGAATACTACCTATTGAGATAATACCATGGAAATGGGATGTGATTCCATAATGATGGTCTATTCTTTTTGGATATGGTTCCCATCCTCTCATATTATGGATCAATAATAGGGATGGTTTTCCCACTGGTAAGACATTTTAGATAGGGACCTTATATCATTCATTAATGATATTTTAGGTCCTGATGTTTTCCTGTATATGTATTAAGATGGGGAAACTATGACCATCTCTACCACAATATATTCTTAATAATTTTATCTTTTAATGAATGTTATGTTACTATAGGGATGTGCAGAAAACTAGGCCAAAATGACCATTGAGGCAAGGGGAGTGAATTAGTGATTTAAAGTCCACAAATTCATTCTATTGAATTTATCTTCTTAAAATTTTTAAAGTTAACTATTCATTTATTGATATCTTACAGTCTCACTTTTTTTGTCAAAATAATAAGATAGAGAACAACACAAGGTATTTAAAAGGTTCGACATAAATACCTACTCCTTTCCACGTTGTTCATACACTCATAATGTTGATTTCACACAATAATATTATTAACTATTACGATGGTCGATATAGAATCACACCATATATTTCCTGAATTGACCTAGGATTTTCATTATACTTAATACCTTAGTGTTACAATAATCAACTATATCCAACTTTGAAATCCATAGTAGTGACTTCTACCCTTGAATCAAAGAGGATACTTCTGGCTAACAACTCCAATTGAGAGGCTTCCTCCTTTTTTCAAGGCTTGTTCCACATCAGGATGATCTATTTACCTTTCTCCATGATATTTTTTGGATCAAAATTTCTCATTTACCTATATAAGTACCTTTTTGAATATTCCTGGTCATTCTCAAAAATCTTCAGTCACCTATATCTCATTAAATGAATTTGTGAAAAATTTCTCATGCCAACCCTACCTTATAATGAAGTACTAGAATAAATTGGATGTGTGAAATACATAGACACAAATTCGTCTCCTCTATTCAATACAATAATTTATCGAGATCTAAAAATGATCTTACAATAATGTACATAACTCATCACATTCAAACACAAATTTATACAAAAAAATTGTGGGTGGAATCTCAATTATTCAACAATTTAAATTTTACATTAATGTCACATTTAAATGTTTTTATAAATAGATACATTTTTTTCATTCAAATATTAATACCCAAAGGTTCTTAGGTTTTATATTTATCAAATTATATAACCCATAAAATTTTGGTATTTATTTTTATTCTTATATGAAATACCCATTAATTACTACGAGTTTTCTATTTCTTCATGGAGCTCATCACAAACAACCAAGAGATTCAGGTTCACTTATCTTAATGTCAACATGCCTTCATATATCAATATCCATATGACTATATATCAAGAGGAATACTTGAATGTGTTAGTAATTATTTATTCTTCACATGACATCATCCTTCATAGATCACCCTACAAGAATGTGCCTCATTCTCATGTGATCTCATCCTCAATAGGATACTCAAACTCTTTATTTTTCATGTGGCATAATAGAATACTTGATTATCCTGTTATAAATTCTTAAATACTCAAATATAACTATTTATTCATGAGTTATATTGATTAACCATGACTTTCCTCTACATGAATTCATTTTATTACACTAAAAGAATATCAAAGGCTCATTTTCTTCATGTTTTAAAATGCATATAACAAATTTCATGAAACCTAATGAGGAAGCCTCATAAATTTCACCCAAGATAATAGGTTTCTATATTTCTTCTCATTTAATTACAAGGATAAAAAACACTAACAACTTATGATCACATGAATTATTTATGTCTTCATTCTGTTTTCTGGCATGTAATGTGAAGCTACATGCATGAACATTTCAAACATACCTATGTAATAATCTCATAATTTAGTTCATCTAGGTATTCATATTCATCATGTGACATCACCATTTAGGTTACTTATATTCATGAATGTCCATGAATAAATATCATGTGAGAAAATTCTTCATATACTCTAAGATATTAAGAGTTCTATGCAGCCTTGATCAAGTGAAAAAATATAGAACTGTATTGATTCCATCATCACTATGACTCAAAAATGGAATAATAACCATGATGCAAGCATCCTCGAATGTGGTTGGAGTAATAAAAATGTGCTAGCTCAATGGAATGGTCTTGATCAGTTTGATCAGACAGATCCCAATATGTCTATAACATTTTAAACACGGGAACAGTAACAATATCCACACTATCCCACATTAGTTTTATATTCTTATAGGACATGATATATAAATCAATAAATCCCTTTATAAAACCATAAGTATGTATGGGGTCCACTCTCATCCACTTCCTTTCTGTGATGTCATCCCCACGACAAGGCCCATCTTTCTTACCAGGATAGTACATGGCCCACATGCACCTTATACATGGGACTTCTATCCTATACGCCTTATACATGATCCTACCACTCCACTGCCATGTCAGATCCATTTGGATGGATCCCCAATAGTGTATACCCTTTCATATCCTAAGAGTAGATGTGGGATATTATTTATGTCTCACATGGTTTTCAATATTTTTTAGATAATCCATATTAAAATTGTTATACAAAAAAACCAAGAAACTAAAAATTCATCATCAAACATTACTATTGTAAAATGTAAATACATTTTACCTTGTCTTATTTTAACATCTCAAGAAAAAAGTTATTGCATTTCCTTAAAATATTCTTCATGAAGAATATATATTTTTCATGGAAACCTTAATTCCTTTTAAACACTTCTTGTAATTAATTAATTTAATGGGGTTTCACCTCTTATAAATAATGGGAAAAATAATTATAACATATCATTGAAATTTGAGATCACTTATTCAATCAACATAATTAATCATAGACAATTATACAATAATGACTTAAATATAATTTCCTAAATCTAAAACAATTATCTAAGAGTCACAACTTCATCTGAATATTGACGAGTTGATAAAAAGTTAAACATGGGTTCAAAAATCCTTCCATTGTATTTATTTAAATATCAAAACATATCATTGATACCAATATGTGGTGAAATAATTCTACCCCTTATTGAAAATTAAATGGATAGGATAAGCGGGGTCTTATCATATCATCTTTTTCTACAAAAACATGATCTTCTACCTTGTATGAAGTATTATTTATTACATTTATGAGAGAATGATCACACATGATTATATTATAAAATATCCTTTAGTTACTCAAATATATGTCTATATGGGAAAATTTAGTGGAGAAAACAGGAGAGGTATATCCAAGGATGTATAAGCTATCCATAAAATATCAATCCTATGTAATCATGCATAGAAATTCTCAACTATCATTAAAATAATTAGAAAGAATAATATTTATAAATTCAATGATAAATCCTACACACACTCAGACTTCATGTAAGCCACCTCTCAAGTGATTAAATAATTAATTATCAAGGTAATTTATAAACTATATTATAGAAAAAACATCTTCCAAAACTCCATTAATGTTATATTATAACACATATCAGTATTTGAGAATAAAGAAGAACCTTTTTAGACTTTTGGAGTAACATTTAGACTGGGAATGTTCTCTCAACCTAGACCATTACTTTCTCCCAATATTAGTGAACTTATCATTATTTTTCTTGGTAATATATTTTTTAAAAATCCTTTTATTTTGTTCAAATACGAGAGTGTACTTTTCTCCATTATTTTCTTTTGTATTTATTTAAACTATATTTCCCATAAATTTAGGCCTCATGTTATTTTTTTTAATTTAACTATTATACCAAAATTCTAATACCTTATTCCAAATATAAGGCCTCAGCCTTAAACCTTAGTTAATATAGAATTAAATTAATAATTCACATTGAGGATATTTTCAGGTTTAGAGTTTTAGAGAATTAGGACATAACTATTACATCTCAAAAGATTACAAAGTAGACAGTTATAATAAGTTTCCTTAAAATAAAAACTCTTAAAAAGAAACATGTCTAGTTCCATGTTTTAGATAGGCTAACATTTCCTTGATCCCATCCTTGACCCTATTAAACTTTTTGTCCTGTGAAAAACATTTCAAAAAAAAAACTTTGAATGAGCATAAAAAGCTCAGTAAGGGATACACAAAGAAGGAAAACTGTTAGTTTTTCAAAACAACAAGTAAACCATGAATTCTTTATCAAAGTAATATTTTTCACCTTTATGAAGTAGTATAAACTCTTAAATGTATAAAATATCATTAATTACCATTTTGTAACCAAAATATTACCATAAAACCCATATACATAACATATAAAGGTAACTTGGGACATAAACATACTTAAATGGAATAACCATACGGTCGACTTCCACACATATCACTTAATGGAAGAGCCATAAGGACGACTTCCATACCCAATGCATTGGAGGTTATAACGTAACCACCCATCCTGGTATTCATGACACCACCCGTTATATGTTTTATCACATAACCACCCGTCAAATTTCCAAGTACCATTATAAAATCATGACAATTATAAAGGAAACAAAACATTTCCACATTTTAATCACAATATATCACTTAAATATATTGACATAAAAAAAATCCATTTTAAAAACCCTTTTCAATACCAAAATACGTAAAAGAGTATATGGTATTTATTTCATTTAAAAAAAAACATTATGGCTTGTTGAGGAATCCAAAGACCAAATAATACTCACGGCGGCGAAAAAGGTCGTTGTCACCACATACGTTAAAAGAAACATTCCTTTTTTTCGTTTAGTAAAACTCTTCATAGAAAAAGATTCATTTTGTATAAAATTAAAATTCAAAGGGGTTTATACATCATATAAAAGAAAGCCTTGTATTAGAACAAAATATGCCTCAATGAAAGGAGATTGAGACGAAGTCCCTTACAAAGACGGTATCCTTGGATTAAGGATAAATCAATTACATAATTATGTGTGACAAATGAATACAAAAAATATAAGTGGATATTAAGTTTAAAACAATCATATATTATTCACACATATTCATAGAACTAAATATTCAAGGAGTACAAGTTTATCCCAAAGAATCAAAATTGGGTTAAGAAGTTTCCTTGCAAAAATTCGACAGCCTAACAACGTCACTTAAAAATTCTGAAAATGAGTTGATGAGAGATAAAAAGGGTATCTCATCACTTGTACATTAAATTTACAGCAATAAGGATATATAAGAACATATACCAACAAAATATGATGTAATTTAAAAGACATAACAAAATAATTCTTTTTAAAGAAGAGGAGGGTGAAAGGTCCCCTTACCGATTTGGGTAACTTTCGAAACATACACCCCATTGAAGAAGGGTCATACAATGAATATGTAAATACCCATAATTGAAATTATATTACAAAAAGTGTATAATAATGGTCATTACATACACCACTCAAAGGGAATGGTGTAAAATGTAGCATAAATCTCACGGGAATAAAAGTGAGATGAAAAATCCCTTACGAAAACTCGGCAGCCTAACGACGCCACTTAAAGCTTGCAAAAATGGATTGATGAGATCAAATAGGGTCTCTAATCATATTAAAATAAAATTTACAGTAAGAGGAATATAAAATAACATCCCCCAACATAACAAAGAGGAGATTAAAATATGTGACATAAAGGAGAGTACTTAAAAAGAAAGAGAGAGGTTGGATCTCTTACGAAAATTCGCCAGCCAAATGGCGCCACTCAAAACTTCCAAAATGGATTGATGAGAGAAAATAGGGTCTCTAATCATATGAACATAAAAAGTACAGTAATAGTAATATAAAAGAACATCCCAATCATAATAAAGATGAGCTTAAATGGAATTACAGAAAAGAGTGTACTTAAAAAGAAAGAGAGGGGTAGGATCCCTTACCTCAAGTCCAACTTGTCTTGTTCTTTTTGTTATATTCCTGAATAATAAACTTTGGTTAATTTATTTTTGCCTAAGGACATCATTTAAATATTATTATTCAGTTCATATCACATATTATAATGTTATAATAATTGTTTAATAATGTTAGTTCATATCAGACGTTTTTGCCGATGTTTGGTACATGAGTCAAAAATGAAATTGTTTGAAAATGATTGTTCATATAGTTATAATTAAATAATTTCCAGATTAGTATTAATGACTAAAATATCATATATATCCATTAAATATTCATTTTATACTATTCCATAACATTTGGAGATAAAAAATGAAAATCACCGTTCATGGAGACGGTAGGCCGTACGTACGCATGAACACTACTTTCATTTTTTTGTCATATTAATAGAATTAAAAATAAATGAGATATATATATATATATATATTATAATTACAGTATAATATATATGGTATATAGGTCACATATGTTCATTAATTTCATTCTTTATACCTTCCATGCATTGCATGAATGATTCACATCACTTGAGGGGGCGGTAGTCCACACTACCTCATATGAAATTATCGCATTTGCACAACATAAAAAGAATGAAGGTATGTCTTAAAAATAAAATACAGAAGAATATAGAAAACATAAATACCATATATATCATATATAAAATACAGTGACATCATAATGGCCACCTTTAAAGGTGTTAAAAGAATATTGAACAATCATCGTTTCGTGAGGAAGTAATTCACCATCCACAAAAACAGTATGTTCTTTAACCATTAGACGGATGTGTGTGTAAGTGTATCTAGAATACTTCTTATAAAAACATAAAATTATATTGGATATACTCTTGTTGTTACAAAATAAAGGAAAGAAAAAAGTTTAGGGGTTTGGAGAAGAAAAATAAAACAAAAGAACACTAGGGAAGTCTTTACCTTTAAATCAGGTAAATCTTTTTTATTTGAGCTCAAAGGCTTCCTTAGAAAGACTTCTTCTCAAAGTAAGGCTTCTAGGAGTAAGAGAGGGATTTGGAGAGACAAAATGGTCAGGTTTTGGCCGAGCCAAATTCTTGAGAGGTGTGGGTAAGGAGGTAGGGGTGGGGGCCTTTTATAAGAGGAGAGGAGGGGCACTCTTGGAAAGTCTTGAAAAGTAACATTATTATAAAATGATTTTCGGATTTTAAAGGTCCCAAAATTATATATTTTGAGGATAAGGTGATAATAGTTCTAAATGCACAAATCCAATAGGTTTTTGACAAGTTTAGGTCTTATATTTTATATTATTGTTTCATTTTATTTAAATCGTTAAATAATGAGGTAATCACTGCATCATCATGGTGTCATAAATAATTAAATTTATTTTATGTCTAAAAATTATAAAAAACTATCATGATGTTTGAAATATTTTTATCTTTATAATGAATATTTATAGTCAAAAATGTGACTTGCATAACCCTATGTAAAAATTGTTTTATTAAAACAATACATGTTTGTGACATTTTAATTTTAACTTTAAATAAAATGGTATTAATGTCATTTTCCTACCAAAGGGGCTCCATGGGGTCCCCAAGTTGACCCATGAATTTTCTTGGTCGGCCATGACTCATAAAATAAGGGTAGGACATGTTTCAAGGTCATTTAATATTATTAAAACATTATTTTTACCTTAAATTGCACTAATTACCTCTAATCGCGATTAATAAAACTTAAAAGTTACTATTCACCAAAAAATTATTTTAATATCATTGAACAAAATTTTACTTCATAATGATAACCATGTATGATTTATTTTTGAAAATCAAATCATAGAAGTGGTTAAGTTTCATTTAAACGAAAATTCAGTTTCTTTAACTACCACTTAGTGGTTTCACTATTCATCAAAAATTGAAGTTTTTCAGAAAAATACCAAAAATTCACCCTCAGCAATTTTTGATATTCTGAATTCAAAAATTATGTATATTTTACAAAAATCAAAACATATAGGTTGCATTAATTAATTTAATATTTAATTCCCGCTGTCAAAAAAAATAGCGTGTTTTTAAGAAACAATATCTATTAAAAGATTGAAACTAGTTTAAGTCCATTTTCAAAGTGAAATTAATTCTGATGACCACCATTGGATTAAATGGTAAAAACTTATTCTAACTACACTTTAAACCCAATTAAAAGATAATCTATCCATATAAATAAATCAGATTAAAAGGAGCTTTTGAATTAAAATACATCATTTTACACTATTCATTAAAAAAATGATCTTTGTTGGAAAAATTTCAAAAATTTATACAAAGTAAATTTTGATCTCCCGATTCTAAAAAATAATTTTATTTTGCCAAATATAACATATAAAATTGTCAAAAAGTGGATTTAAAAATGGTTCTCCATCAAAAGGCGGTTAATCGACCTTTGAAAGAATATTAGAATATTTATGCTTAAAATTTGATTCATTCGCATTTTAAGCCTCTAACATTAATTGGATAAAAGTAAAAATATTTGAAAAACATATATAATCATTTTTTAGTTAGTTCTGTTCATTCCCGCCATTACAATGGCTAGGCGTTAACTACCATTTAAAATAATATTATTTTATTATTAGAGTGTAACGTAAGTTTCCCAAGAAACTCATTGTTGCGTATTGGGTACGCCATCGAGCATAGCGTCCCCTTTAAAGTAACATTAATACTTCATTCACAAATATTAATAAATATGAAAAAGTAATATTCTTTATTTACCTGGGATGTTACATCTTTCCCCCCTTTTGGTAATTGCGTCCTCGCAATTTTAAAATTGGTCTTGGAAACTTCACTGAAAGTCCCACATCGGAACAAGATTCAGTAAAACTATCACTTTAAAATAATGAAAGCGAAGAAGAAAGGTCACCCGAGTTAACCCATACTAGGATTCCATGTAGGAAAACATGGATATGGAAGAAAAAACGAAGGGTCATGTTCTGAGGGAGAGTGATTGAAAACATGTTTAGGAGAAAGTTAGCCCCCATAAAATCACAAACTGGTGATGGGTTAAACGGTATTTGATTCCCCAGTAGGAAAAGTTAACATACAACATTTTTGTTTTTAAGTTACTTTTAATTGAGGAATTTATTTATGAGATTAAATAAATCATAATGGAACATACTTACTTGTCATGTTGACTTTCAAATTTTACTAGATTTCTTACACGAAATCATATTTTCTCCAAAAGATGAGTATTTAGGATGACTTTTTTACATTAAGAGAGCTATAATCAATTTCTAGAGAATCACCTAATCCATAAAAGAGAACTATATAATTCCCATGTCTTTAGACCTTAACTAAAAATAAAACCAAAAAGGTTAGTATGAGATCAGATAATACCCAAGAGGATAATCCTTTATAAAAAGAAAATCTATTCTTAATCTCCAAAATTTTTCCAAAAAAAAACCCAAAGTTCAACGAATACCATTCGATAAACAATTGTTAATAAAATTCTTCAAAGTAAACCAAACTAATATTGAAACCCAAATATTTTAAGGATTTAATTCCAAGGTACAAATTAACATTTATCTCCAAATAACATTATTTTCTCTTAAAGTCTCATATTGAAAAGTAATTAACCTAATCACATATCCTCCATGATAGGTTAATCATTTCCATAGATAACCCAAAATAAACTTACTCTTGATTACTAAAATCTTCTAACTAAAAATAATTAGTCAAACTAACCAGGGAATTCACATAGTCCAGTGGTAGGTGATAAATACCAATCACACTTTGGTTGTGGGTTTGATTCCCGTAGCTTCATCCGATGCGACGGGTTGTCACACGGTCTGCATGTTGTCCTTTTTCCAAAACTATATAATTCTTAAAACACCCCCCCAAAAAGAGATAAAATCTTCAAAAATAACGATAACATATTTTAACCTCAATTTTACCTCAAGCCTTTCATCTTCCATTATAACATATAGTAACCCATAATTACCTCAAAAGTATGGATCATATAAACCCTAATGATTACCTTTATAATTATCACATGAACTTCCTCATCGAGTTGGTTATCTCATACAAAAGGCATTAGAGAACTCACCAAGGTTCAAGTGGTTGATCATGACTCCTGATAGTTGGTTTATAATAACCACGAGATTTCTCATTGAATCCCCCATTTCATCCAGTCTCTTAATCAGATAACCACCATAGTTTCCTTCAAACCCATTGTCACTTTGGTGCCTGCTAGATCCATCCATTTACTAAAACCAAAAAGGTCAGTGTGAGTATATCAACAAAATCATCATGTACTAAAGAGGAAGATAAACACTAAGATATAATTATCCAAGTTATCTCAAACTCATTACAAACTTGAAAAATAACAATGACTCTATCCAATATAATAACCATTGTAGTCCTACACAACTTGTCACTTATGCTAAAACAACACTCTAAACTCTAAAGTTATCTAAACCGACCTCTGATACCAACTATAAGGCCCCGGACTTAAACCTTACTTAATATTGAATTAAATGAATAATTCACATTGAGGATATTTTCAAGTTTAGAGTTTTAGAGAATTAGGACATAACTATTACATCTCAAAAGATTACAAAGTAGACACTTCTACTAAGTTTCCATAAAATAAAAACTCTTAAAAAGAAACATGTCTAGTTCCATGTTTTAGATAGCCTGACATTTCCTTGATCCCATCCTTGAACATATCCAACTTTATGTCATGTGAAAAACATTTCAAAAAAAAAACATGGGATGAGCATGAAAAGATCAGTAAGGGATACACAAAGAAGGAAAACTGTTAGTTTTTCAAAACAACAAGTAAACCATGAATTATTTATCAAAGTAATAATTTTCACCTTTATGTAGTAGTATAAACTATTCAATGAATAAAAGATCATTACTTACCCTTTTGTAACCAAAATATTACCATAAAACCCATATACATAACATATAAAGGTAACTTGGGACATAAACATACTTAAATGGAATAACCATATGGTCGACTTCCACACATATCACTTAATGGAATAGCCATATGACCGACTTCCATACCCAACTCATTGGAGGTTATAATGTAACCACCCATCCTGGTATTCACGGAAGCACCCGTCATATGGTTTATCACATAACCACCCGTCAAATGTCCAAGTACCATTATAAAATTAAAACAATTATAAAGGAAAGAAAACATTTCCACATTTCAATCACAATATATCACTTAAATATATTGACATAAAACAAATCCATTATAAAAACCCTTTTCAATACCAAAATATGTAAAAGAGTATATGGTATTTATTTCATTTAAAAAAAATATTATGGCTTGTTGAGGAAGCCAAAGACCAAATAATACTCACGGTGGTGAAAAAGGTCATTGTCACCGTGTACGTTAAAAGAAACATTCCTTTTTGTAATTTAGTAAAATGATTCATAGAAAAATATTACTTTTGTATAAAATTAAAAGTCAAAGGGGTTTATACACCGTATAAAAGAAAGCCTTGTATTAGAACAAAATATGCTTCAATGAAAGGAGATTGAGACGAAGTCCCTTACAGAGACGGTATCCTTGGATTAAGGATAAATCAATTACATAATTATGTGTGACAAACGAATACACCAAATATAAGTGGATATTAAGTGTAAAACAATCATAGGTTATTCACACATATTCATAGAACGACATATTCAATGAGTACAAGTTTTTCCCATAGAATCAAAATTGGCTTAAGAAGTTCCCTTGCAAAAATTTGACAACCTAACGACGTCACTTCAAAATTCAGAAAATGAGTTGATGAGAGATAAAAAGGGTATCTCATCACTTTTACATTAAATTTACAACAATAAGGATATATAAGAACATATCCCAACATAATAATATGTAATTTAAAAGACATAACAAAAGAAGTCTTTTTAAAGAAGAGGAGGGTGAAAGATCCCCTTACCGATTTGGGTAACTTTCGAAACATACACCCCATTAAAGAAGGGTCATACAATGAATATGTAAATACCCATAAATGAAATTATATTAAAAAAAGAGTATAATAATGGTCAGTACATACACCACTCAAAGGTAATTGTGGAAAATGTAGCATAAATCTCACGGGAATAAAAGTGAGATGAAAAATCCCTTACGAAAACTTGACAGCCTAACGGTGCCACTTAAAGCTTCCCAAAATGGATTGAAGAGATAAGATAGGGTCTCTCATCATTTTAAAATAAAATTTAAATTATGAGGAATATAAAAGAACATCCCCAAACATAACAAATAGGAGCTTAAAAGAAGTGACATAAAGGGGAGTACTTAAAAAGAAAGAGAGAGGTTGGATCTCTTACGAAAATTCGCCAGCCAAACGGCGCCACTCAAAACTTCCAAAATGGATTGATGAGAAAATATAGGGTCTCTAATAATGTGAACATAAAAGGTACAGTAATATTAATATAAAAGAACATCCCAATCATAATAAATATGAGATTAAATGGAATGACATAAAAGAGTGTACTTAAAAAGAAAGAGAGGGGTAGGATCCCTTACCTCAAGTCCGACTTGTCTTGTTCGTTTCTTTATATTACTGAATAATAAACTTTCGTTAATTTATAATTGCCTAAGGATATAATTTAAAGATTATTATTCATTTAATATCACATATTATAATGTTATAATAATTGTTTAATAATGTTAGTTCATATCAGACATTTTTGCCGATGTTTGGTATATGAGTCAAAAATGAACTTGTTTGAAAATGATTGCCCATGTAGTTATAAGTAAATAATTTCCAGAATAGTATTAAGGATTAAAATATCATATATATCTAGTACATATTCATTTTATACTATTCCATAACATTTGGAGATAAAAAATGAAAAGCACCGTTCATGGAGATGGTAGGCCGTACGTACGCATGAACGCTACTTTCATTTTTTTGTCATATTAATGGAATTAAAAATAAATGAGAGATATATATATATTATAATTATAGTATAATATATATGTTATATATGTCACATATGTTCATTAATTTCATTCTTTATACCTTCCATGTATTGCATGAACAAGTCACATCACTTGAGGGGGCGGTACTCCACACTACCTCATATGAAATTATCGCATTTGCACAACTTACAAAGAATAAAGGTATGTTTTAAATATAAAATACAGAATCATATAGAAAACATAAATACCATATATATCATATATAAAATACAGTGACATCATAATGTCCACCTTTAAAGGTGTTAAAAGAATATTGAACAATCATCGTTTTGTGAGGCAGTAATTCGCCATCCATAGAAACAGTATGTTCTTTAACCATTAGACGGATGTGTGTGTAAGTGTATCTAGAATAATTCTTATAAAAACATTTAATTATATTGGATATAATGTTTTTGTTACGAAACAAAGGAATTAAAAAATTTTAGGGGGTTGGAGAAGAAAAATAAAACAAAAGAACACTAGGGAAGACTTTACCTTTAAATCGGGTAACTCTTTTTGATTTGAGCTCAAAAGCTTCCTAGGAAAGACTTCTTCCCAAAGTGAGGCTTATAGGAGTAAGAGGGGGATGTGGAGAGACAAAATGGGAAGGGGTTTTCCGATCCAAAGGATTGAGAGGTGTGGGTAAGGAGGTAGAGGTGGGGGCCTTTTATAAGAGGAGAGGAGGGGCACTCTTGGAAAGTCTTGAAAAGTAACATTATTATAAAATGATTTTCGGATTTTAAAGGTCCCAAAATTATATATTTCGAGGATAAGGTGATAATAGTTAGAAATAAACATATAAAATAGGTTTTTGACAAGTGTAGGTCTTATATTTTACATTATCTTTTCATTTTATTTAAATCGTTAAATAATGAGGTAATCGCTGCATCATCATGGTGTCAAAAATAATTAAATTTATTTAATGTCTAAAAATTATAAAACAAATATAATGACGTATTAAATCATTTTATCTTTCTAATGAATATTTATAGTAAAAAATATGACTTGTATAACCCCATGTAAAAAATGTTTTAGTAAAACAACACATGTTTGTGACATTTTAATTTTAACTTTAAATAAAAAGGTATTAATGTCATTTTCCTACCAAAGTGGCTACATGGGGTCCCCAAGTTGATCCATGGATTGTCTTGGTCAGAAATGACTCATCCAATAAGCTTAGGACATGTTTCAAGGTCATTTCATATTATTAAAACATTATTTTTACCTTAAATTACACTAATTACCTCTAATCGCGATTAATAAAACTTAAAAGTTACTATTCACCAAAAAATTATTTTAATCTCATTGAACCACATTTTACTTCCTAATTATAACCATATTTTTCGGATTTTTGAAAATCAAATCACAGAAGTGGTTAAGTTTCATTTAAACAAAAAATCAGTTTCTTTAACTACAACTTAGTGGATTCACTATTCATCAAAAATTGCAGTTTTTCAGAAAAATACCAAAAATTCACCCTAACCTATTTTTGATATTAGGAATTCAAAAATGATGTCTATTTTAAAAAAAATCAAAACATATAAGTTGAATTAATTAATTTAATATTTAATTCCCGCTGTCAAAACAAATAGCATGTTTTTAAGAAACAATATCTATTAAAAGATTGACACTAGTTTAAGTTCAATTTCAAAGTGAAATTAATTCTGATGAACACCATTGGATTAAACGGTAAAAATTTATTCTAACTACACTTTAAACCCAATTAAAAGATAATCTATCCATATAAACAAATCAGATTAAAAGGAGGGTTTGAATTAAAATACATCATTTTACACTATTCATTAAAAAAATGAACTTTGTCGGAAAAATATCAAAAATTTATACAAAGTAAATTTTGATCTCCTGATTTTAAAAAAGAATTTTATTTTGTCAAATATAACATATAAAATTGTCAAAAAGTGGATTTAAAAAGGGTTCTCCATCAAAAGGCGGTCAATCGACCTTTTAAATAATATTAGAATATTTAAGCTTAAAATTGGATTCATTCGCATTTTAAGCCTCTAACATTAATTGGATAAAAGTAAAAATATTTGAAAAACATATATAATAATTTTGTAGTTAGTTCTGTTCATTCCCACCATTACAATGGCTAGGCTTTAACTACCATTTAAAATAATATTATTTTATTATTAGAGTGCAACGTAAGATTCCCAAGAAACTCGTTGTTGCGTATTGGGTACGCCATCGAGCATACCGTACCCTTTAAAGTAACATTAATATTTTATTCAAAAATATTAATAAATATGAAAAAGTAATATTCTTTATTTACCTGGGATGTTACACCAAATCTACGATAAACCCCAATAATTTCCTATGAGCCTTCTACTATTCATTTATGGTGTAATCAATTTCATTTTCACAGATTCCAAACCTTGTTGCTTTTGAGTGGAACTAACACTCTTTATTAAACTTATTGGGGAATAACTATTCATGCTTCTTTTTCACATCCTTCCATGATATGAGGTATTTAACATCATTTTTCACCATTCAAATTTTTTTATAGTTTTTTTGAAAAACAGTATAGGTACACATAACATCATCAGTACAAAAAATAGTTTCTAGGTTATTGGATACCTTTTTAATAGAGTATAATTCCATTTGATAGGAGGATGTTCTCATAATAATTTTTTTAAATCATGAATAATAGCACAAATAAGTGTGGAAACATCTCTTATTTTATAAATCTGGGAGGTTTTTTCTTCTGGTGTTTTTGATTCTTCAATCCTACCTTTAACTCTGAACACATAATTTTCAGAGAGTTCTTATCATCTTCAAATGTTCTTAGCGTGTCTTCCCGACTCTCCTCCATCTTATTTATTTGTTCCTAATGAATTTTTCTTGACCCTTTCAATTATTTTTCATGACCATATATCTTTTTATATTTATATTAGAGTTGTTTAGTTTTGAAAATAGTTTTATCTTTGAGTAATTTCTCAAATGCATGGAAATATTCAAAAAATTGAATATTAAATAAACCATTCTCATAATTATTTGTTTTTATTTATTAAAAAAATTCGACATATATTTTATTACTAAGAGAATTTGTTTCATCCTTTACTTCCAAAAGTTTTTTGATAGTGTTAGAAATTACAAACTTCTTAGCCAATTCATATTCTATAGCATCATATTCTTCTTGAAGTCATATCTTTTCATCTTAAAGTCATTTTAAAATAAAAACATCGGAACATATCACTTTTCTTGGAACATTATTTAGATATTAATTGAATTCAAAATAAATATTACTAAACGATATATTTTCATCACAAATTGAGAATTCATGAGAAGAATCATGGTCAAATTAATTATTAGATATTTTAACTCTTTGATTAAAATTTAGTGATGTCTCTACCTTGACATTAAGATTCTTATTTTTCATCCTTTCTTGTTTATTCTTTATATTCTTTTGAGTATTGGTAGAAATATCTATATGTGGTAGATCAATCATTTACATAAAATTGAACATCATAAAGACTCACAAGGATACATATAGGTGACCTACCCTCTATTACCACATGAGGATCTGTATGTTGATTAACTACTGAGTGGGGGGGGGGGTTATTTTTTAATTAATAATAATTAATCATTTTGAACTCAAGAAAATGAAATTGATAAGGTTAGTTGTCCAATCATCGATATCATACTCTATCACTTCATATGCAGTAATAATAATCTTGAGCACAACACATAGTATTTACACGGTTAAACATAAATACGTACTCTTTTCCATTTTGGTTATACACTAACCATGTATTTTCCGCTATAATCTTATTATCAATTAAAATTGTCAACAAATGATCACACCATGTATCTCTTGAATCCATATGGGAGGTTTTTTACACTGCATCCCATAGTTTTACCAAAATCCATTATAGCCTACTATATAATCCACACAAGTGTATTTTTCTCTTAAATAATACAGAAGACTTTAAACTCCTAGAACAAACTGAGAGGAATACTTATTTCTTCAATTATTTTTCCACATCAGAATGATATATTTATCTTCCTCCATAAAATTTCTAGATCAAACTTACATGTAAACCAATTCAAGTATGATTATAAATCTTTCTCATATTTCTCACAAATCTTTGATCACCTTTTTTGATCATTTTCCTGAGTGAAAAAATGCTTAGGATGATTCATCCATTTTATTTAGTCCCCACCTCATTTGTTTGCATGAAAGATATGCACACAAATTTTTCGTCACTCACAAATATAGGAATATATTGTGATCTCAAAATGATATTTCAATTCTATACATATCTAATCAACTACATGCCCATATTTTTTTAAATCAATTGTACATGTGATCTCAATTATTAAATGACTTAAAATATTAATTAATTTATCATTTAAATGTGTTTTAAATAAAAATATTTATTATTTCCTCATTAAGAAATTAATACCCAATGGTTATTAGGTATCATATTTCTCAAATTAAATACCCTTAAAATTTGGTTATTTGATTTCATTCTTATTTTAAATATCCCATATTTATTCAGGATTTGTTATTTCTAAATGGAGATAATCACAAAAACCTAAGGGATTTGAGTTAAATTATCTTCACATGTATTAGCCTCTATAACTCACTATTTGTATTCATATATTTCATATGGAATACCTGAAGGTGTCAGGCCTTCCTTCTTATTCATCTGACATTATCCTTTATGGTCTAGCTAGTATGAATGCACCGCATTATCATGCGATCTTAATATAATCTAAATTCAAGAGCTCATTATTTTTTATGTGGAATAAGATAATACTTCATTATCCTCCTATAAATGCTCGATGACTTAGATCTTGAGGTTTATTCTCATGACATATTGATCAACCATGACTATCCACTACATGAACACATTTTAAAACACCTGAAATATACGAGGATAAATATTTATGTATGTTATGAAATTATAATAAAAAATTTTAGATGACCTCATGAAGTGGCCTCATCAATTTCACCCAAGGGAATTAAGTTCTTTTTTTCATCTCATTTAATTACACAGATAAAAAATTTCCATAAAATAACTCATCATATGACATAATCATATCTTTACTCTCTTTTCAAGAATGAAATGAAAGCTACATGCCATATCATTTCAGACAACCCTGATCAATATTATTGGCATTAAATCCATCTAGGAAGCTGACATCATCAAGATACATCACTGTTTGGGTACGTTATATTCATGAATTTTTATGCATGAATTTCATGTGTAACAAATTATTTGGATTCATCATGAAAAAAGGAGTACAATGTGGCCTTGAACATGTGATAAAATCTGAAATTAGATTAATTTGATGATCAGTATGGGTCAAACATTGAGGAAGAACCATGCTACAAATATACTTTAATAAGAGCAGAGGAATATAAATCCATTGGCTCAATCGATTATTCTAGATTGATCTAAATGTATTGATACCAAAATTTCTGTAACATTTTAAATAAAATAATAATAACCACGTCTATGTTGTCCCACATTAGTTTTGGGTTCATCTAGGACATGGTATTTAAATCAAATAGCTCCTTTTAAGTGTCTAAAATCATGTTTAGGGTCCACTCCCTATCAGTATCCTACTATGCTACAACCCCTATGGGGTATCCCATCTCCCTTACTAGGCCTATATATGTCCTATGTTCCCCATATACTTGTGCACTCTATCATACAAGATTTATTCATGTTCCCACCATTCTAATTCTATGTGGGTTTCCTTTAATAGGCTCTCTCATGGGGTAGAACCTTGGGTCCCCTAAGATTGGTTGAGGTCTATCCTTGGTGTCTCACATGGTTTTCCGTGTTTTTTATATAATAAAAATTAAAATGTTAACAAAAAAACCCTTCCACTCAAAATTAATTTTCAATATTTCCCATGTAAAATGTGAATACATTTTTCATTATTTTCTTTTAAATACTCAAGAAAAAATTAATTTCATATATTTAAAATATTATTCATGAAAAATATATTTGTTTTATGTAAAGATTAATTCATCTTATTAACTTCATGAAAATAATTATTTTTATTGTCTCCCAAATGCTATGAACAATGTGAAAACTCTATGAAAATGTCCATTACATTTGACATCTTTTAAAAAATAATCACAAATAATCGTGGATAATTTTATAATAATGAAATAAATTCCATTTCATGAATCTATAATAATTATTTATTCATCACCACTTCATCCACATATTGAAAGATTGATAAGAAATAAAATATGGATTCAACAAGATGTTATTACATTGACATTGTATATGTTACTAATAATTATTATATATGTATTGGTCATTATCTTTTGATGGAATTTTATTCCCTTATGTAATGGATTTTGTTGCATTACCTAGTCTATGATAACATGATATGTTCATAAACACTCCAAAACTAATTGAATAAGGTTTTGTAAGACTTTAATGAATATTTTGAACCCATACTTATCATATATGTATTGAAATTTTGATTTAAAATATAAATTATTTCTGACCAAATAAAATTGTACATATACCTAAATTTAGGGACACCACTTGTTGTGGCCTTCTATGTTTACACAAAAAATTTAATGAATCCTTGGTACTACATAATACATTATGGTTTGTGATCATTGAAGGGGAAGGGGCTCTATTATTGATGGTTTATCTAGAGCTTAGTAGAATATGTGAGCTAGGAACATTGATGCTGTCGGGGAATGTTTTTTAAATTAAAACCTTATTCTTACTTTATAATATCTATATATTTTATACCTATGAAATATATTATATAATATTTTGAGACAAGTAGATAATACTGTTACAAATTTTCTTATGGGATCATTTTCAGTAACTTTTAGTTATTAGCATATAACTCTAATGCCTACTATTATCTAGTATTTACATCATGGTGACACTATTTATATTTCATTCAAAATGATTTATACATGTTTATACCTATAATGGTAATTTTTCCCCACTTTAATCAGGAACCATCATAATTGGAGGATAGTTTTTGGGGTATTTAGAGGTGCTCCAAATATATGTGGCACCAGATTTTGTCATAGTGGTGGTGAACCAGATTGGGGATACTATGAAGCAATTTCATTTCATTATTTTATTTTATTTTTTATTACTATTTTTTATTTTTTAGATATAATATATGATGTTCAATAGGAATGGTATAGATATTTTGTAATTCCCTGACCCCAGTTACCCATATTCAGTGCATTATTACATAACATTGTCATGATACAAGGAATCATGTCCCGAAAGACTGATCAGTTTAGTAGCCTTGGAAGTACCAGACACATTCTTAAGTTTTACATTACATCATGAAATAAAATTTCAAAAAAAAATTGTCCCCTTCTGAACAAACTTATATCCTTATCCTATCCTTGTAGGTCAACCATAAAATTGTTCTTCAGATCTTTGGAAAAATGAAACACAGAAAGGGGAGAGCTCAGATGCTCAGTAAGGATAACAATATAGCAGAAAATTTCATAGATAAGCATAAAAATTTACGACAATGCATAAGACTAAAAAAATCCTTTTTAAACTTAAACTTCATCATAATATGGAAAATAAAAATCAAATAATTCCATTTACTTATTCAAATGGATATTCTACTAGTCGAATAATCACATGTAATATCAATATCCCATTCATAATGATGAAATGCATAATGCCAGACTTAATAACCACATAGTCAAGGCATTGTGCCAAGACTACAAATAATATTTTTTCATGGCCTTGTTCCAAGACACTAGTTTATCTCATGAGACCTACCCATGCATCGAGGAGCTATAACGGGCTCCACCCATCACTTACTATATCCAATGTATTCCTTATATGAAAAGGTTTAAACATAACATAAACATTTATATTTAAACTAGCAGATGAAATGTCAATACTTTATCTATAAACCATGAATGGTATAAAAATAACACATCCATAGTAAAACATATCACATAACCTTCAATATAATATAGAATATTTGTATCATAATAAATCAAACTCGATTAAGAAAAATATCCCGTAAAGGATGTTGACATAGTTGAAAATGATCAGTAAAAATCTTTGAGAGAAATATCCCTTTTCATGAAATCATTTAAAAGTAAAATAAAAGAAGTCATTTAAAGGATTGTTTTGAATCAAAGTTTCCCATACCACTTTGAAACTTCTGAATTTAATTAACATTTTAAAACATTCATGTCCATATAAATAAATCCCTAAAACTATTTTGAAAACATGGACATTAATGGGAAAGGTTTAGAAGAATTAATCAATACAACATTTAAAATGATTCTTTTGTAAAAAGTCTCTTAAAAATAATGCATTTTAAAACTCTTTTACGAAACATGGAAATGGATAATAAATATGTCCTAGTATATACTTACATAAAAACGACCTCGGATAGTAAAGAGATTGTGAAATTAACCCCTACCTTGCACTTTACTTTGGTTGAGAGTACATTTATCCTTATTTATAATGACCGTTGTAGGTTATTAAATTATATAAGAACCATATTCATATTTATTTTATCATACATGATTCATTTATGACTTTATACTACCCATTTAATAACAATTTCAATGTTAAATTAACATTTTGGGTAATAATTGCATTCTTTATCGTACGTGTTTTAACTTTTTATTCTTGATCGTATCATTTAGATCATGATTTAAATACTTAAAAAATATAAAAATTGATTTATATATCATATATATTTAGAATATAAATATTTATAATAGATAGATATATGAAATCGAAGGCACCGTTTATGGAGACGGTAGGCCGTACGCACAAAGAAACGCTGTGTCCATTTTCATATTGTATTGAACAGAAGTAAGTGAATAAGATATATGTAAGTACATATATATATATATATCCAATATAATTATTATTTTAAATATTACATTACTATTAATAATATATATTTTTATAATCATCGTTGAATGGTGAACGTGGGAATGAATCTCATCGCGTCGTGGAGACGGTAATCCGTACGTAAGAATGAGCGACAATATCATTATATTGATGGTGAAATAATATATAATTGGATGGTAAATTATATATAAAGAATAATTAACATGTTATATTTATTATTTAAATCATTTATAGTCATTATTTTACCATGTCTTCTTGTATTCTTACACTATATGTTTAATAAAAGTTACTATAAACTTCCAAGAGAACCTCAAGTGGTTCATTAATGAAATATATTATATTATTTAATCCCTTTGGATGAACCTTATTTTTTTTTGAAATATTATATCAATCGACAATATAGTATTTGTTTTAAATATTAATTTATTTCAATTTTGACACTATTTGGTATTTTGTTTTTGTGAAGGTCAAAAAAACCTTATCACTTAGAAAAATAATTTATCTAATCAACACTCACATGTCATATTACCCTAGAAAATTAGTTTAATTCATCAAAATATCTCAAATTACATTTATTTGGATATTTATAACATCAATTATTTTAACCTTTAATTAAAAAGGTAATTATTGCATCATCATTGTGTCATAAATAAATTTAATTATTTAATTTATAAAAAGTATAAATAAAAAACCATTATGTTTGAAATACTTTTATATTTTTAATGAATATTTGTAGTATAATTTATCTTATGTGTAACCCTATATTAAAAATGTGTTAGTTATTAAACTTTGAATTTAACACTTTTAACTCTTCTTTAAATAAAATAATAATAAATGTCTTAATCTAATCCTATTGGACCTAAAGGATCATATTTTATTCCTAAAGTATTTTTTGGCCTAATTAAACTTATCTAATAGAATTAGGACATATGTTAGGGTAATAATAATATCAAATTTACATTTAATTACCCTATTTACTTTTAACCATGGTAAATAAAAGTTAAAGGTTACTAATCACCAAAAACATTTTTTAATCTTATTGAAAAAAATTTACTTACTGAAATTAACCATGTCTCTCAGATGTTTGAAATTCAACTCACAAAAGTGGTAAAATTGTGTTTTATACAAATTTGCTAACGTGCCTAGAAGGAGGGTAAAAGAGGTTAAAAAGTTCAATAAAATTTTATACATATAATTTTATTATAAAATGACTCCAATGAATTACATTGAACTTATATAGGTATTATATATATTTTTTGACTTAAAATAAATTTATATAAAATTAATAATTATTTAAATAAAAAGTCAGTTTTAAATAATAAGACAATGTTTTTTACTATTCATCAAAAATTGAATGTTTTTAGAAAAAAAAATTATCCCTATGATAATTTTGATATTCCGAATTAAAAAATAAAGTCTATTTTACCAAATTAAAAACATTGAAGTTGCATTTATTAATTTAAAATTAATTCCTGTTGTCAAAACCAAAAAGCAGGTTTTTAAAAAGTAAAAACTATCAAAAGATTGACTTGTGTTTATGTCAAATTTAAATTTGAAATTACTTATAATGACCAAAATTGAATTAAATAATAAAAATATAATCTAATTATACTTTAAAACCTTTCAAATGCATAAATTAACACTATAAATTATTTTGATTAAAAAAGTTTTTTACAATTAAAACATAATATTTTACACTATTCGTCAAAAAAGGAAAGTTATCAGAAAAGTACTAAAAATTTATCCAAACTAAATTTTTATGTCCTACTTCTAAAGAAGAACTTAATTTAATTAAATTGAAAATATAAAAGTATCAAATATTGGTTTTAAAAAGGGTTCAACATTAAAAGGCGGTAAAATATCATTTTTTGAAAAAGTTTTCTTTTATCTAAAAAAATGAATTTGTTTTTATATTATGTCTAAGAAACAAAATATATGGATGTTTAAATTATATAGAGTATATAATATTCAAAATAAATTTAATACTATTCATAACCGCATTTTGAACGGCTAGTTTGGAACGTTGTGGTGCACTGGAACTCGATGTTTCATTTAGCGCAAGCTATTGAATTACTTTAACGAGATAAAGTATTATGAAATTTTGGGGTGGTACATATTTCCTTAGGGATTTGATTTCCCAAATATGATGGAAGTACAATATAGTATTTGAAAAACTATTATTCTTTTTTTCCATTTATATTGGGATTTTTTGTCTAATATTATGAATCATGATATTGATATATAGTTGATATGTTTTCATTCATGGATCTACAAGGAAATGGATTTTTTTTCTTATATCATTCTCAAAACATAGATTTTACAAAAAAACTATGTGCTTGAATATTATTAAGCACCATGGTTCTGATATAAGGTTCATTTATACAATGTTCCAGCACAAAAATATATAGTATTTTTCAATATAACATGGTGGTGAAATTATAAAAAACAATACCATTATTATCTTATATTATTTATTATTTGATAATGATAATACTTTATATACGTGATTATATCCTCGATATAGATTGCGTAGGTAGGGTTAACCTAAGGTTTAGGTTTTGTGAAAACCATAATATTCTTGGGTGTGGATATAACATAGAAATAATCTATTTCTATTAAAACTTATCCTATATTCAATATTCAAGATTATAAATAGGTTATTGTAAGACATTAATTTTCACTCTAGTTACCCTCCACCATGACAATGACATGTTGAGTTCTTTTATGTTTAAGATAATCATTCCCCACTAGTTATTGTGTGTAGGTCCTCATTTTTAGTGAGTTTTTGATGAGAAGTGGTGATGCATATAAAATTTTTATGGATTCATTTAGTGGAATTATATTTCATTATTGAACAATACTCTTAGATAAATTATGTCAATTTTTTTGAGTTGTTCTTAAATTTCAAAGACATGTTCTACGGTTGAAACATTTCATAAAACAAGTTAATACAAGTGAAATAATCAATTGTTTTTGAATATTTTATTTTTTGAAGTATAAAATAATATGTCCATTAAAAATTTTATTTTACATGATGAAAATTTTAGGAGATTATGAATTTTTATATTACGTTCATAATGCATTGTAAATTTATATTGAATAATTTGGAAAAATATTTTTGAGATGTTTTCACAAAAATGGTCCAACCATTAAAATCCATGCAAGGGACAACCCATTAACCACAAATGATGGACTTAAGTGTCAACCACATGGGAGAACCGAACTTGGGATCCCATATGGTGGCAGAGGAGTGTGGGAGGATGCGAAGTACTTCTAGGAGAACACATAGGTTTCAGTGGTTTCATAAAGCCTATAGGGTGTGCACAAATGAGTGTGTGAGGTGAGTGTGAATCATTCGTACCCCATGTTTTGTGTATAACATGTGTCAATGTCCAGACCCTCATTCTTTCTCAATGGTGAAATAATAATAATATCTATTATTATGAAGTTATCAACTGACTGTGACTTTTATATGGGATACATATCACATAGATTCTACTCCTCCTTATTCAAAACATATAAAATAATATTGGACCACTGATCATCGTCATGAGATATATCTGATTAGTGTAATGATATTATTATACATATAAAAACAAATGAAGGTTTCTTTAGACTGGAGAAGAAGGCCAAAAAATAATTGATTGGGCCAATGGTTTAAATTATCAGTTTGTGGTTGAGATTATGAGATAATGAGATGAAGAACCTCCAAGTATTAATGTAACAATTTTCATGAATTCAGTAGTCCAGGGGATATAATATTTACAGTTGAAAAATGAGTTGATATAAGATATTTTGATCATATAAGCTACATGGATTCATTTATATCATAATAAATAGGTGAAGAAAAGAATAAAGGAATTCACACATTGATTTTGGACATCATAATTAAGGAAACCAAAGTTATATGAATTAGAAAATGCTGAGATATTCAGTGTGTATAAATGATATTACACATAATGTTTTGGGGAAATATTTTTGAGAATTCACATGATTATTTTATTAGTTTAAATGATTAGGATTTCCAATAAATAAATAAGAACTAATCCAAGGAGATTTGTTTCAAATAAATGAGAGTTAAATTTTTAAGAGAAATAGGGACACTTGAACTAATAATTACTAAATAGATTCAATAACGTTTCTACTAAGGTTAATAGATTATTATTCTACGATCTATTGATCTGTGATCATTTCACTCAAGGGTATCATGAAGAAACAAAGATACGATGAAGTAGTTCTGGATTTCACCATACCCTTACTCATAACATTACTAGTTTTCATGAAACCATTGAGATATCACACAATTTTGTATGAGTGAAGAGGAATATAGTGCATATATTATAGATTCAAACATCCTATAAAGATTTTTAATATTTCTTGAAGAATAAGACTCATGGAGCCATACTATAAAGAAAAGGAAAAATACTTTCACACTCACTTTAAGGAAGTAACTGTGAGTCCCTCTATATATTTTTATAATTCATGTGAATTGAACCATATTATAGTGTTAGTTGTGCATGGTTTGAATAATACATTCACAATCTCTTGCACAATCATTAAAGAATACAGATGTTCTCATATACTCACTTATATAGATGAGTTTTAGGAGATCGTGAAATATTTAGTTAATTTTAGATTATAAAAACACATAAAATAATATAAAAATAAAATATATGTGATAGGGTTTATTACCTTAAGAAGACCATGAATTGTATCACACACACATTAAGAATGACAAGTAAAGAAAGAATTTATCTCAGGCTGTGAAATTATTATATTGAAAAAATATTATAGATGAATTTTTCTACACCACTTGACAATATCTAAGTGATTCTGAGACTAAAATCATAAGGAATAACTACCCAAGAACCTGTTTCCCTAATTCCACTAATCCAATACAAGTTATTAGAGATATTATTAAAGGAATAGAACGCTATAAAGGGACATAAACATGTTCACATGAATATTAGATCATGAAATATCATAGATGAGATCAATAGATCATCCTATAATGGATCCATCATTGAATAAGAGAATAATTTAAGATGTATTATAAAGACCATCCTATGAGGATTCAAGATAATAAGTCTAGTATTGATTTTGGTAACACTATGTGAAGAATTATAAAGACCCTCCAATGAGGATTCAGGAGTAGAAGGCTAGTGAGGATTATGGTAACACTGTGTCAGAGAATCTAATGAAAATTCTTGGTGGACTCAGATGATAAGATTCATTGGGACTGTGTATTGAACATTGTAATAAATAAAACGATTATAGTATAGAATCTTTGTTTGGTGGAAAAACCAATTGGAGAAGGAGTATTTATTTTTTATAAACCTTGTAAATACTCATGTTTTTTCCCTTTATTATAGAATTATTCAAGGTTAGGTTAAGACACACGTGAAGTGTGGATCATGGATTCGACTGACCACAAAGGTGGAATTGACAAATAATAATTTGTGAAAAGAAAAGGGATAACTAATTCAACCATCATTCCTTCATATAAAAATGATCTGGGCCTTATAAGTGGTATTAAAGGGTAGTTCTGCTCTGAAATATCCAACATTATATTGAGGATATATAACATTAATTCCTAGAAAACCATAGGTGTTATTACTTATGGTGTTTAGAACTATCATGGCTAGAGAAACATGATGATTATGTATCTTCTATCACTTGGGTTAGTTGTGAGAGATGTAGTTATAGTGGGATATAATCTATTTAATGAGAATATTTATGTCCTTTATCAATAAGATAAATCTATAAATGTATGAAAATTCATAGAATTCCATCTTGACGTCATTATCTAAGAATTTATACAATAATGTTATGGGAATTCCAATATTTAAGGTGATAGGGGAAAAATTATGGAGTAGTTATAATTTAAATATAATTATTAAAGAAGACAAAAATATAAGTATAGGGAATATGATTTGAAAATATGAAAATTGGAGACGATGATGGCATTGAGGACTACACTACAAGTGTAAATGAAATTATTAGTGAAATTAGAAGTCTTATGTTGAAGTTTGATTACTAAACCATTATGAATATGTTAATAAAATATTTTCTAGATTGATTTAATCTAAAATTATCTACACTAGTAGACCGGTAAGATATATCACTGGATGAACATCATAATATTATCATAATATATGTAATGAGAAAAATAAAAATATTTATGAAGAATGTAAATGATGATATGGACTTTAAGGAAATGAGAAAACATAAAGGGTTCATTAAGAGGATAAAGAAGAATTTTTCAAGGAAAATTCATGAAATATGATGAGTAGGAAAATTAACCAGAATTAATCATTGAGAAGTGTGATAGGATAATAATGACCTTACCAAAATGATGAGATTAATGAACAAATAAAAAATAGCTAAAAAACATTTAATGGTGAATATGTTTAAGAGATAACTGATCTAGATTGGTTCTTAAAAGATAATATTGAAAATAATCTTAAGAATAACATGAAGATAAAGATGGAGAAATTATAATTGATAAATAAGAATTTATATAAATTTATGAAAGAATAGACACATCCCAATGAGATAAAGGCATATATAAATAATTTATGTGAGATAGAAAGGAACCTAAAATAATATGATGAAAAATAACATAGAAGAGAAAAGCTCAAAAAGAATGAAATTTTATTTTTTGAAGAAGAAAATACTGTAGGTTGAAGATAACTAATGTTTAGAATATAGTAAATGATATTGAAGTAATACATGTTGAGCAAGAGGAAGAATTATTTGAGACACAATCTAGGTCCATTTTAGAAAAAATGTGAGTTGTATATGGTGAAATAAGACTTAACCAACAATGTTGAGCTCAAGGATGATTCTTATAAAGATACTTGGTTGAAGGGTCCATAAAAAAAGGTTTATTATATACCTAATTAATCATCATGTAAATTTTTTTATTTCTGAAAATTGAGGCCTCGAAGGAATGATTTATTTTTTCTTGGAAAAAAGAAAAAAATGAGAATATATCTTCTAAAATGTAAGGGTGGGATAATTCAACTAGAAGGTTTTCTACTAAGAAGAAACACCCAATGTATGATAAAAGAAAATAACTAAAATATTTATAGAAATTCTAAAATTAGTAAGAAGATAAATATTCAAAAGATACTTTTGGTGTTGAGGATGTTTGTTCATAAATATTATTCAAGAAGTTATAATATGTCACTACCCAGAAAGAGGCATGAATCATGGGGGAGAAATTATAAATAGATGAAATATTATTACTAGAAGAAGAATCTTGTCACAATAAATCATTAAAACAATCAACACAGAAATAATTTGAATACTTGAATGAAGTTTATAGAAGATATGTCCAAGAATCTCACATAACATATAACTATAGAGTTTTAATTCCAAGTGAGATTTATCACTATGTAAATGATAAGAGAAGTCAAATATTGAATAATTATATAGTCATAAGTGAAGTTTTTATTATTATAAAACTAATATATAATGAAAAGAAGACTTCCAAGTCAAAAATAAAGCAGGTGGTGACATTTGAAGATGTTAAATTTGATGAGAATTCATATATTAAATCTAGATTTAAAATCCCACGGAATGAAAAAGCTGGTCAAGGAAAAAAACATTGTATGAATATTCTACCATCATAAGAATATATCAGGAACAGTATATTGAAATATTGTAGAACCAATTAAAACACTGAATAGGAAATTGAATCCACACTGGTAGTGTCAACTGATGATGAAAAAAATCAGGCATTCTAAAATAATTGGGAAGAAAGCCTAATCCAAAGTTGAACCTATAATGAATAAATAATGATTAATAATAGAATTATAGTATACATGTTTCCTCTGATGACATTTTAGGACCCTCCTTATTTCATTACACATTTTATATGGTCTAACATGCAATAAATTGAAGGAGGATAATAGTTCATCATGAATAAGATCTATTTCCATAATGATAAATAATGTCTGTCCCTTTTGGGGGAGAAACAATGAGGATTAGGTTTTATCATCACATTTTAATATCTTCCTTGATTAAGAAAAACTGCATATCTTTATGGAGTGATAAATCACAATAAAAATGAGTTATATGGATAATAACACTTTAAGAACATGAATTTTTTTGATGTGTTTTTTATGATGTGTTCATGAAATCTTATGACAAAATTTCTCATATATCCATTGAAATGAATAACATGAATGAGATTAATGATGGTGTAAAAAATTAATATTCATTAAGTTAAACATTTATACTTTGGTAATATCACTCTTTTATTCTACAATGGGTTAACCCACATAGACATTGCGTTGACTAACTAAAATATCATTTCTTTGAGAAATAATGTGGTTCCATTAGTTATGTTGATATGGATACCCCAATTCCAAATTTTAATTTATTTTCAATAATGGGGATAAGGTTTTGGGAACATATATTGACTTTCAAATATGTTAACAGATATCTAAATCAAAACACAAAGGTGGATATTTTTCAGTTTAGTGTTGCATTTATTGTCTATGATTTGTCAATATGTGTTTGGTGAGTTGATGGTGAGAAGTGGTGACACTTCTATAATTGGTACGGACTCATTTAATGTCATGTATGTCACGTTTAAACAATTATCATTCATAAATTATTATCATTTCTTAATATAGTATGAAATTTCAAATACTTGTTCTAAAGAAGAAATAGTGAATACAACAAGTGAATGCCATGAAAATCATATTTTTTTTGTAAATTATTGTTTGTGGAAGAATTAAAGAGGGCCATGAAAAATTTATTTACTCTTTATGAGGAAAATTTGAGTAGATTATGAATTGGAATTTTATAGTTATAATACCTTGGATATTAATGTTGAATAATTTGGAAACTCTTATGGGAAGGTTATAAAAAAATTATGCCAACCATTTCTAACCACATAATTGAATCCCATCAACCAAACATGTGGGACACAAAGTCCAAAAAAGTGGGGAGACGGATCATCCAGAATTAATGGAAGTATAAGAGTTCATGTTGATTTATAACACCCATAAAATCCGAAAATGGAGCTATTCTTGGGGGGAAATTAGGTCAGCGATGCTCCTTGTATTTTGTGGGAAGTGTACCCATGTTCTGATATAAGGCTAGACATTAAGAATTAGATAATCTTTAGTTTTACTCAATTAATTAGTTTCCTTAAATTTTAGGATATTTTCAGGTTTACAGTACTAGATAATTAGGTCTAACTCATAAATAAAATACTATAAAATATACAGTGGAAACATCTAATCGCTATTCATTTTTTAACCTAATATAAAACATTTAAAATAAACCATGAATTCTATTCATGGAGAATCTTCATGAATTTCAACATAGCCTCTTCCTTTAACTAAACCATCCTTAAACCTCGTAAAAATCAATTAAAAATGCGGTAAGACCACAAAATATTAGCAAGTGATGCAAAAATAAGGTAAAATGTTAGTACCTGAATACAAGAAAACACATTTAATATTTTCCCTGATCATCAAAGTTCATTGAGGATATGAAATAAATTATTTTCACCTGAACAAACACACTTTTTTTTGAGATAAAATCTTTAAAAACCATAGTAATGAATTAAAAGTCCTTTATGTGACTTAGATAATCATATACATAAAACCCTTTGAAAAACATTTTAATTGGAATAAAAATCAGGATAACTTCCAACATTATCATTACCTAATTTGTTAGAGAGATATAATTAGATCACATGATTTTATCTGGGCCACCCCAAGTTAATATGTAAGGGTATTTCATAGTGTTATTTTCAAATCACTATGTTAAGTTATAATAGGATTTCCCATCTCCATTTGGTCAACCCCATGTTAAGTCACAACATCCTTTCCTAATTCTATATGGATAATCCAATATTAAGTTTTAATGGGCTTTCCTAGTGCTATATGGTCCATCCCATCATGTAATGCTAAATAAAAAATTCATGAATAAAACACTTTCATCATAAAACCCTTTTAAACACTATAATAAACTCATATGAAATCACTTTTGAAAATAAAATACAATTGTTTTTACATACCGATTATAAATATCAAGAAACCATTTTTTTTGAAAAAAATATTGAATTCAAAAATATCCAAAAAAGGTAAGTAATTATTTCCATTTAGGAAATCATGCAATCTTTCAAAATAATTTAGAAATTAAATATTAGTAATGGTGATGGAAAAGTCATTGTGACAATGAACATTATGAATATGACATTGCATTTTTCGTTTGTCCAAAGCTTCCATACAAAACATTTAAAAAGAATCAATTGGAAAACCATTGAATAAAATTAAAAATAAGAATAAATTGTCTATTATAATCATTTTTATCTATATAAATATACATATGAAATAATATCTAGAATATTGATTTTGAAATAAAATCATTAAACATTCAACATAATCCACACCATATTGAAAAATTTCTATCATAAGACCCACGAAAGAATAAAATTGAAAAAAACATTGAATAACACGAGAATAAATAAATTCATGATTTTATTTGTAAAAGGTGTTGTATGCACACCTCATAAAATATTCTAGGTGTATAACATCAAAACATGCCTCAATTAATGAATATTGAGAGGAAGTATCTTACATTGATTCTTACTTGTCAATTGTATCCATATATTCTTAAATAATAAACTTATATTAATTATTTAATTTCTTCATAAAATTTCTCATGTTTTACATTATTTTAATTTTACTTATTACAATGTTTTATAAAATTACATATACATCATATGATTTGATTATATTCATCTTATATGTTAATATGACTATAGTTGGTGGACTATGGTCAAGGGGGTAATTATATATAAAACTAAAGAATAATAATAATGAAATAATTATAATATTTATATATCAATTAAAATTTAAAACCAATAATAAAATATAGTTAAGAAAAATAAACCAACTTTACAATCATAGACATTGTACTTCATACGTATACATGAGTAATGTTCCCATTTTTCAATGACAATTATTGTAAAGACCCTAGATTAATGTACACGGACATTACATAACATTTATGGAATAATTAAACATTATTCAAAAGACTACCAAATACAACATTAGTATACTTCCCTTGGAAACTGAGAAACATAAACAACTGGTTCATAAAACATCTACGTCATCTCCTCCTTTATCATTCTTAACTAGAAACACTTTTTGACACATCTTACATAATACCCTTCATCAAATATGAGGGAAAAGAAACATAAAATGGGGTGAGCAAAAATTCCCAGTAAGGGTAAAAAATGGTGATATGTAAACATAAACCTAAGTATAAAGGTTATGAGAACATGATCATATCATTATAAGAGCATCCCCTCCATATTGAAATAAAACTAAAATCACAAGAATAATAAAAGACCATATTAAATAAGATCATACATGTAACATAAGACATGAAATTTTTCCATAAACATATTAATTTTTGAACATGTATAAATTGTAACATGTTCACTCATTTAATTAAGGTCATGGAATCAGGCCCTTGCATAAACATATGGACATGGAAACCAAGTCCACTCATAAAATGGTGAACATAAAATCAGGTTCATGCATAACATACATACCTCATGAGTTATCCATCTTAACCCATTTAACTAGGGGGATACGTATGTCTCACCCATATTATAATGAAATCATTATTACCTGTGCCACAAAAAAAATCACAGAATGACCTAAGGAATTAAAACAGTTTTCTTAAACATCATTCCATCATTATATAATCTACGAACAAAAAATGGATTTCATAAATAGAATAAACATAATTAAAACATAAGAATAATAAGGATATTATATATCCTTATTAAAAAAAATAATCTTAAATGGAAAATAATTTGGATAAAACACTTGAAATTTATTCTTCACAAAAATATCCTTTCTTCTTCAGAAATGTTTTCTTTTCTCAAATTTCCACACAATTTTAAAAGGGAAGAATATAATTGAAAATAAAATGTAAATATTATAAGGTATTATTCATGTAAATACTAAATTATGTAAGGGTAAAAATCTCTTCATGTCGTATAAGATAAAAAAATATAATCCTCATACTTTTACAGGAAAAGTTAAAAAAGTACCTCATACTAAAATTAACAAAATATTCTGTTCAAACCATTCAATAAACATTCAAAAATGAGAAAAATTGACATTAAACAATTGAAAAATAATTTAAAGAATATTCTAGACTATATATTCAGGAAAAAGATATTTTGATGATATATATACCACAATAAATACTTATGAATAAACAATCTCAGATAAAAATGAGATTACAAAATTATCCCTTACCTTAGCCCCACTATCCTTAGTATGTATCCAACCATCTAGTATAATGATTTAAATTAATTCATTGATTTATTTTATAATCATAGACATTTTTATGATATCATACATGATCATATTATCATCCGTTTGTTATTAACATTTCATTATTACTCGTTATTTGAGTATTAACTACTTTAAGTTCTTATGCATATTTTGTTAAATATGTTGTGGTTCTACTTTTTAGGTCATATTTATATTATTAGAAAATTTTGTTAACATAATATACAAAATATTTATTCATTAATTATATTTATATAATCATTATTTAATGTATATCATGTAGAATTAATCTCATCGCATCGTAGAGACGGTAGAGTATACGTACGCACGAGTGCCAATATGATTCCCATAATTGTGAAATTTTATGTGATTTAAAAGTATAGATTTTTTTTCAATAATCCATATCATGATATAATAATCATATATTGATTTTAATCCCATTATTATACCCATAAAATTATGGTGGTGGTGAAAAATAGATTACACCATGGCGTAGAGACGATAAGCAGTATGTACACACGTGCGGTGATTTCATTTTTTGAAGGATGGATAGAAGGTTGAATATGGTTGTTTCATAATTATAATAACATATAAGAATATTATTTATAATAATGATACTAATTTATAATGAAACAACTAATTAATAAGAATTAGAATAAGAAAGAAGTTTAAAAGAATCAGTAGAGGAGATTCACTCTTCTTCGATGTGCTTCCTCTATATCTATCTTTAAAGCACTAGAGGTTGTCTTGAGAGATGACCCGAACCTATAGAATGTTACTAGGGAAGTTTGGAATGGAAATTTTAAAGGTGTGGACGAACTTTAAGGCTCAATGTGACAAGAATAGGTCAGGTAGGAGGTACCTTTTTATAATGATGTGAGGGGATCTTAAGGAAAATTCTTGAAATATTAATTTATTATAAATTGATTTAACGTTTATAATGGCACAAAAATAATTTATTAAAAAGATAAGATTATTTTTTGTCTTATACCTATCATCCAATTAAAATTATAAAAGTTTGGAATATTTTAAACACTTATCATTTTGGATTAACCCTTATTTTAACCTTTTTAATTTTACCATGATATTTCATTATTTACACTTTATGGGTTAATTTAATTACGATAACATGTCCAAAGACCAAAAAAAGGTCCATTTAAGACATATATGGACTTATTTGAACCATTATACTAAATCTTATATTTTTATGTGTATTATAACTTTTAATAAACTAATTTATATTTTAAAATGCCAATAGTGTCAATTTTGACACTATTTCTTTGATGACTTTATAAAAATACCATAATTGAAAGATAAGTTATATTTTTTTAATTAATCACCAACATGTCTCATTAATCCATAAAACTCTTGTATTCCATCAATTCTATAAAATTATAATTATTTTAGTAATTATAATATCATTTATTTTGTATTTATCTTAATAAAATAATTACTGTATCACTATTATGTCAATATTCATGGTAATTATTTAACCTATAAATATTATAAATAAATTCATATGTTATAGATAATTTCATTATATTTATAGAGACTATTTATTTAAATAGTTTCAACATGTTTATCACTACATTAAAATTATTATACTTATAAGAGATTAGAGGGTGACATGTGGTCACTTTAATTTGTTTTAATAATAATTACTTCAATTTATTGAAAAAAATAAACTAAATGAGTCAATTAAGACACTTATGTGATATGTATAGACTTGTATTCATCAAATAGGATTTTGGGAGGTTTTAGGGTAATTTATTTGAACTTATAATATTTTTTATCACCCCGATTTACAAAATTTACCTTTAATTATGGTAAATAAAAATTATTGTACTTACTATTCATAACAAAAAAATTAACCTATTAAAATAATTTGGATAAATAATTAAATATATTGAATAATGTTTTCAAAATTCGAGACACATAATTTGTGGAAATTAATTTAATATTAATTCCCATTGTCAAAATGAAAAAGTGAGCTTTTTAAAAGTAAAATCCATCAAAATATAGACATGTTTTTATATCAAATTTCAATGTTAAAATACTTCCAATGACCCACATTGGATTAAATGATAAAATATTAATCTAATTATTCCTTAAAAAAATTAAAATGAATATATATATATATATATATGAATAAGATGAAAAAGTGTTTTGAATTAAAAAGCAGTATTTTTCACTATTCATAAAAAAGTAATTTTATTAGAAAAATACCAAAATTTCAACCAAAGTAAAATTTCTTTTACCTATTCCAAATAAAAATATTATTTTTCCAAATTTAACTTATAAATTAAATATATATTACATTAATAAAATCCATCAAGAGAGGTGTTATTATTTTATAAACTCTCTTAAACTTAATCTTGGGAGAAATGAAATATATCAAACAAACATGAAATTGTGTGTAACAAAAACAAAGCATTGGGTTGCGTGTACCATAAGCTAATATGGAGTTTCATATTGTAGAGGCTTATCTTGGTTTATCATAAAACACAGGGATTCAAAGAAATTATAAAAAACATATATTTTACCAAAATCTCGGGGTGTTACATTCTACCCCCCTTAAATTTATTTTCACCCTTGAAAATCGTTTGGATTATAAAAGTATAGAAACCCACAACATAAAATCTAAAAATTCCTCAAAAAATAATAGTCTTGGAATGAAAGTTAGCCAAATTAAATCATAACTATTTCTATATGTTGGAGAATATATTTGAGTATTGGGCATGGATGAAAAGTGTAAATAATCATAGATATTGATAAAAATCATTGATTACAAGAAAGTTGATGATATAGTGAATGTTAACAAAATGATAAAATATAGAAGCCTGAAAGAGGGCATTAATATCATTAAAAAATTATGTTAATAAGAGACTATTTTTAATCATGATCCCTTTTCCTAATGTTGATGAATTTTCATAAGAATATATACTTACTTGAAGTCAGTACCATATATCCGTTGGATGTGCCTTGAAAAATTTCCACATCATACCTCATTCAAGGAAATAATGTTGAATTTTTCATTCCAAAAGTTTTAGTAGATCATGCGATCCATAAATAGAATGATAGGCTATTCTATATATCTAAAAAAATATTATAGAATGTTATAAAATATACATATGTTCACTTATAGTGAAATAATAAATTAATCTAACAAACATCAAACATAGTATAACTTATACTATCCATAAATTGATAAATATACAATACATCCAAAAACTGAAAATCTAAAACATTTAAAAGAGGTGAACAAAATCATCCTAACATTTATCTCACATATCTCATATGAAAATTATTGGTTGTCACATTAAAAACATTTTAATACCTTAATAATGTATTCTATTTACCATACATCCTTATTGAAAACATGCATTTTTGATTATGCTTAAATCCAAAAAACTGTAATCATCATCTCATATAACATAAACCACTTTAAAAAAATCCTTACTATGTTCTAAGGAAATAAATATCATTCTATTTAATTATTCATGTCCTTCATTTCATTATCCAAATATCCTTATATCAACTTCATGCTTATATTAATGGTTATCCTTCCATTAATCATGTCTTTTCCAAAGACATCAACTTATTACCTCAATCACTATTCATTTTTACCAGTACCATTCAGTATATGATCTTAAATCCTTATAGAAACACCATAGTCGACCAATAAATTGATTTTTTATTAATCCATAATACCATAAAGTGATTCTGAAATATTATTCTAGAATCCCATTATATAAACACTCAATATTTCCACCACTTCATTATCACACTCTACATCGCCAATAGTTATTACATGAAACATCCCTTTGTATTTTTCCTTAAGAGGCTACTAGAATTGATAATCATCATTACCCCTTGGACTAAGGAATTGGTTACCATAATGCCCTTTTTTCTTTCATTTTATACCCTAATATGTGGAAGGTTCAATCTATGTAGCTTTCTATTTATTCACATTACTTCAGCAGTAAAATGATTGATTATCTTATTTCCCACTCTTGAAACATTTATCTATCCCCTTAAGACTATTTCCTCCATGTGTCCTTACACACATGAGAAAAAAAATATAATATTATTTTCTCTGTAATTTTTATATTTTCATTTGAATTATATCCTTTTTTTCTTATCATAACCATGAGATAGATGAGAAACTATAATATGCATTTTTCTATGATGAATACAAGGAAGGTATATTCTTTAAAAAAGGTTTATGAACTCATCCTAATACATGGAGTCAATTTTATCTTTTTGGAACATATTCTTGATATAGTTTCACCACATACTCTATTCACCTTCCAAGGAAGAAGTTCCCAAGTTAACATTTTCACGTTATAAATAACGGAGAAGGAAAAATATATTTACAATGGTATAAATCAATTTCTCAGCAACTATTGGATCAGTCATTCCACAAAAATAAGTTTTATATTACCTTAAGAAAGAATCAAGAGAATGTTTTTTACACCTTTGGCCATTTAGAATCCTAGAAATATTTACAATCATAGAATCGAGATTCTTTACTTGAGCTCTCAAAACATTTGGTTGTTCAGGAGGACAATCATTGAATTGCCCATATCATCCTATATTAACATGGTTTCTTTGGATTCCATCCATTGTTTAAAACCAAAAAATAATAGTGTGAGAGGAAAAATCATACTAGGAAAACCACATAATCAAGGGGGAGTACATTAAATCTCTAACATCATAGGTTTAATCCTAGGTTATCCAAGATCTTCACCTTAATTATAGGACTATAAAATATAGTTATACTTATCTTTATGGACATATCTAGACATACCTTAGAAATTTATATCAGGATATCACTAAGGATATCGCTTCCTACATTCCAAAAGATGACGAAACCATCACTCTGATACCAATTGTAAAGACCCAAGATTTATATACATGGACATTTCATAACTTTTGGGAATACTTAAACATTATAAAAAAATATTCCTATTGACAGTGTTAGTTTAATGCCTTTTAAAACTAGTAAACATAAACAACTAGTTAATAAAACATATAAATCATCTCTTGCTTTATCCTTATTAAATAGAACCCCTTTTGACACATCCTATATAATACCCTTCTTCAAATCCTAAGAAAAAAAACATAAAAATGGGTGAGCTCAGATGCTCAGTAAGGGTAAACAAGGGTGATATGTAAATATAAACAAAAACATAATGGTTATGAGAACTTGATCATAACATTAGAAGATCATTCCCTTCATGTCAATGTAAAACATGAATCATAAGGACAATCAAAGATCATAATACATAATATCATAATTATAACATAAGCAATGAAGTGTTGGAAAATAATTATGACATTGTGAACATGTATAAATAGTAACAGGTCCACTCATTAAATTAAATACATAAAATTAATCCATTACATAAACACAAGGACATGGAAACCCAACCCACTCATAAAATTGTGAACATGAAATCAAGTTCCCGCATAACATACATACCTCATGAGTTATCCATATTTAACTAATTCACTTGATAAAGATATAGGTACCACCCATGTTATAATGAAATCATTTGGACATGTTCCACAAAAACATAAATCATAGCATAACCTAAGGAACTAAGACGAGTTTCTTAAACATCATTCCATCATAACATAATCCAGGAACAAAAAATGGATTTCTTAAATATCATAAACATAATAAAACCATAGTAATAATAGGGATAATACATATCCATATTTAGAAAATTCATCTTATATGGAAACTAATTTTCTTAAAACACATGAAATTAATTATTCTAGAAAATATCTTTTCTTCTTCAAAAATGTTTCCATTTCTTGAAATTCCACACCACATTAAAATAAAATAATCAATTGAAAATAAATTTGAAATATTATAAAGGATGTATCATGAAAATAGGGAATTATGAAAGTGTAAAAATTTGTTCATACTATATACGTTAAAAAATATTCTCCTCATACATTTGAAGGAAAATAAAAAAAAGTACCTCTTACCGAAAAAAAGATTCATTTCATACCATGTAGTAAATATTCACCACTGGTTAAAATAAACATAAAACAATTTATAAAAGATATAAAGAATATTTTGGACTACTTGATCTGGAAATATGGATGTGGATGATAAATATACCCCAATAAATACTTTTGAATAAACAATCTCATATAAAAATGAGATTTCCAATTTATTCCTTACCTTAGGTCCACTACCCTTTATCTGTATCCAAGACTCATGTAAAATGATTTAAATGATTTCATTGATTTTATCTAGAATCATAGTAATTTTTATGATATCATATATGATCATATTATCATCCGGTTTTTATTTACATTTCAATATTACTCGTTATTCAGGTATTAACTGCTTTATGTTCTTATGCATGTTTTTTCAAATATGTTCTTGTTATCCTTCTTAGGGAATATTTATATCATTAAAAAATGATATTAAAATATTATATACCACATTTATTGGTTCATTACATTTATATCATGATTTAGTGGATATATTGTAGAATTAATCACATTGTAATATGGAGATGGTAGGCCATACATACACACAAGCAACGATATCATTCCCATAATTGTGAAATTTCATGGAAGTGAATAATATATAATTTGTTCTAGAAACCATATAATGATATAATAATCATATATAGTAATTAATACCATCATTATACCCATTCATGTAATGTGGTGGTGAAAATCAGATTACACCACAACGTGGAGATGGTAAGTCATATGTACACACACATGGTGATTTTTTTTCATAGGATGGATAGAAGGTGGAATATGGTTGTTTCATAATTATAATAACAAATTATTATATGAGTGATACTATTTTTATTACATAATAATGAAAAAAATAATGAAGCGTATGCTAAAGGAGAAAGAAGTTCGAAATAATTAGTAGAGGAGACTACCTCTTGTTCGACGTTCTTTATCAAAATCTTCTCTTAGAGCAATAGATTTGTTCTTGATAGTTAACCAGAACCTATATAATTTATCTATGGATATTTATAAGGGACATTATCTTGGTATGGACGAACTTGAAGGATCAATGTAAAGTGAAGAGGTGATGGAGGAGGTTCCCTTTTATAATTGAGGTGAGGGGCACTCTAGGAATGTCTTGAAATATTAATTTATTATAAATTGATTTTAGTTTTATAATGATCCCAAACTCATTTATTTCAAATACAAGACTAATTTTGGTCGTATTAAAATCTTTCAATTAATATTAGACTAGTTTTGAATATTTTTTAACCGATAACTTTTTGGTTTAACCCATATTTTACTCTTTAATATTACCATGATATTTTATTATTTATATTTTGTGGGTAAATTTAATTACCATAACATTCCAAAAGTGCAAAAAAATTCCGTTCATTACATATTTGTACTTATCCTAACCATGTAGAGACCCAAATCTTGGCATACATAGATATTACATTACTTTTGCGGAATACTTAATACATAACAAAAACAGACACACAAGGACCGTAATAGTTTACTGTCTTTGGAAACTTGGAACGTAATCTTCTAATCGTGGTGAAAGATCTTAAACATCTCCCATAAAGATATTCCAATTTTTTTTCCTTAACTAAAACCTTTCTTTCAATCCTAGGGGAAAATAAAACATAAAAAGGGTGAGATCAAATGCTCAGTAAGGGTAAGCATGGATAAAATAAAACATACCATATACATTTGAACTTAAAAACATGAACATAATGTTTAAACATAAAAAGTTGGATCAATGACATAAAACATGGAAGTACGTAAGGAATAGATCATAAAGAAACATTAAGAATGACAAATAGCATGGGAATAAAACATGTAATTATGGCAACCATTAAGCACATGATATGATTTCCATATTAGCCAAGGCATTGTTTCCAAGACCATCTTAGTGGACAAAGTCCCTTTCTGAATTGAGTTCACTCCTCATTCCAGTCCTGTATTACTAAACCGGTTTAACTTGTCGTTCCAGCCATGTCTATATCATGTGATATAAATCTTTACCCAATGAATTGGAGGGAGAGATAAGTCCCACCCATCTCATAATGAAATGATTCTTACTTGGGCCACAAAATAAACTTAAAACATTCATCATAACCCAAAGAATAAAATGGGTTTCATAATCATCATCCCATAATCTCATAATCCATATAAAACAAATGGACATTTCATCATAAGAAAAGTGAAACCATGTAAATCATAGAGACATTAAACTTGAAACATACACATATGAAATAATTTCATCTTAGATGAAAAATGGTTTTGATAAAACATTTGAAATGAATTCTTGAGGAAAATATCATTTCTTCTTTAAAATCATTTTCTTTTCAAAAAATGCCATGCACTTTTAAAAGAAAATTATTTTGTTGAAAATATTCATAAAATATTGTAGAGTAAGCTTCATGAAAATGAGGCGTTATGAAACCGTAAAAATCCATTCATGCAGTATAAGTTAAAAAAACATTCTTCTCATACTTTTGCGGAAAAGTCAAAAAAATACCTCGTAACGTAAACAAACGAAAGATTCCTTACATACCATGTAGTAAAAGTAAAAAATGGGTAAAATGGACTTTAAAAATACATGAAAACACTTTTATAAAACATGGAAATGGATGATAGAAATAACCCAAGTAAATACTTACGAATAACAATCTCAGATAAGAATGAGATTGCAAAATTATCCCTTACCTTAGGTCTGATATGCTTCTTATGGTTCTAGAACTCCAATATAATGATTTAAATAATGTCATTGACTTATTAAATAATCATATTCATTGTTACGATATCATATATGTTTCACTTATGACTTTATATTACCCGTTCTTTTGTAAATTCCAAGTTAAAGTAGCGTTTTGGGTAAAAACATTTCATTTATCGTATGTGTTTCGACTTGTCGTTTCTTGATATTATTAATTATATACTAATTTAAATAATTCCAGAATTTAAAACATGATTTATCTATAATATATATTCATCATATACATATATATTATATATCGATAAAAGGAATGAAATACACCATTCATGGAGACGGTAGACCGTACGTACGCATGATCGCTGTTTTCGTTTCCTTATTGAATTGAATGAAAATAAATAGATGACATACATATATATATATATATATATATACATAAATCTAGTAGCATTATTATTTCATATATTTCATTATTATTCATTACATAAACATTATGATCATTCATGTATGGTTAATCGTGGAGAATGAATCTAATCGCGTCGTGGAGACGGTATTCCGTACGTACGCACCAGCGATGATATCGTTTCCTTGATCGTGGAATTTTATTGGAGTGTATGTATACAATTAAATAATCAATATCACTTTACAATAATCATAAAAATTTATTATTTACACCGTTATACCCATCCAATTAAGGTGGTGGTGGAAAATAGATTACACCACGGCATGGAGACGGTATTCCGTACGTATGCATGCGCGGTGATTTCATTTTCCGTAGGATGGATAGATGATGAAACAGGGTTGTTTCATAATTATAATAACATATCCGTATATTATTGATACTGATGTTATTACTTTATAATGAAACAACCTAATAAGAAGAACTGGAAGAAGAAATAAAGTTGAAAGAATCAGTAACGGACATTACCTCTTCTTTGAAGCGCCTCTTTGAGACCTCCTCTTAGGGCACTAAAATTAGTCGTTGAAGAATACCAAGACCTCTAGGATGTTTCTAGAGAAGTTTAAAAGAGAAATTGTCAGGGTTTGGCCTAGATTAAAGGCTCAAATTGGTGTGAGGAAGAGAGGGAGGAGGTGCCCTTTTATAAGGGAGGAGAGGGGCACCTTTGGAAATCTCAAAAATATTAATTTATAATCAATCTAACCCCACGTAAAAACATCCAAAAATGACTAATATTAAAATATTAGATGATATAGGGTTGTGATCTCATAAAAAAATAAATTTTAGACATGTTAGGAAATTATTTTAAACATTATCAACTTGATTTATCCTTATTTAATCAATTTAATTTTATTTGTGGTAATAACATTCTAAATTTTAAATTATAAAAAATAATTACTTATTTGTTGTGAATTGTCCATAATTGGATACTTTATAACATTTTAGATCATATAAATTTAAATTTTTAAATTTTTAAATATTATTGATATTTTTAAACAATTTTATAATATGATAGTTTTATAAAATAACAATAGTGTCAATTTTGATACTATTCATTTATTTGAATTTAAATAAAATATATATAGAGGATATGTTCGAAATAAAAGCTTTAATATATTAATAAAAGGTCATATGTATCTAGAAAATTAGTGGATCACATAAAATAGTTCATATAATATTTATTTTATTATTGTTAAAACCATTTATTTGGTTTATCTCTTAATAAAATAATTAATACAAACGTTTTATATAATTATTTAATATACTTATTTTTTGAATAAAAATGAAAACTAAAATCCTATGATGAATATAAATATATTACCTTTGAAAATAATATTTTTACTCGAATTTATCATCTTAAAATCACAATATTTAAATTGTTATATTTATTAAATTATGAAGGTGAAAACTTTGGCATCATTTAAAATAAAATAATATAAGTGTCATAATCGCTTTTATAAGGCTCCAAATGGTCCAATATTCTACATTTGGATGATTATGGTTTACATATATATGAAAAATAAGTTTTTGTCAGGTTTTTGGGAATTTTATGGTCACTATTAGTTTATTAAAAACTATATTCTTGATTTTTCACTAGATAAACAATTTCTGCATCACTATTGTGTCATAATTAATGATAAATATATAATCCCTAAAAATTATAAATAAATTAATATTATTTAGATAATTTTATTATCTTTCTGGAGACTATTCATGTTCTAAGTTTCATTAAGTTTATCACTAAATTAAAATTATTATACTTATAAGGTTTAAGAGAGTGACATGTTGTCACTTTCTTTGGTTTTAATAATAATTAAGTTATTTTTATGGCAAAAAGTCCATTAAATGATTCTAATACGATCCTTTGGTGATATGGGTCGACTTTTAGTCATCCAATATGATTTTTACAGGTGTTAGGGTAATTTTATAATATTATATTTACCCTTAATTACCTGATTTACCTTTAACTATGGTAAATAAAATTTACCGTGGTTACTATTCATAATGTCCAAAAATAAAAGGTAGATTATTAACATAATTTGGAACCACTGATTCCAAATATGGAATCCATTTTTCCAAATTCAATACACAAAATTTTCAGAAATTAAATTAAAATTAATCCCGTTATCGAAAGAAAACAGGTTTTTGTTTAAAACATTGCAAAAGATTGAATTGATTTAACCTATGAATTCAAGGTAAAATCAATGCTAATGAAATACATTATATTAAATGGTAAAAATATATTCTATTTATACTTCAAAACCATTCAATATTATAATTTAACGATATAAAATAATACGATGAAAAAAGTTGTTTTTAATTAAAATATAGCATGTTTTTACTATTCATTAAAATATGAAAGTTATCGGAAATATATCAAAACTTTATCCAATGTAAATTTTTATATCTTGATACAAAAGAAGAATTTTATTTTGTCAAATTGAACTTATAAACATGTCAACAAATAGTTTTCAAGTGGGTGCGCCATCAAAAGGCGGTAAAACTGTATTTTTGAAAAATACATATTTTACCTGAAAATTTTATTTTGTTCTTATACCATGTTCTAAAAAATGTGTAAGATGAATAATAATGTTATAAAATTAAAAATTTAGTTAATACTATTCATAAAGGATAGTTCATAATAATATTATAATAATATGTCGTTGTTTAGTAAAACCTGGTATTGCGTACAACACACGCTATCGAGGAAGGTCGTGATTGCGTGTAATGCAAGCCAAGTTAGGGTTGCGTGTTGTGCAAGACTCCTTTGTTGTTTCATATAATAGAATCCAACCATTTTTCATTTATACATTGAATATATATATATATATACACTCAATTTTTCGTAAAATGACTACTATCAAATGAACATGAAATTGTGTGTATCACAATCTAAGAATAGTGTTGCGTATACTAAAAGATAATATGATGTTGCGTATAGCACAAGATAATATTGTTGTAGCTTACAACATAAGACATAAATGAAATTAAAATAATATTTTTCATAAAATCTCAGGGTGTTACATTCTACCCCCCTTATAATTAATTTCTCCCTCGAAATTCGTCGGGGTTATAAATTGTTTACTATTTATAGAAATCCACATCGTAAAAAGGAATACTAAAACTTAATTTTAAAAACTAAAGTATGAAATGTAACGATTACCCAAAGTAACTCATTACTGGGTTTCCATATAGAAGAACATAGGTGAAAATATGGATATGGAAGAAAAATCTAACCATCAAGTTATGATTGAGATTGGTAGAGAACATGGCTATGAAAAAGCCACCAATCACAAAGACATAAATTTGTGATGATCTAGGGTATTATCTGATTCATCGGATATAAGGGCACTAGGACAACATTTTTGGTTTTCAAGATCATTTCCCTAAAGTTGATGAATTAAAAGAAATACTTACATGATTTTGGTACAGTCTCACTGTTGTTCGTGAATTAAACAATTTCCACTTCATCTCTTAAAGAAATGAAGTTGAATTTGTTATTCGTGAAGCATTAGCAGATCATGTGATAGAATGATGGGTCATTCCATCTCTTTCAAACAAAAGGTTAACAAAAGTTATAAGTCCATCTTATGGTGAGATTAATCATATATGGTTCCAAAAATGAACTTATACTTCATATATCATATCGCTTAATAAAATAAAACTACTTTCCACTAACCAGGGACTTCCTGTCGGCCAGTGGTAGGCGATAAAGGCCAGTCGCACTTCAGTTGTGGGTTCAATTTCCACACCCTTTTCTGACGCGACGGGTTGTCGTCCACCCTGCAGGTTATCCTTTTTCTAAAACTATACTATCATAACATTTCAAAAATAAAAAGTTATATACTTAACCAATACTATATGATGTCCATTCCAACCATTAGGCTTATCGAAAATACTTCTGTCTGATTGTTAGAAATTTCATCTACCGAGCATGTGAATTCCTTCATTTGTCCCCCATATATCATAAGATATATCTTTTTGGTCACATTCCGAACATGTAAATACCTTAATCATGTATTCTTTTGAAACATGAATTACCATATAACCTTAGTGAAAACATAAATTCTGTCAAAAGTTAACTCTTTCCACATACCAAAATCAAAAAATTCTATATACTCAATCCATGATATAACCTTCTCCTTATATCAGTCATGATCTCATGAATACTATGAAACATTTAATTTTCTCCTTATCCCTTCATTATACACATATCATATACTTTCCAAAAATACTAGTACCATTCATCACACACTTTCAAAACTTAAGGAAAGACAACAGTGTAACAATCCTTAGATGTCTCTTTATTCAATAGTACCATGATATTACTTATACAACATTACACTTGATAAATATGTAATCATTCCACTACCTTCTTAAACCATTGACCGAGCTTCCACAATTCTTTCATCTCACATATCATTTGTAGTCTCTTCATCATTATCAACATAAATATTACCCATACGACCATACTGATTCTCTTCATGAGAATTTCCCTTAGGTAATTGGTTTGAATAATGCCTGTACATTCCACATTTAAAACATTTAACCATTGTTGATGTCGTAGCAATACCATTAACCTCATCCATGGTGTTAACTAAACCTTTTCCTTTGCACTAACTGGCTTTATTTCCTTCTTTTACACACTCAAAGCATCTTCCAGTTCCTTTGAAACATTATCCTTGATGCCTCTTCCCACATGATTTACATTGGGGAAGTTGAACTTTCTTTCCTCTATGATCATCATGAATCTCCATCTTTCTTTTATTAGCCGAGTCAGGAAACTTACCAAATTTGAGTTTATTGATCATATTATGAGATTGCTGATTCGGCATAATAATGATGTTTGGACTTCCAAATCTCATTTCATTTGGTTTCTCATGAATAATATCATTCCATTTTCCATCATATCCTCCATTATCGTGAATCATCTTGTTTCCAGCCATTTTCTAAAACCCAAAAAGAATAATGTGAGAGGAAAAAATCATAATAAAGGGGGAGTAACTTCAATATCTAACATCATAGGTTTAATCTAATATCGTTACCATAATTCTAGTACTATAACCTATACTTATACTTATCCTTAGGGACATCCCTAGACATACCTTAGAAATATCTCTAGGGATCTCACTAACGTTTTCGCATCCTAGTTTCCAAAGGTTGACTAAACCTTTGCTCTGATACCAACTGTAGAGACCCGAAGCTTGGTGTACATAGATATTACATTACTTTTTCAGAATACTTAATACATAATAAAAACAGACACACAAGGACCATAATAGTTTAGTGTCTTCAGAAACTTGGAACGTAATCTTCTAATCGTGGTGAAAGATCTTCAACATCTCCCATAAAGATCTTCCACATTTTGTTTCCTTGCCTAAAACCTTTCTTTTAATCCTGGGGGAAAATAAAACATAAAAAGGGTGAGCTCAAATGCTCAGTAATGGTAATCATGGATAAAATAAAACATACCATATACATTTGAACTTAAAAACATGAACATAATGTTTAAACATCAAAAGCTTGAACAACGATATAAAACATGGAAGTACGTAAGGAATATATCATAAAGAAACTTTATGAATGAAAAAATAGAATGGGAATAAATCATTTAATTGTGGAAAAAATTAATCACATGATATGATTTCCATATTAGCCAAGGCATTGTTGCCAAGACCATCTTAGTGGACAAAGTCCCTTTCTGAATCGAGTTCACTCCTCGTTCCAGTCCTGTATTACTGAACCGGTTTAACTTGTCGTTCCATCCATGTCTATATCATGAGATATAAATATTTTCCCTATTAATTGGAGGGAGATATAGGTCCCACCCATCTCATAATGAAATCATTCTTACTTGTGCCACAAAATAAACTTAAAACATTCATCATAACCCAAAGAATAAAATGGGTTTCATAATCATCATCCCATCATCTCATAATCCATATAAAAAAATGGACATTTTATCATAAGAAAAGTGAAACCATGTAAATCATAGAGACATTAAACTTGAAACATACACATATGAAATAATTTCATCTTAGATGGACAATGGTTTTGATAAAACATTTGAAATGAATTCTTGAGGAAAATATCCTTTCTTCTTTAAAATCATTTTCGTCTCACAAAATTCCATGCAATTTTAAATGAAAATTATTTTGTTTAAAATAGTCATAAAATCTTGTAGAGTAAGCTTCATGAAAATGAGGTGTTATGAAACCGTAAAAATCCATTCATGCTGTATAAGATAAAAAAAACATTCTTCTCGTACTTTTGCCAGAAAAGTCAAAAAAATACCTCGTAACATAAACAAAAGAAAGATTCCTTACATACCATGTAGTAAAAGTCAAAAATGGGTATAAATGACTTTAAAAATACATGAAAACACTCTTATAAAACATGGAAATGGATGATAGAAACAACCTCATTAAATACTTACGAATAACAATCTCGGATAAGAATGAGATTGCAAAATTATCCCTTACCTTAGGTCCGATTTGCTTCGTATGGTTCCAAACCTCCTGTATAATTATTTTAATAATGTCATTGACTTATTAAATAATCATATTCATCGTTATGATGTCATATATGTTTCACTTATGACTTTATATTACCCATTCTTTTGTAAATTCCATGTTAAAGTAGCGTTTTGGGTAAAATCATTTCATTTATCGTATGTGTTTCGACTTGTCATTTCTTGATATTATTACTTATATCCTGATTTACATAATTACAGAATATAAAACATTATTTATATATAATATATATTCATCATATACATATATATTATAGATCGATAAAAGGAATGAAATACACCGTTCATGGAGACGGTAGACCGTACGTACGCATGAACGCTGTTTTCGTTTCCTTATTGAATTGAATGAAACTAAATAGATGACATACATATATATATATATATACATAAATCTAGTAGCATTATTATTTCATATATTTCATTATTATTCATTATATAAACTTTATGACCATTCATGTATGGTTAATCATGGAGAATGAATCTAATCGCGTCGTGGAGACGGTATTCCGTACGTACACACGAGCGATGATATCGTTTCCTTGATCGTGAAATTTTATTGGAGTGTATGTATACTATTACAGAATCAATATCACTTTACAATAATTATATATATTTATTATTTACACCATTATACCCATCTAATTAAGTTGGTGGTGGAGAATAGATTACACCACGGCATGGAGACAGTATTCCGTATGTACGCACGCGCGGTGATTTTGTTTTCCGTAGGATGGATAGATGGTGAAATAGGGTTGTTTCATACTTATAATAACATATACATATATGAGTGATACTTATTTTATTACTTCATAATGAGACAACCTAAGAAGAAGAAGTGGAAGAAGAAATAAAGTTGAAAGAATCGGTAACCGACATTACCTCTTCTTTGAAGCGCCTCTTTGAGACCTCCTCTTAGGGAACTAAAATTGGTCTTTGAAGAAGACCAAGTCCTCTAGGATGTTTCTAGGGAAGTGGAAAAGAGAAATTTTCAGGGGTTGGAATAGATTAAAGGCTCAAATTGGTGTGAGGAAGAGAGGGAGGAGGTGCCCTTTTATAAGGGAGGAGAGGGGCACCTTTGGAAATATCAAAAATATTAATCTATAATAAATCTAAAACCATATAAAAACCTCCAAAAATGACTAATATTATAATATTAGATGCGATAGGGTTGTAATCGCATCAACCAGTAAAATTTATACATGTTAGGAAATTATTTTAAACATTATCAACTTGATTTATCCTTATTTAATCAATTTAATTTTATTTGTGGTAATAACATTCTAAATTTTAAATTATAAAAATAATTACTTATTTGTTGTGAATTGTACATAATTATATACTTTATAACATTTTAGATCATTTAAATTTAAATTTATAAATTTTTAAATATTTTTGTGATTTTTAATCAATTTTATAATAAGTTATTTTTATAAAATAACAATAGTGTCAATTTTGAAACTATTGATTTATTTGAATTTAAATAAAATATATCCATAAGATATGTTGGAAATAAAAGATTTAATAGATTCATAAAAGGTCATATGTATCTAGAAAATTAGTGGAGAACATTAAATAGTTCATATAATATTTATTTTATTATTTTTAAAACCATTTATTTGGTTTATCTCTTAATAAAATAATCACAACAACATTTTTTGTATAATTATTTAATATACTTATTTGTTGCATAAAAATTAAAACTAAAATACTATGATGAAGATAAATCTATTACCTTTCACAATAATACTTTTAGTCGAATTTAGAATCTTAAAATCACAATATTTAAATTGTTATATTTATTAAATTTTGATGGTGACAACTTTGACATCATTTAAAATAAAATAATATAAGTGTCATAATCGCTTTTATAAGGCTCAAAATGGACAAATCTTCTACCATTGGATTATTATAGTTTACATTTATATTACCAATAAGTTTTGGTTAGGGTTTTGTGCATTTTATGGTCACTATTAGTTTAATAAAAACTATATTCTTGATTTTTCACTAGATAAACAATTTCTGAATCACTATTGTGTCATAATTAATGATAATTATTTAATCCCTAAAAATTATAAATAAAATAATATGATGTAGAAAATTTTATTAGATTTCTGGAGACTATTCATGTTTGAAGTTTCATTAAGTTTATCACAAAATTAAAATTATTATACTTATAAGATTTAAGAGAGTGACATGTTGTCACTTTCTTTGGTTTTAATAATAATTAAGTTATTTTCATGGACAAAAGTCCATTAAATGATTATAATCTGACCCTTAGGTGATATGGGTCGACTTTTATTCATCCAATAGGATTTTTACAGGTGTTAGGGTAATTTTATAATCTTATATTTACCCTTAATTACCAGATTTACCTTTAACTATGGTAAATAAAATTTACCGTAGTTACTATTCATAATGCCCAAAAATAAAAAGTAGCTTATTAACATAATTTGGACCCACTGATTCCAAATATGGAATCCATTTTTTCAAATTCAATACACAAAAGTAGAAGAAATTAATTTAAAATTAATCCCGTTGTCGAAAGAAAATGGGTTTTTGTTTAAAATATTGCAAAAGATTGAATTGATTTAACCTATGAATTCATGGTAAAATCAATGCTAATGACATACATTATATTAAATGGTAAAAATATATTCTATTTATACTTTAAAACCATTCAATATTATAATTTAACCATATAAACTAATACGATGAAAAAAGTGGTTTTTAATTAAAATATAGTGTGTTTTTACTATTCATTAAAATTTGAAAGTTATCGGAAAAATATCAAAACTTTATCCAATGTAAAATTTTATATCCTGATTCAAAATAAAAATTTTATTTTGTCAAATTGAACTTATAAACATGTCAACAACTAGATTTCAAGTGGGTGCGCCATCAAAAGGTGGCAAAACTTCATTTTTGAAAAATACATATTTTACCTGAAAAATTTATTTTGTTCTTATACCATGTTCTAGAAAATCTGTAAGATGAATAATAATGTTATAAAATTAAAAATTTAGTTAATACTATTCATAACGTCTAGTTCATAATAATATTATAATAATATTTCGTTTTTTAGTAAAACCCGGTATTACGTACAACACATGCTATCGAGGAAGGGCGCGATTGTGTGTAATGCAAGCCAAGTTAGGGTTGCGTATTGTGCAAGACTTCTTTGTTATTTCATATAACAGAATCCAACCATTTTTCAATTATACATTGAATATATATATATATATACACTCAATGTTGCGTAGAATGACTACTATCAAACGAACATGAAATTGTGTGTAACACAATCTAAGAATAGTGTTGCGTATACTGCAAGCTAATACGGTGTTGCGTATAGCACAAGATAATCTTGTTGTAGCTTAAAACACAAGAAATCAATGAAATTAAAAGAATATTGTTAATAAAATCTCGGGGTGTTACATTCTACCCCCCTTAAAATGAATTTCTCCCTCGAAATTCGTCGGGGTTATAAATCGTTTACTATTTATAGAAACCCACATCGTAAAAAGGAATACTAAAACTTAATTTTAAAATCTAAAGTTTGAAATGTAACGATTACCCAAAGTAACTCATCACTGGGTTTCCATATAGGAGAACATAGGTGAAAATATGGATATGGAAGAAAAATATAACCATCAAGTTATGATGGAGAGTGGTAGAGAACATAGCTATGAAAAATCCATCAATCACAAAGACATAAATTTGTGAAGATCTAGGGTATTATCTGATTCATCGTATATAAGGGCACTAGGACAACATTTTTGGTTTTCAAGATCATTTCCCTAAAGTTGATGAATTAAAAGAAATACTTACATGCTTTTGGTAAAATATCACTGTTGTTTGTGAATTGAACAATTTCCACTTCATCTCTTAAAGAAATGAAGTTGAATTTGTTATTCATGAAGCATTAGCAGATCATATAATGATGGGTCATTCCATTTGTTTCAAACAAAAGGTTAGAAAAAGTTATAAGTCCATCTTATGGTGATATTAATCGTATATGGTTCCAAAAATGAACTTATAATTCATATATCATACCACTTAATAAAATAAAACTAATTTCAACTAACCAGGGACTTCCTGTAGGCCAGTGGTAGGCGATAAAGGCCTGTCGCACTTCGGTTGTGGGTTCGATTTCCACAGCCTTGTCCGACGCGACGGGTTGTCATCCGTCCTACAGGTTATCCTTTTTCTAAAACTATACTATCATAACATTTCAGAAATAAAAAGTTATATACTTAACCAATACTATATGATGTCCATTCCAACCATTAGGCCTATAGAAAACACTTCTCTCTGATTATTAGAAATTTCATCTACCGAGCATGTGAATTCCTTCATTTTTACCCCATATATCATAATATATATCTTTTTGGTCACATTCCAAACATGTGAATACCTTAATCATGTATTCTTTTGAAACATGAATTACCATAGAACCTTAGTGAAAACATGAATTCTATCAAAAGTTATCTCTTTCCACATACCAAAATCCAAAAATTATATATACTCAAACCATGATATAACCTTCTCCTTATATCAGTCATGAGCTCATGAATACTATCAAACATTTAATTTTCTCCTTATCCCTTCATTATACGCATATCATCTACTTTCCAAAAATACTGGTACTATTCATCACACACTTTCAAAACTTAAGGAAAGGCAACTGTGTAACAATCCTTAGATGTCTCTTTATTCCATAGTACCATGATATTACTTTTACAACATTACACTTGATAAACATGTAATCATTCCACTACCTTTTTAAACCATTGACCGAGCTTCAACAATTCTTTCATCTCACATATCATTTGTAGTCTCTTCATCATCATCAACACAAATATTACCCATACGACCATACTGATTCTCTTCATGAGAGTTTCCCTTAGGGAATTGGTTTGAATAATGCCCGTACATTCCACATTTAAAACATTTAACCATTGTTGATGTCGTAGCAATACCATTATCCTCATCCATGGTGTTAACTAAAAATTTTCTTTTGCACTTATTGGCTTTATGTCCTTATTTTACACACCCAAAGCATCTTCTAGTTCCTTTGAAACATTCTCCTTGATGCCTCTTCCCACATGATTTACATAGGGGAAATTGAACTTTCTTTCCTCTAGGATCATCATGAATTCCATCTTTCTCTTATTAGCCGAGTCAGGAAACTTACCAAATTTGAGTTTATTGATCATATTATGAGATTGCTGATTCGTCATAATAATGATTTTTGGACTTCCAAATCCCATTTCATTTGGTTTCTCATGAATAATATCATTCCACTATCCATCATATCCTCCATTATCGCGAATCATCTTGTTTCCAGCCATTTTCTAAAACCCAAAAAGAATAATGTAAGAGGAAAAAATCATAATTAAGGGGGAGTAACTTCAATATCTAACATCATTGGTTTAATTAATATCGTTACCATAATTCTAGGACTATAACTTATACTTATACTTATCCTTAGGTACATCCCTATACATACCTTAGAAATATCTCTATGGATCTCAGTAACGTTTTCGCATCCTAGTTTCCCAAGGTTGACCTAACCTTTCCTCTGATACCAAATGTAGAGACCCGAAGCTTGGCGTACATAGATATTACATTACTTTTGCGGAATACTTATTACATAACAAAAACAGACACACAAGGACCATAATAGTTTAGTGTCTTTGGAAACTTGGAATGTAATCTTCTAATCGTGGTGAAAGATCTTCAACATCTCCCATAAAGATCTTCCACTTTTTGTTTCCTTACCTAAAACCTTTCTTTTAATCCTGGGGGAAAATAAAACATAAAAAGGGTGATCTAAAATGCTCTATAAGGGTAAGCATGGATAAAATAAAACATACCATATACATTTAAACGTAAAAACATGAACATAATGTTTAAACATCAAAAGATTGAGCAATGACATAAAACATGGAAGTACGTAAGGCATAGATCATAAAGAAACATTAAGAATGATAAAATAGCATGGGAATAAAACATGTAATTGTGGAAACCATTAAGAACATGATATGATTTCCATATTAGCCAAGGAATTGTTTCCAATACCATCTTAGTGGACAAAGTCCCTTTCTGAATCGAGTTCACTCCTCGTTCCAATCCTGTATTACTGAATCGGTTTAACTTTCCGTTCCAGCCATGTCTATCTCATGAGATATAAATCTTTACCCAATTAATTGGAGGGAGATATAGGTCCCACCCATCTCATAATTAAATCATTATTACTTGTGCCACAAAATAAACTTAAAACATTCATCATAACCCAGAGAATAAAATGGGTTTCATAATCATCATCCCATCATCTCATAATCCATATAAAACAAATGGACATTTCATCATAAGAAAAGTGAAACCATGTAAATCATAGAGACATTAAACTTGAAACATACACATATGAAATAATGTCATCTTAGATGGAAAATGGTTTTGATAAAACATTTGAAATGAATTCTTGAGGAAAATATCCTTTCTTCTTTAAAATCATTTTCTTTTCACAAAATGCCATGAACTTTTAAAAGAAAAGTATTTTTTTGAAATTTTTTATAAAATATTGTAGTGTAAGCTTCATGAAAATGAGGCATTGTGAAACCGTAAAAATCTATTCATGCTGTATAAGTTAAAAAAAACATTCTTCTCGTACTTTTGCCGGAAAAGTCAAAAAAATACCTCGTAACGTAAACAAAAGAAAGATTCCTTACATACCATATAGTAAAATTCAAAAATGGGTAAAAAGGAATTTAAACATACATGAAAACACTTTTATAAAACATGGAAATGGATGATAGAAATAACCCTAGTAAATACTTACGAATAACAATCTCGGATAAGAATGAGATTGCAAAATTATCCCTTACCTTAGGTCTGATATGCTTCGTATGGTTCCGAACCTCCTGTACAATGATTTAAATAATGTCATTGACTTATTAAATAATCATATTCATTGTTATGATATCATATATTTTTCACTAATGACTTTATATTACCCATTCTTTTGTAAATTCTATGTTAAAGTAGCGTTTTGGGTAAAATCATTTCATTTATCGTATGTGTTTCGACTTGTCGTTTCTTGATATTATTAATTATATCCTGATTTAAATAATTCCAGAATGTAAAACATGATTTATATATAATATATATTCATCATATACATATATATTATAGATCGATAAAAGAAATGAAATACACCGTTCATGGAGACGGTAGACTGTACGTACGCATGAACACTGTTTTCGTTTCCTTATTGAATTGAATGAAACTAAATAGATGACATACATATATATATACATAAATCCAGTATCATTATTATTTCATATATTTCATTATTATTCATTATATAAACATTATGATCATTCATGTATGGTTAATCATGGAGAATGAATCTCATCGCGTTGTGGAGACGATATTCCGTACGTACGCAAGAGCGATGATATCATTCCTTTGATCGTGGAATTTTAATGGAGTGTATGTATACTATTACAGAATCAATATCAATTTACAATAATCATATATATTTATTATTTACACCATTATAACCATCCAAGTAAGGTGGTGGTGGAAAATAGATTACACCATGGCGTGGAGACGGTATTCCGTACGTACGCACGCGCGGTGATTTCATTTTCTGTAGGATGGATAGATGGTGAAATAGGGTTGTTTCATACTTATAATAACATATAATTATATGAGTTATACTGATGTTATTACTTCATAATGAAACAAACTAATAAGAAGAAGTGGAAGAAGAAATAAAGTTGAAAGAATCGGTAACAGACATTACCTCTTCTTTGAAGCGCCTTTTGAGACTTCCTCTTAAAGCACTAAAATTGGTCTTTGAAGAAGACCAGGACATCTAGGATGTTTCTAGGGAAGTGGAAAAGAGAAATTGGATGGGGTTTGCCTATCTTAAAGGCTAAAATTGGGGGGAGGAAGAGAGGGAGGAGGTGCACTTTTATAAGGGAGGAGAGGGGCACCTTTGGAAATCTTAAAAATATTAATTTATAATAAATCTAACCCCACTTAAAAACCTCCAAAAATGACTAATATTCGAATATTAGATGAGATAGGCCCGTAATAGCATCAAAAAATAAAATTTAGACATGTTAGGAAATTATTTTAGACATTATCAACTTGATTTATCCTTATTTAATCAATTTAATTTTATTTGTGGTAATAATATTATAAATTTTAAATTATAACAAATAATTACTTATTTGTTGTGAATTGTCCATAATTGGATACTTTATAACATTTTATATCATATAAATTTAAATATATAAATTTATAAATATTTTTGTGATTTTTAAACAATTTTATAATATGTTATTTTTATAAAATAACAATAGTGTCAATTTTGAAACTATTCATTTATTTGAATTTAAATAAAATATATACAGAAGATATGTTTGATATAAAAGAATTAATAGATTCATAAAAGATCATATGTATCTAGAAAATTAGTGGAGCACATTAAATAGTTCATACAATATTTATTTTATTATTTTTAAAACCATTTATTTGGTTTATCTCTTAATAAAATAATTACTACAACATTTTTTTATAATTATTTCATATACTTATTTTTGGCATAAAAATTAAAAATAAAATCCTATGATGAATATAAATCTATTACCTTTCACAATAATACTTGTACTCGAATTTATCATCTTAAAATCACAATATTTAAATTGTTATATTTATTAAATTATGAAGGTGACAATTTTGGCTTCATTTAAAATAAAACAATATAAGTGTCATAATCGCTTTTATAAGGCTCCAAATGGTCAAATATTCTACCATTGGATGATTATGGTTTACATTTATACGACCAATAAGTATTGGTCTGGTTTTTGTGCATTTTATGGTCACTATTAGTTTAATAAAAACTATATTCTTGATTTTTCACTAGATAAACAATTTCTGCATCACTATTGTGTCATAATTAATGATAATTATTTAATCCCTAAAAATTATAAATAAATACATATGATGTATATAATTTTATTATATTTCTTTAGAATATTCATGTTCGAAGAATCATTAAGTATATCACTAAAATAAAATTATTATACTTATAAGATTTAAGAGAGTGACATGTTGTCACTTTCTTTGGTTTTAATAATAATTAAGTAATTTTCAGGGACAAAAGTCCATTAATTGATTCTAATCCGACCCTTAGGTGATATGGGTCAACTTTTAGTCATCCAATATGATTTTGATAGGTGTTAGGGTAATTTTATAATCTTATATTTACCCTTAATTACCCGATTTACCTTTAACTATGGTAAATAAAATTTACCGTAGTTACTATTCATAATGCCCAAAAATAAAAGGTATCTTATTAACATAATTTGGACCAACTGATTCTAAATATGGAATCTATTTTTCTAAATTCAATACACAAATGTTTCAGAAATTAAATTAAAATTAATCCTGTTGTCGAAAGAAAACGAGTTTTTGTTTAAAACATTGCAAAAGATTGAATTGATTTAACCTACGAATTCATGGTAAAATCAATGCTAATGACATACATTAAATTAAATGGTAAAAATATATTCTATTTATACTTTAAAACCATTAAATATTATAATTTAACCATATAAACTAATACGATGAAAAAAGTTGTATTTAATTAAAATATAGCGCATTTTTACTATTCATTAAAATGTGAAAGTTATCGGAAAAATATCCAAACTTTATCCAATGTAAATTTTTATATCATGATTCAAAAAGAAGAATTTTATTTTGTCAAATTGAACTTATAAACATGTCAACAACTAGATTTCAAGTGGGTGCACCATCAAAAGGCGGAAAAACTGCATTTTTGAAAAATACATATTTTACCTGAAAAATTAATTTTGTTCTTATACCATGTTCAAGAAAATGTGTAAGATGAATAATAATGTTATAAAATTAAAAATTTAGTTAATACTATTCATAACGGCTAGTTCATAATAATATTATAATAAAATATTGTTGTTTTGTAAAACCCGGTATTGCGTACAACACACGCTATCGAAGAAGGTCGTGATTGCGTGTAATGCAAGCCAAGTTAGGGTTGCGTGTTGTGCAAGACTCCTTTGTTGTTTCATATAACATAATCCAACCATTTTTCATTTATACATTGAATATATATATACATATACACTCAATTTTGCGTAGAATGACTACTATCAAATGAACATGAAATTGTGTGTAACACAATCTAAGAATAGTGTTGCGTATACTGCAAGCTAATACGGTGTTGCCTATAGCACAAGATAATCTTGTTGTAGATTTCAACACAAGAAATAAATGAAATTAAAAGAATATTTTTCATAAAATCTCGGGGTGTTACAAACTATTTGGCCAAATCTATGATATTTAGGAATTTTATAACATTTAATAAACAATTTTATATTTTAAATTTCCAATAGTGTCAATTTTGATACTATTTATTTGTTGAATTTATAAAAATATCATAACAGAAAGATAGGTTCGGAATAAAAGTCTCTATATCGTCACCAATATGTCAGATTAATTTATAAAAATTGTGGATTCCATTAATTCTCTCAAATTATATTTATTCTTGTACTTATAATATCATTAATTTGATATTTCTCTTAATGAAATAATTATTGTATAACTATTGTGTTAATATTTATAATAATTTTTTAAACTCTATAATTTTTAAATAATATCATATATTTTAGATAATTTAATTAGAATTATAGATATGATTTTTTAACAGTTTAATTAATTTTATCACTAAATTAAAATTATTATAAAAATAACCTATAAGAGAGTGACATGTTGTAACTATATTTTGTTTTAATAATAATTATGTCATTTTCAGGAAAAAAAGTCCTTTAAATGAGCCAATTATGACCCTTATGTGACATTGGTTTAATTTTATTAATCATATCAGATTTTTTCAGGTGTTAGTGTAATTTGTTTTCCTTATCATATTGTTTGCTACCCAAATTTACCTGATTTACCTTTAAATGTGGTAAATAAAAAAACCATAGTTACTATTAATAGTAAAAATAAAAAAAATAATACTATTAACATAATTAATCCCAACTGATTCAAAATATGAAATCATTTTTTTCAAAATTAATATCATATAATTGGCAGAAATTAATTTAAAATTATTCCCCATTGTCAAAAAGAGAAAGCGAGTTTTCTTAAAAGTAATAACCATCAAAAGATTAGCATGTTTTTATATCAAAATTCTATATAAAAATACTTCTAACGACCAAATTGGATTAAATTATAAAATATTAGTCTAATTAAACATTAAAACCAATTAAATTGATAATATTACTATATAAATAAATCAGAGAAATAAGATGTTTTGAATTAAAATGCAGTATTTTTCACTATTAATTAAAAAAATGAATTTTATAAAAAAATACCAAAATTTCAACCAATTTATATTTTTATACCCCAATTCCAAATAAGAAGGGTATTTTTCCAAATAGAACTTATAAAGGTGTCAAAAACTAGATTTTATATAGCTATTCCATCAAAAGGTGGAAAAAATGTATTTTTTTAAAAATGTGTTTTTATCTGAAAAACTGAATTTGTTCTTATATAATATTTATAAAACATATTAAATTAATTTTAAAAATTATATTTGATATATAAAATATATATTACATCAATAAAATCCATCAAGAGTGATCTTATTATATTATAAACCAGCTTAAACCCAGTCTTGGATGAAATGAATTCTATCAAACAAACATGAAATTGTGTGTAACACCTACCAAGTATAGGTTTGTGTAAAAATCAAGATAATTCAGTGTTTCATATTTCCCAAGCTTATCTTGGGTTATTATACCACACAATGTATCAATGAAATTAAATAAATCATTTATTTTATAAAAATTTCAGGCCGTTACAATTATGGAAAGAAGGTAAGTAAAACTTCCATTTACCTATTGATAATTATATTATAAATAAAATATTACAAAATCATATATAATTATATAAAAAATTATTATGATTTAAAATGAATCAAATATATTTGATGTGGCAATAGTCCACACATCCACGAATGATGTTATCAATTTTTAAGTGTCTAAAAAGTTAATAAATAAAATAATATATTATATTTACTTATAGGTAATTATATCATTAATATCATATATAGGTCTTTTATATCACATATATTTATTAAATCCATTCATAATAATTTCAATTTAAAGTGTGGAAAATCACATCCCTTTGAATATGCATTAATTCAGACTTCCACAAATAATGTCATCATATTTCCACAAAAGGGAAACTAGGAAGGTTTGTGTTATATAAAAACTAAATAATTATGAAGACATCATAAATATCATATATAATATATAAAAATAGTATGTGTATCATATTTTCCAGCATTACATGTGGTAAATGAAAAATGAACAACCTCATTTCGCCCGACGGTATTTTTCCATGCGGACGAACAATGATTTTGTTATGCATTTGAAGGAAGTTTGTGTAGGAGTAGGTTGGAACCATAACATAAAAACATATAAGAGTTTTTATGATATTTAGGTTCTTACAAAATCATAGAATAAAAATAATTTAATTGGTAGAGAAAGAAATAAAACAAAATCTCTCATTGAAAAAACGTTACCTCTTCTTTGGGTGACACCTTTTGGTTCACACCAAAGGACTTCCTCAGTTTCATTTCACCCCAATGTGAGGATTATATTATTATTTGAGGGATTTTGGGAGCATATTTGGGTAGGGTTTGGACCATACAATGTGCTTTATAGGTGTACATATTTCTAGGGTGGGTGGTCAATGCATTTTTATAGTAGAGGAGTAGTGATATTCCAGTAAATACAATTGGTTAGACAATATTAGATGGTATCCCTTAAATCATGTTCCTAGAAAATTGAAAATTTATTGATTTTATGGAATTTATGGTCAATAAAAACTTAAATTAAAAAATTCATTCTTATCATTTTATTCCTTTGTCTTCATGTTTACTCAATTTCATCATTATTGTTTTTACTAAGGTAACTGGTATCTTTTTATTTAGCAAGGTAATTTATCACTTAGGAGTATAAATAGAAAGTGGTTTATTATATTATTTAGATAATATTATATTGAAAATTAATTCCAATTCATTAAATAAAAACCCTATGTGGTTGTAAAAGATTGTTTAATACAAATGTGTGTCATGCACAAAACCTCGTCTTAACCTTAATCAGATTAATTAATTTAAATTATTTTACCTAATTATTATGGTGAAAAAATAATTTTATCTTATTAACCTATAAATATTATACTGATTCCAAATAATTAAAGTTTTTTTTAAAATTCAATTCACAGTACTTAAAAAATTAAATTTAAGGCCAAACCCACAAACACAGGGAGAAAGAGGGGCTTTAAAGTGAAAATGTTCAAAATTTGACTATGTTTTTTATATAAAAATTAATTTTAAAAATGGATCCAGTGAATTAATTTGGATTATTAGATTTTTAATTTTTCCAGTTTGAGTTTATAACTAATTCAAAATATAATTTAACTATTAATTAAAATTATACAAAAAATAGTTCTGCATTAAAATTTAGTGATTTTTACTATTCCCCCAAAAATGAAACTTCTCAAAAAATAACACATATTGACCATAAAATAATATTGATATATTAATTTTAAAAAAATTAAGTTTATATATTCCAACAAAATTTTTACAAGTGTCAAAATTTTGTTTTAAAATAATTCTTCCATTAAAAGGTGGTAAAATTTCATTTGAGAAAATTGATGTTTTAAGCATAAAAACATATTTATTATTATCATATAGCGATCAAATATTTTGGATGAATATAATTTTTTTATAAATATATTTGAAAATAATATGGTTTTTTCATATGAATTATAAGGACCCATACTTTACATACATTGTTATTACTTCAGAATTGAAGCATACTTATAACAACATATAACAAAACCATGATAGGAATGTATAGGTATAGTGTCTTTAGAAACTGGGAAACATAAACAACTGGTTCATAAAGCATCTACATTATTTCCCATTTATTTCATCATATATAGAGTCCCTTTTGGAATATCCTACTTAATACCCTTCTTCCTGACCTGGGGAAAAGAAAACATACAAAATGGTGAGCTCAAATGCTCTGTAAGGGTAAACGAAGGAGATATCAATCATATAATATTTATAAGAACATTACATTTTGAAAATCTTATCCTGAAAAAGAGATCATAATATCATGACATGGGATAAATAATATTAGTGAAATGTAATCCCAATAATAATAACATAAAACATGAAACTTTGTGGCATACATACATAATCATAGAAAATAATTTAATATTAATAATGACTCATTGCCAAGACTATCATAGTGGACAAAGTCCATTTATGAACTGAGTTCACTCCTCGTTCCAGTCCTATATCACTGAACCATATTAACTTTCCGTTCCAGCCATGTCTATCTCATGAGATATAAATATTTACCCAATGCATTGGGGGAGATATAGGTCCCACCCATCTCATAATGATACCATTCTTATGTGTGCCACAAAATCATAAATCATACATCATAGCATAACCCATGTAATAAAAATGGGATTATTAAACATCATGTCATCATAACATAGTCCATATAAGATAAAATGACTTACTAAAAATAAATCCATCATAACATAATTAAATAAATGTAATAATAGGGATATAAATAGAACCCTATATTATCTTAGATGGAAAATAATTTTGATAAAACACTTAGACTCCATTCTTGAGGAAAATATCCTTTCCACTTCAAAAACATTTTTCCTTTCTTAACATGTCATAAAATTTTAAACTGAAAGAATGTAATTAAAAATAAACTTGAAAACGTGTAAATTAATCTTCATGGAAATAATTTTCTATGAAATCATAAAAATCCATTCATGCCATATAAGTTAAAAAAACATTCTTCTCGTACTTTGGCCGAAAAAGTAAAAAAGTATCTCGTTCTGAAAACGACAAAATATTACTTTAATATATTTTAATAAAATTCTCCAATAGGTAAAATTATATTTAAACAATTTTAGGAGGATAGAAAATAATATTATATATTGAGGAAACATGGATGTAGATGATAAATATTCCCCAATAAATTCTGAAGTATAAACAATCTCGGATAAAAATGAGATTTGTGAGATTTTCCCTTACCATAGGTCCAATAATCTTTTTAAATGTCCGAGACTCCTATATAATGATTTAAATAATGTTATTGACTTATTATAGAATCATACATACTATTATGATATCATATATGGTCATATTCTTAGCTTCTTATTAGTAATATTTCATTGCTACTTGTTATTTGGGTGTTCATTGCTTTATACTCTTATGCGTGTTTTGTCGAATAAATTCTTATTCCTATTTTTATATTATATATGTGTCATTTGAAAAATTGTATTAGTATAATATATATCATATATATTCATTAAATTCATTTATATAACCATTATTCAATGAATATCATGTATAACGAGTCGCATCACATCGTGGAGATGGTAGGTCGTACGTACGCACGAGTGATGATATCATTCCCAAAATTATATGAATAGTATTGGAGTTAATTATATAATATTTTAGATTCAGAATCATTTTATAATAATCATATATAGTTTTTATTTACACCATTTTACCCATCCAAGTAAGGTGGTGGTGGAAAACAGATTACACCACGGCATGGAGATGGTATTCTGTACGTACGCACACGCGGTGATTTCATTTTCCATAGGATGGATAGAAGATGAAATAGGGATGTTTCATATTTATAATAACATATCATTATTTGAGTGATACAGATGTTATTAATTTATAATGAAACAAATAAATATGAGGAAGTAGAAGAAGAATGAAACATGAAAGAATCGGTAGAAGAGATTACCTCTTCCTTGACGTGTCTCTTTTATACTTACTCTTGGAGTAAAAGAGTTGGTCTTTTGAGAAGACCAGAACCTCTATGATATAACTATAGATGTTGAGAAGAGAAATGGTCAGGTTTTGGCCGAGCATGAAGGATCAAAATTGTGTGAAGTGGAGCGAGAGGATGTGCCCTTTAATAAGAGGGGTGAGGGGCACCTTAGGAAAAACTTAAAATATTATTTTTTAATAAATTCATATTCACTTTATAATGGCTCCAAAGTGACTTATTTAGAGTCTAGGGTGGGGGTGATTCTAAATCCTCTCAAATAATATGTTTTAGACAAGTTTAGGTTACTGTTTTAACCTTATCACTTAGATTTAACTCTAAGTTAAATAATTTAACTTTTACCGTGTCTTCTTGTATTCTTACACTATATGATTAATAAACATACTATAAAATTCCAATAGAACCCCAATTGGTTCATTAATGTCATATATATTATTATATGAGTATTTTTTCATAAACTTATATTTTTAGAAATAGAATATCAAGTAATAATTTAATATTTGTTTTAAAAACTCTTTTTTTGTCAATTTTGACACTATTTGGTATTTTGTCTTTGTTAAACTCATAAAAGAATTATTACTTAGAAAATAATTAATATAACTAACCCTAATATGTTATATTAACCTATAAAATTAGTTTAATTCATAAAAAGTCTCAAATTACATTTATTTGGGTATTTATAATATCAATTATGTTAATATAGAATTAATAATGTAATTAAAAAATAATCATTGTGTCATAAATAAATTAACTTATTTAATGTCTAAAAAATATAAATAAAATATCATTATGTAGGAAATATTTTCAGATTTCAAATGAATATTTATAGTCTAATTTAACTTCTGTATAACCCTATATTAATTTTTTATTCTTATTAAACTTTGATTTTAACTCTTTTAACTCTTCTTTGAATTAAATAATAAAAAAAATCCTAATCTAATCCAAGTAGACCTAAATGGCCATATTTTATTCCTAAGGTTGTTTTTGGTCGAACTAAACTTATCCAATATAATTAGGACACATGTTAGGGTAATAATAATTTCATTTTTACCCTTAATTACAATATTTAATTTTAACCGTGGTAAATAAAAGTAAAAAGTTACTGTTCACCAAAAATTATTTTTATCTTATTGAAACACATTTTAATTACTAATATCAACTGTGTCTCTTGGATTTTTGAAATTACACTCATTGAAGTGGTAAAATTACGTTTTATAAAAATTTTCAAATTCTCCTAGGAGGTGGGTAAAAGACGGTCAAAAGTTCAATTTTTTTTATATATCTAAAATTATTACAAAATGATTCCAATGAATTAAATTGAACTTATATAGGTATTACGTATCTATTTTGACCTAAAATAAATTTAAATAAAATAAATTATTATTTCAATAAAAAGATGGTTTTATCTAATAACTTAGTGTTTTCACTATTCATAAAAAATTGACAGTTTTCAGAAAAATAGCAAAAATTCACCCTAGACTAATTTAGATATTCTGAATCCAAAAATGAAGTCCATTTTGAAAGATAAAATTTATAAAATTTCAAAAAGTGGATATTACTATTCATAACAGCTAGTTTATATAATATTTTAATAACATATCATTGTTTAGAGAAACTCGGCATTGCGTAAAATGCAAGCTATCGAGGAAGGTTTATATTGCGTGTAACGCAATCCAAGACAGTGTTGTGTGTAGTGAATGATTACTTTGGTGTTTCATATAACATAATACATAAAAACAAAATATTTCTCATAAAATCTCAGGGTGTTATATTCTACCCCCCTTAAAAATAATTTCGCCCTTGAAATTCGTCACTTTGTAACAAATAGATGAGGATTCCTATCCCTCATCATATCTTCAAGTTCCCATGTAGCTTCTTCTAATTGGTGGTTCCTCCATAAAACATTCACCAGGCGAGTGGTCTTGTTCTGTAGAATTTTTTCACTACGATCCATAATCTCTATTGGCTGTTCTTCATAAGAAAGATCTTGCTCCAGCGGTTCAACTTCTGAGCTTAGTACATGTGAAGGATCAGATATGTACTTTCTCAGGAGAGATACATAGAACACATCACGAACTTGAGAGAGATTCGGTGGAAGTTCCAATCGGTATGCTACCTTTCGAACACGATCCAGAATTTTGAAAGGACCAATATACCTAGGGCTCAGCTTGCCCTTCTTTCTAAATATCATTACTCACTTCCAGGTAGATATTCGTAAGAACACTTTATTACCCACTTCAAACTCTAGGTCTTTTCTTCGGTTATTGGAATAACTTTTTTGTCGACTCTGAGCTTCTCTTATTTGTTTTTGAATAGATCTGACCATTTCTTCCATCTCATCAACAAGATCAGGTCCTAATAGCTTTCTTTCCCCAACTTCATCCCAACAATTTGGAGTTCTGCATTTCTTTCCATAGAGATCTTCATAAGGATCCATCTGAATACTGGAGTGAATGATATTATTATAAGAAAATTCCACCAAAGGTAGGTATTGATCCCAACCACCATTGAAATCCATAGAGCAAGTTCTCAACATGTCTTCTAGAGTTTGAATTGTCCTCCCAGACTGACTGTCTGTCTGAGGATGATAAGAAGTGCTGAAACTCAACGCTATATCTAGATTATGCTGAAGACTTTGACAAAACTTCAAGGTAAACCTCGGATCCCGATCAAATATAATGGAAAGTGGTACTCCATGCAATATTACCACTTCCATTACATATATTCTGGAAAGTTGATCAAGAGAATTTTTTTTTCTAATAGCAATGAAGTGTTCCGACTTCATAAGATGATCAACTATAACCCAAATAGAATTATTGCCTTTGGATATTTTAGGAATTCCAGTGAAAAAGTCCATAGTTATGTTTTCCTATTTCCATTATGGTATGGGTAATGGTTGTAAAATCCTCTTAGACTTCTATATCTAAAATTTAACTTATTGACAAACCAAGCATCGAGAGACATATTCAACAACATCTCTTTTCATTCCATCCCACCAGAAGTACTCTTCAGGTCCCTATACATCTTCGTGCTTCCCGGGTGAACAGAGAATGAAGAACTACGAGCCTCATCCAATATTTCCTTCTTTAATTCTGGGATGGGATGAACACAAACCCGATTCTTGAAACTTATTATTTCATCACAATTAATGTGGAATTCAGGAACATTTCTCACCTTCTTTTGTAACTATACATCTTCTTTATGTGCCTCTTTAATCGTCACATGTATAGATGGTTGAACATTCATTTGAGAAAGATAATATTTTTCCCCTTCCATTATAATTCCATGATCCATCCTTTGTAAATCCATAAATATTGGATCTTTTGTGATCGTCATCATGGATAAACTAGCATGGTCTTGTCGACTTAATGTGTCCGCCACCTATTTTTCTTTCCTAAGGTGGTAATGAATTGAGCAGTCGTAATACTTAATCAACTCTAACCATATTCTTTGGCGCATATTCCGCTCCTTTTGTGTGAAAATACACTTCAAACTTTTCTGATCAGTATAAATATCACACCTTTCACAATAATAATAATGCCTCCAAATCTTTAATGCAAAGATTACTGTAGCTAACTCCAAATCACGAGTTGGGTAATTTTTCTCACTTATTTTCAACTTTAATGAGGCATAAACTATCACCATATCATTTTTCATGAGAACACACCCCAATATATTCTTGGATTCATCACTGTAGATCACAAACCTTTCTCCACTACAAGGCAGTGTGAGCAGAGGTGCACTGGATAAATTTCTTTTTAACTCCTTGAAATTATCTTCACACTCCTCCGTCCAAACGAAATTAACTCCTTTTCGAGTCAACCTGGTGAGTGTATTAGATAATCGTGAAAAAGCTTTCACAAAATGGTGATAATATCCAGCCAAACCAAGAAAACTTCGGATCTCAGTTACTGTTGTTGGTCTTGACCATCTTTTGATAACCTCTGTTTTTGATGGATCCAAAGATATCCCATCTTTTAAGATTATGTGACCCAAAAATGAAACTTTTTGAAGCCAAAATTCACACTTGGTAAATTTGGCATAAAAGTTCTCCTTTTATAGGGTCTTTAATACAATTCTCAAATGATCTTCATGTTCTTCATTTCTATTTGAAAAGACAAGAATATCATCTATAAAGACTACCACAAACTGATAAAGATAGTCTCTAAAGACTCTATTCATTAGATCCATGAAGATAAAAGGGGGATTAGTAAGACCAAATGGCATCACTATAAATTCATAGTGTCCATACCTTGTACAGAAAGCCGCCTTTGGTATATCCTCCTTTTTGAACCTCAATTCATGATACCCTGAACGAAGATCAATCTTGGAAAAGTATTGAGATCCACGTAGTTGGTCAAATAAGTCCTCAATGCGTGGGAGAAGATATTTTTTCTTTATAGTTATCTTGTTAAGTTCTTGATAATCAATGTAGTGTCTCATTGATCCATCTTTCTTCTTAACAAACAGAACTGGTTCTCCCCAAGGTGAAGCTGTAAGGCGTATGAATCCCATATCAAGATTCTCTTGGAGTTGCTTCTTCAATTCCTGCAACTCAAATGGGGCCATACTATAAGGTGTCTTTGAAATGGGCATAGCACCCGGTGTGAGTTCTATTGGAAAATCAATTTCACGATTTGGTGGAAGACCTAGCAATTCCTCTAAAAATACATAATCAAACTCCCATACAATGGGTGTATTCTTAATCGTGATTTTCTCTCCAACCATTTGAGATAAATAACCTTCATTTATTGGAATCAAGACCCATAAGATGGAAGAAATTTACATTGGAAGGTTATATTCACCCTTGCATCGATAGATGATCGTTGATTGATCTGTAATATGAAATGTGACTTCCCTTCTTTGGAAATTGATATGAGATCCATATAAATAAATCCAATCCATGCCAAGAATCACATCAAATTCCACTATAGGAAGGATCACAAGATTTGCAGGAAGCACTTTCCCACAAACTTCAATCAGAGAATAATTGTAATCTTTTGATCCAACTGTTGTGCCATTAAGAGTTGTCACAGCTAACTCAACAACTAATTGTTGAGGTAGTACGGTGATACCCTTAGAAAATTATTCAAAAATAAACGAGTGGGTGGATCTAGAATCAAATAAAACATTTGCTACTTTAGAGTGGATGGTAAGTGTACCTTTCACCACTTCTTTATCGTACTCCACATTGCCGATTGAAATTGCATGTGAATTTCCTTTGTCTTTGTCCTTAAGAGTGTGTTGACATCGATAATCATCATCAAACCTTGTATTAGTGAATTGATTATCATAATTCCCCATTACCTTACACTAGTAACATTGATGTGTATAAGGTGCATTCTGTGTAGCCTTTTCTTTGTTCGCATCCCTAGACATCTTTTTCCCATCATTACAACATTCAAATGCCTGATGAACTTCTTTTCCACATTTGAAACATTTACTTGTCCCTTTAAGACAATTCCCTCCATGTTTCTTTCCACACTTCGAGCATAAGATAAAACCCAACTTCTTTTTAGTTTGGTCTTTATATTCCCCTTGGAATTCCATTTTCCTCTTCTTATCAAACCCATATGACTGATGGGTTACTCCAATCTCTATATCAACCTTGAGAGTACATAAAAAAACTTCCTCGTAACTATTGAAGTCCCTTATGGCTAATGCCCTTCGAAGAATTGGTTTTAAGCCACTAAAGAATCGATTGATCTTACTCTCAGGTTGGATAATAATTCTGGAATCATACCTTGTAAGTCTTGTAAAATTTTATTCGTAGGTACCAACAGATTCATCATCCTTTTGCTTTAGTTCAAGAAAATCCTTCTCCATATTTGTTCGAAGAATACGAGGGAAGTACTTATTGAAAAATATGTTCTTGAACTCGTCTCATTCCATGAACTCAATTTCATCTCTTTGCCTCATATTCTTGATAATATTCCACCATTGATCAACTTCACCTTCCAAATGATATACTTCTAATATGACTTTATCATGTTCATAATATTGAAGAACTAAAAATATCTTTTCAGTGGTACTGATCCATTGTTCTGCCACTAATGGATAAGTAGACCTATTGAATGAGGGTGGACACTGCCTTATGAAGGATTCAACAGAATGTTGCTCCTTTCTTTGCTCATTTGGAAGTCATGCATGATTCATAGCTTGAGAAAGTTGTGTGAGAATGGCTACAAGATTTTTCATTCCAACTCCCATAACTTTTGGTTTCTCAGGGTGAAAATCATTGCATTGCCCGTCGCATTCAGCATTAACACAGTTCCTTCAGGTTCTAGCCATTGACTAAAACCAATAAGCATAGTGTGAGAAACACTAATCATAATAGGAAAACCACATAATCAAGAATAAAATTTCACCCTTTAGGTATTATCATAGGTTATTCATGGCCATTTCTAAAACAATAATATTGTGTTCTATACTTAGACATATCCTTAGGGTTTTTACTAAGGCTTTCACAACCTACTTTCCAAAGGTTGACTATACCTTTCCTCTGATACCAAATATAAAGACCCATACTTTACATACATTGTTATTACTTCAGAATTGAATCATACTTATTACAACATATAAAAAAAACATGATAGGACCGTATAGGTATAGTTTTGTTAGAAACTGGGAAACATAAACAACTGGTTCATAAAGAATCTACATTGTCTCCCATTTATTTCATCATATCTAGAGTCCCTTTTGGAATATCATACTTAATACCCTTCTTCATGACCTGAGGAAAATAAAAAATACAAAAGGGTGAGCTCAAATGCTCATTAAAGGTAAAAGAAGGAGATATCAATCATATCATATTCATAAGAACATAACATTTTGAAAATCTTATCCTACAAAAGAGATCATAATATCATTGCTTGGGATAAATCATAGTAGTGAAATGTAATCCCAATAATCACAACATAAAACATGAAACTTTGTGGCATACACACATAATCATAGAAAATCATGTCTTATTAGTCAAGACTCATTTCCAAGACTATCATAGTGGACAAAGTCCATTTCTGAACCGAGTTCACTCCTCATTCCAGTCCTGTATCACTGAACCGGATTAACTTTCCGTTCCAGCCATGCCTATCTCATGAGATATAAATATTTACCCAATTCATTGGAGGGAGATATAGGTCCCACCCATCTCATAATGATACCATTCTTATGTGTGCCACAAAATCATAAATCATACATCATACCATAACCCATGTAATAAAAATGGGATTCTTAAACATCATGTCATCATAAAATAATCCATATAAGATAAAAGGACTACATAAAAATAATTCTATCATAAAATAATCAAATAAATGTAATAATAGGGATAGAAATATAACCCTATATTATCTTATATGGAAAATAACTTTGATAAAACACTTGAACTCCATTCTTGAGGAAAATATCCTTTCCACATCAAAAACATTTTTCCTTTTTTAACATGTCATAAAATTTTAAACTAAAAGAAGTTAATTAAAAATAAACATGAAAACATGTAAAGGAAGATTCATGGAAATAATGTTATGTGAAATCATAAAAATCCATTCATGACGTATAAGCTAAAAAAAATTATTCTCGTACTTTGGCTAAAAAAGTCAAAAAGTATCTCGTACTGAAAATGAAAAAATATTCCTTTCATATCTTTTACTAAAATTTTCCAATAGGTAAAATTAGATTTAAAAACTTTTATAAGGACAAAAAATAATATTACATATTGTGGAAACATGGATGTGTATGATAAATATTCCCCAGTAAATTCTGAAGTATAAACAATCTCAAATAAAAATGGGATTTGCGAGATTTTCCCTTACATTAGGTCTGATAAGCTTTGTACATGTCCGAAATTCCTGTATAATGATTTAAATAATTCTATTGACTTATTCTAGAATCATACTCATTGTTATGATATCATATATGGTTATATTCTTAGCTTCTTATTAGTAATATTTCATTGCTACTTGTTATTCGAGTGTTCATTGCTTTATTTTCTTATGCGTGTTTTGTCAAATAAATTCTTATTACTCTTTTTATAATATAGATATTTCATTTATAGAATGGTATTAGTATAATATATATCATATATATTCATTCAATTCATTTATATAACTATTATTCAATGAATACCATGTAGAACGAGTCGCATCACATCGTGGAGATGGTATGCCGTACGTACGCATGAGTGATGACATCATTCCCATAATTATATGAATGGAATTGGAATTGATGATATAATTTGTAAGAATCAGTATCATGTTATAATAATCATATATAGTAATTCTCCACACCATTATAACCATCCAAGTAAGGTGGTGGTGGAAAACAGATTACACCACAGCATGGAGACGGTATTCCGTACGTACGCACGCGTGGTGATTTAATTTTCCATAGGATGGATAGAAGGTGAAATAGGGTTGTTTCATATTTATAATAAAATATCAGTATATGAGTGATACTGATGTTATTACTTTATAATGAAACAAATAAATAAGAGTAAGTATAAGAAGAAAGATAATTGAAAGAATCGGTAGAAGAGATTACCTCTTCCTTGACGCGTCTCTTATAAACTTCCTCTTAGGGCACTATAGTTGGTCTTTTAAGAAGAACAGAACCTCTATTATATAAATAGAGATTTTTATAAGAGAAATGGTCAGGGTTGGAAGAGCTTGAAGGCTAAAAATTGTGTGATGAGGAGAGGGAGGAGGTGCCCTTTTATAAGAGGGCTGAGGGGCACCTTAGAAAAAACTTAAAATATTATTTTATAATAAATTCATTTTCGGTTTATAACGGCTCCAAAGTGACTTATTTCTAAGATAGAGTGGTAATGGGTCTAAATACTCTCAACCAATAGGTTTTAGACAAGTTTAGGTTACCATTTTAACCTTATCACTTAGATTTAACTCTAAGTTAAATAATTTAACTTTTACCGTGTCTTCTTGTATTCTTACAATATATGGTTAATAAAAATACTATAAACTTACAATATAACCCCAATTGGTTCATTAATTTCATATATAGCATTATATAAGTCTTTTGGACGAACTATATATTTTTAGGAATAGAATATCAATTAATAATTTAATATTTGTTTTAAAAACTCTTTTATGTCAATTTTGACACTATTTGGTATTTTGTTTTTTTTTCATTCATAAAATCATTATTACTTCAAAAAAATTAATCTAACTAACCCTAATATGTTATATTAACCGAGAAAATTAGTTTAATTCATAAAAAGTCTCAAATTACATTTATGTGGGTATTTATAATATCAATTATGTTATTAATTCATCAATAAGGTAATTACTACATCATCATTGTGTCATAAATAAATTACCTCTTTTAATGTCTAAAAAATATAAATAAAATAAAATTATGTAGGAAATATTTTCATATTTAAAATGAATATTTATAGTCTAATTTATCTTATGTATGACCCTATATTTAAAATTTGGTACTTATTAAACTTTGATTTTAACTCTTTTAACTCTTCTTTGAATTAAATAATAATAAATGTCATAATCTTATCCAAGTGGACCTAAATGGTCATATTTTATTCCTAAGGTTGTTTTTGGTCGAATTAAACTTATCCAATAGAATTAAAACATGTCTTAGGGTAATAATAATATCATTTTTACCCTTAATTACCCTATTTACTATTAACCGTGGTAAATAAAAGTAAAAAGTTACTTTTCACAAAAAATTATTTTTATCTTATTGAACCGGATTTTACTTAATAATATCAACTGTGTCTCTCGGATTTTTGAAATTCCCCTCATAGAAGAGTTAAAATTATGTTTTATGAAAAATTTCAAATTCTCCTAGGAGGTGGGTAAAAGACGGTCAAAAGTTCAAGAGAAGTTTTATATATAAAAAATTATTATAAAATGACTCCAATGAATTAAATTTTAATTATATAGGTATTATGTATACATTTTGACCTAAAATAAATTTACATAAAATAAATGATTATTTAAATAAAAATTCGGGTTTAACCAATAACTTAGTGTTTTCACTATTCATCAAAAAATTGAAAGTTTTCAGAAAAATACCTAAAATTCACCCTAGGCTAATTTTGATATTCCGAATCCAAAAATTAAGTCAAATTTGAAAGATAAAATTTATAAAATATCAAAAAGTGGGTATTACTATTAATAACATCTAGTTTATATAATATTTTAATAATATATCTTTGTTTAGCGAAGCTCGGTGTTGCATACAATGCAAGCTATCGAGGAAGGTTGCTCTTGCGTGTAATGCAAGCCAAGACAGTGTTGTGTGTAGTGAAAGATTCCTTTGGTTTTTCATATAACATAATACATAATAACAAAATATTTCTCATAAAATCTCAGGGTGTTACATGCATACCCTTCAATATAACTACTATGTGATAACTTCTATATTAAATAATAATATTATCAATATATTATTGTTATGTATAAAATTTTCTTGCACGAAATGTCATATTTAGAAGAAACTCACTGTTGTGTGTAATGAAATATAAAAATGGTGTTGCATATAATGAAAGATAAAATTTTCATTTCATGGAAATTTAGATATAATGGAATTTAAACTAATTTTTATGAAAATATATTTCCTAAAATATCAGGATGTTATACTCTAATGACCATATAATGAATTTCACTCTTGAATTTCATATTCATTATCAAAGGATTGGTATTTTTATAAATCTTTTTTGAAACCCAAATAATAAAAATAAAATATAGAAAATATCCAATAATAAAGGAATGTGGGAAACATAAAGCTCACCCAATGTTACCAACAACTAGGTTTCTAAATAGGGAGAACATATGTTGGAATGGAGGATAAATATAAATAATTATAGAGAGTGATTCTGATCATTGATAACAATATAGTGAATGATCGATTGAATGATATGGTCATCAAAAAATTAAATCTATGATGATAAAAAAGACCATAGGTTCATCAAGATTAAAGGTATTTGGATTGTACTTTTTTCAAGATCCTTTTCCTAGAGTTGATGAATTCATTTACTGTCTTAGAATATAAAGAAACATACTTGATATATTTTTATTTCATGTTAAAAAATAAATCCTCATAATATTCCCAGAAATAAGATGAAAATAATAAAAATAACATCAATCATGAAAGATCATATAATCCCCAATGGTTATTAACATATTAAAAATAATTTCTAAATATAACGGAATAATTATTATAAAACTAAATCCTTACATAAATATAATACATAGTAAACATATCCCAAATTTTTCTTAATCACATTGTGATAAAATCACATAAATGATAAGATGGATACCTAAAAGCTTGAATATATGGTTAATCTTCAAAAAATACTGAGCTCTGAGAATCTTCCATCACTTCCCCAAATGGCCCTACATCATCTTTAGTAGTAAAAAATGAATTTTATACACCTTTTTTTTCAATCATGATGATTTCCACACTAAGTAAGTAAATTTAAACACATGTTATAACAATATAACAACTCATTACAACTAACGAATCTTACTGTTGACTGGGTAACAATTATATCTTTGTTAGATTGTTCAAGGCCCTTTTCCTTTGAGTCACAAAGATTATGAAAAAAATACCACACCTATAAATATGTCCAGATCTCGGAATAAATTACCTAAAATGCATTTTACCATAATTTAGACACGTTTTGGGATTATCTCCTTAATTATTAGTTAGTTTCTTCTCCATTTACAACCAGCTGGAATGTTTATTTCTCTTTTAATCACATGGAACATAAGTTTCATAAAACTCTTTGTCAATTTTCTTAGCCCAATGAAAAAATTTCTCATAAATTTTAAATTCCCATGTGACCATTTCTATTTTTAATATTGGGATTAATCTTGAGTTAAATAAATTAATTTTACTATTAATTTTTAGATGAAATTCCAACACATACCTCAATAATCTTGAAAATATTTCTTCATATTACACTATATAATATTCTTCTATATACATCAATTCTAGAAATTATTTCTCCGTCCGGAGATGCATAAACATATGGAAATATTTTTGATGTAAAATATACTTGAATGTTTTCCATTACATGGAATGACTATCATATTCCTATTTGATATTCTCAACTGAACACCACCATAGATCATATTCACCATCAATATAATATTTATAAAGATTAACCTTTGGACATTTCAAACACCCCATGACTTAAAATATCATTTCTAGATCATTTATCTGTCTTTATAATACCACTAGGTTTTATGATCTATTGAATGATGGGGGATGATTCCTCATGAACTTCGATTCTATAGACACATTCCTTCATGGTGCATATGGTTCCCGTCTACCATGTATATGAAAAACATTTATAACTTCTATCAACTAATCCATCACTGCACAAAACTATTATATTAAAATTATAATAATCTCAAGATGATGATTTGTAAGGATTTTTTTAAACATGATGCCTTACCATTATACCTTTCTATTTTCTTATATATAAGTCCATTCATAGACAAAGATATGTTTGATGAAGCAACAATGAAATTTTAAAATGCTAGGTCATTTCAATAGAACCACAAAGTAAAATCTTAAAAATTCATGATATTAAGATTATCCTAACCTCTAAGGTTGAATAATCCTTTATTTGATATATATATAAGGATTTTTACATAAATAATACATAATCTTGAGTTTGAGTTAATAATTTACTTTTAATCACTATGACTATTTTTTTCAGTTTTAGTGTTTTAGTGAATTAAGTTGTAACATAAACATAAAAAGACTATAAAATACATATCAGAAACTTTCTATCAGTACCATTTTTTCTAATAATATAAAAATAATGAAACAAAGCTTTAATTCATTTCATGGAAAATCTCCATGACTTTAAACTTTACCTTTTTTTCCTTTCCCTTACCCAAACATAAGTCCAGAGAAAATCAATTAAAAATGTTGGATGATCAAAAAAGAAATGCTATTATTTTATTAATTTCTTCCCTTGTAATTAAATAATAATTAAAACCACTCCCATTTGACAAACAAACATGTGAAATTTACATGGAAAGTTTTGTGGTTTTGTTTATTTTATTATATAGAGTCAAAAACCTATGTTTGAAAAGAAAAAAATAAATACCCACTCATTTCCTATAAAGCCCCACCCAAGATCCAATATATCTTAAACAAAAATCCATTGAGCATGTATTTAATCATTCCTACAATAACTAGTGTCCTACCAAGGCACCCCCAATCTCTCAATAAGGCCATCCCAAGCATTTGGAGTCACACATTCAATTAAGGGATCCTCAAATTCTATTTGTTATTTAAGTTTCGTTATTATTACAGTTCATCTATTTCCAATTCATAATATTGAGAATATGTCTTTTCATGTTCCTATTAATACCAATTTGATTTCAAAATTATTATAGAACCCTTTCTCTATCATAAAATTATTTTATCTATTTTTGTGTGATGCTGTTATGATTCCCCAATTTCACCTTGATTTTCCATAACCAAACAATGGTCTAGTGTATACCATACCAATTTTTATCAAGGATTTTTACCTTTATATGCATATAAATTTTTTAATTGGGACATACATTTATTTATCCCACACTCTATGATCGTGGAATAAAATATGATGATGAATGGATCCTTGTTTTATTATCTATGTGGAATATTTAAGTATTACAAATAAATTATTATGATGGGTGCACCAAAAATTATATGTCACTATTATGCATTGAGTAATGTTTACTCTCCTAAGAATTTATATTGGGAAAGGTAGAGAACCTTATTTCTTTATTGGACTTTGTCCATAATTATGTCATGGTAGTAATCCCTAACCCTATATTATGATGTAGTTGTTTAAGTTGTTTCCACATTTACCATGTTCCATTTTTGTTATCATTCTATATCTTTCCTCATTACTCATGTTTATGATTTTCATTAATTTTTTCTCCTATTTATATTAATATCATCTAATATGTATTAATTTATTCATTTTATTACATGTTTGTTAACATACTAGGAATTATTGATCACAATTTTCTTATTTATGTTTCCAAGTTATCCCATGCAGTATTAAGTGAGAGCATGGCAAATAAGTTTTCAATAAAAATTAAGTTTTCAATAAAAATGAAGTTTTCATGTTTTAACTTGTTTGGTAATGTATCTAAATCCCTAATAAAATATCCTTCTAGATCTTAAGAATTGTATTATCTGTACACTAAAGAAGTAATTCAATTATTATTGTAAAATAATGACCATGGATTTTATAGTTGGAATTAAACAACAAGATTAGTAATTTTTGCGATGAGGATTAGAAAAACTCCAACGAAAGACTTATGGATAAGACTAATTATAAGAATACATAATTAAATTTTTATAATTATAGAGTGAGTGGTTTATCAAGAAAATACACCCCTTTATAGATAGTAGATGTAGATGTGGTTCTGGAATAGATGTACCTAGGGGTATCAAATTTAACCAAGTGTGTCGAGCTTGACTCGACATAACCTGGTATACAACAATCAGCCTTACAACACACCATGGTTGACACTCCTAGAAGACCTTATTTGGTAAAATAAAAGGCTCATTACAAACCATTATTAGGGGAACAAATAAAATCCCATAATAATAAATGTTAGTAAATAGATCGTGGAAATAAATTATTAAATCCTGTAAAATCATATATTAAAGAAATACATGAAATTTATAAGATATCACTTTATGATCATTTTGAGGAATTGATGTTTTTAAAATCCATAATAAATTTATAATTTTTTAGTTATTGAATATCCCCTTACCATATTTGGTATCACACTCTATTAGTTATTTTTTGGTAATTTTCTCTTCCATGCCCATGTTTTTACTTCCCACTAACATTCTCCTACATGTAAGCCTATTTTTTGTTGACCATCCTACTTTCTGTTATCTCTTTTAAACTAGATTTTTCTTGAAACCTTTTTACGAGGTATATTTTAAATAATGGAATTTTCATTTTTCAAAACATTTATTACTAGTACAGGTTTGAATTGTGAGGATGTAATTTATTAAAGGGGGGAGAATTAAACGTCTCATGTTTTAAAAGGAAAAAATATATAGGATAACATATGTGATATGAAATATCAAACCCTAAAATCCCATTATTATTTAAAAAAGATCATTATAGAATTAAAATAATTTATTTGGGTATGAATATAATTAACTAATTTATCAAATATATTTATATATATGTTTGAACTATATTTATAAATTCTTAGTTAGTAAATAATCAATTTTGGGTAATGTATTTTTGTTCTAAAAAACATGTTTTATTCAAAAATGATTTTTATTTATTAGAACATTTAAAAAAAGTATTTGAAAAAATAGAATAAATTTTTTGATATCAACATATTAAAATTATATTGGGGTGAAAATTTTAGATATTTCAAAAAATGTGGATTTTTCAGTGAATAGTGGTAATATTGTTATTATGTTAAATTATCATTTATTTTGAAAAGTTAATTAATTTAAAAGTCCAATTATTATTTTTAGTTTGATTTATAGGTAACATAATAATTATTTAGTTATATTTAAATCAATTAATTACATTAAAATCATCTTTGTACGAGACATTTATATGAGTTTATTTTTATAATTAAAAATACAATCTCAGAAAACTGTATTAAAATGCTTAATGTTTATCCAGTATAATAATTAAAATATCCACCAATAATAAATTATATAAATTAAATGTTTTGGTTATATAAATATAATTATTACTTAAAATTCATAAAATGAATATTAGTAGTTTAATAGTTAAAGTTAAATCATAATTTCTCTAAAAAAATGTATTCTTTAGAAAACCACTTTCAAGAATGATTGGATGTTTTATGTTAAATTAAATTCTTCCACCTCTATTAATTAGTTATGAAAAATTTTACAACATATTTTGAATCATTATAATTAATATTATAAAATATGATCAACTAAATTTCTTAAAAATATGAATAGTAACTTTAGTAAATATTTATTATTACCACGATAAAAGGAAAATATGATAATTAATAGAGAAAATATTTTGAAAAAAGTAGAAACAATGTAACCATAATATATTAATATATATATATATTATTTTCATTTAAATTATGTTTATATTTATTTTATTTACCTTTTAAATTATTATTTAATTACTTTGATAAAAAAATATTTCAATACGATAAAAAAAGATATTATTTGTCAGTAATATGAAATTTTAGTCAAGACATTACTTTTGATTAAATATTTTATTTTGGAAACAAATAATATTTTCAAGAAAATCATATTGTTAAATAATATTTATTAAATATAAATTGTCAAATGATATTTATGATGTAGAATTTAATTTATCTAATTCTTTGAAATTTGTAATTTTCCAAAACCTAACATTTCTCAGTAAATAAAAATTATATTTTATAAGTTGAAATTAAAATATTGGGAAAATTATTTTTATAAAATGAATATAATTTTTGGAATCAGAATGATGAAATTATCCAATAGTGATTTTTTCATAATTTTTCGAGAGTCGAATTTTCGGGTAAAAAATTAGCCACCGAATAAATATAAATTGTGTATTATGACATTATAATGAACAAAGAGTGATGTAATAAATACTATAAAAAGTATCCAAGATCAAATATATGTTTTCTATTTTTAATAATTGGATTTAAGGTTTATTTTATTTATTTCATAAAGTCATTATGAATCCTACAGAACATAAAATATTTTTTAATGTTTTAAAACACTTTCCCAAAGAGTGTGACTACGATTCATGTAAATAAGGTTATAATTTTATTATTTTATACCTTTTTAATTATTAAATAATGAAAAGAAGTCCCATATTATATAAAACATGTACAGAAACCATGGAAGGGTTTGTGGTTATGGTTATTTTATTATATAGGGTCCAATACATATGTTTGAGAAAAAATAAAGAAATCCAAACTAATTTCCTATATAAATCCACCCATTATACCATTTCTCTTCACTAAAAATACTGGGATCACATCCATACTCTTCCCATTACTCTATAGAGTCCTCCCAAGGTTCCCTATAGCTCTCAAGAATCCCCTACAAAATAGTTGGAGTAACACACTCAAGTAAGAGATCCCCACCTTGTCTTCTTTATTCCTATTTCTTTATTATCTTGCACTTTATATTTAAAATTACCGATGTTTATATTTTTATTGTCAAGTCCTCATTACAATCCATTTGAATTATAAATGATGAAATACCCTATGCCCTCTAATAATCCCATTTTATATAAGGGACACTCTAATGTTGCTAAAAGTTCATCATTATTTCCCATGCCCAAACAATTGTGTAGAGAATACCATACCCATTTAATATCAACAATTTCTACATTTATAAACTTATATTTATTTAAATTTATACTTACATGTATGTATTCCAGACTCCTTGATCATGGAATAAAATTTGATGATGAATAAATCCATTTTGTTTGATCTATGTGGCCCATTTAAGCATGAGAAAAAATGTGATGGGTTCACTAAGAATTATGTATATCCTCAATGTATTGACAAAATTTTAGTCTCATGAGATGTAATTTTGGGATATAGAGTGACCATAATTCATTTAAAGGACATTTCCCATCATGATTTCTTCAAATTTATCCTTAAAGTCTATTTATAATGCAATGTTTTATGTTTTTTCCACATTTCTCATGTTTATTTTATGTTATCAGGAAATATAATACATCATTATTAATTTTTATGATTATCACTACTTTTATTACCCATTTATATACCTATTTTCATACATCTATCACCTTGAATATATTATTCCATGTTTATTCCCTTGCTGGAATTTATAACTCACCCATTTCATGTGTATGTCTGGAGGTTATCCAATGTAGTCTTAATTGTTAGCATGATAAAGATATTTTCAAAAAATATGATGTTATAGTTGGTATCAAAGGAAATTTTTATTTATTTTTGGTATTATAAATAAATTACTCTAGAGAAGTCCTTTTGGATAAGACAAAGTATAAGAAAGCATCTTTAAATTTTGGTAAGTAAAGAGGAATTGGTTTATGAAGAAATACATCCCGGTCTGGATACTAAAACAAGACGTGGTTTTGGAACTGATGTACCTAGGGGTAACAACTTTGATATGGTCTATCGGGATTAAACCAATGTAACCTAGAACATGATAATGGACCTTATTAGGCACATGGGTTAACACTCCCAGGGATATGATTTGGTAAAATCCCATGATTATTATGAATGATTTTTAATGTAAAATAATTTCTATAAAAATATATGTCAGGAAATCGAACATGGATAACATAGATTGTGGTCTAGATATTAGAAAGTTTAAGAAATATATGTGATTTATATGTTATCCCATTATGATCATTTCTAGGTAATTCATGGTATTATCACCCATAACAGATTTATGATTTTGTAGTCATAGAATTTTTCCCTAGCTTGTTCTCTATCACATCTATTAGTTATTTGGTGGTAGTTTTCTCTTCCATGTTTATGTTATCACTTCCCACTAATGTTCTAATAGCTAGAAACCTCATTATGTGGTAACCTTCATACTTCAAATTCTTTCATTTAAAGAAGATGTTTCATTAACCCTTTTTATGATTTGAATTTTTAATAAATATATATTCATGTTTCAAAATAATTATTACAATTTTCATGTTTAAATTGCAAGGATTCAATTTATTAAATGGGGGAAGAATATACCGCCCTATGTTTTTAAAAGAGAAAACTATGTTTTATAGAATATGTGATAAAAAACATTGAACCCAAACAAACCATGATTATTTAAAAAATACCATTATAACATAGCCATAATATTTTGGTGTATAAATATAATTAACTAAGTTTTGAAATATATATATATATATATTCGGAAAATATTGATAAATTCTTAGTAAATTATCAATCAATTTTAGGTAATGTCTTTTTGTTCTCCACATTTTGTTTTTTTGGAAAATGATATTTATTTATTAAAAAAATTAGAAAATTTATTTGAAAAAAAGATCTCAATTTAATATATCATCATATAAAAAATTATATTTGGTAGAAAATTTCAGATTTCTCACAAAATATAGATTTTCAGTGAATAGTGAAAATATTGTTTTCATGTAAAATTATCATTTATTTTGATAAATTAATTAAAATAAAAGGAAAATTAGTCATTAAATTTTATTAAAGGATATAATAATTATTTTTAGTTATATTAACTTTATGTAATTACATTAAAATATTTTCTACACCAAACATAAATATAGGTTTGTTTTCTTGATTTAAAATGTATTTTCTAAAAACTATTTTAAAATAAATAATATTTCTCTATTATAATTAATTTAAATAACCCCCAATGAGAAATTATATAAATTAAATGTTTTTATTATATATATATATATCATTATGAATTGAAATTCATATATATAATATTATTGGTTAAAGATCTAATATAATATCTTATTTTCCTTAAAAAACGAATTCTTTAGAAAACCGATTTCCATCATTCTTAGAGATTTTATTTTAAATTAAATTATTATAACTTTATGAATTGATATTGAAAAAGAGGATTCCATATTTTGAATCATTATAATTAATATTAGGCAATAGGGTAAACTTAATTTCTTAACAATATAAATAGTAGTTGTACTAAATATTTATTATTACCATGATGAAAGGAAAATAAATTAAGGGTAAATAATTTAACAAAGAATAGATACAAAGAATACCTAATAATATGAATATTTATATTTACTTTCTATTTAAATGGTGATTATATTTATTTCTTTTACTTTATAAATGATTATGTAACTAGTTTGATAAAAAAAAATTGATATGATAAAACACAAATTGTATTTATAAGTAATATGAAATTTAAATTAAGACATTACTTTTTATTAATTAATTAATTTTTTAAATAAATAATATATTAATAAAATAATTTTAGTAAATAATTTTTATTAATTCAAAAATGACCATATAATTTTTATGATTCCGAATATAATTTTGATAATAGCTTAAAAACATTTATTCTAAAAAACCAAATCATTTATCACTAAATGTCAATTCTATATTAAAAGTAAAATTGAAAATATAAATAAAATTGTTTTGATAAAATGAATATTATTTGTATTCATAATGTAGAAATTATACAATCGAAATTTGTTCATAATTTAAGGAGATAATATAATTTTCATGTAAAAAATTAAATACTGTATAATTGTACATAGTGTTTTAGGACATCATAATGACTCAAAAGTGGTGTAATAAATACTATAAAAGTTATTCATGGAAAAATTTATCATTTGTATTTAATATAATTATATTTTATGTTTATTTTATTTATTTTATAAATCCATTATGGATCCTCCAATCATATAATATATTTTCATGTTTAAAAATTATTTTTTTATGAGTACGACTCACCTCCATATAAGAAATATTATTATTTTATTATTTTTTTACCTTAAACATATATAATAATTAAAAAAGTCTCTCATATGGCAGAAAAATGTTAAAATAATATTATGGTTTTTTGTTTTGGTTATTTTATTTTATGGAGTCCAAATCCTAAGTTTGTTAAATAGTAAATAAATCCCCATTAAATTTCTATATGAACCTTCCCAAGATCCCATTTATCTTCTCTCAAAATTCTTGGATCATGTATATAATATTTCATCCCCTCTATATTTCCCTCCACAGGCTTCCCAATCTATCAAGAAGCCCCTCTAAATCCTTTGGAGTCATGCAGTTAAGTAAGGGATCATCACCTTATATTCTTTATTCTTGTTTCATTATTATCTTATTCCTTATGTTTCCAAATCCTAATTTTGGGATATTTATTTTCATGACCCTATTACTTACCATTTTGTTTCTAAATTATTATAGCTAGATTTCACTATTATCAAACCATATTATAAATTTTTAGGGGACACTGTTATTTTTCCGAAATTTCATCCTGATTTTCCATGAGAAAACAATTTTATAGTGAATACCACACCCATTTCCAATCAAGGGTGTTCACATTTATACAATTTTAACCCTTTTAACTGGGACTTACATGTTTTTATTCCAAACTCTTTGATCATGGAATAAAATATTATGATTAAAGAATCAATGATGTATGATCTATGTGCAACACTTTAGTGTGAGAATGGATTGAATGTGATGGTGCACCGAGAATTATACAGTGCTCCAATGATTTCAGTACTATTTAGTCTCATGTGATGTCACATTGGGAATGGGATTGAACCTAATTCTTTTTGGGTCATTTTTATATCATGGTTTCATGGTAATTATCCTTGAACGATGTTTATGATGCAATATTTTATGTTGCTTAAACATTTCCCATGTTACCTTTATGTTATCATGTTATATCAAGCCTCATTGTTCATATTTATGATTCTCACTCATTTTATTCTCCATTTAGATTCCTTTTGTGATAAATTTATTACACCATTCATTTTATTCAATTTTTATTCCCTAATTAGGCTTCATAGACCACCCCTTTATTATAAATGTCCACAAGTCATCCCATACAGTTTTAAGAGAGTAAAAGTTAATGATGTTTTAAATAAAGACAATGTTTTCCTATTTAAAGATGATATTTAATATACATAATTCCCTAAGATAATATAAATATAGATATTATAGTTTTTATTATGTGTAATTTAATATAGTAAGTTGAGTATTAATATGAAATAAGGATCAAGGATTTTATATCATTAGTACTAGAAGAATCACATTCATTATTTTAGTTATCATAGTGCTACAAAAGTGTAAGTGTATATCCTACTCATTTGTATACACAAAAGGATTGTTTTTTAGTTTATTTTGTGGTATTGGATGGTTTCTATACCATACGAAGGACATATCAACTCTTATGGATTAGTGAACCTTGTAAATACCTTTATTCCTATGAATATGTGATTTTTTTGTATTCTAAAATGTGATAAATCATTAATTGGAGAAAAATGTTTTTTCAAAACAATTGAAAATTAAAATAAAAATTCTATCACTTATTAACCCCCTCTCATTAATAAAATTATTTTGGTTGGACCTTTTAATTTACCTCATTTTCCCATCCTCGAGATGCAGTAAAGTAAAATCAAATGTCATCATTTCGTGAGGTGGTAGTCCTCCATACACATGAATGATGATTTCGTTTCCCATTTGATGGAAGTGTTTATATGTGTAGGTAGAACTCTTTACATAAAATCATATAATTATATTGAGTATAATAATGATATTATATGATTATGGAATAATAATAATTGAATTGGAAGAGGCAAAAATTAAATAAAAGTGCTAATTGAATAATGTTTCCTCTTATTCAAGTAACTCCTTGATGTTTTCACCAAAGTACTTCCTTAGCATTATTTATTCCCAAAGTGAGGATTTTAGAATGAGAGGAGAGATTTTGGGAGATTATTTTTGAATGGGTTGGATGAACCCATGTCCTTGATATGTGTGAACAATTGGGGGGGGGGAGGTGAGTTTATTTTGGAAGTGGAGGAGGAGTGGAATTCTTGTAAATAAAAAAAAACAATATTGGAAGGTCTCCCTAACTTTATTTACCATCCATGTTTAAAACTAAGGGAGTGTAGTGAAATTATGTTCAATAAAAACATACAACAAAAAAAATAATTTTTTTTATCATTTTATTCATCAGTATTTATGTTTAATCAATTTTACATTTTATAGTTTCTACTAAGGTGACATGTATCTTTTTATTTTCCTATGTAATTTATCATTTAATTATAAAATAAAAAATATATTTATTAGATAACTGGAACTGAATGATTATATATATTAATTATAATTCATTAAATAAAAATCTTATGTGTATGTAAAATTCATTTAAATACAACCCCATGTAATGCACAAAACGTCATTTTGACATGAATCTCATTAATTAATTTTAAATATTTTCACTAACTATTACAATAAAAAATTATGTGGAAGTGAATATATTATAAATATTATACTAATTCTAAATATATATAAATATTTATCCAAATTCTATTCACAGTAGTTAAAAAATAAATTTTAAAGCTAATCCCATATATGTGGTGAGAAAGGGGTTTTTAGTGTGAAAATATTCAAAAGATTACCAAGATTTTATTTCATCATTCATTATAAGAATTAATATAATGAAATAAATTATATTAATATATGTATAATTGATCTAATTTAGCTTTAAATAAAATAAAAAAATATAATTTAACTATACTAATAAATTATATGAAAATGTAGTTTTCAATTAAATTTCATTATTTTCCGTATTCATAAAAAAATAAAATATCTCAGAAAAATAAAAAGTATTCACTGTATGATAATTTTTGAAATTATAATTTTAAAAAATTAATTTCATTTTCTCAAATAAAATTTATAAGTGTGTAAAAATTATTTTTTAAAAAAAGACTTCCATTAAATCGAGGTAAAACATATTTTTAAAAAAATAATGTTTTAAGAATAAAACATGATTTATTCTTATCTTATGCCTATCAAAAAAATTGGATGATTTTAAAATATTTTTATTAATCAGTGTAAACATAATATATTGATCCTTATTTTTAACCTAAAATATAACATGTAGCTAATAACTACAAAATTAGATAATGATATTAAGAGCATATTATTGTTCGTTATAAATATCTCTTTAATTCAACAAAGGTTTCAATAAAACTATTGTTGAGTGTAAGGGATGATAAATAAGACTATAACTATAAAGTAATACTAAATTTTCATTTCATGTGAAGAAATATATAATATAATTTATATTAATTTGAAAGAAAATTTATTTTATAAATGTTCGGGATGTTACACCCTACCAATCTTAAAATGAATTTCTCCCTTGAAATTCATCATTGTTATCAAAGGATTAAAATTTTTAGAACTCCATTATTGAAACCTAAATTTTAAAAATAAAATAATGAAGGTGCCGATTAATAAGGTAATGTGGGAAACCTAAAGTTCAGCAATAGTTACACATAAATATTGTTCTATTTTGGAAGAACATACATGGGAAAAGAAGAAATATGTTAATAACTACAGAGAGTGATTGATGAAATTGATCATAATAATGTTAATGATCAATGGAATGTTAGGGTCCTCAAAACCATAAATATATGATTACATAAAATACCATTGGATCATAAAAATTTAAGTTACTTGGATAATAGTTTTTATTCAAAATCTTTTTCCTAGACTAGAAGAATATATTTACCATCTAAGAATATAATGAAATATAATTACTTCATATATTTTTATTTCATAATCACAACTTCATCCACATAAAATTACCAAAAATAATATGAACGTCCTAAAAATATCATCATTAATCCATGATCATATGAACCCTTAAGGTTATGAACACATTTTTAATCATTTCAAAAAGTAAAGGAATACTTAATATTAAATTAACGCCTTCCATAATTAAAAACCATACATAAAAATATCCCAAATAGTCCATAATATCTTCATGATCAAATCACACAAAACCTCAAAAATGAGTTTCAAAAAACATGAGACTATGGTTAGCATTTGAAAAATACCGAGCTCCCTTGATCTTCCATCACTTTATTTGATGGCCCAAAATTATCTATAGTATTGGGAAATGGATTTTAGACACCATTTTGTTTTTGATAATTATGAATTACACCCTATGTAAGTAACTTTGAACACATAATGGAATAATTTCTCAACTAATTGCAGCTAAACCATATTAATTTTTATAGGCTCTCTTTTACGTTAGTATTAGATTGTTCGGGGATCTTTTACTTATTTTGGTGAAACTCAGGAACAAACATAAAACCCCAGTAAAAATTTACATATCCTAACATAAATTCCCGAAAATATATTTTACTACACATGGAACACCGTTTGGGATTTACCCCTAATTATTTTTTGGTTTCATAATCATTTCCCACCACCTTGACCATTTCTTACTCTTTTCATCTCATGGAATATGTGTTTCAAAAAACTCTATCTGAAAATTCTCATCATAACTAAATAATTTCTGAAAGCGATTACATTATTGTGTGGACTACGATGTTCATAATACTGGTTATAATCCTAAGTAATGTCTATAAATTTTACAATAAGTGTCTCAAATAATGTATGGAACACACCTGGTTAATATTATGATGTTTTGATAATATGAATCTTTAGAATAATCTTCTCCTAGCCTCAATTATAGGAATTGTTTCTCCATCCAGAGTCACACTAACTTATGTAAATATTTATCATGGAAAAGATCCTTGAATATTTCTCACTCCATGTCATCAAAATAATTATTCTCTTTGATATTCATCACCAAATACCACTATTGATCAACTTCAACATAAAAATAATATATTGAAATAATAACCTTTTGATATTTTAAAAATCCAATGTCTTCATATATAATTTTTAGATAATTGATCCACACTTCATATACCCCTGCATAAGATGTTCCATTGAATTATGTTTTATGTTTCCACATGAAACAGTCCAATATAGACATGTTCCTCTATGTTAAATTGGGTTCTTCTTTAGCATTGATAACACAACCTTTAATATCTTGTGACAACTGATCCATCACTAAAAAAAGCTGTTCAATTCCAGATCCCACCACATTAGGATGGATATTTGTAACAAAATTTCCTCTTGGTGCCTCCCCATTACAACATTCGTGTTTCATTTGTAAAAAACCATTCCATAAAAAAATAATTTACTTCAATAAACATATAAATCCTAATATTTTATGTCATTTCAACTTTTCCATAATGTAAAATCAACTAAATACAAGCAATTATCATTATCCAAACATTTATAGTTTTCTAAAGCATTATTTTGGAAACAAATATAAATATCCATCCTTAAACATTATATAATATTAAGTTTTATTCGTGAATTTAATTTCATTCACTTTCAACCTCTTTTTAGGTTTAGATTATAATATAATTACTCCATAAATCATATATAAAATGACTATAAAATACAAAGTGGAAACTTATGGTAAGTTTCCATTTTCCTCAAGATATAAAACTTTTAAAATAAAAATTTTATTATTTTCATATAAAATGTCCACGACCTTCATCATAACTTCATTATTTCACATAAAAATATTTAAATCCTAAAAAAATTAACTGAAAATGTTGGTTGAGAAAAAAAAATTCATTCGGGATACAAAAAGAAAAATACCATTAGTTGAGTGAACATGTGAAAAATCATATAAGATTAACTTGATCATTAATGTTCATTGATCACATAAAAATAAAACATTTTCACATGGATTTTTTTAACAAATAAAATCATTAATACCCATATATAAAAATTATCACTTTTAGGTTAAATGGAGCCTCATATATATTAAAAACATTTAAACCCATTTTAATTGGAATAACCATAAGTTGGAAATCCAAAATTATCATTAACAAATTAATTAGAGAGCTATAACATGCTAACTTAATACTATCTGGTCCACCCCTTATTATCCTATAATGGGATTTCCCAGAGTTATCTGGGTCATCCAATGTTAAACTCTAATAGTCATTCCTAGCACTCTCTGGTCCACCCCTTGTTAAGTGGTAATGGGTTTTCCTAATTTTATTTGGGACACCTCATGTTAATTTGTAAAAATATTTACTAGTGATATTTGGGCCACCCCATATAGTAATTCTAAAGTACCAACTCATGAATAAAACACTTTCATATTAAAACCCTTTTGAAAAATATTTTAAACTCATAGGAAAACACATTTGGAAATAAAATACCATTTTCATTTAAAAAAAAATCAAGAAACCATTTTCTTTGAAAACCCGTTTTCAATACCAAAATATCCAAAAAAATAGAAAGAAGTATTTTAATTTAATAAAAGTTTAATATTATAAATGGATCTAGAAATTAAATAATAGTCATGGTGACAGAAAAGTTATTATGGTAGTTTACGTTTTAAAAAGAACCATACTTTTTTCATTTGTCAATATGTTTTGTATAAAACACATAAAAATATTCATTTTTAAAAAATTGAATGATATTAAAAATATTCATAATGTTACCTTTATAATTCTTCTATATCAATATAAATAATCATACATAATAATATTAATAATATTGATTTGTAAATAAAATATATGTACATTCAAAGTGTCCCAAACCACTTTGAATAATTGAAAATCATAACCAACATGAAATAATAACATTTAAATAGACATAAAAAACATGATAATAAATATATTTATGATTTTATTTGTTAAATGAGATGTATATACCCCTTATGAAAGAATATGGGTGTAAAACATCAAAATATGCCTCAGTGAAATGAGGCTGAGATGAAGTCCGTTACCTTGATTTTGAGTTATCACATGTGTATTTATATTCAGGAAAAATAAATTTACATTAGTTATTTATATGATTCTAAAACATTTTCAGTTTTATCATTAATTTTATTTCACTTATTAAATTTTTTTATATAATTACTTAAGGATTTATGTTTTTTTGTGTTTTGACCATAGACTCATTATGTGTCAAAACAACTAAGGTTAGTGGAATATGGTGATGTGGGTCATTATATTAAAATATCATATATAATAATAATGAAATAAGTATTATATTTTTTTATTATGAAATTATACTTTTAAAATCAATCATAAAATATTCCTTTATAAAATGAACCAAAATTATACCGATAGAGACAGTAAGTGTATGTATGCATGAGTAACATTCCTATTTTTCAAATATAATTGTTGAAATAAGGTAAAAAAATTGTTATCAACAAAATTATAATTATATTATAAATTAAATATTATTTAATAATATATACTTATATATTGAGTTCATGGAATATAAATGAAATCATATCACTTTGAGTAGTCGATTTTCCATATGTCCACAAATGATATTATCACATTTTTAGTGCGTGAAATGTTAATAAAGAAAATGATATATCGTAGTTAAATAAAATTAATTATGTAATTAATATCCTAAATATGTCATGTATATCACATATTTTTATTAAAACCATCCATAATACATTCCCTATAAATTGTGAATGAATCACAATGCTTCGAGTTGGCGGTAGTCCACACACCCACAAACAATGTGATCGTATTCCCAAAAAATTGAAAGTATGAAGGTATATGCTTTATAATAATTTAAAAAAGTATAAAGAAACCATAAATACAATATATATATATATATATTATAATAATAGTGTGACAATCATAATTATCAACCATGATTTGTTTTAATGAAAAAATGAATGACATCATTTCATGGGGCGGTTGTCTGCTATACACAATAATAATGATTGCATTAACAATTTGAAGGAATTGTGTATAGGTGTAGGTATAAACCTTAACATTAAAATATATTTATATTTAGGGTACTTAGTTTATTATTCAATCATGGAATAATAATAATTTAATGGGTGTAGAAAGAAATACAACAAAAGTTCATGTTGAAGAATGTTACCTATTCTTCGAGTAACTCCTTTTGGTTTTCAACCAAAGTATTCCTTGGTTTTATTTATACATATAGTGTTGCTTCATGGATTATATGAGATATTATGGGAGATTATATTGGTTTGTTTTTAATGAGTCAATTTTCATGATATGTAAAAAAAAGTGAATGGTATGAGTTACATTTTATAGTGGAGGACGGGTGGTATTCTTGTAAATTCAAAAAGGTAAACACTATTTGGAGGACTCCCTTACATATCGTGCCTCAATAATTGAAAAATAATTTTTTTTTTGAAATTATGGTTGATAAAACCATACAACACATAAAAATTGAATTAATTTTTATCATTTTATTCCTTTGTATTTATATTTACACAATTTAATCTTTATAGTTTTTACTAAGGAAACTTATTACTTTTGTATTTACCTTGGTAATTTATCAATTGAAAATATAATTTAAAAGATTTTTTACACTATTTATACCTTATTATTTGAAATAAAAATAATTTTTTTTTAAAATAAGTCTAATGTTGCTGTAAAATTAATTTTAATACAAAGAATGTCTTGTGAAAAACCCTGTTTTAACATCAATCGTGTTAATTAATTTTAACTATTTTCAATAATTATTGCTGTAAAATATTAAGATGAACATATGAGAATATAATTATTATACTGATTCCAAATAGGTATAGTTAATTTTACATATTCAATTTATAATAGTGTAAAAATTAAATGTAAAGCTAATCCCATAGACTTGGCCAGAAAACGTGTTTATACATTGAAAATGGTGAAACGTTTACTTAGTTTTTATATCGAAATTATTTTTAAAAATGATTCCAATGAACAAAATTGTATTAATAGATATATGATTTATATAATGTTACTTTAAAACCAATTAAATATATAATTTATCTATATAAATAAATTAGATGAAAAAGAAGTTTTCGATAAAAATTCATTGTTTTTCACTATTCATCAAAAAATGAATCTTCTCAAAAAAGTTCAAAAATTCACGTCAAGATAATTTGGACAATATGATTTAGAAAATGAAATTTATTTTTAATGTCAAATTTTATAAAGTGATAAAATTATTATTAAAATCAAGTCTTCCATTAAAATGTATTAAAACCACTTTCTAGAAAAATAGAGTTGAAAACATAAAACTAGATTTATTATTATCTTATTACTATAACATATATTGGTTCAATGTAAAAACATTTTAAAAATATTTTTATCCATAATATAGTTATTTCTACTCGTACCCTCCAATATTAGGGCTAAGAAATAACATCAATATTAAAAAAATAGTATTATATAATAGTATTGTTCGGTATATGTCAATCTGGCATTTAAAATAATATTTCAAAGATTCTCATTATTTTTTGAAATAATAAATAAACTGGGTGTTTCTTGTCACCCAAAAAAAATCATTTTAAATAAGGAAAGATATTTAAAAAAATTAAATTAATTTGAAATAAAATATATTTAATAAAATATTTGGATGTTTCAACCAACCTAGGTACTAGATTGTTGGATAAGTGAGAACAATATCTATTATTAAGAAGAAATAAAATGTCTACAAGTTCAGTCTGGGATGTTTCTAGTGATGTTTTTATTCCTACATATTAAAAAAAATATAAAAAGAATAATGGCAATCTGTTCTATTACAGGAGATCCGTCTGACTAATGGAGAGATAATTTTCTACCTCTAGTGACACCTTAAGGATTATATTAACTGGGGAAGATGAATGAATTTACATTGATCCATCATGTAGTTTCGATGATCAGTCTATTGCCGATATTAAAAAATTATGTCCCCATTAACCTTCAAGTATACATTCTATGATTTTCATGTATTGAAGAGTATGAGTTACATGATAATGTCAAATGAAAATAGGGATATAATAGGCTATTTGAGCATTTTATATAATTATATTTTTTTAGATTAAGAAAATAAGAGAATACAAGCATGATTTAAGTGACTCCATTAATTTCATTATCACAGAGACGAAAACCCATGTTTAATAAATTTGAAATTGTCAGGATATTTATTTTGTATAAAAGATAAGATATTTTATATTATAAAAGACATTTTATAGCCTTGATAGGGATTTTTTATTGAAGAAATGGATGTGGAAGATCACCAACCAATAAATATGAACCAAGCCAATGAAAACTATTTTTGATTAAATAGATCACTTATTTTCAAGAGAAATAGAGGAACCATAAACATTCGATTCACAAAGTGATTCAATAAATCTTATTCTTATGAGAAGGGTAAGAGGATTCCACAACCTTATGATTTGAAAACATCATAGTCAATGTGTTCATGAAGAAACCAATAAATCAAAAATCCATTCAGGATTGAACAATATTCTTATAAGAATCCATACTGGATTGCATGAACTCATTGAAATATCAAAAAAAAATTGTGAACGAATAAGAATCCAATACCTACGTTATATTTTGAGACATTAAATTAAGCCTTTTGAGAGTTAATGAATAATAAGACTCATACAACTGTATGATTAAAAAAGGATAAATAGTCACAAAATCACTTGTGTGAAGGTAATGTGAGATACTATATGCATTTATCTAATTGACACAAATAAATCTAGACCACAGTACTGATTTATCATGATAGTAAGAATACATTCATGATCACATGAATACACTTTTACAAATATAAAAGAGATCTAATATTCAAATACATACACGAGGATGAGGAGATAGTAAATATTTAAGGATATTCAGACAATAAAAGAACATAAAATGATATATAAGGAAAATATATGTACTAGGGTATATGAAATTGTGAAGACTATTAATGGTTTCACATATAAATGAAAATTGATATGTCAATAAAAAATTGACTTTATGTTATGAAAGTCTTATCATGCATAAAAAATATTGAAAAATTTATATGAATCACTTTTAAACAACCAAGTGAGGCTGGGAAATCATTCAAAAGGAATAATTGGAAATTTATTTGGTCTATAGTGGGAAATAATCAGATACAGGTGATTTGGGATATTTGAGTAAGGACAACAAGATACAATACTACTCAAATAATTACATGATCAAGATAGATCTAACAAGATCATATACCATGATCATGTGATCGTTCAAAAACATATAAAACTTTTTAGAAATGAAGACTATGTGAAGTTTTAAAATAAACCCTCTACGAGGATTCGTGATTAGAAGGAAAGCATGGATTTTCATAACACAATGTGAGGTAGTGTAAAGACCCTTCAACGAGGATTCAATAGAAGAAGGCTATTGTGGATTCTAGACACACCACGCGGACAAGTTATAATAAAATGTGTTATAGATTCATAAGTTAATATATTTTGGGACTCTATATGAACCATTTTAATTGATAAAATTACAATTGTGGGGAATCCATGTTTGGGAGAATAACCAAATAATAAAGGTGTAGGTCATTATATTAAACCTTGTGAATCCTTTTGTTTCATTCCTTTGATTTATATCATAATTTGGGGTGAGGTTCAGAGAAACAAGAATAGTTGATCAAGGATTCAACTGGACATATAGGTTGAATGAAAAAAGAACAATTTGTAAAAAGGAAAGTCATAATTGATTCCACCTCCCCCTCTCAATGATCTTAAACTGATCCAAGCCTTAAAATTACAATTATTTAATACACCTCAATTTATTTGAGAGGGTGGGCCTTAGGTTATTGAGATAATTATAGAGTTAATATAGGATATCATTGAACATCCAAAGCCACCCATTGAGTGGTGGGTGAATCTTATAGTTTAAAATCTTTGAGAACTAATGAGTCACTTGTGGGATATCCTTTCCTAGGTTGAGTTGAATGTAGGGATTTCCTAGATGAAATTTAATAATCATTAATTGGTAATTTTTTCATATGGATTGTGGAGTTAATATATCAAGATATTTTAGGCATATGAATCAGGGTATCAGGTTGTTTATACAACATTCTTCTTTTTAAGTGAACTACTCTATTTTTTCCCTTCACTGGTGAGGGATGATACAACCATTATTCACTAATATCTACATGGGATGAGACAAATGATTCTTTCTTAGTTGAATATATTTAGTCTTAAATAATTTTATAAGCCCATGAATAAAGAACATATTAGAGAGAGGAATGTTTTTGTAAAAACTCAGATGAGAAGTCTAGGTCATATGATGGATCTAGGAGAATATAATTTGGTATCTAGAAATATCATTTCAAGGATACTCACAAGAGTGGAGAAAGGTAGCCATTTATGTCCATGAATATTCTTATAAGCATGATATGTCAGATCTATTTTAATATTAGTGTTTTAGGTCTATTCATACTTGATCACAATTCATCTGACATTCAGTGTAATGTTTTTTGTGTGGGAAGATGGGGCATATATAAATATTCCTTTCATAGTTCTTCATTTCTTGTTAGTTTATATTGTAATGGTATAGCTTTGGGATCAATTGTGAAATTTTTAATAGAACCACAATGTTTTAGTTGTATTTATTCTTATTGGTTAGAGAATAGAGGTGGTAAATGTTATCTAGGTATGTATAGAAATCAAAGCAGTGATCCTCAGGGTATCCATGGTTTTAATGGGTAGGGTAGAAGAATGATGCTAGGATATAATCTTGTTTTGGATTCAACTCTAGTTGATCAGAATTAAGGGCCTTTGAACATAAATGGTAAATTCATAGTGTCATCCTCTTCCACACAAGTTTTATTAAAAATGAGTTCATTACTGTGGTTTATATATTCTATGTATGGTAGTGATCTGGTTTTTTTATATAATGTACTTCTATGAGGTGATGTATATTGATAGAAGCTTGGGGGTGAGAACCGAGGGTATTCATCAATATTTTATATTTTCCCTTCATGAATAATGAATTCAAATATTTCTAGGATGTTGTTATGCTTGATATGTATTGTTTTTATTAGATCCTAGTTATGTGTTGGTTGAGTTGGCATCAACCACACATCGACTGCTTTCATTTGTGGTTTTCTTTATCATTATTTGATGATAAATATTCTAATAATATTGGAAACTGGGGTCAATAGGCTAGTTATCCGAGACATGGACATCCATACTAAGAGATTATTTTGGTCAAATTTCATTGTGTTGTTTTAGAAAATGAGGAGATGTGTTATATTCTCCATCCTACTATTGTTGACAAGTTGTTGTATTTTTTTGATAACATTTAATTATGGATTCTAACAATATAGTTGATGAGTTTATAATATATATCTTACTGGTTATAGTTCCCATATTCATTCATACTTATAGGTTGGATCCTATAGAGAATCATAAGAAGTACGCTTTGTTAGAGGGTATTCAGAAAAACGGATTTAGTCACTCAATCACATCTTCTTATGATGCTCCTGTATTTTTCAATAAGAATTGAGATAAATCATTACACCCATGTGTTGATTATCAAAGGTTGAACTGATATCATCTTCTACATAGTTATGATATTTTTGATTAGATATGAGGAGACAAGTGGTCCAAAAATATTTATTTTTATCTGGTTATCATCAACAGAGAGTGAGTTCTTATGATCTTGCTACTTTCTTGAGAAGGTATAGCTTATATAAGTATATTGTAATTATTTTAAGATTTAAGAGTGTTAATTTAATTCTTATAACACTATTGAAAATGATATTCCATCCAAACCTATATTTTTTAGTGGTGGTATTCATCAATTAAATTATAGTATAATACCACTTGTGGTAGGATAATTCTCTCCTTATGAATATAACTACAAGTATACATAGAAAAAATCAACTTTTTTAAATTCTTTCAATGTGTTAGATTTGGATCAAGGAGGTATTCTTAATAGGAAACCTGATATACGAAATTATAATAATAGAAGAGAGTTATGTGGATGAGACCTTAGGTTTTTGGAGAAACCAAAAAAATATTTTAGATCCGTATAATCCTAGGTTGGAAAGGTATTTGAGGAGATTCATTCGACTATCCTCTAATTGGAATTTATGATGATGACCTTGAAGAAAAAGTGATTGATTTTCCTTTATCCTGATTATTATAATATTTAATTATAGTAGATAAAGGGAATACTGAAATCTGCATCCGTTTTGACCTTACCAGAGTTGGGTATGAAATATAACATTTATTATAATGTCCCAGGGGTCGGTCTGGGGGAGAATATTATGTTGGATGAGAGTTTTGTTACATATCAATCAAATAAGTTGATTATAAATAAATAAAACTTTGAAAAAGATCATAATAAGGTAAATAATTAACATACTTTCATTATTTAGTATGATAAAAAATGAACATGACAAGTCATAATTTTGGCGAAGGACACTTTAAATTAGAAACTCATTTTAAATGTTGTAACCAGTTATTTTATAAATATATTTCTTCTACAATCACATTTTTAAAATTATTATGTGGTTGTATTTATATGTACATAAATGAATCCTAAAATAAATTTTATGTCTTTTCTTTAATTTCATATAATTTTTAAATGATTCTTTTTATGTATTTTATAGTTAACATTTTTGTAAAACCCTGAGATTTTGATAATCATTTTTTTCTCAAATTAATTTATCTTTTTAGTATTATTTATTATTTAACATGATAATGGAAATAGTTATTTATTTATATATATATATATTAAAACACTAATTCAAACATTCCTTTCTCACCCAATAGTAAATTGGCATGTTCTACACGCAATACCAACTGGCTTGCACTACAAGCATCAACGACTTGGCGTACGATGCATGCAATACAGAGTTTCTATGAATCATATCTTTTTATTGTTTCAATTATTTAAATAATATAATTATTACATATTCATTAAATTTATTAATAACTAATTTTTGAATATTTTCTTAAAAAACATATTGATAATGAAAGAAAATATTTTTGGTAAAATTATTTTATGTTACAAATTCCATTCTCTCCAATAAACCACTTATAATAATAAAATTAATTTTATACACATTTAAAAATTGAAAGTTATAAAAAAACATCATTTTTGAACTCATAACATTAAAATTATCCTATCGTAAATATTTGGTATTTTTTTGAGAAACATTATTTTTTTATGAATAATGAAAATACTGCTTTTTAGTTAAAAATGGATTTTTTTCAAATTCATTATGAATGAAAAATTATGTTATAAATATTTTTAGGGAAAAATTATAATAATATTAAATCAACTAATACAATTAAATTTATTAGGATCAATACCACTTGGAAACTGAATAATAAATCTTAATAGATTGTTGAACTTTTTCCTACTTTAAAACCCTGTTATTTCGTCCCATATACGGGATTAACACTCACATAAATTTTGAAAATTATGTTATTGGAATTTAAAAATATGACATTAAACATTGAATTCAATCTAATATTTAGATTCAAATAAGACCTTGATAATTTATGACCAAAATAATTATTAAAAGTGATTAAAATTAATCATAGCGCTTAAGGCCAAATTAAGTTTCATTGGGGCTAAACCATAATATTAATGGCCCAAATGACCTAAAAACAAGTATATAACCCATTGGATGTCCGTATTTCGTACATAAACCTTCAATTATTCTATTTTTTTGGCTTGGTAATACGTTTTTTATGTATGAACATGTGCATTCCTAATTTGTTTCTAAAAATTCCATGTGAGTACTTTTCCAACCCTACAAAAGGAAAACAATTGTACTCATTTCACAAACATATAAATCCTATTATGTTAGGAAAAATATTCCACAAATTTCAACCCAAAAATCCTTCCATCTAACTTGAAACCCCCTTTGTTCATAAACCCTATAAAAGATGCCTTTAGGCACAAACCAAAAGGAACAACTAGATTAAGAGGAAACATCTTCTATCAAGCTCCTTTCTTTTATTTTCCTACTACACCCCATCGAAAAAATTTATTACCATAATGTGTCAAAAAAACTGGTATCCTATGTATACAAAAATGTTTTTGTAAAATGGTTATGATCTACAGTTACACAATCCTCCATCTAATGGATGTTGAGCATAATGTTTTTATTTATGCCGAACTACTGCCTCACGAAATGGTGACTGTTCATTTTTCTTTTACCACCAATCATGGTGACCATTATGATGTAAAATATATTTATATATATAATATAATATATTTATTATTTATTTAATCTTAAATAATATTTTTACAACTCACGTATTTCTAATTTTGAATTGGGGTTAATACGATAATCTCGTTTGAGGAAGTGTGCACTACCACCCCCCCAAAGCGATGTGATTCGTTCACAAACCACATTGAATGTATTAAGGATTTTTTAAATAAAATATACGATATATTCATTATACTATAATAATGATATATATATATAAATAAATGTATATATATATATATATATAAGTCATTTACATACTTTCTTTCAATATGATAATAAAATGGAAAACAACATTCATGTGCATGTACAGCTTACCGTCTCCGTGAATGTTGTGTTCCATTAAATACTTCATTATTATATAGATTATAATAACATACACATACTTGATATGCCTGATATTTATATCATGGAATCATGATATAAGTATGATGACCAATAATATAACAAATTAAGACACATGTGGGGAACAAAGTGAATATTAACCAAAGTGAAACTTCAATATATGATCATTAGAAGCTTATAATATAATGACATCATAAAATAATATATGGTAATATATATAATAATATTATTCTATAGAATATTTATAATAAACTTATATTTATTAGAAGGGAATCGTGTATGAGTACGGAGAGAGTCAAGACACTAGGTAAGGGGATTTTATCTCACCTTTAATATCTGTGAGATACAACCTATGTTCGCCACTCATTCCTTTTGTGTGGTGTATAAACTTCTGATGGATGTATAATATTTATCCTATAATTAAATTTTTGGGTATTCAGATTCACATTTTATTATACTTTATTCATGGGTTTTATGTTTCAAAAGTTACCAAATTGGTAAAAAATGTTTTTGTCTCAATTTTCCTTCTTTAAGACTAATGTTTTGTTATGAACCTAAAATATTTTCTGGGGAGCATATAATTCCATTTTACATGAAATATAATGAATTTAAATATTTTAATGATATTATATGATTCATTTAATTAACTTTCCTTACATTGGGATAATGATCCCAAGATTCCATGTCATAAGAGTTTATTGAGACAATCTCATTGCTTTTCGAGATACTTTATGTTTATGCTTCCTTTGATAAAATATTATTATCCATCTTTCAATAATATTCATGAGATTACTTATCCTATATTATTTCATGATGTTATCATGTACTGTTACCATTTTCTTCTCTTTACAACATAAGTTAGACAGGAAAGTGTTTTTAGGAAAACAAGACTTTACCCTCTCTTCAGTCGGAAATCAATGTTTTCTAAAAAGATTTTCCAAGAATATTATACCATTTAATTATAATATATAAAATAATTTTTAAAATTTTTAAAATTTTAATAATCAATTCAAGGTAATATTCATGTCACTTTCTAAACAATGTACTTTTATATCATTTTTACCCTTAAAAAGGATTTTCCTCTTAACCTCGTACAACATGTATAGATTTAACCTCCGTCATTTCTTCAAAGATACTAATGCATTGTTAACATGGTTAATCGTTATGAATTTTTTTAACAAGTACTAATCAAGGAATATTTTAATCAAAATGATTACAAATTTTTTTATATTTATTCATGGAAAACGTTTTTCAAAATGTTTTCAAGATTTATTTATATATTTTCAAACAATTTTTTATGAAATGGTTTTCAAAAAAATTTCAAAATTATTTTATTGGTTTCCAAGAAAATGATTTTGAAAAAGTTTTTATAATTTCTTTATATAATTTCAAATTATTTTCAAAGATATGTTCATCAAACAGTTTTCATGGTTATTTATATGTCTTTATGAAAAATGATTTTCCAAATTTTTTTCAATCATTCTTTATATGTTTTAAAATTATTTTCAATGAACTGGTTTTCAAAACATTTTCATGTTTTTATTAAAAATTTTCAAGTTTTTTTATATAAAAAGGGTTTTAAAATTATTTTAAGATTATTTTAAATCTTTATAAAGAAAAAAGTTTTCAAATTGATATCATTTATTCTTTATAAGTTTTTATGTTATTTTCTAAGAAAATTATTTTCAAATTGTTTTATTTATTAAAAATATATTTTCAATCATGAAATTATATATTCCTCAAGAAGTGTTTTTAAAATATTATTCAAAATTATTTCCCATCTAAGATAACATCCAATGGTGTTGCTCATGAATTTAGGGGGAAATTATTCAATTATTCCATTCATATTATTTCTTTGAACGGATTATGTTTTGATGGCATGTTTATATGAAACCCATTTCGCTTTCAAGGGTAATACGCTATGAAACCTGCTTCTTTTCATGGGTTATGTTTTTGATTAAATCATTATGAAACTGAATGTTTCCAATGTTTTTTAGATTTTTATATTTTTATGACACCTATTTCATTTCATGGGTTATGATATTTTATTTATGATCTTTTGGAACATGTATATTTGATTTTGTTATGTGACAGGTGGGACCAATATCTCCCTCCAATGCATTGGGTAATAATATATATCTCATGAGATAGACAGGGATGGAATGAGGGTTTACTCAGTTAAGTAATATAGGGATGGAATGAGGGTTTCCTCAGTTCAGTAATACATGGATAGATTGAGGTTTTATATGGTTCAGTAATAAATGGATGTAATGAGGGTTTACTTACATCAGTAATATAGGATTCTAATGGGGGTTCACCAAGTTCATCAAAGGAAATTTTCCTCTAAAATGGTCCTAGAATAAATTCCTCAGCTACTATGGAAAATAGTACATTCTTATATGTTTCCAAAATTTCATGTCTTACTCCTCTGTTATGTTTTCATGGATTATTTCCTTTACTTACTTTTTATTACTGTCTGATAACCTACCATGATTTATTCCATGATTCATGTAAATGATCATTGATATGAATGTAATGATATTTTACTTTCATGATCATGTTCTCATAACCTTATTCCCATGTTTATGCATACATGTCTCCCTTATTTACCCTTACTGATCATTTGATCTCACCCCGTTTTATGTTTATTTCCCCAATTTATGAATATTTTTATTATGTTTGATGTGTATAAGAAGGGTTCTAGTTGCGAAGAACCTATTGGGAGATAATGTAGGTCATATATGTACTATTTTTATGTTTCAATGTTTCCAAAAGAACTAAAAGAACAACTATATTTGGAAATCTGTATGTATATTGTTTAAGTATTAAAAAAATTTATGTTATGTTAATGTTTGAAAAGAAAGGGTCTCTATGCTTGGTATCAAGGAAAAGGTATAGTTTACTATTGGAAACTAGTACGATAAAACCATAGTGAGATCCCTAGGAATATTTCTATATATACTTCTAGGGATGTCTCAATGGATAATTATAATGATGAGTTAACATGTTGAAAATTGTACTTGAATTTTGGTAAAGGATATAGTCAGTGGTTTCCAGAAAATAGATCCATGTATGGATACTATAAGTGGATGTGGCTCTGGAACAGATATACCTAGGGGTAACAAGTCGAACAAGATATTCTGAGCTTGACTCCAGGTAATCTGGTACACTGTTATGGGCCTTACAACACACCTGATTTGATAGACCCAGGGGATATGATTTTAGAATTCACAAACTCTTCATGAACCATCATAAAGGATTTAGATATAAGTTAACTATAAAGAACTTAGGATAGACCCAAGGTGTCACAGATTATGTAAGGTGTCATTATTTTGAGATCCTATATGTATTTATTTTCCTAACTATATGTTTTTCTTGTATGATAAGTTATGATCACACTATGATTCTGGATTTAAAAAATGGAGCAAACTAGAAAAAACATGATTATTGTTAAATGGGATGGAATATTTTCAAATTAGTAGTCTAGTGGGATGATCCGTGGAGAAAAATATATTTCTATTTTGTCGAATAATCTATTACGATATATGATTAATAATGATATATTTGGGGATATTGATAACTGGTCTAATAAGAGAAATATGTACATTCATTGTAAGGAAAGTAGAGGAAAGAAGATTAAGCTTCCTGCATGTCAAGAAGAAGGGATGAAGAAACTTAAGGAATACCACAAATGGAGGGGAAGATGTTATTTGGGTGGGAAAAAGGGTGAAGAGTGATGAGTTGTCATGGAGTTCAATGTCTTATATGTATAAAACATGGTTATTACCCAACACAATACCCTAATCTAAGGATTTACTTATAAACCAAGTAAAGACCTATTACATTCCAAACATGAATGTAAAAGGATTAATGTATTTATATATTTGGATTATAGAATTAAGAACGGTTAATTATGTATTGATTTTTCAATTTATGTTTTTTATACGGATTTACAAGAATATATTGAATGGCCACGATGGACTAGAAAAGTGATTTCATGGAAAAGTGGTATTTTAATTAAGGGAAGGTAATCGTTAATTAATTCCTAATGCCAAGACAGTGATGTTTGGATAAAAATATACAAGATATGAAGAAGTAAATTGGATGGTACAGATTTCCCTGGAGATTATTGTTGAAAAAATGTTCTATATCATCAAGGATGAAGTTTACAAAATCTTGTATTTAAGAAATATATCCAGTAATAATTGGAATTAAGAAGCATGTATGTTTTCCAAAAAATTTTGGAAACTCATGTTGTCACTATGTTACAAGAGAATATATGACGTGGTTATTCACATTATTGGAATGTGACAACCTAGAGATATATTGTGTTATACATGGGAACTAATTTTACTATATTTTTTAAATATTATTCCAATGTTTTGTTTTTGCATCATTGATAAGGGTTATATTCTTAACCATTAATGAAATGATTAAATTAAACATATAACTAAGTATATGTGCACTAATTTTGTGTTGAAAACCTTTTTTAAAAGGATAATATGTGATTAAATTTATATCAAGTATGTTTATCAATTATATTATATTAGTTCGGTTTTAAAAACCAAATTATGTATGTCAGGTGAGAACCAATCAATTTTAGAAAGGCTGTAGGTCATGAACCCATTCCTGGAGGACAATAAGGGTTTCATGCCTACCACTAGCTTACATGATGTCCTGGTTAATGTGTATTTATTTTTAATGAATAAATATTTATAATGAACTATTAGTGTTACTTTTTATTTTTATATATTAATGCATTTTGTTTTTTGACACCAATAGCTATGCTTTTATTTTTTATGGGCCTTAAGATCCATTAAAAGCATATTTTATTGACTTATTCATCAAATATAATTTCTAGAAATTCATTACATGAGGTAATGTATGTATTATAAATCTTTAAAATCACATCCCATGAATGAAATTTTTGTTTATAGAAATTTATCAATAATTACTCAACGTTCTAAAAGTGATTGAAAAAATACTTTCCTTAATTCTTTAACTGCCATTACATTAATGGAATTTTAAATCATCATAGATTTATTAATTTTAGGCCCTAAACATTAATTTTCCCAATCACTTGATTGCAATTGAGGACCATAATCACACCCTATAAATATTTATGCTTTTCCTCTATGTCTAATCTTCACTCTCAAACTAGGTTCTCCTATGTGGAAACCCAGTTATATTATACTTTTGGTAACCATTATTTTTCCAAATGTCACTATTATATGGAAGTTTTAGTATCCTTTTTTAAAATGTTGTTTTATATGAATGAAACATTAAATTATTAAACCTTTTATAACCTCAATAAATTTTGAGGGTGAAATTCATTTTAGGGGGGGGGGGGGTAGAATGTAACACCTAGAGATTTTGAGAGTTATTTTTTTCGAATGAGTTTATCTATTAAATATTAATTTTTCATTTCACATGAAAATGGAAATAATTATATATATATATATATATATTAAATCCCTAATTCAAAAATTCCTTTCCCACACAATACCTATTAGTCTTGCACTACATGTAATACGAACTTGGCTTGCACTATAAGAAACACCGACTTGGCATATGATGCACACAACACAGAGTTTCTATGAAACGTCTCCTTTTATTGTTAAAATTATTTAAATAATTTAATAATAACCATTCCATTAAACATATTAATAACTACTTTTTATGTATTTTTATTTTATATAAATCAAATATATTTATAATTAAAGAAATGATTTTTGGAAAAATCTTTTTCTGTTAGAAATTGTGTTCTCTCAAATAAACTACCTATAATAAAAAAAATAACACACATTTAGAAAATTATTTTTTAAAAACAAAATTCATTTTTTAATTCAGAATGTTAAAATTATCCTAGGGTGAATTATATGGATTTTTTTTGTGAAACATCAATTTTGGAAGAATAGTGAATAATACTGGTTTTTTGTTAAAAACTGACTTTTTGTCAAATTAATTATTAATGATAAATGATATTATAAATCTTTTTTATGGTATAATAATATGAATATTATATCTACTAATAAAATTAAATTAATTAGGATCAACATCACTTTGAAATGAAAAAAGAAATCTTAATAGACTTTTGAACATTCTTCTATTTTAAAACCATTTTATTTCTTCTCGTCAGCATGATTAGCACTGATAATAATTTTCCCCTTATGTTGTTGGAATTTCAAAAATACAACATAATAAAATTTATTCAGTCTAAAATTTATAGCCTAATATAAACTTTTTATTTTTTGACCAAAATGATTAGTAAAAGTTATTAAAATTAAACACAACAGTAAAAGCCAAATTAATCATAATTGGTAATAAAAACATACAATTAAGGTCCCAAATGACCTATAAATGTGCATATAACCAATTTTATGAACATATTTCGTAAATAAACATCACAATATTTTTTTCTATTGGTTTTTAATACTTTTATTAGGTAATAAGAGCTGCACACAAAAATTGTTTCTAAAAATTCCATGTGAGTCCTTTTCCTTCAATATAAAATGCCACCACCTCTACCCATTCCTCAAAACCATAGAGCCTTTTATTTTCATAAAATACCTAACCAAATTGAATCACAATAATCCTACCTTTGACCATTAATTATACGTTTTGGTAGAAACCCTATCAAGGAAGACTTTTCCCAAAAAGCAATAGGAGTTACCCGATTAAGAGGTAACATCTTCTCTCAAGATCCTTTCCTCTATTTTCCTTCTACACCGCATCCACTCACATAGTTGACTTATTGTGTGAAAACACCATTATACTATATATACTAGTATTTTTTCATGAAAATGGTCTAACCTACACTTACACATAATTCCATCAAAGGGATGTTTAATACAATGTTTCTGTGTGTGGGGAACTACTGCCTCACAAAATGATGACTGTTCATTTTTCCTTTACTACCAATCTTGGTGGGAATTATGATGGAAAATAAATTTTTATATGTAATATATTATATTTATTCTACCTTTAATCTTCTTTATTCTTCTTAAAAACAAATCATTTTACCTACCATTGGGTGTTAATATGATAATCTCATTTGAGGAAGTGTAGAATACCACCCCCTCAAAGCGATGTGATTTGTTCACACACCACATAGAATATATTAAAAAATGACTTAATGGAATTATATGATATATATGATATATTGAAGACACATTATTTAGTATATATATATAAATACATATAAATTCATATATCATTTACATACTTTCTTTCAATACAATAATAAAAACGGAAAACAATGTTCTTGCGTACATACGACTTACCGTCTCCATGAATGGTGTATTCCATTACATAATTAATTATTATATAGATTATTATAATATAAATATATGAGATATACCTTATATTAATATAATGGAATCATATATATATATGTATAAGGAACAACAATTTTACCAATTATGACATATGTGTAGAACAAAGCGAATATTACCAAAAGTTAAACTTTAATAGAGGATAGTTAACAAGAAGATAATATAAGGTCATAATAATATAATATATGGTAATATATATATATATATGAATATAATTCTATAAAATATTTATAATTAACTTATATTTACTTTACAGGAGGCTTGTATAAGTACAAAGAGACTCAAGACACAAGGTAAGGGGATTTCATCTCAGTTTTAATTTCTATGAGATACAAGCTATGTTCGCCACTCTTTCCTTTTGTGTGGTTTATGTAATACCAGTGGTTTTATTCTTTTTATATTTTAATTTAATTTATTGGTATTCAAATTATGATTATATGATAATAATATTCTGGGGTTTATGTTTTAAATATATCAAATTGGTAAAATATGTTTTTTTCTCAATTTTACTTCTTTGAGACCCATGTTTTGTTTTGCCCATAAACTCTTTTTCAGAGTGAATATACTTACATTTTCCATGACATATCATGAATCTATATCTCTTCATGATACTATATTCTTCATTTAATTACCTTTACATGCATGGAGAGCATGATTCCATGATACCAAGTTATAAGAGTTTATTGATACAGTCTCATTTCTTTCCAAGAATGTTTATGTTCATGCTTCCTTTGATAAGATATTATGAACTATCTCTCAAGAATATTTATGAGTTTCCTTATAATCTATTTTTTCATGATATAAGCATGTATTGTTACCATTTTATACACTTTGGTATACACATTAGTTAATAAATTGTTATTAGGAAAACCATACATTACCCTCTTTTCGTTCGAGAATCTATGTGGACTAAAAGGGCTTTCCAAGAATATTATATGCTTCCCCTAAAATATCTAGAAGAAATTTTTACCCTGTTTTTTTAAGAATATCTTCATGGTAATATTATCATAGTTATCTGAAAATGTACTTCTCTATCCTTTTTACCATGAAAAAGAGTTATTCTTTTTTCCTCAAACGACATGTAAGGATTTACCCACTGTCATTTCTTCAAAGCACCATTTTAATGGTTAAAATGGTTAATCTTTACGAAATTGTTTTTTAAAAGTAAATTTCATGTAAAATTGTTTTAAAAATTGTTTCAAACATGTATTATATGTTTTCATGGATTTTTGTTTTCAAAATGTTTTCAAGCCTTATTTATAAGTCTTCAAAGTATTTTTAAAGAAATGATTTTCAAAATGTTTTCAACGTCTTTTATAAGAATTCAAGATTGTTTTTTATTTTTTCCAATATTTCTTTATAAGTTTACACAGTAATTTTAATAAAATGGTTTTCAAAATATATGATTTATTATTTTATATTTTTTTATAAAAAATATTTTCAAAATGTTTTCAATCATTCTTTATAAGTTTTCAAAATATTTACAAAGAAACGGTTTTCAAAAAAATTTCATCATTTTAATAAATCTTTTTCACATTTTTTCAAAGAATTTTTTTTTAAAATATTTTTAGGCTTATTTTAAATATTTAGAAGGAATTTTTTTTAATATGATTTCATGTATCCATTATATGTTTTCAAAGTATTTTCTATGAAAATTATTTTCAAGTGGTTTTATATATTAAAAATCCATTTTCAAACAAAAAATGATATATTCTATAAGTTGTTTTTTTAAATGATATTTCAAATTTATTTCCCATATAAGATAACATCCAGTGGTGTTTCTAAAGAATTTATGGGGAAATTATTCAATGTTTCCATTCATGTTATTTTACTTAATGGATTATGTTTTTATGGCATAATGTTATGAAACCCATTTCTCTTTCATGGTTATATGCTTTCGAAACTTGCTTCTTTTCATGGCTTATGTTTAAGGTGAAATTATTATGAATCCTTTTCCATAGTGTGGTATATGTTTACATATTTATGAAACTCATTTCATTTCATGGGTCATGATATGTTATTTGTGATTCTGTGGCACATGTATATATGATTTCAATGTGTAACGGGTGTGACCTATATCTCCCATCAATGTGTTGGGTAATGATTTATATCTCATGATATAGAAAAGACTAGAATGAGTGTTTACTCAGTTTAGTAGTACATGGATGGAATGGGGGTTTACTCAATTTAGTAAAATATGGCTTGAATGAGGGTTTACTCAGTTCATTGGTACATGGCTAGAATGGGGGTTCAACCGGTTCAATAAAAGACTTTCTACTATAATTTGGTCTTGGAATTGATGCCTTAGATAGTATGGAAATTTGTATATGGTAATGTTACCACAATTCCATGACTTACTCCTATGTCATGCTTTCATGGATTATATCTTTTACTTCATTTTGATTCATGTCTTATGAACATCCAAGATTTATGCCCTAATTCATGTATATGATCTTAGATATGCATGGTATGATATTATATTTTAATGATCATGTTATCATACCCATATGGTCACGTCTGTTAATACATGTATCCCTTTTTTACCATTACTAAGAATTTGATCTCACCCCTTTTTATGTTTCCTTTCCCATGTTATGAAGATATGTGTTATGTTTTATGTGCCTAAGAGGGGAGTTGTCGCAATGAATCTAGTGGGAGATAATGTATCTAACATACGTACTAGATTTTTGTGTCCATGTTTACAAAGGAACAATTCATACTCATATATCTTGATGTTTGATTGTATATTGTTTATGTATTATTAAAATGTTAAATAATGTTAATTTTTGAAATGAGTGGGTCACTATAGTTGGTATCAAAGAAAAGGTATAAGTACCCATTGGAAACATGGATGATAAAACCTTAGTGGGATCCCTAGGTACATTTTAAGTATATATCTAGGGATATCTCTATGGATAATTATAAGGATGAGTTAACATTTAGGAAAATTTCCTGGAATTTTTATAAAGGAAAGAGTGAGTGGTTTCCAAGTAATAAATATATGTCTGGATTCTACAAGTGGATGTGGCTCTGGAACATATGTAACTAGGGATAAAAACTCTGATAAGATATTCTATGTTTGAATCAGGGTAATCTGGTACACAATAATAGGCCTTGATGGAAACCTGGTTTAACACTCTTGGGGGATATGCTTCTCGAATTCATAATCATAAATGATTTAGATATAAGTTAACTATGAATAACCTAGGATAAACCCAAGGTTTAATATATTATATGATGTGTCATAATTTAGACATCCTATATGTAATTCCTTTCATGACTATATGGTTTAATTCTATGATAAGTAATGATTACACTATGATTTGGGATTTATACAATAGAGTGAATCAGAATGAACTAGATTAATGATGAATGTTATAGAAGAGTGTTTGATGAATAGTCAAATGGGATGATCAGTGGAGAAAAAGATATTATGATTATGACGAATCAACTATCAGAGTATATGATTAACAATGATATCTTTGGGGATATTTCTAATTGGTCAAATAAGACAAATATGTACTTTCATGGTACAAAACATAGAGATAGAAATGTTCAGCTTCTTTCATGTCAATAATAAGGGATAAAGATCCTTGAGGAATACCTCAAATGGAGGGGAAGATGTTATTTGTGTCGTAAAATGGTCATAGAGTGACAATTTTTCATGGATTTCAATAGTTTATCTGCGAATAACATGGGAATTACCCAAAACAATTCTCCAAGCAAAGGATTTCCTTCTAAACCAAGTAAGGACCTCTTCCATTCTTGATATTAATGTTAAAGTATTAGAGTATTAATGTATTTAGATTCCATAATAAAGAATGGTTAATTATGTATGTATTGTTCAGTTTATGTTTTTTTATGTATTTCCATGAATTTTTTGAATGGTCACGATAGACTATAAATGTTATTTCATGGAAAAGTTATATTTTGAATAATGTAAGGTAATCATTAATTAATTCATGACAGCATGATAATGATGATTGGGTAAAGATATATTAGATATGTATAAGTAAATTGGATGGTAAAAATTTCCCTGGAGCTGATTATTGACAAAAGGTTCTATATCAATAAGGATGAAGTTAACAACTTCTGAGATTTAAGGTATGTATCCATTAATCATTACAATAAGAAAAGAAGAATTTTTTCCCAAATGATTTTTTGAAATTTAAGTTTTTACCACGTTTCATGAGAATATATGATGGGGTTATTCACATTCATGGAAAGTGACAACCAATATATATTTTTTATTATACAGGGGAATCAATGTTAAGTTAATTTCATGAATCACTTTATAATGTTTTGGATTTTCAACTTTGATAAGGGTTATATGGTTAACCATTAATGAAAAGATTGAATTAAATTTCAGAGGAAGTATTTGTTCATGGAGTTTTTGCTGAGAATTATTGATAAATGGATAATTAGGGATTAACATTATTTCAAGGATGTACACCTTATATATTATAATAGTTCAACTTTAAAAAAGAAAATCATGTATGTCTGCTGACAACTAATCAAGTCCGACAAGGCCCTAGGTCTTGAACCCACGATAGAAGGATGCCAAGGGTTTCATGCCTAACATTGGACTACATGATGTCCTTGTTGATTTGAATTTATTTCTAATGAATTAATATTTATGATGAACTATTAGTGTTACTTTTTATTTTAATAGATTTATGCATTTTGTTTTTTGAGAAAAATAGTTATACTTTTTATTCTTTATGGGCCTTAAGATCCATGAAAAGCTTATTTTAGTGCTTTATTCATCAATGTTAATTTATAGATATTCATTACATGAAGTAATGGATGTATTATAAATGTTTCCAAGAACAACCTAGAAGTGAAATTTTTGTTTAGAGATATTTATCAACAATTACTCAACATTCTCAAAGTGATTGAAAAAAAATTATTGCCATAATACCTAGATTTTCATTGTCCTCATGTCCTTTTAAATCATAACAGATTTATGAATTTTAGGATCTAAAAATTACATTGATCATTCACTTGTTTGTGATTAATGAACTCAATACCCCCTATATAAATTTATGCTTTTCGTCCATGTCTAATATTCACTCCCAACTAATGTTCTCTTATGTGGAAAACCGATTTTATTTTACTTTGGGTAAATGTTATGGTTCCAAATTTCCCTTTTTGTCAGATTTTTTAGTATCAAATTTTCTTATGTTTGTTTCTAATAATGAAACATTAATTATTAAACCTTTAATGACCAAGATAAATTTTGAGGGTGAAATTCATTTTAGGGGGGGGTAGAATGTAACACCCTGAGATTTTGAGAATCATTATTTTTGAATTAATTTATATTTTCAATACTACTTTTTCATTTAACAAGATAATAGAAATATATATATATATATATATTAAAACACTAATTCAAACCATCCTTTCACATGGAATACCAACCTGGCTTGCGCTACACACATACCGAGTTGGCTTGGCCTACAAGCAACACCAACTTGGCGTACGATGCACATAACAATGAGTTTCTACAAAACAAATCATAATAACGTTTTAATAATTTAAATAAGATATTTATAAACTATATGTTAAAATTAGTAATAAATACCTTTGAAATTTTATTGTTTTATATAAACAAATCATATTGATAATGAAAGAAAATATTTTTGGTAAAATCCTTTTATGTTCATTTATTTTCTATCGACTAAACCTACTATAACAATAAATGTAATTTTAGACACATTTATAAATTTAATATAATAAAAAAATATCCATTTTTGAATTGAGAATATAAAAATTATCCTAGGCTAATGTTTTTGGGTTTTTTCTAAGAAACATCATTTTTTGATGAATAGTGAAATGTTCTGCTTTTTAGTTAAAAAATTTATTATTTTCTGGTTAATTATTAATGTTAATGATATTATAAATATGTTTCATTATCAATTTAGATGAATAATATTCCTAATAATTAAATTAAATTCATTAGGATAAACATCACTTGGAAACTGAATAAAAAAATCTTAATAGACTTTTGACCTTTTTCCTACATTAAAACCTTGTTATTTCGTCCCCTTTACTAGATTAACACTAATATTTATTTTTACACTTCTATGATTTTAATTTATAAAATCCAAAATACACCATGTAATGCATTATAATATTTATATTCTAATAATACCACATTAATTTTTGACCAAAATGATTAATAAAAATGATTAAAATTAATCATAGCTGTTAAGTCCAATTTAAGCTTCATTGGTGACTAAACCTTAAAATTATAGTCCCAAATTTTCTATAAACGTGTATATAACAAATTTTATGTCCATAATTCTTACATACACCAGAAATTTTTTATTTTATTTTGTTTTAAGACTTTTTTTGGTTAATGACATATGCACACATAATTTGTATTTAACAATTCGATTCGAGTACTTTTCCTTCCTTATAGAAGGCCACCAACTCTACCCATTACTCACAACTATCAAGAAACTTATGTTCAGACAATACCATCCCAAATTACATCCCAAAAATCCTAACTTTGACTTTGAATCCTTCCTCTAGGAAAAAACCCTCTCAAGGAATCCTTTTGGCTGGAACCAAAAGGAGTTACCCAATTAAGAGGTAACGTCTTCTCTCAAGCTCCTTTACTTTATTTTAAATCTATACCCATCCAATCTATTCGTTAATTTATTTATAAAATACACCTTTATCATCCATATACTAGTATTATTTTATGAAAATGGCCTAACCTACACTTATAAACACCTTCATCGAATAGATGTTGAACACAATGTTTCTGTGTAAGGAAAACTAATGCCTTACAAAATGATGATTGTTCATTTATCCTTTAAAAAAATAATTGTGGCCATTAAGATGGAAAATCAATTTTTTAATGTAATATATTATATTTATTTTATATTTACGCTTCTTTATTCTTTTAAAAACACACATCCTTAACCTTCCATTAGGTGTTAATACGATTTTCTCGTCTAAGGAAGTGTGGACTACCCCCCTAAAAGCGATGTGATTTGTTAACCCACCACATATAATGTATTACGAATGGTTTTAATGAACTTATATTATATATATAATATATTCATACAACTTTAATAATGATATATCTATATACATACATATATATATATATATTTCATTTACATAGTTTCTTTCAAGAGGGTAATATAAAGTCATAATTAATGCATATATGGAAATTGATATAAGAGTATGCTTCTATGAAAGATTTATAAAAAACATATATTTATTATATAAGAATATTTTATGTGTATGAAGAGATTCAATACACAAGGTAAGGCGATTTCATATCACTTTTAATTTCTGTGAGATAAAAGCTATATTCCCACTATTACCTTTTGTGTGGTGTATGTGCTTAATGTTGTTGTATTTGATGTTTCTTGTACTTAATTTAATCTGTATTAACATTACCTTTTAATGATTCTTATTTCATGTGGATAATGTTACAAAAGTTACCAAATTGTTAAAAAAAAATGTTTTTCTCTTAATTTTCCTTCTTTGAGACTCATGTTTTGTTATGCAGATAAACTCTTTTTTTGGGGGTGCATATACGTCCACTTTACATTCCATATCAGGAATCTAAATCATTTAATTATATTAGATACTTTAAGTAACTACCTTCCCTTACACGAATATCATGATCCCAAGATACCAATTAATAAGAGTTTATTGAGGCAATCTCATTACGTTTTGAGATTGTTTAGGATTATTCATGTAACGCCCCGACCCCAGTTGCCCAGAGTCGGTGCATTAATTACATAACATTGGCATGATGACAAGAAAGATCAAATCTCGAAAGACCGATTGGTTTAGTAGCCTTGGAAACACTAGATATAATCATAAAGTTTTACATTACATTTCAAAGTGAAAAACTACTACAACAACAAAGTCTTCATATCCACACTATTAACCCCTCATAATATCCCTGCAAGTCATTCATAATTTACTTCTTCACTACCTGGGAAAAATAAAACATAGAAAAGGGGTGAGCTCAAATGCCCAGTAAGGATAACAATATAGCGGAACATTCAAAATAAGCATAAACATTTAAGGAAATGAATTACTAAAACAAAAGCCTTTTAAAATTGAAATTCAACATAGTATGGCAAAAGTAAAATGAAATAATGCCATTTACTTGTTCACATGGATATTCTACTAATCGAATAATCACATGCAATATCAATAACCACTTTCATAATGTTGGAATGCATAATGCTAAACTTTAATTACTTTTCAAGGCCTCATCCCAAGACCTTGGGGCTAACTGTAACCGGAACCCAACCCGGAGTGCCTCTAATAACCGGACACCAACCCGGAGTGCCTCTAATAACCGGACACCAACCCGGAGTGCCTCTAATAACCGGACACCAACCCAGAGGGCTTACTTTTACCAGTCCCTAACCTGGAGGGCTTACTTTTACCAGTCCCCAACCTGGAGGGCTTACTTTAACCAGTCCCCAACCTGGAACATACTTGTCCAACACATTCATATGAAGTAAAGATTGAAATATAACATAAACATTCTTATTGGAAGTAGCATACGAAATGTCAATACTTTCACCATAAACTATGAATGGTATAAAAATAGCACATCCACAGTAAAACATATCACAAAACTTTCAATACAATATATAAGCTTTGTATTACAATAAATCAACTTCAAATAAGCGTAAAATCCATCAAAGGATGTTGACATAGATGAAATCAAAATTCTTTTTAAAGAAATATCTCTTTTTATTTTGAAATCATTTAAGATCCATATAAAATAAAACATTTTCTTTGAAAATATTCTTATAAGCTTGTAAGGGAAGCTTTGAAGATTTTATAACGGTAGAAAATAGCCGCACCCGCCGTATAAGTTAAAAAAAACATTCTTACCTTAATTCTGTCGAAAAGGTTAAAAAGGACCTTGTTTTGAAAACGACCGAAAGATTCCTTTATAAACCACTTATAAAAGTCAAAAAGGGTATAAATGACTTTAACTCATATTCTAGTAAATAGTAAAAATGTTTTGAAATGCATTTTTAAGAAACATGGATGTGGATGATAAAGAGATCCCAGTAGATTATTACGTATAAACAACCTTGGATAATGAAGAGGTTGTAAAGTAAACCATTACCTTGTACTTTTCCTTGGTTGGGGTAGGTTAACCTCCTGTATAATGGTGAAATAGTTGTTATTAAATTATACAAGAATCATATATATTAATATGATATCATATATGATCTTTTAACATTGATTTGTTAATAATATCTTAGAATTATCGTCGTTTCGGGAGTTAACTTACTCATTTTATTTTATATGTTTTGTTACATAAGCCATGGTTGTTGTATCTTATTCATATCCAGAATGATATACAGTCCTTAAACATCATTTTTAAATCATCAAATGATAATTATACTTGAATGGATACGATGGAGAATGAATCTCATCGCGTTCGTGGAGACGGTAGTCCGTACGTACGCACGAGCGACAATATCATTCTTTTGATATTAAAATAATATATAAATGGATGGTATATCATATATACAGAATCATTAACATGTTATATTTATTATTTACATGAGTTACACATCATTATTATACCCATCCAAATAATATTATATTGAATAACAATTACACCACGACGTGGAGACGGTAAGCCGTACGTACGCACGTATGGTGACATGTTATTCAAAGGGTGGATAGAATACTGAATATGATTGTACCATATTTATAATAACATCACAGTATATGTGATATACTGGAGTTATTATTTCAGAATGGTAAGAACAAAGGAAGAAGAAGTGGAAGAAGAAATGAACTTAGAAAAGGGTGGTGAAATCATTACCTCTTCTTCGGGTTCTTCCTTTTGATTTGATCAAAAGGGCTCCTTAGGTTGGATTTCTGATCAAACTAAGGCCTCTAGGTTGTAGTGAGGGATGTTGGGAGAGTATTTGGGCAGAGTTTGGCCGAACCAAAAGGCTTTGAAGGTGTGAAGAAATGAGAAGGAGGAGTGCCCTTTTATAAGAGGGGTGAGGGGCACCTTTGGAAAAGTTAGAAATATTAATTTATAATAAATTCATATTCGGTTTACAAAGGCTCCAAAGTTGACTATTCAAAGGATGAGGTGGGGATAGGTCGAAAACAACTCATCCAATAGAATTTAGACAGGTTTGGGTACTTATATTAACCTTATCTTTAAGTATTAACTCTAAGTTAATTAGTTTCACTTTTACAATGTCTCTTTATATTTTTATATTATATGGTTAATATACTTACCATATACATACAAGCGACCCCCAAGTGGTACATTAATGATTAACCTATCATAATATAAGTCTCTTGGCCGAACCTTAGATTTTTATGAATTTAATATCAATTAATAATATAATATTTGTTTTAAGAACTCTTTTATGTCAATTTTGACACTATTCAATAGTTGATTTTTGTGAAACTCATAACAGATTGATTACTTCGAACAAAGTCAATTAAATCAATCCTAATATATCATATTATCCTAGAAAATTAGTGTAATTCATTAAAAGTTTCATATTATATTTATTTGGGTATTTATAATATCAATTATGTTAATTTTCTACTATTTTAGTAATTACTGCATCATCATTGTGTCATAAATAAAATAAATTATTAAATGTCTAAAAATTATAAATAAAACATCATTATGTAGGAAATCTCGTTAGCTTTCTAATGAATATTTATAATCGAAAATCCAACATGTATAACCCTATGTAAAAATTGTTCTTCTAAAAGATGTAAGCTTATGCCATTTTTGTATTAATTTTAACTTAATTAAAATAAAGTGTCATTATCACTTACAAGTGGATCAATGGGGTCCCAAAATTGACCCAAAGATGCCCATGGTCGACCATGTATCAAAAAATAGGGTGAAGACACGTTTTAGGGTAATTTAGTATTATTATAATATTATTGTTTAACCCTTATTTACCGGATTTACCCTTTAACCATGGTAAATAAAATATTTACCGCAGTAATTATTCAAAATGTGTAAAAATAAAAGTTACCTATTTACACAATTTGAACATCCTGATTCCAAATATGGAATCCATTTTCCTAAATTCAAAACACAGAAGTGGCAGAAATTAATTTAAAATTAATTCCCGCTGTCAAAACAAAAAGCGTGTTTTTAAGAGATAATAACTATCAAAAGATTGACACTTGTTTATGTTCGGTTTAATTGTAAAATTATGTCCAATGATAAACATTAAATTGAATGGTAAAAATATATTCTAAATATACTTTAAAACCACTCAAATTCATAATTTATCACTATTAATTATTTTGATTAAAAAAGTTGTTTTTAATTAAAATTTAGAAATTTTCACTATTCATCAAAATATGAAAGTTATCCGAAATGTACCAAAATTTCACCCTAGGCTAATTTTGATATTCAGAATCCAAAAATGAAGTCCATTTTGAAATATAGAATATATATGATTTCAAAAAGTAGGTATTACTATTCACAACGGCTAGTTTAATGAGTTGTGGTGTGTGTTAGAACTCGAGGTTGCGTACAACACACGCTATCGCATTATTCGAAGGGAAACGTACCGTAGAAGCTTGGGGTGTTACATTCTCCCCTCCTTCAAATAATTGCGTCCTCGCAATTTCTAGGGTATTACTGCATAAAAAGACTCGGGTGGTTCTTCATCATAAGTTCCTCGGGTTCCCACGTTGCCTCTTCCATCTTATGATTTTTCCACAAAACTTTTACCAGACGCGTCGTCCGGTTTCTCAGTACTTGTTCTCTTGTATCAAGAATCCTGACGGGCTCTTCGCAATAAGACAGATCGGGTTCCAGTTCTAATTCCTCATAGGTGAGTACATGCGTCGGATCAGGCATGTATTTCCTCAATAGAGATACGTGGAACACATCATGAACTTTGGAGAGACTTGGCGGCATTGCCAATCGGTAAGCTACAACCCCAATTCGTTCTAGAATTTCGAAAGGTCCGATGTACCTGGGACTCAATTTACCTTTCTTACCAAAACGTATGACTCCCTTCCACGGAGATACCTTCAGAAAAACATGATCACCGACTTGAAATTCCAAATCTTTCCTTCGATTATCGGCATAGCTCTTCTGCCTACTTTGAGCTGCTTTGATGTGATTTTGGATTACTTTCACCTTTTCCACCGTTTCCTCCACCAGCTCTGGGCCTACAAGTTTTCTTTCACCAACGTCATCCCAACAGGTTGGTGTACGACATCTCTTTCCGTATAACGCTTCATATGGTGCCATCTGTATACTCGAATGGAAGCTATTGTTATAGGAAAATTCTACCAGTGGTAAATATTGATCCCACATACCCTGAAAGTCAAGTGAGCAAGATCTCAACATGTCTTCTAAGGTTTGAATAGTCCGTTCTGATTGTCCGTCTGTCTGAGGGTGGTAAGCAGTGCTCAAATGAAGTTCTGTATCCAGGGATTTCTGAAGACTTTTCCAGAATCTTGAAGTAAAACGGGGATCACGATCAGAAACAATTGATAGGGGTACTCCATGAAGTCTCACAACTTCATTAATGTATAGTCTTGCTAGACGTTCCAGGGTTAGATCTTCTCTTATAGCAAGAAAATGTGCTGACTTGGTAAGACGATCAACAATAACCCATATTGCATCATTCCTTCTAGGAGTCTTCGGTAGCCCCATGACAAAGTCCATCGTAACATTGTCCCATTTCCACTTCGGTATGGGAAGAGGTTGCATGACTCCTCCAGGCTGTTGCCTTCCAGCTTTCACTTGTTGACAAACCATACATCTTGACACAAAATCAACAATCTCCCTCTTCATGTTGTCCCACCAAAAATGTTCCTTCAAATCTCTATACATTTTGGTGCTCCCAGGGTGTATAGAGAAATTGGAACTATGAGCATCATCCAGCAATTCCCTTTTTAGATCAGGTATATTGGGAACACAAAGTCTCTTCCCGAATTTCAAAATTCCATCTTCATACATAAAGTCTCTCAATCTCCCATCATTCACAGCTTTAATCTTCTTTTGGAATTCTTCATCATCGGTCTGAGAACTCTTAATCCTTTCTAGTAAAGATGGTTTGGCAACCATTTGAAAAAGCATTGATGTTTCACCTTCCCTGGTTATTCCCATGTCCATTTTCACTAGATCCATGAAAATTGGATCCCTTTCAATTCTCATATTGTTCAAAACTCCATGGTCTTTTCTACTCAAAGCATCTGCCACCTTGTTTGCCTTCCCCGGGTGGTAGTGTATCGTACAATCATAATACTTGAGTAATTCAAGCCATCTCCTTTGCCTCATGTTGAGTTCTTTTTGTGAGAAAATATACTTCAAACTCTTGTGATCAGTATAAATCTCACATTTTTCACCATAGAGGTAGTGCCTCCATATCTTCAAAGCAAAGATCACAGCTGCTAACTCAAGATCATGAGTAGGATAGTTTTGTTCATGAATTTTCAACTGTCGTGATGCATAGGCAATAACTCTATCATTCTGCATAAGGACACAGCCAAGTCCTTTCTTCGATGCATCACTATAAATAACGAACCCATCATTCCCCGATGGTAGAGTCAATATAGGAGCATTGACTAATCTTCTCTTCAGTTCTTCGAAGCATTCTTCACACTCTTTTGGCCAAACAAATTTAACCCCTTTACGTGTGAGCTTCGTTAATGGGTTAGCCAATCGGGCAAAATTCTGGACGAAACGTCGATAATAACCTGCCAAACCAATAAAACTACGTACCTCAGTTATACTCGTAGGTGCTGGCCATTCTTGGATTGCCTTGGTCTTAGAAGGATCAACAGAGATTCCATCTTTAGAGACAATATGGCCAAGAAAAGAAATCTCCTGAAGCCAGAATTCACACTTACTGAACTTCCCATATAATTCATGCCTCCTCAGAGTCTTCAAGATAATGCGCAAGTGATTTTCATGATCTTCGTAGGTTTTGGAGTATACCAAGATATCATCAATAAATACCACCACAAATTCATCGAGATACTCCTTGAAGACTCTATTCATCAGATCCATGAATACAGAGGGTGCATTAGTCAATCCAAACGGCATTACAGTAAACTCGTAATGCCCGTACCTGGTTCGAAATGCTGTTTTCGGAATGTCTTCCTTCTTCACACACAACTGATGGTATCCAGATCGAAGGTCAATCTTTGAAAAGTATTGAGCTCCATGAAGTTGGTCAAATAAATCATCAATACGAGGTAGGGGATACTTGTTCTTTATCGTTATAGCATTGATCTCCCTGTAGTCGATACATAACCTCATAGATCCATCTTTCTTTTTAACAAAAAGAACAGGGTCTCCCCATGGAGAAACACTAGGGAGAATAAATCCCTTATTACTCAATTCCTCTAGTTGTTTCTTTAGTTCGACTAACTCTACAGTGGCCATTCTATAAGGGGTCTTCGATATAGGCCTTGATACAGGAATCAAATCAATAGAAAACTCAACTTCTCGTTCTGGAGGATGTCCAGGTAAATCTTCTAGAAATACATCTACAAATTCTTTCACAACAGGTACATCCTCTATTTGAACATTCCTTTCCTCACCCGCAGTTATTTCATTCTCTTCCTCCCCAATAATTGAATTAAGTTGAGCTACTGGGGGTGGATCTAAATAAGAATTAGGTGGTGACGATTCTGCTCTAAAAATAAGGTGCTCCTTATCATTATCATCAAGAATCGTAACCTCTTTCTTCTTACAATAAATCTTCGCATCATAGTCCGAAAGCCAGTCCATACTGAGGATTATATCAAACTCAATCATAGGTATGACGATGAGATCAGCAGATAAAGAAAATTTATGTGCTCCAATGGGGACTGATTCACAAAACTTTGTTGCAACGAAACTTCCCTTAGGAGTTTTAACTGACAACTCCCTTATTAAATCAAATTGGAAATATCTAATTTTCTTAGCAAACTGGGAAGATATGAAACAATGCGATGATCCAGAATCAAATAATGCATTTGCTAAACTTGAGGAAACCATTAAATTACCTGCCACCACGTCTTTCGGAGCTTCTACCTCAGCAGTAGTGATAGCATAAGCCTGGCCTTGATCCCTTGGCCTTTTCTGAGGTAAGTTCTCCTGACGCTTAGGACATGCATTTGCATAATGCCCCATCTCCCTGCAATTGTAGCACTAAACGTTGGTAGCTTCCTTCTTCCCCTTGCAATCATGAGCTTGGTGGCCTTTTTCACCACACTTGTAACAGACTCCCATTCCCTTCAAGCAAGTACCAGGATGTTTCTTCCCGCATTTACCACAAGATGGATATTCAACCTTTCCCTTCTTCCCCTTATTTCCATTCCCAGATTGATCAGCAGGTCTCTTCTTCTCTTGCTTTGCTTTAAAGTCATAAGACTTAGAGAATTCCTTTTCGGTCTTTATAGCACATGAGACAATGTCTTCGTACGATGAAAAGGACTGTGAGACTAATGCTCGACGGAGAAATGGTTTTAACCCATCAAAGAAACGATCAATCTTACTTCTTGGGTTGCGAATATAATCTCCAGCATACCTCGCTAACCTTGTAAAGTTAGCCTCATAATTTGTGACATTCTCATCCTCCTTTTGTCTCAGACTCAGAAATTGTCTTTCCATATCCGCTCGATGGTCGCAAGGGAAGTATTTTTCTAAAAACAGATCTTTGAATTCCCTCCATTCCATATTTGATACTTCATCATCTTCCTTCGTATTTTGAATCAATGACCACCATTGATCAGCATCTCCAATGAGGCGGTAAACTGCCATGATAACTTTTTCCCTTTCACTGCTCCCCAAAGCCTGAAATATTTTCTCTAAGGAAAATATCCATTGCTCAGCTACTAAGGGATTTGTATTCCCATTGAACGTTGGTGGTTGTTGCCTCATGAATCGATCTAACATTGATCCTCCACGCTGCAGATCAGGGTGCTCCATACGGGTAAGGTTATTATTCATAACCTGAGTAAGTTGTCCCAGTATGGTGATTAGCTGATCGGCACCAGTTGCATCACCAGCCCCACTATAATTATCTTGAGCAGGAGGGCAATCCCTACATGGAGTGCGCGCATTGATACGGTTTCCATTTCTTCCACTAGGCGCCATTTCTAAACAATGGCATAAACTAGATCAGTTTATGAATCAAAATACATAATCCCATACTTATAAAACACTTAACATAAATTGATCTATTTATGGATATAATCCATAATCATAATAATGTTTTCTTTGAGGAAGTATATACTCATAAACCCTTCATAATGATTTGTAAAGAAAATGAGAGTTATCCTAAGCATATCCCCCGGGAGTGTCGTAACCAAGAGTGCAGCAAGGCCCGTTGTCGTGCACCAGTTCCCGTTCGAGTCTAGCTCAAAGCGGTGTTTTCGGGTTTTACCCCTAGGTACATCTGTGCCAGAGCCGCCTCTACCTGCTCGTATCCAGACAGGGATGTATTGCTCGGAAAACTCACAAAATCTCTACAATACCAAAATTCTAGGAAGTTCTTCTATACTAATCCTCAAAGTTCATCTTAGGTATACGTGCTCTAATCAGAGTTTATCTAAATCTAGCTTCCAAGGTTTGTACTAAACTTCCTCTGATACCAACTGTAACGCCCCGACCCCAGTTGCCCAGAGTCGGTGCATTAATTACATAACATTGGCATGATCACAAGAAAGATCAAATCTCGAAAGACCGATTGGTTTAGTAGCCTTGGAAACACTAGATATAATCATAAAGTTTTACATTACATTTCAAAGTGAAAAACTACTACAACAACAAAGTCTTCATATCCACACTATTAACCCCTCATAATATCCCTGCAAGTCATTCATAATTTACTTCTTCACTACCTGGGAAAAATAAAACATAGAAAAGGGGTGAGCTCAAATGCCCAGTAAGGATAACAATATAGCGGAACATTCAAAATAAGAATAAACATTTAAGGCAATGAATTACTAAAACAAAAGCCTTTTAAAATTGAAATTCAACATAGTATGGCAAAAGTAAAATGAAATAATGCCATTTACTTGTTCACATGGATATTCTACTAATCGAATAATCACATGCAATATCAATAACCACTTTCATAATGTTGGAATGCATAATGCTAAACTTTAATTACTTTTCAAGGCCTCATCCCAAGACCTTGGGGCTAACTGTAACCGGAACCCAACCCGGAGTGCCTCTAATAACCGGACACCAACCCGGAGTGCCTCTAATAACCGGCCACCAACCCGGAGTGCCTCTAATAACCGGACACCAACCCAGAGGGCTTACTTTTACCAGTCCCTAACTTGGAGGGCTTACTTTTACCAGTCCCCAACCTGGAGGGCTTACTTTAACCAGTCCCCAACCTGGAACATACTTGTCCAACACATTCATATGAAGTAAAGATTGAAATATAACATAAACATTCTTATTGGAAGTAGCATACGAAATGTCAATACTTTCACCATAAACTATGAATGGTATAAAAATAGCACATCCACAGTCAAACATATCACAAAACTTTCAATACAATATATAAGCTTTGTATTACAATAAATCAACTTCAAATAAGCGTAAAATCCATCAAAGGATGTTGACATAGATGAAATCAAAATTCTTTTTAAAGAAATATCTCTTTTTATTTTGAAATCATTTAAGATCCATATAAAATAAAACATTTTCTTTGAAAATATTCTTATAAGCTTGTAAGGGAAGCTTTGAAGATTTTATAACGGTAGAAAATAGCCGCACCCGCCGTATAAGTTAAAAAAAACATTCTTACCTTAATTCTGTCGAAAAGGTTAAAAAGGACCTTGTTTTGAAAACGACCGAAAGATTCCTTTATAAACCACTTATAAAAGTCAAAAAGGGTATAAATGACTTTAACTCATATTCTAGTAAATAGTAAAAATGTTTTGAAATGCATTTTTAAGAAACATGGATGTGGATGATAAAGAGATCCCAGTAGATTATTACGTATAAACAACCTTGGATAATGAAGAGGTTGTAAAGTAAACCCTTACCTTGTACTTTTCCTTGGTTGGGGTAGGTTAACCTCCTGTATAATGGTGATATAGTTGTTATTAAATTATACAAGAATCATATATATTAATATGATATCATATATGATCTTTTAACATTGATTTGTTAATAATATCTTAGAATTATCGTCGTTTCGGGAGTTAACTTACTCATTTTATTTTATATGTTTTGTTACATAAGCCATGGTTGTTGTATCTTATTCATATCCAGAATGATATACAGTCCTTAAACATCATTTTTAAATCATCAAATGATAATTATACTTGAATGGATACGATGGAGAATGAATCTCATCGCGTTCGTGGAGACGGTAGTCCGTACGTACACACGAGCGACAATATCATTCTTTTGATATTAAAATAATATATAAATGGATGGTATATCATATATACAGAATCATTAACATGTTATATTTATTATTTACATGAGTTACACATCATTATTATACCCATCCAAATAATATTATATTGAATAACAATTACACCACGACGTGGAGACGGTAAGCCGTACGTACGCACGTATGGTGACATGTTATTCAAAGGGTGGATAGAATACTGAATATGATTGTACCATATTTATAATAACATCACAGTATATGTGAGATACTGGAGTTATTATTTCAGAATGGTAAGAACAAAGGAAGAAGAAGTGGAAGAAGAAATGAACTTAGAAAAGGGTGGTGAAATCATTACCTCTTCTTCGGGTTCTTCCTTTTGATTTGATCAAAAGGGCTCCTTAGGTTGGATTTCTGATCAAACTAAGGCCTCTAGGTTGTAGTGAGGGATGTTGGGAGAGTATTTGGGCAGAGTTTGGCCGAACCAAAAGGCTTTGAAGGTGTTAAGAAATGAGAAGGAGGAGTGCCCTTTTATAAGAGGGGTGAGGGGCACCTTTGGAAAAGTTAGAAATATTAATTTATAATAAATTCATATTCGGTTTACAAAGGCTCCAAAGTTGACTATTCAAAGGATGAGGTGGGGATAGGTCGAAAACAACTCATCCAATAGAATTTAGACAGGTTTGGGTACTTATATTAACCTTATCTTTAAGTATTAACTCTAAGTTAATTAGTTTCACTTTTACAATGTCTCTTTATATTTTTATATTATATGGTTAATATACTTACCATATACATACAAGCGACCCCCAAGTGGTACATTAATGATTAACCTATCATAATATAAGTCTCTTGGCCGAACCTTAGATTTTTATGAATTTAATATCAATTAATAATATAAAATTTGTTTTAAGAACTCTTTTATGTCAATTTTGACACTATTCAATAGTTGATTTTTGTGAAACTCATAACAGATTGATTACTTCGAACAAAGTCAATTAAATCAATCCTAATATATCATATTATCCTAGAAAATTAGTGTAATTCATTAAAGGTTTCATATTATATTTATTTGGGTATTTATAATATCAATTATGTTAATTTTCTACTATTTTAGTAATTACTGCATCATCATTGTGTCATACATAAAATAAATTATTAAATGTCTAAAAATTATAAATAAAACATAATTATGTAGGAAATCTTTTTAGCTTTCTAATTAATATTTATAATCGAAAATCCAACATGTATAACCCTATGTAAAAATTGTTCTTCTAAAAGATGTAAGCTTATGCCATTTTTGTATTAATTTTAACTTAATTAAAATAAAGTGTCATTATCACTTACAAGTGGATCAATGGGGTCCCAAAATTGACCCAAATATGCCCATGGTCGACCATGTATCAACAAATAGGGTTAAGACACGTTTTAGGGTAATTTAGTATTATTATAATATTATTTTTTAACCCTTATTTACCGGATTTACCCTTTAACCATGGTAAATAAAATATTTACTGCAGTAATTATTCAAAATGTGTAAAAATAAAAGTTACCTATTTACACAATTTGAACATCCTGATTCCAAATATGGAATCCATTTTCCTAAATTCAAAACACAGAAGTGGCAGAAATTAATTTAAAATTAATTCCCGCTGTCAAAACAAAAAGCGTGTTTTTAAGAGATAATAACTATCAAAAGATTGACACTTGTTTATGTTCGGTTTAATTGTAAAATTATGTCCAATGATAAACATTAAATTGAATGGTAAAAATATATTCTAAATATACTTTAAAACCACTCAAATTCATAATTTATCACTATTAATTATTTTGATTAAAAAAGTTGTTTTTAATTAAAATTTAGAAATTTTCACTATTCATCAAAATATGAAAGTTATCCGAAATGTACCAAAATTTCACCCTAGGCTAATTTTGATATTCAGAATCCAAAAATGAAGTCCATTTGGAAATATAGAATATATATGATTTCAAAAAGTAGGTATTACTATTCACAACGGCTAGTTTAATTAGTTGTGGTGTGTGTTAGAACTCGAGGTTGCGTACAACACACGCTATCGCATTATTCGAAGGGAAACGTACCGTAGAAGCTTGGGGTGTTACAATTCATCATTGGATAAAATATTACGACCCAACTCTCAGAAATATTCATGAGTTTACTTCTAATATGTTATTTCATGATATAATCATGTATTATTACCATTTTCTACTCGTTGGTGAAAATGTTTTTTAATAATGTTTTTTAGTAAAACCCAAATTTACCTTATCTTTGGTCAGAAATATATATTTTATAAAAAGGTTTTCTATGAATATTATACCATTCCCCAATAATATCTAAAAGACATTTTACCCTTTTTTCTTTTACCAATCCCTTCAAGGTAATCATCTTGTCACTTTCCGAACAAGGTACTTTTCTATCCTTTTTTCCATGAAAAATGATTTTTCTTTTGACCTTGTATAACATGTATAGATTTACCTACCATAATTTCATCAAAGCTCCCTTTGCATTTATAAAAAGGAAAATCTTCAAGAAATTATTTATTAAAAGTAATTTTCATAGGAAATTAATTTCAAAATGGTTTCAAACATTTTTCTCTGTATTCATGGAAATTGTTTTTCATAATTTTGTCATGATTGATTTATAGGGTTTCAAATTATTTTCAAAGAAATGGTTTTCAAAATTTTCACAATCTTATTATAAAGGTTTTCAAGAAAAATTATTTTCAAAAAAATTTCAATCTTATTTTATATGTTTTAATGATAAATTATTTTCAAAACGTTTTGAATTTTTTTTATAAATCTTTAATGTATTTTCAATGAAATGGTTTGCAAAAAATTTTATTGTTTTTATTAAAACAGTTAATGTGTTTTCTAAGAAGAAGGTCTTTAAAATATTTTGAATATTATTTTAATCTTCTTCATGGAAAAGGGTTTTCAACATGATTTTATGTCTTCTTAATATGTTTTATGGTATTTTATAAGGAAAATATTTTCAAATGGTTTTATGTCTTAAAAATAAATTTTCAAACAACAAAGGATCTATTCCCCAAGAAATTTTTTGAAAAGATATTTCAAAATTATTTCCCATCTATGATAACATCCCTGGTTGTTTCTAATGAATTAATGGAGAAATTATTGAATGTTTCAATTCATATTCTTTAATTGAATGGGTTATGTTTTGATGTCAAGATTTTATGAAACTCATTTCTCCTTCAGGGGTTATATTCTTTTGAAAGACATATCTTTTAATGGATTGTGTTTATGATACAATTATTATGAAACCTGTCTCTTTCTATAGGTTATGACATGTTTACATGTTTATGACACCCATTTCATTTCATAGGTTATGATATGTTATTTTTGATCATGTGTCACATGTATGTATGATTTCATTATGTGATGGGTGGGTCTAATATCTCCCTCAAATGAATTTGGTAAAGATTTATATCTCATGAGAAATATTGGGATGGAATGATGGTTTAATCAGTTCGGTAATATAGGGTTGGAACGAGGGTTTACTCGGTTTTGTAATATATGTCTAGAATGATGGATTACTCATTTTTTTAATACATGGTTAGAAAGGGGGTTCATCGGGTTCAATAAAGGACTTTTAACACTAAAATACTATTGGAATTGATACCATGGATACTATGGAAATAAGTATATTCTTATGTATTTCCATAATTCCAATTTTTACTCCTAAGTTATTCTTTCATGGATAATGTCTTTTACTTCCTTTTGATTCATGTCTTATGATCTTCCATGCTTTATTACAAGATTCATTTATATAATCTTTGATATGAAAGGTATGATCTTCTATTTGGATGATAAAGTTATTATAACCTTATGCTCATGTTTATGCTGAAATTTCACCCTTGTTTACCCATATTAAGTATTTTAGATCACCCTTTTTATGTTTCCTTCTCCACATTATAACAATATATATTATGTTTTATGTGTATAAGAAGGGTTCTAGTTGCGTTGAACCAAGTGGGAGATAATTTATCTCACATATGTACTAGATTTATGTTTCCATGTTTCTAAAGGAACTACACTAACTACGGTATTTGGACGTTTGTTTGTTTATTGTTTAAGTAATCCATAAAATTTATGTAATGTTAATGTTTGAAAAATGAGGGTATCTGCAGTAGGTATTAGAGAAAAGTTATGGTTATCCATTGGAAAATATAATGAGAAAACCATAGTGAGATCCCTATGTATAATTCCATGTATATTTCTATGTATTTCTACAAGGATAATTATAAGGATGAGTTAACATTTTGGAAAACATCCCAGAATTTTGGTGAATGATAGATTGATTGGTTTCTTAGAAATACATCCTTATCTAGATACTACAATTGGATTTTGATCTTTCACAGTTGTAGCTCGGGGTAACAACTCTAACCAGTTGTTTCAAGCTTGAATCAGTGTAATCGGGTACATGACAACGGTCCATACTACACACCTGGTTTGAAACACCCTTGGGATATTCTTTTGGAATTCAAAAACTCTTCATGAACCATCATTATGTATTTAGATATAAGTTAGCTATGAATGACCTAGGATAAACCCAAGGTGTCATATATTATGCAAGGTTTTATGACTTATACAACCTATATGTAATTATTTTCATGACTATATGGTTTTCTGCAATGATAAGTAATTCTAAAACTGTGCTTTTGGATTTATTCAATAGAGGGAACGAGAAAGAACTTGATTAATGTTGAAAGTGATGGATGATTTTATGTTGAGCAGTCAAATGGGATGATCCATGGTGAAAATGGTATTACGGTTATGCCGAATCAGCTATCGCAGTATAAGAATAAAAATGATTACATTGGGGATATTTCTTATAGGGAGAATAAGAGAAATATATTCTTTTATGATAAAGAACAAAGAATAAATAAGATTTAGCTTCTTTCTTGTCAGGAATAAGTAATAAATAACCTTGAATAATACCTGAAATTGATGGTAATATGTCATATGTACGGGAAAAGGGTCATAGAGTGATGAGTTATCACAGAGTTCAATGTCTAATCTTTAGAGAAAATGGGCATTACCCAACATAATTCTCCAATCCAAGGATTTAATTCTAAACCATGTACGAACCTATTCTATTCCAAACATTAAAGTTCAAGCTTTAATATATTTAGGTATTCAGATTACAAAATTATGAATGGTGAATTATGTATGGATATTTTAGTTTATGTTTTTGAAAAGGATTTACAAGAATATGTTGAATGGTCATGTAGGACTAGAAATTTGAATTCAGGGAAAAGTGTTATTTTGATTAAGGGAAGGTAATCCTTACTTAATTCATGTTGTAATGATAATGATGTTTGGATAAAGATATATATGATATGAATAAGTAAATTAGATGAAATAGATTTCTCTTGATATGATTATTGATAAAAAGTTCTATATCATTATAGATGATGTTTAGAACATCATTGATTAAAGGGATGTATCAAGTAATCATTGAAATAAGGAAGCATGCATTTTTTCCAAACGGGTTTTTGGTAATTCAAGTTTTTACCATGTTTCAAGAGAATATATTATGAAGTTATTCAAATTAATGGAATTTTAATACCATGAGAAACTTTTTGTTATATAGGGAAATCAATGTTATGCTAATTTCATGACTCTCTTTTTAATGTTTTGAATTTTCATATTTTAGAAGCGTTATAAGGTTAATCATTCATGAAAAGATTAAAATAAACTTTAGAGGAAGTATTTTTACACTATGTTTATATTGAAAAAATTTATTAAAAGGATAATAAGTGATTAACCATATTTCAAGGATGTCTGTATTATATATTATATTGGTGCTGTTTAGAAAAAGGACATCATGTAAGTTAGGTGACAAGCAATCTTGTCTGACAAGACCGTGGGTCTTGATCCCATGACCGAAGGATGATATGGGTTTCATTCCTATCCTTGGCCTACAAAATTTTCTAGTTAATGTGTATATATTTTTAATGAATAAATATTTTTGATGAACTATTAGTGTTACAAATTATTTTTAAATATTATTTCATGTTGTTTTTTGAGAAAAATAGTGAGACTTTTTATTCTTTATGGGCCTTAATGTCATTAAAAGATTATTTAGTGATCTATTCAGCATTTTTAATTTCTATAAATTCATTGCATGAATCAATAGATGTATTAGAAATTTTTAAAATCATAAGCATATAATGAAATTTTTTTTATTGAAATTTATCAAGAATTAATCCACATTCTGAATGTGATGGAAAAAAATTGTTTTCCTCATACCCTAATTTTAATTAAGCTGGTAGCCCTTTAAATCATAATATATTTTTGAATTTGAGGTCCTGAACAATAATTTTATCATTATTTTTTTTATTTTTAACCTTAATCACTCCCTATAAATATTTAAGAATTTCCTCCACATCCAATCTGCATTCACAACCCATGTTCTTATTTGTGGAATCCTAGTTATATTTTAATTGGGTAACTTTTAAGGTTCCAAATTTCCCTTTTTAAGGGATGTTTTAGTATCCATTTTTACTATGTTGGTTTCTATGAATGAAAAATTCAATTTTTAAAACCTTGATAACATAGATGAATTTTGAAGGTGGAATTCATTTTAAGGGGGGTAGAATGTAACACCTCGACATTTTGATATTTATTTTTTTCAAATTAATTTATCTTTTAAATATTATTTTTTCAATTCACAAGAGAATGGAAATAAATATATATATATATATATATATGTTAAAAAAATATTTCAAACATTTGTTTCACATGCAATACCTACTTGTCTTGTTCTATTCCCAATACCAACTTGGCTTGCACAATAATCCACACTGACTTGGCATACGATGCATGCGACAAAGGGTTTCTATGATATGTCGCTTTTTATTGTTTTAGTTGTTTAAATTTTTTAATTATAACCTAGAAATTAAAATTAGTAATAAATTGTTTTCAAATATTGTTCTTTTATATAAATAATACTAATTGATAATGAAAGAAAAGATTGTTGGTAAAATCATTTTATGTTAAAAATCCTGTTTTTTTGAATAAATAGCTTTTAATAATAAATGTAATTTTAAACACATATAGAAATTTAATTTGATAAATCAAACTTAATATTTTAATTCTTAATGTCAAAAGTAACCTAGGGTAATTTCTGGGATTTTTCTCAGAAACATCATTTCTTGATCAATAGTGAAAATTTCTTCTATTTAGTTAAAAAATAACTTTTCTCTACTTAATTATTAATGATAAATGATATTACAAAGACATTTTAAGTTCAAATTAGATTAATTTTACATATTATAATACAATTAAATACATTTGGATAAACGTCACTTTGAAACTGAATAATAAATCATAACAGACTTTGGACCTTTTTCTACATTAAACCCCTGTTATTTTGTCTCATCTATAGGATTAACACTAATCATAATTTTTCCTCTTCTATGATTGTAATTTATAAAATACAACATAAATAAATGAATTCAGTATAATACTTAGAGTTTCATAAGTCCATGAAATTTTTTTTGTTGAAAATGATTAGTAAAAGTGATTAAAATTAATCACAGTGGTTAAGGCCAAATAGATCATAATTAGAGACTAAACCATTTAATTAAGGTCCCAAATGACATAGAAACATGTATATCAAAAATTTTATGTCCATATCTCTTCCATAAACCTTCAATTATTGAGTTTTTTGGGTTTTTAAATACTTTTTAGGGTATAATAGTTTCACACCTAATTTGTTTCTAAAAATTCCATGCGATTCCTTTTCCTTCCCTATAAAAGGCCACAACCTCTACTCATTGATAACACCTATCAAGCCTATTATGTTCATACGATAACTTCTTATACTACCTCCCAACAGTACTCCTTTATTTCTTGAAGTCTCTCTTTGGGTAGAAACCCTATCAAGGAGTCATTTTGGCACAAACCAAGAGGAGTTACCCGAATAAGAGGTAACATCTTTTCTCAAGCTCCATTACTTTATATTCCATATACACCCTATACACTATCTAAATTAACTAATTTTGTGAAAACACCAGTATCCTCCAAATACTAGGATATTTTTTGGAATGGTTCTGATCTACACTTACACTCACCTCCTTCTTAATGGATGATGAACATAATGTTTCTATGTAGGGAAAATTACAGCCTCATGATGGGATGATTGTTCATTTCTCCTTTACCAACAATCATGGAGGCCATTATTATCAAAAATATTTTTATATTTTTAATATATTATATTTATTCTATTTGAGGTTTTTTATTCCTTTTTAAAAAAGAATATTTTTACCTTCCTTTTGGTGATTATAAGATAATATCATTTGAGGAAGTGTGGACTACCGCTCCCTCAAAGCGATGTCATTAGCTCACACACCACATAAAATTAGTTGAGGATAAGTTTAATGAACATATATGATATATATGATATATTCATGATACATTAGAAATTATATATATATACATACATATATATACATATTTCATTTACATACTTTCTATAAGTACAACAATAAAAACAAAAAGTAGTATTCATGCGTACGTACAGTTTACCATCTCCATGAACAGTGTATTTCATTATGTACTTAATTATTCTACAGATTATTATAATATAAATATAATGTATATAATTGATATTTATATCAGGGAATCATTATATATGTATAAGGACCAATGGTATCACAAATTATGACACATACTTTCTCTTCCTCTCTCATTTAAAATGGTCTCTAAATGGTTGGAAAACATGGTTGTTGGATTTATCATAGAAATAAACTTCTACATGAATTTGAAGGCATGGATTGATAAATTTTCGGGTTTTGGTAATTATTTATGAAATTGGATTTCTCCCTTGGTGTTTTTAATGCAAATGGTTATAAATCCGGTTTGGTGTGGTTTTAGAGATGAAATTACCCTTGAATGATTTTGTATAGTTATCTAATGGTTATCAATGATATAATAGGTTTCCACCCCCAGGAATGAACTATTTCCCCACAAACAAAATTTTTAAGGGTAATGTAGGAACTGTGTTTCCTAATTTTTGGGAAGGAGAAACTCTCAAGGGTGATCTCGTACCCTATTTACTTGCTCTTATAGTGTATTATCCAAACCACATGGACTGATGATCATTAAAATTAAACTACTATCCTCATTTTACTAAAATAATGTTATTCCATGGGGATTGTTTACCTATTATTATATTTGAAATGTTTAATTAGAATGTTTATGGAATTTCTTTTAAAAAAAGGTTATTGGTATGTTTTTTAAATTTATAAAATTGGTGAATTTCTTTATTTTATATCTAGGTATGTAATTTTTATCATAGAGCTACTCTTTGTTTCATTGAGAAGAATTGTTTTAGTTTTTCAAATTTTCTTATGAAAAACCTGGAGGGATCCTACTGGGAAAATTTTGGTCACAACTACCATACACCTTTGGATTTATATAGATCGTGTTTGGCCTGATGAAGGTAGTGGAAGGATGTCGTAGAGTGGAGATGGGTTTTCCCCTTATCATGGTATGGAGTCTGTAGATGACTACACACCACATAGTGTTGGTTTTTTTCAGTGGTGGCCTTTTGGTTTGGTTTTTTATTTGGTTTTTGGAAACGATTTTTTTCTAGCCTTTGTACCATTCCTATCATAGACTTTTTTAGTCATAAAATAATTTTAATATATTCATGTCATCTTGTCTAACGTTATTTTATGGGAAAATAATTCCAAAAGTTGTGTCTTGATTCTTATGAAGTATTTGGAGCCAATGGGCATCGATAATGCCCTTCAGGACCTATCAGAAGTAGCAAAGGTTAGGGGTAGTTGCGTAATCCATGTCAGTTCATGACATAAGTTGACCCAACGTTTTTTCACAGATTTAAAATTTGGTCTCTCTTCAAATCATTGTTAACCCTAAAATTCCCATCGTTCATTAGATGAAATATCATAGAGTAGTCATTACGAAGTCTACAAAACCTTGTTGTAAGATGCATCAACACGTTATAGCTTTCCACTTAACACTTACTCTTTTTTTGCTAGGTTTATGGAAATGGTTGTTTAGATTTGATTAAGTGTTTTCTAATGTTTTTATATGAATCTTGTAAATATATAATTCCAATAAAATTTTGTAAAAGTATTCATTTTATATGAAGAAGGTGATTGTGTCCGTTATCAATTCATTTGAGGTAAAGTAAGAGGAATCAATAAATTTTAACAATTTTTATGATATTGATGACATATTTCATAAAAATTTAATATTTATTTTGAAAAAGTAATTTTTATTTCATATAAATAGAGTATCAGCAATGGGTTTTTATTTATTTTATATATGGAAATATTTTCTTCATCTTTATATGTTTTATTTGTTTAAATAATTGAAGGTTATGTTTCATTTTACAATTTTATGTGTATTTCGATGGTTTTATAAAGATGAAATATTTAAAAACATATATAATGGGTTTTAGAGGGAGTGATATATATAATATGGTGTTTTCAAAGTTCCTATATCATATTTTAGTACATAAATGATATTAATGTTCCTAGGAATTTAGTAAGTTTATATTGAGGGTTTATTTATAGAAATTATTATAATCAAATCACATATATATATAAATTACTTTAAAAAAAATATTTTTATGTTTTCAATAAGATATTATTTAAAAATAACATTTTTTTTTAGATTTTTAGAAAATTAATTATGATTTATATACATTTTTAAGAGGTCATGAATATTTAAAATTTATTACCTCAATAAAAAATTGTTTAATAAAGTGACGTAAAGCTACACATTTAGTTTATAATAATATTTTTCTATAATTTCATATCTCTTTATTATTCTAAAATAATTTTTAATGAATTGATTTCATTCTTTTGAAAATATAACTATTATTTTTCGTATTCCCATATATAATACATTGGAAAACTACTATGTTGTGTTTTTTGGATTTAAAAACAAAAAATCTTTGTTTATCATACATTCTACTTAATAGGAACTATACATGCACTGTATATTTTTATATTCAATTTAATTTATTTCAATATATTTAAAAATTAACTGTTTGTAACCAATTTTGGAAATAAAAAAAGTGATTAATTTTATTTTTCAAAATATTTCATAAAGTGTATATTATTTTTATTTAATTTATCTACTTAAAATAAAGAATAAAATAAATTTTTATATACTGATAAATAATATTTTTTTTAAATTTATGAGAGGTTTTCAAATGAATATTGTTTTAGAAGTATATAATTCTAAAAGATAACATCTAAATGGAAAAGTAAGGTATTGGTGACGATATCAATAAATATGATGATGAAATTTTTGAAAATTGATGAAATTAACAAAGTATCCCATACATAAGATTCATTTAATCAATATGTCAAAGTACTTAAGAGTCATAGTCTATCAAATTTTATAGTGTATAATGTTTCATATATGTACATAGCCACACACATTAATGTTACCATCTTGATATGTAAAGCTAGCCTCGAGCATGAACAGATAATAGAATATTTCATCCTTTGTCTCTAGAGGAGAAGTGTTGTGCTTCCATGTGATAGATAATGGTTATTACCGGATGTCTAAAGGATAAATATACTAATACATAAGAAACTATGCATATAAGTTCATACATATGGTGTAAGTACCCGAGTATTTAGAGTAGGTCAAAATCCCGACCCTGTTTGAAATTTTGACTCGTTTTGCAGAAAACTGGAGAAACTGGGTATTATCTGGAAAATTCCAAGTTACATTCCCTGTACATTAAGTACAAGCCATGTACGATTTCCCATATCTGAAGGCCATACATGGCGTGTAGGCCTGTTGGCAGTGTAGAATGTTTTTAGTGAGTACACGCCATGTACTACTTGTACATGCCGTGTAGAGGTCCCGTGTATGGGGATATACATGGCGTGTTGGGGATGTCAGTCAGGTAGAGAGTACACATCATATACCCCCTAAGTACATGTTGTGTAGTCATTTAGCAAGTTCTTGGAGAATTTTCATCTATCATATGAATAGTAATATGATACACAGCGTGAGTACTAAAGTACACACTGTGTATTTTCTTTTTTTCATTAAAACAATAAGTATACTCATCTTTGAGAAAGAGGGCATAGGGGGTCACTGGGTTTCATGAAACAGGCCTCCAGAGCTTCAATTTCCTCTCATTTCTTTGTCTGAAGTCATATTCAAACACCGTTTCATCCATTGGAACCCCCAGTAAGACCTTGGTTCCTCTTGAGCCATTCTTCTTGATTTATATTATAGAATGAGTTATAGGGTTTGAGTGGTTTTGATTCTTTTGTATATATATCGCGTTTTAGAACTAATAGGAGGCTGTTATCGGAGGAGTATCATCGTACAAGTCTCAGGTAGGTGGTCTATACCTCCTTTTGTGCTTTCACAGACTTTTGGGTGGTGCGACCTTTGGTGTGATTTTGGGTATTTTGATCGTGACCCTATTTGGCCTATTATTTCCTGTTTAATTGTTATCTGACATATATGATGCGTTTGGGTACGCCCTGTTACTTGTTTTGTTGGAGCGGGGATGGGTGAGTGGTCGTTGCTCATCAGGGCATTTTTGTCGGGGAATTCCAAGACGATTATAATTGAATTTTACTGTTTTATACTATTGGTTTTTGTTATTAAACCTTGATATAAATTTTTAGAGGCCTTAAATACCTTTATGCTAGTATAATACAATGCTTTATTAGTGCAATTAAACTGTTTAGATTGTTTTTCTTATTTGTGTGTTCTATTTAAATATGTTATATATGTAATTGATGAATTGCATATCCTGGAATGTTTGGGTGGTGTTGGGAATGGCCCAGATATTCTTGAGTGATGATGATCACAGTTTGGGCTTGGCCCGGGTAACATTTGGTGGTTCTGACCATAGGATTGGGCATCATGGATGTCTTCTTGGTGAAAGGTGACTGTCAGGTTGGGCAAGGCCCAGGTTACTTGGATGGAGAGGCTGTCGGACATGAGCGGCATGGTCGCATGGACCAGTGGTGTCAGAGACGTTGTGGCTTGGGTACTATTTTGGTGATTACCTCTCACCCATAACTTTGAGTAGTGTGCACATATAGAGACTCCGTGATGATTTGGTTTTGACCACTCGTGTGGGTAGAGGCCCCCATTAGTTGCGGTTTAGGTACTTTTGGTTTGGGGGTTCTTGTCATAGGAATCCACATGGAAGGTGAGGAGCCTTCAGGGGATAACATTGAGCCTATCGGGTTGGGGTAGAGGATCACCGATATTTGAGGGAAGACATCACAGTCACTCCGGTTACATTATTGGAGGGAATATATTGTTCTCTGTCCGGTTAGATTATTCGAGGGCAGACATTGCTGTCCCTCCAGTTACTTTATTTGAGGGCAGACATCATTGTCCCTCTGGTTACTTATTGGAGGACATACATCATTGTTCCTTCGGGTTAATATTTCAGGGGCATGCCTTCGGGACGTCGGTACTTGCGACACACGGTATCAGTGGAAGATGGTGCCAGGTTACATGAAATAGATTCTAGTGTTGGCTGAAGCACGTGACACTCCATGGTGGCTGCTGAGCACTAGTCTTGTTTGTGTTTGGTTGTGTGCATCATAATATTTATTATTTTCCTTATCAATTCATGCCTGATTAAACGCTTATATTAAGTACGCACTGCTGGGTGGTATCCTACTGAGATTCTTCTCACACCCTACACGGGCCCTTCGGGATGCATTTAGACTTTATGGATCTACATGCTAGAAAGAGGCTAGCTTCAGAAGTTGTACTACATTAGCTATTGAATGGATATGGTATGGACCTTGAGGTCTTTCCTAGCTGGTGTTTACTTTGTTTTGAATTCTTTCCTGTAATGGTATTCTTACTTGTTTGGTAGCTATTGTTGGTTAGTCATTGGAACCCTTTATATATGGATATGTATAACCTGGTTTGGATGCATGTTTTGTTGTTTAGTAGTAGTTACTAGTGATCAACATGCTATTGTGTTTAATTTCTGCTGCTGTTGTTTATATATTGCTTCCACTGTTTATCGATATAGAATGTGCTTCCGCTCTACGGGTCTGGTTCGATTCTGATGAGTCATTTATTCCCCTGCATCCTTATTTTTTTTACTCAGACCTATACCATTATTATCCTCAGAGAGGGTATAGCCTTCCCACTATACCTATAGGACCCTCACTGCTAGTCAGCTTCCTTTGGCTTTCGAGGAGTTGTTCATAAGGTAGTAACACCAGACCCGTTTAGCACTATTTGAGAGGTTGTTCGTGTCCGGGTCATTACAAAGTTGTATCAATGGAGTTATTGATTGGGATTTAGTAGCATTGTTTTGATGGATACTAATGAGATTGAGACTTGTCTGTTATTTACTACAAGTTTTACAATTTGGGTTATGGTAGACTGGAGATAGGTGGTTACTATAGCTGGGTTTCTAGCTTGTGCTTGGGTGCCTGCAGCCCCAAGTAAAAGGGATGGACCATGTTTCCATGGGTGGGAATTTCTATTTGCTTCTTTCTCAGATTATAGTTTATATGATTTCCACCTCGATGGCTCACATGTTGAGGGATTTTATTGATTGTGATATGCGACTCTTGACCCGGTGTGGTAAGGAAATTTTTTACCTTGGCCCGGTATGATAAGGAATATTTGTTTGGATTTTGATAGGAACATTTTTAGGGTATTTCAATTTCATAAATGCATGTATGATTTGTGAAGGGATAATTCCATGTGAATAATATCAAATTTCCATAATTGTATTCCTTGGAAGGTGAATAGGTGAAATTCCTGATAGAATTGTTTGTTGATTGCAATGTGTTATGCCATACTTTAAATATTTTTATAATTACATGTGACAGGGTATTTGGGTTTGGCTCTAGTATGAGCAGGTAGGTACTACTGGTTGTAGTGATTTTGATCACTAGGATTAGGTGACTCAGTCATCATTTTGAGGAAACATTGGTTGTCGGGACATGCATTGTCTAAGGTAGTATTGATACTTGGCTCTATTGAGGGCGGGTAAAGAGGCTATGAGGTCGGGATTCCATGATCATGGGTTGAGATTGGGGAGAGTACGAGTAACTGTTTTATGCTACCTCTTTACTGCTTTCCTTATCTGCATTGAATATATATTGTTATATATATATATATATATATAGGATGTCTGACCATTTATGGTATTCAACAGGTTCCTTTTTAGCCAACTATGATGGAGCGTCAGGCGGGAGATGATACAGTGCCACAGGATCAGGTTCAGGATCCGGGGCAGGCATAGAATGAGCTGCGAGTATAGGCTCAGGGATAAGATCAAGTTCAAGATCTAGTGTAGGAAGGACAACAACATGGTTTGGCAGCGTTTAGACCATGGCTCGATGAGCAGCACCGACCTAGCCCGGTATGTGTCTTGAAGGGGATCTACAGAGGTGCGTAGGGTACAAATCCATCAATAGAATATCAGATGCAGGAGTTACAGTCGCCGCACCCACCACTTTTTATGGTTGAGGGTGGTCCTTAGGAGGCTAAGAACTGGCGACGTACATGCTGCGGGGACCAGCGAAGTGTTGGTGGGATGTGCAGGTTCAGGCTCGCAGGCATGAGGGACTAGAATAGAAAGACTTCAAGGACTTGTTTTTCAATCACTTTAACCCAGAGATACTAAGGGAAGAGAGATCTAAGGAATTATTGAGACTTTTGTAGGGAGACATGTCCGTCATGGACTATACAATGACTTTCACTGAGTTGTCTCGCTTTGCACCTGGTATGGTAAACGACGATGCATCAAGGGTGAGGCCATTCGAGGATGGATTGCGACATGCCATTCAGATCTAGGTGAATATCTTCAGGCCGGGTTCATTCTCAAAGGCGGTGAATTAGCTACTCATAATAGAGGGAAACCAGAGGAATAAGCCTCAGGTTGGCCGAGGAATAGTTTTAGGTGACGGTTTGGAAAACAGGAAGTGAGAACGGGATGAGTTCCAACAGGGAAGTCAGGCCACAGACTCAGCTAGACCACCTCATAGCAGTTCTTTAGTGGTTTTCATTCAGTGTGGGTAGCTGGGACATGTTCATACTCCATGTGATAAGCCTCCAAAGGAGTGTCGGGTAAGTGGAATGGTTGGGAATCTAGAGAGTTTCTTCAGGCAGCGTTCTTAGACAGCTGGAAAATATGGACCAGGAAAGACTATGACATCTGGAGTTTGTTCAGGTTCGGTACAAGGAGAGGGTAGCCGCGTTTCAGCTACATGCGGAGGACATGACATGGATAGTGGGACTCGGCTGAGGGATCAATGGCCGGTGACTAGAGAATCGCCGTTGGGAGGTCAGGCATTGAGTAGCCGTACATCAAGCCAGGTGCACACCATGGAGCTTCCAGGGGGTGAGCAGGCTGGTGAGCCGATGACGGTTATAGGTACACCACAAGTGTGGCTAGGACTTTTTTGTTTTATTTTGGCATGACCTATTGAGGAATTCCCATTTTAAGTGCATGAGGTGCATAATATTCTTGTGGACTGACTAGATACTGGTCACTGGGATCGGCGCCATATCAGGTGCATGATATATTTATATATATGTATGAGATGTGTGGAATCGGGGAATCGAGGATATGGGTTACTTGATGTGCCTTGGGCATCAGGGCATCGAGGATGAGGGTTACTTGAGGTGCCTTTGGCATCAAGGCATTGAGGATGCATGTTACATGAGGTGCTAGGCACCAGGTTCATTTTGAGCATCCATGGGATGAAGGACCTCGTGAAGGTGGACACCGATGTGTTGCAGGATTTGTCGAGTGTTAGAAACAACACGGGAGAACCAGTGAGGCACAGGGGTGACGAGGCTTCACAAGAGGACCATGAGTCTAGAAAGAGGTTAGTGAGCCCTTGATTTGTTGTGTTTTGTAGGGTTGAGACCGTGTTAGGCAATTTCTATGATGGGGATCCGCTTAAAGAATTTACCAAGAATCTTTGATGCTGGGAGATTCTGGGTTACCTTTATTGGGGTGGCATGTTCGGTGTCATCTCCGGGTTCCGTTTGATAGCTCAGGAATGAGAAATATTAAGGTGGGGAGATTTTAAGAACCTGGGTTTTGGGAGTGGGTCAAAATCCCAACCCGGTTTGAAATCTTGACTCGTTTCTAAAAAAACTAGTGAAACTGGGCAGTTCGTGGAAAATTTTAGATTACAAGACATGCATCATAAGTACACACCATGTACCCTTTCCTGTGTGAGAAGGATATACATGGAATGTAGGATTTTCGGTGAGGTAGAATGTTTTTAGGGAGTACACGCTGTATACTATTTGTACATGCTGTGTAGAGGTGCCATGTATGGGGATATACATGCCGTGTTAGGGATGTTATCCAGGTAGAGAGTACCCACCGTGTACCCCCTTGATAGATGTCGAGTATTCATTCATCATGTTCTTGGTGAATTTTCAGATGTCGTATGAACATTAAAATGATACACAACGTGTAGTCCTAAAGTACACACCACATATTTTATTTTTTTCATTAAAATAGGCAATAGCCTTGTTTTGAGGCATAGGGCATAGGGGGTCATCAGTTTTCATGAACCAGGCCGCCGGAGATTCAATTTCCTCATGTTTCTTCGTCTGAAGTCAGATTCGAACACTGTTTGATCCATTGGAACCCTACTCGGCAAGGCCTTGATTCCTTATGATCCATTCTTCTTGATTTCTGTTCTAGAATGAGTTTTAGGGGTTTTATAAGTTTTGATTCTTTTTTAGATCTACAATATTTTAGACCTAATTGGAGGCTATTATCAGAGGAGTATCGTTGTATGAGTCTTAGGTAAATGGTGTATACCTCTTTTTATGTTTTCACAGACTTTTGGGTGGCACAGCCTCTGGCGCATTTTCAGGTATTTTAAGCTTGACCCTATTTTTCTTGTTATTTCCTATTTAGTTATTGTCTGGCCAATGATATGCCTTTGGGTATTCCCTGTTACCTGTTTTTTTGAGTGGGATCGGGCAAGTGACCATTTCTCAATAGGTCACTTTGGCCGGTGAATATAAAGATGGCTATAATTGAATTTTATTGTTTTGAATTGTTTAGTTTAGTTATTAAACATTGTAATAAATCTTTAGAGGCCTTAAAGACCTCTGTGTTGGTATGAGACAATGCTTTCTTAGTGCAATTCAACTGTTTAGATTCTTTTGCCTATTTGTGTGTTCTCTTTAAATATGTTATATTTGTAATAGATGAATTACATATGCTGGAACCTTTGGGTTATGATATTCAAGGCCCAAATATTCTTGAGTGATGCTAATTGCTGGTTGGACTTGGCCTGGGTTAGGTTGGGTGATTCTGAGCACAGGATTGGGCATCATGGATGTCAGCATAGGGCAGGGTGACTATCAGGTTGGGCATGGCCCAAGTTACATGGATGGCGGGGCTGTCAGAATTGATCGGCATGGTCGTAGGGACACGAGGTGTCAGAGACATTGTGGCTTGGGTACTATATTGGTGATTACCACTCACCCAGAACTTTGATTTGTGTACACATAGAGAGACTCTGTGATGAGGTGGTTTTGACCACTCGTGTGGGTAGATGCCCCCAGTAGTTTCGATTTAGGTACTATTGGTTTGGGGGTGCTTACCATAGGAAGCTATGTAGTAGGTGAGGAGCCTTCATGGGATAACATTGACGGTATCAGGTGGGGGTAGAGGCTCACCGTTATTTGAGGGAAGACATCGATGTCCCTATGGTTACATTATTTGAGGGTCTAAATCATTGTCCTTCTGGTTACATTAATTGATGGCACACATATATGTCCCTGTGGTTACTTTATTTGAGTGCAGAAATCACTATCTCCCAGGTTACTTATTTGAGGAAAGACGTCATTGTTCCTCCGGGTTACTATTTCTTGGGCGTGCCTTCAGGACGTTGGTATTTGAGACACGTGGTGTCAGGGGATCATGGTTTTAGGTTACATGACAAAGATTCCAGTGTTGGCCGAAGCAGGAGACACTCCATGGTGGCTGCTGGGAACCAGTAGAGTTTGCGTTTCATTTTGTACATCCTATGTTTTACTGTTTCCTATATAAATGCATGTCTACTTAAGCACTTATATTAGGTAGGCACCGTTGGATGGTATCCTACTAAAATTCTTCTCACACCCTACATGGACCCTTCAGGATGCATGTAGACTTTATGGATATATGTTCAGGAAAGAGGCCAGCTTCAGGAGTTAGACTACATTAGCTGTTTCATGGAGATGGTATGGACCTTGAGGTCTGGCCTAGATGAAGTTTACTTTGTTTTGCATTGATTCCTATATCAGCATGCTTACTTGTTTTGTAGCTATAGTTGGTTAGCCATCAGCTCCCTTTACATATAGATATGTATGACCTTCTTGTGATGCATGCTTTGTTGTTAAGTAGTAGTTAGCAGTGACCATCATGCTATTGTGTTTACTTTCCGCTGCTGTTGTTTATTTGTTTCTTCCACAGTTTATTGATATAGAATGTTCTTCTCCTCCGTGGGTTTGGTTTGAGTCTATTGAGTCATTTATTCCATTGCATCCTTATTTTTTTACATAGAACAGAACCATAATTGTCCTCCATGAGGGTATAACCTCCCCAATATACCTATAAGAACCTCACTGATAGTCGGCAGCCTTTGCTGTTCGGGGAGGTGCACCTAAGTTAGTAATACTTGACCCGTTTAACACTGTTCGGGTGGCTGTTCGGGTCCGGGTCGTTAAATAAGGTTATATCATATCTTACAAAAAATATATAACATTAATTAATAGGATATGTAAAGGCTCATCCTTTACCTCTATAAAATTTTATACTAATAATGAAATTTAATGTGCCAATTTATACTGATAAATTGGGCACATGGTATGTTACATTCATATAATAATTTTTGGAACTATATTTATATTCCATTAAATATTAGAATTGTGTGAAAAGACATATATTGAGCATAATATTTTTTTAAAATAATGTTTTAATGTTTTACATTCTCCCATATAAAAAAATTTATTCCTCAATATTTTTATCTCTATAATTAAAGTTTTTATATATGAAAATTACATTGTTTAAAACCATAATCATGGAAAATAATAGTAAAACATTCATTGAAAATGTGAAATTTTAAACAAAAAGGATACATAAAATTAAAAATATTGAGGTTCCAAAATTTGATGAAAATTATTTGGATGTTAAAATAATTTAATGGTGGAGAAGAAGAATGTCATAGAGTGTATCACCTTTTGTTTGTATTGGAAATTTTTACAAATAAATTAAAATATTTTCATTTATGTCTTGCAATGCACTAAGTCAAACCTTCCTTTCACACATCACTAGCTTCGAATACATTACATATCACAAACTCTTGGTACAATACATTGAACATAAAATTAGTGTATGTTAGACGTAACACTGACATGGTAAAGCTTAGATGCGACACCGACTTGGAATATGCTTCCGGCAACATCAATGTTTCTATAAATAACCATTTTATTTGAATAATTATTTAAAGGACATAATTATAACCTATTCATAATTTCAATTATATGAATAATCTTTAATATATTCCAAATATTTTTGATAATCGTTTTATAAATAAAACATACTTATAGTAAAAGAAATGATTTTTTGTAAGGTCCTTATATGTTTAAAAATACCATTTTCCTGAATGAACACCCATTAATGTCCTCATGTGAATAAAAAAATAATAATTTTTGGTAAATTTAGAAATTTAATATGGTATGATAAAAATTGTTTTGGAATTTATAATGTTAAAATCATCTAAGGTGTTCTTTTTGGTATTTTTCTGAGAAACTACATTTTTCTACGTATAGTGAAAATTCTAGATTTCAATTCTTAACTATTTTTTTCATCTAATTTATTTACAAGGATAAATTATATTTTAAATGTTTTATAAATCATAATGAGATGATATTTTTAAAAATTAATACAATTTATTTCATTGGAACTAATTTTTCATTGAAATTAAATATAAAAACATAGCAAACATTTGATAATTTTTACTTTAAAACCCCGTAGTATGATCCTATCAGTGGGTTAAAATTTTAATTAATTTTTTGCATATATGTTATTTTAATTTAGAATTTTTTTAGATATTTAGAAGCATAATAATTTATAATTTATGATAACATAAGAATAATTTTTACCAAAAAAAATTTGTGGATGTGGTTAAAATTAATTAAATCGATTATGGTTAAATAAAGCTTAACAAGGAACTAAACATTATCCTTATGGCCTAAAATGACTAATAAAATTTCCCAAAATCCATATTTTGGCCATATTTGTACCATATACTGATTTTTTCTAAGTTTTATCATTATTGGATACACTTTTAATATGAAAACATTGGCGGAATTCTTTCTTAAAACATTTACAAGAGTGCCAATCCCCCTTCTTTATAAAAAGCCAAAATCTCTCCCGCTTATTCACATTTCTCAAACCACTTATGTTCAGACAAAATATACCCAATACACATTCCAAAATCCATAACATACTCTATTAAACCTCACCTTTTTAAGAATGTCATATAATGAATCCTTTTGGGAAAAACCAAAATAAGTTTCCCGATTTAGAGGTGACACCTTCTCTCAAGCTCCTTTCTTATATTTTCCTTCTCTATCCCTCTAATTTAATTATTCCATGAATATATAAAAAATAATTATCCAAAATATACTAGAATTTTTTATTCTAATTATTCAACCAAAAATTACACACACCACCAACTAATTGGTAACAAACATACTATTTATGTGTACGGAGGACTAGTGCCTCACTAAATATTGATAATTAATTTTTCTTTTACTGCCTATCATGGTGGAAATTATTATGGAAACTATATTTATGTATTTTATTTATTATAATTATTATGTATTTATTCTTATTTATTCCTTTTACAAAACACATATTTGTTTTACATAGAATTCAGTGTAAATACGATAATTTCATTTGATGAAGTGTGGACAACCGCTGCCTCAAAACAACATGATTCGTTCAACAAATACATGAAATATATTAATTATGGGTTTTGGGAAATTATATGATATATGTTACATTATAATTCAACTATAATGATATTAAAAAAATATAAAAATAAAGGTCACGCTATTTCTTTATTTCAATATGATAATAAAAAAGGAAATAACGTTCATATGTATGTACGAATTACCGTCACCATGAATGGTCTATTCCATTTCATACATTTTATTATAAAGATTATTTTATTATATATATAATATATATAAATTTTATTTATATCATGTTTTACATTTTGGAATCATGATATATTTATAAGGACTAATAATATAACAAATTAAGATTAATCCGAAGAACAAAGAAAATATTATCCCAAGTGAAACCCTAACATAAGATGATTAACATGTTTTCATATAAGGTCTTAATCAAACCATATATGGAATTAGATATTATAATATTGTATAATAAAATACTTATAATAAATTTATATTTATTATACTGGTGGTTTTAATGAGTACGACGAGAGTCAAGACACAAGGTAATGGGATTTCATGTCACTTTGTATTTCTGTGAGATTAATAATTTATTCACCATCCATTCCTTTTGTATGGTGTATTTAATTACAAAGAAATTATTATATTTATCGTATAATAAACTTCATGGGTATTCACAAATCCATTTTTTTATATTTCTTTCATGGGGTTTATGTTTCAATATTTACCAAATCGGTAAAATAGTTTTTCCCCAAATTTCCTTCATCGAGACTCACATTTTGTTATGAACCTAAATTCATTTTCAGGTGTATATAATTCCATTTTACATGTTATATAATGAATCACATTTTTTAAGGATATTTTAAGCTTCATTTATTTTCCTTTTCTTACATGGAGAGTATGATCCCAAGTAACCAAGTTGGAAATGTTTATTGAAGCAGTCTCACCACTTTTTGAGATTGTTAAGGATTATGTTTATTTGATGAAATATTTTAATCTATCTATCCAGAACACTTGATAATTTTCTTCTCCTATAGTTATTAAATTTATACTCATGCAATATTACCATTTTCTAACTCTTTGTTACTTAATATAATTTTTTAGTATAATATGATTGTCTCTCTTGTTGGTTATAAATATGTTGTATTCATAAAACATGTTTTGAAAAAAATAAAAAATGTTTTCACAAGTTATTTAAGATCATATTAATTTAAAATGGATTTTAAAAACGTTTTGTGGTTTTCAATTCATAATTTATAAGTTTCCAAAGAAATTCCTTATATTTTTTTTTTCAAAAATGTACTATGTTTTAAAAGTTCTTTCAATGAAAAAAAATATTTTCCTTAAGAAATTTTATTAAAAGATCTTTCAAAATTCATTCCCAAATATGATAACATCTATTGGTGTTACTCATTACTTTATTTGGAAATTATTCTATGTTTCTATTCATATTATTTTATGAATGGATTATGCTTTATAGATTGATTTTTAAGAAACCCGTTTATCATTAACGAGTTATATAATTTTGAAACACACTTTTGTTCATAGGTTATGATTGTGATGAAATGATTTTGAAAACTATCTATTTCCATAAGTTATGATCTGATTACATGTGTATAATACCCATTTTAATTCATGGGTTATGATGGGATTATTTATAATCTTTTGTAACATGTACATATGATTTCATTTTAAGATGGGTTGGACCTATATATTCCTCCAATTCGTTTAGTAAATATTTATATATCATGAGATAGACTATGCTGGTATTGGGAATGAACCTTGAATACAAAGTTCGACCTGGGAGTTAACCATGACAACCAATATGGTATGAGGAGTGAACTCATGATACTAAGATGGCCATGGGTGTGAACCATGACGGTCAATATGGTATAGGGAGTGAACCCATAATAGCAAGATTTTCTTGGTAGTGATACATTGGATTACTAGGATGTGAAAACATTAATGAGATCCCAATAGATATTTATATGGATATGACTTGGGTATTCATAAGGATACGTATAATTATAGGTTATAATCCTAGAATTTTGGTAATGATCTTGAATAAACTAGGATTAAACCTAAGATGTTATTGATTGAATGTACCCCCTTGATTATGTTGTTTTCCTAGTATTATTTTTACCTCTCGCACTATTAAATTTGGGTTTTAGAAAATGGATATAACCTAAATGAACCAAATTCAGCATGAATGAAATGAAAAATATAATGATTTTCCTTATGAGAAACTCAATGTTTTGGGTTCTGGAATGGAAAATCTTATAGTTGTGACCACAAAACCATATCATGTCATGAATCCTATTAAGAATCCAAATGACCAGATGGAACATTGTTCTCTTGAATATTTATTAATGAAACATCCATAATTATTTAGTTGAATGACCAATCCACTAGTCAATGAGAAATTTATTTTTACAATTGAAATGTTATTTAACATTCTCTACTGTTCCGAATGTGAAAAGGTTATTCTTTGCACTTACCGATTTGAAGGTAAATTGAATATGTGGAGGAAATTTATCAAGAATATGAGGAAAAAATAAAATATTGAATCCATGTATTATTATTATTCCAAGAGATTATTTTTGAGTCTGTACATTCCTTGTATTATTCTGAAAAAAGGGAGATTATAGTTTTCCATCTATGTCATCATTATGATCTGAAAAGAAGGGTATAGTTTCAAGGAAACTAAAAAAAATATATTAAAAAGAAGAATATATTTTCTTTCTCAAAGTGTGGTATTCAACATAGATGAAATTATATTAAGTGTGATGATAAATATTTTAAGTTTCAGAATGGAGGTCCTAGGGAATTTTACTATCAAAATAATGGGAATAAAGAGAAATATCCAAAGAGTTCACCTCCTGCAAGTCAGTGTTCCAAGTGAAAGGATAATGAGAATTATGCTATCCAATTCCAAAATTCATGTCATAATGATGATGGCCAACATCATCAATCATCTAAGGAAAAAGAAAAAGTAAAGTTACAAGTGATCACATTTGGTGATGTTGTGTATGAAAATGAAGTTGTGGAATGATTGAGTGTTTATGTGTTAGAATTAAAGAATAATGTTATGGCAGATAATTTATGGAACTATTGAATAATTAATCAACTATGTATTAGTCTTCCATATTGTTGTACCATAAGGATTTAAGAAAATATACTAACTTTTATTGGTAAACATGAATAGAGATTAAGGTAATTTTTTATGTTTTTGGAAAACACATGATCAAGGAAAGGAAAACCATAAATATGAGAATGATGTGGAGATTTGTATAATTATATATTAGATATGAATATTAAATTGGATGATATTAGTTACCTTTTAATGGGTTAAGTATTTATTGATATGTTAGTTATGCTATCTTGGATGAAGTTTACAACTTTTTGGAAATATGAATAAGGAAACATGCATGTTTTCAATAAATAAGTTCGTTAAATATAATACATGATTATGGCATTAACAAGCTTGGAATGTGACAACCAAGAACTGCCTTATGATATTTGGAAGATAAATGCAAAGCTGATTTAATTCACCTCTTTCTATTGTTTTGGATTTTTAGCATTCAGAAAGATTGTAGAGTTATCAATTTATACATATTTTATGTTAAAAAAAATGAATTTCTTTACAATAAATTTTTATCTCACTATAGGTTGACTTATGAATATGTTATAACTTGTTCTAACCTTTTTGGTGTGATAAAGACAGATTGAATGAACTATCACTTTCCTATTACTAGTGATATTTATCATTATATTTTATTATTTATGCTTTTCCTCCAGGACTAAATCTTCAAAAATGTTCTCCAATGTATAGACCTAGATAAAATTTACAATGGGTTATTGTTATTATAAAACTAATCTTTTTTAATTGGAACTTTTAATCTAATTTTTTTGATGTTGGGTTCTATGATATAAAATTTCAGGTATTAATCTATTAAAATCCCTGATGAATTTGAAGGGTGAAATTAATTTTAAGGGATGTGGAATATATCACCTTAATATTTTTATGAGATATATATTTTATTTTTATTTTTATTTCTTTATTCCATTTTTTTATTGATTTGATGTCTTGGGTTGTAGGAATCACCGTGATAATATTGTGCTACGTGAAACACCGTCTTCGCCTACGATGTACACAACACAAAGATTAGTCTGTGTTACATAAAATTTAATGTTATTTTGATATAATTAATTTCTTGGAATATGTAATTTATGTGAAAAACTAAATATTATTATGTTACCTTATAACATAGATATTATAATGGTGGGTATGATCATTATTAACTTTCTTTTTAATATCAATATAACTGAAAATAACTGAGTTTTTAAAATAATAAAATCCCACTTAATTTGTTTATTAATGTATAATACATGTAATATAATCAATATAATTTTTAAAAATCAAATTATATGTTTTCTAGTTACGATTTAAGAACAAATTTATTTTTTTGTATAAAATAAAAATTTCTAAACAAATGCAGTTTTTCAGCCATTTGATGGAACACCCATTTTAAATCTAGTTTTTAAACTTTTATATTTTATATTAGGAAAAATAAACATATTCTTTTGAATAGAGAAATAAAAATTTGGTTTTGTTTATTTTTTGGTATTTTTATGATATGTTTTATATTGTAATAAATTGTGAAAAATTCTGTGTTTTAATTCAAAATAGATTTTTCATTAAATTTATTTATATTGATATATTATCCATTTAATTTTTATTAAATTAAAATTAGGTTATTTTTTATCATTTAGTAAAATATATTTCATTTAATGTAATTTCGAATTTAAATTGGATATATACATATGTTAATGTTTTGATGGTTTTTACTTTTTAAAAAACCTATTTTTTCTTTCCCTCAATGAGATTAATTTTAATTTAATTAATGTAACCTCTATGTTTCAAATTTCAAAAAACAGATTCCATATTCAAAAATATTTAGACCAAATTATGTAAATATGATCCATTTATTTTTTGGGACATTAGGAATGGTATCTTTGGTAATTTCTATTTATCACAGTTAAAGATAAATCAGATAAATTAGGGTAACAAATAATATTACAAGGAAAATAAAATTACACTTAAATAAGACAATATTCTATTGGATGAATAAATGTCGACCCTCAACTCCTAAGGACCGGAGTTGACCAATTTAATGGACTCTTGTCCATGAAACTGATATATATTATTAAAATAAATGAAAGTGACAACATGTCACAATCTTATTTCCTATAAGTAGAATAATTTAAATATAGTGATTAATATGACATAACATTAACAAAAAATTGTCTCTATAAATATAATGATATTATCTACATCAAGGTAATATATTTAGAATTTTTTTACATTAAATAATTACCTTAAATTCTTATACAATGTTGATGCAAAAATGATATAATTGTTGAAAAATCTATAAAAAAATCTTAAATAAAAAAATAAAAACCAATAATAGACGATTTTTTTGACCAAATATTTTTGGTAGAGTATATCTCGACTATAATCATCTAAGGGTTGAGTTATTGACAATTTAAATCCATATGGAAATGATTATGATAATATGTTATTCAAAGTGATGTTAAAGTTGTCACATTCATGTTTTAATACATATATAATTTTTATTATAGGTTTTTTGGGAAAATATTAGAATATAAGTATTATTATGAAATATATTATATTAATATTCATTATAATTTTTTTAATTATTAATCCAAAAAATGTTTATTAAATAGTTACACAAAAATTGTTGTTGTAATTATTTTATTAAGGAAAATATGAACTAAATATTATTAAAAATATTTAAATATATATAATTTGAGGTAAGTAATATGTAAAATGAATTTAATATATGAAACAAAGCCCTTTTGGATAAAAAATATTTCGTTTTGGGGTAAAATATTATCCTGATATTTGGTACAAGAATAGTTTCAAAATTGACCCTATTGATATTTTTTCAAAATATTTTTTAGTTAAATTGTTTAAAAATCATATGATATTTTAAAAAATATAAAATAATTATGATATGTTCTAAATTGAAATAATAGTTTAATTTATATTCTTATTTATATCACATATTTAGAATTCATACTATTATAATACTGAACAATTCTTTACCTTAGAAAAAATAAAAATAAAATAACAAAAACTAAATTGAAATGATATGGTCTAAATTGACATAAACACTTTCCTAAAAATTATTGTTCGATGAGATTATAAACATATATTATATAAAAATTGAAACTATGAAATTTTTTTGGTTTTTATGGGGTTTGAATTTATTTCAAATTTATATTTTGGAGATACCAAAAGTGTCTGTCACCTCAATTATAAAAGAGAACCTCATCCCTCACCTCATAAATCCACCACGATCCTTCAAGCTCAGCTATAAAATGCTCATTTCCCTTATAAACGTCCCTAGTAACATTATATATGTTCTGGACATCTTAAAATTATAACTCTTGTGCATTTTAGAGAAGATTTAGAGGGATCACGTCGAAGAAGAGGCAATCTCTTAGACCAATTCTTTCAAATTATTTCTTCTTCTACATAATGTTCATTAGTTGTTACCTTTATTAAGTAATAATTATAGTATAAATTATATACATATATGTTTTTATGTTTATTTAACAACCATATTCCACTATCTATCAATCCTATAAAAAATAAAATCACCACGCGTGTGTACATACAGCTTTCTGTTTCCTTGTCATGGTATAATCTGTTTTTCACAACCATCTTACATAGATGGATATAATGACATAAATAATATCTATATATTATTATTATAATATTGTATATATTAGGGAACAAAATATATACCATCCACTTCAATACCCTGTCACAATTATTGGAATGATATCATCGCTCGTGCATACATAAAAACTACCATCTCCATGATGTGATGCTATACTTTCTACATGATATTAATTAAATAATTATTATATAAATAAATGGAATGAATTAATATGATATATATTATAATAATATCATTCTTTAAATGATATATCCACATCCTAATAATTGGTAAAAGTACTCATTTGAAAAAAATGCGTAAGAAAATAAACAATATAAAATTAGATGGACAGGTAAAAATATTACTGAAAAACAGTTGATAATATATGATATCATAAAAATAGAAATGATTATTAAATAAGTTAATAACATTATATATACAATTATACATGAGGTTCAGATATGTATAAAGGAAATGAGACCTAATGTAACAAATTATTTTTTTCTCACTTTTATTTCTACGGGACATATACCTTATACACCATGTATTTCTTTTGTGTGGTGTTTATGTTTATCAGGAATGTTTTTATGATTTTTATTATAGATTTTATGATATCTTAATATCCATATAATTTTTTTATGAGGAATATGATTTGAATGAATAGAAATTTGAAAGGGATAATTTCAAAATCACTTTTTTATCTTATATTATGTATACATGAGTATTTACAGGGGTATATTTATCATCCACATTTTTTAAATATTTATTATAAATTATTATTATACTAATTTTTAATTTCAATTTTCCACATTGGTGAATTTTTATGAAACAATATGAATGAATTTTTTTTGTTCTCATTAGGAGGTACATTTTTTCATTCAAACAAAAGTTTGAGAGAATGTTTTATATTAACTTCTAGAACATGCTCAGATTTTCACACTTTGATAATGCCTTATTTAAATGAACCATAAATTAAAATATGTCATGTTTATTTTCAAATTTTTTTTTTAAAAATTGTGTGAAATTTTGAGAAAAGAGAATTTTATTTTCCTTAGGAAATAATTTAAGGTGTTTTATCAAAACTATTTTCCATCTAAGATGACTTTTTTTAAATAGTGTTATGTTTTTATCCCAATTATCACTATGTTTTGATTGCGATTACTATGGAATTATATTTATGAAATACATTTGTTTTAAATGGATTATGTTATGATGAAATGATATTTAACAAATCCATTTTGTTCCTTGGGTTATGCATTGATGAATGATTTTTGTTTTTGTGGCACACATAAGAATGATTACACTTTGAGATGGGTGGGACCTATATCTACCTCCAATTCTTTGGGTAATGATTTATTTATCATGAGATAGAAATGGATTGAATGAAAAATTATCTAGGTTCTATAATATAGGGCTATAATTATAAATGATCCTAGCTCAGTAATACATGGTTGGAACATGGTTTATAATTAATTTATGATCTATGACTAATGTTTTATATGCATATGTTTTTCCAAAATTCCATGTTTTATTCTAATGTTGTTTCCTCATTGTTTATAATTCATTTATGATTTTTGACTTATGAACTGCCACTTTTTATTTCCAGAATCACTATTTTATAATATGTGGTATGGTTTTCAAAAGATATGTAAATGTTTTTACTTTCTTAAGTTCTTGTTTTATTGGATATTTTCCTTGTTTACTGATACTGAACATTTAAGGTCACCCATTTTTTGTTTTCCTTTCCCTAGTGTATAAAGAATGGTTTTAGTTAATAAAACTAAAGGGGAAGAACTTTAGGGGAGATATTGAAGATCATTCACAATTCTAGGTGAATGTGTTCTTAGTATCCAATGGAAAAAAACTAATACAATCATTGGGTATCTATTTTGATCATGTATTATGCATTTTGAAAAATTAATGTAATCTCCATGTTTGTCAAGCTTGGGTATTTACAATGTGGAAACTTGGCTCAAGGCACCGGTTTAGTGGATTTTACATCCGGGACATTACAAAGGTGTTCTTTTCTATGGTATTACTATTTGGGATGGTAGAAATTAATTTAGGAAGTCTCAAGACATAGAAATGAAATCGTTCTTGGGATTACCTAACCCATGTATTAGAGAAAACCCAAGTGTCTAAAGTGGAAAATTGTTGATCTTGATACAATTTGTCATAGTTGATTGATATTTCAACATTGGGTGATGAATGTTTTGTGTGATGTGACTATTTTATGATATTTTCCTTAGGGATGGAAAGACATCAGGGTGTGTATTCATTCATAATTGTAGGAATCTAGGGCTCTAGGTGGAATGCATCCTGATAGGAACAAATGGGATGGGCAGGTGTGACATGAAGGGTATGAATCATTTTACTTTCATTAGGATTTTATGAAAATGTTTTATAATAAAGACAATGGAAATGGTTAAATGGAATGAATGGTTGAAGAATAGTGTGTTTAATTAAACTTTATAAATGGGTTAATTTTTTTAGTTGGGATTAATTGTAAGGATAAAATTGTGCCTGAAAGAGAAATATTCACATTGTGATGGAAAGATGGTTAATGAATTAATCTTATTGAAGATTGTAAAATTTTTATAATATTGGTTATAATATGTTTTAGGATTGGACAGATTCCTAAATGGGGATGAATTGTGTTGTGAAAGTAGATATATTTTAAAAGTTGGTGACTAATTAATGACAAGTATCTATGATTTTTGGTTTACCAATTGTTCACCATGACCGAAAATAGAAATGGATGAGGGTATTATTTGATATGTGAGCACGTCTGTTGGGACACAGAATGTGGAGTGGGTTTATTATGGTAGGTAGTGTATTTTACATTGATGTTTACACTAATTGGACATTTCTTTAAAAGTTTTTTGGTGAATTTTTTTCAAATATGAATATGAATAGGTAGGGATTTTTTAAAGGTTGGGAAAATAGAACTTTCTAATGTGAAAAACCAAGGTTTCTCAAAATGGTGATGTCAATTACAAGATAATGTATAAATATGGAACCCTCTATCAAAAATGGTATTGATTACTCTTTATGATATTTATATACCACTTTGTATGGGTGATTTTTTTAGTGAGAGTGCCCAAGGATGAGACCAGGATTATATATTTATGATTTTGATGTGTCTTGTTGTGAGGAGAAAGGGGGTGATCATTGTTATGGATTTAGTTAGTATATGACCTCAAATTTTTGAGATGTTTATTGATATTTTGAAAGTGGTAATCGATTTGGGTTATATGATGGACTTATGAATGAGTGTCATGGTTATAAAATAAATATTGATTAGATTTTTTATTGTGGGTGTAGTGAACAAAGTGGATTCAGACCATGCATTTTGTGTTTAGGAATCTAGGGTGTGGTTTTAGATCATGGTGTCAATGTATTGAGTATTCTTGGTGTGAAACCTAGAGTAAATGGTTGTTTATTTCACTAGGAACAATGTGTATCTGAAAAGGGTAAAAGTGATGCATGTGATCAATGGGTTATTTGATTCTTGATTCATGTGGATTAGATGGAGGGAAAGTAGCTTTTTCATTTCATGACTATTGTTTAGGAATTTAATATTCTTCAACCTTATAGGTTACCTATAATAGAATTATGAAAAAATTTCAGGTTATTTTTGGTGTGTATTGTTCATGTGGATGTGCTGGACTTTGGGTAGAGGAACACATAGAGAGTTTCATAGTGTGGGTTGGGCAAAGAGGGAAAATTCGGAAGGTTGCTGGTATTGGTGATGCAACATGATATGAGGTTATGCATATATAGTTTTGGGAAATTTATGGTAGATTCATGGCAGGTTAGCTTAATATTGAAGGTGTATTCAGATATGAATCACATGTCATTTCATCAGTGGTGGATTCAAATCATGGGAAATGTCAGCAAGATTTTTTGTAAATTTACATGGTTATGCCATTGTTTCTTTCACAAGGAATCACCTAAGTGCTGGTAGAGGTTGTAATGTTTATTTTGAAGGACTAGATAATTTCTGTTTTTCCCCGTATGTTTGGATGATGATTAGTGGAGGCATCATGGTTCATTTCAGGAAGATGAGACATGGGTGACTAAAACATGGTTTGATTATTCCTTATGAAGGAGATTCCTAAGTTGGGGATGGTATGTGGTTGTTCATTCTCATAATAAAATTGTTTTTGATGGATAAAATGTGTAGAAATTACATGAGTGTGTTGGGGTGGATTAAAAAGGTTGTATTGTTAGATGAATAAGCGTGCATTGGATTGGGTCTGGTGATGTTATTATTATAGGATCTAAAACATGTATTAGATTGTGGTCATATGATGGTGTAAGAAATTTAGGGATCTGACGAGGCTTAGATGTAAGAATTATTTATAAAGGCATGAATCCATTTGAGATGGGTGGAATGGTGGCTCAGAATAAGCATCATATATTCTATATGAAACCAAATTAGGTAGCATGACTATGTGAGAGACCGTGGATTTTGATTAGTGTGGTGTGTCACAGTGTTTAGTTATTAGCTTCCCGAGTCATACTGAAAGGGCTCGAGTGGTGTGTTGAAAGTAGTTCCAAAGGAATCGTTGGTTCCTGGCTATTCAGAATATGGTTGTAGACCAGTGGTGAGTCATTTTTGGAAATCCCACCTCAATGGTTGGGGCTAATTGCTAATGATATGTGTACTTGAATGGAAGCTTAAATTCTTGGTAAGTCATGGTGTCCCATTGTGGCAGGTGACATCTTTGATGGATAAGTTGTGTTGTTTTTCTTCAACAACTTGTTAACATAATTTTAGCAAATTCCAATCATGACACCTATCTTGAAACTAGGTTGAGTTTGTAGAGAAAACTCTAGATTTGGAAAAAGATACTTGAATGTGTTTTGGTTGGATGTGGTACATCATGGAGTTTACGCTCAAGGGGTTAAATATTTGGAGATGGATAGTGGAATGTATACTATCGATAGTTTATAATCGAGGTCCTTGGAATGTTCCTAGTGTTGATGAATGTTGTAAGTTCTATTCTTGGATGTTGGTAATGAGTATTAGGTAGTGTTTGTTTCATCTTTTTATGAGAAGATAGATGACCACATCCAAGACTTGGTTGTTCATCTTATGATCTAAGCATTAACTATAGTGGATGGAATTCCTTTAGGAAAGTGATATTAATGAAACTCCTAAGGTGGGGAGTGATACATGAGTCTGGAATGAGTGTAGTAGAGTTTTAGGTTGATGTAATGGGAAGGGGGTACCAATGAGGACTTCTGGCATTCACATTGGGTTATTCATAATAGGAAAGGTGGGTGTTGGATGTGGTGGGTGAATGAGACAAGAATTGGATTTGGGCTTTAGGTGCATCCAAAAGAAATTTGAGATTACTCTATTAAAATATTTGAAGGGCGTGTTAATGATTTTAAGTAGTTTTTTCTAAAGGGTGGTTGGGTTCTATAACATCATCATATTTGGAAATGCATTCTGGTAGGTGTGATTGTTTGACCAGAGAGTGTCCTTGGGCATAGAGTAATCATAGTCAGGTGAGGTAATGATGTTCCAATAGTGAAGTTAAGAATTTCAAAATCAGTCATCTAGGGATATCTCTACTTGTAAATGAGAAAGGGATAAATGTGTTGAGTCATATACCACCATCGATGGGTCTATTTGAGAAAAAAATGTTCAATTTTGGAAATGAGTTTTGAGAAAGGACCTCGCAATGACCCGAACTATTATAAATTAAATTACCCTTTAATTTATATTAAACATCTTATTATTATAATATAGTTATATAAAAAACATTCACTTATTAGGTCTTATTTTTTTTTTCTTTTTTTAAAGATCATTATGTATCATTAATGTTCAACAATTTTCAAAAGATTAGTATAAATATAGGGTTTTAAAAAATCCAATTTTCACAGCTAATGGATGTGATCGCCTCAAGCATTAGGATCATACCCTATGAAGCCCATTTATCGAAGCTTCTTAGTGAGATAACCTTTTTGGGATTCTACCTTGACCAAGCCCAATCTGAGATACAATTACTTAAGAATGAGTGAAACTGTTTATTGGAATAGTTCAAGTTCAACAAGATCAAATCCCAAACTGTGTTCATAAAACCACCCTATGAATGTCCCACCAACACACACTATACTCTTCGAGTGTTTTTTGGTTTATTAAAGGGATATATATCAAGAAACTAGAAATATTATTATGTACATTATTTTTTATACAATAATAAATATATTTTCATCATATTATTGTTACTTTGTATTTTTTTATTGATATTTTTTAGGTAACATTAAAATTCAATTAAATAATTTTTTTTGAAGTTAATTTATTTTTAAAATAAATAATATTTTATTAAATTATTATGAATAAATACTTTTTGTTAAATATAAATTTTCATATGATTTTTCTGAATTCAATAAAAAAGTTATAATGGTTGAAAAAGGTTATTTTCAAAATACATATTGTTTCCAATAAATATTAGTTTTTTATATTAAAAGTCAAAATTAAAATATTTTGAAAATTAGTTACATAAAATGGATATTAATATTGGAATCAAAATGTTAAAATTATCCAATAGTAATTTTTTCAAAATTTTCTGAGACATACGAATTTTCCAATAAATATTTAATACTGTATAAATTTACTTTTTGTTTTATGGCATCCCAATGATACAAAAGTAGTGTACTAATTAATATAAACATGATCCATGAATAAATATATGTTTTATCTTTAATATAATGTGATTTTATGTTTATTTTATTTAATTTGTAAAGCCGTTATGAATCCTACATGACATATAATATATTTTAATATTTTAAAATCATTTATTTAAGAGTGTGACTCACCTCCACATCACCAAGGGTAATATTTTAATAAGTTATACCCTGGGAATTCTAAAATAATAAAAACCACTTCCCTTTGGTAGAAACTATGTGAAAAACCATGGGATGGTTTTTGGTTTTGGATATTTTATTATCTAGAATCCAAAAAAAATAATGTAATCCCCATCATTTCCTATATGAACACAACCTAGCCCCCATTGCACTAAACTCAAATTCATGGAGAAAGTCGAAACTCTTACCTACACTACCTATAGCCCTCATATAGTGCCAAAAAGATTCATGAATCCCCACCCAATCCTTTGGAGTCACACACTCAAGTATGGGATCTTCAACTTTCGTATTTTTCCAAAAACTCCTTTTATGAAATGTATTTAACATTTCATTTTATTAAAATTGTATATGATATTGAATATTACCCTTAAATTAATTTTTTTAATAATTAATATATATTCATTTCACTCTTATTATGCTTCTGTGGATCCCCTATGTAAACCTGATTCCAAGATGATATTTTGTAAGGATTATTTTCTTTATTCGCGTTTCTTCAATACCTTATGCCCTATTTTTCAAAATTTATAATGTTGTTATATAAATATTCATGTACATATTAATTACAAATTCAGTTGCAAATAATTATAGACCCCTTTCTCTTTCAAAAATCTTTTTTATAGATTTTTATATAAATCTGTTTTGTTGATGAAATTTCCCAATGATTTTCCATGCTAAAATAACTAAGTAGTCGACACCATAGCCATTTTTATATCAAGGGTTTTCAACTTTATGAAAATATAATTAATGATTGTGGAATTATATTTATTTTTTTCACTTTCCTTGATATTGGAATAAACTAATATGATGAATTAATCCATATTGTATGATCTATGTGGCACACTTTAACATGAGAATGAAATGATTTTGATGGGTTTACCCAAATATAACTCCAACAAATTAGGTATTGTTTAGTTTCATGATACAAAATGTTGGGGCATGTGTGTACCTTATTACATTATGGTACTTTTTCCACTATGAATTCATGGTGGTTTAGCCTTGAACTATGTTTATTATTCAGTGTTTTATGTTTTTACATATTTTCCATTTATGATTACCATGCTATATCGTGCCTCATTATTCATTTTCTGTTCATTCCTCATTGATATTCTTGTTGTATAACATGTATAACTTATTACTTTATTATTCAGTTCACTACTGGAAAGGGGAGTTTTCCCAACACTTGTATACCAATGGTTCAATGGAACCGTTGGCATATGTTGTCTTTCCCAACGGTTTATATAAACTATTGGGAAAGACATTGAAGAACTTAATTTTCCCAACGGTTTCATAAAACCGTTGGGAAAGATTGGGTTTTCCTTAGTTTTCCCAACGGTTTTATAAAACCTTTGGGAAAGATTGGTTTTTCCCAAAAGTTTTTAAGAACCGTTGGAAAAAAAGCCCCAAATACCAAAATGCAGGTAGAGGCCTCCCCATGATTCCAGAAGCCTTCCGCTCGTCTCCTCTCATCTCCTGGAGCGATTCCTTGGCAGAAGGACTTCCCAATACCCACATCTTCCATAGGATCAGCACCTACCAGGTTAGACTCCTTCTATATTTTATCAGGGATATAGTTCCACCTCTTATAAATCATATCCTTCTATTCTCGATTTCGTTATTCCCAATTTTTAGGGTTTTTGTAAAATTTTATGATTGTTCCACGAATTGTGTACTCAAATCCCTATATCGGTGTATGTCCAATTAATGTTTTCATTACACATTTACATTTATAAGGGCATGGTGTCTCTTTATTGTGTTCTAATTTTGAATTTTCATAGTTTTTTTAATCTACTTCAAATATTATAGCTTCATGTATAGGAACTAATAAAAAATTGTTTGTAACATTTATTGATATTATTTCATGAAAATCACTCCTTTCATTAAGATCATTCCAAACATGAAGATCTTGTTCATCTTAATTTTTGTACACTATGTGTTTTACATAAAAAGTATGTATCATGTTTCTATCAAAATCTATATATATATAAAATGACACACTGTTCACTTATCCTTTTCACAATAGAACATATGGAGTATCTTCTTGAACTTTGCCAAATAGTATGTGGTCCCTAATTAGTACTTCTTACTTATTCATGAAACTATTTCACAGAATGTCAAATTCGCAATATTAGTGAATATTAGTTTTTCTAATATAACCATTAATCATTCTGCCTTCGACATCGTACATGTGTTATTAAATCACCTTTTTAAAACATAATGACCATTTTCACTGATTTGGGGTTCCTCAAAATGCTTGGGAAAATCCGAAAAATGCATGTACTGAATTGTATTTCTCATATGGTTTCATGGATAAAAGTTCATCTCGAAAATCATGACTGTGTGGTTCAAATATCACGAGGACCATGAGATTATTATTCTTCACACAAATGAAGTTTTTTTCTACAACTATGTGTTTTTGTTTTCACTTTTGATTTGGCCGAAAGGGGAGCTTTGTGGTCATTAATCATGGTTGTGGGTGGTCATTTATGATGTAAGATAGTATAAATTCCTTTTACTTGATATATCCAATATTATTATTGATTTATGTTCAATTTTATTATCTTTAACTAGTGATGTTATTTAATAAGTTGTTATTAATGGTTGTAATAATGACCATATGGTATAAGGGTTCATATGGTGTGTATAAGGGTTCACGTGGTGTGTATAACGATTGACATGGTATCAGTGAACTCAATTCATTAATTTAAGCCCTCATTCTCACTAGCATGTAAGAAATTGAGTGAGTCAACTCATCCTCACATGATTTCTTACCTTAGATAGTGTCCAACATATGGAATACGAGCTTTTGAATTCATCAGTTAACCAGTATCATATATTCCATTTCCCCCAAGTTGACTGTACTAATATAACTTTAGGGTCAACTAAATATGGTTCTCATTGTACGTTGTATATTATGTGTCCTTCTTGGCCAATACTCACTTTTATGAGGGTGGTGTTCTTTTCACTACATCGACTAGAAACTTCTTCCTTTATCATTTACTTAAATGTATTTTCTATTAAAGTTCAATCCTATTGAATTGTTTATGACAAAATGACTTATATAAATTCTTTTTACAGAATGGACAGAAGTTGGATGTATGAAACCGATCGGATCTCAAGAGATTTTCAAAACAATTTGGAGAGCTTTATAGATTTTTCATTTCACAATGCTTCAGATAGCGGTCACATACACTACCCATGTTCCAATTGTGTTGGTAGACCTTGGTTGAGCTGTGAAGAAGTCAGCTACCACATAACCAAAAATGGTTTTCAAGCAAACTACTTTGTGTGGTATCACAATGGGGAGAAAATGAAATCTCAAATTGGTGATGATCGAAATGAAAGGACTGGAATGGAGAATTTGTTAGATGGTCGGTATCTATTTATTCATCGTCATGAAAAAGAAAGGATTTCAATTCAAGAAGACTTCGATATGAGGACAGCTGATGCATCTAGTGAAAATGATGATATTGATAGGGTGAAAAAATTGAATGATGCTGCCACGACTCCAGTATATCGACAATGCGATAAAATAAAAAAGATGGAATTTTTAATCCGATTGTTTCATGGGAAAATTATGTATGGAATTTCTAATACACCAATCGATTACATTCTTACCCTCTTGAAGGATTTACTTCCAGATGATGTAGATATTCCCTCTAACCACTATATGGCATAGAAGTTAGTTGAGGAACTTGGATTTTCAAGAAACAAATTTCATGTTTACCCGAAATATTGCAGTTTATTCTGGGAGGAAAACGCTGAACGAAATGATTGTATAAAATGTGGCACATCCTGCTGGAAGTCAAAATCTAATGGAACACCATCCCGCGTTCCACAAAAAGTAATGTGGAACTTTGCATTGATCCCCAGACTTCAGAATCTTTTTATGTCTGATGACATATCAATAAAAATGAGATGGCATGATACCGAGAGAAAGAAGACTAATGATGAGTTGGTTCATCTTGCAGATGGATTTGCATGGAAGAGATTTGATGCTCGACATCCTGATTTTGCAGCTGACGTGCGTAATGTGAGGCTGGTTCTTTCATGCGACTGTTTTAATCCATTTGGGCTGATGCTTACTTCGCACAACACATGGCCAGTTTTTATACACATTTATAATCTTACCCCATCATTGTGTATGAAAAAACCTTTCACTTTCATGAGTATACTCATATCTGGTCCTTCTGATCCTGGCATTGATATTGATGTATACATGCAACCTTTAATAAAAGAGTTGAAACTTCTTTGGGATGTGGGTGTGCACACATACGATGCATGTTCGAAAGACATATTTCAGATGCGTGATGCGCTTATGTGGACGATCAATGATTTTCCGGATTATGCAATGATGTCTAGATGGATCCTGAAGGGAAAACTGTCATGTCTAGTTTTTATGAAGAATACACGATCCTGAAGACTGAAACATCACTATAGTTTCTGTTTTATGGGACATCGACGATTCTTGTCAAAGGATCATCCATATAGAATGAATCGTCGAAGATTTGATAATACCATAGAGACCGATGATCCACATCAGCGTATGTCTGGAACTGACGTGCTTAATGAATTTAAAGATTTCAGTTTTTCATTCGGGAAGGGTCAAATGAAATCTGGAAAGAGAAAGAATGTTTCCACTGAAACCTATTACAATTAGAGGAAGAAGAGTATTTTTTTGATTTGCCTTATTAGTCAACCAATTTGTTACGTCATTTCTTAGACGTAATGCATATTGAAAAGAATATATGTGAAATGTTGCTTTCGGTTCTTCTAAATGTCAAGGGGAAGACAAAAGATGATTTACGATCTCGGTGTGACTTGGTGGATTGGGGCATCAGACCAGAATTGCATCCTGTGCGTATCAGTGAAAATTTATTGCAACTTCCATGTGCTTCTTATGTGATGACACCTACGAAAAAAACAATTTCTAGAAGTATTATAGACTGTTAGAGTTCCTGATGACTATTCAAGAAACATATCTAAACGGGTCAACAGAAGAGAGTTGAAGCTAAAATCTTTGAAGACTAATGATTATCACGTTCTACTGCATGAGTTGCTTTCAATAGAAATCCTTCATCTTTTGTTCAATAATGTAAGGGTGGCTGTTATTCGGTTGTGCCATGTTTTTAGAGATCTTTGTGCTAAGAAGTTGTCCAAGTCTTTCTTGCAAAAATGTTGACAGATGCCCCATTAATTTTGTGTGAGTTGGATAAAATATTTCCTCCATCATTTTTCACATGCATGCTGCATCTGACTGTCCATATTCCCACTAAAATACTTCTCAGAGGACCTGTTTGTTTTCGTTGGATGTATCCAACTGAAAGAAATATGTTCACATTAAAGGCTTATGTCCAAAACAGAAATCATCCCAAAGGTTCTATCGTGAACCGTTACTTGGCTCAAGAATGTATGGATTTCTGCTCGATGTATTTGTCTGATCTTACTACAAGATTGAACAGACCAATGAGAAATGAAGAAGAACAGTATGAGCAAATTGAACCCAGTTTTCCTTCACTTCCTCAAACAGGAGGAATTCCTGGATCATATACATTGAAGACATTAAGCCATGAAGAGCGGGAGATGGCACATCGCACAGTTTTGTTCAACTGTGATTTGTTCGATGACTATATCAGGTAACTAAATTGATTATGTATATCTTACTTATATATTTGTTAAAATATTAATATTTTTTATCTAAAGGGAACATAAAACAATGATAAATAGGAATCATCGTTCTTTATCTTTGAGAAGGAGAGATACTTTGCATAGCGAAGAGTTTTCTGCTTGGTTAAAATTGAAGGTATAAGAATATTAATGTTTAAAATAATTATATCAATATTTAATTAAGTTTAATAGCCATTTATATTGCAGGTATTGAGTTTGTCTACTGACTCTGTCTCTGAGGAAATAAGAGCTTTGGCTTTTGGTCCTATTACCGTGGTTTGTGACTATAAATCAATTGTTATCAATGGGTACAAATTTATTGTCACTGAACGAGCAAAGAACATGAGAACACAACCTGATGGTGTTATGGTTACTGCCACAACATATTGTTATGCCAGTGCATCAGATAGTAGACCACGATTTGAAAATGTGGTTTATTATGGAGTTATTGAGAAAATAATAATATTGGATTATTACTCTCATGGACGAGTCACAATGATGAAATGCCATTGGTTTGATTCGATGACGATACATGGAACATTTATTGATGATTGTGGATTTTGAGTAATTAATATGACTCACACTCTTGCTACCGAAGAACCATATGTGTTGGCATCAATGGATAAACACGTTTTTTATGTCAAAGACCAACTTCGACCTGAATTTGGTGTCATAGTTGAAGTCATTCCAAGACATATTTATGATGATGGTGATGATGGAATTGACACTGTCCCTAGTTCCATTGGAACCAATCCATTTATTTCATTTGATGACTCAAATAGCTCAATTGTCAGAGTTGATTGTGAACCTGAAGTTGTGGTTGAAAATATATAGAATCATTCATCCATGTTCTCAATTCTTTTGGATTACCTCTAGTTGGGTTGTTAAGGTTGGTAATATTAAAATTGATTTAGTATTGATCACAAATATGTTTTAGCTAACTTGACCGTTATGTAAATTTTCAATGTTTATTGGTTGTAGTTTTATTTTAATTGCATTTTCTAATTTGGAATTGAACTGTATTTAAACATAGTCAAACAATATTTCTAACTTGGTGAACATTAAAACTTGTATGATTTATTAAATCCATTCAAGTTCTTCTAAAACAATTGATAGCTGACTTGACCGTTATGTGAATTTTCAATGTTTACTGGTTGCAGTTTTATTTGAATTGAATTTTCTAATTTAGAATTGAACTGTATTCAAACATAGTCAAACAATATTTCTAACTTGGTGAACATTACAACTTGTATGATTTATTAAATCCATTCAAGCTCTTCTAAAACAATTGATAGCTTAATTGACCATTATGTGAATTTATAATGTTTATTGGTTGTAGTTTTATTTGAATTGCATTTTCTAATTTGGAATTGAACTGTATTCAAACATAGTCAAACAATATTTCTAACTTATTGAACATTAAAACTTGTATGATTTATTAAATCCATTCAAGCACTTCTAAAACAATTGATAGCTAAATTACCAATGAATCCCCCTATTCCCTCATATATTTAGTTTTTTGGGTTACACATTAGTTTTATTTTTCTAATTAATTACATATTTGTTTTCAAAATGTAGGAAATGAAGCCAATTGAAGAGAGACGAAGGAAAAAAATGACGGATAACAATCGTCGAATGGGGGAGTTGGGAATTCCACCATTAGTGCCTATAGTGAGTACTTTATTTCAAATTGATATATTTAAAGAATATATAATGTCATGTGATTAATATTTTTGTAAACATTTTTGTAGGATACACCTATATGTCGACAATTATTCGACGAGGAGCCTAGTACTGGTCCTAGTACTCAGGTCGGTGGTACGAGGAGGGTTCGTACCAGAGGTGGACGAGCAGCTGCGCGTACCCGACTAGACCCTGCCCCTCCCACTGACATGTCATCCTTCCCACATTCTGATCCCGGTGTGTCGTTAGAGACACATGGGATATTTAGGCCTCCCATGTTTTTGCTACCTTCTGTATCTTCTGGCCCATCATTTTCACATCCCATGATGATTCCCACTCCCCAGTCAGCATCCGGTCAGACAACTGTCCCATCTTCTTTTCCTTCTACTTCTATCTCTCCGAGCTTCTATATTCCATCGTCTTCGACTCCTGTTCCACCACAGGGTGTTCCATCAGTTTCTGTGGATCCAACGACACTCAGCGATCAGAGATAAATAGTTATATTTATAGAACCCTAACAAATTTTTATAGAAATATTTATTTTCATTATAACATGTTTTGATAAAATATTTGTTTTTCTTTCATGACAGATACATCTACTGACAGGAGGCATGGGCGGGGGCGTACACGCATGCGTTCGGAGTGGAACCACCGCACATAGGTTATGGTGGATTATAATGAAGACAACCAAATGGTTGAGAAAACAGGGCAGCAATGTCGGAGTTTTTTGGCGACGCTTTCCAAATACTCCGACATCATTCCCGTCAGCCCGCTATCGTGGAGACATTTTCCACAAGAGGTGAAGGATAGAGCTTGGGCAGAGATACGGGTAAAAAAATCAGTTCTATTTAATTCCATGAATTATTTTTTTATTTATATGAATTAATATTTTTATTTCAGCATCGATTTAATTTTCCCGATGGTGACGGTGCACGATCAGAACGTCTAAAGGATTTAGGCGAGCTTTGGAGAGCCTACAAGCTTGAGTTGTATATTGGCTGGGTTGCTAGAGTTGGGACTGAGTTAGAGGTGGTATAACGACCCGTACATTACATACATTGTTATTACTTCAAAATTGAAGCATACTTATTACAACATATGACAAAACCATGAAAGGACCGTATAGGTATAGTGTCTTTAGAAACTGGGAAACATAAACAACTGGTTCATAAAGCGTATACATTGTCTTCCATTTATTTCATCATATCTATAGTCCCTTTTGGTATATCTTACTTAATAAGCTTCTTCCTGACCTGGGGAAAGAAAAAATACAAAAGGGTTAGCTCAAATGCTCAGTAAGGGTAAACAAAAGAAATATCAATCACATCATATTCATAAGAACATAACATTTTGGAAATCTTAACCTGCAAAAGAGGGCATAATTTCATAACATGGGATAAATCATAGTAGTGAAATGAAATCCCAATAATCATAACATAAAACATGAAACTTTTTGGCATACAAACATAATCATAGAGAATCATTTCTTATTAGTCAAGACTCATTGCCAAGACTATCTTAGTGGACAAAGTCCATTTCTGAACTGAGTTCACTCCTCGTTTCAGTCCTGTTCCACTGAACCGGTTTAACCTGCCATTCCAGCCATGTCTATCTCATGAGATATAAAATCTTTACCCAATGCATTGGAGGGAGATATAGGTCCCACCCATCTCATAATGATACCATTCTTATGTGTGCCACAAAATCATAAATCATACATCATTGCATAACCCATGTAATAAAAAATGGGATTCTTAAACAACATGACATCATAAAACCATTCATATAAGATAAAGTAATTCATAAAAATAATTCCATCACAATATAATCAAATCAATGTAATAATCGGGATAGAAACAAAACCCTATATTATCTTAGATGGAAAATAATTTGGATAAAACACTTGAACTTCATTCTTGAGGAAAATATCCTTTATACTTCAAAAACATTTTCCTTTATTAACATGTCTTACAATTTTAAACTAAAAGAAGTTGATTAAAAATAAACTATAAAACTTGTAAAGGAAGCTTCTTGGAAATAATTTTTTAAAAATCCATTCATGTCGTATAAGTTAAAAAAATATTCTTCTCATACTTTTGTCGGAAAAGTCAAAAAGTACCTCGTACGGAAAAATGACAAAAGATTCATTTCATATCCCTTACTAAAAACTCACCGAAGGGTAAAATTGGATATAAAAAATTTTAGGTGGATGGAAACAATATTGAATATTTAGGAAACATGGATGTTTATGATAAAATACACCCCAGTAAACACCAACCTATAAACAATCTCGGATAAAATGAGATTGTGATATTTTCCCTTACCTTAGGTCCGATTTGCTTCGTAAGTGTCCGAACCTCCTGTATAATGATTTAAATAATGTTATTTACTTATTACAGAATCATACATATTGTTATGATATCATATATGGTCATATTCTTAGCTTCTTATTAGTAATATTTCATTACTACTTTTTATTCGGGTGTTTATTACTTTTTGTTCCTATGCGTGTTTGTCGAATAAATTCTTATTCTTCTCTTTACGTTATAGATACCTCATTTCCAGAATGTTATTAGTGTAATATATATCATAATAATTCATTCAATTCATTTATATAATCATTATGCAATGAAGATCATGTAGAACGAATCGCATCACATCGTGGAGACGGTATTCCGTACGTACGCACGAGCGATGATATCATTCCCATGATCGTGGAATTGTATTGGAGTGTATGTATACTATTTCAGAATCAATAACACTTTAAAATAATCATATATATTCATTACTTTCACCCTTATACCCATCCAAGTAAGGTGGTGGTGGAAAATAGATTACACCACGGCGTGGAGACGGTATTGCGTACGTACGCACGTGCGGTGATTTCATTTTCCGTAGGATGGATAAGAGGTGAAATAGGCTTGTTTCATATTTATAATAACATATCAGTATATGAGTGATACTGATGTTATTACCTCATAATTAAACAACTAAAGAAGAGGGAGTAGAAGAAGAATGGAACTTGAAGAAAACGGTAGAAGGTATTACCTCTTTCTCGAAGTGCCTCCTTTAAACTTTCTCTTAAGACACTAGAGTTGGTCTTTTGATAAGACCAGTACCTCTAGTAGGTTTCTAAGGAAGTGGGAAAGTGAAATGGGCAGGGGTTGCTCGAGCTTGAAGGCTCAAATCGGTGTGAGAAATAGAGGGAGGAGGTTCCCTTTTATAATGGAGGAGAGGGGCACCTTTGGAAATATAAGAAATATTAGTTTATATTAAATCCCAACCCCACTTAAAAACTTCCAAAATGACTCATATATGAATATTAGATGAGGTAGGGTTGTAATATCATCAACCAATAAAATTTAGACATGATAGGAATTTATTTTAAACATTATCAACTTGATTTATCCTTATTTATCAATTTAATTTTATTTGTGGTAATGATATTCTAAATTTTAAATTATAAAAAATATTTACATATGTGTTTTGAATTTTCCATAATTTGACACTTTATGAAATTTTAGACCATCTAAATTTTAATTTATAATTTTTAAATATTTTTGTGATATTTAAACAATTTTATAATATGTTATTTTTATAAAATAACAATAGTGTGAATTTTGACACTATTCAATTATTTGAATTTAAATAAAATATATACAGAAGATATGTTCTAAATAAAAGATTTAATATATTCATAAAATGTCATATGTATCTAGAAAATTAGTGTATCACATTAAATAGTTCATATAATATTTATTTTAATATTTTTAAAACAATTTATTTGATATTTTAATTAACAAAATAATTTCAACATCACAATTGTGTCATACTTAATGATAATTATTTAATACCTAAAAATTCTAAATAAATTACTATGATTTACATAATTGTATTATATTTCTGGAGACTATTCATGTTCGAAGTTGCATTAAGTTTATCACCAAATTAAAATTATTATACTTATAAGATTTAAGAAAGTGACATGTTGTCACATTCTTTGGTTTTAATAATAATTAAATTATTTTCATGGAACAAAGTCTATTAAATGAATCTAATCCGACCCTTAGGTGATATGGGTCGACTTTTAGTCATCCAATAGGATTTTGGCAGCTGTTTGGCTAATTTTATAATCTTATATTTACCCTTAATTACCCGATTTACCTTTAACTATGGTAAATAAAATTTACCGTAGTTACTATTCATAATGCCCAAAAATAAAAAGTATCCTATTAACATATTTTGGACCCACTGATTCTGAATATGGAATCCATTTTTCAAAATTAAAAACATATAAGTTTCAGTAGTTAATTTAAAATAAATTCCTTTGTTAAGAAAATGGGTTTTAGAAGTCAAAACATTGCCAAAGATTGAAATGTTTTTACCTATGAATTCAATGTGAAATTAATGCTAATGACATAAATTATATTAAATGGTAAAAATATATTCTATTTATACTTTAAAACCATTCAATATTATAATTTTTCCATATAAATTATCTCAATGAAAAAAGTTGTTTTTAATTAAAAATTAGCGTATTCTTACTATTCATCAAAATATGAAAGTTATCAGAAAAATATCAAATATTTATCCAAAGTAAATTTTTATACCCTGATTCAAAATAAGAATTTTATTTTGTCAAATTGAACTTATAAACATGTAAAAACTAGATTTAATGTGGGTGCGCCATCAAAAGGTGACAAAACTGTATTTTTTGAAAAATATTTCTTTTATCCAAAAAAACTGATTTTGCTTTTATACCTAATTCTAGAAAATGTATAAGTTGAAATAAAAGTTATAAAATTCAAAATTCAATTAGTAATATTCATAATGGCTAGTTTTAATAATATTTTAATAGCATATCATTGTTTAGTAAAACTCTGTATTGCGTACGACACAAGCTATCGAGGAAGGCCGTGGTTGCATGTAAAGCAAGCCAAGCTGGTGTTGTGTGTAGTGAAGGATTCCTTTGATGATTTATATAACATAAAAACAAAATATTTCTCATAAATGTCTCGGGTGTTACATTCTACCCCCTTAAAAGGAACTTCGCCCTCAAAATTCGTCACTTTGTAACAAACAGATGAGGATACCTCTCCCTCATCATATCCTCAAGCTCCCATGTTGCTTCTTCTAATTGGTGGTTCCTCCATAAAACTTTCACCAACTGAGTGGCCTTGTTTTGTAGGAATTTTTTGCTACGATCCAGAATCTCTATCGGCTGTTCTTCATAAGAATGATCTTGCTCCAGCGGTATAACTTCTGAGCTGAGTACATGTGAAGGATCAGGTATGTACTTTCTCAGGAGAGATATATGGAACACATCGTGTACTTGAGAGAGATTCGGTGGAAGCGCCAATCAGTATTCTACCTTGCCAAAACAATCTAGTATTTTGAAAGGACCGATATATCTAGGGCTCAACTTCCCCTTCTTTCCAAATCTCATGACCCTCTTTCAGGGAGATATTCGTAAGAACACTTTATCACCCACTTCAAACTCTAGGTCTTTTCTTCGGTTGTCAGGATAACTTTTCTGTCGACTCTGAGCTGCTCTTATGTGTTGTTGAATAGATCTGACCTTTTCTTCCACTTAATCAACGAGATCAGGTCCTAATAGCTTTCTTTCCCCAACTTCATCCCATCAAGATGTAGTCCTGCATTTCTTTTCATTGAGAGCTCTATAAGGAGCCATATGAATACTAGAGTGAAATCAATTACTATAAGAAAATTCCAACAAAGGTAGGTGTTGATCCCAACCACCTTTGAAATCCATAGAGCAAGCTCTCAACATATCTTCTAGAGTTTGAATTGTTCTCTCAGACTAAACGTCTGTCTGAGGATGTTAAGTGGTGCTGAAACTCAACTCTCTATCCATAGTATACTGAGGACTTCGCCAGAACTTCGAGGTAAATCTCGGATCCCGATCAGATATAATAGAAAGTGGTACTCCATGCAATCTTACCACTTCCTTTACATATTTCCTGGAAATCTGATCCAGATAGAAATCCTCTATAATAGCAATGAAGTGTGCAGACTTTGTAAGACGATCAACTATGACCCAGATAGCATTATTGCCTTTGGATGTTTTAGGAAGTCCTGTGAAAAAGTCCATAGTGATGTTTTCCCATTTCCATTCGGGTATGGGTAATGGTTGTAACATAACCTTAGGCTTCTGTCTCTCAGCTTTAACTTGCTGACAAAACATGCATCGAGAGTCATATTCAGCAACATCTATTTTCATGCCATCCCACCAGAAGTACTCTTTCAGGTCCATATACATCTTCGTGCTTCCAAGATGAATAGAGAATGAAGAACTATGAGGCTCATCCAGCAGCTCCTTCTTTAATTCGGGGATGGGAGGAAAACAAACTTGATTCCTGAACATTATTATCCCATCACAATCGAGGTTGAATTCTGGAACATTTCTCACCTTCTTTTGTAACTCTACATCTTCTTTCTGTGCCTCTTTAATCTTCACATGTATAGATGGTTGGACATTCATTTGAGAAAGATATGATTTTCCCCTTCCATTATAATTCCAAGATCCATCCTTTGTAAATCAATAAATATTGGATCTTTTGTGATCCTCATCATGGATAAACTGGCATGGTCTTGTCGACTTAATGCATCTGCCACCTTGTTTGCTTTCCCAGGGTGGTAATGAATTGAGCAGTCGTAATCCTTAATCAGCTCCAACCGTCTTCTTTGACATATATTCAGCTCCTTTTGTGTGAAAATATACTTTAAACTTTTATGATCAGTATAAATATCACACCTTTCACCATAAAGGTAATGTCTCCAAATCTTTAATGCAAAGATTACCGCAGCTAACTCCAAATCATGAGTTTGGTAATTTTGCTCATGGATTTTCAACTGTCGTGAGCCATAAGCTATCACCATATCATTTTGCATGAGAACACATCCTAACCCCTTCTTGGATGCATCACTGTAGATCACAAACCTTTATCCACTACAAGGAAGTGTGAGTACAGGTGCACTGGATAACCTTCTTTTCAACTCCTTGAAATTCTCTTCACATTCGTCCGTCCACAAGAACTTAACTCCTTTTCGAGTTAACCTGGTGAGTGGATTAGATAATCGTGAAAAATATTTCACAAAACGTCAATAATATCCATCCAAACCAAGAAAACTTCAGATCTCAGTTACTGTTGTTGGTCTCGACCATCTTTCGATAACCTCTGTTTTTGCTGGATCCACAGATATCCCCTCTTTTGAGATTATGTGACCCAAAAATGAAACTTTTTGAATCCAAAATTCACACATGGTGAATTTGGCATAAAGCTTCTCCTTTCTCAGGGTCTTCAATATAATTCTCAAGTGATCTTCATGTTCTTCCTTGCTCTTTGAATAGACAAGAATATCGTCTATAAAGACTACCACAAATTGATCAATATAGTATCTAAGGACTCTATTCATCAGATCCATGAAGATAGAAAGGGAATTAGTATGACCAAATGGAATCACTATAAATTCATATTGTCCATACCTTGTATGGAAAGCCGTATTTGGTATATCCTCCATTTTGACCCTTAATTGATGATACCCTGAACGAAGATCAATCTTGGAAAAGTATTGAGCTCCGCGTAGTTGGTCAAATAGGTCATCAATGCGTGGGAGAGGATATTTTTTCTTGATAGTGATCTTGTTAAGTTCTCGATAAGCAATGCAGAGTCTCATTGATCCATCTTTCTTATTAACAAACATAACAGGTTCTCCCCAAGGTGATGCACTAGGGCGTATGAATCCCTTATCAATATTCTCTTGGAGTTGCTTCTTCAATTCCTGCAACTCAATTGGGGCCATTCTATAAGGTGTCTTTGAAATAGGAAAAGCACCCGGTACGAGTTCTATTGAAAACTCAACTTCACGATTTAGTGTAAGACCCAACAATTCCTCCGGAAAGACGTCATCAAACTCCTGTACAATGGACATATTCTTAATTGTGAGTTTCTCACCAACCATTTGAGATAAATAACCTTCATTAAGTGGAATCAAGACCCATAAGATGGATGAAATTTCCACTAGAAGGTTATGTTCATCCTTGCATCGATAGACGATCATAGATTGATCCGGAATACGAAATGTGGCTTCCCTTCTTTTTAAATTGATATGAGCTCCATATAAAGAAAGCCAATCCATGACAATAATCACGTCAAATTCCACTATAGGAAGGATCACAAGATTTGCAGGAAGCACTTTCCCACAAACTTCAATTGGGGAAGAATTATAAACTTTTGATGCGACTGTTGTGCCATTAGGTGTTGTCACAGCTAACTCAACATCTAATTGTTGAGGTAATATGGTGATACCCTTAGAAAAATCATCAGAAATAAAAGAGTGGGTGGATTCAGAATCAAATAAAACATTTTCTACTTTAGAGTAGATGGTAAGTGTACCTTTCACCACATCGTTATCATACTCCACATCGCTAATAGAAATTGCATTTGACTTTCCTTTGTCTTTAGCCTTAAGATTTTTTTGATGTTGATCATCATCAACAACCCTTGGATTAGGGCATTTATTAGAATAATGCCCCATCTCCTTGAACATGAAACATTGAAGTGTAGTAGGTTCATTCTGTGTGTCCCTTCCTTTGTTTGTATCATTATACATCTTCTTCCCTTCATTGCTGCATTCAAATGCCCGATGACCTTCCTTTCAACATTTGAAACATTTACTTGTCCCTTTAATAAAACTCCCTCAGTGTTTCTTTCCACACTTTGAGCATAAGGGAAAGCTCATCTTCTTTTCAGTGTGCTCTTTAGATTTTGCTTTGAATTCCATTTTCCTCTTCTTATCAAACCCATATGACTGATGGGTTACTCCAATCTCCATCTCGACTTTGAGAGAACATCGAACGATTTCCTCGTAACTATTGAAGTCCCTTATGGCTAATGCCCTTCGAAGACTTGGTTTTAAGCCACTAAAGAATCGATCGATCTTACTCTCAGGTTGGATATTAAAACCAGAAGAATACCTTGAAAGTATTGTAAAATTTGCTTCATAGGCACCAACAGATTCATCATCCTTTTGATTCAGTTCAAGAAACTCTTTCTCCATCTTTGTTCGGAGAATACGAGGGAAGTACTTATTGAAAAATAAGATCTTGAACTCATCCCATTCCATGGACTCAATTTCATCCATTTTACTCATATTCTTAATAATATTCCACCATTGATCAGTATCTCCTTCCAAAACGATACACTGCTAGGATGACATTATCATGTTTAGAACATTGAAGAACTGAAAATATCTTTTTAGTAGTACTAATAAATTGTTCAGCAACTAATGGATCAGTAGACCCGCTGAAAGAAGGTGGACGCTGCCTCATGAAGGATTCAACATAATGTTTCTCCTTCCTTTGCTCGTTTGGAAGTCCTGCATGATTCATAGCTTGAGAAATTTGTGTGATCATGGATACAAGATTTTTCATTCCAGCTCCCATAACATCTGGTTTCTCAGGGGGACAATCATTGCATTGCCCGTCGCATTCCACATTAACACGGTTCCTTCAGGTTCCAACCATTGACTAAAACCAAGAAGAATAGTGTGAGAAACACTAATTATAATAGGAAAACCACACAATCAAGAATAAAATTCACACTTAAGGTCTTATCCTAGGTTATTCATGGTCATTTCTAAAACACTAAGATTGTGTTCTATGCTTATAATTTTCCTTAGGGTTCTTACTAAGGCTTTCACATCCTAGTTTCCAAAGGTTGACTATACCTTTCCTCTGATACCAACTATAATGACCCATACTTTACATACATTGTTATTACTTCAAAATTGAAGCATACTTATTACAACATAAAACAAAACCATGAAAGGACCATATATGTATAATGTCTTTAGAAAATGGGAAACATAAACAACCGGTTCATAAAGCGTATACACTGTCTCCCATTTATTTTATCATATCTATAGTCCATTTTGGCATATCTTACTTAATAAGCTTCTTCCTGACCAGGGGAAAGAAAACATACAAAAGGGTGAGCTCAAATGCTCAGAAAGGGTAAACAGAAGAAATATCAATCACATCATATTCATAATAACATAACATTTTGGAAATCTTAACCTACAAAAGAGAGCATAATTTCATAACATGGGATAAATCATAGTAGTGAAATTAAATCCCAATAATCATAACATAAAACATGAAACTTTCTGGCATACACACATAATCATAGAGAATCAATTCTTATTAGTCAAGACTCATTGCCAAGACTATCTTAGTGGACAAAGTCCATTTTTGAACCGAGTTCACTCCTTGTTTCAGTCCTGTTTCACTGAACAGGTTTAACCTACCGTTCCAGCCATGTCTATCTCATGAGATATAAAATATTTACCCAATGCATTGGAGGGAGATATAGGTCCCTCCCATCTCATAATGATACCATTCTTATGTGCTCCACAAAATCATAAATCATACATCATTGCATAACCCATGTAATAAAAAATGGGATTCTTAAACAACATGATATCATAAAACCATTCATATAAGATAAAGGAATTAATAAAAATAATTCCTTCACACCATAATAAAATCAATTTAATAATATGGATAGAAACAGAACCCTATATTATCTTAGATGTAAAATAATTTTGATAAAACACCTGAACTCCATTCTTGAGGAAAATATCCTTTCTACTTCAAAAACATTTTCCTTTCATAACATGTCTTACAATTTTAAACTAAAAGAATTTTATTAAAAATAAACTTGAAAACTTGTAAAGGAAGCTTCTTGGAATTAATGTTTTAAAAATCCATTCATGTCGTATAAGTTAAAAAAAACAATCTTCTCGTACTTTTGTCGGAAAAGTCAAAAAGTACCTTGTACGGAAAAATGACAAAAGATTCATTTCATATCCTTTACTAAAATCTCACCAATGGGTAGAATTGGATTTAAAAAATTGTAGGTGGATGGAAAAAATTTTACATATTGAGGAAACCTGGATGTGGATGATAAAATACACCCCAGTAAATACCAACTTATAAACAATCTCGGATAAAATGAGATTGTGATATTTTCCCTTAACTTAGATCCGATTTGCTTCGTAAGTGTCCAAAACTACTGTATAATGATTTAAATAATGTTATTGACTTATTACAGAATCATACTTATTGTTATTATATCATATATGGCCATATTCTTAGCTTCTTATTAGTAATATTTCATTACTACTTGTTATTCGGGTGTTTATTACTTTTTGTTCTTATGCGTGTTTGTCGAATAAATTATTATTCTTCTATTTAGGTTATGGATACCTCATTTCTAGAATGTTATTAGTGTAATATATATCATATTAATTCATTCAATTAATTTATATAATCATTATTCAATGAAGATCATGTAGAACGAATCGCATCACATCGTGGAGACGGTATTCCGTACGTACATACGAGCGATGATATCGTTCCCATGATCGTGGAATTGTATTGGAGTGTATGTATACTATTTCAGAATCAATAACACTTTACAATTATCATATATATTCATTACTTTCACCCTTATACGCATCCAAGTAAGGTGGTGGTGGAAAATAGATTACACCACGGTGTGGAGACGATATTCCGTACGTACGCACGCGCGGTGATTTCGTTTTCTGTAGGATGGATAAGAGGTTAAATAGGGTTGTTTCATATTTATAATAACATATCAGTATATGAGTGATACTGATTTTATTACCTCATAATGAAACAACTAAGGAAGAGGGAGTAGAAGAAGAATGGAACTTGAAGAAACGGTAGAAGGTATTACCTCTTTCTCGAAGTGCCTCCTTTAAACTTTCATTAAGGCACTAGAGTTAGCCTTTTGATAAGACCAGTACCTCTAGTAGGATTCTAAGGAAGTGGGGAAGTGAAATGGGTAGGGTTTGGTCGAGCTTGAAGGCTGAAATTGGTGTGAGGAAGAGAGGGAGGATGTGCCCTTTTATAAGGGAGGAGAGGGGAACCTTTGGAAATATAAGAAATATTAGTTTATATTAAATCCCAACCCCACTTAAAAACTTAAAAAGTGACTCATATCCGAAGCATAGATGATATAGGGTTGTAATATAATCAACCAATAAAATTTATACATGTTAGGCATTTATTTTAAACATTATCAACTTGATTTATCCTTATTTATCAATTTAATTTTATTTGTGGTAATAATATTCTAAATTGTAAATTATTATAAATAATTACATATTTGTTGTGAAATTTCCATAATTTGACACTTTATGACATTGTAGACCACATAAATTTTAATTTATAATTTTTAAATATTTTTGTGATTTTTAAACAATTTTATAATATTTTATTTTTATAAAATAACAATACTGTCAATTTTGACACTATTCATTTATTTGAATTTAAATAAACTATATACAGAAGATATGTTCGAAATAAAATCATTAATAGATTCATAAAATATCATATGTATCTAGAAAATTAGTTTAGAACATTAAATAGTTCATATAATATTTATTTTAATATTTTTAAAACAATTTATTTGATATTTTAATTAATAAAATAATTTCAACATCACTATTGTGTCATAATTAATGATAAATATTTAATCCCTAAAAATCATAATTAAATTCCTATGATGTAGATAATTGTATTATATTTCTGGAGACTATTCATGTTCGAAGTTTCATTAAGTGTATCACCAAATTAAAATTATTATTCTTATATGATTTAAGAAAGTGACATGTTGTCACATTCTTTGGTTTTAATAATAATTAAATTATATTCGTTTACAAAAGTCCATTAAATGAATCTAATCCGACCCTTAGGTGATATGCGTCCACTTTTAGTCATCCAATAGGATTTTGGCAGGTGTTAGGGTAATTTTATAATCTTATATTTACCCTTAATTACTCGATTTACCTTTAACTATGGTAAATAAAATTTACCGTAGTAATTATTCTTAATGACCAAAAATAAAAAGTAGCCTATTAACATAATTTGGACCCACTGATTCTGAATATGGAATCCATTTTTCAAAATTCAAAACATATAAGTTGCAGTAATTAATTTAAAATAAATCCCGTTGTTAAGAAAATGAGTTTTAGAAGTTAAAACATTGCCAAAGATTGAAATGTTTTTAGCTATGAATTCTATGTGAAATTAATGCTAATGACATACATTATATTAAATGGTAAAAATATATTCTATTTATACCTTAAAACCATTCAATATTATAATTTATCAATATAAATTATCTAAATAAAAAAAGTTGTTTTTAATTAAAAATTAGCGTATTTTTACTATTCATCAAAATATGAAAGTTATCAGAAAAATATCAAAAATTTATCCAAATTAAATTTATATACCCTGATTCAAAATAAGAATTTTATTTTGTCAAATTGAACTTATAAACATGTCAAAAACTAGATTTAATGTGGGTGCGCCATCAAAAGGCGGCAAAACTGTATTTTTTGAAAAATATTTCTTTTAAAAAAAAACTGATTTTGCTTTTATAACTCATTCTAGAAAATTTGTAAGTTGAATTAAAATGTTATAAAATTAAAAATTCAGTTAGTAATATTCATAATGGATAGTTTTAATAATATTTTAATATCATATCATTGTTTAGTGAAACTCGGTATTGCGTACGACGCAAGCTATCGAGGAAGGTCGTGGTTGCGTGTAAAGCAAGCCAAGATAGTGTTGTGTGTAGTGAAAGATTCCTTTGATGATTTATATAACATAAAAACAAAATATTTATCATAAAAGTCTCGGGTGTTATATTCTACCCCCCTTAAAATGAATTTTTCCCTTGAAATTCGTCACTTTATAACAAAGAGATGAGGATACCTCTCCCTCATCATATCCTCAAGCTCCCATGTAGCTTCTTCTAATTGGTGGTTCCTCCATAAAAATTTCACCAAGCGAGTGGTCTTGTTTCGTAGGACTTTTTTGCTACGATCCGGAATCTCTATCGTCTGTTCTTCAGAAGAAAGATCTTGCTCTAGTGGTACAACTTCTGAGCTGAGTACATGTGAAGGATTAGGTATGTACTTTCTCAAGAGAGATACCTGTAACACATCGTGTACTTGAGAGAGATTCGGTGGAAGCGCCAATCAGTAAGCTACCTTCCGAACACGATCCAGTATTTCGAAAGGACCGATATATCTAGGGCTCAACTTCCCCTTCTTTCCAAATCTCATGACCCTCTTCCATGGAGATATTCATAAGAACACTTTATCACCCACTTCAAACTCTAGGTCTTTTCTTCGGTTGTCAGCATAACTTTACTTTCGACTCTTAGATGCTCTTATGTGTTGTTGAATAGATCTGTCCTTTTCTTCTATTTCATCAATGAGATCAGGTCCTAATATCTTTCTTTCCCCAACTTCATCCCAGCAAGTTGGAGTCCTGCATTTCTTTCCATAGAGAGCTTCATAAGAAGCCATCTGAATACTGGAGTGAAAGCTATTATTATAAGAAAATTCCACCAAAGGTAGGTGTTGATCCCAACCACCTTTGGAATCCATAGAGAGAGCTCTCAACTTATCTTCTAGAGTTTGAATTGTTCTCTTAGACTGACCGTCTGTCTGAGGATGATAAGTAGTGCTGAAACTCAACTATGTATCCAGAGTATGCTGAAGACTTCACCAGAACTTCGAGGTAAATCTCGGATCCTGATCAGATATAATAGAAAGTGGTACTTCATGCAATCTTACCACTTCCTTTACATATATCCTGGAAAGTTGATCCAGAGAGAAATCCTCTCTAATAGCAATGAAGTGTGCAGGCTTTGTAAGATGATCAACTATGACCTAGATAGCATTATTGCCTTTTGATGTTTTAGGATGTCCTGTGACAAATTTCATAGTGATGTGTTCCCATTTCCATTCGGGTATGGGTAATGGTTGTAACATCACCTTAGGCTTCTGTCTCTTAGCTTTAACTTGCTGACAAACCAAGCATCAAGAGACATATTCAGCAACATCACATTTCATGCCATCCCACCAGAAGTACTCTTTCAGGTCCCTATACATCTTCGTGCTTCTAGGATGAATAGAGAATGAAGAACTATGAGCCTCATCCAGCAACTCCTTCTTTAATTTGGGGATGGGAGGAACACAAACCTGATTCCTGAACTTTATTATCCCATCACAATCAAGGTTGAATTTAGGAACATTTCTCACCTTCTTTTGTAACTCTACACCTTCTTTTTGTGCCTCTTTAATCTTCACATGTATAGATGGTTGAAAATTCATTTGGGAAAGATACGATTTTCACCCTTCCATTATAATTCCAAGATCCATCCTTTGTAAATCCATAAATATTGGATCTTTTGTGATCCTCATCATGGATAAACTGGCATGGTCTTGTCGACTTAATGCATCTTCCACCTTGTTTTCTTTCCTAGGGTGGTAATGAATTGAGCAGTCGTAATCCTTAATTAGCTCCAACCATCTTCTTTGACGCATATTCAGCTCCTTTTGTGTGAAAATATACTTTAAACTTTTATGATCAGTATAAATATCACCCTTTCACCATAAAGGTAATTCCTCCAAATCTTTAATGCAAATATTACCGCAGCTAACTCCAAATCATGAGTTGGGTAATTTGGCTCATGTATTTTCAACTTTCATGAGGTATAAGCTATCACCATATCATTTTTCATGAGAACACATCCCAGTCCCTTCTTGGATGCATCACTTTATATCACGAACCTTTCTCCTCTACAAGGAAGTGTGAGTACAGGTGCACCAGATAACCTTCTTTTCAAATCCTTGAAATTCTCTTCACATTCGTCCGTCCACACGAACTTAACTCATTTTCAAGTTAACCTCGTGAGTGGATTAGATAATCGTGAAAAATATTTCAAAAAACTTCGATAATATCCAGCCAAACCAAGAAAAATTCGGATCTCAGTTACTATTGTTGGTCTCGACCATCTTTTGATAACCTCTGTTTTTGCTGGATCCACAGATATCCTATCTTTTGAGATTATGTGACCACAAAATGAAACTTTTTGAAGCCAAAATTCACACTTGGTAAATTTGTCAGAAATCTTCTCCTTGCTCAGGGTCTTCAATATAATTCTCAAGTGATCTTCATGTTCTTCCTTTCTCTTTGAATAGACAAGAATATCGTCTATAAAGAATACCACAAATTGATCAAGGTAGTCTCTAAAGACTCTATTCATCACATCCATGAAGATATAATGGGCATTAGTAAGACCAAATGGCATCACTATAAATTCATAGTGTCCATACCTTGTAGGGAAAGCCGTCTTTGGTGTATCCTCCCTTTTGACCCTTAATTGATGATACCCTGAACGAAGATCAATCTTGGAAAAGTATTGAGCTCCGCGTAGTTGGTCAAATAGGACATAAATGCATGGGAGAGGATATTTTTTCTTGATAGTGTTCTTGTTAAGTTCTCGATAATCAATGTAGAGTCTCATTGATTCATCTTTCTTCTTAAAAAATAGAACATGTGCTCCCCAAGGTGACACACTAGGGAATATGAATCCCTTATCAAGATTCTCTTGGAGTTGCTTCTTCAATTCCTGCAACTCAATTGGGGCCATTCTATAAGGTGTCTTTGAAATAGGAAAAGCACCCGGTACAAGTTTTATTGAAAACTCAACTTCACGATTTGGTGGAAGACCCGACAATTCTTCCTGAAAGACATCATAAAACTCCTGTACAATGGGAATATTCTTAATTGTGAGTTTCTCACCAACCATTTGAGATAAATAACCTTCATTAAGTGGAATCAATACCCATAAGATGGAAGAAATTTCCACTGGAAGGTTATGTTCATCCTTTCATCGATAGACGATCATAGATTGATCTAGAATATGAAATGTGACTTCCCTTCTTTGGAAATTTATATGAGCTCCATATAAAGAAATCCAATCCATGCTAAGAATCACATCAAATTCCACTATAGGAAGGATCACAACATTTGCAGGAAGCACTTTCCCACAAACTTTAATTGGGAAAGAATTATAAACTTTTGATGCAACTGTTGTGCCATTAGGTGTTGTCACAGCTAACTCAACATCTAATTGTTGAGGTAATACGGTGATACCCTTAGAAAAATATTCTGAAATAAAAGAGTGGGTGGATCCAGAATCAAATAAAACATTTTCTACTTTATAGTGGATGGTAAGTGTACCTTTCACCACATCGTTATCGTACTCCACATCACTGATAGAAATTGCATGTGACTTTCCTTTGTCTTTATCCTTAAGATTTTGTTGATGTCGATCATCATCAACAACCCTTGGATTAGGGAATTTATTGGCATAATGCCCCATCTCCTTTCACTTGAAACATTGAAGTGTAGTAGGTTCATTCTGTGTGTCCCTTCCTTTGTGTTCATCATTAGACATCTTCTTCTCATCATTGCGGCATTCAAATGCCCGATGACCTTCCTTTCCACATTTGAAACATTTACTTGTCCCTTTAAGACAACTCCCTCCATGTTTCTTTCCACACATTGAGCATAAGGGAAAGCTCATCTTCTTTTCAGTGTGCTCTTTAGATTTTCCTTTGAATTCCATTTTCCTCTTCTTATCAAACCCATATGACTGATGGGTTACTCTAATCTCCATCTCAAATTTGAGAGCACATTGAACGATTTCCTTGTAGCTATTGAAGTCCCTTATGGCTAACACCCTTCGAAGACTTGGTTTTAAGCCACTAAAGAATCGATCGATCTTACTCTCAGGTTGGATAATAATACCAGAAGCATACCTTGCAAGTCTTGTAAAATTTGCTTCATAGGTACCAACAGATTCATCATCCTTTTGCTTTAGTTCAAGAAACTCTTTCTCCATCTTTGTTTGGAGAATACAAGGGAAGTACTTATTGAAAAATAAGTTCTTGAACTCGTCCCATTCCATGGACTCAATTTCATCCCTTTGCCTCGTATTCTTAATAAGATTCCACCATTGATCAACATCTACTTCTAAACGATACACTGCTAGGATGAATTTATCATGTTCAAAACACTGAAGAACTGAAAATATCTTTTCAGTAGAACTAATCCATTGTTCAGCAACTAATGGATCTGTAGACCTGCTTAAAGAAGGTGGACGCTGCCTCAAGAAGGATTCAACAGAATGTTGATCCTTCCTTTGCTCGTTTGGAAGTCCTGCATGATTCATAGCTTGAGAATTTTTTGTGAGCATGGCTACAAGATTTTTCATTCCATCTCCCATAACGTCTGGTTGCTCATGGGGACAATAATTGCATTGCCCGTCGCATTCCGCATTAACACGGTTCCTTCGGGTTCGAGCCATTAACTAAAACCAAGAAGAATAGTGTGAGCAACACTAATTATAATAGGAAAACCACATAATCAAGAATAAAATTCACACTTAAGGTCTTATCCTAGGTTTTTCATGGTCATTTCTAAAACACTAATATTGTGTTCTATGCTTAGACTTTTCCTTAGGGTTCTTACTAAGGCTTTCACATCCTAGTTTCCGAGGGTTGACTATACCTTTCCTCTGATACCAACTATAACAACCCATACTTTACATACACTATTATTACTTCAAAATTGAAGCATACTTATTACAACATATAACAAAACCATGAAAGGACCGTATAGGTATAGTCTCTTTAGAGACTGGGAAACATAAACAACTGGTTCATAAAGCGTCTACACTGTCTCCCATTTATTTCATCATATCTATAGTCCCTTTTGGCATATCTTACTTAATAATATTCTTCCTATCCAAGGGAAAGAAAACATACAAAAGGGTGAGCTCAAATTCTCATAAAGGGTAAACAAAAGAAATATCAGTCACATCATATTCATAAGAACATAACATTTTGGAAATCTTAACCTGCAAAAGAGAGCATAATTTCATAACCTGGGATAAATCATAGTAGTGAAATTGAATCCCAATAATCATAACATAAAACATGAAACTTTGTGGCATACACACATAATCATAGAGAATCATTTCTTATTAGTCAAGACTCATTGCCAAGACTATCTTAGTGGACAAAGTCCATTTTTGAACCGAGTTCACTCCTCGTTTCAGTCCTGTTTCACTGAACCGGTTTAACCTACCGTTCCAGCCATGTATATCTCATGAGATATAAAATCATTACCCAATGCATTGGAGGGAGATATAGGTCCCACCCATCTTATAATGGTACCATTATTATGTGTTCCACAAAATCATAAATCATACATCATTGCATAACCCATGTAATAAAAAATGGGATTCTTAAACAACATGATATCATAAAACCATTCATATAAGATAAAGGAATTCATAAAAATAATTCCATCACAACATAATCACATAAATGTAATAATAGGGATAGAAACAGAACCCTATATTATCTTAGATGGAAAATAATTTTGATAAAACACTTGAACTCCATTCTTGAGGAAAATATCCTTTCTACTTCAAAAACATTTTCCTTTCATAACATGTCTTACAATTTTAAACTAAAAGAAGTTGATTAAAAATAAAACTGAATACTTGTAAAGGAAGCTTCTTGGAAATAATGTTTTAAAAATCCATTCATACGGTATAAGTTAAAAAAAACATTTTTCTCGTACTTTTTTCAGAAAAGTTAAAAAGTACCTCGTACGGAAAAATGACAAAAGATTCATTTCATATCCTTTATTAAAAACTCACCAAAGGGTAAAATTTTATTTAAACAATTTTAGGTGGATGGAAACAATTTTACATATTGAGGAAACATGGATGTGGATGATAAAATACACACCAGTAAATACCAATGTATAAACAATCTCGGATAAAATGAGATTGTGATATTTTCCCTTACCTTAGGTCCGATTTGCATTGTAAGTGTCCGAACCTCCTTTATAATGATTTAAATAATGTTATTGAATTATTCCAGAATCATAATTATTGTTATGATATCATATATGGTTATATTCTTATCTTCTTATTAGTAATATTTCATTACTTCTTGTTATTCTGGTGTTTATTACATTTTGTTCTTATGCGTGTTTGTCGAATAAATTCTTATTCTTCTCTTTAGGTTATAGATACCTCATTTCCATAATTGTATTAGTGTAATATATATCATATTCATTCATTCAATTCATTTATATAATAAGTATGCAATGAAGATCATGTAGAACAAATCGCATCACATCGTGGAGACGGTATTCCGTACGTACGCACGAGCGATGATATCGTTCCCATGATCGTGGAATTGTATTGGAGTGTATGTATACTATTTCAGAATCAATAAAACTTTACAATAATCATATATATTCATTACTTTCACCCTTATACCCATCCAAGTAAGGTGGTGGTGGAAAATAGATTACACCACGGCGTGGAGACGGTATTCCGTACGTACGCACGCGCGGTGATTTCATTTTTCGTAGGATGGATAAGAGGTGAAATAGGGTTGTTTAATATTTATAATAACATATCATTATATGAGTGATACTTATGTTATTACCTCATAATGAAACAACTAAAGAAGAGGGAGTAGAAGAAGAATGGAACTTGAAGAAAACGGTAGAAGGTATTACCTTTTTCTCGAAGTGCCTCCTTTAAACTTTCTCTTAAGGCACTAGAGTTGGTCTTTTGATAAGACCAGTACCTCTATTAGGTTTCTAAGGATGTGGGGAAGTGAAATGGGCAGGTTTTGGCCGAGCTTGAAGGCTCAAATTGGTGTGATGAAGAGAGGGAGGAGGTGCCCTTTTATAAGGGAGGAGAGGGGCACCTTTGGAAATATAAGAAATATTAGTTTATATTAAATCCCAACCCCACTTAAAAACTTCCAAAATGAGTCATATCCGAATCTTAGATGAGATAGGGTTGTAATCTCATCAACTAATAAAATTTAGACATTTTATGAATTTATTTTAAACATTATCAACTTGATTTATCCTTATTTATCAATTTAATTTTATTTGTGGTAATAATATTATAAATTTTAAATTATTATAAATAATTACATATGTGTTGTGAATTTTCCATAATTTGACACTATAATACATTTTCTACCACATAAATTTTAATTTATAATTTTTAAATATTTTTGTGATTTTTAAACAATTTTATAATATGTTATTTTTATAAAATAACAATAGTGTCAATTTTGACACTATTCATTTATTTGAATTTAAATAAAATATATACAGAAGATATGTTCAAACTAAAAGCTTTAATAGATTCATAAAATTTCATATGTATCAATAAAATTAGTGTATCACATTAAATAGTTCATATAATATTTATTTTAATATTTTTAAAACAGTTTATTTGATAGTTTAATTAATAAAATACTTTCAACATCACTATTGTGTCATAATTAATGATACATATTTCATCCCTAAAAATTCTAAATAAATTCCTATGATGTAGATAATGGTTTTAGATTTCTTTAGACTATTCATGTTCGAAGTTTCATTAAGTTTATCACCAAAGTAAAATTATTATACTTATATGATTTAAGAAAGTGACATGTTGTCACATTCTTTGGTTTTAATAATAATTAAATTATTTTCATGGAGAAAAGTCCATTAAATTAGTCCAATCAGACCCTTAGGTGATATGGGTCGACTTTTAGTCATCCAATAGGATTTTGGCAGGTGTTATGGTAATTTTATAATCTTATATTTACCCTTAATTATCCGATTTACCTTTAACTATGGTAAATAAAATTTACCGTAGTTACTATTCATAATGCCCAAAAATAAAAAATAGCCTATTAACATAATTTGGACCCACTGATTCTGAATATGGAATCCATTTTTCAAAATTCAAAACATATAATTTACATTAATTAATTTAAAATAAATCTCGTTGTTAAGAAAACAGGTTTTAGAAGTTAAAACATTGCCAAAGATTGAAATGTTTTTACCTATGAATTCAATGTGAAATTAATGATAATGACATAAATTATATTAAATGGTAAAAATATATTCTATTTATACTTTAAAACCATTCAATATTATAATTTATCCATATAAATTATCTCAATGAAAAAAGTTGTTTTTAATTAAAAATTAGCATATTTTTACTATTCATCAAAATATGAAAGTTATCAGAAAAATATCAAAAATTAATCCAAAGTAAATTTTTATACCCTGATTCAAAAGAAGAATTTTATTTTGTCAAATTGAACTTATAAACATGTCAAAAACTAGATTTAATGTGGGTGCGCCATCAAAAGGCGGCAAAACTGTATTTTTTGAAAAATATTTATTTTATAAAAAAAATTGATTTTGCTTTTATACCTCATTCAAGAAAATGTATAAGTTGAATTAAAATGTTATAAAATTAAAAATTCAGTTATTACTATTCATAAAGGCTAGTTTTAATAATATTTTAATAGCATATCATTGTTTAGTGAAACTCGGTATTGCGTACGACGCAATCTATCGAGGAAGGCCGCGATTGTGTGTAAAGCAAGCCAAGATAGTGTTGTGTGTAGTGAAAGATTCCTTTGATTATTTATATAACATAAAAACAAAATATTTCTCATAAAAGTTTCGGGTGTTACAGGTGGTACCAGTGGTGGATGATTGTTCTATAGAGCAGTATCGTCAGACGATTACTCATTGGACAAGTACTCAGTTTAAGGTATTAATAAAATTTGAGGCATTTAAATAATAACTTTCATGTTTTTCATTAATACTATTTGTTGAATTTTTTAATTTTATTTAGGAATCATCTGGAAAAAATAAAAAGAACATTGATGCAAAAAAATAGCTCCGCACACTGGGATGCACTACGATGCCCGATCATGAGAGGAAGCAGGTATGACAATTGTTTATAAGTTTTCTTTACGACTTACAATTTCTTTTTTTTCCTAAATTATTTAATAGTTTTCTAATGTTTTCATATAACTTTAGTTTTCAATGTCATTGTAGAGGAAAATACAAAATATTTAAGGTCGTGTGCCTCGAGAAAAACTGTTTTGCTCAAGTAGACAGAAAAAGGATGGAAGTGCCATCAACGAAGCGACTCAGCAGCATATTGTAAGTTTTAATATGTTGAATTTATTTTTTAATATATATTTTGTAACTTAATGATATATTTATATTTGTAACAGGCTGTCTTAGAGGCCCTCTATGCCCAAGAACCAGACAATTTTGGGCCAACAGATCACTTATATCAGGTGTTGGGAGAGGAGCATTCTGGCAGAGTACGCTGCCGACCTAGGATAACCCCGAAGAGGTATTGGCCCTCCTCAGGTACGAGCTGTAGTGCCACCGAGCTGAAGCAAGTTAGGGCACAGGCAGAACAGGCTGAGAAAAGGGCCATAGAGACGGCAGAACAGTCTGCTTGGGAAAACAGTGCGTTTATGAAATTTATTGATGATCTTTGTCCTACACTTCCAGCAGATGCCCACCCAGCTTTTGATGAGTATATGTCGTCAATACGTTCTATATACGGTGCACCAGGTGGCAGTTCTAGTGGTGGTCAGGACGATGTACAGCTTGAAAATGATGATGGCGAGGAGTCTGATGCGAAAGAGGAGGGAGAGAAGGAGGGTGAGGGGGATGGCGAGGGAGAGGAGGAGGGCGAGGACGAGGAGGAGGGCGAGGGAAAGGACGATGATGGGGACGAGGACGAGGGTGATGATGGTGATGGTAATAATGGTGATGGTGATGTGGGGAAAGTTGATCCATTACATTTTTGACTGATATTACTGAGATTTGATATTTAATCTATTCTAGTTGTTTGTTTTATCTACACTCGTATCATAGTATTGGAGTTGAGTTATTCTTATATATTATCTATTTTTATGGATGTTGTTGTATTTTAGTGGTTGTGTGTTTGAGAACCTCCCTCCTTCCTGGACCCTGGACAACCCCCCACACTCCTCCCTGGACCCCAGACAGCCCCGCCGGACATCCCCCCATACAACCCCCCGGACAGCCCCCCCACCCTCCTCCATGGACCCCGGACAACCCCCCTTACAGCCCCCAGACAGCCCCTCAGACATCCCCCCACCCTCTACCTTGGACCCCGGACAACCCCCCGAACATCCCCAGACAGCCCCCAGACATCCCCCCGAATAGCCCCCCGGACAGCCCCCAGACAGCCCCCCAGACAGCCCCCACCCTCCTCCTTGGACCCCGGACAACCCCCCGAACACCCCCCGGACAACCCCCCGCACAGCCCCCCACCCTCCTCCCTAGAACCCAGACAGCCCCCCGGACAGCCCCCCAGACAACCCCCTAGACAGCCCCCCGGACAGCCCCCCACCCTCTTCCTTGGACCCCGAACAACCCCCCGCACAGAAGATTCTCATAAAATAGACAACATTTTAAGTACATATATAAAACTGACCAAACACATTCATATTGTGTCGATACATTAGAACAACGATCCATGGGTCATATGTGACATGTACGAGTCAACCCCTCCTCAATCTGAGGCGCGGTGTGCCTGCCACCACTCAAAGTGTCTATCTTTTGTTTCAAAAGGACATCATTTGAAGTGAAAAACATCAACTGGCATACGAAAAACTGACCAAACGCATTCGTATTGTGTCGATACTTTAGCACAATGATACATGGGTCATATGTGACATGTACGAGTCAACCCTGCCTTAATCTGACACACAGTGTGGTCGGAATCACTCTAAGTGTCTCTCTTTTGCTTAAAATGGACAACAATTTAAGTACATACGGAAAACCAACCAAATTCATTCTGTTTCCATTGAAACTTTATGAGAACAATACATGGGTCATGTGTGACATGTACGAGTCAACTCCGCCTCAATCCGAGGCGCGTTGTGGCTAACACCACTCAAAGTGTCTGCCTTTTGTTTCAAAAGTACGTCATTTTAATTGAAAAACATCAACTGGCATACGGAAAACTGACCAAACGCATTCAGATTGTGCCGATACATTAGCAAAACAATCCATGGGTCATATGTGATGTGTAAAAGTCAACCCCGCCCCAATCCGAGGCGTGGTGTGGCCGCCACCACTCAAAGTGTCTGCCTTTTGATTCAAAAGGACATAATTTGAAGTGAAAAAAATCAACTGGCATATGGAAAACTGACCAAACGCATTCGGAATGTGTCGATAATTGAGAAAACCGATCGATGGGTCATATGTGACGTGTAAGAGTCAACCCCGCCTTAATCTAAGGCACGGTGTGGTCAGAATCACTCTAAGTGGCTCTCTTTTGCTTAAAATGTACAACAATTTAAGTACATACGAAAAACTGACCAAACGCATTCAGTTTCCATTGAAACTTTAGGAGAACGATCCATGGGTCACATGTGACGTGTAAGAGTCAACGCCGCCTCAATCCGAGGTGTGGTGTGGCCAGAACCACTCAAAGTGTCTGCCTTTTATTTCAAAAGTACGTCATCTTAATTGAAAAACATCAACTAGCATACAGAAAACCGACCAAACGCATTCGGATTGTGTCAATACATTATCAAAACGATCCATGGGTCATGTGTGACGTGTACGAGTCAACCCTGCCTCAATCCGAGGTGTGGTGTGGCTGCCACAACTCAAAGTGTCTGCCGTTTGTTTCAAAAGGACGTCATTTTAATTGAAAAACATCAGCTGGCATACGGAAAACCCACCAAACGCATTCTGATTGTGTCGATACATTAGCACAATGATCCATGGGTCATATGTGACGTGTACGAGTCAACCCCGCATCAATCCGAGGAACAGTGTGGCCGCCACCACTCAAAGTGTGTGTCTTTTGTTTCAAAAGGATGTCATTTGAAGTGAAAACATCAACTGGCATACGGAAAACCGGTCAAACGCATTCGTATTGTGTAGATAATTTAGCACAACTATCCATGGGTTATATATGACATGTACGAGTCAACCCCGCCTTAATATGAGGCACGGTGTGGACGGAATAACTCTAAGTGTCTCTCTTTTTCTTAAAATTGACAACAATTTAAGTACATACGGAAAACCAACCGAACGCATTCGGTTTCCATTGAAACTTTAGGAGAACGATCCATGGGTCATATGTGACGTGTACGAGTCAACTCCACCTCAATCTGAGGCGCGGTGTGGCCGGCACCACTCAAAGTGTCTGCCATTTGTTTCAAAAGTATTTCATTTTAATTGAAAAACATCAACTCGCATACGGAAAACCGACCAAACGCATTCGGATTGTGCTGATACATTAGCACGACGATCCATGGGTCATATGTGATGTGTACGAGTCAACCCCGCCACAATCCAAGGCACGGTGTGGCTGCCACCACTCAAAGTGTCTGCCTTTTCTTTCAAAAGGACGTCATTTTAATTGAAAAACATCAACGGGCATACGGAAAACCAACCAAACGCATTCGGATTATGTCAATACATTAGAAAAACGATCCCTGGGTCATATGTGACATGTATGAGTCAACCCCACCTTAATATGAGGCACGATGTGGGCAAAATCACTCTAAGTGGATCTCTTTTGCTTAAAATGGACAACAATTTAAGTACATACAGAAAACCGACCAAATGGATTCGGTTTCCATTGAAACATTAGGAGAACGATCCATGGGTCATATGTGACATGTACGAGTCAACGACGCCTCAATCCGAGGCGCAGTGTGGCCGACACCACTCAAAGTTTCTGCCTTTTGTTTCAAAAGTACGTCATTTTAATTGAAAAACATCAACTGGCATACGGAAAACCGACCAAATGCATTCAGATTGTGTCGATACATTAGTACAACGATCCATGGGTCATATGTGACGTGTAAGAGTCAACCTCGCCTCAATACGAGGTGCAGTGTGGCCGCCACCACTCAAAGTGTCTGCCATTTGTTTCAAAAGGATGTCATTTTAATTGAAAAACATCAACTGACATACGAAAACCGACCAAACGCATTTGGATTGTGTCGATAAATTAGCACACCGATCCATGGGTCATAAGTGACATGTACGAGTCAACCCCTCTTCAATCCGAGGCGCGGTGTGGCCACGACCACTCAAACTGTCTGTCTTTTGTTTCAAAAGGACGCCATTTGAAGTGAAAAACATCAAATGGCATATGGAAAACCGACCAAATGCATTCGGATTGTGTCGATACTCTAGCACAACGAACCATGGGTCATATGTGACGTGTATGAGTCAACCCCGCCTTAATATGAGAAACGGTGTGGCCGGAATGACTCTATGTGGCTCTCTTTTTCTTAAAACAGACAACAATTTAAGTACATACGGAAAACCGACCAAACACATTCGTTTTCCGTTGAAACTTTAGGGGAACGATCCATGGGTCATATGTGACGTGTAAGAGTCAACTCTACCTCAATCCGAGGTGCGGTGTGGCCAGCAGCAGTCAAAGTGTATGCCTTTTGTTTCAAAAGTTTGTCATTTTAATTGAAAAACATCAACTGGCATACGGAAAACCGACCAAACACATTCGTATTGTGTTGATACATTAGCACAACGATCCAGGGGTCATATGTGAAGTGTACGAGTCAACCCCACATCAATCCGAGGTGCGGTGTGACCGCCACCACTCAAAGTGTTTGTCTTTTGTTTCAAAAGGACATAATTTGAAGTGAAAAACATCAACTGGCATACGAAAAACCGACCAAACGCATTCGGATTGTGTCGGTACTTTAGCACAACGATCCATGGGTCATATGTGACATGTACGAGTCAACCCCGCCTTAATATGAGGCACGGTGTGGCCGGAATCACTCTAAGTGGATCTCTTTTGCTTAAAATGTACAACAATTTAAGTACATACGGAAAACTGACCAAATGCATTCGGTTTCCATTGAAACATTAGGAGAACAATCCATGGGTCATATTTAAAGTGTACGAGTCAACACCGCCTCAATCAGAGGCGCAGTGTGGTTGGAACCACTAAAAGTGTCTGCCTTTTCTTTTTAAAGTACATCATTTTAATTGTAAAACATCAACTGGCATACGGAAAACGGACCAAATGCATTAAGATTGTGTCGATACATTAGAACAACGATCCATGGGTCATATGTGATGTGTACGAGTCAACCCCGCCTCAACTTTTGGTGCGGTGTGACCGATAGCACTCCAGGTGTATGTATTATGTTTAAAATTGACATTATTTCAGGTAAAAATATATGATATACAAAAAACCGATCAAATTATGAATTGATTTACGAATTCCACATATAATTGTCATCTAAATTTTAAATGGAATTCTAAATGAATTATGTATGTTTATAATTATGTTATGAATTATAATTTAATTATAGATGTGTCTAGTTCCACCATTATATGTTAAATGTGTATGAATTTGTTCTCTATATGTAAGTGTTAGTTGGTTATTGTAGGTACAATAATTTTATATGTATGTGTTAGTTTATTGTAGGTATAATAATTGGATTGAACTGGTGGGAAAATTAGAGAGCTGGTTGCAAATTGGAGCTTCTGGGAAAATTGCAGAACTGCTGTGTAATTTTCCCAGCAGAGGCTATGCCAACGGTTCAAAACCGTTGGCATAGAATGTCTAGGTTTTGTTTTACCAACGGTTTTTAAAACCGTTGGTAAAACACTTTTCCCAATGGTTCTAAACCGTTGGGAAAGAGGAGATTTGGGTTTTCCCAACGGTTTTGAAAACCGTTGGAAAAAACATGGTAATTTTCAGCACTTTTTCCCAACGGTTTACAACCGTTGGTATAATGTTTTCCCAACGGTTTTCCAGAACTATTGGGATAAGGTCATATTTATCCACCCTATACCAATGGTTCACTGTAAACCGTTGGGAAATTTTTTTCCCAATGGCTTACTTCCCTACAGTTTGTAGAACCGTTGGTATAACATATACCAACGGTTCTGCAGCCTTTCCCAATGGTTCTAAACCGTTGGGAAATCCTGTATTTCTAGTAGTGATTTTTGGGATTTTTTATCTCCCCCATTTATTATGTATGTCTCTAGGATGTCCCATATAGTTTTATGTTCAAAGGTGTATTTTGATCATGTTAAATATGTTTTCAATAATTCTTGTTAAGTATTTTTTTTATAATGTTAATATATCCCATGTTTAAGATGTTATGTTATGTAACCAATTAAAAAATAAACATTATGTATTGATTTTTTGGGTGGTATTAGCTTTAAATTTATATAATAAATCATGTATTAATTTTTTATAAAGAGATGGGTTGTTATAGTGTGTATCAGAGGAAAAGGATAGTAATTTTTTGGATTGGGATGAGAAAACTCTAGAGAAAGAATTTGGGATAATACAAAGTATAATAAAACATACGTAAATTTTGATATGTATAGAGTAAGTGGATTATAATGAAAATATATCCCTTTACGGATGCTAAATTTTGATGTGTTTCGGGCATATAAGTACATTGGAGTAAGAACTCATACAAGGTGGTTTGGGAATAACTCAGGGTTACCATGTTTAAGACAACATGACTTACTATGCATCTAGTTTGAAACACCTATGGGATATTATTTGATAAGTTCATAATCAAACAATGAATCATTATTAAGGGAAAAAAATTCCAATTTGAATATATTTTAGGAAATAGATAATTGAAAACATAGATTGAAGCCTATAAAGTCATTTTTTCAAAGTGATGAATGTAATTTTTAACTAATACCATTAATGTCATTGGATTACCCTTTATGTGTTTACTTGTGTAAAATACTCATCCCTAATTTCCATTATATTATTGAAAATGGTCAGAAATTAGGGGAATCAGGTAAACAATCATTGTAATGTGAATGTGATGACATATAAAACGTGATATATAATTATATGGGATTATGAATAAAATACATTGTCATTATACTCTCTCAGAAGACTCAGGTTCTTAATAGAAACCTATATTAGGGGGAGAGAATGTCCCCCCTAAGAGATAACAATTGGAAAACAATATCTTAATGAAATAAAGGTCTCCATGTTTAAATGGATAATATTATCCCTTAATTGAAGAAGAATGGATCAACACCATTGATAAGATATTCTACATCCTTCAATGTTCTAAGAAAGAAACAATTCTATTATATGTTCATCATATGGTGGGAGAAACTAGTCAGTGGTGGAAAATGATCAACAATATAAATCTTGAGGATGGTATTGAAGAGACGGAGTAGAAATAATTCCCTAAAATATTTTTCAATAAATATTTTCCTCACTCTCTTTGGCATAAAATAAAAAGGGATTTCCTCACACTCAAGGAAAACATGACGAATATATAAGGGCGTATGAGTAAAACTTCAAAATATGTTCATGAGACACATATGGATTTTTACCCCCTAAAGATAAGGTTTAACACATCTTTTATTGAAAAAATCAAAGTCCATCAAATGGAATGGGGATCTGTGACTTCAATAGTAATAAGCAAATTGTCTGCAATTCCCTCAAAGTCAAATTGGAGATCATTGAATACCAAGGATATTATTGGGATAATAAGAAGAAAGTGGAGTTCATTTTTTGTGGTTTGATGGAGAATTCTAGTAGTGAGAAGAAATTACTACATCCCACCTATAAAAGGTGTGGAAAGAAGAACCCCAAAAATTTCCTAATGGGGGAGAAGAAATGTTTTACGTGTGGGAAGGAAGTATGCCTAGATAATTGTTTCTGAATCAAGAAACCGCTAATGTGATCTAGGAAAATAGTGCTACATTCTACCCTCAACACAATTTTCATTGTTGAAACTACATTCAACAGGGGAAATTTCCAAACCAATGCCCTAAGACAAGGGTTTACGGGGGAAGGAAACAACCTCCAAGGTAGTAGAAGTGATATTTTTTCCATCACTAACGTTGAAGTGAAACCCAAAAATAATGTGGTTACACATATTATAGTTACATATTCAATAATAATGAACAAAAATTTCTATTTTGGTTCTATAAATTCCTTCATAGTAATAAATTTATTAGAACTAATCATTCACTGCCACAGATCATGGATGTAGTGATGTTGTTGAATATGAAAAATGTTGAAATTATTGCATCCAATGAATATAAATCATCTCATGTCACAATTTGTGGGATAAAAATCCTAGAGAAAATTTCCATACATCCTTTGGTGTAATTTTATGAAATTCCAAACATGTATTTGGTTTCCTTGTAAAGAGACAAAAAAATGACCATGAGAAGGAAATCACTCCCTATATGGAAAATCAACCCCCAATTGTGTACAATGTCATGAAGGTGAATGGATCTTCTTTAATATAATCATCCCAATAATTGATATTATTTCCATATAAGAATTCTCATCAAGCTCAAATTATTGAATCTAAGTAAAGGTTCATCCTTGAAGTCAGGCCCATTGTGAGGGTGTACACTAATGTGTTTCCCAATGAATTTACTAGTTTTCGTCCAACCAGAGAGTTTGAATTTTCAATCGATCTTATACTAGGGGAATTTACAATATCCAAGACTCTGTATATAATGGATACGTTGGAACATTAGTAGCTAAGGAAACTATAATAGAAGGATCAAGATAATGGTTTTTATGCCCATGTGCTTCACCATGGTGTGCATTAATCCTCTACTTTAAGAAGAATGGTTGGTCAATGCACCATTACATTGATTATCATGAGCTCAACAAGATCATAATAATGAAAAAGTATCATCTTCCATGGATTAGGGCCCTGTTCAATCAGCTACATAGATCACAATACTTCTCCAAGATGGATCTTCAGTCAGGGTATTATCAAGTAAGGTTGAAGAATGAAGATACCCCCCTTAAGAACATTTTTGAACAAGGTATAGGAACAATGAGTTCATAGTGATTCCATTTGGAATAACTAAATCACCAGAAATCATTAATCATTTCATGAATACAGTGTTTAGAGACCACCTAAAAAATATGTGGTAATATTTATAGATGATATCCTCATATACTAAAAAATCAAGGAGGATCATGAGTATCATTTGACCACTATGCTAAAGACCTTATGAAAGGATAATCTATATTCCAAGTACAACAAGTGTGACTTTTGGTTGAAGGAATTATAATTATTAGGTAATATCATTATAATAAATGTGATATTTTTGGATACTTCAGTGAAAAAATAAATTGAAGGATGGTTGAGGAAAACATATGTGATAGATATCTATAGTTTCCTTATTTTAGTTGGGTATTATGACTGATTTATGAGAAATTTATTGAGACTGTTGAAACTTCTTACTGAGATGCCTTTGAAGGGAGTTAGGTTTTCTTAGAATGATGAATGTGAAAAAGGATTCAAGGAGTTTAAAAGGAGGAGTATCACTACAATTATGCTCACCTTACCCACAATTGAATAAAATTTCATAGTATTCAGTGATTCTTCAATGAAGGGATTTGGTAGTGTGTTAATACAGAATGAAAAACTCATTACCCATCGTTCAAAAAATTAATAAATTGATGAGTTAAATTGTCCCGCGCATGATTTTGATTTGGTATCAGGGTTTATTTAATTGAAAATTTAGAGAAATTATATATTTGGAGATAATTGTGAAATATATTTTGATCACAATAGTCTCAAATATATACTCACACTAAAATAGATGAATAAACACCACTGAAGATAGTTAGATATGATCATGGACAATGACTACTCAATTCACTACCACCATGGGAAAGAGTACAAATTGGAAGATGATCTAAGTATAAAGGATACAAAAAATTTATCATTGATGAGAATTGAGAAAAATCCAATCTTCATAGAATGTAACTGGATGGACATGGGAATCATAAAGAAAGGAACTTCATTAATTATCTCATGAATGATTTCTCAATCATATATTCTTAAAAGGTTAATAGATACTCAAATAGTTGATGTGGGAATTCAGAAGTACATGGATACTATAATAAAAGTTAAATCCTCATAGTTTAATGCCAATGAAGAAGTAATTCTTAGATTTGGGTGAAGACTATGTGTTTAATAAAATCCTAAGTTAAAGTAGGAACTATTTGATGATTAACAAAGTTAGACTTTCACTATTAACCTAGGAAACCCATAGATGTATCAAGATATTTAGGAGAACTATTGGTTGAAAAAAAATGAATAAGTAGATCACTGAATATACATCTATGTGTCTGTAATGTCAATAAGAGAAAGATAAAAGTTAGACTTACAGGGGAATGTTTCAACCATTACCCAGACCGACATAGAAATGGGAAAACACCATCATGGAAATTATCCTCGGACTAATGAAGACATCCAAAGGAAAAAATGGCTTCTAGGTTACTTTGGATCATCTTTTATTGAGTGAAATATTCATTGAGATTCTAGAGGATTTATCACTATATCATATTTCATGGATATAATTCATGTAGGTGATGAGTATGCATGGAGTACCATAAAAATGTGTGTCTGATCAAGATCCAATATTCAACTATATGTTTTTTAAATGTTTCAGGAATGCTCTAAAAACTTAGATGAATTTTAGTATGTCTTATCCCCCTAAAACCGATTTCCAATCAAAGTGGACTTTCCAATGACTTGAAGACATCTTGGGAGCACTCTAAATTTAATTTAATGGAGGATAGGACCAACATATTCTTCTTATTTAGTTATCCTTTAATAATAGCTTCCACTCATACATTCAAATAGATCCCTATAAAGCCATTCTTGGGAAAAGGTGAAAAACCCCTTCATGTTGGGATGAAGTTGGGGAATGAAAACTTTAAGCCTAAAATTAATTGACAAAATGGTTGATAATGTTAAAACCAATTAGTAGGACATCAAATATTCATATAGTTGATAGAAGCTGTATGATTAAAATCTTTGATGAGTCCTAGAGTTTGTTGTTAGAGACTTGGTATTACTCCACATATATCCATGGAACAATGTGATGAGATTCTGGAATATGGGAAATCATAGTTCAAGGGACATTGGTGCTTTTGATATCCTTGATCACATTTCAATGTTGGAATATCGACTAGCACTCCCACTAAACCTATCTCAAGTACATGATGTATTCCATGTATCCCTCTTGAGAATGTACATTCCAGAACCCTCACGTGTACTTAATATATAGTTGGTACCATTGGAGAATGACCTTTAATATAGGGAGTAGCCGGTGATGATCATAGATTATATAGAAAATGTTCTATGAAATAATAAAATTCATATAGTCAAAGTGTTGGGGAGAAAAAAAAAATTTATGAACCAATGTGGGATCCAAAAGAAGGGTTATAGAAGAGTTACCACCATCTATTTTAGATTGGTAAGAGAAAAGTTTGACCATGAAATTTTTTATGGGTCGAAGAATGTAATGACCCACACTATTATAAATAAATTTCCCCTTGTATTTTTATTAAATGTATTATTATATAATATTTTTATTGAAAAAACAAGAACATATTTTTTCATTATTTTAACCATTTGATTAAAAGACCGTTATGTATAATTACAATCGGTAATATAGTTATTTAACAATGATTGCATGATTAGTTTAAATATAGTGTTTTAAAAAATTAAATTTTCTAAGACAATGAAAGTGATAGCCTCAACCAATAGGATCATACCCTATGAAACACATTTATTTGAGCTTGTGAGAGAGATATAATTTATGGGATTCTCCCTTGACCAATCCCAAGATGAGATCTAATAACTTAACAATGAGTGATATCATTTATGAGAGAAGTTCCATCCCAATTTGATGATGGTCCAAACTATGGTCGTTGAACTGCCCCATGAAAGTCCCACCACCACAGACCTTACTCTTACGGAGTTTGGTGGTGTACTAAGGGGATATGTATCAAGACCCTAGAAATATGAGTATTAACATTATTTTTTATAGAATAATGAATATATTTTCATTCTAATATTGTTACTTTATAAATTATTTTTATTGATTATAATTTTAGGTTATATTAAAATACAATTATGGAAATTATTTTGATTAATTAATGGATTTATTAAAAAAATAATATTTTATTAAATAATATTTTATTAAATAATATTTTATTATATAATTTTTATTATATATAAATTATCATATAATTTATAAAAAGTTAAATATAATTTTCATAAGTTCCCATGAAAATGCAATTATTAAAAAACAAATCATTTTTTATAAATTTCAATTTTTATTTTAGAAGTTAAAATACACATTTTTAGAAAATTATTTAGCATATATGAATACTAAAATTGGAATTAGGATGTTAAAATTATTAAATAGTCAGTTTTTCATAATTTTATGAGGTAGTCGAATTTTTGGATAAGAATTAAATATCTTATAAATATAATTTGTGTTTTATGACATAAAGATAACCTAAAAATTGTGTAATAAGTAATATAAATATGATCAACAACCAAATATATGTTTTACCATTAAAATAATTATTTTTAAATTTATTGGATTTGTTTTTTAAATCCATGATGAATCCTTAAAGACCTATAATATATTTTTAGATTTTAAATTCATATATTTAAGAGTGTGACTCACATCAACCACACCAAGGACAACATTTTAATATGTTCTACCCTTGGTCATCTATAATAATAATAAAAACTCATCTTTAGAATAAACCATGGGATGGTTTGTTGTTTGGGATATTTTATTATGTAGAATCCAAAACCAAAATAATAAAGAAACCCCCCACATTTCATATATATTCCCTTCCAAGATCCCATTTCTCTTCACTAAAACTACTTATAACATATACGCACTGACCCCAACAATCCCTAGAGTCCTACCAAGGATCCCCAATCTTTCAAGAAGCCTCTCCCAGGCCTTTATAGTCACAAAACTAAATAAGGGATCTTCCACTCTCCTATTTTATCAAGAAAACCTTTTAGGCTATGTCTTTAACTTTTCATTTTCTTTATGATGGGATATAATATTCCATATTCCCCTTAATATCCATTTTATGTATGAATTATTATATTTTTCTTTCACTCTAATTAATCCTCCCATGATCCTTTATGTACACTCAATACCATACTGAAATTTCGTAAGGATTCTTTTCTACATTCATTTTTCTTCATTATATTATGGCTTTAATTTCATTATTTTTGAATCTGAGATATGATTGTCCAAGAGTATTATACATTCCATTTTATTTCAAAATACTTATATAACCCTTTCAACAAGATCAACCATTTTTATGGATTTGTACGTGTGATTATTATGCTGTTGAAATTTCACCATGATTTTCCCTGCCAAGACAATTGTGCAGTGGATACCATAACCATTATTCTATAATGGGTATTCAACTTTATTCACAACTACATAATTATTTGGGACTTACATATATTTATTCCACATTCATTGATTGTGTTATATTGTTAAATGATGAATGAATCTATGTCATATGATCTGTATGGCACACCTAATCTTTAGAATGATATGATTGTTATGAGTGTGCACATATAACACTCCATTGTACTATGTAATGATTAGTATCATGATACATCATGTTGGGAAAGGGGTGTACCTGATTCTTTTATAGTAAATTTTCCACCATGAGGTCTTGATGGTTTATCCTTAACTTAGTTTTAGGATTCAGTGTTTTAAGTTGTTTCCTTATTTCCCATGTTATGATTATCATGATATATCATCCCCTATATTTCATGTTCCTTTCATTCCACATATATATGCCTATTATTTAACATGTATCACTTATTATATATTTATTCCCTTAATGATCTTTATAGTTCAGCCGTTTCTTATGTATGTCCCCAGGTTATCCCATGTACTTTAATGTTCGAAGGAGAATTTTGACCATGTTAAGAGGTTTTCAATAAAGCATGTTAAGAATGTTTTTTAATAATTTTGTTGCATACCTTGTCAAAGATGTTATGTTATATACCTAATTCCCATATAAAATAGACTTATTAACCTTTTAAGATGTATGAAATATAATTTTATGTAATAAATCAAGTATTAATCTGTAATAATGATATGGGTTGCTATTGATCTATTTATAACACCAGAAGTACTTACAAATACATTCGATATATAATTTAATGCACATGATACTGAGTCTCTATGAAACTAAACATTATTATTATAATTATTTAAAAAAGATAGTTATAATATATCTATTAAACATAACTTTTCCACTTTGGTGAATTAAATCATTAAAAATGGATATGCACGGTTACGATCATTATGATATTAAGAGTTTGATAGGATCAGCAAATTTTTTTGGTGAAAAGTAACTTGACACTTTTTAATAGTAATGTTATCCTTATGAATAGTATTATGACCATTTTTAATAGTAAATTGGCCAGATGAATAGCTACCTCACCCATGTGTGTATAAATACAAATTAGGAATCATTTAAATGAAAGGTGGATATAATTATATCATATAAAATAAATGTTTTAGTTATTATTAATGAAGTATTAGTATTTTTATAAAACATAAATGTTTATTTAAATTTTTATAACAATTAAAAAGAATAAAAAGAAAAATTATTTTCCTAAAATATAATCATAAGTTAATATTTTCATGTCTTATTATTATAAGATAAATTTATGAGACCTTACATAATTTTTCAATGTGTCATAAAACTAGTTATAATTTTAGAATTGGTGTTTTCGAATTAATGAATATTTTAATTAAAAATATAATTTCCCATATTAATAAAATTATTTTCATAAAATAGAGGTGACTTTTGAATTTTACATTTCAAAAAATGGTTTGGGGAATTTTTTTTTAATCCTTGAATTTTTTGAGAATAGTAAAATTCGATAATTTATAATAAATGACAAATTTATGATTTATTGAGTCATAGGTGACATTTAGATGATGTAAGAACCCATATTTAGATATCACATGCCCTAATTACTTTATTTTTTCCTAATAATCAATTATATTTCTTGTGTTGTCAAAAATAATAAAATAATGAACAAAAAATGAGAAATCATCCCTCTCCTCCACTATAAATACCCACCCTCACCCCTCATTGTCGTCACACCTTCCAAGCTTTGATCCCTATCAAATTTATTCCCAATATTCTCTCTAGGACTCTCCCATATGTCCAAGATCACATGGTATTATAATAATACCAATACAAATCCCCTTAAGGTTGTTCTCAAGGTAGATCATTCTGAAGGTCAAATCCTTTTCCTTTTCATTTTAATTTCATTTCACGTTATTTTATTTTATTATTCTATCTTCAACTCCTCTGTCCAAATGATCATGATACATCCATTATCTTATATATACTAGTATTATATCTTATTAATGGAAAATATATCATCAATATTTTTTCTCTATACCTTTTATTCTAAAAATGAAATCATTGTTTGTGATGTACAGATTTGCGACCATTGTAGATGATGGATTTTCATTCTTCAATTTCAACTTAAAAGACGATAATGAAAACAAAATTATGGTTATTCCAGACTATAATATATGTATTAAAAAAATTATTAATTAATTAATGTAATATATTTACATAATGTTAAATGATAAAACAAAATGAGTTCATTGTGATCCACAAACACCATAATATTGCAAATGATTATCACTAAATATTTTATCAATTGATTCATCCTCATATAATATAACAAAATGATATATATAAAGCATTAAACTTATGTATATTCATTAACATAATATAATTTAAATTTTGGAGTATTATACCCCTTCCACATGAAATTTCATACTCATATACAAATATAAGAGTCGTGAAAACCAAAGAAACGAACGCGCCTGAGCAATAAAATTGTATCTTATAACCAATAAAAAAGATAAATAATAAACATAATAAAATTATAGTAAATTAAATACATTTATATATGGGTTTTATTTATTTAATTAATTTATTTTATTTTATTATCATGCATGTTAAGGTCTAGTGATGAACACGTTCAAATATATGTTAAGGATTTTCTAAACTCACATTCATTTACATGTGATATTATTTATTCACCACTATTTAATTTTTTTGTAGTATGTATACTACCTAGTGATGTTCAAAATAATTTATAACTTTATATTAATATTATTAAATGTATTATTTTATGATAATTAATTTATGGGGCATATAGTTTGACTATTTGAACGTGTTAAGGGTTTTCTACCCGAACATCTAATTTCTTTCAGGTTACTCTTTTTATCTCCTTACCCCAATTAAATTATTAATTTTTCTTGTGTACTCATCAAAAATCATGTTTTAATTTTATATATATATGTAACAATAATAATCCTTATATATTTTATGGGGAGTTACATTTTTAATAGGATCTTTCTCAAATTCATCCTAATAAACAAGCCCGATTCAAGGGAACTTCTTGAATTCTTACCTATTTTAAAGTAATCAATATAAATTATTTAAATCCATCATTATATTTTCAAAAATAACTAATTTCATTGTGAAAAATACTATCTTAGTGCAATTTTATTTTTATACTATTATTTTTGCAAAATAACTTTTCTTTTCAATGTAAAAGAGTATTTCTCCCAAGAATTACATGATAATTTTTTAAAAGTATTTTCATCTAGTTTAGTACTCTTGTTGGTTCTTATGATGAATTGGGATTAATATTTTATGATATCATATATCATATTATATTGAATGGTTTATGGTTATTTTTATTTTGGATGTTCTATCTTGATACAATTCACCATATTACTCCGAACGATTAGTATTTATGTTTACTGACTAGGGAATGTTATATAAATTTCATATGTTAGTTTCAATATGTATGTACATATTTATTATGTTTTAATGATTCATATAGGGATTTAATTGGACTTGGTAAGTGTTGAGTGGGGACCTCTATAGCCCCTTGATTCATCGATAGGTCTAATGAGACAAACAAATTATAGTTTTAGATGAGGCCTTACCCAATAATAGATTCCTTGTCATGAAGCCTTGAAAATAATATATTCTTGGCACGAAGACTGGATAATTATAGGTTTTTGGAATGGAGACTTGATTATATGATTTATATATCCATATTTACAAATTTTCCTTAATTTGAAACAAGTAATTGATAGTCCATGTGGTTATTTAACTAGTAACATATCCATGGTTATGTTTTATTATGATATTATTCAAGAAACATATATTCTTTCCATTTTATGCTCAAAATTATGTTACAGTGGAATGTGTTTTTAGTTATTAAACATGCCTTATTGTTTATTTTTATGATATATTTCTCTATATTACATGACATTATTAAGAATCTAAGCTCACCTATTTCTTATATTTTATTTTTCCCCATTATGAAAAGATGAATATTTTAATGAATGACTTTTAGGAATAACATATGTTTTTTGTGTGTACCCAATGAAGTTGAAATATTTTTTTATTTTATTTTTGTAATGTAAAAATTATACGTGAATATAGTTTTCCAATGATACTAAACAATTCACTCCTTCCAGATATGATTTTCTTATAATGTTACTAATGAAATAATGTAAGGCATGAGCTCCAGGTTACTAGGGTCAGGGTCTTTATAGTTTGTATCAGAAGAAGTTTAGTAGAAAAAATATGAACTGGATTTATAAAAAATAAATTTTGGAACATAGACATAAGATAGTCTTTGAAGATAAACATAACAAAAATATCCTATAATTTTTGTATGGTAGTTATTATATTGATCTTTCTAGGAATAAATCCCATTCTAAATACTACAAGTGGGTGTGGTTCTGGAACAAATGTATCAAGGAGTAATAAATCCAAGAAGGTGTCATAGAACTAAAGTTGGGTAACCTAGTACATGAATATTTTCCTTAATTCATAATTGTTTTGACACACTTTGGGGGTTATCCTTAGGATAATTCAGTTTTTATTTACAATCCACATTGAATGTTTTAAAAGAAAATTTTTCCTTATAGAAACTATGTTTATGATTATGATATTAGATATATATAAAATTCCAATATATGTTAAGTTAATTTAGATTTTGAGATTATAATTTAGGATTCATAACCTAATCTATTGTATGACATTATTTTGAAATGGTGCTTAGTGGATGGAATAGAGAGTATATCAACACACATATCCCTTATAGGGATTTCCCCCCAATGAAATATAATTATGTTGGGTATTGGAGCTGTGACTAGTGTTGTGCAATATATAATTATACTAGGATAACTAAATCAGGTTATAAACAAAAACCTTACCCATATATATAATCAGGATCCACAACATGGAGGATCAATGTTAGACACTTTATGTGATAATAATCATCATTCAATGATACTACAAACCCATTTATAGTTGAGCAGTGGATAAGTTTCTTAGAGAAGATATTTCTCAAATTGGAAGGTAAGGAAAGGGAGAAGGATTTTATAGTAGTTTATCATCAATTAAGAGATGTGGATCAATGGTGTTAACTAATCTAATACACAAAGGATGAGGAAGAAATTACATGCATGGAATGGAGGTATTTTAAGGAAATTTTCCTAGAAAAATATTTTCTATGTGATTAGTGAGTAGATGTGGAACAAAAATTATTGAATCTGAGAAAAAAGGATAAATATAATGTTTCCAAGTATAAATCCAACATTAAAAGGTTAGAAAGGAATTTTTTGGACTACATAAGTAATATAAGGTTCATGATTGACCATTTCATTGATGGTATTAATACAATTATACTATGGGAATTTTTTTCCAAATCATTCTCATCACATAAGGATATATTTTCTATATCTATCAAGATAGGGAAAGAATTCTACAAGCCTTGTAGTTATAATGGTATACATGATATAAAGGGGATAGTGGAGAAAAATAAATATAAAGGAATGGAGGGAATGATGGATTTTCTATCACGTGATACATGTGAAAAGAAACACCATGGTATATGCTTAAAACGAATATGAGTTTGTTTCAAGAGTGGAAGAAAGGACACCACGCCAAGGATTTTATTGGGAAGGAAGAATTTTATAATGTTAAATGATCCAACTGAAAGGATATGGTGAACTATGAAAATGAATCCCCCAATCACTAGGGGAATATACCCTAAGTCAGGAAAAGGGATCAAGGAAAAGCTAATGTTGTTACTATAGTGGAACTGGAATAATTTGAGTGTTAGTTTTTTTAGATTAATGAATTATATTTTAAAACAATACTTATTTAAAGAACAATATGCATGCATATTATATATGTTTTTAATGGTAATCAATGTATTCATATGTTTTATATTTCACAAGAAGAGATACATTATGTTTTTTGAGGAAAATATTATCTTAAGTGACCTTTATTCTAAATATTTGGAATTTAAATTACATATAGTATTAATTTTGATGTGTCTTAACAAAAACTACTTATGGAATGAATTATGTCTAAATTATGATTTTGGATAAATTTTTTCAACCTTTTTTTCTTTCACTATACATTTTAAGGCTGAAGGAATGACTTAAGGTATAAAATTTCATAATGAATATCCATCTTTTGGAATAATAAATGATGTGGAGATAGGAAATAATCACAGATAAAGGATGATATTATAAAATCATGTAATATTATTTTCTAAAGTGCTTCTCTTAATAGTAAAATAAACCCTCCACTCTTACAAAAGAATATTCGAAAAAAAATCTATCCTTCTATAAAATAAATGGGTTTTTATCCGATCATAGATTTATGGTTTGATGATGTTTAAATCTCTAATTACCATGTTCTCTATCACTTTGTATCATATCTTGATGGATATATTGTTGGAACTATGGTCGATCTATTCATTAATTGGAGTATGGTTTGTGTTTATTGTCAATCCTCAGTGATGTTCAGATTGTGTGCTAGTAAAATAACCGGTTGCCTGAAAAAACATTGTGGTGTGTGAAAAATAGCGGGGTGTGTGAAGAACAACATGGTGTGTGAAAAACAGTGTGGTGTGTGAAAAATAACGGGGTGCGCAAAAAACATCATGGTGCGCGAAAAACAGCATGGTGTGCGAAAAATAGCATGGTGTGTGAAATAGTGGAGAATGGTTTTTCGCGTAAGAGGTGTTTCAGAATCTGAACTTAGAAAAAAAGAAAAGGCTTGGGATGCATGAAAAACATGGAGATGAACACGAAAAATGATTCCTGCATGAAAAGTATTGGGCGCCCAATGAGAGGTTATTTTGCACTAAGATGGGTTTTGTGTGTAGGGGTCGCGACCCCTTTAAATAAGAGGTAGACCCCCTCATTCCGTATGAGTAAAGAATTGGAGAAGATCCGAGTGCTGATGCGCGTGAAAGGATCGAGAAAAGGAAATTGTGTGAAAAATTCCATGTTGCGTGAAAAATTCAAAGTTGTGCGAAAAAGTCATAGTTGCACGAAAAAGTAGAGATTGCGTATAAAACATGAGGTTGTGCGTAAAATTTCAGTTGCACAAAAAAGGGTGTTGTTGTGTGAAATATTTTTCCATGCCAAAATAAAATATTGCGTGCAAAAGTAAGGTCTTGTGCAAAAATGGTTGATGTTGCACGCATTTATTAGTGAAACCTATTTGCACGTTCTGATTATCCGGTTCAGTGGTTCAATGCATTCAAGTGCATCAATTATGGACTCGGATGCAACTAGAGTCTCATGCTAAGTAGAGGCAAAGACTTCAATGCAAATATATTGAAGATAACTTCGTGTCTATAAAATGATTGGGACTCTACTATAGATAGTGAGCTAGGGGGATTCATCGGGAGTGACCCGAGGGATGGAGTGAACGGTCCTTGAACTTTTGTAAGACTATGACCAAAAATTGTAATCTATAACCTAGTGAAGATTAGTGAATTTTGGTACGACTGAAACACTGTCGGCGTATGCTCCTTGGACGTAGCCCTTTGTGGTGAACCAAGTAAAAGTGTCGTGTCAAATTCATGGTTTCATTTGTTTGACAGATTTAACAAGTTCCTACCAATGTGTTAATAAGATCCACGACATTAAAAAGAAATATTTGACACCCTGATTCACCCCTCCCCTCTCAGGGTGTTCCGGGGTCCTTCATATATTTATATTCTATAGATATGTTTTCACATTATTATAATATTATCATTTTCGAAAGCCTAATTTTCTGTGACCTTCACATTTCCTCAATCACTCTTATTAATAGGATGTTCTATAATCCCTTTTCCAATTTTTGTTTCCCACAATGGAATTTTCAAAAAATAATCCCCAGTTTTTCAAATTGCAATATCAAATTGTGATGAAATGTTTTTTGAAGGAGGGGAGAATGTAACACCCCAAGGATTTACAAATTAATTTAATAGAGAATTTAATGCACATGGCACTGAGTATTTGTGAAACGACATTTTTTATTATAATTATTTAAACAAGATAGTCATAATAAATCCATTAAACAAAATCTTTACACTCCTATGAATGGAATCTCATAAAATTTATATACATTGTTTTGATCAGTATGATATTTAGAGTCTAGAAGGATCAACATAATTTTATTGTATGGTAACATGACCCTTTTGCATAATAATGTTACCCTTCAAGAATTGTAATATGACCCTCATGAATATTATATTGGACCAATAATTAGTAACCTCACCCATGAATATATAACTAATTTTTTTTCATCATTTAAATGAATGTATGATATAATGATATCGTAGTACAAATGTTTTAGAAACTTCTAATTAGGCATTAGTAGTTTTATAAAACTTTAATGTAAATTTAAAATATTATAATTAATATAATGATTCAAAAGTAAATTTATTTTCATAAAATAGAATAATAAGTTGATATTTTGATTTCTTATTATTATAATACTATTTTATGAGACCTTATTTAATTTTTCAATGTTCTATAAAACTTGTTATAATTTTAAAATTTTTATTTTCAAGTAAATGATGATTTAATTTAAAAATATAATATATCGTATTTATAAAATTATTTTCATAAAATGGAATTCATTTTTTAATTTTATACATTGAAATATGGTTTGGATGATTTTTTGGTTTTTGCTAAAATACTTGATTTTTTGGTGATTAGTAAAATACGTTAATTTACAATAAATGATAAATAATGATTTATTAAATCATAGGGGATGTTAGGATGATGTAAGAACCCTTTGTACAAATTTTTAGGAATTAATACTATATTTTTCACAAGAATCAACATTATTTCTTATCATGAGTAGAATAATTTAATAATGAATAAAATAATTAGAATTCACCCTTCTTCTCCACTATAAATACCACCCTTCACCACCCTTTATCCTCACACCTTCAAAGCATTGAGACTTGTAATATTTCTTCCCAATATTATCCAATATAATATACCCCACATCCAGGAGCTTTTGGTCTCATAAAAATATGAAAACCAGTCCCTTTAAGGAGGTTCTCAATGAATATTTAAGAGGTAAATTCATCTTCCCTTACCATTTAATTTCATTTTAAGATATTTTCTTTTATTATTATCTCCCCACATCCTCTATAAAAATGATAATTATAAATCTAGTAATATATATATATATACTCCAATTATATCATTTTAATGTAAAATCATTGATCATAATTTTTTCTCACTCTCTTATATTTTAAAAATGAAATCATCGTCTGTGAGGTACTGATTTACAACCTTTGTGGACAAAAGATTTTCATTATTCTATTTCTCATTCAAGGAATGAAATTAAAAAAAATTTGGTTGAAAAGACTATAATATATGTATCAAAATGTTCATTATGATCTTTTTGAATTATATTTACATAATACTAAATGATAAAACAAAATCATATCATTGTGATCATTAACCTCCGTAATAATGCAAATGATTTTCAATAATTATATTATATAATTATTCATACTCATACCATATAAAAAAATGATATATATGATCATTTAATAAACTTTTTGTTCATTAATATCATATAATTTCCATTTTTGAGAATTATACACATTTCACTTGAACTTCAAATATAATATACCGGTATACCGATCGTGAAAACTAAGGAAACAAAAACTCCCAATCAGTAAAATTGTACACTATAACTCATTAAAAAGGATATAAATGATCATAAAAAATTATAATAACTTATATTAATGTATTAAAGGTTATTAATTAATTAATTAATCTATTTAATTTTTTTCATCCACGATGTTAAGTCCAAGTGAAGAACACATTCAGACAAAAGGTAATGGTTTTCTCAACTCACATTCTTTCCAATGAGATATACCTTATTCAAAAATATTTCTTGTGTGTGGTGTATGTATACTTCCCATTTCTATTACATATCATGAATCAAATTATTTTCATGGTACTCAATTCCTTATTTAATGATCATTAATTTTTTTGGGGCATATAGTTTGATTATTTGAAAAGTGTTAAGGGTTTTCTACCTGAACCTCTAATTCCATTCGGGTTACAAATTTTCATTATTTACCCCTATGAATTTATTAATTATTCATATTTACACCCCATAAATTATGTGTTAATTATTAATATATATGTACCAAACAGAATCCATCTTTCTTTTATTGGGTTTTACATGATTTAAATGGATATTTCTCAAATTATTCTCGATAAACTAGCCCAATTCAAGGGAACTTATCGAATTATTACCTATTTTCAAATGCACTCTATGATTTGTTTTCAGAAGTCATCTCTTTTTCCAAAATTTCTTATTTTATTATGAAAAAAACTATCTTATTCTACTTCTAGTTTTATGCAATGATTTTTCCAAAGGAACACTTCTTTGTAAAGTAAAAGAGTATTTATCCCACGAATTTCTCGATGATTTTATAAGAATATTTCCGTCTATTTCAACAATATTATTTATTCATATGATTAATTGGCATTAATCATTTATGATATCATCTTCTATATTTTATTAAATGGTTTATGGTTAGTTTTACTATGGATGATCTATCTTGATACCATTCACCATATTACTATGAATGGTTAGTATTTATGTTTACTGATTGGGGTAAGTTATTTACATTTCATATGATAGTTTCAACATGAATTATATGTTGAATATGTTTCATCTGTTTCATAGGAGGAATGAATTGGACTTATTATCTTTCTAGTGGGGCCCATTGAAGCCCCTCGATACATCGATAGGTCTCATGACACAAACTAGGTATGATTTTGGTCATGTGATTACACATTTTTATATTCATAGTATGAAGCATTGAAAATAATATTTTCTTTTCATAAAGAGTTTTCAATAATAGATTCTTGGATTGAATCATTGATAATAATATATTCTTGGAATGAATCATTTATGGTATGTTTTGGATATCTATATTTATGCATTTTCCTCATTATAAAAGAATTTATTGATAGTCTATATGGTTATTCAACTAGTAAAATAACCATGATTATGTTTTATTATTTAATTATTCAATTAGCTCTTATTCCTGACATTTTATGCTCAAAATTATGTTTTAATGGAATGTTTTTTAGTTATTCAACATGCCCTATTGTGTATGTTTATGTTATAATGGAATATTTTTTTAGTTATTACTACCATTTTATGCTCAGTTGATATTATGGACCGATGCCAATGAAAGGGTCCTCACACCCCTTGCAGGAAGAGAGGGAAAAATGAATTATAGATTCTTGGAAATATATAGTGGTTCAGGGAAAAATCCAAAGGGATTCAAGGATTACTATTACTTTCTAAAACATATGAAAGCTAGGTCATCCAAGAAGGTAAGGAACAATGAAAGATCAGTCCTATAGAAGGGAGAAATTGAATAAAAAAATAGATACAAAAGAGACATAGAAGAAAAGGATGGGGAGTGCTTGAATCTAATTCTGCACTCCAAGGAAGATATGAATGAGCAAGACATATGACCCAATGTCTCAGAAGATGATCTCAAGATGATTTATGGAAAAAGGTTTAAAGATTATACAACGAAGGAGGAAGAAGTGTGGTTAGCTAAAAAAGTTATAATTCTAGCATGAGGCTTTAATCAGAGTAATATCAAATCAGAGGAATTTATTCAGACAATGGAAATGATGATTTCTCACCTTGAAGACCTTATAAGAGAAGACTCAGCTATCTAGGTTAGTATACCACACTAAGAATTTTATAGAGTAGTTGAGTCAAGAAATATTAGTCTTGTGTTAAATTATTTTCTAAGATCTTTCATCACATATTGGTATCCTATTTTTGAACTCTAATGGTGTTTCAATATTGTTTTTGTTTTAAATTTTAATAAAGAAATTATGTGTTTATCTATTTTTACAATTCTCCTATATTTTTTGGTCTTTCATAATGTGATTCCATGTAATCTTTCCAATGATATAATCTAGGTAACTAGATCAAGGCTACTGGGGGATGTGACCATACATAAATGTATTTAGTTTGTGTATGGATTGTAGGGGTTATTGTGTTGTAAATGATGAATGGTGCACTAGAGAACGATGATGGTTTTGAGGATAGTAGATTTTGTGATGGTGAAGTTATACCGGAAGATTGTTAGGTACCTTGGTTGATGTGTTGGATTGTAGTGATACAACACATGTTATTAAGTTCCTTGGGTATGTTGAAATGAAGGGATGCGATATGTTTTGTGTCACCTCTAATTTAATTTTTATAGTGGAAAACACTTTTTGTAAGAGGAGGAAATCTTGATGGATGTCAAGTCCTTAGTGAACAAAGGATTGTTGTGGTTATGTAATTATGGTTGGTTTCAACAGACAAAATTGATTCCAATAAAAGGGGTTATGTCATTATGGATGTTTGGGTGTGGTGAGTTAGGGATGCATCATGTACATTTTGAAATTTGAGCTTAGGTTATGGGGGAGTTTCTTTGATAGTAGAGGTTACAATCACCATAATATAGAGGGGGTGAGTTAAAGTGTGTGGTGGGATAGAACATGAATGGGTAAGTTTTTGGTTGATGTTGCGATTAGTGTTTTGGGTTGGATGGAATTTAGTGATTACAATTCAAGTGCTCTTGTCATGATAACAACTATTTTCATGGGTTTGAATGGTTGAGTGCCTCATGTGTTTTGGTAATCTTTTGTGTGTATGGATTGGGAATGGGACCATCACGAATCATGTTTTGGATCTATGTAAGTTTTGAATTGTAATATGAATGGATGAGTATCTTCATTGGATTGTGTTGAGTTTGGGTAACTACTAGAGTTTTGAAAAAAGGGTAAAATTGTGCCAAGTGATTGGGCCCCTGAGTTTTGAAGAAAATCAGACATACATGGTGCCAATTGTAACATCCAAGATGGTATGTTTTTGTGTGAATGGATTCCTTATGTAGTGTTCTATATATTGATGGATAGGTTTCCTTAATTATTTCTAGTGGTTGATGTATGTTTTGATATAGATGAATCCTTTATGTGAATATAGATAATTTTGTGGACCCAAATGAGAAGGTTTTGTGGGGTACGGTTTTACCTTCAGGTCTAGTGCTACAGAAGAATAGTAATGTTCGAGGGGAATCATAGATAAGGGAAAGGGATAAATGAGCCTAAAGACCCAATATCTTTACTCAGAAAGTTTAGTGATTCTTGGAAGTATGGATCAAGGATGAGTTATATGGTGACGAGGTTGTAATACCATAATAATTGTGTATATACGATCTCATTTAAATTTCACCATAAACCACATGATGATGGATAATTAAATATTTACTGTGTGTATGAGGATGTCCGAGGGTGTTCTGAGCGTTTGGGGTGTAAGAACCCAATTTTTTTACTCTATAATGTATCCATTAAATTTTGGTATAATTATTTATTTTTTAAATATTATGGATACCTTTTTAGTTAGGAAATGTTTTAGGGGTTTCTGGGACTTGTTCGAATCATAGAACCCATATTTTTGGGGAAATTGGCCATGTCGCGTAGTTGGTGCATGGTTAGTGCATAGTTTTCCTAACCATGTTGATGGTTTACATTAGGATAGAACCATATCACACAGTTGGATTATGTAATTTCAACCTAACCTTGTGAGTTCCCTTATTACCCACGTACCCGTGAATGGTTTGTACATAGTTTTTCAAACCCTGCGAACAAACCTTGCACATGCTTTTTGCTAGTTAAAAAGACTATTTTTCCTTAAATGATCTAATTACGACTCCTCCTTCTTCCTTATATGCGTTTATGTGGGATTGATCTATTTTTTCATCCCTTTTAGAGCTCATTGAATTCCAAAGATAGGGATTAAATGATATCCTTCATCGAGGATCCTATCGAGTTTTTGTCCATCCTATTGGATGTGCAATAGTAAGTACTCATGTCCTTTTTAGCATTTCATCTCCTCTCTTGATATCAACCTAGTTATCAAGGTGTGAGAAATTTTCCCTTTTTTCTAGATACACTCCATTCAATGATGTATTAGAGGACATTAATGTAGGTAAAGTATTGTACAACCCTATGGTGGGTGGTCTATAACTCATCCCTCAAGTTTGTTGCTTTCAGAATTGTTATGTCAGGCCCAACGATTTCATCAGGTTCTATTCCTTAAATTTACATTCCATTCTATGAATAATTAAGACCATATGATTATTATATTTCCATATATGTGATTATTTTTTATTGGTTACACACAAAAATCCATCCATCCTATGTAGTATGATATTACAAAATTGAGTTTTTACTGTTTTGAAACTTTTGAGCCATTGTACAGATGTGCTCGAGCATGAACATAGTAATTGTCTTTGTCCTTTTCATAAAATGTTGTTCTATCATGTAATGGTTAATTAAATGAACCATGTCACTTAAAATTGACCCACTTAAGGTAAGTAATTAAAATTGATAATTAAATGTGATAGGTAAATTGGAAAGCATAATAACTTTATGAATTAACCATAGTAAATAAGAATGATTAGTAGGTTTCATGTCTGTAGAACCCCTTTCAACATTAATGTAATGTAATGAACTGAGCCTTAATTAAATAATAGTGCTTTAATTTAATTACTAAAGGATTCATGCTACTTGTCCTTGTCACACTAATGGAAGGCAAGGCTTGAATCCAATGGACTTATTTATTAGTAGTGACTTGATTATAAGGTTGCATAATACATGACTCTATCGCACTAATGAAAGGAAATGATTATACCAAATTAAATGTTACATGAATTCATAATTAAATATGAGTGACCTAACTATACCTCGCCTTGTATTCTTACCAGGGAATGCTTTTAGCACTTGGGAACCCCATTCTGTTTCAAAGATACATCATGCATAGGTTGAGACACACATAGATCCCAATCATTTTCTATTATTCAATTCAATGTGCGATACTATAGAATCCATCACATTTTATAAAATGATGCCATGTATACAATCCTTTGATACAACATTGACAGGTAGGTTCCATGGTCGCAGCCCATAGAGCCCTATCTCTGTTTAGCCCTGTTTCACCCTCGATGATTACTCTGGATTTGGTAGGAATCATATTATGGAATGCCTTGTAATATGATCCTTGGATTACACTATTAACCTTAGCCAGAATATAGTTATTACTCAGTTGGAGACCCTTGAGGTCTGCATTTCCTTGTTTTTTCCTTGTAAAATCGTTATTAAATGTCTTTATAGGTTTCCTCGTCACAAAATGGAACCTTTGGTTTTGTTAACATGTGACTCATTTATAAAATGGTAATAATAAATTAATGGAAATTTTACATTAATATTCTAGATAAAGGTTAAATTAGGTACGTGGGTATTTATAAACATTGTACTAATTCACCATATATTATCATACTTTCACACTATTACATTTCCATTACTCATACCGGATGTTATAGACACCATTGGGGGTGGACCACTAAGATTTACCTCACACCCTCTCGGAGCACTATTTGGTACCCAGAGTAGATTACAAGAATGTAGGTTTCTATAATGGGAAAAATTATTCTTCTGACACTTTATTTCTTTCTGTTTAGGATAGAGCTTTAAATCAGATGACTGATAAAGATATTGGGATTCTTTGGATAGTCTTCTGATTTTCTTTATTCTTTTGTGAAATTTGATATTCTTGTTGTATTTTATCCATGTTTTTAAGGTTCTAATGACATGACATATAATCATTAGTTGTTTTATGATTTTATGTTATTACAGTTATTTCAGTTAGAGTTACTATTGTCTCTATTTTTCACGGTTCCTTCCATTTATTTGTGTTTCCTCTACTATTTAACTCTGTTTATATTTACCCGTTGTGCTAAAAAAATTAACTAGGGTATAGTCTCCCCAAAAAATCACACTAGACCATCACTACTAGTAGACAGCCTCTGGAATTTGGGGAAATTTTCTTGAGTCCATGTGGCCCACCGGACTCAGGACACCTATTTAGGGGAATCCAGATCTAGGATGTCACAATGTTGTATCATAGGAGGTTCCATTCTTTCATTACTATTTGGATACAATAGATTGGAGATTATGAATGCTTGGAACTTGTTCATAAGACATTCTTGGGCATCATGAACCATGTTCGGGGTAAAATAATAGTTTCCAAAAATAAAATTTTTGTTCTGTTTTGACTATTAATGTTGACATTATTTCATTGTTGGGGGAGGAACATTATGTGGGATGTTATTGATTATTACTCTATTTTCTGATTTTCTTTCATCCATTGATCGATGATATGAGGTCAAGGAGAATTGTTATAGGCATCATTATAGGAACCAATAATTATAATGTTATGCATTTTTACATTCCATATAGGTGAATTTCATAGTTTTTCATTTCATTATATGCCAGTGCTTGTTGATTTTTTCTGTGATAGTTATCTTAGGCATGAAATAATTTTGGTTGAGATTTAGTGATTGATTTTCTCAATTAATGAGGTGTATGGGCCCTCATGTGTTTTAATGGGTAATTTACCGAGTTGAGCTATTATGATACATATAAATGGGTGTCCATTCTTGTCATAAGGTGTATGGAAACTGAATCATAAGAAATGGATATCCATTATAAAGTGAATCCTGATATCCAAAATGAATTGGTTTCACATCCTTATCCTGCGTTTTCAGATTTATGAAAGTTAAAATAGGGAACATGGTAAGCAAATGTAAAATGAAATGAAACTTATACTAGATCACTTACTAATACCTATCCATATACATGGTATTTCTGGGTAGTGTTCCTTGGGTAGTGAGTTTTCTTAGGTTCATCATACTCTAGTGATGTTGAAAAAACCCAAAATTTCATTAATGAAAATTTATCTTGATATAATTAAATGTCTTATTATGTAAAATGGTTATATAACATATGAAATTATTTTTTTCTATGAGTCATGATTTTAAAATATCATTAAGAATTGTGACTGTTGCTAATATAGCCATTGAACAGTGATCACATGATTTGTATAAATATAGAGCTTTAACAAATCCAATTTACTCAGACGAATGAAGTGATGGCCTCATCCAGTAGACTTTATCAATATGAAGCCCATTAGTCAAAGCTCATAAAGGAGGTGTTGTCATTGGGATTTTCTCTTGACCAAGACCAAGTTGAGCTTCAACATGTTAAGCTCGAACAAAACCACTAATGAGAGAAGTGGAAGTTGATAGGGATTACCACCCGAGCAATATTATCTGAGCCACCCCAAGTGTCTGCCACCATCGCACACCTTACCCTTTGTTCTTATGTAGGTGTTATAAGGGGTTATTTAACAAGACCTTAACACTATTATTATGTTCATTTTTTCTTTATATAATTATGAATATACATTCATTTTATTATTGTTACTTTGAAAATACTTTTTAAAGCGCAAATATTTTTTTAGTTAATATTCAACTAAGAAATTTGTTTTGATGAATTAAAGTATTTTTGAGTTAAATAAGATTTTAATAGAATATTATTATTATTAAATTAATTTTTATTAAATATAAATGATCATATAATTTTATGAATGCAATTTTAATTTTTATTAAGGTTGGAAAGTCATTTTTGTCAAAACCCATTAATTTTCGATAAATCTCATTTTTTATTTTAAAAGTATAAAATCACATATTTATAAAATTATTTAGATAAAAGTAATATTATTTTTGGAATCAGGATGTCGAAATTATGTAATGGTGAATTTTCCATAATTTTCTTAGACAGTTAAATTTTTGATAAAAACTAAATACTGTTTAAATATATAATGTCTTTTATGACATTATAATGACCCAATAGTGATGTAATAAAATACTATAAATGATATGTTCACACAATATATTTTTTACCATTAAAATAATTTTATTTTAGGTTTGTTTTATTTATTTTACAAAACATTAATGGACCCTCGAAGAGTTATAAAACAGTTTCACTTTTTAAATGAATTTCCATGAGATTGTGACTCACCTCCACATAAGCAAACCTATTATTTTAAGAAGATACGACTTTGGCCTTATAAAATATTTTTTTCAACTCCACTTTGGTAAAAACCATGGGCTGTTCTTTGGTATTGATTAGTTTAATGTTTGGTGACCCAAACCTAAATAATAAATAATTCCCTCTCTTTTCCTATACAAACCCACCCAAGATCCAAATTTCTCTTTACTAAAAGCCTTTAGATTTCGTCCATCCACTTCCCTTCTACCTCTATAATCCTCCTAAGGCACCCCAAGCTCCCATGATGCCTCTCTCAAGCTTCTCCCAGGCCTTTGGGATCACACTTCCAAGTAAGGGATTTATTCCTTTCTCATTTTTCACAAATTTTCATTCAGTTGTTATGCCCTTTTGTTTTCAATTAAAAATGTTGGGGTATGACTTGAAACCACCTCCATATTTCCCTATTTATGTTTTAATTTTTAGATACCCCTTTCACTCTCATTTAACGCCTCCCTTACACAGCCGTTACCATGCCAATATTCCATAAGGAATTTCTCTCTCCTCATTTACATTCAAGACATTCCTTTGTATTATGAATCTAAATTCATTTAATTATGTTGGGAAATGATTATATATGAACCCCTTACTGTAAATTTCATTTAAATATGATGAAACACCCCTTTCTCTCTCATCAACCATTTTTATGAATTTGTATGTCACGTCGTTATGCTTCCAAAATTGAACCGTGATTTTCCAATCCAAAACCATTGTGTAGTGAATACCATACCCATGTATATATCAAGGGTATTAAAATTTATGCACATGTACATATTTAATGTTACTTTAATGTTTTTATTCCACATTTCTTAATCTTGTAATAATTTATGATGTTGAATGATTCCATGTTATATGATCCATGTGGCAGAATTATGCATGAAAAGAAATGTTTAAGAAGTGTGTGTCCTGATAGCACTCCAATGCATTGGGTAATTATTAGTATCATGATACGTTAAGTTCAATGAGGGTTTAATCATTTTAATTCAAGTGTAATAGAAATTTACTCATACTCCATGTGAAATGACCCTTGGCTCATTCTAGAATCATGTTAAATGTTGTTGCCACATTTCCATGTTATGTTAATCATGTTATATCATGCCTTTATGTTCATATTTATATTATGATCCATTTATATAGATATTCCCTGAAATGTATTGTATCTTTTATGTTATGCCTCATTAAATAACTTACTGGGATTTATATATCACCCTTTTCTTATGAATGTCCTCAGGTTATCCCATGTAATGCTAAGTACGATGGAATGTAGTGGTCATGTAAAGGAAGTTTTCAATTAGATGTTGCATCCAATTTTTTAAGTTGTTATGTAATGTTCCTAATCCCCAAAGACACTAGACCTTTCTATATTCTATATTGTATCAAGTTTTGTTCTCTAGGTAATAAATCATGTCTAAGTGTTTAATCAAACGAAGTGTTGTTATAGTCGGTATCAATGGATATGTTTAGTTTTTTTGGGATTTGGATTAGAAAACCCTAGTGAATCCTTACGAACAAAATTAATTATAATGAAAAAATCCACATTTTTTGTTGGGTATTGAGTAAGTTTTTTCTCAAGAAAATACATCCCTTTCTGGATAAAAGTATGTAGAGGCGGCTCTGGCACATATGTACCTAGGGGTGAAAACCCTGACAAGGAGTTTCAGGCTTGACCCATGGTATCATAGTACATGAAAACGGACCCTGCAACACTCTTCTTTATGACAATCCTGGGGTATATGCATTGGTAAATTGACAAGATCAGTATGAATCATTATTAAAGGAATTTCCCTAATAATTTTTGTTTGAAAGTAGATCATGGATAAAATTTATTAAAGCCTATGGATTCATAAGTTGATGAAGTAAAAGTTATTTATAAGTCATCAGTTTTTTCCTTGGATTAGCCTTTATGTGTTACCCCTAACATTACATTTACTCTAGCCAATGGCCAATAATAGGAGGACTAGGTCTAGTAACAAATGTGAAGATCAATGTGATGACTGTGCTAATGAGATGCCCAATCCGATGGGAGTGGGAATCATGAAATTTGTCACGCTTCTCTCTCAGTTAACTCAATATTTTAATAGAAACATGGGTCAAGAGGAACATTCATCACCCCCTAATAATGAACAAGTCGCTATCGAGAGCTTCATGAGAAAAAACACTCCTACTTTTAATGGATCATTCGACCCCTCAATCACTGAAAAATGGATCAACTCCATTGAAAAGATCTTCTCCATCCTTCAATGTTCTGAATAATAAAATGTTCTCTTGGATGATTATCATATAGAGGGTGAAGCTGATCAATGGTGGACATTGATCAAAAATACGAAGCCTGAGGAGGATATCGAGGCGTTGGAATGGAAGGATTTCCCAAAGATGTTTTTTTATAAATATTTTCCATGCTCCCTATAGATTTAGATAAAAAGGGAATTCCTTGCGCTCATGGAAAAAGACAATGAATCTATAGAAGTGTGTGAGGAAAACATCATAATGCTTTAATGATAGGACTATGGATTTGTCATTAACCCCAAATGCAGGGTTTATTGCTTCTTTGGTCAGCTGAAACCTAACCTACCGAAAGTACTGACGATCATTTACTTCGACATCTATGAGGAAATTATCTGGCGTGCCCTCAAGGTCAAAATAGAGATCGAAGAATCTCAGGGGTATCATGGGTGTAAAAATCGTAAGGTGGACTTCAATTCTAGAGGTATTATGGACAAATCCAATAGTTCTAAGAAAATGCATCACACCACCTGCCAAAGGTGTGGAAATAAGAACCCCGAAAATTGCCTGATGGGGACGAGAAAATGCTTTATATGAGGAAGAGAAGGGAACCTTGCTATTAACTGTTGGCAAGAAAAACTTGCAGCTATGATAGAGGAAATGAACGCTCCACTAGACCCTCAACACATTGTTCATATCTATAACTACAATGAATCGGGGCACTTTGCAAACCAGTTCCCTAAGCCAAGGGTTTTCAGAGGCAACCAACAAACTCCAAGGGAGCAATAGTGAGCCTCTTCCATCACTACCATCGAAGTGAACCCCGACAACAATGTGGTGACTAGTATACTAGTTATTCATTCAAGAATAGAGAACATAATTTTTGATTCTGTTTCTATGAATTATTTTATATACCGAAAGTTTAGTAGAACAATCCTAACACCACCAAAAATCATGGAATTAAAGATTTCGGTGAGTAAGGAAAATGGGGAAATCATTGCATCCCATGAATATAACTCTTCCCCTATCATAATTTTGGGAGTGAACTTCCCAGAAAACCTCTTCATACTCCCTCTATTGTAATTTGATGCAATTCTCGACATGGATTGGCTTTCCTTATATAAATCCAACATAAATTTCCATGAGAGGGAAATCACTCTCTATAGGGAGAATCAACCCCTAATTCTATACAAGTGCAAGGAAAAAGATAAATCTTCTTTAGCTCCATCATCTCAAGAATGTATATTAATTCCCTATGAGCATGAATATTTGGCTTAGATAATTGAATACAAAAAAGCAACCATCCTTGGAGACATGCCTATTGTGATGGAATTCGCTGAAGAGTTTGCCGAGGAATTTCCTGGTCTTCCTCCTAGAAGAGTTGTTGAATTCTCAATTGACCTTATACCTGGGGCATTTCTAATATACAAGACTCCATATAGAGTGGCTATTGTGGAGCATAAGGAGCCGAAGAAATAACTACAAGAGAATCTAGATAAAGGATTTATATTCCCCAAGTGCTTCACCATGGGGTGCACCGGTCCTCTTTGTCAAGAAAAAGGATGGGTCAATGCGCCTTTGCATCACTTATCGTGATCTTAACAAAATCACGATAAATAACAAGTATCCTCTCCCATGAATTGATGACCTGTTCAATCATCTATGTGGGTCACAATACTTCTCTAAGGTGGATTTTTTTTCGGGATATTATCAAGTAAGGGTGAATAAAGAAGATGTCCCTAGGAATGCTTTTCGTACAAGATACAAGCACTATGGATTCATAGTAATGCCTTTCGGACTCACTAATGGTTTATAAATATTCATGGACTTGATGAATAGAGACATTAGAGATTATCTCGACAAATTTTTGGTAGTCATTATAGATTATATTCTAATATAATACATAAAAGGGGAGGATCCTGAGAAGCAAGTAAGAACTGTACTAGAGACCTTGTGGAAGGAGAAGCTCTATGCAAAGTACATCAAGTGTGAGTTTTGGTTGAAGAAGGTCTCATTATTGGGCCACATCATCACAAGCAATGGGATATCTATGGATCCCTCAAAGATAGCTGAAATTGAGGGATGGACGAGGCCAACATCAGTAATGAATATCCATAGCTTCTTGTGGTTAGCCGGATATTATTGACTATTTGTGAGAAATTTCTCATGATTTTTCAACCCTCTTACCAAGATAACTCGGAAGGGAGTAATGTTTTCTTGGAGTGATGAATGTGAATAAAGATTTAAGGAGTTGAAAAACAGGCTTATCAGTATGCTTGTACTCACTTTACCCACTAGTGGAGAAATTTTGGGGGTATTTAGTGATGATTTGAAAAAGGGAATGGGTTGTGTGTTGATGTAAAATGACAAATTCATTGTCTATGCTTCAAGTAAATTGAATTTTCATGAGAATAATTATCAAACACATGATCTAGAGTTGGATGCGGTGATATTCGCTTTAAAAATTTGGTGGCATTATCTCTTTGGGGAGAAGTGTGAAATACATATGGACCACAAAAGCCTCATGTATATATTCATATAGAGAGAGTTGAAAATGTGCCAACGAATATAATTATTGCTGATCAAATACTATAACTTCTCAATCCATTACTACCCTAGGAAAGAAAACAAGGTGGTTGATTCTCCAAGAGTAAAGGACCCAGAGATATCATTGATGTGAAAAGGATCCAATCTTCTATGATTTGATGAAGATGGACATGGGAATCATAAATAAGGGAACATCATCACTCCTTTCACAAATGATTGATCAACCATCTCTTTTGGAAAGGTTAGAGGATGCTCAAAAGGATGATGTGGGAATTCAGATGAAAGTGGAAGCTATTAGAAAATAGAAATTCATGGAGTTCAATGATAATGAAGAAGGAATTGTGAGATTTGGGAAAATACTATGTGTTCCATCGAGTCCGGAGTTGAATAAGGAACATTTGGATGATGCACATAGTTCAGATTTATCTATTCGCCCAGGAAACACAAAGATGTATCGATATATTTGAGAGAATTATTGGTGGGATAATACGACAAAGGATATCACTGAGTATATATCAATGTTCCTGGTGTGTCCACATGTGAAGAAAAAGAGGCAGAAGTCTAAGGGGATGATGCAACCATTGCCCATTCCAGGATAGAAATGATAGAACATCACCATGGACTTTGTCACCAGACTTCCAAAGAAATCCAAAGGCAACAATACAATCGTGGTTATTGTGGATCGTCTCACAATCTCTGCACACTTCATTTCGAATCAGGAGGAATTATCATTGGATAAAATGGCATGGATATATATTAGGGAAGCAGTAAGGCTGTATGGAGTACCACTATTTATTATATCTGATCAAGATCCAATATTCACCTCTATGTTTTGGAAGAGTCTTAAACATTCTTTGGATACTAAACTGAACTCAATTACGACCTATCATCCTCGAACTAATGGATAATTTGAGAAAACTATTTATACACTAGAAGACATGTTAAGATCATGTTAAAAAGACTTAGAGGATGAGATCAACATCTTCATATGGTTGAATTCAACTATAATAACAGTTTCCACTCGAGCATTTGAATGTCACCTTATGAAGCCCTGTATGGGAAGAGGTGTAGAACATCAGCATGTTGGGATAATGTTGGTGAGCGTATGCTAGTAGGACTAGTAATGGTTGAAAAAATGATGGATAAGGTGAAAACCATTCCGTAGCATATCGAGGCAGCCCAGAGTTGATAGAAGGGTTCTGCTGATAACCTTTGACGATACCTTGAGTTTAAAGTAAGATATATGGTATTCCAATGAATATCATCATGTAATAAGGTCATGAGGTTTGGAAAGAAAGGGAAGTTAAGTCCTTGGTACATCATACCCTTCAATATTCTTGATCGTATCGGGGTTGTGGGCTATCTACTAGAACTTCCACCTACCATGGTCAAAGTACATGATATATTTCATGTCTCCCTCTTAAGAAAGAAAATACCATACCCTTAATATGTACTCACTTCAGAGTTAGTACAGTTAAGAGATGATATTTCTTATGAGGTGCAACCAATGAAGACATTAGATCATAGGGAAAAGTCCTACGAAATAATACAATGCCCCTTCTGAAGGGGTATTGTGGTGAAACCACAAGTTTTAAGTAGCGGCGTGGGAATAAAATGAAGTCAGGAAGTGGAGTTTCCCTCTTCTTTTTTATTTTGGGAAAATAAAATTTCAAGGATAAAATTTCTTAAGGGGGGAAGATTGTAACGTCCCAAACATTCATTAAAGAAAATTCCTCTTGATCTAATTAAATGTCCTATTATGTAAAATGGTTATATAACATATGAAATTCTGTTGTTTTATGTTTCTAGATATTAAAATAACATTATTAATTGTGATTGTTTCTAATATATCTGTTGAGTAGTGATCACATGATTGGTATAAAAATAAGGCTTTAACAAATCCAATTTACTCAGACGAAGGAAGCGATGACCTCATCCAGAAGACTTTCCCCGTATTAATCCAACTTTCTAGAGCTCGTAAAGGAAGTGGAATCATTGGTCTTTTCTCTTGACCAAGCTCAAGAAAAGCTTCAACATGTTATGCTCGAACAAAAACACCTATGAGAGATGTGGAAGTTGATAGAGATTACCACCCGAGCAATGTTATCTGAGCCACCCCAAGAGTCTGTCACCATTACACTTGTTACTATTCAGTTTTATATGGGTGTTATAAGTGGTTATGTAACAAGACCATATCACTATGATTATGTGCTTTATTTTTGTATATAATAATGAATATACATTCATTTTATTATTCTTACTTTGTAAATAGTTTTTTAAAGCGCAAATAGTATTTTTAGTCAATATTCAACGAAGAAATATATATTGATGAATTAAATGATTTTTGAATTAAATAATTTTGTAATAAAATATTATTATTATTAAATTAATTTTTATTATATATTAATGATCATATGATTTTATGAATTCAATTTTAATTTTTATTAAGTTTTGAAAGACTTTTTTGTCAAAACCCATGGATTTTTTATAAATGTCTCTTTTTATTTTAAAAGTAAAAATTCACATATTTAAAAAATTATTTAGATAAAATGAATATTATTTTTGGAATCAGGTCATCTAAATTATCCAATGGTAAATTTTTCATAATTTTCTGAGAGTGTCAAATTTTTGGGTAAAAATTCAATACTGTTTAAATATATAATGTGCTTTATGACATCATAATGACCCAATAGTGATGTAATAAAATACTATAAATGATATATTCCCCCAATATATGTTTTAACATTAAAATAATGCGATTTTAGGTTTTTTTGATTTACTTTACAAAACGTTAGTGGACCCTCCAAGAGTTATAAAACATTTTCACTTTTTAAATGAATTTCCTTAAGAGTGTGACTCACCTCCATATAAGAAACCATATTATTTTAATAATTTAGGCCATTTTACATATAAAATATTGTTTTTAAACTCCCCTTTTTGAAAAACCTTGGGTAAAAACTATGGGATGGTTTGTGTAATTGATTATTTTAATGTGTGGTGACCCAAACCTAAATAATAAAGAATTTCCTCTTCTTTCCAATACAAACACACCAAATCTCCCACTTTATATTCACTAAAGGACTTTGGAGTTCTTCCAACCTCTTCACTCCAATCTATAGAATCTTAAAAAGGCGCCCCAAGCTCCCATGAAGCCTCTCTCAAGCCTCTCCCAGGCCATTGGTATCACACTTCCATGTAACAGATTTCTTCCTTTCTCATTTTGTCCAATTTTCATTAAGTTGTTATGCCATTTTTTTCAATTAAAAATGTTGGGGTTTGATTTCAAAACTCCCCTATACTTACTTATTTATGTTTTAATTATGATATTCCCCTTTCACTCTCATTTAATGCCTCCCATGCACACCTGTTACCATGCCGAAATTTCGTAAGGAATTTCTCTCCCCTCATTTACATTCATGCAATTTCCTTTGTATTATGAATCTAAATTCATTTACATATGTTGGGACACGTTTATATATGAACCCCTTACTATCCTTTTCATTTAAATAAGATGAGACTCCCATTTCTCTCTCATCAACCTTTTTTTACGAATTCTTATGTCACACCGTTATGCTGCTGAAATTGCACCATGATTTTCCAAGCCAAAATCATTGTGTAGTGAATACCATACGCATGTCTCTATAAAGTGAATTCACATTTATTCACATACAAATATTTAATGATACTTTCATTTGTGTATTATCCATTTCTTAATCGTGTAATAACTTATGATGTTGAATGATTCCATGTTATATGATCCATGCGACACACTTATGCATGAAATGAAATGTTTAAGAAGGGTGCACCCTGATAGCGCTCCAATGCATTGGGGAAGGATTAGTATCTTGATACTTCAAGTTCATTGAGGGTTTACTCATGATAATTCACCTTAAATGAGGATTTACTCATGCTCTATGTGCAATGAGCCTTACCTCATTCTAAAATCGCGTTAAATGTTGTTTCCACATTTCCATGTTATGTTAATCATGTTATATCACACCTTTATGTTCATGTTTATCTTATGATACATTGATATTCCTATTTCCTAACATGTATTTTATCTTTCATGTTATGCCTCATTAACCCCCTTACAGGGCTTTATAGCTCACCACTTTTTTATGCATGTCCTCAGGTTATCCCATGCAATGCTAAGTGCGAGGGAATGTAGTTGTCATGTAAAGGAAGTTTTCAATAAGAGGTTTTGTCCTATGTTTTAAGTTGTTATTTAATGTTCCTAAGCCACAAAGACACTAGACCTATCAATATTCTATGTTGTATCAAGTGATGTTCTCTATGTAATAAATGATATCTATGTGTGTAATAAAATGTAGGTTTGTTATAGATCCTAGACTTCTTATACGCTTGTTTTGAGGTGTGTTCTAGGAATTTCTAGACCAATACTTCCTTGAAGTCCACATATCATACACCAAGAGGGTGGTGAAAACCACACTCTTGATGGGGTTTTTCCTAACCCACCACTCTTACATCTAAGTGTGCCCCACAAGGAACTGCCTATTGTACCTGACTTGAGAATTGATTCACATTTTCATTATAGTATTCTATGTATGATACAGACAATTCATGGTGCTCTATGATTTGTACATATGACGGATAATTTGAATCATGAGTTCCGGAAGTAGCATACTCCTGCTTTCTCAGGGGACAATGGTCTACAGGCTATTGAGTCATGGTTAGAAGACACCATATATATATCTGTGAATGTGGAGATGTATCTTAAGTGGAGTGTCAATATTTCCACATACATGATTCAAGATTCAGCTAAGCGATGGGGGGATACAACTATCCTAGATGGTCATCATCTGGGCATGTTATTTGGATGATTTGTATACTAACTTCTATGATTATTTATTTCCTCATACATTGAGAGATAAAGGAGATAGAGAGTTTATGAATCTAGAATAGGGTTTAATGTTAGTTACAAAATATTTATCTTGTTTCATAGAGTATCATGGATTTTAACCACATCTATCTAGTGACGAGATTTCTCATGATAGATGTTTTGAGGATGATATTCAGTATTCCATCCAAACACAGGTGAATGTCTCCTACCATCTCACCTTTTATGAAAATGTAATCCATACTTTTATCACTAAGAATAATCTGAGTTAAGAAAATAGTACCAGGTAAAGAGGACTAATTTCGTTTGTGGCCAGTAGTTCTTCCAGAAACAGGAAGTTTTCACTCAAGGTTTCTTTTAAGGGAAGTGACCACTAGAGTGACCATTTCGATAGATCCAAAGTGTGTCATCAGTTTGGAAGACTAGGTAACCTGAAGCCTCATAATCATAGAGACACAATGGAATGCTAGGCTTCAGCCGTATGGGGCCTCTCCAGTGATTCTAGATGACCCTTCCACCAACTACAGAGTGGAAAATTATCCATGCCAGATCCACCTTTAAGAGTGGGTTCTTTTGTGCCACCTCAAGTTGGAAGTTTGAATAGAACTGGAAGGAATGGCCGATGAGGAGTTTATGGCCATTGAACCCAGACCAATAATCACCAGCCACACCAAAAAAGTAGTTTTAATCATGGTAGTCTATCCGTTGGACATGGTGATAGATCTGGTAAATGGCATGCACTACAACTGATACCTAAGGACCAGGCTGCAAGACCATATACACTACGAGTTACTATTTTATGGTGTCTACTATATTATCTTATTTATTTTATACAGGTTTTTTGATCTATTTTATCTATGTATCATTTGTGGGAACTCTCGAACTGGAGATATAGTACTACTATGGTGTGTTGACCCTAGATACACCTTTAGGGGAATGAAAAGATGGTATATGCTAGTGTAGGTTCTATCGCCTTTAGGTAAGAAGTTAACCATTCATATGGAATGAATTCATTCTCAAGAGGATAGGCATTGATTTCATTCTCAGTATGGGTATGTTGGTTCAGTATCATGGTTGTTTAGACTACTACCACCATATGGTATCGTTTACGCCACTAGAGGGAAGCAGTTTTCTATATGAGGGTGAGTGGGATGTTAAGGATTGTAGAGTGGAACAAAATCATAATTTTCAAGGTGGAATGATCACTCAGATTACAAATATCTTCATGGATGATCAGAGATTACATCAAGATGGTTTCCCTCTAGTATTGGATCATTTCGGGGGTGACTATCATGACAGTTTCTCTAGCTGACATCATGAGAGATTGGTAGAGATAACAATTCATCTTTTTCCAAGACCAGCTTATGTTTCCATTACTCTGTATAGAATAGAACCTATAGAGATTCAGGATCTCAAGAAAAATTGTGACAATTTAGATCCCAAGGGTTGTATATGGCTCAATACATCATCTTGAGTTTCACCCATGCATTTTTTCATGTAGGAGAATGGAACCTTACGTATATATGTGGATTACAGAACGTTGAACCTACTTACAGTTAAAAATCTATATCGACTGCATTGAATAGATGATCTCATTGAGAATCATTGGGGGGGGGGGTCTAGGGTGTTCACTATGATTGATATGGGATCTGGTAATCATCAGATACGAGTTTGGTCATCATACATACCATGTAAAATATTTAATAGATGTTATAGTATGTATGAGTACCTTGTTATGTCATTAGGTCTTACGAACGAACCCCCCATTTTCATGGATCTGATGAATAGGGTGTTCCACCCATATTTGTATTATTTTATCATGGTCTCTATGGTCAAAATCATGGTGTATTCTCATACTCGTAACGACCATTCTAAACACCTTGAGATCATTCTAATTACATTGAGATATCATCAACATTATTCCACACTTTCTATGTGTAACTGTTGGATAAAAAAAGATTACTTCCTGGGTAATATTATCTTAGAATCAGGAATATCTGTTGACATAACAATTATAAGTGCTATATTTTCCTATGAGATTCCCAAATATGTATTTGATAAACTGAGTTCCTTAGGGATGGATGGATATTACATTTGTTTCATATAGGATTTCTCAAATATTGTTTCACCACATACTATCCTTACAATGAAGGGTGTCCAGTTCCTCTTGTTAGAAGTGTGTGAGAAATACTTCTTGGATTTGAAGGGGAGGCTTCTCCAAACACCTAATCTAATCCTTCCATATCTATGTGTTGGTTTTACCGTATTCTATGATGAATGATACATCGTCCTATGATTAGTGATAATGTAGGATAAATGAGTTATTTAGTATGGACCTCAGTAGTTGTGGACTCATGAGATATATTACTTGAAACATGAACTTGATCAAGAATAATTTTTTCACCCTTTATATTTTTGGAGAACCTACCTATTTTGTGATTACTTTGTGGTGTACACAAACTAGAAGAGCCTCAAACATATCTTCTCTCATAATGAACCTAACACAATAGAGATGGTTTAAATATCTATAATTCATTGATTTTAATCTTTCGTGTATTCTGGGGAACGAAAAATGTCGGTGAAGATCCACTGAGTAGGAAAACTCAGGCACATGCAGTATAGGAAGCCATCAATGAATTGAAGTTAATGGCCCTCTTCTCAGAGATGCACCTAGGGTTTCCTGATAGTCATGAAAAGTATTATATCTAATCCTTGGTAGTTATTTATTCTATCTTTGATATGGTTAAGGGTATACAATTTTGATATCTTGATGGTTTGGTAATCTGTGAGAGAATATCAAGAGAAACCCCCCTAAAGATATGTATATTAATAGAGATGATATCTTATGTATTCAGGCATGTGTCTAGGATTCTACAGATTTGATAGAGGATTTGATGCGTGAGTCCCACGCTTCATACTGAGAAGTTCATCCGGACATCGCAAAGATGCATCTAGAAAATATATTCCAGTATTGGTTTCCTAGGATAAAATTTAAGTGAGAGGGCTTTATCACTAGGTGTTCCCCCAGTTAGTAGGTTAAGGAAGAGCACCTAATCCCCGAATGCTTGTAACAGCTACTTTTAGTCCCATAATGGAAATGAGAATATGTTGTTGTGGATTTCATAGTAAGATTACCTAGGTCATCAAGGGGTAGAGATTCTATATGGGTAGTTATTTACTGACTAACAAAATCATCCCACACCATTCCTATTTAGGATACTATCTTAGTTTATGAGTTGGGAAGACTATATATTAATGAAATCATATGACTCTGTGGGTCTATCTTACTATCATTTCATCTAGGGATGATCATTTCACATAAAGGTTCTGGAAAGGATTGCAAAAGGATATGAGAACATTGGATCTTTTAAGAACATATTTTTCACCCTTAGACTGATAAAAAATGGAAATAGATGATACAAGTTTTAGAGGATATTACTCAATCATGTGTCCTTTATTTTAGTAGTTATTTGTAGAATCATATCCTTCTCATTGAGTTCGACTATAATAATATCTTTCAAGAAATAGTTAAGATTGTTCCCTTTGAATAAATATACGGTAGACATTTTCATTCACACATATTCTTCCTAGAGGTAGGTGAGGCAGCCCTACTATATCCTCCACTTGTTCAGGAGATTTTGGATTTGGTTCAACTTATCAAAAAGTGTATGTCTACTGCCCTCTCTAGACAGAAATCCTATGCCAATAGCCATAAAATCCCTATATAGTTTCAGCTCAGGGAGCATTCTTTCATTTTGTTGTCACTCAAGCTATGGAATATATGGTTATAGTAGTAAGGGAAGTTGTCATCTCATTATGTTGATACATTTGAGATCCTAGAGAGAGTCAGGTTTGTAGCCTCTCAGTTGGTACTAACTATGATTTACTTTTCCATGCATGATGTCTTCCATGTTTCACATCTTCTCTAGTATCATGATGTCCGTTCTCATACTATTGATCCAAAGGAAGTGGAATTTGATGCTTATGCAACAATTGATGAGTATCCAGTACACATCGTCAACCAAAGCATGAAGCTTATCTAAGGCCAGTCTGGCCCTCTAGTAAATATTTTATTGTATCATGTATGCCTATAGGATGACACATGGGAGGGGGAGGCCGACATATGGGATAATTTTATAGAATTGTTCTCAGATAGTTCTTCGATACATTTTTTAAGTTGAACTCAGGGATGAGTTCTTTTATGGGGGGAATACTGTAGGAACCTTGTTTTAAACTCAAGTATGGATACATTAAATTTAGGTACAATTATTTATTTTGGACAAAATATGGATTCATAATGATTTAGAAAAGGTCTTTGGGGTGTCTGAGGCTTGATTAGAGAAAAAACCCATATTTTTTGTCAAACTGGCCGTATCACATGGTTGGCACATGCTTGGTGCATGGTTTTCGTAGTAGTGCGGATGGTGTATTTTCAGGTAGAACCATAACACATAGTTAGAGAATGTCCATGTGACATAACTGTGTGAGTGCCCCTATTCCCTAGGTACCAGTGCATGGTTTGGGCATGGTCTGCCAAACTGTGCATACAACCGTGATCAGGCAATTTTCTAGGTTAAATGACTAATTTTCCCTTAATGATCTAATGAAGCATCCTCCTTTATCCTACTATGAGTTTATGCTAGATTGACCTATTTTTCTTCCCTTTTTAAAATCATTGAAGAACTAATCTTTGGGTTGAAGATCTCATTCATTCAGGGTCTGATCGAGCTTCCGTTCATCACATTGGATGCCCAACAATAAGTACTCATGTCCTTTTTAGTCATTCTTCTCATCTCTTTCTCTTAACTTAGTTGTCAATGTGTGAGGGTTTTTCACTTTCTCTCAGATCTACTCTCTTCTAAGAGTAATTAGTGGTTGATAATCGAGGATAAGTATTATACAACCATATTGTGGATGGACTATAGCTCATCCCTCATGTTTATTGATTTTGGAATTTCATGTGGGGCCAACCGATTTAATTAGGTTCCATTTGTTGATTTTATATTTCAAAATTATAATATTTAGAACCATATGATTATGTTATTTTCATATATGTGATTAGTTTTTGGTGGTTACACCCACAACTCCAACTATCCCTAGTTAGATGATATTCCATAATTGAGTTTTTAGTGTTTCGACACTTTTGATCCATTGTTCAGATATGCTCAATATTGACCACACAAATGGTAGGATTCCTTATCATAAATTCTTATTGCATCATGTAATAGTGAATGGAAATTACCATGTACCTTCCAAATGACCGGCCTAAGGTAAGTGCTTCAAATTGATATTTAAATGTGAAAAGGAAATTAGCAAGTACACTAAGTATTTGACTTCACCGTATTAAATTGGAAAGATTAATAGGATTCATGATTGTTGAATCCCTTACCACATTAATGGAAGGTTGAAGAATTATACTTAATTATTGAATATGACATAAATGGTATTAATAAAGGATTTATGCTACTAGGCCTTGTCACACTAATGAAAGAGAAGGCTTGAACCCAATGGACTCATTGATTAGTTATTATTTGATTTAAATGTTTCATGATAATTGTCCTTATCACACTAAGAAATGGAAATTCATGAACAAAATGAAATATTTCGTGAATTAATAATTAAATAGGAGTGGCCTCACTCGATTTCAACATGGATTCTTATTGGGGAATTCCTTAAACATCTGAGAACCCCATTCCGATTCAAGGATACAACATTCTTTGTTCGATACCCACTTAGAACCTTATCCTTGTAAATTCTTGGATGCCCAGTTTGACACCATAGGATCCCTCACATAGTATTAAATGAATCAATGGATATACTCCTTGAAACCATCCTTGACATGTATGTTCCATTGTTATAGCCCATAAGGTCGTGTCTCTGGTAAGCCCCATTTTACCTTGGACGACCACCTTAGAATGAGTGGGCATCTTATTGTGGAATTATAGGAATATGTTCCTAGGATTACACTCCTACCTCTAGCCAGGCTTTACTTATTATGGATTTGGAGACCCTTGAGGTCTATTCTACCTTGGTATTTACCTTGGAAGTTCATTATTAAATGTCATTATTGGTTTCCTTGCCACAACATAGAACCTTCAACATTGTTAACATGTGCATCATTTATAAACTAGTATTAATAAATTAATGGGCTGGATACGTTCATACTCCATCCGAGATATGAAGTAGGTACATGGGTATTTAGATACATTTTAAATCATTACATTATATATACATGCATTCACACTATTAAATTTCCATTTTATGGGTTGAATTTTATAGACACAACTGGTCGTGGCCCACTAAGATTTATCTCAAACACTATCTTGCATTTATTAGTATCTGTACTAGATTACATGAATGAAGGTGTTGATAAAGGAAGAATACAACTTAAAAAACTTGATTTCATGCTATTTAGGATGGATCTTGATAACAGATGACCGAGCCAGAGCTCGTGATTCTTGGGATAGTCTTTTGATTGCCATCATACTCTTTTGGATCATGATACTCCTACTATCTTGTATCCATGTTTTATGTTTTTCTATTGAAATGAAATATCCTCACCAGTTGTGTATGATTGTATCATATTTCAATTATTTTAGTTTTAGTTATTGTTCTCTCTATTATTCAATGTGCCTTCTTTTTACTTGTACTGATTACTCTATTTACCTCTGTTTATATTTATCAAATAATATATAATTTGGTAATGAAAGTATAGTCTCCCCCTGGACATAGCCTAGGCCCCTGTTAGTAGTCGGCAGCCTCTGGTGTAGGTGGAGATGTTCTTGAGGCCATGTGACCCACCATGCTTGTAGCAACTATTATGTGTCATATGGGTCTGTGAGGTCACATGGGGCACATATTAAAAGAAAAAAAAATGGTCATCCAGTGCATGAAGCAGGGTTGGTTATTGTTTATAGAAAACTATGCGAAGGTGCAAGCCAAACCATGAATCTTGGAATAGAGGCATTCTTCACAATTGAAGCACATTTTTCCGAACTGTGTGGGGTTTCTATGTAACAGTGAAAGTTGGACCCCTTTGGGTAGAGTCATGCACATAGTTAGTGCTCGTTATTTCAAACCATGCAACCAAACTGTGTAGCCCATTAAAAAGGCGAATAATTACAAATTATCCCCCTCAAATTTTTAAGATCCCTAAACTATTTCTTCCCCATTCCTCCTCTCTAAACCCTAGTGATGAATTAAAATTCCCCAAGATTTTTAGTGGTGTATCTCTATTGATTCTAGGCTATTGGAGTGTTGTTGTGTGTCTATAGAAGCTTTGGGTTTGTCTAATCCTCCTCTTCCTTCTCCTTTTCAGATTAGGGTTTTTGTTTTTTCCCATCTTATTTTGATGCACTAAAACCATATTTTTATAGCGTAATTCAGTTTGAGGCTTTAAAAAGAGATTTAATCCATAATTTTGGATACAATCATGAGTGAGTTCATCAATATATTCTAGGTAGGTGGTATAGAAGTAATTTTCTATAGTTTTGATGTGGATTAGTGCATGTGTGTTTCATTCTTGGTTCCATCTTGTTGTGAATTTTTTTCCACTAGTGAGGTTTGGTAAAATGGGGTTCTAAATAAGTAATAGAACCCCTCCTAACCCTCATTGGATTCATACAGGATAATTAAAATGATTTAGATCCACCCTTGGGGTGTGTCTTTATTCCAGCACCAAGAAATTGGTAAAGTGAGGTGTCGAGTTGATTCGTGATAATGTAGATCTCATGTTTAACATGTTAATATGTTTATTTGAGTTGACAATTGAATATTAATAGTTGTATGTAGTTTTTGAAAATGATATAAGGGGTTGTTTGGAAGGACATGAAAATTGGTTAAATGGGTGAATGTTATGATGAATTAAATGGCATATGAAATATATTAAAATGTATGAGAGGATTGGTACGTTTGAAATGATAAACATGGTAAATTGGTAATGAAATTTCAAATGACGAATCTGTTAAATGGGTTATCATAAGATAATTTATGAATATGTTAAGGGGATAATGTATTATAAATTGATAAACATGATAAGTGAGTTAATGTGTCAAAATTGTTAAATAATACACATGGGTTAATGTATGGAACTTTTTCAATTTGTGAAATGAGTTAAAATATGGAAAATATAGAATATGACAAATTTGTTAAAGAATGTCATGGGAAATGAGTTATGCCAAGTGTTGAAGGTGTTAGTTGGATAAATCATAAGGATGATTTTTGTGTTAAATGGAATATGGATTGTTAATGACATGTGTATTGATTGTGTAAGTGTTGTGATATTTTATATTTTGTAAATGGATAAATAATCATGTTCCCATGGCTGGGTTGTTTTGGGTATTGGACATGAGGATTTATTCCTACAGGTCATGTTATAATTCCACTCTAAACCCCTCCCCATAATGCATGTTTTAGATAAGTGGATCCAAGCTCTATACCTCTAATGGATTCATTACATGAAACTACCTAGAATAAGGATCCAAGGTTAGTGTGATGTGAATGTTATGAAATTATTATCCCAAGAGTGATATGGAACATTATTTATATCCTTCTCCTTAGTAATAGATTTTTTTATTCCGTTGTTTAAATAATATAAATACCTAACCCATTGAACATGTAATGGGAATGAATTAAGTGAAGTGTATGAACTAAATGAAAATTAGGGAACAGATGATGGAAATGTATTAAGCATCAAAGAGAGTATACATAATGAAAACGGTAATAATGAATGGAAGTTTTAGCATGTAGACTGTTAACTAAGGAAACCCATGTTATCTTGTGTTTACTTTTCATTGATTAAGTAGTTTCATAAACTATCTGTTTAGAATGTTTATTTTGTAGACATAGTAGGTGGTGTCCTACTGTGTTATACTCACATAGTTCTATGGCATGGTGTGGTACCCAAGCATATTTCATGCTTATAGGCTTGTAAAAGTGGAAGTCTCTATGCTTGGGGGATGAGTTGGGCTTGGGATGTGAAAAGATGAGTTTCTAGGCATGGAGTTAGAACCATTTTTGGATTTCATGTATTTGACTTTATTTTTTAAATTCTTGAAATTTTTGAACTGTTATCATGACACAGAATATTTATTGTTTTTTTGTGTTTTGTACCTAGATTTGGGAGATGTTTGATTGTGAATGTCCATGTGTAATTTCATAATGTTTTGACAACTTTAATTTTTTTCAAATGTGAATTACTATGGTTAAAATGGTATAGTCTCTCCATAAGACTTATTAGACCCTCTATGGTCGTTGAAAACCTCTGGCATGTGATGAGATTCTCTTGTGGTCATGTGTTGACTCCGCTCAGGGTTCCAGTTTGATGTACCTCAAGTTAGGGAAATTATAAAAAAATCATATTGAGAAGTCAATAAGATGAATATGGATCTATGTAATTCAAAAAATGAGAGAATACTTCAAATTAATGAGGTTGATTAAAATTTGATAGATTGATTTTAAATTTAATTAATTTACAACTAGGAAAGAGATTAGAACATGATAAGATGATTTAACAAAAATATATCCATCTGATTGAATAAGTGATTCATTATAACAATAGGGTAAAATTAATTACAGTTAAAAATCATTATTTATGGGAAGGAATATTAAAAATCACTAACGTTTATCTAGTTTTTTATTTGTAGATAACAAAAAAATGATTGATGAAATGATTCACCATAAAATGACATAAGAAAAAATAAGTGTTTTTGAATTCCTTCATAGGCACTATTAGAGAAAATTAGACTCCTCCAACCATTCTACCCGTAAAACCATATGGTTTTAACATTCCATAACATTTTTTTACTATTATCATTATATTAAATATGTTAAAACATTTTATTTTTATTAGAATAAATTTAAGAAAACTACATAGAAACCTGAGAATTCATTACATAAATACTACATAATTCTAGATGAATAATCAATACATATAAAAAAATACACAATCAAGAACCATAAAGGTTAAGTGTCATTAGGGAGTAGGTAGATAATAAACATATTTAATTAAATATCATGAAAATATATCATAATTTTGTTCTAAAATTGTACCCTTATTAGAAAAAAACATAATTAAAACCATTCATCTTAATATGGTAAAATAGAAACATAAGAAAAATAGATCTCAGATGCTCAGAAAGGGTAAACATGGGAGATATCATCTGATAAATAGAAGTAATAATACGATAAAAATAAGGGTATGATAACATGATCATATCATGTGAAATAATTCCCAATAATTTATATACCCTAAATCATAGGTTGTGGAATAATGAATTTTCATAAAAAATACAAGATTCATTAAATTTAGGAATCATAAACAATCAATAATGAGTCATTACTTCTTATCATAATCACAATAAATATATTTCTGGCATAAAAAATGCAGAGAAACTAATTTCCTAATTTATGTCTCACTACAAACACTATAATTACGGACATAGCCTTATAGTGGATTTGGTTCTCACCCCATTACCATAAACATAGTGGATAAAGTTCTATTGTATATTTTTTTCACACATCACTCTAAAGAACAAAGCCAATAGGGTACCATAGAGGATTGGGTTAACTCCCCATTCCATTTCAAATTATCTGAGGAGTTGTAAGGATTTATCAAAGAAATTTTATTAATATATTATTCCAAAGAAACCACTTATATAATGAAAATCATACATATTTTTCCATAAGATAATAATAACATTCATCATTTCATCATATCATAATTATCTAGCGGTAGATAAATGTGTTTCAAAAAAACATCCTCAATACACCACCATCATAACCCATCTATGTAAATAAATTGTATGGTATCATAATATCATATCCCTTAATATCATGCCATAAAGTATGTTGACATAGGAGAAAATTTATTCTATAAAATTATTATAAGTACACCTAAAAAATAAAACAAATCCTCATATTTGGGAATTATTTAAAAAATAAAAATTTCATCAAATAATGGGAATGTTGTTATATTAGAAAAACTGCAAAAACATGTAATGAATACTTGACAACACATAATATTCATATGATCCTCAAATTTTTATTGATCTATGACCACTAATGAATCTTCATTTTCTTAATTTTTTAATAGGTGATAAGTGAGTCCTGTAGAAAAAATATTTAATACATAATTCTAATAATATTTAAAGATATTATAAGTTACATTAAAAATAAATTTATTGAAATTTATTTATAAATAAAATTTATATAATTTTTTATTAAAATGAATGTGGAAGAGATTAATTCCTGACACGAAATGAGAAATAAGGCCAGCTTTTCTTCAAAAACTTCATTATATACCTTTTAATATGAAAGTGGGAAAAACAGAAATAATACATGAAACCCTATAAGTAACCATATATGAAACAAAATTTATGTTTTTTATAAAATAATGACTATATAATTTCTTAGAGTGTAAATTGGAGGATAAACAATCCCAATAAAAAGTGTTATTGTTGGATAAACACTTAGATATTTAGAAAAATTTGAAACAAAACCAAATGAAAGAAATAAACTCAAATTAATTTTATAATAAATATAATATTTTTAGATAATCAATATAAAATAAATTCATCATCATTATATACAACACAAAAAATAATGATGTTGGTGAATGTAGAATTTATCTCAATGAAGAGAAATTGGGATTATGAAACCCTTACCTCAAGACCCATCCAATTTAATTTTCATTTTAACCTCATAAATACTAAATTTTTATTTATTATAAATAATTATTAGAGACATATTAACATTTATCTTAATATATATTATACCTTGGTATAATCTAACCACCGTGTTTGTTAATAATTCTATATTATAATAAATATTTGTGTGTTAACTGTTTAGTTTACCACACATGTTCCGAGTATATTTTTGGAATTTTTTTACATTTGTCGTGATTTGAATGTTAATAATATTATAAATAAAATATAATTAATTTAAACTCTTTTATAACAATATTTATAAGGTGGTGATGAAAATTTAATTACATCACTATATGGATGTTGTAGACTATAATTATCCACCATTGATTCTTTCATCATTAAACGGATGAAAAGAAAACAAGATTAATAATAATTAATCTTTAAATAATTATAATAATATAATAAATATCATATATTTTCTTTAAAATCAATCTACATAACCCTACATGGGTGGATCTGATGAAAAATTAAATACATCACTTCATGTAGATGATACTCTGTAAGAACACATGACTGACAAATTCATTTTCTATTGAATATAATGAAAATAAAAAATGGTTTAATAAATAAAATAAAAAATTTAATATATTAAATATACCAATTTCATTATATTATTATGGTTTAATAATATTATTGAGAGGTGGAAGATGAAATATTAATGGAAAAAGTGGGTTAAGATAGTTAATCTTCTTTTGGTATCCAGCTCTACATTAAACCTTATACCATATTAGGTTAGTATTTCATGAGACTATAACCTATATGACATGGATAAGAATATATTTATTGTATTTTGGTATGAAATGTTTGATATAAGTTTCTAAAGCATTTTCAAGAATTGATAATATAATGTTCCCTTTTATAAGTGAGAGGAGTGAAACCTTTAAAACTACCAATAAATTTAAAATATTATACCACCATTTTCATAGTAATGTTGCACAAAATGGAAAATTATTATATTATTATACATGTTAAGGTATAAATATATACATCAAATCAGATGTAGGCAATTATTTATGTAAATCTGAATCCTTTCATCTTTGATTAACATACTCATTAACCCTTTTAACTATTACCATAGTTATAATATTTTTTCTACAACTACCATTAATTATGAATAAAAATTAAGTTTACATTATTAAATAATATTTATCATAAAAATTAAATATATTAAATATATTCTAAAATATTATGTCTATAGTGGTGGGATAAAATAATTTTAATATATATTTGTAAATTTTAATGGGAAATATTTTATTGAAATATATATTTTTATGTAAAAATAGTAATTTACTACAAATTCATGAATACAATTTATCAAAAAAGAATTTATTGGTTTATGGATAAAGAATATACCTTTTATTAATATAATATAAAAAAATTGAAAATATCATATTGAATACATAACAAATGGAAGGGGTTGAAAATAGTTTGTTATGAGAACAAAATATGATTTATGTTATAAAAAAGTCAATCGTGGGTTTCCAAATCCAACATAATAGTTTCAAATTCTTAATTTTACTCGTTATAATCATATTTTTTAAAATAAGGGTTTAAATAGTTTTATATCAGTATTATTTTATAATGATGTCCTGAAATTAATAGTATATGCAAATTCTATATTATTTTTACAATTCACTTAAAAATCAACCATTATTGAAAAATATAAAAAATTATCCTTAATGTAACTTAGAGATGTGGAATTCAAAAAATAATGCTCATTTTTAAAAATTAAATTTTTTAAATTTATAAATGTTTCTCTTAAATAGACCACGTATAATAGACAATAAAAAATGTCTAAACCAAAACATTTTAGTATTGGGGTGAATAATTAGATTACTAATTATTATAACTGATTTTAGTATTTGTGTTTCTATAATTTTCTTAAATTATATTTCATATCACATTATTAAAAATTGTAATTATTTTTTATTTTTTTTTGTTTCCATTAAAAACTATCAAACATAATAATATTTTTAATATAAAAATATATTAAAAAATCACCAGGTGTTACATTATACCCCCTAACAAAAAATGTTATACAAAATTTCATTACATTGTAGAAAAAATGTGGATAATTCAACCTCATCATATCATTTTCCCCATTTTTCATCCATAATTGTTAATTGGGTTTTTCAAAAAACATTGATATGTTCGAGGGTTATGTTTTTTAGTACCTTATTATTAATTATAGAATTTCTACCAGTTTTCCTTTATTTTAAAGATCATTTTATAGCTATAAAATATATGAGTTTGGTATATGTGGATGAACAGGTATGTATTTCCTCAAAAGTTATATATAGAATAAATCTTGGACTTGTTAATGGTTTGGTTGAAGTTCCATGTAATATTCTATAATCCCAATATGATTAAGAATCTCAAAATGGACAATATATGTATAAGGCCTATATTTCCATTCATTTAAAATCCAATAAAAATTATCACATGGGATACCTATAGGATTAACTTATCAAAAACATAAAAAATTAATATATCCTCAATGATTTTTATTATAAAATTTATGTCAACATTGAGCTACCTTGATCTCCTTCTGAATAGATCAAACTTTCTATTCCATTTATTTTTGTAGGCAAAGACCCAATGGTTTTTATTTTCTAACATCATCCCAACAAGATGGAATTTTATAGGACAAACATAGGTATTTATAAGGATCCCTAAAAGTGATCTTCTAAAAGATGTTTTTAAGAAATATTAACATAAGGAAGGTGTTGAAACCAATCACCTCTAAAATATACCTATAAATAATTCAATATATTTTCATCGGCTGGAATTATCCTATCAGATTGATAATATATTTGAGGATGATATTTATTAATAAATCTTAGATATGTATTCAATTAGTATGAATAATTATCCCAAACATTGAGTTAATCCTTATATCTTGATCAGATACAATTGAGAGTGGTATTCTATGAAATCGTAACACTTATTTAATAGATATCCAGGAAAACATCTCAAGAAAGAATTCTAAACTAATAGTAATGAAATTATTTCACATCGTAAGGTGAAAAAAAACCCAAATGGTGTTATGATCATTCTATGTATTAGGGTGTACTACGATGAAATCTATTATGTGGTTTTCCTATTTTTATAAATCAATGGGTAATGGTTTTATTATACCATTATAATATAAAATTCAAAATTAACATTATGAAATTCTAGGCATTGAGATATATAATCCACAATACCCTATATCATATTCTCCCACCATAAGTGTTATTTGAGATATATATATATATATATTAACTTCTTGGAATGATAGATAATGATGAGCAATATGATTCATTCAATTAATCATTGTTTAGTTATAGTATCGAAGGGAAACATATCTGGTTCCTAAATATTATCATTACCCTATGATCAAAGTTGAACCACATAACAATCCTTAACATATTTTAAAAATATACTTATTACTTCAATATATCTTTAATGATCACATTAATGTATGTATGAACATTTATTTTCATAAGATTTGGTCCTCTCCCATTTCCATATGATTCAGAGGTTTATGCTCTTTGGATCCACAAATATTTTATCTATCCCAATCCGCATCATTGAAAAGCTATGATGATCCTTTTTCATTATAACATGAACCACCTGATTTTCCTTCATAGGTTGGTAATGTACTGAGAAGTTATAATCTTTAATCAACTCTAGCCATCTCATTTTGCACATATTTGACTCTTTCTGTGTGAATATATACATTAATATTTTATAACGTGTATACATATCATGTTAGAGTTACTTCTATATAGTTACATAATTTGTACCTTATATTTTATATACATTCATGTATTTGAGTATCAATAAATAACATATCATATATTTATTAGTCATTTATATAAAATTTGTTTGACAACATCATAGAATAAATTTTACCTTTAAAATACAAGAAGAGTCCCCCAGTATTAAGAGAAACATGAATTTCCATGAAAATATTGAAAAATATTATTCTATTACCACATATAATTCCACAATGGGAGATATATTATGTTGACCATAATGTGTGAGTACACATAATATGATGACGTTTCATCTCATAAAGTTCACCATGGTAATGTCCAAGATAGGAGACTGTGAGAATATTATTGAGTATAGGAAATCCACACCATTTTTTTCATTGGACATTCGATTCTGTGAGTTTGTATGATGATCCTAATACTTAACTTTTATTATTAATGAATGTGACACCTCAAAAAATTTTATTTGTTTCAATAAACCTCGATGAAATATTATTTTGGAGAAGTTAATTATATTACGTTTTTCACCAAAGTTATATTATTAATAACTATGTTTATGAAGGATTTATTCCTTCATTATTTATAGAAGTTGATGCCTCGTACCCTTTATTGAAGTGTAACAATGACATTAAATTCCATAGACATGGTGTATATGAATGTTTATTTCAGATAGTCCAAGAAATATATATGAATCATATAGTTTTATAACACAAATGTGAACCTTCTTGATGAGATATCTTGAAAAAAATATTATATTACATAGTGAGTGTTCATATATATAATTTTAAATTGCAATATATCCTCTCACTTTATGGGTTACTTGGCCTATTTCTAGAAAATAATCTTGGACATTAGTAATCCCAGCTAATTCTAATGAGGAAGTGGCCTAGACGACCACACAAAATGTACTTCCTTGGGTGTTAATTAAATATTATAAATACTTAATAGTTGTAAAAAATATTATTCTCTAGTATGGGAATTGAAATTTATTTAGGATTTATTAAATGATTAGAAATATTAAATTAATAAACACTAAAAAGTCAATTTTTTGAATAATGTGAATATATAACATTTTTTATCTATTTTTATTTCTAAAGTAATGTATAATTATTAATTAGTGGAAAAATTATTGTTTACCCAAATATAATAATAAATATTGTATACTACAGATTATGATTATAATATTTATTTATATATTTAATGTATAATATTTTTCCCTTATTATTCCCATGGTAATAAATAATTTTTAATTAATAAGAAATTTATTTAATTATAAAAATATTAATATAAATAATTTTTTCTCCAGTTATTTATTATAATATTTATTTATATTATTTATTCAGATATTTATTAATTTCCCTGAAAGATGAGAAGACCCATTTATTGTTCTGATGAAAAATATTTATATACCACATTATAAATAATCATTATCATTTCATTGGTTAGTGCACACCATGGAATAAAATGATAATGATGTTATTTTACATCACATGGGGTTCCTTTTGGGTTTAAAATAATATCAGGTTCCATTCAAAAATTAAGTAATGGGAAAACCTATCCTTGGGTCGACAAATAGAAAACTTGGATAATTGTTTGATTTTTTTTACTGTGATCAAATTTTATTCCATAATGAAATACCTCTCAAGGAGGAATGTCTCTAGGGTTTTATTTGAAGCTTTAGAGATCCTATCTCCATCCATTTCTCAGAATCTAGAGAAATAAAGAAATAATCCATTTAGAATGAAGGGATAGTGGTTTTAATCAAGTTAGGGTCATAAGAGTAATTTTAATTACATACTAGCTCCAAAATTATCACCGTTGACATTTTGAGATCAAAGAAGCATGTATGGATCCCTGGTAGAGGGGATATATATTTGGACCTCATCAATGAAAAGAACTATAAAATAGAAAAACCTTTTCATAATAAGAAATTAATTGAAGAAATAATTCTAGACTATTGTATATATTTATGATGTTAAATTAATTATAAATTGATATGAAAAATATCACCTCTTTGTTATTATAAAACAACATTTCTCCATATTATTCATAAAATTTTTCATTCGTTATGGAAATAACATCATGTACATAACAAATGATCTATTGAATATTAAAAAATCTGAGAAGTCCATTGGCACATTAGGCACATCTCTTACATCTTGAATAATCGATAGGAATTATAGGGCCTCTTCCAATTTATAATTATTTATTACTAATTGTTTACATAATTTATGTTATTTTTCATTTGAAGAAATTAATTTTTATAAAAAAATGATCAAGATATCTTACTCCTCCCATTATTTCTCTATCATTTAACCTTTATTTGTATAAATTTTAACAAATATCATCTGAACTACTCATCATGTGGTGTCAAGAAGTATATCTCGACAACATTGGATTCTGCATTGTGTTACTGGTGTACACATAGTGTATCAAAATTTATGACACCAGTATGTAGCATGAATTAATTTACCTTATCTTATAATGGAGATACAATATTTAATTAATTTATATCATTTTAACCAATCTATGAAGTCTCATGACATTTAATACCATCCACTATATAACTACTTTACACGTTGTGTACTCGACATGTTTTTATGGGAGAAAAAATGTTGTCCAATATGTGTTGAGAAATAATAACATTCCGTGTAGGGAATTCCTTCTATTTAAAAAGGTGGATACATTATATGTACAAGACATAATATTTATGTGTGACACACATTTCCTCATGGTAATAAATTCCATGTCCCTCTCCTTGTATCATTGTCATTTGGTAAGAAATATTCACGACATGTAGCTAGATAAACAAACCGTGTACCCAACCTATTTATGAAAATAAAAAATTATTAATTTATTACAACATTAAAACTAAAAAATATATTTTTATTGGGATTTTTATTGACTCATACATGTTTTATGAGATGATATATATGTATACACACTATATACATTTTTAATTGATGTACAAATCTCAGAACTACATGTATTGTGATAATACTTACACTATTCAATGAACATTAAAAGAATTAAGTGCAATATTAATTGAAATGTGTTTCATGTGTCATTTATGGACTAATACAACCCATATAATTATTAACTAAAATGTGTATGATATATGCCTCATATTTAATCTTTATATAATCTCTTTTCAAGATGTGCTATTTGACTTGTACTCACCGAGTTACTTTCAAGTAAAACCTTTATACTTAATTAATTAAATTTTCTAATACAACAAATTTATTTAATTTATTTAAAGTAAAAGTGTATAGGTATATATATTATTGATTTAATGGATATTAAGTTAAATTTAATAAATAGATGAATCATATAGTTTTTCATATTATTGCTCACATGTTTATCTTAATAAAATATTGAATTGAAATGAATACTATCCAATAATTTAAAATGTGTAGCAATAAGAAATGTGGATTATTATGGATATAAATTAACAATTTTATGTGTACAATAAATTTTAATTTAAATATTTTATGGGGTTTATAATATAATTATTAAATTAAATTGATGGCTTCTGAGTCATCACGCCCACCTATTTATGTGCATGACTATGTTCTCACAATATCTCTTTTTAAACCAAAATTTTTGGTTCACATCTCTTATGAGTGAATTAAAATAATTTTAAGGATAGATATACTTTGTCTATGGACTTTGTTGGGGACTAATCCATGGTGAAACCAAACCAATGGGATACCCACAAAAAGGTATAATGTTGACAACTCTATCCTAGACTAGAAGAAGGATATTTTCCCAAGGGGTCAATGGTTTGTTTATTTTCAATTCAATAAACACACCACTAGTTAATTGTCATGATTATGGAATGATTTATTTATTTAATTTCACTATTACACAAGATTTTTTTTTATCAACACAGGATAAAAATCATATAAATAAATTATTAAACAAGAAAATATGTAATTAAAATTTAAAATATTATTGATAAATATTTTTCTCGTACATGGTTAATCCCTAAATAAAAAAACACATAATATTAAATAAAAAATTATAATATAGAATAATAAAATTTAGTTTTAAAAAATAAAACCCATATAGTTAATATTAAGTTAATATTCCATCCATTATATGAATTATGATAAACCATAGTTAATGTGTCAGTTTAGCCCATAGTTATGGGGAAATTAATTATAATCGATTATTAATTAATATTGTGGGTCTATTTAAGATATTTTATTTCTAATTTAACATCTATAGTCTATTCAATTTTTTTGGAGGAATGTGTTGAGGAAATATGAGTTTGGATTATTAGAATGGGGAGTTGAGTCAACTAAGGAATTTTATGCCTGCGGTTTTCTATGTCGCATACCTAAATAGATTTTTATGGTTTTCCTGGACTTAATTTTTATCATATAGAGGATATTTATATTGTTTTCACTATAATATATAAAGTGATTTGTTATTCTATGTACAATGGTGAGTTATATTTAGGATTTATAAAATAATTGGCATTATAAAAATTATTAAACATTATCCCCCACATAATAAGTAACCATATAATGTACCATTATATCTAATTTAATTATTATAAAAATGTGGTAAGAAAAACCTAGAAGAAACTATGATAATTATTTAATTATAGTCTTATCCTTATAGGAATTGTTTTCCCAAAGTGGCTTCGATGTTTTAAATTTGTTTAATATTATTGAATTTGTAATATGTGTTCAAATTCCAAAAACCCGATTATATAACCACCGAGAGGGGGTGAAATTAAATTACTATAGAAGATATATTGAGGGTGTTTCCTCAATAACATATTATCTTCTATATCCCCAAAATAAGAAATAGAGGTTTAAGTATAAATGGGATTTTTACTACACTACTGTAGTATAAACTAGAAATGGGGTTCTTATTTTATAATCATGTATTTTGGTTCTGAAGAAGATTATATGACATTATGTATCTAATTAGATGATATATCTTCTATGAATCTCATGTTATAGAAACTTCACATAAATAATTTAATCGATTATTCACCCCGAAAAATATAGTTTTGTAGAAACGTATTTCCTTTATCCTTATAGTGATAAAAATGAAAGAAAATATTTGAAATCTCATGAAGTTTTATAGTAAATGGTTCATATACAACATTTTTCAAAGAGACAAAGAATTAATATAGAGGGAAATTAAGAGGAGGAAATTTACTTATCATGTAGGTGTAAGTAGTTATTGGAGGAATTTAAATAAATAAATATAGAATTTGTTATTAATTTCATGAATAGTTTTCTTTTATATAATATTTATGTTACACTTCTTAATCATTATAATAAAATATTATTTACATATATATCCATTTGAGAGTTAACAATGTTTTAAAAAATTATAAGTAGTGTGATATTTCCTCGAGATCAAGAAAGGGTAATTCTTATGTCAATAGTTCAATAAAAAAACTCAAAATTTCTATAATAATTTTATATTACTTTTTAATGACTATTACCAAAGAATTAATTTCTGTGTCCTGTTAGACCCAAAAAGACATTATTTCCCATTTGTAATAAATAATGTTAGAGTACATTATACTAATCATATGTCTTAACATGTCTGGAATCAGGGATATCCATTGAAATTATTGCTGAATATAAAATATAATATTGTTACCTTATTATGGAAAGGTACTTCAATGTCTAATAAAACTAAACATAGATGAATAATTTATTACTTGAAAAGTGGTTTGGTTTCTATTTAAAAAAGTTAATATGTATACAAAAAATTAAATATCTTATTTTAGATAGTGATTCCTTCTGAAATAATGGTACACCATATATCTCTTAGAGTTATTCCAAAAAGGCCCTATGAAATAATCTAAATATAGAGGTAAATTCACATACTTAATGAAATTACTTAGGAAATTGTTTGAAATGCTCAATGATATAAATGAGTGCACTTGTTTAAGATAGAGGAACCTAAGAGACGGATTGTTAGAGAATAACTTACCATGTAATATTTGATCCTACATGTGGATTAAAGAAATTAAAAAACTTACATTTATATATATGCATCAATTGAGTGATGGTTGTAAAAGGAATATGAAGGATGAGTCATATATATACTTCTAATCTTCCATAATTTACTCCTACACATGATTTTCACATAGCAGTTCAAAAACTAACCATATGATGACTATATTAGCTAATTGATGTCATTTTAATGGTGAGTTGATAAAAATATATTATGAAATAACCATATATTTTTGTTTGAAACTATTTTTAAATATTCATTAATATATAACTAGACATAAAAGAGTTACTGAATCTCTATTAATAATGATATAGTTATTAAGGATATTAAAATCTAGTAAATAATGTGTAATTTTTAGTCATGTAAACCTCTCAGTTTTCTGATTTTGGGTGACTACTTATCTTCTATTCGATAAGGATCCAGATTCACATGTGTTAGTACCAGAATTCCAGACTGAAATGAGCATAGTGGGATAAGTAGTTCTAGTGACTCATACTACATCAGAATTCAAAACTAAAATGGTGGTTTGGGTATTCTATGGTTGGTGATACATATATTATTCTTTTTGAATATAAATTTTCACTAAGAATCAGTAAAATGATACATATGAAGGTTCAAAAGTATGTATGAATTCATGTAATAGATTCAATGTATGAAGATATAGATACATTATATTTTGAATGTTTATAAGACTTAATATTGATAGCAATTTTTCAAGAGATTCTTGTAAATGGATCTTACAATCTTATACCAATAAATAATGATTAATTAATTAAAAGTTTATGAAAGAACCTATAAGCTAATCATATTTAATAAAACCCTTTTTAAATTTTACTTCTCAAATAATTATTCTATGATTATCATATTGGGATATTAATTGTCAAGACCACCTACTTTTGAAGAAACCTTACTAAATATGTGTATATAATATGATCAAAACGATAACCCATGATAAATGTTTATAGGGAATAATGAGGAAAGATTGATTTTATTAGTAAATTCACATAATATATGAAGATAACATAAAATCATATTGGGATAAATCATTGATATTTATCATAGAATATTAATTATTGAATAAAATATTTATATGAAATTCTAAAAAGTTATTGGGGGTACTATATTTTTTCATATAGATATTTTTATAACATATGAACAAAATGTTATGTATTTCCTATTAGTTATGAGTAAAGAATTAATGTCAGTAAAAATTAATTAATGTAGAAACTATTTTTTACAGAACAAGATCATACAAAATATAACCAATTTGTTTTTTGAATCTTTTCATATTAAAAACATTAAAAAAATATTGAAATATACATATTGAAGAATTTCAAGACTGAAATTTAGTTGGCAAGTAATATTTCCAGTTTAACATGCATGGGAATATGAATATGTTGTTGAGATTAAAATAATTTATATGATTAAGTGATATAAAATTTTCCCACATGAAATGACATATACTAACATTTGATATTATTGATGCATGATTCATAATATCATAATGTTAAACATATCAAACATAATTTACCCAATCTAAAGTGAATCCAATATTAAAACACATAATAATATTTAATTGGATGAGTTCTTGGTGTTTGGAGAAGTGATATTAATAATGATAAAGATAATTGAATAGTTTTATGTATATTGTTTAATTGGATAAAGTATTCTAGTAATGGTATGTTATTGTTATTGAATAACTTATTATAGCTTGTGGTTTTCATATCTACAATATCTGTGTATGTTGTGGTTTCTCATGTGGTTTAAGAAACTATTTTGGAATCTCATATTCCTATTTTGGGTTTTTGAAAACGAAATAGTTTTATATTTATAATTCTATACAATGACTATATACTTAATTAAGATTTATAGTTTCAAATATGTTTATAAAAGCTAGATATTCAGTTATATCACAACATGAAATATTTTCTCAAGTCCATGATGTCGTAGTAAGAACATTCGACAAATATACATATAGAATTATTAAACAGTATCATTGAAACATGGTAGTCCCCTTGGATATAACCAAAATAAGAATATGCATGTTTAACACATGATAACTAACCAGTCGTCAGTAGTTGGATCAAGTGGAAGTGAGAGTTTGTTACATTTTGTGACCTAAAACTAATAACATTTTTACATTATATTTCTTGTAAATTCATGGATTTTATTGTTAATAAATATCTTATAAATATTTATCATAATTTTGTGTAAAATTATGGTGACAATTTCCTAGAATAGTTTTCGTATGGAAACAGTTATAATAGTTTCCCTTTTTGATGAGTCCATTATGTTATATGAAATTTTAAACAAATTTTATTCTAGGGTATGATATCATTCTATGATGGGACACATAGTATTTTGACTATAAGGTGAAAATACTCAGTAGAATATGAGACTTCATCACATGAAGTTATGACTTAATAATATCCATGATTGGAGATTATGAGAATGGAATTGTGTATAAGAAATAAACATGTTTATGTGTCATTAGATAATCCTATAATGGGAATGTGTAATTATCGTTATACATTATCATTATTATTAATGCATTTAATGACTCTTACACCTTGATGTATTTACATAACTCATGATGGAATATGATCACTCTGAAGTTATGTATGTTCGGTGAATCACAAATAATATGTTATTAATGAATAAATCAAGGTAGGATTTTTCCCCTATGTCTTTATAGAATTTGATGACTCGACCCATTGATTTTGATTGATCAATTACATTACATTACCATGGTGTATTAGCATGTTCATTTTAGACATTTAATGGTAGAAATATAAATATTATTGGTTTATAACATGGTCATGTAACCTTGCTGATGAGATATCATGATAAATGAATTATTTTCCCGAATGATCGTTCGTATATGGGTTTTCTCATTGCATCATATCCTCTTCCATTGTGCATGTGTTTACTGATTTATTGAAATTAATCAAGAACTTTTGAAAACCCACCTAATTCCAATTAAGAATAGGCCGATAGGGTCAAACATAATGTGTTTACCTTTATCTCCACTAAATATAATTTATATTTTAAATTTAGAATAAATATCAATATCTTGTTTGAGAGGTAATATTTATAAAAGATTTATAATTTGATCAAAAATAATAAATAAATATTTGTCTCCAATATAATATTTTAATATTTTTGAATATATAATATGTTTTTATCTTTTTTTATTATTATTTTTACAGTGTGAGTTTTGTTTCATTTTTTTCAGTGAATCATTATGTTATTTTATAGAATTTTTATTAAGACATGTGGAGAAGTTTGGGAGATGTTGTTGTTGGTGTCATATGAGGAAAATTTCTTTGGGAGAGTGAGAAATTTTACATAACTATATTAGAAAATATTCCTTACTAAGTTATATGATGGGTTTTTATCCTAAATTTTTAAAAAAATTAATGTTTTTCATGATCCATGTATATGTTTTATGCATTCATATTAAAATACAAGTAAAAAGGGGGAGGCATAATAAAGTTTAAGAAGTGGTTATCTGAGTCAGTAGAATAATGTTTCTAGATGGACTAGATGTAAATGTTCTAATAGGATGATATAGAAGAATATATTCCTATTGGATGTGATTAAAAGTAAAAAATATGGAGTTTCAGCTATATAGAGAATAATTTAAGAATTTTTTGTTATAGAAAATCATTAGATAGAGGAGAGATTGTTTATATTATCAGATGGAGGAAAATCTTGTAGAAACAAATATGGCGATATCGATAACGTTACAATGAATAAGGGTCCATTAGAAATAAATTATAATGATCCAATGTATATATATTTTTTATGTCATTTTATAGTGAAATGTGAATGTGCTCTAATTATAGAAGGCTGCACAATGTTTTGGATGATTTTGATTTGAATTTGATGGATGAACATCAAAATTAGATACATGATGTTATCGAATGAATGATTATCGATAAGTGGTTTCATATGAAGAGAAATGATAATAGAGAATTATAAATATTCATCAAATGTAATTATGAAATTTCATTGTAAAAACACATGCTAAGTAAATTGTGGGGAAAAAATCACTCAAGTTATCATTGAAGAATTTTTAAAGCAATTGTGTTTGATGAAAAAGTAGGCCTTCATGTTTTGATTGATGACAAAGAAGACCATGATGATTTAATTGTTGACAAAGGGGGTTTACATAGTGAGTTTTCGAGTTCAAGAGATGTTGTTGATAGTCCAAGAGTAACAAAAAAACCATGAAAAAGGAATGGATGATCTGGAGGTGGTATAAAAAGAGCAGATACAAGTGAGGAAATGATGGAGGAGGAGAAAATGTTTGTGCATCGAAACAGTGGGACAAACAATAACACGTGTTGAAAAACAGACAAGAAGCATTCAATATCTCATAATCCAATGAAATTTATCTATGTGATATGATGGTTGCTGAAATTATGGGAGAAGATAACGATTAAAATATTTATATCCTACATGTAATACCAGATTCAACAAGTTCTATTAAAAAGTGGTTCTATCATTCAAATTTGTCTTAGATGGTTGTATTTTGTAGAAATAGGATATTATATGATAAATAGTCTACATTGAAACTTAAGATCTCACAATTCTATATGTGTATAATCTAGTCGATCTAAGCTGTATTGAAGATATATGTATTAGTATCATGCAACAGTTTAGGCGTTAATCATCTGTTGAGAGAATATGGATTGTAGTGATGCAACAATAATAATGCACTTCAAGATTATTTATTTTGTTCTAACAATGTTGTATCAGCTGATAGTTTTCAGGATACGATGGAGCTATGAAAGAATATCAACAATGTTTTAATAAGATTTTGTGAGATGTAGATGAAAGAAATGATGTCACCGTACAAAGACATAGTGAAAAGATGATTATCTAAATCAATTAAGTGTTAAGAGACTCAAGAGGAGAAGATATGATAATGTTGATTCAGAAGCAGACACAGATAATGAACATGAGGTATTTAAGTCTATATCTTTGAAAAATTCAAATAATCAAGCTGAAATTGATTGGTAGGATGTCAATGTTGATGTGATAGTATGAGTGTAGATGAGGAAGATGAAGACATTACAGTAATCATGATACTTATCATAGGTAGATTCTAGATGTTTTGAAGAATGAGTTGAAGATGAAAATTGGGTTCAGCCGATGAATAAAGAACATGAGGAAATAGAGAAGAATCAATCATGGGAGATTGTTTCGAGGCCGACAGATAAGATGGCATGGTGATTCGAAACAAAGAATGAGTCGTTTTCAAAGTCTACTCCCATATAGATTGTATCGATGTCAATGAGATATTTTAACCTACGATGACGCTAGAGAAAGTCAGGATATTCTTTTCCATTATAGTGCAATGGAGGTTCAGAGTGTTCTATAAGAATGTTAAGTCCACCCTTTTTAATGGGCTTCTAGAAGAAGAATTAAATATTGAGCATCTAGAAGAGCATGGTATTCATTGCTGGATCAGTTTTTGAAGAAGCTCGGTTTTCGGTGTGGTGAAATTGATTGCGATCTATATGTCAACAATGATTGTGATCAAATGATGATGATGTTAATATATGTTGAAGACATAATATTCCAACGATCTGATGAAGCACAATGCTGGTAGTTTCATTGGAAGTCTAATGTATCATACAATGACACAACCATAAATTTTATTCACCACATTCCAAACAGTGATATATCAACGAAATACCAATGAAATCCACATGATTGTAGTGAAAAGAATATTTTAGTATATCAAGGGCATGGTGGACTTTGTCTTGATATACAATGGAAAATCTCTGTCAGAGTTATTGGGATTTACTAATGTAGATTGGGTTGGTTCATAGGATGACAGAATGTCAATGTTAGGAAGGGAATTCTATCTTAGTGGATCGTGTATTTCTTGGATAATAAATAATAAATATTTCATTTCATTAAGAACCATGGAGGATGAGTATATTGCGGCCACTCAAGCATTAAAAAAATTATTGTGGATAAAGGAGAAACATGATGATGTGGGAGTTGAAGTGGAGTATCTGATCGGAATCCAGTGCAATAAATCATGTGCTATAAATCTCTGAAAAAATAATGTCCATCACTCATGAAAAAATAACGTTGAGATAAAGTATCATTTTATGAAGGAGAACGTTGAGTAGGGAATCATGAAGTTGGAGTATGTTCCCACATAATTATAGGTTGCTGAAATTCTGACAAAGGCCATACCCAAGGAATATTTTGAAAGACACCAACTATATCTTATTATCCAGTCAACTCCCCGCACTTAAAGGAGTGTGTATGTGGAACCCCTTATCCCCAAGGAGTGATATGTTTATCCATAATTTACTGATAAGTTTATTTACCCTATTCTAGACCGCAAATGATTGGCCATTGGGATAATTGAAAAAGAGGTAGAAAACAGTGATTGTTCAACGGGGAGACAATGTTTCTATTAGAGAAATCATGAAAGATATAGGTAGAAGCTGACAGGTGTGGTGCAACGAGACCAAGAGAGTTTAACAAGATAGGTGTTGAAGGAATAAGAGTTTAAAATAGGACGATGGTAGAAGTGTTCTATTAAAGAATATATATGATGAAAGATGAGGATCATGATAAAAGCTACAGAGTGGCGTTGGAATAGTTTTAGAAGGTTTCTAGTGTTCAAGAATAGGTATCACTTTGGTATCAAAAATTACCATTTGAAATGAAGTGATTCATTGATGAACATTTCAATTAATCTTGTTTCTAACACTGATCATTTCTTATGTGGGCTTATTGAATGTGCTGAGTGAATCCCTGATCGCTATCAGAATCGCAAAAGGCTAATGGTGGATGAAACGTTGACACTTTATCTTTTTATGAAATATTTTTCGACAAACAGAAAGGTGGAAATTGTTTGGAAAAAATCCCTCAATCTATCATTGAATCATTTTTGAGGTGATTGTGTTTGTTGAAAAAGTGGTCCTCAATGTTGTGTTTGTTGTCAAAGAAGACCTTGATGATCAAATTATTGATAATGGGGGTTTTCATGGTCTGTTGTCGAGTTCAAGAGATTTTGTTGATAGTCCAAGATTGAAAAAATACCCTTGATAAAGGAATATAGTTTTTTGGGAAAGTGGGGTTTCGAGATCAGAAGCATGAAAATTGGAAAAGGCATGAGGTGTGTGAAATATTGGAGGCATGCACAAAATACGGTGTTGCATGGAAGATGTGTTTTTCACGCTCGAAGAGGATAATGCCCTCATGGAGGGTTTTTCGCATATGGTCGATTTAGCCTATAAATATGAAGTGACCCCCTCATTTGAAGTATCTCATGTCTTAGAGAAGATCTGATCCTTGATTCATTTAAAAAGTACCCAAAGGGAGTTGGGAAAAAATTTGGTTTTGCATGTAAAAATTGGTGTTTCACATAAAAATGGGTGTTGCGCATAAAGTTTACATTGCATGTAAAATGAATGTTGTGAAGAATTTTTAAGGTTGAGAGAATCATAGAATTGGTATTGCACGCAAAAAGAGATATTTTGTGTACAAGGCAAGCGAATTATGTGCAAGGCATAGTATGGGCTGCACGTAAAATTTGGGATTGCCCGGTACACCGGAAACGCACGGCCAATTGTCGCTTATCGACCGGTCAAAGTTCCGGTGCTCTGCTAATGTGTATAGCAGCACTTGGGTCGAATCCTCGCCGATGGTACTTCGTAGTAGTTGTTTGTTTTTAGTTGATTGTATTTTGATTAGGGGGGTTTGTTTGCAGAGCTTAATTGAAATGTTTAATGAATGATGTTTGATTTACCAAATTGATAAAGATTGGGGTGAGTTCATTATTGGGGAGTTAAGCATGTGATATCCTTGATCCTTACTTTGTATTGCATTAAATTAACACCCATGTCATAAGTTGACGTTGATTGGAATTCCTAAGTGTGAAGGCTTTAATCCAAGCCTTAAATTAACTTAGGGTTATAATCTCAATCAAAACTTATTTATGTTAGTGTATTTATGGTTCCAATAATCCATGGAAACCACTCGTTAAACAAAACATATCATTAATCCATGACATATTAAGTTTAACATACACAATATTAATTTAAAGAATACTCATCGAGCAAAACTCTCAATCACTTAACATCCCCGAATTATAACTCACCCCAATGAGAGATTTACTCAGCCATTTTGATGTTTAATATTCTGGTTAAAATAATTATGATGATAAATTAGGAATAGAAGAAAAAGAAAGGGATTAGAAAAGAGTGGTACGTTGACACACACACACACGAACGATGATGATAATTAAAAACGGATTTTCGATTGAATGAGGAAGCAAAAGAAGGGAAGGGGATTCAACTGAATTTAAACTATTTTAGGAACATAAATATTAAACTACATAAGGTGGATGAGAATAAGAGATATTGAAGAAGTAACTTGCATTAAAACATAATTACAAAGAAAGAGAATTACAAGATTACAAAAATGAAGAACACAAAAGTAAGGGAAAACAAAGAGAGGAGGAAAGGTCTCTCAAGTGAAAACTTGAGTATGGAAGGTCCTCCCAAGCCTTTGGCAAGGCTTTGGTCGTGCCAATATGATATCCTCTCTTCTGAAATGCCAACCCCTCTCAAGGAGAGAAGGGGAGAGTTTTTATAGCCCAAGTAGTGGACTGTTTTCATTCCCAATCTGTCCCTCCACTTGCATCGCCAATTTGGAAATTCTGACAGCCGAATATCCAAATATCTCCTTCTTCAAAGTTGTAGATAATAAAGTTGTATGACTACTGTTAAAATATGGAGGCATTTGGACAAGTGTATCCAATGTTATGGCGGTTTTATTAAACAAAGGTAAACTGTCCATTTCTATCCATGATTTTTCAATGTCCAAAATGTGAATGAATTTTTGAACAGGAATATGCCTTCAAATCCGAATGACTTATTCAACAAAGTCTTCCTCCTATATCTCTTCTTTCACACTGAAAAATCTCAGCTCGCTTGGATTCTTACATCAGGAGATATTTCATGCATACTATACTGATTTTAATTCTCGGCCAGAATGGTGGGCTGGACTTCAAAGATTTATTTGGTCCCCTTGTACTTGTATTTGGGCCTTGAAATTTTTATCCAAGATGACATGTAGTGTCCCCCGAATTATTGTGGAGAGTTAATGTTTTTGGACTTCTGGATTGAGCCCAGTAAATAAATCTTCAAGGCTGGTCCAGTTTGTTCGCAGATTCTTTGGTCTTGTTTATGAGGACCATATGACCCTTCAAATGGCAGAATTGGATCATGGTTCCTTCTAATGAAATGTTTTATATTGAAAGTAGAATCCTAAAAAACAAGAACCACACAATTTGGATCAGTATAGTGATAGTTATAATTAAAACATTAAACTGACTCAATTTGACTACTTCTAAAAATGCTCAAATATTATACTTAATATTAAAACATTAATATTTCACACAAATTATGCACATTTCATATAAAATAAGTAAAGGGGGAATATAATAAGTCATGAAAATATTAATAACATCAACTCCCCCACACTTAGATTTGCGCGTGTCCTCATGTGCAACAAATATAAAAACATGACAAAATCATTTTTACTCACCAACAAATATGAAAATTTTGTTTTCTCCAATCAGGGGAGGTTTAGACTATTTCACTCATCCATATTGAATTCCATCACAAATTTGGTTCACAATAATGCATCAGAAACAATTAATTTTTTCATTTTCAAGGTTTGAATTGGAAAATTTAGGCACTCAAAACATACTCCTCTCAAGATGATAAAAATGTATTTTAGGAGGTTCACTTATTCACCAACAAAAAGTGAAAATCAAGAGTTTGTAAGAGCTCTCAGCTTCCATTCCCAAATCTAATGTGTACAAGAATCAAGAGGTCTTTTAAGGGGTTTTTCAGTGGCTATGGGACGGTAGGTATATAATGTCCAATGGAAAAGAGGGGTTAAAAACACCAACTTGGAAAAATCAATGCACATTTTTTTTGAAATTTGATTTGAAAGGAAATAGAAACACATATTTACAAGGGCATGAATGTGTGATGAATGAAAAGTGAGGGAGATATAAAATGTAATAGGGTGAGATGATGGAATATGTACAACATGGAAGACTTCCAATAATGACACAATACAAGATGATTCAAGTGTTCTTTTTTTTTCTTTTTTTTTCGAAAGTTGTGCTTGAAACAAGTCTCACAGTCATCTCCCAACCCATGTTTGATCTTCTCATGGAACTAATTTTAGTAGTTATAACACGATTAAAGGTTGATGATGAATGATTTTTGACCCACCCAAGACACAAACCATTATTTTTTTCATCATTTTTTTTAATATAATTGTTTTCATTTTTTTTGAAAACTTTTCAATGACTTTTGTACAAATGAAAATTACACATATACACCCCAAAGATCACAGAATTACAAACTCTCCCCCAAACTTGAATGGATGCTTGCCCTCAAGCATATGATGACACAGTAGAAATCAATGGAAGTACGCCCAAAAATGAAGTCCATTCCCCCCACACTTAAATTTCAATAAATTGTACAATGAAAATCCATGAAGATGTTGGGTGGGACAAGGTTTTAGGCTTGTAATGTGGCTATCAAAAGAAAGGTTTTCATAGGCTCAAAGGGGATTTTAAAAGTAGGATCAATGTAAGGGTAACGGGAGGCTATTTGGCTATTCTGATTCTCATGTGGCTTAGAAAATGCCTCTATCATATTAATGCACACAAAAGATGGAAATTCAGTTCGAAGGTCCACAAACTCAAGACTCACAATCAGTGGTGAAGACACACAATGAAAAATATTGCCATTGATGACCTTGGCATGAAGGCTAATGTTATTCCTCACTGTAGGGGAGAATCATTTTCCACCAAAAATTGTTCATTCAAAATGTTTGTTATTGACACAAAATTGTTTACCCAAGTTTGAGATAAAAATTCAATATATTTGAGTTTAAAACAAGCCTTTTGACTCCCCAAAATGGTTGGACAGAATTTCAATATTGGATGATGAGTAATTATGAGACCCCTTTTTTTAATTTTCATTTTTTTAATTAATTTTTTTTAATTTTTTTTTTTTTAATGACACATCCACACAAAAGAGAAAATAGAAAAAAGGATGTGGAAGAATGTTGTAAAAAAAATGAGAGGGAGAGAGGAAGAAGAAGAAATAGAGAGAAGAAGAGAGGGAAGAGAGATTGAGGAGAGAGAGAGCTAAAGGGAAAGAGGTGCCCCCTGGTTTGGATTTGGCGGGTCTCCATCCAGTGGTGGTTCTATTGAAGTGGATGGGGTTTCGATGGAAGTCGACGTGGTTCCTGGATTGTGAGACCTCTCATGGTGATGCTTTAACCGATGTCCATTTACCGTGAATGTTCTTTTTAAAGAAGGGTCTTGGACTTCCACTACACCAAATGGGTAAACGTTAGTAATAACAAAAGGACCTTCCCAATGAGAATTAAGCTTACCTGGGTGAAGTTGAAATCGAGAATTGAAGAGCATTACCTTTTCACCTTCATGAAATACCTTTAGAAGAATGTTCTTATCATGTAGTGACTTTACCTTTTCTTTGTAGAGAATGAAGTTCTCATACGAATCGAGTCGAAGCTCCTCCAATTCAGTCAACAACAACAATCTTTCTTCACCAGATTTTTCACAATCAAAATTACATGTTTTGACAGCCCAAAATGACTTATGTTGGATTTCAACTGGTAAATGAAAGGCTTTAACAAAGACTATCCTAAATGGAGACATCCCAATGGGTGTCTTATAGGCTGTTTGATAGGCCCAAAGTGCTTCACCAAGTCTATCGGGCCAGTCTTTTCTTGTGGGCTTAACAATTCTTTCAAGCACTCTTTTCACTTCTCTATTAGAAAGTTCAGCCATTCCATTTGTTTGAGGGTGATATGCAGTGGATGTTTTATGTACAACCCCATTCTTTTTCAAAAGTGACTCCATGGTTCTATTACAGAAATGAGTTCCTAAGTAACTTATCAAAGCACGTGATGTTCCGAATCGATGGAAGATATGGGTTTTGAGGAACTCACTCACAGTTTGAGCATCATCTTTCATAGTGGGTTTGGCCTCGACCCACCTAGAAACATAATCGACCACAAGAATAATGTATGAGAATCCATTGTAATGGGGAAATGGTCCCATGAAATCGATGCCCCAAACATCGAAAAGCTCACAGAAGATTAATGGCTTTTGAGGCATTTCGTTTCTTTTGGAAATTGTGCAAAACTTTTGGCAAGTGGGACATGATTGACAGAACTCGTGTGAGTCCTTGAAGAGTGAAGGCCAAAAGAATCCAGAATCTAGGACCTTTTGAGAAGTCCTTTGTGGTCCAAAGTGCCCACCTCCCAGCATTGAGTGGCAGAATTACAAGATGGAGGATTGTTTAGTTTCATCAACACATCTCTTAATTACCATGTCAGCCCCGGTTTTCCAAAGTTTATTATCTTCCCAAAAATAATGCTTTGAATCACTTCTCATCTTTTCTTTTTTTTCTTTTGAAAAATATTCAGGGAAAACACCAGAAACCAAGTAATTGACAATTGGGGCATACCATGGTAACTTTGGAGTGAGAGATGAGAGGTGTTCAGTTGGAAATTCAGGATCAATTATTTTAGAATGAGAAGAATTAGAAATTCTACTCAGGTGATCAGCAACAGGGTTTTCTTTTCGAGGTTTATCTTTTATCACAAGGTCGAACTCTTGGAGCATTAAAATCCATCTTATTAGCCTTGGTTTGGAATCACTTTTCTTAAGTAAGAACTTTAATGCTGAGTGGTCCGTGAAGATGATGAATTTGGCACCTAAGAGATAGGGCCGGAATTTATCCAAGCCAAAAACCACAGCTAAAAGTTCTTTTTCAGTCACAGTGTAGTGTGATTGAGTTTTATCCAATGTTTTTGAGGCATAAAAGATGACATGTGGAATGTTTTCTCTTCTTTGACCAAGAACAGCCCCAATGGCCCTATCAGAAGCATCACACATCAATTCAAATGGTAAGGACCAATCTGGGGGTTGGATTATTGGAACAGATGTGAGAGCAGATTTGAGTTCAATGAAGGCTCTCTTGCAAGCCTCATCAAAATTGAATGTGACATCATTTTGAAGTAAACGAGTGAGTGGGAGGGAAATCTTGCTGAAGTTCTGAATGAATCGCCGATAGAAACCGGCATGACGAAGGAAGGACCAAATGTCTCAAACTGATTTGGGTTCAGGAAGTGATTGGATCACCTCAATTTTGGCTGGATCAACTTGGATACCCTCTTGAGAAATTATGTGACCTAGAACAATCCCATTTGAAACCATGAAGTGACATTTTTCAAAATTCAGCACAAGGTTGCACTTGACACACTTTTGAAGGACCAAAGAGAGTGAATGTAAGCAAGATTCAAATGACTCGCCATAAATGGTAAAGTCATCCATGAATACGTCCATGCAATTCTCAATGAATTCAGAAAAGATACTCATCATACACCGCTGGAATGTTGCAGGAGCATTACAAAGGCCAAAAGGCATTCTCCTATAGGCATAGGTTCCAAAGGGGCAAGTGAATGTGGTCTTTTCTTGGTCTTGAGGTGCGATTGGAATTTGGAAGTAGCCAGTGTAACCATCAAGAAAGCAATAGTGTGACTTTTCGGCCAATCTCTCAAGCATTTGGTCAAGGAAAGGAAGTGGGTAGTGATATTTCCGTGTTTCCGCATTCAATTTGCGATAATCGATGCACACACACCATTTGTTTTTCACTCGAGTTGTGACCACTTCTCCATGTTCATTTGTGACAACTGTTATCCCGCCCTTCTTAGGAATGACTTGAATTGGACTAACCCATTCACTATCAGAAATTGGGTAGATAATACCAGCTTGAAGAAGCTTGGTAATCTCTTCCCTAACTACCTCAAGTATGAGTGGATTGAGTCTTCTTTGAGGTTGCCTAATTGGTTTGGATGATTCCTCTAGATGGATGTGATGCATGCAAAGGGCAGGGTTGATTCCTGGAATATCCTCTAGGGTCCAACCTAAGGCATTTTTGTTTTCCTCTAACACTTGAACAAGTTGGGACTCCTCAGTTTCATAAAGTGAAGCAGAGATAATGACAGGGTAGGAGGGATCATGGAAAAGGAATGCATACTTGAGGTGTGAAGGAAGTGGTTTTAGATCAGTTTCATCCTTGATTTGAGAGCTAGACAAGTTAGGAGCAGGAGAAGGGATTCCAGATGGGTTTGGATCATTTTCCTCAACACTGTCCAAGGTGGAGCAGTAGAGATCAGAGTTGATGTGGGATTCAAGAGAGTTTTCATGTTCCTCTAGATTGATGGAGTCTATGAATGAGAGGTCCACATAAACTTCACCATTTATGACTTTGTTAATCATAGTGCAGATTTCACAATATCCTTTATCATTAGAACATGAAGAACATGGTGGATTGGGGTTCAATTGAATCTTAGAAGTGTCCTCAAAAGCATGGATTGAGAATGCAGAGTGATCCTCATATGGGTATCGCATGGCTTGGAAAATGTTGAACTTGACCAGTTGGTCATCGAATTCCATGGATAAGATGCCTGAGTGGACATCAATCTTGGTTCTCGCAGTCATGAGGAATGGTCTTCCTAGAATTAGGGGAGATCGAGAAGAGGTCGTCTCACCTTCCATGTCAAGGACATAGAAATTAGCTGGGAAGATAAGATCATTGACCCGAACAAGAACATCCTCAATTATCCCCTCAGGACTGGCAGTGCTTCGATTGGCTAATTGAATGAAAATACCCATTGGGTGCAAGGGACCTAGACCAAGGTTGGAGAATATGGATTTGGGCATTACATTAATTGAGGCTCCTAGGTCTATGAGTGCATCATCAAAGTTGGAACTTCCAATTTGGCATGGAACCGTGAAGGTCCCTGGATCTTTGCACTTCATGGGAATGGACTGTTGGGTTGAAACATTTTCAATGTTCCTAAGTTGCCTCTTTTGGGTGCACAATTCCTTAAGAAACTTGGCATACTTAGGGATTTGTTTAATGGAATCTAATAGGGGGATGTTAACTTCAACACGTCTAAACATGTCAAGCATTTCAGGATCAGGTTCAAAGGAATTCTTAGGCTTGGAGATGGCTTGAGGAAATGGAATTGGGTTCCTTAGAGGAATGGAAGGAGGTGAAGGAGTGGATTCAAGTTTCTTTTTCTAGATTTTTGTTCTTTTCATTTTCTAGATCAACATCGAAAGGGGAGGTAGAACAATCAGCATGGGGCATAGAAATTTGCTTTCCCGATCTAAGTGCAATTGCACTTACATTACCCTTAGGGTTGGGTAATGGTTGAGTTGGGAGTTGGGAAGAATTTGATGGTTGTTGCTGGCTAAGGTGGGATGCAAGTTGACCTATTTGGGTTTCAATGTTCTTGAGGCTAGAACGGGTGAAAGAAGCAAGATCTTCTACAGCACTTTCCCATGGTTGTTTAGAAGAAGAGGCTTGTCCCAAATTGGGTTGGCCTTGATTTTGGTTCTTGGGAGAGCGATTGTATTGGGTGGGTAATTGGGAAGTCTTGTTAGGATAGTAGAATCCAGGAGGAGGATTGTTCCTTTGGGGTTGAGGAACAAAAGGATAAGGTTGATGGATGTTACCACCACTTTGACCATATTGGAACTGGTTTGGATTTTGATGAGGGAACTGAGGAGGATGAGAAATGGGATTACCATACCTCAGAGGTGGGTTAAAAGTAGAAGAGAAGGGCTCAGAGTGAGGTTGGTTGAAGTTTCTAACTAACTGAACTGATTGTTGAGGGTTGAAGTTTCGCTGAGCATATGCCGCATTGAGCTCCATTGGACTAGATGAATCAGATGGATCATCTTGAAGTTGTGGACATGTGTCAGTCGGATGAGATGGAGAGTTGTAGATTCCACAATTCTTGATAGGTCCAGGGAATAGTGACTGTGGAGAAGATGAGGTTGGGGCTTTGGTAGCCACCGCTAGTTGACGCACAAGACCTGTAAGTTCACTCATCCACTCAATCATCTTGTTGGGCTCTATGGATTGGTTCTCTTGGGCTTGTTTCACTTGAGCATGTGCTCGAGTATGGAATTGCTGCGTGTTTGAAGCCATGTTACTTATGAGATCTCTTGCAGCTGCAGGAGTTTTGTCAACAAGAGCACCACCACTTACGGCATCAATGAGAGTTCGCTCCATATCCAATAACCCCTCATAGAAGTATTGGATCAGGAGTTGTTCAGGGATTTGATGGTGTGGACAAGTTGCCACAAGATTTTTGAACCTCTCCCAATACTCATGGAGAGATTCATTAGGGAATTGACGGATGCCGCTTATTTCCTTTCGGATAGAAGCTGTTTGAGAAGCAGGAAAGAATTTCTCTAGGAAAAGTCTCTTCATGTCAACCCATGAGTTTATGGAACCAGGTGGGAGGTAGTAGAGCCAAGACTTGGCAGAATCCGCTAGGGAAAAGGGGAAATCTCTAAGCTTGATTTGTTCTTCAGAAACCCCTTGAGGCTTCATGGTAGAAAATACTACTTGGAACTCTTTAAGGTGGAGATGTGGATCCTCACCGGCTAGCCCGTGAAAATGAGGGAGAAGATGAATCAAACCCGATTTGAGTTCGAAGTCAGCTTCAATGTTTGGATATTGAATACCAAGAGGTTGGTAATTCATATCAGGGGCAGCAATTTCTTTCAATGTTTGTTCCCTAGGATTGGCCATATCTAATTCAATTGGTAGGGCAATGATTGGTTCTTGGGTGATTTGGTTATCCCTAATGGTCCTCCTAATTCGACGAAGAGTTCTATCAATTTCAGGGTCAAACAAATCTGAGGGATTGTTTGGAAGGCTACGGGGCATTCAGATAGATTTTGGAAGAAAGAGGAAGACGGATTTTTCTTTGTATTTTTTTTCAGTTTATGATTTTTAAGAGGAAGACGGGTTTTTCTTTGTGTTTTTTTTTCAATTTTTTTAAACTTTTGTATTTTCTTGGGTTTTTTTTACAATAACCAGAAACTAATGACTACTTAAAGCACCATCCCCGGCAACGACACCATTTAAAACGCACGGCCGATTGTCGCTTATCGACCGGTCAAAGTTCTGGTGCTCTGCTAATGTGTATAGCAGTACTCGGGTCGAATCCTCGCCGATGGTACTTCGTAGTAGTTGTTTGTTTTTACTTTATTGTATTTTGATTAGGGGGGTTTGTTTGCAGAGCTTAATTGAAATGTTTAATGAATGATGTTTGATTTACCAAATTGATAAATATTGGGGTGAGTTCATTATTGGGGAGTTAAGCATGTGATATCCTTGAGCCTTACTCTGTATTGCATTAAATTAACACCCATGTCATAAGTTGACGTTGATCGGAATTCCTAAGTGTGAAGGATTTAATCCAAGCCTTAAATTAACTTAGGGTTATAATCACAATAAAAACTTATTTATGGTAGTGTATTTATGGTTCCAATAATCCATGAAAACCACTCTTTAAACAAAACATATCATTAATCCATGACATATTAAGTTTAACATACACAATATTAATTTAAAGAATACTCATCGAGCAAAACTCTCAATCACTGAACATCCCCGAATTATAACTCACCCCAATGAGAGATTTACTCAGCCATTTTTATGTTTAATATTCGGGTTAAAATAATTATGATGATAAATTAGGAATAGAAGAAAAAGAAAGGGATTAGAAAAGAGTGATACGTTGACACACACACACACGAACGATGATGATAATTAAAAACGGATTTTCGATTGAATGAGGAAGCAAAAGAAGGGAAGGGGATTCAACTGAATTTAAACTATTTTAGGAACATAAATATTAAACTACAGAAGGTGGATGAGAATAAGAGATATTGAAGAAGTAACTTGCATTAAAACAGAATTACAAAGAAAGAGAATTACAAGATTACAAAAATGAAGAACACAAAAGTAAGTGAAAACAAAGAGAGGAGGAAAGGTCTCTCAAGTGAAAACTTGAGTATGGCAGGTCCTCCCAAGCCTTTGGAAAGGCTTTGGTCATGCCAATATGATATCCTCTCTTCTGAAATGCCAACCCCTTTCAAGGAGAGAAGGGGAGAGTTTTTATAGCCCAAGTAGTGGACTGTTTTCATTCCCAATCTGTTCATCCACTTGCATCGGCACTTTGGCAATTCCGACAGCCAAATCTTCAAATATCTCCTTCTTAAAAGTTGTAGATAATAAAGTTGTACGACTACTGTCAAAATATGGAGGCATTTGGAGAATTGGATCCAACGTTATGGAGGTTTTATTAAACAAAGGTAAACTGTCCATTTCTATCCATGCTTTTTCAATGTCCAAAATGTGAATGAATTTTTGAACATGAAGATGCCTTCAAATACGAATGACTTATTCAACAAAGTCTTCCTCCTATATCTCCTCTTTCACAAGGCAAAATCGCAGCTCGATTGGATGCTTACATCAGGAGATATGTCATGCATACTATACTGATTTTAATTCTCGGCCAGAATGGTGGGCTGGACTTCAAAGATTTATTTGGGCCCCTTGTACTTGTATTTGGGCCTTGAAATTTTTATCCAAGATGACATGTAGTGTCCCCCGAATTATTGTGGAGAGTTAATGTTTTTGGACTTCTGGATTGAGCCCAGTAAATAAATCTTCAAGGATGGTCCAGTTTGTTCATAGATTCTTTGGTCTTGTTTGTGAGGACCATATGACCCTTCAAATGGGAGAATTGGATCATGGTTACTCCTAATGAAATGTTTTATATTGAAAGGAGAATCCTACAAAACAAGAACCACACAATTTGGATCAGTATAGTGATAGTTTTAATTAAAACATTAAACTGACTCAATTTGACTACTTCTAAAAATGCTCAAATATTATACTTAATATTAAAACATTAATATTTCACACAAATTATGCACATTTCATATAAAATAAGTAAAGGGGGAATATAATAAGTCATGAAAATATTAATAACATCAACACCCTGTGCAAAGTGAGATCAATCTGCTGGTGAAATATGGATGTCAACATAGCATCTATCAATAGTAAAGGATGCAGAATTCATAAGAGATAATGTAGGTACCTACAAGTCCATAAACTTTGAGTGGATCATTTCCAGAGTGGTGAGAAAAGGAATAGGAAGAATGAGATCCTTTCTACTAGCAGTGAGCCAGAGAGAGGGAAGCATGGAGTGACCCTTTGGAAAGCAGTGAGATGACCCTACACATTGCAAAGGCAGTGAGAAAGGTCATAGAAGTGATATATCCCAAACATTGTAAATTGTCAGCGAGCTTTTGTGGATTTGGTACATCGTCACATCGTCGTTGAATGCTCCTTGGATGTAGCCTAGTGAGGTTGAACCAATTAAAAATGCGTGTGTTGGTCGTCTCAGTTTCCTGCATTGCATTCAAAGCATCGTCATCAGATGAAGAAGGGAAGAATATTATCAATAGTAAAACATAAGTGAAAAAATGTGACCCTTATAATATAGAGATCCAGATATAATGGGGCAGGGATAATTTTGAAAAGAATATCCATACCCTGATTCACCCCCCCTCTCAGGGTATCTAGGACATTTTTTGGTCCTAACAATTTGTATCAACATGTGGTTTATTTTATTCAATTTTTTTCCTCTGAGTTAGTTCATTCAATTACTTTGGTTAATGATTCAGTCTTCCTTTATCACGGTGGGTCACGGAAAAGGAAAAAACATCAAAAATGAAGAATAATTCTTGTGAAATTTCACAGTGTCGGAGTGTCAACTGAAAGAGTGTGATTCAGTTAAAGGAATAAAGTAGTGAACAAAATAATGATTTGGATAAATCATATATTGAAAATACTTACTCTCTCAATTATGTAGTAGGAATGAGTGAAGAACCTGGTATTCCTATTGATGTTTGAATGACTGATGATGAAGAAACTCTGAGAAGGCGGAAAGTGGAAGTTGTCCATAAAACAAAGGAATTGGATCAAAAGTTGGATGAAGATATTAAATATAATGATATATGGATAAAAGAAATAGAAATTCAGGTAAATAATCTAAGAGGATTAAATGAAAGGCTTATTGATGTGGACACTAATCTGATAGAGAATAATTATTCTCAAGCTAACAAACTACAAAAGTTTTATATAAAGAGAGAAAATCCCAAAGCTAATGTCAAGGGAAAGAGTCAGAACTAAAATGAAATTAATAATCTGAAAGGAAGAAATGATGATCTTCGTACAAATATATCTGAACTAGTTCATAAGAATCAATGGCTGCAATAAGAGAATAGATCATTCTCTAATTTTATTTCTGAAGAAAAATCGAAAATAAAGGAGCAAAGTGATGTAGTAGATAATATAACACGAGAACTGGAAGATGAGGTGATTAGTAGAAAGAATCTAAAAAGATAGCTCAATACCCAACTTGAATCAAGGGATAAGAAGATTCAACAACTAGAGTAAGAGGTCGAATCAATTAAGAATGAAATGGAGAAATCAAATGACAAAGGAAAGCCTAAGTTAAAGGATGCACTGCACTTACTTTTCGATTGTCCTTTGGCATGAAATGATAAAATGAAAAGCAATTATTCTACTTCTGAGGAGAAGTAAGAACATATTTTCTCATCTCAAAGACCACATTGTATGGGAAACTCTGGAATTGGATATGATGATATCCCTGCTATTCAAGATGGGAAGAGAGAAGTGAAGAGTTCCAAAGATAAGAAAAGCATGGTAGGTGTTGTAGATAGACATAAAATGGCTATTACAGGATGTAATGATAGAATTTTCTATATCTGTAGGATTCACGGTCATATATCATGATTTTCTTCATAGGATCTGGAATAAATTTAATACTGTGAAGATAAATTTTTTACTAAATCTGAGAATAAGAAGAACCATTATGAAAAGTCATAAAGGAACTCCTCTCAGAAGAAATCATTCATCAGATGCTATTATTGTGGAATATTGGGACACATTGTGAGCATATGTCAGGAATCTTAGGATCTCAATATCTGAAGAAGAACTCAAACTTCATCAACATCTCTGCTGATAAATGCTGAAATGAGGTATTCCTTTGATGGAATATGTTTTGTATGTTATGATTATGGTCATTTGGTAATACATTGTAGTTAGAAGAAAACATGAAAGGAAAAGGGACATGAAAAGAGATTCATGACTTCAGTGGTGCATAATGAGAAATTCTACACCGGGAGACAAAGTGGTAATTTGAATAATAGTCTTAGAGCCTCAGGGGAATGACAAGGATCTAAATGAAAGGTGTATTTGTCATCACCTCTGTCACACTCACAACAAATCATTCAGAACGAACATGAAAAAATATGAAGGATAAAGGGAGGAGACACAACAGATATTAGTAAGAAGAATATACATTCAGTGGAGAACCTACCACTAGTGAAAATTTTTATGGTAACTCAGATATCTGATAAAAGAAAAATAAACAAAGAATGCATTGAAAAAATATAATGTCATGTGCCACAACGAGAAGTGAAAGAAAGGGGATGATACCTACAATAGAGGAAGGACCAAGGGTTGACCACAATAAGAGTTATTCTTACCCAGACAAAGAATCAAGGGAAATGGAATTTTGGAGGAACATCACAGAAGAAAATGTGTACTAGTGTGTTTAAACCCCAAATGGCCAAAAATGTCAGGACTATAGAATCTATATATTCGAAAAGGACCTAGCATGTGGGAAATAAATGCGTAGTCATATGGATAGAACAGTTGAATTTGGATAAGAAATTGGGACAGGCAAAGAAAAAGTACGGTTCTTTGCAAGGAAGAATCAAAGGGTTGACCCATCAGCATCAACCACAATCCTATTCTTGAGGATTCCAATATATCCCCTCTCCCTATGTGTTTAAATTCCATTAATTGATGTTCTAGTGTTTTAGGTTCAAGTGGAGATATGATCTATGGGGAAGTGGCATATAAAGATGTGAAATGACAAGGTGATATGCTCCACTGTTTTAATTGATTCAATTCATGAACCAGAGTTGAAAAATAAAGGTATCAACTAAGCACAATAGAAAGTGATTGTGTTATTAATATTATCTCTTGTTTCCTACACTAAGATTCAACTTAGTAGGATTAATGGTTTTGTTGAGGGCTCATTTCTAAATTGTAAATTTACCAAATGAATATCTCATTGATGTAATTGAGCTAGAGATGTTTTTCAAACATACAGACCTATGTGAGGAAATGATGCAGGAGGAGAAGAATGTTTGCGTATCTAAACAGTGGGCATAATAATAACAAGTGTTACAAAACAAAGGGGGAGCATTCAATATCTCTTTATTAGATGAAATTTATCAAAGGGACATGATGGTTCCTGAAATTACGTGAGAAGAGAATGATTAGAATAGTTAAATGTCACATATATTATCAGATTCAACAAGTTCTATTACAAAACAGTTCTATACTTAAAATTTTTCATAGATGGTTGTGTTTTGTAGAAAGAGGAGTGATATGATAGAGGGCCTACATGGAAACTGGAGATCTCACAAATCTATACATGGATAATCTAGTGGTTCTGAGTTACATTGAATATATATCTATCAGTATCATGCTCTAGTTTAGGTGTTAGTTAGAGAATACAAATTATGGTGAAGTATCAAAAATCATTCACTTCATGATTATTTTTTTTATAACAATGTGATATCAGCTGACTATTTTCAGGATACCAAGGAGATGAAAATGAATATCAATAATGTCTCAATAATGAGTTGTGATAAGTTGCTAAATGAAATTATGGCACTTTACAATGACACAGTGATAAGATGCATATCTAAAGTGATTATGTGGTAAGAGACTCGATAGGAGAAGATGTGAAAATTTTGATTCAAAAGAAGATACAGATAATTAACATGAGGAATTCATGTCTATATCAGTAAAAAAAGTCAAATAATCAAGCAGAAATTGTTATGTTGAAAATCAATGTAGATCTGATAGTGTCAGTGTGGATGAGGAAGATGAGGACTCTATAGAAAACATGATACTTATAATAGGTAGAGACCATATGTTTTAAAGAATGATATGCAGATGAAAATTGGGTTCATCCTCTGAATAAAGAACTTGAACAAATTGAGAAGTATCAAACACGTGTTATTGTTTTGAGGATGACAGATAAGATGACATGGTGATTCAAAAAAAAATCATGAAAAGTGTGAAAAGACCACTCTTATATAGATGGTTTTGATGTCAATGATTTATTTTCACCAGTGATGAGGCTGCATACAATCTGGTTATTCTTGTCCATTGTAGTGCAATGGAGGTTCAGAGTGTTCCAGATGCATTTTAAGTCTACATTTTTTAATGGGGATCTGGAAGTATAATTTAAAATTTAGTATCTTGAAGAGTAGGGTATTCAATGCTAGATCAGTTTTTGAAGAAGCTCAGTTTTTGGCATGGAAGAATTGATCGTTATCTGTATGTCATCAATGATTGTAATCAAAGGATTTTGGTGCTAATATATGTCAAATACATAATATTCCAAGGATCTGATGAAGCACAGTATAGGCAGTTTCACTGGAAGTATACTGTATCTTACAGTAACATGACCTGAAATTTTATTCACCACATTCCAATTAGGGAGATATCAAAGCAATCCCATGGAAAGAAACATGATTGCAGTGAAAATAATACTTGTTCATATCAAGGGAACAATGGACTTCGTCTTGATAAATAATGACAAATCTCAGTCAGCGTTGTTGGGATATACTGATGCATATTAGGTTGGTTTAGTGGATGAGTGGAAATCAACATCAGGAGGTGCATTTTATCTTGGTGGATTGGGTATTTCTGGGCTATGAAGGAAGAAAGATTTCATTTCATTAAGCACCGTGGAAGTTGAGTATATTGCAGCCACTCAAGCATGCACACAATTATTTTGGATAAGTAGCAACATGATGATATGGGAGTTGAAGTGAATTCTCTGATCAGAATCTAGTGTGATAAATCAAGTGCTATAAATCCCAATAAAAATCCCATACATCACAAATAGACAAAGAAAATTGAGATAAAGTATCATTTTATCAAGGAAAAGGTTGAGCAGGGAATCATGAAGTTGGAGTATGTTACTACAAAATTACAGGTTGATAACATTCTGATAAAGGCCTTACCCAAAGAAGAATTTTAAAGACATCGAATGGATTTCGGAGTCTAGTCGACTCACTGAACATAAAAATGTGTTGATGTGGATCCCCCACTCCCCAAGGTATGATTCGTTTTGCCCTAATTTTCGGATATGCGTTTTTACCCTGTTTCAGACTGCAAAAGACTGACCTTTGGGTTCATTAACAAAGGGGTATAAAATATTGATTTTTCAAGGGAGATACAATGTGTTTATTTTAAAAATCATGAAAGATATGGGGAGAAGATTACTGGTTTGGTGCAGTGAGATAAGGGGAGTTTACCATGATAGGTGGAGAAGGAATAAGAGTTTAAAATCTAATGATGTTAGAAGTTTTCGAATAAATAATAGATATCAGGAATGATGAGGATCATGATAAAAGTATCATAGTTGAATTGGAATGGAATTAGAAGTTTTCCAATGATCAAAAATTGGTATCAGTTTGGTATCATCAATTAGTTTCGGAAATGAATTGATTCATTAAGGAACATTTCAATTGCTCTTGTTTCTCAGGCCAAGCATTTCTCATGTCGGCTTAGAGTATGTGCTGAGTAAATTTTTGATCGCTCTCAGAATCACAAAAAGAGAATGGTGGATGAAGCTTTAACGCAATATATTTTTATGAAATAATTGTAAACAAATACAAAGGGGGATATTTTGGAAAAAAATCTAACTAGGTATCATTGAAGCATTATTAAGGTGATTGTGTTTGTGAAAAAATTGGGCCTCCATGTTGGGTTTGTTAGAAAAGAAGATGATGATGATCAAATGGTTGACAAATTGGGTTTACATGGTGATTTATCAAGATCAATAGATGTTTTTGGCAGTCCAATATTGACTGAAGAAGCTCGAAAAAGGCATGAGGTGGGAAAAATATTAGAGTAGTGTGCTAAATAAGGTGTTGTGCGGAAGATGTGTTTTTCGGGATCAAAGATGATTACATGCTAAATGAGGTTTTTTAGCACATGGTTTATTTTTCGTATAAATATGATTCAAACCCCTCATTCTATATACCCCATGACATAGGTAAGATCTGAGTTTTGATGTTCATAAAATGTACACAAATGGAGTTTCATGAAAAATTTGGTGTTGTAGGTAAAAATTGGTGTTGCGCCTAAAAATTGGTGTTGTTCATAAAAGTTTAAATTGCATTTAAAATGAAGGTTGAGTGGAATTATTGAGGTTTTTCAAAATTTCGAGTTGGGATTGTCCACAAAATGAGATATTCTATGTGCAAGGCATGGGAATTACACGCAAGGCACGTAAAATTTGCGATTGCCTGATACAGCCGGTACAAAGTGAGATTCATCTGCGGGAGAAATATGGAAATCAACAGAGCATCAATTAGTAGTTAAGGATGCAGAATTAATTAGATATAATGAAGGGACATACAATTCCATAAAATGTGAGTGGATATTTTCCAGAGTACTAAGAAAAGGAAGAGTAAGAAGGTGATCATTTCTACCGACATTGATCTTTAGAGAGAGAAACATGGAGTCACCCTCGAGAAAGCAGTGAGGTGACCATACACATTGTATGGGTAGTGAGCCTAGACAAATAATTGATTTATACCAATCATTTAAATTTGGAAGTGAGCTATAGTGGAATTGGTACACTGGTACATCATCGTTGTATTATCTTTGGACGTTTCTCAGTGAGGGTAAACCTAGTAAAAATTCATGTGTCAGTCTTCTTTGTCTCCTGCATTTCATTCAAAGAATCTTCATCAGATGAAGAAGGGAAGAATAAGATCAAAATTGAAACATAACTACATACAATGTTACCCTTATAATAAATAGGACAAGATCAAGTGGGGTAGAGTTAATTTTGAAAAGAATATCCATACCCTGCTTCACCCCCCTGACAGGGTATCTAGGTTTGTTTTAGTCCTAACATAAATCAGATTAAATTTTATAGACAATAGGAAACAAAATGGAGGTCCATCGAGTAATGAATTTCTCTGTGTCCATCACACCAAGGATGTTTGAGTTGTTTCATCTGAAAAAAGTTTTCTAAATATCATTATATTGTTTTTTTAATTCCTTCATAATGAAGATATTGAGATGACGATAGAATTTATTTATTTATGAAGTTATTGATGTTTATTGAATATTTCTAACATGTCCAATATTTTATAACAATTGAGAAGATTTGAAGTGAAATTAAAATGAGTGGGAAGAATTGAAATTAAATGATTCATTGAATGAAAATTACAATTGAAATCCCACTAAAACTTATTGGATTTTTCATATATAGAGAGGGTATTGGTATAAAAAAAATATGTGGACCATTATTCGCATGATAAGGAGAAAAGTTACTAAAGAATGATTCTCATGAGAATCCAACCGAGGTTTTACATGGTTGAAAAAGAGTCGTATATGAATGAGTGGAATTAGGATGTGAATAAGATTCATATAAAGTTATCATTGGATGAATATGAATGTGTGTGTAAGATTAAAATCAGAGTAATAATATAGTAGAATAAGGTACAATAGTCTAATCTTTCTCTATCATATAGAAAAGCATTATATGGAGTAATCAGATGATGTTTCTTTAGGTAGGGAATGTTGTACGAAAGAACAGTCAGTTGACGAAGAATAGAGGAAGACCTATTTGACAATGAACCATAAAATGGAGGGTATAAAAAATAGAGTTGATCATATGGTTACTGTGTAGGATGTTTTCAAAACACTTTTTAAGAATTTTAGATTGGGAATATCCATGTCTTCCGACGACCAAGAAGAAATTTTGAGACCAAAAAACCCTTAAGAGAGTGGATGAAGATCTTGATGATTGAACACATGTGGAGGTGATCTATCATTATTGTGTTGAAAGAGAAAATAATTCTATGGTGGAATATAAAGAAAATAAAAATAGCTTATTGTTGGGGGGTATGAAAAGTTACAAAAAATTCTTTCGGTTGGGGGGAATTACCAATTGTGGAGACCATGGATATAGTTTGGAGATTTGGGGTATAAGAAACCCTAGAAAGAGATGTTAATATTGGATGGGGGTTGAACTAGAGTTATATAGAGGAATGATTACTGGGGTGTAGAAATATATTTGTTTTGAACCATTATAATCCTGAAATATGTTAGTAAAAATATTAATATTGGAAAGAGAGATAACAAACATAATAAGGAGTAGGTATTTATAATGAAGCTTATAAATATTACAAATATCTATTTATATTTGTTATATAAACAAGGTAATTTTTAGATTTATATTTTAGTTGATCATATATATAACATGTTTGAGATGATATGAAGTTGTTCCCTACCTAGTTAAATGTCGTTCTGGTAAAACAATTATCACAAATTCATCTATACCCCTATCATTTCTCCTACAAATATTTAGGAATATCAATTTTTATCAGAGAGATGGTTACCTCGGAATGATATAACTATCTAGAAACAATGGAGACTGTTAGTTTAGTGAATATGTACGGTGTTTTTATAATTCATGGAAAAAACTATCATAGTTGGAATAATATGATTTGAAACAATACTTGATATCAGTACCTTAATGTTAGAGATGATGAAATATTGAATTTTCTACCCATTAATAATGTTTCAATAGAAGCTGATGGTATGATAAATTTATAAGTTTATGGTAATGAATTGGAATACAAATTGAAGGATCTCATAAATAATGTTAATTTAAACATTATAATGTTTCAAAGGGCTAAGAATGTGGGATATGTTGAGAAACATTTGTAAGGGAAATTAGAATTTTAAGGAAGTTAATCAAAAAATCTGGAGGAGCATATTTAAAGATATTAACATAGATGATTGTATTAATTTATAAACTATAAGAGTCAATGTGATTTCTATAAATATTACATGTTTTAGTGATAAGTTGTAATATTCAATAATAATTAAGAATCTGATGAGAAACATTATAGTTATAATTTATGGAAAAATTTCAGGTTAGTAAGATCAAGAAATTTTTTCTCTAGTTGAAATTCAAAATATTTTCAGGGAATATTATAATGGAAAAATTAACGTCATTAGGAAGACGAAAATGGAAGAAAATGATCCTAAATAATTTTAAAAAATCATTCCTGATAACAAATAAAAATAATAAGAATCAAGTGATTCATAAGAACATAAAAAAGTGTACATCAGCTATATCATTTTACATTTTTATAAATGTTAAATGAAGTGAAATTTTAGGGAGAAAATAAATTTTCTCTAAAATGTTGGAATTTTAATGATAAAAAAAATTATTCCTAATATTTTTCTATGAAGAAGTATGAATATTTTTTATTGGACGAAGGAGATAATAATACGTAGAAACTGAATTAGGTGTTACATAATTAAGAAATTCATTGCAAGAAGAACAAATTTTTGATGACCAGATGAGAGAAGGATGATTATTTATCTAGTAATGATTCTAATTATCTTTTAAACTTCTTATTTCAATTAATAATGTGAATTTATTCATCATATAGTGATGATGGTTTCTAAAAGAGAATTGAACATGATTGGATTCTAAATAAAAATTTCAAAATTGATATTCCAAAACAAACACAACTGAAAAATGAAATGAAGATGTTAAAAAATAATCTTAACGATATAAATTTATAGATTGGTGAGTGTTTCAGAAATGAGGAGATAAATATTAGTGTAACTATAGATCAGAAAATTAAATTGGAATATCTTGAATGAAAAAACAATGTTTTTAAGATTCATCTACTAGAAATGAGACTATTAACAAGTTATAAATGGCCTTTTTTAGTAATTTAATAGAAATTTATTGATGATTGGTGAAATCTAGAATAAGGTAAACATTCTAAAATAATTTTTGACTGAGGAAGAAGAAGTTTTCTTAGAAACACATTAAATTTTTTCTTAATGTAGAATATTTTTTAAGAATTATAAGATATAATTTCACAAGTATAGTTTTGGATAGAGGTGAATATTATCAAGAAGGAGAAAAAGGTCCATAGAATTACATTATTTTACTGAAATAATCTCAATGTACATATTCCTCTACTAAAAATTGTAGTTCAAAAGTTATGATTTGTGTGTAATATTCTTCCACTATTGAAAGAGAGAAATTCCCCATGAATGTGTCCCCCAAAAAATTTTTTCCAACCATTTTTAAAATGGAAACAAAAAAAACATCAGGGACATATTATTATATGTCTAAAAGATCATGATTAAGTTGTCAATACTCATGTTGTGGTGTTTTCAAGCTCTAATATTAATCATGTCTTGGAAATATTTCTATACAGAGAATTAGGTATGAATCAAGAGGGAGATACAATAATAAAAGAATAAAAAATCATCTATGAAAGTATATTGAGAAGAAAACTAAAGTTCAAGTTGTGAATAATGATAATGTACCTGAAAAATTATTTCATATGTTTAAGAAATTTTAGAATATTCAGTATGTTTATAATGTAAAGGAGATCATGAATGCAAAGGAAGGTAAGAAAGAATATTTATTTATTTGGCTTGGTTAAATTTCCATGGAATGAAAGCGGTAGAAAAAAATACTATTACTATTAAAGGGAATAAAAATGTTTTAGAAAATATGTGAAAAGTTAATAACAAGTAATCAACAAATAGAAATTTAATTATTTATAGGAAATTAATGTTTTGTGAGAAATATGGGAATGTAATAAAAAATTAGAATATTATTATAAAAGAACTATACAAAATCCTGAAGAGGATGTTACAAACATAATGTAAAATGTTTTTCTAATTTTGAGGAAAATATGAAAAAGTCATCTTTAGATTCAACAGATGTAATGAATTTTTTTATAAAATCAATGAAGGATTTTCATAATGAATATTATAAATCTAATTATAAATTTATTATGGAGAATAATTTGAGTCTATGATAAGATCCTCAATTTTATTGTTACCTTTATGGAACAATAAAATTACACATTATTCCTAATATACCATCTTATATTTATTCATTCATAGGGAACTGAAAGAGAATATGTAAAGAATAAGGATAAGTGATGTAGTAGTTTTTATAGTAATAAGTGATATTCATAATTGAACATTTTTATCAAAATTATGGAAATTGAAATGATATTTTTTAGGGGGAGAAAAAATTAAGAGGATTTATTCTTATCATTTTTTCTTAAAAAAGTGGTGGTGTTGATATATAATATGAGATGTTTGGGTTATTGTGTTTATAAAATTAAACTAATTTTATATAATTAATAATATGGTGAAAGTTTTTTCTTATAAAAAATAATGAGATTTAAATGAATATAATGATTTTAGAAAAAAGTATGAGGAATGTATTACAATAATAATATGTTATGTACAATATGTGTCACCTTGATTATATACTTTTTTTTCTATACTAGGTTCTATAATGTAGACAAAAAATATTGTTAGTTAATGTGTCTGTTATTAAATACACGTGTTTTTAATTTTATCTTCATGAATGTTTTCAAGTTTCTAAGATGAAAGAAGATGATACGAGATGATCCTTATATTACCCTTTTATTTTTATTTTTAATAATTATTTTAAATAAAATAGGGGGAGAAAGAGAATGAAAATTTTATATGGGGAGAAATTATGGAGCACACATATTGACTTTGAATATGACTGATGTTTTATGTGGATATTGAAAAAAATGTTTTTTATATTTGTTCTAAAGTTAGTTTGGTTAAATTTTTTCAATATATCAACATGTGTTTGTAGATAAATTTTATTTAGAATCATTTCAATGTTTTAGAGAAGTTGTTACTACATTCAAATGTGGAACATTCCTTATTGAGAGTAATAATTCTTTCTTAACTATATTAGGAAACATTCCTCTCTAAGTCCTATGATGTATTTTGGATCATATATTTATTAAAATCAACATGTTAGTGAGGATCTAAGTGGATTTTGAATGATTTTATATATAGATATATGTTTAAATGGGGAAAATGATCTATGTAGTTACAACAATATAAATTAATCAGATGTAGGACAACTTTTCTATGTTATTACTGAAGGGAAACTCATGAATAAGACCATATATGGCTATAATGAATAATGATTCATCAGATAGAAATTATAATGTTCCAAAATATGGATATTTATTATAAAAAAGATAGTGAATGGATAAGGTTTTCCAATAAGAGAAGGGTTTAGGATGTTTGAGATGATGTTGAATGGTATTAGGCAGACAAGAATTTTATCAAGAGGTCTAATGTTATTATATGGATGATCAATAGTCAAAGGTTTTATATGATGGTAACAAAATAGGTATCAATATAATGATTCATCATAAGGAGATATGATATTTTATCAGTCAAACATCTATTTAGTACATAAGATTATGTTTAACTAACAAAGTGACCTGGACTAAGGTCCATTAGATGTTGGCAATTATATGAGTCTATCATATGGTGGAAAATTGAGTGGTTTCATCAAAAAAATAATTTCATTAGTGATTTAAATAGTTTATATAATGTCCCTAATAATGAATATGACGGTCCAATCATTTAGTATTTTTTACAGAGTTATTTTATGGATGTTTGTGGTAATTTTCTGATGCCTTGAATGTTTTATAATGATTTAGAATCATTCTATTGAATTATACAAGATTTAGAAGATTGAAAATTCAATGTTTCATTGAGCTTTAATATACATTTGACTTCCAAAGAAATCATATGGTGGAACACCTATATAATTTTGATGATGTGATGGTAGAAAATACATGGATTACTTCTCATATGTCATAGAGAGGAACTGATGTAGAAGTTTCTATGTGAGAATCCAACAAAGGTTCAACCTAGTTCCTAGTTTAAGAAGAGTTCAATAAAACAATGTTTCCTTAGATGGTGAAAATGTTTCATGGGTGTGAGAGTAATCTGACAAAAAGGAAGATATGTGTGTGTTTATAATCAGAGATCCCACATTGTTGAAGAAGGTCATCGGATCAAACAAGCTTCTTCAAAGAGAGAAGCATCTCATGGAGTTATGTTAAAAATTTAATGATATATTGAAGAGTAGTAATTTGAGGAGCATCATATGGAGACCCATAATATGGTGTCCTATCATATTATGGGTATAATATATAGAAAAAACTATGGATATTTCTTAAAAATGATTATTAATGATAATATTGAGAATATATAGGACATCCTAATTTTAGAAGTATGTTTCGTGGACATAAATATCATAAGGGTGGTTTTAAACTTCCTAATTACTATACATAGGAAAAGGTGATCCATCATTCTTGTGGAGAAAGATAATAACTTTTTAAATTGGATTAGAAAGAAGATATAAATATCTTCTAGCTAGGGTTATACCCAGTTATATAAAATGCTTGTGTATGGGGGGGGGGGGGGTTGTAATCAACATAGAAGAATGTTGCTATAGTTTGGATAGTTGGGAGGCATAACCAATTGTGTAATAAGAAACTATTTTTGGATAGTAGACCCTAGGCAATCTAGAGTAATGATTAATATGGGTGTACAAGCAGTTACTACCTATACCATTCTGACCATGAAAGAAGTTAGTAAAATCATCAAAGTTGTGGGGGATAGCCAACATGGAATGGATTCGGTATTTATAAAAAACTCTATATATATCATGTGTTAATCTCTATTGATATTTGTTTCATATTGAATATGGGGATGAAATTTATATTTAATAGGTTCAAAGATCAATCTAGTTTCAATGGTTAAGAAAAAATTCTTCATAACGTTTTAAAAAAACCATATAAAAGAAAAAAAATTATAACTCAATCACCCCATCCCCCTCTCTGTGATCCTACATTGATCCCATAACATTAACTTACAAAGTGATAAATATTTTTTTTATTAATTAATAAATTAATTAGGATGATAATATCAATATAAATATTTTATTCTCTATGTCATGAATATAATATTTATTTAATTTTTGAAAAAATAATATTAATCTCATGTTATTAGAAAATTAATAAATAATTATTTATTAATAAATTTTTTAATAATTTTTTATTAATATGTATGGTTTATTCACCGGATTTTGAATATAATATTTATATATAATATTTTTTAAAAAAATTAATAAATTAAAAAGTGGAAAAGCATCGGTAGATATTGGTTTGTTGGAAAATAGTTATTTACCAAATATTAAATACATTTTAACGTTGCACGATTATGAACATAAAAAGGAATAAAATAATATTATTAATAGTTTACATTGAATGTGGATCCTTTTGGGTTTAATATATAATTATGGGGCTTTATGGTAATAATTTTTATGAAAACCTTACCCTGGGTCAATACATATAAGATTTTTATTGTTGTAAGATATTATTAATTATACAAAACATCCCTGAAGGAAATTCTCTCTCAATGAACAAAATATTTGGTATTTTTAATCAAATTTGAGGGCATATTTCTTCCCTTATGTCTCCCATATTAGATAGATTAATAAATGGTCCTTTCCAAAATGATGGGGTTATGGTTGCGATCAATGGAGAGATGCAAATGGTTGGTAGTGCCACAATAACACCCATAGTAACATCTTTAGAATTCTGAGATCAATGGAGCATGTGTTGGTCACTACAATAGAGGATATACATTGGGTTCTAGTCAATGCAATGACAATTCAATGGAATGACATTCAGATGATGAAGAAAATCATGAAAAAATGAAAACAATATCAAATTTTTCCTCATTCTTTAAAATTAGTTCTAAATTAATGTGAAAAGATCCTCTCACTATTCTAGAAAAAAGTTATTTTTCAATATTTTTTGTATTTTTTTCATTATGACATTCAATTCATGTACATTATGGTAGATTTTTTGAATATAAAAATTAATGTTCTGTCTATAACCCCAATAGGTGCTTCCGCTATGTCTAGAACTATCATATCACATCATTCACCATAAAAATAATGTCTACATATTTTAAAATAAGTAATTAATATTACAAGATCCAATATAATGTGTCAGGTAATTTTTATCATGACCCATAAATTTTCATGAGTTATATGTTAATAATATATCATTCTTCTATGGAACACAACCCAATCCCTTTTTTGATGCATCATTGTATACCAGAAAACCATTTCCATTGCAGGTTAGTGTGAGAAGAGGGGAAATGACAATCCATCCATTCTATTTAATGTAATTTTATTCACATTCATTGGTATAAAATAACATGAACCCCTTCTATGTCAACATAGTTATTAGAATTGACAACAGTGGGGAATTTCTTACAAAGACTATTTAGTATATAACAAACCCAAGAATTTTATTAATCTCAGTCATTGTGGTTAGTCTAGGACATTCTAAAAAACATATATCTTATATGGATCCATAGATATAAATTTACATCTAATTACATGAGCCCCTAATGATACTTATATAGCCAAAATTAAAAATTTATATATTTATTATACAAATAATTCCTCAAGGACTTTAACAAAATTCATAAATGATATTTATGTCCTTGTTTGATCTTAGAGTACATGAAAATAAAGAATGTAAAAACAATAAAAACATAACAAGGTAATATATAAAGACTTTATTAATTAAACCCATAAAGACAATATGTGGGGGTTTATTCCAAATGGAATCATTATGAATTCACTATGGTATTACCTCAAAGAGGAAGTTATATCTTCCCTTTTGAAACTTAACTAATTTCTTCACGATCAAATAAAAATCATAGATAAGTATTTATTTAAACGTTGTTAAATTGAAATTATATCAATATAGGGTAAAAGATACCTATTATTGATATTGATCTTTTTATGTTCTTGATAATCAATAAAAATACACACTTAACGATATTTATTCATGTAAAAAAAACATGTACACCCCATGGTGACATACAATGGTGGTATGAATCCCTTTTATTAATTCTCTATGATTTTATTCATTAATTATTTCAAGTCAATTCAGGCCATTCCATTTACAAAATTTGAAGTATGTTTATCACCATGTCATAGATATATTGAAAACCAAACAACATGATTTAACAGAAGACTATGAAACTCTTTAAAAAAATTGTAAGAACATGGTTCTTCTTTTGAGGTATAAATCATTCATTTTTGGTTTGTAATTAAGAATGAGGGGGAAAAATGCTGAGTGCAGGCTACATGACTGTTACACAGTTGGATTGGGTGTTAAACACAATATAATCACATTATACGCTATGTATGGATGTTGGAAGGTCCTTTTTATGACTTGTATGGATTGTTAGTTGAATAATGGAAAAACTACCATATCCATAACATGTATTCTCAAGTTTATGTTGTGTATTTTGTTTTGGATAAAATAGGAAGTAGCCTCATTTTTTGTCAGACAGACAGAATGGCTCACCTATGTAACAAGAACAATAACATCAAAATAAGAATTACCTCTTTTTTATTTATCCGAACTCCGATTCAAACTCCATCAAATTTGTTGGAATCCCATCGGTGTTTTCTCAATTCCTACAGAGTTTTTCTTTGATTTATTCTCTCAACCTTGTTATTCATGGTTAAGATTTTATTCTAGTTTTGTAGATCTACTCCATTCTAGGTCAAATTTGAGGTCGATGTTGGACGAGTAGAGTCGTACGAGTATGAGGCTAGTGGTCTCATTACTTTCACTGATTTTCAAGATTTTTATATATCTTGGAGTTCTATGGAGTCATTTTCATGTGTCTCCTTGAGTTATAATTTAACCTTGTTGTTTCTTATGGATTCTTAAGTAATTAAATATGTTTTATTATTAATGTATATAGTTTTTTTACCTTGATTGAGGGCCACCCATGGATGCATTTTCCTTGGATGGCTGTTTATGGGAATTTTTCCTTGGATCCATATAAGGCATGCCTTTATTTCCCATTATCAGGGTGTTCAAATGAATTTTTATTACTAATGAATTACAATGGGGTTAAATTATGATTTAATTGGTTCTCGGTATTGGGATGGTTGGGTTTCCCCATATCCTTTGTTTTTAAATGCCTTATTAAGAATATTGGTTGAATTTCTTATTATAATGGCATGGCCACATGACATTATTTATGTTAAATCCATGTAATAGTTTAATTTATATGTGTTTCTTCCTATATGGTATTTTCCCATAAGAGTTATTTACTGCTAAAGTTTTGTAATAGTTAATTAAATTGACAATATTTTTATATGATATGTTCTCACATGAAATGATATATGTTAAAACATATAATAATATAATTTAAATGTTTTTATTATTATGAGAATTGTGTCCATGTTAGTAATTGAAAGGAATAGCCTTATGATGTTGGACATTTCTTGATATTATATTGGATTCTTTTGGTTTGGGCTTTTTCATGTATATTGAATGGTTAATTGATATTTTTTTTATTAAAAAGGTAAATAACAATAAGTGAACCATGTATTCATATTATATTGCTATGGATGGGTTGATGTGACAATTGTATCTTATACCTTGTGTGACCCATGGATCCACTGAGGGATTCCCTGGATAGACGAAACAGAAGGTTATATGTTTATGTTGTGATCAAGCCATAGGTGTAGTGGTTGGTCACATAGGGGTTTTATTTCATGGTAGAACAATTCATGGAATGAGGGATACCATGGATGGGTTCTACTGGTAGTGTTTTTATGTCTTGGGAGAAACATGGTTCTGATTTAAAGGTTCCAAGGAAGACTTAGTTGAGATATACTCACACAACACCTAGAGTGAGACCAAGTTCCTAAGTGAATCATATGGACAGGCTTGTTGGATGTAGGTGGTTTTACATTAGGAGTAACACTTGAAATAAAACAAAGGAATGTCAAGGATAGACTCAAATTTAATGTGATTAATTAAATGGAACTACTTATGACGCATCGTCTAAGCCAAAGCATGTGCTTGGATTCAGTCTTCACATTACCTGTTTAGATAGCCTTTTGAGGTATCTTCAGTGCTTAACATTACATGAGGGATGCTGGAATTAGGCTAGATCCCATGAACTAGATAATTCAATGTAATTGAACTATTAATGAACATTAAATAATTGTAAATGGAAACTAGTGCTAGGAATATTGTTTGGTTTTGAGTTTTCATAGCATACTACTTCACTATAATACACTACCTGTAATATATATTCACTGATAGATTGGCATAGACCATGGGTGTTTTCCTATGGTGATTCATGTCTCACAACTTGTTTGGGTCATACATTTGGGCCCAAATATATTATATTGTTTCAGGTGTTGATAAGGTAATGTTTCCTTCTACGAGTACTTGATATACTTATTTGGAGTAGGAGAGCATTGAACCATGTCAAGACTTGCGATTCTTCTATGTTTCTTTTTCCCTTTTTGTAATTTTGGTACATGTTATATGTATTACAATAGTGTGACATGTTTTTATAATTTTCCTATAATATGTGACATACTATATCATCCTTTATACGCTATGACATCTGGATGTTATATAGTCAGTCTTCCACTATTTACTTCTTTTTTCCTAGTTTTACTGCTTTTGCTATTGTATTGTTACTATTTCCACTATGCTAAACTTTTCCTGGGAAGGCATAGTTTCCTCACTATCACACATAGTGGCTCGATACAAGTCTATATCTTTTAACATTGGGGGAAACATTCTTGTGGTCATGTGTACAACTAGGTATAGGGAACCTTTTAATGGAATCCCAAAGTGGGACATTACGATGTGGTATCATAAGAGTTTTTTTCTAGTTTTCCTTACTATTTGGAGACATTAGATAGGTATAGGAAGGAAATGATGTTTGTTAATAAAATTTTCCTAGTAGTAGCTACCCCAAGTATAAGGGAAATCCAAATTACCTCGAATGGAATTGTGATTTTTGGATTTTGAGCTATTACAATTGACTCGACTTCAGTGTTGGGTGATGAACTAGTATTGTAATTTAATTATTTAAATCATTGTGGTTCTTTTTTTTTGCAACCTAATGAGATGAGGATATTCCATCGCATGCATCATATACGAACTTGATAGAAATGTCATGCCATGAATTCATTCCATTCCATTTTGATGGAATTACTGATTTCATGTTGTTATGATAGTAGTAATTCAAGATAAGAATTCTCTTGTGATAGGTATTGTGATAGATATGCTTGTTTTTGTAATAGGTCGATTGGTATGTGTGGTTCTCCAAATTGGTTGGACGCCATGCTTTGGTCCCAGAGGTGTATTGGTCCTCTTTGATCGGAATTTGGTGGATCATGATTCAAACATGTAGTGAATTGTGTTAGGATTTTCTATATGTGGATGCAAAACATTGATTTGCGGGGAGTCTTGGACACCACTGATCGGAATTTGGCATACCTCTAGTTTAATTTTCATGAATGGGGTTTCAAGGTAGTTTCAAGGTATTTTTTGTTCGAAAACCCAGAAAACATGGTCTGAAGTGCTATGAACACACGAAATGCATTTTTCTATTTCTGAAGAAGGAATTTTGCTATGTACATGGAAATTAATCTTTGTACACTCCATGTGTTGAATGATGGTGTGTCTAGCCATGTGAGAGAGAACATGGAATTCTTGTTTTTGGATAGTGCATTCCATGTACATTAGATAAAAACCATGTAGTTTTACATGGGAGGACCCAAAAAACTATAGCCATGTAACAATACTTGGAAAGGAGCGGAGACAAGAGTACTCACCCATTACTATCCTTACATGCCTTTTATCTGGGTGTATACACGCCCAAGCTGGTGGATGTACATGCCCATGTGAGAGATTGAGGGGATATCCATTTTTGGTTTCTACACACCATGTATTCCCCTACTAGAAACTTATGAGGGGTTTCCTCCCATGTTCACTTCTTGTTCTCTCGAACTATGAATCCTAAAAATGAAATTGAAATAAGGTGTGTTCATGACCATGTAGAGTCCTGCAACCATGATGAACTCTAGTTGAATTCCAGGAGAATGACGATTATCATTCTCTTGAGGAGGTAGGTCATGGGGTACTAGTGGATCCTTCAGTTGTACTAGTTATGGCACCAACTATTTTAAACAACATATGTGCTGATGCATAGTTCCATGAAAGCATTATGAGGTTCATGAAAACCTTTTTGGGAGAATTTCCCACTACCACATCTATAGATGAGCTGAAATGGGTGTTCTAGAAGTAGAAGCCACCCACATTATTGGGGGATGGTGGACCATAGGCTGTGCAGTCAATGGTAGAGGCCATGCTCTCAATTTTCAAGAATCTAGAGATGCCTTATGGGAGTAGGGTAAATCTTGCGAATGTATATGTTGTGTGATTCCACCAAGAGATGGTGGGATGTTATCACTCAGTCTGAGCATCATTAGTATTTGGTATGGGGATATTTTAGTCATTCTTTTATGATTAATATTTTCCAAATAAGCTTATAGACGATTGAGTGCTAGAGTTCATGAATCTGGAGCAGGGAATGCTGTCAGATATGGACTATTCTTCCTTTTTTATTAAGCTTTAGTGATTCATACCTATTTTTTATGGGTGACGATGAAGTTAAGGTAATGTGATTCGAGGATGGTCTCATGTATGATGTCTAATCGATGGAAAATGTATTCAAGTTGAATAATTTATATGGTATAGTGAATTAGGCACTAATTATCGATCATAATTTGAGGGAATTTGGAGGTGTGAGCCAGGGTAGTGTGACACTAAGATCTAGTACTGTCTCGAACAAAAGTAAGAATCATCATCTAGAGCATTATCACAATGACGATAGCATTAGTAATGTATCGTCAGTTAGCCAAGTGAAGTGATACCAGTGTGGTAGGTAATGACATATGAGAACATAGTGTCCATATGACCCAGTCGAGTGTCGATCTTATATCAAGATGGGCCACATTCGGCACTTATGCAGGATGTTTCCACTAGTGGCTAGTGGAATAGGGTCTTAAACAACTCCACGTTTAGATTATGGTTAGAAAATTATCACCAATAAGGGAACTAGAATACATCGGGTTGTTCTGGCTGAGGTGGTTATCATGGATGTGGTAGCCAGACCCCAGGATCGTAGAGAAAATAGGTTGGATTAGCACAGGGTATCCAGGTAGTGTCAAAAGGCTGTGTTATATTCCATACTTATGTTGTGAAACAAACCCAACAGGAGCAAGATCTCAGACCCTCTACTGCCATAGGTAATATTCTAGTCACCTCCTTTTTAGCAACCTCACATCTTGATATATGGGCATCATATAGTTTCAAATTTGTGCCTATTATAGAGAGCCTTGTGCTATGTGTTTCTATTTTTGTTGATGTTATGATTCTAGACACATCATTCGGGATTATAATTGAAATTGTGCCTCAGTGAAAGGAGTTACCCTACAGGTTGGTGGGTTACTCTTCATATGGTACCTCTATGTATTAGATATGACAGGATTTGATTTCGTCCTCAAAATGAACAGGTTGGTCTCCTTTAAATCCTTTTTTGATTTATATCTCCACATGGTGTGTTTTATGTCACCAGAGGGTAGAACATTTAAAAAAAGGGTGAAAGGAATGTCTAGGTATGCCAAGATGGACTGGAGCGTCGTGGGTTGGGGGAAATGATATCACAGATTTAGAGACTATATCTGGATGACTGGGGAACATGTCAGATGGATTTCCCTCTACTGGTTGATCATTTAAGGTAAGTCTTCCTAGACAACATTTAGGGTTTAAATCCATAGAGATATGTTGTGTTGTAAGGACCAGCCAATTCTCATTGTCTTGAGAGTGCAACGAGTAATTTCTAGGCCTTAAGTGACATCCCCAAGGTGCCAAAGGCAGTCAATAATGCCGAAGGGTTTCAGAAAAAATGGGGGATGATTTACCCTTTAAGAAAATAAACTCATCCATTAAACATTCACTATATGATGCATGAAACAAATGGAAAACCAATCAACAACTTCATTTATATAAAACCACATCAAAGGAAACACTAGTGGAAGACCAACCCAAACATCAAGGTACACAGCGGAAGAACAACAGAAGACTCCCAAAAGACACCACGATTCAGTGGTCCATGAGCTCCAAGCTCCACAACATCTTCCAAACATCACCACAAGCCACTAGTAACGAGATGCATGACCTTTACCTGTTTCTCGGAATACAACATCTACAAAAGAACCAAAGTTCCAAAGCAGGGGTGAGTATAAAACTCAGTAGGTTTTCCCCAATGACTTCCCTACTCATGCCACTAGGATATAAGAGTTAGCCACATTTATATAAAAATATTATATAAAACATTTTCACCATAGAAGTTTATAAATCAATATAAACTAGTTTTCCAAAACCATCCATGCTCAAAAGTATCAATGTGCAATTTAAACCGGCTTTTCTAACACCTTATTTTTTCAGAAAAGTAACCAAACATGTTTCTAAACCATTTCACAAACATCCCATTTTGGAATTCACAAACATTTCACAAACCTGTGAAATCAACCATGCATGCATCGTTATGACAGTTCCATACTCATGAGCGGTCTCTCTTCGATCTACCAAGTCGTCACAAGGTAATTATTTCCCGTGTTCCATTACAACTTTGGCACTGAGCACAAGGTCATATTTCAGCCAAACCGCGTACATATAGTTACCACGTGCCATTAAACATTTGGAATCGAGCACACGGTCCTATTTCAACCAAGCCCCGTACATGCAATATGAACACACACCACACATTCCCAACAATCATGCCAAATTCAACCTTTCAATAAAATACCTTTTATTGAAAACCATTTCCATCAAAATCAAGTGTGTTCAACCAATTCAAACCATTTCAATAAAACTCCCTTTTTGTTGAAAACCAATCCATCAAAACCATTTCAATAAAACGCCATTTTTATTGAAATCCCATTTCTCATCAAACCATTTACAATTTCAGAAATTTCATAATTTAAAATTAATATTTTAAATTCAAATAGCCAATTCACTTTGTACACAATTCACCAAGATTTCATAATTTCCTCAAAACCATAAATCATCCCAAAATAAGGTTTATTCCATGCTTTTCACAACCAATTCCATTCAAATAACCAATTTAAAACTAAGCCATCCAATTTTAACAAGAGGAGTCCAGAGTGAAGCTACCTACCTCAACAAAAAGGTGAACCAAGCAACGGACGAAAAACGCTCAAGAACACAGGGTCAAATCTCCAAAACCCACCTTAGATCTCTTCTCCTAACACAAGAAAGACCAGATCTCGTCATATTTGGAATCCACACACTTAGATTTACCCATAACGGGCATAGATCTAAGAAACTGAGTGAAGAAGAGAAGTATATCTGAGTAGATCTAAGAAAACGATCAAGAACGAAGGAGAACGATCACATACCTCAAGAATACGGCTTCGATTCGCCAAGAGAAGCCTCCGAATTGCCTCTGGAATGATGGGAGGACCCTCTTTGACCTTAGGAGAACCAAAATCCCGAGTTAGGGCTGCTTAGGAGCTTTAATGAGGCAAGTAGCGGCAAAACGAGTTAGATCCACAATTTAAGGATCTAATTTAAAGTGATCACACAGTTATTCCACACGGTTTGACAAAATGTGCACTAACCATGCGTTAGCTACTGCCTCGGCCACCCTTCTCGCATGGTTTGGACACACGGTTAGAAAAACCGTGCACCGATTGTGTGGAAGCCACTGCCTCCTCAGTCATCCACGCATGATTTGGTCGCACGATTAGACAAACCATGCGCCAACCGTGCGACTTCCCCTTTGCCTCAAAACAACACTCCAAGTTCTCCCGAATCTCCCATTCAACACCCTTAACATTAAAAAAGTGAAAATCATAAAGTAATGGATACATAACAGAAACTGGGGGTACTACATTATCCCACCATTGGTCTTTCCGTCCCTGGAAAGTAGAAAACAATCGCTTGCTTGAAAGAGTTCTGGCCACTACTATTTCATTTCTTTATCGCGTTCCCAAGTCTTTTCCTGAATCTGACCATGTTTCCACAAAACCCGCACTGGGATGATGATTTTTCCATGCAAGACTTTATCCTGCCTATCCACAATCTACATCGGGAGATGTACCAACAAAGCGTCCGACTCTAGATCAACGTGATCCCATCTAATCACCTGGTCAGGATCGGGTTGATACGTCTTTAACTAAGATACATGGAACACATTGTGCACAGAACTGAACCGTGGTGGTAATGCCAACCGATATTCCACCTCTCCAAACCATTCTAGTATCTCAAAAGGGATTATATATTGAGGAGATAATTTACCATGCTTCCCAAAATGATGATGTCCAAGCGTTGGAGAGATTCTCAAAAAGACATGATCACCCACTTCGAACGACAATGGTTTTCGACGGTGATATGCATAATATTTCTGACGACTCTGAGCCCTCTCCATCCTCATTCTAATTAACTGAATCTTCTCCGTCATTTCTTGGACAAGGCTTGGCCCAAGTAGTAAAGTTTCACTAGTTTCCATCCAGTATAGTGGATGATGACAAGGACACCCATACAATGCTTCAAACAAAGCCACATGTATTGAGGCTTGATAACCGTTATTGTATGAGAACTCCACTAAGGGTATATTCTTTTCCCATGAGCCACCAAAATCCATTACACAATCCCAAAACATGTATTCCAATGCCTGTATCGTCCTTTCAGATTGTCCATCCATCTAGGGATGATACGCTGTACTCATAGTCAACTGAGTTCCAAGGGCTTGTTGTAAGGATTTCCAGAAACGAGATGTGATCCTCTTATCTCTATATAAGACTATAGACACTTGTACACCATTTCTTTTTACCACATACCAAATATAGATTTTTGAAAGATCATCCACTGTATGGGTTTCACGAATAGGGATGAAATGGACCGACTTGGTTAGGCGATCCACTATCACCCAAATGAAGTAGTGTTTCCGGACCGTTCTTGTTAGACCTGTAACAAAATCCATTTTTATCTACTCCTATTTACACACTGGGATAGTTAAAGACTGTAAAATTCCAGCTGGTCTCTGATGGTCTGCTTTAACCTACTGACATGTTAAGCATCGCGAGACGAACTCGGCCACCTTCCTTTTCATGCTGCTCCTCCAAAACTGCACCTTTAGTGCCTTATACATCTTCTTTTAACTAGGATGTACAACCCATCTTGAATGGTGGTAATCATGAAGGATTTTTCCCTGAAAACCCATGGGTAAAACCATCCGATCTCTGAAACAAAAAACTGAAGCTGCTTCCAGTTTCCATCCATCAATGGTCTCCCCACCATTGAGTTTTGAACTCATTAACAGACATTCTGCATCGGATATTTGTGCCTCTTTGACCACTTTTACTAGATCAGGAACAAGCGTAGCTGAAAAGAAAACCGCAACATCACCTCGGTTTTCACATTCTGTATGCATGTCGGCTAAGACTGACATCAATTGCCATTCGTCTGAAGCTTCCTTTTCCAACTGAGCATACGACTTCCTGCTTAATGCGTCAACCACCAAATTTCCCTTACCCGGTGTATACATTAAGTCAAAGTCGAACATTTGAAGATACTCCATCCATTTCCTCTGCCTCAGATTCAAATCTCGCTGTGAAAAAATGTGTTTCAATATTTTGTGATCTGTAAACATGGTAAATTTCTCACCAAAGAGATAATGTCTCCATGTATTCAAAGCATGTACAACTTCAGCTAACTCTAAATCATGTGTTGGGTAATTATTCTCATGCACTCTCAACTGACTTGTGCCATAAGCAACCACATGGTCTCCTTGCATGAGAACCCAACCCAACCCTGTTCCCGAAGCATCAAAATACACCACGAATCCTTGCCCTAATTTCGGAAAGATTATGATAGGTGCTGATGTAAGGTAAACTTTCAACTCTTGAAAAGATCTCTGACATTCCTCAGTCCATTGAAATGAAATGTTCTTCTTTGTCAATGCTGTCATAGGTGAATCTAGTCGTGAGAAGTCATGGACAAAGCATCGATAATAACCAGCTAGACCAAGAAAACATCGTATTTCAAAGACATTATTTGGCGGTTGCCAAGAAAGACGAGCTTCTATCATTTCTGAATCCACTGAAACACCATTCTCAAAAACGACATGGCCCAGAAAATGTACCTCTTGTATCCAAAAATCACACTTTGATAATTTGGAATACAACTGATCGTCTCAAAAGATTTCCAACACTATAGCCAAGTGTTGCTCATGCTCAGCCCTTGTTCTTGAATACACCAATATTTCATCCACAAACACCACTACAAAAGAATCCAGATATTGCTGAAATATCCGATTCGTGAAAGCCATGAGGACCGCTGGTGCATTCGTTAGACCGAAAGTCATGACTACATATTCATAGTGGCCATATCTGCTTCTGAAAGATGTCTTTGGAATATCCTCCTTCCGAAGTCACAATTGGTGATATCCTGATCGCAATTCAATCTTGGAGAACCACTAAGCTCCCCTTAATTTATCAAACAGATCATCAATGCATGGAAGTGGATATCTATTCTTTATCGTAACTTGTTTAAGTTTACGATAATCCACACATAGCCAAAGAGTTCCATCTTCTTTCTTTACAAACAAAACTGGTGCTGCCCATGAAGACCTACTTGGACGAATGAAACCCTTACTTTCAAGATCCTCTAACTACACTTTAAATTCCATTAACTCCATTGGTACCATCCTATAATATGGAAGTGATATAGGACTGGTCCCCAGAAGAAGATCAATCGTAAAATCCACTTCTCTTATAGGTGGTAATCCTGAGAAGTTTTTAGGAAAAAAAACTGGAAATTGATCCACCACAGCTTGAAAAATATTTTCCTCACTCTCTTCCAATGATGCCAAAGTCAATAATTCCAATTGGTAAGAGATCACTTCCACCATTAGTGCCAACAAGCGATTTTCTCCTTTCTTTACCATTCTCTCTCCTCTAAAGAGATAATCGATGTCGTCCTCAGTAGTGAAACTAACCATTCTCCTATAACATTCGATTTGAGCCTTAAACCATGTCAACCAATCCATACCCAGGATTATATCATACACGTCCATCTCCAGCACAAAGAAATCCCATTTTAGCTCAGCTCCGTCAACAGTTATAGCACATGCTCTACAAACGAAGGCTTGACAATCTCTTTCACCAAGAGGAGTTTACAGTTTCAAGATAGAAGGAATCATTTCTAGTTTTAAAAATAGAAAATCAACAATATGAGAAGAGATAAAGGAATGTGATGCACCAGTATCGAACAAAACTTACATGAGGGTAGAATTCAAAAGAATTGTACCTCTCACCGTAGATGGTCCAACCTGATCATCGACCATCATCTGCTCATCTCCATAATATTGCTTCATCGCTGCACTGTTCTCCTTTTTTCCTTGTTGATATTGCCCAGTTTATGGAGTTATGGTTTTTCCAGAATCACCATGGCTAGCTCTATTATGTTGAAAAGACTGATTCTGTTCTCCTCGTCCTATCGAAGAACACGCTGCTAGCGACACCTGGGAAGTGTCTCGAACACCCGACCGGGGAGCACTGCGACAATATCGTTGAATATGCCCCATCTTTTTGCAATTGTGGCATGCTCTCGGTGGTTCTGTACATTATCGTTTCATGTGATCAGTCGAACCACATTGAAAGCAACCTGCTTTGCTCTAGGGTCGTGGAGGAAGGTTGATTGATCCTGCTGTATGGTTCTGATTCGCACTCCCACATTAGAAGTAGGTGTCCCTCTTCCGCTTGTTCCCAGCATTGGAGTTCCCAGCCATTCCCGTGGGTATCATCATGCCTCCTCCTATCGATCCTGAGATATCACGTTCAACAAACGTTTCTTTGTTCACCATCTCTGTATAATCTGTAATACATAGCACCGCAATCTTCAATCGAATCTCCTAATATAGCCCCGATTCGAAGATACGTACCTTTAAAGAAGCACTTTCCACAACCTCTGGTGAAAATGGACTAAATTCATGAACTTAGCTGCATACTGTATGACAAAGAGGCTCTCCAGTTTCAAGATGAAGATGTCCTTAGTTTTCTGGATCTTGAACGTGTGAGGATATAATTGTTTGTTAAACAATTCTTCAAAATCTTCCCATGTAAGGCCTTCATCCAATTTAGCATGAACTGCTAAATCCCACCACTGACGTGCAAGATCCTTGATCATATATGTTGCCAGCTTTACTTTCAACTCCCCTGGTGTACTGATGAAATCTAATATATGATTCATCCTGCTTAGCCACAGCTCTCCCTTCTCTGGTTCAACGTCACCCCTAAAGTTCGGTGGATTCTGCTTCATGAACTGGATGGTATGATCCATATGTCGTGGCTCATTCCTCCGGTTCCCCATATCCACAGCTTGAAAAGCTTGGATAATTCTCTAAACCTGCTCATGGTTCACATGTGGTTTAGGTGCATCCACGTTCTCCGCAGCTTCTTCGAGTTGGTTCCGACGATGCCTACTGGGTGCCATTTTCTAAACCAACAACAAACTCCGTCAATCTTGCTCTCTAGCAATGGTTGGATTAGAATTTCAAATTATATCACATCAATTATCACAACATTGTTCTCAAACAACCTTTTTCCATGATCAACCATTTTTGAAAACATTCAAAACACTTTTGGAAAATCAATCCATTTTCAAAATAAACCAAATACCCTGTTTTCAAAGTCTTTCAGTTGAAAACAATTTCCGTATTTTTCCAAAATTGTCACCTTTCACAAAATTATTACTCATCCCTCATAGTGAGATATGCAATCCTAGTGGAATGTTATTCCTTTACAATGCAGTTCTTGCTCATCTCATTGGCTAAACCCATGACAATGAGATTTCCAACATTCTAGAAGTGTGTCCAAAACACTTATATACCCAACACCCTGGTAACTTGAAGTTCAGCATAAATGGGTTAGCTACGTCCTTTTATGCTATACCTTTCATGTTCCGAAAATACTACTCCTGTCTAAGATGACCACCCAAGGAAAAGACAAGAAGGAATTTCAACTCCAAGACCAAGAACATCGATGACCACTTGTTAGGAAAGGACCGAACAAGCTAATACCATTTGTAATGACCCGGCAATTCTCATTGGCTTGAGAGTGAAAAGAGTCATTACTAGGCCTTAAGTGACATCCCCAAGGTGCCAAAGGCTAGCAATAAATGCCTAAGGGTTTCAAAACCAATTGGGGGATGATTTACCCTTTACGAAAATAAACCAATCCATTAACCATTCACTATATGATGCATGAAACAAATGAAAACTCAATCAACAACTTCATTTATATAAACCCACATCAGATTACACAACAGCGGAAGACCAAACCAAACATCAAGGTACACAGTGAAAGAACAACACAAGACTCAAAAAAGACACCACGACTCAGTGGTTCATGAGCTCTAAGCTCCACAACATCTCCCAAACATCACCACAAGCCACTAGTAATGAGATTCTTTACCTTTACCTGTGTCTTGGAATACAACATCTGCAAAAGAACCAAAGTACCAAATTAGGGGTGAGTATAAAACTCAGTAGGTTTTCCCCAATGACTTCCCTACTCACGCCACTTGGATAGAAGAGTTAGACACATTTATATAAAACAGTTTATATAAAACATTTTCACCAAAGTAGGTTATAACTCAATATAAACTAGTTTTCCAAAACCACCCATGCTCAAAATTATCAAAGTGCAATTTAAACTGGCATTTACAACTCGTTATTTTTCTAGAAAAATAACCAAATAAGTTTCCAAACCATTTCACAAACATCCTGTATTGGAATTCCCAACCATTTCACAAACCCGTGAAATCAACCATGCATGCATCGTTATGAAAGTTCCATACTCATGAGCAGTCTCTCATCGATCTACCAAGTCATCACAAGGTAATTATTTCCCGTGTTCCATTACACCTTTGGCACCGAGCACAAGGTCATATTTCAACCAAGCCTCGTACATATAGTTACCATGTTCCATTAAACGTTTGGCACCGAGGACAAGGTCCTATTTCAACCAAGCCCCATACATGTAATATGAACACACACCACACATTCCCAACAATCATGCCAAAATCAACCTTTCTATAAAACACATTTTATTGAAAACCTTTTCCATCAAAACCAAGTGTGTTCAACCAATTCAAACCATTTCAATAAAACTCCCTTTTTGTTGAAAACCAATCCATCAAAACCATTTCAATAAAATAGCCTTTTTATTGAAATCCCATTTATCATCAAAACATTTACAATTTCATAAATTTCATAATTTAAAATCAACATTTTAAATTTAAATATCCAAGTCACTTTGCACACAATTCACCAAGACATCACAATTTCATCAAAACCATAAATCATCACTAAAGAAGGTTTATTACATGATTTTCACAATCAATTCCATTCAAATAACCAATTTGAAACTAATCCAACCAATTCTAACAAGAGGAGTCGAGAGTGAAGCCACCTACCTCAACAAAAAGGCGAACCAAGAAACAGATGAAGAACGATCAAGAAAACTGCGTAAAATCTCCAAAAACCCACCTTAGATCTCTTATCTTAACACAACCAAGACCGAATATTGTCATATTTGGCATCCACACACTTATATCTACCCATAAATGGTGTAGATCTAAGAAATCGAGAGACGACAAGAAGTGGATCTGAGTAGATCTAAGAAAATGATTAAGAACGAAGGATAACGATCACAAACCTGAAGAATTCGGCTTCGATTCGCCAAGAGAAGCCTTCAGATCTCCTTTGGAACGATGGGAGAACCCTCTTTGACCTTAGGAGAACCAAAATCTATAGTTAGGGCCACTTAAGAGCTTTAATGAGGCAATTAGAGGCAAAACGAGTTAGATCCAAAATTTAAGGATATAATTTTAAGTGACCGCGTGGTTAGTCCGTAGGGTTTGACAAACCGTGCACTAACCGTGCATTAGCTACTGCCTCGGCCACCCTTCTCGCACGGTTTGGCCACACAGATAGAAAAACTGTGTGCCAACTGTGTGGAAGCCCCATCCTCCTCAGTCCGCCACACATGATTTGGCCACACGGTTAGACAAACCGTGCACCGACCGTGCGACTTCCCCTTTTCCTCAAAACATCACTCCAAGTTCTCCCGACTCTCTCATTCAACAACCTTAACTTTAAAACTGTGAAAAGCATCAAGTAAGGGTTACATACCAGAAACCGTGGGTACTATAAGTGTTTTCTATCAAGCTAGTTCCAAAAGTTTCATTATTATCCATGACTCATTATGAGATGGAAACGATGGAGTTTCAAGAGCTCAAGACACAACTAGAGGATTTAAAGGCAAAGGATTTAATCTGACCCAGTATATCTCCATGGGGTTTTCCTGACCTTTTAGTGAAAAATGTGGATGATAACCTCAGGATATATATGGATTATCAGAAATCGAAACATTTTAAGGATAACAAGCGGTATCCACTTCCACTAATCGATGATCTCTTAGATCAGCTCTAAGGAGCATAGGTTTTCCCAAATATTGATTTGAGATATGGTTATCATCAGTTGCATGTTAGATCATCAGACATACATCACCCAACTTTTCATATCAGGTATATAATGTATGAGTTTTCAGTTATGTTGGTTGGTCTTATGAACATGACAGTCGTCTTCACCGAACTGATGAACTGAGTGTTCCATAAATATCTTGATTTTTTTTGTGGTTTTCATAGATAACATCTTGGTGTATTCTCATAATCGACACTACAATGCCTCACATATTGATATCATTTTGAGTTCATTTATGCTGCATCATTTATACTATATTCGAATAATGTGAAACTTATAGATGGATTAGATTCACTTCCTAGGTCACATTATCTCAAAGACAGGATCATCAGTGGACCCAAAAATGTAGAGATAATTAGTTTCATTTGAAAATACCAAGAACATGTTTGAGGTTCAGAGTTTTTTAGGGCTGGATAGTCCCTACAGGAGATTCATATAGAACATATAAAATTTAGCATTTCCATTAACAGGATTGACTACAAAGTATATGAAGTATGTATGGACTGATACTTATGAAATGACCTTTAAAAAGCTAAAATTTACAATGAATTCTGCACTGATACTTATTTTTCTAGAGTTAGGTAAGAGTTACACTTTGTACTATGACACATCAGTTATCGGGCTAGGTGCAGTTCGAATGTAGTGGGATTGGGTCATTTCATATGGGTCTCTACAATTGAGGCCACATGAGAGAAATTACTTTAAGTATGATCTTAGGTTAGATATAGTTGTTTATGCTTTAAATTATTGGATATATTACATATTAGGAGAGAATTTTGTTGTCTACACAGAACAAAAAAGGCTCAAGTATATTTTTACTCAGCCTTATCTGAATTTAGAAAAACAAATGTTGGTAGAATACATTCAGTCATTTGACTTCGAGATTGCCTACATGCCAGGTAAAGGAAATGAAATGGCTGATGCATTGTGTAGGAGAACTCAGACACATGCAGTACATCATGCCTAAGTATTCATTATAAATTACAAAAGTGAACCTATAATCCCTTTTACAAGTATAAAAAATCAATATAAAACCTAAGTGTCTATATAATTAAGACCCTGTGAAGTGACAGTGATCATGAGTTTGAAAATCAAGACCTTGATTATTTTTTCTTACAAAATGACTTTATTCACAACTTTTCTGATCAAAGGACCCCTTGCGAAAGTCTTGGAAAAAAGAAATAGAAACCTTCAAGGTATTTCGAGTAAAATTCCTAGTTAATATGACTTACCTGCATACTTTTGGTAATGTACTTTAAACATATCTTACTACATAATTAATAGTGTTTTCATTAGACCACTTATAAAGAAAATACCCTATGTACATTAGAGTAATAGAAAGAATATGTTTAATTACATAAGAGTTTTGGGCTTTAAATACCTTATTGTTAACTCTATGGATAATCATGGAACGTTTTCCTATAAGGGAGATGGAGGAATTTTCCTAGGTTATTAAACTACTAGTAATTAAAATAGAGTGTTAAAAAAACAAAAACAATGGAAGATTTTTTTCGTTTCATGTTTGACGAGACAAATCCTCTTGATCCTGAAACCCATTTATAAAACTTTGAGTATGATTTATCAACTCTAAAAATCAATGAAAAAACTACTGGAACAACTATAAAATAGGTAGAAAAATCATCAAGTTCATTAGATCATTCTCATCCTAAACCTGAACCAGTAGAGGACCATGATATTACCAACCCTTCTATTATCCAAAGTAGGTTAAATATGCTAATGGGGGGGGGGGGGTGAATTAAGGTACGAATGATTAAATCAACTGGTCCTTAGAATGTTTTTTGGTTGTAAAAAACGTTCATATCTCCCTTTACCATAGAAATGTATGAACATAAAAGAAATTTTGCACGAGACACATCAATTTTACATGGTTCATCCACACTGAGATACATCCAAGGATCATACAATGATAATGTGTTGATTTAAAAATACCACAATGACTCATAATAAAAATATGGTTTGGTCTAGATCACTTATATTCCTAGGATCACTATCTTTAATATATTTTGAGCAGATTCATTGTCCCTCCTTGTTTAAAACCAATCATAATTTGAAATCTCAATACTCTCACAACTAAAGTGTTTATACTACTCCACCAAAATAATAACTTGTTGTTTTGAATAACCTGATTATTGTTTGACGCATATGTTAGTGGTGCATGATTTCATGTTTTAACCTCATAGATGAAAGATTATTTTATGCATACTGTTAGTTTTTGAAAAATTTATTTCAAAATTTCTGTAGTCCCTCCATGATATTTCTGGAACCCTCCATGAACTGTCTTGTGTCTTCCATGTACTTCATTTCTCCAAATGGTGCGAGTTCTTTCTGGACAACCTTTTCTTCATGTACTGCCTCTACTTCCTGTATGAATGATGCCTCAAATAAATATGATTCTTAATATATAGCCTATTCTTGGTGGATATGTGATATCTTACGATCTTTTGATTCTTTACATACCACCTCTTCTTTACATCCACTTTTCCTTTGCGATCTTCAGATCCCTACAAGACCCTTCTGCAATGTGTATTCACAAACTACCTCCTTTTTGGAATTGATCCCATGTGAACTACATCCTCCAACATGGAATCATCCAAAGTGAATTACATCCCTTCATAATATACTCTCTTTTAAACTACTTCACACAATATCTTCTAGGGATGATAGTTTATAATCAAATTCCCTCCCTAAAAATGATCTTTTGAGGGGTATTTCTATAGGAGAATATATCTTCAAAACATATTAATCATAATTACTGAAAACATTCATGTGGTATAACCTTTACCAAAAAAATATATGTGGTTTTTATAATTCCTTTTTCCTTTGTGGTGGTTGATGAAATCTGCAAACTAAAACCATTGGAAGAATCCTTAAATCACCACATATAGCCACAAACACCTTGATGTATTTTTCCAAACAATCTCGCCATAGTGTTTTGAGAAAAATCTTCAAAATTTGATACATCGTTAACAAATATTCCATCATATACCAAAATTCACATCGTACTATTCAGATTGTGATAAATTATTTACTCAACACACTCTTTAATCCCATATGAGCCATTCATAGCTTGATAAATAAAAATAGGATGAAAATTTCATCAACAAATCATTTCGTTCCAAAAAAACTAAATTAAATTCATCACAAACCCCAAATGTTGTGATATAGAACCTTTGATCAATTATATTTTGCATCATCAAATTTAAAACTCCCATTCTCCACTACTCCCCCTAATATCTTCTCTCCCATCTTATTTAATAATTTTACACCTATCTTATATCCACAAATTCCACCCCATTGTTAGTGAACCTGAAGGCCACTCCTTTGTTCTCCTCAATTGGGAAAATAACAAAGATCATCACATTTAGGGAAAAACAAACCAAACCACATATATATGGGGTTGCACATCCATATTATATCAAGTGCAGGGAGTGGAATAAACTCTAAGAGCCACTCGATTACATTAAAATTATTCTTTGGGTAAGGTATTTGTAAGAATCTTCACAACCATTAGTTTTATAGGTGCATAATCCAACATCAAAATCCATTGATCCACCTTTTCCATTATAGATTTATAATTGATTTCTATGATCCTTGTTCATGTGTGATATACTATATTTTTAGTAATATTTGTAGCACATGAATAATTATAGTGGATTATGATCGGGGAATTGACTAGAAATATCATATCATTAAACTACTACTTCATCCAATGTAACTACGTACAAGATTGAGTGGATGAAATATATTCATCTTTTAAGGTTTTCTATTAAATGCTATCTTTTTTTATTCTTAGAAAATAAATACCCAATCCTCCATGATAAAATATACCACCTAATATTAATTTTATATCATAAGATTGACTAGCCAAATCTTTAGTTGTACAATAGAATAACTCTTACTGAGATTTTTAATTGTAAATCAAATCAAAATCCACCATCCCCTTGATATATCATATAATTATTTTTTATTACAAGTATTTCTCTTTAATTTCCTGTTCATTTATATAATTATTATGGGAATATGGAAAAACTAATACTATGTCATATATTTTCATGTAAAATAGAATGCCATTGATTCCCCTATATTTCGTGACACTAACTACATTTTTGGAACCATCTTGTGGTAGATTCATCTGGGTAGCCATATAAGACAACATATCCTTGTAATTATTCACTCCAAATATTCTTAAAACCTATTGGAATATTTATATTGAAAAATTAATGTGTCGTTCTTTAATTTTTTAATCGATGGGCCAAAGAAAAAACTTCATTTCACCAATCATTAATATTTAAAATTCAATTTTCCCAAATTCTTTGAACTATTTTAATTGTGAATCATATAGTACACAAAATGTTATCCCATCTACATACACCATAACTATATCCTTTGATTAATATCATTGCATTCCTAAATGATATAATCAACTCCACCATTTTGAAATATAATATTCTGTAAAAAGTGATACATTCATTAATACTATGATCTCAGTGAATGCTTCAACCTATATAGATCCTTCTTTAGACCAAAAACAATTTTATCATCTTCCTGAATAATGAAACCACCATTCCACTGAATATAAATATATTCATCCACAACCCCATTTAGAAACTCTAACTCAACATCCATCTAGAAACCTTGGATCCTTCTTTGTACTAATATGGAAAAGAATAATCTATTTATCTCTAGCCTCTCAAAAGGTGAAAAAATGTCATCAACATCAATACCCTCTATCTAGGAGTACCATTTTCACCATAATCATTATTTTCTTCAAATCTTTGTTCCATATTATTTCATCTTATTGTGAAATACCCATTTGGACTAAATAAAATTCTTATGTTTCGGTATCGAAATAATCCCCCATGTCTAATTCTTGTTGATTTTTTCAATATCATCATTCTTAGGCTGAACCCATTTCTCATCTCTAGCTTCTTCATCAAAACATTTAGGCTCTACCTAAGATAGAAACGATTCCTAATCCAATGAAATAATTATTCATTTTTGAACAGGAACTTCCTCATAACCAATTATGTTATATCTTCCAATTTCATTTCAACTCTCCAGTTTATTAGTAGAAATATATTTGAAATATTTTCTCTCATAATCATTATCATCATCTAAATCAGAATTTCCCACTTCTACTCCCATTGTGGTGCTTAACAATGTGCCACTTCCATCAGGGAATTGTTCATTGTGTCATTGAATATTTTGTTTATTCTCCACTATAGTGACATCATTTCTTCCAGCTATATGTACAAGTCTCTTATTGAATCATTTATATGCTTATCTTTTTCATTAATATCCATGAAATATCACCTTATATCCTCATAATTCCAATTTCTTTTTCATCTCCTTATCAAAAATGTAAAATTTAATTCAAAATATTGAAAAGTGTATCAATAATAGATTATTCCCATAACACAACTAATATGGAGTCTTTTCTTCCATTGGACATAATAGACACTTTTCAGATAAGTACATTTTCATTAAGGCCTATTTGTTCTAATGTTTCTTTAGTAGTACATTTTCAATAAGCATTGTTCGGGACATGTTTTTTACGATCTGGTTTCTCCTCTCAACCACTCCATTTTATAGATGAGTTATCGTTACGAAAAAATGTTTCCTTATCCCATATTTCATTATAAAGTCATATTCTTAAATTTATATGAATTTAGTTCCATTTTGTATATGAAACTTCAAAATCTTTTGTCCAAGAATCCTTTCAGACTTCCATAGATATTGTATTATGCTACTAAAAATATCTTACTTGTGGGAAATGAAAAATACACATCCCATAATACAGAAATAATAAATGGAATGAATTTAATACCTCTCCATGTCAATGTATCTTGGTGTGAAAAGTCCAAATTAATATGCATGAACCAATTCAAGCACTAATGTTATATTTTGTTCTTTTTTCATTGTAAATTTTTCTAATATTCATCTATCATTGAAAATCATCACACCTATTAGTATGATCACATGATAGATTTGGGAGATCTTGAGTTATATAATAATTGACTACATCTTATAGGTATAGTTGGAATAGAATGCCAACTTTTTTATAACACAATGTATTTTATTCTTCACTATATTGAATGAACATATATTCTTCTCTACATACAAGGTAGATATTACCCTTTATTAGTTTTTTTATAAATGAACTACACTAGGATTATTTTCAAGATAACTCTCTTCTTAGTAAATTTTATTACATGACTCAAGTCACATAGCTTTCTAAAACTAAGTATATTGTGACTGAAACCTTGAACAACAAATAAATCATCACATCTCATTTTTTTCATCCAAATTTGGATTTTCCTGAGTTAATAATATGCATGCCTTAAACATATATAAATTTTAAAACTCCTTCCTTTTAATTTTTTATAGCTATAAAAAGATCCTTATTACCACACACATAGGATGTTCAACCACTATCAAGGATCCATACACCAAAATTATTTGATACATTGATTGAAATATCCACAACCATTTCATACACATTTGTTTAATGTTTTATCCATTATTTTAATTCATACCCGGTATGAAATACTAATCATGATCTTCGTTAGAGTATGATGGAATAACTTCATCTAAATGATTTGAAAATTGGTTTTGTACTTTCAACTCATTTTATGATACATTAATCTTCTGTTTATGACCACATTCAGTCTACATTAGAACATTTCTCTACATTGTTGATGAAAAATATATTTCAATTTTTCAGAATACTCTACAAACAAAACAATGATCGTTTAATGATATCCTAGAATACTTATATATGAATGACTTCATAAATTTGTCTTCTTCCCTTTAGTACTTTTTTTCTATGAATCAATTTTTTTTGAGTGTCCTAAATTTGAAAAATAATATGATCTAATACAGGGTTCATTACAACGTGTCACTATTGTACTACTGGTTTTCCACTGGGTTCTCTGAATCTTATAGTTTTGATTCATACCTAAGTCAATATGCTTTCATGTAGTAGGTTCTTGTGGTCTTACTTGAACCTCAAATGCATTCTATTTTTAATCAAGCGCCACATCTGCTATATCCTTAAGATCTATCATTTTATTCTCCTAAACTGATTTTTATTCTTTACTAAAACTTTAAAAAATACTTTTCTATGTTATTTTAACATTGTGGTCTTGTTTTATAGAGTTTAATGTTTCCCTGGATCTTTTACGTTCCTTCTGAGGTTGAGAACTTTATCCTCAATTGTTTTGATGATGTTTGTCTTGATCTTTAACTGTATTATTCACCCCATCAATCTCCCTTTTCGATTATTCAACTTTATGATTATTCTCACCCATCATTTAAATGTTATTTGGAATTAAATAGTTTTTAATTTCTATTTCATCCATAATCTTAGACTTCTATTCTTCCTAATTCCACATAAAAATTTTGGAATCATGAAAACATTTGACTTATTTCTTTGTTTCGGATCTCCAATCATATATCTCCTCATGAGATGCTTCAAAATCAATGTAAAGATAAATTGTTACTTCACATTCTTGTTAATTAGTGTTAATTTTTTAGTTTTTCTAAGAGCTAACTATTACTTCCACTATATAATTTTATCAATTATCATTGTAGTTTTCCATATCTTCAACCTCATATTTTTCTAAACATTCATTTTTTTGAGAAAGGAGACCCCTTTTTAAAGAAATTTATCATATAATATTTGTTACCTTTCCCATATACTATTAATATATTCATTGAGATTTCAACTTCATCCTTATCATTATCCAGAAACATCTTTTGGAACCTTTTTGTAAGATGCCTATCCATTCCAAATCAAAAGAATGCAAGTGTAGGTTTCCCTCTAAAATGTTCTTATCCTCTTTGTAAATATGATGAAAGGAAGGACATGGCATCATCTATTCCTTATTCTTCCTACCCATCCCCAATAGTGATATTAATCATGGAATTTAATGACAAATATTTAGATATACCTTTTTTTATAGACCCATTATCATCATTTCACATCTCATATGTAATAAGTGTACTATATAATATATCCAATGTCATCTCCATCGGATAGTTATCTTCTAATACAGGAAAATTACAATTGAACTAAAGAGAATGATTGGAAAATATTCACATAAAAAATTTACATCTTCAATAATTTCTTTACCACCATGAATTTCTTCCACAAAAACATTCAACTGGTTAATGAATGCATCAACAGACTCATTTGGGTACATTCTGAGGTCCTTATACTTTTTCCATTGAACCTGCATCTTTTCTTCTCTATCTTTTGAGTATCCAAAATAAATATTTAGAATATTTTACCACATACCATGTGATTACTTACATGACATCACCTTCATATAGATTTCATTATATTGGGCTCCCATACAAATGGCCCGAGATATCAACTTCTTAAGAGACCATTTTCAAAACTATGATATAACTATTGAATACATTAGGACTGAACACCATATTGATTATATTATCACTAAGACAATTAATTATAAGTGATTAAATTACATAAATCATAAATTAGGAAGGATAAAAAAAATTATACATAAATTCTATTTATACACTATTGGAAATTACCCACCTATGGAAAATACCCACCATTGGTAATGACCCACCAATGGAATTTAGTTTTCATTGATATATTTATATTTTCAATTGTGGATAACATTTAGTAATTTATTTCAAATATAATATTTTTATTTTAAATTTTTACATTCATAAAACTTATAAATTATCAGTGTAGTCTAATTTTGATGCACTCTCCCCCTCATGCATTGACCTTTAGAACTCTCTATGAACTTTTTCTATCTAAAATATTTTTCTTCCATCAACCAATCTTGAACCTTAAAACACCATTGAAATGGTTATGTTAAATATACACATTGATTCATCTCATAAGGAGTAACAAACTTTGAATAAGAAAAGAGGATATTCAAGATGAATAGTTTCTGTGCTGTGAAACCCTAAACTTTTCGAATTAAATAGTGGTACCTCAGAAGAAATTAAATAGTGAGTGGTTTCTATATAGGGAAATATTATTTCATAACATAATCATTAGAATGTATTGGGTAGAGTGGTTCTAGAATAATTATGGTTGTTCTATCCTAGGTTAGTGCATCTATTTTATTCAAACGTTGTGTTTAAATTCAGAGAATATAATTATTGTTTTTGAATAATAATATATGAGAAGAAGGTTTTTTATATTCATTTTGATGTCATAGATGTGTAAATATCATCCTGAAGGAGTGTCAAAATATAATCAATAATCCATTCCAAATTATACTGATTCATTCAAATATGAGGATTCCTTGGATAATCTAACTAGATATGAGACTAGAAGGAGACCATATGCAACTAAGTTAGATGGTGGCTGCCTACTACTCTATATGTTTATTCGTCCCATGTGTTCCAAAGAATTTTTTTTATATTGTAATATATCAAGATGTGTACTTGATCAACATTATGAAAATTTAAAATACAATCAACGCATGTAGGTATTTTATATTTCATGTGATGGTGATGTGAAAGACATTCTAAGATAGACTCCTTGATTTATCCTAATATCATTTCAGCTATGTTAGAGGACATGGGGTTGGTTGATGAGAAATAAGAAATTGAGGTGAACTGTATAGGTGTTTTTTACCAATGCCAGTTTTAAAATTATGAATATCAACAAGAAAACATGGTTTAGAATTTTTCTTGTTGTTGTTGATTTTTTTGGTTTTTAATCATACCAATCACCCTTCTTGACCTAAGGATCTTTTTGATCCATGATTAGAAATAGATGAGGTGGTTGTGTACTCAGATAAGGATAAGTAATAAGTATAGGCTAATACTTCAGGTAATGAGGAGAAAGAATTTTTATTTGATGAGTTAAGTGACCTATACTTACATAAGACAACATTTACTATATTCTTGACTATTCCTACTAGTCCTCTACCAGTTAGAGATACTATTTTGAGATAATCAAGTGAAGAATAGGATAAAGAAGAGTCAATAGAGGAAAATTTTAATAGTTACTTTTCAATATCTCTTAAGGAAGTTGTAAATATATCCAATGGAGAGAATGGATGTGAAAGAGGTGATAAGAATGGTGAAGGAAAAGAAGAGTAAGAAGATGATGAAAGCGAAAGTGATAATAATGGCCAGGATGACAATGTTGAATAAGATGGTGATGGGAAAAGAAATTATGGTGGATCTGACCATGTTAGTGGATATTATAATGAGATTCCTTAGGAACATAATTCTTATCTAAAAATTAGGTTTCCTATAGGTCTAAAGAGAGGCCTTGTAGTGTTCAAGATATTGGAAAGACTTATAGGGATGTGATGAATGAATCATTTGAGGTGGAGGAAACACCTAGTATTGTGAGCCACCATATTTATCCAACAGATGTAGAACATGATGATGGTAGATCCATTGAAAATACTATTGTATCTTCTCCGAGAGTAGGTAATTCAGATCCTGAATAATGGGATAAATATCCAAGTTATGTGAGACATTGTTTGGTGTATTTTTATTTTTATTCATATGTTGATGAGAGATATACACAAAATAATGGTGGACCTATGCCCCCAGTTCAAATGGAGTACGATCCTAAGGGATCTATTATGTAGAAAATACATGCTATAGGAGTGCTTCAGAGATTTAATTATGATATTTAAACTAGATATGAGCTATTAGAAGAAACTTCAAAGAGAGTGTCTACCCCTTTATGTACTGTTTTCCCAAAGCCTATGATTGTAGTTTATGGAGCTGACATGGAGTCTTTCAGGGAAAGGGATCTTTGTGGATGTGATGGGATTATTAGGAATCAATAAAATTTTTTCACAATGCTTAGTGAGGTAGATGATTTATATTTATCTTATCTTGTAATACACCACATTAAGGTTGAGATGTTTTTTTATATTAGGGAGGTGGATATAGAGAATAAAAGGATATCTAATGATATGAAGTACTTGAGGACTATCATAGAGTATATGAGATCTTATATTTCATATTATCTTACATCATTATTAGAGAGTGTGGAAAATATATCTTCCATGGATTCTACTTCGAGTGATCCTTCTACCGTAGTTGGTATTGAGTTGATCATATAATCTTTTAGAGAGGATCTTTGAGTTTTTATGAGATATTCCTAATGTTCCTCATGAGAGTTTGAGGCATATTAAGAATAATAGTATTATTTTTTATTAAATGGTAAGGTAATAGATTAATGATATTAGAAATGAATGTGAAACTCTTAAAAATTAAATTATTCATTTCATTGTAAGGATCTATAAGAACAATCTCAACTTGAATTTCTTGATTCTTATAGAAAATGTTTGGATGGATTCTTCCACTCAATCACTCAAGGGGAAGGTTAATCATATTAAAGTTACGACTATAGTGATTAGTCTTATTAAGGTGGAGAAAAATTATTTTTTAGTTCCACTGGGTAAGGAGAGTATATCATCATGGAAATAACCTATCTACAGAATCATTTTATCCATGGGTCTAGAATAGTAGTAGTAGCTCTGAATTCCATTTGATTGACTAGTCATCTCACTCCTCCTTCCACTCCTCTAATGTTTTCATACCAACTATTACTTGGGATCCAAATTCATTTATACCTTCTCAATTTTAGCCTTTCAACATGACTCGAAGAGAAGCTATCCAGTGTATCCAACCTATTATCATTTAAGAGACTCCCTCTCTCCCAACAGACCCTATAGCCTCAAAAATAGTAACCTAAGACTCTACCCCTATTCCCATGACCTTTGGAAAGGGAAAATCACCTATTGTTCGAAGCTCCAATGAATATAGGTATCGAGATATGTTTTTTTTCTTATATGGGATTATGTATGATTTTTTATTTCTTTTTTATTATAATGTAATTAAATTAATCTTTAATGTAATCCCAATTACTATTAACCATTTTATATATTTTTATTTTAATTATTCTTCACTTCGCATTATGATAATCCTAAAAGAGGTAGAATAAATTCATCATTTATTTGAAACAACTAATTATGAATTATTTTCTTTACATATATGTTATTATTTAATACCATAAGTATAAAATCAACACCTTCGATATCATATTCCATAATTATGGGTATTTCCTTTCATGATTATGTTCATGACTCTTACCATACCTTTTGATACTAATTTTTTATTTACCATTACATTTATACTCCTTGTCACTTAATATCATTGTTACCTTTTTTATCTTCTATTTCAATATTTTAGACACGATGTTCCAATCTTTCACATTATATTTTTAATGTATTTAGATGATATATTTAGTTTTTTAAATACATCATGTTTATGAAATGTATTTTCTATAATTTTTTTCCTGAAATTCCAGGATTTGTGATCATCAAGAAGGTGGTGATTATTGGAACCTCCATGTTTAATAATCAAAAATCATCTTTGTTATGTTTTTAATTATGTAAATATTTTTGGATATATTTTTATAATATAATTTATTTTGATGAAATATTTCTATGTGTTGAAACAATTCCCCACTAAAGATAAGTCACCATTCAACATGAGTCACCACTACACATAACTCACACATGGAGTTGAGTCTCCACCAAAAATGTATTACCTTGATAAAAGAGTCACTAATGAGAATGAGTCACATCTAAAATCTTCTAACTAACATGAATGATTCACCACTAGGAATGACTCACTGCTAAAAAAAACTCACCACTAAGGATGACTTACTAGATAGATGAGTCAACGTTTAGATGATTCACCATTAAGACAAGTCACTATAGATACGAGTCATCATTTAGGTGAGCCACCAATGATATGAGTCACCAAAGAGCATGAGTCACCGATGAGAATGAACTACCACTATATGACCTATTTCTAGCCTAGCTCACCATTGGCCTGACTCACCATCATATTGAGTTACCATCAGGATGAGTTACCCCTAGAGTTCACTTGCTTCTAGAGAAGATACACTGTCACTATTTTAGGATATTTAAATAAAATGTTTCAATTAGCTATTTTATTGAAGTTAATGCATAAATTTATATTAATTATTATTCTCAAACTATATTATAAAACATTAATGTCCATGTTAGAAAATGATACGATTATACTGAGTATTATGATGATTATTCTTCAAACAATGTTTCCTTCATTCTATGATATATATTTAAAATAACTTTCACTTGTGTATAAGAAGAGTGCATGCATTATGTTCCATTGAAAATATATTCTTTCCAAATAAAATATGGATATTTATTAAAGATATTAAGTGTATCATTTATACCTATAATTTGACTTTAAAAGGGTGGATATTACATAATACATAAATACATTCACACATTCAGAACAAAGAGATCCTATGACACTATATTTTATTGTGATTTTTAAAAAAGCAGATTGAGATCCAATTAAAGATTCTTATGACGAGATTAATGCTTCCGAGGAATATTAAAACAAGAAACACTATCTTCTCTACATATTTTTTACTTTCTATTTATGTTTTTTGAATTTATTATTGAGTAGTGTGTTGTATATAGTATTTATCAACAAAGAATATCTCCTACACAATAACATACAAATACCTGATATATTCTTCTTGCTCATTTCATATATATACCTTTTTTGTTTATGTAAGAGGTCATGGTTATTATGGAATATGTTCCTATATGGCCTAGAGAACTAGTTTACAATTGTCTATTTACGCGGTTAGGGATGTAGTTCAGGATTATATTTATGTAATATGTTAGGTAGTGAGTGATTACTAAGTATATTGGATTAGGTTTCATCTTGATAGTTAACCCCCTGTTTTATTTCTACCATCTGTTTTATTTTGGTTCATTTCAAATAATTAAATTAAAGCTGTTTTAAAATATAAAAAACCACTAACTTGATAGTTAATCTTAATTAGTGATTATATAAGAATTTGATTTGTTTAATTGATTTAAATATTTATAATAATATTCATATTTCTTTTAATTGAGAACCAATTAGGCATTGAGGAATATTTTAAAAGTAAAAAATTATAAAAACTACATTTTTTATTTATTGGGTGATTTTATTTCACCTTGGGGGAATTTATTTAAAAATGTTTTAACAGAATGTTTTTGTTGGAACTCAATTCACTCCCCTCTTAAGTTACTCGCCCTTGGACAATAATTTCACCAAAGTATAATTTACCCATGGGAATGAAATTTGATTCATGAAAAAAAAATTTATTACATCATAATAAGTATCCATAACAAAATTAATGTGGGTGGTATCATAAGATTGTAAACCTGGTTAGGTATAAAAATACATAAATGATATTTACGATGATGATTTGTTTTATAAATGTAATAGAAATATACTTAGAAGAAAAAGAAATAATATCCATTAATTTTGGTATCTTTTATAAACTCTACATTCCAAAAGTAATTGGAAAAATATATTCTAAAGAAAACCACAAATAAATGTAATGGATTTATGATAGTGAAAAATAGATATGAAGAATGGAATGTGTGGTCGAGACATAAATGTTTAAAAAAATTCTTCTTACTTATATTAAAAGTCAAAATAAAACCTATATATAATGATTAAAAAGATTAAATTCCTTCATTTTTATTAAAATTCAATGGTATAATAAATGAACTTGATGAAGAAATTATTTATTAAATATATTTATCCATTGAATATTTTTTTACATGGATATGGAAAATAATAATTCATGATAAAAAATTGACAAATAAAGTTTAGTTATCATAAAAGTTTTCCACAAAAGAGGGGTAAAATAGAATGAATAATTTAAAAACCTATAAATAACCATATAAGAATAAAATTATTTGGTTTTTAGACTAAATAGACACAAATATTCTTATAATGTCAATAGAAATATAAATAACCCATATAAAAATGAGATTTTAACATAAATCATTATAACATTGGTAATTCTTGAATCATACTTGCATGAATGAAAGAATATTAGATGTATTTCTATATAAGTATAACATTCATGAAATTAATCACAATATACATTCATGGTATGTATATATACCACACACAAGAAAGAAGATGAGGAATAACAACATATGTTGAAGAAGGAAAATTGAGATGATGAAACCCTGACCTTGTGTAGAGACATGTTTTTTATGTGTTGTAACATATTATATAATAAATTATTGGTTATTATAAATCTATTAAATAACTGTATTTATACATATGTTACTATTTATTATTCACAAATACTTTCCAATAAACCATTTATAACAATTCATTAATAAGTTTGTATTTGGGTTTTAACTTTTCTATTTTCCTTGCAAGTATCTGTTTAAAGGTTCTCAAAGTTTCACAATGGTATTGGTTACATAATATTAATCATTTATTAGATATAATATATATTTATTATATTCAATTTTATAATTATCTATTTAATATGGAGATGAAAAATTATATGCATTACCTTAGGGAGGTGGTAGTCTACATGTAAGCATGAGTGATTCATTCATATTTCAATGAATGGAATAAATTGGAAGTAAATAATAATTTTTATTTAGATAATAATAACTATATTATAAATATCATATATATTCATTAAATACATATATATAATCATTCTTGAGAGGTGGTGATGAAAAATGAATTATATTACTTCATGGAGTCGGTACTCTGCATGTTTGCATGAGCGGTGCTTTCTTTTTTCCATTGGATGGTATTTTGGTGTGACTAGAACCTTTATATCATGGAAAGGATATTATATTCATATATTATCCATTTTTATAAAATATGGTTGGATGTGAGGATTTTTATTGTATAAAAATTGAATCATAAAATTTTCCCAACACCATAATGAATGTATATCGGGAAAAAACTATTCCAAAATCGTTATTAACAGGAGGATGAAAAATATCATAAGAATCTATATAAAATATAAAAAATATGAAAAATTTAAATAAGAGAACTTGTAAAAGTAATTTTCAAAATTTATTAAAAACATTTACGAATAAGGTAATAATAACTTCTATATCCTTTATAAAAAATGGTATAAACATTTAGCTCAAGTACTAAGGACGTATCTAAACTCGAATCAAAGTATCCAGTGCTTATCCATTTGTATGGTATTTCCTCCCAACCTAATAAATCTTCTATTAGAATAATCATAAGAAATAAATTTCCGCATTTTTGGGAACCCTTGATCACGTTGTATAGAATATCTTCTTTCTCTCTACCATTAAGATCCCTTGATCCATTGGATTATAAAAAAACAAAAATGAATAGAAAAACCCTAAGGGATATAAAATGTAAATATCTAGAATTATTCCTTACAAAATATGTATAATGTATAAAAATATAGTCACTAAGTAATATTATATTACAAAACATCATTGAAACAATAGTTTATTTATTACCAAAGACCCTTCTCGAGGTTTTGACTCTATTTTCAGATGATCTATAGTTGTTGGATACCATAATTCTCAAGAGTATTTGTGAGGAAATTAGAAAACAATATTATTCCCTTGACAATTTTGACACATCATGGCCTTTCCGGATGGTCGTTATATAATTTATAATTAAAATTCAATAAATATTTCATTTGGTAAAAATTATATTTTTTCATTCATAAATATTTATAAGTCTTCATCTGGTGGGAATAAGAAATGTTCATCCAAAAAAATTATGCGTCTCTATATGATGAATACTATCTAATATAATATTTTTAACTCACCCAATGGACTAAGTAGTACTTATTTATAATGTAATTATTAATCCTCTAATATAATTAACACTTTATCAACTTGTTCAATGTAAATTTTACTTGTCCATCTAGTATACCTGATAAATATCCATCTAAGAGAACTAATATTATCTATCAGGTAAAACCCAATAAATTCTTAATAAAAATTTAAATCATAGGTATCATAAAATTTATAACCTCTATAAACATTTAATGATTGGATTGTAAATTTCAAATGTAATTTTTGAATCTTGTATTTGATCTAAACAACCCCCTCCCCCCATTTGAAAAGAAAAATACACAATACCTAATAAAATATTTAAATAATAACAATGAAAGTATTACACCCCCAATTGACATAAATTTAATGTGATTATACTTTCTCCCTTACACAACATTTTTAAATTCTAAAAGACACCACAATAAAGGAGTTAAATAATAATAATTCTGTCAAATGTTAGGAAAATAACTAAAAAACAATTGTAGTGTATAAAATGGTATATAATATACATCTAAAAACATAATAATGAAAAAAATCAAACAAAATTCATAAATTTTTTTTGAGTTAAACTATTAAATAACATTTATGAGTTCAAGGGAAAAATATATTCATTCATGGATATATTATTAAAAATAACTTTCATGTTTCTAGAATCCTCCTAGATCTTCCCGGAGTCCACTAAAATCAATTCCTACTTCACCAACTTTTCTTCCAACACCGATGATTTAATTTTACTTAGAATTTTCTTTATGTTTTCTATTGAAAGAGACCTGGGATCATCAATATATATTTGTACAATATATTACATCAATATTAATACTATCATCAAACTATGAAACCATATTCATTTTCCTCTTTATCCATATAATATAGTTATAAAAAAACATCATATCTCTATCTATATTATTCATCCACCTTATAATACTTTTCATATATATAAACTAATTTGAATATTTTAACTTGAAGTCACTAAAATCAATATCATTATGGATAATGGAATCCAAAATTTGTGTTAGAGATCATAAAAATTAAATCAAATCAACTTTTCCCTAAATATATTTAGATTTATCTTAGACATCTAAAAATATATGAATAAAACATTCTAGAACCTTAATTACTTTATTGAAATAATTAATTTTCATCTCATTTCTCTGTGATTTTAAACTCAGAGAAGAGTTTTTAGATTCATTAGAGAATATTAGGGGATTTTCTATCTAACTCTTGATGGTATATGATCTTCTCCTCTAACATAGTTTCACTAAGAAATTTAAATAATGTCATATTCCTTACCAGGTACAACATGTTCTGTTAAATTGTCATTTAATTATTTATTTTCACTCATTGAAGAATCTTATTTTGGTTACCATTGTGAGACTTTAGTTTCTGTTTGAGAAGATTGGGAGGATGATGAATGCGAAGATGTTTCTTCAATATCAAAATATCTTTTCAATTATTAAAAATATTCATCTATATTTCCTGAAATATATCTTTTTCTTGGTATATGAAAATATCATTTGGGAAGAGGGAATTTATCAGTAACTTCATTTTCTTATTATCCATCTTTTGGAATGAATTCATCATTGGCTTGGTCAATAAATCATTCTTAAATTAAAAATTTCTTAACCATGTTATTCTAAATATAAATTGAATTAATTTCTATAGGAGTGAACAAGGATTCTATTTCAGTATTGGCTCGAGGTGAAATGGTAGATAGTTCAATTAATATATGAAGTTGTTATTCCTTGTCAACATATTCAAAAAAAATAATTTCCTAATCATTTCTTTCTACATTCACACTAATGTTCTAGATTTACATTCAATAATATACTATATCATTTATTTTTTTACATTTAACCTCTTTTTTATAATTCTATTATTCTTATTTCATATGTTCACTATCATTCTCTATTAGAGCCTTATCTTCCACAAAATTGAAATAATAACATGGAAACCCATCCATCCTTCCACATCTCTCTTTCATTAATTAAGAAAAAACATCATTAGATGATGTCTTCATTTTTATTAAAGGAATTTGTAGTGATTGTCAATATGAATCATCGACCTTACTCTTTGAATGAAATTTTCTCTAAAGTGATTCAAATTCATACGTGGTCAAATATTTTCTAAGAATATCTATGAAATTTTTCAAAACATGAGAATATATAATCTACATCTTAGCAACGGTCTCATGACCAACACTTGACAACAACAATTGAGTATAAAAACTTCTAGATGATATATATTCAACATGATAGGGGGGAAGCTACCATAAGTTTTAATTATCAAATTACCAAGAAAAGAAATCATATTCTGATAAATTATGTGATTCCGATTTAATTTTACTATATATTTTATATCCACCAAATTAAGAATATGAAAATATTTATTTTTCCAAAATCATATCTAGATTAAAAAAATAATATAAGATAAAACTTTCAGTTAAGGTAATGAATAATTTTTTTTACTAAATAATGTTTTTATTGAATTAGGTTTTCATGAAATTTCACTGTTAAGACTATAAAAAACATTAAACTTGGTTGACTGGTTATATTATTTAATAAAATAACAATAAATCATATAAAAATACACTGATCAACATTTTCCCTAGAATCATCATGATATAATGTTTTTTAGTTTTTAATTTGAGTATATATAAACTATTATGATTTTCGTAGACAAAGATCATATGTCAATATCTTTTATTCTTTTGTTGAGATAATATTCCCCATTCAAGTTTTTGAGAAATATTAAAACCAAGGAAAATGGTATGTACACCCATCCAGGTCATTTAAAACTATGATTTCATAATTTATGACAATAAATAATAAAGATATTTTTGAGTTGATCCAAATATAATTTCATCTACATAAATTTGAATAATGATGGTTTTTTAAAAACGTTCATAATAAAAAGTGTTGGATTAACAACTTCCTTAATAAACTTCATTTTATGTAAAAATCTAGTACATCTATCATACTATGATCTTGGATCATGTTCAAGTCCATAATGCTCCATGATCCAGATATTTCATATTTTTTATATCAGGGATTTGTTATATATGAAAATCTTGTTGCATATATATATTAATAAAAGAACACTTCAAATTAATTTAATAAATGGAAATGTTTTGGTTTTCTTCAAATGATTGAAGTATATAGATAAATATAAGTCCTGATACTAAAAAAAGTGTTTCTTGACAATCAATTCAATCTTATTGATTATAAACCTTATCATCATTCCATTACTTATTTATTAACAATTTTCTATTTTTGTCCCATTTTTATTATTAAAACTCTATTTTATTCCAATTATTGGAATATCATTGGTTCATTTTAAAAAATACTATACTTAGTTACTCTGAAACACATTGAGTTCATCCTGCATTACCCATATGAAATTGGCATCACCTAAATCCTTATAAGAAATTTTCATCTTAGACTAAGAATTGAATTCACAATATTCATATTAATTTATTACAGATATTATATTATTAACTTTTTTATCTACCCAATTTTTTTTATTTCAGTGTGATTATTACTTGAGATGATATGATTTCTTATGTTAGTAAAAAACTATTCTTCAACAACATGTTGAACATCATATACATGTAAAACTTATGAAACTAATTTCCTAGTTGTTATCATATCAAAATATTTTTCTTTCAAAGGATGGATATGTTTTGAAAATATAAATTTAATATATGGTTTAAATATTAAAAAAATGACCACTTTCATCAAATTTTACATATTCTATTTCCCCAATTGTGGGAGATATTTTTTTGAAAAAACTTATTAGTTATACATGTTTTAGAATATCTACGAAACATTCCTTGGACATATTTGAATGAAATATAGGTAAATTATCTTTATTATATAGTATTTATACATTACATCTAAAAAATCTATTTCAAGGATGTTTTGGATTTCATCCTATCCCCAACTCATAAGGGATTTTATTACTAAATGGTCTATGTAAAAGTAAATTTGTATTATAGAAAGATCTCATAATATCATCATCCCAAGAATATTTTTCAAATTTTTATTCTCACATCAAGGTCTTATTAGTCACCTCTATTCCTCCATTAAATTATAGAATTTTTCTATGGGGTTCTTAGAGATGAAACATTATGTGTCATGCATTTATTACTACAAATTGTTTCAAAATAAAAAATTAAAAACTAACCACCTTGATCAATATAATAATATCCAATGTTAAATTTTTCACATTTCTTTCACGAGAAATAATTTTTTGAAATAGAATCAATTTTTTCACTTTTTGGATAGAAAATAAACTCATTTTTATATAGTGTAGTCCTTTACAAAGACATATGCATAGTATTTTCATCAAATATATTTGGTTTATGTTACACCAAATAAATTTATGTACACTAATTGTAATTCTATTTAATTTGAAAAATTAATAATTTAATGAAATCCTTAATTTTGTTTCTTAACATGTTGATAATGATAAAAAAATAGAAGAATTAACATTATTCTCTAATAGATCTCTAGCAAGTCATTTCATAGAAATGTTAGACAAATTTCTAACATTACAATTTCCAGAACTTCAATGAAAAAAATGATTTATCTTCCATTGCACAGAAGGAAATAATATCTTAGATTATATATCCTTCTATGTTTGGGGTTTAAATAATACACTTCTTATCGATAGGATGATAAAATTTGCATTCTGTAATTTTCATAACGAATTGATCATTCCAAATGTTCGCAAGGTAACCTTTATCACATAATCAGATTATGCTAATGAGATATTTATTAATTCTTACAATGTAAAGAACAATGGAAATTATTGATTTACAATGGAATTTGATATCAGTGATACTATATATCTCTCCATGTTTGTTATCACCAAAATTGACTTTCCACCCTTCATCATTACTGTACTATGAAATAACCTCTTATTTATATCTATATGTTTAGAGAAACCACTATCCTTGTACAAAAGTTCCTGAATGTTGGTTCCCTTCTCTTCTCCCAGATATTAAAATTGTTATAATTGGTACCTAGACATGCATGATTTTATAACTATTCACCAAAACATATTTCGGAATCCACATCTTCCTAATATTATTATGTTTAACTACTCAAATTTCATAAGAGATATATGGTCTATGAAAAGATAATTTAATATGATTTAAATAAATTTTATTATTACAATGAAATCCTCTTTAAAATTTTGTATAAAATGGTGAACACTTTTGAAAAAATTAATTAGTCTAAAAATTTGGTTTTGTTGAAGTAAGTACAATCCCAAAAGTGTTGTGATTTGGTTTCAACCTTCTAAAAATATTGTCAAAAAAATTATTCCCATATCTAAAATTTGAAAAATATATCATCAATTACATAGATAAGTATTTATTTTCATAATGAGATTCTTTTTACCGAAATTCGAACTATAATTATATTTTTCCTGAAACTCATATGTAAGATTAAAAATTTCTAAAGTATGTTTCCAAATTCAAGATTAGTACTGAGAGATTACTTGCACAAAATACCATAGTCTATCATTAAATTATTATTCTATTTCCAAGAAACTATTATATATCTAGTCATCTATTAAAAAAATGGTGTATTATCCTCATATATAAGGGTAATAATATTTTCTTCTTTAGAATATGAATAATAACATATACCATCAGAATATGCGTAATTATCATTTAATATATAATTGTTAAAGGAATAAATATATCCTTTTTTCATTTATCTTTTAATATTATTTATAATTCAAACATATAAACTTAAAACCTTCTAATCATAACTACTATTATTAGAAGACCTTTTTAAACCACAATATCCTCCTCTAGAAAACCATGGGTCCGAGCCTTTGAAAATTATAAAAAACTTGTTCATATATGATTTTTTTATCATTTTTCTTAATTACTACTACTAAAAAAACACTCCCCAAAATGACCATGATTGTTACACTCATAAAAAATTATATAGTAATAATCTTTCTTTTTTCAATTTTATACTTTACACTTTTTTTAGTAACAAAAAAATCATTATTCCCAACTATTCTATTAATTATATTATGTAACTAAGAAATACCATTCTAAATTTCATTTGATGAAATCAAAACCAATTCAACATTAACTTTTTTTATATTTAAAATATTTAAAAACATTTTTATTTAGCATTTGTTTATTAGTTTCTACTATATATATTGATGAAAATGTAACACCATTATTTTTATTTTCTTTCTTACTATCTCTTTATACAATACTCTTATAGTTCATAAATTTTACATTGAGAAAATATTAAATAATATTTTTTTGAAACGTTTTGTTATATATTAACGTATTCCTTGATTCCCATTCCTTCGCATATTGTTAGTAATATTTTGTATCATATTATCATCTGATTTATCTATTTCATCAAGGTATTTTAAAATGTTCAATAATTTCATAAAACATTGATTCCATTGAGAAAATAATTCTCCCAATATGAAATCAAAATCCTGATAATATGATCACAAAAAGTCTCTTTTGGTTTCTAAAACTATAAAACATAAAAAATAAGGAAATTCTATCATGTTCGATAAATTTTTTAGATATTTTTAAAGAAGGTAACTAATTGTAAACATTAATTTTCTTGGATAACAAAAATGAATTTATGAAATGGTAAATCTTATAAAATTTTATATTTTCTCCTTTACAAAATATATTAACTTCCTTATAATGAATTAAAAAATCCATTCATCATTAAAAAGTTATCAACACAGAATAAATTACCAAAATATTCATTCTTCTCACATGTATTCCTAGTTACTACATTTAAATATTTGTGGCCTACTAGGATTAATATTATCAAGAGTCTCAATGAACAAAACTACCATTAAAAAAAATATACTCTTATCTATGAAAAAAGTTTATATAAAAAATGATATATGTGAAGATACCATCATTGACACAAAAAGTTAGATCAAAGGAGTAAACATTATACTAAAAGAGGATAGGGTGGGGGTGTTTTTTAGATTTTAAAAAGATAAAAATTCCATTTTCTGTACACATTTAATAATTTTTATTGGAAAAACATTTTAAAGATATACTTGATAAACATAGTATATATTATTTTATAAATAAAATATAATCGTTTCTATATTTTCCCACCAAAAATAAGGGACCTCATGAATTCAAGTAACACAAAGTAGAAAGTGTTTTTATAAGGAATATATGAATACTAAAATCAAATTTAAAATAAAGGTATTCACAGAATCCTAAAGTATTAATGGTGTCTCGAAACCTAAATTTTTATATCCATGACTTAACCAATCATAAAGTATATCTTCCTAGACTATAAATTTATTGATTAGAATGAACATATAAACAATCTTTCCAAATAATTTAGAACCCATTACCAAATTTAACACAATATCTTCTATCTCCATAGATCCAAGATCCCTCAACTCACTAAATTAGGAAAAACAAAAAAACAATAGACAATTCATAGGGAATTTACAAAGTAATTCTCACACATGATTCCTTGTGAATAATTATTTAAACAATAGAAAAGAATCACAATATGTAATAAGATGTTTCAAAGCATTATAAACACATTATATCATTAGATTGAAAAAATTATTCACCTTAATGTTGAGACTATATTTATAGATTATCTGTAACAAATAGATACCACAGATATCAGTAGTAGCTAAAGAGACATCCTAAAATTATCTTCTTCACTCAATTGGTTCATTAAATCATCACCTTATTCGATGCTCGTTATGTAATTCACCATTACAATGAATAGGATTATCCATCTAGTAGGAATTATAAGTCTTAATTTGGTGATATTTATAAGTATTTATCTAGTGTTATTAATTAATTTCTATCATGTAGTCTCATATTTCTATATCTGTTGAAGTCATTATGATAGACTTTGTATGTTCATAAAGTATTATTTCAACTCATAATGGGTATGAGGAAGTTATTTGGATATATTTTTCTAGATATAATTTGTTAAATATGTGTGATTAAGTTAAAAGATGTGGTTTTCTTTTATATGTGAGGGGAGTGACACCCATGTAATTACCCTTAATTATAAAACAACTTATAGTCATATTTTTGTGGTAGTAGAATCAAATGTACTAAGAATAACCTATATGAAATGTTATGGTCTAAATAAAATTAAAAAAACTATTATTTAGACATTTTTTGATGATATTTTAATCATTATCTCTCAATTAATCTTTTATGTTAACCCTCTAAACACTCACCATGATGATAAGAATTTTACCATGGGAAAAATTCGTCCAGGATAAAATTAATGTCGAAATGATTACATAATATTGATTATTTTTATTAATATTATGAAATCCATTCTAAATGATACAATTCCTTGAGGTTTATTAAATTATTTTTAATATAAGTACACAAAATAAAATGAAAAAATGATTTAGTATAATGTATTTTTAGGTATAAAAATAAATTCTCACCAAAATAGTGTGTACTGTTTATTTTACTGAAAATTATTGGTCTATATATGAGAAAATAAGTGTTTTATGAATTTTAAAGTAATCCATTATCATATGTATAATTTTTAAAGATTCACTAAATGAAAATGACTATAACAGATTTTTGTTAGAATAATAAAAAACATTGGTTCCAAAATGTCAATCAAGAGTTCCCAAATTAAAAATAATAACGTTAAATATGTACTTGTATTCCTTAAACACATCATTATTTATAATAAATGATAAATATAACCATAAATCATTATTATATCATAATGATGTCAAGAAATTTATGGTATTTGTAAAATCAATATTTTTTAGAATTTACATAAAAATTAACCATTCTAGAAAAATATAAAAAAACATCTAAAAATAATATGGAAATTACGTATTCTAAAATGATGATCTTTTTATGAACTCAAATTATAAATTTTTTATATTTAAAATTATAAGAAAAAATATATAATATACTATATAAATATTTTTTTTGAACAAAACAAATATATCGAACTATGAATAATTATTGTACATGTAATTGGTGATGTTTCTAATTATTTTTCATTTAAATGCATCAGACTATATTTATTTTATTATTATAATAAAACATGAAACACATTAATTCAGTGATTTTTACATCACAAGCTACCAAATTAATAAAAATAATTTTATTTAGAATAATTTTTTAAATTCATGGTGTTTTGCATAATAAATTATTCATATTTAGACTAAAATTTTTGTAGATATTATTTTAAGTATTAAAAAATTATTCTACTTGTTACTTTTTATTTATTTATTTAATATTCAATTTTTTGTGTTTTTGAAACATGATAGCCTCAAATTTACTACCCTTGTAATTTTTTAAAAAAAAATTGTTGGAAACGAAATTGATCAAAAAAATTGACTTAGATTAATGCTAAAATGAAATTATTTGAATATTCATTTTTTCTAAATTCAGTAAAAGACTCCTCAATTTAAAATCCCAAGAAATTACATAAAATCTAATTTTAAAACCACGAACTCGAGAAGATTTTAAACAATTTTTTTTACTTTTAATTCATAATAACTCAATTCATGAGAGAACTAAATAATACATGAATAATTTTTTAAGAATTATTGACAAAGAAACATATAATTTTGGATATTTTGTGAAAAATTATTTGTGAAATATTTTGATTTTAAACCCCCTTTTTATAATTAAATTTAATTCTTTCCTACCTTTAAATATGAACCTTGTTATCCCCTAGTTGTGAGAAATGAAAATATTAGGTTTTACATTGAAATATTGAAATCACTGACCATTATACTCTAGGAGTCAATTCATTATCATAGATGAACATAGGATTGGTGGATGATTTTTTTATGAGAGTATTTTGAAAGAATCCATATACTGAAATAATATGTGGTGAATCATCACTTCTAGGAATGTGGCAGGAAAAATATCATTAAAAACTCGAAAAATAATATCCCATAATTATTTTATGATCATTTATTCCTTTATACCATCAATGTACAAAAACAATACATAGTTAAGAAACAAGAAGAAATATATCATCTAAAAGATGTCAGAGAGAAGAAAATCTTTTCACTACTGAAATGATTATTTTGTGAAATTTACCTAGGTATCCATGAAAATTATGGAGTTGAATCACTATATGGGAATGTAGATGTGGATATCATTCTTTAGTTTCAAATGTTTATTATGCATTCTACATTATAAAAAATCCAAACATCCCCATTTCTCTGTATATTTTTAAACATCAGAACATACCAGCCATTAGAGAATTAAAAATATAAAATGTTCTCTTAGTTAAAAAAATACATCAATCATTGGGAATATATTTATGGAATCATTATTCCTATGGTGATCCCTATATGGGTGTGGTAGGATAAAAATGTATCTAAAAAATAATTCTTTGTGTGATGAGTGAAACAATTTCAAACAGGTAGTTATATATGAGTATGGAAGAATGAAATAATGTTTTGATGAATTATTTGAAACTCGTGATCAAAATAAATTTATAAACATATAGTAGGAATGGTACTCTTTAGTAACATGGGTTTTGTAAAATTAATACACATTTTCTAGGGTGTTTAAATTTTCTTGAGTATTATTTTTTATGTTCACTACATCAAGATCCTAAGGATTGTGTATTGGGAAATTGATAAGGGGAATTCATTAATTATTTATTATTTATATTAAATTAATTTCATTCCATCATATTAGTTAATTAAATATTCTTTATAAATTTTTTGAATTAATGGGTTATTTCATTGGATTGAGGGAATACTTCTTAATATGGATGAAATGGAGAATTTAGTTGACATTTTAGTTATTGGAATAAAGAGAATGTATATCTATAGATAAAAACACAAGTATATTATTTTAGGATATATTGGTTGAAAATGGTCATTAAGAATATTTGTAATTTCAAAATATTACATCTATAAGTAGGGAACATTCAAAGAACAAAAATCTTGAAAAAAGATGACGGATATCAAAAATGTTGCAGAATTTGACTATAGTCATTATACCTTAAAGTAATATACTTAACACATAGGTGTCCTTTAGAGATTAAAATTGAAAATTTGAAAATCTCCTAGGGAACATAAAGTTAAAAATGAATAAATATTAAATTTACCAACTTAATAAATAATGGTAATCCCATGACTACACTAACACATATATGATCATGACTTTATCACCGAGAGTGATGTGTTATGCAACCCAATGATATGTATTGGGAAACACATGATGTGTAATGGTTAATTAAACCATTAAATAAGATTCCACATGTAATGTTTCATATATAAGGGTCCTGATATGCATCCATGGAATACTGAATTGAAATTTTGGGTGTATGAAAAAAGTTATTTCATTTTCAAATGGGAATTAGATACTGATATGTTATGGATAATAGTAAAATATCTAAGGGTGAAAATTGTATATGTGTTGATACATAAGGTTATAATTCATTATAAAGTTAATATAATGGAATGAATTATGGGGGGAAATAATTTTAACACTCATAAATAAAAATGACCATTGATATCTTCTTTATGATACACTCACATACATAGTGTAAATAGAGAAGATACCTAAAACCGGATTGAGTGAATATAATTAGTCTAACTATTGAATGATGCATAGAAGGAATTTCTGAATATGTGTATTTTAAGAGTGCTTGAAATCTAAAACGTGATATTAAATATAAATATTATTGAACCCCATAATGTTTAATAGGAATGAAGGAGGGAAAGAAGAATCTATAAAGGGGGTCCGAGGGTAAAAATAATAAGATCAATGTCTTATTATTTAATTTACTCTACTTTTATATTTTTATATTTTTTTCTTTTACACTTATTATTAACTCTTTTATTGATGGGTAAACCCATTTTGGGATTGGTAATTGGTGAAGTAAAACAAATTTTTAGTTTATGAGTTTAAGATACAATTTATAAAAATTCAAAATTTGTTGAGTGACTTATATATTCAGTGTTAGTTTTTTATATTGAATATAAACATTTTATGCTTATTATTCCTATGAATTTTTTAATTTTTTCATTAATAAAAAATATTCTCCCAACATGTCATTCTTCTTAAATATGATGTAATAATAAGGATTGAGTGATTAATTATCAATGGATTATAGATATGTGTGTTGAAGGATGTGAATAGTTTAAAAATTACTTATAGATATGTGTCTTTAGATATTTTTTATGTGATTTTATATAATGTATCCTTACTAAAATAGTAAATAGTATCAATAAATTGTGATCATTTTTTAATTTGAGCGTCATAATATTTCTCCATAAAAGGTGATTGATAAAGTGATATTGGAATCATTCACTTGTCGATTAATATGAAAAATATTGAACCATTTTTAAAACTATGATACAAATATAATTTGACATCCATACCTTGAATAAATCAATTATTGTACAAATTTAATAGACTTTTTGAACTATTTTCAAATCATACCTTCCTAAAATACACAAACCACCCATTTACAAATTATAAAAAATTATTTTACAGGCTTCTCGAGAGACAAGCTATGGTTTCCGATCTTGTATATTATAACAATATGTTATTAGTGTTGGAACCTCTTTATTTTAATTACCAAAAACTCATGTAAACTATGTTATCAATGGTTTTATAATTTTATGATTTCATTTTATAATATAATGAAATCTGTTCAATTTTTTTTAAGTGTTGAAAAGACCTACCAGTAGGCCTTACCCACAACTAGAAATGGCCCACCATTGTGAATGAGTCTCACTCATAAAAGACACACCATTGTGGATGATTCACCACTATAATGGACGCATTATTGAGAATGATTCACCAAAAAGAAGGTCTCACCGTCAGAAAATAGTCAATGTTAGACATGAATAACCCCCATATGTGACCTACCACTAGATGACCTACTAGCTGACGAGTCACCATTAAGATGAGTTACCATTGAGATGAGTCACCAATTTGATGTGTCACCATTGATATGATTCATCATTGAGAACAATTCACTACTGATATGATTCGCCACTAATAATGACCTACAACTAGCTGACCAACTGCAAACCTACCTCACAGTTTTCCCGAGTCATTACTAGACATTAGTCTCCACCCGGATAACTCGCCATTACTACTCATTTACAATATTGTTAAATGATACCAATATCTATAATAAATAATTTAAAATAATTATTTATTTTATTTTAATATTCATAACTATTGTTGGGATTATTGAGGTCATTATCAGAGTTCATCATGACGATACACAAGATCGTGTTGATTATTCATAAAAAAACTCTCTAACATGTAATTCCATATATTAAAAATTATCAAACCTCAGGAATGCATACATGTATAATTATATACCTTGGACAAGTGATAATTCATGATCAAGTGCTCTACATACTGACAATATTTACACTAAATATTATTTCAAATATTTAGACAATAAAATACTGGATCACATTCAACATTCAGATCCTTTATTATAGTCATAACAATGATATTTTGAAACATAATATTTAATGTATACTTTCTATAAATGGATCGAGATACTCTTGATGCCGCATTTCTGGAAATTCAAGAATCTCGAGCACATAATACCATGAAACACTATATTTTCCTTTTCATATAGCTGGATATTTCTATTTGTTACATTTACATTTTCAACAGTATGTTTTTTTGTCTTGGTTATCAACATGAAGAGTCTCATGTTCTATTAATTTTGAATACATGATATTCCCTACTCTCTATTTTTATCTTTATACCATCAGTTATTCTAGAAGGGGTCCCTGTGTAGCCTGTGTTATGTTTTTTTCCCATAGTTATTGTGGAAGAGAAACCCATGTGGCCTGTAAATATTGTATACTATTGAATGTATTACCAATCTAGGTTTTGAATATGATTATATTTATACAATCTTCTTTGAATTCAGTTATTTCCATGTTGGGGGAGTTAGGTCCAGGCTTGAGACTAAACCTCTTGTTTTTATTAGGTTATGTGTTATTGTTTTTTCTTCATATTCATTTAAACTATAATAGTTTTAATCCATACAAAACATAAATTGATTTTTAATATTAACCAGAACTTGATTATGAATATTTATTTAAAATTTAATGTAAAATTAATTTTTATATAAGTAGTTATCACATAATGAAGAATCTTTTAAAAGATCAAAATAATATTAAACTACACTTTTTATTAAACGGGTGTTATTATTTTTAATTGAGGGATTTTATTTATACATTTTTATGGAAATATTTATTTGGAAAACCAATTCAACCCTTTTAATTTACTCACTACGACCAAAATTGGCATTAGAGGTCATTAAAAATATGTTCAACTATGATTTTAGTTTAGTTTTAAAGATACTAAATTTTGGTTAGTTATAAATTTAGTTCATTGAATATATATTAGGAAATAAGGTTCTTCAACAAATATAACACCTTTAATTAATGCATATAACTATGGTAAATAGAATATGGCGATGCAAATGAACATTGAAATAATGGTATTTTAAAAAAGGTCTAATATAGATGTTAAATTTGATAGGCCAATGACTGTTAGAGTTTCATGTGCTAATGCTAATAAAAAAATATAAAAATTAATTTAAATAAATCCATGGTCTTTATTTTTATATAGAATATGAATAGTTTAAATTTATATATTGTTTAAAAAATGTATATGAAATTTGGTATAAATTATCTATTTATCAAAAAGAAACAACTAATGTGAAATAAATGATTTTGAATACTTATACAATCAAATATGATAAATTTAAGATGAATTCAGGAGAGATGATTTATAGTATGTGTCTTAAATTGAATTAAATACTAAATATGATGCCTTCCTGGTGAAATCCAGTGTATGGAATAGACCAAATCTTGTGATTGCAGGGGTGTCTTCCGGAAAGATGTAGAGAAACCTTAGTTTTAGTTTGAGAATCTCATGATATTTGTAAGCTAACTATAATGGAGATTATTTTTATATTAATTATTTATGATGAAGATCATAATTTTAACAGAGTATGTGAAGATAAATTTAAAAGGATTTATATATCATTAAATTCCAATACTTTAAAAAGGTAGAAAAATTTTATTTTGAATGTTCCTATGATGAGGAATCAATAGCTGATTGTGATAAAGAAATGGACCATCAGTCTAGGTCGTTTTAAAGGGTATAGAAGAAGAATAAATTTCTTAGTAATCCACGATACAAAGTAAAATATTATAATAATGTAAATTGGGTTAAATATAGGAATACAGATGACACTCAAAAAGATATAGTATATTACAAATGTATGAGGAAAGGGCATGTCAGAGAACGGTATCCCAAAGTGTAGCATAAAAATAATTATGATGAAAATTATTGGAAATATAAGAATGAAACAAATGAAACCATGAGTTCCAACAATGATATCTCAAGTGACTCATACTCGGACCCTGAGTAAAAACATTATGAAGAAAAAATGTGTTTCGTCACAAACAAATATGAGGTATCGAATATTTTTCCTACATCTCTTAAAAAATTTCAAAACCTTCAAAAGAGGAAAATGATAATAAAAATATGTAAAATGAGAATTTTTTTTATTTAAATATTTTATAATATACCTTTAATGAGATGAATAAAAAGTATAAAATTAATTAATACACATCATGGTTTATTTATTAATTATTAATTTGATCTTCCTATAGAAAAAGATAAGAAAGCATTATTGTTGAATATATTATTGAGAAGAAAATGTATAATGAGAAACTAAACAAATTACTATAGAGATTAAAATATGGTAGAGATAATCGTACTCAAATATTGAGAATACATAATGTACCTATGTCTATAACTAGCCTTGGTTATCAATCTGGGCATAAAATAATTATTAAGAAAACTTTATTTCCTTAATGTATTCCTAGAAAGTTTATTTCTAGTACTTTTTCAAGTGGACATTATATATTATTTATTTTTAAAAGATTACAATATTTTTATCATAAAAACATTAAGAAAATATGGGTTACTAAATCTATATTTATTGATATTTCTAGACCCATGAGTATTTGGTCACCAAAATAATTTTTGGTGTAAATATTGTATTGTAGGGAACCTACCTGAAGATCTCTGGTTAATGTTTATAGTACATAAACATTGGGTATATTAGGCATATGACTGAGTATTACTCATGATTGAAGAACACGATAATGGGTGAAATTTTACATGTCACCTTCGGTGAAAACAATAAACTAAAAATCACTATCCTTGTCCAAATATGTAACCATAACTTAGTTTTAAATTATATAGTATAAGGTTTTGTGGATTTAAAATACAATCTACATAGAATCTCATAGCTATGTGACTATGGGTTTCAAGTGAAATTCTAATTCTATGCTTTTAATTTTTTTAGTGTTTACTACATTGAGAATTGAAAATGTTTTTGCTCTTAATATAGCATTTTTTTAATTTTCAAAATTTATCTTGTATATATTCCTTAAATAAGGAATCATTGATTTGGAGTAGGAGGCAGGGTCACATTAATATTCACTAACTAATAAAGCTAAGTGTGAAAGTGATAATTAAAGATCTACCTAAACTTGAATTCCCAAATGATAAATTTTCTAGCCCTTATAAAAAATAAAACATCACAAAATATATTTAAAATTAAATAATGAAGTTCAACTTCTCAACGCATAAAATTTATTTACATGAACTTGTTAGAAAATTCTACAGTTTCTAGCTTAAATAGAAAGTACTATGTGTATGTAATTGCAGATGAATTTTCTCGGTAAATTGGTGTATTATTTTTAGATCACTAAAGTAAATCCTTCTCTTAATGTATCAAGTATACTAGATCAGTAAAAAATATTTGTGGATATATGATTATGACTTTTATAATTGATCATGGCTGTGATATTAGAAATAATGTCTTTTAATCCTTTTTCTCATAAAATGGATATAATCCTAACTTTTATTCTCATATAACCCCCGGAATAATCATGTTTTGTAGATAAGAAATAGTAAACTCAAATAATTTTATCGGATAATGTATAATGAATATTACATTACTATTTAATTTTTTTTTGCAGAGGTTGTGAATACATCATAATATACTTTTAATAGAGTTTTATTCAGAATACATTTAAAAAATATCTCTTATGAACATTGGAATATTATAAATTCTATGGTTAATTACTTTAGAGTTATTGGATGAAAATTATTTATTATTAACCCTAAGGATAACCTTGAAAACATTTCTTGCATGATCAATGAATGAATTTACCATGGTAATTCATCATCAAGAAAATATTATAGCGTGTGTAAAAAATAACAAAGACTATGGAACAATATATTCTTTTCATGTTTGATGAAATAAATTCACATGAGTTTAAATACCCTATAGAATACCTTGAGGATTATTTTTTTACATTGAACATCAATGCCAAACACTCTGATAGTTCTGTAAAATAATCGGAATAATCATCCAGTTTGAGGAACATCTAGAACCTGATCCAAAACCTATAGATGACCATGAGGTGACTAGAACTTATTTTTATAGAAATGTTATAACTCCTAAATATAATACTATAGATGCTATAGAAGTAGACCATTATGGAGGCACATAGAGTAGAGATTATCTTAGTAATCAAGTTATGTTTCAATATTTCTTGTCATATCTTGAACCTAAGAACATCAATGCCGAAATTAATGAGGAACTACAGGTGATGGAAATTACAGAAGAACACAACAATTTTGAATGAAATAATTTCTTGTTACTTTATGATTTACCAAAAGAAACCTTGACTATTGGAACTAAATGGGTGTTTAGAAACAAGGTTGATGAATCATGAAAAATAATAACAAATCAGACAATATTAGTTTTCCAGGTATATTATTACAAACCTAGGATTTCATACAATTAAATTACATAATTTTTGTGGAATACTTAATAAATTACAAAAACATAATCCTAAAGACCATGTTTGTTTAGTGCCTTTAGAATGTTGATACAAAAATATTGTAACTCAGTGAGAGATATTCAATGGTTCCCATAAATATCTTCTCCCTTAGTAATTTTACATAAGCACCATTCTACGTAACCTGAGGAATGGAATCATAAAAATAGGGTCAGCTAAAATTCTCAATAAGGTAAAATATAAGAAATTTGTAATCATAACAATAAAAGAGGCTATGAGAATAAGATAATTACATTTGAAGATCACAACATGCATATCAATGATCATAAACATAAATCCTTGAATAAGTATTGATAGTTCAAAATACATGAATCATAAGGGAACCAAGATAATAATACATGAAAGCATTATCTAGGAGTAAGACATGGAATTGTGGAATACACATAAACATGTAATATCATTCCATATAAGTCAAGACACATTACTATAAAGGAAATAGAACTAGTGCAGAAAACGTTTTTTATGTCGGTTGTTTTTCATTTTTTACGTCGGTTTTTAGCCAACGTTAATATAGATGACATTATAAATGTTGTTTTTTACGTCGGTTATTTAAAAACCGCTGTAAAAAACATAACATCGCAGTGTTTATCATGTCGGTTATTAATTAACAAATAGGAAAAAACCAGAGGGGAGGGTTTATCACATCAGTTATTATATAACTGACGTGATAAAACAGTGTGGGGGGAGTTTATCACGTCGGTTATTATATAACCAAAGTGATAAACCATTTACATGGCCTTTATCACATCGGTTATGAAATAACCGACGTGATAAACTGGGGGGGGGGGGTTTATCACGTCGGTTATTATATAACCGACATGACCAAACAGTGTGGGGGATGTTTATCACGTTGGATATTTAGTATCCGACGTGATAAACCCCTGGGAAATGGTTTATCACATTGGTTATATAATAATCGACGTGATAAACTAGCCTGGGGGGGGATTATCACGTCATTTATGAAATATCTGACGTGATAAAACATTCCATAGGTGTTTATCACGTCGGTTATTCAAATAACCTACGTGATAACACCTTCCCCATTAGTTTTTCACATTGGTTATAAAATAACTGACGTGAAAGACAACCTTTTTTAAATGGAATGCAGTCCTCTACTCTCCCTAGAAACAGCCAGAAACCAAATCAAGAATTCTTACCCAAAAACAAAAGTATTTAAAAATAGGAACCAAATAAAAATTAAGCATTTACATTGATAACATTTAAAACGTACCCCACTAGACTGCCCCCCACTCCCTGAAAAGCCCCCCCTCACCCCACTGGACAGGCCCCACCACACCCCCAGACTGCCACCAGACCCCCTGGATAGCCCCAAACACCTCGGAACAACCCCCCACCCTCATATATACCCCCCCACACCCTGGACAACACTCCCACACCCCTACAAAGCCCTCCCACTCCCCTCACCCCACTGGACAACCCCCACCACACCCCAGGACTTCCCCCAACCCCCTAGACAGCCCCAAACACCCCTAGATAACCCCCACCCTCATGTATACCCCCACCCCCTAAACAACCCCCACCCCTGGACTTCCCCACCACCCCCTGGATAGCCCCCCACACCCCTAGACACCCCCACACCCCTGGACTGCCCCCCAACCCCGAGACATCCCCCAACAATCCTGGAAAACCCCCCACCCTCATGGACTGCCCACCACCCCCTGGACAGTCCCCCTCACCCCACTGGATAGCCTCCACCACACCCTTGGACACCCCGAACCCATTGACTACCCCCAACCCCATGAACAATCCCCCATACCCTTGGACATCCCCACCACCCCTGGATATCACCCACACCCCTGGACAACCCCCACCATCCTGTATACCCCCACCACCTAGACAGCACACCCACACCCCTAGATAGCCCTCGGACACCCCTGAAACAGACCAGATATTTACCAAAAATAGGCCAGAACCCCCTCACCCCGCTGGACTGCCACCACCACACCCCTGGACACCCCACCCCCCTGGACAACCCCACCCTCCTAGACACACCCACCCCTGGACTTCCCCCACACCCTAGACAACCCCCCACACCCCTGGACAACCCCCACCCTCTTGGACACCCCCACACCCCTGGACTGCCCCCCACCCCCAGGACTGCCACCCACCCTCCTGGACACCCCCACACACCCCTGGTCTGCCCCTCACCCCCGGGACTACCCCCACCTTCTCGTGCACCCTCCTGGTCACCCCCTCGGGGGGCACTCCACTGGACGATACTCATCACTCCCACATGAGAAGCTTGAGCTCTAAAAATGTTTCACATGTGGGAGTGATTAATACCTTCCAGCGGAGTTCAGCCCCCCGAGGGATGGAGGCGCCCCCTCTCCCACCCCTTGTACTACCCCACCAATCCCCATGTACACCCTAGACCCCCCCACCCCACTGGACAGCCCCCCCCCCACCCCACTGGACAACCCTCCCACACCCCTATAAACCCCCCTCACCCCACAGGACACCCCCACACCCCTAGACACCCCTGGATAGGCTCCCACCCCCTGGACAACCCTTCCTCCCTCATGGAAATGCTCCCACTCCCCTGGAATACCCCCCACTCTCATGGACACCCAGGAACCCACACCCCCACCGGACATCCCACCCACACCCCTGGACAACCCCACCCCACTGAACCCCCCCCCCCACGCCCTTGGAGACCCCCCCAAGACCATAATCCATACCAGAAAACCCATCATAAGTAGGCCAAAACAAGAAGTAGAGAAAAGATAAACATTCACATATATAACATTCAAAACATACATTGTAAACTTCAAAAAAAAAACTAAATCCAACCTTAACGACTACCAAATACACAATTACAATGACAATATTCAAAATTACATTTTACACTACAAACAACTAAAATTCAATCAAACCTGAAAAATAATTTTACCACTCCACTTGTAAGTGTTTGATGCCTTGAGAAGTATAGGGTTGACGGTAATCAAATAACTACAATTGAAAAGGATATTATTTAACGTGTATAATGAATAAATAAAATTGAAATATTATGGATAAGTTTAAAAGGAAATCTTACTAGGTCAAAGTTCACAACTGTCCCAGTTGTTATTATTTCATACATAAATCTTAAAATATAATATCCGCATTCGATGACACCTTTTTGTTCATGAAAATTATGTTTGAATGAGTGTAAATTCAATATATTATTTTTATGTAATAAATGAAAAAGTCAAATTATAAATGGATATTTACCTTTGCATTTACATATTTGATCTTTGCACTCCTTTTCTTTGTGTTTTTCGAAAGTAGACCCATGCCCTGTTAGAAAATAATAGGAATGCGTAAATTTAAAATTCATTATAATATATTAAACTATTGAGAAATTGAAACTTACTTTTCCAATATATTCATAAAACATTCCCGCACATCATCATGGATATAGCATATCCAATAAAGTGTTTTCTCCCTTGGGAAAAACCCCTAACATCCAATGATCACTGATAAAATAAAATTTAAGGTTAGTGGGTTTTTATGTTAAAATATAATTAACTCTTTGAGAGAGATGTATTTCATACCTCACACAAAAAGGAATCATCCAATACTATGTGAATATATTCTGTTCAAGTCTTTCAACAATATAATGCATTCTTTGTTCCTCATCCAATGCACATGCTTCAGGGGAAATCAATTGTGGTCCATGAATCCGTATACATATGTCAGCTCATTCCTCTCAAAAATGTTATTAAGATACCTAATACAAAATAGACATAAGTATACATTTTTAATAAATATAACGCTGGGAAAAGGTTTTAAGACTTACATGGAAAATTTTTGCACCGCTTTGATGCCCAACTTATGTCCAGTAACAAGCTCCATGATATCAGTTTTCATAACCCCCACAGTTATTGCACGTCCACAAACATGAGCTTCCATTGGAAACTCAAAATGACCCGCCAACAAATTTGAATATCTTTACAATCTATCAAGACTACTAGAATCTGTATCTGATGTCATATCCATTTGTCTTTGTTGTTATCTATACATTATTTCTTTACCTTTGAAGTATTCTTGTAAAAATAAATAGAAAAATATATTGTATTTCAAATTATAAAACAACTTTAATAAATAAAATAAAATAAAATATATAACATTCATACCTCAATAGTAATGAGTCGAAGAAGTCTTGATGGAAAAATTAAAAAATGGCCAATACTACATCCAACTGTCGTCACCTCATCTATAGGTAATGGTACTCAAGCTGATCTATTTATAATATCCTGTACAGTGACCCTTTGATTCTCTACATCTAAATGTTGATGATGAACTATATCTCCTATACAATATACCAACCCATATGCAACTATATGATGTTGAATATCATCAACATACATCTTGAAATAAGTAAGAAGCTATGGCGGGGGAGTAAGATAAAAAATGGGGTCCATAGGCTGAGGTGGGGGAGTGGGAGCTACTGGAAGAGTTGGAGGATAAATAATGGGGTCTATAGGGGGAGGTGGAGGAGTGGGAGATGCAGTCTGAAATTGTCTTTTCAAGTCTGCAATCATAGAACGTACCGATGCTCTAATCTTTTCCTCCATCATCGCATTAATATTATGAACTTTAGCCTCCAAGGATTCTATTTGTTTTTATAAACACCCTCAACATTAGATGTTGAAGAATGTGGCAACACATTTCTTACCGATACACCTACCGGATATCCTCTTACACGACCAAGATGTTCGGGCTTTCCCAATGCTACAGATAAAATATCTTGCCTCCCAGTAGCTGTAAATGCCCCCTGTGAGCTCTTCTCTTCAAGAGAGTCCTCTATTAATTAATTGAACATCTCTTTAATGATTGAAATAATATGAAGAAAATAATTAACTTAAATAAAAAAAATATCTTAAAATTATCTCATCTACGATTCTTGATTCTTCCAAAAGATATTGCCCATTTTTGACTATTCAAGCACTCTTCCATTTTTCATGTCTAGATAGAGGGGATGGAGGGGCCACCTCTCCAGATCTTGAAGTCTCATCTCTTAGTTTTTGAAAATTTTCCGCCATAATTTGTTCTTCATAAAATGCTTAACCTCCCCGAGAAAAACTACGAGGGTATACATTTTTATATTGGATCTCTTGATGAGATTTCCTTGTTTTCTATAAATTAAGAATAAGAAATCATAACAAAACATTAATAAGATCATTTATAAAAGAAATCTTATAAAAGTTTACATTGCCCCTACAAAAAATGACTCTTTTCTTATACTTTCAACAAACTGTCTCCATGTTTCTTTATCTATAAAAGGATATATATGACATGGATTATTATGACTCTTATGACCAAAAATGAAATCTGATGAGAGGGTTGATTTGAAATCCCTCCATCTCCTGGAAGCGATTGATAAGAATTTCTTCCTGACTCCTCCAGTGTCAAGAATATCAAATTTCATCTGATGAAGAAGAGGTTAAAGAAATTATATATACTAGAAACATTTAAAGAATAGTCAAAAAATAGAAAAATATCTTACCAAAATTGTCTCCCACAACTGAGAGATTATCGCTTTATCGACACTTCTCTATTCATCAAACAAAATGCTTATTTTTCTCTTAGCCTGTGTTGATACAAAACTCTTTAAATATTTTTCATTTGGACCTCTAGGAATATCATCATCATCAAACTCAATGAGTATCCACTGATCCTGCATACAAGAATGTGCTAATTTTGGTAAATGTGTGCACCCACGTTTACCAACTCTTGAACTCTTTGTAGTAATAGGAGCACATGAGGAAGATTGGGGAACATCAAGAGGAGCATGTGAATGTTTCTACCCAGAGGTATGACAAATATTCTAATCTCCAAAATCATGTGATTGATCAACTGAATGATCTTTCATTATCCTTCAAATCAAAAAAATATACATTAGTTCAAAAATATACAAATTCAAATATTTTAATACTAATGTAATCAGAAAATAGAAAATTTTACTATGTTATGTAATAGTAAACATTGTTAATATGGTAAGCATGTTAAAAAAGGGTAAATATGGTAATGATGGTCAATATGGTAAACATGGTAAACATGGTAAAGATGGTAAACCTGGTAAACCTGGTAAACATGGTAAAGTAATTGTCACTGAACAAAAATAATAGATATATAATTCATGTAATGGTAAACATGATAAAGTAAACTAAACAAACATAAAACAAACAAAAACTTATGCTTATTTTGTTTTAAAACATGTTTTAATAAATAAAAACTTACAATATCTATCATTTTATGAAAAAAATAAATATAAACAAGAAATAAACATATGTAACCTGTAATTTTAGAAATGTACAAATGGATTGTTTTACCAAATTCCTTCATCGTGATCATTCCTTATGGCACAAAATATGTATTCAACATGCTCATCCTTATGTTCTATTAATATTTCCATGAAAGTAGGGATCTCATATAAATCAGTATCTCCATCAAGTTCATCCTCACCAACATATTATTTTTTTCCCTTGTGAAACAACAACCCACTGCATATCTAATTGATCTACAACATAGAAAATTTGTTCTGCATGTGTTTCCATTATAAAATAAATAGTTGTATCTTCCAATCTATTCAGATTAACAAGTTTCATTCTAAATTCATCGTGTCTAACACTGTTGTTATCGATAATCCATTTACAGTTAAAAACATGAAAATTAATTTAAAAGTAATCAACCTCCCATATATCTTTAATCACTACATATGTATTCAATCACTCCATAATATACACTTGATGTAGAAATTGGGTTTTTTTCCTTAGCACTCAAAAAATGAATTGATTCTGCAAACATGAATACACCACTATTCTGAACTTCACTTTTGTTGTCCTGATCTTTCATATGAAATGTATAGCTATTAATGTCATAACCAGATCATTTTATCGCATTTAAACATGGACCACCCAATATCCATTTTACTGTCTCTGATACATCTAATCTACCAAGCAAGGTATTTTTGAACCATGAAAAAAATGTTTTGTTGTGCTCATTCAAAATCCACATTTCTTTCTTCTTTGGATGACATTGTTTCAACTCATTAATATGCAATGTGATATACAGTTGAGCATAAGATATGTTATTCAAGATGTATTATTATAACGTATTCATCTATTCAGCTAAAAATAATTTTACTTTCAAGCCACGAATCCCCTTTCCTTCATTATTATCTCGTTCATGGAGAGATGGAGACAAACCTATGTGCTGCGCTGTAGCCATGTAGCTCGTACAAAACAGTACAACCTCCTAAGAAATATAATTTTCAATAATGGGGGCTTCAGGTCGATATTGATTCTTAACATACCCCTTAAATATTTTCATATACCTTTCAAAAGGATACATACAATGAAGATATAAAGGTCCACAAATCGGTATTTCTCGAACCAGATGAATCATTAAATGCACCATTATATCAAAAAAAGATGGGGGAAAATACATTTCCAACTGACAATGTATAAAAATTGAATCCTTTTCCAAAATGTTCAAAGCATTAACATCAATTGTCTTATTACAAATTGAACTGAAAAAATAACAAAACTTCATTATAGTCTATCTGACACAGATGGGAAATATTCCACGCAATGTAACTGGTAGAATTTGTTGCATCATGACGTGACAATCATGTGATTTCATACCTATCAACTTCAAGTCCTTCAAGAAGACACAATTTTTTTACATTTGAAGAATAACCTTGAGGCACTTTGATATCTAGAATACATTGAAAAAATCTAATTTTCTCCCTCTTCGATAATGTATGACAAGCCGGGGGAAGAAATGTTCGTCTTCCTTTAAGAGTGGGAGCCAACTGCAAACGTATTCCCATTGATAGTAAGTCTAATCTTGCATTCAACCCATCTTTTGTCTTTCCTTTAATATCTAACAATGTTCCAATCAAACAATCACAGATATTCTTCTCCACGTTCATGACATTAATATTATGTTTAACTTCATGATATCTTCAATATGGTAGCTCAAAAAATATTGACCTTTTATTCCAAATATGTCTATCATTACCAGATTTCTGTGTCTTTCCAAATGTCACATCAAGGTTTTTCACCCTCTCAAAACACAGATTAGGGGATAAAGGTTTTAGAGTAATATCAAATTCTTGTGAGCCATTGAATGCCTTTTTTAGTCTTCTATAAGGGTGATCCATAGGCAAAAAATTTCGATGACCCATGCACACTGTTTTCCTCCCATGATGCAATTGACAATATGACATCTGTTGTTCGCAAAATGGACATGCTTTATGCCCTTTAACACTGTATCCAGGCAAATTTCCATATTCTGGGAAGTCATTTATAGTGAACAAAAGCACTACATGCAGTTGAAAATATTCCATTTTATAAGAATCACACACCCTAATACCATCAGCCCATAAAAGTTTCAAATCATCAATAAACGGTGACAAGTAAACATCAATATCATTGTCGGGTTACTTCGGACCAGAGATTATTATACTCCACATGAAATATTTGTGCTTCATACAAACTTCAGGAGAGAGGTTGTAAATTACCAATATAACATGCCATGAACTATGTGTGCTACTGAGGGTTCAGTATGGATTCATTCCATCTGTGCACAAACGTAGTCTGAGATTTCTAATTTCATTTCCAAATGTAGAATACTGCTCATCAATTTTCTTCCATTGTGGTCAATTAGCCGGATGATGTATTTTTCTATCACATAACCGCTCATATTCATGCCATATTAACCTTTTTGAATCATGTGAATTAGCAAATAAACATTTGAAATGATGAATTATAGGAAGATACCAAAATACCTTTGAAGGGATCTTTGTAATCTCTACATTAGCCTGTGATTTTTCTTTCACCTCATACGGTGATGTCCCACATTTAGGACACTATGACATAAATTCATATTCCTTCCTATATATAATACATTCATTCGAGTAGGCATGTATTTTCTTGTATCCCAATCCCATCGTGCATAATATTTTCTTGGACTTATGATGTGAATCTGGAAGATCGTTATCTTTTGGAAGAATGTCTTTCATCAATTGTAGCAGCTCTGTAAAAATTATGTCAGTCCATCCATGTTTCGACTTTAGGTTAATCAATCTTAACACCACCAACAAAACCTTAAAATCTATACAACCAGGATATAATGGGTTTTCATCATCACTATATAGACGCAAAACTGTCGGTTCTATCTCAATTTTTTTCTGCTGTAATATCGCAAATCATTTCTTCAATTCCATCAGAGTTACCATCTTGTGAATCATCATCATCAGTGACATTATGTCCAATTTTACCATGCCAAATCCAAGGGCTGTAACTTGGATTAAAACCATGACAAATCAGATGATCTTTTATCTCTCTAATTTTCAACTTATTCATATTCAAACATTTCAGGCATGGACAGAAAAAAATGTCAATACTTGAAACATTTTGTTTAGAAAATTCCAAAAAGGCATCAACACCTTCCTCATATTTATTGCTCATTCGATGTGCCATAATCCAATTTCGAATCATTATTACCTATAACAAATATCAAAATTATACATCTTTTTAAGATAAGACAAATATATGTTTATATGAAAAAAATCATAATTTGAATGTAAAACAATTTTGAAATATAAAACAAATCTATGCATATTTAAAAAAAATATGCTTGAATATGATTTTAAAAAGAAAATATAGTTAGATATAACAGTTTAAAATTCCATTGAATCAAAAAACAACCATGGGGCCTCCAATGGTTGATAGAAAATTGGAGAAAATGGAGTAAACCTGAGAATCAAATAAAATTTAAAAATAAAACTCAAATGGAGAAAATCACAATGTAAAGCCAATCATCACAGCACAATGGGGTCAGGATAACTATGCATATTTGAAAACCACGACATGGTCTCCCCCATAACCCATAATTTTCTCATAGTCGATGACTGGTCAAAATATATATAACCAAATAGAATCATATTGCAACACTAATATCCATGAAACAATACAATCATCATGTCATAATCTCAAAAACCATGATGTAGTAGTCAATCCCAACTGACACTTATCCCCCACCCCTCTTGGACACCACCACCCACCTCCTACCCCCGTGGAAAACCCCCTAGACACCACCCAACCCTCTGGACAACGCCCCCGAACAACCCACAAACCCTCTGGACAGGCCCCCACCCCCAACACCCTTAGACACCCCCACCCCCTTGGACCCCCCCCCCACACCCCTAAACTGCACTCCCACCTCAATGGACACCCTGGACACCCCCCAACCCTCTAGACAGCCCCCAAACCATCTGAACACCACCCTACACCCCATTGGACACCCCATGGGCACCACCACCCCCTTCAAAACCCCACACCCCTCTAGAAAGACCCCACCCACTGGACAGCCCCCACCCCTCTAGACTTCACCCCACCCCTCTAGACAGCACCCCCACACATCCTTGACACCACCCCCACCCCTACCCCCTTGGACACCCCCTGGCCAACCCCCAACCCTCTGGACAGCCCCGCAACCCTCTGGACAACCCCCACCCCCTAGATAGCCCCACCCCTCTAGACAGCACCCCCACCCCTCCTGGACACCACCCCCACCCCCTACCCCCTTGGACACCGCCTGGACACCCCCAACCCTCTGGACATCCCCCACCCCCCAGACAACCCCCAAACCCTCTGGACAGGCCCGCCCCCTTGGACAGCCCCCACCCCCTTTGACACCCCCACCCCTTTGGACCCCCCAACACACACACACCACTGGAATGCCCCCCACCTCCATGGACACCCTGGACACCCCCAACTCTCTGGAAATCCCCACGAACCCTCTGAACACCACCCAACCCCTTGGACACTCCCTGGACACCACCACCTCATTGGAAATCCCCCCACCCCTCTGGACAACCCCTACCCCCTGGAAAACCCGCCAAACCCTCTTGACAGCACCCACCCCTCAGGACAACCCCCAACCCTCTGGACAGCCCCCACCCCCCAGACAACCCCCCAAACCCTCTGGACAAGACCCCACCCATTGGACAGCCCCCACCCACCCAACCCCTTGGACAACCCCCCACCCCCTTCGACACCCCCACCACCTTGGACCCCCCCACCCCCCACACCCCTAGACTGCCCCCCCCCCCCACCTCCATGGACACCCTAGATAGCCCCCAACCCTCTGGATATCCCCCAACCCCTTGGACAAAAACCAAACCTATTGACAACCCCCAGAACCATGGGATTTTAACCTCAAGCTACTAGTTTTGGCATATCTAGGGATTCTAACCTCACGCTACTAGTTTTGGTATCACACCATTATTCAAAATGAGAACCATGAACTGTATCTCCTACTTTTCTAAAATGATCTATTGTGCAATGAATCGGGTTTTAATATCATATGAAGACTTATAATAGTCCACGAAAATAAGCGATGTAAATAGATTATGGAACTAAAAATAGTGTTACCCAAAATAGAAACAACCTAGGATCCAAAACAAACATTCCACCATGTAAAACCATATATACTTATAAAATAAATCACACTAGTACACAGAATGGGTGTATCACAATAAATAACATATAAATTGTAGTAATATAGGTGAATGAGATCATTAGTTGTCAATGACAACAAAAATTACCATCAATGTCGGGCATCCACAAAACAAAAACAAACGTAATAGAAGTGGGTGTGGCTTACATGAATATTGTGAGTCGATCTAATTGATTTGATTATAATAAATAAGATGATGATTGAAAAATGAGGTAAGAGGTTTTAAAATCGAAGAATCTTACCTAGTTTAAACAAAAAAAATCACAAAACGTAAATATAGAATATCCGAAAAAAACAAACGAAATAATGTCGTGGGAGGCTTACCTGAGTGTTGCGAGTGGAGATCATAGATCCGAGGATAGTAATGATGAAAAACAATGATGGAAAACGAGTTTAAAGAAACGAGATCGAAGAGTCGATTAGTGTTTTCTGCACGTGAGAGACGAGTCGTCGGTCTGTCGATCGAAAAATCATAAATGACAATCCACGGGGCATGTTAATTTTTTAAATGTTTTATAACGTCGGTTATTTAATTACAGACCTTATAAACTATTTTTATTACATTTATACTGTCGGTTATTAAAATAACCAACATTATAAATGTATTAGTTAACGCAGTTTTTACGTCGGTTATTTTATAACTGACGTAAAAAAAGCCCTGTGTTGGTTTTTTACGTCGGTTATTATATAACTGACCTTAAAAACAATTCAGAAACCACAGTTTTTACGTCGGTTATCTTATAACCAACGTAAAAACTACCGAGTGTCGGTTTTTTACAACAGTTATAATATAACCGACGTGAAAAAATCAGTAGGTTGGGTTTTTTTACATCGGTTATTTGATAACCGACTTCAAAAAGGCCTCAGATGCGGCCTTTTTTACGTCAGGTATTTTATAACCGACGTAAAAAATTTGTAGATACCTCTTTTTTTATGTCGGTTATCAAATAACCGAAGTACAAAATTTACTATCTGTATTTTTTAATTCGGTTATAAAATAACCGACCTAAAAACCACGTATCACAGATTTTCACGTAGGTTATATATAATCGACGTAAAAAATGGTGACGTTAAAAAAGTTTTCTGCACTAATGTAGGTTTCACAATAATCGAATATACGAAAGAGAAATGAGTTTAAAATACATATAACCCTTGAAAGGGAAATAGGTTTCAGTCCATCTACACATAAACAATTCATAGAAATATTATGAATATATCCTTTGGACCAATTCCTTAGAATGTATTGAGTAACACCAAAATATGTCATTAAAGATGGAAAATAATATTGAAATATCTTTTGAAAACATTTCTTGAGTAAAATATACTTTCTTCATCGGAAAATGCGGTATTAAATGTAAAACGTTTTGGGAATTTTTTTTCATAAAATGAACATTAAAACCTATAAATAAAGATATTAAAATAATTTGAAAACCTTCTAATATGAAATATTATTCAATAACTACAAATAAATATTTAAAATATTTTGAAAACCATTTAATTGAATGCACTTTGAAAACCTATAATGAAAATTTCAATTCATTTTGCAAACCATTTCATTGAAAAAATTATTCAAAAACATATAATGAAATATTTAAAACATTTTAAAATCAATTTATTCGAAAAAACATTGAAAACATTGAATAATGATTAAATTGTTTTTGAAACACATTTATTTGAAATCACTTTGAAAACTTATAATGAAAGCATAGAAACATTTTGAATACCATTTCATTGAAAGGACTTTGAAAATTTGTAATGAAATAATGAAAAAATTATGAAACCTATTTCATTGAAAACACAATGAAAACATATAAAGAAATCATTAAATCTTTTTGAAATATTTTTCATTGAAAACACTTTGAAACCTTATTATGAAATATTGAAAACAATTTGAAAACCATTTCATTGAAAATAAATTTAAAACATATAATGAAATACTAAAAACATTTTGAAAATAATTTCATGAAAATTTACAAAAGGATATTGGAAACATTTTTAAATCAATTTTTCTTGAAGTTTTTAAAAAGAATCAGGAAACCATTCTGAAATCCATTTTCCTTAAATCTTATAAAATATTCTTGAAAAAAAATTAGAAAAATACATTCTTTGAAATGATATACAAGAATCCTAAAAATATCATGAAATAAATTTTCATTGAAAATAAATTAAACACATATAAGAAGCTTGTGAATATATTTAAAACACTTTTTTAATCGTAAAAGTTTTTATAAAATATGTTTAGATTTTTTTTGAAAGAACACAGATTTATAACCAAATAGAGAGATAAAGTTATATTTTCAAAAAAACTTTATTAATTATATTAAGAAAAAAATAATGGAAAATGATATTAGTACTCTAATATATCATGAATATCCATAGGAGAATAATATACATTACTGTTCCTGAAATATTGATTGTAATATTTCATCAATGGAAACATAATCATAAACAATGTCAATAAATATTGAGATGGTTTCAATGAACTCATACTACTATGTATCGTTGAATTATACTCCCCATGTAGGAAAATGAAATTAAATAAAGGATAAAATATCCTAAAAAGAATTATTTTGTTGTTATAACCTTTCATATGGATGTATATACACCTTTTTGAAGAATATAGGCATATAACATGATAAGTGTCATAACGAAGTAAAATTGGGACAAAATTACTTTTCTGATTTGGTAAATTTTGAAACATAAACCACATGAAATAATGATCATAAAAATGTGATTATAAATAGACATAAATTTAAGTATATGAATCATATAATACAACCATGAGAAGGAAACACACCACAGAAAATAAATGAGTGCTGAATGTGGCATATATCTCATGGAAATAAAAAGTGATATGAAATCTATATATCTTCTAAACATGGAATTTTTCCACTGACGTGTCACCACCATAGAAACCCACGTCTCCAAATACCTCTCTTCAACCCTCACAAACCTCTCGCGACCCCGACTACCTCGATCCACCGGTCGCATTTGGCCTGTGATTATACTACGGTTCCACCGATCGATTTCTCCATCTACCGCTCGCGATTTCCTTCATCACCTACCTCCACAAGGTTTACCTCCATCCCCCTCGCCTACTCCGTCTTCTCCACCTCCGACCCTGTCGCGATTTCCCTCTCCCTAATCTCTGGTATCTGCTACTCCAATCTTCCTTCGTCATGGTCAAAATATCTCGCTCCGCATGCTCGATCTTCAGTACCTTCGCATTCAGTGCCTCCACCTCCGGCTCCTCCAACTGAGGCCCGAATTTCCCCAGTTTCCTCCTCCATAATCCGCAAATCCAACCCCCGACACTCCCGCCTATCCACTGCCCGTCGATTTGCTCCATCCTATGTAGTGGCCATCTTTTAGGGTTTCTCCTCCTCTGCAGAAACCCGTCTCCTGCATTTCTGTGGCTACCCCCGACACTACCGCATATCCACTCCCCTTGTATTACCTCCGGCGTATCCAGTTCCTGACGAATAGGGTTTCAGATCCTCCAACAAAAACCAGATGTTGCATATCTGCGGCTACCTTTGCCTCGACGGTATGATCTAAACTCTATCCTATCGGTTCTGATCATATGTTTCTACCTACAATTAGTATATTCAAATAGTTGGTCGCGGTTTCAATAGGTGGGAAGGTACATCGCGCATCGTCCTCTTGGGAATGAATTTATAATCTCAAAGAACTAGAGGCTTCTGCAAGCAGGGAATCTGGGTTTGGCCTATTGAGGTGAGGTTTTTGAGATTCTTGGTTATATTGTTTTGGTTCTAGAAATGATGGAATCCGAGCTTTACTCATTTACTATTATGTACATACTACTTATTTGATGCAGCTTCTTCCAAATGCAATTTTATTAACGATTTTGGTTTTCACTTCAATTACGGGTGGTACTCTGAACGTTGGCAGCTCATCGTCAAATATTAAGCTCACATCCAATTTCCATTTGTATGTTTAATCTATTCATTTTTTCATAATGTGCAGACTTATTAATTTTTGTTAAATGTTATGTCTATATTTCTTACTCATTTAATGTTATGTACATACTCCTTATTTGATGCAACATCTTCCAAAGGAAAATTTATCATCGACATGTAAATTGACTCAACATTGCATTATCATAATAATTGTGCCCAATGATGTTACATTTCTTCTTTTATTTAGGTTTCTTTATCAGTACATCCACGTTTTGAAATAAATGGTCAAAATGAACCGTGGTAAATTTTCATACGTTCTTCATTTCAAAGCTCTGCTCATCTCGACTCATCTGCAATCAACGACTCCCCGTTCTCACTATCTTCAATGTGATTCGTTTATGTCTATATATATTTCTCATTTAATGTTATGTAAATACTTATTATTTGATGTAGTATCTTCCAAATGAAATTTTATTATCAACATATAAATGGACTCTATATTGCATTGTCATAATAATTATGCCCAATGATCTTACAATTATTCTTCTAATTCAAATTAGGTGGGGGCATGAGGGTGAAGGCTTGAAGGAAAATAAGGAAGGTGAATGAGTTGATGAGATCCTGAATGAGAATAATGAAAAAAGTGAGAACAATGATTACAAACAGGTTCTCACAGAATATCAATCAAACATTCTCTAATCATTGGTATTAGGCCAAACCAATGATTTGGTTTCAGATTGTTTGCTTGCAGAATATTGATTTTGATGACGATGAAGATGATTATAAGGCCGGGGAGAGTTATTTTATGCAAAAACTGTAGACTATTTATGTTACAATCTTTGTAAATGAATTCCAATTTCTGTTCATTGGATAATGTTAATCATTTGTTATTGTAGATGAGAAGTACTATGATTGATCGCACTCACCTGAGTTATGTTCATTGGATGATTCTATTCATTGGTTATTCAACCATTCAGGTTTATTTTCTCTATTTATGCACACATTGTTTGTATTCATTTGATTAGGTGCACGTTTTGATTGTTTAAGTTCAAATCATCATAATAAAACATGCTTTTTCTTTTTGTTTTGTTATCCCAATTTACAATATTGTTGTATTTTCCATCATTAGTGGAAATATTACATTTATTTGTATTATTTGACTTATTATTTATAGAGAAGAGATCATGTGATAACAATGATTACAATCAGGTTCTCATAGAATATCAATCAAACTTTCTCTAATCATTGGTATTAGGCCAAACCTATGATTTGGTTTCAGATTGATTTCTTGCAGAATATTGATTTTGATGATGATGAAGATGATTATAAGGTCGGGGAGAGTTGTGGTATGCAAATAATGTAGACTATTTATGTTAAAATCTTTGTAAATGAATTCCAATATCTGTTCATTGGATGATATTAATCATTTTTTATTATAGATGAGCAGTACTATGATTGATCGCACTCACCTGAGTTATGTTCATTGGGTGATTCTATTCATTGGTTATTCAACCATTCGGGTTTGTTTTCTATGTTTATCCACACATTGTTTGTATTCATTTGATTAGGTGCAAGTTATGATTGTTGAAGTTTAAATCATCATAATAGAACACGCTTTTTCTTTTTGTTTTGTCATCTCATTTTACAATATTGTTGTATTTTCCATCATTAGTGGCAATATTACTTTTATTTGTATTATTTAACTTCTTCATTATAGAGAAGAGAACATGTGATATATTGCAGTTTGTTTAGTTGTTATACAAAACATATATTCTGTTTTGATTTTTTTCTTTCAAACTAAAAATCACTTTAATTTTTTGATTAGTAGTAATTTTTTTGTTAATAATTTCGATGACATCTCTGTATCTTTATTTTCAACGGAATATTACATTTTAATTATTGATTAATATTCAAATTGTTAAGTTTTTTTGATAATGAATCTATTATTGTTTTGTTTACTTTTATTTTTTATTTTCTGTAATATATTTATAAGGATATTTACAAGAGAATATGTTTTTTGTTTCCAGTTTTTAAACAAATAATATTTGGACTGCCATTTTTAAATGAAGTTGGTATTTTATTTTTTAAAATATCTATAATGATGTGTCTTTTAGGGTGTCACTGAATTTTTTCTCAACAATATATATGACACTTATGTTTTTTTGAATGGATATACACTGTTTTAATAAACAAAATTAGGATATTAGTTTTTGAAACAAAATAATTTATCTTTCTTTGTTGATGCACAATGTATATGTTATAAGAAATATATTGATATTTAATAATTCATGTCTCTTTAATTTCATTAGTAAATAAAATTCATGTTCAGCTTTGGCTCAACCCATCTGCATTGTAATAGAATGCATCTAAAATATATGATCATTCTTAGAATGGTTGACCTGATGGAATTTTCCAGCTAAGAAAAGGATAACTACATCACATGTTCTAAGTTTTAAACCCAAAATTTCTTGTCCCTTTTCTCATATTTTATTTTCTTTAGTTATTTTACTATTTAACAACAACTTTTATGTGTTTTATGGGCAGGAATAAGCTGGCCAGAAGCTTACGCACCTATTCAGGATTGAATACTACTACTATTTTCTATGTAAACAAACATTCAGGTGTATGTTTCTTTATTATTTCCAATGTTTTTGATGTCTTACATATTAATATTTAAAGTCTATGTGAGACATGCCCATTTAACACATATAATATTTACTTACTATTAATGCCACACAAGTCATGTGCACATAGGATAGTTATACATAGAGAAGAAGGATGTACATAAAGCTGATTACCGAATTGATCTGGATTGAAGGTGTCATCCTATTATATATCTTCCTAGATTATGGTCAGTTGAGTTTTAAGTTGACATGTTTATTGTTTGAACATATCTGACTTTTTTGGGTTTCCTCCTCTATTTGGATGGTTTTGCGGCCTCATTTCCCATTGAATATTATATATTCATGGCTATTCGGGTTTGCTGAGGATCCTGAGTGCTTCAAGGATGGATCAAATCCATCTCACTTGATGCTTTCAGACTACTACCTATTTGGCTTTGACTGATGCATGGCTCTGGATTTACAGCATGCACCGGACTACTATGTTTTATAATTGATGTTTAGGACTCTCTTATCCAGAAGTGACCCTATTTGAAGTATTTTTGATCTTTTCATTAAGGTATTCATTGTTCATTTCTTTCTTTCTTGTATACTAATTTTGTAAATTTGATATGTAGCAAGATTACTCAGAGACCACAAGGAAATGCATAATATGATGTCCCCTTTGGCAAGGATGATGTCAACGTATGAACAACATTCAGGTTATACATGTATTTGGATTACATAATAAATTCAATCAGGGTATTAATCAGATTTCATGTATTTTAATGGTGTTCATATTTTATCCACTTATATTCCCTTTTTATGCATCAATATTTTGTTTCAATATGATTTCAGGTCGTCGTCACATGGTTGCATGGAGAAACTAGGTGATTGAAGATCGAATTTTTATGGAAATAAGAGTAAACAGATGAAAACGGTAAGCCTCCAAGAAGATTTCTATCCATTTATTCATGACTCTATATTTTAAAATTCCTAAAAAATGGATTTCATGATAGATTGATATGTCTTGATGTTTATGAATAGTTTCAACATTTAAAAATTGTGCTATCATTGCCCAAAAAATACAGCACTGTATAGAAGTGTTTCCACGAATCCCTGCTACACAATGAAAAAGAACCGGTGCCGTTCAACAAGTGCAAAGCACATATATCGGATCTATGCATAAAATCTTTGATTTACACCATCTGCAGGAAATACAACGATGCATATGGTGTGCATCAAAGGAAGATGAACATACTATACTGTTTCTGTTTGCAGGGGTACATCAGTTGAAAAAAACATAATAACAAGTTCTCATTATTGATGGGGTATATCAAACCAGAAATGGTAATTTAATGCATCATACATGCATTAAAATGGAAAGATTTATGCTATTAACTATGAGCTATACATTTTTTCATTCAACATTATGAGTTTCAGGCTATGTTTTGTTTTTTCAATCCGATCTGCTCATTTCTGTGTCATGATAGTCAGTTTTGTTCTCATTTTTTAATTATAATGACTACTATATTTTCAACAGCTTTTTCCAATCCTTGATAAGGTATTCTACCATTAAATTCTCATACGGTATGTGGTTAGTATCCACACCCTAAACACCTTCGACTCCTGCTTTTTGTCTCCTCTATGTATGGTTACCTTTCAATTAGGTAGTGATGTTAATTTGTGTTCCCATTTCTTCGTTCCCCATCTATTTCACCTTTTATATGAAATTATGTTATTCCTGCTTCATTGAGACTTACTGATAACTATTCCCTTACAACGTTTCCTAAAACAGTTTACTATTACAGGCATCGTCATTAATTAGTCTCAAGTTCAATGATTATATGGTCCTCCTTTATTGTGAAGGTATTTTACTGTAATAATTTCATTTTCTATGTCGGTTTATTTATCCTTTCTTTGTATTTGAGTTTCTCTTAGAAAGTATTGACTGACAGCTTGAAATAGATTATGTATTTCTTATGGAATGAAATCCAGTAAGATGATTTTTTCAATTGTTTCTTTATTATCAGTATGTGATATTGCATGTTGTTGGTAGAGTTTTACATTTACGTAACATTTAATTTGTTATTCTTCACTCCAAAAACAGTTTCATTATTTATCAATCAGCTGCTTACATGTTTACTATATTTCCTAATCTATAGGAAGAATGTCTCCTGAAAACATTAATGCAACTGAACTTGTCACGCCAACAGGAAGAAAACAAACAAGAAGAGGTATTCCTTCGTGACCCATTACTTTTTATATTTTTATCATGTTGTAAAAATATATATTCAAACACATTAAAAAATTATAATGTTGTCTGATAATGTATACTCTAACAGTATTGAAATTTTTATGTGAACATTAACTATAGGACAGTGTTTTACAGCTGTACTGGTCACACCAGCTACTAAAATAGAAATACATTGACACATTCCATTATCATCTATATCCATTAATGGTTAGTTCTGTTTACTGTCTCCCATTTATTTATTTTGATTTCATACTAAAAAAAACTAACCATATCCTCCAAAAATTGTTCATATTCCTATTCCACAGTCCCACAAGAGTATTCAGATCTATCAATGATATACGGTGGATCAAACAAGAAAAAACAATGTCTGAACACCATGACATGACACAACCTTTATTTCTGTAAACATTTTCACATTTAAACTTTGGTTACCTTTATGGTCAATACGATACATTACTATTTCACAACTTTATGTCCTAATATCACTCTTACAAGGTACGGATTCAAATGGTCATACTATTGTGGAGTCAACTAATGCATCCAGATCACAGTAAGAAATGAAAATTCAACTACGTGAATGTTTCTATGTGAGTGAAATATTGACTCTTACGCATTCAACTACTTTAATGAACAATGCTTATTATACTGCTACTACAAAAAACATACTTTTCTCATCCACAGGTATGTTTCACATTTCAACTATCATCTCAGATTTATTATCTATATATCTCTTTATATATAAGCACTTTATAATATCCTATAACATTTTCACCTGTCCTTTTTTCCAAAGGAGAGAGTAATAAGCATGAAGGTTCAACACAAATGACCGATGAACAACATTCAATGAGAGGTATATACATGGAAACTACTCCTAAAACAACCTCTGAGTAATAATCATGCAAGTTCTCAGATTTATTTGGCTCTTTTGATTACTTCATTTTATCCAATATTATTTTATATACAATAGTTTTATGTACAATTACTGTCATTTTTTTACTCATTGACAATCTAATGAGAAATTATGTTCTGAGATGTGATCTATACATTTGATTCTATCTTCATTATGATTTACATGTGAGGTTGTGTTTTTTAAATGTTATCTGTATGTTTATGTGAATTTCATTTTAGTTTTTTTAGTGTCATATTATATTGACTACTATGTTTTGAATAGATTTTCCAAGCCTTGTGAAGGTAGTATTTTTGGATGATTATGTTGAGATTCAGCGGGAATTGTCTCCATTATGGGATATTGATCTCATGGGAAAATCCAATGGAGCTACAGATTAGTAGCAAAGGTATAGATCATTGGGTGATATCTAAAGAGATTTCCGAAATACTTTATTTTTTCTCATCCTTGAATAGATATGATCTTAAATATCGATCAATTTTCATGGGTTTATGGAATAAATGTATTTGAAACCTTATTAGAATTATGTGACCACGGTGATAGAACATTCCATAGTTCTATTTAAAGAGTGAATGAATAGTCCAATGTTATGTTTCTTTGATGTCAATGAACCATTGTGTTATTTTCGTTTTTTGATGTTATGTTTCCGTGTTTCAATTTCCATGTTATAGATACTTCAACTTTATATCAGTTCTATTTTCATCTTTTAGTTCCGTTTAACTTCATTTTACATAATATAGTGTTCATTTTTAATTATTCATATATTAAAATAATGACCATATTTGTAATTTCAACATATTTATTATTTATTATCATTGATCACCTCTTATATTATTAATGCATTTCGAAAATCAAATTTGATTTATGGTATCGTGCGAATGCACAGGTAAGTACTAGTTATCTTAACAAAAGTCTTGAAATTATTCGTACACATCTAAACCCCATGTGTAATAAATATAATCTTATTATAAATATATGAATTAAGTATATTATTATATATAATACCATATAATATTTGGTTGTGAATTTATATTACCTGTTTATTAAGAACTCCATGTTGATGTTACACTTTATGTAATATCTGATTTTTTTCATATGTTTTGAATTTTCATTCTTCATCAATATAAATAGATCACTATTAAATTATTTAAGTAATAAAAAACCTGTTATAATTATAATATATATTTTATTTATATATGTATTTTACATAATCAATATATTATAGAAGTATGAAATGAAATACATTGTTTATGGAGGCGGTAGGTCATACATACACATGAACACTGTTTCCGTTGTAATATCAAATTGAAGGAAATAAGGTAAATGATATATACATATATATATATTATAATTAAAATAAAAATATTATTTCATATATATCTTATATGTTCAATAAAAACATCCTTAATACATTCAATGTATGGTGTGAAGGAATCACATCACTTTGAGGAGGTGGTAGTCCACATTTCCCTAAATGAAATTATCAAACTTAAAAAAATGAAAATCATGATGTTATGTTCTATATATTAATTAAATTAGTATAAATAAATAATAAGTATCATATATAACATATAAAAATATAGTTTACATAATAATTACCAACCATGAAAGGTGGTAATGGGAAAATGAAAAACATCATTTCTGGAGGCATTTGTTTGTCGTACACAAGAACAATAACTTCTTTACCCATTAGATGGAAGTGTGTGTACGTGTATTTTGAAATATTAAAATAAAAACACCTTTTTATATTTAGGATAAATTTTTTATTATATAATCATGAAATAAAATTAATTAATGAGGTAGAGAAAAAAATAATGGAGCTTGACTAAGGATGCTACCTCTCCTTTGGGTCACTCCATTTTCATTGAAAAAAAGGGATTCCTTTGAAATATTTATTCCAAAAGGGATTAATAAATTTCTAAGGAGGGATTTTGGGATCTTATATTAGTATTTTTTTTTGTGAAAAATGGCTTCACAGGTGGTAATAAGTGGGAGGGGAGACTGCCTTTTTATAGTGGAGGAGGAGTGGCATTCTTGTAAATATTTATAAATAAAATTCAACCAATGTTTTTTCATATAAAACATGTCTCCAATAATGGAAAATTTTTATAAAAGAGAGTATAGGTTCTAAATATTTCAAAAATAATTCTTTTGGGCATGTGTATTGGTCATTTTTGGATTTACGTTAATTTTTTGTACTTTATTTTCGTAATTTTCCCCTTAATTTTTTTAATTAATTTTAATTACATTCCCTAATGTATTGGGTAAAAAACTAATTTGAACTTATTATAAATTATAAATTACATTTATTTCATAGATGGAATCCATTTTTTTAATATCCAATCATATAAGTGGAATAATTGGATTTAAATTCAATGTCACAGACGACATGACAAATTAGGGTTTTGAAGTAAAAATGTTTAATCATTTGGTATGTTTTTATATAAAATTTCAAATTTGAATTGATTAAAATGAAATTAATTGGATTAAAGGATTTATATTTTACCTAATTGATCCTTAAAAAGAATAAAAAATAGTATTTATCCTTATAAAAAATTATATAAAAAGATGTTTTGATTTAAAATCCAATATTTTTAAATATTAATAAAAAATTAATCTTAAGAGAAAATTAAAAAAAACATACCCCAAAATAATGTTATGCTCTTATTACCAATATGATGTTTAATTTAACCAATAAAATCAATAATAGTGTAAAAAGTTGGAGTTAAAATTTATTTCCCATTAAAGGGTGAAAAAATTTCAATTTAGAGGAGTATATATTTTTATTCACAATGTTTTATTTATTCTTATACTATACCAGTCACATAAATTTAATAATTATAAAACATGTTGATAGAATATATTATATATTAAATATAATGAAAAAATTATTCAAATGAGGTCTTTTTAATTTATTAAGATATTTTTTTGTATAATGGAAAATAGTTTTCATAGAAAACTAATTTCTTTGTTTAAAATTGTTCATATATTTAATTCTACTAACTGATAACTAAATGATTAATTTTTTATACATAATTAAATAATATGTTGACAAGTGGATAAATCATATTAATAAATTAAATTAGAAGGGGTATGTGGTAATAAAAATATTATTTTAATAATATTATTAATATCATATTGTAGATTAGTAAACACACGGCCTTTCATGTTACGCTAGCTATCGAATGAACTCAACATTATGTGTAACAAAATACAAACATAGTGTTGTGTGTACCAAAATCTAATATAAGACTTGTGTGTAGTGAACTCTAGACAAACATGTTGATTTAATATATGTAAGGAAACTATATTTATTTTTCTAAGAAATGAAAAATATCAAAACAATTAAATTAATTTAAAAACTTTTATTTAAAAAAATATTGGGGTGTTCCATTATACCCTCATCAAAATTATTTATCCCATTTAATTAAATGATCCTATCAATGGTTTAAAACAGTAATTTTCGATTCATAGAGACCCCCATTATGAAAATTAATAATAAATAATCCTTTATAAAATGATGGAGGCATAATAGTTACCCAAAGTAACTTGTAACTAGACTTCCACATTGGATAACATTGGTGGGAAGTGAAAACATGGACTTTGGGGAAAAGAGTAAATATTGGTATAGATTTACTGAGGTCATCAATCATAAACAAATGAATGGTCAATGAAATGTTTAGTGTTCAAATTCTTCCATACGTGATGATTTAAAAAGGACATCAGTTCAACAAAAATTAAGGTATTAGGAAATCATTTTATTTATCTATAATTATCCTAAATTTGAGGAATTTTTTAAAAAGTTATAATAACATGATTTGAGGACAAACATATACTTTGTCCTGCCTTGATCATCACCAACTTAATCTCTCATTCCATGATATAAATGTGAATTTTTCATTTATAAAGCATTAATATATTAAGTGATCGATGAATAGAAAGAAATGTCATTCCATCTATTTTTATCACACTAAATGGATTTCAGAAGTTATCCAATATGAATAAATCCTCATATGGTGAGATAATAAATTAATATCTAAAACCATAAATTTTTTTAGCATAAACCATTGAGTAAATTGTTAACATTATAACCCTTTTTGATGATATAAGTACAATACTATAGAAATTAGGATACTAAATTTATCAAAAAAATCTTAGCATCGATCCCTCATATATCATAAACTAGCTCTTGGTTTTCTCATAACAATTATGTGAATAAATTTATCAAGTATTCCCTTGGAAATGAAAATATCCTAAATTTCCATAAATACTTATTGAAATCAATTATATTTCCTTATTCCATTGTATATTTGATATATTCTATAAATTCAAAAATGTTTTAAATTTCGAAAATGATGTCATAACCACATGTCAACAAGTCCTCAATTAGTTCCAAGGTAATCAATACCATTAAACTTACATATTCATATCTAAAATATTTCTTTATTCAGTTCACATTATATTAACCTAAGAAACATTTTAAAGGTTGTCATCCCTTCAACAAATTGTTACATTAAAATTAAATGAATTTTCTAGTCCATTTGAAAAATTCAACATAATCTATTAAATCCTAAGAGAAAAACATAAACTTAACAATCCATGTGAATTTCACCATTCTAATAACATTATTATTGATTCCAAATACATAAATTATTTTATTATTACACTTTATCCATAATCCATAAGATCTATAACTCCCCTATTACTTAATACCTCATTACTTCACATTTCATTCATATTCTCATCATCAACAGTAATATTACTATTACCCATACATCATTGTTGATGATATTCTTGATCTATATCTTGAAAAATTGAATTTTATAATGACCATTAATTCTACACATAAAGAAAATATAATTTGATTTTGTTTTAGGGAGGTAGATATTCCCATCCATTTCGATAAATAGATCATTCATTTTTTACTTTATAGTAACTTGCTTTGTGTCCTAATTTCTGAGAGTCAAAAAATATTATTGTTCCAATTACAAATTAACATAGGTGATTATTTCCACATTATTAACAAAATGGAAACAAAATATTCTATCTTCCATGGCCTCCATTAATTAAATATCAGCAAAAAACCTTCCTTCCCTTCCTTGGTGAGTCTAATAATTGATTAAGGTATGCATTGTAACTCATGTTCCATGAAAACTAAATTGGCATGATCAAAAGCATATTTACTATAGTGACCATCCCATTTGAATTCTAATAAAAAAAACCTATGTCATTCAACAATAACTCATTTCTATTTGGTTCTCTCAGTTCACAAATACTAGAGAGAAATGAATGAGAAGTAATTATTATATTTAGGAACCACATAATCATGGAAAAACACTTATAGAATGTCTAAATTATGAAATTTTCCTTAATAAAAAATAGATTAGGTTTATCATAGGTTATTAAGTGAAAAATTAGATTTAAATCCTTTATGAATCTTAGTAAATAGTTTTTTAATTTTCAAATCATATCCCTCAGGATTTTCAATCTAGGTGTGCAGTAAGGCTAATTGTGATGTTCCAAGTTACGCTCGAGTCATGTATGAGACACCTTGTACGCAATATTACACCTATTTAAATCTATTACAGATCAAAATCCACTTATAGTATCTTGGAAGTGATGTGATTATATAAAACCACTCACTCTATCCTTTACCAAAATTGAAGGAATTTTTCTTAAATATTAACTCCTCCTTATACTTATACATAGAGACACATGTAGACATATACTTAGAAATATCCCAAGGGATCGCACTAATGTTTTCTCATCCTAGTTTCAAAAGGTTGAATAAACATTACAAGGATACCAAATATAATAAACTAATCTTAACACACATAGGTATTACATCATTTTTTTTAAAATTGAATTATAAATTACAAAAATAGGTGCCCAAAGACCTAGTTAATTTAGTGATTTTAGAAACCGTGGACATAAATACTTTACCTCAGTGAATGATATTCTATGTTTCCAATATAAATCTTCCCCCTTAGTAATTTTACATAAAAAACTTTTATCATAACCTCGGGAAAGGGAACATAAGAAAGGGGTGAGCTCGAATTCATAGTAAGGGTAAATAAAGGAAACATTTAATCATAAGATGAACTAAATGGTATGAGAACTATAGAATAAAATTAAAATATCACACCCTAGTATATAAAAGTATGTAAATGTGAAAAATGGAATAATTATTATATTTTCATAATACATAAATAATAAAGGATATAATAGAATAAACCATGAAAGAATAAAATAGAATAAAACATGGAATTATCGAAGAAACATGAATATGAAATATAATTCCCTATAATTCAAGACACATTGCTAGAACCTATCGGGAAAAATTATGTAGAGTACACCTACTGAGAGGGAAACACCACCATCCACGTTCGTATTTCATTCCTTGCAAGTGATAGGGCTTCCCCATATCCACATAGTGGATTAGTTTTACCCATCTTCCCATCTTCTTGGGGACAAAACCAATTGGGTGAGACACACCACCACCCCTAGTCACAGTCATTTCCTTTTAAGGGATCTAATTTACCCATCTTAACAAAGTAAACTAGTTTTCCCCATCTTCCATTGTGCATCTATCCTTCCAACATAAATCTTGTCATTATCTCATTTGATATAAATCATTTCCCAATGAATTGGAGGGAGATATAGGTCCCAAATATCTCATAATGAAAAAATACATACATGATCCACATGATCATAAAAAATCATATCATAAACCCTGAAATGAAATTGTTGTCATAAAATTGTAATCATACCTTAACCTATGGAAATAGGGATAGGTTTCATAGTCACTTAATCAAATAATAAACCACAAAATTAAGAGGTTTTTATAAGGATATAACCCATGAAGGAGAAATCAACTTCATAAACATTTGAACCCTGAACGAGAAAGGGTTTCCATTCGATCAATAAATATCCATTTCAAAGAAAGAATATTAATGAAATGTTTATATAAATTCCCCCAAAAGGCATGAGTAAAACCAACCGATGTAATCTTATTAGAAAAATGATTTTTTAAAATATTTTTAAAAAATTTCTTATGAAAAACATCTTTTCTTATTGGGATAATGGGTTTAAAGAATTTTGAAACCCATTTTTAGAAAATAAAGTCGATTTATTATATAGGATGATATGATAAAATTTTGAAAAAATTTTCCATTGAAAAAATTCATAAAATTAAAATGAAATATTAATTTTTTGAAAAAAAATTCTTGTAAAACAAATTTAAAACTTATAAATAAATCTTGAAATTTCATTGAAAACCATTTCATTGAAAACACTTCAAAAGAAAATAATGATATCTTGAAAACATTTTGGAAAACATTTCTTTGAAAATACATTGAAAGTTTATAAATATAGATTGAGAAATTTCTAAAAAAACATTTATTTGAATGAATTTTTAAATGTTATGAAGAAATATTTAAAATTATTTGAAAACCATTTCTTTAAAAAAAACATTGAAAGCTTGTAAAGAAATATTAAAAACATATTTAAACCATATTAAATATTTTGAAACTTTATAAATAAATCATGTTAATTTTTTGAAAACCATTTCATCCAAAACACTTTGAAATATTATAAATAATGATGGAATTTTTTTAAAAGAATTTCATTGAAAAGACATTGAAAACGAATAAATAAATCATGAAAACATTTATAAACCCAGTTCTTTGAAAAAAATTGAAAACTTCTAAAGAAATATTTAAAACATTTTTATAACTATTTAACTAAAACATATAAAATAATGATCAAGAAATTTTTTAAACCAATTTCCTTGATGAAATATAAAAGATGATTGAAAACAGTCTAAAAACTACTTTCCTTCTAAAATTTATAATTAAGATCCAATAAATTTTGAAAACTATTTTCCATGAACATTTATAAAAGAATCTTGAAATTATTTTGAAAAAAATTTCATTGAAAATAATTTAAGAAAATAAATAGAATTAATGAAAACATTATAATAATTTTATATACATAAAATGTATTTTAAAATTTATTTATGAAAAATGTCATAGGAAGAACACATATATTTGACCAAAGAAAGAGGTAATGTCAATTTCTCAAAAAATATATTCATAGATATATTAAGTAAAAAATAGTGGAAAATGGTAACAATTCAGGATGATATCTTTACTAACAACATGATAATAAATTTTATGATTTTTCTTGAAAAATGGGTCATAGAGTTTAATCAATGAAAACATAATCATAAACAATGTTGGTAAATTTTTGGATTATTGTAATAAACTATTACCACTAAATGACATTGAATTATACACCACATATAATAAAATGAAATAAAATAAATATTAATATGTCATTTAAATAAAGAGATTCATGATATAAAATTTTAAATGGTAGTATATACACCTTGTAAGTGAATATAGGTGCAGAAATGACATGTGTCTCATAGAAGGAAAATTGGGACAAAATTATATTCTAGATTTGGTTACATTTGAAAAATAAACAACATGATATAAAGATACTAAAAATGATATTTAAATACACATATTTTGGATTATAATAATCATAGAATAAATATATATTTTTGTAAACACACCACAAAATATTAATGAGTGGTTAATAGGGAATATATCTCAGAGAAATAAAAAGTGAGATGAAATTATTAAACAACAAGACTTGAATCTATTAGTACATGCTTAGACACCTTGTATAATAAATATAAGATTATTATATATATATATATCATAAACTATATTATTATTTCTAAACCCATATATCATTTTTAGAACTTCATTTTTATAATTTATTAACAACATCGTGTTAATGTTACGTTTCAGGTAATATCTTCTATATTTTTTGTATATGTTTTGATGCGTTATTCTTATCCTCCTAATTATACAATGATTTATTTATTTAATCTATTTAAAACATGATATAAATATAATATATTTTAATTTTATAAGTTTTTATCATAATCTATATAATATAGATCTATGAAATGGAATACATCATTCATGGGGATGATAGACTGTACGTACACATGGACACTATTTCTGTTTTATTTTCAAATTGAATGAATGAAAGTAAATGATAGGTTTATATGTATATATATTATAATTTTAGAATAATTATGATTTTATATATATCATATATATTCATTAAACATATCCTTAGTATATTCAATGTATGGTGTGAAGGAATCACATTTCTTTAAGGAGGCGGTACTCCATACTCCCCTAAAAGGAAATTATAGTACTTGAAAAAAATAGAAAGCATGAAAGTAAGGGTTATAAAAAAATATAATAATATATAAAACCAAAATATAAAATATAAAATATAAAAATATAGTTTCCATCATAAAGTACAACCATGATAGGTGGTTAATAAAAAACGAACAACATCATTTCGTGAGGCGGAAGATCTCTATACATAAGAATGGTAAGCTAATTACCAATTAAATTAATGTGTATATAAGTGAAATTATAAAACATAGAGTAAAAAAGTACAATTATATTTATTACACTAGTCTTAGTATATATATATATATATATAAAATGAACAATTGAGGTGGTGGTGAAATAAATTAAAAAAATGAATCATGAGGAAGGATGTTACATATTCTTGGGGTTACTCCATTTTCATTCCAAAAAGGGATTCCACGGTTGGTTTTATTCTAAAAGGGATACATTTTATAGAAATTAAAAGATGTGGGGAGATTACATTTTTAGAATATAATTGATCTCAATGGCTTTATATGTGTGAATAAATGGGAGCGTTGAGTTAATTTTTATAGTGGAGGATGAGTGACATTCTTGTATATTTTTGAAATGGGAATTCCAACCAAATGTTTTCTAAAAAAAGTGGCTCAAATAATTGACTAAATTTGATAAAATATAGTATAGGTTCTAAATATTCTCATAAATATATTTTGGAGAATTATATAGGTAATTATTGGCATTATGTTTAAGGGTTAGTCATTTATTATGTTAATTTTCATCTTAATCAATGTAACTAATTTTAATTACTTTCAATAATATTTTTCATAAAAAACTAATTTAACCATTTTATAAATTATAAAATACAATGATTAAAATATTGAATCCATTATGTTATATTTTAATAAAATAAGTGTCTTAAATTAATTAAAATTTAATCCTACAGGTGACATGACAAAACAAGGATTTAATGTAAAAATGTTCAAAAGTTTGGTAAGTTTTTATATCCAATTTCAAAGTGAAATCAAATAAAATGACCTCAATTTGATAAATTTATGTATATTTGATCAAATATAACTTTAAAAAAAATCATAAACATAATTTAACATTGTAATTAAATCTATGGAAAACAAGTTTTGAAGTAAAATCCAATATTGTACACTATTCATAAACAATTTAACCTGCAACAAAAATACAAAAAACTCACTATATGATAATTGTAATGTTTATATTAAAAAAATGGTTTTTATATCGTGATATAAAATCAATAGAATATATAAAATGTTTATTTAAAATGGGATCTCCATTAAAAAGTAGTAAAATTACTTTTTTAAAGAATATATTTTTAATCCGTAAAAAATGATTTAATCTTATATTATATCAATAAAATATTTTTGATAAGTATAAAAAATAATTATCAAATATTTTATATATAAATTATATTAAAAACATTAATCAAATGTTTTTTCTTTAATTTGTTGTGATTAAATTGTGTGTGTACATAGAAAAAATTATTTCTTAGAAAATCATGTTGTTTATCTTCAAATTCTCCTTACATTTAACTCTTCTAATTGATAACCAAAATACTCATTTTATATAAAATTGAAAATAATATTTTCATAATTTAGTTAATAATATTAGTAAGTTTCATTCTAACTACTTGTTTCTTGCTATAATAATATTAATAGTGCATCATATTTTGGTAAAATATTGACCTTGCATGTCACAAAAGATATCGAGGGAACTCATTAATGTTTATTACACAAGTGAAACATAGTGTTTTATGTACCCCATGATAATCTATGTATTATGTGTTATTCACACATGCCCAATATAGTTCTGTAATATCTATAAAAACTACACTCAGGGTTTCATGAAATGAAATAAAAAATAAAAAATAAAAAATTATCCTGAAAAAACACCATTTCACAAAATCTCAGGGTGTTATAGACATAGTCAAGAAGAATGTATAAAAAATTAGGAAATTTTTCAAATATTCCTAGAAATTAATCTATAATAATACCACTTTCTTGTGAAACACATATTGATTTAAAACTATATATGATGGATTTCAAAACTATATTCTGGATTAGTTATATAGTTATGAATGTTTTTGTTAAACAGACACGGTTTTATAAATCCTCATTTTCCAAAGAATTACATTAAACTGAAAAAATCTGTATAAGGCTTAAAATAGGACCCTAGGGATATATAATATAGGATCACATCATTTATTGTTTATAAAGTATTTTTAAAAGGTATAGATGAAATTATTCTTTTTAAGAAAATAATTTCAAAAGTTGTTTTTGTTTTTCAAATATATGTAGTTCATATTATCTTTGAATCTTTAAAAAATTCAGGTTGCACTGATTTTTGAAAAATGATTTAAAATGATTTTGAAATGACTTTAATGGATGCACATAAATTCCTTATTGGTTTTAATAATTTTCAAAATTAAATGAATTATTTTAAATCAATGTAAATATACTAAAAATATTTTAAAACTTATTTTGTAAGATAACACTAATAGTGGTTACACTCCAATGTGTTCTACCTGTAATTTTAATCTCATTGAAGCTAGAGTAAAAGTGCATAAAATTAATTATAGAGGTTTTATTGGAAGTATTATCTACTTAATTACTAGTCAGCGTAACATTTTTTAGTGAATGTATGTGTGATCATTTTAATAAAACCCAAAAAATACACACTAACATTCTGTAAAATGTATTACTAAATACCTCAAGTATAAGATAAATTTAGGATTGTTCTATCCTAAAGGAAAGGTTTTTGACATTGTGAGTTATATAGATTTGTATTTTGGTAGTTTCATGTTTGATTAAAAAATAATCTTTGGAACATGTTATCATTCAGAAATGTATCTAATATCTTGGTATTGTAAGAAAAAAATTCTCCTTCACTATCTACTGATGAAGATGAAAACATAGTTACATGTAGTTTTTATGTTCCAATTATATGAATGAAACACACTATACTAGACTATAAATATCCATTTATATTTGTAACCATAATTTTTTAAAAATAATGTTCTAAAAAATCTCTTAAAATCATGTATCTTACTCTAGAATGAAGCACATTTATGTAGGGAACCAATTTTTGAGAGGTCATTTCAAAAGGATGATATAACTATTGAATACATAGTAACACAATATTCCCTTGTTGATATTATTACCAATCCATTATATTCTGAGAGATTAAAATACATCAAACAAGGATTAAAAAAATTATTTTTTTTTGTTAAAGATAAATTTTGAGTACCACCATAGTAATTTACCCACCATTAGAAATTACCCAACAACGAAATTTACCCACCGTTGGACAACCCATCATTGGAAATGACCTTTCCTAGGAATTAAGTCATTGTTTCAATTTTTTTATTTTTGGGTAAAATATTTACTAATTTTCAATTTAGATTTTATATTTCAATTTTTAATTTTTAGAACCCCATATAAACTAAATTAGACACTTAATCTAATTTTGACACTCCGTCTCATGACATTTAACCTTCAATATTCTCCATGACATGTATCTACCAACATTTAGACTTCCCTTAACCTCATCTGAACCTTCCTCTCCTTTTGAAATGATTAGAGTGAGGTGGAAAATTGAGTAAACTCACGAGGAGTAGCGACCTTTGAAGGAGAAATCAATATATTCGAGTAGACCTATTGTCGAGCAGCATAACCCTCATCTCATGAAACATATATTAGTACCTGAGAAAGAACAGAATATTGAGTGGTTATTGTCTATTTGACCATTGTTTCAAAAAAATTCAAATACTTGGGATGGTTGGAGTGGTTTTCTAATAATGTTGGCCATTTTATCAATGTCAGTACACTACTTTTATCATGATGTTGAGTTCAGTTTTGGGGAATATAAATAATGGATTTGAAGACGAATAAATAGTAAAAAGGTAGTTTTCTATTAAATTTAATGGGATATTTATCATAATGTATCTCATGAAGTATTTTTAGATGATTATCATGGTTCTATTGTAAGTAATAGTGATTAATTCATATTGGATAATTACATGGAAGAGCTGACTAGCAATGGAACTCTTTGGAGACTAGCTGCAATCAAGATAGATGGTTATTTTCATATGATGTTAAAATTAAAACAACCTATATTATGAATGATAAAAGTTTATTTTAGTATGATGAAATATCAAGATGGGTATCAGATTTAAATTTTGAAAGGAGAAGACAAAATCAACATGTATAGATATTTGATGGATCATATTATAGATATGTGTAAACCTTATTCCTAGTCAAACTTCCTGAAGTACCCTAGGTTTATTTTTCCATGATGGGGCCCACAGGTTTGGTTAATGGGGAAGAAGAAACTGAGGTGATTTTTGGAGGTTTTTGTATTACCAAAAATAAACTTTAAAAATGAATACTAATTAGAACCCCTGAATTAGAAACTATACTAGTGATGTTGATAAGCTATTTGAGGACTTCAAAAATAATGATCACCCAAAAATACTGAATAATATATTAATTCCCTAAATGGATCTAGAAATCATAGTTTAATACTCATATGATGAGTAAGAATAAGTTGAGGCATATGTAGGTGGTGATGAGGAAGACTTTTTTGTTGAACTGGGTAGTGACCTTGACTTAACTAAGATCCCAACTATCACTTTTGATCTAGTAAGTCCTCTTTGATATCTATATATTAGTGATACTCTTTCTAGTGATGAAGATGAAGAAACGAAAACTGATGTTTCAAACGAATAACAGTTTAAGAGTTCCTCTTCCAAATCTTCAATGGATGTTTTATATGTCTCTAAGGATAATAACGATAATGGAAACGAGGAACGTGATGGAAATAGTGAAAGAAATGATGATAAATAAAATGAAGATGATAATGAAAATGTAGATTCTAAAAGGGAAGAAGATGATAATATTGATGGGGATGATAATGAAGATTGCAGTGATGTTGGATATTTCCATGGTGGTTGATATGATCTTGAGATTACTTGGGAATTTGTTTCTTCACTAGGTTTTTATATTGCCTCCAGGTTCAAGGAGAGACCTAGAGTTGTGTGAGATATTGATGAAACCATTTTTTTAATAATGATATTTGATAATATGTTTAGGGGATGAATACACAAGACTTATTAATCACCAATATGTTCATATTTATGGGTAAACTCTTGAGCCTATAGTTCTCCTTTTGTGATGGATGTAGCAGTTCTTGAATAATGAGAGAGATGTACAGGATTTGATAGACTTGGTTTGGACTGACATTAATATGATGATGAGTGAAGTATACTAAATAATGGTGGAACTAATATCCAATTTTGAATGGAGAGAGATCCTATGTTATCCATGATCGACTATATGGATGGTACTCAAGATATTTATATATTACAACATTTTTACCAACTATATCTGAGCCATCACTGGCTACCGATGAGGGAGGTCATCCACCTTCAACTAATGTTGATCCTTCTATACCTGTAGATGTGATTTTTCAAGATGATATTTTTTTATTCATAGAAATAATACTTTTTTATTTTTTATAGGATTCTGAGTAATACAAAACGTCTTGTAAAAAATAGTAGTTTAATAGATTCAAAATACTTGTTGGATATTATGATACACCACATTCAACCAATGATGTTTCATCATATTGAAGAGGCTGAGATAGAGAACAAGAGGCCTTCTAATGACTTGGAGACCTTGAGGTCTATAATGGAGGACTTGATAAATTTTTTTACAATAGTATGGGTTCTTTTGAGAGAGTATTGAGTCATTTTCTTTAGTGGCTTCCACATACAATTATCCACCTCCCACACCTTCAATGGATATAGAGTGGATTCCATCATTGATTAGGGAGGAACTCCATTAGATTTCAGGTGATGTCCCTACTATATATTAAGAGAGTATAAGGTAGATCATACACAATAATGATCATGTTTATTAGATGGTATGACAATTCATTAATGATATTAGAAATGATAGACAACCCATCAAAAAAAATATTATGTATTATCTTCCACGAATCTATTCCAAGAATGATCTGAAGACTCACTTAAATTTTCTTTCTGAGAACCTATAGTTTCAACTTATTACAAGATAATTTATGGAACATGTTAGCCAGTTTCAATAAATCATTCTCGTTCTTTAGTTGTCTATTGAGAAAAATAATTTCCTCTTTTGTTCCAAGAAAAAAGTAGCCCAAATTATTATGGATTTCATCAATATGATGAATCCTTTTTCCATGTATATGGAACTATAATTGTAGATAATGGGGCTATTCAAGTGACTACTCATATATCACTTCTCCATACTCTAACATAGGGTTTTTCAATGAATTTGTTGTCATAAATCCCAATGCCTACTACCTTCATAGTACTAGCCTCTCATCTTATATCGAACGGACAATGTTCAACATCTTTTTGTAGTGATTATCAAAGAACAACTATATTATAGACCTTCTCCAACATCCTCCAATTTCATCCCTATATCCACTACCTCTAAATTTGATAAGGGAAAGGAACCTGCTATTCCTAGTACCCAAATTAATAATTTATTAAGATTAAACTCTTTTCATGATAGTTAATTTTCTATATCTTTTTTGCACGTAACACAATTACATTATTCATTAATTAAATTTTTATTATTATTTAGATTTTTTATATTTTCCCTTTACTACTCAAAAAAATAATTTTTATAATCCCAATAGGGTTAGAATCAATTTTGAATTTGTTTGAAATATATATATGATATTTTTTCCTTTATATTTATGTTATTCATAGAGACCATATCTTTTGATACATATTTTTATTTAATATCTTTGATACAATAAGTATTTAATTTATAACTTTGATAATATTTTTATTTAATATATCTAATTCCATTTTCTTTATTTATCTTCTCTATTATTATTTTGACATTTATGATCAAAATCTGACAATTTTTTTGATGTGTTAAGAATATTTAATGACCTTTTCAAATAAATCTGTATTTTTCCAAAGTTTATTTCATATATGGTTTCTAAAATACAATGCGTAGTGATCATAAAAAATGGAGATATAGTTATATATTATATATTTTAATGACAAAAAAATAATGTTAATTATGTTTTTATTACTATTTATGATGCACCAAAATCTAGTGGTAATTCGATTATGTGTTGAAAATACCTACCATCAGCAATTACTTAATGCCAAAACTGACTCACCCTTGTGAATGAGTTACCACCAGAAAAAAATCACCATTGATAATGAATCATAACCAAAAAGGAATCATTTTTGAAAATGAGTCTTTGCATGGAATGTCTCACCATCAGAAAAGATTCTGTTGAGTCAATAAGTTTTCCTTATAAAATTTCCATTCCTTTATGTTTGGGGAGATTGTTGATTCAATAATGTTTCCTTATGACTTTAATATTTCTTCATGTTTCGAATATCACAAACACCTTATCTTAAGGAAAATTTCATTTACCCTATGTTTTACTTTCATAAGAAAAATTTTCCATCCCCAAGGAAATTTATCCTTACCAAGTTATTCATTCTTCATTTTGTCTAAGTGTAAAATTTGGGTTCATATCCAAAACCTAGGAATAATATATATACTTAGATATAAAGAATTATGTTTTTAGGATAAGAATTCAGGTTCCGAACTCTCTGAATTTAGACTCTGAACTCATCTGAGTTCTGACTCCGAGTTTTCTGAATTCTGACTCTGAACTCTTCTGAATTCTGACTCTGAGTTCTCTTAATACAGACTCCAAACTCTTCTAAGTTCTGACTCTATGTTCTCTGAATTTAGACTCCGAACTCTTCTGAGTTCTGATTCCGAATTCTTATGAAATAATACTCTGAATTCTGGTTACGAATTCTTATGAATTCAGACTTAGAATTCTTGTTACGAATTCCTATGAATTCAGAGTCCAAATTATTATGAATCCATACTCTGAATTCTTGTTATGAATTCTATAGAATTCTAACTCTGAATTTTTATAATAAATAGAATATGAATATCCATATATTATGTACTTCAATTTGTTTTTGGGTAGACTCTAAACTTTCATTTTTTCTTGAACTCTGAAAAAATGAATTTTCTTAAGAAACCATATTTTTTTTCTTACTCATTTTTCGGTGACAAAACGATGTCATGCATTCAGTTTCTAACTAACCATTGTTTAATTGAAATGTGTACAGGTCCCACCGAAATTCATGGAGAAATAAGACCATTGGATGAGGGAGATGACCGTTGAGAATGTGCCTATAAATAAGAGCTCATTTGAAAGAGCTCACAACAAGTTGATCAATCTAGGGATTACATGATGCTAAAGTGATTTATAGGGAGAGAGACTTTATTACTTTGTGAATACTAAAAATATTCTTCAAAATTGATTCGTGTGACTCCAAATGTTGTTGAGTACATTCGAGGGCTTCTAGGGATAGGAAGAAAGAGGTTCCGACTACCTTAAAGTTTGAGGACTTCCTTGCTGAGGAAGACAGAGGTTCCAACTACCTTAAAGTTCGAGGAATTCCTTGTTGAGGAAGACAAAGGTGCCGACTACCTTAATGTTCGAGGGCTTCCTTGCTGAGGAAGACATAGGTGCCAACTACCATAATGTTCGAGGACTTCCTTACTGACTAAGACAGAGGTGCCGACTACATTAAAGTTGAGGGATTGTGGGGATATCATGACAGACTTTTATCTTCGTATCGAGGGCTTTCCCTAGTGTGGGTAAGATGGTCATTCTGGAAAGTACAAATCAAGGGACCTTTATCCCAGGTTGTTGGATACCCTACTCTTTGGGTTAAATGATTTACTACTTGTTACATGTTTATTTCACATTTTCCACTCCATTTTGATTATTGAGGAAAGTATAACTATATTACACTTTCTTACTTTTGTACACTCTGATTTAGTATGATTCTATACGCTCTAAGGTAGAATCTTCATCTTTGTAAACTTTTGTAATGTTTCTTTTCCAGATTCACTTTTTCGAAATTTCATCCCAAAATCATATTTTCAGAATCAAGAAAGTATGTAGAACTAAAGGTTTTGTGAATTACATTATTTATCCTTGTTAACCATCTTCATCTTTAAAAGTTCTAAATATTTTTAAAGTATACAATTCACCCCCCTCTTGTATATTGAGCATCTACATTATCATTTAGATCCTCAAGTTGGTATAATTGGTGAATATCACACTCCATACCAACCTAACAATTGGTATCATAGGTTTGGTTCAATCTGAATAAATCTCACAATTATATCCAGAAGAGAATTCATTTACTTCATTATTTTCGGAATCAGATTTTTGGACTCATAGGTCTGAATTCATATTTTTATTAGAGATACTCTTGTTCTATATTTTACTTACTGAGGAATATTTTCCTTGTTTAGAAACGTTTATTACTAACAATTTTGTGTGGAAAGATTTTCTTTAAGATGGAAGGAATCAATGTTGGTTCCATAGACAACCTAAATCCTACTATACCACCTATTTTGGATGGAAATGATTATGAATATTGAAGAGATCATATGAAGACATGCATTATCAATACTGGAGTAGAAAATTTTTCCATGCTTACTAGAGGAGATAAAATCCCTAATAAGGAAGTTAGTACTTTCACCAAACAATAAAAGCATGAATATCAACTGAATTATAAGGTACGCAATACGTTTCTTTATTCCATGATAGGAAATATATATAGCCAAATTTCATCTTGTGAAACAAAAAATTGTTTTTGGAAGAATCTTGAAGTTACACACTTTGGAACATCCAATGTTATTGAAATGAGAAGAGCCATGCACAGAGATGAATATAATGTTTTATACTTTGCTTAGGGAGAACCCATATGTAAGGTGAAACAGAGATTCATGACTACTATTAAAAGCTTGCAATATATGGGTGAGAAAGGATTAGATGATGCAGCTCTTGTGGATAAAATCATAGACATCATGCCCAATGAGTGGGAATCCAAGAGAACATATATTGATGAAAATAGAAAGGTTACTCAGATTTCTCTTGATGAAATTTTTTGAACTCTTCTTCAACATGAGACAAGAATGAAGAGAGATGCTAACAACATTAAGAAGAATAATGGGAATGGCAGTGTTTCTTTTACAAAAACATCAAATCATATGATATCCAAGACCCTTGAGAGAATTACTAGATCTAAATATAATAATGTTGTTATTAAATCTAAATCTAGTGGAAGTGAATCTTCAAAAAATGAACTAGAAAATCATGCTCGAAGGATGAACAAGACTGTTGGCCAGAGGAACTTTCAATGCAGATACAAGAAGAAAGAGAGGAAATATAAGAATGATTCAGAAGTCACATGTTATGAATGCAAGAGAGGTGGACATATAAAACCTAATTTTACTTTGATTAAAAGAAAGGAAAGAAAAGAGAATCATTCTGATAGAAATAGAAAAAAGTAATACAAATCTAAATCTAAGAAAGTATTGAAATCTAATGACACCTGGAGTACCAGTGGTGGTGACTCTTCAGATGAATCACCAGATTACAAATATTTTAGATAAAAGAATCTTGGTTTAATAGCCAGACTGCCTATTGAAAATCATTGCTTAATGGCTAAGGTACACAATGATAAATCTATGACCAACGTATCCCTAAATGACAATTATAGTGATAATAAATATTATAACTCTTCTGATGAAGAATATTCTTCTGATGAGGATAACACTTTACCTACCTATGAAAATGTTTCTAGGTTTTCTAAGCTTCTTGAGAATGATAATTCAAAACTCAAGGAAATGATTGATAAGGAAAATTCTAGAAATAATATTCTTACTAAGTAAATATCATATCTTTCTAATGATCTTGATAAGAAAACTCTTTATTTTGAAAATATTTCAAAAAAAGCTTGAGGAAGTAAATTCTGAGAAAGATAAACTTTCTAAGGATCTAGAAAATGTAATTTCTATGAAAAATGTTTTTGAGCCTAAATCTAGTTCTAAAGATAATGTTTTTGAAGATAAGAATTTAGTTATGTGACTAAAGTTAGAAATATTTTCCTCAAGGAAGTTTTTGTCAAACCATACCTTAGGTAAATAAAATTTTAATAATATGTATTCTCAAATCCGAGCTCTGAAGAATAATTTTGGATTTGGTTATAGTAGTTCTAATCTAATTTTTAGTAACAATTATTTTTTCCCTCAAAGTGATCCATTCTGCACTAAGTGTTAGTGTGGTGGAAACTAGGAAAAAAAATTTCCTTAAACAAAACCCAGTCTTTAGGATTTCATAAATCCTATTTTTCTAAGAAGATATGGGTATATAAAATTTTGCTTTCTGAAATTTCCGGATCCAAGAAAGTTTGGGTTCTGAAAGTCTAACATTATTATTTTCAAGAAAATAATGAAAATACAAATAGAATTACATGGTACATGGATAGTGGATGTTCCCGGCATATGACTGGTAACAAAAACTACTTCAAAAATATTATCAAGATGAAAGGAGGAAAAGTAACATTCAGAGATAATGCTAAGGGAGAGATTATTGGTATAGGTAACATCACTCTTATTCGAATAACTTTAATTTCCAATTATTTATTTTTTAATGGTCTTAAGCCCAACTTAATTATCATAAGTCAATTATGTGATGAAGTTTACCATTTGAATTTTAGGAATGACATGTTCTTAGTACACAATTCCAAGGAATAGATTATCCTTCATGCCAATAGGAAAGAGAATGATTATACACTAAACTTAGAAGACCTTAGCAGTCAAGACCTACCTTGACTTATTGCAATGGAAGATAATTCTTGGTTGTGGCATAGATAGTTCCATTTCCATAAGTAAACACCCTACACACCACTCCCTTTTAAAACACATAGATATTAGGAATCACTTTCTTATGGATCACACACAAAAAGGGGATATCATTATTCAATTTATCAGAACACAAGATCAAATTGATGATATTTTCACAAAATATTTATCGTCCTATAGATTTGAATACATTAAAAAGAATATAGGAATGATAACTATAAGATAATATTCTATTTTAACTTTATGTTGAAACCAATATCCTTATCGTAATAAACTCATTTTTATAATGGGAGTACATTTGATTGTTATATTTTAAAAAAAATTCATAATGAATATTTTCATAGTCATATTTTTCAAATCCTTCATAAAGAAAACTTTCGTTGTCATATTTTTGAAATCATTCATAATGAAAATTTTCGTAGTCAGATTTTTCAAATCATTTGTAATGAAAATTTTCGTACTCAGATTTTTCAAATCCTTTGTAAAGAAAATTTTAATAGTCATATTTTTCAAATATTTAGTAATTGAAATTTTCGTAGTCAGATTTTCAAAATCATTCTTAATGGAAATTTGTGCAGTCAAATTTTCAAAAGCTTTCATATTGAAAATTTTCGTAGTCATGTTTTCAAAATCTTTCGTAATGGAAATTTTCGTAGTCATTTTTTTTAAAAAAATTCATAAAGAATATTTTTGTACTTAAAATTTTCGTAATAGAGTTTTCCATTTTTAATTTTTTTTTTCATAATAAAAATTTTAAGAATCTAATGTTCTTTAAGAAAAATTTTCCTCAATATGAATAATCTTCCTAGCAATCCGAAAGGTATGTTTCCATTCCTGAGTTTTCGAAATCATCCTTTACTTTCTGGTAGTTTCTTCTGGTTTAATTTTTTTTGGATTCTCTTTTCCTTAAATCCGAATGTTTTTATTAAAAAAAACATAAAAGATCGGATCCAAGTTTTCCTTGTGGCTATCATATCAACCGTATGATTTGATTAGAATGATTTTCAGCCATTGGATGGAGTTTAGAAGATGAACCGCCACATCAATGCCAATATAAAGGACCCCCCAATGGTTATCCCACATCAAATCTCAAGCTCTCGCATGATGAAGTTATTCCCTTCTATATAAGCTCATTCCGGTCATTCAAGAGTTTCTGAATTCCAAATATCTGTAGAAGAATCCTATTAGAAAGATATGTCTACTGTCAAGACAATCTTGTAGTGGCATATCTATAGAGAAATATTGGTGCATCCGAACTTATTCGCTAATTATGATTAGATCATCTCAAAGAACATTAAGCTGAATGGATGGGAGAGCGTTTCCGTATAGAATCCAGGAGCTTAAGATTTGGTGTATCTGGAAATTCTTGTGGAATTTTATGAATCAGTTAGTTTCTTTAAGGAACAAGGTAGAGAGAAGTTTTCCTTCAAGAGCTATGGAAAAACTTATGCTCTTTTGTATACTAAGGCATCTAATTTGGTTGGTATACCATATGAAAGGGAAGCTGAGTTCTATTCTCATAAGTTACCAGATGTCAAAGGATGTTTTATTAAAGACAAGGCTATGGCAATTCTTGGAATCTCTGATGTAAACACTATGAAGATTTCCCATATGTCTATAAATTATCGGATTCTTGAATTATGGGTTCAAGGTTTCATAATTCTGAGAAAAGGTGACAAGGACACATTGAAGAAGAGTGACATGTATACCTTGGATTTATTGGTGAACCAAAGGGAGATCAATTTGGTTAAGAATATTCTCATTAAGACTGTGAATATTATGAATGGAAACATAAAGGCTCAGGATGATAAAATCAAATCTTTAGAGAAGAAATATGAGGATCATGATCAGATTCTAAAGCGATAAGAGGAAGATCACAATGAGCTCCAAAAGCTGAAAACCATTGTGAAGTAGTTTATGCCCATGTAAAAGGAAGTATGATAGACCCAATCTGATGTTTTGTTTTATTTTCCTTATTGTATAATTTTTTTCCAATCTTAATGAAATTTTGGTAGCTCATTTTTGTTTGGATGTTTTGTACTAATATTTCAGGTACCATATTTACTTTTCCATTCCCTATATTTATATTGGAAAATAACATAGGGGGAAATGAAAAATGAATACTAATTAAAGAAGAAATGTCCCCAATTAATTGCAAGTTCATCAAAGGGGGAGTTTAAATTACAACGATTTCTGTATTCAAGATAATGAAAAATCTCATTCCGGAAATCTAGAGTATGATCCTTAGTGTTCCAAAAACCTAGGGGGGGGGGGGTTAGCCTTTTTCATCCTTTCCCATGTGTGTTAAGGGATATAAGTTTTATTTTCTAAGTCCTTATATACTTTTTCGTAAGGATGTTTGTGCTTTCCAAAAAGGGGGAGATTGTTGATTCAATAAGGTTTCCTTATGAATTTTCCAATCCTTCATGTTTGGGAATATTGTTGAGTCAATAAGGTTTCTTTATGAAATTACTATTTCTTCATGTTTTGAAAATCAAAAACACCTTATCTTAAGGAAAATCTTATTTACCCTATGTTTTAATTTAATGAGGAAAAATTTCCTTCCCCAAGGAAATTTATCCTTACCTTGTTTTTCATTGTTTATTTTTTCTAAGTATAAAATTATGTTTCAAAGAAAAAACCTATGAATCATATATATACTTATATATAATGAATTCTTGTTTTCAAAATATGAATTCAGGTTCCAAACTCTTTGAATTCAAACTCCAAACTCTTCTGAATTCTGACTCCGAGTTCTCTGAATTCAGACTTCGAACTCTTCTGAGTTCTGACTCTGAGTTCTATGAATTTAGACTCTGAACTCTTCTGAGTTCTGACTCAGAATTCTTATGAATTCATACTACGAATTTGGGTTACGAATTCTTATGAATTCATACTCTTAATTCTGGTTATGAATTCTTATGAATTCAGACTCCGAATTCTGGTTACGAATTCTTATGAATCCAGACTACGAATTTTGGATACGAATTCTATAGAATTCTAACCCCGAATTCTTCTGAAAAACAGAATCTAAATATCCATATATTATAGACTCTAAATAGTTTTTGGGTAGACTCTAAACTTTCACTTTTTTCTTACACTCTGAAAAAATGAATTTTCTCAAGGAACTATATTTTGTCTTACTCATGTTTTGGTGACAAAACGATGTCGTGTAGTCAGTTACTAATTAACAATTGTTTGAGTGACATTTGTATAGAACCCTCTGAAATTCAAAGAAAAATACGACCATTGGAGGAGGGAGCCAACCATTGTGAATTTTCCTATAAATAGGAGCTCATTCGAAAGATCCCACAAAATCGATCAATCTTGGGATTACATGCTGCTGAAGTGATTTCAAGAGAGAGAGAATTTATTGCTTTGTGTGTACTTAACATCATGTTCATAATTTCTTTGTGTGACTCTGAATGTTTCTATGTATATTCGAGGGATTTCGGGGATAGGAAGACAGAGGTTCCGACTACCTTAATGTTCGAGGACTTCCTTGCTAAGGAAGACGGAGGTTCCGACTACCTTAATGTTTGAGGACTTCCATATTAAGGAAGATAGAGGTGCGGACTAACATGAAGTTTAGGGCTTGTGGGGATCGCAAGATAGACTCCGATCATCATACCGATGGCTTACCCTAGTGTGGGTAAGATAGATTTTCTTGAAAGTGTAAATCAATGGACCATTATCCAAGGTTGTTGGATACCCTACTCTTCGGGTTAAAATATTTACTACTTGTTACTTGTTTGTTTCAAGTTTTCTACTGCATTTTGATTGTTGAGGAATTTATAACTATATTATACATTCTTAATTTTGTACACACTAATTTATTATGATTCTATACCCTCTAAGGTTGAATATTCATCTTTGTAAACTTTTGTTAAGTTTATTTTCTGGATTCACTTTTTCGGAATTGAATTCTCATAATCATATTTCCAGAATCATGCAAGTGTGTAGAACTAGAGGTTTTGTGAATTACTTTGTTTAACCTTGTTAAAAATATTCATCTTTAAAAGTTATAATGAATTTTTAAAATTATATAATTTACACCCTCTTATATATTAGCATCTACATTATCATTTCGATTCACAAGTTGGTATCATTGGATATTATCACACTCCATACCAACCTAACAGATTCATCATCAGACTAGACTCACCATCAGACATGATCTACCACTGGGTTACCTACCATCAGAAGAGTCACCATTGAGATGAGTCACCATTGTGATGAGTCACCATTAATACTTATTCAACAATGAGTCAAGCCACAAGTGAGAATGACCTCTCTCTATATAGCCTTCCACCAGCCTAACTCAATGTTGGCCTAAATAACCCCCATATATGTTTCATCAATAGGATCACCGAACATTTTTTTTCTAGAAAATTTGAATTAAATTGATTAAATTGATATATTAATTAATTTGATGATAATATTTATATTATTATTATATTCACAAATATTTCACAAAATCATTAAATTCTATGTCCGAGTTCATTACACGGATGCCATGAATCATAATGATAATTCTTCAAACAAAATCTCCAACAGGATGTTCTATATATTAAAATCAAGATGCCTGAAATAATGCATAAAGAATTATGATGATAACAAGGATTAGTGTGAATTTGTGATAAAGTTTTCCAGTTATTGAGAATCATTATACATATGACTATCCCCAAATTTCCACTATGAAATAGTAGATCACAATCAACTTTTAGATCCTTTATTGTAGTCAGAACAATGAGATAATGTGCCAATCTTCATTACTACTAATTTTAGAGAAATAAATGAATCTCCCCTCCAAGAAAGATATGATGTGATTCAAGAATCTAGGGCACATCATACAGAGAAACACAATATTTTCCTTATACTACATCATTCCCTTTTTATTGGTTGCATTTATATTTTTAGCAGTGGGTTTTTTGTCTTGTTTATGAACCCAAAGTGTATCCTGCTCAATATCTGGAGAATAGAAGATATTCTATACTAAATTTTTCATATTTATACCCATTTTCATTGTTGAAGTGATCCTTGCATTGAATATGTTTTTTATTCCTATAGTTATTGTGGAAGAGGTCTCTGCGTGGCAAGGACTGCCTGTACGCTGTTGTATGTATACCCAATCCAGGATGTGGATCAGATTATATTAATATAATATTCTTGGAAGAAGGTGATTTTATAATGGAGGGGTTTAGGTATACTCTTAATACAAAAACTATTGTCCTTATTCCTCAATGATTTTTTTATCATTATAAATATTTAAACTATATTTGTTTTAAACTATTAACAAAACTTACTTTTATTGTTAAACTTAATTAGTGTTTATAAAAGTATTTGACTAATAATATTGATTTCAATAGTTAATGTAAATTTCATTTTGTAATATATGTACAGTAATCAAAACTTTAGTTTCATTTAATGGATCAAAATTATATTAAACTACTATGTTGAAAAAATAAGAATTATTATTTTCAATTGGGATATTTTATTTAAACATGTTTTTTACATAAATTGTTTTTGTGAACTAAATTTACCCCTCTTGTTTTAGTCACTTTGAATGAAATTTAGTATCATTTTTCATACCGAAAATAGCATTGTAACAACTTCTTGTTTGTAAACTAAAAATTTTTATATTATTTTATAGTGGTGGAAAAAAATGAATTTATGTGTTTTAGAATATATATTATTAGGATTTAAGGGTGATTTTAGATGATGTAAAACATGATTATTTGTGTTTATATACTCATGATTCGTCTCTATAATAATATATAGTAAAGTTAATTTTTATATTGTAATTTATCATATAAAGTTTTTTATATAATGATTTGGTGACTATTTCTATGAGTTGGAGATCAAATAATATGTGATGACCATTAATATAAAATTTTATGATTTCTACATGGATATAAATTTTCAATGAACCATATTGTATTCTATTAGTGAATTATAGGTGAACAATCTCCAATATACATGGTTTCTCTCTCCCTAGTTTAATCTCCCATCTTTAGGTCTATAGTAAGTAAGCGATGAGGGATGTCGTGATTTATTAATATTATGTTCTAGAAGGACAGTTTCCTATAAATTTATTTATATTAGCTCCTATTTTCCCCTATAACCTAATGCGATTATTATATGAATTTAGTAATCAATTATTAGGTTTTATTTTATTAATTGATGTGTGTATTTTTAAAAATATTTTTTTTATAAATTTGTTAACGCCTTATATACATGTGGGGTTTTAAGATGAGAAGAACTTTTTTACATTTAATGATAATTTCATTCTTTGAAATTCGTATGATTTTCAAATGATTATAAATATTGTACTTATTCTATTTATGAACTTATAATTTATTTAATATAAATGATTCTTAAAATATTTTAATTGTTTTATTGTTGTAATGCAATTTTATTACATCTCTTGAGAAAGAATATTGATTTTCATACCCACTCCAATATATACAAAAATAGTTTTTCTGTATTCACTATACCATTTCAATAAAGGTATGTGAATATTTGTTATTTTTTAAGGGTAATTAATTACAAACATGGAATAGATATATGGATGTGGTTTATTATAGAAAAATTCCAAATATTACAATAATATATTAGTAAATTTCAATTTAATTACCATGTTGGAAATATGTATTAATTATATAATACACATCTAGTTTTTTATTCGTCATGTTATGTGTGCGTTTATTTTGATGGGGGTTTCATATATTTAAATACGTTATAATTTCATTTATGTATTGGATGATTTTTTTTAGTAGTAATGTATGAACCCAGATCTTCTTTTCAGGAATGTTTCCTTTCTTCTGGTCGTTTTTGAGGAAAAGGGGAGTTTTTGGAAATGTCTAAACTACATGCCCTGTACTTTACGAGTACACACCGTATACTGGTTCGCCGCATGAGGCCGTGTGATGGCCACATACACGGCCATGTGGGGGTGACATGTAGGTCACTAAAGAGGATTACAGAAATGGAAAGTACATTCCATGTACCTCTAAAGTATACGCCATGTTTTTTTCATTGAACATACCAGGGTAGCGTCTAATCGCCAAAAACACCTTCTTCTCAACCTTGTTCATCTGAGAGCTACTGTATGACCCCAATCATCCTCCTAACCCCCGACTGAGCATCTGATCTCTGATTCGACTGCAGTAGATTGAGTTGGGATCGCCTCTCTATGCTCTCTCTTTTTTCTTGAGCTTTGTTTCCCAATTACTCATCCTTCTAATGTTATCCTCTATTGAATGTTTTAGAATTTTTTGTAGATCTTTTTCATTCTATGGTGATTCAGGCCCTGAGACTCAAGTGTATTAATCTTACAATGCTTAGGTAAGTGGTTTGTGTATTTCTGTTGAATATCTTTGAGATATATGTGCAAAATCACCAATACCCATGAACGGGGTATTGAACGTTTACTGTTTCAGCCCTATTGTTTTCCTTCTATGCTTGTATTCTTGAGTAGAAGTTAACTGAATAAGAATAGGGTCAAATACTATTCTTTGGAAGGGTTTTTCCCATGCATGATTGCATGTTTTGACTGTTGGGTCTAGTTTTCCTATTAGGATATTTTTTACCTTATATGCCTAGTATAGTAGGATGGGGTGTTTGTATCCTTACTTACTATTATGCTGCAGACTAATTGCCAAGTAGTTCATGAGGTTTACTTTGGCCGATGCATGTTGTTATACCTACTTGACTTACATAGGGCCCTGAGAACCTAGTGTAGTAGACCATTGAGAGAATGGATGAAAGGGCTTCTTTAGAGTGTCTATTTTACTTACGATGTGAGACCATATGGGAAATTGACATAAGTGCTTCCTTAGAGTGTCTGTAGTTCCTCGATGTGGGCCACAAAGGGAATGTGACGTAAGTGCTTCCCTAGAGCACATTTAGATACCAAAATGGGACTATAAGAGGATTTGATGGTGAGTGCTTCCTCATAGATTCAATGTTTAAGCTGAACCATAGGGGTTAGATTAAGTGTACTTCCCAGAGGGTTTCTTGCTTTTCTAGGTAAAACCAGAGGGGATAGGCTGTGAGTACTTCCCAAAGGGTTACCTTTTGTGCTTAGCTGCATGCTTGTGTTGATAGGTTGGACCAGAGGAGATAGGCTGTGAGTACTTCCCAGAGGGTTACCTATTTGTGATTACCTATTTGTGATTACATATTCTGATTTTTTGTTTCTTGATATATGAAACTGAATGTATTAAAATTGTGGATTTTATACTGCTGAGTACATCATTTTTTACTGATTTTTGTACGTATTACCTTCAATATATTCCCGGAGTATTAGGGAAAGATCTTGTAGTGGTTTCTTACTAGGATTTAGTCTCACACCCTCTTTAGGCCATGCTTTTGGGCCCAAAAAGATTATATGGTTGCAGTTACAGTTAAGGTCTAGTTCCCTTCTACTTTAGGTACTTGATTTGTTGTGGAGATGGAGAGAATGGGACCAAGATATGGATTTCCATGATGAGGATTTGTTTACATGCTTTTTTATAATTTTTTCTAGTAATGTTGTAGTCCAACATTGTGATTTGTTTGGCTTCTTTACTAGACATATGTGTCATGAATCATTCATATATATACGTGTGCTTCAGTTTATTATTTACAGTCTTCCGCTGTTTACTTTTGTATGTATTATTCATGTTTTATCTATTTATATTTGTTTTATTTTCACTCTTTTACTCTAAAAATGACGGAATTGTTTCCCCCACTATCACACCGAAGGCCCTCACCGCCAGTCGGTAGCCTCTGGCATTCCAGGAAATGTGATTGAGGCCATGTGAACAACTGGGTATGGGGCACCTCTGGGTGGCTTACGGAACCAAGACATTAGAAAGTGGTATCAGAGAAATTATTTTCTTCTTGACTTACTCTTTAGAGCATATAGTCAGGGATAGGATGAAATATGTATTTAGTAATAATATGTTCTCGGGAGTAGCTAACTCGTGTACAGGGGAAGTCCAATATACCTCGTTACTGTAATTTTTCTGGTTTCTAAATTGTTATAGTTTATTTTATTTCACCTTGAGTGATTCACATGTTTTGTGCTGTTATTGTGGACGTTATTGAGGTTCTATTTCTATTGCAACCTGATGAAATCAAGGTATGCCATCTCATGTACCGTATAGGCACTTACGTGGAATCACATGTCATTCATTATTTCCATTATATTTAGGGTGAATTAGCCATTGCATGTTGTTGTTATTGATGTTGTGATAGATATGCATGTCGTTTTGATAGATACTTTGATATAATACCTGTTGTTTGATAGTGTATTTCTTTGTGCATGGATTTGTTTGAATGAATGCCCAACTTTGGTTCTTGATGTGTTATGGGCCCTCATGAATCAGAATTTGGTGGATCATTGAAATGTTTACCTTGATTATGACATGTATAAGATGCCAATAATTGAAATGCGTGGAGTATGGGACCTCATAGATCATAATTTGTCACTTAAATGACCATTTTAGTGTTTTAATGGGCTCCAGAGTAGTTTCTGAGGCTTAATGTCTGGAAAAACCCAGAATACATGTTCTGTAGTTTTGAATACATGCCCTTTGTTCTTCTGTTTGGGAAGAAACTATTTTTATTAAGTACACGCCGTGTACTATATGTACACGACATATAGTCTCGAACCGTGTCACAAAATGTGTGGGCGGGGACACTAGGTTTGGAATCTTTGGTAAGACATCCCGTGTAGAGGATGTACACACCATGTCGTAGAACCGTGTAACCAGTCCTGTCACTAACAACACGGCTTGGAAAAATCTTCTTTGTACAGGGCGGGTTTGTCTGGAACGTGCAATGTGGTGTAACTCAGGTACCCGGCCGAGTAACTAACAACACGGGGCATTGTTATCCATTCTCATACACGCCATGTCCTCCTAGATTACGCTGTGTAGTGTGAGCGGTTTAACCGGCCGTGTGTCTAACAACACTAGTCGGTGAGGTTCGTCTAGTACACATAGTGTTTGGCACTAACATGCTTTGTAGTATCGTTCTAAGGAGAACCATGTGGCTTAACTGTGTATAAGGTCTCTGACAGGGGAAGATGATTCAAGTACAAGTTGTGTGTTAGGTTAACACACCTTGTGTATGGGGTCTTACATGACCATTTCTGGTAGGATTACATGCCCATGTGAATGGCTAAAGGGAACATGCCATGTAGGGGTTATACACGCCGTGTAGTCATGTTTTGGAAAAACATGAATGCTTTCTTTCTCCTATTCCCTTCCTACATTTTCAGTTTTTAGTCCTTGATAATCATGATCTAAGGTGTGCGTATGATTTTGCGGAGTCTTGACACCGATACATCCTCTATTTGTATTCCAGTTTCACGGTAGTGATCAGACACTAGATATGGATGATTAGGGACTACCTGTAGATCCTCATATTGTTCCGGTCTTGGAAACAACTATTATTCTCGGCACAGGTGTTGATACATAGTTCAGGGAAGGCTTTATGAGGATGATGCAGACCATTCAGGGAGAACCGCCTCCTGCCCTGTCAATGGAAAAATTGACACGGGTCTTTCAGCAGCACCATACTCCCATTTTCTCAGAGGATGGAAGACCACAGGCTGGATAGTCATGGCAGGAAGACATGTTGACATCCTTCGAGAATCTGGAGATACCTATAGAGAGGAGGGTGAATCTCGTTACATATATACTTCTGGATTGCACCAAATATGGTGGGATGTGATCTCACAGGCGGGACATCAGCAGGTTATGGCTTGGGAAGAGTTCCAGCATATCTTCTATGACTACTTCTATCCAGATACATTTGAGGGCCGATCGAGCCTGAGAGTTTTTGAGTCTGGATCTGGGTACTCTTTCGGTTATGGAGTATTCTTCTTTCTTTACCAAAATGTAGCATTTCACGCCTACTATAGGAGGTAATCAGTTATTGTTAGTAAGGTAGTTTGAGGATTGTCCGAGGAACGTCATCCGATCATAGGTGAACATCATCAGGTTTACTTCTATCACTTATATAATCAACCAGGCACTGATTATAGATCACAATTGGATGGATTCAAGTGTTGTGATCTAGGGCTGTTCGACATCTGGAGATAGTATCTCTCCTGCTGATAGCACGAAGCGCCGTAGGGAATCTACACACGGAGATCCAAGGAGGTGGGAGATATCTTCAGGTAGCCATGTTGTGTTCTACCAGTGCAGAAAGAGAAGGAATACGAGGCCACACTACCGAGATACCTAGTGGAGTGCCGATCTTGTGGAAAGATGGGTTATCATTAGGGATTCTATAAGATCTTCCCAACATTATCTGGTGATAGGGGTTCTTCTCTGAATGATCGTTCAGGATCATCAATAACAGTTTCACACCAGTCTGGGAAATGGAGGTCTTCTAACCGTTTAGGCCAAGGTGGAGGTCATGGATGTGGTAGCCAGTCACCCAGTTTTTAGCGACAATAGGGTGGATCAGCTCAGGGGGGCCAGACAGGGTCATAGGTCTGTTGTTCATGTCAGTAGATCAGACCCAACAGGAGAAATATCTGAGACCCTCTATAGTGAGGGGTAGGATCTTAGTAGCTAAAGTTTTAGCTTCTTCCCTTTTTGATATTGGGGATTCCCATAGATTTATATCTGTTGCGGTTGGGAAGATCCTTGGGCTCTGCATCTTTTCTTTTGTTGATATCTTGACACTAGTCACACCGTTGGGGACTAGAACAGCGAGTGTATGTCAGTTCAAGGAGTTCCCTCTATAGGATTGTGGGTGTCACTTTTTATGGGGCCTCTATTTCCTAGAGATGATAGGCTAAGATTTCATTATTGGAATGGACTGACTAGTTCCTTTCCAGACAGTTGTTGACTGTTATCACTTCCGGGTGAGTTTCATATCACTAGAGGGTGGATCTTCACTTCATAAGGGTGAATAAGATGTCCAGGGGAGGATAGTGGGTCTCAAGCATCATGTGTTAGGAGGAGTTATAGCCCAGATTTCTAGTCTAAATCCGAAGGACCAGAGGATTTGATAGGTAGAATTTCCTACAGTTTTGATCGTTTTAGAGATGTCTTTCTAGAATACTTATTAGGTTTGCCTCCGGAGCATGGGGTAGACTTCTCAATTGTGCATGTGCCAGGAGTGGCACTGGTTTCCATTCCTCCTTGTAGGATGGCTACACCAGAGTTACATGAGCACAAGAAGCAGTTGGAGGAGTATTAGGAAAAGGGTTTCATCCAACCTAGTACTTCTCCTTGGGGTTCGGTTGTCCTTTTTGCAAAGAAGGCAGATGGTACACTCAGGCTTTATGTGGATTATCAGAATTTGAAACAGTTGATGGTCAAGAACCGACATCCATTACCGAGGATTGATGATCTCTTTGATCAGCTTCGAGGAGACCATGTGTTATCAAATATTTACTTGAGTTCTGGTTACCATCCGTTGCGCATTTGACCATTAAATATACCTATTAAAGCCTTTTTGATAAGGTATAATCTATATGAGTATATTCTTATGCCGTTTGGGCTCACGAACGTGCCTATAGTTTTCATGGAACTGATGAACAGAGAGTTCCATCCATGCTTGGATTCCATCATGGTGGATTTTATGGATGATATCTTGGTGTATTATCATACTCAACACGACCATGACACACATATTGAGATCGTTTTTTGTACATTGAGAGAGAATCAGTTATATGCTACGATCTCAAAATGACAATTTTGGATGTTTCAGATTCACTTCTTGGGTCATGTTATCTCCGAGATAGGAGTATCAGTAGACCTAGAAAATGTGAGAGCAGTAGTTTTCTTGGAGCAGCCGAAGAACGTCTTTGAGGTACTGAGCTTTCTAGGGATGCATGGATACTACATATGCTTCGTTCAGGACATTTCATGCTTAGCAGCATCACTGGCGGGTCTGACTAAAAAAGGTGTAAAGTTTTTGTGGTCAGATTCTTGGGAGTCAGTCTTTCAGTATCTGAAAGGGAGGTTGACATCAGCACTGATACTAGTGTTTCTAGATCCGGGAAAGAGCTATACTATGTACTGTGATGCTCCAGGTATCGGGCTGGGTGATGTGCTTATGCAGGGAGAAGGAGTCGTTGCATACGGGTCTCAGCAGCTGCGACCACATGAGCAGAATTACCCGACACACGTTCTCAAGTTGGATACTATTTTTCATTCCTTACGCTGTTGGAGACATTACCTTCGGGAATAGAATTTTGTAGTTTTCACCGACCAAAAGAGTCTCAAGTACATCTTTACTCAGTGTGATCTAAATTTGAGACAGTGAAGGTGGGTTGAGTACCTTCAGTATTTTGACTTTGAGTGTGCCTATATGCCTGGGAAAGGCAACACAGTGGCTGGTGCATTGAGAAGAAGGAGCCAGATATAGGTAGCTCAGGAGGCCAGTAGTGAGTGGCAGCTTATGGCTATTTTCTATGAGATGCATTTGGAGGTGTATGACAGACAGGGGAAGATGTTTCAATCTTCTGTAGCTGTTACCTCTACCCTTCTTGATCGAGTGAGAATGAGGAAAATATAAGACTCAGAAGGCCTGGTCTTATGGGAGACTGTGTCAGGAGAGGACCCTTTTACTGGATGGACCATAAGCGAGGATGAAATATAGCGTTTCCAGGGGTACGTATGGGTGCCAGTAGACATATGCGAGGCGATGATGCAGGACTTTCATTCCTCAGTTTGGGCAGTTCATCCTGATGTCACCAATATGTATCGTGATATCACCATCAGTATTGGTGGCTAGGTATGAAGATAAGAGTTTTTAGTTTTTTCATGAGGTGTTCCACCTGTTCGCAGGTGAAGGTAGAGCATCAGCGACCAATAGGGATTTTAAAATAGTTACCCATTCCCTAGTGGAAGTGGAATGATGTCTCGATGGATTTTGGGATAGGTTTACCAAGGTCTCCTCGAGGGAGTGATTCTATTTTGGTTGTCATTGACAGACACATGAAGGTATCTCAATTCTTACTGATCAAGGATACCTTCAGAGTCGATGAGTTGGGATGATTCTACATCTATGAGATTGTGCGCTTACATGGAGTTCCACAATCCATTTTTTCAGATAGAGATGCACGTTTTACCTCTCAGGTCTGGAAGGGGCTTCATAAGGCTTTGGGTACACAAGTACTTTTGAGTACAGCTTACCACCCCCAGACTGATGGCCAATCTGACCGTACAATACAGGTGCTTGAGGACATGCTTCAAGGATGTATTCTAGATGTTGGATGTTCTTGGTAGAATCACCTACCTCTTGGGGAGTTTTCCTAAACCAATTGTCTTCAAGAAACAATTCAAATGGCATGTTATGAGGCTTTGTACAGTTGGATTTGCCGATCACCCTTATGTTGGCTGGAGGCGGGAGAGGTAACTTTGCTGGGACCTCGTCTTGTTCAAGAGACCTCAGAGCAGATAGAGTTGATTCAGAAGAGGATGACTACTGCACAGTCTTGACATAAGTCTTATGCTGATCAATGGAGATGACCTATGGAGTTCGAGGTCGAGGATCTAGTTTTTGTACATGTCACACCGAGGTTGGAACACAAGAGGATTGTGAGACTAGGTAAGATTTCGTCGATGTACGTAGGGCCATTTGAATTGTTGGAGAGAGTTGCGCAAGTTTCCTATTGGTTGTGGTTTCCTTAGAGGTATCGGGCTATGTACGACATTTTCTACGTTTCTCAGCTTCGATGTTACCTCTCAAACCTGTCTCAAGTTTTAAAATCCAAGGAGGTTGAGTTGGAAGTGGATGAACCTTTTGAGTAGCATTATATCTGGATTTTTGATCTAAGTATGAAGGTTATCTGTGGTCGGTTTTTCCCTATGGTAAGAGTTATATGACAACACAGTTGAGTACAGGATGAGACATGGGAGAGGGAGGCTGATGTACGAGCAGAGTGGCCAGATCTATTCGAGGTTGCCTCTTCTACTCCGCCTTGCTAGGGAAATTCAGGGATAAATATTTTTAAGGGTAGAAGTTTGAAAGAACCCAGATCTTTTTTTCAGGTATTTTTTCTTTCTTCTGGTCGATTTTGAGGAAAAGGGGAATTTTTGGAAATTACTAAACTACACGCCGTGTACTTTAAGAGTATCCGCCGTGTATTGGGTCACCGTAGGAGGTCGTGTGCTGGTCGTGTGATGGCCACACACATGACCATGTGGGGCTGACCTGGAGGCCACCTAAAGAGGATTATGCAAATATAAAGTACACATAGTGTACTTCCAAAGTACACATCATGTATTTTATTTTTTTCATTAAATGAACTTGGGTTGTGTCTAATCGCCAAAAACACATTCTTCTCGACCTAGTTCATCTGAGATCTCCCGTACAGATGTGATCTTCCTCCGAGCCCTCAACCGAGAACTCAATCTCTGATTCGATCGCTGTCGATTGCGTTGGGATCACCTCAGTAAGATCTCTCTTCTGCTTCAGCTTCATTTCCAAATTCCTCCTCCTTCTCAAGTTATATTCTGTTGAAAGTTTTAGATATTTTTGTAGATTATTGGTGTTATAAGGTGATTCAAGCCCTGATACTCAAGTACATTGATATTACAATGCTGAGGTAGGAGGTTTGTACTATTCTGTTGAAAGTCTTTGAGTTATATGTGAAAAATAGCCAATACCCTTGAATGGGTTATTGGGAATTTACTGTTTCAACCCTATTGTTTGCCTGCTATGCTTGTATGCTTGGGTAGAAGTTAATTGAATATGAATAGGGTCATTTTCTATTCTTTGGAAGTGTTTTCCAATGCATGATTTTCTATTTTGATAGTTGGGTCTAGATTTACTATTAAGCTACTGTTTACCTTCCAAGCCTAGTATATTAGGATGTGGTGTTTGTATCCTTACATGTTGTTATGCTGTAGACTGCTAGACAAGTATTTCATGAGGTTTACTTTGGATGATACACATTGCTATACCTGCTTCACTTACATAGGTCCGTAAGAACCTAGTGTAGTAGACCATAGTGAGAATGGATGTAAGGGCATCTCCAAAGTGTCTTTTTTTACTTATGATGTGAGACAACATGGGTAATTGACGTAAGTGATTCCTTAAAGTGTCTATAGTTCTTTAACACGTGCCATAGAGGGAATGTGACATATTTTCTTCCCTAGAGCACATTTATTTACAGATATTAGACTATATGAGGGATTAACAGTGAGTTCTTCGTCAGAGAGTCTATGAATATGTTGAACCAGAGGGATTATACTGAGTATAATGCCTAGTGGGTTTCTTGTGTCGCTTGGTAGGACCAGAGGGGATAGACTGTGAGTAATTCCCAGAGGGTTAAATTTTGTGCTTAGCTGCTTGATTGTGTTTATAGGTAGAACAAGAGGGGATACGCTTTGAGTGCTTCCCAGAGGGTTACCTGTTTGTGATTACCTATTTTTGATTACCTATTTTGATTAGCTGTTTCTTGATTTATGTAATGGTATGCATTGAAACTGTGGATTGCTTACTGATGAGTACTAACTTGTTTACTACTTTCTGTACTTATTACCTATCATATATTCACTGACTGTTAGGAATAGTTCTTGTGATTGTTTCCTGCTGAGATTTAGTCTCACACCCTATTTGGGCCATGCTCTTGGGCCCAAATAGATTATATGGTTGCAGGTATAGATAAAAGAAAGTTCCTTTATACTTCAGGTACTTGATTTTCTATGGAGCTAGAGACCATGAGACCAATTTATGCCTTTTGATGCTGAAGATTTGTTTACTAAGTTTTATTTGTACTTTGGTTTAGTACTGTTGTAGTCCAGCATTGTGATTTGTTTAGATGCTTTCCTAGACATATGTTTCATGCATCATTCATATATATACATGTGGTCCAATTTATTATTTCTAGTCTTCTGCTATTTACTTTTTTATAGATTATTCATGGTTCTGCTATTGCTATTTTTTTTACTTCTATTTTGATACTATGCCAATGAAGGCATAGTTTCCCCACTATCACACCCATGGCCCTCGCTGCAAGTCAGCAGCGTCTAGCATTCGGGGAAATTCTCTTGAGGCCATGTGACCAACCGAGTATGGGGTGCCTCTGGGTGGCTTCCAAACACGGGACGTTACAAGTAATGTCTTGTTTATTTATATTTTCCAAAATTCCTCAGTCATTTTTTAACATATCAAATGTATAGAAATTTCATGCAAAATTTGAGAATAAAATCCATATTTATTATTCCTCATATAAAAATACGAAACAATTAAAATTATATTCATGAAATACCCAAACAATTTTTCATATCCAATGATGATTATAGGCGCACCATTAGTTTTAATCATTCCAATTTATGTATTAATTTAAGGATTAAAGGTTAGTATGTTATATTTCACCTATTTATTATTAATATCATAAATTTAAAATAATATAATACCTCTTAGATAATTTAGAATCATTTCATTCATAGCTAGAATAATTTATAACTACTAAATGATATGACAATCCTACTGAAAATTCAATTTATTTCCATGGAATTTTATTATTATTCAAATTAGAGGTTAAAATATGAGGAAATTTCAAAAAAAAAAATTTAATTAAAAAATATTGATTATGGGGGAATGTGACCATCAATATAAGAACCCAAATTCACTAATCCCTAAATAAAAAAATGATTTGACTAATTTCCTTGATTTAATGACCAAAATTATACATTTATATTCAATATTTAACAAATAAAATATCATTGTTTCCAACTGAAATTGGTCTTTACATATATATTATGTAACACAACAATCCTTACTTTAATTATTTTTAAACTAATGAGTATTAATTTCAAAAAAATATTTTTACATTAATCATTTTATTTTAATTTTTTATATAAAATTGAATCAACACATACAAAATCTAAAGCATTATATAACCTAAATAATGAGTTTCATTTTAATTTCTATGTTGTTTAATCATATAATTGAATTTTTTAATAGAGAATATATTTTTCTACACAATATTTTATTCCAGTATCAAATAATTTATTCTAATCTTCTCACTAATTTTAAAAAGTGTTTTACTAAGAAAATTAATTATAATCCCGACGAAACACTGGATTAGTGAATTTAATTTCCTTAATATATATTCTGCTACATCCAATGACATTACTACAAAATCTCAGAATTATTTCATTGAATTTAAAATCAATATATCTAGATTAAAGTATTTAACATAATAACACTATGGATGTATTTCCCCTAAACCCCTTCTAAATTCTCAATTGAATTTTCTATAAATTATATTATATGATACATCTAAATATATAGAATACTCAATGAAACTCAAAATAAGAAGAAATATTGATTTTTTTGTCCAATAATATCATTATTTTATATAAATAATTAGAACTAATACATTAATAAATATCATCATATATTAATTTTTTTTTTAAAAAAATATAACAAAATAGTATAATGTGCAATTCACAAAGAAATTTTTTTATGGAATGTCATAAAACATATAAATAATGAACAATGTTATTAACTATATGAACACAAAAAAAATAATAAATCCATGATTCTTAATCACAATCAATGTATTTACTTCTAGAAAATATATCTAAACAATTTCATTCTTGTAGGAAAATTGTAACCATATTTCTTATATTAAGGGTAGTGTCATCAATGAATCAATAGGATTTACCTAATGCTAAAAACCTCTATGAGTGAGTGTGACTAAAGTGAATTCATTTCAAATGTTTATTAATAGTTGATGTTTTTTTTAATAAAATCTAGTATATAGATAAATATATTATATTAAAAAAATGAACTAAAAAGATTCAAAATATTTTTGGATTGAAAAACCATTTTATAAGTGTTTTTACACACTCCCATAATTGACTTTTGATATAGCCCAAACCTTACACCATACTAATGTAATCCAAAAAAATGTGTTTAATCAAACTATTATAGTATAATCAAATTTATATGATGAGGATTTATCTAATTTTAAACAAATGTAATGGCAGATACACATTACAGAATCTCTAGGATCAAGACTTCAATAAAATCAACTAGATATATCCTAAATCAATATATAACTATTATAAAACTACATTACCCAAATCATAAATGACTATTTAAAGGGGATTTATTTGATTACACAATATGTTGGAATCTGTATTCAAAAATATATCAATAAGAGTATCCCACATATATATTCTTTCTAGGGGAATAATTTGATAATGCATCATTATTTTATCATCATTGAAAATAATTTCTCATTTATGAATAACAACTCTTCAAAAAATGGATGGTTCCATTAACACCCAATATATGACATATACCACAGAAATAAGTATCTAAAATGGGTCTATCACATCACATTTTTTCATTCAGTCATAAAAAATAATTAATTTTTTGTTTTTAATATTTGGTTAATATTTTATATCTTTTTATAATTTTACCATTTTAAAATGGCTACAACAATATTTCATGATTTAAATGAAGGATTCACCCCTTGAATGCTTATAAATGATAGTAAAACAGAGGCTTGAATCATGTAAAACTAATTAATGTCGTGGAACACTTTTTATTCCATAAATTAGATTGATAATAAACAATTCATGTAGGGAATCCATAACTTATTTTAGGAATATGTCATCCCAATTGTTTATGTTATGGTTAGTTCATTTTTCCATTAGGTACTTTTGAAAATTTTCTTCACCAATTTTTGAATAAATAAAATCACCTTGAATTCCTAAAATATAGACATTTTTCTCCCTTCCGTAGTGGTTTGATTTCTATAGGGACTCTACCTAGAACATCAAGGATGACCACATAAACTATTTTCTATCATCCTATAATGATGTTTTCCCTATTATTTGGTGTCTTCAAGTCTCCTAAAGGTAATTATATCCTAGGACTTATTGGATCTATAAATTTATAATGGTGGTTTGTGGTTTAAATATTGAATATATAGTCTAAAGGAGATATCATCTATTGTTTTATGGGTTCTCTATGATTTTCCACATTTCCAAGTGTCTTTGTTTTGTGGTTTCAAATAAAGGATTTTTCATAAGAATCTTGTGTGATTTTTTTGAAATGTTGTTTTAAATGAATTGTTTCAATTTCATGAAATGAATTTCAAAATTTGAATATTAATTTGTTCTGAAAATAAATTTATATTCATATGTATCCTTGGTTTTTCGGTTTTTTCATTTCCTTTGATAATGATAGAGTTTTATTAATAAAACAACCCAATTGATATGACCTAAATGATGAAAATTTTGAAAATACATGGGATACTAGATATTAGGTGGGTATTATAGGAAAATAATTTATAGGAAGAATTATTCTAATCCATAATTTTACTTACACTACAACTCTAAATAAAAACCTGTAATATTGGGAGAAAGAAGATTATATTCTACAGTGAGTGCAGACGCCATTGTTTCGTTTTATATGGTTACATGAGGTGTGAGGATTCATGATATACCCAAAAATATTTACCTTAACTCACCTTATCATGGTGATAAATTTAATTAAAAAGGATTTCCATTATGAATTGTTAATTAATTAATGTGTTTGGAATGATTTATATGTATATTCTTTGAAAAAATTTATGAAATGGTTTATTTCCTTGTTATTCATTAAACTATGAAAAACTTTTATTCCTCCTTTTAATTAAAATTATTTTAAAGGGGTTACTTTCCCCTGTTATGTGAGTGATTATAAAAGTATTATCATATACTCCTTTATTTATTTACAATTAGGCTAATTAATTTATTTAATAAACTATTCCAAAGAAACACTTTGTGGGATACTACATGGATATTGAGTTCACACCCTACGTGGGTATATATCTACAACATCATTCATAATATGGGAAAGTTAAAGGAAATTCTTATAGGTGGTGGGTTTTTCAGCTCATTGTGTTTTTGGTATAGTGTTCAAATATTGTTGTGTGATACCACATGTCACATGAAAAAGTATTCTAGTATTTTCATTTATCTCCTATATATATTTCATTATTGAATTTTTTTAACTAATGTTTCATCAATTTTTTTGTCCTAATATTTATTTTGATGATGCTAACTTACTTAGAGATTGGGTTATATATTTTTATATTTTATATTTTATCTTTTCTAATATCTTCTTTTTTATGCCCTATTAATTTTTTTATTTGTTTGTGAAATCATTTCCAAGGTAGTTTTTTAGCTCATGGTTCCTGTCTCTAACTAGTGGGGGAATAGGAATGCTTATTTGGCCTTCCAAAAAGAATGTTCAGGGTGTATTGTGGGAGGAAATACCATAATGGTATATGAAAAATTATGAATAGGGGAATTTTTTGGTCTTTGTAATTTGGGATATATTGGTAAATAAGATTAACAGATGCTGGAAAAAAGGAGAAGGTTGTGAAAAAATTTCAAGGGTAGCTCTCATAAAAGAGGGCCCTGTTTAAATGGGATAACAGTGAATGTGAGTTCATGGGTTATTTTTTTTGAAATTTTTATCAATAATATTAAATTATTTACTGATTTCTAATTTTTATTTTGTGTTTTTAATTACCATTATACCTAGTTGATTTCCATGAAATCCTCATAGGGGTGCTTCAAATATTGTCCCATAGGATATGTTTTTTTGACAAACAATATATTTTTGTGTTTGATGATTAGTGATAAATACCAAGGTAAAACTCTAGTTCCGGCTCAATTTCAAAATTTTAATCCAGAGAAGGATGAGGATAAGAATTGATATGAGGAATTTCTCTACCCAGGACTAGTATCCCTCCAAGTGAGGAATAATCCATAAGAATCAATGGACATGATATATAATATTGGAATTATCATTGACATTATGGAGAAACATAATTATATTAATGTAAAAAATTTAATCATTATTCTTTATATTCCAAATGAATTGTGTTGGGAATTTAATTTTCTGGATGAATCCACATTAGGATTTGGATTGGAGGGGATATACAACCATATTTATATAACAATTTTACCCAAATAGGATGGTCATATTCATGTCTGATGAGTTCCTCACTATTCAAAATGGTAATCAGATAGTGATGGAGTATCCCAACATTTTTTTAGACGTACCATTTTATCACTAGATGTTATGACAGATGAAAAATATAAAGGATCAAAAGTTTCATATGGGCCTATTAGTAGAAATAAATTCCCTATAATTTATATTAAATATTTACACATATGTTATAATACTAGATAGTGAGATAATGAATGAAATATATGATAAAGGCATGTCCAGACTGGTTTCGATTCTTCTTATTTCCATTTGTTATTATAAAGGGCATTACAAAGATAAGAAAAGGTAGAATGCAGTTTTCAATTGATGTGGTAGATTCCCACAAGATTAGACTCATTCTATTCCCCCAACACCAATTATAATATTCTGTGTGACTTGATACCATTGTTGAAACACTATGACTACAAAATTTCATTTCTAAGGATCGATGAATACATTTCATTATTGTACACATATTGGACATCTATAATGCTTCATTCCAGAATTCCATTCCTAGAGAAGTGTTTCAGTTTGTTAAACACCCATAAAAGTATACATATAGAAAAATACATCAATGGTAGTAGGATTTTGGCTATATTATTTCTAGGGAATAAGTAAATCAGATTTTGTGGAACATCAATTTCATACGGTGGAAGATAGTCCAATGGTGGTTAAGGATGTTTTTGTGGCTGATAGATGTTCAAACATCAGTGATTGTTATATAACTACTACGAAAATTTATAAATGTTCCCCTTACTCCTTCATATCAACCAACCATTGGAATCTTTAAAATATCCCTATGTTACTCACACCCTATGTTATGGAGATAAAGAAACCTATCTGAAGAAAAATATAGAATGATATCCAATTCAACTCTTGGAAACATTCAATATTTTTCATTAAACATGCATTGGGATTCATAGTTCTCAATATAAATCAATATTAATATTTACTGAAATGGATTGGATTATTATATATTGAGCATTGACTTATTGTTATCATTGATATATGTGTTTTTCTAACCTGGATGGAAACTATCAAGTGTTTCAAGAATAATGGGATCTTACATGTATTCAAGAAGGACATTATCTATTAGATGTTTTTAAATTGTTATCTTAATTTTTTGTCCATCTTGATGTGTTGTCCTTTAGTTTCTAACTTCCCAAAGTGTTTAAAGGGATTCCTGGGGTATTCCCAGCTGATATTTTCAGACTTCCTCTAGCGAGATAGGTAGTGTTCTAGATTTATTTTATACTAGGAACCCAATTTATATATATAACTTCTTCATATATGGGCCCAATGTAGTTCAAGGAGTTCAACATTCATTTGTAAAATTTATAATATAAGATATTTTTTAATATTAGTCTTTCATTAGGGGCATCACAATTTCTCTTTTTTAAGAAGACCAACAGAACACTTCAATTATTTTTTTAGATTTTGAACATGTTTTTGATCAATATAAAGTATAATTTTACTTGAATTGATGAATTTATTGATCAAATAAAGGCTATAGATGGTTTAAAATTGTTTATATTTGGTCTAGATATTACAAACTCATAATTAATAATTCAGATATGGAAAATACTTCCTTCTGAGGTATGTATAGTCACATTGAATATATTGTGATTCGAATTTTCCTAACTAATTCTCCTAGAGTGTTTATAGATTCAATGAACTTTATATTATTCAAGTACTTGGAATTTTTCATCATGGTATTCATGGTGGATATCATAATTTCTTATAGAATAGATGAATACTACAAGATTGAATAGAGAACTATTCGAGGAACCTTGTGTGATCAATAAATTTATTTTAGACTTTCATAGGACCACTTTGGATGCCATAAGATAAATTATTAGGACATGTGGCCTCCAAAAATATTTTCTTAGTTGACCTCAAAATTTAGAAGCTATAATTTCATGTGAATATTGAAGAAATGTTTTTGAGATGCATATCTTCTAGTTCATGATGGGTATTTCTAATTCTTTATAAAGTAATTATAGAGGTTAGTTTTTTCATTGACAGATCTCACCCATAAGAGACTTGAATTATCTTGTAATTTTAAATTTTTGGATTCATTTGAGGAAATGAAATGGAATTTAACTCCCCATATGTTCTCATATTTCTAGTATATAGATAGGGATATATAGCATTTTATGATGATTTTATCATAATATTGGGGTGTTTTCTTATAAAAGGGATCATGTTGTTGTGTATGAATCTCATATTCCTCGATTGGATGATAAAAGCTACCCAAATCATGTTCTAGAAATTGTTGTAGTTATTCAATCTAATAAAAGATAAAAACATTATGTTTTTAGTAAATTTTCACTGTATATTTTAAAAGTAAGTGTTTTAGATATATCACATGGTAGATAGAATTGATCCTATTATAGAGTAAGAGTTTTAAGTATAATCCATTATTGGATTTCAAAATCACCTACACCCAAGAAAGTGGAATGTTTTTTGAAACTCTCTATATAATCTTTCACATATAGGTGGTGATGAAATCCAATGGTGAATATATCCATAGGGAAAGTTTTTCCAGAATGTACCTTGAAGAAATGGGGAAGGGAATAATGTTTATCTAGGGATTATACACCTTAGCCTATCTCTTCTTGAGTTGATATTCTTGAAAAAGAACATATTTTTAAACTTCAGAGTATCAAGATTTAATTATATAGTTGGGAAACTATCACTAGGTTATTTTTGTCTATATAGGTTATCATTTTCTTCTATAACTTGTGTTTTTTTCCTTCAAAATGAGATAGGTGGTGATGAATTGGTAACATTTCTCATAGTCGTTCGCTCATCCCTAGAAAAACTTTGATATATTTTATTATTAAACCTTAGTTTTTGTGACCAAGATTAAGGAGGAACATAACTGATTTCATATCCCACTGTTACATGTGTGGGCATGTATTGTCTCAAGAATAATCTATAAATATTATTGATTTTGATGCTCATAAATACCCTAGTTTGTCTTACAAATTATTTTATTTTGAGTGTATTTCAGGAAATTTATATTCTTGTCTTGAATTAATATTCAACAATTTTTTTCCAAGAAATATTTGTTAATGTGTTCGGAATTCTCATAAGTGTATTCTGGAAACACTGTTCACCATTTGTCATTTACTGGAAATACTATTCATTCAATACATAAAATAATTTGACCTGTGGATCAAACCTTACATTAATGTTTAAGGATCATCACATATGTTTAATCAACCTTAGGTTTGAAGAAACTTATGGTTAAAGAACATTACGTTTGGATAAGAACCTTACATTTTTTCAAGAAGAAAAAGTATAGTTAATGAACCTTACATAAGTATAGAACATTACAAATGTATGGATCATTAAACTTACTTTTGTAATCAACCTTATGCTCTCAACCTTATTTTTAAGAAAAGTGAACATATGGGTAATCAATGTTATGTTTAGAGAACTATGCTGACATGGATAAACATATGGATCATCACCCCTACATTAGGATGTTAAACCCTATTTTTTTTCTTTTGTCATTTTGTAAAGGAATCATAGTATTGAAATTACAATGCCCTAAATTTGAATTTACATCTTTATCTGAGCTTTTTTCAATATTATTTTCAAAATTTCAGAGTGGTTTGAAGCTTGATTTCGATTGATTCAACGCTTGTTTTAAATGATTTAATGATATTATTATAGTGGATATTTTCTCTCCTATTATTAAATAATGTTATGACTACTCTAAGATATATTTTTTGAATTATAATTAAATCAATTTATCAAGATTCTTTTGTGGATCCAAAACCGTGCTGGAGATTAATTATTATATATCCCTCTTATTATCATCTATAAATCTCTCGGATATATGAATAACTCTTAGATATCTGTGAAAATATTATTTATTGAATTGTTCCTAGAAAATTTTTTATATTACTATAGTGATCAAGCATCTCAGAATCAAAGACTACATTTTGGAGATATACATGTTTAATTATGGAAGCACAATTCTTTTTTTTTTACTCTTCTTAAAATTGAAGATCTCTTGTTCAACTAGATCTCTTCAAATATATTTCAAAATTAATTTACTTCTGAATTAAAAGATCATTCTTTTATCAGTTGCGTGTTGCAGAATCTACGAGATATATCTATTTCTCATCAAACTAAATCATATCGTTCTTGAGTTTCAGCTACTCGTATTCAGTTATGGCGGAGTGTCAGCTTCTCGCACTAAGCTGCGGTTTTATCAGTTCCCTATAAAATAACTCAAAGGAACTATATTAAATGTAATTGTTTGTAAGGGTGACAACTTTATAACCTCAGTTGTGTATTAGTCTTGTGAAACGAGGATCTTAATAGTGAAATTCACCAAAACTGTTGAGTGGTTGATTGGTGGAGTGGACTAGGGGATCTCTGTGCCCCAAACCACTATAATTCATGTTCTTTATTCCCTGTTCATATTCGATGCACATAATCTCATTAAGGAACTTCACCAGCTCTATCTACTATTGATGTGAATTGAATGAATTTTGTTTTTGTAAAACAACCCAATTCACCCACTCTTGTTGAGAGGACCATTTTGGGATAAACATAACACTGAGAGGGGTGGGGGGGGGGTGAATCTGTGTTGGGGAATTTTTAAAAAAATTCCAACATTTACCTCTGTACCTCATGACCTATTAGGATCTTAATTCTCTTATTCTCTTTTCTCTGCCGCATGCAATAATAGAAAGCAGTAAAAATATGCACCCAATATTTTTACAAGGTTCACCACTCAATAAGAGTAGATACATTTGTTCAATGACTAGATATGACTAGTGCATGGATTATCCATCAAAATGTAATATGTTGTTACAATGAAGTGGCTAGGAAAATAATCCTCTAGCCAGTGTGAGTCCTTACACATTATAGAGGGTGGGAAACAATTATCTTCCCTGGACTCGTAATATCCTAGTCCAACTTGCAGCCTCTAGCTGGTTCTTTATACTACCTATAGAGATAGTCTTCTACCTTATTGATAATTTAGGTTGTACTCTTGGTCTTCTTTAGTGCTATTCACTTTATTACTTGCAAAGCAGTAGGCAAGCAATTCTTCCTTATTTCCTTATCTTCTTTTCTAGTGAAACACGAACTGCACTAGACCTACTTCTCTCTTCTTAGATAGAATCACATACATCGATGTGATTATTCAGACATTGAGGATCCGCTCAAATAGAATCATCTGAATTAAACTGCCTTGAATAATTGTTAGCATCCAGTTGGGCATACTCTATTTTTTTTCTTCTCTTCTTTTGCTTTGACACCGTAAAATATGGAATAGTACTGCACTGTCTTAATCTCTTTCTTCAATTATAAATACCAACACAAGAGTGTATTGTTATACAACCTTCTTCCTTCATGAAAATATGTATTTAGTTGCAATTATAGTTCTTCTTCACTTCACAAAGCACAACGAGAATGTTTAACACAAGTCGTGTGAGTGTGGTTCCACTTCTCTTCGTGATACAGAATGGTTCACAGTACTTCCTTCTTCACAAGACACTTCAATAGTGCATAAAACATGTTAAAGGCCTATGGTATCATCAAATTTTCCACACACCCTTCTAGGTGGCTTGCATGTAAAATTTGAACCTTGGGCGTAAAAACAACTTTTGGCATGAAAAATGCATTTCACGCACTCTTTACTTCTCTACCCAGAAGCTGGTAGGAGCTCCCATACACAAAACTGAATATGTGCAAAGACACAAAATTTTTCGCAGATCCTTCTAGGTAGCTAGCGTGTAAAATTCAAACCTTGTGCGAAAAAACCCCTTTTGGTGTGAAAAAATATTTCGTGCAACTCTGATTTTTCACGCAGCACTGGTTTTTCGTGCAGCAAATCACTTTTTCTTGCAGCACTTCACTTTTTTCGCACAACACTCTCTTTTTAGCACAACACTCTCTTTTTTCACATATCAATTGCATTTTCATGCAACACTTTTTCTTTTCGCGCACTACTCTATACTTCAATTTATTCATGTGTCAGATCTTGGTATTTGTCTAAGTATCAAGCCTTAACAAATGAGAGGGGTTCACCTCATATTTATAGGCCTTTTGAACCCTACACGAAAAACACCAATCCATGCGTAAAACTCTTTCAATTCACGTAAAAATTCTTTCACACAAAATCATATTTCGCGCAATGCTCCATTTTTTCGCGCACCTCATGCCTTTACCAATTCTCAAGCTTCAGATCTTGAAACACCTCTTGCACGAAAAACTACATTCCTCTATTTCACAAAACACATTATTTTTCACACATCCTGCTAATATTTCACACATCTTGCACATATTTCGCGCATCCCAAAAAATAGTTAGCCCAAACTTTTTGTTTTTCGCGCAACCCACTAATTTTTCGCGCATCGTGCTACTATATCGCGCAACCTTTATTTTTTCGCGCACTCTGCCCAATTTTTCGCGCACTGCATGCCTTTTCCATTTTTCAATGTTCCAACCTTGAATCATGCCTTGCACACAAAAATCTAAACCATCTTTAATATTGTGCGCTACATCCATTTCCAAAAACGTATTTCTTTATCTCCCGATTTTTAGGGCCTAAAATTTGGAAAACACTAGAAAATGACGCCACCTTGAACTGTTCTTTTGTGCCACCTCTAGATTGTCCGTTCCTTTGTCATTTCTCACTTTACTACTTCCCATAACCATTCTTCATCTTTCATCATGAACTCCACTATCATGATATATATCCTTTGATAGACCAGATTTGGCATCGTCAGAATTAAAATGAAATGTACAGAAACTTCCCTATCTTCCAGAAGCATCACTCCTTCCAATATAAACTATATATTACTGGCATCATCCATTCTCCCCCTTTCCTTCATAAGGATTGCGTCACATTTTCTCCTGACTTATGATATTTATGAAATACATATCATCAATGCATCGTCTAGTTTGATCACCATTCTTCATTATTGTAGACAATGTATCACCTTTGATACATGTGCTTTGATCTTAGGATCAACTCAACAATCATCTAAATCTGCTTCATAGGGAATCTCCCAAGTATGAAATTCAATTCTATGATTTCATAACAATTCTCCAGGAACCCTCACTTCATACAATCTCTATTAACTTTGGAGGCCATCGTCGTATCCTTATTCATTTTGACCGACATTGAAAACTGTTGACAATAAATACAATCTTTAGACACAAAGTGGTCCCAACAATCTCCCCCTTTGTATTTTGTTGTCAATACCTTAAAGTCTCCTCAAATTAATGTGTCATTGTCAAAATGGGAATCTTCTCTCTCCCCTTTACTTCTTTCTTTCTCCTAGAGTTTCATTCCATTTCTATCCCCCTTATTGACAAGAAATATAAAGTTCATGGTAGAGATGGTATCATTCCATACTTAAGCAATGTGCCATCAATCATTTCACTCTATGTATACTTGTGAATTTATCGATGTAGAAAACAAGAGGATTTGATTTAGACAACAAAGCTGTCCATTACCCACTGAATATGACACCTCATGAGATGAGAACTCATACACATGTCATCAAGGGTTTGCCACTTTCATTACAGGTTGAAGATATTGAATCTGATAAGAAATAATCAACCTTAAATTCATGCACTGACTTCAAAAAATGGATCAAAAACATTCAATTGAAATTGGTAGGATAAGTGGCCATAGGGAACTTTCACTCTTCTTATGTAATTGATTATCTTTGTTAGTCCCACTTTGTAGAATGATCTTTATTTTGAGTAAAAAAGGATGATATATTTAGAAATAACATACCATTTCCAATGACACGATCTTTAGGCAATCTTTAGAGTAGTTGAATTTAGTACCAACTGAAGTTGATACTTATTGAGATATTGACTCTGGAAGATTCTACATGTGTCTCCCTATAAAGAGAACACTTCTCATCACTGAATATCAGGTTCTCCCCCTGAGATCTTGAATCACCTTCAATTACCTGTATTTAATTAACAAATACAATACAGAAAGATTTAAGGGAATAAGGTGGATCTTCCATGCTTCTTCAATGTGAGTAGGATGGATGAGATGATTTTCTCAACCAAGATGCTCCATTTTCTCTATTCCTCACAGTTTTACATTTGATATTTAATTTTGAATGTGGTTGTGTGGATCTCAATACTTCTTCCATCTCTTTGTATGTGAATCACCATTCTTCAAGAGATTTCCAAGCACTAGAATCTTCCGATGAAACTTTCATCCACTTCATGAATTATTATTGTACTGGAATAAATTCAAAGAACTTTCTCACAGTATGACCAGCCTTATTGCACCTCACACTCATAACTTCATTGTCTTCACGTAGAATCTTTTTTTTTTGAATTTATCACTAGCCTTATCTTGTGCATCTTCCATTTCCCCATTCTGTCCAAATCTTCTGACCAAACCACCAATATATCATTAGGGATTGAGGCATTAAGATTGGGTCTTCTACATGGATTCTTCTGAGTGGATTCTTTCGTAGTAGTTCTTTTGGATGAAACACCATTAACCTTTTTTGGATTTAGAATCTAATGACTTCTCATCTTTACTTATTGAAATCTTCTTGGGAGAATTTTTTTTCACATTATTCTTCTGATTTCTTCCGAAGGATGCTTATTTATTCTTTCCCAGCTTCTGTGGTCTTCTTTTCTTATATGAACATGCACCATTCATATGAACACTCCTATTGCATACATCACAAATGTCAACTAACATTACAAATCTATTTTCAGTATACAGGTGTTTCTGGATCTGTGGATGTTGCTTCTTCTTCTATAGATTTCGCCCCCTTGAGATGGGATTTCTCTGTGCTTTTACATTTAAGGAATTGTACCAACAATCAAGTGCACAATGCCCAAACCTATTGCAGCACCAGCATTGACCAACAATCCATGACTTCTTGTCATCTTCTTGATAAGGTTGCTGAGTCTTCTTATTGGTATGTTTTTCTTTCTGCGGGGATTTATCTTCCAAACTCTTTCCCATATCCACCCTATCCATGGTGGTAGGTTTCATATCAATTTTCTTCATCCAAACATGTTTAGAATTTTTCATCCAACCTGCACTTTTTGTAGAAGAAATTTTAGAAACATTAATACAAGTAGGTATGGACGATACCTTTACTTTATCAGCTACTTGTGATGGATCAACGAGTGAAGTCATGATCTTCTTATCACATTTTGGGGTATTTTGACAGTATTATCCTCCAGTTAACATTGGGTAATAAGAACAACTATTTCCTTCTTTTTTGAAGACTCAATATGTGTCTCCTCAAGATTGGCCAATAGATCTTCCAACTCTAGATATCTCATATTGAGGATGACATTTTGGTCTTCAATCATAGCCATGTTATCTTCAGAAGCCTTCTTCAATATTTCAACTTCATCTTCATGCATCATTACATTGTTTTGTAACAAAGAGTCAAGTTTACTGATCTTCTTGAAGTTATCTTCCAAATATAACATCTTGACTTCATTGCCCCTTTTCAGATCATCTTCATGTGCATGAATCGTCTCTTCCAAATTCTTGTTGACTCCTTCCTTTTCTTCATCATATTTGAGCCACATTGAAGAACTTTCTTCAAATCCCCTCTTTTTTTCTTCAAAGGATCCAACTTGTCTGGAGAGCTTTAGACATTCAACAATTTTCTCTTGTAATACTTTCTCCAAAACATCAGTTTCTTCTTCTAGATGAGTGATATTTTCCTACATACACTGAAATAATCCATAAACCAGGGATGTAATTTCATTAGGAATACCATGCAGAATCATTCTTAATCTATCAACTCATATTTCATGAGATTTTGTAGATTGATCATCACCACTTGTGCTATCATTTTAATCATGAGAATAATTTCCAAATGTACTAATATTTTAATCATGTTCTTGAAATTGTGATGCAAAACTTATGAAGGAAAGGGGGAGAAAGGATGATTCCATTCATATATAGCTTTTATTCTAAGGAGTGATACTGTTGGAAGATAGGGAAGTTTCAGTAATTTAAATTGTAATTCAGACGATACCAAATATGGTCTATCAAAGGATATATATCACGATAGTGGAGTTCATGATGAAAGCTAAAGAATGGTTATGGGAAGCAGTAAAGAGAGAAATGACAAAGGGATGGACAATAAATCCTATGATTTCATAAAAATTCTCCAAGAATCCTTGCTTCATACAATATCCATTAACTTTGGAGGACATCGTCGTATCCTTATTAATTTTGACCGACATTGAAAACTATTGACAACAAATAAAATCTTTAGAAAAAAGTGGTCCCAAAACTTGTGTTATATCTATATTTTTTCCTACCTAACATTTGGTATTCGAGGTTGATATATTGAATAGATCTATAACAAGATAAGGGAATATGATCTATATAAGTGATGGAAGTGGAGAATCTTAAGGAAATAATTCTAATGGTTTTTTCTCCATATTTAAATTTTAAAAATTATGGATGCTGGATGTATCAAATGGTAATATACTTAAAAATTATTTGATTTCGAGTATACTCAATGATTTTTACTCCTTACATAGTTCCTGGAAAACCTAAAACTTGCTCTACTACTATAGAAGATGAGTATGATATGAATTCAAAAGCAATGAATATTATAATTTTCAGCCTTATACGAGATGAACACAACCATGTATCAGAATTCTTAATAGCCTATGAAATGTGGTAGACAATTGTAGTAACCTGTGAAGGTACTGAAAATGATAGACAAATGAAATATGATATAGAAAAATTAATTTTTGATACATTCAGATTGTATGATGGAGAGAGAATCACATATATTAACAGAATACTGACATAAATTGTCAATAATATAACATCTTTAGTAGATCATATCTACTAACATGATTAAGCGTTGAAATTTATATGAGTTCTACCTGCGAAGTGGAATGGAATTTCTGCTACAATCCACTAATCATCACCTGTCAAGAATCTAAAAATGAGAGAATTTATTGGAACATTATTGATGTATGAGGATGAAATGAAAGATGAAGATGAAGATCACAAGGTCCTAGTAAAAAATTATAACATTTCTTTAAAAGATACATCCCAAAAGCAGAACTGATAAATGAAACAAGAAGGAAGATATTTAGACTCATCTAATTCAGAAATTGAGCCATCTCAATTAGCTATAAATTCAGAAAATTATATTGAAAAAAGATTGGATTCACAGGAACATTTAAAAAGGATGAGAAAGACTCAAGGGATGTAAGATGTTATGAATGCAAAAAATGGGTCATATAAGACTTGATTGTTCTCAATTTAAAGGAGGGAAGAGAAAAACAGAAAAAAATATCCGAAGAATGCTGATTATGAGAAAAAATAATATAGAGCTATGAAGGATATATAAAGTGTTTCTAAAGACCTAAACAACTCATCAATCTCTGATTCAGAGATGGATGAATCGAATCTAAAACCTAATAGGTTCTTTATGGATAAAGAAAATAAGTTACAACCCTACTATTAATATGATTCTAATTCTAGATACTCAAATAATAAAATGGCTGCCTACTATACTATGCTAAAAGAAATATATGACTGCCTATTAATGAAATAAAAATCATTAAGGAATATTCATAATTATATTTTAGGATAATGGGATACTTACTTAAACGACATCAAGAGTTAGTTAAGTAATATAGTTCATCTACTATAAACTGTACTGACCATGAAAATATGATTAAAAACAGCAGGATTAAGTAGAAACATTAAAAAGTGATACTCTTATTTTTACAAAAACAAAAAATATAATAAATTAAAATTTTGGTTAAAAATAAATTTAAAGGGAAAAATTCGGTATAGGTAGTAACAGTGAAAAACCCTGATTATACAAAACTATTTTGTTCCTAGCTCCAAGAGAAAGGCTTGTCTACTGTTAGATGTTTTTATTATGGTATTAATGGACATTATGTTAATGACTGATATTTATAAAAACAACAATAATGTGGTATCAGAAATTTCCATTTTTCAAAATATTTATTTAGTTTTAATTATTACATTTTTGATCAAAATATATCTGTTTGGATTCTTAAAACATTGATAGAGAACATTGCTGGACCCAAAGAGATATGGGTACCAAAACTAATTTTTGATTAATCTGTCATTGTAGGTAACAAGCCAAAGAAGAGGAAAAGATAAATGGTATATGGATAGTGTATGTTCAAAACTTATTTGTGGAAATACATAAAATTTCTATAATCTGACTAAAATTGATGGAGGTGAAGTCACCTTCGGTGATAAAGACAATGGAAAAATTATAGGATTCAGAACAGTTGGAGATCCATATACTGTCTCAATTAATTAATTACTCTACGTACAAGAATTGTATCACAATATGATAAGTATCTCTCAAATTTCTGATGGTTGATACTGTGTTTATTTTTCTAATTAATCATGTCCTATTTTTAAATATAATTTTATTAAATTTAGAGCATCCAGAATAGATAATGTCCACACATTGGATTTAAATTCCTTGTGTAAACCGAAAGTGAATTGCATAACTGCTAATGTATGTGAGTCATTGATTTGGAATATAAGACTTGGTCATTATAATTTTTTTATTTACATATGTTATCTAAGAAATAATTAGTTTAATTTTTTCCTAGTCTCAAATTTGATAGTGATAGATTTGGTGATGCATGTAAGATTTACAAGAAACAAAATTATTCATTCTATTATGATAACAATGTTGCTACTTCAAATCCCATGGATCTTATTCATATGGATTTTTTGGACCATATGGAATAGAAAGTTAGGCTAGTAGATTAAATTGATATTCTATATTAGATGATTATTTTAGATTTTCTTGGGAATATTTTCTAAAATTCAAAAATGAAACTTTTTCTGTTTTTTGAATGATTTTTAAAATTTATGAAATTTAAAAATGTTTGAAGATAATTTCTTCAAGAAGTTATCATGGTCAAGAGTTTGAGAGTTATGAATTTAATTATTTTTGCTCAAATATGGGTATTAATCACACCTTCTATGCAATAATAAAACCATAAAAAATCAAATTTCTGAAAGAAGGAATAAGACTATTCAAGAAATGGAAAGACCTATGCTAAATGAATACAGTCTTCCATCCTACTTTTGGGAAGAAGCTATAAGAACGTCATGCTATATTATAAATAGTGTTCTAATTAGACCTATTTTCAAAAAGGATCCTTATGAACTTTGGAATAACATAAATCCTTAGGTAATGTACTTTATGGTTTTTGGATGCAAGGCATATATCTTAAACACCAAAGATAATCTTGGGACGTTTGATCCAAAATTCGATGAAATAATATTCTTAAGATATTCTGCATCTTAAAATTTTATTGAATACATAATAAAATTTCATTGATTTTGGAATATTTAGTTCATTTGAAATTTGATGCAATTGACCCTTTTAATAAAGAGAATGATCAAATAGATGAAGTTGATGAATCTTATAACAACATGCAACTCGATAAATTGTAAAATGATTTTGATAATTTGAATAAAATTCAGTCCAGTTCAGAAGAACATGATACTGATGAACCTAAATGTGATCTTCCTAAACAATCTATAATCCTAAAGAATCTCCCTATAGATAATTTTATAGGGGATCTAGATATAATAATAAAAAATAGAATAAGATTAGGAAATATGGTGGAATTTTCTGATTTTCTTTCACAGTTAGAGCCTATGTCGTTTGAAGAAGCCTTAGAAGATGAAAGTTGGATGTTGGAAATGTAAGAAGTGCTAAATCAATTAAAAATAAACAATGCATGGAAATTAGTGGATAGACCATCAAAATATCAAGTTATAGGAACTAAATGGGTCTATAGGAATAAACAAGATGATAAAGGTATAATAACTAGAATGAAATAAATACTAGTAGGAAAATGGTATAATCAAGAAAAAGGTATAGATTATGATGAAGCCTTTTCTCATGTAGGTAGACTAGAAGCAATTAGAATTCTTTTGGCCTATGCATCTCATGTAAATTTTAAATTATATCAGATGGATGTAAAATTTTCCTTTTTAAACAGATATTTAATGGAGGATGTTTATGTTAAGAAACCTCTGGGTTTTGAAAATTCTCAAAATCTATATTTGGGTTTTAAACATGTTTAATCTCTCTAAGGCCCTAAACAAGCCCGTATAACTTTTTATGAAATATTATTTTCATTTATTTTGGAAAACGGTTTAACTGTTTGTTTGGGAAACCCAACCATCTTTAAGAAAATGGTTTGTTTTAATTTATTATTAGTTTAAATCTATATTGATGATGTTATTTTTGGATCACCAAAAAAAATTGTAATTATTTTTTAGAATTTATTCAAAAATGATTTGAAATGAGCATGATGGGAGAGTTAAATTTATTTTTAGGACTTCAAATTTATCAAAAAGATTATAGAAGTGTATTAATTCAAAGTAAATACATTATAGATTTATTGAAAATATTTTCTCTAGAAAACAACAAGACATATTCAACTCCCTTGGGTAAAAATATTAAACATGATTAGGAGGAAGCTAGGAAACTAGTGGATTAAAAGTTATATAGAGATATGATTGGATGTTTACTATATATTACTTCTAGAAGACCTGATATTATGTTTTCTATATGTATTTATGCTAGATTTTAATTAAATCCAAATGAATCTCATATTTCTGCTATAAAAAGGATTTTTAGATATTTTAAAATAATAATTTCTCAATATCTTCTTTATCATAAAACTTATGATTCTAATTTATTATCATATTAAGATGAATAATTAGGAGGTTTAATATTAGATAGAAAATGAATTTCAAGAACCTGTCACTTTTTAGGAAAATCATTAGTGTCATTGTCAAGCAAGAAGCAACACTCGGTTTCAGTATCAACAGCCTAATGATAGTATGCATATGGAGGCAGCTGTTGTGTAGATGTTTTGTGGATAAAAACACCAAAATGGAATTTGGACAAAATTTTAATAAAATAACTATTTTATGTGATAACAAAAGTGCAATAAACATTTTCAAAAATATAGTAAGTCATTCTACAACTAAGAATATTTCTATTAGACATCATTTTCTATGAGATCATCTTCTTAGAAAGGATATATCTTAAGAATTTGTTAACAATAAATATTAGTTAGCTTATATTTCTACTAAACCACTACACACTACTTGTTTTGATTTTTTTAAGGGGGGGGGGGGGTTAGGATTATTTAATTTTTAAATAAATTTTTTCCTCTTTTATTTTATTTTATTTTATATTATTTTAGGATTAATTTAATTATGTTTATTTAATTTAATTTTCTTTTTTTTAATATTATGGTATTTCAGTTAATCTATTTTATCTTAAATTTAATTATGACATGTTAGTATTAATTGTTTAGTCAAAATTACTATGCGACACGAGAAACGAGGACATGTGTCATCTGTTAGAAACCCTTTATATTCGAAACCCTTTGTTTACCCAAAAAATCACTTCACCTAACCCTCAGGGTCTATTCATCCTTCCAAACTCTAAAAACTGAAAACCTCTTATTTTCAAATCCTCAGAAATGAAGAAAACCAAGAGAGTAGAATAAAGATAAGCAAGAAACCCAAAACAACAAAGTGTTATAGGAAGAAAAATTCTTCAGGGAAAAGTGGTGAATCCTGAATGGTTATATCAGATTAATATACTATTGAAACAATAATTGGATTTCAAATACTCAAGACATTTTTGAATGAAATCAATATAGAATTTATTTATGAGGTATAGGTGTACTATTTTTATAATAGGGTGTAGTTTATTTTCGGAGGTTTATAATATATGATTATTTATAGTATCAGAAGATAGGGATTTCTCTATTTTTCTATTGAGGTTGAAAAAATTTTGAACTCCAAACAAGAAGGATTTTTATCTTTCAATCTTAAATCGATTGGTGATAAGGAACATTCTTATAAAGACATCATGTATTTTATTTTCAACTAAACACAAATCAGAAATATGTTTGTTAAGGATTTAAAAGCTGATGATAAAATTATGCTGAATTTTATTCCTACAGGAATAACGCCAAGGATGGATGAGATGGAGAAAATTGTTCACCTAGAAAAATATATCATGTTTATTTTTATAAGTGATATAAAATTAAATTTTTTTATGTTTATTTTGATATCTTCATTACTGTTGTTCACCAGATGCAATAATGAAATTTTATTCATATGGACAGATCATTTCAAGGATTTCATTTCAGAAGGACATGATCATACTAGTTTATGAAAGAGTCAAATGTCATCATAGTATGGTTCTGAATGCTGGAACCTTAATAAAACAATGATTTTTTCTAGAGCACTGTAAAAGGAATGAGTTTTCTTATTAGAGATATGGAAGAACAATTCTCAGGGTATTTTTAATAGGGGGAGAAAGCAGGTGTTCAAAAGGAAGGTGTAATTGAATTGCAAAGAAATGCAATTTATCAACTGACACAGAGGAGGCATAGATTTAACATATAATAAGAGGAATAATAGATTCAATACTGACTTATTATGAAACCAATAAAAAAATGATCCTCAACATGAAGAAAAAAATGTTGGCCTCTATAGAAGAAACATGCTCTGGTCATTTAGAAGAAACGTTATTAAAGAGTAAATTCATGTAGAGAGTCAAGATTAAGATCTTTCTATAGTTCCTATGGTGTATGGATAGGTACAAGATATAAATCTAGTAGAAAAAGTTCAAGGAAATTATACTCACAGTGAAAATTTTCAGTCCATATTTTTTCAAGAATGAATTATAAAAATTTGACAATTAATTTTAGATCAGACTCTGGGACAGACAGATCATATTTTTGGTTATCAGATTGAATTTTTAGAAAATCAGTCTTTTTATGTGAAGAATCATTAATGAAAATAGAGGTAAATATTTTTCCTACTGAGGATGAAGATCAGTGTATGAATTCATATGAGTGGACATCTTATTCTGTATCTCCTCAAGTTGAAGAAATTGTGATTAAATTCAACAAGTCTTAGGAAGAGAATGCCACACTATAGTAAGAGCATGAATTTTCAAAGAAAAAGATTCAGGAATGTAATGATAATACTATTTCCAGAAGTTATTTTGATTCCTATACAAGAGACATGTCAAATTAGATTGGGAAGATTAGATCTGAAGATCTTTTGAAAATAGATTTGGCATATTTAAAGTGGTACTTGGGGAGTCAGTTTGAATAAGTAAAAGGTTTAGTGCATCCGGAATGTACATATTCTCTTACCTATGCTACAAGTCCATATTTTATTATAATATTTTAGGCTATTTCATCTTCTATGGAAGACATGAATGCTAATCTTCAAGACCTGCAATGCAACAGTTCTCCTCTATGAGTTTTATTGGACAATCCAAAATTCCACATTGATCAGTCAACTCAAGGAGAGCCTAGAATTCGATTGACATTGAGTTAGTTTATAGAAAAGTTGTAGTTGTTCTGAAGAAATTAAAAATTATTCATGAGTTTATTAAGTTCAACAGAGTGGAGAATTTTCATGTCAATAATGATTCCAGGATGTTGATAATTCAGCTAGGAGACAGTTTGATGAAGAATATAAGATTTCAAATAGGTGATCTGGAACAGATTTTTGAAGCCTTCAAAAATTAAAACTAAGCCAATACTTATCATTTTTTAATCCTACATTGAACCATGATAATGATTGTTTTCATTTCATATTCACAATATTTATTGTATCAATTTTTTATTGATCAATGAACTTGTTTGTTGTCTATATGTTACATTTTATTTTTTATCTGCATTTATATTTTTGTTTGTTAGAGAAAATACAATTATATTTATTCATTATAGTTAATTATAACATTCACCTATCATTCTGTTCAATATTAAATGTGTTTTAATATATTTCTATACATTCCTTTTGATGTCACAAAAAGGGAGAGAAATTTAGTTTATCACAAAAATTAATATTTATCATAAATATTTCATTTAAATTTACCTTTGGGGAGGAATATAAATATTTCTTCTTTATCAAAATAATTCTTTAAAATCAAAATTAGTTTCTTTTAATGTTTACAAAATTATTAATTATATTTCTAAAATTATTGTTTTAATTTAGGGGATTTTTTATCATTAATAAGGGGGAGATTGTTTGGCATGTATTTTTTCAACAATATTCTATAAATATTATTGATTTTGATGCTCCCAAATACCCTTTTTTTGTTTTAGTAATGATTTTATTTTTTTAGTGTATTTCAAGAAATTTATATTCTTATTGTGAAATAATATTCAATTATTTATTTGTGAGAAATATTCGTTAATTTGTTCGCAATGCTCTTAAGTATATTCTAGAATCATTGTTAAATGTTTTTCATTTAATGGAAATATTATTGATTCAATATGTCGAAAAAAGTAATGTTTAGAACAAACCTTACGTTTATGTTTAAGGATCAAAATGTATGGTTAATCAACCTTATTTCGGAAGAAACGTAAGGTTAAGGAAAATTACATATGGATAAGAACCTTATGTTTGTTAGAAAGAAAAATTATGGTTTAAGAACCCTATATATGTATGGAACTTTAAAAAAATTATGGACCATCAACCTTAATTTTGTAATCCACATTACGTTTTCAACTATACGTTTGGGAAAAGTGATTGTACGGATAATCAATGTTATGTTTAAAGATCTATGATGATGTGAATAAACGTATGGATCATTAGCCCCCACATTATGAAGTTAAACCCTTTGTTTTCTGTTTTTTTGTTTTGTGTAGGAACCTTACGTTTGACTTTTCAAAGTCAGAAATTTGAATTTATGTCTTTATCGGAGATTTTTTCAGTAGTCTTTACGGAATGAGAGGGCTGTTTAAGATCGATTTTGACTGATTCAAAGCTTGTTTTAAATGATTGAAAGAGCCATTTACAATGGATATTTTCTCTCTTGTTGTTAAGGGATGTTATGACTACTATGAGCTGTATATTTTAAATTTTAATTCACTCGATTTATCAGGAATCTTTTGCAGATTTGAAACTATGCTGGAGATTTATCATTATATATCTCTCTGAGTATCATATGTAAAACTCTCGGATCTATTAATATCTCTTAGATATCTATGAAAATATTATTTGTTGTATTATTCCTATGAAAATTGTTTATAGTAATATAGTGACCAAGCATATCATAATCAAGGACAACATTTTGGAGATATACATGTTTAATTATGGAAATGCGATGCTCTGTTTTTTATTGTTCTAAAAAACAAAGATCTATTATCTAACTAGATCCCTAAAAATATATTTCAATGCTTATTTTATTACGAATTCAAAGATCCTTCTTTTATCAGTAGTTTGCTGCTGCAACTGCGAGCTATATCTATTTCTCATCAAAATACATCTTATCTATGTTGATTCATGGCTGCTCGTATTCTGTCGTGGTAGAGTGTCAGCTTATCACACTATGTTGTGGTTTAATCAGTTCCCTCAAAATGAACCAGAAGGAAATGTTTTATAAGCCTTTTTTTATTAGGGTTACAACTGCTCGCACTCATTTGTGGATCGATCTTATGATATGAGGACCTTAATAGTAAAATTCACTAAGCCAACTGAGAGGGTGATTGGTGGAGTAGACTAAGGGATCTTCATTCCCCTAACCACTACAAAATTCTATTCTATGTTCTCTATTAATATCTGCATCATATAATATCATTCAAAAAATTTTCTAGCTCTATCTAATATTGATTTGAATCAAAAAAATTGTGATTTTTTTAAAAGAACACAATTCACACCCCTCTTGTGTTATAACTATATTCTTTCCAACCAAAAAATATTTTCCATCAGAGCAAGGTTATCCCTGAAACTTCTTCATGTTTACATTAGCTACTATTTTTACCAATATGGACATGGGATGTGGTTTTTATAGATTTCATCCTTGGAATACCTTAGAATCAACAAGGATGGAATTTATTATGGGTGGTTAATGAAGTATTTACTATGTAGGCACAATTTATTCTAATCTTGTATAACAATAAGGTTGAAAACATATGAATGAATTATATGAAATATTTATGGAGGTTTTGGTGGGTACTTCTGTATATAATTTTTGATTCTTATCCCTAAAATACCTCGTTGATTTGGAAAGGCTACTATATAATCATGGGTATCCATATTAAGATGTTCACAACCAACCATACTCATACATATGGTCATGCTGAGTGAGGAATTTAGATTCTTGAAGACATGATCTTTTATTATTTGAAAAATGTTGTATGTGATGATTCCAACTCAGATATCCTCTCATATTAGTACCCGACCCATACTATCGGATACATGATGGGAATTTCTCATCCCTATATGTTGGAGATATGAACCTGGGATTCAAAAAAAAATGGAATAACATTCTCCCACAAAAAGAAAACATCATGAAACACACAAACAAACACATACGCACACACACAGACACACACCTGACATGAAGATATAGAGGAACAATTAAATAATGAATATATTCCATTAAAAAATGAAAATAGTAGAAGATATACAACTCAAAAGTATGTAAACAATATCCAAGATACATGTTTAGAAACAATGAAAAAATAAAACTAATATACATTATCTATTTGATAGCATGTCCAAACTCCCACAATATTACCCCTATCTACCAAGACACAGCTGATAGAATCTTCTCTACCTCACTGTAGTGCCATGCCATTCCCTATATCAAATGACTAACAATGTTCTGTGCACTGGTGAAGGGCTGAACAGAGTGTCAGATAAGGAAGATTAGTAGAATACGACCTAGGTATTCCATATTACGTCACTATAAAAAAAATACCATGAATAGATATAATGAAAACTAGTCATCATACAAAGTTACATTATTTTATATATCAAATTATAGGCAAATAATGTCCCTTATTTCGACAATTCCAGATAAATATGGTAAAATAGATTCAAATCAAATCACAAATATCAAATCATTCATACCAAATAAATTTTACCATATCATATCAAATTCAATAAAAACTATAATTACATATAACACCAATCCAAAGATCACTACATGTTAGAAAATTAGACTACTCATACAATAATCAATGACTAGTAATAACTCATGACCCTATACATAGGACTAAGGAAGAGAGGAAAATTCTATGAGTGAACCCCCCATCAATGTCGATCGATTCCCATGAACAACAAGCCTAGGGAGAAGAGGAAAACCCAAAGAGTGAATCCCCAAAAATAAATAGAATATGGTCATAATATGCTCTTTCCACCTATATACACAAGTCTCCCCTTATGTTATATTTTCCAGACCATTTCTACAAAATAATACCATGAAAACCATATCATTAATCAGTTTCAAAATTGACTAAAAATATATTTTCATTTATCAAAATATAGGGAAAACCATAATTCCACAGAGACCCATTTCCATGGATTCACAAATAAATCATGGTAATTATTTTATTAAACAATTTAACAAACTACATTAATATAGTCTATAAAACATAGGATAGAAAGAGATCCAAATATGTAAAAATCTGGTCACATACACCCTAAACAGAATCCACTACTACCAAGAGAAATAAAAAACACATGAAAAACAATAGTGACATGAGGATCAATCATTTAATATCCTAATCAATTCAATAATAAAAATTTCTACAGGAGAGGAAAGATCACAACATACCTTAAATAAAGTCACATGCCACACCACAACCAAAAAGAATGTTAACCATTAGAGGAAAGTCACACAACATATTGATAATGGATCATGAAGATTATCATGATAGATAAGTAAGTGTATAAACAATGGGAAATGATGACATCATGATCAATGGGAATAATGAAGAAGAAAGATCACATATCTAGATAGAAACAATGCAATAAAAAAACATCAATCACTAAAAAAATCAAGAAGGAGAAAAGATACCCAAAAGAACCTAGGAGAGATCATACAACTAAGAGGAAATTCCAATGGTCAAATAAATAACCAATCACCCACTAAATAACGTAAATATTACATAATCCAAAACCCCCATGATGTAAAAACATTTCGCTATGAGAATTTATTAATTAAGAAAATATACTAAAAAACATGTCACATCAGATTAAATATCATAATTTTAAAATTTAATGACATGAAACATAATCACGATGTTTAATGTATCCATTCCCTAAACCAAATTAATGCTATTTTCCTGATATAATTTTCTTGTCATATAAAATTTCTATATTATGTAAAATCCAGCCAAAATAAAATAGAATATATTCTACACTAAACCCAAACCATTTTTGATGTAAAAAAACATTAATTAAACATTGAAAATCCTCTAACACATTTATACCCACATTCCATTAATTCAAACAATCATATCTCCGTAAACTAAAGGTCATTTTATCCAAAATACTCTCCATCCATGATATTCAAAAAATGATCCCAAATAAATGGAACGTGAAAAGAGTGATGTTAAATACCATATATGAGGTGATAATATTTTTAAAATTCCCAACCATAATAACTTTCATCCCTGAGAATTATTGTGGATGAATGTAGTCTGGAAATTAGTTTGGCCACTACTTTCTCATCAATGACTCATGTTCCCATGAATTTTGTGAATATGATTTGTGCCTCAACAACACTTTAATTGACAAAATTCACATCCCTTGTATGGATTTCACCAGAGAGTGAATGATCTCCACTTTCTACTCCATAATAGAGTTTTTTGAATAAAACTGAATCTCTTCCCAAAATAATATGTGGGAGGGATCGTGATGGTATTTTCCTGAGTTGGGATATATGAAGAACATCAATAATACCCATCAACTAAAATATAAATTATAACCAATATGAATCATTACCAGGCAGCCTCGTGACCTAAAATGGTTCAAAATATCTTGAAACGAACCTACCATATGTTCCAAGATTTCGGTGACCCAACTAAAGAGAAAAAATAAAGAAAACCCTGTCACCTATGGAATGATTCAATGAAAGATACTAATGATATTAATTAAATTTCTTATGACTCTAAGCTATAACCAAGCACTATTATATGTCTTGAATCTTCACTATTTCTTCTTAAATGAGACTTACTCCCACCAAAGAGACCTCCTCCACCTCTTTAAAAAATATTGGTGATCTTCACAGGCCACCATTAAAACACCTCAAAGGGAGTTATTCTGGCCATCTATTGATTATTTTTTTATAAGAAAAATCAACCAGTCTAAGATGGATATCCCATGGTCCACAAAAATCAAAGACATAGGAAAGGATAAAATCCACAAGTATCTGAATCAAACACTCCATTTAGCCATATTTCAATCAATGGTAAGATCTATTGAATTAGACATCGGTCCCAATTACCTCATCGAGTCTCCTAAACACCATGAGGTAAACATAAGATATCAAATTGAAACAATGGTAGTGGGAACCCTATGAAAAATCACAACTTCTAGCATATAATGCATAACCATTTCTTTAACATTGGTGGTTTCCATGATCGAAATGAATTGAGATGACTTTTTCAATTATTTAATTACCACTTAGAGAAATAAATCCTTAAGGGATTCTATGGTTATACAAAATAATACATAGACAAAACACCCCATTTAAAAACTGGAACCAAATGAGTTTAGATAAAACCATAAAGTTATAAATTCTCTTCAGTTTTCTATTAGAAAGTATATAAGTAAGAAACATATTTTGCAATGTCACGCTTCAAAACCAACCAACAAAATCATCGTATCCTATAATAATACTTCTTATTTTTTCAAGGATGAACATACGAAGAATAAATATTACATTAAGAAAAATAATATCCTTATATATGCTGAGACGATAGTCTAATCCCCAAAATATAGAATACCTTATGAAGGGAAAGACCAACATGAAGAGTTATCCACACCATATAAGGTATCCTGAATTCCATTGAAATCACTATCCCATTGTGGAATCTAAAAACTACAATCAAGGATAAATGATTTCAACTGAACAATGTTCATAACAATTCTTGAAACATCCTCTAGACAATTGAAGTGAAAATGAGGAAAGAGCCCCATATGGTTTCACTCTTACTTTTATTCCAAAAAACCCTAAAATGGTACAATTATTATAATATTTCATTTAAGAACATTTCCCTTTCATAGGGTATATGTGATAAAAAATTAAAATCCATCATGGTATTTCATCCACCACCACTATCTAAGATTCGTGTCATTATAAGAGAATATATATACCAGACTATTATAGTCTGAAAAGACTATGTACCAACACCAATACATAAGTGAATGATTAAAAATATAGATAATGAAATCATTATTTGGTAAATTATTCTCATGTTGTAGAATCTGGTGAGATCCATAAGCCACTACATTATCCCCATCATAAAAAAACAACCAAAAACAGCACCAGAAGCATCACCGAAAACCATATACCGATAATCTGGATAAGGTAGGAACAAAATTGTAGTTGATGTTATATATTTTTTAACATCATTAAAATAATAATGACACCTTATATCCAATTTAAAATTTACCCCTATCATGGTAGGATCAGTCAATAATGATGACAATTTTGAGAAAACTATGATGAACCATCATTAGTATCTAGCATGAAAAAGGAATATTCAAATCCCAATGATGTTATGTTGATCGTACTAAGAAAAAATATCCTTATACTTATTTGGATCATCTGATAATTTATTAATTGAAATCATGTTCTCCATGAAATTAAATTCAAGGATGCAGAAGGTTTATTTTGAATGATTTTCATTAAAATAGTGATTCATGGGGATTTCCAATACAAAACTCAAATAGTTATTGTGATCGTGCATGAGTCATTAATAAACAAAAATATTATCCACAAGCATTACCAATATTTTGTCGAGGTACTCATTAAATATATGATTTATACAAACCATGAAAGCTGCATGAGAGGTAGTTAAAACAAACTGCATCACCAGATATTCAAAATGGTTGTACATACTCCTAAAATCCATCTTTAATAAATTATAATCCCAAACTCAGAGATGATGATATCTTCCCGAAATAATAATCTTTTAAAACCACATTTCCCACTGTAATTTTTGAAATAAATAATCTACATGAGATAGAGGCTACTAACTATTAACTTTTACCCACTCCAATGACTAATAGTCCACACTCAATCATAGTGATCTGTCTGATTTATTGGAAAAGAGAATAGGGTTTACATAATGGGAAATAATTGAGAGAAGAAAAAAATACCTCCAGAAGATAATCCAATTTAATTTTATATCTCTCATCTCTATTGGTGTTATACGACAAAATGGTATTACAATTAGAGGCATACTTTGAATAAGGTCAGTCATAAACTCTACCTAACTTTCCAGGGGAAGACTAGAGAAATCATCTGGGAAAATGTTAGGATTTTTTTAAATTACAGTGGAAGTATAAAAAATAGAAGAAACACCATTCGGCTAAATAGCTATTATAGCCAAACAATTCACGATCTACAGGCAGGAAGGTCTTTCCTGACCAGACCGTAGATCCCTCTCTCCCTAGAAACCCTAGATCTCCTATGATTCGCCGAAAATGAGACACATTGATAATAAAAATCAACCACATCATGAGGAGATATAAGGAAATTCATACAAATGATGATGTCAAAAAATCAATATTTAGAATGAAGAAAACTCTCACTAACGGTGCATTAGATATTGATAGTGAACAAGAAGGATACTGAAATCCATTCTCTTTCCTATTCTCAAGATGTGTCTCTAACTTCATATAAGTAGACATGAGCTCCATTAGAAGATTAATAATCAATAAATATGAAGAAATAGATTCTAGTCAGAGGAACATGTATCAAATTAATCATTAACTACTAAATTTTTAATAGGTATTGTAGATATCACTATGGTTGGACTCTCATCGACCTCTCTCGGAAACCCATATACTACATGAAGGTGATTCTAAGAGGATGAATGTGGTTGGAGACATATAATCTTTAAATCATATAAATATGTAACATTAGCCTTTGTAGTTGTTGATCCCTGATCATAACAAGACATATTCAATGAAAAATAAAAATAAATATGTCCATAATGCACAAAACTATTTCACATCTTCACAGGTGCAGAAAAAGAATCCTAGGAGTTCCCAACTACACTACAATGGTATCATGTTAGAGCTACACTACTCTCTATAGATTTTGGTTTGTAAGAGTCACACCTATGGGAACCACTTGCACCGCACCTACAATGATCTTTCTGCTTCCTCTTTTTCATTTTCATTCCATTGAAGCATCCACTGGGTTTGATAGAAGGGGAATAATAACCAAAATTTCAGGCTATATTTATCTTCTCTATCATTTACATGTATAATGACTCTGCATAGGTTGAAAGCTTCCAAAAAAATATGCAGAATCTGAAAAACATTTTCAAACCATACAAGTACTTCTAACACTTCATATTATCATTCCTTACCACCTCTAGAAAAAGGGAAACAAACACTATGAATCGATTGGTGTAAAAAACTCAAAATATATCTCCTAATGAAATGAGAGGCACTCTAGTCGATTCCAAATACTCTACGACTCTGAAAAAAACTACTAGAAGAATCGTTTCTTGAAAATATTCTTGTCCAAGCCCACATGCCTATCCACCTATTCCTTGAAGTCCTACTATCTCTAGTTGGGGCCCTCATGTAAGAATAGTAAAAAATTCACTATGATACTCATCATTGTATCCAGGTATTTAATAATCTACTCAATTTTTTCATGCCAGTCCCCCATATATTGAACATCATTCATCCCATTAATAAATGGTGGATCCTCATTAAATTACTCATGATATTGATCATTGTCCCCTTCATCTTATGTTTGTACCTCAAAAGATGTGTTCTATTCTTTCGGTATATATTGGTCGATAGTGTGGACTATTCACAAGATAGACTCAATATCATTCTATTATATAGGGAGATTCTATTGATGAAATTTTCATGAAACCTCTTGAGAATCCCATGGAAAATGTCTCTATGGAATACTGCTTTACACTAAGATAGAAGAAAAAAAACAATATAGTAATCTCATATCTAACCATAAAACCCCTAGAAAAAATTGTAATTTAAGTTAAGAACCCAAAATATGGGACATAGATCACAATATCCCAAGGTAACATTAGTATTTTCATGGAATGAGATGAAAAGGTAATTACCTAAACTTTTATCTCAACTATGTAAAATCCTATATTCAGTCACCCATCTTCCCAAATATGTGAAAACCATGGACCTATGATATAAAAAATTTGATTAACCTGATATAGATACCCTATCAAACTGGTATGTGACCTGAATTGTTAGATACCCGAACGAAATTCCCAATCCCCATGGGTTTATGACATAAACCCAATCAACAAGAACAACCAAATGGAAATATTTATCCCATCCCAATGTAGAAAACATATAATATACATATATATACACACAATTGTATGAAATAAAAGTAGGGTAAAATAAGTAATATATGTTATAATAAAAAGGAAATGACATAAGTGATAAAACTAAAATATATCCAAACAATATCTAATATACAAGTCCTACAACAAAGGATAAGTAAAACCTAAAAAACTACTCTATGTTATATCCGGTTAAAATTCCAACCATCACACCACCAACTACGTAGACACAACAAATATAATCCTCACCACCTCATTGTGACACCATGAATTTCCATATATCAAAATGAATTGGTCTATGCACCACTAAAGGGGTGTGAAAGGTATGATATAGACTTGATAAGTAGGATCCCATCCCATTTTTCTAAAAAAAGTCTTTATATAGTAGTCTATGCATGCTCATATTTAAATAAAATAAGACTAGATAAACAGTAACAATTTTTATAATATCAAAAGCATCATCAATGATTACCCTTATTATCATATTTAAAATAAATTAGATTAAATATTTAAAAATCTCATCATATATATCTAATAAGTCAAAACAAATCATGTATCACATATCTTATCGAATCTAATAAAAATCGAAGGCACCTATAACATCATGAATGGGATCAACGCAGGACATGATAGAATAGTACCTATAAAAAAATCAATGACTAGTGAACACTCAAGTTCTTAGAACACATGAATTTGGAGTACCCAAAAATCATATGATTAAACCCACCATTAATGTCAATCATGTCATTATAATAATTTTCATAGGGTGTAGGGGTACACACCATGAATGTAATATCAAAAATACATAAAAATTGTCCCTAAGTTATACCTTCCTCTTAAGTACCCAAGATATCCAATGTGATAATTTTTCAAAACAAAATTCATCAAAATCATTCAACGAAAACCACTTTATAAATCCATTTGAAAATTATTTAAAAATAAATATTATTTTTCCAAAACCAGTGGAAAAACACCTTTTCATAGAAGTAGTTCTCACAAACCCACAAATCAATCATGCTAATTAATTTAGAAAACAATTTATAAAACTAGAAGGATACCGTTCATTAAACATATGCTAGATATGGAACCACCAGACACAAAATTATGTTTCACATTCCTACAACGGAATCCATAACAACTTGAACAAAAAAAAGAAATGAATAAAAAAATAACACAAAATTAATCCGTAGATATTTGAATGCATTATATAAGATAAAAAACCAGTCTAGAGGGTAGATCACAACATAAATCAATGAAACTCGAATTTCACCACCCAAAAAACATAAATGTTCTCATCTAAAGGAATATCAAACAACAGATTGAGAAAGGATTATAGAAATTATTATCCTAGATCAATGGATCTAGGTATATAGGTAAATGATGATCTCATTATCAATAAAAATTAATAATAAAAAGATCAAATTCTTGGAGATACATGGAGAACCACAATTAAGGTTAATCGCTAAAAGAAACAATTGAAAAAAAGGGTAGTTACCTAAAATCAGTTATAAGATCACATAGTTCTGAGAAGAAAATAATATAGTCGAATGAATAAAAAATCATTTATGAAACACCCTAAAAAGTAAAACCCCCATAAATTCATGATATGAAATTTTTTAATGATTTTAATTAATAAATTTAAAAAGACATTGAAAACACATCACCTAGAACTAAAACCCCCTATTTTACCATCTCACCAAATTCAAAATATTCTTGGTTTTTAAACATTACATCGCCTGACCAAAATTCAAAAAAATTTCCCAATTAATGTTTCATGTCTTGTAAACCATTCACGGTGTCAAAAATTATAATTGACAACAAATAGACCAGATTATACACAAAACCAAAAGAATTTATAATATTCTATGAACATAGGGAAAAGCCCATAAATCCATTGACACATATATATTGGGATTATGTTTATTTAAGAAAACATACATCCCTAATCGTTTAGTCATTTACCCCAAAAAAATCTACCTATCTTCCAGAGTCCCAAAACAGACCAAAATAAAGTGGGAAGTGAAAAGATTAAAGATAGATACTCTAAATAAGGAAACATGATGTTATATTTTAGGTGAATATGTTTTTAATGTTTTTAATGTTAGATATTATTTTAATAATATTTATTATTTTCCCATAAAAATTTCTACCTTTGAAGCCTTATATGGTTGACACTATAGATTATCTCTTTTTTGGTCTAAGGTTGGGGAAACATCATTGTCTGGGATGATTATTTTTTAAGAGATTATTAGTAAAATCCATTATATTTGTATGAACATGCTGATGAATTATAGATGACATAAATCCTATATATATCATCTAAACCATCCTTTGGTGTTTAAATTTGGTCACAAAATATTCCATAAATTTTCATATTGGTTGTGTTATTGATGTTTTGGGATGTAAGGGAAATTGTATTTGTGATACATGTGTTCTTTTTTGATAATTTGGTGGATTTAAAGATCTATTTATAGTTTTATATTACCAAATTAGTTGACCTTAATAAATAATTTATTTTATTTATCTTAGATCAACAATTAAAGTAAAAAACCTTCTCACAATATGAATCTATAAGATTTTGATTTGGGGCTAGGTATTTTGGTGGTAAATAAAACAGTTCAAATAGTCAAATTTCACTAGGAAATATCATACATGGGATATGGATATATAGACAATATTATCCTAAAACATGGGAATAAAATTTCTTATGAGAGAATTGACCGCACCTATTTTTTACAGAAAATAATATTTTAATATGTCTAGGAATAAAAATCAATGAGATAGTGATGATTACAATATCTCAGTTTGTCTTTTAGGTTTGAAAATTAATTTTTTTGGCATTCTACCATCTAGATAATATTTTCCACTTTTTTAGTATTTTTCCTATTTAAACGAGTTTTATTACTATTACTGTTGTAGTCAATGCCATGAATGATGGATTCATTCGATGATTAGTGGTTAATTGATAAGGAAAAGATCCCCTAGAAACATAATTTTTTTAAATCATGAACAACATTTCATCAAGTGAACTAAAATCAGAAGTAATAATCCATGACATGATTCCATTATTTATGTTGCAAATCTATTGGCCCTTATTTTTATGTTATAGTTTCCATAATTTCCACTTTTTTATATTTAACATTTTTCTCACCTCTATGTTTAAAAAAAACCTAAGCCTATATGTTTTTCTTCAATATTGTCACCTTTATCCATTCACCTATTGCTCAATTTTAGCAGCCTTTATAAATAGATATATTAGGTTCATCTCAGTATGTGGTTTCCCTCATCTTTTTGTGTGTGATATTTTTCCTCTTATATGGTGTTTTATAATTACAATAATTCAATATAGGCCTCGGTATTTTGGGATCAATAAATTTATTATGTGCATTTGTGATTAAGTACAGTCTCTCATATTTTTAGGTTTCTTACTACCATTTTTGTGGGTTCCCTTTTATTTTTTTCTATTCCACATGTCCTTTTTTTTATTTCATAAAAAGTATTAGTCCCATGAATCTTTAATTTTTTATGATGTATAAAGTTTTTCAAAATTCCCAGTTTATTTAATGAAAAAATTAATAAAAAAATTAATTGATGTTGAAAATGATGTTGTAGGCATCAATATTATTGATTTAGGGATAATTTTTGTTAACCTGGGAAATAAAGATTTTGATTTATAGAATTATCAATTTTATATGATTTCAATATTGAAAATAATAACATCCAATGAGATTATGCCTATTAGTTAGGTATTCTTAGATAAGAACTACTAGGAAATAGTATATTTACCAATAACTAGCTTACTCTATAGCTCTTAATAAATACTAGTAATGTAGAGAAATACATGATGGTGATATCAAGTGATTATTCATGGGATTGATTTATTTTTCATAGTCACATGAGCTATGAGGATCCTAGATTGAACTTACCCAATTAACATTAAGACTCCAAATCTTGGTGATAAATTAGTTTATTAGTGCATACCTTCAAAAAAAAATTATTCACATTTTGTATAGGAATTATGAAAACATTATTTACAAAATCTTATGGAATTATTGATTAAATTTTTTATTTAAACTATTAAATTTTTTCATGATGATTTACTTATAATTCTATTAAAATGTACATATTTTTCACCTTTTATCTGAACCCTTATGAAAATATTATGACATACATCATTATTTCATTAAATTGAACATAAATAATTTATTTAATTAATATATTCTTCTGTAACACTAGGTGTTATCCTGTATGATGTTTGAGATCATTACATGTATCACCTAAATTAGAGTAAATAAACAATGTCATGTATGATCCTATAAAGAGAAAAGAACCACATGAAAGTGGTGGGGTTTCAAGTGGGTTGTGTTCATGGTACAGTTGTGATGGACCACAGGTATCATGGATACTTCTTGTATTCCATTACTTTTTTCCTGGTAAAATTATAGTGTTTCTTATATAGATCTTCAATTATTTCAATTTTTTTATCTGGGTCATTTATTTGATTCAATGCATTCATTTGTAGTATTTTGTTTGTTTTTAGGATACATGATTTTTGTTTTCTGTTATCATATTTTACATGTTATTTTATTTTATATACTTTTGGGATATATCATTAACAAGGTTATTATTCTTATTCCCAGAAACTTTTTTCTTGCCCTTGGGGATCATGAATTCCCTTATATATTTTTCATGGTCCGGTTTGGGTGTACTAATAAAGGATGACCCTGATTGTCCTATGAGAATCCAAAAAATGTTATATGAAAATTTTCTACCAAATATATATGATTCTTTTTGTATAAATTATTTAGATGGACCCTATAAATCAAAAAAACATTTTTTATTTTTTCAATATAGAACATTTTATATGAAGGATAAATACACCCCATAAAATAAAAAATAGTAGAATGTTATGATACAAATAGATAAATAACATAACTATAAATTATAAATCCATAGGTTAATGGTCTCCTAGAAATATCTGACCCATGGAGAGAACAATGAGAATGAAATAAAACTTCATTAATATGAAAAATTATAAATGATTTATAGAGAAGATTGATTTAAAATTGATGAAATATAGATGAATGGAAATAAGTAGAATTAATTATCTATTTAAACATATATGGATATTGGAAATATGGAATTTTGAATAATAACATCTCCCTTAGAAAAGTAACCAAAAATATTGGTACAAAAAATGTCTATTATGCTAAATTTGGAGTTATATACTTATAATAATGTTTACTAATAACAAAATAAGTAAATATAAGAACCCTAAAGTTATTACATAAACAATTTATGAAAATTTATGTATAATTGTGGTTTTTTATAAATACATTTTCTACATTTTTTAAAAAATAATAATTTTTATTGTAGAATAAAATGTTAAAAACACCTAATTAATAATTTATTTTATAAATTTGGATTTAATTTTTGAAATATTCTAATCAATATCTGTTATAGGTGATATATTTTCAATTTATAAACTGGAAAATATGAATTTGAATATTGAAATATCATAATGTACATGATGTAGAAGTTAATTACCTAAATAATTATATCCTGTATATGGAATCATTACATTTTATTACATAACTATTCATTACATTGTATAAAATATACAATCTTATCATGTTTTATTTCTTGAAAATAAGCTACATAATACCTGAAAAGAAAAAACATTATTTTAAGTCCACTTGAATGACATATTCATGGGTAGTACCTATGTTATAATTACTACATATCATAACCTGGGGATAGACATCAAACAAATGTGTTGAGGGTTAACCCATTAAGGGAATAAGATATAGAGATATATATCATTTGATCTTGAGATATAATAGTAAAAACATATGGAATAATGATAATTCATGATAAATAAGAATATCATAATAATAAAAACATGAATAATAACATAGAAATGTTTCTAAAACAATTAAATGATACATTCATAATTATATCACAATGGTTAATCACCATTGTTTTATAAATGAAAATTACCAAAGATATTACCAATGTACCATAAATCATGTCATCTATTGAGATTAATTACGTACACAATGCATAGGAGGGATATTAGGGAACACCATTCATATGTAATATTTAATGGTATCCACATAGATCGTAATAAATCATTTTACTAATAACCCTTAGATAATAATGAAGGAGTTTGTTATCAAAACAAATCATTGCAAACAGAAGATATAAAAGAAATGATAATTATGTCATTTTAAACCCATGAAATGATATTTTAGTTTTATATATAAGAATTAATTAATTAAAAGTCCATTTTTATGTCTAGCTTAATAGCTTCTATTAAGAAAAGTGTTTTGGATATTAAAAGAAAAATGAAGAGACAATTACTCATGTAAAAGTGAAAATCTTGAGCAGAAAATTCGGCAATACTACAGGTAAAAAATAAGGTTTTATAAAATGGATAAATGGGAATGTAAAAGGGTTTCCCACTTATAAAAAACAAATCACATGGTAGCGACATAATAAAAATTAATTAATTTTATTGTTCATTGGAATAGATACCATAAAAGGACACTTGATTGGAAAGGAGATGTGAAGATTTACATTACCATTAAATAATGATTCCTAAAATATGAGTACGTAACCTTGGGGTGTTGAAGTAAACTTGGGGGGACTCCCTATGTGGAAAAATAAAAATTACCTTGGGGAGGATGGATTAGTAGTGAATGGAAATGGGGAAATGGGTGGGTATTTATAGGAGAAGTGGATGAATTGTTTAATTATTTTTAAATATAGGTTTGGAAAACTAGTTTCTTGAAAATGAAAACCCATTATATTAACATGGGTTTTACTCCTGGTATTATAAATATGGCTCACATTTAATGTTATTTTAATCCAACATACCTAAAAATAATTTTTAAATACTTCATTTGTCCTGGAAAATTATATATTTGATAATGTAATGTTTTAAATATCAAAATTTCATTTTTTGACATTGGAAAGTAATTTATAGTTTTAAAATATTAAATAAATCTATTAAAATAATTGATATTAATAAATTTATATATTTTATGTCGTGGATTGTTTTAATTAATTATTACCTTATTACGAAATAAATATGATGTCATAAAATATACTGAAACCTAAAAACTATATTTTGTAATATTCTAGAAAAAAGTAAAGTATTTTATAAAATTATAATAACTTCACCCAACCTAATTTTGGAATGATGATTTTATAATGTTTTTTTATTTTTTTACAAAAAAAGCTATTAATATGAATATATTTTTCACGACCAGACCCTATCAGTCTGAAGCCTGAACTACCCCAAGCCCGCCTCTATTGGCCAGGGGCTGGCAACAAGCACTGAAGGCGTAACGATCTCAGGGAGGCCTTCAACCAAGTACCTAAACACACACACACACACACAGCCCACTCAATGCAGAAGTGCAGATTAAAAAAGAAAACCAAAGGAAAAACAACTATAACCCAACCATAATCATGAATCAACTTCTAAATAGAATAAGTAAAGTGTTGAAAAGTACTGACAAGGTAACAGAACAGAAAAATGGCAAAACACACGCCCAACCTGAAAGGTTCCACAACCCGGCAACCTGTAAACAAGAGTAAACAACAGGAGAGTCCAACACCTGAAAACTCTACTGTGACCCTGGTACGCGGGCCAAGCTCATGTGCCCTTTAAGTTCCTCTGTAGTCACGATCAACCAGTCTGGCATCTGCAAGGTCACATCAAGAGCGGGCAAAGCCCCAATAGGTGCGAGTATAAATACAACCAGTAGGATTCCCCGAAAGCTCGAGGGAGCCACAAAGGAGCCACTAAAGTGGTGAGTAGTAGACATAAAAATGAATGGTGAAAGACTACAGTAAACAGAGTGTAGTAAATAGAGTGAAGCTCAACCAAACAAGATAAAGGAAGCAGACTAGTCCAAACGCAAGGAGATAGAAACAGTGAGAAGACAAACTTCTCATCGCATCTTTGCTACTTATAGCAGGAGAGTAGACTCTTCCAACAGAAGGGAGCTAGACACGGAAAGCACGTGGCATACCCTGCATGTCTTCGTACCTCCTAGAAATAGAGTAACAAAATCCAAGGAGTGGGAATAAATGTAGGGTGTATATATATATGCTCAATCAAGAAACTTGAACGAGTGTGTAAGGGGATCTCCATTCCCAATATCAGCCAAGGAAAAGTCACCAACAGTTTTATGGATATCCATCACTGATGCCCAAATGTCCTGCACATCTAAGATGTCTCATCGCTGAACCATACAACCAAGGGTCCCACTCTGGTAATCATGGAGAAAAGTCACTAACTAGACTCATAGAAAGGGCTGAGTCTGAAAGTAGTCATCAGGTAACCCACTGCCAAGCCCAGCTAGAGGGTAAACCCTTAAGAGTTCATCAGGAAACCCACAGCCCAGCCCAGATGGAGGGTAAACTCTAAGGTCAATGGGTAACCCACTGCCCAGCCCCGCTGGAGGGTAAACCCTGATATGCCGGTGGGTAACCCACTACCCAGCCCCACCGGACGGTAAACCCCAAACTGGTCTGATAACTCTGCATTGCCCATACCGTCACTAGGTGTCACTAACATCGCCACTATGCGTTGGTTTAGAGTGCATCAAGGAAAACTCTGACCAATTCCCTTTCAGGATTCCACATTTAATGATATCTTGAATGAGGCTCCGCACACCCAATCATATTACACCATTGCAAACCTCACGAAAAAACACTCGAGATAGACTATTTACTCACTTGGAATGGACTCCCGACGAAAAAGTTATTCAACACCACATTATACCCATACGATGTCTCGTGGGTCCCACACCTTGGAACAGAAAAATTTCGGGTGAACTGCACCATCATGATGTTCTAAAAAAACACGCCAAAATCGACTATTCATTCGCCCTGAACACACGTCTGCTGAAAAAGTCAAAAAATGCAGCACACAGCTTGAATTACGGCCTGTAGGGCCAGGCGTCAACTCCATATTCAACACCTGAAACCACCCTAGACAACTTCTTCTTGTCTCTAGGGTCACAACGCCACTTACAATGCCTAAAAAATACTCTGAATGTGCTCGCGCTATCTGAAACAAGAATCTCAGCGAGGCACTAAATAACACTTAACGGGCGTGTCATGCCACTGAGCCCCCTGTCTCGGGAATTAAAAATCCTTGATACCATCTAAAAACCTCTGTCTCGACATGAGGATCACGTTGCTGCTGACATCATGCAAATTCGATACTTGGTTTGAGAGTTAGAGGGATTTTAACGCCAATGTACGGAGATGGGGTGGACTAGACCAGTTCAACCGGTCCACCCCTTTAGACCGGCAGTCTGCGGCTCGGCCGCCCGGACCACCCGGTACACCGTGGCCCGCGGTTCACCGCGTGGGCCACGCTGCTTCACCCGATACAACATGATTCAGTTCTGATTTTCCACCACGGGACCTGCGTTTCTCTGGTCTCGGTCTGCTCTCAGGGTCGCACTGACCCTGGTCTTGCACCGCACGACGACCAACGAATCCGGCTGGCGCGCCCCCGCTCACCTGGACCGCCGCTGTGGCGGTCTGCCGTCTCGCTCACCCATGCCCCCCGTCGAGGATTCCATGCCGCCACCTGGGGAGCCCACACTGCTACATTCCCAGACCACCTGAAGAGCCGCCACCGCCAGGACTTTCCAGACCGCCGTGCGGAGCCGCCAGGCCGCCCTGGAACGACCGAAAAACAGGGGTTTTGTCCAAAAAAACATCCCGGGGTCACGCTGGACACCCCGGGATACCAAATTTTTATTCGAAAGAATAGTTTTAAAGCTCAGATCGAGCCCTCCTAAAATATGGTCTTCACTCGATAATTAAACAACATTTAGAGGCTAAAAAATGAGTTCAAAGAGGATGTGGGAATTTAAAATGAAAACACAACGATCCTACCTCATAGGGCGTAGCCCTTCGCTTCACAAAGGATCCACCGGAGCCACAACCACCTTGGAGAGGTGGGGAGAGGATCTTGAAGAAGTTGGAGGTTATTTGTTGGGAGACCTTCCTCCAGAGAAATTTGAAGGGGGAGGAAGGGGGTGGATGTGTTTAAGTAGGGAAAACTTAATTAAAATTTAATTAATTTTAAACACCCACCAGTAGGCCTGTACCTGAACTCTCGACGGGGTTGAGGTTAAGATGATCCTAGGGTAAAATCTACGTTTTGAGCACAACGGTGGTTTTGGAATTTTATTTAGAGCCTCCATTCTGATGTTATATAGTTCACACCCGAGGCTGCTAAATTACGAAGACACCCCTAGTGGCGTTTTCCACAGAAGGGTCATGCCTGTGAAAGATACACACTTCCTATGGTAAAAGTCATGATCTAGACTCAATAGTTCCATTAGTTTTTCAATCCGAGCAACTGTTTAGAAGTTATTCTTTTTATTTGGAGTGTTTGGTGAGAACACACTTAAAATATAATTCTGGCCACACCGGGGCTCAGAATCCCACGCCGTTTGAATACCCTGCTCTGAAATAAAATTACGAAAAAATCAATGTCTCATAGTCTCAAAACCAGGGTTCTTACATCATTCTATACTTCAATTTTTTCATTCTCGAAAAACAAAACTCCATTAACAACTCGGGTTACTGAGCCCGCATCTGGCTCTCCCGTTCCCACGTGCTCTCATGCACCCTCCCATGTCGCCACAACAAACGAACCAAGGGAATGGTCCGTCTACGCAGATTCTTCTCTTTCCAGTCCTCAATCACTACCGGGTGATCTGCAAAGGTGGTTCCATCCTTAATGTCCATCTCTCCCCAGTCGATAACGTGCATGGGTTCAGGCACGTGTTTTCTCAGTTGCGACACGTGGAAGACGTCATGCACCCTCTATAGTTGTGGGGGTAGAGAAAGACGGTATTCAACCTCACCAACCCTGCACATGATCTTAAAGAGCACAATGAACCTTAGAGATAGCTTCGCTCCCCGGCCGAACCTCCGTGTTCCACGCCATAGGGATACTCTAAAAAAGTCATGGACCCCCTGCTCAAAATCTAAAGGCCTGTGGTGACAGACTGCAAAAGATTTCTTTCTGCTCTAAGCTGTCCTCATCCGCTCATGAATGACCTATACCTTCTCTGTCATTGCCCGCACCAACTCTGGGCCCAAGAGGGATGTCTCCCCAAACACAGTCTAGCATAATGGTGACTTGAAGGGTCTCCTGAAGAGGGACTCAAAATGTGCCATGACGATAGTAGAGTGGTAATTGTTGTTATACGCAAACTCTACCAAAGGCAGGTGATCCTCCCAGCTTAAGCCAAAGCCTAACACGCACGCCCTGAGCATATCCTCCAACACCTGGATAGTGCGCCCAGTCTTCCCATCTGTCTAGGGGTAAAAAGCTATACACATCCACAGCTGAGTCCTGAATCCCTCATGTAGGCCTTTCCACAATCAGAACATAAACAACACGTCACGGTTGGAGACGATCGTCGAGGGTACTCCATGAAGGAGGATGATCTCCCAAATGTCCAGCTTCCCTAGACTCTCCACCGAGCTCTGCTCCCTAATGGAAAGGAAGTGAACCGATTTCATGAGTCGGTCCACTATCACCCAAATGGAATCATGGTGCTTCGCTATGCTCATAAAACCCATGAAGAAGTCCATGGATATTCCATCCCACTTCGACTCCGGGATATCAAGGGGCTGCAAGAACCCTACCAGAACCTGATGCTCTACCTTCAACTAAAGTAAGACACTGATAAACAAACTCACCTATGCATCGCTTCATACCAGACCACCAAAACTTCCACTGAAGGTCTCTCTACATTTTCCCCACACCGGGATGTACATACAAGGGATAAGTGTGAAATTCCTGCATCACCTCCTCCCCCATCTCCACTGGTACTATAACTCTCCCTTGGAATATGATCTCGTGATTCCCTACTTCTAAATACCCATCAGGTGCGTCACCCATGGATATCTGATCACGCAGTACCTCGCTGTCGACATCCCCCAGTTGCGACTATCTCACAAGCTCACGGAGTGAAGGAGTCAACATCATTGACTGCAGAAAAGTTGTACCCTCCTGCTCTACCAAGGTTAGTTTGAGGGAAGCCAACTGATCTGAAGATTCCCGCATTAGACGAGCCTGGGAATACCAAATAAGAGCATCTTCTACTAAATTCTCCTTTACTGGAGTGTAGAATATCTCAAAATCATAGTCTTGGAGAAACTCCAGCCAGCACCTCTGCCTCAGATTCAGATCCCTCTGAGTGAAGATGTACATGAGGCTCTAGTGGTCTGAGTAGACCACAAAACACACACCCAGAATGTAGTGTCTTCATAACCTCAAGGAGAAAGCCACCACTACCTGGTCCAAATCATGATTCGCATAATTCTTCCCATAGGGCCTCAAGTGCCTCGACCCATATGCAATCATTTCCTATTGCTGCATCAGCATGCACCCGAGCCCAGCTCATAAAGCGTACCCATATACCAGAAACTCGATGACATCCTCTGGAAGCCTCAACACTGGAGAACTTTTCAGCCTCCACCTTATCTCCTCGAAGGCCTTCTGGCACTGATTAGTTCTGGTGAATGGTCGTCCCATCCATGTCAATCCGGTGAAAGGGGAAAAAATCCTGGAAAAATCATCCACAAACCTCCTATTCTACCCTTCAAAACCATGGAAGCTCTGCACCTATGAAACATTTTTGGATGGATCCCAAGAAAGCACTACCTCTATCTTTGCGGGATCTATGGTTAATCCCCACTCCGTAATGATGTGCCCCAAAAAGTGAACCTTATGAATCCAGAACTAATGCTTCGAGAGCTTCACATACAGCTGGTTCTCCCGGAGTAAGTCTAGGACCATCCTCAAATACTCTGCGTGCTCCTCCTCCATTGCAGAGTAGATGAGTATGTAATCAATAAAGACAACCACAAACTAGTCCAAGTACGACTGGAAGAACTGGTTCATCAATGACATGAAAACGATGAGGGCATTCGTCACGCCAAAGGGCATCACTAGAAACTCTTAATTCCAATAATGACAACAGAAATCCAACTTCAGGATATCAGCCTCACGAACCCCCCAACTGGTGGTTGCCGGATCAAATATCAATCTTGGAAAACCACTTTGCACCTCTCAACTAGTCAAAGATGTTGTCAATACTCAGAAAAGGGTAAATGTTCTTTATCGTGGCCCGATTCAGGCAATGATAATCCACACAAAGCTGCAGGCTCCCATATGCCTTCATCACAAAAAACCTGAGCTTCCCAGGTGGACACACTGAGCCTGATGAATCCCTTCTCATGAAGGTTATCCAACTGAATTTGTAGCTCCTGAAGCTCTGTGGGTGCCATCCGATATGTAGAACTTGATATCAGGGCATTCTCTATCTACAAGTCAATTCAGAACTCCATCTCTCACCTCGGAGGTAGTCCCGGGACATCCTTGATGAAAAACGTCCATATAGTTCTCTACAACTATAAGGATCCAGGTTCTTGTAGCATCTACTACTCTGAGAGCCATGCTCACAAACTGGTGAGAAAAAAGGCCATGGTCTCTTACTCAGAGTACCCGTCTACTCTACCACGAGGTCTCGTTCACCTAGAATGGTGAACCTCATCCCATTAGAATGGATGCATCTGACTAGTCTCTGCCAACAGTCAATCTAGGCATGAACCATCAAAAGACAATCCATTCCCAAGACGACGTCATAAGGTGACATCATGATGAACAGTAGGTCCCACATGAAACTCTCTCCTCCGAACAATAGTTCGCACTATCTGCAAACAAAGGTCACTAGTGAGGCACTTCCCATAGGAACCTTGAGGCTAAGCGCAAGTGTCAGCGACACCACTGGGAGATCTAACTCTTGTACGAAGAGTAGAGATACAAAAGAGTAGCTGGCGCCTGTTTCTACTAGTACTCAAGAAATCATAGAGTAAACACAAAGCATACCTCATACCATCTCGTGTGCTGGGGGGTCACGAACACCCATAGCATGAAGCTTCCCACGACCCCTACCGCCAGCTCCCTGAGCCTAGCGTGGGACGCCCGATGGTGGTGGTGGAAGGACCTAGAAATGCCGTCCCCCACCTCTAGGTCCTACCGCTCTGCCTGCGCCACCTTCCTGAGGACCACCCTATCCTCGCTTGGGAGATTTCTGGTCATGGCGTTACCTATGCCGTTGCAGTGTGCACACTGCCTTCCACGACTGCTCAGTATGTTTGGTTGGGTAGTCCCGTGGTAGGTGTCCCTTTCCGTCACAATCATAGCACCGGATATTTCATGACTGCCCCAGTGCTCTATGGCACAACTATGGCATATGACCCTACCCTTGAGTATACTCACGGAAGGGTCTCCTCGGCTGAGGCCCTGCTCTCAACCACCTACCTATTACCGAAGACTCTACTCTGAAGCAGCCACTGCTAGGCCCTGCCAGCTGGTGTCCCTCAGCCAAGAATCTCTCTGTCACTAGTGTCCTCTTTAGCACCCCGGAATAATTAGGGATGCACAGGGGCACTACACTAGCATGGATATCCCTGCGAAGACCCTGCTCAAACTTTCACGCCCGGAAATTACTATTTTGGATCATATCCTACGAGTAGCATGTCAGATCCATAAATCGGGCCGAGTACTATGCCAATATCAACCCCCCCCCCCCCCGAATTAGCTACAGAAGCTCCTAAATCCGAATAGAGCATAAAAAAGAGGGGGAGTACTCCTCTTGGAAGAGCTGATGGAAGCTATCCCATGTGAGAAACGACTCATCGTGGGTCTGTGTAACCAACCCCCACCAATGTCCAGCCATCCTGAGTGAAAGGCTAGTAGGTAGGGCTACCATCTGGTCTGCTTGTGTCCTTAATAGCATGAAAAGTTGATCCACAGACTCTATCCAGTCTTCCGATTCCTGGGGATCTGGGTCCCCACAGAACTTCTGCAGCCCCTGATGCTGGAAGTCTCAGAGCGCACTCAGCCTGCGCTCAACCTTGGCATGTGCTGCCGGTACTAACTGCCGCTCTCCAGATGGAGGGGCTACTTCTGAACCACTGGGTGAAAAGGGATCACGTGAGGGTCCCTGAACTGACGCCTCATCGCTCTCCAGGTCGTCGTCATGAACTGGAAGGGGTAAACTGTCTGGCTGTTGTCATGGGGGAATCCAAGAAATTATCAAGGATTACCGTGATCAGATGAGCGCTTATATATATATATATATATATATATTATAACAGTAATAACTAAGGGTACATGACTCAAAAAGGACAATAAAAGACTCAATCCTATCGAATGCATGTTCCAAAGTTCCCTGTAACAAGTGTCTCAACATGCTGAGTTGACAAGTGGGTTATCAGGGTCCTGGTGAATGGATACGTCTACCGCCTGTACCATCACTCAACTTCCTGGCCTGAGAGATGCTCTCAAGACATGGAGACACTATTTCTCTAAATATCTACCAATTCCTTCTTAGGGACGTCCAAACAATGCCCCAAGGAACAAACCATCCTCTGATACCACTTTGTCACGATCCAAACCTACTGGTCTCAATCTGAAACTACCCCATGCCTGCCTCCATATGCTAGGGGCTAATGATAAGTGTCGAAGGTGTAATGATCTCGGGGAGGCCTTCGCACATGTACTTGTACAAACACACACACAGACCACTCAATGCAGAAGTGCAGAGTAAATAAGAAAACCAATGAAAAAAAAATAACCCAACCATAGTCATGCATCTACTTCTAAATAGAACAAGTAAATTGCTGGAAATTACTGACAAGGCAATTGAACAGAAAAAGGGAAAAACACACACCCAACCCAAAAGGTGCCACAACCTGGTAATAGGAAAACAAAAATAATCAACGGGAGAGTCGCACACCTAAAAAATCTACTGCGACCCCGATACATGGCCCAAGCTTATTTTCCCTCTACGCTCATCCATAGTCATGATTTACCTGTCCGTCATCTGCAAGGGCACACCAGGTGCGAGAAAAACCCTAGCAGGGGTGAGTATAAATACACTCAGTAGGATGCCCCGAAAGCTCAAGGGAGCAACAAAGGAGGCACTAAAGTGGTGAGCAGTAGACAGAGCATAGAATAGTGAAAGAGTACAGTAAATAGATTACAGTAACTACAGTGCTGCTCAACCCAACAAGGGAAAGGAAGAAGACTCGTCCAAACACAATGAGCTAGAAATAGTGAGAAGACAAACATCTCGTCGAGTCTTCCCTACCTATAGCAGGGGAGTAGACTCGTCCAACCAAGAGGAGATAGACATGGAAAGCATGTGGCAAACCCCACGCGTCTTTGCCCCTCCTAGAAAGAGAGTAACTGAACCCAAGGAGTGGGAATCAAGGTTGGGTGTATATATATATTTTCAATCAAGAAACCCGAATGAGTGTGTAAGGGGATCTATATTCCCAAGATCAGCCCAGGAAAAGTGGCCAACAGTTCTAAGGATATCCATCACTGATTCCCAAATGTCTCGCACGTCAAATTTGTCTCATCACTGAACCATAAAACTGAGGTTCCTACTCCGATAATCACAGAGAATAGTCACTAACTAGCCTCATAGAAAGGGCTGAGTCTGAAATAAGTCATTGGGTAACCCACTACGCAGCCCAGCTGGAGGGTAAACCCTAAGGTCAACAGGTAACCCACTTCCCAACCCCACTGGAGGGTAAACCCTGAGGTCAACGGGTAACCCACTGCCTAGCCCTACTGGAGGGTAAACCCTGATACGGCGGTGGGTAACCCATTGCCTATCCTGGATGGATGGTAAACCTAGAAATGGTCTGATAACTCCACACTACCCGTGCCATCACTAGGTGTCACTAACATCACCACCGTGCGTTGGTTCGGAGTGCATTGAGGGAACCTCCGACCAATGACCTTTCATGTTTCCAAATTTAATAAGATCTCGAATGATGCTCTACATGATCAAATATATTACACCGTTGCAAACCTCGTGGAAAAACTTGCGAGATAGACTATTTAGTCGCTTGAAATGGACTCCCAATGAAAATGTTATTCAACACCGCTTTATGCCCATACGACGTCTCATGGGTCCCACACCTTGGTCCCGAAAAAGCTCAGGTGAACTACGCAATCACAATTTTGTTGGAAAAACATGCCAACTCGACTATTCATTCACCCAGAATGGACGTCTGATGAAAAAGACACACAACACTGCACGCAGCTTGAATGACATCCCGTGGGCCCATGCCTCAACTCCGGCTTCAACAACTAAAACCAACCTGGGGAAATTCTTCTCGACACCAGGGTCAAAAGTCCACAAATGATGCCTAAAACGGACTCCGGATGTGCTCGTTCCATTCGAAACAAGAATCTCGGTGAGGTGCTAAATAACACTTAACAGGCGTGGCGTGCCCCTGAGCCCCCTGTCTAGGGAAATGAAAATCCCCTAGACCATCTCAAAACCTCCTTCTCGATCTGAGGATCATGTTTCTCTAGACAACACACAAATCCGAAACTCGGTTTGATATTTAGAGGTCTTTTAATGCCAACGTACGGAGACAGGGTGGGCCATACCGGTTCGGCTGGTCTATCCTTTTAGACTGGCGGTCTGCAGCGCGGCCGCACTCCTTCACCCGGACCGGACCCAGCCGGTCCGGATTTTCCCCCATGGGACCTATTTTCGCGGGTCTTGGTCTGCTCCTGGGGATGCACCGACCCCGATCTCGTGTCGCATGACGACCGGCGAAGCCGGCAAACAAGCCCCCACTCGCCCGGACCGCCACTGCGTCGGGCCGCCGTCCCGCTCGACCGCGTCGACCACTGAGGACCTCGTGCCGCTGCCTGGGGGGCCCTCGCCACTACCGCTCTGGACCACCTTTGGAGCTTCCGCCGCCGGGACTCACCGTACCAACACGCAGAGCCGACGAACCGCCCTGGAACCACTAGAAAATAGGGTTTTTGGACAGAAAACTTCTTGGCGTCACCCCGGACACCCCAGGACTCGAAATTTTGATCTGAAGGAATTTTTGGAAATCATGAATCGAGACCTACTCAAATATAGCCTTTCATTGATAATTAAACTGCGTTTCGATGCTATAAATTGAGTTCAATGAAGATGTGGGAATTTAAAACAAAAACACAACGATCCTACCACACAAGGTGTAGCCCGTCGGTCACAAAGGATCCGCCAGAGCCGCAACCACCTTGGAGAGGTGGGGAGAGGAGCTTGAAAGAAGGTGGAGGTTTTTTGTTGGGAGAGCTTCCACGAGATAAATTATAAGGGGGGGGGGGGGGCGAGGGTGGATATGTTTTATTAGAGAAAACATAATTAAAACATAATTAATTTTAAACACCCACTAGTAGCCCCATTCCCAAACTCTCGACAGGGTCGAGGTTATGCCGCTCTTAGAGTAAAATCCATGTTATAAGCACAAAGGTGGTCTCAGAATTTTAATCTGAGCCTCCATTTAAAGGTTATAAAGTTCACGCCTAAAGCTGCTAAATTACAAAAACGCCCCTGGTGGTGTTTTCCACAGAAGGGTCATGCCTATGAAAGATACAACCCTCCTAGGGTAAATGGCATGCTACAGACTCAACGGTGCCCTCAGTTTTCTTATTCGAGAAACCATTTAGGAGTTATTATTTTTATTTGTAGGGTCTAGTGTGATTGCACATGGAATTTAATTTTGGCCACACCGAAGCTCGGAATCACAAGCTGTCTGAAAGCCCTGCTCAGAAATAACATCAAGAAAAATTCAAAGTCTCACAGTCTCAAAACCCATGTTCTTACAGTATTAATTTTTAAATATAGAAATAAATTTGTATTAAAATAGATTTTTTTAATACATAATCACATTTTGAATATTTATAAAAATTATCTTAGGCCAACATAAAATTATTTAATGATTTTTTATTCAACATAAATGTTTATTAAAATTATATTTCATTAAAAAAAATTCATAATACATTGGTTATATATATATATTACATTTACATATTTTCTTGAAAAATACACTTACGTTTTATTTGTTTCTAAAAATAAATTTATCAACTTCATCTCAATTAGAAATATATAAGATTTTGAAAAAAAATTATTAAGAGGAATTGATAGAATAAAAAATTTATATATACAATGTAAATTATAATTTTTGTAACGAAGGTTTGGACATGTATCCCCCTATTAAACTCACATACTCCATAAGGGTATGGTGTGCGATGGTGGTAGTTTTGTGGGGTGCCTAGGCTATCATCGACCGAGTGGTAATCTCCACTAACATTAAATTATGCCCTAATAAATTTCTTTTATTCTTCAAGTTTTAAAGATCAAATTGGGATTGGTCGAGGGTGACCCCCCATGATGATCCCTCCCTTCCATGTTATTAAAAAATGGTCATCATGTGACATGACTCTACTATTTGAGGCCATAAGATCTCCTTTATTAATAAATTATCCCTTTTCATTTGTACTTGTAAACAATAAATAAAATTTTAAAATTATCAACCAAGGGTATAGTTTAAAACAGTCATATTTACCAATGGTAATATTGAACAACAGTAATATAATGGCCAAATTCCACAGTCACATTTATCTCTATACCCTATAAACACTACTTCATTTTTAACTATAAAGTCACCACTATTTCTCTTAATGTTATATTTTCATTTTCATAAAATGTTTTTCAGATTACTTATTTTTTTATTTCTATATCAGTTTCAGTGGGGATATGATTCTAGTATATTGGGACGATCCTTACATTCCCATTTTAGCTTCTCTGTTTTATATTTTTTATTGAGTTATAATGATGGAAATTTTAATTGGTTTCATATCTTACTAAAGGAATATTATTATTAAATATTTAAATTATTTTATTTATAATATATTTTTATTTTTTTGATATTATATAAAACAGAAATTCACATAAGAATCAAATTTCATTTACAAATTTTGGGTCATTAAATTCCTCCCCCTTAGTAAATTTTTTCAGTGAAAGTTTAAGTCATTATATCCGTTGAGAAAAGGTGAGGGTACGTATACTTTGTTCTCTCTTCTGATTCCAAATTCACATATTCATATTTATAATTCCTACAAAACACATTGAATAGTTGGGTAATATAGTGGAGTAGAGCCTTTTCTCTATGGTGCAAGATCCCCAATGGTTTCTCATCATATGAGAGGTCATGTTCCAACTATACCACTTCCAGATTCAGTACATGTGAGATATCAGTTATGTGGTTCCTGAAGAGATATACATGGAATACTTCATGAACATGAGGTATATTTTTTGGAAGTTCTAGGAGATATGACACTTCACATATGATCAAGGATTTCATAGGGGAAATTGCACCTAGTTATATGCTCCCTTTTATTTCCAAATCTCATGACAGTATTCCCTGAAAAAATACAAAGGATCACTTTGTCTCCAAAAACAAACCCCAGGTCCCTTTAACAGTTGTGGGATAAATATTTTTCCTACAATGAGTAGGATTTATATGTTGTCAGATTCCATGAAATTTTCTTTCATCCCTTACATAAGGTCATTCCCATGGAATTTTATCTCACCATCTTCATCTCAACAAGATCAAGTTATGCATAAATTTCAAGATATTGCTTCATATGATTGCATTTGAATACTTGAGTGGAAGCTGTTGTTGTATGATAACTCAACTAAATGTATGTTTCTATACAATCCCCCTTTAAATTTCATTATTCTTGTTCTCATAATGTCATCATGTGTTTCAATAGTCTTTTCATATTTTCCATCAATTTTGGGGTGATATTCCATACTAAAATTCAATTCAGTATTCGAATCATGTGAATGATTTCTCCATGATTTACATGTGAACCATGGATCATGATCAGAAATGATATAATGTTTAACCCTATGAAAAATCACCACTTTCGATACAAATACATATATATTAATATATCATACATCTGTTGTGGTGATGAAATTAGTGTCACATTTCTTTTTGGAGGCAGGAATCCACACTTATTTGAGCAGTATTATTAATTTACAGTGTTTGAAAAAATGATAAATTAAAAGTTTCAGAATGTTAAATTTGTAATGAATATTAAATTATTCCATGTAAATCATATACAATAATTCAGTTTATCCCAATCATCTTCCATGTAATGTTTTAGTGAGGATGTATTACATTGCATCATGAGGATGTAGAACTCCTTACACAGTAGTGATGTAATCGTATCCCTTAAGGAATTGATTAAAAAAGGTATATATAACATAATGAATACTAAAGTATAAGTATAATCACCCTGAAATAGACATTGTGTAATCTAGTAAATTTTTTTAGAATTAACTTCATAACATTCTCAAATATCCATTCAGTTTATAGTTTTAGAAAGTTTGAAGATAATTCATTCATACCAACCCATAATCATAAAAAGTAGATACTAATAAAAAAATACCTATTTTTTCATCGTAAAAATATTTTCCATAAAAATGAAAAATATTGATGAAAAGTATTCACAACATTCATATTGGCTTCTCATTTTTTCTTACACATCCTTAAACCCTGTGAAAAATGTTCTAAAACATAGGATGAGAACAAAAAGATCAGTAAGGGATACAAAAATAAGGAGAGAAACTATTAGTACATGAATGATTATTACATATTAAATCATATTCACAAATACATACTTCTAACCCAATAAGTATTATATAGTTACTTTTTGAAAACATGAGATTCACATAAAACAAAAAAATCATCAATATTAACATAATGGAAACTTGGGTAATTACTTACATAATTTTGTAACCATAAAGAATATTGTATTACTTCCTACCCTCAAACATACCTTACACTATAAAGCTCATGGATAAATTATAGTGTAACCATAATGACTACCTTATAATGTAACCCTCAAAACTACCTTGTAGTGTAACCATCATAGCTACACCTGGAGTAACCATACAGTCGAAATCTAATATAAACATAGAAATTAATTGGATGGAGATATAGTTCTCACCCTTCATCATAAATAATTCCAATGAACCAGAAAAAATAATAAAATAAGATTACTTACATCATATAAATCATTCCATTTAGAAAAGAATAGAAATTAAAAGATTAATTAAAAAGAAAATTCTCTTACAAATATAATATATATGAAGTGAAAATTGATAAAAAGAATGGAATATGTGGATACATATACGTCAATACAATAAAAAATTATTTAATAATAATTAATTTCAAAAATAACATAGTATCAAATAATCCTAAAAGTATAAGGATATCCCAATGAATGGAAATTGGGTTAATAATTCCCTTACACCAAGTTTTTATTACTTTAAATGTGTTCAGAACTCATGTATTATTGTTTAATGAGTGTTATTAATATATTACAGAAGCTCATTAATAATTTTAATTACAAATATTACATTCCCCTGTCATATTTCTACCCATGTATTTATAATATTTTTTTATTTTCATTGTTTCAGGTGTATTAATTCCATAGTTTAGATGGTCGATTGATTATTGATTTTCTTATTAGAAGGTAGAAAAAATGAAGAAATAAAATGAAATTTTATTAATTAACACAAATAATATTAAATGGTATTAAATATCATTTTGGTTATATGTAATGAGGAATAATCATTATAAAAATTAATAGTGTGGAACGTTAGCTTATTTTGGTGAATTTGTTTTATTACAAACATATTTTTTGTTAATTAATATTATGAAAAAAATCAAGTTCCAAATCATAATATAAAATTTAATATGAATAATAAAATATTATTTTACTATATTAATGGGTTAATAAACATACATGAATGCTGTAATGGAAATTGAAAACACATTGTCCACGATGTTCGAAGATTGACACATCATAGATGCTGTTTTTATTTTTAGAATAAAAGTGAGAGGATAATAAACATGACGAGGAATATTTATATAAACATCATAAAATTATAGTATATATTGGATACATGGGTTTTAATACCTCTTATATATGGGTAGGTGAAGTGATTTTAATAAAATCAAATGAATTGAAAAGAAAATAAATGAAAAATGAAAGTGGATTTTTAACTCTTGGATTCTCTACCTCGAGAACCACTTTAAGGCCCCTGGTTTTGGCATTTTGATGAAAAAAATGTCTTAGACACATGTAAGTATTTTTTGAAATTATTGGTGAAAATATTAATCAATCTACTAGGCTTTGAGGTGTATGTGGAAGAAGTGGCGTAGGGAGATATTTGTAATGGAGAATTGGATTGTTTTCTCATTATTATATTCATTAGTTTATTAATTTGATTCATGACTATGAATAGTCTTAGAATTATCATAAAATATATTAAAATAATTAATTATATATCAATAGATTTGTCTTAAATTAACCTTAAATAATCTATGACTCAAAAAATCAGGTATTTAGCTTATATCATAAATTAAAGTATTTCACTATTCACAAAAATTCAAGTATTTCAGAAAAAAATAAAAAAAATTCACCCTAACCATTTTTAAATGTGTAGAATTTAAAAATTATCTGCATTTTTTGAAAATTATATTCTATATATGTGAAATTTTATATTTAATTAAAATCTCTATTTATTCAAAAAATATCTATTTTAAAACTATAACTGATTTTAAAACACTTTAAAAAATTAATAAAATTATCATAAAATTATTTTATAATATTAAGAAAATCAAAATAACAATTTATGAATATATCTGAGGAAAAAATATTTCATTTTAAATAATTATATTAATTATAAACTTTAATAAAATATTTATGACTTTAAAAAATACCAATAATTAATTTATCATTTCAAAAAACATTTTTATTATTTTTCCATGATATAAATATATCATGATTACACTTATATGATACATAATGTTTATATATACATCCACATGTCATGTTACTATTCTATTTTCAAGGTATGCATTTCAAATGGTCATATTAGTATTCGTATGTTCATGTTACTATTCAATGATTATAAATTCCTTAATTTCTATAAATAAAACAAATTTCATTACACATTTATAAATAATTTGACTATTAAATTTGATTATGAAAAGAAATTATTTTATAATACATGGGTTGTTACATTATCCCCAACTTATGGAAATTTTTTCCTCGTAATTTTTATTAATTGTTTAAAAAAGTGAGGGCACCTTTTTCTCATTGCATTTTCATATACAAATCTTTCTTTTTCAACCATGTGGTTTCTCAAGAAACCCATCACTCTATGAATCACCTTATTGTAGGGTAAGTTCACCCTATAATCAAGAATCAAAATATGATTTTCTTTACTGGAATGTTCTGTTCGAACTGAACTAAATATGGGGTGAATACATGAGATGGATCTAGAACATATTTTCTCAACATCAGAATAAAAAAAATGTGTACCAAAGAAAAATTCAGAGGTAAATCTACTTAGTAGGTGATTGTTCCAACATTATCTATGATTTCATACATTCCAATGAACCATTGGATTAGATTTCCATTATTAGTAAAACACATACCACTTTTACATTGAGAGTTTCTAATAAAAACCTTATCACATACCTAATAAAGGAATTATTTTCCTACTGATATCTATAGAAATTTTCTATATGATATGAGATATCCTCAAGTATTAATGAATTTTATTCACTTTTTTATCCACTTATCTACTAATTCTATTCATATCATATTCCTTTGACTGAAATTATCCAAAAATAATGGAGTTCAACACCACATTCCTTGTAATGGAACAAAATCATCCTTATGTGTTCTAAAATGAAAAAAAATTATAATAATTCTCAAATTATGAAAGATATTTATCCCATATTCTCTTTTAATCTGTTGAACAAGATCAAATCATGTCCTCTAGGGTATGAATTATTCTCTCAGTAAGTCTATCTGATTGGGGATGAAAAGTAGTGTTGAAATATAATTATGTTGCCAACAAATTTTGAAGTCCTTTCCAAAATATATATCTGAACCACGTATCTCAGTAAGATACAATATAAAGTGTAACTCCATGTAACATAACAATATCATTGAGGTACAGTTGAAGAAGATGATCCAATGAAACAATATCTTGAATAGCATGAAAATAAGAAAATTTAGTCAGTCATTCAACAGTAAGAAAAATCACATTTTTACGTTGAGAAGTATTTGGTAGTCACAACACAATGTACATGGATATATTCGCATATTTCCACCCTTTCACTGATAATGGTTGAATCATCCCCTTTGGTATTTGTCACACATATTTAATTTGGTTAATTTTAAAAACATTTCATCATTAAATATTCAATATCTCTTTTCATTCCATCCGACTAGTAATACTACTTAATGTCTCTGTACATCATTATGCTCCCAGGATAAACTAAAATTGGATAATTATGATATTCACATAGAAAAACTTCCTTACATTTTGAAACAAAATGAATGATTAATCTCATACCATATCTCAAAACACAATGTTGATCAAAAATAAATTCTGGCGACTTACCCATTTTCCCCAATTCAAACTTCTTCTATAACTCACAATCTTCCTTATATGCCTGATTAATTCGACCTGATAGAGAAGACTACCCTTACACATTTAAAAAAGAGAGTAATTTCCAGAACCAATAACTTTCCAGATAAAATTATTCAAATAATTAATCAATTAGTCTTCTTTATCATGTAACAGGGTTAATGATTCATTATGTTTTTGAATCAAGGCATCTAACAATTTGTTTTATTTTCCACGGTGGTAATTGATAACTTAACCATAATCCTTTATCAGTTCAATAGATCTTATATTCCTCATGTATAATTACTTCTGAGTGAATATATACTTTATATTTTTATGTTCAACATATATTTTACCATTGGATCTCAATAAATGATGCCACTAAAGTTTCAAATTGAAAACCAATGTTTTTTTCAATATCATGTGTAGGATAAGTTAACTCATGATGTTTCAGTTGTTTTTACGAATAATAAATTACCTAATCATTATGCATAATAAAAAAACAAATTCCCTTTAATGAAGCATCACTATAGATGAAAAATTCATCATTTATTAATGGTAAGGAAAAAATAGAGGATTTACCAATCACTTCTTGAGTTCCTAAAAAAACATCCTACTCTTCGGTCCAAATAAATTTAAACCCTTTCTATGTTATCATAGTAAGTGAGCTTGAAAATTGTGAATTTTATTTACCAAAACATATATAATGACCTGGTAATACAAAAATTCTACAATATTATGTAACATTTATAGGTATTTTTCAGTCATCGACATAATTTGTTTTTGTAGGATCATCTATTATTCCATGTTTTTTATAATGTTCTGATGAAATGAAATCAGTTGCGACGAAAAATCATATATTCTATATTTTCAATAGAACTCTTTTTATATATTTCAAGACAATACTTATTTTATTTCATGATCCTTATAACCATTAGGAATGAGAAAAACATCATTAATAAAAAACATCAAACTTATCAAAATATTCATGCAATGTTTTTTTATAAGATACATGAATACAGTAGTGTAATTTTCAAACCAAAGGGAATAAGAAAAAAATTATAATTCCCATATCTAGTATGAAAATCTATTTTTGAGATGTTATCCTCTTTAAACTTTAGCTGATCATACCCATATTCATGTTAGTCTGGAAAAAAATACAGATGTCTCTGTTGTTGATAAAACAATTCATCAATATGTTGAAAATGGTACTTATTCATATAGTAATGGTATTGAAAGAATTATAATCAATTTAAAATCTCATGGAACCATATTAAATTATAATGAACAAAACTGGAGAACTCCATGGTGGAGTTCTTGGATGAATGAATCCTTTATCAATAAAATCATGTAACTAATTTTTCAATCCAATAATTTGCACTTAATCCAATCAATATGGGGGGTTTCAAATTCTCTTTTAATTAGGTACTAAAACAATATTAAATTTAGATTCCTGATCAAGTATAACATCAGGAAAATAACCCAAAAAACATCCAAATATTCAATTACTACTAGCACATCATTAGTCTGAATAGTTCCTCTGTTTTTAGTAATATGAGAAATATTACATTTATTTACATCTTTTAACAGTTTCTCATATTCCTAATATGTTATCAATTATAGGGTTCATTATTGTATACAGACTGAAACTATTTCTGAAAAACTACTTCTTTATCACTATAATCAATCATGTCCACATAAACATAAAGAAAATCAATACCCAAAATAACATCAATCTCTATAAAGGTAAAAATATTTTTTAAGGTATTATATTTCCATAGACAATAATATGGTGTATCTTATAATGAATTTTTATAAAATATTTACCCTAGTATTTTTATGATAAGATAGAGTCTCATTTCTAGTGGTGATATTTCCAATTTACAAGAATATTTTTTAGAAATAATGAAATGTGGACATTAGAAAAATATGAGTAAATAAATAAAGTACCTAATACCATATCATTGGATGCCCTAACATCTGCTAATATAGTCTCAAATGATCTCACCACACCTTTCTGCATATAATATGGTTTCTTTATTTTATTTTGTTCTTTCCTTGGGAATTTATTTTCATAATGACCAATCTCAAAAAATTTAAAACAATTTATATTTTTCTTATTAGGATTAATTTATGATATTCTTTATTTCAATCTGAGGCCATATGTCCAAACATACCACATCAAAAAAATCTCTGTTTTAATTAGACATTCCCGATGTTTCTTTTTACCCAACATTTCACAAACTATAAACATAAAATTATTACTTTCAAATTTATTTGATTGATTATTACCCATCACATTCTATTTAAAAAAATTATTTTAATTGTTTTCCATGTACATGTGATCATTAGAAAACAACATTTCTTCCCTCTTATCACATCTGAAAAGTTTCTCACAACTTTTGGATTCAACATAAGAATGTTTTCTTTGATATCTTGACATTAATCCTAAGTAAAAACTGTTGATTTTTCAATCAATATTTCAAATTTTATTTAGATCAGACTATTACAATCAGGTTATTTTTTCAACATAAATTTCTAAAAAATCAACATATATTTACTTAAATTCAAGAAAGTTGTTATCCATCCTAATTCAATCGAACTTAGGAAAATATTTTTTGAGGAACAGATTCTAAAATCCATCCCATTCAGAGGAATTAATATAATCTCTATCACTAATATTCTATACCATTTATCACCACAGGTTAGATTCACCTTCAAGATGATTAATGGAAATACTTACCGTTTGATTATCTAAAAACTCCATAAGATCGAATAACTTTTCAAGAACATTAATCCATCATTTAGTCACTACTAGGTCAAAATATCCATTGAAATAAAGAGGGTGTTTCCTCATAAAATATTCCAAAATCATCATGTTCCTTTATAGTAGCTTTGGTTATAATCATTAATGGATTCTGCAAACATTTATAGCCAATTTATAATGATCATTTTTTGTCACAAACTATTCAATTCCAAATACCACCATTCCTAGTTGTAGATTAGAAAATATATCATCCTCTCAATTGTTTCATACTTAAATTTCATTATTTCCTATATAGGAAACCATTCCATTGAAAGATACCTTAGATGAAGTAACATGGTAATATTTAAAAGATATATCATTTAAAAGTGGTTAATACCAAAATGGTATCCATTTTTTATAATTTAATTTTTTTTAATACAAAAACATCAAAACTATTCATGAAAAGTCTTGAAAATATTTATCATGTGTTTTCTATTCCTATTACCCATCCTTAAACCCTATAAAAACATATTATAACTTGGTATGTGCCCAAAAATTATAGTAAGGGACATGAAAAAAGAAGAGAAACTGTTAGTAAATTAATTCTTATAAAAATATGAAATCATTTTGATAAAGGAATACTCATCACCCAATATGTATTATAAAGTTACTTTTTGAAAACATGATATTTACATAAAACATAGAAAATAGAAAGGATAACATAAAGTTAACTAGGGGTATTACTTTTTAAATATTGTAACTATCACTGATACCATATGATTTATAACCCTCAAGGATACCATACAATGTAACCCTCAGGACTAACATTAAATTTAACCATTATGACTACCTTATATTGTAACCCCCACATATATCTTATTGTGTAACCATTGCAGGTGAACATGGAGAAACCATACAGCTAACATCATACATAAAAATAGCCTATGAATTAGGGGGAGTTATATCTCCCAAAATTCATCATAAAAAAGTCCCATGAACTGGAAAATAATCATAAAACAATATTACTTATATCATATAAGTCATTCCCTTCTAATAATGAAAAGGTTTCAAAAGAGTATTTTTAATGAAAATCCCCTTACAAATATAATATATTTGAAGTGATAATTTATAAATGGAATAAAATAGTTGTATACACTATAGATACAAATAATAAAGAATAATATAATCAAAATTCCTTCCACAAATAAACATAATAGTAATAATCAATAATGTACAAGGTAAACCCAACGAATGGAAATTCAGGTTAAGAATTCCATTACATCGAGTTCTTTTTACATCAAACATGTTCAGGACACATGTGAAATAGTTTAACATGAGTTATTAATATATTATAGAACCATATTTAAATTTATTATTACTTATATGATATTATCATAACATATTTCTACCCTTTTATTAATAATATTTTGTTATTTTTATTTTTTGGTTTATTTATTTCATGGTTCCATTGTTGTTTTGTTATGGATTTTCTTGTTAGAAGGGAGAAAACACCAGAATTAAAATTACATGTTATTAATAAACACATATAAAATTAAATGGTCTTATATATCAATCTTTCTCTATGTAAAGAGGGTGAATCATTAGATAAAACATTAATGATGTATATTATTTTTTTGGTGAATTTTGATAATTATAAACCACATTTGTTTTAATAATTAATATTATGTATAAACAATAGTCATAGAACAAGATATCTCAAATAATATGTATTATAATTTTACCATATTAATGGTTTTATGACTATCCTTGATGGTAGTAATGGAAATTGAAAACGCATCGTCCTTGATTTCGGATTATCAACACATCACGAACAATGTTTTTATTTTTGGTTTAAAAAAGAGAGGTGAAGAATTATGATGATGAATATTTACATAAACATGATAATATTATAGTACATATAATATAATATATTTTTCATGCTTCTTGGATAAGGTGAGGTTAAATGAGTATAATAAAAGAAAAATAAATGAAATGAAAATAAGAGAAATATGAAAGAGTAATTTTACTTCTTGAATTCTCATCCTTAAATTCTCCTTAAGTCCCTCGGTTTTTTGCTTTTCCGGACCCCAATACTTCTTGGACTTTTTTAAGTATATTTGGATGGGATTTTGGATATAAATTATTAATTCTATAGGTAATTGAGGTATGAGGGGAAGAGCTTGTTAGGGGAGGCAATTAGGGTGGTTGAGAGGGGTGTTTTCTCATTACTATAACCATTATTTTATTTATTTCACTCAATAATATGAATAATTTGAGAATTATAATAAAAAATATTAAAATAATAAATTATATTTCTAGATTTTGGTCTTACATCTTTTTTATATCATCTATGACTCAATATATAATGTATTTAGCATATATCTTATATTACTGTATTTCACTATTCACAAAAATAATCAAGTATTTCAAGAAAAAAAATCACCGTAACCATTTTCTGACAAGTATATTTAAAAAAACAACTAAAATTTTTGGAAATATTTTTTTATATATTAGAATTTTATTTTTTAATTGAAATCATATTTTTTCCAAAATATACCAGTTTTAAAACTATAAATTATTTTATAAGACTTATAAAAATTAATTAAAGTCCAATAAAATTATCTTATAATCATAAGAAAACTAGAATAATAATTTATGAATATATTTTAGTAAAACATATTTTCATTTGAATCATTATTTCAATTAAAAATTGAAATAAAACATTTATAACTTACAAAAATACTAACACATAATTTATCATTTCGAAAACATTTATTTACTTATTCAATGATAAAAATATATCATGATTACAATTGCAATATAGAATCATTTTATTTATAATATTATAGGTTCTTTTACTATTGTATTTTATAGATTATTATTCATAATTTTCATGTTACTATTCTAAATTTCATGTGACTATTCCATCGGTATAAATTCAAAAATTTCAATAAATAAAACTTATTTCATTATACTTTTATAAAAATTTTGAATATTTAATTCCAAAATGAAAATAATTTATTTTATAAGTACCTATGTTTTTATAATAATTATGTTGTAAATATCATATATATATACTTTACATCTGTCATTATACACAACCATGAGAGGTGGAAATGGAAAAACATAAATGACATCAGTTTTTAAGACTATAATACTTCGTACACATGAATGGAAATTTCATAACCCATTTGATGGATTTTCATATTAGTTTATAAGTCATTCACTAAATTTATCAATATATCATTAAATAGTATAAATTGAGGTTGTTATATCAACATGGTTTAAAAATAATTGATTATGCTATATCAGGAAATAAAATTAAAAATTCTCATTGAATAAGGGTAACTCTTCTTCATGTATCCTCATTGGGTTTCATCGAAATACTAATTAGGTTGAATTTTTTTCCATAAATAAGGATTCCAGTTTGAGTGGATGTTTGTTGGGAAGTGATGTGGGTAGGCCTAAGGTAATCCAAAAAAATGTTAAGTTATGAAGAAGAGAGGAGAGAGGGTGGGATTCTATAAGTTAGGTTAGTATAAAATATATAAAGTATTGAATATATTTAGTAATACCCATGATTTTATATAGCCACAAGACTTAAAAATGTTCCATTCTTGAAAATTGAAGAGGTACAACTAAAATATGTCCATACAAATGGGTTATTTAAAAGTTGGTGGGTCATTTTTAACCTCTATATTCATAGATTATCCCATAGAATGAATATTTTTTACTTTAACCATGATAATTAATATTTACTATTAGCACATTTAATCAAAAAATTAAAAATTTCATAAATTATAAGAAACCCACTAAAAGGTAATTTTTAAATTATGATTTCAAAAATAAATTTCATTTTATAAAATAGATTTTCTAAAATTTGTTAAAATTAATTTTATATTATGTATAAAAATTGAAACTAATCCTTCATTCAGGAATATATTATTTTTCTTATTTTTTTCATATTAGATGATAATTATTTTATTTCTAATCAATAGATTACCAAAGTTTTCATATTTTTGTTATTACTATTCAAACTAAACAATTTAACAGTTAGGAGAAAATGATATATAATATTATGGTTCATTTCGACTCAGGGTCGCATATTCTTCAAGATATCCAAGTGACTTAATTTAATGAAATAATTTTCATTGGATATTTAAGCTTAGTTTTGTGTGTAATGTATACTATTTAACATAATATTATTATTTTATAATATTAATGTTTTTCATTAACAACATATTCTTTTTTTAATGATTTTGGTTTCTTAAAAATGTGTGTTATACTATATTGTACACAAAAAGCCATATCTCTTAATTAAAGAAGTTTAATTTATAGATTTTTAAGTTAAATGTAACCATATGGATTAAATTGTTATATGATTGTTTCGAAATTATGATATTTGGTCAACATGACTATTAAGATCTATAGACTTTTTAATAATTTTAATGTTATAATTGGTGTTTATAAGTAAAAATGAAAGAGCATAATTAATGTAGAAAAGAGAATTAATGGCCTCAACTAGTAGATTCATGCTGCATGAAGCACATTGTTTCAGAATATGTGATGTATTTTTCATCATTTTGGTTCTCGCATAACCAATCTTAATATGATCTTTAATAATTAAAGTTTGAATGAAATCGCCGCTAGGATAAGATCATGTTAGTGAAATTACTACTCAGACAATGTCATCCAATATGCCCCATGATTCTATCACCATCTCTCTCCCAAACATAATTTCATATTTGTGTTTTATAAAGATTTTTATATCATATAATTAGTTACACAATCTATAATTTCATCTTATGGAAGAAATTATTATTTCATTCATTCTATTTTAATAATTATTGTGCTCAAATATGATTAATTTTATAAATAAATTTTTCAGATTGAAATTGTAATTTTAAGAAAAGCGATAATTTTTTTTCATAAAAAAATTTATTATGAATAATATATTTTAATTATATAGTATGAAAAAAAATTAAAAATATTTTATTAAATATTTTTATTATGTCCATAATATTTTTGAACTCTCAGAAATTTTACTCTACATTTTCAAACCACAAATTTCAATTATAAATTTGTAATTTTGTGGACAAAAGATAAACTTATAATATTAATATAATTATTATTATAAAATAAACATCATTTTGTCAATCATAATTTTGAAATTAGGTTATGGGAAATTTTTGAGAATTTTCTAAAATATTTTTATCCCAAGAATAGTAATATATATATGTTTGGGTCTTCGATATGAGTAATGACTTCATAATTATTTCATAAGGATGTAATAATTATTTTACTTCAATCCATGATTCAAACTATGTCATTTTATTAATATCAATTATTTTAATAAATTTTTATCCAATTTCAAAACAGATATGTTACTTTTCTCTGTCTAAAATGTAAACATTGTAATTAAAAACATTTCTTTGTTAAATCATTACATTTCCTTTAAAAATGATGTAATATGTTATGATTATTGATTTTTGGGGGTTAAAATAACATAATTGATGTCCTGAATTCCAAATAGAGGGGAAAACCCATGGTTAAATCCATTGTTTTTCAATTTCCACAAGCTTGATTTCCAAGGCCTTTATTTGGAAATGATTAAACAAACTATCTTATTTTGCAATAAATACATACACATTTATCCATTTCCATTCACTAAAAAACAATAAAATTGGAATATAAGGTTTTCTTACCTCCCAAGGACCCCTAAGTTGTCTTTAAGCCCCCAGAGTCCCAATCCTCATGTTTTTGGGAGTAGTTCTTAAAGGTAAGGTATTTATCCTTGTTTCCTATTAGATTAAAGAAAAACTTTTTGTTATTGAAATATAAATGTTATGATTAAAACCTTCTATTACACTTTTTATTAGACCCTTAATGAAAAATTATGTCTTATCAATGGGAAACCCTTTCCCTTATAATTTATTCCTTTTCCAAAATTGGGTTTTATACTCTTTAAACTGAATAATTTAAATTACAAAATTTCCATATTCTCTTCATGAAATTATCTTTTGTTATATTCTTGTGAATACCTAAGACTCTATAATTTCCAAGTTGATTAACCATAATTTAAAAATTTATTATTTGGTTATGGTATCATCCATTAAACCTACATTCCCTTTATATAAGTTCAAAATGACTTAATGATCTTGTTATTATGCACTTTTAAATGATCATGATTTTTTTATGAAACTCGTATTCTTATTTTTGACAGGTTATTTATGAAATGTTTTATTATGATCTACATGGTTCAAAAAAATTAACACATATTAATGTTTAACCATGATAGTTCCCTAGTTCATTGGGCAATGATGTTAATCTCTATACATGACACGTTTTATGGTACATTGGTGAATAACATTAGTAATTTTTAGTTACGAAACCTTGCTGGCATAAATTTGCTATATTCATATGAATATATAATTTTTATGTTTTATGCATATTTCCATATAATGACCCATGTTAATTTTATTATGATATTCCACCTTTTCCATTTATCCTGCGAAAATTATATTCCTCATGTTTTTATTAATATTCCTCAAGATATGAGTAAAATACTTCTCTTATAGGGAATTATGCTCTCCCATTTTCCTTAATGTATGTCCCATGTTATTATATTTAGTAAATATACATAGGATGAGCCTATGAAGATTAATTTCAAGTTTATTTGAATAATGCGCTATATGTTTTCATGTTTTATGTTCCAAATTTCCAATAAACTAAAGGTTAATGTAAAGACCCGCAAATTTCATGGAAATTTTTTTTCTTAATTTTCTTTGGAATTTTACAAGGGCGCAGCTTCAGACGGCACCTGATTCCGAGGCCCGGTGTGCCCGGAATCAATTTCCGAAGTTTGACTCGGGTACGTTCAGTGAACGGACGAGCGGGTTTTTCTATCTTTTGAACCGGTGCCCGGAATCGAATTCTGAGGGCACCGATGAAATCGCAGCGCCGGTATTTGCTTAGAAACGCCTCTTCCGGAGTTGCGTTTGCTCAAGACGTGGTTTTTAAATTTTGCGGCTTTAAGTCAGAATAAAATAAAGTTGTGCGACAACTTTATTTTATTTCACTTAAACTGCTTGGAAGCCACTTAAAGTCACTTAAAGGCGGCTTGAACTGAGTTGAACTGGATAGGATGCTATCCAGAAATATCCTACCCCTTGGTAGGATATTTGTGCGGTGGGACCCGCACGAGCCCCGCCGTTTCTTTCGCTAAGTAACGCACCCGCGAAAACCCGTCAAAGTAACTGAAAAGTCAACCGACGCGTTTTCTTTAATTCTTAACAGACCATTTAATTGGGCGGTTTATTTCGTAAATTAAATGGACTGTTTCTTCGTGAATTAAATGGGTCGTTTCTTTCGAATTGATGGATCGTTTCTTAACCGGTTTCGTGTTGGCATGTTTATAAAATAAGACCAACCTAAAAATCCTTGGAAAGGATTTGAGAGAATCTTCGTTCCTCCACCCTCTCCGCGAAGAACGCGAAGAACGCCGGAACCGGAATCCGACGACGCACGATCCGCGACGTCAACAGCTTTTCCGCGACCTTCTTCTTCTTCGGTGCCTCTTCTTCCGCGGCGAACCTGCGATCGGCGGTTAAAGGTGAGAATCGAAACTTCTAAATTCTCCCTTCTTAATTTCAATAACAACGGATTTAATTAATTAAATCCGTTTGTTCTTGATCCGGAGATTGGCGACGCGACGCCGGATACCGCGACGACGCGACGATCTCCTTCTTCCGCGATGAGCGATTCCGCGACGACCTCTCGTCCGACGACGACTTCGAGGTAGGGATTTATTTTGGAAAAGTTACCCCTTTTAAATTTTCTCGTGAACGTTCTTGAAAATTTAAAAAGCCGGTTTCAAGCGAACAATTTTATCTTTAAATAAAATTGTTGGATCATGTGTTGATCATCTTATTCTTTTCTCCCGTTGTTTATGATTAAAGCGGAGGGAGCGGGTCTAACGAACAAGACCCGGCAACCCTCCGCCGATCTTCCTTTTTGTGCGGATTTGGCGGGCGACGACAAAAGCACGACGCAAGGGCCATTTGTTGATTCCGCAGTGGAGGACGCGTCCCGGGAGGAACAATGGCGCAGACGGGAGGCAAAACGGGCCACCAGAGCAACTCCGGCGGCCCGCGGAAGGAGGCGGCGGCGCGGGTCGCCGGCGCGGCGGCGCCGGCGACCGGAGGCGGCGGCGCCCGGCGCGCCGCCGTGGAGATCTCCCGCCGCGGCTTCAGCCGCGGCCGCGCGGAACCGGGAACGGACGCGGCGGCCCGGCCGCGTCCGCGTGACAGGCGGCCCCCCGCGGGGGCCGCGTTTCTCCAAATGCCGCGGGTCAAACCCACGGCGGCGGCCTGCTCGGCCGCTCGGCCGAAGCCGAGCCGGCCGGTCCGGTCGGCCGGGCCGCGCCCAGGCCGGACCGGACCCGGCCGAGCCGGTTCGGGCCGGTTCGGGCCGACCCGGGTCGGGCCGACCCGGTGCGGCCGACCCAAGGGGGGGGTTCGGGCCGGGTCGCCCCGGGCCCAGAACCCCCGTTTCGGGCCTTCTTCGGTCTTTCACCCATATCTTGGGCCAGGGACCTCCGATTGACGAACCGTCAGCGGCTACGCGATCCTTGGATCGAGACGGTCGTTTCGGTATATTACACTCAAGGTTTCGGAAGACTTTGGGTTCGGCCGGGTTGGTTCGTACACGAAACCAACCGGGCCCTCGGAGCGGAAACGCTCATAACTTGAGCTACGGACGTCCGATCGACGTACCGTCAGCTGTGGTAGTTTCCTCTAAGTGAGACGGAACTTTTGGCATACTCCGCCCGAGGATCGGACACAGGCAGAGTACGGTCGGGTTGGTTTTGCCATAAAAACCAACCGGGCCCCTGGGACGAAAATGCCAATAACTCTCAGACCGGGCGTCCGATTGACGCGCCGTCTGTTGCGTTGAGATCCTGTTGTCGATACGGAACTTTTGGATACATCAACTTCGGACTACGTGTCAGTTGATGTATCAGCCTCTCGGCTCGTGGAGCGGACCCTCCTAACGAGCTCGCTATGTGCGGGAACCCTAGTGCTGGCTGTGACTTCGACGGCAGAGCAGAGATCCTCCGTGGACTGCGACGACGGCAGAGCAGAGATCCTCCGTGGACTGCGACGACGGCAGAGCAGAGATCCTCCGTGGACTGCGACGACGGAAGAGCAGAGATCCTTCGTGGACTGCGGCGACGACTGTGCAGAGATCCTCCGTGGACTGCGTCGACTACTGCACTCAGCGATCCTACGTGGAACAGTGCTACCGAACCTGTGTGAGATGAATCTTCTTTTTACCTTGAGCGGTGGAGCGCTTGGGTGTAGCGGCGGACCCGTGGTACTTGACAGTGGTGGTGCGCTTGGATGCAGCAACAGACCCTTGGCGGTGGAGCGCTTGGTTGTAGCGGCAGACCCGCGATACTCTACGGAGTGTGTGCGCTTGGTTGTAGCGACAGACCCGCGACGGTGGAGACGTGCGTGCGGAGTACGGAGACCGTGTAGATGACTGAGACCTGACGACTGCTTGACCGACTCGACTTGGAGTGAGTCGACTAGCCCAGTGGACAGAGCGCCCAGTAGTTGGCAGCAGACCCACGGCGGACGGAGCGCCTGGTAGTTGGCGGCAAACCCGCGATACTCGACAGGAGGAGTACCTCAGTAGGCTATCTGGGTGAGCGCCCGGTATTTGGCAGCAGACCCTCAGCGGACGGAGCGCCCGGTAGTTGGCAGCAGACCCGCGGTACTCGACAGGAGGAGTACTTCAGCAGTCTTAGGTTAGTGAGCAGTACCTCGGAGTCGTGACAGGACCACTGTACACTTCAGAGATGGGGCTCTTCAACATATACGGTTTCGATAATGAAAATCCTGGTTGAGCTGAATCTTATGTTACTCTCCTTTGTGGATTGTGTTGAACTATCCTATGTGGATTTACTGTTACTCTCCTTTGTGGATTGTGTTGAACTATCCTATGTGGATTTACTGTTACTCTCCTTGTGGATTTGAGTCTTGCTTCCTTTGTGGGTTGAGTTGTTCTTGAGCTCGTGAGCAGAGCTAGAATTGGGGACTTAGGTATATGTATGGGCATATACCTAAGTCGAGTCAGATGTTACTTCGTGATTGCATCTTTCTTTTGTGCTATATCCTTTGTGGATTTCGGGAGACCTTCGGGGGTCTCGGGGTCCTTACTGAGTAGCTTGTACTCACCCCTGCACGGGCTATGCCCGCACCTTGTTGTGTTGGTTGCAGACGACGGACAGCGCTGATCGCGGTTGGGGCGTGGAGCAGGACGGTACCTAGAGGTGGACCACTGGGCGGGACGTGCTCGGAGCGGACGTGGGACCCGAGGAGCCTGGAGGCTATCTGTACCCACCCTTCAGGTGGGATTGCCAGTGGACGACACGAGGCCGCCGTCTTTTCTTCAGTTGCTGTACTTTACTTTTCAGTTGTACTTTACAGTTGGGCTTGTATTTCCGGCCCCCTTTACTTTTCTGCACTTTACTTTCCGCTTGCTGACTCTGTGTGGTTGTTACTTATAAAGGCAATGCCTTCCCTGTTTACTGGGATTTTACGCCTTGGTGCTAGTCGCCAGCCCCTGGCCTATGGAAGGCGGGCTTGGGGTAGTCACGGCACGGGCCCCGAGGACGGGTCGTGACAAATTGGTATCAGAGGTGGTCGGTTCTACCGCGGACTCTGATCGTCCTTTCTTTCTATGTGAAGCAATAGTGTTTAGTGTATTGAGTGTGGTTATCAGTTCAGGGAGCCCAGTGTTGGTGCGGCGGCCGACGTATCCGTACACCAGGACCCTGACTTCTGATTTCCAACTTAATGCACGAAAACACTGATTGCGTGTGTGTTTCCCAAAAGGTTTAAAGTCAGCTCAAACCAGGTCAGCTCACCAGGTATAAATCGTTGACCGTGACACAACTGTTCAGGATGTCGCCATGCAGATAGTTAGCTGGAGTTCCGAGAGAGTTCTCGATGATGGCCCACCGAGCAGCGAGACTCCGGTGCAGGGCCCTTTTTCAGTGTTGGCACCTTCGGGTGGTGTACCAGCAGCACCACCACCCGTTAGGCAGAGGATGCCACTAGCTGACAGTGCACGCTAGCAGAGCGCGATGCACGAGTTCCAGCAGTAGAGGCCTCTGAGGATACAAGGCGAGACAGTTTTCCCAGGCAGCAGTGGACTGGATGGAGGCGGTTGCTAGAGTTCTACGCCTAGCTTGGATACTAGTAGAGCGGATGATGATCTTAGCTTCTGTTGTTTCCAGTGAGTGACCATGAGGTTGGTTCTTATAGTAATGAGGCTTCGGTACGCGAACCGATACCTGGGATAGTACCTACGGGTAGTGCGCCAGCTATGTCACTACCTGTTGGTCAGTAGACACTACCGGCGGTACCGGTAGCAGAGAATCACAGGCTTAGTGCCTTACATATGTTTTAGCACCAGATATCCCTCAAGTTTCGAGGTGAGCCTGACTCGTAGGCGGCTGAGGACTGGCTTGAGGAGGTGGTTGTGAGTTTTCTAGAGCTAATACAGCTTCGACAGTACGACATGTCGGAAGCAGAGCACTCATCGTGGCTTACCAATCAATCGTAGTACTCGTTGGTTACGTTGTGATCAGTTCCTTAGACTCGAACTTCTGAGCGAAGTGTGTCTAAGGGAAATCCGAACCATTACTTTTCCTCTATGCATTTCTACCTATGCTAGGATGCTAGAGAGAACCTTTGTGGTTGTGAACGTTAGCAGTGAAAGGCAGGAAACTAGCGCCAGTCTCAGAGACTCGGGCGTGTAAAATGTTTCAGGAGGAGGAAGTGCTAAGGACAGATGAATCTGCAGGGTAGCAGACGTGGAAGCGGAGCTTAGAGAGCAGCATGTGGTGGTGTACATTTCGACATGTTACGACCACCCGACTTAGTAGTCCCCGCCAGGCTCAGGGAGCAGGAGGGCTGGGGAGGAGAGTAGCTGCATTGCGGTCAAGGAGTGTGACCCAGGAACTCTAAGAATGATTCGGGGTACGAATTATGTCTACTACGAGCTGCCATATCTATAGACATAGGAACCGATCATTCAACCCTTCCACGAATCATGTCCCAGACCTAGAGGTTCCGGGTAAGCCGTAGACTTGACCCTCACGTCTGGAGATACCTTTGGGAGGAGACTCGATAATCACACTTACGCCGACGGTGTGATTTGACCTCGAGGCGAGAGTTTCGGTTGGAATCTCTTGGTGGCAGCGTAGAGGCCTTACGACGTTGATCTGGGTATGATTCACAAATCATACCCCGGTTGACTGTTTTAGGCAAACGTCGGAATGGGTTTTCCTTGGTCGGAGAAAAGGAAACCCTGGGCAGCACATGTTAAACTCAGGCATAAGAGGGTGTGGCCGATCACTCTTGAGTTGGTCAACCCTACCCTTGTGGCAGCAGGAGTTTTGAGTTCCAGTTCTAACCTAAAAAGGGAAACCTCTTGAATTCGAGGGGGACGAACACGTTCTTATATGGTCTCAACCCGATGAGGTTTCGGAGATGTGGCCGAGGCGGCAGGTTATCTCCGAAGTTCGATGGGCCTTTCCAGGTCCTCAGCAGGATAGGAGAGGTGGCTTATCGCCTGGCTCTACCACCTCAGTTGCACCGGGTGCACGATGTCTTTCACGTGTCTCAGCTGAGGAGATACGTGCACGACCCGACGCACATCATCGACTTTGGGGAGCTAGACGTGGACGATGGGGCGACTTTTGCGGAGGTCCCAGTGGAGATCGAGGATCGACAGGAGCGGGTCCTACGTGGGCGGTCGATTCCTCTTGTGCGCGTCAGATGGCAGCACGGGAACCTCCAGGAGAGCACTTGGGAGCGGGAGGCTCAGATGCGTGCTCAGTACCCCCATTTGTTCCCCTAGTTTTTGATGTATCTTTACGGGGACGTAAATCCCTGAGGTGGGAGTAATGTAAAGACCCGCAAATTTCAAGGAAATTTTTTTTCTTAATTTTCTTTGGAATTTTACAAGGGCGCAGCTTCAGACGGCACCTGATTCCGAGGCCCGGTGTGCCCGGAATCAATTTCCGAAGTTTGGCTCGGGTACGTTCAGTGAACGGACGAGCGGGTTTTTCTATCTTTTGAACCGGTGCCCGGAATCGAATTCTGAGGGCACCGATGAAATCGCAGCGCCGGTATTTGCTTAGAAACGCCTCTTCCGGAGTTGCGTTTGCTCAAGACGTGGTTTTTAAATTTTGCGGCTTTAAGTCAGAATAAAATAAAGTTGTGCGACAACTTTATTTTATTTCACTTAAACTGCTTGGAAGCTACTTAAAGTCACTTAAAGGCGGCTTGAACTGAGTTGAACTGGATAGGATGCTATCCAGAAATATCCTACCCCTTGGTAGGATATTTGTGCGGTGGGACCCGCACGAGCCCCGCCGTTTCTTTCGCTAAGTAACGCACCCGCGAAAACCCGTCAAAGTAACTGAAAAGTCAACCGACGCGTTTTCTTTAATTCTTAACAGACCATTTAATTGGGCGGTTTATTTCGTAAATTAAATGGACTGTTTCTTCGTGAATTAAATGGGTCGTTTCTTTCGAATTGATGGATCGTTTCTTAACCGGTTTCGTGTTGGCATGTTTATAAAATAAGACCAACCTAAAAATCCTTGGAAAGGATTTGAGAGAATCTTCGTTCCTCCACCCTCTCCGCGAAGAACGCGAAGAACGCGAAGAACGCCAGAACCGGAATCCGACGACGCACGATCCGCGACGTCAACAGCTTTTCCGCGACCTTCTTCTTCTTCGGTGCCTCTTCTTCCGCGTCGAACCTGCGATCGGCGGTTAAAGGTGAGAATCGAAACTTCTAAATTCTCCCTTCTTAATTTCAATAACAACGGATTTAATTAATTAAATCCGTTTGTTCTTGATCTGGAGATTGGCGACGCGATGCCGGATACCGCGACGACGCGACGATCTCCTTCTTCCGCGACGAGCGATTCCGCGACGACCTCTCGTCCGACGACGACTTCGAGGTAGGGATTTATTTTGGAAAAGTTACCCCTTTTAAATTTTCTCGTGAACGTTCTTGAAAATTTAAAAAGCCGGTTTCAAGCGAACAATTTTATCTTTAAATAAAATTGTTGGATCATGTGTTGATCATCTTCTTCTTTTCTCCCGTTGTTTATGATTAACGCGGAGGGAGCGGGTCTAACGAACAAGACCCGGCAACCCTCCGCCGATCTTCCTTTTTGTGCGGATTTGGCGGGCGACGACAAAAGCACGACGCAAGGGCCATTTGTTGATTCCGCAGTGGAGGACGCGTCCCGGGAGGAACAATGGCGCAGACGGGAGGCAAAACGGGCCACCGGAGCAACTCCGGCGGCCCGCGGAAGGAGGCGGCGGCGCGGGTCGCCGGCGCGGCGGCGCCGGCGACCGGAGGCGGCGGCGCCCGGCGCGCCGCCGTGGAGATCTCCCGCCGCGGCTGAAGCCGCGGCGGCGGCGGCCGGTTCCGCGGCCGCGCGGAACCGGGAACGGACGCGGCGGCCCGGCCGCGTCCGCGTGACAGGCGGCCCCCCGCGGGGGCCGCGTTTCTCCAAATGCTGCGGGTCAAACCCGCGGCGGCGGCCTGCTCGGCCGCTCGGCCGAAGCCGAGCCGGCCGGTCCGGTCGGCCGGGCGGCGCCCAGGCCGGACCGGACCCGGCCGAGCCGGTTCGGGCCGGTTCGGGCCGACCCGGGTCGGGCCGACCCGGTTCGGCCGACCCAAGGGGGGGGTTCGGGCCGGGTCGCCCCGGGCCCAGAACCCCCGTTTCGGGCCTTCTTCGGTCTTTCGCCCATATCTTGGGCCAGGGACCTCCGATTGACGAACCGTCAGCGGCTACGCGATCCTTGGATCGAGACGGTCGTTTCGGTATATTACACTCAAGGTTTCGGAAGACTTTGGGTTCGGCCGGGTTGGTTCGTACACGAAACCAACCGGGCCCTCGGAGCCGAAACGCTCATAACTTGAGCTACGGACGTCCGATCGACGTACCGTCAGCTGTGGTAGTTTCCTCTAAGTGAGATGGAACTTTTGGCATACTCCGCCCGAGGATCGGACACAGGCAGAGTACGGTCGGGTTGGTTTTGCCCTAAAAACCAACCGGGCCCCTGGGACGAAAATGCCAATAACTCTCAGACCGGGCGTCCGATTGACGCGCCGTCTGTTGCGTTGAGATCCTGTTGTCGATACGGAACTTTTGGATACATCAACTTCGGACTACGTGTCAGTTGATGTATCAGCCTCTCGGCTCGTGGAGCGGACCCTCCTAACGAGCTCGCTATGTGCGGGAACCCTAGTGCTGGCTGTGACTTCGACGGCAGAGCAGAGATCCTCCGTGGACTGCGACGACGGCAGAGCAGAGATCCTCCGTGGACTGCGACGAGGGCAGAGCAGAGATCCTCCGTGGACTGCGACGACGGCAGAGCAGAGATCCTTCGTGGACTGCGCCGACGACTGTGCAGAGATCCTCCGTGGACTGCGTCGACTACTGCACTCAGCGATCCTACGTGGAACAGTGCTACCGAACCTGTGTGAGCTGAATCTTCTTTTTACCTTGAGCGGTGGAGCGCTTGGGTGTAGCGGCGGACCCGTGGTACTTGACAGTGGTGGTGCGCTTGGATGCAGCAACAGACCCTTGGCTGTGGAGCGCTTGGTTGTAGCGGCAGACCCGCGATACTCTACGGAGTGTGTGCGCTTGGTTGTAGCGACAGACCCGCGACGGTGGAGACGTGCGTGCGGAGTACGGAGACCGTGTAGATGACTGAGACCTGACGACTGCTTGACCGACTCGACTTGGAGTGAGTCGACTAGCCCAGTGGACGGAGCGCCCAGTAGTTGGCAGCAGACCCACGGCGGACGGAGCGCCTGGTAGTTGGCGGCAAACCCGCGGTACTCGACAGGAGGAGTACCTCAGTAGGCTATCTGGGTGAGCGCCCGGTATTTGGCAGCAGACCCTCAGCGGACGGAGCGCCCGGTAGTTGGAAGCAGACCCGCGGTACTCGACAGGAGGAGTACTTCAGCAGTCTTAGGTTAGTGAGCAGTACCTCGGAGTCGTGACAGGACCACTGTACACTTCAGAGATGGGGCTCTTCAACATTTACGGTTTCGATAATGAAAATCCTGGTTGAGCTGAATCTTATGTTACTCTCCTTTGTGGATTGTGTTGAACTATCCTATGTGGATTTACTGTTACTCTCCTTTGTGGATTGTGTTGAACTATCCTATGTGGATTTACTATTACTCTCCTTGTGGATTTGAGTCTTGCTTCCTTTGTGGGTTGAGTTGTTCTTGAGCTCGTGAGCAGAGCTAGAATTGGGGACTTAGGTATATGTATGGGCATATACCTAAGTCGAGTCAGATGTTACTTCGTGATTGCATCTTTCTTTTGTGCTATATCCTTTGTGGATTTCGGGAGACCTTCGGGGGTCTCGGGGCCCTTACTGAGTAGCTTGTACTCACCCCTGCACGGGCTATGCCCGCACCTTGGTATGTTGGTTGCAGACGACGGACAGCGCTGATCGCAGTTGGGGCGTGGAGCAGGACGGTACCTGGAGGTGGACCACTGGGCGGGACGTGCTCGGAGCGGACGTGGGACCCGAGGAGCCTGGAGGCTATCTGTACCCACCCTTCAGGTGGGATTGCCAGTGGACGACACGAGGCCGCCGTCTTTTCTTCAGTTGCTGTACTTTACTTTTCAGTTGTACTTTACAGTTGGGCTTGTATTTCCGGCCCCCTTTACTTTTCTGCACTTTACTTTCCGCTTGCTGACTCTGTGTGGTTGTTACTTATAAAGGCAATGCCTTCCCTGTTTACTGGGATTTTACGCCTTGGTGCTAGTCGCCAGCCCCTGGCCTATGGAAGGCGGGCTTGGGGTAGTCACGGCACGGGCCCCGAGGACGGGTCGTGACAGTTAAAATATATTTTTATTTTGTACCATGTATGGATAAATATATGTAATAAAAATGTGGTATTTCATACTTGGTATCAATGCACGGTTTATATTTTTTAGTGATTATAATTTAAAAAATAAAGGAATAACAATATAGAAGTGATTAAACTGAGAAAACAACCTGGTATTTTGGTGAAATATTAAGTTTGTGGGTTTTGGGAAATGAAATAAAAATACTGATATGAAAAAGAGGATGTGTATAACGACCCATACTTTACATACATTGTTAATACTTCAAAATTGAAGCACACTTATTACAACATATGACAAAACCACAAAGGGCCGTATAGGTATAGTGTCTTTAGAAACTGGGAAACATAAACAACTGGTTCATAAATCTTCTACAGTGTCTCCCATTTATTTCACCATATCTAGGGTCCCTTTTAGCATATTCTACTTAATATCCATCTTCCTGACCTGGGGAAAAGAAAACATAAAAGTGTGAGCTCAAATGCTCAGCAAGGGCAAATAAAGGAAATAAAAATCATATCATATCTTTTTGAAAATCATAACCTGCAAAAGAGATCATAATATCTTAACATGGAACAAATCATAGAAGTGAAAATGAGATCCCCATAATCATAACATAAAACTTGAAACTTGGTGGCATGCACACATAATCATGGAAAATTATTTCTTGTTAGTAATGACTCATTGCCAAGACTATCTTAGTGGACAAAGTCCCTTTCTGAACCGAGTTCACTCCTCGTTTCAGTCCTGTATCACTGAACCGAAATAACCTTCCGTTCCAGCCATGTCTATCTCATGAGATATAAAATCTTTACCCAATTCATTAGAGGGAGATATAGGTCCCACCCATCTTATAATGAATCCTTTCTTATGTGTTCCACATAATCATAAACCATACATTATCGCATAACACATGTATCAAAAATGGGATTCCGGAAACATCATGACATCATAAAACAATTCATATAAGATAAAGGAATTCATAAAAATATTTCCATCACAACATAATCAAACCAATGTAATAATAGGGATAAAAACAGAACCCTTTTATTATCTTAGATGGAAAATAATTTTGATAAAATACTTGAACTCCATTCTTGAGAAAAATATCCTTTCTACTTCAAAAACATTTTTCCTTTCATAACATTTCATACGACTTTAAAATAAAAGAAGTTGATTAAAAATAAACATGAAAACTTTTAAAGGATGTTTCTTGGAAATAATGTTTTAAAAATCCATTCATGCCGTATAAGTTAAAAAAAACATTCTTCGTACTTTTGTCGGAAAAGTCAAAAAGTACCTCGTACAAAAAACGACAAAAGATTCCATTCATATCTTTTACCAAAAACTCACCGAAGGGTAAAATTGGATTTGAACAATTGTAGGTGGAAGGAAATAATATTACATATTGATGAAACATGGATGTGGATGATAAAATACACCCCAGTAAATACTTACGAATAAACAATCTCGGATAAAAATGAGATTGTGATATTTCCCTTACCTTAGGTCCGATTTGCTTTGTACGTGTCCGAAGATCCTGTATAATGGTTTAAATAATGTTATTGACTTATTCCAGAATCATAAATATTGATATGATATCATATATGGTCATATTCTTAGCTTCTTGTTAGTAATATTTCATTGTTACTTGTTACTCGGGTCTTTATTCCCTTTTGTTCTTATGCGTGTTTTGCCGAATAAATTCTTATTCTTATTTTAAGGTTATAGATACCTTATATACAGAATGGTATTAGTGTAACATATATCATATTTATTCATTCAATTAATTTATATAATTATTATGTAATGATGATCATGTAGAACGAGTCGCTTCACATCGTGGAGACGGTATTCCGTACGTATGCACGAGTGATGATATCGTTCCTATGATCATGGAATTGTATTGGAGTATATATATATATTATTTCAGTATCAATATTACTTTATAATAATCATAAATAGTTACTCATTACACCATTATACCCATCCTTGTAAAGTGATGGTGGAAAATAGATTACACCACGGCGTGGAGACGGTATTCCGTACGTACGCACGCGCGGTGATTTCATTTTTCCGTAGGATGGATAGAAGGTGAATTAGGGTTGTTTCATATTTATAATAACATATCAGTATGTAAGTAATACTTATGTTATTACTTTATCATGAAACAACTAAAGAAGAAGAAGTTGAAAAAGAAAGAAATTGAAAAGATCGGTAATGGATATTACCTCTTCTTTGGAACGCCTCTTTGAATCCTCCACTTAGGGAACTATGATTGGTCTTTGAAGAAGACCAGGACCTCTAGGATTATTCTAGGGAATTGGAGAGGAGAAAATGGTAGGGGTTGGCCGAGCTTGGGTGCTCAATTTGGTGTGAGGAGGAGGGGAGGAGGTGCCCTTTTATAAGGGAGGAGAGGGGCACCTTAGGAATATCTCAAAATATTATTTTATATTAAAGTCAAAATCGGTTTATAATGGTTCCAAAGGATCTTATTTCGAAGATAAAGTGGGGAAGGGTCGAAAGCCTATAAACCGATAGGATTTAGACAAGTTTAGGGTATTATTTTAACCTTATCAATTAGATTTAACTCTAAGTTAAATAATTTAACTTTTACCATGCCTTTTTGTTTTCTTTCACTATATGGTTAATACACTTACTATAACATGCCAAACGAACCCCAAATTGTTTATTATTAATATATATATCCTTATCTAAGTCATTTGGAAGAACCTTAGATTTTTAGGAATAAAATAACAATTAATAATATAATATTTGATTTAAAAACTATTTTGTGTCAATTTTGAAACTATTTGATATATGATTTTTGTGAAAGTCATAACAGAATTATATGTTCGAACCAAGTTTATTAAATCAACACTAATATATCATAGTAACCTAGGAAATTTGTGTAATTCATAAAAAGTCTCAAATTACATTTATTTTGGTGTTTATAACATCAATTATGTCAATATTTCATAAATAAGATAATTACTGCATCATAATTGTGTCATAAATAAATTAAATTATTTAATGTCTAAAAATTATAAATAAAATACCATTATGTAGGAGATATTTTAAGATTTATAATGAATATTTTTAGTTGAATTGATCTTATGTATAACCCCATATTAAAAATGATTTAGTTATTAAACTTTGATTTTAACTATTTTAACCCTTCTTTAAATAAGTTAATAATAAATGTCCTAATCTAACCCAAGTGGGCCTAAATGGTCATATTTTATTCATAAGGTTGTTTTTGGTCGAATTACACTTATCCAATAGAATTAGGACATGTGTTAGTGTAATAGTAATATCATATTTACCCTTAGTTACCCTATTTACTATTAACCGCGGTAAAAAAAGTAAAAAGTTACTATTCACCAAAAAATTATTTTTATCACATTGAACCACATTTTACTTACTGATATCAACTGTGTTAGTCGGATTTTCGAAATTCCATTCACAGAAGCGGTAAAATTAAGTTTTATGCAAAATTCAGTTTTTAACCTACCACTTAGTGGTTTCACTATTCATCTAAAATTGAAAGTTTTCAGAAAAATACCAAAATTTCACCCTAGGCTAATTTCGGTATTCCGAATCCAAAAATGAAGTCCATTTTAAAAAATAAAATTTATAAAATTTCAAAAAGTGGTTATTACTTTTCATAACGGCTAGTTTTAATAATATTTTAATAGCATATCGTTGTTTACTGAAACTCGGTATTGCGTACGACGCAAGCTATCGAGGAAGGTCGCGATTGCGTGTAAAGTAAGCCAAGATAGTATGTAGTGAAAGATTCCTTTGATGATATATAAAAAACAAAATATTACTCATAAAAATCCCGAGTGTTACATTCTACCCCCCTTAAAAAGAATTTCGCCCTCGAAATTCGTCACTTTGTAACAAACTGATGAGGATACTTCTCCCTCATCATATCCTCAAGCTCCCATGTAGCTTCTTCTAATTGGTGGTTCCTCCATAAAACTTTCACCAATCGAGTGGTCTTGTTTCGTAGGACTTTTTCGCTACGATCCAGAATCTCTATCGGTTGTTCTTCATAAGAAAGATCTTGCTCCAGCGGTACAACTTCTGAGCTGAGTACATGTGAAGGATCAGGTATGTACTTTCTCAGGAGAGATACATGGAACACATCGTGAACTTGAGAGAGATTCGGTGGAAGCGCCAATCGGTAAGCTACCTTCCCAACACGATCCAGTATTTCGAAAGGACCGATATATCTAGGGCTCAACTTCCCCTTCTTTCCAAATCTCATAACCCTCTTCCAGGGAGATATTCGTAAGAACACTTTATCACCCACTTCAAACTCTAGGTCTTTTCTTCGGTTGTCGGCGTAGCTTTTCTGTCGACTCTGAGATGCTCTTATGTGTTGTTGAATAGATCTGACCTTTTCTGCCATTTCATCAACGAGATCAGGTCCTAATAGCTTTCTTTCCCCAACTTCATCCCAGCAAGTTGGAGTCCTGCATTTCTTTCCATAGAGAGCTTCATAAGGAACCATCTGAATACTGGAGTGAAAGCTATTATTATAAGAAAATTACACCAAATGTAGGTATTGATCCCAACCTCCTTTGAAATCCATAGAGCAAGCTCTCAACATATCTTCTAGGGATTGAATTGTTCTCTCAGACTGACCGTTTGTCTGGGGATGATAAGCAGTGCTGAAACTCAACTCTGTATCCAGAGTATGTTGAAGACTTCGCCAGAACATCGAGGTAAATCTCGGATCCTGATCAGATATAATAGAATGTGGTACTCCATGCAATCTTACCACTTCCTTTACATATATCCTGGCAAGCTGATCTAGAGAGAAATCCTCTCTAATAGCAATGAAGTGTGCAGACTTTGTAAGACGATCAACTATGACCCAGATAGCATTATTGCCTTTGGATGTTTTAGGAAGTCTTGTGACAAAGTCCATAGTGATGTTTTCCCATTTCCATTCGGGTATGGGTAATGGTTGTAACATCCCCTTAGACTTCTGTCTCTCAGCTTTAACTTGTTGACAAACCAAGCATCGAGAGACATATTCAGCAACATCTCTTTTCATGCCATCCCACCAGAAGTACTCTTTCAGGTCCCTATACATCTTTGTGCTTCCAGGATGAATAGAGAATGAAGAACTATGAGCCTCATCCAGCAGCTCCTTCTTTAATTCGGGGATGGGAGGAACACAAACCCGATTCCTGAACTTTATTATCCCATCACAATCAAGGTTGAATTCAGGAACATTTCTCACCTTCTTTTGTAACTCTACATCTTCTTTCTGTGCCTCTTTAATCTTCATATGTATAGATGGTTGAACATTCATTTGAGAAAGATAATATTTTTCCCCTTCCATTATAATTCCAAGATCCATCCTTTGTAAATCCATAAATATTGGATCTTTTGTGATCCTCATCATGGATAAACTAGCATGTTCTTGTCGACTTAATGCATCTGCCACCTTGTTTGCTTTCCCAGGGTGGTAATGGATTGAGCAGTCATAATCCTTAATCAGCTCCAACCATCTTCTTTGACGCATATTCAACTCCTTTTGTGTGAAAATATACTTTAAACTTTTATGATCAGTATAAATATCACACCTTTAACCATAAAGGTAATGCCTCCAAATCTTTAATGCAAATATTACCATAGCCAATTCCAAATCATGTGTTTGGTAATTTTTCTCATGGATTTTCAGCTGTCGTGAGGCATAAGCTATCACCATATCATTTTGCATAAGAACACACCCCAATCCCTTCTTGGATGCATCACTGTAGATCACAAACCTTTCTCCACTACAAGGCAGTGTGAGCACAGGTGCACTGGATAACCTTCTTTTTAACTCCTTGAAATTCACTTCACATTCCTCTGTCCAAACAAACTTAACTCCTTTCCGAGTCAACTTGGTGAGTGGATTATATAATCGTGAAAAATCTTTTACAAAACGTCAATAATATCCAGCCAAACCAAGAAAACTTCGGATCTCAGTTACTGTTGTTGGTCTTGATCATCTTTCGATAACCTCTGTTTTTGCTGGATCCACAGATACCCCCTCTTTTGAGATTATGTGACCCAAAAATGCAACTTTTTGAAGCCAAAATTCACACTTGGTAAATTTGGCATAAAGCTTCTCCTTTCTCAGGGTCTTCAATATAATTCTCAAGTGATCTTCATGCTCTTCCTTGCTCTTTGAATAGACAAGAATATCGTCTATAAAGACTACCACAAATTGATCAAGATAGTCTCTAAAGACTCTATTCATTAGATCCATGAAGATAGCAGGGGCATTAGTAAGACCAAATGGCATCACTATAAATTCATAGTGTCCATACCTTGTACGGAAAGCCGTATTTGGTATATCCTCCCTTTTGACCCTTAATTGATGATACCCTGAACGAAGATCAATCTTGGAAAAGTATTGAGCTCCGCGTAGTTGGTCAAATAAGTCATCAATGTGTGGGAGAGGATATTTGTTCTTGATAGTGATCTTGTTAAGTTCTCGATAATCAATGCAGAGTCTCATTGATGCATCTTTCTTCTTAACAAATAGAACAGGTGCTCCCCAAGGTGATGCACTAGGGCGTATGAATCCCTTATCAAGATTCTCTTGGAGTTGCTTCTTCAATTCCTGCAACTCAATTGGGGCCATTCTATAAGGTGTCTTTGAAATAGGCAAAGCACCCAGTACGAGTTCTATTGAAAACTCAACTTCACGATTTGGTGGAAGACCTGGTAATTCCTCCGGAAAGACATCATCAAACTCTCGTACGATGGGCATATTCTTAATCGTGAGTTTCTCACCAACCATTTGAGATAAATAACCTTCATTTAGTGGAATCAAGACCCATAAGATGGAAGAAATTTCCAGTGGAAGGTTATGTTCATCCTTGCATTGATAGACGATCATAGATTGATCTGGAATATGAAATGTGACTTTCCTTCTTTGGCAATTGATATGAGCTTCATGTAGAGAAAGCCAATCCATGCCAAGAATCACATCAAATTCCACTATTGGAAGGATCACAAGATTTGCAGGAAGCACTTTCCCACAAACTTCAATCGGAGAATAATTATAAACTTTTGATGCGACTGTTGTGCCATTAGGTGTTGTCATAGCTAACTCAACATCTAATCGTTGAGGTAGTACGGTGATACCATTAGAAAATTCTTTAGAAATAAAAGAGTGGGTTGATCCAGAATCAAATAAAACATTTGCTACTTTAGAGTGGATGGTAAGTGTACCTTTCACCACTTCGTTATCGTACTCCACATCGCTGATAGAAATTGCATGTGACTTTCCTTTGTCTTTAGCCTTAAGATTTTGTTGACGTCGACCATCATCATCATCCCTTGGATTTGGGCATTGATTGGCATAATGCCCCATCTCATTGCACTTGAAACATTGAAGTGTAGTAGGTTCATTCTGTGTATCCCTTCCTTTGTTTGCATCATTAGACATCTTCATCCCATTATCGCGGCATTCAAATGCCCGATGACCTTCCTTTCCATATTTTAAACATTTACTTGTCCCTTTAAGACAACTCCCTCCATGTTTCTTTCCACACTTTGAGCATAAGGTAAATCTCATCTTCTTTTCTGTGTGCTCTTTAGATTTTCCTTTGAATTCCATCTTCCTCTTCTTATCAAACCCACGTGACTGATGGGTTACTCCAATATCCATCTCCACTTTGAGAGCACATCGAACGATTTCCTCGTAGCTATTGAAGTCCCTTATGGCAAACGCCCTTCGAAGACTTGGTTTTAAGCCACTAAAGAATTGATCGATCTTACTCTCAGGTTGGATAATAATACCAGAAGCGTACCTTGCAAGTCTTGTAAAATTTTCTTCATAGGTACCAACAGATCATCATCCCTTTGCTTCAGTTCAAGAAACTCTTTCTCCATCTTTGTTCGGAGAATACGAGGGAAGTACTTATTGAAAAATAAGTTCTTGAACTCGTCCCATTCCATAGACTCAATTTAATCCCTTTTCCTCGTATTCTTAATAAGATTCCACCATTGATCAGCATCTCCTTCCAAACGATACACTGCTAGGATGACTTTATCATGTTTAGAACATTGAAGAACTGAAAATATCTTTTCAGTAGTACTAATCCATTGTTCATCAACTAATGGATTAGTAGACCCGCTGAAAGAAGGTGGACGCTGCCTCATGAAGGATTCAACAGAATGTTGCTCCTTCCTTTGCTCGTTTGGAAGTCCTGCATGATTCATAGCTTGAGAAAGTTGTGTGAGCATGGCTACAAGATTTTGTATTCCAGCTCCCATATCGTTTGGTTGCTCAGGGGGACAATCATTGCATTGCCCATCGCATTCCGCATTAACACAGTTCCTTCAGGTTCCAGCCATTGACTAAAACCAAGAAGAATAGTGTGAGCAACACTAATTATAATAGGAAAACCACATAATCATGGATAAAATTTCACACTTAAGGTCTTATCCTAGGGATTCATGGCCATTTCTAAAACACTAAGATTGTGTTCTATGCTTAGACTTATCCTTAGGGTTCTTACTAAGGCTTTCACATCCTAGTTTCCAAAGGCTGACTATACCTTTTCTCTGATACCAACTATAACGACCCATACTTTACATACATTGTTAATACTTCAAAATTGAAGCACACTTATTACAACATATGACAAAACCACAAAGGACCGTATAGGTATAGTGTCTTTAGAAACTGGGAAACATAAACAACTGGTTCATAAATCTTCTACAGTGTATCCCATTTATTTCATCATATCTAAGGTCCCTTTTAGCATATTCTACTTAATATCCATCTTCCTGACCTGGGGAAAAGAAAACATAAAAGGGTGATCTCAAATGCTCAGCAAGGGCAAATAAAGGAAATAAAAATCATATCATATCTTTTTGAAAATCATAACCTGCAAAAGAGATCATAATATCTTAACATGGAACAAATCATAGAAGTGAAAATGAGATCCCCATAATCATAACATAAAACTTGAAACTTGGTGGCATCCACACATAATCATGGAAAATCATTTCTTGTTAGTCATGACTCATTTCCAAGACTATTTTAGTGGAAAAAATCCCTTTCTGAACCGAGTTCACTCCTCGTTTCAGTCCTGTATCACTGAACCGAAATAACCTTCCATTCCAGCCATGTCTATCTAATGAGATATAAAATCTTTACCCAATGCATTGGAGGGAGATATAGGTCCCACCCATCTTATAATAAATCCTTTCTTATGTGTGCCACATAATCATAAACCATTCATTATCGCATAACACATGTAACAAAAATGGGATTCTTGAAACATCATGACATCATAAAACAATTCATATAAGATAATGGATTTCATAAAAATATTTCCATCACAACATAATCAAACCAATGTAATAATAGGGATAAAAACAGAACCCTTTTATTATCTTAGATGGATAATAATTTTGATAAAATACTTGAACTCCATTCTTGAGGAAAATATCCTTTCTACTTCAAAAACATTTTTCCTTTCATAACATGTCATACGACTTTAAAATAAAAGAAGTTGATTAAAAATAAACATGAAAACTTTTAAAGGAAGTTTCTTGGAAATAATGTTTTAAAAATCCATTCATGCCTTATAAGTTAAAAAAACATTCTTCGTACTTTTGTCAGAAAAGTCAAAAAGTACCTCGTACGAAAAACGACAAAAGATTCCTTTCATATCTTTTACTAAAAACTCACCGAAGGGTAAAATTAAATTTGAACAGTTGTAGAAGGATGGAAATAATATTACATATTGATGAAACATGGGTGTGGATGATAAAATACACCCCAGTAAATACTTACGAATAAATAATCTCGGATAAAAATGAGATTGTGATATTTCCCTTACCTTAGGTCCGATTTGCTTTGTACGTGTCCGAAGCTCCTGTATAATGCTTTAAATAATGTTATTGACTTATTCCAGAATCCTACATATTTATATGATATCATATATGGTCATATTCTTAGCTTCTTGTTAGTAATATTTCATTGTTACTTGTTACTCGGGTCTTTATTGCCTTGTGTTCTTATGCGTGTTTTGCCGAATAAATCCTTATTCTTCTTTTAAGGTTATAGATACCTTATATCCAGAATGGTATTAGTGTAACATATATCATATTTATTCATTCAATTAATTTATATAATTCTTATGTAATGATGATCATGTAGAACGAGTCGCTTCATATCGTGGAGACGGTATTCCGTACGTACGCACGAGTGATGATATCGTTCCTATGATCATGGAATTGTATTGGAGTATATATATATATTATTTCAGTATCAATATTACTTTATAATAATCATAAATATTTACTCATTACACCATTATACCCATCCTTGTAAAGTGATGGTGGAAAATAGATTACACCACGGCGTGGAGACGGTATTCCGTACGTACGCACGCGCGGTGATTTCATTTTTCCGTAGGATGGATAGAAGGTGAATTAGGGTTGTTTCATATTTATAATAACATATCAGTATGTAAGTAATACTGATGTTATTAATTTATCATGAAACAACTAAAGAAGAAGAAGTTGAAAAAGAAAGAAATTGAAAAGATCGGTAATGGATATTACCTCTTCTTTGGAACGCCTCTTTGAATCCTCCACTTAGGGAACTAAGATTGGTCTTTGAAGAAGACCAGGACCTCTAGGATTATTATAGGGAAGTGGCGAGGAGAAAATGGCAGGGGTTGGCCGAGATTGAGTGCTCAATTTAGTGTGAGGAGGAGGGGAGGAGGTGCCCTTTTATAAGGGAGGAGAGGGGCACCTTAGGAATATCTCAAAATATTATTTTATTTTAAAGTCAAAATCGGTTTATAATGGTTCCAAAGGGTCTTATTTTGAAGCTAAAGTGGGGAAGGGTCGAAATCCTATCAACCAATAGGATTTATACAAGTTTAGGGTATTATTTTAACCTTATCGATTAGATTAAACTCTAAGTTAAATAATGCAACTTTTACCATGTCTTTTTGTTTTCTTTCACTATATGGTTAATACACTTACTATAACATGCCAAACGAACCCCAAATTGTTTATTATTAATATATATATCCTTATCTAAGTCATTTGGCCGAACCTTAGATTTTTAGGAATAAAATAACAATTAATAATATAATATTTGATTTAAAAACTATTTTGTGTCAATTTTGACACTATTTGATATATGATTTTTGTGGAAGTCATAACAGAATTATATGTTCGAACCAAGTTGATTAAATCAACACTAATATATCATAGTAACCTAGGAAATTTGTGTAATTCATAAAAAGTCTCAAATTACATTTATTTTTGTGTTTATAACATCAATTATGTCAATATTTCATAAATAAGATAATTACTGCATCATAATTGTGTCATAAATAAATTAAATTATTTAATGTCTAAAAATTATAAATAAAATACCATTATGTAGGAAATCTTTTTAGATTTCTAATGAATATTTATAGTCTAATTTATCTTATGTATAACCCCATATTAAAAATGATTTACTTATTAAACTTTGATTTAAACTATTTTAACCCTTCTTTAAATAAATTAATAATAAATGTCCTAATCTAACCGAAGTGGGCCTAAATGGTCATATTTTATTCATAAAGTTGTTTTTGGTCGAATTACACTTATCCAATAGAATTAGGACATGTGTTAGGGTAATAGTAATATCATATTTACCCTTAGTTACCCTATTTACTATTAACCACGGTAAAAAAAGTAAAAAGTTACTATTCACCAAAAAATTATTTTTATCTCATTGAACCACATTTTACTTACTGATATCAACCGTGTCAGTCGGATTTTCGAAATTCCATTCACAGAAGCGGTAAAATTATGTTTTATGCAAAATTCAGTTTTTAACCTACCACTTAGTGGTTTCACTATTCATCAAAATTTGAAAGTTTTCAGAAAAATAACAAAATTTCACCCTAGGCTAATTTCGGTATTCCGAATCCAAAAATGAAGTCCATTTTAAAAAATAAAATTTATAAAATTTCAAAAAGTGGCTATTACTTTTCATAACGGCTAGTTTTAATAATATTTTAATAGCATATCGTTGTTTAGTGAAACTCGGTATTGCGTACGACGCAAGCTATCTAGGAAGGTCGCGATTGCGTGTAAAGTAAGCCAAGCTAGTATGTAGTGAAAGATTCCTTTGATGATATATAAAAAACAAAATATTACTCATAAAAATCCCGGGTGTTACAATGTGGATCTATCACATATGTATCTTTTGGTAACACCCAAAATCACACCTTAATTATTAAGAATAATATAATTAATAATGATCTTTTAAGACAAATAATTCTATTACAATTATAATATTCTTAAAAGAATGACGACTCACACTAAGTTTTTCTTTTTTTTATAAAAAGGTGGGAAATAGTTAAAACCAAATAAGCCATGAGTGAAATAGACCCTGCAATAATATACCAATAATTGAAGCATGAACGGAAAAATTCTTGAGAATGATGAATCATCCAACCCAAGTTATGAATTTTTTTGAATAATGTCAAAATACTAAATTCATCTTGAAGGGAACAACCTTATTTTTAGTTATTTATGCATCAATGGACACATTATTTTAGTGGATCTACTAAATAATTTATTTCTATAGAAAGTATTATCTTATTAGAAAATATATTATTGTGTACTACATTATTCAGAATAAGATAATGTCACCATGGCTATAGACCTCTTAGAGTGAGAAGGTGAACTGGATTTTGGTGAGATGAAATGGTCACAAAAATTTCATGAAAATAAGTGATACTTGGAGGCAAACATAGGTAGGAACATTTATTATTAAAGAGGATAAAATAATGTGAAACTTACCACATGAAAAAAATATGGGAAGAATCACTTGAATAAATACTTTCTTGTTATTGGAAAATGGTACATGTGTGGAAGAGATTACCATATAGCTCGAAAAAATAATAGTGAGGTGAAGCCAATAATTATAAAAACTAATGAAAAATAGAAGATGGTGTAGGGCCATACTAAAGTACAATGAAATATGTGTGGAAAACATGGGTACTTTTGCAATCACTATTCAAATCATTAGGTAATGTTGGGTAATCCCCATCATCATTAGTTTAGTCCAAGGGAGAAATTTTGGGAATTTACTTTCACAATTACTAATGTATAGGATCTAAATGAAGTCCTGGTAGGTACTCTCATTATTCTATCAAAGAATTAATTTACATTATTTGATTACAGTTCTACACATTCCATTATTAACTACATGTTTTAAATAAATAATGAATAAATCCCATAACATCTAGAATAAGATGTATCAGTCATGCCTCCTGGAAGTATTATCCATGAATAAAAAGTGTATAGAAACCCTAGTGTTGATTTTGGCAAGAAAAGTAATATCACAAATATATTAGTCATTCCCATGATGAAATTTGAAATTATAATAGGGACAAACTGACTCTTGAAATATAATTCTCTAATCCAATACATAATTAGGGAAATATCAGATGTATTTAATGGAAAATGTATAGTTATTTTCAAAGGACAGATATTGGGACATTAGGTTTTTCTAGTATCAAATAATAAGGCATTATTTATGGATATGATTGGTTTAGAGGAAGAAGGAAATGAATATATCCGAATAGAAAATGTCCCCATCATTTAGAAATACATAATGCTATCTATAGAGGATTTACCTAGACCTCCCCTATAAAGAGATGTAGATTTATCCATTAAACCGAAACTTGTATCCAAGCCGATAACAAAGACCCCATATAGAATGGAAAAGGTAGAGCTCAAGTAATTAATGAAAAAACTTCATGATCTTTTAGAGAAGATGTTTATCTTACCAAGTGTGTCACAATGGGGATAACATGTTCTCTTTTTGAAGAATATGTATGGATCAATGCGACTTATAGAGAACTAAATGGGATCACTAAGAGGAACAAGTACCCTCTCCCATGTATTGATGATCTATTTGATTAGCCTCATGGGGATAAATTCTTCTCCAAGATTGGACATCGATATGGTAATCTCAAATTGAGGGTGATAAAATAAGATATTCCAAAGGCCACCTTCTAATAAAGATACATGCATTATGAGTTTTTTATTGATACCTTCTTCTTTACTAATTCACCTTCTATATTAATAGAGTTAATGAATATAATATTTAAGTACGAACATGATAAATTTTTAGCATTTTTTATTCATGATACTATGTAATCTTAAAAAATTCACAGGGATCATGAGGATAATTTAAGGGTCTTATTTAAAATTCTATAGAAGGAGAGGATATTTGGAAAATTCTACAAATGTGAATTCTTGTTACAAAATTTTTAATTATTGGGGAACATTGTAAGCAATTAAGTAATCCCAAATGATACTACCAATATATTGGTTATGGAGGAGTTACCTTATCCAACAATAGTAACTGAGATTCATTGTTTCTATGGTTTAGTAGGATATTATATGAGGGTTTTCAAAAGAAATTATTAATTTCCAATCCACAAACAAAGGAAACTCAAAAAGGGGCTACATTCATGCAGACAAGAGAGTGAGAAGAATATTTCTAAGAGGTAAATAGGTTATTATTTAATTAAATTGTGTTAACTCTACCCTCTATTAGATAAGGACTATTTATATTCAGTGATTCATCTATCGAACGTCTTGGGTGTGTCCTCATGAAAAATGAAATCATGATTTATTATGAATCTCAACAGTTAATTCCTGACAACAAGAATTATCCAATGCATTTACTAGAGATAGATCTAGTTTTTTATCTAAAATTATGGATTCATTATCATTATTGGGAATAATGTGATATATTCATAGACCCAAAAAAATTGAAGTATATTTTACATGATAAAGTAATTGAAAATAAGATACAGAAGATTGTCACAACTTATTATATTATATTATTATTCAATTCATTATCACCAAGAAAGATAAAAGAAAGGTTCTGATACATTATGTTAGGAAATATCCTATTGTGGTAGAAATGACTAGGATTCAAGGACATCTATCTATCAAGGTCTTTGTGTATTTGGTCATGGGAATCATGATGGAATGCACAACATCAATCATATCCCACATTATATCTCATCCATCATCACTAGAGAAGATAAAAAAACCTCAACTAGAATATTCTTTTCACAATAGAAGACAGAAGATGTGAAGAATGGGAATATTCCTACATTAAAAATTGATCAAGAAGGGGTACTGAAATTTCAAGGAATACAATATTATCCATCTTTGATGGAAATAATGATGTAGCTGATTGATAATTCTCATTGCACTAAATTCTCTCTACATCTTGGAAGCACTAAAATGTATAGGGACATTCAAGATCAATATTTTTGGGAAAACTTGAAAAGGGAGATTACACTACAATTTTCATAGTGTGTCAACATGTGAAGAATGATCTACAAATTACTAAATGGGTATTGAAACCACTACCCATACTAACATGGATGTGGGAAAATATCACTATGGACTTATTTATAGGTGTCCTAGGAACAACCAATTATAAATTTGATTTGGGTTATAGTGTAATGACTCACCAAGACATATAATTTAATCACTATTTGTGAATATTTATCTCATGACCATCATGAAATGATTTAATTAAAAAAAGGTTTAGGTTGTAAGGAGTTTCACTTCTTATCATTTTTAATCATAATGCATGGTTCACATAAAAATTATAAAAAATATTCAACATTCAATTAGTACAGAATTGAATTTAAGTACATCCTATCACCCTAAAACCGATGGATAATATGAAATGACTATTCAAACACTTGATGACATGATGAAAACAAGATCAATGGAATTTAAAGGTGGATAAAATCAACATCTCTCATTAATTGAGTTCCCATATAATAAATACCTCTATTCAAGAATTCAAATGGAACCCTATGAAGATCTTTATAGGAAGCGACGTAGAACTCAAACATGTTGAAATGATGTTGGGGAGAGAAACCTACTTTGGAATGATCTTGTGTAAGATATGGCTAAAAATATTCATGTTATCCAACAACACTTAAAGCATGTTCATATTAAAAAGAGGTTATATGCTTACAATCATTGAAGGGACATGGAGTATGATGTTGGTGACAAAGTGTTCCTTAAAAATCACCTTGGAAGAGAATCATATTGTTTGGGAGGAAAGGGAAGATTATCGCCAGGGAAAATGGCTTATATGGAATCCAAGATCACGTAGGAGTAGTTTCTTATAGTCATGATATTCCAACAAATATAGCTCAAGTCCACGTTGTATTACACATATATATCATGATGAATTGCATTCCCAACCCTTCACATGTACTGAATCTGATGGTGGTACAAAGAGAACATGACCTCTCTTATGAAGAGAATCTAATAGAGACCTTGGACTATTGAGACAAGGTATTATGTGACAAGACTAACCACCTCATAAAAGTGTTGTGGTTGAACCATAAATATAAATAAGTGACATGGGAACCATAATAAGGAATGAGATAGAGTTACCCACACGTTTTCTCAACTTGGAGAATAATTGTAAATTTTAGTGTTGAAATTTTTTAAGTGGGGGAAATGTAACTAAAATTACTTTTTCAATGATTTCTCATGAAAATGGGTGTTATAATATATTGTAGATGAAAAATCCATATGTCATTAGTTATAAAAAAGTTTTTATATAATATAAAAGGAAATTTTTCCATTTTGATTCAACTATTATATGGGAATTTTTCAATTATGATTGTTGGTCAATAGGGCCAATGGGTCCTATACTACTGGTAATAATTTAAAAATTATTATAGTGTTTGTAAGTAAAAAACAAAAAAATGATAATTAATTTAGAAAGGGGAAGTAATGTCCACAATGAGTTGAATCATTTCATATGAATCCTATTTTCTAGAACATGGTATGGAGGTAGTATCACTAGGGTTCTCCCTTGAAAAATCCTATGTTGATCTTTAATAAGTAAACCATGAACGAAATATCCTATTGGGGATGTTCAAGTTATTGTAAATTACCATTCGATAAATGTTAGTCTAGCTTCACCATTAATCTATCAACATCACAAATTATACCCTTAGGTTGTGTGTGGGTTTTATATGGGGTTACATGTCCCTGCCTTTGTTACATAAAGTGTAATTCCTTTGTAAAAATAAATTTTTATTCCACCAATTCCATATTAAGAATAGTTTTTCATAATGATGTCGAATTTGAAAAATGGAATTTTGTGACATAAACTATATTTTATAGAAAAGATAATTTTTTTAAAAATAATCTATAAAATTATTAATAGTACTTATTTAAATGAAATAGTATTATAAAAACATGATTATTTAATTATAAATAATAAAATAATTTTATTAAATCTATAAATTTTTTTATGTGTAAGCAATTTGACTTTTCATTTTCAACCTTCAAATTTTTATGTAAATAAGTATTTTTATAGTTAAAATTTAGTGTTCTCATATATAGATAATTATTATGGTAAAATAAACATCATCTTTAAATCATCACATAATATTTTTTCTAGGGTGCATATATGAGTTTTTGTAAATATAAATAAATAAATATATATATATATATATATATTCTATGAATAATAAAAATATTGTTTTGGTTTTTTGATACATTTAATGAGTTCATAATTTTCTCATAATGATTTAAATATTAGTTAACTCTGATCCCCAAATCAAAATATTTTAATTACTTAAATAACTTATTTTAATTTTTTTAATCAATTTCCAGACATATAAGTTACTTTCCAATGTCTTAAAAGAAAACATTGTCTTTAAAAACACAATTTGGTAAAAAAATTACTTTTCCCTACCAAAAAAAGTAATATAATGTGATTTATGTTCTTGTAGGTTAAAATAACATAAAACATGTCCCAAATGTGAAAAAACATGGGAAAAACCATGGTAAAGGAAATTAGTTTTTTATTTTCCACATCCATGATTTCCAAGGCATATATCTGCAAATTATAGAACAAATCCTCCACTTTTCTATAAATACCCATCAAGTTATCCATTTCCATCAATTAAAAATTATCCTCTATAGAGCTATGTTACTTTTACCTCCCATGTAACCCCCATGGTGTCCTCATGACCCTATGTTCCCAATCCTCATTTTGCAGGAGTTACTCCTCAGGTTATGGGAATTATCCTTCCTTTCTCTTCGATTGGAGAACATATTTTCATATTTTTCTTCCAAATGTTATGGTTAATATTATATATTACTCATTTAATCATTCCCTTTCTGAAAATTATGTTTCAGAATAGATAATCACTTTTCCCATTTGATTTTATTTGTTTCCAAAACTGTGTTTTATACTCAGTATGCAACAGAATTTACTGCCCGAAATATATTTATTCTCTACCAGAAATTGTCTTTTATTTTATTTTTGTCAATAAAAAAATCTATTTATTTTCCATTGTTACTTAACTAAATGTAAAAAATATTTATTTTAATCTTGGATTAACATACCCTTAATCCACATTGCCTTCACATGGGTTTAAAATATCATAGTGATTATGTTTTTAAGCACTTCTAAAATGCCATGATTTTGATATGAAACCCATTTTAACTATTCTCCATGGGTTATTTATGAAATGTTTTATTGTTATATATGTATATAAAATTAATTAATAAAAATTATGGATGAACACTGATAGTTATCCAATTCATTGGGTATTGAATTTAACCTCTTGATATGACATGTTTTACGATGCATTAGTGAATAACCAATGTGATTTTCTATTATGACACCATTGTAACAACCCATGGTGATATACTTATGAATATATAATTTAAATGTTTTTGCCACATTTCCATGTTATGCATAATGTTATTTTTTATATGATATTCCTATTTTTCAATTTATCATTCCAAAATTATATTTTTTATGTTCTGGTAGATATTCATAATGAATACATGTAAAAGGCATCCCTTAACGAGACTTTTTCTTACCTCTTTTTTTGATATATGTCCCCAACTTATAGTATGTAGTAAATATGTTTAGGATGAACATATGAAGAATATTTTAAATTTTATTTTCAAATTTTTTATATTTTCACATTCTATGTTCCAAATTATCCAAAAACTAAACATCAAATGATCCCCTCTTTTGAACCATGAAATTTAATTTTTATTTAATAAAGAGGAGGGATTCCATAGTTACATTTTCACAATGTCAAATAAATTAAATCCTAAATATTCAAACATTACCTCGGTATAATAGGATTTGATTTTTGGAGATACCATTATTGGAAAACCCACGTCATAAAAATAATTAATAAAATATATTCTCAATAAGAGAGAAAGTGACGTAAAAATTTCATATGAAATAACATATAACTTGGTTACTATATAGGAAAAATAGAATGAGTTTAATTATATGATCATATAGGAAATGTGTAAATATTTGTAGATAGTAACATATTCTGTCGATCACAAAAAATTGAATAATCAATGGAAATTTAAGGACCTCAAAACCGTAAATATATGATGTTTTGAAAGACCATTTGATTCATCCTATATAGATGAAATATGATAGTATTTTTCTTTCAAGATCCTTTAACTAAAGTCTTGTAATTATTTTACTATATTATAATACATGTTAATACTATTAATTTATATGTTTCTATTTTATAATTACTATGTGATCATTTGGTTGTTCTTTGATCAATTAAAAATTATTCCCTTACTAAAATAAATGAATATTGGAAAGTGAATTTTTTATTCCCAAAGAACCTAAATTCAATTTTAATAGATTGTAAGGTCTATAATTGAGTGATACATATTTCCATAGGCCTCTAAATTCTTTACTAAAATAATACTATTAGGAAAAGTTATTTAATATAATATATTAATCTCCAAAACTCAATTATAACATGAAATGTTTTTTCTTATTATTTATTTTTCAAAAATTTCAGATGAAAAAATGACATATTAACATAGACATGACATTGGCCAGTTGTAGTTACTAAAACCTCATCACACTTTGATCTTTATTTCTATCCCCACAACCATTCTAGATGAGATGTAATGTCACATAGAATGTGGTTTTACCTTTTTATAAAAATTATTAATATAATTCATTTAACATTACCAAAAATATGATAGAAAACATTAAAATAATATTAAACACTTATATTTTTTTACTAAGGTCGTTAACAACACATTTTTTCACAAAGTCTAACAATCATATTTGACTATTATTACAATTTCATTAAAGACCATATTAACAGAAAAGGTTATCAATACCACTAAAATTATTTCTATTAAATGTGTAGGAATTATTCCTCAGATTAAATTTTCTCTAAATCATATACCAAACCATGGGTTTTTATTGTTATCAATTTCTCCGAAAATATCATTAATATTGGTTGTATCTCATATCATAAAAGATAAAAAAGTTATTTTGAAGACATTGAACATATCCTAAATCATAATCTCATCAACCGTTGATGGTATATAAAACTCTTATGTTAATGAAGACACATATAATTTTAAAATTTGAAGAAATCCAAATAGGTTTCCCAATTCATATCCCCAAAATACCATTTCTAAAAAATAATAATTCTACAATTTAATTATTTAACTCCAATGCCTAAATACATAATCCATTTTATTCCCTTATAGTTCCTTGATTATTATAAGTTTTAATCATTATATTTGGGCATTAATTTAGACAATTTTCAGGTTCTCTATATTTATAACAAAAATCTATAAATTGATCCTTATGAGGATATATATTTCCTTTAATCACACTCTTAATTTTCCCTTTTATATTATTTTATTTATGCCATATTATTCCCACAAAAAAAATTTTCCAATTACATTATACACCGTTATTTCAATATAATACATCTTAGTTTTAACCAAAATCATTCACTGTCATCATTTATTTAAATTCATTATAAGTGTTCTGAAAAAATTGGAATTATTTTATGATTATCTCCATAGAGTGTATAACTAGGTGCAGAGTAAGGCCCACTATCATGAACCAGGTGATGTTTTGGTCAAGGTGAATTCATGAATTTTATATTTATTACCCCGAGGTTCACATGTCGTAGAACCACATCAACTTTCAGTATCAAGACAAGGATGTTTTGTTTCAAAAACCATATAATATCATCTTTTCCAGAATATTTGAATATATTTATACTAATCCTCAATGCTTATCATAGGGATATGTTTCCTAATGTATGTTTTCTTAATATATTTTCCATGGTTTATATTAAATTACCTTGGATTCAGGATAGATATAACCCAATGCTAGTATCTTAGACCATGTGCTTCACTTTATTAAATTTACATAGATACAAGGAACAAAATATAAATTGATTGATCAGTTCAGTTTTTTTGGCGAAAAATATACATACATGATACCCATCATTCATTTAGAATATAAAATAAAACCAAATACATAACAAGAGAAAATTAATTTCATACTTTCAAAATCATTAAATGATTTCCTATTCATATCTCAGGGAAATGAAAAAAATAATGGTGACCTCAAATACTAAGTATGCGTAAATAATAATAGAATATATAATGAATTAAAAAACATAATCAACACGGAAATCCAAATAACTTCCAAGGAATAATAATTAATTATAAAACTGATAATGTAATTGATCAATAGATAAAATCATTGATAAAATCTCTTGAATAATAATAACAACTGATTTCTATGTGATGGAAATGATGAATTATTAGACATCATGTCTCAAAAATGGGATAACTCTAATCTAGAGACCATTCAAAATAATTATTAGAAATATGGGGTAAAAACTGATCTGGTATGGCCAACTGTACTTATACTATAAATACCTTTCATATGACCTTTTAAAACTACTGGGTACAAACTCATAGGGTTTTTCCAACTGATTTTCCTCATGAGACCTATAAATTAATCGAGGGGATATCTATTCTAGGCCCCAACCATATGTTAAGGTCCATATAATTTCTCACATACCGAATAATTATTTTAATTAACCAATCAATATTCCTTATCATCTAGTATTTCTATTCTGTAAAGTATTCTTATTTATAATTATTTCTGCTGTTAATATAATAACATTCAATGTAAAAAAACATATATAAAAATTGTATATAGATTAACCAATAGAAATATGAATCCTACAATTATAATGATATTTAATTGAAATTTAATTTTAAATGAAATATTATTACATGAAATTGATTGTTTTATGAAATTATTAATAATCACAAAAGAATGTGATAATTTACAATAAATTTTACCATTTGTTATTCTTCGAGTAAAAATTCTTTTGTATGAAAATAGTCAAAGGGTAACATTAAATACAATTAATAATTAATGAATTATGATGTTACATACCAAATGGGTAGTATATATACTACATAAAAGTGAATTGTCACATAATAATAAATAAGTCTAAATTGAATGTAAATTGAGATGAAATCCTATATCTCATGCTTCATTTTGGTTCAATGTGATTTAAACTCATAAATAATGATTTAAAAATATTAATTAACATATTAATGAACTATATTAACAATTATAATATCATAGATGATAATTTTCGGACATCTTATCACCCCTATGTTAATAATAATTCATGATATTTTTATTTCAAGTGTTAATTTCATTTTTTTCTAATTCGTTCTTTGTCCGGACAGATCTGGTTCTGGAATATACTACATTTTTACACAATATCAATAATTATAACCATGGAATAATTATAAAATTTATATATCAATTATTATTTTATAACCAATCATGAAATATGATTTTGAGAAATTAATTACATTTAAATGTTGGAGATTGTAGGTCATATGTACAGATAGATAACATTTCAATTTTCAAGGATAATTATGGAATATACTTAAGTAATAATTTATATTTAATAATATTAATGATATCGTAAATAAATATTATTTCTTTATATATAGAAATATATATCATCCATGTGGTGTGGTGATGAAAATAGAGTCACATCGTTTCATGAAGGCGGTACGACACATCTATGAGAGGCATTATCATTTTTTACTTTACGAAAGAAAAATGATATATTATATTTTATGAATTATAGGTATTTCATTAATATCATAAAAAACTAATTTATATAAAATATAATAATTGATTTTATCATATTCATCTTCCATGTAATGTGTTATTGAAAAATGATTATATTGCTTCATGTCGCGGTAGTATGCCATACACACGAGTGACACTATTTTATTCCCTAAGGAATGTTATGTGAAAATCAATACATAATATAATAAATACATATGTGATAATTTATTATAAATAAATAAATAAATATATATATATATTAGATCAATTAGAATACCAAACCATGAGATGTGGTAATGGAAAGAACGACTGACATTGGTTCATGAGGTGGTAGTCTGTTATCCACACGAATGATGATTCTCTAACCCATTTGATGAAAATGAAGGTTGTTATATGGAATTGAATTAACATAATAACATATACATATATGGAATATCATAAGGATATTATACCATCATGGTTTAAAAATAAATGAAGGAGGTGGAGGAATAAAAAAAATATTGTTGAAGAACGTTGCCTCTTCTCTTGGTATCCTACTTAGGTTTTCAATAAAAGCTTTCATTTTTTGGATTTGTTCCCAAACTAATCCTTCTAGTATGACTGGATAGAATTTGGAAAATTAATTTTTTATGGTGGGGCGGAAATAGGAGGGTGTTATGGTGTGCTGAATAATGTATAGAGTGTAACCTATCATAATTTAGTTGAGTGAAAAACTTGAAATTGTTTTGAAAATATTCAATAATACCCATATTTTAGGCTTCCACAAGCCTCCAAAAACGCCCATTCATGAACCTAGAAGATAAAAGGTAGAAATATTTCTTGGAAATTGTTTTTAACAAGATATTATTTCATTTATAAACATTATGTTGTTAAATTAACCCCTAATAAATCCATTATTACTTTAGTCATGGTAACTAATTATTACTCTTTTCAATATCAATAAAAAAAGTTATTTTTTTAAAAAATACCAAATAATAACATTATGATAATTTTATAATTATTATATCAAATAATATGTAAATTATTTAAAAAATAAATTTTCTAAAAGTAGTAAAAACTAATTCTAAATTTTCTACTGAAAGCATCACAAATCCATTATTATTTTAATATAATTTTTTTTAGAAAAAATAATTTTTTAAATAATTATTATTTTATTTATAATCAATAGATAACGATAGTTTTCTTATTTTAGATAGAAATATTCATACCTTCAAATCTAAATGTTAGGTTATAATGATATACTATATGAAGGTACATTTCAACTCTAGTTTTCGCATTCTACAATACATCAAAGAGATAAAATTTAATGAAATATATTTTGTGGGTTGGTGTAGCTCGATTTTTCACGTTACATGTGCTATCAAATATAATATTCTACTTTTTAAATATTTCGGTGTTAAAATTTAAGCCATTTTATTTTTACCATCTTATCTATTACCATAAGGAACTTTTAATTTTTCAATACATTTTTTACCAAGGAAATTAATTTTAATAATAAAAAATAAAATCAATTTATTTTTTGTAAAATATGACCTAATATTTGGAAATAATTAAAACATATAATATTTATCTCATTTATAAAATTAAATTCTATAATAATATCATATTACATGTTATAAATGTTTGCATAAAAAGAGTTTCTAGAAGATTAAATATACGTGTGGGTTAAAAAATTTAATGCTATTAAGATCTAAGAATTAAATTGGTTTATTATAAAATAATATTTACTTGTTTTCTTAAAATAAAATCCAACACCTAATTTTACCAAAAGTAGTTTAATAAAAAAAAGTATGGTAAATTGTAATTATATTGGGATAAAATGTTATCTAAGATATAAAAATTAATCACTGGTTATATATGTAAAAATAATATGTCAAAATTAATAGTTTTAATACATAAATATAGATATAGGAAATTTGATGGATTTATAGAATTATAAGTATTTATCTGATAATGATAAAGTCATAAAATATAATTTGTTTTATAAAAAAACTATTTTCAATATTCACATAAAAATATATTATTTTATTAAAATAAAAAAAAATAAAAAAATCAATATTTTACATAATGAATTAAAAAATTATTTTTATTTTACAAAATTAATATTTATAAAATTAAAAAAAATATCATATAAATGAAAAAATATATATAATGAAAAAAAACCATTTACTGAATTTTTTTCTTAAGACAATATGTTTTCTAAAACAAATTTCATTTGATTTTATAACTGTTAGATTATTTTTATATAGTAGATGTTATATTTTTCGATATCTTCTTACAAATATCAATCTAATATATTTTGGATCTATTTTATTCATTTTTTCATATGAAAAAAGCTATCAAACTTGTTATTTATTTTGAGAAAAAATATATTCCAAAATGTTAGGGTGTAATAAAAATTTCTTCCCATAGAAAATATTTATAATGGTATGATTTTTTATTTATTATATGGTTAAATATTTAAAATAATTCAAAATGTAGTCCCAAAAGATAAAATATTATTTAAAAGGCCGCGTTTCAATTAATAATTTAATGATCCTTACTAAATCGAAATAATCCATAAATAATATCATACCTTCTATAAAAAGTAAGTCATCCTTATAAAGTTGGTTGATGAATCTTATAGATCCCTAGATCATCCAAATTATATGACTATATGATCCTTGAAAACATGACAATGATACTTACAGAGTCTAAATTGATCATTACCCATTCTCCATACATCACTAAAATTTACCATATCCATTATTATGGTTGGTAGACTTCATTAAAATGTAAAAAATTCCACATAAAGGTTGACCTTTATTATTTCGAAATGAACACAAAACATTATATCAAGTCTATAATGTTTGTAGTTTAACGCTATTTTGTATCTTGAAAAATCAACCTAGTACAAATGAGACATATAAACTTTTTAACAGATATTATGATTTAAAAATAATGAACATCTTCTCAATGATAATTACTAGAATGATCATATAAAAATTATTTACTCTCATCGCCCAATGATATGTATAGGGTTCTTGAATTTTTCAAATTTAACAACAGAACTACTATTAGATAATATATTCATTTCATCTCATGTCTTCTCAAGAACTTATCAAGGACCAAAAGTTAACTCATAATCAAATCACGTCATTGTTAAAAACATTAAAACATCATAGAGTATTTTTATTTTTCTCATTATAACATTCCTACAATCTAATCAATATTTCATTGATTCTCACTATATCAGATTTATTTTCTTCCTCAATATAATTTCTTTAAACCTCCAACATGAGGTTTTCCTTTAAAAAAATTATAAACTATCATATATAGTGTTTATTAAACATTATTTCTATTTATGTTTGTGATTATCTCAAATGATATTCAGATTTAAAATGTTTAACAACCCAAAATTTCGAAACTCAGAGTCAATGTTTGCTTTAATACACTATCATAAAATACTAGGAATCATATCATGAAGGAATTAATAGTATAATAGTCATAGTAAAGAAGATAAATATATGATTATTACATTACATTTGAAAACACATATGACAAAACATTTTTTTTGAATAACATTATTTTCTCATGCATAACCATTCATGTCAAATATAGTACACTTCCTTGAATCCAGAGAACGGAAACAAAATAAGGGTGACCTCCAACGATTAGTAAGGGATAAGTACACAAGGAGATATCATGAATCAATCAGAATAATAAAAATGGAAAAGTAAATAACTAAATAAACATTCGTATTAAATAACATTACTATCATGGTAAGATATATTAGAATCAACATGTGAAGGTAAATAACTAAAACAATTCTATTTAATCAATAACTATGAACGAAAATTCATCCCTAGATAATATAATTATGAAATTATTAGGGTTAATAATAATTAAAATCATAATCTTAGAAGTTATTAATCATTATAAATCATGTTTGTGGTACAGGAAAACTAATACTATAAAGATATATCCTCCATATAGTTTAAAACTATTGCGTTAAAACCCATCTGATAGCTCTGTGGTTAGGATAATTAAATGAAAATTTGAAAAAACTAGAATAAAAAAGATCAATTTAGACAAATGAACTGTATGATGAGACCAATTGATGCATCAAGGGGATATATAAATTATGATGCTCACCTTCAAATGCATATCCAAAACATTCCTCATAAATCCTATAATCGATTTAATTATGAATCAATATTCATGACCATTAAATATAAATATTAATGAATGAATATAGATTATCAATATTTCCCTAGTTAATCAAATAATATTAAAATTAAAACACCATTTTTAGGTGTGATATATTTTTTAAGAAAAAAATATATCAACGATAAATAATATCGATATTTAGTGGAATTTTTTTTCTAACGACCACAAGAATTTAAATAGTTCATGGAATATGGTAATGACTAAAAAAATTAAACATGACTGTTAATATGAATACATTCAGTGGTAAAAATGGTCATAGATAATTTATAAATATAGTAAGGAAGGTATGAATACAACATATAACCATAGATTAATAATAAAAGGGTGTTGTTATTTATGAATAGAAATAGTTTACATACACATTTAAAAACATTCTTGAGGAAAATATATTTATCATTTTCAAAATCAGATTAAAAATAATAATTTTTTTTTTAAATCCATTCCTTGAAAATATACCAGAAAACATATAAATTATTAGCTCAAACATTTTGAGGTCATTACAGAAGAGATTTTTATACAAGTCATACATTCTAAAACAACAATTCCTTTTACATTTTCAATAAAAGCCGAATGAGAATTGTATTGATAAGAAAATAAATATTCCCTTCCATTTTTTGTAAAAAATAAAATGGTATAATAATACATCAACAAATCATTTTCAATTGGTTTAAATAATCCTTGAAAACATTTTTAGAGAACATGGTTTTTAAGGAAATAATATTTCAAACCCAAGAGAAAAATAAAGTTAAATATTCATAAAAACATTTTTAAAGCATATGACTAAATTGAGAGAGGAAAATGGATATATTAGATAAAAATATCATGTAAAATCTTGATGATAATAAACTTAAATGTATTTATTTGGAACTGTTAAAGTAATTTCCTTCGACTGATATTCATGAATAAACCATCTCTACTAGAATGAGAGTGTGAAATAAACCCTTAAAATTATCTTAATGTTATTGTGAGAATTAATCATAGAATATATTATGTGTATAAACTAGAAATTCAAAAAAATATGAGTAAATAAAAAAAATATAATCAATGGTAATTACAAACATAATTTTATCCTGACATAGTTAATAAAATAGAAGATTAAACCAATGAGTAGAAATTTAGTTATGAAAACCTTACATCATCCTTCATTAGGTTTAATGATTATTTGACCTCCAATATAGTGGTTTTAAAACTATTATAAACATTTAATAGAACCATATAAATAATTATAATTTTACATATGTTTCTTTTATTAAATTTTATCACCCATTCATTAATATTCATTCATTGATTTCATTGTTTCGAGTGTTAATTTCCATGTTTTCTCATTTGTGTTTCTTCATTAATGATATGGATCTTATGAGTGTTTTTAGTAATATAATCTATAGAATAGGAATAAAAAATTATTTATCATATTGTTATGTAAATTTTACATTTGAAAAGAATCATGAAATATGGTTTCAAAAATTGAAATATGTTAGGATCCTAGAGATGGAAGGCCATTTTTTTTCATTAGTAACATTTATATTATTTAATAATCATTATTTAAAGGAGGTAATTAGTATCTAATATTTCTATTTTTTCATTAATGTCAAAAATGACATACTACATTTTAAATATAATTATATATATCATCCATGAGGTGTGGTGATGAAAAGAGAGTCACATAGCTTCAAGAAGGTAGTAATTCACAAATACACAAACAATGTTATCATTTTTAAGTGAGTGAAGAGCTAAGAAAGAATATTATATTTTCATAATAAAAAATATTTAATTAAATTCTTAATAATTTCTTTCATATTACACATATCGATATACTTTAACCTTATTACATTCCATGCGAAGTGTTAGTGAAAGAAAAATCATATCACTTTGTGAGGTAGTAGACCGCCACACAAATGAGAGGCATTATAATATCCCCTACAGAATGGAATTTAAAAAAGGAAATATATGATATAATATATCCAAGGGTATAAATATATTATAAATATCATATATATTCCCTATATAGATTGTAATTCCCAACCATGGAGGGTTTTAATGGAAGAATGAATGACATTGGTTCATGACATGACGGTCCTCTGTACATATGAATGATTATTTAAAAACCCGTTTGATGTAAGTGGTGTTGGATGTAGGTCATTACATTATTAAAAAAATATATGTATATGTAATATACTAATTTAATTATATAATCATTGTTTAACAATAATTATTGGAGGTGGATAAAAAAATAATGGTAGTGGCTGAAGAAATATAAAACTTCCTCTAGTATCCTCCTTAGGTTTTCCCTAATGCCTTCAATTGATGTATTTTGTCTAAAAATCATTCCTTCTAGGTTGAGGGTATGGATATTGGGATGTGATTTTGGTAGGTATTTTCTGATCAAAATAGGTTTTATTGTGTGAAGAATATGGTAGAGTGGATGACCTTTTACAATTTTGTGGAGTAGCAGAATTGTAAATGTTTTTGGAAAAGATTCAATCATAACCATGTTTTTCTATTCCATACGCTTAAAATGAGATAATATATAATATATAAGAGATACCTTCAAAATATATTCACAAAATGAGTGTTTAGATTTTTTTTAGATCATTTTTAACCCATATCCTCTTCGTTTAACCCTTGGTAAATAAAATTTTTATCGCAAAAACTATAATTAATTTTTAATATTTTATCTATCCAGATTTGTAAAATACTAATAGTGTACTTTTTAAAATTTATAAATAATTTTATTTCCAAATATTGAATCCATGTTTCCTTATACAATGTATTAGAGTTGAAAATTCTAATTTAAATTTAACCTCAAAGATGGAATGATAAAATGGGTGGTATTAAAAAGAAGATGTTCAATAATTTGAAAAGATTTTATTTCCAATTCCAAAATGAAAATAATTAAAATTACCTAAATTTAATTAAATAATAAAATATTGAACAAATTTTACTTTTAAAAAATTTCAAAATATAATTTTACATTTTAATTTTTTTTAAAATTGAAATGTAGATTTCGATTAAAATTTTGTATTTTTCAATATTTGTCAACAAAAAAACACATTTCAGAAAAATCACAATAAATCATTGTCAGGTAATTTTGGTTTTATTTTGTGATAAATGATGTTTGTTTTTTCAAATAATTTTTCAAAATGATCTATTAAATAATTCAAAATTATGTTCCCAATGCTTTATTAAACCGTCGTTTAGAAAAATATATTTTTCCAGTAAGAATATAATTTTATTTTAAATGATTATTATTTCATATTAATCTATAAATGATCATTATTATCTATGAAAATAAATTAATATTCATAAATTTTATTTTAATATCAATGTTAAAACTATGATACTAAATAATAATATTTTCATAATATTTTACATTTCTTTTAAAAACATTATTATGTGTAATGCATTATAAACATTGTGTTTTGTATAATAAAAACTAAATTCAATGTTTCATGTAAGATAAGATAATTTTTTTCATTTAATTAAAACAATTTAATATTTTTAATTTATTTAAAAATCTATATCATAAATTCTCAAGTACTTATATTTTTTTCTAAGAATGGTTTCTCTTATCAAATACACTATGAAATATGTTTCCCTTATTTTAAAATCATAGGGTGTTAAAAAAGGGAGAATATCAAGAATATATCCATCCAGGTAATCCTGAAAAGAATTAGTATTTTAAATTAGAGTATGAAACACATTTTCCACATCATAACTTATTCTTCTTCTTCAAAGACATTCAGAAATGTTATTTATAGAATACCATCATCAATTATCGATGTAAAATAAAACCAATACCTGAGGACATGATACCCAAACCCCTTTTCTAAAACACAAATTAAGGATTTACTTACATTATGTAATAAATAAGGTACCATATACCTTTGTCCATATAGAGGTTTCAATTATAAATAATATAAATAAAAATATGATTCATGGAAAATATATAAAAATAGAATAAATTTCTATTTTTAATAATATACTACCTACTGGAATGGGAAACTGAACATGATTGGGTGTAGTACCATAGCCCCATTATTGTGGTCAAACAATATATGTTGGAACTATTTTTTTTCAAAAAATAATAAGTATTGATCACTCTAAATCAATAAGGGTAGGTATATAAACCCCCAAAACATATCCCTACTCTCCCAGGGATCACTCAAGGTTCAAAAAAGGTTTAAAAAAGTTCCCTCTATGATAATAATAAACCCCTAAAGCCATTTTACCTATAAAATCCTAGAGAACTCTACAACTAACTATTAGCCACCCAGTGGACAATGACCTCATTCTAAAATTCTACCTACCATCTAGTGGTCATGGTAGGGGTTTCCCCTTGCCTTTATATGTTTGAATAGGGACCATATTATATCTAACCGGTTTCCAATTTCTAATTTAATAGATGAACATAAATAATGATTTTACTAATCACCAAAAAATATACATTTCATCTGAAACCAATTAATTCCTCACGTAAAAAAATGTCATGAAATTTTGGAAAAAATTACAACTAGATAAACCTAAAATTAAAAGTTTCTTATAAAAATTAAAACCCATTACAAGGTATTAAATTTAAATAATATTCAAAAATTATGAATCATGATCACCCAATATTGAATTGAGAAATGAACTCAATATATATTTAATTATTTACTATAACACTATTTTACCACTTAGTGAAATTTAACAATATTGGGAACAACTATAATAAGGGGAACATAGTATAATTTGACCACAAAAATTATGGAAAAATAAAAAAATTTATATAGTTATAATGTGATTCAAATTCATTTTAATTTTCCATAAAAACACATGAAATGTATAAAAGACATACTATTAATCATAAAATACGTTTAAAAATTATAAAATTTACTAAAAAAATATAAATCACTTTGATGGAAGAAGTTATCTAAATTATTTATAATTATTTATTCATACATTTGAATATTTATTTTGAATTTCAAGTAAAAAACACATTATTGTTTAGTGATTTATCACGATTCAATAAAAACATACTCAAATATCCGAAGGAAAACCTAATTCATTACCCATATAAATAAGATATAAATAATAAATGGGGTTGATGATAATTATAAATAATAATACCATTAGTATATATGAAGAATAAAAAATTGTATTCAAATGTAGTTTATTTTTATGTAGTAAAATAATGTAATTGGACCGAGGGACTCACATGGGAAATTAATTGTGATATTTGAATGTTAGTGGTTTTTAATATGATAAAAAACATCAGATTATGTAATAAAGAGGCTTGAAAACACAATTTACTAATTATTATTATAAATTATTATTTTAAGGTTATCTGCACCAAATAATAAATAATTTAAAGTGAAACTTTGACTATTAACAATATTAAACTTCAAAAAATTGACCACCTTCCACATTTCCTTAAAACTATATTAGGAACTACCACATTTCCTGATAATAATTATTATTTTAATCAATATGGGACTTTATAAATCACAAATTCCTTAAAACCGATGACTTACAGCAATCCCATAATGAATGTTTAAATTTATATTCACTTCACATCTATTTATTCATTATTTAATTATAAAATATTTATTTAATGAATAAAATATATCATAAAAAATTATAAAAATTATTTTAAAATTAAAAATTGAGGTAAAATTATTTGGAATGTATATTTATATATATTAAATAGTTTTAATTTTTTAAAATTATATATTTTGATAAATAATATTTTTTTACATCTCATTAAATTCTATACGGTGACCCCCCAAAAATTATTTATTTTTATTGAATTGAGGGAAACAATGGTTGTAGAGATAATTACACATATTTTAATATTTATGATATTTATAAATTTTATTGGGAAATATTACATTAAAATTAAAATACATTATTACTTAGTTAATATGTTTCATTTTTATATTCAATAATTTTGTAAAACATGTCATTTCGACAAAGAAAATATTTTTTTTAAATTATTAATTTTGTTTAAAATAGCCCCCTCAAATAATAGTTGGAAAATTTTAAATAACCAGCAAAAAAAATTATTGAAAAATAAATTATTATAAAATAATTAAATTTAACCTCAAATATATGTATATATATAAATCATTGTAACCAATTTAGAAAATAAATATTTCATAAATTTAAAACGTTCAACTAATGTCGAGGATTCAAAAAAACACTTTTTTTTTCATTAAATTATAATTTATATTCTTTTTGTAACTTTTTTTCTTGTTCATTATTTAATGAGAAATTGAATTAAAATATATATTAAAATAAATAAGTTAGTATATAAGTTATAGAAGTTTTAAGAATATAAAATATTAAAATTGTTTGATGTGTCCAAATTTAAAAAGAAGATGTGCATATGTTTTATAAAATTGTGTTATTTATATAGGTAATACTAAAATTTCAAAAAAGAACAATTCAAATCTGCTATATATACAAACAAATGATTGGGATATAATATTTATACTCCCTTGTAATTATTTATTAAGTTGGTTCAGATATTTTATATATGACAAAACATTAATTTTATAAATCATATATTTTCCCATTAATTGTTAAATATTTTATATTATAAATTTTTGGGAATATTTATGATTTATTATTAATTTAATAATTTTTATATATATTATATTCATTTTTAATATTATCTTCCCTAATAATGATGCATAAATTAGTATACAAATTTTCAAATTTTATAAAATTAGTATATAATCCCAACCTAGGAATTACATTTTGACATACTACTAATTGGAATTTTATAGAAACACTTCATCCATTTCAATGATCAAAGGTTCATGTTATTTTAAATATCTAATGTTATTTATAAATTTTTGGGTTTTAATGAGGTATTATAAATTTTATAAATGAGTAACCCAGGATCATTAATTTCAAAAAATTATTGATAATATCAATTCACATAATATATCATGTTAGTTTCATCTATATTCATGAATATTTATTAATATAAACCAATTTTATGAGAAGTATGAAATATAAAGGAATCATTTTACATTTAACAATATAATGATATGATATTTTCCATCATTTTAAAACTTATTCATAATATCTTTATAATATATTAAACATATTCATAAACACATAAAAAATAATATGTGATTCAAATACCATAAAATAAATTTGGATAATAAATCCTTTGTAACATTAATATATATTATAAAATCTGATATGATGTAGAAAATATATTTAAATTAAAAATCATTAAGTTAAAATATATATAAACAATCTATAAGAACATTAGTGAAGTTATTAAAATATGAAGTACCAATTTTTTTTTAATTTTTATCAAGGTCATGTTATCTATTTTTAAATAAAATGTTGTACATTTCAATAGAGAATAATGTATAAAGTAATTTTAAATTATAATAGTATATTTGACATTGAATGTTCTAAATGAATTGAACTAGAATTTGATATTTTATAGGTATTCCTATTAATTTATAAGAAACCAATAAAATAATTTAAAAATGAAAATAAATATCGAACTCAATTTCATTTACATTTTAATGATCAAATTAATTGTAGAATTACTAAGAAACTCGAAGTAAAATTTCAACACACCATCTAAATATCCACATATAAATTATCTAAAACTTATAATGCATTAAATAATTATCTAATCACATTATTAATTCATTGTATAACTGTTTTAATATATAAATATATAATAGAGGGTTTCCTGATGAAATTTAAAATTATTTGGGTGTCCCAAAGGATTAACAATTGATTGTGTATGAAAGAACATATGATTTAAAGGATGAGAAAAAAACCATGTTTTGAATCTAAAACCAAAAGAAATTCAATTTACAACCTAGTACCAAAAGACTCAATTATTCCTCCATGTATTGGGTTGATATGAATATATAACACCAATAATTAAAACATGATGCATGACATCAAATTAGCAATGTTTAATATTTTTAATTTACAAAAAAATGATGATATAACCGAGTAATTTTTGATAGCTACAAAAGTTTTGGATATGAATTAACAAATTAATGTATTATCATGATAAGACCAATGCTAAAGTATCTAATATAATCAATTAAGAATTAAAACTATAGTGACACAATTTTTTAACCAAAATACATTTTAGTTAATAATTAGGTAATATTAATGAGTCATGGGTGATAAATAAGTAACTCTTGAGAACATTGAAATGATATTTTTTAATGATATAATTTTTCATAAAACCATGAGATATAGTTCTAACAAAAACATTACATTTTCTAGTATTCAAGTTTCTTAATTCACTATCATTAAGAGTTTTTTGTGGTATTTCATTTTTGATCACGAATCATTACATATAATAAAAATATTTTTATTTAATATAAATATTATTATAAAAAAAGGTGTTTGATTAAAGAAATAATGAAATTAAATAAATGAAACATATCATATATAGAATAAAATCACATCATAGTTAGAATATACAAAACCATTCTGATGTAGATGAATAAATGATTGAGTAAATACTAATGGTTAATTCTAAATATTGTAAAAGCAACGTGCACAAAAAACATCAATTCATATACTATGTCATGGACATATATAGGGTGGGGAATTGAATTGTTGTAGTTATTTTCTAAAATAGGGAGCGTAAGATCTCAAATAATAGTTTGGGTCATATATAGAGAATTATTTAGGATTAATTGTTTTAAATTTCCTTTGAAAGACCGAGAAGTCTGAAAGTGTTAATCATTGTTCTGTAATACATGACATGAAGATCTATTAAAAATGGGGATAAGAGAAAAATAATTAAGTGGCACTGGGGTTCATGTGGAATGTTTGTTGGAGTAGGACAATCAAGGGGGGGTTAATTGACTTCCTATAAATTTTCTGTTAAATTTTTTATTTAAAATGATTTCCCCCATTTAAAATAAAATAGTCCAGTTAGCCAAGGTAGTAAGATTATAATTGAATGACTATTCAAATTGTTTCCCAAAATTTTCCTTAATTCTCAATTATAACAATATTAAATATTGAAACATATTTTGGAACTGATCTAACAAGGAAAATAGTTACAAAAAATATATAAGACTAACTATCAGTTTCATATTTTTTTTTCTAAAATATAATTTAAAACAGATAAAAAATAAATTAAAAGACATAGTGGATAAAACTAGTGGTTCTGTATCAATCCGATAACTAATCCACTCCACTTGGGGATCACCCTTTACCATGATATATATATATATATATAATGATTTGATCCACAAGCTGGATCATGGTTGAAAACATTACAAAAGACTGTCCAGGTCCCCATACATCTTCTATTATTCTACCTGAGAATAAAAATTAACAGGACACACTAGACCTCTTCCAATGTTCAACATCGGACATAAAAGTGTAAGAAGATAGGTGTTTGAGGATATCTAGTATCTTCCAGCTTAGTTCATGATACAATGTGTGTTTTATTATAGAAACACACACAGACCAAAAATTTATTTTAATTTTAAACTACATAGTAGAATATATTAAGAAGGGATTAGATATTCTTAGAGTTTGATTTAATTTAGAACTAGAATCTATTATTTATTAGAGTTGAATCTTGAGTCTATTTCAGGAAATAGACACGAAAAACAGAGTGTCGAGGAGCACTATGTTTTGTATTCTAGAAATATTAGAGGTTCCACTCCTTTGGTTGTGTTGGATGCTGCTAAAATGAATAAATGTTGATGATTAGAAGATCTATAGTTCACAATAACTAGGAATAAATAATTCTTCGAGTATTATTCTTCTATGGTATAATTCTCATAGAATGCCTTTTTTGCAAGTCTATCTGTATATATTGTTTTTTGATATCTAATTTATATATATATATATATAAATATATTACTGCCAGAAAATATGTATATTTGAGGAAGATATAATACCTTGTATTTTTTACATCCTCACTTACGATGTCTGTAAAAAATATTAAATTAATGAGTTACATTAAAACACTCAAAATATTATTATTAGAAAAAAATTAAAATAGATGAAATTTTAAACAATCTATTAGTGTGTCCTCAGTCAGTATCTTTTTCTATCGGTGACTCATCCCATCAGTATGTCATTCTATCGGTCTTAACATACGTCAGTGACTAATTACATGGATGAGTCATTTTAGCTATTGGTGAGTCCTTTTATCGGTAGCACCATGCATCAGTAGGAAATTTATACTGATGATATGTTGATTACATCGATATATCATCTACATCAGTGAGTTTTTTTCATCGGTATGTCGTCTGTGTCGGTTTTTCATTTTCATCGGCAGGTCGTCTGTATCTGTCAGTCATTTGCATCAGCATGTCGTCTACGTCGGTAAGTCATTTTCATCGATATGTCGTCTCCATTGGTAAGTCATTTCTTCTATCAGTTTCATTCTATTTTATAGGGAATATATTTTTGTTCAGACTATCTTTCAAAATAAATGCAAAGAGAGAATAAATATTTTATGTGAGATCACAGATAGAAATAATTTCACAAGTTGAAATGTAAATAACTATGATTCAAAGGATTAGATGTCATTAATGTTAATTGACATAATTAATATGAATTTAAATGATTGGCAATTATTAAAAATACTAATATCTCATATGCACAAAAATATCCCCCCTTTTGATGATCACAAATAATGGAATTATTTAGTACAATAATTATATGTGATGTAAAATTATTCTACTTATCGTTTACCATTATTAATGACTTTTTATAAAGGATAGAAATATAATTCCAAATATTTTTCTCCCCCTTTTGGGATTATAAAAAAGAAAATAGGTAACACACAAATAAAAAGGTACTGGAACGTAATAGATAAATGTAAAATAAAGGAAAGGGAAGAACAAAAAAGTCCACTAATCAAGAAAGTACAATAGATTTCAAGTCTCCAAATAGAAATAGAAATAATAAATAATGAATCCCCATTATAGAATCATCCACACTATATTTAAGGGTTAAGTGGTTCCTTCCCTTTCACATAAGTATCAATAGAGGGTCCAATATGTGGTGGTTAAGAAGCTGTGGGTCGGAAGAAATTCTCAGAGGAGGTTGGATCACTCCTTCTGGAATATTCAGAACACGACTGGTTTTATGTAGTGAAAACACATGAGGTTGACCCTATTGTTGGTTCACTGTGAGAATCTGAGTCAAAGCATGTAAAAATTACATTCGAGGTGTAGGCCCTAATCCTGGAGGTCCAAAGGTGAAACCGAAATTATGAAAATTGATTCAATTTGTCGATGAAGGTAGGACATTAATAGTTTGAATAAATCCTTAATAATCTCAACACAAAAAATCACTGCTTTCTCAAATTCAATGTTATTCTCCATGAATTTTTCAAAAGAAGAGTGATGTCCCTCAATTTCATTAATTTTTATTTGAATGTTTTTGTAACTCGGTGTATGGTAAATTTTTTTATGAATTACTTATAATGAATTATCTAATTGTGCTGGTAGTAAATAACAGAGAAATATGAATTAATCGTCATTATAAGATCTTCCTAAGTGGCATATACTTCCTTGGTATAGAATCTAACCATATCATGGAAATTATCATTGTTATTATCATTCTTTTCTGGGTTTCCCAAACCTAAGGTATCAAAAATAACATTAAGATCCACTTTTTTAATAGTTTGAACTGCCTCAATGTTCATAGACTGAGAGGAATGACTAGATATAGAAGGAATATCAGTAAATTTGATGTAAAAGTTCTCAATGTCTTGAGAACAGTCTCCACATAACCGTTATATATTGATTTCAATGTATTTATTACAAAACCAAGTTCAGTTATTTTGTTCCTCAGCATGGCAGTGCTTGAAACAATTGTCTCAGCAGTTGTAATAAGTCGGGGTTGAATCTCCTCCATCACATTCTTTGAAACATTAACTACATCATCCTAACCAATACCTACTTTCTGACTTGGAATAGACACTACTTTTCCAGACTTCTTCATTTCTACTATTGAATATATGAGATAGTGTAATTCATCACTCAGCTCAGTGTTCTTGCTTCTAGTTGACTGAATTTAATGCAAGATCATATAATCAAAAGATATACTTACAGCTGAACATACTTCTTCTTTTAAAATTTCTAAATCTACATTAGTGACAGAGTCACTATGAAGCGTCTCATCCACTGATTCACTTGCAATAGGTATAAAAAAATCATCTTTTGAATCTTCTTAATCTAATACTATTTCAATATACCTAGGTTTTCTTGCCCATTCCACCATTATATCATTATCTACAGTGGTGAGAGTATCAATCCTTTCTCTTGTAAGTTGATTCTCTTCCCCATATTGATCTTCTCTTTCTTGAGGCTCCCCTCAATCTGAGATTTCACTACTGTTTTCTCATATTCAACACGAGGTCTTCTTATTTAATAAACTATATGAGTTATTGTAATTTCTTGAACTTCAACTTAAATAGTAGCTATATCTTTTTTTCTTACTTCTATAACATGTTCCAAAGGTTCTTCCAACCGAGCCTCATCCATAGCTTCAATCATTTCAACATCTTCATCTTGATCATTATAATTATGGTCATTATCACTTCCACTGATTTCATCATCATTATGTCTAGATAAATGTTCTTCATTTTCATTTTTATTACCATTTTCTTCACTTTCTTCCTCTACACTACCATTGACACTTTTAAAATCTTCACATGCTTCTTTATCTTCTTCAGAACCATTGGATCTACTTACGTATTCCACACACCCTAAGTCTTTTTTCTCCTCATCCATATTATATTCAAGATTTGGATAATTAGAGGGTAATGTAAGGGGAGGAATAGGAGGTCCAAAGAAAAAACCATTGCGTGGATCAGTGTTGTAAAGATCACTCTTATCATTGATAAGTGATCCCCAATCTCTAACTGGAGTGGAATGCTCTTTTTCTTTTTAAAAAGTATAAATAGCTTCCTCATTTGGTCCCAGACCATAATTAAACATATTCTTATGCCTAGTTGGATATTCCATTAGATTGAATGTATCATAGATCTTATCTTCATCTTCAACCAATTCTATCTTCCATGGGTTCTATTTTATTTTAATCCTCTTTCAAATATCTTTATTAAGGTAGATCCCACTACACTAAGAAACATCATTATCTCCTTCATTTATACAACCTTTTTCTTTCACCATAACTGATATCATCCTTGGATAGAACATGGAATTATTCTGGTAGGAAGGTTTGATAATATCATTCATGTTCACAATAAGATATCTAAACCAATTTACCATGATACATTTTTTTCGAAGATAAACCCAGTAGACATCTTGATATTTCATAGAGAAAAATTCCCCTTTCTAGGGAAAGATTTGATATTGGATAAAAAGAAATCTACATTCTCCACTTAATTATGTATTATTGGGTCTTCTGTGCTCATTATTATTATTATGCTCCATTAATGCTATCTCAAAGAAAACATATCACTCTCAAGTGGAGAGGTACCTTGATAATCAATAAATACACCTTCATGAGGAACTCTATGACATTCATCCCAATGTCTTATAGAGAAAGAGATTCTCTTTCCTTTCAAAAATAATTTTATCTAGGAGAAATCACTTCCTTACAATAGAAACTCCAAATTCATGTAAAATTTATGGACTGGATTTAGGGAATATAGTCATTCATTATCTAAGAACCAATGAATCCATCCTTGATTTTGTATTACCTTGAAAAAATAAATAAATATGTTCTTATAGTGATTTTAAAAGAACATATTTTTCTGGAGTTACAACATGTTTTCCCAGAGAACGATTTATAGGTACTTAAGATTTGCTCGATTCTCCTTTCAGTTTCTTAGAAGCATGAGACTCTACATCATCAAGATCTTGCTTCACCCGTGACAATATAATCTATTCTGTCTGGAGTTTAGAAGGAGAAAGGTCGGTGGTGGAGAGAGAGAGATGTCCGAGAGAGTGTAGGTGTGATGGAGTAGAGTGGATCAATTCATATTTTAGTCATTTTAGGATTTTGAAATCAAGGAATCATTATATCATGAACCAGTTTAAAAAAATCAATGAAACTGTGTCATTTTGTTAAAAAAAATGAATACAAACAGTTAGTCATCGGTGTCACCATGACATATTTTTCATAATAATAACAGTGTTGGAATGACATAGTGTAAGTGTCAGCTTGACAACTGTGTTAGCAAGACATTACATCGGTATCAGCAGGACCACTGTGTTATCATGACATAGCATTGGGGTAGGCATTACATAGCATAGGTGTAAGCAATACAATTTCTCTAATAATGGTCAAAGGAATATAAACACAAGGTCCTATAGATAGATCATTCCTAACTCATGTCTGATGTAGTTCATTATTTCAGTGTTCAATGGCTTAGTGAAAAAGTCAACAAGCCGATGTTCAGGGTCAATGTACTCTAATGTTATATAACCTTTTCAATAATGGTGTCTCAAAAAGTTATTTTGTACATCGAGGTGTTTTGTCCAAGAATGTGAAACATGATTCTTAGAGATATTAATAGATCTTTTGTTATCACAGTTTATAGGTATATATCTGAATTGATATCTATAATCTAGTAATGTGCATTTCATCCCCAATTTTTTTTTCACAACAACTACCAGTATCTATGTATTTAGCTTCAGTAGTAGATAGGGTGACAAATATTTGTCTCATGTTACACCATGAAACATGAGACATTCCCAAAAAGTGAGAAGATCCCTTGGTTCTTTTTCTTTGTAACTTAAAACCACCAAAATCAACATCTGATTGGATATCTAAATAAAATTCTTTTCATCTAGGATAAAACAGTCCAAAATTGGTTGTATGTTTGAGGTTTTTGGAAATCTATTTAACAAAATTTAAATGAGACTCTTTGGGGATTTCTTGAAAATGTTCACACATTGAAACACTAAACATAATATATGTCTTACTATAAGTTAATTATTGTATGATCCTATCCATTCTTCTTATTGTTGTTTGATTAACTAATTTACCATGTTCATGAATATCTAACTTATAGGAAGTTCTCGCTGGATTTTCACTACTTTTAGTTCTATCCATGAAATAATGTTTTAGGAGATCTTTTGTATACTTTCTCTAATTTAAGATAATACCTTCTTTATCTTGATATATCTAAAATCCATGAAGGACTTTTAGTTCTCCCATTAAGCTCATTTCAAAATCATTTTTCATCATATTTGAGAAATTAATAGATAATAATTTTTTTGAAAATCCAAAAATATATCATCTACTTAAATTTTTACTACTAAAACATTTCTAGAAATTATTTTCTTAAAGAGATTTGGATCAGCTATACCTTATGTAAAATTTTTATAAATAATAAAAGTATTGAGCCTATCATACCAAGCTCTTGGATCATTATTTAATCAATATAAATATTTTTTTAATATAAATAAATTATTCAGAAAATGTTATTCTGTTAAATTAGGGGTTGTTCAACTAAAACATCCTCAATTATATATCTATTTAGGAATGCACTATTGGAATCCATTTGATATAGATTAAAATTTATATGTGCTTCACATTCAAGAAAAATTTTAATTGCTTACGGTCTAGCTACTCATACTAGGGTTCCATCCTAGTCAATTCTTTCTTCATGGCTATAACCATGTGCATCCAATTTATATTTTTTTCTAACTATGTTACCATCCTCATGTACTTTGTTCCTTAACACCCATTTATTGCCTATTTTCTACTTGTCTTTGGGTCTATCATCACGTTTCAAAACATTATTACTTCCAAAAATAATTATCTCCTCTTGCATCCCCATCACCTAAAATTCATCATTCATTTCAACATTGATGTTTTTTGGCTCAAGATGTGATAGGAAAGCTTGATGTTCAACCTGATTTCTTAGTGAATCTCTAGTCTTTGTTCATTTATCTAGGTATCAAACTATTACATCTAAATGATGGTTCTTAAGGTTTATGAATGCTCTAGAAAAAGAAATAGTCACATCATGTTCTTCAATAGGATCAAGTTCATTATGACTCAAATATAAAACATTTCAAGAACAAGAAGTCTTAATAGATACATTCGTTGAATATTCAAAGGATTTAGCATTTTTTCTATATTTTACATATCATACTTAATATTTTCTAGGGATTTCATTGGCTCAAGTAGATTTGTTCCATAAAATCTTACATGTAAAAATTAATCCATATATTTTTATCTCATATAACGACTCTATAGAAATTACTATAGATGGAATAACCTATGAAAATTCTTTCATCACCCTTCGAGGAAACTTTTTCTAGATTATCCTTAGTATTAAGAATATAGACCTAGATACCAAAAACATTGAAGTAATTAACCTGGGTATTTTTATTGTTCCACAACTTATATAGAGTTATTTTATGAATAATTATAATTAGGAATCTATTAATAATATAGCATGTTGTATTGACATCTTCTGCCCATAAATATATTGGTAGGTCATACTCATTAAGAATTGTTCCATAAATTTCTTATAAGGTTCTATTTCTTATTTCTAAAACACCATTTTTTTGACATGTTCTATAGGAATAAAAGTTATGACTATATCCATTTTCTGAGAAAAAGGATTCAAACTCTTAGTTTTCAAACTAACAGCCATGGTTACTTCGTAAATATTTTATATTAAGACCACTAAGATTTTCTACAGTCCTAGAATACATGGTGAATTGAGTGAAAGATTTAATATTGTGAGCCAAGAAGAAGGTCCATGTATATTAAGAATAGACATCTACAAGAACATAAACATGGTTCTTCCAATTAAGACATGAGACTCTATAAGGTTAAAAAAATCCATGTTAACCAACTCAAGAAGTTAAGCAGTTGGGACTTCTTTATTTGGTTTAAAATTGATTTTTTGTTGTATATCCTTTTAACAAGGATTGCAGCCTTTATTATTTTGAAACCCAAGTTTGGGTAGGTCCTTAAATAAATGATTTATAGTAATATTTATAAGGAATTGTATATTAAAATATCATAGTCTCCTATTTTGAATCTCAAAATCTTTGTTAAATACACTTAAGCAAGAATAATTTTGAGAAACTAAATAATATAAGTTGAAAACATTCACATTTTCATTTGCAAACATAGAAAATATTAATTCATTTCTGGAGTTAAATAAATTACAATCATAAATTTTCAATTTAACAAGAAATATATCATCACATAGCTGGGAGATACAATGCATATTATATTTCAATTCATCAATAAAAAGTACTTTAGAAATTGAAACTGATTTAGTGTTACCAATCTGGCCTAAGCCAATTATTTTCCCATTAGAATTGTCTCTAAAAGTGACATTCCCACCATAAATATTTATTAAATTCATGAAAGGTAAGTAATATCATGTCCCGTTTCTTAACCATCAACTATAAAAATACAATGAGCTCTTATAGGAGCTGTTCCAATACCTTTCCTACAAAATAATCAAACAAAAACATATATTGGTACCCAGATTAGTCTGGGTCCAGTAACATTAGTAATTAGTGCTTTAAGAACACATATCTACTTCATGGGTTTCCTATAAGTAGTATGTAACATATTTGTAAAATAGACACTATTTGGACCATAAAAACTAGAAATAGTAATTGATTTTCCAGAATTGGAACTAGTAGCCGAATTTTCAATTTAAGGTAGAAAAAAATATTTTCCATATTTAGTTAGAAACATGTTTTTCGTGAGATTTATTTGCCCAGGTTGGTTTTCTATACTAGTAGTGTATCTTTGGGAATTTAATATTCCTAGAATATTTGTAAAAGTATTTTTTCTATTGGTAAATTTATCAAGGTCCATTGTCAATTGCTCATTTGGTAATTTAGGTTCATTGTTCTCCTTGATTAGTTGGACATTTTTCTCTTTCTATATAGCAATTTAAGATGTGGTAGTAGTGGCTAAGGCATGCTGTTTCTTAAAATATTTTTATTTATATTTTATCTCATTACCAGTGTATTCAAGAATATTATAGTATTCAAATAATACTGTACTTTTCAAAAATTTCTCTCTATCAGATTCATCACCATAATAATAGGAATTTTTTACCAGAGACTCAAGGGTTACCTCGTTTGTGTTTCTTATAAAACACATATTGGATTTTTCATCCTTTTCATTAGGTGAAGACTTGGATCCACTTGAGCGGTCCTCATATGAACTCAATGTCCCCTTAATGGCCTTTTATACTTTATTTCATTTTACCCGTATTTCTTCTTATATCTTAAATTAGGACAATAAGCCTTCACATGTCCTTTTATTATACTTTCAAAGTATACTATTTCATCATATTTTCACTTCTTTTCCAATCCTTCTCCCAGTTTACCTTGGGATCATATTTACCTTTGAAGTTGGGCTTTCTAAAAAATTTATTTCTTCTATAAAATGTATTAAATCACTTATCTAATTGATCCATTTCATTATCATAGTGCGATGATGATTTTTTATCACTTGAACATTCTGTTTCATCTTGAACATTGACCTTCTTCTTGGAGGTAGTAGATTTCAAACCAACAGACTTTCTTTTGGGTTCATCATCCTCTTATTTGAGGAATTTTAGTTATTCCTCATACATCAACAACTTTCCTATCATATCCTTCCAAGGTAACTTTTTGATGTTAAAGGATTCTCTAATTAATATAGAGGTCCCCCTCAAACTATCTGGTGATAATTTGAGTATTCTCATGATTTACTCCATTGTTGTAAAATCTCATCCTAGTGACATCATAGTGTTCAAAATCTCATTATACCTAAGTAACATATCGGAAATATTCTCATCAGGCTTCATTTTAATGTTATTATATTTAATAGAAAATGTTTTTAGGTCTCATTTCCTTATCATTAGAGGATCCTTCACGTGAAAAAGATAAAGTATCCCAAATTTCATGATCTATTTTACATGATTTTTTGTTAAACACTTCACCTCTTAAATAATTGTATAAAGAATTCATGGAATTGCAATTATTATTATAGTAAGCCTTAGTTAGGTCACCCAAAATGTTGCTATCTGTAGTTGGAATGTTATATTCATCTATAATCGAATACCAAATCTCTGAACACATTCTTTCTATGTGCATTTTCAATTTAATCTTTTATAGTGCTTAATTTGTTCCATTAAATAATGGATCTCTGTTAGTTGCAGAAACGTATAATATATTATCCATAATAATTAAATAAACCTTTAAAGAAATAGAAATTTTGATCTAATTGAAATTTAGAGATCTTTAAAACAAAACTACTATCACAGTTGAAAATTGTTTGAAACAGATTGATAATGTAAAAATTTTAAAAAAGTAAAAGTGGGAAAATATTCTTTGATACCAAATTCCATTCGGAGTAGGAATATCTTGTGGGGGGGGGGGTTGAATTGTGTTCCTATAAAAATTTATATTAAAAAGTTTATTTAAAAATATTCCCCCCCTTAAAATAATACAGGCCAGTTAGCCAAGGTAGTAAAATTATACTTGTTTGACTGTTTAAATAGTTTCTCAAAAGATTGATTAATTCTCAATTATAAGAATAATAGATATTGATAGAACTTTTGACAATACTCAAATAATTCAAAAAAGTTATAAATTCTATATAAGACTAACAATCAAAGTAAATGTTAATTTTCTGACATATGAGTTAAAACAATGAAAATATAAATTGAATGTCGTATGAGATAAAACAAGTGGTTCAGTATCAAGATAAGAACTAATACACTCCACTTGGTTTTTACATACCACTAAGAAATATATAAATATATATCTATACATAAATGGATTTTATCCATACCTAGGATCGGGGTTAACAACAGCACATAAGACTATCTAGGTTTGAAAACCTCTTCCATTATTCTACATGAGAAAAAAATATAGGTCACATGGGACCTCTTCCACAGTTCTACGTGGGACAGACTAGTGTAAGATGATAGGTGGTTAAGGATATCTGGTATCCTCCAATTAAGCATAAGAGACAATATGTGTTTAATTACAGACACACGCACATCACAAAAATTAAATTAAATGATACACAATAGAGAAAAATATATTAAGAATGGATTAGAGATTCCTTGAGTATGATTCATTTCACTGTTGGTCTCTCTGATGTATCACAGGTGAATCTTGATTCTTTTTATGGAGTCATACACTAAAAATAGAGTGTCTTAGAGCACTATGATCTATGTTCTAGAAAGATGAGAGGTTCTTCTCCTTTGGTTTTGTTGGATGCTGGTACGATGATGAAAAGTTGATTATTGGCAGCTCTCTGGTTCACGACAACCAGGAATAATGAATTCCTCATGTGTTCTTCTTCTTTTCTGTGATTATCGTATAAGGTTTTTTTATAGGGCTGTCCATATATATTATTTTATTCTCTCTCCTTTATATATATATATATGTATATATATTATTGTAGCGCGAAAATATGCATATTTTTGGTAGACACATTACCTCAATTTTCAGACATTATAATTTACAATGAATACCAAAAACCATTAATTAATTAGTCACATAAAAAACACAAAATATGATCGTTATAAATAATTTTAAAATACACAAAATTTTAAACAATATATCGGTGAGTCCTCAGTCGGCATATCCTTCTGTCAGTGACTCATACCATCAGTATTTCATTCTTTCGGTCTCACCATATGTCGGGGACTCATTACATTAATCACTTGATTTAAATATCGGTGAGTCCTTGTGTCAGTAGAACCATGCATCAGTTGGTCAATTATACAGATAGTAGGTCTATTTCATCTGTAGGTCGTCTATTCTGGTGAGTCATTTACATTGGTAAGTTGTCTGCATTTGTAATTCATTTTCATCTGTAGGTTTTCTACATTGGAAAGTCATTTTCATTAGTAATTCATTTGCATCGGTATATCATTTTCATCAGTAAGTCATCTGAATCAATAAGTCATTTTTTCTATTAGTTTCATACTTTTAAACTTGGAATATATTTTTTTCCATACTTTCTATCAATATAAATGTGAACATAGTATACCATATTTATGTGAGATCATAGAAAGACCAAATATCACATATTTAAATGTAAATAATTGTGATTGAAATGTTCAGAACTGATAAATATGAATTGACATGATTAATAATAATTGACATGATTTGTGATTATTAAAACTACTAATATCTCTTAGGGGACAACATGGATTTTGTATATAAAAATTATGATATGATATAAGATCGATGAGAGTGATGATACATAATATTATCAGTTTCTCAAGGGATATCTAGCCTAAAAAACCATGCAGTGGTGATAAAATTACTAAACTATGGTTCCAGTCAAATCATTTTTGTATCAATGGAAACAATACGAAAATTCTAAAATATATGACGAGATTTGATGTAATGGTTTTAATATATATTTGCATGAAGAAAAAAATGTAACAGTGGTGGTATCCATTATATAATTTTATTAAATTTGTTTTAAAATAATATTTTTCATTATATGGAGAGGTAAAACCATACAATAGTTGATATAGAGAAATATTGAGATCTATGTAAATAAAAACTGGATGAGAGAAGTTTGACTCATAATTTTTTTTTATCTAGAGAACTTATGAGGGTTGATGATGATAATTCATTGTGGAATATAAAATCATTATTGATTACTTTTGTAATCTATTACCTAATTAAATATTAAATTATGTTATTTTTATGTTTAAATTGTTTGGAGACATCAATGGTAAATAGAGAGTGTTTTCCCCATTCCCTATTTGTTTATTAGTTTATAAAATAACAAATTCTTCTAGGATATAAATTTGAATCATTAATAACAAATATCATGACCCTCACAAGGTCAATAAACCTTATGATAATGATTGTATTAATAATATTAAATAACATTTAATTACTATTAATAATTAAGATATGTGTTTTAGATAAAAAAATTATCTATGAGGATACCATGTATAATGTTATCATGAATACCTCAAATTTTATTGACATTTTTTTTGGATAATATGAAAACTATTAACAGGAAAAAAATTTAATTCATGATGAAAATCGATTTCAATAATTGAAGGATATTATGATTCATTATTTGAATTCCTAGGATTGAATGTGTTCAGTATTACCATTTGGGTTTTTTCATTTTACGTAAGTGAAAAATAAAAAAAATTGATTATATTAATTTTATTTCAAACCGATGAGAGTTAATTTTTTAAAAATAACACATATGAAATAATTTACTGAGGTCATGAGTTCTAAATTCACGAAAGGCATGTGAAATACTTTTAATGGTATTTATAATGGTGTTAAAAAAGGTGATGATTTGTTCAAGAAATAATTTTCTTCTAAAATTTTATGATAATTGATTTTCCAACAAAAAATAAGATGTTGAAATATTTACAATAGTGTAGATTATTATTAAAAGAATTTTAATATTATACAAATATAATAACGACTTAATAACTCTTTATAAATTTATATTAATTATTATTGATTATTTTCAAGCAATTATATTATCATTATATGATCATGATTTAGATTTGTTTCAAAATTGAAAATTCTTCTGTGTTTTAATATATATAGGATGAGAAGATGTCCCCAATTATAGAACAACTATTGATTATGGAAGGATAAAATATTTATATCCAATAATTATTTGATGAATGATAATGAGGAATAAAAAAATTAAAATCTCCAAGAACGATATGTATGGAATTATTTATATAGAGAATATATCATTGAAGTCAAATTTTTATTAAATAGGAAAATAAATGAAAAGGATAAATATACTAGCTAGATGTTCTAGTTGAATAAATATAGGAAATTTCTAGAATGTTTATCTTGAAAGACTCATAATTAATAAGATTATGTTCAATCATAAATATAATTTTGGATAAGTGAAAAACATTAAGAAAATAATTATAAATATGGGTGTATATATACATATAAAGTGAATTTTACATCATTAAGTGGATGGATAACATACCTATAGATGCAATATTTTTCATTTTTAATGAAATTGTTCAAGATAAAAAATAAAATAAGAAGATAAATATGAGAATCTTTACATTTCACAATTCCACATTCAAATGATTCTTATTATGATAAAAAAATAATGTTGAAGATGATGAAAAATACATGACTAAAAACTAAGATTTCTTGACAATAAAGTGTTAATGTATATCAAATATATTTAAATGAATGATAATTAAATATTATAAATTTGATTAATAAATTGAAATAAATGATGTAGAAATATGTGAAGGGATATTATTTTTCTTAAGGAAGATAAATGTTATCAATTCAATTATATCATGAAATAAAATCATAAATATTTTTACCACTCACATTACCATTCCATAAAAATAAGCTTACACAAAAAAATATAATTGGAGATAATGTTTCATAAATAAATATAGTTTGTAATATAATTATTCACTAGAAAACATGGGGGAATCATCTAAATCACAAGAGAAAGATGTTAAATACTAAATAAATAATAATTATATTTTTATCTAACAAATACCAACTCTACTGAAATATAAATAACATTGATATATTATTATAAGTAACAATAGATCATATAATAAATGGATCATATAATTAATTTTTAAAAATAGAGATGCATTCATGTTTTCCGCAAATAGTGTTTTGGAAGATCAAAATAATCATCCTTATTATAGGAATAATATGTTTAATATTGAGTTTAAATTGAAATAAAAATAATAACACATTGTTTAGAAAGTCAAGTATGTGATTAAAATGAAACAATTCCGAACTTTTGAAAAGGAAACAATAAGATTATACAGAAAACATTTATATACAAATGATAATATTTTCATTTTATAGACGATATTGGTGATATAGTGTCTTCAAAAACAAATAATACATGTGTTAATATAATATAAAATTTTCTCAATGATAAATATGCCTGTTCAAGAGACACAAGAATTTTAATCATATATAAGAATAAACACAATGATAAAATCATGTTTTTCTTATCAATATTAACATTTAATAGGTTGATTAGTATGGTGAAATATGGGATCAAAATTTGTATATTATTAATGAATGTATTAATATTATAAAAGATCATTTAAAACAAATTATTAAATATAAATATTATGAACAAATTAAGGAACTATGAAAAAGAAATGTAATTGAGGTTTCTGATAATGTCTTAATGTATGAGAAACCAGATATCATGGATATAAAATGATTCTGATATATGTATAGAAAAAAAATGTTGTATAATGGTATTGAGAAATATGGGGGAGGAAATCAAATACGTATTAATGATGGATTATTAGATATTAACGTAAATAAGACAACTCAAATTGGTAAATAAACTAAATTTCAAAATATATTCTCTTTTCTGATGGATTACAATATTATTTTTTATCCTTTTTTAACTATGTGAATATAATGCGGAAGAAATATTCTAAAATAATTTAAATTTCATTAGAAGAATTACAATTTTCATTTTTTTGAATATGAGGATATATTTGATGACCTACCACTATTGGGACTCCACCTGAGCTAACGATGAATTTGAGTGTGAGCCCATATTCCTACCATCAATAGGACATGAAATGCGGATTTAAACTATGAGATTTTTCATTACATATTTATTGAATGAACTAAAATTACAAAAAAAATTAAATAACCATGATTATATAAATGATTTTATTAATCACAATACATGAATAATGTATTTAAAAAGTATTATATATCTAAAAAATCTTTTCCTTAATATTATAATACCATTTGTTGAACATAAAATAATTCAACTTCACAAAAAATTATTCGTTTTGTAAATCTTGTTTTCCAGGAACCATAAATACTCTATGTATATACTCTTAAAAATTGTATATTTATAAAAAGGTCTAGAATATTAATATGAATAGTAAGTTTTAACATTGAACTATGTTGTGTCTATGTGAATTAGTCATACTAATGAATTTATGAATGAAAAAAGAATTAATCATCTTATTATAATCAAATGTAATTTGAAAAAAACATCAATAAAAAATATTTATCTCCATAACAATCATATGAATCCTCACTTTTTAATTTACATAAACCTTATTGTAATTTCTCTGACCAATATAACTACCTCTAATTATAATGGGTAATATGATATAATAGATAATTATATAGTGATATAACGTCCAAACCAATAATTTTATATATATTTGAAATAAAATATACCTCCCACACATCATATTATTATCATAAAAATCCCATTACAACACATCAATATAATGAAATAATATATGACTCCAATAACCAAAACATACCATATATTATATGGATGGTATTAATTATAAAATGTAGCTATAATATTATATATCTAAAATAATATGAAATATTTTAATTGGTATGAAATAATAAATAAAATAAAACACTACTATAATAATAATATATCATTTATAAAATTTTATCTACTCCACCTACACATACACATATGATAAAACCACCAAGGTCAACATCTACAAGATACTTGGGATAAATTCATCCCAAATATAATTCTTCATATGTTGGGCATAAACAAGACATTAAACCTATAAACAAGCAATATAGAATCAGTAATTTACAATGAATAGTATACCATTTCCCTATATCTATCCACATAAGAAAATATCAATGCTTATAAGTGGGATTCCTAATTCACAATGTATCATAGACCTCATTCTAATAATAAATACACAAGTAAAATCACATCACCTCTATAAAAAAAATCAATTGTCAAAAACATGATGATGGTGGAGTTTCACTATGTTGTTTTTCTACATCACCATTTTTATTTTTCACCACCCCAATATGAGTTTCATGAAAGTATATTAACTATTTTGTTAATAATATATTGAAATTTAATTTTTCCCTACCAAATTGACCCCTCATATTGAATTTAAAACACACCATAATATATATTGTTTTCAAAAAAAATCATTATGATATCCCTAATAAATGCTAAAAAATCATCACCATAACTCAATAAATATTACAATATAACATAATCCAATTTCATCACCAATTTTAGTATAATAATTTTTCTTGATTTCTTTTACATTTTATAAATATTTCCATTAACATTATAGAAATATATCAACATCAAATCATTAATTTATCCAATTAATTGCTAATGATAAAACTAGTAGTATTAATCATACATAGAAAAATTCTAATCCTAATATTATAGAATAATATTTCCAAACCATTTCAACATTTTTTTATGTGCATTTATAAAATTATATTCAATTGTCAACCCTAAGGTAATATTCAATCCCAAAAAGTTCTATCAAGAAGATTTATTCCATGAAATACATATTACAAAATTATTTCCAGTTTCCATTTATAATATATTAACCACCCCTAATAATTATTTGATATCTACATATCATATGAAATTAAAATAAATTTAGATTCAAATGGTTTATTTGAAGGATGATAAATTCGAGTCACCTATATAAATTTAATGTTGATTGTTGATTCTCTATCAGCTAAAAATAAATCAATAATATTTTCTTCTTTTTCATCCTTCTGTGAATCTCTAGAAAACATTATTATCACAAAACCTATCAGAGAAAAAAACTAAATAGGGAGATAGTTCTCTTCCTAAGTGAAAATGAATCATATATCCAATTCCCCTAATTTACCCACAGATTCTATACAATAAAACTTATTTAATCTCTCTCCCTCTCTTTAATAATAAAAAAAATCTAAAATCCTATTTCCATTATTAAAACCACATTATGTTATGACGTATGAGTTACAATAAATATATGTAATTTCTCTAGAACTCAGACCTTTTAAATTAATATAATCATCAATATCTTATGTCACTTATGCCACCAAAATAATTCATCACCTGATTAAAACAATTGCTTCCACATTAATATTATAATGTTAATGTAATCATTACTCTAAAAATATATCAAAAAACAATTAAAATAATCATATATTAATTTTTTTATTGATAAATATATTTTAAAGGATTATGTTTAATGAAAAATTTTAAAACATTATATTGTTTTTTACCTTAATAAATTAAAAATATCATTGTCAAATGTATATTATAATAGGTAATATTTATATTTTAAAACAAATATGTAACTGTTGAATTATTTTAAAAAATAGGAAATGATATTAAGAAGCACTTGAAGATTAGAAAGGTCAGTTTTATATCAGTGTATTTTTTCAAGTACATTCATTTATAAGATAATTTAAAATTTTAAAAAATTATAAAATTTAATTTGACAAAAAAATTATATTTTAATTAACTATTTCGATATTATTAAAGCATGATTTTTTTAAAATTTTCAGAGAAATGATTATCTTTATAGAATAGTGAAAAAAAATATTTTTAAAAATACCCCGACTTTTATGGAATTATTACTATAATTTTTTTACCAAAAAATTCATGAAACAATTTTCACAAAAAAAAATCTTATATGTAACTTTATATTTTTTTTTTAAAAAAAAAATCCAGAAATATTTTCTGAAATTTTGAATCCAGGGTTATATCTTCCCCATAAAATAATTTTTAAGGCATTAATTAAGTAATTAAAATTTAATTGTTATCACTATTATAAAATTAATAAAAAAATTTATTATAATTTTTAATTATTATGCCTAAATAATGTAATAATTAAAATTTTATTGTCAACAAAAATTTATTGATTACTTTAAAAAAATTAGTTACCCAAATAAAAATAAAAAAAGGACAAAAGGGTTTAGCTAAGATGGGAAGACCACAATCATATTTAATTCCACTGTTGTAATGGGCGATTGAGGACTCCCATGACTAAATTTCATCCCTATCAATTATCTCACAATTTTTTTCCATTTTCCATGAGTGTGAATTTTCATTATTTTAAGGTGTTGAGTTTGCACACAAATTCCATCATTATTCACATATTAAAGGGCCACTCCTCTCCTAACTTCCCCTAAAATTAAAACCCACTAATTTAAAATCAATTCTAAAAAACCCCCTATTTAATATTCATAAAAACCATTAATAGGATCTTTTATTCAAAAAATTTCACCCCTCAATGGTTTAACCCCACCAAAAGGATAAATCCAAGAGGTGAGGTCTAAATTTCAAACTCATGCTCTCTTATTTGTAATTATTTACATGTTCTTATTATGCATAAAATTATATTAAATAGTCATTAAATGAAAAAATAAATATATTTATTATATTTAGATGTTTCTATCAATATGGTATTCACAATAATGACCTTTACCATATCTGTTATTAAAACAAAAATTGTAATTCATGCATTGTTCATACTACTTCTTCTATGTCCCAACATATTTTTTTTCTTTTATCCTTTAAAATATATGCTTATGTTATTGAATTTAATATATAATTATTATAAATTTATTATTCATAACTATTATACCAAGTTACTCTTCTCTACTATAATACAGAAAATAATTTCATCTTCAATGAATATGTGTGTACTATTTTGTTAATGGAATGATTGATTTGTATTTTTCTTTTCATCTCCAATCGAATAGTCTATCCGTGAGAATGATATTAAGGGATAAATATTATTGTTAGGATATTTTTAATATTATAGAACAAAAAAATTGGATAACACATTAAGAATAATAACAATTAACAACAATGGAAATTTCAAAAATTCAAAAGAATGTTCTTAAAAAAAATAATTTCCTTATACAATTAAATAACATCTAAAAGGTTATATTATTGTTCTAGAAATTTAAAATATTGAAATTTAAAAAACTTATAAAATAAATTATATAAATATATTATTAGTATAATCCCTTCAATTTTTAACAATCTATGTGTTCTCGGTCCATTAAATTTCATTTTTTGGTTTTTAGAGGTGTTCAGAGGAGGCTCAGAGTACGTTGGATGGAGTTTAACTGCTGAGATAATACAATAGGGGAATTTCAAATTGTAAAACGGGGTTTCACACTTATTATAAAAATTAGACAATGTGAAATCTGGCTTCATGACAATTATTGTTTTTGTGTTTTAAAATAAATCATAAAATGAATAGGCAATGAATTTTTTGGAAGAAAATGAATAATGATAATTTCATGATGTGAAAAGGGATCACACATCATGTAATACACTGAAGTAGTGCAGATTAAAAATTATTTTAAGTGGATTTAACATTCATTCAGGAAAGGAATCAATTGGGAAGAAACCAAAAAAACCTCCACCCCAAACTAATGAAGACATCACCAATAGAAAAGGGAACACACCAAGAACCACATGCCAAACCCAATAAATGATGACTGCTGCATCAAGGATTGTTTCCATCAAAATATGCACCTCTAGGAACACTAATTCTTAGAAGAACTAGAAATCCAAAATCCTATGACTAACAACCTTAACAAACCATCAAATAGTTCCCCATAGGATCTGAATTCCATAACACCAGTTGAATCTTTAAATGTTCCAAAGAATAAATGCCTCTATGTCTGGATTGTTAACCCCTTCGAAAAAATCCACCACCGAATGAAAAAAACACATAAAATAGAAACAATGGGACACTCCCACCTAGAAGAAAACACCATAGGAGGATGGATGGATAGCCACATTCCCATCCCCGCTCCCTCTTTCATGTGATAGTGCATTGTGTGTCTTCTGGAAGGTTTTTATGTATGGTCCCAAGTTTCATCGAGTTCAGATGTGATATGTGTCCCTAGTGTCTTTAGGATGATATGTGTTTTGATATACAAGGTGTGTGAGGGAGGAAATGTGATGTGATGTGTTGTGAGAACTAGGTGTATACAGGTGAGATGTGTTAGGAGGCCCAGGTTTTTGTGGGCGGTATTTGTTGTGAGGCTCATATGTGTACATGTGAGATATGTGGTGATGCCCATGTGTGGGTAGGTAGGATTTTATGTGGTATATTCATAAGATATGGGAGCACTATGTTGGATACCGTTTGTGTGAGAGAGAGTCTAATTAGTGGGAAAGTGGTGTGGGGTACACTATCTTTGGTGTGATCATGCTACATTGTATTAATTAGATTGTGTAAATTAGTGAGAATGACTTGTTGTGGATGGGATGGTTAGTATACCAGTTTAGTTAGTGATTGGTTCAGTTGTTTTCTCAAAGGTTCATGGGTATTCTCTTTTCACATTTACATGAATGAATTTGATTTTTAATATCTCTCGATCTTGATTAAAAAATAAAGTGTAATTCCTCCCATATTGTGATTTTTTTATAAACTTAGCACTAGCCACCCATCCACGGCCTACTAGAGGTAGAACATGAGAGGGTCATTATCTATCTCCCCTCATTGAGGAATTTTCAGATTGAGGGGGTCCTGAATGAGTGATATCAGAAGTGAAGGTTGAGTGATAGGGTTGAGTTTGGGGTTAGGAACAATGAGGAATGCATGGGTTGGTATGATAATAGTATCAATTTTCCTTGGTGCATGACTTAGGCTAGGGATATTGGCTAAGACATAAGATTTTAGGGCCCCACATGATCCAATTCATGACCTCTGAGCTTATTGAAAGACCATGTGATATGAAACTTCCTATAGGGTAGAGTCCTAAGATAGGTACATGAATTATAATAAATTTTTTCATCTTTGAATTAGGATGTTTTTGTAATAGTTAAATGAATAAAAAAAATTAAATGAGTGAAAATCAATATTAACGAAATTACATTCTACGGTAGATTAAAAATCATTGTTTCTCTTTTAGGTAAGGCTCTTGGTCATCATCCCCATGTGGATCAGGTAGTGAATGTTTTGGAGGCTGACCCAATTTATCAATAGAGAGTTGATCCAGATGAAGATGATGATCATTGATTGATGTTATTTTTCACTTTTCAGTGGTTGTCTTTGGAAAAGTAAGAGGGTATAATCTCTAATATGGACACAATGTTTTTTGGAGGAGATGGATATTTAATTCAGTTTGTTCCGAGCCCTGAAAGATAAAAGGATACATTTTTTAGTTAGTCATATGTGAGGGGATGCACTCCAGTGTTGGAAGTTGTATCTTAGTGTGCAGAGGGTGGCTTATGTTTCAGGGGTTAAATTCTAGAAAGAGTTCTGTGTTGAGTTCCTTTCAACATTATTATGGATGAGATGAAGTAGGAGCTATACTCACTTCAATAGGGGAGTATATTTGTTTAGAATATTTGGATTATGTTCAATACCCTTTTATGCTTTGACCCAGATCATATTTTGAATGAGGATTCCCTAGAGAGGCATCTTGATGAGGCAATCCATCATTCGATTTAGTCTATGGAAACACCTTCTACATAGCCAATTTACCTAGTGGTTAAGAAGAAGGTAGATATTATTGATCGGATGCACTCAAGATGAGTATTTCTGAGAGATGAAAACTATTATGGTTCCTTGAAGAGAAGTGTTGTTTCTAGAAAGCCTCTAGTGTTGGGGCCATTAGGATTTCGACCAGTTGAGAGTCAACATCAACAGATTCCCTTTTTCCCACTCGTTTATGTACCACTCAAGTGGGATTGGGGAGGGAGTGTTTCTTCTATGGAGGGTTTCAGCCATCATTCGAACTAGTTCATAGTGGTTACTTGAGCTCAGTTTGGTCATGGTAGATAGGTTCAGTATCATTCATAGAACTAGTTACAAGAGAGACCATTCCCATGGCAGGGGAAACAAGATTATCATATAGCAAGGGCTTGTGAGGTAGGTAGAGTTTGTACTTTTGATGTTCCTTGAGCCCAGGGACCCGAACTCGAGTGTGGTCAGGGAGGTGGCCTTTAGTAGAGAGGCATGGGAGCTATGCATGGCCGATTCCATAACAGTGGTAGGAGCACAATATGGGCCAAATATCATTATAGGTATGATCACATTATCATCTACCCTTGATTATAACATGTATGATTCAAGATACTTTCACTCATTTGTTTCACCCTCTCTTTCCCAATCACTAAGTCTAGAAAAAGATAGGATTCTCATACCCTTAGTGTAACTATGACATTCAGAGGTGAGGATAACGTGTTTGATGTGTGCCAAGGGTGTAGACTAATTATATGGTCGTATTAGTCCTGTGGAGATCTTTTCATTCATTATATGAAACCATATTATCTCATTCATGGAATTTACTGTTGGTATTATATTTATTTTTTTATCAACTCCTTTCAGTGGAGAATCGTGTTTTCAGTTGGGGATGGAAGAACTTAGTGTTCTTTAGTGAGTTGAGTTATTTGGTGGTCATTGGGTGTGTGTATCCACTTATTTCCTTGATGGATGAGTTGGTAGTGGAATTACTGGATGCTAGGATTTTAGAGGTTTCTTGGGTAATTAGGGTGTTCCTAGATGTTTTCCCCTAGGATGTTGTGACACTACCCCATCAACATGACATTGAGTTTTTGATAGGCCTACAATTTGATGCTTCTCTAATTTCGATGGATCCTTATTACATGGAACCCTAGGAGTTGTGTGAGTTGAGGATTATGATAGATGATTTGAGGGAGAAGGGTTTCATATGGCCTTGTTTCTAGACACGAGGTGCTTTAGTTTTTCTCTCCATCAAGGCGTATAGTGGTATGAAGTTGTGCATAGACAATCAATGGTCCAATAATGTGAAAATCAAAAATCATTACCAACTTTAAGGATAAAGTCATTTTGACTAGATGAGAGGGGAGAGTTGGTTTCCAAATATTGATCTATGGTCTAGATATCACCAGTTAATGGTGAAGTATGAAGATATCCAAAAGGCTGACTTTAGATGAAGGTATAAACACTTCGAGATTGTAGTAATTCATTTTGGTTTTATGAGTCCAGCAATCATGTTCATGGGGATTATGAACTAGGTGATTCATGAGTTCCTATACCATTTTATCATCATCTTCATCGATGACATACTGATATACTCAAGGTCATAGGAGGAGCATGATGAACATCTTAGAACAATTATGCAGGTTCATAGTCACAACCAATTATCTATAATGTTTTCCAAGTTTATGTTATGGTCATGAGGGGTCCATTTCCTTGGGCATGTTCCATCTCAATAGGGTGTGGTAGTGGACACATCCATGGTCGAAGCGGTTTTTTCTTGTCCAACATCCGAAATGTTGAAGAGGTTCACAATTTTCTTGGACATGTAGGACATTATATGTGGTTTGTACCTGATTTATCTTCAGTATAAGACCTATTGACAAATTTGACTTGGAAAAAACATTATTTTGTGTGGAGTGATCGGTGCAATCAAATATTATGTTTTTTGAATGAAAATTTGGTTAGAACTCAAGTTCATCGGCTACTAGAGGAGGTTGTAATGTATGTAGTGTTTTATGATGCTCCCCATATCGGATTTGGATGTTTCTTGATACAAAAAAGGTGATGATATCTTATGGGTAAAGGAATTTATTCCCTCATCAATGTCACTATTACAACCATGTAATGGATCTAGTAGTGGTTGTGTTTGTGTTGATTTTGTGGGAGAAATACCTCACTAAGGAGAACTTTTTGGTAATTATTGATCATAAGAGATTGAGAAATATCATTTCCCACCATGATCTGAATCTATAACATCAAATTTGGATGGATTTTGTTAGGGAAATGAATTTTATATACTGTATAATTCAGTAAATGATAATTCTGTGGCCAATTATTTGAGTAGGAAGCCATGGAAGGGTGTTTTTCAGTAGTATAGAAATGCTTTGAGAGTAATTAAGTTGTTGGAAGCCTTGAAAATGAATGAAATGATGGATGGGGGTAGATTTTATTTGTTTCATTTTATGGTTCATTCCTACCTGATATAGTTGTTGGAGGATTCTAAGTCAGGAAAATCCTCGGCGGAGGTGATGTGTGATAGTGTCTGCCAAAGTGATGCTTAGGAGGGACGGTTGAGGATTGTTAGAACCTGTTGTTGTTTCAAATATGTCTATTTATTCTAGTATCAATTCACATGGGATTTATTCAGGAGTTCTATAGATCACATTTTTAGGTACACCAAATCATTTCTAGTATGTATTGTCGTATGATGATGTAATTTTGGGGTCCAATAATGAAACAGGCAATGTAAGAGTTTTTGGTTTGGTGTATATTTTTCTAGTAGGTAATGATTGACCATTGGGTTCTAGGGGTTTCGTTTTAGACCATGTAATTACCTAAGTGTAAATGGGATTACGTCTTGATGTATTTTTTCCAAGGGTTACCCAGAGCTCACGGATGTTTTGATGTAATATGGGTGGTCATGGATTAATTGATGAAATCAGCTCACTTCTTAGATATCAATGAGTTTTTTAAGAAGATTCTTGGGATAATAGGTATATGGATGAGGTGGTTTATCTTCATGGAGTTTGAGGTTGGGGACCACTTTTTTTGAAGGTTTCTCTTTGATGTAGGAAGAAGAAGTTTGTATGTGGGAGTAATCTTTATTCTATCTTTTTTTGGGTCCTTGAGGTATTGGGGAAAGTTGGTTGTGTGGAATATCATTTTGAATATCCACTATGGTTAGACAGGATCTACGAAATCTTCCATGAATCGCATCTTCTTTGGTGTCATCACAATAAATCCCATGTCCTGGACTTGGGAGGGATGGATATTGAGGATGATTCAACTTTTCTGGAGCATCCATTAGAGATCCAAGACCATTTATTGAAGGTGATGAGAGGAAGAACAACTCCATTATTTCTAATTATATGGAGGCATGGTGGAATAAAAGAAAGTACATTGGAGAATGGGATTAAAATGTATTCATAATACATGGTGTTTTTTTGGAGATTTTCCTTTTTATGTTTTATTTTTATGTGATATACGGATATTTATGTTTATGAGATAATATTTTTCCCTTGCTTTATGATGCATGTGGTGTTATGTGTGATAATGTTATGATGTATGAAAATGGGAGGAAAAATTATTAATTGGGATACGTTATCTACATTATGATAAACCCATTAAGGATAGTCAATGTCAAATTTTCCAGATAGTATCTTGACATGGATGAAATAATTAAGTGATTTTTTTTCATTGGGAAAGGGTGGTTCGTTGGTTATAGTGGTTTTCGGTTCAAGTTGTGCAGAGGTTGAGATGGTTTTGAAGTGGTTATGTGGAATTTAGGTTTTGAGATAGCATCCATATTATTGTTTTAGTGATTTCATTGTGTATCTTGTTTGTGTCCATATGGGTTGTCATGTTGGATGTTGGTAGTGTTCATGGAATGATGAGATCCTGGAGAGGTATCGCACGAGGTCATTTTTCAGACTAATTTTATTTTAGGCATGGTTTGGAATTCATGAGGGAGAGAATCATTTGGCTGGTTTATGATGTAAAACTTCATGCATTCTTGGTCTATTACATTCCAATTTTTTGTTGTTGGTGGTCTTCTGAAGAGGCTCATAGGATGTCCAGAGGAGTTCCTGTATTGAGGGTTGGGAGTAGAGGAATTACCAAGACTTGAAAGTGGGATTCATGACATGAATGGAGATTTAATGATGTGTAGAAAAATCACATGATTGTAAATTTATATTCACATCTTTTAATGTTTTGGGGTGTAAAAATTAATAATAAAACGAAGTAGAAACAAATTTTTCATCAGAAACCGAACATTAGGGATTTCACGTCATGAAAATGGATTTCACATCATGTAATCCCTCGATGCAGTGCATATTTAAAATTAGTTTCATATGAATTATCATTCATTTGTCTGTGGACTCTTCTTCCACTTGTTTTGGTAGAACCCTTGATGCCCCAATACTATCTTCAAGCCCTTTCCCTCCCCTTTGACATGTTGATCCTGGTTGTTGTTCATTAGTGATCTGTGGTAATTTCTTCACCCTTTTGGTCAGTTTTATTCCATTATTCTCCAAGTGATTTGTTTTGGTGGTGTCTATTTTGTTTTGTGTGCATTTGGGATAAATTTTTATGGATCATTGGTGTAGTATATTTTGATCTATGGTTCTCATAGTGAAGTTGAGTTTTTCAAGCATTCTTCTTCACCCAGCGGTGTGTAGAAAGATGGAAATAATCATTGGGGTTTTATTTCCCCCCCATTTCTATTTATTGTGTATCATGAAAGAGAGGTTTACTTATGATTATCTATGGATTATTTTTATTTTGACATAATCAAAGATAAATAATTTCTTAATTTAATTGGAATGTGTAAATTGGGTTTGATTTTAATGCATTTTCATCATCATTGCTATTTTTGATGTGATGGATTACACAAGCTAAGAACTCCAATAAAAATTGTGTTCGTTGGTGGATTTATTTTCACTATTTGACAAGAGATGTAGACCTCATATTTTTTTTCTTATATGACTGTTATGGTATCACCCTAAATGTAAATTTCTACATTACTTATACTTGGATATTGAATTTCATAGCCCGATACTTTGGTTTGTGTGATAACTCCCTTAAAATAAAGTTTAATGTGATAAAAGAATATTTGTAAATATGTAAATAATGATCTTGATGTGTTTTAATGTGTGGACATGCTTGTGGGACGAGGAGGTCTGGTTGGGGAATATAGGTCTTTTGGATTATGTTTCATTATTTTGGGGTAGTTTGGTGATTGTTTTCGGGCTTTACTTTTGAGGGGAAAGGGGAATTTCTGTTGAACGGTTTTTGGAATGTTGTTTTTTTTCAAGATTCCTAATTTTTGGTGGAATAAATGATAAATTGATTAATAATTTTTTGAAATTAGTTCATTTGATTTGGATGATGGGATAAAATGGTTAATAGATAATTTATTGGTGGGTTATGTGATTATGTTTGGATGGTGACAATTAATAAAATGAATGGGTGTTAAACATCAAGACAATATGAATACCCTTTAATTTATTAGATCTCCTCACCTTAAAAATGGCTATTGTATTTATTAAAAAATACAATAAGAGGTAGTAGAAATGGTGATAGTGTTGTAATTTTGTAAGTTTTTTTGAGAACAAATATGTTAGGATTGATTTCTTGATACTATATCGGTATACATGTGTTTTTCCCTTATGACTGGCATACACTCTAGAACCATGCTAAGAAAAATTTTCCATACACTAGAATAGTCACACGGGGGGTGTCTTTTCCAACACCTCGGTGAGAGGATGGACTGATGGCCACCCTCGTTTCCCTGGTCCCTCTTCTAGGTGATAGTGGCCCATGTGTCTTTGGGTGAGTTGTGATGTGTGGTCCAATGAGTATTAAGGATGGGATGTGATATCTATACCTAGTTTCTTTGGGTTGAGATTTGTTGTGATAGCCCAGGTGTGTGTAGGAAATAATTTGATATTCAATGTTTTGAGGCCTTGGTGTATGCGAGCAATATGTGTTCTGAGGCCCATGTTTGTGTGGGAGGGATGTGTTTTGAGGCCCAAGTGTGTGCGGTAAGGATGTGATGTGGTATATTTAGATGATTTGGGAGCACCAACATGTTTTTAGTTAGGGTGAGGGAGTAGATAATCCATGGTAATATCATGTGGGGTACCCTATCATCAATGTTATCATGCTATATTCTATTAAATGACTTGAATTATTTTGTTAGAGTGCATTGGCGCGGTTGGGATGGGTTGCATACCTATTTAGAAAAGGTTTTTTGTTTTTATATCAATGGTGAATTAGTATTAACCTTTCCGATGTGCATGAGAGAATGTGGTTTTTCCTACTATGTGTACATGTATGCTCCACCTAAGTATATAAAAATGTTTTTAGGTTTCCAAGAGGATTACATAGATTGTGATGGAAAATTATTGCTTAGACCATTGGATGGTTATTATGTTGATGGTTTAGCTTTTATTTTTGGTATTTACCCTAGAGATATTATTGTATTTGTAACAGTTCTATTTATACATTCATGTGGGATGGTTTGGGTTTATTTTTTTATTTGTGGCCTATAATTGATTTTTGTTTATTATTCATATCTCTTGGCCTTGTTTTCTAATACAGGGTAATGCCTCCAATATTGTGAGATTTTTCTACCCTCGATGCGAGTCGCCAATCCAAGTGCTACAGGATGTTGGAATGTTGATCATTATCTCTCTCCCCTCATTGATATATCTTTAGAGGTAGTGGGTCATGAGAATAATCATCCATTAAATATTATGATATTCTTTGGGTTTGTTTAACCTCTTACTTGAACAATGCTAATTTATTTTTCTTTGATTACTATGGTAATTTAATTTCATTCAATATATATTATAAATAAGAAAACATAATTTTTTATTGACTATTTTTATAAATATTTATTCCATTATTAATAAAATAACCCTTTGTTTTATAGTAATCATCGAATCCTTTCCATCATCAAATTACAATTTAAAATTATTACCAAAACTCACATAGTATTAAACTTTAAAACTATAGATATTTATAAATCCTAAAAGAAATTACCTTTTATGGTCTAGGAATTTTAAACATGGGGAGAACAATGAATAACAACACCTGAATAATGAAACTATTCCAAAATTTCAAGATTACTCACACATGAAAAAAATAGTAAATAACTAACATATATACAAGTAGAAAAAAATTATAAATGAACATTAAAAATTTTCATATGTACGAAAAATTTCCTGAAATAGGTATATTATTTTGATAAGTTTGTTATATAGGATTTTAATGCCCATTTCGTCTAAGTATGAATTGAGGTAACAGTTTCATTATCTCAAATTTAATAATTTGAGACATATTTTATAATATTCACCATGCTATCATTAATGGGGTTTATTTAAATCTCGTGAAGGTATACTTATCACATATTTTTTTATTCATGGAAAATACTAATCCAAATTAGTTCTTTTCCATCAAATGGAATTTGAGCCATCTTTTTCACTAGTTGTAGAACTTTTTTTAGCTCAATTTTCATTCATTGGGTTATAATGTTTCTACATTATCATTAAATTGGTTATTAATCCTTATTATTTTAAAATATGATAATTTATATTCTTATTATTGAAAATGATGTGTTAGTAAAAACAATTTTTTACTATATCAGTTTTTTATAAAGGTTTTTAAATGTATTAAAATGTATCATTTCCTTTGATTGTCAAATGTTTAAATATTAGCTCTATAATTAATATTTACAAAATTATTTCATTTTCAAGGATCCATTATAAGATATTAATTTTTAAATTATTTTTTCCAAAATATTTATCCTGAACTTTTCAAAAGTAACATTTTAATGTTACATGTATGTTTTCAGTTTACATCAATGGTAAATATGTTTTCGAAAAGATATTTTATGTATTAAAATCCATTTTTCTTCTCATTTCAAAAATTATTTAAACTCATTGAATTTATGACATATGATTTTTCTCTAATTAAAAAAATATATTTAAAATATAGGGTATTGAAATCATAGTATCATATTATTCAATTAGTGATCCCTTCTTAAGTCATACCATTTATAAAAATCGATTGAAATGATGATTTTCATCTCCCAAAACATATTTCAGAGTTTCATTGATTAAATAGGAGATATGTTATTTTAAAACAATCCTGCTTAATTTTTCATGTGTTATTTAATTTTATTTTCTATAAAATATGTTAACCCTCAATACTATTGTCATTATTAACCATAATTCATGAATATTAATAATGTTTCTTCAACATCATTTTCATTATGAATATATTTTATTCCATTCCATTGATATAATAGTGATCACATATATTCCATACATAAATTAATTAGTGAAATTAGTGACATAACCATATACCAATTAACTATAATGTGAAAATTCAATATGATTGATTATCTTGATTATATTTTATTTACCATGATACCTACTAATTATATTTAGATAGAAATTTATTTTCCATGGGGTTGTCATGTTATATCCATGAATTATTTCTTTATGTGATTCCATTTTAAATGGATGTGTTCCACACATTCATTCCATGGGCTAAATGTGATAAATTTATAATTTCATGTGGAAAATAGAAGTATGTATGATTAATGGTGAGGTATTATATAGATCTCTTATTCATTATATCAATATTTACATCTCATGTGAAAAATATTCTTGAGAACCATTTTAGATTCTCATAAGAGTGGGAACTATGTGTGTCGTTAATGAAGGAAATGTTCCCTATACCAATGTTTTTTCAATATAACAATAATGTTCCCAAGTTCTATGACTATTATCATTATTATTTTATGATCTAATGAATCATTTTTATGGAATCATTTATGTATAATGTTATTTCAATCCTTGTGTCATGATATAAGATCAATGATTTTTTGGGTATATGTTTTATTGTATATTTATTTTAGTAATATGAACATCTTGTACTCTATAACGATATTTGAATATTTTTGATAAGTATACCCTTTCTCATCGACTGTGATCATGCTATTCCTTGTGAAATAATTTCCCTAACCAATGAAGATAGGAATAATGTGAAATTAATTAAGGAATATATTTTATGGAGAATTTGTATGATATGATATTGTGTCATTATGGATTAATTAATTACAAAAAGAATAAAAAACATGTCAAATTTATATGATGAACAAGTATTTTATTATTCAGTATTTTGACATAATTCTCTAAAATTATAGAAATTTTTTTTTGAAAATTATTATAATGAAAATTTTATTTACTTTATGTGGATCTGACAATCAGGTATATAGGATGTTATAGTTTGTATCATAGTATTTATTAAATAATTATATATAAAATTTTATTTTTTATGAAACACTTATAGTATAAAATGTCATAAATGGTTGATATGTTTTGGATGACTATATTTTCAAATTTATAGACAATCCTTTAGGATAGTTGGGGTAATTTTAAATATTTTAGGAATTATAATAATATAATATTAGAAAGTAAAATGGATAATTCTAGGTGTACTTTAGTATATTTATATTTTGGTGTTGTTTTGAGTTTATTATTTTCAAAAAAATTACATCCATATATCATCACTGCATTTTGATGTAGGCTCAGGTACAAATACAAAAATTTGTAACATCCCTAAAAAGGGAATGTTGGGTATTAACTCAATCATCACCTTGTTCTTTATATTGAGGCCTAACTGTACCCCTGGTTTGATACTCCTATAGATATTCTATGGTTAAATGAAATTCTATGTAATGAAAGAATAATTATTATTTTTTTGTTTTTTATCTAATTATGTTAGAGAAACAAATATAGAAATTATCATTGAAAACATAGGATTTAACAAACATATTCCTTGGATGATCATAAAGTATTATATTTAAAAATTAAAGGGGAATGGGGGAAGACATATTTAGAATGCTATATTGATATTCATATATTGGATATTATGAAAACCTTTTTAATTTTATTATTATATGGAACCATGATCCAGGAAATGATGTTGATAAATGTATAAATCTACAAAAACATTATGTATTATAATCTAACAAGGGAGAATATTTAAATGGATGAGAATCCAAGTATATATCTACTACAATGAAAAAGAGAGTTTTATAGAAATACCTAATGTAGTAAAGATGATATATTAATAGATATTATGTCATGATATTTAATGATACAGTCCAAGGAAATACCAAAACTAAAAATCAAACTGATCCTCCACAAGCTCGAATGACATTATTGATCCCGACAGGATGTTACAAGTGAATGGGAATCAACAAGAAACCTTTTGGAATAATTTTTAAAATAAAATAATTTTGATAAAAAATATATTCTACCAAATATATTGTGTGACCAATCCATAAGAAAAATATACTTGAAAAAAACTTTAGATATTACCACAACATAGGCAAGAAACAGATAAAAAAACACAAACTAATCCCTCATCCCACCTTCCAGAATCCCAGATTAATCCTGAATTCCTCCAATCACCAATAAGATCCCTCAATATTTATTAGTTATATAATAATCATATTTTCACAAAAATAATTAAATTTTATAATAACCAAAACTTAATATAGTAAAGAACTCAGATAAAGGGACACATTTTGAAAGTGCAGTAGTACTGTTTGGGATTGATTCATTATGTCCTCAATTATTATGAATTAAGGGGGGAGGATTTAATAGAAAATGTAATGTGAGAGGAAAAAAAATAATTTTTAATAAATATTTAAATAAGATAAAACATTATTCTTAGGAATGACTTGATTGGAACTCCACAATTAAGAGAGGCTTGGACTGGAGTAGTGTCAGGATTGGTGACATCATGGATGGTTTCTTATGGTGATTATGAGTGAGTAGAAAACACTCTAAAATAACATGTGTTATTTCATGACCCGAACCAAATTGTAGCTCGATCAACAACTACCCCAATCCCACCTCTATATGCTAGGTGTGGGGACAATCAAAATTGAAATAAATAACTCACGGAGGCCATTCCCTAAGAACCTATACACTTTATGACAACCAAATCAATGAAAATGAGAATATGGAATGAAATAAAAGATTCAAGACTACTATAAATATACCAAATATTCATGGACCACTAAATAGGATAAAGTACAGTAGTGTATATTGTATTGAAAATGGGCGAAAATACATGCTCAAACCGAAAATTTTTCCTATCATGTCAAAACATAAAAAGAGTAAATAGATGAGTGATCCCAACTCTTGTATCCCAATATATTGTCACCATAAAGATTCTATGAACCGTATATCCCTAAGCTCCTCTAAAGTCACGATCAACCTTTCCACTGCCTAAAAAATACAAAACATGTGTTTAGAAAACCCCACACAGGGGTGAGTAAATACATACCTAGTAGAAAAAACCCGAAAAGGTGAATGGGAAGTGGTAATAGATAAAAATAAGATGGAAGAAAATAGATAAAACAAGATACAGTATGCGAGTATATCTGAAACCTATAAAATATTGAACGTGAACTCATCTAAAAAAAAGGAGCATGATATGGAGTGTAGAATAAATTCTATTCGATTCATTTCTACCTATAGTAGGATAGTGGATTCATCCATCAATGAGAAGCTAAACACGAAATGTATGTTGAAAACCCCACACATATTCTCCTCTCTTGGATGTTGGGTATTATAACTAATGATTGTGTAATGAAGTATGATATATATGTATATATATATTCTTTGTCAACGAAACCCAAATGAGAGAGCATAGGGATATCTATATTATACCTCATCCCAATAAGATCTTTATCTAGTTGTTACAAAAGAAAGTCCATATATGATGCCCAATATCTCACTCATCTTCCAAGAAGACACAAGTCTTGGGGAATCAATGATGACAACTTGATGATATCCTCTTTGGGGGAATTTGCTTTCCCACATGGTTTTAAATATCATAAAAAGAACACATCTTGGTGGAGAAAGTGTCTCCCTTTATCATGAGTCCAATGATTCCTCAAAACTCATATGGTCCCTGTGTTTATAGTCAATGGGTCATCAGTTTTAAGGAATGGATTCCATGACCTAGTGGAGATGTAGTTTCCTACTCTAGTAGTCATCGAAGAATGCCATTGCCCTTTATTAATATATTGTACCTCTCAGGAAGGACACTAGGGAATTCCACTACCTTGTCCTATAAGAGGGTAACCCCACTGAGTCTATAGGGAAACAACATAGCCCAACCCAGCTAGAGGGTTGTGCCTAGAAGATATCATCTGGAATCACAACATCCCAACCTAGTTGGATGGTATAATCAGACTATGTCATCAGGGAAATCCGCTGCCTTGTCAATATAAAGGGTAATCCAGGAACATTGAGAAACTCCACACCCCCCCTCTATGAGGGTTACATAGAAATATCATTGGGGAATTCCACTAGCCATCCCAGGTAGAGGTTATTTCTAGATATATCATTGGGTAATGCCACCACCCATCCGTAGTAGAGTGTTGGCTCAGAACTCTTATTGGGGAATACCACTGCCCGACCGTATTAGAGGGTAAGAGTGGTTTTCCTATGGGGATTCAGTATGTTCACTACCATGAACTAATGTCTCCAAAACACATGACAACCATAAAACATTTCACATATTATCTGAAAAGCCTCTTTTGAGGAAATTATCATGGTCTATGTTGAAAAACACTCATGATAGCAATCTCTCATAACAAAATCCAAGTTTAAATAAAGGAGAAACAAACATTTCATGAATGGTCAGAAGAGCTCAAGTAGTACACAATGGGTGGGGGGAACCACAAGGAGTGTCACCCCTATTCACTGACTTTATTTGTTTCTATTTGGTACATGAGTCTGGTCCACAGATGGTTATATGCCATGTTGGTGGAGTACATGGTGTTTCCCAACTATCAGGGGACTAGGCCATGTCCATGTACTCATACCCCATGTTTGTGTACTTCTACATGGACTCCCTATACATGTGACCCATCATACAGATTTTCCAAATAGGAAAGGGTTACAAGGTGTGTAAGGGAGTACTACATGCCATGTTACACTTAAATTCTTCAAAAAAATAGCACCACTTATTTGCGGAATACACAAAATGTATTTTTAATCTTACACGGTATGTAGTCACGAATTTTCTAGAAACCCTGAATTTATCCCAATCATCTACCGTGATTCCAATATTGTCAATATGCTTCATAACTCTCCACTATTCCCTCTGAAATCTTCAGATCTATTGACAAATAGTTCTCACCAGGCTTTATTCGATGAGAATTAGCCACCAGAACGTTTCGAGGATTCGTTCGATGTTTTGCATGCCACTGCCCCTCTAATCCTCAATGAACTATCCTAAACGTTATGGATTTACCATCAATGTATAAATAAAATTATATATATATGTTCCACATGAAGATTTATTTATGTTTTGTAGATCAAATAGAAATCCATTCACCAAATCTAACTCGGGGCACTGAACAACTATCCAACCATGAACTATGGGGTTCCAAAGGTGTAGAACATGAATAACTGGGGAAGAAAATCACATGAACAAATTAATTAAGATCTTTCTCCAAACATTCTATTGCAAGGATCTAGAACATGAAATTTATATTAGAAACTGTTGATAATAATTTTAGTTTCATTATCGTAGTGCATGCAAAGAACAAATCATGGTGAAAATCGAAGGAAAAGTGGATCTACTAAATAGATTAATTTTATGGCTGATAAAACAAAAATAATGAGACATTCCTATTGTTTAGACCATTAATTTTTGAAAAATTATTTATCCTGTTGATTTGGGAGAAGCTATTGTGTTAATTGTGCTTAGATCCATCTTCAATCAAAGGATCATCATTTTTCTCAAATGTTTGAGGAAGAGAGAGCTCTCACTGGCCGATTCTAGTAATTGTTAGGCCAACGAAGGAAAAATATTCCATGAAATGCATTTATAGGATGTTTTAGATTAAAATAAAATTTATTTATTAATTAATTAATTAATTAATTATTCCACTTATTCACACTGCCAATGAGAGAGGGGTTCAAACATCCTATGTCGACTCATTTTATGTCTCTCCTTATGTAAACGACACATTATCAATACAACCATGGTTTCATACTTCCAATAAAATAAACCATTTATGATTTATGCCATTCTATATAGTTAATCACAAATGCGAATTATAAAATACATTTAATATTTTTATAAAATTTATTTGGGGCTCACCGAGCCTTAAAATTTCACGTCATCCCAATTCCACTATCTAATAATATATTTTTAATTATTTTAAATCCTTAAAAAGAAAAAATAGGTCTCTATATTATTCCATCCTTTAATCTTTTCACATTTAAAGGAAAAACATGGAAAAGACCCTATGATACAGAGCCCACATCTAGATCTTCTACTCTCTGGAACACTCGTGCATGTTACCATGCTTCCATAACTTGCGAACCAAAGGGATGATCCATCATCACAAGGTATGATCATATCGATCCTTGATCGCCACTGAGTTCTCTGAAACGGTGTCTCCATACATGATGTTCGTTTCTCCAATCAAAAATGACGTGTGTAGGGTTATGATCATATTTCCCAAATTGGAGCTCATGGAAGACATCGTGAGCCCGATCTAGCTACGGGGGTAGGGTGTGAAGGTAGGAAACCTCCCAAACCATCTTCCTGATCACGATCAGCCCAATGATCCTCACAGATAGATTACATCCCCAACTAAACTACAACATTCTTCATCCTAGGGAGACTCTCAAGAGTAAGTTCTCTTCTGTTTTGAATTCCAATTGATAATAATAGAGATATATGTAGGATTTATTTATACTATAGGCCCTCTTCATCCATTCATAGATGACCTACACTTTCCCCATTTTAGCATAAACCTACTTCATGACCACAATAAAAGACTCATGAATCTCAATCCAACACTAGGGTGACTTACAACGTCTCCCATAAAAATCACCATAATGTTCCTTGAGTATGGTAGAGTGATAGAGTTGTTTTACCAAAAAAAAAGCAATTTCATTTTATCATTCCAGCTCTAGATGAATCCCAACATGCAAGCCCTCAACATATCCTATGGCACAAGGATAGAGCACTCAGTCTATCAATCTGTCTTGGGGTGAATGGTTGAACTCATTCAAAACTAGGTCCCGAATTCATCATGCATGATCCTCCAAGAACAAGATGTAAACCAAGAGTCATTATCAAAGACAATAATTGAGGGTACCCTATGAATGTGGATGATCTCCTAAATGTACAACAACCCTAAACTCTCCACCAAAATCTACACCTAGATGGAATATAATTGGGCTAAATTTATTTGTTTCTCCACTATCAACTAGATGAAATCATGGAAATTCACTTTTTGTGGAATACCCATGAAAACTTTCATGGATAAGCTACCCCATTTCCACTCTGGGATCTCAAGAGGATACAACAAAAGTTTCAGAACATGGGGCCCATCATTCATCTACAGACATGTGAGGTACCGAGAGATGAACTTAGCTATTCTTTGTCTCATGTCAGGACACCAAATGGCGATTGAATATTTCTTTACATCTTTCCTAGAACATTTTTTATATCTAAGGGTGAAGTGTTGATATCCCACATCACTTCCTCCCACATTTTTAATTTTACCACTTCTCATCCCTGGGATAATATATCATGATTTCCTCCTTCAGAATTTTTATATGGTGCATCCCCTATGGATATATGATAATGAATTACCTCATAGTCAATGTATCTCAAATGGGACTCTCTTAGATGCTTTAGGAGTGAAGTAGTCAACACCATCATCTGAACAAAAATTATACCCTCCTACTCTATTAGGGATAGCTATAGGGAAGCTATCTACTCTAATGTAACAAGAACTAAGAGATCATAAGATATCATCCTTAGGGAATATAATTCCATGTATTCGATTCTTAGTGTATTGAATCTCTCCATGTCATAGTCCTGTAGGAACTACAACTAGCATGACATCTTTAGGTTTAGGTCTCATTGAGTGATGATTTACCCAATTATTGTTGGTCTAAGTAATAAATAAAATTCTCTCCTAGAAGTTAGTGCCTCTGTATTCTAAGGGAAAAACTACCACTAAAAGAAATAGGTCACCATTCACATAATTTTTCTCATGGGGCCTCAGCTACATTGACTCATTTGTGATTACTTCTTGTCATTGCATCAACAAGGAACCAATTCATTCCCCTGAGGCATCACAAACCACTGTGAAATCTATAAATTTATATATTTGTCTAAAAATTGGACTACTTGTTAGCCTCTCTCTCAACTCCTAAGAGGTCTTCTAGAACTACTCAGACTAGATAAAAAATGTCTCTTCCATGTCAAGGTGGACAATAGTTTCTCAATTATAGATAATTCGGACACAAATATCATGTAGTACCCTACCAATACAAAGAAACTACACACCTCTGACACATTCATCAGTGGATCCCAATCAATCATTACTTTTATCATGACTAGATCAATGGCTAGATGTTTTTTAGGAATTAAATTCCCCAGAATGTGAACCACTAGTATCCAAAACTGGTATGTTGGAAGATTTTCTTAATGATGGTTCTCTCGAAGAAAATATTTGACCATCCTCATGTCCTATACGTCCTCCTCATCTGTTACAGAGTAGAAAATTATTTTATCGATGAAGAAAAAAAATTGCCCATTTATAGCTAGAAGACCTCGTTCATTAAACCCATAAACATGATGGAGGAATTCATCACACCATATGGAATCACTAGATAATTATAGGGTCCATACTGAAATAAAAATACCATTTTGGGAATATCAACCTTGTGAGCCCTCAATAGGTGGTAGCGGTAACTAATATTGATCTTAGAGAACCATCTCAAACATAAAAATTGTTCAAAGAGGACTTAAATTATCAACAAGGGGTACTTTTTCTTTATCGGGTCCCGATTCAGGTGTCGATAATCTATACAAAGATGATAATTCCAATCTTACTTCTTCAAAAAAAAGAAGAGATTTCTGGGGGGACAATGGGTATGATTAAATCAATCTCACAATGGTCCTCTAATTGAATCTATATCTCTCAAAGCATGGTAGGTTCCATATGTTATTCCGAAAAAGATATATGAGAAGTATGATGTTCAAAATTTATGCATAAGTCCATATCCCAACTCATATGTAGTCCTAGAACATCTTCATGGAATACATCCATATATTACTCTACAATTGAAGGAAGTCATATACCGGAAGAGTCTACTGCACCAAGGGTTATGCTTGTTAACTGATGGGTAATAGGTTGTGACCTCTTTCTCACATCAACTGCTTGTCCAACTATGAGGTCTATATCACCAAAAAAGGAGAACCTCGTCCTATTATTATGATGGAATATGACTAGTTTGTAGTGATAGTTAATTTCTGAATGAACCCTGGAAATCCAATCCCTGATCAAGATGATGTCATAGGGTTCCATCATGAGGAAAAAATGTCCCATGTGAACCACTATCCACCATGCGATAGCTCTCACTAATGTATGATGAATCATACATATGAAGCATTATCTGTTGGAACCTCGAGACAAATCTATTTTACTAGAATATCTTGTGGGATCTCCAAATCATTCACTATGAGAAGATATATAAAATAATTATTTACACATATGTCTAATAATACTGAGGCAAGTGTAAAAAAACATGAATTATACCTCAAATCATATCACAGAAAAAATTTCATAGATGTCCAAATCTTGAAGATGTCCACACCCCTGAATTATAGATCCATAAGCCTCTAGTGGGTCACCTAGTGTTGGTGGTGGAAGGATCCCATAATTCCTTCCTTCAAATGTATCTCTTCATACTCCTCTACCTACTCTACCTCCCTAGGACCAAACTGATAACGATGGTGTTTCTTCCATGGTAGTCCATCAGTTATCTCCCTAGTATAATCATTAGGTCGAGTCTGGATGTATTGTTCCATGTGACCTCACCCATAAAAGTAATATCATCAACCCCCACTAGGAAACACTATTGTCTACGCTACCCCTGCACTGTACGACCACGTCCCTGAGTTTTCTCATAGAAGGGCCTCATGTCCTAAGATCTCTGGTGCCTATATGCTATTGTAGATAACTCATCTCTATGACTCACACTTCTAGATCTATCTATCTAGTGTTTCTCTGATAGAAATATATCATTCATATGTTCTTGATCTAACACCCTTGATAAGGTTTGGATTCCCGAAGGCACTAGGTTTTCTTGAATCTCTCTACTGAGTCCCAACTCAAACATCAATTCTTGAATGCATCCATCTCTGATCTTGTTGAGTGAGTAATGCATAATTTTTGTGGACCTATCCCCATACTCATCCACTATCATCCCTCCCTTATAAAGTTCTATAATATCCACGATCCTAATGGATCCCAATAAAGAGGGTAGTACTCATCATGAAACAACTACTAGAAGTCTTCCCATGAGAGTGTTGACTTATCGTGCATCTGGGAAATCAAGCGCACCCAATTCCAATATTCTAATTGGAAATTAATGTCTACTAAATCAATGATATGACCGGTTGGTACCAGAAAAATACTAAATATATAGACTACCAACTCTATAAAATCCTCTACTACCTAAGGATTTGGCTCATCACGGCTCCTCTGAGGTCACTAACGCTAAAACCCGTAATGTTTTCCCATCATGTGAATATCCTCAATGAACTCTATTGTGACTATCTACTACCAAACATTTGGAGTTGATAATACCATCCACCTAGATGAAGGGTTTAATGGGATGGACCCTAAATTGAGGCCTCTCCTCTCCAAGGGTCGTCATCATGAATATAGCTAGTATCCTAACAGAATATTATCATAGAGGCATCCTGAATGATTTCATAGAGTACCAAAGTCAGATGATCATATATATATGGAGCTGAATCATGGAGGAGAATCAAAGAATCAATTCTATATAATTATTATAAAAATTATCTTTGAAATAAATGTCTTGGCATGCTATGTTGACAAGAAGGCAGTCAAGGTCCAAGCGAATGGCTTTGTCAACCAAAACACTATCACTAGACTCCCTATCTTGAGAGTCACACTCCATAATCTTTGAAAACATTTCCCTAAATCCAAAAAAACCTTTTTGGGGATTTTACAAATAATATATCAAGGGTTTAACCAACTCTGATACCATTTTGTAAGGATCCATACCAAGCCATGCATCTAGCCATAGCTACCCCAAGCCCGCCTTCGTAGGCTTGGGGTGGAAATAATGGATGAAGGAATAACCAACTTGGGAGAGGACATTTCCTTAGAACCTGTACACATGCACACAGCAGACTCAGTGATAAATTTCACTGGGAATGAAATAAAATATGTAAAACATAAATAAAATATTCCAAACATGCAAATACCACTAAACATAATGATGTACGATTTTGTATACTAATAAACAATGGTGAAAAAATATAATCACAAACTAGAAATTTATCCCAATATAAAAAACCTAGAAATGTGTAAGCAATGGAGAGATCCCAGTTTCTGTATCAAAATCGATGGCCACCATACATGGTCATATTACCCTGTATCCCTAAGTTCTTCTAAAGTCACTATCAACTTTTCAACCGTCTACAAAATAAATCACATGAGTTGGAAAAGCCCACATAGGGTGAGTATATATATACCCAATGTTACATGTTGAGAATGTGACGGGGCAGGGGGAGATAAAAATGAAGAGGGAAGCAGTTGATAGAATAAGGGACAATAAGAGTGTACAAATAAACCTCAAAAAGAAGGAAGGTGAAATCACTTAAATATAAGGAGCTCAACACAGTGTCAATATGAACTTCTCATCATGTCTCCTCCACTGATAGTAGGAGAGTGGACTCAGCCAACCATGAAAAGCTAAATGTGGAAATGACATTCCTTACCCCACGCATCATCGCCTCCCTTAGAAGGATATTATTATAACAAATGAGTGTTTATTGACATAGGATATATATATATATATATATATATATATATATTCTCAATCAAATAATAGAAAAAGGTTGAGTAAGGGGATATACATCAAACAACTCATCCCAAGAAGATGAGTAACCAATAATTCCAAAAGGAAGTCCATTTGTGATGCCTAACATATCATGTGTCTTACAAGGACACACATGTCTAATGGAATCAATCCACACACCATGATACTATTCAATTTGTATAGAATTGACTCACCCACATAGTTTAAAATCATTTTATGATAACATGTCTTGGTTGGGACAACATATCTCTTTCTCATGAATCCAATTGTTCTTTAAACCACACCTTGTCAATGTGTGGCACAGTCGAGGGGTCACCAGTATTTAGGAAAGGGTATCATTCTATATTACTACATGAGGGTATTACTATGGTAGTCATCAAGAAATGACACATTATTTTTCTACTGGAGGGTATCTCTAGGGAAGGTCACTGGGTAATGCCACTGCCCCTTCCTACTTTAGGGTATTCCCGAGGAGTCATCAGGGAAAAGTCACTACCCTTCCCAGCTGTAGGTTCGTGCCTAGAAAATGTCGTTAAGGGACACCACTTACCATCCCATCTAGAGGGTATGAATGAAAGTTTTCATTTGGGAACCACATATCCTATTTCATCTCTAGGTTAAGCCCGTTACATCTAGGAACTCCACTAGCCAATCCTAATGGAGGGTAAGTTGAAAAAATAATCAGGGATTCCCACTGCTCATCCATCTAGACTGTAATCCTAGAACTACCATTAGCGAATGCCACTTCCGAGCCTAGGTTGTGGGTAATATAGAAACTACCATCACAGAGCACCCCAACCCATCCCAGCTAAAGGGTAAGCCAAGTAATGCTCCGATGATTCTATATGATCACTACCATCATCGAGTGTCTCCTCAACGTGTACCAACCCTATGAAATTTTACATCATATCTCAAAATCATATTTTTAGGGAACCACCATGTTCTATATAGAAAAAATCCTGGGATATAAATCTCATGGTCCAAAATATGAGTATAAACGAAAGATATAAGGATGTTTGAATATAACTCAGAAGAGCTAAATTAGTTGACATCGTGTGAGGGGGAAAATATGGCATGTGGCCCCTATTCCCTACCTGGATGTGTCTCCGGTCAGTACATGGGTACCATTCGTGTAAGGGCACACACTGTGTTGGTGGACTACCCATAGTGTCTAACCTATCCAAGGACCGATCCATGAATGCTGTCAGTGTCCATGTACTTGTACACCGTGTCTGTGTACTTCTACATAGACTCCCCATCAGTGTGACCCATAAAATGGATTTTCCAACTAGGGAAAGGATAAATATCCATGTACGAAAGAATTACACATGTTTTACCCATAAATTCCTCCAAAACCTAGCATCTCTACTGAGGGGCCGACATTCTATATGTTCTTCACCCCACACGGTGTGTAGTATAGATTTTTCTAGAATGCCCAAATTTCTCCAAATCTTCAACTGTGAAATAATATAATCAAATCACATTAAAACTGAAAATGATTCCTTCCTAAATATTCTAATGTATCCATGAGTCATTTCCATCAGCCGTCCTTCATCCAGAATCATCCACCGGAACATTCGAGGGGTTTCATAAGATGTTCTACAAACTGCCACACCTCTAATTCTCAACAACCTTTTATAAAACCATCTTATTTACTATACATTACTCACTAAGATTCAATATCAATGCTATAACAAATAATCAATGATGTTTCATCAATTATCCATAAATATGGGACCTCGATCAAGCTCGAGGTTTCCGAAAACAATTAACTAAGAATATTGACGTTTCAATGGTGATGTACGTGAAGAACAAGGGAAGAATAGAATAAAAAATGTGAAATTGTTTTTGGACAAGAGTTCTTGGAAAATGATAAATAATGTAAAATTTAGATAAAAAAATTGATAATAATTTTATTTTACATGAGAAGGTGAAAATCATGGCGCATAATGAAGGAAAATAAGATATAATTAATCATTTAATGATAAGGGAGATAAATAGAAATTAATGGGTCAAACCACTTGTTTGGATCATTCATTGTTATAAAATGTGTTGAACAATGAATTTGTGAGAAGACACAATTTTTTTTGTGCTTCAATCTATCATGAATCAAAGGTTTTTCATTCATAACCAACAGATAAGGTAGAGAGTTATCCCACTAAAAGATTACAAGAATTTTGAGACCAAACCTAGTGAATTCCTCATTCCAATTCATTTATTGAAATATTTAGGTTAAATTAAATTTAATTGATTAATTAATTGAGTAACTAATTTATCTTCTTAAATGAACCATGAACAAGTTAGGGTTCTGGATGTCCAATGATGACTAATATTTTTGTGTGCCTACTATAATCAACATGTCACAGATAGAACTGTGGTCTCTGATTTCCAATTTGTTAAACCATTTAAGAGTTATCAAAAATTATATAATTAACCAGACATGAAAATTTTAATATATTTTAATATTTTTATAAAATTACTTCTAGGAACATTGGGATATAGAAAGGAATTCTATCTCAATTCTTAGCTTTGGAAATATATTTAGAAATATTTACAATTCATACAAGAAAATAATCGGGTCACTACATGTTGGCTTGTGGGGATAATAAATAATTTGATAAATTAAACTATTGGCTAATATCCTATAGTGTTATAAGAGGGAAACCAAGGTGTTATAAGATACCCATGGGGTAAGATGACTATGTTCTTTTCCAAGTAAGGTTAGGACATGAAATTATACTCTTAGCTATTTCCCATAATGAGTGATATTTATTACTAATATTATGGTATATTATTCATACATCCAAATGAAATCATTTAATACTATATTATAATAAAATTAAAAAATTATATTTTAAAAAACTACACTAGCTACAATTTCCCAAAATATCTGATGTATATGGCCGAAAACAAAGAGAGAGGGGAACATAAAAAAAAATTCCTGACTAATGGTTTGATCAACCCTATTTATTTTTATTTTATTAATCACAATAAATGATCTAAATGAAATAAATAAATTCAAAAAATGGGAATAACATAGAGAAATTAGTTTCCATGAGTGGTTTTGAAAAATAATAAATTCAAACTACACTTGGAAAATATTTGAATTTATGGGCCGCAGGATCAATAATTTGTAATGATTAATGAAATGGTCAAACCCTATCAGTATACCATATAATCTAAATTCCTTTTTTTCTCAAATGAATTAAAAGAACTTGAATTCATTATTATGAAAATGTAATTGTAGAAGGATAATATAATTTAATGGTCAGGAATTAATTACTTTAATCATGGTAGGTTTTGACTGCTATTAAACACACTATATAAATGATTTAATAATGGGAATGAAAAAAAATTAATTTTACAACAATACCAACTATATAAAATCATCATTAAAGTGAATAATAAATCATATCAATTTTGTAAATGACTATTTAGACTAATTTTTCATTCCCACGTAGTTCTTTCTGATCATAATCAATTGATTGAAAAATTCGAATAAACCAATACTCATAAGAAAGATAATGGAAAGAAGATTTTAGAGAGAAAATAATTTACTTAAATAATTAAATATTAACCTAAAAAATATAACTGAAAACATGAAGATAGGAATGAAAAACATAAAGAGGAAACTTTTTTATAGGTAATACCCCTAGAAACATGCCTCTATTAGAGATCAAATAATACATTGATAATCTCATTGTCAATTTATTTATAAGTCCCAAACTCAACATTGTTTCCATAAATGAATCTTAAATTAGTCTCATATCGACTCCGGTCATAATACATCTCCAAATATATGTATGGAAATTTAATTCATCAAAGGTAACTAATTCCATGCACAATCTCACAATTTTCAATGTAAAATGTGTATTTATGATGTAAAATCATTAAACCAACTCCCCAAAAGAATTTTAACATATTTTTATTACATCAGGGTAAATTTTAATAAGTTTCAAGGTGTGATAAATTTATTTAATTCTATGAAACATGTGGTCTTTCTATAGGTATCTATAATTGGTCAAACCACAAAATTCCTTCATGTTTATAGTGTAAATTTTTTATTTATGAGGAATTTTGTTTTTTTAGTAGGTTTAGGCCATATTATTATAGGTTTCTCACATTGAAGCCTATGAATTAGCCCTTAACCTATTTTATATCATAGGATGATGTGTGTGTCATTAAATTATCACTTTTTAGCATGTTTTAATCCAAATTTTCCTTCATTCCAAGGCAATGTTGGTCCAACCGTAAAAATATAAAAGCAATAAAATATGCAAGAATTATGAAATTAAATATATTAAAACACAATAAGAACACCAATCAAAACCCCTGAAAATATTTATACAATTTATAGATATAAAATACACCCACACTCATGTATTTTATCATCCTCAAGAAAATTTTCAACCTCAAAACATATTAGATCCATAAATTAAAAAGGGAATCATACAAATATGATCCTCATAAAAATATGTTTTAACTAAATATTATAAAATTTCAATGGGTACCAAATAATTATTCTTTAATAAATCCTTCAATTATAATTAGAAATTCAATACTTTTCATCCTTTCACATATATAATTGAATATCTCACCAATACCCATTGAATTTATAATTTTCCTCACCATGAATTATTCATCTCATCACTAATAGTAACAGTTTTAATAGTGTTATTCTCATAACTCAATAGCAAAATCCAAACTATAGGCTTTCATTGAATCTATAATCTCCACCTCATAAAGTCTAATATCATAATTAGTAATGTGGTCATTGAAATTAATATCAAATGATATTAAGGAAAAGTGTTTCTTTTAATTGATGCTAAAAATGAAGTAAGGAAAAAACAATGTCCAGAATATAAAGTATAATACAAAACATTCAATATAAAATCACAATGAAATTATTCTCACCAAATTACAATTTTATCTTGCACACTACCCCCCCAAGAACAAATAAAACTTTCTTGGATGATATAATCACAATGAATGAATTTCCTCATGTATTAACAATATATATTTTTACTATTTTGTTATTATTTTTTGATGTTGTACAATTGTTATTTGTTTGAAATCCACCAACCATAATATTTTAATTTTTGAGGTCACCAATAAGGAAATGTTGAGTTTTTAACACCCTAAGAAATTAATTAATTATTTTAAATAATTTTATTAATAAGGGGGTTAATGAATGAAATATAATGAATATAAATATGATTCTTCCCCCAAAAACCCTAATAAAGCACCCAATAGTCTCCACTTAAGAAACAATAACAAATTTCCACCCTAAACATCTCATCCCCAAATTTATTCAATCGATTTTCATGAAAAGTAATAAAATATAGTTAGTAAATGAAAATAATGTCCTATAATGTTGATCAATCCTAACAAGGTCATCTTTGTACTCTATGGGATACGGAGGATAAATTTATAGTTGGGTCTCAAGGATAAAAGTATTAAAAACACACAATAATTCAATGGAAAATTTCTTCATTAATAAATTCGACAAGATATCAATGGATGTTTTAATCGGTTGATACTTTGAAAATATTTCTCAAGAAAAATGTATTGAATAATTGGAAACACTCTTTTTAGAATCCTAACATGAATGGGATTTTTAAAATGGTTAATAATTTCATGAAATGAATGTTAATATTTAGTTTTGTTAGTGTATATTCTCTGAATCAGTACCCGGAGACACAATCATTAGAAAAATCAATTTCATGAAATTAAAAATTGTTATAATAATGGGATCTATTAAATGTCTTATTATATTACTTTATTTTAAGGGAATAATGATTAATATTTTACATCCTATCAAAATATATATCATAAGGGATAATGTCTCATAGATTAAGGATTACAAGGAAAAGAATTAAGTATTTTTTGGGGAGAATATAATTTATTTTAGTATGTGGAATATTACAGATTACTATTATTATAAAATCATGGTGAAAAGGGTTATAAAAATTAAAACAAGTAAATAAAATAACCCCCTTTTATAATAATTTTCTATTGCCCTTTTCTCTTCTAGACTTTTTTTAACATTATATTATATCATTGATATTGAATAATTAAAAAGTGAAGTAGTTAAATTCCAAGATCCAAAATCATAGACACTCTAAAAGATAAAGTGATTTAAAATGGGGAGAGTCATTAAAATAAAATAATAAAATAAATAAATATATATATATATATAATAAATTAATTTTAAATGCTAGGTTGCCTCCTAGTAGTTCTGATTTGAGGTATGTAGCTAGAATATTAACCTTAATTATCTAATTGGAACATGATATAGTGAAGATTTTATTGGATATAGAAACATATGACTATATTGTGAATTTGAGGTAGATCTTCACTTCCACCTACATTTTTTATTTTCAAATATTTCATGTAGTGGGATAAAATTTAATGATGGATTTAATAAAAATACAATAAAATCGAAATTTTAAAATATTTTTTGGTTCTCCTAGTCCACCTCTTATTCCCTTAATATGGTCATTAGGTTTAAATTGTAGAATCAATTCCTGATATGGGGCTTCCTTTTTCTCCTATTCATCTAGAATTTGTAGGAGGAATTCCCATTATTCTTTTGACTCTATAATTTCATTGATTTCAACAAATGTCTTCTTATTTTCCTCTTCCTTTATGTTTACTTCTTCCATCAATTCTAAAACATGTACCACTTAAACCTCTAGTTTACCCTTATCCAAATACATAAAATGAATAATTTATATCATTTTTCTTTAGTATTATTCATTAATATAAAAAATGTTTCCTATTTATTCTTCTCAATAATTTTTTCTGCATAGAAGGGACGCCTCATGTTCTGATTATTATTATTCATAATTCAAAGTACAATAAATTTATAAAATTTTGGCCTCCATATACAAGAACATTTACCTTATATTTAAATCAATATTTTTTATTTTGTATCTTTGATAGATTTAACTTCCCCAATCTCTTTCACATCATCATCATCTATCCTTGCTATCCCTATATTAAAAATAAATGGTATGTTGCATATAATGGAGTTGAAATTGAAAATAAATTTAGATAGGTGGTTGGTATTTTCTAAATGTCATCCGATCGATGTTTTAGTCTCATTCATATACATTTATTCACATATATTTAATTCAAGGTCAATCTGATTAGTATTTAATATGAATTATGTTCATGTGAATGATGGATGTAATTTTCTTCTTGAATGTACTCCACTTGAGGCTAATTTGTGTAAAAAACTATAACTTCAATGCATTTTATGAAAAATAATGTTGGAATATATTAGGAGTAATTCATAGGACATGATCTTCCCCGTTAGTTTTATATATTATGGTCTCCTCATTAGGGATGATAATACATGTAACTCCACTACTAAATAATGAATTCATTATATTCAAATAAGACTTTGAATCCATCTTGTTGATTTTTGGATATGACCACCCTTTTTAATTTTGTATTTCCCATGTTGTTGTGTAATCCTGATATAAAATATTATATGATAGTTGGGAAAGATAATAATTATTTTACATGTACATTATCATATAGAATATTAATATATAATAGATAGGTAAAATAGAAAATTTAAAATTTAAATTCTGAACTAAAATAAGTAAATAAAAATGCGATAAGAAAAGGCATTAACATATGTAATCAGACTCATTTTATCTTGTAAGATCCACTTATCTATTGAAATATAACAAAAAATTGACACATCCAATGAAAATCCATAAATCCTACATAGGAATAAAATAATAATTTTATATTATCCTTATTCACACTACCTAGAAAGGCACAAAATAAAAGAAGTATAGGGTCAAGCCAACAATGAAAAGGAGACACAAAAAAATTTCTTTAACAGAGGTTAGGTTATCAAAATTTATATTGAATTTATTATACTAATTAAATAATGTATGAGAAATAAATAAATTCGAATAGATAAGGTCCTTATAGAGAGAAGTTGGTTTCTATTGGGGGTTTTGGTAAAATTAAATTCCAACTAAACTTGGATAATATTTTCATATATTGTAATCACAGTAAATCAATTTCATTAATATGATAAATTGTAAATATCTATCATATACCCAAGAATCCAAATTTATTCTGTTATAAGGAATTATAATAACTAGGATTCATTTTTTGTACTCCAAAATTGTAGATGGATAATCCAATTAAATAGTGATATATGAATTATCCAATAATGTTGGGTTTCATCAGTTCTTTAATTGAACTAGTCGAAGATTTAATAAAAGAAAATAAAAACATGAATCAAAACACAATACCAATTGAATTAAATTACCGCCGAAGTGAAGAATGAAATAAAATAATTGTGTATATGCCCATTTCCATTTATTGTTATCTCAATACAGTTATAGATGATCATTGTCAGTTGATCACAAAGAATGAATAAACCAACACACATATTGTATAAAATAGAAGGAAGGGATTGTTGAAAAAATAATTGAAATAAACAATGAATCATTTAATGTTACAATAAGATAGAAAATATGAAAACAGGAAAGAAAAAATGAATCAGTTATTGGTCCCCATGTATGAACCCCAACCAGATCACTCAAAAAACTACCAAATGATACATGGATAAACCCTGACGGCCATCAATTTACATGTCTCAATAGAATCCATAGTTTACATAAATGGGTTATAAATGAGTCACTAGTTGACTTAGGTCATAATGGATCATAAAATATGTGTCCGAACTTTAAATTCATAAAAGGTTCCACTTCTATTCCTCGTTGGACACTTATACCTCACAAATGATGTTTTTACGACATAAAATAATCAATATATATCCACATGAATTTTTTTACATATTTTTTTTACATGAAAAAAATTATGGAGTTTCACATTGTGAAACATATGTGTCACACTGTGACACATGTGGTTTTCCACTTAGAATGTTCTTTTTTCATCCAAATTTATCACTCTACAATTCATTTACTCTTACATTATTAATTCACTATTTATAACAAAAAATTTTGTTTTCTAGTGGGTTCAAACTTTTTTTCTTGGTTATTTATAATGAATTCCTAGACATGGTCCTTTATCAATGGTATGTCATTGGAAATGGTTTTTGTCATCATATAATCCCTATTTATCTTCTTTTATCCAAATTGTTCTTCATTACCAATAAATAATAGTTATATCATAAAAATTTAAATCTATATGAATTCTAATATTTAATGGAATAAAACCCAGTTAGGACACACTTAAAAACCCTTGAAAAACACGTATAAAATTAAGATATATCCATTATAAACTTTATAAATATTATGTAAAATTATAAGGATTTTTCATTAATAGTTTTTCCTTAATGGTTTGTAAATATTTGTTAAATTGTTTTAACAACCTTGTAATGTGATTTGTTGACTACGTTATATTGCTTTGAATAAAAATTAGATAACAATTGATTGTGGTATGTAAAAATACTAGTTTTAATATATTATTGATGTATATTTAATAATGGGTTGAATGAGTTTGAGAAAAGTTTTTTAGATAATTTCATATACTTGGAATTTATTTTTTAGAAAATAAATAAGTTATTGATTATATTTTTTGTGATGTTTGTCTCAATTTAGGGATTATGAAATATTTTGAATACTATATGATGTTTTTAAATAGATGTTCATTGGATGATTTAATTATTTGGAGAATATATTTTTTCATTATGGTTTAATTTTATTGGTATGGTTTGTTATAGATAATAAATTATTGTGGTATATAAATTTGTATTTGACTATAGGATTTATTTTATCTTTGTTTGAAAAAAGATAAGTAAATTAATATATAATTATTGATTAATGTTTGTGTTATATTATAAAATATATACAGAATGAGAAATATCTTAAGAGTATCTTCACCTAGATTCAATAGTAAGTAATAATTAAAATTTCATTGATCAAATTTATTTATGTGGGGATGAATGTAATTACATGAGATTTTGGACAATTTAAATAAATATAATCTTCAATAGATTGTACCATAATAGAAAAATAATCTAATGAAATAGAAAACTAAAAATATCCACATATTATTAAAATTAAATGGATAATATAATAAGTTTATGATAGAAAGAGAATGGTCATTTTAAATAATTATATTTTACTATTTTAATTATTAAATAATTTTAAAATGATGCCTTTCTAAGAAAAATTTAAAAAAGGTTGTTGTATTTTAATAAAATAAAATATATTAATAACAATTAAGAGTGTATTATAATAGTATATATTGAGATTTATAAACTAATATATCAGTATTCTATAACTTATAAATCTCTATGAAATAAGACTAAAAAACACATAATGTTTTTAGGTGATTTTTAAATGAATGTTGTTTTCATTATATTTTCATTTAAAAGAACTTTTAAATGTTTTGAATAAGAATTTTAAAAAAATTAATTCATTTTTTATTAAAAATTAATAATTTTTCATGCGATTAGATTTTGATATTAGTTATGAAAATATTATTTTTATGTTAATATCAAAAAATACTCTGTTTATAAATAACATGTTTTATGAAATTATTATTATATAATTGTTAAATGATAATTCATTAAAACATTTTTTACGAAAAATAATTACCATATAATTAAAACAATAATTTTAAAAATATTTTCTTAATTTACATATTGATATTTTAAATTTTATGACATTAATTATATATTTTCTAAAAAACTATTATCAATATATTAATCAATTAGTATTTTAGAATTAATATATATCATTTTTATAAAATTAATATATTAATGTAGACTAAATATTTTGAATCATTATGTCCAAAATAAATAGTATATATAATATTATTTTCAATCATAAAGGTTAGAATACATTTCTAAAAACTAGTTACCTCAAAAAAAATAAAAATATGTAAAAATGGTTTAACCGAGAAAGAAGTTTAATGACCCCAACCCCATTTTACAAAAGCCAGTACCTTGTTATATTAAATTGGTATATAAAGAAGTACATCACATTCTAAAGGACATAATAGTGTATTATATTCTGAAAAGAATATATATACATTATTTCAACATTACAACATAAAAAGAAATAAAAAATATAAATTCCATTGGAAACATCCATAAATTCTTGATAATACCTACATAAAATTCATAATATTCTCATTCTCATACTAAAGAAAAATAAACCATCATAAATTGGTGATATCATATGCTTAGTAATTTTAATAAATACATGGAAGAAAAAAAGGTATGGTGAATAACTAAAAGTACACATGCCATTAAACATAATCTTGACTGTGATATAGTAGGAATAAAGGTTGATTAAAAATTTCCATAATAATACATAGTGTTTGATATTCTAATATTTTAATAATTATATGGAATATAAATTACCAATTTCAAAATGATGGAATGTATAATGCAGGACATCAAAACCATATTGTCATGGACTCATAGAAATACCATACGTAAATGGTTAAAACCCCATAATAGTTTTTCTAATGAAAACTACTAATGCACAAAGGGTTATTGTGTGCCCCACTCAACCCTTACTTTGTCCAATTAATTCCTCACATAAAAGGGGTGATGCGTTGTTAACATATACATTCATATTGAAACTAACTAATGAAATGTAAATAACATTCCCCAATCATTAAATATAAACCCTTATAATACTGAATAATATGGTGAATGGTGACATGATAGAACATACACAGTCAAAATAATCATAAAACATAAAATACATGATGGTAGATGATATCATAAAATATTAATAATTTAAGAATCAATAATAGTGTTGAAATAGAGGAAAATACTCTTATAAAATCATTGTGTGATTCTTGATTGAAATACTATTTTACTTTGAAAGAAGAGTTCTTTTGGAAATGGAATTTCATAAAACAAAATGTGAACTAACATATTTATTTCATAATAAAATTAGTTATTTTAGAAAAAATTGTGTCTTAATAATATATTATTGACTAAACTATAAAATAGGTAGGAATTCGAGATGTTCCCTTGAATCAGGCTTGTTTATCGAGAAAAATTTGAGAAATATCCTTTTAAAACATGTATCTATTCATAAAGTAAATAAGGATTATGACTGGTACAAATATATATAAAAATTTCAAAAAAAATTTGAGGGGTAAATAATAATATTTAATAATTTTATTGGGTTAAAGAGATAAAAAAATTAACCTGAAATATAGAGGTTCAGGTAGAAATCATTACATTATATTGGAATGTATTTTTCACTTCACCTTAATGTCCTAGGTAATACAATTAAAATGTTATATAATTTAATAAAAACATTATATACATATCATGGATTCATAATAGTTTTGTTATGTCCATTTTTGTACTTATTGATAAGTTATAATATTGAATTTCGTCATTCCTGAGGGCTTGTTTCCTTGTATTCTTGATTTGTTCTTTTGATTATAAGAAATCGTGTATATGTAAAATGTGTATAATTATCCAGAATGAGAATTTCATCTCCTTAGTGAAAAAATTAATTTAATTGGTGTTGTGTGTAATTTTTCTTCCATATAAGAGGATGAATCATTAGATAAAATACTAATGATAACTGGTTTGGTTAATTTTAGCGGGGTTTTTTATCACAATGAAGTAGTTTTGTTATATTATTTAATATCATGTTTATAAAACTTTTATAGAACCATAATGATGATATAATAAATATTTTATAATCTTTTTTCAACCATAAAAATTAATTCATGACTAGCCATGAAGGAGAAATTAATTAATGAAAGTTTATTATCAATAAAGGTTGTAAATCTGCACCGTCTGGACGATGATTTCATTTTTAAATTAAATTGGAGGGAGGAATAGTAAGGATATTGATAATGGATGTCACATTAATATTATATAAGTAATATATATATATATATATATATATATTACTATATTTATCTTGGTAATTTGGATAGAGGAGGTGAAGAGATAATAATAAAGGAAAATAAATTGAAATGGAATTAAAGCAAAAAATAATATTGTTTATCTCTTCAATTAACGTCCTTGAAAACCTACTTATAGAAAGGGGTTATAGTCTTTTGGAAATTCCATGTGCTCATGTATGTGGGGAGATCCAAGAGAAGAGGATTTTAAAGGATATTTGACAAGCACCATGTCTTAGAAGATCAAGGAGAAGAGGGGGGTGAATGTTGTTTTTATAGTGGAGGAGAGGGGTAAATTTTCATTATTTTATTCATTATTGTATTTTATTTCTCAAGAAAAGAAATATTAATGATTATTAATACTAAATATAGTAATAAATTCATATGAGTTCTAAAAAAGTGTTCTTACATCATCCATTCATCGTCTATGATTCCATAATTCTTATATTGAGAAATTATCATAAATTGACATATTTTACTATTCACTAATGATTCAAGTATTTTAGAAAATACCAATAATTAACACTAACCATATATCAAAATGAATAATTTAAAAATAAAAACCATCTTATGAAAATAGTTTTCTAATATTAGAAATTTAATTTTTAATTACAATCATTACTTATTCAAAAAATATAGTTTTTGAAATTAAAAGTTATTTTATAACACCCAGGAAAATCAACTGAAAGATCTTATTAAATTTTCAATGAAACAAATATTGATTTATGAATAAATAATTTGAAAATCAATTTTCCTTTAACTCTATTTATTAATTATAAAATTAAATATTTATTATGCACAAAAATTCTATCACATAAATTTTAATGTTTAGATGTTCACTTACTTATATCATGATATAATTATATGACACATTTATTTATAAGGTTAATAAATTTTATTTATACTACCATTGGTGTGGATACCATTCATTAGGCATATTTACTATTATTAAAGGTCATTTAATTATTCTTAATGTCATGTTACAATTCACTAAAAATGTATATTGATCATATTAGACTCTAAATATCTTAATGATTGAAATTATGTATATCTATTTTTCAAAATTCAAATCAGAGAAGTGACAAAAATATGTATAACAACTAGGTTATAATAAAAATGGTTTGATTTGTATATATTTAGTGTTTCATGAATTAGATTCTATATTAAATATAGGTATAAATATTTAAGGTGTTACATTCTCCCCTCATTCAAAAATTTCATCCTTGAGAATACCAGAATGATACCTCATAAAAAGATTTTCATAGGTCTTCATAATAAGTTCTCTTGGATCCCATATCAACACTTAAATTATATTATTTTTCAAATATACCTTTACCAACCAAGACTTAAAATTCCTCAACACCCGTTATTTAGTATCCAAAATTCAAATAGGCTCTTCATAGTAGATAAATCATGTTTTAAATATTTGCATTCAGAAGTGAGGACATGCATTGGGTATGACATGTAATTTATTAACAATGAGATGTTGAACACATTGTGTATTCTAGAAAGGCTTGGTGGAATCTCAAAATGATAATCCAAAGCTTCAACTCTCCCCATAATTCAAAAGTACTAACGTACCAGGGGCACCGTTTCCCTTTCACCCCAATTCTTATAGCAAACATCCATAGAGATACTTTCAAGAAAATGTTCTCTCCTACTAAAAATTATAAATATTTACTTTAATAATATACATATCTATTTTTCCAACATTGAGGTTCTTTGATATGTGCTTAAATATTATTTACCATCATTTTTGTTTCCTCAGCAAGCTCTGGGACCAAAATTATTCATTCAACAACTTCATCCCATCATGTGAGTGTATGACTACTCTTTCAATACAATTATTTATATGGTTCCATTTCAAAAAATGAATGGAAAATATTATTGGTATAATACTATATGAAAGGTAAATAATATTCCCTCATAACATGACCATCAAGTGAACACGATCTCAACATGTCTTCAAATATTTGGATCATACTTTCGGACTTCCAGTTAGTTTGAGGGTGATAAGCAGTACTCAAATGAAGATTAGTATAAAAATACTTCTAAATAATTTTCTTGAACTATAATGTAAATGGTGGTTCATGATTAGACACAATTGAGAGTATTTCTCCATGAATTATGATAAGGTCCTTAATATAGATAAGTTTAAGGCGCGCCACTTGAAAATCCCCCCATATAGTGTGGAATTCTGTATATTTGGTATGTTGATAAATCATTAACCATAATGAACATTATTTCATGGAGTTTTTGATAATTTAGTGAAAAAATGTATAGTAATGTCATCCCATTCTCATGTTGAAATAGGAAGAGGTTTTATGACTCCCCTATAATGATGCCTTCCAACATTGACCTATTAATAGACAAAATATCATGATATAAAATCAGATATTTCACAATTCATGTTTTCCCACTAAAAAATACATTAAACTATATTTACATCATAGTGCTACCTGGGTGTATAGAAAAATTATAACTATTGTAATCGTCCATTAACTATTTTTAGCTTGGGTATCGAGGTAAAACATAGTCTTCTCCAAAATTTCGAAATTCTATCCTCACACATAAAGTATGTAAACTTCCAATCATTCACAACACTAACATTATATTGAATATTCTCATCAGAAAATTGAGAACATTTAATTCTTTCCAATATAAATGGTTGGGAATCATATTGAAAAACGTAATGATGCTTCACCTTCCCTAATAATTACCATATCCATCCTTGATAGATCCATGAACATAGGATCCATGGAAATCCTCACTTGGTTCCAAAATCTTCAATCCTTCCTTCTCAATTCATCTGCTACCATGTTTGAATTCCCAGGATAGTAGATTATTCAAAAATTAGATCCTTGAGTGGATCGAGCCATAACCATTTCTTTGTGTTGATTTTTTTCTATGAGAAAATATATTTCATTCTATTTTGATATGTAAATATCTCACATCTTTCACTATAGATACATCTTCTCCATATATTTAGATCAAATATTACAGCAGCTAACTCATATTCATGAGTTGGATAAATCCATTCATGATTTTTAACAACATATATGAATAATAAAAAAATCAATCACTCTACATAAGACTCAATCATGTCCTTTCATTTATGCATCACTATAAATAAAAAATCCACCATTTCCTGATGGTAGAGTCAAGATCTGAACATTCAATAACCTCTTCTTCAGTAATTAAAAACATTCTTTACATTACTTTTTCCACATGAACTATAACCATTTATGAAGTGTCATGGTTAACAGGTTACCTAATCGGTCAACGTTCTAAATGAAATTCAGATAAAAACCTTATAATCCAATGAAACTACATACCTCAATTATATTTATTGGTGTTATACATTCCCAAAAAACCTTTTTGTTCATAGGATCAACTAAGATTACATATATAGGGACCATTTGGACATGAAAATAAGTAGTTTAAATAAATAACATAAAAAATTCATCAATATATTCCATCAAAATTATATTCATATAATCCATGAAAATAAAGGGTTCATTATTCATTCCAAATGGAATAACTAAAAAATCATAATTCCCACACCTATTTTGAAATGTTGACTTTGGTATTTATTCCTTCGTCACAAGAAACTAATGACATCCATATTGACAGTCAATCATTGAAAAATATTTTTCTATATGAAGTTGATCCCATAAATCATAAATTAGGGGAAGTGGGTACATGTTATTTATTGTAATTTCATTGATCTCCTTATAATCAATTAATACCAATATAGAACCATCTTTGTTCTTGAAAAAATGAATAGGAGATCCCCATTGAGAAACAATAAGGTGAACGAAACCTTTAATACTAAACTCCTCTAGTTGTTTCTTCAACCCCATCAATTCCAATATATAAATTTTATAAGGATACTTCTTTATAAGAAATTCACCAGGAATTAAATTGAAAAAAAAATCATTTTCCCTCTCTGGTGGTTGTCCATGTAAATTCTCTAAAAACACATCAACATATTCATTCCCAAAGGTACATCCTCATTTTGAATATTTCATTTTCCACTCATACATTTCGCATTATCTTCCTCCACAAGAATTGATTTTAAAAGATCTACAAGGGGTGGATCTAGAGAAGAATTATAAAGCGATGATTCTGCTCAAATATAAGGGACCCTACATCACTGTCAAAAACTGTAACCTCCATCTTCTTGTAATATATTTTTGCATCATAATTTGAATTCCAATTTATACCATGTATTATGTCAAAATAATTCCTCGTTACGATGATCAAGTCAGCAACTAAAGAACATTTATGTGTCATCAAGGGGAAAATCAACACATAAATGATGAAATGATACATCCCTTATGTGTTTTTAAAGAAAGCTAATTTATCAAATAAATTTTTAAATATCTAATTTTTTAGGAAAACTAGGCAGATTTCAATGAATTTGATGATCCAGAATCAAATAAAGCATTGGCTTTGTTTGTGGAAATGATTAACGTACCTGTACCGACATCATTAGACACATCATCCTCAGTAATTGTGATTGCATAATCTTTGAATTTCCCCTTGAGCTTATCTGGGGAATATTTTATTGACATCTAGAAAATTAATGTACATAATTTCCAATTTTAGTACAATTATATCATTGAACATTGGAATATTCTTTATATACTTTACAATCATGATGATTTTGGTAATTTTATACACACATAAAATAGACACTCATTTCCTCTAGGAAAGTACTCGGGTTCTTCTTCCCAATGTTATTTCGTGTTGGAATGTATATCCTTCCCTTATTCCCCATTTCCTTATTTCATTTTCCAAAGTTTTCAACATGACTCTTCTTTTATTCCATTCCTTTTTTGTCGTAATTATTATTGAATTCGTTTTACATATTGATATTACATGAGAATATATATTTGAATGATGAAAAAGATTGACAAACCAGTACCCATCGGAGGAAAGTCTTTACAAAAAATAATGAATCGATCAATATTAATTCATGGGTTATGTATGTAATCCACTCCATTCTTTTCTAACGTTGTCATGTTACCATCATATATTACAACATTCTCATCCTTTTTTTCCTTATACTTAAAACTACCCCTCTATATTCCCTCATAGTTCCTGAGAAACATATTTTTATAAGAAAAAATATTTAAATTAGTCTTATTCAAGGATTTATATTTCTTCCTCCCCCTTCATGTTTTGAATCACTGACAAACGTTTATTTTCATCTCCAAAATGGTAATAAATTTCTATAACAACCTTCTCCATTTCATTAAATCCAAAAGATAGATATATCTTCTCTGAAGATCTTATCCACTTTTACACTACTAATGGTTTTGTAGTCACATTGAATGATGGATGTGTTTGTACCATAAAGCGGTCAAATAATTATATGTTTCTCAACACTAGTAATAGTTTCATAACCAACCTCATTATCTTTCATAGGAAGGAAATCCCTAGATGGGGCTCAAATGTTCATGTGGTTTCAATTCCTGCCACTAGGTTCTATTTCTATATAATGGAATACACTAAATTATGTTATGAATCATAATGTATAATATGAAACTTGAAAAAAATTTAATATAAATTGAGATTTTATGCCAGTATAGTATGATAATAATAGACATGGTATCTTTGGGGAAATATTTACAAATAAAAACACTATAATGGTTTGTAAAGAAAATTTGACTTATCCTATGAATATCACACAATACTGTCATACAGGGGGCATAGAGAGATACGTTTTACTATACCAAGTTACACCAAGTCAGGCACCAAACACCTTTTCAGAGTTGTTGCTCCTAGTTACAGCTATGCTAGAACAAAATCCACTTGTTTTATATAAATAGAGAAGTATTTTCTATATAGATCCACATAATATATACATTTCCAGCATTCAAGGATGTTCTTGTATTCATATCATCAATTCCTATTTTAGGCTATGTTTCCTAATATATGTTTTCTAAACCTATTTTCCATGTTTTATGCTAAAATTCCTCTGATACCAACTATAAAGACATTGTCATTAGTTTCTCAGAGTTAATGCTTTATTCTATTACATGTGTATATAAACTAGGATGTCGTATCATGAAGGACCAAATAGTTCTGTAGCTTTGGAAAAAGAGATACACACATAAATTCTACAATACAACATGAATATAATACAATATAGAAATTCCATTGTAAAAATACATAACTCCTTGAATATCTAGAAAGTGATTCATAATATACTTATTCAAATCATGAGGAAAAATAAAATATAATAAATGGGTGATCTCAGATGCTCATAATGGATAAAAATACAACAGAAGAAAAATTATTAAGGAATGGTGAATAACTAAATGTATACAAGTCATTAAACATAATATTGAGAATAATATGGAAGGAAGAAAAGCTGATTAAATAATCTTGTAATAATAAAAAATCATGGATATTACAAAAGATGAATAAAAACATGTACTATCAATTTATAATTTCATAATGATTTAATTCATAATGCGGGACATCATAACTGTACTTTCATGGCCTCATGTGAAGACCATACATAAATAGGTAAAAACCAAAAATAGTTTGTCTGATGATACTTATTGATGCATAGAGGGTCTATTGTGGTACCCACATGAAACTTATTTTGTCTAATTCATTTCTCACAAGAAATAGGTGAGTCATAATTATTATATAAATTCATATTCAAACTAAATAATGAAATTAAAATAACATTCCCTGGTCCTTCATCATAAATATTATCCATTCAGAGTAATATGGTGAACGGTATCATGATATCAGATCCACAATAAAAATAATAATAAAACATCAAATAAAATAAGGTAGATGATATCAAAAAAGATTAATTCAATAAGAATCAACAGAAGTGATGAAATAAATGAAAATTCTCTTATAAAATCCTAATGAAATTCTTAAGGGAAATACTCTTTTACTTTCAAAGAAGTGTTCTATTAGAAATTTCAATGTTTAAAATTAGGAGTGAACTAAATTAGTTGTTTATAATAATATTAGTGATTTTATAAAAATAATAATATATTGATCCATATTATAGAGTACACATGAATGTATATAATATTTTGATGAGATTCCTTGAAAAGGGAAGGTTTATCGGAAAAAATATGAGAAAGATCCTTTTCAAACATGTAACTCCCCCGAAAATAATGAAAGATTCTGATTGGTACACATATATATATCATTGAAAATTAATTTATGAGGATTAAATAATATTAATTAAGAATTTAATTTTAAAAAAGTGTGAAATAGATAAACACGAAAGAAAATGGATGTTTTGGTAGAAATCCTTACCTTATTTCTGTATGTATTCTACACATGAACATAATGTATGGGATAAATAAATTAAATAAATTAAATAAATTAATTAATAAATTAATAATCATATATTGATATATTTTATTCATTTTAGTTTTATTATGTTCGTTTATTTCCTTTTTGATAACATATAAGACTAAATTCTGTCGTTCTGAAGTGCTCATTTCCTTGATTTCATGATCAGTTAGCTTAATTTTTGCGGTTTTACGATCATAATTAACAAGTTTAGTTAAATTATTTTATATCATGTATATAAAATGGTTAAAGAACATTAAAAAAATATAAAATACATATTTTAACATCTATTTATATCATAAAAATTATTTCATGACCATCCTAGAAATAGAAATTAAAGAATGAAATTTCATCATCCATGAAGGTTGTAAATCAACACCTTTAGGATGATTATTTAATTTTTAAAATAATTTAGTTAGATTAAGGAGAATGATAATGGATGTTAATTTAAAATTATATAATTCTAGTATATATATTATACTAGATTTTTCATATTCATTTGGACATAGGAGGTGAATAGAGAATAAGAAAATACAATAAATTGAAATGAAATTAATGGAAAATGGATGAGGGTTTACCTCTTGAATTGACATCCTTGAGAACCTCCTTATGGAAAGGGGGTTTAGTATTTTGGAAATACAAAGAAATCCTGGATGTGCAAAAATACTAAGGAATATGATTTTGTTAAAACATTTACATGATTCAAGGCTTAGAGGAGTGAGAAGAGTAGGTGGTGAATGTTATTTTTATATTGGAGGAGAGGGGTAAATTTTAATTATTTAATTCATTATTATATTATTCTGATGAAGAAAAGTAATATTATTAATTATTGGGACTAAATACAGTAATAATTTCATGTGAGTTTGAACCATCAGCACCTAGATCATCCATACATCATCTAGGACTCCATACATTTTATATTTATCATTTATAATAATTTATCATATATTACTATTCACAAAAATTCATGTATTTTAGAAAAATCCCAAAAATTCACCATAACAATTTTTCAATGTATGGAATTCAAAAACTAACTCCATTTAATAGAAAAAATTTCCAAATATGGGAAATTTTATATTTTATAAAAATAAAAATTTAGTTAAAAAATAATGTTTTTAAAATTAAAACTGCTTTTATAACACCCTAAAAAGTCATCTAAGTTCTCATTAAATTTATGAGGGAAAAATTATTTATTTATGAATACATTTTATGAAAATAATGTTTCATTTAAATAAATTTATACATTATAACATTTAACATTTATTATTCAGAAAATAAATAGAATTGGTTAATAATTTTTAAATGTTCACTTACATATATCAAGATATAATTAAATAATACTTTCATCTATAAGGTGTCTAAGTTTTATTTAAAATTTAATGGGTGCGGTTAATATTCATTAAGTAGATTTACCATTCATAACAGTCATATTAATCTTCCAAAAGTTATGTTACAATTCATAAAAAATTTAAGTTGATCAAGTTAGACTCTAAATATATTACAGATCCCAACCATTTATGTCCATTTTTAAAAAATTTAGATCACAAAAGCAACAAAATTATTATTAACAACTAGTTTATAATAAGAATGTTTTGTTTTGTAAATCCTTAAGGTGTTACAATAAATACCACCAATATTTTTAAAACATATTTACGAATGGGTAGAGGAGGAATTTACAAGCCTTATCTCTACCCCTCTCAATTTTCCCCAATTTTTAATCCACATTCTTGAGAGTGATTTCCCATTAATTAAAAGAATAGGGTATTTAAAATAATTCCATCCATATTTACTTATAAATGGGGAAATCATCTCCTCATTTCCTCTAAATAGCCCAACCCACTCTATTCATCCAAAAATCAAACTATTAATCAAATATAATTTCATTTACACCTTCAATGGTTTCATGTATTCTCATTATAACATCCCTTAATGGCTCAACCAATTTTCGTAAGCATATAATCAATGAAGTGATCTACAAATTTCTATACTCCCTTTTATATTTTCAATTTATTTATGTGAAATTTTTCATCCAAAATTTACACTAATGAATTTTGAAATTATCACATCAAATTCACTTGAGTACTTTTATTTTATTATATTTTTTTCCACATTTATTAAGTACATTTCCTATATGTATTAATAAAAAATAAAAAATCATTCATGTGTTGTGAGGACTACAACCTCTATGAAGAAAAACATTAAATTTTATTTTAATATTATAAAATTATTATCCTAATATGTAATTTAATATAAATAATTTATATTTAGGAAAATATTTAGATTCTAAAATAATAAACCATATTTCCCCTTAATCCATTTTTATTAGAAATGAAATCATTATACACACACACATGTGGATGACTGTATTTATAGAACGATTCTCTTTTGTTTTTATTTTGATCACTAATTCACATTGATGTACATGGGAATTATATTAATGTATAAATATGATGATATTTTAATTATTAATTTTCTTCAAATAAAAATTTTAAAATATTTATAAACTATGAGAATTAAATAACCGTGGTAAATTCATGCATTAAAACTACTATTCCAAAAGAATAGAAGAATTTATTATTACTATAATATAACATATTTTAGGTTATATTATTCTTATAAATCATTACATTTTTTTTATATGACATTAATAAATTACAAATTTGATCAATATTCTTGTTGTATAATAACTTCCTAATCTTCTGTTAATAATAATATGTTCTTTTTTTATTTGTTTGGAAATAAATTTAAATAATAAAATAAATTTATATCTTGGATATATACTGGAATTAATTTATGTTAACAAGAAAAATGATAAGAAAATAATTATTTTTTTGTATAGGTAATATATAAATTTAACTCATTATTTAAGAAAACTCCATTCTTTTAATAAGAGTAATTGAAGCGTGCTTATCACCGACATCATCTATAATGATACAATGAAAACACCCAAATAATGAAATTGAAAATATAATATAATTATGATTCATAAATACTAGTACATTCTATGATCTGAGGATGATGATCTTTTGGAAATAAATAATCAATAATAAAACTATTATGAATCTAGTTTAAAACAATCAAAATTACTAATAGGTGATATCAAAAAGCGATAGTAAATTAGAAGCAATTATGTAAGGAATAACAAAAAATGATGTTTATAAATATTTATATATGTCAAAATGGTTTTGAAAATTTTGAGTGATATATTTACTTTTTTATATAGGATTTCAAAGCTCATGTTGAAAAAGCCAAAATTGAGGTAAGGGGTTTCGTGTCTCAAATTTAATTTAGCAAGACATAATTATTTTTTTGAACCGTAATAAAATTAATAAGTAGTATTTATTTCCCATTATTGTATCATTAATATATAGCTTTATTATTAATGGTAAATAATTAGATAAATTAGTTCCTTTCTATCATTTAGAATTTTAACCAATTATTACACATGATTAAAAGCTTTTTAGTTACTCAATTTTCATTCATTGAGTTATAAAATTTCGTCCTGAAATCTTATTGGGTTCTTCTACCCAAATATTTGAATATATGGTATTTTCTATTTATTTTTTTAAAAATAATATTTATTACAAATTAATGTTTTACCATATGTATTTTCAAAAAATGATTTTTCAAATCATTAAAATTTTTTCATTACCTTTCCTTATAATATTCAAAAGAATTTATAGTCATGGGATTTTATGTTTTCACATAAAATTTTCATTTCATATTCAAAATAATTTATCATAATGGGATTTATAATATATTATTTATTCTCTAATAAATGTATATATATATATATATATATAATTTTATCTATTGAACACTTGATATTAGACAAATTGATTCTTGAACCAATCATGTGTTATTCAATTAAAATATGTCTTTTGTAATGTCATTTTTTATAAATTACCTGATAAATTACTTCCCTTGTCTTTATAAAAAATACCACAGAAATAGAAATATCATTTCATCAAATTTCATTATTTAGTTAATACCCTATATCATATTCATTTGGTAAAATATTTGTCTCCTAGATTTGATACAAAAATTTATTAGGGAAATTATTGATAAGAATTTATACCCTTTATATATATAGTTAAAATACCCTATACTTTGTTATTTTTAATAAATTGTATTTTCAAATATTCTTACTATATATCATTGGATACCAATTTATTTTTCATGGGTAATTCTTCTTATTAAAATGAATTATTTCTTAATGTTCTACCATCTGAAAGGGATTAGAATTTATATTATTTCCTTTGGTCCTATAGGAAGTTTCTAATGAAATCAATATCCATTCCATGTGTTCTATATAAAATTTTTATGATTTTCATGTTTCATTCTAATGTATGTATAATTAAGGGTGGGGTCTCATATCACCATCAAATGCAATGGTTAAAATAGTATATCTCTTGATATAATGTATTATAGGGTACCTTTGTCTGTTTCTTGTATGTCTGCTAATTGATAGTGCAGTTCATCAATGTATTATTCCATATAATAACGTTTCTTCCTTATTTTAATGATGTTCCATAATTTTAGGTTGTCCCCCTTATATAATGCACTCATGGATCATTTTTATTGAATTTTTCATGTATTATGTTATTTCCAAACATATTACATGATGTATAATCTATGATTTATTTGGTATATGTTTCTTATGTATATTAGTTATATCAATATTATAATTTTATTCCCATTAATTACATTTGATTATTATTGTTAATTATTACACTTACTAATAATCAGATCTCATCGATTTTCTTATGATTCTTTTTACCCATGTGTTGATAAATGTAAAAATATAAATTGTATAGAATAAATCAGATTTTTGAAATTTTTTTGATATATTTAAGACCAATTATAGTTTATGTAATGACATACATAATTGGAAAATTCTCAAATTGATAATAATAATATGGGATTTTTTGGTTAATGTTTTCTCATAATTATATAAAATTAAATACCTAAATGGTATTGTGAATGTGTTATATTGAAATATATTATTTATGTTATGTGGATGAGACGACAACATCCATGGTATAATATTATTTAAAAAATATTTATAAATCTACTTCCCCTTATATTCCATGTAATCATCACCACATATAACTTCTCTAATAATTAAAATTTCTATTCTAATAGATATATATATATATAATAAATTATATTATTAAATAAATCAAAATATATATTATCCCAAAATTAGAAAAGACAATTTTTTTCTAAAGCACTTTAATGTGCTATCAAAATATTATTTAACGGAAAATATCGCTTTCTAAAAAGAAAGATCACATTAAAAATTCCATTTACCATTGACAATCACCTAGAAACCAATCATTTAATAATTAATAGTTATGAATAATTATGTACATTGGAAACAAAATTATGATGGCCCATACTAAGTGTATTACTCTTTAGTAACATAACATTAAAGAACCCATAATACGTGATTAACTATATCTTATTTATCATTCTATCAATGATCGTGAATATCCAATGTATACTCATAAAAAATAATTTCCTCCTTGATATACACATCATTCAAATCAGTATCAGGTGAATGATAATTATAATAATTCTAAAGATGAGACATAAGAAAAAATTCATATAGCTTTTCCATCCATATATATATCACTCAAGGATATGCTATTAGTTTAAATTCATGTAAAAATAAAAAAACAGTAAAAATAAAAAATATGATCCTTTAAATTACATTCCTCATTAAGGGTTCATAGCCATGAGATTAAAAAACCCATAATGAATGATTCAAAGACAAAATAATAAACATACACATAAGGTTCCTCATAAACAATATTTCTCTTTATAAGAAATCAAAACTCATAGTCAATGATTAGGGATAATAATGAATGTTATAGTTTCTCAAATTACATACCACTTAAAAAATTTTCAAAACACGAAAAAATTCATATTTTGATGTAACTCTCATTTTCCATTTTCTCAAATAATATGATAGAAATTTGACACACATTCATATTATATAAATAAAAACATTTCTAAATAACTAAAACAACTAGACATGTAACCACCCAAAACCATATAAAACCCAAAATTCTAATATAAATCATAAAGTAAATATCAATATTATACAAAATAAAAATTTATCCTCATGAATAAATTTCACAAAAAAGAATCACCAGATTTTTATATAGTGAAGCACCCTCAATTTTAGAGTTAAACCACAACACATGTTCTCAATTAGTAGGTAAAATACTAATAAAAGTTTTATATAATTTTTTTTAACTTATTACTACAATATTTTTTTCCATTACATCTGTCCAAGGTGAAAATTTGTGAATAAAAGATTTTAAAATATCATTATTTACAACCACACATGGAATTAACCCCTTGATTTGTCCAATTTTATTAAAAAACCTCTCTTATTGAATACCATCAACCAAATGAACACAACTAGATAACTATAATCAATACCTGTAACTATTGAATATGAAATCACCTCACTATTTATCAACTAAAAAATACAGCATATTTAATTCAATTGTATATTTCATTTCCCATTCTCAATAAATTCATTTAATTATTCATTTTCCCTAAGTAAGATATTTTATCACCAATTAATTTTTCATAATATATCACTAAATAATCACTACAAAAAAATATTATAACTCATCAAAACATTAAATAAAAAATAATGAGTATTCATTCACCATTTAATTTATTATTGTATAATCATCAAAATTCTTCCTATTTTAATTCATTAAACATCTGATATTGTTATTTAAGAAAATCATTTGGTCTTATGGGTTCTCTTGATAATAGAAGACCTAAATGAGAACTTATCCTAGAAAATTTCGTTACATTTTAGATAAAACACAACCTTAACACTAGACACATGTCATAACAAACCCTAAATTTGACCAATTATAATATTGTTCCCTCAAACTATGTTACATGACAACATAGTTTATTCCAAACAAAATTGTTGATTTGGCCAGTGGTAAGTCTTGAGGGTAATTCTCAATCACCATTGACTAATCCCAAGTACGTGGGTATCAAAAAATTACATTTAGATATGTTATCTCTCAAAAACACCTATGAAACATGATTAATCACGACGAATGAGATAAAAAATAAAATATATATAATAAATGAAACAAACTCTAAATAATTATGCAACATAACATGAAATATTATGATATAAAGAAAGAAAATAAATAATTCCCACATTTTCAACAAAAATACTTGTCCAAGGATAATGAACTTAATTCAAATGAGTAAAATATATATAAATATGACATGTAGGTTAGAATCTCACCATGAAACCATTATAGCATGAACTTGACAATAATGATAATCCACCACCTCCATGAATTTCCATTCTCTATCCTAGATATAACATGACAACATCAATAGATATCCATTTGGTGTATGTATGGTGTGGGATCCTGACTCTAGTAGGGTCCCATCTAGTGCTTGATAACCATAATTTAATAAATACATCAATTATTCTCAATTTATAAGAAAAAAATTATTATATAATATTCTCATATTCTTGTATAAAACCTGATGAATTTCAACTATGCAATAATATGAAAGAAAAGGCTTGAGTATAACTTTTTAATGTTTCAATAAAATCATGGAAATAAATAATTCAATAATGGTTAGAAAAAATAATTGAAAACCATTTTTCAAATACGAATAATCATCCAAAACTGATAATAAAACAATTTAGTGCCATATGAAGTTGTCTTATGTTATATCTGGTCAGTTCTAGCATGTATCATTCCCCTTCAAATGACTAAGGAAAAATAACTGGGTGTGAACACATTCCTTGAATATGGGCATTTTTATTGGATATCACTATCATGTTTCTACATGACATACTATATCCAACTATAGGGAGGCTAACCATACATATACATGATTTTAATGGGATAACTAGAAAATACCAAGTATCCCATGGGGTTTCCTCCTCTCCAAGAGGAACAATTTCTAGATTTAAAATCATTTCATAGGGAAATTTAATAAATTTATGAAAAAAATATCAAACCAATTAAAATAACCCCCAAAACAAGAAATAAACATACTTGAACACCATTTTTATCACCAATTCATTTTCCACATTAAAAATATGATTCCTGAAATCAAAAACACTTCTATAAAAAAATTAAAACCTTTTTCAAAATCAGGTAATCAATCATGATTCATGTAGGAAATACTTTTTATGAAACCACCTCTTACATGAAACTATAAACAACATAATGTAATCAATAATCGTATTGAATGGGAATCTCATAATTAATGAGAGGAATTCCTAAATCACCATTCCTAATCAATAATTATGGGCCCAAAAACCCCATGGAATCCATAAAACCAATGTGAACCAAAAAAACTGGAGGGAAGGGAAAAAACCAATAGATGGTGTTATAAAACACATACTAAAATTTAAATTAATGATGTAATTTTAATTTTCAAAAAAATATGACAATGATAAAATAATTTAAAAGGTCATTATAAGATAGTTTCTTCTATATTTGAGACTATAAAAAATAAATGAAAATAGGTTAAAATAACATAAATAGAAAATGAAGAAAACAAAACATTTAAAATGAGGACGGATAGGTTCTTAAACTGAAACATAGATCCACATCATAGATCCCTTCAGCTCTACTGCATCTTGACCCAAATTAGTAGTTCATTCCGTGAACCATGTTTTGTTTAATCTCAGTATCAAAAAACGATGATTCATGATGTGAACGATGTATTCAGGATTTGAATCACTATTGTAGTTTTTATTTAGCTCCTCTAATGAGATAAAATAAATAACGAAAGATAATATTGATAATATATTAAAAATATAATCCATACAAGAAACGTTTAAAAGACTAAAACATTGGGATGTTGTGATGATTCACACTAAACTTCTTTCTATCACCAGAAAGATAGATTGGTGATGACTAATCTAAAAAGAGATGAAGACATTATTAACTCGTATACAATTATCTCTTCAAAATGTCATGAGAATAATTTCACTACATCCAAATAACTCAATGTAGTATAGTCAATTTGTCATGTTGGATATTTTTGTTGGAGTCAATTATCTGAATGCATTGCTCAACCACTAACAAATCCAACTCCAAGATATAGGATGAATATACAAAGAATATATTATAGATAAAGATTTACTCACTAAATTTGAATAACTACTTATGTATGGCAGGAGTTGATTTCTCTATCTTGAGATCTCATCCTTTCCTAGTACCCTTTCTAAAACCTTTAGGATAAATATAGTTATCCATTAGGAATAAGGAACCTTGTGAAACATAAATGCCATTTGTTTGTATAGATTTACGATGACTTTTACCTTAGTGCTATCTGAAATTGGTATAAAATGAACCCTCTTATTTATTTTATAAATCACCATCTATAATGAATTCATTCATTTGGGAGACTATGGTAGTCCAAAGATGAAATCCATAAATACCTTATCATAGTTCCATATAGGAACAAGGATATGTAGATTAAAACTAGAAGTATTTTGTTACATGGAATTAATATTATATAATTTAAAACAATATTATATGAAACCAATTATATAACACTTCAGACTAAGCCTCGAATACCATTTCTTCATTGTGTAAGACATCTTAGAAGTGCCTCGTTGAGATAACCATAGAGAGAAATAAACCTTCTTCATAACAACCATTCTCTTGAGTGAGGGATCAATACATTGTTTGATAAATCAATAAACAATATATTAGGAGTGTTTTCACATAGATATAGTGTACCGGCTATAAAAATAATTCTTCATACTATGTAACTCAACATACCATTGATTCTCTATGAAACCCAACTCATGAAGAGACGACGTTAACATAAAAGTCACTAGAAAACCATTACATCATTCATATATTAGATCCATGTGTATCTCTATAAAGATTCTTGTGTGGTTCTATTTATAATTATACTTTATCAATGCCTGATAAGGAAACATTCTATTGAGTGATTTTGGAATATCACCCATGTTTCTTAGTATTTATGAATTGTGAATGGGAAAATAATGAATGTACTTCTCCAACAACCTCTATGTGATGTTTTGGTATTTCTAATAAATTTTATATATCATAATCCTATGATCAAAAGATATTATTATCCATGAACCATAAAGGTAATTTATTCTAACATTAAGAGTGTGAGTGTATAAAAAATGATATAGGCCTTGGGAGGTGTACTAAAACTCATGTGGCCCAAGAGAATGAGATCCATACACCACAATATGATACCATTATACAATACAAAATAATTTTTTTTAATGTAACATAAAATAGAAGGTAGAAATGTATAGACTTTGGAAGGATATGTATATTAACTATGGTTAAAAAATCAATTAATCGATAGAAGCATAAAATCTCAAATACTATGGGAATTTCCCTCCCCTCATACTGAGAGTTTTCAAATGTGATTCTAGCTCTAAGAAAACATTTCCAAATTTCCAATAACACCCTTATAGACCCAAGATTCTATGAATGTTGAAAAAATTTATATCATTTTCCTATAACGTGACATCATTCACCTTTCCATGGTCAGCTGATATTCCATTTTCCAAGACATCATGTCCATTGAATTTAACATCCTAAATCCGAATTTAATTCTTTTATAACATAATTAAATGACTTGGATTTCACAAGGATCCCAAAATCGATATCATCTAAAGATCGCGCCCCTCCTTAGATCATTAAAAAACCAAGATATCATCCCCACATTCCATGATGAGGGGATCTTAGTAGCAGAGAGATATTAGGTTAATCAGAGGAAAACACTAAAATATCCTTATCCAATCCAATAATATCTCAAGATACTCAATCATACCATTCCATATTTTTAAGGATATTTTTAGAACATATGATATCTTAGTTCGTAAGTACTTGTATTGAGACCAAATATCTATTTTTGATATCCAAATTCCCAATTTTAATGAATAAAAATATCATCAATGCTGGGAAAAGCGTATTTATTCATAATCATCACCCTATTAATAAACCTATAATTAATGAAAAAATATAGATTTTAATTGGCCTTCATGCCCAAGAACATTATGGAATTCCATAGTGATGCACTCAGATGATTGAAGTCCTTGGATTCCAAATCATCTAATTAAAACATAATCTCTTTCAATTATACCAGTTTCATACTACAAATAGTTAAAGATATAGATTAGTTCCCTAATAAAAATTGAATCATGAAATTCATATTTATCTCTGGTGGAAGAAATTTTTTTTTTAAAAAAATCATTAAAATTATTAACCACATGTGACAGTTCAAAGATAATGGTTTCATTTCGTGATAAATTTAAAATGAGAATTTCTAAATATAAAGAAATATTAGGTAGGGTTTTTGATCAACTATAATTTAAATTACATTCTCATTGAAACACCCAGGATGTCCCACCAATGGTAGTAAAATAAAACTGTGGATGAATTCAATATATTTTATACCCATGTAAAAAAATGTATAATATAATTACCATCAAATTAATCTATATCACAGTCCAAAAACCCTAATAAATCCAAAAATATGATATATAAATTTTTTATATGGGGCTTACGACACTCTAATCCCTTTTCATTAAAAGATGCAGCATTACCTCTACAATATATTGAATGAATTTCTTAGGGATATTTATAATACAATCAATCCTGGTTGATATAAGACACTAATATGACCACTTACCATATAGAGAAGTCACTGTGGATGATGTAATAAAAATATTCACTATCCATGTCATTTCTCCCACAGAAATCACTACTAGATACTCTTCCACAATATTCAATTAATTCTCTCTAGAGGATTAGTTAGTGGTGCCCTAATAATCTTGTGGGAGACCACATTCTACCTTGGATGCACCTAAATATATCATATACCCTCTTAGTGCTAATAAGACATCAGTTATTCACTAGTATGAGAAATCCAAATAGAAAAATTATAGATGAAATTTATTTCCATACAAGAGGAAAACATTCGGTACTTCTGAGAAAAATAATTCTTAAACAGTTTATTTCCACACGAGATGCCTTCTTGATGGGCACTACAAGCCAAAACAGAATGCATAGGAATATTTTTATACTAGGAGCCACTACCCCTACCCCTTTAGATCTCATTTTGAATCCTCTAACATATATAATCTCACATATAAACTCCACCATATGAGGGATAAATCTAAACCAACATGGACATGGCTACTTGATTAGTCTATCTGATCAGTTCTCTTACTACATACTTATTAGAGGTGGATCCTTTTAATATAAACACTGGATTAAAAATATATTATCACAATATCATCTTAATCCATTGTAAAAATATATTTCCATTCATAAAAAACCCTATAATGAAAAAATAATGTTTAGTAAAATGGTTAGTCTATACCATTACTATTTAATTAACAAGTTGACCAATGAGGAACTCTATATACATAGCGAGGACTAGAAATTATAGGAAACAAATATTGCTAAATATTTCTTTAAAAACCTTTCATTAAAGATCCTTATATTTTATTTAGATAACTACTTAATTCCACCACCCTAAACTATTTAATTAATGCTTAATGATTAAAAATTAAACATAATGAAATATGCCATCTCTCAGAAGTCCATGATTCTTTCACACTTCCCTGACCATTCTTATGCTCTTTAATTTTAATTCATCCCATGGAAGGATGGAAGTATCTACAAGATAATATATGGTTCTTGATTAATATCTCCATATTTATTTACATCAACTTATATATCTTGATAATTAATAAGTACTTCACCACAATCTAAAGATAGTTCATTTCAGGATAAATAATTTATAAGATCCAAATAAATTGATGGATTTTCAAATAGAATGTTATTTTTAGCACCATTCTAAGGATCTATTGGAAGTCTTCTACGGGAAACAGTACAAAACAACACTAGATATTGAAGAGAAATAATCAAAAAAAGAATAATCACATATAAAATACAAAATAAAATTAAAACATAACTCAATTGAATAAATTCCTAAATATTCCATGGAAGCCTAATCCTTTCCTCTATAAAAGATGGTGAGGCGATCACTCAAAACCTAACCCTTATGTCACAATAGTCCTTACTCATGTCTATGAAGACATCTAAAATCACATAGATTAAAAACATCCTTTAAAACTAATTTTTCTTAATGCTACCCATGATGACCCTAAATAAGACACACAATCCAATTTTTTGTAGGGTCCAAAAGGGCTCCTCGGTCCCAATGGGCCGGAGACATGTGCCTAGCCATGAAAGAGTCACTATTTAAAATAATTTCCAAACAAAAACATAAATCCTAGATCATTCAAGAATAAATAAATATAAAATATCCAAAAAAATTCATAAATATATTTTACACCAAATTGGAATGTAGAATAGGATGATAGATCCATATATAATTTCTGAAACGATATAAGTTCCTTAATTCCAATACAGGTACTCATTTAAGGATAAAGAAGATAATACAAAATATAGAAACAAGTCTTCATAAGAAATGAGTATTAGAATCACATTATGAATCATCGATAACTAAAACTCCTTTAGTAAGGATCCATATATTTTTAATTTCCCTATCCTATATATGATAAAAAAATTTATATACAGACCCACTGGTTTTACGTTGAGTGTGAGCACAAAATCATAGTAGGGTCTCACTATGGGTTAAAAAAATATGATTTTTTAAAATACTTATATTATAATAAATTTAAAGTAATAAAATATCATTTTTCCATATATTCATAATCCAATATAAAAATGGATCGATGGATTATTTTCAACAATTTTAAATCAGTGGAATGAGGAACATTTTCACTACTAGAAACAAAACATGGGAACTATCATTCTATACAATCCTAAAAAGAACATTTGTATAAACTAGTTTTTGGAGATTAATTAATAGTTACTGATGATAATAACACAGTTTAGAAATATATCTAGGATCCTTACAACTCAGATGATAAAGAAAAAATTACCACATGTGAAAACATCCCATGAAAATGGGCATAGGGATTGGAGATCACAATGTTTTGTCTCTCTCTACCATAACGATATTTAATTAGTGTTATCATATATATAAATATATATATATAACCTATTTTAGGGAGTCTAATGATACAAATCCATGTTTTTACAAGGTTACCCACCTAATACACATGATTCTCTAGTTTTTCCTTCTGTTTAAGAAGCATCCTTTTTGAAATTAAAATCATATTAAGGGGGTGTTCCATAAAATAAAATCAAAATTCATAAAAGGGACACATAAACTCCTAAAAAAATGAATAAAAATTCCTAGAAACCAATATCAGCATCATTTCATTTTATTTATTTTTATAGATTTTTTTATATTAAAATAATGTATCTATAAAATTTGAAACCAGTTTCAGAATTAATAAATCTAGAATGATTCATATAATAAATACTTTTTTTTAAATGAACAACCTTAATTAACTGAAACTACAATCAACTAGATGTATCCCATAGTCGAACAGAAGGAAAATCCCTTAAGAAAATTGAGGAATCCCTAAAACAATTCACATTAATAATTATGGATTTGGTAGACACTATGATTTCATAACCATTCAATGAACTGAAAACACAATAGAGATGGTAAAAACAACAGGAGATAAGAGGAACCACTTATCCTAATGAAATTTTTTGACATACAGTGCTTTCAGACTAAAATCACACCTAGTTAAATGTAGATAAGTGGTACATATGAGAGATATTCTTCTAGTATTGAGAATAATAATGGAATAAATAATAGGGTTAAATATCATCAAGGTAAAATATGGATACCACTACATTAAAAATGTATCCTAATGAGGTCAGGGTTTGAAAAGAGTATTTACACCATGAATCACTTCAAATTGATTGGATCATGTATTGAATAATTTTATCATTCCCTGTACTATAGTTCTGTAAAATTGTACCCACCATCATAAATATTAAGTATGTTAATGATTCATTCATACCATAGATCAACATGGTAGAATTTATTTAGATACATTATATATATAAAACAAAAAAAATATTGATATTATTAGTAATATATGGATAATGAATCAATGAAAACATATTATAACTTAATTAATTACTGTGATGTGAAATAGTAAAAAACATTTCTCACTCTAAAAGAAAAGGTATTTCCTCTACAGTTTGGAACATTAAAAAAAAACCTACCATAGAAGGAATGAAAAAAAATCACAACAAAATAGGGTCTAAAATAATCTAATATCTTATAATAAATCATGTTAATAAAGAATAATGTATCATAAGATACATTATTATGCCTAGAAAATATTATTTAACACCTAAATTACAATAGTCACATTATATGACACCGTAAATCAAGTCTAAAACATGATATACACATCTAACTAATCCCTAAGAAATATAAACATAAATTATTAAATATATAAGAGAAAATATTTCACCATCATTGAAATAATTTCATTTAGTCTTAGATCCCCAAGTCATAATTAATTTACTACGTTGAACAATTCAATAGTTTACACTTTGTGTCTTCCATGAACGAAATCACTAATAACCAATAATCATAAATAATCTGAAATTATCATATATATAATCATTAAAATATTTTTATAATAGGATATTAATATGAAGACTCACATATATTTATAAATTTACATGATTTTTAACAATATATATATATATATATATATATATATTACATGGGTAATAAAAATCAATTATAGGAATAAAAATATATATACAATATTTCCATGATCCACATTATTACTTAAATATCATAGAGATATTAATAAACCAAAAGTATTTTGGAATAACCTTGTGTCACTGTAGATATGTTTATAGTTATTAATTTTGAAACATTTTAATGTTTTATTATTTTCTTGATCATTCATGAGTTTTTGAATAATTTTTGGAGTTTTTAGAAGAGAACACCACAATGAGGGCTATTGTGCTGTGTAGGATGTACAAGGATGGAAACTGAAGAATATTAGAGAGTGGTGTGGAGTGTATGTGTGCTATGTGTGAGTGAGTATAAGAGTCAGGGTGGGACACTATGCTATAGTAGTATGATATTCATCAAGGTGAGTTTTAAATAAGGGTTTTAAGTCCTATTAAATATTTTATTAGTAATTACACATGGTAGAACACAGGATATACCATAATGGTTGTTCTGTGAGGATGGTTATTGTTGCATATTTTTTTTTGTTTGAATTTCATAAGGGTGAGTTAGGAGTCATGTAAGGGTGTTGGGTAAGTAAAGGGAGGTCCTCCACATTAAATCCTACAGGGCCATACCAGAGGTGTAGGGTCCATATTTCTTTTATCCAATTAATTTGGATGTTTTCAAATCTCATAGTTATTGTATGAGGCCAAAATAAATTTTAGTGGTGTTTGTAAGATACCATATAAAAGTTGGGGAAATTTATATTTGAATGTATGTTCACCCCATGTATGTGTGATTCAATGATTATGTGGGATATATGTTTTTTAATAGAATGGGGTCTTTTTCATGTGTTTGTATGGTTCATGAGGATCATTTATGATGTAAATGAAAATAATGATGTAAATGGTCTTTGATTTTTGCATGAAAAAATACAACCATGAAGACTCACTTCATAAAAAAGTAATTCATTTCATAAATTAATTCATGTTTTGCTGGGTTGAGGTGATGTGTTTCTTAGATATAATTAATTCATTTGGAACTTTTAATGTCAATTACCAATTCATGTTGTTAATATAAGATTGGATGTGTGCCATTAAAACCCACAACCCCTCAGTTTTTGGTGAACACTATCTTTATATCCTAATCTTTAACTACCCGAACATTATTTCTCTAGGTGATTTGAAGCACCTTCATAGGTGATTAATCCTTGTATTCCTATTTTAGATCTATAGTAATATGAGGCCTATTCATTACTTATCTTGTTTGAGGAATATTAAATCCACTACTTATGGGATTTGTTGCTTTTAATTTATTTTATGTGCACCCATAATGTAATAACTGCTAATCTATTTGGGTGATGGGGGAATTAAACATAATAAAGAATAAATCATATTAATAAATGAAATGGATTCTGGTAATAGTGATCATATTTTTTTCGTAATGATAAATGTTTTCCAATTGATTTACTAGATAACATTTTATATTTTTTTATTCTTATCTTCTTGTCTGTTATTATTGGGTATAACATGTCAATAAAGTAAATATGGTTAAAGAACGTAAAATAAGAAATTGTATGTTGCATAATAAATTTAATCAGGAATTATTATTGATTCTATTTATTCTTATAATTAAATTTTAATTAAAATATTCTTAATTAATATTTAAATAATCTTATTACTTCGTATTTTAAGAGGATTATCTAAATAACATGTTTTTGGAGTGGTTATTGTTAATAATTATAAAGAGGCATTGTAATGGGAGCTGTTTCCCATTATGTTCAGTAATAATAAAATATTTTCTAGAGGATATGATTAAATAAATTATAGATTATAAAATAATATTTCATAGGTTACTCATATTTATTACATGTATTAAATAAATTTGTTAATTCAATATAAAATAAAATCGAGCTTTCTAATAAAAATAAACATTTGGGAACATGAGAGTAGATTTGTATGTAACAGTTGGATGTGATTGTTTCCTAGTGTAGATGCCCTATTAACTATATTTGGTAACTGTTTTATTCCATATTCACAATGAATGTGATACATAGCATGAAATGTGATTTAATCCTAGAATGGTTGTTTATTGGTGAGATATTGGTGGGGAGGCTTGAGTGTGTAGAAAAAGATAATTCCAATGATAGTAAGATGTATAGTGATATGAATATTGGTGTCAATGATGACACTAATATTGATGGAATTTGTTGTATATGGGAATTATAATTTTTTTACTAGAAGATATGATTATTTATGTTTATTTTCTTTCTAAGGTATAGATAGATTAGTTAATTTTTCCTACTTTCCTTCCACCATTACTTGAGGAATCTGGTTTTGATTCATTATGAATATAAATTTTTGTAGCATAGGTTGTTTACAAGAGTACCTGAAATTATAGAATGATCATGATTAATAAATTTTTAAACACATGGTGTCGGTTCTTAGGGAAATAAATGTTTATAATGTTATGGAAAATTTAAATCTCTTGGTTTAGGCTTGATGGTCATGGAAATCCATTAAGGAAAATGAAATGTAAAATAGATCAATTTTAATTAATGGAAAAAGAGTTATTTAATATTATGTGAATAGTTAAATTAATAGATCTAATTCCAATATGGTATTCATAATTTTTTTGTGATTATAGTATATCATGTTCATAGTGGTGAATGTAAGGTTTTTGAGAGATGATTGCTAAAGTTTCACAAAAGTCTAGGATAATTCCAATAGTGTGGTTGATATCAATATTATATGATATTTGATTTTTTATATCATATAACCCCCCCTTTGGTAGGGAGGATGAAAAAAATTTGACATTGGGAGAGTGTATTTTCCCAAACATATAGGCTGGCAAGGGAAGGATGGTTTCCTACCACCTATGGCCTTACTCTTTTATCCTCATAGTATTATGGGCTTGTATCAATGATGGATATCATTTACCATATATGTATATAGAGGTATTTGTTTCTTTCTGGTTATTTCACACAAATTTAACTCTAGATAATGTATCATAATTATTATAATATGTATCATGTGTTTGGGATGTGATATTTTGTGGTACATTACTCAATGTATGGTTTGTGAGGATTGGTGGTCAATACTAATTGTCTAATACATGACATAAATTTCATGGTGGATCCTAGAATCTACATTGTAAGTGACTAGGTATATTTAATGGGATAATGAGATGATGTGATGTATGAGATTCATGTTGTGATACATTATCCTAAGTGTCTTTGGGATGGATTTTTTGAGAGGGATATAATAGGATATGTGAGATTGGGGCATATTAAAAAACAAATAGTGAAGATGTATCAGGGTACCGTATTTTGTGACTATAGTATAAGATCACTTATATGAATTACATGGTGTGATATATCCATTGTGGGTCTAAAAACGAGTATACTAATTTTGGTGAGGAGTTATTATAACTTTTTTAGTGTCATTTTTAATGTTTTTGTTCTCTTTTTCCCAACGGGCTCCTCGGAGGATCCTTCTATGTGTACTTATTATTTTAACCCTACATATATATATAAAATTTTCATTCAAGACATAAAAAGTATGTTTTATATCAAGTTTGATATTATTTGTTTGTGGTTTTTCGGGAGTTTTATTAATTTTACGGCCACTGATGATTTTATACTTATATACTTATAGTTCATTTTATGTTGTATTCGTTTTGTATATCATTTTGAATAATTCAAGTGGTATAATTAATTCCATTTATATTGAGTTGTATTTGTTTTTTGTTCTTTCCTTGTCTCTCATTTCTTATCTTTTCATATATGTAAATACCACCAATTTTTTGGTATGTTATACCCTTAGTACTTGTTTCCTAATCATGTCCTTTAGTAGGTGGGATATGGATGTCGTTATATTTTTTATATCATTATCATCAAAATAGGGGGTGCCTTTGGGGGGAGGGGGTTGTGACATAGTGGTATCGAATGTTCAGGTTGATGGATATGATGATCCTTATAGGTAGACACAGGCATGGGATACATGGTATGGTTGAGTAACAGTTACAAATAAATATATAAATCAATGTAAACCAGGGAGACTAATCATGAAAAGGGTATTTATGTCCTACCATGATATGATTCATTGATTTTTATGTTTACTAATCCAACCAATTGAATTGATACTTGTTTCATTGTAGAGACCTTGTAAGGGATAATGCATCCTTATTTTTTGTTTCTGCATTGGGAATGGGTAGACCGTGGGATTTGGTTTGACTTTAAGTAAAATAATTATTTAATATTTTATACCACATACTATAGGTTTTAAAGTCTCTCTTAGTTTTATTTTATGAATATGTAGGACTAGTTTGACGTCCCCATCAAATGTGCTCTTAGGAGGTATAATAGTACATTCAAATAGACCACCACAAAGTAAATGTTGATGATGATGAATCGTTGAGGAAAAAACTATAAGTGTTTCAAAACCATAGTTGATAGAAATATAATGGATTTATTTTATACTCAGTGATAAAATATAAGTTCGGGGAGGTGGAGGAAACCATCATTTTGATCCATTATAATAAGGATAGAATTTCTCTAGAAGTGATGATACTTTGAGGATAGATGTTTTATTATTGGATGTTATTCCCCATAGATCATGAGTAGTCGAGGTCTCAGGGGAGATGATCTGGGACTCGGTTTAATAAGTGTTACATTCATTAACTATAATTGTTTCTACTCACCAGTAGATTATTATCATTCAATAAAGTTGTTCCTGTTTGTGGGAGATCAAGATATATTTCCCTACCCTTCCTCATTTTTCATCAGACATGTTACCAGATGAATATGATAGGGTGAGGCATTTCAAGAAGGCCTTATGTCCAAATATCCAATGGAAGGACACCCAATTGATTTTAATAACATATCTTGATGTACTGTAAATTGAAGAGGTTTTTTGGAGGAAATTTTCATGAACTATATATTCATGAGAGGGTATTCAACGGGGCACATCATGTAATTTATATGTGGTATGAGGTTCAAATTTATTTGAATGAAGATATTTTAGATAGTTGAGGGTCCGTCCCATACCTCATGATCACATTTCTGTAGGGGTGGTGGGACACAGTCCTTCACTAAGGTACTGAATAGATGGGTTTTATGGTGTCTAAGATCATTAGTAGTGAGAGTGCATGAAATATTTGAGTAGGTAGAAGGTAGTAGGTTTTCTACATTAGGATCCACCACTGAGTGAATTTCATTCAAGTTATTATAAATATGATTATATATATTTGTATTAGAAGGGAGGATTTGGGGAAGGTAGGGGACCACCTCAAGATTATCGTCTTTATCAGAGATAAGTACATGAGCATGTAGGTCCTCATCATCTAGGTGGTCTCATAAAAGTTTAAGGTAAGACGAATTCCCTAGTGTTTCTAATATATGGAGACCTAGATTACCTTCAAGGCACCATTTTCTTATAATATACTTTTTTTATTTCTTTTTCTCATTCATGAACTATACACTTCTTTAAATTTCCTTTCATACTATGTGATTGGGATTATGAGGTAGAGAGTCTACTAGTTTCATTTTCAATGACTATGATAGTCGAAGGTCAAGATTATGTATATAATTTATGTGGAGAATATGAGGTAGTGTTGATAGAACACCACTAAGGGGGATAATTCCTATATTTATGGATTCAACAATATGACATTATAGTTGGTATGGCCTAGATGTATTTGGTGAAACATATTATTGATTTTTAAGGTCGAATATTGTGTTATATAACATTAAAAGAGAGTCATCTATGTTTGTTGGTGTGAGATACCATCATATGTGTCAGATGCATTACCCATCATTGAGTTACAGAATGGATGGGATGATACTGAGTTAATTGAACATTAAAATGATGATGTTTACCAGGTTAGTGGAATAATAAGTTGATATTTTGCTATGGAGTATGTGGATTTACTCCCTCAATGCGATATCTTGTATGGGACATGTCCATATAAAAAATATCATCCAATCATGATGACTCTATATAGGATTAAGTGTTTTGAGTTGTGAGGTCAATGTGAATAGATCAATGGAAAGTTATAGAGAGGATGTTCATGAACATATATTTCAGCATGGAGTTTAATGGTTTTGGTAATGAATAAGAATGACGAAATTATTAATTTTTATATAAATTATCATATCATTAATCATGTGATAGTGAAGAAGTAATATCCTTTAATATGAATTATTGATTTATCCAACATGATGAAAGGAGCTATTTCGTTCTTGAAGATTGATTTGCGATGATGATTTCATAAAATGTGGGTAAAAGATGATGAAACTATAAAGTCCACATTTTAATGATTTAATATGAACTATGATTTCATTATGAAACTTTTTAGTGTGAATAATGATTTATCCATATTAATGGGTTTGGTGAATGCAATGTTTAGTGAATTATTGGATTGTTAATTTTTTTTACATCAAATACATCCTTTTGTACTCTAAATATAAAGTATAAAATTTAAACAAGATTCATTCCATTTTTTGAGTTCTTCATTCCATAATTGTCATAGTTTGGATTTTTCTTAGTCATACAGACTATTACTGGAAATTTGTATCTAATTTATGTCAAGTAGAAACTTAAATGATTCCCTTGAATTGAATTGTGTAAATTCTATTATAGACTGATTAGTGTTATGAAGCAATCAAGTACCAAAGTAAGATGTTTTTTAGTACTCCAACACTTCGACTTCCCGAAGATAGAGTTTTTTTGGGTTTTATCTATACCACTTTAGAACTCGGTTTCAGATATTTTATAATGTATTAAAGAAAAAATTTTATTTTATAATGTTTTCAATGAAATTTTGGCAATAGAACCTCATTGAAAATTGATACGTATCTTTTTCCAATCACATGTTGATTAGTTACATCTTCTCCCATGTGGGACCAATGATTTAATCCGAAAAATATGGTATTATTGTTGGATTATGACTTTTTGATTTCCTATAAACCATACGAGGGTAATGATATTGAATATTCACAATGAAGAAAGTAATATACTGATTCCATTCATATATCTGGAGATTCTGGAATATAAAAAGAAGTGATCTCAGACATTCATCACAATAAGGGAGAGTTTAGGGGAAAATGGTTTCTTTGTTAGATGAAACTATAGTTAAACATAGTGTATTTGGAGTAGGAGTCCCAACTATGGGATGTTGATGTGGCGGTATGGATAGATAGAGTTGTATTATCTGATTCCCATTATGGCTGTTCTGAGGATGAATAACACTAGTTTTTGTAAAATTGGATTATTTTCAACCATTTGAAATTGCAGGAGGTGGTTGTCAGTGAGTTACATAGATCACCATTAGTGTTATATTCTAGCATGATAATGATGTAATGATATATTAGAGGGAAATTTTGGTCTCTAGGTATTAAGAGTACATATTAATAGTTTTTTCCTTGATGTTTTCTATACCAGAAGTTGAAGGCATACAACTATTTCCATAGTGGTTCAATTTATCTATTTGATGTTCCTCAGTTGAAGTGGTAAGACATCATGATAGAATAATTTTTTACATAGATATCAAAGTGTTTTTTAGGTTACATGGGTGATAGTGTACAATATGATGAAATAAACCCACTTTTTAGAAATTAGGGAGTCAAGTTCAGAGAATGATTTGATAAGGAAGTACCATAATGAGGTTTTCAGACTCTATGGTGTCCCAAGGATGATCATATCTAATAATGACCTTAATTTTAACTCAAGGGTATCTAGAGGTCTCTAATATTATTTTATTCTCTCAAATATTCATTAACATTACTTTTATTTCATAGATGGATAGTCGGGTAGAGTGGATTGTCCAGATTATTGATCATATGTTAAATTCTTATGTACTGGATTTTCGAGGTTCTTGGATGAGGCACAAAACCATGGTCACTGTTTATTAAAACCACAATTTTCTATGAAAAATTATTGTGGAATCATTTTAATATTTCTATAGATGACCATTACATTCTAAATTATGCATGAATAGGTTTGAAGAGTTAATAATTCATAATAAAAATCCTGTGAAATACATTATAAATATAGTTCAAGTGATTCATGAGAGGAAAGATGTAGTGTATGATTGTTTCAAAATCCAATACCAATCATATTATGATATATATGGAGGACTAAAATAGATATCATGTGTTCCCAAAGGTTACTCTTCATGATTTTTAGAGATAGTTTAGTGTTAGGATTAATGATTCTTGTAATTTCCTAGTCCATTTAGGGGTTGTCTCATGTTAGATCTATGGAATATTAGATATCACTTCCCCCAAAATTGTGATGCATAAATGATGTATACCATGTGTCATAGGTCCACTGATATCATCATGACATGTTTCACATCATTTATGTGGGATAGATAATGTTTTTGATGATATGGCCTTTAAGGAGAAGCCTATAAAGATCCATGATCACCATGACATTGTGTTAAGTGAGAATGTTATTCCCTTTGATCATGTCATTTGGTGACATTGTGGTGTAGGGGACATTATTTGGGAACATGAGTTGTATATACATGCTTAATATAAAAAAAATTTATTTTTAATTCTTCATTAGTAGCAATGCTCTTTCATATTTTTTTACCTTTATCTGGGAATTGACAAGGTTTCCCCTTTCGATGTTTTTTGTGGTCGTACTCTTGGTTGAGTTGCATCTTCTAGGTGAGAGGGTTTTTGGGATAGTTTTGGGTGTTATTCATTTTTTCACATTACTCAACTAAGTGAGGTGGTTGAGGTCCTCAAAATTATAAGATTATTGAGAGATATTATGGTGACCGACACTTTTCATACATAGTTATTACATCTGAATAAAGAAATATTTATTTCATAATGATCCATTCAAGAATCATATTGGTTTAGCGCATTTGGAAACACAGATAAACAAACATATTTTTCCTGTATAAACAATTTCATATCCAAATATTTTCATCATAAAATTCACCCTTCTTAAATGAATCATACATAAAACATATCTCTTTAAACAATGGAAAATATTCATTTGAAAAGGGGAGTTAAAATGCATGGTAAGAGTAAAAAAGAGATATCAATGATCACATAATCATAATATTAATGTAATTATATGAGAACATGTGATTAAAAATTGAAAACTGTAAGTTGAATATCAATGATTTTTATATTATTTCATGGAAAATGTATGTCTGTTGATAGGACATAAATCATAATGGAGTCAAAGAGACGATCCATGAGAGCACAAAATTGGAATAAGAAAATGTTTTCTGAAATACATATAATAATAAAATATAAATTCCATTGTAGTTAAAGTTCATTTCCATGACTATCATAGGTGGAAGATTTCACTCACCAGACCATTATAGTAGGAATTATTCACTCACCTCATGATCATGGAGAACATTTTCCCCCACTTAACTAGATTCACTCACCATTCCAATCTTGTTTGTATCATGAGATATCCATATTTACTAAATGAATTTGTAGTAGATAAATGAACGTCCCATAAAATAACTAAAATCATATATTTTTATTCCATGTTTTCATAAAACATTTGTCATATCAGAACCCATGAAAATAAATGGGTTTTTTAATTATTTCATTATTGAATAACCCATGTAAAAGATATAGGTTAAATAAACATTTCATCACTTCATCATAACATATCCCATGTAAAAACAAGTGGTTTCATTAAAATAATTTCATTATAATCACTAAAAATTCATAGAAAAAATATGTTTGGTATTATTGGAAAATATCCCCCCTAAAGAGTTTGTATCATCAAAAGATGTCATCATTGATGGAAAATTATTTTGAAAGATCACTTCAAACAATAATTTTGGAATATAACCATTAAAAATTTATAAATAAAAATTTGTATTACATTAAATTATAAAAATATTTTGGAAATTAATTTCATATGGAATATAATTGAAAACTTATGTGTGAGGATTTGAAGAGAATACCTTATCGATATTTTATTTACCAATGAATTCAATATAGTTCACACCCAGTGTCAGTCTCTTGGTGGAATCTCACACAATACTGAATTTCTATTGTAAATATTAATATTTATCTAATATAAATCTTAATAATATAAATAAGTGAGTTTTAATGATGAAATAAATATTAAAATATATATACAGTGAAATGAAAATTAAAATGAAATCTTAAAATATGTTCTTGGACAAAAAATAATATCCTCCTAGAAGAACACATATAATAAACCATCAACCTATATTTATTTGTTTCAAATTTACATAATGAACATTCTCCTTTTTATATATATATGAATATTCACTCCTACCTATGGTTTTGAATATATAGTGTACTCAAATATCACCAAGAGACCACACATACACCACGTCAATCAAGGGAATGTATTGAAGATGTGAAAGTCATGTCTCTGATGGAAAGTGGAGACAAAAAGTTTCATTACTAACTATGTTCCCCCATGGACAAACCTGATGAAAATTAGAAACAATAAAAATAAATGTACAATGAATTGGGTTCATCACTATATTTATCATTTGGGAACTTCCTCGGGTAAGTTACCCATCATACCGAGTTTAAGAGATCACTTTAGAGAAGATTGGGGTGAAAAAAAAGATAAAAATATGAGAATCATTTAGAGAAAAAGGGTCAAATATATTCAAAATAAATAACACTATTACAAATTAAACAAACCCTTAAACTATAAAAAATGGCCACATCGAATTTCCAAAATTTGGATAATGAGTGGTGGTGAATTTTTATAAGAAAATGGGTGATATTTTGGCTCCCTAATCCCTCCTACAAAATATTAGATGTGATAGAACATTTTAGTTTTATAATATAAGTAACTAGTCTTCTGGAAAGTAGTTCTAAATTTCCTTTTTCATTTCAACAAAAAAATTTAGCTTCATCTCACTTATTAATAAAATGATTTCCCCATTAATTTAGTTACATTATTCTAGATGAATGTTTCTTAAATATGAACCTAATTTCGACTATCTAGTGACCACAGTAATGATGTATTATGTCTATAATCACTAATATTAGAGTGATCCATTGAATTATGTTTCAAATATAGTTTTAATCTCCTTAATATGAGGTGTGTAGTCCATGTTTTGTCTCAATTACTAAGGTGGGGTTGACACTATCATCCTGGAAACCTTTTCCACATGATTGGTCTCTTAGGTCCATTTAATGTTTGAATCAGATCCTGATCCAGAACGAAATTTTGATGTAACAAAATAAATGAATCCAAAGGAATGTTCAACCAAATATAATCAATATTTTAAATTTTATTATTGAATTAAAAAAGTGATTAAAATTTGTTAAAATTCTAGATTTAAGTAATTTTGACATTTTAGCCCAAAACAAACCATAAATCTAAAATTGATGAAAATAATCTCAAATTGATGAATCAGTATGGATTTAATAACAAAAACATATATATAAAAAGATGAAAATATTACCTCCTTAGAAAAAAGATAATAGAAGATTTAAAATATTTAGTTTCTTACGATGGAATCAAATACCATTCATGATGTAAACATTACGATAAATTATTCTTTATCATTTTTTTAAAAGTAAAAAAGAGAATTTCTTGTAAAATAAAAATAATATTATTTTTTATAAAATTAAATAAAACCTAAAACAATAGTAAAAATTAATTTAAATAATAATTATATAATATTAAAATATTTTTCTAAACATTTTTAGAAAACATGGGCATGATGGAAAATAGATTTTCGAATGAGGTGATGAATAAATACTGTTTTCCTTGTTAAATTATTTTCATATTTTTAAGTATATAAACTGGGAAAAATTATATAAAAAAATATTAATTTCCAGAAATAGAAATATTAAAAAAAATATTCATACGTTTATTATAAGGAAGACCATAATATTTCATCATCATACAATTCATCATAAAAAATATCAATATATAATGATATTATAACATAAAATCTTTACCACTTGGTAAATTTGGAACAAAAATACCAAATAAATAATTAACAAAATATCGATATTTCAATCATAGAGATTAATGAGAATATTCAAAAATTGAATTAATGTGATATTTATATACCAAACAAATTAAACATGAAGTGAATATGGAATATGTACCATAAAAATATATGGGAGACGAAAATACCTTACCATATGTATTGAATTTACTCACATTGTTTTGAACCTCCAATAAAATAATATTAGTTTATTTTAAATCTATTATAGATAAAATATCATATATTACCTACATAATATTATTTACTTTTAATATTTTTCACCTGTTTATTAGAAATTCCATGTTAATATCACAATTTGAGTATTAACTAATTAGTTTTTTATGTATATTTTACTTTCATTTTTTTGGAATTTTAGATTGATCTTGGTTTCATAACATACAAAATTTTCAAAATGATATAAATATCATATATATTCATTATATAATCATTTATAGTAGTCCATAAAAGTTAGTTATTGAAAATTAATTACACCATTTGTGGAAATGGTAAGCCATATCTCCATTTACATTCTATTGATGGATGGATAGAAATAATTGTAAATAATCATTGACCATTACACAATATTTTATGTATTATATATATAATATTTATTCATTTAATATATGAACATTTTTATCCATGTCAAAATATAAGGAAAAATGAATCACATCACTTTGTATTAGAGGTCATTTACACATATGAACGAGAATCATTTTTTTTTTCCAATAGATTGAAAGGTAAAATTATGGAAGTGTTATTATAATTCAAAAAGAATCATAATGTAATAAATATTATTTTTTATACTTTTAATATATCATTATATTGACCATTGAGAGGTGGTTACCGGGAATGATGTACATTGGTTTGTGAGGCGGTAGTCCACTAAAAATATGATCAACACTTTCTTTCCACTTATGATATTGGATTAGATGGATATGTGTTATTAAATTGATATAATGGCATCTAAATTTGTGTGATATTAAAAATTTATTATCTTATATTAATTTTATAAGAATTTAATGAAGTTAAAGTTGATATGAAATGATAATTCATGGTAAAGTGCTACATTTCTTCATCAGATAGGATCTTTTAGTTTGTACTTAATTCCATATTAGGATAAATTAATTGTAAAAATAATGCTTCAAGAAAATATGGTGAGAAATACAGAATGGATTTTGGTAGGGATTGTCTGATTCAAAGGTTTTTGGATGTTTTAATTGTGGAGTATTGGAGATTTCCTGTTATGAGTGGAGAATTGAACCAACATGGAAATTACTTGGAAATTTCCCAAAAAAATGAAAAATGATAAACTAATTAAGAAGATAATTATTAAAAAAAATTATAGTAAACTAATTTAAATACAAAAATGTTTAATTATATACATACAATAGGATTTAATTTTGTTTTATAACCAAATGTCCCTTTTTTTTAACCACTGAAAATACGGTTTTAACCTTTAACGCGATAGTTAATTTTTACTATATTACAATTTGTTATGGAAAAAAATAAGGTTAAATTTTTATATAATATTAATTGATACTACTGGATGTATGGAATAAATTTTTCTATATTCAAATCATATAAATGGTATAATTTAATTTAATAAAAACCCATATATATGACTAAAAATAGGTTTTATAAAGGAAATGTTTTCATATGTATTGAAAATTTTAAAAATTAGATTCAATAAAAAAATTATTCCAAATACCTAATTTGAAATAACAAATAATTTATATAAAAAAAATTACTTTTAAAACCATATTAATATTAATTATATCTTGTAAATTAAATAAAGAAAAATAAGGTTTACTATAAAAACATAATTTCTTATTATTCATCAAAAAAATTAATTATTGCATAATATAGAAAAATAATAACTCAATGAAAATTTTGAAACATAGATTTAGAAATTGAAGTTTAGTTTTTCTTTAAAAAAAATTAATAGAAGAAAAAATAATTTTACTATTTTTTAATGGAAGGAATGAATTTTTTTAGAAAAGGTATGTTTGATGTATATGAATTCTTTACTAAAAGTTAGGTAATTTTATATCAATATGTTTTCATTATATAAAACAAATATACATAATTTTCAAAAAATAATTATACTAATCATAAATAAATTTTTAATGAAAGTATAATTCACATTGAAAATGGGTTGGGATTTATGCTCCATGAATCAAACCGGGAAAAGTCATTTCAGGCATATGGTATTCAAAATCTGAATTAATTCAATGATGGATGGTTTTTGGTCACTTGTTTTTTATTTGGTAATAAAGCATGGGGAATTCAGAAAATTTAATGAATAACTTATTTAGGGAATATCCACTATGTAGTGCACCTATAAAATCCAAAAAAAAAATCAGTTTCTGTCAAACCATAACATTCTCTTCAAAACATCATGTGACCAAGGGAGATCTCTGTAGGTGTTATAATTCCGATTAAAAATGCTGGAATCCATTAATTCCCATGTTTTATCCATGGTTATCCAACATAATTTCTTTATATATTCTTTATATTTATTCATTTTTTAATCTAGTTTTGTCCATTTTTTAATAGCCAAGATATATAATTTTATCTCACTTGTAGTTACTGAGTTCTATTATTGGAGATCACATGATTTTGTCACAAAATTATTGGAGGGATGTAAAAAATAATATTTTTTAGGTGATCTGGATATGTATTGTCTTCTATTCTCATTTGAGAAATTTTTAAGCCTTTAGTTTTGGGATTCATTGATTCTCTTATATATTATGTAAACCCATACTACAATCATGCATTTTCTATTAGGTATATTGCAGAATTATCCTTAAAAATAATAAAATGGTTTATTAAAAGAAAAACAATATATAGTTTCACGGATCATATGTTTTTACCAAGATAAAAATGTTCCTATTTATTTTCAATATTGATTCTTATATATGTTTATTATTTTATGATTGTTTGTCATACTTTGGTTTACATTTAAATATATTTATGATGGTTAAAGAACATAATGCCGATAATTGTTTACAGGATAAAGAACATATAGTTCAATGTATATAGAATCCATTGATTCTTATAATTTTATCAAAATTAAATGATTCTTAATTAAATATTATATATATCATTCATCATTATGTTAATGGAATTTATTAAATAACTCGAGGTTGGAATACTCATTGGTGGTAATAATAATAATGATACATTTTAAGGGGAATTATTATTCTAATGTTAATAAAAAAAGAATATATTCTAGAGAAATTATTTAAATAAATAAAATTTTATAATAGATGATTCTTTATGATACATGTAGTAGTAACTTAAAATAAATAAATTAGTTAAATAAAGGTGGATTAAAAACTAGTTGTTTAGTGGAGAAATATTTTTGGGGTCATGAGAGCCTATTTGCATGTAATGGTTAGATGGATTTTGAGGGCTTAAAAACCATGTTGTAGTTATATTTCACTTTACCCCTTCACAGATAACTCTAACCACGAGCCTTGATATATATGATTTGTGAGTCAATGACGGCTATTGGTAGAGTATATCTGGGCATAGTGGGATGGGTATGGGGTAAAATTTCACATGTGTGTTAATAATATGCAGGGATATATACCTGATGGTTCCATGTATAAAACTAGGATTAATGGACTGGGTTATAGTTATTATTTTTCATTTATATGATTCAAGATGGGATGGTTGATTTTTATACTTTTTCCTATGGGCCTGATGGATTAGTTTCTTAATTTTTTTACTTTACTTTTACCATTCCATGAGGAAAATGGTTGGGCTATTCTATGAATATACTTTTTCATGTTATAATGATTTATAGAGGACATGGAATTATGAAATCATAATTTTTTATAATTTTTTATCCCCTGGGGATGGTGATTATTGAATGAAATTGGTTATAATATTATAGAAGAGTGAAATCTATTGGATTATTGCTAGAGTAATGAACATCCATTGAGGTAAATGAAATGTGAAATGGAAACATGTTAGTCAATGGATAATGTAATAATTGACATGAAATGAAATGCTAAAGAATAACTAAATAAATATGTGTCTTTAAATATTATTGTGTGCTTATAAGATATTTAGTTAATAGATGTTGAAATCAGGTGTCTAGAAAAATTTAGCTATTATTGATCACAATATTATGTAAATACCCGAATTATGGTTGAGAGAAATCTCATATCATATATTTTTTTTTGATTTCATGTGCTACCCACTAATGGCAGTTGTGATAAAAACGCCCATTGGACTCCAGGAGGGTGTTTCGCCATTATTTATGAAATATGGTTGACAAAATATATATCCCCACTCTCTTCCCCTAGTAAAACTATATGAAGCTATACACAGATGATATCATTCCACATATATGTGTGTGGTGGTTTGTAATGGCTTAACGTTATTACACACACACACAGATATATATATATATCTAGATATAATATTCGAAGGGTTATTATTGGTATGATATGTATGGGTTCTGATGGCTTTAGGTACACTACACTACCAATGGTCTATGATGGCCTGAGGTGCAATAATAAATGAATAATACCTGACCTATGAGATTTGGTGGATCCCAAAAACTATTAAATTTATCAATGGAGATGATTAATGTGATAATGAGATGATTTGATGCATGATAATCTTTTTTTGATACATTATCCTAGACTTCTTTATCATAGTTTCAATCAGAGAGAGATGGAATAGGAAATTTGATTTTGGGGTAGAGTTGAATACCATTTTGTAAATAATAGTGGGTTTCCCTTGTTTTGATACTATAATATATGCTAAATTTTATGCATTATCTAATGTGAGATAGCCATAGTGAGGCTATTAATGACGTATAGATTTTTAGGTGATGAGTTACTCTCACATGTTGTTTAATGGGATTTAGTATACATTATTTATAATTTGTATGATAATATTAGTGGGGGATCTTATGGAGTACAAAAACATGTATTTCCTTTTTTGTTGTATTATATTTTTATGAAATTGCATTCAAATTATTTTGATATTTATTTACATTTTTATTGAGAAGAATTTTTTTTCTTTCATGTCATATCAATAATTCATCATATTCCCTCAATGGATAATGCCTACCATTTGTATTGATTTTATACCATTGGTACCTATCACTATCCTCTGGCCCCATAGATGTGGGCATCGAGCATCATTATCTCCCTTATCTAATTTCTACCCATGAGGGGTACCAATGTGGGAAGGGGTTATGATAGTAGTGTCCTAGGTGTTTTAGGTCTTTAGTTATTTCTTATGAAGGTTCAATATGATATAGGTGGGAGGATAGATCATGGATGTTTTAGGAAGGAAGAATCCATTAATTATCATGAGGGGACAAGTTGTAGTGTCATGGGGTGATGGTTTGAGACAAATCTTTAAATTTCAGGCTACCTCAACCATAGTCTCATGATCTGGCTATAGTAGGGACCCTCCATGTAGTATTACAAAATAGTGGATAAGATGAGGACACAACCCCTGTTAAGCGTTTTTTAGAAATATCTTGTGTATCAAATTCAACCATTTGAAATTAAGTGTGTCTCACCATCTATTTTATCTAATTTGATCGACTAATACTAGGTTCATAAAGTGGCAGATCAACCTCCATTGTCCATTATTCTCAATCTCCTCCCACTTATTTCCAAGTGGAAATCTAAATATAAATCCCTCAAAATAATTTGACATTTTTCTATATCACCCATCCTTTTCTCCATGTGTTTTCCCTTCCAGTGAACCATAGAGGAATCTATAGTTATATATAATGATTACGATGTTTTATAATGGGGTGGGTTGATTGTTGTTATGGTTCTCTCATGATCTCTCATTTTTTTATTTATCAATTCTCCATAAAATATGTATGATTTCAACACTATTTTAATTAAAATAGTACTGGTATTTTTTATTCCTCCTTAAATTGATATTCTATTAGGTTATTAGTAATTTTAAATTTTCATTGTACAATAGATACATTGTGTGATTGTTTTAAGTTGGTTATAAATTATTTTAAGAAGATCTATCCCTTTTCACAGAAATCATTATAAGGTCTTCATGTTTTTAAAATATATTCGAAATTCCATGTTAATTTGAATGATGTTTTATTAGATTGTTTTTATTGAGAATAGGTAACTAAAGGTTGTTCGAACCTATTTATTTCATGGAATAAATTAAAGATATTGTTCTATATTTTATGTGTTTTATATGAATATAAAAAAGGATTTGATCATTTAAAATTATTTAATTTTTATTTTTGAAATTTATTGGTTAATGATGATGTATATATGAATTTATATGGTTATAAAGGACTCAAAATCATGATTCAATTTTTTAGGAATGCAAATTTGGGAATAGTAAAATGGATTTCAAGCTTAGTAGGTGTGTATTTCATTGTTGGTCCCCCCTCATTGGACTACATTATGACCATGGAATGTTAAATTACATTATATTATGACACATGACATCTTTGGGGTTTTTTATGATGTAATTATAGGAAAGTTATATTTAATTTATAATATTTTAAATGATTTTATGGATTTATTGAGTGAAAACAATTTATTACCTCTTTCATGGGAACACCCATAACTGGGAAATAGGTCTTGAATTGTGCAATAATAGATAGTTACACTTGATTTGTATCCCCTATAGTTTATGAAATAACTAGACATGGTGTTCGCTCGACGATTATTGGGGAATTCCAGTGAGGTGGATTGTTTTTTGTTGTAGCAAAATAGCCTAGAAGGTTTTCCCATGTATTGGTAATGACTAGGACTAGTCTCACTTCTAGACCATGTGGGTTTCAAATTATACTAGATTATTCCATATGAGACTCATATTTTTTTTCTCCATTCTTGATTGAAATCTATGGAACCATGTCTTATGAATGATTGTTTTATATAATTTCTAATAGAGTGCCTTATTGTTTTTATTATTATCTCAACTTATTAGAACAATTGGTTAACTATAATTGATGTGATTTTTGAAATGTGGGTTTCTATAAGTGATTATTAAATGTTTATTTTAAAGGATTGTTTTGGTAAAAGAGTTTTATGATCATGAAATGTTTTCAATGTGATTTTTTTTATTTAAAAGTGAAGGAAATATATGTTTCAGAAATTGATTTTCATTTTATATTTTATATTGTTGAGGTGAAAAAATTTAGAACTATTTAACAAAATTAATTTCAAACATGGATAAATGAAATTTACTTTTTAAAAAATTTCTCGATGAGATGAAACTTGTCTTGTTATCACTAAAACCATAAATAAAACATTAGTTATATACATCTCTCATGGTTTTTTGGTTCATCTAAATTTCCCACTATTTGTATTTTTAGTGGTCCTTATATGATTTGAGAGTGACCAATGGGTCACATGGAGATGGTAAATATGGTTTAGTTTTTGTTTTTATCTTGGGATGCTCATGTATTGTTATTGAAAACTTAAATTATGTTTGGTTTTTATTATTTATGTGTAGATAATTTTTATATATATTTTATTTATGAGAAAATTTATATCATTTATTTTTTTATTATATTCTCTTGTAATTAATTGTTGTCATTTTTATGGGAGTGGATATGTAATATATTGGTGGTTCATGCCATATTTTTGTCATCAAACTTTTATGTGATCATTTGAATTAATGGGATGAAATCATTCATAATGGTTATGTTGTGATGCACTAGAATTGTTTTATAACATTTAATGATCAGTAACAGGTGGAATGTATGTTTCAAGAAGGATCAGGTTCCTTGTTCAAGGGTGAGTTGTGGTGGTTCATAAGAAAATGAAATCGGAGCCCTGTTATGATATTTTTGTGTGTTCCTAGGATAAAATGTGAATATTATTAATATAGGGACTCTGGTTGATGGTACTATACTATTATTATCTTTTATCTCATCACACCAAACCTTGAGTTTCCAAGGGTAGATAGTAATTGAGTTTTCATATTATTTTATATTTGATCATCTGTAGTTTATTTTTACATAATGTAATGTAATGTAATGTTTATCCTCATTAGAATGGTATGTGTTTCATTTGGTATCACCATTTGTTTTTTGGTATAGAAAATGAAAGAATAAATGGTGTACTACTGTCTTGCATGGACTGAAATACAGTGTACTAACCAATAGCTTATGCTTGGAAATGTTTCTAGAACTTTTGGGTGATTAGAACAATGAATTTCAATAACGAATAAATTTAATGAATGGTTATTTATCTTGACTATATCTATTATTTAAATCTACAAATTCATGGTTTGTTTTGAGTTCTAGAAAACATCATAAGGATCAATGTGTGAGTTATAGTATGATGATATTTTTGTATTGGGTTTTCATTAAAGATGGTAGTGAACACATTCATATGGGGATGCTATGTGGTATGATTTTTGGGTCAACTTTTTTCGTTAAAATTGATTTCATATGGAATTAGAGCAAAGAATATTATTAGTAAAATCGATTTATTTTTCTAAAAATGGTTCATAAGTGGTTGATTTTATTATGAAATCTAGAAAATTAATATTTTTAAAAACATTTTTATAAATTACATTTTATGTCTTTTAATTGTAAAATATGTTTTTAATGGGGACTAATTTTTAATGTTCTGGTTGTTTGTTTAATATGTATATTTTTAGTTGTTTTCATATAGATTTTATTGTTTTCATGGTTTTTGACCGATGGTGGGAGTTTAAATGGATGATGGATTTAAAATAATTTTATAATGTGGATATTCATGAGAATGAATTTTTATAAAAGGTTTTTTATTATTAAATAATGTAAAATTATGTTTCAAAAAAATTTAGTTTTATTTAATGTTAAAGTGAGATTTAATATTTTAACTGGTAGTTGTATTTTTGAAATATGATTTTTTATAGGAAAATGGTAGTTGATGAATAAATTATATGAGTTCATTTTTTGAGGGAAAAATTATAACATTTTTATTCATTCGAGTTTTTGGGAGTTCGTTTGGTTCCTGTGGGAATTTATGGTATGATTTGGGAAGCATGGATATTTCGATTTCATGTTTCGTTTTATATATGGGATGTTTATTAGGGAGTGTTTAGATAAATTTTGAATACTTTATCATTGGCATGACTTTAATGGTAGTTCTCCTCATCATTCATTATTTATTTCTATACATATATTCTTCATATGACTAATATGTCAAGAATTATACAATTCCATATAATTTTCATTTCTTTCTTGCATGAGACGTGTTTCATGTTCCTTGAGTTATCTATCTGTTATGAAAATAACGTTTCTACTGGAAATGGGAGACAAGATAATGGGTCATTATTTCATTTTAATGAACCCTAACTATATTTTTACAAATAGTATGATGATTACACCTTAATTGACCAATTATAAAATGTTTGATTTCTATAACCAAGGTTACATAGACTAGAATGTCCGTTGATTGGAAATACATAAATTTAATTTGTAATTTAAAGTGTTCAAATGCCTATGTAAATTTTTAATAATGATTAATTTATTCGAAAAAACATATACTAACTATTAAATTCTGTTATAGAATGTAGTGTTCTGGATAGATTTAGGTTAACTACCAATCAAAATGTCTAAAGAATTAAATTTTATAAATTGGGAATGGAACTTCGGTTAAAATATCTATATTGTAAATATAATAATTGATAAATATTAAAATCTAATGCGGTTTCAATTAAATGGGGAGTACAATTGAATAAAAATGGTGTTTTAATCTATAACCTGAAATTAAAAGTCCATATACTAGGATCTTTGTAGTAAAAAAATTGATTGGCCTAGATATGACCTTAATAGTGAGTAGTTGGAAGTTTTTCTTACACTATTTATAATAATTCCTTTTCAACAGAACTTCAATTATGAGCAGGAAGTGGGGTGTGATTTTTTGTGGGACATATTTTACCTTTCATATTCAATTATGTGATATCTTATTGTTTATCATAATCCTATATGAGGATTGTTCCTAGAATGTTTAGATATATTCCACCACAAAATATTCATATCTTGCACCAAGGGGGTAGTGACAACCATGATATGGAGGCAATGAGCCCAGAAAAACTATTTTTAACTCAATTTTTTCACACTTTAAACCTCCTGAAATTTAAGATATGGGTGATGATTCCATGTTTAAAGGGGAATTTCTATGGCTTATGCATACTATACAGTGAGATTCGTCTCCTACACCTTCTTTGGGAGAGTGTACACCGGAGTTCCGTAGCAGCATCTACCTACTTGTTTTTGGGATGGTGGCCACCATGGTGTAATTTTATGTCTTAATTCTATCTTTCATATCTTCCAATATTTTTAGAAAACAACTAATAGAATAGTGAATCTCGCTACATATATGCTTTAGGGTTCCTCCAAATATTGGTGGGATTTTTTGAACTAAGAAATTCACTATCTAGAAGTGATTTAGATGTATTTAGAATCTATCATCAATGAGTATTTCTTCTATAATATCCTGAGGGGTGAATTTTCCAATGATTTCATGGGATTTCAGAAGCATTATGTGTTTATTATGGACTACTCAACTCATTTTACATAGAACCATTTCCTTATAACTATATATACTACTGATGAGGCTATGAAAAGTGAGACATTTTTATGATGGCATCCGACATCGTATTCATTCAAATTTTCTTTTTTTCCTGTTGTCTAGCATATCAGAACTTGAAAAAAAGTTCTTATTACTTAGCGTAACCTAAGTGAAGGTGGAGGTATATATATGAACATAGAATATTTTTGACAAAGTACTATATTATACGGTGGCATGAAGCATCACTTTGATACCGTTCATGAGGTAAATTCATATTAGTGTGAAACTATTAGAAGAACTTTGTATGTAATTAGTGTGGGATGTGAGGGAATGTGAATCCTCAGAGAAAGAATACCTCAATTGAGTGTCGATCCTATAGAAGTATTTTCAATATACAATGTTTTTGTAGAATCTTCTGTCTAGTTCCTAGTGAGAGAGGATTAATATCTACACCAGGTCCATGATTTGTATAAGTAGCTCTGCACTAGGTAGGGAGATAGGGTGAAACATGCTGATCCGGATGAGGGGGCGGTGATAGCATTGGGCGATGGACATCAGTTTCATTGTGCTTGCATATTTATTTTACTGAAGGAAGCCATTATGTGTATCAAGGATGTGGAATGAGCTAGGTTTATGTAAGTCAACATGTCTTGGGGAAGCAAAGTCTCAAACCATATACTATTCAAGGTATTATTTTATTATCATCTACATTGATATCATCTTTGTTTGATATATGATCTTTGAATTCATTTATCTAAATGGATATTATGGAAATCCTCACACTATAGATTCATAATTTCTGTAAGGTGATGATTCGTGAAACCCATTTTGGTATATGTTATGAGAGTGAATTCCAATGTATCGAGTCCCCCATTGACATATGCAATTATCATTTCTTGTGTAACTTCTTCATCCTTGATATGTTTTGATTCAAAATTCATAACGAGAGGTATTAGTTAATTACATATAATGAATATGAGGATTTCTATTGTTGGAGGGTGTCATTTACATCACTAGAGTGTCAAACGTATATTTATAAGGGAATGTGATATGTCTTTGATGTTAGAGAAAGACTATAGAATCAATGTCTTTGTTGTTTCACAGACAATATTTCTAGCCAATATATAGATGAACAAGGAAAACATCAGGAGGAAACACATCCTATTGTAGATCTTTTTTGGGAAGTTTTTCTTGATTTTTTAGGTTTACCTTCCAAGTGATTGGTGGAGTTCCCTATGGATCAGGTTATAGGATTTTTATACAATGTCAATTAATCCATTTAGGATGGCCACTATAGAGTTGTAAGATCTCAAGAGATAACCACATGATTTAGAAGCTAAGGGTTTTATATGGTATAATAATTTTCAATGGGGTTTACTGGTGATTTTTTATTAAAAGGAATATGGAACCATCATGTTTTTTTTCTGGAATAATAGAAGAAAAGTTATCTTTTTATAAATAACTATTATTCTTTTCCTCTTATATATGACCAATTTTATCAGTTATGGGAAAATTGGGTTTTCTCAAATATTCATTTGAGGTTAGTCTATCAATATATTCATGTTACATCATCATATGTACCATATAAAACATTCCATAGTATATTTTTCTTGTAGGATTATCCGGTTGTGCCATTAAATCTCAACAATTCACCAGCCATTTTCATGTCACTAGAGAATTGGGGTTTCCAAAAAATTTTGGAATCTCTTATGGCAGTATTTATGATGCCATCATGATGTATTCTCATACTCAACCAGAATATTCCAAACTAGATTATATCCTACTGAATAAATAGATATATCACAAAATGTATTCTAATATCATTAAATTCACCCATTTATAGATAAGGTGAACTTCAAAGGTCATATTATATTAGATGAAGGAGTATCAGTAGACCTAGATAAGGAGAGAGCTATAGTTACTAAGGAGTATCCTAAGATTATTTATGACATAGGATGTTTATATAGACTATATTTTCATGAAAAATGATTTATACATGTATTTTAATGTTTAGAATCAACTCTCCTAGGATTGACTATAATTTTTGTAAATTATTATGATCTAAAGCCTCTGAGATATCCTTTCATGAGATAAAAGAAATTTTATATTTAGAACTGATCCAGATTCTTCTAGATCGTAGAAGAATATATACAGTCTGTTAACATGCATCTGATGTTGGTCGTAGAGAATTTTTGATATGGGAAGACCGATTCATTTGATACATATCTTGATATTTGTGGCCACATGAGAAGAACTACCTAACACATGATATCGAGTTAGAAGATGTTGTTCAAGCATTGTATTATTGGAGGCATTATATATTAGGGGAGAATTTTGTAGTGCTTACACACCAGAAATGACTTAGGTATATTATCACATTGCATAACTAGAATCATAGACAAATAATGTGGGTTGATTACAAAAATACCTTCAATTATGATCTATCCTATATGCCTAAGAATGGCAACGTAATATAATATGTGCTGATTTGAAGGACTCAGACATTGATTTCATGGTAAATAATTATCATGTGAATACTTATTAACATATTTTATGAGATGTATTTAGAGGTTCTGGACTATCATGGACATGTTTTACATGCTTCATTATAAGTGAAATCTTCCCTAATAGAGAGAGTGAATATGAGATTTTAGTTAGACCCCAAAGTCTTAGTATTATAGGACAGTGTTTCTGCAATGATCATATATTGGGATGGATTTTGGATGCATATGATATCTTACACATCCATGGAAATTTCTGGGTTCTTATCCATACATGTGAGGAGTTGATGTGAGATTTTCATGATCCCCCTTGATAAGTACTTCCTATTCATACAAATATTTTTTAGGATCTACATCTCTTGTATTGGTGTCCTTGTATTGAGATAGATTATTTTGTTACTGTAGGTTACTCATGTTAGTTGGTGAAGGAAGAACACCAACACCCAGTAGTTATTTTATAGATGATTCTCATTCCATCTTAAAAATGGGATGATTTCATGATTTATTTTATGATTTCATTACCTAGATCCCATCGAGGAAGTGATGAGGTATGGGTTATCATTGATAGGCTCATGAAGTTCTATCACTTCTTACCTAATATAAAATATTTTTAAGGGATGAGCATTAGAAACTATATTCCTATGATATTATGTGCCTACACGGGGTCTCTTATATTATAATTTTTAGTAGGGGTTCTTTTTTCACATAGATGTTCTAGTAGTGGTTACAAAATGCTTTGGGTAAATGTGTTTTTTTAGCAAAACCATTCAACCCCAAATGTATTGTCAGTCATAATAGATGATAAAAACTTTAGATGAATGTATCCAAGAAATTTTCCATGACTTCAATGGTTTTTAGGGAAAAATATACCACTTTTCAAGTTGTCGTTTCATAATAGATTTAAGTTGATGATACATATGGTTCCCTATGAGACCTTATATGGTAAGCCATGTCGTTCACCCATTAGCTAGTAAGAGAAAGGTGATCAAGCACTACATCGACCTCATCTCATTTAGGAGACTTCAATGCAGGTTCAATTGAAAAGGTATTGGATTTATATAGATCATTCTAATAATAATTCATATTATAATCTCCATCCTCGACCACTACAGTTTTAGTTCTAGGATCATGTATTCATGCATGTATCTACATGACTAGGGCTTCAATAGATTATATGACAAGGGAATAATTTTCATAAGTTAATTTTTCTTTTATAGGTAGTGGAGAGTGTTAGGCCGATAGCCTAACTGTTGAAGTTACATAGGTGGTATTAAGCTATGCCCGCCATCTTCCTTGTTTCTCCACTATTCTTTTAATATTCATATGCATATCATATCTTTCATCCTAGTGATGTTGAGATGGATGAAGATGCATCCTTTGGGGAGAATCCTACACATATCATAGGCCGGAGCATGAATGTTCGCTAATGCTAGTCATTCCATATATTATGGGTTCTATGGAAGCATGGACACATACAAGATGATACATTAGAGTGATAGGGTGACATACAAGCTCTGTGGATAGAATTATTTTCATATTTGTTTAACACCCTAGGAAGGGAAACTCTAGGATGGGGGGGGTGAGTTGCATTATGTTGGATTATTGTAAGATTATGAATGTTATACGTGGTGAAACCAACCTTAATTTTACTTATAATAATATATTTTGTATCTTTAAATGTTCATAATCACATACGAAATGGGTTGGAAGTGTTTAAAAAAATTTTAGGGATTGGGGCTCTAAATAACTATAAAACTAGTGGGTCACATAGATAGTTCATAGTTAGTGATAACTATTACACTTAAACCATGTGTCCCTATATGGGTACCACATGGATTTTCATAGACATTTCATGGTGATCAATGGCCATGCAGTGGTGAGGAAGAAGGTGAACATGTGATGCAAACATTTTTTCCAACCATTTGTTACAGTCCATGTGAGGTGTACACTCTAGGAAATGGGGTACACATTTTTGGTACATGGTTTTTCTAGTCACACTCTCAAATTATGAGAGCACTTAAAAGGGTATATTTTATAATTCCCCTCTCATTTAAGAAATCAAACCTATTTCTTCCTCTCTACACAAAAAATAGCATCCTTCTTACGTTGACATCCCCTAAAGAACAAATTATGATTTTTTATGGTTCTTTCATCCATTATCAGATTCAATATTATTTTATCAAATTGGATCACAACTAGAATACTTTAAAATCCTTTAGCATGCTTTTTTTTTCTTAATCCTATTAAGGGAGTTTCTTTGGGGCAAGATCTTATGCCTTATTTGAAGGTTGTTCATCTATTTATTTATTTCTATTATGTTCTATAAAAAAATCATTGGTTGATACTGTATGAGTATTCTTCTACATGATTAATGTAGGTGGTCTATATATTTTCACTAATTTATAGTAAATATTTGATTACAACTTTTGTTATGCACTCTATACTCATCATTCAGTGGTTCTAATATAAAGGATAGAAGTTAAGTAATAATTTTATCTAAATTGGTTCTCCATTATATCACAAAATCATGGTTAGAGGATGTGGCGCCCCAGGTTTTATGAACTGGTTTAAGTAAGAAGTGTTATGCATTTAATGATGTCTCTTGTATTATTCGTTTTGCTAATAAGGAATTAGAGATAAAATAAAACATGGAGAATAAGGTAAACTGATATATATTAAAACATTACTTTACAACGAGACCCAACTAGTCGAAAATACCATTCACAAGACCTAACACAGCCACATCAAGACTACTAAGAACCACAACTCGAGCAATCGGATAATCCTCATCTTCAGAGTCCATCAGCGTGAAAAGTATAACAGCCAGGGCCACGACACACTTGCTCAATGCCAATGGTATGAGGAGAGCCATCCTTCCGGTTCAAGTGTTCTGTTTTTAAGAAGTACCCCACACCCCTATATTTATAATAGTTCTTTGAGTTATGACCGTTATATTTATATATCTGTTGGGTTTTCAAAACGACCGTTGTGTTTCCATTAATAAAGTTTACTTTAAAAGAGAACTCGGTGTTTATTCCCTCATAAATTTATGACATTCTTTCATAAAAGATTCTTCGTTTTAAAACAAAAAGAGTATTCTTAGAAGTAAATCTCCTTGTTTTTTTTACAAAATCCCGATGAATACCTAGGTAGTTGAAAACTTGGTATTCTTTTTATGGAAAATATGTTTTGAGGGAATTCGTAATAATTATATCTTTTGATCTCAGAAATTATGTAATTTTTGGGAAACTATTGGTCTTTAAATGATTTTTATAAAACAAATAGTAGATTATTTTAAAAAAATCCTAATGATTATGATAGTATTATACAAAAAATTATATCTTTTAAAGATTTATACCAAGACTTAAAATATTTTATCTAAACTAGAAAGTGGTTTTCAGATTTTAAATTAAAATTGTTTGTTTTTATTCAATTTCTACAAATTATTTATATTTCAACCTATTTTTAGCTAATTATATAATAGAACTAATTTTTTTTTAAAAAAATGGTGTGGGACCCGGCCAAGCCAAGGGAATCCCTTATGGGACAAGATCTCCAAGGCCATGGACGAGACCCCCTAGGGATCTGAGGTGCCGCCATCGGGCTGCCCAGGTGTGTGGTGAAACAGACCCGAGAGGCTAGGGGCCGAGCATAGGTTACCCATGTCGCGCGTGGGCCCGTGTATAAAGTCGCGGCTCGCATTGCATAAGGTTGGGCCAAGGCCCGCGGGGGACCCGTGTGTAAGGCCCCGTGTGCGTGTGTGTTCGTGCTATTACACTGGTCACCGAACACTCTGATATTTATACCGCGCCTCAAAATCATTCCGTTTCGATGTGGGACGCGCTCCGCGCGAGCAGGACCGTCCGATCATAGTCCGCGTCGATCTCAACCGTCCAGCTTGTTTTTAACCACGCGACCTCCCCCACGCCTCCATGATCCATCCGATCTCTTCGGAGATTTAATCGCGGCCCTCCATCTCTTTAAATCATTTAAACTGAATCCCGCTTCTCCCTCAGTTACACGATCTCTCCATCTTCAATCCAGACCGTTCCTTTTCTTACAACGTTGCCCCGTCGTATTCTTCCTAGCTTCGGGGTCCTGCACCTGTAGGCCTGCGCCAAGGACACCTCAGCCTCCTCCGAAGCACTGCACCGCTGACCCCCGAACACCTCCCACATAGCTCACTGTGTTTCTGTCTTCCCCACGATGTCCTACTCGTGGGTCGAGTTACCCAAGCCCACCAGACCCCTTTATAAACCCTCCCACCCTTGGAATCGCACGGCTCTTCCTCCTCCTTCTTTTCCACGGACACCCAGCAGCCAGCATCGAGCTTCCTCCTCAAGCATATGTAAGGGTCATTTCATACATACCTTCTTTTAAAATAACCTCCGTTTATTATCTCGGTATCTATATATATATATACAGTTTATATATATATATATACTTGATTTTAACACACTCGAGTTGTATGGCCTTCAATGGTATTGTTGTCGTATGGTGCATATGCAAGGATACTTATATGTTATGTTTTCTTTGGAGAAACCAAAGCATGGTATATACTGTTTATATATAAATATTTACATAATACAAACCATCGGTTTGGACATTGTATATATATATATACAGTTCACATTGATGGCATATACAGTGTGCATAGGTACATTTATACAATACAAGCCCCTCGGGTTGTTTATTGTTTCTACATACGATATATATACAGTTTTTCTTATTTGTTTTACAGTTTTTCAAAAAAAAAAGATTATATATTTTCTTTTTGTGGATGGTGCCTCCTTCATGGAACCGACCTTCGTGTATACAGCAGGGTGCATGTGTAAGCATGGTTCCTTGTTTTGTGTCCCTTTGGAGAAACCCATATCTTTTCTCTCGGTATATATATATATAGTTTTTACATAAGCATATTTGAATATACACCCCTCGGGTGGTGATTTTTTCAAAAAGGATTACCTTCCCTAAAGGTTTTCTTAAAAAAAAATGGGTACAAAAGAATTATCTTACTTTGTTTTAAACCAATCCTAAAAAATATGTTTTGTATATATATATACGGGTTACCTATTTTATATATATATATATATATACGCATGGGTGGTATATATTTTTTGGATTAATCTATATTGAGCATGGCACCTGGATGCTAAGTTTGATCGTTTCTTTCTGTTATAATTCATAAAACCTTTATAGATATAAAAAATACAGTTTTTTATATGTATATACGAATATTTATAACCAAAACTCTATCTATTTTTCGGATTTCAAAATGACCCAACATGTAATATTATGTACCATATGTTAATGAGGGTTGTTTGAAATGGTTTTACCATGAAAGGTGTAATTTGTTTTGATTTAAGACGTATTAAAGGATTTAAGATTTGATGGATCATGATATCATGTTGTATTCATGTATTATCTTAAGACATAATGAACCTACCTTGTTGAATGTGTTAGTTAATCAAGTCGTGATTTATTTTATTTATACGATCAAGGGCTTATTTATCACCATAACTAATTTCAAGTGTTTTTTCCTTAAGCACTCCTTTTCCATGGATTTATAATCCATCATTTAGTATATCATTAATCATATTCTTTAGTGTAAAGGATGTTTTACTAAGCCATGTATTCCTTTGATTAGTTACTGATAATTTTTTTCAAGATTAACCATCATACCCTATATTAGCACGATTTGTAGTGGTTCATTTTTTTATTGTTGTACATAATGTATGCTTATGACATGTCACTAAATGAACTAAGAAATTAAATCACCCAAAGTGGTATGGGACACCTTGGGTAAAAATGAAAATGAATGAGATATTCAAGGTGGTATGGGACAACTTGAATATATGAATGGTTTAAGTAAAGCATGAACGATGTGGATCACATGATAATAAAGGAAAATTTAAGGGAGCGCCCTGATAGCGCTCCAATGCATAGGGTAAAGGCTTAATCTCTAGAGATGACTTTTTAGACTGATACCTTGGTGAATAACCATGGTAATTTTTACGACACCTTGGGGATGGACCTTGGTGAAACGAAACGATTGTCAATATTAAATGTTGATTCCACATAATTCAAGTCATGTAACAAGTTTTTTCCAAGATAAATTTCTTTCACGACTGATGCCTTTAAAGTTTCGATAAAGTTCATATTTTCCTAGCTTTAAGCTTGAAGTGTGACTGGTGTTATCACTTAATAGAATAGTAACCAGTATATGAACATTTAGTTGTTTCCTTGTGCGCAACTCTGATTATGCATTACTTTTAACTGTTTAAATTTATGCTTAAGTAAATCACATGTAGTACTTGTTCCTAACAACCATTATCACTCCATCAAGATTTGACATATTCGTTTCATGTTTTTCTAGAAAACCTTGATTAAGCATTGTTAAGTTTTGTGTGTTACAATATTTCATAGTGAATGTTCAAATTCTTTTAAAATAATGTTTTCAAATGTTACAGTATTTTAAATTCTTTTTAAAACCCCCTTACTGAGTATTTCAATGCTCAACCTACGTTTTGATTTAAAAAATTTCAGGTATCAACTTTTGAAAGATGAATTGTTTCAGAAGTTATCGGTTTCCCAGAACCCGAACCGCACATGATCCTCTGTATGGGACATGATGTGTTGTTAACATAGTGTATTTTATTTTAAGATAACACATCATGTTCAGAAGGCACTGACTCCTATGGTTTCTGGGGTCGGGGTCACTACAGTTGGTATCAGAGGTTCGGTTTGGATAACTCTGGAAAGCCAGAAACTGAAACAAAAAAAATATATATGTATCTGTATTTCAATATTATTAAAAACTGGGTTTTCTTAAATTTCAGATGGAAAACGAAGGCACAAATCTCTTATCTCTCCCCACAGAGGCCCTATAGTCCATTGTGTCTTTAGCAAGCCGTGAGGACTTTCTAAACTATACCCATATCCGCATGACATGTAAACACCTACATGATGTATCCAACTCACCTCGAGTGCTTAGCCTACACCAAGGGTTGGGATTGGATTACCTCTTTATGATGATGACCCAATTTCCCTCCTATGCACGCCGGGGAAGGTACCATGAGGGAATTTTCAAGATTATCACGGCAGGTGAGAGCTTTGGCACTATGCTTGATAACCATTTTCAAGAAGCTGCTGCTGACAGAGACCTCCGAGCAGGATACCTTTGTCAGATTTTAAACTATGGCTTATGGGGTCAGTTGTTGGACTTCGGATGGTTAGGAGACGAGTCCACCTGACTGTCTTGCCGACAAAAAGTGTATGAAGATGATTCTCAACTTCATACCCCTCATGCTAGACTCATAAGACGTCATAGGTGCCCTCATGAGTTTTTCCCTGAATGCTCGGCCTGTGTTTGGTTCGAGGAGTTAGGGAGTTTTGCTTCTCTGTGTGGAGTTCGTTTAGTCAATGAGTAAGGGAAACTGAATCACTAAGAATAATAAACGTATGTTTATTGAAATGTTGTCTTTCCCCTTTCCCTGTCCTTACTTTATATCTGTCCTTGAATGATTTTCAAGTAATGGAACTCCTGTCTTTAAACATTCATATGGAAGGACAAACCCACCTGTTATCTCTTCCCACTGAGATTTTGGAAATCATTGCAATCAAAACGTGTGAGGAAGAGTATGACCCCTTCGCAGGTTTGCGGAGGACGTGCAAGCAATGGTTTGAGGTAACAAACGGTCTGGAGATTCTCCGCACCTGCCAGGGGAATGCCTCCATCTATTACCACATTGGCTCTGCACAGCTAGTCGGGCGTGAACGATGAGGAAGTTACTATGAAGGGCTCTTTCTATGTTTTACCCTAGGCCGAAACTTCACGGCCAGAGTGAAATTCCAGGAGGCTGCGTTAGAGGGAAATATTTATGCAGATTATATGCTCCAACTTATCAGCTTTAGCCTGTTTGACCGTATCTATGGCTTCGATATCCTCGACCGAGACATAATTCGGAAAGTTCTTCATACATTGGTCTGCAAAGACATTTCAGAACTTTGTACTATTCGAGCTTCCCTCTGGAGGCCTGAAGGCCCGGAACATAAGTGCAATCCCTCCTGTCTTAGGTGTATGTGGATTAGGGAGCTGGAAGAGGTGAGCTTCGCTATGGGGATCCCTCTAAATGCACCTGTTGACCCTATTCATTGGTGGAGGTGGTAGGAACGTTTCTGAACCTTGTAGTGTTGTGAAGTAAATTGCGAAGATGCAATTTTCTAAAGGGGTGGATAATGTGATGCCCCAGGTTTTATGAACTGGTTTAAGTAAGAAGTGTTATGCATTTAATGATTTCTCTTGTATTATTTGTTTTGCTAATAAGGAATTAGAGATAAAATAAAACATGGAGAATAAGGTAAACTGATATATATTAAAACATTACTTTACAACGAGACCCAACTAGTTGAAAATACCATGCACAAGACCTAACACAGCCACATCAAGACTACTAAGAACCACAACTCGAGCAATCGGATAATCCTCATCTTCAGAGTCCATCAGCGTGAAAAGTATAACAGCCAGGGCCACGACACACATGCTCAATGCCAATGGTATGAGGAGAGCCATCCTTCCGGTTCATGTGTTCTGTTTTTATGAAGTACCCCACACCCCTGTATTTATAATAGTTCTTTGAGTTATGATTGTTATATTTATATATCCATTGGGTTTTCCAAACGACCGTTGTGTTTCCATTAATAAAGTTTACTTTAAAAGAGAACTCGGTTTTTATTCCCTCATAACTTTATGACATTCTTTCATAAAAGATTCTTCGTTTTAAAACAAAAAGTGTATTCTTAGAAGTAAATCTTCTCGTTTTTTTACAAAATCCCGATGAATACCTAGGTAGTTGAAAAATTGGTATTCTTTTTATGGAAAATATGTTTAGAGGGAATTCGTAATAATTATATCTTTTGATCTCAGAAATTATGTAATTTTTGGGAAATTATTGCTCTTTAAAAGAATTTTATAAAATAAACAGTAGATTATTTTAAAAAATTCCTAATGATTATGATAGTAATATACAAAAAATTGTATCTTTTAAAGATTTATACCAAGACTTAAAATATTTTTTCTAAACTAGAAAGTGGTTTTCAGATTTTAAATTAAAACTGTTTGTTTTTATTCAATTTCTAAGAATTATTTATATTTCAGTATATTTTGAGCTAAGTATATAATAAAACTAATTTTTTTTTAAAAAAAATGGAGTTGGACCCGGCCAAGCCAAGGGCATCCCTTATGGGACAATCCCTCCAAGGCCATGGACGAGACCCCCTAGGGATCTGAGGTGCCGCCATCGGTATCCCCAGGTGCGTGGAGCAATAGACCCGAGAGGATGGGGGCCGAGCATAGGTTACCTGTGTCGCTCTTGGGCCCGTGTATAAAGCCGCGGCTCGCATTGCGTAAGGTTGGGCAAAGGCCCGCGGGGAACCCGTGTGTAAGGCCCCGTGTGCGTGTGTGTTCGTGCTATTGCACCGGTCACCGAACACTCTGATATTTATACCGCGCCTCAAAATCTTTCCGTTTCAATGTGGGACGCGCTCCGCTTGACCAGGACTGTTCGATCATAGTCCGCGTCGATCTCAGCTGTCCAGCTTGTTTTTAACCGCGCAACCTCCCCCACGCCTCCATGAGCCGTCTGATCTCTTCATTGATTTAATCACGGCCCTCCATCTCTTTAAATCGTTTAAACTGAATCCCACTTCTCCCTCAGTTGCACGATCTCGCCATCTTCAATATGGACCGTTCCTTTTCTTACCGCGTCGCCCCGTCGTCTTCTTCCTAGCATCGGGGTCCTGTACCTGTAGGCCTGCGCCAAGGACGCCTCAGCCTCCTCCGAAGCACTGCACCACTGACCCCCGAACACCCCCCACCCAGTTCACTGTGTTTCCGTCTTCCCCACGACGACCTACTCGTGGGTCGAGTTACCCAAGCCCACCAGACCCCTTTATAAACCCTCCCACCCTTGGAACCGCACGGATCTTCCTCCTTTTTCTTTTCCACAGACACCCAGCAGCCAGCACCGAGCTTCCTCCCCAAGCATATGTAAGGGTCATTTCATACATGCCTTATATTAAAATAACCTCCGTTTATTCTCTCGGTATCTATATATATATAGAGTTTATATATATATACTTGATTTTAACCCACTCGAGTTGTATGGCCTTCAATGGTACTGCTGCCGTATGGTGCATATGCAAGGATACTTATATGTTATGTTTTCTTTGGAGAAACCAAATCATGGTATATACTGTTTATATATAAATATTTACATAATACAACCCATCGGTTTGGACATTGTATATATATATACAGTTCACATGGACAGCATATACAGTGTTCATAGGTACATTTATACAATACAAGCCCCTCGGGTTGTGTATTGTTTCTACATACGATATATATACAGTTTTTCTTATTTGTTTTACAGTTTTTCAAAAAAAAAGATTATATATTTTCTTTTTGTGGATGGTTCCTCCTTCATGGAACCGGCCTTCGTGTATACAACAGGGTGCATGTGTAAGCATGGTTCCTTGTTTTGTGTCCCTTTGGAGAAACCCATATCTTTTCTCTCGGTATATATATATATAGTTTTTACATATGAATATTTGAATATACACCCCTCGGGTGGTGATGTTTTCAAAAAGGATTACCTTCCCTAAAGGTTTTCTTAAAAAAATGGTTACAAAAGAATTATCTTACTTTGTTTTAAACCAATCCTAAAAAATATGTTTTGTATGTATATATATGGGTTACCTATTATATATATATATATATGCATGGGTGGTATATTTTTTTTTGGATTAATCTATATTGAGCATGGCACCTGGATGCTAAGTTTGATCGTTTCTTTCGGTTATATTTCATAAAACCTTTATTGATATAAAAAATACAGTTTTCTATATGTATATACGAATATTTATAACCAAAACTCTATCTATTTTTCGGATTTCAAAATGACCCACCATGTAATATTATGTACCATATGTTAATGAGGGTTGTTTGAAATGGTTTTACCATGAATGGTGTAATTTAGTTTAATTTAAGATGTATTAAAGGATTTTAGATTTGATGGATCATGATATCATGTTGTATTCATGTATTATCTTAAGACATAATGAACCTACCTTGTTGAATGTGTTAATTAATCAAGTCTTGAATTAATTTATTTATATGATCAAGGGACTATTTATCACCATAAATAATTTCAAGTGTTTTTTCCTTAAGCACTCCCTTTCCATGGATTTATAATCCATCATTTAGTATATCATTAATCATATGCTTTAGTGCAAAGGATGTTTTACTAAGCCATTTATGCCTTTGATTCGTTACTGATACTTTTTTTCAAGATTAACCATCATACCCTGTATTAGCACGATTTTTAGTGGTTCATTTTTTTATTGTTGTACATAATGTATGCTTATGACATATCACTAAATGAACTATGAAATTAAATCACCCAAAGTGGTATGGGACACCTTGGTTAAAAATGAAAATGAATGAGATATTCAAGGTGGTATGGGACATCTTGAATATATGAATGATTTAAGTAAAGCATGAACGATGTGGCTCACATGATAATAAAGGCAAATTTAAGGGTGCTCCCTGATAGCGCTCCAATGCATTGGGTAAAGGCTTAATCTCTAGAGATGACTTTTTAGACTGATACCTTAGTGAATAACCTTGGTAATTTTTACAACACCTTGGGGATGGACCGTAGTGAAACGAAACGATTGTCAATATTAAATGTTGATGCCACATAATTCAAGTCATGTAACAAGTTCTTTCCAAGATAAAGTTATTTCACGACTGATGCCTTTAAAGTTTCTATAAATTTCATATTTTCCTAGCTTTAAGCTTGAAGCATGACTGGTGTTATCACTTAATAGAATAGTAACCAGCATATGAACATTTAGTTGTTTCCTTGTGCGCAACTCTGATTATGCATTACTTTTAACTGTTTAAATTTATGCTTAAGTAAATCACAAGTAGTACTTTTTCATAACAACCATTATCACTCCTTCAAGATTTGACATATTCGTTACATGTTTTTCTAGAAAACCTTGATTAAGCATTGTTATGTTTTGTGTGTTACAATCTTTCTTAGTGAATGTTCAAATTCTTTTAAAATAATGTTTTCAAATGTTACAGTATTTTAAATTATTTTTAAAACCCCCTTACATAGTATTTCAATGCTCACCCTACGTTTTGATTTAAAAATTTTTAGGTATCATCTTTTGAAAGATGAATTGTTTCAGAAGTTGTCGGTTTCCCAGAACCCGAACCGCACACGATCCTCTGTATGGGACATGATGTGTTGTTAACAAAGTGTATTTTGTTTTAAGATAACACATCATGTTCAGAAGGCATCGACTCCTATGGTTTCTGGGGTCGGGGTCACTACAGAGGATGTCATTATCATCCTGAGAAACCCATGTTATGTGTTACATAGTCTTCCCTATGGTAAAATGCCAATTTAGGTATGTGAGCTCAAAACCATTGTAGTTGGATGCTCTTTGAATTAAATGATACTTTTCAGGGGATCAATACTCCTTTTTTGGGTTATTAAATACTATTAAAATGGTTTGATGGTTGATTAAATTATAATTGAAATTGGGTATGCACGCTAACATAGCCCTAATGTTTTTATTATATTTCCTAATTCATATCGATATGGAATTGACTAGTTATAATGTTTTGAAACTTGTTTTATATATTGTATGGAACCAACTTATAATGAAGATATGTCACACATTTAATATTATTATGACACTAACATTTTATGATGTTATGGATCTTGTTACATATCAGTATGGAATCAGCTTGTTTTGAAGTAATGTGAACGGGTTTGTTACAGAATGTCACTAACTTGGGTATCAAGCTATGTCACTGATTACAATGAGATATGATTTATTACAGTATTTCAATGAATATGAGGATGATCATTTGAAACTGTCAACTTTTTATACATTTACATATCCAGATATAGGTCTCCCAAGTTATATGCCTTTCGACCTGGGTGATTTTGTCTGATACACTTCTGAAATGTGGAATATACATTGTTTTTACTACCAATTTCTAAAACATTATATATATACATACTTATCTATTATATTATATTTTTAATACATATTTTTTTCGCTGAAATGTCATATATATTAGTCATTCACTGCCTACATGTTGTACCTTCGCATGGTTATAATTCATATTGATATGTTGTAATTCTTATAGATACCATTGCTGGTGGCTTACTAAGTTTATCTCACACCCTACCTAGGCTGTTGATGGTACCTAATAAGATTATATGGTTTCATGTTGGGGAATGGGAATGCACCTAGTTGTTGATACTTGATTTTTTATAGCATCTTAGATAGGCTGAATATGAACAGGCTATAACTCATGATGTTCTTGGAGGTAGAGTTTTTGGTCTTTTTTTTACATTGACTCTTGTATTATACTAGATGCCTTTAGCTATGTGTACCTTTTTCTAAGATACACATGACATCACATCATTTTATAAATGATAATGGCTATTGTAATTGTTGGTTTTTTTATTATTTTCGTCTATACGTTGTACATCTTCTATTCTATTTTTCATTTATCAATCATTTGATATCATCTGAATATTACATCATTATGCTAATCTAATTATGAGGGTATACTCTCCCCACCATACCAACTTATACCAGTAATTCAAGTCAAAAACCTCTGGCATAGGGGGAGTTATTCTTGAGGTCATATGACTGTTATCTCAGGTCACTATTTAGTGTCTTTCAGGTTTAGATGTTACATCATTTGAGGGTGATATAAGACCCAAAACATCATCATATATACATATACTAACACAAAAAAATCAATCATCATCATATAGTAAATAATTAATTGAATGAAAAATGGTTTCATATCCCTTTAAAATAGAATCATATAAGTAATACATTCATAATTTAATCCATAAACATGACAATCAAAGAGAATATAAGATTGGATCTAACGATCGAAAATAAAATTACTGGTAGATAAAATTTAATAAAGTATATGGTATTCAAACTATAATGATAAATGGAATATTTATAGTCAATAATTTACCTAGTCAATTGATGATTGAAATCATGGTGAACACACATGAATAAAATAATTAGAAAATTGAGTATTTAGATTGGGATTGCATTAAATGAATAATTAATCATATTCATAGTTTCTGGTTAGGATAAAAAGGAATTTAAGGATTTTCAAAATATAAATGATAAAATTTCCTTGGTGTAATATATATAAACTATATGGAAACCATTATTAACATGATAAAAGTAATTCTAAATAATGATATATTTTTTGAGAGGAAGCTTTATCATTGAAAAATATTTCAATTAAAATGCCATTATCCGCCATAAAAGAATTTAAATTACAATGAAATAAAATATATTTATGGAATAAATAATTCATGGAACAAAGAAGTTCAAGAAGAATCATTAGATATCAATAGAATGAGTTGATTTAATAAAAACCATTACAAATTTTATATTATTTGAATCAAAATCCACTGATAAATGGATTATGATATGGATATTAAAACTAATAAATTAAATTTATATGATATAATATATTCATTTATTTTTTGATGACACCATATTAATGATATCATGGTCTATAATAACAAATATGTCTGATGAAATTCAATATGAGATAAAGAACTCTTTTCAAAACTACAATATTTTGAATCGAAAACTATTGAAGGATATGATTTCTAATGAAACATTAAATAAAATTAATTATAATATGATAATTATTCAAAATATTAAAGGGGATGTAGATACACAATTATAAAGAAAAATTATGTATAATAGGTAATATATATAAGGAAATTATTTTTGAGACAAGATCCCATTATAAGAAACGTATTCACTAAAGGAGGAATAATATTACATTGAGGATATACGGAAGAATTGAAAAAAATACCAATATGAAATAAAATAATACTTAGTCATAGGCATACAAAATAAATCATGTAACAAAATATATTAGTTTTAATTTTTTATCTCAGTTGTATAAAATTTAGTGTTCACAAATCCCTACATTTATTCATGATTTCTATTAAACCACATGAATCTCATTTATTGAAAAATAAATATCAAAATAGAATATTTCATAAAAATATAAATAAAATTTTCATTTTATTACCATTATTTATAATTTTTATCATCATCATGTATATTATATAGTTTTTATTTATTTTCTATATCGAGTGTGAGTTATCATGATTGTTTTGAACTAGTTTTTTAATAGAGGTGTTGTTCTTAATTCATAAAAAAATTACATCATCCCAAGATCATAAATGGTTTTACAATTTCTTTTTATTATATATTATAAATTTACTACTATACTATATGATATAATTATCAATAGTTTTTGTAGATGATTTTTGCAGAAAGCATGTTTATGTGATTTTTAACAAAGGAATGGTGGTATCTTAATTTATGAGTTTTCATTAAATGATACCTTTATATATATATATATAATATCATTATTTTACTATTTATATCATATATAATTATTAATCTTGTCTTCATATTCATAAAAAATATTTTTTATAGCATCTTTCATGTAGGCCTAAAGACCAACCAAAACAAGAACATATAATAATTAATCGTTAATTATGATAAAGAAAGTGTATTATTTTGGGTTAATATATATATATATATATATTATAGATTGATATTTATATTATTTTGATATATTTAATATGGTGAACCATATTTTATGAGATTTTAATAATATGAATGCAACTAGTTGAAAATGAGTTATGTTAGTTTGTGGATGCAGTAGTCCACACAACACACTATTTACATTTTCATTTCCCATTGAATGATAGAGATAAAAGGAGGATTATAAATTCTCTCTCCACAATAATATTTAAGATAAATATTCCATGTTTATTATTTATTTCCATTCATATAACCATAAAATATGTATGGTGATAATAAAAGGAATAAATTGCTTCGTAGATGTGGTAGTATGCAAAAAACAGACAGTCGATGTCCTTTTGTTTTTATTTGTTGATGGAATGTAATAAATTAATATTTGTATAGAAATATGTTGAAAAAACATGTATAATAATGCTAATTTGATAATTATATTATATATTTTTTGATAATTTTTCAAGAAAATAACTATGAATAAATGTTTATGTTTTATGTAATACTCATCTTTGGATATTAAATTTCTTTTGAATTTGTATTGGGAAATTAAGGGATGAGGTTAACTTATTGTGAATATGGTATTTATGTAATTAAAATTAATCCAATGAGAATAAAATTTTAATTTATTTCCTAAAAATTTAAAATGGTATTTATATCATTGAGAGGGTGGAATTGCTCCCATTTAATAAGTGAGGAAAATGGAATATTAATAAAAACCGATTATTTTCAATACTAGAAAGACACAATTTAGGGGAAAATGGAACCAAAAATGGAAAAAATAGGTTTTAGGGTATGATATGTTATATAATCAATATTAATTTCATTTTAATACATGTTTTTATGATCTTATGTTTCATTTAGAATTTATAGTTTTACAATTTACATACATTATTTTTTACTCAGGTAACTAGTTTATAACGAAGTAATATATGTTTTAATAAAAATACATGATAAAACCAATAACCAAAGTTGGTGTTGTTAAAAATTATTTAACCTCTATTCACTTAAATTAAATTAAAAAATATTATAATGTTGATATTTATAGTAAAATAGTCAATGTAATGAAAAGCTATTTTTTTGAAAAATTGGGATTGTACCATCAACGATTAATAATTTTTTTTGTATTGAGTAATAATTAAATTACTATTAATAAATTTAAATTATTTTTTAATAATTATATTATTAAAACAATTATAATTAATCACTAAATTTAAACTTGATAAAAATTAATAAATGTTAATAAAAATAGTCTTTTCAAAAAAATTATTTTATCATTGGTGATGTAATTAACCTTAATCATATTAATAAAATATATAGAACTAAAAACCAAATTTACCATGTTACATATAATTAAAAAATGTATCTAAAATATGAAAAATATATTTATAAAATAATATTTATTGACATTATAAAAAGGAAATTTAAATATTAGTGCACGTAACTCATAAAAACAATTTTAAGAAAAAATGTGTTTTTATGCATAAAATATGTGATTAGTCTAAATTTATCATTGTTATTGAATTTCAAGATATAAATTGTTTCATTATAAAACATATTGGATTTATGTGTTGTCCAAATAACCCCAATAGGGAATATCAGCATTGAAATATTTAATTAAAATAAAATATAAACTATTTTAATAATAATAAAATGGTACTTATGTTCTAAAATGTTAAAAAATGGTTCAAAAAATTAAAAATAATATTTTAAAATAAATATATTTACCCTATGGATAATTATATCATCCATTAAATGGTTTAATAATCTTATATGGTGGTATCATATATCAATAATGTCATAAAATATATTTTTTTGGTAAAAATTATATCATTCAAAATTCACATAAAAATAAATAATTTTATAAAATATAATAAATTCCATAAAATAAAAGAAATAAAATATTGATCCAAATTTGATTTTAATTTTCTTAAATTAATGTTGAATAATTTATAAACTTATATTATACTTGAAAATAAAATAAAAAATGATTTTTATAAAAGAATGGCCTTTTCAAACATCAAGTTTCCTTTATAATATTTTATATAAATTTATAATAAATATATTACTTGAATATTAACTTTTAAATATAAATATAACCAATTTTAATAAAATTTTAACTCTGAACAATTAAATATATTAAGGCATAAAATAATAATTTTTTTAATAGTTCTTAGAAATGAATCATTTTTATAATTGTTAATCAAATAAAAATAACAATTTGTAATTATATTATATTATTTTTATAATTGTATCTAATACTGATTAAATTTTTCATGTAATTGTAACAGGTTATGTTTTTCTTAGTATAGTTGTGTATTTAATCATTTTTTCTATGACATAACCTGTTGAGGATAATTATAATTTAAAGGGCCTCAAATGACATTTAATTATAAATAATCCATAGTGGGTGTCTAGTGGAGGACGACATGTCATATAATGCATGTAAAAACAATAGAGGTATGGGGAGAGGGATTTATGATCCTATTTATATTTTATCACTTCTATCTTGTGGTCCCTAAAACACACCGCAAGATATCATTCTTGGACAGTGTTGAACCCTAGTTGATATGACCACACAATAACCGTTGTCTTCAATGTTTTAATAAAGTATATTTCCTTGATTAGAACCTCTCATTGTATTATGGGTTTCACCTTCTATTTTTTATAACACCCAGACATTTTATTAATTATGTTTCTTCAATTAAATTTACATTGTTAGATAGTTTGTGTTACATGGAAGAATGAGTTTAGACGAACCGTGAAATACAATTAAATTATTATTATAACATATCCATTGGATTTAATATTTTGAATAAGAATAATTAATTTAAGGAAATTGATAGTTTTAAAATTATAAAATTATTTCATTACATATCAAATAATTATAAATGAAAATAAAATCATCTGATAATAAAATAGATGTTTTTTAAAAAAATGTACTAATGTGTGTAAGGTATTTGTATCATAATATATTAAATTAGTAAATCAGGTGTATTATTATAAGTAATTTTATATATTCTATACTCAATAAAATGTTTTACAATTCATCAAGTATTTTTTATTATTCATAGGGTACTAATAAATCCAGTTTTATTATCAAAATATTTTTTTCTAAAAAGTAGGTTTCGTTACATTTTATGCAATTACATTATGATTAATATCTTCGATTTATCGGTATGGATTTATATATAATGAATTAAAATTTTTGAATCACGAGGTTCAAAAATTTTTAACAGGCCCCTTTTATATTTTTTCAATATTAATAGTAACCAATGTAAAAACATTTCGCCTCTATAAATGGTAAATTGTGTAAATCCAAGTTCAAAATAAGTTTAAGGGTATAATTTTTCATCCTTATTATTAATGTAAAAAATTTAATTTGAAAATTATCAAATTTGGCTGTAAAATTATTAGTTTTATGTCATATTTTACCTGATACTGACCTATACAATATTTTAATCAAATAATGTTACCAAATGTCACTCAATTTTATTTCAATATCTCTTCATGTTCACCAAGGGAAAATGGTTAAAAATGAATTTAATAATATATTTCTATATTAATGATATCTTTTCATTTAAAAACGTATTTTAAAGTTTTTTAGTATTTAAATAATGACCATATCATGTTTTGAACCATCAATACTATATTTCTCAATTTATTAGAAAAATATAATAAATGATTTAAAAAATATTATATATTATATATTTTTTATGATTTAATTTATACCATGATGTTTAATGTTATATATGGAATATTATTGAGGTATTGATGAAATATATTCTAATTCACCCATTTTTGATGTATTTAATATTTAATTAAATCAATTATTTTAAAAATGTCATTAATCATATTTTAAAATAAATAATATTTAATTAACTAGAATAGAACAAATAATAAAATTATATTCATAGAAAACAATGAGATATTGTTCTAAATATCATCAACATTCTTTTTATAGGTCGTGTATCTATTTATATTATCATTATTAACCATATGTATTGAAAACATTAATATTTCTTTAGTTTTAGAAAGTGAGAATTTCTGGTTAGATCTAAAACACAAGGGTCAAATGTTATCCAAACCTATCCAAATTTTATTATATGAGCTTACATATAATCATATTAATATTATCATCCAATATTATCTAATTTGATCCATTTTGAAATAAAATTTAAATTATATTAATTTAAAATTTAAATAAATTTCAAGAGCACCCATATACTCAATTATAAAAGAGAACCCTACTTTATTTTATTTACACAACTTTGAATATTTAATCTCAAACAGAATGTTCAAATTTGTAATATATACTTCCCTAGAAAGGATACAATTGTTTTTTCTTTCAAAAAGACAATCTCTAAGCCATTTTGAGGAGAACTAAAGGAGTAATTTTCATAAAGAGGGAATTACCATATCTGATCACATTGTTTTAAATTTTTTTCATTTAACAACTTGATATATATTGTATTCTTTAGAAAATAATACATTAAGTATAAAAAATATAATAAAATTTTATAATGATTACGAAATAATGATTATAATCCTATTTTCAAATCAAATGGAACGATGAAGTATCTATTATGTGTACATACAACTTACTATATCCACATAGAGATACAATTAATTTTTGTCAATATATTTTATGGATGGGTATCATGATGGGTTCAATAAATATATAAGATATTTATGATGTAATCATTAGTCCATAATTTTAATATAATGTTACCTTGCTACCATCCATTCATTTGGGAAATGATAATGTCACTCGTGCGTACCTGTGGACTACCACCTCCACAAAGAGATGCAGTTTTTTTTCTTTTATATTTTACATGGATGGTAATGAGGATGAATTTAGTGAATATATATGATATAATATTAAGCTTTAAAAGGTGAATTAATATTTACCATTATTCCGTTCCATCCATTTAGAAATGAAAACAACATTCTTGTGTTTGAATGGATTACAATTTCTATGAATGTTGTATTTACAATATATATCCCTAACTATTTTCAATGACTATAAATATATAAATGTATTAAATTTATATGATAATTATATTTTGATTTAGAATCTATATATTATTAAAATATCTTAAACTACAAGGACTGAAATGATGAAACCAAAACATACATGAAACACAAAGAAATTATCACATAGTATAGTGTTTGTAATAAATAATTTCTAATAATTGGGTCATAATATGTTTAAAATAAATAATAATTGTTTTTATATAAATTATTACCATTCTAGAATATTTTTTATAAAAAATATTAATTTAATATAAATGATTTTCTAAAATGTATGAAGGAACCCACAACGGAGGTAAGAGGTTTTATGTTACAAAATATTTGTTTATTGGGATTCTTTATGATTAATTTATGATGATATATTTTCATGATAAAATATTTAATAAATTCATGAATTGAATTAACCTTCTGTTATTTTTTAAAATACTTTTTTTGTTTTCATTTTCCTCACATTATGTACTCAATAGATTAATTACAATTTTTTAATGAAATAAATATAATTTCATTATATGTGAAAAAAAAATTCCATCCATAATCATGTATTCTATATATGTTTTAAAGTAGGTTTATAATATTTTCTGATTATTTTTTAAATTAATTTCTAACAATATAAGAATTTTAAAAAATTTATTTGAAATTAATCTTCTTTTATTTTTCAGAATAAGGTACTTTGTGACTTTTGCAATAAATGTATGGCCGTAATGTTTTTAACTCATAAATCATAAATTCATTTCCACACCATCATGGATGCTTTAATGATTTATTTAAAAGTTAATTTATATTTTCCAAAAAAAGGTTTTTTGTAATATTTTGGAAATTTATATTTTTTGAAGAAGTGATTTCATAGAGAATTTTTATTTCTGAAAAGAATGATTTTATGATATTTTCATTAATAAATTAAATAAATGATTAATGTGTATTATTAATTACTATCAATACAATCCATGCATACAATATTTGTTCATTCAGTCAATGGTTTATCTCTATAATGAAATTATGTTTATTAATCATATTCATTTTTTATGTGTTATTTTATGATGAAATATTTGTGGAACCCATTTCTTTTTGTGGGTTCTAATATGATAAATGGTATATATAATTTGGAAAAAATATTTATTTTTTCTTCATTTGATGGGTGGGAACAATATCTCCAACCAATGCATTGCGTAAATATTTATTTCACATGAAATAAAGATGACTATAATGGGTTGTGGGACCAGTTTAGTAAAAGAAATTGTCCACTATGATTGCCTTGGGTTTTAAAATTAATACTAATTAAGATTGGGGAGTGAAACCATTCCCCAATAATGGTATTTCCAAATTGATATTTCTTATAAGTATACAAGTTTCTATAATTATGTTAATGCCTAAATTCAATGTCTTATGCCTATATTATACACTAAAGGACTTTCTTCTCAGTTTCCTTTTCGATTCTTGCCTTATAAACTTCGATGAATTATTCCATGAATCATGATTATGATCTTGGATATGTACGTTATGGTTTTATAATGCCATGATCATGTTTTTATACCTTTTTTTTTCATTTTATCATTATTTGATTATTTATATCTCCCTTACATACCCATACTAAGATATAGATCTCACCCTTTGATATAATTCCAATCCTATGTAAGGAAGAAAGGTTTTATGTATCATATTTATAATAATAGTTATATTTATGAAGATCTGTGTGGGAGACAATGTAGAACCTTTATGCACAAGATTTTTATGTTTCTAGGTTTCCCAAGATACATGACCTATATGATTATTTCTTGGATAATTATATTATTTAAAGAATATTCATTTACAAATAACATAATATATATATATATATGAAATATTGGGTTCTTAATATTTTTATTAGAGGAATTTTTACTTCACATTGGGAAATTATGATGTGAAAACATTTTTGAGTACCTTGGGTGTAAGTCTCAGTATATGATATAATCACTATGTTTTTATAATGATTATAAATGAAATAGATTTTATGAATGTTTTTATAGAATATGGTTTCATGATTTTGACAAAATATAATTATATTTTCCTTATTATGTGGATTTAGACTGTGATTATTTTTACTCACATTATGATTTTACTTTTAGTATATTGATGGATCCTGAAGGAGTAATATTAATGCTGAATAAAATTGATAATGCAATGATTTTCCTCCTAAGAAACAGAAAGTTATTGGTGTTGGAATGAGAAATATCATTTAATTGTTCACACAACTTACTAATGATTTGAATCATGTGGAATATTAATGATGACTAATGGGGGAACAATGACCAATTTGGACTTCTATGATGGAAAATAAAATATCTTTTAGTTGTTCCAATGATCCACTAGTTCTTGAGTAGTTGATATGTACCAAATAAAATATATATTCTGTTATCCTATTTCCATAACATTAGAATGTTATTCTGATAGATTATTTTTTTTGGAATGGGAAGTAGATCAATAGTTGAAAATTATCATGAATATGAAGAAACACGATGAAATATACTCTATATATTGGGATTAGTTGAATAATATATTTTTCATTAAGTATTTTCCTCAAATTATTTATAATAATATAAAAAAGGAATTCCTTGATATGAAAGAGAAGTATGTTGAATTTGATGGTACATTTGAGGAAACCTTTACAATACATGTGATGTATGCTTCTAGTTTTATCATCCAATATGAAATTAATGACGGTAAATTTTTAGTGGATTGAATCCAAATTTATGAAGGGAATTATCCACAAGGTACTTCAGTAGACATAAAGAAATAATTAATGTGATTTCAAGGTGGAGATCATGATTTGAGTTACCTATCAATCTCATTATTTTTACAATAAAAGAAAAACAGAATTCAATAAAAATTTTAAAATCATGGAGAGAAGAAAATGAGATTTCCTTTATGTTGAAAATGTGTAATGAACCATGTGGGTAATTTCATAAATGGAATGTAAATTATTTATATTTTGGAAAGTATTGTCATCAAGTAATTGAATACTAATGTTCTGTGAATAACATATATAATGATGTGAATATAGAGAAATAACCACAAGAAGTCCCACCCACACTATAGTGTTCTAAATGAAAGGTGTAAGGGAATTATGTGAACCAATGCCCAAATCATAAGGATTATAATGATGATCGATGTTAAAAACCACTTAATCAAAGATAAAAGTTTAAATATCATTTGATAACTATTTTAGTTGATGGATATAATAATGAAATAGTGGAATGTACACATTCCATCCACTCTAGAACTACTAATTTAATATTTAATTATGGGTCTACCGACTCTTATAAATCTCATATATTTTTATGGGTATTACAATACCGAATTATTTTTTTAGTTAGCAGTAAAAACTTGAGTGGTACGATGATCCTATACCTAGTATATGATTATTCACCAGTTCAAATTTATGGGAATGTGTTTCCTAAAAATCTCTTAATTCATCCACATGTTGAATTAAATGTTATTTTGGAAATAGATTTGATTTATGGACATAATTTCCATATCAATTTATAATAACGGGATGCAATATTTGAAATTATTAACCATCCTATGGTCATCAATCAATATGATGATCAAAATGAACATCTGAGGGAAATTAAATCCACCATTTGTGTCCTCATTCCTATTTAAATGGGGACCTTTTCATAAATGGTTTGGGATTAACTCAATGTCAATGCTATTCATTTTTTTTTATATTTTATAGATGTCATTTTTTTGAAAAAATTTCTAGTCTTCCACTGAATATCGATGTTTAGTTTTCAATAAAACCCATACCTTTTGTTATAACCATTTTGAAGACTCTATATAGAATGGTCCCAATTGAGTTGGAAGAATTGATGAATACACTCCAGGATAATCATAATAAGGGATTCATTTTTAAATTGGGGCCAAATTTTGGTGAACTATTATTGTTATTAAGAAATATGTATCAATGCAACTATGCATTGAATATTGATAAGTTAGAAAAATCACCATCAAGAAAATCTTTCATCTAACATATGTTTATGACTTGTTTTATCTGCAGTACGTAGATCAATAATTTTACAAGATTTATATTTGATCATGATATCATTAATTTTGGTTTAATAAAGAATATATAACCAATAAAACAATCCATACAATTTACGGACACTAGGAATTTATAGTGACTCTATTAGGACATATTAATTCTACTGCTATCTTAATAGATTTAAGGAATATAGTCTTTAGATAATACCATCAACTATTTTTTGTAGTATTTATAGATGAAATTATTATTTACTCAATGTGAAATGAAGAGGATGAAGATAGATAAAGGATTATGGTGGAGACCCTAAGGATGTGGAAACTTTATGATAAATTCACTATGTAGAATTTTTGATTTGTAATTCTTTGTTAATGAGTCATATAATCTCATGTGATGGCATAAATGTGAACTATTCCAAGGGGGATGATATTGAACATTGGTCCAGAAAATCCACTGTCAGTGAAATATGTTTTTTTCATTGGTTTTCGGATATTATCAATGATTTCATGAGAATAGTTTATGGTTAAAGAATTCACAGACCATGATAACCTAGAAGGGATCCATTTGACTTTATACTGATGAATGTGTGGAATATTTTTTGGAACTGAAGAGAAATAAATTCAGTGCATGCATAGAATAACCTGAATATTAGAAGGGTTTGTAATCACTAGTTATAAATCCAATAAAGGACTAGGATGAGTCCTCATAAAGAACATGATTGTTATAGTTTATGCCACCAGAAAATTGATAGTCTAAGTGAAAAATTACCTCACACATGTTTGGAGTTATCTATGGTAGTTTCTGAATTAATGATACATAAGAATTTATTGTTTTGAGAATACTATGACATCTATCTTGATCACAAAAGTTTAAGTTATATTTAATGTTGAGACCATGAATCCAAGAAGTGGGTTTGATCTAATTAAAAATTATGACTTCTCAATACATTTCCTCTCTATAAAAGTGATCAAGGTTACAAATTCCTCGAGTAAAAAGGATTATATAAGCATATCTTGGATGAGGATAATAGAATATATAATATTTCAGTACATTCAAAGTATGGATATTGAAGTATTGAATGAAGTGTAGGAATATTATCTTCCTCTATTAAGTGTTCAACATTATATCCATGTCAATAGTGAATAGACATAATAAGAAGATATATAGAAATCAAATAAGTTGAGAAACGTTCCAATAGAATATCTTTACTATGATGGAATATAAATTCTCAAGAACCATGTTTGTGACACTTCATTTCCACATTTATTAAAGGATCTGTTGGATATATATTTTTGTTCTCCAATCTCTATTCCTGATGGATGTATGAAGATATATACATATTTAGATGATTATTTTTAGTTTTATGGAATATAGATAAATATTGAAATATATTTTTCTTAGTGCTTAATATGAAATAAAATTTATGGTTTAGAGACTAGTTTCAAAGGGGTTGTTACAACCACATCACATTCTTGAATGGAAACTGGAATACAACAAAATGGATTTTTTCATCAGAATCACCAAAGAATATAAAGGGAATAACTCTATATGGGTTTTAGTTGATCAACTTATAATGATAGTACAATTTATTTCCATTAGAGAATATTTATCCTACGATCAATGTACTCTGTTATACATTATTTAAGTGGTTATATTTTATGGTGTAACAATATGAACTGTATCATAATGTGATATGTGGTTTAACTAGATATTTTAGAGAATTCATCAATACATCCTAGATATAGAGTTATGTTTCGTAACTTATTAACATTGTCATACATATTTTTTTTTATAATAGAACTATTCAATCAATATAATAAATGTTTATAGATTTAAATATGGAAATACATGTTTTTTTGGATGAACACCAACCATTGGTTAAATTTAATTACAATAATATATTTCACTCTATCATTCAGAAAGATACTTATTAAGATCACTAATGTATGAAGTGAACAAAATGAATATTCTCGAATAAATATTAATAAATAGGCCTATTGGGGCTTATTATAGCTTATGAAATTGTATTGGATGATGAATCCATTCAATATAACACATGATTACCTCATATTTGACTAAGATATTTTTCATACTATATTGAAAAAGACATAGATTTTGATTTTTGTGACAATGTATTCATTTAAATTTATACTTAGAAGCAAGTAATGAGTTTTGAAAATTGGGTGAATATAATAAATAGGCTTATTGGTATATTTTAAATTCTTGACCATATCTAGAATGTTGCTTATCTATCGGTGCTCCCACAAAATCCCTCTCATGTCTATAATGTGTTCCATGTATCTATCTCGATGAATTAAATAATTGATAATTTAAATGGACTAAAGAAAATAGGTCATATCATTGGGGAAAGATCATTCATATGAGGAAAAAATAGTTGAGATTTTATATTATATTGGAAAATTTCAGTGAAACGTGGCCACTCTCATTGTCAATTTTTTGGGAAAAACTTTGAGGAAGCTGCCTGGGAACCTAAGGATGCGTTGAGGTAAAATAATCCTTAATTTATTTGTTAGAGTAATAAAGTTTCATGTGAGAATTTATTTTAAGGTTTTTATAATGTAACTCCACGAATGTTTTTGAAATAAATTTATTTTATTCAATATCTTACGCTACACAAAACAATGAGTTACGACGAACTATAATATATTATAACAATATAACAATAATATATCCATATTATTGTAATGTTTTAATAGGAACAAATAAATTAAGAAAATTTATGGTTTTTGAATGTATAAAATCAATTCATTAAATAATATTTAATTAGAAATGAAAATAGAAATCATTTAATAATAAAGAAATTTTTTTTCAAAAAAATTATGTGTCCTGTTTATTTTAGTCATAATATTTTGAATTGATCATTTTGATGAATTATTTTAGTTAAATTTATATATTATACATTGAATAAAAAAAATTTACATTCAATTAATTTTTTTATTATTTATTGATTTATAATCATTCCAGTTTCATGCATAAAAATTGATTTTCTATAATGATATTTCCATAAACATTTTCACACAAACATTAAAATTAAATAATAACAATTATAGGTATTAAATTATATAGAATAAATTAAATATTTATAATTAGGCGTTTCAATTTTTTGTATAGACCCTTTTATTTATTTTTTGATTATTAATAGTTACTGTGGTAAAATTTATTACATTGGTAAAGGTAAGTCAGGTTATTCTAGGTTAGAACTAAGTGGTAATGTCATAATGATTCATTATAATTATAATTTTTCAGAATTTAATTTGACCCTTATCACCACATGAAATAAATTTATTTGTTTATTGGGCACCTTTCTGTGAAATTATTCTATATAATATTTACATCAAAGAAAGTTCAAAATGAAATTCTCTTGGTTTTTTAAATGTTTAATGGGTCTATATAGGGACAAAATAAATTTATGATGGAATATAGATATCTAACAAGATATTAATGAATTTTTTTCCTTCTATAATTTTATTTCTAATTTTTTTAATTATATTATAACCTTAACTGATTATGCAACCCATTGAAGTATTTTTTTTATTTAAAAATAAATATAACAAATTATTTAAAACATAAAATTTGATATCATTTTAATTAGTTATTTAGTCCCATGAATTATAATGTTATAAATTTCATACCATGGATGTATTAAATCAAAATATTCTGATTCCTCCTTTTTCATTAAGTATTTAAAATCATATTAGATGAATTGTGAAAAAATAACAATAATGATAATTTATAATAAAAATTTATTTTATTTAATGATATAAAATATTGAAATTTATTTTATGGTGAAAAATTAATTGATCATGTTATTAAATATAAAAAATTTCATTTATGGGTATATGGAATTTTATATTAACTTTATTGAGCCTTTAATTGTATAAAATGTTAATATTTTGGTAATTATCAAAAGGGATAATTTTGGGTTAAAACTAAATGATAAGGGTAAAAATGAGATCAAAACAAGTCCCCAATATATCCAATTATAGAATTTAGAATAATTATAATGTTATATTCCAATCCAATGAATTTGGATCCATTTAGAGAACAAAAATAATTTCTTTTAAATTATTATTTTAAGGAACTCCACTAGTTCCCCTCACCCGTAATTGTAAAAGGGAACCCATTTTACCTTATTAATACCATATAGAGCCTTGAAGCTAAACCAAACTCTATGAATTTAAATTATAAACTTCTCTATCCACCTACTGGTGGTTTTTATCTTCCCAATAGAGAAACCCTATATCTCTTTAGAAGAGATATAGAGGAGTCATTTCAAAGAAAAGGTAATCACTTTAATCGATCACTTTCTTTTATGAAATTTATTTCACATCCTATATATCAGTTATATTATTTATAAAATAATAATTTAAGTATATCGATCATGCCTAAATTCAACCATTTTTAGGAAAACATCATAAAACAAACTCATTCCCAACAATTGGAAAGTTAAATTATTGCTTATCAGTATATATTGCTTACCAACTCCATGTACCAACACAATTGATTTTTCACTTCCATATTTTATGGATGAGTATGTTGAGGTCATTAAAATTTTTATATTATATTTATGAAAAATTAATTCTTATTTAATGATAATATTATATCAAAATTGTTACCATATATTCCATTGGGAAATGATAATGTCTCTTGTTCGTACGTGTGGACTACCACCTCCACGAAGTGATGTGATTAATTTTTCATTTATATTTTACACGTATGTAAATGATGATTAATTTGAAGGATATATATGATATATATGATATAATAATTATCTTATAAAGGCACATTAATATATTCCATTAATGTTTTTCGATCCGTTGAAGAATTAAATCAGTGTTCATGCATATGAATGAGTTATTATCTCTATAAAAAGTGTAATTCATTTTTCTATAAGTAAGTTTAATAGATAAACATAAATATATATATAATTAATATTTTTGATTCTTATAAAATGATTAAAATTCTTGATATTATGGAACTATGATCATTGTACAAGGATCGAAACTATGAAACTGAAATATACAAGAAAAACGCTGAAAGTATCACCCAGAATAAGAAATTAAAAAATATATATTCATAAACAGGTGATAAAATAGTTAAATTAAATAATATATAATTATATATATATATTCATATTTTTTTAAATAATATATATAATAAAACTATATTTTTTATAAAAGAAGATAAATTTTTTTCTATGGAAATCAAATATGAGGTAAGGGGTTTATCATACAATGTATTTGTTTATCAGGATTGTTTTTGGTTATGTTAAAATGCTGAAATATTATAATAAAAATACCAAGATACTAATGAATTTTCTTAGAATATGGTTATTTTTTTTAAATAATTTTTTATCTTTCAATTCCCTCACTTTATTTTTTCAAGAGTTTTTAAAATACGACATTAAGGAAAATCAACTTCTTTTATCTCTTGGTCAATTTTTTTTCATTGATATACATATTTTTTAAAAAAAATTATTGATGTTTTTCACTGTTTTTATGATTTTTCAAATTAAATTTTACTAATTAATGATTTTTTACAAAATAGTTTGATAATAATATTATTTTCCTTTTACATATGAGGTATATTGTGCCTTAATCGAAAAAAAATTCGGAAGACTGTTATTTATATATATTCCATAAATATAATATCCCACCATCACAGGATTTATTTTAAATATCCTTTTACAGTTTTCCATTGATATTTGAGAATTAATTTTTTTCTATAAAATTCGGTAATTTTTTTTATTTTGATTATTTAATTTTAATAGTAAAGGTTATTTACAAAAAAGAATGTTTTCATCCAAAATTTATTCATCAATGACAACAAAATTATATTTTTGTTATGATTTACATGGTATATGATGCCAGGATACAATCTTTATTCATTCTTTAGATTTTTAATGTTTGTGATGGAATGATATGTATGAATCCCATTCAGTTTTCTAGATGTTATTCTATGATGAAATTTTTGTGAAACCCATTTCATTTGATGGGATATGATATTATGAATAGTTTATCATATCATGGAACACATATATATGATTATAATTATATTTCAGGTGATACCTATATCTACATCCAATTAATTGGGTATATATTTACATCTTAGGATATCAATAAGACTGCAAAAAGGATTGAACCCAATTTAGTATTGGATGTTTTCCACTATTATAGTCTCGAGATTAATAATTTACTACCAAGATGGTATAGGTAGAATACCCATTCCATTATGATACTCTTCTAAATGATCCTATAATACTAAGGATGTGATTTTCAATTATTAGGTTTATATCGAAATTACATTTCCTATGATAATATTATTCCCCCATAGATCATGTTATTTTATTTATTAATGATTCATATCTAATAAATAATTATGATTTATGACATGAGTCCGGATTATTATCAAAAATATTTATAGTATGTGTTTTAAATTTTTATATCATGTTTCCATACATTTTATCTCATGATACGATTGAATTATAATTGATATCTCCTATTTATAACTGTATTAAACATTCATTCTCACCATTTCTTATGTTTTCTTTCACAAGATACAAATAAAGGTTTTATATGTGATATGTCTAAAAGGGTGATTGTTATAAATATTAATGATGGATATGATTTAGAACTTTTGTGAACTCTTTATTTATGTTATTATGTTTCCAAATATACTAGACCTATATGATTGTGGCGTTGATTTTAATTTTATATAATGAATATTCATATAATTAAATATCATATATATGTTTGAATGGTCTAGATTATTATAATTGTCCCATTTCAATTGAGAATACCTAGGAACATGAGAAGGCTTTCTCTATCCTTTCGATAAAATTTTTTCTCCTCCCACCTCATTCCATGTATAAAAATAATGTTAAATCACTTCTCCTCCTTTAATCCTTCTTACTACAACCACAAATCCGTTTCCCCGTTGATTTATATCTGTCCCATGAGTTTCAGGAATAGCCTAGTTTTGATATATGGTTCTAGGTTTCTAATTATTTGTGTTTTTTTATTAATTTCATTTATCTGGATCCTTCATTTCATATTATTTAATCCATCATCGATGGTGATGACATTCATATTAATTCCTGTTGGACTAAGGTAGATGTTTATTGTTCTCCCATAAATTTTAATGTAATTATGTGATTGGAAAATTAAAATTATTTATAATCATAAAAACATATATATAATAGTTCAAATTAGTTTTATAATTATTTCAAAGAGTTATATAATAGAGAATATAAATAAATACATGGTTTTTTAGTAATAGAAGTGTATTCTACATTCAGAGTGAATTAAAAAATTTAGGATAAGTTTGATTGAAATTTGGTATCTAAACGATTTTTACTCAATTTTCAACATGTAATAAATTAATCGTGTTTTTTATTGTTTGATATGATGATAAAAATGGATGTAACTATTGTATGAAAATTTTTTCCTAGTTTTTTAATGAATTGTATTGAAATAATTTTGAAGTGGATTTCAGTGGTTCTAATGGGATCAATGTTCTGATTTAGTTTTTTATGAAAGTATGTTTGGAATATCTATATGTTTTTTAAAAAAATGTGCATTTTTATAGACCTCGTGAATCCCTTATTTAGGTATTATGACCCATTTCAGTGGAATTATTTCCCATTGTGATGGATTATATCCTTTAGAATCCTTTATTGGAGGTCATTAGAGCTGAGAGAAATACATTATTTATGATTTATGATATATGAATTGATTGATTGTTTTGTCACATAACATATATCAATCCATGGGTACACAAGTCACTATGTTATAGGTATGTATTTATGCTATACTAAATAAAGGGACCCTTGTATTGCCTAATCTAGTGTGAGTTTTGACTATATTGTAACTCTCCTAGATGATGTTATGTGAATGATTGATGTGTGTCATAGTATGTTTTTATGAAATTTAGGATGATATTTTGTCCCATATATTTTCATATAATTAGAATATACATTATATTTGAGCTAATTTATTGCCAATTATACAAGATTGTTCCACAAGGAACTATCTATTGTGTTCCCCAGATTGATTTCTATATATGAAACCATGACATCTTCTTAATTGTTCTATAGTAATACGTTTCCTATGTGTTTTATATTTATATCCTTTTTAATAAGATTATTTTAAATTTTAAAATAAAGAATTTAAAATATTTTATTTTGAAATGTCATTATTATAAGTTAATTTTAAACTTGTATTTTGGTAAAGGAGTATTTAAAAGATTAAATATCCTTAAACAGATCGGTTCCTTTTAAAGAGAATGAAACATATGTTTTAGAAACTAGTCTCACGTGATAATTTGACTTCATTTTCATTCCTATTAAAAACAATTTTATTTAATTATTTCAATCTTGTATAAGTGTGATTACTTTTTATGGGAATTGGAAAAAAGGATTTCAGAAATCTTACCGATCTTTGGTTTTTTCACACCCTGAATACTACATTTAGGGAATGTAGCTCTTATGATTTCATTTATATTGTATTTTCACTAATCTCCTTTGTTATTTTGAGTGATAGATATGGGATGTGGAGAGTGAAAAGGGGTTACATAGAGACAAAATATCTATTTTTAATTGATTTTATTTTTGGATTCACATATATGAGCTTCAATGATCCATCTTATGTTTAGATTTTATTATTTATGTAATGATGAATTTTAATTATTTAAGTTAAAATGATACTATATTTCATTTTATTCTTTGTAATCATTTTTTTATTTTGTATTCTTTATCTTCATCTCTGTGGGTGTGGACATCTGATATATGAATGGGTAATTCTATATTTCAGAGTGGAAATTTTTTTATTATTAATTTCCATAGGAGGTATGAATCATTCCAAATAGTTATGATTTAATACTTATGAACTATTTTTATCAATAGATTAGTAATAACATGCCACATGTATGTCTCTATCATATCCAGGTTCTGGTTTAGTGTGACCCTGGATTGTTTATGACACTTCAATATTTATATGTTCACATTTTCATAGGAAAAATTGCATAAAATCATTTTAATGACCCAAAAAATTCCCTATACATCAAATATAAAAGTTTTTAAAATAAATTATTTATCAATATAAAATTTATAAGATTTTAGTAGTAAATCATTCATGATAGTACATATTTTTTACCCTGCCAATTCTATAATTTCGAATCTCAGTACATTGTATTATAATCAAATAACATGTAAAAATTTGTTAAATAGTTCTATAAATTGAAAAATTACTAAATTTAAAATCACTCATCTCATACTTATTATAATGTTATAATTTGGTCTATATCCTTATTTATTTATAAGACTATAACATCTGATCATATTATTACTATTTAAACACTATTCTTTTATTTTTCAAATATAACATTTGAACGTAATTATGGGGGAACCAACATGGACCCCAAATATATCATCAGTTGGTGAAACACTTACCTTAATGAACTACTATTTGGAAATAGTATAGGGGAATACTATAATCTACCTTCACAAGTGATTTAACCCATGTCCAGCACCAACTCTTGAAACAAACTGACCATTTTGAATAAAATTGTATTCTAGAAAATGTGTGTTATATTATTTTTTATCAATATAAATATAACTATTTAATAATGAAGTGGATATAATAATAAATATGGCCCAAGGGTTTTAACTATTATATGATCATTGATCAATTATGACTATTTTTAATATGACTATTGGAAAACACTCTCTAAATAATAATTTTAACGTTTTAGTTATTATTATAAATAGAAATGAGAAAGGATAATTAATGCATATAGATGAGTCGATGGACTCATCTAGAAGACTAATTCCATATGATTCCCATTTTTTAGAACATGGGAAGGAGGTAGAATCTTTGGGTATCTATATTGACCAATCCCAATCTAATCTTCAACATGTTATGCTTGAATGAAGTCTCGTGTCAGAGAAGTTCATGTTAGTGTAGACTATCACTTTGGAAATGTAATCTAAGCCACCCCAAGAGTCTATTCCCATCACACACCTTACCCATAATAAGTATTTGAGTGTCATAAGGGGTAATTTTTCATATCACAAGTTACATAAAATTTAATCCCTTTGTTTATGGAATTTTTTTTATCATTTCCATTTTAAGAATAATTTTTCATTGAAATTACCATGAATTTTTATAAAATGACATTTTGGGAAATAATTTTACTTTTTAGACATATATAAATTGTTATATTAGTGTATGGTTTTATTAAAAAAATTTATTATAATGAAATATGGTAATAAAAATAATCCTTTATAATTATAAATGAATTTTTTTTTCTAAATATCCAAAATTTAACTATGCATATTCATTGCATTATTAATTTTATTAAATAAGTACTTTTATAGTAAAAAGTTAAATTTCTAATATTTATAGATTTATTATGGTGAAATTATTGTCATTTTTGAGATCAGAAAATCAATATTATACTATAGTGAATTGATGAGAATTTTATAAAATCGTTTTTTTTTCTGTGCATAGTAAAAATCCATTTTGAGTTTTTAGTATGGTTAATTGATTTATAATGATGTAATAAGTAATATTAATTTTTTTTAAAATATTCTAAATTAAAATAAAATTTTAGTTTTACCAAGTGTCAAATACCATGTGGAAATACCATGGTCAAGACCATGGTTTTTTAAATACCACTACTGATGTGTGAAAGGAAATCAATAAAAAAATCCCTCTCTTTTTCAATAAATACCTACAATTTTCTTCATCTGCAATAATTACAAATTAATTATATAAGAATAAAAAGAGTATTAAATTTCAAGGATTCCACTCAAGGTCTCTTAAATCCACCATGTTCCCGATCATTGAGTTTTAGTAGTCACTCTTCATAGTAAATGGAAATCTCAACTTATCTTTTCCTTTGAAGTACCATTTTCATGTGGGTTGTCTTTCAGATATCCATACTAGGTTATTCAATAAATTTTATTCAATAAATTTATGATATTAATATTATTGTATGGATGTGATACCCTTATTCCCCATCTTTTAAATGTTCTATAATACCACGTTTCCTACCTCTTATGCTACAAAATTATATTCTAAACATTTCTCTCTTTTTCTCATGAAATTATTTTATTTTATTTTTATAAATACACAAACGTATTTCTTATACATTTTTATTCACATATATTGAATAATTATCTATTTTATACTAGAATTATTATACATGCATCCTTCCTTCCTTTTATATGTGTTTAAAATGATAAAAGGAACCTATTTTGAAGCACTTTCTAAAACACCATGATTTTGATATGAAACCCATTTCATTTATTCTACAAGGGTTATTTAGGAAATGTTAATTATGATATATATGGATCCCATTAATTAATACAGTGTATGGGGAAATCCTGATAGCAATCCAATGCATTGGATAAAAAATTTAATCTCTAGAGATGAAATCTTTTAAGATACCTTGGTGAATACCCATGTAAATATTTATGATAGCTCAACGATAATAATTGGTTATATGACTATGAATGAATGAATTAAATGGTCAAGACACATTTCCATTTCATGAATCATGTTTTTTTGCATCTACCTATTTTTCTATTCTTAATGATTTTTTTATTTTCTCATGTTCTTATAGATATTCTTCAAGATCACATGTAAATTGTTTCCCTTGTTTTCCTTTACTCGGCCTTTTTCTCACCCTTTCTTTTGATTTATAACTCTATGTTATGAGATGAAGTAATTAATCATTGTATAAAACATAAATAAATCCTATAAATTGTATTAGATGAATATTTTAATGTTTTCATATATTATTTTCCATATTTCCAAGATAATAAACATTAAAATATCGTCTATTTGTAAAATGATAGGTATAATTATGTAAAAAAATGTGGGAAACCAAAGATGGTATCAAAATAGTGTTTAGTTATTTATAGAAATTATGATATGAATAATTTTGAAATAATACTATGGGAAAGCTAAAATATACATAAAAATACTTCCATTTTTGTAATGTATTAATTAAGTTTTTTTCGAGTAAATCAATCCATGTCTATATACAAACAAGTAGATGTGTCTTTGAAACAGATATACATATGGGTAACCACTCTGACAATGTTCATAGGCGTGACTCAGCATAACATAGATCATGATGATGGTTCTTCATTCACTTTTGGTTTGACTCTCTTAGGGTATATATTAGTTTAATCACTATCATTTTATGAATAATTATGAAGGAATTATAGAGAATGTAATTTTTTTTAATGAGTAAAATTTTAAAGCATGATGTTTCTGGATATAAAAATTACATTAGAGTTATAAGATTATTAAATTAAAAACATTTTCCCCCAAAGGTATTGTTATTTTAAAATATCTAGGGAAATAGGAGAAACCATGTAAATGGTGAGAACAATGGATTATTGGTTAAAGGCCTTCCGATGGAAGTCAAAATGGAAAACTTCATGTGAATGATGAATCAAATTACTCGAGTTATGAGAAATAACATGAATAAAGAAAAGAGATGAGATTCACCTAGAAGGGAAATACATTACTCTGAGTTCATTATGTGTCAATGACTACCATCATTCAGTGGAAAAATGACCCAATTATTTTTGAATAGTTGATAAGATCAGTTGAAAAGTTCTTTTCTGAACATCATTTCTCAGAACTAGTGGATGTCACCCAACCTCTGTACCTCTTAGAGGTGGAATATGATCAGTGATCAAATCTAATTAAAAATATGAATCCAATAAGGTATATTGAAGATATGTATTGGGATAAGTTTATGTGAACCATTCTAAAAAAAATCACATATTTGATGCAAATGAAAATGGAGAAGGAATTCCTCGAGCTTAAGCGGAAAGAAAATGAATTTGTGGGACGATATGAGATGAAATTCAAAAAACATTATTGTTACACCTTTTTATTTTTCATGAAACCTAATGGAAATTTTTCTACATTAGATGGTGAACTATGACCCAATCATCAGAAGATTAAATCCAATTGATACTATGAAATCTATGAGGAAATTGTGAGTATTGATATGGAAGTTGAAATAGATTTTAGAGTGATTTAGTGGACCCATATATTGAATAAAAAAAGATATTTTTGGAGCCAAACATGGGGGAGATATTTGATAATTAAAGAGTAGTAAATTAGGGGAAACATTACTTATATGAAAAATGTGGGATGAAGAATTCAGGTAACTACGTTCTCAGGAGTGGGAAATTTTAAATGCGTGGAAGAGATTGCCTATTTCCTGGAACTATAATAGTGAGATGAAGTTGCAACTTCTCAACACAAAAGACAAAGGGAATATTGTGAAGGAACTCCATGAAGTCCAATGGTTCAATTTTGGATCACTTAACCACATGTAAAATCACTTTCCATATCTAGGACTAGTAGAGGGGAGTTACAATCAATGACTAAATAAGACAATAGAGAAAAGTCGTTATTTTTCTATCATGATGGCTAATGTTGAGGCTCTAATTGATGTGGTCGAAGGTACTCTCATTTATATATTAAACCTAGAATATACTTTTTATGTTTCTTATTATTTGTATTCCTTTATTTCCTCAATGTTTTCACAGAATATAGAATCAATACTAGAAATGGTCAAATTATTGTTTTAAATCTAGATTCATTGAGGGATTATCCAAGAATTAGTAGTGTATAGAAACTCATTTATTGAATTTGGAGAGAATAAAATCATCACAAATGTAGTAGTCATTCACATGGTGTAATTTTACATTATAGCAGGGATGTAATGGCTCTCAATGTATAGTGTAGTGATCATCTGTATATGTACAGAAATAGTATTAGTCTTGAATGGGAAACCTACAGTGTTTTTCTAAAGGGGAGATATCTCAAAAATATTTTTGTCTAGAAGCACCTCCCATATCTTTTATTATTAAAATTATCAGTGAATATTAAGAAGGAAATTAAAGTATATAAATAATTTATTTCTCTACTGTTCATGAATACATTGATGTATTTCTTAATGGGTAACCTAGAGCTCCTCTAGTTAGAGATGTATATTTATCCATTGAGGTCATGCATGGTTTCAATACTATTTCAAAGACCCATATTTAATAGAAAATGATGACAAGGAAGAATTAATTAAAATATCTATGATCATTTGGAGAAGTTATTTATTTGACTGATTGTGTCTACATGGGGATAAAATATTATCACATTGAATAATAAATATAGATAAGTGTGATTATGCAATGTATATAGAGAACATAATAAAATAACAATAAAAAATGTACCCTCTTCCAATAATAAATTATTGTTTTGACCAGCTTCATGGGTGTAAATTCATCTATAAGATTAATTTTTTATATGGATATAATCAATTGAGGGTGAATATTGAAGATATTCCAAATACCTAGTTCTGATGAAGATATGAGCATTATGATTTTTCTGGTTATTACCTTTGTATTGATGAATGCTACAACTATATTTAAGGATTTGATTAATAGAGCCACTAAATACTACATTGATAAAATTATTATTTATTATTTATTTATAATATTCTGATATATTCCAATAAATCATAGGTGAATGAGGATCATCCATGTATTACATTGCTAATTTTTAGGAAGCAGAGGCAATTTGGAAAGGTAAAAAATGAGAATTTCGGTTAAAAAAAGTTTCTTTCTTGTGGTACATTGTAAAATATGAATTAATTTATGTAGGACATGAAAATAAAACGATTTTGGAGCAGTGGACTTATCCTACAACATTAAATGATATTTGTAGCTTCCTTTTTTGAGAAGGATATTATATCTGGTTTGTGAAAAAAAATCAAGAAATTATAATCCACTAACCATGTAAACACTAAAAGGGGAATGTTCATCAGGACAAATGAGTGTGAATAATGTTTTCAAGAGTTGATGAAGATATTGGAAACTACACCTTTGTTAACTCTACCCTCTATTAGATAATATTTCATTATTTTTATTGATGTATATATAAAAGGTCTTGGGTGCATGCTCATGAAAAATGACTAGGTTATTTTTTATGACTCTCAAGAGAAGAAGCCTCATAAAAATATCTATCCTTTGCATGACCTAAAGAAGGTTTTATTTTTGTTTCTATGAAGATATAGAGGAACTATACTTATGGGGAGAAATGTGATATATACAAAGACCATCAATGTTTGATGTATATTTTCCAAAAAATGGAATTAATCATTTGACAAATGACATGGTTGGAACTTACTAAATACTAATATTATTAAATTCATTATTACCCTATAAGAGAAAACAATTCAGGGAATAATTATTTAGGAGATGCATGGTTGTGCAGAAAATGACGAGTATTCAAGGTGATTTTTTGATCAAATGCCTAGTAAAACTAGGCATGGTATTCATAAGGGAAGGGAATTCATCAACTGTATCCCAAAAATATTTCTAAACCTTCATTTCTAAGGATGTTCAATAAATATCAAAGTGAAGTCATCATCTTCAAAATAAGATATAGAATGTGAAGAATGGTAAGTTTCCTATATTTAATATTATTCAAGAAGGTGTACTAAAATATCATACAAGGATATGTGTTTCATATATTACATAAATCATGAAAGAGTGAATGGATGAATATCGAAGCTCAATATTATCTATACTCCATAGAATAATGAAAATTTATTGGAAACAACGTGATCATTATTGGGAGGATAACATGAGAATGGGGATTGCTAACTATACTGCATGGTTCTTTATGTTTCATCAAGTGAAGGAAAATTGACAAATTCTTAAAGGGGTATTACAAACACTACCCATACAAAAATGAAAGAGGGATAAAATCATTATGGACTTTGAAAATTATCTCCCAAAAAATAATGACGAAATAATGTGATATGGTTTATAGTGGACTATCCCAACAAGAATGCCCATTTCTTTACTATTCAGGGGATTTATCTATTAATCAACTTGACAAGAATTATGTGGATGAAGTGGTAAGGGTGCACATGGTACCACCTACTATCATTTCAGTTCATGAACTAAGGTTCATATAAAAATTCTAGAGAATTATTCAACATTATTTGAATACTGAATTTAATTTTAATATGGACTATCAAACACAAACTTAAACCGAATCTAAAAGGACTATTCAGACACTTGAGGGAATCCTAACAACATGATCAAAGGAATTTAAAGATGTGTGGGATCAATATCTCCCATTAGTGTAATTCTCATACAACAACATATTACATTCATGTATTCAAATGGAACCATATAAATCTATATATGGGGAGTGCTATATAAATCTAACCAGTTTGGATGAAGTTGGTGAGAGAAAGCATCTTGGGCCTGATCTTTTGTAAGTGATGAAGGAAAAGGTTCTTTCCATCGAATAAAACATAAAGGATTCTTAGATTTTGAAAAATTACAACGATGAAAACCATAAAATGGAATTATAGCTTGGTGTTGTAGATAAATAATTCCTTCAAATTGAACCTCAGAAAATACTCATGATTTTTTGGAAGAAAGGAAAACTCATCCCCTTGTACATGTTATCCTATGAAATCCTTTATTCCATAGGAGAAGTTTCATATTAGCTAAAAATTCAACTAAACCAAGATAATGTAAATGATATTTTCCACATATCGCTTTTTAGGAATTAGATACCTAACCCTTCAGTTGTTCTGATTCTGGAGCTAGTATTACTATAACATGACCTCTCTTTTGAAGAAAATTTGGTGGACATATTGGACCATATAAACAAGGTTATATTGGCATGACAACCCACCTCATAATAATGTTGTCAAGGAACCAAAAATATGAATAAGGCACATCGAAACCATATGAAATAATTAGGTATAAGTACCCTCAATTTCTCTCAATTGAGGGAGAGGGATGAAATTTCCAGGATGGAATTTCTTGGGGGGGGGGGAGAATGTATTGAACAAAAAAATTTAATACAATTATTTAGAAAAAAATTGGTGTTATAAAATTTTTTAATCAACATAAATATATATCATTAAAAATTATGTGAGTATAATTTGAAATGTAACCATCGAGATTCATCCTTTATGTGATAGTTGGTCTATATGAATGTTGGAAACTATACTATAAAAAATTATTTTAATGTTCCAAATAGTATTATTAATAGAAATGAAAAAGGAAAATTATTATAGAAAGAAAATATGATGGATTCATACAGTAGATTCATGAAACATGAAGACAAATGTTCATAACATGGGAATAAGGTAGCATATTTGGGATTCACCCTTGACCAAGACCAATTAGAGCATTAACATGTTATTCTTGAATGAAATCGCATAAAAGAGATGTTTATGTTATGGGATATTACCACTCGGTAAATGTTTTCTGAGCGTCCTCAAGAATATATCACCATCGCATAGATTACCATAAGGTAATATGAGGCTGTAATGGGGGATTAAGGGTCGAGGCCCTAGTTATAGAAAAATCATTCTATTTTTATAAATAAAATTTTTATTGCATAATTTACATTTTAAGAATTTTTTCCCTAATAATTAAGATTGAATTTGATAAATTTTTTTAGGAACAAATTTTAATTTTCAGAGATATTTAACTTATTATAATAAAATTTTGTTTTTATAATAATAATTATTCTAATGAAATAAGGTTGTAAAAACCCTCCTTTTTTACTATAAATAATAAAATAAATTTTTTCCAAGTGACTAAAATTTCATTAGAAATTTTCTATCCACAATTATTAATAAAAAATATTTATTTTTTAGTTTAAAGTTAACATTCTAATATTTAGAGAATTATTATGATAAAAGAAATTTTAATTTTTAAATTAAAATTTCTATAATAGGTTAGGAAGAATTTATGAATATTTTCTAAACTATTTTGAATTTGGTGAATAGTAAAAATATATTTTTGAGTTTTTGATATGTTTAATGAAATTTTAATTATTTAATAAGTAATATAAAATACTGGTAAACTCATGTGGATTAAAATAACATATTAGGTGTCCCACTTTTCTAATAACATGGTAAAATACCATGGTAAATCCCATGGTTTATTGAATACCACTATTGAGGTTTTTAAGGAAATCATTAAAAATTTACCATAATTTTTCTATAAATATGTAACTCCCCCAGAAATTGAGAATTATTATTTTTCAAATTACATTACCTTTTCAATATTTTTTAGTAAGGATTATGTGCACAAAAAAAAGGTTTCTAAAAATTCCATGTGAGTGCTTTTCCTTCCACATAAAAGGCCACCACCTCAACCCATTCGTCACACCTCTAAAACATTATAGGTTCATCCAAAATATTATCATGTAGCTTATAATAAAACATACCTTATATGTTGAGTCTTAAATTTGGTCAAAATTATTCTGAAGGATCCATTTTTTCACAAACCAAAAAGTGTTACATGATTTGGAGGTAATGTCTTCTCTCAAGACCCTTCTATTTATTTTCTTTCTCCCCCACTCAAATATACTTATTCCATTCTTGTGTGATAAAAACATAATAATCCAGATAGTAGATTGTTTTTATGCAATGTTTATGATCTAAAATTACACACATGTCTATCAAATGGATGTTGAACATATTGTTTCTTTGTATAGAGAACTACAGACCCATGAAATGATGATTTTTTATTTCCTCTATACCACAAATCATGATGGCCATTATATTTCAAAAAATATTTCTACATGTCATATATTATATTTAATATTTATTTAAGCTTATTCATTCCTTTTTTAACACACATATCTTTACCTTCCAGTTGTGTCTTATACGATAATCCCATTTGAGGAAGTGTGGACTACTACCCCTCAAAGTGTTGTGATTCATTCACAAACCACATGTAATATACTAAAGATAGTTTAGTGAAATTATTTGATATATATATAATATATTAATGATATTGTAAAAATAATATATATATATATATACCTACATACATATATATACATATTTCATATACATACTTTCTTTAAATAAGACAGAGAAAATGGAAACAACATTTATACAAACGTATATCTTACCATCGCCATAAATGGTGTATTCTGTTTCATACTCCTATATTTTATAGATTATTATAATATTGATATACTATATATTAGTAATTTCTATATCATGTTTTACATTCTGGAATCATGATGTAAGTATAAGGACCAAATATGTAACAAATTATGACACATGCGAAGAACAAAGTGAATATTACCTGAACTGAAACCTTAACATAAGATCGTCAACAAGAATGTAATATATTTTTATAATAAAAAATTATTTTAATATAGGGATATATATATATATTCTTTTATAAAATATTTATAATAAAATAATATTTATTGTAAAGGAATCTTGTATGATTATAGAGAGAGTCCAGACACAAGTTATTGGTATTTCATAACACATTTAATTTCTGTGAGACACAAGCTATGTTTTCCACTCATTAATTTTTTGTGGTTTAAATATTTCCCATGATTTCATTATATGTATCATTTACATAAATTTTTGGGTATTCCCATTCCCTTTTTATGATCATTCTTTCAAGGGGTTTATGTTTCAAAAGTTACCATATCGGTAAAAATGTTTTATCTCAATTTTCCTTCTTTTAAGGTCATGTTTTTTTATGAACCTAAAATTATTTTCAAGGATAATATAATTCAATTTTACATGAAATATCATGAATTAGAATATTTTAATGATATTATATGCTTCATGTAATTTCCTTTTCTTATATGGGGAGCATCATCCCGAGACACCATGTTTTAAGAGTTTATTGAGATAATCCCATTCCATTTAGAGATTGTATATATTTATTCATAATTTAATAAAATATTATGATACATCTGTAAGAATATTCAAAAGTTTCATTATACTATTTTATTTCATGATATACTCATGTATTGGTACCATTTTCTACTCTTTGGTACATGTGATAGTTAAGACAGTTTTTTTCCGGAAGTCCGACTGTACCCTCACTTTGGTTGGAAATCTATGTTTTGAAAAATACATTTCCAAGAATATTATAACATTTAACTATAATATCTAAAATAATTAATTACACTTTCTCGTCTTTTACTAATTTCTTAAAGGGAATATTGTTGTTTCTTTTCAAACAAGGCACCTTTTCATCCTCTTTTCCATGAAAAAGAAATGTTTATTTACCTCATATGACATGTATAGATTGTACCACCTTCATTTCCCAGAATATCCCATTACATTATTAAAAAGTATTATCATTAGGAAAAGGTTTTTTTAAAATATTTTTCAAGCAATCATTTTTCAGAATTATTTAAAAAATATATAATATGTTTTCAAGGAAAACTTTTTTCAAAGTGTATTCATGTCATATTTAAATGTTTTCAATGTGATTTAAAATAAATGGTTTAAAAAATGTTATGAAGATTATTTTTTATGTTTTCAAGAAACACGATTTCCAAAAACAATTCAATATTTCTTTATAAGTTTTCAAATTATTTTAATATAAATGGGTTTCAATACATTTTTGAGATTTCATTAAAAAATTTCTAATATATTCAAGAAAAATGTTTTTAAAATGTTTTGAATATAATCATAAATGTTTTCACAGAAAATGGTTTTCAAAATTATTTCATGACTTATTCATAATTTATCTATTTATTATCTCTTAAAATGATTTTCAAATGGATTGAATTTTAAAAAAGTATTTTTCAAACATTAAAGGCAATTTTATTATATAAACGTTTTAAAATTATATTTCAAAGTTGTTTTCTATCTGTGGAAATGTATATTGGTTTCACTCAATATTTTTTAGTAAATTATATAAAGGATCCATCCATGTCCCTCCTGTTAATGAGTTATGATGAATATCATGGTCTTTACAAAAACAATTTCTCATTCAGAGGTAATATGTTTATGAAACCTATTTCTTTTTCATGAGTTACATTCTTCTGAAACCTGCTACTTTTCACATGTTATGTTTATGAAGAAATAATTATGAAACAAGTCAATTTCCACAGGTTATGATATATTTACATGTTTATTATACCCATTTGATTTCATGGATTATGATATGTCCATTTATGATATTTTGGCATGTGTATATATCATATCATTATGTGATGGGTGGGGTATATATCTCCCTCCAAATGATGTGGGTAATGATTTATATCTCATGAGAAAAATAGGGATGGAATGAGAGTTACTCGGTTCAGTAATACAGGGCTGGAATGAGGGTTACACAGTTCAGTAATACATGGATGGAATGAGGGTTAATCAGTTTATTAATATAGGAATGGAATGAGGGTTACTTATTTAAATAATACTGAGTTCTAATGATGGTTACTTGGTTTAGTAATATAGGGCTGGAATGAGGGTCACTGAGTGCCATAATACATGGATGGATTGAGGGTCACTCAGTTCACTGAAACATTGCTGGAATATGGCTTACCTAGATACGTAAATGGATTTTCCCTCTAATATGGTATCAAAAGTGATGCCTTATCAACTATGGAAAAAATTATATACTTATGTGTTTTCCAGAAGTCAATGTTTTATTCCTTCACTATGATTTCATGGATTAATCACTCTATTTCAATATGATTCATATATTATGAATTTCCAATCATTATTCTATTATATCTGTTATGATATTTTATGTGAAGGGTATGATATTATACTTCTATAATCACATTCGTATACCCTTATGATCATGTTTATTCTTATATATCTCTTTTTTACCCTTACCGAGCATTTGAGATCACTACTTCTATGTTTCTTTTCCACCACGTTATGAAGATATGTACTATGTTTGATATTTCTTAGAAAGTAGTTAGAAAAGATGAACCTAGTGAAATTTTATTTAGCTAAAATATGTACTGGTGTTTTTATTTCCCTCTTTCCAAAGACCACATAACAACAATGGTATTTGGGTATATGCTTGTATAATGTTTAAGGACTCCTCAAAAGCTATATAAGATAAATGTTTGTAATAGAGTGTCTCTACATTTTCAATTAGAGAAATGGTATTGTTATATATTAAAAACATGGATGATAAATCTTTAGTGAGATCCCCAATAATATTTCTATGGATATGTCAACATATATCAAAAAAGATGTGTATAAGTTTGAGTTTATTTTTAGTAAAATGTCCTAAAATTCTGTTAATGTATATAAGGAGTGGTTTCCAAAAAATACATCCCTTTCTAGATACTACAGGTGAATGCCTCTCTAGATAGATGTACCTAGGGGTAATAACTCCAACAAGATGTTCTATTCTTGACTTGGGGTAATATGGTACATGACAACAGGCCTTGTTGCACACCAGGATTGATAATCTCGGGGGGTTATGCATTGGGAATTCACAAACTCTTCATGAACCATCAAAAATTATTTAGATATAAGTTAGCTATGAATAACCTAGGATAAACACAAGGTATTATATATTATGGGAGTTTTTATGACATAGAAATACTATAAATAGTTCATTTCATTGCTATATGGTTTTCAACATTGATATGTAATTCTCACACTATTCTTTTGGTTTTAGATAATGGCGGAAATCGGAAGGAACGAGATTAATGTTGAATGTGATAGAGGATTTTTTTGATAAGTAATTTGGGATTATAAAAAGAGTAAAGTAGTTCATAATTAAGACAAATTAGTTTTCAAAAAGCATGATTTACAATTTTTACATTAACCAAATCTCAAACCCACTAAGAAAGAGAAAGAAGGAGTATGCTGAGAGTTTTGGGTAATGGAGACCATAGAAGAAATAGTATTCAGTTTCCTTTTTTCCAGGAATGTGGATAGAATCACCTATGTGGTTTTATTAGAGGAATAAGAAGGTGTTTTGAATTTGGAAAAGAAGGACACAAGCAAGTGACTACAAGGAGAAAATGAAGGGCTTAGTTAACGAAATGGATTGTAGTTTTGGACTCTATAAGTCATCATCGATAGTATTGTATTTTATGTGTGGAATAATAGTCATTATAAAACGCAATTCCCCATGAGGAAGGTTCCTTATGATAATCAACTAGGTTGTGTGAGTAATGGTTTCATTGATGATGATGAAGAGACTATAGATGAAACATGAAGGTAAAAAAGTATTATGTCAAAGAATGAGGAAGAATTGTTAATTGATTAAGGATAAAACGATCAAAGTATTCATGTACTTGGATTCAAAATTTATTAATGATTAAATATAAATTGATTGTTCAAAATATGTTTTTCTCTTAGTATTGAAAAGTTTAATTAGAACTTGTGATGTGATTTAATGACAAGATGATATTTTGGCTAAGGGAAGGCAACTCTCAATAAGTTCATTATGAAAAGATAATTTTTTATGGATAAAGATATGTGGGATATGAAAAAGTTAATTAGAAATAATTTATTTCATTTGGACTATGTAAGAACTTTTTAATGTATTTTCATTCTATCATTGATGAAGCATACAATATTTTTGGATTTTTGTAGTAATTATAATATACTTTTGAATGAGGAAGCGTGCATGCTTTCCAAAACGACTTATGGCAATTAAGGTTGTTATAATGATGCAAGGGAATATATAAAGATGATATTCACATGTTTGTAATGGTACAACTATGAGATACTTTTTGATACTAGGGAATCAATGTTAATATGATTTTATGACACTCTTTCTATGGTTTTGGTTTTTATCTTTCGAAAGGGTTATTTGATTATCTGATCATGGAAACATTATTTTACACTTTGGGGGATGTATTTTTGCATTGAATTTTTGGGAAAAAATTTGGTTTGATGGATAATAAGTGACTAAGCATAATTCAATTATTTTTATATTATATATTAAATTAGTGAGGTTTTAAAAAAAATGACAACATGTATGTTGGTGACAACCAACCATATCCGGTAGGGCCACATGTCTTGAACCCTTGACTGAAGGATGAGAAGGGTTTCACACCTACCAATATCGTACATGTTTTTCAGGTTAATGTCTATTTAATTTAAATGAATAAATATTTATAGTGAAATATTAGTGTTACATTTTATATTTATATTTTACTGAATTTTGTTTTTAAGAGACAAATAGTTAGACTTTTTTTTCTTAATATTCTGTAAGATCAATTAAAAGTATATTTTAATGATTTATTCATCAAAGATAATTTATAGACATTCATTCCTTGAGGTAATGGAGGTAAAATAAATTTTACAAGGCACAACCCAAAAATGGAATATTCTTTATAGAAATTTATCAATAATAACTCTAAATTTTGAACATGATCAAAAAATTGTTGTCTAAATACATTAATTTTAGTATAGTTGTTGGCCTTTTAAATCATAAAAAATTCAGGATTTTGAGGCCCTATTCTTTTGTTTTATCATTGAAATATTTTTTATAAAAAAAAATTAATCACTCCCTATAAATATTTACTATTTTCCTTCATGTCCAATCTTTACTTCCAACCTATGTTATCCTACCTAGAAACCCAGTTTTATATTACTTTTCCTAACCGTTATGGTGGCAAATTTTCTTTTTTAAGGAAAGTTTTAGTATTCATTTTAACGATGTGGGTTTCTATGAATGAAACTTTAATGTATTAATACTTTTATAACCTAGATGAATTTCTAGGGAAATTTTTATTTTATTGTGGGTAGAATGTAACACCCTAATTATTTTGACAATTATTTTTTTAGAATTAATTTATCTTTTAAATATATTTTTTATTTCACAAGAAAATGGAAAAATGGATATATATATATATATATATATTAAAACACAATTTCAAACTTTACATTCACATAAAATATCAACTTTTATTGTGCTACACTCAATACCAACTTGGATTGCATTACAAGAAATACCGGCTTGGCATATATTGCACACAAAATTGAGTTTATTTGAAATAAATATTTCTAAAGATTGAATATTTTAAATAACATAATAATAACTTTTCAATTAAACATAGTAATATTATTAGTAATATGTAATTATCAAATATTTTTTATATTTTATTTATTTAAATAAAACATATTGGTAATGAAAGATAATATTTTTTGTAAAGTAATTTTATGTCAACAATATAGTTTTCTTGAATGAATATATTATAATATTAAATTTAATTTTGGAAAGATTTAGAAAATTAATTGGATAAAATAAAATTTATTTTTGAATTCAGAATGTTGAAATTTTCCTATGGTGAATTTTTGGGATTTTTACGAGAAACTTCATTTTTTATGAATAGTGAAAAATACTACTTTTAAGGTAAAACTGCCTTTTCTATAATTAATTATTAATGATAAATGATATTATAAATATTTTTTAAGGTAACATTATATTAATATTACATATACTGATATTATTTAATTCATTTGAATCAATTTCACTTTGAAACTGGACATAAAATCTTAACAAACTATAGAACATTTTCCTAATTTAAATCTGCTTTATTTTGTCCCGTCTGGGGGATTTACAATAATCTTAATTTTTTCACTTATGTGATTTTAATTTAAAAAATATGACATACATAATTTTATTCAGTATAATATTTACATTCTAATAATAGCATGTTATTTTTTGACCAAAATGATTAGTAAAAGTTATTAAAATTAATCACAATTGTTAAGGCCAAATTAAGATTAATTCGTGACTGGACCTTAAAATTATGGTCCCAAATACCTAGAAATATTTTCAAAACCCATTGTATGTCCATATATAGAACATAATCCATCCAATATTGGTTTTTTTGTTTTTTATGAATTTGATTACGTAAAAACAAGTGCACACCTAACTTGTTTTGAAAAATTCAATGTGAGTTCTTTTCCTTCCATATAAAAGGCCTCCACCTCTGACCATTACTCACACCACTCAAAACATTTATATTCATCTAGGATCGGCCATGTAGCCACCCATAAATCCACACTTTTACCTTGATGCTTCCCTTTCGTCAGAATGATTCTCAAGGATTCCTTTTGGAACAAACCAAAAGGAGTGACCCGATTTATAGGTAATGTATTCTCTGAAACTCCTTCCATTTATTTTCCTTCTACACCACATACACTCACATTATTCCCATATTTTATGAAAAAATAGTAACTTCCTTATAATAGAATGTTTTTAAAAAAATGTTCTAACCTACACTTACACTCACCTCCATCTAATTTATTTCTAACATACTGATTTTGTGTACGATGAACTAGTGCCTCACAAAATGATGATTGTTCATTTATCATTTAACACCAATGATGTTGGCAATTATGATGGAAAGTGCATTAATTTATGTGATATATTATATTTAATATGTATTTATGCTTTTATATTAATTTTACAACACACATCTCTTTACTTCCCATTTGGTGGAAATATGATAATCAAGTTTGAGGAAGTGTGGACTACCACCCCCTCAAAGAGATGATATTGGTTCACAGACCACATGGAATGTAATAAGGAATGTTTTAGTGAAATTAAATTATATATGTAATATATTCATTATATAGGAATAATATATTTATATATAAAAATAATTATATATACATATGTCATTTAGATACTTTCTTTCGTTATGACAATAAATACCGAGATAACATTCATGCTTATGTACATCTTACCATCTCCATAAGTGATGTATTCCATTTCATAATACTATATTATATAGATTATTATAATACACATATAATTTATATATAGAGTATTTATATGATGGTTTATATAGTGGAATCATGATATAAGTATAAGGAAAAAAGATATAAAAAATTAAGACACATACAAAGAACAACTTAAATATTACCCAAAGTGAAGTATTAACATAGGACCATTAACCATAGGGTAATATAAAGTTATAATCAAACAATACAAGGTAAAATATATAATAATATAATTTTTTAAAATATTTATAATAAAATTATATTTATTATACAGGAATCTTGTACAGGTATGGAGAGATTCAACACAGAAGGTAAGAGTATTTCATCTCACATTTTATTTCAATGACATAAAATCTATATTCACCACTCTTTAATTTTGTGTTCTGTGTGTAAATATCATGATAGATTTCTATTTTCCATTTACATAAATTTCTCAGGATTATAATTCCCATTTTATGATCCTTCTTTCATGGAGTTTCTATTTCAATATTTTCCAAATTGGTAAAAATATTTTGTCTCAATTTTCCTTCTTTGAGATGCAAGTTTTGTTTTGCATATAAACTCTTTTTTGAGGTTAATATACTTCCATTTTATATTCCATATCATGAATACCAATATTTTCATGATATTATATGCTTCATTTAATTTCCTTTAATTATATGGGGAGCATGATCCCATGATACCAAGTTATACAAACCTATTGAGACAACCACTTTGATTTTCAAGATTGTCTATGTTTATGCTTCCATTGATGAAATATCATGATTCATATCTCAAGAATATTCATGATTTTATTTATCATTTTTAATATCAGGTTTAATCATGTATTTGTACCATTTTATACTCTTTGGTTCATAAGATAGTTAAGAAACTATTTTTAGGAATCCTGACTTTACTCTATTTTCAGTCAAAAATCTATGTTTTCTAAAAGGGGTTCCAAGAATGTTATAGCATTCCCATATAACATCTAAAATTAATTTTTACCTTTTTTCATTTTACCAATCTCTTCAATGGAATCATCATGTCTCTTATCAAACAAGGAACATTTCTATCCTTTTTACCATTCAAAATCAATGTTCTTTTCACCTCATACAACATGTCTATATTTAACTGCAATCATTTCTTCAAAGAACCTTTTGAATTTTTAAAAAATTTAATCATTAATAAAATGTTTTCTAAATTTAATTTTCACAAAAAATTGTTTTCAATGTGGTTTCCAAATTATTTTAATCATTTTCATGGAAAACTATTTTCAAAATGTTATCAATTGTTATTTACAAGCATTCAATTTGTTTTCAATGAAATGTTTTTGAAAACGATATCAAGATTCTTTTATAAGTCTTCAAGAAAAATGATTTTCAAACCATTATCTATATTTATTTATTAGTTTTCAATGTATTTTCCATGATTTTTTTTCAAATAACTTTTAAATTTTTTTTAAATTATTCCATGTGTTTTCAAACAAAAAGGCTTTTAAAATGTTTTGAAGAATATTTAAAATAGTTACAAGGAAAAAAGTTTTTAAGAATTATTTCATTGAATATTTAAAAATTTGAAAGTTATTTTCTAGGAAAATTATTTTCAAATGCTTTTATGTATTAAAAATCATTTTTAAAACAAGAAATTATATTTACCTCAAAAAAAATTTAGAGTGTATTTCAGAATTATTTTCCATCTAAGACAACATCTATTGATGTTACACATTCCTTTCGTGGAAATGATCTAAAGGATCCATTCATATCATTTATATGAATGATTTATTCATAATTCCATGGTTTTTATGAAACCGATTTCTACTTCATGGTTAAATTTTTATGAAATCCACATTCTCTATCCCAGGTTATATAATTTTGAAACCCACTTCTTTTCACGGGACATGTTTATGATGAAATAGTTTTGAAACCTGTGTCTTACCACATGTTATGATATGTTTACATATATATGATTTCCATTTAATATCATGGTTTATGATATTTTTATTTTTGATCTATTGTTACATGTATGTATGATTTCATTATGTGATGGTTGCGACATCTATCTCCCTCCAATGAATTAGGTAAATGTTTATATCTAATGGGATAAACACTGATGGAATGAGGGTTACTCGGTTCAGTTATGGAGGGCTAGAATAATGGTTACAAAGGTTAGTAATACATGGATAGAGTGATGGTTACTCACTTCAGTAATATAGGTCTCGAAATAGGGTTACTCAATTCAGTAATATAGGGATTGAATGAGGGTTACTCAGTTTAGTAAAATAGGGATGGTATGAGGGTCACAAGCTTTAGTTATACATGGATGGAATGAGGGTCACTCGGTTCAGTAATACATGGATGGAACTGGGGTTACTCCGTTCATTATATGACATTTTACACTAATATAGTATTGGAATTGATTCCTTGACTAAGATGGAAATCACTATATGCTTATTTCTTTTCAACAATTCTATGTTTTATTCATACATTATGATTTCATTTATTATGATCTCTTTTTCATTATGATTCTTGTCCTCTAAACTGCCAATGATTATACCATGATCTCTATTATGGTCATTGTTATGAAGTTTATGATCTTATACTTTCCTGATCACATTCTCATACCATTATGATCATGTTTATTATTACATATCTCCCTTATGTTCCCTTACTGAGCATTTGAGCTCACCCCTTCTATATTTCCTTTCTCCAATGTTATGATGATATGTACAGTGTTTGGTATGTATAAGAGTGGTTATATTCAATAATAACATATTGGGAGATGATTTAGCTACCATATGTACTAGTGTTTAGGTTTCCATGTTTTCAAAGTCACTATACCAACTATGTTTTTGGGCATCTATTTGAATAATATTTAAGTATTATATAGAAGTTTTTTAATGTCAATGTTGGTAAAGTGAGGGTCTCTATAAAATAGTCTCCCATTTTCTAATTTATATTCATTACTAATTCATTCTTCAAAATTATATGATATTATTACCTCCCAAGGGGTCCTCATTCCCCTATGGTCCCGATCACCATGTTCTATAAGTCCATATTCATTGTAAGGGAAAAATCAACTTCTTTTTTCATTTGAAATTTCTTTTTTATGTGGTTTGTATTACAAATTTCTATAATATTTTCTTTTTTCCATTTTTTCTATCCCTTTACTATATTAAAATTATTTTATTAATGGTACCACCATTCCCTGCGTACATTAATTTTTTTCTAAAATAGTGTTTCATACCCATTATGTTGTACAATTTTATTCTCAAATTTTCTCTCATTCTCTCAACAAATTCATTTATTTTCATTTGTGAATAACCAAATCCTTTTATTCTCAAGGGGTAGTCAAATAGATTTCAAATTATCTATTTTATTCTTTTAATAATTTATATAAAACCATCCTTATATTTCCTTAAAATAAAATAAAATATCATGTTTTTTTGAACATTCAAAAACAACATGATTTTGATATGAAACCCATTTCTTTCATTTTTATAGGTTATTTATGAAATATTAATTATGGTCTATATGAATCAAATTAATTAATAAATATTGAGGTTACACCTTGATATCACTACAATGCATTGGGTGAAGAAATTAATATCTATAGACGACATGATTTATGATACCTTGATGAATAACCATGGTAATTTTTATGAGACCAGAGTGATATCCTTGGGGACATGATTATGAATAAATCAATTAAATTTTTTATTCACGTTAACATTTTATGAATCATGTTCTTTTTACAATGATTTAACCATTTTTAAATAGATCATAACTTTATGTATTTCAAAAATTCCTTATATATATTCATCAATTTTATTAGTAAACCATTTCCTTTTTTTCCCTTACTAGGCCTTATGTTCACCCTTTACATTGATGTATGTTCCTAGGTTATGAAAAGTTGTTATTAAACCTAGTATGAATCTTTTATGTATCCCTTCAAGTAGATTAAATTTTTTTTTCTTGTTTTCATGAAATCAATACCTTATTTCCAAGACACTAAAAGTTAAAAGATCACCTATTTGTAAAATTATATGTAATGTTATGTAATAAAAATGGTGGATTTCATAACATTCCATATAATCCGACCTATAACATTGATATATATTTCTACAATGTGAGATATACCAAATAATGGTTTCTGAGTTGATATTTGACTCTTCTTTCAGGCATGAACGTTCTTTCTAGTATCTTTTTTTCTATTCTAAACACCCATACAACCATGTTTAGGAAAAAATGTTATAAAATAATAATGGTTTAGGAACTGCGAGTCCAATGAAATAGACTGACTAAGAGGTTATATTCAAAATGAACCCAATCCTTCAATTGGGGTATCATATCATACCAATATGAGGTCTAAATTTTTGAATCAAAAAGAAAGGGAAAATAAGAGAAAAACCATGTCTATATTAGGGATCAACAAAATTAGTAGGCACAACCACAAGGAAAAAACCAACATACATGTCAATGGAAATATAATCATATTGAAACTAATCACTATAAAGGGAACCACATGTTATTTAATACAAAGAGAAATTTATATTGGGATCTAGGTAGAAAATAAATACTCAAATGTTAGGAAATACAGATGATGTAGTTAAATCCAGAGGGGGATCCACCTTGGAAATTATGTGAACCAAAATCTGATAACTATACTAAAAATGATACAAATAATATGTAAAACGATTGGAAATGTAAATGGATAGAAACATATCTGATCTAACCAACTGATAGAGAACACCATATTTTATAAGATCTATACCTGGTGAAAACATACTGAATTATTACTATTAGAAATGCAGAATTGAAAAAGAATCTAGGAACATCTAGTGAATTAATAAAAACCAATGATGTATATAGGGATTATATCTAAATAAAATAAAAATGGAATGATTCTACCAGATAAAACAATATGATTGTTTATATTTAACAAACTATTAGAAGAACTAGGATTTGGAATCATTATAGTGTCACTACCATCCATGAATTCTATGTTGTTGAAAAAACATGTATGAAATGTCAATCAATGAGAGAAAATATCCCCTCTTTACATAGGGATGTTTTTTGTTGGATGTGGAAATAACTTAGGTACACAAACCCTTAATTAAAGAAATCTAATTGATGATACATCAATGGTGGCACAATAAGAATACCAATATTGACCGTCACAGCAGAATTGGTACCTATAGGAATGAGAACATTAGAAATCCACTGAGGATGGAGGATGGGGATCCCAATGGTGCATGATAGATGAAAAATCTCAAATATATTATTATTATTTAAATTTGAAGACATGAATTTTTTTTAGTTTTCTCTAGTAAGGTTACATTATCATTCTAATTATAGAATTTTATATTACCTTAAATAAATAGAGTATATTTTAATATGATATCATTAAAAACCCATGAATTCATCAATGATTCCAATTATAAATAATAACGATGAAATTTTATTCAAATAATACTATTTTAGAAAAAATCATTAATAGGACTAAACATGATATGAAAATATTTTTTATTGTGACACTTGATTCACACCTTCAATTGGACAAATGTTGATGTGTATAACCATTAGTAAATTATCACAAATTTATTGAATTCATAACCCTTTATAAAATAGTTTACATTAAACAATGAATAGATTAACTTATTTCCCAACCAAATGACATCAATTTTGTATACAAACATCATGATATATTATAAAAATTACACTCTATAACACTTATTTATCATGTTAGAGGTATAACGTAATCAACCTTTGATAACAAGTCCACAATGTCCAAAAATATAGCTTCCATGAACTATTATGACCTCCATACAGACACTCTAAATAATATCTATTTAATTTAATGGTTGAAAAAATACATATAATAGGTTCTACCTTGTAACTGTCATTATTATATGTGAATTAATTATACTAATTTATCAGTATATGAAATACATAAAATAAAATAGTCAATCATCTTCAAAAATCATTCACCACACTATTCCCATCAACCTATGTTTGGAAGCACAACCAACTAATAAATCTTCTCATAATAAAGTCAACCCTCATAATGTTTATATCCCATACTACAAAAAAAATTCTACTATTATAGTGAACTTATATATACAAAAAATGAAATTTTTACAGTGATATATAGATATTATTGCATTTTTGTCTATGGTGGGAATATATTTTCCCACTTTCTCATCATATACTAGGAATACCACATCTATGAAACCTAATAAATATAAATAAATATTACCTAAAATGAAAAACATCTTCATATAATATCGAATAACACTATAATGAATTATTACATTCAATAAAAATATCATATATCCAACAAATTATAAAATAATATTTTCAAAATAGTGGTTACCAAAAGACAAATTTACTAAATAATCATTAGAAAACATTCTTCAATTTTCATCAATTCAACAAATTTTCCATACACAAACACATACAAAAATAGACAAATATATAAATATATCTCTCCATTATGTCCACTACCACTATACCCTTGAGTGAAATACATGAAAATTAAAATTCTGTAGAACATGGGAATGGAAATGATCCATATAATATTTAGAAAAATTAATATATAATTTATAGTTTAATTGTAATTCTTATCATTTATTTTACAACACTAACCCAACTAATAAGGGATATTCTTGAATTCAAACAATTACACGACCCCTTTTAGGATGTTGAATGGATCCCATGTTGTTCTAAAGATTATTTTGAAACTATATTATATAATATTGATCCCCACAATTCCAAATTAAAAACCCATTATATTGATTTTTTTAAAACCCACCACTTTCATCTTATATATTTAACAATAACATATAAATAATCCCCTTTCAAACATATCACAAAGAAATAGAAAATTATTTATACTGGCAATAAAATTCATTCATCATCCCAAATTTTATTATAATAACATTTCTTAAAAATTTTCCCTTCCAAATAGATTTCCATAATTATTCATAGAAAAATATAGAATTAATTTCATATATTTTATGTGAAAATGAAACACCTATTAATATGTTCTACTAATAATATATTATCTGATAATTTATATTATAGTATCATAGAATTATATTTTCCATCCATCTCTAAAATTCATTACCAGAATTTGTCATTTTTTATTTATTAGTATTTCATAATATTATATTAATTATTGTTAAATAAAAATGAAGAATAATTATTAGACTAATTACATATTCATTAGAAATTTTTAACTTATATATAAAATATATTCATAATAAAAAATTATTACGAATTATCTATCTATAATGGAAAAAAATCATAGTTGATACATGTGGACTATTTTAAAGATGAGAATTTGGAGTCACATAATTCCATGCCATGATGATTTCTAATCATCATTTAGGGAAAAAATAATTTAAAATATTTAATTATTCAAATTATTTTTCATATAATTATCCATGACATAAAATTATAAAAAGTCATCTTAATAGAAATGGTATAATTAGGTGGAAATTTTCTTGTTAGTGGAAAAAGAACTCATGATAAACCTTCTATTATTCTTCAATTGATTTTATGTTACTACCCTTGTTTATAATCTCACTACTACCTATATCCCTAAAATCCAATAATAAAATTCAAATCTCCCCATGGATACCATATTAATTTATTGAATAGAAATTTCATATCAAATATAAAATATTTTGAAATAAAATTACATTAAAATTATTTATAATCTCCAAACATCTATAATAAAACGATTATATATTTTATATATTAATTATTTATGAAATTAATTTCAATAAAAGAATTAGTAATAATATAGACTCAAACGTCACATGAAAATGATTGAAATTTCTTACCAGCTCCAAAAAAAATTCAATTTCAACCCTAAAGTGAATATGAAGTCCAAAATCAAATGGTTTAATCAAAATTTCATTCCATTACTATGAAAATTACAATTTAAACCGCAATATATTTTATATAAATCTCACAAAATATTTAAAATTGAATTATCTTTGTCTCTAAATTAATCACCTATTTAAAAATATTATCATAAATGATATTTTATCATAATACTAAAAATGGAAAAAATCATGTTACCATTAAATATTCATTATTCATCGTTAGAATAAAATTCCAACTAAAAATAATAAAAATCAAGGAATAATCTCTAACAACTAATAATATTATAAAAATAGATAAATGATTCCTTGTCTGATTGGAAATCACCTACATCACCATTCCTTAATAGAATTCATACTAAATGAATAAATATTCCCTATTTAACATTTTATCAAACTTCTAGAATATTAATTAGATGTTAAATAAAATTGAAATCTTCTTCGACATGCACATCACTCAAATAATACATTTTTTTGACATTGTCAAAATATTTATGAATTTATGATATATATAATATTTCAATAAGGACTTCCAACCATAGGGGTTTATCTGACAGATATGTTATCTCTCTACCTTTCCATTAAAAATAACAATTTACAACATAAATTATTTAAAAAATCTTATCCTATACATTAGATATATTTAAAATGATTATCTTCATCAACAGAATAAAACTCTGAAGTAACACAGCTCCAAAACATAAATACTAAATATGGTACAACTCATATAGTATCATTTTACATCACAAATACAAATAGTCACTCAAATAAAATGGTTAATTATAATATTTTTTGGTTATAAAATATATTTATTATCTGAATAATTATACACAATAAATAATGATGAAAATTCACAATATATAATCATAAAATAAGACAAAAAATAATGGGATCGAATTAATACCAATTAATGATAAATTAATATGAGAATATATTTTTTTAATGATTAATATAGAAACATTTATAAACCAATTAGCAGTAGGTCCACATCATGTGAAACATGTTAGAAAGGAAAATTTTCTAGTTAAACATATAATACCATGTAGATAATTTGATGATAGGTAAAACAATTTATTTAATTATCTATTATCATGTGATAATGGAATCAACTAGTGGTGATATGTATTGTAAAACATTATTTGATGATTGTAATTTTATGACTACTATTTTTTAATTAAATGTCTATATTATTATTTATATAATACATTTTGTGGTTTGATATTAAAAAAATGAAATTATATGACCAAATTTTGACAAAACAAAGGATATGAGTACAAAATTTAGAATTAAAAATTGATTTATAAAAATACTTTAATAAGTCTTCAATATAAATATATATATATATATAAACCAAATAGAGTAGGTGAGAAAAAATGAGAATTTTATAAAAATGGGAATAAAGATATTATCAATTCATAATTTATAAAAATATATTGGATGATATGGTTCATCCATGGAAATGTATTTTAAAAATAAATGTTTACTTCAATAAAATTTTATTAACATTTTTTATGAGATATTTTATTTAATGATTTGAAATTTTAAAAACATTTCTATGTTTGTATGCCCACGATTTATAAAATTGAATGAATATTGTTTGGTAAAGATAAATTAATGAATTGATAATGGAATATTGATTTGGTATGTACCATATACAAAAGTTTTCATGTGTTTTTAAAAGAATATAAAGATTATAAAAGAAATATTTTATACTTATTTTGTTTTTGTTGATCAATCCCATTTGAAAATCAATGATTTTTTAAGATTGTATTGAAGAGTCACATGAATAATGTTCATGAAAAAAATAAATACAAACATGGAAACAGAAATTCATTTTGTATATGTAGATTTAAAAATTTCCATTAATGAAGATCAAATTTTAAAAAGTGAGAAAAATTCTATGATTATAAAACATTTTTATTTAAAATAAATAATATACAATATATATAAATTAATTCCTATTGGAATGGACTATAGAATTACCACTAATGTAATTTTATTATTTAAACTAATTCATAAATTTATTAGAGATTTTATTCATGACTTTTATAGATTTATTTTTTATTATAATATCTAAGGGCTACCCTTCCAAGTTGTTGGTTATAATTTGATATTATATTGACTATTAACTGAAATTTAAATATTTTATTCATGAAACTCATCATTGATATAGGTTTCCTGGCCATTCATAAGTATCTCTAGTAGATGTAGACATTTTTGACATATTTCTATTCATGGCTCACATAACAACCCTTCATTTTATTACACACATAGACATGATTTATTACATAGAGAACTTCACTTGATACAACATAAAAGATTGATAGGTTTAGTGTATTTGGGGTTTAGGAAAATTACATAACAACTTAAAACATAGGATGCTACATCTTATTGAAAACTTCCTTTACATGACCACTACAATCCCTCGTACTTAGTATTGCATGGGATAACACGAGGACATGAAAAAGAAAAGGGGGGGGGGGCAATAAAGCCCAATAAGGGAGTTAATGAGGAATAAAATGAAAGATAAAATACATGTTAGTAAATAGTAATATCAATAGATCATAAGATAAACATGAACATAAATCCATGATATAACATGATTAACATAACATGGAAATGTGGCAACAACATTTAACATGAGTTTACCTTGAGCCAAGGCTCATTGCACATGAAGAATGAATAAATGCTCATTGGACATGAATTCGAATGAGTAAACCCTCATTCAACTTGATGTATCATCATACTAATCCTTACCCAATGCATTAGAGCACAATCAGGACACACTTTTCTTAAACATTTTATTTTATGCATAAGTGTGCCATATGTATCATATAACAAAGAATCATTAAAAATCATAAGTTATTACACAATTAAAACAAGTGTAATACACAAATGAAATTACCATTAAATATTTATATGTGAATAATGTTAAATACCCTTGATAGATACATGGGTATGGTATTCACTACACAATGATTTTGTCTTGGAAAATCATAGTGGAATTTCGGGAGCATAACGATGTGGCATAAAAATTCGTAAAAATGGTTGATGAGAGAGAAAATTAGAGTCTCCAAATATTTAAATTACCTGGAAAGTGAGGGTTTCATATAGAAAAATGTCCCTATATAATTAAAATAATTTAGATTCATAATACAATTGAATTTCATGAATGTAAATGAGGAGTGAGATATTTGTTACGGAATTTCGTCATGGTAACAGATATTCATGGGAGGCATTAAATGAGAGTGAAAGGCGTCTCTCATAATTAAAACATAAAGATAGATGTATGGAGGAGGTGAGAAATTATACCCTAACATTTTTTATTGAAAAAAGGACATAACAACTTAATTAAAATTGAACAAAAATGAGAAAGGCAGAAATCTATTACTTTGAAGTGTGATCGAAAAGGCTTGGGAGAGGCTTGAGATAGTCTTCTTGGGAGCTTGGGGCACCTTGGGAGGATTCTAGAGAGTGGAGGGAAGAGAATTTATGAACTCCAAAGGCATTTAGTGGAGAGTAAGTGGGTTCTTGAGTGGGTTTATATGGGAGAAGAGAGGGAATTATTTATTATTTTGGTTTGGGTCACCACACATTAATGTAATCAATACCACAAACCAGCCAATGGGTTTTCCCACGGTTTTTGACAAAGGGGACGGGAAATCAATATTTTAAAAAGGAAAATGGCCTAACTTCTTAAAATAATAGGGTTTCTTATGTGGAGGTGAGTCACACTCTCAAGAAAATTCATTTAAAAAGAAAAAATCTTTTATAACTCTTGGAGGGTCCACTAATGTTTTGTAAAATAGATCAAAAAAACCTAAAATCAAATTATTTTAATGTTAAAACATATATTGGAAGAACATATCATTTATATTATTTTATTACATCACTATTGGGTCATTATGGTTTCATAAAACACATTATATATTTAAACAGTATTTAATTTTTTCCAAAAAAATCGACTGTCATGGAAAATTATAAAAAGTTTACCATTGGATAATTTAAACATCCTGATTAAAATAAATATTAATCTTATCTAATTAATTTTATAAATATGTTAATTTTTACTTTTAAAATAAAAATTGCCATTTCTTGAAAATTCATGGGTTTTGACAAAAACGACTTTCAAACCTTAATAAAAATTAAAATTTCATTAATAAAATTATATGATCATTTATATTTAATAAAAAATAATATAATAATAATAATATTTTCTTAAAATATTATTTATTTCATAAATTCATTAATTCATCAAAATAGATTTTTTGGTTGAATATTTACTAAAAATATTATTTGTGCTTTAAAAACAATTTACAATGAAACAATAATAGAATAATTGTATATTCATTATTATATACAAAAATAATGCACATAATCATAGTTCTATAGTCTTGTTACATAACCCCATATAACACCCACATAAGACTAAAGGATAAGGTGTGCGATGGTGTCAAACTCGTGGGGTGGCTCCGATAACATTCATCGGGTGGTAATCTCTATCAACTTCTACTTCTCTCGTAAGTGGTTTTGTTCGAGCATAACATGTTGATTCTCAGCTTGGGCTTGGTCATGTGTGAAGCCCAATGATACCACCTCATTTCTGAGCTCTGATAAAAGGGCTTCATATGGGGAATGTCTACTGGATGAGGCAATCGCTTCCTTCGTCTCAGTAATTTGGATTTGTTAAAGCCCTATATTTATACTAATAATTTGATCACTGTTCAACATCTATATTAGAAATGGTCCCAATTCCTAGCTAATTTTTAAAATATATAAACATAAAACAAAAGAAGTGCATATGTTATATAATCATTTTACATAATAAGTCATTTAATTAAATCATGAAGAATTTTCATTAATAAATGTTTGGGTCATTACAATCTTCCCCCACTAAGAAATTTCGCCCTCGAAATTTTCTTTTCCCAAACTATAAAAGATGAGGGTATCTCTACTTCATCACTTCCTCTGATTCCCACATCACTTATTCAAACATGTGGTTTTTTCACAACACCTTCATGAGGGGAATTGTATAATTTCATTGGACTTTTTCCCTATGATCTAAGATATTAACTGGTTTATCCTCGTAAGAAACATCATCATCTAACTGTACTACATCATAATAGAGTACATGTGAAAGGTATGGAATGTACTTCCTTGAGAGGGATACATGAAAGAAATCATGTAATTTTCCCATGGTAGGCGGAAGTGTTAGTCGATGGGCCACAACCCCGATACGATCAATAATCTCTAAGGGGCCGATGTACCTATGACTTAACTTTCCATTAATTCCAACCCTCGTGACCTTATTCCATAGAGATATGTTTAGGAATACCATGTCTCCAACATTAAACTCATGGTATCATCTACAGTTATCCTCATAACTATTCTATCGGCTCTAGGATTCCTTGATTTGTTGTTGCACAGTTTTCAACTTTTCCACCATTTATTTGTCCATTTCGAGTCCTCGAAGCTTATGCACACTAACTTCATCCAAACATTTTGGTGTTATACACCACTTCCCATAGAGCACTTCATAAGGTTCCATTCAGATGCTTGAGTGGAAACTATTATTTTTGTAGAATTCAACCAGAGGAAGATATTGATCCCATCCTCCTTTAATATCCATAGAATATGATCTTAACATATCTTATAGTGTCTGAATAGTTCACTCATATTTCCCATCATTTTGTGGATGATAGGTTGTACTGAAGTTCAGTTCAGTATCTAGAACATGTTGAAGACTCTTCCAAAACATAGAGTTGAATCTTGGATCTCGATCGGATACAACAGATAGTGGTACTCCATGCAGCCTTAACACTTCCCTGATATATATCCATGCTAGTTGATCGAATGAGAAATCCTCCCAAATTGAAATGACTTGTGAAGACATTTTAAGACTATCCACAACAACCTAGATTTCATTGTTGCCTTTGGATGTCTTTAAAAGTCCGGTGACAAAGTCCATGGTTATGTTCTCCAATTTCCATGCTGGTATGGGAAATGGTTGAATCACCCCCTTAGACTTATTCCTCTCTACCTTCACTTACTGACACACCAGGCACTTTGATGTATACTAAAACATCTCCTTCTTCATATTATCCCACCAAAAATTCTCTCATTGAACTCAACACATCTTTGTGTTTCCTGGGTGAATATAGATATTTGAACTAAGAATATCATCCAAAAGTTTCTTCTTTACCACCAGACTTGATTTAACACATAGTCTTTTCCAAAATCATACAATTCCTTATTCACTCACATTGAACTAGAAGAATTTCCCGTTTATGATAGCTTCCACTTTCTTTTGAATTCCCACATCATCCTTTTGAGCATCCTTTGACCATTACAAAAGAGACGTCTAAGCAGTCATTTGTGAAATGATTGATGATGTTCCCTTAATTATGATTCTCATGTCCATCTTCATAAAATCTAAGAAGATTGAATCCTTCTCAATTCTCATCAATGATAAAATATTTGGGTCAATTTAACTTAGAGCATATTCCACCTTGTTCACTTTCCCAGGGTGGTAATGGATTGAGCAGCCATAGTCATTGATCAGCTCTAACCATCTTCATTGGCACATGTTCAACTCTTTCTGTGGGAATACATACTTGATGCTTTTGTGGTCTGTATATATTTCACACATCTCCCCAAATAGATAATGCTACCAAATGTTTAAGGCAAAGATCACCACATCCCACTCTAGATCATGTGTTGGATAATTCTTCTCATGAACATTCAATTTCCTTGAAGCATAGGCAATGACCTTATCATTTTCCATCAACAAAAATCCAAGTTCCGTTTTCGAATCATCAATGAATTCTAAAAATAGTTCTCCACTTTTGGGTAATGTGAGCATGGGCATAGTGATAAGCCTCATTTTCAACTCCTTGAAGCTTTCTTCACATTCATCACTCCCTGAAATCATTAATCCATTCTGATTTATCTTGGTAAGAGGGTTGGACAATCATGCGAAATTTCTCAAAAATCATTGATAATATCTAGCTAACCACAAGAAGCTATGGATATCCGTTAACTATGTAGTACTTGGACATCACTCAATTGAAGCTATCTTGTATGGATACATAGATATCCTAATGATTGGGATGATATAGCCCAAGAATGAGACCTCCTTCAACCAGAACTCACACTTGCTGTACTTTTCCTAGAGCTTATCCTACCAAAATTTCTCTAGTACAGTTCTTAGATGCTCCACATGATCCTCCTTGGTTTTGGAGTATATTAGAATATCATCTATAAAGACTACCACAATTTATTCAAAGTAATATTTAACAACACTATTCATCAAGTCGATGAATATTTCTAGAGCATTAGTAAGTCTGAAAGACATTACTAGGAATTCATAGTGCCCGTGTCTTGTATGAAAAGCAGTCTTGGGGTATCTTCCTTCATCACCCTTACATGATAATATCCCGACTACAAATCCACCTTGGATAAGTATTGTTCTGCATGAAGCTAATTGAACAAGTCATAAATTCATGGGAGAGGATACTTGTTCTTTATCATGATTTTGTTAAGCTCTCAATAATCGATGCAAAGGCGCATTGACTCATCCTTGTTGACGAAGAAGACTGGTGTACCTCATGGTGAAGCACTTCAGAGTATAAATCCTTTATCTATATTCTCTTTTAGTTGTTTCTTCAGCTCCTCAAGCTCCATAATAGCCATTCTATATGGAGTCCTGTATATTGGAAACACCCCAGGTATAAAGTAAATTGAGAACTCAACATCTCTTCTAAGAGGAAGACCATGAAATTCCTCAGCAAACACTTCAGCGAATTACCTCACAATAGGAATGTCTTCAAGGATGGTTGCTTCCTCGGACTAAATCTTCTGAGCTAGATACACATGCTCATAGGGTAGTAATATCCATGATTGAGATGATAGAGCTAAAGAAGATTCATATTCCTCCTTGCACTTATAGAGAATCCGGGGTTGATTATTCATATAGAGAGTGATTTCTATCTGACATCAATTTATATTGGTTCTATAAATGGAAATCCATTCTAGGCCTAAAATTGCATCAAATTCCACCATAGGGAATAAGATGAGTTTTTATGGGAAGTGCACTCCACAAATTATGATAGTGGAGGAGTTATATTTATAGGATGCAATGATTGGCCCATTTTTCGTACTCACTGACATCTTTACTTCCATGATTTGTGGTGGTGTGGAGATTGTTCTACTAAACATTCAGAATATAAAAAATGCTTAGAACCAGAATCAAAAATTATGTTTGATATTATTTAATAAATAACTAGCATACCTATCACCACTTCATTGTCAGGGTTTACTTCAGTGGTAGTTATGGAAAATTCTCTCCCTTGCATCCTTTGTGGTTATTGGTTTCCTCCGAAATCCCTTGTCATAGGGTATTGGTTTGCAATGTGCCCCGGTTCATTGCAGTTGAAGCAATGACCAACATTTTGATGGTCGAGCAGAGCGTTCAAATCCTATGTCGCAGATGTGGGTTTCTCTTGATAATAGTTAATATCCATTTTCCCTTCTCTTCCACACCTTAAGCATTTGCTCGCCCCCTTCAGGCAATTTTTGGGGTGCTTATTTCCACACTTTTGGCAACTGGGGTGTTGGATTTTCATAGAATAGTTGTATTTATCCATCAGACCACTATAATTGATGTCCACCTTATACTTTTTATCCCTATGATACAGCTTATATTATCAGATCTCCATTTTTACCATGAGGGCACATCAGACAATTTCCTCATAGCTGTCAAAGTCATGGATCGCCAGGGCTTTCCGTGGGCTAGGTTTCCGCCCACCAATGAAGAAGTCAACCATGTATTCAGGGTTAACGACAAAGCTAGATGTGTATCATGCAAGCCTTGTGAATTTTTTCTTGTACGCTTCGAAATATTCATCATCTTGTTTCTTGAGGGAAAGTAAGTACCATTCAATATTAATCTGGAGGGTGCGTGAAAAATATTTATCAGAAAACATCTTCTGGAAATCCTTCCATTACAATGCCTCAATCTCCTCCTCAGGCTTCATATTTTTTTATCAATGTCGACCATTGATCAGCTTCACCCTCCATATGATAAGCATCTAGGATAACATTATCTTGTTAATTACATTGGATGACGAAGAAGATATTTTCAATGGAGTTGATCCATTTTTCAGTGATTGAGGGATCATATGATCCATTAAAAGTAAGAGGCCTTTTTCTCATGAATCTCTCGATAGTGACATGTCCTTTATTAGGGGTTGTTGAAGGATCCTATTGACCCATGTTTTTATTCAAAGGTTGAGTTTAATTAGAGAGAAACATGAAAAATTTTGTGATTCCCGCTCCCATCGGATTGGGTATCTCATTAGCACAGTCATCACATTCATCTTCACATCGATTGTTAGCTCGAGTCCTCCTATTACCAGCCATTGGCTTGAATGAAAGGAAAGTGATGGATAAAACCTAAACGGTAATCTATTGAAAAAACTGATGACTTATAAATAACTTTTCTTTTCTTAACTTATGAGTACATAGGCCTCAATCTATGTTATTCATGATATTATTTCAAACATATATTCTTATGGGAATACCCTTAATATTGGTTCATACTAAGCTTGTGAATTTATCAAAGTATATCCCCCATGATTTTAGTAACCAAGAGTGTAGCAAGACCTGTTTTCATGTACCAGGATACCCCCGGTCAAGCCAGAAACTCCTTGTCAGGGTTTTCACCCCTAGATACATCTTTGCCAGAGCCGCCTCAACCTACTCGTATCCATACAGGGATGTATTTTCTTGATAAAACATTTTATCAATACCCACAAAAAATTAGGGAAGTTTTTATTATACATATTCTTGTCTCTAAGACATCACTAGGGTTTTCTAATCATTTTACAAAAAATAACTAAACCTATCCTCTTATACCAACTATACCAACCCTTTATTTTGTTACACACATAGACAAGATTTATTAAATAGAAAACTTCAATAGATAAAAAAACAAATAGAGAGGTATACTATCATTGGCGATTAGTAACATTACATTACAACTTAAAACATAGGACACAACATATTATTGAAAACTTCCTATACATGGCCACTACATTCCCTCGTACTTATCATTCCATGGGATAACCTAAGGACATGCATAAGAAAAGGGTGAGCTATAAATCACAGTAAGGGAGATAAAGATGTATAATATGAAAGATACAATACATTTTAGGAAATAGGCATGTTAATAGATCAAAAGATAAACAAGAACATAATTGCATGAAATAACATGATTAACATAACATAAAAATATGGCAACAAAATTTAACATGATTTTAGCCTGAGCCAAGGCTCATGCACATGGAGCATGAGTAAATTCTCAGTGCACTTGAATTAGCATGAATAAACCATCATTTCACTAATGTATCATTTTAATAATCTTTACCCAATGCATTGGAGCGCTATTAGGGCCCACCATTCTTAAACATTTCATTTCATGCATAAGTGTGCCACATGGATCATATAACATGGAATCATTCAACATCATAAGTTATTACATAATTAAGAAGTGTGGAATACACACATAAATTACCATTAAATAAGTTTATGTGAATAAAGGTGAATACCCTTGATAGAGACATGGGTATGGTATTCACTACACAATTATTGTGGATTGGGAAATCTCGGGGAAATTTCTGCAGCAAAACAGGGTGACATAAAAATTTGTAAAAAATGTTTATGAGAGAAAAAGGGGCGTCTCATCATATTTTCTTGAAATGGAAAAAATGGGTTTATATAGAAACATGTCCCAAAATAAGTAAAGAAATTTAGATTCATAATACAAAGGAATTTCTTGAATGTAAATTAGGAGACAGAAATTCCTTAAGAAATTTCAGCATGGTAACGGGTGTGCATTAGAGGAAATAAATGAGAGTGAAAGGGATCTCACATAATTCAAACATAAAGAGGGAAGTATTAAGTAGGTGTGAAATATTACCCCAAAATGTTTTATTGAAAACAAAAGGGTATAACATCTTAACAAAAATTGGACAAAAATGAGAGTGGGTAAAATCTCTTATTTGGAAGTGAGATCCCAAAGGCTTGTGAGAGGCTTGATAGTGGATTATTGGGATATTTCGGCACCATGACAGGATTATATAGGGATAAAGGGAGTTTTTGGACGAACTAAAAAGGTTTTTAGTTAAAAGGAAGTGGGATCATGGGTGGGATTATATATGAAAGGAGAGGGAATACTTTGCTGTTTATGTTTGGGTCCCCACACATTAAACTAATCAATACCATAAACTAGCCCTTGGTTTTTGCCAATTATTTTTTCCAAAGAGGATTGTAAAATAATATTTTATAATTCCAATGTCCTAAATTATTTAAATAATAAGTTTCCTTATGTAGAGGTGAGTCACACTCTCTAGTAAATTAATTTATAAAGTGAAAATGTTTTATAACTCTTGGAGGGTCCACTAAAGTTTTGTAAAATAAATCAAACCAATCTAAAATCACATTATATTAATGGAAAAACATATATTGGCCTAACATATAATTTATTGTAATTTATTACATCACTATTGGGTCATTATTTGTTTCATAATACACATTATAAATTTAAACGGTATGTAATTTTTATCCAAAAATTTGACTATCTCCTAAAATTATTAAAAATTCACCATTGGATAATTTCGATGTCTGGATTCCAAAAATATTTTTCATTTAATATTAATAATTTTCTAAATATTTTAATTTTTTCTTCTAAAATAAAAATCTGCATTTATCGAAAATTAATGGGTTTTGACAAGAACATCTTTCAAACCATAATAAACTTTTCAATTGCATTTATAAAATTATATGATTATTTATATTTAATAAAAATTAATTTAATAATAAAAATATTTTATTAAAATATTATTTAATTAAAAAATACTGTAATTCATCATAATATATTTCTTAGTTGAATATTAACTAAAAATACTATTTACTCATTAAAAACTATTTACAAAGTAAGAATAATAAAATGAATGTATATTAATTATTATATACAAAAATAATTCACATAATCATAATGATAATGTCTTGTTACATAACCCCTTATTACAGCCGCATAAGATCGAAGGGTAAGGTGAGCGATGGTGATAGACTCTTAGGGTGGATCGGATAACATTGCTCGAGTGATAGTGTCAGTCAACTTCCACTTCTATCATAGACAGTTCCATTCTAGCTTAACATGTTGAAGCTCAACTTGGTCTTGGAAAAGATAGAATCCCAATGACACAACCTCCTTTCTGAGCTCTATAAAATGGGCTTCATATGGGGAAAGTCTACTGGAAGAGGCCATTGCTTCCTTCATCTGAGGAAATTGGATTTTTTAAAGCCCTATATTTATACTAATCATGTGAACACTATTCAACAGCTATATTAGTAGCGGTCACAATTATTAATGGTGTTTTGAAATCTAGAAACATAAAACAAAAGAAGTTCATATGTTATAAAACCATTTTACATAATAAAACATTTAATTAGATCAAGAGAAATTTTCATTAATGAATGTTTGGGTCGTTACAGCTCATGCTTATTTAGAGGGGGATGTTGATAAGTGAAATTTATTGAGAATAATTTAAAGAATATTTAAAAATTCCATGTCTGTATCTTAGATACACAATGTTATCTTATGAAGTGATGTCAAACTACATTTTGGATATTTTTATTGGAGTGGATAATTCAACCATGGTACCTAGAGTGTAGCTTTCACTAGAAATGGTCGTGGGGATAATTTGGGGTTCATGGGATGCTCTAATGGTGGTTGATACCACGGTCATGACTAACCAATACAATATAGTAGAGGCTTTATGGTATGTTCCTAATGATATTTTGGGGGAGTTCATACATCACTAATGATACATGGTATTGAATACTCTAATAACATGGTGTACATGTGAAAAATATCATAAATTTTTATTCATAGTATAAGACATGGGATCATTCTATATCTTCATAATACTTTGTAGAATGATATATTTTGATTTATAGTAGTTTATTTAAATGGAAATATATCATCTATAAATGATTATAAGATACATAAGAAGGAATGTTCATCCTAATTAAAAAGGGTGATAGATGGGCTTGTTATTAGATCATAAGTATTATTATAAAGGAATAAATACTTAGAAACAAGATAATGTTAAAAAAAGATAATGATAAATAGAATTGAAAATCATAGAAAGAGTGAAAAAATATGGTTGTTTTCTAAATTTTTATGTTAATCAAATATTCCCCTTAGTTCTACCCATTTGAACCTATACATTGTAGTGATGATTCAATTCGATTAGGTTCATATTAAGAAAAGGTGACGATGGTTCCTCAAATTTAGAAGACAATTTAATTAGATATGTATCAATTAATGGGACACTAGTCAAAACAATTTCCTCCCTAATAAAATAATTTATTTGTGAGCTTATTATATCGACCTTAGCTTCTCACTAGAGTAGTTAGATATGAATTCTAATACATACAATTTTTTAATTCAAAGAATAGGATGATTTTTTGAGTAAAATTACCTAAAATGGTAAATTAAATGATACAAAATGAATATTATTTTTGGAAACATTGATTTTGATACCATTTAGGCACCTATTAATAAATAATTTATTACTATTATTCTATGATAGGACCTATAATTCTACCTGGTTAAAGGATGTTGATGCATTTTAGTGAAATGTTATTTTTTTACTTAGTGTTATAGATTAATATATGCACAATTATTTTTGGTTTTCACTTAAAATTTTGGTGTATTTTGATAATAATAAAGAAATTTAGGTCATATAATATGAGAATATATTTTAATGTGACAATCAATTTGGTTTCAAGTATCAAATAACTAATGAAATTTTATTTAATTTATGCTCATTATAATAAAAATAAGATGTTTATATATTTTTATCTCTTATTCATTGATTAAAACCATAAAATACTGAGATTATTTTTTAAAATAAAAATATATAGTTTTATGAAATAATTGCATTTAAATTTAAAAAATCTGAATTACATTATCCTAATTATTGTATATATGTTTATATTCTTATAAAAAGAATAATAGATTGATTGTTCTATTTTATTGTCTCTGTAGGAGGAAAATTAGCCACGTATTAATATACTAGGATTAAATTATGATATGTATGATTAATATATTTTGTATAACAATTAAAAATGATTAAAAATAGACACCAAAATGGTATTAATATATTTTGAATAAAACATATATTTTGTTAGATATACCCCTTTACTAAATAATATAATTATATACACAAATATTTAATTCAAAACATATATATCAGTAGGAAATATAAGATTAAACATCAACAATATAATATTATGTATAAATTACAATGTATGGGTATGTGTAAAAGTTTCTTTTGAAAAATTAAAGGGACCTTAATAAGAGTAACTGATTCTCGTGCACTTTATTATTCCTTTCCATGATAATTATAGGCACCTATGATTGAGTAAATAAAATCCCATAGTATTTGAGGAAGTATCAACCATTGTTGATGATTGAGATATAGAAGGACTCCCTAATAGCACATGAGGTGTAAAATGGTTCATGTATGAACATTTATAACCAATTTGGGAATAATTTCATTATATTATCCCCATAAGGGATTATCTATGTGATGATAATGATGATATCTTGGAACTAAAACAAATATATATCTTATATATAAACTTATACCAATATTGAACTAGGGAATGAATTAAAAATTCAATATGGACATCATATAGTAATTAGGGGGTTAAATTTTCAAAAACATTGTTCATAACTATTAATAATGGAGGAATCCTCTATTAACATGGTTACCCAAGGTGGATTATTTGGTTTTTGTTTTCATACTATTTTTGATACTATAGTTTTATTATTTTTATTTTATGATAAGTTTTTTTCATTATATGAACAATAATCTCAAACCCTTGTGGTAATGATTGAATAACCAGTGGGATTACCCTAAGGATTAAACTAAATGGGTTCCGGGCCACATTATGTTTCTATTTGTTTATATTTAAATCTATAATTATTTTGAATAATTCCATGTTGTATATTGGTAACAATTAATCATACAATTTTTTCTTGTGCATTTCATTAATTTTGCTACATTTATTATTCCCCCATTCACATGAGGGTGTCCATAGAGTGGAATAAATATTTCAGTTTAGATTGGGATATGGTTGAAATGGATTCTGGCCAATTAAAAATTCACACTTGGGTGAGGAGTCTAACTTTCATAATCCTAGGATAATGTGTCATAGAGTGCACTAAGGGTATCTATTTTTATTGTGTATTGGAAATATTTTCATATTGAGGATAATGGTTTGAATGATGTTCCATGAACTTGGATTTATAATTGGAATAATAATAACTAGATAGTAAAGCGGAATTATGGTTATTCATGGTCTTAAATCCTTTTTTTATTATATTTTTTGTTTACACATTATTTCTTTATTAATTTCATTAAAATCATTATTTTTAAAATAAAAAATCATAGTATATAAAAATGTGTTAACAACGAAAGGAAATTGTGCGATTGGTGAGATTTATTGATAGATAACCTAGGTCAACCTCTAACTACCCCAAAGGATTAAAATGTATTCAAAAGGGCCTCCTGATATAATTTTTTTAATTTGGAACCATTTTTAGGGTTAAAAAATTTTTATTTCAATGTACTTTATATTTTTAAATATTGCATTCATTATTAATTAAAATTATAAAAAATGGATATAATGGTCACCGATATTGTTACCATTAATAATATTTGGTTTTTTTATTTATACTAGGAAGGTTAGGTGATTTGATAATTTTTATTATTTTATGGGGATATTCGATAATCTAATTATATATGTTACTATTTAATTATTGGGTTAATTATTATTAGATAATTTTGAGGAACATAGTGGATTCTATGAGTTGTTTAGGAATTAGTTTTAATGTGGAAGAAGACGAATTTGAGCCACTATAAGAAGAACTAATCATTCACCCATTTTACAATCATATAGAGGTTATATAGGAACCCAAATATTATCCTCTTAACAAAACTTCCAATTTATATCTAGAGAAATTTACCAAGGAGAGAAAACCAAAAGATAAAACAAGTAATGGGATACATATACATCAAATATCACTACTAGAAAACTAACCTATACCAACGGTTTGGAACCGTTGGTATAGGCCTCCAAACCGTTGGTATAGCCTATACCAACGGTTTGGAGAACCGTGGCGAAGTAAGCTGTTGGGATAGGTCTATACCAACGGTTTTGGGAAAACCGTTGGTATATGTATTTCAAAAAAAATACATTTGGTGTGATTTGATCCCTGAACCCCTCGTTTATAATAGAACGACTTAACCACTAACCTAATATGACTTTTTTAAACATAATTTCATAAATATATATATGTATTATAATAATTATTTAAAATTTATATTTATATAATGTTCTCAGGCAGTAGACCTGGAAAAAAATCGAAGAACCTATCCCAACGGTTCGCAAAACCGTTGGGATAGGTGCATATTCTTTTTCAGGGTGTATTGTGGATTTTGGGGTACCCTTTCCCAACGGTTTGGAGAACTGTTGGGAAAGGGTTGGGTCTTTCCCAACGGTTCTCCAAAACCGTTGGGAAAGGGGTGTTTTGAGCTCCCTTTCCCAACGGTTTGGGGGAACCGTTGGGAAAGACCCACCCCTTTCCCAAAAGTTCTCCAAAACCGTTGGGAAAGGGGTGTTTTGAGCTCCCTTTCCCAATGGTTTGGGAGAGCCGTTGGGAAAGACCCAACCCTTTCCCAACGGTTCTCCCAAACCGTTGGGAAAGGGGTGTTTTGAGCTCCCTTTCCCAATGGTTTGGGAGAACCGTTGGGAAAGACCCAACCCTTTCCCAACGGTTCTCCCAACCCGTTGGGAAATGGGTGTTTTGAGGGCCCTTTCGCAACGGTTTGGGAGAACCGTTGGGAAGGGGTGCCTATACCAACGGTTTTTACAAACCGTTGGTATAGAAGTGTTGGGAAAGATCCGACTTCCAATAGTGTATATTTTGATTAATTGTTTTATAATATAAAAAATCTACATAATTTACCTTTGATGGAAATATATGTTCAGAATAATCATTGATTTAACTTGAGGGTGAAGGGGGAGAAATTATAATAGCACTTTTATCTTTTTATTAAGTGTGGGATACTCTATATTCACTTTCACACATATATATATTGATTTTATTTTAATTGACATAGTGGTAAAAAACAATATACTAATTATGGGGACCTTGAAATTATGTTATTACAGAACATTATTGAAAAAAACATGGATATTGATGTTCAAAATATCACAAATCACATACCCCCTAGAAAAAAGATGAAAATTAAAAATTTATTTCATTAGGTATAAATAGCACAACACCCACTAGGGGATTAATACGAGGGTTAATTTTATTTTTAGATCATTTTTATTCATTTTCATTAAATTTTGTTTATTGTTTTTTTGTTTTCATTTTATGATTTCAAATTGTGAAAATATATGATTATATATGTAATATCAATTCCAACACCAATGAATATGTATTTTCAAATAATCCATATTATATATCTTTATGGTTTCCATTGACATGTTTTATATCATAACATACATGGGAAATTAAATTTAATAAATTATTTAAAAAAATAAAATCCATTGGTGATGTATTATGGGAATGAAATATATTAATATGAATAAGTGTTTTTCTTATTCTTTTCCTTTTTGTGATAATTAATCTCAATTAAACACCAATACTATTATTTACTCTGGATTACTTATGGTGGATAATTTGATTATTTTTGGAACACTAATATAATTGATGATATTTTTTAATTCAATTAATATTTAGTTTAGTATAAAATGAATTATAATAAATTTGAATACCATGATCATGATGACTCATAAATTATAAAGTCATACCTTGAAAGGGGTTTAAAACTATTATATCAATTCTTGTCATGTGTTTTATTTATAAAGGGAGTCTTGTATTGTTAATTATAATCCATAACAATTTTTGTTTCTTTTGAATTATTAATTTATTTAAGGAGGTGTCATGATTAAAATGGATTTTTTTCCAAAAACCCAATGATAACTCTACTAAGCCTATAATATGTTTTACTCATTTAAAATACATATATATAACGAATTCCCATTTTAGAAAACATATTATATAACATATTCCATCCCACCTAGATTATTTATAAAATATATGTAATATCCGAAATAATAGTGCGAGGGAGGAGATCATTTTAGTGGGATCATTTGATGTAGAAAAATGTTGTGAGAAAATATTTTATAGAAAATTATAAAATGGGAATTGAATTAACCACCTATATATGAAATATATAGTTCACTAAATATCTCTAAACAATATTTGACAAAAAAACATCAATATTGACATAGGTGAATTAAGGAATAAAAAGTTTCCATTATAATGAATATATACTGTATAAAGACCCATACTTTACATACATTGTTAATACTTCAAAATTGAAGCACACTTATTACAACATATGACAAAACCACAAAGGACCGTATAGGTATAGTGTCTTTAGAAACTGGGAAACATAAACAACTGGTTCATAAATCTTCTACAGTGTCTCCCATTTATTTCATCATATCTAGGGTCCCTTTTAGCATATTCTACTTAATATCCATCTTCCTGACCTGGGGAAAAGAAAACATAAAAGGGTGAGCTCAAATGCTCAGCAAGGGCAAATAAAGGAAATAAAAATCATATCATATCTTTTTGAAAATCATAACCTGCAAAAGATATCATAATGGAATAAATCATAGAAGAGAAAATGAGATCCCCATAATCATAACATAAAACTTGAAACTTTGTGGCATGCACACATAATCATGGAAAATCATTTCTTGTTAGTCATGACTCATTTCCAAGACTATCTTAGTGGACAAAGTCCCTTTCTGAATCGAGTAACCCTCGTTTCAGTCCTGTTTCACTGAACCGAAATAACCTTCCGTTCCAGCCATGTCTATCTCATGAGATATAAAATCTTTACCCAATGCATTGGAGTGAGATATAGGTCCCACCCATCTTATAATGAATCCTTTCTTATGTGTGCCACAAATTCATAAATCATACATCATTGCATAACCCATGTAATTAAAATGGGATTCTTAAACAACATGACATCATAAAACAATTCATATAAGATAAAGGATTTCATAAAAATAATTCCATCACAACATAACCAAATCAATGTAATAATAGGGATAGAAACAGAACCCTATGTTATCTTAGATGGAAAATGATTTTGATAAAACACTTGAAATGAATTCTTGAGGAAAATATCCTTTCTTCTTCAAAATCAATTTCTTTTCACAAAACGTCATGCAATTTTAAAAGAAAGAGATTTTATTGAAAACATTCATAAAATCTTTTGGAGGAAGCTTCATGAAAATAAGGCTTTTATAAAACCGTAAAAATCCGTTTGTGCCGTATAAGTTAAAAAAACATTCTTCGTACCTTTGTCAGAAAAGTCAAAAAGTACCTCGTACGAAAAACGACAAAATATTCCTTTCATACATATTACTAAAAACTCATCGAAGGGTAAAAATGGATTTAAACAATTATATGTGGATGGAAATAATATTACATATTGATGAAACATGGATGTGGATGATAAAATACACCCCAGAAAATACTTACGAATAAACAATCTCGGATAAAAATGAGATTGTGATATTTCCCTTACCTTAGGTCCGATTTGCTTTGTACGTGTCCGAAGCTCCTGTATAATGGTTTAAATAATGTTGTTGACTTATTCCAGAATCATAAATATTGATATGATATCATATACGGTCATATTCTTAGCTTCTTGTTAGTAATATTTCATTGTTACTTGTTACTCGGGTCTTTATTGCCTTTTGTTCTTATGCGTGTTTTGCCGAATAAATTCTTATTATTATTTTAAGGTTATAGATACATTATATCCAGAATGGTATTAGTGTAACATATATCATATTTATTCATCCAATTCATTTATATAATTACTATGTAATGATGATTATGTAGAATGAGTCGCATCACATCGTGGAGACGGTATTCCGTACGTACGCACGAGTGATGATATCGTTCCTATGATCGTGGAATTGTATTGGAGTATATGTATATTATTTCAGTATCAATATTACTTTATAATAATCATAAATAGTTACTCATTACACCATTATACCCATCCTTTCAAGGTGGTGGTGGAAAATATATTACACCACGGCGTGGAGACGGTATTCCGTACGTACGCACGCGCGGTGATTTCATTTTTCTGTAGGATGGATAGAAGGTGAATTAGGGTTGTTTCATATTTATAATAACATATCAGTATGTAAGTAATACTGATGTTATTACTTCATCATGAAACAACTAAAGAAGAAGAAGTTGAAGAAGAAAGAAATTGAAAAGATCGGTAATGGATATTACCTCTTCTTTGGAACGCCTCTTTGAATCCTCCACTTAGGGAACTAAGATTGGTCTTTGAAGAATACCAGGACCTCTAGGATTATTCTAGGGAAGTGGAGAGGAGAAAATGGCAGGGGTTGGCCGAGCTTGAGTTCTCAATTTGGTGTGAGGAGGAGGGGGAGGAGGTGCCCTTTTATAAGGGAGGAGAGGGGCACCTTAGGAATATCTCAAAATATTATTTTATATTAAAGTCAAAATCGGTTTATAATAGTTCCAAAGGGTCTTATTTCGAAGCTAAAATGGGGAAGGGTCGAAATCCTATCAACCAATAGGATTTAGACAAGTTTGGGATATTATTTTAACCTTATCAATTAGATTTAACTCTAAGTTAAATAATTTAACTTTTACCATGTCTTTTTGTTTTCTTTCACTATATGGTTAATACACTTACTATAACATGCTAAACGAACCCCAAATTGTTTATTATTAATATATATATCCTTATCTAAGTCATTTGGCCGAACCTTAGATTTTTAGGAATAAAATAACAATTAATAATATAATATTTGATTTAAAAACTATTTTGTGTCAATTTTGACACTATTTGATATATGATTTTTGTGAAAGTCATAAAAGAATTATATGTTCGAACCAAGTTGATTAAATCAACATTAATATATCATAGTAACCTATAAAATTAGTGTAATTCATAAAAAGTCTCAAATTATATTTATTTTGGTGTTTATAACATCAATTATGTCAATATTTCATTAATAAGATAATTACTGCATCATCATTGTGTCATAAATAAATTAAATTATTTAATGTCTAAAAATTACAAATAAAATACCATTATGTAGGAAATCCTTTTATGTTTCTAATGAATATTTATAGTCGAATTTATCTTATGTATAACCCCATATTAAAAATGATTTACTTATTAAACTTTGATTTTAACTATTTTAACCCTTCTTTAAATAAATTAATAATAAATGTCCTAATCTAATCCAAGTGGGCCTAAATGGTCATATTTTATTCCTAAGTTTGTTTTTGGTCGAATTACACTTATCCAATAGAATTAGGACATGTGTTAGGGTAATAGTAATATCATATTTACCCTTAGTTACCCTATTTACTATTAACCGCGATAAAAAAAGTAAAAAGTTACTATTCACCAAAAAATTATTTTTATCTCATTGAACCACATTTTACTTACTGATATCAACCGTGTCTGTCGGATTTTCGAAATTCCATTCACAGAAGCGGTAAAATTAAGTTTTATGCAAAATTCAGTTTTTAACCTACCACTTAGTGGTTTCACTATTCATCAAAAATTGAAAGTTTTCAGAAAAATACAAAAATTTCACCCTAGGCTAATTTCGGTATTCCGAATCCAAAAATGAAGTCCATTTTGAAAAATAAAATTTATAAAATTTCAAAAAGTGGTTATTACTATTCATAACGGCTAGTTTTAATAGCATATTGTTTTTTTTTGTGAAACTCGGTATTGCGTACGACGCAAGCTATCGAGGAAGGTCGCGATTGCGTGTAAAGCAAGCCAAGCATGTGTTGTGTAGAAAAAGATTCCTTTGATGATTTATATAACATAAAAGTCTCGGGTGTTACATACTGAGATTCAATAAAATAATATAAAAGTGTTAGTTATTTTTAAAGTGGGTTAATGGAAAATAAATAGTGTTCATAAGCTATTGTATCACATATTTATGTTTTTAATGAATAAACACCTTTTTATAATTTTTATTTAAATGATTATATTCTACAAAAACCTCCAAAAATAACCATTGAAAACATATTTTGATAAATACTCATATATTCTAAGGTTTTGGGGGGGATTAAGAGCTAATATAATTATATAAAGTGTATTATTGATTCAAATAATAAGAAAATCTTTGATAGAACATTTACACTTTGCTGTTGGATAATTTTCTTATTGATGTAGGTGAGATTGTTGGAAAAGGATATTGAAATAAATTTTTTGAGAAAAAGTTATAATGAAAAAATTATAATATTTGAAAGGAATTATCATCTCGATGATAATGGGCGTAAAAAGTTATTTCTATGGATATAATTAGGAGGTGATGTATAATTTACCCATTAGAATAAAGGATAACTCTGGGGGAGTGATAAACAAAGTATTCACACAATTTTATTCTTTTATTAATTAATTATATCCCACAGGATTTTGATAACAGTTTGGAATATAACATATTCCATCTAGTTTTAAGAGAAAAATGATTTTATATTATGAATGGAATAGGTATATTATTTTAGTTTTTTTTCAATCATTTAGATATTATTTTGGAAAAAAATTCTACAATGATTTAATAGTTTTTTATTTCTTCTATAGAATGAAAAATGGTAACCTGATAATAAAATAATAATCATGTATCTTTATATGATTAATAAAGGGACCACGATATTTATATTTTATAAAAAAACAAATCATGTAGAAAAGTAACAAGGAAAAAAATAATGTCTGAGATATTCCGTATTGTTGTTAAAGAGAAGATGAGTGAAATTTATATTAGAGTAAAAAATTATTTCAATAGCTTATATAAGATTAATCATAAGATATTTAAGATTGAAAATTAATTAAAATCGAATATCCTAGAGTTAAATGTTCTTATATAAGAAGAAAATAGACCAAAATAACAGTGATTGAAAGAAGATTGGGATATGGATTAATTTGATGATTCAAGTTTTTACACCCATGATATAATATTTAGGTGAAAATAAATTATTTATTTCATTCATTTTCTAAAATCTTTTATGTATCCCTACTAGAATGGAATAAATGTATAAAACTAATGGGATTCACATATTTTTAAAACTATAAAGACATACTATGTGAAAATAGTAAATTACCTATAGTTTTGTTTTGGAAGATATTTTCATGGTTGACACATATTTTTTCTGATAATGAGACCAAACCATGTAACTAACCAACTAAAATCAGTTCCACCAACACTATTAGCTCAATTTTTGGAAATCTATTTCGCCAAACACATATAGCCATCCTTGATATTTTAATAATTAATTCATCAACATTATCCCTCATATAACAAAATAACCTAATCCCTCATTTTCACCAAATTATGATTCCCATCCACCTCTAAATCATAGGATCCTCCCCTTCCTCATTAGTCAACTTGGGTGGATTTCTCCAATGATATTCAATGGAATTTTCATCTTTGATCCTCACATGTTTTTTGGTTTTCTATTGTTTTTGTCATTGTTTTCTCCCATCTGTAAATCCATAGTGTCTAAGGGTTCTCTCTAAACAAATCAAAATTAAATATAATTCAATATTATGGAATAATCTTTATCTCAAAAATAATTACATGTTCTTTTATTATAGATTTAATCTTATGTTAATTGGTTTCAATTGGTTATGGTATGTGGTTTTGTATTATCTCTTAATTATATAATCTTTTGATTCTTGGATATTAAATTTAAATCAAAAAAATTCTACATGGGTGTTCTAAAATCATTTCAAAACTAATTTATAGATTGTATAAATATTTTATACTATTTTCAAAATTTTAAAATCAAAATGTGGAAATAAATAATTTTTTATGTCTATATTGTTTTCAAAATGAAATATTTGATAATATATTGAATTTAAACTGATTGTTTATGTTGTTTAAGAACCATGAGATCCCAATGTTACTTGGGTGGGAAATCCTAAATAGCGGTAAGGTCTAACACAAATTTTTGTGGGTGATATACTAAAAAATGAAGTAATGACACACACGTTTCCACTGTCCAGTGGAGTTATTCAGCTATTCCTATAGGTGGTATGAAATATAATTCATTCAGTGATCATATATTTGGTGAACATAGGTATTACTACCACATTTTGTTATTTAAATTATTTTTTCATTTATACATTAAAAATTGGATTTAATGGATAAAATAAACATATAATGCCTATTGTTCCCATCTATATAAATTCATAAAAAGTAGATTTATGTAATAATTTCAATATTGGGTGATTTTTTTCTTCGAAAAAAGTGTGTATATGGAACTCCTAGGGGATTCTACTGGTCTTCTAATGTTCAAAACTCGGATACATCAATAGGTTTTTATAGAAATTGTTTTATATGATGTAGGAATGGTCAAGGGGCATCATAAAGGAAAAATGTATTTATGATTATATTATATTGGTCATGGAGGTGAAATGGTGGTATGATACCATCATGTCATGAATTGATGTGAATTGTGTTGATTTTTTGATTTTTTATAATATTTATAAATTGATCATGTACAATATCTTTTGATTCCATCACATAATGTTTTTAATTTTTTGAGTTATGATGTAAATTTTGTATTTGTATCTACTAATTGATTTTTTACACTTCTTTATTATATTTATTTTTGTTCTATGTGACTACATTTTATTGTTTAAATTTAATTAGGTGTATGATTATCTAATGTATGGGGAGCTCATTCTTGGTTCCCATATGATATCCTCATAATATTTTACTCATTGGAACAAAACCTTCCTAAAGGATTATTTTTTATATGGAGTCACTAGATTATAGACCATTGGTATTGGGAACGCTATTTATGCCATTTCACCAACTAATGTGGCATCATGGACTAGCCTTAGGGTATGATTGCTTGTGAAAAAATCACATCAATGATACTTTTTATTATGTTGTTTATTTGGTTTAGAAGACATGTTGTTATACTATTATAGGATTAAGAGTGTTTTGTGAATATTTTATAGGACAAAAATTAGAGTTCCAAACATTCATATTCTAGTGGATATTGGAAATGGTATTTTGGTTCTAGATTTTCATTAACCGTTACTCTTTTGAAGAGTGTTTTGGTAAAAGAACAAGGCCATAGTTCTTTTTTAATAGAACTATATACTTTATTATATTGTATTGGTCATTTTCTTCATTTTTTATTTAATTAATTATTAAGATTATAATTTTAAAATTGATTACCCAAATTGAAATTTTTCACTACCTATATTTATTTTATTTCAATCCATGGATCCTTGATGTCCCCTGACATGGAAATGTTTTCACACTCTTTGCCACATCCTTTTTGTATTTTTATTGACTTTTTTTTTTAAAATTTTTTAGTAAATAATTTATAATTGTTGTGGTTTTGTACATTTTTGTGTAAAATATTCATTTTTGGTTTAAATCATGATTTTTTAGTACTTATTATTGTCTTTTTAAATAATTATTATATTAAATTAGTCCTACGAATTTTACATTTATTAATATATTCTTTTATTTTTACAAATTTTATTTCTAGGTAGTTTATTAATTTATTAATTAATTTAACTAATTCTTTATTCTTTAAATTGTAAATAAATGACTCATTTTAATTTTTAGTCTTTTAATAATTAAATTATTTTTAACAGTTTAATTGTATTCAATTAATAATTCATATTTTTTAATTTAATTTATTAATTGGATAATTAATTGGTTAAATAATTTAAGAAAGTTACAATATTATTTTAATTTGTTTTAAATTATTTTATTAAACCCAAATAAAATATTTCATTTAAATAAAACACAATTAATTTTATTATTTAACTTTGTTGTTTTTATAATTTAATTAAATTGTATTTAATTTTTTTTATTAATTGATTAATCTATTTTTAGATTCATTAAGTTATTTATTTATTTAATTTTCTTTGTTGTGTTTGTTTGTGGGTGTTGCGTTTGCACGATCCTATATTACTGTTCCTTTATGGTGTCTGGGCCACCGTTTCTAGCCAAACAGTCTCACTGTGGGCATCACTCATGGTGCCACCGTTTCACACCTGTTTAACCGTTCCACACTCCAAACCCCATCTCAAACGGTTCTTTTCTCATTGTTTCACACCATTTCAATATAGCCTCCCACCATTTTAATTATTGTGTCGTTGTTTCTCCCATACATATTCACCGTGATAACCACTCACCCTCACGTTGACTCCATTGTTGTTTCACTTTTCTTCCTTCACCGCCACCCCCTGCCACCATTTCACCACCAAACGGTGGCACAGATCAACTAATAATCTTCACCACTCCTTCACGTAGAAACACAACAATCACAAAATCAACTACAGCATCCTAGCAAAAAAATCATTCACCAATCACAAACATTAACGCACAACCATAACAGTAGGAAGACTCAAATCTCCAGAGAACTCATAAAATTGAACAAAGAACCACAACCGAACATACTCAAATGCACAGATTGAATAAATTTTAGAATAAATTACAAATGTCTCGAACAGAATCACAATCCCTCACATTCTTCTCCACCATCTACGACACTCACCACACCGGTCTTCTGCCAAGCCTGCACTGTCTCCTTCCCCTTCTACCCATTCGCCATACACAGTGAATCTGAACCCCGAAACCGACTTTTCCCTACAATCCATATGCGCACCACCTTTTGACCATATGCACTACCCAGACCTTGACGACACCGCCCCATGTATCAAACCATAACCCGAACCACTCACCACCACTGAACCACCTTGTCGTCACGAGCCCACATTGTTAAACTCTACTACCCCTTCGACCCCTTATGGAGCACCCACACTTCCCCAGAACCACCACCGGCCTCTCCCCTCTATGCATCCCAAAAAGACGACGTTGCCTTCCACTTCACCCCCATGACGCAAAGACCACCCCTCCTATTTTTGTTTTCTATTTTTTAGTTATTTTTTATTTTATTTATTATAACATAATATATATATATATTAAGTGTTACATATCATATACCATATAATAATAATAATAGGTCTATTTTTAAAAGTATAAAAGCTTATATATAGTACAAATATTTCCTAATAATATATGTTATTTATAAATATAATAATTATATTTACATATAATAGTAATAATAATATTAAGTATTATATATATATACTAATTATTATTTTTATATAAGTAATAATATTAATATAGAGAATATTATATTTTCATTATATTTGACTCACGTGCATTTCTTAGTGCAGGGGGAGCTACTGGTAGAAGCGGGGATAAATTAAGTAGTTCGTGGGAATAGCACGAGAAGATTCTCAAGGTCATTACAAGGGATGGTTTGCGCTTACAGGGAGTTCACTAGAGAGATGGTGATGAGTGTGTTGAACTGTGCCATGTCGGTAGACACTGCCTGTTAGTTTATTTTTCTGTTTTTTCCTCTAAATAAGAGGACACGTAAATCCTGTCTTCAAGGATGGCCAAGGGCCGAGGGCTGGAATAAGAACGGGGGAAGGGAATAATTCCATAGTGGGGGGGGGGAGACTCCACCCTGATTCACACAAGCATTCCATCCACTTCTCATGGGCGGGGATCATCTTTGACCTGGATATGGGACCTGCTCCTTTATTCTCTACCTCACCCCCGTTGCTCTATTCTAGTTTTAATTTCAATTGTGTCTATAAATACTTGTGTTTCATGTTTTGTAATTAGAATTGTGATGTTTTTTTTCATTTGTCTTATGTCGTTCATTCATCCTCGTTTCGTATCTTGATCTTGAATCTCTAGAAATGGAGATCTAATTTTTCGGGCTGGATCCAGTTTAAGAAACCCACCACGATCGAGAGATCTGCACATTAATGTGATGTCATTTTTTTATTCACCTAGGTAGATCGCATCTGTAAACTAGATTATGTGAGAGAAAGATCTTGCGTAGGACGATTTGATGCTTTCATGTTTAATTTCTTCTCTCCTTCCTATCTTGATTTCTCGAACTGGGAATCATGATTGGTTGTGTGTTGTGAGGATCTTAATGCAATCAGTCTGGTTAATGATAATTTCTTTCCAAAATGACTTTGCTGAATGAATCACCTTGAAGTTCAGAGGAACATTTGTGTATTAAAGAAATTTGATGCTTGAGTGTTTAATTTCTAGGCGAGACTGGTGTGTGATTCGAGACATCGATCAATCACTGTGAAATTTTGGGAGTTTCTGATCAATTTATTAAATTTATATAGGAAAGTGAGTAGGGTGTGGACTAACCTAGGTCGGACCTTGTTCACTCTGAATTTGTTCTTCTGTGTCTTGGTGTCATTTTTTTTCCTTGTTTTGTCTTATGCCTCTATGTTTTTGCACTTTTTCATCACTATTTCTCTCTCCATTGTGCTCTTCAGTACTAATTAGTGTTTCTTTAAGAGTGTGTTTTTATGTCTTCAATGTATTTAAAATTACAAAAAGTTTTTCGGAATGACCACATAGGCTCTCGACACTTCTTCCTTAAGAGAGACCTAGAGGTTATCCACTTTTCCATATCTTGGATCTTTATAAATGTATGATTGAACGTCCTCATGAAAAGGACCCCCGTAAAATTTTGGCACCATTTCCGGGGAGGCTAGGTGCGTTTAAAAAAACAAACAAAAATACACATAAAAAATAAAATAAACTAAAAAAAAATCAGCAAAAAGAAATTTGAAATTCAAAAAAATATGAAACTGCTGCATGGAAACTAGGTCTATGTCTGAATACATAGTACCTGGTAATCCTGAAATTGATAAGCACATCAAGGAAGTGAAAAAGAAAAAAGAAAAGGTCAAAATGGAAGATAACATAAATGAAAACATGAACAACCCACATCCTGAGAATTTGAACCAACCTGGAATGATGAATCCACTTGGGAATGAGATAGGTGAGAGGCATTGTTTTAGAGAGTTCTTGTTACCTTTAGATTCTAGCAACCCTTCATGCATTAGACTCTCCTAGGTACATGAATTATAAGATCAAGAAATCTATCCTTAGTCAGCTGCATAACTTAATTGGAATTCCTAGTGAAGGCTCTCTTTTCTTCATTAGAGCCTTCTATTGTAGTGTCCAGCAACTACCACTTAGGGATATCACTGAGTAAGAGCTTAAACTGAGAGTGTTCCCCTTCTGCCTCAAGGGAAATGCTAGGTCTTGGCTCTAATAGTCAGAAGAATAATTCTTTGTCACCTGAGATCTTGTTAACAATGCCTTCACAATGAAATTTTATACTAGGAGGTTGACATCTAAAATTCAGCACAAAATAACTGGATTTCTTCATAATGAATGAGAACTATTTCATGAAGTCTGGGATAGGTTTAGAGGGTTACTTAGGTAGTGTCCAAACCATTAATGTACACCCCAATTCATCATGGACACCTTCTAAAATATTCTCACCCCTTACCACCAAACCTTTGTGGATCAGTCTTCTAGGAGAGACTTTAGTGATAGAACTGCTGAGGACCTCAAACAAATCTTTAATACCTTAGTTCAAAAATATTAGCACAAATGTTCTAGGAGGATAAACATTTTGAGAAAAAAAACCACCCCTTATCCCCATGCTGAAGCCCAAGATGTTGGGTTCATTAATGAGAACCCACATCAAATCCTTAAGAAGTTGTGCCACCACTGTGGCATGTATGGCCATTCTCAAACTTGTTGTCCAAACTTTGATATTCCTATCCAGCCACATGATAGTGTCAGCTTTGCTAGATATGGACCTCAGATTCCGCCTATGGATGATCTTTTTTTGAACACCTACAATCAAGTGTATAGGAACCATCTGAACCAGACATGGAGGGAGCAGGGAGTCCTCTGACCTACAACCCCTCCTGGATTCCAAAAGCCTCCTAGGAATCAATTCCAACCCCAATCCCAACCAAAGGCTGAGTCAACCAACTCAAAAGATGAGTTGAGAGACATGGTCCATAAATTGATAGTGAGGTTTGATGAACAAAAGACCCAAAATTATTTTGATAAAGTTAAAATGGATTCTAGAATGACGAAATTGGAAATTCAAATGGGGAAGTTGGCTAGGGAGGCTAGTAATAGAGAGAAGGGTAGGCTGCCCGGTACCACTGAATCCAATCCCAGGGAGAATTACACGGCTTTAAAAACTATAAGTGGTCTCCAGTCTCACCAAGAACCTGGGAAAGAACCCTAAAATGATGAAAATGAGAAATTAGATGAAGCTGGAAACTCAAATATGAAAGAACCTGAATTTGGAAAATGGGACAGCACCATTGGAATCCCTCCATAAACTGTTGTTCAAACTCAAAAACCAAAAGAAAATTTCTTGAAAAACAAATACAATATAGGGAAGAAAATTATTGATGAATAAACTGTAGATATTCCCCCATTTGTGAGGAATGTTTCCCCTACAATCCCCTTCCCACAAAGTATTAAGAAACCAATTAATGATTCTGAACAGTTGAAATTTTTGTAAGTGGTTAAAAAGATGAACATTGATATCCCATTCATGGAAGCATTGATTTGAATCCCATCATATCTTAAATCACTGAAGAAAATCTGTTCAAAAAAAAGACATTGGAATAATTTTCCACCTATAGCTTAACAAAGGAGTGTAGTGCAGTCTTGTAGAATATGATACCTCCTAAGCAGTAGGACCCAGGAAGCATTGTCATCCCTTTCACTTTGGGGGACATAGGTGGTATGTTCAATTTTTTTTTGTGATTTGGGGGCTAGTATTAATCTGATTCCACTGTCACTTTTTCAGAACCTAAGATTAAGAGTTCCCTAACCCACCACTATTGGGTTACGACTTGATGATAGGTCCATTACTCATCCAGTGGGTAGGGTCGATGATCTGTTAGTGGGAGTAAGAAAAATCTTTTTGCCTACAGAATTTCTTATCCTTGACATGGAGTGTGTCCAGGAGGTTCCTATCATTCTTGGTAGGCCCTTCTTGGCCATAGGGGGGGCTGTGATAGATGTGTCTATGGGGAAACATATTTTCAATTTGGGTGAAAAGAAAGAATAATTCAATGTGTTTAAGAAAATCCAAGAACCCACACACTCATTCATCCCCAAAGAGGAGATGTTAGTTGCTGAGAGAAGTGTTAATAAGGATGAAGAAGAGTTTATGATAATGGTAGCTAAAATCAATAGTGATCCTCAAATCCCTGCTGCCGCTTGCATGGGGATTAGCTCAAGTAAGAAGAGAGAATTTGTTGATGAGAACAAGGGAGAATTCTTGGATAACCTAAATGATTTTGATTTGGAGCACATTCCTACCCCGATAGAGGTGTTTATGTTTGAGGAGATATCTTTTGGAAGCTCTATCATTGAGAAAAAAGCCTTGTCTATTGCCTTCTTCATTTGGTAGCATGAAGACCTTAGGCCACCCAGGCCTAAGTGTCTTCCCTCAAGTGAGTCACCACCCACCATTGAACTCAAGCCCCTCCCTGATCATCTCAAATATTCTTTTTAGGATACAATTCCACCCTTCCTATGACCATTTCATCCAATATAGAGGTGATCCAAGAGAAAAATATGCTTACTGTTTTGAAGAAATTCAAGTCAGTCATAAGGTGGTGAATTACTGATATCAAGGGGATAAGTCCAGCCTTATGTATGCATAAAATTCTCATGGAACCTGAGTGTAAGCCCAGAGTAGAAGCCCAAAGAAGACTCAACCCTAACATGATGGATGTTCTAAGAGAATAAGGGATTAGGTTGCTTGATCCTGGAATAATTTTTCCAATTTCTGATATCCCCTGGGTCAGTCCTATCCAGGTGGTACCCAAAAAGAGTGGAGTGGTAGTGGTCACCAATGAAAAAAATGAGCAAATCCAGAAAAGAGCAGTGAATAAATATAGAGTCTATCTAGACTACAAAAAATTTAGTACTTTCCCAAAAAAGGATCACTTTCCAATGCCATTTTTGTGATCAAATTCTAGAGAGATTAGCAGGCAATGAATTCTTCTCCTTTATTGATGGATATTCTGGTTACAACCAGATTGCCATTAAACCTGAGGACCAAGAGAAAACCACCTTCACCTATCCAATTGGGGAATTTTCTTACTGGCAGATGCCATTTGGCTTGTGTGGTGCTCCATACACTTTTCAGAGGTGCACGGTGGCAATTTATTCAGACATGATTGAGAGAATAATTGAACTGTTCATGGATGATTTTTTTGTGGGAGATAACTTTGAGAACTATCTGAAAAACATGGAACTAGTGTTAGAAAGGTGATAAGAGACCCACTTAGTCTTAAAATAGAAAAAGATCCAATTCATGGCCACTAAAGTCATAGTTTTGGGACACAAAGTTTCTATGAAGGGTCTAGAGGTCGATAATGCTAAAATTGAGGTCATACAAAATTTTCCCCCACCAGAAAATGTCAAAGGAATTTGATGTTTTTTGGGTCATGCTGGGTTCTACAAGAGGTTCATTAAGGTCTTTTCTAAGATTACTAGACCCCGGTGACCCCTTCTAGTTAAGGAAACACCCTTTGTCTTCAATGAGACATGTATATAGGCCTTTAAATTTCTCGAGGAGAATTTAACTACTTCACCAGTAATCACTGCTCCTAACTGGAAGCTTCCTTTTGAGGATATGTGTGATTCTAGTGACATTGCAGTAGGAGCTGTGTCAAGGAAGAGGAAGGATAGGAAATTACATGTTATTTACTATGAAATCAAGCTACTAAATGATGCCCAAAAGAATTATTCTACCACTAAAAAGGATTTGGCTACTGTGATGTTTGATTTGGAAAAGTTATAGCAGTATTTGATAGGATCAAGGATCATAGTTTTCAGAAATCATTCACCCCTAAAGTATTTTCTGGCTAAAAAGGACTCAACTTCTAGACTCATGAGGTGGACCTTGCAGTTACATGAGATTGATTTAGTGATTATGGATAAGAAATGGACTGATAATGTAGTTGTCGATCACTTGTCCCGATTGCCCAATTCCCCAAGTAAGGAACCTAAAGATATAAACACTTCATTCCCTAATGAACAATTGTTTGCTGCTTTTTGTAGTAGTATGCTTGGTTTGCAGACTATGCCAACTTTCTGGAAGCTGTAGTAATGTACAAGGATCTCTCACACAACCAAAGGAAGAGGTTTATATCTGAACTGAAATATTATTTTTGGGATGACCATCTTCTCTTTAAGAGGTGTGCTGATGGGATTCTGAGAAGTTGTGTGGCTGTGGATGAGATTTTTCCCATTCTTTATAGCTTCTATTAATCACTATGGGGTGGCCACCATGGAGGAGAAAGGAAATCCTAAAAGGTCATACAGTCTGGTTTCTACTGGCCAACACTATTTAAAGATGCTAGGAGTCTGGTGATTGGCTATGAGAAATGTAAAATGTTGTGGAATGTTATAAGAAGGTAGGAAACTACCCCAAAAAGGTATTCTAGAGGTTAAAATCTTTGATGTGTGGGGCTTGGACTTCATTGGACCATTACCATACTCTTATGGTAATGATTACATTTTTTTGATGTGGACTACGTGTCCAAGTGGGTTGAGGTAGTAGCTCTGCTCGACAACTCATCAACTAGTGTTCTGAAATTCATCAAGAAAAACATCTTTTCTAGATTTTGTATGACTCGAGCAATAATCACTGATAATAGAACTCACATAAATAATTATAAGCTCAAAGGTTTGATGGAAAATTATGGGTGGTCACATATGACACACACCACTTACCACCCACAGACCAGTGGGCAAGAAGAAGTTTCAAACAGAGATCTCAAACAGATTTTAGAGAAAATAGTGTCTAGATATATAAACGATTGGTCAAGGAAGTTGGATTAGGCTCTTTGGGCCTATATAACTTCTTATAATACTCATATAGGGATTTCACCATATAGGCTACTCTTTGGGAAAACATGTCATCTACCTGTGGAGTTACAACAGAGATCTTATTGGGCAGCGAAGGCACTTAACATTGTTTTTAAGTTTTCTAGATAGAGGAAACTGCTAGAGCTAGGTGAGATGGAGGAGATTTGAAGAGAGTCCTATGAGAATGCTCAAACTTACAAAGAAAGGACAAATGCTTTTCATGACTGAATCATTCAAAATGGGAATTTCATGGTAGGTGAGGGAGTCCTGCTTTTCAATTCAATATTGAAACTATTTCCAGGAATGTGGAAGTCCAAATGGTTAGGACCCATTACCACTGTTTGAGTCTTTGTTAATGGAGCTGTTGATCTGTTTGGGGAAGGGAATCAACCTCTTTTAGTCAATGGTCAAAGAATAAAGAACATATTTGAAGGGAATCCAAAGTGCTTGGCTTCCATATCTTTGTTGAAAAAATGTGCTGATTCATGTCTAAATGAGGACTATAAACTATGTGTTTCATGGGAACTAACCCATGGTTTTTTTGTTGTTTCCATTTTATTTTTGTTCATTAATAATTTTAATCCCTCCTACTTGTTCTTTGGTTCAATTTCTTAACTTCTTGATGGTGATTCATGATCTGATGTTGTTTTAGAAAAATTTGTTGCTGCCAGAAACTTGGACAAGAAAACCTAAGAGAGAAATCCACTGCATTATATAGATAAAATTTCTTTATACTCACTCTCCTGGGTTAATTATCTTGAACTTCAAACTATACAATCTTATTTTACTTATTTAAACTTGCAGGTTAATTACGAGGGGTAAATATCTATCACTGTTGAAGAGGATCTATTGATGAATTCCACTACTAAAGGTCCAATCATTCAGGTAAGTGTTGTTCTTCCCTTTTTTAATTTCAATTACTTTCTTAATATTTAATATGAACTAAGTGTGGGGTACTTCCCCCTAATCTTTGAAAAATTATATGTTCACTTGCATGGGTATTTAGCTGTTAATATCTACATAGTTGAAAATTTATTTTGAGATGATTTGGGAAACATGCTTGCACCCACTTCTTTCAATTTAATTTTTCTGCTTCTTTACATCACTGTTAATCATGATACTATTTAAATTTTATTGATAAAATATTTTTTCTGGTCACAATGATTCAACGAACAAAAATTTTATGAATAGAAATAAACATGGTTGCTGGGGATGGTTGGTGGGGTTGGGATCATCTGTTTTTATTTGAAATTTTATTTTCTCTCTTTTTGTGTGGCAAAGAAAATTTTTCAACCTCATTAGTACCTCTACATATCTTTTTTAAGCTAAAAGGTCTTTCTGTTTTGTACTTAAACTATCTCCCACCTGGACAGTCAACATTGGGGACAATGTTGGGTTTTATGTTTTGGGGAGAGGGGTCATTCTAGTGCCACATTCATTGTATAAGTTTCATTATGTGACCTCATAACACATGTCTTAATTGATATATCTTATACAACACAAATGGGGCTATACTAACTTTTTAATAATTCATCCTTCCCCTTTTTAATAGTTTTTATTTACAGTAGATAACTGCATTATTTTTCTCACCTGATGCTCATTTCATCCATCTTTATCACATCTATGATCACCTAGAGAGAGGTTACTTTGACCTGTAATATTTTTATAGATTAGTGATAGAGATTATTCTTCATATGGATCCTTGATGTCCCCCAAATAACAATCTAGAGGGAGAAATAAAAAAAATTTCTTTAAGATAATCTTTATGACCATCAAAATTTAATTGAGGTAGTCATGAGTTTATTCTAATCTATAGGGAATGTAATAAAAAACATGTCTATCCCATCCTCAAATGTTATGTTCTGATTAGAGTAAATACCATTATTGATTAATGGATTTTCTCTATTATTACCCACTAGAAATATGAATTATTAATAATTTCCATGAATATAAATAGAAAATGGTGTATATAATAAGTATTGTCTATAATTTACTAGACTTTATAGGTGACTGATATGTAAATTCTTCTTATGTGCTTTATGAATCTTTTAGGAAGTGCTAGAGAATAGTTATCCATGATAAAATACATCATAAACATGAATGTAATTACTTAAAAGTGATTTCCCCCTATATGTTTTATCCATATTCAATGACACTAGTTATTTCCTAGGTATTTGTGACCCTTAAGAAATCTAAATTGCCCATCATGGAGGTTTCCAATCGATTTGTAGAGAATGTTCATTTTTCTCTAAAGATGGTGTGTCATTATTAATTAGGATTTACCATTTAAAATGTTTCTTCAACCGTATATTTCATATCAATATTTAATCATTACATTTAAATACTTTTTGGAGGTATTGGATCAATAATCGGTTATTGTGATTGATCAAGCAAGGAAATTCAAGAAGATCGAAACATTCACCATGATTAAAGGTAATGAGTGAGTTTTTAAAAAGAATGAGGAAGTGGTATAATACATTGAGGGGTAGTACTGGTGTTCCTAAAATTTATTCAGATCCTATTACATCATCCTATAACTGAAGAAGGACTCTTAGGGGCCACAATTGAGGTAGGGTTGGTCAGATGAAGCGTTATTTCCTAAAATAGAGTGATTTTTATGGATATTAGAATGTTAATCCATAACAATTATATTGAAGTAGGAGTATAATTCTACACACATATTTATTCCACATTATTATATCTAGGGCTTTGTTGTAACACAAGAATATTTTATAAATATTTAATTTTAAAAAAACATGACGTATTTTATAATTTTCTTTTCAAACAACTTACATTCTGTATAAAGCATATTATAATAAAATTTTATGACCTTGAAATTAAATTTAATGAATTAAAATTTAATAAATAATTTATGAAAAATATGTGTAATATATTTATAATTAATATTTATTTTTTATTTAAAATAAATATAACACAGTACTAATTACGGTAATTTTATGCTTTAGAAATATGTTTTCCACAAAAATAATTTTTATCACATTTTCATTTGAAATTTACAAATGATTTATTATATATTTCAAAATTTTAAATAGGGAAGTGATTATAAATTTTAATATCATCATTTTAGTATTATCATATGGTTAATTTTTAGTCCTTTCTAAAAACATTTATTTTTTTGTGAATAGTGAAATATAGAGATTTTTTTAAAAAAATATTATTATTTCAAGAAAATATTCCATTTTTTTAATTTTATCTTAAATAAACCTAATAACCTTTAATTATAAATAATAAAATTAATCACACAAGAAATCGTCATTACATTTTACATTTTTATAACATAATATTTGGTCTTGAAGCACATTTTTCTAAAAAATGAGTTCTTAAGAACTCAATATGTTTATGGACAAAAATTAATTTATTCTATGTTTATAATTTTTCTTAATAAAATTAATATAATATTATATATATATGTATTTTTTAATTACATTAATGGTTTATACAAGGAATTTAATGTAATTATATATCTTTTTTCTTCAATAATTTATTTTTTTCAAAAAAATATATCATTTCAGTGACACACTTAATTGAAAATAAATTCTTATCACATAGAGAATTTCAATATATTAAAATATATTAATTATTTGGAATCATCATAATTAAGATAATATAATGTGTTCAAAATAATGTTTTTTCATATTGAATTCTAAAAATATTAAAACATTGTAACCACAGTTAATGTCATAACAGGATTACTAGGGTGGGGTGTTTAACACAAACATAAGTCCATGAATTACACACACATATATTAAAATATTATTGGTTTTATATATTTATTCTTTTTATCCTACTTTTGATTCCCTATCAAATTGGATCCACTCCCTCATGTAGGTGACCTTAAATCTATAAAATCATTAAAGAAGTTCCATGAGTGTCCCTCCCCTAAAATTTAAAGGGAACAATTTCACCTCCATTATTTGAACTATTTTATACTTATAAAAAATAACAAATATATAACCATTAAATTATCCTTCCATTAATAATATATCTTATAATTCTCTCCATGTACCTGTCCTTGATTGCCTAAGTAGTACACCAAAGGATGCCTCTCAAAGAATATTTATAGATCTTAACCAAGCTCTTTTGTTTTTTTTCTCCTACTACTTCCTATGAATTGTTTTCCCACAAAACACGTTGAATACATAAATTTAAATTTTATTATATTTTATCATGATTATTGAAAAACCGTTTAACATCATTTCCCAATCCAATGGGAGATGACTATTTTTCACTACGTATTTATGGGCTATTGCCTGCACTTAATGATAAGACTAATCTTCCACCACCATGATTAATTATTGGTTATTATTATTATTTTAATGTTTATATATTCTATTTAATTTATAGTTTTCATTGTTCAAATATTAATTATGGTTTACCTTTATTATCATACATTTCTCAAAAAAAAAAAGGAAATGTCAGTCGTCTATAAGTATAGACTAGCATCTCCACATAGTGATGTAATACATTTTTCATCAATGATTTGTATTAGGGGTTATATATATATATATTTATTATATAATATATTTATATAATTTGTAACATTACAGATATGAAGACACCATCATCAATGTGCAAGGACTATAACTACTGAAACAAGACATATCTGTGAAATATAGTAGTTATCTCCACAAATGATGAGGATAATGATATATTGATATTGAATAGGTGATTATATAATATAAATAAACTTCTTATGATATTATACATATTATTATTTTTCTTTTATAAAAATTTAATAAATTTAAAATTGGTATACAAGATGTTTTAGATCTTACAACGTAAGATGAACTTGAGGTATGGGTTATTTCTATAATCAGATTTCTAATGGAGTTGTTTGTGATTAAATTTTTTTATGATGAAATTATATGATATAAATCACAAAAAAATTATTTATATTCTTATCCTCTACTAATTTTTACATATTTCAAGGTTTCAATTAATTTTCCTCGGATAATGTACTCAAGAAAATGATATAATGCTTTTGAGGAAGACCTATAATGTTTACCCATTTCGTCGGAAATAATTTATTCCATGTCAATATCTTATTAATAATTATTTACTAATTTTTTTTACTATACTGTAAAAATTTTTTAATATAATTTTAATCTCTGTTTTACTTTCAATAATATTTTCAATGGAATATTTTTTTATTTTTCTGAAAAAAATACATTTCACTTTTTATTAACAATGTGAAGGAAATTGTTATTTTAATATAAAAACCATGAATATCATTATCCAATATATTGAATAATATTTTACATAAATATTTCTTTGTAACATTGATTAGATTATTTCTTATAATATACATTCCTTAGCTTTTTTTATGCTCACATATTTTGAATAATTATTTTCAAATTAAAAGGAAAATATCCTGAAGAAATTATTTATTGCCCTTTTAATGGTATTTTTTCTATACAAGAGTCATTGTTTATTTAATATTATTATCCAATGGAATTATCCAAAACAACCATATTTATTATTTTTATGGATGGTTTATTATTATAACCATCAAATGATTTTATAAATCATATCCATTCCATGAGTTATGAAATGATGATGTGGTGAATGTTTTATGATATCATGTCACACATTTATATGGTTTTCATTATTTTATAGATAATCAGAGAACTTTATATACCTAAAATAAATTTGGTGAATAATGATATTTCATTAGGTACTGTGGAATGGAATGGGGAGTGAACCTAGTTTAATAGGGGACATTGTCTAATCAAATTTTCATTAGAGTGAACCTTGATTAATGAAATTGTAGAATATGGAGTGACCCCAACCCACATATATTATAATTATTGAGATCCATGAGTATGAAAATTATTTTTTATAGTTATTTTAAGGTGAAAATTTTATGTATTTTGTTTATGATAAATTTTCATGGATCATGATTGATTATTTATGATTCCATAGACTTTTGTATTATATAATATTTTTGGAAAACTCGTATTTCATGTTTCATTAAAAATCATCATTGACTAATTGGGTATGATTACTATATGTATTGACCATGTTCCATATCATCATTTTTATCTTATTATAACATATGATTGTTTATTATTATCTATTATATTTCCCCTTATTGGCCATTTGATCTCACAAATTTATATGATTCCATTCCACATGTTTTGAAGAAATGTACTAATTATGATATATCTATGATGGGTGCTAGTAGTGAAGAACTTAATTTGAAATTAGGTATATCATTTATTAAACAATGATTTACATATCCATTTTTATAAAGACACTGAACCTATATGGTCCTCAGATATGTATTATTATGGAATTTATTTAATTTTATCTATAATGATATAATGTTTATGTATGAAAATATTGGTCAGTTTAGTTGGAATTAGAGCCAAGGATTAGATACATATAGATATAAGGATGAGGAAAAATTAGTGAGAACAATTTAAAGAAGTGTAATTATTAGATAATTTTCAATGTTATGGTAATGGAAGGACTATGTTTTTATAATGAAGTTATTTCTCTCTCTAGATAATAAATGTGGTTGTGGTTTTAGAATAGATGCTTCTAAGGGTAATAACCCTAAAATGTTTGGGTAAGTATATGTCACCATTATTTCTAGTTCATGGCCAATATTCCATTATGAAACATGTGGCCTGACACTTTGGATTGATATTCTTAAGTTAACTCATAATTTAATTATGAATAATTATAATGGTTTTGGATAAATAATGTCAATAGATGTTCCAGGTTAAACCTAAGGTGTCATATATTGAAAACAAGATGCCAATATTTATACATTCCATGAATTATTTCCATGTTTATATCATTGATCGGTCGAATTAACCATATTTTTTGGTCATGCTAACCATTTTGTATTTACAATGGGTTTGGTGATAAATATATAATGTTCCAGAGGTAACATGTATGGTCAAATATTAAAGATCCTTATTTGATAATAGTAATATGTATTCCATATATATCATGAATACTCTATAGTAATGTTAATTCATATCCTCAACTGAGGGATATTGAAGTAGTAATAAAAAATCATATTAATATGATGATCACATAACAAGTCTATGAAAGTTTACCAATTGAATTTTGTCGGAATACGCTAGATAAAAATATTTTTATTCATCCTCTTGATGAATTTGATGCGATTTCGGGTATGTATTGGCTAGATTCATATAAATTAAATGAGAATTTCCATGTAAGGGAAGTAACATTTTATATTTTGAACACACCTATAATAACCTATGAGTGTGAGAATAAATATATCATGTAATGAAAACTAAATCCATTACAAGAATATTTATTCATATTAAACCTTGGTATTTATCTATGATGATTGAAGAGAAACTCAACATCGATGATATTCCTATAGTACATTATTTTTCTGACGTATTTCTAGAAAATTATATCTATATTTCTCTAAATAAAGAAGATAAGTTTTCAATAATACTCATAATTGAATATATATATATATTGAGTAATCAATATAGAATAATCCTAATTTAGATTGAGGACTTAATGAATCAAGTTCTGGAGAATATTAAAAAGGGAATCATTCATCCATGTGTATCACTATGGGGAACACTTGTACCATTTTTATGGAGAAAAACTAATCAATAAAATTCTGCATTGATTATCATATACAAAACTGGATCATAGTCCTAAATAAGTACCCAATATCATATATTTAATGTTATTTTGACTAACTATAAAAGACATAAATATAATTAAAATATTTATATTTGATTTTGAATCTATCATTGAAGATACAAAGAGTTGAAATCACAAAGAAAAAATTCCACTTAAGGTATATTCAATAAGAATTTATAGTGATACAATTTGGTCTTACTAATACCCACACAATTTTAGTGTTATGAAGAATAGGTTCTTAAGATATTAACATGATCACTTTTTGGTTTTATTTATGTAACACCACAACAGTTTATGTCATATTTATTTTTCAATTTAATTTCATTGAAATATTACATTTCACAAAACACCCAACTTAATCAAATAATGAGTTATTATTATTACATAGTTATTAAATTGGAGGGAATGAATATTATTATCCACATTATGATATTATATAATACATATTCATTCAAATGTTTATATATTCAACCAATGTCTGTTATAGACATAAGTTAATAACAAATCCAATTTACGTTTAAAAATAAATATTTATCTAATGGAGATTTTGTCACCTTCAAATGAAGAAAATGTTTTAAAACTAAATTATGAAACTTTTAAAAATTATATTTCAGAAAAATATTATTTTGGAAATCTTGAAGTCAAAATTATATTTTGGATTTTTTTGGTAGTCTTGAAAAATATTGACTTTCTAGTGAATTTTTAACCATGCAACATTTTAATTGAAAAGTGACTTTTCACATAAATTATTTATAATGTTAAATTATATCATAAATTGTTTTCAATGTAAATTTATATAAATCATAGGTGTATTAATATAATTTATACAATTAAAATTATTTTAAAAGTTAATTTTGATATAAAACATTTCAAACAGTTGACAATTTTCACTTTAAAAACCTGCTTTCTCAACTCATCAATGGGTTTAATTATCTATTAATTTTACCAACAACTATTTCTAAATTATGAAAAATTGAATAAATATATTGAATAAAAAATTAATTTTTTTAAAATGGATATGTTTTGTTTTTGGAAAATATAAATATTGTGCTTGGTTATTTTATTTACGACAGTAAATAATAAATTATGAAATTTATGTTTAAAATAAAATTATATGTACTATAGTATAACACCAAATAAATGATCAAATATTATTATATGAATCAAAAGAGTCCATAATTAGTTAAATTTATTTTATGTGCCTGTTTATGGCCATTTTTGGGATGACAACATATTTATATTATTTTATTTAAATTAAATTCCAACTTATCAGCCAAATGTTTTTAATATATATACAATTTTTAATATGGCCTTATGAAGAATATATCTTCCACTATATAAATTATTCTAAAATATAATATAATTATATTTATCATATAAATTTAGTTTAAATTTTTTGTTTAGAAATAATTACATGATATAATTGCACAATGGTGATGGAGTAATTATTTTATTAATGAAAATATCAAGAAAATGATATTAATGCTATTAAAATAAATATAATTTGAGTAATTAATACCATAAATGAATTAAATTCATGACCTTTACATTTTTGTATCCATTCAAATATTTTGTTTTGAAGATAACTATTTTAATATTTTTTTAAAATGTTAAAGTAATGAATATTCTCCAAATTTGCAATAATGATATTTTAAATTAAATAATATTTCATTAAATGATACTAAATTATTAAAAATCACAAATTCCACAAAAAGAATGTGATATTGTTGAAAAAATAATCTATAAATAATTTAGGGGTTTTTAGGTATTTTATAGTGACAATATTTTCCCCCCAAAGAGTAAAAACCCATTTTCCATGGTAAGATTTAAATGGGTTGAACAAGGGGTAAAACAAAAATATAAGTGTAATAATGTGACATAATGTTGTATAAAAAATATTGGATGTGTTGATTATGAACCAGCCTCATATAATTTTTGAAATAACTCATTATCATGCTATTTTAAAGTTAAAATTAATTTATATTAGTTTAATATTTTTAGATTTTCCAAAAGTTCACATAACCTCCATTACAAAAGGAAACCTTCCCTCTCATTTTTTAACACCACATTGATCCTTATAATTGGAATAAACCCAAAATATTTCTTTTCTCAATATCCTAATCCTAATTTTGGAGGTATCACACTCCAAAAAATTACAACCCTTGATCATTTAAGAAGAGATCTAAAAGATGTCCCCCAAATAGGATGAGGTTAAGGCACATTCAAATAATGAAAATTTCATGGTAAGGGTATGTTGTCTCACTTTTACTTCCCTGATACATAAGTCATATTCACCACTTGTTCATTTTATTTGGTGTATAATATTCTCTTTTCTATATTATATCATGAATATCATTTACTTCATGGTGTCTAAAGAGTAATTAAAAGTTATTTAATTCATCACTATAAATAATTCATATATTATTAGTGATTTTATAAATTCCCACCAAATACAATTTTGAGAATTTTTAGTGAAGTCTTAAAAACCACCTCTAAATATTATATTTCTATTAAAAAATGGTTATTGATCCCTGAATCACCACACTCATCCCATCATAACCACTACTCCCCCATGAGGACCACCTACCCTAAGACCTCACCACTATGGAATTTCACCTTATATGGTGTTTAGTCATTTCCCCCAAAACTAGAGACGTAGATTCTCATAAGCCCCTATAAATCCATTTTTTGTGCTTCGGTTTCCCCCAAGATCCCTGAGCCCTAGGCTTAATTGACAGTTGTTTTCCCATAACCCCCCTCAAACCCTCTCCCTCACTTATACTCTAGTTTCTTCGGTGCCCCACTTTCCTCCGACCTCTCTTGGCTACAGGGTTTCCTTTGTGCCAAATCACCCTCCCCTCACACATCCCACCAAAAATTCTTCTCTCGTGATCCATCCCCTCCATTAGGTATATGTTAGAAATGTTTATGTTGGTTTTTCACTATACCTAGGGTATGATATAATTTGTGTATTTTATTGTTTTTTGGTGTAATGATATCTCTCTATGCTTAACATACATTTATTTAATGTCATTGTACTATATCCATTTTTATAAGGTAGGTGACTATATTCAATAATATTTTTCATTTAACTATCTATGAATTGAAATTTTTAATCAACTTCTTTTAGATATTAGACTTATTTAAACTATATGTATTAGTTTATATTATAGTTTCACTTTTTAATTTTCCAAATTAATTTATTTTCAATAAGGGTTTCTATATATGAAATGTATAGATAATTATTTAAATAATGAAATTATATTTTTAGTATATTTTTGAAGGACTAATAAATTTAATTATATCATAATTACAACCATAATTCATTATAACAATTATTATAGATTTTAAGATAATCATCTATTGGGTTGAATTTTTTTTTCTTTATCCATGTCTGAATTTTTGTAATGGTGATATTATTTGATTCCACCCTTTTCATGTACCACTTTTTTATATATATATATAATTTTTGAATCACATTATTTGATATGTTCTTTTATAGATTTTATAATTTTTATTTATATACATGGATATATATCTATGACATGATAATCTTAAAAATATTTTATTTGATATTTTGATGTTTGGAATTAGAAAAATTCTTGGGAAGCCTACAGTATATATGTGGGATTTATAGGTACATGTGTTATAATAGTTTTATTTCACTCTACTCATACATGAAGTTATGATTTTCCCCTAGATATTAACATCATGTCTCAATGAGGCCAAGGAAGTGTACATTGGGGTGTGCTAATAGGATTTCATCATAACCTATGTATAAGGGTATGTCTGAGTAAAGTACATGATTGTATCATTAAGACTATTAGAGTTATCAACTAATGATTAATGGATAATTTTTTAATAATTTTTTAATCTGATTCATCTTGTAAAAATTATCTTTTTTTGGCTAATGAATAATAAATATTTTTTTATTTTTTTCATTAATAAATATTACAAATATAAATATATTTTATTATATATTTTCTTAATAAGATATATAGATTATCATATCATTAAAAATTTGTACATGACACCAGTTAACTTCCTTTATAGATGGATGTATGGCCATAAAATGTGCTTTAATGGAAATATTTATACTTCAAAATTGGTTTTCAATTTTTTTATTGTTAAATTATTTTCAAATAACACTGAAAATGTTATTTTCATAATGATTATATAAATTTTATCTTTCTTTTTATTTTACACAATAACATATTTTATTGTTTTCATTTTTTAATTTAACTTTTTTGTACTTCTATGACTATTATAATAAGTACATGGGTTGTTTTTTTCCCTTCCACCTATATATTTTCCTACATAGTAATACGTAGGAGTTTTAACTTTTTTAATAAAGAGTTTTCACATTGTGATATATATGGATAAAATTTTGATCACTTTACCAAGGAACAAACCAAAGTATGCTAAGGGTTTCACAAAGATTTATTATTTTTAAATTTCTAATCAATCTGTTTATGGGAACATAATATGTCCATATAATAAATGTTAATTACATTATTTTTATTGATACATGCTTTTTATGAATATTTTATATTGTAGAAATTTTAGAATCAATATATGTGTTAGATTTCTCATAGAGAATTGAACATTACATAATGTTTTTTCACTAATCTAAATCAACAGAATGATCTCCAAAAATTTTTGACGATGGAAAATAAAATAAAACCCTTAAAAACATGATTTAAATCATTCAAGACAACACCATTAACATCAAAACATATCAGAACATACACTTATGAGTGCTAAAAATATTAACATAAGATGTGTTGTTTTCTGGAATATAGGGAAACTAGATCCAGATTGTAACATATCATCTGATCCTTATATTAATTATATGGAGACAAATGTAAGAGATAACATAAGTGAGAACTAAAATTTGATTCATGATCTATCTTTTATGGAAAATAATATTTTTGTTGTGGATGATTGAAATAATTAAAAAATACCTTTCTGTAAATGTTGTGTTTTATCAAACTCCAATATAGAACTGTATATAAGGTTATGCCCATGAAATTGGAATTTTTGTGTGATGATTTTCTATAACCTAAGATATTTGAGTCCGTTTTATGATTATAAATTTTTTTAAGAGTCATTTTCTAATGTATAAAAAAATTACAAACTCTTATGAATGATTGTATTTTTTATTAGCTAAGGATTGTAGCAGAAAGGATTGAAAAAATGTTCTTCTTCATGATGAAAGTGAATGGAGGATTTAGGAAGTATAAATCAAAAAAGTACTATGAATAAGAAGAAAAATAACATACCTTTAATGGTTTTATGTCACATCCCTTTGGACCCTCGACTGTAAGTATTCTTCATGTCATAAAAAACTATAGAGAAAATTAATTGAAATTAAATTGAAAATAAAAATGAAGGGTTAATAAGACATACAAGAGATTCAAAATAATTGAATACATTTGATTAATTACATCCATATTTCTCGTATGATCCTAGGAATATGATATTTTTATTAGAGGTCAATAAATTCAACCTATTTGACACGTGGATAACCGGTTTTAGAATTTGACTAATTGTTTTAGTCCCTTTAAATTTACCACGGTGGATGTGTGTGAAACAAATTTATTTTATCATTTATTTGATTATTCTTGTAAAAGTTATTAAAATTATAATGATGTATACATGAAACCTCTTATAGTATAATTATAGGAGTTATGGATCAATGATACTGAGACATGTGATGCATCTTCTAGAATAATTATTAAAATGAATGTTCCTCTAATGTATACCATTAGTGAAATACCGAGGCATGGGAACTTCTCTCTTTGGAAAACATACACATCTTTGGCTTGTCCTATTTGAAACATTGAGTTTGAGTTAGAATGAATATGTTGAATTAAAAAGTGGATCTCCCTATGTCATTTAATATTTCTTAATGAATCTCAAAGATTTTTGTTGAACATGTAAATATTCAATTGTTCTATTGATATTAGACGACCACCAAATTTGTTAAACGATTTTGAAATTTTGGAACAAGTTAGATATGATGAAACATAATTTTTCAAGTTGAATGATTTTAATGATAACATTATACTAGTTCTATGATCATCATCATGTAAAATTAGAATGAAAAAATTGAAAAAACTAATTATATTTTACAAACACAAAAATTGGGAATTTAATTTTTTGTGGAATAATCTTGATGTCATGGATATTGAGAATATTTTTTTGACAATTTGATCTTCACGTTGATTAATGAGAATGGAAAATCAAAGGACCATCTCAATGTTTGGATTGAATTAGGAAATATTAAAATAATTCTTGATCTCTGGACTCATGATAATGGAAGGTATGCTCCAAAAAAAATTCAATGAATATTAGGGTTAAAGATACATCCCATGGAATTTTAAAACATGTGAAGGAATATGATGGGTATCTAAGTATCATCATAATTGTTTTCAACTTAATGAATCATAGGTTACATAGATTGAAAAATCATGTTTCACATATTTTGTTACAACAATTACTACCATTGTCATTGCATACATTATTACCAAAAAAGGTTGCTATTGTTGTACTCTAATTTTGGACATTTTTAGACAATTATGTTAGATTAAACTTATAAGGACCTAGCCTTAAACCTTAATTAATCTTGAGTTATTACAAGATTACACCTCGAGGATCTTTTCATGTTTAGAGTCTTAGAGAATTAGAACATAAAAATTGCATTACATTCCACATTTAAACAAATTGGTTACATAAAAGATAGTATTCATTTTTCCCATCAATGGAAACATATTTAAAATAAAACATGGATTCTCTCATGACACTTCCTTGACACTATCATCATATCATGTACCTTTCCCTTGACCTGTGAAAAACATTTCAAAAACTTGGGATGAGCATAAAAAGCTCAGTAAGGGATATAAAAATATGGAAAGGAAACATGGGTACATATATACATAAGAATGAAATCATACTTTACCCATAAAACATAATCACTTTGACATACCTCATAAAATCATGAATAAAGCATAGAAATCATAAGACATAAAGGTAACTTGAGGCATTCATAACATTCTTACGTAGGGAGTAACCCTCTTTGTTACGTTTGGAATACCCATCACAGTATATTACCTAAATCTCTTTGGAGAAACCTTAATGTTTCACTCCTTCACGTTACCCAATGCATTGGAGAGCTATATCGGTCTCACCCGCCCTTAGATTATCACGGAACCGCTCATCTTCATAATAATGCCCAAGAACCATAACATAATCGTATCACATAAAACATACATAAAGGAAACATAACATTTCCACATTTCAATCACAAGATATCAATAAAACACATTGATATAATAAAAAAATTATGAAAACCATTTTCAATACCAAAATAAAAGAAGAGTAAAACTTGGTATTTATTTTTCTTTTAAAAAAAGGTATGGCTTTTAGAGGAAGCCGAAACTCAAATAATGGTCACGGAGGCGGAGAAGTCGTTGTCGTCGCATACGTATGGCAAAAAAATTCCCTTTTGTCGTTTAGTAAACACTTCGTATAAAAATGATTCCTTTTGAATAAACGTAAAATTAAAAGGGTTTTATACACCGTATAAAAGAAGGTTGTGTATAAAACAAAATATGCCTCAATGAAAGGAGATTGAGACGAAGTCCCATACCTCGGGTCTGACTTGACTTGATCGTTCTTTGACCTCCTGAATAATAAACTTGAGTTAATTTCTACTTGATTATGAACCTTTTTCAAGTTCATTATTCCTTTTATATCACTTATTTCCATGTCATGAACACTATGTAATTATTTAAGTTAATAACGGTCGTTTTAACGATCATTGGTACTTGAGTCAAAAATAAACCCTTTATAATTACAAGTTGTTCATGTATCCATTATATCCAGAATGGTATTCATGATGTAGATATCCTATATGTCATATATATCCAGTACATGCATGCATTTATAATATTACATAATCATTTAGAGGTAAGAAACGAAATGCACCGTTCATGGAGACGGTAAGCCGTACGTACGCATGAACACTACTTTCATTTCTATTTTGTATTTTATAGAATGGAATAATAATGATATAAAGGTATATTATAATTCCAGTGTAATATCATATATAATATCATAACTTCATCCTTTATACATCCCACATATGGTATTAATGAATCAAATCACTTTGAGGGGGCGGTAGTCCGCACTTCCTTAAATGAAGATATCGTGTTTACCCATAATGGAAACCATAAAGGTATGCCCAAAATGAAAAATACAGAAGCTTAAGGAAAACATAAACATATTATATATCATATCTAAATATAGTGTCATCTTAATGGCCACCTTTGACGGTGTTAAAAGAATGTTGAACAATCATCGTTTCGGGAGGCATAAATTCACCATCCACGGAAACAGTATGTTCTTTAACCATTAGATGTTGGTGTGTGTAAGTGTATCTCAAATCCTTCTTATAACAACATCCTAGTATATTGAAGATACTGGAGTTGTTACAATATAAATGAATAAAAATAGTTTAGGGGGTTGGAGAAGCAAAATAAAACAAAAGGACTCAAGTGAAGACATTACCTAAAAATCGGGTAACTCCCTTTGGTTTGAGCTCAAAGGCTACCTTGGGAAGACTTCGGCCCAAAGTGAGGCTTCAAGGAGTAAGATAGGGAAGCGGAGATACAAAATGGGCAGGGTTTGGCCGAGCCAAATCCTTTGGAAGTGTGGGTAAAGAGGTAGAGGTGGGGGCCTTTTATAAGAGGAGAGGAGGGGCACTCTTGGAAAGTAAAGAAATGTTACTTTATTTTAAAATGAGATTCGGATTTAAGAGGTCCCACATTGATGTAATTCAAGTATAAGGTGATAAGGGTTCTAAATATACCCATACAATAGGTTTTGGACATGTGTAGGTCATAGATTTTACATTATCTTTTCATTTTATTTAAATCCTTTATTAATGAGGTAATCGCTGCATCATCATGATGTCATATATAATTTAATTTATTTAAAGTCTAAAAATTATGAAAAAAATATTATGATGTAGGAAATCTTTTCAGATTTCCAATTAATATTTATAGTCTAAAATATCATCTATGTAGACAAAATTAAAAATGTTTTAATCAGGTGATACATTCTTGTTATATTTACTTTCTTTAAAAAAAAGATAACAAGTCACTTTCCACAAAAGTGATTCCATGGTGTCCCCAAGTTTGGAACAAGGAATCCCATGGTTGGCCATGATACAACCAGTAGAATTAGTACACATGTTGGTGTCATTTTTTATTATTATGATATTATTTTATTATCCTTAACTACCCGATTACTCATTAATCAAGATAATTAAAGATAATTACTGTCGTTACTATTCATAACGTCCAAAAACAAAAGATTCTTGATTACATAATTTGGACCTTATGATTCCAAATATGTAATCCATTTTACCAAATTCCAAACACAGAAATTGCAATAATTTATTTAAAAATAATTCCCGTTGTCAAAACAAATAGCGGGTTTTTTTAAACAATATCTATGAAAAGTTTGGCATTAGTTTATTCCCAATTACAAAGTGAAATTAAACCTAATGACCACCATTGGATTAAATGGTAAAAATATATTCAAATTAAACTTTAAGACCAATTAAAAAGATAATACGACCATATAATTAAATTAGATGAAAAAGCAGTTTTGATGTAAAATGCAGTATTTTTCACTATTCATTAAAAAATGAACATTGTCAGAAAAATACCAAAAATTTACCCAAAGTAAATATTAGTGTCCCAATCATAAAGAATAAGTTTATTTTGACAAATAGATCTTATAAAATTGTCAAAAGTTTGATTTAAAATGTTTTTCCATCAAAAGGTAGTAAAACAATATTAGTGTATTCCATGCTTAAGATTGGATTTATTCTCATTTTAAGCCTCTAAAACACTATCTTATTCATTAATAGGCATAGATAAAAATATCTATTATTCATTACTTACTTGGGATGTTACATCCTTCCCCCCTTTAGAAAATTGCGTCCCCGCAATTTATTTACTTATCAAATAAGTGGGGGTATTTATCCCTCATTGCATTTTCAGATTCTCATGTTGCCTTTTCAATCATGTGGTTTTTCCACAAAACCTTTACCAAATGAATCAACTTATTCTGTAACACTTTCTCCCTATGGTCAAGAATCTGGACCGGTTGTTCCTCATATGATAGGTTCTCTTCCAGCTGAACTACCTCTGGACTCAAAACATGAGATGGATCTGGCATATACTTTGTCAGCATCGAAACATGGAAAACATTGTGTACCTGAGATAAAATCGGAGGTAATGCCACTCTATATGCAACTGATCCAACTCTCTCCAAAATTTCATATGGTCCAATGAACCTCAGACTCAACTTTCCTTTCTTACCAAATCGCATCACACTTTTCCATGGTGAGACTTTTAGAAAAACATGATCACCTACCTCAAAAGAGAGATCCTTCCTCCTGTTGTCTGCATAACTCTTCTGCCTACTCTGAGTTGTTCTCATGTGTTTCTATATCAGCTGAACTTTTTCTACCAACTCTTCTACCAATTCTGTTCCCATCAGCTTTCTTTCACCCACTTCATCCCAAAAAGCTGGAGTTCGACACCGCTTCCCATATAACACCTCAAATGGTGCCATTTGTATACTGGAATGAAAAACTGTTATTATAAGAAAACTCAATCAATGAAAGATGTTGGTCCCAACTTCTATGATAATCCATCGAACAAGAACGTAGCATATATTCCAAATTCGGAATTGTTCATTCTGACTGCCCATCTAATTGAGGATGAAAAAATGTACTAAAATTTAATTCAGTACCCAATGACTTTTGAAGGCCCTTCCAAAAGTTAGAAGAAAACCTAGGATCACGATCTGATACAATGGAGAGAGGAACTCCATGCAACCGGACTACCACTTTAAGGTATAAATGAGAAATTTTATCTAGGGAAAAAGTATCTCGTATAGCAAGGAAATGAGTAGATTTAGTCAAGCGATCAACAATAACCCAGATTTCATTATTACCTCGAGGGGTCTTCGGCAATCCCACAACGAAGTCCATGGATATATTCTCCCATTTCCACTCTGGCACTGGTAAAGGCTGAAGCATCCCTTTCAGTAACTGCCGCTCTTCTTTAACCTGTTGACATATCAAACACTTCACATTAAAATCAGCAATATCTCTTTTCATTCCATCCCACCAGTAGTACTCCCGCGGATCTCCGTACATCTTAGTACTGCCATGATGAACTGAAAACGGAGAATTATGAGCTTCACATAACAACTCTCTCTTCAATTGTGAATCACAAGGAACACACAATATCATCCCAAATCTCAAAACACAATCATTATCAATGTTGAATTCAGGCAACTTACCTTTCTGAACGAGCTCTACCTTGTTCTACAACTCACTGTCTTGATTCTATGCTTGCTTGATTCTGTCTGATAGAGAGGATTTCACTGATACTTGAAACAAAATAGAAGAACATCATGTACCAACAACTTATATGCCAAAGTTCATCAAATACTTAACCAAAGGATCACGTTCCAAACACAACATTTCTAATGAAGCATTACTTTTTCGACTCAAAGCATCATCCACTTTATTTGTTTTCCCGGATGGTAATGAATTGTACAATTATAATCATTGATTAATTATAGACATCTCCTTTGTTTCATGTTCAATCCATTATGAGTGAATATATACTTTAATCTTTTGTGATCGGTATATATTTCACACTTTACTCCATACAAATGATGCCTCCAAATTTTTAGATCAAAAACAACAACAGCTAATTCCAAATCATGTGTAGGGTAATTTACCTCATGAGTTTTCAACTGTCATGAAGCATAAGCAATTACCTGATCATTCTGCATTAGGACACAACCAAGTCCTTTCAATGAAGCATCACTGTAGATAACAAACTCACCATTCCTGGAAGGTAGTGCCAAAACTGGAGCATTCACCAATCTTCTTTTCAATTCCTGAAAACAATCATCACATTCTTTTGTCCAGACCAACATAACACCCTTCCGTGTTAGCATAGTCATTGGACTAGATAACTGTGAAAAATTTCTAACAAACCTTCGGTAATAGACTGCCAAACCAAGGAAGCTACAAATCTCAGTTACATTTGTGGGTCTTGGCCATTCTTCAACAACCTTTGTTTTTGTAGGATCAACAATTATCCCATCTTTAGAAACAATATGACCAAGGAAAGATATTTGTTGCAAACAAAACTCACACTTTCTGAATTTCCCATACAATTTCATTTCTTTTAAGGTTTTCAAAATAACCCTTAAATGTCTTTCATTCTCCTCTTTACTTTTAGAAAACACCAAAATATCATCAATGAAAGCCACCACAAACTTATCAATGAACTCATGAAAATTTCTATTCATTAAGTCCATGAATACAGTAGGTGCATTGGTTATCCCAAAAGGCATTACTACAAATTCATAATGGCCATATCTTGTACGAAACGTAGTCTTCGGAACATCTACTTCCTTTACCTTCAGCTGATGGTACCCTGATCTCAGGTCAATCTTTCAAAAATACTGAGCTCCCTGGAGCTGATCAAACAAATCATCGATATGAGGCAAAAGATATTTTTTCTTAACAGTGATGTTATTCAAGGCTCTATAATCAATGCAAAGACTCATAGAACCAACTTTCTTTTTAACAAATAAAATAGGAGCACCCCATGGTGATGTGCTAGGTCGAATGAAACCTTTCTCTAATAAATCTTTCAATTTCTCCTTTAACTATAAAAGTTCAATTTGAGCCATTCGATAAGGGGGTTTTGAAATTGGCTTAGCATCAGGAACTAAGTCGACAGTAAATTCAACTTCCCGATCTGGTATTATTCTAGGAAACTCATCAGGAAAAACATCAGGATACTCATTTACCACTAGCACATCATTAATCTAAACGGTTCCTTTGTTTTCAACGATGTGTGCAAGGTAACATTGATTTCCATCTTTTACAAGTTTCTTGGCCTCTTGATATGTTATCAACAGTAAGGGTTCATTCTTGTACACAAACTGAAAGTCTTTCTGAAAAGAAACTTCTTTAGCTCTACAGTCAATCATAGAATGGTAAATAGAGAGCCAATCCATACCCAGGATAACATCAAACTCTACTAGAGGTAGAACAATAAGGTTTTCAAGTTGGTTCTTTCCACGGATAAGGATAGGAACATTCTTATAAATTCTTTTTGCCTCAACATTTCCCCCAGGTTTTTTTACCAAAATTTATGGAGTCATTTATTGAGATGGTATTCTCATTTTACTAGAAAAATTTTCAGAGATGAAAGAATGTGTAGACCCCGAATCAAACAACACACTGGAATGTTCTGAAAAAAAAAACAAAGTACCTTATACAACTTCATTTGATGGCCCGACATCTGCTGAAGTAGTTGCAAAGGATTTCACCACCCCTTTCTGCTTGTAGTCTAACTGCTTCCCATCACTCGAGCTCTTTGTCGGACACTCATTTGCATAGTGACCCATCTCTTTGCACTTAAAACATTTCACTAACTGTAAATCAAATTTGGTCTTACCTTCACCTTGATCTTTTTCAGTGCAATCACGAGCCTTATGTCCCATCTTACCACATTGGTAGCACTTTCTAGAATTCATAAGACATTCCCCAGCATGCCTTTTACCACATTTATCACAAACTGAAAACTTAGTTTTCTTACCATCAAACTTTTTTAAGGAATTCTTTCCTTTATCCTGCCACCTTAGTCTCTTCTTTTGTTGGTTGTTATAGAACACTTGATCATCGGAAAACTCCATTTCCTCCTTCTCAGCACATCAAACAATCTTTTCATATCTTTTGAACTCACAAGAATCCAATTCCCTTTGATATTTTGGCTTTAATCCTGAGTAAAAACGATTGATTTTACTATCAAGGTCTCAGATAAAATTTGGAGCATACCTTGCCAATCGAGTGAACCTTTCTTCATAGGCAGCCACTAAGTCTTCCTCTTTCCTCAATTCTAAGAATTGCTTTTCCATCCTAAGTTGAACAGCCTTAGGAAAATACTTCTCAATAAACATACCATTAAATTCATCCCAGTCGAGAGGATCAATCTCATCCGCATCCCTGATATTTTAACCATCGGCAACCACTGATCCGCTTCACCCTTCAAATGGTAAATAGCAAGACTAACCTTTGGATTGTCTGAACACCCCATGACATCAAAAATCTTCTCCAGTGCTTTTATCCACCCTTCAGCTAGCACAGGGTCAGATGATCCTCTGAATGATGGGGGATGTTGCCTCATGAAATGTTCCACCACTGACATGTTCCTCTGCGGTTGATCTGGATGATCTCGTGCATGGATACCACCACCATTTATCACTTGAGTCAACTGCGCCATTACTACAACGAACTGTTCAGTTCCAATTCCGACCATCTCAGGATGCTGATTCGGAAGGTTATTTCCTTCTATATGCCTTCCTAGCACTAATTCCCTATTTCCTCTGTGGAAAACCATTCTGAACAAACATGTCTTAGATGAAGAAACATGGTAATCTTCAAATGCTATATCATTTCAAAAAAAAATATTTTTGGACAATAATTTAATAGAATTCTAACTCCTAATGTTATCTAAACTGACCTTCGATACCAACTATAAGGCCCCAGCCTTAAACCTTACTTAATATTGAGTTATTACAAGATTACACCTCTAGGATCTTTTCAGGTTTAGAGTCTTAGAGAATTAGAACATAAAACTTGCATTACATTCCACATTTAAACAAAGTGGTTACATAAAAGATAGTATTCATTTTTCACATCAATGGAAACATATTTAAAATAAAACATGGATTCTTTCTTGACACTTCCTTGACACTATCATCATATCATGTACCTTTCCCTTGAACTGTGAAAAACATTTCAAAAACATGGGATGAGCATAAAAAGCTCAGTAAGAGATATAAAAATATGGAAAGGAAACATGGGTACATATATACATATGAATGATATCATACTTTACCCATAAAACATAAGCACATTAAAATACCTCATAAAATCATGAATAAATCATAGAAATCATAAGACATAAAGGTAACTTGAGGCATTCATAACATTCTTATGTAGGGAGTAACCCTCTTGGTTACGTTTGGAATACCCATCACAGTATATTCCCTAAATCTCTTCGGAGAAACCTTAACGTTTCACTCCTTCGCGTTACCCAATGCATTGGAGAGCTATATCAGGCTCACCTTCCCTTAGTTTATCACAGAACCACCCGTCTTCAAAATAATGCCCAAGAACCATAACATAATCGTATCACATAAAACATACATAAAGGAAACATAACATTTCTGCATTTCAATCACAAGATATCAATAAAACACATTGATATAATAAAAAAATTATGAAAACCATTTTCAATACCAAAATAAAAGAAAAGTAAAACATGGTATTTTTTTTAATGTTATGGCTTGTAGAGGAAGCCGAAACTCAAATAATGGTCACGGCGGCGGAGAAGTCGTTGTCGCCGCATACGTACGACAAAAACATTCCCTTTTGTCATTTAGTAAATGATTCGTATAAAAAAAGATTCCATTTGAATAAATTTAAAAGTCAATGGGGTTTATACACCATATAAAATAAGGTTGTGTATAAAACAAAATATGCCTCAATGAAAGAAGATTGAGACGAAGTCCCATACCTCGGGTCCGACTTGACTCGATCGTTCTTTAACCTACTGAATAATAAACTTGAGTTAATTTCTACTTTCTTAAGAACCTTTTTCAAGTTCATTCTTCCTTTTATATCACTTATTTACATGTCATGAACACTATGTAATTATTTAAGTTAATAACGGTCAATTTAATGATCATTGGTACTTGAGTAAAAAATAAACCCTTTATAATTACAACTTGTTCATGTATCCATTATATCCAGAATGGTATTCATGATGTAGATATCATATATGTCCTATATATCCATTAAATGCATGCATTTATAATATTACATAATCATTTAGAGGTAAGAAATGAAACGCACCGTTCATGGAGACGGTAAGCCGTACGTACGCATGAACGCTACTTTCATTTCTATTTCGTATTTTATAGAATGGAATCATAATGATATAAAGGTATATTATAATTATAGTGTAATATCATATATAATATCATAACGTCATCCTTTATACGTCCCACATATGGTATTAACGAATCAAATAACTTTGAGGGGCGGTAGTCCGCACTTCCTTAAATGAAGATATCGCGTTTACCCATAATGGAAACAATAAAGGTATGCCCAAAATTAAAAAAACAGAAGATTTAGGAAAACATAAACAAATTATATATCATATATAAATATATTGTCATCTTAATTTCCACCTTTTAAGGTGTTAAAATAATGTTTAACAATCATCGTTTCGGGGGGCATAAATTCACCATCCACGGAAACAGTATGTTCTTTAACCATTAGATGTATGTGTGTGTACGTTCAGCTCGATTCCTTCTAATAAAAACATCCTAGTATAGTGAAGATACTAGAGTTGTTACAAAAGAAATTTATAAAAAGATTTTAGGGGGTTGGAGAAGCAAAATAAAACAAAAGGACTCAAGTGAAGACGTTACCTTAAAATCGGGTAACTCCATTTGTTTTGAGCTCAAAGGCTTCCTTGGGAAGACTTATTCCCAAAGTGAGGCTTCAAGGAGTAAGAGAGGGAAGTGTAGAGACAATATGGGCAGGGGTTGGCCGAGCCAAAGGCTTTGGAAGTGTGGGTAAAGAGGTAGATGTGGGGGCCTTTTATAAGAGGAGAGGAGGGGCACTCATGGAAAGTAAAGAAATGTTACTTTATTTTAAAATGAGATTCGGATTTAAGAGGTCCCACATTGATATAATTCGAGGATAAGGTGATAAGGATTCGAAATATACCCATCCAATAGGTTTTGGACATGTTTAGGTCATAGATTTTACATTATCTTTTCATTTTATTTAAATCCTTTATTAATGAGGTAATCGTTGCATCATCATGATGTCATAAATAATTTAATTTATTTAAAGTATAAAAATTATGAAAAAAATACTATTATGTAGGAAATATTTTTAGCTTTCCAATTAATATTTATAGTCTAAAATATAATCTATGTAGAAAAAATTAAAAATGTTTTAATCAGGTGATACATTCTTGTTATATTTACTTTCTTTAAAAAAACGATAACAAGTCACTTTCCACAAAAGTGATTCCATGGGGTCCCCAAGTTTGGTACAAGGCATCCCATGGTCGGTCAAGAGACAACCAGTAGAATTAGGGCACATTTTGGTGTCATTTTTTATTATTATGATATTATTTTATTATCCTTAACTACCTGATTACTCATTAATCAAGATAATTAAAGATAATTACCATCATTACTATTCATAACGTCCAAAAAACAAAAGAGTCTTGATTACATAATTTGGACCTTATGATTCCAAATATGTAATCCATTTTACCAAATTCGAAACACAAAAATTCCAATAATTTATTTAAAAATAATTCCCGTTCTCAAAACAAATAGCGGGTTTTTGAAACAATATCTATGAAAAGTTTGGCATTAGTTTATTCCCAATTCCAAAGTGAAATTAATCCTAATGACCACCATTGGATTAAATGGTAAAAATATATTAAAATTAAACTTTAAGACCAATTAAAAAGATAATATGACCATATAATTAAATTAGTTGAAAAAGAAGTTTTGATGTAAAATGCAATATTTTTCACTATTCATTAAAAAATGAACATTGTTAGAAAAATACCAAAAATTTACCCAAAGTAAATTTCAATGTCCCAATAATAAAGAATAAGTTTATTTTGAAAAATATATCTTATAGAATTGTCAAAAGTATGATTTAAAATGTTTTTCCATCAAAAGGTAGTAAAACAATATTAGTGTATTTCATGCTTAAGATTGGATTTATTCTCATTTTAAGCCTCTAAAACACTATATTATTCATTAATAGGCATAGATAAAAATATCTATTATTCATTACGTACTTGGGATGTTACAACACTAAAACCAATTGAGGTTGAAAACCTTTAAGAGTGATTTTTATTGTCCCTTTTTTTGAAATAGAGATGATCTTTCCACATTCATTTTTACTATTATGACATATTTTACTATGAATTTGGCCATGGAAACAAAATTATTTTGATATTATCGATGAATTTATCCAAATTGATAGGTACTTTTTTACATGTTTTTCATATTAAGAAAATAATTATTGTTTCTTCATTAAGTATAGAATTATGTTTTATTTATTTTAACTCACAGATATATTATCCATTTGAAATCATATGTTAAAAACAAATATCAACCTGAATGCTCTATTTTTAAGGGTGTTTATTAGATTAGATTGATTCCTTTTTTTCTAGATTCTAATGTGATATTGTGAAAAGATTCAATCTAGTTTGGAATGTTGAAGAAACATAAACTCAATCTAAACATCCTTGGGAAAAAAAATATTTCTTACTATTGGCCGAAAAGTTGGGAGGATCTCAAATGTTACATTGAGAGAAATGGAATTATTAATGGAAAATAGATACGTTCTACAGAATAGGGAAATTTTATATCCATTTTTTGAAGTTCTCGTGAAAAACATTAAGAGTTATATATGTGGTCGAACATGAAAAGTGAATGATATAAAAATATCTTCTTATAAAGAGATTGTTTAATGATTTGTATATGGTTCATGTTCATAAATATTGTAATAAATATTGATATTTGGTTGACATATATTTTCTAAATCTAATAATGTAAATTTTTTGTTAGATCATGAATTCTAATACTTAAGCTATGTTGTCAGAAGATTTGATGTTTCCAACTTCAGGTCCTTTAAATCGGGATTGATAATTTGATGCTTACAATGTCAATGGGATGAAAGTTTTTATTATAAATCAGGAAGAGGGATTGAAAACATAGAATATTGGTGTATTTATAGTTTATGAATTGGTATATTACAGAAAATTTGTTGATATTATAGAATAAACTATGAAAAGAATTTTTTTTGTTGTTTTATTGAATGGAAATTATGTTGATTTTTCCATAGTTATTAAAAGAGGTTGTTTGAAATTTACATCTATGAACATCTCTCACATAATGGATGTGGGTGAACATGAATTACTTGATTATTATATACTCTCATCATAATAAAAAATTGTATATTATGTGGAAGATATCATGGAATAAGGGTATTGTTTATTTGTTCACATAATAAATAGAGTCTTGTATGATATAGGTGATGAAGTAACGTATTTTTCATATAACATTCAATCCCATCAACATCACGAAATAAACAAATTTTCCCATCCTGATATTGAAATTATTATTCTTTCTAGGGTGGATTAAGTATATGAAGTAATCATGGATCATGACAATGACATGATTGAAGGAAAAAATGATTGTGTTTGTAGTCAACCATTCATTTATCAACCACTTATTTCAATGTGAAATTATTCATTATCATAGAGATGTATAATGTTTGTGTCACTATTGTGCATCTGTTATCATTTGTAATTTTATTTCTTTTTGAATTATTTGAAATATTTTTTTTAAGATAATTTTATTTGATTATATAAAAATAATTCAATGGAAAAAAGAGCACATGGGCCTCATCCCAGTTGGTGAGGACTCTATAAGTGCATCCTGGAGACCTGGGATCAAATCCAAGTGGAGGCTAAATTCTGGAGGTACAGTAGCAGTACTGTAGCAGGGACTATGATGAACTGTAGCAGGTACTGTAGTGGGAACTGTTTGGCCCTGTAGCCACTGGGAATAATCCCATGTTTGGGACTTTGGGCTACTAATTTGGTCCCCAAGTCCATTAAGGCCTTTTGGCCACCCAATACTTTAGGTTAGTAAGGCCTTTGGGCTACCTCAAGGCCTTCGGGACACCTTAAGTGGAGATGCAAATCAGACAACCTACAAGGAACAAACATCAGAAGGAGGAAGACAAAGGAGCTTTCACCATATCAGAAGCTAAATGGACTACAACAATGACAGGGTATGGAACCTGCCATCGGGAAAAGCCTGTGCATGCATGGGAAAGCCTAGCTGAACAACCATGAAAAGCTGGATAGTTGATTTCATGATGAAGATGCTGGGGAGGAGCAGTTCCAAGTAGTTAGTCTGGGTTGTATGTAATGTTTGAAGCCTGTGGGCAATGAATTCCTCTAAGGCCTATGGGCCATGTTATACTTACTCCTACGGGCCTTGTAAGTGTTCCACCTCACCCCTCTAAAGGTGGATTATCAAAATCAATAAAAAAATGAAGGCCTTCAGACCATTGGAGGAGGAAAGTAAAAAAGTTTTCACCTGATACTAGTCGACTCCTAGTTGAAATTCCATCAACCACACTAATATATGATAATCCATAAATCTCCCCCTATAGAATCTGATTCATCCTCCTTCTGCCCACATAAGTTTCTCTCACACCATCCATTCATTTAGCATCTGTCATATAATCCATCTCCATTCCATGAGCATATGAGATAGTGTCTCCCCATTCAAATGTTTTAGCAGTTTGGGAATAGGTTGTCACTCCCATTTCATAATAAGGATATTGTAGGGTGATATTTATTAGTATAAATTTTAATGTAAATAATGTTATTTCACTTTTTATACTGATAATAGTTTTTATAAAATACTAAAATAATGTTACTGCGAAGATAAATATGAACTTTTAAAATGTTTCGAATCTGAATGGAATGAAGATATTTATCCCATTTGATTATTATAGGGTCCCAATGGATGATTATACCAGATAATTTGGCCATATTATAGGCTATCTGATAGTGGATCTAGTTACCCTTTCCATTACCTTTACTGTTTGGAGGCAAGTGCCTCAGTCATAGAAAAGTGAAGACTACACTACGCATAAAAAGGTAAATTTAAAACATTTTGATCTAATTGAATGAAATTATGTTATTAAATTCAAATATTTTAAAAATGAATATCTTTGTACATCTAGTATTACACTTTAATACCAAATATATTATCACAAAAAAGTGAAAATATAACAATTTGGGTAAGAAATGGAAGGATTTTGAAAGGATATTATGGAGTCAATTCAATGACGCTTCCTTGAGCACTCAACAACTATATGAAAGGGTTTCTGATGGAGTACATAGAGGGAAATAGATGTTTTATTATATCCATCATCATGAGAAGCATCTGTTTTTGAAATAAATATTATTATATTAATCACATTTTAAATACATTAATCAATATGAAAATGTGATGAAATTTCATACATTATTTTAAATTACATGTTATTTATTTCCAGATGGTTCATGAAAAAATAAATCACGTCCATCCAAATAAATCACCCCCACACTATTGAGTGAAAGAGTTCTTCTAGAAACAAATCGAATCTAGTTATATTTTCATAAGTATAAATATTTATATGATTACATTATCTATTTCATTAATTTAATTACTAAATTATATTTGATTAATGAATTCAAAGAATTTTGGGCACCATGTCCCCCGAACAGAACATTTTTTGGACGTTTATACAAAATCTAAATGGAGTTTCATTAATGAGCCTACCACGAATGATGAGGAATTAATTCCTTTTTCATCGTAATAACTTATTTTCATCTTATAATATGTAAATATGTATTGTATCAAATTTGACTGGTATTTTATTTACATTTAAAAATAAAATAACTATAGGATTTGAACCCCTCATAGTCCTTCTTGGTCTCCTAGGATGATCCCATTGTTAACATCCTCGGGAAGGAGATCCAAGATGAATGTGTGGGATGATTTTTGAATAATTACCATCATTTGTATTTGGAAGTAAATTTGGGATTTCAAAAGCATCTACTCCTAATTTTAGTTACTCATTGCCACAAGATTCACCGAGTTATTTTTTAACAATGTGAAGAATAATTCAATAATATATTGGACATTTAAATATAAAAGAAGTAAAGGTCATTTCTCTATATAAATATTTGATTGAATTATATCCAAAGTCAACTAGATCTTTCCTTGTGGATATTTCTTCCATGGATGGTAGGGAGAAGGTGAATAAGAATACTTGAAAATAATGTATTACCCAAAATTTTATTGGATAATGTTTTTATTTAAATATACAAAACCTTTTAATTTTTAAAATAATTTTCATTCAAGTTATAGTAACGTGGAGTGATGATGGATATGGAGAGGGTGTTGATAAATGTTCATTGGTTACTGATTGGTTTTCACATTATATTTTAGGATGATTTGTAACTAAAATTTTTACAAGGTAACATTTATAAGGTGATTTAGAAACAACGTTCCTTTTTATGGTTGGGATATCTATATTTCACATTAATTGTATAAAAATATAAATAATTGGTTCATTTTATATGTTTTATTCTAATTTTCACCTTATGATTTTTTTAATTTAATATTCTATAGATGATGAATCATGAAGAAAACATGTGTTGTATCCATGTAAATGATTTATGGTTTATAGGTGATATTTGGGAGAGGGTGATCCTAGAATTCATATAGGGTGGATGTGTCTTCATTTTTCTGTTGTATGCCAGACATTATGATTACGTTTTATGTATATCCATACTCTCATTGTGGCTTACTATATATCGTTGTATTTAAAGGATGATGTCTCATGCATATATTATATTTTAAAAATCTGTTAACAAGTATATATTACTTATATTCCTTATTATTGTATTTTAGTAGATATAAATTACTATTGTTGTTTGGTATAGGATGAATCATCCCATGAATGTTATGTGATCATTGTGCTAGTTACCAAACTGTAGCTTATTAATGGCTATCATGGGGTGGCACACTATGCATACTATATGTCTATATGTGGCCACTGTATGTTGGGTCATGTCAAGGTGCTATCATTTTGGTTGAATCCTATGAATGATGTTTGTAGTTAGTAGCATTGTAAGGGTCAATTTGGAAACATAAATATATAATTTTATGGTTATATTCAAAGGAAAGGTCAAAATAATCCCACTAATGTGGTTAAGAAACATTCAATTAATTATTTGAGTGAAAAGGAATCGATTCAAATAATAAATTTAGAGATAAAATTTCCTCCCCTATAATTGTATATTTTATCCAAATTATTATTACTATAGAATTATATGTACAATGAATGGTAGATATTTATGAGATAGATGAGACCACATATAAGAAGAGTGTTCCACATGATTTTAATAGAACATGATTCCTATATTATATGGTGACACTAATACAGATGAAATAATGGATTGGTTAGATTCTTTTAGTCGCCAAAATTATCTATTTAAAAAACTAATAAACTAAGGGGTGATTCTTATATTGAGATCCCTATAAAACAAAAAAACATTTATTATATTTTTTTTAGAAAAAATTATGTGAATAATCTAATATGGTGAGTGTTTTTCCATATTCAATGATTTTTTTCAGAATTTGATGTTGTGAAATATTCTTTTTCCAGAGATGTTTGAACCCTATTTTGGAAAAACAAACATTTTATAGTTTTTTAGTCTCTCATGCCTCTTCAATTACACCATGAATAAGATTTTTTATGTAATTTCAAATGATCAAAAGTCAAACTGGGTCCTTTGCGGGTTAGGGATGTATAAATACAATCATTAATGAACACTGTAGTCCTAATGAGATCATTAGAATATTAAGAATTATTAGAATGTATACACCCTATTATAGGGTGTAGATTATTATCCGGACTTAGGTAAACCAATGTGGTGTTGTAGAAATAACCCTATATGTGATTAAATATTAGATCATAGACTGTATTTTCAATTTCAATGTGGCCAAAAGAGATTAATTTTTTATTATAAAATTTTAGGGGAAGGATTTTTCTGAGATGAATGATACCTTAATACAGTTATACTATAGACACAATTAGATATATTTTACTAATCATGTAGTATCGACAGTAATACCTATGACAATATGATTATAATAGATAGTTATGGCAAGGTGTCACCTGGTGTGGTTTGATGTTTGGTGCATTTCGTCACATCACATGTAACACCCCAGGAAAATAATGAATATGAAATTTTTATATTTATCCATATTTGTGAATAAAATATTAATATTACTTTAAAGGGGATGCTATTCTCGATGACATACCTAATACGCAACAACGAGTTTCTTGGGAATCTTACGTTGCACTCTAATAATAAAATAATATTATTTTAAATGGTAGTTAACGCCTAGACGTTGTAATGGCGGGAATGAACAGAACTAACTAAAAAATGATTATATATGTTTGTCAAATATTTTTACTCTTTACAATAAATGTTAGAGGATTAAAAATGCGAATGAATCCAATTTTTTAAGCATAAATATTCTAATATTCTTTAAAAGGTCGATTAACCGCCTTTCTATGGTGAACCTCTTTTAAATCCACTTTTTTAACAATTTTATGTGTTATATTTGACAAAATAAAATTCTCTTTTAGAATCGGGACATCAAAATTTAGTTTCTGTAAATTTTTTGTATTTTTCCGATAAAGTTCATTTTTTTTGAATAGTGAAAAATGTTGTATTTTAATTCAAAACCCCTTTTTAATATAATTTATTTATATGATTAGATTATGTTTTGAATTGGTTTTAAAGTGAAATTATAATATATTTTTACCATCTAATCCAATATTGGTCATTGGAATTAATTTCACTTTGAAATCGGACTTAAAATAGAGTCAATCTTTTGATACATTTTGTTTCATAAAAACACGCAATTTGTTTTGACAGCGGTACTTAATTATTAAATTAAATAATTCAACTTAAATGTTTTGACTTTTTTAAAATAGACATTATTTTTGAATTTGGAATATCAAATATAGCTTAAGGTGATTTTTTGGTAATTTTTTAAAAAATTTCAATTTTTGATGAATAGTGAAACTACTAAGTGGTACTTATAAATACTGATTTTCTGTTTAAATGAAATTTTGCAACCTTTGTGTTTTGAATTTCAAAAATCCGACATACATGGTTTTCATTAAGAAGTAAAATGTGGTTCAATGGGATTAAAATAATTTTTTGGTGAATAGTAACTTTTATGTTTTAATCGCGATTAGAGGTAATTAGTGTAGTTTAAGGTAAAAATAATGTTTTAATAATATAAGATGAGCTTGACACATGTCCTACCCTTATTTTATGTTTCATGGCCGACCAATAAAATCCATGGGTCAACTTGGGGAACCCATGGAGCCACTTTGGATGGAAAATGACATAAATAACTTTTTATTTAAAGTTAAAATAAAAAAATGTCACAAGCATGAGATGTTTCACTAAAACAATTTTTAAATGGGGTTATAAAAGTCATATTTTTGACTATAAATATTAATTAGAAAGATAAAAATGTTTTTTACATCATGATATTTTTTTTATAATTTTTAGACATTAAATAAATTAAATTATTTATGACATCATGATGATGCAGCGATTACCTCGTTAATAAAGGATTTAAATAAAATGAAAAGATAATGTTAAAACTATAACTTACACTTGTCAAAAACCAATTGGATGAGTATATTTCAAAACCTTACCACCGTATCCTCGAAATAAATCAATGTGGGACCTTTAAAATCCGAAACTCATTTGAAAATAAAGTAACATTTTGTATCTTTACAAGAGTTCCCCTCCTCTCCTCTTATAAAAGGACCCCATCTCGACCTCCTTACCCACACTTCCAAAGCCATTGGCTCGTCCAAACCCTGCTCATTTTGCCTCTCCACGTCCCTCTCTTACTCCTAGAATCTTCACTTTGGGAATAAGTCTTCCCAAGGAAGCCTTTGAGCTCAAATAAAAAAGAGTTACCTGATTTTAAGGCAATGTCTTCACTTGTGTTCTTTTGTTTCATTTTGCTTCTCCAACCCCCTAAACTCTTTTTATTCATTTCTTTTGTAACAAATCCAGTATCTTAAATATACTAGGATGTTTTTATAAGAAGAATTCGAGCTACACTTACACGCACCTACATCAAATGGTTAAAGAACATACTGTTTCTGTGGATGGCGAATTTCTGCCTCACGAAACAATGATTGTTCAACACTCATATAACACCTTAAAAGGTGGCCATTAAGATGTAACTATATTTATATATGATATATAATATGTTTATGTTTTACTTAAGATTCTGTATTTTTCTTTTGTGGCATACCTTTATGGTTTCCATTGTGGGTAAACACGATAATTTCATTTTAGGAAGTGCGGACTACCGCCCCCTCAAAGTGATTTGATTCGTTAATGCCATATGTGGGATGTATAAAGGATGTATTTAAAGTTATTATATATAATTTATGTTACATATAAACTATTAATATAATTCTAGAATTAAAATATACATACCTATCATTTAGTTTTAATTTTATTAATATGGCATAGAAATGAAAGTAGTGTTCATGCGTACGCACGGCTTACCGTCTCCATGAACGGTGCATTTCATTTCTTACCTCTAAATGATTATGTAATATTATAAATACATGTATATTATGGATATATATGATATATATGATATCAAAATCAATAATATCATTCTGGATATAATGAACCTTTGACCACGCGAACAACATGTAATTGTAAGAAGTCCACTTTCGACTTAAGAACCAAATATCGACAAAACAAACATAATTAACATAAATGATTACATAATGATTATAACATGGAAATAATTTATATAAAATGAATAATGAACTTTAAAAAGGTTCTTAAGCGAGTATAAATTAACTCAAGTTTGTTATTCAGGATGTTAAAGAACGATCGAGTTAAGTCGGACCTGAGGTAAGGGATCATACTCCTCTCTTTCTTTTTAAGTACACTCTTTTATGTCATTACTTTCAAGCTGATATTTCTTGTGATTGGGATGTTATTTTATATTACTATTACTGTAATTTTTATGTTAATATGATGAGAGACCCTATTCTCTCTTATCAATCAATTTTGGAAGTTTTGAGTGGCGCCGTTAGGCTGCTGAATTTTTGTAAGAGATCTAACCTCTCTCTTTCTTTTTAAGAACTCTTCTTTATGTCACTTCTTTTAATCTCCTCTTTGTTATTATGGGGGATGTCCTTTTATATCCCTCTTTCTGTACATTTTATTGTAATATGATGAGAGACCCTATTTGATCTCATCAATCCATTTGTGTAAGTTTTAAGTGGTGTTGTTAGGCTGTCGAGTTTTCGTAAGGGATTTTTCATCTCACTTTTATTCCCGTAATATTTATGCTAAATTTTCCAATATTTACTTTGAGTGGTGTATGTACTTCCCATTATTTGACTCATTGTGTAATATAATTTCATTTATGATTATTTACATCAACGTTGTATTGTCCTTCTTTCATGGGGTGTATGTTTTTAAAGATACCCATGTCGGTAAGGGAATCTATCACCCTCCGCTTTTTAAAAGACTTCTTTTGTTTTGTCTTTTAATTAACATAACATTATGTTGGGATATTTTCTTCTATATCCTTAGTGATTTAAATTTTATGTTCAAGTGATGAGATACCCTTTTTATCTCTCATCAACTCATTTTCTGAATTTTGTAGTGATGTTGTTAGGGTGTCAAATTTTTGCAAGGGAACTTCTTAACCCAATTTTGATTCTTTGGGATAAGCTTGTACACCTTGAATATGTCATTCTATGAATATGTGTGAATAAACTCTAATTGTTTTAAACTTAATATCCACTTATATTTGGTGTATTAGTTTGTCACACATAATTATGTAATTGATTTATCCTTAATCCAAGGATATCGTCTTTGTATGGGACTTCGTCTCAATCTCCTTTAATTGAGGCATATTTTGTTTTATACACAACCTTCTTTTATACGATGTATAAACCCCTTTTAATTTTACATTTATCCGAAAGGAATCTTTTTTATACAAAGCGTTTTACTAAATGACAAAAGGGAATGTTTTTTCGTACGTATGCGGCGACAACAACTTTTCTGCCACCGTGACCATTATTTGAGTTTCGGATTCCTCTACAAGCCATACCATTTTTTAAAAGAAAAATAAATACCATGTTTTACTTTTCTTTTATTTTGGTATTGAAAATGGTTTTCATAATGTTTTGATATCAATGTGTTGTATTGATATCTTGTTATTGAAAGGTGGAAATGTTATGTTTCCTTTATGAATTTTTATGTGATACGATTATGTTGAGGTTCTTGGGAATTATTATGAAGATGGGTGGTTCTGTGATAAACTAAGGGCGGGTGAATCCGATATAGCTCTCTAATGCATTGGGTAATGCGAAGGAGTGAAACGTTAAGGTTTCTCCGAAGAGATTTAGGGAATATACTATGATGGGTATTCCAAACGTAACCAAGAGGGTTACTCCCTATGTAAGAATGTTATGAATGCCTCATGTTACCTTTATGTTTTATGATTTCTATGATTTATTCATGATTTAAAAAGGTATGTTAAAGTGCTTATGTTTTATGGGTAAAGTATGATTTCATTCTTATGTATACATGTACTCTTGTTTCCTTTATATATTTTTATATCCCTTACTGAGCTTTTTATGCTCATCTAATGTTTTTGAAATGTTTTTCACAGGTTAAGGGAAAGTTACATGATATGATGATAGTGTCAAGGAAGTGTCAAGAAAGAATCCATGTTTTATTTTAAATATGTTTCCGTTGATGGGAAAAAATTAATACTATCTTTTATGTAACTAATTTGTTTAAATGTGGAATGTAATGCAAGTTTTATGATCTAATCCTCTAAAACTATAAACCTGAGCATATCCTCAATGTGTAATCTTGTAATAACTAAATATGGTGTAAGGTTTGAGGCTGGGGCCTTATAGTTGGTATCAGTGGTCGGTTTAGACAACTTTAGGGATTAGGAGTTTTTTTTAGACACATGATTAGTCCCTATTTCTATTATTTCAGTTAAATACTTGTTTTATAACTTTTTTCAGGTCAAGTAATGTCGGTTACGAATTGAAGGAGAAGGATCTCAAACGACATTCCTATCTCTTCCGAATGACATGCTTGCAATAATTATTGCAAAGTCATGTTCAGATGATTGTGAAACTTTTTCTAGCATACAACTCACTTGCAAGTAGTTGTTTGAGATATCAAACACCTCCACTATACCTCGTTATCATCGTGGATCATGGGTTGTTTTTAGACAAATACTATTTTCACAATATTCTCATATTTTCAAGAAAGGTAAATATTATCAAGGTATTTTCAAATATTTTACCTTATCACAAGAATTTGAACCATATTATGATTTTAAAAATGGTGCTGAGGAAGGAGACCCTTGGGCAACCTATTTATATTTTCTTTTAAAATATAGTCTCTCAGCACATACTTATGGTATTTTATAAGGACCAATAATAGAAAGTTTCAACTCAAATTCTGTCCGACTATTTTATAGAAATCATGTTTTATCAGATGTTTTGGAATTATATGTCATACATGATTATTTTCCAAAACTGTTTTTCTGTGAACACCCATATGAACCATGTTGTACAAGGTGTATTTGGATGGAGGAAGAAAATGAATTTGAAATGTCTCTAAATCATTGTTGTAATGCTTGGGACCTTTACCTACGTGAGCAAGATGACGATGAAACCGAGTGGATTCCATGATCAAGGTATGATGTTATTCATTTTGGGAATCGTTTTGTTTTATATTATGGTGGTGAAATAACACTTCAAGAATTAAGATGTTGAGATCGTAACAAATTTTGATGAAAATGAGAGGTATAAGGAAACTATTGAGGTTAAAACATGTTAGGGTTATTTTTGGAGTTTTATAAAAAGGACAACACGCAGACCGTTTGACATCCCCTCGTGTCGGATAAAGCTATGGGAATCGAACCCACAACCAATGTGCAACTGGTATTTATCGCCTACCACTAGACTACGTGAAGTCCCTGGTTATTTTGACTAATTCTTTTTAGTTAGATGATTTTAGGAATCAAGAGTAAGTTTATTTTGGGTTATCTATGGAAATGATTAACCTATCATCAAGGATATGTGATTAGGTTATTTACTTTTCAATATGAGAATTTAAGATCAACTGATGTTATTTGGAGATAAAAGTTAATTTGTACCTTGGAAGAATATGTGACTAAATCCTTTAAATATTTGGGTTTCAATCTTAGTTTGGTTTACATTGAATAATTTTATGGACAAATTGTTTATCAAATGGTCCTCGTTGAACTTTGGGTTTTGTTGGACAAATTTTGGAGATTAAGAATAGATTTTCTTTTTATAAAGGGTTATCTTTTTCTGGATTAACTGATCTTCTACTAACCATTTTGGTTTTGGTTTTGGTTAAAGTCTAAATACATGGGCAGTATATAGTTCTCTTTTTTGGATTAGGTGATTCTCTAGAAGTTGATTATAGTGAACAATCCTTCCTAAATGCTCATCTTTTGGAGAAAATATGAGTTTGTGTAATAAATATAATAAAAGTTTAAAGTCAACATGATAAGTAATTATGTTTCCTTATGAATAAATTCCTCAATAAAAAAACAAAAAAAAAATTCTATTAACTTTTCCTAATGGGGAATCGAATACCGTTTCACCCACCACAAGTTTGTGATTTTCTTGTGGTTAACTTTCTCCTAAACATGTTTTCTTTCACTCTCCCTCAGAACATGAACCTTTTCTTTTTCTTCCATGTCCATGTTTTCCTACATGGAATCCTAGTATGGGTTAACTCAGGTGACCTCTGTACTTCTCTTTCTTTATTTTAAAGCGATTGTTTTACCGACTCTTTTCCCGATGTGGGACTTTCAATGGAGTTTCCAAGCCCAATTTTGAAATTGCGAGGACACAATTCCCAAAAAGGGGGGAAGGATGTAACACCCCAGGTAAATAAAGAATATGAAATTTTTATATTTATCCATATTTGTGAATAAAATATTAATATTACTTTAGAGGGGATGATATGCTCGATGGCATACCCAATACGCAACAACGAGTTTCTTGGGAATCTTACATTGCACTCTAATAATAAAATAATATTATTTCAAATGGTAGTTAACGCCTAGCTGTTGTAATGGTGGGAATGAACAGAACTAACTAAAAAATGATTATATATGTTTGTCAAATATTTTTACTCTTTACAATAAATGTTAGAGGATTAAAAATGTGAATGAATCCAATTTTTTAAGCATAAACATTCTAATATTCTTTAAAAGGTTGATTAAATGCCTTTCGATGGCGAACCTCTTTTAAATCCACTTTTTAACAATTTTATATGTTATGTTTGACAAAATAAAATTCTTCTTTAGAATCGGGACCTCAAAATTTACTTTGTGTAAAATTTTGGAATTTTTCCGTTAAAGTTCATTTTTTTTGAATAGTGAAAAATGTTGTATTTTAATTCAAAACTCTTTTTCATCTAATTTATTTATATATTTAGATTATCTTTTGAATTGGTTTTAAATTGAAATTAGAATATATTTTTTCCATCTAATCCAATACTGGTCGTTGTAATTAATTTCACTTTGAAATCTGACTTAAACTAGTGTAAATCTTTTGATACATTTTGTTTCATAAAAACATGCAATTTATTTTGACAGCAGGAATTAATTATTAAATTAATTAATGAAACTTAAATGTTTTGAATTTTATATAATAGACATCATTTTTGAATTTGGAATATCAAATATAGCTTAGGGTGAATTTTTGGTAATTTTCTGAAAAATTTCAATTTTTGATGAATAGTGAAACCACTAAGTGGTACTTATAAAAAATGATTTTCCGTTTAAATAAAATTTTTCCACCTTTGTGTTTTGAATTTCAAAAATCCGACATACATGGTTGTCATTAATTAGTAAAATGTGTTTCAATGGGATTAAAATAATTTTTTGGTGAATAGTATCTTTTATGTTTTAAATCACGATTAGAGGTAATTAGTGTAGTTTAAGGTAAAAATAATCTATTAATAATATGAGATGTGCTTGACACATGTCCTACCATTATTGGATGTGTCATGGCCGACAAAGAAAATCCATGGGTCAACTTGGGGACCCCATGGAGCCACTTTGGATGGAAAATGACATAAATAACTTTGTATTTAAAGTTAAAATAAAAAAATGTCACAAGCATGAGATGTTTCACTAAAACAATTTTTAAATGGGGTTATACAAGTCATATTTTTGACTATAAATATTCATTATAAAGATAAAAATATTTCCTACATCATGATATTTGTTTTGTAATTTTTATACGTTAAATAAATTAAATTATTTATGACATTATGATGATGCAGCGATTACCTCGTTAATAAAGGATTTAAATAAAATGAAAAGATAATGTTAAAACAATAACATAAACTTGTCAAAAACCTATTGGATGAGTATATTTCGAACCATTACCACCTTATCCTAGAAATACATCAATATGGGACCTTTAAAATCCGAAACTCATTTGAAAATAAAGTAATATTTTGTAACTTTACAAGAGTGTCCCTCCTCTCCTCTTATAAAAGGCCCCCACCTCTACCTCCTTACCCACACTTACAAAGCCTTTGGCTCGGCCAACCCCTGCTCATTTTGCCTCTCCACATACCTCTATTACTCCTTGAAGCCTCACGTTGGTCAGAAGTCTTCCCAAGGAAGCCTTTGAGCTCAAATCAAAAAGAGTTACCTGATTTTAAGGTAATGTCTTCACTTGTGTTGTTTTGTTTAATTTTGCTTCTCCAACCCCCTAAACTATTTTTATTCATTTATTTTGTAACAAATATAGTATCTTCAATATACAAGGATGTTGTTATAATAAGAATTCGAGCTACACTTACACACACCTACATCAAATGGTTAAAGAACATACTGTTTCTATGGATGGTGAATTTCTGCCTCACGAAACGATGATTGTTCAACACTCATATAACACCTTAAAAGGTGGCCATTAAGATGTCACTATATTTATATATGATATATAATATGTTTATGTTTTACTTAAGCTTATGTATTTTTCTTTTGTGGCATACCTTTATGGTTTCCATTGTGGGTAAACACGATAATTTCATTTTAGGAAGTGCGGACTACCGCCCCCTCAAAGTGATTTGATTCATTAATGCCAAATGTGGGATGTATAAAGGATGTATTTAATGTTATATTATATGATGTATGTTACATATAAACGATTAATATAATTCTGGAATTAAAATATAAATACCTATAATTTAGTTTTAATTCTGATAATATGACATAGAAATGAAAGTAGCGTTCAAGCGTACGTATGGCTTACCGTCTCCAAAAACGGTGCATTCCCTTTCTTACCCCTAAATGATTATTTATTATTATAATTCCATGTATATTCAGGATATATATGATATATATGATATCCAAATCATTAATATCATTCTGGGTATAATGAACCTTTGACCACGCGAACAACATGTAATTGTAAGAAGTCCACTTTCGACTTAAGAACCAAATATCGACAAAACAAACATTATTAACTTAAATGAATACATAATATTTATAACATGGCAAAAAGTGATATAAAAGGTATAATGAACTTGAAAAAGTTTCTTAAGAAAGTTTAAATTAACTCAAGTTTATTATTCTGGACGTTAAAGAATGATCGAGTCAAGTCGGACCCGAGGTAAGGGATCCTACACCTCTCTTTATTTTTAAGTACACACTTTTATGTCATTCCTTTTAAGCTCATATTTCTTGTGATTGGGATGTTATTTTATATTACTATTACTGTAATTTTTATTTTCATATGATGAGAGACCCTATTCTCTCTCATCAATCCATTTTGGAAGTTTTTAGTGGTGCCATTAGGCTGCCGAATTTTTGTAAGAGATCTAACCTCTCTCTTTCTTTTTAAGTACTCTCCTTTATGTCACTTATTTTAAGCACATATTTGTTATTATGGGGGATGTTCTTTTATATCCCTCTTGATGTAAATTGTATTGTAATATGATGAGAGACCCTATTTTATCTCATCAATCCATTTTTATAAGTTTTAAGTGGCGTCGTTAGGCTGCCGAGTTTTCGTAAGGGACTTTTCATCTCACTTTTATTCCCGTGAGTTTTATGATACATTTTCCAAAATTTCCTTTGAGTGGTTTATGTACTGCCCATTATTTTACTCATTGTGTAATATACTTTCATTTATGAGTATTTACATCAATGTTGTATTTTCCTTCTTTCACGGGGTGTATGTTTCGAAAGATACCCATGTCGGTAAGGGAATCTTTGACCCTCCTCTTTTTAAAAGACTTATTTGGTTATGTATTTTAATTCACATAACATTATGTTGTGATCTGTTCTTCTCTATACTTAGTGATTTAAATTTTATGTTCAAGTGATGAGATACCCTTTTTATCTCTCATCAACTCATTTTCTGAATTTTGTAGTGACGCCGTTAGGGTATCAAATTTTTGCAAGGGAACTTCTTTACCCAATTTTTATTCTTTGGGATAAGCTTGTACTCCTTGAATATGTCGTTCTATGAATATGTGTGAATAACCTCGGATTTTTTTACACTTAATATCCACTTATATTTGCTGTATTAGTTTGTCACACATAATTATGTAATTGATTTATCCTTAATCCAAGGATACCATCATTGTATGTGACTTCGTCTCAATATCCTTTCATTGAGGCATATTTTGTTTTATAGACAACCTTCTTTTATACGGTGTATAAACCCCTTTTAATTTTACGTTTATCCGAAAGGAATCATTTTTATACAAAGCATTTTACTAAACGACAAAAGGGAATGTTTTTTTCTTATGTTTGCGGCGACAACGACTTCCCCGCCACCGTGCCCATTATTTGAGTTTCGCCTTCCTCTACAAGACATACCATTTTTTTTAAAAGAAAAACAAATACCATGTTTTACTTTTTTTTATTTTGGTAATGAAAATCGGTTTCATAATGTTTTGATATCAATGTGTTGTATTGATATCTTGTGATTGAAAGATGGAAATGTTATGTTTTCATTTATGCATGTTTTATGTGATACGATTATGTTGAGGTTCTTGGGCATTATTATGAAGACGGGTGGTTCTGTGAAAAACTAAGGGCGGTTGAGCCCGATATAGCTCTCCAATGCATTGGGTAACTTGAAGGAGTGAAACATTAAGGTTTCTCCGAAGAGATTTAGGGAATATACTGTGATAGGTATTCCAAACGTAACCAAGAGGGTTACTCCCTACGTAAGAATGTTATGAATGCCTCAAGTTACCTTTATGTCTTATGATTTCTATGATTTATTCATGATTTGACAAGGTATGTTAAAGTTCTTATGTTTTATGGGTAAAGTATGATTTTATTCTTATGTATACATGTACTCATGTTTCCTTTCCATATTTTTATATCCCTTACTGAGATTTTTAGGCTCATCCCAAGTTTTTGAAATGTTTTTCATAGGTCAAGGGAAAGGTACATGATATGGTGATAGTGTCAAGGAAGTGTCAAGAAATAATCCATGTTTTATTTTTAATATGATTCCGTTGATGGGAAAAAATGAATACTATCTTTTATGTAACCACTTTGTTTAAATGTGGAATGTAATGCAAGTTTTATGATCTAATCCTATAAAACTCTAAACCTGAAAAGATCCTCAATGTGTAATCTTGTAATAACTAAAGATTAAGTAAGGTTTAAGGCTGGGGCCTTATATTACATACCTACAAACAGTTATACTCCCATAATAGTAATTCTTCCTACCATATTAATTCAAATTTTAGAGTTTATAATGAAACCTATTTAACGATGTTTTCAATAATAGATTTATACTATTGATAGCTCTATTTCACTCTTTCTTTCTATTATGTGAGGATATATGTTTTTGAAAAAGAGCGCTTTTATAGGATTTATTCATTGTACATATGAGAATAGTGGTTTAAAAATTATTTTTGATTGTCTTACACATTGAATGAATTTTAATATATAATTATGTTGATGAATCTATTTATATGATTATGAAGTCAGGTAATAATTCAGTTCAATGGGTGAATGATGATTTTACCTTAATAGAATGCAATATTATGAATTAACATGCATTCTAGTGATGAATTTTAGGTGTTTCTAGGTATGTTGAAAAATTCCATTGATGTGTTATAGAGACAAGTGCATTGAACCTCCTTCTTATATATGTAGTGGTGAACAGTTTTGTTCCTAATTTGAGGATTCTTTCCTCAGAGGCATGCTATAACTGGGCATGGATTGGTGGATAGACATTGTATTATTTTATGACATTATGATTCATGAGATTAGGTTTATATAAAGTGGTGTGTTGGATGATACATTTTACATTGATTTTTTCCCAAATTCATAGAGGGGTATCCCAAATAGACAACCTTAGAAGAATTTTAAATCCTATTAATAGATGGAGATTTTACTCATTATTGATCAATATATGGTGTCCTCACTATCTCCTTTTTCTTGAGAAAGATCAGACATGGTGCTGTTGATTGAATAACATTATATGAAAATATATTCCTACAATGATATACAAGGTGGTATTTCCCTATGGGTTAAAACATTTCATTCACTTACCTATGAGAATTCTCATCCTCTTATTTTAATTTTTTTTGATATTCATTTGAATATTTATAAGGTAAATATATGTAAATTAATATGATCATTAGTGAGAATCATATAGTCAATATTTTATTTTTTATTCGACACATAAAAACAATAGATATTTATTGGATTTCATTTTTATTATAGGTTGTAGTTTTGCATATTATATTCTTCAAAGAGTCCTCATAGGGTATTCAAGGGAAATATTTAGTTCATCTATACCATTTAGACATCCTACATATGATTGTAAAAGACAATGTCACTGATGTGTGGTGTCGTGATATTTGTTAGTTTGAGGAAAATGGGAAAAAGTCATCATGTAATCATCCAAATATTCTATAAAGGTATCTAATAACCTAATTTTGTTTTATTTTTTGTGACATAAACTTATTTTGTGGCTATTGAGAATTTTTTTATTATGTTATTATTACAGTTTTGATTTTTTTTTTTAATATTTTCATATATCTCATTTTTTGTTTAGCTGTTCTTGGGATGTCGATTCTACAGTTAACTTTTATTTTTGAAAAGCAATATATATATATGCGATTTAAATTGAAGCTATATATGAAAAATTATTATTTAGTGGTGGTTTAATCCCCATATATATAAGTTTAAAATGTGTTGAATGGTGGTTTTGTTTATGTTGGCAGTTTTTACCATCTGAAAAAATCTCTAGTGGATAACATCGATTTAAACTACCAGTATTTATAGCATTTTGGAGGAAGGAAAACCATTTCTAATACCCAAAGTACCACCACTGAACAAAATTTCTGTGATGGTTCCCTAATAGAACACCTAAATATACATAAACAAAGATTGTTTTTTGTCAGTGATAACTTTAGTGGTGGTATTTGGAAACCATTTTAAAAAAATATTATAGTAGTTTTAACTAATACAAGTCTAAAAAAACCAATGATATTAGAAAATTTTTATAGTTCAATGGATATACAATTAAACTAAATACAAAGTAGTATGGATTAATTTCACCATAATATCATTATTTAGGATTGTTTATTTTTTAGTCTCTTTTAGGGAATTTTTCACTTCCACAATTTTTTCTCAAATATAATTTCAAATGTTTTTAAAAATTCTCCTATAATTACATAAATCATTTTTAGTCATAGTTGAATTTTAAAAAAATGTTTTCCAAGTAATATTCAAGTCTTTTTCAAAAAAATGTTAGTTTGGATTTCGTTGAAAAATTGAAATGAATCCATGTTTTAACAAGTTTTTCATGAACAAAATTTGCAACATTCATGGAAACAAAAATTATTTAAATAATCCTTAAAATGTTTGAAATGGTATTTTTATAGAAAATCAATTCAAAATTTTTATAAAATTTTAGATTTAAGAAGGGAATTTCAATGTGAACGAGGAATATTTTCATATGAATGTTTTTATAGATATTTTTTTTCATCAATGACATATAACCCTTTATGGATTTCTGATCTGTAGGGGATATGTGTCTCAATATCATAATAAGTCTTTCTATGGATGGTTTATAATCAGTTTGAATGGAGATATACTATTTTGATACAATTAAACACAATTTTATGGATGGTCTATAACTATGTTTATTAAATGTAGAAAGTTTTTACTTTTCATATTCTAGTTTCAATATGATTTTTTATGTGCTTACGTTTCTCCCCTTTAATACGAGGAATGTGTCAGACTTACTAAGTGAGATGTAGGGCCCTCTGTAGCCCATCGAAGCATTCTTAGGTCTCATGAGACAATCAATACTATGTTTTTTCGATGGCCATACCCATTTATAACATTCTTTTAATGAATTATTGATGTTGTTATATTCTTGGTATGAAGGCTTGATATTATGTTTCATATGTCCGACATTATGAATTCCATCATTATGAGATAATTTATTGGTTTTATTGTGATTATTAGATTAATAGAATATCCATGGTCAAGCTCCAAGATCATGTTATTATTTATAATGAATTATTTTATCATCTATTATTACTTCTAAATTATGTTAATGTTATTTAATAATGGAATGTAATATTAGTTATTCTCCTTTATATTATAATTATTATTTCTAATTTATGATACATTCCACTATACTAGACCCTTACTGAGCATTTCAGCTCACCCCTTTCCTATGTTTTATTTTTTTTAGGAATCAAAGAAATTATTTACGACAGATATGACTGGATAATCTAAAATAATAATGGTGTTCCAAAATAATACTCAATATCGTGTTTTATATTTTTAGTTTGTAATGTAATGTTCAAAATGTGAATCCAATTTTCCAAAAATTGTAAACTATTAGGTCCTTTGGGAAATGATTTCTTGAATCATATTCCAATGTTATAAAGTAAGGTACCAACTACATGATACTAGAGTCGATGTCATTACAGTTTCTGTTTGATAATATTTAGTAGAAACCATAGGAACTAGGTTTTGGAAAAAATAGATTACAGAATAAACCATATGATTTTTTATGAAATGTACCCAAATAAACTATTCTTATGAATTAGAGACTAGTTATTCCTAAATATTCAATTTGGGTTATGTGACTTAGTTGCTCTATGACTATACATTATATTTCATAATTTTGTTATCTACTATAGTGTATGAATTTTTTTTAGAAATGACACAAACATAATTGAATGAAAACCATATAAAATCATGTAGGGATTGTCCTCCAAGGATAGATAATGAAGTAGTTGTATGAGCTACAACAGGATGAAATCAACTTATAACTATAGTAGGATAACAAAATTATGTTTTGAGTAATAATATTAACCATATTGAGAGGACTTATCAATAATACAGTGTAATAATGTCAGACTAATTCACACAACACCAAACTCCATATTTCAATGGGACTACAAATCCATTTGTACCTAACAAATTGATATGTTCTGTATATTTATTACTTCTCACAATGGGATGAAATGAATGAGATAATTGTTTCATGGCTGTTTATCATATATCTTGAAAATGTGAATCGATGGTGGTCATTTATTCAAAACACTAAAGAGGATGAGGAAGTAGAAAAAATATAATTAAAGGATTTTATATAATTTTTTAAATAAAATACTTCCGTTATGATCTGTCAGCTGATATGCATAGAAAATTATGGAGTCTGAGACAGAAAGAGGAATAAAATATTTCTATGAATAAAAATTGTAACGCCCTGACCCCAGTTACCCAGATTCGGTGCATTATTCCATATCATTGGCAAGATAACAAAATATCAAGTCTCAAAAGACTGATAATTTTAGTAGCCTTTGAAACAATAGATACATTCATAAGTCTTAAATTTCATGATAAAGTGAAAAACTACAACAACATAGTCTGCATAGTCTATACTCATATCGCCTTAGACTATACTTGTAGGTCAGTTATAAAATACTTCTTCACATCCTGGAAAAAATAAAACATTGAAAGGGGTGATCTTAGATGCTCTGTAAGGATAACAATATAGCGGAAAATTTCATAAATAAACCTAAAAATTTAAGGCAGTGTATAAATAAAAAAAGCCTTTTAAACTTGAAATTTAGCATAATATGGAAAAAATAAAATGAAATAATTCCATTTAATTATTGAAATGGATATTGAACTAGTAGAATAATCACATGCAATATCTATAACCAATTTCATAATGATGGAATGCATAATTATAGACTATCATAACCACATATTCAAGGACTTATGCCAAGATTACAAATAAGATTTTCTCAAGGCCTTGTTCCAAGATACTAGTTTGTCTCATGATACATACCGATGCATCGAGGAGCTATAGCGGGCTCCACCCATCACTTACTAAGCCCAATGTATTTCTCATATGAACAGGTTTAAACATAACATAAACATTCGTATTAAAACTAGCATACGAAATGTCAATCATTTCTACATAAACCATGAATGGTATAAAAATAATACATCCATAGTCAAACAAATCACAAAACCATCAATACAATATGGAAGTTTTGTATCATAATAAATCAACTTCAAAGAAGCATAAAATCCATTGAAGAATGTTGACATAGATGAAATCAAAATTATTTGAGAGAAAAATCTCTTTTTTGAAATAATTTAAAAGTCACATAATTATAAAATAAAACATTTACTTTGAAAATATTCTTATAAGCTTTTAAGGTAAGCTTCTATGATTTTATAACGGTGGAAAATAGCTGCACCTGTCTTATAAGTTAAAAAAAGACATTCTTACCTTAATTTTGTCGAAAAGGTTAAAAAGGACCTTCTTTGGAAAACGACAGAAAGATTCCTTTCAAAACATTTTATAAAAAGTAAAACAAGGGTATAAATGACTTGAACCCATAGTATAGTAAATAGTAGAAAAATTTGGAATACATTTTTAAGAAACATGGATGTGGATGATAAAGAGGTCCCAGTAGATACTTACGTAAAAACAACCTCAGATAATAAAGAGATGGGGAAATTAACCCTTACCTTGTAATTTTTGTTGGTAGAGGGTAGGCTAACATCTTGTATAATTTTTAAATAGTTTTTATTAAATTACACACGAATCATATACATTAATATGATATAAAATATGATCTTTTGATATGGCTTTGTTAATAAAAGCTTAGTATTATCATCATTTCGGGTGTTAACGAATTCGTTTTCCTTTATATTCATTGCTATGTGAGTCATATTTGTTATGGATGGGATGTATATTATTCATATCCATAATAATATTAAGTTTTTAAAAATTATTTTTAATCATGAAATGAAAATTAGTCTTGAATGGATATGATGGGGAGTGAATCTCATCGCATTCTTGGAGACGGTAATCCTTACGTACGCACGATTGATAATGACATTATTTTGATATTAAAATAATAAATAATTGAATGGTATATCATATATTCAGAATAATTATCATTTTATATTTATTATTTACATCAATTACACATAATTATTATACCCATCCAAATAATAATGTATTCAATAACAATTACACCACGACGTGGAGACGGTAAGCCGTACGTACGCACGTACGGTGACATGTCATTCAAAGGATGGATAGAATAATGAATTTGGTCATACCATATCTATAATAACATAACATTATATAGAAGATACTGGAGTTATTATTGTATAATGTAAACAACAATTTAAAAGGAAGTGAAAGAAGATAGGAACTTGAAAGAGGTGATGAAATATTTATCTCTTCTTTGGGTTCTTCCTTTTGATTTAATGAAAATGGCTCATTAGGTAGGCTTTATGATTAAATTAAGGCCTCTAGGATGAATGAAAAGATGTTTAGAGGATATTGGGGCAGGGTTTGGCCAAATCAAAAGGCTTTGATGGTATAAATTTGAGGGAAGGTGGAGTTCCCTTTTATAAGAGGGGTGAGGGGCACCTTTGGAAAAGCTAGAAATATTATTTTATAATAAAATAATTTTCGGTTTCGGATGGATCCAAAGGGGATTATTTAAATACTAAGGTGGTTAAGGGTCTAAAAACACTAAAAAATATGTTTTAGATAGGTTTGGGTCACTATATTAACCTTATATTTTAGATTTATCTCCTAGTTAAATAGTTTGTCATTTACCATGTCTCTTTGTATTTTTATATTATATGGTTAATAAACTTACTATAAACATCCAAGCGAACACCAAGTGGTTAATTAATTATGAAACTATCATTATATAAGTCCTTTGGCCGAAACATATATTTTTAAGAATATAATATATATTAATAATATAATATTTGTTTTAAAAGCTCTTTTTTGTCAATTTTGACACTATTTAATAATGTATTTTTTTTAAAGTCCTAAACACTTTTTAAATTAGAAATAAATTCCTTTAAGAAATAATAACATGTAATATTAACCTATGAAATTCGTGGATGTCATCAAAACGTTCAAATTATATTTATTTTAACATTTTTAATACCAATTATTTGGTTCTTTCATTAATAAGGAAAATACTACATCATTATTGTGTCATAAATAAATTTAATTATTAAATGTATAAAAATTATAAATACAATTCAATTATGTAGGAAATAGTTTTATCTATCTAATGAATATTAATAGTCCAAACGATAACATATATAACCTTATGTAAAAAAATATTCTAAAAGATATATGCTTATGTTATTTTGGTATTTAATATAACTTAATTAATATAAACTGTCATTATCACTAACAAGTGGCTCCATGGGGTCCCCAAATCAACCCAAAGATTCCCATGGTTGGAAATGTATCATCAAATAGTGTTAGGACACGATTTAGGGTAATTTTATATTATTATAATATTATTTGTTTACCCTTATTTACCGGATTTACCCTTTAACCATGGTAAATAAAATATTTACCGAAGTAATTATTCAAAGTGTCTAAAAACAAGTAACCTATTTACACAATTTGGACCTCATGATTCTAAATATGGAATATATTTTTTTAAATTCAAAACAAATATGTTGAAGAAATTAATTTAAAATTAACTCTCATTGTTAAAACAAAAAGTGTTTTTTAAGAAATAATAACTATCAAAAGATTGACGCTTGCTTATGTCCAGTTTAAATTTGAAATTATGTATAATGACCAACATTGGATTAAATGGTAAAAATATAATATAATTATACTTTAAAACCACTCAAATTCATAATTTATCACTATTAATTATTTCGATTAGAAATTTTTTTAAATTAAAATTTAGTAATTTTCACGATTCATCAAAAATTGGACGTTTTCAGAAAAATACCAAAAATTCACCCAAATATAATTTCGATATTTTGAATCCAAAAATGATGTCCATTTTGGAAGATAAAATTTAATAAATTTCCAAAAGTGGGTACTACTATTTATAACAGCTAGTTTGATTGGTTGTGGTGTGTTAGAACTCGATGTTACTTATAACACACACTATTGTATTATTCAAAGAGAATCGTACCATGGAATATTGGGGTGTTACATTCTCCCGTCCTTCAATAAATTGCATCCTCAAAATTTATTCTCGGTATTGGAAACATGGGGTTTATATTTCCAAATATAATATTGAAATCCCACATCGAAAAATGGATTAATAAGGCCTCTATTTTAAATTAAAGAGTGGTATGTATGAAGGTTACTGAAAATAACACATACTAGGGTTCCATGTAGGAAAACATGGATATGGAAGAGAAAAATAATCGTCAAGTTCTGATGGAGAGTGATCTAGAATATTATTACGAGAAATTTAACATTCTGAAAGCCATAAACTTGTGATGGGTTGAAAGGTCTTTGATTACCCCGTAGGAAAAGTAAACATACAACATTTCTGTTCTAAGTTACTTTTCATAATGTTGAGGAATTTATTTATGATATTGGATATGATCATAAGGAGATATACTTACTTTTTAATTAGAGTTTTATCCATTCATAAATTTCTACCACAAACTCATCTTTCACTTCAAAACATAATAGAACTCAAAAATAATATATTTATCCTAATCGTATAGGGTTACAAATATAAAAATATACCATTTAAATGATGAAAATTATTTTGAAATAACCAGGGACTTCCGTAGGCCAGTGGTAGGTAATAAAGGCCGGTTGCACTATGATTGTTGGTTCGATTCTTGCAGCTTTGTCTGACGTGATGGGTTATCGCCCGACCAGTAGGTTGTCCTTTTCGCAAGACTATAGTATTATATTATTCCAAAAATAATCATAAGAAATGTTTTATCCTTAAACAATACTACCCAAAGTTTAACTTAATCCAATAAAAACATTATAGTTATCCAAAATTCCTCTGTCCAGACTCTCAATAAAATGTATCTAAATACCAAAATCAATTGTAACATCGGATTCCCCAAACAAATTAATGTTTCTCTTATTGTCACGAATTGAAAATATGATTACCTTAGTCACATAAAAACCTTAATTAAAATAGAATGTACTATAGTACAATCCTTTTATATGTCGCATTATTCTTATAACCAGAATATAGTTCTTGAGTCCAAAAACAAAAATAAAAAAATTATTCAACTTCAACTGTAGTAGCAGCATAAGCTTGGACTTTCCCCCTAGTCCTTTTATAAGGTAAGTTTCCTTGATGCTTATGAAATTCATTTTCATAATTCCCTATTTCTCTACAATTATAGAATTAAACATTGAAAAAATGGCCCCATTCCCTCCCGGATCTCCCCACTCCCGCCTTCCCCGCCGCAATGTTTAGGGTTTCCTTCTAAAACCCTTGGCCGCGGATCAGAGGCGTGTCTGCTTCCTCCCCATCCTCACCTCATTTTTCCTCCTCTTTCCTTTTTCTCGCTTCGTCGCGATGCTCTTTCATGGTATCTTCCCCCACACTTCTCTCGCGGATGTTCTATTCCTTTTTTTCTTTCTCCCTTCCCTGATTGTTTGGTGCTGCTCACTGGAGGGATAGTGTAGGCCTCTCTCAACCCTCTTTCCGCCTTCCCCTACATAGAAGACCTCTATGTTGGGTCTATGTGTGGGTGCTTCTGGCGGTTTGGGTCGGCGATGGTGGGGGTATTCGTTGTTCTTCCTCTCCTCTTCCCTTGTCATTTAACCCATCGGGCTCAACCCCACCGTGGTCGGGCTCGATGCGGGTTTTGGAACTTCTTGGGATGGTGATGGAGGGGGGTTGGCGGCGGTATCGTGCGTTTCTGGGTCTGTGTTGGTTTTCTCGTTTTTTGATTCCTTTTCTCTTCTTTGGATTCTCTGGTGTTTCTTTTCGGTGACGTCTCTTGGTTCAAGTGGTTTCCTTTTTCAATTCTGCTGATGATGTTGGAATCTTTTTGTTGTGCTATGTGGTTCGGTTGCACTGTGGTATGCTGTTTAGTTTTGTTCTTCTTCGGCGAAGATGGCACCGATGATGCTTGTGTTGGCGATGTATGATGAAGATTATTTGTGGTTTGCGCAATACGTTTTTCTCATATGGTGTTATTTCTGAAGGGGGTTCTGGTTAAGGTTTTCTGTTCGATTTGAAGTCGACGACATGGTGTTTTTGGTTCAAGGAGGTCATACGGTCTTTGATGATCTCTGAATTACTGGTGTCTATTCGGATGGTGACAGTGATAGTGTATTTTGGTCAGCGACGACGTAAGTGTGGTTCATGTTGGTGTTGGTACGCGACTTCGAGGGGCTCTGGTGACTTTACGGTGTACAGCGATGTCGACACTGGTAACGATGGTGACGTCGACGGTGGGTTTAATGGTGATGGTTTGATGCGATGGGACTTTGGTTGATGTACCCTAGATCACGATCATCTTGGGATTTGCGATTATCTCGGTTTTTTATTTTAAAATTTTGAATTATGGAACCATTCGTTTTGTATCCCACTGGTCACCGCTAATCCTTAAAGCTGAATGTTTCAAAAATAAAATAAAAATAGAATTTTCAGTTCATTATAACATTCAACGTTGACAAAAAATTTCTTTCCCTTGGAATCATGAGCTTGGGGGCCTTTTCACCACACTTATAACAGACTCCCATTCCTTTTAGGAAAGTATCGGGGTGCTTCCTCCCACAATTATCACATAATGAATAATCCTTCATTCCCTTTTTCCAATTACCTATCTCTTGCTCCACCATTCTCTTCTTCTCTTGCTTTAATTTATTATCATAAGATTTAGAGAATTCTTTTTCTGTCTTGATAGCACATGAGACAATATCTTCATATGATGAGAAGGATTGTGATACTAAGGCTCGATGGAGAAATGGTTATAACCCATCAAAGAAACGATCAATATTACATATTGGGTTATGTATATAATATGCAACATGCCATTCTAACCTTGTATAGTTAGCCTCATACTTTTCAACATTCTCATCCTCCTTTTACCTCAGACTTAGAAATTGTCTTTCCATATCTGCTCGATTTTCAGGAGGAAAGTATTTTTCTAAGAAAATCCCTTTAAACTCCCTCCATTATATACTTGATACTTCTTCATCCTCCATTGTGTTTTGAATCAATAACCTCCATTGATCAGCATCTCCAGTGAGGCGATAAACTTCCATGTCAACTTTTTCCCTTTAACTACTCCCCAAAGCTTGAAATATTTTCTCTAGGGAACTTATCCATTACTCAGCTACCAATGGATTTTTATTCCCATTTAATTTTGGTTTTTGTTTCCTCATTAAGCGATCTAACATTTATCCTCCACATTGTGGATTAGGGTGCTCCATACGGGTAAGGTTACTATTCATAACCTGAGTGAGTTGTCCTAGTATGGTGATAAGATGATCCGCACTAGTTGTATCACCAGCTCCACTATAATTATCTTGAGCAGGAGGGAAATCCCTACATGGGGTGCATTCATTGATACAATTTCCATTCCTTCCACTTGGTTTCATTTCTATACAATGGCATACACTAGATTAGTTTATGGATCACAATACATAAATCCAAAATTGTAAAACACTTAACATAAATTGAACATTTTATGGATATATTCCATAATCATACAAATTTTTTCTTTGAGGAAGTATATACTCATAAACCATTTATAATGGTTTTTAATGAAAATGAGAATTATCCTGAGCATATCCCCCAGGAGTGTCGTAACCAAGAGTGCAGCAAGGCCCATTGTCGTGCACCAGTTTCTGTTCGATTCTAGCTCAAAGATGTGTTTTCAGGTTTTACCCCTAGGTACATCTATGCCAGAGCCACCTCTACCTTCTCGTATCTATACCGGTATGTATTTCTTGGAAAACTCACAAAAAACTCTACAATACGAAAATTCTAGGATTTTCATCTATACAAATCCTCAAAGTGTATCTTAGGGTAATGTGCTCTAATCAGAGTTTATCTAAATCTAGCTTCCAAGGTTTGTACTAATATTTCTTCTGATACCAACTGTAACGCCCCAACCCCATTTACTCAGAGTCGGTGCATTATTACATAACATTAGCATGATCACAAAATATCAAGTCTCGAAAGACCGATTAGTTTAGTAGCCTTGGAAACAGTAGATACATTCATAAGTCTTAAATTACATGATAATGTGAAAAACTACAACAACATAGTCTCCATAGTCCACAATCATATCACCTTAGACTATCCCTATAGGTTAGTCAAAAAATAATTCATCAAATCATGGGAAAAAAGAAACATAGAAAGGGGTGAGCTCAGATTCTCAGTAAGGATAACAATATAGCGGAAGCTTTCATAAATAAACATAAACATTTAAGGCAATGTATAACTAAAACAAAAGCCTTTTAAACATAAAAATAAGCATAATATAGAAAAAAATAAAATAAAATAATTCCATTTACTTATTGACATGGAAATTGTAATAGTCATATAATCACATGAAATATCAATAACCACTTTCATAATGATGGAATGCATAATGCCAAACTATCATAACCACATAGTCAAGGCCTTGTGCCAAGAATAAAAATAAGATTTTGTCAAGGCCTTGTTCCAAGACACTAGTATGTATCATGAGACATACCTATGCATCGAGGAGCTATAGTGGGCTCCACCCGTCACTTACTAAGTCCAATTCATTCTTCATATGAACAGGTTTAAATATAACATAAACATTCATATTAAATCTAGTGTGTGAAATGTCAATAATTTCTCCATAAAACATGAATGGTATAAAAATAACACATCCATAGTAAAAAATATCACAAAACCTTCAATATAATATGGATGTTTTTTATCATAATAAATCAACATCAAATAAGCTTAAAATCCATCAAAAGATGTTAACATAGATGAAATCAAAACTATTTGAGAGAAATATATCTTTTTTTGAAATCATTTAAAAGTAACATAATTATAAAATAAAACATTTACATGGAAAATATTCTTATAATATTGTAAGGGATGCTTCGAAGATTTTATAATGGTGGAAAATAGCCACACCCACCATATAAGTTAAAAAAATACATTCTTACCTTAATTTTTTCGAAAAGTTTAAAAAGGACCTTGTTCGGAAAACGATTGAAATATTTCATTCAAACCATTTTATAAAAAGTAAAAAATGGTTATAAATGACTTTAACCCATAGTCTAGTAAATAGTAAAAAAAAAATTGGAATACATTTTTACGAAACATGGATGTGGATGATAAATAGGTCCCAGTAGATACTTACATAAAAACAACCTCGGATAATAAAGAGATTGTAAAATTAACCCTTACCTTGTACATTTACTTAGTCGAGGGTAGGTTAAACTCCTTTATAATTGTCAAATAATTGTTATTAAATTATACAAGAATGATATACATTAATATGATGTCATATATGATCTTTTAATATTGCTTTGTAAATAATATCTTAGTATTATCGTCATTTCGGGTGTTAATAGATTCATTTTTTTTATATTCATTGTTATGTGAGTCGTATTTGTTATGGGTGGGATGTATATTATTCATATCCAGAATGATATTAAGTCTTTAAACATTATTTAAAATCATAAAATGAAAATTTGTCTTGAATGGATATGATGGGGATTGAATCTCATCGCGTTCATGGAGACGGTAATCTGTCGAACACACAAGTGATAATATCATTATTTTGAAATTAAAATAATAAATAATAGAATGATATATCATATATAAAAACTCATTATCATATTATATTTATTATTTTCATCAATTACTCATCATTATTATACCCATAATAATAATAATGTATTGAATAACAATTACACCATGACGTGGAGACGGTAAGTCGTACGTACACACGTATGGTGACATGTCATTCAAAGGATGGATTGAATACTGAATTTGGTTGTAAAATATCTATAACAATATCACAGTATATAGAAGATACTAGAGTTATTATTTTATAATGGAAAAAACAATGAAAAATTAAGTGGAGGAAGAAAGGAACTGGAAATAGGTGATGAAATATTTACCTCTTCATTGGGTTCTTTCGGTTGATTTGATCAAAAGGGCTCCTTAGGTAGGCTTTATGACTAAAGTAAGGCCTCTAGGATTATGTTAAGGAAGTTTAAAGGATATTTGGGTAGGTTTTTGCCTAACCAAAAGGCTTTTTAGGTATGAATTTGAGAGAAGGGGGAGTTCCCTTTTATAAGAGGGGTGAGGGGTACCTTAGGAAAAGCTAGAAATATTATTTTATAGTAAAATAATATTCGGCTTATAATGCCCCAAAGTGGATTATTTAAATTCTAAGGTTGGGGTAGGTCGAAAACCACTCAACCAATAGTTTTTAGATAGGTTTGGATCACTATATTTACCTTATCATTTATATTTAACTCTTAGTTAAATAGTTTTACATTTATCAAGTCTCTTTGTATTTTTATATTATATGGTTAATAAACTCACTATAAACATTCAAAAGAACCCCAGGTGGATCTTTAATGAACAACCTATCATTATATATGTTCTTTGGATGAACCATTGATTTTTTTCGGAATAGAATACCAATTATTAATATAATATATTTTTTAAAAACTCTTTTATGTCAATTTTGACACTATTTAATAATTGATTTTTTTTGAATTCCTAAAACCATTATTAATTCGAACTAAATTTATTTAAGAATTCCTCACAGGTCATATTATTCTATAAAATTCTTGGATGCCATCCAACATTTCTAATTATATTTATTTTAACATTTATAATACCCATTATTTGATTCTTTCATTAATAAGGAAAATACTCCATTATTAATGTGCCATAAATAAATTTAATTATTCAATGTCTAAAATTTTTAAATAAAATACCATTATATAGGAAATCTTTTTAGATTTATAATTAATAATTATAGTTGAAATGATAACATATATACTCCTATGTAAAAAATGATTTTCTAAAAGATATATGCTTAGGTCATATTTGTATTTTCATTAAATTAATTAATATAAAGTGTCATTATCACTTACAAGTGGCTCCATGGGGTCACAAAATCGACCCAAATGTGCCAATGGTCGGAAATGTATCATCCAGTAGGGTTAGGACACGTTTTAGGGTAATTTAATATTATTATAATATTATTTTTTTACCCTTATTTACCGTATTTACCCTTTAACCATGGTAAATAAAATATTTACAGAAGTAATTATTCAAAATGTATAAAAATAAAAGTTACCTATTTACACAATTTTTACCTCCTGATTGTAAATATGGAATCCATTTTTCTAAATTCAAAACCCAAAAGTAGCATAAATTAATTTAAAATTAATTCTCGTTGTCAAAACAAAAAGCGTGTTTTTAAGAAATAAAAACTATTAAAAGATTGACACTTGCTTATGTGCAGTTTAAATGTGAAATTATGTCCAATGACAAAAATTGGATGAAATGGTAAAAATATAATATAATTATACTTTAAAACCACTCAAATGTATAATTTATCAATATTAATTATTTTTATTAAAAATTTGTTTTTAATTAAAATTTAGTCATTTTCACTATTCATCAAAAAATGTACGTTTTTAGAAAAATACCAAAAATTCACCCTAAGATAATTCTTAATATTAAGAATCCAAAAATGAATTCCATTTTGGAAGATAAAATTTATAAAATTTCAAAAGGTGGGTTCTACTATTCATAATGGCTAGTTTGATTGGTTGTAGTGTGTTAGAACTCGAAGTCGCATATAACACACACTATTTTATTATTCAAAGAGAAGTGTACCGTGGAAGCTTGGGGTGTTACAAATACAATGTTTCATGATTAGTAAGGAATATTTTGGAATAAAAATGTAACCCAATGAGTAATATTGATCATTTCATTGATGGGTTAATGCAATTCCTCTAAAGGGGACCTGCCTCCTAAAATTTCTCATCATATGATGTTATAGTCTCATGTACAATCAAGGAAGATAAATAATTCTCTCAGTATTATGAAATTATTGGATGGTATGTAAGGAAGATAATGTTGGATAAGGATATGGATAATGTGATGATGTGAATGAAGGATTTTTTGACATGTTATACTTGTGAAAGGAACCATTGTGTTACATGCTAAACAAGCAGAGGGTTTTGTATCAACTATTAGGGAAAATGATACCATGGTCATGGTTGCATGGAAAATATGAAATTTTATAAATTTTAATGCTTGCAATATAAGGACATGGGGAAATATGAAAATAAATTTTTGATGCATCATAGGAATATATCATTGAAGGAAAAAGGTATCAAAGTCATGCTTATGATATTACCACATCTAAAGAGGAATAATAAAATTATTTTGGTTTTTAGATTTAATAATTATGTTGAAAATATATTTAATCAATGATATTATGGTTATATGAATTATGAGTTATATATGGATAGTACTACAATATGTCTTATTTATGGTTTTGGAAGCATGCAAGTTTTCTTCGAGGTTTTATGGTGATAAATTTCATTGATAGCGATAATATTAGAGACTCTATATTTCTTGGTGAATATAATGTTACATAGATTTGGAAATATTATTTACCGTTATTATATATTTTTTGTCTTTGAATTTGGATAGAATTATTTTCAATGAGACTTAATATAACTACATATGGAATGGATTTTGTCGAACTTCAGAGATTATTATTTTTGGTGAAAGTATGATTTATCATATTGGAAAACCTATTCTAAACATTTTGGTTTTAATATATATTTAGAGGATGAAAGGAATTACATGTTCACCTTATGATTCATTAAATGTTCTTCAGTTATTAAAAAATCATTGTGAATATTCATTTCATGGTGTAAGGGGTGAAGTGAAATTATATTTATGCACAACCAAAGGATGTGAGTATGCTTATTAAATAGAAATAAATCTAGTAATTTTATCTTATAAAGAGCTTATCTGAATAGTAAAATAACCCCTCAAATCATGGAGATTTATTTTGGAAAAAAACATTCTATATTTACTTTTCATTTTGGGAAATAAATCATCTTTTAACATAACAAAAATTTATAGTTCTATAATGGTTTAAATTTCTAATGACCATATTTTCTATTACTCTCCATCAAAAAATATATTTTTAGATTTCTCATCCAATACTAGGTTTTCACATCTGAGAAATTTTATCCTATTCAAAAGCATCAATTTTAGCTAACCATCACATTTTAATCTCCCTCTAATTAAAAGTATTTTTTATTAACCTTATTTATGATGTGCCTTTCTCACTAATAAATTTCCAAGTATCAACCATTGATTATTGATGTAAAATTCCAAAATTTTGAGGACATAATTTATTTAACTATTAGAGAATGTAACACTCCATGATTTAATGGTGTGTCTCTTTTTAAATTTAATTTATTCAACATCTTACGTCACATACAACACCTAGTATAAACAGACAAAATATATTACTATTACCTCGTAATTAAATTTGGTTGAATGAATAGTATTTACCACATTATGAAATTATATATAATATATTCAATACAAATATTTCAAATTTAGCCAATATATGTTTTGGACATAAGATAATAATGAATCAAATTTTCAGATAAAAACAAATATTTTCTAAAATGTAATTTTCCTGCCTTTTAATAGAGAAATTTTTTTAAAACTAAATTATGAAACATTTATAAATTTCATTTCAAAAACATAATTTATTTTTAAACTTATATATTTAATTCTATCTTGTAGTTAGTTTTTTTTTATTTTTTAAAAAATATTTATTTTCCAATGAATAGGGAAACATACTGCATTCTAATTGGAAATTGACATCTCATACAAATAATTTATTATTAATTTATTATATTTTATCTTTTAAGTGTAAATTTAGATCAATTATAAATTTATTAATCCCATTATGTAAATTTTATTTATTTAAATATTGAATTTTTATATAAAAACATTTCAACATTTAAAAAATTCCACATTAAAACCATGATTTCTCACCCAATATACGAGATTAATTTCAAATTAATTATATCCACTTAGAGTTTTGAGTTTTGAAAAATGGATTAAATATTTATAATCATAAGGGACAATTTTTTTAATAGGTAATTTTATTTTATGGAAAATATAAATAGTAACTCTGGTAATTTTTACTACAATAGTAAAGAGTAAATTGTGAAACTTATGTTAAAAATTAAATGATAAAGAAAAAAAATGACACTTAAACATTCCAAAATATTTTTGGATGATACTATTTCATCAATAATTCAATAAGGTTTTTTATATTTCCATTTATGACTATTTGTATTAGGATATGATATTTATAATATTTTATTTAATGAAATTTTAAACTTTTCACATTAATAATTTTAACAAGTACAACATTTTTATATTATTTTATCCAAAACGTCCCTCTGACAATAAATTTAATTATTAAATCTAATGGAATTAAATTTACCATACAAGTGTTTCTTAATGTTTTAGTCAAGTAATAACTAACAGAATTTTTTTGAGAACAGTGATGCAGTGATTATTTGCATAATTAAAATATCAAATAAATTATATTAATAATATTAAAGTAAATATAATTTGATTAATTAATGTCATCCACAAATTTTATTGATGAAAGTTACATGTTTTGAATTTTCTAATTTATTATTTTTTTGATATATTAGTTTATTTATATTTTTAAAAGTCAATGTATTGAATATTATAAAAATTGACATTTATTATATTTCGAAATAAATAATATTTTCTGAAATGATATAAAATTATATGAATCTTAAATTCATCCCAAATAATTTAATAACAATGAAAATATCATCCATAATTAATTTATGATTCAATAGGTGTTTTATAGTTACTATATTGACCCTCAAAAGAGTAAAAATCTAGATTTTCTATTAAGAGTTAAAAGTGATAAATAATGATTGAAACAAAATGATAAGTGTTAGAATGTGACATAAGAATTTATAAAAACTATTGGATGAGATGATTTCAAACCATCAACATATGATATTACAAATAAATATTTTTTTACATATAAAATTTAAATAAATTGATATAAATTTAATGTGTATTAAATTTCCAAAATTCCCCCTAACCACAATTATAATAGGGAACCTCATCCCTCATTTATTCACAACAATTTCAGACTTCTAGCTCAATCAAATTCTCACCATTTCAATTCTCAACATCATAATCCATTATTTGGATTTAATGGTATTCTAAAAATTTCAAACCAAGATCCTTTAAGAATTTATATAATTTAATTCCACTATAGAAGAGTAATATAATGAATATTAAACTAAAGGAATGAGTAATGTAAGGGTTTATTGTCTCTCTTTTACTAACATGAAAATTATTTCATACTAATAAATTAATCTTTTTTGTGGTGTTTATTTATCCATTTGATATATTATAAAAAGAATATATTTTTCTTAATATTCTCTAATTTTTTAGTATAATACATTTCATACATCAATACACAAAATTCTTTTTTTATCAATAGATTAAAAATCTCCACAAAAACAATCCAGAGAATTTATGGGTAGTTTTTTGAAAACCAACTATAAAATTTATCCATTTGTAAAAAAATGACTTTTTATACCCTGATATACCAACTTATCCCCTATACCCCCTCCCCCACTCTCCCATTAGAACACTCTACCTCAAGCCCTCTCTAGTACAAAATTTCTCCCCTCACCGGCACTTTAGTTGTCTCCCTCCAAACTAGAGCTCCAGTTTCCCACAATAACCTATCGAGCCATCACTAGTTCTTTAGATTACCTATATACCCCCTGATCCCAATTCTTTATTGGCAAATCATTTTCCGATGAGCCCCCTGAACCCTCTCCCACACCAGTGCTATGGATTATCCTAATATCTACTTTCCCACTCCCTTTCCTGGAAATAGCATTTCCGCTGATCCCCCCTCACTCTCTACCTCTCCATCACCACCTACAGTTCTTCTCCCAAGAGCCATCTCCACTCTAAGGTATATGTTTTAGTTTTTTGTTTATCATAGTATCTTAGGTATGATATATTTTCTGTATTTTATAGTTTATGGTTTGATTAATAGCTCTCTATCTACAACATAATTTAAATTCAAGAAATTGTACAAGTTATATTGGTCTAGGGTTGGTGATTCTACTCATTTATATTTTTTTGACATAACTATCATTGCATGGACATTTTATGTCAACTTTTTTTTGACATAACTATCATTTCATGGATATTTTAAGTTAACTTCTTCATGATATGAAACATATTTAATCTATCAGTATTGATTTATAATGGAGTTTCACATTTCATTTTTATAAATTATTGTTTTATCAGGAGGGTTTCCCTTATATTATATGAATAAGATATTATTTAAATTTGTTATTATAATTTTAATGGATTCTAAAGATAACAAATAGATTTTATTATAATATAACAATAACCATATTTTATTCTTTTAATTATAATAGATTTTATGACAATGATCACAAGAGTCTAAATTATTTTTCTATTTACCCTTGTTTCTCTTGATATAATCGTGATATTACTTGAATCCACCCATTATATGATCGAACTCTTACCATATATATAATTTTTGAATCAAATGACATGATATGGATATATATTGATATTAAATGTTTTATTACTATTCATGGATGTACATGTGTGAAATGATAGTATTATATGTATTTTAATTTATAATTTGATGTTTGGAATTATAAAAATTCTTGGGAATCCCTAGGAATCTATGCAGGAGTACTAGGTACAAGATTATTAATAGTTTTAAATCATTCTACTCATACCTTTAGTTTTGATTTCACTCCTGATATCAGCATTCACTATCGATTATTCCATCGAAGTGTACATTATTGTCTTTTAATTGGATCGGATCATACCACAATGAGATGGTGATATAAGAGTAAAGTACACAATTTTCTCCTCAAGACTGTGAGAGCTATCCACTAATGTATAATAATAATAATTTTATTCTCTGATTTATTTTTTCACCTTGTAATAATTATCATTAATTTGAAAATTATTAGTAAATGGATTGTTTATTTTCTTCAATCTCTCTTAAAAATATAAGTTTAATTTATTATTAATTTTAAAATTAGAATATATGGTTTAAAATATCCTTGAAAAATGGATTCTTGACACTAGTTGACCTTAGTTATAGAGGGGTGTGTTTCCTTCTAAATTGATTTTATGTAAATATTTATAATTATAAATTGGTTTTCAATGTGTGGTTTGATAAATTATTTTCATGGAACATTTTAAATGTGGTTTTCTTATTGATTATATAATTTAAAACTCGTTTCTAAATTACATAATACAATCCATAACGGATTTTATTTTTTAACATTGAATTTTTTATTAACTATATGACTCTTTTTATAACTACTTGGGCTGTGTTTTGTTTCAATTCCATTTAATAATTTTTCTACAATGTAAAACATTGGTGTTTAAATTTTTTAAAAAATTCTGGGAACATCTTAAAATATAGATCACATTAATGCGGAACAAGACTCATTATGCTAGATTTTTGGATGAGATTTTAAAATTATCACTTTCTAATGGATCTGTTGATGTGATGACAATATATACTTGTCATAAATGTCAATTTATAACATGGATGAAGAGATATTAGTATTATGAACACTTTATATTGAAAATATTTCCCAGTCAATATTATTAATGGATTTCTCACAGAGAATCTAATGTTACAAAAAGATTAAACAGTGATGTCAATAAATAAAATGATCTCCCATCATCATCAACAAAGTTCAATGAAATGTAAATCCTTAAAATTGAATTTTTCATCATTTCAAGAAAAAAAATCAACAACAAAACATATCAAAACAAACAGTTTAGGGTCATAGAAATTGTAACATGAAAATTAATGTTTTTGGTCAATAGGATAACCAAATCAAGATTTTAACATATCATTGGATCCTCCTATATATTATATTGTGTAAAATGTATGATATAACTTCACTAATAATAAAAATGTGTTTCATGATTTAGTTGATAATAGAAATCAAGATTTGTTTTGTGGATGTTAAGAATATTCAAAAAAAATACTTTCTTCTGATTTTTACTCATATCAAATGCCTATGTAGGATTACATATATGGTGATTTCCATGATATTAGAATTTTGTCAGGATATATTTATTGAATCATTGTTACCTATGTATTTTTATGATATGAATTTTTTTTACAAGATTGTTTTTACTTATAAAAAAATATATGTATGTCCCAATGATTGTATACTTTATTAGGGAGAGGATTCAAAAAAAGTATTTCGAAAAAAAATATTCTCCTATATGGATGTAAGTGGGTGATGTTGGAAGTATTAATAAACATACCACTATGAAAAATAAGAAAAATAACAATATGATAATGGTTTAATGTTTTATCCCTTTAAATCCTTAAATTCATTGATCATTCATTTCATCGAAAACCATCATGAAAATGAAGTGGAATTCTATAGATAATAATAATGAAGTGTTAATTTGAAATACAAGTGATTCAAAATAATGAAATGCATTTAATTCATAATATACATTTTTTCAACTGATCCATGGTGTTTTTGATTGGTATTGGTTATATATGTATTCAACATATTTGGGACATTGATCATGAGTTATAGCATTATACTGGTTGTTTTAATCCCTTAAAATCTACCTCTGTAGATCTGTATAAAAAAAATGTATTTTATAATTTTGATTCATTTCATGAAAAAATGATTGAAAATTATATTTACATATACATGTAACCTATAAATTAATAATTACAAAAGTTATAGAAAAAAATGTTCAGAGGTATGATGTATCTTTTATAACAACGTTCAAAAAGAAATCAACTCCAATGTGGACCATTAATGATTTACATGAATATAAGAAGTTATTTACATAGAATACATACGTGGGATTAGATTTTCATGTTCGTAACACTAATTTTGAGACAATATTATAAACTTATAAATAATGGTGCCTCTTATGTCATCGAATATTTCTCGATTTAGCTCATAGATTTCAATTTAACAATTCAAAATTCAATGGTTCTCTTGATCATATACCACATCAAAATCTGTTGAAAGGTTTGGAAATGTTGGCACAACATTTAAATATTGAAAATAAATTTTGGAAGGTGTGTCATTTAAATGATATCGGAAAAAGTGTTTGGAGTGAATCATAAATTGAAATTTTAATACAAAAATGTAAGAAAAATGTATAATCTTCAATCCTCAGCATTGGTAATTTAATTTTTGTGGAATGATATTTATGTTTTGAATATTGAGTAGAATGTATTTGGAAAATTGATATCCACATTTCTTAATTTTAATGGATACTCAAATGACCATCTCAATGCTCACCAAGGCATAAAAATGTACATAAAGCATTATCTCAAACCAAATAAGAATGTAAAGTATGCTCCAAATATTTTTCCACTGAAACAAAGATATAGAGATAAATTCCATCTAAGATGAAAACATGTGATGGTATATTATGGGTATTCGTGTAACATCTCAAGGTGTGTCAACCTAAATAATCTTAGATTACATGGATTGAAAATTTAGGATTCACATATTTTGTAACTACACTTATGTGAATTGGAATTGTGTAAATTATAATCAGAAATGTATTCTACAGATTTTATCCAAAATTTCAAATTTTTAGACAACTATGTGAGAAATAAATACAACTATATGAGCTTATCAACCATTAGGAGATATTTGTATTGATGCTTTGTGCAATGGAGATGATATTTCTTCTTTTATTTTTACTATAAGGATGCATTTAACTATGCTTTTGGTCAAGGAAACTAAATTAGGATGCCCCATACATTATCGATGGGTGTATCATATAGATATATACATAATTTATATATTTTTTGTTATGTACATAATTATCATCTTTTTATTAAATAAATAATTATGATTTATTTATTTTATTTCAAATATATCATTCCATTTGAAATTATACATTGAAATCAAATCTCACCCTAAAGGATATATTTTTTATTTAAATTTCGTAGATGATTTTATTCACATATTTCGATATACATGGAAAATATTTAGAAAATATTCAATCATGTTGTACATGTTATCGACACATCTACTCCATAAAAACAACATGGTAAGTCAAACAAATTTCATACTATTAGATGATTAGTCGGTAGGATCTCAATTGTTACAATAATTTAAATTGAATTATTATTGTCACATTGTTATGTTCTATCAAATGTAAAAATTATAGATCCATTTATTGAAGATATCATGATACAAACCAAAAGATGTATGGGAGGATGAACATGAAAGTATAATTATATAACAAAATTAGTAAATAAATAGATTGTAGAATGATTTTCACATAATGTATGTCCATAAATATTCAAATCAATAATAATATTTGTTTGAAACATATATTGTATATCTAGTAATGTATATTACTTCTATTATCATTAATACTAATACTCAGGTAGAGTTTTCAGAATATATGAAGTTTCTAGCTTGAGGTCCTCTAAAACATGAATTTTTTTTGTAGATTACAATCTAAATGGAATTAAATTTCATATATTAAATCTGGAAGACAGTTTGAAAACAAAAAATATTGTTAAATTTATAGTTTCATGATTATGATACTATAGAAAATTGACTAATAATCTTCAATGAAACTACCGCACACATTTCTATGATTATTTATTCAATTAAAGGTGGGTAGATATTACCATGAGTATTAGAAGATATTGCTTGTAATTTACTTTTATGAACTTATCTTGATTGATAGTTGTTAGTGACTATAAATTATTCAATCCATATATAATCTCATCACAAGAGAAAATACTATATTTTGATGAACAACTTTTGGATGGATGGTGGTGTGTATTTTTTCATGTATAAAGAGAGACTTATATGATATGGGTGATGAAGTGCAATATTTTTTATGAAACATTATATTATATCAGAAACAATAAAATAAATTATTATTCGACCATGATTTTGAAAATATTAGTCTTTTAAGGGTTATTTAAGTAGCTAAAGTAATGATGGAGTGGTACGATGACAGGATTAAAGACATAATGATTATATGTCAAACCATTTAACAATTTATCAACCTCATATGTTATATGTGAAGTCATTCATTATCAAAGCCATGTATATATTTTTTAATGTTTTGAATATGTTATTGTTTAAAAAAATCTGCATAATTGTTTTTATGTTATGTTCTAAATATAATTTTATGTCCTTGAATGAAAGGAACTCCAAGTAAAAGTGTTTCACTAAAACCATTTGACTTGCATTTTATGGTATATCGCACAAAACGATTGATTATGATTCATTTATATCCATCCCAATAGCATCTTAGACAACCTTAGTCTACCCCCCTTCAGTGCCTCTAAAAAACTCCACTCCATCAGCATTTGGAATGCCATCCTTCTCCAACCCATTAGTATCTTGAATAGTGCCTCCCTATTCAGTAGGTTTATAAGTGAGGGGATAGTTCTTCACTCATGTTTCATCATGATTATATTTGAGGGTTAGAGTTATAGGTAAAATTTTTAATTTGAATAAATTTATTTCAATTTTTTATACTCCTAAATGTTTTTTCATAATAGTAGAAAATGATGTTACTATGAAGGAGAAAATGAACAGTTTACATGTCTAGAATCTAAATAGAATGATGATTTTTTCCCATTTAATTTTAATGGGGTTCCCATAGATAATATTGTACAATTATTTGGCCATATTCAATGCCATCTGTAGGTGGATCTGGTTACCCTTCCCATTTTCTATGGTGACGGTAAACATGTTCTTCAAGGATAAAAAGATGAATTCTTTGATTCCTTGTTAAAGGTAAATTTAAAAAATTAGTATATATAATATTGGACAAACAGTGATAAGAATTTTATTGTTGATAAATATTCATAGGATGAAAAATTAATGTGTTCAACATATGATTTATTAAAAGTGCTTCAAGTAAAAAAAGTTAATTGTGAATATTCATTTCCTTGTGTAAGGGATGTAGAAAAAATAGATCAATGAACAAAAAAAGATTGATATTATGCTTATGACATGGAAATAAATCAAGTATGTTTATCTTCTAAAGTGGTCATGAAAATAGTTAATGAATCACTATGCACATGGAAAATGATTTTGGAAGGAAAAAATATACATATACATTTCTTTCTCAGAAATAAATAATATTTTAACAAATAACTAACTTATAGTGTTTTGATGGTTAAAATTTATGATGAACATTTTTTTCTATAACTCTCTATCAGAAAATGATAGATATATTTCTCTTTGATGAACTGGTTTTCACTTCCAACTATTTGAATCATATTCGAAAAAAAAATTGAGGTCACCTTCACAATTATATTTCCTTCTTATTAACATAATGTTTTATCAACCTTTTTTATAGATTTGAATTTTAAAAAATGTGAGGACAAAATTTATTGATGTATGGTATATTGTTACACCCCATGATTTTACAGTATGTCAATTTTTAAATTTAATTTCATCGATAAGTTACGTTTCACACAACACCAAGCATAAAAATTTGAAATAAATTTATAACCAAACCATAAAATTGGTGGGAATAAATAGTATTAACCATATTATAAAATTATTTATTATAAATTTAATATAATGTTCTTAAATTCATCAAATAGATTTTATTATCATAAGATACTAACAAATCCAATTTTATACATAAAATATATATTTTTCTAAAGGATGTTCGGTCTACTTTTAATCGAGAAGTTGTATTAAAACTATATTATGAAAATATTATAAAATATAAATTAAAACATAAAATTCCTTTTCAAATGTTAATTTCAAAATTATATTAGGGTGATTTTTGTGTATTTTTTAGGAAATATATATTTTACAATGAATAGCTCAAAATGATGAATTTTAATTGAAAAATGACTTTTCATCTAAATAATTTATAATGATTAATTTTTATATAAATTACTTTTAAGGTAAAATTTGATCAATAATACAATTATTAATCCAATTTAATTCATCAGAATAATTTTCATTCTGAATTATTTATTTCAAGATATTTCGAACTTTTTGACATTTTTAATTAAAAAACGCATTTTCTCACCTGATCTATGAGATTAATTTAAAATAAATTTTATCCACTTATTTGTGATGAAATTTGAAAAATGGATTCTATATTTATAATAATATGGCCCAAATTTTGTAAATAGAATTCTTCTATTTCTGGAAAATTTTAATAATAAACTAGGTGATTTTTATTAGGATTGTAAATAAAAAATTGGGTACTTTAGGTTAAAAATAAAATGATCGGGACATGAAAATGACCATAACTATTGTACAAGTATTATTGGATGACCCTAATTCACCCATAATAAGTTATGGTTTTTTTGTGAACATTTATGTCCATTTAGATGAGGATATGATATTTTTTATTTTTTTTGAAGAAATGATAGGCTTGTCACAAAAATATTTTTAATTAGTATAACATTTTTATATTATTTTATATAAAAGGAATAATTTACACTAAATATTTTTTTTTTAATTTTAAATTAATTCTATTTATTACAGAGATATACTTTTAATTTTAAATGATGAAATAATTACCTTAAATACTTTCACAATAATGACGTAATAATTATTTTATTAATGAAAATAAAAAATTAATGAGATTGAATATATTAAAAAATATATAATTTTATATAATTATTATCATGTTCCAAGATAATGTGATTTTTCATATGGAATTAATTTAGAATATTTCATTCTTGATATATTATTCTCATGTTATTTATTAATGGAATGTCTTCTCAGAAATTCATCTTTCTTTATAGATTATTTTTCTTCATTAAAGTTATCATCCATTGTACTTGACCCATGCTGAGCATTTTTTATCACCACTATCTTTGGTTTTATTTTTCCCTAATATTACACATAGTTTATTATTATTGATATATAGGTATAATATAGATTAATAATAGTATTCTCAAATGATTCTCTATATTGTAATTTTTATTTTCAATTGTAATATAAGGTTCAAGTATGGATCTAGTTTTCCACAATTACTACACTATTTGGTCCATTGGGATGTGATTTCTTATATATTATTCCTATGCAACAATAAAAGGCAATGGATCAAAGATACAAGAGTAGAGGTCTTTACACATTATAGATAATATTATTAAATATTCTATGAGAAACTAAGTGAATAAATATCACAATTGGATTTTACTATTGTCCCTAATAAAGGGGAATTTTATGGAAAAATTAAATATGTGAGTATTTTGACAATATAAAATATTATTTTTGGGAAATATAATATCTATAGAGGGAATATTTGTGGATCTATAAAAGAAAAAACATAAAAAATAGCGGTCCATAGAAAGCACTCTAACTAAAATGAAAATTCTAGTATAATTGGATGGATATTATATACCATTTTTATTGTCTTTTCAGGGATAATAAATTCACTCACAATGTTATCTCAGAATAGAGTTAAGTTCATGTGGTTTGATGAGTGTGAATAATATTTGATGGAATTGAAGAGAATAATGGTTATTAAACATATTATCACTCTACCATATAGTGGATAATGACTTTTGTTTTTTTAATGATGCATCAAATATATGGAAACAAGAATTTTTTCATACCAAATTATATTGTGATATATTATGCCTCATTCTAATTGAAGGATGTTGAGAAACTTTTCATGACTCATTATTTTTAGTTATTAGAGGAAAAATCTTTATTAAATATATAAAGTAATTATCTTTAAATTGAAATTTTTGACATATGTTCTGATAAAAAATCTACTGTAAATATAGAAAAATAAAGATATGAATTCGTAAAAAAGGATATAATTATATTAAATTAATGATTGTGAATACCAAACTCACTACCGACTATGTAAAGTGAATAAAGTGGATGATTCTTTGCCTCCAGAGGATAATGGAAGATTTTTTATGAAGATAATGAAAAAATATGATATTTATGGATTATAAATGATGAACCATAACATCGTAGGGGAAGGGGAAAAATAATATCTTTATCTAATGAGTGTTCAACTATCCATATATATAAATATTAAGGGGGTTCAAAAGGAGGATATGAAGATGTAAAATAAGGTGATAAATGTTTCAGAGTTACAAATTTACTTTTAAGTATTGATATTTTTTAAGATAGATGTATTTTACCCATCAATAGTAGGCATGAAGAACGAACTATTAGAAGAATATAATCACTAATTAGATTCTATTCATCATAGAAATACAAATATATATAGAAATAATAAGAAGAACTTCTATTGGGAAAAAATGAATAGAGATATAATGGAGTTTGTATCATGGTGAGAGGTATCTCATTATTTTTAGGTTGAGGGATATAATTATTAGGGGATTTTATAACAATTACCCACACCATAATGGAAATGAGAAGACACAACTATTAATTTCATTACCATAATCCCAGAAAAAAATAAAATGTTCATAATGATAATTTGGTTATATTCGATCTATTTATGAATTCAATTCACTTCATTACTATTATATAACATTTCACTCTTGATAATAATTATATAATATACATTAACTATGTTGAAATGTTATATAGGGTTCCATATTCAATTATATATGGTAGGGATCCATGGTTTACTGTGATGTTCTATAAAAGTAATCAACAAGATCTAGATACAGAGTTTTGTTTCAATATTTATTATCATCCTTAGATTGATAGTTATTATGGTTGGAAAATTAATAACTTAGAGGATATGTTTAGATTGTATTCATTTTAATTCAATGGTCCAGGATATCAACACTATCCTTTAGTAGAGTTCACTTAAAATAACTGATTTTTCTTGAGTATTTAGATGACTCCTTTAAAGACCTTGATGGAAAATATTATATGAAATTGACCTAAATGGATGAATATCAGGAATGATATGTTTTGGGAACCAATAGGTTAGAGGTTGTTGTAGATAAGGATAATTCCATTTTGTAACACATAAAGACAACACATAGTGGAAATAAGTGTTATGATCACATTCATCTATAAGATATAGATTTTTACATTGTTTAGGTGGTTTTCTAATTAATTTAACTACTGAGGAAGAATATGATATTATGAAATATAGGATTGATGATCCCTAGGAGTATTTTTACCTTTGAGATTATTGATTAATTAGGGACAATAGATTTTCATTGGGACTCCCCAAAAACCTCTCTCATGGTCACATTATGTTCCATATTTCTCTCTTAAGCAAGTACCTACCTGATATGTAACATTTAATGAACAAAGAGGTCATTCCATTTGATAATAATTATTATTATGAAGAAAAAAAATCAATATATTTGATCATAATCATAATGTTCTATATAAATAGAAAACTTGGATGGTTAAGATTCATTAATGGAATAAAATATTTTTTGTAGATACATGGGAACAGGGGGATATGTTGAAGCAAAGATGTAAAAAAAATTTACCTAGGTGATGGAATTTTGAGTGAAAATTTAATTTTAAGGGGGGTATAATATAACAACGCATGATTTCATATATGTTTACATTGAATTAAAAATAATGTATTTGATATTTTTCTATACACCAAACCTTGAGTCTATATGAACCTCAATATAGTAATCTTTTATAACATAGTCAATAAATTTTATTTTATTAATAGCAATAAAAACTTTATGAAGAATATTTTAATGTTTTTAATTAATGTAAAATTATTTATCAATTAATATTAAATAAACAATAAATTTTTAGAATGATAATATACATATTGAGAATGACATTCTTCCAAAAATATTTTTATCATATTTTTTTTAAAAAAAAATTGTAACTAATATCTATAATTTATAGAAATTTCAATTGCATAAAATAATGTAGAGACCGTGAATCCTATCACCCAGATCCAGTGTCTTATTTACTACATTGAAATAGATACAAAAAGTCAAATCCAAAAGGACCAATCATTTTAGCTATTCTAGTGAACCAGATTAATACATGATAACCATTTTACAATATTAATAGATTGTAATGCATAATAAATAAAAATGTAAAAGAAATTCATCATTGAAAACTCATTCAAATATATATTCCCTATATCCTGGTTAAAGGAAACAATATAAGGGTGGGATGAAGTGATTAATAAGGGTTATGTATGATGGAAGGTATCGTTAATAAATAATAATAATAAAATTTTTATGGTAAATAACTAAACTAAATATTCATTTAAATAACAAGAATATAATGATTAGATATGGTAAAAAAAATATTGAATGACAAATATTTGAGAAAAATTACATTTATCAAAAAAAATTGAGAATGATATGAATCAATAGATAATTTCATAGATAATATCACATGGAAAAAAGATAACTAAATTACCAAATAATAAAATTATTAATTGTTGGACACCAAGTCTCGTGCACATTATACACCTACCCTCAATACCTCTTACAACATAGGATAAAACTATTTGAAGAAACACAATTAAGTCAGAAAAACATTTCTGTCAATGATACCATAAAATGAATAATGGGGATATAATTAAGTAGGAATGAACCATTTATGTATGTCCAAATTCTTCCACATGTTTAAAAAACTGTTTTTATACATGAAAATTTTTTAATCTTCTTTTTTCCGTATTGAGAGAAGGATAATGATTTAATAAAATTACCAATTTAGGAAATAACATTCAATGTAAACCCCATATATAAAAATTTTACATGGTTTACTAAATAATCATATCCATCATTCATTAAGGTGGATAGTTAATATAAATGTCGTTTCTAATAAAAAATTATCACAATAAAGTTATTGTTTCATGATAAAGATAATAATCACAAAAGAAATTGATATTACACAATAATAGTTACCAGTTGGTAATTTCCAATTCAATCTCCATGGATGAAAAAATTAAAATCTAAACTGAATATACCATGTTTTATGAATCAATAATAATATTACATTTCATATGGTAGGTATATAAACAATATAAAATAATGTACCTTTGTAACATTACAGTATTCAACAATGAAGGTAAACTGAGATGAAGTTCCTTACCTCATAATTACCCTTGGTTAAAAATTATTTAAATTATGGTATATTCCTTTTAAACTTGTTATTAACATACATTAGAACAATTTTAATATTTATAATATCATATATGATCCTTTTAAAACATATTATCACCCCTTCATTTATAATCATTTATTTTTTTCATTGTTTCGGCTGTTAATTGCCCTATGTTATCATGCATGTTTTATCTAGAATATTCTTGTTATAAAAGATATTATATATTTTATTCATCTATATAATAAAAATTATTAAAAAATTATAATACTTATACAACAATGTTCCTTTTATTACCAATCTTGAAAGATGGTTTTTTGAAAAGATGTATGTTATGATAATGAAGATGATAGACCTATTGTAAGCATGAGTAACATAACATTATTGAATGAAGGTAAGTAATATGTTCTCATTAAAAGTAATCATAATTACTTAGATACCATTTTATTTATTTAAATTTCATATATTATTCATCTATTTGGTGTGGTGATGAAAAGAGAGTCGCATCACGTCCTGACAGAGGTAGTTCTCATGTACATGAACAATGTAATCATTTTTCAATGTAAGAAATAAAATGATATATATTATCAAGTGATAAATATGAATATGAAATTAATATCATAATAACTTCATGTATATCAGATATATTAATTAAAATTATCCTTATCCCCTTCCATGAAAATCATTTCTTGAAGTTGAGACACATTGCTTCGTGAGGTTGTAGTTCTCTAGACACACGAGGTACACTTCCATATCCTCTATGTATTGAAGAATAAAAAGGTTTATATTATATAATAACTAAAAATAAATAATTATGTTTTAAATATCATATATATATATATATATATTCTTTATATTAAATAATCTCACCCAATCTTGACAATTGGCGATCGAAAAATGAATGGCATCGGTTCAGGAAGTGGTAATCCATCGTTCATAGGAATTTTCATTTTGTAACCCATTTGATACATGTGTATATTAGTGTAGATAATTAAATTAATATAAAAAATATAATTATATGTAATAGAAATATTTTTTATCATATTTTCTTAATAATAATTTATGGATGGGAAGGAAGTAATAATATAAAAATGCATGTAAAAGCGCATTACCTTTTCTTTCGGTAACCTGCTTAGATTTTCATGAAAATTCTTCCAAGGTTGGATTTAAGCCCAAAATAATGATTCTAGGATAAGGGGATAGATTTTAGGAATTAATTTATGATTTTAATAGCTAATACAAATTACTTTTATGCTATCAAGACTATTGGATATTGGGTGTCCATTTCTAAGTTAGATGTGTGTCACACTTGGTAATTTTGGGATAAAAATGTGTTACCACATTTTTATAGTGAAAAGGGTCCAAAATCGAGTATTATTTAGAATTATACATTATAGGTTAGATATATATCCACAAAATAAATTTTATTTAATTTTATATGTTATTTTAACACTTATCTTTTTATTTTAACCCATAGTAAATCAATATGTACCTTTACCATAATAAATATTTTTTTTAATATTTTTAGTATTCATTATGGTCAAAATTCCAGTTGAACTTATTATAAAAAATAAAATCATCTAATTATAAAATTAGAATACATTATTCCAAATTACACTTACATAAAACGAAATTTATAATTTGAAATTAATTCTATACATGTGATTTGAAAGCATATTTTTGAAGAGAAAATGTTCAAAATTATTTAATTAAATTGAATCCAAATTTAAAATGAAAATTATTCAAAAGAGAAAAAATGGAATAATAGATATATAATTGAATAAATATTACCTTAAAACAAAATTAAAAATATAATTTAACATCATAAATAATTTAAATGAAAATTTAATTTATAATTAAAATTCACTATTTTCACTACTCATCTAAAAATGAATTAATTTCAAAAAATCTTAAACATTAACTATATGATAATTAGGATGTGATGATTTAAAAAATAAATTTAACTTTATCAAATAATATTTTTATAAATAAAATTAATTTAAATTATGCTATATATAAAAAACATGACACAACAATCTTTTAGAAAACAACCTTTTCAAAAAACACTACTTTTTCATCCAAACATTTCTAATTTTTTATTTATAATAAATTGATAAAAACTATAAATATTATATATATATATTTCATAATTTATTTAGTCCTATTAATAACCACTTATTTAAAAGAAATGTTATAAGGGTTCTATTTAAATGTTATTTTAATAGAGTGTCATATTTCGTTTAGACCCAACGTTCCATGCATCACAAGTTATTGAATAAATTTAATTTATTATAAATGAAATATATTTTAATCTCTTGGGGTGATAAATTATCCTACCCATGAATATATTTCATCCTCATAAATTAAACATTATCTTGGTAACCAATGGATTAATATTTTTGAAAACCCTTATTGAAAAACTCACAACACAAAAGGATTAATAAAATATCATCTTATTAATATACTATGAGATATAAAAAGGTCATATATAATAATCACATAACTCGATATCCATGTTTTATAATGTCTATTGGAAATGAAAACACGGATATTTAATTTAATTATAAAACCCAATTATTAATAATGGTTTTATATATCATTGATTACAAGAAATTTGGTGATCGAGAGATGGTTAGTGAACACAAAACCATGAATCTATGATGAATTAAGGTATTGATTCACTCTTCATAATATATAGAACGTGGATGAATGTTTCTCTTCCAAAATATATTTCTAGTTTTAAGTAATTACTTTGCAATCTATTCTGAGAAAATGTTAAAATATACATACTATATATTTTTCTATTTCATAGCAACAATTTCATATTTTGGTTGCGCTTCAATCATTTTTTAGTTATTTTATTTTTTCGATAAATGAATATGAAAGATTAATTTTTATGATAAAATCCTTAAAATTAGGTTTTAACATATTGTTTGATCTATAAAATAGTAATAAGTTATTAATCATATTTTAGAAAATTAAAATGGATAGTGATTTTATTTAATAACACCCGATGTAATACGTAATCCATAAAAATATTATTAACCTTAAATATTTTACAAAATATGTGTTTCCCAATTCAATGTCCCAATATTATGAAGGAAATTTTCATAATAAAAATTATATTCCTCAGATCATATAATTTGGCTCTTAATGTCTCATTCCAAACATGTGAATACCTTTTTCACTAGAAAACTATAATAAAAACATGCATGAATCCAAAAATAAAATACAGGGTTGCAAAATGTATTCCACCGATCCAAAGATATCATAAAAATAATAAAATATATAAAATGAATCAATTCACTAACTAATTTCCTAGTTATTAATACAATCACTTAAAATTTTCATTTTAATTATTATATCAACATAGAGAACATATTAATGGTTATCTTCCCATAATCATGTCTCTTCCAAAGAGATCAACTTTCCACTGAATCACAATTTTTTGGCACCATTCAACACATTCTATAAAATACTTATTTAGATATTAATATTGTATAATAATAATACATATATGGATTCTTATAATGATAATATCATCAATTAAATAATTTTATATCGTATTTATTGGATCCAAATACACCAGAATAGAAATCATACAAAATTTGTTTTATAAATAGAATAATAATTATGTTGATCCGTTAGAATTTTAAAATTATTAATACCTTGAATCCTATGGAATTAGATATAATAGTTCCCCATCCACTTAAATATAACGAACATACCTTCAGGGATTCACCCATTGAAGTTCCCAATCGGGATCGAAGTATCACTTAGAGGGGGAGGGGTGAATCAGTGATGTATTTTTCTATTTAAGTTTCATTTTTATGAAACAATATTTACATCCTGTTAAAGAGTTTCTTCTCTTCCAAACACACACAAACATAGGAACACAAGATTTACAAGGTACACTACTCAATAAGAGTGGATACGTCCTTGATATGGTATGGAAATAATCCAGCACCACACATACCACAATAAAACAATCCTTTGATGTGGAATAAAACGAGTAGCATATACCCTTACACTAATGTAGAACTTGGAAAACAATATGAAAGTGTATCTAAACCCTATGAGCACAAATATAGAATTAAAATATTTCACTATATCTTTAGAATTTAACAGGTGTATTCTCTAAATTACAAATCTTCACTTTCGTACCCAGAAGCCGGTAAGAACTGTCTTACTCACAATTGAATACGTGCGAACACCAAATTTTGTTTGCACAGCCTTTGGGGTTCCTTGCAAACAATTCAAATGGATTTCATGTAAAAATTCCCTTTTTTCATGAAAATACTTTTTTGCACAGCTACCTTTTCACACAACATTCCACTTTTTCATGTATCTTCCAATTTTTTCATGCAACTTTACTCTTTTCACAGAAACCACTTTCCATTAAAGCAACTCATTTAGCGTAAAATTTTACATGCTTCAAGGCATGAAATTTCTCTAAGTGTCGATCCTTAACAAATGGTAGGGGGTCAACTAGTATTTATAGTAATGTTTAACTCTGCGTGAAAACACTAATCCGCGCGTAAAACCCTCTTCATGCACGTAAAAAACTCTTTCACGCAACATCATATTTCACGCAATGTCTTGAGTTTTTTTCATGATTCATGAATTTACCATTTTTCTTTGTTCTGATATCAGAACACCACTTGCGTGAAAATTTTTCAACCATATTCCATATTGCGTGCAAAACCAATCTTTTTTGCATCCTTATTTTTTTGCTCACTTTTCCCAATTTTCTTGGAACTCCCTACCTTTTCCATTTTTTGATGTTCTGACCTTGAATCACGCCTTGCGTGAAAATTTCTAATCTAAATTCAAAATTACATGCAACATCATTTTCCAAAAACACATTTCTCCATCTCTCAATTTTTAGGCCTAAAATTTTTTCCAACACTAGAAAACGGTGCCACCATAAAATTTGTTTCATAAATAACACCAATGCTGCTTCACTTTCATCCATAACCATTATTTATTTTTTCACTTTGAACTCCACTATTGTGATATTTACCCTTTGATCGAATTTCTTTAGCACCGTCAGATTTTTAATGGAAGGTACTATAACTTCACTATCTTCCACTAGCATCTCTCCTTCGATAAAAAAATATATGACCGGCAACACCATTAATCCCCCTATCCTTTATAAGGCTTTCATCATATGTTCTCTTAACTTTTGATATTTGTGAAATACAAATCAGCAAACCATCATATGATTTATCACCATTATTTGTTGTTGTTGATAATTTATCACCTTTGATACAAGTGCTTCGAACTTAGGATCAACTCAACAATCATATGAATTTCTCATCCTTTATAAATTGAATTGATTTATCTTCTTTGAAAACAAAAGAAAACACTCTGTAATAGAAAAATATTCTTAATTCCTTATCCATCCAACTTAGTCCCAACTATCTCCCCCTATGTATTTTGTTGTCAACCAAGTTTCATAAATCACTGAAATTTTTAACCTCATGCAATGGATTACTTATCAAAAATTCTAATCCTACATGAGTTAACTCATTATAGGAACCAAATATTATTGACGCCCAAAACCATGTTGTCCAAAACAGTAACTATGAAATATCAGGATCATATCTTCTCATTCATCTTTAGAACAACTTTCAGTCTTCTACTTCAGCATTCTTCACTTCTTCAACATTCCTAAAATACTACAACATTGTTTTTTACAACCACTCCAACAAAGAGTTATAATAATTCACACCCATACACACTGTGTTTACAGCTTACCCATAACTCCCACCAGCTTACCCACAACCCCCATTTTGTCATGCTTCAATAAGGATAGATTTATGAAACAATTATCCTCCTTGAAATAACTATCCAAATGTTAGATGAGAGTGGGGACAAAAACACTTACCTCGTCCTTGATGAGAAGGAGGCTGGACACCCATGTTCAACCTCGATTTTGAAAATGCTTCCTTTGTTAAAGGTTTTTTGAATATATCAGAAACATGTTCAGATATATGAATATACTCGAGCCTCAATTCTATCTTTTCCACCTGCTCTTTGAATAAGTGGTACTTTATGTCAATGCAATTTGAGCGAGAATGTTGTACCAGATTCCTAGTATGATTTATTGCACTCTGATTATCACAACCCAAGAGAAAGGGTAGCTTTACTTCAACATGTAGATATTCCAATCGAGTCATCATCCCCATTAGTTGAGTGGAATCTTGAGTAACAGCAACATATCCATATTTATCTGTTTTAAGAGTTACTGAATTATATTTCTTGGTATGCCAACTAATACAAATTTTTCCCAAAAATAAAAATCAACTAGATGTGGATCTTGGATCATCAACATTTTCTTCCCAATCAGCATCTAAATACATGAATAAATCAATATTTCCCAATCCATCATAACTGATTCCAAAAATTTTTGTGCCTTTGATATATCATTGAATTATTTTTCCAGTAATTGATTGTGATTTTTTAGTATTGCTCTGAAATCTTGAACATAAAGTGACAACATAGACAATGTCAGATCATGAGGCTGTCAAATACAACATACTTCCAATAAGCTTTTGAAACTCTCTCTGATCATCATCCTTATCTTATCAATATTTGGAAAATATGGATCCCATTGAAATTTTTGTGGACACTGGTTTCGAATTTTCCTTGCCAAACTTCTTCAGAAGATCCTTAGAATACTTTTCCTGAGGCAGAAAAACTTGATTCTTTTTCTATGAAATTTTTAGCCCAATAAATTATTTATTTCTCCCAGCATGGAAATCTCAAATAATATATTCAACTTTTTACAAAATATTTCACATGATCCTTCATCATTCCTAGAAAATATAATTTCATCGACATAAATAATTATGAATAGTGAAAACTCCTAACACAACTTGATGTGAATATTTCTGTCAACTATACCTTTCTTAAAATTCATCTTCCTCAAGCAAGTTTTTGATTTAGAATACCATGAACTCAAAGCCTATTTCATCCCATAAAACCCCTTCTTCATCCTACACTCATAACTTTCATCCTTAACAATAACAAATTATACAAGGTTGACAAATTTAAACATCCTCATCAAGGTCACCATTCAAGAATTTGGATTTTACATCCATTTGAATGATTGGGTAACCTCATTGTGCAGCAACGACAATAAAGATTCTGATTGTTTTTAATATTTCCACCTAAAAAATTGTTCCATAAAAATAAATGACTACAATTTGTGAATACCATTTTTAAACCAATCTTGCTTTGTTTCTTTGTTACTTTACCTTCTTCATTCAGCTTGTTTTGGAAAACCCACTTTGACCCAATAATGTTCTTATTGTCTGTCTTGGGAAAAAGTTCCCAAGTATCATTCTTCTCTATCTGATCAAGCACTTCATTCATAGCACGAACCCATTTTGGAAGATCAAATAATTCATTTGCATTATTCGGTTCAACTTTCAAATAAATAGATGTATGTGTTGTCACATTAGATCTACTTCTTGTTTGAACCCTCTAATGTCGATCTACAATAATGTTCTAAGCCTCCGCTTATTTTCTCAGCCTATGATGATTTGTTCGAAATTCATCATCATCACTCAATATTTCTAAGTCATATTCCTTTTCGTGAGAAGTATTAACACAATCTACAGCAATATCAGAATCATTAACAAATTCTTATCTATTCTACTCAACTTCCACATCAACATATGACTGCTTTTATTTCTCAACAATTTCAAAAACATTTACATCTGAAGAATCAATAATTCTAATTGTTTCTTTGATGTGACATCAATGTCCTCTTCTTTATGGATAAAATCCAAGAAAAATTCCATCATCTCCACTTTTCTCAAACTTTCAAAGGTTTCCACCTTTATTCTTTATAATACATGGACTCCCAAAAACTCTTCAGTGTTTTAGACTTTGAATTTTTCCATAAAACATTTCATATGGAGTCATATATATGTTTGGCCTATAGAAACATCGGTTCTGAATATACACAACAGTGCTCACAGCTTGCCTCCGATAATAATGAGAAGCAATATGTTCTTGTAACATTATTCTACACATTTCCACCAGACTTGGATTCTTTCTTTCAGAAACCCGATTTTATTGAGGTGTGTATGGAGAATTAAACTCATGCCTCATTCCATGTTTCTGAAGGTAACTCACAAACTCTTCTTTCTTATACTCTTCACCATTGTTAGTTCACAACTTCATTAGAGAATAATCACATTCCTTCCGTACTTTCTTCTGAAAACACTAAAACATTTTCATAGCATCTAACTTATGCCTCTTGTACATAACACAATTAAAGCAGTAAATTTGGCAATGAATGCAATGAAGTAATTATCTCCATTTTTTGTTTCCTTTCTCATTGTTTCACAAATATTAGACTGTATGAGTTCCAAAGGTTTTTTTGAGCGAATTTCAACTCTCTTTTGAATAGAATTTGTAATATTACCTTTCTCACAAATAGTGAAACACCAATCTCTTCTTCTTGATATATCAAGAATATCTCGGACAATGTCTATATTTGATAACTTGAATAGATTTATCTCAAACATATGTCCTAGCCATTTATGTCATAACTGATTTTCATCCACCACACCCATTAAATGAGACTTATGCACTTCACTAACTTGGAACAAATTCTCTCTTGTACATTGACCTCTTGTAACTATATTTCAATCATTTTCACTTTTCACAAAAAATACATCTTTTTGAATATTAATTTGTTTCACTCATCAAGGAGTTGTGAAACGCTAAGAATGATATGTTTTATCCCATAAACATATAGCATTTTCATAGATTTCATCTTTTGTTTTCCAATGATGGCTGATCAAACACCTTTGATTCTTAGAGATTCATCTTGTCCAAATGTCAATATTCTTTCATTGAATTCTTTTACATTCATTTGCATATCTAAGTCTCTTTTCATATGAGAGGAACACCCACTATCAAGAATCCATGTACGGCATCCTTTTATAGCTTTCAAAGCAGTTTGGACAATGAGAGATTTTTGTTCTTCCTTTTCTTCCACTTTCTAATGTGCTTCCCCTAATTTCTTAGCCAAGTCAATGTGTTCTGGCTAGACAACCATGAACTCTTTCTTTTTAGACTTGTCAGACCTGTCCCTTTTAGCTTTTAAAAACATTGGATTTTGTGTATTTTTAAGACACATTTGTTTCTTTGAAATCACACTAAGGTAGCCCTTAGTAAGAAGTCTAGGTTGATCACATATTTCACAAATAGTTTATAATTGTTGGAACATATTCTCAACATTCAGAACAACCTTCTCAAATATCTTCTGAAATTTCATTGAAGATGTTATCTTTTGAATGGATTGACTTCCCCTCAATCCATGTCTTTCAGAACATGTGGATTAGTTGTAATATTGTTGGTTGAACCAACAATATTTTTCCATGTTTCCAAATCCACCACAATACTAGTAGTAGACATGGAATGAATACTTTCCTTAGAAACTTCCATACTGAACGGATTTATGAACATGCTTCTCAACAATATTCTTACCAAAATTCCACGGTTTATCTACCTTCATATTTTTAATTGTAACTTTCTTATTCAGATCAAAGTTTTGTTCAGACTTAATGGAACCAGAAGATATAGTCATCTTTCTGGACTCAAAATTTTTAGATGCTTTTGATTTTTCAGTATTTCAATAATTGACCATATACATAGCCTTTCCAAAATTTATTTTTATCTGTACCCGTTCCATATTTATTTTCAACCTTTTCCAGAAACTATTATAGATCCTTATTAGGATCATTCTTAGTAGAACATTAACCATCTTCTATAAAATACTTTTCAAACGTTATGTTCATCTCCTCATCTATATAAAGTTTATGTTTGGTAAAATTACAACTCATCTTCATTTGCCTTCAGCATTACTTCTAGATGATCATTAGGATTCTTTTCCGTCTCAAGAGAATTTTTTAGATCATCAATCTCATTTTCATATTTTTCATTCTTATCAAAAAAACATGTTTGGTCATTTGATGAAGATTGTTCATTTTTCAATTTTTAGTTCTTTTCTCAAGACTTCTAATCTTTCTCAAACATTCCTTCAGCTCTTCATTCAGATACTATTCAAGTTGAGTATCTTCTTCTTAATTACTACTGCTCTCATAATCATCATTATTCACTGTTGCAAAAAAGGTACTCTCTCAAGATTTCTCAAAAACATATTTTCCATATTCAGTTTCACTATCATCGTCTTCTTCATCTTTTGACAGAAAGATTCTTCTTTTTTATTTGAAGAATTTTTTTTCCTTACCTCTGCAAGAATATTTATTTTTTTGCACCCAGTTTCTTCCATGACCTTTTGTCTTCTTCATCACTATATTCATCTTTCCCTTTTTGAGGGAAATTATCCACAAAGTGGATAACAGATCAACATTCAAAACATTTTAATGGGAGTTTCCAATTTAAATTACCTGTGCCTCTTTCAGCATATTTAGAAAACAAGGATAAAATTTAGTCAAAAACTTGACATACATCATTTTCAGAGTCGAATTCACCTACTTCTTCTTCAATATGAATTTTCTCTAGCTTCTCTTTCTTTAAAGCCTTGAAAGACATTTCTCTGTTGGATTTTCTTTCCTCTTTATAGAATTCTCCCATCTAATTTCATAAGTTATAAGAGTGCAATGAAAATCATTTAGAGATAATGTTTCAAGGTCTCCATCTTCCAGGGATGAAACATTAGCATTAACTTTTTTGAGCAGATTTCTCAAGATCAGTTCAACCACTGTAAAAACTTCCAACTATTCACTCTTACTTCTGATTGTACTAACAATATCATTGAACCTTTTAAAAAAGTCTCCAACATATTTGGACTCTCCAATTTTCATATCTTCATACATCAGCCTCCTTATTTGTAGTTTTTCCCTTTTCACTTTTTTATTGCCTTCATAGATGTTCTTCAACATATCCCAAATTCCATTAACTGTAGAAACACCTTTAACTCTCAAAACTCAATCTCATAAAGAGATGAGAGTAATTCATTTTTAGCTCTTCCATCATTCTCAAGAATCTTTTTATCATTAGGTGTAAGAGGAACCTTATCATCAGTGGGAGGAAATCCAACTGTTGTAGTTTCAAGAACATCATACCCAAGAGACATAAGACAAGGAATTATTATATCATTATAGATATAATAAATTTTTCTATCAGATATCGGAATCCCCTTACTGTTCACTCAATTCAGCTTCTCCATCACAACTACTCTTAAAAAATTCAGCAAATAACAAATGAAGGAAACCTCCCTCTGATTCCAATTGAAGTTCCCAATAAGGATCCATGTATCACTAAGAGGGGGAGGGGGATAATTAGGGATGTATTTTTCATTTTATGTTTCCTTCGTTGAGAAATAACCTTTTCCTTCTATTAAAGAGTTTTTTCTCTACTAAACACACACAACCATAGTATCTCAAGATTTAAAAGGTTCAGTACATAACAAGAGTAGCTACATCGTTGGTATGGTAAGAAAATAATCCTGTACCACAAAATCTACTAGAAAACAATCCTATTATGTGGAATACAATGAGTAAGATACACCCTTACACTCGTATAGCACATGGAAAACAATCCGCAAGTGTGTGTGCACCTTTATAGCACTAATAGATAATTATAGTACTTCAGTGCTTCTTTACAATTGAATAGGTGTATTCTTTGAAGTACGAGTCTTCACATTCTTACATAGAAGCAGGTAAAATCTATCTTACGCACAATGTAATGAAAGCGAAGGGCACAACTTTTTCATGCAGGCTTTAGGGCACCTTGCACTCAATTGAAATGGCTTGCGGATAAAAATTCCCTTTGGCGTGGAAAATGTTTTTCGCACAACTTTCTTTTTCACGCAACTTTCTTCTTTTTCATGAAACTTACCAATTTTTCATGAAACTTTCCTCTTTTCATTGAAACCTATTTATTTTCATGCAACTCACTTCACATATAATTTAAAGTGCTTCAGAGCTTGAGATTTCTCTAATTGTCGCGACTTAACAAATGAGAGGGGGTGGGCCCTTATTTATATGCATTTTTAACCCTGCGTGAAAAACTCTTATACGCTCATAAAACCCTCTTCATGCATGCAATAAAACTTTCACACAACATCAAATTTTGTGCACTATATTGAGTTTTTCGCACGCTTTATGAATTTATTATTTTTCATTTTTCTAATCTATGAACAACATTTGCACGCAAAACTCTTAACCACGTTCCATATTTCATGCAAAACCAATATTTGGCAGAGCCTTATTTTATCTCACACTTTTCCCAATTTTCTACACACACCATGCCTTTTTTATATTTTGATGTTCTTCCCTTGAATCATGCTTTGTGCGCACATTTCTAATCCATCTTCAAACATACACGCAACATCCTTTCCCAAAAACACATTTCTCCATCACTCAATTTTCTAGCCTAAAAAATGGATAACACTAGAAAACAGATTCACCATAAAATATGTTTCGGAAATAACACCAATGATTGTTCACTTTTATCCATAAACATTCTTCACCTTTCACCATGAACTTCTCTATCATGATATGTACCCTTTGATCGAACAACTTTAGAACTGTTAGATTTTATATTGAAAGTACTATAACTCCCCTATCTTCCACCCGCATCTTTCCTTCCAATCAAAACTGTATATGACTGGATGCACCATTACTCCCTATATCCATCATAAGTCTTGGATCATAAGTTCTCTTAACTTATGATATTTGTGAAATAAAAATCATTAAAGCATCGTCTGATTTATCACCATTCTTCGTTGGTGTAGACAATGCATCACCTTTGATACATGTTCTTTGAACATAGGATCAACTCAATAATCATCTGAATTTCAAGAACTTTAAAATGTGAATTGATTTATCTGTTTTGACAACAAAAGACCACACTCTGTAACAGTAAAATCTTCTAACATCTTTACTCATCCAGCATAGTCCCAAAAATCTACCCCCTTGGATTTTCTTTTCAACCAATATTCATAAATTACTGAACATTGTAACCTCATGAAATGGATTACTTATCAACAATTATAAACCTATGTGAGATAACTCTTTGTAGGAATGAATAATAATTGACTGCCAAATCCATGATGTCTAAAAGAAGTGACAATGAAATATCATGATCATATCTCCTCAACCTTCTTTAAATCATCTTATAAGCTTCTACATCAGCATTCTTCACTTCTTCAACATTCTTGGAACACAACAAAATTGTTTCCTACAACCACTCCAAGAAATAGTTAGAATAATTCACACACATACATGCTGGATTCACATCTTACCCACAACTCCCCCAACTTACAAACAAATCCCTCTTTATTCAGGCTTTCATAAGGATAGATTTTTGAAACAATTATTCCCCTTGATAACACTATCAAAATGTAGGATGAGAGTGGGGAAAGAAACACATACCTCAACCTTCATGAGAAGGAGGTTGGACACCCAAGTTCAACCTCAATTTTGAAAATAGTTCCATTGATAATGGTTTTGTGAATATATCAACAACATGTTCAGATGTATGAATATACTCCAACCTCAATTAATTCTTCTCCACCTACTCTTTGATGAAGTGGTACTTTATGTTAATGTGTTTTGAATGAAAATGTTGTACCAGATTCCTTGTAAGATTAATTTCAACCTAATTATCACAATCCAAGTGCAAGGGTAGCTTTACTTCAACAAGTACATCTTCCAACTGCGTCTTCATCCACATTAGTTGAGTTGCAACTTGAGTATCAAATACATACTCAGCTTCAGCTATGCTAAGAGTTGCTGAATTTTGTTTCTTGGTATACCAACTAACACAAATTTTCACCAGAAAAAAAACTCCACTAGATGTGGATCTTCGATCATCAACATTTCCTGCCCAAACCGCATCAGAATACCTAAAAAGATCAATATTTCCTAAGCCATTGTACCTGATTCCAAATTTTTTTGTGCCTTTGATATATCCGATAATTCTTTTTCCAGCAATCAAATGTGATTCTTTAAGATTGATTTGAAATCTTGCACATAATGTGATAGCATTGATGATGTCAGGTCTTGAGCCAATCAAATACAACATATTTCTAATCAGATTTTGAAACTCTTTCTGATAAACTTCCTTGCCTTATCATTATTTGGATAACTTGGCTCCCACGTAAATTTTTGTGGACACTGGTTTCAAATTTCCCATGCCAAAGTTCTTTAGAAGTTCCTTAGCATACATTTCATTAGAGAGAAAAACATTATTCTTTTTCTGTGAAATATGTAACTAATAAAATTATTTCATTTCTCCCAGAATGAACATCTCAAAAAACATCATCATCTCATTAGAAAATATTTCACAGGATCTTTCATCACTCCCAGTAATGATAATGCATTGACATAAACAATTATGATCACTGAAAACTCATGACACTCCTTGATGTAAAGATTGTTATCAACTCTAAATTTCTTAAAATTTATCTCTCTTTAGAAAGTATCTAATTTATAATACCATCCCCTCAGAGACTACTTTAGCCCATAAAAATTCTTCTTCAACCTGCACACACAACTGTCATACTATCCAATAACAAATCCACAAGGTTGATCAATGTAAACATCGTCGTTAAGGTCACCATTCAAGTATATGGATTTTATATCCATTTGAAAGATTTTGTAACCTCGTTGTGCAGCAACAACATAAATGATTTTGATTGTTTCTAATCTTGCAATCAAAGATAAGGTTTAATCAAAATCAATGCCTTCAATTTGTGAATATCCTTTTCAAAACAATATTTCTTTGTTTTTTATTACTTTACCTTCTTTATTCAGCTTGTTCCAGAAAACCCACTTTGTACCAATAATGTTCTTGTTGTCCGGCTCTGGTACAAGATACCAAGTATCATTCTTCTCTATCTGATCAAGCTCTTCATTCATAGAATGAACCCATTCTGGATGCTCAAATACTTCATTTACATCATTTAGTTAAAATTTCATATAAATAGAAGTATGTGTTATAGCTTCATTATACTTCTTGTCTGAACCCTCTGATGTTGATCTACAATTATGTTTTAATCCTAAAGTTGTTTCCTCATCCCAGGATGAGGAGTTCGAACATCATCCTCATCACTTGATATTTTTGAGTCAGATTCCTCTTCTTGATTATGATTAACACAATATGCATCATTATCATAATAATTAACAAAATCTTCTCTATCATTCTCAACATTCACATCAACATATGACTGATTTTCATTCTAAACATTTTCAACAACAATTACATATAATGAATCAATAATTCTTCTCGTTTCTTTATTGATACATCTATATCCTATTTCTTCTGGAGCATATCCAAGAAAAATTCCATCATCTAATATTTGATCAATCTTTCCTAGGTTTCCACCTTTCTTCTTTATAATCCATGGACTCCAAAAAACATTAAATTGTTTCAGACATGAAGTATTTCCATATAACATTTCATATGAAGTCATATTTGATTTTGACCTATAGAAACATCAGTTCTAAATATACACACCAGTGCTAATGGAATTCCTCCAATAATAATGGGAAATAATATCTTCATGTAAAATAGTTCTCCCCATTTCAACCAGACTTTGATTATTTCTTTCAGCAACCCCATTTTTTTGAGGTGTGTGTGTAGAACTAAACTCATACCGAATTCCATGATTCTCGAGGTAATTTTCAAAATCATCAATCATATACTCTCCACCGATATCAGTTAACAACATATTCACTGAATACACATATTCCTTCTCTACTTTCCTCCTGAAAAACGTAAACATTTTTAGAGCATCTGACTTATGTCTCATGTACATAACACAAGTAATGCGAGTAAAGTCATCAGTGAATGTAATGAAGTAAATATCTCCATTTGTAGATTTCATGCTCATTGGTCCATATATATTAGTATGTATTAAATAAAAGGGGGTTTTTGAGTGAATTTCAACTCAATTATGAATAGAGTTTGTAATCTTCCCTTTCTCACAAATAGTGCAACACTGATCTCTTCTTCTGGATAAATCAGGAATATCTCGAACACTATATATCTTTAATAACTTGAAAATATTTTTTTGAAACATATGTCTTAGATTTTTATTCCATAACTGATTTCCATCCACCACACCAATGTAACGAGTGTTCTGCACTTCACCAACTTGGAACAAATTCCCTATTGTACATTGGCCTATTGTAACTATATTTCCATCGTTTTCACATTTCAAAAAAAAATCATTCTTTTCTGAAGCTAATTTTGTTGACCTCATCACAAAGTAGTGAGACACTAATAAAGTTATGTTTTATCCCATCAACATATTTTTTTTCATGGATTTAATTTTTTCTTTTCCAATGATTACTAATCCAACACCTTTGATCCCTAGAGATTCAACATTTACAAATGTAACCATTCCTTCTTTGAAGTCTTTCACATTCTTCAGCAGCTTTAAGTCACCTATCATATGATAGGAACACCCACTCTCAATAATTCATGGAAATTCACATTTTGTACATTTCAATTCGGTTTCAACAAAGAGAGATTTTTTTTCTTCATTTTCATCCACTTTCTGTTGTGCTTCCTCCAATTTCCTAGCCAAGTTATTGTGTTATAGTCTGACAACCATGCACTCTTTCTTTTCAGACTTATCAAACCTATCCATTTTTTCTTTTAAAATATCTATCTTCTAGGGGTTATTAAGAAACATTTTTTTCTCTAGTAACACACCAAGGCAGCCCTTAGCAAGATGTCAAGGTTGATCACATCTCTCAAAAATAGTTTCTAGTGGTTGAAACCTATTCTCAACTTTCACACCAACCTTCTAAGATATCTTCTGAAATTTCTTTGAAGATTCTATCTTTTGAAAGGATTGACTCCCCATTAATCATTGTATTTTAGAATATGTGGAATAGTTATAATATTTTTGGTTAAATGAACAAATATTTTCAATTTTCCCAAATCCACCACAATACCAATAGTATCCATAGAATGAATATTTTCCTTGGAAACATCCATACTGACAGGAGTTGTAAACATGATTCTCAACAATATTCTTACCTAAATTCCGCTAACCATCGACCTTCATATTTTCAATTGTAACTTTCTTATTCAGCTCACATTTCTGTGTAGTCTTACTAGTACCAGAAGTGATAGACATATTTTTGGACTCAATATTATTAGATTCTTCAGATTTTTCAATATTTATATCACTGACCACATACAAACCCTTTCCAATTTTTCTCTTATTAGAACCCGTTCCATCTTGAATTTCAGCCTTTGAAGGAAATTTTTTTTATCCTTATTATACTCAGTCTTAGTAGAATATTCACCAACTTCTGTAACAGACTTTTTGAACCTTGTGCTCATTTACTTAGATTTAGAAAGTTTATGTTGGAAAGGTTCCAAATCATATTTTTTTCCATTAGATTTACTTCCAGATAATCATTACAATTATTTTTTCTCCCAGTATAATTTTTTAGATCATCAATCTTATTTTCATTTTTTATCATGTCAAGAAAACACGTTTGGTCATTTGATGAAGATTTTTCATTTGTCAATTTTCTGTTTTCCTTCTCAAGCCTACTGATCATTCTCAAACATTCATTTATGTCTTATTTCAGACACTTTTCAAGTGGAGTTTCTTCTTCTTCAGTACTAGTTCTCTCATAATCATCATTATTCACTAATGAATAAAGGTACTCTCTCTACCTTTCTCAGTAACTGATTTTTCAGATTCAGTCTCGCTATCAACATCTTCTTCATCTTTAGACAAAAATATTTTGTTGGATTTAAAGAACATTTTATCGTTACCTCTTCCAGAATGTTTATCTTTTCCACCCTGTTTCATCCATGACCTTCTGTCTTCTTCATCAAAGTATTCATATTTCCCTATTTGTGGGAAATTAGCCGCAATGTGGCAAATAGCTCCACATTCAAAACACTTCAAAGGGATTTTATCTTTTTATTTCCATGTGCATCTTTTTACATTTTTAGAAAACAAGGATAAAATTTCATTAAAATTTTACTTACCTCATTGTTAGAGTCAGATTCCCTAGACTCTTCTTTAATATGAATTTTCTTGGCTTCTCTATCTTTACTGTCTTGAAAGACATTTCTCTATCAGCTTTTTATTTTCTCTTCATAGTCTTCTCTATCCTCATTTCATATGTTATAAGAGTGCTATAAAAATCAACCAGAGATAATGTTTTAGGGTCTCGGTCTTCCAGTGATGAAACATTAGCATCAACGTTTTTGGGTTTCTTCTCAATATATTTTAAACAACTATAGAATCTTCCAACCTTTCTCAGAGATGTCAGATTCCACTAAAAATATCATTGACCATTGTAAAGAAGTCTCCAATAGATTATGACTCTCCCATTTTCAAGTCTTCATACTTCAGCCTCCATATTTGTGGTTTTGCCTTCTTCACTTTTGTATTTCCTTCATATATGTTCTTCACCTTATCCCATATTCCTTTAGCTGTAGAAACACCTTTAACTCTCAAAAACTATCTCTCAAAAAGATATGAGAGTATTGCATTGTTATCTCTTCCAAAATTCTCAAGATTCTTCTTATAAATAGGTGTAAGGGGAAACTTATCATCAATACGAGGAAATCCATCTATTTTAGTTTTAGGAACTTCATAACTAAGATACATAAGAAAGGGAATCATTCTATCTTTCCAGATATGATAATTCTTGGCATCAAATGTCGGATTCCCTTACTGTTCACGCAATTCAGATTCTCCATCACAAATTATCATCAAAAATTCATAAAATAACAAACAAAGGCAACCCCCTCTGATACCAATTGATGTTTTCAATCAGGATCTAAGTATCACTGAGAGGGGGAGGGGTGAATCAGTGATGTATTCTTTTTATATTTCTTTCTTTGTGAAACAACCATCACCTCCTGTTAAGAGTTTCTTCTCCTCTGAACACACACAACCACAAGAACATGATATTTACAAGGTTCACTACTCCACAAGAGTACCTATGTCCTTAGTATGATATAGAAATAATCCAGTACCACACAATCCAATAGAAAACAATCCTTGGATGTGGAATACAATGAGTAAGATATACCCTTACACATTTGTAGCACTTGGAAATCAATCTTCAACTATGTGTTCACCCTCTTAGCACAAATATGGAATTTTAGTATTACAATGCTTCTTTACAATTGAACAAGTGTATTCTCTGAAGTACAAATCTTTATTTTCTTACCCGAAAGCTGGTAAGAACAATATTACGTAGAACTAAATAAGTGAGAAGACAACACCTTTTTTACATAGCCTCTAGGGTACCATGTGCACAATTCAAGTGGCATGCATGTAAAAGTTTCCATTTGGAAACATTTTTCATGCAACATCCTTTTTTGCACAACTTTCTCTTTTTCATACAATATACCACTTTTTGAGGAAATTTTCCTTTTTTTTACAACTCACATAGAATATAATTTTATGCACTTCAGAGAATGAGATTTATCAATGTTTCGAGATTTAACAAATGAGAGGGGTTCAGCTCGTATTTATAGAAATTTTTAACCATGCACGAAAAACACTAATCCATGCCTAAATACCTCTTCATGCGTGTAAAAACTCTTTCACGAAAAATCATATTTCGTGCATAGTCTTGAGTTTTTAGTGTGCCTTATGACTTTACCATTTTTCTTTATTCTCATCTCAGAACACCACTTACGTCAATAATTCTGAACTTCATTCCATATTGCGTGAAAACCCAATCTTTTGTATAGCCTTATTTTTTCCCACATTGACCAATTTTCCATTTACTCTAGTAATTTTACAATTTTCGATGTTCTAACCTTGAATTATGCCTTTCACGCAACAATATAATCCATCATCAAACTTCCATGAAAAATCTATTTCAGAAATAACTCCAATTTTGCTTCACTGCCATCCATAACCATTCTTCAGCATTCACCATGAACTCCACTATAATGATATGTACCCTTTGATCGAACAAATTTAGCACTGTCAGATTTTCTAGGGAAAGTACAATAACTTTCCTATCTTAAACCATCATCTTTCCTTCCAATAAAAACTATATATGACTGGTAGCACCATTACACCCAATTTCCTTCATAATGCTTGAATCATATGTTCTCTTAACTTATGATATTTTTTAAATAAAAATCAGCAAAGCATCGTCTGATTTATCACCATTATGTGATTTCAAGTCCTCTATAAACTGAAATAATTATTCTTATATGACAACAAAAGACAACACTCTATAGTATAAAGATATTTTTTACTTCCTTATCCATAAAACATAGTCCTAACTATCTCTCCTTTGAATTTTGTTGTCAACCAAGATTCATAAATCAATGAACTTTTTAACCTCATGGAATGGATTGCAAATCAACAATTATATGCCTACGTGAGCTAACTCATTGTAGGAAAGAAGAATTATTGATAGCCGAAACCATGTTGTCCCAAAGAAGTTACTATGAAATTTCATGATCATATCTCCTCAGCCTTCTTCAAAACATTTTTCAAGATTCTACTTCAGTATTCTTTACGTCTTCAACTTTTTAGGGACACAAAAACATTGTTTCCTAAATCCACTCCAACAAATAGTTTGAATAGTTCACTCACATACATGATGGATTGATAGCTTACCCACAACTCCCCCTTTATGCATGATTCCATAAGGATTGATTTAGGAAACAATTCTCCCCCTTGACAACACTATCCAAAGGTAAGATGATAGTTGGGACAGAAACACCTACCTCAACCTTGATGAGAAGGAAGTTGGAAACCCATGTTCAACCTCATTTTTGCGAATGGTTCCTTTGGTAATGGATTTGTGAATATATCAGTAACTTTTTCAGATGTAGGAACGTACTCCAGTGTCAACTCATTCTTCTCCACCTACTCTTTGATGAAGTCGTACTATATGTCTATGTGTTTTGAACGAGAATGTTGTACTAGATTTCTTATAAGATTAATTTCAATATGATTATCACAAGAAAAGAGCGAGGGTAGATTTACTTCAACATGTAGATCTTCCAACTGAGTATGTATCCACATTTGAATGATTTCGTAACCTCGTTGTGCAGCAACATAAAAAATATTCTGATTGTTTTTAATCATGCCACCAGAACAATGGGTTCACAAATTAAATGCCTTCAATTTTTTAATACCATTTATAGACCAATATTGATTTGATTATCATTACTTTACCTTCTTCATTCAGCTTGTTACAGAAAACCCACTTTGTACCAATAATGTTTTTATTGTCCATTTTGGGTAAAAGTTCTCAAGTATCATTTTTCGCTATCTGATCAAGCTCTTCATTCATAGCACGAAACCATTCTAGATGCTGAAATGTTTCATTTACATCATTTGTTTCAACTTTCAATTAAAGAGAAGTATGTGTTATAACATTTATTCTTCTTATGGTTTAAACCCTCTGATTTTGATCACCTATAATGTTCTAATCCTCCACTTGTTTCCTCATCCTAGGATGAGTTGTTCGAACTTCATCCTCATCACCTGAGAATTTTGAGTAAAATTATTCTTCTTGAGTAGGATTAACATAATCTACAACATTATCAGAATTGGTAACAAAATCTTCTCTATCCTTCTCAAATTTCACATCAACATATGACTGATTTTCTTTCTAAACATTTTCAACGTCTTTTACATCTGAATAATCAATAATTCTTCATGTTTCTCTATTGAGACCTCTATATCCTCTTCTTTATAGGGAATTACCAGGAAAATTTTCATCATCTCTTCTTTTCCCAAACTTTCCAATGTTTCCACCTTTCTTTTTTATAATGTAGGGACTCCCAAAAACTCTTAAGTGTTTCAATCTTGGAGTTTTTCAATTGAAAATTTCGAATGGAGTCTTATATGAGTTTGGATTATAGAAACATCGATACTGATTATACATAGTAGTGATCATGTCATGACTCCAATAATAATGATAAAAACTATGTTCAAGCAACATAGTTCTCGCCATTTCCACCAGACATCGATTCATTCTTTCAGTAACCCCATTTTATTTATGTGTGTACGAAGAACTGAAATCTTTCCAAATTCCATGTTTCTCAAGATATCCTTCAAAATCTCCATTCTTATACTCTCTACCATTATCAGTTCTCAACTTCTTCACTGAATACTCACATTCCTTCTGCAATTTCCTTTTAAAACTCTTAATCATTTTCAGAGCATCTGACTTATGGATCATATATATAACACAAGTAATGCGGGTAAAGTCATCAATAAAATTAATGAAGTAATTATCTCCATTTGTAGATTTATTGATCATTGGTCCATAGATATCAGAGTGTATGAATTCCAAGGGATTTTAGTGAATTTCAAATCTCATTCGAATAGAGTTTGAAATATTCTCCTTCTCACAAATAGTGAAACACCAATCTCTTCTTCTTGATAAATCAGTAATATCTCAGTTAGTATCTCTCTTTGATAACTTGCACATATTTTTTTACACATATGTCCCAGCCTTTTATGTTGTAAATTATTTTCATCCTCCCCACCCATGTAATGATATTTCTGCACTTCACCAACTTGGAGAAAATTCTTTCTTGTACATTGGTCTCGTGTAACTATATTTCCATCATTTTCACTTTTCACAACAAATCTGTAACACCCCGCCCCTACCTCATTGTCTTGAGGAGGAGGTGAGGGTTACTTGGCCTTAAGAGACATTCCCAAGGTGCCAAAGGCTGGAAATAAATGCCAAGGTCTCTGAGAACAAATGGGGGAATGATTTTCCCTTAAGACCAAACAAACCAAACAATCCACAACTATATGATGTATGTCAAAAAAAGAACCAACCTCATAAATTACCAAAGACAACCAGATAATCCATAACGATCTCACATGTCAACACAACCCAAAAAAACAACATCAGTGTACTATGCTGAAGACCAAACCAGAAATCACCACGAGCCAAGACACCACCATAGCTCCACACCAAGCTCCAAGCTCCAAGCTCCACCAAGACATCACAATGCACCACTAAAGGAGGTTGATGCCTTACCTTTTCCCACTTCATGGTACACAACATCTGCAAAGACACCATGGTGCCAAAGTAGGGGGTGAGTACTAAAACATAGTAGGTTTTCCCCAAATGACTTCCCAACACACGCCACTTGGATAAAACCATTAGCACATTTATATAAAACATTTTATATAAAATAATCACAGGTGCAACCATTACCATAATCCAACCATGATCTTACCAAGCCATCACACTCAACCCAAGAAACCAAAGGAAAGCCAACCAAACATGCCAAAATCCAACTAATAATTTACACACTAGTACCACAATTCCATCTTGAAAGAGATACACAACAACACAACTAAAACAACCAAACAACCAAACAGTGGAGCGTTAGTCCAACCCGTTCACCCATTCACAACTAGTGGCTCTTTCGTCCACTTATCCTTTGATGGTGGCCCTTCCATCCACTATCCATCCCTTTTTTATAGTGGTACTTCTCGTCACTTCCACACAACATTCCAAACAAACCAAACCAAGCATATAACCCACTAAGGTCACGACATCATTCAATCATCCAAGTTCCATTTCATATCAATCTATTTCAATAAATCACCCATTTATTGAAAACCATTTTCCATGAGAATCCCTATTTCAATATAACAACATTTTTATTGAAATCATTTTGATCAATGATTTTCACAAATCAATCATAGCATCCCATTTTAAAAATCTCCATTTTAAAATCCACAACAAGAACATTTCACCATGAAGCCCATATTTCTCAAAAAACACCAAAATGGATTTCAAACCAAATTCGCATATCAACACACAATTAATTTTAATCAACAAATTAATTGTAACAAGTAACCACTAGTTCTAACCTAGTGGAGTTGAGAGAGAAGCCACCTACCTTTAGGGTTCCTGAGAAATCGACCCACAAACCACCGCACCCCCAAACCGGCGAACGTACCACCGAAACCTCTCTAGATCACCTTACCTAACAATCAGAAGCCATAAAATTAACATCAAAGGCAACCCCAACCCTATATCTACACACAACAAGTGTAGATCTAGAAAACCAAGAAGGAGTGGGATGTAGATCTAGAGGAAAACACAAGGAAACTAAGAGGAGAGACTTACCCAGGAGAAACCACCTCGGATCCACCTTGAGACCCATTAGAAATCCTTCCTAACTGAGTGGGAGAGCACCGATAACCCCTGAGAACAGAAAATCCCAAGTGAGGCTCGAGTGGGAGGAAATTGGAGTGAAATGGGGCAATCCGGAGTGAGCCCGAAACTTATAACCATAACATTATGCGGTCGCACGATTAGCCCGCACGGTTTGGAAAACTGTGCGCTAACCGTGTGCACGCAATTGCCTTGAGAACCAGGGTCTGCATGGTTTGAAAAACCATGCGCAGGCCATATGAGACCTACTATCTTGGGAACAAGGGTCCACCCGGTTTCTTGGGGAACCCGCATGGTTTCCACTAACCGTGCTCAAACCGCGCACCCCTTTAAAAGCCTCCAAACACATCCAAAACCATTCCAAAATCTCCCAACCTCCTCCCAACTCATTCCATTAACTTTAAAAACATAAAAAGGCATAAAAAGAATCCACATACCTCAAACCGGGGGTGCTACATTCTCCCCACCACTGGACTTTCCATCCTCAGAATGTAGTGAAACCGCCCTTTACCGAAAGAGCTTGAGCCACTGCTCGATCATCTCTTTCTCCCGCTCCCAAGTATCCTCTTGAATCTGACCATGTTGCCAAAAAACACGAACTAAACCAATGATTTTACCATGCAAAAAATTCTCTTGCCTATCCACAACATGCACTGGCACGTGCACCAGCAGAGCATCCAGTTCTAGCTCAACATGATCCCATCGAATCACATTGTCATGATCCGACTTATACTTTTTCAACTGCGAGACATGAAACACATTGTGAACCGCACTAAATCATCATGGAAAAGACAAATGATAAGACACCTCGCTAACTCACTCAAGAACCTCAAAAGGTCCAATATACCTTGGATATAGCTTTCCCTACTTCCCAAACTGACTATGTTGCAACCTAGGAGAGATCCTCAAGAACAGATGATCACTCACCTGGAATGACAATGACCGTCGACGATAGTCTGTATATGATTTCAGAAGACTCTGATCCATCTCCATTCTCTTCCTAATCATCTTGATCTTCTCCATAGTCTCATGGACATGACTCAGTCCAACCATCGAAGACTCACCCGTTTCCACCCAACATAGTGGAGTATGACACGACCGCCCATACAATGCTTCAAACAGAGCCATCTGTATGGATCACTGATAACTATTAATGTACGAGAACTCAACCAATGACAAGTGATCCTCCCATGAGCCACAAAAATCCATGATACAAGCCTGCAAATTATCCTCCAGAGTTTGTATCTTCCTCTTGGATTAACCATCAGTCTGAGGGTGATATGCCGTACCCATCGTCAACTGTGTTCCAAGGGCTTGCTGTAAGGATTTCCAGAAACGAGATGTAAACCTCAGATCTCTATCTGATAAATAGAAACTGGAACACCATGCCTCTTTACCACCTCTCGGAGATAGATTTTGGACAGATTCTCCACCGTATGAGATTCACGAATCGGGATGAAATAGGCCAACTTCGTTAGCTGGTATACTATCACCCACATAGTATCGTTCTTCTTGAGCGTTCTTGGGAGACCTGTGACAAAATTCATCACTATCTACTCTAACTTCCAAATCGAGATTAGTAAAGACTACAACATTCATGATGGCCTATGATGCTCTACCTTGACTTACTGACAAGTCAAGCATCTCGAAAAAATCTCATCCAGACTTATTTTCATACCAGCCCACCAGAACTGCACTTTCAGCGGTTTATACATTTTTTGAATTCTTGGATGAAAAGCCCACCTGGAATGACGATACGCACTGAGAAGATCCTCCTGAAAAGAAACTGGTACAACCATCCGATTCCAAAAACACAAAACTGAATATCTATTCAGTTTCCAACCCTCAATTGTCTCCCCACCATTGAGTCTCAACCCCATGGTCACACACTTAGAATCGGATATCTGTGCCTCTCCCACCAGGACAACCAAGTCAGAAATCAATAAAACCAGAAAGAAGACTGCTCTATCGCCCTGGTCCTCACATTCCAACCACATATCAGCTATAACTGACATCAACAGCCACTGGTCTGATGCGTGTTTCAACACCTGAGCATATGATTTTCTACTTAATTCATCCACCACAGAATTTCCCTTAACCAGTGTGTACATCAAGTGAAAATCAAACATCTGAAGATATTACATCCATCTCCTTTGCCTCACATTCAAAACCCTTTGTGAGAAAATGTGTTTCAAGATCTTATGATCTGTATATACTGTGAATTTCTCACTGAAGAGATAATGAATCCACACATTCAAAGAATGGACCACTACTGCCAACTCCAAATCATGAGTTCTGTAGTTCGTCTCATGCACTCTTAACTTCCATGAGCCATATGCAACCACATGACACCGTTGCTTGAGAACGCACCCCAACCCTGAACCCAATGCATCGAAATACACCACGTACCCTATTCCTGATTCTGGAAAAACCAAGATTGGTGTTGATGTAAGACGACCCTTTAGCTCTTCGAAAAACTGCTGACATTATTCATTCCACTGGAATGGAACATTATTTCTTTCCAAAGATGTCATTGGCAAAGCCAAACGTGAAAAATCACGAACAGAACGACGATAATACGCAGCTAGACCAAGAAAACTCCGTATCTCAAACACATTCTTTAGAATTTGCCACGAGACAAGAACCTCTATCTTTTCTGGATCCACTGAAGCATCCCATTCAGAAATCACATGGCCAAGAAAACGAACTTCATGTATCAAAAAGTCACACTTTGACAACATGGCATACAACCGATGATCCCTCAAGATCCCCAGTACTGTCGCAAAGTGCTGCTCATGCTCTACCCTTGTCTTTAAATACACCAGAATATAATATACAAACACCACCATAAATGAATCCAGATATCCTTGAAATATCTGATTAATCAATTCCATAAAAACCACTGGCGCATTTGTTAGACCAAAGGGCATAACCACATATTTATAATGGCCATATCTACTTCTGAAAGCTGTTTTAGAAATATCATCCTTCCTCACCCGCAGTTGATGATATCCCGACCCCAGGTCGATCTTGGAGAACCACTGAGCTCCCCTCAACTAGTCGAACAAATAATCAATTAGTGGAAGTGGATATCTATTATTTATCATAACTTTTTTAAGTCTACGATAATCAACACATAGACTCAAGGTTTCATCATCCTTTTTCACAAAAAACACTGGTGCTGCCCACAGAGACGTGCTAGGCTGGATAAACCCTTTGTTTTCTAACTCTTCGAACTAGATTTTAAATTCCTGTAATTCATCTGGTGCCATCTGATAAGACGGAAGTGAGATAGGACTGGTCCCTGGAAGGAGATCAATCGTAAACTACACTTCTCTTACGAGAGGTAACTGAAAGAATTCATCAAGAAAAACATCCATGAACTGATGCACCACTGCTGGAGGAACACTCTTCTCAACACCCTCTACTGATTCCAACGACAATACCGCCAACTGATACGATAACGTACCCACTACTGGTTCCAACAAACCCATTGCACGCTTCCTTTCATGATTCTCTCCTCTAAAGAGATTTCTAACGCCATCGTGTGTCGTATATCCCTTATCTGCGCATCATAGTAGATGTGGGCCATAAAAGCCACCAACCAATCCATTCCCAGGATTACATCATAACCATCGATCTCAAGCATTGAGAATTTCCACACTATCTCAACCTCTCCCACAACGATACAACATTATCTACACAACAAAGCTCGACACTCTTTTTGACCCAGAGGAGTTTGATGTTTCAAAACTGAGGGCATAATTTCTACCCTTAAACCTAGCAAATCAACTACATGTGCAACAATAAAAGTGTGTGAAGAACCCGTATCAAACAACACTTTCATCAAGGTAGAATTAAAAATAATTATACCTCGCACCGTGGATGGTCACAACTGATCATAGACCATAACCTGTTTAGCTCCAAACAAATGTTTTCTTTCCACACTCTGCTCTTTATTGCTTTGTTGAGGCATCATGGTATTCTGAGAATAACCATGACCCACTTTACTCTGCTGACGAGGGGTATGATGTTGCCCCTGTCCCATCGAAGCATACGACGTCTGCGATCCCTGAGGAGTGTCACGCGCACCTGACCATGGAGCATTATGACAATAACACTATAGATTCCCCATATACTTACAATTATGACATGCTCAAGGTTATTCAGTACAATCCCACTTGATGTGGCTCATCGAACCGCACTAAAAAAATCCCGGCTTTCTCTGGTGCTTCAGAAGAAGATTTACTGATCCTGTCATAAGATTATGTGCCATATTCCCACCCTAGCAATAGGTGTCCCTCATCCTCTTGAACCCAACATTAGAGTTCCCACTATTCACCATGGGTACCACCATGATTCCCCCGCTTGGAGTTCCCAACAGATCCCGCTCAGCCATAGAGGCTCTATTCAGCATCTCTGTGTAATCATCTATACACAGTACTACTATCTTTGAATGGATTTCTTGCCTAAAACCCGCTTCAAATATCCTTTCCATCAACGACATTCTACCCACCACCTTAGGTGAAAACCGCACTATGTTCATAGTCTTAGATGCATACTCCGTCACAAATATAAGATCTTGGTTCAAACTGAAGAAATCAGCCATATGATAAATTCTAAATGTATGTGGGTAGAATTGTTTGTCAAAAAATTCCTCAAAGCCTTCCCACTTCATAACCTAGTCCATCTCAGCTTCGACTACCAACTCCCACCACTGAAGGGCTAGATCTTCCAACATATACATGGCCAACTTCACTTTCATCTATATCGGCGTTCCCAAGAACTCAAAGATCTTGTTCATTCTATTCAACCATGCTTCTGCCCTTTCCATCTCTGAATCACCCCTAAATATGGGTGGATTATGATTTTGAAATTGAACCACATGATCCACATACCTTGGTTCATCCACTCTATTTCCACTTCCCACAACTTGTAAATATTTCACTATACTTTGCACTAGCTGCTGGTTCACCTGAGGCTCAAGTGCAACCACATTCTCAGCAGCCTCCTCCGGTTGGTCTCTACGACACCTACCCGGTTCCATTTATATCAACATAAAACAAAAAACCATGAGTTTCACTTCTGTAGACATCACTAGATCCCATTTCAAATCACATTACACAATACTATCACAACAAGGCTTTCCACCAGTTCACATTTTTCCCCATGTGCCATGTTTCTCCATTTTGAAAACCAAACCATTTTCAAAATACCAATTTATTCACATTAAAATTTAACATATTCATATCACATCATAAATCATTATACCCAAATAAAATATGCATCCTATAGGGAAGTGATCTCTACCCTGCAAGTCAAGCTCATATCATTGGCTACACCCACGACAATGAGATATCCAATGCCTATAAGTTTCTCTGAAACACTTATGTACCCAACTCCCTGGTAACTTGAATTTCAGCATAAAATGGTTAGCTACATCCTTTTATGCTATAAATTCCATGTTCCGACATTCCTATGTCTTGCTACCATCCCGACTCAAGGAGTATACCACAATGAATGTCAACACGAAATCCGAGAATCAACTCCAAAGGATTGAACAAACTGATACCACTTGTAACACCCAGCCCCTACCTCATTGTCTTGAGGAGGTGGTGAGGGTTACTTGGCCTTAAGTGATGTTCCCAAGGCGCCAAAGGCTGGAAATAAATGCCGAGGGCTCCGAGAAAAAATTGGGGAATGATTTTCCCTTAAGATAAAATCAACCAAACAATCCACAACTATATGATGCATGTCAACAAAACAACCAACCTCATACATTACCAAAGACAACCAGATAATCCGTAACGATCTCACATTTCAACACAACCCAAAAAAACAACATCATAGTACTATGCAGAAGACCAAACAAGAAAACACCATGAGCCATGACACCACCATAGCTCCGTACCAAGCTCCAAGCTCCAAGCTTCACCAAGACTTCGCAACACACCACTAAAGGAGGTTGATGCCTTACCTTTTCCCATATCATGGTACACAACATCTACAAAGACACCACAGTTCCAAAGAAGGGGGTGAGTACTAAAACTCATTAGGTCTTCCCCAAATGACTTCCCTACACATGCTACTAGGATAAAACTGTTAGCACATTTATATAAAATAGTTCATATAAAATAGTCACAAGTGCAACCATTACCATAATCCAACCATGCTCTTACCAATACATCACACCCAACCCAAGAAACCAAAGTGATGCCAATAAAACATGCCACAATCCATCTCATCATTTACACACTAGCCCAACAATTCCATCTTGCAAGCGATGCACAAAAACACAACTAGACAACCAAACGGTGGAGCTCTTGTCCAACCCGTTCACCCATTCACAACTAGTGGATCTTTCGTCCACATATCCTTTGATGGTGGCCCTTACGTGCACTATCCATCCCATTTTTATAGTGGTACTTCTCTCCACATCCAAAAAACATTCCAAAAAAAAAACAAACCAAGCATATAACCCACTAAGGTCACAACATCATGCAATCAACCAAGTTCCATTACATATCAATCCATTTCAATAAATCACCCATTAATTGAAAACCATTTTCCATGCAAAACCCAATTTCAATAAAACAACATTTTTATTGAAAATAACTTCCATCAATCATTTTCACAAATCAACCATATCATCCCATTTTAGAAATCTCCATTTTAAAATCCACAACAAGAACATTTCACCACAATGCCCCTTTTTCTCAAAAAACCCCAAATGGATTTCCAACCAAAGTCGCACATCATCACAAAATTAATTTTAATCAACAAATTAATTTTAACATGGAACCACTAGTTCTAACCAAGTGGAGTCGAAAGAGAAGCCACCTACCTTTAGGGTTCCCGAGAAATGGACCCACCAACCACCGCACCTCCAAACCGGTGAACGCACCACCGAAACCTCTCTAGATCACATCCCCTAACCATCACAATCCTTAAAATTAACATCCAAGGAATCCCCAACAATAGATCTACACACAATAAGTGTAGATCTAGAAAACCAAGAAGGGAAGGGATGTAGATCTTGAGGAAAGCACAATGAATCCAAGAGGAGAGACTTACCTGGGAGAAACCACCTTGGATCCCCCTTGAAACCCCTTCAAAATCCTTCCAAACCGAGAGGGAGGGCACCACTAACCCCGAAGAACTGAAAATCCCGAGTGAGGCTCGCATGGGAGGAAGATTGGAGTGTAATGAGGCAATCTCCAGTGAGCCCAGAACTTATAACCCTAACTTTAAGTGGCCGCATGGTTAGCCCGCATGGTTTGGAAAACCTTGCGCTAATCGTGCGCATGCCACTGCCTCGAGAGCTAGGGTCTGCCCGGTTTCCTCACACGGTTTGGAAAACTGTGCGCAGGCTATGCGGGGCCTACTATATCAAGAACAAGGGTCTGCATGGTTTCCTGGGGAACCCACACAGTTTCCTCTAACTGTGCTCAAACCGTGCACCCCTTTAAAAGCCTCCAAACACATCCAAAACCATTGCAAACTCTCCCAACCTCTTCCCAACTCATTCCATTCACATTAAACACATAAAAAAGCATAAAAAACGGCCACATACCTCAAACCGGGGGTGCTAAAAAATCCATCATTTCTAAAGATAACATTGTTGACCTCATCACAAAGTTATGACACAGTAAAAAAGGTTATGTTTCATCCCATCAACATATAATGTTTTCCTGGATTTCATCTTTTATTTTCCAATGATTCATGATCCAACATATTTGATCCTTAGATTTTCATCGTTTCCAAATCCCATTTTCCTTCTCTGAAGTCATTCACATTCTTAATCAACATTAATTCTCATTTCATATGAGGGGAACACCCACTATCAAGAATCCATGGATGTTCTCCTTTTTAGATTTCAAAGCAGTTTCGATAATGAGAGCTTTTTGTTCTTCCTTTTCTTCCACTTTCTATTGTTCTTCCTCCAATTTTCTAGCCTTGTCAATGTGTTCTCCCCAGACAACCATGAACTCATTATTTTTGGACTTATTAGACCTGTCACTTTTAGGTTTTAAAAACTCTCTCTTATGAGGATTTTTAAGAATATTTTGTATTTCTGGTATCACATGAAGGAAGCCCTTAGCAATATGACCAGGTTGATCACTTCTTTTACAAAGAGTTTCTTGTGGTTTGAACCTATTCTCAACTTTCACACTAACCTTCTCACATATCTTCTAAATTTTATTTTAATATTTTCTTTTTTGAAAGGATTTAATCTGCCTCAATCCTTGTCTTTCAAAACATGTGGAATAGTTGTAATATTGTCAGTTGAAAAAACACATATTTTCCACGTGTCTAAATCCACCACAATACCAGAAGTATCCATAGAATGAATATTTTACTCGGAAACTTTCACACTGACGGAGTTGTGAACATGCTTCTCAATAATATTTTTACCAGAATTATACTAACCATCAACCTTCATATTTACAATGGTAAATTTCTTCTTCAACTCAGATTTATGTTCAATATTGCTAGAACCAAAAGTGATAGACATCTTTTTGGACTCAATATTTTTATATGATTCTAATTTTTCAGTATTTATATCATTGACCCCATACATAACCTTTCAAACATTTCTCTTATATGTAACCATTAAATCTTTATTTTGAACCATTGATGGTAACTTTTTCTGATCCTTATTTGGAACATTCTTAGTAGATTATTCACTAACTTCTGTTACAAAATATTCAAACCTTGTGCTCAGCTTTTGAAAGTTTATGTTGGAAAAGTTCCAAATCATCTTATTTTTTCCTTCAGCATTACTTCCAGATGATCATTTCCATTCTTTTCTATCACAATATAATTTTTTAGATCATCAATGTCATTTTCATATTATTCTTTCTTGTCAAGAAAACATGTTTGGTCATTTGATAAAGATTTTTCATTTTCCAATATTCGGTTTTCCTTCTAAAGCCTTCTGATCTTTCTCAAACATTCCTTTAGATCTTCTTTTAGATACTGTTCAAGTTGAGTTTCTTCTTCTTCAGTACTACTGCTCTCATAATCATCATTATTCACTTTTTCAAAAAAGGAACTCTTTCTAGCTTTATCAGTTACTGATTTTTCTGATTTAGTCTCACTATATTCATCATCCTCATCTTTTTTCAAAAAGATTCTTCTTTTTTATTTGAAGAACTTTTTATCATTACCTCTACAAGAATATCAATCTTTTCATCCATATTTCTTATATGACCTTCTGTCTTCTTCATCACTATCTTCATCTTTCCCTTTTTGTGGGCAATTGGCCGCAAAGTGGCCAATAGCTCTACATTCCCAACATTTCAAAGGGTGTTTTCATTTGTATTTACCTCCTCCACTTTTAATATTTTTAGAAAACAAGGATAAAATTTCATAAATATTTTGAGATACATCATTTTCAGAGTCGGATTCACTAGCTTCTTCTTGAATATGAATGTTCTCCGACTTATCATTCTTTGCAGCCTTGAAAGACATTTCTCTATCGTCTTTTTCTTTTCCCTGCATAGTATTCTCATCTCTCATTTCATAAGTTATAAGAGTGCTATGAAAATCATCCAGAAAAAATGTTTCACTGTCTTTGTCTTCTAGTGATGAAACTTTAGCATCAAATTTTTCAGGAATAATTCTCATGATCTTTTCAACAACTATTGAATCTTCTATATTTTCACTCAATCATCTGATTGTACTAACAATATCATTGACCCTTGTAAAGATGAATCCAACAGATTTAGACTATCCCATTTTAAATTCATCATACATCCACCTCCATATTTGTAGTTTTTTCTTCTTCACTTTTATATTTCATTCATAGATTTTCTTTAGCTTATCCCATATTCCTTTAGCTGTAGAAACACCTTTAACTATCAAAAACTCACTCTCAGAAAGAGATGAGAGTAATGAATTTTTAGCTCTACCATAATTATCAAGATTCTTATTATCTATAGTTGTAAGATAAACCTTATCATCAATAAGAGGAAATCTATCTGTTGTTGTTTCAAGAACATTATACTCAAGAGACATAGGATAAAGAATCATGTTATATTTCCCGATATGAAAATTATTTCCATAAAATATCATAATCCCCTTACTACTCATGAAATTCAGATTCGACATCACAACTTCTCTTCAAAAATTCAGAAAAAAAAAATTAAGACAACCTCCCTCTGAGACCAATTGATGTTCCCAATCAGGGTCTATGTATCACTGAGAGGGGGAGGGAGTGAATCCGTGATATTTTTTTCTTTTTATGTTTCCTTCTTTGTGAAACAACCTTCACCCCATGTTAAAGAGTTTCTTCTTTGCTAAACACACACAACCACTGGAACACAATATTTACCAGGTTCACTACAAGACCAGAGTAGCTACATCCTTGGAATGGTATGAAAATAATCCAGTACCACACAATCCACTAGAAACTAATCCTTTGCTATGGAATACAATGAGTAGGATAAAACATTACACACATTTTTCACACGTAAAATAATATGCAAGTGTGTGTGCACCCTCTTAGCCCAAATAGGGAATTACAGTATTTTTGTGCTTCTTTACAATTGAACGAGTGTATTCTCTGAAGTATAAATATTCAATTTAAAAATTAGATACCGCTAAGAACTATCTTATGCACAACTGAATAAGTGAGAAGAGCATAACTTTTTTACATTTCCTTTAGGGTACCTTGCACCCAATTCGATTGGATTTTGCCTAAGAATTACCTTTTGTTGCAGAAATCATTTTTTGTGCAACATTCTTTCTTGTGCAACATTACTCTTTTTCGCATAACTTACCACTTTTTCGTGCAATTTTATTCTTTTCATGCAAACCTCTTTTTTCGCGCAACTCACTTAGCGTTTAATTTTATGCAATTCTGAGTTTGAGATATCTCTATGTGTCATGCCTTAAAATATAAGAGGGGTCAGCTCGTATTTTTAGGCATTTTTAACTCTACGTGAAAAACACTAATCCGTGCCTAAAACCCTCTTCATGCACATAATAGATTATTCACAAAACATCTTACTTCGGATAATATCTTGAGTTTTTCACGAATTTCATTCCTTTTCCATTTTTCTTTCTTCTGATCTCAGAACACCACTTCCACGCAAAATTCTGAACCACGTTTTATATTGCACGTAAAACCTATCTTTCGCGTAGCCTTATTTTTTCATGCACATTTCCCAATTTTCTGCGCACTCCATGCCATTGCCATTTTTTGATTTTATGACCTTGAATCATGCCTTGAGCACAAAATTTTAATCCATCATCAAACTTTCATGCAACATCCTTGCCTAAAACACATTTCTCCATCTACCGATTTTCATGCATAAAAATTTGGAAAACACTAGAAAATGGCACCACCATAAAATATGTTTCTGTAAGAACACCAATGTTCCTTCACGTTCCTTCACGTTCATCCATAACCATTCTTCATTATTCAACATGAACTCCACTATCATGATATGTAACCTTTGATCGAAAAACATTAGCACTGTCATATTTTCTATGGAATGTACTATAACTTCTCTATCTTCAACCAGCATATTTCCTTCCAATCAAAACTGTATATGACTAGAAGCACCATTACTCTCCCTTTCCTTAAAATGTCTTGCATCTTATGTTCTATTAACTTATGATATTTTTGAAATAAAAATCAGAAAATCATCTCCTAATTTATCACCATTCTTTGTTGTTGTAGACAATGTATCACCTTTGATACATTGTCTTTGAACTTAGGATCTGCTCAACAATCGTCTGAATTTCAAGTCCTTTACAAAGTGAATTAATTTATCTTCTTTGACAATAAAATACAACTCTATATAACAGAAAACTATTCTTACTTCCTTATCCATAAATCTTGGTCCCAACACCCATACCCTATCATTCCTGAGCCTAGTGACCCTTATCTCTCAACTTACAAAAGAATCCCATTCCATTCATTAATTTACTTGGATTATTCTTTCTATATTTTTGAAAAGGTATAAATTAATTCATTATATTCTAATTAATCACAAACTTAAAATGTTCATGGTTTTAATAAGACCTCTTCATCTCATGATTTCCATTGGATTTGTATGATCTATAGAATTACATCACTTATTTTATTTCATATAAAACTATTTCATCATATGAAATAAATTTTTTGGAGATCAGTTCCCCTTTGAGGCTTAGCCTTAACCTTTCAAATAAATGTTCAGTATTGGACATTATTTTTTCATATGTAATCCATAGAATAACTAGATAATAGTTCAAAGGTAGATTCATAATCTAAAACAGTTTCATCTTCCTTTTTATTTATGATATGTAAATTTCTCTACACCTCCATTTAATTTCTTATAATGGAAATATTTTTTGACAAATGTATCCTTAAAATCATTCCATTACATGAGTAATATTTCCTCAACCAAGTTATTATCGATTATAAACCAATATTGATCCGCATATCATTTTTGGAAATGCGTAGAAAGTGTAACCATTTCCTTTTCACCACATCCCATTTCCATAAATATCTTCTATAGGGACATAATAAGTTTTTTGTCTATATCTTGATAGTGGTCCCACAAAATTATGGAGGATTATATAACATAATGTGATCCATAATTGAAGAATAATTTGGTGGAATAGGTTACCCCATTTAGGAAAGGTTATTTTTTCATAACCAGATTATGAATCCTTAATATATAAATAATTTTAGCAGTTCCAATACATGTTTTATTTTCATCCTCCCTAGGAAAATCTCTATGATAGCCATGAGGATTGAAATCCATATTCATTATAATATCAATTTCCAAACAATTTTATATTATGGGTATGAATTTTAAATTGAAATTTATAATTCCAAATATGGTGAAACACTTATCATAAATTATTATTTATTCATTGTATATCACAGAATTATAATCTTTGTTTCATCACAGATACTTTTATTTTTAAATCAAACATAATGGTTTGTAACGAATGTGTGATTTATCATAATAATATCCCCCAGTAGTGTAAATATTGGTTCATAATGGGGTTTATTTTCTTGAACTAGGCGATGATATTGCTAAGACCAATGTGACAATGTTAGAGTTATTAACCATACATGACTCTATTTCAGAACAACTATAACATCCCAGGTAACTGTAGAATCATATTTTTTTTCATATGTATTAATATTTAGAAATTATATATTAATTTTAATTTATATGGGACTCTATGTTTGATAGCATACCCGAAACACAACAATGACTTTCTCTAAAATAATATGTGGAACACAAGACTATTTTATACTGAGAAAATAATTTATTAATATTATTATATTAAGTTGTAGTTATCGCCTAGCCAATGTGTTGGAGGGAATGAACATAACAAACAATATTATATTTATACATTTTTATCAACTGTTTTTACATTATTACAATAAATTTTATGCGCTTCATATAATAATAATAAATACAATTTTAAGAATAAAAATTTCAAATATTTTGAAAAGGTAGTTTTACCACCTATGGTTGGGGAACCATTTTTAAATAATTTTTTTTTCAATTTTATAATTTTTATATGAAAAATAAAACTTATTAATTAGAAGAGGAGTGTAAAAATTGACTTTTGATTAATTTTTTGTATTTTTCTGATAATATTTATTTTTTAATGAATAGTATATATATAGCAATTTATTTCAAAAGTTATTTTTCATCAAAAATTTTTATATAGTTAGACTATCCATTTATTTATTTTTAAATAAAAAGTATATAAATTTTTATTCATTTAATACAATTTAGTTTATTGGAGAAATTTTAATATTGAAATGAGATATAAAAGTTTATTAGAATTATTGAACATCTGTTTTACACTCACCTCTCCATATCTACGGGATTAGTGATAATCCTAATTAAGCCACATTTGTGAGTTGAATTTTTAAAAATGGGAATACATGGTTTTAATCAGTATGATTAATGTGACCTAATATTATCTAAATAAAATTTTATTAATAATAATTTCAATATTTTTCTACCATGGTTAAGGGTAAATCCTGTAATTAAAGATAAAAATAATATAATAATAATATAAAACTACTCTGACACTTCCCATAATATTATTCGATTACTTCATTTAAAAAAATACAACACTTTGGAAGAAATTGTGGCTTTTTAAACCCATTTGGGTGTGATTATTACATTTATAACATTTTATTTAATGTAAAAAAATTAATATTTCATAAACATATATCATATTACTCAGAAAATTAAAATATTGAGTTATATAAATAATATATTTGACTTAAAATAATAAATATAAAGATAAAAATATTACGTACATCATGTTATTTCATTAATAATTTTTAGGAAATAAATAATAAAATTTAATTTTCACACAATGATAATGCAATAATAGATTTATTAATGGAGGAATCAAATAAATGATATTACTAGTATTAAAATAAATATAACATGAAAAATTTGATTCCATCGAAGATTTTTATATATTAACATGACATGTTAGTGATTATTTAAAGTAGTTTATTCAAATGAATCAATTATATATTATTTTTTAAGTTGTCTTGTTATGAATAGTGTAAAAATTAACATATTTCATATTTTAAAATAAAAAAAAAATTATTAAATGATATAAAATATAAAAAATCATGATTCAGACAAATAGGTCATATAATTCTAAATATATTAGTAATTAATAATTATTTAGTAATTTTTCATGTTATGTTAATTAGTTTTTACCCTCTAATTGTAAATTACTTAATAAAATAGTAAGAGTTAAAAGGGTTAAAACAAAAATATAAGGATTAAACAAATATTCAAACATATATAATTTTCCTTTTATTGGTATATTTGGAGCCATAGTCATCCTATATTTTAACTAAACTGAATAGGATCCATTTAGAATAGAAATTAATTTATATAATTTTAATACTTTTTTTAATTCCAAGAGTGCCCCTCCCCACCCCTATAAAAGGGAACCATTCATATCTAATACTCATTGGTAAAAAAAATTACAAAAATATTATCAAAAACCTTCCTGGAGTCCCTTACCAATTTCTTTAAGCCTTTGTTTTGGCAGAACACCCTCTTTATAGGTGTTAATGTGTTAGGAAAGGTGATTGTCTCAAGGAAAGGTAATGTTTTTATTTAAATGTTTCTATTTTATTTCCTCTTCCAATACCTTAAAATATATTTCATCATTTATGAATGAATATTTCTCATATAATCAATACATATACAAGTAATTATGTTAATATAATCTCCTAAATCATTCCCCAGTTTCATAAAATGGTAAATAAACATTTCGTTTTTGTGTACGGTGGACTACCGCCTCGGGAACCGATATAGTTCATTTTACAAGACCATCTTCCCTGACTATTAATAATGATTGAATTATTGTTAATATGGGATATTAATGTCATATTTATCATTATAATAAAATAATATAACAATTCAATTCTTACACTCTATGCACCAAAAAATTATAATTTCATTCGTGTGAACTATCACCTCAACGAGGGGATTTGAATCATTTTTATTCACAAAATCACTTGTATAATTTATATAAATATATTTAAAATATTATGATGTTGTTAATAATATTATGATCATTCTTTAAAGAGAAAATAATATTTAACATATTTCCTTAATGATCAATAAAAAATGGAAACGTTACCCATGTGTGCATAAAACCAATTGTCTCCATGATTATAATGTTTTTCATTATTCATACCATAAATAAATTGTTTTATTTAAAATTTTAATTGATATATAAAAGTGATAATTATAACATTAATTTTATTCTAAAGATAATGGACTTTTGTCCACATGAAATATTTACATCATATCATGTTCATTTTCGACTGATGTACTAAATATCTACAACACGTCCAAAACAAACATAAATAATTAAATCATTGTTATAAAATTTCAAAAAGTTATATTTAATAAATAATTAACATGATAATGGTTTTTAGGTAAATATAAATTAACCTGTGTTTATTATTTAGGATTATAAAGATTATATGTGACTTTTTAGACTCATATTAAGGGACATCACCTCAATCTCCTTTTATTGAGTTATATTTTGATGTAATACACCATATTATTTTATAAGCTGTAGAATCAACTCCATTGACTTTTAATTTCATTAAAATGTTTTAAAAATGAATCATTCTATAAAAAGTGTTTTACTAAAGTAAAATAGAATTTCATTAACATATATGGTTACAATGAGTTTTAATCCATAGTGACCATTATTTGATATTTGGATTCCTCCATATGAAATAATTTTTTCAAAATTAAAATAAATAAAATTTACCATTTTAGGTATTTTTGAATTGATTTTTTTCAAAATGGATTTAATATATCAATATCATGAAATGATATCTTTATATTACAAAGTGGAAATGTTATTTTTCTATTATTCTTGTTTTATGTGTTATTATTGAGTTTTGGTTCTTGGGAATTACTTATTTATACGGGTGGTTCTGTGATAAACCAATGGCAGGTGAGCCCATTACAGTTATCGAATTAATTGAGTAATGAGATAGAGTTAAATGTTATGGTTTATCCAAAGATATTTAGGTCATATAATATGATGGGTATTCCAAATGTTACTATTATGGTTACTGCCTATGTAGTTGCGAAAGCTATCATATACATTTGATATGGATGAAACAAAAGTTAATACTATAATTTATGATATCATAAAAGTTTTTTAGGAATCTTATGATTTCATTAGGTAAGTTAAATTGATTATTTTTTTATGGTTGAAAAGTGTGTTTTTTAAATGTTTTAATGTTTTTAGAATAATAATCGACTACTTGTTTCATTATTTATTTTATATCCCTTATTGATATTTTTGTGGTCATAAAATGTTTTTGAATTTTTTTCAATAATTAATATGGATGGGAAAGAAGAAACAAGAAATAATGATTAATTATATGATAATTTTTATCAAGAAAAAGAAGTCATGTTTTATTTTTAAAGAGTTCTATTTTTTTGAAAAAAATAGATATTGTTTAGTGGTGTATACATTTTAAAATTTTTTATTATAAAATAGTTATACACTAATTTCCAAAAATATAAACCTGAAATTATCTTCATGGTGAATTCTTGATTTAACACACGATTTTGTAACTTTTAAGGTTGGGTCCTTATAGTTGATATTGAAGGTCAGTTTGAATAAATTTTGGAGTTAGGATATTCTTAATAGAATATACACAAATGATTTATACTTTATGGTATAATTGAAATGATATATCATTTGGAGATTACCTTGTTTCTTTATATTTATTATGTTTGTTCAGAATGGTTTTCCCTAGATAAAATAGAGAATTTGTGATTGGATTCCAAAAAGGGGAAGACAACCTTCAAAATCAAAAAACCAAAGAAAGTAGGAATCTAAATTGAATTGTTTATTATAGAGGTGGTATCCATAAACCGGATTATCTAGATCAACCATATATTATCATTTCGGTAGTGAAGGATTTCATAATCTAACATCCCAAATCATTCATAGGATCATCTGATGTCGTTCTAGATGAAGGGTGGATTAAATCCCATGAAAAGATTTTATATGTCATCGGGTGTTCAGACAAACGACAACTTAGTCTAATTTTTTACCATTTTGATGGTGAAGTCGATCAGTGCTGGTATATCATCAAGAATATCAGGGAAAATGGGGATATTGATTCACTTTTATATAATAATTTGAAATTTTTTTCCTGATAAATATTATCTTTAGGAAGTTTGACATTGGTTTGAAAACAATTCAGGGAATTGAGTGGAAAGATAAGGTTTTAGTGGTTGTATATGAAGAAAACTACACTCTATTGGCAAGGAACAATCTAAATTTCATTGGAGATATGGATTCTAAAATATATTTTTTACACTGAATTAATGCTAAAGTATGGAAGTGTGATACTTTCATGAGAGTTTAAAAGTTAGGAAAAAGTTTTTTGATGTGCGAAAAAGGTGTAAATAGAGTTTTAAGATGATCATATGTTCATTGAAATATAGAAGACTAAGAGGTCTAGGTGGTAGATGAGAGTGAATAGTTCATCAAAATAATCTGATAGTAAGAAAATTATGTTTACAGTTTATTAAAATTATGGTAAAAATACACTAGAGAATGCCTTTTGAATTTTAATAATTGAATTCAATGTTGTAAAATGGAACATAAGACTGAAAGAGGAACTAAAAAGATCAAGGCAGTGGTAATAAAAATAAGAAATATTTTCAATAAAATGTTTCAAATTTAATGAGATATTTCATTATGTAAATGAGTGTTGGATGATGATTCCAAATGATAGGAAACATACAAACTATAAGGAGAAAGGTTCAGTGAAATCTATTGAAACTACTTCATCATATGTTGGGCCATCAAATGAAGTGGCATCAGGTACATTGTATGTTTATTCAGATTATTCCGAGGTTTTGATTAATTCGGTCTCTATACATTTTTTTTCTATGAAATTTTCTTGTAAATTGGAAATTAAACCTTAGGAAATGAAATAGAACTTATGAAAAAACACATGTGGGAAATGTTAACGAAAAAATAAATTAAAAGAGTCTTCATGTCATTATTTGTAGAAAGTGTTTACCTTAAAACCTTTTTGTTTTGCCTCTATCTGATTTTGATGTAATTTTGGGGTTGGATTGTCTTTCTATTTACCATGGTAAGATTTGTTGTGAAGCTAAAGAATTTTCTTTTCAGAAAGAGTTTTAGTTTTTATAAAAGAATGAAGACTTACCACTAATAACAAGTCTATATGATGAGAAACTATTGAAATATGGAAATGAATTTTATCTTGAACATATTATTGAAAATAAATGAACTGTTTATATTAACTATATGCCAATGGTAAATGAGTATCTTGATATATCTATTGATGTGTTTCTTGGTTTTTACATGATTGGGATGTTGAATTTTTTATGCAGTTCCAAATGCTAATCCAATTTCAAAACCCCCTTATCGAATGGGTCAAATTGAATGTATAGAGTTAAATAATGAATAAAATGATTTATTAGATAAGGGTTTCATTCGACCTAACACATCACCATGGGGGGATATTAACTTTATTTGAGAATGATGGATCAACAATCCTTTTCATTGATTATAGGGCCCTGAATAACATCATTGTTATGAACATGTATTTTTTTCATCATATCAATGATTTGCTTGATTAGCTCTATATAGAACTGCATTTTTTGAAGGTTAAATAGAGGATGGGATACCATCAGATGAAATTAAAGGAATATGGCATTCCAAATACTATGTTTCATACTATATATAGCCATTCTGAATTTGTAGTGATGTCATTTGGGTTAAATAATCCACCATCTATATTCATGGATCTTATGTATAGAATATTCCTTGAGTTCAGGGATATGTTTTTTTTTGTTTTTTATTGATGAAATTTTGGTGTATTCTAAAAGTAAAGAGGGTCATCAATGATAACTAATTTTTTTTGGAAAACCTTAAAAATATAAATTTTATGGTAAATTATGTAAATGTGAATTATTGTTTCAATAAATTTTCTTCAATAGACAAATTGTTTTTAATGATGGAAGAACTGTTAATCTTGATAAAAGACATTTTTTATTAATGGCTAAGACAAAAAAATATAACCCAGATTAGTATTTTTTTTGGGTTTAGTAGGATATTATTAGTGGTTTGTTCAATACAATACATGGTTATCTATCCCACTCACTATGTTGAATAAGAATGTGTTATGTTCATCTAGAAAAAAGAATCTGACAATTGTTTTCAGGATTTGAAAAGACGATTAGAAAAAAAATCCAGTTCTAGAATTGCCTTATAGAAATGGTGAATTATTTATCTATAGTGATGCTTCTTTGGAGAGGACTTGGTTGTGTCCTAATAAATAATGATAAAGTAATTTCTTATTCTTAACATCGGTTGAAACTTTATCAGTTAAATTTCCCAACACATTTTTTAGATTTAGCTGATGTTTTTTTTAATTAAAATTTTGGAGTCATCATATGCATGGAATAAAATGTAAAATATTAATTAACAAAAAAAGATTTAAGTATATATTCAATAAGAAATATTTTATCATGATAAAAAGAAGATGGTTTCACCCAATCAAGGATTATGATTGCACGATTCATTACCATTCCAAAAAAAACAAATAATTTGGATGATGCTTTGACACAAAAAAATTAATGGTACATTTACCATATTACATTTGGAACATTATGCTTTGGTTAATGATTTGATGAACTTTGTCTTGGAAGATTTTGGAATAGAAAATTTTAATTTTATTAGGATTCAATGAAATAATCTCAATCATATAGAATTAATAAATTAGTGATGGAAGACAGTTGATTTTTAAAAAAGATAGAATTTGTTCAAAATTATAAGTTACCTAAATTTAACATTGATAAATATTGTGTTTTGAGATTTAGTAAGAGGTTATGTTTGCCTCATGATTAACAGTTTAAGAATGATTTTTTATGTGAAGCATATAGTTCCTATTATTCAGTTCATCTTGGATGTACTATGATAAAAAAGACCGTTGAGAGTATTACTTGTGGGATGGAATGAAATGGGGTATTTATTACTTTATAGTGAAGTGTTTCAATTTTTATTAGGTTATAGAAAAAATGAGTGCTTGAAAAGGGGATGCTTTAGCACTTTATAATACTAAAGTGGAAGTGGGAAAACATATTAATGGATTTCATAGTGGGATTACTAAAGACTTCTCTAGGCAATAATGTGATCTGTGATATTGTTTATTGATTGACTAAATCCACTCATTTTATTCCTATTCGCAACACTCAATCTCTATATCAATATACACATATTTATATAACAGAGATAATCAGATTACATGGAGGTCCTTTCTCTCCTATTTATTTTATTGTGATCATATGATCACTTATATCCTTTGAAAATTACTTCATAAGTCACTAGGAACTAAATATAATTTCAATACATCTTTTTATCATCAACTAGATGGGAAGTCATAATGAAAAATTATGACCATGGAGGATATTATACATGCTTGTTAAATAAAATAACATGGATTCTAGGATCAAAAAAATTATTTGGCTATGTTTTCTTATAATAACAGTTTTTATTCTAGTTAAAAATGTCGTTGTTTGATGGATTTTATGGAAAGAGGTGTCATACTCCAGCTTTTTGGGATGATATGAGTGAAAAGAAGGTTGTAGGGACAAGAATTGGTATAAGAGATGGGAATAAAGTTTAGTTGACTAAGATACACATGAGGATAGCTTAGAGTATAAATAAAAGGTATGAAAATAACTGAAGTAAAATTATTTCAAGGTAGGTGATCATGTATTTTCCAAACATTCTCTATGGAAAAGTGTGATTTTTTTTGGTAAGAAGGAGAATATGAGTTCAAGGATTTTTAAACCTAATTAAATCCATGAGAAAGTTAGAACTATTTCCTACAATGTCGATTTACCTCTGATTTTATAATTGGTACACAATTTTTGTCATCTTTGAATGTTGTCGAAGTATATTCTTGATCCAACTCATGTATTGAGTCCAAAAGTAGTTCAGTTTGAAGAGAATATTTCATATGAGGAACATCCAGTCAATATTTTTAATCGTAGAGTGAATGTATTGCATAATAAGGTGATTCATTAAGTTATGGTTTTGTGAAAAAACAATCTGATTGAATTGTCTACATGGTAATCTAAACATGACATGAGAGAGAAATACTCCCTAGTTGTTAAATAAATAAAATTACGAGGACACAATTTCCCAAAGAGAGATGGATGAAACATCCTAGGTAATTATAGAAATAAACTTCTTTGAATTTGTTAATATTTATGAAATATATATTAATTTTACTTTAAATGGTATTATATGAATGATAGGGTACCCAAAATTCAACTATGGGTTTCTCCAAAATCCTTTATCACACACAAGACTGAGTTATACCAAAAAATAATACATTATTAATATTATTATTTTAAGTTGTAGTTAACTCCTATCCATTGTATTGGATGGAATGAACATAAATAACTATATTTTGTTTACACATTTTTTGAAACGTTTTTTCCTTCATCCAAAAAATATTATGGGCTTAAAATATAAATAAATAAAATTTTAAGAATAAAAAGATCATATATTTTTAAAAGGTAGTTTTACCCCCTATGGATGGAGAACCATTTTAAAATAATTTTGTTTTCAATTTTATAAATTGTATATGAAACATTAATATTTTTTTTATAAGTGGAGTATCAAAATTTAATTTAGTTTAATTTTTTGTATCTTTTGATAGTATTCATTTTTTAATGAATCATTAAAAATGGAACTTTTTAATTCAAAAATTCATTTTTATCTAAATAATTTATATAGATATAGTATCATTTTAATTAGTTTTAAATTTTTATTAAATATTTTTTTTTAATTTATTCCAATTTTGGTCATTTGGGTAATTTTTATATTGACGTCAGATATAAAAACACATTGGAATTTTGAAACATCACTTATACCGACCTTCTTACCACATCTGCAAGATTAGTGTTAAAGCTAATTTAGCCAGTTTTGTGAATTAAATATTAACTAAAGGAAATACTTGGATGTAATCAGTATGAAAACTGTTATGTAATAGGATAAAAATTATTTTTCAGGATTAATAAACATTTTATTTTATTAACCACAGTTAAGGGATAAATTGGACAATTAATGGTAATAATAATATTATAATATATATATATATACCTTAACAATTTTACTAATATTATTTGATTATTTGTTTGAGAACAAGAAACTTGGTAAAAAATTGTGTCCTTTAGAAGCCACAAAGGTGTGATTATGACCTTTATAACATTATAATTAAAGTAAAAAAAAGGTACAACAAACTTGTCTCTTATTACCAAGTCAATTTTCATACTGGATCATATAAGTGATATATTCAACTATAAATAATCCTTATAAATCTAAAAATACTAACTACATCATTTTAATTTATTTATAATTTTAATGAAATTAATAGTTAAATTTTAATTGTGATGCAATGATGATGGAGTGATAGATTTGTTAAAGAAAGATTCAATTTAATGATATTAATAATATTAAAATAAATATAATTACAAATATTTACTTCCATCCACAAATTTTATTGATGAATTTTCTATGTTATAGATAGTTTAAATAATTTTTTTAATGAATCATCTTGTTATGATTTATTAAAAAGTCTTATAATGAATACTGTCCAAATTAACATAATTAATATATTAAAACATTAAATATTTTATTAAATGTTAAAATTTTAATAAATAAAAACATTTAAAAATATTTGATATATTTATAAAAATTTCATTAATGACTCATTCATTGGTCATTTGGCATGTTTTGGGATTATTTGAACTCTAAACTTGTGAATTAACTAATAAAACAGTAGGGGTTAAAAGGATTTAAAAAATAAAAGCATTAAAACAATATCCAAACATATATAATTTTCATTGAATGATTATATTTATATAAAATATCGAATGATATTCGAAATAAATCAATTTTTTCTATTTTAAAGGAAAATTAATTTCTATTAATTTAATACTTTTTATTATTCCATGAGTGTCCCTCCCCTCTCTTGTAAATGGTGAGTCATTCCTATCTAGTAATCAAAATTCAAAAAACATTTACATCATCCAAACTATTCCCAAACCCATTAATGTAATCCCCACTGCCTTATTGAAGCCTTATTTTAGGTATAACACCCTCCTTAACGGTGTTAAGGTGTTAAGAAATGTGAGCATCCAATGGAAGTGCTATGTTTTTATTTAAGGGTATATATTTTATTTTCTCTTAAACATCCTTTAAATCTATTTCACCCATTTTGAACATATAACTATACTATCATCAATATATTGAATGTTATTATGTTAATATCATCACCTAAATCCATCCCCAATTTCATCAAATGGGAAATGAACATTTCATTCATTTGTTCAGCGAACTACTCTCTCCCGAATTGATAGAGTTTGTTTTCCATAACATTCTGTCATGACCAGCCATAATGATGAAATTAATGTTCATATGTCATATTAATGACCTATTATTTTTTATAATATAATAACATATCAATTATTTTCTATCCTTCTATGAACAAAAAAAATGAAAATGTTGTTTTTGGGTACTTTAAAACTATCACCTATATAAAGTGATATGAATCATTTTTATTCACCAAATCACTGGTATGATATATATATATCAGTATATTTAAGTTATTATTAAGATGTAAATAATATTATGAGTATCCGATAAATATAAAATAATAATTACCATATTTTCATAATGATCAATTAAAAATAGAAACATTACTCAGGTTTAGGTATGACCAACAGTCTCCACGATTATAATGTTGATCATTTTTCATACCAGTAATAAAATGGTTTTATTTAAAATTATAATTGATGTATACAAGTGATTAATATCTCATTAATATTATTACAGATATGATAGACTTTTGATCACATGAACTATTGAAATCATATCAAGTTTATTCTTCGACTCAAGTAACGAGTATCGGCAAAACATACGAAATGAACTTATATAATTATCTAATTGATATAATAAGGAAAGAAGTGATATGAAATAGTTAATAAACATGAAAAATGTTCTCAAGAAATTATAAATTAACCAATATTTATTATTATATAGTATAATGATTGTAAGTGAGGATTCTGATTGAAACTAATGGAATTTTTCTCAATCTCCTTTCATTAATTCATATTTTGATGTTTTACACCACCTTATATAATAAGTGTTTAATAAACCCCATTAACATTTAATTTATTTCAATGATATTAAAAATGAACCTTTATATGTGAATAATTTTACTAAATTACAAAATGAATGTTTTTAACATATATGGAAATAACGAATTTTATGTCGTGGTGACCATTATTTTATATTTTTCATCCTCCACAAGACATAATTTTTTAAAATAAAAATAATTACCATTTTACTTTTTAGTTATTTTGTTAATGAAATTTATTTTGATAATAGATTGATTGTATAATATCTTGAAATGATATTTTGTGATTATAAAGTGGAAATTTTTTTTCATTATGATTGTTTTATGATTTATTATTCTGTTATGGATATTGGTAATTTATTAGGTATACAAGTTGTTAAATGATAAAATGAGTGTGCATGAGCCTGTGATAGAATTATGAGATATATTAAATAGATTATGTTTTATTTTTGAAAAGTGTGATTTTGTGAAAAAAAAATTATTGTGTTTAAAATAATCAGGGACTAAGGATTTCATTCCCTATTTTATATCACATATTGAAATATTTTAGCTCGTCCCATGTTTTTGAAAATTTTTCCATATTGTATAAAGATGGTTAATTGGAAAGTAAAAGTCCAATTGATTATTATGAATATTTTTATCATGAAAAAGATATCATGTTTTGTTTTAAAGTGTTTTTTTGTGAAAACAATCCATAGCAGGTAGAAGTGTCTACATTTTAATATTTTAGTTATTATGTAATATGTATGGACTAATTCTATAAAAATATAGACCTGTAATAATCCTTAATTTTAATTTTTGACTTAACTCTGGATTATGTAACTTTTAAGGTTGGGGCCTTATAACCCCATCCACTTTTAGTGTCTATATATGGATGTTTTTCGGAAAAAACACATAATATCTCCTTTACCAAAACATTCAGATGTGAATATATAATTATTTTTATGTTTTATCATATGTTTAGGTTCCAAAATCTATGTTTTACATAATGTATCTCTCAAGTATTCTACTGAACCTCCATGGATACAAACTATAGTGACCTCAACTTCGGTAACCCAAAGACAATGACTATTTTATTAAATTTCTATTGATAAAAATGTTCAAATCATGAAAGACAAATCAATTTTGTATATTTTGAGTGATAGATACATACATGATACCCATTTTATGTAAGGAATGGAAAAATAATTATAATATATTAAAAAATAAAATTAACTTCATCCTTGAAAAACAATTCAGTGGTCTTTTCATCATATCTTATTGAAAGGAAACAAAATAAGGGTGAGCACAATTTCTTAGTAAGGGTTTCCTATAGTGGAATCTATATTGAATCAATAAAAATTGTCACTATGGAATGGTAAATTACATAAAATAAATTTTATTTAAATAACATGAATATAATGATACAGTAATTCATAATTAATATGGAAAAGTAAATAACTAAAAACACATGTCGTTTAATCGATTCACTCAGTGTGAAATGCATCCAATGATAATATCATGATGAAAATATGAGGGAAAATAAGACAAAATAATTCTCAATGAAATAAATTCTTAATTATTGGAATTTTTGTCTCATTAATATTATATATATTCCATTAATACCTTTCAAAAGATTGTTTAAAATTGTGGTTTGAAAACTATTTAATTTGGCATTCTGTTTTGTCCCCGGAGACTTATTGATGCACCGAGTAGCTATCTATAACCAAGACCCACCCATATCTAAATTTATAAGTCATTCTATAAATATATTTTAACATATTTTAATAATTAACAATCTTTATTGTCATCAAATATCTGAATTTAGAAAAGGATATATATTTATCTATATTGTCCCATTCAATCAAATAACATTCAAATTAAAAACCATATTTAAAAATGGTATAAGTTATTAGAAATAATCCAATTAATCATAAAAAATTATGGATATTTTAAATAATTGTAGTTTGTAATAAAATATAGGCATAATTAATTATTTTTTTTAGAGAAATTTTAAAATCCAAAAATAAAGTGATATTATATTATAAATTTTACCACATGGTAATTTTCAAGTTAATCCGCTTGGATGAAAAAATAAAATTTAAGAATACAATTAAATGAATTTTTAATTAATAATTATATTATATGTAATAATTTTATTACATACATCATATAAATTAATTTAAGTGCATTACAATACAATATAACTCAATGAAGGGAAATTGAAAGAAAGTCCACTACTTCACACTTCATTTTGGTTGAACATGATTTAACTTCCTATGTACTTTATTTAAAGGTTCAATTACCTTAAAATAACCATATTAATATAAAAAATTTAATATATTATCATTTTCTGTAATCTTATCACCTGTTTCTTAATATTCATTCATTAATTTCATTATTTCGGGTGTTCATTGCAATGTTTTCTCATGCATGTTTCATCATAAAATTTATAATTCATGCACATATTATTTTTTATATCATCTAAATAATAATAATAAATTAATAATAATAATTTTTATACATCATTTATACTTTTAAGACCATTCATGAAATATGGATTTCAGAAATGAACTATGTCACGAACACGAAGATAGTATGTTATACATACAGATGCGTAAAATTTATATTTTTAATGATCATAATGGAATGAAGAAAATTCATATTTAATTCATATATATTTATATTAATATTTTATATATAATATTAATTATTTAAATATTAATATATTTTTAATCCATGTGACATGGTGGTTAAAAGAGAGTCACATTGCTCCGTGAATGAGGTAGTCCACATTTACTTGAATGATGTTATCAATTTTTCATTTAAGAAAAATAATGATATATATTATATTATCACAATGATAAATATTTCACAAGTATCATAATTATTTAAAGTATATCTCATATATTCATTAACCTTTTCTTTATCACCATCCATGCATAATTTTAGTGAAAGATGAAAAAAAATGATCCGTAAGGTGGTAGTCAGTCGTACACATGAGCGACGTTATCGTATCCCATATGGAATGTCAAATAAAACATATATTTTATATAATGAATTGATTTTTTTAATTATATTTTATATATAATATATATACATTTTATCAATCTTCTTTTCCAATTATGAGAGGTGGTAATGGAAAATGAATGGCATCGATTTGCGATGCGGTAGTCCAACAAACACACCAATGATAATTTAATAACCCGATTTATAGAAGTATGGATATTTATAGGAAATGACCATAATATTATAAAATCTCATTATATTTATAATTTTTATTTTATTATTTCAAAAAGAATTTAAAAACAATTAAAATACCTTCGAGAAGTGATAAAATAAGAACACTTCTTGAATAATGTTACCTCTTCTTTGGGTAACCTCCAGAGCATTCCAAAAAAGTGAATTCTTAGTGGAGTTTTTTTGAAAAGATTAAGTATTATATGAATATGGAATAGACTTTAATATTTTTTTTGTTAATTACATGTCTACACCAAATTGTTGAGATGGTGTGAAGAATATATGATTGGGTTTGGCCTTTTTTAATTGAGGTGAGTGGAAGACTTGTAATTGTTTGAAAGAAAAAGGTGGAACCTTGTTCTTCACATGAAAAAATGTTTCAAAATTGTCTATTTTAGGTAATTAGACATTATATGGTCTTAATAGTTTAATAAAATATATTTTAGACAAATATTTATGTCATTTTTTCTTTTATTGGTTTTACTTTATCCATTGATAAATCCATTTATACCTCTATTGTTGTAAATAATTTTTACTATACTTAACATTAATTAAGGTAAAAACTTTTTTCCCATATTACATAATAAAAAATTTTCTTATTCAAAATATGGAATCCATTTTTATAAATTACATTCATATCAGTTGGAAGATTTAATTTAAAATTAATATCATACATGTGACGATAAAGCATGATTTCAAATAGAAAGAGTTCAAGAGTTTACAATGTTTTTATATCAAATATCAATAAGAAAATGATTCCAATTACATGAATTGGGTTAATATATATTTTATTAAAATATATTTAATTTAATACCAACTTTAAATATAATTTAACTTTATCATAATTTTAAATGAAATTGCAGTTTTTAATTAAAATTGGTTATTTTAAGTATTCATCAAAATATAAACAAGTTAAGAAAAAAATACAAAAATTTACCTTAAAATAATTTTGAAATTATTATTTTAAAATTCATGTTCATTTTTTTAAATAATATTTTAAAAAATATTTATGTTAATTTTATGTTATGTACATGAAGTACAATTGAACCATCTTTTAGAAAAATGTAAATTTTATCAAGAAACTATTATTTTTCTTCCAACTGATTCTTATTTTTATTTATAATAAATTGAAAAAGATATTATATTTTTAATATATATAAATATTTCATAATTTATTTATTCATATTAATACATTCTAATTTAATGGTTGTGTTATACTGGCCATATTTGAATAATATTTCTAGTGTATAGTGTTTCGTTTAAACCTCATACTATGTGCACCACAAGCTATCAAAAAATTGAATATATTATTAATAAAAAATATAGTAAATTATAATGGCGTTACAATGTAAATAGTTTCTAAAAAATAATTTCAATATTTTCTTAGGGTGAATTTATAATATTTTTATAAAACTATTTTTAGTGAATTGTGAAAAATAATGACATTTGTTGAAATTATCGTTTATTATCATGTAAACGTTTGATTAATTATTTTATTTTTTATTAATATAAACTAAGTCTCATTTAATTATTAATTATATAATTACAGACATAGTAATTATCATTATAATGTTTTAACATGTTATTTTTTTGGATTAATAAATCATTTTATAAAATGTTTTTCACAAAATATTTCTTTATTTTAATATATTAATTTACTCAATTTTCATTAATGGGATTAATGAAAATTTTAGATTTTATAATCTATATACATTTATTTTTTTCCTTTTATTTTTTAAGGCATGGAATTCAGGTAAATTTTCTTTTACACGAAACAATTTATTCTTTAAAAATGGAGTTTTTTGTGGTTCTTGTCCCTAAATAAAACTGAAATATATGATATATTGAAATATAATATTTTAAAATGGATTCCATATTTAGATTAATAAAATTTATATAATTTAATAGGTAAAAATAATTTTTAGTCATAGTCAATTTTAGAAATAGAAAAATTCTATTACCATTGTTAATGATAAAACAGTTTATCTGTGGTAAGGGTGGGGGATTAATCCTCGAGATACATATTGTATTTCCAAAAAAACCTAAAAAATTATTATTTGATGGATATATTTAAAATATATATTATACAATCTTCAAATACGCAGTCATTTGATGATAATTTTCCTAGAATGTGACATTATATTATTGAAATATTTTAAGAAATTTCATGTGCCTTCCACCCCATGAATTAAAGTGGGAAGATAATCTCCTCCCTTATTTACAACATTCGAGAATTATAAATTAAAATATACATACTCTATAAAAATACTAATATCCCTAAATTCAACCTAGATATTTATATTTCTCCAAAGATCAATCCTTATTGATTTAAGGTGTATTCCAATTGAGGAATCTCAAAGAAGAGGTCCATATCTTATCTAAGCTCATTGAATTTTATTTATTCCTCTTTGTCCTATAATTTTTTTAACAATAAACTATGGTTAATATAGTATAACATATATATATATATATGGAATTATTGTGATGGAAACCCCATTTACCACTTCTTCTAAGTCCAATGAATGAAGAAATTATCGCTTGTGTGTATGTGTGGACTACTGCATCCACATGGTGATATTAGTAATTCCTCACAACCATCATTAATTTTGGGTTATTATTATATATTTATTTTTAATATGTGATTTCTATTTTATAATAATTATTTTAGAAGGATGAATTAATATTTACACTTCTTTTTTCCAAAAATCAAAAATTGAAATGTCTCTCGTGCGTATGTAAAGACAATTATCTCTACATAGTGATGAAATTAATTTCTCCTGAATGATTTATATAGATATTTAAAAATATTTATATAATTAATATATATGTTATTTATATCATTTTTCAATATATATATATGAATGAGCCATTATTAATGTGCAAGGACCATATCCACTAAACTAAAACATATTTGAAGAATGAATAAGTTAACAGTGGAAATAGTGATGATAATGAAAGATTTGAAACAAATAGATAACATGATTTAATATGTAAACCATGTATGTTATTTTGGGTATGACTATATTTTTAGTATTTAAGTATAATAAATTTAAATTTATTATATTGGAGGATTTGTAACTTACAAATAAATACATGCTTGCAACAATTGTTTTTTGAAATAATGTAATTTTTTTATGAATGATTATGAGTAAATTTTAGATGAATGTTTTTGTAAACTATATATAAAATTTATTATGTATTTTATTAACCTTTTTTATTGTTATATATTTCATTTTATCCTTTAATTTTTCTATTATTATTTACTATGAATTATGAAATAATTTTTTTAAGGAAGGTTGAATGTGTTTCTCTCTTCTATTTGTAATCTATAATTCCATGTCCATAATTTTTCTTAAATTTATCCTATTTTTATTAATATTCAAAAAATAATTATTAAATAACTTTTTACCCATTTTTTACATTACCTAATAAGTTTTTATGGAAAATTCATATGATTTACTATGGAATGTACTAAGGTATTTTTATTAGAATTGTGAAAAGAATTATTATTCTAACATACAGTGTATGAATGAGTTCATCTGCTATCATAAATACTCATTTATATGAAAAATAAATTATAAATATCCATGTTTTTTCATATATAATGTTTTCCTTAATAAATATGAAAATTTAAGAATAACAATAATTGATTCCATATAAAAAGGTTGTTTCTCCTAGAAAAATGTTCTTGTAATATTTCAAAAGAATTTTTATCTATAAAATAATATTTTGATGTTTATTTTGATTTAAGGGTGATATAATTCAATGTGTCCTTTATTTTTATTTCATTGGATGATTTATTTGGATTATAGTGAAATTATTTTGAAACTCATATCCTTTTAATAGTGTATGATATGATAATTTGATGAATATTATAGGATCTTAGGGAACACACCTTTATAGTTTTTATTTATTTATGTGTGGGGAAATAAATTTTATATCCCTCTGATACACTAGTTATTAATGATATATCATAAGATGATAAATACAGTAACAGGTAGTGATCCAAAATAATTATGGTACATAGTACAATAATCTATTATTGGGAGCGACCCTTAACTATTGAATTTATGGAATGTGGAGTCAACCCACCAACTATGATAGTCTTGGTGTTGAGATTTGACTAAGGAAAATTTATTCAATTCTCTCGTGAATTCGAAAATCATTTTTATTATGATTATGATATGTTTTCACAGATATTTTTTTTATTTAGGGTTCTAAATTATTATTTCTTATATCACTAGTCAGAAAAATTTTATTCAATGTTTTAGGATGAAAAATATTTTAATTATTCGGTATAATGAATATAATTAACGATAGTATTCTCATAACCTTATTCTTATCCTTTTATCATACATGTTCATTGAGTGATATCTAGTATTTTTATCCTTTATAAGTTTGTAAGCTCACTATTATCATATTTTCATTCATTTTTTTTATAAATTATAGTTTTAAGTGTGATATATTTAAGAAGGTTTCTTAATGTGAAGAATATATTCTGAAATGATATAAATATTTTATGTACCATATTTTTACATATATATATTTCCAAAAAAACCCTAAACCTCTATGGGTATCAGGACGGTATTAATTTATAATTCATTAAATATTTATCGAAAATTATGTAATTTTTTTATATGAGATTTATAGATTAATATAATTGTGTTATATTTTGATGCATTTAATATTGTTCTAGGATGTTTCCATATATATGCTAATAATGTGGTGGTTTATGAATCTAGAAAATTAAAATTCTAGAAGAGTAACTACCTGACACATGACATCATGATTACCCTGATAAAAAATTCCCTTAAATGATGGTGTAATTTCCTATTTGGTGAATAGTTAGTTTTCTTATCTATTAAAAAATTTTAATCTATATTTTCTATTAAAATCATCTAAACCACAGTTAGAGTTGACGGGTAGAAAACATTTAGGCTTTAAATTTTCTTCATTTCTATAATCTTTCTATGGGTAATGTCATCACTATTGCTTTAACTAGAATACATATGCCATTGGTAGTGAGGGAATGTTTTTAGTAGTGGAATCTTATGAGGATCATAGAAGATCTACACTAATATATGATAGAGGATATAGATTTTATATTTCAATGTAATATTCAACTGAAACGAATTAATATTCATATTATCTCATGAGAAGTGTAAAATTATAGTGAGTTACATCACATTAATGGAACTATATATATGGGGATACCACTTGTTTGGGTAATCATTCATCAGGAGGCTATATATTTTTTCATAAGTAGGCCAATGGACCTATTATATATAAGGATTGAATTATAATAATACTTCCAACTTTCTCATTGGGTTATCTATACCAATGTAAATGATATACACTATGACATGAATCTTCGATATGAGTTTTATTTGAATAACACATAAATATAATATATTTTCTGTCTCTATTATTAATATATCAAAATATTAAGGATGAGTATCCAAGAACATCAGTCTTCTTCGATACCTTCCTATCAAGAAATGGAAATGTGTAGAGATATTCATCATTTTCATTATTGTAATTCCTCCTACCCTTTAGTGATGTAATCATTTTTTCATATTATTCAATAAAGTGAAAAAATCTATACACCTAATACCATTAAAGGAATATATTTAGTTTGTGGATTTTGGAAATATGTACATACATAAGTTTATAAGGATATATGGTGTACCGTATTCCATAATATATGATAGGTATCGAAATTTAACATCTTATTTTTTGAAAGCACTCTTTGGTAGATTTTTGATGATTTTAAAATGATTACATATTTCCAACCCTCTATAATAGAAAATGTATTGAGATAAAATAATATTTTATAAGACATTAATTAAGAAAGTATTATAATATTTGTCTCTTAATCAGATAGCCCTTAAGAAAATCCATGTTTTCCCATTTTAATTGTTACAATATTTTTATCTAGATGGACACATTTGAATCTCTATTTGGTTTGAAAAGCTTCTCACCATTATGTTGTTCTACGGTAGATGAAACAACTCATGGGGGACCCATCCTACACTATGAGACAACCAAAAATGTTGATGAGATCCAACGACACCAGGAAGATGACTAGATTTACCCAAATTCTTATCTTGCCTTCCAATGTCATCATTTTTAATATTTCTAGGATCTTAATTTTTCATCAATAAATCATACCATTTGGAAAAATAGGGGTTGAAAATGTAATGGATTAATTCCCAAAGGATCATGAGAGATTTTGAGATTCTTGAATAGATTTGTATGGTCTCTTATGATGTGTAATTTATTCCACATTTTTTATTATACATAATGTCATTTTTGTATCCCTACTAAATTGGTATTAACCAAATACTTAAATTACACTCAATTAATAATTCTTTGAGTTGAAGATGGATTCCACTGTCATAGGAAATACAATAGGATAATTATCTAGTAGTTAATTACATTTTGAGGGATGCCCATTAATTTTTTTCATTAATTTGGGAAGCATGTTGATGACTATCATGGGGTTTGGGAATGAGAATATCTTTTAAGGGATCAATGAACAATTTTATTCTATGTTAATTCAGAAGGTTGTATTTCATGGTGTAAAAAGTGATATCATTGGAAAAATTATCACACCCATGATATATTGTTTGGAACTGAATAAAGTATTTATTATATATTATTCATAAATTATTTATATGGGTTATTCTTCTCAATAACCATATATTTTTTTAAAATTATGTGTATCGCATGATTGGTGCACTGGTAAGACTAACAATGTGGAAACTATAAAAAACCTGTAGTTTAAAATTATAAGTGATTTTCATAGTTTTCACATGGTTTTCATAATGATGAAACCAATCCGTGAAACTACCCCTGTGAAACTGATTACACCCACTTGGTTAGTGCATGGTTTGGAAAACTATCTATCTAGACCTTGTTCCCATCCTTGAAAATTAAAAAATGAATATTACCAATCTACCAGAACACAAAAAATTCCCTAATCATTCATTCCCCCTCACAACTCTTGTTAGGTCCTCTAGGCTAGATACCATGAGGGGGGTGAATCAGGGAATGAAAGATTAAAATAAATGCCCCTTTTGATCTTGTTTTACTGTTAGAAAAAAACCCTCTTCTCTCTCTTTCCCGTAGTAGTGTTTGAATAAACATCAAAGCATGCACATGAAACATCAATATTTACATGGTTCACCCTCACTGGGCTACGTCCAAAGAGCATACACAGATAGTGTGTCAATGTACTAATTCTACTATAAGTGCACCACTGTTTATAAGTTCGAAGCAGAATCACTGTCCATCCTGGTTTACAACCACTCACAATTTGATAACTCACTACGCTCTTAATATAAGTGAGATCACTTCTTCTACAAAAGATTCACTAACTATTTATATACATGTAGGTCTCTTCATTACCTCTAATGAATTCAACCTCCATTGTATGTAGATGCTCTGTTTAAGTACAAATTTTATCCACTGATGAATACCCCTTCACCCCTGACCACTGGGCACCAACCTTTGGGAAGTACCTTTGCAAATCACCATACTTCGTGAAGCTCCTAATATAACGAAGCATAAGCAAGCCTTCGCAAAGATCCTACCTTTTCGCGAAGCCCACACCTTCGCATAGATTAGCTGTCATAGAGCTCATGTTTTCGAAGAGCGACTTCTTTCACGAAGCTCACTGATCCAACGCGGAACACACAATGTTCGCGGTGCTAAATTAGCCGATGCGCTTTTGCGAAGCACACTACTTTCACGAACCACCTTCTCAATTTGAGAGCTATGAATGTTTCTTTGGAAAACTCTATGCTTCTCTTGATGGGGTCGATGCTAATTTATATGTGATTCCACCGACCCTCGAACCATCCGTGCGATTTAAGCACCACATCATCTCAAATCACGAAACTCCGAAATTTCTGCCAAAATTCTATCAAAATAGAGAAGCACTATAGAAATTTTATGATCTCAGAGCTCAACGTAATCACGGAGCGTTCCATAAATTACTTCGTGCCACAACTGCAAAGCTCCCTTGCATTTCCCTTCAACCCTTCGGTTCACAAAACTCGTCATAATCGCGAAGAACACTTCCCACATTCTTCTTATCTTTCATTCCTTTGTCATGGTTCTTTATCAACATGGATTGTTAAAAACATCTCTGGAATTCGACAATTTACCTTGGAAACCTGTATTCTCAACAAACACAAGCAACCCAAAAAATCTGCAAGGATACGTTTAGGGATTTCTTCCCAAGAATTCTCAGTACCTATCAAATAAGAAAACCTATACCCTTCTTGTATTGTTAATTTTTGTGTCTTCATCTTTGGATCTTCATGGGAATCATTATGTGTGTCCCACCCCCCTCATCTTTTTTTCAGTTAATTCTTCCCTCTATTAATGTTTTATCTCATCCCCATAGACATATCATCCTTGGGATTGTTCTTCATTAGCTGAAACATTATGAAATTCAATGTTAGGGCTTCATATTATTGACGAAGGGCCATACACTATCATTTGATCTAGATTCACATAGTTGTGAAGTCATTTTAACTAGTTAATTTTGAAAGTTGTATATTATCTATAATTTACAGAAAAAATTTATGGGTGGATTTTAAAATTAAATATATAAAATTCAATTTTTTCAAATTTTTTCATAAATGAATATTTGATTGATTAAATATACTAAAACATATTCTTAATGATAGATCCAATGTGTGGGTTAAATTCTCATTGTCTCTTAATTTTATGATTGTTTATAATATTTTGATGAAATTATAAAATTGGGATGATTGTATTTATTTTTTAAACCGTAAGGGACCCCTGGGTACTTGGGTATTAAATAATAAATAGGGTGATGTTCCATCCCTACAAGATAGGTATGATATTCTAACTATTAACAAAAAGTGATATTGATTTACATTGGATAGTGAATTTATATAGAGATTCCTTTATATTCTTAAATAAGTTATTTATTAGGTGACCCCATATTTAGTGACTATTAGGGGTAATCCTATGTCCTAGGATTTATCATAATATTTAATTTCTAAATTAGTCATTATATTCATTTTATAAAAGAATTTTTTCATGCTAGATTTTTTTAATTCATAATTCTTTTAAAAACAACTGTTTATATGATTATATGAACACAAAAATGATATATTTTCCATGGATGAAATATATATGGAATGGCTAGTGGGATCCTATTCGGTATGAAATTCTCACTCCCCATTGATTGAAAATAATTTTTTCCATTTTTTAAGGCCGATTTATTTGTTTCTAGTACCCAAACATACAACCACAACACATACATCAGACAACTCATCCCAACCCAGAATTACACATCATAACAACCATACTGATCCCTTCATCCCATGCACGAGTCATCTACTCCCATAGCCGATTCCCATTCAAGAGGCCTCCAAAATATTTAACTTTGAACCCGACTCCTAAGCTGATCTAGTATGGGCTGCTCTTGGGATTCCTTTTTACCATGCTACCCTTTTTAAAGACAAAGTCACCTCGCTATTCCTCTTAGAGGAAGATTGAGTCCGCAAAAACTGTGGAAGATATGAGTAATCTTTCTATGGTCTTCTTCTTGGTGTAGCAGGAAAGAACCCTTCAATTGTAGCCATCTTCTGATTCCCACTTTGAAGAACATCACTGAATGAATGATTGACTGGGCCAATCACTTTTTATTTCCCTCCCTCAGAACTCTCCCTTCCTATACCCACTCTATCCCCCATAACAGAGTCAGGACTCCCAGTGTTGTTCCCCGACCTCTAGTTTGGAGAGTTACTCTCCATCAGAGGTATACGCCCCTCCTAAGTAGTAACTCTTTCCACAACCATGGAATGAGTCTGCTTCCCAAAATATTCAACATGTAGACCCTCGATCCTCTGATCTGTGCTTTCCACGAAAGGATATCTCCTTATCACAATATGGTTGTCTTCCATAGTCATGGTGACTGGATCCTACCCCCTGCATACAACCTGTTGATCCTCCCCAACCACCTTACTAACTGTAGATGGTTCATGCCCTATACCATCATCCTGCTAACCCTCCAAGACCTCCGCACCACCACCCATCCTGCAAAAACATCCTCCTCTAGTCCTGCGGCCAACATATCATCAGAAATCCCTTCAAATCTATTACTCAAAGAAGGAAAAGGCTTATCGAAAGGATCCAGACCTTTAGAATCCCTATCACTGGCAATGATAACCACCTTCGCAATGTTAGAGTCCATTCATTCCCCAATCTGTTCTATACCCAAACTCACCATGAAACTAGTAGGTTTTTCTATGTCCTCCCTTAACCTATGGAGAAACATAGAAACCTTCTGATTAGCCAGAAGCTCCTTAATAGAAGAAGCCCCAAGATCCTGTTCTTTCTCAAAAGAAACCTTACGAGACCCACCTGTATTGGCATCCATAACCGAACCAAACACATATGAGACCCTTCCTCTGACAACAGGCTCTGCCTTTCTTAGATCCAGACCCACCTTCACTCCGACCTCTGAAGCTTTGCTCCTAGACTCATCCTCATTATTCACAGAAGAAGATTTACCCTTATGATGAACCTCCATCAGCTGTGAAGAGATTCCACTTCGGCATACCTCAACCGAGTGTCCCAATCTCTTACAAGAACCATAAAACACAGTCCAATTATCATAGACAACCCTATTTTTGCATCAGCATTCTATTCCTATAGCGATCAAAAAAAATCAAAAGGAATGCGAGACACATCCATTTCAACAGACACCCTGGGGTTCACCAGATGGAAAACCACCTCGGTACGACTATCAGAACAGAGATATCGACCTACCATATTTCCCAACATGCGAATAATCGAAGGGTTTTTAAACAGCAAAGGATGTCTAGGGAAACTTACCCAAACCAAAATGGAAGTAGATTCACGATTCATATGAAGGTCAAAGGTCCAACGTAATAGCAGGAAACAAGATCCATTGAAGTATCGAGGATCCCTCGACCAAGATTGGATGAGATCTGCCTCTAATTCAAACTTAATCATGGTTTGTTTTATGTCAAGCAAGACAACCACTGCTCATTCATGAAGATCCCAAGATCCGAAGACAAATCGGTCGAAGTCATCGACCGAAGGCCTCCGGTGCTTGAACCGAGCCACTAGGGTGAGATTTAACAAGGATATGGATTCCGTAAACTCAGATGAGGCGATATGAAGGTTCAGAAATCTGTCAGCAAGATTTGGAACTTTAGGATTTATTGAGGCTTTTAGAAAAGGTGGGAGAAACTCTGGGTTTGAGAAATACCGAAAGGACCTTGCTCTCCCATGTGACAACGATTCCCCCTACCCCACCAAGGGGGAAGGATTCGGCATAGAGGTTGCCGTAGTCACTAGAATGGAGGTAGCATCGATGTTTTGAGGAGCTGGCCAGCCTTCTAATACTCCTCACACCCCATTTGAATGAACGTGTTTCTAGATACATTTTTTAGCTAAGACACGAATGGAAAAGGTTCCACCTCGACAAATTAGGAATTTACTATCATCTTATGTTTGGTTGTTGTGGTGACATGGTCGGATGATTCCCTCGTGTCACACATTAATGGGTAAAAATCAATTATGATAATTTATTTCATTATCCGCAAAACGATCACCTATCACCTATTTAGCTACCATATATCTGCATTCTTCATTTTTTGAGTTATGATATAATTTTTTTATTTTTTTAGTGGGGGTATTTTTTCTTATTTTTTTATTCAATGTGATTCAAAAAAGAAAGTATTATTTTTAATTGTGCGTATAACTCACCAATGTATTGGGAGGTCATGATGGGTATTCGATTGGGACCCTTGAGATATTTTATTCATTATTTTAATCCATTAGAAAGAGAATATTCCTTAATTCCAATTAAATGATTTTTATCCCAAGGGTTTGGGGAATTCCCTTTGATCCTTGTTAATTATCCATTCAGGTTCCTTGAAAAGAAGAAAGACATATCAGTTTAGGACAATTTTGATATGTTTGAAAACATCAATTAACTAAAAGACAGTCATTACATAAACATGTTTAACCAAATTGAGATGAGCATCAACTAATTGGCCATGTTGTGGATGATCCAATATTGATGATGGATGAGATACTCGAGAATAAAATCAATTTAAATATTTAAAGGAAAAGATAAACCGTGTGTAGAACACAACCAATAATATATATCCATGTGGACATAACCCATTCATAGGAATAGAATATGGTTAAGAGAATTATTAAATAATATCAATGTTGTTCGAATCATCTATTTTAACTATTTCCTTAAATGGAATAGTTTTTTTCATATTTTTGGTTTGATATCATTCATTTTTAATTATTTTTATTCCACTAGGAACATTGTGACCTCACATCGGGTGGGGGTGGAAGAATCAACGTGAGTGGATTTTTTTTAATTTATACCTTTCACTCTCTCTATTTATTCACCAACTAAGTAAATCAATCCCAATATATTTTATGACATTCATTTTTTGTAATTAAAATGTCAAAAAGAAAATAATAAACAGGGAATACCTAGATTTATTAACGATATTCACCACTATTGTGTATTATTATGTCCCTATTGTATAGTTGTTATCCCATAACAACACAACACACTTTTTCTTATCAATATGAAACTTTGGAATGGTTAGATCATTATTCTAGAACTCCAAGAACCAATAATTCTCAAGAATAGAACTATATAACTTTTTTTATATTATTGAACAACCCAATACATCCCCTATAAATACAATATTGGACTGGATATGATTTAATAATGATCAATAGGAAATCCAAAAATAATTCTAAACTGAACGAGATATGATTTTTTCGTTTTTAGAAATATCAAGGGCTACCATAAATGTACAAATATAAGGGAATTTTATAGTTCGGACCTCATGATATTGAGATATTTTTGTTTGGGATTATTAATTTTTATTAATGGTTATGAAGTTCAGAATTAGTGACACAAGTTTCCCTCTCTTATCGCCTTCTTATTATCTAAACTACAAAACAATATATCAAATTAATTAAGATTTTCACTATTCTTACACCCATAAAATAAGCATGACAACTAAAACATCATGCATTTTTCATCATAAATGTCACGACCCTTCCTCAGGGCCCGTGCCGTGACTACCCCAAGCCCGCCTTCAATAGGCCAGGGGCTGGCGACTAGCACCAAGGAGTAAATCCCGATAAAAAGGGAAGGCATTGCCTTTGTAAATTATACAAACACCACAGAGCAAGCAAGCAGTAGAAGTAAACAATAAGAAAAAAACGAGTTCAACAGTAAGTGAGGAAAAGTAAGTGGGCCAGTATACAAACCCAAACTGAAAGTAAAGTACAACTGGAAGGGAAAACAGCAACTGAAAAGTAAAGCTGCAACGCCGAGCTGTCCACTGGAAATCCCACCTGATGGGTGGGTACAGATAGCCTCCACTTCTCCTCGGGTCCAGTCGACCACTCCGAGTACGTCCCGCCCTGTGCTCCACCTCCAGGTACCGTCTTTCTCCGCAAGACTCAACCACGATCAGCATTGTCCATCGTCTGCAACCAACACAACATAGTGCAGTCATAGCCCATGCAGGGGTGAGTATAATCTACTCAGTAGGGACCCCAAGACCCCCGAAGGTCTCCCAGAATCCACAAAGGATAATCCACAAAGGAAATATACAATCAAAAAGTAACATTCGACACTGCTTAGGTATATGCCCATACATATACCTAAGTCATCAATTCTCATTCGGCTCCAACATCCGAACCCAAGTACAACCCAGTCCACACAGGAAAGCAAAACGTAAATCCACATAGGATAGCTCAACACAATCCACATAGGAAAGAAAAACATGATTCACCTCACACAGGTATACTTCTTTGTATGATGACAAAGATGACCATATATTGCCACAGATTCATCTAAGACGTCAGAACCACAAAGGATCGATAGGTACTAACCCCCGCAATGACCCACAAAGGATCTGACCCACAAAGGATCGATAAGTAACTAACCCCCGCAATGACCCACAAAGGATCTGACCCACAAAGGATCGATAGGTAACTAAACCCTGCAAAGACCCACACAGGATCAGACCCACAAAGGATCTGTAGGCGCTGGCCCACACAGGACCGCTGAGCGTTGACCCACACATGATCGGACCCACACAGGATTGGTAGCACTGACCCACAAAAGATCACTGAGTGCTAAAGTCGTCTTCGAATCCACTGAGGATCTCTGCACAGTCGTCGTCAAATCCACTGAGGATCTCTCCACAGTCGTCGTCGAATCCACTAAGGATCATTGCACAGTCGTCGTCGTTGTCGAATCCACTGAGGATCTCTGCACAGTCGTCGTCGAATCCACTGAGGATCTCTGCACAGTCGTCGTCGTCGTCGCAGCCACCTCTAGGGTTCCCGCACACAACAAGCTCGTTCAGGAGGGTCCGCTAAACGAGCCGAGAGGCTGATACATAAACTGACACATAGTCTAGAGTTGATGTATCCAAAAGTTCTGTATCTTCAACAGGAACTCAATGTCGCAGACGGCGCGTCAATCGGACGCCTGGTCTGAGAGTTATTGGCTTTTTCGTTCCAGGGCCCCAGTTGGTTTTTAAGGCAAAACCAACCCAACCATACTCCACCTGTGTCCAAACCTTGGTCAGAGTAAGCCAAAAGATCCGTCTCACTTAGAGGAATCCAAAAAAGTCGACGGCATGTCAATCGAACGTCCGGAGCTCAAGATATGGGCGTTTCCGCTCCGAGGGCCCGGTTGGTTTCAGGTACGAACCAACCCGGCTGAACCCAATGTATTCCGAAACCTTGAGTGTGATATATCAAAACGACCATCTCGATCCAAGGATCGTATCACCACTGAAATCGCGTCGTTCGGAGGCCCGTAGCTCATGTTATGAGCAAAGGACCAAAAAGTCCGAAAACGGGGGGTCTGGGCCCGGACCGACCCGGCCGCCCCCCCTGGGTCGGCCCGAACCGGGTCAACCCGACCCGGGTCCGGGTCCAACCGGGCCGCCAGGTGTCGGCTCGGCCGGTTACGGCCAAGCGGCGCGGGGGGGCGTTCTGCCCCCGCGTGAGAGTACCGCGGCCCAGCGTGGGGCCGCCCTTGCCAATGGACGCGGCAGCCGGCCGCCGCCGCGGCTGAAGCCGCCGCGGCACGGCGTGCACCGACGGTTTGCTCTGCAGACCACCAGATGAGTTCCGGTGGTCAGAAATCCTTGTTGTCTTTTCCAAAAGTCTTCCCGGGGTTCTTCCTTCACTGTGAGGACCCCGCGAGGCCCGTGCGGCCTACTGTGTTGACGTCCTCCATTTTGCACACCAAGAACGAAAGGGGGCAGTGGGTTCGGACTTGTTCGTGAGTCCGCACCCACCGCATTAGCAGTTTTAAAAGTCTTAACAATTTTAATCAAACACCGTAGGTATAAATCATAAAGATTTAATGAATTGAAACCCCTACCTCTTAGTTGTCATCGAACGAGAGTTCTTCGTGGAATTGACCGTTGCGGAAGAAGAGGATCGTCACATCGCGGAAGGGCGTCGCGTCGTCGCGGTATACGACATCGTGTCGACGATCTACGAGGGTTAAAGAAAACACATAGATTTAATTTCACGAATTAAATCCATGTTAAGGATAAAAATCCACAAAGTAAATTTAAAATATTTGTAATCCCCTACCTCAAACGGTGTTGATCGAAGATTGTCTCGGGGAAGGATTATCGCAGAAGAACGTCGCAGGAGGAGAATCGTCGGCATCGTGGTACACGGCATCGTGTCGTCGATCTCCGAAGGTTCTATGTTCTTCGTCTCCTTTTGTCGAAGTTCAGCGTTCTTCGCATTCTTCGCGTTCTTCACGTTCTTCACGTTCTTCGCATTCTTCGCGAAGGAGGATGAAGATCTCAAGCCTTGGAGTATTCTCCAAACCCTCTCAATGAGGAATCCTCAAGAAGACATGTGTTGGTCTTATTTTATTACATGCCAACAATTTGAAAAACAAATTAAGTAACGAACCATTAATTCGGTGAATTAATGGTAACATCTTAACTGTCTAATTAATAGGAGCGTTAAAAGTTTTAGAAAACTCCCCAGTTGACTTTCATTAAAGAGGAGTTTTCGCAGGTGCGTTACTTAGGGGAAAAGAAATGGTGGGGCTCATGCGGGCCCCACCTCACAAATATCCTACCAAGAGGGTAGGATATTTTTGATTGCACCCTATCCGCTTCAACTTAGCTCAAGTGGCTTTAAGTGGCTTTTAAGTGGCTTTAAGTGAAATAAAAATAAAGTTGTCACACCACTTTATTTTATTTCTTATCTTAACCTCAAAAATTAAAAACCACACTCGAGAAAACTCAACTCAGGAAAAGGAGTTTCTAAGAAATTACCGGCGCTGCGATTCCTTCGGTTCCCTCGGAATTCGATTCCGAGCACCGGTTCAAAAGTTAGAAAACCCCGCTCATTCGTTCACTGAACGTACCTGATCCAAACTTCGGAAAATGATTCTGGGCACACCTGGCCTCAGAATCACGTGCCGTTAGAAACTACGTTCGTGTAAAATTCCAAATAAAATTAAGGAAAAAAAATTTCCTTGAAATTTACGTGTGTTTACATCACTCCCACCTCAGGGCTTTACAACCCCATAAAGATACATCATAAACTAGGGAAACAAATGTGGGTACTGAGCACGCATCTTAGCCTCCCACTACCAAGTGCTCTCCTAGAGGTTCCCGTGCTTCCATCTGATCCGCACTAGAGGAATCGACCATCCACGTAGGACCCACTCCTGTCGATCCTCGATCTCCACCGAGACCTCCGCAAAATTCGTCCCATCATCATCGTCCAGCTCCCTATTGTCAATGATGTGTGTCGGGTCATGCACATATCTCCCCAGCTGGGACACGTGGAATACGTCGTGTACCCGGTGCAACTGAGGTGGTAGAGCCAGGCGATAAGCCACCTCGCCAATCATGCTGAGGACCTGGAAGGGTCCGATGAAGCGTGGAGACAACATGACGCCTCAGCCAAATCTCCGTAAACCACGTTTTGGTGAGACACGTAAGAAGACGTGGTCGCCATCCTCAAACTCTAGTGTCCTCTGCCTCCTGACATCATAAGACTTCTGTCGACTCTGAGCTGTCCTCATCCGCTCCTGGATGATCTGGACCTTCTCTATCGTGCCCCGGACCATCTCTGGTTCCACTAGTGCTGACTCCCCAGGGTCTATCCAGCATAAAGGAGATCTGCAAGGTCGGTCATTAACGCCTCGTACGGTGCCATCCCGACGGTGGAGTGTAATCTGTTGTTGTACGCAAACTCCACCAAGGGTAGGTGGTCCTCCCAGCTGCGACCAAAGTCGAGGACACATGCGCGGAGCATGTCCTAGAGAGTCTGAATGGTCCTCTCCGTCTGACCATCTGTCTGAGGGTGAAAGGTGGTTCTCAGATGTAGCTGCGTCCCTAACACCTCCTGCAACCCCTTCCAAAGCCGGGAAGTAAAGCAAGCATCTCGATCAGAGACGATAGATGATGGAACACCATTAAGCCGTACAATCTCCTAAACGTAGAGACGTCCCAAGATCTCCCCTGAGCCCTGCTCTCTGGAGGGTAAGAAGTGAGCCGACTTGGTGAGTTGGTCGACAATCACCCAAATGGTGTCATGACCTCTGGAAGTGTGTGGAAGTCCAGTCACGAAGTCCATAGATATCCCGTCCTACTTCCACTTTGGGACCTACAAGGGATATACCAAGCCTGTTGGTACCTGATGCTCTGCCTTCACCTGCAGGCAAGTGAGGCATTGAGAAATGAACTCTGCCACGACCTTCTTCATGCCCGGCCACTAGTGCTGTCGTCTGAGGTCCTGGTACATCTTCTCCACTCCAGGATGTACTGCCTAAGGAGAAGTGTGAAACTCTCTCAGCACCTCCTCCCGTAAAGAAACTGGTACCAAGGTACGTCCTCTGAAAAGGACGTCGTGCTCTGCTATAAAGGAGAAACCATCAGGTGCCTGTCCTGAGGATATCTGTGCACACCGCGTCTCACTATCAGCGTCCCCACGCTGTGCCTCTCTGACCCACTACAGTAGTGGAGGGGTGACTGTGAGACACTGAAGGAAAGCTGCTCCATCTCTATCCGCGAAGGATATCTGCAAGGCGGCAAGCTGCTATGTCACCTCCTCAAGTAATTGAATGCTCGTCCTCCTACTGAGAGCATCAGCTATCACGTTCCTCTTCCCATGAGTATAGATTATCTCAAAGTCATAGTCCTGGAGGAACTCAAGCCAACGTCATTGTCTCAGTCTCAGGTCCTTCTGAGAAAAGATGTACCTGAGACTCTGATGGTCAGAAAATACTGTAAAGTGCTCGTCCATCAGATAGTGTCGCCATGTCTTTAGAGCGAAGACCACTGCTTCTAACTCCAGGTAATGGGTAGCGTAGTTCTAATCATGCGTCCTCAACTAACGTGATCCATAGGCGTTCACTGCCCGCTCTTGTATCAGGACATATCCGAGTCCGGTCCCTGATGCATCGTAGTAGACTACGTACCCGACTCCCTCCTCTTGAAGCCTTAAGATATGGGCGCTGGTCAATCTCTGTCTCAGCTCCTGGAAGCTCTGCTGACATCTGTCTGACCACACAAAGGGTTTCCCCTTCTTCGTAAGAGCTAAGAGTGGTGCCACAACTCTGGAGATGTCTGGCACAAATCACTGGTAGTATCCACCTAGTCCCAAGAAACTCTGCACCTCTGTCATGCTCTTGGGTGGGTCCCAAGCTAGAACTGCTTCGATCTTCACAGGATCCACCGCAACTCCCACCTCAGAGATGACGTGTCCCAAGAAGTGGACCTCACGTATCCAGAATTGACACTTCGAGATCTTTCCATAAATCTGGTGCTCTCGGAGTGTGTCTAGCACAACCCGTAAGTGGTAGGCGTGCTCCTCCTCAGTCGTCGAGTAAATCAAAATGTCGTCTATGAAGACCATGACAAATCGATCAAGGTATAGCTGAAAGATCCTGTTCATGAGGCCCATGAACACCGCTGGAGCATTGGTTACACCGAATGGCATAACCAAGAACTCATAGTGGCCATACCGACATCTAAAGGCAATCTTCTGCACGTCCTAATCCCGAAATATTGAGATGATCGAAGAGGTCATCAATCCTCGATAGCTTATACTTGTTCCTCACTGTCACCTGGTTCAGGAGACGATAGTTGACACAAAGTTTCAAGATCTTGTCCGCCTTCTTGGCGAACAATATCCGGGAAGCCCAGGGTGAAACACTGGGTCGGATGAATCCCTTGCCTGCAAGTCCTCCTACTGTACTCGCAGCTCTCGAAGCTCATCAGGGGCCATCCGATACGCTGGAGTCGATATCGGGGCTGTCCCGGGGTAAAAGTCAATATAAAAGTCTACCTCTCTGTGAGGAGGGAGTCCGGGAACATCGTCGGTAAAGACGTCTGCATACTGATCCACCACTGCAGCAAAACTAGGAATCCGCACGTCAACTGCTCCTAAGGATGAGGCTAGCCAACTGATGAGTGATGGGTTGTCCTCTCCTCTACGAGAATCCATCCTATGCTGCAAAGGCTCCCTTCTCGCCAGTGAAGGTGAACCTGCATCCGTCGATGCGTACACATCACACCTTGCACCTAATATAGTCAATATGATAATGGACTGTAGATAACCAATCCATGCCCAAGATGACGTCATAAGGCCTCGACACCGCTACAAGAAGATCCCAGCCGAAACTCTCGCCTCCTAGAGTAAGCTCACACTACCGGCACCAGTGCGTAATCGTCGAGTCTGCTCCCGTAGGAGTCTCTAGCCGTAAGGATCGAGCCAACAGCTCTGTCGGAATCTCAAAGCTTCGAACAAGGGAAGCATCTATGAAAGAGTGACTCACTCCTGTGTCTATAAGAACTGCAGCAAGGGTAGAATAGACACAGATAGTACCTCGAATCATCTCGGGTGTGCCGTGGTCCTAGGCCTCTACTGCTCGGAGCTATGCCTATCTCTGCCCGCCAGCTCCCTGTAGTCGGGGTGGACCTCCTGGTGGTGGTGGTGGTAGAGCCTCAAAGTGTTTCCCACCACCTACTGCTTGGCCATCTCCTCTTCCTCGTCTGCCTTCTCCCTGAGGACGGCCACGTTCGACCCTCTGCCTCTGCCTGGGTGGCCCCTCAACCGTCTTCTGCTCCTCGGTACGGTGGGTCGGGCAGTCACGAGCCATGTGACCCTGCCAGCCGCATGTGTAGCACTGCCTACCTCTCGAAAGACTGGCTCCGCGCTGTGTGCCCCGCACTGCTGAGCCAGTGTCCTGAGGTCGTCTGCGTGAGGTTCTGGTCTTCCTGGACCCATGATTCATCTGTCGAGTGCATGCCGCAGAAGAATCTGCTATGTGCCGCCTCGCTGTAGGTCTCGCTGCTGATGTAGACTCAGCAAGAAATCTCTCGATGAAAAGGGCTCTCTCCAGTACTCCTGCCTAAGTTGGAATACTGAGGGAGATCAGCAATGCCCTGATCTCATGTCTCAATCCCTACTCAAAGGTCCAGGCCCGGATGAATGGGTCCTGTACCATGTCTGTCGATTAGTACGAGATATCGGTGAATCTCGCCGAGTACTGGGCGACCGTCATGCTACCCTGCCACAGCTGAAGAAGCTCCTAGATGCGTACCACACGAAGGGTGGCTGGGACGAACTCTGAGCGGAAGAGGCTCTCAAATTCCGTCCAGAGAAGAGATGCCTCATCGTGCACCTGGAGCATCAAGCTCCACCATCGGCCCACTGCCACGTGCAGTAGTCTCGCTGCGAGGATCACCATGAGGTCTGCTGGTGTCCTCACTAACTGGAAAACTCGTAAAACTGCCTCCAGCCAGTCCTCGGCTGCCTAGGGGTCCGTCTCCCCACGGAACCTAGGTGGTCGTTGGCGCTGGAACTCATGCAGTGCACTAAGGTGACGTGAATCGTCAGCGGCTGGGGCTGGAAGCATCGGTGGCTCGGCGGGTAGAGGTACCACCAGTGCCTCAGCTGTCAAAAGGCCCTGTACCGAGCCATCGTCGCTCGGCGGGCTGTCCTCACTCTCAACTCTCAGAACCCTAGCTGGCTGCCGTCGTGGGGCCATCCTGAAAAAGGAAACAGATGTTCCAGGGTCAGAACAGTTTACCTGGTGAGCTGACACAAAGTAATCACAAAGAAAAATTCAAACACACACATGCAATCAATGTTTTCGTGCATTCAGTCAGAAATCAGAAGTCGGGGTCCTGGTGTATGGATACGTCGGCTGCCGCACCAACACTGGACTCCCTGGACTGATAACCACACCCAATACACTAAACACTATTTCTTCACATAGAAAAAAATCAGTGTCCTGAGTTCTGCGGTAGAACCGAACTCCTCTGATAACAATTTGTCACGACCCATCCTCGGGGCCCGTGCCGTGACTACCCCAAGCCCGCCTTCCGTAGGTCAGGGGCTGGCGACTAGCACAAAGGCGTAAATCCCGGTAAAAAGGGAAGGCGTTTCCTTTGTAAAGTAAACAAACACTACAGAGCAAGCAAGCAGTAGAAGTAAACACTAAGAAAAAACTGAGTACAACAGTATGTACGAAAAATTTTGTGGGCCAGTATACAAACCCAAACTGAAAGTAAAGTACAACTGGAAGGGAAAAAACAACTGAAAAGTAAAACCGCAAAGCTGATCTGTCCACTGGAAATCCCACTTGATGGGTGGTTATAGATATCCTCCACTGCTCCTCGGGTCCAGCTGACCGCTCCGAGTAAGTCCCGCCCAGTGGTCCACCTCCAGGTACTGTCCTGCTCCGCAAGCCTCAACCACGATCAGCGCTGTCCGTCGTCTGCAACCAACACAACGTAGTGTGGGCATAGCCCATGCAGGGGTGAGTATAAGATACACAGTAGGGACCCCGAGACCCCCGAATGTCTCCAAGAATCCCTAAAGGATAATCCAAAAAGGAAAGATACAATCACGAAGTAACATTCGACACTGGTTAGGTATATTCCCATACATATACCTAAGTCATCAATTCTCGTTCGGCTCCAACATCCGAACCCAAGTACAACCCAGTCCACACAGGAAAGCAAAACGTAAATCCACATAGGATAGCTCAACACAATCCACATAGGAAAGCAAAACTGGATTCAGCTCACACAGGTATGCTTCTTTGTATGACGATAATGATGACCAGATATTGCCACTGATTCTTCTAAGCCATCGGACCCACAAATGATCGATAGGTACTAACCCCCGCAATGACCCACACAGGATCTGACCCACAAAGGATCGATAGGTAACTAATCTCCGCAATGACCCACAAAGGATCGATAGATATCTAACCCCCACAATGACCCACACATGATCGGACCCACACAGGATCTGTAGGCGCTGGCCCACACAGGACCGCTGAGCGCTGACCCACACAGGATCGGACCCACACAGGATCGGTAGCACTGACCCACAAAGGATCGTGGAGTGATGTAGTCATCGTCGAATCCACTGAGGATCTCTGCACAGTCGTCGTCGAATCCACTGAGGATCTCTGCAGATTCGTCGTCGAATCCACTGATGATCTCTACACAGTCATCGTCTTCGTCGAATCCACTGAGGATCTCTGCACAGTCGTCGTCGTCGTCGTCGCAGCCAGCTCTAGGGTTCCCGCACACAGCAAGCTCGTTTGGGAGGGTCCGCTCCACGAGCCGAGAGGCTGATACATCAACTGACACATAGTCCAGAGTTGATGTATCCAAAAGTTCCGTATCGTCAACAGGAACTCAACGTCGCAGACGGCGCGTCAATCAGACGCCCAGTCTGAGAGTTATTGGCTTTTTCGTTCTAGGGGCCCGGTTGGGTATTAAGGCAAAACCAAACCGACCGTACTCCACCTGCGTCCAAACCTCAGGCGGAGTAAGACAAAAGATCTGTCTCACTTAGAGGAATCCAACAAAGTCGACGACACGTCAATCGGACGTCCGGAGCTCAAGATATGGGTGTTTCCGCTCCGAGGGCCCGGTTGGTTTCGTGTACGAACCAACCCGACTGAACCCAAAGTATTCCTAAAACTTGAGTGTGATATACCAAAATTACTGTCTCGATCCAAGGATCGCATCACCGCTTACGACGCGTCATTCGGAGGCCCGTAGCTCAAGTTATGAGCAAAAGACCGAAAAGGTCCGAAAACAGGGGGTCTGGGCCCGGACCAACCCGGCCCAACCCCCCTAGGTCGGCCCGAACCGGGTCAACCCGACTCAGGTCCGGGCCCGACCCGGCCGGCGCGGCCCAGCCCAGCCCGGGTGGCCCGGCTCGGCCTGGGCGCGACCAGAACCGGCCGGTGCGGGTGCGGCCCGGCCGCTAGGGGTCAGCTCGGCCAGTTACGGCAGAGCGGCGCGGGGGGCGTGCTGCCCCCGCGTGAGAGTACCACGGCCCCGCGTGGGGCCGCCCTTGCCAGCGGATGCGGCTGCCGGCTGCGTCCCGTCTCTCGTCAGACCAGCACGGTCGCGGGTCTGCCGGTCGTCGCCGCGGCTTCAGCCGCGGCGGTTCTCCTCGGCGGCGCGCCGGGCGCCGCCGCCTTCCGCCGTCGGCACCACCGTGCCGGCGCGGCACGCCGACGATTTTCTCTGTGGACCACTGGATGAGTTCCGGTGCTCTGAAATCCTTTCCGTCTTCGGAAAAAGTCTTCTCGGGGTTCGTCCTTCACTGCGAGGACCCGACGAGGCCCGTACGGCCTACTGTGTCGACTACCGCCATTTCGCACACCAAAAACGAAAGGGGGCGGCGGGTTCGGACTTGTTCGTGAGTCCTCACCCACCGCGTTAGCAGTTTTAAAAGTCTCAACAATTTTAATCAAATGTCGTAGGTATAAATCACAAAGATTTAAAGAATTAAAACCCCTACCTCATAGTTGTCGTCGAACGAGAGTTCTTCGAAGAATTGATCGTCGCAGATGAAGAGGATCGTCGCGTCGCAGATGGGCGTCACATCGTCGTGGTATACGGCGTTGCGTCGATGATCTCCGAGGGTTAAAGAAAAAACATAGATTTAATTTCACGAATTAAATCCATTTTAAGGATACAAATACACAAAGGAAATTTAAATGATCTGTAATCCCCTACCTCAAACGGTGTTGATCGAAGATTGTCACGGGGAAGGATCATCGCAGAGGAACGTCGCGGGAGTAGAATCGTCGGCATCGCGGTACACGGCGTCGCATCGTCGATCTCCGAAGGTTCGGCATTCTTCGTCGCCTTTCGTCGAAGGCCTGCATTCTTTGCGTTCTTCGCGTTCTTCGCGAAGGAGGATAAAGATCTCAAGCCTTGGAGTCTTCTCCAAATCATCTGAAGAGCAATCCTCAAGAAGACACGCGTTGGTCTTATTTTATTACATGCCAACAATTTGAAAAACAAATTAAGTAACGAACTATTAATTCGGTGAATTAATGGTAACGTCTTAACTGTCCAATTAATAGGAGCGTTAAGAGTTTTAGAAAACGCCCTAGTGGACTTTCATTAAAGAGGAGTTTTCGCGAGTGCGTTACTTAGGGGAAAAGAAACGGTGGGGCTCGTGCGGGCCCCACCTCACAAATATCCTACCAAGAGGGTAGGATATTTTGGATTACACCCTATCCGCTTCAAATTAGCTCAAGTGGCTTTAAGTGGCTTTAAGTGAAATAAAAATAAAGTTGTCGCACCACTTTATTTTATTTCTTAACTTAACCCCCAAAATTAAAAACCAAACATGAGCAAACGCAACTCCGAAAAGGGCGTTTCTAAGCAATTACCAGCGCTGCGATTCCATCAGTTCCCTCGGAATTCGATTCCGAGCACCGGTTCAAAAGTTAGAAAATCCCGCTCGTTCGTTCACTGAACGTACCCGAGCCAAACTTTGAAAAATGATTCTGGGCACACCGGGCCTCGGAATCACGTGCCGTCAGAATCTGTGTTCGTGTAAAATTCCAAAGAAAATTAATAAAAAAAAATTCCTTGAAATTTACAGGTCTTTACAATAAAAATCACATAAACACATTATTTATATATTATTTTATCCAAATATCAACAATATATTGTTTTTATAGATAATAAATGAATATTAGTCAATATGATCATGTCAATCCTCTATAATTCTAAATGTTTAATCACATTTAAACTGATCTCAAGAAATATTTCAATAGGACATATATTTAATTCCCCATGTGATACCAAATATTACCACAACATTCTCTTTTCCCAATAGGTAGATTATATTGTTACCATTTTTCTGAAAACATGGAGATAAAATGTGATGGTGTGAAATGAATTTTCATGAAAAAACATATATTGATTTATTCATTGTTTCATCATGGAATATTCTGTCCTTGAATTACATATTCTATAATCTCATTCTAGTGATGTTCCAAACATTCATGAAATGATACTATGGAATTAAGACACACAAATACATTATATTCACCATTAACCTTGACATGACCTTCTCCCCCTTGTTTGAATACAACTCAAATTCCATTAAAGATAATACATATTTTAGACCCATAGGTAGCTTCATGTAATGACCTTATTCTTCATGTTTCATAGCCATCTAATTTTCTCCATTATCCATTATTGAAACCAGTTGATTGAATCAAAAAATACTCAAAAAAGAATCTAGAAATTTAATACATGAAAAAAAACATAGTATCATTATAATTAAACCTATATAATTCTTAATGCTTTCAAAAAATGAAAATTATTTTGTAAATAATAATTTACTTATCATAGGGGAAAACTCAACAATTTACCAAATGTTTACTAGAAGGACCAGATGTATCACCTTGAATAATATTGCATGTCCCCAAATATATTACATATTCATGAATCAACCCAATCATAACATATATACATAATTCATCCTTCTACATTTTTTTATAATAAATCACATTATAAAAAACCCAAAATCATAATGATTATGTATCTTTTGAGAGTAGATACAAAACCAAATTATTTTTAAAAAAAATTTCCACATCACCCAAAATATTCTTCAACCCTAATTAAATTTTTAGTATAACATAAATAATACTCCTTAGCATGACATAGGGAACTGGAAATATCATGAACTGGGAGTTTAATGGATTAGTAAAGGGTTAATAGAAGATATATCAATCGAAAGTAATATATTAAGAAAAGATGGCTTTATGGGATATGTATCATAATAAAAATACATGTAGATAACATTACCATGCCATACCCAATAATAAATTGATTATAAATCAGGAATCATTATATTATGTTTCACAGTTAAAATTAGACATGAGCCATAGGAAAATAGAAACACAGTAAATTATCATAACCCATTAGAACATAATAGAGGGATATTACATTGAAAAAATGTGTCATAGTAATAATCCATGAAAATATAACACCTTTCATGGTAACAAGAAATAAATTTATATAATATTAGACTAGGATAATAACTAACCAATAACATAGTGTTCTATAACTAACCACTTGTGTCGCATACCATTTCATAGATGGGATAACCAGAAGTTTCCCACACTTGTTTGTTAAGATATGAAACATTAAAAAATGTTTTATACGACAATATTCAACCCATATATCACATCCAATTAAACCATTCCGATGTTTTCAACATGAACATTACACAATTCATAATCCCATCATAGTATAATTGACATGTGATAAATTTATGGGTTTTATCGAATTTTATGAAAATCTTGATCTAAAGACATCCAAAGAATGAATGAATATGATTTTAATATAAAAAATTATTACTGAAGTATAAGAACTAATAATGGATATTGACATAGATGAAAAATATTATATGTTAATCTGAATAATATTTTGAAAAATTCAAGAAAATACCAATTAAATTTTAATAACAATAGTTTTAAATTAAAATATAATATTAAATATTGAAAATGAAAATAACATTTCAAAACAATGAAAATATATAATGGATGATTTTTAATGAAATCCAAATAATAAAACATATTAATTGATCATTTAGAAAGTGTTAAAATTACACTCGTAAAAAAAATATAACAAAATAAAATGATAAATAGATGCCATGTGAATAAATTTTTAAAAATATATTAATTTCAAATATTTGTGAATAAATTAAAAGTCAATATTAAATTACCAGAAGAAAGTATAGATATATAGATAATAAAATATATAACAAAATACAACTAATATATATATAGAGAGGAATGATTCCGGACCAAAATTATGATATAATTTGGCTCAATTTACATAAAACCCTTCCATTGAGTTGTGAAAAAATGAGAGGTAACATTATAAGAAGAAACCTAAAAACAAAATAAAACTAAAAGAGACTAAAATAAAAAGATATTTAAAGATAAAAAATAAATATAATCTATAAATTTGAATTAAAAAAAATAAGAAACTCACTTCAAATTGATATTTGAAAGGAATCCCATGCCTTGGAACTTATCTTTGTCAGACATGCTCTAAATCAATTTATAATAAATTCTAATTTATTAGTCGTATGTGTTTAAACCATATTCATATAAATTATTCTCAAAACCTTTTATTTAATTTTCCACATTAAAAATCTAAATAATTTAAAGTTTTAAAAAGGATATTTTGGTGTTAACAATTATTTTCCCCTTATTTCTTCAATTTCGAGGTTTCAATCATTGACCCATGTTTCTAGGTTCATTATCCATAGAATGTTTTTAAAGTTTTGTAATATTTTTTAATATATTTATGGAGTCCCATTGTAATTTCTTGGATATTATTTTCTTAGAATGCATAAAATTCTTTTTTTGTGATTATTTAATTTAAAACATATTTAAATTAATTGGTGAATATATTTTTTCATATTAAAATACTAAAAATGTGAAACAATATTTATTTTATCATTTTATAATAATTTTACAAGTATTTAGATTTTGTTTTTCTTTCATGATTTAAATATTACATCATCATTATTTTTGGTGTTAAAGCATACCAAGTTAAGAAAACATTATAGATATTGAATGAGTAAGAACGAGTTATTGTTTTAGCACCCCCAGATGACATTAACACTAAGTGGGTGGGGTTGAATCTATTTTCTTCATTTATGCATTAATTTTATTTTAAATTCACCTGTATAAGATTTTACATTTTAATTATTTACATAATATTATCTAACATCATCACCTCATCTATAGTAGTAATAATAGATAGAAAATTAGAAAATATTTCCACTATTCTATATAAAATGTTAATAATTATCTTGTAGGTTAGTTACCCCAGTATGTAATATCTTATAATGACACAACTATATATAATAGTAGTTTAAAATAAAAAACCAAACTTAGTCCTCTAATAACTATTTTGACACAATATTAAAAAATGTCCTCATCGATGAATGTTTAGAAACCCTAAGTGGAATATCTAATTCAGTAACATATTTAGAACTTCAATCAGAAAACCCTTCAAATTTGTGATAATAATAGAATTATTTCATTATTATTTAGGGATTTATCTTCATCTTGTTGATAAATATGTTCATTCAAATGTAAATATGATCTAATTTTCATTTGTATGACACCCTCAAGAGCTTCCCGAGACAAAAAATGTTGAACAACACTTCTTGTTTTGAATCTCTCACTTTATCATAAATGATTTGAATTATCATATTCATTTTGATTAATCCTATAGTAATTCTTATTTTTCAAATGATTTCCTGGATTTGTACACACTTCATTCTCTATGATATTGATTTATTTGGTTTTCTAAAATTAATCTCATGGCTCAAAACCTCTTTAATTTATTAATTTCTTTATATCCAAAATAGTAATATCTTAAATATTATTAATATTTGGGTTTCATTAAATCATGGAAACTTCCTCAATCCCTATTAGGTTAGGCCTTCCAATTAAAATATTAAATTTAAGTCACATTTAAATTCAAAATTGAAATATAATTTAAAATTCTCCTCTATGTATTCCTTTTAAATCTATATATTAATGAGGTGGTTTATTTCATTTATTCTCCAAGAAATCGATATGTTTAAATCATTCGATGTATCCATGTCTGTAGAACAATAATATGAAAACTACTTCTATAATGTTGACCCTTATATTAATTTTCCAACAACTGTAATGACATAAAATACATGAATATCATATTGAATCATGGTCAATGTAAATGATCATTTTGTTTTAATTAATGATGATATATTCATTAATTTATAAGAAATTAAATATAGAAACTCAAACTACCTAAAAATATTATATAGTTTTTCAAATATACCATTACAAGACCATTATATATTTCAGGTTAACCATCAACATGTACATACTACCTTTATGAAGTTGTATCAAATAACAAATAACCCTACCTTTTCAATTATATTTCAAAGTGGGCATTTATATATGTCACAAATTACAATTATAGTGCTCAATTTATTTATACGTGTTAATTAACATTAATAAAAATAAATTTTATAAGGATTTAGAAACACTGTATGTATGTAAATTTACCTTATTAGTCTATCAAATTTAATATGAATATTTAAAATTATTTATTAATTCCACAAAATATTCATTTGATAAGCTTAAATTTCGATGAATTATTTTACTAGAAGATCACATGGAAGAACTATATAATGTAGTATAATAAATGTACTTCTCAATTTTCACACTTCCAACTCACTATCCAGAATATCTTATGAGAATTCTACGATATTACGCATCGGTGAAATATGATCAGTGATGATAAAATCTATTATGTAATGGATAAATACTATTGTATTTTTCTAGATACTTTCACAACATTTGAATATTATACTCAGATAAATTTCATACCCATTTTACTCACTTCAAATACACATTTTACATCTCAAACACACTTGAAAAATGATATAGAAAGCATTCCATTACACAAACTAAAATTTAACTAATTAATTAATTTGATAATAATCTCTAAAAAATCGCTAATTACATCAAATATAGGTTTACATATATATAATAAATATAATTAATCCAACGTAAACTTCCTTCACCCCATTAAGATTTTAGTTTTAATATCAATACAAATTCCTCTAGTGAATAACTGTGATTATATTCCTCTAACATATTAATGACATACAAGAGGAAAATGTTGGGGGATTTTCATTTCATATACTACTTTTGAATTCATTTGATTCAACCTATTTTTGGAACTAATTAATATTTTTTTTCACTTAAAAAAGTTTTCTACCAAATTATTTAAATGGAACAAGTGGTTTTATTTGAAAAAAAATGTACATATGAGATATCTGTTAGTTTTAAAATGTTTATAAAATAATTCTAATTGATGTTTTCTGTAAATAAAAGAAAATTTTTGATACATTTTTCAAAATATAATTTGTGTCTCTACATATATATATTTACTAAGAATGATTTATTTCTATCCCATAACTCAAAAAATACATTATAATTTTTAGGGGAAAAGTATACAACTCATGTTTTATGTTATCTTATCAAAAACCAATAGTCCCCATATTTAAAAATTATTTGATATATAAAAAAAAAGTTTGAATATGTGATTATATATCATTATTCTCAAGATTTAATAGGTCTCTCTCGAGATATCATATTCAATGATGTTTTAAATTTTTATATCTCCAAATAATATTTTTATCCCCTATAAGGGATCAAATCACTTTTCCTTCGCCATGGTTGTTTGGATATATGATGACGGGAAATATAATTTCTACATATATTGTAAATAATAAATCAAAATCCATTAATTATATTCAGGTAAGAACAAATGAAGAAGAATAATTATTCATATGAAGGGTCCTTTTAATTCAATATTAGTAACTATGTGGATAAGTTTTTCATCTAATCCTTGGATCAATTTCCCTTCTTCTGATCTAATATTAGGAAGTGATTTTTAACTTTTTACCAACCTTAAATGATCTCTAACTAATAATTCTCCACAAACAATCATTATTTTTGAGGAAGTACTCTTTTTTAATGATAAAGGAAACTTAATTACCATTTTCTTGCATCATCCATTTAACACTCTCATCATTGTATGGTAGGATGTTCATATAATTCCTCATCTGAAGACATTTTTCCTCAATAATGAAATATATTCCATTTCATAATCATGTCACTACTTGTTAATGATTCTAAATGAAATCCCAGATCATAATTTTTTGAAAATATCTCATGAATACCCACTTCATCACGTGTAACCACTTTTATTCATTTTTCTTTACAATCCATCTCTTATTTCTTCCCACTCTTGGACGTCTCTAGAATGTAAATAAAAATATATAAGAATTATTTTCACCAATAACATGTATTATTTAATGAAATAAAATTATATATATCATCCTCATTATGTTTTTGAATTTATATACTTTTCACAACCTATGGAATATCTCAAGGTAGTCTTGGAATACATTCCATAAACTTATAACATTCTAATCCACATCATGCAAACAATTCATCTATGAATTAAAAAAAATTAGATATATTTTTTGAAGATCTAGTTTGTACATGCTTCTAATGTGCTTTTTTACCTTGGTTTATCCTGATCATACCCTTGGTTATTTCCCCTTCCATGGAAAAAAAATATTTTACTAGCATAATAATTACTTATGTCAATTCCTTCCACATCAATAGTATAGACCCTAAAACATTGACTATGTAGATATATTCATTATCATTCCAGTATTATATTATTTTTTCTTTCTACAATATAAAATTATTTATCCTATATTTAGTGAACTTTTGGGCTTATTTATTCCTTCCATTGGTGTTTAATATTTATTCTAATATCGATTCATAGTCAAACACATCATTGATGTATTTTTGAAACATGTACTGTTAGACATATCAAAAGGTTCTACTTTAGTAGTCATTTAGACACCACAACTACAAACTCTAGATACTAGGTAGGATCTATAGTAATTAATATCATCTTCTATAAATTTTTAGACAAATAAGTTATAATTATAACTTTAGTGACTAGTATGAAAACCAAATGAAAAACTCATTCATTTTTTTATCAAAGGATGGAAGAAACCCCTTTTTACTTATGGTATCTTCTCATTTACAATGAAAATAATTTTCCTATATGAGAAAATTGGTTCTTGGTTGCCCATATACAATGCCATATAGATATTTATCCACCATTAATGATGAAAAACACTAGTCATACTAAAAATATATACAGATTATGAAAGATCTTAATGTTATTATTACATTTGAATACTAAGCCAAATATTCATATACTTTAAAATAGATATCATATTCTAATATGTTTTAACCCTTTTTGATATAGATGTGTATTGATATGTCAAATTATTCATAAGGGTTAACAACTGGAATCATCATCATAAATTTTTTATTCATAATACTAATTTCATGAATATTTTCTAATAATAATTTTGTAAATATATATATTCCATTATAACATGGAAAATTACTAAATATCTGATAGGTGTGATTTTATCGTTCAAATATGGAAGGTATTTCAAATTTATATTAAACCTTAAAATCTCATTTACAATACATAGTAATATATCCCTTTTTAAATATCCACATTACATGAGTTGATTCCATATTTTATTCTCCATGAAATTTTCTACCTTAAATAACTTATAAAATTATTCTGTAGTCATTTTTTGGGTAACATGCATCACGATCCATGATTTCATTCAAATAAATTCAATATGTCTTATAATAATTTTATGAAACACACTAACATTTTCCAACACTAAAAAATAATTTCAATTTGTGCCTTCACTCCCGCACACTAATTTATAATTACATTAAAGATCAACAAAATAATAATCTCTTATTAAATAAAACGTGTATTAACACATTGACAATGAATACAATTCATTCAATCGAAACATAGATCCACCAATTTGGATTTTATTTTCAGTATCACTACACACTTCCCATGAAAATATGTTTACATCTCTTTATACAACTTTTGATCAATAAATATGATGAAAATTTGTTATGGATTCTCATGTTATATACTAAATTTGAAACCATTTTCTTTTATCTTCTTTCATTCATGATAAAAAATATATTTGACATGTGATATGTATGATACCACATGATTTCATAATCAAATAGACTTGTAGTCAAAGTAATATAATTCGATTAGTGAAAATTCATCGTAAAAAAATGTGTTTATAACCAAGGTTATCTATGGAATCAAAAAAATAGTGAATATTTGATACCATTATCAAAATTTCATCAAGGGGATTCCCATACATATTTTTTATAAATAAATTATTATAAGTACACATTTCAATAAATTTATCATATTGGTCAATTTAAAATCATAAAAATGTACTAATTCTAATATTATCATCAACCCAAACCCTTATTTAAAAATATTGTATTTAATATAAAATAATGTTTTTAGATACTATTGTATACAAATATTCATTAGATTTTATCAGGAAATATTGAAATTCAAAATGTACACATATTAGGAATATTTATCGAACCACCTCATAATTGTGTCCCTGTAAAGGGATAAATTCATTTATCTATATTCATATATGTTAGGATTTACCAAAAATAAAAAATATCTTATAATCCATAGTTTTAAATTCACATCACTAACTTCAATTATTTTCATGTTAGAACAAACAAAAAAATAATGGGGAACAAGGAAGGGTATTTTATATAATTATAAGTAACACATATTTAGAGATTTTATCCTAAACCATGTATATGTTTTCATTATTATGATTAAAAATTGATATGTTTATCTAATATATTTTTTAACCTTTAATAAATTTAAAAGAATTCTTCTCCGTGAAATATTTCTATTTTCAAGGAATTATTATTTTCTTCGTAGATCATGTAAAAAACATTTCATTTTCCTTAATTCATATTTATTATTCTATATTAATTTTTTCTATTATTATCATAAAATCATTATTCCATGACCAACATTTCCACATCACTCACAAATATGATTTTTTGTATTCATATCACCACTTATTGATGATTACTATGTAATTTTTTATACACAAATTCTCATTAATTCCTTATTCATTATTTATAACAAAAAATTTACTTTATCAATATCATCAAAGAATTAATTATCCATTTTATAGACTATATCATACTAGTTTATGTGGGTTAATAATAATTTTTTGGGCTTCTTGTATGTCATCTTGAATGAACTAATACAGTATGTCTCGCCCTATTTATCTTTCTAAATTTTCATCACATTCACAACAGATGGAATAAATCATAGATGTTAGGGAATCCACACCTCAACCCCATTACATTATTGTTTATATCCTTTAGATACTTCTTGTAAACATCCTTATATTTTTATAATAAATTTATTTCTTATGGATAGACTCACAGTTGGCCTCATCTATGTTATTATCCCCTATTTCTTATAAAAACCCCTCTCAGATCATTATAATTCCATTTAGAAGTCATATTACTATAGAATAAGAATAATTTGTGAATATACTATCTATAGAAATAGTATAAATATTTAAACATTTAAATTTCATATTAATTCTAGGTATATATAGTATTATGTGGATGTTGTATTGTGTCAATGTATGACTTCTTTTTTACAGTGGTATGTGATCTTCTCTCTCATTTATTCAATATAATGGTATCATCAATTTTCCACTCGTAATATTTCATGGTGTAACACATTACATAACTATTTATTAAACCTATACTATTGGATATGAAATAAAAATATTCTTGATGTTTACATATATATTCTCCATATTGCTTTTAATCCATCTTCATAGTAATATAGGATTATTCACTATTTACATTAGTAGACTCAGGGTATTATTCACTACTCTTATTTAATTCATTTTGAAATAAAATGAAGATAGATTATATTTTTTACCACTATTCCCCCTTCTTCACTATATTATCCTTAAGTTCACTTACTATCTTCTCATGATTAGCCACCAAAAATACCGTCCTGAAACATTTATAAAAAAGTGATATAACATTTCAAAAATAATTATGCTTATCAACACCCATCTTCATGTTTTTATAGTATGTTTTATCTCCTACTTAATCAAAGTGTGATTCTCATGACCTACTTCCAAATTTTTTTATAGTATCAATTATAGTTTATTTTATTCATTAACATCATTATCGATACATGGGAAATAAAATATATTATAAACCTTATTTTCTAAATAGACACATGATGATGAATTATATTTCTCATTCATTATCTTTGAATTAATTTTCATACTATTTTAATTATTATCAGTCTTGTTACCAGTTTTGTATTTTTGATGTATTACATAATCTGTATATGATTCAGATTCAATATAATTCTTCTTCAAATAATCATAGAAAAACTGTCAATGGATAAAAATATTATTGAAAATTGTTCAAAATTTTATTTCTACATTCAATTTTTCTTTTATAAATCTATTTTAATTAAGAGAAAAATACCATTTATGTCTTCCGCACATTCATCATCTTCTAAATAATTTTATTCTCTTATGTCCTCTTCTATTGCTCATCTATTTATCATGTACTCAAAATCCATCACCGTATTATGTTTATTCTAAATATTTGGAGTTTTCCTCATAGTAAAGGTTATGGGGATTTTTTATTGATCATCTATAATGAAATATTTTCTTTCTTCTAGAGAAGATACTTTTGAATTAGGCCATGAAGAAAAATTCTTAATACTTGTTTTTAACCAGATGGATTTATTTAGATTATAAAAATAATAAATAGGTTTCTCACTATGAAACCCAATGATATAGAATATTTTTCTAATTAAATTATATGAATTTGATCTATTTTTTCCTTACACATAACACAAAGAATAAAATAAACTACAATGTTTTATAACAAATCCATTAAATTGACTAGTATGAATATGATTAACCAAATATAGAAATATATATATATATATATATTTTAAATATTTGAAATGTATTTTTTTAATTCATAATATATACGAAATTAGGTATCAATAATTTCCTTTAATGTTTTTAAAAATGTGTTTTCCTCAAAAATTGGATTTTATTACATTTTTTGTCTTAATATTATAATTAAAATTCTTTATATTTTGAACATTATTTTATAAAAGGGTGTAATTTTTAAAATTATTTTATCAATATTAATATATTTTTCAATTTATTTATTTTTATGAAAACATTAATTTATCATATAAATGCATGAAAATACATAATTTTTAAAACCATAATTTTATTATTTGAAAAATTCCACATTTTTTAATTTTTATTATAATTTGATAAAAATAACATTTATTTTATATAATATCATCAGTTAAATAGTAATAAAAAGTTTGCATCATTTTTTATGATATCATCATTTCACATCAAAACAAATTTTTCTAAAAAACATTTTATGTGACCGATCTGCTTATAAATTATTTTATTAATTAAATATCTATTTACTAATGATGTTAAATAATCTTATTGATTATATATTCAATAAATATTTTTAAATTAATTTTAATTTTTTACATTTAAATTAATAAGATATAATATATTTTTATTCCAAAAATGATATTTATCAAAAAATGGCATTCCATACATTTGGATTTCTTATGTTAAAATGGATTTCTATCAATTATATAAATTCAAAAATGAAAAATTAATTTAATATTTAGAATCATAATAATTAATATATTTTAATATAGTCAACTTAATTTTTTTTCATTTTGTATTGTAGTGATGATAAATAATTTTAAACATAGAAAGTTATGGGGTAATCCTTTAAAATATCTTTAACACATGACATTTTTCTTCTTTGTGAGTTTTTTTCAACTAAAGAAATGTTTATATAAGAAATTAATTTATTATAAAACATCATTTTGATATTATTAACCCAACGATGAAATTTTTTATGATACATTATATTTTATTTAAATTAATTTTTTTTGAGTGTTTCCATTTAATGATATAGTTAGGAAGATGAATAGTTTTTCCATGATCCAATGTGAAAATATTGTTTTATTATTATATAAAAGAAAATATTAATTAAAATCATATAATTATTTTATTTTAATGGATAATTTTTTATACATAAATCAACTCTTTTCCTAAAAATTGGTTTTCATGCATTTTGTGTTATTATATTTAATGTTATTAAATAAAAATATAATTAATAATTCTGATAAAATATTATAATAATTTGGAGCCCTTGTTTTGAAATTTAATTAAGATTGAAACATTTAATTTTAGTCATATAATTATTTTGACATGTTAAAACGTTATGGTACCACTATTAAGGTTTAAATGGTTTTAAAGTGGATTAATTAGGTGATATAAACTAAAATATCTCAAACACTTTTCCAATTATGATTGGATAAGTTTATTTTGACTATATTACATATTATTTTCTATTTTTGTATTACATTGTTCCACATTTCAATACTATTAAATATATATTATTTAAAATTTTAAATAATTAAAATTATGTCTTTATCCCCTTTACAATGACACCAACAAATATCTATTATCCTAACATTAGAAGAATAATATCCAGGAAAAACCATTCAATAATACCTTAAAATTTTCCTTCCCCTTATCTGAGATCTTATTTTCTTTTAAAAATATCATTCATTCATGGCTTAATGTGTAATCCAAACGATGTTTCTCAATGATGATGTATTACTCTTGAATGAGTACTTTCTCAGTTATTTCTTATTTTATCCATTTCAAATATACAACATCCATTTTAAAAAAATGAAATCATTAGTATAAATATTAATAATTGTTATTATGTTTATTTTATAACCATTATTATACTAAATTACATGAAATGTAAAATGAGAGTATCACTTGTCTGTACGTGTGGACTACCACATCCACAAAGTGATTTGATTATTATTTCATATCCACATAAGATTGATGGTTATAATGATATATTTAATGAATATATATGATATATATGTTATTATTTTAGTTTAATATAGGTGAATTGTTATTAATATTATTTCACTATATCCTTTTAAAAGTGGAAACAAAACTTATGCATACATACAGGTTATTATTTATGTGAAGTCTTATAATTCATTTTTTATCACTACACAATAGGAATTTTTATGAAATTGTTTATAATGATATAATATTAAATTAATTAAATTAAAAATATTATATATATTATGGATCAATGATCTATGTATAAGGGTTGAGACTTCCAAACCGAAACATATATCAAAAACGAAGTAGTTTTCACCTAGAATATTGATTTTAAGAAAGAATTGATAATAAATAGTTGAAAAGATGTCATAAGAAAATAATACATGTTATTATAAATGTTTTAATTTTATGTAAAATATTTTTAATAACTATATATTTATTATTTATTTGGTTCATATATTTATGATGAAATATGAGACTTGAGGTAAGGGGATTTCTTGTATTACATGTGTTTCTATTAAACGTATGCCATATTCAACACTTAATTATTTAATATGGTTTATATAATTCAAATTTTATATGATATATAATTACCCCATTTTTATTCATCATATTATCATATTTATATTAATATATCTTTTCTATGCGAATTATTATTCGAAAGATACCAAATCTATAAGGGATTTATGTTTCAATCTCATTTTACAGGGGTCGATTAAAATTCAATTTCCATTGATGAAATATTATACTATACTTATCTAATAAAATTTATTCATTTTATACCCTACTTTTTAATATATATTTTTATGTATTAGTACAATTTACCATTTTTGGTATTTAAAATGATTGTGAATTGTATTTTAAGAAAATATTACAGGTCTTCCTCTTTGGTTGATGAACCACTTCTTTCATATCCATGTTTTTCAAAAATAAAAATGAATGTTCATATATGTAATAATTTTTTTAAAATTTAATCTTCACTATGATGTAGTTTATTAAAAATTTTAAAAAATCAATATTTATAAGTTTTTTGGAGTATTTGTTTTTTCATTTTTCAAAAGTGTGAATGAAATATTTTATTTTATCATCTAAAACATGAACAGATTTTTATATGATCATGACTATTTCTTACTTTTAAGGTTCTATTAAAAATTTATATGGATGTTTCCAAATAATTTTTTCAATAATACTATTAAAAATAATTTTTATTTTTAATAACAGATTTAAAAATGGGAAGCATATTTTCATTAAGTAAATATTTATTAACATTTTATTGGAATTTTTTAACTATCATAACTTCGTTTGATGTTAATTATGATTCACTAGGGATATGATCCTATTTTAAGATCATTATACAATCCATATACGAGTTTCGATTATGATTATGATATTTTGATGACCCCCATTCATTTTATATAGGTTATTATATGGTGAAGTGATGAATGTTTTATGATCTTTTAGATTTTAAATGAATGGATTTTTATCATGTGATGGTTGGGTCTATTATAGAAATACAATGCATTAGGTAAGTATAGGAAAATTATAAGATAGTTATATTATGTGTGAACCTAATTTCATATTCATATAAAAATTCATAGAACTAGTTTCATGTCATTTAGTTTATTAGGGGATGAATTTTCATTCATATGAGTGGATGTTTAGACGTTTTTTCATGTAAGTATATTAATTCATGAACCTATTTTCAATTCCAATTTTTTATATTAATATTATATTTCAGGTGTTTAACATAATTATTGAACCTATTTCTATTTATACATGTTCATGAGGTTATGAACATATCTTATTTCCCCATTCCTATGATTATTTTATTATCTCCATGGTCAATATTTAATTTTGATGATTTCAAACTGATTACAATATTTATTTTTCAAATAAAATTAATTTATTCCAGGAAAGGTGATTGAATATATAAAACTAATTTTGTATGAATTCCTTAGGTTATAATTATGGTCAAATACACTTGTGCTAATTTATAATCATTGATTGATATTAGTTATATCATAGCTTACTAAACATATTAGCTCACTCGTTCTTATGTTTTACTTCCATACTTTTTGATATAAGGTTTTATGTATGAAATACATTGAAGGGTATTAATATAAAGATATTTGGAGGAGATATTAAGGATCCATTTTGAAACGGGTCGTTTATTTTTATTGTCTCTAAATAGACTAAACCATTAGGGTAATATCCGGGATCATAATGTTATATAATATATATTTATTAAATGAGTTGTAATATTTATGTACCATGTGTATCGGCCATAATTGTTTGTATCAGAGTATGGGTTAGTTAATATTTATATATTAATAATAAGAAAATATAGTTAGAAAAAAAGGATAACCTGATGTATAGGATCACATCCTAGTGTTTTTGTATGGTATTGATTATTTATGTTATAAGAAATAAAACCCTATCTGGATAGTAATGTTTTATATGGGTTTTAATAGAGATTCATTTAGGTATAATAACCTTGGAAAGAGTTAGTTGAGTATATCTCAACCATTATATTTGTGCATTGTGTATGGGACCCTACTATACACGTAATTTGACACTTCCATGGTACATTTTAGGGATAATTAATAGTTTCCTTATGAAACATTATGAAGTGTTTTAATGGTTATCAACAATGATTAATAGAGGATTAACTTATAGTTTTATAAATGGATATTAGGTGTCATGATTTATATATATTTTAAATTTTTTCCATGATTATATGGTTTCTCACTATGATTAATTTTTCTCACACAATTGTTTTTTGTTTTATATAATGTTTGTAGCTATAATAAATCTTTTGAATTGATTTTTATTGGAAAATAAATTGGCAGTCCAAATAATCTTCCAATTCTCCTAATATCTTGGTTTCCACATATTGTTAATATTCTCACCAAAATCTCTCAGGATATGAGTGGTGATTCAAATAGTCTTGAATTTACTAATAAAACATAGAGGGATAGACATGATAGTGACTATTTTAAAAAAAAATAAACTCTCCATTTATGGGTCATCTTGTTAACTAATTTTGAAGGAATGGATTAATGTGATTTAAAATTTAATTTATGTTCTTCAGTTATCAGACTATGATAATTTTTTCTAAAAATTATATAACAAACATTGTTGAGATAATAAATATTGGTCTCTTATCAAGTATATGAGGAAACAAGATAAACAAAATCTTGTGAATTGGTGGAGTTTAAAATGGTATTTTTTGATCAGTACAATCTGTGAGACATTATTTCTAAAATAGATATAAATTTTATAGAATTTTATTATAAGGATAATGAATCCATCGATAAATAAGAAGTGAACATTACATGAGATGAGATGTAAGCCTCCATTTTTATCATCAATAAAAATAGAAATATTGGTTGATTATTCAGTGTTATAAAATAATATAGTTGATGGGAATTATACATAAGTTAATTTGGATTCTATGATGAAATTTTTTGATGAACACTCAAACTATAATTTGATGTTGGAAATCATCATGGTTTGGGTGATAAAAAATAAAGATTGAGTTACATAGAAGATCTAATGGTACAACACAATGTGGAATAAATAATATCCAACATCATATGTTCCTATGTCCAGTATGGAGAACTCTGGAGAATTTAATAAAAGAACAAAAAGTTTTACCAAGTGTGGAAATCATGGAATCTATGAAAAAGAGTGTTGATGTAGTGTGAAGAGAAAATGATATGAAATTAATGCTGATAAATATCAATCGAGTACACAACCAAAACATCTGTTATTTATATGATTGAATTTTGTAAATTAGTAAATGGAATTACCTAATCCGAGGGAAAATAAAGACATTAAAACATAGTAAGCTCTGATGTTAAAGGAAAAAGGGAAAGCTTATAAAATAACAAAAACTAAATTGAATCATGATAATTAGGGAGTTATTATGAACTAGTGAGGAGTTGGGGATTATTTTTCGGCGTGTCTTTGAATATTCATTTTGAAAATATTAATGGGCATTCTTTACTGTAAGTATTTTTATTTTCAACCATATTTATTTATATATTTATAGAATATATATAAATATGTAGAATAATGAAACAAATTTTTATATTCTAAATCTACCAAAAATCATCTATCTGTTCAAGGATGATATTTAACATCTGATGAAAATATTTTGAATAATATGTGACTTTATTTAAGGAATAGTGGTAAAAAAAAAATTTGGGAGACATATATCATTTTATTGTGAAATTATTTTGGGAAATGATTTGTATATTTTGGATAAAATATAATCATTGAATAAATTTTTTGAGAGAATATGATTTATTGGAACTGTTCAAGAAAATTTTATGATTATCATTAAAGGATTCAAGATCAATTAATTATAATATTTTTTTCCAATCCTGGTAGGAAATATTTTCAATATTTTAATCGGTAGTTATGTATGGAATTATATAAGTTGAAAATTTTAATTTATTATTTAGATTTTAGATATTTCGAAATGAAGGTTTGTTTATCTTTAATATTATTTTGTTGTAGACAATTTTTTTGGTTTTGTATAAAAATTGGAGGAATTACTTGTTATATGTCTATGGATTTTGATAAAAGTAAATTTTAGTTATTCATGAATGAAAAATTAATATAAAAAACTAATTTATTAGAGTAAGAGATAAGATAGAAGTGGAAATTGATTGATGAAAAACCATAGGATTATATTTTTCTATGTAATGGATAAAAATCATTTATGTATATTTTGTATTTTCTCTATCAGGATATGAAAAGAATCGATTAGTAATATTAAATATGAAATACTTTTCCTATTTTATTAATGAATTGATGGTATTATTTATCCCCCTTTGATTTATTAGTGATTTATGAATAAATATTTTTTTTATGGAATTATTTATTGAACTTCAAAACATTATTTTGAAATTAGGAACCCATGTTTGAATTTCTTAATGATAAGTTATATCTTCTTAAACGTAAAAATCATTTTCATGTTTCAGCGACTAATGGTAGGGTTTCAAGGATATATTAAGTTTTTAATTGATCAAAAAGTCATAAAAATTAATTTTTTTGTTATTTAACCACAAAATATTCTAGAAACACTTTTTACAATATTTCAATATAATATTATATTTCTGCTTAAATCGATTATTTTCCTAAAAACAAATTTTCTTGCATTTTTTGTAACTGTATCAAATATAAAAATTTACACACTATAAAAATTGAATATGATAAAATAGAATCAAAATATTGAATTATCATGTAATTTTTTTTGTATAATTACCCATATACTATTTTCATAAAATTGTGTTATGATGGTTCTGGATAAAATGGGTTTATAGTGGTTTGACTTGAACATAATGATTAAAATTTACCTTAAACATTTGAAAATGTAATTGGTTCAGATTATATAGACCCTGTAGAATATTATCTTCACATTTAGGGGTCCCTAGTTCCAGTTTACATGATTATGATAGGTATATATATATTATGTAATCTTTTACGCAATACAAATTGTGTCATTTCCCCCACTTAAAAGGATATATTCTCTCATCTATTCTAAAAAAATCATATGTCTTATAGAGTTTATATTACATTAAATAATACCTTCCGACCTTCAATATATAAATCCAATAGATTTTAGTATTTCCAAAATACCATCCGTTCAATACATAATGTGTAACCCTAATTTGGATTCTCAACAAAGTGGTACAACTCTTAACTATGTTCTTTATTTTTTAGTTATTTTATATACCTATCATAAATATTCAGTATTCATTATAAAATATTCCCTTAGGTATCAAAGATATAAGTAATTTTCATTTTGATTATGTGAAAATCATTAGTCATTAACATTCCATCAAATGGTAAATAGAAGTATGACTCTCGTTCATACGAGTAGACTACCACCTCCAGGATAAAATTCATTTTTTTCATCACCATGTTACATTAATGGTCACAATGATGGATTAATAAATATATATGATATATACGATATTATTATACTTCATTAAATGTGAATTTTTATTTAATTTTCATTCATTACCCACCTCGAAAATTGGAAATATCACTGGTGTGTACATATGTGCTATTGTCTACTTGAAGTGATTTCATTAAGTTTTCATCTCCTAATTATAACAATGGTAATAAAAAAGTATAAAATAATTACATATTATATTATTTAAGTGATAATAATTATTGATATTATGGATCTTTGAACAATATACACAGACCGAGACTACCAAAAGAAACATGCAAGAAAAATGAAGTAGTAACACCCTAAAAATAATATTAATTAATAATTGTTAATAAAAATGTAGAAAAATTTTAGAATTAAATTTTAATTGGTATAATATATATGATTATTTTCATTTAAGTTATGTATAATAAATCCATTTATATTAAATTTTAAGTTCAAACACATATGTTCCAAGACAAGACTAGAGTTAAGGTGATTTCTGATCTCTCATTTTTTCTGTGAGATATTGGACATATTCAACACTTGATTATATAATGTGGTGTATATAATTTAAATATAATATGACATAGAATTATTAAATTTATATTCATGGTGTTATAGGTCTTAGTTGATGTTATTTTTTTAGGGTTATTATTATAGAAAAGATTCCAAAGAGGTATGTGAATTATTGTTCAATATCATTTTATTTGAGACTTAATATACTTGGATTTTCATTTAATGAAAGCTATATGATCTGTATTTAATAAAAACCCATGAGTTTTAGATCCCCTATGAATTTTTTTGGAGTTTTTATGTATTATTGAAAATTTTCTCTCTTTTATACTTCAAATGGTCAAGAAATTTTTTAAATAAAATCATGAAGAACTTCTTCTTTTGTGGATAAAATTTTTCATTGCTTGTACATGATATTAAAAAATATTTAATGAATTTTATAAAAAACAATAGATTGTTTTGAAAAGGAAAATTTCATAGTATTTTAATTTAATTACAATGTTTTAGAAATGAATATTTCAAAATGATTTCCTGATAATTTTTAATTGTCTTTATAAAAAAGTAAGAACGGAATATTTTTTAATGTATACAAAATGAATGGACCTTCCTTCCCTTATGAACCTTTTATACCTTAAATATTCTTTTACAATTATATATGGTTTTTCGAAGGAATTGGTTTCCATAAATTGTTTTGAAACATTTGTATTTTAATGTGTGATTTAAAAATGAAAAGGTTATTTTCCTCAGGAAGTATTACATTGATAATTTTAAATAATTTTTAATCTATGATAACATCCAATGATATTAATTATGATCAACTTAGTATATAATCCTATGATACCATCATTATTATATATATGGATGGTTTATGATTATGATGATGAATTCTTTGTAAAAGCAATTTATTTTACTCAGGTTATTATAAGATTATATAAGGAATGGTTTATGGTCATATGGATTTCATATGAATGGATTATGATTATATGATAGTAGCATCTATTCTAGACTTCCATTAAATTGGGTAAATATAGATAAATCAATATATTGTTATGTTATATATGAATCTTATTTCATTATCAAAACAATATGTGTATTCCTGGTTTCATTTCATTAATTTATGCATCGAAATTTTATTATGTTTATAAGATGAATCGTAGACCTGTTTTCATGTTCATTAGGGGATGTATGGACCCTTTTTTAGGTCTGAATTCTTATGAAAGTACATAATATTTTATAAATAATATAATGAGTGAACAAACTTCTATGTATACATGTTCATAGATTTCTGATCTCATTTTTCTCCCATATTGTAATTATTTTTCATTCTCTCATGGATCATGGTTTCTTATGGATGATTCTAAAGTCTTATATATATTTAATTTTTTTATAAAAATGATTTAATACTTGATTCATGATTAAATATATTAAATTTATTTTTTATGACTTACTTATCTTATGATTATGTTCCCATACAATTTTTCTTAGGTATAATCATATATTATTATCATTTATATTTACTCATATTGAGCATTTGAGATTACCATTTATTATGTTTTACTTCAAATTATTTTGATGGATGGTCATATGTATAACACTTCTACAATTTTGTGAATATAAATAACATTATGGGAAATGTTTAGGATTTATTATGATATAATATTATATATATATATATATATATATATATATATATTCTCTATAAGAACTAAAAAAGTATAGTTTTGGCATGGATTACTATTTTATGTTATGGTTATTTATTTAATATATTGTATTATTTATATAAATACAGTGTTGGCTTCTATTCTAAAAATATATTTTACCTTAGTAATGTATTCATAAATGGTCTCATAATAAACTATTTTTATTTATTCTAATTTTATCTACTAGATATGAATCCTGGATTATATAACACTTTTTAATCTTTCTCTAATAATTTTTAACTTCTCACATATGTCATTTATTGATAAATAATCACTGATATTTTAAAATTTATTTTATGATTTAAATATTAGGATATTATTTTTGGCCCCTCAATTTATGTAAATATTTCCCTTGTCAACACGAGTCATAGAAAAACATTTATCAATTACTGGAAACCCCATTGTTGAAGTATCTCCCACATCTAGGCTATGTGATACATGATATGTTACCGACCTATTCCTCCTGCTACTGTAACTATTTATATAAACCTTTATGACACCCATAGTTTTTATAGAATTGATATTATTTGTCTATCAAAATCCAGTTTGGATAATAATATATATCCTCACTTTCACATGACATTTAGTTTCAAATATTGGATTAACTATAGAGATAGGGTGACTCTATTGTATTCTATTATGAATTAATTATATTCTAAATTTTAACCAATGAAAATATTAATGTTATCATTATACTCTCTATTACTTACCATATTCACCTTAGGATAAATAATAATAACATGAGGATAATCATATAACATTTATATGGATTATCATTAAATCTTACACCTTGTAATGTGGAAATGGTTCCCTAACATGGACTCAATACTATAGACATATGTGTTTGAGATAGCAATTTATCAGACACAACAAGTGAAATATTAAGAAATTTGTAATACATCGTAGTCCCAAATATACTATTCTATATTTCGTTAGAAACAACAATTATATAATTTATCTTATTCATTCATTACATGTCTCAATAATGAAATAATTATTCATTGAACCATTGAATGAGATTATTATTTCCTTAGATCATATTATTTATCTTATTGATAATATTCAACCTATATAAAAAAATTAGATATGGTTCACCAATATACAAATCCATTATGATATTCAATAATATAGAATGTTGAAAAAAAATTATTGGTCTTGAAACTCTCACTAGAACATAATGGATACTAATATTCCTCTTCCATTAGAATAATTATGAAATAGTTCTTTTACTTGAAAATATATCTCATATTTGGAGACCTTTATCTATCATACAAACCTATGTGTATCTAGCTATAAATTTATGATCATATCTTAAAATACTCATTCATTACATACTAATTCTATTTCCATTAATTGTTATACATTATAAATAATTTTATAACAATATATTAGTTAATATATATAAACCATTCAAACTAAAAATCACCCAAAATCATTTACAGGCTCAGTCATCCCATTCAAATATATAATTTTATTACAATTTGAATTCACCCATGAAATAAAATTCAAAATTAGCAATGATATATTCCTTTTAAATCTCCATATGACAATGGTTGTTTCATTATTTCATTCTAGATCAAATCTATAACATTAAATCATTTATCATCCGCATGTGCATGGAACTGTAATGTTGCAACTAATTCTATTCCATACAACATCATATTGGATTATCGAAAACTCCATGGTTGTTATTAATTAAATAATGTATTGTATCTAGATCAATTTTATTGAATGTGATCTATTAATCCATCAAGATCAGTTCAAATATTCAAAATAAATTAATACTAGAAACTCAAAACTACTTTTTGAAAAATCTATTTTCTCAATGGCACAGTAACATAACCCTAAGGATTTTTTGTTTATCCTTATGTATATAGTAAATAATTTTATATAAGTATTGAAATAATATTTTACCAATACATTTCAATCATATTTCGCATAATAATAGTACATACTACATGAATTACCACAACATAGATCAATTTACATGAATGCATCAATTCAAATTATTTTACTCAATTATCTTACATGGTACCAAATCAAATATCCATAAATACTTATTTATTTAAGTAACCTAAAAAATAGAACATGAAAGAATGATTCATTTTCAATTTCTAAAAATTATCATACAAGTCGATCATGAGTAGATAAATTTTCTCATGGGATATGTTATAAAGTTTAATTATCATACACCATTGGATAAATTGATTGTTTATTTTTTTTCATTTTAGAATATAATATATTATCTCCTATAATACATTAAAAATATTATGCGTACATATATTCTGGGATACTCGAATATATTCAATATAGGATAAATGACTTTTTCATTTGTTAGGAAATTGGAAATAAATTCACAAATTTCACTCAATTGAATTCTAGGTTATATTAAATCTTTTTATATGACCATTATAATTTTAAAAACAAAAAAAGGATATAGAAAATGTTCCTTAATTAACCAAAAAATTTCATTTATTATTTTGAGGATTATCTCAACAATCATTAATTCTTGAAGTAATCACATATTAACACATTAAAAATAAATAAAAATCATTTAATTTCAAATTTAGATATATATTAATAACTTTCAATTTAGATAAGATTAATGATTTAAAAAATAATTTTTAATATGATAAATATGATTTTAATATTGGTTCATAAATATGATAAATGGTAATAAATATTATGACGATAACACTTACATTCGGAAATTGTATAAAATATTTGAGAGCATCATTTAAATGATGCATTTTAGACTTATTCCTCGAATATGAGGTTCACAAACATAAGATAGGATTGTGTGTGAAAAAGTTTGATCATTAATCCAAGATAAATATAAATTAATGGTATTCTTTGAGGAGGTAGTGGGGGATCTCATTTATAAATTAGAAGGGCTTTTCTTTTTATAAATACTAATTCATTCATTTAAAATGAATTTAATTATTAGTGAAATTGGATCCAAATTGGAATCATGTCACATATATGATGATTATATTTCAATCATATCTTAATATACCAATTTAATGATATTGTTTCATGATCTTTTATGACAATATACATAAATTTTACATTGTTCCCTCAAATTGAACATCATCATTGAAACTAAATTTTTTTTAGCAACCCACTTGTTAGACCAAAAATAAGATTTAACTTAAAAAATAATATAAAAATAATAAAATAAAAATGAAAACTATTTCTTCTTATTCAAGTTCTAATGTTTATAAATATTAATTTTGATATATGTACTCATAGCACACAAAAAATGAAATTTTATAAAAATGACATTAGCACAAAAATAATTTTATTTGTACCTATTAGGATTTAAAATTCAATATATGATTATTAGTTTATTTTAATTTATATAAAAACTCTTCTAATTTAAATTAATCTTCAATAGATATCGTTTAAATTTATTAAAATGAATATAAAAAATATAAAAAAATTATTCTTTAAAAGATATCCCATTTTTACATCAAATGAGATCATATTTGTTAATAACTAATTAATAATTAATGAAAAAAGGATAATTTATTTTTAATATATATTAATGATATTTTAATTAAATTTCAAACATCAAATATTATAAATTTAACTTTAATGTAATAAAATATAAAATTACATAATAAAAATGTTTCTAAAAAACATTTTTTCTTTAGCTTGAATAATAAAATGAATATTCATTATATATCATAATTATTTCATTTATGTTATTAATTGAATTTATAAGTCAATTCTTTATTTTTATCAAATTAGTATAATAATATATTTTTAAAAAAATTAATATGATTAATTATAATAAACAATTCAAAAAATTAGTTTCTTTAGAATTAATGGTATTTCTTGAAGGTAATTTTACCTTTTAATTTTGTTATATGAATATATACTTTTTGTTTTTTAATTTCTGAAATTACTTTTTATTTATATATATTGTAATGAATTTAATTTGTTGTTTCAATATCCTATCATAATAAAGACTTTATCTATTTAGTTTGATATAGTGTGTATCATATGCTATTGAACAGATAAAATTTATTTAGAAGGAATAGATATTAAAATTATAGGAGTGTTAAATTTTATTACAAAACCCCAAAATTTTATGAGATATAATATTTTAAATTTCATTGATTTATTGTTTTAAATGATACACCAAGATTATATTTCACTATACGCAACAATTTATTAGATTGTAGTAAAAACAACACCATTCCTGGCTTGTGATACACCCAATTTCATGTTCTTTTGATAAAATTCATTTCACGCAAGAAAAAATTTAAGTGAGTTTATAAAACAATAATATCACTCATGATGGATTTTATTAGTGAAATATATATGTAATATATTCAATTTCATATTTTAAATTCATCTTATATGTTTTCTTGATATGACATATGAGAAAATTCAATTTTTTCTTATAAAAGAAGTATTTTAAAAAAAATACTTTTACCACCTTTTGATAGAAAACCCTTTTTATATCTAGTTTTGATAATTTTATATATTCTAATTTTCATAATGAACTCATTATTTGGAATAGGGACATCAAAATTTTCCTTGGTAGAGATTTTGGTATATTTCTAATGTAATTTATATTTTAATGAATTGTAAAAAAATTTGTATTTTAATTCAAAAAAAATCATATTCATGTAATTTATTTAAATAGTTAGATTATTTTTTTAAATGGTATTAATTTTCAATTGGATTATTTTTTTATCATTTAATACATTGTTGTTAATTTGAAGTAATTTCACAATTTAACTGGACATAAACACATGTTAATCTTTTGATAGTTTTTTTTCTTAAAAACCTCTTTCTCCTTTTGATAAGGGGAATTAGATTTAAATTAATTAATGAAACATACCTATTTATAATTTTGGAAAATGGATTTCATATTTGGAATTCATTGTCCTAAATTATGTTAATATATAACTTTTATTTTTTGGGGAAATTAGGATTAATAACTATGGTAGTATTTATTTACCATAATTAATTTTAAATCATGTAAATTATGGTAAAAACAATATAATAAAGATAATAAAGTTACAGTAACACCTGAAAAATCCTATTGGATGAATTAAAATTAACCAGTATCACCTAAAGTTAATAATTGTTTTATTTAATGGGCTTCTTTCCCATGAAAGTGGTGTAATTATAATTAAAACAAGGGAAAGTGACAACATGTCACTCTTTTATCTCTTATAAGCAAAATAATATTAATATAGTAATAAATATGATAAAACATCATTCATAAATAGTCTCCAAAAATATAATGAAATTATATACAGATTTTGAATTTATTTATAATTATTAGATATTATATAATTACCATTAATGATGACACAATAGTGATGTAGAAATTATTTTATTAATAGAAATATCAAATAAATGGTTTTAAAAATATTAAAAGAAATATAATATGAACTAATTAATTTTCTAGAAGAATTATCTAGGTGAATATTGTATGTAAGGTGTGTATTTAATATCTTGTTTAAAATTTATCTTCTATGTGGATTTTATTTAAAATAAAATATATACATTGTGCCTAAATTGACCATATTTATATTAAATAAAATTAACATACTATTAAATTATTTAAAAATCATAAAAAATATTTAAAAATTAAAAAATTGAAAATTATAAGGTATAAAATGTAATGAAGTATCCAATTATGGAAAATTGATAACACATAAGTAAATATTTATAATAATGTAATATTTATAGGTTTATTTCCTCATTTAAAAATATATAGATTAAATAAGGATAGATAAAAATGAGAAGGTTTAAAATAAAATCAAAACATGTATAAATTTAATTAGATTAGATTACATCGACCCATAATCATCTTATCTTTTATATAATCCACTTTTGAGTCATTTTTATTTAAAAATTAATTTACTATAATTTAATAGTTTTTTTATTTCCAAAGGTTCCCCTCCCCTCCCTTATAAAAGGTAACCTCCCCTTCTCTTTTAATCACACCTCTAATTCCCTTTTTCTCGGCCCAAAAATGCTAATTTACTCTCCCAAAATTCCTCAATTCATCCTAGAGTCCACACGTTGGATATAAATTCATCCTATGGGGATGTTTTGTGCAAATCAATAGGTGATACTCAAAAAAGAGGTAATTGTTTTATCACCTCTTTCAAAATTAATTTATTCTTATACATCCTCTAAATTTTTGGTTTCGATACTAAAGTAACAAATCCATAATATTCTAAATGCAGATATTTTATTATAATTTTGGTATATCCTTATACATACATTTAATCATCCTATAAATAACAATATCACCATGCATTCGTACATACGACTTAGAGTCTCCACGATGTAGTGTAATTTTATATTAAAAAATACTTTATTTGGAAGTGTATAATGATGAGTCTAATAGATATAAATAATGAATATATCATAATAATTACTATGTAAAATTAATATAACATCCAATTCTAAATCATTTAACCATTAAGTGAATGATATCATCACTGATGTGTGTGTACGACCTACCATCTTAATGATATGATGCGAGTCATTCTATATGATGATCATTAACCTACAATAATATATAAGAATGGAATATATAAATATTATATATATTATACTAATATTATTATTTAATTGATATATTTATAACCAAAATTTTGGAAGATGAAATTATCTGACAAAACATGCATAAGAACATAAAGGAGTTTTTATACGAATAATGGGTGAAAATGAAATGTTACAAAAAAATGGATGATAATATGATCATATATGATATTATAAAAATGAAAATGATTAAATCCCTATACATGAGTTTGGGATATATATAAATCATATCAAACCTATGTTAAGGGATAATTTTTTAATCTCATTATTATTCTATATTGTTTATACATCAGTATTTACCAGGATATATTTATCATCCAAATTCATGTTTATTACGTATGTAATATTATTTATATTAATTTAAAATATTTTGTAGTCAATTTTACCCATTAGTAATTTTTAATTAAACTGTATGATGTGAAAAAAAATTATTCGATTCGAGGTACTTTTTTTCTTCTTCGGTAAAAGTACGAGGATAATGTTATTTTATCTTACATGACATGATTAGTTTATTAAATCTTCATAACCCATTACTTAATGAATATTCCATTAAATTATTTAATTTTTATTTTCATATAAATTCATTTCTTTTAAAATTGTGTGGAATTTTGAGTAATGAATATGTTTTTGAAGGAAAAGGATATTTTCCTCAAGAATTTGGTTCGAGTGTTTTATCAAAATTATTTTCCATTGATGATGATGTTAGTTAAATAGAGTTATACTTCTATGAATATTATTAATTTTATTTTATTATCTTAATTATAGAATGATATTTCATATATAGATTATGTTATGGTAGAATGATGTTTATGAAACCCATTTTATTTAATGTGTTATGCTATGATTAATGATTTATGTATTTGTGGGGAATGTAAGAATGATTTCATTATGAAATTATTAGTACTTATATATCCCTCCAATGCTTTGGATAAAGATTTATATCTCATTATATATACATGACTTGAATGAAACGTAAATCCGATTCAGAAATACAGGGATTGAAATGAAAATGAATCTGGTTCAGAATTGGACTTTTCCCACTAAAATGGTATTAGAAGCCATGTCTTGGTTACTATAGAAATAATATTATGTATTTATTTGTTTTCCACAATTTCATGTTTTATTCTAATTCTATTTTATCTTAGTTCATTATTCCATTATTATTTATTTCTTATGAACATCCATGATTTATTTCATGACACCAGATTTTGGTATATGCTATATTTTGTTTATTTTTTAATGTTATGTTCATATTTTTACATTATAATATTTATTTTTTGAAAAGTATCTTCTATTATTACCATTATAGATCATTTTAGATCACCCCTTTTCATATTTCATTCCCCCTAGGATTTTAGGAATGGTATTAATTAACATGTGCCAAAAAGGGGTTCTAGTTATGAAAGATGAAGCAGGATATGATGTTAATTTTTTATGAACAAGTTGTTTATGATTTCCAGTTTCAAAAATAAACTAAACTAAAAAGTTCATTGGGGGTCTATTTGTTTCACGTATTAATTATTATGAAAAATTAATGTAATTTCCATGTACATCAATCTTTGGACTTTATATTTGGCATTAGAGAGAAGGTTTATTTTTTCTTTGAAAACTAGGATGCAAAAACATTAGTGAGATCCCTAGAGATATTTCTATGGAATGTCTAGGGATATCTCTAAGGGTAAGTCTAACTATGGGTTACCATTGTAGTGTTATGTTAATGATAATGAATATCCTTGGATTAATCCTAATATGTTATATATTGAATGTTCTTCCCCTTGATTATTTCATTTTCTTAGTATTATTTTTTCCACTCACGCCATTTTATTTGTTATAGAAAGTGGTTGGAACCCAAAGGATCTGTGTTAATGATCAATAAACTAGGAAATGAAATTATTTCCCTCCTAAAAACCGAAATATTATGGGTGATGGAATGAAAAATATTATTACCCTACTTATAGAAGCTCTGAATCATTCTAGACATCCAAATGAGCAGAGAAGGGAACTAAATTCTATTGTGTTGTTCTTGAGGAAACATATACCTTCTTTTAGTGGATCTTATGATCCACTTATTACTAAACAATGGATATGTACCATTGAAAATATATTTTCCATAATTCTCTGTTGGGAACATGAAAAGGTAAATTTGGATGTTTATCATTTAGAAGGAAAATAAGAACAGTTGTGGAATTTAATCATGAATACAAGGCGGCAAGATGAAATTGAATCTATGGAATGTGAAGAGTTCAAGAAATTATTTTTTGATAATTTCATTCCTTGTATTCATTGATCAATGATTTAAAAGTAGTTCCTTGAGCTTAAACCATCGAATGTTGAATCTATTAGTATATATGAGGAAAATATTACAAGACTTTAATTGAATGCTTCTTGCATTATCATTTGACATGAAAGTAAGGTTAATAAAATCCTTAGTGTCTTAAAAACAAGTCTTCAAATGGACTTAGATATAAGAGACATTAATATCTATGACGAGATTGTGTCTTGTGATTTCAATATAGAAATTGATGTGGGTGTTATATATCAATCTCATGGTTTTGAAAAAAAATGAAAAATGAAGTTCAAGAGAAACTCGCAAAGCAATGGGGAAAAGAAGATGAATGTTTCCTTATGCTCAAAGTGTTGAAACAAGAATAGTGTATATTGTATTAAAGGGGATAGAAAATGTTTTTTGTGTTAAAAAGGAGGCCATAAAACTTTCGTGTGCTGAGATAATGGGAAAAAGGTTGCTAATGATGTGAATAGGTAAAAGACAGTAGAGAACGCACCACCCACACTTCAATATTACAAGTACAAGGAAATGAGGCATTATGTTAACCCATTCCATAATCCAAGGTGTCATGACCCGTCTCAAAGGGCTCGTGCCATGACTACCCTATGCCCGCCTTCTATAGGCCTGGGGTTGGCGAATAACATTGGAAAGGCATTTCCCTAAAATGGGATGGAATTTCCTAAAAACCTATACACACACTGATTGGGTACACTACGCACAAGTAAAACACTAGAAAAGAAAAAAGGGTCAACCACAACTAAAAACCACCACTGAGTGTAAAAGTAATTACTGAAGTAAAGGGGCCAGAATACAAGCCCAACTAAAATGGAAATACAGCAAAAAGGGAAAATGGCTATGGAGGTCGTTTGCCAAGGGTCTAACAAAAATGGTACGTAAAACTCGTCATTGAGGCTCCCCAAATCAACCGATCACCTTCGTACACCGTCAAGTACTAGCTCCTCAAGACTCAGTCAAAGATACTTATTGTCTATACAAGACACAACAAGGTGCGGGCAAAGCCCATGTAGGGGTAAGTATAAAAATACACAGTTGGGACCCTGAGACCCCTGAAGGTCTCTCAAAATTCCACAAAGGAAAAACAATGAATCATGATCTTAATAACAAAGCACAAAAAAAAAATAACTCACACCATTTTTAACTTAAGTACTGATAAAAAAATGTTTAGTTATAAATCTAGATCATCTTATTTTTTCATGATGCTCTGTTGCTGACCCACACAGGATTGCTCAGTGTCGATCCACACAGGTTCGCACGCTGATTATCCACATAGGATCGCTCGATGCAGATCCACATAGGATATCTCGGTGCTGATCCATATAGGATTTCTTGGTGCTGAGCCACACAGGATCACTATTCATTCTTCACGTCTCAGCTAGCCACTGGATACCCACACAAAAAGGACGCATGATTCTGGGAGGACATGCTCCTCAAGCCATCATTCATATTTCAACTGGAATGACGTCCCCTAAAGAAGTAACCTGATGATCTTCCATGTGATAAGGGTTCCAACACAATAAAATTCATGTTAAATGGATGCTCGGTCTATAAGATATAGGCATTTCAGTGCCGATGGCCTAGTTGGATTGAGGTTTAATCCAACCTGGACAAACTAAATAATTCTCTAAAACTCACGTGGAATATCCCAAAAGGTACACCTCTTCCTAAGTGTTCTGGCATCATAAATGGTTTTTTGAATATATGTCTAGTTTAGGAGATATTCCCAATTTGGTGTAACTCAGAAAAAGGGCATCTAGGTCAACCGGATCTGATTTGGGATGACCTGACCTGGGCTTGGGCCAAATCAGGTCAACCCGGCCCACTAGGCTTTTCCCAGACAAGTTAGGTATGAACCGGCCCACTAGGCCTATGTGGTCGGCTCTCCTGGCAGCGCATCCCGTTAGGCTCATCCCAATATGTGATTGCAGGCTGGTTCCCTAATCCCCAAATGTGGCATAGCTGCATTCGACACCAGCTCATGTGGCCGGGTCCACTGCCACATCTCTCGCATCAACTCGCATGACGGATTGACTTCTCCACATGATACCATGCTTGGTCGATGGAATTCCAGCATTGTGGACTGTCATGGCAGAGGCTTCCTTCTTTCAGGTGCGCCGCTAGGGTGAACCTCCTTCCACTCTTCATCCCGTCATGGTCCCGACTTCCACCACCCATACATGCTTCTGAGGAATTCCTTCCCCAGCATCGTGACTAGTCACGGCCACAGCTTCCACCGCCCAATCACACCGCCGGGGTGCACCTCTACCATAATTGTGCCTCGTCGTGATTGCGGCTTCCACTGCCCTGGCTTGCTTCTGGGGCATGCCTCCTCCTCCGATCATTGGTTGGGTTAGTGGCCCGTCTCTTCTCCACAGGGCACACATTCATCACCAACACATTCCGACATACCTTCTAGTTTCCCATGACAAATGAAAACAAATCCAAAAACTACGGAGGATCTAAGCCTTGTTCATTTGGAACGCACCCTCCGCATTAGAATTAACATGGGTAGAATTTCCAGAAAAGTACAACTCTTATTTAAATAATGAAACCCTATACATTGAGTTTTATGGAAGGAGTTGCAGAAGAGGATAGAGTGTCCATGTTTAAGGGTGTTCATCAACATTCACTGTTGCTTGTCATTTCCCCAATGACCGTCACTCGATCACACTCTTCATCTGAGTGGAAATTCGATGGCACTTTTTCAGAGCTTCCTCTGATATCTCACCCAAAACACAATCCCGATCACTAATTAAATAGAGGGGAAGGTGTAGATTAACGCATCTCATAATTAATGAGGTTAATTAATGACCTTAATTAATGTACCTCTTAACTCTCTCAATAGTGCGGTTACATAACCCATTATTTCTCCCAACGGTGCGGTTACGCAATATAATAGTGAATCCATTAAATGGTTTTATCTTTCTCTACGGTCCTACCACCACCTTTCCAATAGTTTCAAAAAGAAAAATAAAATTATGTTTACTTATTTTATTATTCTAATGTAAATTACTTGAAATTAATTATTTCATCTGACCGTTGTCATTCAATGTTTATCTTCCCTTAAGATAATCCCAGTGCTAAGGATTCAACGGTGGCTTCATATTTTTAATCTGATTACGAGTCCAAAATATAGAAAACTCCACCAGAACATTTACTAAACATACCTTAAAAAAGACCAAAAAATTTATTCTAGGATCTTCATGCCACCAAATCTCATAACATCAATTTTCACAGACACTTAATAATCCCAAATAATTTAACAAATATTTTATGGAATTTTCAGGTCTTTAAATTCTCCCCACAATAGGGATTTTCATCCCCGAAATCTAAGACCAAACTAGGGAAAAAAAGGGGGTACCAAGACCGCATCTAAGTCACCTACTCCCATGTGCTCTCATAGAGGTTCTCGTGCTTCCACTGAACTCACACTAGAGTAATCGACCTCCCATATAGGACCTTCTCTTGTCAATCCTCTATCTCCATACGGAACTCCTTAAACGTCACCCCCTCAACAATTTCTAGCGCGCCCCTATCAATAATTTGAAATGGATCATATAAGTACATCCTCAGTAGTGAAACATGGAAAACATTATACACCTAGTGGATCTGGGGGGAAAGAGGTAGACGATATACCACCTCTCCTACTCTTCTGAGGATTTGGAATGGTCTGATGAACCTCAGAGATAGCTTGTCAGCCCGACCAAATCTCTACAATCCTTGTCGGGGTGAGACACATATGAAGAAATTATATCCGTCCTCAAACTCCAAGGGTCTCCATCTCCGGTCGACATAAGACTTGTACCCGATCTGTGTAGTCTTCATCTTCTCCTGGATGATCTAAGCCTTCTTAGTGGTAGCCCGTACCAACTCTGGACCCATAAGTGCATACTCCCTGGGTATGTCTATAATATAGTGATCTACATGGTCGCCTGTACAGGACCTCAAATGGAGCCAAGACAATGGTGGAGTGATAACTATTATTGTATGTGAACTTCACCAGTGGAAGGATGTCCTCCGAACTGCTGCCAAAATCTAGGATGAAATAATGAAGCATGTCCTCGAGTGTCTGTATGGTCTGCTCCATCTGACCATCTGTCTAAGGATGAAAGGCGGTGCTCAAGTGTAGTTGAGTCCCGAATGCCTCTGGTAATCCCTTCCACAAGAAGGATGTAAAATGAGCATCGTGAGCTAAGAAAATCTCAGATCGCATCCCATGACGATGCACAGTCTCTTGTACATTGAGGCATCCCAATAACTCTATTGATCCCTACTCATATATGGGTAAGAAGTGTGCTGATATGGTGAGTCAGGAAATGATATGCCAGATAGAATTGTGGCCCTTAAACATATGTGGTAGCCCTATCATGAAGACCATGGAGACACCATACCACTTAAATTATGGCACCTAATGTGGATAAGCTAAGCCTAATGGTACCAGATGCTCGACCTTCATTTGCTAACAAGCGAGGCATCATGATACAAACTCTACCATGACTTTGTTCATCCCTGGCCACAAGTACCGATGCCGGAGGTCCTGATACATCTTTTACACTCTATGATGAACTACCAAATGGGATGTTTGGAACACCCACAATACCTCCTCCTGTAGCGTCACGGGTATCATGGAGAGTCCTTTGAAGAGAACAATGTGCTCCCCACCATCAAAAAATCCTTTAGGAGACTATCCTAATAATATCTGAGCACGTCAGTCCTTGAAGACAACGTCCCCAATATATGTCTCCCAAACATTCTAAAGGATTATGGGTGAGACATTTATAGACTGGAGTTACGCTGCTCCATCTCAATCCATGAAGGATATATTAAACGCGGCTAGGTATTGCGTCGCCTTACTCACCAACTGTAGACCAGACCTCCTACTGAGTGTGTCTGCAATTATATTCCCCTTCCCAGGAGTGTAGAATATCTCAAATTCATATTCCTGGAAGAAATCAAATCATCCTTGGTGTCCCAGGTTTAGATCCTTTAGTGAGAATATATACATGAAAGTCTTGTGATCGGAGTAAACAATAAACCGTTCACCCAACAAGTAGTGATGACACATATTCATTGAAAAATCCACTACATCTTACTCGATGTCATGGGTAGTGTTTTTCTGCTCATGCTTTCTCAGCATCCATGATCCGTAGGCGATCACATCTCTCTCTTACATCAGACCACATACTAGTTTTTTCCTTGATGCATCGATGTAGACTACATACCCAACACCCTCTTACGGTAGCCTCATGATGGGGGCACTCATCAGCCTTCGCCTCATATCCTGAAAAATCTACCGTCACATCTCCAACCACAATAATGGCTACCCCTTCTTCACCAAATCTGACAAGGGTACCACTACCCTAGATAAGTTAGGTAAAAATGTCTAGTAGTGCCCATCCAATCCCTTGAATGTTCACACCTCAGCCACACTTCTAGGTCGGTCCCAAGCAAGCATTACCTCTATCTTCTCTGGATCCACTAAAACTCTAGCCTCCAAGATAATGTGACATAGAAAGTGGACTTCCCGTAACTAGAACTGGATCTTCTAAATCATTCCATAAATTTTGTGCTCTCAGAGTGTATCCTGAACTATCTGCAGGTGCGTAGGGTGCTCCTCCTCCATCACCGAGTACACTAAGATGTCATCAATGAAGAACACCAAGAAGTGATCGAGGAAAGGCCGAAAGATCCTATTCATGAGTCCCATGAATACTTCCAATGTTTTTTTCATGCTGAAAGGCATCACCATGAACTTGTAATGGCCATACAAAAATCTATAGGATGTCTTCTGTATATCCTCATCCAGTACCGTGAGCTGGTGATAGCCTGATCTAAGGTCTATCTTCGATGACTACCATGCTCCCCTCATCTAGTTGAAGAGATCATCAATCTTCAACAAAGGATACATGTTCTTCAACATCACCTAATATAGGCACTAATAGTCCACACAAAGCCTCATACTCCCATCTGTGTTCATGGGGAACAAAATCAGGGTTTCCCATGGAGAAACACTTGGACTTATCAACCCCTACCTTTGCAAGTCATCCAACTGTACCCTCAACTCATGATGTTCTATGGGAGTCATCTGATAAGCAGGTGTAGATATCGTTTCCATCCTAGGGTACAATTCGATGTATAATTCTACCCCTCTAAGAGGAGGTAGCTCTGAAATATCATCAGGTAGGACATCAGTATACTAGTCCACCACTATAGGATAGCTTGGACTCCTCTTGTACAATACACTAAGGGTGATTCTAGCCAACTGATGAGTGATTGGATAGACCCTCCTTCGAAAATGTTCAACCTGTGCTTCAAAGGTTTTCTTCTCACCGATGAGGGAAAACATGATCCCATCCTCAAGGACACACTGTGCCTAAAACAGTTGATCTGAGCATGGACATCGGATAGCTAGTGCATCCCAATATAAAATTGTAATTCCTTGGCACTGCTACTAGAAGATCCCATCCAAATATATCTCCTCATAGAGTGAGCTCACACTTCCTTCAAAAATGTGTAATCTTCTAATCACCTCTTGTATGAGTCTCTAATAGTAATGATCGAGCCAACGGCTTCATCGAAATTTATGTGCACCAAACTACTGTTGTGGAAATTAAATAGTGACTCGAACCTATGTCTATAAGAAATGATGCTAGGGTGGAATAGTCAAAGATCATTCCTCAAATCATCTTTGGAGTGTCTTGTTCATAGGAATCTGCTTCCTAAAGATAAGCTCTCCCATGTCCACGTACTCCCTATGGTCGGGGTGGACTACCTGGGGGTGGGGTGGTAGAACCTTAACTCGTCGTCCACCACCTGCTGCACGACTAGCTCCTCTACCACATCCACTGCCTTGTAGACCTCCTTGCTCGATCTTTAGCCACTGACTCGGTGGTCCCTTGATCATCTTCAGATCGTCCATACAAGGATTTAGAAATTCGGAAGAACTGTTTCCCTTTACGCCAAAATAGTAGCAGAATGTATTCCTTAGAAGACCTCCAATACCTCCCGAGATCCAATCCTCAGACCCTGCATCCTAGGTTCTTCCTTCGGATGTTCTGGCCCACTGGGACCTATACGTCATCTGCCTACTGCCTGCGGCAGATGACTCGGCTACCTATCAACTGGTGTAGTCTATGCCAATCAGTGTCTTCTCAGCTATGAATATCTCCACCAATAATTATTTCTCGAGTACTACATATTGTATCAGGTTATTGAGCAATATCATCATAACATTGATCCCTCACCGGTGACCGTAATCAAAGTTATGGGCCCTAAAGAATGGGTCCTATAACATGTTGTTGGAGTAGCGAGAGAGGTCAGTGAATCTCGTCGAGTATTGTTCCTTTGTTAGGCCGCCCTAATGTAAGTGCAGTAGCTCCTAGATACACACTAAGCATAATGTCATTAGTACGAACTCCGCCCTGAAGAGGGTCTTGAAGCCAGACAAGGAATGTTTTTCATCCTTGTGTGTCAGGAAAGTAAGGCTCCACAATATCCATGTTGCGCCATAAAGGTGGATAGCATCTTGGATCACCATCTGGTCTACTGGTGTCTCAACTAAGTGAAAAACCTATTCCACAACCTCCAGCCAGTAATCAACTCCATGGGGATCTGCCTCACCTCAAAAACATAGAGGCCACTATCTCTGGAACTCATGAAACATTCTCAGTCAGTGTTCATGGTCTCCTAGTGGTTCTGGTGGAAACTGTTTCCCCACAGGTGGTGTTTCTGCCGGTACACCACCCTAAGGTGCCATCACTATAAGAGGTCCATTCACCGACACCTCATCGCTCAATGGGCCTTCATCATGTTCTCTCTCTGGAATCATGGCAGGTTGTCTACACGGTGTCATCCTTAAAGAAACATGTGTGCCATTGTAAAAATTTATACATGGTGAGATGACTCAAAGAGATAAAAAAGAAACACATCATTTTCAAAACACACGCAATCATCATTTTCGTAAACCATGTCGGAAATCTGAATTGAGTGTCTAGGTGTATGGATACATTGGCCGCCACACCAACACTGGACTCCATGAATTGAAACCCAAACTCAAGACACTTAACACTATTGCTCCATGGAAAACATAGACTCTATGTTCTTCTACTAGAACCAACTCCCTCTCTTACCACTTTTTCATGGCCCGTCACCCAGGGCCCATGTCGTGACTATCCCAAGCCCACCTTCCATAGGAAAAGGGTTAGAGAATAGCACTAGAAAGGAATTTCAATAAAATAGGAACGAATTTCCTCGAGACCTATACACACACAGACAGGGTACACTACGCACAAGTAAAACACAATGGAAGAAGAAAGGTTCAACCACAACTAAAACCCATCAAAGTGTGTAAAAGTAAGTAATGAATTAAAGGGGAGAGTATACAAGCCCAACTAAAATGGAAATACAGAAAAATGGAAAATAACTCATGAGGTCATCCTACCTGATGGGTAGGTATATCTCGTCACTACGAATCTCCACATCGACCAGCCACCACTATACACAATCAAGACCTGGCTCCTCGAGACTCAGTCAAAGTTATTTGTCATCTGTACAAGACACAATGAGGTGATGGAGAAGCCCATGCAGGGGTGAGTATAACATTACCCAGCAGGTACCTAGAGACCCCCGAATGTTTTCTCAGAACTCCACAAAAGAAAAACCACAATCTAAGATCTCAATCACAAAACACATAGAAAAAGACAGCTCACACTAGGTTTAACTTAAGTACATAAGTAAAAATGTTTAGTCATAAAGCTAGATCATCTTATTCTATCATGAGGCTCTTATGGTGACCCACACAAGATTTCAAAGTGCTGATAAGATCGCTCAGTGGTGATCCACATAGGATCACTTGGTACTGATCCACAGAGGATCTCTCGGTGTGATCCACACCAGATCTCTCGGTGAAGATCCACACAGGATCTCTATTCATTCTTCACATCTCATCCATCCACATGATTCTCGTAAAAAAGAAGCATGATTCTGGGAGGACTTGATCCTCAAGATATCGGTCGTATTTCAACTCAAACTAAGTCCCACAAAGATGATACCCAATGAACTTCCATGTCATAAGGGTTCCAATGCAACAGACGACATGTCAACTAGACTCCCAGTCTGTGTGTAATATGCATTTTAGTATAGAGTGCCTGGTAGGATTCAAGTACGATCCAACCCAGCCAAACTAAATTTTTTGACAAAACTCATGTGGTGTATCACAAAAGGGACCCCTCATCCTAAGTGTTCCGGAGCAGCATATGGTTTGTCGAATGACCTTCCAGTTTAGAAGATATTCCCAATTAAGTGTAAGTAGGTCGAAAGGGGTCTGGGTCTGATCTGAACCAGTGGGACCAAACCGACTCGACCCATCCTGGGTTGACCTGATCTGATTTGGTTCAACTAAACCTAGGTATGTCCCAAATCGGGATGACTTGATCCGCTGGTCCCTACCGGACCTCACTGGGTCTGAACCGGCCCGTTGGGCATGCAGGCTCGACCCGCTGGGCCAGCTTGAATGGTCTGGCCCTCCAGGCGGTGCGGCTCGCTAGGCTACCATTAGCCTGCAGTTGTGGGCCAGCTCCCTCTTCCCCAGACACAGCATACCCAGGTCCAGCTCCAGCACACGTGGCCAGGTCCACCAACTGCCTCTCTTGCTTCAAACCGCGTGGCGGGTTGACCTCTCCACGCTGCACCGCAGGATTCCAGCACTACAGCTCATCAAGGCCGCAACATACTTCACCCAGGCACGCCACCAGGAAATGCTGTAGCCCATCACCATAGTATCTTTGACTACCGAGGCACGCCTCCTCCAATGAAATGGCTTGTCGCAGTGCGGGTTCCACCGCCCCGGCGCGCAGTAGGGGCGTGCCTCCTCCAGCACCATGACCCATCGCAGTCATGGCTTCCACCACCCAGGAATGCTTCCAGAGAGTTCCTCCTCCTTCAGTCAACTTCTAGGAAGGTGTCCCATATCTTCTTCATTAGCACGTGCCCGGTGCCACTGCATTCCACCCTACCTTCCAGTTGCCACGAGAATCACAACCAAACCTGAAAACTGCAGAGGGTCATGGTCTTGTTCATTTGGCCCATGTCGTTCGAGTTACAATTAACATGGGTATAATTTAATGAAAATTAAAAATATTATTTAAACAACTCTACCCCCTACATCGATTTCATTTTCAATTGTTTCAGAAGAGGAAGTAGTGTCCATGTATGATGGTGTTCGACGACGTTCGTCGTCGCCCGTTGTTTCCCACAACAACTATCACTCGATCACGTTATTTATTGAAGCAGAAAGTCATTGGCAATTCATCAGAACTTCCCCTCGTAGCTCACCCAAAACCCAAGCCCAAGGTCTGATTAAATAGATGGAAATGTGGATATTAACTAATTGCACAATTAATGAGGTTCATTAATGAGCATAATTAATGAACCGCTTAACTCTCTCAACGGTGCGATTACATAACCCATTATTTATCCCAACGGTGAGGTTACACAACATAAGAGTCTATCCATTAATTGGTTTGATGTTGCATCGCTATTTGACCACTATTTTTCCAACGATTTCAAAATGAAAACTAAAGTACCCTTTAGTTATTTTCTTATTCTTTTGTAAAATCCAAGAAATTAACTTTTTCGCCTGACCCTTGCCAGTCAAGGTTAACCTTCTCTTTAGAAAATCTCACCACTACAGATTCAAAGGTTCCCTCTGATTTTTAATATGAACACAAGTCCAAATGATAGAAAATTCCACCCACATGTTTACTGAACGTACCATAAAATTGTCCAAAAATCATTATGGGTTCTCCAGGCCTCAGAATCACATGCCCTCAATTTTTGTAGACTCGTAATAATCCAAAATAATTTAAAAATATTTATATGGAATTTACGGGTCTTTACAGAAGGTTTTTTGATGATTATAAACATCAAAAACCTATTTAGTCCATATACAAAGGAAATTCACATGAAATCACTATTACTGATGTGGAGTGTGACAATGAAGTGGTGGAATGATTAAGTTTTTACATAATGCGATTCCAAAATAGTGTTTTAGAATCTCTTTTATAGTGTTATGAAAATTTTAATATCTATGTATTAGTCCATTTTAGTTTTCCATAAGTATGTGGTACTGGTAACCCTGAAATGTGATTGAAATATTTGTGGAAAGATCATGTTATGTGTATAATGAAGGGATAAACAGATAATGAGATATTTTATTGTATTAATGACCTCAAGATTGATATAAGGACTAAGTGATATAATGGGTTTAGTATATAATTTTTTTTGTATTTTTTTGTGTTTTGAAAGGGTTTATTTTGACAGAATTTTGGTTTACACTAAGGTTCTATGGTAATTCATTTTGTTACCATGTTTCAAGAGAATAGATGATTAAAGTGTTCACATTTTTGGAATGTGACTTCCAAGAACTACATTAAGAGATATTGAAAATAAAAGATAAGTATATTTTTTTCACCTCTTTTTATAATGTTTTATATTTTAATATTTTTTAAGTATTGTAAAGATATCCATTTATGGATAGAATTAGTTATATTCTTGTTAAATATTGTTAGATTAATGTTTTATCAGACTATAGGTGGACTTATGCATATTTTAGAAACTGTGCTAACCTTTTTGTTGAGATATATTGAATGACCTATTATTCTATCACTTGATTTTCTAACTCATCAATAATGAAAAATTCAACTTAATATCATTATATAAGAGATGAAGTGGAAATAGGTCAAGTCATGAACAATGATGAGATTGTGACAAATTCAATTAACTATTTATTTTCATGAAAATTTATTCAACTTTAGGGGAAGGATCATGAAAACCAAAAATGAAATATTAGTACCTTCATATCCAATGAAACATATTGTCCTTTAAATCATCACATATGTTTTTCTTTGTCATTGTTAACTATTACAAAACCTTGTTCTCTCTCACTATCCATCATATAGTTATGGTTAGATTTCTCTTCCATATCCTTGTTTACACTTCTCACCTATGTTATCCTATATGGAAACCCAGTGATATGTTATTTTGGGTAACCATTATGTTTCTAAATTCCCATTTTAAAATTAAGTTTTAGTATTCTTATTTACGATGTGGGTTCTTATGAATGAAACCTTCTAGTAGTAATCTTTTTATAACCCCGATTAATTTTGAGGTTGAAATTCATTTTATGTGGGGTAGAATGTAACACCATAAAATGTTATGAGATATATTCTTTTTAAATACATTGATGTCATTTATTATACGTTTCACCAATATTATCATTCTCTTTATGCAACATTATATTATCTTGAAGTATATGCAACACTCTTCTTAGCTTGTGATATAAACAATTTCATGTTATTTTTTATAGAATTCATTTCACACAAGACTAACATTAAGTGAGCATATAAATAATAATATAAATCATGATAGATTTTATTAGGGAAATATATATATATATATAATATTTTTAATTTTATTTTATAAATTCATCATATATTTTTAAAGATCTGATATAAGATCTAATTCAAATTTTCAGATAAAATATGTATTTTTCAAAAAAAATCAATATTACCACCTTTTTATGGTGAACCATTTTTAAATCTCGATTTTTAAAATTTTATAATTTATATATGACATAATAAAATTATTATTTTTAAATGGGAAAATAAATTTACATTGGATTAAATTTTGTAATTTTTTTTAATGAAATTCATATTTCAATTAATATTTAATAAACTGCATCTTAATTCAAAAACTTCTTTTTGTCTAATTTATGTTATAGTTATATTTTCTTTTTAATTTGTTTTAAAGTGTAATTATATTAAATTTTTATCTTTTCATACAATTATTATCATTATAATTAATTTTATATTTAAATTGGACATAAACACAATTTATTCATTCGATGGTTTTTACTTCTTAAAAACCTGCATTCTGGTTTTTGACAACTGAAATTAATTTTAAATTAATTAATGCATCTTCTGTGTTTTAATTTTATTTAAATCCATTCAATATTTGGAATCCTTGGGTTCAAATAATGACAATAGGTTACTTTTAATTTTTGGGGTATTATCAATACTACGTATGGTAATTTTAAGTTACCACAATTAAAGGTAAATCAGTTAAATTAGGGTAACAAATAATATGATAAAGATAATAAAATTACCCCACAATAAAAAAAATCCAATTAGATGAATTAAAGTAGACCTATATCACCTAATTTCAGAATTTATTTATTTAATGGACTATTTTTCGTGAGTTTGATTTAATTTTAATTAAAACAAAACAAAGTGACAATGTGTCACTATCTAATCTCTTATAAGTATAATAATGTTAATGTAGTGATAAACCTGATAAAAATTCAAACATAAATATTCTAAAAAAACCTAATGAAATTATATACTTAATTTATCTCTCTTTTTCATATTTTTTAATTACATATTTTCCATTAATGATGACAAAATATTGATGTAGATATTATATTATTAATATAAATACCAAATAAATTGTTTTAAAAATGCTAAACGAAATATAATATGACATAATTAATGTTATCCATGAATTTTCAATGTCAATATGTAATCTTATATGTGTGTTAAATATATTGGTTAGAATTTTTCTTCTGTGTCGATTTTATTTAAATTCAAATAAATGAATAGTGTGAAAATTCAAACTATTGATATTTTATTAAAATAACATATTTTTAAATTATATAAAAATCAAAAAAATATTTAAAAATCAGAAATTGAAAGTTTTGGGGTATAAAATTTCATTATGTATCCAATTATGGATAATTTATAACAATTATTTAAATATTTTAACTATTTAATATTTAGAATATTATTTCCACAATTAAAATTAAATATATTAAATAAGTATAAATCGAAATGACAAGGTTTTAAATAATAGCAAAACATATATAAATTTTATTATTTGAGAGGATTTATACCCATCCTCATATTATCTTCAATTTAATTCACTTTTGAGGCATTTAAATTTAAAAATTATTTTATATCAATTTAATAGTTTTGGTATTTCCAATGGTGTCCTTCCCCTCTCTTATAAAAGAAAACATCTCCATCTCATTTAATCACACTTATAAAGCCCATTTTCTCAGCCAAATACTACCCATTTACTCTCAAAACATCTCCCGAAAATCATCTTAGAGGCCACAATTTTGGATGGAATTCAACCTAAGGAGACCATTTGTTCAAATCAAAAAGAGATACTCGAAAAAGAAGTAATTATTTTATCACGTCCTTCAAAATTATTTTCTTATTATACTTATTATTATGTTGTATATATATACTATGGTAATAAATCTAGTATATTATACATTATTATATGTTATTATAATTATGGGACAACCGTATACCACCCTTTATCCAGCCTAATAAATACAGTATCACCTTGTGTGCGTACGTATGACTTACCATATCCATACAGTGGTGTAATTTTTATTCAACAATACTAAACTTATAGGGGTATATTTATGAGTATAATGGATTTAAATAATGAATATAAAATGGTAATTATTCTATATAATTAATATAACATCCAATTATATACTGTTTAACCATTAAGTGAACGATATCATCTCTCATGCGTATGTACAACCTACCATCTCCACAATGAAATGTGATTCATTATACATGATATTTATTAATCCATGATTATATAATGAATGGAATGAATAATTATGATATATATTATACTAATACCATTATTTAAATGATGTAACTATAACCAAATAATTGAACATGAACTTATCTGGAAAAAACACGCATTAGAGCATAAACTAGTTAATATCCAAATAATTGGTTACAATGAAATTTTTCTAACAAAAATATAATAATATGACCATATATGATATCAATAAAATGAATATGTTTCTATAATAATTAAATAACATCATTTTAAATATTATATATCATATTTCGATACATACAAAGAATATCAGATCTAAAAAAAGGGATAATTTCGCATTCTCATTATTTTCAGATATTGTTTATATGTAATTATTTATTGGGGTATATTTATATTCCACGTCTATGTTTCTTAATTATGTAATATTATTTATATTCTTATTAAAAAAATTAATGTTATTTTTATCCTTTGGTGAATTTTTATTAAATGATATCAAATGAATCTTTTGTTGCTTTTCGTTTGGAGGTACTTTTTGACTTTTTTGATAAAATTACTTGGAGAATGTTTTTTTAACATACACAGTGTGAATGGATTATTATGTATTCATAATTACATATTCCCATGAAAAATACTTTACAATATTTTAATTTTATTTTCAATGAAATTCATTTCTTTTAAAATTGTGTGGAATTTTGTTGAAAGAAAAAAATTTAGAATAAGAATGGATATTTTCCTCATGAGTTATGTTCAAGTGTTTAATCAAAATTATTTTCCATATAAGATGATTCTTTTTAAATAATGTTCTATTTATATGCCTATTATTACTATTAATTTATTGTGTTAATAATGGAATTGTTGGTTATACGAATTACTTTCTTATATAATTGTTTAAGAATATCATTTTATTTCTTAGGTTATGCCATGAAAAATGATTTATGTTTTTTTAAAACATGTAAAAATGTTTTCATTATGAGATGGGTGAGACCTATGTAACTCTCCAATGAAATGGGTAAAGATTTATATATCATGAGATATAAATGGATGGAATGGAACAAAAATTTGGTTATGTAATATATGTTTTGAATGGAATGTAAATCCGATTCAGTAATGGAATTTTTCCACTATGATGGTTATGGAAGAAATTCCTTGGGAAATTTGGAAATCATATTATGTGCATATTTGATTCCCAGAATTATATTTTTTATTAAAATGCAATTTCCCCTTGGGTCATGATTCAATTATGATTTATGACTTATGAACTTCCAAAAAATATTTCATGACTCAGGATTTTGTTATATTCTAAATGGGTACGTTTTTTTAAAAGTTTTGTTCATGTTTTTATATTCTTATGATTATGTTTTGAATGTTATTTTCTATACTTACAATAATGGCCCGGACCAATAAAGTCCATTCCTTTGTGAAAATGTGGTGCTAGAGGTGGTCCGAGAGGTCAAGGTGACTTGGGGGTGCGTTTGGTTGGACTTTTAAGGAAATCTAAAGGGTTATGGCCTTCAAACGGGAGGCGCACAGTTTGCCAAAACCATGCGGCCAAACCTTGAAAGGTAGGTCTTGGAGGTAGTGTCTAACGCACGGTTAGTGCACAGTTTGTCTAACCGTGCGAGTAGTGTTTGGTGAGGCAGAAGCTAACACATGGTTAGCGCACGGTTTATTAAACCGTGCGGACTAACCTTGCGGGCACTTAAAGTTATATCCTAAAATTGTGGATCTGACTTGTTTTTCCTTTAATCACCTCGTTTAAGCCCCTAATCGTCCATAACTCAGGATTACCTTTTTTGAGGTAGATGAACCTCTCCCAGGCATTTCAGAGGCGATCTGGAGGCTTCTCTTCGCGAATCGAAGCCAGTTTCTTGAGGTATGTGATCCTTTTGTTTGGATTCTTATATCTACATAGATCTACTCCTCCTATTCTCTCGGGATCTTAGATCTACGCCCATTATGGGTAGATCTAAGTGTGTTGATGTCGTATATGATGAGCTTTGGTCTTGGTTGTGTTAGGAGAGGAGATCTAAGGAGGATTCGTGGAGAATCGGCCCGGTTTCTTGGCCGCTCCTCAACTGTTGTGGTTTTCCTCGAAAACCTTTAAGGTAAGGGATTCGTGGCTTCTCTAATTGTTTTTGTGAAATCGTAGAGTTAGCTTGATTTAGTCCTTTGGATCACAATGGAATTGACCTAATTAAATACTTGAACTGGATTAAATGAATTGGTGATCGCACGTTGTTGTTTTGTACCATGATAAGAGTTTGCCTCTTGATTTTCTAGATAGTTTGATATATATATATGCCATTCTTGTTAGCATGTTGTTCTTGATGAAATTGACAAAGAACGTAAAACCGGAATTAATTACTAATTAATTGGATAAAGATAAATAGGCATGTAAATGAATCTGGTTGTTCTTGTTGTGGATGTTGTTCAAAATTGATGTTAATCAAATTTATGTCGATGCATGTGATTAACATAGTGGTTGGTAAACCTGAAATCTGTTGGTGCTTGTTGTTTGAAGGCAAGATGCCTTGTTAAATGGCCAAGAGCCCAATTTGATGTGATGTTTGTTTTACTGCTTCTTGTTATGTGTTGTGACACTAGATGGGTGTTGTGATATCTTGTGTTGTGATTTGACCCTAGAGGGGTGTTGTGATATGTGGAGGCAGGGAGGCCTTGTGGTTGTGGCAGCGGATGACACCTAGAGTGGCTAGATGCATTGGTTTATGCATGTGGGTGTCGAGGAGGACACAGGGGATGATGGAATGGGATGGATGTGGTTGTTGGATGCTTGGTACTTTGTTAGGTTGTTTATCTGCTTTACTTTTCCCCACTTCTCAAGGAAGCTGGTCTTGCTTACCCTTCTTCCAAAAGGGGCGTAGACATGCGGGGTATGCCACATGATATCCGTGTTTAGCCTCTTGAGGGAGAATGGGTCTACGCTCTTGCTATAGGTGGCAGAGACTCGACGTGTAGTGCGTCTACTCACCGTGTTGAGCCCCCTTGTGTTTAGTAGCATAGGTTTCTTTTCTAGAATTCCTGGAAATATGGGAAAGTAATTATTTAATCAATGTTTGAATAAATGATGTTTACCCTTGGGATTGGAGTTTGAGGAAACTTAATGATGAGGTTGAGAACATTTGAAGTGACGGTGGGTTCTGGATGTGCTGTTAATGGAACTTAATGTGGAATTGTTCATGGTTAATTAATGTATAAAGAATTAATTAACGTAAAGTGGAATTGATGAAAAAAAAGAAAAGGGATGAAGTAATCTAATGAAGCTCTTTTATAGGTTGTGTGCTTTTAGGATACCTAGTCTTAGAAGTGACAGCCCAGAGTCTGAGAGAGGTTAGTTGCAGTTGTGTCTAAGACTAGGTTATGCCCATAGTGTGGTTGTGAGTTATAGTATATTATGTACTTTTTGGTTTCTATATGCTACTCCACCCTGTCTGTAAAGGCAACTGACTCCCCGGGGATTCTGAGCCTTGGGGGGGGGGGAGGGGTTTCCCCAACATTCTGGTGGGAGGATGAATGGCTGACTACCCCCTTTACCCCCGCTCTCTTCTCTTGGTAGATACTAGTGTCTTTGGCACATCGGTTAGTTCCCCATATATGTGTGTAGAGGGATATAATGGCTTTTGGTTATTTCACACACAAATATTCTGGATATTGTGTCCTATGGACTACTATAGGTGTAACGTGTATGGGCTATGATATCTTGAGGATCCTTACTCGGTGTATGGGCTGTAATGGCTTGAGGTATAATACCCGACGTATGATACATGTTATGTGAGCTATGGTGGCTCCCGGAAACTACCTGGTTACTTTTGGTTGTGAGGATGGTGTGGTTCTTAGCCCAGGTGTCTGCAGGCAAGCCTTTGTGGAGAACATGGTGCAGATTTTGGAGCTTAGCCCATGTTTATACGGGCAAGCATTTAGAGAGAGATGCACATGACATATGTCATTGGGGAAAAGCGGGAAACCAGTGGGGAAGTAGTAGCTGGGTACCCTTGATATTCTTTACTATATGATATATTCATGTATGCATTACTTGGTGAGAGTAGCCATGGTGTGGTTGGGAACAGAGTATACCTGTCAGGTGACAAGTTAGTTTCACTGTTGTTCACTGTGTTTTAGCATGATTTCTTTACTTTTGCACGAGAGGCTTCGGGGTGGATCCTATTGAGTATGTTTTTATACTCACCCTACGTATACATAAACTTTTTATCAAGTCACTTGGAGAAGGGTGGAGGTTAGACTGGTTACTACTAGCTTGTGGTTGCAGGAGCTGTTCGGGATTGTGGTCGCTGTTGTTTTTACTTTCTTTTGGGTACCTGCAGTTTTCCCTTTTCGGTTGTAGTACTTTTTCATGACATTACATATTCACTTGGGTTTATTTTATATTTCAGTTCTTAGTTGGAGTTTGTTGGTGTCTATCATATCTCTCTCTTCCTCACGTGTTCTCATAGAGGGTAATGCCTCCCATTTGTGTGTTTATTATACCCTCGGTTCTAGTCGCCAACCCGGGGCCTACTGGAGGCGGGACACGGGGGTCATTATCTTCCTTTTCACATTGTCGGCCCAGGAGGGGTACACTTTGTGGGGAGGGGGTCATGAAAGAGTGGTATCGGAGGTCTGGTTGAGGGATAGGATGGAGTTTGGAGTTAGGCATAGGTGAGGTTGCATGGGTTGGTAGGGAAACAATGTCATTCATGTTTAGCAAGTGAGGTAAACACTGGAGACTGGCTAAGACATAGGCATTTAGGGCCCCCTATGATCTGTTTTACGGACCTTTAAGTTTACAATGGCTACTAGACAGGGTGATACTGGTTGCAGGGTAGAGACCTAGGAAAGGATCATGCATCATTCTTCTTTGTGCCTGTGTTTGAATGGGTATACCTTGGGATAGGTTAACCAAAAACAAATGAATGAAAACAATTAATTAATTAATGTTGAGTCTTCCATATTCCAGCTGTAGGAGCTCTAATTGTTTTTTATTTTTCAGGTATGGCTCTAGGTCGACGTCATCATCCGGTTTGTGTAGAAGACGTTCACCAGGCTATTCCAGCAGGTCGCCGCAGGGTAGAGGTTGGCGACGCCGACACTTGGAGGAAGACACTCCGAGAGTTTCAGCGCCAGAGTCTGTAGAAATTTGAGGGATCCATTTCAAATGCAGTCACGGAAGACTGGTTGGAGGAGGTCGAGATAGGCTTCAGTTCGACCCATGCTCCGAAGGAGTACTGGGTGTCCTTGGTTGTGACGATGCTGCATTGAGCAGCAAGGTAGTGGTGGTTATTGTCCTCGGGGGTCGTGAGGAGTCAGCGATCTCATAGGAGGAGTTCCGAGACAAGTTCAGAGTCGAGTTCCTTTCCTCGACTATAAAGGCGTCTAGTCTCCATGAGCTTCTTACCCTTCAACAGGGGATCTCCACTGTTCGAGAGTTTGGAATCCATTTCAGGAACCTTTTACGATATGCTTCGGACCTATTGCCAGATGAGGTGTCAAGGGAGAGGAATTTCGAGGAGGCTTTGCGTCCAGAGATCCAGCACCAGGTCACCCCATTTATGTTAAAAACATATCATAAGGTGTTGTGTGGGCGATCCATCCCTTTTGTTCGTGTCTTGTGGATACACGACAGCATGTAAGAGAGTACTTGGGAACGTGAGTCACAAATATGCCCTCAGCACCCAAAGTTGTTTGATGTTTAACTCTTTTCGTGAATCGTTGTAACTTATGTGGCTGTGGAACATTCATATTTATGATATGACATCCTTTTTTTCCTTGGTGGCTTGATCCCTTTTGAGAGGTATCTCGTTGGGTGGTTGTTCAGATCCTGTTTCTTTTTCTCTTTAGGTGGGTTTTGGATTCTTGAGGACGAGAATGTTTGAGAGATATCTTATGTAATGTCCCGAACCACTCTGGTCCATTCCATTGCGAAAATGAGGTGTTAGAGGTGATCCGAGAGGTCAAGGTGACTTGGGGGTCCATTTTGGTGGACTTTTAAGGAAATCTAAAGGGTTATGGCCTTCACACGGGAGGCGCACGGTTTGCCGAAACCATGCGGCCAAACCATGATAGGCTGGTCTTGGAGGCAGTGGCTAACGCACAGTTAGCACACGGTTTGTCTAACCGTGCAGACTAACCGTGCGAGTGTTTGGTGAGGCAGAGTCTAATGCATGGTTAGCGTACTTTTTGTTAAACCGTGCAGACTAACCGTGCGGGCACTTAAAGTTAGATCCTAAAATTGTGGATCTAACTCATTTTTCCTTTAATCACATCATTTAAGCCCCTAATTGGCCATAACTCATGATTACCTTTCCTTGGAGGTAGAAGAACCTCTCTCAAGTGTTTCAGAAGCGATCCAGAGGCTTCTCTTCACGAATCGAAGCCGGTTTCTCGAGGTATGTGATCCTTTTGTTTGGTTTCATAGATCTACATAGATCTCCTCCTCCTCTTCTCTTGGGATCTTATATCTATGACCGTTATGGGTAGATCTATGTGCGTGGATGTCGTTTATGATTCGCTTTGGTCTTGGTTATGTTAGGATAGGAGATCTAAGGTGGATTTGTGAAGAATCGACCCGGTTTATTGGGAACTCATCGACCATTGTGGTTTCCCTTGAAAACCTTTGAGGTAAGGGATTCGTCACTTCTCTAATTGTTTTTGTGAAATCGTAGAGTTAGCATGATTTAGTCCTTTGGATCACAATGGAATTTACTTAATTAAATACTTGAACCATATTAAAATAATTGGTGATCTCATGTTGTTTCATTGTACCGTGATAATGGTTCACCTCTTGATTTTCTAGATAGTGTGATATATATATTACTTGCTTGTTATCATGTTGTTCTTGATGAAATTGATAAAGAACGTAAATCAGGAATTAATAGATAATTAATTGGATAAAGATAAATAGTCATGTAAATGAATCTGGTTGTTCTTGTTGCGGATGTTGTTCCAAATTGATGTTAATCAAATTGATGCTGATGCACGTGATTAACTTAGTTGGTTGGTAAACCTGAAATCTGTTTATGATTGTTGTTTGAAGGCTAGATGCCTTGTTAAAGGTCCAAGAGACCAAATTGATGTGATTTTTTGTTTTCCTGCTTCTTGTGATGTGGTGTGACCCTGGAGGGGTGTTGTGATATCTTGTGTTGTGATGTGACCCGGGAGGGGTGTTGTGATATGTGGAGGCAGAGAGGCCTTGTCGTTGTGGCAGCGGATGACGCCTAGAGTGGAAAGATGCATCGGTTTATGCATGTGGGTGTCGGGGAGGACCCAGGGATGATGGAATGGGATGGATGTGGTTGTTGGATGCTTGGTGCTTTGTTTGGTTGTTTATCTTCTTTACTTTTCCCCACTGCTCAAGGCAGCTGGTCTTGCTTACCCTTCATCTGATAGGGGTGGGTTATGCCACGTGATTTCTGTGTTTAGCCACTCGAGGGAGAATGGGTCTATGATCTTCATATAGGCGGAAAAGACTCGATGTGTAGTACATCTACTCACCGTGTTGAGACCCCTTGTGTTTAGTAGCATAGGTTGATTTTCTAGAATGACTGGGAATATGGGAAAGTAAATCTACAATGAATGTTTGAATAAATGATGTTAACCCATGTGGTTGAAGTTTGATGAAACTCAATGATGAGGTTGAATACTTTTGAAGGGACAATGGGTTCTGGATGTGCTGTTAATGGAACATAATGTGGAATTGTTATTGGTTAATTAATATATAAAGAATTAATTAACTTAAAGTGGAATTTATGAAAAAAAGAGAAGTGATGAAGTAATCTAATGAAGTTCTTTAATTTGTTGCGTGCTTATCGGATACATACTCTTAGAAGTGGCAGCCCTGATTCCGAGAGACGTTAGCTATAGTTGTGTCTAAGACTAGGTTATTCCCATAGTGTGGTTGTGAGTTATAGTATATTCTATACTTTTTGTGTTTCTATACGCTACTCCACCCTATCAGTAAGGGAAACTAACACCCCAGGGATTCTGAGCCTTGGGGGTGTTTTCGCCAACATTTCGGTGGGAGGATGAATGGCTGACTAACCCCTTTAGCCCCATTGTCTTTTCTTTATAGATACTAGTGCCATTGGAACAGTGGTTAGTTTCCCCATATATGTGTGTAGAGGGATGTAATGTCTTGTGGTTATTTCACACACATATATTCTGTATATAGTGTCCTATGGACTACTATAGGTGTAACGTGTATGGACTGTGATGGCTTGAGGATCCTTACTCGGTGTATGGGCTGTAATGGCTTGAGGTATAACACCTGACATATGATACATGATATGCGAGCTGTGGTGGCTCCTGGAAACTACCTGGTTACTTTTGGTTGTGAGGATGGTGTGGTTCTTATCCCAGTTGTCTGTGGGAAACCCTTTGTGGTGCACGTGGTGCAGATTCTGGAGCTTAGCCCAAGTTTATACAGGTAAGCCTTTGGAGAGAGATGCACAAGACGTATGTCTTTGGGGAAAAGAGGAAAACCAGTGGGGAAGTAGTAGAAGGGTACACCTAATATTCTTTATTATATGATATATTCTTGTATGCGTTACTTGGTGAGAGTAGCCATGGTGAGGTTGGGAACATAGTATACCTGTTAGGTGACGAGTTAGTTTCACTATTGTCCACTATGATTTAGCATGCTTTCTTTACTTTTGTACAAGAGGCTTCGTAGAGGATCCTACGGAGTATGCTATTATACTCACCCTATGTATACATAAACTGTTTTTCAGGTCAGTTGGAGCAGGTTGGAGGTCAGGCTGGTTACTACTAGCTTGTGGTTACAGGAGCTGTTCGGGCTTGTGGTCGCTGCTGTTTTTACTTTCTTTTGCGTACTTGCAGTTTTCCCTTTTCGGTTGTAGTACTTTTTCATGACATTAAGTATACACTTGGGTTTCTTTTATATTTCAGTTCTTAGTTGGAGTTGGTTGGTGTCTATATTTTCTCTCTCTTCCTCATGTGTTCTCTTAGAGGGTAATGCCTCCCATTTGTGTGTTTATTATACCCTCGGTGTTAGGCGCCAACCTGGGGCCTACTAGAGGCGGGACTCGGGGGTTATTATCTTCCTTTTCACATTTCCGGCCCATGATGGGTAAAATTTTTGGGGAGGGGGTCATGACACTTACCCTCACTAAGAATTTGAGTTCACGCCATTTTATGTTTCTTCCACCAAGACTTGAATAGGGGTATTATATACGATTTTTCAAAAAGGTGTTCTAGTTCTGAGTTATAAAACAAGAGACGGTGTAAAAGATTTATGAACCAGTTGTTTATATTTTGCAGTTTACAAAGGCACTAAAATATTACAGTCATTGGGCATCTGTTTGTGTCATGTATTACATATTTTGAAGAAGTAATGTAATGTCTAGGTACATTAACCTTGGGTCTTTACATATATCCTATAAAAAAATTTATCTTCATCAATTATTTTTATGTTGATTAATGAAACGAGGGTAGTTATGTTCAATTATATCACCAGGTCTAGATGTTGTTTACTCAAACATATCATTCCTCCAGATTACATTGACAAGGTGAGTGAAAATTTTTAATAGTTCATTATATATATATTAAACATTATTTCTAATGATTATTCTTTGTAATATAGATCATATTCCAGTTGTACTAACTTTGATTTTAGAATATTAGAATGTTCAGTTATGTACTTCCTAAAACATAATAGATAGAGCACATTATGAATTATTACGTGGTTCCATGGTTGTAAAATATGATAATCTACCATCCCCATACAATATAGGATTTCAAAAGGGCCAATGTTACTAATGTTCAAAATTCCATTATTTCCAAATTGCATACATCTCATCCATGGTGAAATTATAAAGAATAACAAGTCCTCAACTTCAACATCAAAATCACACTAATGGTTATTAACATAACTCATTTTTCTTTTAATTGAAATAGTTTTAATATTTCCATTAATTTATTGAATATTAATTATCATATCATGATCAAAATTAAATCCCTTGAGCTTATACACTCCCAAATCATCCAAACATGTGGATTTTATTCACCTCTTTCAATAAATATGCTCATATAATTCAATTTGAATGATAGAATAGAAACTATTATTATATGAGAACTCTACAGGGGTTATGGTGTGGATCATAACCTTATGTTAAATCCATTGAATATGCTCTCATCATATATTCCATAATTTGTATAGTTCATTCAAATTTTACATAAAATGTGATGATAATAAGAAATTTTTAATAAAAACATCATATTCTATTTTGGAATAAGTATTCTCTAAAACATAAAATTATTAATCGAATATCCATCCAATAGAATGGAAATTGGGTCACCCTTAAGACTTACCTCATCATTATGGATATCAATTAAACATGATCGAGTGAGAAATATTTTTGAATATTAAGGAAATATTATATATTCATAAGATAAATCCAAAAATACACCTAGAGTTGTATACCCCCATGATATATTTGGAAGACCTGTATCAAAATATGTGTTGATGTTTTCCCATATCCATATAGGCATGGTTAATGGATGAATTATCCCCTTAGATGTTTTTAATTATTCCTTAACTTGATGGAATTCCAATAATTTACATTAATATATATATATACTAATATACCTCTTCATGACGTCCCACCTGAAAAGAAACATAATGTATCTATATATCTTTTTTTAATTATAGGTGGATAGAGAATGATAATTTATGAGAATCATCCAACTTCTCTTTAGTAAATTTTGGTTTGTAAGGGACAACAATTCAATTTCATGAAATGTATAATTCCACCATTTTAACTATCTAACTTTAGAATATTATGTAACACCTTCTATATTCCAATTAACTTATTTTATGTTTCCATGACTAGTACATTGATTTATATTTGAACAATTACTTTATAATGATGTCATTTGTGTAATCTTGTTATGATTTCACTGTCCATTCTTTTGAAACAATGAGTATTGGGTCATATTAAATCCCCATAATTGATAAGGTATAATGATCATTCCTTATTAAAGAAACAACCACCTTATTTATCTTCATATGATGGTAATGTATTAAGTAGTAATAGTACATGACAATCACTATCAATCTCCTTTGGAATTTTTTTGGGTCCTTATATGTGAATATATAGATTAATCACATTTGATCAGTATAATATTCATAATTTTTACAATAAATATAATATTTCAATATATTAAATATAAATATTTACTCAAATAACTCTAAATAATGTATTGGGTAATTATTCTCTTGAAATTTTAATTGATGAGAGACATAAAATACCACAACCCCATTTTATATAATGGAACACCATGAAACATTATATAATGAATTGATGTATATCCTAAACCCTTGTCGACTATTAGGAAGTGTGATTATATCTGTAGTGGTCTACCTTCTATTATTACTGTTTAAATTTTATTCACATTATTCTATTCAATGTTCCATGAATCCATTGATAGTAAACAGGATTAATAGATTTGATAGTGATGATAATTTTTTTAGAAAGCGTCCTCAATATAAATCCATTCCTAGAAAACTAATGATTTCTATTTCTGAGGTTTATAACATTCTTCAATAATCTTTCAGATTAAGGTATCCTTAGAAAAAACCGATCATATGAATATATTTCCCATGAATTATGCATTATGTAGGAATTAATCCTACTTCCTAAATTATTCACATACCTTCTCCCTTTTGAAGGTATTCAGCACAACCATTAATTAATTTTCATGCTCTTCCATGGTCTTGGAATATATGAAAATATATTAATAAATACTACCATAAATAGTTTAGTAAAATTTATAAATATATCCCTCATCAGGTTTATGAATATAACTGGTGAATTTATATGTCCAAATGGAATCATAAGGAATTAATATTGTCCATATCTTGAAAATAATTTTATCATGGATATATCCTCTCTTATCATAACTAATTTATGATATATGGATCAAGAGTATTTATTTGAGATGTATTCAAATTCTTACAGTTGAAAAAATATTTTATAATTGGGGGGGAAGAGGATATTTATAGTTTATCATAATTTTTTACAATAAAATTAATCAATATAGATACTATAAGTTGATATTTATTCTTAAACAAAAGAACCAGTGCACCCCTTATTAAAGCATATTGAAATATAAAATATTTTTCCACATTATCATTGAGTTTATTTTTTAATTATGGAAATCTAATCTGGGTGACTCTTTAAGGGTTTTTTTATAGGAATGATGGAGGTAATGATTTCTCTTGAAAACATTACATCAATTTCTCAGGGAATACTATTAAACAATTCGAAATATTCCTGAAAAATATAAATATCATCAATTTTTTTATCAATTTGATCTATATAACCCTTATATTAATATAATATATCCCATAAAATGGAGGTAAAATCCATAAGGATTCCATAGTCATCTTTTATTCTAACTGAGATAATGGGTTGATTTGGGAAATAAAAGGTCATAGCACTATTCTAGAAACTGATATGGGATTTTTATGGTGTTTTAAAATCCATTCCCAATATAACATAAATATTGGATAATGGGAGAATAATTTTTCCCTATATATGTGTTCCAACAATATTTTATCAGAGATGTGATACAAAAATGGGATGGAAATTCACAACACATGGAGTTTTTATTTATAAATCTACAGGGATGAAGATTTTATGCTCTTAAAAAAATTATATATATTTTTCATTTGGAAGAATAAAATAATTCTAAGGAATTCATTGAATTTTCTATGATTATAGAATTTAGTAATTCAATTTCATGGAAAACCTATATAGTTTCGACTTCACATAAATTTATATTATCCCATGGAAATTGAGGATTCTTACATTCGTTTTCATCATTAAACCATATATTGATGCACTGGTTGGTGAAATGACTATAATAATCACAATTGAATCATTGATGTGTCGGTGATTTTTTCAATAATATTCCATTACATTCACTTAATTTAGTTTCCACTTCACATGTATCTTAAATTCATCTATAAAAATAACATCTCATATGCACTAGAATCATTTCCTTGTTTTTTAGGATGTTACATATAGTATTCTTCCAACATTTTTTGGATTTAATAAGTTAATTCTTCTTCCATTAAAAGGTTTTATTATTTTTGTTTCCATGAAACTTCATTTATCATTAATTATTCCCAAAACAACAATGAAAATGATAGTATCTAATTTAAATTCCATTTTTAATGGAATAGAGAATAAATACATATTATATATCAAAGTACAATAAAGTTAACTCTTTTTGATGTCTTGTTATGAATCGATAGATGAAATTATTGATTTTTATTCTAACACCAATGGTAAAACCTAAATAATTTAGTGAATGTAATTAGAATCTCCCTTAAGTGGTATCAGTGGTCCCATATAAATTTTATTTAAGCAACAAAAATTTCCTCTTCATTTTAGTGTAATGTGGTTGAGGAAAATACTTTTGGAAAGTTAACTTAATAGACTCCACTCATTCCCTATAGTAAATTTATTACACATTATTCTTATTCTTTATTTGGTTCTAGCAATAATCCACTCCATATTCAAATGGAAAACATCTAAATACAACCTTTCCATAAAATAATAAATATTGAATATAAATATATTTTCTATTTTGAGGAACTATTACTCAAAAATTGGTGGATTGGAAGATCCGCTAATGAATGGTGGAAAATGTTATATGGATAGATCAATGGATATTTGTTCATTAGTTTAAGGTTTTTGCATTTTAAAATTGCTCAAAATAATTCTAATTTTGTGAAAAAAATTTATGATCATCACATTGATATTATATAACCCATCCCTATGAATTTCAGTTGCTCACTGGGAAAGCCATTTCATATCCTATTTGATACATTGTTTACTTGTTTCCTCCTAGTTCCATCCACTAATAAAAACAAAGATTTTGTGTCATTATCATGTAATAATAAACATAGTACGCAATATTATGATAAATAAAATGACAAAAATTAATAATATTATATATAATATGTTTATAAGGTAATCATTTGAAATGAATATTTATGTTTATATTGAAAAACATCAATAAAATATGTTTTTTATGATACCTACCACCAAGAAAACTAAACATATATGTTCTAGGTGTGATTTTTACTATGAAATGTTGCGCAATTTTGGGTAAATGTATGTTATAAGTATAAATTATATGGTTTTCTGCATTAATATGTATTATAGTGGGGTTTGGTTAATCATGGGGACTATGTCATGAAAATATGATGACAAAACCTCAAATAGCCCAAGTTAAATGAAAAGTGGTGTATGATGACTATATAATTTCATAGATTTAAATAATGGTGTAAAAATTAATGAAATAATATAATTTGTCAAAAAATTATGGTTTCTTCATTTTAACCTATGACATTTTAGATTCATCCTACATTATGATTCATTAAATGTTGTTTTTTTTACATTCCATATTTTGATTCACTATTACATAATATCTAAAATTAAATAAAACATTATTTGATGCCAAATTAGAAGAAAATATGTTAACATAAATTTATAAAAAATCCATATACATTATTATTCATTGGAATTCATATTATAACACATTAAAGAACCCACAAGTTTTGTTCATTTTTGGATCGGATGCATAAAGAAATTATTTTACAAATAATAAATGAATTATCAAATGACATTCTTAAAAAGTTATTCTATTAAATATGTATCATACAAAATTATATTCTTCATTACATGGGTAAATGTAATCATAATAATGGGTGAGATACGAAGCCATGTATATGGTGACCATAAGTGGTATTAGTCAAATACCATAACGAGGCATAATATGAATATAGACGAATGGGAACATAATCATGTAACATGAACATAACATTGGTAAATCAAACCAAATAATACATGGATCATAAATCATGAATCATTATGTACGTCTTTAGGCATAACATAATACATAAGTCAAAATAGTGAAGAATCATGAGTAAACAATCACTAGACATGATAACATAATATAATATTTTTGTAAAAAATAATAATTTTGATTAAACATAACCATTTAAATAATAAAATATTTCAAGGTTAACAACTAATTCGTTCATATCATAATAACTAGGAAAACCAAAAACAAATGAACTTGTGATGTTACATAAACTCCCATGGCCCATGAATTTTTTAGTCATGGGATAACCAGCTGTGTCCCATCATAATATCACGAGATATAAAAAACTTATCTAACACATTTGAATGTAATATCATCAATTCCCATTATATAATGATAAAAACATAAAAAACAATTACACATTACCTAAAAATATTTATAATCCCTTCATTTATTATTTAAAAAACTGGAATGAAATGTATTTCAAGAAGTTTATGATAAAAAATGATCATATTCCATCTAGAGAATGAATTTGGATAGTGTAATTAAAGAATATCCCCAACTAATGATAATAAAAAATAATTCATATTTACATTGATGAAAATAATTATAATATAATTATATAATTTTATTGATAAATAATAAGAAATTCCCTTTTAATATTATTCACTTTTTCTAGAATATAAAATTAATAAATTAAATTAAATTTAAAATAAATTTGGAAAACCAAGAAAAAATGAAATGGAATATTCTTAAATTAATCCAATGAATAAATAAGAGAATTTTATTTTTTCTAATTGTGTTAAAAAACATTTAATTAACATAATTATAATGATAATGAAAATCAATAGAAAAATAGATGCATGTAAAATATTAAAAATAGATCCATTTAAATTTAAAATTAATATATGGGATTATATTTTTAAAGATAATAAAATCCATAAAAAATATAATTAATATAGGTATATATTAGAAGGATTCCAAACCAAAAAGTTGAGATAATATAACCTCCACTAAAAAGAAATATTTCTAGTGATTTTGTAACAGAAGCAAGGTGATATAGTAATAATATGTGATTAAATTAAAATATTTTTATAAAATATAAGTATTTTATATAGTATGGTAAAAATATTTATTGAATAACAACTCAAACATAGAAAATATTGAATTAAAAATGAGATATAAAAAAACAATTACCTCATACTTTTACGCCGTTGGATGTTCTCTAAATCTTTATATAATGAATATTGCATTATTATTCATATGTAGTATATGTTTTTATATGATTATAGTGTCTCATGGTCATTTCATGGAACATATGCTTAGGGTTCACACTAATCTCTTAAAAATATCATTTTCATTGTATGTTTAATTTATAATATAATTGAAATAATTATCGAATTTAATTTTTCATGATACCATTATATAATAATTAAATTAAATTAAAATTTATTAGATTTTATTACATGAATTTAAATTTTATTATTCATTATTGATTTAAAAATTATAACATTGTCCTTGTATGTGGTTAAACCGATCAATAAATTGACAAGTTATAATGATTTAATAAGAATGAATATGTTAGTTTATAATTATAATATAAATTTTACATACTATTAAAGATTGAATAAACATTTTATTACAATATTAAAATATATTACAAAGTAGTTGGATGATTAAAATAAATATGAATGATAAATTTTAGGATGAAATATACAATGAAGAATTAAATGTCCTATTAGAAAGCCTGTTGGAAATGAGGGATTTCAAGCTTTTTATTGTGATAAAAATTTATTAAATATGGGAGAGATTTTCTAGGGATAGATTTTTGGTTCTGTATTCAACATATAAAATTTATAAATGTGTCCCTTTAGGATGTCAAAGGTGAGATCTTATTATAGATTAGATGGTGTAGTATTTTTGTTGATAAAAATTTCACAATATATACAAATTTTCATTTTCTAAAAAAGATGACCAAAACTGGATAAATAGTAGAGATAAGACAAATTGCGCTTGATGATTCCATCATTAACTTGTTTATTTTTTTGTGATGTTTTATGACTTTTCCCCTTAATAATAAAATTTTCCTCAAATTTTCCATTTCTATGGTGGAAAACATTTACCTTAATTTTTATACATAAAAATGAAACTAAACTCATTTTCTAATTTTAATGTTATAATTTCAAATAAAAAAACCATTTAATATGATTCAATCTATAAATTTTGATGAAAATAATTGTAGTTTGATTATGCATAAATTTTTTAAATGAAAATATATTTTTAATCATAAAATGATTTTATTCATATTTCTTTCCAAGTAGTAACCACTATATTATTTGTAATTTTAGGTTAAAAATATATATGTATATATATATATTCAGATAAATAATTATTTAATTAATAACTTTAAAATTTATGAAAAATAATGACCACAACATATATAGAAAAAGTTACTTAAAAATAACACTTTTTTAGCATTATATGATTATATATTTATTATTAAAATAATTAGTAATCAATGCATAAATTATTATTAATTTTTCAATATATCAAAAATATAGTATATTTAATTTCATATTTCAAGTATTATAAATTTTACATTTTATTAATGACATTGAATATATAATAATAAATGTTACAAAAATCACTTTATTTGAAAATAAGTAATTAAATTAATATTTTTTATAGTTATCCGATTATTCTTTTTTATTAATTTATTTTATAAACCATTCACATCATTTTTTCAATAATTTTTTTTAATAATATTTAAAATTAATAGATTTTAAAAAAATATATTCACTTCATAAAAAATATCATTATAATCAATGCTATTTTACAAGGTAAAGGAGTATATTGTAATTTTGATACAAAAATTTTTTACATATGGTTTTGAAATTTTTCTAAATATATTTCATTTACATAACATGTAATGGAATTTTATTTTTATTGAAATAGTTTACCAAAATAAATAATTGTTCACATTAGTTTGTCGTTTCATGTATCATGAGATAGAAAAAACATAAGATTTAATTAATGTGAAAAAAATAGTACCATTACAATTCTCATTAAGAATATTTTGTATCACGGTTCAATTTTTAATTTTCACAAATCAGAAAGTAGTATGTAATATCTTATGTATCAACGTAATGATTCAACCTTTATCATATATTAGAGTTATGGAAAATGTTATTTTTCATTTGGAGTCTTGTCTAGCACACTTACAATATCTCAACTATAGAAATTCTTACATATTATTTGAATAGATGGATCTATGTCTTAGTGTATTAGAAAAAATTTCCTTTACACATCTTTTAATAAATATATTCCCTTATTCCTAGACTTTTAACAATAATATATAATAGATTGCCTCTATAATTTTATAATTAATCGCAAATTTAAAATATTTAATGTATCATGTATGTTTTTATATTTATATCAACCTACAACTTATAATTTCTCATCATTCACTAAAGATTTACAAAAAAAATCTCACATGATTCAAATTATTTTTTAATAACATAAAATCAACTCCAATCATATCAATAATAATTCCAATGATTTATGTTGTATATAAATAATCATCAGTGTTTTAAAGGGATTTTTCATTTCCACAACCAACATTAAAATTTCCTTAAAAAACATCGTAGTACATTTCTCATGTTATGTCTATCTTAACCATTTGAAAATAATTAATATTCATATTCATATTATTAAAATATTTCGTCATACTATGAATGGATATCTCTTATTATAATAATCACAACTCGTCCCCTAGGACCCATGTCGTGACTACCCCAAGCCCGCCTCCTATTGTCCAGGGGATGGTGACTAGTGTTGATTTGTAATATACCACATCTCGGAGGAATTTTCCATAGTACCTGTACTCTCTCACCCATCTCTAAGAAAAATATGAAACTAAAAACACTATGAAATCATGGAAGAAAACCACTTTGGAATCCCACTGAGAGTAAGTTACAAAATTGTAGAAAAAGGTTCCAGAATACAATCCCAACATAAATGGAAAATTACATGCTCTTGGATCTCATATATGGAAAACCTATATAGAAGGGTAGGTTCAGTAAGCTGTCTGAATGTCTCTAAATCCTACCACATCCGGTGGGTCACCCTGAAACACCGCCTGTCCTCAATCCACCAAGGACTCCATAAAAGTTTTCAATCATCTTAAAAATAAATGACACGTACATGAGAACCTGGTGTAGGGGTGTGTAAAACACTACTCAGTAGGGAACACAAACCATAATGGAATTATATAAAGTAAACTACTGAGGAAGTCACTAATAAATATACCACAAATGAATCTCTATGAAATATACCACACAATATTAACTAATAAATTCAACATATACACTACCAATGAGGTATATTAAGTGAATCCTCAATGAAGCATAATTAAGGGAGTTACTAGATTCATCTCACACTATGTATAGGTCTATGGTATGTAAATATGATTTTCTCAAGAATCCACAGTACCCTCAAGTAGTAACACATAGAGTGTCATTAACGCACTGAGTGTTGATAACACATGGTGTGTTCATAACACACAGAGTGTCGGTAACACATAGAATGTTGTCAATGACTAGAGGAACAACACCCCATTGGGATAGTGGAGTACTGACACAGTTTAGGTAAGACACAATGTCTAGTTATGACACATATCTTAGCTAAGACACAAAATATATTTAATAAACATTGTCCAGGTAATCACATAACTTCTAGTTCGCAGCCAGGGGAAAGATTCCATCCTCAGCACCGTTGTTTCAGGAGGACCACCTCTTTGATCCAATAGTCTATATTACAACATCCATAGACACTCACATAGAGGATCTCAAATAAAAATACTATTTTTGAGGGTCCCAATACCATGAACGTCTTGTCAAATGGTCACATGGGTTATGAGTTATGGGTGCTTAAGTAAAAAGGGGCTGGTGCGGTCTGGGTCTGGTCTGACCTGGGTTGGGTGACCTGACCTGGCCCGGTTACCACCTGACCTAACCCACGACGTCTGACTCGACCTAGTGCTTGATTGAACTGTTGCCGGACCTTCCCACTACCAGACCATCCCACTACTGGTCAGATCCGCCTACTTCAGCATAGTCCCCTAAAGTGGACTTGTTTTGTTCACCCAGATGTAGTGGATACCTTGTCCACCCTAGCTGCATACGACCTATAGTCCAAGTGTCTCCCTCGATCTACATAGCTGGACCACATTTCATTATGTTGTTCCATGTGATTGGCTCCACCTACGGCTCAGCCGTAGGTATTTCATCCATTGCTGGCCATCGAGCTGACTGCCTTTGTTGTCAGGTTGTAGCGCCACCGCACACCACAACCGCATGTCACCTCCATCAGCCCCCTTCTCCTAGTCATCAGTCGCAATCTGATTCTCCATCATTCGAAACACAAGAATACCTACGACAAAAAGGTCCTTAAATTCTTCTCCATGGACATGAAATAAACTTTTCGTCACTCCGAGGGTCCAGTCATGTTCAAAGACTACTAGAAATGTACAACGTGGCAACGAGGGTCCGTTGGTAAAAAATGAAGAATGGAGATAGGTAAGGCATCACGAACAACCTATTACATGGTATAGTCTTTTATTCATGTCAACCAAAATTCATTCTTGTTAGCATGATCATGTTGAGCGAATTAAAATCTCAATGATATAATTCCCACATCAATCCCATAATTTTTACCATCTTGCATAAATGATTGAACTATGGATCAACATGTTCGTGGGTTTGTATAGATTTTTCATTGGAAACAATAATGGGAATGTAATGTCACATAAAATTTAAACCCCCAAATGTGTAGTGGATTGATCGGTGAAGAGTGTTCACCATTGTTAGAGATCCACCCATGAATGATCTGGATCCGTCATCTCATCGCCATTCTTCTCTCGCTAACGAGAGGATCTTCCAAAACATTTTCATTCATCGCATCCTACATAGGATTTTACAAGATTTCCCCAGATCATATATCTCTGCTAAGCTATTAAATGTAGAAACACATTTCAGTGTCACTGTTTTGTTGAGTTTCATTATCACCACATTATTTCCTTTATGAAATGACACAGGTGCCTTATCGATGCATCACATCATTTCTACATTTCTATGAAATGTTAAATGAATGAATAATATAAACATTTTAGGGTTATTTTTATTCTTCTTTAAATATTCCAAAAAATAATTTCTATAGTCTACCTAAGCTAGTTGAAATTTGTTCCTTCTTAAGAAAAACCCGCTACTCAGGACACAACGATGCCCTCGGATTTTAAATTCGAGCACACATTTAAATGTCACAAAAACAACACTTGAGACATATAATTAAAAACAATTAAAAAAGTTAAAATATTTATTCTTGGAACCACGGGCCTCATAATAATTTGTCTTCTCAACACTTGGTATCAATGTAATCCCATTTACTTTTAAAAAACACATTGAAAATCCTTGACATTACATTCTCCCCACCTTCGGGCTTTACATCCTTAATAGACAAAACAGGGGTTAAACAAAAAAAATGGGGATTCTTAGCAAGAATATAATCATCCTACTCCAATGTTGTCTCTTAGATATACCAATTATACCCCTGAACATGCACCAAAAGAATCGACTATCCACAATTAATCCTCTCCCTTCTATCCTCTATATCCACTATGTATTCAAAAAAAGTCACCCAATCATCAACCTACATATCCCCCCATAAAATGATTTATATATCACTTTATCTAGGATATATGGAAGACATTGTGTGCCTAATCTATGTCTAGAAGAAGAGCCAAGCCGTACACCACTTCACCAACTCTACGTAATATCATAAAAAGGCCTGATGAACATCGGAGATAAATTGTCGCCCTGTCCAAATCTATGTATCCCACTTTAAGGAGAGACCTGAAGGAACACATGGTCTCCCTCCTCTAACACCAAGGGTCTCTATTTCCTATCATCATGGGACTTATGATGTCTATGTGTAGTCGTCATCTGCTTATATATGATATTCACCTTCTCAATAGTATCTTACACCAACTATGTACCCATAAACGCGGACAATCCATGGTCCGCCGATGTAAGAGGCGACCTATAGGGTCCCCTATAGAAGTCATCGAGCCATGCCACACACTTCGGGGAGTGGAAGCTATTTTTCTATGAAAAATCATCCAGGGGCAGGTGATCTTCCCATCTATGGAAAAAATAGAGGATACATGCACGTAGCATGTTCTATGATACCTTTTAGGTCTGCCCCTTCTGACCATCTATCTTCCAGTGGAAAGACGTGCTCACGTGTAGATGAGTCCCAAATGCCTCCTGCAATCCCTTCCACAATAGTGAGGTAAAAAATTAATCATGATCTGAGACTACTATATAGATGACTACATGGAGTCGAACAATCTCCTGCACATGGAGGTTTCCCATGCTCTCTACTGAACCCTATTCCCAAATCTCTAGAAAGTGGGATGAATTGATGAGTCGGTAAATGATCACATAAATTGTGTTGTTCCCCCTTGGAATGAATGGTAAACCTGTCATTATGTCCTACAATATTACATCCCACTTAATCTCCGAAACCTCATGGCATTGAGTCAAACCTGCTAGAACTTGGGGCTCAACCTTTACTTGCTGACATGTGATGCATCTGGAGACAAACTCTGCCACTTCCTTCTTCATCCCCGACCACCAAAAATGATGTCATATGTCTGGTTACATCATTCCCACACATGTATGTACCACTAAAGGATATTTATATGGAATCCCTAAACACCTCCTCTTAAAAATTCACTGGTAATATGGTGAGTCCTCTTAAAATGATTATGTGATCCCTGCCTTTCGAATATCAATCAGGGGCATACACCGTGGACATTTGAGCACATATAGTCTCATTGCTGACATCTTTGAGTTATGCCTTCATCAATAGCAATAAGAGTGGAGGGAAAACCACCATCGACTAGATATAAGTTGCTTAATCTCCATCCACAAAGGATATCAACAGCGAGGCCAACTACTCTGAGGCCTCATACACTAGATGGGAACTCATTCCCTAGTTGAGTGCATTGTCCACAAAATTCCACTTACAAGGCATATATACTATCTCAAAGTCATAGTCGTAGAAGAACTCTATAAAATGATGATTACTGGGGTTTAGATCCTTCTTTGAAAAGTAATAACTGAGTATTTTGTGGTATAAGGATATGATAAACATCTCGCACATAAGGTAGGTTAACCACATATTCAATGTGAAGTCTACAAATGCCAACTCTAGATCATGGGGTGTATAGTTTTAATCATGTGGTCTGAACTTCCGTGAACCACATGCAATCAATTCTTTCTCCTACATCAGGACACAACCATTCTTGGTCCCTGATGCGTCGCAGAACAACAAAGACTTGACACACTTTTATGGAAATATCAGGACTGGACCACTCTTCAAAATATTTCTCTACTTTTTAAATCTATCCTGGCACATCCTTATCCATATAGAAGTTTTTTCCTTTCTTTTCAATAATTTCATGTATTCTTTTACTTGGGAAAACTCAATTTCAAACATTCAATATTACCCATCGAATCCAAGGAAACTCCACAACTCTTTCATCTTCTTAGGTGTCACCTAAGAAATTATTATCTCAATATTCACTAGATCCACTGAAACTCTTTCCTTTGAGATGACATTTTCCAGAATTTGGACCTCTCTATTCCCAAAATATAACTTTGAGATATTCCCATAAGTTGGTGCTCTCAGAGAATGTCTTAGACCATCCTCATGTGTATCATGTGATCCTCCTTGGATACCGAGTACACCCTGATGTCATCAATAAAGACCACTACAAACATGTCAAGGAAGGGCTACAAGATAAAATCCATGAGTCCTATGAACACTATTGGGGAATTCTTCACATAAAACGACATCACTCAGTACTTGTAGTGGCAGTAACCACATATGAAAGCTATCTTTGTGATGTCCTCATCCCACACCCGAAGCTGGTGATAGCCTGATGTGATTTCTATCATAGAGTACCATATCTCTCCCTTCACCTTATCAAAGAGGTCATGAATCCTCAGTAGGGGATACTTGTTCTTCATAGTCACCTTATTTAGGTGATTGAAATACACACATAACCTCAATCTGTCATATGAATTCTTGGAAAACAAAATTGGGGATTTCCATGGTGAAACAAGGGGTCTAATAAAGACTTTCCTATGAAAGTCTTCCAGCTGTACCCTCAATTCCTGATGTTCTGTGGGATCCATACAATATTCTTATGTAGATATTTTTTTCATCTCAGGATATAGTTCAATGAAAATTTCTACATCTCTATGAGGAGGTAGTCATGGATCATCTTCCATAAATATGTCTTTGTACTCATCCCCCACTGAAGGAATTTGAGGACTCATCTCATCCACTACACGGATGGGTGATAATGGAAAACTGATTTCTTATCGGCTTCATTCTTCTACATGTGAGTCCAACCTATGCTTATCCAGATTCCATATCCCGAATAAAAGAAAACCTAGTCCCATCATCGTGAACAGACTGCACAGTGAGCCTAAAAAAATTGATATGAGAGTCATATATGGATAACCAGGTTATACCAAGAATGCTTTGGTAAGGCCTCGATGATGCCACTGAGAGATCCAAAATGAAACTTTGGCCCTCACAAGTAATGGCACACCATCAGCCCCAGGTTTTTATCCTCAAATCTTCAATTGATTGAGTCTCAAAGAATTGGTATCACATTAATGGTTCTACTAGAATATTAATGTCTCAAACAATGATTTTGAAAAGATATGTGTGACTAGAACCCGTGTCTATAAAAACATCATCTAACAAGGAAAAGGCACAGATTGTACCTCTAATCATCTAGGGAATTTTGAGATCATAAGCATCCATCCCTGGAGTTGGCCTTTCCCTTCTCCACTAGGTTCATAATCTCGAGGTGGTGGTGGTAGTACCTCAAACCTCCTTCCACCTCATTCCACTCACCCCATTCCTCTTCCTTGAATGTCACCTAGCGTAACACCCTGTTTTGGCCACCTCCAATGGCTCTGTGGTCCCTAGACTGTCTCTTGGTTGGTCGATCAACTAGTCAGACTATCTCTAGCCATATGTTATCAACCACCACACGAATAACACAGCCTAACAATTTTCTAACTGTCTATGCCCTAGGATCCCCTTTCTACTGGTCCCTTGTCCTATAGTTGTCTGATTGACTATTTGGTCCTCTTAGACCCATCTTTCAGCTATCGGCTACCCACTGCTGAACGCTCCGCTGCCTATCACATGGTGGTAGCCCCCACTGATAGTTACTACTCCGCAATAAAACTCTCTACAAATAGATATCTCTCTAGCACCCTAGAATTCAAATGAGCGGTAAGGGGAATCATTGATGCCCGGATGTCTTGGTTTAGTCCCTACATGAAGGTTCGAGGTCGGAAGAATGGGTCTTCACCATATTGGTAGAGTAGCGAGAATGATCTATGAATCTCACCATGTACTTTCTTATTGAAATGATTCCCTACTATAAGTGTAGGGGATCCTGTATATGTATAGAGAAAAACATATGCTTGAAATAACTCCCCCCTAAAGAGGGACTCGAAGTATGACTAGGATAGCGTCGACTCCTCATGTGTATGATTCATTAGGCTCCACCATCTCACCATCGAGCCCTGAAGAATGATCAAGGCTAAGACTGCCATTTGGTTGGGGGGTCCTTATTAAGTAGAAGACTCATGTCCCCATATCCAACCCCTCCTTATCTACCTAAGGATCGGTCTCAACATTGAACCAGGTAGGTCACTGCCACTGTAACTTATGTAATGCACTAATACTACGTTCATCATTTACTAGTAATGCTTGTAGGAAGGCTTACTCTCTGGGTGTTGGTATTTTTTGTACACCACTGGGAGATGAGATCTCTGGAAACAGTCCCAGTACCAATGACACATAACTCGGAGGATCATCCTCATGTTTTCACCCTAGATTCCTAGCTAGTTTCCATTGTAGAGACATCTTAAAAGAGAAAAAGTTGTACCGCAGTTAAAAGAGTATACTGGGTGAGATGATTCTGACTCAAGAAGGACAAGATTACACACTCAATTACATTATGATTTCTGAACCATTGATTTCCCATGAAAATAGTTTTTTCATGTACTGAGTTAGATGCTGGTAAAATGTTCAAATTCAAAACAAACCCAAATGTGGCATCATCGAAGATGCTTATCAAATTCTCATATAAGAAAAATCTAAATGTGGCTTCATTGAATGTTCTTGTCAAATGCTCAAATATAAAAAAAATCCAAATGTCTCTTCATTGAAGAAGCTTATCAAATGATCAAATTAAAAAAAATGTATTGGGTAAGAATAGAGAATTCAAGTAATTGGTGTATGGAAACGTCGACTGCTGCACCAACATTGGGTTCCCTTGCATGAAAGCCAAACGGGAAACAATTAACATTGTTTCCTGAATACAAGAGTACTACTGATCGCCCTCTAATACCCCTTAGTATGGACCCATCTCTCGAGAACCATTCCATGACTACCCCAATCATTCCTCTCCTAGGCCGTTGGCTGGAGACAAGCGCTGAGTAGGAATATACCACTAGTAGGAGAAACATTCCCTAGTACCTGTACGCACACACCCTTCTCCAAAAAAAAATATGAAACAAAATAAACTATGAAAACATAGATGCAAACCACTACGGAAACCCACTCAGAGTAATGTACAAAATTGAAGAAAAAGGGATCAGAATACAAGCCCAACTAAAATGGAAAATTCCAAGCTCCTATATATCACCTACAAAAAAATCTTACCCGTGGAGTATGTACAGTAAGGTGTATGATTGTTTTGAAAGTATACAACAGACTTCAGGTCACCCTATAGCACCAGCTATATCCGACCCACCAAGGACTCCATAAAATATGTCACTTATATTCCCAATACATGAAACGTGTAGGTGAATCCCAGGTATGGGTGAGTAAAAAAACTAATTTGGGACCCCAAAACACAAAGGAATTACACAAATTAAACTACTGAGGAAATCACTAAGAAATATATCAAAAATTAATCACTAAGAAATATACAACAAAGGTATCACTAAGAAATACACCATGTATACTATGAAAGAGGTTTATTAAGTGTAGCCTCTAAGAAACATAACCAAGAGAGTGATTATAATCATCTCACACCAAGTAGAGGTCTATGGTATGCAAACAAGATTGTCACATGAATACAAAATACCCACAATTAGAAACACATTGAGTGTATATAAAACATGAATTGTTACATGAATCCCAAATACCCTCAATTATAAACACATTGAGTGTATATAAAACATGGAATGTTGGTATCACATGGAGGGTAGATAAGACACATAGTGTCGGTTAAACATAGTTTGTTTGTAACACACACAATGATGTCAAAGACTAGAGGACCCACACCCAGATGGGATAGGGGAGTACCAACTACATCATGGTAAGAAACACATTCTAGGTAAGATGCACAGTTTAGGTATTCACATAGCCTCTAGGTCATAGCCATCCATATAATTCCTTCCTTAGCATGCTCGTTCTCGAAACACCAACAACATCAGAAAATAGTCCATATTCCGACATCCTTAAAAAAGTCACTTAGAGTATCTCAAAAGGACTACCCCATCATGAGGTTCCCAATATCGCAAACTTCTCGTAAAACATACACACAATTTGAGAGTTATCGGCATTTAAGTGAAAATGGGTCAATGGGGTCATGGTCTAGTCCCACCCTATTGGATATACTCGACTGGACCCAACCCACCGAGTACAACCTGACCTAACCTTTCTAGGCCTGGCTCACTATTGTCAAGCCCTGGCCTATTTTCAGTCCTATCTGTTAGCTTCAGCCCGGTCCTCTGAAGCGGACCGGTTCTGCTCACCCGGAAGTGGCAGTTGTTGTGTCCACTCCAGCTGCACGTGTCCTACAAACCTCATGTCTCCTGGGGTCAATGTGGATGGAACATGTTTCATGTGGTCTTTCTTAGTGACTGGTTCCTCCCACAGCCTAGCTGCAGGATTTTTGTCTGACGTGGCTTAGAGAGCCGTGTCCTCCCACCATTGCGGCTCACTGCTGCGTCCCGTCATCTTCTCATTCGACAATGCCACTGTGGTCACCTCTTCCGCTGACAATCGATGTAGTATCCATCTACATATGGGTGGATATGACACCACACACCATCATCAGCACAGCCGCACACCGCTTGTGGCCCTCCTTCCGCGGTTTTTGAGTCACACTCTGCTACTCCATTTTTCTAAATGGAATCCTTCATGTGACCCTCATGCCCCGTTCGTCATCACCACAGACATAGAATCCTTTTTTTTCACATTGATGATTTGATCACATTTGAAACCTCCCGGGAAATCCCAAATCCACCATGGGGGTCCATCAGTGAAAAAAAAGAACGATGATAATAAAGGCATCATGAAAAAAATTTAGAATATTCCAGTCCTTTGTTCATAGGAGGAAAAAAAATTCATGTTATTTGGATCACAGAGAAAGAATTAAAATCCAAAAAATTGTAATAAAACATTAATTCTGCATTTTTCACCATCCTGCAAAAATGATCAAACCAGATATCATCCTGTTATTGGGTTGGTCCATATTCGTCATTGAAAACATTAATAAGGAGATAACATCACATAGAAATTAAACCCCCTACCTAGAATGTGGATCAAGCAGTGAAGAGAATTCACTATTATTGGAGATCCACCCACGAACGATCTTGATCCATCATCTTGTTGTCGTTCTTCACTCACCTACTAGAGGATTATTTAACACATTTTCTTCCTTTGAAATGTCTAGGGAATTATTTTGGATCACCCCAGATCCCATATTTCTGAGAAGCTATTAATTAAAGAATCAAATTTTACCATCACTGTTTCACTGAGTTGAAGCATTGCCACACTTTTTTAATCTGTGAATATGAATAGAAGCCTCGCCAATGCATCACTACATTGGTGCATCTCTAGGAAATCTTAAAGAAAAGAATAAAATAAAATATTTAATTTTATTTTTATTCTTCTTAAAAACATCTGAATAAGATTTTCCATATTCAACCTGCAGCAGTCGATGATAGATCCTTTCTAAGAAAAACCCACTTCTCTAAACCCAATGGTGCCCTTGGATTTCAGATATGATAACACAATTAAATGTTACTAAAACTGCACACATGCATTATTTTTTACACACATAAAAATAGTTTGAACTTTAATTCCTCGAACATTGGGCCTCAAAATCAAGTGTCGTCTCAGCGTCGTGTCTCAAAATAATCCTATTTAATTTTAAAAAAAATTACATGTAAAATTTTGGATTTTACACAAGTTATAAGAACTAACTTAATTTTTAATTTTCTAAATGATAGTAACTCAAAATAAAGATTTATTATTTTTTAATCAGCGTTGAATGTTCACATCCCAATATATATTCATACAATTCATTTTAACATCATATAATCTCTTAATCAAACATCTTGGGTGCATTAATATTCTTCATAGATTCAATTATCAACACATATTTAAATTTTTATTACTAACTTCATTCTTATTAAAAAATATATAACCTTACAAAAAGTGAGTTAAAAAATATATCTGTTTGATTTTTTTTCAATTAAAACAACTAAAATAAAAGTAAATATTTTTTTTCATTTTATTATTTTTTTAAAAATTTTAATTAAATAAAATGATTATTATGTGGTCGGTTTATCATTTAAATAAATGAAATATGTAGTTAATTATTTTACTATAACACTATGTGGGTAATGCATGATGTATGATTTTAGAGAGACTAACTGAAAATACAAATCTATCCATAATTAAATATAAATATAATAAAAACTCAATGAATATTTTCTCATGGGTTGTTAAAATACATTTTCTAGATGATAGCAATTGTTAAAAATATTCCCATGATTTTTTCAACAAAAACTCATGTACTAATCTCAAAAATAGTTCATAAACACTGAATGAAATTATCCTTCTTAATTTCATAATGAAACCCTTTAATTTATCATATTCTAATTACTTTTCATAATAAGGAATTACCCAAATTCTGTCTCTAAACATTTGAATTTATAATCTCAAAAATAAGAATAATGGAATATTAAAAAAAATTCATATTAAATTACACATGATATATTCAAAGAATTTATATTTTTACAAAAGAATCAATATTCTAATATCCTATCAACCTTCTCACCATCAATAGATACACATATCTTCAATTTTTCGGGTTGGATCTATTTATTAATGACAATAATCAATATATCAAATGATGAGATCACTTCTAAGATGGTGACTTTTTATTTAAAATATATTTTTGATATCATGTTGATATCATTAGTTATCCACATCGTACCATGAATAACCTTAAATAACATTCCTAAATAGTAAAAAAACAATACATATCATAATGAGGAAGAACAAATTTTCTTACTAGTGGGATAAAGAAGGATGGAAATTTATTCTCAATGAAAATTCTATTTTCATTATAACTCTATGTCTAGGTGGGAAATTAAATATTACTCCCATTATTTTATATGTTGAAATTTTGGAAACAAGGCATCAATGCCTCTTATTTGTTTTCATTTGTATGGGATATTCCTATTTTCATCATCAGAAAGAACGTTCTCCTTTTAGTTCCTATGGTATTTTTATTATATTCCCCAATTATGCTAGTAGATTTATCAAACAATCTATTGAGTAATGTAAATCCTTCGGGAAACTCCCCCATAGATTCTCAAAAACTTTTTGGTCAAGAATTTTACATAACCCTTCATGAAATTCATGATCTTGAAGTGGAAATCATTACTTTCTGGTAGGACATGAACATATCATTTCATTCCCTATGCTTCATTCCATTTCCATTTATAAAAGAAAAATGATTATACATTCTATTTATGGATGTTAAGAATACATTGAACATCCACATGTTTTCCTAAGTGTTTCCAAAAAAACATCCTTCAATTTCATTTCAAGTTTTTTATTTATTTTTCAACAGCTTACACCCATTGAAAATAATTTTCAATTATTTTTTAAAATGGTTTACATGTTGACCACATTTACTACATTAGATGTACTTTCTTATTCTTGGGGAATCATCATTCATGGTATTATTTGGTTGTAATTGAACAACATTTTTCATTCATCCATAACCCAAGGGATACACATCTTCACTTCACTTCATATTCTGATTTTTTATCCTTCTATTCTATACTCGTTAAGGTACATTTATATTTGATTTAAAATTGAATACATATTCACTATAAAAATTCTCATTGAAAATACCACAATGATATCCTAGAATTAAAAATATTTTTCAATTTAATATATCTATACCCTTATCTTATCTTCACTTGAGCTAAATATCTGTAACATATCCCCTCATTATGTATTATATATTTATGTTCTTTAAGATGATGTACTATGTAAATAGTCAAGTTGTTTGTCCCCAATACTTTATTGTAATTATTAATAAAGAATAGAACATCTTTTTTCTCTTATATAATAATCTTGAATGAAATGAATTCCTTCCATTTTTTATTTTTTATTCATCAATTTGGATTTTAGTGGATAAGATATTATAACAATGTTCCCCACATCAAAAACACAGATGCAGTAGTGAGTTCGCAATAAAAATTAATTAAAAAAATTCTCTTCAATATAATTAGGCATATAATAAAGTATGATGCGTGAATTATCACAATAATAATTTTCTATGATTTACTGTACATTTTTCTTTTCTTCTCTTACTATAGTCTAATCCTTAGTAAATATTATTATATTCTTTCTAAAAACATAACATATTTAAGATTATTATACTCTTTATGACTAATCTTTACCAAAACTATTTTCTCAGTTTTTTATAAGTACAATCCATACATTTTAATCATATTTTTTAAATTATCTTCAATCTATTGAAATCTAATTTAAATTGTATTTTTCTCATCTTAAGTTGATCCCACAGTTTCCTCAAGCTATATTATTTTTTAATAAAATTTATCCTCATGTATCTGGTTTTACTCTTACAAGGAAATATAAATCTCTATTGTTCTATTGGCTTTGAACACTAATTTTTTATCCTAACAAAATACTTATTCTAGTTCATTGATCCTCTAATTAAAACCACTCTTATAATGTTACTTATTTTAAATTTTATTAATACACACATTCCATAACTTGGAAAATCATTCATCGGGCTCCACATCCATGGAACAAATGTCTCCAATTTGTTTTTAATGGGTTGCACACATCATCACCCTTTTCACCAATGTTTTCTCATATTTTTACAATTCTTCTTCAAACTGTGTGATCACCAAAAAAATTTTCAAAATGATCTAGTTAGGGAATTAAAATCCTCTTAAAAAATATTAAATAGGGTCTTAATCATGAAAGAATGTGAATCATCCCACAATTTGTTCACATATTTCACTAATGACCTGATCTTATTGACTTGTGTTTGGTGAATCATTAAGATAATTTTGAGATAAACCATTAATTACATCATCATCTTTTATATATTATGAAATAAATTTGGAAAATATTGTTTTCATTTTCTCAATATTATATTTAAAGAGTAGTTCTTCTTCATCCATTCTAGATGTATCTTCTCTAGGGTTACATCATGTGTGAAATCTATGCTCTTAATCACTACAAATACAATATTACTTCTTAAGTTTTTTTTATCTTTCTTTCATCAATATTTTAGAGTTTTAGAGGAGATATATTTTTTATCAAAAAAAATATGTATTCTCCCTTATTTTATTTTATCATAATATTGAAATAGTAAAATCAAAATTTTATAAAACATTAAATTTAATTATTATTAAAAATATAATAAATTTGGGAACTAAAAATTTCATACTAATTATTGTTCCAAAAAGTTTGGTGCAAGAAAAAATAGAGGTGGGAGGATAAATGTGACTTACTATTTTATAATTTAAAAGTTTCCAATGTATACCACTATACCAAATTAGGTATTGGATCACTTAATATTTTCAATCCTTTCATTTTCATGCATAAAATTATAATGATGAATCCAAAAAATTAAAACCATGATTTATTAATGTAGTTCTACTACAATTATAATAACATCAACCCTATTGTATGGGGGTAGTATTACAGAACAATAACAACACCTTTTTTATTATCTTTAATATTCTTATTTAATGGTACATAATTGAATGTGTACACATTTTATTATCTACATTAAATATAAGAACCATCATTTTATGTTTATTATATAGAACTATCAAATATATCCCATTAAAATGATAGATTCAGATGGATCCTATGAGATAAATTTTTTTAGGAATATAAAAGTCAAATTTTAGATAGCCATGATGTTATTTTAATTATTTACATTTATTGATTTCAAAAACTATGTCCAAAATGAAAATATCGGGGAATAATTATTTTTACTTATGATATAGATACATCATAGGATGGGATTAATTGTGTTATGTGATGTTCAGGTTGTTTAGTAGTTTTTGATATCAAATTATATACCTTCTCCTCTTATTCTTCAATTCAAAAGATAATTTTTCACATCATAATTTTTCATATCTATTATTTGATTCAAATAATATGTATAATAATGTGAACATAATTCTTAACTCTTCTAAATATCCTATTTTTTTCTTTTTTTCTTATAATTTTCTAATAAGGTTATTTTTATAATGTTTTCATACACTTAATTTGAAATCCATTTAATAAATTATCTTTAATAATGTATAATTATTGTATTTTATAGAAATTTAAACTAATCATATAAAATATAATACAAATATTTGTGTTTTAATCACTAAATGGTATCAAGGATTATAAAATACAACCCTTTACATAATATTCATATTATTTTTCTCATTGTATGAATCTTAAATGAAATATTACTGTCATGGAATGAATCACATTATCAAAAAATGGCATATTTGTTTTAATATGGTTTCGTTGTGGAATATAATTTTGTGATTAATATTCTAAATACCCTCTCCATCAAAAACATAACCTGATACTAAACATACATGAAGGGATTTCATGATCCCCATAGGATAGTGATAAGATCCTGGACATTAAACAACAAATAAAGGGACAATTTATCCCAACCTAATGCAATATAATAGAAAATATATACAATAGAGGTGATATTGGAAAAGGTAAATATATTTCATAACTAAAAAATAGTGGAATGAAAAAAACACATAAGAAGATAATATCTACAAGCATGTGTCCATAAATATAGGACTAAAAAATTGGAAAAGCTATCTAATCCATGTGATAACATGGGAGGAGTCTCACTCTCTCCCCACTAGCTACCCAACTCACCTAACAGAAAACATCACTACCTGACTATGACTCAAGGCCATTCTCTTTATCAAAAGACATAGCAAGATCTATTAAACCCTTAAGGATATTACAAAGTGTTAGATATAATTACCCATAGTTCCCAACCTAGGTGATCCATATTAATTTTGGGGACACTAATCCATGCATGCACAACATTATAAAAAAATGTGGCATGAAACAATTTAACAGATTTTTTTATCAAAATCATAAAAAAATCAATATAAATTCCCTTCTTTTCATATTCCCAAATAAATAAGCTAAATCATTTTAAAAGAACCTGATAACTATAATTATCAACAAAAAATATCATGTAAAAAAAACAATGCATCACATATCATATCAAATCTATGGTAATATAGTCAAAATATAACAAACCAAATACATCCCAAATCATCCAAGAATCTTAGGTAACATAACACTGGGGATTGCATGAGTTCTTGATATCCTAGAAACTTGTCACTAAAATAGAAAATCACATTCACAACAAACCATTATACTAATGAATGAATACTATATAATAGAAGAATACAAGAGAAAGTGCACCTTCCAATAGTTCTAAAAGGCCCCAAGCCCAATTATCCTATGGATTTGTGGAATATCGTATGATAAATCCCCCAAATAGTGGATGATACCTTTTACTATACCATCCACATAATTACTCATGGATTCCCATATTCTCTATTTTCCTTTCCAGTTCTTCAATAAATTTTTATAACACCGTTATTTGAAAACCACCTCACAAAAACCAATTCACAATCATTGAGACCCCAAATATATTAACTAAAACTAGGTGAAAAACAAATTTTGTAAAAATTTAGTTCCACACACACATAGAAATTAGTCAATCATTCCATTTTACTTAATAAAATAATTAATATAAAACATGATTAATGATTTTCACCAACATAGGCCTGAGATAGAACCACAAACCTCAAAACATGAGTCTCACATAGCCCAAAAGGAACCCAACATAAAAAATGATATAACAATGAGAAAAGAGGATATAGAATAATTAAAACGTCAAGGAATTGATTAAAATTGACCAAAGTGTTATAGGAGAATATGTAACAATACATACCTCTAGAACACACACCCCCTACACTACAACCAATTAAGGAAATGTCCCCCAGAACAATATCACACCACAAATCTATATAGAAACTAGAAGAAACATCACCAAAGGTCAATATATCTGATAACACAACACAATAGTACCACTACTATCAAAGAAATAATGATGAAGGATGAATTACTCACCCAGAGAGATGAAATTGTACCACAATACTCATCAATAACCAAAAGAAAAATTATAGATTGAATAGTGTCACTCAAAATTGATAGAGAAGGGTTTTAGGTTGAAAACATTGAGGGTCCTGGTAGAATGAAATGAAAATTATCTGATGCAATGCGTTAAAATCCATATCCAGGAAATTACATAGAACATAAAATCTTTATAATTATTTTAATACTCTAGACTCAAATACCCAAAAAAACCTATCCCCTTTTTATTAAAATTTAATCATTTAACATTACAAGGTGTGTAGCCTTTACATGGCATGATCTCCCATTATGATGTGTATCGTGTTCATCTAATCATCTCTGTAGAACATAAAAATTGTGTAATACCATTACAAAATGATTATTTCACTATAGACTACAAAAAATACATATTTTTTACAAAATAGTAAAACCAACTGTAGTGTTCTCCGAACTCAGGGAGAACCCCGAAAAACCATTAAAAAATTTATACTAGGACACCATTATTTAAAAAACATACATCCATGAACATTAGTCCATGTTCCCCAATTAATTTTTTCCATCCTTGAGAATCAAAATATGCACATTATATGAGAGGAAACATGTATAGAGAATGTAATTACATAAATTTTGGTAATGGGATGTTACTAAATCGCAATAATAATACCTTTGGCCCATAGGAAGTGATGTAGAAGAATGATGTTTTATAAAGTGGTGACACCCAAAATCCATCATCTATGAATTACACTCCCAAGTCTCATGAGAATCTGATTTAGTACACCACAACACTTTTACAAATACAATAGACTTCCCATGCAAGACAATCATTTGAGAGTCAATAATCTCAACTAGAATGTTGATAATGGGAGCATAAGTCTATATCTTAATCACTTACCTACATAGATTGTGAGAGGTGTCGTAATGATATTTCCAGAGCGTTGATATGTAGAAAATATCATGAATTAATATCAACTTATTAGAAAATTCCATCCTATAAGAATTCTTCCAAATCCACTCAATGACATCAAATGTTAAAACTTATCTCAGATCCAATTTTTCCGGATTTCTAAGTTGATGGGGGACCCAACAGATGAGAAGTGTTAAAGAAAACATATCCACATATCGAAAAAAATAATGGAATATGTTTTTTATCTACACATTTTATCCTCCAACAATACACTATAACTAGAAAAATCCACATATCTTGAATCCAAAAATACATCTCTTAATCCAAACATGTTCCCTCCAATGATTCCTCACCCACCTCTTCCCAACAAAGAGGTTATTTTCCTGGGATTCCATAAAAATACTTAAAAGGAGCTATTATGAATGAATAATAATAATAATAATTACATGAAAACAGAGCTTCTCCCATATTGATATTCCATGATCCACCAAAATACAAGACATTGGCAAAATGTATAACCTCCAAAATCAGAATAGTATGCTCCTTTCGACTATCATTCGGTGTTTGATAAGTTTTACTCAATCTAACAAGATTCCCATTCACCACTTATAAAATCATCTATAACCTCTATGAAATCCTACGATCTATGTCTATAAAAATGTTTTAGGGATATAATTGTAACCTCACAACTTCCTACACATGAATCATACCATGATCATCAACTTGTGTGGTTTCTTTGATCAGAATAAAATGATATGGCCTTCTCAAATGATCAATCAAAACCTAGATAGAATTCCTATCATGGGGAGTCTTTGTTAATCCATCCAAAAATACCATGGATACCTCATACCATTTCCAAATCGGCAATAGAAGTGGTTAAATAAAATCCGTTGGTTTAAAATCCTCTACCTTTATCTATTTGATGGTTTAATTGTGAGACATAAAATTAGAAATTTCTTGATTCATAGATGGATATGATAATCACCATCTCATGTCATAATTCATCATCATAGTTACCAGATGAACAATCCACAATGAACAATGAAAATAAAATATAACAGATCTCCTCAATGTTTCATGCATGAAAAAATGATCCAAAATACTAAGAATATCATCTGAAGTGAGAGACAAACCCAAAAATGTCTCCCAACTATATAGGGTTTCTATAATTCCCTGACACACATCATCTCACTATGGAATCTATTGAATTGACTCAAGGAGATGTGATGATAACTGAACAGTATCGAAAAACATGAATAGGTAATCCTCATAAGTGTCTAGATAAAACATATAAAAAATATCTATATGGATTAACAATATATACAATTGTAAAACAACTTGCGATGAAATATATATCATATGAGTTTCTACAATGATAGTCCCCTTCCCTGAGCGGTATATAATATTGATTTCGAATTTCTATAGGTATTCTACCCACCAAATATTTTTTATATTCATTCTTATAAGAGAAAAGATATAGCTCAATTTCATGAAGTTAGAATAGACTTTGAACCAACCCCCCAAAAGATAATGCTTCTAATAATTAACAGCATGCATAACAGCAACAAGCTCTAAATCACTAGTGTGGTAATTATTCTCAGGTAGTCAAATATTATGAGTGTCTAAAGATAACACCTTATCATCCTACAAGATAGAACAAATAAAACTAGAACTAGTTGAATTACATAAAACCACATTCACCTTACCAAGAATAGATAATATAAAAATATGAGAAGATGTCAAAATTCTTGTTAGTTAATCGTAATAAGACAAACATTTTGGAAACATTATGAATCTTATCCCTTTCATGGTAAGAGGTGTCCAAGGATAAAAAAAATTGATAAATCACTGATTAGAAGTTTATTGTATCTTACTTATCGATGGAGGCTCCTAATAACAAATACATTATAAGGATCTTTGCATGAAAATATACCATTTAGCTTTTTTAGGATCAACTTATAATCCATATTCAAAAATCATGTGCCCCAATAATTTCACTTCATGATTATAGATGTTTCATTTTAATATATTTATATGCAAACAGTGAGTCTCTAGGATTTCCAAAACCAAACACAGATGGTTCCCATAATGGAGATCATATCTTGAGTAAACCAAAATGTAATCTACAAATACAATGATAATTTTTTTGAGATATGGATGTAATATCTTCTTCATAAAATCTATTAAAATGGAATGTGTGTTATCCATACCAAATGGAATAAAAATATATTTTTAATTTTTATATCAACACTAAAAAGCATTGTAGTTATACCCCACTCCCAAACAATACATTAATAATTAACTAACCAAATATATATCTTCAAAATCAACTTTTCCCCCAATAATTGATCAATGAAATCATAAAAATGAGGAAACCAAACTTATTTATTAAACATTACCTAAATCAATTTCTAATAATATACACATAACAAGAGTGAGCCATAATCCTTCATGTCGATGTGTAATAATATTTTTCGAGGATAAATAGTAAGGATTAGAAAACCAATTGCCATTAGATCATAAAACCATGTCTTTATCTCTTTCAGCACTGCTAGTCCAAAAGGGTAAGATTGTATCAAAATTAGGTGTGTACCCCCACACTAAGTATATCATAAACTCTAACTCCCTTTCTAGGGGATGATCATAGAAATAATATTTCACAATGTTTGTAAATTCCAATACAATAGTTTAAATATCAACAATAGAAGATAAATCATTGAGTAAAAATTCAACATTATGCAACAAACTCTTGTGCACTGGGTGTGAACAACTTGTATGACAAAACCCCTTATCCCACCCTCCCTAAAACATCCATGATATCCCATCAGCCAAAATAAATATGAATCCCAATTGATAAAAATCAACATAATCTCAATGAGAAATTATCTAATCCGTCTCATTCTCAACAAAAAAATATATCCAAATCAAGAACAAAAAAATACAAGATTTTCTCTATACTAGCTATTTATAGTGAAAAAGGAGGAAAAAAGAGACGTCTATTATTTATTCTACCCACGAGGTGTTTCTATATCCATAACAATAGACATGAGTTATATTTAAGATTAATCATATCAATAAAATGGTATGATATAAATGAGTTGAATTCACTGGTATCAAATAACGAAACTGGCACTAAAGATTCTATAAATATGGTACCTCTTACTATTGCTGGACCCACATTTACCTCCAACATAATTTCATATACTATGTGAAGGTGCTTCACTCATGGGTCTTGTTGATGGAGACTTATAGACTTTCAAACATCTGACTACACAATAGTATCCTTTTTAGATGTTGGTCTATGACCATATTGAGGAGCACACATAGTCGTACGTTAATGTTGTAGATGAACATAAAATAAAAAACTATCACACCTATGTTCTAATGAAGGACTATAAAACCTTATGTTTCTGACCTTTCTACATGTATATCATGTCAAAGGCACATCACTAGATGTAACTGGAGGTGCCGAAGATGCCTTCTTCTGGGAATTGCCTACACCACTCCCATGACGATCATTCCACATTCACTTTTTCATGGAAATGCCACTGAAGCAACCAATAGGTGGAATTATAGGGGAAGAATATCCATCCGCAACTTATACATTCATTTATTCAATCATAGACCTATTAACTATCTCTGCAAAGGTCAAATCCTTTTGTATAAATACCATGGGTATGATATCTGATCGTGAACCATACAGGGACATCCGAGGCTTCAGCTAGAAATTATTTACAACCAATGGTAAAAAAAGAACTAGCTCTACAAACATATTTGTGTACACCAGCACAAAAATCTCTATCTACTTCAAATAAAGGAATTCCATATTAATTACCATCATCAATGACTCTAGAAAAACTGCTAGAAAAATGTAGTCTTGAACCCCTTCCATCTCAATCCAATGTGCCTATATACTTATACAATTAAATAACACTAATTAATGATAATACCATAAATTATGAATTCTGAAAACATCACCTTGATAATCTTATACGTATCAAGGAATTAAAAAAATATGATCAATATTGTCATGATTTTCCTCCAACTCTTATGTTAAACTCATAAATTTAATGGATGATTTATTATAATTACAGAAACACTATAATCGATCTATTTCAACTATAGTTAGTGGTTATGTATCAACTATGTTCTAATATAATGGAATATTCAAGTCAACAGTATGGACCACTCTTGCAATGTCCTCTATAATGTTTTGGATCCATCAGAAGGTGTCTATGAAGAGCCTTAGATAAAACCACTAAGGGAACAGATAATACATGTCTCAAAGGCAAACTGTTGAACAGAAAAACATATAAAATGCTGTCACAACAAAAAATATATGTTTAAAATATAAAAACAATAAGAAAAAAATTGAGGTAGATTCCAAAAATGCAATACCGGTGACACACATTCCAACATCCATAAGTAACATGATTCTTTTCATAGTGAGAGATCCCTAGAAACTCACAAAAATATACTTCTCATGTCAAAAAATCATATCTCAAATTTACCAATCAAACCTAACATAGAAATCTTGAGTAGAGACCACCATTGATACCAATTTGTTTCAAACCAACCTAAATATGCTCTCAAATGCGTACCCAAAATGATATTCCATATAGTCGATAGAAATTCCTGATTCCCATGGGATACCAACTAACACCATGGAATCTAACAAATAATAGAGGGAATGATTTCACATAACATTAAGCAACAAAAAGTCACATATATAAAACATATACAACAAGAAGAAGGGTAAATATATGCCATAACATAAAACAAAGAGTGGGAATAAAACAAAAAAAGAGTACATATAATCTCCAAGTATTGGTCCAAACATAATGGGCTACCAAAACTAGAAAAACCATCTACAAAATGTGACAGTGTGGGATGAATCCCACCATATCACCACCAACTACACAACATAAATGATAGGAAACCTCACTTTGACCATGTGACATGTTTTCCTTCCATTCATTAAAATACATAACAGATTACGGAAAATTGAAAATGGTACCGAGAGTTTGAGTTATAATTTTTAGTTGGGTGTCACCTAGTTATTCCATATAATGTCTCTGAATAATAATCCAATAATCCTCAACATTATGGAAAAAGGAATGATTCAATTTAATAGTTTTAAAACAAAATCATGGGAAAAACATAATTTTACCATTTTCTACATTTTAGATTAAATACTGTAAATCTGTTGGAAATTATCTCATAACCATATTTCTTAGAATATATATCATGTCAAAATAATGAATGAATCACATATCATATCAGATCCGTTTTATTACATTCAAAATAATATAAACCAATCATAACCCAAATCACTGTGATGAATAGGTAACATCACACTAGGGACCACACTAGGTTATGAACACTAGAAAACTCATACCTAACAAAACAAATCACTCATAAATCAAGACAATATAAATTTCCATTGACTCTATAGAGTACAAGAATTCCCTAGAACGTGGGCCAAAAAAATTTTCTAACAAGTACCTATAATAAAATCTTTTGGAGGAGAGAAAAGAACAATCCAAAAACCCCCTAACAATGGAAAATAAATTTTACTATACCTTCCACCTATGAACCCAAGGATTACCGTGTGATCTATTTTCCAAAAACACATCATCATACAATTTCCATCAACCTACTATTTGAAAAATAAATCACCAAAAACCATTTTACAATGATTTTAATCCCCATTTCCATTTAAAAAACTAAGGGATATCCAAATTTTATAAAAATCTAGTTCTATATAAAAAATCATTAAGTCCCTCTAAACTAGTTAACGAAAAAAAATTATCAACAAAATGAGCAATTTAGTTTATCAACATAGACTAGAGATGAATCCTCCAACCAGAAAACTCAGGTTACACTTTCCTATAAAGGAAAACATTATAAGAAAGGATTAAAAAAATTTATAAGAGTACCATGTGCCAGTCCACACATCTCATAATTGATTCAATTTAAAAAATGGGTCAACAAATAAGGGGAAAAATCACATACACTTGGAATTAAAACCCACTACACCATAACCAATAAAGGATTTATCCCTCGAAACATGATCACACAACAGATCTATAGAAAACTAGAAGAAACATCACCATATGTTAATAGATTTAATAAGTCTATGAAAAATCTCCCCCATGATCAAATATATGATGAAGTAGAAATGATAAATCACCTATATAGATTAAATCCAACAGCAATGATGATAAATCATCTATCAAATCTATCTTTCTCAAACAGAGACCCCAAAATTATAAGAGAAGTGATTTAGACAAAGGAAAATGAGGGATGTAGAAGAATGAAATAATAATCATCTAATTTAGTGAAATAAAATCCCATTCCATAACATAAACATCCAGTTTAAACCCTTTACACATCATAAAATCCCCAAGACTCAAATATTTAATAAACTTGTATCCTTTTTATTAAAAAATTAGTTTTTATCATGACCAAACATTTATCCTTTACATGTTGTGAACTCCCATTATGTTTTGTACTAGTTTTATGGAATATTCCTCATAGAACATACACACCTTGTACTCAAATTTCCCGAAATATATTTCACCTATAGAATTAAAAAAGTAATGATTTAATAAAAAAATCAAAACAACTCAAACATTTTCCAAACATGGTGAGAACCATGAAAATCCCTTAACACATTTATAGTAAGACTCCATTAATTCAAAAAACATAAAACCCTAAAATTAAGGTCAATTTTCCAATAGATTATCTAAATCCTCGAGAGTCCTAATACACACTAAAATAATGAGGAAACATGTAGAGATTCATAAAAGACATGAAATATTTTAATATGATGTTACACCATTCATGGAATTACACTGTATATTATATAATTCCTAAGCAATTCATAGAATTCAGGAAATGAAAATATTGTGTGAATCTCACCTATAAAATTATATTCATCTCTTACCATAGAGTGGCATTCTTTTCATGTTGTTATTTCATCATAAATTTCATAACTATCTTCTAATTTCATTCACACCCCTTATATTTTTCAACATGATTCCTAGGGAAGTCATATTATATAATATTTAACATAGAAATTTATTATATTAATAATGTATTACTCATAAAAGAATCAGGATATTTAAAATAAGAAGAATATCTCAACTTCTTTAAAATTATAACCTCATAATTTTAATATTTTTGATTAATTGAAAATCCATATATAAATATATCTTACCCATTATAATGGAGAGATTAAAATTTTGTAATATTTTGAAAACTAAAATTTTATATATCACCTCAATTGATATTATGAATCCTTCAATATATTATGTTATTTATTGACAGAAACTATGTATAATAATATATTAATTCCTTTAACGTATTTCAATAGGCTCATATAAATAACATACAAATCAATGTAATGATTTTTTAGAATCATTCAATGATTTGGATGAATCTACATATCCTAGATATATATAGAAAATAATTTACAAATTTACAAATTTCATTAATTCATACATGTTTCTTTAATGAATCATTACATATCTCAATGTGTTCAGTCAAAATTTGTTTCAACTATCTCATTTATCTTTTTGTTTTGGAATTAAAAAAATTACTTCTTGTTTATCATCTATGTTGTTTTACAATGTAAATAGATATTTTTGTTCCATCGTATCCACACATGCAATAGTTATACATCATAATCATATGTTGTTTGTTTTCAGTCGTAATCGAATTTTTTGTTTTCCATCATAACCACATATATTGTTGTTCTAAATCGTAATCATACGCTGTTTGTTTTCAACCATAATCCCATATTTTGTTTTCCAATTTCACAATATATGTTTTTGTTTTAAATCGTAATCATATACTGTTTGTTTTCAATCATAATCACATATGTTGTTTTCTCATTGTAACAACATAAACTATTTTATAATCCTAACCACTTATGGTGTTTTTGTAACCACGTGTATCATAACCAGGTTATGTATTGTATCATAATCATGCATCTTAACTTCGTTATATATTGTATCGTAGTCATGAATTGTAACCTGGTAATGTATCGTATTGTAATCATGCATCTTAACTGTCTTATGCATCATAACCATAATATAAATCGTAACCACGATATGCATCGTAATCACAATATACATCATAACCCAGTTATATATCATACTCATGTAATGATTTGAACTCATGTCTTACTAAAATATCGCATACATGTTTTTCATTATATTTCATTTTACTCATTGTTTCATACCGTTTCTATTACAATTTTCAAACCAAAAAATATGTTGTTCAATTAGTTATATACCAATAAAAATTATGTCATGTATTCTATTCCTTTTGACAATTATAATGCCAGGTGTCCATGTCCCTCAAAATTTTCTAGAGGAATATGATCATTTGAGGAAATATGATAGTTGGAACTAGAGGCCTATAAATAAAGGTCATACTAACTAGATAATAAAAACATTGTTTTATCCATGTTCTAGAGACATATTTTGTGACATCTCACTTTCATGGTGACAAAGACTTAATGATACAAGACATGAATGGATTATTCCAAGTTCATGTATTTCAATATGTTATTTGTTTTTTTTTGTGAGTCTGATCAGTGTTATAACGACCCATACTTTACATACATTGTTAATACTTCAAAATTGAAGCACACTTATTACAACATATGACAAAACCACAAAGGACCGTATAGGTATAGTGTCTTTAGAAACTGGGAAACATAAACAACTGGTTCATAAATCTTCTACAGTGTCTCTGATTTATTTCATCATATCTAGGGTCCCTTTTAGAATATTCTACTTAATATCCATCTTCCTGACCTGGGGAAAAGAAAACATAAAAGGGTGAGCTCAAATGCTCAGCAAGGGCAAATAAAGGAAATAAAAATCATATCATATCTTTTTGAAAATCATAACCTGCAAAAGAGATCATAATATCTTAACATGGAACACATCATAGAAGTGAAAATGAGATCCCCATAATCATAACATAAAACTTGAAACTTGGTGGCATGCACACATAATCATGGAAAATCATTTCTTTTTAGTCATGACTCATTGCCAAGACTATCTTAGTGGAAAAAAGTCCCTTTCTGAACCGAGTTCACTCCTCATTTCAGTCTTGTATCACTGAACCGAAATAACCTTCCATTCCAGCCATGTCTATCTCATGAGATATAAAATCTTTACCCAATGCATTGGAGGGAGATATAGGTCCCACCCATCTTATAATGAATCCTTTCTTATGTGTGCCACATACTCATAAACCATACATTATCGCATAACACATGTAACAAAAATGGGATTCTTGAAACATCATGACATCATAAAACAATTCATATAAGATAAAGGAATTCATAAAAATATTTCCATCACAAAATAATCAAACCAATGTAATAATAGGGAAAAAAATAGAACCCTTTTATTATCTTAGATGGAAAATAATTTTGATAAAATACTTGAACTCCATTCTTGAGGAAAATATCCTTTCTACTTCAAAAATATTTTTCCTTTCATAACATGTCATACGACTTTAAAATAAAAGAAGTTGATTAAAAATAAACTTGAAAACTTTTAAAGGAAGTTTCTTGGAAATAATGTTTTAAAAATCCATTCATGCCGTATAAGTTAAAAAAACATTTTTCGTACTTTTTTCGGAAAAGTCAAAAAGTACCTCGTACGAAAAACGACAAAAGATTCCTTTCATATCTTTTACTAAAAACTCACTGAAGGGTAAAATTGGATTTGAACAATTTTAGGTGGATGGAAATAATATTACATATTGATGAAACATGTATGTGGATGATAAAATACACCCCAGTAAATACTTATGAATAAACAATCTCGGATAAAAATGAGATTGTGATATTTCCCTTACCTTAGGTCCGATTTGCTTTGTACATGTCCGAAGCTCCTGTATAATGGTTTAAATAATGTTATTGACTTATTCCAGAATCATACATATTGATATGATATCATATATGGTCATATTCTTAGCATCTTGTTAGTAATATTTCATTGTTACTTGTTACTCGGGTCTTTATTGCCTTTTGTTCTTATGCGTGTTTTGCCGAATAAATTCTTATTCTTCTTTTAAGGTTATAGATACCTTATATCCAGAATGGTATTAGTGTAACATATATCATATTTATTCATTCAATTCATTTATATAATTATTATGTAATTATGATCATGTAGAATGAGTCGCTTCACATCGTGGAGACGGTATTCCGTACGTACGCACGAGTGATGATATCGTTCCTATGATCATGGAATTGTATTGGAGTATATATATATATTATTTCAGTATCAATATTACATTATAATGATCATAAATAGTTACTCATTACACCATTATACCCATCCTTGTAAAGTGATGGTGGAAAATAGATTACACCACGGCGTGGAGACGGTATTCCGTACGTACGGACGCGCGGTGATTTCATTTTTCTGTAGGATGGATAGAAGGTGAATTAGGGTTGTTTCATATTTATAATAACATATCCGTATGTAAGTAATACTGATGTTATTACTTTATCATGAAACAACTAAAGGAGAAGAAGTTGAAGAAGAAAGAAATTGAAAAGATCGGTAACGGATATTACCTCTTCTTTGGAACTCCTCTTTGAATCCTCCACTTAGGGAACTAAGATTGGTCTTTGAAGAAGACCAGGACCTCTAGGATTATTCTAGGGAAGTGTAGAGGAGAAAATGGCAGGGGTTGGCCGAGCTTGAGTGCTCAATTTGGTGTGAGGAGGAGGGGAGGAGGTGCCCTTTTATAAGGGAGGAGAGGGGCACCTTAGGAATATCTCAAAATATTATTTTATATTAAAGTCAAAATCGGTTTATAATGGTTCCAAAGGGTCTTATTTCGAAGCTAAAGTGGGGAAGATTAGAAATCCTATCAACCAATAGGATTTAGACAAGTTTAGGATATTATTTTAACCTTATAAATTAGATTTAACTCTAAGTTAAATAATTTAACTTTTACCATGTCTTTTTGTTTTCTTTCACTATATGGTTAATACACTTACTATAACATGCCAAACGAACCCCAAATTGTTTATTATTAATATATATATCCTTATCTATGTCATTTTTCCAAACCTTAGATTTTTAGGAATAATATAACAATTAATAATATAATATTTGATTTAAAAACTATTTTGTGTCAATTTTGACACTATTTGATATATGATTTTTGTGAAAGTCATAACAGAATTATATGTTCGAACCAAGTTGATTAAATCAGCACTAATATATCATAGTAACCTAGGAAATTTGTGTAATTCATAAAAAGTCTCAAATTACATTTATTTTGGTGTTTATAACATCAATTATGTCAATATTTCATAAATAAGATAATTACTGCATCATAATTGTGTCATAAATAAATTAAATTATTTAATGTCTAAAAATTATAAATAAAATACCATTATGTAGGAAATATTTTTATATTTCTAATGAATATTTATAGTCGAATTTATCTTATGTATAACCCTATATTAAAAATGATTTACTTATTAAACTTTGATTTTTAACTATTTTAACCCTTCTTTAAATAAGTTAATAATAAATGTCCTAATCTAACCCAAGTGGGCCTAAATGGTCATATTTTATTCATAAAGTTGTTTTTGGCAGAATTACACTTATCCAATAGAATTAGGACATGTGTTAGGGTAATAGTAATATCATATTTACCCTTAGTTACCCTATTTACTATTAACCGCGGTAAAAAAAGTAAAAAGTTACTATTCACCAAAAAATTATTTTTATCTCATTGAACCACATTTTACTTACTGATATCAACCGTGTCTGTCATATTTTCGAAATTACATTCACAGAAGCGGTAAAATTAAGTTTTATGCAAAATTCAGTTTTTAACCTACCACTTAGTGGTTTCACTATTCATCAAAAATTGAAAGTTTTCAGAAAAATACCAAAATTTCACCCTAGGCTAATTTTGGTATTCCGAATCCAAAAATGAAGTCCATTTTAAAAAATAAAATTTATAAAATTTCAAAAAGTGGTTATTACTTTTCATAACGGCTAGTTTTAATAATATTGTAATAGCATATCGTTGTTTAGTGAAACTCGGTATTGCGTACGACGCAAGCTATCGAGGAAGGTTGTGATTGCGTGTAAAGTAAGACAAGCTAGTATGTAGTGAAAGATTCCTTTGATGATATATAAAAAACAAAATATTACTCATAAAAATCCTGGGTGTTACATTCTACCCCCCTTAAAAAGAATTTCACCCTCGAAATTCGTCACTTTGTAACAAATAGATGAGGATACTTCTCCCTCATCATATCCTCAAGCTCCCATTAATTGGTGGTTCCTCCATAAAACTTTCACCAATCGAGTGGTCTTGTTTCGTAGGACTTTTTCGCTACGATCCAGAATCTCTATCGGCTGTTCTTCATAAGAAAGATCTTGCTCCAGCGTTACAACTTCTGAGCTGAGTACATGTGAAGGATCAGGTATGTACTTTCTCAGGAGAGATACATGGAACACATCGTGAACTTGAGAGAGATTCGGTAAAAGCGCCAATCGGTAAGCTACCTTCCCAACACGATCCAGTATTTCGAAAGAACCGATATATCTAGGGCTCAACTTCCCCTTCTTTCCAAATCTCATAACCCTCCTCCAAGGAGATATTCGTAAGAACACTTTATCACCCACTTAAAACTCTAGGTCTTTTATTCGGTTGTCGGCATAACTTTTCTGTCGACTCTGAGCTGCTCTTATGTGTTGTTGAATAGATCTAACCTTTTCTGCCATTTCATCAACGAGATCAGGTCCTAACAGCTTTCTTTCCCCAACTTCATCCCAGCAAGTTGGAGTCCTGTATTTCTTTCCATAGAGAGCTTCATAAGGAGCCATCTGAATACTAGAGTGAAAGCTATTATTATAAGAAAATTCCACCAAAGGTAGGTGTTGATCCCAACCTCCTTTGAAATCCATAGAGCAAGCTCTCAACATATCTTCTAGAGTTTGAATTGTTCTCTCAGACTGACCGTCTGTCTGGGGATGATAAGCAGTGCTGAAACTCAACTCTGTATCCAGAGTATACTGAAGACTTCGCCAGAACTTCAAGGTAAATCTCGGATCCTGATCAGATATAATAGAAAGTGGTACTCCATGCATTCTTACCACTTCCTTTACATATATTCTGGCAAGCTGATCTAGAGAGAAATCCTCTCTAATAGCAATGAAGTGTGCAGACTTTGTAAGACGATCAACTATGACCCAAATAGCATTATTGCCATTGGATGTTTTAGGAAGTCCTGTGACAAAGTCCATAGTGATGTTTTCCCATTTCCATTCGGGTATGGGTAATGGTTGTAACATCCCCTTAGACTTCTGTCTCTCAGCTTTAACTTGTTGACAAACCAAGCATCGAGAGACATATTCAGCAACATCTCTTTTCATGCCATCCCACCAGAATTACTCTTTCAGGTCCCTATACATCTTCGTGCTTCTAGGATGAATAGAGAATGAAGAACTATGAGCCTCATCCAGTAGCTCCTTCTTTAATTCGGGGATGGGAGGAACACAAACCTGATTCCTGAACTTTATTATCCCATCACAATCAAGGTTGAATTCAGGAACATTTCTCACCTTCTTTTGTAACTCGACATCTTCTTTCTGTGCCTCCTTAATCTTCGCATGTATAGATGGTTGAACATTCATTTGACAAAGATAAGATTTTTCCCCTTCCATTATAATTCCATGATCCATCCTTTGTAAATCCATAAATATTGGATCCTTTGTGATCCTCATCATGGATAAACTAGCATGGTCTTGTCGACTTAATGCATCTGCCACCTTGTTTGCTTTCCCAGGGTGGTAATGGATTGAGCAGTCGTAATCCTTAATCAGCTCCAACCATCTTCTTTGACGCATATTCAACTCCTTTTGTGTGAAAATATACATTAAACTTTTATGATCAGTATAAATATCACACCTTTCACCATAAAGGTAATGCCTCCAAATCTTTAATGCAAAGATTACCGTAGCCAACTCCAAATCATGTGTTGGGTAATTTTGCTCATGGATTTTCAACTATCGTGAGGATAAGCTATCACTATATCATTTTGCATAAGAACACACCCCAATCCCTTCTTGGATGCATCACTGTAGATAACAAACCTTTCTACACTACAAGGCAGTGTGAGCATAGGTGCACTGGATAACCTTCTTTTCAACTCCTTGAAATTCTCTTCACATTCCTCTGTCCAAACAAACTTAACTCCTTTCCGAGTCAACTTGGTGAGTGGATTAGATAATCGTGAAAAATACTTTACAAAACGTCGATAATATTCATCCAAACCAAGAAAACTTCGGATCTCAGTTACTGTTGTTGGTCTTGACCATCTTTTGATAACCTCTGTTTTTGCTGGATCCACATATATCCCCTCTTTTGAGATTATGTGACCCAAAAATGCAACTTTTTGAAGCCAAAATTCACACTTGGTAAATTTTTCATAAAGCTACTCCTTTCTCAGGGTCTTGAATATAATTCTCAAGTGATCTTCATGCTCTTCCTTGCTCTTTGAATAGATAAGAATATCGTCTATAAAAACTACCACAAATTGATCAAGATAGTCTCTAAAGACTCTATTCATTAGATCCATGAAGATAGTAGGGGCATTATTAAGACCAAATGGCATCACTATAAATTCATAGTGTCCATACCTTGTACGGAAAGTCGTCTTTGGTATATCCTCCCTTTTGACCCTTAATTGATGATACCCTGAACTAAGATCAAAATTGGAAAAGTATTGAGCTCCGCGTAGTTGGTCAAATAAGTCATCAATGCGTGGGAGAGGATATTTGTTCTTGATAGTGATCTTGTTAAGTTCTCGATAATCAATGCAGAGTCTCATTGATCCATCTTTCTTCTTAACAAATAGAACAGGTGCTCCCAAGGTGACGCACTAGGGTGTATGAATCCCTTATCAAGATTCTCTTGGAGTTGCTTCTTCAATTCCTACAACTCAATTGGGGCCATTCTATATGGTGTCTTTGAAATTGGCAAAGCGCCAGGTACGAGTTCTATTGAAAACTCAACTTCACGATTTGGTGGAAGACTCGGTAATTCCTCCAGAAATACATCATCGAACTCCCGTACAATGGGCATATTCTTAATCGTGAGTTTCTCACCAACCATTTGAGATAAATAACCTTCATTTAGTGGAATCAATACCCATAAGATGGAAGAAATTTCCACTGGAAGGTTATGTTCATCCTTGCATTGATAGACGATCGTAGATTGATCTGGAATATGAAATGTGACTTCCCTTATTTGGCAATTGATATGAGCTCCATGTAGAGAAAGCCAATCCATGCCAAGAATCACTTCAAATTCCACTAAAGGAAGGATCACAAGATTTGCAGGAAACACTTTCCCACAAACTTCGATCGGAGAAGAATTATAAACTTTTGTTGCGATTGTTGTGACATTTGGTGTTGTCACAGCTAACTCAACATCTAATTGTTGAGGTAGTACGGTGATACCCTTAGAAAATTTTTCAGAAATAAAAGAGTGGGTGGATCCAGAATCAAATAAAACATTTGCTACTTTAAAGTGGATGGTAAGTGTACCTTTCACCACTTAGTTATCGTACTCCACATCACTGATAGAAATTTCATGTGACTTTCCTTTGTCTTTAGCCTTAAGATTTTGTTGACGTCGACCATCATCATCAACCCTTGGATTTGGGCATTGATTGGCATAATGCCCCATCTCCTTGCACTTGAAACATTGAAGTGTAGTAGGTTCATTATATGTATCCCTTCCATTGTTTTCATCATTAGACATCTTCTTCCCATTATCGCGACATTCAAATGCCCTATGACCTTCCTTTCCACATTTAAAACATTTACTTGTACCTTTATGACAACTCCCTCCATGTTTCTTTCCACACATTGAGCATAAGGGAAAGTTCATCTTCTTTTCAGTGTGCTCTTTAGATTTTCCTTTGAATTCCATCTTCCTCTTCTTATCAAACCCATGTGACTGATGGGTTACTCCAATCTCCATCTCGACTTTGAGAGCACATCGAACGATTTCCTCGTAGCTATTGAAGTCCCTTATGGCTAATGCCCTTCGAAGACTTGGTTTTAAGCCACTAAAGAATCGATCGATCTTACTCTCAGGTTGGATAATAATACCAGAAGCGTACCTTGCAAGTCTTGTAATATTTGCTTCATAGGTACCAACAGATTCATCATCCATTTGCTTCAGTTCAAGAAACTCTTTCTCCATTTTTGTTCGGAGAATACGAGGGAAGTACTTATTGAAAAATAAGTTCTTGAAATCGTCCCATTCCATAGACTCAATTTCATCCCTTTTCCTCGTATTCTTAATAAGAATCCACCATTGATCAGCATCTCCTTCCAAACGATACACTGCTAGGATGACTTTATCATGTTCAGAACATTGAAGAACTGAAAATATCTTTTCAGTAGTACTAATCCATTGTTCAGCAACTAATGGATCAGTAGACCCACTGAAAGAAGGTGGACGCTGCCCCATGAAGGATTCAATAGAATGTTGCTCCTTCCTTTGCTCGTTTGGAAGTCCTGCATGATTCATAGCTTGAGAAAGTTGTGTGAGCATGGCTACAAGATTTTTCATTCCAGCTCCCATATCGTTTGGTTGCTCAGGGGGACAATCATTGCATTTCCCATCGCATTCCACATTAACACGGTTCCTTCGGGTTCCAGCCATTGACTAAAACCAAGAAGAATAGTGTGAGCAACACTAATTATAATAGGAAAACCACATAATCAAGGAAAAAATTTCACACTTAAGGTTTTATCCTAGGATATTCATGGCCATTTCTAAAACACTAAGATTGTGTTCTATGCTTATACTTATCCTTAGGGTTCTTACTAAGGCTTTCACATCCTAGTTTCCAAAGGTTGACTATACCTTTCCTCTGATACCAACTATAATGACCCATACTTTACATACATTGTTAATAATTCAAAATTGAAGCACACTTATTACAACATATGACAAAACCACAAAGGACCGTATAGGTATAGTGTCTTTAGAAACTGGGAAACATAAACAACTGGTTCATAAATCTTCTACAGTGTCTCCCATTTATTTCATCATATCTAGGGTCCCTTTTAGCATATTCTACTTAATATCCATCTTCCTGACCTGGGGAAAAGAAAACATAAAAGGGTGAGCTCAAATGCTCAGCATGGGCAAATAAAGGAAATAAAAATCATATCATATCTTTTTGAAAATCATAACCTGCAAAAGAGATCATAATATCTTAACATGGAACAAATCATAGAAGTGAAAATTAGATCCCCATAATCATAACATAAAACTTGAAACTTGGTGGCATGCACACATAATCATGGAAAATCATTTCTTGTTAGTCATGACTCATTGCCAATACTATCTTATTGGACAAAGTCCCTTTCTGAACCGAGTTCACTCCTCGTTTCAGTCCTGTATCACTGAACCGAAATAACCTTCCGTTCCAGCCATGTCTATCTCATGAGATATAAAATCTTTACCCAATTCATTGGAGGGAGATATAGGTCCCACCCATCTTATAATGAATCCTTTCTTATGTGTGCCACATAATCATAAACCATACATTATCGCATAACACATGTAACAAAAATGGGATTCTTGAAACATCATGACATCATAAAACAATTCATATAAGATAAAGGAATTAATAAAAATATTTCCATCACAACATAATCAAACCAATGTAATAATAGGGATAAAAATAGAACCCTTTTATTATCTTAGATGGAAAATAATTTTGATAAAATACTTGAACTCCATTCTTGAGGAATGTATCCTTTCTACTTCAAAAACATTTTTCCTTTCATAATATGTCATACGACTTTAATATAATAGAAGTTGATTAAAAATAGACTTGAAAACTTTTAAAGGAAGTTTCTTGGAAATAATGTTTTAAAAATCCATTCATGCCGTATAAGTTAAAAAAACATTCTTCGTACTTTTGTCGGAAAAGTCAAAAAGTACCTCGTACGAAAAACGACAAAAGATTCCTTTCCTATCTTTTACTAAAAACTCACCGAAGGGTAAAATTGGACTTGAACAATTGTAGGTGGATGGAAATAATATTACATATTGATGAAACATGGATGTGGATGATAAAATACACCCCAGTAAATACTTACGAATAAACAATCTCGGATAAAAATGAGATTGTGATATTTCCCTTACCTTAGGTCTGATTTGCTTTGTACGTGTCCGAAGCTCCTGTATAATGGTTTAAATAATGTTATTGACTTATTCCAGAATCATACATATTGATATGATATCATATATGGTCATATTCTTAGCTTCTTGTTAGTAATATTTCATTGTTACTTGTTACTCGTGTCTTTATTGCCTTTTGTTCTTATGCGTGTTTTGCCGAATAAATTCTTATTCTTCTTTTATGGTTATAGATAACTTATATCCAGAATGGTATTAGTGTAACATATATCATATTTATTCATTCAATTCATTTATATAATTATTATGTAATGATGATCATGTAGAACGAGTCGCTTCACATCGTGGAGACGGTATTCCGTACGTACGCACGAGTGATGATATCGTTCCTATGATCATGGAATTGTATTGGAGTATATAAATATATTATTTCAGTATCAATATTACTTTATAATAATCATAAATAGTTACTCATTACACCATTATACCCATCCTTGTAAAGTGATGGTGGAAAATAGATTACACCATGGCGTGGAGACGGTATTCCGTACGTACGCACGCGCGGTGATTTCATTTTTCCGTAGGATGGATAGAAGGTGAATTAGGGTTGTTTCATATTTATAATAACATATCAGTATGTAAGTAATACTGATGTTATTACTTTATTATGAAACAACTAAAGGATAAGAAGTTGAAGAAGAAAGAAATTGAAACGATTGGTAACAGATATTACCTCTTCTTTGGAAAGCCTCTTTGAATCCTCCACTTAGGGAACTAAGATTGGTCTTTGAAGAAGACCAGGACCTCTAGGATTATTCTAGGGAAGTGGAGAGGAGAAAATGGCAGGGGTTGGCCGATCTTGAGTGCTCAATTTGGTGTGAGGAGGAGGGGAGGAGGTGCCCTTTTATAAGGGAGGAGAGGGGCACCTTAGGAATATCTCAAAATATTATTTTATATTAAAGTCAAAATCAGTTTATAATGGTTCGAAAGGGTCTTATTTCGAAGCTAAAGTGGGGAAGGGTCGAAATCCTATCAACCAATAGGATTTAGACAAGTTTAGGATATTAGTTTAACCTTATCAATTAGATTTAACTCTAAGTTTAATAATTTAACTTTTACCATGTCTTTTTGTTTTCTTTCACTATATGGTTAATACACTTACTATAACATGCCAAACGAACACCAAATTGTTTATTATTAATATATATATCCTTATCTAAGTCATTTGGCCGAACCTTATATTTTTAGGAATAAAATAACAATTAATAATATAATATTTGATTTAAAAACTATTTTGTGTCAATTTTGACACTATTTGATATATGATTTTTGTGAAAGTCATAACAGAATTATATGTTCGAACCAAGTTGATTAAATCAACAATAATATATCATAGTAACCTAGGAAATTTGTGTAATTCATAAAAAGTCTCAAATTACATTTATTTTGGTGTTTATAACATCTATTATGTCAATATTTCATAAATAAGATAATTACTGCATCATAATTGTGTCATAAATAAATTAAATTATTTAATGTGTAAAAATTATAAATAAAATACCATTATGTAGGAAATCTTTTTAGATTTCTAATGAATATTTATAGTCGAATTTATCTTATGTATAACCCCATATTAAAAATTATTTACTTATTAAACTTTGATTTTAACTATTTTAACTCTTATTTAAATAAATTAATAATAAATGTCCTAATCTAACCCAAGTGGGCCTAAATGGTCATATTTTATTCATAAGGTTGTTTTTGGTCGAATTACACTTATCCAATAGAATTAGGAAATGTGTTAGGGTAATAGTAATATCTTATTTACCCTTAGTTACCCTATTTACTATTAACCGCGTTAAAAAAAGTAAAAAAGTTACTATTCACCAAAAAATTATTTTTATCTCATTGAACCACATTTTTCTTACTGATATCAACCGTGTCTGTCGGATTTTCGAAATTCCATTCACAGAAGTGGTAAAATTATGTTTTATGAAAAATTCAGTTTTTAACCTACCACTTAGTGGTTTCACTATTCATCAAAAATTGAAAGTTTTCAGAAAAATACCAAAATTTCACCCTAGGCTAATTTCGGTATTCCAAATCCAAAAATTAAGTCCATTTTAAAAAATAAAATTTATAAAATTTCAAAAAGTGGATATTACTTTTCATAACGGCTAGTTTTAATAATATTTTAATAGCATATCGTTGTTTAGTGAAACTCGGTATTGCGTACGACGCAAGCTATCGGGGAAGGTCGCGATTGTGTGTAAAGTAAGCCAAGCTAGTATGTAGTGAAAGATTCCTTTGATGATATATAAAAAACAAAATATTACTCATAAAAATCTCGGGTGTTACAACTATGATTACGATTGAGGTCTTATGGGGATAGTAAGATGCTTCTAGCGATCATTGTATCAAAGGATTTCATGTATTTTAAAGAAAGAGGTTATAATTACCTTCTTAATCAAGGGATTTTGGGGATAATAAGATTGACATGTCGATCATCACATTGAGGGTCTACGAGGGTGGTGCTCAGACAGATCTTTTTTCCTAGGAGAAAGTATACCCTACTCTTTGGGATAAAAGAATTGTAATACCTTTATTTTTCCACTTATATCTATAATGGAAATGGAATTATATTGTTTCCACATACAATTCATATTAATTTATATTTAAATTGTTTTAATTAAAATAATTTCATTACATATTGTATTTAGAGATTTTATGTGTTGTATGGTAGAATCAATTACATTGGTATTACTCTAATCATTGTAAAACCAAAAGCATCTCAGTTGTGTTTTATTCACAATTCTATAGATGAACATATTCCTTATGCCCATATTCAAGAGAATATATAAACACTAAACATAGAAGACCTTAGGAGACATGACTTACCTTTATTAAGTGCAATGGAATACCAATAATGGTTCTGACATAGAAGGTTTGGATACTATATCCTTCAGAACCTTTGAAATATCTCAATGAAATGACTTGTTAGGGATCTATGAGATCTTATAATTAATTATTAAAAATTATATAACCCTTGTCAATATGGAAAGATACGTAAAACTAACACTAAATCAATTAATGTAGTTTCAACTTTTAATTCATTACAGTTAGTGCACATGGATCTTTTCGGTCTTACACAAACTGAATGTTTTGGAGGGAAATACTATGTATTTTTTTTAGTTGATGACTACACCAGATTTATATGTGTCTATTTTAAAGAAAATAAATCTAATGTATTTTTCAATTTCAAATCATTTAGATCACATGATTTAAATTAGAAAAACCTACCACTGATAACTATTCATAGTAATCATGGTGGAGAATTTCAAAATTCGTGTTTTGAAACCTTTTGTAGTAAGAAAATTATTGCTCAAAACGTTTCATCTCAAAGAACCCCTTAGAAAAATGTTGTTGTTTAATGAATAAATCGTATTATTCAAGAAATGATAAGTATCATGTTGAGTGAATACTCAATTTCAAATCATTTCTAGGATAAAGATGTAAGTACTTCATGGTGTAATATAAATAGTGTTTTAACTAGACCTTTTCTTAATAAAACACCTACTGAATTATGTACTGGCCGAAAACCTGATTTTTCTTATATCATAGTATTTATATTTAATGTATTCATTTTTAATACTAAATATAATCTACATAAATTCTCACCAAAATCCAATTATGGAATATTTCTAGGTTATTAAACTATATCTACAGATTATTGAGTTTAAAAAAACACTTGTACTATTGAGGAAACAATGTCTGTTAAATTTGATGAAACTGATCCCCTTATTTTTAAACAAAATCATCCTACGTTAGAAAACGTGTTTTAAAAAATTGATTATCAACCCCTGATTGAAAACTATTTTGAATAGGGAAATACTCAAAAAAAAATTCTGAAATATTTACCCCAAAAGAACTTCTATCATATGATGATGACCATACTTTACAAAACCCAAATCAATTTTTTCTTAGGAATCATCCTAGTGATGATATCATTGGTCATGTAAATCAACCTGTAAGGACTAGAAATTACTTGATAAATGAAATAAAAAATCTTTCCTTTATGTCCCAATTTGAACCTAAAACTTAGAATGAGGCCTTAGTATATGAAGATGGATTAATGAAATAGAACATGAACTATGTGAATTTGATATTAACAAATTATGGGCCTTGGTTTATTGGCCAAAATAAACATCTATAATTGGTGAAAAATGGGTTTTCAAAAACAAATGTGATGAAAATTGAGTCATTATAAGAAGTAAATCCAGTTTTATTTTTAAAGGCTATAATCTACAAGAGGGTATAGACTATGAAGAAACCTATTCTACATTAGCTATACATGAATCTATTCAAATTCTTTTAGCCTTAGTAGCATTCCTTAACATCAATATTTTTCATCTGGATGTAAAATGTGTTTTTCTTATTGGTTTTCGACAACACATATTTTTTGTAGAACAACCTCCTAGTTATGAAGATTTAAAATATACTGATCATGTTTTTAAACATACTGAAGATTTATATGGCCTTAAAAATCCCCTAGAGCTTGGTATGACATACTTATTATATTTCTTTTAAAATAATTATGAAAAAGGTACTTTTGATCCAAATCTTATTAAAAAAAATTTAAAAAATATTTTTATTGTTCAAATATATGATGATGATATTATATTCTAATCAACTCAGCAATCCATAACTAATCATTTTGCAAATATAGTGAAATATATGTTTGAAATGACAATGTTGGGTGACTTAATCATATTTTTAGTTTTTCAAATTTCACAAAAACAAGAAGAAACCTATATATCCCAACATAACAATATCAAAGATTTACTTAAAAATTATGGATATGAAAACACTAAAAGTACATACAGTACAATCGGGACCTCAAACACAATTGATCTTGATGAAGTTGGGAAATCAGTAGATCAAATATATTTAGAGGTATAATATGTTGTTTGTTATACATAACATCTAGACATCCAATAATAATGTTTTCTTTATTCTTATGTGCAAGATATTAATCTATTCCAATGTAATCTCATTTTAAAGCATTGAAATTAATTTTTCCCCACATGAAGGGAACTATGGATTTAAGACTACTCAATTATTCAAGTAATGATTTTGTTTTAAAATGTTTTTCAAATTCTGATTTTGGTGGTTTTAGAATGGATAGAAAAAGTACATCTGGATCCTATCATTTCTTAGTAGATTCATTAGTTTCGTGGTCATAAAAAAGAAACACTCAGTAGCACTTTCCACTGTTGAGGATGAATATGTTGCATCAGGAAGTTGATGTGATCAAGGTTTGTGGATGCTCCACACACTCACTGAGTATGGAATGAGTTTTACCAAAACTCAAACACTACGTTATTATACTTGTGCCATTAATCTTATTAAAAACCAAGAAAATCAATCACTTATAAAACACATAGATATTATGCATCCCTTTTATTGAGATCATACACTAAAAGAAGCTACTATTTTACAATTCATCGGAACACAAGAACAAATTTCTACCATTTTCACAAAAATTTTATCTTCCAATAGATTTGAATTCATTAAATAGAAACTAGGAATGATAACTATAAAGTAATCACTAAAATCTATTTCTTGTCCAAACCATCTCATTTTAATAAGATTCTCTTTTTCAAAGTGGGGTATACATATTTTATCAGTTTCAAATTTTTATTAGTTTAAACTTGTTATCAGTTATACATTTTAATCGGTTTCACTTTTATTAGTTTTACATTTTAATCAATTTTAATTTTATCTATTTTACATTAATAGATTTTACATTTTAATCAGTTTTACTTTTATCATTTTCACTTTTATCGCTTTTACATTTTAATTAGTTTCACTTTTATCTGTTAAGCATTTCAATAAGATTTAATTTTATCAGTTTAACTTTTATCTATTTTACATTTTTATCAGTTTCAATTTTATCAGTATTACCTTTCTAATCAGTTTTAATTTTATCTATTTCACATTTTTCAGTTTACATTTTAATTAGGTTTTCTTTGGATTCATGTTTTTCAATTTCATGGTCATCGGTTTCATGTTTCTTGTACTAGATTAGTTTATCGGTACTGGATTATTTGTATATGATTGTTTTATGAGTACTAGATTATCAGTACTAGATTAATTTTATTTTATTGGTTTTAGAATTATTATCGGTCTCATATGATTTTTGGTATTGTTTGTATTCTTATTACATTAAAAATATATTCAAACAAATATATCTATCCTGATACATCTACAGTTATAATTTCTAAAACATTATTTCAGTTTTTCAAATAGTTTTTTTCCAATTAATTATTTTATCACTTAATAATATTCATTTTGAATACAATTTTATTTTATTGAAAACCTTAAGTGTTCGAAATAATTATCAAAAATTAGATATTTTAGATCTAATCCTCGAAATCAATTTCTTTTTAAATAACCCCTCCCTGCTATCCCCACACCGAACTCCTCTGATTTTCTCTCAAGTCATGATGCTCAATATATATTCAGAAAAGTTTGTAATCAGAATTCACCGTAGTTTTCCCCATTAGAGAAGACCTCAGCTTTCGTAACCTAGAAATATTCTTGCTTTGAGATAATCTTTCATGTTTGACTCAACTAATTTATCTTCAATGTAAATTCCTTCAAAATATTTATCTTATATGACCTTTTGAGGTGAATTGTTAGTCTCCTATGACTTTTTTTGAAACTTTTGATTCATCTTTGATAATGATAATTAGTTCGATGGGTGGGAATCCATTTGGGTTAAAAGACCGGATTCAGACAAGGACATTGTTTATTATGAGGATTTTATGAAATTTAATACATAAATAGAGATATAAAATGGACATGAGAGTTCTTTTATGATGTACGATAAGAAGTAAATAACTTCTATAAAACAAGAATCTATCATCCCAGGAGTTCTATCTGAGGTTGATTCACTATGTCCTTCCCACAATTTACTATTACATGATGGGACTTTTGATAATTGAAATGCTAGAGAATCTCTTTTTTTTATTCATGAGGATAAGATAAAGGTAAGTCATTTATCAGAAGTCAATTTAATCGTATCACTTTAGATTCAATTGTTTTTAGTACCAAGAAAGTGTGATAAGATATCATTGGATATTTAAAATTTTTATGTACTTGATTATTTGGTGAACATGAGGAAGTTCAATCTGATGGGATTTATTTTCTTGAAAATTAAAAATCTCAAATTTGGTGTCATAAAGTAATAGATAATCATGTTTCCAACAATTCTTAATATGTTTTTGAAAGAATTACTATGTCTATGTATTGTTTCAATGATTTTATATTTTAAATACTTCAAAGAGACTCTCATATGAAAGGATACAATAAGAATACATATGTTACGATTCAATACAGAATCCAAAAACATTGAGAAGGATCAGAAAACAGATAAATGAATTGAAGTTGCTGAAGGTAGTGAAAAAACATCTAATACATAAAAATATTCTTCAATTAAAAGAAATGTAGTTAAGAATACAAACCCAAAAAAATTAAAAGAAACAAAAGGTTGTATCCGATGAGGTTTCTTCCTAGTAGAGGGAGGTGAAGGAAGAAATGAAATAAGGGGATCCTCAATTTAGTTTGGATCTTGCTGAGGCATTGTCACAGAAAATAAGATCAGAAGAAACATTAAACGAATAAGAAAACATGAAGAGAGTGAAGAAGGGAAACACCCAAGCTATTGACAACGATAGTATTCTAAAAATAGTTAAGCAAGCCCGAACTGGTATAATCATAAGGGAACCACCTGTTCAGACTTAATGGGATCCAGTAGAGAAAGGAGAGGAGATACATACTTTTTAAAAATTGGATTCATAGTGTCTCATTCAAGAATCAGATGAAGAAGGAGAACAAGAAGAACGAGGAGAATAAGAACAATGATAATTATAAAAAGGAGAATAAGAAGAATAATATGAGGAAGTGGAATAGAAAGAAGTTGAAAACAATGGAACTATTTTAGTAGAATCTTCAGGAGTTCCATCCTTTAAATTTCCATCTCTTGATCCCTATCCTTTCTAGGAAGGGTCTCAAAGGGTTTCTTCTAAGAAATTAATTCGTATTTATGATAAAGTAGAAGAAGAATAATCTGATAGGAATTAGAATCATCTATGTCAATATATCGGCACTGAAACTCATTTCGGTGGTCTCCCAGAATACACTGAAGATACAGATTCTAAATAGACAATCACAGTGAAGGTGATTCAGTACATCAAACAATTATTGAATAGATTAGAAAATATGATACCATTCATTACAAAAATTTATTCTAGGATATAAATCTTTTCAAATATTCATAATGAAATAATATACTCTCAAAATTTTTATGGATAGGTTCCTGAATATTGAAGATGATTTAAAGATATTTGACGAACATACTACGGAGAATAGAAAAGCTTGTAATAAGGTTTTCATGTGGTCGTACAATATTTTTATAAATATCAAGTATCTTATGGATACGGATTTTGAATTAGTGAAGCCTATATATGATCTCAATATAGTCTACCAATTTTTTTTTCTAGTTTGAATGAAAAACTAGAACTCTTTCAAAGACTGAGTACCAAAAATAGAATAATTTCTGAAGAGTTTCATAGTATAAAATAAAATTTTGAGAATGAATGTAATGTGTTTTTCATTATATCAAATAGACTTGTAATCCTAGATAAGTCATGTATACTCAGACTGGATGATTACAATAACCATAAATAAATGCATAAAACTTACGAAGCAATCAATCGACTTTATGAAGATATGATCCGGAATCCAGAAAGGACGATTGCTGAACATGATGTGAAGATAAAACATTAGCATGAATTAATTGAAAAATTGATTTAGGATAGAAAAGAGTTCATGAAAATGAATCTTTCATGATAAAAATATTTAAAAAAATAGACGAATGAAATATTTTTGGAACTCTTGTTGTAATAAAATCTTGCTTCATTCCAAGTAATACCTATTGTTTCATACTCTGTTTCCCTAACCCTTAGCTGGGATTGAATGTTTTATATTTTTATTTTTGAAAATCATAAAGGCGGGGATAGTTTTTAAAAGATGAATTTGATGAATACCTTATTAAGGGGGATAAATCACAAGTAAAAGTAAAGATAATACAATCTCGAGTGATTTTTTTAAACCAAAGGTGGAATTAGTTGTATTCACCATTATGTTCAAAAGAGTTACAAAACCTAGGGGTAGATAAGTCTTTATTGTTTATTTTTTATGATTTCCAAAAAGGGAGATATTGTTGAGTCAAAATATATTTCGACTATGTCATAGATTTTTTTGATTTTGAAATCACAAATTACTTCTTGTTTATCATGTATTTTGTTTTAAAATGTAACAAAATATTTTGTTTTCCATCATAACCACACATGTTGTTGTTCTAAATCAGAATCATATGATATTTTTTTCAAACGTAATTGTATTTTTTCCATCATAACCACAAATTTTGTTGTTCTACATCGTAATCATATGGTATTTCTTTTCAATCGTAATCATATTTTTTGTTTTCTCATTGTAACCACATAAACTGTTTTACAATTGTAACCACCTATGATGTCTTTGTAACCATCTTTATTGTAACCAGATTATGTATTATATCATAAGAATGCACTCTAACTAGGTTATGTATTGTATTTTTATCATGCATCATAACCAGCTTATGTATTGCATCATAATCATGCATCGTAACCATGTTATCATAACCACAATATATATCGTAACCATTATATACATCATACTCACAATATAAATCATAACCAATTCATTTATTGTACTTGTGTAATGCATTGAACCCTTGTCTTAAAACAATATCACATACACGTTTTTTATTATGTTTCATCTTACTCATTGTTTCATACCATTGCACATACTATTTTCTATCAAAAGAGGATATCGTTGAGTTATTTATATACCAATCAAAATGAGGTGTTGAATTTTTTTTTTTTTGAACATTATAATTCCAAGTGTCTATGTCCCTATTAATTTTCCAGAGAAAGATAAATATTGAAGGAAGTATGACCGTTGGAACCTAAGGCCTGATAATAGTAGGTCATTCGAACCATAGTTAAAAAATTTGTGTCATCCAAGTTATAGAGTGAGACTATGTGAAATATCTCCTGCTTCATGCAAAATCCTTGAAGATACACAACGTGCATAGCTTGTTCCATGTTCTTGTATTTAAATAAGTGATTTTTTTCCTTGTGTGTATGATCATTTTCATAATAATCATGGGATTTCGGGGATATGAAGACGGTTCTCCTGATCATTATATCGAAAACATTCTTGTATTTGAAAGATAGAAGTGAAGATTACCTTCTTAATCATGGACTTCTGAGGATATGAAGACAGACGTGCCGATTATCATATGGAGGGCTTACCAGGGTTGTGGTAAGACATAACTTTTATCCTATGTGAAATGATACCCTACTATTTGGGTTAAAAGAATTGTAATACCATTATTTTTTCTGCTAAATATAATAGAAAAGGAATTTTATAGCTTCCTATTTCTGTTCTTATTCATTTCTATTGTAATTGTTTTAATTATGATATATTATGTACATACTATATGAATAGATTCTATACGCTATATGGTAGAATCAATTACATTTTTATTATACTGATCATTGTATTCAATTCAAATACAATTGTTTTAATACAATTACATATCTTATCATATCGTATCCATCGATTCTAAGATCCTCATGGTCATTTGTACTGATCGTGAGTTGCATTATTTTAGGACATCATAAACTAAGTTTCTTTCTAATTGTTTAAATACATTGTTTTTTAAACCTAAAATTCACCCACATTGTATTGTGCCATCTCATATAAATTTACATCTATATTACATTCCAACATAATACATATCAATAATTAGAAAATATTTATTCTATAACACCAATGTACCCATATATATCATATTTAATCTTTAATAATTTTTTATTATTCACTTCTATTTGTGATATTATGTATAATATACTATCTCATATTTCTATCAACCTAAAATATATATATTTTTTCCAACTCAAAACTAATATAATGCATCTGAAATAGTTAAAACTAATATGGAAAAACATTATATCATCTTAAAACATTATCATAACAATTCAAATTCATCAGTCATCATATTAATTCTCCTCAGAGTATATTAATTGATGTGCCACTACCTCATCGAACATTACACCCTCCTAAAACTGAATTTAATTATATTAGTAATATAATATCTATCATCACCATATGATAATAAATAAGATGATAATTAATTATCTAGATGTATCATTGATAACTATAAATGAATATCTAATAATATAATGAATGTATCTTAGATATATTGTCGTGTGATAAATGATAGTAACTCCATTCCAAGGTACATTTTGTTTCATCAATCCACATGACGTAATCACAACTCAAAAAATTATGCACCTTCATTAGGCAATTCATTATTCCAACTCTTCAATATTATTATGTTTTTCTCTCTCCTTACAATATTCTATTTTCAAAAGATGTTGATATAATTCATATTTAAATAATTCTAATTATTAAAAAATAATACTTAACAACATGATTTTTTAATAATTGTACTAATAGAATTTTATTATTTCATCTTCATTCTTACTTTTTTATTCACCTAAATGGTAATGAGATTTCATATCAATATGTTACTAAAAAAATTAATTCAAATGACTAATGATTCTTCTATTATATCCATATTTATTTTTCAAAAAGATTTCGATGTGAGGGTTTCTAAAATTTACATATACCTTAGTTTCCATTTGTTTTATTTCATTTTTACCATCTTTTATTTTTTTACATCAGTTAATTTTTTTTTATGTTTTAAAAAATAATTTTGGGAAGACTTTGATTCATTTTAAAAATAATTTTTCTTATAAAGTATTCACCTATATTTGAAGTGTTTCCCACTCATATACCATGGGGAAAGTGTTTTTCTAAATAATTCATTTATGATTTCTTCAAGAAGGGGTGGGTAAATTAATATCAAAATAAAAACATAATGTTTTTTCCATTATGAAAGGTATATTGTTTGGAGGTTATATAACCAAAAAAATTATAGTATAATAATGTATAAAAAAAATTGGAAAATAAATCCCTTGAAATATAAGAAACTATGATCATAAAATAAAATAGTTAATATAAAATAATGTTGTAATAGAAAAACACCATAAAGTATTAGTTATCAATCCAAAATACACAAATAAATTATATACATATGAATAGTTCGTATCAAGGGAGATCTAGAGCATCATCCTAAATTGGAAAGGGGTTTAGTTACCAGATCCAATACATATAAACTCAATACCAATAGATTATATAACTCAACCCATTTGATGGTACAAGTTCCAAAATAGGAATGAATTCAATGTAGTTTCTTGATAATAGGAATATTTATCCATATTCCTATCTTTAATCTATATTTACAATAATAAGTCCATCACTAGAATTCGATGAAGAAACTTTTTTTATGAAAATAGATTCCACATTCATAATATCATCAATATCAAAAATTATAAATAAAGCATTTATGATTGAAAACTAATAGCTCTTATGATAAACCTTACATAATGAGGTATTTTAACAAACACAATAAAAAATAATATAATCATAAACCCAAAAAATGTGAGATGATGAAAAAATATAATATTGAATGTAATTCCATGTATTAATGACCCTTTTCATCCTCTATTCCATGAAGCACATTCTGATTTACTGGTGATGTTGTAAAAAATTATAATGGTAATATCGGAGTTCTTTAAAATTGGTTATGATAACATTAGATTTATAATCCCTTTTCTAATGAATAAAATTTATTATTACTTCCCAATGTTTAGTGTGTCTTTACATAGTTTTCAATATTAAGAGAAGCACCCCATTTCATCAGAATATAGAATATTAGAAGATAAATTATATCGAATATAACATATACCAAAAATTAATATTATGTCATATTTATTATTAAAATATCGTGATTATGAAAATAAGGATAAAAAGTGGTATTGTGACTCAATAATATTGCACTTTTTTAATGTTACAAGAAATTGAAAAATATGTTTTTTTATAGAAATGTAAATAAAAAACCCTTAAAAATTTCAATAATATACCTCTTGATTACAATTCATGGAAAGATAATTTATACCCAATTTTTTATATAAAATATGAAAATAAAATTAACTAAAATAATTTTGTTCCAAAAAGTAAAACGACCAAATTCTTCAGTACCCCAAGTTATTGTTAGAATGTTATCCATATAAAAACCATAAAAAATATTAAAGAGTTATGTAAAATCAATAAAATATTGGATTAAATTTTAAAAATAAAATTTAATAACGAAACATGGAAAAATCATGTTTGTTCCCGGAAACATAATCCCCCATAAAAATTGAAATAAATGTTCATAATGTAGTGTCCCACTTTATGAATGATCAAAATTGTATGAAAATGTTCCCCTAGGAATTTAATTTTGAATTTCTGATTTTCAACAGATGAAAGTGGAAAAAATGTTGCATCCTTAGGATTTGACAATCCTCTCCCATAAAATAATATATGAAAAATTTACAATATACAATCACATATTTCATTATCAATGATAAAATATGATATGATATAATATAGAATATGGTATAATATATGAAAAAATCTTCAATATCAATATCAAACTGTAGTAAAATATTTTTAACATTTTTATAAAAAAATGGAATACATTCAAAAAAATAAAAATTTTAACATCATTAAAAATATACATAAAAATTAAAATTTTATTATTTATTTAGATATTTAGAAACTATTTTTTCAATCCTTTTATGTCTCTAATCCCTCTCTAATAAATATTTCCTCTTATTCATTAAATATCTATTTTTATCTTTCATATCACATTCTCAATCGTTCGATTTCCATTTGTTTTTTAATGAATTTAATTTTACATAATCCATTTCTTTCACTTGGTTTTTATTCAAATCTAGAATCTATAAAACATTACCATTTTTCACTTTTATATATTTCTAGATTCTCATAATATTTTGGATCGTCCCATGTAATTCTGATTCAATTTATAATATATTTGTTTTAAACTCCTCTTACTAATCAATTAATTTCTTATATTATTATTAAATATTAATTTTTTTGTTCAAATCTTACAAATGAATCAATTTGTGGTTAATCACTGGAAGGAAATATATAAAATCTAATAGACTCTTGAACTTTTAATGTTATATAGAAACACGATTTTCAAGTATTTCTACCCTATATATTTCATTAATAATTTCATTTAAATTTCCCCTAAAATATATTATTTTTTCCTTTCATTATCTTCTTAATTTTAAATATTAAGGTAGTCAATAAAAATATCATAGATACCATATTTTTCAACATCAATTCCATTATGATCCATAAAATCAAGATATTTCTCCCTTTTATTTTCTAGTGGAACCATTAAATTTCCCTAATCATGCGATTCTTTAGATAAAGATATATTTGATTTGTATTTTCCATCTAAACAATATATTACATTATGTGTGTTTCTTTTTGGTGAAATTGTAGATTCAATTGATCTTGTATTATGAAATTTGTATTCCTTGGTTGATATATATTATGAAACCTCAAATGGAATTGATCGAAAATATATATATTAAATCATAGTGTAAAACTAAAATTTTTGAAACTAAGAAACCTTTTTAAATCTGTTCAAAAGGTATACGTTAATGAGATTATGGTTATGATAATATAATTTTTTCAATTTCTATATATATCCATTTTCCTGTTTTATCATCCATGAAATTTTATTTAATCATTTTACTTCATTGATTATCATTAGTAGGATCAATTTTGGATGTAGTTGGAAGAGAATCTCTAACATCCTTCAATTTGAGATAATTTATTTAGCTTCTATGGTTCCTTTCATTATTTCTTTTACTTTAGGGGAATAACATATTATTTTGTAATATTAAATTAATTTATCTTAGAACTCTTTTCAATGAATTTAGTTTAATTTTGTTTAACCTCCATTCTTAATCATCTTCATATATCAGAGAATTTAATTTAAATGTTGTGTCAAATGTTTCTTTTTTTGTTATTTTATTTTGTGGAGAATAACCAATAACATTAATAAGATCTATTAATATATTACAATTCATTGATTTAGTTTATAATATTTATGTAACCAAATGTTTAACTTGTATTATTCTTTCTATACACATTTATCTTATTAATTGATAGACCAAATTCATTAGGGAGACTAAATAACTACCTAAAGGATTTTATTTTACCTTTTTATATGTCCAAAGATCCCTACCTCAGACATTCTATATGATTTTCACTGACACATTATTTAGTGGACCCATGAATGCTGGGATCTTTAATTTCAAAATTTCAAAATAGATAAATTATTTTTACTACTAAATATATATAATATAATTACAATAACCCACCTAATATAGGATGTAAATAACATATATCTCTAAATTATTAAGAGTTTTATAATCATATTTCATCAGAAATAGAATGTCTTGAATTTATCGGAACACTATCCAATATTTTAGTTCAATAAGGAACATCTTATAAACATTATCATAATATTGGAGTAATCAGTATATGGATACTTATTTATTGAGTGACATAAAAGTTTCAAGATTATTTTTAATGTTAAATAATTATTAAAGTTCTAATTGATGTTCAATAAAATCTTCCAAAATTATTGAAGTCCCAGAAAATTCCTTCCCTATGACCATATATTTGAAATATTTTTACCGATATAAAAAATCCAAATACATGGTATAAGAAAAAAAATCATATTATGAACATGTAGAATAAATGATATTGTTCACTCAAAAATGTGATTCTCTTCCTTCAAGGATGATGGGTTACTCTTTTATACAAAAGATCCTACATTGAATGGCATTCCAAATATATCGTTCTCTAATGAAACAACTCTTCTAAGTGATGTCACCAAGAGAGAAGCCTTAATAATATTTAATTCACAATAATAAAATACAAACAATGATCTATATTTTATGTCAAAGAATATAGAATCACATGATAGAAATGATAAAAAAAACTAACCAGGTCCATGTACCTTTCTATAGACAATTTTATCAGTTATGTATTTGATTCTAATTAAACAATCTACAATTTTTATACCAATGGTTATTCTTTTCACATTAGACTGTTTATAAAAATAATCAGTATTCCAAAAATTAAATTAAAAGGTATTATATTTATATTTAATAATTATCTAAATGAATTTCAAGAGAAAAACAAACTCCTCATATCCAATGGAGTTAAAAAAATTATGATGTAAAAAATAGAAAATTTATAAAGAAAAAAGTATCTTGTAGTCTACTAAAGTATATATAAAAAAATATAAATTAACAAATTTTATAGAAAGGTAGAAATATTCGTTATGGAAAAGTATAAGATCAACAAATACTATGAATAAAAAAACAAAAACAATTATATGAAAGTAAATATTAATGATTAATTGATTTTTCAGTTTATATGGTAATATATTGCTCCTCTATAAAATAAAAAATTTGTATCCTAGTATATAGATCTATATAGGTCTAATAATATTTTAAAAATTACCTGTCACACCAACGTCATTCAAAAATATTTTCCCCTATAATTGTACGTTTAATTGAAATATTTTTTTTGTTTCTTATGAAAGATCAAAAAATTTCAATGATCAATAATTCTTACATTGTCCACCCCATTTTAATTTAATGAAAAATGGTCCACTACTTAAAATAGAGCTTTTTGATTGGAAATGAGATCTTTTGGAGGTTATATGTCCCTATTAGAATGTTTTCCTCTTCAGTTTGAAAATACTATATATTATGATAATATTCTTACATCAAGAATTAATAATATAAATTAGTATCTTAAAACCATGGATATATTAACAACCTACCCATCCTTATCATAGGTTAAATTCAATTCATCCTAAATATTCATCTTACACATTAAAAAAATAGTGTATTTAGTCATAACTACCATTGATGTCAATTTGGAAACTATGCTAGTTGCATTAAAAATATATTATTCATACTTTTCATAATATATACTGATCTGTTAAAATAATTCCATTAAACTAGTCACATTTCTATTTATCTATTCTAGTGATGGAGTTGAAACTACATAATCATCATAATTTGATAAAAAGGGACAGGAAAAATATTAAGATAATAAAATTACTGATTCAAATAGTATATTTAAGTTGTAAAAAATTTCATTCATATGATCCTTTTTATAAAATATACAGATCATCAATCAATCATTGTTATCTAATCAACTACACTGAGTTGAAAAGGTATCTTTACTAGAAAACCATGCATCTATGTTATCTCTAAATGACTATCTTTCTTTTCATATTGATCATATCTTAAAATCCATCTTATTATTCCTTAATCATGAAAAATCAATTTTGTATATCCTAGATTAATACAATAATAGAAGATAATTATATGTATATATATATATATTTAATTATTTGGTTCTTTTCATATATTTCATTTATTTCATTCTGATAATCCTTTGGGAAGTCCATTTTCTATAAAATCTATTCATTTTCCATCAAAACTTAGAAATATTGATATCAAAAGGTTATGAATTTTTATTCATATAATAATTTCTAAAATATATATTTGATGTAGTATGATTTAATGTGTTTACTCAAACATTAAATCTCCATAATTATAAGGTAATAAAATTTTATTCTTTTTTACATTATTTTTTATTATCTTAAATTATTCAATTCTAAATCTATATATGTATACCCTTTAGATAATCAAAAAATTTATTTGTGATATTTTTAGTTTACTAAATATCACTATTTTTATATTCCCATTAATTATTTATGAAAATGATAATATTTTTAAAATACGGTCATCATTTGTGTCACGTCAACTATGGTATTTTAAACTATTAAAAAGTTTATGAATCATTGATGTATCTTGTAAACTGATTCACATAGAATATATTTATATTATTGATAATATTCCATTTTTATAGATAAATAATTTTCAAAGTCCTATTATTTTCAAATGTATGTGTTCTTATAATTCTATTAAATTATAAATGTTGTTCTACAAGATTAAACATGACTATAGATATTATATCGAATATTTTAGAAAATAATATTCCACCACGGACATTAAGTTGAAATTCAATTTACATTTTATTATTAAATGTGTCATCATAAATTTCTAGAAGATTCTAACCTCTAAAAAATATTATATTTTTTTTAAATTTTATATTTATTACATATTTCCTCGTATGGTCTCACCACTACTTTTAATATATTCCACCAATATATTTGGTTGATTAAAATTCAATTTTTTTCAAAAGATCAGACTAGTAATTTAAATTTCATATAAATTTAAATATACCCAATATATTATATATAGTATAATATGGATTCTAAATAACCTGTATTGAATAAAATAAAAGTTAATATAATGGTTTTTATTCCTTGTGTAGTCCTAGATATGGTAGGTATGGCATCTTCAGGTTGTGGGGGTAAAATAAAGTCATAATTATAAATCTATTTTTACACTCTCTAAAAATATGTTTTAGAGAGAAAAAAGGTATGAATATTCGATGTATAAAATAATATAAATATAATTGAAAATAAATTAATGGATTTTCAAAAACTATTACATGATATAAAATAAATTTGAATTAATTAATAAAATAGTAGAAATAAAACATGAAGTGTTTGACAAATATCTAAACACCAATATTTAAAAATACCTCTGCCCCGCATTCTTAGAGTTAATGGTTAAAATATAACATTTTTATAGACATGATACATCATATCCCAATGGAATGAATGGTTTAGTAGTCCTAGAAAACTAGATATATACTTTAATTTCATATTACATTTGATGAAAATAAACAACTATATAGTATCTTATTCCATAAGACTATTATTAATTCTATAATATATACTTAAATCAATCATAATACACTTCTTTGTATCTTGTGAAAATCAAACATAAGAAATGGGTGAGATTAGATGTTCGGTAAGGTTATGGATACATCATAATCTAATAAAGAAGGGATCATATTGAATGAATAAAAGATAATCAAATATTTCATGATAAATAATCACACATGTTTGAAAAATATCAATGAATACCATAAATAATAAAATAATAACTTGGAAATAATTAACTAATTTCACAATTATAGAATGAATATTGGTTAAAATATAAAACATAAAATCAAGGCCTCATAAAATGACATAATTTCCAAAATTATTAAGGCCTCAACCAAATACCCAGTCTAGTTTATCCCATGATACATAATAATGCATCGAAGGGCTATGTAATTACATACTGCACTCTCTAGTTACTATGTACATCTTATTCATTAAATAAATAAATTAAACAACATAATAAACATGCTATAACAATAAATAACAATTTCTATTATAAGAAATGGCTTATAGAGTATTTGTACATTCCTTAGACAAATTGATAAAAAACAATCTGTTGAAATATAGTGGATAATCTCATTAGAGTATATCTTATGCATATGATTCAATGATGAATTTTTACATAGAAGGGAATACATTAAAAATATCACTGTATGTTTCATTAGGAAAATACCCATTTTCTATTGAGATCAGTTATTTATATATTATATATTTAATAAATATTATAGAAAAAAAATATTTGAATGGAACCTTGATAAAATTAAAATAAATATTTAATTAAAAGAATTTTCATAAAATTTTGAAATTATTTTAATGTAATTTATTTTTAAAACATCTTTTATTGCTATTATAAAATGGTAAAAAAGTAACTCATTCATAAATGGAAAAGAATATTACATTTAAATCATTTTTATGAAAGATAAAAAAGGGTAACAATTTAATTAATATGTAATTAGGTACTTTTTGAAACATTTTTGTAGACATGTTATGAAAAATATGGACATGGAAGATAAAAATTTCCGAGAAATTACAAAATACATGGGTAATTTTTATAAAAAACATTATGATATCATCTTGATTACATAAATATAGAAAAATAGAAATAAAAAAATATAATATATTGAAAATACTAGAGGATTAAAAAAAATATTTTCTTTACTAAATAAATATCAAATAATACTCCCAATTGAGGATTTAATATAACCAATATCATATAATGATGAGATACTAAAATAAATGTTTACCTTATGTTCAAATTCATTCATATGTTTCCAAAACATCTGTATATTAATTATAATTTATTCATATTTTCTAGAACTATACTCAGAAATATCACAACATATATGAATTATGTATAATAGTTAATCACCTTTATATGAATAATTCTCTTTTAAAATCCTTATTATGTGTAATAAATGAATTTTTTATTCATGTTTTTTTTGGAATGGTAGTTTTGTTCCTTTTATACTGATCAAAATTCCATATTATCACAAATTTTTTTAATGCTATAAATATCATATATATTAATTTTATAAGTATTCATTTTAATATAGAAAATGTAGAGATTGAAAAACAAACTACACTGTTTAGGGGGACGATATAATGTCACATGAACATTCTTTTCCCGTTTTGATAGATGGAACAAAATAAATATAAATAATAATTAAACATTTAAATATTATTAATATATTATATATATCATATATATTTATTAAATCCACCATTATTAAAATACTATAAAGAGGTTTTGAAAAATAAATCACATTGCATAATGGATGTGGTAGTCCGCACATACGCATGAGAGACATCATAAATTTTCATTTCATGAAAAATACATTGGAAATGGTGATTTTATAATAAAAATAATCTTTTGGAATATTTATGACACTAAATACATTTTATTTTGTCAATTCAGACATATATAGAGTAGGTGAATGAATAATTAGAAAGAAAGTGATTGGTTAATGATATTGCCTCATCAATGAATGAACCCATTTAGATCTAATCTTAAGGGCTATAGGGTTTTTCTTCTAGGAGTACTAGAAAATCTATAACAAGGATATAGATTTTTAATAGACAAATTGTTATTCCTTGGTTGATATATGTTACTCAATGTGGTGTATGGGAGGGAGGTAAGGGGTGTCATTTTATAAGGGAGGGAGAGAACAAACTTGGATTTAATAAAATGATGAAAATATAACTATGTCATTATCAAGAAAAATGCTTCTAAATGGATAGATATTTTTATAAGGTAGTATATTTTTTAAATATAATCAAAACATAAAATTGGGATATTATTATATCATATACTAAAAATTATGTTTTTGATTAATCTAGTAGTTGTACAATTATAACCATAACTCGTAATGACATTCTCAATCATTAAGGGTTATACGTTTACAAATATGGTATAAATTAGTTCATAAATGAATATGGGATTAAATATTCAACCATATATTACCTCAATTCCATTTTTTGATATTTTTTATGATTATTAAATAATTAAATAATTTATTTTTCCATAAATATAGTTATTGTCATTTTGACACTATTCATTTCATTTAACATTAAATAATTAAAAAATGAATTCAAATATAATAAATAAAAATTCACTAACAAGTCCTATTAACCTATAAAAATCAGGAAGGACTATAAATTACTCAAATTATTTATCTTTTAAAATTTTCCAAATCAACTATTTTATATTTCTTTTAATTGTAGAAATATATTCTTAGTGTTGTGAAATAAAATAAGTTAATTATGAAATAACACTAAATTATAAACAAATTTCAATTATAATTTTTTTCATTTTTCTAAAAATAATCATTAATGTCAGTTAAAAAATTTCAATTTTCCCTTTGTGAATACAGAATCCATATTTAGATGTAATTGAGTGGAACTTTTATATTTTTCTTTTCATTAAATATTTTAAATGTCATATCAAGTAAAAGGGTCTCTTAAATTACTAAATTTAAAGCCTAAGCTGGTGGAGGAATAATTTACTTCATCTAATAAGTATTATAATGAAAAAAGGCGACCTTAACACTTTCTTTTAACCTTTTTTACCCCAATTTATCCATTATTGGGGTCGTAATTTTTACATGGTTAATACTATTAATGACCAAAAATTATTGGGGAAAAATAAAAATCTTTGATTGCTTTGATGAAAAATTTTGAATTAATTTTATTAATATTGAAATTATTTAAGGGGAATAAATTAGTTTTAAAATATGTGTAGAAATCCTTACAGAACCTATTTTTAGTGAAATATTTTTTTTATACATAAAACATGGATTATTCTTATCCCATAGGTATAAAAAATATTTAATGACTAAAAAGTAATTAAATGGAATATATAATATACATTTCATTAAAATAATTTACCAATTGTAAATAATTTAATTTTGTTATATAAAAACCAATTGTGTGCATAAATATAGTTTTTATGAAAAATAATACTTTTAAATTAAAATGATTTTAATTTTCTTTTCTAAGAAATTGATAACAATAAAATTAATTTTATAAATGTCTTAAATTTACATAATTAATAATTCTGTTAGTTTGAGTCATTCTTCCTAATCCAACAAATTGTTGATATCATTTATTCTAATGAATAATATTTCAATTTTATTTTGAGATTCGTTTAAACTCATGGTTTCATGTATATATAATAAACAAAAAAATAAAAAAATGTAAACTAAAATATATCATAAAATCTATTGTTGTTGCAGCTATTAATAAATATTTTATATAAGGACCCAGCCTTATAACATTACATATTCTTCAATTAAATGAATAATTCACATTGAGGAACTTTTTAGGTTTATATTTTTTAGATAATTAAGACATAACTATTACACATTAACTTGAAAATTACATGTAGACACTACTACTCGGTATCTATTTTTTTATAAAAAAAATACACTTAAAAATAAACAAGTCTAGTTCTATGTTTTAGACAGCATGACTTTTCCTTGATCCCATCATTGAACCTATTCATATTTAAGTCCTATGGATAACATTTCAAAAACATGGGATGAGAATAAAAATCTTCGTAAGGGTTATAAAATAAGGAAAGGAAACATTAACCCACCAATAAATACAAATCAATGAAACCATATTTTTCAATCATAACATAAGTCATGAAATAATAATATTTATGAATAACATATAGAAATGATAAATCATATAGGTAACTTATTGAATCCATATCATACATAAATTGTAGCTATCACATCTCCATATGGAGTTTTGTTGGAATACCCATCACAGTATATCCCCTAAATCTTTTAGTAAAAAAATTAATGTTTACCTCCATCACGTTACCCAATGCATTGGAGAGCTATCATGGGATCACCAGCCCTAGGTGTATCATGGTACCACCCGAATATGTAAACAATGCCCAATAACCATAACATATTCATAACACATAAATAAAGGATAAGGGAAAGATAAGATTTACACATTGCAATCACACCATATCATTTCATGATATAGGCAAAATAAATGCTTTATCAAACCATTTTCAAAACCATTTAAAATATTCCATAAAGTGATTTTTGACTCAAAGTGTCCCATACAACTTTGAAGCATTTGAATGAAGTTTTAATTTTAAAACATTAATTTCCATATAAGTAAGTCCATAAAACAATTTTTAAAACATTTACATTAATGATAAATATTTAGAAGAATAAATCTTTAAATCATTTTAACTGATATTTACGTTAAAGGGTTTTTAACAAAATGAATGACACTTTTGTACAAATAATTGAGGAAAACTTTTTAATCAGAACATTATAATATCATAAAAATAATGGTATTGAGGACCTAATATTCCAAAGGATAGTATATACATTATATAAGAGTTAATTGGTCCATACCAACAATGAATTCTCAATAGAATTTAAATTGAGATTAAATCCCTTATAAAGATAGTATCCTTAGATTATAGATAAATAAATTACATAATATGTGTGAAAAATATAAATAATCTCAATATTATTGGATATTCAGTGTAAAAAAATCATAGTTCATTCACACATATTTGTAGCATGTCATAATCAAAAAGTATAAGTTTAATCCTAAGAATTGAAATTGGGTTAAGAAGTTCCCTTACAGAAATTCGACATCCAAACAGTGTCACATTAAAATTCAGAAAATCAGTTGATGAGAGAAAAAAGGGTATCTCATCAGTTGGACATAAAATTTACAACAATAAGGGTATATAAGAACATATACCAACATAAGAAGACGTAAATTAAAAGACATAACAAAAAAAGTCTTCCAAATAGGGGAGGGTGAAGGGTTCCCTTACCGATTTGGTTACTTACGAAACATACCCCACATGAAAGAACGATCAAAAAATGAAGATGTAAATACCCATATATTAAAGTTTATTACACAATGAATACAATATTTGGTAGTAAATACACCACAAAAAATGAAATAGTGGCAAATATAGAATGAGTCTCACAGGAATAAAAAGTTATATGAAAACCCTTTACCACATTTTAATCAATCGAGTTGTTTGAACAAAAGTTAAAAACCACCAAATGAATCACAAAATACCGTGAATATAAAGATAATTGTGATAATATATATCAAATTTCAGTACACAATACACCACATGAAACAAACAAGTAGTGAACAATGGAAATCTCAGGGAATTACAAGTGAGATAAGAAACCCCTTACCTCATGTCCGACTTGAACCGTTCGTTCTTTAATCTCCTAAATAATAAGCTAAAGTTAATTTATACTTTTTTAAGAAACATTTTAAATTTTATTATTCCTTATATATTAATTATTACCATGTTATAAACATTATGCAATCATTTAAGTTAATAATGCCCGGTTTGTCGATATTTGGTACTTGAGTCAAAAATGAACTTCTTATAATTACAAGTTGTTCATGTGGTACAAGTACATTATCTATAGAATGATATTCATGGTTTATAAATAATATATATCATATATATCTAGTACATTTATGTATTTATAATATTACAGAATATTTAGAGATAAGAAACAAAAAGAACTGTTTATAGAGATGGTAAGCCGTACGTACGCTTGAACGCTACTTTCATTTCTATTTCACATTTAATTGAATGAATAAATAATTATACATAGTTATATTATAATTCAAGTACAATATAATATGATATATATTTTACATAATTTAATTAATTCCATCCTTTTGACGTACCATTTATGTCATTAACGAATCATAGCACCTTGATGGTGCAGTTGTCCGCACTTCCTCAAATGAAATTATCGTATTACACATATTGGAAAACATAAAGGTATGTTTTTAAATAAAATTTATAGAAACATACAGAATAACATAAAAATAATATATATCATATGTAAATAATGTTCCATTATAATGGCCACAAAGAGAGGTGGTAGGAGAAGATAGTAAAATCATCGTTTCATGATGCAGTAGTTCTCCGTCCACAAAAACAATATGTTCATTACACATTAGATGGAGGTGTGTGTATGTTTAGTTCAAATACATCTCATAAAAACAACCTAGTATATTTATGATACTGTTGTTGTTATAAAATTAAGTAATAAACAAAGTTTATGCTGTTTGAGAAGTAAAATAAAAGAAAATAACTTTAGAGAATATGTTACCTTTAAATCGGGTAACCCCCTATGGTTTGAACCAAAAGGTTTAATTGAATTACATCTTTCCTAGGTTAAGGCTTTTAGGAGGATTATAGGGATTTATGGAGAGTAATGTGGTAGATTTTGGATGATCAAAGGGGCTCGAGAAGTTTGTGGAATGGGTTATAAATGAGGCCTTTTATAAGGGGGAGGAGAGACTGTTTAGGAATGTTTGAAATTATTATTTTATTATATAATGATTTTCTATTTCTAAAGGTCAAAAACTTATTAAAGTCAAAGTTACAATGAATAATTCTTGGAATAAAATCATATAATAAGAATTGGATAGGTTTTGGATATTGTTTTAATCTTTATAATCTTATTTATTTAAACTGTTCATTAATGTGGTAAACACTACATCATTATTGTGTCATAAATTATTTTTTTATCTAATTTATAAAAATTATAAAACAAATACCATGATATATGGAAATCATTATTTCATTCAATTTAATATCTATTGTATAATAAATAACATATATAACCCCAGGTAAAAATTTATTTACTAAGAGATATATGTTCAATCCATTTTTCTCTTTACTTTAAATTAGTTAATATAATGTGTCATTATCACGCCCATGTGGCTCCATGGTGTCCAGAAATAAACCCAAGGATGGAAATGGATGTAAATGTATCATCCAATATTATTATGACACAGGTGATGGTAATTTTATATTATTATAATGATACTTTGTTACCCTTATTTACCATATTTACCCTTTAACCATGGAAAGCAAAAATTTTACTGATGTAAATATTCATATTGTCTAAAAATAAAAGTTATCTATTTATAAAATTTGGACATCCTAACTCAAAATATTTAATCCATTTTTCATAATTCCAAAAAAACATAAATTGTAGAAATTAATTTAAAAATTAATTCCCACTGTTAAAACAAAGAGCATGTTTTTAAGAAATAATAACTATCAAAAGATTGACACTTATTTATGTCCAATTTTAAAAAAAATCTTCCAATGACCAAAATTGGATAAAATAGTAAAAAAATAATATAATTACACTATAAAACCAATTAAAAATATAATATACCCATATAAATAAATTATATTACAAGGAAGTTTTGAATTAACAAACATTATTTTTCACTATTCATTAAAAATTATTTTATCAGAAAAATACAAACAATTTACCCAATGTAAATTTTGATGTCCCAATTCTAAAGAAGAATTTTATTTTTTCAAATAGAATATATAAAAGTAACAAAAAACTAGACTTAAAAATGGTTCTCCATCAAAAGGCGGTTAAACAACCTTATAAAGAATATTAGAGTATTTATGATTAAAATCATATTCTTTCTTATTTTAAGCCTCTAATATTTATTTAGTAAATGTAAAAACATTTATCAGACATATATAATTATATATTATATAGTTCTGTTCATTCTTTTCAATACAATTTCTAAGAGTTAACTACCATTTAAAATAATAATATTATGTTATTATTTTTCAGTATAACTAAACGTTGTAAAGCTTCAGAGAAACCCATTGTTCTGTGTCGGGTACACCATCTAACATAGCATCCCTTTTAAAGGAAAATTAATATTTAATTCACAAATATTAAAATATATAAAAATTTCATATTCTTTATTTACCTGGAATGTTACATCCTTTCCCCCTTTTGGGAATTGTGTCCTTATAATTTTAAAATTGGGCTTGGAAACATAATTTAATGTCCCACATTAGAAAAATATTCTATAAAAATATCACTTTAAAAAATGGAAGAGAAGTACAAAGGTAACCCGAGACAACAGATACTAGGATTCCATGAAAACATGGATATGGAAGACAAACTATCTCTCAAGGATTAATAGAGTGTGATAGAGAAATTGATCACGAAATGTTAACCACCAAAATACCATAATTTTTTGGTTGGTAAAAGTCTGATGATAAAAGAGAGATTATAACATTTTTTCTTCAATATCCATTTCATAGAGATGAATAATTTTATTAATAACTAGACTAACATTTTAAGGAAAAATACTTACTCGTCATGTAGAGTATCATGCTTTAATAAAATTCAACCACAAACTCATATTTTCTCCAAACGATAAGTATTCAAGATGACTTGGTCACACCTAATGTGCTAGAATAAACTTCTAGACTATCACATTATCTAAAAAAGATGAACTATATATTTACCTTATCTTTAGACATCAATTAAAACCAAAATTGAATTTTACCAGATTAGATAATCCCCAAAAGAATAATACTTTATAAAAATAAATATTACTCTTAATATCAAAAACTCAACAAAAATAATCCAATGTTAAAGAAAGATCATTCAATATACAATTTTCCTTATAATTCATCAAAATAATCTAAACTAAGATTGAAACACAAAACTCAGAAGGATTTAATCACATAGTCTTCCACAGTAAAACTTAACATTTATCTCCAAAAAAACATCAACTACTCTTAAAGTCTCATAATGATAACTAATTAACTAAATCAAATATTCTCTATGATAGTTTAATCATTTCCATAAATAAACCAAATCTCCATATGTCCACAATAAGAACATATATTCTTCCAAAATAAAATTTCAACCATTAATATACAAACCAGATTCCAAATAATTCTATTTCCCTTAAGCATATAATGTTTTTCAAAGAGAAAACATTTTCTAAAATAACATTTATCACTTAATCACTGAATCATTTTCATATATGAAGGATATCCATTTGATAAAAAATAAGTTCCAAAAATCAAGTTATTATTTATCCATAAAATCATTTAACTTAAAATACTAAGTCATACTAACTAAGAAATTCACATAGGACATTGGTAGGAAATGCACCCTTATCACCCTTCGGTTGGGGGATTGATTCATGCGGCCTTTCTAGATGTGACGGGTTGTCACAAATATTACAGGCTGTCTTTTTTATGAAAGAAAAAATGGACCTAACATGTTTTAACCTAAAATTTTTTCTTATACCTTTGAATTTCATCCCAATAAATTAGGACCTCAGAATCTTATTATTTTCATTTTTTCACCTCCATTTGATAAAATAAAACTATTTCCAATAGAAGGAACATCATACTTTGATCATGTAGTCCATATGGTTTCATCATCATCTTGTTCACGTAGGTAGAAGGTATCTGTATTGCAACAATGATTTAAGTATCCTACAAAATCAATTGCTTCCTTAATCCAACTACAACATGTACAACATGGGTCATATGTGTTCACAGAAAAACAGATTCAGAAAATAATCTTATATGACATGTAATTTCCAAACATCTGATAAAACATGATTTTTATAAAACCATCAGACAGAATTTGAGTTGTAACATTCAATAAATGGTCCTTTTAAAATACCATAAGTATGTGTTGAGAGATTATATTGTAAAATAAAATATAAATAGGTTGCGCAACATTCTCCTTCTTTAGAACCTTTTTCAAAATCATAATATGCTTTAAAATCTTGTTATAAGGTAAAATATTTAAAAATGTCTAGATAATATTTACCTTTCATGAAAATATGAGAATATTGAGAAAATAGGATTTGATTAAATACTACCTATGATCTACGATGATATTGAGGTATAATGGAGGTGTTTGATATCTCAGACAACTTCTTTCAAGTGAGTCGTATGCAAGAAAAATTTTTATCATCATCTGAAAATAACTTTTCATTAATTATTGAAACCATGTCATCAAGAAGAGATATGAATGTCATTTGAGGTCATCCTACATCCATTTATAACCAAATTTCCTTGATCTGAATAATTTATAAAACAAGGATATAACTATAATAATATTCATAGGGACTAGCCATGTGTTTAATGAAAACATATAATCCCTAAATTTATTCAAACCAAACTTTGATAAAAACTATAAGTACACAGACTTATAATATTACATAATCTTGAATTAAATGAATAATTCACATTGAGGATATTTTTAGGTATTGAGTTTTATAGAATTAGGCCATTACTATTAAATATCCACTTAAAAATTACTTGTAGACACAACTACTCAGTATCCATTTTCTATAAAATAGAAACTCTTAAAAAGAAACATGTCTAGTTCCAAGTTTTAGACAACATGACTTTTACATGATACAATCCTTGACCCTATTCGTCTTTATGTCTCGTGGAAAACATTTTGAAAAATTGGTATGAGCATAAAAAAGCTCAGTAAGGGTTATAAAATGAGGAAAGGAATATTTAACCCATCAATAAATAAAAATCAATAAAAGCATAATTTTCAATCATAACATACCACATGAAATTATTAGATTTATGAATAACACGTTGAAATCATAAATCATAAAGGTAATATATGTCATCCATATCATTCTTATATTTTAGCTATCATAGCTACGTAGGGAGTTATTTTGGAATATCCATCACAGTATATTCCCTAAATCTCTTAGGAGAAAAATTAACATTTACCTCTGTCACATTACCCTATGCATTGGAGGGCTATCTCAGGATCACCCGCCCTAGGTTTATCACGGAACCACCCATATACGTAAAAAATTCCAAATAAACATAATATATTAATCACACATAAATCAATGATAAAAGAAAGATAAAATTTCCACATTTCAATCACAACATATCCTTTCATGATATAAATGTAATAAATGCTTTATCAAACAATTTTCAAACCCATTTAAAATATTAAATAAATATATTTTTTAATCAATGTTTCCCATACCACTTTGAAGCTTTTGAAAGAAAATTTAATTTCAAAACATTCATGTCTATATAAATAAATCCTTAAAAACATTTTTAAAAAGTTGACATTAATGAGAATTATTTATAATAATAAATTATTAAGACATTTAAACTGAAATTTTAGTTAAAGGGATTTCAAAAAAATGAGAGACATTGAATATAAATAATTTATGAATAACATTAAATAATATCTTTATTATATCATGAAAATAAAGGGATTCATGATATAATATTCCAAAGGATTGTATATAAACCCAACAAGAGTGAATTTGTTCATAATAATAATGAAGTCTCAATAGAATTTAAATTGAGATGAAATCCCTTATAAAGATAGTATCCTTAGATAAAGGACAAATAAATTACATAATTATGTGTGAAAAATATAAATACACTAAATATTATTTGATATTCAGTTTAAAACAATTTGAGGTCATTCCCACATATTCCTAGAATGACATAATCAACAAGTAGAAGTTTAACCCAAAGAATTGAAATTGGGTTAAGAAGTTACCTTACAGAAATTCGACAGCCTATTAGCATCACATTAAAATTCAGAAAATCATTTGATGAGAGAAAAAATGGTATCTCATTACATGGCCATTAAATTTATAGCAATCAGTATATATAAGAACATATCTCAACAAAATAAGATGTAAATTAAAAGACATAATAAAAAATATGTCATTTTAAAAAGAGGAGGGTGAAACGTTCCCTTACTGATTTGGTATCTTACAAAACATACACCACATGAAAGAATGATCATAAAATGAAGATGTAAATACAAATAAATTAAATATTATTACACAATTAATACAGTCATGGGCAGTACATACACCACACAAAAGGAAATCGTGGAAAATATAGTATGAATCTCAAGGGAATAAAAAGTGAGCTGAAAACCCTTTACCACGATGTAATCAATCGAGTCGTATGAACCAAAGATAATAACTCCCAAATGAATCACATAATACCAAAAATATAAATAGAATCAGTATAATATATTTCATATTAAGTACAAAATACACAACATGCAATAAATAAGTGGTGAATAATGTAAATCTCATGGAATTAAAAGTGAGTAAAGAAACCCCTTACATCGTGTCCGACTTGTCCCGTTCATTCTTTAATATCTTGAATAAAAAGATAAAGTTAATTTATATATACTTAAGAACATTTTTAAAGTTTATTATTCCTTTTATATCACTTATTACCATGATATAAACATTATTAAATCATTTAAGTCAATAATCATCATTTTGTCAATATTTGGTACTTCAGTCAAAAATAAACTTCTATAATTACATGTTGTTCGTGTGGTCAAATGTCCATTATCATCATAATTATATTCATGATTTAGATATCATATTTATCATATATTTAAATTATATATATATATATGTATTTATAATATTACATAACATTTGACTATAAGAAATGAAATGCACCGTTCATGGAGATGGTAAGTCGAACGTACGCATGAACGCTACTTTCATTTGTATTTCATATTTAATGGAATGAAAACATAATGATACGTCGTTATATTATAATTTTAGTATAATATAATATGATATATATGTTACATAATTTCTTTAACTCCATCCTTTATTTGTTCCATGTATGTCATGAAGGAATCATATAACTTTGATGGGGCGGTAGTCCGCACTTTCTCAAATGAAATTATCGTATTTACACATATTGTAAAGAATAAAGGTATGTTTGTAAATAAAAATTACATGAATAATATAGAAAGAATAAACATAATATATATCACATATAAATACAGTGTCATCATAATAGACACCATGAGAGGTGGTAGTAGAAGATTGAACAATCATCATTTCGTGAGGCAATAGTTCGCTGTCCATAGAAATAGTATATTCTTTAACTATTAGATGGAGGTATGTGTAAGTTTAGTTAGAATAATTATCATAATGACAAACTAGTATATTGTGTATAATGGTGTTGTTATAAAATAAAGGAATAAAAACAATTTATGGGGTTAGAGAAGTTAAATAAAACAAAAGAACTTAAGAGAAGACATTACCTTTATATCTGGTGTCTCCCTTTGGATTAAAAAAGGTTTAATTGAATTGTATTTTTCCTAGGGGAAGGCTTCTAGGAGGAGTATAGGTATGTAGGGAGCTTAATTGGGCAGATTTTGGATGATACAAGGGGCATGAGAAGTGTGTGGAATGGGTTAGAAGTGATGTCTTTTTATAGGGGGGCTCTTTAAGAATGTTTAAAAATATTATATTATTCTATAATGATATGAGGTTTCTAAAGGTACAAAACATATTAATGTTTAAGATAAGGTAATTCGTGTTAGAAATAAATCATTCAATAAGAATTGGATAGGTTTTGGATATTGTTTTAATCATTATAATCTTATTTATTTAAGTCGTTCATTAATGAGGTAAACACTGCATCATTATTGTGTCATAAATAATTTTATTTATATGATGTCTATAAATTATAAAAAATAAAATGATGTAGGAAATATTTGTAGATTTCAAATTAATATTTATATCAGAAGATATAACTTATATAACCCCATTTAAAATTTGATTTACTAAAAGATATATGTTTATTTCATTTTTGTCTTGACTTTATATTAATTAATATAAAGTGTCATTATCACTCCCATGTGGCTCCATGGGGTCCCAAAATCGACCCAAGGATACCCATGGTCAGAAACACATCAACCAATAGGATTATGACACATTATAGGGTAATTTCTATTAGTATAATAATTTTTTACCCTTATTATTACCAGATTTACCATTTAACCACAGTAAATAATATTTTTGCTGAAGTAAATATTAATATTCTCTGAAAATAAAATTTACCTATTTATACAATTTTGACCTCCTTATTCAATATAGGGAATCAATTTTATCAAATTTAAAACACAGATGTGGCTGAAATGAATTTAAAAATTAATTCCCACTGTCAAACAAGAAACATGTTTTTAAGAAATTATAACTATCAAAAGATTGACATTTATTTGTGTCCATTTTGAAAGTAAAATTACTTCCAATGACCAACATGGGATTAAATAGTAAAAACATAATATAATTACACATTAAAACTGGTTAAAAAGATAATCTATCCTTATAAATAAATTAGATTAATAGGTAGTTTTGAATTAAAATACAATATTTTTCACTATTCATTAAAAAATTAATTTTATCAGAAAAATACCAAAAACATACCCAAATTAAATCTTGATATCCTGATTCTAAAGAAGAATTTTATTTTTTCATATAGAACATATAAAAGTAACAAAAAATATATTTAAAAATGGTTCTCCATCAAAAGGCGGTAAAACGAACTTTTAAATAATATTTGAGTATTTATGCTTAAAATCATATTCTTTCTTATTTTAAGCCACTAAAATTTATTTGATAAATGTAAAAACATTTAACAAAAATATGTAATAATATTTTAGTTAGTTATTATCAATCCCTCTAAAACAACGGCTACGCGTTAACTACCATTTAAAGTAATAATATTATATTATTATTTTTAAGTATAACTCAACATTGTAAGACTTTGGAGAAACCCATTGTTGTGTGTCGGGTACTCCATATAACATAGTATCCCCTTTAAAGTAAAATTAATATTTAATTCAAAAATATTAATAAATATGAAAATGTTATATTCTTTTTTTAACGGGGATGTTACATTTTAAATATAATTCATATTAAGGGAACACGTATTTTCCACAAAGGGGTATAAGGTTCATTTATTTGATCCACGGTGTATATACTATGTACCATGATGTAATTTGAATTAACCTATCTAAAGGTAATTATTGTTCACTTGAAACATGAAGAACAAATGTTTCAGTAATGGGAAGCTCTACTCCTTATTTCATCTTTAATATGTTCAATGAAATTCATGAACAACACTAGATTTCTCCAAATATTTATTATCAAAAATAATTAGATTCCAAACACATATTATAATAAATATAAATAATATGAATTAAATAATTATATAAAAAATAAGAACATTTACAATAAGACTCACTCAGTGGAAGCTTACAGTATGTGCACTAATAAACACTCCTATCATAAAAATTATATTTTTAGATATGATTAATTTATTTATGATTAAAAGTATTCCAATTTTTTAAAATATCATTCCAACGAACATTCATCAAACAAAAATTTTATTTAATGAAATTTTTTTATAAGGCTTATAATTGTATTTTATGAGTTCCATATGTTCAGTTATAAAAAATTTGAATCCAATCGACTTTTTTCAAGATTTAAAGTTACTGCATCTTCTAAATGGTTAGTGAAAGAAAATATCTTTTTATTTTTATTTATATCCCATTAATTTAGCATAACTAAAATAATTGGATGTTGAATTATACAGAAAAAAAACCATAAATAAAAATCTAATGTTATATCATATTCCTCAAATATGTATTATTATATTCAAAATAATCATATAAAAGCATCCTATTGACATAAATAGAACTATAATTATGTGAATGTGGATTCCCATTATTTATTATAGATATAGAAAATATGTTAAACATGGATGATTGTGAGAACAATGGGGAATGATCATAGGGTTAGAATATGACTGATAATTGAATAAATTAAAGGATAATTGGCATTCATCCTATGTCCATATATATATTCTTTTTTATGTGCATGGTTTGTATTCTTATTTTCCCAAATAATCGTTCCTTAATGTAATTTAGGAATTTTTTCAGTACTAAAATTACTAACAATATTTAATGTAAAAACAACCAATGGGTATTGAGTGATTGGTTAGGTTCCTTGATATAAAACCTAGGTCATCCACTATGCTACACCTAGGTATTGATATATATTGATAAGTACATCATAAAATTATTTATGGAAATAGGTATAATATATTTCAAATATATTTCATCAAAAAATTAATTAGTAGATATATTTATGTGGAATAATATATTGGAAAATAAAAAATATTCATCCTTAATTTTTTATCAATTGAGTATTCAGGATGAAAATGGAAATATATGTTTAAAAAATCGTCCTACAAGGAATTTCATGGATTAAAATTTCATAAATTCAATAATACTAAAAAATTTATAAGTAGATACAAATATATATGTCACAAAAGTAAAAAACAACCTTATAATTTCATATTATTTCATTCAAAAAATATTTTTTGGTGATATCAAATATAGTGACGAATCTATAATACCATTGAGTAAATACACTAAAATATCAATAATTCATGAGAAAAAATATTATTGGGATATAATTAACTTATATGGATGACATAATATTATTTTATTCCTGGAAATATAACCCTGATTTGTAAGAAAAAATTAAAAAAAATAAATGGTTTTTTCATAAATGATAATGGTTGGTGATAAATTCCCAATAAATTTTAAAAAACCATATGTAGATAAAAATGAATTTTGATAATTTTTTTCATCTTATTATAATTAATTACATATAAACCCAGACATGTTTATGTTGCGATTTTATATGATATATTTCCATAAAATAATAAGTAATGAAATTTATAATTGGAAAAAGGAATATTGAATTATCAAATAAACTTAACTATGAATTCATTTTATATTAAAATCAAACAGAGCCATTATATAGATATAATTAGATCGATTGGGAATGTGTTATGAAATATAGAAAATATACTTTATAAGGTGTGTTATTTATTAGTGGATTATGTGGTGTGTGGCACACCAAGAAGATTTCTTCCATCACATTGAGAATAATTGAGATTGAACATATAGTACTATATAAATATAAAAAATATTCAATAGAAAACATCTAAACATAAAGACATGTCATATAAATAATTATTCCCATTTGTGATCAAATGTGACTATCAAATTCAAGTTACTTTTTAAGGAATTGTTTTCAAATTTTTGAACAAAATTTATTCAAAAAATTTACATTTCTTCCAAGAAAAATATGATATTGTGATATCCTATTTAAGTATATTTGTCTAAAATAGTAAATTTTAGATATTTTAAAAATACCCCATTTATCAATTTATTAAAGAATATATGATTTCTGTTTGTATTGAATTTTCTCCTGATATTCTTATAGGAATGAATTTTATATTTTACCATATTTATTCTTTTACATAGTATTTTCAAAAAGGAGTGACAAATTATCATCCTAATTATGGAAAATTTATTTTCATTAGATGGGGGGGAATATTTTTCTGGGGGAAAACATGAAATCCAGAGCATGTCGAGATAAAAATATCATATATTTATGGTATAAAAATTTCTTATTGAAATGTATCAATATAAGAGGGATTTTTTGGATGTTCTGAGAATTAATGAATGATATAATATTCATTCCATTAAAAATGGGGATGATTAAAGATTCTTTGATAGAGATTAATGTTATAATGGAGATATTTATGATAATGTTGGTAATATTGAAGATTAAATACCTAAAGTTTAGGGTTATTGATATCATTAGATTATGTTCCTTTACCGATGACACTTAATATAGAAGTGAAATGTTTAAATTTTCACCCAGTGATTATATATCATGTATTTGTTTCATGTTAAGTTCATTCATTATTTATGATATTTACTATTGTTGAATTTTTTCCTAATTTATAAGGTTTTTGTTGATTGATTAAGATATATTAGTATTGGTAAGGATGAAACAAAGATTAGATTGAACCATCTTAATTGCTTGAATTAACTATTCATTAGTGTTGTACATGAGGAAATAACTCTTGAAACAATAATGATTCAATGAGAATTTTATTCAAAATATTGAATAAAAGCATAAAAAAAATTTGAACCCAATTTGAACACTACCATAGTGGATAATATATGAGTTACATTTTTATCCAAATATGGACTATGGGAGTTCATGTCGTAGTCATATACCATAAATTCATGTAGGTACTTATAAAAATTATATGGTAAAACATTATTCACCCTCATATCTAGTATTTTTTTAATGTATTCATTATATGTCGCTCTGTTAAAATTGTTGAAATTGGAAATAACGTATAGTTATAAAATGATTTTGGGGAATATTTATTGAAAACTCACTATATAAAATGATATTGAGAAGAATAAAACCATGGTCTAATATGGATTTTCATGGATATGTTTGATGATTAATACAACCCAATATTTATGGTAAGACTAGAATAGTTTTTCACTGAGATCTGTATGATATATTCAAAAATAATTTGATTGTTTTTTGTAGGATAATGGTCTATTAGGTTTTCTGATCTATTGTGATTTAAAAAACGTTTTTGGTGAAGTTTTTCATGTAATGATGTGATCATATCCATATACAATTATATTTATTTCACTATAAAATCAGGAAACATCCATTAAAAAGATGTTATCAAGATTTTTTGATAGGTATGAGTGGAAACAAAAAGTAAGAAATAGTGGATTCAGATTTTTTTTCTAATTTACATTGGGATGAAGAATAATATCACCTTTTGGGGAATTCTTTTTTATATCATTCATAATTTATTATGGATTCCCCAGATTAAATTTATGAGTGGTATCTTCTCAAAAAAAATTTGTACATGTATTTTAAGTAGTCTATGGATTTCTTATTTCCCATATGGTTTTTTTAAAGATGATGAAGATATTCATGAATGAGATACCTCATACTCCTCACAAATGACTATCTAGTTGCCATATTTTGTGAAAATACATAATATAATAATAATTGTGTGATTACTATTCATTATTATCTATTTCAAACCATATTTAATGGTTAAAATGAAATCATATATACTAAGTCGTTATAATATATTTTTTTAACCAATAAATTATTTATTAAAAACTAATTCACCCACATAACAAGTTCTTCAGACATAGTCTGTGGAAAAAATATAAAAGTGTAACTATTTAAATTTTAATATTTAATACATTGTAATTTAATTACCATTACTAATCAGTTTTTTTGGGGGGACTAAATTATTTTTTTAAGAATAATATTATATTTTTATAAATTAATAGAATTTTATATTTACCAAAGTTCATGTAAAATTTTCACAAAATTTTTATAATAATATCATTAAATGAAATAACTTATTAAATATCAATATTTTTTTAGGAGTAGTTAATATTTCACAAAGTTAGTAACATATTTTGTATCATTATTTCTTATTATAATTCAATGTTATTTTTATTCAATCTTTAATGGATCCTATGTTGTGTATGATTCAAAAATTAATAGTTGAAACATTTATTTTTGAAATTATAAAATAGTTTATAATTTAACAATTTTAAATGATACTATATTTGTATTAATAATTTTTTTATTATTTTGACTAGCTTTGATTTGGATAGCTGGGTAATGGAAAAAATTATAGTTTCATCATTTAATATCAGCTCTAGTTATTCATGATTTTTGTGGTGAACTATTTGAAGACAATATTGATTGATGTGATTACATTCTTGAAATACCATATTCAATTAATTCCCAGACGAATGATAAATCTCATTTTAAAAGCATGGTATTTATGATAGAAGGTATATTGAAACCCATTAATATACCGTGATAGATAATTTTTCATTTTTATTCAATTTTTATATAGGTATAATATATATTAATGTTGATTCATTTAATATTATTTAGTTAATTTTAAAATATATTGATATATCATTTAACATTAAAAGAGTGGAAAATTTCATTAGAATTATATGTAATTACAAATAGTGATTACTCTATGGGTCATAGTCCCTACATATTGGAAAAATTAAAATCCAAGCTAAACGTAGTTTATACATTATCAGATTTGATATTTATCTCCATGGGATGTGGCCTTATTTTAGTTGCCTTATATATTTTGATAGGTCAAATCAGGTTGGGTCCATTAGATAATGTCATCTTAATCATTGGTTGTTTTGAATATAGGAAAACTCTCTTTATATTAACCTATTTATTTTAAAATAGATAATCTCAAATATAAATTTGATTCTGTTGTATTAATTTTATCAATTTTCACCAAATAAATTTATCTAATCATAGGAAATTCTTAGATATTTCTGTCAAACTTCCCCAAAAAAATTCCTAAATACATAATTTTGTATTTTTTATAGTTTAGGTGATGATTATTGCTCATGAATGTTTCTAAAGACTCTTATAGTGAGTAAATCTGGAATTGGGTTTTTTATTTTTGATACCTAAAAAAGGTAACAAAATATTGAACATTTTTTCATTAATTTGAAAATAAATAACCTCTTTAACATTTATATGAAAAAATAGTTAACAATCCTAATTGAATTACATGAATACGAGTCCATTTTGAAATAGTAATGATCATATGATGAATGATATTGACATAAAATATTACATTTATTCTGGGTAAAGCTAGGGTGTCTTTGTTGGTTATAGATGATAGAAACTATAAACACATAAATTTGGATAGTAATTCAAATGGTACATTTTTTGGATGATTTATTTATCCATTTTACACATTTTTCTTATTTTTAAGGTTATATGTTTGCTAATATAAAATATCTTGAGAAGGATTCAACATCATTGAGTTCTGACATTTCTACATAGGCCTTTGATGGTAAAATTCACAATTTTAATCCTATAGGTTATATGAAATACGTTTAAATATTTACTCCCCTATAGTGAATACCATGGATCTAATTGAATTTATCTTATTTTATTATTGGATTTCTTATGATGAATGTAGGTTTGATATGATTATCACATCCATTTTTATAATGGTCAAAATGTTGGTCACAAACACAAAATAAGGTATATGAATGGATATTATGTTTTATTTATTTATTTACCTAGTTTTTTCGTTTTATCAAATATTTATTAATTTCGTAATCATTTTTCTTTTCTATAATTAATAATGGGTCATTGTCCCAAATAATTTCCAATTATCATGATCATCAACAAGAAAAACCTCATTGTCATCGTCATCATGATCAAAAAGAAAATTGAATTCAATATCATCATTATAAACATTATGGTTATTGGAACAGATATCCAAGTGGTTGAATAGCCTTACTTCTATATGACATAAATCTGGGTGATAAAAATAATGGTGAGAAACTAAAAAGTAATATATCATTCATTGTAGCTGGAGTATTGTAGATTTTACTATAGTTGGGACAATGTTGTGAAGCTGAAATAGTCCACTATATTGGTATTATTATGGTGAGGTACTATAAAGGTTTTTATTGTATTATTTTCAAAAAAATATTTTGAAATTTTACTTATTTGTATTTTTACTCTTTAAATATATAAAATTATGTGTTTTAACCATTTTTCTAGGTTAGGGTATCCTTGATTGATTGATCCTTATTGGTGTGTGTAGGAAATCATTATAATTATACAATAGAACCATTTTAATATTGTTTTTAGAATCCAAATCAAATAATGTGTGGGGGAATTAGGTTATTTGTAGAAATGGATTTTGTAAATGAATGATATGAAGATAATTATTTTGAAATAAGAATGGAATTAATTCATAATGGAATTAGTGTGGTCTAATCACTATATAAATGAAGGATCTTTTAAGATCCCAAACTTTTATGGAGAAGTATCGATCTTTTTTATAGGTACACTTTTTATTTAGTTTAATTACTATTATTTTTGGGTTTTATCTTGGGTGGGTTTGGGTGAGAATTTTTAGGATTTGTATGGAATAGGGGTTGTGCATGATTGGACACAGTTCCCCGAAACCATGTAGCCTATCTTGAAAACCGTACAAACCCAATGAAAGTAGATTCACATAACTGGGAAATCAGTTTCCAAATAGTCTGACCTCTTTTGAGTAACTGGGTGACCCCCTTTTATTAGGTGAATAGTTAGGGAGAATAGTTAGCGGAAACTATTCTCCCTGAGTAGCAAGCCTTGCGTGCATGATTTTATATCACATATAAATAGTAAAATTTTATCAAACCCCCATTTTATTTTACCAAAAACCATAGATCGATCCATAATCATTTTATATGATTCCTTGACAATCTAGGGTGGATTCATTCCCTTATGACCTATATTCATAGTGAATCAATGACCTATTGATGGATATATATCTCTCTAGGTTTTTGGCCTCTTCCTGATTGGAACTCTCTCCCTCTCTCTCTCCCTCCTCTTTGTAGATAAACAATTGATATTTATTTAACTTTTGGTTTTAGATATGGATCTATGTTTGATAGATCCTGAATTTTTTTAACTTCTTGCTAGTATTTGATTCAAGATATCTTTCTTGACCATGGGTTTGGCCTTTCTATTTGAATTTTGGGAATTTAGTTTGGGTGATCAATCATAAACAATTTGTGGTTGGTTCTCTTTGTTACAATTCCATAGTCTTGATTGAATTTCAATTATATAATTTACAGAATCTCAATATCCATGCTTGGGAAATTTCATTGATATTTAAATAATTTGTTTTAATGTCCATCTGTAAATGATTTATATTAATTGGGTTAATTGAAAAGTGGAATTCAAATAATTAATTTTCGAATTAATTTATGGTATATTGGGATTGTGAAAATTTGATTGAAATGGAGTAATTAATTTATGAATTAATTAACAGAAATAATTGTTATCATGAAGTTATTTTACTTCATTATTTAATCATTTGACTTAATTAATTGATTATTGGGAATTTAGATTTTTACTAATTAAATTTTTAATTATCTAATTTAGTGTTTTGAATGTGGATTTTATTTATTTAATTGTTTAATTAGTTAATTTATTTTTATGAATATGGATTTGGATTAATAAATTGTTGAATTAAATATGGGAGTGTGGTGAATGTGTATTTGGATTAAATAATTGTTGAATTAATTAATGGATTGTTATTATTGTAAAATTGAATTAATTAATGAATTGTTTGATTATTAAATTAAAGTGTTTTAGATTTAATTGAAAAATTAAATTATGATATTTTTGGTAAATCATTTTTTATTTGGAAATTGTGATAAGTGGTTTAATTTTGATTAAACATGATTGATTAGATATATGTGATGTTGGTATATATGTGAAATTGTGATATATGAGATAATAGTGTGTGGGAGAAAGTTTATGGCATAAAAATCTCCTAATGATGAATTGATTGATAAATGTGTTTGTGGTGTGGTCTTCCTCATCAAAATCCTATAGTGAAGAATTTATTAACAATTGTGTGCGGGACATAGTCTGTTAAATCAAAATCCCATATTTATTAATTCAGTTACAAATGGGGTGTCAGATAGTGTATGATGCTACAAATATCCAATAGATATATGAGTGTGGGACAGGAACCGGGGCTTCCAATACCCATGTGGTATAGAGGTATGGTATAGGGACTGTGGCCCCAAATAACCATGTGGTGTTATACAGGATGTTCTGGACTGATGACATGCATTTTACTGTTGTTCAAAATGGTGGAGATATGATTTGATGAGATGTTAATTGATAACATTGGTATTGTGAAGTCATTTAGTCTTTGGCATAGGCCAAAGTTTTTATTGAGTATTCATGTGTCTTCGAGAACCTAGGGGTGTATGTTATTTAATTATAAAATAATAAATATGATAAATACATAACAATGGATTATGATTTATTCTTTATACAAATTCATACACTATTATTAAATTGATATTTTTTTCACGACATTGGTTGTGAACAACTTAGTTATACTCACACCCTACTCTAGATGTCTGCTCGGTACACAAATAGATTTCGTGGTTTCATTATAGGATAAGGGAAAGAATAATATTTTATATTGATTAGTTAAGATGGAACATAGATGTGGAAACCATACTTGGCGCCAGAACCCTCTTAGAGTTTATAGTGTCTTTATTTGATTTGGGTTTTTATTATTAACTCATGACATATATTTTGGGATGAAATATTAAAAAAAATTTAAATATTGTGTTTATAATTTTTGTCACCATGTGATACTGGTTTTTTTGACTGTTGGTTATATAATTTGATTATTATTATTTACTTCTACTTTTATACTAATTTTTCAAAGAGGGTATAGTTTCCCCAAGATCTATATTGACCCTCACTGCTAATTGCTTACCTCTGACATAAGTGGACATGTGCCTATGTTAATGTCACCAACTAGCACCTGGTACCGGTGCGTGGCACCTAGGTCGGGACTGTAAAGATCCAGAAATCCAATGGAAATTTTTTTCATAAATACATGGGAATTTTACGAGTCTGCGAAAATTTACAGTTCGTGATTTCGAGGCCCGGTTTGCCCTGAATCAATTTATAAAGTTTTGTTCGAGAATCCTCAGTAAACATATGAGAGGGTTTTTATAACTTTTGAACTCGTGCTCAAAATTGAAATCTGAGGGCACTTTTGAACTCGCAGCACCTGTATTTTCTTAATAATTCTTTCACTTTGATGGTAGTGAGTTGAGAATAAAAGTTAGTTTTTGGGTTTTCATAAAAAAAATTATAAAATAAAGTGAGCTACACTTTATTTTATTTGAGCCACCATGTGGGTGACTGGTAGTTGAAACCTCCTCTTGGAAGTTGGAGGTGGGACCACTACACCTTAACCTCCCATGAAAGGCTATGGTGGTGGGGACAACCCAAACATAACATCCCGTGAAAGGTTAATGCATGAGGACCACACGAGGATTGACCCCCTATTGATGGAATAGAGTAAAACCTCTCAACTCTCCCTCATTAATGAGGGGGAGCCTCATGAGATTCCATTAATTAATTTGTGCCAATATCCCCTAATTAATTTGTTCCAACTCTCGTGAATTAATTTTGGTGAGCCAATTTATTTAATTCTACTTTTTGAATTTATGTGCCAATGAAATATCAGATAACTCAATCTAATATTATTTCACATGGCATTTGGGTGGATGTTGGGAAAGAGCAGAGCTTAGGAGGAATAGAATTATCCCAACGAAGAATGAAGAACAAAGAATGTGTTCTTCCAACAAAGAATGTCGGTGACGATCCTTCTTTGACTTCTTCCCCAAAAACCAATCGACGTGGAGTGTCTTCCATAGCCGACACAGCTCGAGTTTGGAAGCATGTGGCAGATGCGAAAAATGATGATTATCTTCATTTACTTTCCTCAACACCGTCAACGAAAGATGAAATACAAACAATGTTAGGGGGTTTACGTTGAATAATATTCATTTTCTTTTTCTCATCTTCATTTTAAAGGAATCTATGTGAAGTATTGTAAATTAATGATGTTAATCAAACTCCTTTGATGAACCAATTGCTATCACCCCGAAATGCGGAAGGTGCAGACCAAACTAACATGGCCCGACACCCTCCGTCGATCTCTTTGTGAGGTTTCTTTGGCATGGCGATGAGTCGCTGAGACGACGAAGGCGGTGACGAAAAAGGTTGTGATTCTTGTAGCCTCTGCAGCCCACACTAGCCTTCCACGCACCCTGGCCAAACCTTGCCGAACCGCGCCGACCCTGCCCTCACCCCGCCGTCCTACCTGCGGCCTCCCGCGCGCCCTGACCAGCCTGCTCGGGGCCTCCCACGTGCCTCTCCGTCCTACCTGCGGCCTCCCGCATGCCCTGACCAGCCTGCTCGGGGCCTCCCACGTGCCCCGTCAAGATGCCCGCAGCCTCCCACGTGCCTCGTCGGGCTGCCCGTGGCTAACCCGCGCCCCACCAGCTGGTCTTAAGCCTCTTTCGCGCCCCGTCGGCCTGTACACGACCTACCGCGGCTTGACCGACCAGCCCACGCCTTACTATGCCCTGCCCCGCTTCCCGCTGGCCCGCCTGGTGCCCTGCCCGGCTGCCTACCGGCATCCCGGCCTCTCGACCTGGCCTGCTGTATCCATCACGAAATTGCTCGCCAAACTGCCTCGGACTTCCAGGCCGAGCCACCCGAATCGTGCCCCGTGTGGTGCTGGTCGAACAAGCCCTGACCTCTGTACTGAGCGGCCTACGCGGCGACCTCCGGTCTGAACCGCCCTCACAGTCCGCTGGGCCAGGCCCAGCGGACTGGGCCGAACCTAACAGGTTGGCCCTCCCAATGGGAAAGGCCAGACCCAATAGGTCTGATCGGTTCGACCCAGACTGGTTCGACTTAGACTGGGTAAATTCGGGTCAGACCGAACCTGAGCCCACTACGGACCCTTTACTTCATTTGGTCATATCTTTGGCACGAAACGACCATTTGACAAACCGTCAGGGGCACTGGTTTTCATGGAGCATTAAGGTCCCTTTGATAATACCCCATAGGAGTTTGGGTTACAGTTGAGGTACTATCAGGTTGGATCATGCATGAATCCATCCAGGCTCTCGGGACAGGAAGACTAATAACTCACAAAATAGGTGTCTGATTGATGCGCCATCTATTGCGTTGAGACCCCTATGATGTGGCGGACCTCTGAGATACTTCTTCGTGGGACTTTGTGTATGTTGACATATCGACTTTTGGCTTGAGGAGAGGACCCTCCCGTAATAAAGCATGCTTTGTGGAAACCCTAGGGATGGCTGAGCTCTGACGAATGTTCTTGGATCCTGTGTGGGTCTGATAGCTCTGACAACTATTCATGGATCCTCTATGGGTCCGACAGTTCTGACATCTATTCCGGGATCCTATGTGGGTTCGACAGAATAGCTGGACTTGGATCATGTGTGGGTCCGACAGCTCTATCTACTGTTCCTGGATCCAGTGTGGGTCCGACAGTTCTATCTTCTATTCCTAGATCCTGTGTAGGTTTGACAAAATAGCTGGACCTGGATCCTGTGTGGGTCCAAGAACTTTGACTACTATTCTTGGATCTTGTGTGGGTCCAAAAGTTCGTACTTCTATTCTTGGATCCTATGTGGGTTTGACAGAATAGCTGGCCCTGGATCCAGTGTGGGTCTGACAGCCCCAACTACTATTCATGGATCATGTCTGGGTCTGACAGTTCTAACTACTGGTCCTGGATCCTGTGTTGGTCTGAAAACATAGATGATTCAGTAGTTATATATGATCATCTCTATCTCTCTACATAACTTGTATACCTGTGTCAGCTGAGTCAGTGAGTTCTGTGTTTTCCTCATGAATGATATGGGTTACATGATAACTTAGGTATATGTATGGGTATATACCTAAGTAATGGATATCTGTTGATTTCATAATTTTCGGATTATCCATGGTGGATTTTGAGAGACATTGGTGGTCTTAGGGTCCCTACTGAGTATCGTTATAATCACCCCTGAACGGTCTATGCCCGCACGTCATTTTGTTGGTTGTAGACGAAGGACAGCGCTGACTGAGGATCAGAGTCGTAGGACTAGACGGTACCCGGAGGTGGACCTTAAGACGAGTTGGTACATAGAGGAGACTGGTTGATGTAGAATTATGAGGAGGCTATCTATACCTACCATTCAGTTAGGAATCCCCATAGGATGACCTAGTATCTTCTTTACCTTTTTTTCAGTTGTCCTTGTTTTTCATTTGTACTTGTACTTTCCTGTTGGGCTTGTATTTCCAGCCACTTTTACTTTTTAGAACTCCTCTGTATACAGTTTTTCATACTGTTTTACTTCTATCTCATACTCTATTTTGTGTGTTTAGACTTTATAAAGGCAACGCCTTCCCATTTTAGGGATTTACACCTTTGGTGCTAGTCGCCAGCCCCTGGCCTATGGAAGGCGGTCTTGGGGTAGTCACGGCATGGGCCCCAAGGGATGAATCATGAAAATGTGGTATCAGAGGAGTCGATTATACCATAGAACATCGGAATCTGGTCTTTATTTTCTATGAAGAAATAGTGTTATGTTTAGAGAGTGTGTTTTTTAGTTCAGGGAGTCCAGTGTTGGTGCATCGGCCGACGTATCTATACACCAGGACCCTGACTCTGGATTTCCGACATAGTGCATGAAAACACTGATTGAATCTGTGTTTAAAGCGTTCTATTTGTGATATCTTTGAGTCATCTCACAAGGTATAACTTATTTACCGTGGTGCATCTGTATCTTTTTAGGATGGCCCCACACAGACAGTCAGCCAGGATTCCAAAAGTTGTACGAGATGACAGCCCACCGAGCGACGAGGCCTCGTTGCAAGGCCCTATCACAGTGATGGCACTAGCGGTACCACTACCCGTTGGGCCACCGATACTGCCATCCCCAGCAATAGAGAGTTCACGCCGCTTGAGCGTGTTGCATGAGTTCTAGTGCCCTAGGGCACCCAGGTTCAGGGGAGAGACGGACTTGTAGGTATCTGAGGATTGGATGGAGGCTGTGGTGAGAGTCTTCAGACTAGTCGGGACACCATGTGACCTTATAGTGATCCTTGCCGAAAGTATTCTTCAGGAAGCAGTAGTCAGAGACATAGATTCGATCGAGGCGGTCCGTAGGGTGCATGTGTATGTGGAAGAGGATCTGGTCAAGTAGCTAGCGGTGGATGATGTTATGAGGTGTTACTACGACCACCACCAAAAGGTCCACCCCGACTGTAGGGAGCAGGTGGACAGGCGAGATCTCAGCTTCAGGCAGCTGAAGCATATAACCACATTTCTCCAGAGATGATTCGAGGAATGATCTGTGTCTACTCCACCATTGTTTCAGTTATTATAGACACATGTGCCAGTCACTCTTTCATTTCCACTGCCCTCGTTCAGATCTCAGAGATTCTAATGGAGTCGTTGGCTCTATTTTTTGGGATAGAGACTCTTACGGGAGCATACTCAATGATTACGCATTGGGGATGGTAGTGTGAGCTTACTCTAGGAGGCAAGAGATTTTGATGGGATCTCCTCGTAGTGGCGTTGAGGCCTTACGATGTCATCTTGGGTATGGACAAGTTATCTACAGTCCTTGCTCAGATCGACTGTATTATGCGCAATGTGAGGTGTGTCCGTATGGATGGGACCAGGTTCACCTTCACCGGTGAGAAGGGAGCCCTTGCAGCACAGGATAGACTTACTCGGCGGAGGTTGCATCCAATCACTCATTATTTGACCTGCCTTATCCTCGTAGCAATTGATGTGGAGATTCCAAGCTATCCTGTAGTGGTGGATCAGTACATGGATTTTTTCCCTGATGATGTCCAGTACAACCTCCTCGCAGAGAGGTGGACTTCTATATTGACCTATACCCCGGGACGACACCGATATCTACAACAAAGTATTTAGTGGCTCTCATAGAGCTTCGTGAGCTACGGGTATAGCATGAGGACTTGCAGGGGAAGGGATTCATCCATCCCAGTGTTTCTCTCTGGGCAGCCCCGGTTCTGTTGGCCAAGAAGGCGGATGGGAACATGATGCATTGTGTCAACTACCAACGCCTAAACCATGTGACCATGAAGAATAAGTAACCACTCCAGAGGAATGAAGAACACAGTGATCAGATTAAGGGAGCACAGTGGTTCTCAAAGATAAACATTAGATCATGTTATCACAAACTCAGAGTTTGAGACAAGGATGTGTAGAAGACGACCTTCATATGTAGGTACGACCACAAAGAGTTCTTGGATATTCCATTCGGCATAACCAATGCTAAAGTAGTGTTCATGGGACTCATGAACAAGATCTTCCAGCCATACCTAGACTGCATTGTCGTAGTCTTGATTGACAACATTATGATCTACTCAAATACTGACGTAGAGAATCCCTACCACTTACAGGTAGTAATGGACACACTCTCAGAGAACCAGCTTTATGGAAAGCTCTAGAAGTTCCATTTCTGGATCCGAGAGGTTCACTTTCTGGGACATTTCATCTCGGAGGCTGTAGTTTAAGTAGATTCAGCGAAGATTGAGCCGATACTTTTTGGGACCCACCTAAGAGTGTGACAGAGGTACGAAGTTTCCTAGGTTTGGTTGGGTACTACAGGAGGTTCGTATGAGACTTCTCCAGAGTTGCAGCACCACTATCATCCTTAACGAAGAAGGGGGAACTCATTGTGTATTCAGAGAGATGCTAGTAGAGATTTCAAGTGTTGTGGCAGAGACTGACTAGTGCCCCCATCTTGAGGTTCTAGAGGAGGGCGTAGGGTATGTAGTTTATCGCGACACATCAGGGACTAGTCTCGGATGTATTCTAATGCAGGAGCGAGCAGTGATCACATATGGTTCTCTCCAGCTAAGACAGCACGAGTGGAACTACTCTACCCATGACCTTGAGTTAGCAGTAGTGGTCTTCGACTTGAAGATGGGGAAGAACTATCTTATGGGAAAACGTTTTACCGTATACTCTGATCACAAGATTCTCAGGTATATCTTCTCTTAGAAGGACCTGAACCTAAGACGACTACGTTGGATTGCGTTCATCTGAGACTATGTCTTCGAGATATTCTATACTTCCAGGAAGGGGAACATTGTTGCAGATCTGGTCAATAAGAGATCTAGAATACAACTGCTAGGATAGGCGACAGAGTAGCTGGCTGCTTTACAGATTTCTTATGTGGAGTGAAATGGAGCATCTTTACATTAGTCTCTTACAGTCACTACTCCACTTCTTCAACAAGTCAGGGAGGCACATCATTGGGACACTGACTGGGATACACGACGTGCTCAAATATACACAGGGCAGGCACTTGATAGATTTTAAGAAGGTGGGGAGCACTTTATCCTCTGCAGAGGACGTACTATGGTTCCAGTGTCACTTTAAGAGGAAGTGTTGAGGGAGTTTCACACATACCCTCTAGCGTTATATCCATTAGTGGGGAATATTTACTAGGACCTTCGATGATAGCACTGGTGGCAAGGTATGAAGAAGGTTGTAGCAGAGTTTGTCTCTTGATGCCTCACTTATTGGCATGTAAAGGTGGAGCATCAGGTACCAGCAGGATTAGTTCATCCTTTAGAGATCCCAATGTGGAAGTGGGATGGGATATCCATGGACTTTGTGACGGGACGTCCACGTACATCCAGGTGACATGACTCTATCTGGGTGATTTTTGACTGACTCACCAAGTCGGTCCACTTCCCACTAATCAAAGAGCAGGGTTTAGTAGAGAGCTTAGGACGCCTCTACATGCAGGAGATTGTGCGGCTACATGGATTACCTTCTTTTATTGTCTCTGATCAGGATGCACAGTTTACTTCCCACCTATGGAAGGGATTTCAGGAGTCTTTCGGGACATAGCTTCGTCTTAGCACTTCCTTCCATCCTCAGATGGATGGACAGACTGAGCAGACCATTCAAACCCTCGAGGACTTGCTGGGTGCTTGTGTCCTCAACTTTGGTCATAGAAGAGAGGATCATTTACCTTTTTTGGAGTTTGCAGACAACAATAGATATCATTCCACCATTGTTATGTCACCTTTTGAAGCCTTGTATGGTTGACCTTGCAGATTGCCACTGTCCTGGACAGACCTAGGGGAGTAAGCACTAGTGGGACCAGAGATGGTACGGGCTACCATGGAGATGGTATAGATCATCCATGAGAGGATGAAGACTGTACAGAGTAGGTAGAAGTCGTATGCTGATAGGAGACAGAGGCCTCTGGATTTCAAGGATGGGGACCATGTTTTTCTACGGGTCTCACCACGACGAAGTCTATGGATATTTGGCCGAGGCAGAAAGTTATCTCCAAGATTCATCGGACCTTTCTAGGTCCTCAGCAGAGTAGTAAAGGTGGCTTACCGCCTGGCTCTTCCACCACAGTTGCACCGGGTGCACGACGTCTTCCACGTATCCCAACTGAGGAGATGTGTGCATGACTCTTCCCACATCATTGACCACGGAGAGATGAACGTCGACGGTGGTGTGACTATTATAGAGGTTCTAGTATAGATTGAGGATCAAAAGGAGTGGGTCTTTCATGGATGGTCGATACCTCAGGTTCACATACGTTGGCAGCACGAGAACCTCCATGAGAGAACATGGTATCGGGAGGCTCGGATGCGTGCTGAGTACCCCAACTTGTTCCCTTAGTTAGAGTTGTACCTTATGAGGATGTAAAGACCTATGGTGGGTAGAATGTAAAGATATAGAAATCTCATGGAAAACTGTTTCTTAAATACATTGGAATTTTATGAGTCCGTGAAAATTTACGGCTCATGATTCTGAGGACCGGTGTGCCCAGAATAAATTTCTAAAGTTTTGTTCAGGTACGTTCAGTAAACGTGCGAGCGGGTTTTTAGAACTTTTGAACTAGTGTTCAGAATTAAAATCTTAGGGCACCGTTGAACTCACAACACTGGTATTCACTTAAGAAGACTTTCACTTCGACGATAGTGATTCGAGAATAAAACTTATTTTTTGGGTTTTTATAAAAAAATAATAATAAAATATAGTGAGCTACACTTTATTTTATTTTAGCCTCCATGTCGGTGACTGGTAGTTGAAACCTCCTCTTGGAAGTTGGAGGTGGGACCGCCACACCTTAACCATTCAGGAGAGGTTATGGAGGGGGGGCCCACCCGAACATAACTTCCCACGAGAGGTTACCATGTGGGGACCAAACGAGGCTTAACCCCCTATTGATGAAAGAGAGTAAAACCTCTCAACTCTAACTCATTAATGAGGAATACACTCATGACCTTCCTTTAATTAATTTGTGCGAATATCCCCTAATTAATTCATACAAAATCTAGTCAATTAATTAGGGAGATCCAATTAATTTAATTCTACTTTTTGAATTTTTGTGCCAACGAAATATAAGATAACTCGATCGCATCTTATTTCACTTGGAATTTGGGTGAAAGTTGGGAAAGAAGAGAGCTTGGGAGGAATAGAATTGTCCCAGCAAAGAACGAATAATGAAGAATGCGGTTTTCCAAAAAATAACGCCAATGACAATACTTCTTCGACTTCTTCCCTAGACACCTACCGACGTGGAGTGTCTTCCACAGCCGACACACCTCGGGTTTGGAAGCGTGTGACAGACGTGATGAATGATGATTCTCTTCATCTAATTTCCATGACTTCGTCAACGAACGATGAACGACAAACAAAGATAGGGGATTTACTTTGAGTAATATTCCTTTTCTTTTTTTCATCTTCATTTGAAAGGAATAAATGTGAAGTATTGTAAATAATTTATTTTCATCATACTCCTTTGATGAACCAATTGTTATCACCCCTAAACACGGAAGGTGTAGGCCAAACAAACATGGCCTAACACCCTCCACCAATCTCTTTGTGATGTTTCTTCAGCATGGCAATGAGGCGACGAGATGATGAAGGTAGCGACGACAAATGTCGTGCTTCCTGTGGCCTCTGCAACCCTCACCGGCCTTCCGCACACCCCGGCCAAACCCTGTCGAACCGCGCCGGCCCTGCCCGCACCCCGCCGGCCAGCACACGGCCTCCCGTGCGCCCGGCCCGGCCTACCTGCGGCCTCCCGCGCGCCCTGCCAGCCTGCCTGTGCCCAGTCGGCCTTCCCGTGGCCTCCTGCACGCCCCGCTCAACCTACCTACGGCCTCCCGTGCACCCCACTGGCCCGTCCGCGACCAGCCGCCTGCCCTGTCGGCCGACCCAGATCCTGTCGCGCCCTGCACGGCCTACCTGCGGCCTGCCGTGCCCTGCCATGTTTCCCGCTTGGCGCCCTTCCAGGCTACATGCCGGCCTCCCGGCCTTCCGAGCTGGCCTGTGGTGTCCATCGTGGCATCGCTTGACGAATCGGCTCGGCCTTTTGGGACGAGCTGCCCGAGCCATGCCCCCGCATAGTGCTGGCTAAACCGGGCCCAGCCTCCAGACCAAGCCGCTTACGTGGTGACCTCCGGGTCGAACCGCCCTCGCAGTCCGCTAGGCCGAGCCTAGCAGAATCGGCCGAACCTAACAGGCTGGCCCGCCCAATGGGCAGGGCCAGACCCAATAGGTCTGACCGGGTCAACCCATACAGGGTCAGCCCGGACTGGGTGGGACCGAGTTGGTCCGACCAGGGCAGATCGGACCCGGGCCCACTACCGACCCTTTACTTCCTTTGGAAATATCGTTGGTACCAGACGACCGTTTGACGAACCGTCAGCGGTACCAGTTTTCTTGGAGCATGAAGGTTCCTTTGAGAATACCCTATTGGAGTTTGGTTACAGTTGAGGAATGGTCGGGTTGGATCGTGCAGGAATCCAACCAAGTCCCCGGGACTGAAAGGCTAATAACTCATAGACCGGGCGTCCGATTGACACGCCATCTATTGAGTTCAGACCCTTATGACGTGGCGGACCTATGATATACTTCTTGATGGGACTTTATAGAAGTTGACGTATCGACTCTTGGCTTGAGGAGCAGACCCTCCCAGAATCAAGCATGCTTTGTGGATAACCTGTGGCCGGCTACGCTCTGAAAACTGTTCCCAGATCTTGTATGGGTCCAAAAGCTCTGAATATTGTTCCTGGATCATGTGTGGGTCTAACAGTTCTGACTTCTGTTCCTAGATCCAGTTTGGGTTCGACAGAATAACAGGACCTAGATCATGTGTGGGCCTGACAGCTCGGACTACTGTTCCTGGATCATGTGTGGGTCTGAAATTTCTGACTTTTGTTCCTGGATCCTATGTGGGTTCGGCAGAATAGCTGGACCTGGATCATGTGTGGGTCTTACAGGTTTGACTACTGTTCCTGGATCAGGTGTGGGTCCGACAGTTCTGACTTCTATTCCGGGATCCTATGTGGGTTCGAGAGAATAGCTGGTCCTGGATCCTATGTGGGTACGACAACTCCAACTACTTTTCCTGGAACTTCTGTGGGTCTGACAGTTCTAACTGCTGGTCCTGGTTCCTGTGTGGGTCCAACAGCTTAGACAATTCGGTGGCTATATCTGATCACCTCTATCTCTCTACATAATTTGTATTATTGTGTCATCTGAGTTAGTTACTTTTGTGTTTTCTTCATGATTGAGATGTGTTACTTGATAACATAGGTATATATATGGGCATATACCTAAGTAATGGCTATCTGTTGATTTCATACTTTGTGGATTATCCTCGATGGATTTTGAGATACCTTGGTATTATCGGGGTCCCTAATGAGTGTTGTTATACTCACCCCTGCATGAGATATTCCCACACCACGTTGTGTTGGTTGTCGGCGACAGACATCGCTAATTGAGGATCAGAGTAGTAGGACAGGACGGTACCTGGAGGTGGACATTACGACGAGTCGGTACACGGAGGAGACTGGAAGACGTAGAGTGATGAGGAGGCTATATGTACCTACCCTTCACGTAAGAATCCCCGGAGGATGATCCAGTAACTTCTTTTCCTTTTCCTCAGTTGTAATTCTTTTTCAGTTGTACTTGTACTTTCCTATTGGGCTTGTATTTCTGGCCCTTTTTACTTTTCAGTACTCCATTGTATATAGTTTTGCTTAGTGTTTTACATCCAACTCGTACTCTATTGTGTGTCTTTACACTTTATAAAGGAAATAACGTCCCAATTTAGGGATTTACGCCTTTGGTGCTTGTCGCCATCCCCTGGCCTATGGAAGGCAGGCTTGGGATTGCCACGGCACGGGCCCCGGGGGATGGGTCATGACAGATATATTGTAGATATCAACAAATTCCTTAGGGAAATATATTTGATTATTTTAAACTAGATCATTGAAATTGGTGGATTCATTGTGATATTGGGAGGAAATTAGGATGTCAATTATTAATGAATCACCATGAAAAAGATAATTTTTTATTTGATGTTTTTATATGAAGAGTGAATATTAAAAAATAGACAATGGATAATAACATATGGAATCGTGAACTAATATCAGAAAGGGACTAATTTGGATAGTCATTTGTTAATTACTTGTGATTGACATTCAGGTATAGGTAATCTTGTGAGTCTTAATATTTTTAGTTTTAAAAATTTTATATTTTGTGTTTTAAAATTAGAAATTTATTTCTCATTGATTTTTTCTCATTAATATTGTTTTTTAGAGTCGATAGTGAGTGAAAAAAAATATCAAGGAAAACCTTTAGGGGAATTTTTTTTGATGGATAGTCCTAGAATTAAATTTAATTAAAATCATTAGGATAACAAAATACCATTGAAACTAGTGAGTTATGGAGGAGAAATGAATTATCCTCACATTTTGAAATAGATAGAACCTTCTAATGTTAAAAAAAATTTAGAATGATCAATGGGTTTTAAGAGACCTTTTTAGAGATCCATCTAAATAGAAACATTATATGAATGGGGGTTACCATAATAATGTTAGATATGGGATAATTTTGAAAATATATTATTTAAATAGCTCGGGATTTCTCAATAGGGTGATAAATTTTATTTTAATAAGTATAGTAATTTTACTAATTAATGAGGAAACAAATTCAGTAGTACGATGATGTTTATAATCAAATGAAGTAAAATATGATTTTTGGAAACATGGAAGATAATTAGGATTATAAAGATAAGGCTAAGAATATTTCAATAGACAGAATTTATAGAGGTGTTAGTGGATGTAATTAATGATATGATAATGATGGAAATTAAAATATTTTGTTCCCACTTTAATGAATTTAATAGTATATATTATATACCCAAATTTAATAAAGAATAAATTACCTATATTTCATAGTGAAAATAATTTAAATTTAGGGATTATTCTTCTCTACAAATTATTATGGCTATTATTTCTATAAGTATTCTTAATCATTAATTTTTAAATCAAAAATAAATAATAATTATCCTAAGAAAATATTTTAACTTACTTAAAATATTAATAAAATAGAATTGAATGAAATTATAAATATAATAGACCTTAATTTTATTCCTTGATTTTATTGGATTAATTTTCTTTAATACACTGTGTTTTATAAGGAACAATGTGATCAGTAGAATTCATAACATGAGACACTGATATTTAAGACCATTTATTAATACTATGAATATAATATTTTTTAATTTAATTTTTTTACCTAAATAATAAATTGGTAGATATTATAAGTAATAAAAATATTAAGAAAAGTATTTAAAAATTTATTTAATAATCCAAATGTAATTATTATAATAGAAATAAGTTCACATTTTTCAATAATGATACATTAATCATCATAACAATATTTTCATGAAAATTTAGTTTCATTAATTTTTGTGAAAAAATATTGTCATTATTTTCTTCCACTTTAGTAAAAAAAATTTTGAAAAAAAGGAAATAATTTTTAAAACCACCAGATCAGAAGTATATTAGGGTGAATTTTTAATTTTTTTCAAAAAATATTTAATTTTCATTGTTGAGTTAAAAACATTTTAAAACAATTGCCATTTCATTTCATTAAAATATACCATTATGAATTTTATTTGATCTTAAATTACCTTATGTATTATTTAATTACATATAATTTAATTAAGTTCATATAATTTATCGTTCTACTTAATTTTGATATAACATCATTTTTTACATAAAAGGGAATTTTCTAGAAACTCTTTTTCATCACATTTTTTGTTTTTATATTTAATAAATTTTTACAAAATCAATAAATTGAATCCTGATAAATGGATTCAATATTAAGGATCATGTTGTTAAAATTTTGTAAATAGGTCTCTGTGATTTAGTATCTTGATGAAATGAATTCATAGTAACTATTTATTACCATATTAATGTTAAAATTACTTAATTAGTGTTAGAGATAATCTCATAAGGATTAAAATTAATTTGACCGCTTAAAATTATTTAATTTTATATGTTTTTTTCTTCCATAATAATCCAAACATAAAAAATGGCCTTTTCCTTTTAGATTTTCAAATTTAAATTATTTTTAGTAAATAAAAATACAAAATATCAATCTCTTACAATGAAATTTATCTTATATGTTTACATTTGGATAAAAATATATCCTAAATTAATATTAAATGTTATTTTTTGAATAATTAAATTAATTTTATCATGTCTATTTATTTCTAATTTTTAGGGATTTTATGATTTCCTTAAATACTTATACAATGCCATCAGAGTGGGTTTTCAAGCAGTAGAAAAGTAATGAAATTGATTTTAAATATTAAAAAAATTAAATTTTCCTGAAAAATTATTTCCTTTTATAAATTTAATGGTTAATAATAATGTATAATTTTTCGTTATGGAATTCATATTAAAATAATATAATTGTCATGTCATTTTTTTATGATAAATATGTGAATAGTTATTAAAATAACAATAATGATATTTTATATCATATAATATTTCATAAATTTCTGAAAATATAATAAAAAAACATTGAAATAGGAAGATTATAATGAATATTTTTTAAATATCAATATTTTTATTTTTTGATCCATTTTCTAACATAAATTTGTATTTATAACCATTTATTGTCAAAAAAATGTTACCGTAATTTAGGATAAAAATATTTAACATAGGATTTAATTCAAAATGTATGGTTTAAAATGATATCGAATCTAATATAAATTTCCTTGATTGATTATATTACCATAATATCACCAATATGTTCAAGTACATGTCATTTTTAATCATTTTTCATGAGTTTTAAACATATTAATTTATAATATTTTATTTATTTCAAAAAGTGCCCCACCCATAACATATTGAATTACACCCCTCTCTTCTCCTCTCCATACTACAAGGTCTACTTTTTTTCCAATACATAACTAAATAAAATCCTAGAGTCCATATCCATGTCTTTGTTATAATATTTTATAAATAATTCAATCCATAGAATGACTATTTAGTAAAAAAGTTGGTTATTAAAAGAGTTGATACATTTACTAACCGCGTGTTCCCAATTTTTTTCTTCTTATACCTCCGCAAAAACACTAATAAATATTTTTTATATTAAAATAAGAATATTACATATAAATAGGTGTTATTATGTTAATTTCATTACCTTAATCCACATACTTCTTTAATAAAATGGGAAATGACACAATCATTCATGTGTATGGGGGACTACCGCCTCGCGAAATAATTAAATTTGTTTTTTTATCAACATGTCTAAAGAGTAATTATAATTATGGAATTAATGAAGATGTATTATATTCCTTACATTGTAATAATTTTAAAAAGATATTATATCATCAATTTTTTACCTTTACATCCATTTAAAAATGATAACATCATTCACTCATATATATGTATTATCACATACCTATAGATTACCACATATATAGAGCGATGTGAATTTTTTTTTCATCATCACATTACAAGGATAGTTTATATACTTTTTTAGTGGTTAAAAATTTTATTTTTGATATAATCACATTACAATAAATAAATTTAACACTTAACTTAATCAACTCATATTCATTGTAAAATAGAAAATTTACTCATTCATATATATGACCTACCATATCCATGATTGTAACATTATTCATTTTCAATAACAATTTTACATTGGTGACATAATTTTTGAATGAATTTATAAAAATAATAACTATTTTATTATTAATACTATAGGGAAGATTTAATAATGTCCCCTATTTCAAAATAAATATACCAATGCTCATATACAATTATTAACAGAACATCCTCAAAATACCTTACAGAGACAAAACAAAATATGTTAATAAATATGTCACTAAAATAATAGAAAAAATAGTTTAATAATATTGTAATAATATTATAATTGGTTTTTAATAATGTAAATAATTTATATTTCAATATTATACCGGAGTTAAAGGACATACATGGCTTGACTAGTAATTTGGTAAGGGCTTTCACCCCGATTTTATTTTGATGGGGAATATATTAATTTTAATAAACAAATTTATTTTATATGGTGTATATATATAATTTTTACATTTTATATCATGAATATTTCATAATTCATGGTGTATTGATTTTTTTCTTTTTTAGATAATTCAATGGGGGTTTGTTTTGAATGTTTTCAAAGTCGTAAAAGACTTTTTCTAAATTTCTATTCATTTTGGAATGTTTTAATGTTATACAAATAATTTTTTATGTTTTATATAGTACTATTTTAAATTTTATATAATTGAACCTTAATAATTAATTTTTTTAATGAAAAATCATGTTACTTCATCCCAGGTTTTTTTATTTGAATATTACAAAAGAAGTTTCAGATTTCCTCTCAATTTACATTCATTGAGGCATGTTTTAATATTGTACATATATTTTTTATATGATTTATATAATATCCTTTTACGTGTTATTTTATAAATAATTGAATTTTCAATGTATTTTTGTTATTATTCATGTTACTTCATCCATGGTATTTTTATTCAAATGCTACTAATGTGGTAAGTGACATCATAACTAAATTCCTTTTCATTGGGTTATATTATCCCTTCATTTTATACGTTATTCCATGAGTATCTGTGAATGGGCCAATGATTATTTTATAATTTGTTTATCTAGTTTTATTTTACAAATTTAAATTTGTATCACATAATTTATCCATTGATTAATTTGGAATTCCAAAATATGATCTTTATAGGGGATATTAATTAAACATTCACTTCCTTGGGATATACATTTATGATACACACCTATAATACTATATAACTAGAATATAATTCGCAATTTACATTTTTTATCTGTAATATCTTTATTATCTTTATATTAATAGATTTATTTGAGTCCGTTCTTTCATGTGGCTTTCGATTTAGTTATTTATAAAGTGGTAAGGGGTTTTTGTTTCCATGAAATTTTAATTGAGATTATTTAAGCTTGAATTTACATTGATTAAATTTAATGATATATATTTTATAAACATATATTAATTTCTCTTATCCACTGTAAATTTCTATAATTTTGATTTTCTAGAGTTATTTGTATCTTTTGGGTTCTCAAAATGGTTCAGAAAATGATTTTATAAAAAGATGAACTTATTTCTCATATTTCAATTGGATAGGAATTATCTTCCATATCCATGATTTAGAAAAAATTTCCGTGAATATTTTAGATTATTCTTAAATAATTTTAGTGAATTTTTGATACATTATTTAATTTTTATAAAATATTTTAATGGAATATTTTGATAATTATTGAACAATGTTATTTTTACTGAATCTATGAACAAAATCATTATTTGAATTATTATATAATAAATATAATTTCACCCATCAATAATTATCAATGATTTCAATATTCCACTAATAGTTCCATGGTTATTTTCAATTAGATTTTCTTTCAAAAAATTCTTGATATATAAAATCATTTAGTGAAACTTTATATGTGGAGAGGGTATTTTTCTCATGATTGAATTTGCTGATATTTATATGTAATTTATATTCATCATCAGCCACAACCATTGATTTAAATTATTTTCCTTGAAATATATATTATAATGATAAAATATATATTATTCAATCGAAATGGTTATGATTATTTCAATGATATTTAAAATTAACTCGTTAATATTCCATGGGTAAATCAAGATTTAAAATTTGAATGGTTATTATTGTGTTGAAAAATTAAATTATCCTATTTTTATGATTATTTTATTGTTCATGGACACTATATATGTTGAAAAGTGATCATTATGAAGATTATTATGATGATATTTGGGCCTAATATAGATCTCCAATTCATTGGGTAAATGGATGCAGTTTACTGGTTTTAGGATTATCCTAAAAGATTATTGGAATTTACCAATTTAGTTAGTCAATTTATAAGAGAAACTATAAGAGTGATATGAAAATGACATACCATGTTACTAGAATGTTTTATTTATGAAATAATCATGTTCAAATTGATCATTTTTTTCAATGGTTCTTTCAGTTAGAACTTGATTTTTGACATATAAGACTCCATTATTATGACAAAATTCTATTGCATTATTCCAAATTTATGATCCATGTTTTGTTTGGTGTATATTATCTTATGTTATTTTCACAAAAACTAACTATCCCATCATAATATACTGTTAATATTATTCTCACTGAGGATGTTAAATTGGTAATGCTTATGTTAACCCTTATTGAGTGATTGAGATCACCCTTCTTATGTTCTCTATTTCCCTTTGTAATTATGATTGATGTTAAATGGAATGTTTCTTGAATGGATTTATGTTTAATAAATTCTATTGGACATATTGATGACCTAATGTAGAATAATAAAACATAGGTAAAGTGGGGAAAATGATAATTCAATGACATGAAATTTTTTTATGAAAAATAATTTCTTAATTCCAAAAAATAATCCTAAGAGGTTCAAGGAAAATTATCCCATATTTTTTTGTGTTATATGATTTGATATTTTTGAAATTAGTTCAATTTATTTATAGAATATCCAAAAAACTCAATATTATTCATTTATAACTACATCTTATTATTTATTGTTGACACCCCATGCATTAGGTAATTTACCCTTTATTTATATATTCTACATATATAAATTTATTTGGATATGTTTAGACAGTCTTGTAGGTTATTTGGAATGTTTTGGGGATTTTTTTGGTATATTGTTTGAGAATAGTTAGAAGAAACCATGGAAAACATCATAGAAAACTGTGAAACCAAAACAGTGGGAATTTGGTATGCACATAGTTAGACACATTGTTTAACCAAACTTTGGGGTCACCCATTAGAAAATGTATGAGGCGAGGCATAGAGAAATAGAATGGTGTGGGTACATTTTTTCTAACCATGTGATCCAACATTGTGATTGGTGTTTATAGGTAGTGGTTATCACAAGGATAGTGGATAGTTTTCCCAATATTTCACCCAAACCATGCAACATGAAAATCAAGATCCGTATTTTTGGATCTAATATGATTTTCCCCCAAAACTAATTAGTTTTCCCATAAAAGATAAAAACTAAAATTTCAATACCACCCAAGGTTGAGGAGACTATTCATTTTGATATGGGAGTGATCTTTCAGTTAATATATGTCCACTAGAGGCCCAAAATGCATGGTAAGTTCCAATTCTCAGTTATTTTCATTAGTTTCATTATTTTTCCCATGCTTTGATTCATTAATATAATCTTTTTGGGACATAATTATGTTTTGAAATGAAAATCCGGATTTGATATGATTTTTTTATGATCGTGAACAAGTTATAATGACCATTTATGGAGTATCATTCCATGTTTTTTATGTTTTGTGTGGTCAAAATTTTCACCTATGTTTGAGAGGTTAATGGATTAACACACAACTCCCATTTTTTAGAACAAGATGTTTTTGATTTAAAATTGAATGAATTGGTTTAAATTTATGTGAAATTGATGTGTTCTTCTTGATGTAAAACCACCTTAGTAAATGTGTTATTAAATTTTTGAAATTGGATGGTTTGTGGGATTTTATTTTGGTATATCATTTTGAAATGATGATTTTAAAATATTTGGTTGATTTCGATGCCTAGAAAATGTTTTTAGAAATGTTATGAATAATGGCATTTTTTTATTTAATTTGTTTTTAGGGTTTTTTTGGAATGGTTTTGGAATAACTTTTTAGAAACTTATCATGTGCATTTTGGGATGGATAAGGACGTGATTTTATGCTATAATTGTGTGATAGATCAGGGGGACTAGATGACTCATCAATCATGATTTTTTGGATTTCCATAGTTATCATGCATTTTTGGATGTGGGAATTGAATGAGAATTCCAAAATGGGATTTTAGAAAGGCTTTTAAATAATAATTTTGTCTCTTTCATGGAAACTATTTGGTTATGATATAAAAATGTGAAATAATTTTAAATTATTTTCTTTGAATTTTTAGACATAAAAGAGTTTACATGTCCTATTTTAGTGGTGTGATTTAGGTTTCATTGTGTAAATCCTATTGAGTTTTCTATTATCCACTTTATTCCCCACTTTTTTCATTTTTAGATGTTTTATATTGATACATATGCAAAGTAAATGTATCTCATTACATTAGTGATGAATTTTGATACCGTGGGAATAGCATGAAGAGTTATTGATTGGAATAGTTTGGTAACTGATGAATTGATTTCTTGCATGTATTTGAGTCTGTTAGGTATTTTATTCTGCATTTTACTCAGATATAGTTTGTTTTGGTTGGGTTTTCAAGTGTTGAATTTTATACTCATGTAATATAATGTTGTTTTTTTGTTACAATTATCTTGGTTTGGTTGTATTATTTTAAAATATAAATTCATCCAACAATTGTTATGAATCCCACTTCTTTTATTTATAGATATTTCTGTCTTATGGATGTCACCTAAGGCCATGTAACATGTTCTACACTTTTCAATCTATTGAAGAGGGGCCATATGTTACAAATTATATCAGATTCTTGGTCCTAGTTTTTGAAAGTTATTCTTGTTTAGTGATTGAGTTAGTTTGGTAGTAATGATTATTTTCATCATAACATGGAATATAGAGAATGAAAAGGCATAACTAAAATATTTTTATTTAATTACGTTTTTCTAGGGTATTTGGGTACATTAGATTTATGAGATAGTTATAAGAGTTATAACCTCATCTTTGAGGGATTATCTATTGAGAATATCATGACATTAATTGAAAGAAATGACTTTCGACTAGGATTGAATTTTTTATATTGAGTAATTATTTATGATATGGTGAAAATGTTTTTATTTTTAAAAATAGATGATAATGTTTTGATTTTCAAAAACCAATGTGGAATTTTAAAAAATGTTTCAAAAGTAAAAATGGATGAATTTTTGAAATCCATTTACTGATATTTTTGAGGAGGTAAATTTGAAATATATAAGAAATCAATTATAGGGAGTGGGACTAAATATACTTTTCTTTTTGTTATTGAAAATGGAATATGGTACACATCATGGAAACATAACAAATAAAGATATAGAAAATATCATTTCACCTTGTCCATAGGTGAACCCATTTCTAGTTTAGAGTATTTTAAAGGATATTCAAGTTATGGATATAGAGAATAAATGGGATATACTATGGAAATCATATTTTTATGTTTGGTTACAAATGAAGTATCGACCCATCCTTCGGGGTGATTTAGAGATGAAAAATAACATGTGTGTCTGAATATGATGAATCAAATAATCATTTTCTGAAGAACACCAACTGAGATAAAATCCATGTTGGGAAAGTACATGTTGTAATATTTAGTACCCTAGTTGTTATATGTAGTAGTTACATCTAAATTATACCAATTCATTTCATGGGATTATTTTGAATAATTTTTAATGTACAATTCAATCCTCAAATTATCATAATATCTAGAATAATGGATGTTTTTTTATTGAAGTAGGAGATCCTCACAGTGACTATGTATATGGAAAATTTTATGAATTTAATCCACATTACACAACAAGTTTCTCGATGTATGTCCATGAAGGCATGCATTTTTGAATTGGTGTAAAGGCTAATGATTCCCTCGGTGATTAATATGCATTTTATAACAAAATATATAGATATTTTCAATATAGAGATAATGGTATAAATTGATATATTGGATAGTGCAGGTAGAGGAAACATGGTGACACCTATTGGAACTAGTGGGTACTCTAATTCTAGTAATTTGAAGAAGAGGGAAAAACATTTCCTTGTTATTGGTTTGACTCGGAATTAGATTATGGGAATAAGGAATCTTCCACCGAAACAAATGAGTAAGCTGGGATTTTTTAGACAATGAAGTGGGATTCTATGGGCACACCTAGAGTATTCAACATCTTCAACCATATGGTAAATCCTATGTTCTGTTGTCGCAATGCATCATGTTGGGGTGATAGGGAAATGTATACGACATCTTAGGAATTCTATTCTATGAAAATATAAGGGTATTAGAATAGAACTTATCAATATAAAATTGAAATTCATGTTCATTTTTTGTTTACCAAGAATCCTAAATTGATGCACTCTTAGTAGGGTAATAATGATAATAGTCAACTGAGTAAGCTACTATTTAGAGATAAAAATTTAATCATCAACGAAAAATCTATACCATCGATGGTGAGAGTTTGGATTCTCTCGAATACTACCATTATGAAGGATATTTTCATATAGGTTAATGCCATTTGATTATTTTATCATGTATTATTCATCTTCTATGAATGAAAATTGATTTCATGTCTTTTATTTTGATACATCAAACTCATCATGGTCAAAATGATTATTGATTCATTATGTAAAAATAATATTGTAGAACTATTGATAGGTATAAAACGATTTGAGATTTAATTTTATTGAGATGGATATCAATGAATTAATTCTTGGTACTGATTGGTTGAAAATGTTAAAATCTCACACAGACTATTATACATGAAAAGGTTGTTTCAAAAATGAGGATGCCATCAATAATTTCTTTAGTGAATACCATAATGTAAATGAAAGAGAATAAGGATTTTTGGAACCTGTGGTTGGAACTTTATTATACCAATTTTAGTCATTGACCTTGTTATCGATTGATGATAATGAGAATATATATTTTCTAATGGTAGTGCATCAGTTTTCTGATGGTTTTCCAAATTATTTATTAGAGATTCCTCTCAAAAGTGAGGTGTAGTTTATGTCTCTTATATTACCAGGGAATATTCATATATCACTTTAAACGTATTTTGTAGAAACAAAATAATTAAGGGTATTTAATGTCAAGTTACAAGATCTGGAAATGAAAGGGTTCTCTTGGTTGAGGATGTCTATGTGAAAAGCACATATTTTTATGTTGGAAAAGGTCATATAGAACTCTTTGGATTTACATAAATTGACATAATATTTATCATGTTTTGATAATGAATCATTATCATCATACACTAATTTCTAAATTATTTAACCAATTTATGGGATCCCAAGGGTTCTCAAAAAATTAATTGTATTCATGATACCACTAACTATAGGTTGGTAAAGAGGATATTCTGAAAAAAAATCATAATAGAGAATATATAGATATTAGGATTATGTATCTATGAATTTCAATCTTACAAATTCACCAGCTATATTTTTGGAATTGATGAATCAAATTTTTTTGATGTATATAGATTATTTTTTGGTTGTGTTTTTGGATTTCATAAATGTGTATTATAGGAAAAATTTTGAGCATGAGAAACACTTGGAGATAGTGTTGGGTATATTTTGAGATCATCATCTTTATGAAAAAAATATAAAGTGTGATTTTTTATGAAGAGGTATATTTCCACGACCATTTTACCTTTTTAAAAGGTGTTTCTATAAATATAGAAAACATAGAGGATGTTATATGATTGAAGCATCCAAAGAATACCTTTGATAAACATAATATCCTGGTCTTAGATGGTTATTCCAAATGTTTTGTTCATAAATTTTCATTACTAGCTTTCCTAATGACATATTTTTTAAGGAAAAATGTTCCATTCCAATGAAACGATGATTTTCATAAGTTTTTTCATGACAAAAAATTTCTAATCATATCAAAATTGATCTTGGTATTTCCCTAATCAATAAATTGATAAGTGATGTGTTGTGTTGCTTTAGGATCTGGGTTGATTGTTCTAATTAATGGAGATCATGATTTTTCTCATAGCTCATAAATTTTATTAAATCATGGGAATAACTACCCAAAACATGATTTGTAATGAACTAGAATAGTACATTATTTGATGGCCCTTCATAATCATTACCTCTTTAGTGAGAAATTTATTATGTTTATAACTTTTAAAAGATTGAATCATTTTTTCCCAAAAGTATTATTGAATTTGAGACAGATATTATGGATGGATTACCATAAAATGTTTAAGTTTCACTTGATTTGTACACTAGGTAAATGTTATTCAGTGGCCGATGCATAAATAATAAATTCATATGGTCAGATAGAGAAAGGAGATTTAGATCATTGGATTTTGATGTTATTAATATCCAAAATGGACATGAATTATAAGGACTAGTGTAGTGTTTTTGTTTTATTTATTGTTTTTTTCGTGATATGGTTTTGAAGGTTAAATAGGAAATGAAATTTTTTTTGAATATTTTTTTATAAGATAAAAACTCAATTGTGGGTAGTCTATTAGGCGATTAATATGGATAGGAGTTTAGTGTGGTGTTTTAGAGAGTGTTTTTTCGTAACTATTTATTTTTTGTAATAACATCTTTATGTGTATTATCATTTGAGATGGGCTATTCATCATGGAATAAAAAATATTTATATGGTTATTAATGAAACTTTTAGGTGGAAAGGATTCAAAATAAATATGGATGAGTTTGTTACAAGATTCCTAACGTTTCAGCATTATAAGGAACATCACTAATGAGTACCAGTTATATTGCCTTCATTACGGATTATTATGTGTAAATATATGAAAATATCTATAGATTGTTTGGCAGGCCTACTAAGGATGGTTTTGAAACAAGATTCCATTTGGTTGATAGTGGATTTCTTAGTGACTTAATAACACTTCATCCCTATTCGTGAGTCTAATTCAGTTTTATAATTCTTAAATATATATATCTCTAATGTGGTAAAAAGGCATGGAATATCATTTTAGATTGTATATGACATAGAACAATAGTTTATACCCCATTTTTTTAAATACTTATAGAAGTCCATTAGGAATTAGTTTATTGGAGAAATGGGGTTTTATCCTCAAAAAGAGGAAAAATATGAAAGGATGATAAAAACATTGTAATATATTCATAGGTCTTGTGTAACTTAGTTTAGTGGATCATGGTTGGAGCACATACCAATACTAGATTTTTCTTATAACAACTATTATAATGCCTTGATACATATGGATCATTTTTAAAAAACTTATTGGAGTCCTTATCATTCATTACTTTTTGGGTGGAAATATATGAGACATCATTGGTTGGACAAAGCCTTATTCAAGATAAAACAGAGAAGATTCGGTTTATCGCTAAGTGAAAGGATATAGATCAGAATCATTAAAAATGATACATGGATAACCATCAATTACTATTTTCATTTGAGGTGGGTAATCTTGTGTTCTAGAGGATCTCTCTGAGGACTGGGAATCATCAAATTACAAAGAATAGAAAGGTATCCTAGTGATACATAGAAACATTAAGATACATAAATGTGTTTGCGAGGAATCATATTAGTTTGATTTCCCCCATTGTTCAGTTTAGTTTTTAATTTTTTACTTAGGTCTCAATTGATGAAGTATCAATCAAATCTAGACCATGTGATTTGATGTTATCAGATTATCCTAAAGTCGAATAATACATTGGTTCGTGTGCCTGAGTGGATTACGGATAGTTAATAGAAATTATTTCATCGTAAGAGCATCAGTATAGTGAGGCATTTATGGTAACATGGCCAAATTTAGGGTGAAACGTGAGACCATGATAAGGAAATGGTTGACAAATAGACCTAACTCTTTCAATTAAATGTCGATTTCATCTTTCTGGGGAAGGAAATAACAATGGTGGGGTGAATTTAGAACCCACATTTTCCAATAATTAACCTTTTATTTATATATTTTACAATTATAAAGTTATTCGGTAATGTTTTATGATGTTCAGAGGATTTTGGAATGTTTTTGGATATTTTTTAGAGGTGAAAGGTTTCAAAACATTTTGAGTAAATATTGAAACATCTCCAATGAAACATAGAAACTAAGACAATTGGAACTGGATAGGAGCATGATTATGAGCATGGTTTGGTGAAACCATGTGGCCACCCAAGAGAAAGCGTGAATGTATTTAGATAGGGGAATGTAATTTTTTTTAACTGTGTGAGTCAACCATGTGAGGGTTTTTTAGAGAAATTTCCTGTTACGCAGTTATCACATTCTATTCCTAACCATGCTTCTTAACCATGTAAATTTTGAAATTAGATCATTATTTTGATACTTTAATCATTTTTACACCCAAAACCTATCATTTCCTACTAACTATTCCATAACTATAAGTCATTGCCCTCCAAAGGCTATGGAGACCATTCCCATAGATATGGGAGTGATATTTAATCAAATATATGTGTATTGTTGTCCCATATTCCTTGGTATGTTCTCATTCATTATTGTGTTCCTTAGAATTATTCTTCTTCCCTCTATTGGATTTATGAATCTAATCCACTAGTTGTAGATTCAAGTTGTCTTATGAAAAACATGACGAGAAATGATCGCTTTTATGATATGGAAAAATATATAACGAATTTTTTAGGTGTTTGTAGTTGAGTTTCTTTTGTTTTGTGTCATTTTTCGTTTCATCCTTTGTTTGAGAGGTGGGTGGATTCACTATTCAATCGTATTATTCAGAAAATAAAATAATTGAATTCAAATTTATTTAAATGAATGATTTTCTTAAAAAACATTATTTTTGACACTTGATTGGAAACCTCTTTATGATAATTTTATGAAATTTTGGAAGTTGGATGGTTTTGTGGAATGTAATTTAGGTTATTGATTTTAAAATTATGATATTAAAATTATGATATAATTTTGATGAATTAATATGGTTTTTGAAATTTTTTCAATAAATGAAATGTTTTATTGAAATGGATTGACACGGGTAGTTTGTCATTGTTTTTTTGGAATAATTTGTGTGGGTGTGTTCATGTGCATTTCAGATAGATACGGATATGATGTTTCCCCTGTTAAAGTTGGTTCACTGAGGGAAAGAACATTCCCCCCTCAAAACGGTTCACTATGTGATGGATTGGTGAAAAGTATGACTCAACACTCATGAGTTTAGTGAGGTCCACTGTTACTATATATGTGTGTATGTTTATAAATGGAATGATTATGAAAAAATTGGATTTAAGAAATGGATTTAACAAATTATTTTAATTTTTTCCTAGAAGGTAATATTGTTTTGATATAAAATAATGGAATGGATTTACTTTTTTATATAAATAGTTTTATTTAAATGTTATTTCATGTTCTATCCTACTGGTGTGAGTTGGTAATCTGTTGGGTAAATCCTATATAGTTTTACACTCACCCCCTGCTTGGGATCTTCGGAACATTTTCAGATATTATATATTGAGAAAAATGTAAATGAAAGGTATCTAATTTCTATAGTGATGCATCATGATCCCATAGTTATGGCTTATGAAGCTGGATCATGGTTCAGGTTTGGAGTTTCTGAGTTAACGTCTTCCCTTTCACTGATTCTTGTTGGCCTTAGGTTCCGTATTGAACTTTGATATTTTTTATTTTGGTGTGGTTTTATTGGGTTTTATTTAATACTGAATAATCATATAATGGATCATTTAGTTATGTTCTTTTGGTTTTTGTTGTTTTAAATACAATGTAAAAACCACCCCATAATTGTTATGAAGCCTTTCAATTTATTTCCAGCCTTTGGTGTCTTGCATATTTCACCTATGTCATTGTATAACACCCTTAACTTCTCAAGAAAATTAGTAGGGGTGGGATGTTAAAAATTGTATCAATTTTTTTGTTCATGGAGTTAGAAAATCATACTTTTCTAGTCCAAGAGTTGGATTGGTATTAAGGATTTGGATCATACTTACTTGAAATTTTCCCATAAAAAGGTTTAAGTATCCTATTTTCATTAATCATCATGTTACTAGGGATTTTGGGCACATGGGATTTTTGAGACACATCTATGAGTTGTAGCCTCATCATCATTGGATTAGATGATGAGAAGAGGATGACATGAATTGATTGAAATTACATACCACTAGAGGTTTATATTTTATTTTGAGTAATGATGTATGGTTTGGTGAACGAGTGTCGATTTTTAAAATAGTTAAAAATGTGATGATTTTTAAAAAACATGGTGAAATTTTAAAAAATGGTCCAAAATTGGTAATTTTGGAAAATTTTATATGTTTTTCTGTGAAATGTTCTTATGGTAAATTTTAAATTTCAATGTCTTCAGTTATTATGGTGTGAGACTATGTGGAGTTTTATTTTGGTTATTTAGAATGGAACTGGGTGGAGGTCATAGAAATAAACTGGAAGAAACTACTAAAAATATAGTTACTGATACGCTACAGGTGAAACAATATCTAGTTTAGAGTACATTCCTAGATTTTTAGGTAATGGATAGAGGAAATTAAGGGACAATATGAGGAAATTGGATCATTCCGCTCAGTTCCAAATGAATAATCCACATATCATTTGGGGTCATTTATAACTAGAAAATGTAGAGCTGTGGCTAAATATGAGGAATCAAATAATTGATTTTCTCAAAAAACTGATTGAATTGATATCCATGTTGGAAACATACATATTGAAGTATCTAGCATTCTAGGGGTGGAATTTAGTAGTTCTTCATTAATTTGAAAATGTCCTTTCATGTGACGGTTTTGATGTAATATTCGAATAATAATTATATCATTACATGTACATAATTTCTAGAAAATTTTTCATTTTCATAATAATGTAGGAGAACCTCATAGAGGAAATGTATATGGATAATTTTATTAATTTATTCCAGCTCTCCCATGAAGATACTCAAAGTGAAAACTTAAAGGAATAAAGTTTTTAATCAGATTTGAGGAAAGATATTCACTAAGATAATTTCATGATTTTTATTATATATTATATAGAATTTTTTTATAGTGTGACTGTGGAATAAAGAGACATAATAGGTAGTGCGGGTGGAGGAGTCATTCTGATTCTATGGGAACTTTTGATAACTCTAATTCATGGAATATTTTTAATAGGGAAACCATTTATAAAGTAGTGTTATGATTTATAATTAAATTACCGGACAACTAAATTTTCCTAATAAACCAAAGAATATGTTGGGATGTTATTAATATATGATGAAATATTGAATGAAACCACCTAGATAATTCCAAAAATGTTACCATATGTGATGTCGTCAGCATTATTGTTGTAATTTCCAAATTCTGGGTGGGAGGGAAACATCTTACGCTTTTCTATTATCATATATTTTGGATGGACGAGTGCAGAAGAATAGATCTTATTTGGAATACCAAGGAAACAAAGGTGAGTTCATGTATACCATGGCTCCTTAACCATTTCAATCAACTTAGTTTTATATAGATGAACAAGTGATCATGGATGATCAATCTAGACCATCGATGGTGATAGGTATGATTCTTTTTAATTATAATTGTATGAATCATTTTTTTGATACAGGTGTATCCCACCCATTTATTTATTCACATTCTATATATACATTGGTTGTTCACATTGATATGATGCCTTCTACATTGAAACCTCAAACTCATATTGTTTAAAAAGAATGTTGAGACTTTATATTAAAAGAATGTTCTATAAATGTTGATATGGGTCTTTTTATTTGGGATTCCTCTACACATGAGTTATATGAGTATCAAATAATACTATGTATGGATTTGTGAACTGTGTTCAAATCTATCATCGACTATTATACTAGAACTATTAGTTTTAAAAAATTTGATGGCGTCGAGCATCTCTTTATTCTAAAATAAAATGTAAAGGCCAATGAAATAGGATTTTTGGCTGTAGTAGTTGGAACAATCTCATACCAGTTTTCATATTTAACATTGGAATAGGTATATGAGAATGAGAATATAGATTTAATAAAGGTAGTGGATCAGTTTTTGGATATTTTTCATGTAATTTATAAATCATTCCCCCAAAAAATTAGTTGACTTTATGACAATCTATTAATAAGTTCTAGTCCAGTATCAATTCTATCATATCAGATTGGGCCAAATAAATTACGGGAATTTATAGTCTATTTAGAAGAAGTGGAAATCAAATGGTTCATTCCACCAAGCACGTCTTCATTTTCAGAACCAATTTTGGTTTTAAAAATGTGGATATAACTATTAGGGTTTGTTTAGATTGTATTAAGCAAAACCATGTTACCATAAATAATTGGTATAATCTTCCACAAAATTATTGTTTCATTGATTAATTTAGGGGATCCTAGGGGATCTATAAAAATGATATTTTATAGGACATCACCAACCATGTGATTAGATGGTTGATATTTTTATGACAACGTTAATGAGTCAAGATATCCATTACGAATATGTGGTCATGAATTTTGGACTTTTGAATACTCCAAATATCTTTATGTGATTGATGAAATGAATAGTTTATAGCTATATAGATTTTTTTGTGTGATTTTTAGGGATGACATACTATTGTATTCTATGATAATGGTTGAGGGTGAGAAACACTTGGCGATAATGTTCGATATCTTGTAGGATCATCACATGTATGCCAAATATTAATTTTTTGACATTAAGAGATAATTGGTACATTTAATTTTTCATGTTATCTTTACAAAAGGTGTTTATGTGGTTCTAAAAAATATAGAGGTTGTGACCTCTTGGAAACTACCATAGAATGTATTTGAGATATACAATTTTCTTATCTTGGCTTTTTTTACAAATATTTTGTTCAAGAATTTTTATGACTAGATACACTCATAAATACCTTGAAAAAGGAAAATGTTCTATTATAGTGTAATAAAGAAAGTAATAAGTCTTTCATATATTTTAATGTTCACCTTAAATTAACACCAATAATGATATTTTCAAGTTCATGTCTAGGCTCTATGGTATATTATAATGCTTCTTGATGTGGGTTGGGTTTTGTTCTCATGTAGATAGATCATGTGGTTTCTTATAGATATAAATAGGTATGTTTTCTTGAGAACAAATTCCCAAAACATTTTTTAGAACTAAAATATTTATTCCATGATTTAAAGTCTTTTCAAAATTAACTATTTGGTGATAATTTTTTTTTGTTTATGGATTATAAGATCATGAAAAATAGTTTCTAATAAAAAGATTTGAATATGAGAAAAACTTATGGATTTTTTAACATAAAATGATTGAATTGAATTGATATATACATTGGCTAATAGAAATTTGGTGGAGGATACTTTACGAAGATTGTGTATGGTCAGTAGGAAAAAGAAGATTTATACTGGTTGTCACATCCCATGATTTTAAGAAATAACTTCTCCCAATTGAATTTAAATTCAATTATATCTTATATTAAATTAAAATAAAATATTATCTTAAATTATTGTCGATAGAAATTTTATCTTATGCTTTGCGTAACATTGAGTTTCTTCAACAACCTCTTTTACACATAAGGTCGAGACTTAATAGAAAAAAATATATTGTTAATATTATTTATTTAATATAATTTTTATCATCTAGCTGTTGGAATAAAATTAATGAATATTATTATCATTTTTTTAATATACGGTTTTCTAATGTTTATATAATAACTCCATTTATGAAAAATTAAAAGGGAAAGAATATAAATACCAACTAAATATAAAGGATTTGTTTTTATAAAAAACTATTTCTAGGCCCACAAATTCCTTATATCATAATAAATTAAATTAGTCAATATTATTGAATGATATAAATTGAAATTATATATTATATGATTAATATTTTTTTTAAATCATGTTATATTTTTATAGGCATATATTAATAAAAAATTAACTTTTAAGAATTAAAAGGGCGTATTTTTCTAAAATGTATTTTTACCACCTTCTAAAAGAAGAAATTTTATAAAACCAAAATTTTAAAATATTATACATTTTATTAAAAAAAACAAACATCCTTTTTTAAAATTTTTAATATAAAAATTTACTTTGGGTGATTTTTTGTTATTTTTATTAGAACTTTCATATTTTCATGAATTATAGATGATAAAGGAATATTAATTCAAAAATAATTTTTTTAAATTATTTATAGAGTTAAATTATATACTTATTCAGTTTTAAAGTAAAATTATATCGATTTTTTATATTTTAATATAATGTGGTTATTAGAATCAATTTCATATTGAAATTGGATTTAAAAACATTTCAAACATTTTATCATTTCTCATGAAAAATATGTTTTCTCATCGCATCTATAGTATAAAATTTATATTAATTCCTGGCATATATGTTATTGGAATTTTGAAAACTGGATTCGATATTTGGAATCATCATAATTTTAAATGTATATTCAGACCATATTAGTTTTTTACCAAAAATAATTGTGAAATAAATTAAAATTAATTATAATGATTATGGTAAAAATTTGATTACTTAGTGGTTAAACATTAATATTTATTGAAAAAATGATCAATTAACATTTCCAAAACCAGGTTTATGGATATAACTCTACCATACTCCAACATTGATTTAATTTTCTTCATTATTTTAATTAGATGATATAAGGTAGTCTTCCCCAGAGTGTTTACCTATTATATTTTGAAGAATGTCTCACATCCTCCACTATAAAATGGCACATGCCCTCTCCCACTCTAAACACCTCTCAACTGATTTTCATTCATCAATAATTAAAATAAATTAGATAAAAAATCATTAATATCATCCTAGATACCTCACTTTTAGAATAATTAAATCTAGGTGGGTTATTTTGTGTAAACTAGATGGCATTACACAACCAAGATGTAACAACATTCAACGATGAGATCTTTTTTATTTTGTTATCCACCCCTAATATTATTATTTTTATATTATTATATAAAAAAATTAATATCATAAATATATTAATATTTTGTTGGGTTATGGTTTTGAACTAAACCTATAAAAACTTCCATGATATGGGTAATGAAATCATAGTTCGTGTGTATGACCAACTACCGCCTCACAAATTATTTCTTTCATTTTTCATTTACCACCCTCTATGGTTCGGAATTATAATATAAATACATTATTTATAATTTATTTATTATATTTATAGTTTCATAAAACTTATGGAATTATAACATAACACATACCTTCTTACATTTTATTTTTTTGGAATACGATAACATTATTTGTGGACCTGTGGACTATCGCCACCTTAAAAAGATGTGATATGTTCACCCATTACATGGAATGTAACAAGGATGGTTTTAGTAAAAAAATATTACATAAAAGAAATTTTTGTTTTATTAATTACATGATTATCTATCTTTAAATATAAGAAATCATTTTCTTCTTCCCATTTCACACACCGAAAAATTGATAACCTCATTCGTGGATGAGTGGACTACCGCCTTCTCAAATATAAGTGATTCTTACTTTTTCATAACCACTTTATATGAATGATATATATTTATGTATATATAATTAAATAATATGTAATATAGGATATAATTTTAATTATGTAAAGATAAGCATTACTTACATTGTGCACGTACAACCTATAATCTCCATAATCATAAAATTGCTTAATTTTTCAAAACCGTATTTCATATATGATTTAAAAATTACAATTAATCTAAAAATATGATAATTATTTCGTTATTATTACTCAAGAGATATTTAAATAATTACCCCATTTTCCATTGTCAACCAATCAAATTCAGTTTTGAAAAATTTGTTGAATATGGTCAAGACACGCGATATAAAGTTTATTTATTATATAATTTTACATAACATGATTATAAGTAAAAAAAATTAATAATAAAATTTTAGAAAGTTATAAAATAAGTAAATAACTTAAATAATTTTATTATTCATGAGGATAGAGGATAATCATGACAAATCATACTTATGGTAATGGATTTATTAAATTAATTTTCATTCATTGGGTAAAACTTCTATTTCATTTGTAATTTCATTACAATAATATATTTGAAATCACCTCTGATTCTTTTATAATATATTCCCACATTTATTTTTTGGATTAATATTTTTCCATAATAATTTTTTAATTTATTTATTTTCACTCTAATGATATGATCATTGTAAGGGATATTCATCTCACATTTTATGTATATGAGAGAAACGTCATATTCAATACTTACGTATATTTAATGTTGTATATACTAACCATTTTAATATATTATATCATACCTTGTTTTATATTCATGGTATTTAATTTTTTTATTTGATTATTATTACTTTTAGGGGTTTCTAATTTAGATGTTACAATAGTTTTAAGGGGTTTCATCTTAATTTACAATCCATCGGGACTTATTTTTTATTCTTCATCTAGTTACTTTTATTTGGTGCATCTACAACCCTATTAATATTTTATATCATGAGTTTCATTTGATTCATGATATTAATTTTTTAAATGGATTTTATTCTTTCACTGATCTCATAATTCAACGTCACTTATGTAGTAAGAAATTTTATATCTCAATTTCCTTTCATTAGGTTAATGTTATGTGTCACTGGTTATGTTATTTTTGGAAAAAGTTTTAAATGACCACTATTTATTTAATTCGGAAGTTATACACATATTTTTCGTATTTTGATTTTTCAAACATAAAATTTTCATTTATATATTATCACTCCAATGATACGATCGTTTTAATGGTCTTTCTCATCTTACTTTTGTTTCTATGACATATATTCAATATTTAGAACATATTTTGTTATGTGGTGTATATACTTCCCATAAATGTATTTTATGATTCTTATCCTTCAATTTTTTTTCTTTTTACGAATCCTTTTGATGATATTTTTTTCTTGGGGATTTTAGTTTCAATGATACCAATGGGGTAACATATTTTTTTCACAATTTTCCCCCTTTGAGATTTTTGTTTTTTAATACAACTATATCCTTTTATGAGGATTTTATATTTATATATTCACTGGATATATAATGAATATAATTATAATCATTATATTGTATGTTTAGTTTTATTTTATTCTTTCATGGGGATTTTGATTCAAATGTTTGAAGGTGGTATGGGACACATTGGAAGGTTTAATGTTTTTTCCTTATGATATTTTTAATGATATTTTAATCATATTTCCATTCATCATTTTCAAAAAAAACATGTTATTACATATCCTTTAATGGGGATATTTTTTATTGATACTATCCTCAAATTTCAATGGGTGAATTATGATTATTTCAAAGAGATTGTAATAGAGTCTGCTTCTTTTCCATGAGTTAACCCCATTTCGAAGTGATTGACAAGAACCCCATTTTATTTTCATGGATTGATCAATTTAGAAAAGGTATAATGGTTGTTCCTTTGAGTTTATGAGGAATATAAATATTTTATTTTATTTTATTTTGAAATGGTATGAGGACATATGATGGGCTATTATGTGATAAACAAATGAAAAGTGTTTATATAACAAACTAATGATGGGTGGTTCCATGAAAAACAAATGACATGTGGTTACATGATAAAAAATGATGGATGGGTCTAGGATATTCATCTAATTTATTATTTATGTAAATAATCAATATGGCTACTACATTTTCATGAGTGACATGTAGGGAAGTCGACCACATGGTTATTCCATTTATAAGAGTTTAAAGTATAATAATTCCCCATTAAATCTATATGTGTTTATTTATAGTTTCTATAGGTATATAATGATAATAATGAATTTGATTGATAACACATGTCTCAGGACTGTTGAATTTGATAACTCTTTCGTTTTCTATGTTTTAATATTTAATAGTTCATGTATTGATGCATTTGAGTTATTTTATGAATCACTGATTAAATTTTATTATATCGTCATATCCTTCTAAAATATTATGATCATTGATGAAATTCAATTGTTAATGATTATGTTTACCCTTACAAAGCATCTAATCCCACCCATGTTGTCTTTTAATTTCCATATATTTTATAGATTGATGTTGAATGATTTATATATAAATGATTTCACAAGGATGAAAATGATAAACTAATGTGAAATTAGAAAATAATGATATAATGGATGATTTTGTTCACCATTTGGGGCTGTTTTTTATGAGTCCAAGTTGATGTGAGTTATTTACATTTGAGCTCTACATAATTCTCTGAAACTCTAATCCTAAAATTTAATCTAGTATGTATGTGATCCATGATTTCCATTTTATGTTGTATGTATTAGATTTAATATTTGTTTCACAGTTATCAGATTCAAATTCTGAAATTTAATGTTATATATTTCAACATAGGATTTTGGGGTGTGGGTTCTTGGTTATTGTATTAGTGGAGGATGATATATATGATAGTCAACAAGCATGTGGATTTTGAAGACTGATGTAGTGCTATAGTTTTGTTTCTGGATTATTTTTTTCTTAATTTGGTTTATAATGTTAAATAGAAATGAAAATTAGATTATGAATTTGTGTATGTGAGTTCAAAACTCAATGGTAGGGTGACCACTGAGGGATGAATGCATGAGGGTATTTTAGGGTTTTGGTTTAGAGATTGGATGGTCGTACCTTTTTATTTTCATGAAAAACATCTTCATGATTACCACCTTTCACAATGGGTTTCTCATCATATAAACCAAAATATTTTTAGAGGCACTAAAATGTTTATTTTTTGGGGTTTTCAGGAAAATAAATGTCACTATATTTATTATGATATGTCTCCCCGGTCAATAGGATAATGAAATGAACAAATATATTGTAGTTATTCCATACTATTTCTTTATTCCCATGTGAAAATGGAAAAATATTACCATGTTTTTTGTGGTAGGTATACCAAGGAATGTTAGGAAACACTATTCCATAAATTTGATAATGGAACACCTAAAAAGGTTATCCCATTTCATACCAATTCATGAATCTAATATGGTATATGAATTGTTAGAAATCTAAAACTATTATGTTGTAAAAATTTATAGTGTATCAGTTTCGATTATAACAAACACATACCCAATCATTACATCTCATTTTTTGAAATCATTAGAGTAATCTCTTTATAATCAGTTGACTATGACCATGTAATATCAATATCTAAAAAGGATGTTTTAAAAATTGGAATATACTCAAAGTTCCTTTCTATTTAATTATAGTTTCTCATTGATGGAGAACATACTATTATTTTAGTTCCCATATAACAATAGTTATCAGCCCTCGATATATGTGCATCATGTTGAATCATTGTATGGGGGTCCTTATAATTCCATAATTTTGTAAGAGTAAATATGGGAGAGTTTACTTATTGGAAAATTTTGTGTGCATGATTCAATAGAGAATATTCGGTTGAAAAGGAAGTGAACGAAGATAGATCAAAGTCACAAAAAAATCATATGTTGATCATCATCGATGTCCATTTACATTTTTTGATGAGTGGTCATGTGTTCTTAAGGATATCTATAAGGATTGGAAATTTTTTTTGGGAATAAAGGAATGATATATTATCAAACACAATTCCCCTTTTCATATACCTGAACGGGTTAGTGAAGTGGTATTTAGATTTTTTTATACCCATGTTCATTTATGTTCATAATGTGTTTAATCTATCTCAAATGTAGAAGTATTATCCCATCACTGACCATGTGATTTGATGGTGTCACATTGACTTAGATCAAGATGATTCATTGGTTCAGGTTAAAGTGCTGATTTTATATAGGAAAGATAATTTATTTCATGATAAAATCATTAGTCTAGTGTAGTTTTATGGAAACATGGTACGATTCATGAAGAGAAGTGGGAATGTGCGAATGAAATGGTTGATAAATGGCATGAAATTTTTTAGGAAAACGGTTTTTTTCAACTATTAGGGTACATAATGTACAATATTTGGTAGAATGTAGATTAATAGGTTTCAATTAATTACTCCTTAATATATGCATTTAATTATATAGAGTTATTGGGTTATCTTTTTCAAGGTTTGGATGATAATTGGCATATTTTCAAAGATTTTATGGAGGATTATGTTTTGAGAATAGTTTATAGAAACGGCTCAATACGTTGTAAAAAACCTAAAACTAAAATAGTGGGAATTAGGATGGTTCATGGTTAGTCATAAGGTTTGGAAAAACCATAATTCCATCCAGGGAAAACCAAGTAAAGATGGATATTTTGGAAAGGTATATTTGGAGAGTGTTTTTTCAAACCATGAGACCCAAACATGTAAAGGGTGTATATAAGAATTGTACAACTCACTACTACTGCATGTTTTTCCTACTCGTGCACCCAAACCAAGAAATGTTGAAAATTATATCTGAATTTTTTGGATCTAATTTATTTTACCCTATAAACCACTAATTTTCCCATAAACAGACCATAAATCAAATTAATATCCCTCCCTATAAAGGGGTGAAAATTCCATTCTATTTATGCTCCATAAATAGGTGAATATATTTGTGTTTAGGTCCTAGATTCCATGGAAAGTTCCCCTTCTTGGTTGTTTTCCATAGTTTCCTTCTCATTACCTCTCTTAGAGTCCTGAATCTAATAGGTTGGGGATAGATTCACATAATTTAATAAGAATAATAATGTGATATTATTGATTTTTTGATAGGGAATACAATCTGAAGAGATTTTATGGAGTTTCATGTTGAGTGTTTGATTTTTTGGGTCTTTCTTCATTTTCATCTACGATTGAAATGTTGGTGGACTCCCTCACGACTCTGCATATTTTTAAAATCAACAATTGACTTCAGATTGAATGAATTTAATTGAATTTTTGTGAATTTGATGTTTGATTGTTCATAAAAACCCACTTTAGTGATGGTTTTATTAAATTGTACATATTTGATGGTTTTATAGAATTTTTTTCTGGATCATGATTTCAAAAATAAAGATATTAAAATTTATATTCTATTTTGATGCATGGAAAATAATTAGATATGTTTTCAAAAAAATAAATTTTATACTGAAATTGTTTGGCCTAGTTTCATAGGAATGGTTTTTGAATACATGATTGGAGTGTGTTAATTTGAATTTGGGATGGATAAGGTCATGATCATTACCCTATAAAAATTGGACGAATATGGGTGTGGTGTTTCCCCCAACAAAATGGATCACCAAGTGATGAAATGGTGAAAGGTTGAATCACCACTATTGAGTATAAGAATTTTAATGGATATCATCCATGTATATATATTTTGAAATGTAATGAGTATGCTAAAATGGGATTTTGGAAAATATTTTAAAGAATATATTTTTTCTTTACATATATCTTATTTGGTATTATTTCAGACTATTAAAATTCAATTAAAATGGTTTATATTAATTATTTAATTTAATTGGGAGTAAATGTTATATCCAATTGTGATTTGGTATGTCATTGGGGAAATCGTATTGAGTTTTATAATTAACAAATTATTGGGATCTTTGGTGTGTTTGAAGATGTTCTATATAGAGAAACATGTAATGGAAATGTGTCTCATTTTGTTAGTGATGCATTGTGATACCATGGGAATGGATTGTGGGGTTTGATATTCATGAAGTTTGGGAATTGATGAGTTGTTTACTTCCTTGACTTTGAGTCATTTTGGGATTGGTTTCATCATTTTACATTGATATGTTTTTTTATTCTAGTTTTATTGAGTTTTATTTTATACTCATTCATCAAATAGGGTATTGTTTTGTTATGGTTATATAGGATTGGTTGTTTTATTTTCAAATGTAAAATTATACCATGATTTCAATTAAGACCTTGGAATTTATTTCCACCCTTTGGCATTTTGGGATGTCACCTAATGCCTGGTATTACAACTTTCACTTCACAATCCAATAAGAGGGGTCCATATATTACATTATATCTCATGAAGTTATAGTTTGTATTAGAGTAGGGTTAGATAAATCTATAGAATAGTAAGTTTAAATGTGAAGATAAAATTATAGTTATGGTTACCATCATGGTCTTATAGGTTTTATGATGATCATAACATCAATGTCTTAGACACCCCTTTTTGTATTATATGTGTTTTGATTTTGAGGTGATTGATGTTATTTTTGGAGACATTTTAATAAGATTTTCTTTATCTATTCCTTAGGTTTAATGTGTTGTATTATTTTAAAATAATTGTATTTGATTTTTGAGGATTAAATATACAAGGAATGATACAACTGTTACAGATAAACAATAATTAATATTGAGGTTTTCTAGGATAATTAAGATATAGGGAAATTTATTTATGTAATGATATATTTGGATACATGGTTATTATTTTTTAATTTACACATTAATACATTTTTCTATAAATGAATGTTTATTCAATTTACTACTTTATTCTAACTATTTCAGTTTAGGTTAAAATATTGGGTCATGAGGAATATCGTGATAACCTTTTTTGGATTTTGTAAAATAATGATTTAATTCCATTAAAATCCACATTATTATTTTAATTTGATGTTTATGTAATATATGACATAATTAATTAGTATTAATGAAATTAATTACTCATAAATTATAATGACCCCAACCAATGTTACCTAGATACGGTGCTTGGTTTATTACATTGGAATAAAATCCTAGGAATCAAATCTTGATGGATCGAACCATTTATTATAATTAGTAAACAATAAACGTCATTGAGCATTTAATTTCATTTGAAAACTAAAATTGAAACATTTTTTTCAAGATTAATATTATTCTATCTAAAAATTCCATTAATATCAATCATATTACACTTCATGGATTTATTTAATGGGAATAAAAATAAGCGTGAGATCAAATTATCAGTAATTTTTTAATACAGTGGAAGATATCATGAATCAATAAGAATAATCAACATGGAAAGGTAAATAACTGAACACACATCCCATTTAAATCATTTGTTAAGGAATAATCACCATGGAAAGGTAAATAACTGAACACACATTACATTTAACAAACATGATAATACATATTCTATATAGAAAGGTAAATAATAGAACATGAAACACAATTAAATAAATAGATAAATAATAATCTATATAGAATGGTAAATGACTGAAAACACAACCAAATTAATCAATAAACTAAGAATGAAATTCATCGTGAGATAATATCAAAGTGAAATTCATAGGGATATTAATAAATGGATTCTTATTTAAGGAATTTTATTTTTATTGGATTTCAGGTCTCTGGAACATGATACCTCTACCATCAATACCTTTCAAATGAAATTTTATTGTATAGGTAAATACTATTTAATGCTTTATTAACTCAATTTTACCATGATACCTATTGCTTCCATTATTGGATATATAATCGCGAGCCTCACGCATCAATACAAGCTCATACAATTCATCCTATGTCAAATAATTTATTTAATTAATGAATTAATATTCCTTAACATGAAGTATCAATATTAAGTAAACGATGCATATTTATCAATATATCCTTATTGAATTAAATAATTTTTAATGTAAAAAATAGTATGTATAAATGAGAAATTATGTAGGAAATAATAATATAAGGGATACATAATATTGTATTTTAGGTGAAATTTATTTTCTAATGTTCATATGAAAATTAATATTTCAAGGCAACATTATTTACTAAAAAATTAATCAATAATGTGAATATCAATACTTTACGTGGTCAAAATGATCTTAAACTACCTATAAGAATATTATAAATTCTATCAATTCAATATATTTCCATTGGAGTAATAATAAATGGTTATTTTCATTTATGAAGAGAAATATCTTAAAAATATAATTACTAAACTATAAGAAACTATACATTCCATTTTGAATAAAACATTTTAAAACTAAATTTATTTTTAATATCATTTTATTTGGAAATATCATTTAAAAAATTTTAATTTCAATAATAATTAGGAATACAATTCCTTAAATATAACTTTTAAAACATTTTTAGTATGTTTCAAACAAATAAAGGGCCTGATGGTGGGTAATTTGGTATGACTCATATAAGTTAGAGATGTTAATTTTTCATCGTAAAGAGGATAGGATAGTGTTTTTTTGAATAAAATTACAAGAATAATCATTTTAAATATATTTTAAAAGCTAAAATTGGTAAAAATTTCTTTAATAAATAATTTATCAGAGGTTAGAAATATTTTTAAATCATATTATGAAAACATGGTTATGGAAGGAAAATGGATTTTTGACCGAAGTGACAAATAATATTAGATATTCTTAAAAAACATCATGAAACTTTTAATTACCAATGAGTTGTAAAATATAAATATTAAATTAAAATATAATAAGTAACAATATAAGGATATAATTAGATGTGTTTATTATAAAACGGTCAAATAATTTCCCTCAATTGATGTACAAGTGTAATGAATCTCGATTATAACTATATTGTAAAAACACCTCTCACATAGATCTTAACATTGAAGTAAAAATTAATAAATGTATTATATAATAATATATATGATCTTTTTATAAAATCTTATCACACTTCTGATAATAATCATTTATTATTTTAATTATTTCCACTACCAATTACATTTTTTCTAATGTGTGTTTTATCCTAAAAGATCCAGTTCTTGCACATATTATATAATTAAATCATATCTAGAATAATAATCATGACATAATTTTCATATTTATACACCAATTTTAATTTTAAAACAAATCATGAATTATTATTATGAAAAATGAATAATTTTACGATTATAGAGATTTTTCAACGTTTGTACTCATAAGTAACATTTAAATTATTCAAAAATCATTATAAAAAGGTGTTTTGTAATTTTTTCCATTTATGAATTATATAAATATAATTTTTAACATATTATATTTTTTAATAAATTTATATATTTCATTAATGTGGTTTGGTGATGAAAAGAGAGTCACAACTCTCTGTGAAGGCGGCAGTCCACACATATGTGAATGATGTTATATTCATCAAGTTAGTGAAAAGGTTAGAAAAAATTTTATACGTTTACAATTATAAAAATTTCTTTAATATGATAATTTATAAATTTTTATAGGATATGTTTACTAATAATAACCTTATCATATTCCATGTAAAGTAATAGTAAAAAATGAATCACATCACTTCATGAGGTGGTAGTTCTCTGTACACATGAGTGATGTTATCGAATCTCAAACAGAATGTTAAGTAAGGATATATATATAATATAATTAATACAAATATATGATTAATTGATAAATATAAAATATTAATATTCATTATATCCATCATCATACTCAACTATGGAAAGGGGTAATAAAAAATGAACAACAACAATTTGTGAAGTAGTTTTCCGCCAACAACATGAATGGTGATTTCATAAATCATTAGATGAAGGGAATGTGGCCGTAGGTCAGAACCATATTATAACAATATAAAATTATGTGGAAGATACATATTTTTTTATATCATCATGGATTAATAATAACTTAAGGAGGTGGAGAATTAATTAAAATAATCACTCTCAATGAAGAATGTAACATCTTCCTTGAGTGTCTTGGTTTTCTACAAAATCCTTTCTAAATTTTTTTCCCTGATATAAGGATTTTATGAATTGGTGAGTTAATTTTGGAAGATATTTCTCTAGGTTGTGTGCAATACAATGTGGTTTAAGGGTGAAATTAATGTAGGAGGGGGTGGCCATTTATAAGTGATATGACTGGCATAATTGTAATTTTTTTTAAATATTCAATAATACCCACATTTGTATCATGGAAGAATCATAAAAGATGGTCCATTATAGAACCTAGAATGTATAATGTCAATTTATTTCCATCAAATGTGTGTTTTAAATGTTGGTGGTTCAATTCTTACACTAATATTCATTTCTATCCACCAGATAAATCCATTTTAAAATTAACCATGGTAATTAATTTTTACTCATTTCACTATTAATTTGGGTAAAAATTAATTTAAAAGTATGATAAATTATAAATTATTATTATTCCAATTATTGAATCCATTTTTTCAAATTTATTTAATTTTGTTAAAAATAATTTTCTTAAAATTTACCTTGTAGAAACGATGAGAAAACAAATTTTTAGGATAATATATTCAAATGTTTAAAATTTTCTTCATCAAAATTCATTATAGAAGTGATTCAAATTACTTGAATTGGATTAATTGATATAAAAATGGACAAAATTATTTTTTAAAAAATTAAAAATATAATTTTCCATTATGAATTCTTCTGATGAAAAGATAGTTTTCAATTAAAATTCCTTAATTTAAATATCCACAAAAAATTAATTTTTTCAGAAAAATACAAAATATTTACCCTTAAGAAAATTTTGGTATTCATATTTTAAAAATAAAGATTATATTATCGAATAAATTTTCAAAAATTTTGAAATATATATTTTCAATTATGTGCCCAATGAAAATTTGACCCATCTTTTAAAAAAATACATTTTTTTAGAAAACATTAAAAAATTTTAAATGATTTATATTTTATTTTGAATCAATATATATCCATATTTCCATAACATTGTCAGTACTATTCATACCCACTAATTTAAAGGTAGGATTCTAATTATTATATTAAAAAGAAATTATTTTAATTGTATTTCACTTTTCGAAAAATCTTAGTTTTGTGTATAATACAATCTAAACTTGGAGTTTTGTGTAGTGAAATGTAATCTTAGTGTTGTGTGTAACATAAGATACAACTAGTATTGTATGTAATGAAATATATTAAATAGATGAATTTATATTAAAAATTAAATATATAATAATGTACCAGGGCTTCATATTTTAATTTATTCTTGATGTTTTCTGTCTTATAATCTATCAAATATAATAATAATATTTTAAAATTTAATGGTGTTGCATTCTCCACAACATAAATAAATTTAATCTTTATAATTTAAACATTATCTTTTTAATATATAGTTTTAAATTTGAATTCCTTTTTGAAAAAACACATAATGAAATGAGGTAATAAATGATCATATTAATAATAGGTAATTGTATGTACCAATGTAATATAGAATAAAACATAACAAAGTATCCATGTTGGAGATCATTGGTTTCATTTGACGACATGAAATTAAAAGAAAAGTGTACATATTTATAAATGGTGATTTTGGTCATTGATTAGAAGAAACTGAATAATCATTGGAAAGTAAAGGGATGCAATAGAATATACCAAATCAATGTTGATGTATTCATTGATATCATCACAAATCATTTTAATAGGAAACCATTTATTTTAATATCATTTTTTCTAAAGTTGATGAATTAATATACTATCTAAGAATATATAGATATATACATACTTGATATGTTTATATTTTATGAGTACAATTTCATCTTATGGTTCTTCATAGATCAATAAAAATTAAACTCTTAATCTAATAAATAAATATCAAAAAATGAATCTTTTATTCATGAAGAAACTAAAATTAATTTTAAAGGGTCATAAGATCCAGAAAATAGTGAAAAGTATTTTCACATGTCTATAACTGTATTCCAAATAAATTTGGTTACCATAAGTTATCCAAAATAATACATTAATCTCTAAAACTCAACGTTAACTGCACTAGTTCATTATTAATAGTTATTTGTCAAACTGTTAACTAAAAATAATGACATATTAACCCAGACTTCACCTAGGACAGTTGTAGCCCCAAAACCCTTATCATCTTTATGTCATGGTTTCAAGCCATACAAACATGCCAAACATGAAGTTTTTTCACCTAGTATGTGGTTTTTAATTTTTCTAATATATATTTATATTATTTCTTTAACATTCCCCAAAAATTAGAATGGGCATTCGTGACATAAAATAAATCATTAAATAAAAGTTTTATTAATGTCTTCAATTGATCTTTTTTTCTCAAATTCTAATAATCTTATTTAGCTATTATTATAATGTCATTAATGATAATTTTAACACTAAATTTTATCGATACCATTTCCACTATTTCTATAAAATTTATGGAATTATTACTCATATATAATTTCCACAATAAAATACTTTCAATAAAATTTCCCAAAAATGTCCTTAATATTGTGACAATCTAAAAACACAAATTTTTAAAATGGGTTTTTATGACCTTTATGTTTTGATCATCCATAATCTCAAATCCCATAATGGTATCAAAAAATATTATATAAATCATTAAACATATGATTATATTATTTAATATAATCCAGGGATGTTTCATTATTGTCAAACGAATATATCATTAGTAAAAATACTTCAATAAGATAATTCTTGAATCCAAATGCACAAATACTTCATCATTTTTATTTTAACATAGGTCCTTCATTATTTTATGGTTATACCATTAAAATTGGTAATTTACATGGGTAATTAAAATGTTCCTCATATTTAATACAATTAGAAAAAATGTTTCTTTATGGTTATATTTATTTACTTCTATTGTACACATCATTTTTCCTAAGAAACTCTTTGATTTATTCCCTTCTATTCCACATATAATTAATTTCCTTATTCCATTGATACACATCCTATGTTCCACTTTCTATATTTCATACCTAATTTAATATATCCATCTTTAAACTATGGCCTCCATCACTCATGTTCTACAAAAATCCAATCTTTCTTTTCCTTAGTGACTCTGGGAGTTGGTTAATTTATATTTTGTTAATCATATTTTCAAAAAAATAATTTAGAAAAATTAAAAAACATATTTCACTATGGGATTCATCTCTTTTTTTACTCATTTCCACACCTTGTTCTGTAATTATAATGTTAAAATATTCTATTAGGTTACATTTATTAACTAAAATAAAAAATTTAGTGTGAGAAACAATAATCTAAGTGGGAAAAGAAATATAATCATTTAAAGGGTTCCAAAATTATGACACATTATATTCAATATAATACACCATAGTTTTGACCTAGGTCAATAATTATTATCATATATTAGAATAATTAAAAATGGTTAGTAATTATAATTTGAATTGTCTTAATAAAATACCCTTGGAATATCAAACAATGTGAATAGTAAGCCCATTTATGTGCACCATGTAATGATTAAGTCAATACAAATGCACTCTCTTTGGAGTTATTATCCCAAGGTACATATGTCCTAGAACAAATTCCACTTTTCGTATCCATATAGGGATTTATTTATTGAAGAATCCACATAATCACTACCTTACTAAAACATTATGATATTCTTATATAATTATATTCATGGTCTGCTATAGTATTATAATCCCTAATAACTATTTTCAAAAATATATTTCCTAAGGTATCTACAAAAAATCCTCTAATTCCAACTTAATTTACCCTGAACCTAGTATCCCAGAGTTAGTTCCTTATTTATTACATTATAATAAGATAAAATAAATAACAACCTAATGGGACCAAAAGTTTAGTAGTCTTGGTAAACAAAATGAGTATGCGAGTCTTATATTAAATTTAAAAAAATGAAATATTTTTTTAGAATAACTTTATTCCATATACCATATACTTTCATATAAAATATAGTAAATTTTTTGGATTCCTGAGGATGGATAAAAAATATGGGTGATATATAATGCTCAATAATGGTAAAATTTAGCAGAATCTATTATTAGTAAATAAGCATAATCAATATCTCATGGTAAATAATGGATCATAAATTCCATTTAAATAAATATATAACAAATAATAAATATGTGATGGTAAAAAAATGAACACAAATTCTATTTTAATAACTATATATGTTCTAATAAATTTTGGATGATAAATTACTGAACACACAAGCAATTTAAATAAATTGATAAGGAATAATGAATATGGAAATGTAAATAAATTAAAATTCATTACATTTAATCAATTAACTAAGAATAAAATGAATCTATAGATAATGTCATAAGGAAAACATCATAGATAATAATAAATTAATTTATAATAAAAGAAATTCTTTGTTATTATATTTCATGTCTCAAGCACATGATATGTCTATCGTAATTACCATTATCAATATAGTTTAAACTAAACATAATAACTCATTTAATGAATCTTAAACTTATTTTCTCATAATACCATATGGTGCATTTATAAGATATATAATGGATGGCTCACCTCTCATTTCAGTTCCAAAGTATTCCTCATATATAGAATAATATATTTATTTCATTGATAATTATTATTTAACGTCGAAGGTCCCTATTGGGTAAACGATATATATTTATCAATAAATACATAGTAAGTTAAATAATTTTCAAAGAAAAAAATTATATGTAGAAATAATTAATATTTTAATAATTAATATTTTTACAAGATAAATAATATTGATATTTTGTTGAAATTTAATTATAATGATCCCATGAAATTATTATTTTATGTTGAAGATAATGACCATATAAATTAATGAAACAAATTAATGTCAATATATTACTTGGTCAAACTAATCATAAACCATATAGAGGCTGAATAAGGATTCTATAAATTCAATATATATTCATTGTAGATATAATAAAGGTTGTTTCATTGATGAATACAAATACTATAAAAATATAAGTAAAATATTCATGAGGAAAAAACCATTTTCATTTGTAAAGTCACTTTTTTAAAAATTGAATCAAATTTTAAATAATATTAATTGAAAATAAATTTAAAAAACATCCAATTTTATGAATATTAGGGGAAAATTTTCTTAAAATTTAACATTATAAACATGAAATAGACAGTTTAATGAAATGAATTTCATAAAGGTGGAAAATTCTATACATCCTTCAAAAGTAAAAAAGAACATTCCTTTTGCACTGAAAAACATTTTTAAAAGATCCTTGTTCATAAAATGATAATAAATATTACATTATTTTTTTTAAAACTAAAATGGGTTCAATATTCATTAATAAATCACTTTGAATTGGTTAAAAAAATTTGAATCATTTTTAGAAAACATTTTTTTGGAAGAAAACATATTTCTGGCCAAACAGATAAACAAAGTAAGATTTTCTTTAAACAAATATCACAAAATTTGGTAAATTTCCCTCATATAATGGGAATAAAAAACAAATTCCCTAAATATGGGACTTTTCTATATATTCCACAATGTACCCCAATTATCTCTTCCATTGTGAATATATTTCCAAAAATAATTATGTTTTATTCTTCTAACCGAAAATTTATCATACGTTGAGAAATAGTTTTCCAAGTACCCTATTTAGGGAATATGTTTGCTTCATTCCAGCTATATAAGGAAATTTTCCAACCATTTTATGTTCTAAATAGTGGGGAAGTGATAATATAAAATTAAAAAAAATTAATAAACATGGAATGAAAAATTGAAATTTGATTATAAGGCAATGATTAAATAGTTTCTATCTTTGGAAATACAAGTATAAAAAATCTTGATTAGAATGTGATTTTAAAAAAACCAACAATAATGTTAATAACATTGAAGGGAGAATTAATCAATGAAATATATTTTTTTATTAATTTAAAATCCAAATGAAAAATGGGTAAATACATTATAATATGAAAAAAAGTTACTATACACATAATACTATAATATTAAATATAATTAAGAAGTAATATTGCCCAATGAAATGAAAATGAGTTATGAAAAATTCCTTTCCACATGGAAAATTTTAATTAAAATACCATTAGATGAAATAAATTAAATTTACAAATAAAATACCATGAATAATAAATTATATATGATATTAATAATCAAAGGGGATTTATACATACCATAAAAAAGAATCTAGTTGCACAATATTACAATATGCCTCAATAAAATGAAATTAAGACGAAATCCCTTACATCACACATCCTTTTTGTTTGACATGAATTATCGAACATTATATTTTATTAAAAATTGTTATTAACTTATATAATATCCATATTAGTATTTAAAGTACCTTATATGATACTTTTATAAAATATTATCACCCTTACGTTAATAATCATTCATTATTTTCATTATTTCGAGTGTTAATTATATTTTTTTCCTGCGTTTTTAATCATGAACGATATTTTATGGAACATATTATATAGTTATATAATTTATAGAATAATAATAATGAAATAATTATAATATTTCAACACTAATTTTAATTTGAAAACCATTCATGAATTATGTTTATAAAAAATGAAGTATGTTATGATCATTGAGATGGTAGGTCGTACGAACGCATGAATAATGATTCTATTTTTAAATGATGAAAATGGAATGGTGTTAAGAAATATTTTACCATTATAGAATGATAATATAATTATATTTATCATAATACTTCATAAAATATACTTATATATATAATCCATTTTTTATGGTGATGAAAAGATATTCTCATCGCTTTGTGAATATGGGAATCCACATATACATGAATGATGTTATCATATTTATATGAGTGAAAATTTAAGAAAGAATATTATCATTTAATATTGATAAATATGTGATGAATATAATTAAAATTTCTTTAATAATATATATATATATATATATATTAACATAAATCATATATAATTCAATGTAGAGAATTAGTGAAAAATGGAACACATTGCTTCACAGGGCAGTAGTCTTCTGTATATAATATTGATGGTATAGTACCCCCTATAGGAAAGAAGGTATGTATATATATATGATATAATGAATTAATAGGTATAAATATTTAATAAATATCAGATATATTATTATATCCAATATCATACAAAAACGTGAAAGGAGGTAATGGAAAAATGAATGACATTAGTTTGTGAGGCAGTAGTCCAAACATACAAATGAATGATGATTTTTTATCCCATTAGATGTAAGTGGAGTTAGTTTTATGTAATTGTATTATAATTAAAACATCCCAATATATTAATGGTACTATGGTTATAATATCATCATCCATTAATTTAAATTTAATGAGGTGTATAATAAAATTAAATAAATTCCCACTGTAGAATGTTACCTCTTCTATGAGAATCTTCCATAAGTTTTCCCGATGATCCATAATCAGATATATTTTTTACAAAAATTAAGGTATATTTGATTAGGGGAGGAAAGTTAGGAAGTTAATTTGGTAGGTATTAGAAAAACCAAAACAATTTTATGATTGAACAACGGAGGATAGGGGGGACTATTATAATTGAGGTGAGTGAGACACTTGTATTTTTCTGAAAGGATTCAATGATACAAATTTATATCATTCATAGAGCTCTAAAGATGGTATAATATTGATCATATATAGGCTAAGGTTGAAATATGTTCCAAATATTGGTGTTAGAAAAGTTGGTAGGTCATTTTAACTATAACCACTTTTGTTTAACACCAGATAAATCCATTTTTTACTTAACCATGACAATTAATTTTTATTTATTTCACTATTATTTTTGGTCAATAATTATTTTGAAATAATTATAAATTATAATAAATAAATATTAAAAATATGGAAATTATTTTTCCAAATTAAATTATCCTAAATGGAAATAATATAATTTAAATTCCTTCTATAGAAGTTATGAGAAGGCAGGTGTTCCAGAGAAAATGATCAAAAGATTATAGTGTTAATATAGAAATTCAACATCAAAATGATTACAATGAGATAGATTGTATTAATTAATATAATGTTGATATAATAATAGTTTAAAAAGAATAAAATTATAATTATTTAAATGAAAATTCTATTTTCAATTATAATTCTATATTATTCATTATTCATCATCAAATGAAACATTTTAGAAAATTATGAAATTTTTTCCCTAAGATACTTTTTTTATTCTGATATAAGTAATGACTATTACATTTTCAAATAAATCTTATTGAATTTATAATAACCCTTTACTTTATTTTACATTAATACTTGATTTATCACATAAAATTAAACATAATAAAAAAAATTGATTGAGAAGTCCAGTGTATTTTGGTATTTGGAACATAGAATTTTGCCTTGCACATGGGATACAACAATATTATTCAAAACAAACATAACATTTATATAAAATTCCAGGTATTTTAAAAAAATATAAGAAACCTAGGGACATACATATGAAAAGTGTGAGTTATAATTACCTATAAGGGAATAAGAATGGAATATTGTAAAACTTTATGGAAAATAGGTTTATCAATGGGGAATAAAAGAAACTAAGAAAATAAAGCATGATATAGGATGATAATCATAACATGGAGAATGTAGAAAGAACTATAAACACTACATCATAATCATTGTTTAGGTCAAAATTTGAAGAAAACATGATGTAAAAAGAACCATAAAGGAAACAAGTTCACTCCTTATACCAACATGACGTCTCATGACACTAAAAATTACCCAATTCAATGAAGTGCAACATAATTCCTGGCATAGCCATCACATTCATTTCATTCTCATGATTATGTTTTCCACATAGATCATACAACATGGATTCATTCATCATCATATCATATTCCACGATCAAGGAGTTAGGAATACATCGATTTTCATACTATGTCAAAGTCTAATATGTTTTTAAAGGAGAACAGCCTTGATATGAAATAGGTAATGTATTCAGTACACAAATATTTTGGCATGAAAAAATCATGATAAAATTTTGGCAACAAGACAACATCACATTAGAATTCATAAAATGTGATTTTGATATCAAAAGGCATGTCTCGTTATTTTTGACATCAAATAGGCAGTAATAGGTACATGGAAAAACATATCCCACTATATCTAATTTGATATATATGGAAGAAGATCATAAGGAAACATGAATAAATAATAGAAGGTGAGGATCCCTTAATTGAGTGAGTGACTCCGAATGCATTGGTGGAGCTACTTGAGGAATTGACGGAAATGGGGGATTCTATATATAGGAAGGATGAATAATTATGTTCTCCACAGAATTTTAGTTATGTGAAATTGGAACAAGGGATGGTTTATAGAGGAAATAAGTTGGGATTTCGTTATTATTTCTCAATCATAGGTTTTGGACTCTATATAATAAAATAACAAAAATAAAATGATTCCAATGTTTTATCCCATGTTTTATAAATAATGGTAGTGAGATACATTATTTTAAATTGTTGGGGGATGAACATAGTAATATAAACCCTTTCTTATGTGGAGGTGACTAATACATATGAAGAAATTATTTTAAAACCATAAAATATTATAATGGTTTTAGAGAATTCGTAAATGATTTATAAAATTAATCAAATAACCATAAAATCACATCATTTTAAAGATAAAACAAAATTATTCAATTTTATACCTTTAATAGTATTAAGTAAATAACTTTTGGTCATTATTATGTAATAATAAACAAAGTAAATTTTTATGGTATATAATTATTACCTGAAAATTCAACTGTCCCAGAAAATTATGAAAAATATCCTGTTGGTTATTTTTAACAATATGATTAAAAAAATAATATTCATTTTATCAAGATAATTTTCTAAATAATTAAATTTTCAGTTTAATAATAAATATGATATTTACTTTGAAATGTAGGTTGTTTGACAAAAAAAATTCATACCCATACAAAAATTACATTTTACATCATAAAAATTTTAAATTAAATTATATTTAATAAAATTTATTTATTAATAATATTTTTTAAATTTATTATTTATTTCAAAAATCTAGTAATTTATCAAAATATGTTCCATAATTGAATTTGAATATTACCCAAAAATACTATTTGTGATTTATTGTATAAATATAAAAAACATTAATAAGGTAACAATAATATGATGAAAATAAATCCATATTCTATACAAATTTTTGTGATTACTCATACATCGATTATCCTGAATCATATTCCTTTAATACAATCAAAAATTCCTAAAAAGTAAGGTGTTTAACGAACATGCTTTCATGGGGTGGTTCGACAAACATGGTTTGAGCTGTGATATCGATGAACTTGAACATCTCTTATAAACAGTTTCTCCTAGGATTAATCTATATGTTCTCATGTTAGACATGGCCAATGAAAAAGGTCGTAGATTCTATCTCCCTCAAAATATTTGACAAATGGGAATTATACAGTATTATCATACTAGTTGAGGGCATCACATCCTTTCCATGAGTCATTTAGATTTGTCAAAACCCTATATTTATACCAATAATGTGATATGTAATGTCAGGAACATTCTATTTAATTTTTATTAGAAATTTAATTGGATTATTTCAGGACTTGGTTCTTAGACAACACATAATTATGAGGCCCAATGAGCCCAGAATAAATGTTCAATCACTTTTTATTTTGATTAAAATATTGTGTGTGTGTGTGTGTGTCTATATAATATTAGAAACTTCAAAACAGGTGATCAGATTAAAAATATGAGGGAACAATTTCATTTTGAATGATTACATTTCCCAATGACAGACTTAACCTTGACTAGTGTAGGTTAAAATAAAAAAATTTAATATTCAGATGTTTAAATGAAAAATAAAGTAATCTTAAAAGATTTTATTTTATTCAAAAATATTTTTCCGTGATGGAGTGATGAGAAAACTGTTATATTTCATAAATTAAACAACATAACGATTTGGCGACTCATCATAATAGAAATAATGAAATGTGTTCCATTAATTAATAGCCTAACGGGGATACTAGAATCAGAGAACGACCTAATAGATTGCTCTGAACCTATATAGTACTTTTGTTGGAAAACGATGAACCACCGAGACGATGAACACCACTATTCTTTCCATTCTCATCGAAGGATATTTTCTTCGATGACAGTTCTGGATTTATGAACGATGATGGAACAACTCCTTTCTACACAGAAAAATATCTGATTCCAATTAGGGGGTCCTTGTTTTCTTATGTGGCCTCCCTTCCCCAATTCTTCCTTTCTAGATGCTGAACACTGGTCAAATCACTGAAAAATTGACCCATGGATCAATCTCCCTTGTGTGAATGGGATTTTGAAATGTAAGGATTAAAGGGGAGATTATATTGTGGAAACTAATTAAACATATTCCCTTTCATTTCTAATGCAAGGACCGAAGTCGAATTGGACACGAATGATATTCATTGCCTTGGATATTCATTGTAATCTATTTTCCTCCTTGTGTTCTTCACCACCAGACCCCTGTTGTCACGTCAGATTCATGATGGGAGGTTCTGAATGTTTTTGAACCCCAAAATATATGACATGATAGTTTAGGGCACACACTAGTTTAGGCGGTGATCCTTGGAATGTAGTAAGACGTCTGGATCAGAAAATGAACCACTGGAGCGAGTCTAGTGGCCTATAGAAGCACCCTTTAGTGGCCGCGTGTTGGGGGTGGAAACGCATGATGGTGGTGGTGAAGGAGGCCCACTGCATCCGCTATGGGCGGTGAGCTGAGTCCGCAAGTAGGTGGTCGAGGATGGTGTGGGAAGACGCCGCTTCTAGAAGCATCTTGTGAGGAAGGACATTTGTCAAGGTGGACCACGGTAGGACCCTGCTGTAATGATGCACGGTGCCTACGTGGAAAACCACAATGATAAAAACAGTGTCTCAAAAGGCTCAGATAGACGTGGCACTCACTACGACCTGGTTGGAAAAAACTGGCCCTCCCGTACAGGTCGGGCCAAAGGAGAGGGTTGTGTCACTGAGGAGCCATATTGGGAAAAAACCGGCCTACCAGTGCAGGTCAGGCTGGAAGAAGATTCGGTTGTTGAGTGGCCTTAAGGAATGGAACCATGGCACAATGGGCTGGGTCCATCATGTCGGACTAGGTTAGGTGGGTTCAGCTGATCCAGGTCGGGTCGGGTTCGTCCAATAGGGTGGATCCGAGCCCGGACCCAACCCATCCCTTTTCACTAAAAGACTCATAACTTCCAAACCACATGTATGATGGATGATCCTTTTGTGGAATTAGCACCCTCACAACAAGAATGTAATCTTGATATAATCTAAGTGGGGTTTAGTGGGATTGGAGATACGACCAATGGATTGAGTTATAGATTCTTCTAGAATCAAGAACGTTATGAGTAGGAACCCTGTGGTTGGATGTGACGAGAAGAATGAAACAAGCATTTCTATGTGACCTAGAAATACAATGTGACAAGTGGGTCAAGGTGACCCATCCATCTAATTAGAATAGTCGATTAAGGTGACCATGTAGGCCAATGTGATGATCAGGTCTATGTTACCCAACATGCTTAATTGGTGAGTGGGTCTAGGAGACCCAATAGGACTAGGTGACTCATAATGGATGAGTGTCTTATAATTACAATGTCTTCAGTGTTTCCAATGGATAACCTCTATTTCCTTACTTTAGATTATACCTATGTGAGCTGAAAGCACATTGTGCATACGTTCCTTTGTGGTATTACATTTGTGTCATGGGGTCTTCATGGAGTATTTTATTACTCACCCATGCACAGGATCTGATCCCATATGTCATGTCTTGATTAGATGATAGATTCCTCGACAAGAGACATCGGTGGTCCGAGACCAGGTGGTGCCTTGTGAGATCCGACATATGAGGCTTACTTCTACGATGTCAGGAGGAACCCCCGTCACCTCCACTTTAGGTAGGATTTACTACAGATGTCCATTAGAAGCTTGAACGTACCGTTTGTTGGGCTTGTATTCTGGACCCTTTTCATTCATTTTTATACTTCCACTCTGTATGGTTGTCTTAGTGGAATTCATGTTAAATTTTTAGCATTAAGGGTCAGAGATATGTGTGTTCGTGCATACAGGTAATCGGTAAAACCCCTCCCACTAGCGGGATGTTTCCTTTGCCACTAGTACCCAGCCCTAAGCCTTTGGGATGAGGGATTCGGGTAGTCACGACCTAGGCCATGGGGGACGGTTCTTGAAGGAGTGGTATCAGAGGAGGTCAGATCTCCTTTAAGAAGAGGGAGTCAGTAGTTTTGTTTTGTGGAAACAGTGTTGAATTTTTCGAGTTACACCTTTAGACTCAAGGATCCCAGTGTTGGTGGAGTGGTCGACATACCAATACACCAGGACCCTGAAATCTACTTTTCAACTCGATACATGAAAATAATGGTTTGTTCATCATATAGGAATTGAGAGTGTTCTCATATCCTTATTGAGTTATTATTAGCTCACAAGGTATAATATATTGACTGTGATTCATGTTGATATATTTCCAAAGGCCTCCACATAGACATCCGGACATGATTTTGATGCATGACCATGAGGACGGTACGCCTATCGATGAGAAATTAGTACAAGGACTAGTAACTGAGGTATCCCCATTAGGTGTTGCACCGTTGTTACCCATACCAATCGATCAGCTATTCATACCAGCATTACCGATAGAGGATGTAGACAGGCTTAGTGCCTTACATGTGTTCCAGAAGTATAGACCTCTCAGGTTCATGGGTGAGACTGACCACCAGGTTTCTGAGGATTGGTTGGAGGTTATCCCCCTTATCTTCTATCTTGTGAGGACACCGCCTGACCAGATGTCAATCTTAGTCATTAAACATCTTCAGGGATCAGTGGGGATATGGTTGATCTTGATGATCCAGACGCATGATGATACAACCCTCACTTGGATGGATTTTGAGTACCTATGTAGGGTAAAATTTTTCCTAACAAATTCGCACTCTGTACACATCTTGGATTTACTACACCTATAGTAGGGTATCATGATAGAGCATTGTACTCAACAAGATTCACGGAGCATTATCTCTACTCTACAGACATGGTACAAGACCCGTTCATCAGAGATCATGATTTTGAGGAAGTACTGCACCACAATATCAGGAAATACATGGTATCACATAACATCCCTACCCAGGCTGGGGTGCTATAGGGAGCTCTACTCATGGAGAGCATCCTAGCAAAGTGGGTGTCAGTAAAATGGGTTACAAATAGATATCATGTGGTATATTCTTTAGTTTTTTATAGTAGGAGACATATGCTAGCACCCAAGTGAGACAATAATTTCAGGGGATGACCCCAAGACACAGGATCGACAATATAAGGCTCTCATGGTAGAGGGATTCCGTAGAGGAGCAAAGTGTGCTATACATGTGGTGGGTAGGGACACATGTCTTGTGACTACTAGACTCGCCATACAGATGATTAGTAAATGGTCAAGGGAATTTCAAGGTAGAGGAATATGGTTGAATAGGGTGGCCCGCATGGTGGTGGACGTGGATGGGGAGCAAGTAAAGTTTTATGAGGTGGGTGGAGGTTTGACGTCCAACTACCATGATCCACTAGTAGTCCACTACATGTTTTGGGAGCAGGTGGACAAGGGCGAGCCCATATTAAGGTGATAGAGTCCTATGATCCCAACACTCTAGAGATGATTATAGGTATAATATATGTATTATATACCATAGATTAACTTCTTATATACAAATTTTGTAGTCACTATTACCTTACCACAGACTATGTTCAGAGCTCAGAGTTTCTTGTAGATCCATTGGCTCAATCCTTAATATTAAACACTTCTAAATAAGGTGTTTAGATGATTATAAACTAGTGTCGATAGTGTGATATTACTCTTGGATGGGAGATCACTGGCTGGGATCTTCTAGTAGTGGTGTGAAGGCTATACGATGTCAGTCTTTTTATGTAATAGTTATGCATTATACATGCATAGAATGGTTGTTTTTGGAATATAATTTGTCGTGTCTGAAGAGATGGAACTAGGATCTCCATTACTAGTGAAAAAGGAATGCTTTTATTGTAGGATAGACCTACTCGTAGAGGTTCCAACCGATCACTCACCAGTTGGCTAGCCTTACCCTCAGCACGGGGTATGAGATGAGTACACAATTTCATGAAGTGGTGGATGATTACAAGTATATAATTCTGGAGGATGTTATGGGATTACCTCTTCATGAGGTGGTATAATTCTACATCAATCTATACCACAGGACATCACTGACATCCACAACTACATATTGGATGGCTCTCGTAGAGCATCGTGATTTGAGGGTATATCTAGAGGACCTACAGAGGAAGGTCTTTGTAAGGAACAATGTTTCACCTTTGGCAGCCACCATTCTATTCACCCAGAATGAAAATAGATGTTTGAGACTTTGTGTTAACTATATGGGTCTAAATAATGTGACCTTGGAGAATAAATATCCACTATCGAGAATCAATGATTCCTTCAACCCACTGAACGGAGAGATTTGGTTCTCAATGATAGACCTTAGGTTTGGATATCATCGGCTTTGTGTATGGGAATAGGATATAACAAAGTTAGCCTTTAGAGGTCATTATAGCCAATATGAGTTCTTGGTGATGGAATTTGGCATGACCAATTCCCCATCAGTGTTCATGGGACTCATGTACATGATCTTACAACCTCACCTTCATTGTTTCATCGTTGTATTCATTGATGATATCATGGTGTACTCGGAATCCGAGTTAGAGCACGTGACACAACTATGGATAGTCTAGGATGCACTCCAAGAGCACAAGGTTTATGGTAAGATCTCAAAATGTCATTTCTAGAATCTGGAGGCCAACATTCTCAGATATTTAATTTCGGAGGTTGGAGTAGCAGTGAACCCAGAAAAGATATAGGTGGTGCTTTATTGGGGTCAACTAAGGAGCATGACTGAGATTCAATGTTTCTTACATTTGGATGGATACTTCTAAAGGGTTGTGTCCAATGTTTCTAGGGTATAAACAACCTTATCTTCGTTGACACAATAGGGCCAGCCCTACATGTGGACAGAGGAGTTCCAACATAGTTTCCCAATGTTAAGGCAGAGACTCACAAGAAACCCTATCATGATATTTCCAGAGAAGGGAATGGTTAAGTAGTGTTCTAAGATGCATCAGGGAAAATATTTGGTTGTGACCTCATGCAGGAGAAAGTGGTTATTTCTTATGGATTGTGACAATTAAGGCAGTATGAAGCGAACTATGTGACCCATGATCTTGAGCTAGCATAAGTGGTATTTTCATTGAAGATGTGGTGGAACTACTTGATGGGTGAGGGATTTACCATATAATATGACCAAAATAGTCTCAGATATATATTCTCCCAAAAGGACCCAAACATGAGGTAGCAATGGTGGAATGAGTTCCTTTAGGACTATGACTTCGAGAGAGTTTATACTCATGGGAAGAGGAATGTGGTTGAGGACACGCTCAATAGCAGAACCGGGTTGCATTTTCAGAGTTCCGTGTTGAGGAGATAGCCACAACGTAGATATAATTCATTGATGATGATGGATTATCATTCATTTGGTCGATGGTTTTCACTCCCCCAATCATGTAGTGAGTTAGGGAGGCACAACATGGGGATGTGGACTGTGAGGCCCGACATGATCATTTATCCATAGGGTAGACCATTTATTCATATCACATAGGTGGGGATCATGGCATCTTTTTCAGAGGGTGCACCATTATACCAGTGATGTTGGGAGAGGTGGTTCTAAGGGTGTTCCACACCAACCGCTTGGCGGTGAATCTAGAACTGCCCAAGATGTACTAGGACCTCCGACTTCAGTACTAGTAATCGGGTATATAGAAGGAAGTGGATGAGTTCATTTCTTGGTGTCTAACTTATTAGAAAGTGATGGCATAGAATCAGGTTAGAGAAATCTTGGATCAACAAATCAAGGTACCAATGTGGAAATGGGATGGTGTATTGATGTAATTCATGATAGAGTTACCACACACATCAAAGGGACCCGATACCATCTGGGTGATCATTGACCAACTCACCATTTTGTCCCACTTCCTAAAAATCTGAGTGTAGGGTTCCGTAGAGGGCATGGGATTCCTCTATGTTCAAAATGATAGTTTGGTTTCATGGGGTGATGTCGACGATAGTTTCAGAACACGACACCCACATCATGTCCCGAATGTGGAAGGGATTCCACGATGAATTCAGGACTCAACTACAGTTGATCATGGTATTTCATCCACAGATTGATTTTCAGACAGAGAGTACTATCTATGTTTTGAAGGATATGTTTCCTACTTGCATCCTGGACTTCAGTAATAGTTGGGAGGAACATCAACCACTGTTGTATTTCACATAGACCAATAAATAGCACTCCACCATTTGGATAGAACCATTCAAGGCACTATTGGGGAGACCATACAGATCACCATTTTGCTGGACAGACCCAGGGGAGTCGGCACTCATGAGGCCAGAGTTGGTATGACCCACCACAGAGAAGGTGCAGATAATCTTGGAGCAGATGAGGACTGCACAGAGCAGGAATAAAAATTATGCTGATAAGAGATTAAGTCCCTTGATTTTTGAGGAAGGATACCATGTGTTCCTTCGGGTCTCACCTCGATGGGTATTACAATTATTTGTGCAGGGTGACAAGTAGTCTCTGATTTTCATCAGTCCTTTCCATATTCCAAGAATTTTTTTTGAGGTGGTGTACCGCCTATCTCTTCCACCACAAATTCATCAAGAGAATAATGGATTTCATGTGTCACAGCTGATGAGGTACGTGCATGAACCAAATAACGTCATCGACTGGGGTGATCTGGACATTGATGATGGGGACATTCTTATAGAGTTACTAGTGGAGATTGAGGATTGATTTAAGTAGGTCAATCCTACGTGGTTGATTCCTCTAGTGCGCATTCAATGGAAGCACGAGAATCTCCAAGAGTGAACTTTGTAGTGTGAGGCTCAGATTCAGGTTCAGTGTCCCCATTTGATTATTTATCCCATGTTTTGGCATTCAAGGATTTAAGTCACTAGTATGGGGTGGGGGAATTTAATGTCTCAGAAGTTCTATATAATTTTTTTATTAATGTGATGGAATTATTTTGGGACATGGCACTAAGAGAGAACATGATTCCATATCCTAGTGATCATGAAATAAATATTATACCTTTTTTTAGTTTGTTAAAAATAGTTCACGTGCGCCGTTTTGGAAACATAAAAACGGGAACCTGGATTAAAGATTTGTGGTCCCATTGCATCCATAACGGATACATAACACAAGGATGGACCTAACCTCGATCGGCATTAGCCAAGGGAAAAGTTAATTTTTTTGTGTTTTAAAGAAAAATAAAATTAACCTGAAAGAGTTAATTTTATTTATTTATAGTTTTAGCTATGATGTAGTGATGGGAAAACTATTTATTTTCTTACATGAAAAAATGTATAGACACAGTGACTCAGCATAACAGAAACACTAAAACAAATTTCACCAATTAATATCCTAACATTGATATGTGAATCATAGCATGATTTTGGAGATTTCTCTAATCCTCTGGAGTACTTTAATTGGAAAATAATAAAAACGGTTGTGATGATGAACACCATCATTCCTTTCTCTTAAAAGGATCTCATCATCAACATGAGTGGTTGATCGATGAACGATGACTGAACAAATCCCTTCTTCACTAAAAAATTATCTAATTCCATATAAGATGTACTCATTTTTTTTGTGTCCTAACATCCACCATTCTTCCATTCTAAATGAATAATGCATTTAAATTCACTAAAAAATCGACCCATGGATCGATCACCCATGTGGGAATGGGATTTTGACATGCGAGGACTAAAGAAGGGATTGTATTTTGGATTTTATTTGAATGTCTTGACATTATTTTTTAATGTAATGAATTGAGAACAAATGAACTTGGTTGGAGTTTTTTTCCTTGGGTGTTCATTGTGATCTCTCTTCCTCGTCGCATTCTTTACTGATGGACCCCTGTTGTTATGTCAGATTATTGATGGGAGGATCCAAACATGGTTGGACCCCATATCGATAGAATAACTACATGGAGGACACGGTAGTGGAGGTAGCGACCCGAGGACCTCAACGGGACTTCTAGATCAGAAAATGGACCACCGTAGTGAGTCTGGTGGGATGTGGAAGCACCCACCGGTATGATGGAGATGGCCAGAAGCACACCACGACAAAGAAGGAGGCTCCGTACATCCACCACGGGAAGTGATTAGAGGATGCTGGTAGGCGGCCGATGGAGGTGTAGGAAGATTCCACTTCTAGACGTGTCCCGAAATGATGGACAATGGTCCCACTTGACCATGGCATGACTACTAGGTAGCCTGAATGGATTTGATGGACGCATTACTTGTCGCGTCCCAACTGGAAAAAAACAGACCGACATCATAGTCCAGGACGAAGGGGAGGTCTGGGCCACTGAGCAGATTGGTGGGATGTAAATGGGCCCACCATCATGGTTTTGGCCGAAGGGGAGGATCGGGCCATTGAGCAGCCTGTCCAGTTGAAAACCGAGCCCCCAATGCGGGCCGTATCGGACAAAGACTGGGTTTCTAGGCGGTATGACAGGCTGGACCCATAGTCCAATGGTCCAGGACCAGTAGTCCTAATGGGTTTGGTCCTTGGGCTATACAAGACTATGTCGGGTTGGGTAGGTCAGACCAACGGGGTCGGACCGAGCCCAAACCAAACACAGGGATATTTTACTTAAAGGATCCTAACATACAAATCACATGTCTGAATAACATGACGTTTGTGGCGTTGGGACCCCAACAACGATCTAGTCCTTTGGTATACTTTAAATGAGGTTTTTTATAGAGTTGAGATACAACTGATGGCTTGAGTAGTAGATTATCCCAGAATCAAGCACGCTAAGAGAAGGAACCCTATGCCTGGCTGTGATGAGAAGACTGAGACGAGCGGGTCTATCTGACCTAATAGACTAAAGGGACGATAGTGTTTTGGTGACCCAGCAAGAAAAAGAGATAAGTAGGATTAGGTAACCTAGTAAGCCTACGTGATGAGTGGGTCTAGATGACCCTGCTGGCCTCATTGGTGGGCAGGTCTAGGTGACCGAGCTGGCCTATGTGACTTATTAGGGATGAGTGTCTCAGCAGTACAAGGTGTTTAGTATTTATGAATATTAGCCTTTCTTTCTATAGATTAGATTATACCTACGTGAGATGAAAATACATTTTACATACATTAATTTTCGGTTTTACCTATTAGTTTTTGGGTTCATTTTAGAGTATTGAGTTACTCGCCCATGCATGGGCTGCGTCCGCACATGTCGTGTCTTTTGGAGACGAAATATGCCTCAATAGAGACCTTTATGGTTTGGGACTAAGTGGTTCCTAGTGAGATCTGAAAGATGGTGTGTACTTATATGGTTTTAGGAGGCACCCCCCTTCACCTAACCATCTGGTAGGATTTACTGCAGACAGACTTTAAGAGCATGTACAAGTCTTTTTTTGGATTTTATTTTTACCCGTTTACTTTTAGTTTTGTACTATTCCTATAGGTGGTTTTCATAGTATCATGAATGTTTACTTTTGAGTACTATGGGTTGGGGATGTGTGCGTGTGCGTACATGTACTTATGAAAATGTCTCCCACTTGCGGGATAACGCTTTGGGTTCTAGTTACCGACCCATGGCCTTTGGGAGGTGGCCTTAGGGTAGTCATTATACGAGCCCCAGGGGATGGGTCGTGACATGATCACCATTAAACGACAATATTATCAAATTAAATGATACATTAAATTTATTTTTAAATCATATAGAATAACATAAATCCAAAGAATCTCATGTTTTTTCTATAACCATATTACATAATATAAAATTTAATTAAAATCACTAGGTAAATTTTATCTATAACAATTCAATTCATTAAAATCATCCCCATTAACAAATTTCTCCCTCAAAATTTTCATTTACCACACTAAAGGAGATTAGGGTAACTCAGTTTCATCAACTCCCACAGTTCCCACATCAAATACTCAATTATGTGGTATCTCCACAACACTTTTACATGGTACATTGTCTTATTTTATATAACTTTGTCACTATGATCAAGGATCTTCATCGGTTTCTCCTCATAATAGATATCATTCTCCAATAATTGAAACACTAGATTGATTACTTGTGAGGGTTCTATTATGGTCTTTCTCAATAGAGATACATCAAATTCATCAGGTACTTAATATATGTTTGGTTGGAGTGTTCATATATAGTTCACCACTCTAATGGGATAAATAACATCAAAGGGGTTGATTTATGATGGACTATGATTTCGCATCATCTAAAATATCATCACATTCGTCCACATAGATATGTGGAAGAATACAATGTCTCTAAAATCAAACTCTAGGTCTCATCGATGATTGTCATCATAGAACCTTTTTTGAGTCCGAGTAGTCTTGATGTGCTGTGGAAGGGTTATAACAATGTCCACTATTTATTTTACCATTTTAGGACCTAAATTTTTCCCCCAAATTCATCTCATTATGTAGGTGTTTTACCCCTCTTAATATAATGGGATTTATAATGGGTCATTTTTATGATAGAGTGGAAACAGTTATTGAATTGGAACTCGACCAGAGGAAGATATTTTTCCCATCCTCCAATGAAGTCCATAGAACATGCTCTTAAGAAGTATTCCAGTCTCTAAATTCACCACTCTTATTGACCATTTTTTTGATGGTGATAGGAAGTACTGATGTTTTTTATACTGTCTATATCATTTTGGATGCCTTTCCTAAACATCGATATAAATATTAGATCTTGATCGAATATATTCTATAGTGTTACTCCATATAGCCTCACAACATCTTTGAAATATATCTGTGAAATTTGGTTGATTGGGAAGAATTATCAAATTTTATTAAAGTGAGATGTCTTTAAAAGACGATCTATAACAAACCATATATAATGGTTTCCCCTAGATATATTTGGATGTCTAGTGATAAATTCCATGGTGATATTTTTCCATTTCCATGTTGTTATGTGTAATGGTTGCATCAAACCCTTAGACTTTTAAATTTCTTCCTTCACATGATGAAATATCAGGCAAATTGATCTATATTCAATGAAATCCTAATTCATATTGTCCAACAAGTTGTTCCCTTAGAGATCATGATACATATTTTTTATTTCAAGGTTAATAGTGAAATTTAAACTATGTGCATCAACCAAAACTTCATTATTTAACATGGGATTTGGGGGTACATATAGTCCTAACCCAAATCTCAGAACACCTTATTCATTAAATATGAAAATCAGGGATTTCCCATTCCTTATAGTGTCCACGTTCATTTGAATTCCCATATCATTTATTTGATAATCCATTAACCACGCTTGAAGGGATGATTGGGTAATTTTTTTTTAAAGTATTTGTGTTGTTCCTTTCTTTATGATTCACATGTCCATCATTTTCAAATGAAAGGAGATTTGTTCCTTCTCAATTATCATCATTCATAAAATTTCAGAATCATTTCTACATAGAACATCAAAAACTATATTCTCATTCCCATGATGGTAGTAAATTTAAAGTTATAGTTCGTGATCAGCTCTAAAAATCTTAATTAGAAGAAATTCAGCTATTTTGTGTTAAAATTTTTCTTTTTTTGATCTATATGTAATTCAAACATCCTCCCAAATAGATAATTCAAACATATATTCAAAATTAATATCACGACATCAAACTGAAGATCATGTATTGGGTAGTTTTTTTGTTAACATTCATTTGCATAGAAGAATTGGTTATGACTCTATCATTCTACATTAACACATATACAAATCATTTCATAGAATTTTCACTAAATACAATGAAAATTTCTCCACTTCTATGTAGTGTGTGCATAGTTGTAGTGACAAGACTCCTTTTCAAATCATTGAGGCTCTATTCACATTCATCAATCCAATAATACTTGACTCACTTCTGAGTTAACTTTGGGTATAGGGTTTCATAGTTATGAAAAATTTCTCACAAATTGTATTGTACCCATATAATTTATGGAAACAATAAATAAATATAAGAGATACTAGCCTCATCCACCAATCAATTACTATTGTCTTTGAGGGGTCCACATATATACCTTTTCTTTTGATGACATTCTTAAAAAATTTGTGTTCCTTTAACCAGAATGCACATTTTCTATACATGGCATAAATCTTCTCCTTTCAAAATTTCCTTATCACAGTTCTCAGATGCTACTCATGATCCACCATGGTTTTGGAGAATATTAGAATAGCATATATAAAGATTACATAAATTATTTTAGTTAATCATTGAAGACTCTATTCATCATATCCATGATTATTTCTAAAGGATTAGAGAGTCCTAATGGTATTAATATAAACTCAATGTTCATGTACCTTTAACAAAATATAGTCTTTAGGATATCCTATTTCATAATCGTAACTTTTTAATAACCCAACCATATATCCACTTTGGACATGTATTGTGATCAACATAGCTGATAAAACAAGTCATCAATTTGTGAAAAAGGATACATGGTATTTATTTTTATCTTATTGAGATCATGATAATTAATGAAAATTAACATCGACCCATCTTTCCTCTTGATGAAGACAACTAGTTCACCCCATAGTGAATCACTTTGGCACATGAAACCTTTATCTATATTTTTGTATAGTTGTTTATTAAAATCCTAGAGATCTATAATAGACATTCTCTATGGAGTCTATTTAATGATAATTCCTTAGGTATAAGTTTGATTGAAAATTCAACCTCTCAGATAACAGGAAGAAGAATAAATTCCCTTGGATACACATCAACATATTACCTCAAAATAGTAATGACATTGAGGATGGTTATTTCCATAGACATAATAATTTTAGCAAGATACACATTCCCTTAGAGAAATAACATCCACACATGTTATGTTGGTGCTAATGAAGATTTACCCTTTTTCCTTGAACTTGTACCGAATCAGGGGTCAATTCTCAATATGAAGAGTGATTTAAATCTCATGGAAATTTATATTGGATATATAAAAGGAAAAATAATCCATTCCCATAATTGTATCATATTTAACCAAAGGGACTATTAAAAGGTTTTTTGGGATGTCAGCCAAAAAATTGTAATAGGTGAGGATTTATATACTTGGGATTTAGTAATTTCCCCATATTCCATTTTCATTGAAAACTATAGTTCTACAGTTTTTTGATGTTTTTGAATAGTTATACTAAAGCCTCGTGATATGAATGAATTCATAGAAAAAGAATCATGAATTAGATTCTCTATTATTTAATGAATAACTATAGTACAAATCACAACTTTTTTTCAAGATACTCCTGAATAGTTATGATGGAAAATACTCCCCCTTTCTACCATTGAGGTTGTTGGTTGTCTATGAAAACCCACAGATTAGGGGATTGGTTTTCAAAGTTCAATAGTTCCTTACAGTTTATGTAATGAATAATGTGTTGAGGGTTGACTAAACTATTCCTTTCCTCTGCTGTATTAGTGGGATTCTCTTATATATAATTATTAGCTATGTGAGCTTCCTTCTCTCACCAAAATCCTTTCTATTTACCCCATAGGAAATTTTTAGTGTTCTTCATTCTGTACGTTTAACAAGTGAGATGTTGAAATTTCTAGGTACCGTTAGATTTATCCATCAGACCACCAGAATTAATCTCTACATTTTTCTTCTTATCCCCATGATAATATTTAGATTCTCCGACATCAATTTATTATTTGAGGTAGTATCATACAATTTTAACATAGATTTCAATGTCATGCATCAGTAGGTATTTTTATAAACTATGTTTGATAACCCCCCAAATAAGCAGTCATCCTTTTATTTTTCATTAAACAAAAATCCAGAGGTGTATTGTGAAAGCCTATGGATGTTATCCTCATAGACCATGATATAGTAATAATATTTTTTCTTAAGGGAATCAGAATAGTTTTCCATTTTATGTCAGAGATTTAAAAGAACGAATTTGTTGAAAATGATTTTATGTAATTCTTTCCACGCAATCATATTAGCCTCTTCCAGAGGATTTTATTCTTGATCAATGTCCACCACTGAACATATTTTCCTTTCATGTAAAATTCAACCAATAGAACCTTTTCTTTTTCATAAAATCGAAGGATATATATGATTTTCTATATTGGAGTTGATTCATTTTTTCTGAGATTAGGAGATCAGATGATCCATTGAAAGTCAAATGCCATTGTCACATTAAAGGAATCAATTGTAGATTGTTCTTTTTTAAGGGGATTTAGACCCTCCTCCTGATCTAGGTTTCAGTCTAGAACTGATGTCTAATGAGAGAGTATCATCATGAAGATCATAATTAATTCTCCCATCGGGTTGGACATATCACTGGGGAAGTCTTCAAATTTACCTTCAAATTAATTGGTTACCTTTATACTCCTATTTTCCTCCATTTTCAAGAATAAATGGAACTTTAAAGAGGTGTAATTTTTAAACTATTAATAACATAAAGTTGAAATATAATGACATTAAAGGGATATCTTAAAAATTACATGTAATTTCATAATGTATAAATTTATAGGCTTGAATTAATGTTATCCGAGATATATTTCCTAATGTATAATTTTATGGGGCTTTTTAGTACCGTTATTAGTGGATGTTAATGAGATTATGAATCAAAAAAGCACATCACACAAGAGTTTTGAACTAGGTGTGTAATGTCCTGAAATTTCTGTATAATTTTTTTAATTATATTGAATTATTTCGAGACCGAAAAATCTGATAGAGTGTGATTCTGAGGCCCATAGTGCCAGGAATGATCCGTTAATGTTTTGTTAATCATTAAATAGAGCGCATAATCAGTTTTCTTGAAAAAGTGTAATAACTCTTATGCGGATTCCCGGATCAGAAATCTGAGGGAACTGTTGTACTCCAGATGGTGTGTTTACCCTAGGCGTGACTTAAGTTTAGTTGGTGTGGACCTCCTGTGAGAAAACCCGAAAATGGCATAATTGTGAATAAAATAATTAAATGAAATTATTTTATTTTTCAAATTCTTATAACTCATGAACGGTAACTCTGATTGAAAATCTGATAGCACTGCAGAACTCATGAGGGTATGCATTCTTTAGGTTGATACTAACATTATCAGGCACGAGCCACCAGTGAATGTTATTTTTTTGTCCATAAAAAAAATTAAGTGGAAACTATTTTATCGTAAAATTAATAACTTATAAACGGTAAATCGGATTGCAAAATCTAAGAGTATGGTCAGGTTTTTGGGGCGTGTTATCTTTAGGTGTAGCCTAACCTCGAACAGTGCGTGTTGAGGGTGAACGTTAATAATTTATTAAACTTTTTTTCGGGTACATTCAGTAAACACGCGAGCGGCTTTTTGTAGCTTTTGTACCGTTGCTCGGATTAAAAATACGAGGGCACTATTGAATCTGCGACATCGGGATTCACTTAAGGGAGGATTTACATTGAATGTTGTAGATATAGATGAAAAGTTAAATTTTTCGACCTTTTATGAGAAATGAAATAAAATAATTTTGTTATTTTATTTCATATCCTCCAATGGACAAGCGAGGGGGTGGGGTCAGCGATGTATCAAGCCAATAAATGTCTTGACCTGCCAACCCTAAGTAACGACGTCATTGGGAATTATGTAACTTTGTAATTAATTATCCCCATTAAATTCCAACGTCATTGATTAACCTCCCCCTATCCTATATATATGGACCTTGGGGAGGGGTATCGACATAGCTTCGCTAAGCAATAATGTGTTGTAGGAGCACCGTGACGCCAAACCCTTAGAAGATGAAGCCAACCCAGCATGAGGTGACAGATAACACTAAAACATGAACCAAAGGGCGGCGTACGAGTGCCATTATTGGGAACTGGTTTTGGGAATGAAGAACATTACCCACCTTCAAGAGTGGGTGTTTCTCTGAAAATTTGAGGCTGGGGGTTTATTCATTTATTCTTTTTAAATTTTTTCCTCTTCCCCTTTGATGAATAATACGAAGAAAGTGAGACAACTGACAAACGATTTGACCCATGATTCATTCATTTTTGCGGGAGGTTATTGTGTGTTATCTTTGTAGGGATCATCTTGATTTAAATTCCAAGAGTTTGTTAAACCCTTAACCCCCTCATGTTATCAAGCTAAGATGGAGGGTGCTGGCCTAACGAACCTATCCCGAAACCTCCACTACTTTGCTAAATTTTCACCACCATAGAACACCGAAGGCATAGCGATACTGACCAACTAAGTTGGGGATAGCGTGTCGACACACGCCGCAGGAGGAGGCTGCAGCACAAAGCCATGGCCATCAACGGAGGGGTCCGCATAGGCCGACCGTGAAGGAGGTGAAACGTGTTGTCGTGCGCCGCTGTTGAACAAAGGAGGTAATAGCACGTCAGTCGCCACAATAGGATGAAGGAGGCCGGCACACCAGCCGGCTACGAGGGATGGTGTTGTGTGCCATCGCGCACCACTGGAGAGGTCGGATGACATGCCTGCCAGCCGTGACGGAACCGGTAGAGTGGATGTGGGGCGTTCCCCTAGCCTCGCGCCCATGAGGCAGCTATGTTGTGGCCTCCAATGGCCACAATAGGATCGGGGGGAGTCGGTTCGACCGACGTCCAGTGGACGGGGTGCGCTCCAGGGGTGCGCCCTTCTGCAAATTCGCGGCACGGAGGACCCACGGTGCCAGGTGGCACCGCGAGGGGTCAACCCCCACGGGTTGACCCGTTGACCTGGCTCTACGCCCTATCATCCCTACCCGTATGTGCCGCTTCCGATTCTTCCCAGCAGCCTGTGCCGCTAGGTGGGTGGCACCGCCGGGTCGGCCCAATGGACCGACCCGCTGTCCAGCGGGCCGAGCTGCGGCCCAGCGGCCTGACCCGTGACCTTGCACGGTCGGGTCGGGCCCAGCGGGCCAAGTTGACTCAGGTTAGTTAGGACCCAAGTCAGACCAGGTCGACCCAGTTTGATCCAGGTCAGACCATGCCGAACATTTTCGGGCCGGTCCAACTGAGACAGACTAGACCCAGACCCAATACCGAACATTTACACTTAAAAGGCCTTATCTCAAGAACCAGACTTCCATTTGATGAACCATCTACGGTGTTGGCATACTTGGAGCAATACGATCATTTTGCCTTACTCTGTGTGAGTTTTGGATAAACTTGGAGTACGCCCAAGTTGGATCGCACCCGAATCCAACCGGGCCCTCGGCACTGAAATGACTATAAAGCAGAGATCAGGCATCAAGTTGACGCCCCTTCTGTTCCATTGAAACCCTTATGAGATGGAAGATCATCAATTTAATTGATTATGAGACTTTTTGCTGGTCTAAATATAACATATGGTATGTGGAGAAGTTCTCCCATGCGTACTACGTACGTAACTCTACGACCAGCAGAGACTTGATGACTGCTGGCCATTTCGACTTGGAGTGACTCGACAGGCCTAGTGGGGAGAGCCTCTGTGTGATGCGGTTGACCCAAGGTGGGCAGTTCCATTGTGTGATGCGGCAGAAGCAAGGTACTCGATAGGAGGAGTACTGTATCAAGCCACGAGGGGGAGCTCCTCTCTATGACGTGACAAAACCATGTTGGGGAGCGCCTATGTGTGATGCAGTAGACCCACCGTACTCAATAGGAGGATTTCATCAACAGTCCAAGGTTAGTGGGAAGCACCTCTATGTGATGTGGGTGGCCCATTGTACTCAATAGAAGAGGATTTCTCCAGCAGTCGAGGTGTTCAACGTTGTGATTGGGAATGTTACTTGTTCCTAAGTCTAGAAAATCTGCGGATGGCTATCAACATTCATAGTGATCCTCTGTGGGTCAGCATCATATACTTGTTTCTCTTAGTTGTATAAGAGGTTTGATCTGAGACTCTAATTGAGTTGTTTCAATTGCTTTATACTTTGTGATTGAGATCATGATTTCTGGTTTTCTTTGTGGAATTCTAAGAGACCTTCGGGGGTCTCGGGGTCCCTACTGAGTATCATTATACTCACCCTTACACGGGTTACACCCGTAACTTTTTGTGTCTTTTGAAGAAAATGAGCAGCTGGGATGAGGCTGGAGGGAGCCAAGACTAGGTAGTACGCAGAGGAGACAGTCAGACGTGGAGTGCTGAGGATTCCATCTATACCTACATTTCAGGTAGGATCCTCAGACGGAGACTCAGTAGTTATTTTCCCTTTTTCAGTTGTATTGTTCCATTCATATTTATTTTTACTCTTCATTAGTACTCATACTTTCAGTTGGTCTTGTATTCTAGCCCCTTTTACTTTAATCTCTCTTTTTTCTACAGATGTTTACTTCACAGTTGCTTCTTGTTGTGTTCTCAGACCGTATGTTTGTATAGGTTTAAAGGAAATGCCTTCCTTTTTTGGGGAATATGCCTTTTGGTGCAAGTCTCCAGCCCCTGGCGTATGGAAGGTGGTCATTGGGTTGTCATGTCATGGGCCCCGAGGGATGGGTCATGAAAAAGTGGTATTAGAGGATTTCGGTTATACCGAAGAACTAGATCTCTGATCTTTTTTGTGTGGAAATAGTATTAAGTGTTATGAGTGTGGTTTTTAGTTTGGGGAATCCAGTGTTGCTATGGCGGCCGACGTATCCATAGTATAGGACCCTAAATTATGATTTCCAACTTAGAGCATGGAAACACCGATTGCGTGTGTTTTTGAAGACTTTTTCTTCTGATTTATTTGGAGTCATCCCACCAGGTATAACTTAATGATCATTTCATTCATGTTTCTTATCAGGATGCCACTGTGTAGACAAACTTCTAGGATTCCTGAGAGATTACACGATGATGACCCACTGAGAAATGAGGCTTCGGTGTAGGGACCTCTTACTATGTTGGCACCTTTGGGAGGTGTACCAGTAGCACCACCACCCATTGGGCAGCAGTTAACACCAGCTGCACTAGAAAATGTTTCACACTGACTCAGCGTGTTGTAAGAGTTCCAGCGGCAGGGGCCTCCGACGTTTCAAGGCGAGACTGATTCCAAGGCATCTGAGAATTGGCTGGATGCTTTGGAACGATTTTTTCACCTAGTTGGGACACCATTTTAATATATGGTGATCCTAGTTATAGATCTTTTCCACTATGTGACCATGAGGATGGTCTGTATGGTAATGAGGCTTCAGTACTTAGAGAATTTCCCGATATGGTACCTTCAAGTAGTGTGTCAGCTATATCATTGACCGTTAGTTAGCAGTTACGACTGTCGGTATCGGTAGAGGACACATGTAGGCTTAGTGCCTTACACAAGTTTTAGCATCAGATACCCCGCAGGTTCTGAGGCGATCCTGACTCACAGGCGGCTAAGGACAGGCTTGAATAGGTGGCTGAGAGTTCCCTATAGCATCTACAGCTTCGGAAGGATGACATTTCGGTAGCTCAGTATTCATCAAGGCATACTGACCATTCCAGGTGATCGATGAATAAGATATGATCATTGATTCATGGCTCAAACTTCCGAGCGATGTGTGCTTAACAAAATCCAAGCCAGCACTTTTCATGTATACATCCCTAATTATGTTAGGGTAATAGAGAAAACCTTTATTGTTGAATGGTTTTTTGTTGAGAGGATATAGCCATTGAATGTTAGCAGTTGGAAAGTAGGAAACTTGCTCAAGTCTTAGTGACTTGGGCGTGTAAAATTTTTCAGGAAGATGATGTGATAGGGATAGACGAATCTGCAGGGCTCCAAATGTGGAAGTAGAGCTAGGAGGGAAGAATAGGGTGGTGTAAATTTCAACATGTTACAACCACCCCCTTTGTGGTCCCCACTAGGCTTAGGGAGTTAGAGGATAGGGGAAGGGAGTATCTACATGCAGTCAAGGAGTGTGACCCAAGGACTCAAGGAATGATTCGAGGTACGGTCGATCTCTACTACCTGCTTCCATATTAATAGACATAGGTACCAATCATTCCTTCCTTTCATGAATAATTTCCAAGACCTAGAGTTTCTGGATAAACCATTGACTTCACCCTCACATCTGGAGATACCTTTAGGAAGAGACTAGATAATCACACTTTTTTCGATGGTGTGATCTGACCCTTGAGGGAAGAGTGTCGGTTAGAACCACTTGGTGGAAATGTTGAGGCCTTACGATTTTAGTTTGGGTATGGACAGAACATCTACAGTTCATTATCAGATTGACTGTATTGGGAAAAAATGTTGTGGATTATCTACAATGTTGGAATAGGGTTTTCCTTGGTCGGTGAAAAAGAAAACCCAGTCAACACATGATAATCTCATGCATAGGAAGGTGATGTCGATCACTCTTGGGTTGTCCATCCTTACCCTTGTGGCAGTGGGAGTTTTGGGTTTTTAGTTCCCAATAAGAGTGTTAGAGTGTGGGGACATCTTTTCAAAATATGTTTCCATGGTTACCTACCGAGGGGATAGGGACTTCTACTGTGGCTTGGTACTACCGAAGATTTGAACAATACTTCTCTAGGGTAGAGGCACCCTTTTTAGATTTGACGAAGTAGAGGGAGCCTTTCCTGTGGATGGAGAAGTGCCAGTAGAGCTTTCAGGATCTGAGACAGTGAATGACAAGCAGAACGATGATACCCATGACCAGGAGTTAGCTGCAGTGGACATTGCACTGATGATGTGGGGGCACTACCTAATGGGTGAATGGTTTACTATTTACTCTGATCACAACACTCTTAGGTGTATCTTCTCATAGAATTACCTAAACCCGATACATCAAAAATGGATAGAGTTCATCTAGGACTATGACCTTGAGAAATTCTATACTCCTAGGAAGGGGAACATGGTGGTAGACGCACTCAGTAGGAGGTATGGTCTACAACTACTCAGTGAGGCGACATAGTAGCTAGTCGTGTTGCAGATACCATTCAGGGATAGAGATATAGGAACATATCTCTAGTCTATGACATTCATTTCCCCACTCCTTCAACGAGTCCGGGAGGTTCCGTAACACCCCAAGATTTTCTAAAAATAAATAGAAATGCATGGTACTTTGTTTTAGGTAGATATTTCTTTGCTATCCTTTAAAACATAACTTTTCCACTTCTGTGTTTTGAATTTCAAGAAACTGTAATCTACAATTGTGTTCAGTATGTTATTTGGAGTCTTTTGGAACCAAATTGTTTTTTGGTGAACAATAACATACCCTTATGAATAGTAATATGAACCTAATGAATTGTATGTTTTATTATTATTTTATTTTATTAATGCTTTAATTTAATAGCATCTAGGTTAATTTTTCATTGTGATATAGAAGTAGTTACAAAATTAGAATTGTTCATTTTTGAATTAAGTATGATTTTATTTAAAAAATAAATTAATAATATTTAGAAAATTCTTTTCAAAAAATGGACTTCATTTTTGAAATCTACATGTTGATCAATGGTTGGGATGAATTTTGTGAATTGTTTTAGAAACAGTTGATTTTTCAGTGAATAGTAGAAAACCCAGTTTTTAGTTTCGGTGTGTTAATGACATCAATAATGATGTAATAATAATTTCATAAATCCGGTAGACTTTTGTATAGTTAAATAAGATGTGAGGTGTCCCAAGTGGGTTATACCATGGCCAAATACCATGGTCAAGCCCATGGTTTTGCAAATATCACCCATGAGGTGTCCCTTGAAAATTATTGAAATAATCCCTCACTTTTCCTACAATTACCAACTCTTACCTTCATTGAATTCATTACCAATTCTATCTCAACGAATATTTGGCCCCATTACCTTCATATTAGTCCTCCAAAGGTTTCCTCAATCCCCCAAGGTCCCAACCTTCAAGTTCTAAGGGTTACTCTACAAGGTAAGAAAATTATCAATTTCTCTCTTTTTCAATTAAAGATCAATTTTATGTGGTATATCTTTCAAGTTTCCAAACCATGTTATTATTTACTTCTTATTCATGATATATTTGGTAATATTATTCATTTTTGGATGGGTGACCCTTGCCCCCTATCTTATAAATGTTTTCTAAAACCCTGTCGCATAGTCGTTGGGCTACCGAATTTTTGTAAAAGATTTCTCACTTATTCTTTTAATTTGAGTTCCTTCCATATTATTTCTTCCGATATCCTTAACCAAGAGTCATGAAATCTCCATAAATCTTGTACATTATGGATTTTATCATGTTTATGGAAAATTACTCATCATTATTCTTCTCCACTCCCACATATTTAAGGAATAAAAACATTGTCCGTTATGTGTCGAATTACAAACATCATGGACGATGTGATTTCAATTTCCATTAATGCTTTCACGTATGGTCATGAAACCATTTATATAGTTGAACCAGGTTATAGTATATGTTTTATTACTCACCCATGGTTCTGGAATTCTTTTTTACTCATGATTTTAATTTATAATATTAAATGAGGTTGTTATTATAAAAAAACCACTAAAATGATCAAAACGAACATCATTAATGTTTTAACTTATGAATCATCATCATATTAAACATCAAAATGATAAATGGTCTAAATAATGGTAATGGAAATATGTAAATACCTCTCTATTCCAATTATGGAATTTCACATCCAATCGACAAGAACATCCACCATGAACCAATCATGGAAATCATGTTAAGAACTCACCCAAAAATAGTGCAAGGAGAAAAATACTAACAATTAAAGGTTGAAATGATGTTATGAAATGATCATATAAGATGTTATAAACATGAAAATTTTTCGTTAAAATAGTAATAACACTCTTTTAACCATTATACAGGAAGTTTAATCAAGTCTGACGTAATGCAAACCCGAGGTAAGGTAATTCTTAACCCGATTTCCATTCTTTGGGTTAACCTTATACTTCTTTTTTTAATGTGTTATTTAAATTATTTGTGTGATGGATTTTATTTATATTGTGTTTTATTATGTTTATATACAGTATATATACATACTCCATCCACTCTATTAAGTCACTCTTCGATTTTATGATATTTATACGGGGATTTTCTTTAAAAATATTCTTTTTAAATTCAGTTTTACGAAATTCCAAAGCAATGTTTAATGGAATTATTCGTGTTTTATGATTACGTTTTTGTTCATGGGAATTATTTATAAAGAAGCGCGGGACCTATATCTACCTACAATTCATTGTGTATGACTAAGTTGGAGGTTGTCCATATGGTTACTCCAAGTGTAACTGTGATTGTTACACAAAGTAAGGTAGCCGTGAGGGTTACAAATTTTAAGGTAGCCAATAATGGTTACAAGATTATGTAATTAATGCCCTATGATACCTTTATGATTATATTTATTTTCTCATGTTTGTTTGGATCTTGTGTAAATCTCATGTTACACTAAGTTAGTATATATGAGTTATAATCATGTGTTTTGAAAAAAAAATCATATGTTATGAGTATTCATGGACTAATGTGCTCTTTCCTTCATTTTCATCCCTTACTGAGCTTTCGTGCTCATCCCGAGTTTTTAAATTATTTTCACAGGTTAATGGATGTGTAATACAAGGAAGGAATCCATGTTAGATGTTGAATAATTGACAAGGAGTATTATTTATGTTTTAATGTATTATATATTAAAAAAATGGAAACTATTTTTATGGAATCCACTCTATAATAATGTGTAATATTATGAATATATTGTACTAATTCTCTAAATATATAAACTTGAAAAGATCTTAAATGTAAAAGGAAGTGTTTTTTTGACTAAATTGAATATTATTTATGTAATAAGTTTGGGTCCTTATAGGCAATGCTAGGGGACACTGACTGCGAGACTTGACCTGCTCAGATATCTTCTTGACAGGCACCTGATGGATGTTCTGATGGTGGGGAGCACATCATCCTCTTTAGAGGATGTAACATAGTACCGGTGGCACTATGGGAGCTGGTGTTGAGGGAGTTCCATACATCCCCTATAGAGGAACATCCATGTGTGGTGAAGATGGACCAGGACCTCCGACGTTAGCACTAGTGGCCAGGGATGAAGAAGACTGTGGCATAGTTTGTTTTACGATGTCTTGTCAGAAAGTGAAGGCTGAGCATCAAGTTTTAGCAGGCTTAGCTCAGCCACTAGAGGTGCCAGAGTGGAAATGGGATGAGATCTCCATGGACTTTGTGACAGGGCTTCCATGTACATCCAGGGGACATGAGTCCATTTGGGTGATCGTTGACCGACACAGAAAGTCTACCCACTACCTACCTACTTGAGAGCAGGAATCAGTAGAGGGTTTGGGATACCTCTACATGCAGAAGATTTTTCAACTTCATGGGGTGACATAGACAATTGTCTCTGACTGTGATGCGCGTTTCATATCCTAGTTGTGGAAGGGATTGCAGGAGCCGTTCGAGGCTCATCTACATTTGAGTAGTGCCTTTCAACCTCAAACAGATGGTCAGATGGAGCGGACCGTCCATATGATGGAGAACACGCTTTGTGCATGCGTCCTAGACTTCATCTATAGTTGGGAGGATCACTTAACCTTGGTGGAGTTTTCATACAACAATAGTTATCACTCCACCATCGATAAGGCACCATTTCAGGCCTTCTATGGTCGACCTTATAGATCAACTCTAAGCTGTACAGACCCAGGGGAGTCAGCACTTAAGGGTCCTGAGTTGGTACGAGCTACCACTGAGAAGGTGCAGACCATCCAAGAGAAGATGAAGACTACACAGAGCAGACAAAAGTCTTATGCTGATATGATATGGAGACCTCTGGATTTCCATGAGGGGGACCGCATTTTCTTGCGAGTCTCTCCTTGACAGGGACTACATAGATTTGGATGAGGTGAAAAGTTATCACTGAGGTTTATCGAGCCATTTCTGATACTTCAGAGGATATGTGTGGTGGCATACCACTTGGCACATCCACCGCACTTGGATTAGGTTCATGAAGTCTTCCACATATCCCAGCTAAGGAGATAAGTGCACGACCCATCCCATGAAATCGACCATGGCGAGCTACAGTAACATGATGGGGTGACTTTTATAGAGGTTCTAGTAGTGATTGAGGATATATAGGAGTGCGTCCTTCGTGGGTGATCAATACCTCTGGTGCGCCTTCACTGGTAGCACAGGAACCTCCAAAAGAGCACATGGTAGCGGGAGGCTTAAATTCGATCTTAGTACCTCCTTTTGTTTCTTTATATTGTGTTTTTGATTTTGGGGATGAAAAACCCTAAGGTGGGGAGAATTTAATGTCCCAGAATTTATGTATATTTTTTTTTACTTATATAAAATTATTTCGAGACCACTAAATCTGACGGAGTGTGACTTTGAGGCTGAGAGTTCCCATAATGACCTGCCGATGTTTTGTTAAAATTTAAATAGCGTGAGTAAGTATTTTTATTGAAAAATTGGAATAACTCTTAAGTAGTTTCCCATATCATAAATATGAGGGTACAGTTGTACTCAGGATGGTAGGTTTACCCTAGGCGCAACTTTTGTTTAGTCGGCGCTTGCCTCCAATAAGAAAACCCAAAAATGACATAATCATAAATAAAATTATTAAATAAAATTATATTATTTTTCGAATTTTATTAAATCACGATCAGTGACTCGGATTGAATATCTGAGACCACTACTAAACTCATGAGGGTATGATTTCCTTAGGCTGATACTAACATTGGTCGACGCTGACCACCAGTGAATGTTAGTTTTTGTCCGTAAATAAAATAATTAAGTGGAAATTATTTTATTGTAAAATCCATAACATTTAAATGGTATCTTGTATTGAAAATCTGAGAGTACCGTTGGGTTTTTTGGGGTGTTTTATCCTTATATGGAGCCTAAACGCGACTAGAGCGGGTCGATGTTGAATGTTAATAATTTGTTGAACTTTTTTTCAGGTAGGTTCAGAAAACGCGCAGGCGAAATTTTCTAAATTTTGAACCATTTCTCGGATTAAAAATCTGAGGGCACCATTGAATCCACAACATCAAGATTCTCTTAAGGAAGGCCTTACTTTGAACATATTAGGTCCGGAGAAAAAGTTAATTTTTGCGACTTTTTAAAAGAAATGAAATAAAATAATTTTTTCATTTCATATCCTCTAGTGGACAAGCTAAGGGGTGGGGCCAGTTATGTGTCAAGCCAGTAAATGGCTTGACCATCCAACCATAAGTAACAAAATTGTTGGGGAATTAAGAGGCTTACTAATTAATGAGCCCCATTAAATTCCAACATCGTTACTTAACCTCCCCCTCTCCTGTATATATGGAGCTTGGGGAGGGGTATTAGCACAGCTTCTCTAAACAACGAAGTGCTGAAGGAGTGTCGTGAAATCGGACCCAAAAAAAGAGAATCTGAGCCAGTGGGAGGTGACGTATGACACCGAACCATGAACTGAAGGGTGAAGTACGAGTGGCATCATTGGGAACTGGTTTTGGGAATGAAGAACACAACCCACCTTCAAGCGCATGCCTTTTCTCTGATGATTCGATTATGGGGGTTTATTCATTTATGATTTTGAAATGTTTTCCTCTTCCCCATTCATGAATTATAAGAAGAATGTGGGTTAACCAACTAATGGGTTAACCCAGGATTTATTCGTTTTTTAGGGAGGTTATTGTGCGGTATCCTTGGGGGGATTATCTTGATTTAAATTCCAAGAGTTTGTTAAACCCTTATCACCCCTAATGTTTTTGAGGTAATGTGGAGGCCGTGGGCCTAACAAACCCGGCCCGAACCCTCTACTACATTGCTATTTTTTCACCTTCATGGAACACTGATGGCATGGCGATACTGACCGACTACATTGGGGATAACGTGTTGACACACACCATAGGAGGAGGTTGCGGAATAAAGATATGGCGGTCATCTATGTTGCTAGCTCCGGTCGGCCACGGTGGAGGTGCATCGCACTTTCAAGTGCCACCGATAAACAAATCAGATGGGGGCTCTTTAGTTGTGGAAACATGAGGAAGGAAGCTGGCACACCGGCTGGAAGCGGCGGGCGGTGCGGTGCTCTATTGCGCACCGCTGTAGAGGTCGGTCGGCATGCTGGCCAGCCGCGACGGAACTGGTATAGCGGAGGTGGGGCACGCCCCCGACAGCGTGCCCACACAGCAGTAAGGCCGCGACCAGTGGATGGGGCGTGGTCCAGTGGCGCACCCGGCGGAAAAGTGATGTCTCGTTCTCCAAAACACGGAGGACATGTGGCACCACATGGTGCCTTGTTGGGTCTACCCCCATAGGTTGACCCGCTGAAGTGGATATGCACTACATCAGCACTACTCAGATGTGCCGCCTCTTGGTATCACTTGTGGTATGTGCCACTAGGCAGATGGCACCGCTGGGTCGGCCCAGTCGACCAACCCATCGGCCAGCGGACCGACCTATGGCCTAGCCGGGTCTAGTGAGGCCCAGCTGGATGGGTTGACACAGGTCGGGTTGGACCCCAGTCGGGCCAAGACAACCCAGGTCAATCTGGGTTGGCCCATGTCGAACCAAGTTGTCCTAGTCCGACTGAGGCGGGCCAGACCCGGACCCAGTATCGACCAGTTACACCTAAAAGGCCTTATCTCAAGAATCGAACATCCATTTGAAAAACTGTTTGCGGCATTAAGATACATGGAGAGATACAGTCCTTTTGACTTTCTCTATGGCAGTTTTGGAGAATCATTGAGTACAACTGGTTTGGATCACACCTGAATCTAACCGGGCCCTCGGCACGGAAATGCCAATAAAGCAATGACTGGGAATCTGGTTAACATGCCATATTTTGTGTTAGAACCCATATGACATTGATTATCATCGAGTTACTTCTTTTTGAGACTTCTTGCTAGGTGAAATATGACCTATGGCTTGGGGATCAGTTCTCCCATGCGCCCTATGCACGGAACCCTGTGACTGGCAGATACTTGACGACTGATTTCTCTTTTAACTTGGAGTGACTCGACAAGCCCAGTGGGGAGTGCCTCTCTATGAAGTGGCATACCCACAGTGGGGATCACCTCTGTGTGACATGGATGACCCATGGTACTCGACAGGAGGAGTACCTCAGCAGGCAGTGAGGGGGATCACCTCTGTGTGATGCAGCATACCCATGATGAAGAGCACCTCTGTGTGATGCGGCAGACCCACGATACTCGATATGAGAAGTACCTAAGCAGTCCAAGGTTAGTGGGAATTGAATATGTGTTACATGGCGGGCCCACTGTACTTGATAGAGGAGGGTTTCTCCCACAACAGAGGTGTTTGGCGTTGTGATTGGGAATGTTACATGTTCCTAGGCCTAGAGGATCTGTGGCTAGCTATCAGTATTCATAGAAATCCTATGTGGGTTAGCATCATAAACCTGTTTCTATGATTTTTATACCCAGTTTGAGCTGAGAATCTAATTGAGCTATGTCTATTTCTTTGTGCTTTGTGATTGAGATCTTTCTTTTTGGTTTTCCTTGTGGAATTCTGAGAGACCTTCGGGGGTCTTGGGGTCCTTACTAAATATCGTTACACTCACCCCTGCACGGGCTATGCCCGCACCATATTGTGTTTTGTGCAGAAAACGAGCAGCTGGGTTGAGTCTTGAGGGAGCCAGGACTAGGCGGTATTCGGAGGAGACAAGCAGACATGGAGTGATGAGGAGGCGATCTGTACATACCTTTCAGGTAAGATCCTTGGAGTAGGACTCAGAAGCTATTTTCAATTTTTCAATTGTGTTGTAACTTTCAATTGTATTTTTACTCTTCAATTGTACTCGTACATTCAGTTGGGCTTGTACTCTAGCCCCTTTTACTTTCAACACTCCTTTTTCTACAATAGTTTACTTCAAAGTTTCATCTTATTGTTTTCGGGGACCATATGTTTATTCAGATTTAAAGGCAATGGCTTCCCATTTTAGGGAATACGTCTATTGGTTCTAGTTCCCAACCCCTGACTTAAGGAAGGCTGGCTTGGGGTAGTCATGGAATGGAACCCGGGGGATGCGTCATGACAAGGTGTGCAACAAGGCCTATTAACATGTACCGTGTTAAACAAAGTTAGTCCTGACACACTCCATTAGAGTTGTGACCCCTAGGTACTTCTATTACATAACCACGTACACTTATAGTATCCATACAAAGACTTATTTAATTGAAATACCACATTATTTATAAATAGAATAATTTTTGGATGTTTCTATATTCATATTCTTATACCTAAGGTTGTCATTAATGTTTTATAATCTTAATCCCAAAAATAACTATACATGTCATGTTATATGAACTATAGCAACCATGCCCTTTATTTTGAATTAATACTTACTTTATCACCTAGGGACATACATTAGATATGGGTGATATATAAATACTATTAATGAAAGAAGAATGACATAAGAGAATTTTATTTACAAAATAGCCATTTCAATGGGGAATAAAATGGATATGAGCAATAAGGTATGATATATTCTAATAGTTATTACATGGGTAATGTGTAAACAACATAAAACACTACATCATAAATATAGGTCAAGAATAACTAAACAGTTCTTGATAAACAATGTTCATGACTAATTACCAAAAAAATCATGATGGAAAAGTTCCTAAAAGGAATCAGGTTCACTCCATGTCCCAACATGATGACTCATGAGACATAAAATTACCCAATTCATTAAATCTCTATATAATTTTAGGTTCACCCATCACATTTATTTCATTATCATACATAAATGTGCTATTTAGATCATAAAAAATGGATTAATTCATCATCATATTTATTAAATGACGACTGACTGTGGAATAAATTCATGTATGTACCAAATCAAATAGGTATGTCTGTATAAATGAGAAAATCCTTATTAGAAAATGGGTATGGTATTATCTACACTGTCGTTTTTTCATGGAAAAATCACAGTGAAATATCTGCAGCATGACAGTGTCAGTTGAAAATTAATAAATTTGGTTGATGAGAGTAAAAGGGTAGAATCATTATTTTTAAATAAAATGGGATGTAATAGGGTGGTATAAATAAATATCTAAATATAATTAATTTGACATATGAGGAAAAAGGTAATAATGAAGTATGCATAAAGAAGAGAATGTGAGGATCCCTTACTTGAGTGTGTGACTCCAAATCCTTTGGAGGATTATCTTGAGAGAATGAGGGAACCTTGGGAGGAATATAAATAGTGGAGGTAATAGTAAGGACGTGATTTAAGGAGTTTGATTAAAGCTTTTTGTGTTATTGGGTGGGTTTATATAGGTAACGAGTGAGGATTTCTTTATTATTTCTCAAAAATAGGTTTTGGACTCTATATAATAAAATAATGAGAACCAAAAAAATAAAATGGGTTTTTCTAATTTTTTCAAAAGAATGTGACTAGTTTTAATTATTTTATAAGGACATGGGAATAAATTAATAATAATATATTCTTTCTTATGTGGAGGTGAGTCATGCTCTTAAGGAAACTCTTTTATAACCTTAAAATTTATTAATGGTTTTGGATGATTCATAATGGATTTTTAAAATTTATCATATAGATAAAAAATCCCATTATTTTAAAGAGAAAACATATATTTCATTTTGGATACCCTTTATAGTATTTATTACAACGAATTTGTATCACTATGATGTCATGATACATAATGTATATTTATACGATATTTATTTCTTACCCAAATAATCTATTTTCTCAAAAAATTAGGAAAAATTCCCTGATGGATAATTTCATCATTCTTATTCCAAAAATAAAAATCAATTTATCCAGATAGTTTTCTAAATATTTGAACAATTAGTTTAATAATAAAATTTATATTTATGACGAAACGACAGGTTTTTTGAAAATAAATGTTTTCAAACCCTTATAAAAATTAACATTCAATTCATAAAAATCATATGTTCAATTATATTTAATAATAATTACTTAATAATAATGTTTTATTAAAAAATTATTTACTTCAAAAATATATTATTTCCAAAAAAAAGTTCCTTAATTGAATTTGAATATTGCCCAAAAATACGATTTTTGTTTTATTGTATTAAAAATTCATATATAAAGTCACAATAATTGGATGAAAATTTATCAGTTATTCTATAAACATTACATAATAAAATCAAAATTTCCTGATACATATCCATTTAATACACTAGTAAATTCACTAATAGTACGGTGTGTAATCAGGAGACTTTAATGGGGTGGTTTGGCGTATATATTGTGGGCCTTGATCTCAATGAGCTTGAAATTATCCCATTAATAACTTCATTCATGCTAATGTTTTTGAATTTCATCATTAGATTGGAAAAGTTAAATTCTAAAGATGTTATCTCTATAAGAAGCTCTAATAAATGGGCTTCATAAGGTACAATCCTTCTAGATGACTTTATATCTCCCTTTTTCATTGCCAATTTCATTTTTTAAACTCTATATTTATATTATTCATATAGTAACTATTCAAAGACTTTATAATCAACATTAAGGATATATTGAGGGAAATTTTTATATCCTATAGAATAAAAAAATTCAAATTGTTCTTGTTTTTTTATTACCATATTACGTTAAATTATATTTAATAAAAATCGTAAGGGAAATTTTATTTTAAACATTTTGAGTCATTACAAAATAGGTAAAATTTTATTTTCAATAATTCACGAAAAAATATTGATAAACAATATTTTAGAAAAAATATTTGTTTGGATAACATGAATTCTTCTTTTAAATTATTCCTATTTAATTTATTATCATTAGATATCCATAATTTTCATATTTTAGTTTGTGTCATTCATACTCACCAAATGAAGGCTATATTATAACTATTATATTAAATAATAATATTTTCATTATAATTAAAATTTCATCTAAACTTGTGGATTCATAAAATACATGATAAACATAGTTTTCATGTAATTTAAGATAAAATTAGTCTTGTGTGTAACTTACGATAAACTAAGTGTGGCGTGTAATACAAGATATTCTAGAGATTGAATTTAATTCTTTTTAAATATATACTATTGTTTGGGGGAGTCATATTTCATATAATATTGGTGTTACATGTAATAAACACTAGAAATTACTTTTTTTTATTTTATAATTTAACGGTATTACCTGAATTGTAATTATGACTGATTTAGGTATATGTAAATGTTTTGGTAAAAATGGATTTCTCTAAAAACTTTTTTAATTGAATTTTCTATTACTATAGAAAATTATTTTCTAAAACTTATAGAAGTTTAATCATGAAAAATTGATTTCTTATATGGTATAATGATTTTCACATGCAAAAAATAGCTTAATAAAATTTTTCTCATTATAAATTTTAACTAGAATTACAATTTGGTTACCAAGAAAAATAAAAAATTGGTTAATTTGGGGAAATAATAATGTGATAAGGCTTCAAATTAATTCCAAAACGTGAAATTATTTCATTTTATGAACATATTTTATCCATAATAATCTATAAATCAAAAATATTACTTTTATTCTTTTTATAATAGATTTTTACCTCTATAATATTTTTTTTAATGAAAAAAATGACAATTTTCACACTCATCCATTTACATATATTTTATATGTTCACAAAGTATTAAGAATAATTTATGAATAAATATTACTGTTAATTTGGAGAATATTTAAAAAAAAATAATAGTAATTTATTTTTAGTAGTTAGTGATTGAATTTTTTGTTAAATTATTATACACTATTAACAAAGTGTTTGTGCAATGCCATAGAAGATTTACAAAAATGTATATAAAAGCATGAAAAGTTATTATTTTAGATTATTTTTGGTGTCACGCGTTTTATAATGTTAATAAAAATGTAAAATTATTTGTTAAATGGTTTATATTATTATATTTTATGTCTCATAATGTTCTTAATGTTGATATATGTGAGTAGTTCATAAAATTAATGTAATGATATTTTAGGTTTTATAAAAATTTAGTAAATGATTAAAAAATAATAAAAATAATGAAATAAGAAATGTATAAAGATAAAATTTCATAAATGTCATTAATTTGGACATTTCTAATCCATTTATTATCAAATAAGAAAATTTATAACATAATAATATTGAAAATATTGTTATCTTGAATAAAGATAAAAATAGTTAATAGAGGGGGTGATTACATATGATACAGTCTAAATTATATCTAAAGCTATAAAAATATGAATGGATGATTATATTATGGGAATATACTCATTATATTTGAATACATGAAATTTTGGAACCATTTTATGTTAGTTTGACACATATTATATAATAGTTTTTAATGTATTTCAAAATGTTCCCCTCCCCTCACTTATAAAAGGACACCCAATATCCTATCATATAAACACATAAATAGGATTATTCTTCTAAAAATACCTAAAAATTAACTCCATATAACCCCTATACATGTTACCTAGTTATTTATTTGGAAGAATACTATCCTTATGGGTTTGATGTTGTAAATAAATATAGTGTTTTTTAAAGAAGAGGTGTATTTTTTAAATAAGTGTTTTCATTTTCTTTTGTTATTATAACCCCTTAAAAATACTTTTGACCATTGTGATATAATATGAAATGTATGTACCATATAATGATATTTTATTATATAAATTATTTAACCATAATCAATCTTTCTATTCCATAAAATGGTAATTGAAACAATCATTTGTGTGTATAGAGGACTTCCACCTTATGAACCAATGTAATTTTTTTCCATCACCACCTCTCTTGGATAGTTATAATAGAGTATATGTTGTGTTTATATATATATATATATATATATATATTATATTAATGAAAAAATATTATTATATCATGATAATATATCATTTATTTTTCAATGTTTTTTTCCAATAACAAAATAAAATTCCAATCTTGCATATGTGTGGATTAACACATCCATAAAGTGATGTGATTCATTTCTCATCCTAGAATCAAATGGATGGTATATATATATTTATTTTAAAATATAATATAATTTCTATGATATAATCATATTTCTATAAATATAATTTCATACTTAAAATGTTTCTCTCATTTTTGTGGACAAATGGAGACGTAACTCATGTGTATGTATGGATTACGTTCTCCATGATTATAACATAATTCATTTTTTATAATCATAATTAATGGTTGGTATTAAAATTATAAATAATATATCAAATATATAATTATTTCATTTTTTAGGTGATATAATAAATTCCAATTTGTCCATGGTCAACACAGCTATGTAATTTGAAATTACAAATTGAATGTCCCAAACAATAATGGTCATGGACTTATCTAGTTATTCAATTAAATATATGATTGAAATAAAAGATAATAATGGTTTAATTATAAATTAATAATCCTGGAAAATGTTTTTGAATAGTTAAATAATTTATATAGGTCTATTATATATGAGATAAAGTGCACACATGGCTAGTCTGGACTCGATGTAAGGGATTTCATTTAAACTTACCATTCTCAAGGAATGTGTTTATGAAATATATTATTTTTAACTATATGGTGTATATGTATCCATTTTACACTGTATACCTTGAATACTTCCTAAAATGTTATTTTATGTTATAATTCATGTTGCATCATCCAATGGGTTTTGATTAAAATGTTAGAAAAGAAATAATAAATTGTTTATTAATTTCCCTTTAGTGAGGAATATCTTAATGTTATACCAAATCTTTTATTTTATACATTGTACATAGTCACCTTATACCACATATAATAGGACTAATTCACAATTCCTAGTATTTTATGTTTTAGTTCACGTCAGTTTATCCATGAAGTTTTGATATGAATGTTACCAAGGAGATCAGGGAATTATTCTGAATTTCCATTAATTTAGGAAATTTTAAATGTTAAACATAGATTCTTCATTTATATTAAGTATATTGTTATATTTTTGTTGTAATATCATGAATCCAAAAATGATCATGTTATTTTATTTTACAATTAATTTTAGATTATCTAATGTGATTTGATTTGAATGTTTGTACTACGGTAATGGATTTCTTACCTCTACTTTTTTATATTGGGTAATATTACCATTTAATTATATATGTTTTGAAAAAAAATTATAATATCTTATTAAAATTTTATTTTTAATTTCCACTTGTTTTGTGTAGATTTACATTTTTGACAGATTGTTGATCCATTGATTACTTCTCAATTCAAGGACATGATCTTTGAAATGGTTATTAATTTCAAATGGTCATTATTTTTAACATATAATATCATGAGTGTCTTAGGTATTAGGATATATAAATTTTCATTTTATTTAATTCTTTAATGGGTTTATGATTCAAATGTTACCAATTTGGTAAGGGGTATATATTTCAATATTGTTTTAATCAGGCTTATTTACACTTGATTATCCATTGAAGAAATTACATGATCCATTTAAGATAAACCTATTCAATTTTTAGTATCTTATTTTTCTATTAAAATATTTCTATATGTTAGACTCAAAATTGTTCAATAAATGTATTCATTAAAAGGTGACCTTATTTCCCATCTTTTAATCAGAAATCCTATTTCGTTCATATACATTTTTTCTAAAAAGTTTTCATGAATTTTTTTGACAATTAATAAATGATTCTTAAATTTCATACCCATTATTTAATTTTAATAAAATGGGTTCAAATGAATATTCTATGATTTTTTTTCAAAAAATTATTTTTAAATAATGTTTTCAAAATAATATTTATTTTAATGATTATAGCTTGATTGGAATTTCCAATCATCACAACAACTATATACATTAACGCTTACCTTACATGTATTTGAGGTCTTTTTTAGGTAATTTTCTCAATAATAATCATGGAATGTTTAGTTTTTAAAAGTTATTTTTATGTGTATGTGTTATTTACCTTAAGAATTTTTTATGTACAATTTTATTATATTTATATTCATCAATGAGAAGAGCCTTTCATTTTACATATGATCAACTGGGGATATGATATAATGAAACAATCCATAATATTTCCATATATGGATTATTATTATTTTAAATATATTTTCATGGAACAAATTTTACTTACATGAGTTAATCAGGCTAGAAAATAACCATGTTTTTATAATGTTGAATATGGAAATATTTCATGTGTTATTTTTCTGTTTTGTTTATTGGATGTTGATGATGATGACGAATGATCTGGATATTGTTCATGAATATGGGTGAGCAAGATATATCTCACTAATTCAATGGGACAATGGATCAAGTAAAATAGTTATATGATTAACCTATGAGATTATTGGAATTTATAGTTAGGTTATTCCATTTTTAATATTTGATGTAATAGTTATTTGAAAATGATGTTACAAATTACCGAAATTATTTATTCATACACGAGTCCAGTTCAAATGGATACTCATTTAGGAAATTGTTCATATGGGTAATGATTATTGAATTATATGAATCATTAATTATGTAAAAAAATTTAGGCTAGGTTTCATGATTTATGTTATAGGTTTAAATGTTTGTAAATTATGTTATTTTATTTTCTTGTACCTTTATTATGTCAAAAATATCTTATTATCACTAATGAAATTTAATTGCTAATTCTTATTTTTTCCTAATTGTGTGTTTGGGCTCACAAATCTTTATGTTTTATATTTCCATATCATATGATGATTGATGTTAAATTATTTTTTTATATAATGTATTAATGTGTAAAAAATATTAAGGGATATATAAAACACAAAAATTGGTATATAAATGGCTAGGTATATTAGAGAAAATGTTCACATAATGATAGCTGTATTTTTTTGAAATATTTTTTCCTTATTAGATAAAACTAAAATAATAAATAATCCATGGTAATGGATCTAATATTTAATTTTTATCTATATTTTTTTGGGATTAAGGAACTAGGATCACATATGTCATTAGAAAATCTAGAAACGTAAAGATATATATTTCTAGTACTGTGTCCTAGGATGAACGGTTTTGGGATGTTATACATTCATTCTGTAAACATTGAACTAAAACAAAAATTTAATATTTTATTAATATAGAATACTAAAATAAATGTTTTACATTAATAATTTTTTAGAAAGAAACTTGAAACATCATTATCAAATTTTCATGGGAAATAGAAACATTAATTATTAAAAATACATTGAATGTTGAATATTTATCCTCATCCTTTGCATTGAAGATTAGAAAAATAGTTATAAATATATGAAAAAATTTATTATAAAGGTAAATAATTTAATTCATGAATTGTAATTATTCATGGAAATTTATATATAGTACTGAAAATGAATATTATAATTTTTATGTGATCTTTAAAGATACATATCACTCTTGGAAATGCATAAACAATTATTTAAAAAATTATTTTAAATCTATAATACACTTTTTAAAAATGGATAATGTATTTTAAATTATATATTCCACATGAATAATAAATATTTAACAAGTATATATAAACAAGGAATGCTAAAGAAGTAAAATATAATCATTCATTTTAAAAGGAATTATTTTAATTTATATTTATTTAATTTTTTTCATATATACATTATTAAATTGAATTAATCATCGTGTTTTTATAAATTAAAATTTGATAAAAGTTGATAAATTTATTGTTAATTGGTCAAAAATATGAGTCAAATTATTTAATACATTAAAATGTACTTTTCCAAAAACAAATCTTTTTATGTCATACATTTTTTCCGAAAAATGAATATTATTTTTTCATTAGTGATGATAATAAAATTAATTATTTTTTAGTTATAAAAATATATATTAACACTAATGTAGTGATTATGTATTATTTTGAGGTAAAAAAAATAACGATCAAATTTATATTTATTTATAAAAAATATTTTTCATAGAAAATATATTTTAATTAAAAGAATTATTTATTATATTAATTATTTTAATATAATTAAATATTGATTGAATTTTAAATTTACACATATAATTTAGCTAATAGGGTCTATATTTATTATTTTTTGAAATTAGCTATTGCGGTAAAAAATTAAATTTTGAGAATTCATCTAAAAATGGATTAAATGAAAATACGTGAATTTTTAATAGTTAATTTCATATTTAGACATTCTATAATTCAGTTTCTAGTTTTGGGAGTAAATACGACAATTCAAAAATGTATTCCCATACCGAACTCATTTAACATCCTTGTGATTCTTGGTTTTACATTCAATTAACTCATCTTTACAAGGTAATGTCAATCATTTTCACCTATAAAAGCATCTCTCATTTTCCTATAGAAACATTATAACAAAAAAATTCTATCTTGAAAACATTCCCATATTACAACTTAATATGATTTTGTACATGTTTGTTAGATTTTGGACGAAATAAGGAGGCTTAAATCCTTCACGTTGAAGGAAACCATATAGTGAATGAGGAAATTCTTAAATGTGTTTGCCTAATTAATATATATATATATATATATTTCAATTAAAATCTCTATAAAAAGAGAATATTTTTAAATTGGAAATTAATGTTCAATATTGCATATGACAAACAGAAATAATTTTTGAAGATAATATGAAACCCTAATAAATTACGATATTTTAATTTTTAAATAAATATAATCTCTTTGATAGATTGTAATGCAAGAAACAACATGTTTGAATGAAACATAATACTCTATTAAAATATAATCATTTAAGAATTACGATTAAAACCATACTATTATGATCACGGTAAAGAGTATTAGTTAATATATTATGAAAATAATATGGTATAATCTTGAATAAAATAAATTCAATGGTTATTTATTGATTTTTAATAAAAAAATCATTTAAAATAAAAGGAAATTTTTCTCGGAACAAATTATTATTTGAAAAGGTGTTCCATACATACTTTTCACCAATAATTTAAAAATTACTTGAAAAAAAATTATAAAAAAATTATTTGAAGAAAACTAAACTCATTTTTAGGTAATTATATCAAAATTATCTTAGGGTCAATTATTCTTTTCATTTTTATTAATGTTATGATTCTCTATGAATAGTGGAAAATACTGTATTTAAATTGAAATATTCTATTATGGTCAAATTATTTATCATGATAAATTATATTTTTAATATGTTTTGTTGTAAAATTAAATAAATTATATATCTATTAATCTAGTTTAGGTAGTTGGAATAATTTTCATACTAAATTATATATCTATTAATTATTCATTTTAGGTTCATTTTTTATGGGTATTGCGATTCAAATGTTTCCATAGTGGTAAAAGTTTGAATCATAATCTCATCATTATTCAGAATTGTTTTTGTTTACATTTTACCTTGTGAAAATATTTAAAATTATGTAACAAAATATATATTTATTATTAAAAACTATTAATTACTAGTATATTTCATTTAATAGTACCCTTATACCACTCTTTGGTGCATTATATGAATGAAATAATATTTTTATGTAAATACCACTTTGTTTCTCACTTCAGTTTCAAATCCTTTTCCTTAGAAAACCATGTTTTATAAAAATATTTCTAAAAATATTTTTATCCTTTTAAAAATTATTTCATAATTAAATATTTATACATTTTTTCGTTAAATATATTTTTTTAAAGGAATTTTCATGTCATTTTCAAATGAATACATTTTTGGTTTTACCGAAAATGTTAAAGGAATAATTGTTTTATTGTGTATGAAATTAATGGAATTTTAAACCATCATGGAAAAAAATGTTTTAATTGTTTTTTTAAAGTATTATAATGGTTATTTTCAATGAAAATTATTTTCAAAAAGTATTGGGAGTATTGTTTTTTAAATGGTTATTTCCAATGTGCAAAGGTTAGTTCAATCAAAAATTGTTTTTAGGATATTTTCATGGAAGTTATCTTCAAAAACTACTTAAACCATATATTTTACATGTAATACACAGATGATATGTTGTATTGATAGCATCAATATTATTTCACTAGATGGTTTGAGGTCATTTTGATTGGGGATGTAATATTATATTACAACAAAGTATTTTACTTTGGATGGTTTGTGATTATATTTATTAATGTGTGTATGTATTGAAATTTCATATATAGGTTTTTCAATAAAAATATTTTTGTTGACTATGGTTACCCACTCTAATATTTTGAATTCATTGGACTTATTATGGAATGGGTGGGGTCCAGTGTGGCCCCTCGATGAACCAATAAGTTTCATGAGACTAACTAGATTGGTCTTTGTATTTGGAATTTCCAATTTATATTGAAGTCCTAGAAGAAGGAATCAAATTTATATTTATATATCCTCATGGATTGATCAACTATTAAACCAAAAGTATGCTCGATCACTATATGAAATTAAACTTACCTCCCCATATTCCAAAGGATCATTACTAAAAGTTAGGATCTGATTATAGTACGACGGGGAGGTTATACCCTCATGATTAGAGTATCATAACAATGCAATATATAAAGAATCAATAAAAAATAGGAAAAATTGTAATAGAAAATTGAAAATAATTGTAAAAAATATAAAAACTATAGGACCGTGGAACACCCTGAGAGGGGAGGGGTGAATCAGGGTGTCAAATTTTTCTTTTAACAACAAGGATCTTGTTCCCACATTGGAAGGAACTAGTTAAACCTGTAAGATCAATATGATCAGCAATGAAACATTCACTTGCAAAGAGATGACACAACAATTTGTACTTGGTTCGCCGCTAAGGGCTATGTCCAAGGAGCATACACCGACATGTTTTCGGTCATAGAAAATTCCACTAATCGTCACTAGTTTTGGATTACAAAGGTTCAAGAACAATCACTATATCCCAGGCTCACTGCCTTTACAAACGTTTAGGGATAGCTTACTGCGTCCCTTGGGTCACTCCCTTTGACTCCCCCTGGCTCACTGCCTTTGGTGAAGTCCCACTCAGTTTATATATGTGAAGGTCTCTTCATCATTGCAAAAGAATGCATCCTCTGTTGAATGTAGATGCTCTGTTGAAATCCAAATTTCACTGGTATACTAATCCCACTGTGCACTGAAGGTATCACGAAATCTTACAGTTTTTTTGCAGCTCCAAAATGACCGCCGTACAACAACCTCACCTGGCGCGCTTCTCCAAGACCAGCACGCAAGTTTCAATAACGGCGCATAAGTCACTTGCGCGGTACAAAAACATCATGCAGGTGACACCAACACACTTGCGTGACACTATCTCCTTCAACTCCAAACTTGCGTGACTCTGTACCTTTTACTCCCAAACCGCCTCGGTCGCGCAGCCAACAACAGGCGCGCAAGTCCCTCCTCGTCGCGCAGGTCACTTGCGCGACCACAACAATACTTGGGCAACCCTTATCCCTTTTCCATTTTTCCATGTTCTGATCTTGAAAAACATATGGCGTGCAAGTTTCCTCGCCTTCAAGTACAAGGCGCTCAAGTCTTTTTTCCAAAAACACTTTTCTCCATTTGTCGATTTTCAGGCCCAAAAATTTGGAAAATACTGGGAAATGGAACCACCTTCAATATTGTTGTCTGCTTGAATTGTATGATCACTTTGCTGGTACTCATTCTGTACATCCACTGAGGATTGACTACAAACACAAACCATACTCCAATTCCTTCATAGAAGACCATGGTTCCAAAAAAAATAACAAAATTTCCATATCCAAATATAAAAGGATTCATGAATGTCTATGTGATGATACTACGTAGAGAAGGAAATAGAAAACATGGAATATCATAACTATACAACAAAAGAAATGGAAGAAAAATCCACAAGGTAATCTTTTCATCTGCATCCTGAGTACTAGGTATGTCCTTTACATGAGAATCCCATGTACTAGCACAAAAACACAAGCATCATCAATTAATACTATACATTAAAACAAGAGGATCTTCTCATGTACCCCATTGAAATTGTGCCTTGAGAGGGGTGTGAGATGTATAATGTAGTCCACAACCAATGGTGTATAACGAATAATATGCTATGTGTAAATAATGTATGAGAGCATGCATCTATAAAAGGTAAAACTATAATTAAATAAAAATAAAATAATAAACTTGTCTCTCATTCCTAAGGGAAACTAGGATGACTATACGTGTTTCGGAATAATCTATATTTTATCTAAACTATGGTCAATCTATATAATTATGATATAATTGGTCATCCTTACTATTTATCAAGAAAGGACCAAGAATAAGAATGTGATTTTTCCTGGAAGATACACCATTCATTTTAATTAATTACTATTTTCCATTTAGTTGAAGAGGAATATCTTATAATCAATTAAATATAATTTTGGTTCCAACCAAGGAAAAAAATATAATGGAATCCTTGTATCTCACTTAGAGAGTAATATTAATACAAATCAGATTTGGTCCATTGATTGTGATTTATAAATAGAATCCAAATAATAATTGATTGGAATAGGTAAAACATACCACATTTTATCCCATACCTAGTATCTCACAAATGGGTCTAAGTATCCCTCAGAGCATAGTGTAACCATCTTTACAATGATTTACTCAATGGGCTTTAACCTATGAACTAGTATTGGTTATGTAGAGGTATGTGACCCAAATGGTGAGTACATTAATTATATTTTATAGAACTATCCTGACGTATTGTGTCTCAACAACCTATGATCCCTTCCATGGTGTCTACTAAAATAAATCTCGAGTCTCGCTCAATGTGTAAAATTTTTATTTAATCATTTTAATTTTATAATAAATAGGGAATTTTTTTTAATAATTCCTTATCAACATCCATGATCAAAGAATGAAGGGGACCATGTACTCAAAATTTCCACATTTCAATTCATGTTAATATAAAGAGGGGATTTGGATCATTTATCACGTCAATTAATAAAAATTATAGTGATTTATTGAGCATGCCCAATCCATAACTCATTAAAAGGATCTTAAAGAGGTCCAATCTCGTAAATATAAAATTTAATTCATTTTCGACACAATTTACATTATTGTGTAATAATAAGAATAAAATTAATGAATCATGGCCTGTTGGTCTACCAAAGGAAGATAACACCATACATGAAAGAGGAATTAAAATTAGGCCAAGAAAACATACATTTTATTCAGAATCATCATTTTTTTCTTTAAAAATAGTTCATAACCACATGGGATATAGTTTGGGAGCTGAGGGTAACATGGTGGCGTCTCTCATTCTCAAATAATCAATTTAAACAACCCATTCACGTTTTTGTAATACATTTCACCTCAATAAGGGGTTCTTTAAAAAAATTAATTAATCAATGTAATTCAAGGGAATAACCCTTATTGAAGGTTAAAACCTATGGTCCATGACTGTCAACATGTGAAAATAGATATATAGGGTTGGATATAGATATGGTGTTAGTTTCTATAAATAATCATCCCATTTATGAGGCATCACATAGTGATATCGGCACACGACAAAACAAAAAACTATATAAATCAATGAGAAATTGATGAAAAATAAACATAACACATACCTTATACTATGGATGAATCAAACATCCAATATCAAGGCTTGATTCAGCGAAGATCGAGAGATATCAATGAAATAGACAAACTCCTAGAAAATAGGGTGAATAAGGTCACTCGAAAATATCACAACAATAGAGTAGATAAATGAAGAAAATAAGAAAGAAGACCCCTAGAAAAACCGAGTGATATCTAATTCACCTAAAGACTCTCCAATAAGAGGGTGGATTCCGGAATTCTTTCCCTTGAAGAAGAGTAGAGGAGGAACTCTCTAGGACACATGGAAAAGGAGGAAAAAATATGGAGAAGGAATTATATGAATGTAATGGAATATTGGAAATTTTCTATTCCATGAAATAGGCACATGGTATAGCTGCACAATTGGCCATACAGTGTACTAATCTTCGTCAAGTTAATTCAGAAGGAGGGAGGTATCATAGTTAATATGAACGATTTGGGAAATTATTCACAAACAATGAATTTCCTATCTATTCAAGATATCCAGTTAGGCCCAGGTCTGTGCATCTTGGTGAACATGGTTTTTCCAAAATACATGACACCATCATCCCTTTTATAATGTCCACTTGGTTTCCTCTAGTGGGTCATACAGTTTTAGGAAAACCATGCACAACAGCTGGCTTCACCAATTTTTTTTGGTTTCAGAGTCCAATGCTCCCAAAACTAGAATAAATACTCAAGGAACATAGGGGACTTAAACCACACCTAAAAGAAACAAATTTAAGTTTTCTAAATCTCATATTTACATTCTATAGCTCGGTTTAAAGACAATTACCAACTGCTAAACATAAAATTCTGGTTTCCTCATACAAATCATCTCATCTAAAGACAAGGGATAATGTAATCACCCACCATAGAATTATCATCCCCGAGAAGTCTTAGGTTAAAAAAATCACCAAACATACACAAGTCAAGAGTACCTTTTAATGGACCATGTTATATTCCAAACATCCAACAAAACCCCAAGTGTCTCTTAAGCGTACATTACAAGTGCCGTTAAAACTCAAGTCCTCACAATTATTCTAAACTAATTCATGGAGACAGAACCAATTCTATCCATTATAATTGGATGTACTATCCCTATTTCATATTAGTTACCATTAGTCCTATGGCACTTCAAACCATATTTTCTTCTATTTAATATATAATTCCATGTCACAGTATCCCAACTATAGGATTTTTCTATTTTATCATGGAATTATCATTTTATAGATGTTGAATATATGATTCTCATATTAAACAAACACTCAACTACCAATTGATGTCTTTTATCCCAGAAACGTCATATCTTCATGAATAATCCTTAGACATCCCACACTACACTCACCCCATATCATGGAAATTCTAAGAGAAGTTCCTCACTGACCGTATATGAAACAAGTGGAAACATATTGTGTCATTATGAGCTAAATATTCTTAAATGGCCTGGCATAGATGGATTTCATAACATAATCTAAAACATGACACTAAATCCCAAGTAAGTTATAATTTATTTAAAAAAACAAACCAAATAATATATCCATATTCCTGTAAAATATAAAAAAATCACTTTTTGATTTTCTGTCTTGGCATATGCATGGGTTTCTACCCAATCCAGTACACTTCGATCGACCGCCTTGAATCATCTCATCCAATCCTGACCAATTTTTTGGGTAACCTTGGTATCATGAACTACAATAAAAGGTGATAATCCAATTTATCTCATATTCTGGAGCTAACATAGGTGACATTGTTAATATGAAGAAAAATCAACATATTAAGAAAACTAACTAATTATAGATGGAATCTATGCGGATGTCATTTCAATAGGACGAATGTGGTAAATGAGTCGATACAATTCATTCCTAATTAGAAAACCAAGTTTTAATCAAGGCTAACCAAGCCATGCTATAAACCAAATTTCTATCTTTAATCTTTTGAAAATATTATTTATCGCAGCATAAGAGAATTGTAGTTTAGTTAAGTAAATAACCGTCTCTATCTTACCTTATGTAGGATGACGTTATCATATAGAACATGATCGACTAAAAAATGACCGCACCAGGAGGAGTAAATTAATTCCAAAAAATGATCCAAGACACTTCCTCTATATTGAGGATTAAGTGATCAGTATGATACCAAACCTAATGTGCCCAAACTCATTTAGAAAGTTTAGCTGAACCTCTCATGCCAAGTTATTGTGAAGATCGTGTATACTCAAGTCAATATATCACTATTAAATGAACAAAATTCCTCACTACCTAGAGCATCATGTGATCTCTCAGGAAAACCAACCAAATGTTATCCCTATCCAATGGTGTTTTAAAAATGTTGTCTACTCAGTGAACCCTCTCATTATAATTCTTCTTTCAAAGCACTAAATCATACCCAACATAAAATCATAATTCGTATTTAATGACAAGATGAACATTTACATGTGGTCATTCTTAGTTTTGTTCCTTCCACATGTAAGGACACACATTACAAATATTGATTGGAAGATCCCCACCTTTAGAGATTTATATCCATTGGATTTACTAAAAATGAAACCCTCTATATGAATGAAGATCCATAGACTACCTAATACAGTTTCTAGATATAGAAAATACAAATCAAGAAGAGATAAAATGAAAAGAGAATGAATTTCAGCTTCATAATAGAACAATTGAATATATTTACTCAAGGAATATACATGACACTATTATTGATTTACTTCCACGTGTTCCATGACATTAGGGACAAGAGACAAAACTAAAGGACCAGTGTGTCACAACACGTACTACTTTTTTTGACGTCATTCCAAGCATCCAGATAGGTATTACATCCTCCAATGAATATTTCACTCAAATTGAGAGATGATCTATGATTGAAAAATAATATCTCAGGGCTTAAATGATTACAACTGAACTCGTAGAGTTTTTTGCACCATTTATGGAAGTCGATGCAAAATTCGGTTGACAACATCTAATACCCAAAATTTTTAGAATAAAAGAATAACAGAAATTATAATATACATAGGGTTATAATACCTATGAATTCTAGTATCTAATAGTCCATAAAAGAAAAATCCAAGATGATAATTATCCCATAAAACCACGAAACATGCTAAAAAACATCCAATACATGTGTCAATAAAGAGGGAAAAATATTCACACAACCCACTAAGTGGTTAGTCGTTCCTATGTATTTCTAAAACACTAAATCTGAGAATTTTTTGATTCTCATGCTTGTAAAAGGGGTCAAAACACCACACGACTTCCCATCCAACATGGGGGTAATTTTGGAAACTAATACTCCTACATGGGACTACGAAACCCAAATAGTCCCATATGATTAAAATGATTAAATTGAATATATAAAGGCTTTATGATTCTAAGGTCACTACATACCTATGCTAGCCCCTTACTAAAATATGTTGTTTCGGCCCTGTATGTGGGTCACACCTAAAAGGTTAATATACTCAAGTAGAAATCATTTTGGTTCCAGAAAAAGAATAAGGGGCCTATAAGTGACTCTCAAGTTCTAATATCAATGAAGATATTCAAGGATACAATGAAACAAACTTTACATGAGTGATAATGCTAAAAAACCACCTTACTGTTTTATTTTTATTGACACAATTATTTCAATTTTATCTTTTAACATTTTTATGCCTTCTATTAAACCCAAAGTACTTTTCAAAATGAAATCATGGTTTAGTAATTTATTTCAATAAATACAAAAGGAAATATAGGAATTTTATATTAAATAACTTTTAAAAATTAATTATTTAATTGACACATCATCATAATTAGGAAAATTACCATGTAAATTTCTTTTAAATAATTTTATTTATCTATAATGGTTTTCAAAATTGGTCTTAGTTAAAGAGAATGTATATTCCAATTTATAGTGGAAATAGGCCTTTTGGTAGTAACTATAGTTTTTATTAACTAAGGCCTCACAAATAATAAATATAAAAATAAAATAGTAGGTCTTTTATTACTTTGAGAGGGGATTGATCAAGTAAACTACCGCCATATACTTATATGTATAACCAAAAAATAGTTGAAAACAATTAAAATTATCATCCCTATATAGCATATGTATCCCCCCACATGGTTAACAACTATGAAAAATAAAAATAAAGGGGACCTGAAAGGGTCCCAAACATTCCAAAAAAGGTGACATATGATTGTCCATCATATTATCCTAGGTTCATAAAAATGAAACCCAAAGCATAAGAAACATATAAATTTAAAACCCGTCAGTGTGTTAATTTGACTAGAATTGTGTACCATGAGAAAAGAACATGGTTTTCTTTAGGCCTAACTCATAATTCTAACATGTCATGACCAACATACTTGAGTCATTCCATGTGATTGGTTTTATAAGAAACAAATTTATTTACAGTCACAATTTAATAGCTTTAATATTTGTAATAGTTTCAATTTATATCATGATTTTATAAAATTATTTGATTATATAGAATCTCATTTACCAATTAATAAAGATGTCATACACTCTATGGATTAAAAATTGGATCCCATTTAATTGCATCCCAAATGTTTTATCCAATGAAACCAATGGATCATGGATGTATCACCTCATAATTAGTTATTTATGTTTTCAAGATCAATCTATGTGGGAAAACCCAATTAAGTTGTTTTATAACACATTAAGATCCAATTGTATACTAAAATTATAACTAGGAATGTAAACATAGAATTCACTAAAATGAAAAATATAAATAAGCATATAGGTTTGGTATATAAAGATATATAATGATAAATTAATCACAGATACATGTTTTATAGACAATCATACTAAATAAATCACACAATATGTCATATAAAGATGAATTCCAATAAAACACCATAAAAAGTATAGAACTAATAATTCTAATAAAATAGCTTACCTAGTTTGAAAAATTAATGCTAATAAACACTCAAGTGACATTAATAATTCTCAAGTAGCCTAACAGTGAAACCTACATTATGACAACCCTAGTTTTTATTACACACATAAACCTAATTTATTAATTAAAATATTCACTGGATACAACATATAAGATAGATATTTATAGTGTATTTGGGGCTTAATAACATTACATAACATTGTAAAACATAGAACACATAAAATATTTATTTAAAACTTCCATTACATGAGCACTACATTCCCTCGTACTTAGTATTGTATGGGATAACATGAGGACATGCATAAGAAAAGTGTGAGCTATAAAGCCCAGTAAGGAAATGCACGTGGAATAACATGAGGAATAAAATACATGTTAGAAAATAGTAATATCAATGATGTGAAAGATAAACATGAAAATAAAGGCATGATAAATCATGATAATCATAACATGGAAATATGACAACAACACTTAACATGGAATTAGCATGAGCCAAGTCTCATTGCACATAGTGCATGAGGAAACCCTTATTGCACATGAAGCATGAGAAAAACCTCATTTCAATTTAATTATCATGACTCAACACCCATTTCACAGGATGTATCATGGTACTATACTTTACCCAATGCATTAGAGAACCATCAGGGTGCACCCTTCTAAAAAAATTTATTTCATCCATAAGTGTGCCACATGGATCATATGACATGGAATAAATCAACATAATAAGTTATTACATGATTAAATAATGTGGATTAAATACATTAAATTAACATTCAATAGGTGTATGTGCATAAAGGATAATACCCTTGATAGATACATGGTTATGGTATTCACTCTACAATAATCTTGGCTTGGAAAAACACGTTGCAATTATGGTAGCATAACGGCCTGCCATAAGGATAAATAAAAATAGTGGATGAGATATAAAAGGGTGTCTCATCATATTTACATAAAATTGACAGGAAGGGGATCATATGGATACATTTCCCAACAAACATAATGTAATTTAGATGCATAATACAAAAATAATTACTTGGATGTGAAAGAGGAGAGAGAAATCTGTCACGAAATTTTGGCATGGTAACGGGTGTACATGGGAGGATTTAATGAGAGATAAAGGGGTATAACATCATCCAAACATACATTGGATGGTATGGAAGAGGTTCTAAACCATACCCCAACTTTTTTAATTGAAAAAAAGGTGCATAACAACATAAATAAAATTAGACAAAAAGGAGAAAGGAAGAAATCCCTTACGTGGAAGTGTGATCCCAAAAGATTGGTAGAGGCTTGATAGAGGCTTATTGGGAGAATGGGGCACCTTGGGAGGATTCTAGAGAGAGGAGGGAAAGTTTTGGTCGAACTCTGAAGGATTTGAGTGATGAGGAAGTGGGGTCTTGGGTGTGTTTATATAGGAAAGGAGAGAGAATTCTTTATTATTTAGGATTGGGTCACCACACATTACACTAATCAAAACAACAAACCAGACCATAGGTCATGCCAATGGTTTTTTCAAAAAAAATAGTTCAAAACAATTTATTATAAGGCCAATGGTAGAACTTATTAAAATAATAGGGTTGCTTATGTGGAGGTGAGTCACACTCTCAAGGAAATCAATTTAAAAAGACAAAATGTTTTAATAGTCTGGGAGGGTCCACAAAAGCTTTGTAAAATAAATCAAACCAATCTAAAATAACATTATTTTAATTCTAAAACATATATTTGCCGAAAATAATGTTTATATTATTTTATTATCTCACTATTGGGTCATTATGATGTCATAAAACACATTATATATTTAAACGGTATTTAATTTTTACCCAAAAATTCAACTGTCTCAGAAAATTATGAAAAATTCACCATTGGATAATTTCTAAGTCCTGATTACAAAAATAATATTCATTTTATCTAAATAATTTTATAAATATGTTAATTTTTACTTTTAAAATAAAAATCAACATTTACCGAAAATTCATTGGTTTTGACAAAAACAGTTTTCCAAACGTAATAAAAATTACAATTGGATTCATAAAATTGTATGGTCATTTATATTTAATAAAAAGTTATTTAATAATAATATTTTATTAAAATATTATTCAATTAAAAATCCATCAATTCATCAAAATAAATTTGTTTGTTGAATATTAAATAAAAATACTACTTCTGCTTTAAAAATGTTTTTACAAAGTAACAATAATAAAATGAATGCACATTATTTGTAAAAAAATAATGTACATTGTCATAGTTATAGGGTATTGTTACATAACCCCTTATAGAACCCACAAAAGAATTAAGGGTAAGGTGTGTGATGGTTATAGACTCTTGGGTTGGCTCGGATAACATCACTTAGGTGGTAATCTCTATTAACTTCCACTTCTCTCGTAGTCGGTTCTGGTCAAGTTCAACGAGTTCATGCTCGGCTTGGGCTTCATCAAGATCGAATCCCAATGAAGCCACCTCTTTTCCGAGCTCCGAAAAATGGGCTTCGTACTAGAGGAGGCCATCTCTTCCTTTATTTGAGTAAATTGATTTTGTTAAATCCCTATATTTATAAAAATTATGTGATCACTGTTCTACGACTATATTAGCAACGGTCACAATTAATAATGGTATTTTAGAACCCAAGAACATAAAACCAATGAAGTTTACATTTTATATAACCATAATAATTCATTTAATTTGATCAAGAGTAATTTTCATTAATGAAATTTTGGGTCATTAAAATATTCCCCCTTTCCCACATGAAATTTTTGTTTCCCACACTAAAACATATGTGGGTAACATTTCTTTATAACTTCCTCTGATTCGCATGTCGCTTCTTCAAACATGTGGTTTTTCCACAACACCTTGATGAGGGAATTGTCTTATTTCGTATAACTTTTTCTCTACGATCTAAGATCTTCAATGGTTTCTCCTTGTAAGAAAGATCATCCTATAGTTGTACTACCTCTGAAGAGAGTACATGTGAAGGGTATGGTATGTATTTATTTAATAGGGATACATGAAAGACATCATGTACTTTGGCCATGGTAGGTGGAAGTGCTAGTCAATAGGCTAGAGCCCCAACACGATCATGAATCTCGAAGGGGACAATGTACCAAGGACTTAACTTCCCTTTCTTTCTAAACATCACGAACTTATTCCATGTAAATATGCATAGAAATACCATGTCTCCAACTTTAAACTCAGGGTCTCGTTGACGGTTATCTGCATAACTCTTCTGTCGACTCTGGGCTGCCTTGATATTCTGCTGAGTGGTTTTCACCATCTCCACCATTTCTCCGACTATTTCTGGTCCTAGAATCTTACGCTCACTGACTTCATCCCAAAAAGCTGGTGTTCTGCACATCATCCAATATAGGGCTTCATAAGGTGCCATTCAGATGTTTGAGTGGAAACTATTATTGTATGAGAATTCAACCAGTGGAAGATGTTGGTCCCACCCTCCTTTAAAGTCCATAGAACACGCTCTCAACATGTTCTCAAGTGTTTGGATAGTCAGCTTGGATAGGCCATCAGTTTGAGGATAATAAGTTATACTAAAATTAAGCTCTATATCTAGAGCATGTTTAAGACTCTTTTAAAACATAGAGGTGAATCTTGGATCTCAATCGGATACAATAGATAGTGGTACTCCATACAACCTTACCACTTCCCTGATATATATCTGTGCTAATTGATCCAATGAAAAGTCCTCCCAAATTGCAATGAAGTGTGCAGACTTTGTAAGAAGATCCACAACAACCCAGATTGCATTGTTTCCTTTGGATGTCTTTGGATGTTCGGAGACAAAGTCCATGGTGATGTTCTACCATTTCCATGTTGTTATGGTCAATGGATGCATAATCCCTTTAGACTTCTACCTCTCTTCTGTCACTTTTTGATACACCATGAACATTGATGTATTCTCAGCGATCTCATTCTTCATATTATCCCTCGAATAATGCTCTCAGAGATCTCAATTCATCTTTGTGTTTCCTAGGTGAATAGAGAAATTTAAACTATTTGCATCATCAAAAATTTCCATATTCATCTTCGGACTTGATCGAACACATAGTCTTTTCCCAAATCTCGCAATTCCTTCTTCATTAATACAGAACTCTATGGATTTCCCTTTTTGATATCTTCCGCTATCTTTTGAATTCCCACATCATCCTTTTGACCATCCTTTATACTTTCCAAAAGATATGGTTGAGAAATAATTTGTGAAAGGATTGATTATTTTCCCTTCTTAATGATTCCCATGTCCATCTTCATCAAATTTATGAAGATTGTGTCTTTCTAAATTCTCATTAATGATAGAATTGCAGGATCCTTTTTACATAGAGAATTTTCCACCTTGTTCGCTTTCCCAGGGTGGTATTGTATTGAGCAGCCATAGTCTTTGATCAACTCTAACCATCTTCATTGGCGCATGTTCAACTCTTTCTGTGTAAATATATACTTCGGGATTTTGGGGTCCATATATATTTCACACTTCTCCCTAAAGAGATAATGCCACAAAATTTTTAAAGCAAAGATCACCGCAGAAAACTCCAAATCAGGTGTTGGATAATTCGACTCCTGTACATTAAATTTCCTTGAAGCATATGCAATGACTTGTTTATTTTTCATCAACACACACCCCATGCCCTTCATCGAAGCATTACTGAATACCACAAAAAAGTTATCCACTTGTGGGTAAAGTGAGCACAGGTGCAGTGATAAGACTCCTTTTTTAACTCCTCAATGCTTTCATCACATTCAACAATCCAAGAAAACTTTACTCCCTTCCATGATAGCTTGGTAAGAGGGTTGGACAATCATGAGAAATTTCTCACAAATCGTCGATAATATTCAGTTATCCCCAAGAAGCTACGGATATCTGTTATTGTTGCTAGCCATGGCCATCCCTCAATTGCATCTGTTTTATAGGGATCCATATATATCCCATTATTTGTGAATATATGGCCCAAGAATGAGACCTCCTTCAAACAGAACTCACACTTGCTATACGTTTCATTGAGATTATCCTTCTGAAAGATCTCTAGTATAGTTCTTAGATGCTCCTTATGATCCTCCTTGGTCTTGGAGTATATTTCAGAATATCATCTACAAAGAGTAACACAAATTTTTAGAGGTAATCCCTAAAGACTCTATTCATCAAGTCCATGTATATTTATTGAGAATTATTGAGTTCGAAAGGAATTACTATGTATTCATAGTGCCTGTATCTTGTACGAAAAATAGTTTTGGGGATATCTTCCTTCTTCACCATTACTTGATAATATCGCAACTATAAATCCACCTTGGAGAATTATTGAGCTCCACGTAGTTGATCGAACAAGTCATCAATTCATGGAAAATGATACTTTTTCTTTATTGTTATTTTTTAAAGATCACGATAACCAATTCAAAGGAGCATTTACCCATCCTTCTTCTTGATGAAGGGGACTGGTGCACCCCATGGTGAAGCACATGGGTGTATAAACCCTTTATCAAGATTCTCATGTAGTTGTTTATTCATCTCCTTAAGCTCTACAATATCCATTTTATACAGAGTCTTGAATATTGGAAATGCCCCAGGTATAAGATCAATTGAGAATTCAACATCCCATTTAGGAGGAAGACCAGGCAATACCTCAGGAAACACATCAGAAAATTACCTTACAAGAGGCATGTATTCAAGGATGGTTTCCTCCTTAGACTCAATCATCTAAGCCAGATATGCATTCTCATATAGTAGTAATATCCACACTTGAGGTGATGAAGAAAAAGAATATTCATCTTTCTCCTTTCAGTTGTATTGAATCGGGGGTTGATTCTCCACATGGAGAGTGATTTCCCTCTCACAGTAATTTATGTTGGCTCAATATAATGAAGGCAAATCCTTGCCAAGAACTGCATAAAATTACACCAAAGGGATTATGATGAGGTTCTCCTGGAAATTCAATCCCCATATTATGATAGGGGAGGAATTATATTTATGGTATGGAATGATTGCCACATTTTCCGTACTCACCAACATGATTACTTACATGATTTGTGGTGGTGTTAGGATTGTTCTACTAATCTTTTGGGATATAAAATAATGCATAAAACCTGAATCAAAAAGTATGTTTTCTATTCTTGAACGAATAACTAGCATACTTATCACCAATTCATTGTTTGGGTTCACTTCGGTAGTAGTGATGGAAAAATTTCTCCCTTGCTACCTTGGAGGTTGTTGGCTGCCTCCGAAAACCCTTGGCTTAGGGAACTGATTTGAAAGATGCCCTAGTTCTTTATAGTTGTAACAATGACCAACATGTTGAGATTTGAATGGAGCATTCCTCTCCTTTATTGCATCCATGGGGTTTTCTTGTCGGCAGTTAACAGCTAGGTTCCCTTCTCTTCCACACCTAAAGAATTTCCTCATCCCCTTTAGGAAATTTTTGTGGTACTTCTTTCTGCACCTTTGGTAAGTGGGGTGCTGGATCTTCTTAGAACCATTGGATTTACCCATTGGACCACCATAATTGAGTTCCGTCTTATGCTTCTTATCCCTATGATACCCCTGAGATTCTCCGATCTCCATTTCGACCATGACGGCACATTGGACAATTTCCCCATAGTTGTCGAAGTCACGGATCGTCATTGCTTTCCGTAGACTAGGTTACATCCCACCAAAGAAGCGGTCAACAATGAATTCAGGGGTAACAACAAAGGCGAAGGAATATCGTGCAAGACTTGTGATGATTTCCTCATATACTCTGACAGATTCGTCATCTTTTTTCTTGATGGCAAGGATGTCCCTTTCCATCTTAAGTCGGAGGGTGCATGGAAAATATTTATCAAAAAACATCTTCCAAAAATCCTTCCATTCCAACGCCTCGATCTCTTCCACTAGCTTTGTATTTATGATCAACATCCACCATTTATCGGCTTCACCTACCATATAATAAGAATCCAGATGAACCTTATCTTTTTTAGAAAATTTATGGATGGGGAAGATCTTTTCAATGGATTTGATCTATTGTTAGGTGATTGAGGGATCATATGATCCATTAAAAGTAGGAGTCCTTTGTCTCATGAAGCTCTTGATAGAGACTTGTTCTTTCTTGGGGGTGGGGGTTGAACGTTCATCTTGACCCATGTTTCTATTCAAATCTTGAGCTAACTAAGAAAGAAGTGTGAAAAAGTTCACGATTCCCACTTGCATCATATTGGGAATCTCATTTTCACAGTCACCACATTGATCTTCACATCAGTTTTTAGCTTGAGTCCTCCTATTACCGGCCATTGGTTGGAATAAAAGGATAGATAGGGATAACAGATAATGTTTAATCCAAGGACACGACTGAGGACTTATAAATAACTTTTATTTCCTTAACTTATGAATCCATTGGCTTCAATATATTCAATCCATGATCTCCATCCTAACATATAATTTTAGGGGCATTTTTTTAAATACCTTAATAAGGGTTCAAACTAAGATTATTAATTTCCCAAAAAATATCCCCCAGGAGTTTCTTAACCAAGAGTGAAGCATGGCCCATTGTCATGCACTAGTGTCTGTTCGAGTCTAGCTCAAATCGGTGTTTTCGGGTTTTACCCCTAAGATACATTTGTGCCAGAGCCGCCTCTAACTACTCATATCCATATAGGGATGTATTTGAGTGATAAACCACATACTAAATACTCAGAAATACTTATGGATGTTTTAATTATACTTATTATTGTCTTTGAATCTTTACTAGGTATTTTTAATCCTAATTCCAAAAATAAATAAACCTATCCTCTGATTGCAACTATGACAACCCTGCTTTTTATTACACACTTAAACTTGATTTATTAAATAATATCTTCACATGAAACAACATAGAATATTGAGTGGTATAGTGTCTTTGGGGCTTATGAACATTACATAACATCTTAGAACATAAAACACACAACATATTTATTGAAAACTTCCATTACATGACCACTACATTCCCTCGTACCTTGAAATGCATGGGATAACCTGAGGACATGCATAAGAAATGGGTGAGATACAAAGCCAAGTATGGGAATTAACATTATATAACTTGAGGAATACAGTACATGTTAGAAAATAGGCATATAAATGGAGCACAAGAGAAACATGAACATAAAGTCATGATAAATCATGATAATCATAACATGGAAATGTGGCACCGACACATAACACGGAATTTGCATGAGCCAAGGCTCATTGCACATAGAGCATGAGTAAACCCTCATTGAACATGAAGCATGAGTAAAATCTCATTTAACATAAATTATAATGAGCCAAAACCCATTACACATGACGTATCATGATACTATAATTTACCCAATGCATTGGATCGCTATCAGGGCGCACCCTTCTTAAACATTTCATTTCATGCATAAGTGTGCCACATGGATCCTATAATATGGAATCAATCAACATCATAAGTTATTACGTGATTAATTAATGTGGTATATGTACATGAATGTACCATTCAATAGGTATATGTGCATAAAGGTGAATACCCTTGATAGAGACTTGGTTATTGTATTCACTACACAATGATCTTGGCTTTGAAAAGCGCGGTGCAATTTCGGCAGCATAATAGGTTCACAGAAGGTTTCATGAAAATAGTTGATGACAAAGAAAAGGGTGTCTCATCATATGTTCATGGAATGTAAAGTAAAGTGTTCATATTGATACATGTCCCAACAAACATAATGTAATTTAGATGGATAATACAAAAGAATTACTTGGATGTAAAAGAGGAGAGATAAATCCCTCACGGAATATTGGCATGGTAACGGGTGTACATGGGAGGATTTAATGAGAGAGAAATGGGTCTCCCATCATCCAAACATAAATAGGATGGTAAGGGGGAGGTGATAAATCATTCCCCCAACATTTTTAATTGAAAACAAAAGGGCATAACAATATAAAGAAAATTAGACAAAATGAGAATGAAAGAAACCCCTTACTTGGAAGTGTGATCCCAAAGGCTTGGGAGAGGCTTAAGAGAGGCTTCTTGGGAGCATGGGGTACCTTTGAAGGATTATAGAGAGATTAGGTCAGGGTTTGGTCAAACTAAAAAGGCTTTTAGTGACGAGGAAGTGGATATTGGTTGGGTTTATATAGTAAAAAAGAGAGAATTCTTTATTATTTAGGTTTGGGTCACCAATCATTAAACTAATCAAAACCACAATCCAGACCATGGTTTTTGCCAATGGGTTTTTCCAAATGGGTGTGGAAAACAATATTTTATATGTCCAATTCCCAAAATTATTTAAATAATAGGTTTGATTATTTGGAGGTGAGTAACACTCTCAATGAAAACAATTTAAAAAGAAAATATGTTTTATATGTCTTGGAGGGTCCACAAAATATTTGTAAAATAAAAAAACAAATCAAAAATCACATTATTTTAATGATAAAACATATTTTGGCCGAACATAATGTTTATAGTATTTTATTACCTCACTATTGGGTCATTATGATGTCATAAAACACATTATATATTTAAACGGTATTTAATTTTTAACCAAAAATTCGACTATCTCAGAAAATTATGAAAAATTCACCGTTGGATAATTTCGAAATCCTAATTTCAAAAATAATATTCATTTTATCTAGATAATTTTATAAATATGTTAATTTTTAATTTCAAAATAAAAACCAACATTTATCGAAAATTCATGGGTTTTGACAAAAATAGTTTTCAAACCTTAATAAAAATTACAATTGCATTTATAAAATTATATGATCATTTATATTTTATAAAAAGTAGGTTAATAATAATATTTTTTAAAAATATTATTGAATTAAAAAATCCATTAATCCATCAAAATAGATTTATTAGATGAATATTAACTAAAAATACCATTGGTGATTTAAAAAAACTATTTACAAAGTAATAATAATAAAATGAATGCACATTATTTATACAAAAAAAATGTACACTGTCATAAAGATAGTGTCTCGTTACATAACCCATTATAACACCCACACAAGACTGAAGGGTAAGGTGTGCGATGGTGATAGACTCTTGGGGTTTCTCGGATAACATCGCTCGGGTGGTAATCTCTCTTAACTTCCACTTCTCCCGTAGTCAGTTCCACTCAAGCTTAACGTGTTCAAGCTCGTCATGGGGTTGGTCAAGAGTGAAGCCCAAGGATGACACCTCCTTTACGAGCTCCGACAAATGGGATTCATATGGGGAAAGTCTACTGGATGAGCCATTGTTTCCTTTGTCTGAGTAAATTGGATTTGTTAAGGCCTTCTATTTATACTAATAATGTGATCAATGTTCAATGACTATATTTGAAACAGTCACAATTCATAACGGTATTTTAAAATCCAGAAACATAAAACCAATTAAATTCACATTTTATATAACCATAATAAGACATTTAATTAGATCAAGAGTAATTTCCATTAATGAATGTTCGGGTTGTTACATGCATGGAATATAATATGCCTAAAATGTGAATTTGAATGATCCTATGATGATGAATGTAATGGTTATTCCATTATATACCAGACCAAGGGAAAAACTATAGTCTCAAAAATCATTAAGAAGAAGAAGGAACATCAATCCCACTATGTGAAATAAAAATCAACTATTATTTTGAAAAACAAGAACTACAATCCCATCAATGTCCACTTGAACATTTCCATATTCATGGGTTGTTCACTCATGAACATGGATATTTAACAAGCCCTAACACATTCCAAGTCCCAAATATACCAGCCAAAACAAGTAATCTAAAAGGAAAATGAATCTATGATACCTCTTTGTAATGTCTGAGACTGATTGACTAGTATACCAATATTCGGGGCGGTCACCACATAACTTCAAGCACGCCTCCTAATACACCATAGGCTGCCTACTAGAAGTGAGAGTCTAGTGATGGTATAGTGGGGAGACTATACCATCATGATCACATTATCACTTGTGTTATGATATATAATTAACCAATATAAAATAGAGTACAATGTAATAATTAATTAAAATGTAGCATAATACAAATATAGTAACTAATAAAATGGATAGAGACAAATAAAAAATGATGCAATCATGTCTATACGATTCTACTAGGTAATTTATGAAACATAAAATAAGAAAAAAAATGAATTGTATAACAGAAGAAATGTAATAAAAATTCCCAGAGAAATTTTTCCATGAGAATCCTGAGTACCAGATAAGTCATTTGATCCTAAAACCCTAGTATTATCACAAAAACATAGGCATCATCAAATAATCTAGGAACTATGAATAAGAGGATCTTCTCAAACACCCTTGTGCAATGAAATCCTAAAATGGTTGTGAGATATACTCAGTAGGACACCATCAATGGTATCTAAATTATAGCCAGATGGTTTGGAAGACAGACAGAAACCTACTTCCATTAAGATTAAAATAAAAATTTAAACATTACAAAGTATCTTAAAAGCAAGGGGCTTTATAAAGCTGCGTATACAAGACACCATCTCTATCGTTTCTGAAAAAATTGTCACAATAGTGGGGAAAACAAAAGACCAACTGGAGCTGACCTCTATTGTCACGAACGAAATCTGTTCACCGCCAAAACTGGAACCAAACCCAGCATGTGACATGACCTGAAGGGCGTTCCCTATCCCCACGGGCTGGCACAAGTTCCCGGGTATCATTAATTTAGGTTTGGGGACGATTTACCCGCGTTTGAAAGCATAAAACATTAAAAACAATCCATAATATAAATCTGAAATTTTTGAGCCAAACAAGACTTAAGTAAAAAACCAGAACTGAGTACATTGGTTTAAAGATAATACAAGTGGTCCAAATAAAAATAATTATATCATCAAGACAGCCCCAAGGACTCCACATGACTAGGGGTCATCGCCCCCAAGCTATCTCCACAACTCAACACCAAGGATGGGAACTAAAACCCTGAACCGCCATCACCCTTAGCCTTTCCTTTACCTGAATCAAACATAACCAAGTCTAATTACACCCAAGGGGTGTAAGTAGGGTGTGATCCTAAGCCCAATATGATACCACCCAATGATTCCAAGGAGTAATAAATACAATGTGAAAAAGCAAGTATTTTTCACACGCATGGAAAAGTAGTGTTAAAATTTCAAGAAATGAAACCTCCAATTGAAAATAGATTTCAATCCAAAATTTTCAGAATATTAACACATTAAAATATAAATGTTAGATACTGTAATTTACTTCCAAACACACACTAATACATGGGTAAATACTACAAATCCAATGAGCAACAACATTGGGAACACCCCTAGTCACTAGGTTGTCTTGGGCCCTATGTACCTCGTACCTCAATGTAAAGTAACAATAGAAAAATTCATTCTCGTGCACGAGCCACTAGTAGGGAACATACCCATAACCTAGTGGTCCCCAGTAATCATCTACATAGTTTAGTTAGAGTTTTCATTATCCAAATACTAAGTGAAACAGGGACAAACCCCATCCGGTTCACAAGTCGTACTAGTACAAATCCGCCCCACCTAGGTACCCAGGCTTCCCCTATTGTGATCAATCAATTTTAGCATGAAACATAAATAAATTTTCATGTAAAACACCATTTCTGGTCAAACACAACTATTTCAGTATCTATCATATTTTATAACACTTAAAACACACAACAAGGCACTTAGAGTTTTCATAAAACAATTCCTCAAAATCCCGTAGTGTTTCGGACACAAAACTCCTTATAAACCTCACTTGCATACTATGTGCACATTTTTAAGTTTCCAAAACAGAAAGAGAAGCCTACTACATTTCAGTGAAAACAAAAAATCATTTTTTGGGAATCCCCATATGGTTCAAGAAACGACATCATTGCAAAATCTCCATTTTTACACAACACAACTCTTATAATTTCATGTGGTTCACAAATACCATTAAAACCAGATTTTGCAGCAACAAACACAAGGTATAATCACTAAAACAGTATTTTTATCCCTATTATTGTTAAATAAAATCAACTAATTACTTATAGGGTATCCCCAATTAAACTAATAAAACGTTTCTATGAAGAAACCCCCAATTTCACATGAAATTGGCATTTTGGATTCATTCTAAATACAAACACCACTAAAACTATTTCTTTCAGAAAAAATAAAATTAAATAAGCATGAAAATACCATAAAAACAGTATCCAACTCACAAAGATTTCATACACAATGGAATCACCTACCAAAACCAAGGAAACCCTTGAATCCTTTGTGCGAAAACTCAAACGCACCACCACGGCACCTCAAGGAAGGTAAACCAGACCTAAAACCAGAATTTCAGACCATGAAACACAATATAAAACCATAATTTTTAAGCCCTACTTTCTGGACATTAGTAACCTCAATGATAAGGGAAGAAACCCTAAGTACATTGGATGTAACCCTAAACAAATTGAAAGAAGAAAGAAGGAGAACAACTTACTTAAAATATCTTGTAGAAATCGCCCCCAAAGATACCAGTATCTGATTTTAAAAATACTCAAACCTTTAAGGGAGGTTTGAAAAAAGATAATGAGATCATTTAGAAATTTTAATGGAGGAAAAAGAGTAAAAATTGAGAGAGTTATGAAGGAATGAACTTACCTCATCAAATCTGGACGATTTGAGAAAGCCTATGATGTTCGGCACCAAATCACGATTAACCTGAGCTCCAAAGAGGGGGGGAGAGAATGGTCGCGCGGTGGGGTTCCGTGGGATTGGGATCCACTTCGAATCACTGAAAAATCCCAAACATTGAATATGTTATAACATAATCAAAATTTATTTTTAAAACAGGAATTGGGCTTTCGGGCAGGCCCAACCCCTTAGATAAAAACCCAAATAAACCCTGGTTATGGATTTCTAAAAGCTCAAAATTACCTTGGTGGTGTTAATAGGTTAGGGGAGGTCAAGTAGGAATTTTAATGGATGAAAAATGTTGAAAAATGAAAACGTTATAAAAGATACAAAATTTATTTTTTTAATCTGAAATTGGGCTCACGGTTTGTCCCAATTCATGAATACTCGTCTATTCCTCCCTAAAACCTAGGGAAACCCCCAAAACAAAGAAAGTATGTAAATTAAATGAAAAATAAATTTAAAATGTGTCTTGTATGTGACATCTATAATTTCCCTTTTAGACAGGGCATCCTCAACCTGATTCACCTCCTGGTAGGCATGCGACACTTCAAGAAATAGTCCATCCACAGGGTGTAGACAAGAAATCCAGGCAGGCCCCATTCTCCAAGGAACATTCTAAGAGCAGTCTTTCAGAATTTGGATAGCCAGAGAGTAATCTGACTCCACCCATATCCTACGCCAGCCATAACGAACCGCTTACCTGGTAGCTTTGATCATCTCCCATAGTTTAGCCTCAATAGCATAGGCAATACCAATATAGTGAAAAAACATCCCTTCACGAAACCCTGATGAGTTATGAAAACCCCACCGCACCCAGCAGGACCCGGTGCACTAGAGTCTACCCCGTCCAAGTTCAGTTTTATCCACCCTACAACTGGCGGAATCCATCTGATGTACTTGGCCACTTTGGGCCTTCTTTCCCTGCCACTCACTCTAAGAGATCTTAACAAATCTAGATCAGAAACATCATTATTCATATAGCATGTTTGAACCATTGAAGAAGCATTGATCCATATATGTATGAACATGACAACATCCTTGATTGATGGTTTGTCATTATTGAAAACAGTACTATTCCTGGCTTTCCAGATATAAGAGAAAACAAAGATGACAGTAGCAATGACCAGCGATTTCAGTTGATCACTGAAACCTATTTTAAATTCCAAAATGAAGATAGAATCAACAGAAGAGCAATCCAAGCAGCAGTTGAAGATGGAATGAACATAGTACAATAATTTAACAGAGAAAGAGAAATGCATGAACAGATTACTAATCGATTCATCACTGCCCATGCTGAAATAACATACCGAAACCATGTGGAAGCCTTTCTACTGCAGAGCACTCTGAACTGGGATTCTATGTTTCCAAATTCTCCAAATGAGAAGAGCATCATTGGGTGAGATAAAAGGCTGATGCAACCCTTCCAGCCCTGATGGGATACAAGAACCTATAGTGCATTGTAAGATATAAAAATTCTTGCTGGAAAATACACCATTTAAATCAGGTTTCTAGATGAGTATATCAGCATCAACATATTGATAACTTTGAATTTCCACGTGAAGGTGATGAGGAATAAAATCATAATTGTCCAGACATCCCTACAAGTCTGAAATGGTGAGCCTCCTTACTGCTGATGTAATTTCAGTGCAGTCTTTAATAGGAGTGGACAACCATGGTGTGCTCCAACAGTTTAATTAAGAATCAGTAGAGACCGCCCATTTTAATTGAGAGATAATATGTAAATATGTACCCTTGATGGAAGACCACACAGATGATTTCCAGTAGGAACACATACATTTTTTAAGTCTATCCACAAACCTTCCAACTATAAATTCAATAGAAAAATCAGGGTGAGAAATAAGCCTCCAGGTAAAACTATGAAGAAGGGCATTTTTAAAAAATTTAATATCCTTAATACCCATACCCCCCATCTTAACTGGCTTGATGCAGTATTTCCAGGCCACAGTCAGCAATTTCCTCTGATGGGTTGAGCCAGTCCAGATAAAATTATGTATCATAACACTCAACTCATTTAACAGGCTTGCTGGCCATTTGTATACAGAGAAGGAGTAGACAAACATAGAGGTAATAATAGAGTTCACTAGACATATTCTACCAGTCTGGTACATAGTCTTCCCCTTCGAGCTTCCCAATTTATTTGAGATTTTAAGAGCAATTCCTTCTAAGTGGACCCGTTTCACTCTTCCCCAGAACAAAGTAATCCCCAAATAATTGAATGGTAGGGTACCTCTTTTTACACCAAGCTTATAAGCCACCTTCCTTTAATTCAAGGATCTAATACCTTCTCCAAGGACAACAAAAGATTTTTTCCAGCTTATAACCTGGCCAGATACCTCCTCATAGTGTGAGAAAATATTCTTAATGGAGGAAGTTGTTTTCCTGTCAGACTTATAGAATAAAATAATGTCATCAGCATAGAATAAATGTGAGGGAGAAAATAAATTTCTCCCAACCCGCATTCTTTGATAAATGACTGTGTTAACAAGGTCATGGAGATAATTACTAAGATAACCCTCAGCCATAGAAAATAAAATTCCAGGTAGGGGATCCCCTTTCCTGACTCCTCTGGTGAACTGAAAGAATCCCCTTGGGGATCCATTAAAAATAATTGATAAAGAGGCACTTTTTAATATAGTATGGATCATAAAAATAAATTTCTCTGAGAATCCATGCTTCTTGAGAATGGAAAGGATAAAGTTCCAATTTATAGTGTCAAAGGCCTTTGAAATTCCAACCTTTAGAGCCATGTTGCCATATTGAACCTTGTTTCTCATGACATTTATACATTCTGAAGCAGTGAAAAGACAGTCCTGAATCCTCCTCCTAGGTACAAAACCAAACTGATAGGCAGTGATAATATTCCCGGCAACATCACCTAACCGATTGGCTATTATTTTACTAATAACCTTGAGGATAGAGTTCCCAATGGAAACCGACCTAAAGTCCTTGATTTCCAATGCATTTTATTTTTTAGGGATCAGATAGATGAAATTAGAATTCATCTCGAATGGCATGAATAAGTGGGGAAAGAATTAATGGACAACAATGATTACTTCTTTCTAAATGATATCTTAATAGAACATGAAATATTTATTTGTGAATCCATCTGGTCCTAATACACTGTCCATATTCATTGAGAATAAATCATAATGTATTTTTTTTACTAGGAATCTCTATGATATTTCTTTTTTGACTATCATCAACAATAGAGTCAACACATTCAATGATTTTCCCAGTGTTGTTGTTAGCATCTACCTAATATAACCTCTCAAAGTAGGAAGTCACACTACTGGAAATGCCATTTTCAAAGGTCATAATGGTATTATAGATCTTAAGAACCTTGATATTTCTTCTAACCTTTTTTCTTTGTGTAAACAATGAAATAATTTCGAGTTCCTGTCTCCACCCTTTAGCCACTTTACATTGAATTGATTCTAGGCCAAGATATAATTAAGAGCCAAGAGATTATCAAGTTTTAAAGAAGCCTGAATTTCCTCCTGAGAAGGGGTGTCCTGATGTAAATTCCTTTGCTGACAGCATTAAAGATGTGATTTAGACTCCTTAATATCATTATCAATATTGGAGAAGGTTCATTTGCTCCATTCTTTGAGTTTGCTCTTGACAATTTTCAGCATAGAGATCAGGATAAAAGAAGAACTGCCTATGATATCCATATTCCAAGCCCCCTGGACTATTTCTCTACACCCAGGGACAACAAGCCAAGAATTATTGAAATTAAATGGATGGGGTGCTGACCTCAAGCTACTCAAGCAAAAATCAATCAGTATGGGATTCTGATCTGAATAGAGTTTGGGAATGGTCATTCCAGACACCTCCATCATATCATTCCTATCATCCAACTTAACAAGGCAGCTGTCCAGCTTACTTTCATGCATTCCATTAACAGGGTATCTATTCCAGGTAAAATCAGAACCTAAAATGGGAAAATCATCCAATCTACAATGGTCAATGCAAGCAGAAAAGTCCTTAGCTGATGTTCTAGAAAAATTACTCCCAGTTTTCTCCTCTGGTATGAGAACAGTATTAAAGTATCCTATCAGAATCCAATTATTAGACATTCAATCTGAAATATTAACCACAGATTCCAATAAAGATGTTCTTATGATGTACTGATTAAAATCATACACAAAGGTTACACATAATTTATTGGATTTAAAGTAGCAACTGATTGTTACCGATTTCTGGTCACTCTGGAGAGAATCAACTATGACAGTGTTGTGCCTTATCACCCAAATGGAATCAGACTCATTCACCAGTTGATTAGTTGCAACAAGAGAGTACCCAAGAGAATTCTAGTTAAAATCCATCCATTTTCAAACTTCATTCTTGGTTCAACGATACCCAATTACATGGGTTTATTGGTCATGATATTGTTCTTCAGGGTCCTGACTGTGGGAGAGTTCCCAAGACCTTGGAAGTTCCAAAAAATGATCTTTATTGTTTAGAAGACCTCTTCCTGGTGTAGGGGACAATATATTCCTCAGTGTCTGATGTATTCTTTTCAGTTGCTTGAATAGATGCACTCCCATACTTGCAGGGTCCAAATTCATCATCAGATAAAGAGATGAATCTGTTCCCTAAGTCAATAGGAATTGAAAAAGTTGATGGAAGCTTCCTTCTTGCAACATTTGGTGAGTTTATTTGTGAAAAAAATCCTTCATCATCTTCAGTGACTTTTTCCTTCATCTTTCCAGCAAAGGACCTTCAATTTATTTAATTTCAATATTACATTTATTTAAAAGAGCCGTCTTTTATAATCGATTAAATGGAATCATGGAACCATTCAAGGAGCACCATATAAAAGAACCCAAGTATTGATATAAGAGAGTTATAATATTCCTATCCTGAAAGGTTCCAACCTTGGTGACCCATAAATGGAATATCAAGTCTCAATTTCAATAATAAATAAAACATGTCCCCTAAGAGCCCATTAATGGTATCTCACAAAGGAGTTTTGCAATCACTAGTAGATGGTGTGGACATCATTCCACCAAACCCATCCATGGGTTCTTCTATAGGAACCAATATCTATCATATGAAGGTATTTAAATTTCATATTGATTCCATCAAAGATATATCATTCATCTCTCTTAGTGTATAATGTATCAACAAACAATGATCCCATCCATGGAATCGCATAAAACAGAACGTGAGTCTCGTTCAAGGTCAAAATAGTTCATTTATTCATTTAAACATTATTTGGAAGAAGAAACAAGTCTTTAATCCTACCACATCATCATTCATGATTAATGATTAATGTTGACCATGTACAAAATCATTCCACATTAAAAGTGAATTTTAAATAAAGAGTGGGTCAAGGTCATTTATAATGAATCCTAATTATAATAAAGTCCATGTACTAATAATTTCAAATAAATTACTCATCACAGTGGTACCAAAAGGGTGACACTCCCGTAAACAATATATTTATTTCATTTAGAACATATTTTAATTGATAGGGAATACTGATCATTTAATTACTCTATCAAGGCAAGGTGGTCTTACAAAGGAAGATGACAATATAAATGATAGTGATATAAAAAAATAGGCTATGTTAACAAGAAATCCGTTTATAAAAACCATTTTTTCGATAATAAATCTTCCATAAACACATAGGATATGGTTTTGAATCTATCTGTAACATATTTTAGTGTCTCATTCTTCCACAATCAAATTAAACAATGCAATCCCATTTTTCTAGACAACACACCTCAACGAGGGGTTTTATTAAAAAACCATTAGTTAATTAAACTAATTCAAGGTAATCTCTCTTAAGGGAGGTTAAAACCTATGGTCCATACTAATCAACAATAAAAATTGATATGAGAGGGTGAATGGAGTTAGGGTGTTAGGTTCTGCCAATAATCATTATATTTATGAGCTGTCACAATATGATAATGGAACATGGTAAAAAAACACTATATAAACCGATGAGATAATGAAAAAATCTATATACCGCTTAACATATACAATGAATGACTCACATGTCCAATATTAAGGTTTAATTTTGTCTATATTAGAAGAAATTGAAGAAACAGATGAACACATTGGAAATATAGGGAATAAGGTTTGACCAAAATAAAAAATAATGAGATAAGAGAAAAAATAAAAGGGTGGAGGAGGATTCATATACATAATAAGTGATATATTACTCCCCTAACAGTGGTTTGATATGAGGTTCTATAAGTTATATCTCTCCTTAGACTGATAGGGGAGGAAGAGCTCTCATAGGGGCTACTACAATTGGAGGAGGATAAGAAAAAGGGGAGAATAAATTGAAAGTATTTTGGGGTATTATGGTAAATTAAATCAACATTAATGAGGAACAAATTTTGGACTCCTATTTTTCCAAAATGTTCCCTAATTGTGATCAAGCTACTGGCTATGGTGGGAGGTCGCACAGTTCATGCACACTATTTGGGAAACCATTCACAAACCACAAACATACCATCTTCCAAAGATCTATATTAAGGAAATATTCTATGGGAACTATTGTTCATTGTTTTTTAAATCCTTTTGACACCATCATCCCTTATGTAATAGCCCTATGGTTTCCCTTGGTGGGCCGTATGATTTTCGGAAAATCGTACACCCTTCCCAATTGCATCATTTTTTTGGTTTCAGATGTCGATGCTCCTAAAATGTCACAAAACGTCTGAGGAAACCCTCAAGAATAATACAAAACCTAATAAAAAAACTTTTAAGTATTCTAAACCTCTTATTTGCTTTCAAATTATGAATTTAAATAATTTTACATCCTCCATACTATAAAATCATGGTTATTAAATAAAATTATCCAATACAACAAATGGGACAATATAGTTTCAGATTTATAAAAGAATGCATTCCATCATCATGAATTAATTATTTTATTTTTATTTTTATTTTTATATTAGTTAGAATATCAATGGCTTAGTTTTGAATCTCATGTGATTATTGATATTGTGTTATTTTATCATCATCTATTCCTTCAATTTTATTTTCATGTTATTGACATATTTTCATGAGTTTCAATATTTTAATTTCTATATTGATTATGGATTATTTATTCACATCATACTTTATAAAAAATCCCTTACTTATAATCATTTCATACCATATTATTAAATTTTTTCCCCAGTATACCATGAAGTGTTTTATGATTGATATGGCGGGGTATGCTTGGAGTAATAATGGAGTTCTCACTAAAAATAATTTGATTATTTTTTGTTTTAACTTTTAATATAAATTTCTATTATTTAAATAGTTTATTAGGACATCGAATATATTTTTTCAACTCAGATTTTATTCCTTGTGTCTTATGAAAATGTAATACTATAGACACTAAGTTATAGCTACTAGGGTTTGGGTCACAAAAATATACCCTAAAATATTTCTAAATATCATTCACCACTATAATTAATTTCAATAAAAATTATAAAGATCTTATAAGACTGATATTACTTTAATATATTTTAATTATCTTACCCATTCATTTTAATATCAAGATCTTGTTTGGTTTTGTTCAACTAATTGCATGAATGATTTGATACTATTTTCATAATTTTTCTTATGAAATAATATAAAAAACAAAATCTTGGGAAATAATGATAGTAAATGGTAATTTTTTAATGATTATATTTCTCAATTGGTGAAATAAATAAATGGTAATTATTATGTAATTCATTATTATTAGTAAATTGACCCAAAAAAACTCACCATAAATTTTATTTTTATGAAGAGTTTCCATATTATAAATCAAATGAGAAATAGACTACATAAATCTATACAATACTATAATTATATTAACAATAATATTATAGTACTTTCGAACGTGGTATCGTAGAATGATGGTTGAAATCTATATTCCAAAACATATACAATAGAATATAAATTTATAATACATGATGATGAAACTAAATAATAAAAATGTTAATATTGTAGAAGTTATTGTTAATGAGTATGGTTGTGGAATAATATATTAAAATTTTGTTTTTTATGTATGGGGTAATGGATCTTCTTTGAAGTTGGTAATAATTTTATGGGTTTGATTCCAAATATCACTTTTAAATCAATATTTCTTGACCATAATTTCTATTGAATAAAATTATATGTTATTTCTCACTAAAAACATACATTTTGTAAAAAAATAATTTATGTGTCTTATATGTGTTCTTGTAATTTCCCTCAAATTATTTTATTATTACCTCAATGTGGTGGTTTTAATTTGAATCGAACATATATAATTTTTTAGATGGGAATTAATTTTCCCTATGTCCATGATTTAATATTGATTTTGTAATGTTCTTATCCTTTTATGTATGACCTATTAATGTCAAAATAATCACATTTTTCACCAACAAAAAATTGTGAATGAAATATGTTTTAGTTTCTTATCTTATATTTTTCATATAGTTACATTATTCCACTAATTTTATATATTATTCATGTGGATAATTATAATGTTTTCTTATGTGAATATTTTTGTAAATTCATTTTCTAATCATTCCTTATTTTTAACAATTTTCCATAACAATTTCTTTCACTAAAAAGTGTTATAAAATGTTTATTTATTTTTAATCATTGGTCATTTTTTTCATCCTCAAAAGGGTTTCCAAAAATATCCATTTATTTCATAATAATATAAATGTACACATGAATCACAAGGGATATTTGTTTATTAAATAATGAACTTGATTTTATTGGATAATTTATTTATACTATTTTGAAATTTTTATGGATCCTAATTCTTTAACATGTTTCATTTATATTACAATATATTTACTAAAGTTTTAATACTACAGAAGATCACTTTTGTGTTTTTATAATTATATTATTGTTGGAAATTAACATTAATATCCCCCCATTTCATTGGGTAGAGAATATATTTCCTGATATTTAATGTTATATGAAATGGGATGTTATAGTATAACACTATGTCAAAGGAAATGATTATCCACTCTATAATTATTATATTGGATACTGGACATGGAATATCAAATGTTTTTTAGTACTTACATTTTTTCCATGTTACAATATTTTTTCCCCATAGATCATGATTATTTTACAATGTTCGTACAATCCTAATTTATATTTCCATGTTATGATAAAATACATACATTATATTCAAATTAATGATTTATGTTTCATTTCATATGATTTCCTTATGTTAAATTCTTATAGATTAATTATGTTCTCATAACCACAAGTTAATTTTATTCAACCTATTAATACTTGATTAATATTTATAATGGTTAAAAATTTAGATAGTCTATAAGTAGTCACATTTATTAAGATTCATAATTCTTAAATAACATATATATATTGATATTTTATAGATAAAATATTAGGAGGATCATTTTTTTGGAAATTTTAATAATCTATTATAATAATATGGTCTTATAGCTATTTTAAAATAAAAAAAATCTTATAGGATCTATGGTGGTGATTTAATTATTGAATATATTATTAAATTATTTATGGGGTGTAATATAAATATAATTATTATTAGTATATTTTAGTTGGTAAAAATGTGGGGATAATTTAATTTTGGGGATTGGGTTCTGAATAATAAGAATATAGATCTTAAATAAGTGTAGGTTGAACCAAAAGAGTTATTTAATAAACTTTAATTATCTTAATAAGGTGTAATAGGTCAGATAATATAATGATTTATTTCATAATTTATGTGATTTTTTACATTAAATATTATTATTGGACCCCATTTTGGTTCGGTAAACTATTAGAACAATATCCAAAAGTAGATAGGCATCATTATCATCCATTCATTAAAAGTAAATTCAATTTTTTATTTTTATTCTATGAAATCCATAATATCTAAATTTTTTGATAAAAACATTAATTCACCACCCAATTTATTAGATATTGTATTATTAGAAAAAACACCATGTAGTTAAAAGGTTACATATAAAGAACATTAATATTTTCTAATTGTGGTTTGTGGGAATGTGTTTCACATTAATAAATTTATTATCCCTTTGTGAAAATATTATTTGATTTTGGAATTTTATTTTAACTTAATATATATAACTAATATTAATTTATGCATTAAGAAATTATCATCCCATATCATATACCGTCCCATGATCATTTATTTGTGTTGTGATGAATATGAACAATCTATACAATTTATATCACATAAATTGATATTAATACCTAATAATAAGGGATATTTATCCAATATAGTTTTGGTGGAACTCAATATTTTGGATATTCAAATTGGGTTTGAATATTTTTAGGTATTTTCTAGTGAGTTTTATATTCTTTCCCAATATCATTAGGTTTATTTTTCAATTGAAATCTCACTAGGTGCTACACTGATATTAATGGATCATTATATAATGACCCGTATAGAATTAGAGGAATTAAAGAAAATAATCCATGATAATATAGATAAGGGTTCTATATTTAAAATTACTACTCTATAGAGAGATCCTAAACAATCTGATAATAGGAAATATGGATCAATTCCTCTCTATATTGAGTTACATTACTATAACATGATCAAAATGTAGAAAAATTATCTCCCACCCCATATTACTAAATACGTTGATCAGTACTGTGGGGAATATAAATTTAAAAATAATAAACATTGACCTAGAAATCATTAAATGTTGGTGAAATGAGATGACATACCCATGATATATTTCATCATAATAAATTAAAACTATGAATTCATTGTGATTCCTTTTGTTCAAAAAATTACTCCAATATCTTAATTGATTTGAGGAATAGATTCCTAAAAGATTACATTAACCATTTTTTTAATATTTATAGATTATATTACCATATATTATAAGAGTAATGATGATCATGAAGGTGAATTGTTTTACTAAAGATCTTGTAAAGTGAGAAAATTTATGATACTATTAAGAATTCTAAATTCTTTTCATAGAGAGAATCTTTCAGGAGACATGTAGTCACAATTGTGAGTATACATGAGGATCCCCAAAAAAATGGATGTTATTAATGAGTGGTCCATACCAACCACTATAATGGAGAACCATAATTTTAAGGGATTAAATTTATACAATAGATATTTTTGTCAAATTTTTAATCATTGTCCAATCCACAAACCTAGATAACATAGAAGGAAGTTATGTTTTCATAGAAAAAATAATGTAATGATTTCTTCATAGAGATTATTAAATGGTAGTAAACTGAACTTGTTTTCACTCTACCTTTTATGTAGGGAGGGTTTATTATATATAAGGATGCAAAAAAGAAATGCCTTTGGGGACGTCCTTTGAAAAAAATAAAAAACAAATCAGCTTATCCTTCATGTCAAATAATGGCCAATGTAAAAAATAATTTTATTGATGATTTTGTGATAATAGTGGTAATATTTTCATTGGTGATATGGTATAATTATCACTCTAATTAATATTATGTTATCTATAAAAATCACAATCGTGTAATGTATATATTTCATAGGTGGAGTTATACATGTTCCAAATGAGATGGTTAAAGCTGATTAATGTCTTTTATTACTAATGAAATTCCTCTCTGGGAATGTTCACATGTTGGATAAATCTCTATATATAATGTAGTGTTCTTACATATTTGTGAAGATGTTAAAAAGGGAGTCAATACATATATATTATCAATGTATGGACATAAAATTCATAATGGAATAGGATAAATCCTCTCATTCCCTTAACAATGCTCAACTATCCAACTCTATTGGGATCGAGGAAGATAATAAAGTGTATATAATTATATAGATGTTCTTATTTATTCTTATAGAATTGATACATATTAATGATGAAATAATATGGTTTGGTAAAAAAAATATGTGTCCCTTAAATACCATAATTGTAGGAGGTCTACGATGATGAAAAATAAATTTCATTATACATCTATCATGGATTAAAAAAAATTATATATATATCAAGGATAACTTCTAGTGAGACAATATGAAAATATATGATACTGTGTACATATCTTTGTGCTGGGTCCCCTAAAATTTTAAGGATGAATTCCCAAAATATAAGGGTTTGATACAACTATTACTCATAACTATATGGAAATGAGAGAACATACCCATGGACTTCATTATTGGTATTTTTAATAATTATAAAAATCTATAATTCCTTTATTGATATGGTTTTCCCCATTATGGAGTCATCATATATCATTATTAATCAAGATGATGTCTCATTTGATAAGTATTCCTTGATATAAATAAAGAAATTAGTAAGGCTATATTGTATACCAATTTATAGTATATATAATTAATATGAAAATTTTACCTCAATGTCATGGATATGTCTTGAAAAATAATTTAAAAAAATAGAAGATCATTATCCCTACTTTTCACCATTAAACTAATGGTCTGCCTATGTGGACCATTAAAAATCATGAAGTGATGATGATGTATTATTTCATAGTTTTCAAACATGGATAGAATCAACTTATTTCTATCATGAATTTCACCAACAATAATTACTAATATATAATTCAAATCGAAGCATATTGATATTTTTTTGTGTAGATATAAAGAACATAGACATGTTGGAATGAAGGTGGAGAGGTGAATCTATAAGGAAATGAAAATTATATACTTATACTAGGGAATATTCAGACCATCCAATGAATAATCAAGGTTGTAAAATTTTGACTATGGATTTACCTAGATAATCATCAATAAAATTTAGAGTTTTAGGTTGTATAAAAAGTATTCCTTAAAATATCACCTTGGAAGTGGGTTATGATAATTATGAAGAAGATAATGTTTACCCCTAGATACATCAAACATCTCAAGATATAGGATCATAAGGGGACATTATATTATCACCTTACACATCATCAAAACCAAAATTTTGTTCATTCTTTGTTCCATATATCACTTTTGGGGAAGTTAATACTCGATCCTTCCCATCTAATGAAAATATGGTTTTGGAATAATAAAAACATCTCCAGTATGAGTGAAAACTAATTGAGTTATTGGATCATTGAAATAATTTTCTCTCAATGTATACAACTCTATGAGTCAATAAACTAATCTTGAATAATAATTTTGAGGAGGCGACCATGGAAAAAAGTATGTAATGAGGAAAGGGAGTCTTGATCCATTCTCATATATGGATTATAATTTCCAGGGGAAATGTTTTCTAATAAGTAGAGAATGTAATATCTCATATTATTATATGTATAATAAGATAAGAAACATTTCCTACCTGAAATTTGGAACTAAAATAAGAAAATTATATCTTTTCTTCTTGTAATATAATAAAACTAATCATAAGAATTAATAAATTATGAGAATAAAATATTAAAAAATATTATGAAAATAACATGATTAATAAAATCACAAGTAAATAAATATCCAAGAATGTAAAATTTTAATCATCAGGGTTTTCCTGGAAGATCATGCCTCCAATTTCAACAATAGATGAAGTGAAAACACAAAATATATAAAAATAATATAAATAATCATAATTAAAATGTAGGATGAATGAATTTTTCAAAGAATGTAAGGTTATAAATAAGATTGAATATTTTTATTAAGAATGTTGGAATATATATCACTACTAGGAATGAATATAACCAATTTAAATATTGAAAATATTATAATGATAAAATAATTATTTTTATTTAAATAAATAATGGATTTTCCATGATATATTCAACATTTATAAAAAATATTTATCACTTAATAAATAAATTATGAAGGTAAAATTAGTAAAATACCATCATTCATTACATAAGTAATTTTTTGATGAATTTCTATTTAAAAGTTATGTTTATCATATCAAGATTATGAAATTTATTAAAATTTAAATTATATATATATATATATATATTCTAATTAATAAATATGAATAAAATTAATATTAATTAGTTATAAAAAATAATAAAATCATTAAATGTGAAAAATAGACAATTTTATGAAAAATGTCTTCTTTATGCTGTATATTTTTTACAAACTAAATATATCCAATGTAAATAATGATTTTAATAAAATTAAATTTTTATAGATATAAATAATACATTAACACTATTATTATGATGAGTAATTGTAATGAAATAAGAATAATAATACACAATGGGAAAATTTATATTATTCAATAAAAATAGTATCAAATTTATTATATTTTTTATTTTAAAATTTGAAATTATCATACAAAATATTTTTAAGTAATGAAATGTTTTCCAAATATTGAATAAAAATTATTTATATAAATTAAACATAAATTATAGTATTTGTGGTAAAAAAATATTGAGTTAAATATTTAAATGATGTAAAATAAGTTAATAAGTGGTAAAATTACATGAAATAAACAGTAATTAATTAATTTTATTTCTAGAAATTCCTGAATTTTTCTATGTATTGGAATATATATGAAAATTTCCAAAATTATTTCATTCCCTAAGTCACCTACATCCTATTGGAGTCCATTATTTACATTCATCTGACCCCAACTTCAAAAGAAATGTCACATATATTCACTTATAGTTGGATCCTTACTATGCCATGTCTAAATCGTTTCTATCATTACCTTTTATCAATAATTTAAATGAAAATTACATTTACTATTGTACTATTAGATTGTCGATTTATTTTATATCTATATGAATAATTAAATCCTTCATTATGAAGGAATATATTCTAAGGAGTAAATTAATCAATATATATATCTAGTTATTCTGAATCAGTTTCAATTACATTCCCGTATATAATCTTTCATGACCCCTCCCTCCGATTATTCCTCTCCTGTGCTGGCAATGAAGGATGAGAGATAATGGCCTATAAGTCCTGCCTCCAATAGGTCCTTAGGTGGTTACCAGAAACAAGGGTATATGAATCTCACAAAATGGGAGGAATTACCCATTTATATTAATATAGATTGGGACATAATATATACCTACTTTAAAAAAAACCAAGAAATATATATATATAGAGAGAGAGATAAAACAAAAACCAAACCATCCCCCATGCATGTTAAAAATTTAACTATTAAAAAAGAAAGAGTCTCAATAGTATATACCAAATGAATAACTAAGCAGGGAAATAAAAACTATCCCAAAAGTCTGAGCTTGTACTTCCCAACATTATACACATGGTCCCCTATAAACCTGAAAGAAGTTTTATAATGTATGGTGATAATACATGTATAAACAATAGGAAAATCCAAAGTCACTCATGAACAAGTGGGGAGGCATAATAATGTCCCAGTGAGAAAACAAAAGAAATAAAAAAGAACTAAAAAAGGTATAAAAGGCACCCCAACCTCACTTAATACATAATCCCCTAATAATGAAAATCAAGTAATGTAATATAGATCAAATTGTTGATAGGGTACCCTACACCATTTTCCCACTGATTAGACACATTCACACCCTAATGAAATATGTCTTGTCACTCCCACCTCATTCAAACATACCAAACCACATCCTACCTGTAGACACCTGGGTACCCACAACCACATCTCATCATTTCCTCAGACACCTGGTCCTCAAAACCACATCTCATCCTAAAGGCACCTAGGAACCACAACACACCACATCCCAAAGACACATGGGAATCACAACACATCTCATCCAAAAGACACCTGGGAAGTAAAAATCACTCTCACACACCTGTCCCTCATAAACCAAAACCTTCCTGAAGAATCCGGGGTTATCACTACTTATAACATGGAGTATGAAAGAGAGGGTGGTCATGAATCCATCCTCCCACCGAGATGTTTGGTAATGACACCCTCCGCTGCAATAATGGGGGTGTTCATCACATAGTGCTCAAATAGGGTGGGTGTATATAGAAAACATGAGGATGATAAATGTATATATATATATATATATATATTTCTCTAGAAAAAACTTAGCAAAGCCTATGGGGTTCCCAACAATAACCATCCCACAAAAATACCTTAGATGCTACCTCAAAATGCATGTATCAAAACGAACGATGGTAACTTTCAAATTTGAAAAACGAAATCTGGTTAAAACCCAAACAATTTAATGTTATTAAGCATTTACTAGTTATTCCATACCTAATCAAGAAACTTATAACAACATCACAAAACTGGCCTCACGAATGAGCCAAACAGAGGAGGAAAACTATGATAAAACACACAACTCCATACTTGCTCCCCACTTAGCACCCAAGAAAACCACTACCATTACCATTAATGAATTTCATGTTTACCTATCATTTGCCTATATAAGAAAACCCCAACTTACATCCAACCTCTAAAACACACCTCATCACATCCAACCTCAAATCCCTACTATAAAAATATACCACACCCCCAACAACCATAACACAGTCCTTATGCAGACCCACTGCATAACAAGTTCACCCATTTTAAAATCATTCAATCTATCAACCTGATATTCCACTAAACAATACTAGAATTCCCCAAAAACACATCAACACCCCTAGATTTAACACCACAAAATCTACACAAGTCCCATGGACAAACAGAATCACCCACAGCAAGAACTAATTCCAAACACTCAATATGTATTTAGATTTAGCAGCATTCATCCTTTAGTTCCACTTTAATTATTTAGGGGTGATCATATAACAAGTTCAATCCTAGGGAATCCATTGATTTAACTGAACATTTGTGGTAAATTAATTTCAAAATTACATCAGTTCAATATGGGATCCCCAAGAAGGTTAAAAAATAACTTGTGATCTAGAAAATACCACCAACATACATTATTTTCAAATGTAATTTAGCTTTGAAAAAACACAACATAGATCAAAGATAACAGATAAAATAATGGGATGATCATCATAATCTTCCAATCTCATCATTTATTACTTCATATTATGTTTATTAAAAATGTATCCAATTGTATTTACAAGGATACATGGTTATACCCACCCCACATGATTCACAATAAAAATAAAAAAAGGGATACATACATGGAACAATAGATGATTAAAAAATCCTCCTAATGCCAAAACTGTGGGTCACACAAGAAGTATAAAAAAACTCCAAGGGAATAATCTGGCGACAACAACATCACATATGTGACTTTGTGTGGAAGAACATTTCTGGGTGTACTAATAAGAAATAGAAGGGTTCAGGGAAGAGAAGTTCGCATCATTAAAAAAAGGCTAGATCCAAAATCAATTGGGAAAATTATTTAAAATTATATTAAATCCAAACCATGATCAAAATTATTTGGTTTGACTATTTCATAGTCTCTAGGAATTAGGATATCAACAATATAATTAATATCCATTAAAACTACTTTATAAATAGAAAAACAAGGGTTTAAACATGATTTACATCAAATAAAATGATAGAGGGGAGAAATTGTAAAATCTAAAAAAAGCATGAAATGACTCACCATTGGGTGAGTCACCGACACCACACACCGACGCCACCTACTAACACCACTCATAGATGTGGAGCTACCAAAATTGAGCCCCCGATGTGAGCTACTTATGTTGAGCCACCGATGATGTGATATCAATTCTAAGCATCTGTTACGATCTACCAATGATGAGCCACCCATGCTATGCTACCAATGTTGAGATACCATTACTGATCCACCAACACTGAGCTACAGACACTGTGCTACCTACATGAGATACTGATGTTGATCCATCGATGTTGAGCTACTGACAGAGAGTTGTCAGGGTAAGATACTAATGCTAAGCCACCAACCTTGAGATACCAACGTTGAGATACTAACGTGAGCTATCAAAATGAGCTACCCAAACTTATGCACCAACCCAGAGATACCAATGCTTACTCATTGATGCCCCCAACTGATGTGATTCACCTATAACCTCACCTACATCATGTTACCAATGCAAATCACCATTGGAAAAATAGGAAAACATTAAAACAGTTTAAATGTGTCACTACGACCTCCCAAAATACCTCAAATGCTAGATTTTTATAATGGATTGGTCAAGAGGGGTCTGGGCCATTACATTAGATACCTCTCAAACTATTCTCACCCTCAAGAATTCAAAACCAATCGAGAAGAAAGAGGGGTATGAACAACTACCTAGTGACATACCTCTCAAGGAAAAACCACCATGTGATGCTCCTAAGCTAAAGTGAAACATCATTATCCATGAACACCTCCTCTGACATCTATAACCCAAGAAAGAACAAGAAATACCATAGAAGCACCAAAATACAAACTACCTGAACACTTGAATTAGGTAATTAATTTTTCCATTTCATGATACAATCCACTTTGGCTGGCACTAACTCGCCTAAATGGGTTTAATCACATCTTCATTAATGTGTCTGGAATATGGATCATGTATTACCATCCTCATATGTGAGGAATTTATTAGACATTACAGAATATGGAAACAACTCATCTCATATAAAACAAGATTCAAGCATTAAAATAAAAACAGGACAAGGAAAAACTCAAAACAACTCCATGTACTAGGTATGTATCCACACTTTTACTCCCATGTACTATCCTCTCGGCCACCATGCCTCCACAACACATGAACCATAGTAATGGTTTGCCTACATAGAATCATCTCCAAATGATCCCGGATCTCCACTACCCTCTCCAAGAACACCATTTCATCATCGATATCGAACTCACCGCGGTCAATGACATGGGAGTCATCAGGAAGATATCGACAAAGCTGAGAAACATGAAAGATGTTGTGGAACTTCTCCAACTATGGTTCCAGTTCCAAGTGGTATACAACCTCACCAACTCTCCCAAAAACCTCTAAGGGTCCAATAAATATTTTAGTAATATTAATCCTTCTACTAAACCTCTACAACCCACATCAAGGGAAACCCTTAAAGAACACATGGTCCCCAACATAGAACTCTAAGGTCCTCCTCCTATGATCGACTTAATAATTCTGTAGGGCCTGTGCTGCCTTCATCCTCTCACTAACAAGATGAATCTTCTCTATCATACTATGCACTAACTCAGATCCCAGAATAACTATCTCCCCATCCTCTGTCTAGCATATAGGTGAATGACACAGACTTATGTAAAAAGCATTAAAATGGATCCATGAAAATGGAAGAGTGATAGATATTATTGTAAGAGAAATATACCAAGGGAAAGTGTGATACCCAAGATCCTCCAAATTACAAGATGCATGCTCAGAACATGTCCTCAAACATTTGTATTGAATGATCTATCTACCCATATATATGAGGGTGGAAAGCAGTTCTAAGGAGTAACTATGTTCCAAAAGAAAGTTTTTGTCCCCTCCATAATCGTGAGGTAAAACACATATCCCAGCCCGAGAGAATATATCTTAGAACTCAATATAGCTGCACCACCTCATCCACATACATACTAGTCATGGAATTCATAGTTCCCAATTCCTCAATTGCCAAGAAGTGTTTTGATTTCGTAGTTGATCCACAACTACGCAGATAGCATCACAGCCTTCTTGAACCGTGTCTTGAAATACATCGAGATGTCATCTCACATGCACTTGGGGACATCTTGGGGTTGTAATGAACCATCAGGAACATAGTTCACAAACAATACTTTCTGGAACACCAATTATTTTCCCACAAACTCTTCTACTACCCATTCCATAATAGAAAAATGAAAATACTCCCTCAAGCTAGGGTAAACCAAGGAAACTAATGATTATAATACTAAGGGAGAGCTGTAAAAGTCATAGTGGACTCCCTCACGCATCTCTACTAGATAAAAAAACCTAGAGAACAACATATGATTTTTTTCCATCCTCTAACCATCCTTCTGTATTATCACACTGGTCAATAAGATCTCACATCACCTCTAACTTTGAGTCTCCCAATTAAGACTCCTCCACATGATGCATCTGAGACCACTACCCTATCATATAAAACACAAATCCTCTACCACCATCTATTATTGAATATATCTACAGTGCATACAACTCCTCTATTTCCTTCCAACCATCCACAGACTCCCAAACAACCTCCTTCTACAACTGTTTTCTCAAGGCATCAGCCACAAAATTCCACTTTCCTAATGTGTAAAAGAACTCATAATAACATTACTAAATAAATATCATCCTCTTACACTCTATCAATTATAGATCTACAACTACAGTTCATGAAATAGGAGTGGTATGTGGTGGAGACTAGTTGAATACAGAAGGAGATCAGTATACAGTTATTGTTGTCCCACATTGAAAATATTGGTAAATCGTATTAGCAAAATTTTTGGAGTTACATACCTATTTAAGGAACAATAATCCAATTTTTTAAGTGACGATATTGAAGATTAAATTTTTGGAAAAATCCAGTAATTTTAAATGTGGAATGTGGAGGAGAAGACAATATGCGGAGAGAACCATCTGTGTAAGGTGAACATTCTATTAATGAAAGTGTAGTACATAGTGGAAGCTCTTGTAGTACGTGACAGAGTAAGGTAGCACAAGGAGAAGGGCGGTACACAAAGAAGCTGAGCAGTACACGGAGGAAGGAACCACATGAAGAAAGTAGTTGGACATGGAGATGGATGGTACTCGGAAATAGAAGTGGTATGTAGAGAAGGTGGTATGTGTACCATACCTAGAACACAGTTCAAGAAACACCCAAAGAAGCATAAAAATTGACCAAATTAGTTTGTGAAATTATGTTCCAGAACAAATCAGTATATGGAAAAATAATTTAAATTTTTGGGTGATTGCGGGACATCAATATAGAATCCATTGATGGTTGAGGATGCATGATTTAATGATAAACCAATGAAGAGACCTTCATGTCAATAAAATGAGTGAATATTATTCCAATGCAATGAGCAAGGGGGTCAGCGGAAGTGATCCAAGGGATGTAGTGTGCAATCAATAAAACCTTGTGAAGGTAGTGCGTCTGGTATGGAGTGGATGTTCTAAACACATGTAATACACAACTTGTGATGATTACTGGTTTTTGGTATGACCCACACACAATATTCGTATTATCCATGGACATAACCCTTAGTAGTGAACCAAGTAAAATTTTTGTTCCATTTCATTCCATGACATTATTTATTCTCTACACTTCAACTTCAAACAGGTTTAATAGGTTCTTACCAAAGTGGGAACAAGTTACATCAATTAAAATGAGAATGTTGACATCATGATTCACCCCTCCCCTATGAGGGTGTTCCGGGGTCCTTCAAGTGTCATTAGAGGGTAAAGGATGCTGGTGTTAAATCTATCTTATTTTTCTGACATGGAGATTATAGTTTATGTCAGATGAGTTCATTTGTTTGATGGATGTAACTATCAAATAAGGTTGAATCTGATGAGATATCATCTGATATCTCTTTTAATTTATATACTTTTTCTATTTCATAATAAATAGTTGTCATTGATCGAACCAGTCTATCTATGACAGATACATATAGAAAAATGTGGGATACTGATGCTAAAACACATAATGCACCAACTATACCTCTTTCTGATCAAATATATTTGAAGGTGATGAATTTTACATAAGAAAAGTCTATGTGGGAGAAACTAGAAAATATTTATGATGGTGAAAATAATGTGATGGAGGAAAAGCTCCATGTTTTACACAATAGGATTAATGATCTGAAGATGGACCCTAATGAAAATGCAGATTCGTTCTTCAATAAAATTAATGATGTTTTAGGAGAAATTAGAGGGATTGGAGATAATATCCAAGGAATTGATATTGTAAAGAAAATATTGAGAATAATTCCATAAATTTATAATTCGAAGTTTTCAGATCTTGAAGAAAGATATCTTTCCAAACATTCTCTTGATAATCAGTTGAGCAGCCTGGTGGAATATGAGATGAGACTGAACCCAGAAGATGAAACGACTCGTGTAAGCATGGAAATGGAATTAAAATCCATAGAGAAACTGGAAATTTTAGGAGATTTTTTAAATTAATATGATTAGGGAAAAGAAGTTATTTCTCTAATTTCCAAGAAACTCAAGAAGGGAACATAGAAATTTGAAGGAAAGCTACCTATGGCTTGTTTTCGCTATGGAAGATTTGGGTACAATGCCTCTCATTTCACAAAAATGTTCAATGATTATGAAAGTGAATATGTAGACATTAAAAAGCCTCATAAAGTGTTTTTCAAAAATAGGTACTTTAAATATGGAAGGAATTTCAATGAATGAGTTTTTTTTATGATGAAAAAATGACGACAATGAAATCTTTGAGGAAGAAGAAGAATTAAAATCTGGGAACCATGCTTCCTTGGTGGATACCAATGAAAGGTCAAAACCATTGATAGATAAAGCTAGAGATAATAAATTTAAAACTAATTTCTATCCCATGTTGTAACTTAATGATGTTTTTGGTAATCTTGAGAATAAATGTAAGAGATTCACTAAGTGGAAGGCAATGGTGAAGGAATATTCAGAATATATTGATCAGCTGGAAGTATAAATTTAATGACTGGAAGAATAGGTAAAAATAAAATCATAAATTCATGAAATAAATAATGATTTTATGGAACTAAAACTAAGAAATAATGAACAATAATAGGTCAAAAATGACCTTACCTCAAGACTGGAGGAGAATTACAAGAAAACAAGAAGACACGGCAAAAGTAAAATTATTTAACTTAAGGTTAAATCTAAATGATAAGGTTAAAATAGAAACCTAAACTTGTCTAAATTCTATTGGATGAGATGATTTCGACCCATACCCACATTAGATTCTAAATAAATCAATTTGGAGCTATTAGAAACCGAATATGACTTTATAATAAAATAATATTTTTAGTTTTTCCAAAGGTGCCCCTCCCCTCCCTTATAAAAGGGCACCTCCTCCCTCTCTTCCTCACACCACTTTGACCCTTCAAGATCAGCCAACCCCTGCTAAATTCTCTTGTACACTTCCATGGAAACATCCTAGAGGTTATGTTCTTCTTCAAAGACCAATTTTAGTGCCCCAAGAGGAGGTCTCAAAGAGGCGCTTCAAAGAAGAGGTAATGTCCGTTACCGATTATTTCAACTTTATTTCTTCTTCCACTTCTTATTATTTAGTTTTTTCATTATGAAGTAATAACATAAGTATAAATCATATACTGATATGTTATTATAAGTCTGAAACAACCCTATTTCACCATATATCCATCCTACGGAAAACGAAATCACCATGTGTGTGTACGTATGGAATATCGTCTCCACGCTGTGGTGAAATCAATTTTTCCACCAACACCTTAAATGGATGGGTATAATGGTGTAAAGAATAACTATATATGGTTATTATAACATCATACTGATTCTGATATATTAAACCATCAACTCCAATTCTATTCAATAATTATGGGAACAATATCATCGCTCGTGCGTACGTACAGACTACTGTCTCCACGACGCGATGAGATTCATTCTCCATGTTAACCATACATGAATGATCATAAAGTTTATATAATGAATAATAATGAAATATACGAAATAATAATGCTAATGGATTTATGTATATATATATATATGTATGTCATCTATTTAGTTTCATTCAAATCAATAAGGAAACGAAAATAGCGTTCATGCGTACGTACGGCCTACCTTCTCCATGAATGGTGTATTTCATTCCTTTTATCGATCTATAATATATATATATATATATGTATATGATGAATATATATTATATATAAATCATTTTTACATTCTATATTTATGTAAATCAGAATATAAGTAATAATATCAAGAATGACAAGTCGAAACACATACGATAAATGAAATGATTTTACCCAAAATGCTGCTTTAACATGGAATTTACAAAAGAACAGGTAATATAAATTCATAAGTGAAACATATATGATATCATAACAATGAATATTATTCTTTAATAATTCAATGAAATTATTTAAATCATTATACAGGAGGTTCGGATATGTACGAATCATATCGGACCTATGGTAATGGTTAATTTCCAATTCTCATTTTTATCCGAGATTTCTTATACGTAAGTATTTACTGGGGTTATTGCTATCATCTATTTCCATGTTTTCTAAAAGTGTTTTTATGTATGTTTAATGTCCTTTTTACCCATTTTGACTTTTACCCCATGGTATGGATGGATTCTTTCTTTTATTTACCCTACAAGGTACTTTTTGACTTATCCGACAAAAGTACGAGAAGAATGATTTTTTAACGTATATGGAATGAAACAATTTTTACGGTTTTATAAAGACTTATTTTCATGAAGCTTCCTCCAAAATATTTCATGTATATTTTCTACAAAATAATATTCTTTTAAAATTGCATGACATTTTGTGAAAAGAAAATGATTTTGAAGAAAAAATGATATTTTCCTCAAGAATTCATTTCAAGTGATTTATCAAAACCATTTTCATCTAAGATGAAATTATTTCACATGTGTATGTTTCAAGTATCATGTCTCTATGATTTACATGGTATCACTTATCTAATGATGAAATGATATCCAAATTTTTTGTATGGATTACGTTATGATGGAATGATGTTTATGAAACCCATTTTATTCTTGGGTTATGATGAATGATTTATGTTTATATTGTGGAACATGAAGGAATGATTTCTACATGAGATGGGTGGGACATATATCTCCCTCCAATGCATTGGGTAAAGATTTATATCTCATGATATAGACATGGATGGAACGGTAAGTTAATCCGGTTCAGTGTTACAGGACTGAAACCCGGAGTGAACTCGATTCAGAAAGGGACTTTGTCCACTAAGATGGTCTTGGCAGCAATGCCTTGGCTACCATGGAAATCATATCATGTGATTAATGTATTTCCATAATTAAAAGTTTAATTCCCAAGCGATTTTATGATGATTGATGTTCTATTATGATCTATGCCTTACGTACTACCATGTTTTATGTCATTGCTCAAGATTTCTATGTTTAAACATTATGTTCATGTTTTTATGTTCAAATGTATATGGTTTGTTTTATTTTCTCCATGCTTACCCTTACTGAGCATTTTACATCACCCTTTATATGTTTTATTTTCCCCAGGATTAAAAGAAAGAATTTATGGTAAGAAACAAAAAGGGGAATATCTTTATGGGATATGTTGAAGATCTTTCACAACGATTAGAAGATTATTTTTCCGTGTTTCCAAAGACACTAAACTATTACGGTCCTTGTGTGTCTGTTTTCATTATGTATTAAGTATTCAGAAAAAGTAATGTAATGTTCATGTACGTCAAGCTTCGTGTCTCTACAGTTGGTATCAGAGGAAAGGTTTAGTCAACCTTTGGAAACTAGGATGCGAGAACATTAGTGAGATCCCTAGAGATATTTCTAAGGTTTGTCTAGGGATGTCCCTAAGGATAAGTATATGTATAAGATATAGTCCTAGAACTATGGAAACGATCATAAAATTTAACCTAATATTTTAGATATTGAGGGTACTCCCCCTTTACTATGTTGTTTTCCCTAGCATGATTTTTGCCTCTCACAGAATTCTTTTTGTGTTTTAGTCAATGGAGGGAACCAGAAAGAATTCAGTTAACATTGAATACAATGGAAAAAATGGTGACTATGAGCAACAAAATTTAGTAATTCCTAGAGATAAAGTTATTGTGATTATGTCGAATCATTCATCACGATATATGATTAAAAAGGTGAAATTTAGTGGTATGCCTAATTCATCAAATAAGAGGAAGATAGACTTTTATGCATGTTCGCATGTTGAGGAGCATAAAGAAAGGAAGATTGAGATTTCTAAATAAGGGAAGAAGAACCTTGAGGAATACCTCAAATGGAGGGGAAGGTGTTATCTATTTGGAGAAAGGGGTATTAGAGTGACAGACTGGTATGGAGTTCAATGTCTTATTTGTGGAGAACATGGGCATTACCCAACTCAATGCTCGGACCTAAAAAGTTACTTCTAAATCAAGGAAGGACTTATACCAGGAAAATCATTGAAGAGGATGGATTGAAGTGTTTATGTATTGGTATTAAAGAATAATGTTGTTGAGGTACTTTTATGGTTTATTAGAATATTTTTTTATATTAGTCTATTGTGATTTTCAATAATTTTATGGTACCAGTAACCATGGAAAGTGATTGAGATATTTTTGGAAATAATATGATATGCACATAATGAAGGGATAAGGAGGAAATGAAATGGTTGGCGGTATTCATGATCTCATGACTGATATAAGGATATACTTATATCATGGTTTGAGTATATAGAATTTTGGGGTTTTGGTATGTGGAAAGAGTTAACTTTTGACAGCACTCATGTTTTCACTAAGATTCAATGGGTATTCATTTTTCAAGAGAATACTTGACTAAGGCCTTTGAATGTTTGGAATCTGACCAACAAGACATATCTTATGATATATGGGGATCAACGATGGTATTAACATGCTTGTTATATGAAATCTCTAGTAATCGTTTTCACTATAATATGAGAGTGGACAACAGTATTATAGATAAGACTAAAGATTGGAATGGATTATGTTGGACATATGTTAGTATTTCTTAAGGATAGAAGTTTTTTCGATATTATTGATTGGATGTTATAGTAATATAGTTTTAGAAAAAGGACAACCTGCAGAATGGGTGACAGCCCATCGCGTCGGACAAGGCTGTGGGAATCAAACCCACAACCGAAGTGCGACTAGCCTATATCACCTACCGCTGGCCTACATGAAGTCCCTGTTTAGTAGAAACTAGTTTTATTATATTAAGCAGTATGATATATTAAGTATAAGCCCATTTTAGGAACCATATATGATTAATCTCACTATAGATGGACTTATATATTTTTGACAACTTTTATAACCTTTTGTTTGAGACAGATGGAATGACCCATCATTCTACCACATGATCTGCTAACACTTCACGAATGACAAATTCAACTTCATTTCTTTAAGAGATGAAGTGGAAATTGTCCAAAGAATGACCAACAGTGAGACTGTACCAAAATCACAAAATTATTTCTTCCAATTCCAATTTCATCAACATTAGGGAAATGATCTTGCAAACCAAAAATGTTGTCCTAGTGCCCTTATATCCGATGAATCAGATGGTACCTTAGATTATCACAAGTATTTGGCTTTGTGATTGATGGCTTTTTCATAGCCATGTTCTCTACCACTCTCCATCAAAACATGATGGTTAGATTTTTCTTCCATATCCATATTTTCACCTATGTTCTCCTATATGGAAACCCAGTGACGAGTTTCTTTGGGTAATCGTTACATTTCATACTTTAGTTTTTAAAATTAACTTTTAGTATTGCTTTTAACGATGTGGGTTTCTATAAATAGTAAACGATTTATAACCCCGATGAATTTCGAGGGAGAAATTCATTTTAAGGGGGGTAGAATGTAACACCCTGAGATTTTATGAAAAATATTCTTTTAATTTCATTGATGTCTTGTGTTGTAAGCTACAATAATATTTTCTTGCACTATATGTATCACCGTATGAGGTTGCAGTATACACAACACTATTCTTGGATCATGTTACACACAATTTTGATAGTAGTTATTCTACGAAACATTGAGTGTATATATATATATATTCAATGTATAAATGAAATATGGTTGGACTCTGTTATACAAAACAACGGAGGAGTCTTGCAAAACACGCAACCCTGGCTTGGCTTGCATTACACGCAATTGCGACCTTCCTCGATAGCATGTGTTGTACGCAATACCAGGTTTAACTAAATAATAATATATTGTTATAATATTATTATGTACTAGACGTTATGAATAGTATTAACTACATTTTGATATTTATAACATTATTATTCATCTTACACATTTTCTATAATATGGTATGAGAATAAAATAAATTTTTGGTGTAAAATATGTATTTTTCAAAAATTGCAGTTTTCCCACCTTTTGATGACGCACCCACCTTAAATATTGTTTTTGACATGTCTATAAGTTCAATTTGACAAAATAAAAATCTTCTTTGGAATCAGGATATAATAATTTACTTTGGAAAAAAATTTCATATTATTCTGATAACTTTCATATTTTAATGAATAGTAAAAACACGCTATATTTTAATTAAAAACCACTTTTTTTCATCGTAATAATTTATATGGTTAGATTATATTTTTAATTAGTTTTAAAGTTTAATTAGAATATATTTTTACCATTTAATCCAATGTTGTTCATTGGAATTAATTTGACTTTGAAATTGGATATACACAAGTATCAATCTTTTGATTGTTTTTGTTTCTTAAAAACACGATATTTGTTTTGATAACGGTAATTAAATTTAAAATTAATTAATACCACTTAAATGTTATGAATTTGGAAAAATAGACATCCATTTTGAATTCGGAAATTTAAATAATTCTTCGGCTGAATTTTTGGTATTTTTCTGACAAACATCAATTTTCGATGAATAGTAAAACCACTTAGTGTTAGTTAAAAAACTGACTTTTTTTATTCAAATAAAATTTTACCACTTCTGCGAATTAAATTTCAAAAATCCGAGAGACATGGTTAATATAAAGGACTAAAATTTGGTTCAATGAGATGAAAATAATTTTTGGTAAATAACAACTATTTACTTTTATTTACCACGGTTAAAAGTAAATAGGATAATTAAGGGTACAAATGATATTATTATTACCCTAAAACATGTCATAATTCTATTAGATAAGTTTAATTCTACAAAAAACAACCTTAGTAATAATATATGACCATTTAGGCCCACTTGGATAATATTAGAACATTTAATATTAATTTATTTAAAGAAGTGTTAAAATAGTTAAAATCAATGTTTAATAAGTAAATAATTTCTAATATAGGGTTATACATAAGATAAATTAGACTATAAATATTCATTAGAAATATAAAACGATTTCCTACATAATGTTATTTTATTTATAATTTTTATACATTAAATAATTTAATTTATTTATGACACAATGATGATGCATTAATTATCTTATTAATGAAATATTGACATAATTGACGTTATAAATACCAAAAGAAATGTAATTTGAGACTTTTTATGAATTAAAATAATTTTTTAGACTAATATGAAATATTATAATTGATTTATTTAACATTTTTCGAACTAATAATTCTGTTATGATTTTCAAAAAAATCAATTACCAAATAGTGTCAAAATAGACATAAAATAGTTTTTAAAACAAATATTATATAATTAATTTTTATTTTATTCCTAAAAATATAAGGTTCGGCCAAATGACATTGATAAGGTTATATATATTAATAATAGACAACTTGGGGTTCTTTTGGCTTGTTATAGCACGTTTATTAACCTTATAGTGTAAGAAAACAAGAAGACACTGTAAAAGTAAAATTATTTAACTTATGGTTAAATCTAAATGATAAGGTTAAAATAGAAACCTAAACTTGTATAAATTCTATTTGATGATAGGGTTTCGACCCATCCCCATATTAGCTTTGAAATAAATCAATTTGGAGCTATTAGAAACCGAATATGACTTTATAATAAAATAATATTTTTAGTTTTTCCAAAGGTGCCCCTCTCCTTCCATATAAAAGGGTACCTCCTCCCTCTCTTCCTCACACCACTTTGACCCTTCAAGCTCGGAAAAACCCTGAAAAATTCTCTTCTCCACTTCCATATAAACATCCTAGATGTTCTGGTCTTCTTCAAAGACCAATTTCAGTGCCCTATGAGGAGGTCTCAAAATGCGCTTCAAAGAAGAGGTAATGTCCGTTACTGATTCTTTCAACTTTATTTCTTCTTCCACTTATTCTTCTTCAGTTGTTTCATTATGAAGTAATAACATCAGTATAACTCATATACTGATATGTTATTATAATTATGAAAAAACCCTATTTCACCTTCTATCCATCCTACAGAAAAAAAGAAATCACCACGCATGTGTATATACGGAATACCGTCTCCACGCCGTGGTGAAATCTATTTTTCCACAAACACCTTACATGGATGGGTATAATGGTGTAAAGAATAAATATATATGGTTATTATTACATCCTACTAATTCTGATATATTATACCATCCACTCCAATTCTATTCAATAATTATGGGAACGATATCATCGCTCGTGCGTACGTACGGACTACCGTCTCCACGACGCGATGAGATTAATTATCCATGTTAACCATACATGAATGATCATAAAGTTTATATAATGAATAATAATGAAATATATGAAATAATAATGCTACTTGATTTATGTATATATATATATATGTATGTCATCTATTTTTTTCATTCAATTCAATAAGGAAACGAAAACAGCGTTCATGCGTACGTACGGCCTACCGTCTCCATGAATGGTGTATTTCATTCCTTTTATCGATATATAATATATATATGTATATGTTGAATATATATTATATATAAATCATGTTTTACATTCTGGAATTATGTAAATCAGGATATAAGTAATATTATCAAGAACGACAAGTCGAAACACATACGATAAATGAAATGATTTTACCCAAAATGCTGCTTTAACATGGAATTTACAAATGAACGGGTAATATAAATTCATAAGTGAAACATATATGATATCATAACATTGAATATGATTCTGTAATAATTCAATGACATTATTTAAATCATTATACAGGAGTTTCGGATATGTATAAAGCATATCGGACCAAAGGTAAGGGTTAATTTTGCAAATCTCATTTTTATCCGAGATTTCTTATACGTAGGTGTTTACTGGGGTTATTGTTATCATTCATGTCCATGTTTTCTAACTATTTTTTTATGTATGTTTAATGTCCTTTTTACCTATTTTTACTTTTATCTCATGGTATGGAAGGAAAATTTCTTTTATTTAACCTACAAGGTACTTTTTGACTTTTCCGACAAAAGTACGAGAAGAATGTTTTTTAACGTATACGACATAAAAGGATTTTTGCAGTTTTATAAAGCCTTATTTTCATGAAGCTTCCTCCAAAATATTTCATGACTATTTTCAACAAAATTCTTTTCTTTTAAAATTGCATGACATTTTGTGAAAAGGAAATTATTTTGAAGAAAAAAGGATATTTTACTCATGAATTCATTTCAAGTGTTTTATCAAAACCATTTTCATCTAAGATGACATTATTTCACATGTGTATGTTTCAAATATCATGTCTCTATGATTTACATGGTTTCACTTTTCTAATGATGAAATGATATCGAATTTTTTTGTATGGATGACATTATGAATGAATGATGTTTATGAAACCCATTTTATTCTTGGGTTATGATGAATGATTTGTGTTTATATTGTGGCACACGAAAGAATTATTTCAATATGAGATGGGTGGGACCTATATCTTCCTCCAATTCATTGGGTAGAGATTTATATATCATGAGATAGACATGGCTGGAAGGGTAAGTTAATCCGGTTCAGTGTTACAGGACTGAAACAAGGAGTAAACTCGATTCAGAAAGGGACTTTGTCCACTAAGATGGTCTTAGAAGCGATGCCATGGCTACCATGGAAATCATATCATGTGCTTAATGTATTGCCACAATTAAAAGTTTTATTCCCAAGCTATTTTATCATGATTGGTGTTCTATTATGATATATTCCTTACGTACTGCCGTGTTTTATGTCATTGCTCAAGATTTCTATGTTTAAACATTATGTTCATGTTTTTATGTTCAAATGTATATGTTTTGTTTTATTTTCTCCATGCTTACCCTTACTGAGAATTTGAGCTCACCCTTTATATGTTATCTTTTCCCCAGGATTAAAATAAAGAATTTAGGTAAAGAAACACAAAGGGGAAGATATTTATGGGAGATGTTGAAGATCTTTCACAATGATTAGAAGATTATTTTTTCGAGTTTCCAAAGACACTAAACTATTACGGTCCTTGTGTGTCTGTTTTAGTTATGTATTAAGTATTCGGAAAAATTAATGTAATGTCCATGTACGTCAAGATTTGGGTCTCTACAGTTGGTATCAGAGGAAAGGTTTAGTCAACCTTTGGAAACTAGGATGTGAGAACTTTAGTGAGATCCCTAGAGATATTTCTAAGGTTTGTCTAGGTATGTCTCTAAGGATAAGTATACGTATAGTATATAGTCCTAGAACTATGGTAACGATCTTAGAATTTAACCTAAGATGTTAGATATTTAGGGTACTCCCCCTTTACTATGTTGTTTTCCCTAGCATGATTTTTTCCTCTCACAGAATTCTTTTTGTGTTTTAGTTAATGGAGGGCACCAGAAGAAATTCGGTTAACATTGAATCCAATGGACAAAATGGTGACTATGAGAAACAAAATTGCGTAATTCTAGAGAGAAAGATATTGTGATTATTCCGAATCGGTCATCACGATATATGATTAACAAGGTGAAATTTTGTGGTATGCCTAATTCGTCAAATAAGAGGAAGATAGACTTTTTGCATGTTCGCATGTTGAGGAGCATAAAGAAACGAAGATTGAGATTTCTAAAGAAGGGAAGAAGAACCTTGAGGAATACCTCAAATGGAGGGGAAGATGTTATCTGTGTGGAGAAAAGGGTCATTGAGTGACAGACTGTTATGGAGTTCAATGTCTTATTTGTGGAGAACATGGGCAATACCCAACTCAATTCCCTGACCTAAAAAGTTACTTTTAAATCAAGGAAGGACATATTCCAGGACAATCATTGGAGATGATGGATTGAAGTGTTTATGTATTGGTATTCAATAATAATGTTGTTGAGGTACTTTTATGGATTATTAGAATATATTTTGTATTAGTCTATTGTGGTTTTCAATAATTTTATGGTACCGATAACCATGGAAAGTGATTGAGATATTTTTGGAAATAATATGATATGCTCATAATGAAGGGATAAGGAGGAAATGAAATGTTTTACAGTATTCATGAGCTCATGACTGATATAAGGAAATAGTTATATCATGGTTTGAGTATATAGAATTTTGGGGTTTTGGAATGTGGAAAGAGTTAACTTTTGATAACACTCATGTTTTCACTAAGATTCAATGGGTATTCATTTTTCAAGAGAATACATGATTAAGGCCTTCGAATGTTTGGAATGTGACCAAGAAGACATATCTTATGATATACGGGGATCAACGATGTTATTAACATGCTTGTTATATGAAATCTCTGGTAATCGTTTTCACTATAATATGAGAGTGGACTGCAGTATTATAGATAAGCCTATAGATTGGAATGGATTATGATAGATATAAGTTAGTATTGTTTAAGGATACAAGTTTTTTCGATACTATTGAGGGAATGTTATAGTAATTTAGTATTATAAAAAGGACAACCTGCTGGATGGGAGACAACCCATCGCATTAGACAAGGCTGTGGGAATCGAACCCACAACCGAAGTGCGACTGGCCTTTATCGCCTACCACTGGCCTACAGAAAGTCCATGTTTAGTAGAAACTAGTTTTATTATATTAATCAGTATGATATATGAAGTATAATCCCATTTTAGGAACCATATATGATTAATCTCACTATAGATGGACTTATGTATTTTTTATAACTTTTATAACCTTTTGTTTGAGAGAGATGGAATGACCCATAATTCTACCACATGATCTGCTAACACTTCACAAATGACAAATTCAACTTCATTTCTTTAAGAGATGAAGTGGAAATTGTCCAAAGAATGACCAACGGTGAGACTATACCAAAATCACGAAAGTATTTCTTCTAATTCCAATTTCCTCAACTTTAGGGAAATGATCTTGAAAACCAAAAATGTTTTCCTAGTTCCCTTATATCTGATGAATCAGATGGTACCTTAGATCATCACAAATCTATGGCTTTGTGATTGATGGATTTTTCATAGCCATGTTCTCTACCACTCTCTATCAGAACATTATGGTTAGATTTTTCTTCCATATCCATATTTTCACCTATGTTCTTCTATATGGAAACCCAGTGGTGAGTTTCTTTGGTTAATTGTTACATTTCAAACTATAGTTTTTAAAATTAAGTTTTATTATTCCTTTTTACGATGTGGGTTTCTATAAATAGTAAATGATTTATAACCTCGATGAATTTTGAGGGAGAAATTCATTTTTAGGGGGGTAGAATGTAACACCCCGAGATTTTATGAAAAATATTCTTTTAATTTCATTGATGTCTTGTGTTGTAATCTACAAAAAGATTGCCTTGCGCTATACGCAACACCGTATGATCTTGCAGTATACGCAACACTATTCTTGGATCATGTTACACACAATTTTGAAAGTAGTTATTCTACGAAACATTGAGTGTATATATATATATATAATCAATGTATAAATGAAATATGGTTGGACTCTGTTATACAAAACAATGGGGGAGTCATGCAAAACACTCAACCCTGACTTGGCTTGCATTACACACAATCACTACCTTCCTCGATAGCGTGTGTTGTACGCAATACCAGGTTACACTAAACAATGATATATTGTTATAATATTAATATGTACTATCCGTTATGAATAGTATGAACTACATTTTTAATTTTATAACATTATTATTCATCTTACACATTTTCTAGAATATGGTATGAGAACAAAATAAATTTTTCGTGTAAAATATATATTTTTCAAAAATAGTAGTTTTCCCACCTTTTGATGACGCACCCACCTTAAATCTTGTTTTTGACATGTCTATAAGGTCAATTTGACAAAATAAAAATCTTCATTGAAATCAGGATATAAAAAGTTATTTGGATAAATTTTTCATATTATTCTGATAACTTTCATATTTTAATGAATAGTAAAAACACACTATATTTTAATTAAAAACCACTTTTTTCATCGCAATAATTTATATGGTTAGATTATATTTTTAATTGGTTTTAAAGTGTAATTAGAATATATTTTTACCATTTAATCCAATGTTGTTCATTGGAATTAATTTCACTTTGAAATTGGATATAAATAAGTATCAATCTTTTTATTGTTTTTGTTTCTTAAAAACATAGTATTTGTTTTGATAACGGGAATTAAATTTAAAATTAATTAATACCACTTATATGTTATGAATTTTGAAAAATAGACATCAATTTTGAATTCAGAATATCAAAAAATGCTTAGGCTGAATTTTTGGTATTTTTCTGACAAACTTCAATTTTTTATGAATAGTGAAACCACTTAGTGGTAGTTTAAAAACTGACTTTTTTTATTTAAATTAAATTTTACCACTTCTGTGAATTGAATTTCAAAAATCAGAGAGACATGGTTAATATCAAGGACTAAGATTTGGTTCAATGAGATGAAAATAATTTTTGTTGAATAGTAACTTTTACTTTTATTTACCACGGTAAATAGTAAATAGGATAATTAAGGGTAAAAATGATATTATTATTACCCTAACACATGTCCTAATTCTATTGGATAAGTTTAATTAGACCAAAAAAACCTTATTAATAACATATGACTATTTTGGCCCACTTGGATAAGATTAGGACATTTAATATTAATTTATTTAATGAAGGGTTAAAATAGTTAAAATCAAAGTTTAACAGGTAAATCATTTTTAATATAGGGTTATACATAAGATAAATTCGAATATAAATATGCATTAGAAAGATAAAACGATTTACTACATAATTGTAGTTTATTTATAATTTTTAGACATCAAATAATTTAATTTATTTATGATACAATGATGATGCAGTAATTGTCTTATTAATGAAATATTGACATAATTGATGTTATAAATACCAAAATAAATAAAATTTGAGACTTTTTATGAATTAAAATATTTTTATAGGTTAATATGACATGTTAGTATTTCTTTAATTAACTTTTTTTGAACTAATAATTCTGTTATAAATTTCAAAAAAATCAATTACCAAATAGTGTCAAAATTGACATAAAATAGTTTTTAAAACAAATTTTATATTATTTATTGTTATTTTCTTCTTAAAAATCTAAGATTCGGAAAAATGACGTATATAAGGTTATATATATTAATAATAAACAACTTGGGGTTCGTTTGGTTTGTTATAGTAAGTTTATTAACCTTATAGTGTAATAAAAAAAGAAGACACGGTAAAAGTAAAATTATTTAACTTAAGGATAAATCTAAATGATAAGGTTAAAATAGAAACCTAAACTTGTCTAAATTCTATTGTATGAGGGGATTTCGACCCATACCCACATTAGCTTAGAAATAAATCAATTTGGAGCTATTAGAAACCGAATATGACTTTATAATAAAATAGTATTTTTAGTTTTTCCAAAGGTGCCCCTCTCCTCCCTTATAAAAGGGAAACTCATACCTCTCTTCCTCACACCACATTGACCCTTCATTCTCAGCCAAACCCTGCCAAATTATCTTCTCCACTTCCATAGAAACATCCTAGAGGTTCTGGTCTTCTTCAAAGACCAATTTTAGTGCCCTAAGTGGAGGTCTCAAAGAGGCGCTTCAAAGAAGAGGTAATGTCCGTTACCGATTCTTTCAACTTTATTTCTTCTTCCACTTATTCTTATTTAGTTGTTTCATTATGAAGTAATAAAATCAGTATAATTGATATACTTATATGTTATTATAAGTATGAAAAAACCCTATTTCATCATCTATCCATCCTACGGAAAACGAAATCACCACGCGTGTGTACGTACGGAATACTGTCTCCACGCCGTGGTGAAATCTTTTTTTCCACCAACACCTTACATGGATGGGTATAATGGTGTAAATAATAACTATATATGGTTATTATAACATCATACTGATTCTGATATATTATACCATCCACTCCAATTCTATTCAATAATTATGTGAACGATATCATCGCTCGTGCGTACGTACGGACTACCGTTTCCACAACGTGATGAGATTCATTCTCCATGTTAACATTACCTGAATGATCATAAAGTTTATATAATGAATAATAATGAAATATATGAAATAATAATTCTACTATATTTATGTATATATATATGTATGTCATCTATTTAGTTTCATTCAATTCAATAAGGAAACGAAAACCGCATTCATGCGTATGTACGGTCTACCGTCTCCATGAACGGTGTATTTCATTCCTTTTATCGATCGATAATATATATATGTTTATATGATGGATATATATTATATATAAATCATGTTTTACATTATGGAATTATGTAAATCAGGATATAAGTAATAATATCAAGAACGACAAGTTGAAACACATACGATAAATGAAATGATTTTACCCAAAACGCTGCTTTAACATGGAATTTACAAAAGAATGGGTCATATAAAGTCATAAGTGAAACATATATGATATCATAACAATGAATATGATTCTTTAATAAGTCAATGACATTATTTAAATCATTATACATGAGGTTCAGATACGTACGAAGCATATCGGACCTAAGGTAAGGGTTAATTTTGCAAATCTCATTTTTATCCGAGATTGCTTATACGTAAGTATTTACTAGGGTTATTGTTACCATCAATGACCATGTTTTCGAAATGTATTTTTATGTATTTTTAATTTCATTTTTACCCATTTTGACTTTTACCCCATGGTATGGAAGGTATCTTTCTTTTATTTACCCTAAAAGGCACTTTTTGACTTTTCCGACAAAAGTATGAGAAGAATGTTTTTTTAACATATACGGCCTGAAAGGATTTTTACAGTTTTATAAAGCCTTATTTTCATGAAGCTTCATTCAAAATATTTCATGACTATTTTCAACAAAATCCTTTTCTTTTAAAATTTCATGACATTTTGTGAAAAGAAAATGATTTTGAAGAAAAAATGATATTTTACTCAAGAATTCATTTCAAGTGTTTTATCAAAACCATTTTCATCTAAGATGACATTATTTCACATGTGTTTGTTTCAAGTATCATGTCTCCATGATTTACATGGTTTCACTTTTCTAATGATGAAATGATATCTAAATTTTTTGTATGGATTACGTTATGATGGAATGCTGTTTATGAAACCCATTTTATTCTTGGGTTAAGATGAATGATTTATGTTTATATTGTGGCACACGAAAGAATGATTTCAATATGAGATGGTGGGACATATATCTCCCTCCAATGCATTGGGTAAAGATTTATATCTCATGAGATAGACATGGCTGGAATGGTAAGTTAATCTGGTTCAGTGTTACAGGACTGAAATGAGGAGTGAACTCGATTCAGAATGAGACTTTGTCTACTAAGATGGTCTTGGCAGCAATGCCTTGGTTACCATGGAAATCATATCATGTGCTTAATGTTTTGACACAATTAAAAGTTTTATTCCCAAGATATTTTATCATGATTGACATTCTATTATGATCTATGCCTTACGTACTGCCATGGTATATGTCACTGCTCAAGATTTCGATGTTTAAACATTATGTTCATGTTTTTATGTTCAAATGTAAATGGTTTGTTTTATTTTCTCCATGCTTACCCTTACTGAGCATTTTACCTCACCCTTTATATGTTTTCTTTTCACCAGGATTAAAATAAATAATTTAGGTAAAGAAAAAAAGGGGAATATCTTTATGGGAGATATTGAAGATCTTTCACCACGATTAGAAGATTATTTTTATGGGCTTCCAAAGACACTAAACTATTACAGTCCTTGTGTGTCTGTTTTCATTATGTATTAAGTATTTGGAAAAAGTAATATAATGTCCATGTACGTCAAGCTTCGGGTCTCTACACATATCCATATATACACTATTAATACACCCTTGTCTCCTATTTTTAGAATCTGAACAGGATGTGTATGTTAAAACTATGGTGTTTGAAAAAGGATTTTTTTGGAATCATATGGATATAGGATCATGAGGACCCAATCTACTCATTTCCAATATATTATTTCTCAAGGTTGACTAGTTTAACTCTATTCTTGATGTATCTTTTCTATAAAAAGGTTATAATTATTAAAAAAATTGATATTACATAGTAATTTCACTGTTAGATTTTTGAATATGACTAATTTAATATCAAGATGTACTTAATTCATGAAATCGGTTTATTTATGTGGGATTTTAATGAAAAATAGTTTATGAACAAAAATGTTTTGATTAAATTCCTCAAATGTGGTTTTGATTACAAATTTTATTTTCATGGATGGATTCAGTAATTGGTGGATTTTAGTTTTTTTATAAAATGTTATAATGGTATTCAAATGGTTTTTGGATAGCATAGAACAATAGAGAAAATAGGTTCATTTGGAAATGGTCTATGTTAATTAATTCTGTGTAACACTACAGTGATATTGATATCGATAGACTAAGATAAGAAATGATATCAGTTGGGCTCATGTGATTCATGGTTTAGTTTTTCCTTTATATATCTATATACATATTCCCATTTGATAGATCGCAATATTGTTATTTTTCATTTAATCCAGGTTTTACACTTGAAGGTATGTTTCAATGTAGGTTTCTCATTTATTTTTCTAATGGTCTGTACATGGTTGGATTTTATAATTTACTCATTATCTAAAATAAAAATGTCATGTTCCATTTATCTGTTAATATGAAAGGATTTTATTAAAACTGGAGGAAATATTAGACAATTTTTAATATTACTAGAGTTTATTATAATCTAGATTTTTTAAAGATTGATCTAATAATTTTATGATATTAAACTTTTTATATATTCTTTAGTGAAATCCTAATTGGATCATTTTTCCAAGTCTGGGTCTCTGTCAAAGATTTAATTAATGTTTGTAGAAATCCTTCCTGGATCTATATCCTTTTGGACACTGATTCGGCATGATTTTTAGGATTGGATATTATTTTTCTGTCTTCACAGGGTAGCTACCTTTTGTTAGGAGAGTAGTCATGTAGGGAATCACATGGAATATCTAGACATAGGGTTCATTGCTCAGTTGTTTTTTCCTCTTAATAGGGAATGTCATGTGGCACATCTTACGCATGTAACCCAAGGAATTCCTTATAGATTGTGAGGTAAGAATTCTTGAGGTGTATGTAATCCATGGGGTTTTTACCTCACCAATCCAATTTTTTATGGACTATGTGTTTTAGGATATGTCATAAGTTCTATGTCCTATGGGGGTGGATAAGAACATCTAGTTCATATAGATCATTGTAATGACCCAAACATTTCAATAATATTTTTTTCTTAATTTTTTGTGTTATTTTATTTTATACTCAAAAAAAATATAACCTTTAATTAATTAAGTGTGTATAATTAAATGAGACCATTTGGTTTTGACTTTTATATGATCTTTGGTCAATATGAACATTGGAAACTAAAGTCTTAACATTAAAATTATTGTTTATAAGTTATAATGATCTTGGTTAATTAATACAGAAAGAAGAGTCGATGGAATCATCTAGTAGACTCGGTCCATATGAAGCCCATATGTCTGAGCTTGGGGAGGAGATAGCATCAGTGGGCTTTTCTCTGCACCAATCTCAATCCAAACATTAACATGTGAATATTGAATGAAACTTCATAAGGGAGAAGTTCAAGCTAATATAATTCACCACTTAGGTAATGTTGTCCAAGCCACCACAATATTCTATAACCATAGGACACCTTACACTTAGGTCCTATGCAGGTGTTATAAGGGGCTATATAACACATCCGTAGCTACATTCTTTTATATTTGTATAAATACGTTTTTTACTTCTTATTAAGGTAAAATTTCTGAATTTCAAATGTCCGGATAAATATAGGTTGAGTTTATGGAAGTTCCATATTATTGTTGAATTTTGGAAGAAAGGGGTATTTAAAAATATTTTTTTTATTTTTTAAATAATTAATAATATGAATTGATTTTCAAAAAATTATCTTTTATAGTTATGTTCAATAAGAAATTTAGAGTCTAAAAATATAAACCTAATTTTTAGTGAATAGTAATGTATGAATAGTAACATACCCGTATGAATAGTAATGAATAGTAAATTGACCAAAAAAATTAGAAACCTCACCCATGAATATATAAATACATTTTAGACATCTTAAAATTGAAAAAAAGATCATAGTATAAGTTTTGGTATTTTTGTATGTCATAAATATTTTATTTACAATTTTATAATTAATTAAATAATTTAAAATGGAAATGTATTTTCATAAAATTTAATCATATATTTTTACTTAATAGTATTATGGTTATATGATAATTTTATGGGACCTTGATTACGTTCTTAAGGTGTTACAAAATGAGTTATAGTTTTAAAGTTGTATTTTTTGAATAAATATTGATTTTATTTAAAAATTAAATTAAAAATATTTAGATTTTTTTTTTCATAAAATGGATTTCATTTTTGAATTCACAGCATCGATATTATGTTAGAGTGACTTTTTAGGATTTTTTGAAACAATTGATTTTTCAGTGAAAAGTAAAAATACAGTTTTGAGTTTTGGGTGTTTAATGACATCATTGATGATGTAATCATGATGTCATCAATATGGTCGACTTGTAAATAGAAAAATATTTTATGAGGTGTCTCATGTGGCCAATACCATTGGAAAATACCATGGGCAAGCCCATGGTTTTTCAAATACCACTGATGAGGTGTCCCTTGGAAATTAATTAAATATTCCCTCTTTTTGCTATAAATACCAAGCCATTCCCCCATTCATTTCATTCAAAAATCCCCCTTAAAGAAGTTCTAGTATTGTTTCCTCCCAATGTTCCCCCATGCCTCCCAAGGTCCTGACCTTCAATATTTCGAAGTTACTCCTCAAGGTAAGGGAACCCTTCACCCTCCTCTAATAAGTCATGACTTACTTTATGTTATGTATTATAGTTCTATTTTTTATGTTGGAGATTATTATTATATATCTTTACTAAATTAAATTTCATGTAAGAATGATGAGAGACCCTTTCATCTCTCATCAATTTATTTTCTAAATTTTTAAGTGAAGTTTTTAGGCTTCCGAATGTTTTCTAAAAGAAATCGCATATTCTCTTTCCTTTCATGTTTCGTTTCAATGAGGTATTACATTAAAATATCAATACCATGTTCTTTTATCCACTTTATTAGGACTTTATACTGTATTATGAGTAATTTATGAGTGGGATACCTTTTTACCCTTTCTTTTTAATTTTTTCTAAAAGGATGTCATCTAGCTGTTCTGCAGCAAACTTTTCATCTCAAAATTTCTCTCTCTTTCTCTCAAAGAATTCCCTTTTTTTATTTATGTAAATACCTACACCTATTTCTTTTCTATGGGTGTTCATAAATAAAAAAAATATATATTTGATTCTGTAATTGACAAACATATAACCCTCACTCCCTTTTCATGGGTTATAAATGACATAATGATCTTATTTTTAAGAACTTTTATAACGTCACAATTTTGAAATGAAACCCATTTCTTTTGTTCTCTATGGGTTATTTATGAAATTTCTGATTATGATATATGTGTATCACATGAAAATAAACACATATTGATGGTTCCCCCTGACATCACTCCAATGCATTGGGTAAATAATTTAATATCTAGAGATGACAAGTTTCACGATACCTTGGTGAACAACCTTGGTAATTTTTTTATGAAACCATGTGATGAAACTTGGTGATATGTTAATGAATTTATAAATAAAATGTTGTAGAAACATATTCATGTAGTGATTCATGTTCTTTTTATAATGATATTCCTTTTTTCCATTGATCATTTCTTATGGTTTCATCAAGTTCTTATTGATATCACAAGTAAATTGATCCCCCTGCTTTCCTTACTATGCCTTCAGCTCACCCTTTCCATTGATGTATGTATGTAGATTTTGAGATGGAGTAATTTTACATAGGATTAACTTTTAAAGAAGGTTTTCAAGGAGATTTAAAATATTTTTTTAGGTTTTCATGTTTTTTTTTCTTATTTTGAAGACACTAGACTTTAAAGATCCTCTGTTTGTAAAATTTAATGAAAAGTAATGTAATAAAAAGGTGGGCTTCCATAGTTGGTATCAAAGGATGGTTTAGTTATTTATGGAAATAAGGCTATGAAAAATTTAGGAATAACCCTATATAAATATTAAATATAGGAATATTTCTTGTTATTTTGGTGAGTTTTGAGTAAATGGTTTATCAAGAAAATACATCCCTGTCAGGATACGAGCAGGTAGAGGCGGATCTGGAACAGATATACCTACGTGTGAAAACTATTACAAGGATTTTCGGGCTTGACACGAGGTATCCTAGTACACGACAATGGTCCTTGCTGCACTATTGGTTACGAAACTCTTGGGGGATATGTTTGGTTAATCATAAGATTTTTTTGAATCATTATGATGGATTTATAGAAAAATGTAATTGTTTAAATCTTAATGTTTTAGGACATAAAATACTTTATAGTTAATAGATTCAAAAATTAAATAATCAACTCACTATAGTTTTATTCTCATAGAAAATGGAGGGAAATATGAGGAACCATGAAAATTGTGACCACAATGGACCATGCACTAACGGCCCTCCGATGGAAGACGGAATGAAAACATTCAAGAAAATGATGAACCAACTAAATCACGTTATGGGAAATAACTTGAATCAAGGTGAGAGACCGATCCCACCACAAAGGGAAAAAAATTATATTGATTCCTTTATGCTTCAACAACCACCATCCATTAGTGGATTGACTGAACCACTGATTGCAGAGCAATGGATCAGCTCTTTCGAGAAGATCTTTTCTATGCTCCGCTATTCTGAGCAAGGGAAGGTCACCCTAGATATCTATCGCTTAGAAGGAGATGCTTCTAAGTGGTGGAAACTGATTAAAAACATAAGTAAAAGAGTTTAGGTTGAAGCTATAGAGTGGGGAGAGATCATATGGATCTCCTTTAGTAAGTATTTCCCTCGTTCCATGAGAACAAGAATGGAGAAGGTGTTTCTCGAGCTGAAGGAGAAGGAGAATGAATCTGTGGGAAGCTACGAGATGAAATTCACAAGGATTTCATGTTACACTTATATCTTTGTAATGGATCCAAATGGTAAGGTTGATATATTCTTCGGTGGATTGAGACCTCATATGTGGAAGAATCTAGCCAATTGAGACTATGATTGCTATGAAGAGATCGTGCGGAGTGCGATGAAAGTCAAGCTGGAGTTTGGTGAGACGTAGTGGTCTCATAAATCTAACAACAAGAGGAGATCAATGGATCCCATATTAGGGAGGAAAATTTATCAAAAAAGAGGAGGAAATAAAGTGAAACCCCCCACGTGTAATAAATGTGGGAAGAAGTATTCGGGGAACTACCTACTCAAGAGCATGAGATGCTATGTGTGGAAGAGATGGCCATATTTCAAGGAATATTCATAGTGAGGTGAAACCTCAACATCAAAACACAAAAGACAAAGGGAATATGGTGTGTGCCCTACCTGATGTCCAGTGCTTTAAGTGTGGACAACATGGGTACTTTTCCAATCATTGTCCAAATCCGAGGGTAGGGGAGGCGAACCACCATCAGCCTTAGTAAAGGCCAAGGGAGGAAGGTCTTGCTTTTGTTATCACGACATCTGAAGTTGATGCTCTGAATGATGTGGTGGAAGGTACTCTTATTGTTCTCTCAAAGATAGAAAGTACTCTGTTTGATTCTAGTTCTACGTATTCCTTTATTTCCTCCATGTTTGAAAAGAATTTAGAATCAACCCCTGATTTTCTAAAAGTAGAGTTATCAGTCATGACTCCTGGAGGTATTATCCAATCATCATCCATGTTTGTAAACCCTAGTATTAACATTAGTGAGAATAATATTATCGCAAATCTATTAGTCATTCCAATGCTGGAATTCGACATTATACTAGGGATGGACTGGATCTCAGTGTATAATGCTAAGATCAAATGTAGTAGCAAGTAAATATCAGTAGTCTTGAATGGAAAACCTAAAATTATCTTCTGAGGATGGATATATCATCCTGATATTTTTATAGAAGAACCTCCTATATCATTTTTTATGGAGTTGATCAGTGAACAAGAAAAAGGATATGAGAGTTTGAGGATAGAAAATGTTCCCATCATCCAGGAATACTTTGAAGAATTTCTTGAAAAGGTGCCCAGACCTCCCCCAGAAAGTGAGGTACAGTTCTCCGTTGAACTCATACCTATATTCCATCTGATATCAAATACCCATATAGGATTTCAAATGTAGAGTGGGAGGAGTTAAAGAAATAACTCCCAGATCTTTTGTAGAAGGGGTTTATCTGAACGATTGTGTCTCGTTTTGAAGCACTTGTTCACTTTGTGAAGAAGAAGGATGGATTGATGCGGCTATGCGTTGATTATAGAGAACTGAATGGGATCACAGTAAATAAAAAATACCCTCTTCCAAGAATTGATGACTTATTTGACCAACTTCATGGGGATAAATTCTTCTCCATTATTGATCTTCGTTCAGGTTATCATCAATTGAGGGTGAATAAAGAAGATATTCTAAAAAATGCCTTTCGATCAAGATATGGGCATTATGAGTTTGTTGTTGTTACCTTCTAAGTGACTAATGCACCTACTATTTTTATGGATTTGATGAGTATAGTATTTTAGGGATACCTTGATAAAATTGGGTTCGTTTTTCTTGATGATATTCTAATATATTTCAAAAGTCATGAGGATCATGATGATCATCTAAGGTTTATTTTGGAAACTCTACAGGAGAAGAGGCTATTCGGGAAGTTCATTAAATGTGAATTATAGTTACAACAAGTAACATTCTTGGGGGACATTGTTACCAATGAAGGAATCATAGTTGACCCTACAAAGTCAAAATTTGTAGAGGAGTGGCCTCAGCCTACAACAATAACTGAGATTCATTGTTTCCTTGGACTACCAGGATATTAAATTAGGTTTGTGAAAATATTTTCACGACTTTCTAATACATTAACCAAGTTAACTCGAAAAGTGGTCAAGTTTATTTGGATAAAAGAGAGTGAGGAAAGAGTGCCAGAGCTGAAGAATATATTTTTAATTGTACCTATGATAACTCTTCCCTCAAGTGGAGAAGGATTCATTTTTTTATCAATGCATCTCTAAAAGGGCTTGGGTGAATCCTGATGCAAATTGACAAAGTCATTTCTTATGCATCTCAATAGTTGATGACTCATGAGCAGAACTATCCTATGTATGATCTGGAGTTGGAAGTAGCTGTTTTTTGCTTTGAAGATATGGAGGAACTATCTTTATGTCGTGAAATGTGATATATACACAGACCATCAATGTTTGAAGTATATTTTCACACTAAAGGAATTGAACATGAGACAAAGGAGATGGTTGGAACTTCTCAAGGACTATGATTTTTCAATTCATTATCATCCTGGAAGAGTAAAAAAAGTCTCTGATGCATTAAATAGGAATGACCCCGTTGTTCTTTCTATGATAAGGATTCAAAGAGATCCTTTGATCAATGACCTAGTGAAGATGGACATGGGAATTATAAGGGAAGGGACATCATAAACCCTAACCCAAATTATTTCTCAAACGTCATTACTAGAGAAGATCAAGAAAGATAAGAAAGAAGATTCATTGTTATAGAAGAAGATTGAGGCTGTGAAGGATGGAATGTTTCCTGAGTTCAATATTGATCAAGAAGGTGTACTGAGATTTCATACAATACTATGTGTTCCATCTATTCTGGAAATAAAGAAGGATATGATGGATGAATCTCATAGCTCTACTTTCTCTGTGCATCCAGGAATCACGAAAATGTATAGGGACCTTCGTGATCATTATTAGTGGGATAATATGATAACGGAGATTGCTGACTACATTCAAGGTGCCTTGTATGTCAGCAAGTAAAGGAATAGCGAAAAAATCCTAAAGGGGTATTGCAACCACTACCCATACCAGAATAGAAGTGGGACGTTATCACTATGGACTTCGTCACTGGTCTCCCATGAACATTCAAAGGAAACAATGCGATATGGGTTACTATGGACCATCTCACCATGAATAACAATTTTATCTCCATTTGGGAAGATTTTTTCTATTGATCAACTTTCCTAGATTTATGTGAAGGATGTTGTAAGGCGGCATGGAGTTCCACTTTCTATCGTATTTGATCGTGATCCAAGGTTCACATCAAAATTCTAGAGAAGTCTTCAATATGCTCTATGCACTGAATTGAATTTCAGTATGGCCTATCACCCCCAAAATGATGTCCAATTTGAAAGGACTATTCAAACACTTTAGGATATGCTGAGAACATGCTCAACAGAATTTAATGGGGGATGGGATCAACATCTCCCTTTAGTTGAGTTCTCTTACAACAATGGCTTCCACTCAAGCATTCAAATGGAACCCTATGAATTTCTATATAGTAAGTGATGTAGAACTAAAACATTTGGGCATGAAGTTGGTGAGAGAATTCTTCTTGGGAATGATCTTGTGCAAGATATGATAGAAAAGTTCCATGCCATCCAGCAACACATTAAAGATGCTCAGAGTTGGAAAATGAGCTATGATGACAACCGTTGAAGGGACTTGGAGTTTTATGTTAGTGACAAAGTATTTCATAGGATTTCACCTTGGAAGAGATTCATGAGGTTTGGGAAGAATGGGAAGCTCAGCCCTAGGTACATTGGCCGCTATGAAATCCTTGATCATGTAGAAGTAGTGTCCTATCAACTTGCACTTCCTCCAAATCTATCACAAGTTCCTGATGTCTTCCACGTATCCCTCCTGAGGAATTACATTCCTGACCCTTCCCATGTACTAAATACAGAGGTGGTACAACTGGAACATGACCTCTCTTATGAGGAGCATCCGGTGGAGATCTGGGATCATAGAGACAAGGTTCTATGCAACAAGACTACCCACCTTTTTAAGGTGTTGTGGAGGAACCAAAAATATGAAGAATCCACATGGGAACTAGATGAGTCTCTGATATAGAAGTACCCACAACTTTTCTCATCAGAGGGTACAAGATAAAATTTCATGGATGATATTTCATAAAGGGGAAGAATGTAAGGGACCGAACTTTTTATTATATTTTTTTCCTAATATTATGTGTTATTTTAATTTATACTCAACAAAACTATATCCTTTAATTAATGAAGTGAGTATAATTAAATGAGACCATTGTGTGTCAACTGTTATATGATCGTTGGTCAATATGACCATTGGAAACTAAACTCTTAACATTACAATTATTGTTTATAAATTAAAATGATCTTGGTTAGTTAATACAGAAAGAAGAGTTGATGAAAAAATCCAGTAGACTCGGGCCATATAAGGCCCATCTGTCAGAGCTTGGGAATGATGTAGCGTCACTGGGATTTTCTTTAGACCAAGCCCATGATGAACTTCAACATGTGCAGCTTGAACAGAATTGCCTAAGGGAGATGCTCAAGCTGATAAAAATCACTACTCCAGCAATGTTGTTCGAGCCACCCCCAGATTCTATCACCATAGCACACCTTACACTTAGGTCATATTCAGGTGTTATAAGGGGATATGTAACAAAGCCTTAGATACATTCTCTAATCCGTTTGTATAAATAAAATTTTTACTTATTGTTATGGTAAAATTTTGAATTTAAAATGTCCAGATAAGTATAGGGTGAATTTATATAAGATCCTTATTATTGATGAATTTTGGAAAAAGGGGTATTTTAAAATATATTTTTTATTCTTTAAATAATTAATAATTTGAACTGATTTTCAAAAAATGGTCTTCTATAGTTGTGTTCAGTAATAAATTTAGAGTTTAATAAGATCATCTTAATTTTTATTGAATAGAAAAGTATGAATAGTAACATACCCGTATGAATAGTAATGAATAGTAAATCAACCAAAAAAATAGAAACATCACCCAGGAATGTATAAATACATTTTAGACTTCTTAAAAGTGAAAAATGATCAAAGTATAAGTTTTGGTATTTTTGTATGTCATAAATATTCTTTTAAAAATTTTATAATTAAATTAATAATTTAATATAGAAATTTATTTTCATAAAATTTAATAATATATTGTTTCTTTATTGTCTTATGGTTATACAATAATTTTATGGGAGCATGATTAATTTCTTAAGGTGTTACGAAATGAGTTATAGTTTTGAAGTTGTATTTTTTGAATAAATAATGATTTTAATTAAAAATTAAATTAAAAATATATAGAAAATTATTTTCATAAAATGGAGTTCATTTTTTAATTTAGATCATCGATATTAGGTTAGAGTGAATTTTTGGGATTTTTTTGAAATAGTTGATTTTGTTGGTGAATAGTAAAAATACAGTTTTGAATTTCTGGTGTTTAATGAAATCATTGATGATGTAATCATGATTTAATATATCTGGTCGACTTTTTAATAGTCATATATGTGGTGAGGTGTCCCATGTGTTCAATACCAGGGGAAAATACCAAGGGAAATCTCATGGTTTTGGAGATACCACCGTTGAGGTGTCCCTTGGAAATTAATAAAATATTCCATATTTTTTTCTATAAATACCAAGTGATTCCCTCATTAATTTCATTCCAAAATCCTCCTCAAAGAATTTATAGTCATTTTACCTCCCATCTTTCCCTCAAGACTTCCAAGTTCTTGACCTTCATGCTTTCGAAGTTACTCTTCAAGGTAAGGGAACCTTTCACCCTCCTCTTTTAAGTCATGACTTCCTATATGTTATGTCTTATAGTTCCATTTTTTAATGTGGGGATTGTTATTCTGTATCTTTACTACTGTCCATTTCATTTCCAAATTATGATAGTCCATTTATACTCTCATCAATTGATTTTCTACATTTTTAAGTGCCGTCGTTTGGTTGTCAAATTTTTTGAAAAAGAAATCACATCTTCTCTTTTCTTTCAAGTTTCCTTTTCATGTGTTGTGACATTAAAATATCCATAACATGTTCTTATCACCATGTAATTATTCTTTAATACATTATTATGAGTTATTTATGAGTTTTTTACCCTTGTACCATCTATTTTTAATGTTTTCTAAAAGGATTTCATGTAGTTGTTATGTTGCATATTTTTCATCTCAAAATTCCTCTGTCTTTCTCTAAAGGAATTCTCTTGTTTTATTTATGTTAATACCCAGACCTATTTATTTTATATGGGTGTTCATAAATAAAAAAAGATATATTTTATCAATTAATTGACATACATATAACCCTCACTCCCTTTCCATGGGTTTTAAATGACATAATGATCTTATTTTTAAGAACTTTTAAAATGTCACAGTTTCGAAATAAACCCCATTTATTTTGTTCTTTATGGGTTATTTATGAATTGTTTATTATGATATATTTAGACCACATGAAAATAAATACATATTAAGGGTTCTCCCTGAAATCACTCCAATTCATTGGGTAAATAATTTAATCTATAGAGATGACACGTTTCATGATACCTTGGTGAATAACCTCGGTAATTTATTTATGACACCTTGGGATGAACCTTGGTGATATGTTCATGAGTATCTAAATGAAATTTTGTATCCACATATTCAAGTTGTTATTAATGTTATTATTATTATGATATGACTCTTTTTCTATTTCACAGGTCTTATTGTTTCACCATGTTCTTACCGATATCACAAGTAAACGGATTCCCATGCTATCCTTACTGGGCCTTCAGCTCACCCATTCCTTTGATGTATGTCTCCAAGATTTGAGATAAAATAATAGTACATAGGATGAACTTTTCCAGAATATTTTCAAGGGGATTTAAAATAGTGTTATAAGTTTTTATATTTTATTGTTCATGATTTCCAAGACACTATACTTTAAAGATCCACTATTTGTAAAATGTAATAAAAAATTATGTAATAAAAAGGTGGGCTGCCATAATCCTGAAACGAGTTTATCATTTTATGTAAATGAGAATTATTGATTAAAACACCCTAGTGAATTGAATAAAGGATGTTCATCCCTATGAGAGGGTATTTACACCTAGATTACTGTATCATAATGCCCCTGATGGAGAAACTAGAAGGATGATTGGAACACCCACTGAGGTGGATCGTGGAGTTGTGTCCCTTGGGGGGAACACATTAATTTTTACAAAATGGATTCAAATTCATCTTGATAAGTATCCTAGGGGCTGATGAAAATTTTCTTTATGGGGGACTTGGGAATAATGTCCCTAGGAGGGAGCACATGAATGTACAATTGATTGGGATATCGCATTGAGGGGGACCCAGAGTTGTCGATTCAAATCACCTTCAGGTTTATATAAGTGGTTGATCAGAATCCCCCCTGATTTATACTATGGATATGAATCCCTAAAAGGGAGAACCTGAGTTTACCTATTATTGGGATTCCTAAATTAGGCCGACTATGAGTTTTGGATTTGAATTACCCTTGAGGCCAATTCATAAGGATGATCTGAATTCCCATTAATGTGGATCGGGGAAGAGTGTTTCTATTAGGGAATATCTCACAAATAATGGGTTTAGTAATGGATAGACCAAAATTACCATTGAGGTTGATATTGTGATTTATGAATAAGAGTTTCTCATAAGGAATATCAAGTGTTATGGATCAGAACTCTCCATAGAGGGGGATATGAGAGGTGTATCCTTTTGAGGGAGCACCATTTGTTTTCCATTTCGGGGATTGAACCCTTGAGACACATCCTACATACAATGTTTATAAGAAAGGGATAGAAACCCATGTAGTTTGATGTCTTAGTTTAAGGTTGTGTGATAAAAATGATCCATGATGTTTTTCATCATGTGGTAAGAACACCTCTTTCATGGAAGGATAATTGAAGATAGATGGAATAGGGCGTATTCATTGGTTCTACCCTTTTCAAGAGGATTTATCTTGGTTCTAATGGTATGGGGAATACACATGGAATATACCTAGTGGATATTACTCCATGTGATTTGTACCTAGGGAATCCAGTTGGTAAGAGGTGTGGGGTAATCCTATTCCATACATAGATGGAGAATACTATTATTGTTTAATAGGTTATGACTATATTAAAACATAATTTTTTGATGACATTTTCACACAGATTAACATCAAAATACTAGGACACTAATCTTTAATGTTTTACATCCTACAGTTCGGTTTTGGGGAGACTCACTCTTTACCATAGAGATTATGTGACCACCTATAATGATCCTATGGAAGGGGAATTATATTGGATCTTCTTTTGATGATTATTCAATCATGAGTTACACTTTACAATCCCTCTATTATGAAGAAACATGGGTTATAGTACCTACGTTGAGAGGAGAAATAGAGGTGGGAGGCTCGAGGCCTTCATCCTTTATGAATAAGGATCGAAATAATGGAGGAACCAGGAAGAACCCATGGATAAGAGTTTTTATAACCATAGAGTTGCATTGAGAGATTCTCTAAAAAGAAAAGGAGCTTTCTAGAGGTCAGGGGATTCATAAAAGAGTAATCTTTATGAAACAATGTGAACATTCTACAATGGTAAGTCTTGATATGTAGGGGAGTTCTTTATAATGACTAAATGCTTCAGGAAGCCTCAACATATATAGTGGGACTTCATCCTTTATGAATGGTGTTTTAATTCATTCTATGAATCTTCACATGGTAAGGAACCTATAAAGAACACAAGGTAAATGGTTTCATGAAGTTTCGATACCATGGGTGATCCATTTTTTATTTGGTTCCAAAATATTAGAAGGTTTGTGAAAATAAAATTTTGACATTTGAATTTTCATTTTTAATTTTTGTGGACACATTGGTTTTTGTACTATCCTTTTGAAATATAAGGTTACCACTAATACTAAATAAGGAATTTAGAAAAAGGAAAAAATTGTTATAGATTTGGAAAGTTCAATCACCATCACAAAAATTCTAGATGGAAGTCGATATTTATTGAAAATGGGTTTTGGGAACATTGGAATGATTTTTAAATGAATTCATGGGATCCACGAATGATCATGGATCTATGAGTCTGGAAGTCTTACATGTGAATTCACCGTAAAATATTCATTAATTTATGAATAACTCGAAAAATATGACAATCTATGTGTAGTGGTTTACCATCAAGCCATTACATGTTCAAGAATGATCTTTCTTGGACTGAAAGCTTCTTGATCTCATTCCATTGATAATGTTATCGGGCTCATGATTTAGACCTTAAGAGGGATTGTGGACCATTTTGGCATAGAATTACTTTGAACTAGCCATTCATTACCTGACTGTTCACATGGAATGTGTACTTTGGTGAAAATTGATTACCCCCTCGGAATTGGAGCTGATGGGGAAAAAGGAGGGTCATATTCTCAGGTTGAATCATTGTAAATTTACAATAAAGTACCTTTCAGGAAGCTCACTCTTTGGGCACACTCACATAGCCCGTTCATGATGGTCATTTAAATGAGGCCCACTGAGTATCCTAGCCCATCCGTACACCTATAAATATTAGGTGAGGGGTGGTCAAATTCACCAAATATTCATGATGAGCAATGAAATGGATATATTTTGGCAAATCCAGCCATCACTTATTACCTAGATCTATGAATTCTTCTTAGTGGACCAAACACTTTAAACATAACATTGTGAAAGATTCTTATCAGATTTGTATCCATGAACCCAATATTCTTGAAGTGATATCCTTGAACCAGATCACTGTGAATGACCTATGATAATGACCTTTGCAAATGATCTTTGTGAATAAGACTAAAAAACAACTAATTCCAAAATAAAATGGTCTGTTTTGGAGTAAGTGAAACCATTTTCAATAGAGAAAACATGGTTGGGAACATTATCATCTGGGAGAGTGTTTGAAGCGGGTCGGACCCCAAATAACTTTTGGTGCTAATAATAGAGGCTCATAGGGAATACCCACTATGCTAGAGGCTTCCTCTATATGACTTCAGACTATGGGAAGAGGTCATAATATCTATAGTGATTAGATATGAACCAACCTACTAGTTCAGAGGAATATCAGACACTTTCCAGAAGAACTTGGATGATGTAAGGAATATCTATAAGGACTATGATCTAGTTACATTAGGCATTCTCCACAACCACATCAATAACATATATGGGGAGAATCTAAAGGATGAGGCATCCTCGTCACAGTATTAGACAATAATTAAGAAGTGTTTGGGAAATCCATTGAATGGAAATAATCAAAACTGGGATCTTTACTAGGGAGGAAACTTCATTGATGGTTGGTACTGATATTATAGAACATTTACATCATGTTAGGAATTAGAGGTAGATATGAAGTGAGTGTGGATCTATGTACAAGAATGAAATTTTTAATTCTAGGTCTACCACCCTTAAGAAATCATGCCCATGATTTTGAGTAGGTGGTCAACATCGACCAACATGTTTCATTTACTTTTTGGGGAGGTCATCACCAGCTTATGATACATTCATAAAATCAATGGGCTCCAGATTATGGGGGTGATGTATGATGAGTTACTCCCCAAAGATATTCTTTTGGATACCAAAGGCCCTTTCTAAGTGTAAGTGAGGGAGCTTCTAAATTTGGGATAGGTAATGAGAAAAGAGAATATGGGGAAGAGGGATATCTCTTTCCATAAATGGTTTGAATATTTCTAGAATTAACCAAAAGGAGAAGAGGTTAATGAAGTGGAAGATACAAAAAAGAAGTTTCCAAAGAGGTTGCGCACATGTATAGGTCAATACCGTTTGGGAAGGGAGGGATCATATGGGTAGATATTTTTGGCTACCCAGTTACTGATGTGGGGATACATCATCAAACCTAAGGATATAACTCTGTTATATCTAGAGGGATTCATTTTCATTCTGATCTCTTGTTTCATGATCATTTTGAAGGATTTGAACATTTCTTTGCACTCAATAAACATCATAATGGTGGAACTAGAGGCTATGCGCCAGATCGTCAACTTGGAATAACACATTTGGGAAAATTTATATAATGCAGTTCACTACATCAGCGAAGGAAAGAATTGGATGTCTTTCTAAGTGCCTCTCCATTTCCTCTATAGATGTGTGACCACCCACATGGGGGGTATTTTTATCTAAACACCATTTCCCCCTACCACAAGCTTCTAGAAATTTATCTTTAATATTGTTGGGATTCATCCATTTAGGATGGGTTTGGTGGATTTTATGGAGTGGATTGAGTTAGAAGATCACTTCATATTTCCCCTTTTACCCCATCCAATTTGGAAAATGATGGATGGTGGTACATTGATTTTTGATTAGTACTTTTACCTCATAGACATCCATGGTGGGGTACTAGTGGAAAGGGTTGAATGTGAGAATATCTTCAAAACATAAAATCGACACTATTTTAAAGGTTGTTAAGGTTTTTGTAGAGGCTCAGACTAAAGGTATACTTGTTGGTGAATCATGAGTATCACCCATTGTTTATGAGGTATATTTGATCTATGCTCACATGCGAATATGGGAAAATAAAAAATGAAATGAGGCCACCTACTGCCGCATATGGTCTCATTCATCAATACGTAATGAGATGGGAGAGTGAATATAATCAGAATATGATGAGGTGGTGTGCCAACCTAGATAATGATAGGGTGTACCGTTAAATGAAGGGCTGGGGATGTGTGGTCATTGAACCACATTGTTGTGGTTGAGATAGACCAATGGGGAAGGAAATATTTTAAGGTTCAATTGTTCATGGACCACAATTGGAAAGATCTATTGTGACAGGATTAATAGCATCAAACTGAACACACTTGGGTAGGAAGTCACTAGATGTAGGGGATCCTTATGGAGTGGTCCCTAAGTTATATTACCAAGACCATCAAATGTGGTTGTTCTGCAAGGATATTCCCAATGATATATTATTTCATGAATCATGGGACAACTAGGACGTCTATAGGAGGTTTAGAAATGCTCCTGGGATATATGAGTAGCTCATTAGAGAATGAATTTGTCCTGATAGGATTGTTCATGTAAAAAACTAACATCCATGTCTCTTGGGATGAGGCATATGGATATATTACAGAGCTGAAGGAACACTCCCATTCTTATGTCACTCTAGGACCTCTTAGAAACTATGTAATGGTGTTACATAATATGACCTCTCTACTTAATTTTGAGGTAAAAGATATGTGTGTGTGTGCGAACCTCTAGCATTTGAGTCAAATAATTCACAGGTAACAAATTCCTACTGAGAATCTTCCCTGGGAATAAGCACTACTAATGACTATATAAATATCTAAATCTTATGTGCCTCATATATAACCTATTTGTATATATTTCTCCTAACTCTCATTCCCTCTTGCATTATAATCAGGAACAGAGGAGGGGGAGGTCCAAGATTGAAATGAAAAGGAAATCGAGGGGGCCTAAACCCTTCTAGTGGAATGTTTGGGATCCCGTATGAATGATGTGGCCACAAGAGGCCAACCATTATCTCCTGCAATTGAGATGGTGAAAAATGAGGGATACATAACTAGGGGACTACCTATGATCCTTCAAAAGGAATTTGTTGGATTGTATGATTAACATAAGTCTCTTCTTCCACTATACCCTTGAATGTTTATATTTTACATCCTTTGCTGGACTGACACATTTTTTAATTATAGTATGAACCATGATTGTGACTCAACCACCATCACCAATGCTTTCTTTAATTGTGCCTAGGGAATTGGTGGGGATAGAGAAGGCTAATCTACTAGGGGAAGAGCCAAATAGGCTATTGTGGTAAAGCTATCCACATAGGCCCCATTGGAGGGGATAGCTGAAATTGCACCCTCAATGGAGGGGGTCAATAGGGTTCCCATTATAAGTATGGTTGAAGTTACTATAGTGGATGATCCTTACATAGATTAACCACTGGAGGGGTTCATTCAATCTAATAATAAAATGAGGGTGGAAGAAACTATACAGGTAGCTGAGGTGGTAGGGGAAGTAGGATTGGATGCTATTTCTCTTTATTTACCATTGGTGGTGGATGAAATTCTTGAAGCTGAGGTTGCACCATCATCAATGGTATATAAGGAACATTGTATGATGGATTCCACCACATTAGTTGAACATGGGGAAATATATGTGTACACCATATGTTGAGCGGCACACAAAGAGTTATTTCCAAAAGTGGATCTCTCTATACTCACAGTTGAACACTTGAACTTGGAATATCTAGATGATGATATATTGGCGATCTTCCCTCTATAAAACACTACAAAAATTTAATATTTTCAGGATGTTGGATTGTATTTCACTAAGGATAGCTATATATTCTCTCGCAAGGAATAGTGGAATGTGTAGAACTTCTGCACCGAGATATGTGATCTTATAAATTGAGTTAGACATCTCGTCCCTTTGTTAGTAATCTTGGTGACCAGTGGGATGAACTCTAACAACCATCATGCATTTTCCCATGACTTCTTCATGAGATCACATGGGGAATCATAGGTACAAGACTAAAACTATAAAAAACCAAGGATGAGGGGTCCAAGGTACTTGAGGAGGCGAAGTAAGAAATTTTCAACCGGGGGGGGGGGGGGGTCACACAAGAGCACATTGTGGTTTCTACTACAAAATATAGGGTCATTAATAGTTCGAGGGCTCAAATAGTACGGGATGAGGACAAGGTATAAGAGGTGACAACCTGAGTGATTGAGTGTTGGGCCAAGTTTTATAGGTAGTGGAAAATAGATGAAGAAACTAGATTTGAGGATATCTAGGTGAAATAATTCAAGAAGAGTTTCATTAGACCTTAGAGGCCACTTAGAAAAGGATGGTTGTTCTTGAGTGGTCAATTATTGGGGTTGATCATTAAATTTTTTTTGGAAAGGATGGGGTCCTATATGTGGAATACCCTCAAAATATTTGTGTTGTTTGATTATTCGATTCATAAATGTGTATCGTTGTTTTATTATTTCACATCGATCATATTTATGGGAAAACCATTAACCAATCCCCAAGCTCATGTGAGTATTTCTTGATGTAAGAAATAGGGGACACCCATGTCATTGCTCATTCATATGATACTATTATGACATCATCAAACACTCAAGGTCTATAACATTTGACTAACCACAAAGAGTTTCCAGGATGAGGAGGTTGTGGATAGAGAATATGTCTCTCTATATAGCTGAATTTCATCCCAACATGCACTAGTGTATGAATAGGTTAATTCCATTGGTTTTTAATTATACCCAAACAATGGGTAAAAAAGTGACTAAATCAGGATTCCTAAATAGTGGATCATAATGAGAGTGTCATAATGATATAGTAAAACTAAATAATGTGTTTGAAACAAAACATTCATATCACTTCGTTGAGAATGGGGAAAACAAATCTAAGGTCGTTCTATTCCCATATTTGAAATGTGGTATTTGTTAAAGATTTATGTCAAAGTATCAAGGATGTTTTCCATGAATGGTAGGTGGGACATGAATAGACACCATTCCCTTATGGGGGACCCTTAAGATGTGGATGATGATGGAGATCCAAATAAGGGGAACATAAGTCAATGGAATGAAGTTGTGGAATGTTAAAATGGATTCCAACACACCTAAAACTATGCCACCATGAATTAGATAATATTCGGTGGGTGTATTGGTTTGAAAAATTTTCAAGCTCATCTTCTAGGGGAGTATTATCCAGGATGTTGAGGGATGGCTAAATGAATGATTTGATATACAATCGTCAACAAAGGAAATTGATTCTTGGGAAAGGGCCTAAGATTCCTTACATTTTTATGTCATTAAAATATGATGATAAAAACATAGCTTTACATCATACAATGAGAATTTTGGAAACATAGTTTAATTTTATATGGTAATGATGAGGCATTGTATAGATTAAAATCCTATGGTAAAGACTTAGTGTGTGGGGCTCAGACACTAATCTGACTAACACCTCGTCCTTATGTCAGGTCAAGATGGAATACTATGTTCATTACAAAGGTTATAGTCACCGTTTAATGTCATGAAAAAATGATGCAGTGAACCAACATGAATAATGCACTACCGGTCCATGAGAGATGAGGTTGATGGTGGGTAGTATGATGGGAGACCACACATAGATAAACAAAATATGGGGCATGTATAAAATAGTTTAAGGTCATGATGATTGGAACATGGCATTTAGATTAAGGTCATGGGGATTAGAATTATTGTAAATTGTCTACGGTCATGTTGCATAGACCATGGGGAGGATGTCTCAACTGATTGAATGTTACATTAATGTAATGTTACTAAAAATAATTGATGAGATGAGGAGTGCACCATTGCAAAACTCATTCCATTGGATTCATGTACATATTTTAGAGTCATAATGTTAGGACTTTGTGGAGTGATGAATATTTCAACATGGAATGAATGTGTATTCACCCTTATTGGATGGGGGGTGAAAAATATCCCATTCTATGAGAAACATAAGGGGATAATTACAAAAGTTTATGGTCATATAGCCTAGACCAACACCAATATGGGGCCACCCTCTCAAATGAGAGTATTTAATATTTTCATACATAGATATAAGTGATTATAATTTCCTACATAGTAATTAATAAATTCAATGTCTTGTGCTGAGGATGTTAGTGTTTTTCATCCCTAATTTTTAAAATAGGTCATACTATTTTGATTTAGGGTAAAATCATCCCTAATTTACAGGCATCCAAATCATTTCTTAGGTATACATGTAGTATAATGTCTTATGTTCTCAATGTTGGGGAGGTTGGACATGGGTTTCTCTTTCATTCCATTATCATATAAGGAAATGATGTAATCTCATCGAAATGATGGATCAAGGTAATTGAATGGATATTATACTAGGAGGGAGGCTCATGGGACATTTCGGGGTTATTACACCACACATAATGGATGGTTTTGTAGTGAATCTATAGGCGGTCCTGGAGACACAAAGTACATGCATCACAATGTATCAATGATGAAGGGAGTCAAGCCAAACAATATTCTAGAGGTGTATACATATAGTTTTATGTCACGCAATATACACTATCAGATGAAGGGGGGAAAGGATGTTCATGTGGTGAAAGAGTTGGAAATTGACATGGTTGAGACAAGGAGACCGTGGACCACATTAAGGGATCTTTAATCCTTTCTCATGCAATTTTTGGTCCTAAATTTTTTTATAAGGAAAGAATATTAGAGTCATGTTTTCTAGACTACTAGAAATCATTTTAAATCCATGATGCATTGTCTGGAAATGTTTTTTTCAACGGCACTTGTATAGGATAAAAGAGGTAAACCGTGACATGAATGAGCCAAAGGAGTCTCACATTAAATACAACTATCAGGAAGAAAATAGGACATTGTTTAGGGTTTTAATTCTTGGAAAAAAATAAAATGTAGAAAAAAATCTAACATCATGATTCTTGAACTAGGATGTTTTTTTCCATGTGGGAACGAATATGGAAAAGGTAGAGGGAATAACTGATGTAAAGGGAGCCATGGGAGGCCTTCACACCACAAATTTCCCCATAAGGGAAAAGGGTTATTGAATTTGAGTTTGGGTCGTGAGGTAAGAGGTATGGGCATCGCATTGTATCCCATATTTATGGGAACCAAGCCACACATAGTTCTTGAACACAAATTGGTAGAATACTGATGCTATTAGGGGAGATCCTCTATGGTGAGTGAATTATAAGCATACAATAGTATTCATGGGGAATCCCATTTTCTGAGAATGGGGCATGGCTTGTTGACCATACCATATATATTTTACAAGGAATCCCAATTTTAAATGGGGTAAAGGCCATCTATTATGAAGTGGTATCCCAATTTTATACTATCTATAATAATACTTTAACACCATGTAGTGAGGGCATCATTCATTTGAGATTACAGTAATACAACATAGACTGTAGGGGATAAAACTATTTTATGGTCATAATTATCAGACTTTTTGTAGAGAGTTTATGGTCATGTTGTAGGGATCATGGGTTCTCAGCTTACAGTCATAGAATGCAGAACATTGGATCATATTTTATATTTATAGAGTTTATATAATGGAGGAGTATAGAAAAATAGATATCTGCAACATGACATAAACAACCCAATGTGAATGAGAGCCTAGGAGGTCTACACTGCACAACACATTCATGGGAAAGATTGAAAAAATGCTTAAAGGTATGATTCATGGAATTAGGTTTAGCTCTTAGTTTGAGGTCAAATATTTTGGACCATGGGGGTTGTGTATCCCAAAAAAAATATGTGTTGTGTGGTGTTGTGACAAACAAGATGTGAATGAGGGATGTGGAGGCTCAACATGACACCACATATTCCAAAAAGGATTCAAAAAATACTTTAATTTCATTACGATTAGACTCAAGGATACAATTTTAATTTCCAAGAGTTCAAACCCATGAGGATCTTAGTTCATGGTCATAGATTTCAAAAAATAGGTGAGAATCTCAAATGGATTTGTGTGTTCTGGATGAGTAAAAAACCAGATGTGAATAATGACCAGTGAGTCCAAAAACCTCACCCAAATTTCATAAGGTGTCATTCATAAAGTTTAAAGTCGTGATGCTTGGACTCGATCCCCTAGTTTAAGGTCATGTATTTCAGACCAAGAAAATAGTTTAACATTGTGTTCCTTGGTCGTGGTAGGATCATCATATAAATTACTATTTAAGAAACATAAAATTGGAGGAGAGTGATATGTTCTTTATCCATTGTGATCAAATAATACAAGCCATTTAAATATTCATTAATAATTATGTAAGGATCTTCCCATTTGTGGTACAAATTTTATGGCTTCTTTTTGGGTATAATTAACTTCGTGAGAGTCAATACCAAATCACCCTAGTGGAAAAAGAGGTTGAAATCCTTCATTTTGAATGCTCTACGTATCTTTCTCTACTACAACTCTATATTTTTAAAGTCCTAGAGCCTATTTTCTTCAATGTATTTGAGATAAGTAAGAAGGAAATATTCCATTTTTTTCAAGTGTCTGATGGTCATAAAAATTTGATTAGAGCAATGGAAACTGAGCCTTAGTGTGAATGACATCATATGTTCTATACACACTAGATTATGGGGTTACCTTAGTAGAATTTCAAGTTGTTTCCCAATAAGACCAGATTGAATTGGGGAGCTCGTTCCGCCAAAATTTCTTGTTATGGACCACTATCTTTTTTAGAATGTTAAATGTGGACTTGTTTATGGACTTGATCTATCCATTTCCCTATGCATGGTATCATGAAGACTGGTATTACTAGATTATGTACTTATTGTAAAATATCTTTAGTTCAGTATCTTGAATGATGTTGTTGTTATAGGTGACAATGGAATGTTAGAATCCAAATTGATGAATCATGTGGGAGCTCATGAATTCAATCATAGATAAATCCATAAATCCCCTGATGGGGATCAATTCCTTCCACATGGATAAATAATCTATTATGGTCAAAATGAACTGGAACTGGTGAGCTATTGAATGAGGTTGGATACCCACAACATTATGCCCCCACACTATAACAGGCTAAGAATACTTGGTTATATGAAGGTGTTCTGGGGTCGGTACATATAGATGTCATGGATTTGATAGACTTGACACCTCTTACCATAATGAATATAGCCATTTAGTATAGTCAACTTGAAATATCCCATTCTATGAATCTATTTAGCATCAAACCATCATGGTGAGAAGAACATAACCTGACATAGAATTACTTCATAACATGAGGAATATCAAATCCATATATAGAAGAATGTATAATTCCACAAAACCAACATCTTTAGAGATTTTTTATGGTTATGGATACTATGGAGGTCAAACAATGTACATGCTGATATATTCATTCATTATAAGCTTGATTTGGTAGAAGAATGACACTATTGAGATACTCAATTAAATGATTTATCTAATTGGGAGTTTTCACTCATGTGTGGAAACCCATAGGTCCCAATGTAGATGCACTGGAAGACATCTTGTATATCTACTACCTATCTTCATCATCTATAATGATGAGAGAAATAACCATTTGACATGCCAAATAACATAAAAGATCATCCTAGTCAGACTCTATAAGAGAGGTGGATACACTGGCCAGGGCATTGGATTGACCATTCTGCGACTGAGGTATATGAGTAATCTCTAGATAGGAATTGAACTAGGCCATAAAATGGTGAGTGTGATTCTCCACAGGCATGAGCACTATCTTTTTTTATTATATTGTCTCCATTAATCTGTTTGAGGACTTGATTGAAGTCTCCATTCACATATAAGTGGGGAGTCAGTCTAGAAGGCCAAATTGTGAATAGAAATAAGATCTTGATACTATTACTCATTTTTTCTTTAGCCTTATAAAATTAGGAATTGGTATTTCAGGATAGCTTTTCTGGGTTGATGAATACGATCAGCATTAATAATTTTATGAGTTTGGATTGTCGATATTTCTTCTAGTTGAACTCCTAGAGGAAAAATCAAAATTCATATGTGAACATGGCATAGACTGGTCCACTGAGATGATTTCTGCATTTGGGAAATTGAAATATAGGGGAAATTATTCTTGGTCCAGAAGAGTGGATAGAATTTCATCTAATTCCTAATCCATTCCATCCTTTTTTTTGCAATCAAACTGAGGTCAGAATAGTAAAGTATCAAATCCTAGCATGCCATACAGACTATCAACATGGGGAGATTCAAGATATACATTAGTGAATACATAATGGATTCTAGATGCATCTCATAATGATTAAAATAATTCAACAACTTCTGCACTTCAAAATCCATTGTGAGGCAGTTTGGTTCGATAGGGGAGTATCTACTCTCTTTGTCGAGGATTATGAGACAATTATAATAAAAGATATTATCTATGCCCCTATTTTTCTTATATCCAAGAAGGGCACCAAGGGACAATTCTAAGGGGTCACATAAAGGGAATGATGATTCCCAAAAATGGCGTGAAAATGAACTAGATATTGTAGAAGATACATCATGATTTCTTTAAATATGGTTTTGAACTCCTCATCAGACCAGTAGACAATACCTTTCTGCATTATCCTTGAAAAGGGAAATAAATCCTGAAAATTTCCCAATGAATCAATGTATGTAGGATAAGTGGATATGTATGCATTGGATCTCATAGAGGTTGTTTAGTGGAGGAATTTGGATAATGGATTTTATCATATATAAGTCGATCTCAGGGACTCTATGTGTGATAAAAAAATTCATGCAAAATCATGAAGGTGACACCAAATGCACACTTCAAGGGTTTCATCTTAAAATCGATAGAGTGAAGGAAGATGAAAACTTTCTAAAGATCTCAAATGTGGTACTGAATTTGGTGGAATTTGACTACCATTTCACCTACATTACATTCCACTAATATCCCAAGAATCTTGTTCAATATGTTGGGTATGACCCACCAATCAATGGCTTCATCATTTACCAGACCAAAGGGATTCACCTAATAGCTGATTGTCCATTTGGGTTCCCTGAAGATCGTTGACTACTAATCCTTGGGGCCCATTCGGAACAAGTAATACATAGAATATCCATCCATAATGAAGAGTTATTGGAACCCTATAATATCATCAATCAAAAAATCAATCACAATAAGGGTAGAATTGTAAGAACCAGGATCTTTTTTTTCTAGTATGTTTTCCTTTTCTAGTAGTTTTTGAGAAAAAGGGGAATTTATGGAAATTTTCAAAGTACACACTGTGTACTTTATGAGTGCACACCATGTACTCGGTTACCGCAGTTATCTGTGTGCTAGCCATGTAGTGGCCGTACACACAACAATGTGGGGGTGACCTAGAGGACACCCAAAGAGGAGTACGGAAACGGAAATTACAGGTCGTGTACTTCCAAAGTACCTGACGTGTATTTTCTGTTTTTTTCATTAGACAGACTGGGGTCGCTTCTAATTGACAGAAACATCTTCTTCTCTAACGAACTCGACTGAGAGAATCTATATGGCGCAGATCTTCACCAATACCCCGATTGAGAATCTGTTCTCCGAATCGAACTCCATCGATTGCGTTGGAATCACCTCGGTAAGCTCTTCCTTCTGCTGGAGCTTCGTTTCATGATTCCTCATCTTTCTCAACTTATCCTTGATTGAACATTTTGAGAGTTTTTGTATATCTACCATGTTCTTGGGAAATTCAATCCCTAAGACCCAAGTATATTGATCTAGCAATGATGAGGTAGGTGGTTTCTGCCATTCCGCTAATAGTCTTCGAGTTATATGTGCAATTTTTCCCAATACCCATGAACATGGTATTGCGTGTTTACCATTTTTTCCCTATTGATTGTCTGTTATGCTTGTATGATTGAGTAGATGTTGATTGAATGTGAATAGGGTTAATTGTTATGCATTGGTTGTTTTTTCCCATGCATTATTGCATGTTTTGAATGTTGGTTCTAGTTTGCATGTTAGGCTACTATTTACTTTACCATTCCTAGTTGTAGGATGGTGTGATTTTTCTGATATGCTGATATGCTATAGACTGCTAGCCAAGTAGTTCAGGAGGATTACTTTTTCCAATACGCATTTCTATACCTACTTGACTAACACTGTTCCCTGAGAACATAGTGTAGTAGACCATAGGGATAACGGACGTAAGGGCTTCTTGAGAATGTATGGTTTACATACGATGTGAGAACACAGGGGGAATTGTTGTAAGCTCTTCCTCAGAGTGTCTGTAGATCCTTGATGTGGGACATAGGGGGAATAGACGTTGAGTGCTTCCCCAGATCACCTTTAGTTACCGATACAAGTCTATAGGAGGAATTAATGGTGAGTTCTTCCTCAGAGAGTATATTCTTAAGCTGAACCAGAGGGGTTTTACTGAGTATACCGCCCAGAGGGTTGCTTGTGTTGCTAGGTATGACCAGAGGGGATAAGCTGTGAGTACTTCATAGAGGGTTACCTGTTTTTGATTACCTATTTTTTTAGTTGTTGCTTGATATATGATACTGAATGCATTGAAACTATGAATTGTTTTCCTAGGGTATTTCCTTATTTAATGCATTAATTTTCTTGCTTCCTCCCTTATATTCACTGACTGTTAGGATGAGATCTCATGGTGGTTGCCTACTGGGATTCAGTCTCACACCCTGTTTGGGCCATTTTTTTTGTCCCAAATAGATTATATTGCTACATGTATAGATAAGGTAAAGCACCCTTCTACTTCAGGTACTTGATTTTTTGTGGAGCTGGAGAGCATGGGACCAAGCTATGGCTTACGATGCTGAGGAGTTGTTTCCTTTCTTTCTTTTGTACTTTGGTTTAGTACTATAATATTCCATCATTGTTATTTGTTTTTCTATTTTCCTAGACATATGAATCATAAATCATTCATATATATGAGTGTGTGTGTGTTCTCCAGTTTATTATTTCTAGTCTTCCGCTGTTTACTTTTGTATGGATTATTCCTGCTTCTACTACTACTATTTGTTTTACTTACATTTTGTTACTCTGCCAATGAGGGAATAGTTTCCCCACTTTCACACCCAAGGCCCTCGCTACTAGTTGGCATCCTATGGCATTCGGGTAAATGCGCTTGAGGCCATGTGACCAACTGGGTACAGGGCGCCTCTGGGTGACTTCCAGAACCGGGATGTTACAAAGTGGTATCATAGGGTTTCTTTTACTTCTTGACTTACAATTTGGAGCCTATAGTTAGGGATAAGAAAGAATATTTACTTGCTAATAAGATATACCCAGGAGTAGTTAACCCGTGTACAGGGAAAATACATTCTACCTCATTTATTGCAATTTTTCTGGTTTTTCAATTATTACAGTTGCTTTGATTTTCACCATTGGGTGATTCACATGTATTGTGCGGTTATTGTTGAAGTTATTGAGGTTCTATTTCAGTTGAAACCCAATTATATGAGGTTATTCCATATCATGCATCATTTATTCACTTTCTAGAATTCACATGTCATGCATCTTGCCATGCCATATAGGGTGCATTAGCGATTGCATGTTGTTATGCTAGATGTTGTGCTAGAGATTCATGATGTTGTGATAGTTTCCTTGATAAAATACATGTTGTTTGATAGGGTATTGTTTTTCTAATATTTTTTTTGAATGAATGCCAAACATTGGTTCTTGAGTTGTTATGGGCCATCATGAATCTGAATTTGGTGGATCTTTGACTTGTTTAGCTTGTTATGACATGTATAAGATGCCAAGATTTGATTCGTGGGGAGTATCGACCCTCATGGATAGGAATTTGGAACCTTTAGGTATTTTCTAGTATTTTCTGGGATCCAGATTAGTTTCTAAGGCTTACTATCCAGAAAACCCCAAAATATATGGTGTGTAATGTTATCTACACGCCATGTATTCTTCTATTAGGGATGAAACTTTTTTTTTAAATACACGCCGTGTACTATATGTGCAGGTCGTGTAGTCTCTAACCGTGTCTCAGACTATGTTGGTGGTGAAACAGGGTTTGGAATCTTTGGTAAGACATTCTGTGTAGACTATTTACATGCCAGGTTGTATAACCATGTAACCGGTCGTGTCACTAACAACACATCTCAGAAAAAATCTTCTTAGTACACACCATGTTCGTCTGGAACACGTCGTTTGGTGTAACCCATGTACTCGGCCATGTAACGAACAACATGGGACAATGTTAACCTTTATCATACATGCCGTGTCCACCTGGAACATGTCGTGTAGTGTGATTCGTGTAATCAGATGTATATCTAACAACACAGGTCGGTGAGGTTCATCTATGACACATTGTGTTTTGCACTAACGTGTCGTGTAGTCTGTTTCTAAGGTGAACCATGTGGCTTAGCCATGTAGAAGGAGTTGGGAAAGGGAAGAGGATTAAAGTAAACATCGTGTGTTAGGTGAACACACCGTGTGTATGGGGTGTTACATGACCAGTTCTAGCAGGAGAACACGCCCATGTGAATGGATAAAGGGAACACGCCATGTAGGGTTTATACACGCTGTGTAGTCTTGTTTTGGAAAAACATGAATGTTTTACCTCTCATGTTCCCTTATTATACTTTCAGTTTTTAGTGCTTGATATCTTGATCTAAGGTGTGTGTTTGACCTTGTAGATTCATGCTGCTGAGACATCCTCCGGTTCAATGGCAGTTGCAGGGTAGTGATTGGACACCAGATATGGCTGATCAGGGACTACATGCAGATCCTCCCATTGTAAAAGTCTTGGCACCAGCCATTATACCAGACATAGGTGATGATGCACTATTCAAGGAAGGATTTATGAGGATGATGCAGACCTTCCAGGGTGCACCTCCCCCTGTCCGTCGATGGTAGAATTGACGCGGGTCTTTCAGTAGAAGCATCCTCCTACTTTCTTAGGGGATGGAGGACCTCAGGCTGTTGAGTCACGGCTAGAAGCCATGCTGATGATCTTTGAGAATCTGGAGATGCGTTCAGAGAGTCGGGTCAAGATCTCTACATATATTCTTCAGTATTCCACCAAGAGTTGGTGGAATGTGATCTCATGGACAGGAGGGAGGCGATTCATTACTTGGGTGGAGTTCTATTGTATCTTCTATGACTAATTCAATCCAGAGACATTGAGGGCCAATCAAGCCTGAGATTTTATGAGTCTGGAGCAAGGAACTCTTTCGGTTATGGGGTATTCCTCTCATTTTACCAAGCTGCAGCGTTTCATGCCGATTTCAGGAGGTTATTGGTAATTCTTGGAAAGGAATTTCAAGGATGGTCTGAGGCACGACATCCAATTGTAGGTGAACATCTTCTGGTTGAATTCTATCACTTCTATCATCAACCAGGTGTTGATCACTGAGCGCAATATGAGGAATTATGGACTTGTTTTCCCGGGTGGCTCGGCATCTGGAGTTAATATCCCCACTACTGACATCAGGAAGCACCGCAGGGAGTCTTCGCGCGGAGATCCAAGGAGTTGAGATACTTCTTCTAGTAGCCTAGTGATGTGAACCCATTGTGGGAAGAGAGGTAATACGAGGCCACATTTCCCGAGAGACCTAGTGGAGTGCCTATCTTGAAGCAAGATGGGTCATATTTAGTGATTCTTTCAGATCTTCTCACCATAAGCTAGTGACAGGGGTTCTTCTACGACTCCTCATTCAGGAGCAGCACCACCAGTTTCTCACCAGTCTAAGAACTGGAGTTCTTCTAGCCATTGAAGCCGAGGTGGAGGTTGTGGCCATGGTATCCAGTCGGATGGGTTTTAGCAACAATAGGGTGGATTATCCCAGGGTGTCCAGACAGGGTCACAAGGCCGTGGTGAAGGTCAGACTTTTGCAGTGGAGCAGACCCAACAGGAGCAAGATCACGGACCCTCTACAGTGCGAGGTACGATCTTAGTAACCTCAATTTTAACTTCTTCTCTTTTCGATACAGGGGCTTCTTATAGCTTTATATCTGTTAATGTTTTGAAGAGTCTTGGCCTCCGCATATTTTCTTCTGTTGATATCTTGATGCTAGACACTCCGTTGGGGATTCAAACGGGTAGTGTACGAATGTGTAAGGAGTTCCCACTAGAGGTTGGTGGGTGTCACTTTTTATGGGTCCTCTATGTCTTAGAGATGACAGGTTATGATGTCACTCTCAGAATGGACTGGCCAGTTTCTTTCCTGATAGTTGTTGACTGTTATCACCGCAGGGTGAGTTTCATATCACTAGAGGGTGGATCTTTTCTTCATAAGGGTGAATAGGATGTCCATGCGAGCAGATCGGGTCCTGAGCATCATGGATTAGGAGGTTTTTCAACCCATATTACTAGTTTATATCTAGATGACTAGGGGATTTCATAGATGGACTTTCCTCTAGTGGTGGATCGTTTCATATATTTCATTCTAGAGTACTTTTCAGGTTTTCCGCTGGAGGATGAGGTATAATTTTCTCTTGAGCTTGTTCCAAGACCAGCACCGATGTCCATTCCTCCTTATAGGATGGCTACACTAGAGTTATAGGATCTCAAGAGGCAGTTAGAGGAGTTGCAGGCAAAGGGTTTCATCCGACCCTGTACTTCTCCTTGGGGTTCACCTGTCCTATTGGCAAAGAAGGAATATATTACCCATAGACATTGTGGGGACTATCGGAAGTTCAACCAGTTGATGGACAAGAACCGATATCCTATATCGAGTATTGATGATCTCTTTGATCAACATCGAGGAGACTGGGTGTTCTCAAAGATTTACTTGAGGTCCGGTTACAATCAGTTTCACATTCTACCATCAGATATACCTCTAACAGCCCTTCAGAGTAGGTATGGTCTATATGAGTATAGATTTATGTCGTTCGGTCTCACGAACGCACGTATAGTTTTTATGGAACTGATGAACCAAGTGTTCCATCCATAATAGGATTTCTTTGTGGTGGTTTTCGTGGATGATATCTTAGTGTAATCTCACACTCAACAAGACCATGATACACACCTAGAGATCATTTTGAGTGCACTGAGAGAGCATTAGTTATCTGCTAAGCTCTCAAAATTCCACTTTTGGAAGGATCAGATTCACTTCTTGGGTCGTATTATCTCTGAGACAGAAGTGTCAGTAGACCCATAAAATGTGGGAGCAGTAGTTTTCTAGGAGCATCTGAAGAATGTATTTGAGGTACAGAGTTTTCTAGGGATGTCTAGATACTACAGACGTTTCATTCAGAACTTTTCACGCTTAGGAGTACCACTGACGAGTCTGACTAAGAAGGGTGTGAAGTTCTTGTGGTCAGATTTTTGTGAGTCATCCTTTCAAGAGCTGAAAGGGAGGTTGACTTCAGCACCTATTCTAGTGTTTCTAGAGCCAGGAAAGAGCTACACTCTAAACTGTGATGATTCAGGAATCGGCCTAGGAACTGTACATATGAAGGGAGAAGGAGTCGTTGCGTACGGGTCTCGGCAGTTTAGACCACATGAGAGGAATTACCCGACACACGATCTCGAGTTGGCTGCAGTTGTTTATGCCTTAAGCTGTTGGAGACAATATCTTCTGGGAGAGCATTTTTTGGTTTTCACCAACCACAAGAGTCTCAAGTACATCTTCACTCAGCGTGATCTGAGTTTGAGATAGCGAAGGAGGGTTGAATACCTTCAGTCTTTTTACATTGAGCTTGCCTATATGCCTGGGAAAGGCAACGCAGTGGCTAATGCATTGAGCAGGAGGACTCAAATACATGAATTTCAGGAGGCCAGCAGTGAGTGGATTCTTATGGATCTGTTCTCTGAGATGAATTTGGAGGTTCATGATAGACAAGGGAAAACATTTCTTTCTTCTCTAACTATTACCTCTGCCCTTATTGATCAAGTGAGAATGAGGAAGATATCAGATTCGAAAGGCATAGTCTTATGGGAGTCTGTGTTTGGAGAGGACCCTATTCTGGGATGGACCATAGGTTAGGATGAGATCTTTCATTTTTAGGGGTATGTATGGGTGCCTGCAAACATACGCGGGGAGTTAATGCGGGACTTTCATCCCTTAGTTTGGGTAGTTCATCCTGCTGTCACCAAGATGTATCGTGATCTACATTGTCAGTATTGGTGACCAGGTATGAAGATAGATATTGCTGGTTTCGTCGTGAGTTATTCCACCTGTTATCTGGTGAAGGCATCACATCAGCGACCAGAAAGGATTTTCCCTCAGTTACCCATTCTCGAGTGAAAGTGGAATGATGTCGTGATGGATTTCGTGATAGGTTTATGGAGGTCTCCTCGGGGGAATGATACAGTTTGGGTTGTCATTGGCAGACTCACAAATGTTGCTCACTTATTGCTGATCAAGGAGACCTTCAGTGTCGATGAACAGGGACGGTTGTACATCTGAGAGATTGAACGTTTTCATGGAGTTCCACACTCCATTGTTTCTGATAGGGATGCCTATTTTATTTATCGGGTCTGGCATGGGCTTCAGAAGGATTTAGGCACACATGTACATTGGAGAACAGCTTATCGCCCCTAGACAGATGGCCAATCCAAGCATACAATGTAAGTGAATGAGGACATGCTTTGAGCATGTATTCTAGATTTTGGATATTCTTTGGAGAAGCACATACCACTTGTGGAGTTTTCCAAGAATAATTTTTTTTCAAGCAACTATTCAAATGGCACCATATGAGGCTTTGTACGGTAAGCCATGCCAATCAACATTATGTTGGATAGAGGTAGGAGAGGCTGCTATGCTGGGACCTCATCTTGTTTAAGAGACCTCATAGCATATTGAGTTTCTTCGGAAGAGGATGACTACTGCACAGTCTCAACAGAAGTCTTATGTGGAACAATGGAGATGACCTCTGGAGTTCGGGGTCAGGGATCAGTTTCTTCTACATGTCACACTAAGGTTGGGACACAAGAGGATTAGGAGACATGGTTAGATTTTTCCAAGTTACTTCAGGATTTTTGAGGTAGTGGAGAGAGTTGGTTCGGTTGCCTATCAGTTGTAGTAACCTCAGAGGTACCGGAATATGCACGATATCTTCCACGTTTCTCAGCATCGATGTTACTTCTTAGACCTGTATCATGTTTTCCAACCTGAGGAGGTAAAGTTGGAATTGGATGCATCGTTTGAGGAGTATCTGATCTGGATCGTTGATTGAATTACGAAGGTTCTCCATGGCCAGTATGTTCCTCTGGTATGTGTGCTATGGCAGCATAGGTGAGTACAGGATGAGACTTTGGAGAGAGAGGCCGATGTATGAGTATAGTGGCCAGAGAAATTCAAGGTTTCTTCTTATATGCCACCTTGATAGGGAAATTAGGGGATGGATTTATTTAAGGGGGAAGATTTTAAGAACCCTGATCTTCTTTTTTAGGTATGTTTTCCTTTTCAGGTCATTTTTGAGGAAAAGGGAATTTTTGGAAATTTTTGAAGTACGCATCGTGTACTCAGTTACCGTAGGTAGCTGTGTGCTGGCCATGTAGTAGTAATGCACACGTCCATGTGGGGGTGACCTGGAGGCCACTTAAAGAGGAGTACGAAAACATCATGTACATGCCCTATAATTTCAAATTACATGCCGCGTATTTTTTTATTAAACGGACCGGGTTCGCTTCTAATCAACAGAAACGTCTTCTTCTCCACTTAACTCAACCGAGAGCATCCGTACAACATGGATCTTCGATGATCCCCTGATCGAATGTTCATTATCCAAATAAAACTCCGTCAATTGCGTTGGAATCACCTCGGTAAGATCTTCCTTCTGCAGGAGCTTTGTTTCATGATTCCTCCTCTTTCTCAAGTTATCATTCGTTGAATGTTTTGATCATTTTGTAGATATACCGTCTTCTTGGGTAATTCATGTCCTGAGACTCAAGTATATTGATCTCCCAATTCCGAGGTAGGTGGTTGGGGCCTTTCCTCTAAATTTATTTAAGTTATATGTACAATTTTTCCCAATACCCATGAAAAGGGTATTGTGCGTTGACCATTTTAGCTTTATCATTTTCCTTCCATGCTTGTATGTTTGAGTAGAGGTCGATTGAATGTGAATAGGGTTAATTGATATGCTTTGGAAGTTTTTTACCATGCATTATTTCCTATTTTGACCGTTGGGTCTAGTTTACCTGTTAGGCTGTTGTTTACGTTCCCATGCCTAGTTGTCGGATGGTGTGATTGTTCTAATATGTAGATATGTTATAGACTGCTATCCAAGTATTTATTGAGGTTTACTTTGGCCGATACATGTTTCTATACGTACATGACTTAAATAGGGTAGTGAGAACCTGGTGTAGTATACTATAGAAAGGATGGACGTAAGGGCTTCTCCAGAGTGTCTATTTTACTTACGATGCAAGACCATAGTGGGAATTGACCTAAGTTCTTCCCCAGGGAGTATGTAGATCCTCCACATGGGCCACGGGGGGAATAGACATTGAGTGATTCCCTAGAGAAACTTTAGTTACTGATACGAGGCTATAAGAGGAATTTAAGGTGAGTGCTTCCTCAGAGAGTCTATGCTTAAGCCGAACCAGAGGAGTTAGAATGAGTGTACTTCCCATAGGGTTCCTTGTGATACTAGGTATGACCAGAGGGGATAGGCTGTGAGTAATTCCTAGAGGGTTACCTGTTTGTGATTACCTGGTTTTTTTAGCTGTTTCATTATATATGATACTGAATGCATTGAAACTGTGAATTGTTTACCTTGGGTACTTCCTTGTTTACTGCATTTATTTTCTTGGTGCCTACCATATATTCATTGACTGTTCGGAACAGATCTCTTTGTGGTTTCCTACTAGGATTTTGTCTCACACCCTCTTTGGGCCAGGTTTTTAGGCCCAAACAGATTATGTTGTTGCAGGTATAGATATGGGAAATCACCCTTCTACTTCATGTACTTGATTTTTTGTAGATCTGGAGAGCATGGGACCAAGCTATGGCTTTCTATGCTAAGGAGTTGTTTACTTTTATTATTTTTTACTTTGGTTTAGTACTATTGTATTGTAGCATTTTTAATTGTTTGGTTTTTCTCCTAGACATATGTGTCATGCATCATTCATATATATATATGTGTGTACTCTAGTTTATTATTTCTAGTCTTTCACTATTTACTTTTGTATGGATTATTCCTACTTCTGCTACCACAATTTATTTTACTTCCACTGTGTTACTCTGCCAATGAGGGAATAGTTTCCCCACTATCACACCCATGTCCCTCACAGCTAATCGGCAGCCTCTGACATTCGGGGAAAGTCACTTGAGTCCATGTGACCAACTGGGTACAAGGTGCCTCTCTTTGGCTTCCTGAACCAGGACGTTACAAAAATCATCCTTTTAATAATTGTAGTTGTTATCCCATAAGCCAATGAAGACTCTGATCTACCTATTCATCTTATTAATAGTGGGTTTTTATGCTCTCCATTTAGGCTAATGGGGTCCCTTGACAATGTTTTATTTTATATTTTTATCCACCTTGTCCTCGAACATGGAACTATCAGAAGTGTTCATTTTTACAGCAACATGAACACTTGATGACTACCTTGGAGAAAAAGGTAATAAGAAGTGACCCAAGGTTCTGGTCCTAGAATATATTTAGAACTATAGGAAAATACTTCGAGATGCTACTCTAGAAAAGAAACATATAGTTTCTTCTCTTCTAGAGGCTCGAATACACTGATCATCATCGACCTCAAATCTTCCATAACACTAATATTCACCTGAACCAACTCATCGATGGTGCTGGAGACACCCTCTTCTAATATAGGAGGGGTGCCTTAAAAATCATCCTTGCTATATGGGGTTTTATAATTAGTAGGATGAGGGGGATCTTATAGATCATCTAACTCAATCAGAGCCTTGGTTCCCACATGGGTTGATATGGAATCTCCTCCCATGAGGTTCCTGCTTTATAGAATCAATAGTGATTGAGGCTATCAAGCCAATTACATTAGGCCTTTGAATACAAGGTCCATGAATGATGTCAAAGCAATTTCAGAGAGTCAACTTCTGATGAGTCAAATTTTCTTTGATGAATAGAATTTAATTCCATGAAATGGTGGCCATTGGAAAAACCTATCTATACATTGTGGTGGTAGGGGATTCCAGTATCACCTGAGCATGTCCTCTTTAAGATTATGAGGTAATGATTTGACATTCCTTTCTTTTGGTTCTTCCAAGAAAATTTTTAGCGAAGAAAACAATGAAGTCTCCCATCTACAATATTTTGACCTCTAAATAGTGAGTTAGGATAATGAATGAATTATCCAATCTACCCATAGAATAATCATGGTGGTCAGTTGCTCAACCTTGATGATATGAACTTGCTTACCCTGTCTATTTTAATGGAAATTTTTTCAATAGTGGTTTTCACAATAGTACATGGGAGACACATCACTATGTAGTACACCTACTCGACCGTTGAGTGAGTTTTTGAGGCACTGGAGAAATGAGGAAGGGACTAATGCATGATGATGGGGTTTTGTCCTACCTTGTATCATGTTGTAGTTGGTTTCGATTGAGACTACCATAAATATTGCATTTTATATCACGTCAAAAAACTAGGACTTTAACTAAATCCTACCATATAGTCTCTTCTTAGACATATCATAATAATGAATCATCGTGTTATACAAATTTATGTCTCCATTAGTCATCCCCTGCTTATGGATCTTCAAATTTGGGATGAGGTTCGTCAGAGAACTAGTTTCTACTTGGTATTGGAAGATCTATATTCCATTGAAGTAGCCTAAGTTGCAGACATCTATGGAAGATTTTTCCATTTCAAACTGGATATGGATTTTGAATGTTTCTTTGAGAGACTCATGCCATTAATTAGACAAGAGGAGGGTTTTGAGGATATTGAGAAATGAAGGTATGATTGTAAGGTTATTCCACATGTCAATTTTCCATTCTAGAGTAATCCCTTTTCATGTAGTTTTCCACCCCTTGGCTAGGGGATCAATGTGTGCTATAGGTGCACCATCAGGTTTATCCTAGTACTGAAGATATCCCAATGATACCTAGATATATCACCTATTATCATTTTTAGATGGCTTTAAATAGACTAAGACCCATCTCTAACTAGAAATGTCTAATCATGGTGTAGTCACAACTATTGTACTTGGTCAGTTAACACGATAAGCTGTGGGGAAATGTTTGACAGAATAGACAGGGAGGTTTGTGCTTTCGGAGCTCTATATAGGAACTTTATCCTAGTCTCAATGGCATGGATGGATTAGGTTGAGACACCACCATAATATTTCATATTATTATATAGTCTTAGACCTCTCCTTTTATTTAATTGTATAGAGTTATTTTATATATTTTTTATTCTCTTCATCATCGGTGGTATTTGAGGAGAGTTATAGTAACTGTAAGGAGTTCATGGATGAATACACTAGCTCACCATCATTGGGCTATTGAAGTTCTTGGGGGACCCTGGGGGGATACACAACTCTAGAGACATGAAATCACTGAGTGTGCGAGTTTAATTTTGATCTAGAAGGGGAATTTGGTTTGGAATTCACCATTGGAACCTTTTCTTCTGTGATTAGGAAGTCTATGGTGTAGAAGAAAAAGCAACATTCAGGTAAGTTTCAATGATCATAGGATGATCAATGATTCCTAGGTTGTGAAGAAAATACAATGGGTCCTAGAAAATTATCTGGGACCATACCATTCATCATAAATTTGGGTTCCATGGCTAGAATCCTAATGTAATTCACATGATCCCTCACATTCAATGTCATGATAGGCTGATATATGTGTTAACTACCCTGGAATATCATGTAACATGACTATGTTGTTATCCATGTGGTCACAGATCAAACACATTAACAAAAATCATTCATTGATGGTATTCCAGGGGATTATATGCTAGGGTTAATGGTAAGGAAGATCATTGAATCTTACTTTATGGGGCCTCCAGCACTCTAGTAGCTTCAGAATCCAATTTTCTAAAGCAAAGATGAAATAACTGGGGACCTATGAATCCCTTACAGAATATGAAATTTTCCTTCTATCAATGAATTAGAACTATGAGAATTTCATTGACTATGGCCTAGATCCACATTTTCTCATCTTGTTGGATTCACTTGACAAGGTTATTCCTAACAGTTGCATACTATGAAACGATGCACTTGATAAGGCTACACTCATCAAGAATCCTCATATATAGGTGCCAACAACTCTAGAGGATTAGGACCCTCTACATATATGATGGATGAAATATATTATTTGGAATATCTTCTTTTAAAAATTGGAGGTGGGATGGATCATCTCTTTTTAACCAATTATAATGTTTCTTCTAGACACTGATCCTTATCAGAAAAAACATTACAACCCACCTAGGAAGTTCATAATGATGAGTGTGGGGACCAGATTAATTTTGATATTCCCCACACACATTGTTAACAGGATCTATTGATTCACTAACATGTCTAGTAAGTATGTAAGGTATTTCAACCTTAAAAAAATTGGAAATTTTATCTTCATGAATTTGTTTTCAAATGATGAGGTGAACAATACTTTTTCATGTGCATGGTAATCATGAATTGGGAAATAAACTGTCAGTAGAGGTCTTCCCTACAAGTGATGGACACTGTGGAAATTTTTTATACTAGATGAACACATTCCCTTCTAAATTTGGGATGAAACAATGGATCTTGGTAAAATCCTAGTACTTTGGGGTTCCAAACATAGGTCTATACCTTGAGGTGAATTGGGAAAAATTCTATAGCGGGTCACATTTCTAATTAAAAGGGGTAAGTATAGGGTTCCCAAACTCTGAGGGTGATCACATGTCAACCACCCATGCTGTTTATTAATTTTAAATAGGTTTTAATTCCACATTTTGTGTCTCTAAGGCCCCAATTAGTGGGGTGATAGTTTCTGTAAAATCATAAAATAGACATTCCATTTCCTCTTGAGGATTCCTGAACACTAATGATCTAACATGCTTATCCAATCGGTAAGAGGAATCAATGGCTTCTAGAGTGGAATGATTTGGATCCAGATTATGGTTTTCAAACTGCTCAAGTAGGATCATAAATTCATACCTTGTTATTTTTTCATAATCTCATAACTTTTTTCCATTTGGATGCACATGAATACCTTGTTTGGCTGGGAGAAACTATATAAGGAGGGATTATTTCCCAACTAGAAGATAAATGTGATCTCATTGAGTGGAACCCCAATTATGGAATTGGCCAACTATGAAATCATCAAGGATATTCTTCGGTTAATAATATCTTAGAGTAAGAAGGCTACAGTGGGTGCTACCTCCATTATTGGTATAACCATGGGTAGAGAAGATGGTCTGAAATACATCTTACCCTTTTCGAAATTCTGATAAAGAAGTAGTGTTTCATTGGATGGATCACTAATACAGAGTGCTACATTTTGCTGGTGGGTGGGGACACCTTCTTGAGGGACTTCTAATCAATTTATAGTCCCTTGGGGTGGATATTCTTCATTGAATCCCACACCTGAGTCTATGTTCTCAGAAACTGAAAAAAACACATGTTCAATATAATAGTAATCGATGTAGAGCCTTCATCATCAGTGGGTATGTTCAGATGTTGCAAGATAGGGATGATGTTTAGAGTAATATAATATCCCTATATCATGATCGACACATGGGGAGATTCCTTGTCCATTATTTGGTAGAGCGTTATGAGGCTCTTGATGCATATCTATTGGTGGGTCTGGTGGTATCTGTGGGAGTTAGGGAATTGGGAAAATGTGAGTGCTTCAAACTCAATCATTTGGAAATACATATCATTATTTTTGAAGTGTTGTTAAATTCAGGGATAGGCTAAAAAATAATGAAAGAGATGGTGAAATGTGTTCCATATGGTTTATTGGAAAAACATATCCAGGACCTCATTAAGGGACTTCGGGATGTTAATCAATAAGGTTTCAGGTTTCTAGAACACCGTTGATGGATGATAAAATTTTATATTCTCTCATTGGATTGTATTCTCATAGCTAGGGCCCTATTCTTTTTTGGAAAAAAACTAATTTTTTTATGGCTAATAGATAGGTGGAGGAACCGATGTTGATCATTTCGGTGGATGGTTTTCTATTAGAGGAGCCTCCACATGAGTTATCTTTTTTTTCAGACACATGGTCATCTCCTGAGGGTGGTACCAATGACATCATCACTTATATATATATAGGATGAGTGTTTATCACTACCTCACGTGGAAGGATAGTGATTCCAATTCCTGTCTCAATAGGGTGCTCACCATCTAAAAGCGTCATCCCTAACTAGAAAATCTCTCTATTATATAGGGTATAGGTAGAGAGGGAGACTGGTGGTCATGAAGAAAATTACACCATGAACCCCTAGAGGAGGATAGTTCTTAATAAACATGAAAATACATGAAGAGGGATCCAGTGATCATCTAGATTTCACCTTTCAAGATAGAGAATATCTCTTATAAGGCACCTTCTGAAGACTCTAATAGTTTGGTGGGAGGTGAAATTATATACTTTGATTATGTCCTCAAGATACGAATGATCTATGAGGTCAGTCATGTCATGGTACTTCTCAATATTTATCCTTTATCCGTGAGGGTTTTTCCTTTGGCCCTAATATGGTTCATTAAGGTAGGGTTTATCATCAGCTTAAGGAGGACCTATGTGCTAGTGGGTTGGAGAATGAATAAGACCCTCATAATAGTTGTGGTTGACACTTAGAGGAACATTATTTTGAGATGTGCGAGAATGGGGATGACCTTCATACTAGTTGTTGATCGAGTAGGAATGACCTCGAGTCGGATCTATTGGAATGTGAGGAGGACCCCCGTGCAGACTATTGAATGACTGGGGTGGACCTCCACTTTCATTGATGACTATGAAGAAAAATCAACTTCACTAAGTCTATCATCATGATATGGCTAGGAATGGACTTCAGTGGTGTTGATCATTGAAATGGAATACCCGGCCTACCTACGAGGTGCCTAGAGTATAGATCCCAATCTAGATAAGACGAATCTATGTTAACCAATTATAGGGAATATGCGGGGTGTGCTGGTAGTGGTAGGGACCACAGGAGTTCTGGAAGTAGAAGCCTCATGATGGGAATTCTCATTGTCCTTCCCCTAACAATGGTGTTGGGTGATTCTAACTAGGGCCAGCAGAGTAGCGGTGAAGTCTACCAGTTCCCCAACCTAAATAAGAGGTCACTACTGGTCTAGATGGGGCCTGGGTGGATCTCTCATTAATCAATCATAATGCATAGTCATAGCTGGTTTGACTCATGAATCCACTACATCCTCATTGTAGTGGAGTGAGTCATAGTATCACTCTGGGGAAAGACACCTCAAGCGGTTTTTTGTTGGAACAAGGAATTTTTTCCCCTAGAATGAAACATGAGGGAAGAAAAATTCATGGGGATCTAATTCCTCAAAGTCTTGTTTAGATAAGTCCCATGTGGAAATAAAACCATTCTTCTTAATCCAACATATGAGGGTTTTGATCATCCTCAATTGAATGATCTTTGGGGGTTATATGGGGAATGATCCCCTTATAGTTTAAGGAATGGATGAATTCATCGATTAATAGTTGTTTTGTGTGATTACCGCATCATTATTTATTTTTCCCAGGTTCCCATGTGCGTTGGGTGGATGATTTCATGTGGCGGGGGTCCTGCAAGGTAGGTTGATTCATCTATTTGTACTGATGTAAGGAAATCAATTTTCAATTCTCCAATAGTAAATAATTTTCCAAAGATAAGGGGGTGTCAACACTATTTATGTCTTAGAACGAGGATTCCTAATTGATGAATACCCTAAATTTCATTGTACATCCATTTTGGGACCAGAATTTTCATTATGGGACCTGGAACTAGTTATTTGAATCCGATGACATGAAAATTTTCATATTTCCTGAAGGATATTATTCCAAATGTTATAGTTTGGAGTTTAATGTTGGGTTAACCATTTATATTTTAGAAGCATTCCCCAGGGGCCCGCCTATGTGTTGACATGATGCATTTGCATACATGCTGCCTATATCCCTACATTCCTACATTACAAGGGCGAGAATCATTCATCACATTAAATGGTGATGCCTACCCCTTGATCGAAATAGGATGATTGGATGTCAGTAACACCATACATGGATTCCTCCTCGGAGATCGTTTCCTAGTTTGGGTCTCCCTCGTATATTAAATTAATTTTCATGTAACTCATTATCAATAAAAGCACTTTTCGAAAAGTCATTTAATTTTGTTGCATCTGTATGGACAATCATCTTTTTTATTAATTGGGTAGAACATTTCGTTATGAGAGTAGTCATGTTGGAAATTCCTGGGAATATTTTGACACTAGGTACATTTTTCACCTGTATTATTCCTCATAAGTGGTCATATCATGTGAGATATTATAGTTGGAGAACACAAAGCATATCATGTCGGTCATGGGGTAACATCACCATATGAATAATTCTACAAATAATTTATACCTCGGACATAATTTTCTTTCATAGAGTATCTATTTTAAGTTATATCACATGTTCTACATCCTATGGAGATGGATCTGAACATATGGTATAGATGGATTGGGGAAATAGTTTAACAACTTGTGGATATGGGATTGATTGATCAAAACACGATATCTAGGAAGATCAACGAGGTTCTTTCCTAGGAGGGAAGATTTGACAACTATATTGATGAACCCATTAGATGCTTGAGGAAGTCCTGAAAGGTTGATTACAACCCCCCCCCCCCCCCAATGAGGTGAATATGGAAGGTGTGTCCCTATAAGGAAACACTTGAATGTTAACCATTAAATCAGAACAACTCATGAGCCCGATTGAGATTCCCGATCACAATGCCCCTTAGGAAGACTAGTGAGTTATATCCCTATTAGGGAGCACCTTAGTGTTCGCATGGTCAAGATTCCTTATAGAGGTGGGCCTATAGAGGTTTATCATAACACCCCTTCGGGTTGATCTATGAGGTTGATCATAATTCCCATCCAGGAAGGTCATGGATGGGCATCCACATGATGGATTAGCTGAGTTTATCATATGTTGGGACACCCCATTGAGGTAGACTAAGATTTTTGGATTAAAACTCCACTTGAATATTATCCAGAAGGTTTATCCAATCACACATAAGGTGGATCAGGGATGTGTGTCCCTAAGAAGGATGATGTCACACCAGATGGTTTTATCGATGGATGTATTGGAATTCCCCTTGAGGGAGATCCAATTATTGATGGATCAAGACAAGCCTTAAGTAGAATCTAGAGTTCTGGATCAGAACACACCATGGAGGAAGATCTGTGGGTTATCTATTGGATGAAACACCAAGAAATTAATATTTTTAGGATTTATCCATAGTGAGGAATCCTACATATCCTATTTAGAAGATAAGGATAAACTCCCACATAATATGACATTGTAGTTTTATATTTTTTTATAGGACCGATTCATGTAGATTAACTTCATGAAGTAAGGATGATCAAGTTAAAAAAGGAGAATCGACAGGGGTTGACAAGGGGATTTTAAAATTATTCTACAATTAAAAAAGGTATTCCTCTTTATTTTAGTGGTGTGTGTCTTACACATGGATGATTCTTAGTGTATCTCATTTTTTAAGAGGATTAGTGGAATAATGATGGTACAAGGTATGGGGTTCACCTCATTCCACTCTTAAATAGATCATCCAGATCATATTTCATAGGGTAAGACTATAGTTTTACATCATGTGCTAAGGACATTGTCATTTAGAATAACTTCATACAACTAGTACATGGATCTATATAGTTTTACATCATATATCTTGGATGTGGGGATACTCACTCTTTCTCCCTATTGTTTACATGGCCACCACTCATGAACTTTTCAAATTTTCATGCTTATGAAACTACCAAGGAGGAGTCGCCAATCAAAAGGTCCATCGTAAGACCCCTATGATGAAAAGAAATAATGGTTAAATCTCTTATTCTGGGAAGCCAATGTTTAGTGGGAGGATCAATCCGCACATGGGATAATGTGGAAAAACACATTTGTGGGTGGTATATGCCTCATAGGGACTTGAGGTGCATTTGAACTTGTCCTGGATGAGTGTGGGGTTTTGGAGTAGTCAACTTTCATGAAGTAGATTCATCAAAAGGGAATAACCATAAAGAATCTCAGAAGAGGATCTTCACACAACATAGTTCTTCAATGAGAGGGGCATCATAAATATCATCTTATTTTTTGGAGTTCAAGGGATTCATGAAGGAGTATTCATAATGAACCATGGTGATCCTACCTCAAAGGGAAGTCTTCATTCATGGAGGATGGGGGTGGGCTCTTTGCTATGTATGAATTCTTCACATAGCATTAAGTGCCACATAGGGATTTCTTCCATCATGATGGGTGTAGGACTCTAAGAAAATAATAACCATGTGGGGTGGAGGATCATAACAACATAATGGAGAGGGTTTTTTGAAGCATGTATACCTTTGGAGATCCTTTTTCTCTATAGTTTTCAAATCATAAAAGTTTCACAAAGGTAGAGTAATTGTAGAATTTGATTAGTCACTCACTTTCCATAAACTTTTAGAAATAAGGGGGTATTTTATAGGAAAGGTGTTTTATAAGATTTGAATAATTTCATGGAAAATTCTTGGGCTTCACGAATGGGTGTGGCAATGCAAGTATGACTATCATACTCATGAAGACATTGTCAACCATTCATGAATTTGAAAAGTGATCTATGACTATCATAGTTGTTTCATGGTAGTTTACCATCAATTCTTCCAATGTTCATGAATGAACCTTCTCTTTCCAAAAGTATCATGTGCTCCATCAACTCAAAAATATACATGGAATTGTGAAGTAGACCATTAAGAGGGATTTTGGGCCATTTTATCTTGGATTCGCTCTGAACTGACCATTCCATACTCAACCATTATTAGGGAGTACATAATTCCCCATCAATGGGGGTGAGTATAAGCTCAGTAGGAAATCAAGAAATACTTCCCAACAGACACCACCAGCACAAAAATTGGTTATCACATTTTATATAATTTTTTTGAAATATATAAAATTTTACCCAATTCCATAAGCTAAATCCATGTGTGAAATTTGTAACAAAGATCACTAGAATAATTGAATAATTAGAAAATATATTCCAATGTTTGTAAAAACATACATATACTAAGTCAATCATAGTGTTACCATTTATAGTATTACTCAATGACCATAATCTATACGGCCTTGATGGTCAAAATTCCTGAAAAACTCCATCCACTATGAACTCATGCCAACCCAATCATAGTAGTTTCCATAATAATACCATTTGATAAAAAACCATTTAGAATATAAAATGAAATAGAACACTCTCATTGGAACCATTTCATAGGTTTAAAATCATAAATTTAAAATTATAAGGAATTTGGGTTTTTGAAAAGCTATCCAAATTTTTAAAACACGCACCAAAATGGGTTCCTTCAATAAATCACACAATGAATCCATAGAAAATACAAGATAATATATTTTTTAAACAAAAACATAATGTTATAAGATATTAGTGATGAAATATATGTAACCTACCTATCAAAAGATGGAAGAAATTTGAATTACAATTAGACCATATATATTTTAGTGAACATAACACCTTCCCTTTAGTATATATAACATGATCTCATCAATACTGAAATCATATAGCATAGATATATCAATCACAAAAAAGATATATGGATATAAGAGAGATGATAATAGTTGAATAGAGGAGAATAAGGAATGAAATGGGATAACACTAATTTAGTGATGGTTTTAGATCTTCAATAGAGATTCAATCATCAATAATATTCTTATTGATTGAATGGAGTCATCTTGGGAACATATGAGATTAAATAAATTTGATACCATGGTAGAGTATGTTAATAATGAAGGTCACGGGGCCAAACTTTAATTAAACCATGATTTTTTGAGAATTAAGTCCACATTGTATAGGGTGTCAAACCATGTTCCAACCATGCATATGCTATAGGAAAATATCTATAGAGTCCCATGGTTTTTACTTCATGGTTTGAAAAACCATTTTCTAATAGGGCAGTTTTACTAATCGAAGGAAAAACCTTGCATGGTTGGCTTATATAGTTTGACAAACCATGTGTCATCTATTCTTATCCCACTCTCTCTACACAAATTCATTATAATAGTATGAACAATGTTTTGGAAAACTATTCTCCTAATGTGTTCCTACACACTGACTCTCAAACACAACATCATTCGGTTTCTGGAGATGGTGCACAATTACCACTCACGATTCTCAAAATTACACTTCAAGAAAGACGTCAAAATATTGAAAAAATTCATCTAAACTCCTAAACAACAACCCTAGAAATAAAGAAATGAAAATATAGAACAAAATGACAATGTACAAGAATGAAATGGTGTTAGAGTATTTTTTGATTTAAATTTATGTACATGATAAAATTATCAACGTTTTTCACTTTTAGGATATATATAAGTTAATTATAAAATATAATTTTTATTTGGATTGATATGAACCTAAAAATCAAAATTTCTTCCCAAATAGTAATTAATTTAATTTAATTAAAAGAAATTATATTTTATTAGAAAATATTAATTCTGTTCAAAAAATGATAAAATTTATTTTTAATACTCAATTTTATCTCAAAATGTATATTATATATCAATAAATAAATATTTTATTTTAAAAAAAATATTTTTTTACTTTATTATTACATTTTAATATAGACCTAAATTCTATGGTTTTAGATAAAACTATATCTCAAAATATCTTAAAAAATAATTATTTTATGAAAATATATAATATTAATATTAAGATAATATTGAAATGTGGAGTCAAAACATGACTTTTATTAATTCAAATTTTGATTCTAAAATATTATAATTTTACTTTTAAATAACAACTTCATAATATAATGAAAATGGTTTTCATTGGAATGTATCATTCTTAAAATTGTTATCTACTCATATTCTAATTTATTATCAATTACTAATTAAAATGGTCTAAATGAATTAATAATATCATAAACATGTATACTATATTTAGTTTCATTAAATATATAAAATAAAATAAAATATATAAAAATATTATTGATAATAAATTTAGTTAGTTAGTTTCATCAATGCATTAGTAAATACAAATTCTATTTCATTAAAAATAATAAATATATATATATATAAATTTTATAAATAACATACTTCATTAATAACAACTGGATTATATAGTCCTAGTTTCTAGGTACAAATCCCCCTAGATCGCCACTTATGTTCTATGTATAAGTTAATTTTTAGTGGTAGTAGAGGGAGGTGATTCCAATAGCATAAATCTCATGGAGACTTCCAAAATCATGAATTTCTAAAAATTACAATTTATCATATAGGATAGTTGTTCTATATTTTATTTTTCTTGGTAAAGGGAAAATACTAGAGACGATATCGAATTTATATGCTTGTAAAAATGAGTATTAAAAAAAGGGATTCAACTACCCAATTCCATTTCTTGCATTTTGATTATGGATTTCATATTAAATTTACTACATTTCATTCCTGTTAATTTAATTGCTATATTATAATGGTAAAATATTATTTTAACATATAATGAGTTTGTTTTAGTTCGATTTTATGTACAGAATAAGATATTTACATAATTTTTATTTATTGAAAATTAATAGTGACATTTTTGGATGTTACCATGAACATATTGAAATGAGTATTTTGTAATCAAATGATAATGGATTAGGTAGTAGGATGTGGTAGATTATTATTACTATTTTTATAAGTAATATTTTTTTCATTAGATTCGATAGAATGTTATTGGGATTTATTGATGGTCATCGTTTAGTGTCTTATAATAAGGTTTCTAAGATAAGATAAGTTGGACTATTGTCATATATTTATTTTGGTTTTCTAAATTCATATGATCAATTGTCCTAGACGAGTATCATGACTGATAGATATATAGAATCCACACATGTATACATGTAATGTATCTTTCAACTTAATGTTGTGATGTATATATACATGAAATAGTAACTTACAGTTTTAACACATTTATATATGGGGTTTAGTGAATTATGTTCATGATACATAAATATGTATAGGCCAATGTCAAATATGGTTAAATTTTTAATATATGTACATAGTATGGAATGAAATAGGGTATGGTTTTGTGTGTCTGTAGGTGTGGGTGTTTCTATTGTAATTTATCTCATTCATGAGACTAGATGTTGTGAATGTGATTGTGATGAAACTAGGATTTGGAAAATATTCATGTGAGGTGGTTATAGAGACGTGTGGAATCTGGTGTTATGAAGTATATAGGGTAAAGGAGAACCCGAACACGAGTTAATGATGGTATAGTGTGACTATATGAGGGAAAATGTATGAGGGTCACATTTTATTTAACACCAAATTTGGATACTATATTACGCACTCTTTTATATAATATCTGGTGAGTGATTCTTCTGGGGATATAGATTAGTCTACCTAGTTTAGGAAATTATTTCATTTCATTATTTAATCACCAATTATTTAACATAATTTTCCTTATTACATTATGGAAATATAGGGGATCATTCTATTTATGATTACTATACCATGGATATTATTATAGAAAGATGTAGTCTATCAAATTGTAATTACAGGAGCTAGCCATATGATATTGAGTTTCTAGGTTTTTATTTTAGTATGACATTTCACGCATGTAAGGTTTTAAAAATTTATTATCCTACTTAGTTTATTGTTTCATTTCATTAACTTTATTTTATTTTTTAGTCAAATGACCACAATTTTGTTGCTTCAATATATGTAGTGATAATCACCAACCTATGGAATGTTTGAATCGTTATTTAGGAGAAACCCTCTAACTTCATCCCTTATAATGTGGTGTCATAGTGAGGGAATGTTGGGAAAGTTATTATTATTTATTTTGATCATGGGAAAGGATGGATCATTGAGTTAAACACTAGTGTGTTCTATATGGGTAGAATAGGGAAAAAATTCAATTGATCGTAGAGTGTGATGTAGGTATGGGAGAATAGATATGAAGAATGATATTATGGGAACCTATGATCCAATTTAAGTAAAAACTGGTTACTGAATGTACTATGATAACTATTACTTATTCTAAGGTGAATATCATGGTAATTTTCATACATCATACATGATTTTTTCTATAATAAAATATTTTAATAATGGGAGTTATGATAAAAAAATTTGAACTAGAAATAGTTAAAATTTCCCAGAATCGAGGTACATAAATTTTCCATTGCTTATAAGGATGGACCATCATCAAATCCCTCGTGGGGTTTAGAATAAATATGTAAAGTACAGTGATAAGACTGATTTTCAATGATTTGAAGTTGATTGGGATGAGTTTAATTGAAAAGAAAGAAATATTATTATGTATAGTGATTTAAAAATAATATATTGTCTAATTATGATAAGGACATTGAGAAGTATATGGATGAAATGATGGTTTCCTTTAGTTTTATCACTAGTATGAAGGAGAATTAGATTCTTTTGGCCATCATTTTCATTCATGGTGTTCCACTTCAATGTTGAATCATATTTCTTGGTTACTATGTAGTGTTATAAGAATCATGAGATAAGTTATATAATTGGTTTTAGGTTGTGATTTGTTCTCTCACTATGAAGGTATCAAAATGAAGGGATACAATTTATCTTTGGTATGTGGTCTTAAGAATTCAGATATTTGGGATTCATTTACATTATGATTTAGAGTGTATTCATAAAAAATTGTATAGAGTGTGGATTTTTTTTTGTTATCATTCATTCAATGAACTGACCCCATGTCTTCCTTTTTAAGTTTCCAATATTTCCCGAGGCACTCTAGAAGGTTTATGAAATAAAGAATATGAGGGTATGAACATTATCATTTAGATTTATGAGAAATCATTTTTAGGTCCCCGAGGTGTGTTGAAAATGGATAAGCAGTGTGGGTGAATTTCATTTCTTTAATGAAATTTCAATGTTCAAAATCTAATATTAGAAGGTGATTAGTCCAAATATTATAAAATTTAACCTCACCTACATTTTAAAGACATGGGAAAATGGAATGATAATAATAACTATGCACATAGTAATTTTATAGTAGTGTGGATCTAGATGATTCTATAGATACTCTTTAAACACCACCCCAATATAGGACACACAAAAAGGTATACCAATTTGGAAGAAATTTTAAAAATCTTTACATATTCCATAATTGAACTAATAAGATTATCTCAATTATCACATCTATAAATGTTTTAGGTAGAAACAAATCCTTTTTCAGTAGAAGACACAAAATATACTTTTTGTCACATCCTGACCTAGTTTTTACTAAATTGGTGCCTCGATATGGTTTTCAACAAGGCCTCAAGCACACCTCCCCACAAACCGGAGGCTATTGGAAACCAATGAGGGACTAGGGTGTGTCTATGTGCAGACTAATCCATCATTTTATATTAAGGAACCTTCATAAATAACCAAACATCATCTATTGCTGTAAATAAATAGGGTTTGAAAGAAATAAATATAATTACAGATATAATAATAAATGAAAATATTAATGCCTAAAAAATAATGTAATAAATACAAAATTCATCTCACACTTGGATTATAACATATATCAGAGTATATAAATTATATGAAAATTAAATTAAATTTCTTAACTTATAATTCCAATACAAACCATATACCTGATCTCTGTGATACTGTTGTGATTATCTAGCCAAATTTAAAAAATAGATACAAGTAGCTTCAGTAAATCATGAAACCCTATGCCTCATCTATATCTATCATACTTAAGTTCTAAACATGAAAGAGGACATATTTTTTGAAAGTAGACCAAATATCACTTATAGGGGGTGATAAATAAATCAAAGTAGGTCACCCCCTATAGAGAACCTATAATATTCTATTATAAGTGAATTATCATGAAATATTCTCTTCATATCCCAAATAGTACTAGAATAAATAAATAATTTGAAACCAAAACTAGACCTTAGGGTCATGAAACCCTTTTAAAAAAACATTATAAATGGGGAATTGAATATGATGTCTTCCCTTTAAATATGTGTGTAACTAATTTGATCCCTGAGAACATAAACTGACTTAAAAATACCTTCTTAGAACATTAAAAAATGAATATGTGAAAGCTATGTCAGCACATGTAGATATGTGTCCTTGCCACGGGTTTACCCATACTCACATCTAATCACTATAATGAATAATTCTTGGTAGGTACTAGAAGTCTTATAAATATAGAACATTTATTTTAAATAAATAAAACTAGGACATGAGGTATGTAACCAAAGAACCCATGTATAATGATAATCATGAAAAAATAATTTTATTAATCCTATGATCCCAACCAGTGAAATACAAATAAGTAAACCAAATATCAATAAATTCATAGTATAATTACATCTAACATATTAGATCTTCCAGGGAATTCCATATCTAGAACCCAGGTATCACTAATGTAACAATTTAATAATTCCATATTTCTAATGATCATATCTAAGGAATTAAATTTTAGGAATCAATATATATCTACATGAATAATAGACAATGTATTATGTCAATATTTTTTATGTACCCGTCCAATTCATTTCACAAAGGGAATCCAATTACATATCAAGAAATAATAGAAAACGTATTATTGGTGTATTTACCCTAACCATAAGAATCACCTCATGTATCGTTGAATCAGATCATCATCATTCCAGAATAATATATAAATGATAACCACAAAACTCTATGTCCATTATGGAATTACATGTCTACTAATTTAATCTATCCTATAATCCCATTCAAATAATTTTTTATCTTGAATAAAAGTATCAACCATTTTTTAATATAATTTCATTATAACTATGATCCCATCTATGTAATTCCATATCAGAAATCCATGTATTGCTCAGCAAATAATAAATCAGATCCCAGGATATACCATTTGGATTCACAATCATAGCGTCACAACATATCAATCCCCATTGGCCATGGTCTATGAAGCATGTTTGTAATCATAATAGCATCAAAAGTTATTGAGTGGATGTATAATTAAAAGTGTGAGGTTGGCCGAACATCTAAACCCTTTCCCTCTGTAATAACCCCTCATGATCAGAATATCAACATTGGTTCTAAGGTTACACTCATTACCTTCTCTACCAAAACTCATATCACTGATGGTCATGATTAGTAAAAAATATGGTCACCCATTGGGTCCTCAAAATCTAGAATGCTATAGGAGTCCTACTTTTGACCCTTATGTTCCACAAAATAAGAGAAGGTATCCATTTTGAAATACACTATGTCATCATGTAATAAATGGAATACCAATTGAGACCCTAGAAAACAATAACCAAGAATAGTAATCCAATATGGAATCCTCTGAATGACTATATAGAAAGGGAAATCATACAAAATATCCTTAGAATAAATAAGAGAGTCCATTTTGTATGGGAATATCATAAATAAGTAATGTCTTAGGGTTATAGATCATATGACACCATCTCTAACAATTCATTTTCTCCTAATACATATGGAGACATATAACAATTGTGACATCCCCACTAGAAAATATAGATAATATTTCTTCAATGGAGAATAATCATAGTCCATCTCAAATAAAGGTCACATTCTAGATTCATCAAAACACCCAACAAATATTTCTCATCATGAGGAAGACCTATCCCTCTGACTAGGGAAGGTCCTAAGTAGTTTCACTAAACTAAGACCTTAGTGATCCAATTCAAAATCCAGTAAACATTTCTTACACCCCTCAAATGTTTCTCCTCCTTGGTTTTACACTCTAAAAATAATGAAAACGATTTAATATAGGAAGAACATATCTTTTGTGTATTTACCAACTCAAAATTCCTATTTAGAGTCATCGAATCACCCTAAGTGTTCCACCATCAAAACATATAATGAAAAACAATCAAAATGGACTACTCATACGTCAAATTATAACTTCTGGTCATAAAAACCTGAGATACACTCAAATGTGTAGAAAGGGAGAAGTACACAGTGTGTATACCTGAATACACAACATGCACTTTGAATACTCCACATGGGTATGTACTTCAGCAGGACATACATTGTACAACTAATGTACACAAAATGTAAAATATGTACATGGTGTGTACCCTAAAAGGAGTATTATACCATGTACCTCACATGTTGTGTCCTTGTGTTTTTGTTTGTCCATGTACTCATACAAGGATCATACCCCACATGATGTTTCACAGTGTACCATATACAGCCATGTGACCCATCATGGGATGTCTATCCATGTACATTCCAAGATGAAAAATTAATACAACACTACATGATATAAAATTTCATGATTTATTCTAAAAAATCATCTCCCCCAAACCTGATGATAGAATTATGTGTGTTCATAGAATCGTATATTTTTTTATTGGGATTTCCTAAATGGGAACACATGTAATACACCTAAGACTATATTTTTCTTCCAGTTAAGAATCGATCGATCTTTTTGGGATCCTAAGAAAGGATAAATGGTATTCAAAAGAATATAGAGTTAATTATAAGTGGATTTAAGAAAATAATCATAATAATTTCCAAATTATGGGTAGAATCCATTAAATCCTCAATTTTTTCCATGACCCACAACAGATTCATGATAATCAGGCTCCTCTTGATATCCATAGTGGAAACATTCTTCCTTAATCTCCCTCAAAAATACTCTCTCTATACCCCTATCCATTTTTCATTTTTGGTAACACATGGGGTATATTATAGGTGGAGTACATGAGAAGATAGGGGGTGGAGAACAGAAAAAAATGAAAAAGAAAATGAAGAATGTTGATATTAATATGAAAAGGGTCACGTGATTCACCACATAACATATCTCAAATTTATTACTCACCTAGGAAAAACAACATTTTCAACTCAGTTTATATGATATAATCTCAATCCAATTATATATTCAAAACATATCACTGAATACATGGATATGAATTATTTTATTAAATAATAAATAATAATTATTTCAGGAAAATTTGAATGACTCAGAGTTATAAAAAAACACCAGTCATTGGTTAAAAATACCATTCTGGGACCAATGGATTTGTTATAAATATTATATGAGATTATATTCTAGTGGAAGAAATATATTTTACCCTTAAAAATAAACTAAAGGAATGAATTCAATTTTTTTCACCATTACATAGTTTATAAAAATAGTGTTTGTTACAAACTCTTGGCAATAAATGTTATTGTCCTCGAGAACACTTAGTGGTAAAATAGTAGCCGTTATATCTTTCAAATCATCATGACATCTATTTTATCATGAAAATACATTGATATATCTTAAATATCAAACAACTAGCCCTATTATGGATTACGTTCAACCATGGTTGGTCTAATACTCCCACCATAGGTGTACACTTATTTTCTCTAAAAATAATATCCAAGCACAAAGGTCCACCCTCGAATCTTAAATAAATTGGATGACTACTTTGGAAATAAACTACTCAATCCAGATCATAAAATGGAAACCTCTAGACCCCACATATTTCTTCGTCCTATGAATTTTTTCCATGGCCTTTCAAATGTTAATTCATAAGGAAGTTAAACAATCTACAATGACCCATGGTTTATTCCCCAACTTATGTATTACTAAATACCACCCCATTAGTGAAACCTCATAATATTACACTACCACACTATAAAATAACATCGAGATATATCATTGAATTTTTGACACCCTTTTAGTATACCTAGGATGATGTAAATATGTAGGGGAAAATCATCTCTATCATAAAATTTCCCTAATATTCCATGGGTAGGCTTGTATAGATCTCCACAACCCATGCTCATATTAAAAGAGGATATACATCCCTTTATCAAATGATAGACACTGTTTCTCTTGGAAATGTTTTTCTAGTCATAGCCACATTTAAACCACCTCATGACACCCGATTTATTATTTACATATTCTTTAACATTAAGGGGAATTCTCCATTTCATCACAGCTCCTAAGAAACAATCCCCAAAGTCTGTCATTGAAATTATCAGTCCTTGGGTAACATACATTAACTCATTGATTTAAAATTTTTCTAATAACCCACACAATGAATATATACGATAATCACTCAACCTGGAATATCATGGGGCACACATTATTAAGGAAAATATTACCATACTATATGGTATGTGAGACTCATTAAACTAGAATCCCCTAGGAATCCATATAAAAAACAGTCATTGCCCCTATTCAATGATTTATTTCCATGAACACTCATCACAAAGTGTCATTTTATGTCTTTAAAATCTAACATACCACTATTAATATTCTAAATAATAACCCACTAGTAAATAGTTTAAGACTCCAAAACAATCCTCCCCAACCTACTCAAACCTAAAACACCAACACCCTAGGTTAATCCTTAGAAACTGAAGGCATCCCAATGGAAACAATTAAAAACATGGAAACCATCTCAGTATCGGTCTCAAATTAAAAATAAAAAATGTATCACCACATCAAAGAATCTGTAAGCTTAGAAAACCCCTTCATGTTGCATTCCCTAATCTAGAAAAACATCAATGGTCATGTCTCAACAAAGGTCTTCTCATTTTCCCACTTATCCCTTCTAATCATGTCACTAAATTTAACCACTGGGTCCATCCACCTAGTCTAAATGGACAAATTCTCACCTAGGTCACTTCTCATAGGGAAAATTCCACAGACCAATATCAATTCAAGTAATATAACTCCCAAATTAACCCTCTCTAATGGTATTAAGGATAACATAGACCTACATGAGTTAAAACCTATCTTTATTGGTTTAATTAATAAGGTTTTAATTTGAATTTTATAATGTAAAATACCAAATATGTTGTAATTAACAACCCAAATTATTTAATCCCACTAATAACTAATCCCATTAATGAATGAAAACTAATGTAATCACTAGCCATGGTCTGACCTACAAGACCCTAATCATCTCCAAGTATCATCATAAGGAACTCTCCCCAGATGGTCACAATATCATGAAAATGGATAATAATTGATCCTATTAATGAATTTGTATAGTTAATACCCCTAATGTTTCTAGTTCACTACAAACATCATGGTAATTATCTTCACTGCACAAGTGAATCAACCTAGATTAATCAAAATAAATTTTGGATCTGTAATATATCATAGCAAGATAGATGAGAAACATCCTTTTAGGTTGTTAAACAAATTAGTTAAATTTCCTTGAATATTATACACACAGAAGTGGTATACTAGAAATTAATAAACAACCCAAAAAGACCAATTTGTTTTATCAAAACTGAAAAAAAAACCATCTCATTGATATATGTCATAGAGAAGTCATATGGTTTGTTTTAGTGGAATTTCATTCTAAGATATACGGGAAAAACACTATATAGCTTGTTATTAAAAAACTAAATTACCAACACTATGTTTCAATTACCCATGAGGATACCATCAATGGTAACCATGTTCCTTATCAACCATCATGGGTTTCTACATCTCTTGTGCATGATGGCAGAGTCATCATCCTCCCTATCATACATTTCATCACAGATCTATATATCCTACAATTAAAAGGAAATGTATGTAAAAATATATCTAAATGATTAGAATTACACCAAAAAAATATATGATAACTCCAATTTAGTTGTTTTTTACACTTTAAAAAATTTTCTTATATCATCATAAATAATCAAACATTAGAAGGCCAGCAACAATTTGACTATATGAGATTAATATAATGAATGATACACCACATGGCATTATTAGTGTGGATACAAAATCTGGTATTATTCTCTCAGCTAAGTAAAAAGAGACATAAATACATACTAAATCCTAATCTCTACATCACATGTGCATCAATCAAAGAAAAAAATAATTTAGAACTATAACATTGTAGCTTAGGGATTGTAATTCCATATCTATGGATACCTGAAATTCTAAGTAGAAAATGTGTTTTTGGGGAACATTTTTTATATCCATCACATTATCCATCATATTCCTAATGATTTTGTCTTCTATATGTGAATATATATAAATAAAAATATAAATGGAAATATCTAATAGAGAAATGTAATTTCCCAACCCAGATTCCAATAAATTTGAACCCTATGTTACTTCTCCATAGGGCCCCAAGAATTTTTACCTTTGGGATATAGGTTTCTGAATAACAGTGAAGGTATAAGATGTGTCTATGTGGAGACTATTACCTTATATTAGAGTAAAAAAGTGTAAATTACTAGGAATCATCCATAGTAGTAAATCAATAGATTGGAGTGGTAATAAATAAGGGCAATTCTATATTAATAAATGAAATACAATAGGACGTGAATGGCCATTTCATACATACAACATTGATCACGCATTGGGATGACCACTTGAACATGATTATATAAAATAATATGAACTAAAAGTTTATTGTTCTTTATTTGAAATTTAGATAAATGACCTACATTATCTCTGAGAGACTACTGAGTTGAACCTAACCAATTAAAAGAATCAGAATGAGTGGTTGTACACAATCATGTAACCCTGTACCTCACACTTAGCCATCATACATCCATTATCAACATGAAATAATACGTAAGATCTATATTCACACCATGGTGTATATAAAATGAGTTAGAAATAAATATAATTAGGTCACCCCCAATGGTGAAGCTATAATATTCATTAAGAAGTGGATACTTAAGAAACATAATCATCCAAGCTGAGACACAATAGGAATATGTAAACAAATTTAGTCCATAGGATACCCCTATTTATTTGAACCCATTCAACTAGATGTATTTTGAATAAGGAATTGGGCATGATTTTTTTCCACTCAATCCATGTACAAATAAGTTAATACATGGGTCTGTATTCCAATCATAAATACCTACTTCATTCAGCACCATAATTGTGTCTAACAATGCTACGTCACCACAGGGGAATACATGTTATATCCACGAGTTCATATGTACTAGCCTGCGGTCATTATAATGATTGATTCCGAGGAAAATATATACATCCAATAAATATGTAACATTTAGTTTATATACATAGAACATATAAATGGGGTATATAATAAAGGAGAATACTCATATTGATAATAAATCATAAAATAATATAATTTAACCAGTGGGACTATCTATTTAATTACTTATAAGGAACATAAGTATGACTCAATGAATAGTATAATTACAACTTATATATGAAACCATCAAAGGGATTCCATATCTCGGACCCATGTATCACCCAAGGAATAAATTAGTAAGTCAATATTCCCTAATATCTAGTCCATGGAATTTAAATTAGGGAAGCAGAGTATATATTAAAGAATAGTCAACAATATAGTATGTCAATATGTCATAGTAGTCCATATAAGTAATTCCTCTTAGAGAATCCAAGTATTTCCCTAGGAATAATTGATGATGTACTAATGTTGCCTCCACCCTATCCATGTGGAATTTCACAGACATAATTTGGGGAGAAATTCTTCCATCCATGAAAATATCACATGTTTAACTATGTAACTCTTTGTCTTCTTTAGAACACCTTTCCTCCAAATTTCATTTATTATATGATCCCATATAAGCAATTTAGTATAGTGAAACCAAGTATCAGTCATGGTATAGTATAATTTCATTATTTTTTTGATAAAATCCAAATAATTCCTTATTAATAATCCAAGCCCTATTAAAAGTGAACTATGTTGGATATTTTGAAGTATTTATCCGAAACCAAATCAATTAATCACATCTTATCAGGCCATGTGGGACACATTCTAGGAAACACATATTGACTCATAGAAACATGAATAGTAACCGTTAGAACGTATAATCAGAGGAGTTGTGTTTATTGAATTCCTAAAACCATAACCTTTAAAACCTCTCATGAGTATTTCAATATTGATCTATGTTTATGGTGACATTATTTACTATATCTACTGAAACACATAATGAACTGTATTGGGGTTGGTGAATCATCAAGGAACCAATTAATTTTTCTCAAATCCAACATAGGAGATGCACCCTACTCTGGATCCTCATGGTCCACATATAATCAATGAGATACCTATTTAAATCCATTAAATCTTCATGGAAGAAAATTCATCCCACTTGGGACCCTCATAAATAACAATAAAACATAGATATCAAACATGTGATCCGTGAAAATGGTATCTAAGTGGAGGCATCTGACATGGGATACTTCGAATGTATAAGTGGATTCATCATAAATAGGATCTAAGGAATGATCGATGATCTGAGGTAAGACATCCTAAAACCCTGTGAATTTCACATCATAGCCTCCTAGGAAAGAAGGGAATATATCACAAAGGAAATTTCATTATGAGAATATCTACATAAGAATTAGTAAATGTAGATGGTTCATTGAAAATATTACATCAGGTAACCCTATTGGATGGTCAAAACACTAAATAAATTTTTCGCATGAAGATACAAACCAATACTGCTAATTATGGATCATCCATAGAAATTCCACAAGATGAGTACCACAATGATTCCTTATCAAGAACAGTAGATATTTCATATGTCCATAAAATGTGTCTCTTCCCATTGCTTTGTCTCAAAAGAAAATTGAATCTATTTACCAGAGGAATAACCACTCTATTTTGGACTGTGCACCCCAAAATTCTAATTATGACTCCTCGTATCACACCAAGGGTTACACCATCATGATCTATATAGAAAAAAGATCAAAATTTTCTAATCATATGTCAAATTCTAAATCCAGGGAATAAGAACATAAATAAACCTAAAAGGATAGAAAGGGAGAAGTACAATCTTCATATAATTTAGTACACAATGTGTACCCTCAAGAACTAACATGGGAGTGTACTTCCTGAATACATGGATTACAAAACCAAATTACACACCATATAAAATATATACACAGTGTGTGCCCAATGGGGGGTAAATTATATTTTACTTCAAATTATCTTTTCATTTGTTCTAGTATTTTCATTTATTCATAAAGGGTGTGAACACCACACAAATTCTAGCCATGTAGAGTACATGGAAAAGTGACCCTAGATTGGTTGTCTAACCATCTACTTGGTTATATGGTAGAGTATGACACCTAGTGTGTACACCATGTTCACATTATGTAGTAATAACAAGTCATCTTCCATGATTAGGTAGATTTCATGAAATTTGTTTGCCTATATAATGGTTGCGTGAAACTGTCTCCAAGTATTCTGGGGTCGGGATGCTATAGAAAGAATTGATCTCTGTAGATAAATATCCAACCTTTTCAAAAAACGTTGATGCCATGTAATCATTTTCTAGGATAAATACATCAATAAGTAGTAAAAATACTTAATAAATTTAATGATATAGTCAACATATATATTTCTAAATTCATACATAGATTTCAAATTCTTGGCCTCCTCTAGTTTTAATGCTCACAAATCATGCTTCATCAAGTTAAATTATGTAAAATTATGTTTACTTGTGTTTAAAAAAATCTAAATCTGTTCTGTTAGTAATTTATATCATAAGATAGGTTGGAATAATATGAATAAGTTTGAGTCACCATTAAGTTATACTAACTGCTGGACATGTCACTGCAGGAAGGAAATTGGCTAAGTTTGAGCTACCATTGATATATAATCACTGTTAAGATGTCTCACTGTCAATTGTCTCACCATCAACACATATGTTCAGTTATGAAAAAGGACAAGACACCATTTTTCATCCCACTATCAACAGGTTTTTAAATTTTTCAGAAAGGATGAGACACCATTGCCTCAAGCTACAAAAACCGCCTAGATTTTTTTTCCAAAAGATGAGTTACTATTGCATAAAGCTACCAAAAGACTCCATTTAGATTTTTTTGCAAAGTAGATGCTACCGATAGAATGATTCACCATCATGTGGACCTACATCCAGAGTGAATTATCGATCCAGAGTCACCAATACTTTACTCACCATTCTTGATTATAAAATACATAATGTAAAATACACAATTCCAAGTCACTGATCCAAGACACCATTTCATAGACACCATTTAGAGACATCGTCAATACATTGTCATTTAAATTTAAATTTCATTATAATAGTCATATTTTTGATTCTTAGTACTAATAATTATATTAATGAATTTTTCAGTCTTCTGTAGACAAATTTTAAATCAATGTCAGATAACAGTATGATGTACGAGGTACCTAGATACGATCGAGAAAATGTTACTTGTAAACTATAGTGAATAAAGAGAATAACTGATAAAAAATAAAGATTCCATAAAAGATATAGAAGTTTTGCACCTAAGAAAAAGTCAAGTACTACTAGTTGTGGATTATTTTCTAAGAAATCAAACCAATGAACACTTAGAAGCAACAAACCAATAAAGGATAAGATCTTATCCCGCACACCAACACCTCACTAGAAACAGAAGACATCAACTCTCAAAATGATATGTTTTTCAATCAATTATTGAAAGATGAATCAATCTTCATTCCAATATAACTTCACAAAGTTTCAAGCTAAATTACCTATCACATAGATATTTATAACTCCCATCTCACTATTTTACTCTTCTTGTGTAATTTTTTTTATATTATGAGTAGTGTGTGTCTATCTATTCTATGAACACACACTGAATCTTGTGAAAAATAAGAAGATACAAAAATATCATCACAAACCATATTTTAAACCTTTCACTATCCATGGATAATAGTTGAAGAGTTCCCCACATAACCATTTTCTAACTCCCACAAGAACTGTGGAAGAGGTATTGTTGACCTAGACAGATGTTTATGCTGTTGTTTACCCTAATCCAGGGTGTGAATAAAAGTTTACTTATATAAATTTATTGGTGGTAGGTGATCACAAAGTGGAGAGTATTAAGTCTCATATTGAGACTAAACCTCTTGTTGTTAATCCCACTATGTTATTTCAGGTTTATTTTTCTCTATTTGTATTTATTTTAATTCTAAAACTTCACTTTTCTTTGATAGTTAATATTATATAGTTTTTAAATTAGAATTTTATTTAGTATATTAATTTAAAAACATAAATTAATAATTCATATTGTTTTACCTGATTACTAATCACTCTTTGGTAAATCCATTAAAAAATCAAATCATTTATAAAATGTTCCTTTAGATAACTTGACTATTATATATTTCAATTTGGGGAACTTTTTGTGAAATATTTTAGACAGAATTTTTTATAGGAACTTAATTTAACCCCTCTTTAGTTTCCTACTCTAGCCAACAAAGGATCATACTTTTTGGGTTTCAAAGTTTTAATGTTTTCATACCTTTTCAAATGTTATTTAAGTTGTATTTTATAGATCTAAAAATTTATATCAGTTCAAAATTTTTAGTTCTTTAAAACTTGTATTTATTCTTTAACATGGACAATAGACATGAAGGTGCTTCTACCAATAGAACTTCCTATTTCATTAGCACAAATTATGCTTAGTGGAAAATAAAATTGAAAATAAATTTAGAGAGCATGTTCTTTGAAATATGGTCTACTATAGTAGATGAATATAAAATATCTACTAAAGATATAAATACATGCGTTGACCCAAATAAGTGAGACAATAATAAAAATTATAAAGCTATAAATGACTTATATTGTTCTCTAGGTGATAATGAATTCAGTATGATTTCTGCATTTAAAACATCCTTTGAAATTTGGGGTAATTTAGTTGTTTCACATGAAGGAACAACTAATTTTAAGGAAATAAGGATTAACACATATGCTATTAAATATGGTAAGTTCAAAATGATGCTCGATGAGCCTATCTTTGACATGTATCTCAGTTTAAGTGAGATTTTAAATACAATGATCTCATTAAAAAAGATAATAAATACAAAAGAACAGATCATGTGAATATTTAGATGTCTTAGAGAATGGTGGATAGGGACATTAATATAAATTATATACTCCTATTACATCGATGCACTACCTATTAAAGAAATAATAGGGAAGTTGATGATGTAAAAGGAAGAGACAAAGGATAACATTGAAGAAGATTATGAACCTATAAGAAAGGTAGTGGATTTCAAAACCACAACATCTAAACAAAAAGAGAAAACCCATGTTCATGCTGAATGTTCCAACAATGAAGATTCATCAATAGATAGTGATGAGTAAATGGTTCAACTATCAAGAAGATTTAAGAAATTCTACAGAAAGAAGACGATATTTTGAAAGCCTAAATATTGAGGTAATTATGATAATGAAGGTAACTGAAAAAAGGATTGGAAAAGAAATGAGAATACAAATGATATAGTTTTTTAGGAATGAAAATGAAAAGGACATGTGTATGAAGACTTCCCAAGAACAATTTACAAGAATAAATATGAGGATAATTATATTAAGTAAAATAAGGATATGAAGGATACATGGGGTTCTTTGAAGGATAACTCCATTGACTATGAATCATATCATGATGAAAAAATTGACAAATCCAACATGTGTATTTTGAAAAATTCGTCCAAGGTAACCCTTGTTTCTCCTACATATAATTATTACTATTCTAGAGATGAATCTGAATATGAAACGTATGAAAATATGACCAATTAGGAAAAGTTTGAATACTGAAAAATACTTGAATACACCTACAATGAGATAAAATATAAATATAAATATATGAAGAAACAAAACAATTTTTATACTACTTTTAAATATGAAATATCTATAGAAAAGGTAAATAATGCTCAACTAATCACTGAGAATTCTGATCTTAAAATTTCAAAGGAGTAATTAAAGGGGGATATAGAAAAATTTACAAATGGTAAAAATAACATAAAATAAATTATAAGAAAATAGGTTTCTCTTAAATACACTACTAGAATTGGTTATCATCCTGGGAAATGAAATTTTGTTAAATAAATTTTTGTATCCAAATCTAGAAAATTCAGTTTTATGACCAGATCTGAAACAAAATTCTGCAAGTTCCAACATTGGAAAATCCATTACCGCTTCGAACTCTTTTGGACCTAATAGATTTTATTTTTATGAAAACTTAAAAACTACTTATAGGAAATACATGAATAAAATGTGAGTTCCTAATCCTTAATTACTAATATAATTGGTCCCAAGAAAATATGGGTACCAAAATATTTTCTTGTTTAAAATAATTTTTTACGAAAATTGTTTGAAGTGTTCTTATAAGAACTTGCAGTACTTGGACAGAGGGTGTTCAATACACATGGAGTGGGACTAATATAGCTTTAATAACCTCATAAATATTGATGGTGGGCATGTCACCATTAGTGACAATTAAAAAGGGAAAATTATTGTCCTTATCCAAATATGTAACAACATTTTAGTTTTAATTTCTAAATTTATTTTTTTTTATGGTATAAAGTATAATTTTCTTAGCATTTCACAGTTATGTGATGATAGTTTTCATTTTAAATTTGAAAACGATGATTGTAATTTGTTTAATTCTAAGAATTATTTAGTCTTTGATGCTTTTAGAAATGAAAAGTTTTATACTGTTAATTTGGATTGTTTAGTCTTGTAGAATGTTTTTTGATTATGTTCCATTCATAAAGAGTCTCAGTTCTAGAATAATAGACAAGGAAACTATAATGTTAACTCTCTTATAAAGAATACTAGAAAAGGATTATTCAAGGATCTACCTAAACTAGAGTTTAAAAATTATAATGTTTTTATTCCTTTTTAGAAAGGAAAACAACATAAAAATATCTTTAAAACCAAATAAATAAGTTTCAACTTCTCATGATCTTGAGTTGGTTCACATGGGTTTATTTGGAAAATATATAGTTTCAAGTTCAAATGGGAAGAACTATGTCTATGTTATAGTAGATGACTTTTCAAGGTATACTTGGACCTTCTTTTTATCTCAATAAAGATAGGCTTGTTCTTATTTCACTAATTATACTAAATTAGTAGAAATATAAGTGGATTTAGAATCAAAACATTAAGAATTAACCATGTCCATGAATTTGATAATAAAAAATTTGAATCTGTTTTCTCACAAAATGGATATATTTATAACTTATATGCTCCTAGGGTACCCCGGTAGAACGAATTTGTAGAAAGAATAAATATATCATTATAATTTATATCTGAGAATATTCTTAATTAATATGATGTGCCTATTTATTTTTGGGTAGAATATGTGAATAAATATTTCTATAAAATCAATAGAGTTTTAATTAGACCAATTCTAAATAAGACCCCTAATGATATGTGAAAAAATAGGAAACCCAAGGTTAATTACTTCAATGTTTTTGGTTGAAAAGTATTTATTATTTATACAAAACACAACCTTGACAAATTTTCCACCATGAGTGATGAATGAATTTTTTTAGGTTATTAAATCTATAGTAAATCCAATAGATTATTTAATAAGAGGACCCAATTTGTAGAAGAATATGTGCTTGTCAAGTTTGATGAAACATATCCACATGAATCCAAAACCACCTTAAAAAATATTGAGGATAATATTCCATACCTGGACATAAATCCTAAATCCTATGATTATGTTGTTAAATAAGTTGAAAAATCCAGTTCTAGAAAATCATCATATTCTGACCAAATGGAACCAGAACCTACAAAATAACCTGTTGTGACCATCCCTTCTTTCATTATATCAGTTAGAACTCTTAAAAACCATCATTTATACATTGTTGTTGGAGACTTAGAAAAAGGAACAGATACTTGAGATTCTCTAATAAACTAGATTGAACATCAATATTTTTGTCACACCTTGAACCTAAGAATATCAATGATGCAATCAATTATAAATTCTGGGTGATGTCTATGCAAGAATAATTAAATCATTTTTAAGGAAACAAAGTATGTTACCTTGTTGATAGACCCAAAGACACCTTGAACATAGGAACTAAGTGGGTTTTTAGAAACAAAGTGAATGAAGCTTTCACTATAGTAATAAATTAGGCTAGATTAGTGGAATAAGGTTATTGATGCACCTGATTTGTGTATACATTTTCACAAACTTTATTGGAAATAAGAACAAGTTTTCAGCAATTACCTACTACAAAGTGGAAAAAAACTTTAATTTTGGTGATATTGTTCATTTTCAGGAGATTTTTTTCCAAATACACAAAACAGAGGAGAACTTAGAAAAATTTACAAACTACATGATGTGTACTTATTTACACACCTTATACATCTAGACTCAGACACATATTGACCAGTACAAGTACATGGCCATGTAATTAGAATCTAGCATATGCCGTGTTCACACTTTACACGTCATGTACACCGTTCTTGAAGCAGTTGGAGGATGAGTAGAATCCTACATGCCCATGTGGCCAACTGAAGGGAACACACCGTTTTTAACTTATACACATTGTGTAGACCTTTCTAGAAGCGGTTGGTGGATGAAAAATGAGACTATAAGCCATGTATGGTGGCACTACATGCCGTTTATAGCAACCTACCAGGCGACGCTGTGTTCAAAGTCAAAGACGGCATGTTAGGTTGCCTACCGATGGAGAAAACAAAGGCAAAAACACATTGACAAAAGTACACATTGTGTACTTTTTCCACACGCTGTGTAGTTATATTTTTTATAAAAGGAGACCATGGCCTTCAGTTTAAGTGTGTGGTGTGTGGAGAGAAAGTGTGGAGAAAAGGTTGAAGGTCTGAAAGAGAGAAGCTCTGCCACCATACTATCACCATTCTACCATCTACCAAAGAATCATTCCCTCCTAGAAGTTCCAAGAATGATCACATTAGGTATCAAGATCTTTGTGTTTATTATTTTCTATATGTGTGACTAAAAACCCAGTATTTTGGGGTTGTGGAAGATGATTAGTTGTAATTTAAATTAGTCGTTATGAATGTGTTTGTTCCTTTTAACCTCTTCTTATTCTTCTTAAATCACTTTTTATTATCCCTGAAAATTATAAACTAGACCAAGGGGAAAATTTTTAGGGATTCAAAAAAAGAATAACGATGAATAATTTCATGTCCATTGAAAGTATTCATCGATTCAAAATGTACTAATCCAAATAAATAACTGTGAAACACTGACTACCGGACCAAACAGTTAGTTTCTTCAGCTCTAAATACAAGTTTACTGGACCAAGGAAATTTTATTACAAATTAAAACCCAGAGTATTAGTTTATTATGAATAACACTACCTCATAATGAATTTGATTTAATAATCAAATTCTCATAAATACATAATTCCAACACATTTCTCTCTTGATTTTCATCAGAACCAATTTTCTCGTATTTTCTTCTATTCATTAAGTAATTTATTTAAGAAACATAAAACCAGTTATTCTTTTTATCCACCACATCAAAAATCAACTTTGAATTCAGAAAACTTCATTAAAACAAAAATACAATCTAAGTTAAACAAGATAAAAATGACTTCATTTCCCTATATATCGACCCCTTACTAGTTCAATACTTGTTAGGGTAAAAATAATTTGGGAAACTGATAATATACCTTTAGTGAAACGACTCACCAAAATTTTGAACCATTGCAGGGTAACAAAGAATAGTTAATTTTGTTCTTGTTTTCATTTATGGTGTATCAAAATGTGGTGAAAATAAAAATCATAACACTACTAGAAAAAAAGGCTATATCCATGGACCTATAACCACGGTTTTATAAGCCCGTGGCTATAGCTTTGTTTATAGCCACACATCTGTTAAAATTGTGGCTAAATAATTGTTTATATCCAGACTTAAAAAATTAGTATCTATGTTTTTTTTGACCTTCTATCGGGCTCGTCCTCCCCCAACCCCTCGCGAACCACCTTATACCCATGACCACAACCCTCTCCTCTCAGCCTTCACGACTTATCCTCTTCGTGACTTCTCCTCTCAGCCTTCATGAATTCTCCTCTCTCAGAGGCGACCTCTCGGCGGGACCTCTCCTCTCAGCAGCAACCCTTCTTCCCCGATAGCCTTGGTGACCTCTCCTCTCCCCGATCCTCATGCCCCGATAGTTCTCAGACAACCTTCACGATGCTGTTCCATCCTCATCCCCCTCGCAACGCTCCTCGTTGCTGTCACCGAATGAGGCAACCCAGTCTCCTTTGTGGTAACATCTCACCTCTCGTACCTCAAAGTTGATCTCCCTTGGCCTTTATCTGAATTACATACACATATTTCTCTCTGGTGGAATTCTTCAAACTAGAAATTAATTCCAATAGACAACAGATATTTTCATATCTTGTTGAAATCGCAAGAGGATCTATAGAGATTTTGGAGGACTGGAAACCTCAATCTTAAACTCGGTTTGCTCATAATTTCTAATTGGGAATCTAACTTCAATCCGCACACACATAAGAATACATTGGCCAAAGTTTGGGTCAAACTACATGGCCTTAATTGGTTATTTTGGCACCCAAAAATTCTGAATGATATTGTCGCCTTGTTAGGAACTCCCCTCAAAATTGATTATAGAACATTAAATGCCGACTTATGTTTATTTTCTAGATTTATAGTGGAAATTAAACATGATTAAAATATTCCCACCATAATTAATTTCAATTAAAATGACTACAAAACTGAAATTAGAATTGAATATGAGAGGAAACCTTCCTTTTGAGAACATTGTAAGATCATTGGTCATACAATTGTCAATATTAGAGTAATTAGAAAACAGGTAACACAACTAGTTGAAAATTATTAGAAGGAAATTATGAGAAATAAAAAGGATAAATCCCCTTTGATAGATATACATGTACCCCCAACAAAGAAATATAAAACTTGGGTGAAATATTCAAACAAAGTGATACAAATAGGGGATAACTAAAGTACTAACTGGGATGATATGGATGAATAAAAAGAAAACTTCATTAATGATAAAGACCTCTTAGAAGAAATTGAAATTTTGGTGTTAGACACTATTAGGTTATCCAATAATGATGAATCTAATACATGCTCAGTCGAACAAATTTCAGAATCTAACCAAAATTCTGAACATAGCCCAGGTAAAAACTTGAAGTGCAATGAATGCAATGCATACACTACACCCCCTCATAACCATGTGTTCACTAGATAATTTCCTATTCAATCTGTGTATGATCACTCCTCATCATTAAGTACTTGAAAAATCGAGGACCCCTCCCTATTAAATGCCACTATTTCATTAGGGACAAAGATTCAGAACAAAAGTAAAACAAATGTACCTGATAATTGCTCTAAAACTATAGATTCAACTAGCCATTATATAGATTTTGGGAATCTATTTTCTATACCAAAATATGCTCAGGATATCACACATACTAGTAGTATGACTACAACTATTTCCATGGATTTGGAAATTGTTAAATCAATGAAGGTAAGTACACCCTCGATACAGGTAACTAAAATGCAGGATCTCATTGGATCCATTAAGAAGATTCATCCCATGGAGGATACCGAGGTGGAGAAAAAAAGGATCTAGTAACAACCTCTTCTTATAATTTATAGTCTTTTTATGGTTCACAACCTGCTAATAGTGTTGATGTCATTAGTTCTCTGATGCTTTTTAATTTGAATCCTATTGACCTAACCATTAAAACTTCATTAACTCATGCTGCTATGAGATCTGTTAATCACTTATCTGTCATATCTGATAATAATAATACTCTTGAAATGAAGTTGGTAAACAAAAATTAAGAGAAGGATTTATCTCCTTCTCCTATTTCACACTCTAAATCTATTACCAGTTATGTAGAATCAGGGAGTCAGATGAGTATTTTTAAGGTTGTTTCAACTGAGACACATACCATGACTTCTAAAAATATTAAAAATGATGTATAAAAAATCAAACCTACTTGTACATCCTCGGTATAGGACCCTAAACATATATAGGAATGTAATATTTCCTTTCTATTGAATCTGTACCATCCAATAGATATGGATACTACCTAACAACAGATAGTGGATACTTTAATGTTTTCAGGTACTCCTATTTCTACATCTATAATTAATGATGATTTCAATATGAAATATGGAAACTTGAATTCTAATCATAATATCAATTCTTTGTCTATTTGTTCTAAGAATTCTGTAGACTCACCTATGAATGATCCAATTATGAAACCTACAAAGAAGATTCTAGTCACATCTAGGAATGAACAAGAACATGTCACTAAAAATAACCTAGAGGTTATAAGGACTACTAGAAAAAAGGCTCTGGAATAAAGAGAAAAGGGTGTTCTAACTGCAAATTCAGGTTTAAATGATGATCCCCTTTTGGAATTTTCAGGGTATCGCTAACTATTACATGTTCATTTTTTTAATAATAATGGTTAACAACCAGCATCCTATGTTATTTTCCATCGCTAAACCTAAAATTTTGTTTTCCTCTATATAATCACATTTATGCCAACATAATTATGTTTTTACTGGTGCAATCAATAATACACTCAATGCTGATTCTTTATAGATTTTTTCACACTCTTATTTACACAATGTTAGTGTTTTCAATATCTCTATCGAGATATTTACTTACAACTTTAACATTTATGTCACACATACTTTTTGATTCTTTGTCAATTCTTAAAATTGATACCAAGAAAGAACTATTTGGAATGATCTCTCATCCCTAGGCACTAACATAACGACCCCTAGTTTCTAATTGGTGACTTTAATTCCATTCTTAACTCATGCGAGAAAATTGGACCTTCTCATACTTCCATTTCAATGAAATAATTTAAAGCCTCGATTGAAGACACTAATATCATTAAAATTAATCTCACTAGTGAAAAATACACTTGGTATAGAAGACATTAAAATAAAGTGTTTGCCTCCAAATTGAATAGAGACTTCATGAATGTCCCTTCTATAGATTTATGGGACACTATCTCCAGCACCACTCTTCACAATCTGAATTTTGATCATCATACCATCTTGGTCAATGTCTCCTCTAATGTCATGAAACCTCGATTGAATTTTATATTTAACAATGCATGGTTCGATGATAATGATTTCATCCATATCATCTAGAACTATTGGTCTTTAATGTCTCATAACAATGATGCCTTTGCCTGAAACCTCAAATTGAAACATCTCAAACATACTCTAAAAACATGGTGTAGCTCTAAAGCCAAACAAGTTAACAATGAAATCACGATTCTTGAGAAAGTCCTCAATGATCTACAAAAAAAACCAGCTCTGACCTCATAACTGATCCTACTCAATAACTAAACACTATAGTCAAACTCAAATCTATGCTCATGTTCAAAGAAAATATGAGAAAAAAAGAATTTAAAATCAAATGGTTAACCAACGGTGACGGAAATACGAAATTCTATAACTCTCTTCAATGAACCAGGAAGTCTTGTAGGTCGTTAACCTTTTTAAAGGATAGGGAAAAACTGATTGACAATGAGGGGCAGGGGGTGCAAGGGGAGGGGGGGCTGTCCAGGAGGGGGGGTGAAGGGGTCTGGGGGAGCAGTGTGCAGGGGGTAGGGAGGGGGGAAAGGGGTGTGGGGGTGCATTGGTAGGGGGATGTCCAGGGGGGTCGGGGGGGGGGGGGGGGGGGGGGGCTGTCTTGGAGGGAGGGGGTGTCTGGGGGGGCATCCAATAGGGAGGGGGAGGGGTGTCCATGAGGGGGGTTCCCATCAGAGAATTCTATAAAAAACATAATAGGTCATTGTTCAAACATCTAGGTTTTAATGTGGGTGTTGGAGGTAAACCAAAATAATCTTATGTGGTCATAGAAAGGTGTGACTATTCATGATTTTTTATAATTTGAAAAATTTATGAATTCTATTAACCATAATATTTGTTATGATTTTTTATTGACATGTTATTGATGGTTACTTATTATCTTATGAATGAATACAAATAATGTTAAGTCATTTTCTTGATTATTTATTTAATGTATGTTTATATGCCTTAGAATGGATAGATACTGCATGTACAGTGTTGATCAGATCACTGATGAATTTCAGAAGGAGTTACAACATTTCTTGGACTTTTCATTCACTAATGATTCAGATGGCGGATTGATTTGATACCCATGTTTTGATTGTGATGGAAGACCATGGTTAACTCGCGAGGAAGTGAGTTATCATATCAATAAACAAGGTTTCCAAAAAAATTATCATGTGTGGTATCACAATGGAGAAAAATCTCAAGTGGTGAATGACATCGATTCAGCGGAAAGGATTGTTATGAAAAATCTGATTTCTAGTCAGTTTCCTTTTGTTTCTAGAGCCAGCTCCTCATGTAGACCAGTGCAAGCAGAAATGAATACCGGAACACAGTTTTCATCTATTAATCAGGATGATGACGTTGAGATTTTTAGAAATATGATGGAAGATGAAAATACTCCAGTATATCAGGCATGTGAAAAAATGAGAAAACATGAGTTTTTAATGTGATTATATCATGGAAAAGAAATGTATGGATTTAGTAATACTGTGGTCGACTATATCCTTAAATTTATTAAGGATTTACTGCCTGATGATGCATGTATTCCAGAAAATAATTACATAGCATCAAAGTTGGTTGAAAATTTTGGATTTTCATCTATTAAGATTCATTCTTGCCCCAAAGATTTTTGTCTGTTATGGAAGGAAAATATAGAGTTAAGTCAGTGAAAAGAGTATGTCAAATCAAGGTGGAAGACTAATAAAGACGGAACACAATTTCGCATACGAGAGAAAGTGATATGGAACTTCCCTTTAATTCCTAGGCTTCAAAAACTTTTTATGTCAGAACAAATGGCAAAGAATATGAGATGGAATGAAGATGAAAGAAATAAAGATAATGATGAAATAGTGCATCCTACAGATGGGTTGCCTTGGAAGAAATTTTATAGGTTACATCCTGATTTTACAGCTGACCCACAAAATGTTAGATTGGTATTATCCTATGATGGTTTCAACCCATTTTTCCAAATGCATACTACACACAGTACTTGGCCTGTTTTCATTCACATCTATAACTTTCCTTCATGGATGTGTATGAATAATCCATTTACTATCATGAGTATATTGATATCTGGACACAATGATCCTAGAAATTATATTGATATATACTTGCAGCCATTAATAGAGGAGTTAAAGGAGCTTTGAATTGTTGGTGCACAGGCGTACGATGCATTCAAGAAGGAGTACTTTATGTTTTGTACAACTTTATTATGGATGATAAATTATTTCCCTGCCTATAGAATGATTCCTGGTTGGAGTTCTAAAGGAAAATTATCCTTCCCTATTTGTATGAAAAATACACATTTTCTAAGATTAATGTTTCGACGAACTTTTAGCTTCATAGGGCATCGACAATTTCTACCGATGGATCATCCATATAGGAAAAATAAAATACAGTTCATTAATGCCTTCGAGACAGATGAGACACCTCAACGAATGTCAGGGAAAGAAATTGTTAAAGAACTTGTTGATTCGAATTATGTTTTTGTAAAAAGTCAATCAAATATCAGAAAGTGAAAACATGTTAATTAGAATTCCAAAAACAATTGGATAAAGAAAAGAATATTATTTGAGTTGCTGTATTGGTCATCGAATTTGTTGCATCATTGTTTGGATGTAATTCATATCGAGAAAAACATTTTTGAGATGTTACTTGATACTATTTTAAATGTTAAAGGCAAAACAAAAAACGATTTGTGGTCTCTTCGTGATTTGATAGATTGGGGTATAAGAGTAAAACTTCATCCTGAGTTAATTGGTCAAAATAAGTGGAAAGTACCTATTTCATGTTATTTGATGATAAATGTGGAGAAGAAACAATTTCTTCTGGTCTTGGAAATTTTGAAGGTTCCAGATGGTTATTTAAGTAATATTTCAAAAAGGGTGAATACACAAGATGTGAAACTAAAATATCTTAAAACCCATGATTACCATGTCTTGTTACATGATTTGATTCCTATTGCCATTCGACATTTTCTTTCACATAATGTTATAGTTTCTGTGATTAAGTTATATCATTTTTATCAAGAACTTTGTGCCAAAAGACTGAGCAGAAGTGTCGTTCAGAAATTGCAGAGAGATGCACCGATTATTCTTTGCGACTTGGAGAAAATTTTCCCATCGTCATTTTTCACGTGTATGTTACATCTGACTGTGCATCTTCCCACAGAATTTTTTTGGTGGTCCTATTTCGAGTCAGTGGATGTATCCTATAGAAATAATGATGTTTACATTGAAATCTTATGTGAGAAATAAATATCACCCTGAAGGCTCTATTGTGAAATGTTATTTAGCACAAGAATGCATGGATTTTGGTTCATCGTACTTGGCTAGCATCACCATGAGGTCTAATCGACTTATGAGAACTGGAGATGAGCAATATGATCCTATTTAGCCTACATTTCCTTCACTTTCCCAAACAGGGGGGATATTTGGATCGTACTCATTGTGTAATTTAAGCAGGGAAGAGTGGGAAATGGCTCATCATACAGTATTATTCAACTGTGGTGTGCTTGATGATTATATCAAGTAAGTAAACTAATAAATATGCATTTTTTTCATTATGTTATTTCTTCATATCTTCTGACATTTTTAAGCTTTCATATTTGTAGAGAACATTTAGAAATTATAAAAAAAGTGATATCGCTCTCTATCTATTAAGAAGAAGGAACTACTGCACAACAAAGAATTTGCTGCTTGGTTAAAGTCAAAGGTAATAGATTTTTTTTCTTCTTATAACATAATCACATGTCTCTGTTTAATATTCAATGTAGGTATCTTTTACGTTTTAACTCTACCAATGAATGAAGTATCAGATGATGTAAGAGCATTATCCTTTGGTCCAAACGACGTGGTACGTGATTGTAAAGCAATGGTTTCAATGGATTTAAATTTGTTATAAATAGCTGTGAAAAAAATGGAAACATAGCATGATGGTGTGATGATAAGTGCCACAACAGATTGTTATGTGAGTGCATCAGATAGAAAACCTCAGTCAAAATATATATCATATTATGGTGTTGTTGAAAGAATCATTTTATTATATTACTATGAATATGGTCACGTCGCAATGATGAAATATAAGTGGTTTGATTCAATGACACGATAAGGAATTCATATTGATAACTCTGGATTTAGAGTGATTGATATGAATTTCTATCTTCACACCAATGAACCTTATATTCTTGCGTCACAGGATAGACTGGTGTTTTATGTAACTGACCCATTACAACAACAATTTGATGTTACTATTGATGTCATTTCCAGACATATTTTTGATGAAGACATGGATGATAAAGATGTTGTGGACGAAACTGTCAGTATTCATTCAAATGTTGCATTGGTGACACAAATGACTCAATTGCTAGAACAGATTGTGAATTAGAAATTGTCACAGACCACAGAGAATGTTGATACATTTGTAAGTATTTACCTGACATTATCGTAATATTGTATGTGTTTTTTTGAACTTCCATACATGATATCAAATTAACTAGTATATTTTATCAATATAAATATCACATTGAAAATGCATCTCATTGTTTTATGATATATTTGTATTATTTAACATTTTGCATTATTTCTATTTATTTGAGAATATTATTTTAAATTTCCAGGTCAAAATGTGTGAATATGAAGATATTAGAATAAATAGAAGAATATGAAGAAATGAACAACATATGTCTCATATGGCCAACACTGTAAGTGCAATATATGTTTTAATATTATGGTTTTTCATATTATTTATCTTGTTATCGTTCATTTAATTTTATCATCTATATTATTTTAGGATACTTCATCGAGGAGACAGTTGAATTATACTACTAAGGATGATAGTATAGTGGGGGTATTGATTATACAGTTCAGCCTACTACTATGCCACTTGAGTCACCAGAAGGTCATCATCCCATTATGCCACCTCCATATTATCTATACCCACATTATCCATATCCCTTTCTGCCCACACCCACATAGGATGGTAGTTCTTAGACTCCCATCCCTACTTATTTTCCATTCCCACCATCCACTGTACAGGGCACTGTGCCCCTATATATCCCACCGCCATATCCATACCCATATCCACCCTCATCTGTACAGGGTTATCCATCTACTGTACAGAGTACTCATACTGTAGATATCCCACCTACCACAGAGGCTACTCCCCCTCTAGACGCTACACTTAGGGGTCAAAAAATCCCCCATCTACTGGTATGTGTTTAAACATTACTATTAGTGATTAATGATAAATTCATATATATTAATGTCCTTTTTTACATTTTTTCATGATTATCTCCAGTCTCCACCAGATGATGAGGCCGCACAAAAATGCAAGTGGTTTGGAATCGACACACGAAAATCATGGTTGAATACAATGAGGACAAACCTATAATTAAAAAAATGGTACAGAATGTAAAATCTTTATGGGAACACTTGCTAGACACATCAATATCATTCCGGTTCAACAAATAAGTTGGAGGGAAGTTGGAGAACAAATAAAGGGAAATTCCTGGGTAGAGATATGGGTAATTAATTTTAATCACCTTTTATATATATATATTAATTTATAATATTTTCTTAACAAATATTTTTTCCATTATAGCTCCGATATAATTTTCCTGATGGAAAAAATTCCAAGGCTGTAAAGTTAATGGATTTAGGTGAAATGTGGCAAGAGTACAAGTATGACTTATATCTTGGTTGGAAAAATAGAGTTGGCACGGATCTTGAAGAAGTACCAGTGATTCATGATTGCCCAATATCACAATACAAAGTGATGATCGACTATTGGAAGAGTCAAGAGTTTAAGGTATTTGTTAAATTTATAAATATATTCATTTATTTATTTGAAAATGTGTTTTATTTATGTTAATGGAATTATATAATTATTTGTTTATAGGAGAAATCAGACAGAAATAAAATAAATAAGAGTGGAATGAAACATGTTTATACTCGTGGACGCACTTCACTCCCAGATCTTGAGCAAAAACAGGTAATTTAATATTTAAAATATTTATCTTCGTTTAGTGTAATTTTTTTGACTTCCAATTTTGATTTATTTCTTTTTTTTCCGAAAAAATAATTGAATATCGAGGGTCATATTCCTCCCTCTACTTTGTTTTTTATAAGTGGAAAAAAGAAAGATGATACTGTGCCAAATACTGACACCGAGAAGGCGATTGTAAGTATATTTCAATTTCTTTTATTTTGACTGAATTTAATTACTTATATTATTTTATCATTTTAATTTATGTTATATATCAATCGACAGAATTCTTTGGAGACATTGGAAGAAAAAGAGCCTGATAATTTGGGCCCGAACGATCATTTACATCAGGTATTCGAAGATGAGCATCAGGGCAGAGTGCATTGTCGACCTGGGAAGAAGATTGTACCATCTCGATACTGGTCTACTGAAAATTTTTCTTTGAGTACCGGTTTTGGTATGGTCACAGTGGAAAAGATGAATTCCGTAATCAAAGAAAAAACTCAAAAATCAGAAAAGGCGATATTTGAAAATATGAAGAAAGTTATGTCTGCCATTTCTTCTACAGTTTCACCAGAAGTAGCTACAGTGGTTGACGCATTTTTGATGTCGATGAGTTCTGCTGGTGGAGATGAATATATAGCTGGAGCCGGAGCTGTAGCCAGAGCCGGAGCTGTAGCTGGAGCTGTAGACGGAGTCAGTCCCAGTGTCGGTGCCGATACCGATGCTGATGTCGATGATGATGTGGGTGGCATGTGAGGTGCTGATGGTATTTCTCTAGGAGGCATGGATGAGGGTTATCATGAATCTGATGATACTGATATTGAGACTCACTATTTATGTGAATTGTATTTTTGGATTGTTAATATGTGTAATTTTATTATACAATGAGGTTTTATTATTTTAATAATGAATTGTATTGTGGTGTTTCTAACTATTTCTACATATTCTTTATGTAGTCGTTAAGTTTTATTATTATTATATTGAATTGTATCCTACTCCAACGCGACCATCGTACCTCCTCGATGACGCTGCTATGAGGTAGCCCCTCAATCTCCTCTGGCACACCTCCGACGGTATGTAGTCCAATTTTCTATTTTTTTCTTGAGGCGGACCCTCTATTAGTTTCACTGATCATATTTTGAGTTTGATGACTTGTATTGGTGTGCAGGATAGGGATGCATTCCATAGCAGTGAACCAACAAGAAAACATAGCCGATGCAATTGATTTTCTCCCACGACTTGCAATCGGGATTGACATGAATATAAAATTCAGGAGGTAATGGTTATTTATACCATTTTTTCCATCACAATTTCCATAAGGTCTTTCTACGGTACCAACTGCAATTTTTAACTTCCGTATACTCCATGCCCTACTTCGGCATCTTTGACTCACAATTTTCATCGGGACTTGCTACGACATCCACTGGATTTTTACTGCTGCCCCACACCCTCCTCTGACATGTGTAATAACCATCTTTTTATGGTAAATCGACTTTCGTCCGATCTGCTACTCTATGCCCTCCATTACGGTGTCAACTTATCCACCGTCGCCAAAGGTATGATTTTACCACACCATTTTTTACATCATGACAAGTTTTCTTTTTACTCAACAGCATCCTCAAATATGTAATTTAACCCCAGACTCACATTTTCATAATATGATGCAGTTTCATTTTTGGTTGTTTAATTTTTTCAATTTATGGGTGAAATCTCTAGTTTATGTGATACCGATTCATCTTCCAACATCAATGGCATTGAAAAGGGTAAAATTGTGATATCATCTTATTTTCAAGATTAAAATTAATGTCTGCTCTTGTAATTAATGAACACATGATATTTTTATCATTTAATTAATGTGATTTATGCTTTTAGGTCAAGCATCATTATAAATAGTATTGACAACAACATTGCAATGTGCCTTACAAAAGGGTTGGGTGGAGAGATTTTTATAAAAGGTGTGTAGTTCAACTATTTATCAATTATCAATTACTATTTATTGTAATTTTATCCATTGCAATCATTAAAATTGTCAAAATTATTTTAGATTCATTTAATGTTTTATATTTTCCAATTCCATTTTAATTGATTTCATTTATGAAATCTATAATTTTCTGGTTTAATTGTCCAGTTTAGGTGATTCTGCTTCATCTTCCAACATCAATGGCATTGAAAAGGGTGAAATTTCTATATCATCTTATTTTATATATTAAAATTAACAAGTATACTCTTGTAATTAATGATCACATGGTATAGTTATCATTTCATTAATGTGATTTATGCTTTCAGGACAAGCATCATTGGAAATAGTATTGACAACGCTATTGCAATGTGCCTTACAAAATGGTTGGGTGGAGAGAATTATATAAAAGGTATGTAGTTTGACTATTTCTCAATTATCAATTAATATTTATTTTAATATTATCCACCACTATCATTAAAATTTTCAAAATTCTCTAGGATTCATTTACTGTATACATGGCTGTATTTTTCCCTCTTGACTTTTTGGTTTTATCGCTTCTCGATAGAGGTCCTCAATTGCAATTTCCTATCTTCATTATTATTTTTCAGAAATTTATTGGAATGTTATATGTTTCTAAAGTTAATGTAAATTCCAATGAATTTGAATTATCCCAAAGTTATATTAAGTTTCTAAATGTTATGCTTTAAGTTTGATCATTTTTATCACTGTTTTTATTAGCATTATTATTCAATTTTGTTTTTTATGATGTTTTCTTGTGGATCAGAAGATTATAAATTATTAAAAATTTAATTAAATTAATGATTTCACTTTGATATTCTATTCAATCAACACATCAAGATGTGCCCATAAATCTGAAATCTGTACCTATTTTTACTACATCTTCAGGTTAGTTCACTTATTTTGTTTGTACATTTATTACATTGTTTCTGAACTTTTATATTAATTTATTTCAAACAATATAAATCATGATAGACTATAAGAGTTCATTTTATGTCAGGAACATGAAGCAACTAACACCGAGAAATATTATACTATTTTCATGGAAAAAAAACTTAAATGATGCTTGCATATTAGGGTGCTTCAACACCATATATGTGTACATAGATTGACTATCTAGAACGTGTACATATTAATACATTTTTACAGATATTGTTGAATTTCTGTGTACATATATTGAACTTTATTCTAGAAATTTACATTATATTTATGTACAGATTAATATAGTAGGGATGTTTGAAATTAAATGCATCTATTTTTAGATAAGATATGGTTCCAAATTTCACTACCAATATAATAATTCACTATCACTATGGTGGTAGTGTGGATGGACCTCTATTAGAAATGTATCACTGTAGTTAGGGGTATCCCTCTATTTTATAGTGTTTTCCTTTAGGAGGTCGATTCATTTGAGTAGGAGATGCTGTAAGATTTAGAAGAGATCTAGATGGATAATGTTTCAATCCAATCCCACCACCAGCTATAGGTAGTCTATTCCAAACTCATGGTGCCATTTTTGGGGACCATATGATGATGTACACAAGGGATGGACATGATTAGGTACTTCTTGATATTGTTTCAGGTATGATATGTGTATTCTGTATATTCTCACATATACATATCAATATAGTTTTGACCCTTCCTTTTCTTATTGTATATTTCAATTGGGAAATAGAGGTACTAGTGGATTCCCTAGCTTGTCTCCATCTAATAAAAAATAATAATGGGGTGTTCATCTTCTCACCTGTATTCTCTTTCAGTGTGATTTTACTATAGGGAAATAGAGGTTCTATATGTGTTTAACTAGTAATAATGTGTTCCTGCCTTTCTCCATGTAGGGATCTGAAAATTTTGAAGCAGATTGTAGTTGCAACTACTATTGTAGTCAAAGACACCGCCATTCAGTACATATTTGATTCCTGTATAGCTGTAATTATCCTAATAAAATTGTCCATCAAATTTCATAGGAGCTGAGATAAATCTATTGTTAATTGGTTAATTTTCTAATTAGATTCATTCTCACCCCATATTTAACACAGGTCCGCAGACACCCAATATGGGATAGATGCTATGACAGCTATAGTGAATATGTAAAGATCATTGGTGACTGAGATTATAATAGGTTTACATGGAGACATTCCCTCTAATTACCCCATAAACTGCACTTATTTGGCTGGACTACATGAACATTGTGCACTAATTTGTTAAAAAGGTTGTAACTTTTAAAAAAAATATTTGGTTGTTTTTTTAAAAAAATTACAATATCAATCCTTAAATACTTATCTTTTACATATGTACTAAAATAATTTGTAACTTCTAAACACGTTATTTGGGAATGCTGGGAAATCTTTCTTGATAATTGAGTTATTCATGTTGGCCCACAGATATACTCTGTAGAGGGAGGTTAGATGGAATCCTTTGGAGGGGTATTCATTAGAAATATGAATGATGAATTTTGAATAAGTACAGTCCACTGAAAGGTATAAAAATTGGTTCTTTATTTAATATAAATCATTGTGTTGGGTTTCATGCATGGTGTTCTTAGAATTTTGGGATTCTAATTGTTTTCTATAAGATAAAGAAGGGTCTTTTGATCATTTCAACCCCCTTAGTGGTATTAGACCTATTTTGTTTGCTTGGTTCACAAGATCATGTTCTAAAATGAAGAAATTGTAGGAATCGTTCATGATGTTGAAAAATAGAGCACCATGTTTTATAAGAGATATGGTGCATATTGTTAAATATGACTAAAAGATGCAGTAGTTGGTATTATGACATTAAAATTGGTTCTTAATGATTATTACATGGTCTAACCACATAACACATAATATTAACCAAATGTTAATGTCACACAAGTCATGTGCACAGAAGATAATTATAAATAGTGACTTTTCATAAGCTGACATTTCTATCTCACCTTATACAGGCCCACACATAGATAAGTATAGGTAGTGCCTAAAATAATTTGTAATTTTTTTAACACTTTATTACAGTAGTTTGTACCACACATTTATGTTTTCAATAAATTCAGTATAATCAATATTCATACAGGGTTTTTATCCTACTTACAAGGTGACATGATGGAGTAACACTCGATTTTGGAGAAATAAAACATCATGGAAGACTGGATCAAGGGTATATTTTCAAGTAGTGAGTCATTTTATTTTATTTTCTGTTAAGAGTTTCTTTTACTTGTATTAAATATGATATGTGTCCATGTATATATATATAAATTCATACGCAGGTGAGTGGAGAATGGTATATGCATACAAGCATATGTGCAAGGATCCCCTTGCATATGCTCATGGCCATGTGGGTGTGTGCATAGGGGCTAGGTATCCTTTCATGTGTGTGAAGGTGCGTATACCCAGTGGGGGAGCAACAAATTTTAGGTAGAAAGCTCCAAAATCCGAAGTGGATGGTTTGGTTCCACCTTGAGGTAGGATCCCTCTTCCAACCTCTTTAATTCAAGAATGCTTTAAATTGAATATAGATTTTTTCTTAATTATGCTTAATTATATTGAATTGCATATCTTGAATAAGTGTTCTTTAATATAATTGTTTCATTTGATAAATAAAGTCATGTTTCTATAATAAAACCCCTCCAACAGAGGTGCGCTATATTCAAAAACTCACAGTGATAGTTATGTTGATCTAGTTGCTTAAATTATTGAATTTGATTTGTGGTGAATGAGTTTTAGAGTAATTATTAAATATAATTAAATGAATTGTGTGATAAATCAATGCCATGGTTTTACAATAAAACCCCTCCAATGGAGGTACGCTATCTTATAAACCAAAGAGTAGTGATAGTTATTTGTATCATGTTTAGATTTTGTTTGAGTCTTTCATATGCCTCTTGTTGGTGTTTGTTTTGTGGCTAGTTAGTTTTTGTTTTCTTTGAATAATCTAAATTGGCTTATCATACTCGTTTAACTCAAATGACATTGTTTGAGTAGGCATATTCCTTGACCATGACACTTTCCTTTTCACGCTTTGAATATTATAAATAAAATTTCCATGTTTAGGCAAAGTGAATGAATTTGTAAATGGTTTGGGTATGGTGTGTGATTTTTTTTCGTCGTTTTGTTACCCTTTAGACGTTGAGTCATTGTGCCGCTTTATACAACCTTCTTTGGTGATCCCTTGTTATAGCATATTAAATAGTTGATATGTTCTATCATCTTCTGGCAGGGCGACAGTCGTAATGTTTCCCCGCCTCCTCCCACTCCCTTCGCTCTTGGCCGGTAGATGCTGCCCCATGGATGTCGCTGGACTGGGCCAACACGCCATGGTCACGCCGTAGTCATGTTGTGGTCATGCCGCGGTCACACCGCGGTCACGCCGTGGTCACGCTATGGTCACACCGCGGTCACGCCGTGGTCACGCCGCGGTCACGCCTCAGTCACGCCATGATTTGGCCCTGCTCCAGGACGACACCCCACAGCGGTTTGCAGTGATAGTATTCCATGAGTCTTGTGATCAATGTTGAGACTGACTAATCACAATTTTTTCCAGTGGGGCGCCGACCGGAATGTTGCCCCGTATCCTCCTGCTCCCTTCGCTCCTAGATGGAAGATGATGCCCCACAGATGTCGCTGGACTGGACGAACATGCCGCGGTCATGCCGCGGTCACTCCGCAGTCACGCCGCGGTCACACCACGGTCATGATGCGGTCAAGCTGCTGTCACGCCGCGGTCACGCTGCGGTCACGCCGTGATTTGGACCTCCTCCAAGATGACACCCCACGACGGTTCGCAGTGATAGTATTTATGAGTATTGTGATCAATGTTGAGACTGACTAATCACAATTTCTACTGGCGGGGTGATGACCGGAATTTTTCCCCGCCTCCTCCCGCTCCCTTCGCTCCTAGATGGAAGATGTTGCCCCGCGAATGTTATTGGACCGGGACAACACGCCGCAGTCTTGCCGCGGTCACCCCGAGGTCAAGCCGCGGTCACGCCGCGGTCACGCCGCGGTCACGCCGCAGTCACACCGTTGTCACGCCGCAGTCACGCTGCGGTCACACCGTGGTCACACCGCGATCACTCTGTAGTAATTCTGTGATTTGGCCCTACTCCACGACGACACCCCATGGAGGTTTGCAGTGATAGTATTCCATGAGTCTTGTGATTAATGTTGAGACTGACTAATCACAATTTCTGCTAGTGGGGAGACGGCTGGAATGGTGCCCCGCCTTCTCCTGCTCCCTTCACTCCTAGCCGGATGATGCTGCCCCACAGATGTCGTTGGACCAGGCCAACACGCTGCGGTCCTGTCATGGTCATGCCACGTCACGTCGATGTCATGCCCCAGTCACTCTGTGGTCATGCCGCGGTCACGCCGCGGTCACTTCGCGGTCACACCACGGTCACGCCGCGGTCACGCCGCGGTCACGCCGCGGTAATGCCGTGATTTGGCCCTACTCCAGGGCAACACCCCACGGCGGTTTTCAGAGATAGTATTCCATGAGTCTTGTGATCTATGTTGAGACTTACTAATGAAAATTTCTTCCGGCAGGGTGACATCCAGAATGTTGCCCCGCCTCCTCCCGCTCCATTCACTTCTGGCCAGAATATGTTGCCCTGCGGATGTTGCTAGACCAGGCCAACATGCCGCAATCACGCCACGATAATTATCTGATTTGGACCTGCTCCAGCCACATCCATCCCACACCATCCCCCTTCCACCTTCATTTCATCCCGCTGCCACCAGTCCGCAACAACCCCCCTTCCACATTCGAAGCAGCCCGCACCATCCCCCAGCACCTGCAACCAGGCCCCTTACACCAGCATTCCAGACCCCTTCCACCTGCATTTGTGCCCGCACAGACCCCCGACCACCTGCAATCTTGCCCGCACCAGCCACCACCCCCCAGCCTCCTGCAAAACACTCATGCCAGCCCTCTGAAACCTACAAAATAGCCCCAACCACCAGTTTCATCCCTCACCAGCCCCCAGCCGCCTACATCCCAGCCCGCACCACCTACATCCAAGACCGCACTAGTTTGAGCCTGCACCATCCCCCTTCCACCTCCATTCAGTGTTAGAGAACCAAGAATTGTTAAACCTAAAAGGGATAGGGAGTTTCACAAAAATTTTGGACATATTAAACAAAATAAGATGATGATCAGAGTGGAGATTTTGGAGGGTGGTGCTGGAGATGGTGTCTCATTTATCTAAAGCAATACATTCGTAAAGGCTATATCCAATTTGGAGGCAAACACCATATTGTAATCATTTTTATACCAAGTGTATTTGGAACTTGTAAGATTTATTTAAATAACGTTTTTTTCTTCAATAGGGGTTTTGAATTCTCTTGTGGAGATCATAACATGTGAGGAACCAATTTTATCACTTGAATTGGGTATAACATTGAAGTCACCAATTATAAATCAAGGTGTGCTAATACAACAACCTAGATAGGTAAGATCATCCCACATGGGCCTCCTATCTTGATATTTATTCTTGGAATAAACAAAAGATCAAAAAATAATAGTACCATCAAAAACAAAATCATATACGAAGGCTTGCTTCAATATGTTAAAAATGTTAACATTTTGGATAGAAGAGTGTGAAAAAATCCAGAGAGAATCGACATAAGAGGAATTTTTTGTTGTGCTAGTAAAAGAATAACCATGTTAACAAAAATGATGTTATCTAGAAGAAAAATTAACTTTTTTTCAGTTATAGAAAAAAAAATTGGACAGTGGGTGTTAACCATTCTTTTTAAAACAGTAATGGTGTCAGAAATAGAAATACCCTGACAATAACAAAAAAATGATCTTCATTTAAACCTAAATTTGAAGTAATAACTTCCTTTTTGATTGGAAAACCCTTATGTCTAGAAGATATTATGATATTTTTAGTAGTGTTTCAGATCTTAGTCTTTTCCTGATTTATTTTAGAAGAAGTTGGGGAACTTTTTGAATTTCCTACCTTATTATTACCCTTGGAGGAATCAATGCAGGGGTTATTCACAAGTAAGTCCATAGAGTCTTTAAAAATACAATTAGTATGGTCAATATCTTGATGAGTAATCAGGTTCTCAGATTTAGTAGGCATATTAATGTTATCTGAAATCTGAGAAATACCAATAGTATGATTGAAAAAAAGGGAGGAGATCTACCTGAAATATTTGTAGCAAGGTTGTCATGTGAAGTACCTGAATGTTTTTCCAGATTTTTTCTAGTACCTATAGGAATCTGTGGTGTGCCCAACAGTTTCAGTTGCTCTTGATAAGTTGAAAATATACTCCTCTAATTCTTGACCAATCCAATAGGCAGATTTGGGTTGGCATCTTTCTAATCTTGCAAACCCGAGGCAACCAAATTTTGATTTGGGTTACTGTCCAGAGCAGTCTTTGAAACACCCAGAACTTCAGATGCCATGGCCATCTCCTTGGGAGATGCACTATCTTTACCAAGTGGGTGTTAAGGGGTCTGTTCAGAGGTAAAGGTATTCTCCACATAAGTGTCACTGCTCAAGTGTAAACCCCCAAGAGGGTTGCATTTGTTCTACATAGAATTATTATTCAAAATCGGCATGGTCTGGTCATCTTGTCTATCAAGTAGTGTGCCAACCTATTTTGATTCACATCCCAAAGAAGAAGAAGGGTATGAAGATTGACCATTTTCAATCTTCATACCATTAAAAAGATCATTATAAATGTGATGTGATTTACTACCTTTAGAGGGGTCTAAAAGAGTATCCCCAGCAGCTAAAACTGCCAAGGCATGATTTGTCGTAATATGCAGGTCTCTAGGTACTGATGAGCCTGTATGATCACCTATATTCAAAGCCAATTTAATATCCCTATCCAGACCTAATGTTTTGTTTGAGTGGCCTAGCATGCTGGGTGAATTGGTAAACATGATCTAAGATATCAACAAGTTCTATAAACTATAACATCATTGAGTAATTCAGCCAGTTGAAGCGAGTTCCATGCTATGAAATTATTGAATTGAAATTTATACAACATGAAGATATTAACTGGGAACATCATTGATAGAAACATAAACATCATTATGTTCCAAAAGAGAAAAAAATTGATAAAATCTTACAGAGAATGTATCTCTATCTCTGATCATATTTTTTATCAATAGCAATTGATAGAAACACTATAATAGGAATTCATTGAAAATATATTCTGAAGATATATATTACACACCCATAATCTATTCAACCACAATGATCATATCTTTAACAGTTAAAAAATTAAACATTGATTACTTCTATAATTAAACCTCAAAAAATGGAAGTTCATAGGCAATCACATAAGAAAAATTAATATTACTAAATCTCTCAAATAATTGATATGACCTACATAAAAGTCTTTTGACTCAACAATATCCCTATTTTTGAAAATAAAAAATAATGTATCATAAATGATGAAAATATATGTTTGAAAAGAAATTAAAATAATACAACAAATAACATAAAATAAATATTATCTAGATATAACTTCTGAGAAACTAAAATATCTCTTCTAAAAAGTTGTATTGTTAAAAGCACTTCCCCTTAACAATAACTGTCCTCTATTAGAAAAAATAAAAACTATTGAAAATAAAACATATCGACTATAGTTAAATTTCCCCACTTTTTCATTTAAAAAAAGAATAACCTAGAGAACTATCATATAATGAATAAGAATAACTATATATATAGAAGTTAAAACAAGAAAGATGATAAACTTACATTAATATTTATGAATCTTATTCCATTTGAGATATTCAATGAATAACAAAAATAAATTTCTCTAAGTTTTATTTTCTATTTCAACCCATGATATTCTATTCTCCTCATTATTGAAAAATAATAAGTAAAATAAAATTTTGTTACCCTTTTGGGATTACAAAATAAATGTTACTTATCTATATAAGATAATAATATAAGAAATAAACCTACTCGAAGTTATCTTATGGTTCATGAAAATGATATACTTCTCATGGATATGGTTCAAGAAAATTTTTTAAATATTTTTTCTCATCTTACCTATAATTGACTTGAAAACATTAAAACTTTTACATAATGATAAGAAAAAAAATTATCCCTTCCTGAAGGGTTTTATTATAATAATGATCAACTTTTTTAAAAGTCAGAAATATTATGTAAGTGTTAGAATTACTTAAAATGATTAAAATATAAATGTAAATTTTTAAAAGTTAATTCATAATTAAATTTAACCATCATGGTTAAATTAAATTATACATTGTTATTGAATAATTTCTTATTACATATGATACATTGTATTAAATTATATTCTAGAGAATATAATGATCCATCATTAAAAGTTAGCATAGTTATACATACTGAATTTAGTCCCCCTTTCACAATGGGTTTTTCAATTCTTGTGGATAGTAAAATAACAAGTGAAACATATTATCACTTTTCATTAACCATACCAAAAAACATATTTAATAAACTCAAATAATTTATAATTTCAAGATTTTGTAAAAATGTATACAAACTGTTCTTTTGTTTATATATATTGGGAAATAATATCTAATTTTTATTTTTGATCTCTAAGGATGTAGTGTCTTGATCAATATTTTTAGGTTTTAAATTATTTTTTGGGTTCATATAAAATGAAAGGACTTGTTTTATAAAAAAAAATCAAATATTGTGTAAAATGCAATGTTATGTTAGTAAGTGTGTGATATATCTGAAAATATTGAGTGTAAAAACATCCATCATCCACCTAATCAACTTTAGTAGTAGAAGGGGAAAATAATTATTACTTATTAATAGACCATGAAGCTAAATCATCACTAGTAAAATGAAATATTCAAAAAGAACTATTTTTATCCATTCTACACCCATAGAGATCTTCATGAAAAAAATTAAAGTAAAATTGGGATTTTAGAGAAAGAAATATCCCATGTTCTGATGTTATATTAAGGGAATAGATGATCCATTTATCTAATTCCAAATTTGCATGGAATAAATAAGTCTGGCATCTTCTCAAGGGTCTTCTACATTCATCTCCCCATTGAGGAGACACACTATATTCACTCCATCAAGGAAGATCATTCCTTATTATGTCCTTTGGAATACCATTTGGTAAATCATACCAAGATGGTGAATTTTTTTCAGATCTGGAATAGTTATTCCAGCTTACTTCCCTTCATTTTATCTCCTCTTGAGAACTAGTTTCACCTTCAATTCCCTGCATTGTATGGCACACTAATAACACAAAAATACTAAATAATTAGGGATTAAGTTGGATGTCCTTGCTCATAAATGTGAGATGTTGGGTTGAGAAAATTTTCTCAACCAGTTTGTCCTTTCCAATTTACTTCCATGTCTGGATGGACTCTTCATGCATTAACTTGTGGATTTTGAAGCATCCTTGGGCATCATGGATTTCTTTCTTCCCTCCTCATATAATATTTTCTTTTTAACATGATGATAGCGCACGGGCTGATCCAGGATATGTGCAAGGGATGTGTGTGTGGGGGGGGGGCTGCTATCCAGCAGGGGGCTGTCCAGGGGGTCCAACAGGGGGGCTTCTGTCCAGGGGGGCTGCTGTCCAGGGGGGTCCTGCAGGGGGGCAAGGGGTGTGCAAGGGGGTGTGTGCAAGGGGTGGAAGGGATGTGTGGGGGGGGGGAGGGGGTGGCTGTTGTCCAGGGGGTCCAGCAGGGGGATGCATTATTCTTGTATATTGAGTTATATTCTTTGTGAATATTCTAAGATGTTTTGTTTTACCATAATTTTAGGGGATGATCACTACTATCTTCTACCTTGTGTTGTAGGTACTTTTGAGATAGTTCTAGACTTCGTTGATAGTTTGTCTTATAGAGAGACTCATGTAAGTGCAGTTATGTGTGTTTTTTTAAAAAGATGGGGAAAAGCCCTTATATTGAAAATGAAAAAATTCTGGAAACAAGGAGATGCATAAGAAAGTTCATATGAGTCATCAAAGGAATTGTCAAGAGGTGTCAGGTTTCTTATTAATTTTGTCTTCAATCTTGCGCTCTGTATCCCGTAAAGCACCACAAGCCACTCCTCTACCTTGTCCATGCCTGCACCCCCTAGTGTGTAGAGATTCCAATTTTTTTGCCTGTTGAAGAAGACTTTCAATGTCCAAGTTGTCCGAGTCAGAAGATTTAATTTGTGACTCATCTTTTGAAGTAGACCAGTCCGCTCTTCCACGCCCATGTCCACAACTTCGAGCATTCCGTCCTCCTTTCCAATTGGCCTGTTTCCAGGAGACTTCTTGATGAATCTCTTCTACAATAGAAAGTTTTTTCCCCTTTGCATTATCCTCTTCTATTACCTACTATGAATGAATCAAGATGGTTCGGTCCACTTTGACCTCCTTGTGAGGGTCAATGACTCCTTCTTCAACTATGGTACTTGCATTATTAAAAATGATAGCACCAAGGGGATTAGTGGGTTTCAACTACATCTCATTGCACTTGTCTGAATCAATCTGCATTCCAGGCTGCAAAATAGGGGGATAGTCCTGTGTCTCATTGCTCATAAGAGTAGTTTGGGGATTGCCTGACAAAGTAGACATGTCCAGGAAGGGACAATCAACTAGGGAGCTGTCTCCCAATATATTCTTGGCCTCCACCTTTAAAAAAGAAGTATAAACAATCTTCATTCCATATTGCAAAGTAATAGAATAGTCCTTCTTTGTGGCAGGAGAATCAGAAGTGGAATTTTCATCCTTGGTAATAACATAAAATGTAGGTTCATAATCTTTGTTGACAACAGAAGAGGATGGGAGTTCAGAAAATCATTTCAAGGCACTTTCCTTACTACCAGAGGATTTCCCCAGGGAATATCCTACGATTTTTTGACCCATCATTTGTGCTCTATTATCATCGGATGACTATACCATAGCAGTTTTTATTTGTTAAACGATATCATCCCATGATTTATTGACATGGTAACAAATTACATCATTAGGTTGTAGAATTTTTTGGGGTGGAGGCACCAAAGGGTCTGTAGTGTGAGTTTCGTCACCACTGCATGCCTTCAGGTCTGTCTAGACATCCACCCTGGCCTGAGTCCAGTTATGGGAATTCACAACCTTCCTAAGTGCAGTTATGTGTTTATTTATATTTGGATTTGTTTAATTCTTATTATGTAATTATATTTCCTGTATAATTTAATTTGGAGGGAATTAGTAGGGGTGCAGGGGAGAAACTGGCAGGGGGGAGGGGGCTTCTAGGTGGTGCAAGTGGGGGCTGGTAGGGGGTGCAAGTGGGGGCTGGTATGTGCAGGGGGGAGGGAAACATGCAGGTGTGTGTGGGGGGGGCTGGGGGTGTCCATGTTCTGGGGTGGGGGGTGTTCCAGGGTCTATCTAGGAGGGTGGGGGGTGGCCGTCCAGGGGAGTGGAGGTCTGGGTTGTCCAGGGGGATCTGTCCAGGGTCTGGGGGGGTGTCCTGGGTCAGTCTGGGGGTGTCTAGGGTCTGTCCGGGGGGTGGGGGGTGTCCAGGGTCTGCCCTGGGGGTGTCTAGGGTCTGTCCGGGGGGAGTCCGGGGTTTGTCCGGGGGGTGTCCAGGGTCTGTCAGGGGGGTGTCCAGGGTCTGTCAGGTGGGTGTCTAGGGTCTGTCTGGGGGGGGGGGGTCCAGGGTCTGGGGGGAGGTGTCTAGGGTCTGTCTGGGGGGGTGTCCCGGAGGGGGGATATATATGGGGGGCTATCCAGGGGGGTTATGTAGGGTGGGGGTGTCCAGTGTCTAGGAGGGAGGGGTCTGCAGGGGGTGGGCTACTGCAGGCACTACTAGAAAAATGATCTATAGCCACTGATCTATAGCCAAAGTTTTATAAACCCGTGGCTATAGCTTAATTTATAGCTACACTTCAATTATAATCGCTATATGGTTATTTGAAGCCATGGTCCGTGGCACCAAATTCATTCCGTCACAGGGTTATCTTATTCTCCCAGACCCTCTCCCCATTTCCCTTGTGACCTCTCCTTGCTGCGACCATCCTCCACCCCCGCGACCTCTCCTCGCTCGGTGCTCCTCCCATTACCCTCACAAGCTCTCCTCTCGGTGGCCCTCATCCCCCGATGCTGCCTCCCAATGCGGCCACCCCTCTGTGAGCTCTCCTATCTGAGACCCTCCCCCAACACTTCCATCCAACACGGCCACTCCGTCTCCCCACCGATGCTGCTCCTAGGCGGCCTCCCCACCTCCTCCTTCAGCGCATCGACCAATCCAGCCTCGCGAAACCCTAACAAAATTTTGACCAACTTTAGTTCATCGTAGATTTTTATTCCATCCCGTCGACCTGTCATCACGCATAGCAGCATCCTCATCATGATGTGTTTCTGTAGATATCCCCTTGATTGGGACATCGATGGATCGGAAATAAAGGTATGTCAATTGCTAGGTTCTTTAAACCCTTCGAGGTCTTAGATCATATTTTAGAAACAACTTAAATATTGGATTTTTCTCCTCAGTTCAATGCTACGATGAATGTGTTTCATATTTTAAAACTGAGGAGATGTATACTTGATCCTACTCATGTTATTCAGTTTGATAATTTTGAGTTGGAAGGTTTTGGTTCCTATATGGAATGATCAGTTTGTATCATCAACTAATGTGAGAAGGTTTTATAAGGTATTCTCATATTGATAGTTAAATAATAGCTATTGTTTGTATAGCTTCATAATGAAAATTATAAACATTTATTTTTAATTCTTTCTCAATGTACAAAGTTTCTCTTTCAGGAATCTCATTAATGATTCTTGGTGAGGGGAAGCCTAGTGATGAGAAATTTATAAAGAATCTCATCATGATGATTTATAAATTTCATTTATTTGAAGTGTGATATTATTAAAATGGATAAAAATGGAATCTTATGGGGTTCAAGAAGGATCTAAGAAGGGTAAAAGGAATTTGGTGTTAAAAAGGTAAGTTGTTTGGTGTAGGTGTAGAAATAAATACCTAGTTGTCTAATACCAAGTATTTAGCGGTGTCAGGTATAATCATCGGTAACTACTGGTGTAACCACTATATACCTAGTGCCTTATACTAGGCACCTAGTAAGACGCAGATGAGTTTTTTTTTAAATAGGGATTAAAATAGTAATTTTACATTAGATAATTAACCCCTAAAACACCCTTTATTAGGATTTCATTGTGATTATCATTTTGTAACACCCTTGAGAGGCGATCCTTCATCCCTCTCCATCTCCCATTGAACATACCTTTGATTATTATCTAAATTCATCATTGATTTTCTAAAAATACCATAACATAATAGATCTAAAGTTGGTAATCCATTGTTTTCTTTATTTTACTACTCTTCATGTGAATTGAGAGTGAGTCCCTAAATTCCTCAATCGTTAAGGTTTTGAAGTCTTGTTTTCCTTTCATCGTTCTTACACTGAATGATAGGATGAGGTGTTAATTCATGATCTTAAGGCAAGGAAATACTTTAAATTTAGATTTTTATTTCTTCCATATATAATGGGTTAAATCCTAGATTACATTTGTCCTAGGTTTTCTAAATATTATCAGGAGGTTCATATCCTCATCATTATGATGCTTGAGTTGTTATATCATGTTCAAAACATCATAATTCTTAGTTAAGCCTTGGTCCAATCTTTTTTTGAGTAAAATAAAATGAAAGGGGGATGAGAAGATCATGAGGATGAACTTACTGATAAATTAAAGAACCTAATGATTTTTTCCAGAATAATGTTGAAGAATTTGGGTCGATGCTTGAGTTATTAAGAATAAATTTTTGAGATTGGAGCTATTTTTATGAGTCATTAATCTTAATGACTAATACAAAGAGAAAATGTGATGGAAGGCTAGGAATTAACTCATGCCTGAAATGATAGATATTATAAGTCTATTAAATATGGAAGTGAAGAATTCAGAGGATGCATATGCTAAACTCTAATGATCAATAGATTACAAAAGAACTAGCGACGCATTATTGAGAAGAAGGTTGAAGAGATGATATGTCAGTGATGCCAGGCTATGACTAGAAATAATTATTATTTTGAAATTAAAATTGAATCAAATCCAAAATGAGGAGATCCTCTCTACTTACTGATACTGTGTTTTGAAATATCCAAGAAGATTAATACGGAGTTGTTGTATAAAGAGTATTTTGAGGCGAAGAAATAATTGATCTCACTAGGAGACATAATTGGCCAAGAAGAGAATAAAAATAAAAATAAAATGGTATTTGTGTAAACCTAGTAGAGATAAACATTAAATAAATCAAACAACAAATCAAATGGGTTAAAATAGTTTCATGATAAGATATATTTGGTGTTCCAAGTTAGACCTGATTTGTTTCAGATTATAATATAGTGGGAATGGGTTTAAAAATATATTTTGCTACTTGAGGTAAGAAAGATCATGATAGTATAAAAAACTAATAAACAAAAAAATGGTGTTACATGTTGGGTGTGCCAAGTGAGCAGTGAGAGGAGCCAATAGTGCTGTAGAAGAGTTGGTTGAGTGAGTTGAGGATTTTGAATAATAAGAATTATGATCCACTACATACTATATAAATTAATAAGAAGAGTGTGTTGAGATAGTTATGATGAGTTACAACCTACCTAGTTTCGATGAAGAAGATAAAGAGAAGAAGAAAGATAATAGGAAGCTTTCCTTTGAGTTTGAGAATCCAGTGAATAAGTTTTGAAGAATTGTTAAGTGAGAATAAAAATAGAGACCAAGTTTGAAGTGTTTCTTTATGATTAGTTGAAGACTTTGTTTGTGGAAGAAGATTATTTTTGTGATATAGTGACATCTTGGATAGTATTTATGATCTACTCCATAGATGGAAGGAATTTGAGATTATGAGCTAGTGTGATTCTAGTTTGAAGAATATGGGATATAGTATAATGGTTCGTTCACTTGTGTTATGGAACATATTTGGTTTTTTTTTCAGGTATGGAAAATATTTTTGTTTATGTTTCCTATCATCTAGTTGATCATTTGCATATTTTGGGAATTTTGGATCTTTGAAAGAGATACATCATTGCTACTATAGAAACTCATTATGTGAATGAGGGGTTCATTCCCTAAATGCTCGTGGATTCTCATGACAAAGAGCCTCGATTTAGGTATCCTCGATCTCAAGTCTTCTTTAAACTTCCTCATTCTTGTCAATGATTAAAATCAACATATACCACTTAATGTTAGGATTTTATTTTCACACTCATGAATGAGAGAATATGAATCCATACCATTTCAATGAATCTTTTCAGAGCACCGTCTAGAATTCTGATTTACATGATTTTAATTGGTTATGGTAGCTTCTCAAGGTTTTATGCACCTTTCTCCCCCATATAGAGAAATTGTAAATTATCTTTATCAATGTGGATCTCTTCTATAGATCGGTTTTAGGATATACCATATTGAGAATTCACTAAAATAAATTACTTGAAGTAACATTCTAGATTTTTTAACTTGTACAATTTCTTGAGTTCTCTTTGAGATCTAGCTTCACCTTGAATTCCATTCATGGTTAGCACATAAATACAATATGAAATAGAATAAGGTGTTACTATTTTGTCCTTAGTGTGAACAACAAGGTTGAGAATGTTTTCTCAACCATGTTTCCCCTTTCTTAATGCTTGCACATTTTTATTCGAGATTTTTTTTTTCTTTTTGGAGCATGGAGTTCTTGACTTTCAACTTATTTATGTGATATGTTCTTCTTTTCATAAACCTTCAAGGCACATGCATCACAAAATGTAATATTTATCTTATTTATGGATTTTTTTTATACCAGTAACCTGATTAAGAAATTGTTGGTACTATATCCATCCATATTACTTGTTCCGCAATATTGTTGTCGATGTCATGCCGCAAACCATGTATGTATTCACTTATACAGAAGTAATCTTATCGAGATATCGTTCTCTTCTTTTGATGCAAAAAGGTTTTCCCATTAGTCTTTCTGGTCCAAATTGGTCCAGATTTGGTTTTAGTACCTACATTATTAGAGGAAACATGTTTATTTTGAGATTAATTAGGAGATGAATTAACCTTCCTTTTTGGACCCTTCTTTCCACCAGAAACCTCAACTGCCTTGTTTCTCTTATCTTTTTCAAATCATTATAAACTTCAAGATACTAATTGTTCCTTTATTAGTACTTATACTCTCAAATAAAGTTTCTCTTCAAGGTTACTCACTATCTTATCCTCATCAACCGCATTCAATTTGAATTTTTTGATTTCATTAATTTAAGTAGATTCCCACTTGATATACTCCTTTCCTTCGATCATCTTTTCAAATAATTTCATTATTAGCCAGTTCTCTTTCATGAGTTTTGTGTTCTTCTCAATACATGATTCCAATTAAGATGGGGGGTGGGGTATGCTTCATGTATTTGTTATTTCTATTTTTTATGCATGTACTGATGCAATGATTATTGATATTATGATTAACAATGTGTGTTTGTAGCTGTTTTGTGTTAACATGACCACCATAAATTATCAGTCCAATGGGAGTGACTAAATGATGATATTGTGGTAATAATAGAAAGGAATTATATAATATATAATGGTAATGGATTCATGTATAATTTATCATCACTGATCACACATATATAAGAAGTTGTTATATCTCATTTCTTTTCCCACTATTTTCTTGCAGGTGGTTTCTTATGATGAGGCTGGTTCTATCCACCACCATCGATGGTAGTGAGTTCAACATTAGATTTGGGTAAGATTTATTTCTTTTTTATTCTTTGGCCAAATTTTAATTAGGGCATTTGTAATTTTTGGGTTCTTTATATTTTTGTAGTGCTTTCTGGATCTTGTTGGGGTGGATTCGAGTTGCCGTTGACGAAGGCTTACATGTGTATGCATAAGTAGGAATATATATATATATAAGTTCACAATTTATATATATTCTCTCATTACAGTATGAATATATATATATATTGGGGCTAGGTGTGCTTATATATAGATATGAAAAATTCATACATGTGTAAGTGTAAAGGGGTATATGCAAGTATAAACATATATCTAAGGATCCCCTTGTGCATATTTGGCCATGAAAATATGTACATAGGGGCTAGGTGTCCTTATATATATGTGAAGTTGCATATGCGTGCAAGTGGAAAAAAAGGAAGATTCGAGTTGTTGTTAAAAGCAGTGCCTTGAGGTTGAGGTAAGCTTCCTTTTCCTAACACTTTAATTTGAATTCTATAATTGCTTGAATATTTTAAAAACTTGTTTTCATTATTATATAATGTGTATATGCTATTCAAATTGGTTTTGGCTCTTTATAATGACATTTTCACCTGTTTTACATGATTTCCCTAAGCCTTCAACGTGGACTAGTAGAATGTTTCAGCCAACTCAATAGTAGAAAATGAAATTTCCTTCACTTTAGAGATGAAAATGTTCTCATTTTGAGAAAACATCAACTGAGCATTCACATAAAAATATAAAACATAAAGAAAATATTTGTTTTCATTTCATCAAACACAAACAACAGTCTTTGAAAACTTGATACTTTCTTTAGTAACATCATTGTAAAACACTTGACCCAGAAAAAGACAGAATTTAACCTATTAAAATAAATCCACCTAGGCATGATTTACGGTGTGACCAAGGTTTTCTCATCATAAATCCCTACCCTTGGGAATTTCATGGCTTGAACTGAGGTTCACAGCTGAAAATATTATTTTTTCGTTGTTGGTTATGGATTAATGTATCATTTATCATGTACAGTTGACACACTGATCACATATATATAAGAAGTTGTTATATCTCATTTTCCCCACTATTTTCTTATAGGTGGTTTCTTATGATGAGGTCAGTTATATCTACCACCATCTATGACAATGAGTACAACATCAGATTTGTGTAAGGTTTATTCTGTTATTATTCTTTGGCCCAATTTTAATTAGGGAATTTTTGATTTTTGGGTTCCTTATATTATTTGCAGTGCATTTTGGATTTCGTTGAGGTGGATTCAAGTCGCCATTGACGAAGGCTTACATGTGTATGCATAGGTAGGCATATACATATATAAGTTCCCCCTTTATATATATTCACTAATGGTAGTATGAATATATATATTGGGGCTAGGTGTGATTGTATATGTATATGAAAAATGCATACATGTGTAAGTGTAAAGGGGTATATGCAAGTATAAATATATATCTAAGGACCCCCTTGTGCATATTTGGCCATGAAAATATGTACATAGGGGCTAGGTGTCCTTATATATATGTGAATTTGCATATGCGTGCAAGCGGAAAAAAGGAATATTCGAGTTGTAATCATCAAAAGAAAACGTGCCTTGAGGTTGAGGTAGGGTCCCTCTTCAAGCCTATTTAATTCAAGAATGTTTTAAATTTCATTTAGTTGCCTTCTTAATTCTGCATGTTTATATTAAATTACAATTCTTGAATAAGTGTTAGTTAAGATAATTGTTTCATTTGATAAATAATTCATGGTTTTGTAATAAAACCCCTCCAACGGAGGTGCTCTATCTGCAAAAACTCACAATGGTATAACTTTCTTAACATTAGTGCATAGATGTTTTTTTATACTTGATGTCGTTGTTAGTCATAAAGCACACATCGTACTTGACCCTTTGTATATACCTGTAGGGGGTTTCCCTCTTTTTATTAAAATGGTTGTTTGAACCAAGACACTCTTTAAGTGCCGTTAGACTTTTAAGATGGGTCCCATGTTGTGTGACCATGTCACATGGCATGTGATATTTAAATCCAACCAAAATCCCAGTTCCACATCCCAGGGGTACCACAGTACTAGTAATGTCAGATTACATGTTATGTAACCTGTGATTTTCTTGATCCCATGTGGTATTAATTCCTCTAGGTATTCTTACACATTTCTAGATCACCAAACCTCACCGAATTAGGTATATCAGGGGTCATCCAATCCTCTAGTCATCACAGATTAGCATTCATTTCTTTAAATATTCTGAGAAAACATCCTCTCATTCCATCCATATCATCCTATTTGAAACTAATTGGAACATATACTTCAATTCCATTCTAATCCACCTCCAAAAATCATGATAAAAATGACATAAATTTCCCTAATGAAAAACAAGGTCAAGGAAGGCACTGATTACCCAGTGGAAAACCACCAACCGACCAATGGCCAAAAAAATTTTGGTTCCAACCATCAACCATCCATTAGTTAGTCTAGAGAAAACCCTCCCCCAATATGACTATTAATATGTTTATGGTGCTTTATAATAGCTAACTGGTGGCCCCATCTACTTCTTTTTAGGAACCCCACATACTTATTCCCCCTTTACTAAATCCATCCACCCGAAACATAAAATTTCAATTAAAACTTAATCATTTTAATTATAAATCACCAAAATTAAATTTTAAGAACCCAAAAAAGAAATCCATAGTCATTACAAACTATCCACTATACAATTTCTCATCCATGAGAAAAATTACTAAGAATCACTGGTGACTTGAGGTTTTTGGGGTTTGGATATGCCCCGCCTCCTCCCGCTCCATTCGGTCCTGGATGGAAGATGCTGCCCTGCAGATGTCGCTGGACCGGGCTAACACGCCGCGGTCATGCCACGGTTACGCCGCGGTCAGGCCGCGGTCACGCCGCGGTCACGCCGCGGTAAAGCCACGGTCACGCCGCGGCCACGCCGCGATCACCCCGCGGTCACGCCGCGGTAATGCCGCGGTCACACCACGGTCACGCCGCGGTCACGCCGCAGTCACGCCGCGGTCACGCCGCGGTCACGCCGCGGTCACGCCGCGGTCACGCCGCGGTCACGCCGCGGTCACGCCGCGGTCACGCCGCGGTCACGCCGCGGTCACGCCGCGGTCACGCCGCGGTCACGCCGCGGTCACGCCGCGGTCACGCCGCGGTCACGCCGCGGTCACGCCGCGGTCACGCCGCGGTCACGCCGCGGTCACGCCACGGTCATGCCACGGTAACGACGCGGTCACGCCGGGGTCACGCTGCAGTCACCCCGCGGTCACGCCACGGTCACGTCGTGATTTGGCCCTGCTCCAGGATGACACCATGCGACGGCTCGTAGTGATAGTATTCCATGAGTCTTGTGATCAATGTTGAGACTTACTAATCACAATTTCTACCTGTGGGACGACGACCGGAATGTTTCCCCTCCTCCTCTCGCTCCTTTTTCTCCTAGCCGAAAGATGCTGCCCCGCGGATGTCGCTGGACCGGGCCAACACACCGCGGTCATGCTGCGGTCATGCCACGGTCATGCCGTGATTTGGTTTTGATCTAGGAAAACACCCTGTGATAGTTTGCAGTGATAATATTCCTTGAGTCTTGTGATCAATGTTGAGACTGACTAATCACAATTTCTACAGGTGGGGCGATGACCGGAATGTTTCCCTGCCTCCTCTCACTCCCTTCACTCCTGGCCGGAAGATGATGCCCCGCGGATGTCGCTAGACCGGGCCAACATGCCATGGTCATGCCGTAGTCACGCCGCGGTCACGCCATGATTTGGCCCTGCTCTAGTACGACACCTCACGACAGTTTGCAGTGATAATATTCCATGAGTCTTGTGATCAATGTTGAGACTGACTAATCGCAATTTCTACCGGTGGGGCGACAACCAGAATGTTTCCCCACCTCCTCCCGCTCCCTTCGCTCCTGGCCGGAAGATGATGCCCCATGGATGTCGCTGGACCGGACCAACACACTGCAGTCATGCCGCGATCACACCACGGTAACGCCGCGGTCACGCCGCGATCATCCCGCGGTCACACCGCAGTAATGCCTTGATTTGGCCCTGCTCCAGGACGACACCCTACGGCAGTTCGCAGTGATAGTATTCCATGAGTCTTGTGATCAATATTGAGACTGACTAATCACAATTTCTATCTGCGGGGCAACAATCAAAATGTTGCCCTGCCTCCTCCCACTCCCTTTGCTCCTGGCCGGAAGATACTCCCCCGCAGATGTCGCTGGACTGGGCCAACACGCCGTAGTCACGCCGCAGTCACGCCATAATCACGCCGCGGTCACGACACGATTTGGCCCTACTCTAGCCACATCCATCCCACACCAGCCCCCTTCCACCTTCATTTCAGCCCGCTTCCACCAGCATTCCAGCCCGCAACAGCCCCCCTGCCACCTTTGAATCAGCCCGAACCATCCCCAAACACCTACAACTAGCCCCCTTCCACCATCATTCTAGCCCCCTTCCACCTGCATTCGAGCCCACACCAGCCCCTAGCCACCTGCAATTCAGCCCGCACAAGCCACCACACCATCCACCACCCCCAGCCTCCTGCAAAACACTCATGCCAGCCCTCTTCCACCTGCAAAACAGCCCCAACCACCAATTCCAGCCCTCTTCCACCTACAAAATAGACCCACCTGCAATAATTTTGATAATGATTTTTGGAAAGGTATTACCAATAAAAATAGGTCCGAAATCCTTTACGTCGACAACATAATATTTCTTTGGGATCATGGAAATAAAATTGGAGTTGATTCCATATTGAATTAAGGCATGGTTAAAGAACTCCCTCATAACGTTAAGGAGCTCATCACGAACTATGTCCTAGTAGAACATAAAAAATTAATTTGTGAACCCATCAAGACCAGCCACACTCTCAAGATTTAGAGAAAAAAGGGCACTCTTAACCTCTTTCTAAATCATGTACATTAGTGAAGGCTCTAAATCATGAGAAGGTCCAATTTTCTCACTTGAGTTGAGAATGGCATTAAAGTCTCCAAGAATAAACCAAGGGTCATTAATATTAGTTCTTAGGTAAGAATGGTCATTCTAAAGAGTTATCCTTTCTTGGTATATATTTTTTTTCATAGAAGAAAGAGCAGAAGAGGTGTATGCCATCAGTATTAAAATTGAAAGTAAAGATTTGATCAGAGACATTAAAGGTGTTAACATTTTGTAAGAGTGAGAAAAAATCCATAGAGATTCAGCATTGTAGGTATTTTATTTTGTGCAAGTAAAGATATAATTTTGTTGACACAAGTGAGAGTATTTAAGAGAATAAGAAATTTTTTGTTCAGAAATAGCAAATAACATGGGATGGTGAGTGTTAAAAATTATTTTTAGAACATTGAACGTGTTAGAGTTGGCAATACCCTGACAATTCTAAAAAAAATCTTCATTTAAACCTATTTTTGGAGTTAGAACTCCCTTTTTTTTCTTCTTTCCAGAGCCTTTATTTCTAGAAGACCTTCTAATGTTTTGATCTTTTTTATTGTTAGTGATCTGTTCCTATTCGTTGTTTGTAGTGACAGGGTTCTTCTTTGTAGTTTCATTTCTTGAAGCATTCATAATTGAGTATGTACTGTTTGTATTACATAGAATCAAAGAAGTGGTGTTTTGGTTATTTAATAGAATACCAGGCTGTTCAGAACAGTTCTTATTATCTACATATTGAACACCATCAAAAGGTAAATTAATAGAATGAGGATTATGAGTACCTGGGTCCTTTGAAACATCTATATCCTACTGTTTGACATCATCCAGAACTGATGTAAGGTGCCTCTGCCCGGTGGATTCAGGAAGTGCCTGCATAAGCAAGGGGCCCTGTACCGAGGGAGTTCTTTTGTATGTTTTAAAGGTTCCGGTGTTATGGAATCTTGTTTATTAGTGTTAGTATGTTTGGTTTGTGTCTTAGCCTGAATAGACTTTGGACTAATATTAGGACTCCCAAAATTTATAGGACAACCGGTGGTCTCCATATCATTAGGACTGTTGACAGATTTAATGTGATTAGGGTGAAAAGTATTTAGAGTTGATTACAAAGAGGTCAAATTAAATGGAATCAAGGGATTGGTACATTTTTTTCCTACATCTTGAGTAGCTGAATGAGGAAAAGTGGGAAGTAGCATACCTGGAATCACTTTCACAGCAGAAGAAGCTATTACATAGGGTGCCTAGATAGTGTCCAAAGCATATGTGGGACACTGTTTTTGATCACCAGAGTCATTGTTATCCTGCATTTGTAGAAGAACTTGCACCACAAGCGTGTTCTCATTTATAGATTTAAATGATTCTGAGGCTTTAGTACCAGAATTAACCTTGGATATATTTTATTGTGTCATTGTTTGAACAGAGGTAAGGGAAACTAAGCCATTTGTCTGATTGCTGGTCCCATTTATTATCTCTTGAGTAGCAGTAGAAGTCAGTAGGGAGGGTTTTTGGTTCTATCCAGAAATCATATCTGATCAGTTGGGTTCAACCACATCTTGTAGAAAATTATCAACATTGTGCTTAGTTGCAGTGCTTAAGCTGTAATCGTTGCCTTTTATGTGAACAGGTGGAGATATTGTATCCCTCCTACCCAGTCTGGGTTCAGAATTTTTGGTGAGGTCAGAGTTGGGTACCTGCTTGGATGGACAAGTACTGAGTTTTTATTTCTCATGCTTATTATTGGATAGTCTAACAGTTTCTAGAACCAGATTCTGAGTCTCTTTTATAAGAGTTTTTTCCTTGGTGGAGTTATCTTCCTCTTCAACTACGTCTGCCCAGGTTTTACCCGAATCATCCCCTATGTGTGTCAGGTTGTGTGACTTTTTCACCAAGATTTTAGGTTTCTTTTTGGAGTATTTAGGTATGTCCACTGTGTGAGTTTTTTCTTTTTTTTCTCTTTATTTCTTGCCAGTCATTTTCAATTGGCTGATTTACTTGTTTTATAACCACCCTACTATTGGAGATTTTATGTCCAATTATTTTAAAAACTTCACAAAAGGGAGGGGACTGGTTGGGTCTACTGTTAATAGAGTTTCTATTTTCCTTGATGTCATCAAGCGGTGATATTGGTTTTTCAATGCATAAATCTTCTTTTCTGTTGGGTTGGTCTCTCGAAGGACTGACAGGGGGGAGGGGGTAACTAGCATGGGGGTTGAGAGGGGTGGGGTGTCCAGGTTCTGGGGGGGGGGGTCCAGGGGGACCTTTCCAGGGTCTGGGGGGGTATCCAGGTTTTGGGGGGGTGTCCAGGGGGGTGTCTAGGGTCTGGGGGGTATGAATTTCCAGTAGTGTGCCTCCAAGAGGCAATAGTTAGGAAATAAGTATTGAGGATATATAATTACTCACAGGGGAGGCATTACCCTCATAAACAGTTGAGAAGTAATAAATAATATGATTAGTGATAAGTCTGTAGGTCGTCATGGCCCTTAAAATTACATTTATTAACCTATAATTGTATAATTGTGTTGGGTCGATCCATTGGGAAGATAGATGTGTGTTCTAAAGTATTAAGACAAACAAACCCCACTATTATCACCAGTGGGGGAACATTTTTTACTTACTTTTTTATATATTTTTATATATAAGTCATAAATGAAATAAACAATGATCTTATTCTATTAATAACTAAAATATAATTGGGGCTTATCATAATCAAGCATTTTTAATAGAGAGAGAATAAAATTGATCAACGAGCTTGCTTGGGGATTTTAACTCTACTAGTTTAAAATATTATATATTCAAAACATTTTTTTAAATTTACAACCTATTAAAAGGATGGATCACTCTCCCTCACCTGAAGAATAATCACATAGATTAATGATTCTAGTAGTTTTCCACAACTAGAAACACAAAACTTTAATAAATTTTGAGAAATTATGTTGATGGAAATTAATCTCGTAGATGTAATCCAACAACATTGAAATTAATAATTAAAGAGATTATTCCATGATCTATCTCTCCAAGAGATCTTGGAGTTTTTGAAATTGAGTGCTAAAAGTGCAAAAAAAAATAAAATTTAATAATCATACTCTACATCTCTAGTTGAATATGACTCTTTGTTGAAAGAACCAACCACAAAGATAAATAAATTAAACAGTGGAAATTAATTTTCCAAACTCAAGAAATTTAACAAGGACTCATTTTTCTATTTAGAAATTAAAACTGTATGATTACAGAATAAATAAATTGTAAAATAAGGAAGAAGAAATATCCCTATTAATCATGAACTGCATCTCTGTATTGTTGCTCCTAGGTCCTTGTATTATGCTTCTCTTCAGCTCCTTGATCGTGCATGAAATGATAAATATCCTTGCTTCCTTTGGATCTGCTTTACCTCTCAAAAAAGATGGGCATGACTGGCAGGACTGGCAGGGGGAGGGGGAAAAACTAGCAGTGGGGGAGGGTAGTGGTAGGGGTAGGGGGTTAACTGGCAAGGGGGGTGCACGTGGTGGGATGTCCAGGTTCTGGGGGGTGGTCTGTCCGGGGGGATCTATCCAGGGTTTATCTGGGGGGTGTGTCCAGGGGGTATGGGGGGGGTTTCCAGGTTTGGGGGGGCAGGATTGGCAGGGGGAACTGGAAGGGGGAGGGGGGGAATTAGCAGGGGGAGGGGACTGGTAGGGGGACTGGCAGGGGGAGGGGGGTAACTGAAAGAGGGGGTGCAAGGGGTGGGGTGTCCAGGTTCTGGGGGGGGTGTCCAGGGGGATATATCTCGGTTCAGGTGGGGGGTGTCCAGGTTTGGGGGGGGGGGTTCAGGGTCTGTCCAGGAGGGTGGGAGGGGGGTCTATCCAGGGGAGTGGGGGGTCTGGGGGGTGTCCAGGTTCTGGGGGGGGGGTTCAGGGTCAGTCCAGGAGGGTGGGGGGTGGATGTCTAGGGGAGTGGAGGTCTGGGCTGTCCAGTTTCTGAGGGCGTTTCCAAGGTATGGGGGTGTCCTGGGTCTATCTGGGGGTGTCCAAAGTCTATCCGGGGGGTGTACAGGGTCTGTCTGGGGGGTGTCCAGGGTCTGGGGGGTGTCCTGGGTCTATTTGGGGGTGTCCAGGGTCTGTCCGGGGGGTGTCCAGGGTGTGTCTGGGGGTGTCCAGGGTCTGTCCGGGGGGTGTCCAGGGTGTGTCTGGGGGGGGTGTCCATGGTCTGTCTAGGGCGTGTTTGGGGGGGGGATGTCCAGGGTTTGTCCAGGAGGGGGGATGTCCAGGGGGGTTTATATAGGGTGGAGGTGTCCAGTGTCCAGGAGGGAGGGGTTTGTAGGGGGGTGGTCTACTGCGGGGGGGGGGGGTGCAGGGGGTGGGGAGATATTTTTTTATGGTTTTATAGACCCAAATAGAAACAGTTTTTAACCATGGCTATAAGTCTGTTTCCATGGTTACAAACCGTATCTAAAGGTCTAATTCCAGGGTTTCTAACCTTGGAAATAAACTTTATCCCTCCTCTAGTATAGCCATAGTTCTAAACCGTTTCTATAGAGATATTACCACGGTTTGAACCATGGATGTATACCTAGAGCCACGGTTTGAACTGTGGCTGTAGACCTATAGCCACGATTCAGAACCGTGGCTATAAGTCTAGGCCTATAGCCACACCAAACTTAGCCACAGTTTCTCAAACCATGGCTATTACCTGTAGCCACGGTTTTAAACCGTGGCTATAGCCTGAATTAACAGTAGTGAGGAGGGGCGGCATGGTGGTGGGGGGGCTATTTTTTTATGGTTTTCCAGACCCTATAGCCACGGTTTTTAACCGTGGCTATAAGTCTATTGACACGGTTTCCAACCGTGGATATAGGTATAATGCCACAGTTTGTAACCATGGCAATAAATTGTGTCCCTCCTCTAGTATAGCCATGGTTCTAAACCGTGGCTATAGAGATATTATCAGGGTTTGAACCGTGGCTGTATACCTATAGCCACGGTTTGAACCATGGGTTAGGACCTATAGCCATGGTTTGGAACAGTGGGTATAAGTCTAGGCCTATAGCCACACCAAACTTAGCCACGGTTCCTAAAACCATGTCTATTACCTATAGCCATGGTTTGAGGACCTATAGCCACGGTTTGAGGACCTATAGCCACGGGTTTATACCATGGCTATAGCTTGAATTTCTAGTAGTGTAAATTCCCAAAAAACTCTTTTCTAATCTTATTTCTTTTTATCTTTCTTTTTCCTCATTTACACTTGGTGTGTTTCATATCTTGCAGGTATTTAGGTGTATGATCGGATACCTCATACGTTCCAAGAATGCTGAGTCTTAATGGTTTTTCTTAATTGACCCAGAGATCGAACATACACTCTTGAGGAACCAACGAGCACTTATGGCTGAGCATAACCAAAACAATCCAATGGTGCAGAACGAGGATGGAAATCTAGATATTGTCCTAGGAGATGGGCAATAGTTAGGTCCGAATGACAACCAGAACCAGTAAGATTCACTTTCTCTTGGGTATGGACCGTAGCAGCTTCCACAATTACAATCGGAGTGGATTCCATTTTTCAACCAAGGTTAGGGGCTGTACATCGCCCCTTATGAACAACAGTACATGCCAGCTCCACTCCCTCAGTAGCCACCTGCACGCCTTACTCTCATGGAGTACAGCCTGCCATCCATCCACAGAGCTGACACGGGCATCTTTCATCAATCAGTGTAATCCCAACACTTCGATATCAAGTCTGCTATCATGCGACTGATCCAGAACACCGTTCAGTTCGGAAGTCTACCCAGCGAGGATCCCAATGCCCATCTTTACAATTTTCAGGAGATTTGCAACACGTTCCGCTACCACGGAGCATCCACAGATTCCATCTGTCTTCACCTCTTCCCCTTATCTCTAAGGGATAAGGCAAAAGACTGGATCAAAGGTTCACTACTGAACAAATAACCTATACCCACGGTTTTGGGAACCGTGGGACTGAGAGGCATCTATATAGGTCCGCAACCTATACCCACAGTTTTATAAACCGTGGGTAAATCTTTATTTCCATGCTATCAAACCCAAATTTTTCTTCGCCATGCTGTCAAAGCCCTATTACCACGGTTCTAAAACTGTTGGTATAAATTGTACATAAAATCCGACGGCTGGATTAGAACCCGCGATCTCCATCTCAATTTGGAGGAACCCCACCACTCACGCTATGCCACTTTTATTTACTTATATCTATATTTCGATAAAAATAATAATCCATGCCTGTATTAGAAGAAAAGAACCATGCGGGATTCGATCCCACGACCTCATATTCAAAGTCCCGACAACAAACCAACCCATCAAACTTGATTATATAATAATATATCTATATTTAGATTAATATATTAATATTACTCCTGGTTTTAGAAAAAAAAAGTGGTCAAAAGGATTCGATCCCTCAGCCATTCAGTAAAAAAACTAACGCCTCACCAACTCAACTACGGAACTTTTGTTATTCTTTATTCGTATATATCTATATAAATTAATCCAAACCATGGGTATAGGACAAAAAACTACGGGTATTAATATCCTGTAGAATTTTTACCCGGCCATAACCCAGGAATGCTATACCCACGGTTTTACAAAACCATGGGTATAGGTCTTCGAAAAAAATTCCTATGCCCACAATTTTGAAAAAACCATTGGTATAGACCTTAAAAAAATTCTGATTCCCATGGTTTTGCTCAAAACTGTGGGTATAACTATTTTTCCCCCTAGTTTTCCAAAACTGCGGGAATAGGTCTTAATAAAAAACCTATACCCACAGTTTTTCCCAAAACCGTGGGTATAGGTAACCTATACCCACCGTTTTTGAAAACCATTGGTATAGGTGACCGTACTACCCTATACCCATGGTTTTCAAAAACCATGGGTATAGGATACCCCTATACACATGGTTTTCTACAAAACCATGCGTATAGGGCTATTTTCCAGTAGTGGATTTCCACAATGATCTATGCTCACCTAGGGGGAGATCTCCCAGGCGTTCCTGTCTAAATACTTCCCACCCTCGAAGACAGTGTCACTATGGAATGAAATCCACAACTTCCAACAACATGACTCAGAGTCATTATACGAATCATGGGAGAACTTCAAGGAGATATTTCGCAAATTCCCAGACCACAAACTCCCACATTGGATGTATTTCTAAACCTTCTATAGAGGGTTGACAATGAATACAAATTCCATGGTGGACACTGCTGCTGGAGGTACGGTAATGAAGAAATCCCCCGAAGATCTTTTCAAACTATTGGAAGACATGTCTGCCAATAGCTTCCAATGGAATTCTGAGCGGGGCACACATAAACAAGGTATGCATAACATTGATTCTACCACTATTATTGTTGCCCAATTGGATGTCGTTTCCAAAAATATCAACACACTCAATCTAAAGGGAACCTATCAAGTACATGCGACAAATAATCCAGCGTGTAGCGAATGTGGGGATAACCACATCTTGGGAGAATTCATGGGTTCTGCTGGAGGCCCTTAGACGAGCGAGGTGAGTTATGTTGCCCAAAACTGAGGGCCAAACCAGTACCTGCAGTACTAGAACCCGGCATGGCGTGATCAACAGAACACATTCTGGGGCCAACAATAGTAGAATCCTCAACCCCAGTGACCACCCGACTACAACCATCCTCCATATCAGAAAAATTACCCGAGGTAGAAAAAGGACCAACATGGCTCTTTTCATAAGAAAGGGTATCCAAACCCTCACCCACAACAGTCGTGACAACCACTGCCTCCAGCAGCTCAACAACCACCTCAGTAGAAGAAAACCTCATGGTTAGAGGATCTCGTAACCAAATTTATATCTATTGATAAAACTAGATTTCAGAATCTAGAGGATTATATTTGTGGCCTGGAGAACCAAATTGGAAAACCAACTCTCGAGAAGTCAACCCGGTACACTACCGGGTAACACTAAGAAAAACCCATGGGAGGAACCCCATGCCATCATGCTACGAATTGGAAGGGAGCTACCACAGTAGTAACCAACCCAGCCAGGTGCACCCACACCCCTGTTGATAAACACGGTACAGATACATACCCCTCATCATCCAAAATCCCACAGAAGGAGGATTCACAGAAGAATGGAAAGGAGGTCATCAAACACTTTGATCCTACCTTACCCTCCCAAAGAGATTGAATTAGAGAAAGCTGGACCACCAATTCAACAAATTCATGTACGTGTTTAAAAATTTACACATAAATATACCTTTTGCAGAAGCACTGACGCAAATTCCCACTTATTCAAAATTCATGAAGGAAATACTCTCCAATAAAAGAAAAATGGAGGATCTAGGTACCATTTCCCTAACCAAGGAGTTTTCTGCAGTCATCCATCATTTGATTCCTCCCAAACTCCAGGATCCAGGTAGATTCACTATTCCATGTAATCTTGGACCATGCGAGTTTGGGAAGGCCCTCTGTGACTTAGGGGCCAATGTGAACCTCATTCCCCTTGTAGTTTTCAAGAATATAGGGCTCAATGTTATGAAGCCTACCTGAGTAGACCTTCAACTTGCTGACTGATCCTTTAAACATCCAAAGGGACTACTGGAGGACATATTGGTCAAGGTGGGTAGGCTGATCCTCACCGCATATTTCATTATCCTCAACATGGAGGATGACCTAGAGGCACCTCTCATACTAGGAACACCTTTCCTAGCCACTAGGAAGGTATTGATCGACGTACACTAGGGGGAGATGATTTTACAGGTAGGAGATGAAAGAGTCTCCTAAAATGTCCTCAAGGCTGCAAAGCATGCATCATTGTCAGAGCATGAGGACTGTTATGCGATAACCACTGTGGATGATCATTTGAGTGAAAAAAGGATAACCCAGTATGTTCTTTTACTTCAGATAACTTTATTATTCCAGATATTTCGGTTGAAGAAGTGCCAGAGGAATTGAAATTCCTAGAAGGCTAGGGTGGCCACTATTGGAAACATGCAGTTATTCTTGACAGTCTAGAATGAGACAAGGTGAAACCACTTGTGCATTATATTTTAAAGGCGTATGAACTAGAGTTGAATCATCTTCCATATTCTCTAAATTATGGGTATTTGGGAGACCATCAAAATTTTTCTGTCATACTTAATGCAGAACTATCACAGGATCAAGAAGATGCACTTTTGAAGGTTCTGAAACAACGGAAGCATGCTATTGGGTGGATAGTTGCTGATTTTATGGTCATCAGACCTGCCATTTTCACCAACAAAGTGCAACTTGAATAAGGTTCCAAGAAATCTCAGAAACCACAACAACGTCTGCATCCCCCCATGAAGGAAGTTGTAAAAAAAGAGGTGATTAAATTGTTGGATGCATGCACCATCTATCCCATCTCGGATAGTCCATGGGTGAGTCCCTTACAAGTGGTACCCAAAACGGTGGGGGGGTATCATTGTGGTATCAAATGATAAGAATGAGATCATCCCCACTCGCACTGTCACAGGCTAGCGAGTCTGTGTCGATTACAGGAAGTTGAATGATGCCACGAGGAAAGATCATTTCCCCTGCGATTCATGGATCAAATGCTAGAGAGACTATCATGGAAAAAATTCAATTGATTCCTCGATGGATGTTTCGGCTATAACCAGATTTCCATTTCTCCATAGGATCATGAGATAAGAACATTCACTTTCCCCTATGGTACGTTTTCTTACTGAAGGATGTCTTTTGGAATGTGTAACGCCCCCACCAACTTCCAGCGTTGTATGATGGCTATCTTCCTTGACATGGCAGAACAGATCCTGGAGGTATTCATGGATTATTTTCCATTTATAGAAAATCATTCACCACTTTTTTGTGGCACTTGAAACTAGTTTTGAAATGATTTTAGAACACTAACCTAGTTTTGAACTGGGAAAAGTGCCATTTCATGGTGCAAAGTGACATCTTACTTGGCCAAAGAGTCTTAGAAAAGGGGATAGGGGTGGATCTGACGAAGGTAGAAGTAATTTCATGACTACCTATTCCTACTTCCGTTTGAACCATCCATAGCTTCCTAGGGCATGTAGGTTTTTATAGCTGGTTTGTCCGTGACTTCTCAAAAATTGCCCAGCCCCTCACCAATATTATAACCAAGGATGCCATATTTGAGTTCGATGAGACATGCACCATAGCTTTTGGACTCCTGAAAACATATCCTGGTGGAAGCTCCCTGTTAGGGCCAATAGGGGCCTATGTACCCTGAGAGGGGGGGTGAATCAGGGTATGGATATTCTTTTCAAAATACTTCCTGCCCCACTGGATCTTGACCTCTTTGTTACAAGGGTCACTTTGTTTGCTCTTGTGTGTATACTATGCTCAGTTCTTTTCAAGTTTATCTGATGATAATGCTTTGAGTGCAATGCAGAGAAGCGACCAGGCAGACACAGCGATTTTTACTTGGTTCACCACTAAGGGCTACGTCCAAGGAGCATACGCCGACAAGTTGCCGGTTCGTACCAAGATCCACTAACTTCACTAGCTGTGGTTTACAATGTTCGGGCTAGATCACTTCTATGCCCAGGCTCACTGCCTTTACAATGTTTAGGGTCAGCTCACTGCTTTCCCAAGGGTCACTCCCTGTTTCTCTCTCTCTGGCTCACTGCCGGTGGAGAGGATCACCTTCTTCCTCTTCCTAAGCTCACTGCTCTTGGAAGGGAATCCAATCACAGTTTATAGACCTGTAGGTCTCTTCATTTTCATGAAGGAATGCATCTTCCTCTGTATGTAGATGCTCTGATGAAGTCCAACTTTCACCCGCAGATGAATCTCACTTTGCACCGGATGTACCGGGCAACCTCAATTTTTACGCGCAACCCTTACGGTGCCTTGCGCGCAATTTCTATGCTTTGCGCGAAATTCCTTTTTCGCGCAACCTACAAATTTTACGCGCAGCCTGGAAACTGCCTTGCGCGCAATTCACTGCCTTTGCGCGAAATCCACTTTTCGCGCAACCTTCCTTTTACGCGCCAACTCAAACTTTCTGCGCAGCCTTTCCTTTTCGCGCAATCTGACTTTACGCGCAAACTTTAAGTTTACGCGCAACACCCTTTCAAACTTCAATTTCGCGCACCAGAGCTCAGGTATTTTCTATGTCTTGAACTCTACTGAATGGAGGAGGTTCACTTCATATTTATAGGCAAAATCGACCCCGCGCGAAAAACCCTCCTTGAGCGCGTAATCCGCTTTGATCTTCCACACACAAACATTTTCCGCGCACTGCTCCATAATTTCGCGCACCTCATGCCTTTGCCATTTTACGAGCTTCGGACCTCGTAACACCTCTTGCGCGAAATACTTCATCCGCTATTTCGCACGCCACTTCAATTTTCCGCGCACGCCTCCAAAATTTCGCGCGCCTCATGCCTTTACCGATTTTCAAGCTTTCGTCCTTGAAACATCTTTTGCGCGAAATACCATTTCGCGCAACCCGCTGTTTTGCGCGCCACACTTCAAGATTTCGCGCAACCCTCTAGTTTTGCGCGCCACGCTTGATTTTTCCGCACACCTTCTTCATTTCTCTCTCCTCAACCTTTGCCAACAACATATCACTCCATTTTCCATTGGCGATTTTCAGGCCCAAAAATTTGGCAAACACTGGAAAACGGCGCCACCTTGTACTGCTCTTTTGTACCGCCTCCAGATCGTCCTTTCCTTTGTCAAAGTTCTTTGTCAACATGGAATGTCAACAAATTCTCGGGAACTCGACAATTCTCCATGGAAACCTGCTTTGTCAACAAACACAATCAACCCAAAAATGCTGTAATGCTACCTTGAGGGATTTTTGCCCAACAATCTCCCCCTTTGGGTTTGTTGACAACTCTTCACAACTCTGCTCAGAAATATTTTCTGCACTTTGATACCTCACTGAGTCTTCTTCCAGCTGCTACCACTATTCGCCTCTTGCGATTATGATAGCGTTCAAGGATTCACTTAACATGTACTCTAAGCCCACATGAGCAATGCTCGGCGTGAGAAACAAGAGTAGTATGAAAAGTTCATCAATGAATCACTTCATGTCAGACCCTAATTGTCGATTCCACCCTGACACCAATTCTTAAAATAAAACCAGTTGTTGAACCACACTGATACCAATTGGTGAATTCTTAAGTTGATACCGATTGTTGATAGCTGGACACTGTCTCACACCATTCCAACACCACTGATCTGCCTTTATCACGATCCTCAGCTGTCGTGATTTCTATGATTTGATCGATCACTTCTAGCATCGTCAGATTTAAAAACACTCCCCCTTTCTCATTGCTCCCCCTTTCTGGCTGCTCCACCTGTCAGCTTCTCCCCGTATCAATTATGATTTATCAAATCTCCGCACTATTTTCTCCCTTGAACTAACACTTTTCTCCCCCTTTGTCAAGTACTTGTCAAGCACTTTTCTCCCCCTTTGTCAACGAACCCAAAGGTCATGCCTTTGTAGTCTGTAACATAATAGAGAACACATATCAGCGCATTAGGGAAAAACACACCATACCTCGGGGAGAGGGGGGGAGGGTCCCACATCCACTCTATTTCAAGTGTGGGGAATCGACTGAACTCCCAGAGCCAGTCGATGCCTCTCAAAAGCTTCCTTGGGTAAGGCCTTTGTCAGAATGTCTGCAACCTGGAGTTCTGTAGGCACGTACTCCAACTTTACAATTCCCTGCTCAACCTTCTCCTTGATAAAATGATACTTAATCTCAATGTGCTTTGTCCTTGAATGATGGACGGGATTTTTGCTAAGATTTATAGCACTTGAGTTGTCACACTGGATTCCGATCGGAGACTTCACTTCAACTCCCATATCTTCAAGCTGCTGCTTCATCCACAATAACTGTGTGCATGCTTGAGTGGCCGCAATATACTCAGCTTCTGCGGTGCTTAATGAAATGCAATCCTGCTTCTTGCTTAACCAAGCAATACATAGTCCGCCAAGATAAAATGCACCACCTGACGTTGATTTTCTATCATCTGCTGAACCGGCACAATCTGCATCAGTATATCCCAATAACTCTGTCTGAGATTTGTCGTTGTATGTCAAGCCGAAGTCCACCGTGCCCTTGATATAACGAAGTATTCTTTTCACTGCAAGCATGTGACTTTCCTTGGGATTACTCTGATATCTCGCTGCTTGGCATGTGGCAAAAACAATATCAGGCCTTGTTGCGGTTAAGTACAACAGACTTCCAATGATTTGCCTGTATTCTATGATATTAACTGCCCTGCCACTGTCATCTTTTGATGATTTCATCCGGGTAGAAACCAGAGTCTTCATCTCCTTGAAATTTTCCATTCCAAATCATTCCAAAGCATCCTTGGCATATTCGGATTCAGAAATGAATGTTCTATTCCTGCCTTGTGTAACTATGCTTCATCTGATCTTCCAAATATTGTGTCTTCTTCCTTGACCAGCCTCACCATCCTTTGATTACTATTGTTGTTGAAATAAAGATTGTAATCAAATCCCCCACACTGAAAACCAATCTTCTTCAAATACTGATATAGCCTTCAGTACCATTCTCTTGGGGTGTATGCTTTGCACACCAGTCGTGCTTTGTTTCGAATCATTGTGCCATCTTCGTTTATCTTGTCTAAATAGACCCATTTTGTCCTGATGACGTTTTTATCATCTGGCCTCGAAACAATTTCCCAGGTCTGATTCTTCTCAATTCTGACCTATCTCTTCATTCATGGCATGATCCCAGTTTTCATCTTCAGCTGCATCAGCAAAGCATTTTGACTCAACCTGAGATAGTAATGATGTCTGCTGTAGTGATTTCATTCTCTTTGTCTGAACTGGATCTCACTGATCACTGATGATAGTATGCCTGTCAATTTCAGCTCGATTCTTTGTATTTTGTGCAGATAAGGATTTTATATCCTTGTACTCATCATCAGTATCTTATTCTGAGTCACCCTCAGCCACTTCTTCTCCCCCTGTGTTGCTTTCTTCCTCAACACTTTCGTCAGGAAATTGTTCACTGACTCATTTTTCAGTGGCTTCATTTCATTCAGCTACTTTTCACAGCTTCATGGTATCCTGAAAAATAGTCAGCTGATACCACAATGTTAGATCAAAATAAATAAGCATGAAATTCTTGATCACTGCTGCTTCTCTCATAGTATGTCTTCTCTCGCTAGACAACTCTTGAGCTGGGTCATCCAATTATTTCCTTGATGGATCTGGCATCTGATTTTGTTGTTGAATGCTCCCCCTATGTTATGCAACACTTCCTGGGGTTAGGCCCAACAGTTTAGACCCATAACACGTATTTTCCTCCTGCATCATTCGTTCTCATCTTCCAATCAGATTTGAGCCACTAACAAAATCTCTAAGCCTACGGAGTTGAAACTCGGTGTAGGAAACAAGAGATAAAGTTAATAACACAATCACTTCCTATTGTGCTCTGTTGCTCTCCTTCTTCTTCAACTCTAGTATCTGATTTGAATCAATTGAAACTCTAGAGCATATCATTTCTCCACTTCGCATCCTTAGATGCCACTTCCCCTTGGATTGTATCTCCCTAAAACCTGAAACACAAGAATCATCAGTTAATAGCATTTATATACATAGGGAGAGGGGAGTCTTCCAAATTCCTCAAGATGAGGATTGTGGTTGATCCTGATGGGTCAACCATTTGATTCTTTCTTGAAGAGTATCACACTCTTTCCTTGCTTCTTCTAGCTGCCTAGCCAACTTCAACTGTTCTGGCCATATGACTAGGCATTCTTTTCTCACATTCTGAGGTTTAGACCAACTGGTACACATTTTGGTCTTTGATGTTCTACTGAAATTCCATTTCCCTTGATTGTTTCTCGGTGCAGGAATCTCCTTTCTTGTCATCTTCCCCGTCTTCTTTGTCCATTGCAGGGATCTGCCTTTTTCTTCCACTTCTCGTTGCGGGGCGAATTTTGCAATGCATTCTTTGCTTATCTGCCTTTTATCAGATTTATGAGTCGCCACCCTATTTTGCATTGGTGGTGGGTCCTCCATTGAACGTTCATTCTTCTTTATCACAACTGGAGTTGATCTCCCCTTAATCTTCCAGGTTTGTTCACATTCTCTCCTTGAGAGTTGTTGTGAGCACGCTAGAGGAGGTGACTGATACAACTTTCGTTCAGCTCCATGTGATTTCCCTGAGGCTTTAAGCCTATTCTTCTCCTTACCACTTTGTCTCCCAGTACATGCTTCTTTCTTGTACACTTCTTGTGGTGGAGATCTCTTTTCTTGTTCCTTTCCCTTTCCTGCTTTCTTCTTACTGCAATGTCTCGCCATGTGCCCATAGTGAGAACATATAAAACATTTTCCCTCAAAGACATACCTCATTTCATCATCTCTCTGCTGAGATGTTGATGCCCCTTTATTTCTTCTTTTGATATTGGGCTCCTGAGCTTCCTGACACATACTCATTGTGTGTCCCATTCTTCCGCAGTAATAGCATCTAACATATGCTTTCCTCTGAGAGACTCCTCTCTCTGATTTCTCATGATGCTTCTTCTTATTCTCAGATTTAGTAATGTCTCTATTTTCACACCCTGAGATGTATTCCAGAGCCTCTGAACAGAAGCTTGATGTGTGGCCATGAATCCCACAAAAATAGCACATGTCATCACTGCTTTTTGTATCTGTCCTTTTAGGCCTATCTCCAGCACCTATAGGATTTCTTTCCCATCTAGAACTGTTCATAGCTCTCTTTCTATCTTGCACGGGAGGGGATTCATCAAATCCGATACCAGCTTTTCCGAAACTTGCTGGTCTTTGAGCTGAGAAAATATTCTGTTGTTTCTCTTCAGAAATAGCATACCTATTCTTCATTTTATCATCACTTGTCGAAGGATGATCAAATAACAAGTGTAAGGCATCCTTCATTTTTGGCATTCCTTTAGCATTAGATTTTTCCACATCCTTCTTTACTAATTCTAGATCCTCTTCCAACTTTTTAATCTTCGTCTCCCTTGATTCAAGTTGGACATCCAGTTCTTTCTTGAGAAGCTTCCCATTACTCACCTCATCTTCTAGTTCCTGTGTGAGCTTTTCCACCATTGCACTTTTCTTCACTACTTTTAATTTTTCCTCAGAAACAGATTTAGAGACAGATTCATTCTCTTGTTGAAGGCTTCGATTGTTCTGAACTTCTTCAGACAACTGTGCTGCTAGATCATCATTTCTAGCTTTCAGATTCTGTACTTCATCTGACTTTTGATTCTCTTCATAATCATCAGCCTTTTGTTTTCCTTTCATTTTAGCCAGCTTCTGTAATACCTCACCTTGAGAATCATTCTTCTTTGTTAGGTCAGTAACTATATCGATAAGCCTTTGATTTAAGCCTCTTAGCTTGTTGACCTCAGTTTCCAGAGCATTGATCTGTATGCCTTTAGAATTAATTTCTTCAGTGGATTTCTGATCCAATTCTTTAGTCCCATGGACAACTTCCACCTTTTTGTTCAGGCCATCGATCTCTCTTTTCTGTTCTTCAACCTTCAGCTTATACTTACTAACGGATTCTGAGTTCTCTGATGTTGATAAATTAAGATTCTGAATTTCTTCCATCAGCTCAGATTTCTCTTCTTCCTGCTGCTGCATATAGAGTTTGGCATCGCGAACAATTTTGTTAGCTTTCTTGGTTTTGGCCCTCCAAACATCTATCTCTTCCAGAGCAGCCTCCAACTCAGCTCGCATATCAATTCTTCCTTCAATTTCTTCTTCTTCATCGTCAGTGGTTCCAACGTCACTTGGAAAGTCAGGTTCTCCACTCATTCCATCAACATCTTTGAATGAGTAAGTATTTTTGTTGTATGATTTATCCAAATCATTTTTCTGTTCACTACATGATTCTTTCAGTAAGCTATTTGATTCTTTTATTTGAATCACACTTTTTCCAAAAACACTTCCACACTGAGGGATACCACCTGACTTCTGATTCTTCTTTGAAGATTTTCTTTTTCCCATGGTAGACCGAGATAAGCGCAAACAATATCTTCAACAACACAGATCGACTACACAAAGTTGAAGCAAACAAATCTGATAAAAGCAACCAGTCCCTCTGATACCAATTGTTAGGGCCAATAGGGGCCTATGTACCCTGAGAGGGGGGGTGAATCAGGGTATGGATATTCTTTTCAAAATACTTCCTGCCCCACTGGATCTTGACCTCTTTGTTACAAGGGTCACTTTGTTTGCTCTTGTGTGTATACTATGCTCAGTTCTTTTCAAGTTTATCTGATGATAATGCTTTGAGTGCAATGCAGAGAAGCGACCAGGCAGACACAGCGATTTTTACTTGGTTCACCACTAAGGGCTACGTCCAAGGAGCATACGCCGACAAGTTGCCGGTTCGTACCAAGATCCACTAACTTCACTAGCTGTGGTTTACAATGTTCGGGCTAGATCACTTCTATGCCCAGGCTCACTGCCTTTACAATGTTTAGGGTCAGCTCACTGCTTTCCCAAGGGTCACTCCCTGTTTCTCTCTCTCTGGCTCACTGCCGGTGGAGAGGATCACCTTCTTCCTCTTCCTAAGCTCACTGCTCTTGGAAGGGAATCCAATCACAGTTTATAGACCTGTAGGTCTCTTCATTTTCATGAAGGAATGCATCTTCCTCTGTATGTAGATGCTCTGATGAAGTCCAACTTTCACCCGCAGATGAATCTCACTTTGCACCGGATGTACCGGGCAACCTCAATTTTTACGCGCAACCCTTACGGTGCCTTGCGCGCAATTTCTATGCTTTGCGCGAAATTCCTTTTGCGCGCAACCTACAAATTTTACGCGCAGCCTGGAAACTGCCTTGCGCGCAATTCACTGCCTTTGCGCGAAATCCACTTTTCGCGCAACCTTCCTTTTACGCGCCAACTCAAACTTTCTGCGCAGCCTTTCCTTTTCGCGCAATCTGACTTTACGCGCAAACTTTAAGTTTACGCGCAACACCCTTTCAAACTTCAATTTCGCGCACCAGAGCTCAGGTATTTTCTATGTCTTGAACTCTACTGAATGGAGGAGGGTCACTTCATATTTATAGGCAAAATCGACCCCGCGCGAAAAACCCTCCTTGAGCGCGTAATCCGCTTTGATCTTCCACACACAAACATTTTCCGCGCACTGCTCCATAATTTCGCGCACCTCATGCCTTTGCCATTTTACGAGCTTCGGACCTCGTAACACCTCTTGCGCGAAATACTTCATCCGCTATTTCGCGCGCCACTTCAATTTTCCGCGCACGCCTCCAAAATTTCGCGCGCCTCATGCCTTTACCGATTTTCAAGCTTTCGTCCTTGAAACATCTTTTGCGCGAAATACCATTTCGCGCAACCCGCTGTTTTGCGCGCCACACTTCAAGATTTCGCGCAACCCTCTAGTTTTGCGCGCCACGCTTGATTTTTCCGCACACCTTCTTCATTTCTCTCTCCTCAACCTTTGCCAACAACATATCACTCCATTTTCCATTGGCGATTTTCAGGCCCAAAAATTTGGCAAACACTGGAAAACGGCGCCACCTTGTACTGCTCTTTTGTACCGCCTCCAGATCGTCCTTTCCTTTGTCAAAGTTCTTTGTCAACATGGAATGTCAACAAATTCTCGGGAACTCGACAATTCTCCATGGAAACCTGCTTTGTCAACAAACACAATCAACCCAAAAATGCTGTAATGCTACCTTGAGGGATTTTTGCCCAACACTCCCCTGATGATTTCTCCCAACTGGGAAGAACAATTTGAAGTGATGTATGATGCTAGTGACTACATATTAGGAGCAGTCTTGGGACAGTGGCTTGACTGAATTTTCCGACCTATATATTATGCCAGCTGGATGCTCAACGAGGCAGATATCAACTACCCCACCACATAAAAATATATTCTTGCAGTGGTTTTCACATTTGACAGGTTCCGTTCTTACTTAGTGTTGTCTAAAGTTATTGTTTATACTAAACATGTATCACTAAAGTACCTACTGAACAAGAAATATGTGAATCCCTGATTGATCTGTTGGGTACTCCTCTTACAAAAATTTGATCTGGAGATTTGAGATAAGAAAGGGAGTGAGAACGTTGTTACTGACCATCTCTCCCACTTAGAGCTGCCTCATTTAGAGAATGAGGAAGATCGGGAGATCAGGGAGGATTTCCCTGATGAGCACCTATTTTCATTCAATGAAACACCTAGACCATGGTATGCTGATATTGCTGATTTTTTGGTTACAGGTGTCGTTCACCCCGACCTCTCCTTCCAACAAAGGAAGAGATTTTTCTCTGATGTGAAGTGGTACTTATGGGAATATCCTATGCTATTATGATCCTCTGGAGATTGGGTGATCCGCCATTGCATCTTGGAGAAGGAATTTCATGGCTTCCTGGAGTTCTATCATGCCTCACCAGATAGAGGAAATCATGGACCTGACCGTACGATAGCACAGATCCTGAAGTTTGGTTTTTTTTTGGCCCACCAAACATAGAGATGCCCGAGCCTTTGTCTGTAGTTGCGATTGCTGCCAGCGAACAGGTAATGTGGGGTGTAGAGATGATATGAACCAGCACCCCATCCTGGAGGACGAGATCTTCAATGTCTGGGGTATAGATTTCATGGGTCCCTTTCCCCCCATCTTTCAGAAACACTATATCCTGGTCTGCATTGACTATGTATTCAAGTGGGTGGAAGCCACTACTACAACAACTGAAACTTCTAAGGTAGTCATGATCTTTTTAAAGAAACATATTTTTAGCAAGTTTGGAGTTCCACGAGTACTGATCAACGATAGAGGGACCCAATTCGACACCACATTGATGAGAGGAATACTATCGAAGTAAGGAGTAAAGAATTAGATGGGGACACTATATAAACCCCAGTTCAGTGGACAATTTGGAGTACTTTAACCATGAGTTCAGGTAGATCCTAGAGAAAATAGTGAACACTTCATGGAAAGACTATTCTAATAAGTTAGATGATGCTTTGTGGGAATATCAGACTGCTTCCAAAACATCATTGGGAATGTCCCCATTCCACTGCATCTATGGTAAGCCATGCCATCTGTCAGTAGAGTTGGAACAGAAAGCCTACTGGGCCGTCAAGGCCCTGAATTTTGATCTAAAGGCAGTAGAAGAGAAGAGAAAGTTACAACTGTCAGAACTTGATGAAATCACATTATAGGAATATGATAATGCCAAGATGTTTAAGGAGAGGAAAAGAGAAATTCACAACCGGATGATTTCACATAAATATTTCCTACCTGGTGATCAGGTAATTCTCTTTAACTCTTGTCTTTGATTATTCCCAGGGAAGTTAAAGTCACGATGGTGAGGACCATTCCATGTTATATGCATATTCCATCATGGAGTGGTGGAAATTTCTGGAGAGGATGGTCAACCATTAAAGGTGAATGGACATCGGTTTAAGGATTACCATCACATTGACGACACGGTGGAAACGTTGTCCACCATACAGCTTAGGTAAGATGATGTAAGTAGGTCAATCCAACGACCGAAAACAAAGGCGCTTCCTGGGAGGCAACCCAGCGGATACACGCCATGTACCAGCTATATACACGGCGTGTACATTTTCTTTGTCATTTATTTTCTAACTATTATAAATATATATTTTAGCTCAGAAATAAACAGGGATGATTCCAGTGCTGATGGTAAGGTCACTGAAGTTTATCCGAGCCATCACCAGTTCAAATCCTCCCGACCTACCTTCGGCACGAGGTTCCTTCTTTTTCTATTCATATTTTCTTACACAGAATGTGTTGTATTTTTCATATATATATTTTCTTATAATAAAACCCATGGTGGGGATAGATCGGTTGGCCAAGATCATTACCCAGCTCCAAAAGACCCGGGTTTGAATCCTAACAACCGCCCCATTTCCATCATTCATCCTTTTAATAAAACCACACGGCGTGTCTTTTGATATACGTCGTGTGTGAAATGTTTTCCTTCTAAAACTAAAAAGATTTTTCGCATAAATTAATTAATGTGAGTGAAGTAGGAAGATTGGAAAAGTCTCGGCCCTTGATCCAAAATACCCGGGTTCGAACTCAGCTAATCTCCTTGCTTCATCCCTTTTTGTACAGTTAAAAACCACACACCGTTCATTTACTTTCTTCCATTATATTATAGGTCATATACATTAAATATATATAAATAATAAATAGGAGTATCAGTACAACCTTTTCTCCAGTGATTGAGGGATACCATTCAGAACGGCCGATCGCCGGTTCAAACCTCGCCCCAAGCATCAGACCAAAGGTTGTACTTTTCTTTTTCCAATTTTAAAACACACGACGTGGATTTCTCGATACATTACATGTATAGTTTTATTTTTAAATTTTGTATATACATACATACATACATACATATATATATTTACTATTTTAATTATTAATATTAATTATTATATAGTTTACTATAATAATTATGTATTTATATATATTTATTTCTAAAAAAAATGGATATAGGGTGTGTAGTATATTGTACACGCCATGTACCATGACTATAAAAGCCACAGACCACCCGGATTTAGGCCGTGTCGCGTGGCCCCCTCCTCTCTCCCTATTTCTTCCCCCGTACGAGACCCGACCTCCTCACTCCCAAATCCGCTCATTTAGGGCATTTTTGCTTCTTATTTTTCCTGTATTGTGATCCTTGGTCTAGGTACGCCCTTCTACGCCCTCTATTTCAAGTTATTACGAGCGTTTAGGGTGATTTGTAGATTGGCCAAATGTTTGGATTCTGTGGTACACATGCACGTTTTGAAGAACAGACGCCATGTACATTTGTATACAGCCACAGACCGAATGCTTCACGATTTGAAAATACACAGTGTGTATGTTCAGTACACACCGTGTACCATTCCCCATTGCACCCAGGTATTTTTTTTCACACGACCTTACACACCGTGTTCATATACACGACGTGTGTGTTCGGTACATGCCGTGTATACCATTTCTTCTTGCCATCCCATGTCTAACCATCCACATGACCATGTTACTTCTTCTCTTGCACATGCCATGTTGGACTTGTACACGGTGTGTCCTGTATTGTTAGAACTACTTAACTGGTGGCTGTGTCCTTGACAATACATAATAAGGACCACTTTACATGCAAATGACGTGTATGTTCGGTACACACCGTGTAACCTTTCCTAGTTTATTCTTTTCTCACTCGGTGTGTCTATCCAGAGAACACAGGAAGCTAACCCGCTTTCATTCCACACCGTGTACTTTTTATTTTTCCATTCTCACACTTTCTTCTTTTTCTTTTGTTTGGTTTTTCTATTATCTTTCATAATCTGTCAGACAGAGATCCTTCCCATGGGAAGTGGTCCGCCTCCGCCACTGAGGGCGAGAGGCCCATTTATCATCGCATATGACTCCGGCCAACGACACTACCATAACCGGACTCTCTGGTGTACCAGCTCCCTCTGTTTTAGCTCACTACCTCCGCCGAGGCTGCCACTAGTAGCACCGCACCTCCACCATCTTGCACCGAGCCTCCGAGCACCATCATTCCTTCCCCACCAGCTTCCACTCCACCTGAGCTCTCCTCATCCGTAGCTGGTCCCTCATCGACCACCCCATCCAGCGAGCCTCTGTCTACTCCAGCCAATCCACCCCCAGAGCCAGGTCCTACTGTTGCACCTCCACCTAGGCTGGGACCTACAGGTGTTCCCTACCCATGAATGGTGTTCCCAGTCACTGATTTGGCACATGACAGAGTCTGGCGCTTCTCTCACTGCCTGATTCAATTGAGCATCCGCTATCTGGATAGTAGTGTCTCTCAACAGCTAGGTATCTGGGGCGAGTTGGAGGATCTTATCGGGCACACTCCCTTACTCTGGATCTTCCAGGTCAACACTCCTATTTTTCAGGATTTATTTTTGGAGTTTTCTACGTTATTCGAGTTTGAAAGGGTCGAGTACTAGGAGATGCCCGGTGATGCAGTACCAATGGTTTGGTTCTGGCTTGGCGGCTGTCACTTTTCCATTACCATGACCGAGTTCAGCCAAGGGTGAAGTTTCTATCCCCATCCTTTCACCCCACCCCCTATCTCCTCTAGGACCTGACCCAAGCACTCTGACCTCATTACCATGTGGCAGGAGATTGTCGGGCCTGACCACCACTATACCCCTACCTCCCAGAAGAGTACCCTTATAGTTGACCATATCCTTCGCTTCACCCACTACTACTTCAACACCATTATTTTTCCCTGCCAAGAGGATATGGGGGTCGTGACTAGTTGTGACATGGAGCTCCTTACCTGTGTCATCTGGTAGGACTACCCAGACCTCCCTTACCTTGTCACCTCCTATTTCCATTCCATGTTTATCGACTATTAGGGAAACCTGAATGGTGGGTTTTAAACCACTTGCCTTTCCCACCACCTTGGGGTTTTTGAGCCTTAACTACCCCATGACCTGATAGGTTCCCCCAACAGATGAACTATCTCATGCTTATTCAAATGGGATTGGTCCAGAAGTAAGGGGGTGACTACGTCCTTGCCCAGATGCCACCACGACCTCCTACTGACCCTCCTACCCTCGATGATGCACCTGATCCTCCTTACCCCCCTTCTAGCTTCTCCACCCCACCCCTTATTCTGACTCCCCTTCTTCTAGCCTACCTTCTTTTATTCCCTCTACTACACCACCTACCACCGCAACCTCGGTCAATGTCACCTATTCCCTTCGACTAGCTATGATGGAGAAGCAATTGGTCTGTCTCGATCGACGTTAGGACTAACTAGAGGAGATGTTGGGGCTTCCTCTTCAGTATCATGGTATTCCACTTCCCCCACTACCTGCCTCTGCCTCTTCTCCTGGCCCTTCCTCCACAGCTCCACTTCCCTTTACCGCACTGGCCACTAATTCAGTTCTCCTCTCCACTATGGGCCCAACTGCTGCTACCACTACTGCTTCTAGTCTAGGGAGTGATGTTGAGCTTCCTATTTTGAGTCCAGCTCATACGGCTCCTACTTCTATGACTTCTCTTCTGAGTGCAGATTCCGAACCTCCAATTTCCACAGCTCCCGAGCCTTCTCTACCAGCTGATTCTGTACCAGATGATGTCTCTTCTGAGGCAACCCCCTGACTAGTTTTTGGAAACATGTTTTTCATTTTATATATATTTTTGTGATATCTTGGGCTTGTGTGTGTTCTATATGATTGTTGTGTTCTCTCTCCAAGACCATCATATGTACTATGGCATGATATGGACTATACTTCCTCATCCCTCCTTATCTTTCTTCTCCTAGATATGAGGGAAGTATTTTTTTCACTTTTTTATATTATATTATTTTTATTTCATGATTTCCTTCATTCCATACTTCCCCTCGTTCTGGTACACTATTGTTGGGAAAAACTCCCTCAAGGTATCACTGTAGTATTTTTGGGTTGATTGTGTTTGTTGAAAAAGCAGGTTTCCATGAAAAATTGTCGAGTTCTAGAGAATTTGTTGACAATCCATGTTGACAACGAACGATGAAAAAGGAACAGACAATCTGGAGGTAGTAAAAAAGAGCAGTACAAGGTGGCGCCGTTTTCCAGTGTTTGCCAAATTTTTGGGGTCCAAAATTTGGAGTTTGGTGAGCATCGTGAAATGTGGATATCCTGGAATATCTCATCAAAATATGGAAAAGGGATGAGTTTCACGAAGATAGGCTTTATTGATTGTATTTTGCGAAGACCAGGAAAATGATGGCGGTGATTCTTTGCGATTATGTCAAGCATCACAAACGGAAGAGGTTGAAGCACATTGTAGAGGTGAAGGGATTTGCGAGGGAGCTTCATGGAGAAGGTGTGAAGGGATTAACGGTGACTCTCTACAATTATTTCAAGCTTTGTGATTTGAAAATTGTCATAGTGATTCATGATTTTGATAGAATTCTAGCGTAAACTTCAGAGCTTCACGATTTGTGATGATGTGGTGTTGACTTTGTGCGGATGGTTCGAGGGTCGGTGGAATTACCTAAAAATATACCTCGACCCCCTCAAGAGAAGAAGAAATAATTTTCAGAGAAAATTATTTTCTCTCAGTTCACGAAGGTAGTTCGCGAAGGTAGTGTGCTTCGTGAAAGAAGAGATTCGCGGCAGATATTCTAGCTGTGCGAAAGTTGTGTGCTCCACTTTGGCTCAGTGAGCGTTGTGAGGGAAGTCACTTTGAGACGACTTGAGCTCCGCGACAGCCTAATCATTGTGAAGGCTTGAGCTTTGTGATGGTCTGAGCTCCGCGAAATTGTGAGCTTCACGAAAAGGAAGGGGCTTCGCGAAGGCTTGTTTGAGCTTTTTGAAATTGGGAGCCTCACGAAGTAGGGTGCTTTGTGAAGGTATTTCCAAATGAATTGCCCAGTTTTTAAGAGGAAAAGGGGTATTCATCAGTGGATGAAATCTGGACTTCAATCGAGCATCTACATACAGTGGGGGATGCATTCATTAGTGATAATGAAGAGACCTACAAGTCTATAAATTGTGAGTGAATCCCTTCAAAGTGTAGTAAGGAAAGGAAGTGGAAGAAGGTAATACTTTCTACCGGTAGTGAGCCAGTGAAAGAGAAATAGGGAGTGACCCTTGGGAAAGTAGTGAGCTGACCCTAAACTTTGTAAAGGCAGTGAGCTTGGGAATAGAAGTGATCTATCCCTAACATTATTTTCAGTGAACCTTAGTGGATTTGGTACAGTGGCACATCGTCGTTGTATGCTCCTTGGACGTAACCCAGTGAGGGTGAACCAAGTACAAATCTTTGTGTCTGCCTGCTTGTTTCCCTATATTTCATTCAAATCATCATCATCAGATAAAGAAGAAAAGAAGTGGTCATAATAAACACAGAAGTGCAAATAAAGTGACCCTTGTAATAAAGAGGTCAAGATCCAATGGGGCATGAAGAATTTAGAAAAGAATATCCATACACTGATTCACCCCCCTCTCAGGGTATACATGACCCTATTGTTCCTAACAACTATTGTGTCCCCACGTTCCCTTGTTCATATTTTTGGGCATTTGGTGGACCATGTGAGGTATTAAGTATGGGGGAGAAGCTCTCGACCACCTTAGTCTTTTCCCTTATCATCATTCTTGGAGATATCATTTCTAGAAGATATATTTTAAAATGTGAAGGCATTTTGGTTAACCATATTTTTAAATAATAATGGTAAAAGTGGAATTTTTTTAAAAAAGTTTCATACTTATTTTGGTTATTATGTATTTGAAAATTGATTGCGGATATCGTTTAAATTGAAACTTGTAATCCTTGGATAATTACATCGATTAAGACTAATCAATTATTTCCAGGTCATGACCGAATTGTCACTTTATTTGTTTTCCCACTCCTGAGAGGTATTATAAACCCTTCATCATATTCTTCATAATACCCTATTTCTTGAGAGATTCTTAGGGTACACATAACTACCATAATTTACAAGTTTTCTTTTTGAAACATGTGGAATTTTTGAATTACATTAAAATGATTGAGGCATGAGATTATTTAAACCCATTAATCTTGAGACCTACCCTACGTATTATATTCTTGAATCCCCTAGAAACCATGAATAGCCTTTATAGGAAGCTATATTACAAGCCTATTTACCTTCCTACCATAATTCTTTTATGATTTTTCATGATTATTCATTTGAGCTCAAAAGAAGGGATTGGAAACACATGGCATACTTTCGTGAATTGTTAAGAAATTATGTATAGGGGAGAGCCTCTTGATCATTTGGGGAAAAAAGGATTCCAAACCACTATTTGTGGAAATTATGAAAGGTTACCTTTGTTTAAAAAAATTATACAGACAAAGGGACCTTATACTCACTTGTTGGTTTGTGAATCCTACCTACCCAACTAAAGGAGATGGTGGTGATGAGATTATTTGATAAAGCTTGTGGAGGAATATTTTACAATGAGCTTAACTTTGAATATCAAGCACTATTATTTAATGAATTTATCCAGCTTTTTCAAGACTCATAGTTATTTTTCACATCTTTACCTACCAACCATTAGCCACAGAAACATCTGATCCTTATTGAAAATCCCTCATGTTTTTTGTAAATAAATTTTATGAAGTAGAGAACTAGATTTATTGAAAACCTATGGATAGAGTGTATATATCATTGACTGAGAAAAACTTTTATTTAAAATTTCTTGAGTGTTGAGAATATTACTGGTGAGGTAGATCATCAAGTGGCTTGTTTATTTTTGAAAGGATGAAACATTTGTTTAAAATAGGATGAAAAAATGTAATTGAATTATATATGAGGCACGATTAGAATATCTCCTGAATTGAAACTGTTTTGTAACTTTTTAGAATTTTCTCCTGTGACTTATTATTTACATTTATGATTGATTAAATTCATTTCTTTTAAAATATACACTATTTTAATTAGATGTTGAGATTTACTTAAAGGATAGAAAATGACTAAGTATGGGGGAGTTTGATATGCTCAATTTTTGTATACATTTTCACATACTTTATTGGAAATAAGAACAAGTTTTCAGTAATTACCTACTACTTAGTGGTAAAATACTTTAATTTTTGTGATATTGTTCATTTTCAGAATATTTTTGGCCAAATACACAAAACGGAGGAGAACTGAACAAAATTTGCAAACTACACAGCGTGTACTTATTTACACGAGGTGTACATCCAGAATCCGACATGGATAGTCCAGGACAAGTACATGCCCAAGTAATCAGAATCTGGTACATGATGTGTCCACACTTTACAAACTGTGTACACCCTTCTAAAAACTGTTGGCGGATGAGAAGAAGTCTACACACCCATGTGGACGGATGAAGGGAACATGCCGTATTTAACTTATACACGCAGTGTAGACCTTTCTAGAAGTGGTTGGTGGCTGAAAAATGAGACTATATTCCATGTATGGCATCGCTACATGCCATGTATAGCTACCTACCAGGTGACGCCGTGTTCTAAGTCAATGATGGTGTATTAGGCCACCTATCGGTAGGGAAAACAAAGGCAAAAATGAATTGACAAATGTACACGCCATGTACTTTTTCCACATTCCATGTAGTTATATTTTCTACAAACGGAGGCCTTGGCCTCCGGTTTATGTGTGTGGTATGTGGAGAGAAAGTGTGGAGAAAAGGTTGAAGGTATGAAGGAAAGAAGCTCTGCCGCCATACTACCGCTATTCTACCGTCTACCAAAGAATAATTCCCTCCTCGAAGATCCAAGAAAGATCACATTAGGTATCAAGAGCTTTTTGTTTATTATTTTATATATGTGTAACTAAATACCAAGTATGTTGGGGTTGTGGAAGATGATTAGTTGTAATTTAAACTTGTTATTATGAATGTGTTTGTTCCTTTTAACCTCTTCTTATTCTTCTTAAATCACATTTTATTATCACTAAAAATTCTAAACCAGACCAAGGGTATAATTTTCAGGGATTCAAAAGAAGAATAACGATGAATAATTTCACGACCATTGGAAGTACTCATCAACTCAAAATGGACTAATCCAAATAAATAACTATGAAACAATGACTACTGGACCAAGGAGTTAGTTTCTTTGGCTATAAATACAAGTTTACCAGACCAAGGAAATTTTATTACAAATTGAAACCTATATTATTGGGATATTATAAACAACACAACCTCATAATCAATTTGATTTAATAATCAACTTCTCATAAATCCATAACCCCAACACATTTCTCTCTTTATTTGCATCAAAACCAATTTTCCCGTATTTTCTTCTATTCATTAAGTAATTTATTTAAGAAACTTAAAACCAATTTTTCATTTTGTCCACCACATCAATAATTGACTTTAAATTCAACAAACTTCATTAAAACAAAAATACAAAATAAGTTAAACAAGAAAAAAATAACTTATTTTTTCCCATGGATCGACCCCTTACTGGTGCTATACTTGTTAGGGTTAAAATAATTTGAGACACCGATAATATACCTTCGGTGAAACGACTCTCCATCTATAGTCATGAAGAAGGCATAGACTGTGAGGAAACCTTTTCACCAGTATCATGACTTGAATCCATTAGAATTTTTCTAGCTTATGCAGCACATATGAATTTCAGAAGCTATCAAATAGTTGTAAGAAGTTCATTCCTAAATGGGTATATAGTTGAGGTTTTCTTTGTTTAACAACACTTGGTTTTAAAAATCTTTATTTTCCAAATCATTTTTTAAAGTTAAAAAAAAGTATGGTTTAAAATAATCTCAAAGAGCTTGGTATGATAGGTTCAACACATTTCCTATTTCTAAAGGGTTTTATACAGGAATAACTGGTCCTATCCTTTTTAAAAAAAGATTTTATAAAATGTTTTATTTTTTCAAATATATTTTGATGATATTATTTTTGGATGTGCAAAAAATTATTTCTGTCTTGACTTCAAAAATGATGAAAAATGAGTTTGGGATGAGTTTAATGGGTGAACTCGAATTATATATTTGATTTCAAATTTTTTAAAAAAAGGAAGGTATTATTTTAAATAAAATTAAATATATTATACATATTTTTTTCGCATGGATAGAAATTAAACTAGTGATACCTCTATAAGTACCACCTATAAATTGGATATTGATGTAAATGGAAAATCAGTGGATTAAACCAATTAATGAGGTAATATTGGAAATCTTCTCTACTTGACTACTAACCGACCTCATATTATGTTTAGTGTGTGTATGTTTGGTAATTTTAAAGAAAATACTTAAGAGTCACCCCTTCTTGCGGTAAAAATAATTTTCAAATACCTCAAATATACTACCAACTTAGGACTCTTCTATCCTGGAGGACAATCATTTGACATAGTCAATTACTATGATGCTAATTTTGGTGGTTTCAAGTTATAAAGTAAAAGAACCTATCAAACAAGTCACTTTTTGGGAAAGTATCTATTTTTAGGGTGTAGTAAGAAATATTTTTTTTCATTATATACCGTTGAAGATGAATACATAGTTGCTGGTAGTTGTTTTTCTCAAATTTTGTGGATGAAACACATATTACTAGAGGATGTGTATCAATTTAGGCATGTATCTATAAACTCTGACCATAGAAGTTCTATTAACATTTCTAAGAATCTAGTTTCTCATTAAAGAACAATTCATATTAATGTAAGACATCGGTTTTTGAAGGATCATTATCAAAAAGGTGATATAACGCTTCAATTTATTTCCACTAAACACCAACTTTCTGATGTTTTTACTAATCTATTAAATTTTAAGAGAATGAGTTACATCAGACATGAGTTAGGGATGATCAATTTTGAGTGAAAAAACATGAATAACCATTGATGAATCACCATTAGGACTCACTATTGAAGACTAACCATTATGACTAACTATTGATGACTCACCATTGGGAATAACTATTGATGACTCTCCGTTGGGACTCAATATTGATGTCTCAGCCTTGGGACTCATTGTTCATGACTCACCATTGGGACTATCTATTGATGACTCACCATTGGGACTCACCATTAATGACACGCCATTGGGACTCACCGATGATGACTCCCTCATAAGACTCATTATTGTGTGTTACAGTTCATTACTTTGTTTTTTTAAGCTAGGATATAAAATCATTGTTTTATTTTTTTCTCGTTATTTTATTCTACATCATCAATTTATTGAAATCCCTAAATACTAAAAATCGAATAGATATAAATCATTTCTCACTATCTCACATGATCTCTTTTACAAAACCAAAACCTATCTCTAATGAACCTCTACAAAATTATTTCTTCGAACCAAACCCTCCGAATCTTTCAAATGGCTCATGAATAGCATCTGACTGAGAAGTATCCAGAAAAGGCTTATCCTTCAAAGAATAAAAAAGGTGAATTGAGTGATCCTGTTATGAACCAAATTTGGTCTCCAACAAAACCAGCACCAAACCCAACCCATGATAAGGCCCAAAGGGAATTCTTGATCCCCATGGGCTCAAACAAGTTCCCATGTATCATAAAATGAATTTTGGGAACGATTTACCCGATTTTATAAACACTAAACAACAAACGAACTCAATAAAACAAATCTGGATTTTTCAAAACAAACAATATTTTACAAAAATTCAGAACTGAATTAAATATTTTAAAAAAACTCAACAAGAATATAAAAAAGGTACAAAATGAAAAGGAAACGGCTCAAGAACCCTCATGGAAAGAGGAACCACCCTCAAGCCATCTCCACAAGACTTCACCACCACAGACTTTTTAGAAACCCGAACCACTAGAACTAAAAAATATACCCAACTTGCGAAAAAAAACCAAGTCTACTTACACCCAAGGGTGTAAGTAAGGTGTGATCTAGTGCCCAGTAGGATACCACCACTAAGAGATTCCATGCGATAAAGATTCAAATATGAAAAGCATGTAAGTTTTCAAAAACATGTAATTTCTAGTTACAATTTATAAAAGATGAAACTTAAAAAAAATCAGTTTTCATGTGGGATAATTTAAAGAAACAACAATTATAAAATAAATTCCAAAGCTACAGAATTTTCCAGCCAAATATATTGTATGTCGATGGTAAGTATAAAGAATCTAATGAGCTCAAACAATAGAATATAACCCCTAGGCACTAGCTTGTTGTGGGTCCCAGGTACCTCGTATCTCGGTGGGAGTAACCATCACAAATATCCATTCTCGTGCACGAGCCACTAGTAGGGAACATAACCATAACCTAGTGGTCCCCAATCACCATCATTATAGTTTATTTAGAGTTGTAAGCATCAATCTTGCTAAGTGAAACTGAGGCCAAACCCCACAGATTCACTAGAATACTAGTACACGTCCACCCACCTAGATACCCGAGTTTTACCTTTGTGATCAAACAAGTTCAAAATGTAAAGAAATATATTTTTCACAAGTAAATATCATTTAATCATCAACAATTAACCAAACAGACCACACATATACCACACAAGTCACAAAAGACCACTTTTCATTCAAATTGATTTGAAATCAGACTCACACCAAAATAGCCTAGAACACTTTTCAAATTTCTTTAACACTTCAAAAAATACAGTAAAGAATTTTATAAAACCATTCCAATATATTACAACTCACATAACAGCCCACTCACATGTTACATAATACCCTTTTTCATAATCAAAATCCATTTTTTCACACCAAACACACAAAAAACATCCCACATCACTTTCACAACTCTTACTTACTTGAGAAAATACTTCAATCATTTTTGTAAAACATTTCCAAGATGAAACACATCACAAAATAGACCCTCTCATTTTTAAAATGTAAAATTTCAGAATATACACACTCCAAGATATTTTCCAATATGTTTTCACCACTTACATAAATCATTAAATCATTCAAATATTTCATAAAACAATTCCAAAAATTATACCCAATCTTTGGTCATAAAACCCATTTCAAAACAATATTTCAATGAAAAAACCACACCAAAACACTACCAAAGTATAATTGGAAGCCCTAGAGACATTTATAAAACCACTTTCAAGTTTTATAAAATAACCTTGGATAATACCACGAAAGATACAAATGAAAACACCTATTTTCATAAAATGCTCTCAAGAGGTATAACAAAGTTTTACACAACAAACCTATTCCAAAAACCCCTTAAAAGGACCACTTGAAACTAAGCCATTAACGAAACATAATTTTCGTCCCCTTTAAACAACTAATAAATCAATTTCAGATTTTATAAAACTGCCACATAATATACCACATGTGTTATATTCAAAAAGTTCACAACATCAATAAAAATGAAATTATAAAATTAAATGCTTAACCAAATCCCTCAAAAATAGTTTTCGTACCACACACAGCATATGGGGAACATGGAAAATCAGTGAAAAAGGAAAACTAACTCATCAAGGAATGGTTAACCATGGAATCACCTACCAAAAGTGTCGAATCCCTAAAAACATGGTGCAAAACATCAACCACACCACCGCCGCACCACAAGGAAGATAAATCCAACCCTAGACCACAATATTTGACCAAAAGTACACCAAATAAAACCCTACGTTTTAACCATAACTTCTGGACATTTCAAAAAATAATAAAAGAGAGAGGAAACCCTATGGGAAAAGGAAAAAACCAAGAAGGAATCACTTACCTTGAAAAATATTGAAGAAAGCACCCCAAATACACCAGTATATTAATTTTCAAACAACTGAACATTAAAGGGAGATAATAAAAAGGTTTAATAGATAATTTTGGAGAAATAATAGGGTAAAAAGAGTGATAAATGAAGGAGTTATGAAATAATCAATTCTCCTCTTCAAATCTGGGTGATTTGAGAAATTCAGAGACTTTTCATCAAAATTCACAATGCAACCAAACTCCCAAGAGGGGAGGAGAACATGGGGGAGAAACTTGGGTATGTGGGCTCAAGGGAGAGTTAGAATCACCGATAAAACGTAAATATTTAAGGAGATATTAGATAATAAAAAATATTTTTAATATATGAAATGGGATTTCAGATAGGCCCGATCTCTTAAATAAAAACTCATATGTACCCTGATTATGGATTCTTAAAATGCCCAAATTAATATGGTGGTGTTAATATGTCAGGGTATGAAAAGTAGGAATTATAATGGAGTAAATTTTTTGAAAAATGGAGAAGTTATAAATGAATCAAAATTTATTTTTAAATCTGGAATTGATCTCAGGGTTAGGCCCAATTCATGAAAACTCACCCATTCCTCCATAAAAGCTTGGGGAACCCCCCAAACAAATCATGAATGGGAATTAAATGAAATTTAACTTTAAAATAAGTCATTTATGTGAAAATTATACCCACCATTAAAAATTTCCATCCCTGTAAAATCACAAGAAGTCCATATACAAAAACCAAATCCAATCGATAAACCAAGATGTACTTCTTTGCCAAGCTATGCCCCCAAGGTCCAAAACTCCTCTAGTGATCAATTAAGGAAGGATTAATCTCACAAACCAAACCTAAACCACTTTTATGAAATGATCAATCACATTCATACTTTATCCCAAAAGAAAACTCCTCAAAATCTATCTGAACAAGACTCTAGAAATTCACCTAAATGAACAATAACTTCGAAAAAGGTTACACTTACTTTAATTTAACTAAACCATTGGGCACTCTCCAATCTCAACATTTACTCAAGGAAGATGTTGGTACCTAGATATTTTCAAACGAGACTACCTACCGCCAAGACAAGACCATTGATAAATCTGTGCTATTGGTACGTGGGGACACAAATAGACACCCCCCCATAAGAGAAAACCTATATTTTTCTGAGACAAAACCAAGACACTAATAGGGGGAGGCCTGAACTGACTCCCTAGTACAAAGGGTAGAATTCCATTCAATGTTTACAAAGGAACATACATGAAAATCATAGTGGGTCTCCCCACCATAAGAACCAACCACCTTAACCGACCAGCATGGGTCGACACAGAAAGGCCCAAAAAAATATAAAGATTTGGGAAGGGTGCAGGGTTAGTCTGCACGGTTTGGGAAACCGTGCACTAACTGTACAGATTATTCTTTCTGAATTAATTCCTGGAACACGGACACTACTAATCATGCACAAACTGTTTCCTCAGCATGTCTATCCAAATTTCCAACCATTCTCTAATGACTCAATGGAAACCAAAGGGGAGGGAATTTCATTAGGTGATAACATGGGTACAATTCCTTCCACCTATTTCCACCAAACGTGAAAAACAGAAGAAAGATGGTGATACCATAGGTTTAAACTCTTCTTATCTTTCATATTGAGGATAAGAATTTGTAAAAGGGTTTAAATGACCCTAGGATTTTCATCTGACTATGAGCCAGATTCTCTACGAGACCTATGGTAGGAGCTCAAATGATTGAAGCATATTCAGCCTCGCAGTTAGGCTTTGGAAACCCACTGCACGATAATTATTCTTTCAGTTCCACCAACAACTACACCGCAATCCGAGATAATTTTTCCAGATATAACACATTCCAAAATCACTTTACTCTATCCCAATATTTCATTGAAATAAGGGCTTAGAAAATGAACACACATCACACCTTGTTTCTTTGGGTGAGAAACAATATAAGTACATAACACCTATACTCACCTTCCTCTAAAATGGAAGATTTTGATGTTTTTCCATGGGAGAAATTCTCCCAACATAATAGAGACTCTCAAAGGATTTCACAAATTTCAAATTTATGGTCAATCAAGCACATGTAATCATAGGGCATCACCGAACATGACCATTGAGACTGATATAAACAATGCATGGAGAGGCACCTTATACAAATCCCCAAACAACACACAATTCTAGAAAGTGGCCACAATATCCTCTTATGACCATATTTCCCACAATAGTAGTTTAACATGAACTCATTCTTTGAGGAGACTATGGAGGACCCCGAGGCCCTCTTAGACACCATCCAAATACTCATCCATGCTAACAACCCCATACCAATTCCACCTTCAGCAAATCAGAAAACTTAAGAAGCTAAGGTCTCTTTAAACCTTTCACGATCACTCTCCTGCTACAAAGGGCTCCAAAAAACCAAGAATGGAAAGGGTGTAGAATCAATCTAAAAATCTAGAGAAAATATTTCTTATATTGATCAACTGGAGGATCTTCGAACGACAAAACAATCCATGTGGCACTTTAGTTGTGCACTAACCCTTAATGGGGCGTACCTTATCCAATGATAGAACCTAAGGAACCCAAAACGATAGTATATTGGTCAAGACATACCACAAAACAGATCCAAACACGTGAATGGAACCACTCTAAATGCATCCCAAAACATTTCTCTGAAGAGACCACTAACCGACCCTTCAACACATCTTACCGACCAAACACAAACCCAAAACACAGTTCAAACATGAGGGGTTCTTGGACTCAAAACATCCCAAAAAATCAACATTTTCAAAAAAAAATAATACACACCATCACAAACTAGTCATCAACACATCTATTTTTTTCTTTAAAATCATCTTTTTGAAAATAAATGGTTCAGCGGTTAGCGTATCCCCCAATGGTACCCCATGGGCCTCAAACATGCATGTTTCTGTGCCACACCGGTCACCCTCCTCATATCCATCCCGGAACTTATCAATACATGCCATAAACCATCCATAATACCATAAAACCCCATGAATGTTGTATATCATGTAAATACTAAAGGTTAAAATAAAAATTCTTTCCACTTTTCCAAACCAAAATAGTCAACCAATACCTCCTTTTTCTCTAAACCGATATCCATGAAATCAAATCCAAATTACATATTAACAAAATTTTCAGAAAGAAAAAAATTATTTAAATGAAAACACACTTTAAAGTCATACACATTAATTTTAAAACATCTCATCCCATTAAAACACCTTTCAACAGTTTATAAAACTCTATTGGAAACACTTTTTCAAAACCAACTTTAACACAATTTTATGCCTTCAAAAGATGTGTAAACACACCATTTTACATTTCAAAAAAATATTCTTAAAACTATGTTCCAATATTTCACAAATAAATACATTCTAACTTTATTAGAAAATCATTTCTCAAAAAAATACGCTTCTTAAAAACATGAAATTCTTCTTTTAAAACCGAAATTTCAAGATTTCAGAACTGAAGGACACAACACAATGCGAGAGGAAACTAGTTTCAGTGGGTTACATGGAAATATGGTTGGTGGACATATTAAAATGACTGAAACACCAAATAGAGTGTTCTAGTGAATATCTCCAACTCTAGATGGCTTGCCAGGCCCTGTGAGCTCACCGAGACCATTATCCCAACTCTTTCTTTATTTCCCCTAATCATCATCAATACAAGAAATCCAAAGGACTCATATAAATCCCAAATTCCCTTCGAGACTCAAATCCCGTCGTGAGGTTTGGTGATCAGGCACACTACCCATAACTAAAATAACAAGTCTGAACAATCCTAACTCCAGACTATCTCGACTATTCCAAAAATAACGTGACCCAAATAGTTAACCAAAACCTCATTTGATACAATTTTGTCACAAATCAAATTTGGTCTCCATCAAAAATGGCACCAAACCCAACTGATGAAAAGGAAAAAATGGTGTTCCTGATCCCCATGGTCTGGAACAAGTGCCCAGGTATCATAAAATGAAGTTTGGGAACGATTTACCTGATTCTATAAACAGTAAAAAACAAATGAACTCAATAAAAAAATCTGGATTTTTCAAAACAAATAATCTTTAAAAAAAATTCAGAACTAAATTACATATTTCTAAACAACTCCACAATACTATAAAAAAGGTACAAAACCAAAAGGAAACATCACAATAACCCTCATGGAATGGGGAACCACCCTCAAACCATCTCCACAAGACTTCACCACCAAGGACCTGTTAGAAACCCGAACCACTGGAACTAAAAACTATACCCAACCTGTGAAAAAAATTACCAAGTCCAATTACACCCAAGGATGTAAGTAGGGTGTGAGACAGTGTCTATTATTATACCACCAGTAATAGATTCCATGGGATAAACATTCAAAGACAAAAAGCATGAAAGATTTCAAAAACATGTAATTTCTAGTTAAAATTGCTAAAATAGTCAACTTAAAAAGATCCATTTTCAAGTGGGCTAATTTAAAGAATAAAAAAATTTAAAATAAATCCCAAAGATACTGAATTTTTCAGCCAAATATACCGTATGCTGATGGTAAGTGTAAAGGATCTAATGAGCACAAACACTATGAAATAACCCCTAGGCACTTGCTCATTGTGGGTCCCAGGTACCTTGTATCTTAGTGAGAGTAACCATAAAAAATATCTGTTCTCATGCATGATCCAATAGTAGGGAACATACCCATAACCTAGTGGTCCCCAATCAACATCATCATAGTTTATTTGTATTTGTAAGCGTCAATCTTGCTAAGTGAAACTGAGGCCAAACCCCACGGATTCACTAGCATACTAGTACACATCCACCCACCTAGATACTCGGGTTTTCCTTTTGTGATAAAACAAGTTCAACAAGTAAGGAAATATATTTTTCACATGTAAATATCATTTCATCATCAAAAATTCACCAAACATACCACATGTATACCACACAAGTCACAAAATACCACTTTTCATTCAAATTGATTTGAAATCTGACTCACACCAAAATAGCCCACAACACTTTTCACATTTCTTTAACACTTCCAAAAATACATTAAAATTTTTTATAAAACCATTAAAATATATTAAAAATCACATAAAAACCCACTTAAATGTTACATAATACCCTTTTTCATAATCAAAATCCATTTTTCACATCACACTCACAAACAACATCCCACATCACTTTCACATCTCTTACACACTTTAGTAAATACTTCAAAAAAATTTGTAAAAATTTTACAAGATGGAACACATCAAAAAACATCCCCTATCACATTTAAAATTTACAATTTAATAATATACACACTCCAAAACATTTTTCCAATATGGTTTCAACACTTACATAAATCATTAAATCATTCAAATCTTTCATAAAACAATTCCAAAGAGTATACTCAATCTTTTCTCATGAAACCCTTTTCAAAACCAAATTTCAAAGAAAAAACCACACCAAAAAACTAAAAAAGTATAATTGGAAGCCCTAGAGACATTTATAAAACCACTTTAAAGTGTTAGAAAATCACCTTGGAAAATACCACGAAAGATACAAATGAAAACACCTATTTTCATAAAATGCTCTCAAGAAGCATAACAATGTTTTACACAACAAAACTATTCCAAAACCCCATTAAAAGGACCAAATGAAACCAAATAATTAACGAAACATAATTTTCATGCCCTTTCAACAACTAATAAATCAATTAAATATTTTATAAAACTTCCACATAAAATACCACATGTGTTACATTCTAAAAGTTCAAAACTTCAATAAAAATTAAATTATAAAATTAAATTCTTAACCAAATCCCTCAAAAATGGTTTTCATACCACACAAATCATATTGGGAAAATGAAAAATCAGTAAAAAAAGAAAACCAACTCATCAAGGAATGGTTAACCATGGAATCACCTACCGAAAGTGTCGAATCCCTCAAAACTTGGTGCAAAACATCAACCGCACCACCGACACACTACAAGGAAGATAAATTCAGCCCTAGACCACAATATTTGACACAAAAGACACCAAATCAAACCCTATGTTCAACCCCTAACTTCTGGAAATTTTAGAACATAATGAAAGAGGGAGGAAACCCGAAGGGAAAAGGAAGAAACCAAGAAGGAATTAGTTACCTTGAAAAATATTGAAGAAATCACCCCAAATACACTAGTATCTGAATTTGAAAACATCCAACCATTAAAGGGAGATTCGAAAAAGTTTGGATAGATCATTTAGGAACTATAATGGGGGGGGGAATAGTGAGAAATAAAGGAGTTATCAAATAATCAATTTACCTCTTCAAATCTGGGAGATTTGAGAAATTCATACAATTTCCATCTACATTTGCGACGAAACCGAGCTCCAAAAAGGGGGAGGAGAGATTGGGGGAGTGACTTGGGTAAGTGGGATCTAGGGAGAGTTGGAATCACCAAACAAACGTAAATATTTATGGAGATATTAAATAATTAAAAAATATTTTTAATGCAAGATATGTGATTTTTGTTAGGTCCAATCCCTTAAATAAAAACCCATATATACCATGATTATGGATTCTTAAATGGTCCGAATTAATATGGTAGTGTTAATAGGTCATAAGATGACAAGTAGTAATTTGAATGGATGAAAAATTTTAAAAGATAAAGGAGTTATAAAGGAATAAAAATTTATTCTTAAATTTGGAATTGGGATCACGGTTTGGCCCAATTCATGAAAACTCACCAATTATTCCATAAAAGATTAGGAAACCCCCAAAAAAAGAATGAATTGAAATTAAATGAAATTTAACTTTAAAATAAGTCATTTATGTGATATATCCTAAACCCAAACCTATTAACAATGATCCTTCAAAAAGAATAGTCGTACAAGATAAGGAAGTGCATGTTGACTAGATGTTATCAGGAAAGTCTCTTGTATTGAATGTTTTAAAAGAACAAGGTTGGTAGGAGTGGTTCTCCAACAACAAGTGAAATAATTATTTGAATATTTTTCTCAAATTTTTACTATATTCAGAGTTGAATCATGATGGCACAAATGAGTTCTTGATAAAGATGACAATGAATAGAAAAAGAATTTCATTTTATTCTAGGCAATGGGTTGAGTTATTGAAGGTACCTCATGAAGGTAATTATGAAGATCACCAAGTAAGTGTTCCTCCCTCAAGTGATATATTTAGTTATTAAATATCCTTAACTGATATGACCACTAATGGATCATTAGAATATTGATAGAAAATGAACTGGATGGTGAATGCTGAGTTCTCTTTAAGTTTCTTTAGAACCAATTGTGTCCAAGGAATGGTTCTTTGAAGTATTGAGATATTTATTTGTTGTATATTTTGAAACAAGGACACAAGATCAAAATCTGCAGATAGATTATGGTTCATGTGAGTGATATTTTGATTCCTCATTCAAATTCTCACTCCCTATTTTATTCTATGTTTATTTCTTCTATGTTGAAGGCTAAATGAGTGGTGAATGAAGGAGAAGAAACTATCACTGAGTGTGATGAATTATGTATTACCAAATATATATTAAAAATGATGAAGATAATATAGAATCACTGGAAGATATAGTGTGTGGATGATAATGATAAAATTTATGAAGAATTTAATCCAGTGCGACACCCCACAAGACCAAAGGATATGGGTGATCTTGGTTTAGGACCAGATGAGGTTGCAGAGTATTCTGATGAAGGGGAAAATGAATATGAGAAAGATAATGAAAATGAATCACTTATTGATGAAATAAGTGATCCTAATATTTCAATATGTCCTGAAGGAATCACATATGCATCACATAGCCCTTAAAAATATTTTCCTATAAGAGAATCTCTCCAAAAAGATGATGATGATGATGAGGAAAATGAAGAATCTAAGGATGATGAATATTCTAGAAGAAACATAAGTATAGAGTAATTAGAGAATGATTAAGATAAATTTAATTAATAAAAGGAATAAAATGAAAGTTAGGAATATGAAGAAGAAGAGGAAGAAGAAATTAGTGAAGAAATGTAAAGTGATTAAAATGAAGAAGAAAAATAAGAAAGTGGTAATGATGGTGGTGAAACTAGTGGTGAATCTGATCATCCTGGTAGGAATCAATGTCCTACTGGAGAACCTAAAAATCCTTCTAAAACCATTTTAATGGAAATGGAACTAATTTTGGAACCTCAAAATGTTTCTATGTTAGATTTAGTTGAGGAATAAGTTCCATATGTTCAAATGCAAGATGAAGTTCAAGTTGATAAGGAAGAACATGTTGAGGGGGATCAACAATATTGAAGAGTCAAAGTGGATAATATTAATCCTTATGATGTGAAATTAGTATCTTAATCAGAGAAATATCCTAGATACACCACATTTTTCTTAAACAATCCAGATTCTAATGATGAATTAGATCCTGTAGTAGCTCCTACTCCCCCAGTTGTATCTTTTCCTATTGACTATGTGAGTTAGAATGGATTCAATGTTTTTAAAGAGGAATTATTCTAAGCTATTATAGATATCCTTTAACTTCATTAATCACCAATTAAAATCCTATGTTAAAGTGACATTGCTATGTAGTGATAGAAAGTTATCTCATAGACTCAACCTTAGATTATTTTTTGTGCTTCAAAGAGTTAGAATGGAGAATAAAAGATTGAGTAATGAAATAGATGCTATAATTAATATTATTAAAGGTATGTATTTTAAATATAGAAAGTATTTGGAAGGTGTTTTCAAAAGAATTTTAGATACATATTCTGAGATGATACACCTCATTATCCAGCTCTTGACTTGGATATTTTAAGATCAATTATCTGAGAGGAATTAAAAGGTTCCTCAACCTCTAATGATCCTGATCAGATGTTTGATGTTGATATGATCATAATAGTGATAAGGGAAGAGACTTAGTATTTGATGGTTGGTTTTGATCAAGTGGTCTTAAGTAAAATTACACATAACAGTGACCATGTGCATGTTATGGTTAGACATTATACGAAAAAGGCCAGAGAAGATAAGGAGGTAATAAAAAAGAATGTGGATTATTACTTCTAAAGTATTTACAAAAAGAATCAACTCACATCTCAATTATATAATTAACTGGGAATTTTATGTTACCTCCTATCACCCAAGATTTCATGGAACAAGTTAAACAACCAAAGGATCTTACTCATACTATTAAGATGTTCATGGAAAACAAAGATGATTTTACCAAGGAAATGTAGAAAGTTGGGAAGATTATTATGGATTTAATCAACCTTTTGAATCCATACCTACATGTTCAGAGTAATTATATTGTAGAACCATAGGCCTTTCCCATTTGACCTATGATTGAGTATATTCCATCATGTTCTACCTACCAATCAGTTGGTTATCAGTTTGGGGATGCATTCAATCAAAATCCTTTTCTCCACTTCCTTTATCCCTTCAACCTTTTACCATGACTTCAGCTCAGGATATTAGTCATATGAGGCCTGTTATCTATCAAAAACTTACAACCCCCCTTTCTTCTACTCATATTCTTACTTTTACTATGCTGTATGAGTCCCAATCCATTAACACTATACCCTGGTAGCTTCTGTACCTTATGTTCCTCTACCATCTTCTTCTGATTAGGGAAAAGCATACATGGATCCTTCCTTGGAGAAATCAAGGTTGGATTGATCTTTTATAGGGATGAATTTTTAACTTTTAGTCATCTAATGTATTATCTTTTTATCCTGAAATATATTATATCTTTTCATCTATTTTATGTTATTCATCTCGTATTATTTTTTCTTTATCATCTTATAAATTTTATCTCTGTTTGATAATACCAAAAGGGGGAGAATGAGTATGGAATTCAACCTAATAATGAGAATAATTATAGTATTCATTTTTATTTGATTTTTTATCTTAAAATTTATTCTCTCATAATCTCTATGACATGTTGAGAAGAACAATTGTCTTTTTCAATTTGATCGATATAAATAACCTATTAATGTCATGATTTTTGATCATAAAAAAGGGGTATATTTCTAGCCTTCTCTAGTATTAATGCTCAAAAATCACGATTCATCAAGTGAAATCATGTTTAATTATGAATAATCATGTTTACACATAATAATAATATATTTTCTTAGTATTTTATATCAGATGAATGGTTGAAAAAATATGACTAAGTACGAGAAACTATTAAGGTGGGATCATTGTTGGACAAGTCACTATTTGTAGAAAATCGACTAGGTATGAGCTACCATTGATATAGACTCTATGTAAAGATGTCTCGCTATTAATTATCTCACTCTCAGAATAGATTCTCAATTATAAAAAAGGACGAGACACCGTTATTCAGCTTACTGTCAACAAATTTTTATATTTTTCACAAAAGGATGAGACACCATTGCATCACGATACTGATAACCTCTCAAATTTTTCACAAAATATGAGTCACCATCGCATCGAGATACCAATAGATTACATTCATATTTTTTTGAAAAGTAGGAGTTTCCAATAGCATGAGTGAATATCAAGTGGACCTACCATCAGAGCAACTTACCGATCCTAAGTCACTGATACTTGACTCATCGTTATTGATTTTAGAATGCATAAAGTATAATATACAATTCCAAGTCACCGATTCAAGACACTATTTCAGAGACACCATTCAAAGGCACCATCAATCCTTTGACATTTAAACTCAAATTTCATTCTAATGGTCATATTTTTTAAACTTAGTACTATTAATTATATTAATTACTTTTTCGGTCCCTTTTAGATAACTTTTAAATCAATGTAAGACTACAAGACGTGGTTTGAGGTACCTAGATACGATCGAGAACTTGTTCCTTGTCATTTGTAGTGTACAAAGTGAATACCTGATAAATAATAAAGATTCTAAAAAAGAAATTGAAGTTAGGAACCAGAGAAAAACTTGAGAAATGAAAGATGTGGGGGATATTTTGAGAACTCAAAACAAAGAACACATTGAAGCCTCAAACTAAGAAAGGATAATATCTCATTGATAACATCAATACCTAACTAGAAAAAGAAGAAAAAATCTCTCATGATGCTCTATTTTTTCATCTGAATGTCATCTCAACCTACATTCCAACATAACTTTCATGAGTCGTAAGCTGCATTACCTATCACACAAAGATTTCTAATTCCCTTATAACTATTTTTCATTGTTTGTGTAATTTTTTTACATTATGAGCAGTTTGTGTCTATATATTATATGAAAAAACACCAAATCCCATACCAAATTGAATGATACACATATTTATTCACAAACCATATTTTACCCCATACACTACCCATATATGACAATAGAATAGGTACATGAATGGATTGTTTGTTCTTTCAATCCCATGAAAACTGTTGAAGTGGTCTAGTTGAACCGAAACATTGTGTATGATTTTATTTACCCCGATCCTTGGTGTGGATCATAGTTTAATTATATAAATTTTATTATGGTAAGTGAATATCAAGTGGAGAGGAATATGTCTCATCATTAGACTTAACCTTTTATTGTTAATTCTACTGCGTTCTTTAAAGTTTAATTTTCTATGTTTGTGTTTATTTAAATCATAAAACATCACATTGGTTTGATATTTATTCATATATATTTTTTATATTATAATTTTCTTCAGTATATTGATTTCAAAAGTAAAATTAATAATACATATTTTTTTAACTGAGAACTAATCACTCTTTGATGAATCCTTCAAATACTCAAATATTTTATAAACTTTTACTTTGGTTAAATGGGTTGTTTTGTATTTCAAACTGGGGAAATTTTTATTAAATATTTTTGAATTTTATTATTTGAACTCAATTAACCCCCCTCTTGAGTGTCATACTTCGACCAACACCCATGATATAATGAAATTAAAAATATAAGTTTTCTCATTTTTCATATACTGGATATACTGCAGTATTTTTGTCTTCCCTCATCTTGTTAAAACACTCAACATAATCATTATGATTAATAGATGAAAAATATGTTATGTTCTTCATTTATTCTTGCACAGGTCTACATGAGGAGATGGATTTAGAAACAAATTGAATCCAATTATAAGTCAAAATTTTCAGACAAATCCTTTTAGCTGAATCAATGTAATTCTCCACCTAAAAGTTTTCACTATTTTGACACCGCACATGATATTTTTTTGAAACAATGGTTGGTGATATAGTAACTCACCTAATCATTATTTAACCACTGTATTATAGTAAAATAAAAACATAGGAATCAAATCAACCTACTATCTGAATGACTATTGAATGAAAAATAGAGAAAATATCATAACTCCTTTTGAAACTCATCATTTATCTTATCAATTTTTCACATCCTACTTCTATCCATTCAATGGAAAATATACATACATTAAAAAATATTCTAGAAAATGACTTAATATGACATGTAATGTTTCATGAGATAAAAAATATCTATAACATGTTTATAAAAAAAGTAACAATTATCTTAAATTGCAAGAAAAATAATATATTATATATTGTTAAATTTTATTTTATAGTCATTTTTCATTTCATACTTAGAATTAATTATTTATTCATTATTTTAAAATATTTTATAGTATATCATCATCAAAATTGATTTTATGAAACTATTGTACAAATTAAATTTTTTATTTTAATGTATTCACTATAAGTACATATTATTGGAATATCAAATAGGGTTTTTATAATCAACCATATATGTACATAATCCTATTGGATATAAAATTTGTTTCAGTTCCATCAAATTTTTCATTTTATTTATATACTTTATATGTTTCTCTAATTAAATAATTATGGTTCTTGAATTATGGGATCCCTATTGGGGACATTTTTATTGTCATTAGAATCTCTTAGAGATTATTATTTGTATATATGAAATCATATATATAAAAGGATCATGAAATAGTAAGGTAAAGATTATGCTTTAGGACATGGTTTGTGGTATGTGCCTCTCAAAACTATGGTGTAGAACATGAAAAATAACATAATTACATTTTTTTAAATATTTTAAATCAAAAATCTAGATGGTATAAAATTGATACAAATTAAAATATATACTGATTATATCAACCAAACTATACATAAATCCTTAATGATATAAGATTAGATAAGGTGATGAAAATCAAGGAGAAGAATTGTTGCTATTATTTCCAAGCCTATGTACCCAATGACCCAACTTGGGAGTGCCTACTACAAACCCAATTAGAGTTTCTATGTTTTTTACTAAATCTTCTATACATTCAATTTATTCTTGGAAATAATTTTGTTCTTTCTATTTTTTTACAAAAGAGACCCCCTTTTGAAAAAAAATTCTCTCTTTTTTGGGACTTTGTTTACAGAAAATTTACATTTTAACCGTTGATAATATGCCCATATTTTTTATAATAAAACCCTACTTTTATATAAAATACCTAGTTTTATATTTCTAGTGCACCTTAAATCGTTCATCATGCCTCTGTTCATTCGAAAAAAAACATGAGGTGCACATATTTGGTGTGTCTCTACGAGGTTACCTCACCTCACTAGAGATGAGGTGCTCCGGGTGTGTCTTATAGTTCCCCTTTCCATGGTACATGACTCAAAACACCTTTAACAAAACTGGATGAATTAGAAATTTTTCTATTTGTTATTTATTGTTTTGGTAATTTTTATGTTTGGGAAAAAATAATCTCTAAAACAGTGTGTAAACCCATGGTATTAGTCACCAGCCATTAACATTGCATGGAACATACCCCAGTTTCATGTTAGTCAAGTATGATTATTGATCATTATATTGTATTATTCATTACAAAATTTATTATCAAAATTTAATGATTTTTCTATTAAATAATTTAATCCCACCACCAAATATTTTTGTTGCTTAACCCATCAATGACATAATTGATTATACTATTACTGTTTGATTAGTGTGACAAGGTAATATCATAATTCATTTTCACTTTATTATAAATATTTTAAAAGAATATAATATTCACTTCAGATGTGTCTTAGAGTGAACATAAAATTTTATTAGGAAATTTTCATGGGAGAATGGATAGTTTAGGTAAAAATCATCCTGGGAGAAGGGATTGCAGATATGTCAGGTGTCGATCAATGAGGGATAAGGGATAAAATATAGGGATGGTTGTGTGGGTGGTTAGAACTAGGACACCATGTGGGGGTCAAAAATTGGGGACCCAATTTCCCTGATCTATTTTCCTATGGACTTAGACAACATATAGCCTGAGTTTTTATTTAATAGTGGATATTTCCTAAAATATATCTTTAATAATATTAATCTTTAGATATAGGTATGTCGATATAGTTTTATATTATCATGTCGAATATTTACTTTTTCAAAAGTGATACATGAAAAACATAATGCACATGGGTTAGTTTTGGTGGGGATGAAATATGATAAGCTATCATTCCCACACAATCAATAATTTCAATGTGTCTAATGTCTTTAGGGTGTGACATCCCATTTTTCTTTAGTATCATGATCCTATTTCATGGTTAAATTTCATAGAATACCTTATCTTTAACTTTATAATATCAAATTTATTAATGATTATAATAATATCATTTTAATAAACTTTTGGATTTTTTAATGTTACACTAAATGGTTTGAGTTATTTAATTTTTTTTGAGAAATACCATGTCCCCCAAACATATAGTCTCTAACATCATCCAAACATATTGGAGTTATATATATATTCCCATAAAGGGAATCATATGGGGAAATTTGAATGCTTTGATAATAATAGTTTTTATATGATAACTCTACCATGTAAATGTATTTATGCTAACCTCCTTTTAAATCCATTGAAAATGATCTATCTATATCCACCATTAGATGAAATTTCCTATCATATTGGTCATTTATTTTTCAATTATAAGTTGTTTTTATGTTCATCTATGTAACCATTTCTTGTTTGAGGCTCTTACAAAACAAAAAGGTAATCCTCATATCCTAATTTGATACAATGAATTATTTTTTACTTCATACATCCTTAAAAATTCATTAATTTATATCTTGGAATTATAATCGAGTGAACAATATTCTCAAATATAAATGATATTTTATGAATTTTTATTTTGATCAATTACAGCCCAAATGTGATTATTTCCCATATAACACTTGGGGAATCTTATAAAAAAAGTATAGGATTGTTATTATATTTTAAAATAGGTTTTAGTAATGGTTTCATCAATCACATAGACTTATATCATTGGGAATTAACTTGTTCACATAAAACGAATCTAGATATATATTTTACATTCCCCCTTTTGTTTTTATCCCAATAAATGTGATTCTTTAGTTCTATATATATCATTAATTCCAGGATGTATATAGAATGATGATCTTTTCGAAACATCTAACATATACTTCTTCAGTGATGGTGTTGGTGGAACAAAAATTTATTTCCCATGTATTATAATTCCATCATTTTTTTATAAAAACTAAAATATAATATATATATTTTCAATCACTCTATATCATTCTTCTATTCCTTATTGATATTTATATAGATGGATGGTTGAGTCATAATTTGGGATAAAGTATATTTCTCAATTTTCTCTATTATTTTTGGGTATTTTCATTGAAAATACATAATTATTTGATCTATTTAAATCTTCATCATTGATATGCTACAAATATCCTTCACACTCAAAGAATATATAACTTGTATTCCATCCCAGGGTGGTGATGTTTTGATAATTCATTGTACTTGATCATCTCTAAAGAATACCTTTTGTGCATGTTCAAATCATTCAATGTGAGTATATATTAAAATATATTGTGATAAAAATAGTTTTGAAATTTTTAACCACAGAGATTATACCTATATATATTCAATGAAAATATTACCTATACTAGCTAAAAACCATTCATCAACTAATTTTCCCCTAGAATCATTACTCTATGTGAGAAATAAGACACCACTATGTCATTTAGTATCATAAGACACTATAATCCATTATTTGATGCATCATTTTTTGTTATGAACCCTTCTCCAATGTTCTACAGTGTGAGTAGTGTTATAGTGATCAATCTATTCTTGAGAATATTTAAATTTTCTTCACATTCATCTTTTATAGGGACCTTCATTCCATTCCATGTTAACATAGTTATATTTATTGACTTTTAGGGTGAATTTCACTAAATTAATATATAATATGTATCCAATATGAGAAATTTATAGATATATTTTTTATAGGCCATTCATTAATCATATTTACCATTTATAAATCCAAAATAAATACACTCTATAGTTATTTCATGACCAACAAATGATAAATTCTATATCTATAATTCAATCTTTAAAAATATGGAACACAGTTTCATTATTATAATTTCTTTTCACATAGATTTAAAATAGTATCTATGATCTTCCACTAAATTAAAATATTAATATCATATATAAAAACAATCAATAATTCATCATATTAATCTTTATAGTCTATTTGTTTTATCCATGATGATCACGTGGGAATTTGTGAGTCTGAATGGAATCACTATTAATTAATATTACTAATATCTTATATGAAATATTTTCTAGGATATATCCTACATTTTCATCCGAAATTGATGGCATAAAAATCACTGTTAAATCATTAATATGTATCAAAACCCTCTATGATGATCATGTAAGTCATCAACATCGGGTAGAGGATACCTACCCGATATCATGTTCTTCTCAAGTTTATGAAAATTATTATAGAGACACATTGATCTATCATTATTGTTATAATAAAGGCTTGGTAAACCCCATGATTAATCACCTTTTCATATAAAAACATTTTCTACTTTTTTTGAAAGATTCTTCATTAGTTATTCTAATTTAATCAGGTTCATCATCTAAGGATTAATTAATATAGGTATTCCACCATGTATGATTTATAATGCAATATAAAATTAAAAATTTAAGGTAATAATGAGAAAATATTCATGAACTATATCAACATATTCCTATGAAAAATAAATATCTTGAAAATTAGGTTTTTATATAACCATTTGAGATAAACACATCCCTTGATTATGTATTAAGTCCCATATAATGGATGTAATTTCCTAGGTAGTTAATTATATTACTTGTAGTGAATGAATGATAATTGGTTTATTTGGGATTGAAATGTTATTTCCCTATAAAGGAAATTGATATGGGGTTGATATCAAGAGATCTAGTCCATTCCCTAAATCACATCAAAGTCGACCAAAGGGAGAATAATAAGAGTAGTTGGAAACTAATTTTTAAAAAACATATATTAGTTAATAGTTTGATACTTATGAGGTAATTATCTCACCTCTAAGAGTTTTCATGGAAAATTCAAAATATTTTCATTGGGGTGGTGGTTTGATTCCTATTTAATATTATTCAGATACAATTTAGTGGGTATTAATGGAATAAAATAAGAACATTATAGTTATATAGTGGATAATAAATGTTTATTTCACCAAGTTTTTTCATGATATTATTTTTAAGTTCTTGTTTTCATATAATTTACCATTATCCCTTAGAATTGGGGGTTACTGACATCAGTTTTCATCATTGACCTAGGTTCAGTGAACATTTTAGAAAAATTCCCATAATCAATACAATTTAAGAATTATAGTGTATTTGGTGTATAATGTTGAACTTCTCATCTATAAATATCATTATTTGGCCTCTTCATAATTCATAAACATTAATTTGAATTATTTTATCCTATTATATGTATTTGTTAATAATTTACATTTCTTTTTTTGTAACACCCCATGTCACATCTGGTTTTTTTTCTTTTCGTGTCACGGTTTTGATCTGGTTTATTGAAAATCTCGATCCTTTTATTGGGTGTTGAGTGAGATTAATTTTTAGTTTTGAACTAACATATATATCTAATCACCCTAATTCGGAATCCACATTCCTTTTTTGAGAGTTTTTAGATAAAGGGTGGTTATTTCATGATTTGGGCCAACGGTGAGCCAATTCTAGTTTTAAAAACCAAATTTGTTTCTTTTATAACTCCTTTTGTTTTTCAACATTTTTCACCCATTTAACTTCAAGAATTTCCTCCACTGACATATTAAAACCACCATATCCTTTTTTACCCCTTAAGAATTCACAATCATGGTGATTTTGGGTTACTTATTTAGGTAATGGGCCAACCCATGGGCCTATTTCCAGTTTTTTTTTTAAAAATAATTTTTTTATTTTATATATTTTTCATTTTTTAATATTTTTCGGTGATTCCACATCCAACCTGAATAAAACATACATTTACTGACCTCCATTATCTATTTTATATCTTTGGAGCTCATTTGAATCCCATATTTGGGTGAAAGTTCTTAGGTTTCCTCAAATTGTCCAGAATTGAGAAGGTATATTTTTTCATCCATAAATCATTCCATTAGTACTATTTTTTCCACAAATATTCTTTCCCTGGTTATTACATACCTTAGGAGACTCTCCCATAAGTTTCAAGCCATTAAATTTTCTCTATGGGTGCAGATCTAATGGAAGACGAATATTTTTCCAGTTCAAAAGGAAAGATTCCTCCTCCCTCTTCTTCAACCTTTCATAATTTCTTTGTTTTATAATCTCCACCAGTCATGAGAGACCTATAGTAATGTTATCATATGATTTTTTATGTTTTTGTGTCGTTTGGGGATGGTCTTCATAGGTTTAGTGTTTATAAAACCTCAGATGGTGATATTGGGTGTGTGTTTCCATTACGCCAATGATTTGAGGTAGGATATCCCTTGCACATGCCCTTATCATTTAATATTCATAATTTTCTTATTTTTTAACATCTAATACATATTTTTATTTTTTTTCATTATATGGATAATTTTCTTGGTGTAAAAAATGGTTGTTTAAGCCTTGTTTTGTGAAAGGTAGAATTGTTTTGTCATAAAAGTGCACACCAAGTGTTTGTTTAAATGTTCCTCTATATTTCACAACTATTTTGTGAGTTTTAAACCTTGTTTTATGGTATTTTGAACATTTTATAGTGGATCTAATAAAATATTTCATGAAATTAGTATTTTATTCCTTTTTATGTTCTTAAAATAAATCATTTTTTTAAAAAGGGCATGTCATGTGTTTGGTAAAATTCCCGGTTGGATTTTATGTGTGGTGTGGGATTTAAAAATTATTTGTTTGGATTTACAAATTAATTGGAAGAATTATAAAAGGTATTTTTGGGTCCTTATATGGATTTCCAATTTGTATTTGATTTTTCAAACAAATGGGTTTTGTTTTACAACATGTTTTGGCTCGAGTTGTTGGAAAATGGCATGTTTCACATCCTTATGAAAATGGATGTGTTTTGAATATGTAATATGAGTGTTTTAAGGGATTTATGAATATGTTTTACTGCTATAAATTCTGTGTATACACCTCCTTAATAAAATTTAAATTCATACCTCGGTCAAATGTTAGTTTTGAGAAAGGCTTAAAGGCCTGTTTGGTATTTTTTTTGTAAAAATGGTTTCCATCTGTATTTCTTGTTCTATCTTTTGGGTCCATTTTATGGTCCATGAAAGTGATTTATTAATTGGTTTTGGGGATTCCAAATCTTTTTTTATGTTATTTATGGGTTTATTTCCTTAAAAGATCAATTTTGAATGGATTTTATGTGTAAGGCCTCGTTATACTCTTTGAAATTGTTTTACGAAACTTTTTAGTGGTTTATTGATTCGTGAAAGAAATGTGAAGAATGTTTGTAATTTTTGTGTGTGTTTGTTATTTGGTAAGGTAATTTTGATGTGAAAAGTGTATTTTATAATATTTGTAACTTTATTGAGCATTAAAGGGAATCTCGGGTATCTAGGTGGGCGGACGTGTACTAGTATGCCAGTGATCCGATGGGGTTTGGCCCCTATTGCACGTAGCAAGTTTAACGATGACAACACTAACTAAAATATGATGGTGGTGATGTTGGGGGATCACTAGGTTATTGGTATTCTCCCTACTAGTTGCTCATTTTCATGAGAATGGATATTTATTATGGTTACTTTCACCGAGATATGAGGTACCAGGGGCTCACAACCAACTAGTGCCTAGGGGTGTTCCCGTGAGTTGTGATCATGGGCTATTTTGTACTGACCATCGGAATACGGTGTGTTTTTTTGATGAATTCATCAGGGTTTATGGTTTATTTAAAAGTTTAAATTGTTTAAATAATACCTGTTGAAAACTATATTCATTTTGAAGTTGCACCTATTTGAAAATTGTTACAATCATTCTTGTTTATAAAACATGAATTTTTTTGTGTGGTAAATTTTTTTATAGCATGGGACCTCAATTGGAAAACATAACTTTATATTTTTATTTAAAACTTGAAATTTATGTTTCTTTTATTTTAAAGGATGTGCATTGGGAATAGAATATCGGGCTAACCTACTGAGTTTTAATTCTCACGCCTATAGTATTCTATTTTTATCCCTTGTGCCGGTATCATCTTGAGTTAGATCACCTTGGGTGACATGTGATCATTATGTTTGAGAGTGAACCGTAGGGTCACATGGAGTTAGTTGGTTATTAGGTTTGGTCAGTTGAGTTGTTGGTTTAGTTGTACTTTCAGTTTCTTGTACAAATAATGTTCAGTTTAGTTTTCATATAAATGTATTTTGAGGTGTCCATTTCTTTCTGCTGTTTTTTTTGATTGTTTATATATGAGAGAAATCATCCCTTTGTGTACTCTATTAATGCCTTTGGTGCTTGTCTCCATCCTAGGAGGATTGGGAATGCCTCTCGGGACTTGTTTCGGGTCAGCCCTTGTGACTGGTTGAGGGTCGACTTAGGCTGGTTTATGACACCCCATGTTTAAAAATTAGTTTTATGTTTTTTCAATGATTCCAAGATGCAATAAAATACATAAATTTCTGAACACAGAGATAGAAGTAGTAATAAATTTACTTATACAATGACTATAATAAATCCTTGACACACTAGAAATAACCCATGAAACCCACTACTATCGATAATAAAACAATTACAATTCCTCCGAGAAACACAATGATGCCGATCTGATAGTTCTCATCTTTTGTATCTGATAGAAGCACCAAAGTTATAGCAAGAACAATAGAAAAAAACTAGGAATAAGAGGAACATATAAAAACATTTACGAAAGTAGTGGTTTGAGCATCGTGGAATTATTCTCCTGTGTGTTTGAACGGCCCTTAGACTTTGATATTTATAATGTTTTTATCTAACCATTATAAAAACTATATTTTATAAGTTATAAATTAAAATTGAGAAATGACATATGATAACCAATGATATAAAATAAATAAATATATACTTACAGAAACAATATTGATTTGAATATTATTATGTACACTACTAGAATTTTACCCTTTACCAATGGTTCAAAACCATTGGTAAAGCCTGGGAAATCATTGGTATATTATATACAAACAGTTTCCCAAACCGTGGCCAAGTAAGCCTTGGGTATAGGATTATACCAAATATTCCATGTAAACTATTGTTATATGTGTTAAAGTAAGAGATATACCAACATTTTCACAAACCTTTGGTATATGTTACCCTTATACCAATGGTTTAGAACCGTTGGTATATAGTGTACAATATACATCCAAAGGATATACCAACGATTTTGAAAACCGATGGTATAAGTTTATACCAACGTTTATAACAAAAACGTTGGTATAATATACATCAAAAGGCTATACCAACAGTTCTAAAAACCATTGGTATACATATGCTGCAGCTCCACAATGGCCAGTAGCCACCTCCAACCTGCAACACTCCATGACCTGCAAGAACACATACAACCAGAATCCAAAAGCCTACATGGGAAGTTTAAAATTCATCTAGAATTTAGAAATTTAGAAATTTAAAATTCATTCCCCAGTCAAACCACAACATAAGAGAAAAATATAGAATCCAACACATCCATAATTGAAATGAAATAACACCCATAAAACCTGTACAAAATTAAAATCCAATACATCCAGAATCCAATAACAATAACAGTATTCAAAATTTATAATTCATTACCAATACAGCCAGAATCCAATACATCCAGAATTCAAAAATTTAGAATTAAAATGAAATAAAACCCATAACAGTATTCAAAATTTATAATTCACTCCTCACTAAAACCACAACACCAATACACACAAGAGAAAAAGCCTACATGTTATAGGAAGTACATGGGATGTTTACTCATGGTCTTGGGTTGACTATCTTAAAACCAACAGAAAAAACATGGGTAGAGTGAACAAGGTTCATGATACCCATAAGATAGACAATGTAAGTGGTCATGTGCTTAGACCTAGGATGAGTTATAGGAAGCACATGGGATATTTATATTCCTATAATGACTATGTATCCATGTATAAATGGTTCTTGATGTGTTAGTGGGAAACATTGGTCAATCTTGACATATTATATGGGTTACCATAATAGACTACATGTTTTTCATAGACCTTTCAATTGGAATAAGGGGTATGTGGCTAATTGTAATTTGGTCTCCTGGGTGTGATGTGAGATGAATCCCCATTTTGGGTAGTGGGTATGAATATTCAATTATGTCTTTGGTATTGGGTTCCCCAAGGGACTTTGGTTTGGTCCTAGAACCCACTGTTTGAGGATGGGATTGGCATATTAAATGTCATGTGTTTTAGAATAGGGGTAGGAGTTCCTCACATAAGAAGTGGATTGTGTGAGGCTGGACCATGGATCCTTGTGCTAAAGTATAAGCACAATCCGAATACGTTTGTTTGGTTTTCTGTATGTAAGTTGTTCTTTTCACTTAATATCCTGTCCATTTCAAATAAAAGTGAGACAATTTGAGTGGTACCAGCCACAACATGCCTCATATTGAGGTGGGGTTGACTCATACATGTCACAAATGATCCATGGATCATTTTCATAAAGTATCAACAGAATCCGAAAGCATTTTGTCGGTTTTCTGTGTGCATGTTGTTTTTTTTTCACTTAAAATCCTGTCCATTTCAAATAAAACTGAGAGAGTTTGAATGGTACTGGCCACACCATGCCTCGAATTGAGGCGGGGTTGACTCTTACACATCAAAAATGACCCATGGATCGTTTTCCTAAAGTATTAACAGAATCTGAATGCGTTTGATTGGTTTTCCGTATGCCAGTTGTTGTTTTCACTAAAAATGTTGTCCAATTCAAGTAAAATTGAGAAACTTTGAGTGGTACAGGAAATAACATGCCTCGGATTGAGGCAGGGTTGCTCGTACGTGTCAAACATGAACCATGGACCCTTGTGCTAAAGTATTAACACAGTCTGAATCCATTTGTTCAGTTTTCCATATGCCAATTGTTTTTACTTAAAAGGGTGTCCATTTTAAACAAACTAAAGACAGTTTGAGTAATACCGGCCCCAACGTGCCTCTTATTGAGCCAGGTTTGACTCATACACATCACATATGACCCATGGATCCTTGTACTAAAGTATCAAAAGATTCCGAATGCGTTTGGTCAATTTTCTGTATGCCAGTTTTTTTCCTCTTAAAATGTTCTCCATTTCAAATAAATGTGAGACATTTTGAGTAGTACCAGCCACACCGTGCCTCAGATTGAGGTAGGGTTGACTATTACACATCTCAAATGTCCCATTGATCCTTGTGCTAAAGTATCAGTACAATCAGAATACGTTTGGTCAGTTTTTCGTATGTCTATTGTTTTTACTTAAAACAGTGTCCATCTCAAACAAAAGAGAGATAGTTTGAGTGGTTGCAGCCACAACATGCCTCAGATTGAGGCGGGGTTGACTCATACACGTCATAAAATTACCCATGAATCATTTTTCTAAAGTATCAATAGAATTCTAATGCATTTGGTTGTCTTTCTATATGCCAGTTGTTGTTTTCACTTAAAATGGTGTCCATTTTAATCAAAGACAGATAGTTCAAGTGATACCGGCCACAACGTACCTAATATTGAGCCGTGGTTGACTCTTACACATCAAAAAATGACTCATGGATCCTTTTTCTGAAGTATCAATACAATCCAAATGCATTTGGTCAGTTTTCCATTTGCAAGTTATTATTTTCACTTAAAATCCTATCCATTTCAAATAAAAGTGAGACAGTTTGAGTGGTACCGGCCACACCGTGCCTCATATTGAGGCAGGGTTGACTTCTACACATCACAAATGACCCATGAATCGTTTTCCTAAAGTATCAACAGAATACTAATGATTTTGGTCAGTTTTACATATTCCAGTTGTTGTTTTCACTAAAAATGATGTCTATTTCAAATAAAAGTGAGACACTTTGAGTGGTACCGGCCACAATATGCCTCGGATTGAGGTGGGGTTGAATAATACATGTCACAAGTGACCCATGGATCCTTTTTATAAAGTATAAACACAATCTGAATACGTTTGGTCATTTTTCCGTTTACCAATTTTTTTTATTTAAAAGGGTGTCCATTTTAAACAAAAGAAAGACACTTCGAGTGATACCGGCTTCACCGTGCCAATTATTGAGGCGAGGTTGACTCTTACACGTCACATGTGACTCATGGATACTTTTCCAAAATTATCAATTGAATACGGATGCATTTGGTTGGTTTTCTGTATGTCTATTGTTGTTTTCACTTAAAATGTTGTCCATTTCAAATAAAAGCGAGACACTTTGAGTGGTACCGGCCACACCATGCCTCAGATTGAGGCAAGGTTGACTCGTAAACGTCACAAGTGACCCATGGGTCCTTATAATAAATTATCAACACAATCCAAATACGTTTTGTCAGTTTTCCATATGCCAGTTATTTTTACTTAAAAGGGTGTCCATTTTAAACAAAAAAAGACACTTTGAGTGATACCAACCACACCGTACTTTGGATTGAGGCGAGGTTGACTCATATACATCACTTATGACCTATGGATTATTTTCGTAAAGTATCAATAGAATATGAATGCATTTGGTCAGTTTTCTATATGCCAGTTTTTGTTTTTACTTAAAATTTTGTCCATTTCAAATAAAAGTTAGACACTTTGAGTGGTAGCAGCCACACCGTGCCTCGAATTGAGGTAGGGTTGACTCGTACATGTCACAAATGAGACATGGATCCTGTTTCTAAATTATCAACACAATACCAATATGTTTGGTCAGTTTTCCATATTCCAGTTGTTTTTACTTAAAAGAGTGTCCATTTAAAACAAAAGAATTACACTTCGAGTGATACTGGCCACACCGTGCCTCAGATTGAGGTGTGGTTGACTCATACACATCACATATGACCAATGGATCCTTTTCCTAAATCATCAATAGAATATTAATGCATTTTATCGATTTTTTGTATGCCAGTTGTTGTTTTCAATTAAAATTTTGTCCATTTCAAATAAAAGTGAGACACTTTGAGAGGTATCGGACACAACGTGTCTTAGATTGAAGCATGGTTGACTCGTACACGTCACAAATGACCCATAGATCCTTGTTATAATGTATCAACACAATCCAAATATGTTTGGTCAATTTTCCATATGCTAGTTGTTTTTACCTAAAAGGGAGTCCATTTTAAAGAGAGCTTAGATTGGGATCCAAGATGCCAGATTAAGAGTGTGATTTTATCTGGAATCAATGTAGGTGGTCCTTATCCTTTCGTTAATTTTCATGATGTTTTCTACATGCTGAATCACCTCTCAACAAATGTTTGGATGTTAGGTCGGTGGGTTTTCCAGGGTACAGGGCAGAGGGTGGGGGGGTGTTCGGGGTCCAGGGAGGAGGGTGGGGGGGGATGTCATTGGGGTTGTTAAGGGGGATGTCTGGGGGGACGTTCGGGGGCTTTATAGGGTCCAGGGAGGAGGGTGGGGGGGTGTCCAGGGTCCATGGAAGATTGGGGGCTGTCCGAGGTCCAGGGAGGAGGGTTGGGGGGTGTCCAGGGTCTAGGGAGGAGTGTGGGGGGGGGGCTGTCTGGGGTCTTGGGAGGAGGGTGGGGGCTGTCCAGGGTCCAGGGAGGATGGGGGGATATCTGAGGTCCAGATAAGAGGGTGGGGGCTGTATGGGGGGCTGTCTGGGGTCCAGGGAGGAGGGTGGGGGCGGGGGGCTATAAGGGGGTTGTCAGAAGGACTGTCTGGGGGGTATCTGGGGACCAAGGAGGAGGGTGGGGGGAGGGCTGTCTGGGGTCTAGGGGGGAGGGTTGGGGGACTGTCCGGGGGGCTGTTCGGGGGCTGTCTGGGGGCTATCTGGGGTACAGGGAGGAGGGGGTGGGGGGGGGGGGGGGCTGTCCCAGACACATGGGATGATATTTACATATTTTCTAAGAAAATTATTTCAAGGTTAAAAAAATAATTTCAATATATCAACTTCAAATAAGACCATAAATTTTCTAAATTCCCTAAAAAATTATAGTTTCATTAAAATAGATAAGAAATAAATATAATGTGACCTACCTAATCACACATATATTCAGGAACAACAAATAAATAAACATCAAAGGTCAAAAATATTAGTAAAAAATGTAACAGATCAATATGTCCCTCATCACCATCCCAATAATCACCATTATAATTACCCTCACCCTCATCCTCATCATCATTCCCATCATCATCCCCACACTCATCCTCACCCTTGTACTCAGCCCTGGCCTCCTCATCACCCTCTTCTTCAGCCTCGGCCTCCTCCTCCACCTCAGCATCCTCCTCGCCCTCCTCCTCCTCTTCCTCGGCCTCCTCCTCACCATCATCTCAACCACCAATAGAACTTCCACCTAGTGCACCATATATAGAATACATCTATGACATATATTCATCACAAGCTGTTCTAGACTCTGGTGGAAGTGTTAGATGTAAAACTTACATCAGTTTCATAAATGCAGTGTTTTCCCTAGTAGGTTGTTCTTCCATCTCTACGACCCTTTTTCATCCTATTTTTCCTATGCCTTAACCTACTACAACTTGGTGGAACTAAAAATCGTACCTAAGGAGGGTAAATGCCTCATCGGAGAAATACTCTTCCCAGGTCGGTAGCGTACTCTACCAGGGTGCTCATCTCCCAACACCTGATGTAAGTGATCGTTTTGCCCAAAATTTTCAGGTTCCTGGGCATCAAGGGCCTCTAAAGCAGCCTGTTACAAATATAAATAGATTATTAAGTTAAAAAATAGAGATTAAAATTTTAAATATACAAAGTAATACTTACAATCTTCTACTGAGTGGATTCATTAACCACACTTCCATCTTTCTACTTTCTACTCGATCAAAATAGTTTTACTCGAGGCACACATCCTTATATATTCAATTTATGCCTCTACAATGACATTGAATGTAGAAAACCATAATTAAAAATAGGATACAAAAAAAACATAGTAATTTCATAACTAAAATTATAAAAAAACTTTAGAAATCGAATAAATTATAGAGGAATCAATAGAAAGTGCATGTCGTAAAGAAAGATTATAAATTGTCATACCTACTGTCTCTCAAGATCTGGCATCATAGTACGTCCCAATGTGTGGACATATTTCTTACCATTGATGTTTCTTTAATTTATTCCAGATGCATCATAAATAAAATTTAATAACTATTATTAATGAAAAACGTGAAAATTTTCATTTAAATATCTCTAATTTGATTAATACCGTAAATTGGCTAGTTGTCTAATGAGTAATCATCTGTCGGTACTGTTCCAATGGAAAATCATGCACGAAAAGGACCACCTATAACTCTAGGCCCACTCTATCATTCCAACCAATGTACAACTCATTCTTATAAGCTCTTAAAAGCTTTCTTAAATCCTTTAGATGTGTTGGTCGTGCACCCTCACCATCAGGAAAATTAAACTGCAGCTGACAAAAAAATATTAATTCATATAAATAAAAAAATTAATATATTGCATTAAATACAACGTATTTTTTTTACCCATATCTCTACCCATGATTTATCATTAACTTCATTTGGCATCTGTCTCCATGAGAGCGGGCTGACAGGAATGATGTCAGAGTATTTGGAAACCATCACAAAAAAACTCTGACATTTCTGCCCTGATTTTTCAATCATCTGACTATCATCATTGTAGTCCACCATCAACTGTGTGCCGCAGTTCCACACCTAATGCATGTGTGTAAGCCCCCACCCCCACCTCTTATCAGTAGATGTATCTTTTATGAAAGAAAAAAAAATATTTTATCAATAAATGTTATAGAGAAAATAAATAATGGTATAACAATTTGTTAGGGTTGTATAAGTATACTTGTGGTAGTCTCATCAATGGGCACCACTGGATCCGCAAAAACTGAAGGAACACCCTATATAGATGGAGTGGTTCCCATTGTATGCTCTGCAGGGACAGACTCTAGCAGATCAGTAGTAGAAGAAGATGGAATATAAAAGCCCCGAGTGAAGGAAGCAGAAGTAAAAGAAGATGACAGGGATGGCTGGGCAAATGCTAGATGGGGTGTGGGAATCATCATCAGATCTGGTACAAACTAGTTAGGAGGCTCATATATAAAGGGTAGTGAAAACATAGGAGGGATAAATATCCCATGTGTACCAAAAAGTACACCGAGATTAGAATGTGGGATGAATGGTATGTCAGTGGGAGGGGCATGGTCTAATCGGGTACGCCAACCAGATCGTCTAGCTCTCATACCATCCCCCTCATATGAACACCCCGAGTACTGGGACCACTACTAGGCTTCTCAGCAAATAATTTTCACTTAATAGATGGATCATGAAAAAATGTTTAAAAAAACTTAGTCACATGACATTATATATTATTGAAATAAATATATTTGAAATAAAATACTCACTGTAGTCAGTAGTGGTGGAATGCCCAGCTCAGCCATGCGACGACTGTTGTCCATAATCTGTATTCATCGCCTCTCTTCAATTGGTTTCATTTTCTTACATTTAAAAACAAATATGGAAGTAAATAGAAAAGGATAACTAATGTGTAATCCAAAAAACAAAATAAATGAGAGGGAATAATGGGATTCATGTATAATTTAACTAACCATAGTTTTAGGTGAGTTTGAACAAATATATAACGAAGTCAATAAATTGTAAAAGATTTAATAAAGAAATTTAATTTTTGTAGGATGATTATTTACTAAGTGTCAACAGTCTATTAAAATCATGGAACATTGATTCTTCCAGATTCATAAGTGGTGAACCAGTTGTAAAAATTAAGGAAAAATTTAATTTCTTTAGCTCAGGTAGATGATGCAGGTTTCAAAACATGTTTTGCAGAAGAATACAAACCATCATGTTAATTACCTAGTAAAATGTTAAATAGAGGCCTTAGAGTCATAAAAATTTTATACAAATCACAGTTGAAGCATTGAAATGTTCACCATGTTAGAAATGGCGGTTTCGTAGGTTTAAATACAGTTCAATTCCAAATTACAAAATGAAATTCAAATAAAAATTCCAACCAATAAACATTGAAAAGGCACATAATGGTCAAATTAGATACAACATATTTGTAATAAATATTAAATCAATTTGAATAGTAGAAACCTTAACAACCCAACTCGAGTTAAACCAAAATAATTGAAAACATGGATGGATGATTCTATATATTTTCCACCACATCTTCAGGTTCACAATCAACTCTAAAAATTGAGCTATTAGAGTCATCAAAAGAAATAAATGGATTGGTTCCAATGGTAGTAGGGACAGTTTCAATTCCATCATCACCATCATCAAAAATATTTATTGGAATTACTTCAACTATGAAACCAAATTCAGGTCGAAGTTGGTCTTTAACATAAAAAACATGTTTAGCCATTGATGCCAATACCTATGGTTTTTTGGTAGCAAGATTGTGAGTCATATTAATTACTCGAAATCCACAATCATCAATAAATGTGCCTGGTATCGTCATCAAATCAAACCAAAGACATTTCATCATCGTGCCTCATCCATGAGAGTAATAATCCAATATTATTATTTTTTCAACGACTCCATAATAACCCACATTTTCAAATCACGATATACTATTTGATGAACTGGCATAAAAATATGTTGTGGTAGTAACCATAACACCATCATGTTGTTTTCTCATGTTCTTTTCTTATTCAGTGAAAATAAATTTGTACCCATTGGTAAAAATTGATTTACCGTCACAAACCATGGTATTAGGACCAAAAGACAAAGCTCTTTTTTCCAAAGAGACAGAGTCACCAGGAAAAATCAATTCATACAATATAAATGAATATTAAACTTAATTAAATATTGATTTAATTATTTTAAACAGCAATATATTTACATTCAATTTTAACCAAGCAGAAAACTCTTTGCTATGAAAAGTCTCTCTCCTTCTCAAAGATAACGAACGATGCTTTCTATTTATCATTGTTTTATATTCCCTGTAGATAAAAAATATGAATAGATTGACAGATATATATGTAAGATATACATATTAAATTTATTTACCTGATGTAGTCCTCAAAAAAATCATAGTTGAACAAAAAAATGTGATGTGTCATCTCCCGATATTCAAGTCTTATTATCTTCAATGTAGATGATCTAGGAATTCCTTCTATTTGAAGAAGTGATGGAAAACTGGGTTCAATTTTCTCATATTTTTATTCTTTATTTCCCATTGGTCTGTTCATTCCTGTAATAAGATCAAACAGATACATTGAGCAGAAATCCAAAAATTTGAGATAAGTAACTGTTCACGATAGAACCTTCGAGATGATTCCTGTTTTGGACATAAGATTTTAATGTGTACATATTTCTTTTAGTTGGATACATCCAACAAAAAGAAACAGGTCCTCCAAGAATTATTTCATTGGAAATATGGACAGTCAAATGCAGCATGCATGTGAAAAATTATGGAGGAAATATTTTCTCCAACTCACAAAAAATTAATGGGGCATCTGTCTATATTTTTTGCAAGAAATACTTGGACAACTTCTTAGCAGAAAGATCTCTAAACAAATGGCACAACCAAATAACAGTCACCCTTACATTATTGGAAACAAGATGACGGGTAAGAGGGTATCATGAGTAGGAGTAGGGTTTCACTCAAGGAATCACAAGCAAAGATAGAGAGTAGATGTCGATACTCAGGGCGCTGTCAGGTTCGTCCGATGTTCATCTGAGAGAAGTCGTCGAGCTCGGGAACAAGGACGAGAGGCGAGTGTAATTCGGATGGTGGATCATGACTAGGAGTCATAGCCGTGTCATGGAAGATGGTGGTCTGAAGTAATGTTGCGAGTGGGAGGAGGTGAAAACCAAACCTGGTTCGTCTGAGGGAATAGGTGTCCAAGGAATCACGGATCGATAAAAAAACTGGATCTACCACGATTAGGGTTTCGAATTCTTTTGAGGTAGGTCGATCCTATTTCTTTTGTCCAAAATCAATATAATTAATGACTGAGTTGGGTTAATAGAGACCTATGTTCACAATTTCATTATTTTCTCCCTAAAATTGATGTAATTTGATTTTGTGATCTGCTTTTGGGATTATTTTATACCTGAAATCTTATCTTATTGTTGTTTTCATGTTGGTCTGTTTATTGGTTGAAGTAAGTTTCCATGGTTTGTGTGGCTATAAAGGGATTCTTTAGGAGGATGATCAAATACACATTAATCATACCTGTTGAATCTATTCCATTGTATAAATTTATTTTTTGTTATATTCTTCAATCCATCTCCCTGTTTACGAAGGCAATGTTATTGTTTCATATTTAACATCTTTCAGGATCATTTTTTTATTGTTTTGGAACGACGCTTTTTAAATAACCATATAAATTTTTGGATTTTTTGCATTGTCGATTTCTATATGAAGTTATAAATAACATATTAAATTATAAATATCTCTATCACACTATATGCACATAGTTGGAATAGTTTTGAGTGTTTTGTTTAATATTTGCAGCCAATCCGATCATTAATTTAGCCTGGCAAGTTGAAATAAAATATACACTAAGTTTAGAATTATAAATAAGTGTCTCGGTTTCCTTTTTCTAAAATACCTATCCTATTTCATACTCTATTTTGTTTCTATTAGAGATCAGTGAGTGTTATAGGTAGTGTTTGAGTCTTTGTTGAAGGAAATAAGTTACGCTGACAAGTGGAAGTCTCTGAAAATAAATTGTAAGGGTTTTCATTTTATGTTTTACTTATCCGATGCTAAGGGTTTATATTTCTTGATATATTATATATATTTTTTGATATTCATATACATATATGAATTTAGTTTTCAATGAAAATATTTGGTTTTCAAATATTTGGTTTTATGAATGAATTTTATGTTCAAAGCTGATTTTGATGGTGTTTTTGTTGTTTACAATCTATTTAATTTCTTGTAAGGGAAACTGATTTTATTTATTTTATTCTTTACTTTCCAAGTAAATATAAATTATATAAATGAAATTTAATGGTTTTATCTTTTAAAAACTTAATTTTTATTCTGTTAATGGGTTCTAATAAGGGAATGATACTTTTAATTATTTGTTTCATTAAATCTATAACTTCTTTATAAATAAAGACACACATTTATTTTATTTTAAAATTTATCATTTTCAATTTCATTTTCAGGGGTAATTCATCTCTTAAAATATTATTACCATGTTATATATATATATATATTCTTACATGATGATCAAATATATAATTGTTTCAAATAAATTATTAATCTTGTATCAATTCTCATATGAATTAAGAATGTCATAATTGTTCAACTATATATAAAAATTATACTTGATATAATTTTTCGAAGTATATAAATTTTTTAAATAAATTATTAACCAAATATTAATTCACATATGAATTTATAAATTAAGAATGTCATAATTTTATCATGTGCATGACATATAAAAGTCAGGACCCATACATCAATGATTTTGTTACATTTATACATTAATATATATTTTTACTTATAAAGTCACGTTCCCTAAAACTTATGTGCACATGAAAAGGATGATTGTATTTAATAAAAAATACTCTTTTGATGATTTTTATGTGCAACATATAATTATCTACTTTTATTTATTAAATTTAAGGAGATATATTTATATGTTCACTATTATTATTAGTTTATACCATCATACATAAAAGAAATTTAATATATATATCTTTGAAATTTCAAGTGTGTGGATGTTGATTTAACTTCCACATGTTTATGAAAATTCATCTATCATGAGATCTGATCATAAAAAGTCGAATATATATTTTTTAGTAAAGATTAGTATTTATTTGTCCCAAATGTGATTATAAATATATTTTCAATATTAAAACACTTGTGGAATATATATATATATATATAATGCAAGATAAGAAAAAAATGTTCTATAAAAATCGATACTTGAACTTTGTAAATACAATAGGGAATTAGATAGTAAATCCATCCCTCAAGTGGGTAGGCCCAAGATAGCCTTCAATGTTTCGAGTGGCCTCAATTGTTTTGTTTTTAAGAGCTTGCCTAATATTTTCAATCAAATCCCTGGATTAATTTAAAAGTGATTTCGAATTATAATTACTTTTCAAAGAATTATTTTAAAAATGTATTTCTAATTGAATATTTTGAATATATTATCAAAGTGATATTTTTAAAGAGGATTTATCAAAGGTTTTCAAAACATATTACTGGGAAATTGAATGATCACCCTTTTATTTTAGAATGATTTTTCACACGTATCTTAGGAGATTATCATAGATGTCATCAGATTTGGGGTTAGCACGTGCATAAGCGTAGTGGGAAACTGTTTAATTTTTTCGTTTCAACTCTGATAAATGTAAGGTTTTTTCTAATCTTCCAGAACCTAAACTGGTAAAAGGTGCTTGTTTCTTTAAAGTGTTGTGTAATTTTTCAGTTTATTTTATAAAAAAAATTTACACAAAATTTTTAAGCACTGATTCCGGAAGAGTAGGCTTGGGGAGTTATATTTATGAAAATTATCCCATTATTATCCCCACATCCTTAAAATTTATGAGTGTTGATTTTCTTTTTTTAAAGTAGTTTTATCATTTTATTTTTCAAAAAAATATCATTTTTACTTATTTTCCCCCAAACCTATGAGAGTAATTATAGTCTCTAAACTCTAATTCTACCTTGATAGAACATTGAAAATTTTCTCTAAATTTATCAAATTTTATTGTATCCAATTCATTTCATATAAATTACTTTGTGTCATAAAATGAGTAATTTTTTTATTTTCAGGTAAAAAAGAAAACTAAAAGCATACAATAAAATTGATTTGAATCTTACATCATATTTAATAGTACATTAATAGTCATCTTGTTTCAACTCAATGAATTCCAATGAAAATTTCCATTCACAGAGGTATAGTAAACTATTTATTGAAAAATATTTCTTTAGCCTATTTTGATTCTATATAGTGAAATTCTTCCTATTTTTCATATTTTTAATGATAGTCCACTATGAATATCTCTCAACATTTAAATAAATAATTTAAATTTTTTTATCTAATTACCTGATATTAGATAATATATTCTTAGTGGTATTTATGCATTTCATATAGATGATTGGATTAGAATTCCAACTGAAAAAGGGTGGAAAATGTTGTATGAAGGACTCAAAAGAGATTTATTCATTCATTGGCGTGTTTGTGAGTTAGTCCAGATTCAATTTATTGTTCCCAACTTCTAAAATTTGAGTGATTTTTAGAAAGAGTTTTTATACTCTAAATCCCATCCCATATGGCTTCTCATTATAATATTCATTAAATTATCTATCACACTCATTATTTAATAAACACATCTAAGTTATATCCATTGACTAAGGCCTAAAATTTAGTATCAATATCAAGAAATAAAAATTATATTAATAAATCATGTCATACTGAAAATAAATCCTATTGTTTCATAAATTATGAATTCTTTATTTCATCCTATGATATTTATGTGTCTTAGTTCATAACTTTTGGTTAATCATATGTTTTTTAAAGTTATAATTTCTTATTCTTCATAACCTATTCCATAAAAATATTCAAACCCCACATTGATGCCAACTTAAGTCACCTAAATATTATATATATACCCATTAAATCACTTAAATGGAGTATTATATACATCTCATAATCAATTACATCAATGAAATTACACGACTTTTAAATAAATAAGATACATAAAGAACTTATTTTTAAATTTTTTTGAATATATAAAAAATAGACTTCTTACAAGAGTACCTTTTAGAAAAATTAAACATAATAACCATATTCAAAATATTTGGAAATGGAACATATGAATTGGTGAGTTAATATGCTCAGTAATGTAAAACATAACATAATTACAACAAAGATCACAAGATAGAAAATATTGATCATGAGGGAATGAGAACATAACCTAGGTGTATGGTTATAACATTAATGAAACATACCTAATAATTCATTGATTATAAATCATGAGGCATTGAATAAAGATATTTCATGACATAGGAAATGAGTGATGATAAAGTGAAAATATGTTTTCATAGTCTTGATCTCTCAAAACATAAAATAAGAATAATAATTTGGAATTAATTGTTCCATTAAGATAATAACATATTTAAAAGATAAAATACATGACATAAATATAATAATGGAAAAGTATATACACTAGCCCATGACATAATAGACTTGGGAGAAACTCCCTTGTCCCATATATATTTTTATCAATGGATAAAAACAATTTTACTATCCTGATCTCACGAGAAATAAATCATTTCACAATATATTAGAGGGGTATAGTGGTACCACATATCGCATAATTATAATCCATATATATATATATATATATTCCTTAATAATGTGAAAACATTCATGATTTCATAATAGAATAATTAACTCATAAGAAAGATAACAATATAAAGAATATTTGCACAAAAACATGATAGTAATCCATCTATAGAGTGGAGGTTCATTAGAAATAATACCTACAAAATAATATGGTATATTATATGTCATTAAAATAGATCAATATTTTTTAATATAATTATAAAATTACTTTTTAATAAGAAGTAAAAATATCATTTTTTTATATAATTTATTAAAATAGAAATATTTTATAAAAAAGGAGAACAAAATTTAATTTTAAAAAAATATTAAAAGTTGTAATAGAAGCTTAATTAACATATAATGATATAATGACTATAAAAGGAAATTATATCTAAATCATTAAAATTGAATATTTCATTAAAACATTTAAAAGAGAGTCAATATCATTAAAAAGGATTCAAGTAGAAAATATTAAAAATATCCCTTTTAAGATTTTTTTAATGCACGTTATAGAAAGTAGAGGATGAATTTATGTAATCATTAGATAGTATAGATGGAAATTCATAAGATAATATAATAAATATTTACATGTGGGTAAATATTCTCATTCTAAAAGAAGAGTTAACGTATGTCGTCAGTTAAAGGAAATTTTTATTTTGAATTGTGACCCACAAGGAGAATCAATGGTATAAATATATGTAAATAACATTAATAACTATATAAGAAAAAATAATTTATATATATATAATATAAAAATTCCCAAATTCTAATTTAAACATCTAAAATCATTATTTCATATTGAGATCAGAAAGAATCCAATACCTTTACTACCTACGCCCATAAATTTTATTTAACCTACTGTATAATAAAAATATTATATTAAATACTTATTTAAGAACATTATTTATATCTATTAACTTTTATACACTTTAATTATAATCATTCATTATAGATATTATAGTTAGTTATTTTTTATTTTAATCCTTAAAAGTTAGTAATTTTGATTATTACATATAGGTTTTGTTAAATGTGATTTAAATCCTCATTCATTGACACTAAGTTCATCATTCATAAATTATTAAATTTACGGTACTCATTATTATTCAATTATTTATTTAAAATGAAATTCATTTTTTGGAATATATGGTTACTTTCTTTTGAAAATAAAAACTATAACAAAAATTTTCTGTAAATTTACTCCTAATAGTTACATAATTTATTATGATTAATATTTATTTGGTACACCATTCTAAAAATATATTCATAATTCTAAATTACTTTATAAAATTATATATTTTTAGTGTTAATTTATTGATACTAATTCATGTTGAAAATGATGATGTTGGTATAGCGTCGTTCATGTAGGTGGTTGAGCTATGTGAAATAAGAGCAAGTAATAATAATGTGATTTGATGGATTTTAGAGTTATATGATAGAAATATAATTTTCAAAGAAGAATATTTCTGTTCATATAATATAATTATTTGGGAGAATGATATTTTTAATGATTTTATAGGATAAGATAATTGAAAAAATGATGGTAAAGGACTATGTACATAGTTAGATATACTCTCTCCTTGATATGGCTTCATAAAAAATGATGTATTTAGGCTTAATTTATCAATACATAAGCTAAAAATATCTATTATGTATTTAGGAGAGGTAAAATGGTATTATATTCAACTGATAACTCATTAAAATGTGTAATTTGTGAGGAGAAAATGAGGGGTCATTTTACAGGTATGTTTTGTGTGTAATTTATTTAAATATTTATACTTTAATGTATAATTTCTCCATTTTAAAAGTAATTTAAATAAATAGAGGAAATATAATGAAATAGGTCCATTAATACCCCCATCCACATGATTTAATGATTTAGTATCTTGATATTTTGAGTGTTTACTACTTATTTTAAAATTGAATAGTTTATTTTACCCTTACACTAGTAACTCAATTTTTTCCTTGATAACTTATTAGTGTCCCAAAAAATGAAATTGACTAATTTACCGAATATATATGTTTAGATTATGAATATTGACCCCATTTAATCATATAATTTTTTTTAAATATTTCAATATTAACTATTAAATGAAAAGATATTTTCAATGTTAAAAATATTATTATAAAAAATGACATTATAATCATTGAGTGTATTTAATATTATATCAAAAAATTAATAATTTAATGAGTTTTAACATATTTTTTATTCATTAAAATATTATATTAGATTCATCTTTTTAATGTGGTCAATTTATAATATTGATAAAATGATACACATTACAGAAAAAATAGTTTTTTTTTCAGAAATACCATTTTAACATTAGTTAATTTTTCCACATCCTATTAAAATTAATTATTCATATTATATCGAATTTATCAATCTATTAGTATTTAAATATTCCATTGAATTTTATAAATTCATCGTATAATTTTTTAAAATTGTAAAAATAATAGTACTATATAATGTATATATAAAATATTTTAATTCAATACTATTTTTAGTTTCATTCTTAATCATGTAAAAATTATATTATTTCCAATATGTTATTAAAAAAAATCAAATTTAATAAATGTTTTTGAAAAATTCAAACCCAATGCCCATATATCCAATGACCGTATTTCCAATGACTATTTTTCCAGGGGGGATGTCCATTTACCATATATTTAATGATCATATTTAATTATTATATATAGCATATCAAATATCAAAAATATAATTTTTTTACTTCTCTTACACTATGTTTATTACATATATATTGTTTTTTATTTATTATATTATTATAATCATGGGTATAATCTTTATTATGATAAATTGTTTTGCTTATTGTCTTCTTAATTACCTATAAATTTGTCCCATTATTACTTTTCATAATGTAATTTCATTTTTTTCACAAAATTTATTAATGTATATCATGCATTATAATATAAATATAATATATCACAGTTCATTTTATTTTTATTTTATGAGTCAAATAAGTTATTTATTGAAGTATTTATTTTTAAAATAAAATAAAAAGTAACATAACTAAGTGTTTCATTCTACCCCAACAAAAAGAATTTGTAACTTGAAATTTTGTTGCTCTAATAATAAAAATTAATATATTTATTCCTCATTTTATCTTTGGGTTACCATGATTCTTTCTCAATTTTATGGTTCAACCAAAGAACCTAAAATAGGTAAGTGGTCTATATTTATTGTTCTTTAACTCTATTGTCTAAAATTTCTATCAATTTCACCTCATAAAAAATATCACGTTCAAGATGTATAAACTTTGGGTTTACTAAATGTGATGGGTCAGGTATGTAACTCTTAAAAAGTGATACATGGAACACATCATGTACTTTAGAGAGGTTATGGAAAAGTGAAAGATAATAATCTATATTTCTCACACAATAAAGGATATTTAAGGGGAACAGTATATTGATATCAACATATCCTTATTTATAAATCTCATAACCCTATTATATAGTGATATTTCATGAAATAATATTACATGTACTTTAAGATTTATATTTTATCATCATCTATCCATTTATATCATCTATATACATCAGTAATTTTTAAAATGAAACTAAATGGTTTGAATCATCTTGAACATATCATGATAAATATCATGTCCTAGTAGCTTACAGCCGCTAAAATTATACCAACATATTGGAGTTCAATACCTTTTACCATAAAATTCCTCATATAGTTCCATCTGAATTGTTGAATGGAAACTATTGTTCTATCAAAACTCTACTAAGGTAAGGTGTTCATCTAAACATCCATTGAAATATATTGAAAATGATTTCATCATATCCTCTATAATTCAAAAGGGTCATTCATATTGACAATTTTTTTTAGGATTTTAATTAGTGTTTAAGCTAATCTCTATATAATATTCATGTAAAATATTTCACCAAACCATTAAGGTAACCTTTAGATCTCGATCTGATATAATGGAATGTAGTACTCCATTCCACATTACTAAATAATAAATTTTTGACTTAGAATACTTATATACTGAGAAATATTTTTGAATAGAAACCAAAGGTGTTAACTTAATAAGGTGATCAACTATAACAATAAAATCAATAAGACCCTTAAAAGTTTTCTGATTTTCCTAAAACACCCATATTTATATTATATTATCTCTTTATATGCATAGGTAGTTGTTTAATTATACCATTAGTCTTTTATCTTTCTACACTAACACGATAATATACCACATATTGAGATATATAATTTTTAATGCCCTTCCTTATTTTCTCCCCTTTAATTGATTATTTATATTTATATATGTAATTGTGATTCCAAGTTAGATATAGAATGATCAGTTATGTACATTATCAAATAAATCATTATTAAATTTTTGGATTCCAGGAATAAATATTCATTTCATAGTTCTTATCATTTTTTTTCATATTTAAACATTAGAATATTACCAACCATCTTCTATAGATAAATAACCTCATTACATGACTTCATGATCTTTATATGGATGGATGTATGGAGTATATATTTCACACTTTTCACCAAATATAAAAAATCTCTATATTTTAAATTAAATTATTTCCAAATAAATATAAAATCTATGCAACAAGTAATATTTATCAGGAATAATTAATTTTGGTGATGTATAATCTTTAACAATGTTATTCTTCATATGGAAACATTCAAATAGTTTCTTAGATTAATCACTATATATTTTAATCCTTACTCAATTATAGGGTGTTATGATTATATTTGAGGTGAAAAATATATTATTGTGTTTCATGTAATTTTTATCACATTCACCTGTCTATAGTAACCAAATTCACTTCCAAATTAACATAGTTAGATGATTTTTCAATCATGATATATTTCATAAAAATAATTGATAGTATCAAACCAAAAAAAGAAAATTGTGTGTCTCTATTGTAGTGTTCTTTCTTAGCCAATCCTAAATAACCCTTATCTTTGAATGATTAATAGTTATACCCTCTCATGTGATTAGGTGACTCATGAAAGATACTTTTTGAATCTATAATTCATATTTTCTATATTTGGAATAAATATTATCCTTTATCAATTTAATTATAATAGTCAAAAAAATAATCATTCTCATTATTTACTAGGGAATATAGTAGAAAAAATATATAAAAAATATAACAAATAGTTCATGGTAATCTCTAGACACTCTATGCTTAACATCCTTGAATATAATAGGGTAATTTTTTTTCTCAAATGTCATCACTATGTTTTCATATTTCTCATATCTTGTTCTAAAGGATTCTTTGATATAGCCTCTATTTTGAACCATAATTAATGATATTAAGATCAACAGTAAATATTTGAGAAGTATTAAGAACCTCTCATCTGATAGAAATATCATAATTTTAGGGTAAATGATTCATTTTCTTGAGCTTTATCTTGTTATGTTCATGATAAAAATTGTCAAGATGCATTAATTCATCTTTATTATTAACAAAGGGGATAGGTTCACCCCAAGGTATTGAACATGGGTGTATAAACCATTATCAATATTATCTAGGACAATAATATTTAATTTATCCAAATAAATCGCATGCATTATATTAGGATCCATTAATATAGGTATTGTAGCAGGTATGTGTTCTATGGAGAACTTAACCTCACAATCTTTGTGAATACCATGATACTATTCTATAAATAAATCAATATATTCCCAGAAAACCTACATCTCAATAATATCATTATTTTCTTCAACCATTTTACATAAATAACTCTCATTATTACATATTAAGAAATATATAATGTAATTAACATCCATAGGGAGTTCGTTGTAATCCTTCCATCAATGGATGATCATATATTGATTTTTTATATGAAATACGTCATACCTATCCAATATACTAATATAGGGTGTATATATAGAGATAATATCCATTTCCAAAATCATATTTAATTAAACTAAAAGGAAAATAGTATGAATTTTAGGAGTCACATTCAACAAATATTTTGTTAGAGAATATTTATATATATGGTATAAAATCATCACACAAATACAAGATTTCATTGATAATTCATTCTCTATCTATTGGTATGGTGATTTCATTCCCTTAGAAAATTTTATAGATATAAAGGATTTGGATGAAATAGATTCAAATAAGATATTTTTAGTTTTCCAGTGCCTAATGAATATAAAATTCACCACATTATTATCATGATACACTTTATAAAGTTTTATTTCATAGGGTTTCTCAATATTGATTTCCTTTAGTGGTTAGAAAAATATTTTGTTGTGAACAACCTTGTGTTTGGTTCACTTGTTTTCATAATTCCTATAGTCCTTATCATTAAAGAATTATAATTTTAGATGTGTATTAGGTTGAACATTCACCACATTCACTTTATTAGTATTAAAATTCACATATAATTAGTATTAGTGTTTCATATGGAATACTATTATATAATTGAATCATAAACTTTCCCTTTTATATAATCACCCCTATGATTAATACCACATATTTATAATTTATGAATATCAATTTTTTATAAGGGTTTTTTCATTTTAGTTTCATCAAAAAAGGAATTTTCATATCTTGTTCACTTTACCATGAGAATAATAGGAATCTTCAATGCCTATTTCTAACTTGATAGAACATTAAACAATTTCATAATAAAATAAAACTACCTTGTAGAAAATTAATTTGGAAGACTTGGTTTTAGAAAACTAAATTGTTTATTTATTTTTCATTGAGGTTCAATGAAGAAACTAGGAGTGTACCATACTAGTCTTGTGATTATTTATTCATATGTACCAATGTATTCATCCCCCCTTTTTTGAGACCATGAATCCTCTCTCTGTTTTTAAACATATAGTTTTCAAAAAATATTTAGTTACTAATATTTTTATAAACACATCCCATTTTATATATTAAAATTCATCCTATTGTGTAGCAATTTCCTTGAGATCCCACCATTGATCTTCCTTGAATTATAATTATTAATTTTCTAGAACAACCTTTTCCTTCTCCAAGAAGTTGGGAATTTAGAATATCATTTGTTTTTTATTTATCCATTTTCTAGGGATTAGTGAATTAGAAATCCAACCAAAGGAGGGTGGATGTTTCCACATGAAGTAATCAACTGAGAGTTTTTACATCCTTGGAATGTTTTAAATTTTATCTATATTAATGTTATTTTTTATAGATTTAGAATGACAAGTGATCATTATCATGTGGTTTAATTCTCTAGATACCATCCCATTTGGATACTCATTGGGAATGTCATTAAACATTACATAAAAATAATTGTTAACTTTATTACTCATAGTTATATACATTGACTAAAACCATAATGTTGGTTTATATATTAATAAATAATAATATCTATAGGAAATCATGTGATTATAAAAAATGATCCCATAATGTCTGAAATTATAACACTTTCATTTCACCATAGGACATTTTTTATTCTTCCCAAATCACTTTTGGCTCAACATAATTTTTCATAGGATTTATCTCCTTATTATTGAAAAACTAGTACATAAATATAATTTAACCCCACTTTGGTAACAACTGAGTTGACCTAAGAGTTATATATATTCATATAAAATCATTTCATATGAATATTATTTATATGTCATAATAAATCACATATTAAAACCTATGGTCTTATTTTCTATGGGAATGAGGTTCGTAAACAAATTATTTAGCATACTTTTAAATATACCACACAAATAGTATTATCAAATAAAACCCATTTAAATGTATGGATCATAATAATCTTCTTCATAACATTGCACATAGAAATATAAGAATGGGTGAGATCATATTCTCAATAATAATAAACATAAAAGACGTCAATAGAATTAAATAAGTGACTATAAGATGATCATGATGGTATAAAAAAATAATCATGGTGTATGGTGAAAAATATAAGATAATAAGACCTAATAAATCATAGATCATAAATCTGGAGCCGTGGAAAAGTTGTTGGTAGAATATATGACATCATTACAAAGAGTAAGAAAACATTAGTTGATAGTCATAACCTATGAAGACAGAGCATATGAATAATAATTTGTAATTAACATAAGAATAGAAATTAGTACATATGTCAAAGACATCCACCAAGACATATATATATATATATATCACAATGGATTGAGCTAATCAAAAGACCAAAATATAATAGACCTAGGCTAACCAGTTATATCCCATAATATTTTTAAACATGATCTAACTAAATGTTTCATATTCTAATCTCATGATATAAAAAACATTACTCAACAAATGAAGGTTCTATATCATACCCAAAAGTCATATAATGATAAACAATACATATGTTATCCACATCAACATAAAAACATTCATAAATCCCTCATATCATAATTAACCCATGATAAAGAAATGGGTTTCAATAAAATTTGCATAAAACACGATCGTAATATATTCAATGAGAGGATGTTTTTTATAGAATATCCCTTGTCAAAAATGGGGTATGTTATGGAAAATAACATAAATGAAAAATAGTTTGTATGTGTATTAATAAAGTTCATTTGAAAAGGAATAAAATATATCATCCCTTTTTATAAAATTTATTAATAAGGTAATATTATATTAAAGAAGAATAATAGTAATTAACTTTATAAAACTAGTAAAAATGATAAATAATCATCATTATGAAAAAATTATAATTTTAATACAATTATTGCATCCATATTGTGCTAAAAATTAATATTATTTTTAAACTTTTAGAAAGTGAGTCAAAGACAATAAAAAACATCTCTTGTTGAAAATGATAAAAATAATCCTACAAATATTTTGGAATGAAAGTAAAAAAATTATAAAATTACATTAATTAGTAATATATTTTTATATAAGTACTTTCATAAGATAAAATAATGATTATTGATTAGGAAGGGAAGGATTTATGATCAAAAAATTAGTTTTGGTTGGTCCACATTTACTAGTAATATATTTAATAGAATTATAAACCAAATGGAGGAAAATTGATAAAAATATATTTAAAACTATTTAATAATCATTGAATAATATAATTCTTTTTGTAAATAAATAGAATGAAATTTCTAAAATAACAATTAAATCATTGAAAATCATTATTTCAATGTTTGATTGGAGAGAAACCCTTGTATTTCCACAAAATATCCCTGAAATCACTTTAACCTCCTATATAATAAAAAATTAATATGAATAAATTATATATACATATTCTTTATATATATTTAATTTTATAATATTAATCTACAATCATTCATTACACCTACATTATTTAGTTTTTTTATCATCATAATATATTTGTAATTTTTAATATTTTAGATAAATTTTGTGAAAAGTATGTCAATCCCCAGTCATTGTTACCAAGTTAATCATTCCCATATTATTTAAGGTAGGGGATTAATTATATTCATTGAATTTATTTAAAACCATGTTAATTTTATGGAAGGTATGAGTATTGTTTGTGAGGAAAAAATCTCTAACAAACCTTTTTCTAGTAATTTACCGATAATAACAATTATCATTATATTGAAAAATATTTTTTGTATCACAAATAATGAAAGAAATGTATTATTACTAATTACATTAAAATATCATATATTTACATTATTAAAATATTTACTCTTATTTGTGGTGTCAATGATGATTTTGGTATAAGATCATTTGTATTGGTGTTTGAGCCGACCCAAATAAGAACATGTTGTTCTAGTGAAATTTTATGGAGTTTAGAGTTATATAATAACACTTTTATATTAAAATAATCATAATAATGTTATTTTAAAATAATTATAGTGGTTAATTATTTTCATGAAAATTGGAGATAATAATGTAATTGAAAAAATGATGATGAAAAACTATGTACTTTGTTTGATGAGTTCTCTCTATCTTGATAAGAGTTCGTTTAGAATGAATGATCTAGGATTCCATCAAGGATCCCAAAACAAAAAAATTTATACGAATGATTTTATATGGTAAAAATGTATGATATTAGAGTTATAACTAAAGTTAATGAGTTATTTTGAAGGGGCAGATGTTGTGACCTTTTATAAGGGAGTTTGGAGTGTCATTTATACATATATTCCTTCAACAATGTATAATTATTTTAAGGAATGTGGATCGGAGGGGAAAAATCATCGATATTGATGATTAATAAACTCATAAAAAAATTAATGATTAGGTTTCATGATTTTTTACATCTTTACCAGTTATTTTAACCCTCTTTACCACACATTTCCTTTATTGTGGTAACTTAATTTCTACCTTCATATCTTTTTTTTCAATCCAAAAAGATATTAAACTATTTTCTTAATTTATAAATTAGAAAAAAAAATTATAATATATATAATATAATTTAATTTCCTATTATGATAATTTTTATATTTTGACGAAAATATATTGTATATAAAAAAAATAATTCTCGAGGAAAATGTATTTTTAAATAATATTTTTTAAATATTATGTAATATCAAATAATAATTAAATTAGTGTTAAAAATTTTATTATATATTTGAAAATTATATTACTTTCATCATTTAAAATTTGTGGATTTAGTTTATTATTATAAAAATATAAAACACTAAAAAATAGTAAATTGAAAAAATCCATTATAAAAATGACTAATTTAAAAAAAATATTAAATTTAATTATATATATTTGATCATATTTTATTAATCTATTGGTATTAAAATAATTATATTAATTATATATATATATATCAAATCATTATTTTAATGTAGTAATAGTAATATTAATAATATGTAATGCCTTTAGAAAAAATTTTATTTAAAAATTATCCTTTTGTTTCATTATTTATCACTTAAAAATTTTATTATTTTCAATTTTTATGAACTATTAAAAAAATAAATATACCTAACGGATACATGTATACTTTATAACTATATATCCAACTATGATATCTCTAATGACCTTATATCTGACAACACTATATATAATAACCTCATATATATAAAAATCTTCTTTCATTCTGATATATTTGCCTACAAAAAACACTAAAATAATTCATCCTATTTACATCTCACCTAACATGAATATTATATATCCTATATATTTTATTCATTACATAGTTATAATCTGGTATATGATATTCATGGTAAATCCCTTTGAAAATGATTTTTGGTTCATAGTTTATTAGTAATTATGGATTTAATTGAGATATAATATTTTTTAGGATGTATCATATTTTATTCTCGTAATTTATTAATGGCTACCTTTCATTGTAATGTTTTATCTCAATAAAATGTATTGGGGTTCATTTTAGTTCATTTTTTCTTATGATACTTGATATGAAACATGGTATTTTTTAAGTGAATATATATTATAAAAGACTTATATGTAACAAAAATGTTCTCAATTATAAAATATTTAAAATCACCCCCCTTTTATGGGTTAAATATAACATCAAATACAATCCCTAAAAAAACCTCTTTACTCTACTCATAATATGTGAGAGTCTTGAAAATTAGGATTGGCTCATCATGACCCTATATCTATATATATGCTAGTTGACTATGGGTAGGATACTTATTGACAAGGAAAACCAACTGTAAACAAATATATATATATGTGAGTAGACATATGAATGATATGGAAAAGGACACTATATGATGAATATACTATACTAAATTAACCCATAAGCAATTCCTTAGCGTTTCAAGTCTACAAAAAAATTATCACATCCCTAGTGATTATGTATATAGAATATCTTACTAATACTAGGGTCCCAAGCCAAAAAAATAGTCTAAGAAACCCCTTAAAATCATTTCCCATCATTACCAAACCAATCCTCATAGGGACACTAATGTATAAACACCAGAATTAAGAATTAGACCAATTTGATATGCTTCAAACTTGATTTGACCCACTAGGAAACCACTCATATCGGTACTAAGGTATGTATTACACCCCAAGCCCACATATTATATGTTAGGTGATGGGGACTAAAACCAATAAGGAATATCAAAAATCGGAATACAAAACATCTATTTTCTATCTTCAAAATTTGAAACTCTAATATATTTTATATATTTCTAAATTTCATCAACACGATATAAGTAATCAACTATATAAAAACTGGGTGTATGGATTAATAACTTTATAGTAAAATAACATATGAAAAACGATTAATGGAAACAAATACATTGAATATTATTTCTTCGTATAATAATAAAAGGTTAGGCAAAAAATATCCTCAATTCGAGTATACTAAAAACATCTACAACAACGAATGTTTGTGGTAAGCAACACTTTATTTATTCTTTTTAAATTGTATAAGGTATAAGTGTAAAGTTTGTGAGAGTTTTTAGAAGATTTAAAGTGTATTTGGGTATTTCCTACTAGTGTACATGTGGTGCACAGTTTGTAGAAACTGTGCAACACATGAAGAAAACAATGCAAAATGAGACATGGGAAAAATAAAAGGTGCTCGAGTGACACATAGTTTTTCCAAACTGTTCAGCTGCCTATTAGAAACTGTGCACTTTGAAAAATTGATTTTGTCATTTTGAGGCAGGGGCTTCGGTATGGTCAAAGCATGGTTTGGGGACCAAGTGATATGACCATGTGAGTTTCATCCGAAAGGTAGTGATTAACGTATGGTTAGCACACAGTTTTCCTAACCGTGCGATTAAACTATGCAAAGTTAAAACTAAGATCCTTAAAAAGTGGATCAAGTATGGGTTAAGCTTTTAAACCATCATATTTCCTCCTATTCAGACCTAACCCAGGATTTTGATCTCTCAAATGTCAAGGAGGGTTATTCCATCGATCTTGAAGCAATCAGAAGGCTTCCCTTGGTGATTAGAAGCTGATTCATCATGTTAAGTGATCGTTATTTATCGTTCTCTATGTTTCTCTTAGATCTACTTCTCCCTCTATCTCAGTTTCATAGATCTATGAAAATTGTGGGTAGATCAAAGGTTTTGGATTCCATATATGGTTAGATTTTGTCTCATTATTGATAGGAGAAGAGATCTATGGTGGGTTCGAGGAGATTCAACCCAGTTTTTTGACTTTTTTTGCGTCGTTTATCATTTTCTCCAAAACTCTCAAGGTAGGTGGATTCAATCATGACTCCTATATCTTTGAAAATTAATGATTAGTTTTAAATTGATTACTTCGATTGAAATTGATTGCTTATTTACTGTATATTAATTTTTGAAACCATCTTGAGTGACGGTTTATGGAAATTGGAAAAATTGGTGTGTTATTGGAAAGTGTGTTGATAACATGATTTTAAAATATTTATTTTAAAATAATTACTAGTTTTTTTGTATGAAAAAAAAATAGTTTTCAATAAAAATAATGATGTTTTACTGAAGTGGTTTTAACATACTTCATTTGGAATGAGTTTGGAATTGTTTTGTGGTATGTGTTCATATGCATTGGGATGTATAAGGTCATGAAGTACCCCTATCAAAAGGTTAGGATTGATATCGGCATGAATTACCCCTATCAAGTGGTCCACTTAGAGACATATTAGTGAAGGATAACTCACCATTCACAAGTATATGGAGGTCTATGTATTTCATGCAAGGCTGGATATACAGTTGTATGGAAATAGGTGAGTTATGCCCAAATGGAATGATAAATTATTTAAATAATTGTTTATCTAATTTCCATGGAAAACTATTTACAATGTATTTTGTTTATATTTGGATATAAACTATTTTATAATTTTTATTATATAAATTGTTTTATTTAAATGTAGCTAACATGTTATATCAAAGTGTCATGAGTAGGGAAGTCATTAAAGGAAAACCTATTATGTTTTTGTACTCACCCCTACTTTGGAACTTTAGTGATTTTGCAGATGTCATCTATCGGGAAATGGGAAAAGGTAATGTATCACATATCTTTAGAACCACCTCAGGACACTTGGTTAGTTTGGTGAAGCTGGGGTATAGTGCACGTGGAGCATGGAGTTTTATGATGGCCCTGGAGTTTTATTATTTTTTCATCTGTTGTTTACATTGATATTGTAGTCTTCTACTATGAAAATTGTTTTAGTATTATTTTGATAAATGGAATGTTGAGTTTCCTTTCAATGTTATCTTGCATCATATAGTGGGTGTTTAGTTATGGATTATTTGGTTATTGGTTTTATTCTTAATGGGTAAATTGTACCCCACATGTATTAAAACCCTTCTTCATTTATGGAAAGACTTTGACATATTGTAGATGTCAATTAATGCATAGTAAATCCCTTCTGATCTCTCAATATAATGAGAAGGGGTAGGATGTTACAAATCGAATCAGTTTTGTTTGGCCCAAAAAGTCTGTTGAGAAAAATGGTATTTGTTTTGTTTGGTCCAACAGCTCTATTGAGAATAAATGGAATCATATTGGTTTATCCTTTGCGGAACATGTATTATTAAGGTTCTTAGACTTAGATTTCATAGTCATTCAGGTATATTACTTGGTTTGGGTTGGTAGAAAGGAGTAGGATTGATGGGACTTGAAATGTAGAACCTAAAAATACATAGCTAACCTTTTTATGCAGAAATTCAAGTTACTAGGGAGTTGTGTATATAAGTATTTTGGGGACACATATAGGATTTTGGAATCTCATTATCTAGGGTTTATCCAAGGATAAGAGCATGACATCATTAGAGGAAGGACTTCCAACTTGGATTACAAACATCATTTTGAGAAATGACTTATGATCTTGTGCAAAAGTGTGGATTTTTTAAAAATTTGAAAGTGTTTTAAAATGAATGATTTTGAAAAAGGGAATGGTTATGGTATCTTTGAAATGGTTTGATTTACAAAAACAATGTTAATGTTTTCAAAAATGGATGAATGTGGTTTATTTTGGAAAGTAGTGTTGTGTTAGTTGATGTGATATAATTTGAAATTGTTAATCCTTCAGTTGCTAGTGTGTGGTACTTATGGAGTTTGTTTTTTGTTTAGAAATTGGAACCTGGTAGGCATTGTAGAAACTAACATGATGATTCTATGGAGAATGTGGTTTCACCTGAACCACATTTTAACCTAGAGCTAGCTTAGAGTATTATCCAACATTCGAATTTGTGGATGTAGGGAATCAGAAGAATGGGAAAAGGAAAGTGGATAATACATTCTAGTTCCAGAAGAAAAATCCACCAACCGTTCGGGGTTATTCTGAAGTAGAAAAGGAAAAGGTGTGGATGAATAAAATGAATCTTATCTTTGATTTAATCAGTTCACCAACAGAGCTCAAATTCAAACTGGAAACATATATGATTTTGGATATTGCATGCCCGTGGTGGGATCTAGTTGGGCAAGATAAAAAAAATAAAGGTCTCAGTTGGGAAGATTTTGAGGAATTGTTCAAAAAACCATTCTATATTCACATGGTCAAGATTCTGAGAATGACATACTATTTCATCCTAAAGTTGGAAAATCTCCCTGTTATCGTGTATGTGGATAAGTTCATGAATTTAGTATACTTTCCACCTGAGGTTTTAACTAGTGCATCCTTGAAGGCACACATATTTGAATTAGGGATATGTTAGGAGATTCACTCAAAGATAGATGTGCTCTGTATTACTGACTATACAGAGATGGTGAATAGAGTGAAAGTGGATGAAAGAAACATATTAGGAGTTATGGAAGGATAAAGCATGTTGATACCTATAGGAAATATTGGGAACACTAATGCTGGGAGAAACCATAAGAAAGATACCTAGTTCCAAGGTGGAAGTGTGAATCACAATCAGATGGCTGGATCCGCAAACATTACTCCATGACCCAGGAGAAATCTCCCTATTTTCGATGTGGTTCTGTTGACCATATAAAGGGAGAGTGTATGACACAACCTAGAGAATTCCACAACTATAACCAGATGGGGAATCTTTAATGTTATTGTTACAGTGCACCAAGGTCAGTTGCTCAGGATACTTGATAGGTGTCGAATACATCGTATGCTTCGACAGGATGAGGATAGAAGAACCAATATTGTCAGCAGAACAAAGATAGCCATGATGATTCTAAGAATACCATGAATCCTTAGGTTGGGTAATCTCAATATGGAAATAGTGGAAAATGTGTTGTGATGAAGAAATTGTATGTTGGTAAGTATGTGATTGTGGATGATCAGGCGAGACTATCTATGGTGAGAGGTATGATTATTTTTAATTCTACCCATATGAAAGTTCTAATTGATATTGTTGCAACACATTACTTTGTTTCTTATTGTGCTATTTATTTTTTTGAGTTAAAAACATGATATGGTTCCCTCTATAATAAAATTTCAAACTTATCTTGGGGAAATTGAATTTCAATCCTTTCTATGTAGAGCATGTTCTATTTCTGTTGATGGATCTGAGCTAAAATGGGACTTCTTGGTGATGGAAATGAATGTATATGATGTAATACTGGGTATTAATTGGTTGAAAATGTTCAAAGGATCACATCAATAGTTATAATAGAACAGTTAGTTTCAAGACTATGGATGGTGTTGAGAATCTCCTTAAAGGATAAAGGAATGAGAAGACAGGTGTAATGGGATTGTTGTAACTAGTTATTGGAATAATCTCTTATCATTTGGTAGCTTAGTCCTTGGCATTAGTATAAGAGTTTGGGAGAAGTTATTTTCCAATAGTAGTGGACCAGGTTCCCTATGTGATTCTCAAAAATTACTTAGGGTTTCCACCTGTGAGAGAAATTGAGTTTACGATTGATCTCCTTATAGAGACCAGTCCTATATCACTTATATCTTATTGAATTGAACCAAAATAATTAATCGATATGAATGGGAAGTTGGGTGATCTAGAAAGAAATGGTTTCATTCATCTGAGCACATCTCCATGGGAAGCACCAGTCTTGTTTATGAAGAAATATGATAGACCTTTAATGTTGTGTGTGGATTATCCTATGATTAACTAAGTTATGATAAATAATATGTATCCACTTCCACACACTGATGATCTATTTGATCAATTTAAGTGAGATCAATGGTTATATATAATTAATTTATTCTCCAACTATCACCAATTGTGAGTTCGGAAGGAGGATATTCCAAAAAAAGCTTTCAGAAGTAGATATAGCCATTATGATTATGTGTTAATGCCTTTCCGTCTTACGAATGAACCAATTGTCTTTATGGTATTGATTAATTAGATATTTTAGCAGTATTTGGATTCTTTTATTATGGTGTTTGTGGATGACATACTGGTGTATTAAATAACTTGAGCTGAGCATGGGAAACACTTGGTGACAATGTTGGAAATCTTGAGAGACCATCATTTGTATGCCATAGAAAAAAAGTGTGAATTTTTGATACAATAAGTATACTTTATTGGATATATAATTTTTGACAGAGGTGTTTCAGTATATCCAGAAAGAATAGAATCTATTATCTCTTGGAAACTGACAAATAATGTCTTTGAGATACGTAGTTTTCTTGGTCTAGCGGGATATTACCATCAGGTTGTGAATGAATTTTCATGGTTACACTATCCAATTAATTATTTTATAAATAATAAATATCTATTATAATAGAGTGAGGAATTCCAGAAATCATTTCAAGTGATAAATCTTCTCCTTATACCCTTACTAATCATGATTTTTCCGGAATCATGACATGGGTACATGTTGTATTGTGATGCTTCAGGATATGGGTTGGGGTGCGTTCTCCTGAAATGAGACCATGTTGTTTATAATGGATAATAGAAGTTAAGGGTGTATAAGAAAAAATACCCAACAAATGATTTGGTGTTAGCTATAGTCATCCATGCATTGAAGACCTGTCATCGTTATCTCTTCAGTGAGAAATTTACTATGTTCACAAATCACAGAAGCCTGAAGCATATTTTCTCACAAAGGGATTTGAATCTGAGAAAAATAATATGGATAAAGTATCTAATTTTTTTAAATTTAATTTATGTATATAGCAGGTAAAGGTAATGTGATGGTCAATGAATTAAGCCAAGAATTGTATGCTTAGTTTAAGAAAAAATCTTCAGTTGAGTGGCAAATATTGTCAGACCTAGATGAAATGCATGTGGAATGTGAAGGCCAAGGTGATGTTGTAGTTTTCTTTTCTGTTTTGATTTTTCATCATTTGGTAATGATGGTAGAGGAGGCACAACCCTCCGATGTAGAATGCATTTCTATGAGATCAAAACTCAATGGTGGGGTGACCGTTGAGGGCTGGGGGCTAGATGAGAGTTCAATTTTGTGGTTTTAAGATTAGATGGTTATACTAATGACTTCTTAGGGGAAACTTCATCATTCTTAACACCATTTCAGATTGGATGTCCATCCTAGAATATAGAATATATATAAATCATTAATGATATAGTTTTGGTGGATCGGCATGAACAGGAATGTGGATGAGTTTATTTCCAGATTCTTAACTTGTCAGCAAAATAAGGAAAAAACATCAGCAACCATCATGTATGTTAATGTCTTTACCTATCCTGGTGTTGAAGTGGGAGAAAATAGTCATGGATTTTATAACAGGTCTCCTAAGAATGGTTCTAAAACACGATTCCACATGGGTGATTTTGGATCGGCTCATAATGTCATCCCATTTCATCCCTATTTGTTAAAATCATATGGTGGATGATCTATCCAAAATCTATATCCGATAAGTGGTAAAGATACATGGTATACCTATTTTGACCATGTAAGATAGAGATCCAAGGTTTGCATCCCATTTTTGGAAATCCTTTCTGAATGACCTTGGGACATAGTTGAATATGAGTACGACATATCATCCATGGATGGAATACCAATATGAACAATTGAAACGTACATTGGAAGACATGTTGTGATCTTGTGTAATGGATTTTTTTGTCTCATGGTAAGATCACATACCCTTAGTGGAATTATCATATAACAACAATTATCGGACCTAGATACATATGGTTCCTTTTTAAGGAATCTATGGTCATCCTTGTCATTATCTAATTTGTTTTATGTAAAAATGTCAGACTTCACTCGTCAGGCCGATCCTTGTCCAAGAAAAAATCGAGAATATTCAGTTGATCAAAAAATGGAATGAGATAGCCCAGAGTTGTCAAAAATCATATGTCGATCATCACCGATGACCACTGTCACTCACAGTGAGTGATTATGTGTTCTTAAAGATTTTCCAAGGCTTGGACATCGATGTTTTGGGAAACATGGAAATTTATCTTCAAGATACATAGGCCCTTTTAAGATGCTAGAATGGGTGGGAGATCTGGCATATCAATTGGTATTACTACCACGGTTTAGTGTACTCCACAATGTGTTCCACATTTTTCAATATAAAAAGTATCTTATTGATCCTAACTATGTGATCAGATGGGATCGCATTGACCATGAGTTGGATTATTCTTTGGCACATATATTGGTGCAGACTGTGGATAGGCAAGATAAATCCTTGCATGGACGAAGCATTGGATTTGTGTGAGTTTTGTGGAAACATGGTCAAATTCAAGAAGAGACATGGGAATGAGAGAAGTAAGTGAAAGATAAATATCTATAAGTCATTCATGACTCAAATGTTTTTCTACCTTCTATGGATGAAAAGACCAATGGTGGGGAGAATTTATCAGCCCCAGTTTCTTTTAAGCAACCCTTTCATTATATTTTTTTAATTATATGATGTATAAGGGTGAATATTGGCAGATTTTGGAGAAATTATAAAGATTATTTGGGTATTTTCTATAGGTTCACGAGTAGTTCATGATTTATAGAAACCATTCAACACTTTTAGGAAACCGTGAAAAGTGAGACAAGGGAAAAATAGAATGTGCCAGAGTGACACATAGTTTTTTCGAACCATGCGGCTACCTAGTAGAAACCATGATGTTTGAAAAATAGATTTATCCATTTTGAGGTAGGGGATTCGTCATGGTTAGAGCATGTTCTATAGACCATTAGAGATGATCATGCAGGGGTCATCCTTAAGGCAGTGACTAACAAACATTTAATGCATGGTTTTCTTAACCATTTGAAAAAATTGTGTGCAGTTAAAATCAAGATCCTTAAAAAGTGGATCTAGGCCAGCATAATATTTTACGCCCTTAGTTTTCCACTTATGAATCCCTAAATCGGAATTTTCTCTCTTATAGGTCATAGAGTGTTCTTATATCGATCTTGTGGTGATCCAAAGGGTTCCCTTGGCGATTTGAAGCTGATTCCTCATGGTAAGTGATCATTCTTTGTCATTCTTGGTGTTTCTATTAGATTTAATTTTCCCTCTCTATTAGTTTCTTAGATCTATGGTCACTGTGGGTATATATAATGTTTTAGATTCCAAATATGTTTATATTTGGTCTTTTTGTTGATATGGGAAGATATATAAGACGATTTCAAGGAGATTGAACCTAGTTTTGTGATGTTTTTTGTGCAGTTTTTTGTTTTCTCCAAAACTCTCAAGGTAGGTGGATTCAATATCAACTCCTCTACTATATAACATGACGGATTAGTTTCATATTTATTTTTTGATTGAATTTGATTATTATTTTTTAAAATAATTTTCAAAACCCACTAGAGTGACAGTTTGTGGAAATTTGGGAAATTGGTGTGTTATTGGAAAGTGTTTTGATAACATGATTTTAAAATGTTGATTTTAAAATAATTTTGGGTTTTTTCTGCATGGAAAAAGATAGGGTTAAACAAAAAAGGACTATTTTTTTTATTGAAATTTGTTGAACACACTTGGTTTGGCATGATTTTGACATTATTGTGTGTCATGTGTTCATGTGCATTGGAATGGATAATGTCATGATCTACCCTATTAAAAGGTTGGGATAGATATGGGAACGAAGTACCCTCATAAATTGGTCCACTAAGTGATGTCTTAGTGGGAGGATAACTTCCCACTCATGATTATATGAAGGTCCCTAGATTTCTTTCATGGTTGAATGTATGGTTGTGTGGAAAGGGATGGGTTATGTTGAAATGGAACATTAAATAATTTAAATAATTGTTTATGTGTATTCCTTTGAAGACTATTTTCAATGGATTTAGATTATATTTTGATATAAATATTTTAGAATTTGTATTATATAAATTGTATTATATTAATGTTGCTAACATTTTTTATCCTAGTGGCATGAGTTGGGAAGTCCTTGGGGGAAACCTAATATGTTTTATTAATCACCTCTACTTTGGAGCATTGGTGCTTTTTCAGATGTCATCCACTAGAACATGGGAAGAGGTAGAGTATCACACATCCTTAGAACTTCCTTGTGATATGTAGGATGTTTGGTGAAGTTAGAACATAGAGCTTGTGGAGCATGGAGTCTTGTGGTGGTATTGTAGTTTTATTAGTCTTCCACCCATTATTTACATTGATATTGTATTCTTCCACTGTGACACTTATCTTAGTATTATTCTAATAAATGAAATGTTTAGTTTTATTTTAATTTTATCATGCATCATATTGTGGTTTTTTTATTATGTTTTTTTGTCAGTTATTTTTCTTAAACTACAAATCATCCCGCACATGTATTAAAACTCTTCATCATTTTTTGCGATCCTTTGGCTTCTAGGAGACGATGCTTAAGGCCTAGTAACACACTTATACCATCTCAATCCAATTATAAGGGGAAGGACATTACAACATTATATATAAGAATCCCTATCCACCATATATCACCTTATTCCACTATATATGTACTCTATCAAATTTTTCAACTATATGTTCATTAAGGCATCTAAGAACCAAACATCGTCTACACAGACACAACATGTGTTTATGTCATGACCCATCTCCTAAGGCCCATGATGTGACTACCCCAATCCCTAATTCCATAGGCCATGGGTTGGTTACTAGCACTAGAAAGGTGTATCCCAAAAACAGGAAGGGATTTCCTTTAAACCTGTAAAAAAACAGAGTTCAAGAACACAACAAGATGAAACCACAAAGTAAAACTGTAGTAGTAAAGGTGTGTACTGAAAGTAAAGGGGTCGGAACACAAGCCCAACTGAAAGATACAACTAAAAAAAAATAGTAAATTTATCCTGAGATCGTCAACTAAGGATCCTAACTGAAATCTAGGTACATCTTGTCTCTATTGCTCTCCATGTAAACTGTCACCTCCATCCACCTTCAAGTCCAAGCTCCCCGAGTCTCAGTCAAGGATGCCCACTGTCTGCATAAGACACAACAAGGTGTTGGAGATGCCCATGCAGAGGTGAGTATAACAATATCTAGTGGGGACCCCAAGACCCCTGAAGGTTTCTTAGAATTCCACAAAGTAAAACCAAAAAGCATGATCTCAATCACAAAGCACAAAGAAAAAGGCACAGCTCAAACCAGGTATACAAATCAGAGTTGAGGAATAAAGATGATTTTCCTGATGCTATATCATTTTATTCCATTATAAACTTTCCACAACTAAACCATGAGGGAGTTGTTCCATTATTGATTCACACAGGGTTATATATCATTGATCCATGACGGGCCACTCTAAGGCTGGTCCTCATCAGGTCGTGCACTGCAGATCCACATAGGGTCACTAGAATACTGATCTACACAGGGTCGCTATTATATTGATCCACACAGGGTCGTTAGATGCTAATCAACACAGGGTCACTATGATGCTGATCCACACAGGGTTACTAGATGCTGATCCACATAGGGTCACTGTGATGCTAATCCACATAGGGTCGCTATGATGCTGATCCACACAGGGTCGCTAGATGTTGATCCACACAGGGTCGCTATGATGCTGATCCACACAACTTCTCTAGATGATGATCTATTCAAGGTCTCTATGATTCTGATCCCCACAGGGTCACCAGATTCCGATCCACATAGGGTCTCTAGATTCTCATCCACATAGGGTTTCCATTCAGATGACAGCCTGCCGTAGGATTATCCTCACCTGATGTGCTTGAGTTATGTGGTATCTTCTCCCCTGGATATCGATCATATCTAAACTGATATGAAGTTTCACAAAGGGGTTAACCAAAGGACCATTAATTCATAAGGGTTCCAATGCAACAGATGGTGCGTCAATCGAACGTCCTGTCTGTGAGTTATAAGAATTTTAGTGTCAAGGGCCTAGTTGGATTTAGGTACGATCCAACCTAGCCGTACTCCATAATTATCTAAAACCCAAGTGGAGTATCTCAAAAGTGGCATGACATTCCCAAATATTCAAACACAGTAGAAGGTTTGTCAAACGGACATCTGGTTTGTAAGATACGGCTTTTTAAGCGTATCTAGGCCTAAAAAGGGGACTGGTTCCGACCCTGCCTACCCTGGCAGGGCTGGGCCGCGGACCATCCTAGCCCTCCATGGTAGGGATGGGCTCCAGTGGCTTGTCCCGCTGGATGGCATGACCCGCACGTGGGTCATGCGGTCCGCCTCCCGAATGGCTCAAAGATCCATTGGACTCTAAATTGGCGGCGCCAGGTGGCGCTGACTGGTTTTCTGAAGGACCCATGGGGAGCAGGTCCCCTCCCTTCATTGCGAGTTCAAAGTCGTAGCCCACCTCACTGAGGTGCGCGATTTAACACCCCGAGCTTCCATGATACGCTTCTCTTTCAATAATGCAATAGCTTGCATTGTACGCAAGTTCGAGATTCTAACACACCGCGACCAATTAAAATAGCAATTATGAATAGTAATACCCACTTTTTGAAATTATATATATTTTATATTACAAAATTAACTTCATTTTTGGATTCGGAATATCGAAATTAGCTTATGTTGAATTTTTGGTATTTTTCTGAGAACATCCAATTTTTTATAAATAGTGAAAAATACTTAAAAACAAATTTTTTAATAAAAATAATTTATAGTGATAAATTATAATATTGAGTGGTTTTAAAGTATAATTATAATATATTTTTACCATTTTATCCAATGGTGGTCATTAGAATTAATTTCACTTTGAAATTGGACATAAACAATTGTCAATCTTTTGATATATATTGTTTCTTAAAAACACGCTATTTGTTGTGATAACGGGAATTAATTAAAAAATTAATTAATAAAACTTATATGTTTGGAATCTTGTAAAATATACATAATTTTTTAATTCGTAATATCAATTATAGCTTAAGTTTAAATTTTGGCATTGTTCTGAAAAACTTCAATTTTTGATGAATAGTGAAACCACTAAGTGGTAGTTAAAAAACTGATTTTTCATTTAAATGAAACATTACCACTTCAGTGATTTTATTTTCAAAAATATGACATACATGGTTGTAATTAGGAAGTAAAATGTGGTTCAATGGGATTAAAATAATTTTTTTGGTGAATAGTAACTTTTAAGTTTAATTAATCGCGATTAATGGTAATTAGTGAAATTTAAGGTAAAAATGATATTATAAAAATATGAAAATACCCTTAAACTTGTCCTAAACTTATTGGATGAGTCATGGCCGACCAAGAAAATCCATGGGTCAACTTGGGGTCCCCATAGAGCCACTTGGGTAAGAAAATGACATTAATAACTTTTTATTTAAAGTAAAAATAAAATTGTCACAAACATGTGTTGTTTTGCTAAAACAATTATTCCATGGGGTTATATAAGTTAACATTTAGACTATAAATATTAATTGGAAAGATAAAAATATTTCCTACATCATGATATTTTTTTTATAATTTTTAGACATTAAATAAATTAAATTTTTTATGACACCATGATGATGCAGCGACTACCTCATTAATTAACGATTTAAATAAAATGAAAAGATAATGTAAAATTTAAAACATACACTTGTCAAAAACCTATTGGATGAGTATATTTAGAACCCTTATCACCTTATCCTAGAAAGATATAAGTGTGGGACCTTTATAATCTGAAACACATTATATAATAATGTAACATTTCAGGACTTTCCAAGAGTGCCCCTCCTCTCCTCTTATAAAAGGCCTCCACCACTACCACCTTATTCACACCTTCCAAGCCATTTGGATCAGCCAAAATCTACCCAAATACTATCTAAACTTTCCTCTCTTACTCCTAGAAGCCTCAATTTGGGCATAAGTCTTCCCAATTAAACCTTTTTCTCAAATAAAAAAGAGTTACATGATTTTAAGGTAATGTCTTCTTTTATGTTATTTTGTTTTATTTTGCTTCTCCAACCCCCTAAACTCTTTTTATTACTTTATTTTGTAACAAAACCAGTATCTTAAATATACTATGATGTTGTTATGATAAGTATTCGAGCTACACTTACACACACCTCCGTCTAATGGTTAAAGAACATACTGTTTCCGTGGATGGCGAATTACTGCCTCACGAAACGATGATTGTTCTATCTTCTCATACCACCTCTCATAGTGGCCATTATGATGAAAATATTTCTATATATGATATATATTATGTTTATGTTTTCCTTATGCTTATGTATTGTTTATTTATGTGCTACCTTTATGATTTCCATTATGGGTAAACGCGATAATTTCATTTTAGGAAGTGCGGACTACCGCCCCCTCAAAGTGATTTGAATCGTTAATGCCATATGTGGGATGTATAAAGGATGGAGTAAATGATATTATATATTATATTATACTGGAATTATAATATACATTTATATAATTATTATTTCATTCCATTAAATACGAAATAGAAATGAAAGTAGCATTCATGCGTACGTACGACTTACTGTCTCCATGAACGGTGCATTTCCTTTCTTACCTCTAAATGTTATGTAATATTATAAATGAATGTATATACTGGATATATATGATATAAATGATATATAAATCATGAATATAATTATGTATATAATGTATATTTTACCACATGAACAACTTGTAATTATATGAAGTTTATTTTTGACTCAAGTACTAAAGATCGACAAAACGACCGTTATTAACATAAATAATTACATAATGTTCATAACATGGTAATAAGTGATATAAAAGTAATAATGAAAATGAAAAAGGTTCTTAAGCAAGTAGAAATTATCTCTAGTTTATTATTCAGGAGATTAAAGAACGATCAAGTCAAGTCGGACACAAGTTAAGGGAACTTCTTAACCCAATTTTCATTCTTTGGGTTAATCTCTTACTTTCAAATTATGTCATGATATTATTATGTCCTATTTTGTATTTGTACTTTCTTTATGTGTACTTATAGTGAATACACATAATAGATCTATTTTATTTGAAAAATGTTCTTTTTAAGGGACTATGTCTCAATCGCCTTTCATTGAGGCATATTTTGTTTTATACACAACTTTCTTTTATACGGTGTATAAACCCCTTTGAATTTTACGTTTATTCAAAAGGAATATTTTTATATGAAGTGTTGTACAAAATGAAAATAAGGAATTTTTTTTTTCTTACGTATGCGGCAACAACGACTTCTCCACCGCCATGACCATTATTTGAGTTTCGGCTTCCTCTACAAGCCATAACTTTTTATAAATGAAAAATAATTACAAAGTTTTAATTTTATTTTATTTTGGTAATGAAAATGGGTTTGAATGTGTTTTTTATATCAATGTGTTGTATTGATGTCTTGTGATTGAAATGTGGAAATGTTATGTTTCCAATATGCATGTTTTATGTGATATGATTATGTTATGGTTTATGATATGTTTAAAACTTTTCATATAAGGAATGCATTGGACATAATAAGTGACGGGTGGAGCCCGCTATAGCTCCTCGATGAATCAACAGGTCTCATGAGACAAACTAGTGTCTTGGCATGAGGCCATGACAAAATCTTATTTCTAGTCTTAGCACGGGGCCTTGTCTATGGGGTTATGATAGTCTGGCAGTATGCATTCCATCATTATGAAAGTGGTTATTGATATTTCATGTGATTATTCGACCAGTAGAATATCCATGAGAATAAGTAAATGGCATTATCTCATTTTACTTTTGCCATATTATATTGAAGTTCAAGTTTAAAATGTTTTTGTTTTAGTTATACATTGCCTTAAATGTTTATGTTTATTTATGAAAGCTTCTACTATATTTCTATCCTTACTAAGCATCAGAGCTCACCCCTTTCAATGTTTTAATTTTTCCAGGATTTTAAAAAGTATTTTATGAATGACCTGCAGGGATAATATGGGTGGATATGAAGACAATATGTTGTTGTAGTTTGGTTTTACTTTATGATGTAATGTTAGACTTATGAATGTATCTAGTGTTTCCAAAGCTACTAAACTAATCCGTCTTTCAAGACTTGATCTTTGTGATCATGCCAATGTTTCGCAATAATGCACCGAGTCTGGGTAACTTGGGTCGAGGCGTTACAGTAGGTATTAGAGGCAGTTTAGTACTATCCTTGGAAGCTAGATTTAGATAAACTCTGATTATAGAACATAACCCAAAGATAGACTTTGAGGATTAGTATAGAAGAACTTCCTAGAATTTTGGTATTATAGAGATTTTGTGAGTATTCCGAGCAATACATCCCTGTCTGGATATGAGCAGGTAGAGGCGGCTCTGGCACAGATTTACCTAGGGGTAAAACCAAAAAACACCGCTTTGAGCTAGACTCGAACGGGAACTGTTGCACAACAACGGGCCTTGCTGCACTCTTGGTTACGACACTCCTGGAAGATATTATTAGGATAATTCTCATTTTTTTACAAACCATTATGAAGGGTTTATGAGTGTATACTTTATCAAAGGAAACATTTTTCATGATTATGGACTATATCCATAAACCGTTCAATTTACATTAAGTATTTTACAAGTTTGGAATTATTCATTGCAATTCATAAACTAACCTATTTTATGCCATTATATAGAAATGGCGCCCAGTAGAAAAAATTTGAACTCCATCAATACGTATGATCCAAAGAGTAAGAAGGATCAAATCTTTCACGGTATTAAGCCAACATTTATAAGGGAAATAGTCTCCCATGTGTTCTCAACATATGAAGAAATAGTATCATGTGTTAATAAGATAAGTAAAGAATTCTCTGAGTCTTATGGCTTTGAAGGGAAGAAAGAGAAGGAAAGGATGGAAGAGAGAATGATGGATAAAGGGATCGGGGAAAAAAATAATTTTCCAATATGTGATAATTGTGTGAAGAAACACCTTGCATCTTTCCTGAAGGGAATGGGAGTTTGTTATAAGTGTGGAGAAAAAGGACACCAAGTGTGTGACTACAATGGTAAGAAAAAGGTTTCAAATTTACAATGCTTCATCTGCAAGGAGTGGGGACACTAGGAAAACCAATGTCCAAATCATCAGAGTATGCCCCAAATGATGTTATTAGATAATAATCATGTTATGATACTACCACATATGAGGAGGAATGATTATAGTTATTATGTTGTTATTAAAGAATTTTTTCATTTGAGTGTTGTATCAATGATGTACTAGTTATAATAATTATGGAGTGTATAATGATTGTACTTCAGTACTATTTCATCAAGGACTTGAGATTGTGTGGAACCAAGAAAAGTGACTTCACAGCAGGTTAAATTTTTGGAAAATATATGGTTGAGTGAAAGATAAACCATAATATGGTTCTGATACCGAGATAGTGATTTTGGAATAATACATGATTGATTTGGATAAATTATATTGTATATTCTTAAACTCCCTGAAACTGATTAGTGATTTGTATACATTTTTGGATAGAAGGAATATATCTAGTATTCTATAAGGAATAAGGGATCATGAATGTAATAAATATGGATTTATGGTAATTTAGTATGTTTCAGTTTTTTAAAAGAATACATGATGAAGGTGTTCACATGTTGTTACACGGAAAAAAGGATCTTCATTATGTTTACCTTCCTTATAAAATTTGGACTGTGAGTTGGACTGAAGTATTCTGGATAACTATAAAGGTTGGAATGGATTAAGTTGAACCTTGGATAGTATTGTTTAAGGTTAAAACATTTCTGAATATTATTTTTGGAATATTATAATACTATAGTTTTAGGAAAAGGACGACCTTTAGGTCGGGGGATAACCCATCGCGTCGGACAAAGCTGTAAGAATCGAACCCACAACCATAGTGCGACAGTCCTTTATTACCTACCACTAGCCTATAAGAAGTCCCTGATTATTAAAAAATAGTTTTCCTAATCTAAATTTTATGTTTTAATATTTTGAACCTTGTACGATTAGGATAAATATAATATTTTTGAGTTCTGTTATCTTTTTGAGTGAAAGATGAATTTATGGTAGAAATTAGTTGAAGGTTGAAACTCTACTTGTCAAGAATAAATATATATATACCTATCTCTTATTCTATGAATAAATTAATTCTTAAACTTTATTAAAGGTATATTAAAACAAAAAAATGTGTTATCCTAATACCTTATGTCTTGTTGAATTGATAATATTTTAAATGAACATAGATTGAAGGCTTTATGGCCCTCAATTTTACACTTGTTTGTGATTGATGACCTCAATCACTCCCTACGAATATTTACATTTTTCCTCCAACTATATGTCTCTAATTCCTACCAATGTTCTCCTTATCGAGATCATAATTTGGTGGTGACTTTTTCATTTCCCTTTCCCTCTTATTAAGGCTAAATTTTATTAACCTTATTTCCGATGTGGGTTTTCCACAAAGGCATTTTCTATTTTAAACCTTTTATTTTCAAAGAAAAATTTCAAATTGCGAGGACACAATTTATTTAAGGAGGGGAGAATGTAACACCCCGATCTTCCACGATACGCTTCTCTTTCAATAATGCAATAGCTTGCATTGTACGCAAGTTCGAGATTCTAACACACCGCGACCAATCAAAATAGCCATTATGAATAGTAATACCCACTTTTTGAAATTATATATATTTTATATTTCAAAATGGACTTCATTTTTGGATTCGGAATATCGAAATTAGCCTATGTTGAATTTTTGGTATTTTTCTGAGAACTTCCAATTTTTTATGAATAGTGAAAAATAATTAAAAACAACTTTTTTAATAAAAATATTTTATAGTGATAAATTATAATATTTAGTGGTTTTAAAGTATAATTAGAATATATTTTTACCATTTTATCCAATTGTGGTCATTAGAATTAATTTCACTTTGAAATTGGACATAAACAATTGTCAATCTTTTGATATATATTGTTTCTTAAAAACATGCTATTTGTTGTGACAGCGGGAATTAATTATAAAATTAATTAATACAACTTATATGTTTGTAATATTGTAAAATAGGTATCATTTTTTAATTCGTAATCTCAATTATAGCTTAAGGTGAAATTTTGGCATTGTTCTGAAAAACTTTAATTTTTGATGAATAGTGAAACCAATAAGTGGTAGTTAAAAAACTGATTTTTCGTTTAAATGAAAAATTACCACTTCTATTATTTGATTTTCAAAAATCCCACATACATGGTTGTCATTATGAAGTAAAATGTGGTTCAATGGGATTAAAATAATTTTTTTGGTGAATAGTAACTTTTAAGTTTAATTAATCACGATTAAAGGTAATTAGTGAAATTTAAGGTAAAAATGATATTATAAAAATATGAAAATACCCTTAAACTTGTCCTACCCTTATTGGATGAGTCATGGCCGACCAATAAAATCCATGGGTCAACTTGGGGACCCCATGGATCCACTTGGGTAAGAAAATGACATTAATAACTTTTTATTTAAAGTAAAAATGAAATTGTCACAAACATGTGTTGTTTTACTAAAACAATTATTACATGGGGTTATATAAGTTACCTTTTCAACTATAAATATTAATTTGAAATCTAAAAATATTACCTATATCATGAGAGTTTTTTTATTATTTTTATACATTAAATAAATTAAATTCTTTATGACACCATGATGGTGCAACGATTACCTCATTAATTAACGATTTAAATAAAATGAAACAATAATGTAAAATCTAAAACATAAACTTGTCAAAAACCTATTGGACGAGTATATTTAGAACCCTTATCACCTTATCCTCGAAATAGATAAGTTTGGGACCTTTAAAATCCGAAACACATTATATAATAAAGTAACATTTCTTGACTTTCCAAGAGTGCCCCTCCTCTCCTCTTATAAAAGGCCCCCACCACTACCACCTTATTCACACCTTCCAAGACATTTGGCTCGGCCAAACTCTGACAAAATACTCTCTCAACTTCCCTATCTTACTCCTAGAAGCCTCACTTTGGGAATAAGTCTTCCCAAGGAAGCCTTTGGCTCAAATCAAAAAGAGTTACCCGATTTTACGGTAATGTCTTCTTTTATGTTATTTTGTTTTATTTTGCTTCTCCAACCCCCTAAACTCTTTTTATTCAATTATTTTGTAACCAGTATCTTAAATATACTAGGATTTTTTTATGATAAGTATTCGAGCTAAACTTACACACACCTCCGTCTAATGGTTAAAGAACATACTGTTTCCGTGGATTGTGAATTACTGCATCACGAAACGATGATTGTTCTATCTTCTCCTACCACCTCTCATGGTGGCCATTATGATGAAACTATTTCTATATATTATATATATGATATTTATGTTTTTTATGATTCTTTATTTTTCATTTATGCAATACCTTTATGATTTCCATTATGGGTAAATGCAATAATTTCATTTTAGGAAGTGCGGACTACCGCCCCCTCAAAGTGATTTGAATCGTTAATGCCATATGTGGGATGTATAAAGGATGGAGTAAAGGATATTATATATTATATTATACTAGAATTATAATATACCTTTATATCATTATGATTTCATTCCATTAAATACGAAATATAAATTAAAGTAGCGTTCATGCGTACGCACGACTTACCGTCTCAATGAATGATGCATTTCATTTCTTACATCTAAATGTTATGTAATATTATAAATGAATGTATATACTGGATATATATTATATAAATGATATCTACATCACGAATATAATTCAGGATATAATGTGTATTTTACCACATGAACAACTTGTAATTATAAGAAGTTTATTTTTGACTCAAGTACCAAATATCGACAAAACGACCGTTATTAACATAAATAATTACATAATTTTAATAACATGGTAATAAGTGATATAAAAGTAATAATTAACATGAAAAAGGTTCTTAAGCAAGTAGAAATTAACTCTAGTTTATTATTCAGGAGATTAAAGAACGATCGAGTCAAGTCGGGCACGAGGTAAGGGAACTTCTTAACCTAATTTTCGTTCTTTGGGTTAATCTCCTACTGTCAAATTATGTCATGATATTATTATATACTATCTTGTATTTGTACTTTATTTATGTGTAATTATAGTGAATATACATAATAGATCTATTTTATTTAAAAAATGTTCTTTGTAAGGGACTCCGTCTCAATATCCTTTCATTGAGGCATATTTTGTTTTATACACAACTTTCTTTTATACGGTGTATAAACCCCTTTGACTTTTACATTTATTCAAAAGGAATATTTTAATACGAAGCATTTTACTAAACGACAAAAAGGAATGTTTTTTTTGTCTTACGTACGCGGTGACAACAACTTTTCTGCCACCGTGACCATTATTTGAGTTTCAGCTTCCTCTACAAGCCATAACTTTTTATAAATGAAAAATAATTACAAAGTTTTAATTTTCTTTTATTTTGGTTTTGAAAATGGTTTTGAAAGTGTTTTTTTATATTAATGTGTTGTATTGATGTCTTGTGATTGAAATGTGTAAATGTTATGTTTCCTTTATGCATGTTTTCTGTGATATGATTATGTTATGGTTTATGATATGTTTAAACCTTTGCATATAAGGAATGCATTGGACTTAATAAGTGACGGGTGGAGCCCGCTATAGCTCCTCGATGCATCGAAAGGTCTCATGAGACAAACTAGTGTCTTGGCACGAGGCCTTGGAAAAATCTTATTTGTAGTCTTGGAACGAGGCATTGGCTACGTGGTTATGATAGTCTGGCACTATGCATTCCATCATTATGAAAGTGGTTATTGATATTGTATGTGATTTTTCAACCAGTAGAATATCCATGTGAATAAGTAAATGATATTATCTAATTTTACTTTTTCCATATTATGTTGAAGTTCAAGTTTAAAAGTCTTTTTTTTTAGTTATAAATTTCCTTAAATGTTTATGTTTATTTATGAAAGCTTCCGCTATATTGTTATCCTTACTGAGGATCTGAACTCACCCCTTTCAATGTTTTAATTTTTCCAGGATGTGATGAGTTATATTATGAATGACTTGCAGGGATAGTATGAGGGGATATGAAGACAAGATGTTGTTGTAGTTTTGTTTTACTTTATGATGTAATGTAAGACTTATGAATGTATCTAGTGTTTCAAAGGCTACTAAACTAATCGGTCTTTCGAGACTTGTTCTTTGTGATCATGCCAATGTTTCGCAATAATGCACCGACTCTGGGAAACTAGGGTCGGGGCGTTACTGTTGGTATCAGAGGCAGTTTAGTACTAAACTTGGAATCTAGATTTAGATATACATTGGGAAGAAACACCTTGGAACTTGCCTGAAGGGAATGAAAGTTTTTTATAAGTGTGGAGAAAAAGGACACCATGTGCCTGACTGCAAGGGTAAGAAAAAGGTTTCAAATGTACAATGCTTCATCTGCAAGGAGTGGGGACACTAGGCAAACCAAAGTCCAAATAATCAGAGTATGCCCCAAATGATGTTATTGGATAATAATCAAGTTATGATACTACCACAGATGAGGAGGAATGATTTGAGTTCTTATGTTGTTATTAAATAATTTTGTCATTTGATTGTTGTATCAATGATGTACTGGTTATAATAATTATGGAGTGTTTAAGGATTGTACTTCAGTACTATTTCATCAAGGACTTGAGATTGTGTGGAACCAAGAAATGTGACTTCACAGCAGGTTAAATTTTTGGAAAATATATGGTTAAGAGAAAGATAAACCATAATATGGTTCTGATACCGAGATAGTGATTTTGGAATAATACATGATTGATTTGGATAAATTATATTGGATATTCTTAACTTCCTTGAAACAGATTAATGATTTGTATACATTTTTGGATATAAAGAGTATATCAAGTACTCTGTAAGGAATAAGGGATCATGAATGTAATCAAAAAGGATTTATGGTAATTCAGGATGTTGCAGTGTTTTAAAAGAATACATGATTAAGGTGTTCACATGTTGTTACGCGGAAAAAAGGATCTTCATTATGTTTACCTTCCTTATAAAATTTGGACTGTGAGTTGGACAGAAGTATTCTGGATAACTATAAATGTTGGAATGGATTAAGTTGAACCTTGGATAGTATTGTTTAAGGTTAAAAAATTTCTGAATATTATTTTTGGAATATTATAATACTATTGTTTTAGGAAAAGGACAACCTGTAGGTCGGGGGATAACCCGTCACGTAGGACAAAGCTGTAGGAATCGAACCCACAACCATAGTGCGACACACCATTATTACCTAACACTAGCCTACATTAATTCCCTCATTATTACAAAATAGTTTTCCTAATTTAAATGGTATGTGTTAATATTTTGAACCTTGTACGATTAAGATAAATATAATATTTTTGAGTTCTATTATCTTTTTGAGTGAAAGATGAGTTTGTGGTAGAAATTAGTTGAAGGTTGAAACTCTAATTGTCAAGTATAAATATATATACACCTATCTCTTATTCTATGAATAAATTAATTCTTAACCTTTTTTAAAGGTATATTAAAACAAAAAAAATGTGTTATCCTAATACCTTATGTCTTGTTGAACTGATAATATTTTAAATCAACATAGATTGAAGGCTTTGAGGCCCTCGATTTTACAATTTTTTGTGATTTATGACCTCAATAACTCTCTAAAAATATTTATGTTTTTCCTCCAATTATATGTCTCTAATTCCCACCAATGTTCTCCTTATCGAGATCATAATTGCGTGGTGACTTTTTCATTTCCCTTTCCCTCTCATTAAGGCTAAATTTTATTAACCTTATTTCCGATGTGGGTTTTCCACAAAGGTATTTTCTATTTTAAACCTTTTATTTTTAAAGAAAAATTTCAAATTGTGAGGACAAAATTTTTTGAAGGAGGGGAGAATGTAACACCCTGAGCTTCCACGATACGCTTCTCTTTCAATAATAAAATAGCTTTCATTATACACAAGTTCGAGATTCTAACACACCGCGACCAATCAAAATATCCATTATGAATAGTAATACCCACTTTTTGAAATTATATATATTTTATATTTCAAAATGGACTTCATCTTTGAATTCAGAATATCGAAATTAGCCTATGTTGAATTTTTTGTATTTTTCTGAGAACTTCCAATTTTTTATGAATAGTGAAAAATAATTAAAAACAACTTTTTTGATAAAAATAATTTATAGTGATAAATTATACTATTGAGTGGTTTTAAAGTATAATTAGAATATATTTTTTCCATTTTATCCAATGGTGGTCATTATAATTAATTTCACTTTGAAATTGGACATAAACAATTGTCAATCTTTGGATATATATTGTTTCTTAAAAACACGCTATTTGTTGTGAAAACGAGAATTAATTATAAAATTAATTAATACAACTTATATGTCTGTTATCGTCTCAAATATAGATCATTTTTGAATTCGGAATATCAGTTATAGCTTAAGGTGAAATTTCGGCATTGTTATGAAAAACTTCAATTTTTGATCAATAGTGAAACCACTAAGTGGTAGTTAAAAAACTGATTTTTTGTTTAAATTAAACATTACCACTTCTGTGATTTGATTTTCAAAAATCCGACATACATGGTTGTCATTATTAAGTAAAATTTTGTTCAATGGGATTAAAATAATTTTTTGGTGAACAGTAACTTTTAAGTTTAATTAATCACGATTAAATTTAATTAGTGAAATTAAGGTAAAAATGATATTTTAAAAATATGAAAATACCCTTAAACTTATCCTACCATTATTGTATGAGTCATGGACGACCACAAAAATCCATTGGTCAACTTGGGGACCCCATGGAGCCACTTGGTTAAGAAAATGACATTAATAACTTTTTATTTAAAGTAAAAATAAAATTGTCACAAACATGTGTTGTTTTACTAAAACAATTATTACATGGGGTTATATAAGTTACATTTTCGACTATAAATATTAATTGGAAAGCTAAAACGATTTCATACATCATGAAAGTTTTTTTATAATTTTTATACATTAAATAAATTAAAATTTTTATGACACCATGATGATGCAGCGATTACCTCATTAATTAACGATTTAAATAAAATGAAAAGATAATGTAAAATCTAAAACATACACTTGTAAAAAACCTATTGGATGAGTATATTTCGAACCCTTATCACCTTATACTAGAAATATATAAGTGTGGGACCTTTAAAATCCGAAACACATTATATAATAAAGTAACATTTCATGACTTTCCAAGAGTGCCCCTCCTCTCCTCTTATAAAAGGCCCCCACCACAACCACCTTATTCACACCTTGAAAGCCATTTGGTTCGGCCAACCTCTGCCCAAATACTCTTTAAACTTCCCTCTATTACTCCTAGAAGCCTCAATTTGGGCATAAGTCTTCCCAAGGAAGCCTTTGGCTCAAATCAAAAAGAGTTACCCGATTTTACGGTAATGTCTTCTTTTATGTTCTTTTGTTTTATTTTGATTCTCCAACCCCCTAAACTCTTTTTATTCCTTTATTTTGTAACAAAAACAGTATATTAAATATAATATGATGTTGTTATGAAAGTATTCGAGCTATATTTACACACACCTCTGTCTAATGGTTAAAGAACATAATGTTTCCATGGATGGCGAATTACTGCCTCACGAAACGATGATTGTTCTATCCTCTCCTACCACCTCTCATGGTGTCCATTATGAGGACACTATTTATATATATGATATATATTATGTTTATGTTTCCCTTATGCTTCTGTATTTTTCATTTATGCAATACCTTTATGATTTCCATTATGGGTAAACGCGATAATTTCATTTTACGAAGTGCGGACTACCGCCCCTCAAAGTGATTTGAATCGTTAATGCCATATGTGGGATGTATAAAGGATGGAGTAAATGATATTATATATTATATTATACTGTAATTATAATATACCTTTATATCATTATGATTTCAATCCATTAAATACGAAATAGAAATGAAAGTAGCGTTCATGCGTACGTACGACTTACCGTCTCCATTAACGGTGCATTTCATTTCTTACCACTAAATGTTATGTAATATTATAAATGAATGTATATAATGGATATATATGATATAAATGATATCTAAATCATGAATATAATTCTGGATATAATGTATATTTTACCACATGAACAACTTGTAATTATAAGAACTTTATTTTTGACTCAAGTACCAAAGATCGACAAAAGGACCGTAATTAACATAAATAATTACATAATGTTCATAACATGGTAATAAGTGATATAAAAGTAATAATTAACATGAAAAAGGTTCTTAAGAAAGTAGAAATTAAATCTAGTTTATTATTCAAAAGATTAAAGAACGATCGAGTCAAGTCGGACACGAGGTAAGGGAACTTCTTAACCCAATTTTCGTTCTTTGGGTTAATCTCTTAATTTCAAATTATGTCATGATATTATTATGTACTATCTTGTATTTGTACTTTATTTATATGTACTTATAGTGAATACACATAATAGATCTATTTTATTTAAAAAATGTTCTTTGTAAGGGACTCCGTCTCAATCTCCTTTCATTGAGGCATATTTTGTTTTATACACAACTTTCTTTTATACGGTGTATAAACCCCTTTAACTTTTACATTTATTCAAAAGGAATCTTTTTATACGAAGTGTTTTACTAAACGAAAAAAAGGAATGTTTTTTTGTATTACCTAAGCGGCGAAAACGACTTCTCCGCCGCCGTGACCATTATTTGAGTGTCGACTTCCTCTACAAGCCATAACTTTTTATAAATGAAAAATAATTAGAAAGTTTTAATTTTATTTTATTTTGGAATTGAAAATGGTTTTGAAAGTGTTTTTTATATCAATGTGTTGTATTGATGTCTTGTGATTGAAATGTGGAAATGTTATGTTTTCTTTATGCATGTTTTCTGTGATATGATTATGTTATGGTTTATGATATGTTTAAACCTTTTCATATAAGGAATGCATTGGACTTAATAAGTGACGGGTGGATCCCGCTATAGATCCTCGATGTATCGAAAGGTCTCATGAGACAAACTAGTGTCTTTGCACGAGGCCTTGACAAAATCTTATTTGTAGTCTTAGAACGAGGCATTGGCTACGTGGTTATGATAGTCTGGCACTATGCATTCCATCATTATGAAAGTGGTTATTGATATTGCATGTGATTATTCGACTAGTAGAATATCCATGTGATTAAGTAAATGTCATTATATCATTTTACTTTTTCCATATTATGTTTAAGTTCAAGTTTAAAAGTCTTTTTTTAGTTATACATTGCCTTAAATGTTTATGTTTATTTATGAAAGCTTCCGCTATATTGTTATCCTTACTGAGCATCTGAGCTCACCCCTTTCAATGTTTTAATTTTTACAGGATGTGAAGAAGTATATTATGAATGACCTGCAGGGATAGTATGAGGGGATATGAAGAAAAGATGTTGTTTTAGTTTTGTTTTACTTTTTTATGTAATGTAATACTTATGAATGTATCTAGTGTTTCCAAGGCTACTAAACTAATCGGTCTTTCGAGACTTGATCTTTGTGATCATGCCAATGTTTCCAAATAATGCACCAACTTTGGGTAACTGGGGTCGAGGCGTTACAGTTGGTATCAGAGGTAGTTTAGTACTAACCTTGGAAGCTATATTTTGATAAACTCTGATTAGATTACATAACCCAAAGATAAACTTTGAGGATTAGTATAGAAGAACTTCCTAGAATTTTGGTATTATAGAGATTTTGTGAGTTTTCCGAGCAATACAACCGTGTCTGGATATGAACAGGTAGAGGCGGCTCTGGTACAGATGTACCTAGGGGTAAAACTTGAAAACACCGCTTTGAGCTAGACTCAAACGAGAACTGTTGCATGACAACGGGCCTTGCTACACACTTGGTTACGACACTCTCAGGGGATATGATTAGGTTAATTCTTATTTTTTTTACAAACCATTATGAAGGGTTTATGAGTATATACTTTATCAAAGAAAACATTTTTTATGATTATGGATTATATCCATAAACCGTTAAATTTACATTAAGTATTTTAAAAGTTTGGAATTATTCATTGCAATTCATAAACTAACCTAGTTTATGCCATTGTATAGAAGTGACGCCCTGTAGAAGCAATTTGAACTCCATCAATACGTATGATCCAAAGAGTAAGAAAGATAATATCTTTCACAGTATTAAGCCAACATTTATAAGGGAAATAGTCTCCCATGTGTTCTCAACATATGAAGAAATAATATCATGTGTTAATAAGATAAGTACAGAATTATCTGAGTCTTATGGCTTTGAAGGGAAGAAAGAGAAGAAAAGGATGGAAGAGAGAATGATGGATAAAGGGACGAGGGAAAAAAGAATTTTCCAATATGTGATAATTGTGGGAATAAACACCTTGGAACTTTCCTGAAGGGAATGGTAGTTTGTTATAAGTGTGGAGAAAAAGGACACCAAGTGCGTGACTGGAAGGGTAAGAAAAAGGTTTCAAATGTACAATGCTTCATCAGCAAGGAGTGGGGACACTAGGCAAACCAATGTCCAAATAATCAGAGTATGCCCCAAATGATGTTATTGGATAATAATCAAGGAATGATACTACCACATATGAGGAGGAATGATTAGAGTTCTTATGTTGTTATTAAAGAATTTTGTCATTTGAGTGTTGTATCAATGATGTACTGGTTATAATAATTATGGAGTGTATAAGGATTGTACTGGAGTACTATTTCATCAAGGACTTGAGATTGCGTGGAACCAAGAAAAGTGACTTCACAACAGGTTAAATTTTTGGAAAATATATGGTTGAGAGAAAGATAAACCATAATATGGTTCTGATACTGAGATAGTGATTTTGGAATAATACATGATTGATTTGGATAAATTATATTGGATATTCTTAACGTCCTTGAAACTGATTAATGATTTGTATACATTTTTTGATAGAAGGAGTATATCTAGTATTCTATAAGGAATAAGGGATCATGAATGTAATCAATATGGATTTATGGTAATTCAGGATGTTGCAGTGTTTTAAAACAATACATGATGAAGGTGTTCACATGTTGTTACATGGAAAAAAGGATCTTCATTATGTTTAACTTCCTTATAAAATTTAGACTGTGAGTTGGACAGAAGTATTCTGGATAACTATAATGGTTGGAATGAATTAAGTTGAACCTTGGATAGTATTGTTTAAGGTTAAAACATTTCTGAATATTATTTTTGGAATATTATAATACTATAGTTTTAAGAAAAGGGCAACCTGTAGGTCGGGGGATAACCCGTCGCGTCGGACAAAGCTGTTGGAATCGAACCCACAACCATAGTGAGACAAGCCTTTATTACCTACCACTAGCCTACAAGAAGTCCCAGATTATTACAAAATAGTTTTCCTAATCTAAATGGTATGTGTTAATATTTTGAACCTTGTACGATTAGGATAAATATAATATTTTTTAGTTCTATTATCTTTTTGAGTGAAAGATGAGTTTGTGGTAGAAATTAGTTGAAGGTTGAAACTCTACTTGTCAAGAATAAATATATATATACTTATCTCTTATTCTATTAATAAATTAATTCTTAAAATTTAGTAAAGGTATATTAAAATAAAAAAATGTGTTATCCTAATACCTTATGTCTTGTTGAACTGATAATATTTTAAATCAACATAGATTGAAGGCTTTGAGGCCCTCAATTTTACACTTGTTTGGGATTGATGACCTCAATCACTCCCTACAAATATTTACGTTTTTCCTCCAATTATATTTCTCTAATTCCCACCAATGTTCTCCTTATCGAGATCATAATTTGGTGGTAAATTTTTCATTTCCCTTTCTCTCTTGTTAAGGCTAAATTTTATTAACATTATTTCTGATGTGGGATTTCCACAAAGGTATTTTCTATTTTCAACCTTTTATTTTCAAAGAAAAATTTCAAATTGCGAGGACGCAATTTATTGAAGGAGGGGAGAATGTAACACCCTGATCTTCCACGATACACTTCTCTTTCAATAATGCAATAGCTTGCATTCTATGCAAGTTCGATATTCTAATACACCGTGACCAATCAAAATAGCCATTATGAATAGTAATACCCACCTTTTGAAATTATATATATTTTATATTTCAAAATGGACTTCATTTTAGGATTCAGAATATCGAAATTAGCCTATGTTGAATTTTTGGTAATTTTCTGAGAACTTCCAATTTTTTATGAATAGTGAAAAATACTTAAAAACAACTTTTTTAATAAAAATAATTTATAGTGATAAATTATACTATTGAGTGGTTTTAAAGTATAATTAGAATATATTTTTACCATTATATCCAATGGTGGTCATTTGAATTAATTTCACTTTGAAATTGGACATAAACAATTGTCAATCTTTTGATATATATTATTTCTTAAAAACACGCTATTTATTGTGACAGTGGAAATTAATTATAAAATTAATTAATACAACTTATATGTTTGTAATCATGTAAAATAGACATCATTTTTGAATTCGGATTATCAATAATAGCTTAAGGTTAAATTTTGGCATTGTTCTGAAAAACTTCAATTTTTGATGAATAGTGAAACCACTAAGTGGTAGTTAAAAAACTGATTTTTCGTTTAAATGAAACATTACCACTTCTGTGATTTGATTTTCATAAATCCGACATACATGGTTGTCATTAGGAACTAAAATATGGTTCAATGGGATTAAAATAATTTTTTGGTGAACAATAACTTTTAAGTTTAATTAATCGCAATTAAAGTTAATTAGTGAAATTTAAGGTAAAAATGATATTTTAAAAATATGAAAATACCCTTATCCACGAAATATATAAGTGTGGGACCTTTAAAATCCGAAAAACATTATATAATAAAGTAACATTTCATGACTTTCCAAGAGTTCCCCTCCTCTCCTCTTATAAAAGGCCCCCACCACTACCACCTTATTCACACCTTCCAAGCCATTTGGCTCTGCCAACCTCTACCCAAATACTCTCTCAACTTCCCTCTCTTACTCCTAGAAGCCTAAATCTGGGTATAAGTCTTCCCAAGGAATCCTTTGGCTCAAATCAAAAAGACTTACCTGATTTTAAGGTAATGTCTTCTTTTACGTTCTTTTGTTTTATTTTGCTTCTCCAACCCCCTAAAATCTTTTTATTACTTTTTTTTGTAACAACACCAGCATCTTCAATATACTAGGATGTTTTTATGATAAGTATTCTATCTAGACATACAAACACATCCGTCTAATGGTTAAAGAACATATTGTTTCTGTGGATGGTGAATTACTGCCTCATGAAACGATGATTGTTCTATCTTCTCCTACCACCTCTCATGGTGGCTATTATGATGAAACTATTTCTATATATGATATATATTATGTTTATGTTTTCCTTATGATTCAGTATTTATCATTTATGCAATACCTTTATGATTTCCATTATGGGTAAACGCGATAATTTCATTTTAGGAAGTGCGGACTACCACCCCCTCAAAGTGATTTGAATCGTTAATGCCATATGTGGGATGTATAAAGGATGGAGTAAATGATATTTTATATTATATTATACTGGAATTATAATATACCTTTATATTTTTATGATTTAATTCCATTAAATACGAAATAGAAATGAAAGTAGCGTTCATGCGTACGTACGGCTTACCGTCTCCATGAACGGTGCATTTCATTTCTTAACTCTAAATGTTATGTAATATTATAAATGACTGTATATAGTGGATATATATGATATAAATGATATCTACATTATGAATATAATTCTGGATATAATGTATATTTTACCACATTTACAACTTGTAATTATAAGAAGTTTATTTTTGACTCAAGTACCAAAGATCGACAAAACGACCATTATTAACATAATTAATTACTTAATGTTCATAACATGGTAATAAGTGATATAAAAGTAATAATGAACATGAAAAAGGGTCTTCAGAATGTAGAAATTAACTCTAGTTTATTATTCCGGAGATTAAAGAACGATCGAGTCAAGTAAGACACGAGGTAAGGGAACTTGTTAACCCAATTTTTGTTCTTTGGGTTAATCTCCTACTTTCAAATTATGTCATGATATTATTATGTCCTATCTTTTATTTCTACTTTCTTTTTGCGTAATTATAGTGAATACACATAATAGATCTATTTTATTTAAAAAAAATTCTTTGTAAGGGACTCCGTCTCAATCTCCTTTCATTGAGGCATATTTTGTTTTATACACAACTTTCTTTATACGGTGTATAAAACCCTTTGACTTTTACGTTTATTAAAAAAGAATCTTTTTATACGAAGTGTTTTACTAAATGAAGAAAGGAATGTTTTTTTGTCTTATATACGTGACAACAACAACTTCTCCGCCGCCGTGACCATTATTTGAGTCTCGGCTTCCTCTACAAGCCATAACTTTTTATAAATGAAAAATGATTACAAAGATTTAATTTTCTTTTATTTTGGTATTGAAAATGGTTTTGAAAGTGTTTTTTTATATCAATGTGTTGTATTGATGTCTTGTGATTGAAATTTGGAAATTTTATGTTTCCTTTTTGCATGTTTTCTGTGATATGATTATGTTATCGTTTATGATATGTTTAAACCTTTTCATATAAGGAATGCATTGGACTTAATAAGTGACGGGTGGAGCCCGCTATAGATCCTCGATGCATCGACATGTCTCATGAGACAAACTAGTGTCTTGGAACGAGGACTTGACAAAATCTTATTTGTAGTCTTGGAACGAGGCATTGGCTATGTTGTTATGATAGTCTGGCACTATGCATTCCATCATTATGAAAGTGGTTATTGATATTGCATGTGATTATTCGACCAGTAGAATATCCATGTGAATAAGTAAATGGAATTATCTCATTTTACTTTTGCCATATTATGTTGAAGTTTAAGTTTAAAAGGCTTTTGTTTTAGTTATACATGTCCTTAAATGTTTATGTTTATTTATGAAAGCTTCCGCTATATTGTTATCCTTACTGAGCATCTAAGCTCACCCCTTTCAATGTTTTAATTTCTTCAGGATGTGAAGAAGTATATTATGAATGACCTGCAGGGATAATCTGAGGGGATATGAAGACAAGATGTTGTTGTAGTTTTGTTTTACTTTATGATTTAATGTAAGACTTATGAATGTATCTAGTGTTTCTAAGGATACTAAACTAATCACTCTTTCGAGACTTAATCTTTGTGATCATGCCAATGTTTCCCAATAATGCACCGGCTCTGGGTAAATGGGGTCAGGGCGTTACAGTTGGTATCAGAGGCAGTTTAGTACTAACCTTGGAAGCTATATTTAGATAAACTCTGATTAGAGCACATAACCCAAAGATAAACTTTGAGGATTAGTATAGAATAACTTCCTAGAATTTTGGTATTATAGAGATTTTTTGAGTTTTCTGAGTAATACATCCCTGTCTGGATACGAGAAGGTAGAGGCGGCTCTGGCACAGATGTACCTAGGGGTAAAACCCAAAAACACCGCTTTGAGATAGACTCAAACGGGAACTGTTGCACGACAACGGGGCTTTCCGCACTCTTGGTTACGACCCTCCCAAGGGATATGCTTAGGATAATTATCATTTTTTTACAAATCATTATTAAGGGTTTATGAGTATATACATTGTCAAAGAAATTTTTTTTATGATTATGGATTATATCCATAAACCGTTAAATTTACATTAAGTATTTTACAAGTTTGGAATTATTCATTGCAATTCATAAACTAACCTAGTTTATGCCATTGTATAGAAATGGCGCCCAGTAGAATGAATTTTAACTCCATCAATACGTATGATCCAAAGAGTAATAAGGATCATATCTTTCATGGTATTTAGCCAACATTTGTAAGGGAAATAGTCTCCCATGTGTTCTCAACATATGAAGAAATAGTATCATGTGTTAATAAGATAAGTAAAGATTTCTCTGAGTCTTATGGATTTGAAGGGAAGAAAGAGAAGAAAAGGATGGAAGAGAGAATGATGGATAAAGGGATGAGGGAAAAAAATAATTTTCCAATATGTGATAATTGTGGGAAGAAACACCTTGGAACTTTCCTGAAGGGAATGGGAGTTTGTTATAAGTGTGGAGAAAAAGGACACCAAGTGCGTGACTACAAGGGTAAGAAAAAGGTTTCAAATGTACAATGATTAATCTGCAAGGAGTGGGGACACTAGGAAAACCAATGTCCAAATCATTAGAGTATGCCCCAAATGATGTTATTGGATAATAATCAAGCTATGATACTACCACATATGAGGAGGAATGATTAGAGTTATTATGTTGTTATTAAAGAATTTTTTCATTTTAGTGTTGTATCAATGATGTATTGGTTATAATAATTATGGAGTGTATAAGGATTGTATTGCAGTACTATTTCATCAAGGACTTGAGATTGTGTGGAACCAAGAAAAGTGACTTCACAGCAGGTTAAATTTTTGGAAAATATATGATTGAGAGAAAGATAAACCATAATATGGTTTTGATACCGAGATATTGATTTTGGAATAATACATGATTCATTTGGATAAATTATATTGGATATTCTTAACGTCCTTGAAACTGATTAATGATTTGTATACATTTTTTGATAGAAGGAGTATATCTAGTATTCTATAAGGAATAAGGGATCATGAATGTAATCAATAAGGATTTATGGTAATTCAGGATGTTGTAGTGTTTTAAAATAATACATGATGAAGGTGTTCACATGTTGTTACGCACAAAAAAGGATCTTCATTATGTTTACCTTCCTTATAAAATTTGGACTGTGAGTTGGACAGAAGTATTCTGGATAACTATAAAGTTTGGAATGGATTATGTTGAACCTTGGATAGTATTGTTTAAGGTTAAAACATTTCTGAGTATTATTTTTTTAATATTATAATACTATAGTTTTAGTAAAAGGACAACCTATAGGTCGGGGGATAACTCGTCGCGTCGGACAAAGCTGTAGGAATCGAACCCACAACCATAGTGTGACATGCCTTTATTACCTACCACTAGCCTACACGAAGTCCCTGATTATTACAAAATAATTTTCCTAATCTAAATGGTATGTGTTAATATTTTGAACATTGTATGATTAGGATAAATATAATATTCTTTAGTTCTATTATCTTTTTGAGTGAAATATGAGTTTGTGGTAGAAATTAGTTGAAGGTTGAAATTCTACTTGTCAAGCATAAATATATATATACCTATCTCTTATTATATTAATAAATTAATTATTAAAGTTTAGTAAAGGTATATTAAAACAAAAAAATGTGTTATCCTAATACCTTATGTCTTGTTGAACTGATAATATTTTAAATCAACATAGATTGAAGGCTTTGAGGCCCTGAATTTTACACTTGTTTTTGATTGATGACCTCAATAACTCCCTACAAATATTTACGTTTTTACTCCAATTATATGTCTCTAATTCCCACCAATGTTCTTCTTATCGAGATCATAATTTGGTGGTGACTTTTTCATTTCCCTTTCCCTCTTATTAAGGATAAATTTTATTAACCTTATTTCCGATGTGGGTTTTCCACAAAGGTATTTTCTATTTTCAACCTTTTATTTTCAAAGAAAAATTTCAAATTGCGAGGACGCCATTTATTAAAGGAGGGGAGAATGTAACACCCCGAGTTTCCATGATATGTTTCTCTTTCAATAATGCAATAGCTTGCATTGTATGCAAGTTCGAGATTCTAACACAGCGCGACCAATCAAAATAGCAATTATGAATAGTAATACCCACCTTTTGAAATTATATATATTTTATATTTCAAAATGAACTTCATTTTTGGATTCAGAATATCAAAATTAGCCTATGTTGAATTTTTGGTATTTTTCTGATAACTTCCAATTTTTTACGAATAGTGAAAAATACTTAAAAACATGTTTTTTAATAAAAATAATTTATAGTGATAAATTATACAATTGAGTGGTTTTAAAGTAGAATTAGAATATATTTTTAACATTTTATCCAATGGTGGTCATTAGAATTAATTTCACTTTGAAATTGGACATAAACAATTGTCAATCTTTTGATATATATTGTTTCTTAAAAACACGCTATTTGTTGTGACAACGAGAATTAATTATAATATTAATTAATAAAACTTATATGTTTGTTATCATGTAAAATATAGATCATTTTTGAATTCGGAATATCAATTATAGCTTAAGGTGAAATTTTGGCATTGTTATGAAAAACTTCAATTTTTGATCAATAGTGAAACCACTAAGTGGTAGTTAAAAAACTGATTTTTTGTTTAAATGAAACATTACCACTTCTGTGATTTTATTTTCAAAAATCTGACATACATGGTTGTAATTATTATGTAAAATGTGGTTCAATGGGATTCAAATAATTATTTTGTGAATAGTAACTTTTAAGATTAATTAATCGCGATTAAAGGTAATTAGTGAAATTTAAGGTAAAAATGATATTATAAAAATACGAAAACACCCTTACAATTTTCCTACACTTATTGGATGAGTCATGGAAGACCAAGAAAATCTATGGGTAAACTCGGGGATCCTATAGAGCTACTTGGGTAAGAAAATGACATTAATAACTTTTTATTTAAAGTAAAAATAAAATTGTCACAAACATGTGTTGTTTTACTAAAACAATTATTGCGTGGGGTTATATAAGCTAAATTTTCGACTATAAATATTAATTGGAAATCTAAAAATATTTCCAACATCATGATATTTTTTTTATAATTTTTAGACATTAAATAAATTAAATTTTTTATGACACCATGATGATTCAGCGATTACCTCATTAATTAACGATTTAAATAAAATGAAAAGATAATGTAAAATATAAAACTTACACTTGTCAAAAACCAATTGGATGAGTATATTTAGAACCCTTATCACCTTATCCTCGAAATATATAAGTGTAAGACCTTTAAAATCCTAAACACATTATATAATAAAGTAACATTTCATGACTTTCAAAAGTGCCCCTCCTCTCCTCTTATAAAAGGCCCCCACCACTACCACCTTATTCACACCTTCCAAGCCATTTGGCTCGTCCAACATCTGCAAAAATAATCTCTCATCTTCCCTATCTTACTCCTAGAAGCCTCACTTTTGGCAGAAGTCTTCCCAAGGAAGCCTTTGGCTCAAATCAAAAAGAGTTACCTGATTTTAAGGTAATGTCTTCTTTTATGTTCTTTTGTTTTATTTTGCTTCTCCAACCACATAGACTCTTTTTATTACTTTCCTTTGTAACAAAACCAGTGTCTTCAATATACTAGGATTTTTTTATGATAATTATTCGATCTATACTTACACACACCTCCATCTAATGGTTAAATAATATACTGTTTCCGTGGATGGCGAATTACTACCTCACGAAACGATGATTGTTCTATCTTCTCCTACCACCTCTCATGGTGTCCATTATGATGAAAATATTTCTATATATGATATATATTATGTTTATTTTTTTCCTTATGCTTCTGTATTTTTCATTTATGCAATACCTTTATGATTTCCATTATGGGTAAACGCGATAATTTCATTTTAGGAAGTGCGGACTACCGCCCCCTCAAAGTGTTTTGAATCGTTAATGACATATGTGGGATGTATAAAGGATGGAGTAAATGATATTATATATTATATTATACTTTAATTATAATATACCTTTATATCATTATGATTTCATTCCATTAAATAAAAAATAGAAATGAAAGTAGCGTTAATGCATACGTACCGCTTACCGTCTCCATGAACGGTGCATTTCATTTCTTACCTCTAAATGTTATGTAATATTATAAATGAATGTATATACTTCATATATATGATATAAATGATATCTACATCATGAATATAATTCTGGATAAAATGTATATTTTACCACATGAACAAATTGTAATTATAAGAATTTTATTTTTGACTCAAGTACCAAAGATCCACAAAACGACCGTTATTTACATAAATAATTACATAATATATTCATAACATGGTAATAAGTGATATAAAAGTAATAATGAACATGAAAATGATTCTTAATAAAGTAGAAATTAACTCTAGTTTATTATTCAGGAGATTAAAGAACGATCGAGTCAAGTCGGACACGAGGTAAGGGAACTTCTTAACCTAATTTTTGTTCTTTGTGTTAATCTCCTACTTTCAAATTATGTCATGATATTATTATGTCCTATCTTGTATTTCTACTTTCTTTATGTGTAATTATAGTGAATACACATAATAGATCTATTTTATTTAAAAAATGTTCTTTGTAAGGGACTCCGTCTCAATCTCCATTCATTGAGGCATATTTTTTTATACACAACTTTCTTTTATACGGTGTATAAACCCCTTTGACATTTACATTTATTCAAAAGTAATATTTTTATACAAAGCGTTTTACTAAATGACAAAAAGGAATGTTTTTTTTGTCTTATGTACGCGGCGACAAAAACTTTTCCGCCGCCGTGACCATTATTTGAGTTTCGACTTCCTCTATAAGCCATAACTTTTTATAAATGAAAAATAATTACAAAGTTTTAATTTTCTTTTATTTTGGTATTGAAAATGGTTTTGAAAGTGTTTTTTTATATCAATGTGTTGTATTGATGTCTTGTGATTGAAATGTGGAAATGTTATGTTTACTTTATGTATGTTTTCTGTGATATGATTATGTTATGGTTTATGATATGTTTAAACCTTTTCATATAAGGAATGCATTGGACTTAATAAGTGACGGGTGGAGCCCGCTATAGCTCCTCGATGCATCGGAAGGTCTCATGAGACAAACTAGTGTATTGGAACGAGGCCTTGACAAAATATTATTTGTAGTCTTGGAACGAGGCATTGGCTACGTGGTTATGATAGTCTGGCACTATGCATTCCTTAATTATGAAAGTTGTTATTGATATTGCATGTGATTATTCGACCAGTAGAATATCCATCTGAATAAGTAAATGGAATTATCTCATTTTACTTTTACCATATTATGTTGAAGTTCAAGTTTAAAAGGCTTTTGTTTTAGTTATACGTTGCCTTAAATGTTTATGTTTATTTATGAAAGCTTCCGCTATATTGTTATCCTTACTGAGCATCTAAGATCACCCCTTTGAATGTTTTAATTTTTCCAGGATGTGAAGAAGTATATTATGAATAACCTGCAGGGATAATATGAGGGGATATGAAGACAAGATGTTGTTGTAGTTTTGTTTTACTTTATGATGTAATGTAATACTTATGAATGTATCTAGTGTTTCTAAGGCTACTAAACTAATCAGTCTTTCGAGACTTGATCTTTGTGATCATGCCAATGTTTCGCAATAATGCACCGACTCTGGGTAACTAGGGTCGGGGCGTTATAGTTGGTATCAGAGGCAGTTTAGTACTAACCTTGGAAGCTATATTTAGATAAACTCTGGTTAGAGCACATAACCCAAAGATAGAATTTGAGGATTAATATAGAAAAACTTCCTAGAATTTTGGTATTATAGAGATTTTGTGAGTTTTCTGAGTAATACATCCCTGTCTGGATACGAGCAAGTAGAGGCGGCTCTAGCATAGATGTACCTAGGGGTAAAACATGAAAACACCGCTTTGAGGTACACTTGAACGGGAACTATTGCACGAAAATGGGGCTTGCTGCACTCCTGGTTATGACACTCCCGAGGGATATGCTTAGGATAATTCTCATTTTTTTTACAAACCATTATGATGGGTTTATGAGTATATACATTATCAAAGAAAACATTTTTTATGATTTTGGATTATATCCATAAACCGTTAAATTTATATTAAGTATTTTACAAGTTTAGAATTATTCATTTCAATTCACAAAGTAACCTAGTTTATGCCATTGTATAGAAATGGCGCCCAGTAGAAGGAATTTGAACTCCATCAATATGTATGATCCAAAGAGTAAGAAGGATCATATCTTTCACGATATTAAGCCAACATTTATAAGGGAAATAGTCTCCCATGTGTTCTCAACATATGAAGAAATAGTATCATGTGTTAATAAGATAAGTAAATAATTTTCTGAGTCTTATGGCTTTGAAGGGAAGAAAGAGAAGAAAAGGATGGAAGAGAGAATGATGGATAAAGGGATGAGGGAAAAAAGAATTTTCCAATATGTGATAATTGTGGGAAGAAACACCTTGGAACTTTCCTAAAGGTAATTGGAGTTTGTTATAAGTGTGGAGAAAAAAGACACCAAGTGCGTGACTGCAAGGGTAAGAAAAAGGTTTCAAATGTACAATGCTTCATCTGAAAGTAGTGGGGACACTAGGAAAACCAATGTCCAAATCATCAGAGTATGCCCCAAATGATGTTATTGGATAATAATCAAGCAATGATACTACCACATTTGAGGAGGAATGATTAGAGTTATTATGTTGTTATTAATGAATTTTGTCATTTGAGTGTTGTATCAATGATGTACTAGTTATAATAATTATGGAGTGTATAAGGATTGTACTGCAGTACTATTTCATCAAGGAATTGAGATTGTGTGGAACCAAGAAAAGTGACTTCAAAGTAGGTTAAATTTTTGGAAAATATATGGTTGAGAGAAAGATAAACCATAATATGGTTCTGATACCATGATAGTGATTTTGGAATAATACATGATTGATTTGGATAAATTATATTGGATATTCTTAACGTCCTTGAAACTGATTAATGATTTGTATACATTTTTTGATAGAAGGAGCATATCTAGTATTCTATAAGGAATAAGGGATCATGAATGTAATCAATAAGGATTTATGGTAATTCAGGATGTTGTAGTGTTTTAAAAGAATACATGATGAAGGTGTTTACATATTGTTATGCAGAAAAAAGGATCTTCATTATGTTTACCTTCCTTATAAAATTTGGACTGTGAGTTGGACAGAAGTATTCTGGATAACTATAAAGGTTGGAATGGATTATGTTGAACCTTGGATAGTATTGTTTAATGTTAAAAAATTTCTGTATATTATTTTTGGAATATTATAAAACTATAGTTTTAGGAAAAGGACAACTTGTAGGTCGTGGGATAACCCGTCGCGTCAGACAAAGCTGTAGGAATCGAACCCACAACCATAGTGCGACAGGACTTTATTACCTACCACTAGCCTACACAAAGTCCCTGATTATTACAAAATAGTTTTCCTAATCTAAATGGTATGTGTTAATATTTTGAACCTTGTACGATTAGGATAAATATAATATTTTTTAGTTCTGTTATCTTTTTGAGTGAAAGATGAGTTTGTGGTAGAAATTAGTTGAAGGTTGAAACTCTAATTTTCAAGCATAAATATATATATACCTATCTCTTATTCTTTTAATAAATTAATTCTTAAAGTTTTGTAAAGCTATATTAAAGAAAAAAAATGTGTTATCCTAATACCTTATGTCTTGTTGAACTGATAATATTTTAAATCAACATAGATTGAAGGCTTTGAGGCCCTCAATTTTACACTTGTTTATGATTGATGACCTCAATCACTCCCTAAAAATATTTAAGTTTTTCCTCCAATTATATGTCTCTAATTCCCACCAATGTTCTCCTTATCGAGATCATAATTTGGTGGTGACTTTTTCATTTCCCTTTCCCTATTATTAAGGCTAAATTTTATTAACCTTATTTCTGATGTGGGTTTTCCACAAAGGTATTTTCTATTTTCATCCTTTTATTTTTATAGAGAAATTTCAAATTGCGAGGACAGAATTTATTGAAGGAGGGGAGAATGTAACACCCCGAGCTTCCACGATACGCTTCTCTTTCAATAATGCAATAGCTTGCATTATACGCAAGTTTGAGATTCTAACACACCGCGACCAATCAAAATAGCCATTATGAATAGTAATACCCACTTTTTGAAATTATATATATTTTATATTTCAAAATGGACTTCATTTTTGGATTCAGAATATCGAAATTATCCAATGTTGAATTTTTTATATTTTTCTGAGAACTTCCAATTTTTTATGAATAGCCAAAAATACTTAAAATCAACTTTTTTAATAAAAATAATTTATAGTGATAAATTATACTATTGAGTGGTTTCAAAGTATAATAATAATATATTTTTACCATTTTATCCAATGGTGGTCATTAGAATTAATTTCTCTTTGAAATTGGATATAAACAATTGTTAATCTTTTGATATATATTGTTTCTTAAAAACACGCTATTTGTTGTGAAAACGGGAATTAATTATAAAATTAATTAATACAAATTATATTTTTGAAATCTTGTAAAATAAACATCATTTTCTAATTTGTAATATCAATTATATCTTAAGGTGAAATTTTGGCATTGTTCTGAAAAACTTCAATTTTTGAGGAATAATGAAACCACTAAGTGGTAATTAAAAAACTGATTTTTCATTTAAATGAAACATTACCACTTCTGTGATTTTATTTTCAATAATACGACATACATGGTTGTCATTAGAAAGTAAAATGTGGTTCAATGTGATTAAAATATTTTTTTGGTGAATAGTAACTTTTAAGTTTAATTAATCGCGATTAAAGGTAATTAGTGAAATTTAAGGTAAAAATGATATTATAAAAATATGAAAATACCATTACACTTGTCCTAACCTTATTGGATGAGTCATGGCCGACCAAGAAAATCCATGTGTCAACTTGGGGACCCCCTGGAGCCACTTGGGTAAGAAAATGACATTAATAACTTTTTATTTAAATTAAAAATAAAATTGTCACAAACATGTGTTGTTTTACTAAAACAATTATTACATGGGGTTATATAAGTTACCTTTTCAAATATAAATATTAATTGGAAAGCTAAAAATATTTTCTACATAATGATATTTTTTTTATAATTTTTAGACATTAAATAAATTAAATGTTTTATGACAGTATGATGATGCAGCGATTACCTCATTAATTAACGATTTAAATAAAATGAAAATATAATGTAAAATCTAAAACTTACACTTGTCAAAAACATATTGGATGAGTATATTTCGAACCCTTGTCACCTTATCCTCTAAATATATAAGTTTGGGACCTTTAAAATCCGAAACACCTTATATAATAAAGTAACATTTCATGACTTTCCAAGAGTGCCCCTCCTCTCCTCTTATAAAAGGCCCCCACCACTACCACCTTATTCACACCTTACAAGACATTTGGATCGGCCAAACTCTGCCCAAATACTCTCTCAACTTCCCTATATTACTCCTAGAAGCCTCACTTTGGGAAGAAGTCTTCCCAAGGAAGCCTTTGGCTCAAATCAAAAAGAGTTACCCGATTTTAAGGTAATGTCTTCTTTCATGTTCTTTTGTTTTATTTTTCTTCTCCAACCCACTAAACTCTTTTTATTACTTTATTTTGTAACAAAACCAGTATCTTAAATATACTAGTATGTTTTTATGATAAGTATTCCAGCTACACTTACACACACATCCATCTAATGGTTAAAGAACATACTGTTTCCGTGGATGGCGAATTACTGCCTCACGAAATGATGATTGTTCTATATTCTCCTACCACCTCTCATGGTGGCCATTATGATGAAACTATTTCTATATGTGATATATATTATGTTTATGTTTTCCTTATTCTTCTGTATTTTTCATTTATGTAATACCTTTATGATTTCCATTATGGGTAAACGCGATAATTTCATTTTAGGAAGTGCGGACTAGCGCCCCCTCAAAGTGATTTGAATCATTAATGTCATATGTGGGATGTATAAAGGATGGAGTAAATGATATTATATATTATAATATACTGGAATTATAATATACCTTTATATCATTATGATATCATTCCATTAAATACGAAATATAAATGAAAGTAGTGTTCATACGTACGTACGACTTACCATCTCCATGAACGGTGCATTTCATTTCTTACCTCTAAATGTTATGTAATATTATAATTGAATGTATATACTGGATATATATTATATAAATGATATCTACATCATGAATATAATTCTGGATATAATGTATATTTTACACATGAACAACTTGTAATTATAAGAAGTTTATTTTTGACTTAAGTACCAATGATCGACAAAATGACCATTATTAACATAAATACTTACATAATGTTCATAACATGGTAATAAGTGATATAAAAGTAATAATGAACATGAAAAAGGTTCTTAAGCAAGTTGAAATTAACTCTAGTTTATTATTCATGAGATTAAAGAACTATCGAGTCAAGTCGGACACGAGGTAAGGGAACTTCTTAACCTAATTTTCGTTCTTTGGGTTAATCTCCTACTTTCAAATTATGTCAGGATATTATTATGTCCTATCTTGTATTTTTACTTTATTTATGTGTAATTATAGTGAATACACATAATAGATCTATTTTATTTAAAAAATGTTCTTTGTAAGGGACTCCGTCTCAATCTCCTTTCATTGAGGCATATTTTGTTTTATACACAACTTTCTTTTATACAGTGTATAAACCCCTTTGACTTTTACGTTTATTCAAAAGGAATATTTTTATACGAATAGTTTTACTAAATGACAAAAAGGAATGTTTTTTTTTCTTACGTACGCGGCGACAACGACTTCTCCACCGCCGTGACCATTATTTGAGTTTTAGCTTCTTCTATAAGCCATAACGTTTTATAAATGAAAAATAATTATAAAGTTTTAATTTCCTTTTATTTTGGTATTGAAAATGGTTTTGAAAGTGTTTTTTATATCAATGTGTTGTATTGATGTCTTTTTATTGAAATATGGAAATGTTATGTTTCCTTTATGCATGTTTTCTGTGATATAATTATGTTATGGTTTATGATATGTTTATACCTTTTCATATAAGGAATCCATTTGATTTAATAAGTGACGGGTGGAGCCCGCTATAACTTCTCGATGCATCGGCAGGTCTCATGAGACAAACTATTGTCTTGGCACGAGGCCTTGACCAAATCTTATTTGTAGTCTTGGAACGAGGCATTGGGTATGTGGTTATGATAGTCTGGCATTATGAATTCCATCATTATGAAAGTGGTTATTGATATTGCATGTGATTATTCGACCAGTAGAATATCTATGTGAATAAGTAAATGGCATTATCTCATTTTACTTTTGCCATATTATGTTTAAGTTCAAGTTTAAAAGTCTTTTGTTTTAGTTATACATTTCCTTAAATGTTTATGTTTATTTATGAAAGCTTCCACTATATTGTTATCCTTACTGAGCATCTGAGCTCACCCCTTTCAATGTTTTAATTTTTCCAGGATGTGAAGAAGTATATTATGAATGAACTTCAGGGATAGTATGAGGGGATATGAAGACAAGATGTTGTTGTAGTTTTTTTTTACATTATGATGTAATGTAAGACTTATGAATGTATCTAGTATTTCCAAGGCTACTAAACTAATCGGTCTTTCGAGACTTGATCTTTGTTATCATGCCAATGTTTTGCAATAATGCACCAACTCTGGGTAACTGGGGTCGGGGCGTTACATGCGACGATGCGAAGCCTCCCGCCGCTGCGGCCGACCAAGATTTAGTCGCCTGTTTGTTTGACACGGTGTCGAGCAGCGCCACCTCCTTTTGTAGTCGGTGAGCACTGGCCACCACCCTCATCCACCAGTGCTGGTCGCCGGTGCTGCCGCACTAGATACACACCGACGCTTCTTCCATGGGGCTCCGAAGAAGCTCCTGATCTCTATTTCGACTCATGTATGCACCTACGGGCCACCCAGAATGCCGTCGTCGCTGCGTGACCCTCTAATTCAGGTAGTTGTCATGTTCAAAATTCACTCGTGAAGAACTCAACGATAAAAAAAGAGACAGAGGTTCCGATCATTGTTCATTTGGCCCGTGCCCTCTGCGTTAGCATCATAACAAGGAGGTGTAATTGATTCAATAAAAACATAGAATTAAACAATAAAAAACTCATGATTTAACCAATAAAAAACCCTACCTCGATAATTGTTAGAGGTGTCACAGTTGTGGCGGGAGAAGAGTCCTCAATGGATGAAGTAATCGACGTTCATTGATCCCAGATCATTTCTGCCCAAGATTCTGTCCTTTGTCGGTGGATGTTTCCACAGTACTTCATCAGAGGGTCCTCGTTTGATGAATCCTTGAAAAAAACCCCCGCCTGAGCTCCAATTAAATAGAGGGGGAGGGTGGGTAACACAATGAGGAATTGATGAGGTGCATTAATGAATGAACCTCTTAATTCCCAACGGTGTAGTTACAAAACCGGAGAGTCAATCCATTAAATGGCTTGACAACCCATCTATCCCACCACCGCTGCTCAATAGTAGGTAGGATAATAAAATTATTTTATATTATTTTATTATTTCATTAAAATTCTCAAAGACTAATTTTTTTACCCGACCAATTACGGTTGAAGTTAAGCCTCCCTTAACTGAATCCCAGCACTGCGGATTCCACAGTGCCCTCAGACTTTTAATCCGAGCACCAGTTCAAAAGAAAGAAAATGCCACCCAAACGTTTACTAAATATACCTTTAAAAAAATTTCAAAAATCCATTCCAGGCACACTTGGCCTCGAAATCATGCATAGTAAATTCTAACAAACTCATAATAACCCAAAAATTTAAAAACAAATATATGGAATTTACAGGTATTTACATTCTCCCCACCTTAGAACTTTTTGTCCCAAAAATATATAACAAAAATAGGGAAAACATGGTGGTACTGATCATGTATATGAGCCTCCCACTCCCATTTTCTCTCCTGGAGATTTCCTTGCTACCAACGAACTCGCACCAAAAGAATCGACCACCAATGATGGACCCATTCTTATCAATGTTATATCTCTACTAGGAACTCCAAAAATGTTTCCCCATCATCGATGTACAGCTCACCCTAGTCGATACTGTGTGATTGATTAGGCACGTACCTCCTTAGCTGAGACAGATGGAATACATGATGCACCCGGTGCATCTATGGGGGAAGAGCTAGATGGTACGCCACCTCGACTACTCTACCAAGGATCTGGAAGAGATTTATGAACCTCAAAGATAAATTTACACCCCATCCAAACCTCTGTAATCCACATCGGGGTGAGACCCATAGGAATACATGGTATCGCTCCTCAAACTCCAAGGGTCTCTGTGTCCTGTTGGAAAAAGACTTTTGCCGGCTCTGTGCTGTCTTCATCTACTACTGGATGATCTGCACCTTCTCTATGATAGATTGTACTGACTCTGGACCCATAAGTGCTGACTCCCCTGGGTCTGTCCAGCAAAGGGGTGATATACATGGTTTCCCGTAAAAGGCCTCAAATGGAGCCATGTTGATGGTGGATTTATAACTGTTGTTGTATTAAAACTGCACCAGGGGAATGTGGTCCTCCCAACTGCAGCCAACATCGAGGACACAAGCACGGAGCATATCCTCGAGTGTCTCTATGGTCCAATCCATCTGACCATCTGTCTAAGGGTGAAAGGTAGTGATCAAGCTTAGCTAAGTCACGTACTCCTCCTACAATCCCTTCCACAAATGAGATGTAAAACAAGCATTTTGATCTAAGATGATCATCGATGGAACCCCGTGAAGTCGCAAAATCTCTTGGATGTAGAGGTGTCCCAAGCTCCCTACTAATCCCTGCTCTCGGATAGGTAGGAAGTAGGAAGACATGGTGAGTAGGTCAAATATCACACAGATAGAATTGTGGCCCCTAGACGTATGTGGTATCCCTATCCCAAAGTACATGGAGATACAATCCCACTTACACTTCGGTACCTCAAGTGGCTACGCTAATCCCGTTAGTACCGGATGCTCGGACATCACTTGAAGACAAGTGAGGCATCCAGATACAATCTCTACCACTACTTTCTTCATCCCTAGCCACCAGTACTGACACTAGAGGACCTAGTTCATCTTCACTACTCCAGGATTTACTCCCAAAGAGGTTGTGTGGAACTCCCTCAACACCTCCTCTCATATAATCACTCGTACCATGGTGTACCCTCTGAAGAGGTTGACATTCTTACCAACTTTAGAAAATACATCAGGAACCTGTCCTGAGGATATGTGAGCACATTGCGTCTCGCAGTCTACATCCCCAAGCTGAGGCTCCCAAACTCGCTGAAGAAGTGGGGGAGTGACAGTCATATACTGGAGATAAGCTATTTTATATATATCCACAAAGGATATTTGCAACACGACTAGCTGTTATGTCGCCTCACTCAGCAAATATAGACCGTACCTCCTGATGAGTGAGTCTGCTACTACGTTACCCTTCCTAGGAGTGTAGACTATCTCAAAGTCATAGGCCTAGAGTCACTCTAGCCATCACCATTGTATCAGGTTTTTTTCCTTCTGTGAGAATATATACCTGAGACTCTTGTGATCAGAGTAAACAGTAAACCATTCACCCATCAAATAGTACCACCACTTATTCAGTGAAAAGGTCACTACCACTAACTCCAAGTCATGGGTAGCATAGTTCTTCTCATGCTATCTCAACTGCCATGATCCATAAGTGATCACTACTCACTCCTACATCATGACACAATTTAGTTCGGTCCCTGATGTGTCGCAGTAGTCTACATACCCAACACCCTCTTCTGGTAGCCTCAAGATGGGGGCACTCATCAGTCTCTTCCTTATCTCCTAAAAACTCTACTGGAACCTCTCCATCCACAAAAAAGGTTGTACCTTCTTTGTTAAAGAAAAAAATGGTGTCACAACCCTAGAAAATTCATGTACGAATCTCTGGTAGTACTCAACACATCCCATGAAACTACGCACCTTGGTCACACTACTGGGTGGCTCCCAAGCAAGCACAAACTCTATCTTCATCAGATCCACTGCAACTCCAGCCTCCGAGATAACGTGCCTCATGAAGTGGACTTCCCATATACAGAACTGGCACTTAGAAAGCTTCTCATAAAGCTGGTTCTCTCATAGTGTATCCAGAACTATCTGTAGGTGTGTGGCATGATCCTCCTCCGATTCCGAGTACTCCAAGATGTCATCAATGAAGACCATAGAAAAGTGATCAAGGTATGGCTGGAAGATCCTGTTCACGAGTCCCATGAACACTTCTGGACCATTGGTTATGCGGAAGGGAATCACCAAAAACTCATAGTGTCTATACCGAAATCTGAAGGTTGTCTTCGATACGTCCTCATCTCATACCCTAAAATGATGATAGCCTGATCTAAGGTTTATCTTCGAAAACCATCGAACTCCCTTCAGCTGGTCAAAGAGATAATCAATCATCAGAAGTGGATACTTGTTTTTCATAGTCACCTGGTTTAGGCGCCGATAGTCCACACAAAGCTTCATACTCCCATATGCCTTATTGGTGAAAAAAAATTGGGGATTTTTCGATGGAGAAACACTAGGATTTATGAACCCCTTTCTCTGCAAGTCCTCTAATTGTACCCTAGAACATCATCAAGAAATACATCAGCATACTGGTCCACTAAAACAGGATAGCTCAAACTCCTCACGTCAACTGCTCTGAGGTTAAGTCTATCCAACTAATGATTAATCGGCTTCAGCCTCCTTCAAGAAATCTGATGCTATGCTGCAAAGGTTTCCTTCTCACCCGTGAAGGAAAACCTGATCCCATCCTCACGAACACACCACACTTTGTGCTGAAAACAATCGATCTGAGCATGGAATGTGGATATCTATCCATACCCAATATTACATTATTAGGCCTCAACACTACTACTATGAGATCCAAGAAAAAGATCTTTACTCCTAGAGTGAGCTCACACTACCTTAACGAGTGTGTAATCATCGAATCTTCCCCCGTAGGAGTCTCTAATCACAAGGATCGAGCCAACGACTCCATCAAAATCTCAGAGATCTGAATGAGTTCCATGGAAATAGAAGAGTGACTAAAAATTGTGTCTATATGTACTGAATATATTGAATAATAGACACTAATCATACCTCTAATCATCTATAGAGTGTCGTGGTCATAGGCCTCTACCACCTGAAGTTGTGCTCTCCGATATCCACCTGCTCCCTATGGTCGGTGTGGACCACATAGGGGTGGTGGTGGTGAAACTTCAAACCGTTGTCCACCACCTGCTGCACGACCTGCTCCTCTTCCACTTCTTCTGCCCTACAGACCTCCTCGATCAAACCTTGTCTACTAGTTTGGTGGTCCCTCGATTTTCTGTTGATCATCGGTACAATGATTCAAGAAGTCACAAAACATGTGGCCCTGCCTACCGCACGTGAAGCATAGTCTACTCCTCTACTGGACTGTTCTACCTCGTGAGCTCTGAACCTCTGGACCTACATTATGGGGTTGTCCTCCAGTAGTTTTGGCCCACTTGGACCTATACGTCATCTTCCTTCTACCTACTGCAGATTACTCAACTACCTATCATTTGGTGGTGGATCTCACCGTCAGTTCTTGCTCAGCTAGGAAGTTCATTACCAATAATGCTCGCTCAAACACTCCATCCTGCGTCAGAATATTGAGAGATATCATCGACACTCTGATCTCTCTCCTGAGACCCTACTCAAAGGTTTGGGCCTGGAAGAAAGGGTCCCATACCATTTTTGTGGAGTAGCGCAAGAGGTCAGTGAACCTTGCCAAGTACTGGGATACTATCAGGCTACCCTACTTTAGGTGAAGGAGATCCTTAATACACACAGATCGTAGTGTTTCTAGAACGAATACTTCCTTGAAGAGGCTCTCTAAGTCCATCCAGGTGAGGGTATCCTCGTTGTGTAACTAGATTGTCAGCCTCTACTATCTCCCTATTGTGCCCTAGAAGAGGTTAGAAGATATGATCACCATCTCTTCTGCTGGTGTCCCAACTAGGAAGAAAACTAATGCCATAACCTCCAGCCAGTCCTCAGCTGTCTGGGGATATGTCTCTCCTCGAATCCTAGGAGGCCTCTACCACTATAACTTGTGCAATGTGATCAGTCATTGTTCACTTTTGTCTAGTGGGGCGGGTGGAAACTGCTTCCCAATAGGTGGTTCTACTGGTGGTGCACCACCCGAAGGTGACATCACCATAATAGGGCCCTACACCAAAGCCTCATTGCTCGGTGGGCTGTCATCATGAACTCTCTCTGAAAACCTGGATGGCTGTCTATGTGGAGGAATCCTTAAAGGAAACAGGTGTCCCACGATCAAAAAGTTTTACCTGGTGATATGACTCAAAAGAGATCAAAAGTAAAACATTTCCAAAACACACACAATCAATGTTTTCATGCGCTGAGTCAGAAATCAGAATTCAGGGTCCTGGTGTATGGATACATCGGTCGCTGCACAAACACTTGACTCCCCAAATTGAAAACCACTCTCAAAACACTTAACACTATTACTCCATTGGAAATATAAGAGTCCTAGTTCTTCTGTAGAACTGACTCCTCTGATACCACTTTTTCATGACCCGTCCCCAGCGGCCCATGCCGTGACTACCCCGAGCCTATCTTCCATAGGCCAGGGGTTGGAGACTAGCACCAAAAAGGCATATCTGAAAAACAGGAAGGAATTTAATTTAAATCTGTACTAGAAAATAGTCATAGAACATAATATGATGCAACTAGGAAGTGGAACTGCAGTAGTAAAGGTATGTAATAAAAGTAAAGGGGCCTGAATACAAGACCGATTGAAAGATACAAATACAAAAGAAAACAATAAATAGCTCCGGAGATTGTCCACCAAGGATCCTACCTGAAGGGTAGGTACATCTTGTCTCTACAACTCTTCACGTCAACCGTCACTGCTATCCACCATCAGGTCCAAGCTTCTCAAGTCTCATTCAAGGATTCCCACCATTTATATAAGACACAATAAGGTGGGGGAAATTCCCGTGCAGAGGTGAGTATAACAATACCCAGTTGGGACCCTAAGACCCCTGAGGGTCTCTTATAATTACACAAAGTAAAACCACCAAGCTTGATCTCAATCAGAAAGCACAAAGAAAAAGACTCAGCTCAAACCAGGAATACAACTCAGAGTTCAGGAATAAAGATGATTAGCCAAATTCTATATCATTTTATTCTGTTAGGAAATTTCACAACTGAACCGTGAGAGAGTTTTCCATTTTCAATCCACCCAGGGTTATATATCGCTGATCCATGATGGGCTGCTCTAAGGCTGGTCCATGTTAGGTCTCACCCTGCTGATCCAGACAGGGTCTCTAGAATGCTGATCCAAATGGGGTCGCTATGATTTTGATCCAAATAGGCTCACTAGATGCTGATCCACATAGGGTCTCTATGGTGCTGATCCACACAGGGTCTCTATGATGCTGATCCACACAGGGTCTCTAGATGATGATCCACATAGGGTCGCTATGATGAAGATCCACACATGGTCACTAGAAGTTGATCCATAGAGGGTCATTATGATTCTGATACACACAAGTTCTCTAAATGTTTAACCACACAAGGTTGCTATATGTTGATCCACACAGGATCGCTACTCAGATGACAACCAGCTATCAGATTCCCCGCACCTGGTGCACTTGAGTTCTACAATATCTTCTCCTCTGGATATCAGTCATGCCTCAACTACTATGAAGTTCCATAAAAGAGTAACCCAAAGAACCATCATGTCGTAAGGGTTCCAATTCAATAGACGGTGCATCAATCAGACACCCAATATATGTGTAAAAGGCATTTTAGTGTCGAGGGCCCGGTTGGATTTGGGTTCGATCCCACCCAGTCATACTCTAACTTTCTCCAAAACCCTAGTGGAGTATCTCAAAAGGTCCCCCACATTCCAAGGATTCCAATTCCATAGATGGTTCATCAAACAAAAATCTAGTTTGTAAGACACGACCTTTTGAGTGTATTTGGGCCCAAAAAGGGGTTCCGGTCCAGTCGGACTGACCCGGCCTGAGGTGACCCGGTGCAAACCGTTCTAGGCCGGCCCGGTTGGGCTGGGGCAAGGCGGGCTTGGCCCTCTGGGCCGCAGACCGGCCCGTAACACCTTGGCGGGGCTGGGTCATGGCGGATCGACGCACTGATTAGCGTTACCACACAAGGGTCGCGCGGTCTACCTTCCGAATGGATCAAAGAGCCATTCGGCTCTTAATTGGCAGCGCTTGGTTATCTGCAAGACTCACAGAGAGTGGGTCCCCTCCCTTAGCCATAGTTTCAAAGCCACAACTTGCCTCAATGTGGGTGCGATGGCACACCGCCTCCCTCCTCCACAGACGACCGAGAGTCGGCCGCCTATCCGTCTGTTGTAGCACCGAGAGGTGCTGCCTCCTTTCGCTGCTGGAAAGTACCGGCCTCCGCCCTCGTCCGTCGGCGCCGGTCATTAGTGCTTCTTCTACAGGGCTCTGATGATGCCCCAGAGCATTGTTTCCACTCCCTTCTGCACCTATGATGTTGATCAAATAAATCATCAATCCAAGGAAGATGATACTTATTCTTTATTTTAATAGCATTGATTTCCCTATAATCAATGCATAGCCTCATGGATCCATATTTTTTCTTGAAAAATAAGACATGGGATCCCCATGGAGAATAACTAGGTCAAATAAATCCTTTGTCAGTAAATTCCTCTAGTTGTTTCTTTAGTTCCACTAACTTCAAAATGGCCATTCTATAGGGAGGATTTGATATAGGTCTTGCACCAGGAAATAAATCTATAGGGAACTCAACTTCTCGCTCGGGAGGATTTCCAGGTAAATCCTCTGTAAATACATCAATGTACTCTGGAACTATATACACATCTTCAATTTGATGATTTATATCTTCACCCATAGATATTGGGTTCACTTACTCTCCAAGAATTGCATTCAGTAGAGCTACTATGGGTGGATCAAGATAATAATCTGATGGCGATGTTTCTACTCTAATGATAAGGGATTCTACACCATTTTCAAAAATTGTACCTTCCTTATTCTTGAAATAAATATTCTCATCATAATTTGACAGCCAATTCTTACCAAGAATTATATCAAATTAATTCATTGGTATGATGATATGGTTAGAAAATAAATCTCGTTTGTATATCCTAAGGGGGACTAATCGACATTCCTTTGTTGCAATGATACATCCCCAAGGAGTTTTGACTAACAAATCATTTATAAAATCAAATTCGACATGTCTAATTTTCTTGAAAACCGGGAAGATAGAAATTAATTTAATGATTCAGAATCAAATAAAGTGTTGGATAAATTTGAGGAAACAATTAAAGTACCTGCCACCACATCATTAAGAACATCAACTTTCATTTTTGTAATCACATAATCTCTCCCTTGCTCTCTTGGCCTTTTTGAGAGGCAGGTTTCCTTAGCGCTTATGAAAATAATTTGAATAGTGTACCATCTCTCTATAATTGTAGCAATGAACATCATAAAATTGTTTTCCCCCTTGAATTCATTAGATAGGTGACCCTTTTCTCCACACTTATTGCAGACTCTCATGCCATTCAAGCATTTCTCGATATGATTCTTTTCGCAGTTCTCGCATAATGGGAATTTCTTCATTCCCTTGTTCTTCTTCAATGCTTCACCTTTCCCTTGGTTATTATAGTACCACTTTTTATCTTGGTTTCCCTTGAACAAATTTGATCTAGAAAAATCCTTCTCTGTTTTGATGGAAATTGATAAAATTTCATCATATGATGAAATTGTTTGAGAAACCAGTTCCCTTCAAAGACTTGGCTTAAGACCATCAAAGAAATGATCAATCTTGTATTCTGAGTCATGTACGTAATCTATAACATACCTAGCTAGCCTTGTGAAGGTAGCCTTATACTCTACAACACTATATTCTTACCTTTTCATTATGCTAAGGAATTTCCTCTTCATTTCGGTTCGTTTTTCATGAGGGAAATATTTTTCAAAGAATATTTCCTTAAAAGGTCCTCCATTCCTAATCATCTATTTCTTCTTCCTTTGTTGTATTTTGAATCAAGGACCACCATTGATCAGCGTCTCCCATGAGACAAGAACTTCTAGTACTACCGTTTCATTTTCATTGCATCTTAATGCCATGCATATCTTTTATGGGGACTTAATCCATTTCTCAACAACCACTGAATTAGTATTCCCACTGAATTATGGTGGCTTCTGCCGCATGAAATGATCAAACATAGGTGTTTAATGGTTATTTTTCACAACCTGAGTAAGTTGTCCCAATATTTTCATGATCTGATCTACTCTAACATTGACTGTGTTGACTTGCTCCATGGCGAGATCCCAACATTTCACATGAGTATTGATTCCCCTTCTCCCATTAAAATCCATTGCTAAATAATGGGACAAAATATATTAGGGTATGAATCATAATGTATAATCATAATTTAACTAAATACATAGCATAAATTGAGATCCTATGCATGGCTAATCCCATAATCAGAGAAATTGGTTTCTTTGAAGAATAATTCACATTTTAGTCCTTCATAATGGATTGTAAAGAAAATACGAATTATCATAAGCATATACCATAGGATTATCATAACCACGAGGGAAACAAGGACCATTTTCATGTACCAGGATACCCCAGGTCAAGCCCGAAACATCTTTTCAGAGCTCTCACTCCTAGGTACATCTTCTCTAGTGCCACCTCTACCTGCTCGTATCCATATAGGGATGTATTGCATGAAAGATTCACATAATATTTTCCTTAACAAAATATCGGGACATTCTTATTTGTTTTTCCTCAAATACTACCTTAGGTATTTGTTCCCTAATCTACATTTTCTAATCTAGTATCCATGTTTTCTACTAAACTTCTTCTGATACCAACTGTAATACCCGACCCCACTAGACCGGAGCTGGTGCATTACTAAGTACACTGGCATGGTTAGAAAGAATGAAAGCCTAATGTAACGATCAGTTTAGTAGTCTTGAAGATTCTAGATTTATAGATGTAACTCAAATTACATTGTAAAAGGTTACATTATACAATACATAACAAAAATTAAAACTTTCATCTATAAGAACTCAATAAATGATCACCTCTTCATCACCTGTCGAAAGTAAACAACGAAAAGGGGTGAGATAAAATTCTCAGTAAGGGTTAAAAATAGCATAATAATGTATCAATAATAACCAAATTGTAAACAATTTTACATAATAAATATGGCATGGTGAATAAATGAAAAACTCACGCCATTAATAAACTGAGAATGAAACTGCTTCCATAGATTTTATCATAGTGAAAACCTCATAGATAATAATAACTGATAATGAATAAAGAGAATTAAAATTAATTTTACATCATGTATCTGGAACATGATACCATAATACTATAAAAACGGTTTAGTTTTGTGGGTATAAACCCGTCTGATTTTTAGAAACAAACCCGAAGGGTCGGTCGTTAACTGATTTGTCTCATAAGATCTAATGATTCATAGAGGGGCTATAGTAGGCCCCACACACCACTACATGTCCAAATAATTATTTATACATATATTCAACACATGATAAATATTATTTTACAATATTCATATAGAATATAGGATAAATATTCATCAATATTTCCACATTCAAAACAACATTCAAAATAAATACCGTATCTAAAATGTTATATGGCTTAAAAAATAATCATATCCATGATATGTGAATATGGAAATTTAATTGGGAAATAATTTCAATTTAAAATTATTCTCAAATAGGCATTATATGGACCACATAAGAAATATTAGTTACAGAATACTAAGAAAGTCACAATGAAATGCAAAATTGGGACAAAGCTCGTTTCCACGTTGTAATCAATTGAGTTGTACGAAAAAAATTTAATAACCACCAAAAGAATCAAATAATACCATGAATATAAATATAATCATTATAATATAAATAAAATGTCAGTATATCTATACCACATATAAGAAATAAGCGGTGAACAATGGAAATCCCACAGAATTGAAAGTGAGATTAGGAAACCCCTTAGAAACATTTTGGCATGGTAACGAGTGTTCTTGTGAGGGATTAACGAGAGGTAAATGGGTATACCAATATTTATATATCATAAGGGAATTATGGGGTAGGTGTGAAAATATACCCCATAATTTTCTATTAAAAATAAAAGGGCACAACATAGGGGAGTTTCTTGAACAAAATTGAGAGAGAGAATCCCTTACATTAAACTCAACGGTGTTCTTGATTGTTCTTAACAACATGAATAATCAAATTTATCTTCATTAATTAATAAGTCAAATACCTAATAAACATTTATTTGATATGGTATAACCTTATTAAGTTCATTAACGACCTTTTTTATGGGTTTAAGATATTTAATTTTGTTGTTTTGGAAGCATTTCTTACTTGGTTTTCATGATTAATTTACTTGTATTAATGAATGGAAGTTCATTTGAAATGTGGTTAAACAACCAAAATAATTAATATATAATATAAATAACATTATATATATAAATTATCTTATAATTATTCTAGTTATATACCATGAGGATGACTCATTTGATGAGTTAATGATAAACCCTTGTATTTGGCTTGGTGGTTTTGTGCACAATGAACTTGTTTTGTATTATTATTCCATTTTATGGTGTGTAAGGATTATATAACATAAAACATGATAATATAAATATATTATGATTTGGTTCAACCATTTAAAAGGTTTCATGACGAGTCCTCAATATATTAATGAAAATTGGAAACCTATCTTCCTTGAGTGTGATAAATTAACACATCTCGGACGGTGTTTTCAATTATTGTATAAAAGGAGGGGAAAAAGAGATATTATAATGAAATATTACAATATCACATTGAAAATTTAGTACATTTTTGTTTTTTTAATTATTATGGCATTTGTATGAGGTGAGGTGACAAGAGAGAACAAAATAATGGAACTTGTAAAAGGAATTGAAATAAAAAGGAAGAAAGGATCACCTCTTTAGTACTCCTCTTTGAGAAACTCTTTATAACCTTTGATTTTGGCCTTTTGGTGAGACCATTAGGTGTTAGACGTGGGTAAGGATGTTAAGGAGGTATTTGAGCATAATTTAGGCAAGTCTTGAAGCTTGAGTGGTGTGGGAGGATGAGGGGGTGAGGGGTGGTTAATATAGTGGAGGGGAGGAGAGTTTTCTTAATATTATAATCATTAACTTTTCATTTCTTCTCAAGACAAGAAATAGTGAGTATTACTGGACATAGAACAGTAAAAAGAGCATGTGATTTTGAAATTTGGGTGCTTACATCACTCATAATGCTAGGAATAGTAAATTAAATTTATAGTGTATTTATTCGGTAAATTAATGCATTTTACCATTCACCAAAAATTCTTGTATTTCAGAAAAATACCAAAATGTCACCCTAACCATTTTTCAATGTGTAGAATCCAAAAATGTTTTCCATTTTTGAAAATGAATTTTATAAATATGATTAAATAAAATTTTAATTAAAATCATTATTTTATTGAAAAATTTAAACACTTAAAATATTTATCTTTATTTCTAAGGTGCATAAATTTATTTATGCATTCATTGGTATGGATACCATTCATAAAATTCATATTAATATTCATAAGGGTAAGTGAATATTCATAAGTGTAGTTTACTATTTAGAAGGGTTGGTTACTATTCACTGAAAATTAAGTTAATTCTATCAAACTTTAAATATCATCCTGAACACAACCATGTATGTCAGGTTTTCAAAATCCAAATCACAGAGCTGGAAAATTTATGTTTAATGGATAGGTTATGACTATATCCTATAAATACCCTAGTTTTGTTCCATAGAGGCTCAATGATTCATGAAATATAGGCTATAACTATAATGTATTTAATAGAAACATACCATAAAATGTTTGGGGTGTAACATCCAACCCTTGATATTATATTGAACAATAAGATGGTATTATGGTTCTATTATAATAATGTTAATTATTTTTTTGTAATATTATTGCATTTATTCATGACATGTGATTTATTGTGATTACATGAAATAGAATCAAAAGGACTGAAATCGCTAAATAGAATATATATGGATTTTGGATAAATTAATAAATGAATAGAATTAGATGCAATTAATAGGATAAATTGTATCCAAAACATAATGAAATGAAAATTATTTTATGAAAGATAATTAGTTGAATAAAACATTATGGATCAATAAGATTTTCTATGTGATTTTCTGACTAGATTTTTTCCATGACATTACTTTCTATATTTTATGTTTGAGTGGTGGATGATACTTGACTTTTCCAGTTATTGTTTGAAATGACATTTTCTCATGTAATCGAAAGAACCCTATGTGACGCATTAGGGTAAAGTTTATGTTTCTGATCTCATATAAGGGTAATATGTATGGAATATATTTATATCTAAGGTTTATATGCATGCTATTTGATACCTTCATAGGTTAGGATGCATGGGATAAAAAACCACCTTTGGATATGATTCCTGGGATATAAACTGTTTTTTAGGTAACCTACACATTCAATAGATGCATGAGGGAGAGATTCTATTTATCAACAGGGTAGGGATCATTTGTTTTTGATAAGTAATGGTTGATTCATCATTATCATGAGAATATTTTACCAAATTCGGTGATCCATTTATATTTATAAGGTTTCACCCCTAGATGGAGAAATATAGAAAGATTCTAAAGTAGGTTAGGTTGATCCCATGTCTCATCCTAAATCTTAGAGGCCAGTGGATTTATATCCTGTACATTATTAGTTTATTAAATTAGTAATTTTTTTATAACTTTATTGTATAAAATTTATATAATTAAACCTGATTTGTTTCAAGACTGTTGGTGGCATCGTAATGAGTTGTACTCACACCATGTTTAGGTTGTAGTTGGTACCAAGAGAGATTTCATGTATGTCGGTACGGACATGGGAAATGGACCTTGTTGATGATTTATTTCTTGTTGGATGGGTTGGAGCATGGATATGAGATTGGAATAGGGTTTGGGAATGGGTTCTTGGATTGTTTATTTGAGTAAACTTAGTATCTAATTGGTATCACTCCCACTACATAATCTTGTTGAATATTAGCCTGACATTACATTATTTTATTATTATTGTATTATTTTATTTTTCATTTATTCTTTTATTGGTTCATATTTTGTTGTTAATATTTTCCCTATTTCAATTAGTATATTATTATTATTTTCTTCAATCCCTGATAATATGTACCAAATTTTATAGCCACCCAAATAATTATTAAACCCCTCACTAGTTGTGGGAAGCCTATATCATATGCGGAGGTAGGCCTGAGGTCATGTAAAAAATCCAACATGGAAACATGATGGATTTTTGGGTTTAGTAGGTTATAATTTTTCTTTAGAGAATTTTTTTCTATTGATTTACTATTTGGGAAATGTAGAAAGGATACCATGAATTGTTGGGGATTACTAATGAGCTCATCAATTTTAGTAGATAAACCTTTTGTGGGGGTAATTAAGGTGGTCAGGTATGGGATTTCTGTTCATGATGTTCACTTGTTATGGTTGATATTGTTTCACATTTGGTGATTCAATTATTATGTGATGTTACTATTTTATGAGATTTATCTTATGGGCTACTATGGAATAATATAAGAATGCATTATTCATGATAGAAACATATGGGTATATTTTGAAATTCATTATTAATGTTAAGGATAATTTATTACTTTTGACATATCTGAACATATGAACTATGAAATTAAATCCCTTAATATACCTAAAATGAATTATGAAAGAAACTGTTATGTTATGATAATTTACATGATATTCCAACCATATGCACATGTTTAATTGTTTGTTTTACTTATTTAGGTTTAATTTATTGCATTAATAATGTTTTAAGGTGTGTGTTAAACCATTAAAGAGGAAATGATTCATCATTATCATCAAATTGAGCATTATGATAGTGGAAATATGCATGCCTCTAACACATTCGATCTAGAAATTCCTACATCCCTAGAAAATATGATGGATGATCATATTATTAATAGATTCTTGAGGGTCATGAAATCTATGGAAAGGTAGGTTGTCTACACCATACCATCAATATCTAATCTGATGACAGAGTTTAATCAACAGTATCTGCATAAATTTCCAAGGAAGGGAGGACCCCCATAAGCTATGTTCAAGATTGGGATAGTCTAGCTGATCTTATAACACATAAATTGTAACATCCACAAATGATAAAGGGTTAAATGACTAAATGATATGACTCATGTCAACAAGGTGCACCTTCCTTTTCGGGAGCCTCTCTGATTAGAACTCCACAGTTAAGCGTTCTTGGCCTGGAGTAGTGATTAGGATGGGTGACCTCCTGGGAAGTTTCCCAGGGTGTGTGTGAGTGAGGACAAAGCACAATGGAAAGGACATGTGTTGGCCTGTGGGGACTGTCATTAGTTAGATGACCCGTTCGGGCATGTGGGTGGACCCTGGGGTGGGTCTCACGTGTCTGCGGGGGCAACCGGTGGTACCTGGTGGGCCAGGACCCGACGACCATGTTAAGGCGGGGTGGCTGTGCTGTCATCGGGACCCGGTTGTCACATTTGGTATCAGAGGAGAAACCCAGCCTTAAGTGCGCGGTGCACTGCCTGGGTTGAGATGTAGGGCCCACAAAGAGGGTGTTGTGCTCTAAAGGGGGGGTGATTGTAACATCCCCAAATGATAAAGTGTTAAATGACTAAATGATATGACTCATGTCAACAAGGTGCACCTTCCTTTTCGGGAGCCTCTCTGATTAGAACTCCACGGTTAAGCGTTCTTGGCCTGGAGTAGTGATTAGGATGGGTGACCTCCTGGGAAGTTTCCCAGGGTGTGTGTGAGTGAGGACAAAGCACACTGGAAAGGACATGTATTGGCCTGTGGGGACTGTCATTAGTCAGATGACCCGTTTGGGCATGTGGGTGGACCCTGGGGTGGGCCCCACGTGTCTGCGGGGGCTACCGGTGGTACCTGGTGGGCCAGGACCCGACGGCCATGTTAAGGCGGGGTGGCTGTGCTGTCATCGGGACCCGGTTGTCACATAAATACACCCTAAATTTTTTGATTAAGGCTTGTTTCTTATAGGATTATATTACCATCGATGTAGACGATCATGTTAAGGCGGGGTGGTTGTGCTGTCATCGGGACCCGGTTGTCACATTTGGTATCAGAGGAGAAACCCAGCCTTAAGTGCGCGGTGCACTGCCTGGGTTGAGATGTAGGGCCCACAACGAGGGCGTTGTGCTCTAAAGGGGGGGTGATTGTAACATCCCCAAATGATAAAGGGTTAAATGACTAAATGATATGACTCATGTCAACAAGGTGCACCTTCCTTTTCGGGAGCCTCTCTGATTAGAACTCCACGGTTAAGCGTTCTTGGCCTGGAGTAGTGATTAGGATGGGTGACCTCCTGGGAAGTTTCCCAGGGTGTGTGTGAGTGAGGACAAAGCACACTGGAAAGGACATGTATTGGCCTGTGGGGACTGTCATTAGTCAGATGACCCGTTCGGGCATGTGGGTGGACCCTGGGGTGGGCCCCACGTGTCTGCGGGGGCTACCGGTGGTACCTGGTGGGCCGGGACCCGACGGCCATGTTAAGGCGGGGTGGCTGTGCTGTCATCGGGACCCGGTTGTCACATAAATACACCCTAAAATTTTTGATTAAGGCTTGTTTCTTATAGGATTATATTACCATCGATGTATTGGTGGGAAATTGTAGAGAAAACAGAGTATAAAGATGAGTTATCATGGAATATCTTTGAGGGTTTTTTGGGATACTTTAATCTAAATACATTAAGGGGTGAGAGGGATCACAAGTTCATGCAATTGACACAAGAAGAAATTATTGTGATGGAATATTTTGGATGCTTCACGAACCTAAAATTATTTGATTCATCTTTGGGAGATGATGTTGTTATCATGGTTAAATGCTTTTAGGATGTTCTTTATTATGAGATAAATTCACGTTTGAACATATTTTACCTGATCATCTCAAAAAACATGATCATCTATGATCCAATCATATAATGAAATATATGGAGGAACCTGAGTGTCAGTTAGGAAGTTTCAATGCAATAAACTAGGATTTATCCTTCTAGAAACAATAAGCTACTCTAAGACAGTTACCATCTTGGTAGTAACGTGCATAGAATCTGGGGAACTATGCATCCATCTTAATATCATGGTCCATTGAAATGATTTAAATGTGTAAATTTTGGTAACAATAATCCTTAATTTTCTTACTCCAAAGTGGATTATCATTATTTTGAAAGGATATGCCATCAACAAAGGTTCTATATGATATTTGAGAAGAAAAGAAATGAATGAGGATCTAGATAGGAACTTGAGTCATAGAGGGACTCAGCTACCCCCTACAAGATTGGTAGTTGGAGATCCATCAGATGTTTAAGTCATGGTAGGGGTTGTAATACTTTAGTGAAGGAGTGGCAGTACTATCCGTTATAGTTTTTACACTACATTCATATTGGATCACAAATTAGAGAGGTGAGGTATAAAAAAAATATGTAGTCTACCACTAGTAGTTTTGATACAGTACATTCTACCATCATAGTTACTGATCCTATATCATATACCCTTTATTTTGTTTTTTATATATAATCATCTCATTTATTTTTATCATATCATTTTGTAACCATATTTTTCTTGGTTATAGATATCTTGGTTGGTTTTAAAACCATCAAAGCACTATTGGGAATGATGTCAGTGGATATCAAATGTTGTAATAGAATTTCCCTTGAAGTTGTTGGACATTATTTACTTTGGGATATTTTGGGCTTGAAATTTTAGGATTTGATTTGATTCTTTTTATGGAAGGTTTAGTTTGGTACAATTATTATATCTACTAATATCCTATGAGATTTTCCATTCTATTTTTATAAGGTAGAATCTATTTTCATCAATGTGGGTAGGATTATCATGTTGTGCGTGTAGGGATAATTATGTAAAGATTGGATTTTATCTTAACTCAAATATAAATACATGTTCTCAATGTTGGTGGAATGAAACATGATTTTTTTCCTCCCATGGTGAGACCTTATTAGTGTTTCCTTCTAGAAGAGTTCTCTATCTTACAGCCTCATTGGGAGATCAAGATCAGAATTCATTTAATGCTGAGAGATGAGACAGTTTCTCTTTGATCATACATAATGGAACCAACAGAGCTTCCTGAGTTGAAATTTAAGTTGTAAGATATAGAAGAAAATGGATTCATGATGACTAGTAATTCTACATGAGTTTCTCATGTGATTTCTTCCAATAAGGATTATGGAACATTATGCTTATGTGTGGATTATCAAAGGATGAACCAAATTAAATTCAAGAATATGTATCCCCTTCCAGACATTGGTTATAATTCAATCAGATGAGAGGTTTTATGATCATATCTAAGATCAAATTGATGTTAGGGAACCATCATTTGAGTGTGATATAATTATATATATTTTATACTATGTTTAGGAGAAGTTATGAATTGTACGAGTGTGTGGTGAAGTCCTTCATTCTAATGAACACACCTGAAGTGTTCATTTCCATTATTAATTGGATTTCCATCCATTCTTAGATCATTTTGTGTTATTTTTATCAATGGAATATGAGGGTACTACGATTTAGAATATGATCTTAATCAGTATCCCATCATCATCTTGAGAACATTGAGATAACATCAGATTTATGACATGATATATAAATTTTGTTTCTATATTGATAGATTGAAATACATGGTCTATGTTATCTTAGAGTTGAGATTGTTATTGGATCTATAAAAATTTACAGTTACAATATCCTTGGAATTACACAATAATGTCTTTGACATTAGGAAATTTTTGGGTCTAGTGAGTTATTATTGGAGGTTTATCGAGGACTTATCCTATCTGAAATAGCTCATGTTTGGGATATCCAAGAAAGGGATGATGCTTGTTTAGTCAAATACTTGAAAAAACCTATTAGAGGAACTAAATATCATACTGACCTCAACACCAATCCTCACTTTTCATATGTTGTTAAAAAATATAAGTTTTACTTTGATGCAACCAAAGTTTTACTTAGAGAAATTAATATGAAATGGAATTCTGTAGTTAATTATGGATCCTCATAGATGATACCACATGAGGGATATTTCTCATGATCTAGAGTAATCATTAGTAGTACACCCATTGAAATAATGGAGAGACTATCTTATGGGAAATTGGTGTGTGGTGTACATGAACTACAAGAGCCTCAAGTACATCTATTATTTTTGTGACCTAAAACATTTGTTGAGGAGGTTTATATAACATCTTTAGTATTTTTACATTGAGTTTTTTACACAAAAGGAATGTTAAACATGGATGCTTATAATTATGGAAAGAATATGTAGAAAGAGGCATTTTGGTAGTCTTGGAAAAAGTGGTAGCTGATGTAACTCTTTGTAGAGATTCAACTAGATGTTTAGGGGTCTCATAGATGAATTGGTCTAACTTCGACATCTGTTATAACCATACTTCTCGAAATGATCAAGAGAGATTAGGTATTTTATCCAGAGTTCTTAACATTGAGATAAAACTTATATAGTGGGGGGGGGCTCACCATCAAGGTGGTATCTTTTCATCACGTATGTTCTTCTTTTTGTTGGTTTGTATGGGTTCCTATAAGCTTTAATGTGGAATTGATTAGGGAATTTCATGCTTATAGATAGGTAGTACATCCAATACTGATTAATATGTATAAATATCTCATTAATAAGTATAAGTGTACATGGTTTGAAATGTATATATTGGGATTTGTGTAAATATGTTTCCCCTCTTAGTAGGTGAATTCCAAGCATCATAGGCATACTAAGTTTTGGAATCCTCCACCCATTCAATAATTAATGTGGCATAACATCACAATGGATTTTGCGATAGGATTACCGAGGAATCCATGTAATAAGGATATATTATGGGTGATTATTGATTGATTGGTGAAGGTATCCTACATCTTTCCCATCAAAGAAAAAATTACCATTGATGATGTCGGTGGTCTTTATGTGTGATAGATAGTTTAGCTACATAGTGTTATGCAGAGTTTATTTTTAAATTGAGATACTCATTTAACTTCATGACTTTTGGAGGTCCTTAAGAAGTATTTAGGATCATAATTTCTTAAGAGTATAACCTATCATCCTCAAAATTATGGCTAATTTGACTAGAGAATTTCAATTTTGGAGGATATGTGGTGATCCTATGTTATGGACTTCAAAGGTACTTGGGAGTAGAATTTAGCACTCATAGAGTTCAGTTATAATCAAATATTCATGTAAATGGTCCAACTATATCCTTTTTAGAGATTTTATAGAATACCATTCCATTCATATATTTTATAGCTAGATCCATTTGAGTTAGTGATTATTATGACCATTCTCTAGTATGATACATCTAAGTAGGTTCAGTTGATGAAAAATTAGTTGGTGACCTTGCATATCTTTCATAAATCCTACACTATCCATCAATGATGACCTATATTGTTGACGTTAGTGATCATATTTTCCTTTAGTTGACTCCTTGGATGAGGTAGTGACATATTAGTAAGAAAATTAATCTTATGTATATGTTTGTTAGGCCATTTGATATAGCAGTAAGGGTTGTTCTGGTGGCATACTATTTTTCCATTCCATATTTTCAAAACTGCATGCATGATGTGTTTCACGTGTAACAAATTTATAGATATCATTCTAACCCTTAAAATGTGATAGATGTCTAGGATATGGAGCACGATGTCCTTGAATCCTTTGAGGATAATCTAATTCAGACTATGGATCCCAGTGAGAAGAATCTTCAGGGGAAGAGCATGCCTCTTGTGAAAGTGTAGTAAAAGCATGGGTGTGTGCAATAAGAAACCTGAGAGAGGGATTTGGATATATAAAATTTGTTTCTAGACATTTTCTACAACACCCACATATATTAATTAGGCTATATCTCAAGGATGATCTATTCTATGAAGGGAAGGTTGTATGATCCAATTTTTCAAATGAATTACCCGTTAATATTTGTAAAAACATGAATCTTATATTCCATTAAAATAATCCTCATTTACCTTCTTTAATCCTTATTTTTTATTTTATCTATGTTTGGATATATACCTAAGGTCTTGGAGAAGATTAAGTGTCTTCAAATGTGCTTCTATAAATCTTGATTCCAAAAAAATTTCTATATGATGTGGCCTATAAAGTTTTACTACACCAATTATGCTAATATAGGACCATGATACAATGGTATTTGATACTCCATACTGGATTTATAGACTTCGAGGACATACTATAGAACCAAATACTGCAACATAATGAATCCAACCTAGGTGTTTTTTTTTCATAAAAACATATCTCCCCTGAGGGTTATAATGAGGAAGTTCCCCTTGGTGAAATATACCCAATCGTAGGGGCTTCTATGTATTAGTTACATATGGTTGGTAGGTTCATTGGTCTTCAATAGTAATTCCTCTTAATATACTATTGAAAATTGAATTTTGGAAAACAATTTCTATTTTAATAAGATAAATAAATATGGACATTAACAAAAGGTTTATCACATATTAAAACCTCATAAGACCGCCTATAATAACCCATCTTAATCACTATCATTCATTCCTAGAGAAAAAGTAACTCCATATAAGACTCCACATCATATTCCCTGACTAATTCTACCATGATCGTTTTGAAGAGTAGAAATAATTTTAAATCCTCTTCCATATGTATTTGTGGTTTGTGACCATTCTAGAGTTGTCCTCCCTACACTATAGAATATTTTTCTGATGTAGTATTCACTATAGTACATTTAATTGTTTTATGGTTGATTACTACTAATGAACCTTAGAATAGTGATCGATATTGCATCATGTTAGATCCTGTGAAAATGTATATCCATAGTAATACATCATTGTGGTTTCTTCTAGTTCACCTCTATGGCTTAGTCTTTATCTTTTACCATGTTGCTTCCAAATTTTCCATAAACCTATGGTTATTCTTATTGATTAACATTAGGGTACCTTGGTGTGTTATCTTTTCCTATATATGTGGTACAGTGGTTCAAGTGTTATCCTTTGAGAATCTTCATCAAAATAGAGTCAAGATCTATTAGATCCTAGTGTTCTAGGAATATATATTTATGGGAAGGAAAAAAGGAACCAAAAGTTAACATGGATGTCAAAAAAAATTACATGTCGTATCCGGTTTTGAGGTAGGTGGTCTACAAATATCCAATTAGTCTTATTTAATTCATTATAGTATTTTAAATAAATGATATTAGGTCTCCACATCATGTGGATGACCTAAATAGTTAGATAAATTCTTTTTTTGTACTTTGACTTATCTTCACATCCCATTGGTTCCATTAGAATTGAGACCAGGCCTAAGGCCACCTTTTAATTGAGCATTCCCATGAAATTATATTAAACCAGATGATGGTAATGTGGTTCAAGATTAACAATGTGAAATTTTTTTGGCATATAATTGTTTTCTAATTACATATGAAATGTGTTGGTTGCGTGAATTAGAATCACAAGGACTAAAATAGAAAACATGGCATGTAAATGGATTTCTCAAAATTTATTTAATGAATGGAATTGCAAGAAATTAATATGACCAATGTGATCTAAACCTTAAAAAAATGAATATTTATAGATAAATTATAATTATATGAATTGAAAATTATTGATTATGTAGATTCATTTTGTGATTTTCATGCAATTTTTTCCCTTAAGATGTCATTTTATGATTTATGTATGAGGGATAAAATAGCTAACATGGCATGTAGATGGATTTCTAAAAATTTAATGAATGAATGGAATTGAAAGAAATTAATATGACCAATGTGATCTAAACCTTTACTAAATGAAAATGGATAGATAAATGATAATTAGATGAATTGAAAAGTATTGATTATGTAGATTCGTTATGTGATTTTCACGCAATTTTTTCCCTTAAGATGACCATTTGAGATCTTGTTTGACATGAATTTATATTTTATTCTTGAAAACACCCTATGAGATGCCTTTCAGATAAGGTTCACATTTATGATCCACCCTGAGGGTAAGCATCCCGGTATATGTTTCTACCTAAGGGTAAGATGCATGGTATTAAATACCATATGAGTGTAAGATACATGTGATACGATACCTCTATTGGGTAAGATGCATGGGATATGAACCACCTAAGGGTAATCTACATAGTGAATGGATACCTGGGGGAGATATTATTATTAGAATAAGTGAATGAACCATTTTTTCCTGATATGATATTTTTTATTCATATGTAGAAGTAAACTATAACATCAAATTTGACGATCCATCGAATTTTAGGATAATCCACCCATAGATAGATATATTTGGCACAATAGAGAAGTAGGTTTGGATAATCCCATGGGATAATATAGAGCTCAAGGGTCATCCAATTTATTTCATGTGTAGTTTTAATTTATTAAATTAATACCTTGTGTATCACATTATTTCTTGAACTATATATACTCATTCTAGCCTTTTTAATACATAATTGTTGGTGGACTACTAATTTGTACTCACACCCTATTAAGGTTACCATATTATACTTTGAAGGACTTCATAGATGTTGGAATAGAAAAAGGAAATGGGCCCTATTGATGATTGATTGGTTTTTGGATGGGTTAGATCTTCAAGATGTGTTCATTATGGGGTTTATTATCATGGTCTTTGAGTATATATTTTAGTCTACCTAATATTTTATTTATTTTATTTATAACACATCATAATAATACATTTCTGCCTAACATTACATGATTCTATTGTTATTGGATTGTTTTATTTTTCTTTTATTCTTCTGTGGTTGAATTTTTTATTTTTTATATTGTTTATTTTATTTCTATTACACTTCTATTATTATTTTCCAATGTGATTTATAATCTATAATAGAGGTTATATTCTCCCCAATATATTCATCACACCTTCTCTGCTAGTCGACATCCTCTAGAATATGGGGGTGTACCTATGTTCATGTTGCCAAAAGGAATTGGTCATGTGAGGGAGCACTAGATCAGGGAAACTACAATAACCGTGACATAGGAAGTTATGTAACTTATAGTTTATTTTACACAATATTGTCACAGTTGATGGTTTATCCTTGATACCCTAGGTTAGTATTGTTTCATTAGGTTGTGTGGGCAGTCTTTCAAACTAGTTATAGATATGTGATCATATGTATTTTATTTATCCTCATGATAATTTTTCATGATATTCCATACTAATCCTTACTATGATGATTTTTTTTGTTTATTAAAAATCTTAGGGAATAATAATCTAAGTTTCAAGATGATTCAGTGGCTCGATATTAATTATATGTCCCCTTATAGGGGGAGTTTTATGTTGTTACGATTACTATGAACTATGTCGTATTTCAAGTTATGTGTCGAATTCTTGAAATTGTATTTGAAATAAGAGTAGACCATGCATGGGTTGAGTATCTGTTGGATATTGGCTAATGTCAGAGAATTCCATGAAAGGGTGATGTACTATCCAACTATATCAAACATGTTAAGCGGGACCTACCATAATCCAAGGATAATGACCACTATCGAGGTAGGCTGTGTGGTGTTCCTGATAATGGCCACTATCAGGGTGGGGCATCTGATTTTTCATTACATGTGGTACTTATTTTTAAAGGAATCAACATATTTATTCGTACAACACTGAAGCAAGTGGGGATGGTGTTCCTAGTGGATTGGTTATCACATGATGACTTTATAAATTAATGGTTTTATGTTTATATGATAATTTCCTATTTCATGACATACAATGTTATATATAACATTCCATTATGTTATGGATTCATTGATGGTGTCCTACTAGGTCAATTACATACACTGTGAATGGAAATCTTGGTGTGTATGTGGATTTCATGACCAAGGATCCTCTAAGGGAATTATTCCTTGTGAATTTTATTTAATTATACAATGTCTTGTGGTCATACATGATTTCAAGACATAAAACCAACAATTAATGTTTCTTTTATTTACTTACCTAGATACTCTTATTACTTTTGATTGGAATACCACATTGGGAGAAAATTTATTTATGTATAATATGTGTTCCATCTAATATTATATTCCGTAATTGATTATTGTAAGTTGTTTTTATTTTATTGGTTTAAGGATATGATACCGAGGGTATAGTCTCTTCTTAAATGAATTTCATACCCTTGTTGTTAGTTAGCAACCTATTGAGTATAGAGAAAAATTCATGAGGTCTTATGTCTCTCCAAATCAGACTTAGTGGTGTAGGTTGGGGAGTTAATTTTTTTTTCATAGAATATTTTTTATCCTTTTCTTTGACTAACCTAGGATATGGTGGAGAGGAGATAGGATCTATGGGACTCGGGTAGGGGAGTGTCCATGTGCCTAACAATTTCATGTGTAATAGATATCTATGTTACCATTGATGAGATTACTATTAATGTTTTATGGAATTTAGGTGAATTTATGAATCCAGACAGGGAATATAGGATCACATTCTATATGAATACCCATTGTGTGATTCATTCTATTTAATTAATTAAATGAAGTGATTTATGATATCTCTTTTGGATAGACCTATATTTATGATTGAGTGACATATTTTCTTCCATGTTTTTGTGATATATCTATGATAGAATTAAATATTTTAATTTTATAATTCTATTTTTTGTATAGATGTGTGACTATAACTAATGTGCCAAGATATAAAACTTGGATTGTTTTAGTAGGTTTATATCTTGGGTTTTGGGTAGAAACCTTATACAACCCTATGTAATCCCATAGACTAGTTAGGATCTATATTTTAGCTGAACAATCATAATGTTTAAAATGTTATTTTGAAATTTCTGAAATTCCACCATAGAGATGTTTGAAAGGACTGTAGAGTGTGGCACCTCAGGATACTAACTTTTGCGAGAGATTATTTGTTCCACCTCCCTTAGTGTGGGAGGATAACCTCCAAAACACTACCATTTTAGCACTTGTGATTCATGTTGTGGATCCCATATGGTTGTTAATCCATCAGATTATTCCCACTTAAGGCAGAAAAATATAGAAGAAAAATACTTCTCATTGTCAAGATTTACATCCCCAACATCTTTCAAACTTTCAGGGTACTGGTGGACTATAGGATTTATAGGACTAGATGGATTTTATTGAGATAATTTTTGATATGGCCTGAACTCCTAAATATGGAAATGTGATTTTAGAAACCTTCATTTTCCATGGACCTTCCATGAGATGGTGTACTACATTAATCAGCCTAGAGGATTAGAGGGTCATACTTGGGAAATATTGATAGAGTTGTTTTTCAAGACACAATACCTTGAGATGATAAATTTGAACCCCACCATCTTGTTTAGGGAGTTACATCATGGGTCTATGAATATCTTCTTGTATTATCCTTAATTCACAATGTTTGTTCATTTCTATCATATTTCAACATAAAATGAGGTATAAAATAAATTGAAGTTCACTATAGGCCTTCTCTCAAAGATTAAACATTAGGTTAATGGATTATAACAGATTATTAACACACATGTGATTCAAAAGTACCTGAATACTGAGATTATGATAGGGGAGGATAGGGTAGAAGGCATACTATAAGTTGAAAGTCAACTTTTCACTGATATTTCAAACACTACTACTGGAGAAAGAGTGATCTATTTAAATATGGTAGTATGATGGAGGGTTAGAGTAGGGACTACTCATTTTCCTCAATGTGGGATGATTCCAATAGCTTCTTCAATTGTGGTAAAATGCATAATTATTGTAATTCATGAACAAATCCATATGTGAAGTTCCATTATTATAGAATGTGTGGTCAAATTAAGTGTTTTTTTCATAAGGGATTCATAGAGGATTTCTGGGAGATAAAGGTAGGTTGGAGATTAATAACCTCAATAGAGGATGAAAAATTATTAATCATTGAGGACTTAGGGGAAAGGGATAGGAGATGAGGTAATCCAAGTTCATATAGTGGACCAAATAGAAGAAGATGGTGGTGAGGAACCATATACTATTCAAGTTATGGTCTAGATTATTTTTGTGGTTTCTACTTCATTTTTTGATATTAGTGCATAAAATTACCTCATATCATTATAGGTTTATGATAGACATGACATATCGGTAATGTTTTATTCTGAGTTACATTCCATTAATACACCATTGGGAACAATGGTAGACCATCTTTAGTGACTCCCAAATTGTCCTATAATATTTTCATGCAATGGAAATATATAGAAAATAATGATTCTAGATATGGATATCTTTGATTTTATTCATGGAATATACTAGAAGACTAGTTTTTGATCCTTTGATTGGATTAGAGGTGAACCTCGTCTTTTTTTTCCAGTTGAATATTTCTAATAGGATTTATTTTTGGATGATTTTATTGGAATCCTTCCTAATAAAGGAATTTAAATTAGATATAACTCATTCTAGTTGTACAACCCATTTCAATACCAACATATCTTATGTTTCAACCCTAGTTGAAGGGTCTTAGGGTAGAGGACAAGGATTTAGAGAATATGAGCTTTATAAAATCAATTACTTCATCACGGGATGTAGTTTTTTTATTCTATAAGGATGTGGAAATTAGTATCTGACTCTGTAAATATTACCAAAAGCTAAATAAAGTTGCAGTGAAGAATATTTATCCTTTACCAAATATTAATGGACTCTTTAATTAGTTATCGTAACCCTAGTGACTATAAAATATCGATATCTGATCAGGATGTCACAAGTTTTGGGTTTGAGAGGAATGCCTCCAAAGGGGTTCATTTTAGAGCAGGTATGGTATATATGATTGCATGACCATGTATTTTGGACTAACTAATTCATCTAAAATGTTCATTGCTCTTGTTAACATGATATTACTTCCATTCCTTGACTCATTATTCATACATTTCAATGATGAAATCCTCATTTACTTATTGAACCTAGAGCATCTTGCTAAATATCTTGAGATATTATTGATTATTCTTAAAGCATATAAGATTTACACCAAGCTAATAAAGTGTAAATTTTTCCTTAATGAGGTCAAATTCATGTGGCATATGGTGTTGGATTTTGGTTATCCATGGAGTCAGAGGCAATTTTGGGAGTGATTTAATGGATAGATCCCTATAATGTATTCAATATTATGATCGTTCTAGGATAGGAGGGGTAAAACTAGAATTTTAAGCAAAATTATTTCTATTTATCCTCACCCATGACTATGATGAAGATGTTGGGAGTGAAGTTCCAATAGTCAGACTACTGTAAAGTGTAGTTTATTATGTTCAGGATAAGGTTTTCTATAACTCTAGTGATGATCCTACTTGATAAAGAGATTATATATGGTTTATTCTATGATTCATCATGAATTGTATTGGGATTAGTAATGATGTCGAGGGAGTTTCTAGTAGTTTATGGGTCATGTTATTTAGGTCCCACTCAGTAGAAATATCTTTCCTGTGTCTTTAATATGGAATATATGGTCCATGATATAATGATTTAGAGACACTTTCCCTTTGGAAATAGTTTTTTATCTATATATATCACAAGAAACATTGGTATATTAGAACAAATAAGGACCATATATTAAGGAAGTGGAACCTGGTATAGAACCCAAAGATTTTTTATTTTGATATCGCCTATCCACATGGAAAATATACTATACTAGTAGATTCTCTTAGTCATAAGCCACTGGTAGCTTATGATCATGGTGAATGAACATCTTAAAATTTTTTAACCAAATTAGACTATTGTCCTATTGGAAAATAAATGATTTAGAAGACCACGGATCAATGAAATATTCCCCATTGGAGATAAGGTCTATCTTAGTTTACCAGGTTATAATGGTTTTGGAACACAGACCAGAGTGCATTATGATAATGGAAATGCTATAAAGTGTTGACTTGATGTATGAGGAGTCCTTGGATACTGATTATGTGGTCCACATAACAAGATGAAATTTAGTCCCTGTCTCCTTTAGGGATGATGTCCCGAGAGTCCTCCACACCTCTGTGTGGGTGATTTATCCTAGAGAAGATAAAACTATAACAAAACTTAATGAAATAGATATGGTGGGAAAGGATGAAGAGGGACATTTCTAGAATTTTTCATAATGATTGCTTTCTAGAGAATAAATTCCAAATACAATAATCTTGGTGTCTTACTATATCCGCTTCGTGTTCCATTTTGGATATGAGAGTATTTCATGATGGACATTGTGATGGGCTTACCCATGATCCCATGGAGTCATGATAATTTTTGTATGATTATTTATTGGATTAGGAATGTTCTCATTTATTATAGATCCATGAGAATAACTCTTTAGGCTCGTATATAAAGCTATATTTTAGTGATATTATATATCTAAAATTCGTTACCATGAGAATTATATCTAATAGATATGAATGTTTTACATCCTGGTTTTTTCTAGGATTGTTAAATGTTTTAGGGGCTTCTTTGTGTCTAAACAGAACATACAATACTAATAAAAAATAGTTTAAGTAGATGATCTATATACAAGAGGATATGATTCCAGACTATGCTTTAGACATTTATGGGTCGTGGGATGATCACCTAACCTTGGTGTATTTCACATAATACAACATTTTCTATAATTTTATTGAGATGAACCATTTAAATCTCTATTTGGATGGACATGCTGCTCACTGATGTATTGGAATGAGGTAGGATATATAGTAATTTCTTTTCCTAATATTGTGAATGAGACCACATAGAGGGTGAATATGATTAAGAAGCAGTGGGTGACCACAAAAAGAAGCCATATATCATTTTTATACTAATGAGGATGACCATTGGTGTTCACCCTGGTGGCTAGGATTTTTATGGGAGTTTCCTTAATTAGGGTATCATCATTTTTGATATCAGGGGAAGTTATAAATGTTTTCTTTTGGGATTCATTGAAATTGAAAATAATATAGGAGCAGTGGATTATACACTATACCTACATTAATGTTATCAAGGAATGCATGATGTGTTCCATGATTATTAGTTTTATAAGAACATTACTTATTGTAAACATAGTATAGACTATGAGGATGTGGAATTAGGGCCAAATTAATCTTATGAGGAGCACCTGAAGTAGATTATAGACACTAGTGAGATGGTGTTCTGGGTGAATAATTATCCACTTTTTGAGTCTTGTGGAAGATTGGATGGATTGAGGAGAAGAATTGTGAGTGTGAGTAAAAATTATTAGCTTTGTAGCCTATGTTGATTGATCATGAACTATACAGGTTCTTCTCAAGGATGATAATTCCATATTAGGAGATTATAAATTCATATAAATTTTTTTATTTTACATAAATCCTTGTTTCCTTACTTATCCATATTGTTTTTGAGTTAACTAATTTTTGGGTGCATCCTTAGAGGTTTTTAGTGTCTTCTAAATGAATAAGTGTGGGTAGTGGTTATTTTTGGGTGAGAAAATACAACCCCATGGCTGTAGTGCTTTTCTGGTGTTTGAAAAAGTGAAAACCCATAAGGGAAAATACATTCCAAACATGAGATCATGGGTATGGAGGAATTCCCAACTTGTATGGGTGAAAAATGCCTTGGAAAGAATCCTCACTACATAGTGTATTCCATTGTGTGGGTAAAATAGCTTAGAGTTATCTAACAAGATATAGACTATGGAATTTGGCCCAATGTGTGTTCATGAAAAAAACATCCATGTTTAGGTCCTAGTGTAGGTTGTTTCGATTTAAAGAATTATTTAATCAGAGGAATTAAATTCCCTTGATTGTCATATTTTGAGAAACCCAAATGGGAAACACATGGGAATTATTATAGTGTAGTGAATGTTGTTTTTAATTGCTTCATTAAATGTTTTAATCAATTCTATATTTTATCCTTGTTGATTCCATGAATCCGATGTGATTTTAGATCTTTTAGGTAAAAACACTGAGCAAACCCCTCGAGAAGGATACAACCATGGGAGATTCTTCCTCATTTCTTCTTCCATGAGCATTGGGATTAATTTTTCCATAAAATTGCTCAACTTAGTGTCTCTATCTATCCTTATTATCTGATACATCAGGTTTTTGGATTATTTGGTGAAGATAATTGTGGATTCTCCTAGTTTGTCTAAAAATATCCCTGTTCATTGTTTTTAAATCATGGAATGAATTTTTCCTTACACGATGATCCATTATTTATTCAATTGAGGTAATTCAATTATTTGTGTATCAACAACCTTATTTAGGAATGGATGCATCCTATATTATCTTGGTGATTATCTCTTGATGACTACCCCTATTGTCACAGTCCAAGTGTGAAAATTTACTTTTCATTTCATTGGGAACAGATTCTACCATTGGTGGTAGTTTTTGTTTAATTCTCAATCACTAAAATAAAATCATATGGAGGAGAAAAGATTGATTCAATAAAGTAATAAAAGGATCCTTAGAATCACAAATCATAGTGAGAAAAATCAAATCCATTGAAATAACTTGGTTTTCATAGCCGTTGTGGAAGAAGAATAAGAAGATTATCTGAACCCATGTCAATGTTGGAGAAGGACATACTGATCAGGAACCACTATGTTAAATGATGCACAGATCCACCAAGATTTGAGGTTAGGTAAGACAAAATTATCCCAGGATACCCCTTAGGTTCTCATAGGTTTAGAATTTTTTTATGGAGGAGATAAAAAAATTAAATGGGGTTTCCAAGAAAAAAGGCATAAAATCCCATTCCATGTATGGGTAAATCAAGAGTATATTCCCAAAACACTTTCTCTAATTAATTCAAGTGGAAACATTAGATCATCATAACCACTATCTTCTGTTAAACTCAAAACTTACACAAAATTTAATTTGTATAATATGAAATGAGAACCAATGTAACAACACACATTGCACACCAGAACATGATTCAATAAGGAAAAATATCATTGAGGCACACGCATTTCCAATGAAACCACCACCACACATGGGATATTCAAAATAAGAATACGAAAAAAAGAAAACATGTGGATCATCTCTAAAAAACACATGAAAAACCAAATGATAACTCATAGTAATTCTCACTAAACGAATAAAATTCAAAACCTCAGACATATTATTTTCTAATTAAAAATAAAAAACAACATCATTGAATCCCACACATTTTGAAATGTCCAAAGAAACACATATACTCATCTAAAAAATTGAAGTCCACAGTTAGGGAAAATAACTAAGATGGATTTTAAAATAAGAACTTACCTATTTAATTATAAGAAAAATAATTATTTTAAAGATCAATGATACCCAAATAAACATTTTTATAGTATACAGAAACATGTAAAATAATTACAAAAGAAGATTGGGGACAAACTTTTTAAAAAAGAAATTTTGTAATGGTGGTATCTCCTCTATATTAGAATTTAGATCATATTCAAACACCTCAAACTCAACTCATCAAAAATTGAGGATTCAATCAAGGTAAAGTTATCATGAAAACCCGAATAACCATGATTCTTACATCACTGGGAAAAAAAATCCAACAATGGGACTATAAATATCAAATCATTGCCACAATTCAACTGGGATAACCAATACACTACACCTCATATCACAAGGCCAAAACTGAGATGAATTGAATCAAGTAAAGACCAAATAGTATTCAATATAATATTAAGATCAACATACTTTATTGGAATCAAATTATGGTGGAAGATCATCTAATGCATGAAACTGCTTCACCCTAAAGGTATGTGGTTTTATCCTTATCAAAATTAAAGCATTTGACCATGCCATAGTTCCCTTAGGGGATGACGATTACTAACCATATCGAGGTATAGTAAAATCTTGATTGAACCTATAAATATTTATTTATATTAAAAAAATATTATATTATTTATGATACTTATAAAAACCATTCTTCATATTACTTGCCTTTCCACACATGTAGAAAACCAAGTTCTCCTTCCTAGAGGTATTTAATGGGTATAAATATGATGGACTCTTAATCAAACATTCATGGGGTGTAAAATAAAACATTTCATTTTTTCCTTACTGGATCATCCTACATTAAATTCAAGAATATGAGAAATATCAAAATCTTCTAGTGCTCCTGCCATGATAGGTTGAACCATAAAATCATGTAGTATAAATGTGTCATAAGTGTTGAGGGAAAGAGGACACCCATCATGTGATAGATAAAAAAATTATTTATAACACTAATCTATTCTACTATCATCCCTGGATAGTTGATAATGATACAAAATTGACTCAATATATTGACATGGATACTCTGAAATCATTTTATCTACCTGCTATAGACCGTAAAATTTCATTTATTTAAACTCCTTCATTACATTGGTAAATAAATTATAGGTAAACTATTCCATGAATGATACCTAATAATTAACCTTATAACGATTAATGTGGACAAAATACCCCAACCACTTACATCCCAAACCCTCTAGAATGAAGGTTAATAAAATAATATGGAGAGTTTCTGGAAGATCAAGATGAATGAAAATATCATCAATATTATTCAACCATGTCACTAATTCCTTGTAATCTTATTTTGCGATGAAATGTTAAGGACTTAGGCTTTTAATCCCTAGAATGAAATCCTCTCACTTGGTAAGAAGAAGAAGAACTCTAATCCCTGAGATTGGATTTGATAAAATAGTCATCCCAATATATTCATGATAAACCACATAGTCTAATTAATATGAATAAGGTTGTAGTATAAAAACATGATAAACCCCACTAAAACATCAAAAAAATATGTTACCACATGATAAAACATATACCTACAATCATCCTTGACACATTATAAATGAAATCATTGATTAAAAATGAAAAAATTGCAAACAATATGCCCAAATCATAATTTTAAATAATTTAAATTTACATATTTGACCAAAGAGGGTTTTCAACAAAATACAATTCAAAAATAATTTTTATTAAATAATTAAATTTTTAATCTTACTTGAGAATTTTAATATAAAATATCCTTACAAATAAAATATATTAATACATTTCACACTTAACACTTTTAATTTTTGTAATTAATCGTTGTTAACACAACATAAGGATATTTGAAATAATTAGGTATCTAACCCTATCCAAAAAAGCATACAATGAATTTTCTAAAAACCATTAATCATTATAAATTTAATATGTGATAGAAATACTTGAAACCAAACAGTAATTAGAATTTAAACCATTTTCAAAACTCTGAAATTTCCAAATCTTTTTTAAACAACCCAAGGTTTTGATTTTACAATTTCAACTCAAAAAATTAAATCACTAATGAATTATTCTAGGATAAAAAACCAACATAATTATGAACAAAGAGATTGAGAAAGGAAAAGAAACCCCACACTTAATGAATAAAAACATAAAAATTATATAGTAAAAAAACTATGACCAGTTTGGTCACATTTTTTAGAAAACTATGTGGGAATTTTTAAAATTGCACTAAACATCAACCTCTATTTGATATATATCATACACATGATGTTACAAATTTTTATATAGTGAGTGTTATCCCTCTAAGTTCCCTCTAAAACCCAATACAAAACAATGTTCCTCTCAAAATTATTCATTTATTCTCATGATCATAGTTGGAATAGAAAATATTGGACCAAAAGTCTCACGAAATTTCATATACCATGGTTGAACTCAAGATACACTCATTTTAGAATTCCATGGTAACCCAAGTGTTTCCTGAAATGGGTGGTGCTCATACACCCTCCCATTATTGACTACTTTAATTCTAACTGTCCATATTTAAACTAACAAAAATCACTAAATAAGAAGGAAAATATTCTTTTTATATCAATTATTGTGAACTAACTCATAAAAATGGTATCCAAACCAATATTCCATTAGCTCTAAGGGCATTCCTAATCCCCACTATCATGATAAATGTTCCTAGTAATCAATAAGAATGTGAAGTGAATGATTTATCACATCAACATTAAACAAAAATATATATATAGTGGAAATCAAATCCATATGAAATATAAATAAATATATCCAATAGTAAATAATATTGAATTATAATAAACTGGTTAACAAAGATTATTCAAAATATAAAAAACAATAATGGGAAATATACCAAGACACCAAAAATTACATTTGAATGTGAAAAACATCCATACACATGCCCCACTAATTCTCAAACCCAAATATATAAGTATATTCACTATTCATGGAACCCCTCTAAACCTCTAATATATAGGTGTGGGATAAAATTATAGGTTATTCACCTCTTGGTGACCCAAGATATATCACTTTAAAATAAATGACTTATCATTCTAGTTTCAAAATATTTATTATAAAATAATTTTTCTATGTTTTCATTAATAAACACAAGTAAAAAAAATCCCTTCCATAAAAACACCCATTTTCACAAATCAAAGACATTATAGAAGTAAAACCATAATTTATATTTTCTTCTCAAAAAATTCATAAATCATAGTAAAAATAGTTATAATAGTACAAAAAGGTGGATAAAAGGATTTCACCTCAAAAATTTCTAAATAAAAATACATTGGAAATTATACACAAATCACAATCCTAGAATCCAAATGTGTTAAAGGGAAACAACATAAAATATAAACAATATGACTATCAATGAAGAAAAAAAAATTCACTAGAAAAACAATCAAAACATCAATGAAACTATTCCCAAACCCTTGACCCCACCCTATCATGGACAAACTGAGGGTCGAATCCCTAAGGTTATCCTATGTACCACAAAATTTCACTATCAATATAATTATTCTAATACAGTGAACATGTGTATCTAGACTTCACACTTAGAAATATAGATCTATAAATGACATTGAAATTTTGGTGTGGAATTAAAAATACTATAATATCGTATATAATATCATATTATTACATTTTCAATCATTATACAAGTATTCCCCCAACCTCCAAAAGCTAACATTTGAATGTACCCATTTATCGAGAATAGAAATTAAATTCAATTCAACCTCCCTTAGTGTTAGATTTCATCACAACAATTCAATCATTTATCAGTTCTATCACATAAAAATCCACATCCTGTTCCTTTACCATTTTGACTAAATCATTTAATGTTCCATAATTGAATTTTTTACATTCCAATCAAATTACTGGCCCATTCTAAATAAATCAAGACCATTTAAAAACCCACTTATAAACCATTTCACATTAATAAATAGATGGTATCAAATAATTCACTAAAAATTAGTCAAAATCACTAGATAATATAAAATTAAACTTTTATTATATGTTTCTAAATCATAAAAATAAAGAACTCATTGATGTTTATGAACAACCATCCATGAAATTAAATTTTCAAATAAAGTTCTTTTTTTCTTTAAAACATGTTACACATCATAACATAACCAAAATTGATTTTTTTAATTTTATAAAAAGAACAATAAACCATCTATCCTTAACATAAATACAATATATATGGAGAGAAATTTTTTTACATCAACAAATAATGATGAAAGAATAAGAAATCCTAGATTCAATTTTAAAGGGTGATGATTGGGTCACGTGCCCTAGAATCTCATTCATGGGAAGGAACATAGGAACCAGAGAGAATGAAAACTCAATGAAGTTATAAAGAGATACCTATAATGATAAATAAAAGATAGAAAACTCAAATTTAATGAAATGTAATATGATTCATAGACATTGGTACAGAATAAAATGAATAATATGAGGATCGATTACCAAGACAGAGAAAGACATACTGATCAAGAACCATCATGATGAACGACACATTGATCCACCATGAGTTTAGGTAAGAAGATCCAAAATTATCCATGGGGTGAAATTGGGGTTTCATATGTTTATAAGAGGTTAGGGAATAGATAAAAACTAAAAATTATATTTTGTTTAAAATTAAATAATAGCCCTTACAAATTCCTATATCTAATGATTCCACTGGGGAGTTTGTGGGCTCCACTTTCTGGTCTGTGGGTAAATAAATAATTCTTTCTATTTGTTTCTCCTGAGAACAATATAGTTTCTATTTAATAATTTTTTATCCACTTAGAACATCTATAGTTTGGACGATGGATCTCACTTGTTAGCTGGTGGATCACCTACAACACTTAAGGATGGTTGTTCAAGTCCACTCCTTCTCTAAGATTCTAAGCATCAATCTATCCCCTTGAGAAACATAAAAAATAATATAAAATTCATTAAATGATGGTGGTATAGTCAGTAAGTGGCACCCAAATCGATATTTAAACCAATACATTTTAAATTCATACTTGATTAAGTTAATAACTCCTGTTCCATACTCTTCATTTCTTTCTCAAAATCCTATATTGGTTCTTAAAGCTTCTAGTTCAACCAATTATCATTCACTAATAATGTTGCCTGATTTTATAGTACATTATCCTTGTTTTCTAAAATATAAATTATTTAATCTATGTACTATTGTTCATTTTCATTCCATATTACATCAATATGCAATACATGTGATGGATTTACGACATACTTCATAAGTAAAGATTTATTAAACATATCATGATCGTTGTAAATATTATGTTGGACATCCAATTAGTAAGCTATAAAATCTAATGGTTCCAATATTTCTATTGGACTAACATAACTTGGGATAAGTTTTTAGTTTATACCAAATCTTATTATTCCATTCCATGTAGATAAAAATTTTAATACTTTATCACCAAACAAAAAGTCAAAATATTAATGACAGCTATCTTCAAAGTTGTTTTTCATGCCTTAATCATCATTAATGCGATGTTTAATAACACGTTTTGCTTTTTTGGACTCCTAAATAATCTATAGGCATTGTAAAATCCTCTACCCAACTTCATTCTATTTTTATAGAGTTTTTAATTTCTTCCCATAAATTACATTATAAGGTATCATACTAATTGTTGGACGGTAGCTATTGTTATATGAGATTTCAACAAAAGGTTGGTTTTGATCCCTATCTTCATATTGATGTATTAAAACTGAACATAAAAATTATTATATTATCATTATTTTTACTCTAAATTTACATTAAATCAATGTGTTGTAATAATTAATATGATATATATTTATACATAAAACCCATTATATATTCCACTAAAAGTTCTTGATACGTAGATCATGAATAATGAATATAGAGAGAAGTTATCCACAAAGCCTTATAATTTCTACTATATAAATATTGTTAAGTAGTTTAAGGGAAGTTTATTCTATTATTTATATTAAATATTCCATTATTTTTAATTGATGAAACACCACCCAAATAGAATTTTTCCACTTCAATTTTCCTAGAATACTAGTGAAAAAATACATTGTGATTTTCTCCCACAAAAATTTAGGTAATGGGAATGGTTTTTTCATTCTTCAAGGTAATGTTTTCACAATACTGACGTGTTTACACACAAGATATATTGATATATTGTTATAATTTTCAAATTTTTTATTATCCCACCAATATTTCTACTAGTGATCCATATACATCTTGGTACTCCTTGGGTGTATAAAAAATATAGATTTTTGTGAATAATCTTGAGTAATTACTTCTTCCACCCACGTATTGATGGAACACATAATATATTAAAAATTATAATACTCTCTAATTCTCATTATTGATCATAGGAAATATCCCAATACTCATAGCTTTAATTCATTTCATCAATGTAACGACAATTCACTAACATCTTCTAGTCATATCATGTAATAATGGTTCAGGTACAATATAGGATTTATATTTGGATATTATTTTCATTATAATTCTCAAATCAATTCATTTAAGATCAATTTTTTAGGAATTTGGCTATATCATCGAATAATAGATAGATTCATAATCTTTATGACTCAAGGCATCGTCTATCTTGATTATATTTCCAAGTTCATATTGAATGGGGTAATTCTAAGTCTTCAATAAATGAATTCATCACCATTACCTCATATTTAGCTCATTTTTTCATTAAAATTTATTGATATGTTTTATTATATATATATATATATGTAAAATTTCCCTAAATATATAATGATGAAAAATAATCCAAAAATTTTTACTGAATCCAATTAAAAATCAGGATTTAGATAACTGTATTCATAACACAATAATGGTCAACATGTGTATGATATTAACTTATCATTCTATATTAGGAAAAACCCAAAAACCTTATTCAAAATATAAATATATAAGATAAATATTTTACCTCTATTATGTAATGTTTATATAGGTATAGTATCCCACCATATCCAAATATTTTGGAAGTTTTCTTCACACTTTGTTGTCATATTAAACATCACCCTATTTTATTTGATGTATTTCAACAAGTTGGATTGTCAGGAAAAATTCATCAAAATTTTCTGATGGTATTCATATATTCCAATAATTATATGGATCTTAGTAATTGTTAATGAAATAGAAAAATAATCAGTGAAATTAGTGTTTTCAGGGATAACTAAAATTCATTCACGTTAACAGGAATGAATCGAATATCTATTGTGTACTTCGATCAAGTGTTCTACCACCCATTGATCATTCCGTGATCCGAAGGGGGTGGTTATTGGATCTTATGGCTTCAATATTTTTTTCAGGGAATTATTGTACCACATTAAAATACATAATATGTCATGAATGGTTCCCTTCGAGGGAACAATGGGGATCATCCATTAATTTGGTGTTTCTGAAAGGAAACAAAATATTATATGATAATATAATAATATGAATGAAATAATTATTTTCCAATATAAGTGAAATAAAACCATATAAGGGGTAGTATAATATATAAAAAAACTAAAAATATTGTTGGGGGTCAAATTATTGTTGATACATATAAAGAAAATGAAAACTGTAGAGATATATGAAATATTTGAAATGATCCTCTAGTTAAAGATACCACCGAATGTGACATCAAGGTGGAGACTAAACCTGTTCCTATGATAGTAGTATACAAAATGTATCTAATATATAGTACATACCCATATACATTAACTATATTATGTGATGTTAATATCAATTGATTTTTCTCTGAATGGTGTGATCATATATATACTTTCTAGGGTATGGACCACATCCCTCAACACATTAGTGAATAAATAGGTGTATTCCTGAACATTTATACTCATATATATATATATATCAGAGTAATTTTATATTAATAAAAAATTAAAATAATCAATATAAAAAAACAAGAATAAAATTAATAAATTTGTTTTCATTACATGTAACTCACTTTTCTAATATGATTCATACATGTACTCGCCTACTTCATGTCTAGTCTGATATCGATAAAATGATAGGGGATAGAACAATCATGCATCAAATTCTTTGTAGAAGGGATCATACATATTATTAACATAATAATATTGTATCATAGAAAAGGTAAGGCTTATATAATTTCATGGAAGTACCTACCCATCTCTTTGACATTAGGGATATGGGTATACAATTGTCAGGTCATTTTGATACAACTTTATTCATTATAGTATCCGAAATGTATTTATTCTAAATATTTAAATTGAAAAAAAAATTACACTTCTAAAATAATCATAAACACATAGAAATTGTATAAATACTCAAAATACGAATACTAAATATGAGAAATAGAATTCTTAATATAATAAATAGTAACACATTTGTATATGAAATACTAGAAACCATTAGCATAATGTTAATAAAGGTCACATGTAATGAAACATACTAGAAACTAAAAAATGGATATATTATCACAAGGAAACAAAAATGAATGCCAATACGAAGTAAACATATTCCATAACACGTTTCATGTTTCATGTTTTACACTTTATGTTATAATTATAATTTTTCATATCAAATTTAAAATAACAAATGATTAACAATTAATAGAAACCATTTTAAGGAAACTATAACACTATGTAATGAATTTATATTCATTGCTTTACATCTTTGGTAAATTGGAATACAGGATATGTCTTTATAATTTAGAAAAACAACAATAAGATTAAAAATTATTTAAAATGATTAATTAATCATAAATGAAAAAAAATCCAAATCACTATTTTAGTACATAAGTGGAAATCGATTTTTTTCCCAGAAATATTTATTTGGATTAAATCCTAATAATGAGTTTTTTAAAAAACTTATTTATAGCGAAAAGTTAGGGCAGATCCCTTTTTATTAAGAAGAAAAGAAAACAAAGAGAGGGTGAATGGGGTCATACAAGAAACATGCCCTCATGCCAAACAAAAGAAAAAACATCAAAAATCATATCCACAATAGGCAGCATCATAATCATCATCCCAACCAGACTCATAATCAAAAGGACCATGGGACCGGGTAACCATAGTTGGCTTCAGATGTGAGTAGTCTTTCCTCGGTCTTGCTTTCTTAGGAGGAACAGGTTGGAACCCTTCATCAGTTACAATCACTTTTCCTTTGGATAAAGTCTGGCTATAAGTTAACTTTCTTGGGGAATCATCCTCAACATCATCCCACTTCCCATGGATTCCCAGTGTCTCCCTTAATTTGGTAATTTCCTCCCAAATCTTTGAAATGTCACTTATATTTTGTTTCCCCTCGAGTGCAGGACAAAAGTCATGCTTCTCTATTCCTAAGACCATGATGCCCTCAACACCCTGTGTAGGAACCAACACCAGGGCCAAACCTGGCTCAGATCTAGTCAAGTCATTCCTACCTTCCTCTGCATGCGTAGGCAAGCTTGATTCAGCCTCTTGAACCACCTGAGACCCTTGTGCCAATTATCAAGGAATATCTTCCACCGCTTATGGAACACCAACATCAGTAAAGCTTTTGTCATTTACAGCACCACTGTTCTGCAATGTATGCTTATTCAACTTCTTCTTACAAGAGGCCACATGGTGCCCTTTCTGTGAGCAAAGAGAGCATATAATGTTTCTGTAGCTCTTATCTTTGACATGACCAATAACTTTACATTCTGAGCAGAAATCTGGTAATCTCTCATAATCAATTTTTAGTGAGATGTCGTCATCCAATGCAGACAAAACAACATTATGAATCAGACATGAACTTAGATCAACTTCAACCAGGACCCTAGCATAATGACCAATCATCGCATCTTCAGTGGTTTTATCCATTTTGATTGGAATTACCACAGCAGAGGAAATGTCAAAAAGAATCTTAGGATTCCACAAAATCCAATGAAGACCAAAAATTTTAATCCAAACTTGAGCCCTAGTATTTTCTACTGAGAAAAGATTGAAGCTAAAGTCCCATTCTTGAAAACAAATCATACCTGGATATAGCGCAACTGATCCAATTCCCCAAGCACGTCCTTTCAGATCCTCTGATGGAAAAATAATGTGAAATAATCCTCGACCCATTGATATGCATCACCAATCAGAAAACCCCCAAACAGAAGTCAACTTTGTGACCAAATCATCATTCATCCAATGCTTTCCTCCATAAGGAGTAACAAGTCTGGCAATGAGTGAATGCTCACAAAGTTTAAATCTATCCAGTATGATTTCTCTATTTGCAACCACGAGCTGTATCACCTTTTTTCATAATTTTTTCAGTCGCATCATCACGCACGTATTTGAAATGTCATCTGGAAGAATCCCCTTCCATCCCGACAGGATACCTGCTAGAGTTTTCTGTGCCTGTAGTGCCAGCCACAGCAGCATAAGACCTCACCGAAACCACCGTGGATTTAGACTGTATCACCGCTGCACAAGACTCCCCTCGTGGCAACACAACCTCATCCCCCAACACCGCCACAGACATCGCCGGAGCCCTGCAATCGTCAATTTTTTCAGATCTATCCACAATCGGGACAGATCCCTCAGCCAATTCACTCTCAACTACGGCGGCTCGCTCAGCAACACCACCGACGACCAGTGCATCACTCCGCACCACCTCCATGACCACCAAATCACTCACAACCATAGACATCGCTAAAGCTTTGCGGCCTTCGCCCTTCTCAGATCTCGCCGAAATCGGGCCATCTACCTCAGATCTGCAAGATAAACCTTGCTTGGCTACCACCGCCACTTGTTGGTGCTCAACCTCGGCACCCAACACCTGATCACAAAGATCCGCATAACCTACAACCAGCACCGTCAGTCAGTCAGATTTGCATACCTCTGTCACAACGTCTATTGCCTTCACCGTAGCCTTCCTGGGAGGGCCAAAAAACACCTCGGTAGGATTGAAGAAGCAGCTTAGATCAGTCATCTTGCTCAAAGAAACGAAACGCCATGGATGCGTAGAGAGAAACCCTCAGACCCGCACACCGCCATCTAAAAACTGATGTATATTTAAGAATATAATGATGATGTTTAGGAACCTTATACAAATGTATGTTAATTGTTATACTTAATATAAATGAAATATTTCATTATTTTAAAACATTATGTTTTTTTAAAAAAATATAAAAAATAATGAAATATATATGTTATTAAAAAAATATCATTTTTAAATGATGAGAATATTTAGGTACTGAAAATATGAAAAAATAGATTCAAATAATTTCCATCCTACTTGGGTATGCTATCCATTATACCATCACAAATGAGGGACCCTACCCATGGTTATTTTTGAATCATTGACATATAAATCAGATAGTTTAGTGTCAGGGGAGATGATTAACTTAGTAAGAATAATTTTAAGATATATAAGAGGGTTCAAAAATAGAACATATTCGCAAAATTCATGTTTATGACAAAAAATATAAATCTTCAGATAATTAAATATACTATGGAAAAAACATCAATACATATATAATGAATCATATCAATGACTTGAAAATGCAAGGAAATTATTTAATAACATTTTAAGGAAAACAATATATAGTTCAAATGAAATTAAATCTCACATAGTTTTATAAAACATCATCAATCATTTTTTCACATCCTCATGTATGAATGTTTGAAAAAACTAGTACATCTAAATTATAAATTTTCCGAATTTGACTAACACAAAAAATTCATCATTTTGATAAAAAATTATTTGCTATAATTCAATTAACATAAAATTGAAAATAATTTTCTTAAAATTAGACATATCTAAATGAAAACTAATTTCATTACTATGTTTAGAAATTTCAATAAATTAATACTATTTTACATGAAAAAAGAGCACTTAACAATTAATTCATATTTTTAAAATAAATATCTATGTTTTAAAATTAGTTTTTGATGATAAGAGTTTGCCATATCGTTTGTATATCAAAGGTGATAATTTTTAATACAATGATCACAAAAGAACACTTAATTAAACACAAATAAAGTACCAGGAAGCATTATAAACAATTCTATAAAAAATAAATCCATGAAATTAAATACCCAAATAAAAATAAATGAATCAGTAATGAAATTTCTTTTTAAAAAAACATTTAAAAACCATCTGTAAAGAAAATATTCTAAACGATAAATTTAAAACACAAATTTATATCCCAATTTCATCATTAAATTATGGAAATCCTAGATCAAACCACACCCCAATCACTTCACTATAAAATAGTAACATTTTGGAGTCATAAAACACATTATTGCATCCTTTAATTGGTTTAAGAGAAACCCCTTGGTTTAGATGTTACTTCACATTTGCTTGATGATATCACTAATCAAAATCTACATATAATGTAAGGATACAAAGAAATAAATAATAGTGGATTGTAATAAGTGAATGAGTGAGATATATTAAGTTGATGTAGGTATGAAAAATCCTATTGATTAAAATGAGATTCATTGGGAAAGAAAGGTAGGGAGAGGAGAGCGAGGAGGAGCTTCAATGTGTATATTGTTTGGTAAAAACAAATGGGATTTGAAAGTAATATGTAATAAATAAAAAATAGTTGATTTGAAATGAAAAAAATTCATTTTTTGATTGAACAATACCATTTACTATCGAGTACTAGGTCTAAGGCCATGGGGCACCCGATGCCTCTCAGTGAGTACCCAATTACACCTATTGTTGTAGTACTACAAGTGAAACCACTTTTAAGAAATCTACTCTCTCTATCAACCTATATAAACAAACTTTATTCCATAAATCATATATGTATCAACCCATAAACATTAAAATACAATACCAATACTCAAAATTAATAAAAACCTCTCATAAGGAACCCAAAATTCAATTGTTTCTTGTTTTTACTTTATTAATTTCCTATTGAAATACCAACTTATTTTGTGAAATTTTCAATAGGATCAAAGAAGTTGACATAGGTGGGTGAATATAGTTTTTATTATTTTCCTAAATTCAAAAATATTTACAGATATTTTAACCCCCATTTAGTTTGACATCTTATTATAGTTAGTGAAAATAGATCATTTATATTTTAACATCAAAATTAATTCATATACACAATGTGGTATGGAAATAAAAATCAACAAACATGATTTATAAGGTTCATTCCTAAATATTTTATACTTTTTGGGCCTGGGATGACCAAATAATATATTCTCTTCTACAATATTTTAATCAATATAATATGACTGAGCTAATTATTGTCCTAAATTTACTGGTGAATATCCCACCAATATAGTATACCATTATGTTAATAAATTCCTACCTCTAAAATGACTTACCAGTAACTTAATACTATTGTAAAAATATCCCACCATTATCTCCATGCACACCCAAAATCCATATGAATTTATTGAATCCAAAAATGTGTATTATTGTGTTTCCTTATATAACACATACATTGAAGTTGATCTCTAATTCAACAAATGAAGTATCTAGATCCACCAAACCTGGTCTCCTTCCTCTCAAAAATGGTGTCCTAAAATAACAATAAAATATTGATAATAATTATTTTCATTTAGTCATTATGTTTAAAATAATTCACATACCCTTTTACAACTTATTTGTTGGATTCCTCACTCATAGAGTTCTTATGATATTATAGTATCATAAATCCTCAATATTCCTCATATCCATTTACTATAAGTAAATTATATTTTAATTACTGGAAACATTGAGGTGATCCAAGCTAGAGGATAGAAATGTATAAAAATCATAAGGCTACATCCCATAGACTTAGGAATGCGCACAAGAAGAGAGAAGGAATAACTGACATAGGAGGTATTTTTTTTAATGCAGAGGTATGTTCACACCCAATCATCTCCATGAAAAAATGAAAAGGGAAAAAAGGATTGAACATACAGAGTAATACCATGCATAAAGAAAACCTCTAGGGAATACTTTAGAGTATGAAAATAAAAAAGACAAAGATTAAAGGGTAATATAGATTCCTAACCAAAATTATTGTCCCAAATTGACATAAATAGAATAAGGAAAAATTGAAGAGAGACCGGCTCATGATATCCTAGTTTAACCACCAGACGTGTTTAATATACACATGTATCACTATGCTCCACTAATGTCAAAACCGATATTAAAGTCATAAGAATAAGGCAATACATGTTGTGGGAATTCCAATGTAGGGGTGAGTATATACATACCTAGTAGGATGCCTCTAAAACCCTAATGTTAGAAACCAACAGATATTATATAACTAAAATCAACCCCTATCAAGGGGGAAAACAAAACCCATCATATATGATCTTAAAAAATATTATATGAGAGAGGAAGGGGATGTCCATATTATAGCCTAACTAAGTACAATGAGTCTTCATGTAGCTCTAAAAGTCCATCATCGAAACCAAAAATCATGTGCAACCTCACAAAAATATATGGGGAGGGTCCCCCAAGTTCTGCTCTGTTCCAGAGTTGAGGGATCCATAACCCTACTAGAGGACCTACTCCCTACCAGATCTTTAATATGATGGAATACCACTCTATATATAGAGGAACCTCATCTTACTATAGTATTGGAGAACATCAACACTACCTTTGTAATGAGTGTGGGGGACTCCCACCTAGGTGATATAGGGGAGTTCCAAGACCTATATCCCTCTAATGATACATCCCAAATCCCCGTCATCATCAAGAATCACCTGAAGAAGAATCATGCTCTAAACACCTCACATTGTATCTATGATTCCATAATGAAGGATACCATCACATTCTATGTGGAAAGATACATTGGATATGTTACTCGTAGGAAAAAAATATGAGTCCTGAATAAAGAGGCATATAAGGATTATGTTTCTAGAAGAAAATAAATGGCATGTATAAGGTTCTACAAGGAATGTGAGCTTTCCTTGATGCATGGGAACATTCTCCAATGGAAACTACTTGGGATTACACTTCGTATCACCAAATTTATATATGTGGTAACACAGTGTGTATGCGCAAGTTATCTTTTGGGAGTTTACACCAGGATCATGGATTGTCTAGCCATGTATAGCCACACACCATGTGTGTAAGGAGAGAAAATGAATATAACAACCCAGGTTCATGGGATTGTACATCATGTACATGTCTTGGAAATCCCTGTACCACCACATAGAATGTTAATATGGAGACATGACATGTATGACCACTCAGGGTCTTGGGCTTGTATTCCTTTCACACAGAATGACTACCTGGTTGGGTGACATAATGTGTGGGTCTGACCATACAGTGTGTGATCCTTAACCTAGCTAAAAACCATGCCTCCACAGAATCTAAAGAACCCAAACTGTGTTATTCCACATTACATGGAATTTAGTTATGGTTTTCATAGAGTATAAGGTACTTCACATGAATTTCAAATATACCTTCACCACCAGTTATCCCTCAATTTATGTGCCTAAAATTAATTTTTATTGACTATGGATGTTGATTCTAGGCCTATGATGGCCAAAATTCAGAATTCGATAACCTTGAGAAAATACACCACACCTAACATACCCCCCATCACCCATTATTTTTCAAGACCCCAAATATGTGAAGAATCAACCATAAACCACATCTATCCTTAATACATCTACAAACCACTGATCAACATGTTTTTTCTCACAAATTCTATAAATCCTAAGGATTGATCATGCTCGAACCCTCCCTGGAAATGTTTCACCACAACCTCATGGCCAATGGAGAAGAACACGATGAACAAGGGGGAAAAATTCTGCTAAAAAATTTAATCCCATCATTTACCAAGACTACTCTTCTAATAATCATATAAAATAGTTATCTAAGGGTACAATCATGGAATAAAAAAATGTATTTATTTAAATAATTCAATTTTTCTAGACAGGATCACATGAAGGGTGTGAAATTGAAGATCAACAAAAGTGTATATAAAAATCCATGATCATTAATAAAAAATGGTAGAAATCCATAAATAATGGTCCCTATGTCATTCATGGATTAATCAATGGTGAATATCCTATTTTCCAATGATGAATAATATTTTTAGCGTTCACTGCCTTCCTCTTGATCCACCTCATTCCAATCGCCGTCATTCCAAGATCTTGATCTTCTGTAAAAGAGTGTCCTCCACTAATCGAACTAGAGTTATGTGGATAACCATGGAGAAAATAAAAATTATGTATTTACATAGTATTATGATAGGTTAGTTCATTTAAATCAAATAAATCAATTATTTATTTATTTTATTAAACTAACCTTCCAACAATCATATCCTATATAATATATAATGCTAACCAACATTATAACATCCCTAAGGTAGACCCCATGTTTTATATTATACCATGATCACATATTTACCATCTCAGGCCCCAAAAAATCATAAATACATTTATACTAAATTTATGTTTTCATTTTCATTAAGATATGTTAATATCTTTAATATATTAATTTTGGCTCTTGAGACTCCCAAACACCATGAAAAATACAAAGATAAATCCTGATATATGAATAAAAAAGTAAATAAAAAATCCAATAAAATAAGATCATTACATTCTACCATCCTTTTTGAATTTTCTCCCTAAAAAGAAAATGATAAAAAATATTTAGTTTTAATGTGACAACATATATTATTTAGGTTACCAAGAGATCTGATTCATGCTCCCATGCTGCCAAAATAGATAAACCAAAGGGATGCTTCATCCATAAAGGATCATCTCTTACCGATACTTGGTCTTAAATGATTCTTTATGGAGTTGGATCCTTATTTTATGTTTCTCTCCCTTGTCGGTAACATTTGTATTTTCATGTACATATCACCATAATTGTAGAATAAGGAAGACATTTTGAACTTGATCCAACTATGGGGGAAATTCATGGTGGTAGGAAACCTCTACCACCCTTCATAAGATCTAGAATGTCCGGATGGAATTACAGGATGTATTCCTTTCCTAGTGATACCTATGAAATCGTATTAGTGGGGTGAATCTAAATAAAATACCATATCTCCACTCGAACTCAAAGGTCTGATAGTGTTAATCTGTGTAATTTTTGATTTTCTCTGGGATATCCTCATACCCTCACAAATCCCATGATCTTTATTTATTGTCACCTACACCATCTCTGACCCAACAAGAGTCACCTTTCCAATAATTGTATAACCTAAGGGTGAACTACAAGGTCTCTTTTACAAGGACATGAAAATTTATACTCCTATGGTAGAGTGATAAGTGTTATTATAATAAATATCTATAAGAAAATGATTCTCCTAGCTTCAGTCGAAGTCCAACACACATGCCCATAGAATATCCTCCAATTCCTAGATATTCCATTAAATCTATCCATCACTCTGGGGATTAAACATTGTACTCATTCTTAAATAAGTCTAAAAAGACTCCTAAAATCCTCTCCAGACACGTGATGTAAATTGGGAATCACATTTAGAGATAATCATTGAGGATATCCCCTGATGTCAGGTGATATCCCACATATAAAACTACTATGAAATCTAAACCAAGCTCTTCTATTAGGTGAAAAGTAAGTATGCCAACAATTCAGTAAACAATCAACGATATAGAATCATGGGATCTCACTTTTGGATAATCCCAATCGAAAAATATGTGGATATTCTATCTCATTTCCACTCCATTATATCAAGAGGCTATGTGAATCCTACCCGAACCTGTTTCTCAACCTTCACATACTAAAATGTGAGACACTGAGAGATGAACACATTAAACATCCCCCTCATAATAGCCTGTAAAAATGATAACTGAATTTAATTGTACATATATACCACACCTGGATGTACAACAAGGGGGTTGGGTGTGGAAATCCTTCATCACCTCCTCTCGGAACTTGACCGGGACCTCCTCACATCCTTGGAAATGGATGAAAGTTTCCCCACTTTAAGGAAATCGATATTGTACATATTTTGAGGATATATGTTCATGTATAACATTATAACAAATTTCCATCAATTGAGCCTCTCTTCCATGCAAAATAAGAAAATGAGTCACCTCCATCCACTAAAGAAAATATACACCCTTCTCCACCATTATATTTGACCTCAACAAATCCAACTACTCAAATACGTACTCCACTAGGAGGGTATGGGGATTCCTCTTAATAAAATTTACCAACACAATTACCATCTTAGGATTATAAACTATCTCGATGTAATAGTCCTATAGGAACAATAACAAATGACTATCTCAGGATCAAATCTCTCTATGTGAAGATTTTCTTGAGAGTCTGGCTATCTGAGTAAGCAAGAAAGTACTCACATATAGGGTATTACCCCCACAAATCCAAATTGAATACTACCATTTCCAACTATAGGTCATGGGTCACGTTGTGATACTCATGCGGTACCAACTTTGTTGACTAATATGCAATCATTTCTTTCCTCTGTATCAACATGCAACTAATCCCAGTTTCATAGGAATCATAAAACACTATGTACTTTATGCCCTCTTTTTGTAGTCCTAAAACATGAAAACTGGTCAGACTTATCCCCATCACCTCAATGGATCCCGAAAATAGCTTAATCTAGATTAACAACTTCACATTAAACATCAAGGTGGTTAGTGGGGATGAAATAAAAAATATGTATTCCATAAACCTACTGTAGTATCCCAATATGACACAGAAACTATGAACCACAAACATTCTCCTAGTTTCTCTCAATAAATCACATTATCAATATTAATTGCATCTAAAAGTACTCATAAAAGAATATGAAATCCATAGATATACCTCCAATCATCTTGATTGTTTCCTATTTAGAGCCATATATATCCTGGAGATTCTTACGACCTTTACCAAATGAACTCTGAGGATAACATGGGATTCATGGTGGTGGTGGTGGTAGAAGATCCTCATAGAATCTCAAAACATAACCAGATCATCCCTTGGAAGTACCACCCACTCTTTTGTTTACACTGCCTCCCCATGGTTTCCCTGACTCCACCTGGTAGATCCCTGTTCAGGGAGTTTCCTCATCCATGCTGGTCTATCCCCTATTTTTCTATCCTTATCGACATAATTGGATTGTAAATAAAATTAATTATGACCCCTCCCAAAAAATATTATATCATAGACCCTCACATGGATGGATAGATCCTCTATAGAATCCCTGAACCACATATATGTGTCCTGGAGTCTGAGAACAAGAAAACATCCTCTATCGAGACATAGATATCTGGTGCCTGCAATCTATTAATGATTAATCGGACACATGATCCCCACTATTGGTTGCAAGCAACCAACATCCATATCATAAGAATATCTCAGTCAATGGATCCCACTCTAGCACTCCAGTATAGGACATAATTCACAAGGAGGATACACTAGCATAAATGTCTCTACATAGACCCTATTCAAACATCCGTACTTGGAAGGAACCATCCATCACCATATCTAAGAAGTATCATTCAAAGGTGGTAAACCTAAAATCATACTAAAAAAATATAAATTCAAACTATTGTAGATTAATAAATTTATAAATCCATATGTAGTGTAATCATGATGTGTAGTTCTTGTCAATAAAAAATAGTTGGATGTCTAACCATGAGATTGTCAAGTTATCATGGTTCTACAACACCATACTCAATTAGCTCCATATTACCCCATGAATGAGGATGTTTGTATGAAAAAAATGATTATTTAGGGTCTGAATAATCTTAAATACTCAAACCACTTACTCAACCCAAACTTCCACTTCCTGGAGGTCTGTCTTATCTAAGAACTTTGTCAGTGTATAATGCTAGAACCCATGCAGCATGAAAATCATGTGATGATAATAATCATTTCTTTTTAGTACTATTCATAGTGGCATCCTGAAATAGATAAGTATGTAATACAATAATGTTAATATATATATATATATGGGAAACTAAATAAATAAGGATAGTCAAATGAGTTAATCCTATATGATTCTTGTACCAATGGTTCCCCACATGTCATATATCGGTATGCCAAGTTAATTTATAGATAGTCTGAGTCCTAGTGAATGGATATTCCTACTTTCACACCAACACTAGACTACCTAGACTGAAAGCCACACAAAATAGACTCTTACACCATTTCTATATGTTCCCAACCATTCCTCTCCATGGGTCCCACTCCAACATCGACTCGAGGAAAAATAGATTTGATACCACTGTGTCATGACTCGGACCATTGGGCCTCGCCTGTTTAGTGGGAGGTTGAGTGTGAAATCCCCAAGCCAACCTATAATATCATAGGGTATGGGGAAAGTTTCAAAGATGGTAAAATTGAAATGTAAATCCTTTCACTATTGTACATTTTTTATGCACCCAAACATCTCAATGAAAAAGAGAAGAGGAATTATAAAAGGGCTAAAACATCAAGAGTGATACCAAGCATGAAATAAAATATAAGAAACACATTAGAGAATGATAGTGAAAAATCAAATATGTAAAGGGTAAAAATAAATACCCAACCAGAAATGGATTTCAAAATTGAAAATAATTGGAATAAAGGAAAACTAAAGATAAACCTGTTCCTAATTTCACATTCTGAACACTATACTTATTTGGAACACCCAAGAATTCATAAAATCTACCTAATTCACCAATGATATTCCTGATTTCTACATAATAAATGCGATGTGTGAGAAAATCCCATGTATGGTTTAGTATATACAAACCCTACAGGACTCCCCAAAACCATAAAGGGAGAAATAGATAGATACAATAGGATTTAGCTCAACTAACAACAAGAAGGTAACAAAACCCCATAATATATGGTCATAATGAAACCTAGATGATAGAAAAATATGATATCTATTTAACAACCTTGCTAAGTTAAATTATTAATACTACAGTCCCACATGTTTATCTCTAATGAAAAGCATCACAAAAAATATTGATGAACACAGAATAAGTTCTTCCTCACTACATAATTTTTTTTTATGTTTCTCAATGAATATCATGTCCTTCAATCGTATTCGAGATTAAACTTTTCAACCTAAAATACTACCTTTTTACTACTCAACACTGATGGGTAACATCTCGAACCATTTATTCTTGAAGTCTGATGGCAGAAAATCAAAATACGATCCCCATGTGGAAATCTGTCACACCTCCCATCACCCACCTGATGCCAATCGCCACACTTAATACCAAATCCAGGTAGCATCAATTATAATCCACATCTATCCAAGATCCATCCATAATCCATTAACCCACACATCATTAGGAAAACTTCTCAAATATGGGGGTTCGATCATGCTTGAACCTTCCCAGAAATGTCAAGCTGTGATCTCATAGACATCGATGAAGAATGAGAAGAAAGATGGGTTTAAATTCACATAAGAAAACATAAGTCAATCATTTTATAGAATTTATCAGACAAATATCACATAAATTTGGTATCCAGGGAGATATCATTTCATATGAAATATATATTTATTTAAGCAATCAATCTTTTCTAGATGATTTCATGTGAACGATGTGAAATTACAGACTAATAAAAGAAGATATGAAAATCATTTCGTAGCAATAAAAAAGTGAAGAAATCATGAATAACATGACCTAAATAGGATATGTATTGATCAATAGTAAATTGTGTGTTCTCTTGTGATGAATAAAATACAATGTTTTCACTTCCTTCCTCTCAATACTTCTTGATTTGATCATCACTATTCTCTAAACCCGCTCCATCAGCTAAGAATTCCCTTCTCTAATCTATAAATGGTTATACGAATAACTATGGAGAAACATCACAATGAAACATCATAATGATGTATTTATAGAACATTGGGAGATGTTAGGTCATTTAATTAAAATAAATTTATAGTTTATATATTTTATTAAATGCAACCACCAATGGTCATCACTTATGAAACATCTAATGCTGACCAAAATTATGTTGTGTGTCAGGTAAAACATAAATTATAGATTCAACTATAGTATTGGATTTCCAATCCAAGTCCCTAAAAATCAGGAAAACCATTTTTACTATAATGATGTGCGCACTTGTGTTAAAATATATTAATATTTTTAATAAATAAATTATGGGGTCCTGAGACACCCAATCACCATGTTGAATCCAATTATAAATACAGATATATACCAAATGATATTCAAAGGAAAAATATAATAAAAACATACTAATCAAAGGTTTTTATAATAATTTTAATTCATCCAAGCTCATGTTCTGTCTTCTTCTACTTCTCATAGCTTTGACACACAAGTTCTAATCATAGAATAATGCTTGAATCCTTTTATAATAATCAAGATTGATACCCAAATGATCATCTCCCTTGTAGCATCATTAAGTATCCAAGATATCTAATCAACATTCACATATTCATATTAACCAACCCTTATCTATGTTCATTCTAAAACACAAAGAGAAATACACATCCATAAATATAAAAACAATCCTATGATAAAAATATTTTACCACAACATGTCATGTGATGTGGTGCTCCATTTTTTGTACCTTAAGTGCTTAGTGTTTCTCAAAATAGTCATTGATGAGGTATGACATTCACTATATGTTTTTTTCTTGTACCATAACCTTTACACTGACATAGTATCAAATTATATGGTGTGGTGCTCTCACAAACATAAAACATTGTTTATTAGTAAACACCATGTAAATTCATCACAAAATACTTATTATCTCAACAATTTTATTCCATGATTGAATCACAAATCATCATGATATTTTATAAATTAAGAGGCATCTCCAACATCAACTGATGAGTATTTTCATAAATATGAAATTATCTTATATATACATTCTAAAATTTTAAAAACTCTTCTTCATTGAAATTCTGTGAATATGTTTTTAGGATTAGATACCTTCAATTGAAATCATGTAACACATATATTCTATGCTGTTTTTATCATTGACAAAAGATTGATAAATTTCTTCATTGATTTTCATTATTTTATATTATATCATAAGAATATAAACTATATTTATAATGTTTTCAATAACATTGAGTATCATTTTCTTATGTCTCAAGTTACCTTGATGTAGGTAATTAGTATCATGGATTTCTTTCACATATCCCATGTTCTCCATATAATTACCCTCATATAAGCAAATGAATGGTGAAGTTTACTTGAGGAATATTAATGTGCCCTTTAAACTAATCAATATAAATTTCATCATTATTTATACATCACCATGACCTCTGATATAAATTTATTTATGTCCCTATATGATTAGTACATAGATCATGGATATTCCAAAATTACTGTTATAGAATCAATGATTTGAACAACTACCCTAACATATCACATATAATTCCATCATTAATTTTAAACAATACATATACCATTAGAGTTATATTTCCACACCTAGTGAATAACCATTGAGTAGTTCTCAATAATTCTTAAGAAATTCCACTTTTCACATATGTAGACTTCAATTTCATATAATCATGTTCCGAAAGAATCATAATGTTAAGTTACTTTTCATACTCTCACTTCTAATAAAAAAATATGCAACTTAATTACATAATCTCATGAATCTATTAAATGATCACCATACAAAATCAAGAACATTAAATCACATTAAATGAGTTTTTAAATTATAAGAATATTTAAAAAATGCTAAAATAAAAAATTTATATCCCTTAATGCACATATATATCTTGTCATGAGTATTATTAAAGGACCCTATCACCTTCATTAATCATAGCATCATTACGTACATTCTAAAATAAAATTAAAAAATTCACACGGTGATTAATTAGTATATTTCAATAGCTTTAATAGAATGAAAATCTAGGACATATAAACTTCCTATTTCCATGTAATCTCTCTTTATACACTAATTATAACATCTCTTAATGTTTCCCATTATCCACTATAATGATCTCTTCACTTCATTAGGTAATATTTTGGACAACACTTGAACACATGTCACACAATACTTTAACATGAGGTCCAGTTAAACAATAATCTAATTTATTGGTCTTCCTGTAGAACTAGTCCAATTAGATGAACTAAGTTATCAAATAACACGTCCATTTCATTTTCAAAATACTAACTAATTCCTAGAACTACAATGGTAGTTCACTCATTATTTTTAACAATTATCCATGGGTAGCCTCTACATCATGCATTGGGTGTATATTCTAATACATCACCCATATAAAACCAAGAAAAACATGACATAAACATAATAAATTGAAACTAAATAAAAAAAAGTCATCACCCAATAGACAAGGGATATTTTATTTTCCACATTGGATTAGTTTTCAATACCTTTTAATCATCTCAAGTCATGTTTATCCTCTCTTAGTCATGGATAATGAATATAAAGTTGGAATAAATTTTACCCTTTATACTAGAGAAGTTGATATGGAACACTTTTTTATCCCCCTATTTAATGAAATATGTTTCCCCATTTGATTATATACTATCAATAGAGAAGTATATTACCATAGAAAGCATATAAATGAGCCATCTATTAATCACTCTAGGTTTACATGGGAAATCACATTGAAAGAGAAAATGATGACATAACATAGACAAAAAAGCATCCCATTAAAACATATGAATACGTTGCCAATATAGAATATCATATTTTAGGGGATGTAAAATGGATTTTTTGATAATTCTTTGAACATGAAAAAAAATATAGAACATATAATTTTTTTGAAATTAAAGTAATTTCACTTCAGTTTTTTGTTAGATAATCACTCCACATAAATAGTTGAAAACCATAAACTATTATTGGGATAAGAGAGTGAATATAATAGTAAGTACATTAACATTTTTGTAGAGTACTATATTTCAATATTTATGTAAAAACCATAAATAAAATGTAGCATCACTCTATTTATTATTTACCTCTCAAGAAATTATTTCCACACTTCATCACAATGGTATCTTTACTCCAGAAATATTATATAAGATGTTTTGATACAAGTTGGAACTAGATACCTAATGATAATGATTACTAGTTTATATTTTTTCACACCATTAATAATGTATTCACTCTAGATTCACCTTCACAATCAACATCATGAAAAAAATCACCAAAGTGTGGGAAACATTGTACTTACACTGCTTATTATAAATAGTAATAATGTTGTGACTTCATAATAACCCAAAACCATGTTCATTTGAATCTAAAAAGTGCCTCACATTCTTCATTAATACTCTATTTTTAGGTTTAAATAATTAAACACCATTTGGATACATGGATTACATATGGTTTTCATCTCACTTCTTTATTAGACTTGGAATCTCAAAATGGAAAATTAAAATTAGATTCTCATTTTCATATTTTTCAATCACCTTTTCATTTTAAATATGATAAATATATATAACTAAGAATTATTTCTTCATATATTTGGCCATCATAATTTTTATTTACTACCACTTTACAATAACATACTTAACACAACTGCATATTGGTTACCCCTCTTTATTTTTAATGGGTTGATCTATTCGTATAATGTAGTCATGAAATTATATTAAATTTTTCCTACATTATTAAACATTCCACAAATATCATTATTAGATTTTAGGCTACCCTTCTTATAAATCCTCTCAATTTCATTATCATTGATGTCTTCATTTATATTAACCTTGTTTTTAATCTCCTTGATTGAGTTTGATTTTTTTCAAGAATTATTCTATTTTTATTTCAAATCATTATAGACATTTTGAAATTTTAAATAATGTCTCCCTTTATACCATATTAGAATTATATTCTCCCTTGGATTTTTTATTATTAACTTCCATCAACATAGATTTCATGACTGTATCACTATCAACACCTTTCATAACATGATCACTTATCAAGGAATAATTCTTTTGTTTTATAATTTTATTCTACATATGTTATTGTATACTATTATTATCATTATAAATAACATTTTTATGGTTTTAATACACAAAATTGTGAAATATTTTTTTACCAAAAATGTTTCAAGACACATATTAATTTTATAGATAGTTAAATCAATTCTGAGAAAAAAAGATATTTCATATTCTATGGAGTTTATTCTATGGGATTGTTTCTAATTTTAACCATTATCCATTACCCATAGACTTATAAAACATATATGAGTTGACCCAATATACCAACACTCCATGGAGAATTTTTCAAACTTCTAGTAATACCTTTATTTTCCTACAAATATGATTGTCTTCACTTTGGTAGTAGTGTGTCGAGACAATTTAGCATGTAGTATTTGTGAACTACCAACAAGTATGAGGTATCCACTAGGTGAAATTACTTTTTTACATATTCTATCATCCACCCTTTATGTTTTGTTTTGTGTTTAACTATTTTTAATCCCCTATTTTTTTATTTCTTTTAATTTTTATAATGTACTACAGTAATAAAAAATTTTGTACAAAAAATGAAATGGGTTTTGAGTTATGTTCCTCTATTAAAAAAATATAGATGAATATATGGAGGGTCCCAAGATCACATTTACACTAATATATGTCACATTATAAAGAATTCTTCCTTTAGATACTTTTGTTTAATATATATATTATAAAATATTTGGGATGATACTACCTGAGTTAATTACATTTTTAATTACATTGATTCCACTTTAATATTCTTTAATCATAGTAAATTGACCTCCATAAAAAAATTATCCAATTTCACATCCCAATAATTTTTCATATATTTAATCACATATTAATGAAATATTATTCTTTATTTCAAGTAAAATTCAGAAACCCTTCCCATTTTGTATTTATTATCTTACCGAGTAGTGTTTAATCAATTACAGTTTGATTAGATTCTCAATGTGAACGAGTCATCATTTTACAATCATTAATATATTTTTATTTCAATTTAAGATATTAATACCAATTTTCATTGTCCATTGATAATTATTCTCAACAAATTAGTAAAATATACTACATGGATTTCAGTCCTTTCATGATAGATTTTAACTTTTACAACATCCTTATAAATTCCTTGTACATTTCATTAAAACCCTCTATAATATATGATATTTCATCCTATAGATCTTTAATAAACTGATATATATGAGTATCAACTTTGGTATGGTTTTTCTTCATTTATTCCAAAACCTCATTATATAGATAATAAAAATATTTAGTGCAAATTAATTTAATCATATATTGAACTACAAACACCACTTTGACTACATTCATCTTATGGTGGACCTTATTTCATTATTTGGGTTTTTCTCAACACCATAGCTTGTTTCTTTTGCCTAATATTAATAGTCATTATAAGCACTCCCACATGTGTAAAAATATTAAAACAATCAAATATAAACATCTAAGTCTCTTAAAACATCTCAAATATTTATATCAATAAACCAAATTAAATATATTAGGTCATCAAGTATAGATAAAATTTGGGGGCATCGTGGCCCTAATACTATTGAAATTTTCGATAGGATTAGTAATTTTTCCTAAGAGGGTTAGGGGGATAATCTGGTGTTTCATTTTTTTTACAAAATTAAAAAATAATTAGAAATATTTAAAAAGTATTTCTATTTAACCTATATTTTTTAGTTAATAAAAATGAATATTTATATCTTATAAGCATTAAATTAATTCCTATATGCAACATATCCTGGGATATAAATATATCACACATGTTTTACAATGTTATGGCTTATAGAATTACTCATTTATGTGATTGTGATGTCTACATCACACCACAACTCCAGAAACCCATAGTTGGTGTTTACTTTATTACATTATTACAATAAATAAGCGATATCATAAATAATTATCAATAATTTTAGCATTCTAGAAATTATAGACACACATAATATTCCCATAGTTCATTGGAAATAAAAAATCATAGAAAATAATAAATTCTTACATCCTTAAACCCATTAATAATTAATCTAACTTGGTCTTTGATGCACAAGTAAAATTAAAATTAATATTTTCCTACTTTTTATCATTATTTTAAGAAGGATATAAATATAAGGAATGGGGAAAGTTGTTCCTATGGTTTTATAAAATTTCCTAAACTATTAAAATCAGAGAATTAAATGATTATTGAAAATTTGTAAGTGTGTGGATAAAGATTATAAGAATGAAATATTAATTTTTTTTAAAACTAAAAAATGTTAAATTAGATGAAACACAAGAAAATATTATTGAGAGAAACTAATATTTATGGTTAGAGTGTTTCCTATTTTGTGAAGTAATAACTATAATCAATGATCCAAAAAAATTCAACTTCTTGGTTAAGTAGATTCACCAACAACTTAATAATTTTTTAATTCTTCATGTACAGTACTCAATCAATTATTAAAATCAGGATGTTGATTTAAATTTGAAAAAGGTTGAACAAATAAGGATTAAAAGAATAAATCGATAAATATAATTTCGCATCTCAATTTAACATATTGCATGCTTTTATGATAAGGAAATATCAATCAAATGAAATTGGGATACAATGGAAAAAAAATTGAGGAAAGAATATATCTTATATCTCGAGTCAATGTCAATAGATCTTATCTTTAACTCTATAAATATCTTATCCAATTAATATCATATGCATGATCCAGAATAAATTCACTTTTTTTGGCTTCGAATTGTAAGTGTACTACCATGTCTAGAATTTTTTCATCTAGAAATGGCTGTCTTCTACTTTTTATTTTTGTAAAAATAATAAAAAAAATCTCCACCCTTAATTTTGTGATAATAAAAAAATAAGAATTTAATTTCTTGCAATCTATTAATAATCATGTTGTTTTAGACAAACTCCCCAATTAAATCTTCCACTTCCACATGCACTTGATTGCTATTAATATTTCTCGTTAAAACTTTTTGGAAATAAATTTACTGACTCCAAGGTTCCATGTATCCATATTAGATTAGATATTCATTCCAGTCATTTACATTTTAGAATAATTTCATTCATTACCCCAATTTTTCATCCAACTCTAACAAAAAATAAATCATAATAGATAATAGTGAGGACCCATCAATATTTGTAGTGAACCATCACATGGAAAAAATCCTAGAAAATGAATTACTCATCCATATATTCATCAATGTTTTATACAAAATCTTATCCTCTATTAAACCAATTATTGGATTGTTGAACTCTACCAAAAGGCCCAACCTACATATATCTAGTACTAGGGAAGCTCTCAATAGCAGATTCGTATGATCACAATGGCACTAATATGGTTTCAATTCCTTATAAGAGTATTAACACACTGAGGAAAAATTTCAAGAAATATATGTAAACACATATATAGTGGTGGAAACATAACAATGAAGAACTGTAGTTCCTCATTGTTGATACCAATTGAGATAAAAAATTGAATAAAAAATAACAAGAAAACAAAAACTATCGATATAAATTCATCATTTAATGAGGATTGGTTGATTCGTAACTTAAATATCCCAATATTAATTCATAATATTTGTGGGTCACCATTGTCAGAACATTCTTGAGTGACACAAAAATGTAAATTCACACACCCATGGATCGATGATTCTTAGAATCACTCAACATCATTGTATTTCATCAACTAAGGTGGATATCTACCTCATTGACAAAATTTTATATAAAAACAATTCTTATTTAGTGCTTAGTATGGCCCATCTGATGAATAATGTTCTTGGCCAATTTCATTGGAACTAACCACTTGTTAATTCCCCCTTAATCATGTCATTATGGTATAACTGGACCTTAAAAGCGCCATTAAAAGTGGCGGAATCCCCTAGTTTTTTGTCAATTTTTCTTAATCTCGACCACAGATTTATTTCCATTAGTGGAGCTTTATCAAGGTATATAATTACATATTCCAATACTAATATGGATTTATAAATGAATATAATGTATTATTAAACTGGTTAACTTAAATTGGCAGATGTTTATTTTTTTTGTTTTATCATCTACACCTAATCTATCTCAAGTGGATTTTTGAATCAGATCTAAGGCTTTGGTCAGGTTAGTTTGGCTGAATCACATTTCCACAACTAAGCCTCAAATCCACCATTATAGGGTCTATTATTCCAATTTGTTGGAAGTAAAATTGATGAGTATGTTTTATTCATGTACCTGACTAAATTCCAATGTTAGGTTGCAACTAAAAGTTATATAAATTCAATAATTCATCTATGTGAAAAATTGTACGATCCCTTACTACATAAAAAATCATCTATGTAGAAATGAAAATTTGGAAACATGAAATTTGAGAATTTGGAAACATGAGGTACGGTAAAAGTTTTCCTTAGTTAACACTTCCATAATTCCCCTACATGGATTTGAGAATTTACTCTAATGTAAAATTTAAATTGAAATATAATAGAAGTAGTGATAATTTAGAAAAATAATTAAAATACATTTGGTAAATAATACTAAATTCTTAAACGTGGAATATGAAATAATTATTAACAAATAATAAACCACACCAATATTCTAAAAAATAATACTATATATGAAGTCATAAAAATCATTATATATTTTTTTTCAAAAAATACTATGTAAATTAAAACAAGAAAAAATCCTCATTAATCGAAGAAAATACAAATTTTTCATCAAATATTCTAATAATACTATCACTCACCCAAAATATTCTTATGTAATTCATTCATAATTATAATCATTTTTTCATTAAAATGATAATGATTTCATAATAATAATTTGGAAAATATGAACATAAATAAATCCACTTAAATTACCACACTCTTAATCATTTCTTATCATCAAGAAATTAATTTCAAAATTCTCGTGGATGAATAATATTCAAAAAATTTAAAATAATAGTTTCAACGACGAATGTTACTTCAAAAAAAATCATCCACATGAAATCTTTCAAGGAAAAAAGGTGAATGATCTCTTGGATGAAAGAAATTTGATCAAAAATTGGTTTTCATTTTATATAAATTATTAAAACTATAAATTTTTATTTTTTTAAAGAAAGTTCACTTTCCTTTTAACTGATACTTAGAAATAACACTTTACCTCCGGTATAATAGATACACATAATTAAAAAGCATCATAATTAGACACGCTTTTTATATGAGAACAATTAATAGTTAAAGGTATCATAAATAATCCATCCTATAATATAGTGAATATAATAATTAAACAATAAGGGATAATATTTTTTTACCTATATTAGGATGTTCATTTCAGAAATCCTATAAATTCATAGCTTTAATGTTTAAAAGTAATTCAAACGGTTTAAAACCAATTATTATTTTAAATCACACTCCCAATGTTATAACCTGAAGAAAAATTTCAGGAGGGTAATAAATTTATTAACTTAATTAAATTAATGGGAAATATAAAAAATTTACCTCCTCAAGGATTCAATTCAAATCTCAAAATTTATAAAAATTTGAATAAACTATATATGAATGTTAAATAACGAATACTTGTTAATTTATCAAAATTTTAATGTGTGATTTTAATCTATACTACATCAATTTATAGTTTACCCCCAATTAAGACCTCTCACCCACTTTTAAAATCCAATAATGTTCCCATTGTTGAAAATTAATTTTGAGAAAATAATTTTTCAATTATGTTAAAAGTATTTTCAAGAAGATGTTCAAGAGTACACTTAATGATCATAATAAATTATAAATGTAGGTTTCCACAATTTCAAATATTATGTTAAGAAAAAAAAAAATATATACATGTATATTTTTCCTTCCACATAGAAAAAATAATTATATAATTGAATAAAGAAGTATACTCCTAATCCATGATAGAAACAACAATCTATATAAACCACACACTTATCTACCAGTCATTGAAGATATAAAAACATTTATGTAAATTTTTTATCTAACATCCAACATGGAATAATACTAGAAGAACTAAATTAAATAAAAATATAAATGAGTAAATTAATACAAACACTCTACTAACTTTAAAATATATATTAATTTTTTATTATTTAAAATATTCCACCTTTTTCCCATCAAGTGATTACTTTTGGTTTCCCAAATTACAGTTATCCTATTGATCCTTGAAAATCAATGTGTCTATGCTCTAAGAGGATGTGATTAAAATATTTAGAACATAAATTATAGAAATTATAATTCACTTGAAATTATTATTTTTTAAATCATAAATTATTATGAATAATTTAGTCATTAATGCAATAGTTAAATTAAAATTTGAATTTTCCTTGTATTTTTCATAGTAGAAAGCAGGGTTGAACCAAAAATAATGAACATGAGATATTAATATTTCTTTATTAAATTTCCTAAAATATAGAAAATAGCGAATGATATTATGATTAAAATGGTTTATGTGTTTGTATAAAGAATATGCAAAATTTAATGTTAAATTTGATAAAATAAAAACTTTGCTAAAGAGCATAAACACGTGAAAAGATTATCGAGAAGAACATGATATTTAGTTTAATGTATTTCCTAATTTATTAATTAATAATAGAAATAAAGGAACTAAAACATATTGTCAAAATTATAGTCGAGTAGGGAAACCAACAACCTGATGATTTTACAGTTTACCACACACAATACACATTAAATTATTAAAATCAAGGTTTTGATTCCAATTTGAAAAAGATATCACAAAAAAAACTATTTGAATGAACCAAAAAAATATTATTTCTGAACTCAATTAAAATTAATAAATGTCTTTGAATAGAGGAAAACTCTATGACATTAAATTGGTATACAATAGAAGAAAATTTTTAGGGGTGATGAAATCTCATCTATCAAGTCCATGTTAAGTTATCTTTTCTTCAACTCTACATATCTCCCATATGATGAAAATCATGTTTGATCTCCAAAATAAAATTTTCTTCTCTTGGATATAGTGTTTTAGTGTCTATCATTGTCTAAAATTTTTTCATCTAAATTTTTTTATCTTCCCTGTTTTAAATTATTTCCAATAACATAATTAATTTAACTACTTCATTTGTTGACTGTGAAAAGGAATAATTTAATTTGTAATATTTTTTCACTTGTAATGTTGTTTTAGAAAAAATCCAAAATTAAATAGTTCACTTCCACATGAACTCGGTTGAAAAAACTATAGATCATTAAATTTAACATGAATTAAACTTCAATACTCTAAGGACCCTCATTCCCATCATAGATAAAATATCTTTTCCAATCAAATTTATTTGATCTGAAATTCATCCACACAAAATACTATACAACCAAGTATCTACCTAAATATATTTAGTTGTACAGCCATAAAGCCCCATAAACATTTAAACTACACCAACATTTGTAATAAAACCCAGAAAATGAATTCTTCATCTAAAACTTCATCATGGTTCATGCAAAAAAATTCACCTTATCATCAATCTATTTTTGGATTGTCGATATTAAACAAAATGTAAAAATTAAGTCACTCAATTTTCAATGAAGATCACAATCACATATTCCAATGATCACAAAAATAGAACTACTCAATTTTCAATTCTTTAGATGAATGCAAATTCATTGATGAAAAATGTTAATCAACTGACATGCACTCATGTCTAGTAGTGAAACCATCACATTATAGAAGTGACATAATCTTTCATCGATTCAAATATAGATCTTAATGAAAAAAATATAATGCTATGAAAAATATTTCTATTACCAATCATCCTTCATTGAGACTTGGGTGATTTTTATTTGGAGCTCTTAGTTTCACTCGAATAGAGCAGTGGAAAAACTTCTTCAATTCATTCATAATTAATGAGATAATACATATTCTATTCACCACTAGATTGATATTTCTCAACAATTCTCATATTCATCAGTAATTATGAAATGGGATAAAAAACTCACTCATTGTTGGAGGAAAAAGTGGCCATATTTCTTATTCAGTCCTTGGTATGCTCCATGTGATGATTCAAACTCTCTATCATCTTATTTAGAACTAATATTTAAATAATTTCCCATTCATAAGGTCTCCAAGGTATAGATTATCCTCAAAAGTCTCATCAATTGTAGTTAAAACTTTATTCCTAGGTGTACAAAAATGTTATTTACCCAAATCCTCGAATTTCTTTAAATCAATGAAGCTTCGCCAATGGACCTAATTTCATCTATGAATGAAAAAACCTAGTACATTGAATGATCTAATTTATTCATCAACTAGTTATATAATCATGTTTTATTGTCATTATTTTTTTGGCCAACATATTTACCTCATCTGATCATAGGATCTGTCTTTAATCGGGCCATATGCTTTATGAAAACTATTCCACTTGACTCTAATTTTATTGGATCATCCCTCAATACATATAATTTTTTGGGGAGGGGGTAATAAAATAAAAAACATTTACTAATTCTACATGGAATAAATTGATTAGGCTCAAACTAGAGACCTCATCAAGACCCCATAAGATTTCTACCACTGAGCATGACCATAGGGGGATGTTTGGATCAATTCATAAATATCAATTATGTTTGGTTTTTCTCTTTGATGGTAGGACAAAATAATTTATGTGTTATGAACATAAAAAAAATCATACATGGGTCTTATACTAAAATTTATCTATGTTGATGTATTTATTTACATATAAAATTATCTAAATCCAAGTTATTATAAAAATAGGTTATATGTAATATGATATTTTTTTTACTAAAAATATGGGAATTTTGCAATGTGAGAAAGGCTAAAAATATGGTAACATCACCAATACCCCAATTCCCAAATAGGGATATAATAATCAAATAAAAATGAAAATAAATTTTTTTTAAAAAATAAAATCCCTTATAATCTAAACAAATAATAAAAATACATTCCTTAAATAATATATCAATATTTAAACATGGAATATGAAATTATTAATAGCAAATAATTTCCAAAATTGAAAAAAATATTCTAGTTCAAATAATAAAAAAATATTAGATAAGTTTATTATATAAAATCATATGGAAATAATAATAAGAACATGTAATCATTCATCACAAAATACCAATATTTTTACTATATATTAAATGGGAGATATCTCCCACTAAAAGTAATAAAAATTAATTAATTATCCTTTATAATAATTTTTTTCATCAAGTAGTAAATAACATCATAATAATGATGTGGAAACATTTCATGAATGAAATACACATCAATTATATCCTACTTCATATCATGGGGAAAGGAGAAAAATAAAGTGTGGGCATAGATTCATAGCAAGGGTTAGATGCAATAGAATAAATCGTCTTTAAATTTTAACATAGTCAATTTTATTCTATTTACGATATGATATTATTATAAATTAATCCATTTCACTGATGTTTACTCTCTATTATAGGTGTTTAAGATGTCAGTTTTTAGTGATAATGAGTTTGGGTTTTGAAATTGGAGAAGTATGGGAATGTGTAGTCATGTGGTGGAAGGAAGATTACCACTAGATCACTACTGGATTTAATATTGGTCTATATAAATCTAAAAACCCCGCTATATTTTTTGGTGTTGGTAGAAATTAAATTGTTCTACTAGAATCAACGGCCTGTCTGTGTGGGCCACCGGCTCACCAGTGCGTCCAATTTAGGGGTGCATTAAATTCACTTCACTGCTTTTAATTTCACATTTTTGACCATTTTATTTCTAATTATTACAGAAATATACCTATATATAATTTTACATCTACCATGGTCTCTATATCTCTCATATTCTACAACCCTTAATTCCTTTTCCTTGGACCGATCTGGTGATGGTAGAATAGTGAGTTTTCCTTTATCTATACTAAAACCATCATTATCCTTGATAGATTTTCAATTTTCTATGTTATAAAAATGATTTCTATGAATGTAAAATGAATTTTAATTCCTTTTTTCGTAGATTAAAGGTTGGTATTTCAAGTTGAAAATGATCCTTGATCAAATATGGATCTACCATTGAATACAGATATTCTACAGGTATGTGCTTTTGAATCGTCATTCTAAACCTCATCTTGATTTCAGATTGATGATAGAACATTAATCTATTAAAAATTGATGTAAGATAACTATATGTATCAATGTATTAATGTAAACCCCTTTTACTAAGGATAAACCACTCAATAATAGTAGATGTTTTCAAAAAAGACATCATAAATCCATAATCTTGAGACCTTATTCATCTTAAATTTCATATTGAATTTATTTTATATTGATGTATTGACATTGGACTTATATTAATTGGATATAACTGAGGCTATCTTATAGAATTCAAAGTAAATTCATTATTCGTTCTCAAACCAACAATGGATATAGTGAATTAACGACCTCTCCTTCGACATAGCTCAGAATTCATTACATTAGTGGACCCCTTAAGGTATGTGATTCTAGAACAACCTTTCAAGACATATAATCTTACTGTATCTCCATCTTAAAAATATTTATTGATTAAATATAACCTGACTTAGGCATACTTGATTTTTTAGCCCATTCTTTATAGGTCTGTGACATGGTTTGATATTGAATCCAAGATAAACCTTGGAGTTAATCATCATTGTCCTTGATGTTGTATGTTACTTATTATGTATATCTCTCAAATAATAATTTTGACTTTATATAATTCTTATTTTGGGATACCTTGTTAACCATGGTTGTTTATGATTACATTTGTATTTTGTTGTGTGTGTTTAGCGATACCCTTTTATGATGGTATGTTAGGATTTTTACTAGAGTAGACTATTAACAATATTGATTTTAATCATAGGTTTTTATATATTTCTCTTGTATTTTCATGATGACATTTTATTCTTTCATTGTATATCATAACATTTTAGTTGTGCCAATATGACATTTGTTGTTTTTTATTTTAATTCAAGATAGTTGGACCACCGTGACATAATTATCCATTGAAGGGGAAGTGTGAACAACATATGATTATGATGATTATAAAAATGAGTATAGGGTAAGGACATAATGTCCTGGAGGCCTGACATGATGTGGCAACATTAGGGGAATGATTCCCTTGAGGCCTAGTTAATGGATTAGATAGGGTATGATGGATTGAAGGCCTAAATTATGATGGAACCATGATATGATAATCTAGAGTCCTGATGCAACTTGATTTTTTTAACATTACATAAAGACATGTTCACTATTCTAGGGGCTATTTTAGATTACTTCTACCATCTCCTCGATTATCCTATTTCCATGGAGATAAAGTAGTAATCACCATGAATTTGGGGTAATTTTGTTATTTCATAACCACATGGTATATGACCGTATATTTTTTTCTATTACTTTTTAAATTATTACTAATATTCCATGAAACTATTAAAATTGTGAAAATTTTATAAGCATGTATTTTTTTTATCTTACTTTGTTTTATTAATCACACTTTGCAGAAGCCTCTCAAATCATATAAAGACTCCATTTTTAGGGATCCATTCAATGAAAGGGGAGTCATGGATGAAAGATGATTTTGGGAGAATATTGAAAGTTTCTAAATAGGGATAGAATCTTTAGTATTTCCATAGAGATTTATTTATTTATCGACATTCACTTATTACTATTTTTTGGTTTCCCACATTTGGATACCTATTTATTTATATTTATGAAATATGTTTCATGGGTTTTTTAATTATTATTATTGAGTATATTCATGTTACTATGATTATTATGTTATATTTTTGAATAATTATTTTGTATAGATATGATATGATATTGAGGGTATAGTCCTAGCACTGATGCAATTCAGACCCTAGATACTAGTCAGGGACCTCTAGAATATGAGGAGGCATTCATGGTATCTTCCAAATCTCTAGATCAAAACTAGTATTTTAGGTCAGGGAATTAAAAAATAGTATCAATGAAAAATTTCTTCATTTAAATTTCACTAAACAATGACATGGTAGAAGGAAGAGATATTGTGTGGGATTTGGGTATGAGAGTTTCCATGATCCTAGCCAAGTCACGACTAACAGGCCTTTAAGTTACTTTTAATGTTATAATCATTATATTTTTATGGTATTTTGGTGTGTCAATGATTCATGACTATGAAAATAAGATAACAAGACATTTATATTAGTTGTGTATTGTATACTGGTTATTTAATTCAATACATTGATGTATGTTTTCTTTTTGGGATAGACATGTATTTATGATTGAGTGATATATCTATTTTTCTATGCTAGTGTGTTATATATATAAGAATTAATTAATTAAACACGAGCATGAGTTTTTTATATATACATGAATATTAATTGCATGTAGGGATGTAGGGCCATGGTTTGATATAGGTTTGATATACCTTAGGTTATGGGTCGAATCCTAGTAGAACCTTTGTTTGTCCCCATGGACTGATTATGGTATATCCTATAAAACTAAATATTTTCCTTCATGTTTCAAAAGATTACACATTAGTGAAACTAGAAAATATTTCTTGGTGGATGAATCTAAATTTCACCCATAAGGGAGGAAATTCTAGTTCAACTACCAGTCATGCAGGAGAATATAGCTGACAATACACCTAGACCCATTTAGTTGTAAAAAACATGTGAAAGGGTTATTTAAATTAGTTCATGTTCAAGGTGGTTCAGTATCTAAGAAAATGGTCTAGTATGCTCTAGAAATGAAACCATAGTACCATATATTCTTCCAGGGCACCATTGTCCCCCATGATGTAGAGAACTAGACTAAAATCAATGAGGAAATCATCGACCAAGTAGAGAATTCCAAGAAACATCATGTAAAGATAGTGGGTATTATCTCAAACTTATAATGAATTTTGGTAATTATTTAAATAGTTTTAAATGGAAAGAAGAGGCTTCACACCATGGTGGTGGAAGAAAACTGGACCAAGAGTCCGGACTCTTCATCACCTTCTGTTGAAGATGGGGTTCTGCAGTTCTATAACTATGGAATGGTTCAATAGTATCATACATTATTCCCCATACCATATATAATTTACCTATAATTTGGAAATATGGGGAACCATTAAAAAATAATCCACATGTATTTATGGTTTGGTTTCCTTAAAGGACTGAGGAAGATGTTGTTAGGTAGCATAACATCCATTCAGAATCCTCAGTAGTAGTATTAGATGATGATGACTCAACTAAATCATATACCTTGGGGATAAGGTCACAGATCTAAGGATGTATGATTATTTTCACTGGACTTGACTCTAGAAGATGGGGTTGGTGGACCATCTACTATTCTAGTAATGAAAATTATTGATTCTACTTTTCATATTGGTCTGTTTGATACTGATTATTCCCTTTTCTTTTTATTTTTTAAAATGTGAGATTGACTTACCTATCATGTTTTATTCTAAGTTTCTTTCCATGAATAAACTATTGGATATGAATGCAGACAATCTTCTATAATGCCTATAGTTTCATTGAATAATTAACAGTTCTGAGAATCTATGGAAAATCATGACTACGGAGATAAATTTGTTTGATATGAGATATGGAATGGAGTGAGTAACCTACTTTTGAGACCACATCAACTACAATCAGAGTTGGGTATAACCTTTATTTGACAATAGTTAGATGTTATTGAAAACTGTTCAATTGTATTTATGAGCAGGTATAGTGGGACCATACATGAATCAACATGGATTTATCATGAAATAGAATGCAGGTTTGTCTATTTTAGCAGGATCCATGGTGACCCCCTTAACATTTCATCCAATTGTGGATCTCTACTATGACATCTTTCTAGGATACATAACTTGAATAATACCTAATAGAGGAGTTGAATTCAAGATTGAAATCATTATGGGTGAGAACCACATTTTTATAACCCATTATTCTATATATACGTCTGTGATGAAGGAAATCAAGGTACATATTGAGGAATTGTAACATATGGACATTATTCAGTCGATCAAATTACCATTGGGTGCACATATTACAATTTATGCAAAGGCATATGGTAGTCTTCCACTAGGAAATTATTACATGATGATAAATGAGACGATAGTGAATAATATTTATCCTTTACTAAGGATATATGATATTTTGATAAATTTAACACTTCTTGATGGTTCTATAAGATTGATCGTCAAAAAATATATCCCTAGTTGTGGGTTAGAGAACATGATATACCAATGATAGTTTTCTAGAGCATGTATGGGTTATACCACTACATTGTAAATATATTTTGATTAACAAATGTGCTGAATATTTTCTGGGTTCCTATAAAATATATCATCTACCCATACCATGACTCGCTCATCTAGAAATTCATTGAATACTCTTTCATCCGCTCACTCACCTGGGAAGAACATTTCAAACATCTCGATATAGTCTTAAGCACAATTACAACACAAGTGAAATATGTAATGCTATTGAAGTAACACTTTTATATTCTTGAGGTCCAATTCATATTTGATGTTGTTTCTTAGACCGATATATCTATATAATCATAGAATGTGGAGGTAGTGATATCCTTGAAATTTCACAAAAACATGTTTGAGATCAGGTGCTTTTTAGGATTACTGGGACACTACTAGTGTTTTATCTATGACTTATCCCATTTATCATCAACCATAACACCGCTAGAAAAGAATGGAGTGATTTAAAGTGGTTGGAATAGTGTGATGATGAATTTACTGAGATAAATTGTTGGTTTACTATAACTCTACTATTGATAATTCTCAAGCATAGGATTGGTAATTCAATATACTATGAAAAAGTAGGGATTATATTGGGTGATATAATAAGGTAGATGTATTATGTATAATCATATAGATGAAGCTATAAATTACCCCATGAAAAAAATAATCCAACCCATTTCATGGAAATTTTATCTGGATTCCAAACCTTGAGGTGTTAGAGACACAACCTATTGCATAAGAGGTTTTTTATAGAAACTATAATAGCCTCCACTATATCTTCACATAGTGGGAAATAAATTTAAGTACATGAATTTGGTAGTGTACCTAAAATGTTTTAAATTTGGGATGGTCTATTCACCAAGAAATTGTAACATCGTTACAGATTATTTGAGCCATAAGATACAGGTAGCTCAGGTATTTGGAAAATAGAACTCCAAATAAAAATGGATCCTAATACATTTTTATATGAATAAAGGATATATGTGTTTGAGGACTAGTTATCAATGAATTGTTTTCATTAGTTATCAAATAATAATTAGTATAAATGGTGAAGTCTAGTTAGGAATATAACACAAAGTGTTTGTGATGTGGGAATGACTATCCAGTAGTGACCTAGAACTTTGGTGGTCACTGGACAGTGATGATGTGATCCTAGTACGTGTTCTAGATATTATATATTATTACGTTAGGAAATATCTAAGGACATAAATCACTACCTCTATGTGGGAAGTACATCTTGGTGCACCAAATATGAACCATGTCTTTAGGTGATAGTTCTGGTGTCCAGGTACAAAGAAGGATATTGTAGGATTCATTTCCTGATGCCTTACAAGCAACAAAATAATGTTCAAACACCAATGTTTAGTTTGGTTGATCTAGCCACTTATTTTTCCCTTACGATAGTGGGAGTGTGTCAGGATGATATTGTTCATATTTTCCTAGGACCTTGTGGAGTTGTGACACTATATGTCTGATTATTGATCATCTAATGAATCTTTCTCATTTCATACTAATCAATGAGACTCAATTAGTAGAGGATCTGGTGTATTTCTCTGTATATGAGAAATTATTCATGAATGGAGTAGATATTTTAATTTTATCTGATATAGACACATGTTTTATGTTTCGGTTTTAGAAATGCATATATAATGCTTTAGGAACTCAGTTGAGATTGAGAACATCATAACACACCCTAACAGAAGGAAAATAAGAGGGGTGAGATCTGTATAGTGGGGAATGTTCTATATTATTGTTTCCTATAATTTGGTGGAGTATTTGATGATCAATTATCATTGGATGATTTCTCATACAATAATTGTTTCCAAATATTAATTTAGATCATGCCATATGAGGAACTTTTTAATGCCATATCCTTCATCACTTTCCTGGAAAGTGGCTTTGGTAAGAAAGCAGTTGTGGGGACTAGTGTTTTATTGGTGACCTCCAAAAGGGTGAAAATTATCTAAAATATATTTATCACATCTCAATGTATGCGTACATATTATGCTATGAATATGAGGATACCTATGCATTTTACTATAGGCGATAATATTGTATTGTATGGGACTCCTAGATTTAGAGATTGGTGTTTTATGATGCAAGGAAGGATATACCAATGATATGTTAGACCATTTGGGATCATAAAGTGGGTTGGGAAATTGGTGTACTGTCTTGAAATTATTTAATTTTTTCAAAGTATGTATGATGTGTTTTGAGTTTCTTATATCCTGATGTAAATGCTCGATCTCATGCATTTCATCAAATGAATGGATATCAAGATGCAGCCTAATGAATCATAGGAGGAGTTCCTAATATAGATTGTACAGCAAAGGGAGAAGATAATTTGTGGTTAAAAGATACTACACTTCAAGATTCTATAAAATCAAGGAAAAGATAAGGAGGATACATAGGAGTGAGAAGCTAACATTTGGTCTCAATTTCCCTAATTGATTGAGCATGACCATTGTGGGGTACATCTTGTGGATGAGAAGTCATTAGTGTTGAATAATTGTAACATACTCACATTAATACCTTGTATTATATGTTATGTTTATAGATTAATTAGTTCATCTGATGTTCTATTTATTTTATGGGTGTTTAATAAGTCGGTTTGTGATTTCAATTATTTCAGGTTTTGTAGGCAAGGATTATGAGAAATCATGGTTGTGTAATGCTTAGGATGCTCTCATAATCTCACAAGTAAACCCCACCATCCATTTCATAGGGTTTTAATTATTATTTTGAATTATGAAGACACCACTACCCAACCATCATTGGAGGAATAATCATGGTGGTTCTGCCTGAAACACCAGCTCTCTAGTGCACCCAATTTGGGGGTGCATTAAATTAACCTCATGGATTTAAATTCATTATGTTTTTAACTATAATTTTTATCCATTTATAATCCCAATGGACATATTAAAATTTTTTACCTCTCCCATGGTATCTGGATCTCCCCCATTCGTCTCCCCATGATTCTTCAATCTTAGATTGATCTGGTGATTCTAGAATAGTTAGTTTTCCTTAGATATACTAAATATTAATCCTATTCCATTAGAGAAATGCATGGATCTATTTATAATATTCATTTTCCATAAATATCAAATTATTTTTCATTCCTTTCTTATTATATTGGTGAATGACCTTTCATGATGAAAATATTTGTTGATCAAATTGAGAAATTCCTTTGAATATAGATGTCATTTAGGTAAATAATTATAGATCCACTTTTTAGATATATTCATGATGGATAGTTGATGATATAAACATAATTAACTGAATATTATTTTTAGATTTGTGGAGGTATCAATATGTAAATGAATATTCCATTGAGTAGAGATGGAATACTCTTGAACGATGGATTATTTATAGTACGAAATCAGTCATCGATCATATTAAGACCATATTCCTCTTAACAATCATCTCAAATCACTTTTTGTAGATTTATTGAAGTTATATCAATAAAAAAATTTATACCAAATGTTAAATTATAAATTGGAGAGTAAATTAAGATTGTTTCTTTAATTGACAATGGATTATGTGAATTGAAAGCCTCTCTATCCACATACCTCAGAATTGGTTATGGTGGAGGACTATTTAAGGAATGTGATTCTATAAACACCATTATTGACATGGAATAACTTTTGTATCCATCTAAAATCTCATTATAATGATGCAAAACCTTATTTAGGTATCCTTGATATCTTTGACCATTCTATGTGTGTGTGTTATGTAGTTAATTATTCAATCCTTGAAAAATGTTGGAGTTTTTCATCATGAACGTTGTGGTAGGAAGTTTCTTACCATTTTGGGCACTCATATACCCTTATTTCCATGGTATAATTAGTAATTTAGAATACCTTGTTAACCATTATTGATTGTGATCTCATGTGGGTGTGTGTGTGTGTCTCGTGGGACCAATCTTCTATGCTTGATTCCATGAGTTTTTCTATAGTTTCTTATTATAATGTTTTTCATTGATTACATATAGTTATATCTTACTTAAATATTATAATAATGACATTATATGATTTTGTTTTTCTATTTTAACTTTTTATGTGTGTCTCCAACACATTGGATGGTCATTCATGGTACTCATTATGGGTGTACCGTAGTGATTTGATTATCCCACAGAGGGGGAGTAAACATGGCCAATGATTATGAGTACGATGGAATTGAGAAAATGGTAGAACTGTAACAACCTAGTGTCATCACTCATGGTATCAACATTATATTAATGAGTTTACGTAGGCCTAACCATAGTAATATTTTGGGTACAACATCCCAAAGTTCTAACCTATGATGATATAAGATAAGACGATATGGAGGCTTGATCCGACTCAATGCATTCTGACTACCAAGTGACATGTTAACTAGCTTTGTGGATGTTTTAAATTAATTTTGTAATATCCTCAACTATCCTTCCATAATGGAGCTAAAGGAGGTATTGTTATGAGATTATAATGCCTTTGTTTCCACATGACTACTTGAAATGTGATTATGTGTTTGTTATGATTTATTTTAAAAAAGTTATCTTGGAATACACTTGTTATACATATGCACAATTGTTAATGATGTATTGGAGGTTTCCTAATTAATTTTATTACTCTCATCCTATATGGAAATCTCAATGAATGTTATTACTTCATTTATATGGATGAAAAAATGGGCACATTCCCAAAAATGACTTCTCAGTATTGGATCATGAAGTAAGTACTCGATCCAGGATAGAATCTGAATGATTTCCATAATGTTTTATTTATTTGTATAATAAACATATTACTTTTCTTGGGATTTCCACATGGGGTGATTTGTTTATTTATGTATATGACTATTGTTACATGAATTTTTAAATTATGAGTATTCATTTTCCACAAGTTTATATGATTTTTATATTATATTTATTTATGTTTATTGTGTATGGATATGAAATGATGTTGAAGGTACAGTCACCCCCTTATGGAATTAATAACATCAATTCTAGTCGCCAATCTCTTAAATATGAGGGGGTTTGCATGAGGTCTTGTGGATCTTTGTTTTGGACCTATTTTTTTGGGTTGGGGAACTATATACATTATACCTCATTAATATGTAATATGGGATTATCAAAACATATTCCATTCAAAAAACAACCTGACATCAATGAATGTCTATGTATAAAATCAATATAGAATCCACATGGATAATTGAAACCGATCTCTTCCTTATAGAAATGTATAAATATGGATATTAATTATTAAGTCCTCTCACCATGTTATCTTGAATCCTATAATCAGGGTATCTAAACAAAGACATCAATATTAACAAATGGGTTGGTTTAAACCAAATTCCCATCTAATATAGAATTAATTCTTTTTTAACATAGCAATAGTCAATGAATTGAGCGGATATCTATAATTAGGCCTTATAAATCACATTAATTTCCTATTCATTCTGCAAATTTTGAATGATAAATAAAATTTATTCTAAAAATTTATTACAGGTCAATAATAATCTAAAATAAATCAAAAATAATGAACATCAATATTTCCCTGGTATATAAAGTAACATACATAACAATCTTCCTTCAAATTATACCATGTATTAAAATTTTATAGGGTTAAAATATTAATAAAGTAATAAAATTTATTTTCAATCCAACAATGATATTATAAATATGGAAAAAAACATGAAAAATAATTTCCAATGAATAATAGAGAGTGATAGAAAGAATGATCACAAGAAAATTAATGATATAAAAATAAAGAATAATCCATTATAGTAAAGGAGGATAGAATACTACTAATTCATCATAAATTAATTGGGTTTTTCAAACAAAGTCCAATAGAAATTAAAATAAAAGAAATACATTAAAAATAACTTCCTTGTAACTTTATGTAAGAATGGTGTGAAAAATTAAATTCTAAAATTCTTTTCATTCATTTTAAAAAATAGTTCAAATATCATTAGATATAATTTTAAATAAAAGTTAAAAAAATATTAATAAATATAATATTAATGAAAATAACCATGGACGAATCATTTTAAAATTTTTTTCTTGACAACGTCCAACCCCATTTGTGTATTTTTTGTTAAAACAATGATTTCATTTACAACATTGATAAAAATAATCTCATTCAAAAAATGACAAGTAGATTTCATTTAAGTAATTTAATATAATTTCCTATAAGGGGAAAAAATTTAGTAAATCATTATACTATAAAATAATTCTTTAAAACATTTTAAGGAATATTTGGATATAGAAGAAAAATAATAGAAGGATGAATTTAACAAACAAGTTTTTTAATGAAACTCATTAACATGAAACATTCTTATTTATTCATGATTCAAAAATGTATAAAATTAAATAAACATGTAAATCAAAGTATAAATAAATGAGAATAATAGATATATTTTTTAAATGGTTTTTAAAATATAATTTTTCCATAGGAACATTTAAAAAACATTTCCAAAATAAATTGATATTCTAACATATATCATTTACCGTGTGTCTACGATCATTCATACATGATTGGTCCTTTAGTATAATGATTTTAAATTTATTAAAAACTATCATAATAATCCATTTAATATATATTTCTCTTTTTATGAAACCTTAATAATCATTTGAAAGCCATTAATTGAACTACTCTTTATTACGTTTAGCGTTTTATTATTGTTCAATCAGTTTTTTCGAAAACTACTTTGTCATATTGTCCACTGTTAATGGAGTTATGAAATGGTTACATAATATCCAAACTTGTAAGAATTTAATAATAATTATTTTTTATTTTTTATAAAAAAAATTGTATCATCCATTTATATTTGGAATAAAGAATAAATCAAATATCTTTATGGATGTGGTAGTCCACATGTACAAATGAGAGACTTTATCATTTTCTAATAGATGGACATGTAATAAGGTAGATGATATTATGTATTTAAAGAATTGTAATTATGTCATATATATATAATATATATTTAATTAATTCCACCCTTATAAAAATCCAATAATGTGGTGATGAATAAAAAATTACACTACAACATGGAGAGGGTTGTCTATCTGTACATTACCAATGTTCTCATTTTTCATAGAATAAAAAGGAAGAAAAAACTAGTTTTTATATTATCATAGTAACATATTATTATATTGATGATTTTTTATAATTTATAATAAGATGGATATGATAGATTTAGATGAAGTATAAATATAAATAAACCTTTAAAGAGTTGGGTAAAATGGTTACACTTCAATGGGAGCCTTCCTCCTGATCAAACCTTAATACTACTTGATATTTTCCAAAGGTAATACCAGACGCTAAATATTAGAGTGAAGGAATATAGGATTTTTTTGGTTTGTCATTAACCATGGTAGATGTATCTAAATTTTTGAATATGTATGGACAATAAGTGCCTTTTTATAAGTGATGGGAGGGACACATAAAGAATTACATAAATAATTTTAATATTATGAAGTCATTTTCTTATGCACGAGGATATAAATTTTAATAACCACAAATATGAAATTTATAAGGTCAATATACAACAAACTAATTTTGTTATGGGGGAGTTTTCTATTATTTTTAATCCCTATACAATTTTTTTTATCCCTTTTAACTCATTTTCCATTTAACCAAGGTGATAACTACTTACCTTGGTTACTATTCATTATGACCAAAAATTGTGTTTGCCTTTTTACAATATAATAAATATTCTAATTAAAAATTTGGTATCTATTTTATAATGTTTAATTCCTAAAATATTTAGGTATTTCATTTAAAATATGTTTGTAAAAAAAATACAAATTCCCATATTAGAAATATATTTTTTTAAGCATTAAAATGATTTTCTAGAAAAATATAGCACAATGTTGATAAAAATATGATTAATTGAGTTATTTTTAATCAATGAATATTTATTTTTCTTTCAATCCTAACCCAAATATCAATAATCCTTATAAATACATTATTAAAATAAGAAAATAAATATTTTTTTAACAAAATAATTCATTATATTTCAAAAAATTTAATCACATATTTCTATGTTAAATAATATATTTTTATAAACATTATATAGTGACTATTTTTTAGAATCATACTTTTTCACAGTTCACCTTAAAATAAAAAAATTTCTAATAAATATCACAAAGCTCATCATAAGCTAATTTTTACAATCATAATTCAGAAATGAAATTTATTAATCAGTTTATCAAATGTTGGTATATAGTTTCTAATAACATTTTTTAATATATATATGTTCATTATGATCAATATTTTTTTAGTTAAAAATACTTCTTATTATAACAGAATTTTTTCTGTTTATTCTTCACTCATTCCATAATTTCAACCTTAAAATAGAGAAAATGTTAAATAATGAAATGATATGGGTAGTTATTGTTCATAACTACCTATAGTTCCCATGATGCCTCTTCTATTTTATGATTTCTCAAAAGTACCTTCACCAAACGAGTCATATAATTTTGTAACACATGTTAACTAGTGTTGAGAATCTTGATAGTCTCCTCATATTAAGTTAAATCAAGTTTAAATTATATTTCCTCATAGGCGAGAACATGGTTTGGGAATATCATGATCATATTTAATAAAGATATGTGGAAAACATCATGAACTTTAGAGAAGATATTTGGAATTTAGAAATGCTAATTCACATATATAATTCATTCAAAAATTTCTATAGGCTTAGAATACTTGGGAATTTGTTTGTATTTATTGTTGAGCATTATCTACACTTCCATAGAGATACCTCCTGGAAAACACGATATCATACGTGAAATTATAAATCAATCCTTTGGTTATCCCCACAGTTCTTTTTTTTAATTCTTTGAACTAAAATGATACGAATCTAAATAGTTATTAGTTTTTAAGTTTTAAGCTTTTCATATTTTGTTCCTAACAGATTAGTTTCACCAACTTCATGAAAATAGTTTGGTGTATAACTTATTTCCCAATACAATTCTTCATACTATTACATTTTAGTCTTGAATGGAATTTGATATTATTTAAATATCCCATCGAAGGAAAATAGTAATCCGACATACATTTAAATCCATGTGAGCATGGCCTAAAAATTCCTTCTTATATTAGAATAACCCATTCAGACTATCCATTTATCTTTGTATAATAAGCAATTTTCAAATATACCTTGATTTTGAGGGGATTTTGAAGAAATTTTAGAAATTTTGATATAAATTTTTGGTTATAACATAAAGAAACTGAAATATTATTCACTATGAAGATTCAAAAAATCATTAATATATAGTCATTTAATGTTCCTGAGAGGTATATTGTCCCATAAAATGATGAAATGTTCAAAAAAGGTAAAGAGATCGACAAAAAAATTATGGAATCATTATTCATTAATGTAATTTTAAATCTAGTTAACATATTCAAACTAATATCATCCCATTTTCATGTTATAATAGGTAGAGGATTCGTGACTCCATTAGGATATTCACTCTAATCCATTACCTTTTTAAAACCCTAGAATATTCGTATATATTTTGAAATTTCTTATTTTATTTTATCCTAAAAAACATTTCCCTTCAAATCCCATTACATTTTGGTTCTAAAATGGTATATATAGAAATTTATGATCTAATATTCGTAAAATAAGTCTCATTTTAGATCTTCCATGAATGTAACTATTAAATTTTTTCCAAAATTATGTATAATATCTTCATAGTTTATGGCTATTGAATTTCCATCATTAACAATAATGATTTTATTTTGAAAAATATTATCATCTAGATAGGAAAATTATATTTTCTCCCCTAAAGATGGCTTGGTAGTCATTTGGATTATATGTGATGCTTACCCTTCCATAAATATTCTCGTGTCCATATTATATAAATCCCTTAGTATAGGATATTTTTCATTCCTCATTTTAGTCAAACTTCCTTGTTCATTCCTACTAAATGAATTGGGAAACTATTTTCCTTCCCATTGTGGTATTTTATTAAGGAATAATAATCATTTGGTAAATTTATCCATTTATTTTGCCTCATGATGGACTATTAATATTATAAGATGAATTTTAATCTTTTTTCATCCAAATTTATTTCAAAATTTTCACCATAGAGAAAACACCTCAATATATTCGATGCAATGGTTATGGATTCCAACTCAATATCAGGGGTAGGATAATTCTATTCATGAATGTTTAACTATATTAAATCATAGTCAATGTATCAAACAATATGAATAAGGATGAATTCAGGTGGATTCCTTTACAAATCAATATAGATCAAAGATGAATTCATACAACTAATCCCACACTACTGTTTGAAAAAGAGTACATAAAGTCAAAAGGCCTAATACAATCCCACCATAATAATAAACATTTCTATCATACTAAGAAATAAGTCACTTATCATAACACGTGACACCTAGAAATGGATATTTTTCATCTAGGAAAACTAATATCCACCTCATCATTTCTCTCCTAGGAATCCATCGAATGCTCTATCTTCGGTGTAATACATGACACGTGCAAGAAGATTCAACATAGGGGTTAGTATAATGATACATAATAGGACACCCCATAATCACCAAAGAATAATAAAATATAGTTATCTCAAGATAAAATTTGATGACAACCAAAATTTGATTATAGATATATTCAAGTCTCAATTAATGGTCTCATATTTTCAATCAACCTATGATTCATCTTGAGGGTCTTAGATAAAACTCATTTGAGGGAATTAATTCCTTGGGTATTGTAAACATGGATGAATCTAGTTTGATAAGAAATTATTGGCAAGGCTCGCTATGATGAAATACATGTTGGAAATCAGATAATGATGATAGATAGGTAGGGGATCACACCCAAGGCATATAAGGGATACCAAACCCTATCCCGAATAACTCAATATGATGGGAATCACACACCATGGTTATTGAAAATGTGATACCTAACCCATCTAAGGGGAAATAATAGAGGATAACACTATGGGGGCATGGAAGGATACCTAAATCTGTACATAACTAATCTATATAGGGAATCACTCATCCTATTATCTGGATGAGATTCCTTATGATACCCTCATAGTGATGGACCAAGGTAACACACTAAACAGATACATAAGAAGACTGAGGATTATAAGGGCTCTAACCTCCCCCAAATTTTGTAAAGAATATGTATAAAGAATACACTATGTGTCCTGCTAAGTCAGTACCTTCTTGAGTTCATGCATGTTCTAGTGTCCTCCATCTCGTGCCCGTGTTATCTGGTTTTTCCCATTTACACTGGTCATTTCCATGTACCTTTACCTAGGGGTACATTCTAGGTCTCTTGATCAAGTAAAAAATTGAGTGTGAATAGGAAACTTGGAATGTGATATTCATATTTTTTTTACCTACCCACTATGTGAGGGGTTCCATACAACATGTGTTCTTCAAAACTATATTACATGTATATCGAAATTTTTCCAACCACCTAGATTTTTCACATCTCATCACCCGCACCACCATTACCACTGTTTTTTCAATTCATTCCACCACATTACAAGGATTTAGTGTTTATTGAGCTGGAAAACTCATTGGTGGATGTATTTCATCCACCCTAGGAATAAACATCACCTCTCATCACACTACATCACACACAAAAACTTGTGAATCAGTCATTATTGAATCAACACAGATTTGATTTCATTGTAATCAAGCCTCCATCAACCTGACAATTATAAATCTAAAACACTAGTAATTATCATTTACACTAAAAATCAGTTTCGCAATGATCGTTCCATGAGTATAGTCAAACCATTGGTCAAACTAAACATTGGAGATGTGTGTTTGTAGAATGAGGGGAAAAAGAACAAAACTTGAATGTGAGGAAAGATGAAATTTTAATTGATTATGTTGTCCCTCATCTATTTATGGATAAATCATTAAACATGGAAGAATAATAAAAAATCAACAAATATTTCATCTGTTCTTAACTCTAGGTCAAAAAACCATCAACTGTAAATCAATGATCGATCAGTGGATTAATTATTTGATAGAATTAATACGTGTTTGTCATAGAGGAAACATAAAATAGGGATTAATCTAAAAAAATAATATTCTTATGTCGAAAATGGATCAATAATTGGTGAATAATGATTCTAAATCTATGTAATTGGTATGATCCAAGAAATTCATTGATGATGGAAATATATTAGGTACCAATCATTGATCGATGATCCTATTGTCATTTTCCCAAGAACTATCCATATTCCTCTACTAAAATCAATATAGTTATGAATCTAACCTCAGGATGTATCCATACCGAGGATTAAATATATGATATTTAGTTAATATTAATTTAACTAACAATAAATTATATAATTAATTTATTTCTCAATTATTCCTTTAATGATTGTATTAAAAATAAAAGGCTAAAAGATATAATGATTATGTCCTACCTTGGGTTAATAATGCATAACATATTTAATGTATTTATCAGTATTCTAAAATGTGACACCATTAGGGATATATTACATTATTTTATAATAAATAACAACACGAGATATATTATGTTTAATATTTTTTTAATATATCTTCAAAAAGGTTCAACAAGCCCTGAAAGCTCATGATAATTCCATTACTAACTATAAAAATGTTATTTTTAATATTATTATGTGTTTTATGGGAAAAAGAGTAAATATATTCTCCTCCTATAAGGTATTTTCATCCAAAAAATAAAAAAAATCTTACTCAAAAATTTATAGGCAGCGAGATTTCATATGTTTCTCCCTCTCCCATGTGCTCTCCTAAAGATTCTCTTGGAAGAAGTGAACACACACCAAAGGAACACATGTCAATAAAGGAAATTATCTTACTAGTCCTTAATGGGAACTGGGTACTTTGAGATGGAGGCTTTATCCTCAATGTCTAGATTAACCCAATAGATAACCTGTGATGGGACATTGACATAACTCCTCAGTTGCCACATGTTAAATATAACATTCACCCATTCTAACAGTAGTTGTAGTGATACATAGTATTCTTCCAAACCAACCCTATATATTTTTTGGAAAGGAAAAAATAAATCATAGGGATATATTTCCATATAAAAAATACAAAATCCCTATCTTGGTGAGGACTTTACGAACACCTAGAATCGCTTATAAAACTCTAATGGCCTCCATCATTTGTTAGCATGGGAAATCTGATAGCTCTAATATGTACTCATTTACTCTTAGATGATCTGCACCTTTTCTATAATCACTTCCACCATCTTAGATCCCATAATCCCAATCTCCCTTATCTCTTTCCAATACAGTTGTGACCAAAAAGGTCTCTTATAAAAGGCCCTGAATGGTTTCATAATTTTGCTGGAGTGGAAGTGTTTTTTATACATAAACTCCACTAAGGGTAGGTAATCCTCCAATTTATGGAAAAAAATTGACACAAATTCATAAAACATATTATATATAACCGGAATGGAGTAATCTATCTATCTATCTATATTTGGGTGTAACTTCAGGCCCAACCTAAACTAAGTCTTCAGTGACCCATGTAATCTACTCCATAATTTTTATACTAGTAGAGCATCGATATCCGAAAGGATATTCAAGGAATCTCCATTAATCCAAACCATAACCCACATGTAGAAGCATCCCAAAGGACACCATATAACCATACTAATTTATTTATAGTAAATGGGGTGACTTAGTGAGTCATTCAATTGTCACCCAAATAGAATCATGTCCTCTAGCTAATCATGGATCCCTATCATGGCGTTCATGGAGGTACCATCCCAATTCCACTATGGTGCATCAAGGTGTTGGGCCAAACCTGATGGAACTTGGTGGTCAGACATCACATTCTAGAAAGTGTGGCATTAAGCGATAAACTCAAACACAAAATTGTTCATCATTGAACACAAAAACTTACAAAAAATGTCTTGATATATCTTTGACACTCATGGATGTAATGATAATGGAGATGTGTGAAATTAAATTATCACCTCCTCTCCATGCATGATTGATACCATCAAAGTACCTAAGAAAAAGATTACATGATCAATATATTCATAATGTCCATCAAGAGCATGTTTAGTGGATATCTGATAATGAAATACCTAACAATTGATATGTCCATGTTGAGCCTCTACAACACAATAAGAAGCATAGGTATATCAATCATTGATTGGAGTAATTCTACCTTATCCTTATACACTAGGTGAATCTTTAATGATGCTAACTGCTCTATCACCATACTTTTGTACTATGAATATAATCATTTACTAAGATAATCGACAAAAATAATCCCATTGCTAAGAGTTTGTACTATCTCAATGTCACTATTCTATATTTACTCTAGCCACCACCTTTACCCGGAGTTAATATATTTCTGTAAAATTATATACGCAAGACTATTGTGTTCTGAAAAGATGATAAAATGATCTCCCATAAGATATTATATCTACATTTTTAGGGAAAACCCAATGTTCTATGATTTAAATCATGTTACACATAGTTATACTCATGTGTCTCAACTACCAAGACCCATAAGAAATCAATTCATACCTCTATATCAAAATTCATCCATGTCCAACTCTCGAGGAATTATAGTACACCACATAATCCATATCCACCCCTAGAAATATTAGAACGAGGGTTCTCATTAAACGGTAATGTAACTCATGAAATTGTTGCTAACAATTTTCTATCGTCATGAACATTTTCTACATTGGTTCACAGTATTCATAGGTGCTATGAGACTATATAAATAAAGATTGAATCTTCCTTAATATCCCCTAATCCTAGGAAAAATCATCACCTCAATTATTCTCAAGGGTGGTTACCAATCTTGTACATACTTGATATTGGAGGGGTCCAATACTAATACCACTTTTGAGATGACATGACCATAGATTTGGAAATCAAGAATCCAAAAATAAAACTTTTAGATCACCCCATAAAACTATTTCTCCAAAAGAATGTCTAGAACCCTCCAAAAATGTATCATATTCTCCTCCTTTGACAATAAGTATATGGGGATTTAATCAATGAAAACTACTAGGAACATGTCAAAATTGGATTAATGATTCATTTCATGAATCTTTTGAACAATTATGGGTATTTTATCATAATTTAGAGCATCAATAAATAATTTTATTGATTGTGGTTGTACAAAAATACTACCACAAGTATAACCTCATCCCAAACACAATGTTAGTGACATCAAGACATAAGTTCAGTCTTTGAGAACCACATTTCCCATTTCAGATGGTTGAAGAGTTCATTTATTATCATAATTTTATACTTATTGGTGAAATTTTCCTAACTCATGTGATGTTAATACCCACATTTCTTCAATATTTCATCATCCGTCTTGCAAAATAACACTGTGAATTACTTGAGGGACACACTGGTTCATATAAATAACTTCCTTAGGAAATCCTCCAACTACACCATTAGACCATGATCTTATGTAAATGATATCATATATGATTGAATATATTTCAAGGAAGTTTCAAGATTTTGGACTATATAGAATTTGACCTCTTAGTGCGGAGGTAATCTTGACACATCATGAAGAAATATGCCCCCAAACTCCACCACCATATAAAACTAAAATATAAAAAACTATTATTCTAATGTGAATGATAGCCAAATAATGATTAATTGGATGTATCATTATGTGTATCAACCCATCCCAATCTTATTGAAATTCCCTCTCAAAAAGGATGGAAAATCTCATCCCATATACAAGGATTCATCAGATCCTACACATAAACTAGTCAGTCAACTCATGAACTATGGAGATAATATCTATACCTAAAATGAAGTTGTATGGACACATTGTGTCTATAATGAGATCCCATAAAAATCTCTCTACACCATGAGATAAGTCACACTATTGATAGAAGTGTGTAATCAGTGAATCATCTCTACATGGATTCTCCAAATGAAATAATAAGCTAAAGACTCTACATGAATATCAAGATCTATAATTAGAGATGTGTAATGGAAGGTTTTCCTCATGATGGTGTCTATAAAATCTATATATAATATAGAAAATACCCATATTATACCTCATATCATCCCTAGTGCCTCAAGGATGAATGACTGCATCGATTTTAGAAATCCACGATCCCAACCACCAACTCCCTAAGGCTGACAAGGACCACCTTAAAGTGGAAGTGGTGGTAATATATCATAAGATAGACTTCCTCCAACTGAACTCCTGGATCCTATACTATATCTTTCACCCTTTTATCCTCATTTATCAATTCATAGCCTCTATGTAAGTATACTATCAACCACATTATTTTTAACTACATAATGGATCAGGATATCTGACTTGATATTAAGTAACTCATTGCAAGAAAAACACCCCCACTCACTCGGGTGATTTAAACCTCCTTGAGATTCCTGAGAGCCTAACCATATTTTCATAGTCTTCTTCTAATGCTGCCTAATTCTCTTATAAATCTAATTCTACCATTGACTACTGATTATTAAGGTCTCCACTCTAGGGTTCCCACTACCATAACCAACAATCTAAAACTGCTCAGATAGAAATATCTCCTTGACCAAGGAATACTCCAAAACTCCATTGTAGGAATGTATATAAAGTGATACCATTATATCCCGGAGATCTTGGTGAAGTTTATTCTCAATAGTGTTTACTAAAATTTATATATCAGGAACTATATCCAAGGAGAACTGTTAGAGGTTAGTGAACTTTGGTGTATACTCTACGAATAACATGACACCCTGTTGGTGCTCCAAATGCACCCATATATACTTCTTGAAACATTTCTAAGTAAAAATACTATAGAAATTGGTGCTCAAACTCTTTTCAAGTTAGAGTCACCTTATCACGTGTCTACATCACCAAGCTCCACTATCACCCTAAATGGACATAGATAAGTCTCACCACAATGACCACCATCTAATCAAGAGTGAACCTAACAAAGCATAATACTCTCCCAACTACCTCATGATGGTCTTCTGTTTCTTAAGATCTTATATCACCTTGATACATGAGTGGTATCTACCATTGGAAGTGAGGAAATTTAATCAAAGTACCCATGTTGTCAAAAGATACTACTTGAAAAATTAACTACCTAATGGGTGGATGTAGTATTAGCAATCCATGCAAAGGGACATTCCCAACATACATCCCTGGGCTAAAGTGTCATTAATAAGTTGATCATCATCGTGATCCTAAAATCTAATTATATTTGTAAGTTATCATGTAAGAAACCTAAAAACTAAATATACACCATTGCTGAATAGAATATATAGGGACCTGAATCTAGAAGAATATATAAACAACAACCCATTACTATATAATGAATTTATCAATTTTTTTTGTAAGAGTGGCTACATATACGTTGTAACTAAGTAGGTTATCAAATTCTAAGTGAATGGATACATTATTTGATACACCATAATTGGATTCCCATGTTAGAGATCCAAACTTATAATACTTTAACAATTTATTCCTAGTCACTAAACCAATATTCATAGTTATACAGTCTCCAAACTCTAGTCTTAAGATAGCATATGCTCTGATATAACACTACCACATCCTGACCCACCATGGACCACCTTACCATCAACAATCTATGTGTGACAACCCAAAATAACCTACAATAGGTTTGGGGATAGATACTAGCATTGAGTGGGAATATAGCACAGATGTGATTATTTATCCTAAATGGGATTTACACATAAAAAAACACATCTCTGTACACAAGAATAATGCATAAAGGATAATAAACTAATACAAAAAATTCATTCATAAAACTAATCCAACGCCATAGTATATCGAAGAGTATGAAAAGTGAAAGGACCAATTAAAGTCCCATCAAAGTTGGAAAAGATAATGTCCTACTAATAAAGAGGGAACTTTTATCAATATGTTAGTCTTGGTACCTTCCATATTCCATCAATAAAAAATATGATCTAGCTACTCTGGGTCCTCCTAGGACACCATCGAAAGGCCACACATATGTATAAGACATTATACCTATGGAAAGATCCAATGACGGGGTTACTATAATTAAACCCAACACGACAGCCTTAAATAAAAAAATATAAATCATAAAAGAGAGTCATCTCAATAGAAAAGATGATAAAAAGATAAATATGTTCCCATATAGATAACAAGTTTCATTGTAAGGTCACATCCCCATTGACATCATATGATTCTGCTCCATGGTCCAAGGTAATGAACATCTAAGAAAATTCACTACATGGGTCTTAATATCATTTATGGATCTCAATAAAGAGAATGTTCTCATTCTACTAAAACATGAATAAGTACTTGTCAAAACTGAAAAGATGTTGATACACTGGTAGGGGATCACATCTAGGTCTGAAGAGGGGTTCCAAACATTGTCCAGAATAACCCCCTAATATGGGGATCACATGATTTTCATGTTATCAATGGGATTCTTATCCCAAAATTGAGAATAATGATAGAGTGTCACACCCCAATCAACCTAGAGGGATACCTAACTCTTCCAAGAACTAACCCATAGAAGGGATCACTCATTCTATACTCATGAAATGATTCCTCACTATACCCTAATAGGTATAGACCAAGGGAACACACCCAAGTGATTCAAAAAATGAATGGAGGATAACGAGGGATCTATAATTCCTTGGAAGGGGTACAAAACATTTATAAGGAATATATATCTTTTCCAAAAAAACTTAGACCTACCCAAGTCCATTCCCTTTTCTATGTCCTCTATCTTGTGCCCATGTACTCTGTTGAGGCCCATATACATTGGTTGTGATTGTGGCTATGTACCTTGGGGTACATTCTAGGTCACCGAATCATTGGTCACATAATGTGTGAATAGGTCACATGAAATGTCGTATATATATTTGAGTGTAATCCCTAACCATAGTAGAATGGGTTCTATATGGCATGTGTTGCTTTTAACTACAGACTATGTATATCAGGGTATTTCCAAAAATCTAAATTTCTCACATGTCTTCATCTACACAACTACCACTACTAATTATTCCATAAAACTATGATCTACTATTTATTGAATCTGGTTGATCATTGATGTTTATATTCCAACAATGTTTTGAATGAAAATCAACTCTAGTCACAAATCTTTCCCCAAATTATATACTCATGAATTGAACTTCGTTGACCAATAAAAAAAGTCTTCCATATTATTTATCAAGACTCTATCATTAATTTAATATAAATTCATAACCCATGGTAATGATATATTATTCAAAAAATCGGTTATACCATGATCATTCCCTCGGTATAATCAAACCATTGGTTGATCAAAATATGAACTATGAACACTCTTAAAATGAGTGGAGAAAATCATAAAACACAAATGTGATAAAACATATGATAACCATTACTTAGGGTGTCCTACATGCATTTATGGAAATGTGGACAAAAATGTAATAATAATATGAAAGAATAAAATAATTAATCAATTACAATATATAAGATGAAAACCCATCAACCACAAACCAATGATCGATCCAAGAATTAACATTATAAATTCATTTACTGGTCTTAGTTTAAATCTCAATGTTTCAACTTAAAATTTCTATTAAAAAAATTAAAATTAATTTCCCTTATTTATAACTTGTAGTCCTATTAACTAAAATAATATAATTATGTCATTTTTTATTTTTAAATGCTTCTTATAAGTTAAATCACAACCCATTAAAATAGGTTTAAAACTATTTTATCATTTGATATAGATTTAAAAAAAATAAAAATTAATATATAAACAATATAAATATAAACCATAAAATTAATTTTATGTTATATTTTTTAGAAACCTAATAGTTATTTTTTAAACTGAAACACATAGAAGAATAAAAAAAGAGGCCTAGTCTCAAGAATGAGATCAAGTCCTGTCAACATGGAAATAACATTCTTCTAGTCAATTTATTATAAATAAAATGACCCAAAACCTATATAAGATTTTATATACAAAATCACAAATGGTTTTCTAGGATATATAGAGCCTCTTCGACTTTTCCTACATGGTAGAATAAAAAGTTAAGAATTCCATACAAGAATTCTAGGCTGCACAACCTTTTCCACAATTATTCTTGTGGGAAAATATGAAAAAAAATAATAGAGCATGTCTCACACTATCCAAAATAGTAAATAATATATTGATAAATTATATACAACATAAAGAACATATAGCCCAAAAGTAAAATAATTGAAAATATGATAATGGAAATAATATGGTGTAATATTTTATGTATTAATGTTGTTTTGTTGGATATTATTCATGCATAATTTTATTCTTTATATTTGGAATTGTTGTGAAATTACTCTCAGATATTCTTACATATTCGTTGATTTTTAGGAAAAACAGATTTTTAGAAGTTCAAAAATAAAGCATTGGTTCAACTTTTTCCTTGATGAAAATTTTCAATATCTTTCTTTCCTGAACATATATTTTATCTTCCTCCAATATTCCTTTTAATAATAATATTTATTTCAAAATTTTCATTGAAAAAATATAATTGAATATCCCCATACTCCAACATGAAATTTGGGAAAAATAAATGCGTCTGATTAGAATTTAATTCTGAATATAATAGTTTTGAATCAATATATTTAATGATATAATAATTAATTTAGGAATGTCAACTTTATGGTTTTATAGTTTAGTATCCACTATAGTATGAATACATATCAATAGTTCTCATTAGAGTCTCTGATATGTTTTATATTTTATCACTTGTAACTGTTGTCGATCACTTGTACCAATTGTCAATTATTTTATCTTATAGATGATTTCCACACACCTACAATTGATATAAGGACCTAACCTTTTTACATTGAATAATATTGAATTTGGTAAAGTACTCCCTTATTTTCACATTGAGTTTCTTTTCAAGATTATATCTTTAGATAATTGGGACATAATACTTGCATAAAATTCCACATTCATATAGAGCATAAACCACAAAAATAGCTTCCATTTATTTCAAAATATATGTCTTTTTAAATAAAAAAATTTTTCTTTGAAAAATATTCATAAAATTTATCTTGGATTCCTTATTTTCCTTAAACATCCTTATAAATTATGTAGATAATTTAAAAACAGGGTATGAGAACAAAAACTCAGTAAGGGATATAAAAATAAGGAATGAAAACATTAGTCAATGAATACTTGTAACATATGAAATCTTTTTCAAAAAAATACTTACTTGTTACCCATACAAACTTAATTTGTGAAACATAAGATTAACATGAGATTTAAAAAATAGAACATAAATAGAACCATAAAGGTATCTTGAGGAATTAATTACATATTCTGGTAACCATCTCGCATACCTAAGAATTTGTAACCTTCACGGCTACCTTACCATTTTTGCAACCATTGTAGTTACACATAGAGTAAGAATATGGCCGATGAACAAAGTGCACATAAGAAATAAATTGGAGGGATATTTGGGTCCCAACCTTAATCATAAATAATTCCCAATAACAATATCATAATCATAAAACATTAATAATTTCACAAAAACATTACTTTTTGAATTTTGTAAAAAAAATTTAAAAGAGGATTTTAAAAAGAAAATCCCCTCACTAATATAATATAATTTAAGTGAGACTTAATAGAGTGAATGAAATATGTATATAAATTATTAATACACATAATTAAATATAAAATAAACAAAACTCATCAGACAAACAATTTTAACACCATATAAATAATGAGGTAGAATGTATACCAATAAATGGAAATTGGGTTAAGAATTCATTTACCTAGGGTTTTCCTTACTTCAAACACAATTAAAACTCTGATATAGAAGTTAAAATTGTGTTATTAATATCTTAAGCAATCATTTTCATGTTTATAATACCTTATATGATCATTTAATTACATCATTTCTCCCTTTAATTGTTAGTATTTTTTAGTTTCCATTGTTTTGGGGGCGTTCTTTACATGATTTCCATGATCGATTCATGATGGATATTCTTGTTGATTTGATGTGAAAATCTATATTTTTAATGGAAGGGTATTTAAATATTTCCAAAACCATAAATTAATCCATTTATCATTTTTAATTCTGATACGAGGTTGATTCATAAGTAAAATCAATATTGATATTTGTTTAGGTTATTTTGGCGATTCCTCGATCGCAATGAACTCATTTTTCTTCATAAATTAATAACATGTGTACAAAATGTTTCCAGAACATTACATAAGATATAATAAATAAATTATAATCTGTTTCAAACATAAAAATGGTTTCAAGACTAGTCTTGAAAGAAGTAAAATATATTGAAATCACATCATCCACAATGTCGGTAAATCGACACTTCGCGGATGGTGTTTTAATTTCTTGAATAAGTTGTAGAGGAGAAGAAGTATAATGGAAAATATTAAATAAACATGATTAAATCTATAACATGTAAGATACTAGGTCATTCACGCCTCTTGTATATGTGGATGTGAGGAAATAATAATAATAGAAATGAAAATGAAAAGAAAAGAAGGAAAACAAAAGAAGTTGTTTACCTCTTGAGCTCTTCTCATTGAGATCCTTCTTAAGGCCCTTGGTTTTGGCCTTTTGGTGAGACCAGCAAGTCTTGGACTTGGGGAAGAGACATGGGGAGGGTATTTTGAAGAACTTATACAATTCTTAAGTATTGAGAGGTGTGATAGGAAGAGGTGAACAAGGGTGGTATTTATTGTGGAAGAGAGGATAGATTTTACATTATTTTAATCATTATTTTATTTTTTCCCAAGACTATGAATAATCTAAATTATTGTGATAAAAATAGTAAAGAGAGAATTTTATTTTGAAACATGTGGGCTTAAATTAGTTATTATGTCATAAGTAGTGTATTTAATTAATAATTTGTATATATATATATGATATTTTACCCTATCTCACTATTCATCCAAAATTCATGAATTTTAGAAAAATCCAAATAATTAACCCAAACAATTTTTCAATGCGTAGAATCCAAAAATGAACTCCATTTTTGAAAATAATTTTCTAAATATTATTAATTTTAATATTTAAATAAAATCAAAATTTGTTCAAAAATAACAATGTTAATTCTATAACTCATTTTTTAACACCTAAAAAAATTAATCAATTTTTCATTGGCTTAAATCCTTAAAAAAATAAAATAATAATAATACAATTTACTATTCATTATGGTAATATTAATATTCATTAGGTTCATATTAATATTCACAAAAAATCAATTTGGTTCTATTAGACTCTACATAACTTACGAATTATAATTGTAGATAGCCGTTATTCGAAATTCAAAACATAAAAGTTGAAAAATTATGTTTAAATTATAGTTATAACTATCTAATTAAAACAAAGTTTCATGAATTTATATTCATTTTTAAAACATTAGGATGTTACATTATACCAACCTTATATAAATTTCATCCTTACAATTTTATTTACTTATTAAACAAGTTGGGGGTACCTTTCCAACAAAGAATTTTCAAAATCCCATGTTTCTTCTTCAACCATGTGGTTTCTCCACAAAACCTTTACCTAGTGGATTACCTTATTCCACAATACCTATTCCCTTCGACCAAGAATTTGAATTGGGTTCTCTTCATATGAAAGGTTCTGTTCTAGCATAATTTCTTCTGGGCTCAGCACATGAGATACATCAGGCACATACTCCCCAAACATCGAAACATGTAAAACATTGTGTGACAGAGACAAACTCATAGGAAAATCTACTTTGTAGGTGTCTGGTCCAACCTAATACAAAATTTTATAAGGCCCAATGAACTATGAATATATATTTACTTTGTTACAAAAATGCATAACACTCCTCCATGGTAAGATTCTAAGAAAAACATGATCACCTACCACAAAATAAAAGTCTTTCCTCCAGTTCACTGCGTGAATTTTATGTCTGATCTAAGCTTTCATCATGTGTTGTTGGATCATCATCAAATTCTCAGCCACTTCCTATACTATTTATAGTCCCATCAACTTTCTTTCCCCAACTTCATCCCAAAAATTTAGAGTTCGACACCGTTTCCCATACAATGCCTTAAAAGGTTCCATTTGTATACAGGAATGAAAACTATTATTATAAGAAAACTCAACTAAATATATTTTTATTTAGAATAAGTAGACTATTATTTTATAGTTTAGGTGATAGGGATTTGGTAAAGAATTTTTTAAGGAGGGTTCAAAAAAGGGTTTGGTTCACACAATATATTAGTGTGACGATTCAATGTCTAATTCAACATTTTAATTCTTTAGGTTACTTTTTGTACAAATACAAGTGGGAAATAAAAAAAATTATTTAATATACTTATAATCCCATAAGACATAATTGAAAGAAAAATAACAAAAAAATAGACCTGTTAAGATTAATAGTTATATATATATATCAATTTTGAAAAGATGATATAGAATAATAATAAAATATTTCAAAAAAAATTGAACAAATTAATCGAACCTAAGTCTTGTATGATATTCATAATTATCTCAACATTAAATGATGTTTTAAATAATTTTTTTATGATGATGTTTGATACCAATGAATTCAAGAGTTATATCACACTTTTTAAAATGGTTTCAAAAAATTTGATGTCTTATATCATTGTGCTTTTTCAATGAATGCAAAATAGGATGATAAGAAATTTTTGTAGAACATTTAATTTCCAAATTTATAGTGACATGTCTAAATTGAAATCCATATTCCAATAACATATGTTTCAACCAAATAATATTTTAAAAAAACTACTTATATTTATGTACTCAGATTCATTAGAAGTTAATGCAATAGAATTTTTTTTCTTACTACACCATATAACTAATAACTTTTACAAACAATGAAATTTTGTAGAGTAACTATTTTTATCTAATTTAAATACACAAAAATAAACATATTAATATCTAGCTAATTAAAATTAATGTCCATTTTGGTAGAAAATATGAAATTTGTAGTGTTCTTGATGTATTTAAAAATCCTTTTAACAATATTTAAAGGTTATTCATTATGGTTTTCCCAAGAACATTAAAAAATGAACACATTGAACATAATATCAGGTTATCTAGAAGTAAAGTATAATAACCTTACAATCATACCATTATAAGTAATTTAATCTTTTCACTTTCTAATTTCATCAAGATATATCTTACAACTTGTACTAATTATTGTATCACTACTTTGGTGATATGAAATACAATCCATTTAAAAATATCTTGTTTTTATTTTCATTAATTTAAAGCAATACCTTTTTTTTGAAAAATTCGAAATCCATTAATGAATTTTAACTCAACTATTAAACCCATTTAAAGTTAACTTTGATTTATTTTGGAAAAATGATTACATAAGGTGTTTTTGGATGATAAAAAATAATATCATCAAAATATATTTGAATAGAAAAAACATCCATTGATAATATTTTTATAAACAAATAAGGGTAAAAAATACATTTTCTAAAACCATTCGAAATAAGAAAAGTGTTGAGATTATCCTACCTGGCTCTTCAATCTTTATCTAAACCATATAAATATATTTTTTCATTTTAGAAAAATGATTTTGAAAATATTTTTTTTTAAATCTTGGAGATTTATCAAAAAATGCCTCCTCAATAATATATCCCTTTAAGAATGCATGGTGGAAACCCATTAACTATTGTTTGAAATCAGGATGTGCAATGTATAAATGAAATATTTTTATGGACTAAAGTTTGGAAACTATTTCAATGTTATCATTAAATTCAATACATTATTCTTGAATATTTCCTTGGGGAACCAATATAGATATGTTTCTAATGACTTTTGTTAGACTCATCAGTATTGTTTCTATACACCCACATAGTGGTCATAATTTAGTGGTATTTTATTTTATCCACTAATTCCCAAAAAAATACATTAAAAATTGTACAATTATTCTTGAATTAATATTAAAAAATATTAATCATTTACTTATTAATTTATGTTCTTATGATAATGTTTTAACAAAAAACTTGATGTTCATCCTTGTTTCTTAGTGAGACCCTATTTTGTGTTCCTCTATCCAGATCTCCAACTATTGTATATAAAGGGTTTTATTTAGGGGTTATATTATTTATGGGAATAACAATACTAGGTAAGTAATATTGTTTTTTTAGGTTCAATCTGAGATTGATGATCTCTATATGGTTATTTGCTAGGAAAATCAGAAGAGAGTTCTGAAGATTTGGACGTATTTTTGATATTCAAATTTCACGTATCATCCTTAAAATTTTATCACGTAAGTTTGGGATCCTAGGGGTTTATATCATCAAAAGTGATATGAAAAATATCTTCCACAACATTATATTTCTTAATTAAGACCTTATATGGTGTATTAGTGGTTGAATAACCAAGGGAAATGTTTTCACAGCATTTTTATGCAAATTGTTTGAGAATCTCTTTTGTTCCACAATCTCTTTTGAATAGCTTCGTCCCCTAAAGATACAAGAGTGTAATATTCACTGAGCATTATTCTTGTGATTTTTTGAATATTCTTATTTCTTATTTCCATAACTTAATGTTTTTTAGGTTTTTAATGTGTAGTGAAATTATAACTATTTTCCATGTTTAGAGTAAATAGATACAAATTCATTATTATCAAACTCTTTTCCATGATCACATCTTGAGGTATTTATTGTTAGTTCACTATGGTTTTTTTATATTAATCATACATAGAGAAATATGAAATATATTTACTATTAGGGGAAAGGAAAATACCGATGTATATCATGAATAATAATCAACTATAACATAAGAATAATGTTTACCTATTAAACTAGAAACTCTTGATGGTCCAAATAAATCCTGATAAACTGATTTTAGTGGTAGAGAGGTACATACCTCATTATTTTTTTAGAATGAAATTTTTTGTTTCTCTCCATTTTGTCAGGGATTACACACTTCGTGTTTAGGAAACTATATCTTAGGTTGACCTTTTAGAAATCCTTTATCAATTATATTTATATGTCAGTATATATATATATATATATATAAATGTCCTAGTATCCTTTTTCATATTCACAATTCTCTATGAAAATCATTAAAACAAGATTGTTTTTGAAAAAATCAATAATCTAAATGAAAAATATATAAATTACCATATTTAAAAGTATTAAATATAAAATCTCTATTATAATAAAAAATTTATAATCATTGTTCTCTAGTATCACATTAAGTCCATCATTAAATAATTGAGAAAAACTAATTATATTTTATTTCAATCCATCAATAAATAAAACATTATAAATAAGTAAAAATTCAAAGTAATCAATTTTTTCCATGTCTAATAACTTTTCCTCTTGAATTTTTAACCAAAATGGAAATCCCATCATTCAAATTTTTATGGGTTTTAAATCTTAAATATCTCAAGCCATATGTCTATAACATCCACTATCAATATACCAAAAATTATTTCTAGAACCCATTAATATTTTGTTTGGAATCAATTAAATACATACTGATTTTTTAATGAAATTTCTTTGAATGTTTAAATTTTATATAAAAAAATTTGGAATACAATTTTTTATTACAATATTATTAGAAATAGATTTAACTAATTTAGATTGAAAATAATTTTTAGGCCCAAGATTCATATTATTATTTCCAAAACATATAGTTTTCTTAGAAACTAAATCTTTATTTTTGGATCAAAAAATAAAATATTTTTTGTATAGTTTATTTTTATTTACAAGTTGATAATCAAAACGACCTAATGGTTTAGGTACATACTGCCATCTTAGAATTTTGATTATGTTTTTTATTCTTCTATAAAAAAATTTGTTAAAACTTTTTTACTTTTCCTTTATTATATTAAAATAATCATTCTACTATAATAGATTACAATTATTTTCTTTTTTCAATGATAAGATAATATTTTTATACCTTACTTAACACATGGAGTTTTTTTGGAGTTTCATATTTTTTGTTTTAACTCATTCAATATATCATCCAGAATACTATATCATTCTTATAATTCTTTATCATAATTTTCATAAAAATTATAAATTTGAGAAGAAATAGATGGTACCTTAGAGGAAATAACCATAAAACCATGATTAGAGCTTTTATTCATATCTTCTTGGATTTAATTTTGTTCACTAGAGCTATCCTAAAATTCACATCAAGTATCATTCATGGTTATTTTTAGACTTTAATCCTTATATTTATATTTTATATTTTATTTTAGTTTCAGAAAATCTTCAATTATTTTCCCTTTTCCTTTTAATTTGTAACAAGTGTTATCATTAGTGGACCCATCCGTTTTCCAACATCTCATTCAATTACCTATTTTCCTTGTTTTTCTTCATAATTATACATTATAAAAAATTATTACTTTTTTAGAACTTGATATGTTTTTGGTATATATGAACCCATTATTCATCACTTTTGATATCACATTTACTTCCACTTAAATTTTGATCTCTAACAGTTTATTTTTATTTTAAATTTTATGAAATAAATGGAACATATTATTATTTTGGTTAATCCCCCTAATTATTTACCATAATGTATTATTAATACATCATTAGCTTACAAATTAATTTCTTGATTGGTAACATGATTATCCCTCATGAAAATTGTATAGAAAATACAATACCTATCCATATATTGGGTAGACATATCAGGATCCTCATTACTTGAGCATTTTCATCTATTGTGTATCAAATAGTAATAATATAGTTTATTATCTCATTTAACTGAAGATACAAGTAAGATATTGAATAAATTGTTTTCATTCTAAAAGTATGATATTTAAAAATATATGTATTCAGAAAAACATTAACAGTAGAATTTCAATTTAGGGAATTGATTATTTATCCCAAATAAGGTAATCGTTATCATAAGAAGATATTATATTAAACTAATCTTCTCTTAAAGTACAAAATAAATAATTTATATATTTATAAATTAAATCATAACCATCATTAGTTAGAGAATACCATTTCATTATGTCATTATTAGTTTTCTCATATTTATGTAAATTTGATTCAGAAATATCAGAACCCATATTATCAAGATAGATTTTTAATTTTTATTTTTGAATGAGCATAATATTTTCAAATAAAAAAAGGAGTTATGTTTGTTTCTTAATCATCAAACATTGCATCCATAATTTTATATTATATAACTGTAATTATAAATATCTTAATAAATTATCATGATCATAATAAATAATTAGAAAATAGAAATTAATTCCTATTATACCAAATACTATTTATAGTGGACATCTCAAGTTGGGGTGACTTGAGATTTAAATTTAATTTTTTATTAATACCAATTTAAAACCTAAATCCCCAAATTTGTAAAATAATGACAAGTTAATTAAAATATTATGATTATATAATTTTAATTTTAAAAAAATTTCATATATATTCAATAACAATTAATTTAAACAAATTTATAAATATTTTAATTTGAATAAAAATTACTAGAAAGTTAACTATAAATTTAATGTTTTTTATATATATTATAATACTAAAATAATATATATTTAAAATAAAAGTAAAATAAAACATGAAAAATACACAATGTAAAAAAAATATGTTTAGTCTCATGTTGATACATGGAATTCTCTAATTGAAAACAGTGCACTGCCAAACATTTTCTCATAAATCAACTAATCTAAAAATGATATTAGGTTCTATAAAAAACTAAACATAAGGATTCCTTGGCTATATAGATCCACTTTTATGGTTCTGCATGGGAGAATAAAATATCAACAACTATTTATAGGCGGTCCCTGCTACAAGGACTCTTTTACAAATTTTTTGGGGAAAATAGATGTAAAAGAATAAGAGAGAGTATCTCATGCTTTCTAATATAGTATATTATCTTATTCAAAATGATATATAGTGTTGGGAAATTACATATTACAAGTAAATGAATGAAAAAATTACTATTAAAATTGAAATAATTTGTGTGTATCATATTATGTAGTTTAATTATTCTTCTTCATATTCATATCATCTTTTGTCATATTTTGATTTTTAATCAATTAATGAAGTAGATATCATGTTATTTTATAGATCATTGATATTAATCTAAGAACAATGTCATATATGTTCAAAAAAGATCAAAATTTTTACCTCTTCATTCATAAGCAATTATGAATACTATGTATCATAACCATATATTATCTCAATATTTGGTCTTCCTTGTAAAAATAATCTTCCTAAAAATAAACATTGAAAGATCATCAATTAATATCTTCATTATTTGGAAGTAAATATAATTCCAAAAAATTATCTGAAAGGAATTTAATTATACAAAGAAAAGTAGTTGAATTAATATATTTAATAATATAGTAATTACTTTAGGAAGAGATAATATATGGTTTTCCGCATCTTTATCCATAGTTTCTTCAATAATTTACAAGAACAATGGTTGGATTCATTGGTTAGTTTTATAGTCGATCACTTTTACCTATGTTAAATAATTTAATCTTATAATCAATCAACATATATACATATGGTCAACTCAATAAATTTTGAAATTGAGACTACTAACCATAATCACTATATATGGCCATGATGATCAATATTTACTTTGTTAAAAGTCCGAATTTCAAAAATGTTTTGTTACATTTAGGTGAGTGGTATCATTGTTTCTCATGAAGTTGATCCCCCTATCATTATAATAGATCCAAAAGTTTTATATTTGATACATATAGTCTATCTTTTAGATGTGTGGTTGATCCACAAGTCATGCATTTGAATAATTCAGGTGAATCAAAAATTGATTGAAGTAGTCTCTTTATATATAATGTGTGCTAACTCGGGTTGTATTGGGGTTTATTACAACATCTATATATTCCCCAAGATAAATTTGGTGTTCATGTAGTCGATTCGAAACTTATAAAAATTCCCATTACTTTCCAATTTTTTTATCATTCATAAAACATAAATGTTTTTATATATAACATAAACATTATATTTATTGTTAAAATTAGTAATTATTAGAAAACTCAAATAGAATTAATTCACCTTCCTCATAGAGGACACAAAAAATGGGGATTAATATAATTAAATAAATTTCCTACCTTGAATATGGATCCATCACTAATAAATAGAAAATATGTGTCATTATCATTTGGATTATCCATGAAATCTATTGACGATGATAACCTCTTCAGTGTAGATCATCGATCCATGATACCATTGTTGTTTTCAAAAAATACCTCCACAATCCTCTCCTCCATTGTCCAGGGTTATTCAAATAAACCTTTTATTTTTCCATATCCAAGAATATGTGGAGGATATTTATTTTAGAGTCATTTAATATAAAATATATTATTTTACTACTTCATTTTTATTACTACTATACCTATAAATGATTTAAAACATAACTATTGATGTATATAATAATTATATAACATCTATAGTGAAACCTATATTACACATTTAATTAGGGTCTCACTTTTAATATAAAATAGGCCATTCATTTGATATTTCATGAATTCAGAAAAATTATGCATGAGTGTTAAATTATATTATATTTTATTTTATATCTCACTATTGAAATTCTACAATCTCTGGATTGGATGTTGAATCCCCACCTAAATCTAAAAATATTATCAAAAATATTCCAAATTGTTACATGGAAAAAATAAAGCCTTGAATATGATAGATTCCGTTGATGATTGGGTTATTAGTTTAAATAATACTAAATCCCTTTACATCTAATCAAATGGATAGTAGTGGTTTCCCATATTTCCATTCATTCAAGATCCTTATGACCCCTTTCTCATAACATGAATCAAAATTTTATTCCCATTAAGTCAATAACTTTTTTTCCACAAAAATCACTTGGGGGAAATATTATCCTCACATTATTCATCTTTGACACATTTCTATTTTTCATGGTTCTCAGTTGAAATATTATTTTCATGGTTTCCCTTATTGATACAAAACCTAGAAAATTCATTTTTTAACTTGATGTAACATGATACTATGTCATCGTAAACTAATTTTTTTAGAGAAACTAGTTCCTTTTAGATAATCATTATAATCCAATAAAAGAAACTATCAATCACGCTCTCTGAATTTTTTATATAGTCTGTAGCATGACAAACTAATCTTATAAAGTTATCCCCACACTCATCAACACATTATTCTTCCTTATTATTTATATTGGGGAACATCCTCTCCATTTTAGATCATTTTTCTTGAAGAAAATTATGTCTCTAAGAATATCAAATTAAACGTTCTCAATTTGACTATTTCTATTACAACAATATCTTTAGTTTTATGGATCAATAATCACCATTGATCGATAAATCCTTTTCGACAATACAATTCCATCATAAAATTTTCCCTTTCATTAATTATCATGGATAAAAATCTATTTTTGATAAAATTATTCCATTTTCAATCTACAAATGGTTTATTAGTTCCATTAAAATATAGAGTCTTTTTATCAAAAGATAAATCCAACATAGATGAATTATTTTGTTGAGAAATATGATTATCCATTCATTAATTATTATCCATTATAACCTAAGTTAGATACCATAATATTTACATGATTTACATAGTTGTAAAACTTGATATAGTTGGTTTTTAGTTGTCGAATCCCTATATAGACAATGAGAATTGATTCCTTTCCTTATGCTAAGTTCTATCTCTAAAAATGGGACACACTTAGTTATCATGGAATAATCATGAATATTGAGCCAAAAAATACCTATAATGGTAGAAAATATCAAATAAAATAAGGGATTATCAGTATTTTCATATTATTTATTCTCATTTAAAATTTTTCTGCAAGGTGCTTACTAAAAATTCTTTGATTACAGTGTAATTAATCCAAATCCATAAACCTAGATCTTGTTTTTTTCATTATTATATTATAAAAATTTACTTGGGATCTCACTATGAAAGATAAATCCATTTAATTAATAAGTTACCTTGAAATGATTCCATATATAGAAACAGTATATGGATGAAAAATTATTAATTTAATTGGAATGATTATCAATTGATTCATGATATTTAAAATATGGAAATGATGGATAATAATAATTTCCAATGAATAATAATGCTTGATAGAGAACATGATCATAATAAAGTGATTTATTTCCACAAAAGGTGTAATCCATTATTATTATAAGATGAAACAATACCATAGATTCTTTATAAATAAGAGTTTTCTTGTAAAATTGACTTTAATAAATAATTGTATTATAGGAATGTAATTTTAATCAGAAAACTGACATGTAAGATACATTTTTAGATGAAAAACCCAAAACAAGGGTTTTAACTGAAATCTCCTTATATATAACATACTCATTGATTCATGATTCAACAAGTGAGTAATGTAAAATAAAAATGTATAGCCCAACATAAATTGAGGAGATAAAAAGAGATATATTTTAAAATATTCAGATAATATAATTTCCTAAAAGAAGTATGAACTTTAGGAGTCTTGAAATCAAATGAAATCGTAACTGAGAACCCTTACCTTGAGTCTATCTTAATTTGTACATTATTTTTACACATTAATAATTAATTTAAATATATTTTATGCTTTTATAAAGAAAATTTCATTTTTTATACCTTTTTTCCATTTATAATAATTTCAAATCCATTCATTTAATAGTTCTTTCTTACATCAACCACATTAAGGTTGTTCTACCATTGTTTTTAAAATTAAATTGGTATTTTTAATTGTCATAAATGAGTTATTAAATAGTTCAATAATATCCAGAATGTTAATAATTCCAGTAATATAATTTTTATTCATTATATAAAATTTTAGAATCATCTATGAACAATTGTAATAGTAGAATTAATCACATCATTTTGTGGTAGTGGTAGTCCTTGCATACGCTTGGGTGACATTATCATTTTCTAATTGAAGGATAAGGAAGAAGGTAGATGATATATTATATTTCAAAAATAATATTCATTTCATAAAGAAAATATTTATTTCATTACTTCCACCATCCTAATCATCTAATAAATTCAGTGATAAAAAATGAATTACACCACTACATGGAGATGGTAGGTTGTACATATGCATGCGACATGTTTTTATTTTGTAATGTATATATTGGTGGTAAAATTGGTTTTACAATATTGATAATAAAGTCTGAATATATTGGTGAAAATCTATTAAATAATTATTATATTTACAATAATTTATTGTAAGTAGAATGAAAAATAAACATTGAAAGAGTTGGCTAAGATGATTACCTCTTCTTTTAGAGCCCTCTTTTGTCTTAAACATTAATCAATTTAAGGATGGGATCATAAAAATTCCATGAAATAATGAATGAATTGAAGTAATGTGTTATTTTTTAAGTAGGTATTTTCCTAGAGAAAGGGATCATTGTTTGTGAATAAGGGGAGAAATAGGTTCCCTTTTATAAGTATTTGTATGAGAACACAAATAATTACTTAAAATATGATAATAATAAAAATAAATATTCATTTTCATGTGGCTAGAAACTATCATATATTATATGATGCTTATGTTATATTATAAATCTGAAAAAAGGTTTTTATAATATATTTCCTGTTATCATAAATACTTATCTCTTTATTATTAACCCATTCAAAAAAATTTACACTTAACAACTTGATAAATATATACCAGGGTTAATATTCCTTGAATAATTTTTTTTCACTTTATTCCATAATATTAATAATTTTTATTCCAAATTTGGAATCCATATTAAATGACTAAACTCTTATAATTTGAATATACTACTGTTAGTAAAATATCATAAAACAAAACAAAAAATCATTTTAGGAACATTATTGTTTAAAAAATAAAAATAATTTTAAAATAAAATCAAGTATAATGATGAATCCAGTGGGTATAATTGAATTAATTTACATAAAATGAGATATATTTTTATATAAAACCAAAAAAATATAAATTAACTTTTTAAATACACTATCAAAATAATAAAACTAAAAATAATTTTTATTTGAACAAAAACATTACTTAGATTTTTAGAAATATAAGAATATATTTCTTTATCCAGTTTTACATTTTTATATGATTTATTCAACATATTTCATATATTTTTTTAGAAAATAAATTTTTATAAACACTAAATTTATTTTTATATCATTATAATGTCATAAATTTGGAAGATTTTAAAAATATATATTTTCAATATTCAAAAAATGAACTATTTCATAAAAATATCAAAAAATAAACATAAGATATTTTTTAAATTTTTAAATAAGAAATAAAATTAATTTTTTCAATTAAATAAAAAAAATTAATTTATTTTTAAATCACATTATTTAATAAATATATGTGAATTATCATATAGTTTCTATAGAAGAAAAATAATCATTAATATAACCAAACCGTGGGTGTTATATTCCAAGTCAAAAATTCTATACTATAACCAATTCATAAACATAATTGGGAGTAACATGGTATCATATTGAAACTACTTGTGAATAACATTACAATACATCATCAAACTATTCTAACAATTTATTTCTTCCAAAAGGGCTTCTAAGAAAATTCACTTCGTTGTTGTGACACCCTGAGACATTATAGTTTTTCAAATCTAAATAAATTTAATTTTTTTTCTTTCTTTACTTTTTCGCAACACCAGGCTATCCATACACTACACAAAATAATGAGTTGTCTTGTGTTACTTAAAAGACCCATTTTTACCAAACAAAAATATATTAATAAAATTTAATTAGCAGTTACGAATATTATTAATCACAATTTTAAATTTATTTATTCCATATAACTTTAAAATTCATCTTATGTATTTTATAGATATGATGTAGGAACAAATTCATTTTTTATATAAAAAACCATTTTTAAAAAAATTTAGTTATGCCACCTTTTGATGGCACACCTATTTTAAATGATGTTTTTTACACTTTAATATTTTATATTTTATAAAATAAAATTTTGTATGTGAGTTATGAAAATAAAATTTTGAGGAATTTTGGTTATTTTTGTGATAAGTTTTAAATTTGGATAAATCGTAAAAATATAATAAATTTTATTTAAAATTTTTTTTATCTAAATAATATATATGGATAAATTATATTATTGAATGGTTTTAAATTATAAATATAATATATTTATATCATTTAAAATAATTTGGTCATTTTCATTTATTTTACCATGAATTTTTATGTAAAAACATTTCATTTTTTCGCAATGTTTTATATTTTAAAACCTCGTTTTTCATTTTGAAAATGGGATTAATTTTTAAATTAATTACTGATTTTTTTAATTTTTAAAAATGGATTCCATATTTTAAATCAGTGGGTCCAAATTATTTAAATGGGGTCATTTTTTGGGTATTACGAATATTAACATAAGTTATTATTTTGATTACCATGTTTAAAGGGAAATCAGGTAATTAACGGTAAAAATAATTTTTTAAAATTAACTTCACACTTGTAAAAATACTATTGGAAGACTAAATTCTACCCTTATCATCTATGTTTTGAAATTTAATCACTCAATGTCAACTTTTTCATGAATATGACTTGAATAGAATAAACATCAATGAATGTGACAAAATGTCACTCCCTCATTTTATATAAGTATATTAATTTTAACATATTCATAAACAGAAGATAACAATGATTATAATTAGTATTTAGAAAGATAAAATAATTTTCTATATCATAAGGATTCATATATAATTCTTATAGATTAAACAATGACCATTAATGATGACACAATAGTGACCAAGAAATTATTTTATTAACAAAATATAAAATAAAATATTTTAAAATAATAAAATAAATTTAATTTGACATAATTGAGTAATACAAGAATTTTATAGTTTAATATTACATTTTATGGGTATTTTAATTTAATTGTTTTGACATTAGATTTTTTATGTATTTTTTATTTCAATGTTATCAATAATGTCGAAATTGACAGTTATGATATTTTATGAAAATATTATTTCATTAAAATATTTAAAAAACACAAAAACATTAACTAAAGACAAAGGGAATATATATGGTCTAAAATATAATTTATTGTACATTTATAGTATAATTGAACTTTATAAATTAAAATTAATTCCTTTTAATAAGGAAATTTTTTTTTTCTATAGTTACAATTAAAATTGATAAATTAAGTGTTAATCAAAATGATAATAATTAAAATAACACAAAAACATATCTAAAATATAGTTTTCGTAATATTATGACCTTATATCAACTTATATTCAAATACATGTCCTTTTTAGGTGTTTTAATATATAATTAATTATTTATAATATAATCCTTTGAGAAATCCCAAACGTACCCATTGCCTTCATTATGAAAGGACACCTCCTCCCTCATTTTCTCACACCACATTAAGACATCTATCTCAACCAAAACATTCACAAATATTCTCCAAACTTCCCTACCCTCCTCCAATATTACTATATTAGTGGATAAATCCTCACAAGAATGAATTTTGGTTTAAACCAAAGGAAGTTACTCGCTTAAGAGGTAACACCTTCTCTCATTGTTTTTAGTTTCATTTCCATTCTACACTCCCTATAATATTATTATTCTATAATTACATAACAAAACTAGTATACTCAATATAATATTATTTTTTTATGATATGGTTTCTATTTACACTTACACAAACCTCTATTTAATGGGTAACAAACATACTATTTCTGTGTATGACAAATTACTGCCTCCCGAAATGATGATTGTTCAATTTTCCCCTACCACCTATCATAGTGGCCATTATGATGGAAAATATGTTTATATATCATATATATGTTATTTAAAATTTTATTATTCTTTTCAAATTTTTATTTAAAAAATAATTCTATGCTTTCCAAGTTGGGTAAATACGATAATTTTGTTTGAGGAAGTGTGGACTACCACCCCGTAAAATCGATATGACTCGTTCACTCTATACGTGAAATGTATAATGTATGGTTTTATTAAACCTATGAGACATATATGAAATTAATATAATACTATAATTATAATATACACTTATATTATTTCATTCTTATATGAGAAAGAAATGAAAGTAGCGTTTATGTGTACATAGGGCCTACCGTCTTCATAAACGGTGCATTTCATTTCATATATCCATGTATTGTGGATTATTTTAAATAATTATATACTGGATATATTTATATATATATAATATTCAAATCATGTTTTTCATTCTTTAGATAATGAAACCATGATCTAATTAATGGAAATAACAAATAATATTTCAAAACATACTCAAGAAACCAAGAAATTAACATCAGAAATAGTGAAAATAATGAAATATTACTAACAAATGAGAGATAAGATATTATAAGAGGATCATATATGATATCATAATTATAGATATGGTTCTAATATAATTTAATAACATTATTTAACCATTTTATAGGAGTTTAACTCAACTAATAATAATTTACAATACAAGGTAAGGCTTAATTTCACAATCTCATTTTTATACGAGATTGATTATACATAAGTATATAATGGCTCTTATTAATCATCCATGTCCGTGTTTCGTAAAACTAAGTTTTAAAATAATTTCTCACTACAATTGTTTAAAGTGTTTTATAAAAATTATTAAGTTTTTTTAAAATGTTTTGAAATGAATCTTTCTATCATTTTCCAAACACAGTAATTTGTGACCTTTTCGACAAATTAAGGAATGTATGTTTTTATCTTATATGGAGTTAACGACTTTTTCTACTAGTTTTCCACCTTATTATTTTTATGTTTCCCTTACAAGATAAAAAAATATTTTCAAACTAAATGTTTTCTTTTATAAATGTTTGGTATTTTAAATAATTTAAAGTAAAAAGGGATATCTCTCTCAAATAGTATTAATGATTTAATTTGTTTAATTTCATCTATGTAAATATACTTTTCGGGATTTTATAATTAATTTAATTTGATTTATTAAAATAAAATAATCCATATTTTATTGAAGGGTTTAAGATATTTTTTTACTGTGGATGGGATATTTTAATTCCATTAATGGATTATAGCTAAAATATATATATATAGAATGCCAGTTTTAATACAAATGCTTAAGTTATGTTTCAGCCTTTTCATATGATGAATGTATTGGAATTAGTAAGTGAAGGGAAAGGCTTTGTATAGCCACTTGATTCATCGGTAGGTCTCATGAGAAAAAATAGATATGGACTTGGATGAGGCCTTGATCATTTATTTTTAGTTATGAATATGCATGCGGTCTTAAAAATTTATTTTCAGATGTCTTGGCTGAGGCCTTGATGGTATGTTTCAGATGTGTGACATTATGCATTCATTTATTATGATATTAGTTATTTATATATCATGTGATTATTTGACTAGTAGAATATACAGGTGAATGTATAAATGGAATTATTTTATTTATACTTTCCATATTATGCTTAAAATTATTTTTAAAAGGCTTGTGTTTCAGTTTTATACCATGTGTTAAAGGTTTATGCTTGTTTATGAAAGCTTTTTCTATATTTGTTAACCATAAAGAGCATCTGAGACCACCCCTTTATTATGTTTTATTTTACAAGTATTCTAAGAAGTGTATTATGGTTGACATTCAGGGTTAATCTAAGAGAATAATGGCATTCTAAAAGGCTAATCAATGTTGTATTTTATGCTTTGAATTGTAATGTAAATTTCACATATGTAATATATTTTCCAAAAATTATAAATTGATTGGTGCTTTAGGATTTGATTCCATGTAATCATGAAAATTTATTAAACTCATGCACTGACTCAGGGTAACTAAATTCAGGGAATTACAATTGTTATCAGAGGATGTTTAGTAAAAACCTTTAAAATTAGATTTAGAAGGCACAGATTAGGGATCATAACCCTAAGAGAATATTTCAGAATAAGTGTAGAAGAACATCCTAGAATTTTGGATAAATAGAAATTTTATTTATTTTTCAAAAAATATATATCTCTATAGACACTACAAGTCGATGTGGTTCTGGAACATATGTACCTTGGAATAAAAACTCTGACAAGTTATTCGAAGCCTGACTCGAGTTAACCTGGTACACGATAATAGGACTTACTGCACACCTAGTTTGACAATCTCAGGGGATATTCTTTGAATCATTAGGATTTTCCTTAAAAACCATTATGAATTATTTATGAGTAAATATGTCCCCAAAGAAACCATTTTTATGATTATTGATTAGATATGAAAAATGTTTCCAATTTATGTTATGTATTTTAGTAGTTCGGAATTATGAAATATGATTCAAAACCTAATGTATTGTATTCCACTCTATATAAATGGTTCCTAGTAGAAGGTATGGAAGGTGTATCAATGGACGTAATCAATTTAGGGATTTCCATCCTATAAAAGTTAATTATATTGAAGATAGAGATATAACTAGTGCAACAACTTATAACCGTACTGGGATAGCTTACTAGGGTTATAAATAACAACCTTATTCATATAGAGAGACCTGATCAACAACACATAGGATCAATGTTATACCAATTAGTGAGACAAAATCCTCCAACATAAAATGGAACTAAAATCCATTTGTAGCTGACCAATGGATAAGTTCCTTAGAGAAAATATTTCATGCTTCGGGAAGTAATGAAATAGAAAAAGTTGTCATGGTAGTTTATCATCTCTCAAGATATTCAGATCAATGGTGTTCATTAATTAAAAACATTAAGGAAGGTGAATAAATATACAATATGTAATGTAGAGAGCTTAATAAACATTTCCTAGAAAAATACTTTCCTCATGAACAACAAGCCGATATGGACATATAGTTTTCGAGTCTTAGGCTGAAGGAGGATGCGAATGTTTCAAATTATAAAGATAACATCACAAGGTTAGTAAGGAAATGTGAAGACTATATACATAGACCAATAAGTAATTTTGATTGTATCTTTGATGGGTTAAATCCATTTCATTGAAGGGAATTGGTCTCCCAAACCATTCCATAATATGATGATATAGTCTCATGTGCTATCAAGATAGGGAAATAATTTTCTAAGTCTTATGACATAAAGGGAAAGAAAGTGAATAAGAGTATGTTAGAGCAAGAGATTAATAATGGGAATAAGGGAAATATAGACTTTACCGCATGTGACCATTTTTCAAGGAAACACCATGGGGCCTTCTTAAAATGAAAAAGAGTTCACTTCAAGTGTGGTGAGAAAGGAAATCATGCTCATGATTGTAAGGGAAATAAAGAAACTATATATGTGTAATGATATAATTTTAATGAAATGGGAAATTATGAAAATTATTATCCATAGTGTCATGTAAATATGGACCAGAAGAATAAAATGATTTAGGGTCAAGATTATTCTATTACTATAGTCAAAGTGGAATAATTAATGTAATAATGTTTTTGGATTCAATAATTATGTTATTATATTTTAGTTATAAAAATATTGTGATATATAAGGATTGTACTTCAGTACTTCTTCTTTAAGGATTTGGAATCATGAATTATTTCATTAATGATTTTGAGGTTATAAAGTTATTTGATAATAAGAGATACATTATAAATGATTTTAGAAATTTAGAGATCTTTTTTTACTTTTAATTTGGACAAGAGTATTTTGGAATAGTCTAAAGGTTGTAACAAAGTAAGTTAAACATTGGATATTATTTTTTTAGGTTAAACTATGATTTATTGGGCTAACCTTCTTGGTTTCAATAAACATTTATAGTGTTAACAAATTACTTAAGGGCCTTATGATTTATAAAAAGTGGATCAAGTGTAAATAAAATCATTTTGAACATTCATTTCCAGGTGTAGTGGATGAATTGAAAATAGTTCAAAGAACAACCAAAGGGTGAAATTATGCTTATGACATGGAAATCTATCAATTAAATCATTTCATAATAATTCTTCCTAATGAGAGGACCTTGAAACCGAAAATTATATTCTAGTTATTTTCCAATGAATCAAATTATCCCTTATATCATTTCATATTTCTAGCTTTGTGATTATTAACTTTCTCCTCATTGTGTTTCATATGACTCTCAATCAGAACATGATGGTGATATTTTTATTTCTTATACATATATTCCTACATGGAACCCTAGTATAAATTATCTCTAGAGACCTTTTTCCTTCCCTTTATTTATTTTAAAATGGAGGTCTCATTAATCCATTTTCCAATGGGGTATTTCTTCAATGATATTTTGAAAAGTCAAATCCCCAGTATTTAATCCCAAGTATAAGTTGTGAGGAAGCAATTTATTGATAGAGTGGAGAATGTAACACCTCAAGAATTTATGATTTTTTCATATCTAAATAAATTTTCTTTGTTCTCTTTCATCTTTTTATGCACCACCATTTTAAACTTACACTAGAAACAACAACGGGTTGGCTTACTTTACATGAAAAACCAAGTTTTATAGAAAAATAATATATTAATAAAATATAATTAGAAATCCTAAATAGCAATAACCACATTTTAAATTTCATATATTTCATGTAAATTTAACATTCATATTTTGTACTTTCTAGATATGGTTTAAAAACATACCCAATTTTTCTGACAAAAGATGTATTTTTCAAAAAATGCAGTTTTGCCACATTTTTATGTTTTAACCCATTTTAAATCAGGTTTTGACACTTTAATATATTATATTTAACAAAATAAAGATCTTATTTTGAATTGAGATATGAAAACTTATTTTGGATTATTTTTTTATACTTTTCTGATAAGTTCTAAATTTTGATGAATGGTGAAAATATACTAAATTTTAATTGAAAACAAATTTTTCCATCAAAAATATTTATGTGGATAAATTATATAATTGAATAGTTTTAATGTATAAAAAATAATTTTTTATAATTTAATATTATGTTGTAATTGGAATTAATGTTACTATGAATTTTGATGTAAAAACATTTCTTTCTTTTGTAATGTTTTAACTTTTAAAAACATGTTTTTTTTCTAACAACGGGATTAATATTTAAATTAATTTTTGTAACTTTTTTGTTTTGAATTTGGAAAAATTGATAGAATATTTTGAATCAATTGGTCAAAATTATGTAAATAAGTACATTGTATGTAAATACCCAGAAATTCCATGTAATTGTTTTTAATATATGTGAATTTTACGAGTCTGCGGAAATTGACGGTGCGTGATTCCGAGGCCCGGTGTACCCAGAATGAATTTCTGAACATTTTTTGGGTACATTCAGTGTGCTCAAAATTGAAATCTTAGGGCACTGATGAACCCACATCTCCAGTATTCTCTTAAGTAGACCTTCACCTCGACCACACAGGTTGTGGGTGAAAGTTAGATTTTGGGTTTTTCATGGAAGAATCAGATAAAATAAAAATGTTTAACATTTTAATTTTATTTGAAACATCTCATGTGGATGTTATAATGGTGGGGACCACCTAAACTAATGCCTCCCAGATGGGTTATGGTGGCAGGGACCACCCTTGACTAAACCCCCTAAATTTGAATTCAAAGGTGGGGACCACCTGACCCTTGAAACTCCCCCTTAAATGTGGGGAAGTCTCTTGAACTTCGCCCACAATAATTATGCCACACCCTCTGATTAATTATGACAATTAAATGATGCCAAATTAATGCTGCTAACACTTAAAATGTGAAATCATATTCAATGTTGGCACCTAATCCTTTGAGAGAGGATTTTTGGGTTGGAAAAGGAGATGAGAGAACTTGTGGAAGAACTTCTCCAACGAAGAACGCAAATGAAGAACTCGTCTCCTTCGATGATTGTTTCTATAAACTCCATATAAGCATCTCCAACGACAAACAAATAGACAATTGAGGAAACTCCATCTTCACTGACTTCATCTATTTCCTCTCCTCACTAACGTCATTGGAGGAGACTTGTTTCAGGATCAACAAACGCCAATCCATCTCAACCACAGAAAATCTTCAAACAAACCATCGAGGTAGGGGTTTAGTTTTATAGAGTTATATATTTCCATGTTCTTCCCTTCAAAAACAAAGAACATGGATCAACACTTTAATTAGCTGATCTGCAGATGTTTTCTTTTGTGGGTTTGGGAGTAATCAATGTGGGAGGTTGTAGGGTTTGATTTTCTTAATTCAAGATTTTTTTGATCCTCTTGCTACCACTCTAACGTAGAGGGTGCGGGCCAAAAAAACATGGACCAACCCCTCCGCCGTTCTTCTGTAATGGGGTGTTCATCGCGATGGAAAAAAGGAAGATTTGTGCCACGAGGACGAACGAATGCATCGGCCGGCATACCTCCAGCCACGATAAAGACGATGACCCCGCAGCTCCGCACCGCCCGCGGCCTCAGCGCCACAGGTGGCCTCCGCCGGCCGCGGCCTCCACCGTCCATGGCCACGACTGCCTCGCGGCCTCCGACTCCCGCCGCATACTCCAACCGCGGCCACCGCCGCCCCACGGTCTCCACCGATCGGGGCCCCCGCCGCCCCGCGGCCTCCGCCGTCGGTGGACTCCATCTTCCAGCGACCTCGTGCCACCCACGGCCTCACCGCCCAACGGCCTCGTGGCCTCACTATCCAGTAGCCCTCTGCATGACCCCATGACCTCACCGCCATGTGGCCTCTGTGACACCCACGACTCCCATAGCCTTCACGACCCCCACAGCGTCCGCACCACCCCCCTTTGCTCAGGTCGGGCCGCCAGGCCGGGTCACCCAGCATAGGCCAGACCATCAACACGGGACGGGCCACCCATAGTAGGCCGGGTTGGACACAACGGTTCAGTCTGGGTCAGCACAAACCTGGTCAGCCCAGGCCGGGTAGGGCCGGGTTGGTCCAACCAGGTCGCATCAGACTCGGACCAACTTGACCCATTTATGCTCTTTTGGCCATAACATTGGCACCAGGCGTTCCTTTGACGAACCGTCTATGGAACCGGAAACCCAGGAGCGAGACGGTCCCTTTGGTGTACACCACTTGATATTTGGATAATGTTGGGATACAGATAGGTTAGATCGAGCACAAATCCAATCAGGTCCTCGAGACTAAAAGGCTAATAACATACAAACCATGTGTCTGATTGACACACCGTCTATTGCATTGAGACCCCTAAGACGTGGCGGTACTTTGGGATACTTCTTCGTGGGACTTCGTGGTAGTTGAATTATCAACAATTTGATTGAGGTGCATACTATATCAGAGATGGGAAATCTTAGTGTGGGAACATAGTAGCTGGCTATAACCTGAAGAATGAAGAGAGATCCTTTGTGGGTCAGCACCTAGGGATACTATGTGGCTCAGCACCGAGCGATCGTATGTGGGTCAGCACCGAGCGATCCTGTGTGGGTCTGCACCTAGTGATTCTGTGTGGGTCATCACTGAGAAATCCTATGTGGGTCAGCATCAAGGGATCCAGTGTGGGTCAGCACTTAGGGATCCTTCGTGGATCTGCCTCTTTACAGAGTAAAATGATTTAGTAGTTACATCTAATCATCTTTACTATTGTACCTTAGTTATACCTAGTGTGAGCTGAGTTCGTACCTGTGTGACACTTCCCTTTGTGGTAATACCTTGGTGGTATTCTTCTGTGTGACGTACCTGTGCGGTACTTACCTTCATGGTATTCCTTACTTTTTGGAATAGTGGAGATTTGGACTTTTGGGTTGGACCCTATGTTTCCTCATGATTGAGATGGGTATACTTGGTAACTTAGGTATATGTATGGGCACATACCTAAGTAGGGTTTTTAGTTGATTTCATGCTTTGTGGTTTATCCTTTGTGGATTTTGTGAGACCTTGAAGGTCTCGGGGTCCCTACTGAGTATCAATATACTCACCCCTGCCTGGCCTATGCCTGAACCTTGTTGTGTTTGGTGTAGATGATGGACAGTGTTGATCGTGGCTGAGGGTACAAGGACTGGATGGTGCCCAAAGGTGGACCATAATGGGTGTTGGTACAAAGAGGAGATGGGAAAACATGGAGTGTTGAGGAGGAAACCTATACCTTTCCTTCCAGTATAAACCTAGGATGATGACCAAGTAGTTGTCTTTCTCTTTCTTCAGTTGTATTGTATTTCAGTTTTACTTGTACCTTTACTGTTGGGCTTGTATTCTGGCCCCTCTTACATTCATCACTCTTTTTGCGATACTGTTTACTTGTGTCCATATCTAGCTATGAGCTTCGTTGTGTGTGTTCATAGGATATAAAGGCAATGCCTTCTCAGTTTTAGGGAATACACCTTTCAGTGCTAGTCTCCAGCCCCTAGCCTATGGAAGTCGGGCTTGGGGTAGTCACGTAACGGGCCCCGGGGGACGGGTCATGTCAAATTGGTATCAGAGGATTCAGTTATAATGTAGAAAATTGGACTCTGATCTTTTTAACAGAAATAGTGTTAAGTGTAGTGAGTGTGGTTATCAGTTTAGGGAATCCAGTGTTGGTGGGGCAGCCGACCTATCCATACACCAAGACCCTGACTTATGATTTCTGACTCAGTGCACGAAAACACTGATTGAGTGTGTGCTTTGAATATTTTTCTTTGTGATCTCTTGAGTGAGCTCCCCAGGTATAACTTATTTACCATGGATCACCAGTTTAATTTCAGGATTCCTCCACATAGACAGCCAGCTATGGTTCCAGATATAGTACGCACTGATAGCCCAATGAGAGATGAGGCCTCGGTGCATGGCCCTCTTCCAGTGGAGGCACCAGGGGAGGCACCAGCGGAACCATTACCCATTGGACCACCGATGCCAACATCCCTAGAATCAGAGGGTGAACGCCTCTTGAGAGCGTTGCATGAGTTACAGCGCCATAGTACACCTAGGATCAGGGGAGACATGGACCCACAGGCGGCTGAGGATTGGCTGGAGGCCGTGGTGAGAGTCATCTAACTGGTGGGGACACCAGCCGATCTCATGGTGATACTTATCACCAGTTTTCTACATGCAGTAGTAGGTAGAAGGTGGAACATGTTGCTTCATATTCATGATGAGGTGACACATCTCTGGGCATACTTCAAGAGCCAATTTTGGGCAGAGTTTATTTCAGTGACTCTTTGTGCAGTACGCATACAAGAGCTTTTCATCTTTAGAAGGGCAGCATGACTGCAACTCTGTACTCAGAAAGGCTCACTTACCTCTCACTCTAATCCAATGATATGGGGCGAGACCTATTTTTCAAGGTCCATACCTTTGACCATGGACTCAGACGGGAGATCAGGGCTTCGATGATTTCTATTAGCATCCCGACATAGGTAGGGGTGTTAGAGAGAGCCCTATTAGTGGAGAGTTTCCTTGCTGAGCAGTCACAAGCAGTGAGACCCACCACCAGTCGTCACATAACAGATTCTTCTGCAGCTAGTGGCAGATAGATGTCGCATAGGTCCAGGAGGACCAGAACTACAGGTGGACAACCGCAGGATTTAGGGTTGGTTGTGTGGGGCACCCGAGGCAGAGCTAGTCATGGCCAGAACGGGTAGTGTTACGCATGCGGCAGGCAGGGTCACATGGCTCTTGACTATGTGACCCTCCATAGGGATGATCAGTAGATGGTCGAAGGACCTCATAGGCAGAGACAGAGGTTCTACTGAGGAGGTCTACAGGGAGCAGGTGGATGTGGTAGAGGAGTTGGCCATGCAGTTGGCGGTGGGCGATGATTCGAAATGTTACCGCCACCACCACCAAGCGGTCCACCCCAACCACAGGGAGGGGGGGATATGGTTGAGCTCAACTCCAGGCATCTAAGGCCTACAAACATGGCGCTCTGGAGGTTATACGAGGTTCGATCTGTGTCTACTCCATTTTAGCTGCAATACTTATAGACACACGTGCCTATCATTATTATTTTTACACTACCCTCGTTCGGAGATATGAGATTCTAACGGAGCCATTAGCTCAATCCTTATGGCTGGAGACTCCAAATGGAGAGGATTAGATGACTACGCATGGGTTTCAGTAGTGAGAGCTTACTCTATGATGCGAGAGCTTCGACTGGGATCTCCTAGAAGCCGTGTTGAGACCTTATGACGTCATCTTGGGTATGGACTGGTTGTCTATAGTCCTTGTTTAGATTGACTGTATTAGGCCCAAAGTGCGGTGTGTCCGCATGGATGGGACCAGGTTTAACTTCATCGGCGAGAAGGGAGCTTTTTCAGCACATGATGGACTTTCCGAGAGGAGTGCGCAGATGATAACTCATTAGTTGGCTAGCCTTACCCTCAGAGCGATTGATGTTGAGAGTCCGAGTTATCCTGTAGTGGTGGACCAGTATGCATATTTCTTCCCTGATGATGTTCCAGGTCTACCTCCTCATAGAGAGGTGGAATTTTACATTGACTTGTACCCCAGGGCGACACCGATATCTACACCAGCATATCAGATGGCTCCCACAGAGCTTTGTGAGCTACAGATACAGCTAGAGGACTTACAGGGGAAAGGGTTCATTCGGTCCAGTGTTTCTCCAAAGGCAGCCTCGATTTTGTTCGCCAAGAAGGCATATGGGTGCTTGATACTTTGTGTTGACTATCGACGCCCGAACTAGGTGATCATGAGGAGCAAGTACCCACTTTTTAGGGTTGCCGAACTCTTTGATCAGTTGAAGGGAGCACAATGGTTCACGATGATAAAACTCAGATCAAGCTATCAACATCTCTGAGTACGAGATGAGGATGTGCAGAAGACGCCTTTCAGATTTTGGCACGACCATTATGAGTTCTTGGTTATGCCATTCGGCGTGACCAATGCTCTAGAAGTGTTCATGAGACTCATGAACATGATATTTCAGCCATACCTTGATCGCTTTGTAGTATTCTTCATCGATGACATTATGATCTACACAAAAAATGAGGAGGATTGGGCTTATCATTTTTGGGTAGTACTTGACACACTCCGAGAGAACCGAATTTATGGTAAGCTCTCGAAGTGCCAGTTTTGGAACCGATAGGTTCACTTTCTGGGACATGTCATATCAGAGGTTGTAGTTGCAGTGTATCCAGTGAATATTGAGGCGGTATTTCTTGGAAGCCACCCAGGAGTGGAGAGGAGGTATGAAGTTTCCTGGGTTTGACCAGATAATACCAGAGATTTGTGCCAGATTTCTCCAGAGTTGTAGCACCACTATCATCATTGAAGAATAAGGGGGAAACCATCATGTTGTTAGAGAAATGCCAGTAGTGTTTTCAGGAGCTGAGGCAGAGGCTGACTATTTCCCCCTTCTTGAGGCTACTAAAGAAGGTCGTAGGGTATGTATTCTACTGCGACGCATCAAGGACCATGATAGGATGTGTCCTGATGAAGGAGCGAGAAGTTATCACATATGGTTCTCGACAGCTGAGACAAAATGAGAAGAACTATGCTACCGATGACTTGTAGTTATCAACAGTGGTCTTCACCTTGAATATGTGGCGACATTACTTGATGGGTGAGCATTTTATAGTCTGCTCGAATCACAAGAGTCTCTGGTATATCTACTCTCAGAAGGACATAAACCAGAGACAATGATGTTGTCTTGAGTTTCTCTAGGACTATGACTTTGAGATATTCTAAACTCTTGGCAAGGGGAATGTTGTAGCAAATGCACTCAGTCGGAGATCTGGTATACAACTTCAAGGTGAGGTGAAAGAGAAGCTAGGCTCTTTGCAGATATCCTTTGTGGATCTGGATTGAGCAGTTTTTTTCAGTCACTTATAGTCACTCCTCCACTTCTTCAGCGAGTTAGTGAAGTGTAGTGTGGGAACACTGACTACGAGGCTCGATGTGTTCAGATATCCACATCACATGCACCTGATGGACTTTCTAAAGGTGGGGAGCACTTCATCCTTTTAGGAGGACGTACCATAGTATGAGTGTCACTTCAGGAAGAAGTGTTGAGGGAGTTCCACACATCCCCTCTAGTGGTACATCCTAGAGTGGTGAAAATGTTCCAGGATCTCTGACGACAACACTGGTGTCCAGGAATGAAGAAAGTAGTTTCATAGTTTGTCCCTCAGTACCTCACTTATCAGAAAGTGAAGGCAGAGCATTAGGTACTAGCATGATTGGTTCAGCCTTTATAAGTCCGAGAGTGGAAGCGGGACAAGATATCCATGGACTTCATGACATGACTTCCACATACAACCAGTAGTCATGATTCTATCTGGGTGATCGTAGAAAGACTCACCAAGTCAGCCCACTTCCTACCGATCTGAGAGCAAGGTTTAGTAGAGAGATTGGGATGCCTCTAAGTGCATGATATTGTGCGGCTATAAGGAGAAACCTTGATGATTGTCTCCGATCATGATGCATGTTTTACTTACCAGCAATGGAAGGGGTTTCAAGAGGCTTTTGGGACACAAATTCATTTGCGCACTGCCTTCCATCCTCAGATGGATGGTCAGACTGAGTAGACCATTCAGAACCTCTAGGACATGCTGCGATCTTGCGTTCTCAACTTTAGACACAGCAAGGAGGATCGCTTGCCTTTGGTGGAGTTTTCATACAAAAATAGTTATCACTCCACCATTGGGATGGAACCTTTTGGGGCATTGTACGGGCAACCTTGAAGATCACCTTTGTGATGGACTGACATAGGGGAGTTAGTACTAGTCAGACCAGAGATGGTATGGGCTGTAACAGAGAAAGTGCAGATCATCCAGGAGTAGATGAAGACTACACAAAGTAGGTATAAGTCTTATGCCGATAGGAGACAGAGACCACTAGATTTCGAGGATGGAGATGACATATTTCTACGGGTCTCACCCCGACTAGGTTTATAGAGATTTCATCGAGGTGGTAAGTTATCTCAGAGGTTCATCAGACCATTCTAGGTCCTTAGCCGAGTTGGCGAGGTAGCTCACCGCTTTGCTCTTCTACCTCAGTTGCACCAGGTTCATGATTTCTTCCACGTATCCCATCTGAGGAAATGCATGCATGACCCTCCTCACGTCATCGACCATGGCGAGCTGGGCATTGACGATGGGTGACTTTTATGGAGGTTCTAGTAGAGATTGATGATCGATAGGAGCGGGTCCTTCATGGGCGGTCGATACCTCTAGTGCACGTTTTCTGGCAGCACAGGAACCTCCAGGAGAACATATGGGAGTTGGAGGCTCAGATACATTCTCTGTACCCCAAATTTTTCCCTTAGTTTTGTGGGTAGAATGTAAAGACCCGGAAATTCCATGTATTTATTTTAATATATTGGTATTTTATGAGTCTGTGAAAATTGTCGGTGCATGATTCCGAGGCCCAGTGTGCCCGGAATGAATTTCTAAACTTTTTTTCAGGTATATTCAGTAAATGTGCAAGAAAGTTTTTGTAACATTTGAACCAGTGCTTAGAATTGAAATTTGAGGGCATTGATGAACTCACTGCACCAATATTCTCTTAAGGATACCTTCATCTCTACCACAATAGGTTGAAGGTGAAAGTTTTATTTTGTTCTTTTTGTGGAAGAATAAAATAAAATAAAAATGTTTAATTTTTTTATTTTTGTTGAAACCTCCCATGTGGATGTTATAAAGGTGGGGAACACCTAAACTAAATCCTCAAACATGGGTTATAGTGGTGGGGCTCACCTGAGTCTAAACCCCCCAAATTTGAATTCAATGGCGGGGACCACTGGACCCTTGAACCTCCCACTTTAATGTGGGGAAGTCTCTTGATCTTCCCCCACATTAATTGTGCCACAACCTCTGATTAATTATGCCAGTTAAATGATTCCAACTTAATGGTTCCAACAATTAAAATGTTAAATCATATTTTATGTTGGCACCTCATCCTTTGAGAGAGGATTTTTGGGTTGGAAAAGGAGAGGGGACAACTTGTGGAAGAGCTTCTCCAATGAAGAATTCCAATGAATAACTCTTCTCCTATGATTAATCTTTCTCCAAACTCCATCGAAAGATCTCCAATGATGGACAAACTGATGATCAAGGAATGCTATATTCACTGAATTCATCTTTTCCTTTCCAAACCAATGTTGTTGGAGGAGACTTGTATCAGGATTGACAAACGCCAATCTGTCTCAACCACAGACAATCTTCAACCAAACCATCGAGGTAGGGATTTAGTTATGTAGGATTATATATTCCCAGGTTCTTCCCTTCTAAAACAAATAACGCGGATCAACAATATAATTAGTTGATCCGTGGATGTTTTCTTTTTCGGGTTTGGGAATAATCATTACGGGAGGTTTTAGGGTTTTATGTTCTTCATTCCAGATTTTGTTGAACCTCTTGCAACTGCTCTAATGTGGAGGGTTTGGGCCAAACAATCATGTACTGACCCCTCAATTGTTCTTCATGAATGCTGTGTTCTTCATGATTGAAAAAGGTAGCTTTGTGCCACGACGACGAATGGATGCGGTGTCCGACACAACGCCTTCCGTGACGAAGGTGACGGCCCCACAGCTCCGCGCCGCCCATGGCCTACGCACCACCCGCAGCTTCCGCAACCTACGGCCACCACCACCCCATAGACTCTGCCACCCGTGGCCACCGCCACCCCTCTGCCTCCTCTGCCCGCAACCACCACTGCTCTGCGGCCTCCGCCGTCCACAGTTGTCGCCGCCCTGCGGCCTCGTGCCTGTCGCGGCCTAGCTGTCCCACAGCCTCCATGGCCCCGCGACCCTCTGTTCCACCCCATAGCCTCGCCACCATGCATACCTTCATACCACCCCTAGACCACACCACCTCGCCGCCTCCGCGGCTCCCGTGGCTCCCGCAGCCTTGATAGCCACTGCGACCTCTAGGCCACCCCACGCCTTCGGGGCCCGGCCACCAAACGTTGGCCGGACAGACCAGTGTGGGCTAGACCGGACCCAGTGGGTAAGTTCGGGTTGACCCAAACAGGGTTGGCCCAGGCCAGGTCGCGCATGGTCGGTCTGACACGGTCAGAATGGACCCAGACCCACTTCGACCCATTTACACTATTTTGGCCATAACATTGGCACCATACATCCGTTTGACGAACCGTCTATGGCACCAGAAACCCTGGAGCAAGGCGGTCCCTTTGGTTTACCACACTTGATATTTGGATAATGTTGGGACATGGTCGGGTTCGATTGATCACGAATCCAACCGGGCCCTCGGGACTAAAAGGCTAATAACTTATAGACCGGGCGTCCGATTGATGCACCATCTGTTGCATTGAGACCCCTAAGATGCGACGGTCCATAGGGATACTTCTTAATGGGATTTCATGGTAGTTGGATTATCGACCAGTGGCTTGAAGTGTGGACTCTCTTGGAGATGAGCAAGCTTAGTGCGGGAACCCAGTAGCTGGCTGTGACGTGAAAAATGAAGAGCGATCCTGTGTGGGTCAGCACCTAACGATCCTATGTGGGTTAGCACTGAGCGATACTATGTGGGTCAGAATCGAGTGATCCTATTTAGGTCAGCACCTAGCAATCCTGTGTGGGTCAGAACTGAGAAATCCTGTGTGGGTCAGCACCGAGCGATCCTGTGTGGGTCAGCACTTAGGGATCTGTCATGGATATGCCTCTTAACAGAGTAAGATGATTCAGTAGTTATATCTAATCATATTTAATACTATACCTTAGTTATACCTAGTGTGATCTGAGTTCGTATATGTGTGGTACTTCACTTCTTGGTAATACCTTGGTTGTATTTTTCTTTGTGACATACCTGTGCGGTACTTACCTTCATGGTATTCCTTACTTTGTGGAATAATTGAGGTTTGGACTTTTGGGTTGGACCTTGTGTTTCTTCATGATTGAGATGGGTATATTTGATATCTTATGTATATGTATGGGCATATACCTAAGTTGGGATTTCAGTTGATTTCAGGGTTTGTGGTTTATCCTTGCAGATTTTGTGAGACCATGAAGGCCTCGGGGACCCCACTGAGTATCCTTATACTCACCCCTGCACGTGATATGCCCACACCTTGTTGTTTTTGTTGTAGACAACAGACAGTGCTGATCGAAGTTTAGGGTACCAGTACTGGACGGTGCTCGGAGGTAGACCATACTATGTGTCAGTACGCAGAGGAGACGTGCAGATGTGGAGTGATGAGGAGGCAACTTGTACCTACCCTTCAGGTAGGAACCTCATAGGATGACCCAGTAGCTGTCTTTCCCTTTCTTTAGTTGTATTGTATTTTAGTTGTACTTGTACCTTTATGGTTGAGCTTGTATTCCATCCCATCTTACTTTTAGAAATCTTTTTGCTATACAGTTTACTTGTGTTCGTATCTTTCTGTGAGTTTGGTTGCGTTTGCCTACAGGATATAAAGGCAATGCCTTCCCAGTTTTAGGGAATACACCTTTTGATTCTAGTCACCAGCCCCTAGCCTATAGAAGGAGAGCATGGGGTAGTCATGGAAAGGGCCCTGAGGGACAGGTCGTAACATTGTATTTTGGGCATTATGAATAGTAACTTTACAAATTTTTTTATTACCATGGTTAATGGTAAATAGGGTAATTAAAGGTAAAAATAATATTATAAAATTAGATTAACACTAGTAAAAATCCTATTGGATATCTAAATTAGACCTTTATCATCTATCATTCTAAATGGAATCACATAATGGCCACATTCCCATGAATATGACATGAAAAAAAATGAATGTGACAAAATGTCACAATCTCATTTTATATAAGTAGATTAATTTTAACATATAGATAACTAGAATATGACATCTATTATAAGTAGAATCTATATATCTAATATAATTTCATACATCAAATAAATTTATCCATAATTTCTAGAGATGAAAGAATTATCATTAATAATGAGAGAATAGTGATGAAAATATTATTTTATTAAAAAAATATCAAATAAATGATTTTAAAATATTAAAATATATTTAATTTGTAATAATTGAGGTGATCCACTAATTTTATAGTTTAATATGACATGTTATGGCTATTTTAAATTAATTTTTTTGAAGTTATATTTATAAATTTATTTTATTAATGTCAATGTTATCAATAGTTTCAAAATTGACACTTGGGATATTTTTTGAAAATAATATTTCATTAAATTATTTAAAAATAATTGAAATATTAATTAAGGTAAAGAGGGACGTATATGTTCTATAATATCATAAATTGTAAATTTATAGTCCAATTGACACTTGATAAGTAAAAATTTAATCCTCTTAGTAATGAAAAATTGATTACCATAGTTAAAATTATAATGGGTTAATGAATTGTTAATCAAAATGAAAAGGATTAAAATAACACAAAAACTTGTCAAAAATATATTTTTTGGTAATATTACAACCTTATATCATCCAATAATCGAATACATTACCTTTTTTGGTATTTTAATATATAATTAATTTATTATAAATTAATCCTTCGAGAAATATCAAAAGTTCCCCTTGCATTCATTATAAAAGAACCCTCCACCATCATTTCCTCACACCACATTAAGCCATATGGCTGGACCAAAACATGCCTAAAAAATCTCCAAACTTTCCTCCCCTCATACTATAATCCACTCTTATGGAAAAAATCATCCCAAGGAATCCTTTTTATATAAACAAAAAAAGTTACCCAATTAATAGGTAACACCTTCTTTCGTGCTTTTTAGTTTCATTTCTATTCTCCACTCCCTATAATCTTATTATTCTATAATTACATAACAAAAACAGTGTAATAAATATACTATTATGTTTTTATGTTTGGATTTATAACTAAATATACACACACCTACATTTAATGGGTAACAAAAATACTATTTCTGTTTACGGTGGAAACAACATCACAAAATGATGATTGTTCGATTTTCCACTACCACCTCCCATGGTGTAAATTATGATGGAAAATATATTTATATATCATAGATATTTTATTTATAATGTATAAATTATTTTTTAATATTTATTGAAAAAATACCATTATGCTTTCCATGTTGTGTAAATTTGATAGTTTCATTTGAGGAAGTGTGGACAACCGCCCCCTCAAAGCGATATAACTCGTTCATGCTATACCTAGAATTTATAAAGGACAGTTTTATTAAAACTATGAGAAATATAATACATTAACATAACAAATTAATTATAACATACATTTATATAATTTAACTATTATAAAAAAACAAATAAAAGTAGTATTCATGCGTACGTACGGCCTATAGTGTCCATGAACGGTGCATTTCATTCCTTATCTCCAAGTATTGTGGATTATTCTAAATATATATATACTGGATATGTATATAATATTTAAATCATGTTTACATTCTTTAGATTATTAAACCATGAACAAATTAATGGGAACAACATATAAAAATTCAAAAATTACTCGACAAACTAAGCGATTAACACTTGAAATAGTGAAAATATTGAAAGATTACAAACAAATGAGTAATAAGATATTAAAATAGGATCATATATGATATTGTAAATATATATATGGTTCTTTTATAATTTAATAACATTATTTAAACATTATGAATTTGTTTAATGCACCCTCGACTAAAGGAAAATACAAGGTAAGTGTTAATTTCACAATCTCATTTTTATTCGAGATTGTTTATACGTTAGTATCTACTAGGAAATATTTATAATCTATGTCCATGTTTCATAAAAAATAAATTTTAAAATAATTCTTCTCTAAAATTTTATAAATTCATTTACCCACATGTTTGATTTTTTATAAAATTTATTAAAGGAATATTTCATTTATTTTCCAAACAAGGTACTTTGTGAACTTTTCAAAAAATTAAGGAAAGAATGTTTTTTAACTTATATTACATGACAGGGTTTTTGCACCATTATATCTTCTTATAATTTTTAATATTCCCTAATAATATTACAATTTTAATTCCAAAGAATTTTTATATAATTTCATGGAATTTAAGAGACTTAAATGTAAAAAAAGTTACATCACTCTCAAAGAGTTTTAATGATTTTTTAGGTTAATTTCATCTATGTCAACATCCATGGTTAGTTTTTTTTCTTAATTGAGATTGCATTATTAAAATACAATATAACTTATTTTACTGAATGTTTTATAATATGTTTTATTGTGGTTGTTATATTTTAACACCATTCATGGATTATGGTTAAAGTATATACATTTCGTATCTTAGTTTTAATATTAATGTTTATGTTATGTTTCACCATTTTCATATGAGAGATGAACTGGACATAGTATGTGATGGGAAGGGACTTCTATAGAACCTTGATTAATTAGTAGGTTTAATGAGACAAACTAGATGTGGAATTTTTTAAGGACTCGACAATTTATTTTCAGATATAGATTTGGCCGAGGCCTTAACAATTTATTTTCTGATGTCTTGGCTAAGTCCTTGATGGTAGGTTTTAGGTTTTCGGTATTACGCATTCCATTATTATGAGATTAGTTAATGATATTGGATTTTATTATTCAACTATTAAAATATCCATGTGAATGTTTAAATGAAATTATTGGGTTTATTGTTTCTATATTATGCAGATGATTATGGGTAAAAGGCTTCTATTTCAGTTCTATACCTTTCCCTAAATGTTTAATCTTGTTTAGGATTGCTTCTGCTATATTGTGTAAACTTAATGAGTATCTAAGCCTGCACATTTATTATGTTTTTTTTCTTGATATTCCAAGTTTTTTATTATGATTTATATTCAGGGTTAAGCTAAAATAATAATGGCACTCTTAAAGGAATTTTGTTTGTATTTTTTGATATGAATTGTAATGTAAATTTCACATATGAAATCTATTTTCCAAGACAAATAAACTTATTGGTTATTTAGGAATTAATTCATTATAATAATTGGAATTTATTTAAATAATTCATTGAATCTTGGTAACAAGGACACATGGATTCAATGTTTTAGTAGCTTCTGATCATTATTTTTATTACCCATTAGTTTAGAATATATTTCCCTTTAAAATAATATACATTTTTCGATATATTTTGATGCATAAATGGTTGTGTTAAAGATAATTATGCGTCGTTAAAATATAAAATTAATTATTTTATATTAAAAATTAATTAAACATAATTATTAAAATCAATTATATGAAGTATTACTTTAATTATTCATATCTCAATAATAATATTTTGTTTAAAAATACAGTTTTTATTGTATATTATTTATGTTTTTATAAAGATCTAAATAACAAAAATTTATAATTTCTATTTTTATAAAAATTTAAATCTTTTTAATATTTTTCATATCATTATCTGAATACGGTGAATTATATATATTATTATAGAAGATCTAGTTTTTAGTTGAATTGTAAAAAAATGTTATTTTTACAAATACAATAACATTTATGACATCTTTTTGATATAAGAATGAATTATAAATTTATGAAACCTTATTATCAAACAAATATGTTTTATTTAGTAAATTTAAAAATTCAAATCTATTTTGTGGAATAAGGAAACCCATATTTGACTTTATAAACCTATGTTTTATTTATTTAATAAAAAACATTTCATTTTGATTCAATTAATTTTGTATTCACAACTATAATTTGGGATTTCCCTAGATTTTAAATTTAAAAAACAATTTTATTATTGTTCATAAAAAAAGATATTCAATGGAAATAAATTTTACACATGGTTTTCTTGAATATTCATTTATAAACATAAACACATATTTTTATAAAAAACTGATTTCAATTTTATTTTTCATAGTTTTATTTAAATTAATTTATAAAAAATATTGAAATTGAATCCCAAAAAATAGATTAAAAATTTAATCCTCATAATCTATATTAGTTAATAAGGTGACCATTTTTTGATGCAATTAATAGTAACTATGGTAAAAAATCTATCAGCAAGTTAAAGCTTAAAATGTTTAATGAGGATGTTAAACTAAGTGATAAGGCTTTAAATATAACTAAAATAATACTAAATCAGATTATTTTAGTGATTTCCAACCTTGAAATATCCTATAATTATAACATTTTATGTATTTCTCCACTTTCCATTGACTATAAATATTTATTATTTTATTGTTAAGGGTATTTATAAAGGTCACACTCCCCTCAATTATAAAATGTCGCCCCATATTTTTAATTATACTCACCACATGATTACCTTATATTAAAAATAACTACACAAATACCTTACCAAACCATTATAAAATACCTATTGGTTATTCTGACACCAAAATACTGACCATATAAGCCATATGGTTTAATCCATAATGATTTTCAAATGAAGATCTAATGGTCTTAACTGTATTTTTTCAACATTATTTATTCTTATAACACCTCTAAATAACATATAGAAGTAATAATATAACTAAATGTAATTAATTTTTTTCCCACCTATCAAGGAAGTTTATATATATGGATTTGATGAAAATATTTGATTTTTTATATATTTTTAAATTATGAAATAATAATTACTATTTACCATCCTTTCATTAAAACTGTTGAAATTGTAAATCATCACTTTAGTGTATGTGTTGAATACTGCCTCCATGATGTGATGTAATTAACTGTTTATCACCTCCATATATAGATCATTATAAAAGTGTATGTATTGAATAAAAATTAATTTTATTAATTTATTAATATTAATTATAATATGATATTATTATCATGGTTCAATGACCATAATCTATAAACAAAAACATATTTATAATATTAGAAATTTGAAACATAAATATTGATTTTAATGATGAATTAATAAAAAAATCGTAAATGGAAAATTATAATTGGTTGATAAATTGTATGATAAGTTCTATTAGGGTTCTTTTATTGATTTATAATAAATAGAGATTTATTATACATGTTTTTAGATATTTTTAAATATATATTGATACTTGAGGTAAGGGTTTTCTCATCTCGATTTCCCTTTATTAATATATGTTCTATTTTCACCACCTTCTTATATTGTTTATTATATATACTACACATGAAATTATTTTATTACTAATTTGATGAAAATTATATGGAATTAAAATTACATTTATGTTTATCACTTTAATAATGTTTTAATTTAATGATTTCTAAAGAAGGTATGGTATGTGTTCCAATCTCAAATTTAATAGGAGTTGTTTATGATTAAACCTCTATTACAGGAAATAAATAATATTTATCTCTTACACCCAATAATTTTTATTATATAATAGTTATTTTATATTTTATAAGAATAAAATCAATGTTTTAACTCTTTGTTAATCAAAAGGACATAATGGATTTTTTTATAAAGAACCATCTTTATATCTTTTATTAGGTGAGGAATCGTTCTCTTCCATATCCATGTTCTTAACAATAATAAAGGATGTTTTTATCTACAATAAAATTTTTTATAAATTTTTTTCTACTACCTTCTACTTTTATTGAAAATGTTTAAAAATAAACTTTTAATTTTTTTATAAAAGTATCAATTTTTAATTTCACTATAAATATAAAAAATACCTTTTTAACATATAAAACGTGAAAAGATTTTTATATTTTCATGTCCTTATATCAACACGATGACTCATTTACAAATTTCCACAATATTATAATTAAAATCTATTCTCATTTTTCTTGTAATGTTTAGTTTATCAAATTTTCCAAAAGAAAATTATGATTTCTCAGGTGTTTGAAGGTATATATCTATTGATTTTATACAGATAGTTTTAATATTTATCAATAGATTTTAATGAATGTGATGATTCACTGGGGATATTCTCTAGTGATACGACAATGTTTATTTCATTGTATGGATTATCATGATGATGTTTGAATGATATTTTTATGAACCCCATTGATTTCCCAGATGTTAATTATGATATGATGAATGGATTAATTTTTAATATGATCTTCTGGAACAATTATGTATGGTTTTAATTATGGGATTGATGGTCTTGGAATTATTTTTTCATCTAGTTTATTATGTAATGCTTCTTATCTCATGTTATAATACAGATGGTATTTTAAATTTAATTAAATTAACTATAGGAAATTATCAACAATGTTTATGGGAGTTAACCCAATCATCATTGGGACTCTTTGTACTATCTCATTGAGAATGGGGATTAAACCAAATATATAATGGGAATCTATCCACAATTATAGTATTTGAATTGAGACTAGATTATGAAAATTATTTTACTACTTACGTATATACAAAAGAATTAGGTATTACATTTATGATATAATATAAAGTCTCATTAATGATTATTGATTATTCCACCCTCATATGACTCATTTCATTTTCTTAACATGTCCTTGTTTCTTTGACCCATTATTTAAGGTCTAGGAATTATTTGGTATGTTTACTTAATTTATCATGATGTTAACATTCCCTTATGATTATCTTATAATAACTTATTATCATCTATTTGTATCTCCCAGGTTTATAGTTTTTGGGTATCTGGGGTCATAATTTCTTCTATTTCCATTTCCCTAGGTAATAAATAAAAATTTTAAGTGGGATATGTATAAGAAATTAATTCTGTGAGAAATAATTTATGGTAGATATTGCAGTTATTTCATGAAATATATTTATTACCCAACAAGTCACCAAAGACATGAATCCATCTTGGTTTTTAAGCATACATTATCATGAGATAGATTTAATATTCATCTAAAATTATTTTATATCAATTTACATGATTCTCAGGTAACTATAGTTTCTATCATAGGGGTTTTTATTTTTTTAGATATTAAGATTATAAAATTTTAATCATAACCCTATTGAAAAATATAAATACATGAAATATCCTAATTTTTTTGTAATGATTGTTCTGTGTGGATTCCTAAAACTGAATACCAATCACGAATCAATCATGTTTAATAAGGATCTATAATAGGTGTACCTATAGATAATAACCAATAAATAGATGATTCATACATTACATGATACTTACTGAGTGCATGAGAAATTGTTATAATTGCACACTAGGTTTGAAAATCCCAAGGGATATGATTTGGTAAACTCAAATTCCCTTTATGAAACAATATGAAGTATTTAAACTTATTTTAGCTGGGATCACATTATTTCTTGGGTGGATAAGAAGGTTTCATAGTTTCAGAAAAATTATTAATTTTTTCCCCTGATGTGATTTCCCACAAAGAATGTTTTTGATTTATAGTCAGACTAATATTTTTGGTGTATGAGAATAATGAAAACTAAGATAAAATAGAGAACAGTATGATTTTTATGAAATCATGGTATTTAAATATAATATTTCTGTATGGTCTAACCCGCTATTTTATATCAAATTATTTTTTAAGAGAATAACATCACAATCTCAATGGTTAGAAAATGATTTGCCTATGAAAACAAGAAATAGTATGATGTTTGATTCTCAATGCTATATATCAAATATTATAGAATATTTAGTCAATGTTCTTATTGATTTTTTTTATTTTTCATATACCCAGATTTTATGTGATATTTTGTATGGATTATATGTTTTAAATACAACCCATAGAAATTGCCAAGGAAGGGAAGTCACATTTCATATTTAGAATTAACCTATTACTATCTATTAGTGTGAGGATGAACATGAACATACAATGGAAAATACTTCCATGATACAAGTTTTAATACCCATTCATGAAGGTTATATATCTTAAATGGTTGAGGAAAACACACAATTTATGATATTACTATTGTTTATTAAAATTCTAATTAATTTCCCAAGTATTTTCTCAGTATTCCAACAAATTGAAATGTTGAGTGGTGAATATAAATAAAAACTAATTCTTAGTATATTTGAACGAATATATATATAGAGTGGACCAAAACCTGTTGTTGGAATTGAAAAATTAACATTATGAGAATCTATAAATGTGATTCATACACCATAGTGCATCATCAGAGGGTATCATTATTTTTTTGAATAAGTATAAGTCATTGCATCATTGTATTGATTATAGAGAGAAAAACAAGATCATTATCAAGAAAAATTATTTTACACCCAACATTGATTCCTTGCTGATAAATTGTGTGGGTCTCAATAAGCTTCCAATATTTATCATAGACTTGGAAATCAATAGGTAAGTATCAAAATATAGGACATAATAATGATATCCTTCTATATAAGGTACATATATAATGAATTTACAGTGATGCCTTTTTGAAAATAAAATACCCTCATTATCATAATGTATCTAACTAAAAGAGTGTTTTGAGATCACTTTTTCTAAATTATGGTTGTATTTATAGATTATTTTCCAATATATTCCAATTTTATAGAAGATTACAATAATAAATTGAGGATTATGTTTCTGATATTTAAGAAGGAGAATATATATACCAAATTTTTCATTTTTAATGGTGGGTACATGAAGTATCATTTATTGGTTATGTAATTAAAGGTGAGGGAATAAATGTGGATCAATCTAAGATAATATTTATTAAATAATATCATAGAAAAATTATTTTTATTTATATCCACATATTTTAAATATTATCTGGATTCTTTTAATTCATTATGATAAATTTCTTAGGTCAATAAAATCCAATAAACAATATTATGTCAAATTGATCAATGTTTCATTAGACATGTGAATGTAAAGAAAATTTCAAGGAGATAAAATTAAATAATTTTAATGAACTTGTGATCACACTACCATACAATCAAAAAAGGTTTGTGACATAAATTAATTCATCAATGAAGAGACTAAGATGTATTATCTTGCAGAATGACATGGTAGTATCATATGGTTCAATGCATTTGACTGTTCCTGAGAAAAAATACCCTAATCAATATTTATGAGCTAGAAATGTTATTTTTTAAAATGAAAATACTATGGAATTATCCATTTGGTGAAGGGTGGTATATATAGATACATATTATATAATATTCATGTTTACACTTTTAGAAAAATAGTTTATCATAGGCCATATTATATAATTGGATTGAATAAATATTAATTCTGCTTAATAAATTACAACCCTTGGATAATGAATAAGGTTTTTCGTGCTATATAATGAAAGGATATAGCTATCTTGTCCATGATACAGAGTGAAAGAGATATAAAACATGTATATTTTTATATGATGGGCCTTGAAATCCTATGAAATGTTAATAAATCCTTCCTTACATAGATGAATGTACAACAGTCCATTCCTGAGATAATTAAGGATATGGAAAAGGGTGATGATGAGATGAAAAATAGAATAAGTATTACTCAAAATTTCAACATTTATCATGAATTAATGATAATATTCAACAATTTTATATGTGTCCCTTTAGTACTATAATTGTTGAAGGAGATATTGGAAGAATTAGATAACTCATCATTATCTATACACCATTTAAGTACAAAGATGTTTATAGATTTCAAAGAGTATTTCTAGTTGAAAAATATAAAGAGGAATATTATGGAGTATGTATCTTATTGACTAATATATTAATCGTTATTAATAAATTTTATAATTATAATAGGATGAGGAAAAATTACTAAAAAAGTAAGGAATAATAAAAAAACATCAACTTGGATTCCATCATAAAACTCCCCATGACATCTAAAGTCTATAATTCCATTTGGGTTTTAGTTTATCACCATAAAATTTCAGGCCATTTTTTCTCATTTTGGGATGATTTCTCACATAAAATACATGTAACAATTTATATTAATAAAGTTATAAGGATTTAGTGAGTGCTATTATCAATAACTTTTAATTAACATCCAAGGATTACCTAGATGTTGTGGAGAAGTCTCTAGTAAATATATATTGTGAGGTTGAGAATTATAACTGCATATGATAATTATATATATGTAAATTATAAGAAAAACATTAAAAACATATAATATATATTGAGATATTAATTTATAAATTTTAGAGGTAGATATGATCAACACCATCCCTTTGTATAATTTTCCAAGAACAGTATCTTTTAGTAGAGCATTCATATGGAACCATATAAATCCCTTATTGGAATGAAGTGAAGATCAAAAATATAGTGTGATGATGATGAATTTTTTTATCTATGATGACTTGAGCCAACTAAGGAAATAGAAATAACACATGGTGGAATCTCAATGTTATAAAAACATCTACACTGAAAACCATCTATGAGATCTAGAGTTCAAAAATGGTGAGAATGTATTCTTAGAAATATATCCATGGAAGTAATTTATGAGATTTATAAGGAATAAAAAGATAAGATCAAGACATATCATTGTTTAAGAGACTTTGGATCATATTGGGATGGTATATTATCACTTTTCAGTTCCACCAAACCTTTTATAAATTGGAGATCTGTTATATGTATCTAATTTTTGGATGCTTATACACAATCCATTACATGTACTAAACACAGAGATTGTTCCATTAAATCAATATAATTCTTATGAAAATCAATCATCATATATTATTGGTCAAATATATAATATTTTGGGAAATAAGACCACTTTCATAGTAATTATTTTGTATAGAAACCAAAAAATTAAGAATGTTGTCCTGGAACCCCAAAATGTGATAAGGAAAACTTATCCTCATTTTTTTCTTATGGTTAATAGAACATTTTTGGTAAAATTATAATAAGGTTGAAGAATGTAAAACCTTCATAATTTAGAGTATATTTTACATTAATATTAATTTAATTTATTTGATATATTATGGTGCATTAAATACCAAACTAAATAGAATTATTATTTCTTACATTATATATTTAGAAATATTTTGAGAATATTAAATGAAACATATATAGTAAAATCAATTATATAGAGTACTTATTTTTTATCCACAGCTCAATAAAATGTTTTATTTCAAAAAAAATTATTCTATATAATATATCTTTTATTAAAATGATTATTTTATAAATTTTAAAATTTAATATTGAAAAAATGAATTTTATTTTTAAATTCAAAAAGGAAAATTTAGCATAAGGTTATTTTTTGAGAATTTTTCTGTGATTGTTGAAATTTAGGTTAACAAAAACTAAATACCAATTTTACCAATATAATAAATTTTATGAAATTGGTATGATATAAGAAAGAATTAAAAATATATGAAAATTTCACTCAACCAAAGATGATATTAGAGACTAAAATAATGAATTTAATACTATTATGTAGAATCTTGAAACCCATTATTGTCTTTTGGGGATATAAGTTATATTCTATTTCAATAAAATTATATTTCTGTCATAATACATTAATTAAGTACTCTTAATGATCCAGTATTTTTGGATTTAATTGAATGTCATAATACTATTTTTTATCCAAAAACTGAAAAATTCTAGGGGAATCAATTTTAGAATTTATAATATTGTTAGTTAATATTTACATAAAAAATAAGTCACTATAAATATTGTCATTTTTTAATTTTTTTACATATACTAATTGTAATTTATACCACTTAAATAAATTTAATCATATATATTATATTCCATATTTCGAATCATTGTAATCATTATTAGGTAGTAATTTTAATAAAACAGTTACCCATAATGAATAGTTACCAACATAAAAATCTTATCTGCATGGTAAGGGTTAAACAGGTAATGAGGAAGTCAAACTAAGAGATAAGGATTAAATTAGCATTTAAACATTTCCGTATTTTTTTTACTCTATTTTGACCTTAAAATATTCTATATTTGAAAATATTTCCATTTGGATCCTCATTCCAATGAAATTGACTATATGTATTATTAAATTTTAGGGTATTTAAAAGGGTGGCCATCTTCTCATATATAAAAAGGGGAATATTACTCTAACATTTACACACAATTTAAGAACCTTATATAGTACAATATGTACCATAATATTTTCCCATAACCCATATTCATTTCCAAGTGGTTTTGGTCTTTTAAAAATACTTACTCAGGAAGGCATATGGTGTAAGCCAAATGTGGATACCCAATAAAAAGATAATTTTCCTAAAATAAATATTTCAAGATTATTTTTTCATCCACCTCAACAAAATAATTTAAAAAATTATTACAATTACATAACAATAATTAACAAAATTAAATACATTTATGTTCATGGTTAAACTAGTTTACATCTCCATTCAATCAATTAGAAAATAACTGTGTCACTCATGCTTCTATGCAGACTACCGCCTCCATAAATAGATGAAATTCATTTTTAATAAAAATATTCCATAGAAGGTAATATATTAGTATTTAATGATTATATATTATATTTTTAATAATATTATGATTATATAAATGAAATATATTATTTTCATTTCTTTCATTCCATTCATTTGTAGATGGAAACATCACTCAAGCATATGATCATACTACTACCCTGACTAAGAGTTATAATTCAATTTTCACCACCACCTTATATGGATCATTATAAAATTGTATATAATGAATGAAAATTATATTTATGAAATTATTTATATTTTATATTTTATTAAACATTGAAAAATGTTCATGGACTATAATTTCCAAACCGAAACATGTGTGAAAAACAAAATAGTTGACAAACAAATATTGATTTTACTAAATAAATGATGATAAATAGATTATTAGGTAATTTTAATGGAATTATATATTGTAATTTGAGTATGAATATGGTAATTTTAAAGATCTATAATAAATCAAAATTTTATTTTGTAAGAGTTTCAGAAGTGTACGAAGCAATTCATGACTTGATGTAATGGTTTTATCGTCTCAATTTCCATTCATTTAAATTTTTTCTACATTTATCACCTTCTAATTTTTTGTGTTTTATATAATTCACACAGATGTGTTTTATGATTTTTTTCCTCATTTTTTTGGATTTTACTAATTAATATATCATAAGTTTATAATTCCACATTTACCAAAGTTGTAAGTGTTTATATTCCAAAAAACACTTTTAATTTAATGTATTACGACTATATGTCCTCTATAGGAATTTTATTCTATTTTTATCTAAATGAAAATTTATATTATTCTAAAATAGTTATTTCTATACTTTTCTTGTATAAATTCCATTTTTTCGTTTCTTTGGAACATCAAAATAACTATAATGAAATTTTTATGCAATGTCAATAATATCTCTTTTGTTAGGTCAAGAATATCTTTATTCTATTTACATATGATTAAAAATGGTTTAATGGAATTTTTTTCTACATTTAAATGTTTATTGGTGGCCATTTCAATATCCTTTTACGTTATTTAAAAAATATTTAAATAAATATTTCAAAAAAAACATATACAACACACATTTGAATTTCTTTACAAAAGTATAAATGTAATTATTTTTAATGTACATAACATAGATATATATTTTGGTAATTATTTATTTTCCTAATCATGATGCTTCATTTACATGTTTCAATGTTTTTACATATAAAATCATATTCTCATTTTTATGGGGACATTTTTTACAAGTTATCAAAATAAAATTTTGTTTTTAAATGTTTTTCGAAGAATATTTCTAAGGAATTTATAAGAGTATTTTTCTTCTATATTAACATCCTTTAATATATTTTATGAATCACATGGGATATTATCTAATGATACCATTCAAATTATTTCTCTATATTTTTTATGATATTTATGTTTAAAGGATATTTTTATAATATTAGTTTATTATCGTGGGTTTTTGAATCTATGATTAAATGTATGTTTTTATGAAATTAAGGAATACTAATGTATGGTTTTCAATGTGTGATGGGTGGGCTTGTAATTATATATCCATTCAATTTATTGAGAAAATATTGATATCTCATGAGTTAAAATTAATGGAAATGGAGAGTTAATAATAACCATTTTGGGACACAATCTGTTATTTCTATGAGAAAGGGGAGTGAACCCAATCCACTATGGGACTATCTGCACCATGTTAATGGGAATGGGCATTGAACTAAATCTATTATATTTCTCTACCCACTATGATAGTCTTGTAAGTAATACTTGGCTAAGGAAATGATTTTAAATACCTATTTGTATTCCACAAACTTATGTCTTATGCTTGTGATATTATCACATAGCTCATGATTGATTATTGATTATTATTTACACTTATGAATCATGTCGTTTATTTTGAAAAAAACTTTTTCTATAGCTCTCTATTTACGTTCAGTGATTTTTTTGGTATGATTTCAAAATTTTGGATTATATTACCCTACCCCTAGGCTTATCTTATTCCCACTTAGGGTTATTTATTGACATCAAACATGTTTAACCACATAAAGAATCTGAGCTTAACCTTTCTTATTTTTCTATTTTCTTAGTTCATAAGGAATGGTTCTGAGTAGGGTATGTCTAAGAATGTTACAATGGGAAAATACATTTGTGGGATATTTTAAAGAACATTAATGAAATATGTTGATTATGTATATTTTATCTAAAGTCACCATATCATTATGGTTATCATCCATATTTTTAAGGGTATATATGTTAAATATTAATCTAAAATGATGTAATATTTATATAATATATTCTATTGTCATTATTGTGAACAACCTAGACACCCTAAATCACATAGGTTCAATCGAGTCTTCCCATGAATATTCTAGTGTTTCTTTACAACAAATTCTATTATATTGAACTTTTTTTCTACACATGACGTCTCTACATGAACTAGATCAAATATCTATCCTTTTAATAGTGGGGGTTTAATGGAAATATCTCTTTAATAATAATGCTTCAAAATCAGTCATTTCTACCATCATAGTTCAAATATCTTATTTAGAAAATTATCATTGGATTCCTCACTCACTATACTCTTGTGATCTTCCAATCTAGTTTCTTATCAATATTCTTTATTTTCCAAAAAATCCTGTAGATAATCTAAGTAATACCTTCATATCATAATTTCTTATGTTGTTTCTTCTTCTACATAAAAATATTCATCACACATGATATGAAAATATTACAATGGTCACCTCTTCGACAATATTCGTCTTTCATACCAATTTAATTCCCCATCCATGATCACTCAAAAATAGTATCCAGAAATGTCATCCTCCTGGCCTCAAGTATTCTCCATTGTACACTAGAGGCTTCCGACTAGCAGCGATGGCCTTGGGTGTGTATGTTGGCTGAGTATTAACTCTGGTTAGAGTGGAACCTAGATGAATAATATTAAAATAATGATGAAAAACATCATAATAAAAAATAATAATACGAAATATTAGAAATAAATTGTCCAAAAATGATATATATATAACTATAGTGAAAACAAAATATCTGATTCATATACAGATGATGATAATGACATGATACTATTTAAAAATAAGTTGCATTAAAGCATCAAAACATGTTATATAAAATACACAAACACCAAAATTATAAACTCTAAATAAATACAAAGAATATGATTGATCCTATCCACCTAAATTCCATCCTATCAACTAAATGTAGCATCCAAATATAAACCATTTCCCTTATCTTGACCTGTTATAGTGAAGTCTGTTTAGGTACCAATTGATTAAACAGACATGGTGTGAGTAAAACTCAATAGTCCACCCCCAATGATGTCCATTAAAAATCTAAAATCTGAGTATAAATATAGAAGTGTGTTGGTAAATTATAACCATATGACTAAGAAACTAAAATAATAACCATGTCAGGCTTGAGTTCCTCATGAGATGCTAGACTAACCAAACCAACTTCAGAATCAATCAGAAGTCTCCAAATATATAACATGTTAGGATATATGGTTTAAGGATATCAGAATATTAATCTTGTAATGATAATAATTATAGAGGTCCAAAGGTGAAACTGAGGAATCCTTCACCTTTGAATGTCAGGCCTCCTCATGGTAATACCCATGCATCCTAATTAAATAGTATATGTGTAATCTAAGGGATAAAATCTCGACATTCAAATGGGAAAAAATCTCAAACCAGTTCCTTGGAGTATGTCTAATGTAAATGTTGTGGTATGAATTACTGGAGCCTAAGGTGATGATCTAATGTGTAATGTGTTTGAAGAAATCAAGATAAATCCAAGAAAATAACCCAATGCATTCCTATTTATGGATATTAGTTGAACTAATCAATAATACTTTGAAAAGGAATTCAGTTACTATGTTAAGGAAAAAATTCCATAGTTGGAATCTCCCTTTGATACCACATCAATAAATGGGGTGGTGTTCTATGAGTTATCAAGTATTTCCATTGAGAATCCAAGGATGGTTCAAGTCTAAACACTCTATTAAGATGAACATTTTCCATAATCAATGTACACCATTTATAAATCATCATATTTCAAGAGTTAATCCTTTCCTCACTACCATTTCATTTTTTTCAAAACATAATCTTTTATTTTATAAATTAAAATGGTGTAAAAGTTGAGTTATACTATTGAATAGTTTAGTCATAATAAATATTAAAAATGAGAAATATTTTCATATCAAAATAAAATAGTTTGACTATTTAAATTAATTAAATTCTTTGATGGAAGTCCAACTAAACAAAATATAGTGTTTTTATTCATATTAGACTAAAACAGTATGAACACATATAGAGTGTTCACCCACGGGTGGACCATGTTGAGTTCATTGACCTCAAATGATAATTGGCGATCTATTATGGTGTTTGGGTTCCAAATAAATAAACCAAGTTAATTCAAATTAATTTTAGTGACAATGAATGAGTAAAACTGATGCATGACACATTGATGAATTTTATAAATAGTAATAATTTTACATAATTGATATATAAAAAAAACTAATTTTTTTATAGGAACACCATTATAGAATCAACATTTTATTTGGGATATAATGGATGAAATCAAAAAACTAGACAAATGTCCTTAAAATAGGGAAAAATCATTTCTTGAAGATCACAAAATAGATGATGATATAATGATTAAAAATAATGTAATGGATCAAAGATATTACTTAGTGGAATCCAATGATATTAATGGAGGGTGACATGGATTTAAAATTGAGGATTTTCCTCAAATATAAGATTTTATGGAGTGGAGGGTCTCTCAATGTGTGTGAGGCTGTTGGAGAATGATTGGAAAAAATAAGGATATATATTTTTAAAAACTAGGGGAGAAAAGGTAGATTCATCGAAATTAGAAGAGGAACATGGATTGGCCCCATGGATGGAGACACCATGAACAAACTGTGCATTTGAACAATGTAAGGAAAGATCCCCCTCGTATGATTTGGGGAATGGTTACATGAACCATGTTCCAATTGTTTTAGCTATATTGAAGGTATACAATTTATCACATGGCCATGTGGCCTCCCACTCATGTTTTTACAAACCATTCCCCCTCATAAATATATATATATATATATATCACATGGTTTAGAATCACATCTACTACTAACTATGCACCAACTATGTACCACATACTGCCACTCCATAAACAAGAGCTCCGGGCTCTAAAAAATCCTCAAACACTCCCAAACCCTTCCTTAACCATTTGATACCAACTATAAGGTTAAAATAAAGATAAAAATTGAAAATTATATGGGTTTAACTCTTAATCCTATGTGTCTTCCTCTATGTTCTCATGTTATCACATCACCTAGACTAATGGAACTATCCTTTCTCGAAGATCTGTTGTGCTATAATCGATGTCCCATAAAGAATACTTCTCATAGAAAGCATTAGATCCCCATACAACATCTTCGAGATCTAAAATGTGAGATGAGTATGAATAGTAATGTTGATGCTAAGATACATGGATGATGTTTTGTATAGTCTGGTTCCTCTATGGACGTTCTATCCAGTAGTCTAATAACAAAACCCTCTCATGTATCCAGAATGACTGAAAAAATGAGGATACAACTTACCCTTTCCGTAAATACATATTAGTCCCAACCTAGGTGAATCTTGAAAGAAGATCTGATCCTCAACCACATACTCCAAAGGTCTTCGATGAGGGTCAGGGTAATACTTCTACATAGTATAAGCTGTATCTACACACTTCTGAATGATCTATATATACTACGATGTCTCCTAAATGAAATATGGTCCCACTATCTCTAACTATCCAACCAATAACTAGAATTTGGGGGGAATGGCATGACCTGCCTTATAAGATCACAAAAGGATCCATCTGTATTATCACTTGAATGGAATTATTTTATTTTAAATTAACAATAGTTTTGTTCTTTTCCAAAGATCCTATGAAGTTAAAGACACATGCTCTACACAGGTCCTCCAAAATTGGTATCATTTGGTTGGTTACCCAGAGTTCTATGGGTGAAAGGATGTGCTCAAAAGCACATGTGTACCCTAATACTTCTATAATATTTTCATCGACTATGATGTAAAACGATTTCCTCCACCCAATACTATGGAACATGGAACTCCATGAAGGTGTATAATCATTTATATATAAACACTTCCACGATTTTTCTTTGAAAAGGTGTCTTTCTTAGATTTAAAGTGAGTAACCTTTGTTAGTTTGCCAATTATCACCCATAAAATATAACTAATTCTAGGTGATGTTGGTAATATAGTCATAGAGTACATAGTCAAATCATTCCATTTCCACTCTAGAATGGGTAATGGATGTAAAATTCATGTTGGTCACTGATGTTCCCCCCTCACTTGCTGATAGGCGGAACACCAAGCAATAAAACCCACTCTCTCCCTTTTCATCATCTAACCCAACTATTATAGGCCTAAGTCACTATACATCTTGGTAACATATAGATGCACTTCCAAAATAGAGGCATGAGACTGAAAAACAACTCCTCAAATATTTCTTCCAGAACCCAGATGCATCCATGAATGCGCAGTACCACATTTCCATCAATGAACCAGCCTGGCAATAGGTCCTCCCCTAAAAAACACTCCCTTAGGACTAGGAACGCAGTTTTGGAATTTTTTCAATTCTTCACTCTCACCAGGCATAAAGTGTCCACTGAAAAAGATGTAATTATAGAATTTCTATGATGATCCCATACCATTTTGTGCATCTCAAGTATTAGGGCCACAAACTATCACTCACCATTGGCCTCCTGGACTATATGTGTCTTAGACATCTAGCTCAGACCATCATCCATAGTATAAACCTTCTCTAATTTATTAGAAATATAAAAAATGTGGGATTATAGGTTTTCAACCCACCACCTCTATCTGATATTTAATTTATTCGATGTAATTTTGTATATGAGGCTCTTGTGGTCCATAAAATTCACAAACAACTCCGAAAGAAAATAATGACTCCAACAATGCAAGGAATGAACTAAAACTTCTAACTCGAGATTATGTGTCGATTAATTGAAATTTTTTGTCCTTAACAGATGATAAATATACCCCAAGAATCAGTATTATAGAATCATAACTACTCCTATACAAATTCTGGTTTCATTATAATAAACTATATAGCCTATGCCCATCTCTATAAAAAACAAGATCGGTGTTGTTATTAGTATCATATTATACTCCTGAAAGAATTTCCCACACATCACACTAAATTAAAATCACTCTATTCATTGATAAATAAATTAGAGGTACTTCTAGAATTGAAATTTCCTAAATGATACACCTGTAATAGCCAGCCAGACCCAACAAACTCAGTATATTAAAAAAAATTAGGGTGATTCCTAGTAAATACAACTCTCACCTTCTCTAGGATAATAAAAACTCAGTCCATTGAGATTATGTGACCTAATAAGTGAAACCTATAGATCCCTAAGTTGAATTTAGTAATCTTGGAAAATAGATGTTGATCTATCAATGTATTCAACATGATCTAAAGATGATTTTAATGGTTTTGTGGAGCACAAGAATACAACAAAATTTCATCCATGAAGATCACTACAATTTAATAAATATATGGGTGTAAAAGACAATTAGTAAAATCCATGACAATGGTGGTCATGTTTTTCATGATGAACACCATAGTCATCAACTCATATAGACCATAACTAATAAAAAACACTATACGAGGCATGTTTGAAAGTCCAACTCATACCTAATGGAATCCTTACCTGAAAAAGGTCTTTGATAAGACCCATGATCCTTGAAGATGGTTAAATAGTATGTATATAAAAGATTGGGGATATCAATTATTAACCGTAATCTGGTTCAACGGATTGTAATCAATGAAATAATGTGGGTTCCATTCAAAATCCGAGAGAAAACGATAGGTGATCCAAATGGAGAATTATTTGTTTGTAATAACCCTTAACATCCAAGGCATCTAGTATCCTCTAAATATCCTTTCACTCAGTAGTACCCATCTCGTAATGAGGAATTTTTACTGGTGCTTCTCTTTGAAATATGTTAATATTAAACACTACCTATCTCTTAGGAGGTAGTATAGAAAAATAATTAGGGAAGACATTCCCGAAATGATCTACCATAGGAGGGAAAATAGCCTAATCACTTGATCATTCATATGTTTTTCTGGTAATCAAGGATATCACTCTGCCCACCCAATGATGATCAGGTCTAGATCAAACTTTTGAGAAATTCCAATAATCTTGTGAATATAACAGTTGACCTCTTGTGATTTAAATGGGACACTATTATGATATAAGTACATCTAATAATGATAGGGAGCAATGAAGTCAATTTCAAGAATCACATCGAATCCCTCCATCTTGAGGATGAATAGGTCCCATAAAAAATGATATTCTCCCACCTCAAGGAGGAATTATTTTCACTTGTGTAAATTTTTGTATCTAATTCACAATGGTCTACCAAGTTTCATCATGCCCTAGAAAACAAAACAAATCAATAAAAGATATTTCCATGACAGACATGAATATAACAGAGTGTGAAGTTCATGTACCAAATTAAGAAGACATAATATTAGATTCTACTATAACCGTACCTCTTCTTATAGATATTTAAACACCCTTATCTGCATGGGTAGGTTGTATTGAATATATCTACCCTTATCCCCATCCTTGATCCATAACTTGACCACTCTAAGTAAGTCTACAATGATGGAAATTCACATCTTGGTTTTTTCATCCTTGACCATGTCCAACTCCAAAGAATTTACAACCAGTGCTACTCCAACTCCCTACTAGGTTTGATGCTACTGATCCTTCTTCTAATGATGGAGATGGTAAAAATACACTTCCATAAGTAATGAATGGGATGTTCTAAAAACCCATTGAATATTACCCATTATGTATTATCCTCGCTACTCCACTTGGTCCTAGTGACACTGATGCTTTATGTGACCCTACTGCCCTCATTGATGGAATAAAACATAACTACCAATGTAAATACTCTAGATACTACTTATCTATCAAGAACCCTCCAGACAGTTCTTTCTACCACTAGATATTCTACCCTATATCAGTGTATAATCACCCTACCATGTACCCACAACATCCCACAAGTTGAACATGGTAATTAGGGCCTGGTTCACAATATCTGAAATAGTAGTCAGTCCAAAGATATTTACCTAATATCTAAGGGAATACTTGATCCCATCCTCAAATCATCTTAGTTATGATAACTTGTCACTAGAAAAAGTATGTTCATATCACTTATTCTTTATGAAAATGGTAGAACAATCCGTAAGGGACATAATTCCCCACTCTAGGTGAATAAAACCTATCTCTCTCTCTCTCAGTCAGCTCTCTACTTCTCTAGGAATAATTAATCATAAAAGTTTTATTGGAAATATCCATAAACTTTACCCTAAGGAATATTTTCCCTATTTAGAACATCCCACTCATTCATGGTAGATCCTTGTATCATATAAGTAGTGTGTTTGACCCTCATTTCCATAGGAATCTCTAGATGGTTAGGGATAGATAAGAAGGCATCCAACCCAGATTCTATAGCTCGATGTCCTCCCTCCCTAGACAAACATGGTTGGTTAATTATGGGAAATCCCCAATAAAGTGACATAGTCTGTGCGGTTCGTGGAGGTCCATCCATATACATCACTTGGAATATAAACCCTTCATGAAAATGAAATTAAATTTCTAATCTATGAATAAAAAGAGGTATAGCTAGAGGTTCCTTGGGTTTCACTACTAGTGGGTTAGGTCCCACCACCATAGAAGCATGGTTTTCGCCACCTTTCTACCGCTCGCCCCAATGCATTCATGGAGGAATATGTCTACAACTTCCAAGAACATTCCTTAAACTCGATAAATACATAAATAATTTCTCATGGTATATGAATAACAATAAGGGTTCACTACCCATTACCTAATAACCCAACTGCCATAGCTCTAAGGCAAGGGTAATGGTTTTGTTCTAGTTTTTAGTTATAGTTTTTCAGATATATGAAGTTTCAATTACAAGTTATAGTGGGAAAAATTCTATATAGTTGTAATTGGAATACCCATTTGATGGTATCCAATTGTATTTAATCACAGAAGTCAACTATTCACAAGTGGGTTCATGTATATATATTACATTTTATGTATATATTTATCAAGGTCTCATTAGATGTGTGAATAATTATGAAATTTTAAATTCCAACACATTATATGTTCCAAATGGTACTACATGTAACCACAACCAATCATTTATGATGGTTTAATTAAATCTCTCATGATTTCCAATTTATAGAGTCACAAACACCTTTACATTTCAATAAGAATCTGTATTATATTATCCAACTAATAATTAAAATCATGTAAGAAATGGTCTATCAATCAAAAATTTGATAATCATCTAATTAAGGTGCCAACCACATGATAAATAGGAAAACACCATTTAGGTTGAGTGATAATTTTTAATTATTCTATCTATTATTATCTATATAAAAAACATTTTCACTATCTCAAAAATAACAATCATGTCACTAAGAATAGGTAGCAAGAAATTCATTAAGTAAACATGACATGGTATTATACATGAAAAATAAATCCTCAACCTCCCATAATGATGAATGTGTCATAAACAATATTAGCATACTGGGAAAAGGTAAAATATGAAATATGAAATTATAATAACCACTAAAAATCATTTGTATCATCCATTGGTGAAATAAATATCACTATAATTGTAAAAATCTTGAACATAAAATCATATTCCATGAAATTTCTCATTTATTCCTTCTATATAGTTTTTCTACATCTAAGAAGAGGATCATTACCAAATTACACCATTTCATAATAAATTATCCAACCAATCCGAAATATTAATAAAATTAAAATAACCCCTAATACAAATTTTTGATATTTTGGTCCATATTAGTCAACATTAATTGAAAAAAGGAGTGTCCGTGTGGCCTCAAGCGCACATCACCACACACAATAGGTTTCCGACTAGCATCGAGGGACTAGGGTATGCTAATTGAGAGACTATGTCCTCTAAGAAAAGTGGAAAACATTATAATTGTAATTAAAGTCTAATGAAAAGATAAAAAATGTTTAATTACAATCTGACATATAGGAATTAAATCATCCAAACAATATATATATATATATATATAAGTGAAGAGAAAAGACAATATCTATGTAATATATATATAATGGTGATGACATGATTCTATTAAAAAATAGAAGTAGCAAAACCCCAATATACTCTACACAAAAAAAGTCCAACATTATAACCTCTAAAAGAATCCTCCAAATTTTCATGTTCCACTTCTTCAGTATTCTATCCTATCTCATAAATGAAATTCCAAAGACAAACCCTTTCCATTATCCCAAACTAAAACAATGAATCCTTTCCATTTAATAATTATTAGTGTGAAAATTCTATGAGTAAAACTCATTAGGCCACCACCATCAGTGTTAATAGAAAATCTAGTCTATGAATGATAATATTAAATATTGTTGGTCAATGATAATCAGATGAATAATAAATTGAAATAATAACAATTTTGGGCTCCAGTTCCTCAAAGAATGCCTAGCTGGCCATACCTACTTCATCCTCAGCTGGATGTCTCAAAATTGGTTACAATTAAATAGTCAAGGGTTAAGGATGTCATTCGAGTAATAATGTAATAATAATAATGATGGAGGACCCTCGATGAAACTGATGAATCCATGACCTTAATAGTTTGGGACAACTCATGGTAATAATCATGTAACCTAGATTGGGTTTCAAATTGTAATTCAGTAGATACAATATTTATATCCACATGTGAAATATCTCTAACATATTATGTGGATTGGTTTCAAAGTAAATCCACAACTATGGATGACTAGATCCCAAAGCGATGATCCATTGTGTCACATGTCTGATGAAAAAAAATTAAATCTACAGAGATAATCCAAGGCATTCAAATTTTTACATATAAATTGAATAAATCATCAAAACAATAAATAATAAATCATATACTAATATGAGGACCAAATTCCAAGGTGGGTGTCCCCCTTGAAAATAGGATAAAATAATTGGGGTGACATCCTCTGAGTGCTCAAATAATTCCATCACTAATTCAAGGCTAGCTCAAGTCAGGAAACTTATTTAACAATAAAAACATCCATAATCAACTAGAACCATTTATAATTTACCAACCTCCATGTTTGAATACAGTCTTCATTGTCATTATATTTTATTCAAAACATATAATTTTATTTTATAAATGACAAAGGTGTTAATTTTTTTCACACCATTGTACTGTTTATTCAATTTTTAATAATATAGGTGAACAGAACTATCATATCACAATGTAATAGTTCTTCCATTTAAATTAATTGGATTACTTGAAGGAATTAAATGAAAAAATTGTGAAGGGTTTTTTTGTTCATATATTTCAAATTGAAAATTTAGTAATATAGAGGGCTCACCCATGGGTGGATATTGTGGAGTTCGTCAACAACTGATGATAAAAGGGGGGGGGGGTCTATTCAGGTATTTAGGTGTCAAACCAAGAAACCAATTTAATCAAGGTAATTTTAGAATAAATGATTAGATAAAACTAATGTGTAACACAACAAGAACATTTAAAAATGAAGAGACATTATGATAAATGTTATATTACACCTACCTTATCATATTAAAAGAACATTCATCCATAATCGAATTCTAATTTGGTTTAGAATTGAATAAATATAAAAAACTATAAAAACACCTTAAAATTAGGGGAAAATAAATTTACTTAAGATTTAAGGGTGGATGGTTAGATAAATAATATAAATAAGGCAACAAATTGAATCTCTTGTAGAGAAGAATCAAAGAGGATGAATTGAAGGAGAAATGTCCATATGAAAGAGGATTAGCTTTATACCCTATCTTAGATGGGTTTGTGGGTCAGTCAATGTGTGATAGGATACATAAAAGTTAAAGATGAATGTGAGATTTAATTTTTAATAAATGTATGGATAAAGTTAAATTCACCCAAATTTAATGAGTTCTATGGTTCGGCCACATGGTAGTCCAAACTATGCACAAACCTTATTCCCTTATATACGGGTTTCATGACTGAGCTAAACTGTTAATATTAACTATGTTCTAACCATTCACCTCATATTATCTCTCTAAAAATTGGAGTTCGAGACTCTCAATATTCCCTGTATACTACTAAACCCTTCCTTAATCATTTAAGATAACATATAAGGTTAAAATAAAGATCCAAACTGAAAATTTAAGTGTTCATTCATCATGGTAAACGCATTATCTTACACATAAATGATCATCATCTTCCTCAAAGTATTAGAATACTCATTTTTCCTATTCATCCCATAAAAATTCATTAATATTAATCACAATAGTGTTTCATTCAAATTTAACATCACGAACCCATCAATTCTCATTCTAATTTCTTACTTTCATATATACATAATTTTATAATGATAATCCCTATTATAAAAACATAAAATGTATTTTGAGTATTTGGTTACCCATGATCATCAACTTCATAACTTCTTGTATGTGGGTTGTCCCCCATGATCAAACTAACATTCTCATGAAAAATCCTCTTTGATGTCTATCCATCTTCCTAGTTGTTTTCTTCGCCTCATATATCTATATCTTGTAGAATTACAAGAGTTACCTTTTATTCCTTATGATATTCTTAATTAGCTAAGAGAATCTATTCCAATCACTTCAATGACACCTAATATTTCATCAATAGTTTTTATCTTTTACCTTAAATAACATATCTAATTCATCATATGGAAATACTCCTTGAAATATATATATTTTATGATCAAAACTTGTTTTATTTAAAAATGAAGCACCATAAATTTTAATGTTGTCTATAGCTCCTTGTGTTAGACCTTCATTGTATAGTGTTTATTGAAATGGATAGTGCTATAATGTGGTGTTCACTATATGCCAATTTTTCATTCACCATAACATTTACTAAGGTATATTCTCTTATTTTTCCAAAATATTCTCTGTAAAAAATAGAATTATAGTAATAATAGTTCATAATATTAATTATCATGGTATCCACATCATCCTGACCATCTCATTAAAAGCACGAATGACTAACCACAATGATATTTTTGACAATAAGAAACCTTTCCCGCATCATCTTATAAATTCAAACATTATTCAGTAATTATACCATATATTTATATTGTATATATTATAGAACTCATCTTCTTTGAACTTCATTGAATAAAAATTAGTGAAAAAATATCACAAATTCCAATATGTTATCACCTATTTTCTAGGATTTTAAATAAATTGATAAATGGTTCAAATATTATCTCATTGAATTTACATGTCAGATATTAATTCTGGATAACTTAACTTGTCTTCATGAAGTGATAAAAAACATGGAGTTAACATTTCTAAATCCTCTATTTATAATTTTAAGGAGAAAAAATTTGATATCGTTCCATTAAAAATATTAATTAATTTTATATAGATACCTAAATGGTGATTTTACCTTGATGCAACCTTTACAAAGCTTTTTAGAGTTTTTAACAACCATTATAAAACACCTAAAACAGTTACATACTTTTCCTAGGTTATGGTATGACTTATATATAGATAATTTCTCTTCTACACTTTCCTTTACACATCCATTTATTAACAAATATACCCTTACATAGTACACTGAATTGCATCATTACCTTTATGAGTTATACTTTAAAATATATGTACATTTAAAACTAGTGGATGAAATTTATGCAGTTATCAATGAAATATACTCAAGTCTAGTTGATTCATATGTAGAATTTAGTGACACATAATTAAATTCAAAAAGTTTAGTATACTGATGGACATTTTTTATATTTTAAATTTAAAACTCAAATTCTATAACTTCTTCAGTTATGTTCCCGGATCATTAAAATGTTCTATAGATAAACACAAAAACATTACATCCCATAAAATTCCTTTAGGAACTTTAATAATCCTTATAAAGTGATTCTTCTAAATTTAAAATTACATTAATATATATATATATACCTATTCTTGAGTAATCTATAATAATTCAACTACCTTTATCATTCACAGCTTTATTCAATCCTATCTAAAATATAATTAACTATTTCACTTTATCCTTAATTAGTAAATTAGTGATGCACACATCCATTGAATATCAATCACATATCCACTTCATCTCCCCAAGTTATCTATCTTTAAACACTAGTTATAATATCTCTTGAGTTAATCCACTATGAAAAAATATTTACTTCTTTTGGGACAAATGAAGGAATATTTTTTCACATATATAACAAAAATATTTAACATGAGGTCTAGTTCTGAAAAATCTAATTCGTTGGGATACCCTTAGAGTCGGTCCAATTTGATGTTTTAAGGAATCCAGTAGCTCTCCCCTTTCACTGCCAATATTTTAATTTTCCCTTTCCAAATCCAATTTATGTTCAATACACTCTTCTTTATCTGTCATGTGTGGGTATCCCTGACTTTAATTATTTGGTGGACCCTTCAATCCATCACCCATCTGCTGGTAATCACACATTGACTTCTGAAGAATAAATTTATAAAAAATACCAAAATATCAAAAAAAACTCCATAAGGTCAATTAAATATTAAAAATAATTCTATTAGGAAATGATTCAATACAATATCCTAACCATGATACTTCTCTTTAAGAATAATTCAATGGAAATTCTCCCCCAAAATATTAACTACCAAAGATGAACCTCGATCCACCACTAACTCCAAAATCACTGACTAAATGTATGGAACATATCCTTGATACAAAAATATAAATTTAATACTAAGTCATTTAATACCAAAAAATACCACATCCATTATTCTTATATATATATGCTATTATAGTACATGTCCCAAAATACAGACCATACTCTATATACGTAATTACCTTGAAGAAACACAAATCTAATATCTCAAAATAAAATCCTCACACCAAAATATAATTAATATATTAATGATAGTCATTAATCAAAAAAATATTACACATTCTAAGAAATCATGTTGGTTTTTAATCATGACTCTTAAAACCATTATAATTTATCTATAAATCAATATTTTAATAACCAATTTCACTATACTATACATTAATTCTTCAAAATAATAACCCAAAAAATTACCCTTTCTCTAATTTTTCTCTAAAACATAAATTATGCCAAGGTTCTACTAGTCCTACACTTCCACTGGATTCAAATTTATTTAATACAGTTACATGATTATATAATTCTTAGAAAAACACATTCTATTTCAAAATTCATTACCATTTATCTTTACCAAAACATGAAAATATAAAAAAACAACTTTTAACATTATGTTAAGAAAACAATATATAGTTTACTTTATATTAGGAAAACACATTTTTTCAATAACTCCATTTATATTAAATTTGAAAACAATTAAAAGAATATTGGAAACTAGTTTTCATAATATTTCAAATGATAAAACACAAATGAAGATGCCATGTACAATAATATACCATTAATAAGGATTAACATTTAACTATAATGTTCATCTAAATACAAAATGAGTCTAAAGCCTACATATTTGAATTTAAACATTTTAATAAATAAATTACTATGTATTAATTAAGTATTATGATTTTACATTTTGTTTTTTTAACTATTCTAAAAATCACTATAAAAATGAATGGATTTCTTTATTTAAATTCAGATTTTAATTCAATTCAACAATAACTCACTAACTGTAAGGTGAATACTTGATCAATGGTATATATAAATAAGAACTCCAAATAATATATAACTAAAAATAAATATACAACGAATTAAAACATATACATATTGGTGTGCGACTATAATTAATAAGATAATAACAAATATGGTATTAATGAGAGAAATATTTACCTTAATAGAGACTATTTAATTAATTCAAGACACTCACATTTATGGGTTATTATTTTAGTCACATTCACATTAGCTACTATTCCTATATACTATATAATGCATTAATAGAAAAAATATTTTCCTCTAAGTATATCCCCATACACATCTTGAGTTACAATTTTTCATGATAATGAAAATTAGAAAAACTCCCACTAAAACCCATAAATCCCAATACTTTCATAAACATTCCCTTATAATTTTATATCCAACTATAAATATGTCTATATGGATAGTTTATGAGTTACTTCTCCGGTCCCAAAGTCAAACCTAATTTCTAAGAGAAGAAAAAATCTCAACAACCAAACACCACCATGATGCCACTTTGTAACATCCATGACTAAAATATCTTGTTTATACCTAGATCAAAAATTGACACTACCTCATAAATGTTCTCCAATCCTTAGATCAACTCACTAGAATCACAAGTCTTGGTATTTTTAGTTGGAATCATTTACCTACATTTAATTAATAAATTCAAAGTAATAATTTACCACCAAGGGATCATAATGTTTCATACATAGATTGGGAATCTTCAAAAGTCCATAATATCGAATATAAAAAATTAATATCATAAAATAAATTAAGAAAAATATATACGAATATGATAAAATCATAAAAGGTGTAATCTATGTTTTAAAAAAAATTCAAACAATAATGGCCAAACTAGGACCTCGAAATCCCCAAAAAAATGAATAATATGTATATATATATGTTGTGAAAAATTGACCGCAAATCAACTCATCCACAAGCTCCAACCAACCAACTCACATGACTAGTGCATCTATAGAAACTCAAATATCCATTAGTTACCACATAAGATGTCATATGACAAGATAAATATACATATATGATAATACTATAAGTTTTTAGTATTTACATATTCAATAGGTAACAAAAAATATGGATTAATAAAATTCCGAATAAACAGATGTATTCATGAACATGAAAACTCATTTACGTACCAATACATAAATATGTTTTTACAAGTTGTCAAAAATCCAAAATGTAAAAATAAAAAATGATGAGGTAATAAATCAATTAATATTTATAAAAAGTTACTTCCTATAATAGTCGGATAAATAATTATACTCACCTTCTTCAGGTCAGAAGTAGTGTTGATAACCTAACTTGGGGGAAGAAAAATATTCACAATATTTTTTATCCTGAAGAAAGAATATACTATATTTTGGGAAATAAATTATCACATGGAATGGGGATAATTTATTTTAATCGAATGAACTATAGGTTGATCACTTTATGAGTAGGGTGGAGAGGTATATTAGAGTTATGGTGTTACAATACCATATTATATAGTATACTCTATAATTTTGAAACTGGGTACTGTTAATACCAAAGAAAATTACCCAAAATAGCATGCTCGTAAACACATAAAAAAAGAATCAATGCTAAAAAACCATTACAAAATATTATAACTAACAAACATAATATTAAAAATAATACCATGTTTTTATATTAAATCTTGAATAGAATTTAAATATTTTCAATCAAGGACACATGTAATGAAATATACTACTATTAAACCCAATGAATTATAATGCCAAAAAACCTCAAAAAATTCCAATATCATGCCAAAATATGTCATCATTCATTATATGTTATATTTTTAATTAATTATTATACTTAATCATAATAAATTTAAAATATATATTTAATTTTAAAAATTTAATAAAACCCTATTAAGAAAAATATTTAACTAGATAAATAATTAGAAATATATATTCCACAATTGAGTTAAAATCCTATACAAAAGAGGTTTTCTAAATTCATACGTTATTTTATGGATAAATTTTAATTAAATAAAATAGTTTATTATAAAATAAAATATTTTAAATCATTATTTTACAACATTAACGAATTCATAGGGTTTAGCTTGATATCATATTTTTTATTACAACCAATAATTTTTTATAATATAAAAGAAATTTATTTTAGAAGAAGAAAAATATGTTAGTTTTGAAACCTTTTATCTATTTAAAATTAATGCTACTACGTAATTGTACTGAAATAGTTCAATTTGTTTTTTAAAAATCCATCTTATTCAAAAAAAATATTAATTAATTTGGAAAATATTATTTCATAAAAAAATAATTTTTCTAATGGATAAGTATATATAAGTACTAATAAAATAATAAAATTAAAACAAATTCATTTCCATCCCACTCAAGTATCCATAGAATTTAATTTCCACTTATACAACCTCTTAACCGTTATTATGTGGTAATTATAGATTTATAAATCATATAGGTTAAAGTAACAAGAAATGATTAGTTTATCTACCATAATATAAAACACATTAGAGGGGAATTAGATAGAATAGTTTCATGTAATTCAATTTTATAACAACAACATTAAACATCACATAGAATAATATTTTTACGGAAAATAAATGAACTCATTTATAATGAAGAATATCATTTACTAAAAAAATATATGAAACATGCGTAAAACTATTAAAGAAGAAATCACTTATAATTTCAAAATAATAAACATAATCATGGTTAAATAATATCTTCAAATTATTATATCACATTTAAAATATTTATGAATGTTCATAGAACCCATATCATCAAACTATAAAAATTCCATATGTGTCATACCCAAATCAATCATTATTTATTAATTTAAATCTTTTACACAAAAAATTAAATTCCATTTTAATATGCAAAGTTGTTTGAAAAATATATTTGGAAAACTATAAAATCAAAATTCAAAAGGTATTATAAATGATTTATTATTTGTTTTTTAGGAAAATTGGAATTAATTTCAAAATCATATCATTGTAGTTCGCATATTGTTTTCAGAACTCATACATTAACTTGAGTCAGACCATCCCAAACCGATGATTCTAAAAGAAAACACCTATAGAAACAAAACTTGTTATCAGAACCATTAGAAAATATTCCAAAAATAATAATTACCATATATTAAATTTCCTTATCATAATAAAATAATTCTCATGAAAAATCGGAAAAAAAAGTAAAATCATAGAGTAATCACAAGTTATATCCCATATTAATACTATATTCATGAAATATATAAAACATATAATCCAAAAATCATGTACCATAAAAAAAATTAATTTTTAGAGGAAATAACCATTTAATTAATTTTTTAAATAATATAAATGGGAGACCTACGATTATATGTGAGTTTACCATGTCTTGGTGAAATATCCAATGAAAATATTCAACTAAATAAAAGATAATGAATAAAAGAATACTGAATAGAAGAATGGGAGAGGGAGTAAGAATACATAGTATAAGGCAAGGAAATATCCCCATAACTCTTCTTAGATCTATGGAGAAAGAATGACAGGTAGAAGAGAACAAGGTGGGGATCCTTTATATTATTGGTTGGGAATAAATAATTGTTAATAATCAGATTCAAAAATGAAAAAAACAGTGTTTATGTAAGAAAAAAAAATTCTTTTTTAAATAAAATACTTTAGATGGACGCAATTAGTAGCCAGTTTGAATCCACTGGATACCCAGTGGAACCTCTAAGGTACCCCATTATCTATTATTCACACAAAGTAATTGATTACTTCCATTAGGTAGCAATATCCATAAATAGTTATAGGCCTGTAAGTGACACATATTATATCCATTGTATAATCATTATCCACATATCAAACATTGTACTATACTCTAAAACACCTATAATTCATTCATTAAAAATAAAAATACAACAACCACCCTAAAAATAAAGAAAAACATTAACCAAGAACCTATAATTCATTATAAAATGTGTTTTCAATGCCCAATATTCATAAGGAAAAACTATAATCTATGTACATTTAATCCACTAAGGAAAATAGTTATTAAATTTATTCATTGGGAACATTACTTAGAAATTACAACTAATATAGACAAATTTTAATGGTTTTGGGTTATAATAGAAGTCCCCTACTAGGCCCCTAGATCCTCCGCTGCATGTGCCCGGCCACAACTACATCCCTGCCTTCCCCCCACTTTCTCTCATGCACATCCCTCTGTCATTCTCCTTTAGATCTCAACCCCACCCCCCTATTCCCCCTCTGTGAAGGTCCCTAAGGTAGCCTCTTTCTCATCCCTTGGTGTTCCCCTGCTTCCTACGCCGCCTCCCCTTGTGGACCCCCGACCTGGATCCTAAAGAGATGTACTCAGTGGCTCGAGCGGGGCTTCCCTAGTGCCATGTATCCAAATGGTATGCCTAGTAGCCGCTATTTTTTCGAATGGATATTCATGCATCTCCATGGCCTTTCATGCGTTAGATTTTGTAGAGGTAGAGGTGTGCCTCCACTAGACCCTTGTAGCTCGCTTTGGCTCTGTTAAACACCCTCTCACCATCTTCTAGTATTTTTCACCTCTTGGGGTCTCCATATTCTGGTGTGGATAACAATATTCCTAGGAATTCATTCTGTCTCTTTCTAGCCTCGAAGATTTTTTTTTTGTCCTCTTGGTGCAAGGATCCTAGGTCTCTAGGTAGATGACGTTTCAGCTTGTCTCGATGGTCCATGGACGTTCACAGGGGAAAATAAAGCATGCACACCACTATTAAGATCAACCTTCCTGGGATCTCTCTCCCCATTCATAATAAAGGATTTCTCAAAGCGATAAAAGATTATATAGGTGGTTTCCTCTGTACTGATGAAAGGATGACATGTTGTGTGGATGTTTCATCAGCTTGTATTTGTGTAGAGATAGAGGTGATTTTAGAGATAGGGGTTTTTTAATGGGTTTAGGTTGAACTTATTTTTGGAAATAGGTTTATTAAGCGCCCCTTCAAGTGGTGCTTTGGTATAAAAACCCAAAGCGCCCATTGAAGCGGTGCTTTCACTTTTTTTCTACCTGATTACCCATTATATATATTTATAATAAATGTATTATTATAATATAACTATAAATATAAATATATTTACATATAAATAATAAATAATTTTATATATATATATATGCATTTAAGATAATATTTATAAATAAATAAATATATATTTACAAAAAAAACTATATATAATATAAATATATTTAAATATAAATAAATCTATAGAATTGTGATTATGTATTTGTAAATATAATTTTACATATATAATTATAAAAAAGGATCTATTTTTATAAATATATATTTACAATGATAAAAATAATATTATAATCATTTATAATTAATAAATATAATTATGTATATATATAATTACAAATATATATTTATAAATATATATATTTAAATAGAAAATATATTTATAATTATAAATTCTTATAAATACTTATATATTTATAATTAACACTTATTAATTATTTATAAATATTAATTATTTATACTTATTGATTATACTTATTAATTAAAGATATATATTAATTATACTTATTAATTAAAAATACTTATTAATTATACTTATTAATATGTAAAAATAATTAATAAGTATAAAATAACAAAGCGCCAATTCATGTAGCACTTTGTGTTTTTGTTTTTTTTTGGTCGATTTTGTGTATGTTTTATTTATATATTTAAATAAAAAATATATTTTTAATTATATAATTATAAACATATATTTATAGATAAATATTTGTAACTATATAAATATAAATATATTTACAAATATATTATTTTGAAAATATTGTTACATATATATTTAAAATTTATTTATAAATATATTTAATATTCATATGTAAATATATATATATATGTATAATTATATTTATAATTATATTTAGATTTATATTATAATTATATGTATACATATATATTTATAATTATATATTTGTACATATATATAAATATAAATCTATAATTACTAATCTATATTTATATAGTTATAAGTATTTATTTATAAATAAATTTGAAATATTGTTAAACATATAATAAATTGTTAGTAACAACAATATTATTTGAAATCTTATAAATTTGAAATATTGTTAAACATATAATAAATTGTTGAAAATAAAAGAAATTTTATAAACAATGTTTTCTAAAAATAATTTATAAGCTTTCAAATCCACCTACATGAAACTTAAAAATGTTTCATGTAGGTGGCTTTAAAATATTATAAAATATAAACTATAATATAAATATAAATGAAACTCAAAACATGAATTAAACATATAATAAATAGTTAAAAATAAAAAGAATTTTGTAAACAATATTGTTAAAAAGAAATTATACGCATTCAAAGCCACCTACTTGTAACATAAAAATGTTTCAAGTATGTTATTTTGAAAACCTATAATATATAAACTATTTGCCAATATAGATGAATCATAAAACATGGATTAAATATAAAATAAATATTTGAAAACAAAAATAATTTCATAAAAAATGTTCATCAAAAGTAGTTTATAAGCTTTAAAATCCACCTATTTGAACCCTAAAAATGCTTCAAATTTGTGAATTTGAAAGAATATAAAATATAAACTATAAGACAAATATAAATGAATCTTAAAATATGGATTAAACATATAATAAATAGTTGAAAATAAAAATATGTTCATAAACAATGTTCCTAAAAAATAATTTATAATATTTCAAATCCACTTACTTGAATGATAAATTTTTTTAATGAACACTACTTTGAAAGAATATAAAATATAAATTAAATATAAATGAATCATAAAATACGGATTAAACATATATGAAATATTTATTAATTATTTAGTTAATTATTAATATATTTATTAATAATATAATTTAAATTTTCTAATAATTAATATGTTAATTATTAATATAATTATTAATTATAAAATATTTAATTAGTTAATTATTAATATATTTATTAATTATTATTCACCATTATAATTAATTATTATTAATTGTTAATTATTAATTATTTAATTTCTAATTAGTAATTTACATTTATAAATATTTTTACAAATATATAATTATAAATATAATGTTTTTAAATATTAAAGTTGTTATGTAAAGTATTTTTTTACTATATGTTTATTTTTCTTATAAATTTTCAATAAATTATTATATGTTTAGTCTATGTGACAAATTTTATTTAGATTTTACTTGTACTTTATAATTTACACGCTTCTAAAGTCACATACATGAGGAATAATAATGTTTCAATTACGAGACATTGAAAATATATAAATTATTAATTGTTAAGATAAATTAGTTTGTATTTACTTTATTTTTTATTTTCTTGTGATTTTGATTAATCAAAAAATAATTATCATATTAAATATATTTTTTAATATATACAACATGACATCTGAAAACATCAACGATGATGCACCCCGGTACCACAACGCAGTGTCTGAATCTCAAGTCCTCTCTGTGCCCAACATTTTTGTCGATCTAGTGTCCTAGCTATGGGTTCCTCTTCTTCTTTTGCTTCTGGTGCCTTTCCATGGTGCTATGTAGAGGACTGACCAAAACCATGTGAGGAGGATGACCCAAAATCATATGGGGCGCTATATGGCCCTGATGCTCCTATAAATGTTAGAAATGGGGGACTGAAGAGGGCCTCGTTGGGAGGGGGCCGCCATAAGTTGTGTGACCGCACCTAGATCGAAGTCCATAGTAATCTATAGAGACAACATATGTGGTATATAAGCACCTTCTTACTATGATATATCATCCTTCGGCTGGGCCAGATCATCTCTTTGTGGTGCGACAACATCTGTAGAAGCTGCTCTTGGATGTTGATGTCATCACCTCTGGCCCTGCTAATTTTCTCATCTCTGTCATCTAGCTAGTGGCAGTGGTGGAGGTGCATCATCCTTAGTAGCCATATAAAGGAGATCTTCATCCTCAGGATCTTCATCTAGAGGATATGAATCAGGATATACCTATGGCTCCTCATCAATAAAACTGTCACGTATCAAGCGAATATGATCGAGGAGAACCCACAAATCCCAATGAACTACATTCTTCCTAATATATGAATCATTATGTGGTTGTGTGGTATGTTCAAGATGACCAATGGCGTCTTTTTTCAAATGAAATATCATTCAAATTAATACCAAAAATGTGTTAAAAAAATAATAACTCTTAGTAAACATACGAACTATGGAATTCCAATCCCCTAGAGTGTAAGATGCAGGATGGTGTGACGTCGATACCAGTCTGCATAATTCCCTTGAGCAGATAACTATCTACATGTTGTGGTATATCCAAATGGAATGATACTAGATCTGGCACGCATGTCCCACAAGTCAATATAAGATGCATCAAATAACCGCTAGTTTGTCGTTTGTCTGCCTGTAAGCACAATCGAATGTAAACCGGAAGGCTGTCCTGGTGGCATGGGGATATGTTGTATGAAGCCAAACTGGTTTATAACTCAGTCTGGATGGTTTAACTCAATGATGTGGAAGTGGATTAGTGGAACCACTACAACACGATATCTAACCCTAGCTGGGTAGTAATGTGGAAGTGATGCGTAGGCATGACCGGTATACGGAGTCCATGAAACCTGAAATGTAAACTCAAAAACTAAGTCATATATTATCATGAAAATGTTACTGATATTATATTGAAATAAATTAAAATAGTGATAACAAACTATATTTGACTATAAAAAATTTCTGTTTAACATACATCAGCTGGTACCATGGCGTCGAATATCTGGCGGAAGCTATGCACACTATCTCCCGGAGTATGTGCATAATTCTGAAACTAAATCCACCTGGTAAAAAAAATTAATATATGATTTTTTTATAAAAAATAATAATAAAATTACAAAATAACTGAAAGTAATGACGCAAACATACCATCGTCCCCAAGGACAGTCCTGAAATATCTCCAGTGCAAGTTGTGTGATGGCTCGAGGAGCGAGGCGTGGAAAACGTTCCCAGGCCTAGATTTTCATTAACACCATGGAACCTAAAATATGATGTGAATATTCCTGACAATTGATACATAGTGAATTGTACAGATGTGCTAATACAGTGGACCCCCCACTGTATGTAGTCATCTGATCCAGATCCTTAGGTAATGGGAGGTACATCATGTGTACCAATGTGGTAGAGTAGTCGACACAAAAAACTCCTCTGAGTAGTCCCAAAATGTATGTACGTGTGTGATGAATAAGAATCTACTTGTCTGAATCATCAAGAATGATGTTGAAATATTGATCAAGAAACTTCACATGCAAGCGTGAACCCTGGAGGACACCTCGTGCACCAACGACGTCAATGCCTAGTCTCCTCTGTATGACTGCAGCCACGTCTCCAGTATTGTTACGCATAACTTCATGTCCTTGGATGGGGAGACCAAGCATGTAGGCGACGTCATCTAAAGTGATGTTCATATCCCCCTCTGGGAGATGAAATGTGTGTCTCTCTGGATGTCATCTCTCAACTAAATCAAAAATAAAATGGTGAAAAATGTTCTTAAAGTCACACATAGAGACTCCATAGAATCATGAACATCTAAGGTATAGAAAAATAACTATCGGGGGTGCCTCATGATGGAAATGATGTGATCTATGAACAGAAATATGTATGATAGGTCATCGTTCCAACACATCATGCGACACATGCATCTCCTGTGAAGATAATAGTGGCTGATCCATCTGAATTTAAAAACAGTAAAACATTAATTTCATGTAAGATTGTAACTTTATCATGAAAGGTATGAAATTTATCATATAATGATTGAAAGAAGAATAAACACATTAGGTCAGTTTTTGTCTCCTGTGTTGGGTTGTTGGGGTGAATATTTTTGGAGTTTCGTCAATTTTTTAGTCCATTGTAAGTTCATGTTTCATTATAAAAGTCTGATAACATTTTCATTTCATAGTTCAAATGGTGTTTTTTGAGTTGGTGTTGTTTTTTTAAATCTACTCATGCAGTTTTGATAGTTCAACAAAGAATTTCAATTGAAATCATTTTAACATTGACAGTCTGGATTATTTATTAATGTATATAATAATTTGTATTCATGTAATTATATTAACCGATGTTCTAAATGTCTATAATATATTAGTAAATTTTATAAAAGTTAACCTATATACAAATAAGAAAAATATGATTTTAAATGGTCATATTGAGAAAAATTATTACATGTACAAACATTTATAGCAACTGATAGAGTACATGATTCATTTAAACAAGTTGATGATGGCCCTATGTTTCTAGGGAAACATGTCTTCATATGACCTTCCTGGAAGCTTATGCCGCACCTTCATCCAGATGGTTGTTCACTAGGACATTCCATCTCATTCAAAATACAATTATACTTTGGCCTCCCTTTAGGTCAAAGTCTAGTGTTGTTCGGTAGAATCGTGGGTGCGCCATCAGACAACCTAAAATTCTGATATTCCCCAATTTTTATCCACAGAGTACTTTAAAAGGATTTGATGCTCTCAAGATGATAATCTGGATCAATGAATTTCTCCCAAAATACATGTACGTAAGCACATCTTGCAATCACATGGACACAAGGATATCTCAGTGCCTGAAAGTTTCTGCATTCACAGTAACGCTTCTCCAGTAAAACAACTCGCAAACGACCATTGCTAAAAGACACAACATCATCGGGCATAGCGACCTCAAATCATTGCTCTAGATGATTAAATGCAGTTACATGGTATGTTGTAGCCTCCTAATGAATCGTATCTAGCTCGCACTGGAAATGGTGTCCATAGTGCATCCCTCTGTTCAATCCCTCTTCAGCCTACTTTCTACATTCTAGAAAGTAATTTACACAACGAGAGAAGGTCTCTTGTACCAAACCAGTAATTTATATTTATGTCATTAGACTAATATTATATTATAATTGTAGCTATTCTGAGTAAAATATAATCAAATTTTCATATTTACCTTTGATAGGTAATTTTTGAACTCCCTTGAAAACTCCACTTATACATTCTACTATGTTGGTCATCATATGACCATATCTCTTCTCATCATCATATTCCAACGACCATTTCTTCTTTGGAATTAACATCATGTAATCATACACTTTCGGATTCAATCTATGAATATCTTGAAGACGCTCTTCCATCCTTTGTTGTTGATGCTCATATGCTATCAAACAGGAAGTCATCTAAACATATATGAAAATTACTATGAAAAAAAATTAAAATGAAAAAGGATGTTCATACTAATTATAAGTATTTTTTTCTTTATCGACTCATTTTTTGAACTTCTTTCACAAATTTATAGAAATGTGTTGAATATAGTATCGATGATGGGCATAGGGTAGTCTCCACGAAAGACCATCAGACTGTATCACCTCCTTGATTTCATGGTGTTAATTTGAAATAAGACAAATCCCTTTCGCATCTATAAAAAACTCTCAGAGACATGCTAAAAACCAGCTCCATGATGAGATGTTATCTTTCTCCACAATTGCAAATGCCAAAGGTAGAGGGGCTCAATTTCGATATTTTGTGGAGGAAATAAATAAAGTTTTTGTATACATTCCCTACAGAAATGTGCCATCAATCTATATAAACTGCCTGCAATGTTTAAATATCGCCACACATGGTAAAAATGTCCAAAATAATCTATCAAACACAACTATTGAGCGATTAACTTGGTTGTGTTGGTTAACATATTCAACAGTATGTAACTGATAGACCACTTGATTATTGTGGAATAATAGCTCCAAAAGATGTGGTAAAACTCGAAAAGAGTCATCCCAATCACCGTACAATTTCACAATAGCCTTTTTTCATCCCACCCATGCCTTCTAGTAAAAGAATTGATACAGAAAACGTTGTTTGATTTGATCCATCACCAGAACCAAAGGAACATCTTGACAAGCTATAAACATTTCAACAATAATAGTTGAAGCAAACTCAACATCTAATGAAGAGTGTTCATGTGACAATCCTGGGTTCATAGAGGTGCATGGAGTAAATATAGTGATACGCCAGTAGTGAAAAGTGTTATACATTCTAGCTCGTAGATGCATTTGACAGTTTAATTCATCTTCTTCTTCGAAATTTTCATCATCCTCAAAATCATCGACCAATGTATCTAAAGTATGTGGTGGAATATCCATTGAGACTGTGGCCGAAGGAAATGATGGAGAAAATACTGATGCTGATGGAACTTCTTGATGTGTAGGAGTATATGACATAGTCTCATGACATTGAGATGGTCCAAATTCTATTGCCGAGGAACCTCCATTGTAGCTATTGAGACATAAAACTCCATCATTTTATTCTCTGGTAGATACTTAACCAATTAAAGTACATATTCCCAATCATAATCATCACTTATCGGATAGGAAGCAAGCCCAAACCTATCTATATGTTTAAGATGTCTGAATTTGATGGACTCTATCACTTGATTTCTCGCTAGTTTTAACTTTGGATGAATTTTACTTTGCACATCTTCCAAAGTAGTACATCTTACACGCATCCCAATAGCTTCTGTATGTATACTATAACTACATCCTTGTTCGGTCCCAACTATTGGCTGTTGCAATAAATATAGGCATCAAACTTTTTTATCTAAAATTAACCATCATTATAAATTAAATCTGATTAGAGAATCAAGTTATATATGCATGCTTATATTAATTGAGGTGTGAGTCCTAATCACTCCACCAAATCAGCATGTTCAAACCATATTGATGTGTAACTCTTTACACAACCCACAAGTTTGTGCTACTTACCAAAAAATAGAAGTCAAATATATTCATACATATACACAAGCATTATATTCATGAGGTATATGAATAAGTCATGTAAAATCATAGAGTAATATGAAATTGAAAAACTCAACATGACTAAGCCCAGAGCAACAGATAACCAACCCCATTCACTTTCCCAAACAAGACTAGCCTATAGGAAAGTATGTGGTCTGACCCAAATCCCCTCTACAAGGGGATACTTTACTCAAGAGAGCATTAATTTCATGACAAATCTAACACTTAATATGAAAAAAATATATTCAACTACTAAATTCATGTCCATAACTTAAATTTCAAATTGAGGTCAAGGTAGATGGAAAACTAAATTCTTTATCATACCTAGAATGTAATGCAAGGGTATATTCTATATGCAATCTACAACTACTTCGCTAATTAATATAACTACTTCGCTAATTAATTTAATAACTTCTCTAATTAATATAATTACATCGCTAATTAAAATAAATACATTTCTAATTAATATAACTACTTTTCTAATTAATATAACTACTTCCCTAATTAATTACCTAGTCATATTTAATTAATTACCTAGTTAGATTTAATTAATTACCTAATTATATTTATGTAATTGCCTAGTTAGATTTAAGTAATTTCCTAGTTAGTTTTAAGTAATTACATAATTAAATTTAAGTGCCAAATCAAATTTAATTAAGTTCCTAATCACATTTAATTAGGTGCATAATCCCAGTTAATTAAGTTCCTAATCACAGTTAATTAAGTTCCTAATCAAAGTTAATTAAGTTCCTAATCACACTTAATTAAGTGTAAAATCACACTTAATTAAGTGCCTAACCATAATTAATTAAGTGCCTAATAACATTTAATTAAGTGCCTAATAATAATAAATTATGTACCTCATCGCATTTAATTAAGTGTCGAATAACATTTAATTAGTTTCCCAATCACATTTAATTAGTTTCCGAATCACATTTAATAAGTTGCCTAATGATAATTAATTAAGATTCTAACTATAATTAATTATTTTCCAAACGATAATTAATTAATTTCTTAATGATAATTAATTAATTGCATAACGATAATTAATTATTTCTTAATGATAATTAGATTTAAATAATTACCTATTAAGAATTAAGTAATTCCCTAATTAGAATTAATTAATTCCTTAATTAGAATTAATTAATTCCCTAATAAAATTTAATTAATTTCCTAATCACATTTAGCTTAAGTAATTACCTAATCACATATAATTAATTTCCTGATCACATTTAATTGATTCCCTAATCTCATTTAATTAATTCCCAAATAAAATTTAATTAATTCCCTAATGGCATTTAATTAAGTTCCTAATCACATTTAATTAAGTTCCAATTCGAATTTAAATAGTCACCTAATCACAATTAATTAGTATCCTAACTATAAGTAATTAGGTGCCTAATCACAATTAATTAAGTGCCTAATAACATTTAATTATGTGCTTAATCACAATTAATTATGTTCCTAATCACAGTTATTTAAGTGCCTAATCACATTTAATTAAGTGCCTAATCACATTTAATTAAGTTCCTAATCAACTTATTTTAAGTGCCTAATCACTGTTAATTAAGTGAAAATCACAGTTAATTAAGTGTCTAATCACAATTAATTAAGTACCCAATCACAATCAATTAAGTGCCTAATCACATTTAATTATTTTCCTCTTCACATTTAATTAGTTTCCTAATCACATTTAATTAGTTGCCTAATTATAATTAATTAAGTGCCTACTGATAATTAATTAATTTCTTAACAATAATTAGTTAATTTATTAACGATAATTAATTAATTTCTTAATGATAATTAATTATTTGCTTATAGTTAATTAATTACCTATTTGCAATTAATTAATTACCTACAGATAATTAATTATTTACCTTATTATAATTAATTAATTACATTCTTATAATTAATTAATTACCTAGTTATAATTAATTAATTACTTAACTACATTTTACAAAACTGTTACTATTTTTATATATAATACAATAGTTATAAACTAATAATATAAATTAAACAAATATTTAAATAAATAAAAATATTAAATAAATTTAAAATATGGATTACCTAAAATTTGTAGAGAGGTGGCTATGCGGGAAGAGAAACCGAAGTAGAGAGAGAGAGATCCGAAGTAGAGAGAGAGTGAGGAAATAATGGGATGATAAGTGGGGATGGGAAGTGGGGGGGGAGCCAATTTTATAGGCTTCAACATGCCTCGACTCCCCATGAAGTGGCTCCAGGAGGCTAACACCCAAGTGATCAGTGCCACTTAAAGTGGCTCTAATTGTGTATAGTGTACACTATCAGCACCACTTGAAGTGGCGCTGTGCTCCTGAAATTGGTTGAGCACCACATCAAGTGGCACTTTGACCAATTTCCCTAATTACTCTTACCCTACACCCATTTTAATAAAATAACCTAAAAACAAAATTTCACAAGAGATGATCTCTCTCTACCCATTCCAGATCGGATCTCCCTCTAGGTGCAGGATGTTCTCCCATGGGATCAGACCATCTCATATGCAGTCTTCCCAAGGTACTACTCCTTTTTCCTGCTCTAGGGGAATTCTCTGCAGGTATGTAAGCATCGCTAGCTTAAGGCTACTCATCCATCCTTTGAAGAGTGGACCATGCAGCCTCCTTTGGCCTCATGTTCATTTCTTGATACTCTATCCATTGTAGATTCTCCCCCTATTGACGGGCCAATGGTGGCTCCCTCTACAACCATACTCGGTTCTAAGGTATCCGTAATCCCATCTCTATCTTGAACCCCAAAAACTTGTTTGGACTTGGATTTGTTAATCCCTCGAGTTGGGTCCTTCTCCCTGGTTGGCATCATCCCTCCTCCTCTGCTTTGTTACATACAATCCCAGGATTCTCTACTAGGGGGTGGATTTTGAGAAGGATGGACACTCACTCCGGCCTACTATCTCTTCCTTATCTCATCCCTTTGGTACCTACTCATTCTTTAGAGGCGCCATCCTTCATGTATTTTTCTTCCCTCCATCATGGAGCCTCCCCTTGGGGGTTTCTCTAATTTGATATGGTCCCCCCACTGGGTACTTCCTCCTGGGGGTCATCTAACTCTCCTTCACTATATACCTCGCTACATTCGACGGAAGGCTCCCCTTTCCATATCCATAGGGTTCATGGGAGAATCTCTAGTCCCCCTTATAGTGAAAGGGGTGCCTTTCTTTCCACCTATAGGGAGGCTCCATACCTGGTTGTCTTACTGCCTCCCAAGGGTGTTGGAGTATGTACTTTATATTGATCAAGGAACCAACAGAAGTATTCATTCTCCCACATTGATAGGTCCATGAATTCTAGGGCCAATGCCAGAATACTATTTGAAAAATGGTTCCAGTAATCATACAGAATGCATATGACATTGGTGCTCAGGTTAAGTCATATTTTCTCTCCAATGAAATCAGAAGTCACAAGGCCTTCGTCATCACCATTCTTGAGCACTAATAGAGCCCTTCCAACATCAATAACCTCTCTATAAGGATCAAACTTCATGTGTGCAAGCATGTTGATCCCACCAACAGACATATTTGTATTTTTTTGGCATAAGAACCTCTCTATGGACATGTTTCATGTCATTAACCATTTCATCACCATGAGGTTGGGGAATGGAGACATGTCTCTCATCATATCCTTTATCTACAGAAGCTACAACATGCAACAAAGTAAATACTTTTATAGTGACCTTAACTCCTTTGATATGGGAAACCATCCATGAATTATCAGGGGGACATCAATGTTGTTGCTACCCTATAGGAGAGGAAAAGATAGTGACCTTTTCAGAGGAACATGAGCATGGAATTCATTAAATTTATGGCTGGTAAATGGATCTATGATCTTGGTTTCATAGGAGACCGGTTCACGTGGTGAAATAACCTGAGAGGGAGGAACCGTTCGTGGAGCTGTTTGGGTCACTGCCAGGCCAACATGTAAGCCATATCCATCTTCTCTGACACTAAGGTAAGTAACATAGTCAAATTTTATTTCGATCACTACCATATCCTAGTTTCTCTATCCTCAGGACAAATTCAGTCCACACGATTTCGCTACCATCATTACTGGGATAGTCTTGTGGGATTCCAAGACTTGGATTCTGACACCTGGGTCATGTCCACCTAGGGAAATTCATGGATAGTTTTCAAAAAAAAGATTTTATTTCTCAAGGAAAGGCTCCATGTGTGGGAGAATGATAATTATCCCACTAATAGTGACATTTTGGGATCCATGCATGATGTGGATCAACTGGAGAATATCCTAGAAGATGTCTTGGATTATAGGGTGTTTGGAGATCTCTCTAATAAGAAGAATGTCCTGGAAGACATGCTCCCCAAGAAATAACGATTGGCGAGGGAAAAGTCGAGGATCAAGTGGTTCAGGGAGCAAGATTACAACACTGCATTCTTCCATTCTTGTATCAAGTAAAGGAAACATATGTTTAATCTGGAAATTTTGATGGATGGTGGTACATACATTGATAACAGAGTTATTATTGGGGCTATAGCACTATCCTTTTTGCAATACCTCCTTGTCGGTCCAAATCCTTGCATTCCTAATGGATACCTAGGGGAGGAAGGGGGAATATTTGTTGTGATTGCACAAAAAAATTTAGTATAGTAGAATGTAGAGATAATTTCCATCCATAATGATAAGGTGATATAGGATGCAATACAGAGCCTCAACCCCAAAAGTGCACCTAGACCCGATGGAGTCACAGGCTCATTTGATGGAGCCTCGTGGGACATCGTGAAAATGGATGTCACATCTTCTATTCAAGGATTTTTCTGAGAGGGCCATCTCCCCAGGGTTTCTTATGCCACATCAATCATCTTCCTTTTCAATATTAAGAATCCTTCCTCCATAACTCATTACAAGCTGATGAGTTTGTGTAACTTTTTGTACAATATTTTGGCCATTCATATCAATGTTAGTGTGTCTCCCCACATCCCCAAGTGGGTTTCCTTGAAAAAACAGGGGTTTCTAAAGGGATATTCAATCTAGGGGCCATTTCTCTTGCCCAATAGATGATTAAAGATATAAAATTCATGTTTTAGGGGTCCAATTTGGCCGTCATGCTTGATATGAATAAGGCATATGACCTGGAAGAGTGGTGTTTCATCAACAAGGTAATGGAAATTATGGGGTTCACTTAGTAGAATATTGAATTCATATTTAGATAGTTTTTCTCTTCCACGTTGGTAATCACTTTTATGGTGAAATATTTTGTGTTTTTTCAAGGCCAGTCGCAAACAGAGGTAGGGTGATCCTTTATCCCTGAGCATATGCATTTCTCTCGTGGGACTTCCTCAGTAGAATTCTGCACAGAGGTATCATCAATGGAATGTTAATGGTTTATCATTGAAGAATGAGATCCCCCTGTGTTTCTCACCTGATGTTCGCAGATGGCACTTTCATCTTCACAGATGCTAGCATGTGGTCCATTAGAGGCCTCAACAGGGTATTGCTGGAGTGCTGCCTCTAGAGCGGATAGGTTATCAAAAAGGCCAAAAGAAATTTGTATATCTTCAATAGATGAACTACCACCTGAATCCATACTATTTATCTCATCTTGGACATGCATAAGGGAAATATTCATATGGCGTAACTGGGTTCCCCCATCTCCCTAGGGAGGCTCTATGTATGTGACTTTTATGCCCTTATCAACATGGTTACATACCAAATTCTCAATTAGAAGAACATATATCTCTAGTTTGGGGGTTGGATAACACAGGTTAACAATGTGCTTCTTACTAACCCCATAAATTCACTCTCATCCATTAAAGTTCTGATGAGTATTATTAACATAATTGATAAGATCTTAGCATGATTTATTTGGGACCTGTGTTCGAAAGGAAGGAATCACTAGGATTCTTGGAATAGGGTGGAAAGACCATATAGGGAGAAAATCATCAATGTAAACCATCTCCAAGACACTCTTCTTTTAATCAATTAAAGGATTTACTAGGATTCTTTGGAACAACATATGCTATTGGTGATCACAATTCACAACTCCCATTCTGGGTACGATCCTCTAGACATTGGCTGTGTTTCTTCATTCTGGTCTGTTATCTCTCCACTAATTTCTACCCTCAAACCCCACATCAAATGGCATGTATAGAGGGGGACATCTCATTTTGGCATCATACCTCGGTAGGACTATCTTTGTCTTCTATGGGTACCCTGCCACTTCAATCACCTTTAAAGAGGCTATTTATCATCCAAATTTTATCGACACAGTCATGGACAGGGACCAACGTGACTTCTTTAACCACATAGAGATCAACACTGAACTAGACATATGCACTTATCTCATTATTCCTCAGTGTCCTTCTCATCAAGAGACTTTCGGTGCAATCTGGACACCCAGGAACAGAGAAATCAATGGAATAAGATCCTCTGCTCCAAAGTTAACCCCTTTAAACTCAAATCTCGTAGCTGGAGGTTGTGTCACATGGCTATTTCCACATATGAGAACATCATGCATTATGGAAGCTCATTTTCATCAATATTACATTGCTTCTTGAACTACCAGGAGGCGAGTGAGGGGAATTTGTTCTTTGTAGGAGACTGGGCAAGATTGGTGTGGTAAAATTTTGGTGAGTTTATAGGTATTCATGATAATCCCATGGCTGGTATTCCTTTTCTTGATCAATGGTTATATGGTACGAGGGAGAGGTGTATGGAGAATATGGCACACACTATGGTCCATCGCGTTGGTTGATTGTCGATCTGGTAGGTGAGGAAGAAGTCCAGACAAGAAGGGACTATTTCCTCTGACTAGGGTTTCATCCGTCGAACTAGGTTCCTCATTCTTGATATGGTCAGATCCTTTAGCAACTAGATGAAGTTTCCAACCCTTCAAGGGTTTCATGCTCTCAATAATATCACTTCTTTGGAAATCATGAATGTTAGAGGTAACTGGGTCTTTTGGTCACTGCCCAAAAGAGGTCTCAAACTCAATACCAACCAGTCATTCAACATAAGGCTTATTCTTGGAGGAGGGGAGGTGAACAACTCCTTAGGTTTGGTCATCTGGGAATTTTATGCTCACATGTTTTAGGAATCATCCCTCTAGGTAGAGGACAAGGAAATGCTTTATGGCCTCCTCTTATGTCATCAAAAGTGGATCATCTTATCAATAGTTTAAACTGACTCCCAAATCATCCACAATTCCAAGTAAGGCACTAGATCTATTCCCTGTTCTATTCCTTACATCATCAAAAAGTTTAGGGGGTGTGATCAGCAACAACAATAGCGTGGTCTATACATGGGGTGAGGGGAACAAAGTCGCGAATCGTCTCACATCTCTTGATATCCCCAATTTGGATCCCATTTGTTTTTATACTATTATCACCATGAAGCCATAGGGATTCAGCCTGGTTTTTGGGGATTCACTTTTCCTCCACTAATTTCTTCCACCTTAGGCCTCTCGTCCTGGGCGATTTGGGCCAATCCTTTCTTATTGTTATTGTTTTCATTGAATAAAAATTTACATGATGATGATGATGATAATATCGATCCATTTCCATAACTTATTTTAATGTACTTTATAAGGATGGGTGGGGGGTTCCTAGTGAAGATATTTGAAGTGTTTCCACATGTGATCATTAAATATATAAACAAAATTCTTTAAACTATAGATTTCAAAATCATAGTAACAAGTGTGTCACCTTTTTCATTTTTCGATCTCAATGAGAAGTTTCCCTTGCCCTATTTTTTCCAGTAGAGGTTTAAGTAGATGATGAGTCCCTCTAGGACTTGATAGATATCCGCATGAGATATATCTAGTGTGTAGAACATCCAAAAATAAAAATGGAAGAACAAGGATTTTATACACAGTGTTGTTTTTTTGACAAATTCCCAATAACCCTTATCCGAATATTTATTGCAAGTAAAACACCAAATCAACTAATAATAATATTTGTTTTACTTCCATGAAATTTGTTTATTTAAATATATTATATACAGTAAATAAATTTATATTAATTTAAATTTTATTTAATAAATATATATTTTTTATTGACTCATTAACTATGTTAATTTATAATCCCAGGAAATTTAACAATCCATTAATAATAATACTAGTATTGTTAATTCTATAAATAAATTTATATTCTATAATATAATATAATCAAAAAGTATTAATTTTAATATTCATGTAATTGAATACTAATTTATATTAATCTATTAACATACTTGTTTAATAAATAATAAATAATTAATTACTATGTGAATAAATGAATATGATTAATAATTAAACACATATATTCTAAACTCAAATATCTCATGATTTAATTTTTGTGATTGAAAATAATTAAATAATTATTATCAAAAAATCAAATAATAAAACTTATTCATAATATTATATTCAAGGGATTTTAAATGAAATCTGTAATGATTTATTGTGTAATCCCCTAGGCCCCTTTCTCTGTGATATTAGGTGAACTAACCTCAAGTCTATGATCATAAATTAAAAACACATCAAGGAACCCATTGAGAAAAATTTTAATATAGAAACAGGAATATCCTCCCTATGAACACTACTGTGTAATATAGTCCCTTTATCTATTGATATATCATCAAGCATTATGCATACTAGTATCATCAACCAATTTTCTCAAATTATCATTCTATGACATTTCAAAATGAACACATCTTAAATCTACAAAGTCCATTGTTTTTTCATTAAATTCCATTAAAATAAAATTGTTAGACATACATTTTTATGTTAATATTGATGGGGAAATCCATGCTTAATAAATTAATTCCATTTCATTATTATGCACCCGATGTATACATCCTCACTATAAGAATATGTAGCCAAGGTTTGAAACCAAAAATAAAAGTATTGATTCCCTTTATAAATTAATAACAAGATCAATTTTAAGTACCAATAGGGACTTCAATATATTATAATATTAAATGATAATTAAATCACGTAGAATTACTATTGGTTAGTAGGCCATTGTCACTTTCCATCTTCTAGATCACCACATTCAAGACTCATGATAAGAATCCGCAATGTCATATTGGCCTCATGAATGTGATAGTAAAACATCATTTGTGTCATATCACATAGAAATTATCTACCTCATTGGACCTCTATTGTAGAATAATTTCATAGTATATGTAGGTTCCCATTATAGTGTGGAACGTCTATAACATTTTTATGTAATAAATACTCTAAATATATTATCATGTTAATCCTGTATATGAAAATATTCATTATGTTATATGATATTTATTAATTTTCCAATAATAAAAATTACAAATTCAGTTTTTTCAAGTGTTCCCACTGTAATAGCATCTCACTTTCACAATAGACAACTATAGAGACAATCTAATATAATAGTGATAAATTACATTAATGTTTCTGTTGAGATTATGATTTACTGTATAAGTCTTCCATATTCTAATTTTTTTTCTAATATACTTATTTTTACATCAAATTTTTTCATAAAATGTTTTTTTATTTGACAAATAAAAACTATATTCTTGATTCATTAATGTGTCCATGGATCCTAAGCTATAACGACTACTACATTATTATCAAAATAAAGATATATGGTATCTTTAATAATAGTTATTACACTTATAATGTATAAACAAATTTATATACATAGTGATTCATTAGTTAAAATAAAATCCAAAATATATATTGGATATGTTTTAGAATTAATGAACATTGGATGCTTGGAACTCTTCTTATCATTAATCCTCCATTATAGAAAAATATATATCCAAATTGCAATTTCAAGTCCATATGATCTATTTATAATAATTTTTATGTGTTTCTCCTGAAAACTAGTTCTCCATATATTCCCTAATATTGGATCATATCCTTTTTATAACTCCATTATTTAAGGATAGTCATTATAACTAACTAATGTGGCTCTTCTTGGACTAATTTTTAACCTCTTATATTACTCATGGAATGGGAAACATTAAACACACTACATATCATGGAATCCATAATATATCAAATCAAAAATGAATAAGGGGTTACTTCTATCCTTTCTCTCCCCTTTTTATAAAAGCACGCATATTCATGGAGAGGTGTATATAATGTGATATTGTAAAAAAACACTCATTGATTGTTCCATATTTTGAAGAAACTCTTACTCTTATTCCCCAAATCCCATGCATCCATATTATTTTTGTACAATATAAGAAGTATTTTACCTTGATAGATCAATCAGTTTAGAAGCAATGGAAGACTAAATACATACATTATTTCCATATTAAATTGAAAAAATAAAAATTATCATGATTTTTTATTATAATGACCATATAACTTTTTTTCATATTATTACTTTCTTTTAATCACAATTAACCCGAAAAGTACAAGCCAAGGATTGTAAATTCGTGTTTCTTTGGATGATTAGGAATATAAAACTGAGAACCTAGGAATATAAATAAAATTATTTTAATCATCCATAATGATATCCTAAATTTCATTGAGCTCCTACATCTTCATAGGATAACCTAGTGAATACATGAATAAATGGATGATCTAGAAATCTTTATAGGGGTACAAACATAGGAATAATGCAAAGAACATGGGTTAAAAGGCATAACATGAGGACATAAAAACTAATAGAACATGAATAAACGTAAAGAAGAATAAAATTTAGAGCATGGGGATATTTGATCATGGAATAATAGGAATGTTGAAACTACATACAACATGACATCAGTATGAGTCAAGGCTAACTTCCATGACCATTGTACATGGAAGCCCAAGTTCCATAAAGGAATCGGGATCACTCACTATCCCATTATGATATATCATAAGACTAATCATTACAAATTACATTTTAGAGATATATAGGAACAACCATCACACAAATTTCAATCATATGTGTACCAAATAAAAAAAATAAACATAAGGGTTATCCATGGAATAAAATGTGTATTGTAATCATGTGATGGAGCAAAACAAATAGGAATATCATAAAAGTGTCCATGAAATAATAGATTTAAATCATACACGAACATTAAAGAGGTAAAATATGAATAGTTCATGATAAATTATGTCCAATTATAGTGGATACGTGTAAAAATAGTGATTTAGGTACTTTATAAATGAATTAGGTTAATGTGGTTTGAGGAAAATATTAAGGTGATTTTAAAGCCTAAAATCGATATTTGATTTCATTAAACCAGAAATTAACCAAGTTATTTTTTCATGTTTAAATGAGTGGTATTATAAAAAATTCTATCTTAAAAAATATTAGGAGTTTTACATAAAAATTGGTAAGAAAATGAGAGGTTCCCTTTAATCGGGCCTGCTTTTTGAGACGGATTGAGAAGGGAACCTTTTTAAAACATGTATTTACTCATAAAATAAGTATGTTCTGATATAGATACATTATTTTGGAACATATAAATAAAATTTATAAGAATTTAACCAAAATAAAGAAGCATTAAATTGGTTTAAATATAGAGAAAGATTAACTAGAAAGAAAAAATAGAGGTTCAAGTAGAATGTGTTACCTTATGTTCAGATGTGTTCTTCTCAGGAACTTAATTTTAGGAATAATAAAATGAAATACCTAAATTACATAATTCAGAACCTTTATATATTTATTTTATTCATTATAATTTTATTATGCTTATTTATGACCTTTTTGATAGGTTATGACATTTACATTCATCGCTTCAGAGTGTTGGTTCCATTGGTTTTCATGATTGGTTTACTTGTATAGATGTACACATTTTTTTGTAAAATTAGAATGGATTTACAGAATTGTAGTTAGAATTTATTAATTAATATAGATAATATTAAATGTTTATATAATTACTTTTTTTATTTTTTATGAGGATGAATCATTAAATAACACATTAGTGATGTTCTATTAGATTATATTAGAGGCTTTTCGACTATCACAAACTAGTTTTTTTATTAATTAATATTAAATTTATGTAATGGTATTAGAACATTAAATACTTTTTAAAACATATATTGTAATCTATTTCAATCATAAAAATGTTTTTAAGATCATCCTTAAATGCGGTAATAGAAATTGGAGACTCGTCGTCCTTGAATGCGATAAATTTATACAATAGAGACGACCTTTTCATTTTTAGAGAAAAAAATGGAGAAGAGGTTTGATGCAGAATTGTTCCAGTAAAATGATAAAATTATAGTATATATAGGATTATTAAATTTTAATTTCACCTAGATAAGTTTATTTGAGGAGAGAATAAAAAAATAAAATAAATTTGGAATTAAATTAAAAGAAAATGAAAGAGGATTTTACCTCATGAATTTATCCTCCTTGAGAACCTTATTAGGGAAAAGGGATTGGTATTTTGTTGAGCCCAAGGTATCTTAGACATATGGGATAGTATTGGGAAGTGTAATGTATATAATATGGATAAGTATAAAATATTTAAAGTTGTGAGTAAAATATTTGGCGAGGGTGGTATTTACAGTGGATGAGAGGGGTATTTTTTTATTATTTAATTCAATAGTTAATTATTTTTTATTGGGACTATGAATAGTATGAGAATTATCACTAAATATATTATGAATATTAATGATACTTAGATATCATCAGCTTAAATCATCCATACAACATCTATGACCCAATAATTCATGTATTTGTTAAATACTTAAAATTATCGTGTTTCAATGTTCACAAAATATTCAACTATTTTAGAAAAATCTCAAAAATTCAGCCTATGAATTTTCTAATGTGTTGAATTAAAAAATTAACACAATTTTATGAAAATAGTTTTCAAAATATGTGGAATATAATTTTTAATTAAAATAATCTTTTACCAGTAAAATACCAATTTTAAAATTAAAACTAATTTTATAATAGTTTCGATAATTAATTAAGGTATAGTAAAATTATATTAAAATAATAAAAATAATAATATAAATTTTTGAATCTATTTTATCAATTTTATTTTAAATCATTATATTAATTAATAAATTAAATATTCATATTTATGTTTTACAGAAATACTAACACTAAATTTATCATGTTCAAAACATTAATTTACTTATACTTTGATATAAATATAAAATATTTTTATTTATAAGATTATTAAATTTTATTTATACATTCATAGGTGTGGTTACTATGAAATTGGATTATTTAGTATTCTTAGGGGTCACATTAATATTCCAAATATCAAGTTACTATTCTATTGGTATAGGTTCCTTACCTTCTAGAAATACCAATTATTTCATTATTTATTCATTTATAAATTATTTATTGTGTTCTATATTTAATTTTATGTGATTTATAGTATATGGAAAAATTATAAGAGCGGATTTTCCATTGTTAAAATTTTCGGTTGTTACATTCCTTCCCCCTTATGAAATTTCTCCTTCTAAATTTCAATTTGTAGACTATGGTGAAAACAGGTAAGGGTATTCTTCCTTCATTAATTCCTCCAGTTCCCTATTGAATCTTCATACTTATGGTTCTGATGTAGTAATTTTACTAGGTGACTGGTCTTTTTATGTAAAACATTATCTCTATATTCTAAGCTCTTACCATCTTCTCCTCGAAATAGATATAATTTTCCAACTATACAACCTCTAGAATTAGGACATGTGAGGGATCTAGTATGTACTTCCTCAAGACAGTAACATCTATGACATATTTTACATAATACATGGTAGGCGAAAGTTCTATTCGATAGATTAGATCTCTAAAATGATCAATATTTTTGAAGGGTTCAATTACCTAGGGCTTAGAGTTCCTTTCATCCCAAATCTCATGAACCTCTTCCATGGAGATATACAGAGGAATACCATGTCCCCAACCATAAACTCAATGTATTGTCAAGGGTTGTCTGCATAGCTCTTTAATCAAATTTGGGAATCATTTATGTGTTGTTTAATGGTTTTCACCTTTTTCATTAATTCTTCACCATTTATAGTGCTAGAAACTTACGTTCAATGACTTCATCCCAGCATGTGGGAGTCCTACATCTTTTCCCATAAAGGGATGCATATGGACTTATTTTGGATGCATGAGTGACAAATATTATTGGAAGATAAATGGACCATTGGTAAATCTAGGTCCCATCTTACTTTTAATTCCCTGGAACACGCAATCAACATGTCTTCCAATGTATAAATAATTCACTTATATTGGCCCTCTGTTTGGTGATGAGAGGAAAAACTAATGTTCAACTCAATGTTCAATAAATTTTGGAGACATTATTAGAACTTGGAGGTGAATCATGGATCCAAATCAGATACAATAAATTGAGTTACTCTATTAAAACTTATAACTTCTTTGATGTATATCTATTCTAGTTTCTCATGTGGAAATTACACTGTAATAACTATAAAGTGAGTTGTCTTCGAAAGATGATCCACAACAACCCATATTTCATTATTTCCTATGGATGTATTAAGGAGTCTAGTGAAAAAGTACATTGTGATATTTTCCAAGTACTATGTTGTTATGGGTAATGATTTTATCATCCCATTACATTATTTCATTTCATCCTTTATTTTTTTGACATACCAGATACTTTGATGTATATTCAGTAATCTTCTTTTTCATATTGTCCAACCAATATTTCTCTTAGAGATTCCAATACAATGTTACGCTCACTTGGTTAATAGATAAGATTGAGTTATGTGCATCACTTAGATGCTCTTTCTTTATCTCAGGATTTGATGGTACACATATTCATCACCCAAATCATACAATTACTTCCTCATCAATTTTGACCTCTATGGTTTTCCCCTTTCTCATGGCCTCCACCATCTTCTGAATTTCCACATCATTTCATTGAGCATTCTTTATTTTCTCCCTGAGGGTTGGTTTAGAAATCATTTGATAAGGGATTTATGATGTTACTTATTTGAGGATTTCCATTTTTATCTTTTACAAATCTATGAAGATTGGATCGTTCTCAATTCGAATGATTAATAACATTGCAGGATCCTTTCTACATAGAGCATCTTCCACCATATTTTATTTATTATGATGCTACGGGATTGATCAATCCTAATACACGATGAGATAAAACCATATTCATTGGCCTATATTATTATTTTTCTATGTAAATATAAATTTTTGGATCTTGTGATCATTATATATCTCACAATTCTCCACATAAATAAAATGCCACCAAATTTTCAACACAAACATCACAATTTCGAACTTGAAATCATGTGTGGGATAGTTTTTCTCCTGATTTTTAAAAATTCTTGAGGTGTAGGATATAAATATATAATTTTTCATTAGTACATAACCTAATCTATTATTTTAAGGATATCATTACACCACAAAGAGTTTCCACTTATCGGTAGTGTGAGCACTGGTGCAATGATAAGCCAATTTTTCAAATATTTGAAGTAGTATTCACATTCACTCTTCCAAATAAACATTACCCTCTTTCGAGTCAGAATAGGAAGTGGGTTTGAAAATCATGAGAAGTTTTATATGAATAAATGGAAATACTATGCTAAACCAAGGAAACTATAGATATCTACTATATATGTTCGCATGGGCCACTATTAAATTGTCTTTTTCTTGGAATGATCCATAAATATCCCTTTCTAGTGAGTAAATTCCCCAATAATTATAATTTCTCCATCCTAAAGTCACATTTCTATACATTTCATATATTTTCTCCTTTTTCAATTTCATCATCACAGTACTCAAATGCTCCTCATGATATTCCTTTCTCTTTGATTATAGTATAATATCATCAACAATGAATGCCAACATTTTTTGGAGGTAATCTCTGAAGACTATATTCATTATGTCCATGAAAATTAATGGATAATTAGTGAGTTTCAATGTAATTACTATGAAAACATAGTGTCCATACCATCTTGAAAATGTAGTCTTGGGAATATCTTCCTTCCTATCCTTTAATTTGTGATATCCCGGTCGAAGGTCCACCTTAGAGAAATGATTGGCCCCACATCGTTGATCCATAAATTCATATATTCATGGAATGAGATGCTTGGTCTTTATCATGAGTTTTCCATGATTATGATAATCAATATATAGGTGCATTGATACATCCTTATTATGGATAAAGTGTATTGGAGAACCCCATGGTGAAGCACTTAGGTGTATCAAACCCTTGTTTATATTCTCATGTAACTGCTTTTTAGTTATTCTATAAACACGGTGGCCATTCTATATGGATTCTTTGATCTAGGCAGAGATCTTCAAATAAGTTCAATTAGATACTCAACCTCTTAGTTAAGAGGAACACTATGATATTTTTTAAGTAACATGTCAGTAGAATCCCTCTCAATGGGAATGTCTTCATGCATGATTCTATGATTTATTTCAATAATTTGAGAAAGATATGATTTATGATAAAGAAATGATATCCAAAATTGATTTGATGATTCTAGAAGAGATTAATATTACTCTTTAAACTTTTAAAAAAATGGAGGATTCATCAACATGTGAATAGTGACCTCCCTTTCCTGATTGTTAATGTTGGCTTTGTATAAAGATAGCCAATCCATTCCTAATATAGCATATAAATAAACCCATAGAAGTAATAAATGTTTTTGGAGGTTAAGTACACAAAAATTAATTGGGGAGGAGTTATATACTTTGGATGCAATAATTTCCCTATTTTATATTCTCTAAAATAAAAGAAACTCCATATTTTGAGGTGTTATTTCAATTGTTGTACTAAACTTTCATGATATGAAAGAATGAATAGAACCAGAATAAAATAGTACATTCACTATTCACGAATGAATAGAAATAATATATGTCACAGTATTATTTTCAGGTTCCTCATCATCCGTAGTGACATCATATTCCCTTCCACACTGTATTTTAGGTTTTTGTTGTTTATTGCTTCCAACAACCCTTAGATTAGGGAAATGGATTTGATAATTCCCATGTTCTTAGTAGTTGAAACACTACACTTCTGGATGAGTTTTTATCTGAACCATAATTTTTTCTTCTATAATAGTGGGATACATCATATTCCTTTAGATGTTATTAGACACATTCCCCTCTCTTCAATATTTGAATTATCTCTTGGTTCCCATTATGTAGTTTCCATGATGATTCTTCCCACACTTTTGACATGTGGGATGTTGGGTCATCTTTCTATAGTGGTATTTATATTTTGATCCTCACATATTAAATTCCATTTTTTTATTTTTTCCCTAGGTCCATGAGACTATTTAGTGTATTTAATCTCTATTTTAACATTAAGGGAACAACATAAAATATCCTCATAGCTTTCAAATTCTCAAATCTCCAAGGTTTTTCAAAGATATGGATTTAGTATTCAAAATAAGTGATCAACCTTGATTTCGGTGTTCATGAAAAATCTATCGGCATATCATTCAAGACATTCAATGTTTTCTTCATATTCCCTGATAAAATCATCTAACGTTTTCTTCAGTTTGAGGGACTCCCTTTCTATATTATGGTAGAGGGTTCTTGAAAAATATTTGTAGAAAAATATTTTCATAAAATATTTCAATTACATGGAATAAATTTCCTCCTTAGACTTTGTGCTCTTCATCAGTGTCCATCGCTGATCATCTTCCCTATAAAATGATAAACTTTTATTATAACTTTATCTTATTCTATGAACTAGAGGACATAGAATATCTTCTCAATAGAATTAATCCATTGTTCAGTGAGAAGAAGATCAGAAGATCCACTAAACATGGGTTTCATTTTCTACATAAACGATTCGATCTCAACATTCTCTTTATTTGGGGAAAGATGGATTTCCACGTGATTAAATTTATTATTTATAACTTGATCTAGGTAAGAGTACTATCATGATGTTTTGAGCACCTGTTTCCATCAAATTTGGCATATAATTAGGGAAATATTCTCATATATTATCACATTTATTTTTATAATGGTTTATTATATTTCTAGGTTTTAACTATGAAAATGAAATTAAAATTAGGTGTCTTGAATAATTATCTTTTAAATTTAATAAAAGGAAAATTTGATGATAGAAGGATAAACATTTAAATGAAAAGTATATCCTAACATGTGAATCCCTATGTTTCAATCAAAGTTATCCATAGTTATATAAGTATCCATTAGATTAATACTAATGTTCTCTATTCATAATCCCCAAAAATAACTAAACCTTCCTCTGATACCAACTATAATGACCCTATCATTTTACACACATTATTTCATTATTTTAATCATAATTAGAAATCAAATTACAATCTAAGGACCATAATGTCTAGTGTCTTAAGATGATTAGGTTCATAAAAATAATAACATGGAAATATAACCAAACATATTTATTTTAATTATTCATAAAGATCTTGTAACATTCATTAATATCCTACATTTGTAGATGTTAACCAAGGGAATACATGAAAACATGGATGATCTAAATATCCCAGTATGTGTATAAACATTGGAATAAAGTAAAGAACATGGGTTTGAAGGAATAACCTAATGACATAAAAAGGAATGGAACATGAATAATCCAATGGAATAATAACATATAGAGCTTAAGGAAATTTGATCGGGGAATTATAGTAATGTGGTAACTAGATACAAAAAGACATATTCATGAGTCAAGGCTAACTGTCAAGACCATTTCACATGGAGGATAGTGTCCCATAAAGAAATAAATTTCACTCCATGCCCCAACATGAAGTCTCATGAGACTAAACATTACCCAATTAAATGGAATTCTATCTTGGTGCACCCATCACAATATCTTCATGAATATGTGTTCAACATTTAAAATCAAACATAAACATAAGGGTTACCCATGGAAAGAAATGGGTATCGTAATCATGTCATTGAACATACCAATTGGGTGTATCATAAAAGTTTCCATGAAGAAGAATGTGTTTAAGAATAAATGTACAATAATGTAGTAAAATATGCATAGGTAATTATAATTTATATTTAATTTCATTAGAGAAATGTAAAAATTCAGTTTAATAAACATTATAAATTTAGCATTTTAGTACGGTTTAAGGAAAATATTATAGAGAAATAAAATAAGAAAATGAATTTATTTTTCATAAAACCATAATTGAAGAAAGATAGTTTTTCCTGATGAAATTATTTATTTTAAAAAAAATTGTATATTAAAAATGATTTTATACTGTACATAAAAATTAGTAAGAAAATTGTAAGATCCCATTAACCGGGCTTGCTTTTCGGGAAGGATTGAGAAGGGAACATTTTTATAAAATTTATTTTCCCCTAAAAGAAGTATAATCTGACCTAGGTGAATTATCTTGTATTGTATAAACATAACTTACAAGAATTACACAAAAATAAATATAAATTACATTGGGTTAAATAGAGATAAAGAGTAACCCAGAGAAAAAATTGGGGTTCGAGTAAAATCTCTTACCTTAGGTCTAAAAGTGTTTTGTAGTTGGAATTCATGTGAAGGATAATCAAATTAAATACATTAATTAAATTATTCAGAACATTTTATATATTTTTTGATTTATTATAATTTTATTAAGTTATTTTATGTCTTTTATATAGGTTATGATATTCAATTTCATCGTTCTGGAGAGTTGGATTTATTTGTTTTCATGATCGGTTTACATGTAAACATGTATGGAAAATCCCGTAAAATGAGAATGGTTGTCCTAAATTGAAGTTATTTTTTATTAGTTAACATATATAATATTAAATTTTTATAAAATTCATTTAGTTATTTTGGGTGAGGATAAATCATTAGATAATACTTTAGTGATGTTTGTTAATATTATATTAGTGTTTTTTCGATCATCACAAAGTAGTTTTGTTTTATTAGTCAATATTTTCTATATATAATGGTTATAAAACATTAAATAGGTATTAATACATATATAATAATATTATTTAACAATAAAAATGGTATTTTGATCATCCTTGAAGGAGTTAAATAAAATTGAAAACTCATTGTCCTTGAATGTGATAAAATTACACCTCACGGAAAATGTTATCATTTTGATAAAAAAAGGGTGATGATAAGAGATTTGATAATGAATTATTCCATTAACATAAAAAAATTACATTATTTAAAATATAATTTAGATTTTTTGAAACTTTTATAATGGGAATATATGATTTAATGATGAAAAAAATAAATTTGAAAAGAAATTAAAATAAAATGAAAGATGATTTTACCTCTTGAGTTTCTTCTTCTTGAGAACCTCCATAGAGAAAATGGTTTTATATTTTGATGAGACCAAGGAATATAAGAAGTGTGGGAGTGTGTTGGGAATATTTTAGGGTCTAATTTTGATAAGTATCAAATCTTGAAAGGTGTTAGGAAAAGAGGTGGTGACAGGTGGTATTTATAGTGGAAGAGAGGGGTGTTTTTTATTATTAAATTCAATAGTTTTTTATTTTTGATCAACATTATGAATAGTTTGAGAATTATCCAAAATATATTATTATAATGAATTTTATTTCTTGATTATGGGATTACATCATCTATACCTCATATATGACTCAATAATCCATATATTTACTAAATACCATAAATTATTATATTTCAATATTAACCAACAATTAAAATATTTTAGAAAAATATGAAAAATTCACCCTACCCATTTATCTACATTTAGAATTAAAATATAAACTAAATTATATGAAAATAATTTTAAAAATAAGATAAATTTATTGTTTAATTAAAATCATCATTTACTTGTAAAAAATGATTTCAAAAATAAAACACATTTTACAACACATTGAAAAATAAATTAAGGTCTCACAAAAATATCATAAAATCATAAGACAAAAAATATAAATTTATGAATAAAATTTTAAAATTTTATATTAAATCAATATATAAATTATAAAATTGTAAATAAATATTTTGAGTTTTAAAAAATAACAACACTTAATTTATCATTTTCAAAACATTTATTTACTTGCACATCAATATAAATATATCATATTTCTATTTATAAGATGGTTAAATTTTATTTATATATTCATACGTGAGGTTACTATTATATTGGCTAATTTACTATTGTTAAGGGTCACATTACTGTGGAAAAGTTCACAATGTTATTCTATTGTTATAGGTTCTCTAAATTTTTGAAAAAACATCTTATTTCACTTAGTTTTCATTTATAGAGATTGTTTTATGTTCTCTAGGAGTTTTTTTGTGATTTATACTATATAGAATAACTTTAAGAAGGTATTTTCTATTGATAAAATTTTGGGTTGTTAAAATTATATCATTGATGATCACTCAATGATTCCTTCTTTTTATCTTCAGGAAAGTAAAACAATTAAAGGGTGAGTTAAATTATTAGTAATGAAAAGTGTATAATATAATCTATCATGAGTATATATGTAATGACTCTAGTTTATTCCTTTTTAATATGGGAAATATTTTAAATAATATTCTCAAAGTGAATCACTGAGTCAAAATGTGATTCTGGGTTATGGGGAGTCTGATAATTGATATGATAAAAATATAAAATATTTCAGATCACCCATGCATTTTATTTCTAAAATAATTCAATATCTCTTGAATGTTTTTCTTGATTTGAAGTATTGGACACAAATTAAATATTGATTGAGGAATTTAAACTAGTAGAAGAAACAAATTGTGCATGTCATGTGTTTGTTTTATGAGTGGCCATTGAGAATTAATAAATTAAATGACTAAAAAACAATTTATATATTTATTACACCACCTATACCAAATAATCCTCTATATAATACCAAGAATAAAAAACCCACGGTTTAGATGCATCAACCTATGGAATTGAGAGGATCTATTGGATGGTCTATTAGATAATTTTGGATGAGATAATGGCTTAGGAGTCCATTTTAAAAGTGGTTCATATTCAAAAAAGGAGGTCATTGATCTCACTAACAATAATAATGAAGAACCCCACATTATCAGAGATCGATCCAAACATAAGGTAGGGCATTGATTTATGTTGTCTTAATCGCTATTTTTTATCTCATGTAGAATTTGATTCATTATAACTGAGAAATTTATTCTTTGTATGATCTATTATTTATGGATAATTTTTATCTTCATAGAATTAGGAATTGATAATATTTTCATGATCCTTGATTACTATTTTTATAACAACCCTACACTTTATTTGAAATTTAAACATGATTTGTTACATAAAATTACACATAAAACAATCCAAAAAATCATTAGGATAAATAATATATCATTAAAATAACAACAATTAGATAGTAAGGAAATCATAATAAATGAATTGAAATATAACCAATTGAAATAATAAAGACTAATCTCAAGGAAGATTCTTGAATTGAAATAATATGTGGAGGTTAGGACCTCTTACTTGATTTTGTGACTTCAAAGGCTTAGGACGGGGTTAACAAGAGCTTGTTTCCAATTAAGATGACTCTAAAGAGTATAGGTTAGAGTATGGATGTTCTAAAAAGATTTTTAGTAAAGATAAATGTGATATTGGGTGGGTTTATATAGAAAATGAGGGGGATTTCGTTATTATTTTGGTTTTGGACTCTATATAAAAAACATCCAAAACCACAAACCATACCATGTTTTTTCACATGGTTTCCTTAAAATGGTAGTGTTATACATTATTTTATAAGGATATGGGACGAGATTAATAAAATATTATCCTTGGTGATGTGGAGGTTGGTCAGAATCATAATGAAATGAATTTAAAATCATAAAATATATTATAGGTCTTGGAGGATTCATAACAGATTTACAAAATAAATGAAAAAAATTAAAATTTTAATTATTTTAAACTGAGAACATACATTTGTTCGTGGATCCCATTTATATCACTTATTACGTCACTTTTGGGTCATTCCGATTTCATGAAAGACAAATATATTTATACGGTATTTAATTTTTATCTGAAAATTCGACTGTCACAAAAAATTATGAAAATTTCACCATTGGATGATTTCAACATCCTGACATAAAAAATAATATTCATTTTATCTAAATTATTTTATAAATATTTGAATTTTAAATTTTAAAATAAAAACTGATATTTATTGAAAATGATGGGTTTTTTACAATAACATTTTTGAACCCTTATAAAAATTACAATTGACTTAATAAAAATCATATGACCATTTATATTTGATAAATATTATTTTATAATAATATTACATTAAAATATAATTTAATTCATAAATCTATTTAATCATAAATTCATTAATATAATGTGAATATTAAACAAAAATGAAATTTGTGCTTTATAAAAGAATATTTTTCAAAGTAACAATAATATGAAAAAACATATTCATTAATCTATAGAAAATAAATTAAATATTCTAATATCTAGGGTATTGATACATATCCCTACAATCACTAGCATACAATATAAGAGTAATTTGTGTGATGGTGGGGCTTTCATGGGGTCATTCTGAAAACATGGTTTGAGCCATGATGTCAATGAGCTTGAACTTCTCTTGTAAACAGTTTCGATCATGATTATGTTATTAGATCATAGCATGGGATTAGTCAAGGGAAATGTCCAGAAAAGCTACCTCACTCAAAATATATTATAAATGGGCTTCATAGAGTATGAACCTACTCATTGAGTCCATCACATCATTTTTCCGTGTAAAAAGGATTCATTAAAAACCCCATATTTTTACTAGTAATGTGATCCATGTTCAACAGCTATATTGTCAATGGTAATGATACTTAATGGTAATTTAAATATAATTGGATAAAAAATTATGTATATGTGTTTTATATAACCATAAGACAAGTAATAAACTCAAAAGGTAGATTTTATTCACAATAGTTTGGGTCATTACAATATTCCCCACTTAATAAAATTTTCCCTCAAAATTTCCTTTTCCCATACTAAAAAATTTGAGGGTAAATCTGCTTCATCACTTCCTCAAGTTCGAATGTTTCTTCTTCAGTTTTTTTGTCTCTATACAACACCTCGACTATGGTTATTTTCTTATTTTATATGTACTTTTCTCAATGATCTAATATCTTCACTAGCTGCCCCTCAGAGGGAAGGTCATTCTCGAATGATACCACCTCTGGATTGAGTACATGTGATGGGTCTATAATGTATTTTCCCAATATGGATACATAGAATATATCGTGTACTTGAGACAGGTTATGTGGGAGTTCTAGTTGATATTACACTACAACGATGCGATCACAGATCTCAAAGGGGTTGATGTACCTTGGACTATGCTTTCCCTTCTACCTAAATCTCATCACTCTCTTCAATGGAGATATGCAGAGGAATGCCAAGCATCCAAGATCAATCTCTATGTCACATAAAATATTGTCATCATTGCCCTGTTTTCAACTCTGTGAAGATTTTAGGTTATTTGTAATGGTATTAACCTTCTCCACCATTTTTAATGATTTTAGGACCTATAATTTTTCATTCCCCAACTTCATCCCAACATACTAGTGTTCTTCACCTCTTCCCATAAAGGGATTCATAGGGATCCATTTAGATGCTAGAGTGGAAAATATTTTTGTAGGAGAACTCAAATAGAGTAATATGTTGGTATAATCCTCATTTTAAGTCAATTTAGCATTCTTTAAACATATCCTTTGGTGTTTGGGTAGTTTGATCATATTAGCCATCAGTTTGAGGGTGATAATACATACTAAATTTCAACTCAACGTTTAGAGCATGTTACAAACTATTCCAAAACATAGAGGTGACTCATGGATCTCAATAAGACACAATCAATAGTTGTACTTAGTGAAGCCTTACCACTTCTTCGATTTATATATATTCCATTTTTTCTGTAATAAATCCACTCAAATAACATTGAAGAGTGAAATATTTTGTAAGATAATCCACAACAACCCAGCTAACACTGTTTCCCTTGAATGAATTTGGATGTCTGGTGACAATATATATGGTGAGGTTTCCCCATTTACATATTTGTATGGGTAATGGTGGCAATTTTCCCTTATACTTCTTCCTTTCATCATTCACTTACTGACATACCAACCACTTTGATGAAAAATTGGCAATCACTTTCTTCATGTTATCCCACCATTACTAATCTTTTCATTCTCGATACATCTTTGTGTATCCTGGGTGAATAAAGAATGTCGAACTATGAGTATCAACCAATAGTTCCTTCTTTAACTCAGGATTTTATGGAACACATAGTCTTGACCCAATACTCACAATTCATTCTTCATTAACAATGAACTCCAAGGATTTCCCTTTTCTTATAATTTCCACTTTCTTCTGAATTCTAACATCATAAGTTTTAGCAACCTTTAAAATTTTAGGAATAGACGGTTGAGAAAACATGTATGAAAGGAATATTTATGTTCCTTACTTTATAATTATCTTGTCCATCCTCTTTAAATTTAATAATATCATATCCATCTTAGTTCTCATTGATGATATAATTAATGGATCATTTTTATATAAATCATCTACCACTTCGTTCCCTTTCATAGTAGAGTGGTGGATTGGTAACTATTAATCCTTGATGAGCTCTAACACTATTTTTTGGTGCATATTAATCTCTTTCTATGTGAATATATGTTTATGACTTTTATGATCTATATATATTTCACAATTTTCCCCAAAGAGATAATGCTACCAAATTTTCAAAGAGAAGATCACTGCCCCCAACTATAGATCATGGGTGGGATTGTTTATCTCATTAATTTTCAATTTCCTTAAATCATATGTTATTACGTTTTCATTCTTTTATCATTACACAACCCAATCCCTTCCGTGAAGCATCACTATAAATTAAGAAACATCCCCCACTTGTGGGTAGTGTGAGTATAGGTTTAATGATATGACTCCTTTTCAACTCCATTAAGATTTATACACATTCATCATTATAATTAATATTTACTCCCTTCATAGTTATCTTGGTAAGAGGGCTTGATAATCGTAACAAATTTCTCACAAACTAGATATAATATCTTTAAAATCTAAGGAAAATATTGTTAAATGTCATAGTTGTTAGCCTTGTCCCTTAATAAATTGATTTTTTTCTTTGAAGGATATATAAATGTGACATTTAATGTGATGATATGGCCTAATAATGATACTTCCATCAACCATAAATCCCACATTCTGTACTTTGTATACATATTCTCCTTTCACAAGGTCTTTAGAATAGTGGTTAGATGATCCTCATGATCCTCCTTGGTGTTGGAATATATTATAATATCATATATAAATAGTACAACTATTTTGTAAATATAACATCTAAATAATATATTCATAAAGTCCATAAAGATGTATGGAGAATTAGTGTGTTTGAATGGAATCATTGTGAACTCATAGTGTTTATACCTCATATGAAAAGTAGTCTTGGGGATATATTCCTTCTTTACCCTAACATGGTAATATCCTAACCACATATCCACCTTAGAGAAGTATTTTTCTATATACAAATGATCTAACACGTCATCAATCTATGGAAAATGATACTTTTTCTTTATTTTGATCTTGTTGGGATCACTATAATCAATGCAATGGTGCATTGACCCATCCTTCTTCTGGATGGAGAGGACTACTGCACCCCATGGTGACGTACAAGGGCATATGAATCCTTTATTGAGATTTCCTTGTAGTTTTTTCTTCAGTTCATCAAGTTCCACAACATCTATCCTATAATGAGTCTTTTATATTTTCAACACCCTAGGTATATGCTCAATTGAACATTTAACCTCTTGTATTGGGGGAAGATAAGACCGTTCCTCGGGAAACACATTAGTGTATTCCCTCACAGTAGGAATTTATTCGAGGATGATCATTTCCTTAGACTCAATCATTTTATCAAGATATTATTTCTTATAGGAAAATAACATCCATTCATTATATTATGGTTCTAAATAAGATTCATCCTCTTCCATGCACTTTTACAAAAATGGCGGTTGATTCACTTTATGGAGAGTAATTTAATTCTCACAAAAATTTATGTTGGAACTATATTAGGAATTTCAATCCATGACAATAATTGGATCAAATACCACCAAAGGGAGTATGATAAGGTTCATTTCGAAGTTCTGTCAACAAACATTTATAGGGGAGGAGTTATATAACTAGGATGAAATAATATTCTGAATTTCCATTTTCACTAACATCTCTACTTATAGGATTTGTGGTGGTGTTTGGATAGTTATACTAAACTTTTATGGTATGAAGGAATGCATAGAATAATGGATGATAACCCTACCATTCACATTTTGAATCAAGTTCCAACCATTTACGTTTTCCAAAATATACTTAGGGTTGATTATTTTTAAACTATTGAACACATTAATGAGAATCCAATGACATTAAAGGGATAAATTATAAATTATATTTATCTCCTTAACTTATTAGTTTTTAGGATTAATTATTTGCATTCAATGATCTATTTTCTAACACATATTCATATGGGGATTTTATTCCCCTTAATTATGACTCATAATGAGATTTGGAATTTACCTAAGCATATACCTGGGGAGGGTCAAACTAGGTTCATTTTAAGGCCCATTTTCATGTACCTTATTACCCCGAGTCAGGCATGAAACATCTTTTCAGAGTTGTTACCCCTAGTTATATCTATTCCAGATCCATTTTCACTTATAGTATCTAGAGAGGGAAATATTTTATTGATTATCCACATACTATATAGTAACAAAAATTTATGGATTTTTTCTTGAACTTAGTCTCATACCTAAGTCTTTTAACAATATTTCTCTAATCCTAAACCCAAAAATAAAAAATACAATCCTCTAATACCAACTATAGAAAATGTTCTCTTTATTTAATATTTCAAGATTATTGATTAAATAATATTACACATAATACAACCTAGAAGATTTTTAGGTCTAGTGGCTTTAATTAATTAGGTACATTACATAACAACTTCAAACATGAAAGGAATGATCTTTATTGAGAACTTTTTTATCATGACCAAAATTCCCCTTCTTACTTAACACTACAAGGGATAACCTGAGGAAATACATAAGAAATTAGGGAGATATAAATCAAAGTATGGTAATAAAGGAATAAAATGAATAAGACAATACATGTTTGGAAATATGAATATCAATAGAGAAAAAAATGAACATTAATAATAAGGAATGATATAGAATGATAATCATAACTTGGAAAATGTGGCCACAACTTTAAAGTCTCCATCATCAACATAGGTGAAGGATGAACCCACCATGACATCATTGTGGAAAAAGTAGCATAAATTAATTAGGTAAACCCTATGTAACAACATTACATATAATGTTACTAAACATTACTAAATTCATTGGAGTGCTATTAGGGTACACCCTTCACAATCATTTCATTATCTTATTTAGTGTGCCATATAGATTATATAACATTGATTCACTCAACATCAAAATTTATTCCATTGTAAAGTAATGTATATTAAATATAAGTAAGTCTAAAATTAATAAGTACATGTGCATAAAGGGTAATATCGTTGATAGAATAATTATTGTGGTATTAACTACACAATTGTTTTGGAATTTATACTCACAATGCAATTTCAGCAGCATAACGACGTCACATAGAAATTCATAAAATAGGTTGATGATAGTGAAAGGGTTGTCTCATCATTTATACATGAAATCTAAATTAATATTTACATGTATATTCACTCCCCTACATAAGTAATTTAAAATATAAGGTGTAACATAATGATGAAACCAGAAGAAATAGGAGAAATGAAAGAATCCTTATAAAATTTGATCATGTTAATGGGTGTCCATATAGGATCATTGGAGGGATAGATGATATTGAAAGGGGATATAATAATTTAAAAACAAAAATGAAAGTATGATAGATATATAATAAAAACACCAACATATGAAAATGGAGATTAAAAGGAAAAACAAAAAATGGACTATATGATAAGAGAGGAGAGGTGATGATCCATTACAGAATTTCAGCATAGTAACGACTTATATAAAGGAAAAAATGAGATAGGATAAATAATATCTCATTAAAATAAAATCAATTTTATAGTATGGTAATAATATTAAATAAATTACCATATAACCAATTGAAATTATAAAACTAATTTCAATAAAGATTTATGAATTGAAAGAATGTATGTAAGGTGGGGATACCTTACAAGAATAAATGATTTTGAAATCATAAAATATATTATAATTCTTGGGGGATTCATAATGGATTTAAAAAAGAAAAAATAAACCTAAAATCACATTATTTTAAATGGAAAAATATATTTTATTTTATATCCCATTAAGTTTAGTAATTATATCACTTTTGGGTCATTGTGACGTCATAAAAAAAAAGAATATTTATACAATATGTAATTTAAAAAAAAATCAATAGTCTCAAAAAATTATGAAAAATTAAACATTTGATAATTTTTATTTCCTAAATTCAAAAATAATATTCTTTTTATCTCAATAAATTTCTATGTATGTGAATTTTCACTTTTAAAATAAGGACAAAAAAATAATGAAAATGACGGGTTTTTGATAATATCATTTTTTGAACCCTTATAAAAACTACATTTGATCTCATAAAAATTGTTTTATCATTCTTATTTGGTAAATATTATTTAATAAAAATGTTCTATTAAAACAAAATTAACTTGATAATCCATTTATTCATAAATTCATTAATTGAATATGAATATTAACTAAAAATTTATTTTGTTCTTTATAAAAAATTATTCAATAGTAAGAGTAATAAGATGAAACTATATTCATTAATCCAATAAAAATAAAGTGTATATTCTTATTGTTATGTTCTTCATACATATACCTTCAATAAAATAGCATATTTCCTAAGAGTAAGGCATGAAATGGGGGGGGGGGCTTTCATAGGGTCGTTCGGCAAACATGGATTGGGTTGTGATCTTGATAAGATTTAACTTCTATTGGAAAAGGTTTAACTCATACTTATGTTACTCAATATCATATTGAAATTGGTCTGGTGGAAATCCCATAAACACTACCTCCATTGGAACCTATGATAAATGGTCTTTCTAGGGTACAATCCTTTTGGTTGAGGCCATCACTTCAGTTGTCTGTGTGAAAATGATTTTTTACCAAACCTATATTTATAATAGTCATGTGATCACTATTAAGTAGTTATAGTATCAACTATAATGATACTTACTATTCATTTAAATTAGATTGGATAAAAAAATAAGTGCATGTGTTTTCTATAACCATAAGACATTTTATTAAATCAAATTGGGGAATTTTATTCATATCAATTCTGGTCATTACACACTTCATTTGATATTTCATCTATCAAAGGATTGATTCTGACTATAACTATCGTTTAGGACCATTCTTTAGGTTTTTTCATTCTTTTCTACCCTTATTTTTCATGTATTCATCAATGATATTTCATTTTTCCGATTGTTTGAAAAATACCCATAAATTGTTTATTATGCCAGGAATCATTGGCATAGAGGATCATTTATATGGTTTTTCATATGTGAATAAGAGAATTAATTAACCATGATGTGGTGTTATGGGAGATAGGATATTGATAAAGGACTATATTGATAAATTTCATCTCCATTTTGAAGATACAATGGTCTTGAATGATTGGAAGCATTGCAGAGAAAAACGGGAGGAAAGAATTCATCCACCAATGATGAATCAACCTTGGTCAATATTATATTTTGGTTTCTTGAAAAAAAAAATTGTATTGGATCATATTTGAAATTAACATAAATGAAATCATGTGATCAATTCTTGATTTCTAGAAAATATCATTAAACACAACGTGTACTTTAGAAGAAAACAGGACATGTAGTCCCCTAGTGTGGAATCTAGGGTTTATAAATACAATGAAATATCACACAACTTATGGGACTAATACGCATTGTGTGAACTTATTCTAGTTGTTATGAATCTAATCTAGGGGTAACCAGGCACAAACACTCAAGGTAAATGAGGACGAATATATCACATGGGAATATAAATTTACTCTGACATGGCTAGGTATATAGGCGTAGGCCTAAGTACACATTCAAGGTCAAGAGTACATGAGAATACTCAGGTTATCTGTAAAACTATGTATAAACTATACACACCATGTAAAATATCCAAGGTAGGTTGAGTGCATCATTCACATTGATATAGACTAGTGTTTGAAGGGTGTGTTCTGTTGGTTTATCCCTATGGTTTTGGGGGAGGTGACATTTCAACTCCCTAGGACTCTGATAACCCCCTTGATAAATAAGTACATGTAGGAACTGGTAGTATGGTAAAACATTGGTATGTGCATCATATAATAATGGGCTATTGATTCCATGTCCTTTTTAAGTCAACTCACTATATATACTCTTTGATAATAGTTCCTCTTGACATTTTAGAATTCATCCACAATGATATCCATCTAGGATTCTTTAGTTGGACTTCCAGGATGATCCTCCTAGGGATTATGATTCTGTATAGAGTACTGTGTTGCAAGTAGTATATTTGAGGTTTTCCTCTGATTATACCTCCACCGTCCAGGAAGCTATTTTCTCTAGTCAAGCTAGTAGGGGATGTTTTATGGATGAGAAAATTCAATTCATCTCATTAGAAAAGTCCCCTAGGTTTTTGGGGTGAAGAAAACCCCTAGTTATTAGGGGACCTCATCAAGTCATTTGGGTTAGTTTTCCTTCTTTTTAGGATCCCCCTTAACCAGATGTTGGTCCTAGCTGTGAGCCTTCTCCCAGAATCCTTAGAGAGATAGTGGAGTCTAGTGATTATGATTCATGGAAATATAACTCTCTCTTGCACATATATAGAGTGTGTCTTTAGATAGGTGTTCAACAAATTCATTTTTGTACAAGTACACATCAAGGAGATTTTGGATCTTTATAAGGGTTTCTTGAAGATGGAAGAGCTTTTGTCCTGGTTCACGAACCTCTCATAGTACTAATTAGATATGGTTCAGGATGTTTAATTTTGAGAACAGACCATTGAGAATGGTCTAAATTGAGACATTCAGGCTTGTATGGTTTCTCTTTTCATTCCAACCTATGTTGTGGTGCTATAGTGTGCCTATATAATTGTGATATTTCAAGACAGATAGAGGCCAGTAATTGGTGCTAGTAGTGGGAACTCTAGAGTGGATATGCCAGAAGCTTCTATCCAATAGTAGATGTAGGTATCTATGTGTGCTATGATTTTTTGGAGATAGTATTAGGAAAGAGGGTATATTCTTAAGGGCTCTCATGATTATTCCCATTAATTAAGGGAGTGGTGATTTTTAACTAGTGATGTTCTAGGATATCTCACATGGGATTTTCTAACATATCATGTGATAAATATGGAGATGGTTTATGCACCATTGGTGAAGATATAATTACTAGAGAAGGGAGACCCATAGATTGGGTGACTTGAAAAAGGTGTTGGGAGAGCAGTATGAGGTGGGTGATGTTTTGATCTCTTACCACTACCATCCAAAAGAGTTCCACACTAGGCTTAGAGAGCTACTACTTGGGGATGATGGTATCTACTATAAGATAATGTTTATGACCTAGGGTCTCTTAGGATGATTACATATTTAATAAATTTATTCAATTCAATAGTTGTAGTAAATGTGGATGATACACTCTATTCCTACCACATTCCTTGTTAGAGATCTAGAGATTCCAGTAGATCCTTTGGATCAACTCTTACATTCAAAGACTCAGATAATAAGAGGTTATGTGATCACTCAAACCTTCTAACACTATGAACTATATCTTAGAGTATCTATATTCCAATTATATCTTATTATATCTAAATGTGAAACCTTATTATTACATACCACATATGGAATGACTATCTGCAATTCATTCAATGATTGATTGTTTACATAGAATGACATAGTGTTTTAGTGTGGTTGGGTTGAAGTTTTCCTTCGTTTGTGAGAAGGAAACCTAGGAAGAGTAATATGGGATCATAAAAATTAGTATATATCCAAATACACATATTCTATCTAGTGTTACCCTCAAATTATTAGTTTTTATGATCATTCATCTTTCAACAGTTTTAGTAGTGTATGAGGAAGTCTTCCCTGTGGAAGTGTTAGAATTACCTCCCACTGATAGATCTACCTATTACTAGAATATATCCATGATAATACACATATATCTATTATAACGTATCATATGTATCCTATAAAGAATTGAGATTTATAAGTTCCATTGAATGATTTGTAGAGGATGAGATTTGTTTCACCTGGTGTGTCTCCCTGGGCTTCCCCAATGTTTTTTTATAAGAAGGAAGAAGAGAGCATGAGGTTATGTGTTGACCATCATAACTATAATTAGGTGAAAATAAATAATAAGTATACACTTACATGAATTGATGACATCTTCAACAAGTATAAGGGGATGGGGTGGTTCTCAATGGTAGACACATGGTTAGGCTATCACCAGATCTGAGTTTGAGATGAGGATATGCCAAAGGTGATATTATAATTTTGTTATGGTCACTATGAGGAAATTGTAACAACTTTATGGGTGAAAACCCCCAACTATTTCTAACTGACTTATAAAACAAACATTTCATCCATTCATAGACCAATTACTGGTAGTATTCATAAATGTCATCCTAGTGTACTCAATAACAATGGAGGATCATGCGATACACTTGAGAATGGACCAGGACATACACAAAGAGAACTAGATTTTTTGGGAGATTTCAAATATTTAAATACGGATTTGAGAGGAGTAATTCAATGGAAATATAATATTATAATAGGGAGTAATTAATTGACAAGTTAAGGTTGAGGCAGTTCTAACTTCTGATCAACCCAAGTGTGTGTTTGATGTGTGGAGATTCCTCGAGTTATTAGGATACTACTAAAGATTATTCAATGATTTCTCCTGGATATAAAAACAAATAAGTACATTGAACCTAATGGTGTAGTCCTACATGTGTATGGATAAGTTTCAAATTTATTTTCAACAGTTTTGGTAGAGTGTTATGGGAACCCTCTTCTTGAGACTCCAAAATGAGAGTGTTATGTATAGGGTGCTTTTTGAGGACTCTAGTATTAGGCTTAATTTATTATAATGCATAGTTAGGTAGTTATATCTTTTGTGTCCCAGAAAATTTGAAAACATGACTATAACTATGTGACAAATATTCAAAAATTGGAAATAATAATCACCTTTCTGATCATGTGGTGATATTAGAGTAATAATTAGTAGTTTATCTTCTATTCTGACCACAAATGTCTCATGAATTTCATTTCATATATTGATATAAAAGTGTGATAGAGGTTTTATATAGAGTTAAATTGGTATTATGAATTTTAGATAGTCTATACTCCAAAAAATGTGAACGTTATGGAAAATACTCTCAGTAGGAGATCTTGTTCATTGTTTTTCAGTGTTGCACCAGAGTAGTTGGCCTCATTTTAGTTGTCCATATTAGATCAGGATAGTCCAAATTACCTCATGTAGATGGTGATTACTCCTCCATTTTATTTTTATTATAGGTATTCTTAGCATCAATATATCTACTAAAATACCTTTAATGGAATGAAATCCATTAGACATTCTCCTGATGGATTTTATGTAGGTAGGGAGAATATCATCCATTCATGAGGGTAAAAAAGGATTCTTATGATGGTGTGAGAGGATATTCTTGGGGTCTTCCATAAATCCCCCTTAGTGATACATCCATGTGTAGTTATAACATACATGGACCATTATTTCTAGTTCTGATGTCCAAGGATTATGTGGTCTATAAAGGAGTTTGTATCTCAATGCCTCAATTTTTATTATTAGAAAGAGGAGCACCAAGTTCTAGTGGGTTTATATCAACCCCTTGAGGTGCTAGAGTATATCTGGGATGGTGTCTCTATAATAAAAATTAAGGTAATTGAATGATCTACTAGAGAACAAGGTACTGTTTGGGTGATCATAGATCAACTCACCATGTCACCCCACTTCCAAGCCATCATAGAGAATAGTTTTAGAGAATAATTGGGACTCTATTACATTAAAGAGATAGTATTCCATTATGGTGTTACCTTTATTATAGATTCAATTCATGTTCCGAAATTTACATATCAATTATAGATAGGATTTGAAGAGAAATTTTGGACTCGGTTGTAGTTGAGCATGGAGTTTCACCACATGAAAAACATGTAGACTGAGGGGACTATTCGAGTTTTGGAGTATATTATTCTAGCTGACATGATGAATTTTGGAGATAGTTTGGAGGTTCACCTACCCTTGATGGTGTTTGGGTGAAAAATGGATACCACTCCACCATAGTTGTGGCATCATTTGTGGATTTGTATGAGAAACCCTACAGGTCACTACTATGATGGACTAATTCTGGGCAGTCCATACTCGAGGGCCCAAAGTTGGGCCCAGAAATAATAGAGAAGGTACAGATCATCCAAAACTATATGAGGACTACCAAAATCTATTATATGTCTTATGTGGACCCATTATGGAGGCCTTTGGAGTTTTATAATGGATTCAATTTTATTTTAATGGTTTCACTTCATTTTTTCAGAGAATTAGAAAACGTGGAAATTAATCTCTGATGTTATTTAGCCAAATCCAAGTATTGTATAGGTGTGTAAAGGTGGCATACCGATTTCCCCTACTTACACAATTAAATTATTTTTCATGATGTCAACCATGTATCAAAACTGAGGAGGGATGTGTATAAATAGTCCTTTTGTTATCGTATGGGTTGATATGGACATCTGGGATAGAGATACCTTGGAAGATTATTGGGTGTATACTGAGGATCAGTAAGAGAAGATTCTTCAGGGGAGAGTGATCCACTTAGTGTGTGTCTGGTGGAAGTGCATGAATATTTAGGAGAGAACATGAGAGTGTGAGAACATTATGAAAGCTTATTAAATCCACATATTTCATTTGTTTTTTTTCTTTTCATTAAGAAAATTCTGATATTGGGAGAATGAAATGACTTTTTTTCCATTTTAAACATTGAATTACTATAAATAATATTTTCATATCTATTCACTAAGTAAATGTATCCAACATTCCCTTGATAAAAAACCAAAAAGTTAAACTCAATTCATTAAATACCACAAAAAATCCACATCAACTAGGAATACATACAGATAATATTATATTGTATCTCCCAAAACACTGATCATAAACTTCTTACAAAATTACCTTAAAGAAAAAATATATAATCACTCCAAATCAAATGCCCACCCCAAAATCTAATTTATCTCTAAATGATAACAATTAATATAAAAAATATCAATCATTTTATGGAATCAAGTCATTTTTTATGCATGACTCTTAAAACTATCATAATTCCTTCATACCTCTATATTTTCTTACCCAATTTCAGTATACTATACCTTAAATCTTCAAAAAATGGACTATAAAAATACCATTGCTCAAATTGTTAACACCACTATAAGAGACATTGAGGGTCTCCTATGGCTGCACTTATATTTTATTCAAAAAATTTAAAGACACATCCATGATTATAAAATTTCACTACAAAAAATATTCCATTTCAAAATTATTCACCATTTTTCATTACCCAAAAAAATAAAATTTAATAATAAAATTTTAGAATTATTATATGAAAAATATTGCAGTTTACTTTGTAAAGAGAAAAAAAAATTTCACAAATTTTATTTATATAATATAATTATATAACTAAAATAAAATTCTACCCTAGTTTTAAAAACAATTCAAATGATAAAACACTAATGAATAGATCATCTCGAATAATATACAATTAAAAATGATTAACATCTAACAATAGTGTTTAACTAAATAGAAGATGTTTTGAAATCCAACAAATTGGAATTTTTAAATTTTAATTGTTACTTTACTATATATTAAACAAATACTATGATTTTACATTTATATTTTTTAACAATTCAAACAATCACTATAAAAATGGATGAATAGCATTATTTAATTCAATTTTCAAATCAATTCAACAATACCTTACTAAAACTTAATAAGAAGACCTGATCATGGTTATATACTAATAATAACTAATAATATTTTACTATAAATTAATATAAATTTAATTTCAACATGTTTATATGGGTCAGCGACAATAATTAATTAGATACCAACCAATAAGGTTTAATAGAGAACACTGTTTACTTTAATAGTTACTATTTACTTATTTTGGGCCGCTCACATTTCTGGGTTATGAAATAATTAAGATTCACATGACCTACTATTTCTATAGACTATATGATAAATGAGCTAAAAAATTCTTTTTCTCTCAGTTGAGAGTTATACACTTCTTGAGTTATAATCCATCATACTCGAGACATTTAGACAAACTCACACTCGAACCCATAATTCCTACTCAGTTTATAAAAATCCCCATATAATTTTATTTAATATTATAAATATGTTTATTGGTCTAGTTTATGGGTTACTTATGAGGTCCCCAAGTCATACCTCATGTATAATAAAAATAAAACTCTCAATAACCATACACCACTATGATACCACTTTCTAACACCCATGACTAAAATATATTGTCTATAACAAGATCAAACGTGATAATACCTCATTAATATTCCCTATACCTAGGGATAGTGAATATCATCACATGTCTTGGTTTCATTATTAGGAATCATTTACAAACATTAATATATAAAATTCACAGTAAGCATTTTCATCCAAGGAACCAAAATAGTTGATACATAGATTGGAAACTTCAGAAAGGCCATAATATCATCTATCAAAAATTAATATTGTTAACAAATTATGAAAATTTCTATTAATTAAATCAAACCATATAAGGTGTAGTCCAAATTAGAATAACATTTCAAAAAATTCAAGGGATAATTGGGACCCTGAAATGACAAAAACAATTAATAATATGTATATATATATATGCGTGTGTTTGTGTGTGTCAATAAATATATTATGTGAAAAATATTCCTCCAATCCACTAATCCACAACCTAAAATGAACCCTCTCCAATAAATATCACATTAATCAAATATCAAACATCTAGTAGTTACTTATAGAATCCCGCCTTTTTTGTCACATAAACTTTCATTACATTATACAAAACTGAGGATATTTAAGGTTTAGTGTCTTGGAAACTAGGAACTTAATACATGAAACAAAAAAAAACATTATTCTTAAACACTTGAAAGGCTTCTCCTTATGTTCATGCTAGGTTCATTACTGCATCTTATAACCTTGGGACATACATCAAAAGAAAGGGAGATCAGAAGGCCCAGTAAGGGAAACAAGGGGAATCATTTAACATGTAAACTTGAGATACATCAACAATGTCATGAAAAAGAACTTTAAGACATGAGAAAGAAATCATGAGGCATATCATAATAAAAAAAACATTTTTCATAACTTTAAGATGTGGCTACATAATTTAACATAGACAATCATGAACATATCACCAAGGTCCATCCCCAAGGTGTCATTTGAAAATTACCAAGGTTATTCACCAAGATATCGTGAAAATTGTAATCTCTAGTGGCTACATCATTACCCAATGCATTGGAGCGCTATCAGGGCGCACCCTTAAATTTGACTTTGTTATCATGTGAGCCACATATTTCATCATCAATCATTTCATAAACAACCCATATAGTATAAAATAAATGGGTTTCATTTCATAATCATAACGTTTTAAAACTGCTTTAAAGACATGATCTTTATGTCACTTTAAAACCCACAGAAAAGGAAGGTGGGTCTCATGTATGTAAATACCAGAATTTAAAATAGAAAATTTTGGTATATATGTTAATACCCCTTTATAATAAATATCTTTGAGTATTCACATAATAAAATTAAATAACTTTATAAAAAGAGAGAGACATTTTGAGACGGAAATTCTGCAACATAACAGCTATGTTACGATGTTTTAGAAAACATTGAAAAGAGAGGGGACATGGGTCACCCAATCATAAATGATCCATAAAACAGTAGAGGGGTAGAATATGAAGGATATATTAAAATGGTAATGAAATTTGGAAGATGTACCATATGAAATGAAGAACATGAAAGGAAGACAAAAATAAGATTTCTCTTATGAAAATTCGGCAGCCTAACGACGTCACTTAATCTTCAAAAAATGAATTGACGAGATCAAATAGGGTCTCTCATAATATGAAAATAAAATATCAGTATTATAGATATAGAGATCATACCCCAACATAATAAAAAGGAACTTTAAAAACTTGACATGAAAGTAGAACTTTGAAAAATGAGAATGGTGAACGAATCCCTTAAAAATTCAGCAGCCTAACGGCGCCACTTAAACTTCAAAATACTGAATTGAAGCGATCAAATGGGGTATATCATCATATGAACATAAAGTTTCAGTGTGATATAAATAGAGATCACACCCCAAAATAATAAAAAGGAAATTTAAATACTTGACATGAAAGTAGAACGTTGAAAAAGAGAAGGGTGAAAGCATCCCTTAAAATTCGGCAGCCTAACAGCGTCACTTAAGCTTCAACCAAAAATGAATTGACAAGATCAAATAGGTTATCTCATCATATGAACATAATAGTTCAGTATTATAGATATAGATATCATACCCCAACAAAATAAAGAGGAACTTGAAATACTTGACATGAAAGTAGAACTTGAAAATGAGAAGGGTGAAAGAATCCCTTAAAAATTCGGCAGCCTAACGACGCCCCTTAAACATTCATAAAACAAAATGATGAGAGTAAGAGAGTATATCTCATAATATGAACCTTAAAAGGGGATTAGGATGAATATAAAATAACATCCCCAACATAATAACATGGAGCTTAGAAGAAATGACATAAACGAGAGTACTTGAAAAGAAAGAGAGAGGTAGGATCCCTTACCTTAAAATGTAACTCTTAAAACTCAAAGGTGGGGACATTGAGGGCTTGGGGGAACCTTTGGAGGACTCCTTGGGAGGTAATGAGACCAGAACTTCGTTGGGGAAGAGTGGGGAGTCGAATGGATGATAGGATTGCTTGGTATTTATAGGGAAAGTGAGGGGACAAGGCATTAATGGCCAAGGGACACCTCATAGGTGGTTTTCGCAAAACCATGGGCTTTCGCATGGTATTTGCCCATGGTATTGGACACTTGGGACACCTCATACCTTATCCTACTATTCACAAGTCTACCATATTGATTACATACTTAATACATCATTTAATGATGTCATTAAACACCCGTAACTTAAAAACTGCATTTTCACTATTCATCAAAAATTCAACTTTCTCAGAAAATTCCCAAAATTTCACATTAACCAAATATGAATGATCTGATTTCAAAAATGAACTCCATTTTATAAAAATAATTTTATAAATATTTTTAATTTAATTTTTAAATAAATTCACTATTCACCGAAAATTCATTTTTTCAGAAAAAACCCCAAAAATTTCCTTAACACAATATCGATGCTCTGAGTTCAAAAATGAAATCCATTTTATAAAAATAATGTTCTAAAATTTTTTAATTTAATTTTTAATTAAAAAACACTATTCACCTGAAAAAAACTAATAATTGAATAATAATTTATGAAACCGTTATTTAACCATTTTATTGAATCACATTACTTAATCAAGGTGTCTAGATTAATTTTAAAAAAATTTTTAAGTGAGATTACTAATCCATTTGGAAAAATTACTAATCCTAATCATAAAATCACTATTCATAATTTACTATTCATCCAAAATCAAGTTGATCTTATTAGACTCTAAATTTTGTACTGGACATAATTGTCGAAGACCATTTTTTGAAAATCATTACACATTTTTAATTATTTAAGGTTTACATAAACCTTTTTTTAAAATATCCTTTCTCTAAAATTCACCAAAAATATGCATACTATATTTATCCAGACATTTGAAAATTCATAAACTTCATCATAAGAAGAAATCTCAATTTTTTATTTAAAACAAAGGATTACACAAGGCAGTTACGGTCTCCTTACATAGCCCCTTATCACAGCAGCATAGGACCTAAGTGTAAGGTGTGCTAAGGTGAGAGAATTCGAGGGAGGCTCGGCCAACATCGCACAAGTAGTAATTTTTCTCAGTTTGAACTTTTCGCAAAGGTGTTTCCATTCTAGCTTCACACGATGAAGTTCGGCTTGGGTTTGGTCCAGATCAAAGCCCAGTGGTGCTACCTCCTTCCCAAGTTCTGTTAGATGGGCTTCAATCGGTCCAAGACTACTGGGTGAGGCCATCGAATCTTCTTTCTATATTAATTAACCAAGATTACTTGTATTTAGAGACAATAATCGAAACATTTAGTTTACAGCGGTCATATTGACCAATGGTCATATAACAGTCAAAACCCAACAGTCTCATTTTAATTATACTCATGTTATCAAATGAAATTTTTTTTTGAGTATAAAAATAAAATAAAACAACACACAAAATTAGGAAACAAGATTTATTCAAAAATTTCGAGTCGTTACAATATTCCCCCATTAAGAAATTGCGTCCTCGCAATTTTTAAAAATTGTGTTTTTAAATTTTATTGAAAGTACCACATCGAAAAAGGAGTCAGTAAAACTATTACTTTAAAAGAAAGAAAGGGAAGTACAAAGGTCACCCGATTTAACCCATACTAGGATTCCATGTAGGAAAATATGGATATGGAAGAAAAAAAAATGTGTCAAGTTCTGAGGGAGAGTGATAGAAAACATGATTTGGAGAAAGGTAACAACAAGAAAATCACAAACTTATGATGTGTGTAAAAGGTCTTTGATTACCCAGTAGGAAACGTAAACCAAAAATGTTTTTTGTTTTTTGTTCCTTTTCATAGTTTTGAGGAATTCATTTACTACATTGAATAAAAACATAAGGAAATATACCTACCTTCAAGTAGAGTTTCATCCTTTAAAAAGTTTCTGCCAAAACTAATCTTTTCTCCAAACAATGAGCATTCAAAACTACTTGGTCTCATCAAAGAAAAATAATCATCTTATAGAGAATCACAAAATCCACCAAAGATTAACTATCTATTTCTTCTATCTTTAAACATTATCCCAAAAACAGAAAGGTTAAGATAAAACAACTCTTCCAAAATAAAGAACCCCAGAGGAAGGGAAACTACTTTAAATCTTAAAAGTTCCACGGTACTACCCAATGTTCATCATAGACCATTCTGTAAATAACTGTCCTTAAAAATCCTCAATATAAACCAATATAAGATTGAATCCCAAATACAAGAAGGATTTGATAACATAGTCTTCCAAGGTAAACTTTATCATTCATCTCCAAACAACATCAACCACTCCTAACATCTCATAACAAAAGTAACTAACCTAAACATATTTACCCCAAGATAGGTTAATCATTTCCATAAGTAACCTAAACTACTATAAGTCCACCTTAACTTCATTGATTCTTCAAAATATAAGTGAAACTTTACTCCTCAAAGAAAATACCATAGTAACATATTTAACTTAATCAAATAGGGTTCCCAAAATAGTGAACGTCTTCCAAAATAATAACCATCTTTTAATCCCCTAATCATCTATGTCATATTAATACAGAAATCATCACATTTCCTATCACATTGGTTGTTGGGACATGTTCTTCCATTTCCTTCCATTAACTAAGAAAAGAAAGTACAATTAGGGGCTTAAATACTTAGCCAATAATCATGAAAAGGAACTTAAAGCATAAAAGGATAACTTTTAGAAGAAAATTATACCCTAACTTTTGATCCCCTAGGTTACAATCTAGGTTATCCATGATCATATATTCTTATGTGAATCTTTATTTTATTTTATATTTGTTCCTTTAATAATGGTTTATACTAAGCTTATGAAGTTACCAAAGCATATCCCCCGGGAGTGTCGTAAACAAGAGTGTAGCAAGGCCCATTGTCGTGTACCAGTTCCCATTCAAGTCTAGCTCAAATCAGTGTTTTTGGGTTTTACCTCTATGTACATTTGTGACAGATCCACCTCTACCTGCTCATATCAAGACAAGGATGTATTTACTTGGCAACCCCTTACTCAATACTCACCAAAATACCAGGAAGATTTCCTATATTTAAACTTTTATATACTGTTCTTCCCAATGTTTTCATATCCTAATTTCACAAATAACTAAACCATCCTTTGATACCAACTATATCATCCCGCATTTTTTGTCACATAAACTTTCATAAAATTATACAAAACTGAGGATCTTTAAGGTTTAGTGTCTTGGAAACCAGGAACTTAATACATGAAACAAATAAAAAAACATTCTTCTTAAACACTTGAAAGGATTCACCTTATGTTCATACTAGGTTAATTACTGCATCTCATAACCTGGGGACATACATCAAAATAAAGGGTGAGAAAAAGGCCCAGTAAGGGAAACAAGGGGAAACATTTAACATGTGAACTTGAGATACATCAACAATGTCATGAAAAATAACTTTAAGGAATGAGAAAGAAATCATGAGGCATATCATAATAAAAATAACATTTTTCGTAACTTTCAGATGTGGCTACATCATTTAACATTGAAAATCATGAACATATCACCAAGGTCCATCCCCAAGGTGTCATTTGAAAATTACCAAGGTTATTCACCAAGATATCGTGAAAATTGTAATCTCTAGTGGTTACATCATTTCCCAATGCATTGGAGCGCTATCAGGGTGCACCCTTAAATTTTCCTTTGTTATCATGTGAGCCACATATATAATAATCAATAATTTCATAAACAACCCATATAGTATAAAAGAAATAGGTTTCATTTCATAATCCTAATGTTTTAAAACTACTTTAAAGACATGATCTTTATGTCACTTTAAAACCCAAAGAAAAGGAAGGTGGGTATTGTAGAGACCCGTATCTTGACGTACATGGACATTACATTACATTTGCGGAATACTTAGTACATAACAAAAACACACACTAAAGGATCGTAATAGTTTAGTGTCTTTGGAAACTCGGAACGTAATCTTCTAATCGTGGTGAAAGTTCTTCAATATCTCCCATAAAGGTCATCCCTTTTTTTCTACCTAAAACCTTTCTTTATATCCTGGGGAAAAGAAAACATAAAAGGGTGAGCTCAAATGCTCAGTAAGGGTAAACAAAGGAAATATCAATCACATAATTTTCATAAGAACATAACATTTTTGGAAATCTTAACCTGCAAAAGAGAGCATAATTTCATAACATGGGATAAATCATAGTAGTGAAATGAAATCATAACTTAAAACATTACTCATTGTGGCATACACACATAATCATAGAGAATCATTTCTTGTTAGTCAAGACTCATTGCCAAGACTATCTTAGTGGACAAAGTCCCTTTCTGAATCGAGTAATCCTCGTTTCAGTCCTGTTTCACTGAACCGGTAAAACCTACCATTCCAGCCATGTCTATCTCATGAGATATAAAATCTTTACCCAATGCATTGGAGGGAGATATAGGTCCCACCCATCTCTTAATGAATCCTTTCTTATGTGTGCCACAAAATCATAAATCATACATCATTTCATAACCCATGTAATAAAAATGGGATTCTTAAACAACATGACATCATAAAACCATTCATATAAGATAAAGGAATTCATAAACATAATTCCATCACAAAATAGTCAAATCAATGTAAAAATATGAATAGAAACAGAACTCTTTATTATCTTAGATGGAAAATAATTTTGATAAAACACTTGAATTGAATTCTTGAGGAAAATATCCTTTCTTCTTCAAAATCAATTTCTTTTCACAAAACATCATGCAACTTTAAAAGAAAGAGATTTTATTGAAAATAGTCATGAAATCTTTTAGAGGAAGCTTCATGAAAATAAGGCTTTATAAAACAGTAGAAATCCGTTCGTGCCGTATAAGTTAAAAAAAACATTCTTCGTACTTTTGTTGGAAAAGTCAAAAAGTACCTCGTACGACAAAAGATTCCTTTCATACATATTACTAAAAACTCACCGAAGGGTAAAAATGGATTTAAACAATTGTAGGTGGATGGAAATAATATTACATTTTGATGAAACATGGATGTGGATGATAAAATACACCCCAGTAAATACTTACGAATAAACAATCTCGGATAAAAATGAGATTGTGATATTTCCCTTACCTTAGGTCCGACTTGCTTTGTAAGTGTCCGAACCTCCTGTATAATGATTTAAATCATGTTATTGACTTATTACAGAATCATATTCATTGTTATGATATCATATATGGTTCACTTATGACATTATATTACCCGTTCCTTTGTAAATTCCATGTTAAAGAAGCGTTTTGGGTAAAATCGTTTCATTTATCGTAGGTGTTTGACTTGTTGTTCTTGACATAATTATTACTTATATCATGATTTACTTACTTCCAGAATATAAAATATGATTTATATATCATATATATTCAGTATATATATATATATAATAGATAGATAAATAAAATGAAAAACACCGTTCATGGAGACGGTAGTCCGTACGTACGCATGAACGCTGTTTTACTTTCCTTATTGTCTTGAAATGGAAGTAAGTAGATGACATACATATATATTTATACATAAATCCAGTAGCTTTAAAATGTCATATATTTCATTATTATTTCTTATATATACTTTATAATCATTCTTAAATGGTTAACATGGAGAATGAATCTCATCGCGTCGTGGAGACGGTAGTCCGTACGTACGCACGAGCGGTGATATCATTTCTATAAATATTGAATTAAATTGGAGTGGATTATACAATATATCAGAATCAATATGATGTTGTAATAACTATGTATAGTTATTCTTTACATCATTATACCCATCCATGTAAGGTGGTGGTGGAAAATAGATTACACCACGGCGTGGAGACGGTATTCCGTACGTACGCACGCGCGGTGATTTCTTTTTCCGTAGGATGGATAGATGGTGAAATAGGGTTGTTTCATACTTATAATAACATATCAGTATATGAGTGATACTGATGTTATTACTTCATAATGAAACAACCTAAGAAGAAGAATTGGAAGAAGAAATAAAGATGAAAGAATTGGTAACGGTAATTACCTCTTCTTTGAAGCGCCTTTTGGAGACCTCCTCTTAGGGAACTAAAATTGGTCTTTGAGTAAGACCAGAACCTCTAGGATGTTGCTAGGGAAGTGGAGAAGAGATTTTGGCAGGGGTTGGCCGAGCTTGAGTGCTCAAATTGGTGTGAGGAGGAGGGGGAGGAGGTGTCCTTTTATAGGGGAGGAGAGGGGCACCTTAGGAATTCTTAAAAATATTAATTTATAATAAATCTAACCCCACTTAAAAACCTCCAAAAATGACTCATATTCGAAGATTAGATGAGATAGGGTTGTAATCTTATCAACCAATCAAATTTAGACATGTTTGGATATTATTTTAAACCTTATCAATTAGATTTAACTCTAAGTTAAACAATTTAACTTTTACCGTGTCTTTTTGTTTTCTTTCACTATATGGTTAATACACTTACTATAACATGCCAAACGAACCCCAAATTGTTTATTATTAATATATATATCCTTATCTAATTCATTTGGCCGAACCTTAGATTTTTAGGAATAAAATAACAATTAGTAATATAATATTTGATTTAAAAACTATTTTGTGTCAATTTTGACACTATTTGATATATGATTTTTGTGAAAGTCATAACAGAATTAAATGTTCGAACCAAGTTGATTAAATCAACAGTAATATATCATAGTAACCTAGAAAATTAGTGGAATTCATAAAAAGTCTTAAATTACATTTATTTTGGTGTTTATAACATCAATTATGTCAATATTTCATTAATAAGATAATTACTGCATCATCGTTGTGTCATAAATAAATTAAATTATGTGATGTCTAAAAATTACAAATAAAATACCATCATGTAGGAAATCTTTTTAGCTTTCTAATGAATATTTACAATCGAATTTATCTTATGTATAACCCCATATTAAAAATGATTTACTTATTAAACTTTGATTTTAGCTATTTTAACCCTTCTTTAAATAAATTAATAATAAATGTCCTAATCTAATCCAAGTGGGCCTAAATGGTCATATTTTATTCCTAAGTTTGTTTTTGGTCGAATTACACTTGTCCAATAGAATTAGGACATGTGTTAGGGTAATATTAATATCATATTTACCCTTAGTTACCCTATTTACTATTAACCGCGGTAAAAAAAAGTAAAAAGTTACTATTCACCAAAAAATTATTTTCATCTCATTGAACCACATTTTAGTCCTTGATATTAACCGTGTCTCTCGGATTTTTGAAATTCCATTCACAGAAGCGGTAAAATTAAGTTTTATGCAAAATTCAGTTTTTAACCTACCACTTAGTAGTTTCACTATTCATCAAAAATTGATGTTTTTCAGATCAATGCCAAAATTTCATCCTAAGATATATTTCATATTCCGAATTCAAAAATGAAGTCTATTTTACCAAATTCATAACATAGAATTTGCATTAATTAATTTTATAATTAAATCCCGCTGTTAAAACAAATAGCGTGTTTTTAAGAGATAATAAATATCAAAAGATTGAAACTTGTTTATAAGTGGTTTAAATGTGAAATTACATCCAATGACCATTATTGTATTAAATTGTAAAAATATATTCTAAATATACTTTAAAATCACTCAAATTAATAATTTATCATTATTAATTATTTCGATTAAAAAAGTTGTTTTAAATTAAAATTTAGTCATTTTCACTATTCATCAAAATATGAAAGTTATCCGAAAAGTACCAAAATTTCACCTTAGGCTAAATTCGATACTCCGAATCCAAAAATAAAGTTCATTTTGAAAAATAAGATTTACTGGATTTCAAAAAGTGGTTATTACTATTCATAACGGCTAGTTTTAATAATATTTTTATAGCATATCGTTGTTTAGTGAAACTCGGTATTGCGTACTACACACGCTATCGAGGAAGGTCGCGATTGCGTGTAATGCAAGTCAAGTCAAGGATGTGTGTTGTGCAAGCTCCTTTTGGTGTAGCGTACAACACAAAACATTAATAAAATTAAAAAGAATATTTCTTTATAAAATCTTGGGCTGTTACATTCTACCCCCCTTAAAATGAATTTCGCCCTCGAAATTCGTCGGGGTTATAAATGGTTTACAATTCGAAAGTTTCTTTAATAGAAACCCATATCAAAACCAATCTTTAAAAACAAAAGTATGAAACGTAACGGTTACCCAAATAAACTAATCACTAGGTTTCCACATAGGTGAAAATATGGATATGGAAGAGAAATCTAACCATCATGTTCTAATGGAGAGTGGTAGAGAACATGGCTATGGAAAAGCTAGCAAATCACAAATCCATAAATTTGTGACGATCTAAGGTACCATCTGATTAATCAGATATAAGAGCACTAGGATGACATTTTTGGTTTTCAAGATCGTTTCCCTAAAGTTGATGAAATTGGAATTAGAAGAAATACTTTCGTGATTTCGGTATAGTCTCACCGTTGGTCGTTCTTTGGACAATTTCCACTTCATCTCTTAAAGAAATGAAGTTGAATTTGCCATTTGTGATGTGTTAGCAGATCATGTAATAGAATGATGGGTCATTCCATCTGTCTCAAACAAAAGGTTAGAAAAAAATTATAAGTTCATCTTATAGTTAGATTAATCGTATATGGTTCCAAAAATGAACTTATAATTCACATATCATACCGCTTAATAAAATAAAACTAGTTTCTACTAAATAGGGACTTCCTGTAGGCCAGTGGTAGGCGATAAAGGCCAGTCGCACTTCGGTTGTGGGTTCGATTCCTACAGCCTTGTCTGAAGCGATGGGCTGTCACCCGTCCTGCATGTTGTCCTTTTTATAAAACTATATTACTATAACATCCCATCAATAATATCGAAAAAACTTCTATCCTTAAACAATACTAACTTATGTCCAACATAATCCATTCCAATCTTTAGGCTTATCCATAATACTGCAGTCCATTCTCATAACATAGTGAAAACGATTACCAGAGATTTAATACCATCGTTGATCCCCATATATCATAAGATATATCTTGTTGGTCACATTCCAAACATTCAAAAGGCCTTAATCTTGTACTCTCTTGAATACCCATTGAACCTTATTGAAAACATGAATTCTATTAAAAGTTAACTCTTTCCACATACCAAAATCCTCAAAATTCTATATACTCAAACCATGATATCACTTAGTCCTTATATCAATCATGAGCTCATGAATACTGTCAAATATTTCATTTTCTCATTTTCCCTTCATTATGCGCATATCATCCTTTTTCCAAAAATACCTCAATCACTTCGAATACCACATTAGAGCAATACATAAATATTCCAATACACCATAAAAGTACCTCAACAACATTATTCTTGAATACCAATACATAAACACTTCAGTCCATCCACTTCAATGACTGTCCTGGAATAAGTCCTTCCTTGATTTAGAAGTATCTTTTTAGGTCAGGGCATTGAGTTGGGTAATGCCCATGTTCTCCACAAATAAGACATTGAACTCCATAACAATTTGTCACTCTATGACCCTTTTCTCCACACAGATAACATCGGTCCCTCCATTTGAGGTATTCCTCAAGGTTCTTCTTCCCTTCTTTAGAAATCTCAATCTTCCTTTCTTTATGATCCTCAACATGCGAACATGCATAATAGTTTATCTTCCTCTTCTTTGATGAATTAGTCATACCACTAAATTTCACCTTGTTAATCATATATCGCGATGACTGATTCGGCATAATCACAATATCTTTATCTCTAGGCATCACACAATTTTGTAGCTCATAGTCACAAATTTGTCCATTGGATTCAATGTTAACCGAATTCCTTCTGGTTCCCTCCATTAACTAAAACACAAAAAGAATTTTGTGAGAGGAGAAATCATGCTAGGGAAGACAACATAGTAAAGGGGGAGCACCCTCAATATCTAACATCTTAGGTTAAATTATATGATCGTTACCGTAGTTCTAGAACTATATCTTATACGTATACTTATCCTTAGGGACATCCCTAGACATACCTTAGAAATATCTCTAGGGATCTCACTAACGTTCTCACATCCTAGTTTCCAAAGGTTGACTAAACCTTTCCTCTGATACCAACTGTAGAGACCCGTATCTTGACGTACATGGACATTACATTACATTTGCGGAATACTTAGTACATAACAAAAACACACACTAAAGGATCGTAATAGTTTAGTGTCTTTGGAAACTCGGAACGTAATCTTCTAATCGTGGTGAAAGTTCTTCAATATCTCCCATAAAGGTCATCCCTTTTTTTCTACCTAAAACCTTTCTTTATATCCTGGGGAAAAGAAAACATAAAAGGGTGAGCTCAAATGCTCAGTAAGGGTAAACAAAGGAAATATCAATCACATAATTTTCATAAGAACATAACATTTTTGGAAATCTTAACCTGCAAAAGAGAGCATAATTTCATAACATGGGATAAATCATAGTAGTGAAATGAAATCATAACTTAAAACATTACTCATTGTGGCATACACACATAATCATAGAGAATCATTTCTTGTTAGTCAAGACTCATTGCCAAGACTATCTTAGTGGACAAAGTCCCTTTCTGAATCGAGTAATCCTCGTTTCAGTCCTGTTTCACTGAACCGGTAAAACCTACCATTCCAGCCATGTCTATCTCATGAGATATAAAATCTTTACCCAATGCATTGGAGGGAGATATAGGTCCCAACCATCTCTTAATGAATCCTTTCTTATGTGTGCCACAAAATCATAAATCATACATCATTTCATAACCCATGTAATAAAAATGGGATTCTTAAACAACATGACATCATAAAACCATTCATATAAGATAAAGGAATTCATAAACATCATTCCATCACAAAATAGTCAAATCAATGTAAAAATATGAATAGAAACAGAACTCTTTATTATCTTAGATGGAAAATAATTTTGATAAAACACTTGAATTGAATTCTTGAGGAAAATATCCTTTCTTCTTCAAAATCAATTTCTTTTCACAAAACATCATGCAACTTTAAAAGAAAGATATTTTATTGAAAATAGTCATGAAATCTTTTAGAGGAAGCTTCATGAAAATAAGGCTTTATAAAACAGTAGAAATCCGTTCGTGCCGTATAAGTTAAAAAAAAACATTCTTCGTACTTTTGTTGGAAAAGTCAAAAAGTACCTCGTACGACAAAAGATTCCTTTCATACATATTACTAAAAACTCACCGAAGGGTAAAAATGGATTTAAACAATTGTAGGTGGATGGAAATAATATTACATTTTGATGAAACATGGATGTGGATGATAAAATACACCCCAGTAAATACTTACGAATAAACAATCTCGGATAAAAATGAGATTGTGATATTTCCCTTACCTTAGGTCCGACTTGCTTTGTAAGTGTCCGAACCTCCTGTATAATGATTTAAATCATGTTATTGACTTATTACAGAATCATATTCATTGTTATGATATCATATATGGTTCACTTATGACATTATATTACCCGTTCCTTTGTAAATTCCATGTTAAAGAAGCGTTTTGGGTAAAATCGTTTCATTTATCGTAGGTGTTTGACTTGTTGTTCTTGACATCATTATTACTTATATCATGATTTACTTACTTCCAGAATATAAAATATGATTTATATATCATATATATTCAGTATATATATATATATAATAGATAGATAAATAAAATGAAAAACACCGTTCATGGAGACGGTAGTCCGTACGTACGCATGAACGCTGTTTTACTTTCCTTATTGTCTTGAAATGGAAGTAAGTAGATGACATACATATATATTTATACATAAATCCAGTAGCTTTAAAATGTCATATATTTCATTATTATTTCTTATATATACTTTATAATCATTCTTAAATGGTTAACATGGAGAATGAATCTCATCGCGTCGTGGAGACGGTAGTCCGTACGTACGCGCGAGCGGTGATATCATTTCTATAAATATTGAATTAAATTGGAGTGGATTATACAATATATCAGAATCAATATTATGTTGTAATAACTATGTATAGTTATTCTTTACACCATTATACCCATCCATGTAAGGTGGTGGTGGAAAATAGATTACACCACGGCGTGGAGACGGTATTCCGTACGTACGCACGCGCGGTGATTTCTTTTTCCGTAGGATGGATAGATGGTGAAATAGGGTTGTTTCATACTTATAATAACATATCAGTATATTAGTGATACTGATGTTATTACTTCATAATGAAACAACCTAAGAAGAAGAATTGGAAGAAGAAATAAAGATGAAAGAATTGGTAACGGTAATTACCTCTTCTTTGAAGCGCCTTTTGGAGACCTCCTCTTAGGGAACTAAAATTGGTCTTTGAGTAAGCCCAGAACCTCTAGAATGTTGCTAGGGAAGTGGAGAAGAGATTTTGGCAGGGGTTGGCCGAGCTTGAGTGCTCAAATTGGTGTGAGGAGGAGGGGGAGGAGGTGTCCTTTTATAGGGGAGGAGAGGGGCACCTTAGGAATTCTTAAAAATATTAATTTATAATAAATCTAACCCCACTTAAAAACCTCCAAAAATGACTCATATTCGAAGATTAGATGAGATAGGGTTGTAATCTTATCAACCAATCAAATTTAGACATGTTTGGATATTATTTTAAACCTTATCAATTAGATTTAACTCTAAGTTAAACAATTTAACTTTTACCGTGTCTTTTTGTTTTCTTTCACTATATGGTTAATACACTTACTATAACATGCCAAACGAACCCCAAATTGTTTATTATTAATATATATATCCTTATCTAAGTCATTTGGCCGAACCTTAGATTTTTAGGAATAAAATAACAATTAGTAATATAATATTTGATTTAAAAACTATTTTGTGTCAATTTTGACACTATTTGATATATGATTTTTGTGAAAGTCATAACAGAATTAAATGTTCTAACCAAGTTGATTAAATCAACATTAATATATCATAGTAACCTAGAAAATTAGTGGAATTCATAAAAAGTCTTAAATTACATTTATTTTGGTGTTTATAACATCAATTATGTCAATATTTCATTAATAAGATAATTACTGCATCATCGTTGTGTCATAAATAAATTAAATTATTTGATGTCTAAAAATTACAAATAAAATACCATCATGTAGGAAATCTTTTTAGATTTCTAATGAATATTTACAATCGAATTTATCTTATGTATAACCCCATATGAAAAATTATTTACTTATTAAACTTTGATTTTAGCTATTTTAACCCTTCTTTAAATAAATTAATAATAAATGTCCTAATCTAATCCAAGTGGGCCTAAATGGTCATATTTTATTCCTAAGTTTGTTTTTGGTCGAATTACACTTGTCCAATAGAATTAGGACATGTGTTAGGGTAATATTAATATCATATTTACCCTTAGTTACCCTATTTACTATTAACCGCGGTAAAAAAAAGTAAAAAGTTACTATTCACCAAAAAATTATTTTCATCTCATTGAACCACATTTTAGTCCTTGATATTAACCGTGTCTCTCGGATTTTTGAAATTCCATTCACAGAAGCGGTAAAATTAAGTTTTATGCAAAATTCAGTTTTTAACCTACCACTTAGTAGTTTCACTATTCATCAAAAATTGATGTTTTTCAGATCAATGCCAAAATTTCATCCTAAGATATATTTCATATTCCGAATTCAAAAATGAAGTCTATTTTACCAAATTCATAACATAGAAGTTGCATTAATTAATTTTATAATTAAATCCCGCTGTTAAAACAAATAGCGTGTTTTTAAGAGATAATAAATATCAAAAGATTGAAACTTGTTTATAAGTGGTTTAAATGTGAAATTACATCCAATGACCATTATTGTATTAAATTGTAAAAATATATTCTAAATATACTTTAAAATCACTCAAATTAATAATTTATCATTATTAATTATTTCGATTAAAAAAGTTGTTTTTAATTAAAATTTAGTCATTTTCACTATTCATCAAAATATGAAAGTTATCCGAAAAGTACCAAAATTTCACCTTAGGCTAAATTCGATACTCCGAATCCAAAAATAAAGTTCATTTTGAAAAATAAGATTTACTGGATTTCAAAAAGTGGTTATTACTATTCATAACGGCTAGTTTTAATAATATTTTTATAGCATATCGTTGTTTAGTGAAACTCGGTATTGCGTACTACACACGCTATCGAGGAAGGTCGCGATTGCGTGTAATGCAAGTCAAGTCAAGGATGTGTGTTGTGCAAGCTCCTTTTGGTGTAGCGTACAACACAAAACATTAATAAAATTAAAAAGAATATTTCTTTATAAAATCTTGGGCTGTTACAGGTATCATGTATGTAAATCCCAGAATTTAAAATAGAACATTTTGGTATATATTTGAATAACCTTTTAGAAGAAATATCTTGGAGTATTAACTTAATAAAATAAAATAACTTTAGAAAAAGAGAGAGACATTTTGAGACGGAAATTCTGCAGCATAACGGCTATGTTATGAGGTTTTAGAAAACATTGAAAAGAGAGGGGACATGGGTCAACCACTCATAAATGATCCATAAAATAGTATAGGGACAAAATATGAAGGATATATGAACATGGTAATGAAATTTGAAAGATGTACCATATGAAATGAAGAACATGAAAGGAAGACAAAAATAAGATTTCTCTTATGAAAATTTGGCAGCCTAACGGCGTCACTTAAACATCAATAAATGAATTGAAGAGATAAAATAGGGTCTCTCATCATATGAACATAAAAGATCATTATGATAGATATAGATATCATACCCAAACATAATAAAAAGGAACTTGAAAGACTTGACATGAAAGTAGAACTTTGAAAAATAAGAAAGGTGAACGGATCCCTTAAAAATTCGGCAGCCTAACGGCACCACTTAAACTTCAAAATACTGAATTGAAGAGATCAAATGGGGTATCTCATCATATGAACATAAAAGTTCAGTATGATATATATAGAGATCATACCCCAACATAATAAAAAGGAACTTGAAAGACTTGACATGAATGTGGAACTTTGAAAAAGAGAAGGGTGAAAGAATCCCTTAAAATTCGGCAGCCTAACGGCATCACTTAAGATTCAATCAAAAATGAATTGACAAGATCAAATAGGGTCTCTAATCATATGAACATAAGAGTTCAGTATAATAGATATAGAGATAATACCCAAACAAGATAAAAAGGAACTTGACATGAAAGTAGAACTTGAAAATGAGAAGGGTGAAAGAATCCCTTAAACATTCGGCAGCCTAACGACGCCACTTAAACATTCATAAAACAAAATGATGAGAGTAAGAGATTATCTCTCATCATATGATCTTGAAAAGGGCATTAGGATGAATATAAAATAACATCCCCCACATAAGAAAATGGATTTTAGAAGAAATGACATAAACGAGAGTACTTGAAAAGAAAGAGAGAGGTGTGATCCCTTACCTTAAAACGTAACTCTTAAAACTCAAAGGTTGGGACCTTGAGGGATTGGGGGCACCTTGGGAGGAAATTTTGGGAGGTAATGAGACAAGAACATCGTTGGGGAATAGTGGGGAGTCGAATGGATGAGAGGATTTCTTGGTACTTATAGGGAAAGTGAGGGGACAAGGCATTAATGGCCAAGGGACACCTCATTGGTGGTTTTGGCAAAACCATGGGCTTTCCCATGGTATTTTCCCATGGTATTGGCCCCTTGGGACACCTCATACCTTATATTACTATTCACAAGAAGACTATTTTTATTACATACTTAATACGTCATTTAATGATGTCATTAAACACTCGTAACTTAAAAACTGTATTTTCACTATTCATCAAAAATTCAACTTTATCAGAAAATTCCCAAAATTTGACATTAACCAAATATCAATGCTCTGATTTCAAAAATGAACTCCATTTTATAAAAATAATTTTTTAAATAATTTTAATTTAATTTTTAAATAAATACACTATTCACCAAAAATTCATTTTTTCAGAAAAAACCCCAAAAATTACATTAACATAATATCGATGCTCTGAGTTCAAAAATGAAATCCATTTTATAAAAATAATTTTCGAAATATTTTTAATTTAATTTTTAATTAAAAACACTATTCACCCAAAAAAACTAATACTTGAATAATAATTTATGAAACCGTTATTTAACCATTTTATTGAATCACATTACTTAATCAAGGTCCCTAGATTATTTTAATACTTTATTTAAGTGATATTACTAATCCATTTGGACACATTACTAATCCTAATCATAAAATCACTATTCACAATTTACTATTCATCAAAAATCAAGTTGATCATATTAGACTCTAAATTTTACACTGGACATAATTTTAGAAGACCATTTTTTTAAAAATCATTACACATTTTTAATTATTTAAGGTTTACATAAACCATTTTTTAAAATATCCTTTCTCTAAAATTCACCAAAAATATGCACACTATATTTATCAGGACATTTGAAAATTCATAAACTTCATCATAAGAAGAAATCTCAATTTTTTATTTAAAACAAAGGATTACACAAGGCAGTTACGGTCTCCTTACATAGCCCCTTATCACACCAGCATAGGACCTAAGTGTAAGGTGTGATGAGGTGAGAGAATCCGAGGGAGGCTTGGAAAACATCGCATGAGTAGTAATTTCTATCAGTTTGAACTTTTCGCAAAGGCGATTCTGTTTTAGCTTCACACGATGAAGTTCGACTTGGGTTTGGTCCAGAGCAAAGCCCAGTGGTGCTACCTCCTTCCCAAGTTCTGTTAGATGGGATTTGATCGGTCCAAGACTACTGGGTGAGGCCATCAAATCTTCTTTCTATATTAATTAACCAAGATTACTTGTATTTAGAGATAATAATCGAAACGTTTATTTTACAGCGGTCATATTGTCCAATGGTCATATAATAGTCAAAACCCAACGGTCTCATTTTAATTATACTCATGTTATCAAATGAAACATTTTTTTGAGTATAAAAATAAAATAAAACAACACACAAAATTAGGAAACAAGATTTATTCAAAAATTTCGGGTCGTTACAATCTTCCCCCCTTAAGAAATTGCATCCTCGCAATTTTTAAAAATTGGGTTTTGAAATTTTATTGAATGTCCCACATCGGAAAAGGAGTCAGTAAAACTATTACTTTAAAAGAACGAAAGGGAAGTACAAAGGTCACCCGAGTTAACCCATACTAGGATTCCATGTAGGAAAATATGGATATAGAATAAAAAACAAAGGGTCAAGTTCTGAGGGAGAGTGATAGAAAACATGATTTGGAAAAAGTTAACCAGAAGAAAATCACAAACTTATGATGTGTGTAAATGATCTTTGATTACCCAGTAGGAAACGTAAACCAACAACGTTTTTTGTTTTATGTTCCTTTTCATAGTTTTGAGGAATTAAATTACTACATTGAATAAAAACATAAGGAAATATACCTACCTTCAAGTAGAGTTTCATCCTTTAATAAGTTTCTACCAAAACTAATCTTTTCTCCAAACAATGAGCATTCAAAACTACTTGGTCTCATCAAAGCACAAGAATAATCTTATAGAGAATCACAAAATCCACCAAAGATTAACTATATACTTCTTCTATCTTTAAAAATTATCCCAAAAACAGAAAGGGTAAGACAAAAAAACTCTTCCAAAATAAAGAACACCAGAGGAAGGGAAACTACTTTAAATCTTTAGAGTTCCACGGTACTACCCAAAGTTCATCATAGACAATTCCGTAAATAACTGTCCTTAAAAATCCTCAAAATAAACTAAAAAAATATTGAATCACAAATACAAGAATGATTTTATAACATAGTCTTCCAATGTAAACTTTATCATTCATCTCCAAACAAAATCAACCACTCCTAACATCTTATAACAAAAGTAACTAACCTAAACATATTTACCCCAAGATAGGTTAATAATTTCCATAAGTAACCTAAATTACTATAAGTCTGCCTTAAATTCATTGATTCTTCAAAATATAATTTTACCATTACTCCTCAAAGAAAATACCATAGTAATATATTTACTTTAATCAAATAGGGTTCCCAAAATAGTGAACATCTTCTAAAATAATAATCATCTTTTAATCCCCTAATCATCTCTGTCATATTAATATGGAAATCATCACATTTCCTATCTCATTGGTTGTTGGGACATGTTCTTCCATTTCCTGCCATTAACTAAGAAAAGAAAGTACAATTAGGGGCTTAAATACTTAGCCAATAATCATGAAAAGTAACTTAAAGCATATAAGGATAACTTGTAGAAGAAAATTATACCCTAAATTGTGATCCCCTAGGTTCCAATCTTGGTTATCCATGATCATATATTCTTATGTGAATCTTTATTTTATTTTATCTTTGTTCCTTTAATAATGGTTCATACTAAGCTTATGAATTTACCAAAGCATATCCCCCGGGAGTGTCGTAACCAAGAGTGCAGCAAGGCCCATTGTCGTATACCAGTTCCCATTCGAGTCTAGCTCAAAGCGGTGTTTTCGGGTTTTACCCCTATGTACATCTGTGCCAGAGCCACCTCTACCAGCTCGTATCCAGACAAGGATGTATTTGCTTGGAAACCCCTTACTCAATACTCACCAAAATACCAGGAATATTTCCTATATTTAAACTTTTCTATAAGGCTCTTCCTAAAGTTTTCATATCCTAATTTCCACAAATAACTAAACCATCCTTTGAAACCAACTATAGCATCCCGCCTTTTTTGTCACATAAACTTTCATTACATTATACAAAACTGAGGATCTTTAAGGTTTAGTGTCTTGGAAACCAGGAACTTAATACATGAAACAAAAAAACATTCTTCTTAAACACTTGAAAGGCTTCTCCTTATGTTCATCATAGGTTCATTACTGCATCTCATAACCTGGGGACATACATCAAAAGAAAGGGTGAGCAAAAGGCCCAGTAAGGGAAACAAGGGGAAACATTTAACATGTGAACTTGAGATACATCAACAACGTCATGAAAAAGAACTTTAAGGCATGAGAAAGAAATCATGAGGAATATCATAATAAAAATAAAATTTTTCATAACTTTAAGATATGGATACATTATTTAACATAGACAATAATGAACATATCACCAAGTTCCATCCCTAAGATGTCATTTGAAAATTACCAAGGTTATTCACCAAGATATCATGAAAATTGTAATCTCTAGTGGTTACATCATTACCCAATGCATTGGAGCGCTATCAGGGTGCGCCCTTAAATTTTCCTTTGTTATCATGTGAGACACATATATCATCATCAATCATTTCATAAACAACCCATATAGTATAAAAGAAATGGGTTTCATTTCATAATCATAATGTTTTTAAACTTCTTTAAAGACATGATCTTTATGGCACTTTAAAACCCACAGAAAAGGATCGTGGGTATCAGGTATGTAAATCCCAGAATTTAAAATATAAAATTTTGGTATATATGTGAATACCCATTTAGAAGAAAGAGCTTCGAGTATTCAGTTAATAAAATAAAAGAACTTTAGAAAAAGAGAGAGACATTTTGAGACGGAAATTCTGCAGCATAACGGGTATGTTACGAGGTTTTAGAAAACATTGAAAAGAGAGGGGACATGGGTCACCCACTCATAAATGATCCATAAAACAGTATAGGGACATAATATAGTAATGAAATTTTAAATATGTACCATATTAAATGAAGAACATGAAAGGATGACAAAAAATATATTTCTCTTATAAAAATTCGGCAGCCTAACGACGTCACTTAAACATCAAAAAATGAATTGACGAGATCAAATAGGGTCTCTCATCATATGAACATAAAATATCAGTATGGTAGATATAGGGATCGTACCCCAACATAATAAAAAGGAACTTGAAAGACTTGACATGAAAGTAGAACATTGAAAAATGTGAAAGGTGAATGAATCCCTTAAACATTCGGCTGCCTAACGGCGCCACTTAAACTTCAAAATACTGAATTGAAGAGATAAAATGGGGTCTCTAATCATATGAACATAAAAGTTTAGTATGATAGAAATAGATATCATACCACAATATAATAAAAATGAAATTGAAAGACTTGACATGAAAGTAGAACTTTGAAAAAGAGTAAGGTGAAAGAATCCCTTAAAATTCGGCAGCCTAACGACGTCACTTAAGCTTCAACCAAAAATGAATTGAAAAGATCAAATAGGGTATCTAATCATATGAAAATAAGAGTTAAGTATGATATATATAGATATAATACCCCAAAAAAATAAAAAGGAACTTGAAATACTTGACATGAAATTAGAACTTGAAAATGAGAAGGGTGAAAGAATCCCATAAAAATTCGGCAGCCTAACGGCGCCACTTAAACATTAATAAAATAAAATGATGAGAGTAAGAGAGTATCTCTCACAATATGAAATCTAAAAGGTCAGTAGAATTAATATAAAATAACATCCCCAACATAAGAACATGGAGCTTAGAAGAAATGACATAAACGAGAGTACTTGAAAAGAAAGAGAGAGGTAGGATCCCTTACCTTAAAATGTAACTCTTAAAACTCAAAGGTTGGAACCTTGAGGGCTTGGGGGCACCTTGGGAGGACTCCTTGGGAGGTAATGAGACCATAACATCATTGGGTAAGAGTGGGGAGTCGAATGGATGAGAGGATTGTTTGGTATTTATAGGGAAATTGAGGGGACAAGGCATTAATGGCCACGGGACACCTTATTGGTGGTTTTGGCAAAACCATGGGTTTTCCCATGGTATTTGCCCATGGTATTGGACAATTGGGACACATAAAACTTATCTTACTATTCAAAATTCGACCATATTGATTACATACTTAATACATCATTTAATGATTTCATTAAACACCCGTAACTTAAAAACTGTATTTTCACTATTCATAAAAAAATCAACTTTCTCAGAAAATACCCAAAATTTCACATTAACCAAATATCAATGCTCTGATTTAAAAAATGAACTCCATTTTATTGAAATAATTTTTTAAATATTTTTAATTTAATTTTTAAATAATACACTATTCACCGAAAATTCATTTTTTCAGAAAAAACCCCAAAAATTACCTTAAAATAATATCGATGTTCTGAGTTAAAAAATTAAATCCATTTAATAAAAATAATTTTCTAAATATTTTTAATTTAATTTTTAATTAAAAAACACTATTCACCTGAAAAAACTAATACTTAAATAATAATTTATGAAACTGTTATTTAACCATTTTGTTGAATCACATTACTTAATCGAGGTGCCTAGATTATTTTAATACTTTCTTTAAGTGAGATTACTAATCCATTTGGACACATTACTAATCCTAATCATAAAATCACTATTCATAATTTACAATTCATAAAAAATCCAGTTGATCTTATTAGACTATAAATTTCGTAATGGACATAATTATAGAAGACAATTTTTTGAAAATCATTACACATTTTTAATTATTTAAGGTTTACATAAACAATTTTTTAAAATATCCTTTCTCTAAAATTGACCAAAAATATGCATAATATATTTATCCAGACATTTGAAAATTCATAAACTTCATCATAAGAAGAAATCCCAATTTTTTATTTAAAACAAAGGATTACACAAGGCAGTTACGGTCTACTTACATAGCCCCTTATCACACCAGCATAGGACCTAAGTGTAAGGTGTGATAAGGTGAGAGAATCCGAGGGAGGCTCGGCCAACATCGCACGAGTTGTAATTTCTATCAGTTTGAATTTTTCACAAAGGCGATTCCATTCTAGCTTCACACGATGAAGTTCGGCTTGGGTTTGGTCCAGAGCAAAGCCCAGTGGTGCTACCTTCTTCCCAAGTTCTATTAGATGGGCTTCGATCGGTCCAAGACTACTGGGTGAGGCCATCGAATCTTCTTTCTATATTAATTAACCAAGATTAGCTGTATTTAGAGACAATAATCGAAACGTTCAGTTTACAGCAGTCATATTGACCAATGGTCATATAACTGTCAAAACCCAACAGTCTCATTTTAATTATACTCATGTTATCAAATGAATCATTTTTGTTGAGTATAAAAATAAAATAAAACAACACACAAAATTAGGAAACAATATTTATTCAAAAATTTCAGGTCGTTACATTACTAATGTACATAAAATGTTGTTTGATAATATCAATATAAATCAAGTATTCTATGCAATATTTGAGCATTTACAAACTCAATAGGGAGCCACTAATATGAAATAACAAAATGATGATGAAATAAAAGAATTCATTAAAATGAATGCTCATTTTAATACATATACATCAACATATGTTTAAAATATTTCAATGATCAAACATGAAAAAAATGAGGAAGTAATTAATGAATTAAATGTTATAAAAAGTTATAAAATATAATGGAAGGATCCATACATGTACTCACCTTATTCAGGTTTGAACTAGTGTTCGTAACATGATTTTGGTAAAGGGAAATATTTTAAATATTTTCATTCCATAATAAAGCATATACTACATTCTTGGAATAAACCATCTCATAAAATGTGGGTAGTCTATATTAAGAGAAGGAACTATCACCTCGTCATTTCCTAAGTCAGGGAATAGGTATATTAGAGTTATTTTGTTACAATTCCTTCTTATGTACTATATTCAATAGTTTTGAACCTATTTATAGTTTATATCCTAGAAAATTTCCCAAAAATATCATGCTCATAAACACATAAAAATAAAATCTATGCTCAAAATACTATTAATAATTATTCTAACTAAAAAACTTAATATAAAAAATAAACAAAATTTTTTATATGTGATTAAAGAAATAATTATAATAATTTCAAACACAATCACTTATAAATACATATACTAGAAACTGTACTATAGAGATAATATCCCAACATAACCAAAAAAATAACAAAATATGTAAAAATATTCCATAATTGATTACATGTTTTCATTTTTAGGGAATTATTAATATTTTTAATATTAACATTAATAAATATATAGAATAAAAAATTAAATACAACAATCTTAAGAAAAATATATAATAATAGAAATCATAGGAATTCATTATTCTAAACTCGAGTAAAAATCACAAGAAACAAAGGCTTTCTAAATTCATACATCATTTTATGGATAACATTTAATTAACTAAATTATCTTGTTATAGAAGAAAATAGTTTAAATTAATATTTTACTAATGAGGGTAACTCCCATGGTTTACCTTGATATCATCATTTTTATTAAAACCGAAAAAAATTGTATGTTCTAAGGGAATTTTTTTTGAAGAATAAAAAGAATTTTATTTTGGAAACCATCTATAAATAAAAAATATATTTTAATACATAATTGATCTAAAATAGATTAATTTTAAAAAAAAACATTTATTTGCCAAAAAAATATGAAAGAATTAATAAAATAATATTTTATGAAAAAATCACATATCAAATGGCTGGGAATATATTAGTACTAAAAACATTTTTAAATTAGAAAAACAAAATTTATATCCCACTTAACTAACCTAGAAATTTAATTTCCACTTATACAAGCTCTTAGCTATCATTATGTTCAGACAGTTGACTAATAACTCATAGAATTAAAAGTAAGAGGAAATGATTATTTTATCTAGAATAATATAAAACAAATTATAGGGGAATCAAATAGAATAGTTTCATGTCATTAAATTTTATAACCGCAACTGTAAAAATCATATTGACTAATGTGCTTAAAGAAGTGGAACATGAAGTCATATATAATAAAAATATCATTTTCTAAAATATATATGTGAACTTCTTAATAACATTAAAGATTAAACTATATATACTTTCAATATAATCAACAAAAACATGTAAAAAAATATCTTTCAATAACTATATCACATTTAAAACAACCATGAACGTTTAGAGAATCAAATATCATCAAACTGTAAATATTCCCTATGTGACATACACAAATAAATCATTATGTATGAATTTAAAATTGTGGAACAATTTTTTTTTTAAATTTCATTTTATTACTTTAATATTATATTAAAAAAATTATTGGAAAACTATAAATTCAAAATCCAAAATTTATTAATACTAATTTATTATTATATTTGTTGTACAATTGAAAACTATGACATAAATATATCATTTTAATTCATATATTTTTTGTGACATAACTCATTAAACAAAACAATGACATCCTAAACCAATGATAATAAATTAAAACACCAATGGAATCCAAACTACTCATGGAAACCATTAGAAGAAAGTTAAAAACATTCATTCCCATAAACTGAATACCTTTATCAAAATGAAAAAAAGTCTTAAGTAAAATCTTTTGAAAACATATAAAATCCAAAAATACTCAAAATTAATATTCCAATTAACATTATCATCATGAAATCAGTATAAAATATCATCCAAAAATCATATATAGTCAAAAAATGATTTATTAGATGGAAAACCCCAGTTAATGCTTCATTTAAATAAAATAAGTGTGGGAAATAGAATAATATGTGATGTCACCATGCCATTGTGAAAAAACCAATAAAAATATAAAACCAAAGAAAGGATAATGAATGAAATAATGGATAATTTAAGAATAAGAGGGGAAAAATACATTGTTTTAGTCATGAAAATATCCAAATATATTTGTATTTAATCCATAGAGAATGAGAGGAAGGCGGAAGAAAACAAGTAATATATCATTGGGGATATTTTTTGGTAATAAAAAATGGGTGTTGAAGGTAATAAGAATGATAAATGATGTGTTTATTGGAAGAAAGTTAAAATTATATTTTTTTTAAAACATTTACATGAGATGGACATACCAGGAAGCCTTTTTGAGTCCACCCAATACATGAAGGAACTAGTAAGGTTACCTTTCATCTATCATGAAAAATGATTACATGATTCCTTCTATTTGGTATCTAGTTCCATTAACATTCCATGGCCAACAATTGAAACAACTTCTAGACTTCTCAAATGATTAACTTTTTATTTAACATTAAACAATACTCTAAAATATCTATAATTAATACATTAAAAATAAAATCCAAAAATCCAACCTCAAAATGAAAATAAACAATAAACAATAATATAATATTTATTATAATTTTTTTCAATTCCCAGTATTTAAAATGAAAAACTATAATCATTGTTTATTTGAATAACTATGTAAAATGGTTGTTAAATTTAATTAGTGGCCACATGCCATAGAAATTACAACTAACATAGCAGAAAGTTGATGGTTTAAGGTCATAACAGAAGTGTGAGACGGTGGAAAATTTTGAATTTTCATTGATTTGAAAATACATATTCAGAAAAAATATGTGGAATAGAACCCCATATTCTCATAAAGATTATCATTCATATTTAATTTTAGTTAATTTAAAAAAATATCCTTAAAAGTGGTAAGAATATCGATTAATTTCCATTACATAATTTTTTGTGTTGTTATTAGAGGGGTGGGGGAATATAGGTGAGGATATCACTTGTGTTTCCAAGATTTAACCTTGAATCTATAAACAAAATTCTTGAAACTGTGGGTGTTATCATGAAAGAAACAGGTTCATTACCATTTATATAGTCCTATCTCAATAAGAAGTTTCACTTGTGTTGTTATTGTCCCATAAAGGTTTGAGAAAAGGAAGAGTCCCCTTAGGGTTTGAGATATATCCAGAGATGATATATCTAGTGTGTAGAACATCCATTAATAATAATTAAATAACTTCTTTTTTTATACATAGTGTAATGAATTTCATAATTTCAAAACATCACTTTTAAAAATATTTAATCTAAGTAAAACCCCATTTCAAGTTATTATATTCTTATTTTCACATCCATGAGATGTATTTATTTATATATATTCTCTTTAATGGATAAGTTAATATTAATTGAAATGTTATTAAATAAATATATCCATTTTATTAATCTATAAAAATTTATAATTTATCCTCTAAGGGAATTCACTGATCATTTAACAATAAAATTACTATTGTTCATTCAGTAAATAAATAAATATTATGTTGAAAAATATCATCAATAAATATTAAGTTTAATATTCATGTAACATAAATATAATTTATATTAATCTATTAACATATTCAGTTAATAAATAATTTATAATTAATTACCATGTAAATGAATAAACATGTATTAAAATTCAACAAAAAATGTCTATAATCGAGCATCTCATGATTGAATTTTTGTGTTGGAAAATAATTAAATAATTAGTAATTAACAATATAACAATAATTTTTATTCATTATATTATATTCAAGATAATTTATCCAAATTATTGATAAATGTAGTGTGTAATTTATTAGGCCCCATTCTCCGTGATATTATCTGAAATTACCAAAACTCTATGATCATCATTTAGAAACATTCCAAGGAATCCATTGAGAAATATATTAATATAGAAAAAGAAACATCCCTTTTATGAAAAATACTATGTAATATAACACCTTTCTCTACTGATATATCATTAAGAATGATGTATACTTGTATCATTAACCTATACGTTTCAATTATCCTTATTTGAATTTTTTAAAATAACTCATCTATAATCTACCATGTCCAAAGATTTTTTCATATAATTAAATTATTGTCAAATTTATAGAGATTAATTTTTATGTTAATATTTATGGGGAAATATATTCCTTACTTATTCAATTATTTTTATTTAACATGTGATGTACCCACTGTATACTTCCTCACTATGAGAATATATAGTCATTGTTTTTAACCATACATCAAACTAAATGATTCCCGATATGATTTAAAAATAATCTAAGTTCTAAAGACCAATATGGACATTGGTATATAGGAATATTAAATGATATGTAAAACATGTGGGATTTCTATTGGTGGGCTTGTCCATTGGATTTTTCTTCTGGGAGATATCGCCACATGCAGGCTTCCTGGGAAGAAGTCTAAATGTTATATAGGCCATGAGAATATGATAATCAAACAAAAATTTCTTTATATTAGATTGGTTCTATCTATATTATAGGATATATATATATAGTTATGAATGTTTTCATTTTATTTCTAGGTTCTCATTATTGTGGGGAACTTTTATAACATTTTTATGTGACAAAACACTCTAAATATATTTTCATTTTAATTCTATATATGAATATTATCATTATATACTAACATTTCTAGTAATGTTCCTATAATAAAAATTAAAAATTTAGTATGTTAAATTCTTCCCAAAAAAATATCATCTTACTTCAAAGATATCCAATTGAAAAAAACATTTAATCTATTAGCTCTCAAATGTTATTCATGTTTTTTTAGATACTGATTTAGTATATGTGTCATCCCTATTATCCTTTTTTCTAATATACTTATTTTTTTTTACTTCATTATTTTTCTAGAAATATCTTTCTAGGTGATATTACTTGTGTATATTCTAGATTCATTGATGTTTCCATAGCTCATAGGGTGTAACCACTACAACATTACTATCAAAATATAGAGAGATGGTATATTTACTAATAGTTATTACACCAATCATCTTAATATGTTTTTATATCCATAGTGATTCATGATCTAAAATACTATCCATAATATATATGGGATTAGTTGTAATATCGATGAACATTATAATCTTGCAACTCTTCTATCTCATTGATCATCCATTATGGAAAAACAGATATCCATATAGTGATTTTATACCAATCTAATCTGTTTGAAAACATGATTTTGTGTATTCCCTCATAGGTAGTTATTTATATTTTCCCTCATATATGATCATATCAATTATATAAATCAGTTATTTTAGGATAGTAATTGAAAAAAACTAATGTTCCAGTTCATATCTGACTTTTTATCTTTATATCATTCTCAAGGCATAGAAAACATTAAACACAAAACATAGCCAGTGAATCCATATTATATTGATGCAAGATAACGGGTATTTCACCAAGATAGATTGACCAGTTTATTTGTATTTTGACTCTAGATACATACCTCACTTTTATATTAAATTGGAGAAATAAAAATTATTATGAATAGCATTATTACGTCCATTAATATCATTAAAAAATTCCATGTTGTTATCTTTTAAGAAGTAAATCAATTAAAGGGTGGGATAAAATGATGAGTAAGGAAAAGTGCATAATCTATGATATTATGATTATATATGTAAAAAATCAATTTTTTCATTGTAAATATGTGTCATATTTTAAATAATATTTTTGGAGCAACGTGCTGAGTCAGCATGGGATTTTGTGTCCTGGGGAGCCTCCGAAATGATATAATAAAAATATAAAATATTTCAAATAAAAAACCCAAAGTTTTTATAAAATAATTTATCAACTCTTAAATTTTGTTCTAGATTTGAAATATTTTACTAAAATTAAATTTGGGATTTGGGATTTATTCAAGTAGTAGAAAAAGTTTTTTGTGTGTCACATGTTTAGTTTATGAGTGCCCATAGAGGATTAGTAAATTAAAAAAAATTAAAAAAAATTATTTAATTTTTTAAATAACCTAAACCCAATATTATTATATATAATCCCTATTAAAAAACTATAGGGTTACCTACATTAACCTAGGAAATTGAGATGAGATATTGGAGGAGTTTTTGGATGAATGTTAAGGAGATCGTGTCTTAATAGTGATATTTCCAAGGGGTTCATCTCTAAAAAATGACTTCATGAATCACATCAATTTTTTTTGAAAAACCACACTTTGTTAGAGGTATATCTAAAATAAAGGTAGTTAATTGGTTTATATAGTTTTAATCCATGTTTTTTTTCATCCTATTGCGAATCTGAATCAAACTTTATAAGAAATTTATTCAAGGGTGATCATTGATTTGAGGGGGTATTGATTTTTCATCATATAATTTGGAATGTATATGGTTTTGATGATCCTTGATTACTCCCTTCATTTTACACATTCTTTATTAAAGGATTAAGGATAACCTGAACTATGGGTGAGGTTCTTTCTTTATGTTTTTTTTTTCATTTCTCCCCTTCATCATGCATTCATCATTGATATTTTATTTAGATGATATTTGAAAAAACACTCAAAAACTGATCATTTCACTAATAATGATTAAAAAATGATCATTTTTATGGGTTTGGATTTAGGATCGAGAGTATTATTGAGGAATAATGTGGTGTGATGGGAGATCGTACATGGATTAGAGACTAAATTGATGGATTTCATCACTACTGTAGAAATGAAGAGGTGTAGTGTGATAGGATGAATTTCAGAGCACATTGGGTGGATGGAATATATCCACCCGAAATGAATCAGGATCAGTTGAAATAATATTTTTATTTATTGGTGGATTTTGGGGATTGGTCACAGGTGATAGTATAATATATTAACTCATTTGAGATTTGGTTATTTCTAGAAATTATAGATATACACTGTGTGTACTTTGGGAGAACACACGCAATGTAGTACTCCCATATGGAAGCTAGGGTTTACACACATAATGAAAAATCACATGCCTTGTGGGCCTACCACACAATATATAAACCAGTACTGGTTGTTCGAAATATACCACAATGGTACACAGGCAAAAAAAATTCTAGTTTCATGATCAAGACCAAATCACATGGGTATGATCAGTTCTCAGTCATGGCCATAGTACTCTGGCATGGCTAGGTACATGGACACATGCCTAAGTAAACGCAGATGGTATATAGATCATGGTAATTATCGAGTAATACATGAAGCTCTATGAATACCATATACACACCATGTAATGCCACAAGGTAAGGTTGATTCCCAAGTTCACTTCAGTGTATACCAGTATTTATAGGGTGTGTTCTCTTAGGTTATCAGTATGATGATGCGTCTGATGATGTATCAATTCACCATGAATTTGAGAACCATATTTTTTAATCATAACATGTAGGATCTATTTATTAGGGAAACATTGGTACATACATCATATAAGAATTAATAATTAATTCCATGTACTTCTTGAGTCTACTCCCTATATATACTCTTTAACCACGATACCACAAGAAATTTGACAATTCATCCATGATGATAGATAACTTGGATTCCATAGTAGGATTTTGAGTATGAACCTCCTATTGGTCAGTCATAAGTACAACGAACAATGATGGGTCTAGTACCTTTGATTGGTTTTCCAGTATTACCACCACCCATCAAGACGTAGGCATCACTAGCCGAGCTATTAGAGGATGTTTACTAGTTGAAAAAACTCTATGTGTTTCATCAGTAGACACCCCTTGTGTTTTTGGGGGAATAACACCCCCATGTATTAGGGTACTATATCCAGTTAGTTGGGTGAGTTTTTATCATTTTTATAACCCTCTTAATCATATCTTTTTCCTATCCTTGAGCCTTATCCATGGATCTATAGGGTGATGGTGGATTCTGGGGCTCAGATGTCGAAATGGTGACACTATCATGGACATAGATGGATTTTTTCATCAGATAGGTGTTCTACGCAGCCATGTTTCGCATGGTATACATCCAGGATCTTTTCTATCCTTATCAGTGAAGCATGAAAATGGTATAGTATGCATAATGGTTTACTAACCTATTGAGATACTAAATGGATATGGTCCAGGATGTGTACATTTTAGAACAAACAATCGATCATGGTATTTATTGATACATTCAAGATGGTGTGGTTTCTCATTAAATTCTGAAATATTTTGTGGTACTATATTCTTCCTTATTATTTATCAGATTTTTTACTATTAAGATTCCAAAAATTGGTTCTTGAAGTGGACACTTTGTAGTGGACACATTGTTGGCTTCTAGCTGATAGAAGATGAAGTGATCCTGCTGTGAAAGGTTTTTTTGTTGACATTCATAGGAAATATGTTATTTGGTTCAAGGCATTTTGGATGGTTCTAGTCAGTTGAGGGATAGGAAATTCATCTCCTATGATGGATAGGGATATCTCACATAGGTTATTTGGTTCAAGGCGCTCACGATTTTTCCAGTCAGTTGAGGGAGAGGCAATGCTTCTCCCATGATGGCTAGGGAGATATCACATAGGATTGTGTGACATTTCATGTGATAAAAAGAGATATGGTGGATTGACTATCTATAAAGAGACATTGTCTATATTATAGAGTTCTATAGGTAGAAAAACATTGAAAATTATATGGGATACAAGTAGGAGGTTCCAGATGTTTTGATCTAGTACCACCACCACCCACAAGTTGTCCAAGCTAGGCTATGGGAGCTAGTGGTCAAGGATGAGGGAAGCTATAGGTAGTTGAGTGTTATAACCTAGAGTATCCAGAGATTATTATATGAACAATATATAACTTTTATACACTATTTTTCTTATTGATAGACATAGTTTTGAGACACTATTTTCTTACCACATCCCTTGTTTTAGATCTAAAAATTCTAGTGTAGCCTTTAGCTCAACCCTTTCATTTGATGTATAATATCATAAGAGATTCCATGATCATGAAATCATAATGAATTTTTTACCTAGATCTAGGAGGAGAGTGATTACTGAGAAAAATATTCATAGAAACAATGAGACAATATGATTTCATACTAGATATGGACCGACTATTAGCAATTCAGGGATAAATTGACTATTTCAAGGGAAGGACATGGTGTGTTTATGGGGATGGAATAATGTATTAATTATTTGTTGTGAAGGAAACCATAAAATATAAATATGTTCTCATACATATTGGGATATATACAATTACTCATATATTGTCTAGTATTGACCTCAGACCAGTAGTCGTTTTGAGCTTTCATCTTTCTATATTTGTTGTGGAGTATGAAAAAGTATTCCCTAAGGAAGATTTAGAATTAACTCCTCACTGATAGATCAAATTATTCATATAACTACTCCAAGATAATAAAAATATATCTATTAAAACATATCATATATATCCCATATATAATTAGGAGTTAAAGGTTCCATTAGTGGAATTTTAGAGTATGAGATTTGGTAGACCTAGTGAGTCTCCTTAGGCAGCCCCAATGTTTTTTTATAAGAGGGAATATGGGAGGTTGAGTTTATATGTGAATTATTATCACCCAAATTTGTTTACCATAAATAATAATCATCAACATAAAAAAATTGGTCACCTCTTTGACTAATTTTAAAGTGAGGGGTGGTTCTTGAAAATGGAAAACTGGTCGGGATATCACCCAATCTGAGTTCAAGATGAGGATATAATAAAAACAACATTATGATGTCCCTATGGACACTGTGAGAACTTAGTAATCCATTCTATGGTGTAAAAACCTAGTTATGATCAAGGTACTTATAAAAATGATCATTCAACCCTTCATGAATCAATTATTAGAAAAATTCATTGAATACACCCAAGTGTACTCACCTTTAGAGGGAGAGAATGTGAGTCACCTGAGGATTGTCCAATGCATACATTGAGAGAAATAGATTTATAGGAATATATAGAAGATTAAATTATGGATTTGAGAGGAATAATTACATGGAAATTTAATCTCAGAATAGGTAGTAGAAATTGGTATATTGAGAGTTGTAGCAGTGTTATCTTATGATCCACCCAAATGTGTGTCTGAGGAGTGCAACTTCCTCGGGTTTTCTGGAATCTACTGGATATTTTTGCCTAATTTCTCTATTTTATCAAAACTCATGAATATATTTACCCAAAATAGCTATTTTAACATGTGTATAGAGAAGTTCCAACAGTCTTTTTAAGATTTTTGGTAGAGGTTTTCGAGCACCACCATATCGAGACTCCAAGATGGGGGTGTTAAGTATGTGGTATTCTGTGAGGCCTCTATAACTGGTCCTGGGTGTGTTTTAATGTATAGGGAGGTGGTGATATATTAGGGGACCTAGAATATGAGACACCAAGATAATAACTATGTGACCCATGATCTAGAACTTGAAATAGTAATATTTTCCTTGATGATGTGGAAACCTAAACTTATGGGTGATCGATTTATCATCTATACTAGTCACAATGGTATCATGTATATCATTTCATAGATTGATCTTAACATTATATAGAGGTTATAGATATATTTTCTATAGGATTATTATTTTTAGATAGTATGTAATCCTGGGAATGGGAACATGTTGGAAAATACTGTTAGTATGAGGTCTTGTTCACATTTGTTGAGTGATTTGTCAGAGTAGTTGGACTCATTATAGTTTTCATTTTTGGATGAGGATGCTATAGGTTACATAAAGTAGATGGTGGTTACTCCACTAATTTGTTTTCTTTTAATGGGGGATTGGATTTTATATATAGACTTTGATACCTTTCATGGAAATATATCAAATGTACATTCTCCTGAAGGATTTTATGTAGGTGTGGACAAAGTAATAAATTTATAAGGGAAGGTAATGGTAATAGGGATGCTTTGAGAGGTGGTTTTAGGGGTGTTCCATACATCCCTGGGGGCCATATATTCATGTGTGGATATAATGTATAAGGACTTTCTATTTCAGTTCTAGTGGAAAATTATGAAAATGTGCTTAGAGGTTTTTGTTTCTTGATGCATCACTTTTTACTAGTTCAAGGCTGACCACCTGGTTCAGTTGGGTTTGACTCAACCCATTGAGGTGCTATAATAGAAGTTGGATACTATCTCTTGAGACATCATGATGGGGATGAAATGATATACTAGAAGATATGGTACTATTTATGTTATTTTAGATTGACCATCTATATCACCTCACATCCTATCCATCCTAGAACAATGTTTTGAAAAAATATTTTTACTCCATTAAATACATTAGATAGCCTTCCATTATGGTGTTCCCTTTATTATTGTTTCAGATATTTTCCCTTGATTGACATCTTGATTATAGTGGGTATTTGAAGAGGCCTTTGGGAATTAGTTTGATTTGAGAATATTATATCATCCATAGATATATAGTAAGATTAAGTGTACTATTTAGGTTCTTGAGGACATGATTTTTTTCTTACATGTGGTATTATGGACATAGTTGGGAGGATCATGTACCCATGGTGAAGTTTCAATACCAAAATATCTACCACTCTACCATCATTATTGAACCATTTGAGGCTCTATATGGGATACCCTACTCGTCACCACTATGATGGACTAGTCCAGGGGAGTGAGTAATCATGGGAAAAAAATTGGGTTCAACAACAAAAAGAAAGTTGAAAATTATCTAGGAGTAGATAAAGACTTCCAAAAGATATTATAAGTCTTATGAGTACTAATTATTGAGGCCTTTGGACTTTGATGAGTGAGACCACATGTTTATGAAGATTTCAACTCATTTAGGATTATGAAGAGTTTTCCAAGGTGGAATGTAATATTTATGTTTCATTTTCCTCTTATAGATATTATATAGGGTTGGAAAGGTGGAAAACTGCTTATCCATACTACTATAATTAGGCTGAGTTCATGATGTCTTCCATGTGTCACAATAGTAGAGGAATGTGCATAAATTGTCACTTTTTTCAGATGAGGTTAAATGTACATCATGAATAGAGATATCTTTACGAATTACTTGATATAGATTGAGGATCTATGGGAGAGTATCCTTCATGGTAAATAGATTCCCTTGGTGTGTGTCTATTGGAAGTATCGGAATCTCTTGGAGATCAGGTGAGAGTGGGAGAACATGATTCATTCTCAATACACCAACCTATTTGAGTTGTTTTTTCTTTTCATGATAAAAATACCTAATGCGGGGATAATTAAATTACCTTTATTTCATTATCAAACATTGAAATAGTATAATGAATATTTTTAGAGAAACACACTGAGTTAGTACGAGATTATGGGTCCCTATGATCCTTAGAAACAATATGTATATATATATATATATCAAATAAAATATATAACATGAACAAAGTATTTCTGAAATAATTTTATATCTCAATAATGTTATTCTGGATGGGAAATCTATGATTTACATTACATCTACAAATAATCTTTTACTCTTCGAATCAAATAACCTTTGGGAATGTCGAGCTCTTGGATTATGATTGGTTGTTATAGAATAATAAATTAATAAATAAATAAATTTATTAATCCTTTCATGGCCTAAACCTAATACTTATCTATATTGAACATTTTATGGAAAAATCATATGGTTTTTATGAAAACCCTATGGATTTTATAGGACTCATAATAGAGGATATTTGACAAATTTCAACAAGATCATGGATTGATGGTCTATTTACAAGGGGTTTTCTTCAACAAAGTATTTTCGATAACTCACAAATGATAATGATGTAAAACCATTCTTCATCTGTGATCAATCAAAATTTGATGTAGGTATTTTTTTATTTGGTTGAATTAAAATTGTATTTATCCTATTTTGAAGATGAATCAATATTTCTAAAAAAGTATTCATGGGATGAACATTGATTAAGAGGTATTGTTTTATCCTACATGAAATAGGAATTGATGTTGTTTTAATGATCCATTATTGTTCTCTTCATCTATAATATACTCTATTAATATATTAAGGACAACCCTTATAATTTCTAGGTTTCATTCCTCATGGTTATGTTATGTAATTTTCTCCTTTTTTTCTTTGAGTGTTCATTGTTACTAATATATCTGGACAACAGTTTGACAAATACACAGACACCAATCATTGTGAAATAAATATACAATGCAACAAATCATTAAATTGGGTTCAAATTCAGGATCAAGATCATGATTGAGCCATGATACGGTAAAACCTGAGTTATAAAATAAATCATAAATTTGATCATGTGATTTTATCTTTGTTTTCGTGATGTGGTCATGTGGTTGGATGGGAAGAATTTACATGTGGATCGACTAGCTAGAATATAGACATTGGTGATGAATAAGGCATGAAGACATTAGATCTAGGTTCCTTAGTGATTTTCATCACCAGATTGTAGGTGGTGGTGGTTTGGGAGTAGAGATGTGAGAACTTTTGGATTTATGGAAAATCACAACATGAATGGAATATACTTTGGAACAACACATGTCATGTAGTCTCATCCTATAACAGTTGGGTTTTATACAAATACTAAATTATCACATGTTGTGTGGGAATAACACACATCATGTGACATGATGTTGGTAGCTTATCATGTACCTCAGGTGTACTTGGTCACATTCATGTCTATGTATATGGGAAGATCTATATTACAAGAGCAGAACCATTTACTAAGATATGGAATGAGTAATTGGACATAGCCAATTACATTGGCATGACTAGTGTACAAAAACACAAGATAGAGTACACATGCATGGGCCAGAGGATACAATCATACCTAGGGTATCTAGGAAATGTCTTTCATACAATATTCATGCTATTTTACATTCTCCTAGGTATGTTGAGTCCCAAGTTCAATTCAGTTTAGACATTTATATACAAGGTGTGTTACCTTGGTCTATCCCTATGGGGGTATAGTGTGGTATCCCATAATGAGTATAAGTTGAGTGATCCCCTACACAGGTTTTCCTCATATAGATTCACGTATACCTCTATGTATCCAAGAGAGTGATCCTATAACATTCATTCCTAGGTTTTTTTGGGAATAATGTTACCGACTTCTAGGGCATGTGATTTCCATCCTAGCAGATTTACTCCTTATAGGATTAGGTATCCCCATAGGCCATTATTGATATCCCCTATCTATGTGTTAAAATGTTTTGAGTTACAGTGTGTACTTATTCATGGAGAGTCTTGAAGATAATGACCACTTTCATAGAAATCATCAGCAATAAGATGACTCAAGTAGTGACTAATCCTTGACAATTGTTACCTTGAATCCTCGAGAGGAATCTTACATAGGTAGTTTTCATGAAAATATACATTGATCCATGGTGTCCTTGAATAGTATATAGATGATTTTAATTTTGTTTCCTTATATTATAATTCATATACATTCGTTATGATAAGATGGTTATTCTCTTGGTTCTTTATATTTTTTAATTAGAGTTGTCTTATTAGGTATGTATATACTCACTCCTACATGGGATCTACATTCACATGTCATGTATTATTTAGATGAAAATATATTTGATGCTTTCCTACGTGAACCATGGGAAGATGGATCGTAGTTGATCTAGCTGGACTATAGTTGTTCTTAGAGTTTTATTTGATAGTACTCCCCTCCTTTCTTGTAGTTTGGATACTTTTAAAGTTATAATGGGATTTCATTTGTTCCTGTATACTTTCCCATGCCTATTTATACTATGAAGTGGCATTTCATTATATAAATTCATTTGGTATCAGGTGCTTATTTCCACTAAACATTTTATTGGTGGTTGGTGATCTTTTTTTTTTGTGTACTTGCACCTTAGTTTATGTCCTCTCAGGTGTATGATATGCCTACTCGATGGTATATACCAGCCCCTAACCTAGTAGAGATAGTAATGGGGTGTCATAGTTGGATAAATACTGAATAGGGAGGCCATAGTTGGTTAGTTCATCTCAATATAAGGCATAAAAATATGGAAATTAAATGATGAATTCATTTTCTAATTAATTAATTAGATCATCATGAAATACATACATGGATGAATATAATAACATGGATACTGATAATTAAATTCTCACTGAAGGAAATACATAAGTCACACATTAATGACATTATCATCAAGTCTTATTAACCAAGACATCATGAATCATAAAATCATGTAAATAGGAAGGAAACAATAATTTTATTGCAAGTTTTAAAACAATTACCCAACTAATGTTTCCTCCTTTTTTATCACATGTGGAATGTCAATTAATTTAGTGGATATCCATAACTCGGCCTAACCCATCACTTATATATGTAAAACTCATTCTTTATATATTTTTTTCAAAATATAAACCATAACCTGAATTCCCTATCAAAATATAAATATAATTATTGATTTAAGAATACAAACAATCAATATTTCCCCAGTAAATGAAATCACATTCTTAGTACTCTTCAATAAACCAATACCATGTATATATATGATAGTAAAAATATATAAATAGAGTAGAAAATAATTCACAATGAAGTTATGGGGAGTGTTAAAGAATGTGATCTTGAGAATTTTAGTGACCACAAAAACATAAATTAGAAAATGATGAAATAATACCATAAATTCATCATAACAGAACCCATGGAAATTGAATTTTTTTTAAAAAATTTAGCATCACATAATCATAAAAAATATAGAGAAATAAGATATATTTTATTAGTAGATATTATACCAAGTGAATAATAAACAACATAAAAGGATGTTTATGTATATGATAATATCCTTTAAAAACAATTAAACATTTTATTGAAAGTGTGAAAATACCCTTTTCTTAAGTAATCTTTAGAAACTAAAAATTTATGTAATATTGAGAAAAAAATATCAATGTAAATATACATGGATAATTATAATGTAATTATCAAATAAAAAAAATCATGATAGTGCTAAAATATATATTCATTTTTCAAATGTTAAAAAGAATTATTCCTTTTACACTTTTGGTAAAATGACTAAAAGGACCTCATCCAAAAATGGTAAGTGGATTCATTTTATAAAATTTGAATGAAAATAAAATATAGTTGAAAAATATATTAAATAATCATATAATTATATAAAATAAAATTATTTAAGTAATTTAAATAATAAATACACTGATGAAAAAGTTCATCGACCAAAGTGGAAATAATGTAAAATTTTCCTAAAAAATTATATATTATTTTTAGTACCATAGAGATGAAAAACTAGATGGAAACATAGTAACCCCATAAATAAAAAAATTAGATGAAACTATAAGTGGTATATAAAGAATATTTTATAAAAAAATTTCAACAAAAATTAAATATATAAAATTTCGTTAAAAAGTTGAATTAGTGAAATTAATGATTTTTGATTTGGTATTTTTTGATTCAAAACACCTCAAAAGAGAAAATAAGAAAATTAAATATCATGAAATAATAACAATTAATTATTTAAAATTTAAAATGGGTAGTATATACATCATGTAAAATAAATTAACTGTATAACTAAAAGAATTCCTTGTGGAAGTGTTAATGAGACAAAATTACCCTTACCTCATGTCCAACAAGCATTATATTCAGTCTTATCCTCCTTAATAATAAATATTAATTTAATAAAAATATATTAAACACCCATATTCATAGTTATAATAATATATAAAATTCAATTATAACATTCTATTACCCATTTATTAATAATTTTCTATTAGCATCATCATCCTGAGTGTTAACTATTCCATATTTCATATATGTTTTGGTTACACTGTTTTAGTCTTTACATATTTTAAATGATTTAATTGTCTTGAAAATATTTTTCATCTTATAAATGTAATATTAATTAATAATATAATATTTTAGAATCATTAATATCATATATTGATGAGAAATTAAATACATTACCTATTAGAGATAGTATTCTGTACGTTTACATGGGTGACGTTTTCACTTTTCAATGGATGGAATGAATGAAATGTAATTAAGATTTCACTTTTATAGATTCATTATTATATCATATATATATCTATTATATATCCATTAAATCATTCTATATTACTATCCATTCAGTATATAAATGACTAATAGATCATGTCATTTTATTGAGGTGCTAGTCCACATGTACGCATGAGCGATGTTAGCATTTTCAAACATATTGGAAGGTAAGAAGGTATATAATATATTACCTTTTAAAATTCATTATTATATCATTAATACCATATATAATAATTAATTACATTATAATAACTATATCTACCCTGACCCCAGTACCCTACAATTGATGTATTCTTTATTACATTGATATAAGATAAAAGGAATCACATCCTAAAGGACCAAATATTTTATTAGTGTTTGTAAACTATATTCATATATGATTCCCATATTATATTTGAAAACAAAAATTAGAACATAATTTTTTTAAAGAATAAAATTATACCCTCTATTATATCATTTCACATTAATCATATTACCATTAATAGAATCTGTTAGAAAGAAAAAAATATAAGGGAAAGATAAAATGCTTAGTAAAGGTTATGTAAATCAGAAGATATCATGAATCAATAAGCATAAAATACATTTAATGGTAAATAATTGAACACAAATTCTATTTAAATAATTTTAAAATAAAGATTATATAATTCATAATCAATATGGAAACGTAAATAAATAAACACACATTCTATTCAAATTAATTACTTTACTACCTTTTCTAAATAAGGAATAATTAATATGTCAATGTAAGTAACAGAAAAAAAATTCAATTTAATATTTCAACTAATAATGAAAATTAATCCAAAGATAATATCATTGTGAAAATATTATGGTTTAAAATAACTAAATTTTCAATGAAATAAATTCATAATTATTAGACTTCATTCTCTCAAACATCATGATACCTTTACCATCAAAATATTTCCTCAAGACAGTTTAATACTAAGGGGTAGGTATACACTAAAAACCATTTACCTTAGTTTATCAAACTATTTAGTATCATGATACTACCAATGCATTTAGGTGTTATCTATAATAGGGACCCAATAGTATATGCATGTCCAAAGCATTCCACATATATCTAATGATTGGTTTAATTCATGAAAAATATATATTATCAAAAAATATATATATTAAGTAAAGGATATATATTTATTTATATTTCCCTAATTAATTAAAAAAATGTAAACACCATATTTAAAAATAGAATATGTTCTAAGAAATATTAATATCCATTATATAATTAAATATATATTTAATAGAAATGTAATGAATACTAATAAAGGATCCAAATAATTCAAAATGAAACATAAAATACCATGAGTTTTTATGGAATCAAGATATTACATGTAATAGGGGTAGTATATACCCCATATAAATGAAATTAGGTTCATAACATTACAATATTCCTCAATGGATAGAACATGAGATAGAGTCCCATACCATACAATTCCTTTTGGTTGAATGTACTTTAAAAACTTGTATAGTGGTTTTAAAAAAGTTATTAACTTATAATTGACACATGTTAATATTAATAATATCATATATAATCCTTTTTTAACACATTAGTTGTTGTTCATTAATAATATTTCATTATTTTACTGTTTTTGTTTTTATAGCCTCGATTTATCATTCATTATTTGTCCTATAAAATATGATTAATTTTCACATTATATATTTTAATCATATATATATTAATAATCTTGAAATAATTCTCATATTTATACATAAATTATTATTTTAAGACAAATCGTGAAAGATGGTTTTGATAAATGAAGTGTGTTGCGATCATTGAGATGGTAGGTCATACATACACAGGGTAACATTTACTTTTTTCAATTATAATAATAGAATTGATGTATATAATATTTTATATTTTGAAAATAATAATAATATAATAAATAACATATTATTTCATTAAAAATAATTATATATATCATCTATGTGGTGTGGAGATGAAAATTGAGTCGCCTCGCTTTATGAAGGTCGTATTCCACATATACACAAACGATGTTATCATCTTTACGTGAGTAAAAAGGTATGAAATAGAATGATATATTATTTTTTAAAAATTATTAAAATGTCATTAATATATTAATTATTTCATGTATGTCACATATATTTTATAAGTTTATCCTTATCAACTTTCGTGAAAACCATTTGTTAAAAAACGAACCACATCGCCTCGTGAGGTGGTAGTCAGTCGTATAGATGGGTGATGATATTGTATCTATAATGGAATGGAAATTAATAAAAATATATGATATAATGAATCTAGATATATGATAATTTTATAATTATTATATATATACTTTATATTCATCGTCATACCCTATTGTGATAGGTTGTAATGGATAAATGAATGACATCTGTTCGTAAGATGGTACTCCATTATACACACGAATGATTATTTCATATATCATTTAATGTATGTGGGGATGGTTGTAGGTCATTACATTATCATAAAAAAATAAAAAAATATTTACTATACTTTTTTTAGTTTATAATCATTACCTATTATTTGGGTATCCTCTTCAGGTTTGTGCAATAATCATTCCTAGGTGCCATTATACCCATAATAATGCTTATTTTATGAGATTTGGTAAGTTATAATTCTATTTATGATGGTATTAGTTGAACTATAAGTGGTTTATGGTGTGAAAAATAGATTATTGTAGAGAAATAGACATAATAAGAACTAAATATGTCAAATAAATATATTTTATACATTATTATTTCTCATTTTAATGCTTATATTTTTAGTTTATCCCCCCGGTGAAACCTCTTTTACCTTAACTGAAGTAAATAATATCTATTGTTTTCAATATTCATCTTGTTAGAACATTAAGTAGACTATATTAGATAATATAAATTGTTTCGATTCAAAATATCTAATGCATTCTTAAAAATTTGATTCATATTATTCAAAAAAAATTATATAAAATTAACCCCGGAGAAGCGATGAGAATGTGGGTTTTCAAAGAAACAATGTTTAATTGTTTAAAATTGTTGAATCAAAAATCAATTAAAAAATGATTCAAATGACCTAAATTGGATTAACAGATAAATAATTGGACTAATTTTACTTTATAAATAAATAAAAATAAAATTTAAATTCATCAATAATTTAAATGAAAAGCCAATTTTTTTATTGAAATTCAATATTTTCACAATTCATTGAAAAATTAAATGTTTCAAAAGAATCCCAAAAATTAAAACCAATATAATTTTGATATTATGATTTAAAAAATAAAATGTATTATTGTTAATAAATATTCCCAAAGTTTTATAAATGAATTTTAAAATATGTGTGCAAAGCGTGACTAAATCATCTGTTAGAAAAAATACAGTTATTTAGGAATAAATTATTTTTCTATTAAATGATTCTTATTTTATTTATAATTAACATATAAAAATAATTTTTATAATTAAGTTTGTACTATATATACCATAAATTTAAGGTATAGTTTATAATGGTATGTTATAGTACAGTTCATTTGGAATCGGGGTTGTGTGGTCCTTAATCTATCAAATAGATTAAATTTAAATAAATTTATTTTGTGTGTTGTTTAAGATTGGTGTTTTGTGTCACATACACTACAATATAAAATTTTATTATTTTATAATTTCAAGGTCTTATATCCTCGCCACCTCAAAAAAATTTCCTCCACGCAATTTAATCTTAATCGTAGTAATAAAGGGTTTGTTATTTGAAAATTATATAGTTCAAATCCCACATCTTAAAAATAATTTATAAAACATCTTTTTAATAAGAGAGAAATGGATTCACAAATGTCACATGACATGGTTAATATGTATGATAACATTATTGTAAAGTGAATAAATTGACATGGAAGAAAATATTAATTAATTATAGAGAATGATAGAGGTCATCGATAATAAGAAAGTGAATGATCAATGGAAATTTAAGGACCTCGAATCCATAAATCTATGATGATTTAAATGATCATATGATTCATAAAATATGAAGGTAATAAGATACTGATTTTGTTTAAATATATTTTTCCTAATGTTGAGGAATTATTTTATTGTCTAATAATACACGGAAATATAATTACTTCATACCATTCTATATCATAAGAATAATTTCATCCTTTGGTTGCACTTAGATCAATTTATAATTCATATCTTACTCCAATAAATGAAAAAATTGACTTTTTGTATGCCTGGAGAAATAAAATTCACTTTTAACGTATCATAAGATTCACAATATACATGTATTTCAGTCTTTCTCTAACTCTTTTATAAAACCAATATGGTTTTCATAAGCTATCTACTTCAATAAATTAATCTATAAACCTCAAAAGTAACATGTTGGTTAACTAATGACATATTAACCTGGATATCATGTATGCTAGTTGTAGTAATTAATCTCTATCACCCATTGGTTATGGGTTCAAGACCTATGACCTTTCCATGTATAATGGGTTTTGACTAGACATGTGGGATTTCTATTTTCTCAAACTATATTAATATAATTCTTATAATGTTTTTTAACAAAAATATTATCAAAATCCTCAAATAAAAATATTCATTAAATAAACTTTTTTTCTTGGGTTTTCAATAATACTTATTTTTTTCCACATAGTCAATTAATTTTATTTGACTATTATTACAATATAATTAATATTTATATAATCCCTATATGTTTTAAATATATTTAAACTTATGTAAATAAAATTTAATATCATTATTCTTTAAATACCTTTTTCATTAAAACATCTACTAAACCAATGGGCTATATTTTCATAAATTTACCCCAAAATATACTTAGTATTGATATAATACAATAATATAAAACATAAAAATGTGCTATTAAGACATTGATCTTATGAAAAATCTTAAATTCATAAACCAAGTATTGAATCCATAACTCTTAATTTAATTAAGACACATGTGATTCGAAAATTTAACACAATCCGTATATGTTTAATGATTCTTATAACCAATTTTCCATTGGTAAAATTGATTTATAATTTAATTATTTAATAAAAATACATAAATAATTCATCTGTTTTATTTAAACATAGATCATTACATGGTCAAGGGGTTAACCTTTAAAAGAGGTAATCAACCAATATAATTCCTCTTCTACCAATATTTAACACAATGTGCTATAAATGGATCATTATGATAAGATTTATTTCCTCTCATCATAATCATCATTTATTTCACAGAAATTAATTGATTTATTCCCTTCTTTTCCACACATAAATCATTTTCATTTTCATTTTAAGCACTTTCTTGAGTGTCTCTTTTCTCATTTCTCGCATGATCAAAATCGAGCCTTCATTCCACCGTGATCTCCACCACTCGAGCTCTTTAAAAACTCAATAATTCTAGTCTTGGGTGAGCCCAAGAGTTGGTTATGGTTTAGTTTTTTAATAACAATTTAGTATATTTTATTAGGCATAATAATGATATATTTAATTCATGTCATCATCGCATTTGGTCTCTCAATGTTACCACATTATCCTTCATTATAATGATAACATGATTCCTTTGGGTTCAATCCATTGAATAAAATAAAAAATCATACTTTGAGAAACATTAATCTTAGTTTGAAATAAATATAATTATTAATAGTATGTTTAAACCATGAAATAGTTTTTAAATCTCAGACACATTATGTTTAACCTAGGACATTCATTGTCTTCATCTATTCAAATCCATTAAAATGGTTTGTAAAAGAAACATGAATTATCCTAAGAATATCGTATGGGAGTGAAAAACAAGGTGTATAGTATGGCATTTAATCATGAACTAGATGATGATTGGGTCAGTACCAATGTTAATTTTTTAGAGTTTTTACCCCTTGGTAAATCTGAGGTAGAACCACATCCACTTTTAGTATCCAAACAAGCACGAGTTACTAGAAAATTCCCATAATCTCTACCTTACCAAAACATTAGGATGTTATTATTTACATATATTGAAAGTATATCATATTTTTATGAAATTTAATCATTTTTTTCCTAAATATATTTCTCAAGGTTTCTACTAAACTTCTTCTTAAAGAGATTTTAGTGACCCTAAAACAAGTTTCCTAGAGATGGTGTCTGATTTATTTCATTGCAATAAGATACAAGGAATCACATCTAGAAAGATCAAATAGCTTAGTAGTACTGGTAAAACCAAAGTGTACGTATACATAAAAAACCCATTTAAATTATGGGTAGTTATAAAACATAAACATTACTCAAGACAATTTATAATTGATTGGTATGTATACACTAGAAACCCATTTATCTAAGGATATCCAACTGGTACATTTCATGAGACTACCAATGCATCAAAAGAATATATATATATATATATTTATAACCAGTAGTAACCCATGAATTGTTTTCTAAATATTTCCTAATTTATTTAATGATCATTTTAATTAATGAACAATATTCATTCTCAATAAATAAATGGATTTATTAAAGGATACAGATTTCTCTATCTTTCCCCAGTTAATCAAATAACATTCAAAGTAAACAACATATGTATAATTGGAATGAGGTTTTGGAAATAAAAATTTCCATCATAAAAGAATATTAATATTTTTTATAAATGTGATAAATAATGAAATATTATCACAAAAAATTGATTCTTTGAAAATAAAGTAAACAATCAGAAAAGAAAGTGATATTTTACAAAATTGTTTACCACTGTTCAATTATCAAGTCCAATTCCAATGAATGAAATAAAAAAAATTGAATCATAAAATACATTTAATTATAAATTATTCATGATATTACATGTAAATTTTTAAATATATACACTATATATGATAAATTAGGTTCACAACATTAAAATACGACTCAATGAAGAGAAATTAAGATAGAGTCCCTTACCTCAATCTTACTTTTTGTTAAACATGATTTACAATCCTGTATAGTTATTTTAAACATGTTATTATCTTATAATTAAACCATTTTAATAATTATAATTTCATATATTATCCTTTTATTACATCTTATCACCTGTTCAATTAATAATCATTCATTTTTTCTATTATTGCGTGTGTTAATTGCCCTGTTTTGTCATTCAAGATTTATTGTTAGATTTCTTGATTTTTTGCGTGTTATATAGTTAAATATTCCCTAGAATAATAATCAGTAAATAATGATCATATTTTGACACCATTTATACATTAATGATGAATAATTAAATATTTTTTTGGATAAATTAATTATGTTATGATCATGGATATGTTAGGTTGTAGGTACACATGGGCAACGTTTCAATTTTTTAATCCACATTATGTAAAGGATTAAATTAATATTTTAGCTTATAAAATTGAAAATAATATCATAAATGAAATATTACTTCATTAAATATACTTATATATATATATCATCCATGGGGTGTGGTGATAAAAATAGGGTGAAATCGCTTCGTGAAGTCGGTAGTCCACAAGTGCACGAACGATGTTATCATCCTTATGTGAGTGAAAATGTAATAAATAAAATGATATGTTATATTTTAATAATGATAAATAAATCATTAATATCATAATTATTTCATTTATATAACATATATTTATTAATTTATTATATTACAGTCCATGTAAAGCGTTACTAGAAAACAAATCACATCACTTCTTGAGGTGGTAGTCCACCATACATAGGATTAGTGTTATCGTATCCCCTAAGTAATTTAATGTAAAAATATTATATACTATATAATGAATATATATGTATAATTATGTTATAAATATTATATATATACTTTATAACCATCATAATACCCAACCGTAAGAGGTTGTAATAGAAAAACGAATGACATTAGTTCACGAGGTTGTAATCTGCCATAAACAAGAATGATTATTTTGATACCAATTTGATGAAATTAGGGATGGTTGTTGGTAATTACATTAACATAACAAAATATAAGAATATTTATTTTATATTTTTTGATATAATAATTTCTAATAAGGGTCGAAGGATTTGGGGGATGAAATTAAATAAAAATGATCATTGAAGAATGTTGCTTCTTCTTCGGGTAACCTCTTTAGGCAAGCACCAAAATCCATAAAAGGTCAGTTTTATGTACAAAATAATGATTTAGGGATAATAAAAGGTTATTTTTAAAGATATTTAAGAGGGTATTGGATGAAAAAAGCATTCTAAGTTGTTATGAAGAGAGGAGAGGGGTGGTCTTTTGTAGATGTGGTGAGTGTCACACTTGTAATATTCGAAAAGAAAAAGGTTTACCAATTTTTTTACATGAAAAAGGGTCCCAGATTGAGTATTATAGATACTAAGATTATATATGATCTAAATATTCACACAAAATATATTTTAGGCAAAAATATATGTGATTTTAAACATTATCATTTATTTTATCCCCCAGTAAACCCATTTTACCTTAACTATAGTAAATAATTTTTCTTTTTTTACTATTCATTTAGTACAAAAACTAAGTTGAACATATTAGGTATTATAAATTATTTTCATTTAAATTATAAGTACCATTTTATAAAATTATATTCACCTAATTTCTAAAATTTAATTTCAAATTAATCTCACACACACGATTAGAATGTGGGTTTTAAGAAATAAAATATTCAAAAGATTACAATAATTTTTTATGAAATTTTTATATTAAAATTATTAAAACGAACCAAATTTGATTAATTTATATTTAGTTTTACTAATTTTACCTTATATATAATTAAAATAATAATTTATATTTATTTATTAAATAATCAAAAATGTAGTTTTCAATTAAAATTTATTATTTTTCGCAATTCATCTAAAAATAAAATATTTCTGAAAAATCCATATATTCAACATAATATAAATTTAAAATAATAATTTCAAAAATCATGTTTATTTTTTCAAATTAATTTTCTAAAAGTGGTAAGAATTAGTTTTAAATTATGTGCGCATTGTGCGACTAAACAGTCTTTCAGAAAAATTACAATTCTATAGAAAACATTTCTTTTTCATTTAAATGATTCATCTTTTATTTATAATAAATATATAAAAATAATTTTTACTATTTAGTTAGTACTATTCATAATAGAAAAATTAATGTCTAGGTTATAAGAGTGTACTATATTATGGTTTATTTAGACTTAGGGTTGCGTGTTACATAATCAATCAACAATATTATATTTAATAAAATATATTATGTGGGTTTTTAAATCTAGGTTTTATGTGTCACATATGATATAAAATAAAATTTTCAAATTTTATAATATTAGGTTTTTACCATAACCATCTATAATTTTTAGTGATGGAAAATTCAATATGTTTCTTTATAGAGGTCGTAGTCCACAATAATTCACAAGTGACGATTTCATTTCCATTTTAATAGAAGATGAATGGATAAATATTATTCTATAATAAAATAATATTTACTTTTATGGAAAATATTTATCTTCTTATATTATTATCATTTGCAAGGAATTAAAATAGGAAGAACATTAAATAATATGAAATAACTCAATTAAGAGTTGTACTTTTTCAGTGGAAATCCTTATTTGGGTTAAACCTTATACCTTATTAAGATAGTGTTAAATGAGTACAAGAAAAAATAGTTAATGGATATGGAATATACGATGGTATGTTTTATGTTACTGGCCAAGATATGTGTCTAACTGTTTGTGAAGAAGAGTGGAGAGGGTGTTCCCTTTTATATGTTAAGAAATGTCCAATCTTGTATATACTTGAAATATTATTTTATATAATACATATTAATCAATTCATGTAGATCAAAATTATCAAAATATCACATATTGGTGGGTTAATGTTTAAATATTATCAACCAGTTTAATTTAAACTATTTATTAGGTCATTTTAACCATTATATTTTTAATTTAACTCCCTTATAACCCATTTAACACTTTACCATAGTAATGGTATTTTAACCTTATTAATATTCTTAATAAAGACAAATAAAATTTACAAATTTCAAAAATATGAACCTCATAATTACAAATGTTAAATAACTTATTTATGATTAATTTTTATTACTCTTATATGAATTTTAAAAATAGTACCCCTAAAGCAAGATAAAATAGTTTTTTGTAAAATAATACTTTATGTAAAAAAATTACTTTCTACTAAAATCATGTATAATTATAACAACCCCATCTCCAATAACTTATGGTTTGGGTATAATTTATTACATTGAATTAATATCTAATGGATCTAATCCAACATACCGAATTAGTTTACGAGTTTGAAGAAATGGATTCAAAAATGAATCCAATTTTACATTGGAAATCACATATAAAACATTATAAAAACAAATATTATACAGTCTTTAACTCATTATAATATTACATTTTAATATACTAAGGAAATGGAAAAAATAATTTTGTTCTAAAATTATTTGTGAGGGTTATGTATAATAAAATATATAATGAGTAATTAAGGAATATTTAATATGGAACGGTAGATAACTGAAAACATGTTCTATATAATAAATAAGTTGGTCCTGAAATGTATCGATGGATAATAAAATTTTTTTAATCACAGAGGTAAAAGAAATTAAATTCTCAATGATGTAAATTATTAATGTTTTAATTAATGGTCTCAAAAATCATGATATTTTTACCATTAAGGCCTTGAGGCATGTCAGTTTAAACTATGGGAAATAATCCACCAAAATCCCATTTAATAAGGTTGGTCGACTAGTCTATCATATGAGACCTATCAATAAATTAAAAATTTATGTAATTTCAGGACCCATAAATAACTATATGTCCAATTAATTCCACAAATATCTAATTGTCAATTTTAATTAAGAAACCATATATATACGAATAAAAATATTAATTGAGTGAACAATATATAATATCAAGTTTCCCCATTCAATTAAATAACATCCATAAGAAAAAAATCATAATATAGAAATGTTATGCCATTTATGATATAAGGGTATCCACAATACACATTATATGAATTTGTCTAATGAAATCTAATCACATGAAACGAAATGTTTCAAAACAATGTTAATGACCACAAAATTATTCCATATATGAGTGATAACCATCTATTTAATAAAAAAGTAGTGTTTTTAATAAAATCAAGTTTTTTTGAGAATTGATGAAAAAGGAAGTGAAATATTTTTAAAATAAATTTTCACTAAATAATTTTCACTTTAAATCAATAAATAAATTTTTTATTAATATTAAATGCATAAAAACAATTTTGGTGGCTAAAAAATCTGTTAACACCATATACTTTAAAAAGAAACATTACTTTTGAATTTTTATATTGAAAATCATTAATGGATCTTTAAAAAATTATAAATATTCCTTTAAATCACTATAAAAATTATAGAACATAATAATTCCTTAATAAATCAGTTGAGTAAAAAAGATCTTTTATTAAACAATTTTGAAAAATATGGACATAGAAGACATATATAAATGATAGAAAAAATAAAAAAATATCTGATTTTGTTTTTAAAATTTATTTTCTTGAATGAAGGGAAAAAATAGTAAAATTATGAATAAAACAAAAAATTTAATTAAATATTGATAATAAAATAAAACTGATCGAGTTTATAAAGGATATATTATATGATTCTTTCTATTAAAATTATATCTAATACCAAAAAATAGATTGTTAACTAAATTATTAAATATTAGACAATATTAAAATTGTAACCCCATGAAAGAGTATACTTGAATTTTTCATTAATCACCATGAATATATATATATATTTATTTATGATAAATACACCAGTGGGTCTATATATACAGTACATAAAATAAAACATGTGCATGATACTAAATATGTTTCAATAGAGAGGAAATTGGCACAAAATATCTAACCTCACACTTCAACATTAATGAACATTTGTTAACCACTTTTATAATAACTTATATTCATTATAATTATTTTATAGAAACATAAAAATATATATTTTATCATATATGATTCACTTATAACATTTTATCCCTAGTTCATTAATAGTCTCTCATTATTATCATTGTTTTAGATGTTAAATACTCAGTTTTTTCAGGTTTGTTTCATAATGGATGCTCATTTAATTATGCATAAAATATAATTTCAAAAAATATATGTCAATATTAATATTATAAATATCGTATTTATTCAATGTATAAATTTTTAGAATCATTCATCATTAGTGGACCTGAAAAATGAATCTCATATGTTTGTGAAGATGGTAGGTTGTACATATACATGAGAGACATAATCTGTTTTTTATGATTTGACGTGCATAGAAGAAGATGATAAATTAAATTTCAGTAATCATGTTATGTCATAATTATCATATATATTACATATTTCCATAATTATGACTTTCTGTGTTTATAGGTGATGGAAATCATTTTACATTGGTTCGCAAGGCAGTAGTCCTTAGTACACTTAAGAGATGGCTTTGTTTCCCATTCGATAGAGATAGAGAAAAATTATTGTTTATATATCCACATAAAAAAATTTAATCATATTTTATATATTTATTTTATTAATTTACAATGTTTTTATGATTTTTTATGTAAGTAAAATTTGTAATAAAATTAAAACATTCAGTTAAATTTTATACATTTTCTTTTGTGAAACGCCTTTTCTTTATATGATAAGTCCTCTATGGTTGGTATTATTCCAAAACTAAGACCAATGGGATGTGGGGAAATATTTTATTAAGTTATTTGGAAAGGTATTATCTGATTCAAATTAATTTCTAAGTGTGTATATGAGAGGATAGTTGGTTTCCTTTTTTAATTGAGAGAGAGGACATACTTTGTATTTATGAAAATATTAAAATATATTAACAAGTTTCCCACTAAATATTTATTAAAAATGGACAATTTATAAATATTATAATATATAGGGTCTATATATATCCAAAAAATCAAATTTAAACATGTTTTACAGTCATTTTAATAGTTATCAATTTAGTTTAACCACTAGACAACATGTTTTAACAATAATTGTGGTAAAATATTTTTTTTCTATATTTTAAATTAATTATGATAAAAATATGAAATTATTTCCCAATATTAGTTATTATAATTCAAATTATTTAATCTATTTTATCAAATTCAATTCATTAATATGTTATAATTTAATTGAAATAAATCGTCAAAATGTTATGAACAAATGAGTTGTCATGAAAATCCATTTTTCTCACACAATATTTCCTTACCTTAACTCTATGATTAGTAATAATCATTACATGGATTAAAAATCATAAATTTATATATATTATATGTTTAAATTTATTTTAAAAAATCCATTATTATATATTATTTTTATGAGTTACAATTTAAAAACATTATGATCTTAATAATAGTTTTAAGATAAATATCCATTTTCTTATAAATGATCATATTTTTATTTAGATAAATATCCTAATAAATACATTGTTAATTATAAATATTGTAAAAAATTTATATAAATAATATTTTTATCAGTGAAATACTACATTTTCAATTATACAAAAATTTCTTTTGAGGGAATGCTATAAAACTTCATTCTTGGCTTATATTTACATAATAAGATAAAAATAAATACTCAAATCATAAAATTATAATTTTTGTTCCATGAAATATGAATATTTTAATTGTACTATTGATTCATGAAAATAAAATGTTCACTAAACATAATTTAAGATTTTTAGTTACATTCATCACAATTTCAAAATTTTCTTCCTTGAAATATTAATTGATATTACCTTCTAAACAAATGATCATGTTTCTTAGTCAGACCTTCCTTAGGTTATGACATTTATTATTTTATTTTATTTATTTCCCTATATAATATTTATCAATTTAGTCATAATATCCCTTAACACTTGATCTCTAGTGTTAGGAATATATACATGATTCTCACAGTATGATAGATCAAGTTACCAACTTATTTCTTCATAAGTGAGCACATGTATTTTGTCTAGAATATAATTTATAAGAAATTATATATATAATACATCAAGTGAGTTAGATAAGATTAGTGTAATTTACATATGGTAATACATAAGCATAATTCCTTCCAAATTTTTAATAGGTCTGATGTACCTGGTTCCCAGTTTCCATTTCATACTAATTCTTATAAAATCCATTCACGAAGATAGTTTCAATAAAATATATTCTCCCTATTGAAATTCAAAATATATAAACCAATGATAAGTATATCTATTTTTATGTCATTGATAATATTTAATATGGGTGTGAATGGTCTTTAACATCTCCATGTTCTCCTTAACATTTTTCTGTCCAATTAGCTTCCTTTCTCCGACAATGTCCCTACAAGTTATAGTACACATTCTCATTCAATGTAATGATTCATCTTCACCATTTGAATATTTTAATAGAATCTATTATTACTGGAAAAATAAAAGAGGTAAATATTCTTCCCACATACCTTGAAATACATGTATGTGTGACCTCAACATGTATCTACCAATTATTTTATATCTGAATAGTTTTATAAGGTTATCAATATTTCATCCAAAATATTATATGTGAAATTAGTAGTGAAAACCACGAAGGGTCCCATGATCACATTTCATGTCTATGATTCCACTCCAATTGATGTTGGTCAGAATGTGCTTCCTAAAAATCTTGTAATTCCTTCTCTTGTTGAATTTGATGTCATCCTTGGAATGGATTCTCTTTATCTACATAAGGACCATAAAAATTATTGAGTGAGGCAAGTTATTTTTATATTATGAACCATCCTTTGATCATCTATCAAGGTGACAATAAGTATGAACTTCTGATGGAGGTTAAATCTAGTGTATGGGTCTTAATTCACATTCAAAAGGGGTATTTATCTTAAATGGTTTTGGAGAGCCCTCAGATTAATGATAGTCCCATTATTTAGGAATTTGATGATGCCTCTCTAGAAATAATTCCTTGACTTTCTCCAAATAATTATGTTATGTTCTCAATTGAACTTATATGAGGTGCCACACTAATTACAGAAACTCCCTATTGAATTCCCCCAACTGAGTTGTAGGAATTGAAGAAGAAACTCCAAGAATACAATGATAAGGGATTAATTCATCTAAGTGTGTCACCTTTGAATTCCCCCATATTGATGTCTTGTTTAATGAAATATGTGGAGCTCAATAATTTTACAAGATTGACCATTGTTTTTTATATCATCAATTGAGTGTAAATAAGGAGTATATACCCTATATGTAATTCCTTAAAGGGTGTCGACACTATGAATATATAGTGATTCCTTTTGGTCATACTAATTCCCCTGTTATCTTTATTGATTTAATTAATATAGTCATTTGAGATTACCATGATCAGTTTGTGGTTGTATTTATATATTATATTCTCATCTATTGAAGGAGGAAATATGATCTTAAAGACCACATGGGAATTTTACTAAATACCCTAAGGAAGGAAACACTATATGAAAAATATTTAAAGTGTAAATTTTTGAAGTAAAAGAATTCATTTTTGGGTCACATAATCTCAAGAGAAGTTATAAAAATAGATTCATAAAAACAGAGACTATTGATTGTTGGCCAAAACCATACATGGTGATTGAGTTCCACATTTATATTATTTTATCTGAATATTATAAATTATTTTTGGAGAATTCATCATGAATATCTAATCTGATGATCATGTTATCTCATAAGGGATCCAAGATCCTAGGGATATATGAATGTGAGAAAACATTCAAGGAACTGAAGAGATGGTTAGTCAGTGCTTCTATGATTATATTACCCTATAGTGTAGAAGTGTTTTTGATATATAGTGATGCATCCCGGAAGGTTATGAGATGTTTTTTATTTATGATAACATTATTAATTCTTATTACTCATAAAATTTATGATTCATGAGAAAAATTACACAACTAATAATTTGGAGTCAGTTTTAGCAATTTTTTTCATTATTGATACAAAGGATATATCTCTATGGAGAAATGTAATATATATATATATATATATATTCCAATCATAAACGTTTGAATTAAATATTTCACAGAAGGAGTTTAATAATAACCAAAAAATATAGGCGGAGTTGATAAAGGATTATAAGAACTCAAAACATTACCACCTTGGGAAAGGAAAAAAGTGGTTTATAAATTTTATCGAAAGGATCATTCTAGATTAGCCAAGATGAAGATAAAATTTTTTCCCAATATTTATTAATTTTTAAAGGATGGATCTGGACATCCTAATGGAAGGGGAAAATATTATTTTTCTTAATTGAGTGTTTGACCATGAACTAAAGTAAATATGAAATATGTAAAGAAGGAATATGTAAAGCTGAAAAAGAAGTTTAGAAATGTTCATGAGTTTATACTAGATCATGATGGAATGATAAGTTTTAGGATTCGATTTTTTGTTCCTTCCATACCATACCTGAAGAAGGATTTATTAGCGGAATCTCATTGTTATTCATTCTTTATTCATCCCATATGTATGAATATGTAGAGAGATATGAAGGAATACTTCTGGTGGGATAGCATAAAGTGAGATATCACAGAGTTTGTATCTCGGTGCATGGTATGTCAAAAATTTATGGATAAAAGATAAAATTATAAAGGGATGTTTCATCCATTACCCATAAAAATGGAAATAAGAGAACATAACTATGAATTTTTTCATTATACTCTTAAAAACCTCTAAGTATAATAATTATATATGTGTGGTAGTCATCACCTTACTAAGTCATCATACTTCATCACTATCTAATAAGACTTATCTTTGAATCAGTTTGTCTGGTTATACATTAAAGAAATTGGTAAGGTTTCATGAAGAAACTCATTCCATAATATCTTATCGGGATCTTAGGTTTACCTAACAGATCTGGTGAAGTCTTAAGAAAGATCTTGATACATAATTGAGTTTTAGCATTTTGTATCATACTCAAACAAATGGTTAGCATAAATTAAAAATTAAAATCTTAAAGGATATATTGAGATCTTGTTTTTTCTATTTTAAATATAGTAGGGCTAAACACCTTCCTCTAGTATAGTTTTCTTAAAAATATATTTTACTCAACAATTAATAATTCTCTTTATATATCTCACTATAAAAATAAATGTATAGATATAATGTGATAGATTTAATTTTGGGAAAGAAATATATTAGGGATCGAGATAGCTAAGGAAGTGGAAGAGAAGTCAAATCCATTTGGATGTATATCAAGGAAACTTAATGTTGGAAGAAACATTATATTGATAATAGCTGACATGAGCTAGAATGTGAAGTTTTTTAGAAGGTTTTTCCAATAATTCCTCCATGAAATATGGTTATGATATTTAAGAAGAAATGAAAACTAATCCCTAGGTATATTGATAACTTTGAAATTCTTGATCATATCGGGATGGTATCTTATCACTAGGGGCTTCCACCAAAACTCTTTGAAGTCCATGATGTGTTTCATTTATCTCTAATAAGTAAGTGCATACCTCACCCTTTACATGTACCAAACTACGAGTTCAAACCAATAGAAATATACATTTCTTATAATGAACAACTGGTGCATATTTTGGATCATATAAAGAATGTTCTATGAAAAAATATCACTCACATAGTCAACAATTTTCTCTAAAACCACCAATTAGGGGTAGATATATGGTAACATGAGGATTTTTTGAGGTAGAAGTATCCTAATTTTTTGTAACAGGGAGATGAATTTCGATGGAGAATTTCCTTTTATGGGGGTATAATGTTACACCCTCAGTTTTATGAATATTTTTTTAATAAATTAAAATTTATTTTATTTACTGCATTTAATACTACCCCAATTCAATATTTCATTATATGAAACAACCACTAATTTTTTCCCTTTTCCAAACATTGGCATAGTTTTTATTATATGTAAAACCGATTTTTAACAAAACAATGATGTATTAGTAATATAATTATTGAAAATTTATTGTAATAACCCACATTTTAAACATAGTAATACTACTATTAATGAATAATTTTTAAATATAATGGTTTTATAAAAATAAAACATATTGATAATGGAATACATTATTTTTCATAATATATGTATGTTCTTTCAAATTACTATTTTCTCAAAAACAAAATTTTAAGTATTTTGTAACCAATAATAAAATTAAATTTTGACACTTTTATAAAATTTATTTTGTAAAATAAAATTTATTTTTTAGTTCACAATTTCAAATTTATCTTATGGTGTACTTTCAGAGTTTTTAAGAAAATTATCCATTTTTATGAGTATTGAAAAATTGTGAATTTTAATTGAAAAATCCCATTTTATTAATTTATTGATTTAGTTAAATTATATTAAAATTTGTTTTTAATGTATATTTAAGTAAAATATAATTTTTTATTATTTTTTTTATGTCATTTTAATCAATTTCATGTTTAAATTGAATATATAAACATTTTCATCTTTTGATCATTTTTTTTCTTTAAAACCTCTGTTTCACGACATGTATGTGATATTATTTTTAAAAAAAGAATTCCACTTATGTATATTGAATTTCAAATTAATGGATTCCATATTAGGAATCATAATAATTTATTATTTCATATAATTCTAGCATCATTTTTTACCAAAGTGGTTGGTGAAAGAAATTAAAATTTATTACAATGATTAAGGTAAATAAAATATTATTTAGTGGTTAATTTTAGAATATAAGGTGTAAAAATGGACAAAAAATTGTCAAAAACCAATTATATGGAAATATTTAGAAAATAAATCTTATAGTGTCAGGAATTTTCCATTATTAGAGCCACTTGACTTGGAAAAAAAATGGGTGGAATTCACCCTTTCAAAATAATTACAGAAGTGCCACTCATCCCCCTAACAAAGCCCCCCCCCCCCTCTTCCCCTCCCTTAACACATCTCAATACAATTTTCATGGACAAGACCTATCCAAATAATATAACAACTTCCCTACTATAATTTTATAACCTATAAATTTGGAATAAATCTAACCAAGAAAGGGATTCAGAGAAAATCAAAAGGAGATTCCCAAAGAAGAGGTAACATTCATCAATGGAAGTTTTTTCTATTTTTTATTCAAACCAATTGAATTGTTTTTATAAAATAAATATGTTATAATATTAGTATATTTAATATTAAAACACGTTTTTATGTTTAGGGTACAACTGATAACCAAACACACTTCCATAAAATGGTTTGTGAAATCATCTTTCATGTGTATGACAGACTACCGACTCCTGAACCGATGTCATTATCTTTTTCATAAACACCATTAAAGGTTGATAATAATGATCTAAATACTAGTTTTATCACATATTTATTATTTTTATTATGTTACTATGATTTTTTTATATCACACATACTTTAATGTTTTCCAATTTTTGGGAATATGGTAACATCATTTGGGTGTATAGCAGACTACCGCCTTGAAAAGCAATGTGATCCATTCACAATTTACATATAATGTATTAAGAATGGTAGTAATATAAATATGTAATATATATATATATATAACTATAATATAATTATAATATATGTATATATACCATTTACTTTTCATTCTTTAAAAATGACATGAAATGGAAATAGCATTCATGTGTACATACGTCCAATCGTCTCCATGAACGGTGAATTTCGTTTCATATCACTAAATTTTATAGATTATTATACATAAATATATACTGAATTTACTTGATAATTATTTCATGTTTATCATTTTGGAGATGATTATATCATGATCTATGAATGAAGTCCAAGAATAACATGTCAAAACATGTATGAGAAACAAAGTTGTTATTACCTGAAACATAACTTTAACAAGGAATGTTTAAAAAAAAGTAATATAAATCCATAAGAAAACAATACATGGTATGATACATATAAATATTTTTCTATTATATATGTATAATGAACTTATATTTATTATAAATGAGGTTTGAATGAGTAGGATGGAAGCCAATACAAAAGGAAATGAATTTATATCTCCATTTTTTCTTTTCTAAGACACATGCTATACTCACCGCCTATTTATTCTATATATTCTATATAGGTCCCATGAATTTAATTTATTATTCTTAAAAATTAATTTTTTGTTATATGCGCATCCATTTTAGGATCTCTCTTTCATGGGGTTATGATTTCAATGTTACCAAATTTGTAAGATCATTTTGTCTCAATTTTCCTTCATTGAGAAACATGTTATATTTTACACCTATAATCTCTTATTATTTTCATATACTTCCCCATTGACGTGTTATATTAAAAATATACTTCTAAAAAATATATTTTAATCCCCATGTATTTTAATTCATTCATAGTGATTTTGATTCAGTGTTTCCAAAGCGATAAGTGTTTATTAAAAAAATCTCATCGTTTATCAGGATAATTTATGATTATGATTTGATTGATGAAATATTATGATATATATCTCAATAATACTATTTAGGTTTCTTATCATATGGTAATTCATGTTATAATTAAGTAATGTTAACATTTTCACACTCTTTTTTATTTAATATAATTAAGAACAATGTTTTAATTAATAAAACAACATTTCTCGCTTAATTTAAAATTTATTTTATTCAAAAACCATGTTTTCTAAAAATGTTATCAATTTTTTAAAAAAATTAACTTGTAACCACATTTTAAAAGAAAATTATTTTAAAAAATTATATGTTTTAAAAAGATTGTAAAATGGTTTTAAAATTTCTATTAATATGTTTTTAGAGTTATTTTCAATGATATAGGTCCTCAAAAGGTAATATGATTTAAAATGTTTTTTTTCAAGGTGGAAATGTTATTTTCCATAAGAAATGTTTTTGGTGATTGTTAAACATAACTTCTTTTGTTTTCAAAAAAGTCAATGAAATGTTTTTTGAATTTTTTTAAATAATCACCTAAAATTTTCATAAAAATATATTATATTTAAATAGATAAATATTAATTTCATAAAATAAAAACCCAATATAGGACATTTTGGGATTAATTTCATTAAAAACATGGAAACAAAAAAATGGTTCATAAAAAATCTACATTATCTCCCACTTATTTCTTCACAACTAGAACCATTTTTTACTTGTCATACATAATACCTTTTATCAGATCATGGGGAAAGGAAACATAAGCAAATGGAAAGATCACATGCTCAGTAAGGGTAATAAATTGAGATATCTTGTAAAATCCATGTACCTTGATTAGGTATTTTTTTACCACTCTCCAAGTTCCCTTTTGATTAAAAGTCTTTAGAAGTAGTTTTCTGGATTTTCTAATAGCTCCAGAATAGTTACATACCACATAACTATGCTACATGCCATGTAATGAGTGCTAGATGTATGTCATGAATGGATATATCATGTTATGAATTGGTACACACTGTGATTGTAGATTAAACATTATGAATGGTTTAAATGATGGATTTTAAATCTGAGGTAACACGTTTTTCAACATGTGTGTGATAAGGAAGTTATACATCATGAAGTTGGGTAACATGTTGTGAACCAGGGTTAAACTTCATGTAACAACCCACGTCTATTTTTTAAATTTTTTTGTGGCTCTTTTGTTTCAGTCTTTTCACTGTTTATTCCTAGCTCTCGACCGAAGGATGTTCAAGAGCATTATTTAGACGCTCAACCCACTCTAGATGGATTTGTTCGATGTCCAATCTCTATAGTGATCCGGGTGCATCTCTTCGAGTAAGTTTTCTTTATTTTTCTTTGTTTCTTTTGATCATGGTAGTGCCTTAGGGTTGTGATATCAAATCCATTGGATTAAATATGGTAATTAATATTGTTTTCTTCTATATATTTTTGTGAGATCACATTCAGGAGGCCTTTTCTTCCATTGTTTGTGGTGTGGTGGGTGTTCGTCTTTGAGGTATGTGGGTTTTCTCTCTTCTATCAACACTTCACCTTCTAAATTGAGTCATTCCAGTTTTGTATTCTATTATAGGTCCTTTTTTATGTTTTTGGTTTTTTTGATTTTGGATTCTGTTACGGGTGTGTATGGCCCGAGTTTTGAGGTAGGTGGTTCCATCTCTAGTCTATGTTGATGAACATGATTTTTTTTGTTATAATATATTTTTTATATTGCAATTGGCATGATTGTTTTATGTTTGTTGAAAATATTTTTTAATGAAATATGTTTTTCCATAGTTATTTATAAAGGGAGATCCAATGGGTATTTTCAAACCATTGAAATGGAATTTACAAAATGGATTTGAAATGGATTTCGAAGCATAGAAATGAATTATGAAAAAAGGAACATGGGTTACCTTGGGTACAGATGTGGAACGTTTAGCTATGGGTATTCATCCATTATTTTGTGATTATCAAGAAGTTTTGTCTTGGGGATTTCTTCTATTTCCAAGGCCCTTCATTCTATGGGACCAATATTGACATATGGCAGGATTTACTCATGGGGAACTCCTCTACTTCCTAAGACCATTTTCTAGGATCATAATTTTTGAACTTGATAGATTATGGTAAGAGTAGTATGTGGCATGTTCCTATAGTATTCCATGTTGTTGTGATACATGTGATTCTATTTTTTATGGAATTCTATTATGATTTATCCTTGATATGAAAGTTTTTGTGTGTAAAAAATGATATTGAAAATATGATATAAAATTTATATACCTACTTTTCTTTAGAACTATAAAAAAGGGAAAATTTTACCATGTTATCTATAAAAAATAATTTACTACTTATCCTAGAATGTTGTATTTCAAGTGAAAATACATGGATTATTATATAGATTCTAGTGATGTAAAACCTGGGTGGTATCCTACTAAGCCTACTAGATCACACCCTGTATAACTCTTTGGTGGTGTGTAAACCTTTATTTGTCTTCCAGTGCAGGGAAAGGCCAAGCGTTGGAGTGAGGCACTTGGGTTCATTTTTTGATACTTTTTCCATTGTCGATTTTTGTTATTTCCTAACAATTATGGGAATATGTATTGGTTAGTCTTCCACTATTTCCTTCTTTCTTTATATATGTATTCCATGTGGTTTGTTTAGTATGGGTGAAATAGTTCCCCTATTGCATTGCTCGATGCTCGGGTTCTTATTACTATCCTGTGGGGATCAAGAATACCCTTCGGGTATGTGAGAGAATGGTTCGGGTGCTGGGTTTGTGGGTAACCTGGGCCATTTTTTCATAGTTAGGTATCAGAGGAAGGTATGTACATTATCAACATCCCATGATGCCATTTATTCTGAATAATTCTTCTATGGTTTTATGGATTTGATGAATAATACATTCCACCAATATCTGGACACTTTTGTGGTACTATTCACGACTGATATTTTGTTTTATTCAAAATCAGAGAGTGAGAATGAGAACCATCTAAGTTTGGTTCTGGATATTTTAAAAATTCACTATTTGTTTGTAATGATTTCAAAATTAATTTTCTAGATTTAGGAATTGAAGTTCATGGGGAACAGAATGTATGAGCATGGCTTATTGTTTGATCTAGAGAAGGTAAAGGATATATTTTCATGGAAGGAATCATGGAATTTCATTAAGATATGAATATTCATTGGCCTTGTGGGGTACTACTGATAGTTTGTTAAGGACATCCCAAATCTAGTGTCACCTTTAGCTTCCCTTACCTGGAAAGCAGTGAAATTAACTAGGGTTGAAAAGCTTCAAAATTCTTTTGATGAGCTGAAAAACCCTCTAACATCATCTCCTATTCCAATCTTACCTAATATTGGTAAGGGATACGTGGTTTTTTGTGATGCTTCGTGTTCTTGTTTGGGATGTGTGATTATGCAGGACCACCATGTGGTAGCTTATGGTTCTCATCATCTTTGACCGCATGAGAAGAATTACCCCACTCATTATTTTGATCTTGTTGTAGTCATCCATGTGTTTAAGGGTTGGCGGTAATTTTTTATGGGGGAATGGTTCATGGTCTTCACTGATCATAAGAGTCTGAGTTATATATTTTCTTTGAAGTACATGAATCTCAGATAGAGATTATGGGTAGAATACCTTCATACATTTGACTTTGATATCTCCTAAACCCTAGTAAAGGGGAATATAGTTACAGACACTTTTAGCAGGAAAGTACCATCACAGTCTATCCTATAATCGAAGGAGGAGTGGAACCTAATGGGAATTTTTTTCTCAGTTTCATCTAGATGGTAAGAAAGATGTTTTAGGCATGGTTCCAGACAAATTTTAGTAATAATCATCTCTAATGGAGTCTATCATGCATAGTTAGCAGCCAGATTATGTGCTTCAAAAGACTCATCAAATCCTTTATAGTGGAGAGACCATTATAGGATGGTCTCTCTCTTAAGATGTTATGCTTCACTTTGGGAAAATTGTTTTCATCCCAACCTCACTGAGGAGTTCATTCTTGTTTTCTTGTCATAGATCTTTGTGGTCCATACATCCAGGAACAATGAAGATTTATTATGACACGAGGATGCGATTATGGTGGATGGGTATACATCATGAAATTTTGGAGTTCATGTCGATTTGTTACACCTATCAACAAATAAGGTAGAGGGCTTGAAACTCTCTAGTTTACTTCAGCCTCTGCCAATGCTGATTTGGAAATGGGACGAGGTGTCCATGGATTTTTTTTATTTGATTACCACATACTCTAAAATGGAGGATTTCTTATTAGGTGGTTGTTGATCGGTTAATGAGGTCTTCTAATTTTATTCTGATTTGAGGAACTACTAAGGTTGAAGATCTTGTTATGTGTTATGTGTGTCAAATTGTGAGGTTACAGTGGATTCCTTGTAACGTTGTTTCTGGACATGGTTCTTGGTTTTCCTTAATGTTCTGGAGAAGTATTCAGGAGTCAATGAGAAATTAGATCAAGTTGAGAAAATTTTACCCTACACATACATACGGTCATATGAAGCATTTAATTCAAATCCTGGAGGATATGCTTTGCTCTTATGTCTTGGATTTCAAAGGATCATGGGATAGTCATATGAGACTAGTTGTGTTTTTTTATTATAATAGTTAGCAACCATCAATCAGAATGGCTCCATTCAAGGTGTTGTATGATCTCCCATGCATATAACCTCTTTTTTGGTCATAGGTTGGTGAAGTATCATTGGCTGGACCATGTCTGGTTTTGGAGACATCAACAAAGATTCAAGATGTACAAAAATGTATGGTTACAACCCATAGTCGATGAAAATCATATACATATTGGAAACATCATCCTTTGGAGTTTTCCATAGGCGAATAAGTCATATTTAAATTCTCTCCTCATTTGGGTCACCATAATCTTGGAAAATAGGAAACGTTGGTTGCAGGATATGTTGGACCATTTGATATCACTAAACAACTCAGACAGGTTTCTTATCAATTAGAATTGCTGATTCAGTTGACATGCATTCATGAAATTTTCCACATCTTTCTTTTGATTATATTGGTCATAGTTCTATGGAAACAAGGATCAGATTCTCATGAGACTTGGGACACAAATAGATGATAAGGGAGTATTTGACTCATATATTTTTGAGGATTACATATTCCACATGACTTCTTAGGGATATAAATACTATATGGTGAAGAGGTTTTAACATCCCATTACCTTGATAGGGTAATATTTTCCTCTCGTCAAGTTCTCTTTTGGTTCAAATTCTTTTGAAGTTGTTTACTAGATTTTATATAGGATGCAAAATTGTTGTGCACCATGTAACTGTGTTACATATTGTTTAATGAGTGCTGGATGTAAATCATGAAAGTAAATATCATGTTTTCAACTTAAACACATCGTGAATGGTGATTACACATCCTGTATGGTTTAAATTATAGATTTTTAATCCAAGGAGATGTATGTTTCGGCCTATGAGGGATGTGGAAGTTACACATCATGAACTTGGGTTACTCAGCATGTAACAGTCCACATACATTTTTTAAAATGTGTGTGTGGATGTTTTTTTCATTCCTTTTATAGGTTCTTTATGGATCTCAATCTAATGCAGTTCTGGTGCATTTTTTAGAGGCTCAACCCCTTCTAGATCGATCAGTTTGACATCTGATCTCTATAGCAATTATGGTGCATCTCTCTACAAAAGTTACATTTTCATTTAATCTTTTCATTTGATCGTGGTGGCACCATAATGATGCATTATCATATCCTTTGGTTTAAAGATGGTAATTGTTCTTGGTTACATCTAAGTCTGTTTTTCAATCTTATTCTGGAGACTTTTTTTCATTGGTTGTGGTGCGGCGGGCATTCGTCTTTAAGGTATGTGGGTTTCCTCTCTTCCATCGACCCCTCATCTTCTAAATTGAATAAATCAAGATGTTGATATTATTCTAGGGTCTTCATTCCCATTGTGGGGGTTTTTGATTTCAGATTCCATTTTCGGAATGTGCGACCCAAGTTTTGAGGTAGGTGGTTCTATCTCTACCCAATGTTTCTACACCATATTTTTTTATTCATAAATTATTTTGAATACTAAAATTGGAAAGATTTCTTTGTGTTTTTTCAAAAGGGTTTTTAATGGAAAATAATTTTCCATGGTTATTGATAAAAGGATAAAAAATCGGTATCTTCAATGTATTGAAATGGAATTTGTGAAATTGTTTTGAAATAGTTTTCAAAGCATCAGAATGAATTGTGAGAAAGAGAAAATGGGTTACATTGGGTACTTAGGTAGAAGGTTTATCTTGGGTCTATCATCCATTTTTTTGTTATTATCAAGGATGATTGTATTGGGGATTTTCTCTTTTTACTAGGTTAATTGTTCTAGGGGACTGATATTGATATTTTGTGGGGGTTTACTCATGGGGTATTCCTCTGCTTTCTAGGCCCGTTGTTATAGGAATAGAATTTGTGCACTTCACTGATTGTGGTATGAGTAGCCTATGGCATGAACCTATAGTATTTCATGGTGTTGTGAAACCTTTTCTTCTATTTTGTATTATTTTGTATTTATAAGTTTACTTTGATATGCATGTTTATTCTTATGGAAAATAATATGAAAAAAAATATTTGAAATTGATATACCTTCATTTTTTTATAACTTTGGAAAATGGTAAATGTTTACCATGTTTTCTTTAAAAAAAATTAGTTCATATAATGGAATGTTTTATTTAAAATGACCATACATTGATTTTTATACAGAGACTGGTCATGGAAAACCTTGGTTGGAACATCCTGATCATATTAGCTCAGACGCTATGCACCAATTTGCTGGTGCAGGGAAAGGAAAGGTGCTACAGTGAGGTAGGGGGTTTGGGTCAGCTGGTTGGGTATCTGGTGTTGATATGGTGGGAGTTCATCCATACCATCATTTATAGAAACTATATGGTTTTTATTACTCTAGTTTTGGACTTTTCTTGGAGTTATTGGATACTTTTTTGTTTTATGTTTCCACTATTTCCTTACAGTTATGGAATATGTATTCAATATTATTATGAGGTTTATTTATTTCTTTATATATGTATGTCATGTCTTTGTTCAGGTTTGGTGAAATTATTCCTTTTATTGAGTTTTTTGATGTTCGGGTGTGTGTCGCCAGTCCATGGGGATCAGGAACATCCTTCAAGTATGTAAAAAATGGGTCGTTGCTGGGTTTGGGGGAAACCTATGTCGTTTCGTCACATATCAAACAAAAAATAAGCATAATGGCATAAGAACATGAAAATAAGATATGAAATTTATACCCTGCATATCAAATATCAGGATCTTATGTCCTGAAATAGTTCATAGAAGTTCATAATACATGTACTATAATAGAAAATGAGTAATGATATAATAACATGGTCATATGACATGTAATATGGATTAAAATTATAATATTTTGAACATGTATAAATAGAAATTAGTTCAAAAATTAGTTTAAATACATGAAATTAGGCCCCTACATAAATTTATGGACATAAAAACTAGGTCCACGCATAACACTATGAACATGAAATTAGCTTCACGCATAACTTTGTGAACATATAATTAGGCTCATAGAATTTCTTTGAACATGTAATTAGGTTTATCCATAAAATTTGTGAACATGTAATCAGGTTCAAGCATAATATTTTTGAACATGTAATCAGGTTCACCCATAATTTTTTTTAACATCTAATTAGGTTCATGCATAACATTTTTTAATAAGTTATCATTTCATGCATAACATTTTTGAACATGTAATCAGGTTCACACATAACATTTGTGAACTTTCAATCAGGTTCATGCATAAGAATTTTGAAATTGTAATCTGGTTCAAACACAATATTTTTAATCGTGATTCATCCCTATTCACCCAATGAATTGGAGAGATATATAGGTCCCAACTATCACGTAATGAAAATAATATATATGTGTTCCACAAGTACAATAATCAATCATCACATCAAAACCCATGTAAATAAGTTAATTTTATAAACATTTTATTATAAAAAAATATTAGGAAATAAATATGTTTCCTAAATGTCATGCCATCATTAACATAGACAAACTATAAAAATAATAAGGGTGGTATTCTGGAATAATATCCCCAATAATTAAAATATAACATTGAAAAATGTTATCTTAGATGGAAAATAAATTTCTATGATCGCTTGAAATAATTATAGAGGAAAATATACTTTCTATTTTGAAAACCTTTTTTTTAATTTTTATGAAATTATAAATTAAAAAAAATTATTTGAAAACAACCTTGTAATCATTTAAAAGAATATTCAATTCATTAAGACTTCATGATGATGATAAAATCTGCTCATGTTTTACTTGTTAAAAAAATTCATTCCTTATTTTGTTGGAAAAGTCCCAAATAAATTCATTTAGTGTCATGACCTGCCTTCACCAAGATGAGGGAAGGGACAATATATTTCCAGACCATTCCTTCCTGTATTTTATGGAGAGATAATGACCCCTGAGACCCACTTTCTATAGGCACCGGAGTGGTGACTAGAACCAAGGGTATATAATCACATGTAATATATAATGCATTACCCTTTTTATTTAGTAGGATCGGGAGATAAGATAGTAAATCCCAAACAACACCAAAACTGGAAGTAAATGTAAATCCAAAACAATCCATTCCCATACGCATGTTCTAATAATAATTGCTACAAGTACATGAAAACTCCAAAGGGAAGTACCAAAGAAAAGAAAAACAACAATAGAAACTCTCCCAACATCTGAACTTGTATTGTCCCACACGGTCCCCAAAGCCATCCTGGAAACCTGAAACAGTTTTATATACATAGGGTGAGTATACAGTTATGCTCAGTATGGCAAACCAAAATATCTTGTGCCCAAGAGGGGAGGGATTCTAATGCCCCGTAATAAAAGGAGATAACCAAAGCACCTAGAAAGGAAACAATCCACCCAACCTCACCAAGGCACACTCCCTAAATAATGCATGTTAGGTAAAATAATAGTAATAACACATCAATGTTTGGGTACCCCATACAACTTTCCAATTAGTTATTAAATTCATCCATGTGTCATATCTCCCCCACCATTCTTACCGCAATCCCACTTCTATCCCATGCCCTTACACACCTGGGATATCCCAACCACACATCCCGCCTGCAATCACCTAGGCCACAAAAACCACACGTAACCACTCCTACAGACACCTAGTTCAGAACAACTACTACCATGCCTGAAGACACCTCAGTGAGTACAACTAATTCTATTCTTGATGACACCAGGTCCATAAGAACTATTTCCATGCCAGAAGACACCTAGGCGTCATCCCAAAGACAGTTTGGAAAAACCTTCCCGCATGCACCCGGGGAAACCACCAAAACATCCCTGCTTGAAAAATCTTGGGATTCAATGGACCTCAGGCCATCACATCCCACCTAAAGTGTCTTGGGATACTCGTTAGAGGTATTAGAAAGTATCTAATAACCAGCCACTCATAAGAGTGTTGGGAAAAACACCCTCCGCTATGAAAGGGGGGTGTTCGTCACAAAGTTATCAACTTGGGTGGGAAACAAATAAGAAACACAAGAAATAAATTATACATATAGGTAAAAAACCACTCATCCCAACCTAGGGGTTCCAAAACCATCCCATACACAAACACCGTCGTTACTATTCATTCATAAAAAGCACAATAGCCCCAACCTAGTCACACTCATTCTCTGAAATAAATTCCCCATCAAAACAATACTTTTTTTCATATTCAATAGATTCCATTTAAATAATTATTCACTACTGGGAAACTAACAGGTTTATCCATAAGCCAAGGAAGGAAAATAGTCAAGAAGAAAATTAAGAATTCAAAGCTGGTTATCTTGTAAAGTTACAACAACAAAAGGGATATGTGATATCCCTTGAAGTACTTCAACCAAACCAAGCCCCAACATATATCCCCACACGGCCCCAAATCCAAAAACTATGAACTCCACAATAGGGTTTCCCATCCCCGTCCATGTCACCACACAAGCATCAAGCAGAACAACCGTACACATCACTAGGATTGAGCAAGGGAGTTTTCGGATTTAAACACACCATTTATTTAGTTTTGTCTTTCCATTTCATTAACCAGGGTGACCACACAAGTATTTTTATTCATTGTTCATCAGTTTAATAAACCAATTTTACATTATTGAATAGTTTCTATTTCACATCCATTCAATCATAGAAATGACAAGAAAAAAGGTTAATTATTGTGCAATAAGGGACCGCCGACAGCCATGATTTTCAGTGGACATAAGACCATAAAATTCACAACGTATAAAAAAAGGTAAAAGAGTAAAACATCATCATCAAACACACCCCTTTATTCTTTTAAAAAGACTTATTATCTTTGTTAAGGTTTGGTTTCATCCATCCCCATAGGAACATTATCGTACCCACCCCACATGATACATAGTAAAGAGAGACGAAGGAAAAACCCTACATGGATGATAAAAAATCGATGTTTTTCTCCATGTTCCAAGAACTGGAGATGTGTGACATGTAGGGGAGGAACCACAAGGACTCCATGAGTGAGTAAGAGGGGCTTCAGTATAGGAACACCACTATCCTTGAGAAGGGGGACTCCAAATGCACAAAGGAAGGGAAAGAGACCAGATAAGGAGAAGAAGCAATCCCTGTGCTATAAAAGGTAAGATCCTGGAGTTACGAGATATAAATTCTAGAACCTCTTTAAAGGATGATCATGGTTTTCTCCATGTGGTTGGGTGGTTACACATGATATAATTTATTGTCATTTAATAATTCTCATCGGAGTAGTGGGCATAATAGCTAGTAGTTAAATGGTTTCCTTTAAATAGAATAAAACATGTAACCATGGAGGAATAAGAATGTACTTGAAAATGGGTGGGAAATCGAGGTCAAAGCCACAAATTTTGGTAAGTCAAGGGTATCCTAGATCGTGGGGGATTTTAGATATCATTTGTGGGCTTTAAATGCCTTTAAAAGGGGGTATTGAAACACTTTTATGTCAAAAGAAACATTTCGGGGGTGGAACTGGGAAAACTCAGGAAACTAGGGAAAAAAAGGGTGGGACACCATTTTTTTGAGACACCGTAATGGTGCCACAGTCACAGTGCCACCATCATAGTGCCACCAGTTTGGTGGAACACCATAAGTGGTTCCACCAATTCAGTGTGCGATTGTAGCGGTGCGACAGCTATGGTGCTATCGGCACGGAGCTACCGTGACCAGTTCTGTAGTGACCACTGCAACCGTCATGGTGCTATCATGACTGGTATCACTGCCAAGATGCCACCTCCATGGTGCATCCTTCGCAGTTCCACTGTGACCGATTCCACCGTCATTCTACCACTAGGACCGATTCCCTATCACACTGCTGTCATGACCAGTGCCACCATGACCGGTGCCACTGTTTCATTGGATCTGAGTTTTTTTCAATGTACTAGACCTGATGGTTCTAGGTCGTTACATCATATACCTCTGAAACTATTCTCTTCCTCATGAATTTAATCTGTCCGGAAAAAGGTGTCCGAACAACCCTCCTTAAGATACATCTCAGGAGTAACCCTCCTCGATATATATCTCTAGAACAACCATGGATACTCTAAGTCACCACAAGGACACCTCCTCAACATCTAGAAACAGCTCTCCCTCATACCGTTCAACTGTAGAAGCACTGATGCCCCTATCCCCCAAGAAACCACACAAACATATAAATGCCTCACTATCTAGACATAGGGGTTAGGGATTCCCTTCCTCCTGTCAAGATACTATCATCTTTAGGCGGCACTAACTAGTCAATATGGGTTTAATTTCATCCACCATAATGCATCTTGATTAGGGATCGGGTCCTCCCCTCCGCACTGTCAGGACTCTTCAAAAACATATAGAGAACAAGGAAAACAATACATTTCTTAGTTAAAAAGGTGAAGCACTACATCACAATCAAGTACAAAACAAAATAGAAAAAAACTCAAAACAACTCTAGGTACATGGCATGCATCTGTGTCTCCCATTCCTAGGTACTCTCCTCGAGGCCACCATGCCTTCTTAACACACAAACCAAAGGAATGGTTCATCTATGAAGAACCTTCTTCTCACAATCTTTGTTCCTCACTAGTTTCTTTAAAAACTTTAAGTTATCCTCGAAATCTAGCTCCCCCCAGTCGAGGACATGGGAATCATCATGTAGATAATGGCGGAGCCTAAACACATGGAAGATGCAGTGCACATTCTATAGTTACAATTGTAGCATCAGCTGATAAGACACTTCTCTGACCCACCACAACACCTCGAAGGGTTTGACATACCGGGGAGAAATATTACTCCCCCTACCGAACCTCTGTTTCCCACACCGAGGGGAGACCTTCAAGAACATGTGGTCCCCAACCTCGAACATCATGGGTCTCCTTCTATGATCGGAATATGACTTCTACCGGTCTTGAGACACCTTTATCATCTCCTGTGTAGGATGAACCTTCTCTGTCATGTTTTGCACAACCTTGGGACAAAGAACACCTACATCCCCGACATCGGCCCACCACATGGGTGAGAGACACGGCCTCCCATACAAAGCATCAAATGGATCCATGCCATTTGTTGAGTGATGGATATTACTGTTGGAAAACTCTACCAGAGGCAAGTGTCATACCCATGATACTCCAAAGTCAAAAACACATGCCCGTAGCATATCCTCCATTGTATGGATGGTGCGCTCTGTCTGCCCATCTATCTGGGGGAGGAAAGCAGTGATGAGGCATAACTGGGTACCAAAAGCATGTTGAAAACATTTCTAGAACCGTGAGGTAAACCGAGTATCCCGGTCAGAGACTATGGACCTCTGAACTACATGTAACCACACCACCTCATCCATGTACTTCTGTACCAAGGCATCCACCACACTCGACTCATTGATTTCCAGGATGTGAGTTGATTTCCTCTACTGGTCTACCACTACCCAGATAGCATCATAGCCTCCTTGAACCCTAGGTAGTCCTATGATGAAATCCATAGAGATGTCATCCCACTACCACTCAGGGACATATAAAGGTTGTAATAGACCTCATGGGATGTGGTGTTCATCCTTCACCTACTGACACACGAGGCACTTTGCCACAAATTTTGCCACTCCCCGCTTCACATCTGGCCACCAAAACTGACCCTTCAAGCCCTGGTACATCTAGAAAACTCCTAGGTGTACATCCAGGGGTGAGTTGTGGAACTCACCATGAACTCTCCCACGTATTCCCACGGGTATGAACAACTTTCTATGAAACAAAATCTGATTATGCCTATCTTCTGGCCATCCACCTAGAGCATCACCCTAGGTAACACGATTGCGCATCACATCAGCCTCTAAGTCCCCCCACTGAGAGTCCTCCACCTACTACAAAAGATAGGACTACACTTTCATATGGAACAGAAAACCTCTACCATTATCCACCCTTGCATCCTGGTGTAGGGAAACCAACTCCTCCATCGCCTTCCAAGAATCTGCCGACTCTCGAACTGAATCCATCTGCTACATCCTGCTCAAGGAATCAGCCACCACATTCCACTCACCTTTAGTGTAAGAGAATTTGATGTTGTAGTCCTGATGAAACTCCATCCACCTCCACTACCACATGTTTAGGTCCCCCTAAGAGAAGATATACCTCAAGCTCTTGTGATCCGTAAAGACCATGAAGCGCTCCCCGATGAGGTAATTCTGCCAAAACATTAGTGCGAACACGACCACTACAAGTTCCAGATCATGGGTGGAATTGTTATGATCATGGGTACATATCTTCCTAGTCCCATAAGAGATCACCCCTACTTTTGAATCAGCACACACCCCAAGCCATGGCCTAAAGCATAAAAAAACACCTCAAACATCACCCCTTTTTCTAGAAACATCAGTGTCGGGGAACTAACCAGCTTCCACAACAAATAATTGAAGGCTTCCTGGCACTTCTCACTCTATATAAAAGCATTGTCTTCCTTGGTCAAGGCTGTCAAGGGTTCTATAACTTTAGAGAAGTTGGGAACGAATCTATGGTAATAACCCACTAAATCCAAGAAACTACAAAGCTCTGTCACGTTCTAGGGTGCTTCCCAAGAAACAACCGCCATGAACATTGATGGGTCTACTATTATCACCTTCTCGGACACCCCATGTCCAAGTAAGTGCACGTCTCGTTCCTAGAATGTACACGTGGATAACTTCCAATAGAGCTTGTGGTTCCATAGGACCTCTAAAACCCTTATCAGATGCTTATCATGGTCCAACTCTGATATTTTGTAGATCTGGATTTTTTCAATAAACATGAGTATGAATCAGTCAAGATATTCCTGAAAGACGGAGTTCATGAGCCCCATAAAAATGGATGGCATGTTCGTAATGTAGAATGACATGAACACAAACTCAATGTTCCCATACTTGCACCTAAATACAGACTTCGAGATGTCACCCTCGTTCACCCTCAACTAGTGATATCCTAACCACAATTCAATCTTAGAGAACCATTCTACCCATTCAGCTAATAAAAAAGGTTATCTATCCTCAGGATAGGGTAAAGGTTATTTACCATTACCTAATTCAATATCCATTAGTCTATGCACAACCTAAGACCACCATATTGCTTCTTATAGAACATGACCAGAGCATCCCATGGTGACACACTTGGTCGGACAAAACCCTTCTTCATCAGATCATCAATCTGAATATGTAACTCCCGAAACTCAAAAGGTTCCATCTGAAAGGGATCCATCGAAATCAGATAGGCACCAGGCTGCAAGTCTATCCCGAACTCAACATTCTGTCGAGGGGGTAGATTCACCACCTCTTGAGGGAAGGCATCCATGAACAAACTGAAAATTCCCGAATCTTCCACTATCTCTGAGTCCCATGACTCCACCAACATCTCGGCTAACAATGGAAGAATGGGCTCCACTCGTCGGCTGCCAACCTAGACACCCCACTCAATGATGAAATTCACACATCGACCGCCCATATCTGAAAACATAACCCTTTTTAGGAAGTATTCGATAATGACGCACATATAAAACAGCTTTTTGATTCCAAAAATGACATCATACAACAACATATACCACAAAAGAAGGTCTCCATTGGATGGATGTGGTATCAACATCAGTCTATATCCTTGGAAAACATGAGACATGATGGTCTGACCATTGACTAGCGTACTAATAACTAGTGGTAAAGATAGTCTCTCTTTGTCTATACCGAAAGCATGGTCTAGATTGGGTGTAACAAAGGAGGGTGAAGCTCCTGAATCAAATAAGGCACATGTAAGAGTACTAAACAAGCCGATCATACCTCGAATGACTTCTGGAACTACTGAAACTACTTCCTCTATGGCGTACAAATTCCCATGCCAAGATCCTATTCCCCTCATCTATCAGCCACCTCCTCGACCAAACCCTAGTGGAGGTCCCTGATGGGTTCTCTATGGTCGGCCTCCTCCTACAACGTCTTCGATCGGAGGAGCGGGAGCTTACTGTCCCTGCTGCTACTGTAGAGAGGGCCTGGATGGAAACTATGGATGTTGAGGTGGGTGTTGAACCTATCTAACCCCACTGTACTGCACTCGTTCTGGGAATTGATTCTGAAGATGCCCAAGACTGCCATAGATGAAGCATCTCGTTCCTGGGCCTACAAAGAAGGGGTGAGGACAGGGAGATATAAATTGGAACAGTTGGGGCCTGCTCCTCACTAGTCAAAAACTAGAAGGCTCTGACGTTGGAGGCCTATTTCTGACGGCCTTCCCCTTTGACAGACCCAACTGGATCCCCTCTTATGGAACACCTCCCCACATGTGCATCATCTCCACCACTTTGAACTTCTTATGGACCTTGATGTAGGTCAGTAGAGTGAAGGATGTAACAGCATAATGAAGAGAAGGCCAGATTGCCTCCTCTAAATGTCTCTCCCGAGACTCCTCAACCGGAAAGAGGTCCCAAGAAAAGAAAAGGAGATCCTTGAACGTGATCCCCAACTACATCACTAGAATGCTCCCCTGCTGAAGGGAGAGCAGATCCTACCTATTCTATAGATTCATCATGGAAGAGAAGAATTACGCCCGAAACTCCCTCTAGAAGTCAGTCCATGAAACCTCACCCTCCCTCTTCTCCTATAGATATAGAGTCCACCACTAACATGTTGCTCCCCGCATCTGACTTACATCCAAAGGAACACAGTACTCTATCGGAGCCCGGATCAAGCTGAAAGTTATCACCATCTCCTTGAGCGAGCTCTCTATCTCTATGTCTGAGATGCTTCCCTCATACTTCCTGAGGGTTTTCCGCTGAAAGGCATGAAGCTTCCTCTGCCACTAGTCATCCTCCTACTCTCGATCATCCCTCTAGTGATCATCCAAATCTGCCTCCTAGGCCTCGATCACATGCACAACCCATGGTCATCGTCTGGGTGTCATATATGCATGGTAAACAAGGAATTCCGAAGTCCGAGTAGTGTAGAATATTGTTTTTAAATTTTTCTTAGACTTTTTATTTATTTTAAATCCCCAAAATACCCAAGACACAAAAGAACACAACTCATTATGATGCACGCACCTCTAATAGGGTATCTACCCTACAATCAGTGTAGCCTCACTTGGTTGTTCAATAGGTCCAAAGTCCTTGCATCGAATCTCGGGGGGCCTAAAATCCCATGTCCTAGCCAGTCTTCTATGGACTAGTTCACGCGCCAAGATTTCCTAACACTGTTTCCCTACCATCCCATGAAATCCTCACTATGACTATCCCCAGAATCCACCGTATCTCTCAACCATTTCCTCTGATATCATTCTGTCATGACCCGCCTTCACCAAGATGAGGGAAGGGACAATAGATTGCCAAACCCTTCCTTCCTCAAGTTGAAGGAGAGAAAATGTCACCCAAGACCCACCTTCAATATGCCCTGAAGTGGATACTGGCACCAAGGGTACATAATCACACATAATATGAAAGGAATTACCCTTTTTATTTAGTTTGATCAAGAAATATGATAGTAGATCTCAAACAACACCAAAACTAGATGTAAATATAAAGCCAAAACAATCCTTTCCCATATGCATGTTTCAATAATAAGTGCTACAAGTACAATAAAACATCAAAGGCAAGTACCAAAGAAATGAAAAAAAAATTGTCCCAACATTTGAACTAGTACGGCCCCGCACAGTCCATGAAGCCTTCCTGGAAACCTGAAAACAGTTTTATATACATAGGGCGAGTATACAAGTATACTCAGTAGGGGAAACCAAAATCTCTCATGCCCAATTGGGAAGGCGTTATAATGCCCTGTGAGAAAAGGAGAAAACAAAAGCACCTATAAAGGAAACTATCCACCCAACTTCACGAAGGCACACTCCCAAAATAACGCATGTTAGGTGAAATAATAGTTATAACACATCGATGTTTGGGTACCCCGCACCACTTTCCCACATGTTATTGAAGACATCCTATGCGTCAGACCATCCCATCCATTCTCATCGTATTCCCACTACCATCTCCCACCCACACAGACCTGGGCAACCACATCCACACACCCCCCCTGCAAACACCTGGGCCACAACAACCACACAAAACCACACCTACAGGCACTTGGGTCAGAACAACTAATGTCGCGACTGAAGACACCTGGTCCAGAAAAAGTACTGTCCCGCCTAAGGACACATGGACAGAACAATTACTGTCATTCCTGAAGACACTTAGGAAACAACCTTCTCGCACACACCTGGGAAAACCACCACAACTACCCTACCTGAAGAATCATGGGTTATAATGGACCTAAGGCTATCATAGCCTACCAGATGATTATTGGGATACCCTGTAAAAAGAGAAGAAAAAGATCTAATTACTAGCCACTCATAGGAGGGTTGGGAAAAACACCTTCCCCCCTGAAATGGGGGTGTTCGGCACAAAGTTCTCAACATGGGTGGGGAACGAATATAAAAAATAAGAACTAAATTATACATATAGATAAATACGCACTCATCCCAACCTAGGGGTTCAAAAACCAGCCCATAAACAAACACCCTCATTACTATTAATTCATAAAAAGCACAACAGCCACAACCCAATCACATTCATTTTCGTATAATAATTCCCCATTAAACCCATTTTTGTTTTCATATTCAAGTGATTCCATTTAAATAATTTTTCACTACGGGGAAACTAATAGGCATAACTACAAGCCATAAAAGGAAAAATAGCCAAGCATCAAATTAAACATTCACATCCAGTTCTCTTGTAAATTCACAACAACAAAAGGGATTAGTGAGATCCCTCGAAGTAATGGAACCAAACCAAGCCCCGACATATGGATCTACATAGCCCCAAACCCACAAACTAAAAACCACACAATAGGGGATCCCATACCCATCCGTGTCACCTCACTAGCATAATGCAAAACAGTTGTACACATCACTTGGACAGAGTAAGAGGGTTTTCATAATTAAACACATCATTTCTTTAGTTACATATTTCCGTTTTCTTAATCAGGGTGACCACACAAGTATTCTTATTCATTGGGAATATTTTTAATCAATCGAGTTTGCGTGATTGACCAGTTTTAATGTTATAGCCATTCAATCAAAAAAAATAACCAAAAAATAGGGGTTCATTAGTGCGTAAGAAGGGATCGCTGACGACCATGATTTTTAGTGGACATAATCCCATACAATTCACAACATATTAGAAAAGTTAAAAGAGTACAACATCATCGTCAAACACACACCTTCATTATTTAAAAACCATACATTATCCTCATTAACGATTGTTTTCATCCATCCCCATAATAAAATTATTGTACCCTCCCAGCACGATACACATTAAAGATATACAAAGGAAAAAACCCTACTTGGATGATCAATAATTAATGTTTTTTTCCATGTGCCAAGAACTAGGGATGCACGACTTGCAGGGGAGGAACTCTGAGGAAAATAGATTGAGAAGAAGGGGATCCATCATAGGTGACCACAAGCCTGGGAAAGGGGGACTCCAAACACAATAAGGAAGGGAAAGGGACCAGCTAAATAGAAGAAGGAATACCCGTGTGATAAACGATAAGATCTTGGAGTTACGAGATATGAATTCTTGAACTTATTTAAAGGAATATCATGGTTTCTCCACGTGGTTGGGTGGTTACACAAGATGGAATTAATTTTCATTTAATAATTCTTATCAGAGAGGTGGATATAATGGTTGTGAGTTAAAGGGTTTTCTTTAAATAGAGGAAAATGTGTAACTGGGGCAGAACTAGAATGTATGGGAAAAAGGTTTTGACATCAAGGGAAAAGCTCCGTGTTTTGGTATATCAAGGGTTTCCAAGAACTTGGGGTATTTTAGATATGATTTATGGGATTTAAATGGCTTTGAAAGTGTGTATTGAAACACTTTTAAGTCAAAATAAATTTTGCAGGGGCCGAACTGGGAAAACATAGGAAACTGGGAATAAAACAAAGGGTGTGACACCATTTTGCGAGACACCGTAATGGTGCCACCAGTTAGGTGGAACAAAATAAGTGGTGCCACAATTTCGGTGTGAAAACATTATGGTGCGACCGTTTTTGTACCACTCTCAAAGTCTTTTCGTGGCCAGTACCATCGTCACGGTGATACCATGACCGGTTCTTCCATGACTGGTGCCACTGTCACAGTGTTTTCGTGACTGGTGCCATTGCCACAGTGCCACCGTCATGGTGTCGCCATGACTGGTTCTGATGTCATGCTACCCCAATGACCGGTGCCACTGTCACGCTACTATTATAACCGGTACCACCATGACTGGTGCCACTATTTTGGTGGAATCAAGTTTTTAGCAGAGTACTTGACCAGGAGGGTCCGAGCCATTACATTTAGGAAATGAAAAAAATAATCCATTAAAACCATTTTATAAAAATTAACACTTTAGTAAAAGTTAATTTTAACAATAATGATATAGTAGTAAAAAATGGAAGAAATTTTATAATAAATAAGCATGGATTAAAAATTTATTTTTAAGGTAAATTTAAAAAATATTTTTTTAGAAGAAAACTCACTACCAAAATCATATCATTGAAGGGATCATTAAAAAAATTACTAAAATACATATATCCATAATAAAACCTCATAAAACATGGAAAAATAGAGCAAGAGATATTCAAAATTAATTACACAAATAATCATAGTACGACATAATCAACAAAGTAAATGTTTAACCCAAATACTGTCAATTGGGTGAGAGGATCAAAAGTGAGGTAGGTGCGCTGAAAACTATTGATCATCCATCCCTTTACTTTTTTTTAAGTGATGGATGCTCTACCATGTTTTGACTACTTCTGGTTCTGTGATGTGCTTCTTTTCATATCTAGCATGTTTTGAAATTGTGATGCACTTCTTGGCTACTTCAGTTTCTTTTGTACTCCATGATGCACCACTCACTTGCTCCATCGTGATTTGGAATCGTTATGCATTTATTGGCCACTCTGGTGTCACTTTGCATTGTGATGTGCCTCGGGATACTCTAAGGTCTTATGGCTTCATGATGCACTTCTCGGATACTCTAGTGTCGTTTGGTTCTGTGATACACTTCCTTGCTCCTCTAGTGAAACCTTTTCTCTATAATGTGACTTTAGGCTGCTCCAGTTACTTTTTTCATGATTCATATTGTCAGGGGGAAGAACATAATCTTGATTGTTTTCTATGTTTCATCAGCTAGTAAGGAGGGGCCAGGGGAATTCACTGAGGCTCGCCTTGACATTTTTTCGTATTTATAGCATTCTGGACCACTTTGGAATTTTTGTTTATTCTTTTAATGGATTTTTTCCTCTCATTTTTTGGGTTTCCCCCTTCGCCCATTCTTGATTTAAATGGTTATTTTTTTTCTTTTAATTAATAAGGATTGACCTTCAACCTTTTTTGATGATTGGTAATTTGGTTAAGGATTTGCTTACCACTTTGTAAGAAGTCAAATTATATGCCCCAGAAAGTAATAATTACCAAATGAGACATTGAATAACATGAATATAATGATATTCATGATATGATAAATCAAAGGGAAATATATACACCATAAAAATAATTATTTTTTGAACAAGGAATATATCTCAATGAATTAAATGTGAGATGAGAATCCATTACCTTATTCTTCTCTTTAGTTTTTCATATTTTAACAACCTCTTGAATATCATCTCCTTGATAGACCCCTTAAGGGCCATGTATTTGGTCTTATAGTGAGAAATGTAACACTTCTACGTGGGTAGTACGAGAAGGAGATTGTTTGGAAAATATTTTTGTAGCTTCAAGTCTTCTTTGTATAAATGGGGTGGTGAGGGGTAGCATATACACTCGGGGAGGTGTTTTTTTAACTAATTAAATAATGATTATTTTATAATTAAAGCCACCACATTGAGGTGAAATTAAATTACCAGAATTTGGTTGGTAATTTATGTTTTAAATTATGGTTAGTTTTGACAAATACTTCATCCAACCATTAATTATTTAGTTTTTAGTTCATTTAATACTTTACCTTTAACTTTAACTTGTTTCGAAATTTTTCTTATATCGCGGTAAAGAATTCTATTTACAATAGTTATTTTTTTGAATAAAATTGAAAATGACTTTAATAATTAGTTTATACCTTATAATTCCAAATATGGAATCCATTTTACCAAATTAAAAACACATAATTGGAAAATTTATATTTAAAATTAATCCCATAGACACAACTAGAAAGAAGGTTTTTATAGTGAAAAAGTTCAAAAGTTCAAATGTTTTTATATCCTATTTGGATCTAAAATTAGTTAAAATGAAAAAATTGGATTTATATATTTATAATTGATCTTTTTATACTTTATAACCAATTTAGAATATATTTTAAACATTAATATAAATTATATGAAAAAGTAGTTTTAAATTAAAATTATGTATTTTTTTATTATTCATAAAAAATGAAACTTCTTGAAAAATACCTAAAATAACCCAAATATAATTTTCATATTATTATTTAAAAATTTATGTTTATTTTGTAAAAAAAAGTAGAAAATTTTCTAAATTTAGTTTTGAAATAGGTGCTTCATTAAAAGGTCTCAAAATTGCATTTTAGAAAAATATAGTATTTTACCTATAAAATTGGATTTATTATTATATTAATCCTTTAAAACTTATTATAAAAAATTAATAAATATATATCCTAAAAATTTAATAATTATTTTTCCATAATAGTGGTTTATTTAATATATTACGTTAAAATTCCATAGTGGGCATAAAAATTGTATTTTATAAAAAAATAATCCCTTTATTTTGAATTGGTTTTTATTTTCATTTATAATTAATTAGTAACCCATAAATTAAATTTTTAAATATGTTTAATATATTTTTATATAATTTAGTTAATCTAATTCATTAATTTCATTCCAACCACAAGTTGATAGCTATCATAATTAAATAATAATTTTTTGGAGTTCTTTTAACCTAGGTGTTTTGTTCAATGCAACTTATTAAATTTATTAAATTTATTTAAAAGAAGATATAAAGCATAAAATATTTGGGTTTTACATTATAACCTAATTAAAATGAATTTTAATTCATAATTAATTTACTATTATATGAAAATATTATGATACATCAGCCCCATCATATCCTTGGGTTCCCATATAGCTTCCAAAAAATTGGTGGTTTCGCCACAAAACATTAGCTAGGTGAGAGATCTTGTTTCATTGAATTTGATCTATATGATCTAGAATATCTATCAGTTATTCCTTATAATAGTGATATTTCTCTAGCGATACAACCTATTAGTTTAGTCCATGTAAGGGAACTGTTATGTACTTACTCAAGAGAGAATTATAGATCAGGTTATGAACTTGGGAGAGATTCAATGGAAGATCCATTTGATAAGATACCATCCGGATAAAATTATTAATTTTAAAAAAAATGTTTCCTCAAAATTTTAACATTTGTCTTGAAAATAAAATATTGATGTTTTAAAATTTCCTTTTTGGGAACCCAAATCCGAAAAGGGGTCACTAAAACATCCTCTAAAAATTAGTGAATGTAAAAGGAAAATATCACCGCATAACTAGGATTCTAATTTAGAGAACATTAGTGGAAAGTGGAAACATGGAAATAGAATACAATTATAACTATCATGTTCTAATGGATAATGATATAGAACATATTCATTTTATGGTAAATGACCACAAAACCATAGAACACATTGGTTTAAAAATTTCATTGATATCATTATAATGATTCTAATATGATAAAAATTTAATTCAAAATCTTTTGAGAAGATAAACATACTTTATTTCATCTCCTAAGTACAATATCACTCTTTAAATGTACCATGAACAATTTCCTATTCATTATTTTCTCCAAGGAATTATGTTAAAATTGTTGTGCATGAAGAACTAGTGGATCATAAGATCCATAATGGGATGATAAGTAATTCCTTTTATCTCTAGTTATCAGCATAATAAAAATTGTTAATACATAAATTTTCTTATAATTAAGAAAAAAATAAATATCTAAAACTACTCAAAATGTTCAAAATAAAAGATTTCATAAATCACAACCCTTATGAACCATCGATATGATTCAAATCCAAAACATTTGAATGAAGGTCACTAAATATTCAAAATAAACCTATAATTAATCACCAAAAAACGTGATGTAGATCTTAATTTTTACACAAAAATCATGTCTAGATCATTATCATGTATTCTATTGAAACAAGGTAACAAAATAAATTATCATAAAACCTTAGTGAAAACATGCATGTTTTCAAACATTTACTCTATACACACACCATAAATCCAAAAATTCTATATTATCAATTCATTAACCACCTTTTCATCATATTACTATTCAGTTTCAAGGTCATAAATACTGTCCCATTAATTTTATCATAATAAAAAATATATTTTTCTCAGTATTATTCCAACTTAATTCACATATTAACGGTTATATTTCCCATAATCTCGTTTTCTAAAAATATATCACATTTCCAGTAAATCACATTTACAATCCATCAAAATCGCTTGACATATCCTTTCAAATCCTTAATAAAAAACATATTTTGAACATGAATGATATATTTCATGATTCATATAATATAATATATGAATTCCAATGTGTAAATACTTCATTCATCACACATACCTCTAAATAAATTAACTAAGATACATTATTTTATTCCTTAACACTTATTTCTTTTCAAATGTAATTTTTAGTCTCAATATAAATATTACTCATACCACCTTGCTGATATTCATCACAAACATTACCCAAAGACATCAATTTTCATAATTTATATACATTCCATATTTAAATCATTCATCTATTGATAATAACTTAGGGAGACAAATATTCTCAACCATTTCATTTACCAAAAAATTCATTTTCCCTTGCAGTTACATACTTTGTGTCCTTACATTACACAGTTAAAACAACATCATTTTCCTTTATGGCATAAACATAAGTGTTTCTTTACACATTCTCAATATGTGTGAAAATGAATCTTCATTCCTCTACGGTTTCCGCTACTCGAACTCTTTGAGAAATCCATATTTCTCTTCTTTGGTTATTCTAAGAGTTTTTTAAGGAATAAATTATTAATCATGTTTTATGAAAAATTATTAGGAATAATCACAACTTCTCTCACTCTAGTAATCATCCAATTTTACTCCTCATCTAAAAATTGACATTCACATTCAATATTAACCCAATTTATTTTGCTTCCAATAATTAACTAAAACAAAAAAGAATAGTGTGTGAAACACTAACCATACTGAGATAACAAAATAATCAAGAGAAATTTCAAATAAATTTTCAATACATGACACATTTGGTTTAACATAGGTTATTCATTATTTTTACCAAAACTATAGGATAATAACCTAGACATACACTAAGAGTTATTACTAAGGGTTTCACATCATGGTTTCCAAAGGTTACCTAAACCTTTCTTTGATACCAACTATAAAAATACAAATATTTCATACATAAATATTACATATAAATAGATAAATATTCATTTCATAATATAAAAATCTATCTCAAGACCATATGGGTTTAGTGTCATTGGAAACATGGAAACAAAAACAACCAGTTCCTAAAACCACTACATCATCCCCCTATTATTTCTTCTTACCTAAAACCCTTTTAGCATGTCATACATAATAAATTTATTCATATCATGAGTAAAAAAAATAAAAGGATGAGATTAGATGCTTAGTAAGGGTTACGATAAGATTTATAAAACATAACATAATCCTATGTTTATAAGAACATAAACATATCATTTTAATATTATATTCTGCATATCAAAGATCAAAATCTTAGATCATGGTATAAATCATAAAAGTTCATATAACATGAACCATAAGATACCATGATCCATGGAGAAAAAAATTGACATAAGACATGGAATGTGGCATAAAATTATAACATTGTAAACATGTATAAATTGAAATACATTAACTCATTTGGTTAAGGAAAAGAAATCTGGACCTTACATAAACTAATGTACATGAGAACATGGTCCATACATAACACTATGAACATGTAATCATGTTTACACATATCATTGTGAACATGAAATTAGGTTCAAAAAAAACATTTGTGAATATGTAATCTGGTTCATGCATAACATTTGGAACATGTAATCTAGTTTATGTATAACTTTTTTGAAAATGTAATCAGGTTCACACAAAACATTGGGGAATATATAATTTGTCCTATGAATATCATTTTTGAAAATGTAATTAGGTTCAAAAATAACATTTTTGAACATATAATAAGGTTCACACATAACATTTGTGAATATTTAATCAGGTTCATACATAACATTTGTGATCATGAAATCATGTTGATGCATAACATTTGTTACCATGTAATATGGTTCACCAAAAACATTTTTGAACATGTAATAAACTTCACATATAACATTTGTGAACATGTAATCATGTTCCTATATAAAATTTGTCAACATGTAATTAGGTTCAAAGATAAAACTTTTACCCATGAGTTATCTCTATTTACCCAATTCATTGGATGGAGATATAGGTTCCAACTATCATACAATTAAATTCATACATATTAGTTCCATAAGAACATAAATCATTCATCAAATCAGAACCTATGTAAAACAATTATTTTCATAATAATTTCATCATAAAAAAATATTGGAAAAGAAATTTATTTCATAAATTTAATGCCATCATAATCATAAACCAAATATAACAATAATAAGTTTGGAATTATTGAATAATATCGAAATTAAATCATAAGTAACATAAAATAATGTTATCTTAAATGGAATTTTTTTTGAATGATCTCTTGAAAAAATTCTTGAGGAATATATGTTTTCTACTTTGAAAACATTTTTTTAAAATATCATGAAATTATAAAAAAACCATTTTTTTGAAAATACCCTTGTAATCTTGTAATGGAAGATTTATGGAATTAAGGTATCATGACCATGTAAAAACTATCATATGATTTAAAAGCTAAAAAATCATTCATTTCATATATTTTCAAAAAATTCACAAATAAATTCATTAAGGAAAAAAGAATCCTTTCAAACCATTTTGTTATCTTCAAAAAACAGAAAAAATGACTTTAGAAGAACAAGTCAAAATAATAAAAAGTTTTTTAGAATCAATTTTGGGAAACATGGACATTGGAAAAAAAATATTCTTATTGTAAATTTTGAAAATATAAAATTTTAAAAGTAAATTCATTATAAAACTCATATCATTGAAGTGAGTATTGATAAAATGAATTATATTCATGTATCCACTATAAAACCTCGTAAAATATTTTTAAATAAAACATAGATATTTAAAATTCATTTCAAAATGAATACTATTAAATAATAATCAATGAATTAAACTTTTAACCCAAATAATTGAAATTGGGTCAATAATTCACTAACCACTATGTAATAAGTCGAATTTTATTCCCCATAAAATTAAATATTACAAAATAAAACATTAAATAACATTCATATATTGAGATTAAGGATATGATACATCAAAGGGGTTTATATACACCAAAAAAAGAAATGAGTGTTGAATAAATCATATATCTCACCGAAGTAAATGTGAGATGAGAAACCCCTACCTCATACATATTTATAGTTTTGCATACTTTAACCACCTATAGGATATCACCTATTTGATAGACACCTTGAGGGACTTAGATTTGGACTTTTCTTGAGACTAATAGAACATAGATGTGGGGATATATATGAGTAGACTTTTTTTAGAAATATGAGTAGCTTTAAGGATTCTGATGAGAAATGGGGTGGTGGGGTGGTATTTATACATGAGTAGGGGCGGTTTTAAGTGATTAAGTAAATATTATTTTATAATTAAAGCCAACCACATTGAGGTGGAATTGATCTCCATGAATTATGATGACAATTAAATTTTTAATGGATTTATAGGGTCAAAAAATATTTCAAAAACCCATTAATTATATCGTTTAAGTTTTTTTTATGACTTTTCATTTTAACATTAACATGTTTTATTATTTTACTTATATTGTGGTAAATATTTCTTTTCAAAAAATTAATTTTTATGACTAAAAGTGTAAATTACCTTACTATCTAATTTAGACCTTCTAATTCCAATATATAATTTTTTTACCATCTTCAATTTCCATTATTTGTAAAATTATATTAAAAATTAATCCCGTAGATGCTATGGGAAAGTGGGTTTTTAAAGTGAAAAGGTTCAAATGTTTAAAATGTTTTTATATCTAATTTCAATTTGAAATAGATTCCAATGACTTAATTGGATTTATTGATGTATAATTGAACAAAATATACATTAAAACCAATTTAAAATTTATTTTAACTAAATAAATATAACATATGAAAATCATTTTTCAATTATAATTCAATATTTTTCAATATTCATCAAAAAATAAAACATCACTAAAAAATACATAAAATTAACCCTAAGATAATTTTTATTTTATTATTTCAAAAGATAATTTTATTCTGTCAAAAAAAATTACAAATGTTTCAAAATATGTGTTCCATTAAAATCAAGAAAAATTTCCTTTTATAAAAATATTAATTTTATACTTAACATTATATTTATTCTTATCTTAAGACTCTAAAAATTATTATAATTTTTTGTTTAATACATAAAAAATAAATTTAACAAATAAATTTCCTTAATAAAGGACAATTTCATTTATTAAGCTAAAATGCATTTATGGGCAAAAAAATATTTTTTATAAAAGCAATCCCTTTATGTTCTATTGGTTTTATTTACATTTGTACTTAATTGTTAATTGATAAATACATTTTATTAATATGTGTAAAATATATTTTCATATTTTAGTTAATATCATCCATTTATTCAATTCCAATTTATTGGTGATAACTATCACAATTAAATAATAATATTTTGGAGTTCGTTGAACCTCACTGTTTTGTGCAATTAATTTATCTAAGAGATTAATTTTATTTAAAAAAGGGACATATAACAAAACTGTGCGGTGTTACATTTTATGTCTTAAAAAACTATTTTTGAAATAAATATTATTTTCCTTATGAAATTTTCAATGTGATCCTTCAAAATCCTTCTCTATATAAGATGAAATCCTTTGATATAGTTTATTATTTATTGGGGATATGGTCTAAGGAAACCATTCATATTATTTTAAGGAATGCTTTATATTTATAATGACACTTTTTTATAAAACCCATTTCTCCACCACTTGTTATACCAAGATAAAATTATTATGAAACCCACTTTTTTAGGTTATTCTGTAATACAAATATTATGGAACATGTCTCATTTTCATAGCATAGGATATGATTAACGTTCATGATACCTATATAATTTCATGGGTTATTATATTTAGAAATGTTTATGATACCCATTTCATTTCATGGGTTATGATATGATGAATGATTATGATATTATGGCATGCTAAAATATAGTTTTCATTATGTGATGGGTGGGACCTATATCTTATTCCAATGAATTGGGTAAATATTTATATCACATCAGATAGACAGGACTGGAATAGAGGGTGAAATCATTTCAGAAATACAGGGATGGGATAATAAGTGAACTTAGTTTATTAATACATGGTCTAAATGGGGATTGGACCCATTTCAATAAATAATTTTTTCCATTATGATGGTCTTGGCCTTGAGCATTGACTATTATGGAAATACTTTTTTATTCTTATGTCACTACCATAAATTCTATGTATTTCCCTCTCAAGAATCATGTTATTTGAATATTTTTTGACTCATGTATTATGAACTACCAAAATTTATTCTATAACTCATGATTATGATATTTGATATGTATGGTATGGCTTTTAGATATTATTCTTTTGTTCTCATGGACTTATGTTCAAATTATGCTTACATATCTCGCTTGTTTACCCTTCCTAAGCATCTATGCTCACCCTTTCTTATATTTAGTTTACTTTGGTTATAAAGATATGTATTTTGTATGATATTTATATGAATGGTTCTAGCACTGTAGAAATTTTTGGGTGATAGTGTAGCTCACTTGTGTAATAGTGTTTATGTTTCCAAGTATCCAAAGTCATTACACTATTTCAGTTCTCGAGCATGTGTTTGTGCAATGTAATAAATATTATAAATAATTATGTAATTTTTATTTATGTAAATCATTGGTTAGTATAAATAATCTTTAAATTAATAATTTTAAAAATATATTCTCTATATTTTATGTAAATCATTCTTTATTAATGATTAGTTTAATTAATTATAATATAAAAACATTATGAAAAAATAATTTTTTTTTATAAAACTATACACATTCCCATAATTTATAATATCATTATTTATATCAAATTGAATATCAATACCTATTTTATTATTCATATTATAAAATATTATTAAATATAAATTTTTGAAAGGATAAATACAAAATTTTTAATTATTTTTAAAATCTTGTGGTTGTAGGAAAGTTCCAAAAATTTATTATGGGATTATTTGGACATATTAAGTTCATGATTTATATTAATCCTATATAATTAAAATTTATTTACCCAAAAAAATATTAAAATGTGAAATTTTTTATATTTTCCAAAAAACAAAATACTGATATACTATAATTGGAACACAGCCCTTACTATAACATTGATACCAATGTTTTTAATTCAACTATATTTTATTAATAACAGATTTATAGGACACTAAAAAACCAAATAAATCCTTGAAAATTGATAATTAATAAAATTGATCAAAATTGATCTTTTATAATAAAAAACACCACTTAGATTAAAAAAATATCAAACAAAGATTTATGTATAGAAAATAATATTTATAAATACATAATATTGCTTCTTAAACAAAGATTTGATGTAATAATAAGGTTTAAGAGGATTAAAGTTATTCTCATACCATGATAAATTTATAAAAGTGATGGTTTTTTTTGATATTTCTGATTTTCACTATTTACCCAAATACCAACCTTTTATAATATCACAAAATTTATTCAAAACTAATTTTGGAGTACTAATTTCAAAAATGAGGATCATTTTTTCAGATAAAAATTCTATAAAATAAATAAATTATTTAGAATTACCCACATAAAAATAATTAAAACCCATTTTTAGGATAAATGTATTTTTAATGAAATTAATGAATTTGTTATTATTCACTTCTTAGTCATAATAATTATATGAGTTTTAAAATTATTGATTAAATTCTTTGTTTCTATTTTGTGAAACATATATTAATTATATTTCACTATTATATTTTATTTTGTTTCATGCCCACCAACCCAAAATATAGGTTATATTAGTCATCTTTAAATTAAATTATTCTACAGTACATTTAAGCACTGTTTTTCATCAGTTACTAACTATGAAACATGGAATTAATTAAATTGAAACTAAAATAATTGGGTGTGACATTCTCCCCACATTATAAAAATTTTACCCTATCAATTTTTATTCTTCTTTCAAGAACTGGATATATTATAGCATAGTAATAAAATCATATATACATTTTTAAATAAACTTTAATTCCTTGATTATGTCAATGAAATATATTATAAATGTTACTTTATAAGACTCATACATGAAAATTAGTTTTTGAAAATGGACCTTGGTAGTAAAATGTTTCATCCTATGTAAGACTCAATTGATTCATCTTCAGATAGCTTGAATTTGAGAAATTTCTTAACTATTGTGAAAAAACTTCTATTAAAATTCACTTACTTGATTTCCTTCTATTCTATTAGAAAACTTTAATCCTTTGATGTGAATCACCATGACAGTGATGAATTATTCAATTTTAAAGATTTATAATCAGCATTTAATTGAACACAATATAAAAAAGTTTATATCTAGTAAATCCTTCTATCTAAAAAGGAAATGTTTAGCACAGATTATAAAAATACTAAATATTAATAATCCTATATGTAAATATATAATAAAATTATCACCAAAACTTAACTAATACACAGAATTTTTAACTTAAATCAATCAAAAAAACACTATACCAAAATTTTATTACAAGTATTCTTAACTAAATTCACAAATAATATTGATTTGAGAAATTTATCTTCAAAAATTGACCCATATTTTATTTTCAAAAAAATTATCACATATATTGCAACATAATCAAATATTTATATGACCTATTCACATATTCTAGAAAATAGGTTTCCACAAATAACCTGAATTACCATTATATAAACAATAAAAAATGTAGTGAAATTCACCAAGGATTATCATTTCATATCATGTAACAATTTTAACATCCATCTATATGTTCTCCCAAAAAATAACACATTCTTATGAAAATCAATTTTTATGGTGATTTATTAAATTCAACATAAGATTCAAAAATTCAAATTTTAAATTTTATATGAAAATTAATGTTATTATAGAAAAATATGTATGTTTTCATTTAATTATCCTACCAAACTTCCATTTATAAATAATAATTCATCATAATTATGTAAACTCAAAATTATACATAGATACACTAAATTCAAATCCTTAAACATTAAATTCATCCAAGAAAACTATTATTTTAATTATTTTTTCATAGAAATATCAACCAATATTACATCAACGGAGACGGTATTTCCTTGAAAAGAAACATACTAAACTAGTATTTTCACTTAAAAAAATTCTCATATAACACATTCCCATTAAAATATTCAATAATGACTGTCAAATTATCCTAAAATTCTTCATAATCCTTATAGTATTTCTGGATATCATCAAAAAATACAAAAAAAAAATTATTAGTGTTAACTTTGATGTTTGGGGAATTGGTTTTAAAATGTCCACATTCTCCTAAAATTAAATAATTTTTCATTATCATATTTTTCTTTACTTATAATTCTTGGGCATCATAGACTTTTTTCAAAAATGTAACAAAGTCACATTTCCATTAATAATTTACTTGTGGGATTTATCTTTCATTCTTGGCATGTGGGATGTTGAAACATTTCTCTTCCATGGTGTTTATCCTGTGAACATATATAAAAATCCTTTTGTATCATATTTATTGTGTAGGGATGTGAAATTATGTTTAGATTTTTAATCATAACTTGAGATATATATTTTGGACTGATTATGAGATCCTTCACTCCATATTCTCTCACGTTTTATTACTCCATATAGGAAAGAGTATTTATCACAACCTATGTAAGTTTTATTAATAATCCTATGATATACATATCTTCAAAGCCCATTTATATGAATTCACAGTAGGGTAACCCTTAAATTTACCATAAATATTTTTTACCTTCCCTCTTCTATGTGTAATCTTTAAATAATAGTAGATACTTAGCTAGATGAAAATAGTCAATAATATTGAACCATGGAATATAAATCAATTTGATGGTATAAATTCTCAAATATATTATAGGTTTATCATATTAGTTATGTTTGATAAGTTTTTATAAAATATATTTCCCAATATTTCGACAAGTATTCCATTAATACCAACTTAAGAATCCATGAATCCATATCCCCAAATTTGATTCATACATATTGCATTACTATACAATACAAGGGATCACACCAAGAAGGTTTGATTAGTTTTTTAGTCTTTAGAGATAAGATATATAAATTATTTCAATATTAAATTAGAAAAATAAAACATATAATGAAAAGAAATATTTCATTATTGAATATATATTTATTCTCCATATCATAGTGAAATAAAAATATCTACTGGCTGATCTCAAATTCATCATAAGTGAAAGTGTAAAATATATTCTATAATGAGGTGGTAGGGATTAATAATATGATTATAAACAATATTCAATACATGTGAAAATTAAGTAAAATATATCATCAAATACCTAAATGGATTAATGTAAAAAGTAGGAATCAAGGCCTGTTCATAAAATGAAATAATGTTACCACAAATTGAAATTAGGGATTTTACATTTATAATTTTTCAATAAAAGAGAATCATTAACAGGAAGGGGAAAATCCATAAACAAGCTTCCTCAATCACTCGCTTTATTTCCTGCACAACTGCTATGGTATTGGATTCAATAAAGACATGGGTAAAAATTAGATCATGGTGGAAAGATGATCAAGACAGTTGGACCGAAGAGCTTTCAAATTCGAAGAGAGGTGCACCTGCCCAGATCTGAGAACTTTAACAATTGTTTTAGAATCACATTCATACCAGATATTGACCTCATTCATTTGTTTGACGATCTTGGTATCATGAATCAGACCATACATCTCAGCTTCAAGGGTTGTCATCGATCCACAATAACCAAAATTAAATTCAATAATATCACCATTGGAGTCCCTGAAGACATGGATATGTCCATCAGGTCCTGGATTACATTTAGATGCCCCATCAGAGATACATTTTAACAAACTTGTGAAAGGAGGGTACCAAAAAACCTCAAGAGTGTGGAGATGAGGAGGTTAATTCCCTTCCAGCTTCAGTCTTATTAATACCACAAGCTCAGTCACCAAATTATTGAATTAGTAATTATGCATTTCATTTGTAATGGATCGAGCAGTGACTCATTGAGGAGTTTTCAAAAAAACTCAGTTCCATCAAAAGTTCCCACTGAAATGGTGGAACTGGTCATGGTCTCACACCGAAACAGTGTAACCGCTTATAGTGGCACCGTGAGGGTGGCACCATGATGGCGGCACTGTAACAGTCGCACTGTCACAGTCGCACACAAAATCTAGGGCACCGTGGGAGTGGTACCATAATAGTGGCATCATAACGGTCACACCGTCACTGTCGCACACCGAAACAGTGGCACAACTGACGGTGGCACCATGACAGTGGCACTGTTACCTTGGCACTGATTAGGGTGTCACACAAAATGGTGTCCCACCCTTGTTTATTTGTCCAGTTCCGCTCCCGCAACATATCTTTTGACGTAAGAGCATTTTAATACCCCTTTCAAATCCTTTTTATGCCCATAAATGATTTCTAAAATTCCCCAAGATCTGGGTGACCCTTGACTAACCTAAACATGTGGATTTTCCTCAGTGTCACACCTTTTCCAGTACTCTCTAGTTCCTCCCATGTTACGTTTTTATCTAATTAAAGAATACCATTTAACGCACAACTATTATGGTGACCTCTCCGATGAGAATTATTAAATGACAGTTAATTCCATCATGTTTAACCACCCAACTGCGTGGTGAAACCATGATCCGCCTTTTTATTCATTCAAAATTCATTTCCCGTATACTCCATGATCTCAGCTTTTTATCGCATGGGAATTTATTCTTCTTATTCTTCTTCATGGCTGGTCTCTTTTCCCTTAGTGGGTGCCTTTGGAATCCCCCTTCCTAAGGAATGTGGTGTGCCTGTGCTAGAGCCTTTCTACCCACTCTTGGAGTCCTTGGTGTTCCTCCCCTACAAGTCATGCATCCCCATTTCTTATCTCTTAGAGAGAATCATTGTTCATTGATAATCCTAGTAGGGGTCTTCTTTCATCTCTCTTTACTATTTGTCAGACAGGGTGGGTATGATAATGTTTATACGGGGATAGATGAAACCAACCCTGGATGAAGATAATAAAAGGACTTTTAAATAATTAAGGGGTGTGTTTGATGATGTTGTTATACTCTTTTACCCTTTATTATATGTTGTGAACTGTATGGGCTTGTGTCCATTGAAAACCATAGCGGTTGGTGGGCTTTCCTTGCGCACTAATGGACCCCTATCTTATGTGATTACTTAATGGTTGTAAAATGGAAATTGGTTAATCACATAAACTCTGCTGATTAAATGGATGTCCAGTGATCAATAATCCTTGTGCGAAAACCCCAGTTAACCAAACAAAAAAGAATAAACTCAATAAATGGTGTGATAGAATCTGGAGACTCCCTTGATATGTCTTAGTAATATGTGGGGTTTTTTCTAGTTAATTCTTGTAGGGTGATATGGATGGTGATGGGATCACCTTTTGTAGTGAAGTTGTCAGTTTTTGGATCAAAGGTTGTCTAGGAACGTATGGTGGGGCTTGGTTTGGTTCCAGTACTTTGAGGGATCTCACATATCCCTTTTGTTGTTGTGACTTTACAAGAGAACCATGTGTGAATGCTTAATCTTATTCTTGGTTGTTTTTCCTTCCTTGGATTGTGGCTATGTCGGTTAGTTTCTGAATAGTGAATAATTATTTAAAATAGAACCACTCAAATGTGATAACAAGAATGGGTTCAATGGGGAATTTTTTTCGGGGAATGAGTTCTGACTTGGCTGTGGGTGGTGTGTTTTTTTATAAATGAATAGAAACGAGGGTGTTTGTGTATAATCTGGTTTTGGAATTCCTAGGTTGGGATGAGTTCTTGTTTACCTATATGTATAATTTATTTCTTATGTTTATTATTCGCGCCCAACCAATTTTGAGCACTTCATAAAGAACACCCCCATTTAAATGGGGGAAGGTGTTTTTCGGAACACTCATATGAGTGGTTGGATTTTACATCCTTTTCTGGTCCCTTTCTCAAGTAGCCCAAGACTCTTTGGGTAGGTCGTGATGTCCTAAGGTCTATTATAGAAAAATATTATTCAGTCATGATAGTTGTGGTGGTTTGCCTAAGTGTGTGTGCGGGCAGGTTGTTTCCCAGGTGTCTTCAGGATGAGGCCCAGGTGCCCTCGGGCATGGCAGTAGTTGTTCTGGCCTAGGTGTCTACGGGTGTGGTTATGTGTGGTAGTTGTGGACAAGATGGTTGCAGGCGTGGTGTCTCGATATTGTATCCTAGGTTTGTACAGGTGGGCTATGGTAGTGGGACTGTGGTGAGAATATAGGTAAAGGTCTGACGCGTAGGATGACTTCAATAACTAGTGGGAAAGTAGTGCGGGGTACCCAAATATCAATATTCTATTACTATTACTTTACTTGATTTGTGTTATTTGGAGAGTGTGTGTTGCTGAGTTTGGGAGGATACTTTCCATGCTAGGTGCTTCAGTTATCTCCTTTTTTTCTCACAGGGCATTAGAATGCCACCCCACATGTGCAAATGAGCTTTTTTTATCCCTACTAAGTATACCTGCATACTCACCCAATGTATATAAAACTGATTTCAGGTTTCCAGGAGGACATTGAGGACCGTACGGGACCATACTAGTTTAGACGTTGGGACAGTTGTTGCTATTTTTCCTTTCTTTCATATTTACATTTGTATTTTTCTTGTATTCAAGCACTTATTATGGAAACATGAGTATAGGAATGGATTGTTTGGGCTTTACTTTTACTTACAATTATGGTGTTGTTTGGGACTTACTATCTTATCTACCAATCCTACTAAATAAAAATGGTAATTTCATCCATTTTCATGTAATTCCATAACCTTGGTGCTAGTCGCAACTTCGGTACCTATTGAAGGTGGGTCTTAGGGGTCATTAACCCTCCTTCAACTTGAATAAAGAATGTTTTGGAAATCTGATTTCCCTTCTCTCATCCTGATGAAAGTGGGTCATGACATAATGGTATTAGAGGGTGGATGACAGATAGTATGGAGCTCAGGGTTTGGCATAGTGAGGATTTCATGGGAAGGTAGGAAAATAGTTTTAGGCAATCTTGGTGCATGAAATAGGTAAGGGAAGACTGGCTAGGACACAGGATTTTAGGGCCCCCCCATGACCCGAGGCCAGGACTCTGGGCCTACCAAACGACCAAGTGATGAAACACCGATTACTAGGTAGAGACCCTAGGAAAGGTACATGCATCATAATAACTTGTGTCCTTGTTTGTCTTGGGTATTTTCGGGATTTAAAATGAATAATAAGTCTAAGAAAAATTAAAATCAATCTTCTACACTACTCGGGTTTAGGCATTCCTTTTTTACCTTATAGCTATGGAACCTAGACAACAACCATGAGTTGTTTGAGAGATCGAGGCCCAGGAGGATGATCTAGCTAATTAACAGAGGGCTATATGAGAGGAAGAGGATGATAAATGGTATAGGATGATTCGTGCCTTTAAACGTCAGACCATTAAGAAATACAAGGGCAGCGTCTCGAATATGGAGACAGAGAGCTGTCTCGAGGAGATAGTGATAGCTTTCAGCTTGATCCTGGATCTGATGGATTATTGGGTTCTTCTAGCAATAATCTAGATGCAAGGAGTATCACGTCAGTGGTGGACTCTCTATCTTGGGGAGAAGAGGGAGTCAGATGTTACATGGACTGACTTCAAGAGGTATTTATTGGTAGAATTCCTCTCTTCCATGATGAAGGCTGAGAAGAGGCAGGAGATACTCTCCCTTCAGTAGGGGGTATGTCAGTGAGAGAGTTGGGGATCAAGTTCTAGGATTTCCTTTTGTTTTCTCTGGACATGATTCTGGATGAGGAGTCTCAGGTGATACATTTAGAAGAGGCACTCTAGCCTTCTCCTCAGCATTCTGTTACTCCCTTCACTCTACAGACATACGTGGAGGTCCATTAGAAGGAAGAATAGGTTGAGAGGATTCACATGCTAGGTGGTGTTCTGCGAGAGGGGAGCCAGTTGGGCTGGAAAACGGGGAAGACTGTCAGTAGAAGGCCTCCAACATTAGGGCCTTCTAGGTTTTTGCCAATGGGGAGGATGCCCCACCAGTTCCAGTATCGATCTCCTAGTCCTAGCCCTTTCCATTTGAGTCTAGTACTGAGTTGCTTCACCTGTGGTAGCCATGGTCACTTTCGAAATTAGTGCCCAGACTGAGTGTAGTACAGTGGGGGTGGGCCAGTTCAACACCCACCTCAGCAGCAGTAGTTTCCCACCAGGAACTTTCAGTAGCAGCAATATGGACATCGAGCTCCCGCTCCTCTGAGAGTAGATGTTGGATGAGGAGGACAACCTCAAGGCGCTCCTTAGGGTCCTTAAATAGTGTGTGGTTGGGGAGGTGACAAACATCATAGCGATATTGGATCTGGGAATGGGAAGTGTCACACCGCCGAGGCAGCCATTCTAGTAGGGACAGAAGTCATCTGAGGTATAATAAACCTATTTAGTACTCTTTCATGCACCTTGTTCCATTCAGGAGCTTCACAGTCCTTTATTTCACCCAATCTATCCCATGCTTTGGATCTAGACACATAGACACTTTCTGTACCCCTAGTTTTGAGTACACTAGTTAGAGGTCAGACCAACATTTCTTGTATTTTCCAACAATGTAGACTGATGTTGGTACCACATCAGTCCAGTGGGGACCTTCTTTTACTGAAGATGTAGTCCTATGATTTCATTCTAGCCATCAACTGGATGTTCTCTGTTTGTGATATTATAAATGGATCCTGAAGAAGGATCATGTTTTCAGATGTGGGCAGACAACATGTGAACTTTGTCGGTGAGCGGGGTTTCCAGGAGGGTAGTCGATGAGTGGAACCCCTACTTTCCTTATTAGTCAAGCTGTCAGTAGAGTCGGTGGATACAAAGATGGTGTATGTATTGGTGATTTTCAGTGAGTTAATGGACATCCTCCCTGAGAAAGTGGTGACTCTACCCCCTTGACATGACATTGAATTCGGGATAGACTTGCAACCTGGTGCCCGTATCATTTTGATGGCTCCCTATCGGATGGAGCCTTATGAGTTTTGGGAGATAAGGATTAGGATTAATGATCTGATGAATAAGGGTTTTGTTCGACCAAGGGCATTAGCATGGGGTGATCTGGTGTAGATCGAGAAGAATGAAGATGGTGCTCTCAGGCTGTGCATTGACTACTGGAGACAGAATCTGGTAACGGTCCAGAATTGTTACCCACTCCTGAGGATAGAAGACCTCTTGGACCAATTGAAGGGTGCATGATGGTTCTCTAGGATATACCTATGGTCAGGATATCACTAGTTGATGGTGAAGAGGGTGACATCTCGGATACTACCTTCAGGTGCAGATACGAGAACTTTGAGTTTGTAGTCATTTCATTCGGCGTTACGAATGCACTAGCCGTGTTCATGGGGCTCATGAACTCTATCTTCTGGGAATATCTGGAATGGTTCTTAGTTTTTCTTGTTGATGAAATCTTGATCTACTCAAGATTATAGTAGTATCACACTGAGCATCTCATCAAGGTTTTATAGGTCCTCCGACAGCACCAGCTCTACGGGATTTGTCACAGTGCATGTTCTCGTTGTGAGAAGTACACTTCCTTGGACACATGGTGTCCGATCAAGGAATAGTCATGGACCCATAAACGTCCAAGGTGATTTATTCTTGGGAGAAACCTATGAATGTGATAGAGGTTCATAGTTTCCTAGGCTTATCAAGTTACTACCAGAGATTCGTGTCTAACTTCTCCCAAGTTGCAGCACCTTTGATAGCCTTGACCAAGAAGGACCAGTCTTTCATGTGGAAGGGGTAGTGTGAGGCAGCCTTCAGTTATCTGAAGGGTAATTTGGTTAGATCCCATGTGTTGAGGTTTCCCAAAGAAGGAGTGACGTTTGAGGTATTCTGTGATGCTTTAGGCCAAGGTTTGGGGTGTGTGCTGATGCAATAGCAGGGGTGATCTCTTCTGTGTCTAGGAAGTTACATCCCCATGAGCATAACTATTCCACCCATGATCTAGATCTTAGAGCGGTCATGTTCTCACTAAAGTAGTGGCAACATTTCCTCATGTGGGAGAGCATCATGGTCATCCCGGATCACAAGAGCTTGATGTATATCTTCTCCCAGTGGAACCTGAACTTGCGGTAGCAAAGGTGGATGGAGTTTCTTTAGGACTACCACTTCTAAATATCTTAAAATAAATGTAAGGGAAATGTGGTGGCTGATACCTTGAGTAGTAAGTCATAGAAGGATGCGGTTCGAGAGTTGGCAGATGCTTAGATGGTGGTGGAGGAGTTGGTTTCCCTACACCTAGATGCAACGGTGGAGGATGGAAGAAGTTGTATGTTCTAGAAGATAGTGTAGTCCTCTCTATGTCAGCTGGCAGAAGAGTATCAGTGAGGGGAATTATATGTTGAAGTGATGCACGATCGTGTTATCCAGGGTGATGCTTCGGGAGGGTGGTCGGAAGACAGGTAGAATCAGATGATGTTTCATGGGAAGGTGTTAGTCCCGATGGAAATTCTCAAGAGAGTTATTGGTGAGTTCCATAACTCACCCCTGATAGTGCACCCAGGAGTTTCCAAAATGTACCAAGGCTTGAGGGGTCAGTTTTTGTGGCTCGGGATGAAGTGGGAAGTGGGAGAGTGTCTGGAAAAGTGCCTTGTATGTCAGCATGTGAAGGCTGAAACCCACGTCCCAAGGGGTCCATACAACCTTTAGATGTCCCTGAGTGGAAGTGGGATGAAATCTCGATGAATTTGGTCATAGGACTACCTAGAGTTCAAGAGTGATATGTTTTCATTTGTGTTGTGGTGGATATGCTGATGAAATCATCTAACTTCATGGTAATAAAGGAGTCGAATGCAGTTGATTCCCATGTACAACGATACATGGAAGAAGTGGTGCGGTTGCACCGAGTTCCGAGGTCCATAATCTCCGATCAGGATACCCAGTTTACCTCACTGCTCTGGAAGGGTTTTCAACATGCTTTTGGCACCCAGAAATGTGTCACCACTACCTTCCACCCCCAGATAGGTGGGAAGATAGAGTGTACCATCTAGACATTGGAGGATATACTACAAGAATGTGTTTTGGACTTTGGGGGATCGTGGGTATGACACTTTCCATATTTAGAGTTTTCCTACAATAATATATATCTCTCTACCATTTTCATGGATCCATTGGATGCTTTCTATGGGAGGTTGTGTTGCTCACCTGTGTGCTGTGTAGAGGTCGGTGAAGCATATGTTCTTGGCCCAAAAGTGGTTCAAAACATGACAGAGAAGGTCTAGCTTATACGAGAGAGGATGAAGGCAGCTCAGGACCGACATAAGTCATATGCTGATAATAAGAGGATACCTTTGAGTTTGAGTTCTAGGACCACATGTTCTTGAATGTCTCCCCTCAGTATGGACAATGGAGGTTCGGCAAGGGGAGTAAGATTTCCCCCAAGTTCATCAGACCCTTCGTGGTGTTACAGTAGGTCGGCGAAGTGTCTTATCAGCTAGCTCTACCATCACTGCTACTAAGAGTGGATGCCATAATCTATGTGTCTCATCTTCATTGGTATCTACATGATGATTCACACATCCTCGACTCGGGAAAGTAGGATATCGAGGACTATGTGACATTTATAGAGGTAATAGTGATGATCAAAGGTCGTTCAGAGATGTTGATCCATAGACGAACCATTCCCTTGGTTCGTGTGTTATGGAGGCATGGTGGCCTTGAGGAGAGTACCTGGGAATGAGAGGCAGAGATGTGTACCCAGTACCCAAATCTATTTGGAGTTTTATCCTATTTTGTTTCATACTTTTTTAATGTATTTATCGACCATGTTAACTATGAAATGTGTTCTTTTCTTTATTCTCTAAATGCGTGTGAAGAGTCCTGACTGTGGGGAAAGGAGGAACCAATACCTAATCAAGAATCATTAAGGTGTATGTGATTAAAACCATGCAGGTGAGTCAGTGCTGCCCAAAGCAGATAGTATCATCACATGGGGGAAAGGACTCCCTAATCCATATGTATGAAAAGTGTAACCTTTATATGTTATGTGGTTACTTGAGAGATATGTGTTCCTAGATGTCGAAGTGGGTTTCTCTGGAGAGGTATCTTTTGAGGTGGTTGTTCAGACACCACTCTTTTCTTAGTGTCTAGTTTTGATTCTTGAGGGCCAGAATAGTTTGAGAGGTATCTGATGTACCGGCCCGGGTAGTAACTCATTAAAGAGTTTTCGAAAACAACTCTGTTACATCAAATAGTTCCACCAAAATGGTGGCACTAGTCACAGTATCACATTCAAACAATGACACTGCTTATGGTGGCAATGTGATAGTGGAACCATAACGGTCTCACTGTCATGGTCGCACACCAAAGCGGTGGCACCGTTAGGGTGGCACTATGATGGTGGAACCATCACGGTCGCACTGTCATGGTCACACACTGAAATGGTGGCACCACTAATTATGACACCGTGAGGGTGGCACCACGAGGTAGGCATCTTGATGGTGGCACCGTGACCATGCCATCGCTTATGGTGTCTCACCAAACAGTTTCCCGCCCTTGTTTTTTTCTGTTCCACTCCCGCAAAGTATCTTTTTACGTAAGATCATTTTAATACCCCTTTCAAAGACTTTTAGATCACAAAAATGATATCTAAAATTCCCCACGATCTAGGTGACCCTTGACTTACCAAAACTTGTGGCATTTAATCGGTGTCACACTTTTTCCCGTACTTTCAAGTTCTTCCCCTATTACGCATTTGTCTCTTATTAAAGGAATATATTTAACACACTAATGTTATGTCCACCACTCTATTGAGAATTATTAAATTATAATTAATTACATCTTGTTTATCCTCCCTACTGCATGGTGTAACCACAATCCGCCTTTTTAGTCATTCAATATTCATATCCCGTAAACTCCATGATCTCACCTTTTTATCGCACGATAATTTATTATTATTATTATTATTCTTGGATGGACTCTTTTCCCATCGTTGGTTTATTTGGAGTCCCTATTCCCTGAGGCAAGTGGTGCACTTGTGTTGGAGCCTTTCTGCTCACTCTTGGAGTCCTCAGAGTTCCTCCCATGCAAGTCGTGCATCCCCAATTCTTGGTACGTAGAGAGAAACATCGATTGTTGATCATCCAAGTCGGGTTCTTCCTTTTTCTCCCTTTATTGTGTATCATGTGGGGCGGGTATGCTAATGTTTATATGGGGATGGGTGAAACCATGCCTTAGTGAAGACAATAAAAATAATTTTAAATAATGAAGGGGTGTGTTTGATGATGTTGTTTTACTCTTTTACCCTTTCTTATATGTTGCGAATTGTATGGGCTTGTGTCCACTAAAAATCATGATCGTTGTTGTTCTTTACTTGCACACTAATAGACCCCATATCTTCTGTGATGATTGAATGGATATACCATAGAAATTGGTTAATCACATAATATCAATTGATTAAATGGATGTCCAGTGAACATGAATCCTTATATGAACACCCCAGTTAACCAAATGAAGAGAAGAAATTCAATGATTGGTGTGATAGAATCTAGAGACTCCCTTGCCCTGTCTTGCAAATATGTGGGCTTGTTCTGCTTTATTCTTCTTACCATCCCCTAATTTAACTGCTTTAAAACACTTTAGAGAGGTGGTCTTGGTATCAAAAATATCAATATCTTTAATGAGGCCCTTCAAGCTAGACTCACATAGATATTGATTAATAATAAATCTAACTCTATTAATTTTCTAAGAAATAGATTCCTAGAGAAGTTAAAAAATGGAAATTTGAGCTATGTCAACTATTCTATCTCTATTTCTATTAGAAAATTTATTTTCCAACATCATGCTTAACTCTAGATGGATGGTTAGTTCTGATCCCTCCCTGAACTTTTTTCTTGGAAACTGGACTGGCACACCCCTCGTTTTAATGTTAACTTCTAATTCCCCATTTTGAAAACATCAAATTCACCGTAAGGGAGGTGATGAAATTTCATAATTTAAACCTTTCTGATACCATCATGAAGGTTCTTGATAGCTACCCCTTCTCTAACACTGATGATTTCTTTATTTGGGAACCTGCCCATAATAGTGTAGCAGATTCCAAAATATTCTACAATCATAATACCACTAACTTTGATCCTAATTTTTATTGTCTGAACGTTTTTGACAAAACCTGGATCAAACCCTCAAGACGTAACCTTGTTTGGTGTATTTCTCATAATTTAATTCCTACTGAGGTTTGGCTCCAGACTGTTGGTGTCAAACTCAACTCTAAATGTCATCTCTTTCATCAACATAGAGAAGATACCAACCATCTATTTTTGTCTTTTGATATTGATTTTTCCCTTTGGAATTATATCACTAACATGTTTGACTACATATGGTTATTCATTGACACTATTTTTTCTTATCTAAAACATTGCATGGAGCTTGATACTTCATGACAAATCCAGAATCACTTTTTATCCACTATTACTGAGCTCCTCCACATGATCTGGTATAATTGAAATGTTATTATTCACAAAAACTACTCATTCAATCTTAATGCAGGTCGGAAGAGAATTATTATCCCTATTAGGGATGTCGCCTTGCTTCAGAAATCTCATTGTGATAACTCTATTGGGGACATCATGATTCTACAACGCCATGGAATCGAAGGTATCTACAGACAATCGAGGCACTCATTTGAGGTATTCTGGAAGGCCCCACTTCCAGGATAGATCAAAATTAATGTTGATGGATCTTCCAAATGAAATCTGATACTGGTGGGCTATGGGGCCATTTCTAGAGACATTATTGGAAATTTTCATGGTTGTTGCTTTGGTAGCTGCGGTATCGCCTCCTCCCTAGAAGCGGAAATGATGGCTGTGATTCAGGTGGTTGAATTTGTTAAAATAAAATGCTGGAACAAAATTTGGATTGAAAGTTATTCCACCACTATTGTAAAATATATTTGGAATGGGGTGGTTCACCTTACCTGGCTGATTACTACTCATTAGATGAGCTACATTCACTCTCTTCTAGAGATCAGATACATTGTCACCCATTCCTATTGAGAGGAGAACACAATTTTTGATGGTCTTTACAAAAAAGGTACAACTGGGGAATTACTTGGAGTGACGATCTGCCATTTTACCTTCTCCCTCTTTATAAGAAAGATTGTAATATAATTCCCTCATTCAGACCTATGTAGTTCCTTTCTTTCCTTTTTAGAAAATTGTGTCTTGGTCTATGACCAAGACATTTCCCTTTAAAAAAATATGGATGGGGATGGGATCCCCTATTGTGGTAAATTTTTCTATTTGTTTATCTAAGTCTGTGTGGGGCTGTATGGTGGGCTTGGTTTGGTTCCAGTACTTTGAGGGATCTCACAGATCCCTTTTGTTTTTGTGACTTTACAAGAGAACCAAGTGTGAATGCTTAATCTTCTTCTTGGTTTTTTGTCCTTCCTTGGATTGGGGATATTCCTGTTAGTTTCCCAGTAGAGAATAAATATTTAAAATAGATCCACTAAATTGTGATAATAAGAACATGTTCATTGGGGATTTGTTTTTTGGGAATGAGTAGTGACTTGGCTATGGGTAGTGTGTTTTTTTATAAATGAATAGAAACGAGGGTGTCTGTGTATAGGCTGGTTTTGGAACCCCTAGGTTGGGATGAGTGCTTTTTTACCTGTATGTATAATTTAGTTCTTATGTTTCTTATTCACTCCCCATTCAAGTTGATCACTTCATTCCGAACACCCCCATTTCAATGGGGGTGGGTGTTTTTCCAAACACTCCTGTCAGTGGATGTTAATTTGATCTCTTTCTACTCCCTTTCTCGAGTAGCCCAAGACTCTTTGGGTAGGCTGTGATGGTCTGAGGTCCATTATAACCCTAGATTATTTGGTCAAGGTAGTTGTGGTGGTTGGCCCAGGTGTGTGTGTAGGAAGGTTGTTTCCAAAGTGTCTTCAGTATGAGACCCATGTGTCTTCGGGCGTGGTAGTAGTTGTTCTAGCCTAGGTGTCTATGGGTGTGGTTACGTGTGTTGGTTGTTTCCTAGGTGTTTGTGGGTGGTATGTGTGGTTATGGTATCCCAGGTGTGTACAGAAGAGGTATGGTAGTGGGACTATGGTGAGAATGGAGGGAGAGGTCTGGCACGTAGGATGACTTCAATAACTAGTGGGAAAGTGGTGTAGGGTACCCAAATATCGATGTGTTATTACTATTACTTTACCAGAATTTCATTATTTGGGGAGTGTGCCTCTGTGAGTTAATGTGGATAGTTTCCTTGCTAGGTGCTTTGATTATCTCCTTTTTTCTCACAAGGCATTAGAATGCCTCTCCAATAGTGTACCAGAGCTTTTGGTTTTCCCTTCTGCGTATACCTGTATACTCACCTGATGTGTATAAGTGGTAAATGGTTAATAATATCATTTAATGAAAAGATATATATTATTTTTTGTTTGATGAATTTAAAAATATTTTCCTCATGATTATTTAAATAAATTGACTCATAATAGAAAATAAATTCTTGGAATTAAGGAATAACGATGAAGATTTAGTATCCACATATGAAGAAAACAAAACCAAATTTTATATGTGATATTAATAGAAGAATTAATTAGTTTTACTCAGGATTGAATCCTCGATATCAAAGGGAATTGTCTTCTCAAAAATTTAAAATTTATAAAAACTTGATCGATGTTATGAGAAGGTTGAAATGGAATATCATGATGATCATGTGTTCTATGAAAACAAGAAGATAATGAGATTCATATGGAATATAATCTTTATGTACCCATAGAATAAATTTGAATGAATTAAAATCATGTTTCAATATTGAGATAAGTGTTGTATGAAGCACCCTATAAAATAATTTATAAAATATGGGATGTGTTTAGAATGTGGATTGTACGTGTGGATCCTGATAATGACGAAAATGATCAAAAAAACTAAAAATTTGATATTTTTATTCATCAATTTTAATGAGATGGGTAGTTATTCAAGTACTTATTTAATGATATAAATAAAGGATCGAATTCATAAAGATATCAAATAGATTTTGTAGATAAATACTTTTTTCTATATCGGAAGATGTAGGACCATCTAGTGATGTAGTGTTAATCATATTACTTGTTCATTAAATTTTTCCAATGTATGGTTTTATTCGGGGTCTAAATATTCATTAATTTATAAAATATTTGATGATAAAGTACAAATTTTACATTATAAATGATTGAAAAATTATTTTGTAAAAATACATGGGGTTATATAATGGAAAAACATAAATTGGAGGACTCTTCATGTTATCATATGTGGAATGGTTTTACCAACAATACATGTGGAATTTCCTCTTATAGAGTATAAATTTATTCTATGTATAGAATGGTATTATGTTTACTAAGATAAAATATATTATAGAGTAAAAATGGGTTCATAATAATGTGTTTTAGTTTTTATATGTGAATTAATTCTAACATTTTATAACATATCAAGAAGAAGATAAATTAACAGTAGGTGGAAACAAATTTTATCTTGAACAAAATTTTGAGAATAAGGAAATTATTAAAATTAGTGATATTATTTTATTAAAATAATATCTGGGATTATTTCATAATGAATATCCGACTATTAGAATAGATTTGGAGATTCAATTTATTATTAATTCATTTCCTGATATTAAGAAAATTTCAAAACCTAATTATTAAATTAACCAAATAGAACATTTTTAATTGAAAACGTTGTTACAATAGTTGAATGAATATGGTTACATTTACCTTTGAACATAAACATGGGGTGGACCTATTGTTTTTAAATAATAATGATGGTTCAATGTGAATTTTCATTATTTATAAATCATTAAATAACATAAAAATTAAGAATTAGTATATTGTTTCTCATATCAAGGACTTATTAGTCTTTCCAAGGGAGCTCAATATTTCTCAAAGGTTTGTCCCAGGTCTATGTACCACTATTTAAATATGAAGGATGATGAAATTTGAGAGATTAAATTTCATACTATTAATGTGAATTATGAGTTTTTTATACCCTTTAGGATGAAAATTTCTCTATGTTTATTTATAAACATTATGAATTGATCTATTCATGAGTTATTGGATAAATTGTGGTTTCATTATTTATGAAATTCTAATATATTTTAAAAGTTATAATGATAATGAGAATCATTTGTCTATTGATCTAAAAACAATAAAATAAATTAAGTTATATATAAAATTTAGTAAATGTGAATTTTGGTTGATACAGCTTTATTTCCATGGATTTATTGTAAATAAATATGGAATAAATATTGATCCCACTAAAATTAAAGAAAATAAATATTGTGAAAGAAATATAAATGTAACAGATATTTTCAATTTTCTTTAATTAGTGGGTTACTCCCAATGGTTTATCAATAATATTTTTTATAGTTAACTAGAAGACTAAATATATTAAAATGTAAATGATTCAAATTTATATGGATGAAATAATGTGATAAATATATACTCAATAGAAAATAATATTAGTGATTTTTCATATTTTTTCTTTGCTGTCCAAAAATTGGGATTTTATAATTGGAAAAGTTTATTATTTAAAGGTGCTTAGTTGTGTTTAGATGCAGAATGATAAACTAATTTTTTATACATCACATCAATTGAAACGAAAAGTGAAATAATATCCTAAATATGGAATTAATAATATAATGTGGTTTTTTATTTAAAAATATCAAAAATTAATTTATATAGAGTAATGTTTTGAATTTAAATGAACCATAAATGATTAAAGTATATATTCACATTGAAATATTTGAACATTTTTTTGGAGAATATTTCTAGAATTGAGTATGTAAGTTTTCTATATGAATCATTATAATGTAGTAAAAAACTATATAGTTGATTATTTTACTCATAATTTAAAGAGTTATTAACTATCAAATTTTTTTAACATGATACTTTAGTAAATGATTTGATGAATTTTTGTGTAGATATTTTTGTTATAAGAACTTCATCCATATTTTCTCATATTTTAGGGTAATTATAATTTTCAAAAAATATTTAATAAATATTATAAGGTTGATCATGTTATACAGGAAAATTTTGAGTTTGTTATGAAAGTTAAGTTCCATGAATTCAACAATCACAAAGATGGATTTTTTTATTAGAAAATGATTACGTGTTCCTTTTTTCCAATTTGAAGAAATAATTGTTGATTAATACTTATAGATATATATTTTGTGTTCATGTTGACATCACTATAATGTATATATACCTTCAGAAAAATTTATAATATGATAGACAGAAATGATATATTTCTAAATTCACTATGAAATGTTTGAATTGTCAAAAGGTTACTCAGGAATGAAAATTATTGAAGTATATTCTTCATCATTTTTTAGTGAATGAATTGAAATGGGAGATTATATATATGTATTTTATGGTTCTATTACCAAATAAAACTCAATGTAATCATGTGATATATGTAATTGTTGGTCGAATGACAAAATATGAAATTTTTATTCACCTTTAAGATAATATATCATTATATCGTATTTTAGGGATTTAAACTAAACAGATCATCAGATTTCATGGGGTCTAATATTCTATTGGATCTAACTGTGCTCCCTAGCTTACCAATATTTTTTTCAAAAATCCTTCAGATTACATTTTCTTAGGAAATAAATTTCCTAGACGCTTTTCATCCTCAAAGTGATTTATTTTGAGAGAGAAATATTCTAACATTAAAATAAATTCGTTTGTAATGTTCCATTAATTACCAAGTACTTTGTTATGAATATATCTCATTAGAATAATTTTTATATAATATTATTTTTCAATACAGTATACATATGGGGAAGTTTGATTCATTATAGGGAAGGTGATATTTGACTCCTTGTTGTTTGGATGAATTTGGGGAAGAAAAATAATTGGACTATAATTTTTAAAATAAATATTTTAGAAGGTTAATATGATCCAAAAAACATATGAGGATGTCTAAGAGTATATAGAAGAGTTATGTTGATAAGCAGAGAAAATATCATTCATTTGAAATAGTTGATCATGATTTTTTGAAAGTATATATATACAATAGAGAAATAAATTTTATTGAGAAAAGAATGTAATGTCCATGGATACATTTACCATATCGAATCCTATATTAGGAAGGATCATTTGATTATTGAGTTTCTTTTCCAAAAATTTTATCTTAGGTACAACATGTGTTTCATATTTAATTTGTAAGAAAGTATGTTGCAATTGTAACTCATGTATTGAGTCTTGATTTAGTTTAGTTCTGAGAGAAATTTTTTTATGAGGAATAAAATGTTTATATTTTTGAAAAAATGGATATGGTGTTATGAGATATGGTGTTTCACTAGGTGATTATTTTGTTTAAAACCCATTTGATTGAAAAAGTATCATGGGAATATGGAAATGTAATGATGGAAAAATACTCCCTAGTTTAAAAATAGAATAAAATTTTTAGGAATCAATTTACAAAAGTGGGATGAATGTAATAACCTAGGTAATGCTGATAATTGGTCAATTTTAATCCCAAAAAATGTTAATTAATTATATTTCAATGATTTATATTCACTATAAAAATATTTTATTAAATTTTCTAATAAAAAAGTAAATAGTATTATTCATATAGAATTAGTTTACTTGTATTGTATTAATATTTTAAAAGATTAATTATTATATTATATAATTTTAATTTCAAAAAATAAATATAATATTTCAAATAATCTTATGAAAATTATCTTAGATTGGTTTTTTTGAAATTTTCTGAGTAGAATTATTTTTCACTGTATAATGAAAGATACTAATTCTTGTAAAAAAGTAATTTATTTTTTTAAATAATGATATGTAAAATTCCCATTATGTGAATAATTAGATCTTAATGTAACATAATTCTAAAATTAATTATGAATAATATAATTAATTATATAAGAAACAACATTATATTTTATTTTTTATAAGTTCATTTATTATCCAAAATACATTTCTCTACAAACTTTTTTTGTTATCTTTTATACATTTACATTAAATTTTTTTTCTTCCATATATATAAATTGAATCCTAAAAAACATATTCCAAATTTTTAATTTTGAGGTTCAAAATTGTAATGACCCGGAAATTTCAAGGAAATTTTTTTTCTTAATTTTCTTTTGAATTTTACAAGAACACAGTTTCTAACAGCGCCTGATTCCGAGGCCCGGTGTGCCCAGAATCAATTTCCGAAGTTTGGCTCGGGTACGTTCAATGAACGAACGAGCGGGAATTTCTAACTTTTGAACCGGTGCCCGAAATCAAATTCCGAGGGCAACGATGGAACCGTAGCGCCGGTGTTTGCTTAGGAATGTCTTTCCTGGAGTTGCGTTTGCTTGGGAGCAGTTGTTTATTAAGGTTGTGGTTTCAGTGTAAAGAAAAATAAAATTTGTGTTACAAATTTTATTTATCTTCTTAAGTGGTTATATCCTAAGTGAGGAAGTTGGGGTGGAATCACAAGTTCCTAACTAACCAAGTGAGGATTAAGGTGAGGCGGGGCCCACACGAGCCCCAACCCTTCACCTTCCCCTTAACTCTCTTCTACCCCCTTTAAACTCCCTTGCACTTAATGTGCCAAAACCCCTCAAATTCCTAACTCCTTAAACTCCTTAACTTCCTTGAACCCCCCCCCCCCCAATTAAATGTGACTCTTCACATCCACCTTCATTAATTTTGGAGCCTCTCCACCCATTAATGAAGGATGTAACTTAATGAATTTGAATTATTTTGAATTCATTAAGCTAACACTATAATAAGGTGTGTTGTTTTATTGTTTGGGGTTGGCTAAATCTTTGTGATAGAGTCATGGAAGGATTGAAGAGAATTCCATCCTCGACGAAGAACACGAAGGACATCTCCAAACATGGAACAACGTCTTCTCGACGAAGAATGCCTTTTACAAAGAAGAACGTGAAGTTTCCAAGGTCGATCCCTTCTTGGATGCCTCCTTCCCACTCCTTCCGGAATAAAGAAGGGAGCGCCTTTCACGAAGAACGCCAACGTCGTCAACGGCTTCTCTTTTCCGATGTCGACGAATCACCGCCGCCTTTCCGCGACTTCGTCAACACATAACGAAAAGCGAGGTAGGGGTTTGTTGTTGCTTTATTTAATTATTTTCCGTTCTTGGTTCTAGCATGACAAACTTGAGGATGAACGTTTAAGTGTTATCGTCTAACGAGAGGGGGACCGGACCGCACAAACACGGCCGAAACCCCCTCCTTTGTTCTTGAATATTTCTTGCGGATGAAACGAGATAGCGTGGTGCCGTCGCACCACGCGGGAATCACACGGAAATTATTGTGCGGCACCGTCGTGCCGCGCCGTGGAAAGAATTATCATGAACACGACGCTGTCGCACCGCGTCGAAGGAAACCGAAGACGCCGCGGCCGGAGCGGGGCCGCGGCGGAGGGGCGCGGTGTCGTCGCTCCGCGCCGGATGATGAAGGCCGCAGCCGGTTCCGGGCCGCGGCGGATCGTGATGACCGGCGGCCAGCCGGGCCGCCGGTGCCGGAAGACGGAAGAGGACCGGCCCTTGCCGGTCCTGTTGACAAGAAGCCGGCCGGCCAGGTCGGGCCGGCCGGGTCGGTGGAAACCGGGGGAATTTAATTCCCCCGGGCAGTTATTTGGCCCCCCATTATGAGGGGGGCTGGTTTCACAAAAGGGGGGGGGGGGGCAGGCGGCCCCCCGTTTCCAGCAAGCTCGGCCTTCGGCAAAGCTGGCAGCGCGCCCAGCGCGCTGCCTTGCGCCGAATCGCCGCGCCGGGCCGGGCCGGGCTGTGCCGGGCCAGGTCGACCCCGTCCGGGGCGGGTCGACCCGGTTCGGGCCATCCGGGGGGTCTCGGGCCGGGACGGCCCGGGCCCGAAACCCCCGTTACCGAGCGGTTTGGTCAAATGCCCGTATCTTGGGCTACGGGCCTCCAAACGACTCGTCGTTAGCGGCAACGCGATCCTTGGATCGAGACGGTCGTTTCGGTATACTATACTCAAGATGCACCTTCCTTTTCGGGAATCTACGCGGTTAAAACTCCGTAGTTAAGCCTGCTTGGCCTAGAGTAGTGATCAGGATGGGTGACCTCCTGGGAAGTTTCCCAAGGTGAGTGTGAGACGAAAAAGCCAATAACTCTCAGACCGGGCATCCGATTGACGTGCCATCTGTTGTGTTGAGTTCCTGTTGAAGATACGGAACTTTTGGCATCCTCCGCCCGAGTTTTGGATGCAGATGGATACTGGCCGGGTTGGATCGCACCGAAATCCAACCGGGCCCCTGGAACGGAAAAGCTGATATCTTTATGACAGAACGTCCGTTTGACGAACCGTCAGCGGTGTTGGTGATCGCGTTGAGAAACGGTCCCTATGAGTTTACCCTATGAGAGTTCGGGGTACATTTGAGATACGGCCGGGTTTGGTTTGCTCACGAAACCAACCGGGGCCCTGGGACGAAAAGGCTAATAACTCACAGACCGGGCGTCCGATTGACGCGCCGTCTATTGCGTTGAGACCCCTATGACGTGGCGGTCCTTTGAGATACTTCTTCATGGGACTTTGAGATACTTGGAGTATCAACCTATAGCTTGTGGAGTGGACCCTCCCAGTGACGAGCGTGCGGAGTACGGAGACCGTGTAGCTGGCTGAGACCTGACGACTGCTGATCGAACGACTCGGAGTGTTACAGAGGTGCGCTTGGTTGTAGCGGCACATGGGAGTGCTTGGTTGTAGCGGCAGACCCACGACAGAGTTGCGCTTGGTTGTAGCGGCACATGGGAGCGCTTGGTTGTAGCGGCATACCCACGACAGAGGTGCGCTTGGTTGTAGCGGCACATGGGAGCGCTTGGTTGTAGCGGCATACCCATGACAGAGTTGCGCTTGGTTGTAGCGGCACATGGGAGCGCTTGGTTGTAGCGGCATACCCACGACAGAGGTGCGCTTGGTTGTAGCGGCACATGGGAGCGCTTGGTTGTAGCGGCAAACCCACGACAGAGGTGCGCTTGGTTGTAGCGGCACATGGGAGCGCTTGGTTGTAGCAGCTGGCCCGCAGTACTCGATGGGTGGAGTTCTTCAGCAGTCTTAGGTTAGTGAGCAGTACCTCGGAGTCGTGACAGGACCACTGTACAGTCCAGAGACGGATCTCTTCAGCAGTTACGGTTTCGATAATGAAAATCCTGGTTTGAGTTGAGACTTTTGACCTTGTGTTTACCTCATGATTGAGATGAGTCACTTGCTAACTTAGGTATATGTATGGGCATATACCCGGGTAGTGGTTATCCGTTGATTTCACAATCCTTGTGTTTCCTCATGATTGAGATGGGTTACTTGATAACTTAGGTATATGTATGGGCATATATCTAAGTAGAGGTTATCTATTGAGATCTTCTTTGTGGTTATCCTTGTTGGTTTAGTGAGACCTTGAGGGTCTCGGGGTCCCTACTGAGTATCGTTATACTCACCCCTGCACGGGCTATGCCCGCACCTCGTTGTGTTGGTTGCAGACGACGGGCAGTGCTGACAGAAGCCGAGTGTTCGAGGACTGGACAGTACCTGGAGGTGGACTATACGAAGAGATGGTACCCGGAGGAGGACCTCACGACGAGGCGGTACCCAGAGGTGGACGTGACGACGAGGCGGTACCCGGAGGTGGACCACTGGGCGAGACATATTCGGAGCGGACGGTGGGACCTGAGGAGCAGAGGAGCTATCTGTACCCACCTTTCAGGTGGGATTTCCAGTGGACAGCTCGGCGTAGCAGCTTTACTTTTCAGTTGTTGTTTTCCCTTTAGAGTTGTACTTTACAGTTGGGCTTGTATTTCCGGCCCCTTTTTACTTTCCGCACTTACTGTTGTACTCAGTTTTTACTTAGTGTTTACTTCTTCCACTCGTACTCTGTGGTGCTTGTTTTCTTTTATAAAGGCAATTCCTTCCCAGTTATCGGGATTTTACGCCTTTGGTGCTAGTCGCCAGCCCCTGGCCTATGGAAGGCGGGCTTGGGGTAGTCACGGCACGGGCCCCGAGGATGGGTCGTGACAAATTGGTATTAGAGGAGTTCGGTTCTACCATAGAACTTATAACTCTGATGTTTCTTTCTGTGAAGCAATAGTGCTAAGGGTACCGAGTGTGGTTTTCAGTTCAGGGAGTCCAGTGTTGGTGCGGCGGCCGACGTATCCGTACACCAGGACCCTGACTACTGATTTCCGACTTTGTACACAAAAACACTGATTGCGTGTGTTTTTCCAAAGTTTTAAAGTCAGCTCAAACCAGGTTAGCTCACCAGGTATAAGACGTTGACCGTGTCGCATCTGTTCAGGATGTCTCCACGCAGACAGTCAGTTGGAGTTCCGAGAGAGTACTCGATGATGGCTCACCGAGCGACGAGGCTCTGGTGCAGGGCCCTTTTTTACTATGTTGGCACCCTCGGGTGGTGTACCAGTACATCACCACCTATTGGGCAGCAGATGCCAACGGCTATACTAGAAAACTGTGCACGCTGGCGGAGCGCATTGCACGAGTTCCAGCAGTAGAGGCCTCAGAAGTTACGAGGCGAGGCAGATTTCCAGACAGCAGAGCAGTGGCTGGAGGCGATTGCTAGAGTTTTCCGCCTAGCTGAGAATTCATCGAGGCGTACCGAACATATCGGGTACTCGATGGAAGCGTTTCAATCAGTGCAATAGAGGTCAGACCTCTGAGCATGGTATGTTTAAGGGCTTCCGAGCCAGCACCTTTTTTCTATGCATTTCTACTTAGGCTAGAGTGATAGAAGGAACCTTTGTGGTTGAGAATTCTTTTCTGATCGAATACAGCCAGAGAATGTTAGAAGTTTGGAAAGCAGGAAACTGACACCAGTCTCGAAGACTTGGGAATGTAAAATGTTTCAAGAAGAGGAAATGTTAAGGACAGATGAATCTGCAGAGCAGAAGACATGGAGGCAGAGCTTGGAGAGCAGCTCGTGGTGGTGTACATTTCAACATGTTACCATCACCTACCTTTGTAGTCCCCGCTAGACTCAGGGAGTTGGAGAGCAGGGAAAGAGGGTAGCTGCTTGCGGTCATGGAGTGCGACCAAAAGGGGGCTCTAAGGATGATTCTAAGTACAGAATTTAACTTCTACTAGCTGCCGTAGCCACAGGCATTGAAACGAATCATCCCTTCCTTCCATGAATCTAGTCCCAGACCTAGAGATTCCGGTTAAGCCGTTAACTTGACCCTCACGTCTGGAGATACCTTTGGGAGGAGACTCGATAGTCACACTTACGCCGACGGTGTGATCTGACCCTTGAGGCGAGAGTCTCGGTTAGGACCTCTTGGTGGCAGCGTCGAGGCCTTACGACGTTAGTTTGAGTATGTATTTGGCAATAATTGTTCATACTCAAATTGACGGTATTAGGCAAACGTTGGGATGGGTTTTCCTTGGTCGGCGAAAAGGAAACCCTGGGCAGCACAAGATAAACTCGTGCATGGGAGGGTGTAGTCGATCATTCTTGGGTCGGCCAACCTTACCCTCGTGGCAGCAGGAGTTTTGAGTTTCAGTTCTAACCTAAAAAGGGAGACCTTTATAGTTCGAGGATGGGGATCACGTTCTTATACAGGTCTCACCTCGACGAGGTTTACGGAGATGTAGCCGAGGCGGCAAGAGATCTCCGAGGTTCAATAGACCTTTCTAGGTCCCCAGCAGGGTAGGCGAGGTGGTTTATCTCTTGACCCATCCACCTCAGTTGCACCAGGTGCACAATGACTTTCACGTAACTCAATTGAGGAGATACGTGCTTGATCCTTCACACATCATCGACCTCAGGGAGTTGGACATCGATGATAGAGCGACATGCACGAAGGTTCCAATGGGGATAAAGAATAGACAGGAGCAGATCCTACGAGGATGATCGATTCCTTGGGTGCACTTCCTTTGACAGTACGGGAACCTCCAGGTGAGGACATGGGAGCGGAAGGCTCAGATGCGTGCTCTGTACCGCTTTTGTGACCCTAGTTTGTGATGAAGCTTTACGGGGACGTAAAGCCCTGAGGTGGGAGTAATGTAATGACCCGAAAATTTCAAGGAAATTTTTTTTCTTAATTTTCTTTGGAATTTTACAAGAACACAGTTTCTGACAGCGCCTGATTCCGAGGCCCGGTGTGCCCAGAATCAATTTCCGAAGTTTGGCTCGGGTACGTTCAGTGAACGAACGAGCGGGAATTTCTAACTTTTGAACCGGTGCCCGGAATCAAATTCCGAGGGCACCGATAGAACCGTAGCGCCGGTTTTTGCTTAGGAATGCCTTTCCTGGAGTTTTGTTTGCTTGGGAGCAGTTGTTTATTAAGGTTGTGGTTTAAGTGTAAAGAAAAATAAAATTTGTGTTACAAATTTTATTTATCTTCTTAAGTGGTTATATCCTAAGTGTGGAAGTTGGGGTGGAATCACAAGTTCCTAACTAACCAAGTGAGGATTAAGGTGAGGTGGGGCCCACACGAGCCCCAACCCTTCACCTTCCCCTTAACTCTCTTCTACCCCCTTTAAACTCCCTTGCACTTAATGTGCCAAAACCCCTCAAATTCCTAACTCCTTAAACTCCTTAACTTCCTTGAACCCCCCCCCCCAAATTAAATGTGACTCTTCACATCCACCTTCATTAATTTTGGAGCCTCCCCACCCATTAATGAAGGATGTAACTTAATGAATTTGAATTATTTTGAATTCATTAAGCTAACACTATAATAAGGTGTGTTGTTTTATTGTTTGGGGTTGGCTAAATCTTTGTGATAGAGTCATGGAAGGATTGAAGAGAATTTCACCCTCGACGAAGAACACGAAGGACATCTCCAAACATGGAACAACGTCTTCTCGACGAAGAATGCCTTTTCCAAAGAAGAACGTGAAGTTTCCAAGGTCGATCCCTTCTTGGATGCCTCCTTCCCACTCCTTCCGGAATAAAGAAGGGAGCGCCTTTCACGAAGAACGCCAACGTCGTCAACGACTTCTCTTTTCCGATGTCGACGAATCGCCGCCGCCTTTCCGTGACTTCGTCAACACATAACGAAAAGCGAGGTAGGGGTTTGTTGTTGCTTTATTTAATTATTTTCCGTTCTTGGTTCTAGCATGAAAAACTTGAGGATGAACGTTTAAGTGTTATCGTCTAACGAGAGGGGGACCGGACCGCACAAACACGGCCGAAACCCCCTCCTTTGTTCTTGAATGTTTCTTGCGGATGAAACGGGATAGCGTGGTGTCGTCGCACCATGCGGGAATCACCCGGAAATTATTGCGCCGCACCGTCGCGCCGCGCCGTGGAAAGAATTATCATGAACACGACGTCGTCGCGCCGCGTCGAAGGAAACCGAAGACGCCGCGGCGGAGGGGCGTGGTGCCGTCGCACAGCGCCGGATGATGAAGGACGCAACCGGTTTCGGGCCGCGGCGGATCGTGATGACCGGCGGCCAGCCGGGCCGCCGGTGCCGGAAGACGGAAGAGGACCGGCCCTTGCCGGTCCTGTTGACAAGAAGCCGGCCGGCCAGGTCGGGCCGGCCGGGTTGGTGGAAACCTGGTGAATTTAATTCCCCCGGGCAGTTATTTGGCCCCCCATTATGAGGGGGGTCGGTTTCACAAAAGGGGGGGGGGGGGGCAGGCGGCCCCCCGTTTCCAGCATGCTTGGCCTTCGGCCAAGCTGGCAGCTTGCCCAGCGCACTGCCTAGCGCCGAATCGCCGCGCCGGGCCGGGTCGACCCCGTCCGGGGCGGGTCGACCCGATTCGAGCCATCCGGGGGGTCTCGGGCCGGGACGGCCCGGGCCCAAAACCCCCGTTACCGAGCGGTTTGGTCAAATGCCCGTATCTTGGGCTACGGGCCTCCAAACGACTCGTCGTTAGCGGCAACGCGATCCTTGGATCGAGACGGTCGTTTCAGTATACTATACTCAAGGCGCACCTTCCTTTTCGGGAACTTACGTGGTTAAAACTCCGTAGTTAAGCGTGCTTGGCCTAGAGTAGTGATCAGGATGGGTGACCTCCTGGGAAGTTTCCCAAGGTGAGTGTGAGACGAAAAAGCCAATAACTCTCAGACCGGGCGTCCGATTGATGCGCCGTCTGTTGCGTTGAGTTCCTGTTGACGATACGAAACTTTTGGCATCCTCCGCCCAAGTTTTGGATGCAGATGGATAGTGGCCGGGTTGGATCGCACCGAAATCCAACCGGGCCCCTGGAACGGAAAAGCTGATATCTTTATGACAGAACGTCCGTTTGACAAACCGTCAGCGGAGTTGGTGATCGCGTTGAGAAACGGTCCCTATGAGTTTACCCTATGAGAGTTCGGGGTACATTTGAGATACGGCCGGGTTTGGTTTGCTCACAAAACCAACCGGGCCCCTGGGACGAAAAGGCTAATAACTCACAGACCGGGCATCCGATTGACGCGCCGTCTGTTGCGTTGAGACCCCTATGACGTGGCGTCCATTGAGATACTTCTTCATGGGACTTTGAGATACTTGGAGTATCGACCTGTAGCTCGTGGAGCGGACCCTCCCAGTGACGAGCGTGCGGAGTACGGAGACCGTGTAGCTGGCTGAGACCTGACGACTACTGATCGAACGAATCGGAGTGTTACAGAGGTGCGCTTGGTTGTAGCGGCACATGGGAGCGCTTGGTTGTAGCGGCAGACCCACGACAGAGTTGCGCTTGGTTGTAGCGGCACATGGGAGCGCTTGGTTGTAGCGGCATACCCACGACAGAGGTGCGCTTGGTTGTAGCGGCACATGGGAGCGCTTGGTTGTAGCGGCAGACCCACTACAGAGTTGCGCTTGGTTGTAGCGGCACATGGGAGCGCTTGGTTGTAGCGGCATAGCCACGACAGAGGTGCGCTTGGTTGTAGCGGCACATGGGAGCGCTTGGTTGTAGCGGCAGACCCACGACAGAGGTGCGCTTGGTTGTAGCAGCACATGGGAGCGCTTGGTTGTAGTAGCTGGCCCGCAGTACTCGATGGGTGGAGTTCTTCAGCAGTCTTAGGTTAGTGAGGAGTACCTCGGAGTCGTGACAGGACCACTGTACACTCCAGAGACGGAGCTCTTCAGCAGTTACGGTTTCGATAATGAAAATCCTGGTTTGAGCTGAGACTTTTGACCTTGTGTTTACCTCATGATTGTGATGGGTCACTTGCTAACTTAGGTATATGTATGGGCATATACCCGGGTAGTGGTTATCCGTTGATTTCACAATCCTTGTGTTTACTCATGATTGAGATGGGTTACTTGATAACTTAGGTATATGTATGGGCATATATCTAAGTAGAGGTTATCTATTAAGATCTTCTTTATGGTTATCCTTGTTGGTTTAGTGAGACCTTGAGGGTCTCGAGGTCCCTACTGAGTATCGTTATACTCACCCCTGCACGGGCTATGCCCACACCTCGTTGTGTTGGTTGCAGACGACGGGCAGTGCTGACAGAAGCCGAGTGTTCGAGGACTGGACAGTACCTGGAGGTGGACTATACGAAGATATGGTACCCGGAGGAGGACCTCACGACGAGGCGGTACCCAGAGGTGGACGTGACGACGAGGCGGTACCCGGAGGTGGACCACTGGGCGAGACATACTCGGAGCGGATGGTGGGACCTGAGGAGCAGAGGAGCTATCTGTACCCACCCTTCAGGTGGGATTTCCAGTGGACAGCTCGGCGTAGCAGCTTTACTTTTCAGTTTCTGTTTTCCCTTTCGAGTTGTACTTTACAGTTGGGCTTGTATTTCCAGCCCCTTTTTACTTTCCGCACTTACTGTTGTACTCAGTTTTTACTTAGTGTTTACTTCTTCCGCTTGTACTCTGTGGTGCTTGTTTTCTTTTATAAAGGCAATGCCTTCCCAGTTATCGGGATTTTACGCCTTTGGTGCTAGTCGCCAGCCCCTGGCCTATGGAAGGCGGGCTTGGGGTAGTCACGGCACGGGCCCCGAGGACGGGTCGTGACAAAAATAAGTAAATAGGCCCCTTTTGTAATTATGAATAGTAGCCATAGTAAATATTTGACACATTGATAATGGTAAAATGCATAAAACATGGATAAAATTAGTAAATAATGTATAAAAATCTCCATAAACATGTATATATTGTATTTTATATGTTTTTCCACTATAAAAATCCATTGGTTGAAAATTTGGGAATTTCATGACATTTCCTTTGATAATGACCTTATATAATTTTATGTAATGAATAAAAAAAGTCACATTAAGTTTTAATATGTCTAATAATTTTTCATAGGGATAAAAAGATGTTATTTTTTATCATAAATGGTAAATTAAAATATGAATTAATTTTTTATCATGAAATTTTATTTTTAATTTTAGTGATTGAACAGTTTCCTTAAATACTTACATAACACAAACATAGTACTAGTTCATGTAATAGAAAAATCAACTAAATTATTTTCAATACAATTACATGTAATAAAATTATACATGAATTATGTTATTCATGAATTTTGTATGTAAATTAAAAAAATTAGTGATGCATTAAATATTTATATTCAAATTATATTTTTATTTTGATGTCATTAAAGTCAAACTCTAGTAATAGGAGAAAAAATTATTTTAGTGGTATGTTATGTTAAATAATTTTTTTAATTACTTGAAATTCATAAAAGTGTAATATTAATCCATGGTAATGAGATATGGTAGATAATATCAACCATTATTCATTAGTGGGTCAATAGTTAATTAAAATATATTTCCTAACACCATAAGAGTAATAAACAACAATATCACAATAATCACCAAAAGGGTAACCTGAGGGTTAAGGCCAATAGATAAGTGTGAAAAAATAACCTAAAATTATAACATATATATATATATATTATATTATAGGATTTAAACTCATACTAAAAATATTTTCTAAATATTTTAATTTTTTATGTTAAATTGAATATTAATTTATATTATTTTAATACATTCAGTATTTCCATGGGTGCCCCTAACTTCACTCATAAAAGGGTACCACCTCTACTTCCATAATCACACCTTTTGACCACCATATATCAGACAATACATCCCCAAATATCTCTCAAATATCCATATCTACATCCTATATGTCCTGGTTTCACCAAAATTCCATCCTTAAAGGACTAAGGTGTCAGCTAGATAGGCATTCAAAGAATAAAGTATAATTCATTAGAGACTTATTTGATGTTTATTCTTATTATAACTCAATGAAATATTCCATAAACATTATTAAATTATAAAATTAGTATCTTACATATAATGAAAAAAAATTATAATTTTGTTTCAACCATTTTCATCTTTTTTCTCCTAATTTGAAATGAACACATCGCATGTGCGTATGAATGAATTACCTCCCCCATAAAACTATCTGTTGGATCTGAATCTACGGATTACACACAAGAGGGGGGGGGGGGTGAATTGTGTCTTTTCAAAATTATTACAATCTCTTTAATTTAGACAAATTCTGTCCACTATGCTTTAGCACGATTAAATATGCAACGGAAAAAGTAAAAGCATGAACACACGGATGTATAGTGGTTCGGGGAACAGAAGGCCCCTAGTCCACTCCACCAACGCTCAAATCCACGATCTTGGCGATTTTCACTATCTGGTCCTCGTTTCCACAGACCTGTTCACAACTGAGTACAGGCAGTTGACACCTTTACAAGTTTCAGGCAAACACAGCCTTCCTGGTTCAAACACGAACTCACACAGCTTAGAACGAGAAGATGATCACTCAAAAATAAAAAGGGTTTCGATAAAGAAAACACTTCTCCAGTTGTTCTTCACAATTGCAACAGAATGCAATTGACAGTAGATAGATCGTCGTCTTCAGAAAATAAAGATCTGTAATCAAAACTGTTCTGAGTCGATCCAGTTGCAATAGATATTACAAGAAACTTCACAACTTCAGCAGCAGTAGATTCACAACAGATAGTCGATGTAGAACACGTGAATCTGCTATCAAGATCTTCCTTCGGTAATAAAGGTTTTACACTTATTCTCGATCACCAGAAAAGAACGCCTTCACACAGTCTCTGTTTCTTGCTCGTTAAAAGATCAATCTATATATTTCATACACTTTCCTGTGTATATATATATATCCGAAGTTTCCAAGATAGAACATATATATTCAAATCTGAGAAAATCTTCCGCATAAATAGATCCATGAAAATCTCCTTTAGATTCGCGATATTAAAAAAATAAAATAACAGAGCCGTTGTAACTCCCCTGAAGAATCGGCATAAAAAGCTCTGTTTAAATCAATCATTAATCCGTTGAAAATCGTCTTTGATTCAGTCAAAGTCGTACTTAAGAATCGGCTCAAAATCCGCTTAATAATCCGCCTGTTTGACCAATGCAAAAAGGAAATATCGTCTGTCAAAAATATCCCGACGCCAAACGTAGGGTTGATGACGTAGCTCCAAACGTAGGGTTCACAAACGTAAGGTTCAGAACATAAGGTTCAGAACGTACATACTTTCTCTTCAGCATTCAAACGTAGGGTTGATCATCCATACTTTGTCTTGCTTCAACTCTCCAAAGAATGTATGGTTGATTATAAAAGTAAGGTTGATGATCCATACTTTTGAGAAACAAACTCAACACTGAAAACTAACGTACGGTTTCTCTTCCATACATGTCCAACAACAAAAACGTAAGGTTCCTTCCAAACGTAATGTTCTTCTTCCATACTTTTCAACAACGTAAGGTTCATTAACCATACGTTTCAAAATAACGTAAGGTTCCTTAACCATACGTTTCTTTTAACATAAAAAGTAAACTTTTCATCCATACGTTACGTTCATCAACGTAGGGTATGAACAGTGATTCCAGTACGCGCTAAAACTGATCTCGTGCTACAGTGATTCCAGAACGCGCTAAAATTGATCTCGCGCTACAGTGATTCTAGAACGCGCTAAAATTGATCTCGGAATAAATGAAGTATGAAATATCGTTATATGAAATAAATAAATAAAACAAATTCCTACAAAATACTCAACGAAATAATTAGTAAATAATTAAGGGTATTTGTGAGCATCAAAATCATCATAAAGAGAGAGAGTATTATTTAAAATAATCTCCCCCTTTAAAAAACATTATTTTGAATTGTTTGAAAACAATACATTGCTCAACAATCTCCCCCTTTTTGATGATCACAAAACCCATAAAATAATAGAACTAATTTAATTGCAATCTTTATTGAAAAATTAGTTTTATAAAATTTTAGAATTTTGAAAGGATTAAAACAATATTTAACTATAATAAAATTTCTCCCCCATAAAAATAAATTTTCAGCTAAAAATAGATAAAAGATAAATGTCGTATATATCCAAATTCTCCCATATATCCAAATTTCTTCATAGGAAACAAATGAATTTAAATGTTGTGTTTATCCAAATTCTCCCCCTTTTTATGATATCAAAAAGAATGAAAAATTACGGATTTGAACACATTCAATATTGCACTGAACTATAAGTAAATGCTATAATTAACTGTGTATGAATAAGTGAATTTTTTATACTGGCTAACTCAATCATAAATCAATAAACAACAAAACAAAAAAAAAGAAAAGAATTTTCATTCACAAGCTGTTATATATAAACGATTGTGATATACAGAGGAATCAAGGTTCATAGATAAGACAGGGAAAAAGGTGTCTATCTCCTTTGAATCGCGGTCTTTATCTCTGTAAACTGTTCTCTGAGCCTCTTCATCATCCCATATCCTAACTTGATGATAAGATCTATGTTCTCTTGAGTCATATGAATATCTTCAATCAAATTAACTCTGAAAAACTCATGCATTCTTTCTTCTTTTTCAACAAAAAGAGCCAGTTTTTCTGATAACTGATTCAAAAGAATCCTAATCGGTTGCTCTCCAGATGTCAACTGATCCACTAAAAATCTCTGATTATCTAGAAAAACTGACAAAGGGGCACTATTACACTGAAGATCGTGTAATCTGTCACTCATATTGCTCATTGCTACAGTAATTGCTTGAAATTTCCGAATCAAATCAGGTGAAGAGCCTGATCCACTCACAGCACTGTTTGCAACAGACTCAAATTTATTCTCCATGTAAATCTTCAACTCAGACAAATCATCTTTCTTTACCATCTCTGATTTTAACTGATCAACAACATGCAGCATATCAGTCTTAAACAAATCTACTTCCTGTCTTGAAACAGTACATTCTTTCAGCTTCTGAAACTTCAACTGCTCTAGGTTCAGAGAATTTCTGAGACTAACATTCTCAGATTCTAACTGAGAGATACGCTTGTACAACTCAACAACTTCTTCTTTTCTCGAATCAGGGGCACCCTGTGCTCGATTCTCATGTCCAGAATTAGGTTGATGAAGCAGGGCAAGTGGTAAGGAATCTGCATCTGACTGTTTTTTGTCCTTGTCCTGACAAGGTTGATCCACTGAACTATCTTTTGAAGCCTGAAACTCTTCCACTGAAAAATATTCCTGAAGTACCTCTGTATTAGCTTCAGAAGTATGTTCATCACGAACAGTAGTCTCTCTGACTTCTATTGATTGGTCAAGAACAATATTTTCATGTAAATCTTGAGGTCGGGCCACTTCTTCACCAGGCACTGCCTCCATAAGTTGTTCTTGTTGAATTACTTTTTCAATAGCCACAACAGCAGATTGAGGTTCTTTTTGAGTTTCTGTTTGAGCTGTTGGTTCCTCTATCAGTGCAGTCTGCTCCACAACAGCTTATCTCACAAATGAATAAGAAAATAACGGTTCAGAGGATTTCAAGGCAGGAGAGATAATTTCTTCATCAATTGACCTCTTCCTTCTAGATTGAAGTCCTTCTTGACTTCTCTCTTCCTCAACTTCCTCCATCTCAAAACGAATTCTCCTTTCCACTGTACTAACTCTTGATTCTGCTTGTCCCTCCTTGGACTTAGCCGGTTGAGCCTGAGCACTCTCCGAGTTTTCCTCAGCTCCAACAGGTAAGATTTTTCCTTTAATTGTGCTCCAGAAGTATCCTACTTTCCTCAAAGTTCCAGCATTAAAAAAATTACTGTGGTGACATTTCACCCCAGCATCTACCAATCTGATCATTCCTCTTTTAAACAAAAACAAAGAAATGAACCTTCCATAAGGGAAAAAGGTCATTCTTGCTTTACTCTGACAGCAGTAACTCAGATATCTTATCATAAACTGAGGAAAATTAAACTTAATATCACACATCAGAAGATACATTATGTACATGTCCGGGTATAGGATTTTCTCCATCTCAGCCATTCTTGGTGCTAAACCAGTCTGAACAAATTTTACCAAAATTTTCTGATCGGGCTCCAAATCCTTAATAAACATCTTCTTTATCACTCTGGTTCCAAACAGAAAAGACATAATGTCTTCATACTTATGTACAGAATCTCCAATATTCCGTAAATCGAAATGAAAAACTCCTTCATGAGGGCAGTTAAGAATTTGACTTATCTCTACAGATGATATTGAAAAGTCCTTATCCTCTATTTGAGCCAATAAACTATCCTCTGTATCTCCAAGGCTAAACTGAACAGTTCTAAAGAAATGTCTCATTTCTGCCTCATATAGAAACTCAGAATTTTCACTATTAAAAGCTTGCTCAAGGCTTTGAAACGAAAACGCTTGCTTCAACAGTAAATTAGTTTCAAACAGCCACTCTAAATCTATGACTTTACCTTGCAGTATTTTCCGACTAACTACCTTAGGTTTCTTTGCAGCACTGCTCTCGGCTTCATCTGGACGCTTAGTCTTTTCCATTTCAACAACGATTTATGAAGGTTCGTAAGTTTAGGGTTTGAAGATTCAGAAAAGGGTTTTGGAGCAGATGTGCGGTTTTAGGTTTTCGAAAGGGTTTCCGAAAAAGGTGAAGCAGTTTAGAAGGTGAAACGGTTCTGACAGCCTTGATTCCCGTGTAATCACTAATCATTACTTTTATTTAAAACAAAATAAAATTACTTATAGCGGGAAACAGAAATTAAGCAGAATTCGAAAACAGAATAAGATTTAAAAAAAACTATTTTAAATTAAATAAACCTAACTCCCCCTTAATAAATTCAAACCTTGCCGTGGGAAGTGGTTTAGTAAAAATATCTGCTAATTGATTTTCTGTATTTACAAATTCTAAAAATATATCCTTTTTAAACACATGATCTCTTAAAAAGTGATGTCTTATATCAATGTGCTTAGTTCTAGAATGACTAATAGGATTTTTTGAAATATTAATTGCACTAGTATTATCACATAAAATAGGTGTATTATTGAAATTTAATCCAAAGTCCATAAGAGTGTTTTTCATCCACAACACCTATGCAAAACAACTACCTGCAGACACATATTCTGCCTCGGCTGTTGACAGGGCAACTGAGTGTTGTTTCTTACTAGACCATGATACTAAATACTTCCCTAAAAAGTGACATGTTCCTGAAGTACTCTTCCTATCTAATCTACAGCTTCCAAAGTCAGCATCTGAATATGAAATTAAATTAAAATCAGAGGTTTTTGGATAAAGAAGAGATTGATAAATAGTACCTTTTAAATATCTAAAAATTCTTTTAACAGCAGTTAAATGGGATTCTTTGGGATTTGATTGAAATCAAGCACAAAGACATACTGAATACATTATATCTGGTCTACTAGCAGTAAGATATAACAAACTACCAATCATACCTCTATATAACTTGTTGTCCACTGATTTTCCAGTTTCATCCAAATCAAGTTTTATATTAGTACACATAGGAGTTGTAAATGGCTTGCTGTTTTCAAGTCCAAATTTCTTAAGTAAACCAGTAATGTATTTTCATTGATTTAAAACATTTCCAAAATCTTTTTGAAATATTTGAAGACCCAAAAAGAAATTTAATTCTCCCATCATACTCATTTCAAATTCTTTTTGCATTAATTCTGAAAATTCATGACAAAGAATTTTATTGGTTGATCCAAAAATTACATCATCAACATAAATTTGAACCAACAAAACATTATTTTTCACAGTTTTCTTAAAGAGTGTTGGATCTACCAGTCCAACAGTAAAATCATTTTTCAAAAGAAAAGAACTTAGTCTTTCATACCAAGCTCTAGGTGCTTGTTTAAGGCCATAAAGAGCTTTAGTAAGTTTGAAAACGGAATCTGGTTTTTGAGAATTTTCAAAACCAGGAGGTTGCTCAACATAAACTTCCTCCATTAAATAACCATTTAAAAAGGCAGATTTAACATCCATCTGAAATAATTTAAAATTCATATAAGATGCATAGGCTAAAAGGATTCTAATGGCTTCTAACCTGGCTACAGGTGCAAAAGTCTCATCATAATCTATTCCTTCTTCTTGATTATATCCTTTAGCTACTAATCTTGCTTTATTTCTAGTTATTATCCCTTGATCATCCTGTTTATTCCTAAAGACCCATTTAGTTCCTATTACTGGATAATCATGTGGTCTTTCAACTAATTCCCAAACCTTATTTCTCTTGAACTAGTTCAATTCATCATGCATTGCTGTTACCCAGCTCTCATCATCTAAGGCTTCTTCTATGGTCTTAGGTTCTTGTTGGGATAGGAAAGCAGAGAATTCAACTATGTTTCCAAGGTTTCTTCTAGTTTGAATACCAGTCTCTAAGTCACCTATCACAGATTCTAAAGGGTGATTATTTAAGGTTCTATACTGTCTAGGCATTACATTCAAAGGTTCTTCAGTGTCATGTTCTTCTGAACTGGACTGAATTTCTTTTATATCATTTTCAAAATCATTCTTTAAATTCTCAAGTCTCATGTTTTTATTAGAATCAGGTTCATCTATTTGTTCTATCCTTTTCTCAAAAGGATAAGATTCATCAAATTTCACATGAACTGATTCTTCAACAATCCTTGACTTTTTATTATAGACTCTATAAGCTTTGGAGGTTGCAGAATATCCTAAGAAAACACCTTTATCAGATTTTGGATCAAATTTACCAAGATTATCTTTGGTATTCAAGATGTAAACCTTGCATCCAAAAACTTTAAAGTAATTTACTTTAGGTTTTCTGTTATTCCATAGTTCATAGGGTGTCTTTTTCAAAATAGGTCTTATTAAAATTCTATTCATTATATAACAAGCTGTATTAACAGCTTCTGCCCAGAAATATATAGGTAGGATATATTCATTTAACATAGTTCTAGCCATTTCTTGAATAGTTCTATTTCTTCTTTCTACAATCCCATTCTGTTGAGGTGTTCTTGGAGCAGAGAAGGTGTGTTTAATACCCGTGTTTGAGAAAAAGGAATTAAATTCCTGGTTCTCAAATTCTCCACCATGATCACTTCTCAATGAGATTATATTAAAACCTTTTTCATTTTGAATAGATTTACAAAAACCTTAAAATAAACTAAAAGCTTCACTTTTAAATTTCAAAAAGAAAATCCAAGTAAATCTAGAATAATCATCAACTAATACATAAACATATAATTTACCAGCTAAACTTGCTACTCTTAAAGGTCCAAACAAATACATATGGATAAGTTCTAGAGGTTTAGTTGTAGCAACTTTATTAACAGATTTGAATGATGATTTGTGTTGCTTGCCAAGCTGACATGCATCACAGAATCTGTCATTTTAAAATTTGAGACTAGGAAAATCAGAAACTAGATGTTTCTTAGATAATTTATGTAAAGCATATATATTTCAATGACCAAGTCTTCTATGCCAGATCCAGGATTCACTTATATTAGCAGTTAAGCAGTTTACTTGTTGTTTACACAAGGAATACAAATCCAAAGTATAAACATTATCAGTTCTGGGTGCTCTAAACTTAAACAATTTATCTTTAGAAACAGTACAACTATTGTTAGTAAAATCAACAGTGTATCCATCATCACAGAGTTGAGAGATACTTATCAGATTGTGTTTTAACCCTTGTACATAAAGTACTTTGTTGATTGAGACTGTCTCTGGATCTCCAACTGTTCCAATACCAATAATCTTTCCTTTGGCATTGTCACCAAAGGTGACAAGTCCTCCTTCCTTTCGAGTAAGAGAAGAGAAATTAGCTGATGTTCCACTCATGTGTCTTGAGCAGCCACTGTCCATATACCATATTTCTTTCTTTCTTTGGTGACCTGCTACCTGCAAAGACATTCAAACAAATTGCTTTGGTACCCATATTTTGTTGGGTCCAGGAGTGTTAGCAAGCAGTGATCTGGGTATCCAGATTTGCTTTGTTTTCTTAAAATTGATTGAATCATATAGATCATTGGAAATATAAGCTTTCTTAATTCCACATATTTGAGGTTGTCTTAGAAAATAGTTTTTAGCTATATGACCTTTTGTTCCACAGAAGTTACAAATAACCTGTTTAGTGCTAGGAACAAAATAATTTTTGTATAACTTAGGTTTTTCTCCTTTACTTCCAATTCCAAACCTTTCCTTTTTAATTACAGTTTTTCCAAGTATCTCATTTAAGGAGTTTTCTCCTTTTGTAAAAACTAATGCAGCCTTTTTATAAGATTCTACTTCATCCTGTAGAGTTTTTATTTTTGATTCAAAATTAATTTTATTTGAGTCAGCAGAGTTGTATTTGTCAATTAATTCCTTATGTTGTTTTAGCAAAGTATTTCTCTCATCTGAAATAGCTTTATGCAAGTTCTTTATAGATTTATATTTTTTAAATAATGAGTCATACCTTTCTTCAAGCATATTGCAGTAAGCTGCAAGTTTTTTATTTGAGATGCTTGTTTCAAAGTTTGATTCATTATTTGAGTCAGAGGAGTAGTATGAGTGTACCTCATCAGTTTCAGCCATGAAACACATATTTGCTTTTAAATTGGCTTCCTCCTTATCTAAGCTTGATTCAGAAGAATTACATGAGTCTTCAGAAACACTCCAAGTAGCTTTCATAGCTTTCTTGTCTTTCTGCTCATAATCATCTATTTTGAAGAATTTCTTCTTCTTTGCATCTTTCAATTTTGGGCAATCCGGTCTGATATGTCCCATATTTTTGCATTCATAACATCTCACTTCCTTTCTATCCTTCTTGAAGGATTTCTTGAAGTCTTTCTTATTACTGTAGAACTTTTTGAATTTTTTGGCTAGCTGAGCCAGTTCTTCATCCGAATTTGAAGAATCAGAGCTTTCTGATTTAGCACTTACTTCTCTATTCTTCATCTTTCTATCCTTTTGTTGAGAAGTCACTTTTAAAGCAGTATTTTCCCTTTTTATGTAGACTTTATGCTCATTTACCTCATCTTGCATTTCAGCCTCGTACATCATCAATGTACCAATCAGCTCTCTCATAGTTAGATCTTTAACAGAAGTTGATTGTCTGATTTCTGCAGAGATTCCATTCCATCGAGTAGGAAGTACTCTCAGTACTTTTAACGCTTGATCAGCCTGCTTGATTGGTTCTCCTAGAGCTGTTATATTATTGACAATTTCTGTCAATCTTCCATTCATCTGAGTGATGCTCTCTCCTTCAATCATTCTGAAAGTATCGAATTTTAATTTAGCAGTTTCATATCTCATCTATCTTATATTATCTGTTCCTTCATAAGCAACAGCTATTGTTTGCAACATTTCATATGCAGTCGGGCATTGAGATACTCTGTTAAATTCATCCGGTCCTAGACCACAGATGATTGCATTCATAGCTTTTGAATTCATGTCATACTCAGCCTCTGTAGCAGCACTCCATGTATCGGGATTTTCAGGAATTTCATAGGGAGTCAGAATCTTTGAATAGACTTTGTAACCAAGATTTTTCAGATAAATAATCATACGTGATTTCCAGAAGCCATAATTATCTCCATTAAAGTAAGGTTCTCTGACCATTGACATTCCCTCTCTCGTATCAGCCATGATACACTATGTATAATCTTTAAATACTTCTAGCTTGACAAGACTTTAAAAATAAGAAGCTCCTCCTTTGATACCAATTGTTGGATCTGAATCTACGGATTACACACAAGAGGGGGGGGGGGGTGAATTGTGTCTTTTCAAAATTATTACAATCTCTTCAATTTAGACAAATTCTGTCCACTATGCTTTAGCACGATTAAATATGCAACGGAAAAAGTAAAAGCATGAACACACGGATGTATAGTGGTTCGGGGAACAGAAGGCCCCTAGTCCACTCCACCAACGCTCAAATCCACGAGCTTGGTGATTTTCAGTATCTGGTCCTCGTTTCCACAGACCTGTTCACAACTGAGTACAGGCAGTTGACACCTTTACAAGTTTCAGGCAAACACAGCCTTCCTGGTTCAAACACGAACTCACACAGCTTAGAACGAGAAGCTGATCACTCAAAAATAAAAAGGGTTTCGATAAAGAAAACACTTCTCCAGTTGTTCTTCACAATTGCAACAGAATGCAATTGACAGTAGATAGATCGTCGTCTTCAGAAAATAAAGATCTGTAATCAAAACAGTTCTGAGTCGATCCAGTTGCAATAGATATTACAAGAAACTTCACAACTTCAGTAGCAGTAGATTCACAACAGATAGTCGATGTAGAACACGTGAATCTGCTATCAAGATCTTCCTTCGGTAATAAAGGTTTTACACTTCTTCTCGATCACCAGAAAAGAATTCCTTCACACAGTCTCTGTTTCTTGCTCGTTAAAAGATCAATCTATATATTTCATACACTTTCCTGTGTATATATATATATCTGAAGTTTCCAAGATAGAACATATATATTCAAATCTGAGAAAATCTTCCGCATAAATAGATCCATGAAAATCTCCTTTAGATTCGCGATATTAAAAAAATAAAATAACAGAGCCGTTGTAACTCCCCTGAAGAATCGGCATAAAAAGCTCCGTTTAAATCAATCATTAATCCGTTGAAAATCGTCTTTGATTCAGTCAAAGTCGTACTTAAGAATCGGCTCGAAATCCGCTTAATAATCCGCCTGTTTGACCAATGCAAAAAGGAAATATCGTCTGTCAAAAATATCCCGACACCAAACGTAGGGTTGATGACGTAGCTCCAAACGTAGGGTTCACAAATGTAAGGTTCAGAACGTACATACTTTCTCTTCAGCATTCAAACGTAGGGTTGATCATCCATACTTTGTCTTGCTTCAACTCTCCAAAGAACGTACGGTTGATTATAAAAGTAAGGTTGATGATCCATACTTTTGAGAAACAAACTCAACACTGAAAACTAACGTACGGTTTCTCTTCCATACTTGTCCAACAACAAAAACGTAAGGTTCCTTCCAAACGTAATGTTCTTCTTCCATACTTTTCAACAACGTAAGGTTCATTAACCATACGTTTCAAAATAACGTAAGGTTCCTTAACCATACGTTTCTTTTAACATAAAAAGTAAAATTTTCATCCATACGTTACGTTCATCAATGTAGGGTATGAACAGTGATTCCAGTACGCGCTAAAACTGATCTCGCGCTACAGTGATTCCAGAACGCGCTAAAATTGATCTCGCGCTACAGTGATTCCAGAACACGCTAAAATTGATCTCGGAATAAATGAAGTATGAAATCTCGTTATATGAAATAAATAAATAAAATAAATTCCTGCAAAATACTCAACGAAATAATTAGTAAATAATTAAGGGTATTTGTGAGCATCAAAATCATCATAAAGAGACAGAATATTATTTAAAATAATCTCCCCTTTAAAAAACATTATTTTGAATTGTTTGAAAATAATACATTGCTCAACACTATCTGTTTTATTTCTCATCACCAAATCACAAGGATAGTTATTATGATGGATTGAATTGACATATATGATATTCCTGAAATAATTATAATTCATGAAATATATTGTATCATTTATTATCTATCCTTCCTATCAATATAATGAAATTTATATTGTCTGCGTTTATGTATGGAATACTACCTCCATATAGCGATATGGTTTGTTTTTACTATATTCCATTTATGGTAAGTTCTACTCTTATATTTCACATATAATTAGGATAATTATTTCTTTATAATATATATATATATATATATATGACTCAATAATTTCCTCTTTTACTAGTCCCAACCTACCTATTTTATTTCCAACTTATAAGAATAATTTTCACAAATGTCCAATGTGAATTTAATATATTAAGAAAATAATTGTAAAATCAATATAAATGAAATAAAAGGAATCATAAACATGAAAAATTATATAATTAAGGTAAATAATTTACTTAAATTTATTATTTGGGATAATTAATAACTTTTATAAGAAGTTGGTCTTGAGGTATGGGAAAATTTTCCCTAAAACCACATTTTAAATATTTTAAAGATTTGTTTTGAAAATATTTTTATTATATGTACGTATTAATAAAAATAATTTATGGATGTAATTTTTTTGAAAAATAAAGAAATTATAATGAACATTTTAGATCTCTTTTGATTTTTTTAATGGTTTTGAAAGTAATCATTTTCTATAGTTTATATAGGATTATTAAAATTTATTTGGAAAAGGTAAATAAAATGATATATTTTAAAATATACTCTATTAAATTAATATTTAGATGTTACAAACATTTTTTTATGCTTATATTCCTTTATAATATTCTATTATTTTCTATAAAAAGCCTTACATGCTTTATTTTTTTACTGTCCTTTTGAAAATTGGTTTTAAATGGAATGAGATATATCAATTTATGTAAATGTTTTTATTATAGGTTTAAAAGTATATTTTCATGAATTTAAAGAAGGAAATACAATATTTTATATGTTTCTTCTATTTTTGTTCCTTATAAATTGGTTATTATTATAGATTATTCTGATATATCTATCCACTTCATTGGGTAATGACTCCATTATCTAGAAAATAATGTTATAAATAAGCAAGTAGATTAATCCATTTGTAAGGGTTCTATAACGATGATGTATCAAGGAACACACCTAGACTTTCTATACTTCATAATTAGTTTTCATGGAATTATTTTTATTTCATAAGTTATGATAGTTATATTTTTCTTAATTGAATTATTAATCCAATTAAGGGTAAAAATGTATGTCTTTATGAGAAAACTTTCATGGGTTCTCATGTTTTCTAGGAAACCCAAATGATTGTGAATTTTTATTTATGTTACCGTATAGAGTGTTTTAGAAAATTCTTCTGTTTTAAATAATATTTTGTGTTGGTAAAAATGGTTATTTTATATCAATGTTTATATTAATTATAAACTTTTATTATGATCTAATGGTTTTTAAATGGACTAGAATGTTTTTATTTATCTTTTTATTTGTCACTTAATAGAATTTTTTATACTCATACCATGATTTAAAATGTTTTTTATAGGGTTTAAGAATGAGTAGGTATAATGATGATGTCAATTTGTAAATTTTGAGGACTTTTCATGAAGATAAAACTTGTTACATTTTTAATGTAATATATTTATGACAAATTTGATTGTTAGATGAAGGAAATCATTTTAAATGTATGGGATTATTATGTAATAATTATGACCCATTTCTATAAAAAATTAAGCATTAAATTTCCTAAAAATTTATAAAAATTAATTCTTAATTTGGAACTTAAGATTCTATAATGTTTTAATAAAGGGTGATTATAGGTAATAATACATTTATCTAAATCAAAAAAAAAATCAAAAAAAACTCAACCAAATTTATAGTCAGATCCCTTTTTTCACATCCACCGGTGACCTAATATTAGTGAAATACAATTAAAGTTGTGACTAATATCCTTAGAATCTAATTGTAATTAGAATAATTATATGTAAAATGTTTTTCATATTTGATTGGTTATAATATATATATGAAAAAACTTCTCTTATATTGTTTTCCCCTGTACAATAATATCTTTAATCCTCGATGAGTCCCTAGTCCCAATCCAGAATATAGAAAAATGATAGGGCGTTAAATATATATTTTTGAATGATGATGTATATCTATTTTTATAAGATAATTACACCATGTATTGCATATCCTCAATTAATCTACCAATGTCAAGAATAAAGGAACGAATCATATCGTTGAACATATCAATTATTCACATTGGTTAGTCATTGGTCTATTGCGGGAAAGAAACACTAAGAATCAATTTAGAACCAAAATATTTTTAAATCCATCTCTAAAATAAATATGTAAACTATGGGTCCCTACGAATTAAGATAATTGTTAATACACTATGTATATTAAGTATATCTTTAACATAAATATTCTCAAACACATTAACATAATAACCCTAATTGATAGGTAGAAAGCGAATCATCTTGTAAAGAAGATCCATATTCACCCAAATTGTATCTTTCTTTTTCTAATTATGTTTTTTATTAAAAAAAAAGTATATTCACAGGGGTGGAACTATTGTTTTTAAAAAAATAATCTAACCTATACCATCACTGACTATTATGAATTTCTTATATGGGGGAAGGGATCCTAAATTTCAATGCACTTTGTTGGAGTCAGTCATATATACGTTAAGATCTACCAAATTAACCACCATATTATGGTCCTGATAAATGATCTATATTCGAACACCTTGACCCATGATCCTTATTTACTATTAATAATTACATCATTCCAATTTTTTGGGGATATTTTCAAGGAAAAAATGATACCAGTAGCATGAAGTTTGTTTCAATATGAAATAGATGGTTATATTTGTATCTATGGAGGGAAATTTCAAAACAGATAATTTTTGTCTCAACCATAAAATATTTACTTACGCTATTATAGAAATTGAATCCTATAAAAAATTCCCATTTTATATTAGTCAATACCCCAACTTTTAACATTTATGTGCTTGTATGAATTGTCGAAATTATGTTTAAATCCAACTGATATATTACTCAATTCTATCCAACTACCTCATGCACTATTTTATATTCATGGTTGAGGATAGGTTATGATGATTGAGAGTTGATATATCACAAGATATTTCTTTTAGGACTTTTATTATATTAATTATGTTTTCATGTTACACACATTATATCCTCACCACTAGGATTTTTAGATAGATTAGCCAAAACACCATAGTTATATATTCTCATTTATATATATGTAATGGGTGTGGAAAAAGAATAAATTTAGTCCTTTTATACTCTAAATCTCCCTTTTGAAAGATGAAACATCCATAAATATACACTATGATGTATTTTTTCATGTTCAGCCACCAAAACATGAAATGAATATAATGACACATCTATGTAACTCTAACTTGTACAACCCATAGAGAGTCATGATACTCCCTCATCACTCTTTATCTTATAAGGTATGATAAAAAGAATATCATAGTCATACAAGAAGGATAATGAATCATCAAACAAATCCTAAAGGACCTACCCATTATTGAGTCTCTCTTGAAAATGGTCTAATTAGAATCAGATATTTAGGAATACTTGAATTTCTACATAGTACAAGATATATGATCAATGTTTTATAGATTCATCCCACTATAATAATCAATCATATCCAATTAGATTTCATACATGAGATATAATATTCTCTATTTTAAATTTTCCTTTTTCATGCTTTACGGGTTAATCATCTAACATAGATCATTAAAAACTACATTTACATTCAAAGTATCATACTAGATATCAAAATATAATGATGGATAGTGATCCACGACATTATGTTACTTTATATTAATATATCTTCGATTAAATATATTTTTAAGTAATTTTGGGATACTGAATACAAAAAATAAATCAATTTTTTTAATTCCTTCAAACCTTTAATGTTTGATTGAAAAAGAATAATTCTACATCATGGTTTGTATAGATCCTAACATCATGATATAGTTGTGTTGAATAATATTTCTTTACCAAACTATCTTTTATAATAATGATACCAAGACCAACTGATGATTCGCTATGATACACCTAAAACCCTTCACTTGGATGGTGTAACACAAAAATGAGATTTGTACTCAACCTCACATTCATCTCTTGGAAACAACAACATATAGGTCATAAAAAATAAATTTAACACCATTTTTTGTAAGATTATTCAACCTACTATAAATTTTTGATATGTACAAAATAAAATACTTTTAATGTTCTAATAGTATAAGGATACTAATTACCTTGAACACATTCAATGAAAAAATTCATGAAATCATTAATTCCACCTTTTCAAAATCGACTAAGATATAAGATTCTAACATTACATGCCCAAATAACCATACATATTCAATTTAAAAGGAAAATTTTGATATCATGGAACACATATAATTCCACCAAATAATCACTAATTAAATAAGAAAATACTAATGATGATTTTATTGGGGCATTGAATAAACTAGAATATCAGTTTCAAAGAGCTACAAAAATGAGCCTATGAAAGGGTAAATGATCCTACACATAAATAAGATAAAAAAATATTCATTGTTAGTCAATCTAAAGGGAATTTCTAGATATTTAAAATAAAAATACTAACATTTAATATTATTAATTAAATTATCCTCATGTATTCCTCAAATATGATGATAACCCGATCATAGTTCAATTATAAGCAATTATTTTTCTTCCAACAAACAATTAAAAGGAGCATCAATTATGGGTAGTGAATATAGAGTCGTAATATTAAATAGATTAATCATATTACAGTAAACAAAGAAACAAATACTCTCATGAACATTCTTGGAAAAAGGGACTATGGAAACCCCCATATAAATTCTTGGTCTAATAAACCACTTCACCTAAAGATCTTAAAACAGAGTCTTTAGTTACCATAAATTAGTTAGATCCATTCAATATAGACGAACATAAATATGTTCAGTTTTATGTATTATATAAAAGGAAAAATCCACTTCCCATAAAAGAGTCAAACCTGAAGATTCATTTGCAAATACCTCTGGAAGACGATCTATCATAGAAGGTGTATCCTATCACTGATAAATGTGAACTTCTCAGTGGAAAAGAAAATACACACCTATAGTGTTCTCTCCCACTTAAAAATGATATAGACCTACCTTATCCTCTGACTTTCCCCTTAAATGTAGATCATGGAAAATTATTACTAGAGAAAAAAAGGAAACTATTAAACTATAACAATTAATATATTCTTGGAAATATTTGTCCAGCCAATCCTTATAATTAAATCAAATTATTTATTTTCAAGAACAACCAAAATTCATAAATACTCAGAAGTAATCACTATTATGGTACATGATATTCCCTTTAAATATTTCTTTACACATTTCCCTTTATGGATATCAATAATAATATATGTTGGAAAAACATTAACATTACATTTACTGAATGAATCTAATTTATTAGTGGTAAATAATTGATAAACACGTATATGGAATAATGCACAAAATAAAATAGAGGATACTAGAATAGTAAAACTACTAATAGAAGTCCCACTCAAACATATATAGTGAATTAATCCATGAAATACTTGTCACATAAACCATCATGTTTACCTTAATTAAGGAATCATTGAATAATATATTTCACTATATGTAAGTGAAATTTAATACCATATCATTGCCTTTTAATAGATCTCCCAAAGGGTGGTTGAATGCCTTTTTTAAATATACCGATTACCGATATTGTGATTTATAGATCTTCTAAGGTTACTTCTAAATGGTTTAAAATAAACTATTTTGATAGAATATTTTATTATTGGCATACTTACCATAAGAATGGCACATTTTTTTAATAAATATATAGTAAATTTTAACATAATTTTATCACCCACACTGATGAAACAAAATTGGGGGATATTCCAATAATAGAATATGAAGGAAAATTATTACCATTTGTTAAATTCTAAGAGACACTTATGATCACATACTCACAAAACCACTAACAATTATTAGAAAATATATCACTTGATGTTCATCAAGTAAGATATTTACCCATTCAAGAACCTCTTTTATATCATCTATTTATAAGTACAAACTTATCTAACTCCTTTTATAAGGTAATTAGGTTATAAATATTCACTTGTTTATGTAAAGGTTCATATAAACTATATATAGGAATCTGGTCATTGAATCCACTTCCATTCTCATATATGTAATAACATAGTCTCTCTTAGAATTGAGCAAAATATTCCACAATCGATGAGCATCATTTTTTAGAATTTAAGTCGATAGTCTTACTCTTTACTTATCTACTATTTCTATGCCATAAAAGATATGATGATAGTGATAAATAAACTCATTGACATAATGAAAATATAAATCACACATGTTTTTTGGGTGATGGGGAAATTGTAAATCCACCATAACATCAGAATTTCTAGGCACCATTCAAATATCCCTTTGACTAGTTGATAAAAGATTCTAAAAATGTCCTTTTAGATCATAGGGATAAACCATAGGTCAAGTAACCAATGAATTATCATCCACAGCTTCAATCATGTCATGTGGTTTTCTTATTGGCATCATAATATATAATAATCTAGATAAATATATCAAAAATCACATTATAAAATAGAATAACCAATGCATAAAACTACACTATAATAGTCAGGACTAACCCCATTCTTCTCTCTCCCTATTTTAATTTAATACAACTTTAATATTAATTTATGAATAGTTTTACAAGATCAATATTTATCTTAGAAAATAATGAATGATCAATGTTTTAGATGGAAAAATAAAAATATCAACAATGTTAATGAAATTGTAGCCAATCAAAATATTCAAAAATTGATCTTTTTAATCCTATACATTAATAATAAATATTTTTTCAAAAAATATATTTATTTATTATTGTTGTTTAGTAAACATGATTCATTAATTAGTTCCAAAAATGGCATAATTAAATAAAAGTAGGAAAATAGAAACCCATGTTATTCAATAAATTCCTAAAATTATTAATGAGACTTCATGATTTAGAACTAACTAAATGGGATAAAAGAGATCCCATAATACCCTTATTAACTTAAGACTCCAATGTAATATCAGTTTCTATTCATATTTATCGGTTATTTCCTGATTCTTAACAAATATATCTCATGGAAACTCATAATTTAGAATACACAAGATTCTTATGTTCTCTATGATGCTATTTTTTAACAACCATGACTTAAATACCCTATCAGTACCCATGTCACCCCATCAAAACATGTAAGGTTCGTCCATATGATTTTGAAAGGATAGAGTTAACATTGGGTATTGAATGACATGAAAAGTTTACATGGTTATTTCTTTTGGAAAAATATTAATACTCAGTATGGTATATTCATGTAGTTATCATGACCTACATAGGAACATAGTACACATCTGGTATAATTAGATAGGAAATGGAAGAATTAAAATGAAACAAAAAACAATTCTAAATACGTGATATTATATAAAATAAAAAATCATACACTAAAGGGAATGAAACATCCATAAATTACATCATGGATGTGATGCTATATAGAAAAATAATATATACATATTTTACCTACCAAATTAGGCCTCAAAAATAAAATTGAGGATCATAAGGCCTGAAATATTATGTGGTTGTACAAAGGGAAAAAAATCATCCACCATTCCCATTGACTATAAATTTCCAAAAGACTTCACTTACACTCCATATACTAGGTATTTCAAGATATTATAATCTCGTGACTTACCTTTATCTTGATTATGAACAAAAACATCTGATTTCACCACAAAATAATTGATACATTCATTGAGTATAACAATACCTAGTAGGTTGTCTCCAACCCATTCCATAAGAACCTATCAAAAATTTGAGTTTACATAGAAACAATGAAATGATAAACGAAGTAATTAAAGAATAAAACAATATGATTTGATAAATAATTTAACATGGATTTTGTGGATAAAAACACCCATGTACCAGGATGGTCCATTCATTGAATATCTATGTTTGTAATTACATAGAATTTGAACCATAGTACTAGTGTCATCCTCTAAAATTGGTAGTGTTCACACCAGTATATATCATATAAATTTATATATTTACCTTTATGTGTGTGTGTTCCTGATGTTAAGGTTGAATTACTAATTCCAAGGGAATGTGAATCATGTATACACAGTCTAAGAAATATTACATCTCATCACATTGGGATGAAGGTAATGGGTATAAATATTCAGGTTATTACAAGATCATATGAAAACATACGCATGTTCATCGACATATGGATACCTTATCAAACTCACATAAAATAATATATGTACATTAAAATATTCCCAATGTGGACGGAAGATTAAATAATACTAACCATTACATTCTAGGAAATTAAACCATGAATTATAGTCTGAGAGTACCCTTTAAACCTCATGGAATAGAAACACATATGATAATGATGAATCTATTTCATCCTATTGAATATTAATAAAAAAATCAAAACACTATGCTAATGTATAACAAAGAAAAGGAAAAATAATTTCCTTGGAATGGAATGATATCATGCAATTTATAATAAATGTTTCCTAAAAAAAGTCATCTCATACCAAATTCCATTTATTAAAACATATAATTACTGAAATTCATTATTATAATTATGTCCACATATCTTGATACCATTTCTAGGATACAACTCAATGAGTATAGGAGAAATAATTGGTGATAATTTGAAATATATATCATAGGCTCCTTTTTGGCCGAAGTAAAGAAGATATTCCTCTAAAAAAATAAAATGAAGAAACTCATATATAAGAATTTAGGGATTCAGATCACTTTCATTACTAGATTGTGAATCCAAAAAAGTAATCGAACATTATTTTATTCAATTAAATGATTCTATATAATCATTTTATAATAAATAATGTAAATTATAGATATTATAAGTGCTTCACATTCCCCATAGTAGGGATACTATATATTACATCTACTGTTGTGAAGAAAATGAAACAAGATAAGAACAAAGATGTTTGGAACACTTATGTTTCATACACCATGATTTTATAACAATTAAATGACCCTTGTATCTTGAATGGAGTGTGGATTCACTTAGATAATATGAGAGGATAATAATATGTTAACATAAGTACTTGTGGTAAAAACAATCATACAAAAAATCCAAGAGAAATTAAGTTTAATGGTTTATGATTCAGATGAATGTTCAAAAATAAATGTTCATTAAAAAATATATACTTCCACTCAGTACCTATTTTTAGTTCCTCAGGTAGTGAGTGGTGTCAATAGTTAACCTATATCCATAGGGGTGACACTAGGTACATGATGTAATTTTACTGAATACCTGGTTCCATCTTGTAAGATAGTTGTTGTTGTCCTAGAACAAGATTTAATTATATTTTACTTTATGTCTCCCGCTAAAACATCTTATTCATATTATAACATAAAGATACATAATAAGTGAAATATAACGACTAAAAGGGAATGAGTGATATGATCCAAATTTATTTACAATTACACTATAATATAACACCTATTCCTCCATTACAGAAACTAATAGAGACTCAAAGAATATGATTGTATGATTCCTTGGTCAATGCAGCGATTTTCTCCAAGATTTTCCATCATCTAATTTTCAAATCAACACTGAGGTATAGTAGAAATAAAATATTCACACATAGGTTATTTTTGGTTTTTTTAGTTAAACTTCTCATGAAAAATTATTTAGTCTAATTCATAGAATCAACTCGAGTGAAGGGATATAATAAGAAAAAACACCATGAAAGAGTGAATAACCATCAAAGATCCTAGGTCTCTTAAAATTATAGTTTAATTCCCTTTTCCAAAGGGACCAATTGGGTGCCTTATTCACCATGGTCACCAATTAGTGTTAATTTTCCACCTTTCATTCAAGTGGATTCAATATATTTTATGGAAACATTTTATAATGGAAATCAGATTAGGGGTTATAGGTCATAATAAAATTTAACATTGTGTTTGGAGCATGTTGATGTCACTTAAAAAAATTATAGGTAAACCATGGATCACCAATAGAGGCAATTGAATGTCATAGTCAATGTAGCCTCACCATATCCATTATGTATATATTATAAATTTGGTCAATCTTTAACTCATACTAAAATGTGATGGAGTTTGAATTCCTTATTAGTCAGTCTACTATAGCCCCTATCAAATTGATTCCTTTTTTATATCTTTTAGAGAAAAATGAAATATTCCACAATATTGTTATATTATTTACATGTTGGTATGTTGAATGGTATTATCATCATATTATACTTTCACGTCTCTACTTTAATTAGATGACACTACATGAACATAGATGTGTATTCATCAAAATATTTCATTATATTTTTCAACAAATATTGTTTTTAGTGATCTAGGAACATCATTGTACTTAACATATGGATTGATAAAGATAATCTATTTTCATTTTCTAATATATAATTCACTATCTTATTTGAAAAAACAACATAAATACTAGTTCAAAATTCTATTAAATAATCGTTTTCTAGGCTGAATTCGTTTAACATCCATTCCATTCCATTTATCTCTTTTTGTTGAGTATCTAAATCAAACCATTTTTCCTCTTTGCTCTTCTCTGGAATAGATGGTTAGGGAATCATTTAAAAAAAGGTAGGATATCTTCCCTTCCATTATGATTTCAAAATATATCCATTACATATCCATGAAGATAAGAACATTATAATATTTACTATGGACAGTGCAGAAGGTTATTTTCTACTATGAGAATTTGATACATTGTTCACCACTCATTGATGGTAGTGAATAAGTAAATCAAAGTTCATAATTAGGATTAATGATTTTCATTGAAGCATGTTCATCTCAATCTATGTAAATATATAATTTATAATCATGTGATATTTTTAAATGTAATACTATCAACACAGAGGTAGATCTACTAAATCCTCAATGAAACAATACTAAATCTTATTATAGTACATGAATTTGGTACTTTTTCTCATGTATCATCATCTTTCATGAGGTATTGGATATCACATTATGATTTATCATGAGTGTACATCCTAATCATTTCACTGAAGTGTCACTGTATATCACAAAACCTTCTACACTTTTTCAAAGTATGAGTGTAGGTAATGTTATTAGCCTGTTCATGATCTCCATAACACATTCCTAACATTCATATATCCCGAAAACTTAAATTATTTTCTTTTTAACTTACTTAGTGGGAAAAACAATCATGATAAATTTTTTATAAATCTTTTGATATCTAGAAAAATCACTTATAGACATATGACTATAGTAATGGTTAGGATTTTCTCTGGTTATAGCCCACCTATATCCATATCCAAGAAGTATTTATTGATATAACATATCCATAGCCATGGTCAGGATGTGATATAGCCATAGGTAATGCACACAGATATTACACTACTATATCCATGATAAGGATGGGATATAACTGCAAGAAATTTATATTTATATAGCCACCTATATACATACAAATTCAATTTTATTCCTAGGAGAATTATCTGTGGTTATACCCAATTTTCCCAAGTAATAGTTTCTATAGGGTAAGAGAATGATAATTTTTCTTTCCTGTATAATCCCAGTGTGAAATGAACTATAGCCACTGGGATTTATGGCCCGTGGCTATAGGTCATTCCAGCTAGACCTATAAAAACTGGAATATGTTCTTGACACAATAGAAATATAATAAATATATTTTATATGTTTTTATTAATAAATTTCTTTATTTGAATCATATATCTTCCATGTAGTGGAGTTGTTTACGTCTCCCCTATTTTAACTTATGTATTGTGTTTGGATCTCAGTATGTACTCATTTTTATATGATGACTTCATATCTAATTATATAAAAAATTTACAATATTATGATGCATTATAATATTAGTGGAGTGGACGGAGATATTGTGCACTACATTCCAAGCCCAAGTTTAAAACTCATGGGTTTTAATGTTCTTTATATTTATATACTTATATATACAAACATAAAACCTTCCATTCATATAAATTAAAAAATCATTATGTGGTATAGTAGAGATTAATTTATATTGATATATTAATGGATGGATTTTATTCCATGAATCATATAATTTTTTAAAATATCATTTATTAATGATCAAAATAACTGTGTAAATAGATAGGATGCACATGCAGCATTTATTTCCACATGGACCAATAAAACATTATCTGTGGGCTCTCCATATCGCTAAATTTAATAGATCTTATGGATATCGATTTTTAACTATATCTATATCATTTTGTTCTATGGGAAATATTCTAATTATTATGGTATAACCACCAACATTTAGGCTATAGCCATGGGTAGATCCCATGTTCATAGCTCTATTTTCTACTTGTGGTGGTAGTATCCAACTAATTGGAAAAAAATAAAAAAAACTATATGACATCAGTGGGTATGGTAAATTATTTAATTACCTTTTTCTTTAATGTGTTAACAAAAATTTTCCTACTTATGAGAAACTTCCCCGGTAATGTGACTTTCTATATCTCAAAGTCTCATTTTTTAACATATCATACAAATTATCATTAGATAATATCACCAACAAAACCCTTAAATAATATTTGTATTCCTCAATGATAATGGATTAAATATGAATATAATTAATAAATACTTATACAAAATATCCATGGATTTATATAAATACTATATTCATCAAATAAATAAGGATTTTTGGGGAATAATTAATTTTTAATGGAATCAATATGAACTCATAGTGTATATAGCTTGTAATTAAGGTTGTATTTTAAATATATTCCTTCCAAACCATCATCTAATGATATAAATAATGAATAACCAAATTTGTGTTGTTATATGGTCCTTAAAGTTGATCAAAAAAGTAATATTCCCCAGACAAGAGTTTCATGTTCTTTTTGGTGATATTTTTGATCACTTGGAAATAAATGTATTTTTTTATTAAATAGTCCCTTTTCATCACAAAGTGCACTAGTGCACCCCAAATTTATAAACTATTCCATATCAACCAATTATTCAAATTCTATAATAGCATTTTCATTAAATAAATTTTTTATTTTGGTTATCCTATAGTTAATTTTTGAGATATGAGTGGATATGGGTGTGGGTTATATTGATAACTCTACCTTATAAGCTCAGAAAAGTATAAGAAACTCTTTAGTAAAATCATCAGTAGGTTCAATAAAAATTTAAAATCCATCAAGTTTATTGATTTAATTTTAATCAAAAATTTTAGAAGGATATATTGGATCATTTTCTGTCAAAACCAACACCATTAAGGTATTTTCAAAAGGATAATCCTTATAATCCATGCATTTATACCATAGCATGGGCTGGTTTGGAATATAGAAAGAGATATAATTTTAGGGATATCACTTATTTAATGATTCATGAATGTGAAAAAATTTTACTAGAAAATATACAAGATATTAGAAACCAATAGAACTAGAATAAAATAAAAATTTCTCTATTCTTGGGTAGATATGATATATACCTTGTTGATATTGATTACCCTCTAAGACCCATTGTCTAGTTTAATAGATTTCAAAGATCTCTTTCTCCTTATACTTGAATCATTGAACCGTGCTAGTGAATTCACAAGTGACTCACATTCCATTGTCATGTTTCCCTAATTCCTCATGTCTCTTAAACATTATTAACCTTAGCGGTCTTAACACTAGTATGTAAATAATTTACATTCCCCTTTGAGGAAACATATTTTGATTCATCTTTCCACACCTTTGAAATATTGGTTTTCATATCTTATATCCTACTTTTTCATTATATTCCCTATATGAAACTGTATTCTTTACTTATTATCTCTATATACATTGTGAAATTAACCAAACTCTACCTACAATTTGAGATCACATAAAACTACATCATCATAAATAAAATTTTCTTAGATATATGGATCCTTTTGAATATTCTTTTTTAATGAATTAAAGAATCTATCTATTTTCCTATTGTGTTTTATACCAAAATCCAAGGTGTATCATTTAAGACATAAGAAATCGTCCTTGTAATCCATGATATATTCACATCAATTATTCTTAATCTCTATATATTCTCTAACACTATATATTCAAATATTTTAAGGGGAATATATGTTAACAAATGTATTCTTAATTTCCCCTACTCAATTTCATCCATTGTCATCTTTTCGTTTCGTATTTTTTATTAATTTATCACCCTTTATTAGATTATCGATCAAAATTTTATATGACTAAAAAAATTTATCCTTTTTAGAATAGGTGATCATAAAAATATCTTCTACGTTATGTTAACCCACTATTAAATAATATGTGTGTTGAATGATACACTAAACATCAACGGTTGTTTTTAAATAAAGGACATGATAGATATTTTTTAACTATTGGGGAATATATAAAGTCTATATACTACAAATCCTTGTTCATATCCTTATCCACTTGGGTATTTAACACCATGAGTTTTTGAAATCCACCTCCCATTTAATTTATCATGTTTCTTGGACAATAATTGTAGTCCAACACAGTGGTTTTTGGTCCATTTTATTCTTATTTCTACAACTATTCAAAATAGAAAAGGATATAACAAAACATAACATAATAATGAATGAAGAAATATTTTATTTTCATGAAAAAATAAATTCTAATCTCATATCTAATTGGATACCAATATTTAGCATAACCTATTTCTAAAATGAAAATTATGGGTTCCTATATATCAATCCCTTTCTTACATTAATAAAATAATTCCATTTGTTATATATCATTCATAAGGGTTTGAAAATAGAATCTTAATCCACCAAATTTTATCCCCCAGGAGTATCAAACTAGGAGTGAATTAAGGCTAAATACTTTTTATAAGGTATAAGATTCTGTTAATACCCAAACATAAAATTTTAGGTTCAAAACCAATAGGTCTATTTGTTCCATAACCACATTCTATTTGAGTATCTAGAGATAAATTTAATTTCTTGAATATGACGTACACTTTACATTAAAAAAAATTGAAGATGTTTTCCAATAATTGGAGTAATACCTAGGGTTTTAAAATAATTTTTTTTCTAGTTTTAATTCCCAAATTAACTAAATCAGGCTCTAATACTAACTATAGAAACCCAAATATTTCGTACATGTCCATAACATAATTTTTAAAATAACTATCAAAAAAATTACCTGACATGACCGATATGTTTAGAATATTAAGGAAATTAATTTCATACATATCATGTACATAATAAAACTATATCATTATTTAATTCCTTAATCATAGTAATTAAAAATATATCATGTTATATACACTATTTGAAATCACCTGAAGATTAACATCAATTACAAGGGTGAGATAATAGGCCAATAAGGGGAGTTATAACTTATAATGAATAAGGGATGCAAATAAATAGTACATGAGAGGCAATAATAATCGTCATTATATCATAATCATTGGATGATCAAAATAATTACGGTATAAATTTGTAAAATGCATGGAATACATTATTTTCAGAAAATAATGCACTCTAACATAGTTTTCAAATACCACACAAAGTTTTGAACATATCCAGCATCATGTCAATGGATAACATATGTGCATCAATCATGAAATAATAATTGTGAACTAAGATATAATAATTTTAACTCATAATTTACAAAATATCATGCGATATATCACATTACCCATTATGTTAGAGGTATATATAAATATGTTACCACCCATTATATTTTAAATTACTTAGGATCATGCATTCCACAAGGAGAGAGAACATATAAAAATTATAGTCATGAAATAAATCCTTGTAAATAAGTAAGTTTAATAATTATATAATAAATAATAAATTAATGAATATCCATCGGGTTTTCTAAATGAATATGGGATATCATATTTTGTATGATAAGGTCGTTATTATTTGTTGGAGAAGAAATAATTTCATGGGTGTCAATGAAATTTTGTGAAAAATGAGGTCACATTGAATAATCATTAAAGTCATATTAAAAATAATTTTGAGATGATATAAACTTTTAAATCCCCATATATAAATAAGAAAAATATTAAAAGAACATTTTAAGTACATTAGTGGAATATCTATAGACAATATATTGTGAATGGGGAGATAACCCCAAAATAATGAGTTGGATTTGAGAATCCCCTTTCCTTATATCCTGGTTTATTTTTTTAATTTTCTAACTCCTATATAATGAATTTAGGTATATAAAAACCTGGATAATGAATACATTTATTTTTAAATTTTTTAATATTAATAAATTATAATCATTTAAATTTATTTCATTATTTCATTCATCATAGGTGAAACATTTTGATATCATATTTTCCTCAAAATATCCCATCTTTCTTCGATTTAATGGTCATGCTTTATTGCTTAAAATAAATTATTAATATTAAATAAAAAATCATATAAATGTGTAAATTTATATATTTATTTATTATCTATATTTTGTTAAGAAAATCAATAAAGTTAGGGAAATAAGAGAGTTTGAAATTTCCTCGTAAGCACTTAACTAATTATTAATAGGACGTTATAAAAAAGGGTAAAATGAAAATAATCAAATAAAAATATGTTATAAATATAATAATTGACATAGGTTAATAATATTATTATAATTATGAAATACTACAGAATTAATTTTTTAAGGTTTTTTAATGGTATATCAAAAAATGAGGATTTGAAGTAGAAAAAGAGAAGAAAAGTTGATGAAACCTTACCCTCCCCTCAATGTTTCTATTCTTAAAATACACTAAAATAAATGAATTTTTATATTTTAGTGACTCCAGAACATCCATAATGATGACAATGGTATTGATAGATTGAATTTTGTAGATATTTATATTTGGTAAGAGAGTGAGTAGTTGATTTCCTTGGGAAAGGATAGGGTGTATTTATACTTGAGGAGAGTACAATTGTTGAGTTAAAATACTGAATAAAATATTATTTTGATAGAAAACAATATAAATGATATATTATTAATATATTATAACATATTATAATTCAATAAAATGAATTTAGGACATTTAAATCATTCCAAAACCGAATTCATTAGTCTATTAAAAAGGAATGTGGAAAATTGAAAATTATTATTTAAATGGAACACTTAATCATTTTAGAAATCAAAAAAATTTATCTTTGGAATTTATTTTTAATAGTACATAATGAATAATTTATCATATAAAATTTTATTTTGGTCAAGGAAAAAGTTATAGAATTTATTATTTCATTAATACCTCTTGGGGGGATGTAATTAAAATACACTAGTTATATAAAAACTGCATTTTTACTATTCGATTAAAAATGATGTATTTTAAAAAAAACTAAAAAATAATACATAGATAATTTCAATGTCCCATATTCAAAAATTAATTCAATTTTATAAAAAATTAACATAGTTCATTTTAATTAATAATATAATTTTTTTAGAAAAATATTTTGAAAAATATTATTGTTCTTTATTTTTTATTTATTTTGAGGGAATATACTATTAATATTAAAATAATTTATTTAATTTGAAAATTATTTACATGATACTTCACTATTTTATTAGTTAATTTTATATTTCAAGAGTCATTATACTATTCCTAACCATCAGGTTAACATTCTAATTATCATTTTACTCATTCCAAAGGGTCTTGTTACTATTTCAATAGATTAGTTACTATTATAAGGGACAAAATTTTATTCAAATAGTAATAATATATTATATTAATTAGAAATAATTCATTAAAACATTAACCAAAATTCATTTCATGTATCAATAGTTTTCACTATAATGATTCTAGGGGACCATGATGATCCAAATTTTTATATTCATATAATTTTATTTTCTATTTTCTATTTATTAACACAGTCTAATATTATAACTTCTTATGGATATATTTATTCTATAAACACAATGTTATATTTGAATGTAATAATTAATTATATTTAGTATGTGTTTAAACAATATTATATACATAATTGTTAAAATAATTACTTATTTATTAGTAAATTTCAACATATATACATTTAAATATATATGTTTTGGATGATATATTCTACCCCCATTTTGAAATTTCGTCCTTGAAATATTAAATCATATCTTAAGATGATTGTAGAATATGGTGCTAAAATTTCATTGTCTCTTTAGGTTCCCATGTTTCCCTTTATTATTTTTTATTTCACAAATCCACTTTAATTATGTGAGTTGTCTTATCATATAGATCATTATATCTATAGTCTAAGAGATTCAATACATTCTCCTCATAAGATTGGTCATACTCCTATTGTGAAACCTATAAATTTAGTTAATTTTTGGGATCAGGTGTGTACTTCTACATGAGATACACATAAAATACATCATGTACTTGATCTATATTTAGTGGATTTTCTATATTATAGGAAACTAGTCCCATGTGATGAATAATATCAAAGGGTATAATGTACCTAGAGGTAATATTTCCATTCTCTAAGAACTACTTGACTATATTTTGTTATGATATTCTAAGGCAAACATGACCTCTATATTCAAACTCTAATTCTTATTTATTCTATTGAGCATTGTTGTTTTGTCGATAGTGGTTAACATTAATTTGATGATATATGTATTTAACTATATCATACATTTAATGTAAAATCTATGTTTCAATAATATTTCATCCAAAAAAATAATCCTAACATGTTGGGGTTCTACATTAATTCTCATATATAGCTTTATATCGATTCATTTGAATAATTGAGTGGAAGTTGTTTTTATATGAGAACTCAATTAATGATAGATTTTGATCCCATCTTCCATTAAATTACATTTGAAAATCCATCAACGTGTATTTTATTTTTTGTATCATCATTTAATATTGGACATAAATATAGGGTTGTTAGGACATAGTAATATTATATTTAGTATTCAGATAATGTAGAAGACTATTGTATAATTTAGAGGTGAATCATAGATCACAATTAAAAAACATTTAAATTGTTTCCTCAAATGACGTCCCCAATTAAATTACACATATCTTATTATATTGGTCAGAATTTAAATAATATAAAATAGTGATAATGTTTTGAAACATTTCGGATCGATCCACCATAAAACATATCAAATTTCATCAGTTGGATTTCATGGGGAGATTATAGGAAAAGTACAAGGTGACATTCTCCCATTTCAATATTTGTATGGGAAATGGTTTCCACATCCACTTGTAATTTTATCTCTTTCCATTATATTGCTAACACACCAAGATATTTTAGGTGTACTATTTAATCTCAATTTTCTTTCCCAAAAAAAGTATTTTGGAAGAACCTTGTACATATTGGTACTTATATGATGGATGAAGAAAGATAGTCTATGTCTATTATCAAATATCTCTATCATTATCTCATGTGAGAAAATTATAGAAAGTATACATATAAACCAAATGAAAATATTTTTATTGTTTTTTATTTTTTGATACTTCCCATTATGGTTATCACCTTCTTTTGAATCTCAAAATTATCCATGGGTGCCTCCTTGATCATTTCATAGATAGATGGTATGGTAATCATTTGGGATGGGTAAGATGTTTCACCTACTATTATGATTTCATTATGCATCCTTTTTATTGAAATTATGACAACTACTTCCCCTAATTTCATCATTTTTATTATAGGGGGTTATTTTATACTAAGAGAAGCTTCCTTATTCATCATTCCCAAACACTATTCAATAGAGTAGTCACAGTCATTTATCAGCTCTAAACAACAATGTTGGACCACATTGAACTCTTTATATGTGAATATATACTTTAAAATCTTCTGGTTGGTATATATGGCACACTTATATGGCCTTGATCATGGATGCTGTCATAGAGATTCAATTTTTCCCTACTGATAGCACAGTGCCAAATCTAGGGGTCCCTCACATAGAAGCAATGGAACTCAATCTATTGATCTCTCTAAAATATTTATATGTTTGATTATAATTTTTAATTTATTTTTTTATAAAAAATTAACCAATGGAGGAAAGAGTAATGAAATAGTTAACAAATAAGCAAACAAGGGAAAGGTAACATGAAATATAGATCAAAGTTAGGGAAAACATAAGAAGACCTTGATGAATAAAATATCTACTTTTTATCACATTATTAGAAATTATTGGACCATAAAAACTCTCCTCTCCTTTTGTGTGGTTTATTTACTAACTCAAACACTTATCTCTCTACTTGGATAGTGAAAAATCATGTAGATGATGTCTCTTGTACATAACCCCCCAACTATGAAATAACTCAAGATCGAAAAACCCTACATGGAATGTCTTCAATTTAGAGTGATATTCCAGAGAGTATTAGATCACATTAAGAGATTCTAATCAATATAACACCCAAATATTATATATATATATATATATCTTTAAATAAATTTATTATTAGTGATCTCTTTCTTAAATTCAACAAAAATATTTAATGGAACTATAGTAAACTACAGAAATATCAATATTTAAATATTAAATTCATGACTTATATATTAAAATTTGTGGTATAAATAGGAATAAACACATTATGAATAAAAATTATAGTATTTTAAATTTAATTTAAATTTATTTAATAATGTATAATAAATAAGTACTCAATTTTTAGTAATGTCATTTTAAGCATCAAAAATATGTTTTCTTTCAAAATGGTTTATATTAAAAAAAATTTGTAATAATATAATTGACATATTTCAGTTTTTAAAAAAACTATTTTACAAATTTTCTAACATTTATGTAGTAATTAAAAAAAGTTTTCTTAGGGTGAATTTTTGAGATTATTATAAAGTAATTGATTTTTTTGTGAATAGATATAATAGTGATTTGTCAAATACAGACACTATTATAAAATTATCTTTGTGTAATAATGACTTAATAAATTTTTAAACATTTTATTCAAAAAAATTATGATAAAGGTTTCAAATAATGTATTATAAAACATTATTTTCAATTTAAAAAATATATTTACTTTTTTGAATATAAGTGATATTTTATTCAAATTAAAAAGTATATTCAGGTCTATGAATTTAAAGGTATGGTTGGAAGATGAAATTAATTTTTGAATTATTAAAAAATATTACAACCTAAAAAATTTTATAATATAACCAAAAAATCAAGTAAACAATAATATTACTTCATTTAATTGTCAAATTATTTTTACTCTTAAAACGGGTGTATTTTTTTAAAACATTTTTCCATGCGTTTTGTCTTCTTATATGAAAATTAAAATTTTAAAACTATTGAAGTTGAATATGAAAAAATAGATTAAAAATATGGAATCATCATTCCAATGTTTTTTTGATGTCCCATTTTATTTTGGGCCATATAAATAAGTTATCATGTTAAAAAGTTATGTTATCATGATTAAGGTTATAATTGGTTTGAAGTGGTTTAGCTAGGGGATAAGGCTTAATCTGTATCCAAAACATTTGTATATGTGATTGGATGTGTTTCTTATACCATATCACATATTAAATTCTATTTTTGGGTTCCCTTGTTCTGTATAAATTATTTATACATATAGTATCAAATCTTTTAGCTAATTGAAAGTGTTTCTTTTCCCTCACTTATAAAACACCACCTCTGATCATATATTACTATAACTTCATGATCCCTCTATAAATTAAAATTCATAACATAGTACTCTAATAATACCCCCACCCACACCATAGAGATCATTTTTTTTAGAATTCCATCCTTTTATAGTTTAAAGTGTAATCCAAAGGAGGTTTCTCAATGAAGAATTATAACTCTTAACAAATTACATTAAATTTTATTTTATCTTATCCCACATAAAAATATATAGTATCTTTTATAAACTAATATATTTAGTATATTAAATACATTTAAATTTTTTAATGATAATAATAATAATGGATCAACCATTTAATACCACATTTTTATTAAATCATAAATAAAAGTTTCACTCATTCACACATGTGTACTACCACATCCACATAGAGATATGATTCATTTTACACCACAATAATTCATGAATGGTAATTAGGATAGATTTAATGTTTAAATATGATATTTCTATCAGAATTATTATTTTTTATTATAATATATTAATATATTGTTACCTTTATATTCATTGGAAAATGATAATGTCACTCATGCGTATGTGTATTCAACCACCCCCACGCAATAATTTGATTCATTTTTCATCAATGATTTATATGAATAATTACAAAATTGTATATATTTAATAAATACTATACTTATTTTATAACTAAAATTATTAATAAGAATAAACCTTTAATAAGGTGTAAAAACAGAAACAATTGAATCGAAATATGCATGGAAAACAAACTAGTTTTCACCCAAATGTTCATTTTAATGAAGATGTTTTTAATAAACGGATAATAGGAAATTATAAAGTAAGGATACATAGGATGTTATATATAACTATTGTTATTTAATATATTAATTATAAATATATATTCATTATATAGAACATTTGAACATGCGTGAATCAAGATGGAACTTGAGGTATGGGTTATGTTACTCTCTCTTTTAATTTCAGGACTGCCTATGATAAATTTATATTGTGGGAAATTATATGTATATTATCAATTAAACATTATTTATTTTATTATATTATAAATTGTTAGTATTTTTTATGTGTTTTTCTCTTTTTTACATTATTTTTTACTAAAAATGATCATGAAAATGTTTTTAAGAATAACCAAACTTATTTCCTCCTTGGTTGACGAATGATTTTTTATATAAGAATAATCATAAAAATTGTTCTATGAATGTTTTTACCAATACATTAAATGTTCTGGAATGGACGTTTTCACTAACTATTAATTTACTTAAAAATACTTAGAAAGAAATTTTATAAAAAAAATCAAACAAGTCATTTTTTACTTTCAAAATGGTCTTAAATGAATGTTTTGTTTTAGTTTATTTGAAATTAACTGATTTTTCCAATGTCATGATTATTTTATAAATGTAAGTTTTTATTAAATATTTTAAGGGTTATATTCAAATAAAAAAATTCCATGATGTCTAAGAATTTTTTTTATTTTAAATAATAGATTTCAAAATAGAAAGGGTATTTTCCTCCAAAATTATTACAATTAACTTTTAAATTAATATTTCATATTTGATGAGATACGTTGATGTTACTTGTGGTTTAATGGTGATATACTCCAACAGTACCATCCTTATTCCTTACCTAGATGGTTATGGTTATAATTTTGAGATTTTTATTAATCCTACTTATTTTTCATCTATTTTTTATAATGAAATGATTAAATGATTTTGAAAATTGCTCTGTAACCACAATATGTGATATAATAATTTGATGATTGATTTATATTCTTGAGGAAAACATATAAATTTATTATGATTATTTGATTGGTGGGATTATAATCATATAGTCCTCTAATTAATTGGGTAATGATTAATATCTCATTAGATGTAAGGAATTAAATGGGGAGTAAACCAAATTCACTATGGGACTCTAACAAATAAGATAGTCTTGGGAGTGAATTTTGAATAATGAAATAATGGAGTTGGGAATGAACCAAATACACTATGATATTCATATAAATGACACCTAAGTACAAAAATTGTTTTTTTTCTTATGTGTCTACCAAAAAATTATTTCCCTTACTTACAATTTGTTCTGGGGGATTATGATTCATTATTGATGATTTATTACTCTTACGATTAATGTATTTTGGAATATTAATGTTTTCTTCCATGATGAATGTTTCTAATCTATGATAGATTGGGTATGAAATTTTCAAGTTATGATAATAATATCAAACCCTTATTTTTATCTCATTCATGCATATAGTCCTTGATGTATATATACCAGGTTTAATCTTACTTACAATCTTATCTCACACTTTCATATATTTTCTTCACCCATGACATGAAAAATATTTTTTATGTTATGTATGACTAATAAATGTAATATATGAGAATATATTTGTGGGAGATGTTAATGATAATTCCTGAAATAATATTATTGTTTATTTTTTCTCTAAAAACACAAAATCAATTATAGTCCTCAGGTATGATTAATTTAGAAATGTGTTGAATATTTATAAAAATTGATGAAATATTATTTTATGAAATTCCCAAGTCACCTATATTGCTATTATAGTAGGATTTAGTTCACATTCGAAGATTATGATTTGAGAAAATTTTTTGAAAACCTTGAGGGTAAGTTTACCTATAAGATAAAATCATAAGTATTCGGTAATTTAGAGATTTTTTTACTTTATGAGAATGTCACGACCCGTCCTCGGGGCCCATGTCGTGACTACCCCAAGCCCACCTTCCATAGGATAGGGGATGGAGACTAGCACTAAAGGTGTAAATCCTAATAAAGATGGAAGAAATTGTCTTTATATAGTAAAGAAACTCAAAAGAGTACGCAACAGAAGTAAGCACAAAGTAAAACTGTATATAGATGTAAGTGCTGAAAAGAAACGGGCTGGAAATACAAACCCAACATTAAGTACAGTACAACTGAAAATATAGTACAATAGTAGTAAAGTAAAGAAGCAAACACTGAGTCATCCTCTAGAATTTATACTTGAAGGGTGGGTACATAAGGTCTCCTCGGTACCTAGGGTCCGTCCGTTCTCTCTGTGTACATCCCTCCAAGTGGTCCACCTTTGGGTACTGTCTAGCTCTACAATTTTCTACCACAATCAGCACTGTCCGTCGTCAGAATCCAACACAACGTAGTGCGGGCATTGCCCGTGCAGGAGTGAGTATAACGATACTTAGTAGGGACCCCGAGACCCCCAAAGGTCTCCTAGAATCCATGAAGGATAGACCACAAAGAAAAGATACAATCAAGATGTATTATCCAACCCTACATAGGTTATGCCCAAACATATACCTAAGTTATCAACCACAGTTCGGCTCCAACTCTCGAGCCCAAGCACAACCCAGTCCAAATAGGAAGTACAGTCAATCACATCAATGATAATGATTGAAATACAAGACTCATATCACAAAAGTATACATCTTTCGTATAGATATATATATGATAATTTGTAGTTACTGATTCATCTAAGCTGTCGAACCCACGTCGGATCCAAGTACAGTAGCTGTCACTATCAAACCCACATAGGATCCATGTACATTAGTCATCACTGGTGAACCCATGTAGGATCCAAGAATAGGAGTCGTCGCTGCCAAACCCATGTAGGATCCTAGTAAAACAGTCATCACTGCCGAACCCACGTAGGATCCATGTACAGTAATCGTCGCTGTCGAACTCACATAGGATCCAAGTACAGTAGTCGTTGTAGTCACAACCAGCTCTAGGTCTCTGAAATCTGCTCGCTCGTCACCGTGAGGGTCCGCTCCACAAGCCTCAAGCCGATACTCTAAGTGTCACGAAGTCTCACGTATAAGTATCACAAAGGACCGCCTCATCATAGGGGTCTCAACGCAACAGACGACACGTCAATCGGACGCCCGGTCTGTGAGTTATTGGCTTTTCCATTCCAGGGGCCCGGTTGGTTTTTAAGCTAATACCAACCCCACCATACTCCAATGTCATCCGAATCCCATGTGGAGTATGTCAAAAAAACTATCTCATCAAAAGGAAACCATCGTAGTTGACGACACGTCAATCGGATGTCTGGTCCTTAAGTTATAAGTATTTCCCATCTGAGGGCCCAGTTGGTTTCGGTTTCGAACCAACCCGACTGTTTTTCCAAAGTCGTCCAAAACTCACATAGGGTATCCCAAACGGGATGCATCGTCACAAGGGTCCCAGTTCCGCAGACGGTGCGTCAATCAGACGCACAGTCGTGAAGTTATTCACATTTAAGTGAAACGGGCCCAACCTGTCAAGCCCGATGGGCTGGCGGGGTGGCCCTTCCAGGCTTGGTGGGTCTGACCCGGCTACGGGGTCGGCCGGGCCCAAAAATGTGCGGCCCAGTCCAGTGGGGCTCAACCCGACCCATGGCAGGCGGCCCGACCCGTGCAAGGGTGCGGTCCGGCCCGCGGCTGTCTGCAGCTCAGCCAGCGACCGAGCCTGTGCGGGGGCGCACGGCCCCCCGACTTCTCGAACCAGAGGCGTCACCCTCCTGTCCGGCAGGCCGAAGCCAGCTGGGCTTCCCGGCATGAGCGGCCCGCGGCTACAGGCCGCGATCTCTCTGCAGTGACCCCGTTTTGTGTCGCGGCTTCTTCTGCCCGGTCGGCCAACGAGACGGCCTGTTCTTCTGCCGGAGCGGCCCACCCTGTGCATGCCGCGATTCTCCGTAGCACGACACCGTGGTTCCTCCAACCCAGCTAACTTCGGCCGGCTGGTTCTTCTTTGGCTGAGCAGCCCGCGGTTGCGGGTTTTGGTTCTTCCGCATGCAGTCGACGCGCAGTCATCACCTTCGATCATCGCCGCCTCCATTGTGAATTAAAAATCAAGAAACAACGGAGGGTCGTCGGGCCGTGTTCGTTCGACCCCCCCCCCCCCCCCCCCCCCGCGTTAGGTGGCAACAATTGGCCATAGACATTCACATTCAACAACAACAAGAGTATAATTTTATCAAACTAAAATCATACAATTTCCCCTACCTCGGTTTGAAGAGCGGAGCACGTCAACGAGTCGTGGAAGACAAGTGTCGTAGAGGTCGGGCGTCGTGGAATACAGACATTGATTCCGTTGACGTCGGGGTGCATTTGAAGGAAAGTTTCTATGGAGAAATCCTTTGTGTTCTTCATCGGAGTTGTTCTTCATTGAATAACGGCATTCTCTCTAATTCTCCAGAGCCTTCCCAAGGTCCTCTCAACACAACTAGGGCCAACAAAATAATAGCTAAGGATATTATTTTATTCACACAGTCAATTAAAAAATCAAACTCTTTAATTAATTAATCGAAGAGTTCATTTAATTAATTGAAATGTGTTCTCAAAATTTAATATGGAGGGAGGGAGGTGAAGAGATCAAAATAAAATGGGGAGTTGTCATAATAAATATAATTGGAGTTAAATGGGGTGGTTTCAAGGGAGTTGAGGGGAGGTGATAACTTATGGGATCATGTGGGCCCCACCACCCTTAGTTACATTCTCCAATTGGAAGTTAGGTGGGGTGTGGGACCCACCTACAACTTCATTTTTGAGGAAATAAATTCCACTTAAATTGAAATTGTAACACAACAATTTTATTTAATTCTTAACAAACCCCCAAATTTTAACTAAGACAAAACACAACTGCATTAAAGGTCCACTCAAGGGAATACCGGCACGACAAGTTCATCGGTGCCCTCAGATTTCAATTCCAAGATCCAGTTCAAAATATAGGAAAACCCACACGTGCATTTACTGAACGTACCCGAAAAAAACTTCAAAAATTGATTCCGAGCACACTGGACCTCGGAATCAGGCGTCGTCAGAAACTGCATACTCATAAAATTCCAAAGAATTAAGAAAAAATTTTCCTTGAAATTTCTAGGTCTTTACTGAGAAAATATATCCCTATATGGATACTATAAGGTGGAGGTGGTTTTGGCACATATGCACCAACAGGTAACAACTATGAGTGGGGTTAACTCAGTCATCACCACTTCATTATGAGTTATACAAATTTTATATTGTTGTATAGACACTGAGACATATTATTAGGTTAATTCACATTTTTGTTGTAACTCACTAGGATTATAAAATTTCCCAATTTCCACTAGCATACAAGATATAAAACACTAAGATTAAAGTAAACCCAAAATATTATTATTTAATATGAACATTATAACCTACCCATTCAATTGGGGGGAATGAAAAATATTAACCAAATTATTAAACATATATAAATGTACTAATTAATAATAATTTACTAAATAATTATTAGGAAATAATCAATCATGTTTTAGGATTATCACTTTACTCTTCCGGAATATGTTTTCTACAGAAAAGTTTTTGACTGTTATATTTGATAAAATGTTATATTAACTTTTGTGAAATTTTATAAATTTTATTTGACTAAAAAGTTTACATTTTTTAAATGATCATATAAAAAATTTTCTAAAAGTGAAATTTTGGGATATTTCATAGAAGTACATTTTTCTATAGAATAGTGAAAATTATAGATTTTCATTGAACACATTATTCCTTTCCATAGTTTAAAATGTTTCATTTTTTAAAAACTGATTTAAAATAAAAATTAGTTCTCGTATATGATTACTAATAAAATTTATTTCATTTTAATCATTTTTATGGTATAATTTGGTACATTAAGATTTTTTATACTTAAAGGCATATTTCAAAGCAAATTAAACATCCATATATTTTAATTTTTAATCTTAAATTAATTCCATCAACTTATATAATTTTAACCATAAATAATTGATTCCATATTTGGAATTAGTAGGTCTAAATTTGTTAAATAGTTTTATTTTATTTATTGTCATTATGAATAGAAATCATAGTGAATAATTATCATTATGGTATGTGTCAATTGGGTAATTAAGGTTAAAAATAATATTAAAATAACTAAAACATTTACACCATAGTTTCATTTATCCTATATTATGAAATTATTTCTTCCATGAACAACCATGTTTTAAAAATATGTAAAATAGGTGCAATTATTCTTTTAGTTTAACCTTTAAATTATTTTATCTAAATAAAATTTAAATATTTAATTCTTTTTGTTTCATTATATATAATATTTTAATGTTGGGATAAAAAGGGGCTCTTTTCGGTTATAAAGGTTTTATATCAAATAAATATTATTCTTTTTTCATTTTAATTTTTTCTAATTTTTAGTGAACAAATAATTACCTTAAACTCTTGTTCAATAATAACACAAAATTTTTAAAATTAATTTAAAAATAAATTAAATAATTTTTAAAATTTTAAATATAATATAATTTTAATTAAACGCTATGTATCATTAGTTTTTTATAAAAAATAATATATTACATACGTGTTAACTAAATTTATTTTAATTCATTTATTATGTTTTTTTTCAATGTTAAATTAATTGAAGAATTTCTAAAATGAGAATAATGTTATTTTAAAATAACTTATATTATTTTAAATGAATTAAAATTACTAAAAATTCTAACTTATTCTAATATATTTTTATATGTTTAAACATATCCAATATTGTAATTTTATGGATTTTTTTATTTTTAATGTAACTATATTTACCCCTAAATTGTAAAAACATTTTTATCACACTAATTGTCAAAATGGGTTAATGCAGGTTAAAAGAAAGAGATATGGGGAAAAACTAATCTAAAACTGTAAAAATAATATTTTATGATATTATTTCAACCCTTAATCATCCTATATTTGAATTATTTTAGTTTTTATCCTTTTCACTTTGACAATTAATTTATATTATTTTAACATCTTAGTTAATTTGAAGAGAGACCTTCCCCTCAAATATAAATGGGAACCTCCACTCCACTTTTATTCACACTTCAAATTTATATTTCCATGAAAAATATCAACCCAACTACCTTAAAAAAATTCCCACTTTTTAATGTTATTATTTTAGTCCAAAAAAAAATCTTAGTGGTTTTAATATGTAAATAAAATGAAGCCTTATAAAGAAGTGGTATTGAATTTAACTGAATATTTTAGTATTATTTCTTATAATACCTCCTTAAAATATTCTTAAGAAATGATAAAATAATAAAAATAGTATAATTAATATATTGAGATTTTATTACGATAATAAAATAACCATTATCCATCTTCCTTTCCATTAAATGGGGAATGAAATTGTCATTTATGTATATGGTGGATTACCACCTCGCGAAAAGAAGTAATACATTTTCCATAAACATCTCTCATGGATTGTTATAATGATGAATTTAATTTTTATATATGATATTAATGACACAATTATAATTCTTAATAAATAATATTTCATCTTTTTTCATACCTTTCCATCCATTGAAAAAAGATAACATTGTTTAACTGTAAGTGTAGATTTCCTCCTCTATAAAGAGATGTGATTCATATTTCAATACTGTGTCACAATTATTGAATATATAGTGATATATTAAGATGTAATATGATATTTATTAAATAATTATACATAAAATAAAGATGAAATTAACACTCTCCTTCTTGACATCATGCCCATTTGAATAATGTAATCAATACTCATACATATGTATGACCTACTGTCCCCATGACTGTAACATAGTTCATTTTCCATAAATATATTTTTGGTTATTTTTAAAATAAAAATGTATATATAAAAAACATAATACTAAAATTATTATTATTCTATAGATGATTTAATAATTACTACATTTACCATTGTCAACCAACATATTTCACTTTGATATATGAGCTGAATATCATCAAAACATCTAACACGAGCCTAATTGATTATGTAATTTTACATTACATGTCAAAAAAATAAAATTAAATTAATAAAAAACATGAAAAATGTTCTCAAAAAATTAAATAATTAACATATTTTTGTTATTCAGGAAGATATAGAATATACATGATGAGGGAGAGTCATGGTAAGGTAAAATTTAATATAATGGTTTTTTTAAATGTTTTAATGGTATATTTTTGTAAATGTTTTACTTCTGTGTTAATATTATTAAAATTATATAAACGATGTATTTATATTTACATAATTTAATTATAAATAAAAAAATATAAAAGTTTTTAATATATTCAATGGGTTTTCTAAATGAATCCTTTTACAAATTTTATATGAATTATTTTGAGAAAAATGTAGAAGGAATATTTTATATTAACGTATGTGTGCTAAATGGTTTCTTCTAACTCCATAACAGTTATTTTATGTTTGGATCCATTTTTAATATTGCGTTTTTTCCTTAAAGAAAACCCCTCCATCCCTATATTTTGGGAATTTTCCAAAACCTGTTTTAAATAAAACATATATTTTGAACTATTGAAAAAAAATTAATAAGGGTGAAAAGAATATTTTTTAAGACTAGAAGCCTTAAATTGTTATGATTATTCTATCCATCATGGGAATTATTTATAAGGATGTGTGGTTCTATTATAAAACATGTATTGGAGGTTCTATTATAAACAACGTATGAGTGGTTCTGTTGTAAACCAAGGATTGGTTGGTCTATTATTTCACTCCAATGCATTGGGGAATGATTATGTTTCTTGGATAATAATTGTGGAATTTTATATTAATGGTATTTGTATTTTTAATCATCATATGGAAAATTATTTCCTACAATATATATATTATCTATTTATGATTTCTTCGGTTTTTATAGAAATCTTAATATTTCACAAGGTAACCTAAAGAGATTATGTTTAAAGGAATGTATTTTATACTTCTTAATGTTGAAATTTATAACATTATAAAAAGTTTTCTTGATTTTCCATTATTGGAAACAAATATTTATGAGTTTTCTTTTTTCCATTAAGATATATTATTAATTTTTTATAAAAAAAATTGTTAGAGATATTGATTTCTTGGGTAAGGAATTTTTTATTTTCTGCCTAAATTTTATTTCTAAAAATAGAAAAAATTCAATTGTATTCGTGTACAAAAAATACTTTTTATTTTTTATTTCTCCACTTAATATAATTTCTCTTCACATTCCACAATTTAAAATGTTTTTTACAAGTTCTTATGGATGTTTAGGGATAAGGATGAGTTCAAGGTGTACATTGTGATTATATGTCATGATAGGAAAAACATTTGTAATTTAAATGTATTATTTTCTAGGAAAATAGATTCTAAGTGGAATTTTACACCTTGGGATCTAATATTTACTTAGGAAATAATTATGGTTAAATTCCATGAAACTCCAAACTATAAGGATCCTCAAATATAAGCGACTAAATTTTTGACATAAAACTAAATATTATATTGTATTTATGGGTGGTTCCTTATAGTTGGTATTAAGGGAAAGGTTTAGATGAATTTAAAAATTGGGATGATTTCATTTAAGATTAACATAAGAGTTATGGATACTATTATGGGTTTATATTATTCAGGATGATTATAAGATCAACGGATTGGACACCCATTTTTTCAGTTTTATATGATAGGATATAGAGGTGATTAATTTTATTTTTGAAGACATTTTATTGGGTTGAGGAAAATGTAACCATTAGGGATAACATGAAGAATTATTTCAGAAAAAAATATATTACATTTTTATTATTTTTCTCATATTTTCATGAATTTGATTGAATCATATTAAAATTGGTTTAGTAAAAGGATAACACGTTGGATAAAAAATTCCTATCACATTAGGAAGGGATGTCGGGTTTAAACCCCCAACTAAATGTAAATAATTTTGCAGCTCCTACCATAATCCTATATCAAGTCTTGGTTAGTATAAATTATTTTAATTATTTTAGAGATAAATATGAAGTCCATTTTTAGAAAATTTATGGTATCTTTGAAAAAGCCATGGGATTGAAAAGTGATTTGGTGATTAAGTGGATAATATTATTTCAAAATAATTTTAGTATAATTTTAGGAACCTAATATGATTATAGTAAATGGAAATATGTTTGGATAATATTGAATTTTTTTCGATGAATAAAATATAAATTATCTTTTTTGAGAATATATGATTAAAGTGTGGAATTATGGTGATTTAGGTTATTTATGGAAATGATTAGAATTTATTGGTTATTGTTTTGTTCGGTAATATACATTTTTTGGTTATATAAATTTATGAGTGACTAATATCGATTTTAGATGAATGTTTAAGTAATCGTGGAAGAGTATGTGATCAAATCATTATAATTTTTCAGATTCACGATTGGTCAAGAATATTTTGTATAATTTTTAGGATGTTTAGTTATAAAATGATCGAAGTAGAATATTGGGTGATATTATAGAGGATTTGGATTTGGATTTCTTTTCTTAATTTTATGGTTTATTAAATTCTGGAATAATCTAATCTTGTTATAACTTATTTTGTTTCGATTGATGACTCAAGTCATGAGGAGTAAATTTTTATAATTTTATGGATTATGTGATATTTTTTTAAAAAAAAATAGTGCTTTATTCATGAAAATGTATCTTTAGTACTCATCATCTAGAGAGATAGATGAGATTATGGTGTAAATTGATTATATGATGAAAATGTACTTTTCATGCGAGTACTTTTTTCTTTTGTTATTATTTTTAAATGTGAATTAATTCTTTGAATATAGGAAAAATACCATGAAATAAAAATTTTATCCTATTACCTTCATTTTTGAAGAATCAATGTCATTCTTTTCGCAAATCAATGGTTTATTGTTTTGTGGTCAATGACATTATCATTATCATTCTATTTCTTCTGAGTAATGTTCTCTATAACCATCCATAATTATTAAGAAATTATATTTTTACTTCATATCAATATGTTCACATCCTAATAAATTTATCCTATTTGGAAACTTAGTAATGTGTCATTCCATATGACCTTCATACATTATTTTCCCTTTTTTCAAAAGGATGTATTATTAATCCTTTTTAAGATGTGATATTTAATCTAGGTATTTTCAAATGTAAAATCGTTGATTACTGAGACCAATTTGAAATTTCTAGGATAAAATTTAATATAGTGGTGGATAATGTAACACCTTAATATTTTAAAATTACATTATGATAGATAGCATATAGGACACACACTACCAATCTTAAACAAACCAAAAAATATTATTACTTAAAAAGGATCATTATAACCTAGTAATTGAATTAGTGGGTATGAATATGATTAAAATATTATGAAATATATATAAAAATATTAATCAATACAATTTTTTATTCATTCATAGGAATAAGAACTTAACTTTTAGCAAAGTCATTTTATTTTTCAAAAATGTTTTTTATTCCTTTTAATAGAAAATATTTTTACTAAAATCTAGAATATTTTAAAAAGTCATTTTCTAAAAATGGAATTGTTTTTTAAATAATCTTGTTAAAATTATAATAGATTGGAATTTTGTGATTTTAATGAAATGACTGATTTTTAAGTGAATAGTGAAAAATAATAATTTTTATTGTAAACTGTATCTTCATTTCTATCATTTAAAAATATTCATTGGTATAATTTTTTGTGGTGTTTTTTTAAAAAATATTTTTATACTTAAAATTTTATTTTTTTTGAGAAATTATTTTTCATTGTGTTTTAAATTTTAGAAATAAATTAATTTCTACAAATTTTTAAATATTAATTTTAAAAAATTTATTTCAATATTTTGAATTATTGTGCTAAATTTTTTTAAATAGATCCATATTGATTTTTTCATTATGTATTGTATCCTTAGTGAATAATTATCACAATGGTAATGGTAAATCTGGTCAGTGAGGATAAATTTTATATTATAAGGACAAAAAAATGAACATAAAATTTTTATTATCCTATTGGATGAGTGTTTTTCTTAAATTTACATCCAATTTTCAAATATAAGGAAACATGGTTTCATATTTCGTTTATTTTTACCATTAAATTTTTTATGTAAAGAAAAGTGAAAATTGCCCTTATAATTTTTTTATTATATCTAAATATTTTTCAAGGGGATACATGAAGATATGTTCAATTATAAAAGTTTTAATTGAAATAAAAATTATTTTTTATCATTATAATTTAATTCAAAATTTTATTTATGAAATAATTACATTAAATGATTTTTCATTTCCAACATAACATTTATTCTACTAATGAAAACATAAAATAAATGATTTTAAAGATGTTAAAAGTAATATAATTTGAATTAATTATTATATCTAAATAATATTTTATATAAAAATAATATATTATAGAGGTGATACAATATTATATTATAAGTCCTTTTTTTGGGTTGTCATCAAAGTCAAATTAAATATATAGTTCCAAAAAATACTTTAATGTTATTTTGTGATGAATAATATTCTTCCAAATTATTTAAAATATTAAAAAATAATATATTTGACCCTATTAATAGTATATAATTATAAATTAAAGATATAGTACATTAATGGGTCTATTTACTTTTTCTAGTAACTATATTGATAACTAAATGGTAAAAAATTGGTATCACAGTTATTTTCAAAAAGGGTTAACACAACTTAAAAGAAAGAGATTAGGGTAAAACCCTTATATAAACTTGTAAAAATTTTATCAAATAATATAATTTAGGATAATAATAATAAAATAACTTTAATTATATTAGTTTATTTCTTATTTTATTTGAAAATTAATTTACATTAATTTAATATTTTTAATAATTCTATAATTTTCCCTCCCCTCACATAAAAAAGGAAGATCCTCTCCTCTTTTCTCCATACATAAAAATCCTTTTATATTATACAATTAATGGTAAAATATCTTTTTAAAATCAATTATAATATTTTATTGTTTTTTTGTGTCATAATTCAAACCACAGACGGTTTATGGTGTAATAATTTGAGGTTTTTTTAAGGAATTCGTAGAGTCATTAACTGAATGTTATAGATTTATTTCTTCTCATACTTCCTTAAAATATTAATAAAACATGATGAAATAATAAAAATAAAATATTTAAAATTCCTATATTCCATTATGTTAATGTTATATCATATTTCTATCTCATTTTCTACAAAATTAAGAATAAATATGTCATTCGTTTGTATATAAGACTACCAAATCAAGAACTGACGTATTTTTTTCCATAAACGCCTGTCATGGATGATTATAATGATATATTTAAGGATTATATTTGATATTAGAGGCATTATTAATATTATTAAAATATTATATATCTTATTTTTCTTTAACATTTCATCTATTGAAAAATGGTGATGTCCTCCATGCGTATGTATTGATTACCACCTACACGAAGTTTTGTGATTTTTTTTTCATCTCTAAATCACATGAGTGGTATATATAAGTATATTTCAATTAGTAATATTTTAATTATTAAATAATTATTATTGTGTCAATATAAAATAAAATATAATTTATTTCCATTATGATCATTGGGTAAATGGAAGTGTTACCCATCTGTATGTGCAGATTACAGTCTCCATGATGGTAACAAAGTTCATTTTTCATAACCATATTTATATATGTTTTTAAAAGTAAAATTTTTCTATAAAAATTATAATTATTTCATGGTTATTATTCTATAGATTATGGAATAATTACCTCATCTACCAAAGTCAACCTACCGATGTCATTTTGACCAATTATATGAGTATTATCAATATATCTGACCTAAACATAAATGATTAGATAATTTTTTATAATATGGTAAAAAAAATTAAAGGAATAATAATCATGAAATAGAATCTTCAGAAAGTAAAGAATAAGTATATTTTTTTTATTCATGAAAATAAAAATCATATTTGGCAAGTTTGACTCAAGGTAAGGGACACATTCACTTAATGATCATTTTATATGTTTTTAATTTTTATTTTTTAAAATATTTATTTCTATATACATATTCCAAAAATTATTTTATTATTATAAGTATATTTATATAAATGAATCATAATTGAAATTTTATGTCCCATTTTTAATTTTCTTCAATGTTCTTTAAAGAGAATATTTTTATGTATTTTATATGGAATGTTTTGATAAAAATGGAAATTGAATGTTTTATTTTAATATATACGATATCAATAGTTTTTACCACTATTATATCCATTATATTATGATTATATTCCTTTAAAATAATTCATTATTAATCAAAAAAATCGTCTTCCCTTTATTATTGGTGTTTTTATAAAATGGTTTTAAATAGAACATATATTTTGATATCTAATTTTTTTTTCTAATGGGTGAAAAGAATATTTTTATATAAATGAATGATTTTATTTTTATGGTTAATTTATAGTTCATGGGATGTTTTTATAAGGATGGTTGGTTCCATTATAAACCAATGATGGTTAGTTTTATTATAAACCATGAATGGGTGGATCCATTATAATGAAACAATGTGTGTCTCCATTACAAACTAGGATTAGGTGAATAAATTAGAAACAAAGGATTGGAGGGTCTATTATATCCCTATAATGAATTATGTAATGATTATGTTCTCTAGATAGTTATGATGCATGTTGACCATATTGGTTATTCCATTTATAATAGTGAAATTTAAAATGATTTTCCAAGTTACTTACATTACTTATTTTTGAATTCTAGAGATTTTATAGAAATATATGATTTCAATAGGTAATCAAAAGAGATTACATTTAATGGAAAGTATTTGATACATCTTAAGGGTGAAATGAATAAATTTTGGATAATAATTTCAAGAGTTCTTTATGATTGAAAAAAAAATATAAATGAGTTTTATTTTTTCTCTATGAGTTATTAATAAATGTTTTTTGAGAATCTACAGGAATAGAAGTTGGTTTATTTGGTAAGAAAATGTTTATTTTGAGACAAAATTTTTTTTTGGTAAAAGAAATATTTTAGGGGTATTCATGAAAGAATAGGTCTCTTTCATTATTTTTATGTCCCTTAATGAGATTTATGTGCTCAGCTAATGATTTAAATAAATCATATTGTTTTAATTTTGAATAGGTACAATGTTGAGGTCATGATGAAAATTCTGAATATGTTTCATGAAAAGAAAACATTTTATATTTTAAAATTTTTATTTTATAAAAAATGTATACTGAGTGTAATATTTCTATTTTTTATTTAATATTTATTTATATAATAATCATTGCTTAATTTTCAAAAAATATAGACCTTAATGATCCTCAAGAGTAAGTGATTAAATTTTTAACCTAAAAACCATTATTAAGTAATGTTTAAGGTCGTGACTTTATATAGTTTATGAATAACTATGTGTGATTTGAACAGATTATGATCATGAATATCCAAGGTTAAGCTTATGATATAATATATTGGAATGAAATTTCCATGATTTAAACATCCTTTTAATTTATTTTCATGATTACATGATTACTAATGATGATTATTATTTCTCACACTATTATTTTTTAATATTATTTAATGGTTGGACCCATAAGGAATTGTGTTAACATAGAATGTCAGGGGAAATTTCATAACTATTCTCATGATAGACCAAATGAAATGGGAGATGGGGTGAATTTTTATTGATATACTAACACTACAGTCTCATGCTTTGAATGGTAACATGAATCTTATTGATCATCTAGATAACCAAAAGAAAGAACAACTATCTATTGAGTCTTATATGATTAAATGTTCACCTTCCATTAGTGGTTCCTCTAATATATTGATTACTATGAAATATATCAGTAACATTGAAATTATATTTTTCATTCTATAGAATTCATAATACCCTATAACGATATGTTTTGAAGGTGATGAAGTTAAATAATGAACTCATATTACGAATATGATAAATAAAGTGGAAATTGTTTCCATGACATGTGAAAATATTAATAATGTATTTTTTAATAATTATTTTTTATGAACTCTTCACCTGAAAATGGAAATTTAATTTCATTAAATTAAAAAGAAGGATGAGAACTCTATTAGTCCCTATGAAAAAAATCACCATATTTTCAAGGTATTCTTCCAACATAACAGGAGTACTGAAAAAAAAAGTTCAATGATTCTTTTTTTGTATTGGAAAAAAACCTTAAAATGAATTGTATATAAGAGAAATTGATAAATATGAATAAATTTATCAATTTTCATTCATGATAGAAATGAAAATTGGGGACTCTCATTGTTCTCATGGTTTTGGGATGAAAAAAGAATGATATAATATCATAGAAATTATAATGATAAACCCTGTGGAGGAATGATAATTAATATTCCTTCATGAAATATTTGTAGAAGTAAGAACATATAAATTTATCCTATGTGGTATGGTAAGTGATATAATTATAGAAATAAGGTATTCAAGAGAAATAATGTTTAATTGATGCCAAGAGGCCAATCAATTAAAGGAATGATGAAAAATATCAACCGAGTCTTCCACCCATACTTAAATTCTACATTCTAAGGATTATTGAAATTATTCCAATAGGGTAATGAATACAATGGTTATTTATGAAAATGGTTTTAGAAACCTCTTAAGAAAAACATAAAAAGAAATATCATGTGACTACAACTATAAAATTGGTTCATAATAATATAGTTGCGAAAGGTACACCTTCCATTCACTCTAGAGTTTCAAATATGTTATTTAATTTTATTTCTACTAAATCCTTTATATATGATGAATATATAATTTTTATCACATCACCAACTCAATGACTAGATGATAATTCATCAATAAAACTCTTAATGGTATGAGGATCACAAATTAAGATTATAAATCATCTCTAGTAGTAGTTTTTTTAAATGTATATCATGTAAATATTGTGAATCACACAATAGTTTAATTTGATGTGATTTTAGTAATAGATTGGATCTCTTAATATAGATATCATATAAATTTTTGAGAAATGGAAGTCACATTTGATATTAAGAATCATATTATGAACTTCATTTAGTAATAGGATGAATTAGTACAATTAATGGAAGATAATTACATTGTATGTGTCTTGTAACACATTCATGGGGGTGATTTACCTCCAATGTTTTGGGATAAACTTAGTAATGATTATATTTTTTTTGTTTCATATTATGGAAAAATATTTCTTAAATTTATTCAAAGTTATCAACTGATTCAGGAAGATGAGTTTTTAATAGAAATCAGGCCTTCTGTTATGCCTATTTCAAATAATCCCTATAGAATGGACCGAATTGAGTTGGAGGAATTGAGTATGAAACTCAAAGTAAATACTTTTATGAGATCTATACTCCCTATTTCAACATCATGTAGTTCACCAATATTTTAATAAGAAAGATGGTTAAATTTATATTTTCATTTATTATAATGAACTTAAAATGATAAGTATCAAGATAAAGTGTCATTTACCCCATATTTAAGACTTGATTGATCAACTTCATGAAGGTCAATAATTTTCAAAGATTTACAATATTAATTAATATCATTAATTATGATTTAAAATTTAGGATATATATAATATATCCTTCTATAATATGTATGATCATCATGAATTTATTATGATTCCCTTTGTACTTACCAATTCCCCTACTATCTTCATGGATCCAATGAATGGAGTCATTAAAAATTACAATGACTAGTTTTTTTGCAGTCTTTATAGATGATATAGTTGTATATTGAAAGATAAATGATGATAATGATGAATATTTTATTATTTTACTAATGACCCTAAGGAGAAGAAATATTCTAAATTTAACAATTTTGAATTTTGTATCTAAATTGTCAAATTTTTATGTCAAATAATTTCAATTGAGGGTATGTTGGTCTATCATTCAAAAACATAAGTTTTTAAAAAATAGCCCAGACCAACCACATTAATCAATATCATTAGTTTTAATAGGATTTTGGAATACTACCAATATGTTTTTATGGATTTATCTTGTCTAGGAAATCCAATAAAATTATTGAGTCAGAATGGATCCAAATTATTTTGGATATATTAATGTGATGGAAATTACAGGGATCTGAAAAGAAGGGTTGTTAAAAAATATATACTTATAGTAGCATACAATGAATATGGTTTTTTAATATATAGTGACCCATTAATCTAGTGATTGTAATTTTTACTTATTCATAACGATATGGTTATAGCTTATTCTTCACACCAATTAAAAATTTATGTGGAAAATTACATAACTCGTGATTTGAAGTTGGTATAAGTAATTTTTGAATTAAAATTTTCGATGCATTATCATTATGGTGAAATATGTGATATATATACACTGATCATAAAAAAATAAGTATATATTCAACATGAATATTTTTAATATACTCCATATATGAAGGTTGGAATCAATTAATGATAATGATTGTCCAATTAATTACCACCCTAAGAAGGTGAACAAGATGGATGGTGATATGAGTTGGAAAGACAAAGCTTGTTTATCAATGATGAGGATTTAAATAGATCATATAACTAATTATTTGTAGAAAATGTATTTTTAAATGATGATAAAAGGGGAAATATCATATCTTTTTCATATGATTTCATAACCATCTATCCATTTGGGGATTAGTGAGGTATAAAAGGTGGATGTGGAACTATATTAGAATGTGAGAAATGCTCCTGAGCTCAACCATGATTGCAATGGAATGATATTTTTTGATAACTTAGTATTTGTTCCCTAAATTCTAGAAATGAATAATGAACCATTGGAGGATTTCCATAGTTCATTATTCTCTATTCATCCATGAAGTATGTATATGTATAGTGACTAGAAAGAGTATTGATAGTGTGATAAAAAAAGATATATTCATGATTATGTATCTAGGTACCTTTTATGTCATAATGTTATGGATGAGAGACCAAAGTTTTATGGGATGTTACAACTATTTCCCATAATATAATGGAAATATGGAAACATAAATAGATTAAATCATTGGAATCCCCACAACTTTTGCTAGGAATAATGCTATTTTTTTGTATTCAATCACCACAAATTTGTCACACTTCATTTCCATCAGGTAATATTTATTTCTTGGTTAGAATATAATGACATAAAATAATTGGTATGACTTCATGGAGTACCACTCTCCATTGTATCTAAGCGGGATCAATGTTTTACCTTGACTTTTTAGAGAAGTATTTATTAGTCTATAGATAAGGAGTTCAGATTCATTTTTTCATATCATCCTTTGATAGATTGTAAGACTATGAGGACTATTAAATACATAGAAGATATTTTAGAACATATTCTATGTATTTTAATGGTGTTTTGTAACAGATCTATTCTAAGGTCTAATTTTACTATAATATTTACTTCCACTTAATCATTCAGATTAAACCTTACAGATCCCACTTTGAATTAAAGTGGGAACCTCCCACGTGATGTAATGAAGTTAAGGAACAAAATATATTGTCATATAGTCTATTAGAGGAAATTTCTGAGAATTTTAGAGCTATTCAGTATAATATATGGATAGGTCAAAGTTGGTAGAAAAGTTATGATAACAATCATCAATAGGATTTACAGTTTAAAATTTATGACAAGGTATTCTAGAAAATTTCACCCTGGAAAAAGGTTAAAATATTTATAAATAATGTAAATTTTTTCATATATATATAATTTTTTTTGAAATTAGTGATTAAATTGGGATAGTCTCTTCTCTCTTGTAACATTGACCAATTTTCCCTCAAGTTCAAGATTTTTTCTATGCATCTCTACTGAGGAAGTACGTACTAGATCCTTCACATTTATAGAACTCAGAGCTCATGCCACTAGAGGAGGATATCTCTTATGAGGAACAATAGTTTGAGATTCTAGATCAGAGAGAGAAATTTTAGTGTAAAAGATCCACTCACATGGTAAATGTTTTGTGTAAAATCCATAAATTTAAGGAAGTTATGTTGCAACACGAAGATGTGATGAAGCATAATTATCATCAATTTATTATCATAGTGTTAGAATTTTGAGCTTCAAATTATAAAAAGGGGAGTAGAATGAAACAAAAAAAAATGATTTTATGACAAATTTCTATTTAAAAAAATTATTTACATGGATCAATTTCTTAACACGCAACACCGAGACATAACCAAACGAAGATATACAATAAAAATATTATTATTTAAATTTGGTTGCTCTAACATAACCATTAAAATTAGTGTTATGAATAAAAAAAGGAAAATAATTTAAAATATGTATAATTTTTTTATATTATTGAGATTTATTGATTAATGCATTATATAAAAGTACTCAATTTTTAGTAAAACCATTTTATGCTTCAAAAATACATTTTCAACAAATATGATTTTTATTGAATTTTGTATGTATATATTATATTTAGTTTCACCCAATTCTAAAAAAAAATTATTTCAAAAAATTTATTTCATTTATGCATTAATCATATTAAATTTATCTTACTGTGAATTTTTCATATTTTTATAAAATAAATGATTTTTAGGTGAATAGTAAAAATTTCTATTTTTATTACACGATCAAAATTTGACATTATATTTATTTAAGAATGAATAAATATATTTTAAAACATATTTTTGATTATAGATATGTTATAAAAGGTAAATTAATTATTTTAAATCATTATTTTATATTTTTTAAATCTGAGCATTAGTTTGGTGAACATAAGTGATATTTTATTCAAATTTAAAACTATTTTTGGGGGTTAAATTTAATGGTATGGCTAAAAGATTACATTCAATTTTGTATTAACATAAAAGTTTAATAAACTCCATTTTTTTATTTAACTAAACATTTTTTATGAAAAAACTTATTAATTGATTTGTTGGTGAAATGTGTTTTAACATTAAATCAGGTATATTCTTCAAATCCCTTTTGATGGGATTTTTATCTTATATTAAATATTATTTATGCCACCTATATAAATTTAATATTATCAATTGGATTCTAAATTTGGAATGATTATGTCAAAAAAATTATAATTTCATTTTAATGTTTTCTCTTACAATTATGTTATCACGGAAAAATGATAATTTTTCACGATTGTGGTTAAAATGGCTTTGAAGTGATTTAACTATTAGATAAGGAATAGAATGAATTCAAAATATGTATAAATGTTATTTTATTAGTTTTTTTATACCATATAACAAATTATATTTTAATATGGTTTGTTATGGTTCAACATGACAAGATTATGATATATATATTATTTAATCATTTATATAATTCCAAGTGCATTTTTCCATCACATATAAATAGGAACTAACTCTACTATCTTTCTAAAAAATCATGATAATTATATCACAAAAAATAACATCACTAATACTTAAATTTCATCCATCACCACTTCCAAGATTCAATTTCTTTTTTAATATCAACCTTTCATGGCATAAGTTGTATTCCAAAGGAGGTTTCTCAACGAAGAGGTATAACTATAAACAGAGTACTTTCAATTCTAGATCATCTAATACCTCATTTAAATCTATTATATCAATTATAATGTAAATATTTTAGTATATATAATATAATTAATTGTTATTATTATAATTTATCAATCATTTTCTATATTTTATCCATCATATGGGAAATAAATGTATCCCTCATGAGTATATGTGGAATACGGCGTCCACATAGTGATATGATTCATTTTCCAACACCATAAATCATGGTTTTTTATTATGATGTATTTAATGGTTATATATTTTAATTATGAAATTATTATTATTATTGAATTAAAATATATTATATATTTTCTTACATATTTAGTTTTGGTAAAAAGGTGACATCACTCGTTCATTTGTGTTGACTACCACCTCTACACAGCGATGTGATTTTTTTCATCACCTATTTTATGTGTAATTATAAATTAGTATATTATTAATTAATATGAATATTTTTTTTATGATTTATATTATAGATACAATGAATCTGTGATCGAGGAAAATTTATTAGATCCATCAAACCAAAACATTCATGGAAAACAAACAAGTTTTTACCAGAATGTTAATTTTAATAAAGATGTTATTTATAAAAGGATACTTTAAAATTATAAAGGAATTATACATAGTTTCATATTTATTAATATAGTAAATTAATAGATTTAAAATGAATATATATTTTTTATATTTGATATTTTAACATTTATGATGAAATATAGAACTTGAGGTAAGGTTTATGTTACAATATCATTGTTTTTCAAGATAGTCTATGCTAAATTTATTTTGGGTTAAATTATATGGATCTTATCCATGAAACCCCGCATATTTTATTCTACAATAGATATTTCTATAGTTTTTATGTATTATTAAAATTTTAATATCTTGGGTAATTTAAATGATTGATAATTTTTTTTAAAGAATAAGAGATTTGATATCCTCGGTGTTCAACAAACGTTTTACACCATGTACATATTCTTCAAAAAAATATGATTGTCCTTACATATATGTGAAATGTTTTAAAATTAATCTTTTCATATCCATTGAATTTATTTGAAAAGTTTAAAAAAATATTCTTATGGAAACATATTTCTAGAAAATAAATTGATTTTGGATTTCTATAATGGTATAAAAGGAATGTATTCTTTTAACGTATATGACATTAATGAAATCTACCACCATCATGACCATTCTATGAATTTAATATTCCATTAAAATTATCCTATTTTTATTTTCATGTAAAATTTTTCCATAATATTTTTTAAATTTTTAGATTAAAAATAAGTCATTTCAAAATAAAATGTTTATTTTCCTTAAGAAATATTCCATTGATGGTTTAAATGAATTTTTCAGCTCTAATAACATTCTTTGATGTTATATATTATTTAATGGGGTTATGATCCAGTAATACGATATGAATTATTTCTTTATATGGTTTATGATTAGGATGATTTGATGATTAGGAAACTATTTTATTTTCAATGGGTTATGATTTGATGAAATATCATGATATTTATAAAACCTACTTCCTATATAAGGTTTATAAAATGATTATATGATTAATGTTTTTTTTAATTTTGGAAACATGTGAATAGATTCTAATTATGAGATGGGTGGGACCATAATTATATATCCTTCAAATGCATTGGGTAAATATTTATTTCTCATGAGATAAAAAGGACTAGAATATGGAGTGAATATAGTTCAGTAATGGACTTTTTTCAATTTGATAGTCTTTGCAATGGATATTGAAAAATGAAATGATGTAACCATGAGTGAAACAAATCCCTAATGATAGTCAAATAAGTGATCCTTGACTAAGGAAATTATTTTCTATGCTTTTGTATATTGCACACACTTATGTATTGTGCTTATTATATCCTCTCATGGATCATAATTTATTTATGGTAATACCCAACTCTTATGACTCATTTATTTTGAAATGATAATGTTTTATTCCATGACTCATGTTTATGATATTTGAAAGATTGGGTATGACCTCTTTATGTTATGATCATAATCTCATAACCTTATTATTATCTTATTTTTGTATATGATCATTGCCTTATATATCCCATGTTGACACTTATTGAGAATTTGATATCACCATTTCTTTGGTTTTCTTTCCCTAGGTTATGAAGAATACATTTAAGAAGGTTATATCTATGAAAGTTATTATATAAGAAGACCCTACTGCGATATGATGAAGATAATTTGAGAAATTGAATTATTATGTATCATGTGTCTAATTACATGAAACAATTACAGTCCTTGGTCTTGTATTATTGTGAATGGTATTTCATATTCATCTAAAATGATGAATTATTAATTTTAAAAATTCATAGGTTACATAAGTCACCATATAAAAGGAAATTAATTGGGATGATAAAAAATTAAATAGGGGTTAGGGAAGAATACTTATCTTGTGAGCATGTGTCTTGTTACAATTCCTATTTCACCTTTACATCCAGTGAAGATCAATAAAGGAATTAGTGATCAAATTGACATTCAATGTCTTGGTAGCATCTAACTCACCTTTTGGAATGTTCTCACAAGTTAGTTATCTATGTCTAGAGGTTATAAATTATTTCCATAGAAGAATATGAGTATAAATATTTGTATTTATAGTCAGTATCTAGAACTGGACAATTAAAGAACATGGATGAGAGAGTAAATTTTATCTAGTTCCCGTGAATTGAGAATCAAGGGCTCCCTATCATGTCTTGGAATAAGGAATTATATAGCTCAATACCACTAAGTTTTCAAAAATTATATAGAAAAATAATGATGTACTAAAAAAATGATTTTTAATCCATGTGACATGATTCATGCACACATCGTCAACTTTTAGTGAAGTTCCAAGGATGATATCCAAGATCCCATTATAAAAATGTGCCACACCCATGTTATTTTTTTAGGAAACATGTATTTGTAAGATCCCATTGGTTCTTCCAGTAAAATCCCAAACATTCCCATAGCTCCTTGTAATTTTATTTTTCCCTAATGAGTTTTAGGTATGTTTTATATATTTAAATTTCAACTAACTAGAAATTTAACAACTTTTGACATTTGTGATAATCAATTTAATTGGCCTTATCAAATTAATCCAAAGTTTTAGATTAACCTTGTGTACCCTAAGTTAGATAGTGGTTGGGAGTCTAACTGAGTTTCATTGACTTTCAATTGAAAATTAAAATATCTTCAATATTTATGGTTAAATCCCCCTTAGACGTATAGACATATTCTACATTTTTATCTAAGGTCTTTAGTCTCCCATTTAGTTGTAATTAATGATTTTATAAAGAATTTGGAATTGATTTCACCACCATTCTCACACTAGTTAGTCTACATAGTTGATTATATCATTCATCCTTATCAGATTATAGGATTTGAGTTCTACTTATTTCCATCTTCAAATATCATAATATCCATTCATAGCCTGTCTCGACACATGTAAGAAATTAAAGCATCCAATTTGACTTATCTCAATAGGAAAATACAATAAGAATCTGACATACATGCCACTTTTATAACCTATCTATAAAATTATGGAATGATGACACATTAAATTTACCACGCCATTAAACTAAAAAAATAAACCATTACCTCATTCAAAAATTATCATCAAACATACTCTTATAGATTCCATCAATATTAAACCCTCATTAATTCTCTCGATATATAATGTTTCCATATTATAACCCTCTTCAAGCTAAACCTATGAAGTATAATGATATAAAATGAATATCATATCTCTTTTTGTTAGAAAAAAACTTATTCAATGATTACATGTCTATTGTTCCATTTAGCATGGGATCAACATCATCTTCAGTTTTGTTTCCATCAGTTTTCATGGTACGACTCAAGTCAATCTCCTACCTCCATAAAGCATCCAGTTCATTCATCTTCAATGTATTTTAGTATGTCTCAAAACTTCATTGAAATTTTCCCCATGTTTAGCTTCATCAATTACAATAACCACACAGTAATACTGAGATTGATTATTCAATGCACCTAGATTTTCCAACACTCTCAACTCGAGTTTCTCCATATTTTGATCTATTGAGCTTATCAACTGCTTCCAGATCAAAAAATTAAAACATTAATGAAAACTAAAGGTTCTAAAATTCACATATTTGAATTCATATATTTCATTTTGATCATCATTTAACAATTTTTGACAAGAATTGGTGTATTCAAAGTAATTTTTCATTATTCCTATTTTATTAAATTAGAACTTCATCATGTTTTCATTAAGATATTCAGAAAAGCTACAATCACTTTCAGTTAGGGTCAATTTGGGGTTCACATACTGTAGCATTGGATTTGATGTGCATCAGAATGGGTGTAATCATGATAGGTTGATCACCATATTCTTTTCTGATTATGATAAAATCACTTCCATGACGTTATTTGACCATAGTCATATACCAAATTGAATGTATTAGAAAGGTTTAATTGAATTTTTTATATGGTATGTTGATTATAATATTCATGACTACATGATGTTACACCTTACAGTCACAAGGTTCTGAGATCATGGTATGTTCCACCCCTAATGGTCTGTCAGTGTTTTACTCTTATGCTATGTTAACTACCATGTGTTCAATCGGCAGTGGTCTCATCATCACTTCATTGTTTTTCCGATGGTCAGTTTTACAATAGTATCTCCTTCACATACACATTGGGTCTCTTATCTAGAGGATAATTGACCTATTTTTCCACTTCTGAGTGCTCTCATGTGTTTTGGGAAAACAATTGGTCATAATCACTGTACTGACCACACAACCATTATTTTAAGGTAGTTTGTCAGTATATTTTATAGTTTTTTAAAAAATAGTATTCAATGAAAATAATAAATTTAAAATAATTATTCCATTTCATAAAATATAATTTTCAATTAATTTCTAAAAAATTAATAAAAAAATGATGAAATTATGAAAAAATTGAATCAAAGTAATCTATAAAATTATAAAATATTTTTCCAAAAAAAATAATTTTAAAGTGAATCAACCAAAACAAAAAAAAAATTCTGAAAAAACTCTAGAAATTGAAAATGAATATATTTTAATCATTAAATATTGAAAAAAACCATTTTTGAACAAGATATTCAACAAATAACAGATTTATCCCTAAATTTATCTAAATATTATATTTCTTCATTTATTAAAAATTTTCAACATGGATCACTCAATAAATACCCAATATTTAGGTGGAAAAATTAAATAAAAATAGGCCACATAAAATACCCCCACACTTAATCAATTACACTTCCAAGTAATATAATGTATATTATTAATTTATAAAGTCTCCTAAATTAAATTTATTAACCTACATAGATTCATATACACACTAAAAAACCATTTAACTATTCCTTACTTCATTTCATGTTCATTTTCCAGTTTAACGAGTGTAGATAGTTGGTAATTAAGCATAATAAAACCTTAATAAGAGGTACCGTAAATTATCACTCTCCTATATTTTTAAAAAATCGATGACCCATTATTCTCATCATAGATAAAAACTAAAATGATTATCTTATATGTCAATTTCCCCTTCTTTAATTGGTTTCAATATTCCACTCATCTAAATGAGCAAATTTTTCAAATTAGGCACATTAATGATATTTTTTTGAATTGATTAATGTGAACAAAATTTATTTAATGTGAAATTGGATTATTTTTGTGCCTAATGTCTCATATATTGAATTTGGGATCGCAATTTCCCATTTTTAAATATTTTTAAAGGAATTATGTTAGTATCTTATAATATGTCTCGCTAAGGAGGTTGATTAAAAAAGGTTGAATCCCCTAGTATGAATTTTAATAAATTATTTTCCTTATGATATTATTCCAATTCCACAAAGATCTATCTAATCACACTCCATTTATTGTATCATAAATATATTCTCAATAATTATTGTGGGAAGCATCACACAATAATCATTCAAATTCACTAATGTTTTATTCAATATAATACTCAAGAATTGACAGTCAATTATCCACTAAAAAGTATAACATTAGAGATAAAATTTCATCTTAATATACCCTTAGTTAAGAAAAAACTATAAATATTTTTAAAAAACAATATATGTGTTATTTTCAAGAATATAATATTTGAAACATACATTTGGGATATTTTAAGACACCTCTCCTTAATATATAAATAAAAAAATCCATAAATATTGAATCTCAATGGGGTGAAATAAATTAAGAAAATTTGGTTCAAACTAATTTAAATATTTTAATAGTGAATAATAGTCTTTTTAAAGGGTTCATAATAATACTCATATAGATTTTTACATATAAGAAAATAAAATTATATAGCTTAAATTTTTTCAGAATTTTCCCACTATCTGCTTCTTATTTTTTTAGTGTAGAAACATATTTTCTAAAATTTATGCATACAACCAATTAATTTAATTTATCATTTTGAATATTGGAAATATTTAAACAAGTAAAAATTTTATTATGTCAGTGCATAAAGAGTGGAAGTGACTTTCTGATTATACAAATATTGTAGCATGATTCCCATCACATTCATAAAAAATTATTTTTATTTAAAAAAACAAGAAACATAATTTGTGAATATAGATGAGAAATAATAGAATTTTTATAAACTAGAAAAATTAGTCCCTTTTTATTAAGATTTAATCATTTAAATGATGGTTGATGTATCCTGTATTTTTAATCCGGATTATTTCCTGTGGTTTCACAATTTTATTCCTAATAAATTGAAAAATGTGAAATATTAGTATTTAAAAGGTCAAGGTTAATGATTTTTGAAACAATATATAGAGTTAGGAAGGTTTGATCAAGGTAATATATTATGTAGCTTCTATTTTCCATCAGATGATTCCATATGAAATCAATATCCAAATTATTGTTCCTAAATGAAATACAAAAAAACTAACAAAATTATGATGAATTATCAAGAAAAATAAGATAATAATTGGATAATCCCCAAGGGGTGTTTAATTTAGACTATGTACCATGGGATAGTCCTTTAAATCAACCCCAATCTTAAGGGGTTGTGGATTTATGATTAATAAAAACCAAATTTTATTCATTATAGTATGCTTGATGTTTTAAAACTTTTTGAGTTCCCCTAAAACATATTCTATTTAGTTTCCCACCAAACAAACATTGATTTTGGAAATTAATAGACAGGGAAATTTATTTTTTGGTAAATTCACTCTTCTTTAACTTGATGTATAGTGTTTAATAGATTTATAAATTTAAATTCATGATAAAAATTATCTTCTTGTTTAATAAAATACATCATTTACCCTTATAAAATGATAAATAAGTTAATATCCAATTTATCACAACTGAATAACTCTTACACCTCATATCCTATTCCCAAATTAAAATTACCAATAAAAAATGGGAGTTCCAAAGGGTACATATCAGGTGCGGGTTCAGTTCCTTCAATGATCTCGAAGAGATCACAACATTTAAATGACTCATCAAAACCAACATAGGGAGTAGAAAAATAAACACTAATATCAATTTTAAGAAAATATAATATGATTTCAGATTATTTATTAAGTCCATAACCACAATAAATCCATGTAGTCATTTCAAATTTATGATGGAAAAGTGATTCTACGAGTGAATCTAGAGAATAAGTGAGGTTATAAACCACCATCATCCTGTAACAACCAAGGGACTTATAATATAATTTTTTTTGATTTGGGTATTAAATATTTACATTCATAATAAATTTATAATGTTATAAATGGTATTTATAGAAGTTATTGTTTCTATACTAATGGAATAGTAACATGACTATTGGAATAGTAAAGTGACCATTATGAATAGTTATATGGCCATTAGAATAATAATCATGCCTATGAAAGATAAAATAAAATTTAGTTATCTCAAAAATGGAAATATGATATATATATATCTCCTAGAATATTTAATAAATTTTTAATAAATGATAAATTAAGTGTTTGTATTTTTTGAAACGTGAATGTTTATTTATAATTTAATAATTAATATAATTATTTAAAGGAAAATTTATTTTAATAAAATAGATTCATAAATTAATATTTTTTTCTATTATAACTATAAGATAATTTTGTGATACCTAAATTGATTTTTCAAAGTATCATCAAATCATTTATAATATTGAAATTTGTATTTTTTTAATAATTGAGGATTTTAATTAAAAATAAAATTTATCATATTTAGAAAATTATGTTCTAAAAAAGGATTCCATTTTTTAGATCTACACATTGAAAATTTTTCAAGGTGAACTTTTTGAATTTTTTCTAAAATAGTTTAATTTCTTATGAATAGTGAAATATAATAATTTATAGTATTTAACATTATAAGTTAAATACATGAATTTTTGAGTTATTGATCTGGAATGAACACATTATTTCAAACACGAATGAACTATTTACTATACATAGTCAAAATAATCAAAATTATTGTTATTATTGATCAAAAATAAGAAATAAATGAATAATATAATAAAAAGACCCATATACTCTCCTTATAAATACCACCCCTTATCCTCACACATAAAAGGTCATATAGCTTATCAAAGTTATTCCCAAATCCCTTTCTATTACTCTCACCCATTTCCAATAACTTTTAGTCTCACCAAAAGATGAAAACCAAGTGCCTTAAGGTGGATCTCAAGGAGACAACATTTGAGAGGTAAAATCATCACTTCTTTCTCATTTAATTTCTTGAATTCTATCATTCTTTATAGCTTATCCTCATATACCCTATCTAAATTGTTATGATAACTCTAGTATCAAATATATAGTCTAATTTTTTTTTATTTTAATTGAATATTCATCATAAAACCTCTTATCTTCTCCTCTTATTCTAAAAAATGAAAATATTTTTCGTGTTGTGTCAATTCACCACCTTCGTGGATGATGAGTTCTCATTTTTCTTTGCTGCCTTTAATTATGGCCAAAAAACATTATTTTGGTTGTATAATATTACAATATGTATATTATAACTTTTTTAATGTTTTATAATTTATTTAGAAACATAATATTAAATAAAACAGAACTAGTTTTTGATGGTCGGAAAAACTACCAAAAACAAACTAAACATTTATCATTAATATTTTATATAATAAATCATACTCATATCAGAAAAAATGATATATAAGATATTTTAAATTTATGGATACATATTAATACCATTCATTTCTAATTTTTTATTTTTTCTTCCATTTTCCAAAGAATGACCATACTTATACTCAAAGGAACCGACAATAAAGTGATGAAATGAACGCTTCTGGAATGATAATTATGATATTTATAACTCATCCAAATGTCCATAAATGATCTTAATAAAAAAGTAATAAATAAAATATATGTGGAAATTTTTTTTAATTGTTTAATTGAAGAATATAATTTTATTATCAAGAAAATTAAATACAGGTGTATAATGATTTCAGACATAAGGTAAGGGAATTATTAACATAATATCCATTTTTGGGTTAACCATCTACTTCCATGATTTTATCATGAAAATATTATTTTTGAAATTAATTATCATTAAATTATGTTTTATAGTTTTTTTTATATTGAATATAAATATTCCATTATTTTTTTAAATTCTCATTTATTTAATATGATATTTATAAAGGACATTCTCTTTAAAAATACACTTTTTCAAGTCACAAGTATTTTTATTAAAGAAATAATTTTTATATATACATCATAAGAATATTTACATTATTTATTGAAACCATATTGATTTTATGTATCCTTCAAAAGTTTAAAATTTTATTTTAAAATTCAAAAAATCATTTATATGTGTGTGGATTCTTGAAAATGATAAGTGCTTTAAAAATGGAAATTTTATTTTTCTTAAGAATATTTCTTTTATTGAAATATTTTAATGTTATGATCTTGTTATGGTTCATGAGAATTTTTATTATGAAGGGTGGTTCCATGATAAACCGATTATGGATGATCCCATTATATCTCTCCAATACATAGGGTAAAGGGACTTTGTTAAATGGTTAGGTTTCTCCTAAGAGATTATGGGTATATACTGTAATTGTTATTCTAAGTGTTTTCGTGATGGTTAATACCTGTGTAATTGGGAGAACTACTTTATGTATAAGAGTAATTTAAAAATAAATCTAAAAGTAAAATTTATGATTTTTGTATGATATCTATTGTTTTATCAAAAAATTATGATTTCAGAAAGTATGCTTAAGAGTTTATATTTATTCTGTAAAAGTTAAAACTTTGTGAAAGTGTTTTCATTCATATACTAATGGTTTCTTTCTTACTATTGATATATCTTTCTGATCTTTTTTTCTCATACCATGTTTTAAAATTCTTTTGACATGTTTAATATATGGGTAAATGAATTGAATAATTCATGTTTAAAGTCATGAATTTTTTACATGGATAGAAAGCATGTTTTATTTTAAAAGTTTTATATTGTAAAAAATGAATTTTTGGTAGAAGTGTGTGATTTGTAAAATATAAGTTTATATGTAAGATGTTATGAACTAATTATCTTAAAATATAAATCTAAAATATCTTTCTAAATTTACAAAGGTTAATTCTAGTTGAATTAAATAGATTATTTATTGTTTAAGTTTGGGTTCTTACAATTTGTATCTGAGTAAGGTTTAGATAAATTTAGAGGTTAGGATAATGTTAATAGAATACCCATAAATTATTTTTTTTATGGATAACTTGAAATTATATATAATTTAAATATTAACATTTTGTGTCATCTAAGAAATATTTGTTCAAAATAGTTTTCCATTGAAGAAATAGGGAAGGTGGAGTAAGAAGGCATTGAGAGGATGAGATACTTATGAATCCACAACCTAGAATGGAATGAATTAGAACTGAGTAGTTTTTTATAGTAATGGATCAGTTTATACAATCAATAACTGGTGGCGGAATCCATTCATGAGATCTGGTAGATCAACATCATAGGAATATTCTATTGGTGGAACATTTTATTTGGAAACACCCTCCTATATTTAGTGGATATTCTGACCTAGTGGTAGCTTGAGGGTGGATTACATACCTAGAAATGATTTTCTATGTCATCAGGTGTTCATACCATCAAAAGGTTACTATTTCAATTCACCATTTTTAATTTTATATAGACCAATGGTAGTAATTGGTAAATTATATAAGGTTTGGTGAGGAGATTGGTGCTTTTGGATGGGATGAATAAGAAAATATTTTCCTTCAAAAATATTTTCTTATGGAGGATCGAATTATGATGGAAAAACAATTCATGGAATTGAGAAAGGAGGAAGACTCAAAGGATCAATAGGAATAAATATTCACTTCATTGGAAAGGTACGCTCTAAATTGTATCCAAGATCTTGATACTAAAGATAATTTTTTTACTCTTGATTGAAGCCAATATATCCAAGGGAATTGGATTCTTTTTATTTCCAAAGTTATGAAAAACTTGTTTGATGTTTAGAGAATATAGAAATGGATTCTTTTATGATCATGTGTAATTTAAAAAATATCAAAAAAAAATTGATCTAGGTGGTAGTAAAAAAATGAATTCATCAAAGAAGTTTTATGGTAAGAAAATTAAGTTCTCAGTTTATGGGAATTGTGGTAAAACACACACTAGGGGATGCCTTTTCAAGATTGGTAAGTGTTTCTAATGTGTTATATTTGGGAGTATATCTCATTATTTCAAGGAAAAATATTATGGTCATGGTAAGAACAATTCTGATATATAGATATTAAAAAAATTTGAATGTTATAAGGTGGGTGATTATGAAAAGGGGAGTCTAAAAAGGAACCCAATAATGGAAAGCATCCTGACTATAAGCAGAAAGGTGAGGTTAAATCCTTTGTAACTACTTCAGTAGATGTTTTTTCATTTAATGAAGTGGTATTAGGTATATTATTTTTTTATATTTTTATAATGTCCATTTTCATTCGGGGTCAACACATTCTTTCTTATGAAAGAAATTTTTTGTTAAAATGTAAATTTAACCTAAATAAATGAAGTAAGAACTTATGTTACAAACACCTAGGGGAATATTAAGGAAAAAATAAATTGTAAGAATCTTCATGTTGATATAAATGGGAATAATTTACCTCAAAATATAATTGTCTTTCCCCATGTTGAATTTAATATTAATATGGATATGGATATACTTTCTGTATACCATGCTAAGATTTATTATAGAGCTAAAGTGGTTGTTTTTTAGAAATAGTCTCATTTTGTATACAATAATGAACATGTACCGTTGATTGAAAATGAGGAATTGTAGAAATTGTTAAAATATGTAAATGAATGTTATCTTCCACATATTGTTGAAAATAGTGTAACTATTCATATTAGTGATTTTCTAATAGTAAATGTGTATCTGGATTTATTTCTGATGAGTTTCCTAGTATTATACATGATTTGGAGGTTGAGTTTATGTTTATTTAGTCCCTGATGCTGAAAATATTTCAAAATCCCCTTATCAAAAGGATGATGTAGAACTTCTGTAATGCAAAAGGTAGTTGTAGGAGTTTCTAGATTATGGTTCCATTCGTCCATGTAATTCACCTTTGGTGATCCTATTTCATATTTGTGAAAAATAAATATGGTTCAATGATTTTTTTATTTATTATAGATATTTGAATAACATCACTATTAAAAATAATTAATCGTTTCCTTGTATAGTTGACTTGTTTGATCATATCTATGGAGCTAAGTATTTATCCAACATTGACTTGAGATCTGGGTACCGTCAGCTAACAGTGAAGGAGGATGACATTTTGATTACATCATTCTAGACTAGATATAGTCATTATTAGTTTCTTGTTATACCCTTTAGTTTAAAAAATTTACATTTTGTATTTATGGATCTTATAAATAGAATAATCCATGAATATGTGCATAATATTATTATTGATTTTATTGAGGAAATTTAGGATTATTCAAAAATCTATGAGGATCAAGAAAAACATATATGGTTTGTTCTGTAAATCCTAAAAGAAATAAGTTATGTAGGAAATTTAAAAAAAAAATTATTTTTCATTACAACATATTTCTTATATTAGGAACATTGTCAATAAGGATGTTGAAATAGTTGATCCTACAAAAAAAGTAGTTGTGAATGTCCAAGAACTAAAAATGTTAATATTATTCGAAGTTTTCTATTATTAGTAGGCTATTACAAATAGTTTTTTAATAACATTTCACATTAATCCAATAGGCTGACTAAGTTAACAAGAAAAGGGGTGAAATTTATTTTGATATAAGAATGTGAGTATTTTTTCAAGAACAGAAAAGAATATTAGGGAATCCTCCATTTTTTCCCTACCTTCCAGAAATGAAAAGTTATTCATCTTTAATGATGCTTTTTTAAATGAAATTTTCTACGTACTGATGGAGAATGATTGGGTAATTACTTACGCTTCATGGAAACTAAAACCTGGAGAGTTAAATTATCACCCACATTATTTTGTATTTTAGTCTATTGTTTTCACATTAAAAATTTGGAGACATCATCTATATGGAGAAAAATGTGAAAAATATACTGATCATATATGTTAGAAGTATATATTCACTTAGAAGTAATTGAACACGAGGAAGAGAAGATGGATGGAACTCATAAATGATTATGATTACACAATCAATTTCCATCATAAAAAAGAAAAAATTGGTGGATTCCATGATTCAAAAACATAATGCTAAATTAACCATGTTTTGTTTATAACATGACCCCATTATTAATGATTTGTTGAATTTTTCTCTTGGATTTTATTGGTGAATGAAATTAAATTATTTTTTTGGTGTCTGTGCAGTCGTCTCTAATAGAAAAAATTGAGCAAGAACATAAGAAAGACTGTGAGTTACAGGAAAAAAATTTAATTGTTTGAAAAGGTTAAGTTTCTATAATTTAATATTAATAATGATTGTTTTTTGAGATTTGGGAAGAGATTTTGTGTGCCCTGTGATTTATAGTTGAATATATCATTTTTAAGTGAAGCTCGTAGTTCTCTATTTTCAATTCATCCTGGAGCACTGATATGTACATAGAACATTGGGGGAATTATTGGTGGGATTTAATTAAAAGAGTTATTTTTAACTATACCATGAGATATTTGACTGGTCAAAAATTAGAATAAGAATGAAAATTATCGAAGGGGATTATTTATCCTTTTCTAGTGTTAGTGTGTAAATTGGAAAATATATCAGTGGATTTCATAGTGGGATTGCAAAAAACATCTTGAGGTAAAAATAAATTTTCAGTTACTATTGATCAATAGAAGAAATATTCAAATTTTCTTCCTATTTGAGATGTAATGCCTTTAGATCATATTTCACAATAGTTCCTCATAAATATAGTCATGAAACATCAATTTCCTCTCTCCATTGTATTTTATCTTGATCATAGGTTGACTTATAACTTTTGGAATGTTTTTTAGAAGTCATTGGGAAATAAATTTTATTTTAAAATTTCATTTTATCCTTGATCTGATGGATAGTAAAAGTGAAAGGTTTTGATATTTGGGATATTCATTGATCATGTTTAATGGATTATCAGGGATGTTTCGATCAATATCATTCTTTGGTTAATGTTTATTAAAATAACTGTTTTTATTCCAATATACAGAGGGAATATTTTGAAGAATTTTATGGAAAGTAGTATCTAACTCTATAATGTTGTGATAATATAGGTGAAATAATGTTTAGAGGACTAGAATTTGTAGGGGAAATAACAGTGAATGTTCAGTTGATTCAGCGACACATGAGGGATTCTCAAAGTAGGAATAAAAGTTATGTTGATAACAAGATACCAGAAATTTATTTCAATGTGGGTGATCATTTCTTTCTCAATGTTTCTCTATAGAAAATGGTGATTCATTTTGGTGACAAGGAGAAGCTGAGTCTATGTTTCATTGGACCCTATAAAATCCTAGATAATGTTGGAGAAGTTTCCTATTGAGTGGGTTTTCCTCTGAGTTTTTTCTAATTACAAAATATTTTTCATGTTTCAATGTTAAGAATGTATATTTTATATTCGTCTCATGTTTTGAGCATTTATTTTTTTCAGTTATAATATAGCCTTTCACATAAGGAAAATTCTATTCTGATTATAGATAATAGGGTGAAATTATTTTGGAATAAGGTAATTCACTAGATTAATGTTTTGTATAGAAACCACATGGTTGAAGAAGTAACATGGGAATATTAAAATTGTTTGAGGTAAAGGTGTCCTCACTTGTTTAATATGTGAATAAAAATAGTAAGGGTCAAATTTCTAAAAGGGGGGATGTAACAACCTAGGTCCATATAGAATAATTTTTTTCATACTAGAATTAAATAGTAATATTCATTATAAATTTATAATGAAATAAGTGATTTTATATAAAATAATGAATCTAGACTAGCAGAATAGTAACTTGGTTATTGGAATAGTGATGTGACCATTTGAAATAGTAATATCTCCATTAGAATAATAACCAAACCTATGATAGTATAAATAAAATTTATGTATCTCATAAAAGAAAATATGATATATTTATATCACAAAATAAGTAAATAAATGTTTTAAAATGATAAATTAAGTGTCGGTATGTTCATGACACATAATTTTTTTTACGTTTTATGGTTAATACAATTATTTAAAAGAAAAATCACATTAAAAAATATATTCAAAAATTTATATTTTGTTATATTATATTTACAAGATAATCTTGTGGGACATTAATTAAATTTTCAAAGGTTCATATAATCAGTTAAAATATTAAAATCAGTACTTTTCGAATAAAAGATAATTTTAATTAAAAATTAAATTTCTCATATTTAGAAATTTTATGTAGGAAAATGGTGTCCATTTGTGAAATCTGATTGTCGAAAAAAATTTTAGGTGAATTTTTAATATTTTTATCAAATAGTTGAATATTTGGTGAATAGTAAGATACGGTAATTTACAGTCTCTAACAATATATGTTAAATATGTGAATTTTTTATTCATTGATAAGGTAGTCACCCATTATTTATATCTCACATGAACTATTTACATTAATTGGTATTACTAATCAATAATATTTATTTTCTTGAGCTAAAATAATAAACAAATGAATAAAATAATAAAAAACACCCCTCCCCTCTCCCTATGAATACAATCCTTCACAACCCCTTCACCAAACACCTCCAATTCCTTATAGATTCTCAAACGTCTAGAAATTTTATTTCTTGAGCCTCTTCCCCATGTCTGAGTCCTTTTGTTCTCACCAAATGGCCAAAAACAGGTGCTGTAAAGAGGTTTTCAAGGAGACAACATTTGAGAGGCAAAATCCTCAATTCTTTCCTTTATGAATTCATTATTTATTTCTTTCCTTCTACCCTATCCCCAAATACCATATATAAAGTGTAATTTTACTCTATAATCATATATATACTATAATTGTTTTTATTTTAATGTAATATTCATCATAATACTTCTTCCCTTATCCCCTTATTCTATAAATTGAAAACATCGTCAGTGACGTGTCGACTCACCACCTTCATGGATGTCAAGTTTTCATTTTCCTTTATCACATTAAAGTATGGTCACATAACAATTATTATGGTTAATACATATTTTAATTCATATATTATAACTTTTAATGTTTTTTAACTAATTTATAAAAAGTATTAAATAAAACAAAACTAGTTTGTGATGGTTGGAAAACCCAAAAAAACAAAACAAACATTTATCATTAATATTTTATCTAATGAATTGTTTTCATATCAGAAAAAATTATATTAGAGATAATTTATAATTATTGAAACACATTAATACCATTTCTTTCAACTTGTGCATTTTTTATTCCATTTGAAAAAGAACTCGCATAACTATACTCAAGGGAATCTACCCTAAAGATATGAAACGAACACTCTTGGAATGATGATTCTTGATATTTATAACTTATAAAAATTGTCATAATTTTTTTAAAGAAATATAAATAAATAAAATATATGGGTAAAATTTTATGAATTATGTAATTAATTAACCAAATTTGATTATCTAGGAAATTAAGTACAAGTTCAGAAAGCATTTGGACATATGCTATGGAAATTCTTATCCTAGATTTCATTCATTAGGTTAACCATCTACTTCAATAATTCTATCAGGATAAGATTATTTGTTAAATTAATTATGATTATATGATGTTTTATTATGTGCATTTATAGTTAATATACATATTCCATTCTTTTGATTAATTATAAATTCAATGATATGATATTTAGAAGATAATTTCTTTCTAAAAAACCCCTTTTCAAATCACAACTCTTTTTATTAAAGAAATGGTATTTATTTATACAGCATAAGTGTATTTTCATACATTAATGAATTTTTATTTATTTGATATTACCTTTAAAAATTATACAAATTTCTTTTCAAATAAAATGTTTTTATTTATAATTTTTTGCCTCTTAAAAATAAATAGTGATCTCAAAATAGAAAATTTATCTTCTTCAAGAATGTTTTTAAGCAATATTTATATGTTATGTCCATGTTATGGTTCTTAGGAATTATTATGATGATGGGGGTTTTTTGATAAACCAATGGTGGGTGATCCTGTTATAGCTCTCCAGTGAATTTAGTAAATGGAAGGAGTTCACAGGTTAGGTTTCTCCTAAGAGATTATGGTAATTTACTATGATGGTTATTCCAATTGTAATCGGGATGGTCACTCTGAATTTAGCTGGGAGAACTACATTATATTTAATAGTTAAACTTAAATTATGTGACAGGTTATATTTTTATTTTTTTAAGATTTATATGGTTTTATAGGAAACTTATTATTTCTTAAGGTAATCTAAATAGCTTATGTGTTATGTATAAAGGTTATAACATCATGAAAAAGTTTTCATTCATGCAATAATGGAGTCTTTCTTCCTTTCAATGTCCCCTACTATGCCTTTTGTGATCATACCATGTTTTAAAAAAATACAGGTTTTATAGATGGGTAAATAAAAGGAATAATTCATGTTTATATTTATGAAATTTTGATATGGAAAGAAAGAATTTTTTATTCTAAAAGATTCATATTGTAAAAAAATGAATTTTGGGAAGATGTGTCCACTTTTTAAGATATGAGTTTGTATGTAGGATTTTATGACGAAATTTTCTAAAACTATAAACCTAAAAGATCCTTGGGAATGTATGAATGTAAATTATAGTATAATTAACTAGGTTATTTAATTTTTAAGGTTATGTCCTTACACATCCTCCTTTAAAAACAAATTTCCTTATTTTACGTATCTTCCTTAGAAAGGTATAGGACATCATCAAATTTTTTATTGTGATTAGTCATTGAAAAAAAATTAGAAAATTTATAACACAAAAAACATCAAGCAATGTACTAGAATAATGATCTATAATTTTTTTCCAACATCCTTAGGTTCAACATGATCCATCTCCAATTTTCCCTTGAAATAGTTTATTTAATGAGAATCATGAATTTCAAACCATGAATCCATGGGAATTACTTGTTCAAATGTTTGTGGATCTGTATTCTTCTTTCATATCCTATAAAAATCTTAATTCACTTAGTATCTATATATCTTTCTTGGTAGGATCTTTCACATATTTATACTATTTTATTTTATTAAATGACTTTGAAAATATATACATAATTTAGGGAGACATAGTATTTTCAGAATAATATATCTCTATAAATTATTATTTTTTTCTTCCCAAAACAAAAATGTTGTTACATATTCATAAAGTTAATGATCATTGATGTATTCTATAGTAAATATGGGTACAAATTGATAGTATGCATAAATATTGACATTATTTAATGTAATAATTAAAAAAAACAATAATAACTAAAAAATGTTCTATTCCCATGAAATGACTTCAAAATATTATATGACCATGGTCATTAATGTGGTATTAGATATATATTTATATTATCACTTGATATAGTACAGTGGTTAACCCAAGGAAAATTTTCATGGAAGTAGTGTTGCACATTCTAGTTATCCTCCTAAAATATTTTTGGGGTCTTCTTGTATTTTTTTGAGTGAATAAAATAAATAAATCATGAAAAGATAGATGAAGGGGTTATGAAATAGTGATAGAACATGAAAATTTTGAAAGTGATCAAGAAATAGATATGAAAATGGGTGAGAATAAAACATGTTCTAGATAGCTCGACTTTCTTATTCCTATGACATATCTATAAATGATTTAACAATTGAAAATATACTCTATAATTCCATGGTTTATGTATTTATTAATAAACCCCTCTATCTACTTAGATAGTGAAAAATCATACACATGATATATCTTATAAATGAAATAACACCCAATCATGAAATACATCATGATCGTACCACCCTGCATGGAATTTCATTAATGTAATTTGATATTATAGAGATGAATTGTATATAAATATCCATTCAAGTCTCTCAATATAGTAAAATGAATTCATAAAAGGGAAAATAGAATGTGATCAAGTGTAGAAAACTTATCCTGTGAGCAGTTATACTGTTAAAAATCCCACTTCACCTTTGTAACCAAACAATATTAATGAAGAAATCAATGATCATCTTGATATTAGATGTAACAATAGAGCCTTAATTATCGTAAATGAATATTATATTTTAGTAAAACTCCAATAAAATTCAGAAAATATCATTTCATGGAACAAAAATTAATTTTTGAACTGAGTAATATCAATTTTGAATTTACTAGGCCAAAATTAACCTAGAATGAGTTTTCCAAAAATTTTCCTTAGAAATAATCTATTATGATTAATTGAAAATGTAGTATTTAACTACTATAGAATTTATTTATAATAATATGTTATAATATTTCCAGTTATCAATTTTTTACTGTCAATTTTATAGATATAAATATAATATCATTTGGAGTTAGGAAATAGATATTTGTCATAAAACTATTTTGTTTAATAAATATTGTTTACCAAATTTATTTAATTAAAATAATATTTAATGATGAATAATTTAAATTTAATTTATAGATTATATATATAAATAAATGAATTTAAATCCATATAAATATGATTATTTGTTATATATCTAATATAAGAACATCTTATGCTTGAAAAATATATTTCTCTACAAACCCATTTTTCGACTTGATTTGTGTGTTTATTCTACCACTTTTTGGAATTGAATTTGATAAAATGGATTCCAAATTTTAAATAAACTAAATTAATATTAAATATTAAGATTGACTAATTTTTTTTCATAATGAATAGTAACAACAATAAAAAATAATTTCCAATGTTAAGGTTAAAATGGGTGTATCAAGGGTTTATCAATAATGATAAGGCTCAAAATGGCCTAAACACTTTCTGAAATCTCAATGAATTGAATTATTGAAGCTTTACCATTAGCCCCATACTATAAAATAAATTTTTGAGCTTATATTTCAAATAAATTTTCATTATATTATTGAAAAAAATTGAAAAATTACAAGTGTGTCACTCACCTCAATTATAAAATGGTTCGTCATCACCTCACTTATTCACACTTCTCAGTACATTTATCTCAACCAAACCCTATAATAATAATTAAATAAAATTCATAGAAACATTATATAGTTTTTATTATTCAAAGAATAAAAAACCTTAGGGTCTTTAGTAAGTGATATAAAGGATGTTTTTGTAAGAAATTTTAATTTTGTTCACCAAACTCATTATTTTTTATTATTTTTGTATCAAATTAAATTATGTATCAATAATTACAATATAATAAAAAATTTATCTTCCATATAATATTATTTTTATATGATTATTTAATGATATATATCTATCTCATTCACTATATACTAAAAAACAAAACCATTTCACATGTGTACGGTGGACTACAGCCTTGCGAACCGATGTGATTTATTCTTAAAACTAAATTTCAATGATAGTAATAGTGAAGGAAGTATAGAATATATATGATAATTATAAAAAGTTATTTATTGTTTAAATTCAATATATCAGATACTTTCTTACCCTTTCACCCATCAAGGAAATGATAACTTCACTCGTGTGTATATACAGCCTACCATCTCTGTGAAGTGATGCAATTCATTATTAACCTCCAACATTAATGAATGATTATAAAAATATATCTAATGAGTAAATATTTTATTTATAACATTAATATAATTATAGATATTACCTAATTATTTCCTATTCATTATAATGGTAACTTCCATGACAAACCATTCAAGAGAAATTTAAGTATTTAACGCCAAAAAAGTTGTAATAATGAATTATTATTAATTAATGGGTGGAAAGATGATATAAGTGGATAATATATGATTTTATAAAAGTAAATATTTTTTGGAATAAATTAATGGTAGGTTTAAAATAATTAAATCTGAGTTAAATTTATATTAAACAAATATAAATCTTGAGGTAAGAGAATTTACTCCCAATTTCCATTCTATTTAGTCATATTAGATATTATGCACCTATATTATTTTATGTGGTGCATATACTACCCATTTGAAATGATTAACATTAATACCTATTTATTTATGAGGATTAATGTTCCAATTATTTTTTATTACCTCAAGGGGTTATGATTTATTAAGTGGTAAGAATTTATTTTACAATCTCACTATCCTTTTACATTGATAATATTTTCCCGGAATGAATCTTATCATTTATCCTTCATAAGAATATATAATATTCTTATCCTGTAGATATTTGTTATGTTCATATAATTTATTCACACTTTTTCACTGTTTGGAACTTGTTCAATAATACAAACGCTTTAAAGAAGAACGAATTTTGTTTCTTGTTTAATTGGGTATATTTTTCTTCAACGTCCTTATTTTTTCAAAATTATTTCATAAAATACCATTTTATTACTAAAATTATTTATTAAAGAAATTATAAGGAATAATTAACTTTTAAAAATTAATTAAATATATATTTCTATTTTTTCTGAGAGGTTAGTTTTCTAATTTCATTAAAAAATTCAAAAGTAATATCTTTTTTTCATATATGGCATTAACAGACATCCCAAATGCTATAATCATTTTTAGATATTTTTATTATTCTACTTGTTTTAAAAAATGAAAAACATTTATTTCCTGAAATATTATTTTAATATTTTAATTTAATTTTCATTATTTTTTCAAAGTAAATCATTTTATTACAAAACCTATATTTCTAATGAACTAATTGTCATATCTTATCTCTTATTAAATTTTTATTCCTTAACATTATTATGAAACATTAGAATTATTATAATCACTAAAAATTATATTTCCATTAAATATCTATATCCTTTGTATCATGAATATGATTATTTCCTAAATCATATAACATTTTTACATATAGTGTTTTACCACAAAGTTTTTTTGATTGAGTAGGGAAATATTTATAATCTTTATTCTTTAGTCAATATAGTTATTTTTTGACAATACATATTGCTTTTATATTGAATTTATCATTCATTAAATGAGGAATACATTGGACTTGTAGTGACTAGTGGGACCCAGATATAGATATCACATCAATGCATCAAAATGACTCATGATAAAAATTAGTTGGACAAATTAAATAGGTTTTTAGTGTACACCAACCCTTTGATTAAACTATCTTTACCCAACAGCTTGATGGTATATATATCATGATATATAATATAATGGAATCTAATATTAATCATTTCCTTCATTGATAATTCAACTATTATTAAAAATTAGATTATTTCATTGATATTATCATGTGATGAATTTGACTCTCAATTTATGGATTAAATGGAATGTGTTCTCTATTATTTACCTTCACATATTTATTATATTTATTTACTCATTATTTATTCCAATGTATATAACCCTTAATGTTTATTAGATATCATTCTTATTTTTCCCTTCCCCATGATATGGAGAAGCATTTTTTGAATGATTTCAAGGTTGATTAATATTTTCCATTATTATGCATTATATTTTATTCCCAATGTAAAATGAGCATCATGTATATATCTAGTTTTCCATGAATTAAAAATTGATCAATCCCACATTATGATATCCTTAGTATCTATTCAAATGTAATAATGTAAACATAAAATCTATTTTACTATATTCTGGGTTGTTTTTGTTGGTATCGTAGAAAGTTTAGTAGAAACCTTCAGGTCTGGATTTTGGAAACTTCTGATTATGGAGAATAGCCTGATGATAGATTTGAGGATGTTTCTAATTTTGTAAAAGTTTCATAAAATTTTGGGTAAGGTATATGTTATGTGGTTTTTCTTAAAAATACATCCATATATTGATACTATAAGTGGATGTGGTTTTTGAAGAGATGTATATAGGGGTAGGAACCCTGAAAATAGTTGGTTAAGTATATCTCAACCATAATTCTTGTTCATGATGACTGTAACCTTAATACAAACCTGGTTTCACACTCCTTGGGTGTATTCAAAAGATAAATCAAACTTTATTTACAAACCATAATGAAGGATTTGAAAATATTTTTATTATTTAATGAGATTACAAAAGAAACTATGTTTATGATTGTAAAATTAACAATGCCTAACTTTTCATTTTATTAAGTGTTGCGCCAAATTTATAATTATACAATATAATTTAAAATTCAAAATTTTAGGATATAATTCAATATATACCAGTGTTTAGAAATTGTTCTTGGAATAAATAATGGTATCAATACTTATGACCAATCTAGAAATTTCCATACTGAAGAAGCCAATGTAACTGGTTTTTACCTAATTTTGTCACAGATATATTAGATAATCTGACCCAAGTTATAACTTATTACTGTGAACATATTCATAAACACGATTTTTCATGAAATGATACACCTCTATTAGATCATTTCATGCAATATAAGCCCCATATTTTAGTTGAACTACTAATCCAGTGGTAGCTGATATATGGGTTGTGTTTTGAGAAAAGATATTTTTGTACTTGGGATGTGATGAAAAGGAAATGTTTATACATATAGTATTTTTTCTGAAAGGTGATGTTGATTAATCATTGTCATTGATCCATAATACTATGGAGTAAGATAAAACATAACACATTTAATAGAGATATTTTAAATTAATATTCATCATCGAATATTTCCCTCATGAATAATGAACTAAAATAAAGAGATAATTCTTAAAATTAATGAAAAAAGGACTAATAAATTGTTACAAATTATGAGGATATATTTATAAGAATATAGGGGTATACTATGAATTACTTATATAATATATAATGCACGATTTTCTATTTCTTTAAAGGGATTAATCCATGTCACCCAAGGGAACCAGTTTCTTAATCTTATTTATCAAATAATAAAATACTTTTATACACCCTCATAATAGAGAAGGAATTTTAAAGATACTATAAATTCAATGTAAATAAAGAGAAGAAAAATTTGGTTGAATAATAAGAAAAAGGGAATTCATTGAATAAGAATAAAAAAATGAATCAATTTATATCATTTGAAAATTGTGGAAGGAAACATCCTTTAAAATTATTGATGTACATGGGTGTTCTTTATATGTTTAGTGATAAGGTTCATCTTAATTATGAATGTAATGTAAATATATATACAACTTTTAACCAATTATTCAACTATTATGATATAGGTTATCATTCTAACCAATAGCCCAAGAATCATGGTAGATTACATTAAAAGAGGTCAAGTGAAGAATTCCATTCTTATTTGATTAACATATCCAAGGATGAGGTTCCCAAATATGTGGTGTAACATAATTTGATCATATATTTAAATTTAACTGATGAATTATTTGATTTTGGATTATTTTAAACACATATTTATTCAATATTTTCGTGGAAATTTATATACTTCCATACGAAATTAAGAAGTGATTTTTCAATCAAAACCCCTTGTGGAAATATCACATTAATGAGGATGTGTTAGGATGTTCCCATTAGGATAGATAAATTTTGTATATTTTATTAATTTATTATCATACCTATGGTTTCCTTTGATATAATACTTGGTATAAACATGATTTCAAAATATGCTTTAGGAATATTTTTAAAATAGAAAAAAATTATGATTCATAATAAAGATATGGAATTTTATATCCTTAGAGAAGTGAAATTGTTAGCCGGGTCATTTATAGATCCACCCTTAGTAGATCTACAAAATGATATTGTTGGGTAATAATATAAAAATGCTCTACAAATGGAAAATCTAATATTCATATTATGGATTTTCCTATTGTAAAAGAAAACATTGATGTATTTATAGATGAATTACTAGTGCATCCACCAGATTGTGAAGTTGAGTTCCTCGTTAATTTAATACCTAATAAGAGACCAATATCAATTAATTCTTATAGATTATCCATTGTGTAATTAATATAGTTGAAAAAAAACTAAATGCGTTGTGTGATAAAAGATTTATCCACCCCGGTGTTTCACCTTGGGGAGCCCCAATTCTTTTTGTTAAGAAGAATGAAATATTCATGTGGTTGTTCATTAATTATAGGTAAATAAATGCTATATTGATAAAGAAAAAGTATCAAATCTATAACATCTATGAATTATTAAATAAACTTCCCATTGCTAAATATTTTTCATGAATAATGATTGATCCATGAGGATGTTCATTGATTATGGGGAAATAAATTATATATTGATAAAGAATAGGTATCTATTGCCTCACATCGATTAATTATTCAATCAAATCCAAAGAGATTAATATTTTTTCAAAAACTGAACTTCAGTATGGGAATCATCAATTGAGATTAAAAAATAAATCTATTATAAAGACAAAGTTTTGAATTAGTTATTAACATTAAGAGTTTATAATAAGTCCATTTGGATTGACTAATGCACTATATATTTTTGTTTATATAATGAAAATAGTATCCAAGAAAAATCTAGCTAATTTTTTTATTCACTGATGATATCTGGGATTATTATAAAATATATGAAGACCATTATAATTATTATTGAATAATTTATGATAATCATGAACGAAAATATTTACAAAATTTAACAACTCTGAATTATGGAATCAAAAAAATTCTTTTCATTGAAATATTTTATCTATAGATGTAATATCAATTAATCATAGGTTGAAAAAGGTAGTTAAATAATGGATTATTCCAATGAACATGAACAAGGTATGTTGTTTATTTGGTTTTCTAGGACATTATCTATGATTTTCTCAAATTTTCCTTTGATTGGATAACATTTTATCCAAGCATAAATGTAAATGGGTTATGTTCATTGGGATAAAGTGTTGTGAGAAATGTTTTGAATAATTGATGATGAGATTATTCAACTCACCAATCATTACTCAACCATAACTAAATTATGGATTTGTGATATATGGTTATTCATAAAAGAAGGAACTTAGTTTTTTGTTTTTTGTGAATTAAAGTTTTATTTCAAATGTCTTTCGTAGTTCCTTGAAACATGTGTTCTACATTTAAGAATCACTGTTTCCAGGCAGTTTCCATTGGATTTGTTCATGGAACTGGAAACTTCCAATAGTTATTTATCCAAAGAGGACCTGTTATCCAAAGTAATGTGTTCGTTAAGTTTTGAAGTTTATGATACTTAAGAACATGCATTCGTCAAGAGGATGAGAGGTCGGACTCATTATACCCTTTTGGGGTGAAATATTGTCTCCTCCAGGAATCTATTTGTAAGATTAATGTACTTTCATGAATCCTTATTAATTCACCAATTACATCATAAGTATCCCTTAGAATTTAGAATCACTTATGTAACATGTGTAAATTTTAGAATCATCAACAATCATTCACAATTCTTTATCAATGGAAACATCTGTATGTATTTGAGATTTTCCATCAATGGTATCCTCTAATATACCGATTAGATATTCTTTTAATCATCATTTTGATGATACTGGTTTTTAAGCCACTCAGTGGGGCACTCTAGAATTTATTGTCATCTAGGGAGACTAATTTTTGTTTTAATCTTGGGATCGTACTCATAAAATGAGTTGCATATGTATCCTTGTGAAAAGAATCAGAACCCTCATAGTTTGGTGACGCTTAATTTGACACACCATACCTTTTAAGGTCATGTGAGAAGGACATCTAAGCGGTGATTAGTTTAAACTTACTGTGGGATTCATGCTGAAGCAGCCCAAGAAACATTGTAAAGGATTTGGGTTTCCAAATAAGATCAAACCCTATTGGGAATATGGCCTAAAGAGAACAAGGTTGATCTGAAATTTTCGAGTTGAACCTCAAGGAGGCTTCCTATGTATCCAATATGGATGGGAATCAAAGCCCAAATGGTTCAATGTGTCTCATAAGAGAGTATAGTCCTCTGAGAGATATGATTTTGGGCTTACATCCTAAAAATGAATGCCTTGATGATTTGAGTATTGAATTTGGGGTTTATTTCCTAAGGAGGATTCCCAAATTGGGGGAATTAAGGTTGGATTAGTGTGGAGGATATCCAGTGAGCTCTTGCCCTGAAAGGGATTCCTACGCATCCAAGATTGAACAGGAATCAGATTTCTCATAGTTCATTATGTGAGTGTTTGTGAACATGTTACAACCATCACGTATCTCTAAGCCCACATGAGTCATGCTCGATGTGAGAAAAAAGAGTATGTGAATGATTCAACCATGATACTTCACACTTTTCCTCCTCCGCTTATGGAAGAGGGCACGTCGACTATTGAAGAGGGAGAGGCGACGAGCCTTCCATGTGTTCTATTTAAATTGGACTAGGGTCCAATGTAAGGAAGAAGGGGTAAAGGTGAGGGGCTTATACCAGGATGGCTTCCCATTGAGATTGGTTGGCGATTACTCCTAAAGAGGATGATTGTTGAAATTGATTGGGGCTTACACCTAACAAGGATGCCCATTTGGAATTTTTTGGGCATACTCCTAAGGAGGATGCCCATTTGGAATTTTTTGGGGCTTTCTCCTAAAGAGGATTCCCATTTGAAGTTTAACCTGGAAAAGAAGTCATGTGATGAGGTTTTAGGAGTTCATTAAAGATTGTATGGACTCAAGGTACTTGAGGAAGCCATAAAGAGAGTCTAAAGTCATAACATGTGAAAGGAACCAAGAAGAATAAGTCGACTCAAGGCACTTCATTGAGTGTGATGGAGAGTCTCAGATCATGGTATTCCAAGGTTGGATGTATGGCTATATAAAGAGAGTTATGGAGAGTCTCAGATAATTTTCTACACCATGATGGGACTTTGAACAAATTTCCCCCGTTTAATTCTCCCTTGTCTCATGTTTTAGAGAGCTACCTGAGAACAATTGGGGGATTGTGGTGAAAGAGCTCTTCAATGGGATCTTTGGGATGTCTTCCAAATTTTATTCCTTTTTTAAAATGGGGAGCCCAAGGGTTTTGTTTATAGGAAAGGAGGGGACCTGGTCAAAGGGAGTTTGTCCGTGCAGGTCATTTGCGTAGGTACTCCGTTTAGGTCCTTTCATGTAGGGGGTGTAGAAATTGTTCTTCCACGCTGGTCCTCCGCATAGTTCCTCCGCATAGGTCCCTTTGTTAAAATTTTATTCATCTTCTAAGTGCCATAAATTTTGATCCGTAAGCCTATTTAGGCTCCTCGACTAGTCAAATCAATGTTCTTGAAGAGATATACACATCCTGATATGCCAAATACACCATGTTTTCTTGGATGAAACTCGGAAATTGAATTTAATGTTTCGACACCTTTTCGTCATCGATCTTGGAAATCAATTTCCTACTTCTTGATGGGGATATTATTCCACTTATACATCGGGGATGGAGTAATATTTTAGCAAATAGAAATCCAGCCCGTATCTTCTTTCTTCCTGGTGAAAACATCTTTACTCATACTTTAAATTTTATTTCTATGTGACAATCATATCTTCACTCTACGGAAAAGTGCATGGAACATATTTTATAGTGTCTACATAAGCCCCCCCCCCAGAATTTTATTCGTTTAGAATGGAAAGAATCTTGTTCTAAGGTAAAAGAAGGGCACTTTGACGCATTCCAACATCATTCGGTTTGATTTGGAGTCACATCATGTTTGGAAGGATGCTCAAATTTTTGCCTAATCCATATGTATTAGAAAGTCTAGGTTGACTGTTTCTAGGGTTATATGGATAACCCCACAAATTTTATATCTTTTGACTCCCTTTATTTCTTTTTATTGCTCAATATTAAATGATTCATACAAAAAAATGTATATTTAGTGAGCTAGGACTTGACTTTTCTTTAGAGTTCCCTTTTCTGGTTCGCAATCTAATGAGTACCGAGTCTTTTGTTGTTATCAGTTTAGATTCATTCATGTTGGACTATAAAGGGTTCATATTTAGGTTTGAAAATATCTTTGACCATAAATTTTTAAATTGGTTCTATGCAGTTTTAAGTCATGCAGTGAGGACATCGGGTACTGTGCAGTTTTAAGTCATGCACTGAGGATATTGGGTGGCTTTAATTTAAGGTCTGTAGCTTTGACCAAAATTACTAAACTCTCCCAATTTCATGATAATTTGTTTGGAAATAAACAATCATATTTAGGTATGAAATGGAAAATTGTAAACTGTGATTTAAAAATTTAAGAAACCGATGAATGGTAAGGAAAAAGGGATAGAAGCTTTAGAGGAATTATTTTCTAAGAACGAAGTTACCATTACTTGAAAAACCCGTTATGGGGGCTGTATTATGTAGGGACAACTGGGGCATATGTTGCATATCCAAATAGTGGCATATTTTGACTGACAGGTATGTTATGTAGGCAACTTCTACAAGGCTTCCTAAGGGCACATGCTGCATAGTCAGGAAAAAAAGATCTTAGAAGTTTGATGTTCTATTGCTAAAAGTCGAATAAAATTTATGGAGATTCATATTTTCCAGAGTACAGAGTTTGGTTTATGGAGAAAGGTACATAAATATGGAAAGGGTATCTCCAACCAAAATATCCAATGAATTAGAGGAATATGGGTTTTACAAAGGTATGTCCCAAATGTAAAAGATATGGTGTCTATAGTTTTAGGTCACACAACAAAGACCAGGAATGGAAACAATATATAACTGGGGCCAAGTGATTTCAAATTTTTTTCATAGTGTATCAAACACATGATGAAGGAAATGTGTAAACCATGGTCTTGAAGACTTTTAGAATGTGAGAAAGATAATGGGACAAGTAAACTTGAATGACTATTTTAAAATATAGATTCTTGTATATTGTCATTATAGATTCAGGGGGACAAAGATACTATAATCAGGAACGAAGTTACCATTATTTGACAAAACCTGTGATGGGGGTTGTATTATTCAGGGCCAACTTGGGAATATGCTACATAGCCAAATAGTGGCATCTTTTGGATGACTGGCCTGTTATATAGGCAACTTAGGCAAGGCCACCTAAGGGCATGTGCTGCATAGTCAAGCAAAAGAGCTCTCAGATATTGAAAACCTTCTCACCAGAAACCGTAATAATGATTATGAAAATCTGAAAGAAAAAATCAAGATTAAGAGTGTGAGATATGGAAGGGGGTTATACCCAATTCATATGAGAAATATTTGAATCAATATTCTCCATGAATTAGATATCCATTACATAAATCTGATTCATATGTAAAATGGAGGCTTTCTTTGTTTCAATTTAATGAATATGGTACTATGCAGTTTTAAGTCGTGCAGTGAGGACATTATACTATCCAATTTTACGTCATGCAGTAAAGACATTATACTATCAAGTTTTACATCATACAGTAAGGACATTATACTATGCAGTTTTAATTCATGGACTAACGACATTATACTATGCAGGTTTACGTCATGCAGTAAGGACATTATACTATACAGTTTTACGTCATGCAGTATAGACATTATACTATGCAGTTTTACGTCATGTCGTAAGGACATTATACTATGCAGTTTTACATCATGCAGTAAGGACATTATTCTATGTAGTTTTACATCATGAAGTATGGACATTTGTAACCCCATAAGAAAATAAAAGAACCATATATAAAGAACTCATTTACTAAACTACTAAGCCCATGTGAGCTGTGCTCGGTGTGAGAAACAATGAGCAGTAAGGGTTTCTTTTATAATTCCAAGGTGGTTCAAATGAAGAATAGGGGTATTATATTTTCATTCAGTGTAACGTCATGAGGTAAAGATGACAGTGAACTGATATGAATGGAAATACATATCGGAACTGGATTTAGGGATAAAACACAAGTATCACAATATGTATGGCTAGGGAAAGAATCAATTCATACATATTTTTTGTTTAAAACATTCCCTATGCTAATTTTATTTTTTTACAAGAAATAAAAGTGGAATATTTATTTTGTCTGGGCCCAAAATTGGAGATCTAGGCATCTCTACATTTCGAAAAATATATATGATAATCAATCAATATGTAGTTCTTGAAACGATCATTCCTCACTCTATGTTTGAAATAAGGAATGGGTCTTTTGATATGTTCTGAAATAATGATAAATCTTAAGACATGAAATGGTATAAGGACCAAATCATATATCTTAAGGATGTACTCTGTAAAGATCTAATTCATATACAAGAGGAGAAAAAGAAATAAGAAAATTTGGTGATTGTGGTTGGGCCCAGAATTGGAGATTCACGCATCTCTTTGTACCTCACTGAAAATGAAAATCAAGCCATATGTAGTTCTTGAAACTAGTACTCTTTGCAGATCTGACTCCGACATAGTAACGAGAGGGACTCATGCACTAATAAGGAGTAGTGATGATGTCAATGACATTTTCTTATGGAAAGTTCTAACATCTTATAGAGAAAATGTTAGTTTTACAAATGATGTCATACATTTTAACGTCATGTGACAAGGATGACTATGCTATGCACTTTAACAACATGCAGCATGGACACTTATGGTTGTTATGCAGTTTAATGTACTACAGCTAGGACATGGGGGATGTGTAGTTATATGTTTTGTAGTGAGGACTATGGTACTTTGTCGTTTAAAGACTTGTAGTGAGGACTAATGCACATAATTACACAAAGTATTTCTTCAATAATCTCACATTGGTTGGAGATTTAATGAGCTCTCTATCCATTGAGATTAAATCATAGCCTCCATTTGAATAGACCTTATGTACCAAATAAGGTCCCTCCCATTTTGGTTCAAGTTTTGGAGGTTTCATTCCTAGAATCATTGGAGTCCTAAGGACTAATACCAATTCCCCTTGAAGGAATGAATGAAGACGGACATTATTATTAAAATATTGCGCTATTTTTTACTGATAAACTTCTAGATGATGAAAATTATGAAATCTTTTCTCATCTAATCATTCCAACTCATTAAATCTTTTCTGATATCTTTCATCTGTAGATATCTGATCACAGATTGAAACTCTAAGTAAAGGCAATTGTATTTCAATTGAAAAAACTGATTCAATTCCATATACCAATGAATAAGGAGTAGCTTGGGTGGCAGTACAGATAGTTGTCCGATAAGACCATAATGCATTCAATATTTTATCAGGCCATGATTTCTTATCTTTATCCACCATCATCTGGAGTATATTTGATTGGGTTTTATTGAAATCCTCTATCTGTCCATTGGCTGCCGCATGATAGCGAGATGAATGGTTGGATTTGATATTATATTCCTGATATAACGTTTTTGCTTCAGCAGAGCAAAAATTGGTTCCATTTTCCGTAAAAATAGTATGAGGGATGCCAAATCTGATGATGATATTAGTTTTGATAAAACTAATGATGCTTTTAGCTCCAACTTCCTTGAGAGGTATTTCTTTAGCCCATTTAGAGAATAAATTAGTAGCAGTGAGAATATACTTGAACTGATTACCCATGGATGGAGGATAAGGCCCTACTACATTCATTCCCCATGTGGAAAATGGCCAGGAGTATTTAGTTGTATGTAAAAACTCTTGGGGTTGATGAATGAAGTTGGAATGCACTTGACATGGATGATTTTTTTTTGTGAAGTCTTTACAATCTTGTTTCATTGCAGGCCAAAAGTATCCAAGCCTTTGGATCTGGTCGAAGAGTATGTTCCCAAATTGGTGGCCACCACAAGCTCCTAAATGAACTTCTTTCATGATAGTCGTAGTCCCTTCTCCATCAATACATATAAAGAGAATTCCATCAAAGCCTCGCTTTTAAAGGATCGTTTTGTGGTTTGGACCATCATAAAGAGTAAAATTATCCGCTCGTCCCCGGATCTTCTCCTTCTCAGCCCTATTTGGTTGAAGTATCCCATTTTGAAGATATTCCATGATAGATGTTCTCCGGCCCATGGTATGACCATACAGTTCAGAAATAGGTAAAATTTCATTAATTTCATCCCTTATGGTTTGAACAAAAGGTGAAACCACGCGGTGATGGGTTATGTTGATAACTATCTCATCTGGATTTGGATCTTCCCAAGCTATAGCTGCATTATCCAGTGCATCTTCTTGGGAATTTTTTGATCATGGAACATAGGACAATGTTGGCTCTGAATCACCTTTTATCATTAAATTATCCATTCTCACCTGAAGGGCTAATTCAAAACCGGTGATTAGATCTTGATACTCTGCTTCGTTATTGGTACCACCTTCCGATAATAAGAAAGAATAAGGAAATAATGCCTTTTCTAGAGAAATAAGGACTATTCCTAATCCAACCTTGTTCAGTTGAGGACTTTACAATCTCTTCCCTGTTGGACTTCTAGAGGCACCATCAAAATACATTTCCCATGTTTGTGAATTATCTTGAATAGAGAAGACCTATTAATTAGGAAGTTCACTATTAAACGATATATCTTCTGTGGATGGATGCTCAGTAAGGAAATCAGCTAGATCTTGGCCCTTTATTTCCTTTTGAGGCACAAACTGGATATCAAACTATTGAAAAATAACTACCAACCATACTAGACGTCCTGTAAGCATAGGAAGACTGAGTATAAATTTGAGCGGGTTATTACGAGATACCAATTGGACCTCATGATGTTGCCGGTAATGTCTCAATTTATTAATAGAGAAGATTAATTCTAGGTAGAACTTCTCAATACTTGAATACCGAGTTTCCGCATCAAGAATAATAGGACTGAGATAATAATGATTGTTTTCATTTCTAACATCATTTTTTAGGGCGATGAAGGAACCAAGGGATCACTTTGAAGCTGTCATGTAGAGAATGAGTGGTCTATCTTCAATAGGTGGAATTAATACTGGTGGACTCAAGAGATATTTCTTGAGTATATCAAATGATTCTTGCCAATCCTCAGTCCATTGATAAGTGATTCCTTTATTCGTTAATCTGAGGAAAGGCAAGCATTTGCCTACCAAATTGGCAATAAAGCACCAAATATAGGCCAAGTGTCCTTTATGTCCTCTTAATTCTTTCAAATTTCGAGGATGTTACATGCCAATGATTGATTTTATTTTCTCAAGATCAACTTTGATACCGTGATGACGGACAATGAAGCCAATGAATTTTCCTGAGGTTGCCCCTAAATCATGTTTTAAGGGGTTCATCTTCAAATTATGTTGTCGAAGTTTGCAAAATATAGTTTCCAAATCAGCCAAGTGATTGGAATACTTTTTGGATTTTACTACCAAATCATCCACATAACATTCAACAAATTTCCCTGAAAAGGGTTTGAAGATATGGTGCATGGCACATTGGTATGTTGCGCCTGCATTCTGTAAGCCAAAGGGAATTACTGGATAGAAAAACACACCTTGAGGGGCCGTAAAGGCTGTAGATTTTCATCCTCTAGGGCCATTCAAATGTTACTGTACCCAGAATATCCATCCATGAAGGAAAGTTCTTTATAGCCAGCCATTTCATCTATTTGAAGTTCTGTAATCGGGACTGGAAAATCATCTTTAGGACAATGCCGATTAAGATCCCTGAAATCAATGCATACTCTAATTTGTTCATTCTTATTTTTCACTGGGAAAATATTGGATAGCCATTTAGGATACTAAACATCTATGAAAAAGTTATCCTTTATAAGCTAATCAACTTTATCTTCATTTTTAGATGCGTGAGTTGGGTGTGTTCTCCTTGTTGCTTGGTTGAACCCACAATGTTCTTCTGGAAAACACAAATGATTGGTGGCTACATCAGGATTAAGACCTGAAATTTACATATAATTCCAAGCAAATAAATCTCAATTTTTCTTTATAAAGGAAGTATACACCTCTTGTTCCTCAGAGGTCATGGTCACACTAATTAAGGTGGGAAGTGGATCTCGTTCTGTACCTAGATTAAATTCTTTGAGTTCATCCATAGTGGTTGAAACACCTTCTTCAAATGTTGTAGGATCATCCCCATGATCTTCCTCTTCTTCATTATGTTCCACTTCTTCTATTTCCATTTGCATGGTAGATGACCAAGAAATGCTCCCAATGTTAGGGGAGGAGTCAATATTTTAACATCTCGAAGAAGAAGCCACCACATCTAACCCTACTGATGATGAATGGTATTCCTATTGTGAAGAGGGATTGAGAGATTGAGAATCAACATCTTTGTCATTCTCTAATATTTCTATAATTTCTTCTACTCTGATTAACGAAGTAGAGCCACGTTGTATTTCAACAGATGAAATAAAAACATCTCCATTCAAGCTTCCATCATTTCTTGGTACATCAATAATTTCTCCCATGTTATCTGGATCAATTGTAGTAATTGACATTATGGGAATTATTGGATGAGAGCATGGATTTGGTTTTACCCTATAAACTTGATTGATAGGTAAAACATAATCTATACTCAAATGCATGAATGGATTTTCTGGAATCTTTTCCAGTCCATTTGGAGCATTAACTCTGGTTATTCACTTTGTTATGGAATTCATTCCTTTTGTATGTTAAAACTCTGCCTCAATATATTGAGATTCACATGTTTTCAATAGAGCCTTCTCATCATAAATTTTTTTGATTTGACCATTGAAATAGTATTTCATACATTGGTGGTAAGATGAAGGTATGGATGCATGTTGATGCAACCAAGGCCTTACATGCAGAATATTGAAAGTTGTGTCCTGACGAACAACCATGAAATATGAATTAGACACATGGTCTCCAAACTGAGTCCTGAGTGTAATTTCTCCTAGAATTTCTTGTTCATTCCTGTCATATCCTTGCAACATTAAAGTCGAAGGAGATAAGTCAGATTCATTCAGGCCTAATCGATGAAGTGTATGAACGGGAATGAGGTTGAACGTAGATCCATTATCAATGAAGACTTTTTGGATGCCCTTGTCATTTACCTTGCCAGACAGATACAAAGGTCTGATGTGTCCATGTACCACATGGCCTTCATCTTCTTCTATAAAGTATTTGACTTCATGACATTCTACATAATCATTCTCTATACGGTAAACCTCATCAGCAGAAACTTCAGTTTCAAATTCTTGAGGCCATAACAAGGCCTCAATTAGATCTTCTCGAAGATATTATGATAGATTTAAAGAATCAAAAATTGATAACATGGCTGGTACATAGGCCAATTGTTTCAATACATCATACTTTTGGTCCAAAGGTTTGCGTTTCCCAGCATGAATATGTGGGTTTTCAGGTGCTTTGGAAGTTGATGCTTCTGTTTTAGATGTATTCTATGCTGAAACAGAAGTGGGAAATACCACTGACTTTGGAAAATTAGACTAACTAAGTCTATTTATCTACTAAAAAGAAGACAGTGTAGCTTCTAATCGGTCCTCCAGAATAATTTTTCCAAAACTAGATTTGTTTTTCATGGAAGAAACCCCTTGTTTATGTTGAGCTCTAAAAAGGGATCTTCTACCAGTTTTTTCCGCATATATGGTTTGAGCAGGGGTAGAGTTAAAATGATGGATTTTGGAATTCCCACATCTTCCCATGTATCCTCGACCCTGGCCTCTTCCTCTAGTCCACCAATTAGGCACAATGAATTCCATCTAAATACAATTAGAACCACCATTGGAATAAGGATCTGTTAAATGGATAACATTAATAGAACCAAAGATCAATTATTTGTCTGATGAGCATTCTACCTGACAGATTACTTCAGGTTATACCATTTGGTGGGGCGGGGCCTGTGATTTTGAGACAGATGGGATGAAATCTTCCATGGTTAAGGACAAATTTGGATTTGACGTGAGCTCTTCCACTTCTGACTTCTATTTACCCTTATGACTACCTTGTTTCTTTGAGGAATTAACCTTTGATGAAGATGGTTTTTTTTGCGTTAGAAGACACAATCGGTTGTTTCAACTGTGATCATAAAATAGAATGAGTTCGGTTGATTGCTTTCTTGATCATCCAATCATCATATTTTTGCACATTCTTACTTTTAAGCTCTTTCCATTCTCCTTCTTCCTATGGATTGGTGGTAGAGACATGCTACTTGAGCTGATGAAATTTTCAATTTCACTTGTCTAGAGTCTACCATATTTTTCAAAATGTATTTCAAAATAAATCACTCCTGAATGGGGTGTCCCAACATCTGAATAAATGGATAATAATTCAGAAAATATTCATCTCCGTCTTTATTTGGCTTCTTCGGCCTTGGAAAATAAACCAAATTGTTTTCTAATGCTGAGATGAAGTAGCCAGGAACATGCTCATTCCCAAAAGAATATATTTTTTTCTTTAATTCCTCAAACTATTTCTGCTTTTGATCTCTTTTTTCATCTTGACGAGGTGGTTGTTGCAGCTGATGCTTAGTAAGTGGATCCCTTCGGTGTGACGAAGGTCTTGGGGTAGAAGCAGGTATAGGTTCCTGTTTGAGTGTAATTATAGCATCTTATTCCTTTCCTATTATCCTTCCTGTAACTGATGTAATTACATGAGTTTTAGCCCTAGTCTCTATAATAGAGTCTTCTATTTACTGAGTGATTGAAGTAAGGTCTTGAAACCCTCCTGTGTATTTCACAGGGATCAATGGTGTGTGTAATTAATCACGCATATTTGCTACACATATTGGTAGAAACACTTCTTAAGGGAGTGCTAAACATAAGGAATATGTTAATCCCTTCCAACAAGCAATGAAATATGAAACCCTTTCATTTTAATTTTGTTTAAAATTGTTAAGATCAAAAATTTCCATCTTTGGTAATGTTGAACTAAATTTAAGAAGGAATTTCTGACAGATATCTTCCCACCCAGTGATTGATCAAGATTGAAAACTTGTATACCAGACAAAATAATGTCCTTGTGATGAATGCACAAAACACGCGAGCTTAAGTGCTTCTTGTTGTTGAGGAGTTCCTATAAAAGGATCGCAATGTGAAACAAAATGTGTTAAGTGTTGTTCTAGATCTCCCAAACCATTAAAAATTGGGAATATGGTATTTGAAAAATTTTATGGGGGAGGAATTTCATCCACCCATTAAAGGTAAGCTCTCTTTTCCAGTTGAACTGGTGCATGTCATTCCTCCATAGATTCTAATCAAGTTATTAATTCCTCAATTGTTTTCATAAGAATTTGGGGAAAATCTGGATGATATGGATTCTGTGCAGGTATTGCAACTGTAACTTGACCTGGTATAATGACCAGTACGACCACTGACGGTGGTGCTGATATTATTCTTTGAAAAACCATAGAAATAGGTCTATTTGGATGTACGTGATCCTATCTTGATTGTTTACCCAATGGAGGGAATTCATTATCTTCATCTGTAGTTACTACAAATCCTCTTTGCTGAGGAGCTCCTACAAGATTTTCTAGTTGAGGACTTTCCTGGGGATACCGTCTAGTAGAAATGATGTTTTGAAGTAATTTCATGTTGAGTCTTTTCAACTCCTTCATTTCTTCTTCTTGTAGTGAAAGTCTCTCTTCAAGTGAAAGAGATTGACCTTCTCTAGTGGAAAAGTAAGATGCAATCTGATTTTCTCCATTCCCCTTGTTGGACGCCTTTCGGAGAGGGGGGATTAGGTTATTTGAAGGCATACCTAGATTCTGGTTAAGCCTCTGATTTCGGGTATGCACCCCTACTTCATTTGCCTCAGTGTTTACCACATTGTGGAAAAGATCTTCATCTTCTGATTACCCTAAACTAGACTTATTTTCTAGAGGATATTTTTCAATGGTATTGATAACATTCACTGATGCATAATACATTAATGGCATTCTTTTAGTAATTCTCGTATATTGTCTCCCTTTTTGACCTTCACAAAATTTCATTATCCTATATGAAAGAATAACCTGGAATTTTCTGGCGGACAGTAACATAAAGGGAATCATTGGATAATTCAGTTGTACGCTTTCCTTGTGGTTTCTTTCCTAATCAGGATAAAACTGACTTCTGTTGAGGAGGGGATTGAAGATGCGAAATAACCCCCAAACTTGTAGGCTAGGTTTGATCCTGTTATTCTTCTTCAAATATTTGATCATTGTTTAATGAATTTTTAGGTTTCCTTAAATGATCCCCCAGCTTGGAAAGCTAGGGTGATTCTTGAACTACTACAACTGAAATTCGTGCAACTTCTCTTCTGATTTTGTAGATTTTGGTGCGGACATTAGATGGATGCATCATCCGACAATTACATAAATCACCTGTTTCAGAAGGTCGGTGTGCTATTTCGGACATTTGAATCCTTTGATGCCTGGAATCCTACAAATGGGATGCTTGCTCAAGATTCTCAGAGGCTTGATGTAGAAGTAATTCAATAACTCCTTCTCTTTCGGCCTGATTCTGATGAGAACTGGTTGAGGCCTGTTCTTGAGCATACATTTGATTACACACAGAACCTTTTGATTGTGGCCAGCCGTGGGCAATAACATTGCATGAAACCACTTTGGGCAGACATTTTTGCTTTTGAAATGCAGTGAAATGCAATGCTCCATATTCATCCCATCTTCTGATAGAAACATTATATGGGTAATTAGAAATTAATTGGTGTATCCTTTTCAGAGCATTGAGACATGCACACTGAATGGTTCTCCGTTGTTTTTCAACCCTTGGATGATGGGAAACTGAAAGAGATGCCAAGTAAATTTGACAATGTAACCCTTATATTACCTTTATATGATTTTGATTATCATCATATGGTAATACTTTAGTTTTAATATGACGAAGAGTTTTCCATAAATTTAGATGAATGTCATGATTGCAATCTTCTGTCATAAATTATGAAATATCAAATCAAGAATTTTCTAAAGGCCATAACATGAATGGTATTTATCCTTTAACAAATTATTTCCTCATGTTCAACACATCTTCATCATCTTCTACTAGAGTTTTCTCCACTTGGTCTGACCAAAGTGGATTATTTGCATTTGAGGATAAATGACCCAAGGGAGGTTTGTAGAATGACTATTCCCTTAAGATGTCTTCTGACTGCAAAAGTGTTTCACCTATCAATGAAAAGGCATCATACATGAATGGCCTTGTGTTTGAAAGTTCCTCGACGTAGGAGGGCTTTCATATTGCTACATTTTCGATTAGATAATTGTTTTGACAATGTGAAATACTATTGTGGACAAGACTTTCACAGCGAATGCCATTATGGGGAGGATCACCATGATGGATTACAGCAAGGGATAAATCTTCTTTCTCTTTAGTCTTCTAGCCACACGGAGGGTTTCCTTGGCTCTCATCCAATGATAGATACTCTGGATTGACCAAATTTTCATGAAGCAGTCCTTCATGATGAAGTGTTCGGTGAGAAACTTCGGAATTACAACTACCACACCCAAAATTTGTTAATCGGAGGGTAAGATCTTGAGTAGCAACAGATAAATGTCTGAGGGCTTCAAGAACTCCAGCATTAAGAGGAGCTAAATTATAGCTTGAGTATTGATTTTCCAATGGCATTTGGTGATATTTCTTCATGGATGTTCTCTTATACTTAGTTGGGGCCACTTTTTGGGAAAAGTGGTTGTCATGGGTAGGTATATTTGCATGTCTGGGGTTAGTTATCGGAACAGACTGGTTACCTCAAATTGGATAGGGTGTATGTTCCTGATCTTTTTTTCCATATGATACGGGGGAGTATGCCCCATGAATCTCCTGGACTAAAACAGAGGTGTGTATCTTCTCTAGGATGGCATGCCGATGTGTCATCCCTTGTGTGGGGACAGATTTATATGTCTGTTCACCAGATACTACAAAAGTAGTTGTTAAAATATAGTAACATTCTTATAGAATATGGGAAGGGATATGAGTCTACCATTTCACCATTGACAAGATTTGTTTAGTGACTTCAGCAGCTGGAACAAGAATATACGTCCATTATGTATCTGGAGTAGGAGTAGGTGCCTTCTCCTGTCCTCCTTTTCCTATCAAAGGATATTGATAGTACTTATGCATAGGGGAAGAGAGTTGAGTCTGCTGCAAATTTTTCGTTAGAGCTTTCTGACTGAATTGTCCAGGTGCTACCAAACGAGACTGTTGGAAGACTTGATGAACATTGGCAGGTGTATGTGCCTCCTGGATATTCTCTTTAAAGTATGGTTGATGGTTTTCCTTCAATACTGGAAGATGAGACTGATGACAGAATTGATGATTGTAAACAAGTGTATGTTCCTGCTTACAAGTTTCCACCATATTAGATTGGCATATCTCTTTAAATGCAGTCAGACGAGTCTACTGACCGGCTGATAACATGTAAATAGGTGTATGTTCCTGTTCACGGTACTCCACCAGGTTTACCTGGTTGGATTGGTGGATTTCTGTCAGACTAGACTACTAAGCAACAAAATTAGGACGAACGAGTATATGTACCCATTCATTGTTTTCCATCAAGCTTGATCGATGGACTCCTCCGGGGGAGGTAGAGGTGAAAACCTGCTTCCTGTTAACCGGACTTTGTCCCAGGATGTTTTTCTTGCATGCCCGGGTCTAAGAGACCTGGGCCAAACGTCCAGAGGCAACACCCCCATCATGTTGGGGATATACTACTGCATGATTCTGGCGACAATTGCTGGTGGGATCCCTCAGGAAGGACTCCTTTATTCTTGAAGTGAGGCCTTTAGTGACCTCTTGATCTGCCTCCTTAGAGTATGGTAGAGATTGATTGTTTCATTCCGGGGATAAAGACTCGAAACAATTGGATAGGGTGGTTGGAAACATTTTCTTCTTGATCATTGGTCGTTGTTGGTGAGATGATCGGGGATTACTTTTGACCTGAATGGCCTATTGAGAAGCCTCCAAAGTTGGGATTGTACCATGCTGGTGATATTCCTTTATCATCACATTAGAGACCCAACGTTGAAGACGTTGGGTTGGAGATAATGTCCTTCCCGTGGATGGAGATCCAACTTGAGCAGCAGTCGAGATGTTCACAGATGTTGTCTTAGATAAATCCATTCTTTGGATTGAAGGGAATTCTTTAGAAAACTGAGAACAACAACAAGTTCTATTAATGTGACATCTTGCCAGATGGATACATGCGTGATTAATTCCTTTGTCTGGACTTCTTTTATCAATTGATAGGGGCCTAACATGTGGGTTACATTATTATCTTGGTTAAAGATTCACGTCAGGATGACCATTTTTTGTTTCGTAGTTCCTTGAAATGTGTGTTCTACATTTAAGAATCACTATTTTCAGGCAATTTCCATTGGATTTGTTCATGGAACCAAAAACTTCCAACAATTCTTTATCTAAAGAGGAGCTGCTTTCTAAAGGCAGGTTTTCATTAAGTTTTAAACTTTACGATACTTAAGAACATGCATTGGTTGAGAGGATGGGAGTTCAGACCCATCACACCATATTGGGGGAAATTATTGTCTACTCCAGGACTCTCTTTATAAGATTAAAATACTTTCATGAATCCTTATTAATTCACCAATTATATCATAAGTATCCCTCTGAATTTACAATCACTTATTTAACATGTATAAAGTTTAGAATCATCAATATACATTCACGGTTCTTTATCAATGGAAAAATCTGTATGTATTCGAGGTTCTCCATCAAAGGAATCCTCTAATATAACGATTAGAGATTCTTTTAGTCATCGTTATGATGATACTGGTTTTTAATACACTCAGTGGGGAACTCTGGAATTTATTGTCATCCAGGGGGATAAAGATTTGTTTTAATCTTGGGATCATACTCATAAAAAGAGCTACCTACATATCCTTGTGAAAGGAATTAGAACCCTTATAGTTCAGTGCTTCTTAATTGGACACATCATACATTTTAAGCTCATGTGATAAAGACCTCTAAGCGGAAGGTTCTTAGTTGAAACATAGTGTATGACTTATGCTGATGCAGCCCAAAGAACTTTCGAAAGGATATGGGTTTCCAAATAGTATCAAACCCTATTGGGAATATGGCCCAAAGAGAACAGGGTTGATCTGAAATGTTTGATTTGAACCTCAAGGAGGATTCCTATGTATCCCATATTGATGGGAATCAAAGCCCCGATGGTTCAATGTGTCTCATAGGAGAGTATAGTCCTCTGAGAGAGATGTGTTTGGGCTTACTTCTTGAAAAATAATTCCTTAATTATTTGAGGATTGAATTTGGGGCTTATTTCCTAAGTTGGATACCCAAATTGGGGGAATTAAGATGGGATTCCTAAGGAGGATATCCAGTGATCCCATGCCCTAAAATGGATTCCTACATATCCTAGCATGACTAGGAATCAAAGTTCTCATAGTTCATTTTGTGATTGTTTGTGCACATGTTGCAACCATCACATATATTTAATCCCACATGATTCATGATCGGTGTGAGAAAAAAGTGGATATGAAAGATTCAACAATGACACTTCACACTTTTCCTCCTCCGCTGATGGAAGAGGGCTTGTCGACCGTGGAAGAGGGAGAGGTGATGAGCCTTCCCTCTATTCTATTTACATTGGACAAGGTTCTAGTGTAAGGAATAAGGGGGGAAGGTGAGGGGCTTATACCAGGATGGCTACCCTTTGAGATTGGTTGGGGATTACTCCTAAGGAGGATGCCCATTGAAATTGGTTGCGGCTTACTCTTAAGGAGGATGTCCATTTTTAATTTTTCGTGGTGTACTCCTAAGGAGTATTCCCATTTGGAATTTGTTGGGTCTTACCCCTATGGTGGATGCCCATTTGAAGTTTAACCTAGCAAAGAAGTCAGGTAATGAGGTTTTCAGAGTTTCTTGAGGATTTTATCGACTCAAGGTACTCGAGGAATCCATAAGGAGAGTCCAAACTCATAACATGTGAAAGGAACCAAGAAGCGTAAGTAGACTCAAGGAACTTCATTGAGTGTGATGGAGAGTCTCATATCATGGTATTACAGGGTTGGAAGTATTGTCACATAAAGAGCGCAATGGAAAATGTCCTTCATCGGATCTGAAAAGTTCGATGTGCAACTATCCATTTTTCATTGGGGTCAGTGACAAACGCGAAGGGACCGGCCCGAAGGGCGGGGACCGCAGTCGGGCCCTGACCCTGAGTAGGGGTGCGGGGGCACAGGCCCTGTGGTATGGACCAGTAGGGCCGCATAGGATCTCTGCCAAGGTGCTCCGCACAGGTGCTCCACGAAGGTGCTCCATGCAGGTCCATGTGTTCTAGACCTTGATGGGACTTTGAACAATGTTTCCCCATTTAATTATCTCTTCTCTCATGATTTAGAGAGCTACCTGAGAAAAATTGGGGGATCTTGGTGAAATAGATATGCAATGGAAGATTTGGGATGTCTTCCAACTTTTATTCCTTTTTTGAAATGGGGAGCCCAAGGGTCCTATTTATATGCAAGGAGGGGACCCGGTCGAAGGGAGTTTGTCCGAGCAGGTCCTTTGTGTAGGTCCTCCACGTAGGTCCTTCACATAGGGGGTGTATAAATTGTTCTTCCACGCACGTCCTCCGCATAGTTCCTCCATGTAGGTCCCTCGTGTAGGTCCCTCACGTAGGTCCCTTTGTGAAAATTTGATCCATCGTCTGAGTGACATAACTATTGACACGTAAGCCTATTTAGGCTCTGTGACCTGTCAAATCAAAGGTCTTGAAGAGATATAAACTTCATGATATGTTAAATACACCATGTATTCTTGGATGAAACTAGGAAATTGGATTTAATGTATCGACACCTTTTCTTCTTAAATCTTGGAAATCCATTGCCTACTTCTGGATGGGAATATCATTCCACTTATCCATTGAGTATGGAGTAGTATTTTGGCACATAGAAATCCATCATGCATCTTCTTTCTCCCTCGTGAAAACATCTTTACCCACACATTACATTTGATTTCTATGTGACACTAATATCTTCACTCTACAGAAAAGTGCATGGAGCACATTTTATGGTGTCTGTAAAAGCCCCCCACCCCCACCCCCTTAGAATTTGATTCGTTCAGAATGAAAAGAATCTTGTTCTATGGGTAAAAAAGGTCACATTGATGAATTCCAACATCATTTGGTATGATTTGGAGTTACATAAATTTTGGAAGGATGCTCAAATTTTTTCCTAATCCATATGTCTTAGAGAGTATAGTTTGATTGTTTCTAGGGTTATATGGATAACCTCACAAATTTTATACCTTTTTAATACATTTATTTATTTTTATTTCTCAGTATTACCTAAATCAAACAAAAAATTTATATTTAGTGATCTAGGACTCGACTTTTGTTTGGAGTTTCCTTTTCAATTTCTCAATCTAATGAGTACCTAGCCTTTTTTTGTTGGCAGTTTAGAGTCATGCATGTTGGAATATAAAGGGTTAATATTTAGGTTCTAAAATAGCTATGACCATAAATTTTGAAATTTTTTCTATGCAATTTTAATTCATGTAGTGAGGACATTGGGTATTGTGCAGTTTTAAGTCATGCTGTGAGGACATTGGGTGGCTGTAATTTAAGGTCCTTGGATCTGACCAAAAGTAAGAAACTCTCCCAATTTCTTGATAATTTGTTTGCAAATATACTATCATATTCAGGTATGAAAGGGAAAATTGTAAACTCTGATTTAAAATTTTCTGAAACTGAGGGATGATATGGAAAAAGGGCTAGAAGCATTAGAGGAATTCTTTTCTAAGAACGAAGTTACCATTACTTGAAAAACCCATTATGGGGGTTGTATTATATAGGGATATATGGGTCTTATGTCACATAGACAAATAGTGTCATCTTTTGACTTAGTGGCGTGTTATGTAGGAAAATTACGCAAGGCCGCCTAAGGGCACGTGCTGCATATTCCGGAAAAAAGAGCTCTTAGAAGTTTGGAATTCTATTGATAAAAGTCAAAGAAAGTTTATAGAGATTCAGATTTCCCAAAGTACAGAGTTTGGTTTATGGAGAAAGGTACCTAAATATGGAAAGGGTATCTCCAATCAAGATATCTAATGAATTAGAGGAATATGAATTTTACAAAGGTCTATCCCAAATGTAAAAGATATTGTGTCTATAGTTTTCATACATACAACTAAGACCATGAATGAAAACAATATATAACATGTGGTGAAGTGATTTCAACATTATTTTATAGTGTATCGAACAAATTATGAGGGAAATTTATAAACCATGGTCTTGAAGACTTTCATACTGTGAGAAAGATAATGGGACAAGTATACTTGAATGACTGTTTTAAAATATAGATTCTTGTATATTTTCATTAAATATTAAAGGGGACAATGATACTATAACCAGGAACAAAGTTACCATTATTTTACAAGCCTCGTGATGGGGGTTGTATTTTGCAGGGCCAACTGGGGCATATGCTGCATAGCCAAATAGTGGAATCTTTTGGCTGACAGGCATGTTATGTAGGAAACTTATGCAATGCCTCTTAAAGGAACATGTTTCATAGTTGTGAAAAAGAGCTCTCAGATATTGAGAAGCTTTTCACCAGAAACTGTAAGAAAGATTATGAAAATATGAAAGAAAAATTAAAGATTAAGAGTGTGAGATATGGAAGGGGGTTATTCACAATATAGATGAGAAATATTAGAATCAATATTCACCATGAATTTTATATGCTTTAAATAGATCCGATTCATATATAAAATGGATGCTTTCTATGTTTCCTTTGAATGAATATGGTATTTTGTAGTTTTATGTCATGGAGTGAAGACATTATATGTTGCAGTTTTACGTCACACAGTAAGGACCTTAAACTATGCAATTTTACATCATGCAGTAAAGACATTATACTATGAAGTTTTACGTCATACAGTAAATACATTATACTATGTAGTTTTAAGTCATGCAGTAAGGACATTATACTATGTATTATTACATCATTTAATAAGGACATTATACTATGCAATTTTACGTCATGCAGTAAGGACATTATACTATGCAGTTTTACATCATGAAGTAAGGACTTTATACTATGTAGTTTTACATCATATAGTAAGTACATTTGTAACCCCATAATAAATTAAAAAACCATTTATAAAGAATCCATTTACTCAACACCTAAGCCCACGTGAGTTATGCTTGGTGTAAGAAATAAAGAGTAGCAAGGGTTTCTATTATAATGCAAATGTGATAAAAATGATGAATAGGGGTATTAGATTTTCATTCAGTGTAAATTCATGAGGTAAGGATGAAAATGAACTGATATGAAAGGAAAGACATATTGGAACTGGATTAAGGAATAAAACACAAGTATCACTGTATGTCTTGATGGGGAAAGAATCAAGTCATACATAGTTTTTCTTTAAAACATTCCCTTTGCTGATTTGATTTTTTTACAAGAAATAAAGAGGGAATTTTTATTGTGGCTGGGCCCAAGATTGGAGATCTAGGCACCTCTACATATCTCAAAATATATGAGAATCAAGTCATACGTAGTTCTTGAAATGATCATTCCTCACACAAAGTTTGATATGAGGAATAGGGATTTTGATATGTTCTGAAAGAACGATAAATATTAACACATGAAATGGTATAAGGAAAAAGTCATATATCTTAAGGAAGTACTCTGTATAGATCTGATTCATATATAGGAGGAGAAAAGAAAATATGAAATTTTTTGACTGTGGCTGGGCCCAGAATTGGAGATTCAGGAGTCTCTGTGTATCTCATTGAAAATGAGAATCAAGCCATACGTAGTTCTTGAAACTTGGTCTCTATGTAGATCTGACTCTGACATAGGAAGAGAGGGACTCATGTACAACTAAGAATTAGTGATGATTCCAATGATGTTTGCTTATGGAAACTTCTAACTTATAATAGAGAAAAAGTTAGTTGTATAAATGATGTCACACATTTTAATGTCATGCAACAAGGATAACAATGGTATGCACTTTAACGTCATGCAACATAGACTCTTATGGTTGTTAGGAAGTTTAATGTCTTGCAAATAGGACATGGGGGTTGTGCAGTTTTAATTCCTACAGTGAGGACTATGGTGCTGTGAATTTTAAAGTCTTGTAGTGAAGACTAATGCTCATAATTACAAAAAGTATTTATTCAAGAATCTTGCATTGGTTGGAGATGTAATGAGCTCTCCATCCATTGAGATTAAAGCATAGGATCCATTTGAATAGAAATTATGTACAGAATAAGGTCCCTACCATTTTGTTTCATGTTTTGGAGGTTTCTTTCCTGGTATCATCGGAGTCCTATAGACTAATACAAATTCACCTTGAAGGAATGAATGAAGACGAACTTTCTTATTAAAATCTTGCTCTATTCAGTTCTGATAAACTTCTAGATGATGAAAATTGTGCAATCATTTGTCATCTAATCATTCCAACTCATTAAACCATTTCTGAGATCTTTCATCGGTAGATTACTGATCACATATTGCAACTATAGTTGAAGACAATTGTATTTCAATTGGAAAAACCTCTTTAGTTTCACATACCAATGAATAAGGAGTTTCCTGGGTGGCAGTACAGATAGTTGTCTGATAAGACCATAAAGCATTCAAAAGTTTACCAGGCCATGATTTCTTATCTTTATCCACCATCTTCTGGAGTATATTTGATATAAATTTATTGAAAGCCTCTATCTGTCCATTGGCCGCTGCATGATAGCAAGATGAATGGTGGGATTTGATATTATATTCCTGATATAACTTATTTACTTTAGCAGAACAAAAATTGGTTCCATTTCCTGTCAAAATAATATGAGGGATGCCAAATATGGTGATGATATCATTTTTGAGAAAACTAATGATGATTTTTGATCCAACGTCCTTGAGAGGTATTGCTTCAGCCCATTTAGAGAAGAAATTAGTAGCAGTGAGAATATACTTGAACTGCTTAGCCGTGGCTAGAGGATAAGGCCCTACTACATCCATTCCCCATAGGGATGATGGACAATAGTATTTAGTTGTATGTAACAACTCAGGGGGTTGATGAATTAAGTTGGCATGCACTTGACAGGGATGAAATTTTTTTGTGAAGTATGTACAATCATGTGTCATTGAAGGAAAAAAGTATCCAAGCCTTCCGATCTAGTCGAAGATTCATTACCAAAATTGGTGGGCACCACAAGCTCCTCAATGAACTTCTTTCATGACAGTCGTGGTCTCCTCTTCATCAAAAAATTTGAAGAAAATTCCATCAAACCCTTTCTTGTAAAGGATCTTTTGGTGGTTTGGACCATCATAAAGAGTAAAAATTGCCGCTCATCCCCGAATATGCTCCTTCTTAACCCTATTTGGTGGAAGTATCCCATTTTGATGATGTTCAATGATAGAGGATCTCCAACCTGTGGTATGACCATACGGTTCAGAAATAGGGAAAATTTATTTAATTTCCTCTCTTATGGTTTGAACAAAACTTGAAACTACGCAGTGATGGGTTATGCTGATAACATTCTTATCCTAATTTGGATCTATCTAGGTTGTACAAGCATTAGCCACTGCATCTTCTTGGGAATTTTTGTGATCGCGGGACATAGGACAATGTCGGCTCTGAGGGAAATTTAGCCATTAACTCTCTGATGTAATCACACAAAGGTATTAACTCTTATTTTCTGATAGAGTATTCCCCATTGATTTGTTTGATTACCAATTCGGAATCACCTTTTATCTTTAAATGATCTATTCGCACTTGAAGGGATAATTCCAAACCTGCGATGAGAGCTTGATACTCTGCTTCATTGTTGGTATCACCTTCTGATAATAAGAGTGAATAAGGCAATAATGCCTTTTTTGGGGAAATAAGGACTATTCCTAATCCAACCTTTTTGAGTTTAGTATTTTCCATCATCTTACCTGTTTGACTTCTATAAGCACCATCAATATTCATTTCCCATGTTTACGAATTATCTTTAATAGAGAAGACCTCTTCATCAGGAAGTTCAATATTAAATGATATATCTTCCACGGATGGATGCTCAGCAAGGAAATCATCCAAATATTGTCCCTTTATTTCCTTTTGAGGTACAAATTGGATATAAAACTATTGAAAAATAACTTCCCACCATGCTAGACATCCAGTAAGCATAGGACGACTGAGGATAAATTTGAGCAGGTTATTACGAGATACCAATTGGACCTTATGATGTTGTAGGTAATGTCTCAATTTCTGAACATCAAAAATTAATGCCAGGTAGAACTTCTCAATACTTGAATACTGAGTTTCCATATCAAAAATAGTTCAATTGAGATAATAAACGGTGTTTTCATTTCCATTATAATTCTTTTGGGTGAGGAAGAAACCTATTGATCACTCTAAAGCTATCACGTAGAGAATGAGTGGTCTTCCTTCAACAGCTGGCATCAATAATGGTGGACTCAAGAGATATGTATTGAGTATATCAAATGATTCTTGGCAATCCTCATTCCATTGATAAATGATTACTTTCTTCATTAATTTGGTGAAAGGTAAGAATTTTCCAACCAAATTGGAAATAAAGCGCCGGATATAGGCCAAGTGTCCTTGAAGTGCTCTTAATTCTTTCAAATTTTGAGGAGGTTACATGCCAAGGATTTATTTTTCATTCTCAGGATCAACTTAGATACATTGATAACGTATAATGTAGCTAAGGAATTATCCATAGGTAACCCCAAAAGCACAATTTAATGGGTTCATCTTCAAATTATGTTGCCTAAGTTAGTGAAATATGGTTTTCAAATCATCCAAGTGATTGGAACATTGTTTTGATTTGACTACCAAATCATCTGTATAACATTCAATAAATTTCCCTAAAAAGGGATTGAAGATATGGTTCATGGAATGTTGGTATGTTGTGCCTGTATTCTTCAAGACAAAGGGCATTACCCGATAGGAAAACACACTTTGAGGAGCTCTAAAGCCTGTAGATTCCTCATCCTCTAGGGCCATTCAAATTTGATTATACCCAGAATATCCATCCATGAAGGAAAGTGCTTCGTATCTAGCCATTACATCAATTAGAAGTTCTATAATCGGGATTGGAAAATTATCTTGAGGACAATATCGATTAAGATCCCTAAAATCAATACAGACTCTAATTTTCCCGTTCTTCTTTTTCACTATGAAAATATTGGCCAGCCATTTTGGATATTGAACTTATCTGAAAAAGTTATCCTTTATAAGCTAATCAACTTCATCTTCAATTTTAGAGGCATGAGTTGGGTGTGTTCTCCATGATGCTTGATTGAACCCACGATGTTATTTTGGAAAACCCAATTGATCGGTGGCTACATCAGGATTAAGACCAGGCATTTTTGTATAATTCCAAGAAAATATATCTCGATTTCCCTTTAGAAAGGACTTATATACCTCTTGTTTCTCAGAGGTCATGGCCGTACTAATTAAGGTGTGGCGGGGATCTCCATCTGTACCCATATTTATTTCTTTATGTTCATCCACAGTGGTAGAAACACCTTCTTCAAATGTTGTAGGATCAACTCTGAGACCTTCTTATTCTTCCTCTTTATGTGCCACTTATTCTATTTCCATTTTCATGGTAGATGGTAAGGAAAAGATCCCAAAGTTAGGGGAGGAGTCATTATTTGAACATCTCGAAGAAGAATCCACCACATCTGACCCTACTAATGATGAAGGGTCTTCCTGTAGTGAAGAGGGATTTATGGATTTAGAATCAACATATTTTTCTTTCTCTAATATTGCTACAATTTCTTCAACTCTGATTAAAGAAGTAGTGGCTCGTCGTATTTTAGTAGATCAAATAAAAACATCTCTATTCAAGCTTCCATCATTTCTTGGTACATTAATAATTTCTCCCATATTATCAGGCTTAATTTCTGGAATTGACATTATGGGATTTATTGGATGAGTGCATGGATTTGGATTTTCCTTCTCAAATTGATTGATAGGTAAAACATAATCTATACTCAAATGGATAAATGGATTTATGGAATCTTTTCCAGTCCATTTGGAGCATTAAATCTTGTTATTTCCTTGGTCATGGACTTCATTCCTTTTGTATGATAAAACTCTACCTCAATATATTGAGATTCACATGTTTTGAATGAAGACTTGTCACTATACAATGTTCCAATTTGACCATTGAAATAGTATTTCATACATTGGTGGTATGACAAAGGTATGGCTATATGTTGATGCAACCAAGGCATTCCAAGAAGAATATTGAAGGCTGTGTCCTGAAGAACAACCATGAAATCTGAATTAGACACAAGATCTCCAAACTAAGTTCTGGGTGTAATTTCTCCCTAAGGTTCTTGATCATTCTTGTCACATCCTTGCAACATAATAGTTGAGGATATAAGTTAGTTTCATTTAGGCCCAATCGACGAAGTTTACGAACGGGAATGAGGTTGACCCCAGAGCCATTGTCAATGAAGACTCGTCGAATACCCATGTCATTGACCATGCCAGACAGATACAAAGGTTTGATGTGTCCATGTACCACATGGTCTTCATCTTCATCTGTAAAATATATTACTGCATGACATTCTACAGAATCATTCTCTATCTGGTAAACCTCATCTGTAGTAACATCAGCTTTAAATTCTTGAGGACTTAACAAGGCATTAATGAGTGCTTCTCAAAGATCTTTTGACAGATTCAAAGAATCCAAAATTGATAACTTGGCTGGTACATGGTCTAATTGTTTCAAGACATCATACTTTTGGTCCAAAGGTCTACATTTACCTGCATAGGGATTTGGTTTTCCAGGTTATTTGGAAGTTGATTCTTTTATTGTAGATGTATTCTTTGTTGAAACAGAAGTGATAAATACCACTGAATTTGGAAAATTAGACTGACTAAGTCTATTCATATACTGAGAAGAAGATGGTGTAGCTTCTAATTGTTCCTCCAGAATAATTATGCCAGAACTAGATTTGTTTTTCTTTGAAGAAACCCCTTGTTCTTGTTGATCTCGCAAAAGGGATCTTCCACGAGTTTCTGCCGCATATATGGTTTGAGCCGGGGTAGAGTTAAAATGATTTTTTTGGTATTCCCACATCTTCCCTTGTATCATTGACCTTGGCCTCTTCCTAGAGTCCCCCAATTAGGCACAAGGAATTCTGGCTCAATACAATTAGAACCAACATTGGCATAAGGATATGTTAAATGGATAACATTAACAGAACCAAAGATCAATTCTTCGTCAGATAAGGATTCTACATAATATATTACTTCTAGTTGTACTGTTTGGTGGGGCGGTGCCCGTGATTTTGAGGCAGATGGCATGAAATCTTCCAGTGATAAGGAATACATTGGCTTTGATGCGATCTCATCCTCTTCTAACTACTCTTTACCCTTATTTACACCTTGTTTCTTTGAGTAACGACCCTTTGATGAAGATTGTTTTGTTGGGGCAGGAGTGGAAGAAGACACAATTGGATATTTCAATTGTGTTTGTAAAATAGCATGAGTTCGGTTGATCATTTTCCTGATCATCCCGTGATCATATTTTTTCACATTCTATATTTTAAAATCTTGTCATTCTCCTTCTTCCTCTGGATTGGCGCCGGTAACACATGCTACTTGAGCTGAAGAACTTTTCAATTTTAGTTGTCCAGATTCTACCATCTTTTTCAAAAGGTCTTTGAAAACAAAGCACTCCTGAATGGGGTTTCCCAACATCTGATGAAAGAGACAATAATTTGGAATATCTTCATCTCCTTCTTTATTTGGCTTCTTCAGCCTTGACAACTGAACCAAATTGTTTTCTAAGGATAAGATGAAGTATCTAGGAACTTTTTGATTCCTAAAAGAATAGATTTTACTAATTAATTCCTCAAACTATTTCCGCCATTGATCTCTTTGATTATCTTGACGAGGTGGTCTCTACTGCTGATGCTCAGTAAGTGGAGCCAGTCGGTATGATGAAGGTCTTGAGGTTGAAGCAGGTACATGTTCCAATTTGAGTGTAATTGTAGCAGCTTATACCTTTCCTATTCTCCTTCATGGAACTAATATAATTATATGAGTTTTATCCCTAGTACCTATAAGAGAGTCCTCTATGGGATGAGCGATTTATGTAAGGTCTTGAAACCCTCTGGTGTATTTCACAGGGATCAATGGTGTGTGTAATTCATCACACATATTTTCCACATAGATTGGAAGCAACTCTTCTTGAGGGAGTGATAAACATAATTATTATGTTAATCCCTTCCAACGAGTAGTGAAATCCAAAACTCTTTCATTTTCACTTTGTTTACAATTGGTAAGATCAAAAACTATCGTCTTTGGTAATGTTGAGCTAAATTGAAGAAGGAATTTATGACAGAGATCTTCCCACTTAGTAATTGATCGAGATTAAAAACTTGTATACCAGACAAATGTAGGTCCTTATATTGACTGAACAAAACACCTAAGCTTAACTACTTCTTGTCATTGAGGAGTTCCCATCATAGGATCACAACGAGAAACAAAATGTGTTAAATGTTTTCTGGATCTCCCGAACCATTAAAAATTAGGAATGTGGTATTCGCAAAATTTGATGGGGGAGGAATTTCATCCACCCTTTCAAGGTAAGATCTCTTTTCTGGTTGAACTAGTGCACGTCGTTCCTCCATAGATTCCAATAGAGTTTTTAATGCCTCAATTATGTTCATAAGCATTTGGGGAATATTTCGATGAGTTGGATTCTGTGCAGGTATTGCAACTGGAACTTGATCTGGTGCAATAACCAGTAAGACCACTAATGGTGGTGCTAATATCTATGTTGGATAACTCACAAAAATAGGTCTATCAGGATGTACATGATCATGTCTGGATTTTGTACCCAACGGAGGGAATTCATTATCTACATTTGTAGTTAATATAAATCCTCTTTGAGGAGGAGCTCCTGCAGGATTTTCATGTTGAGGAAATTCCTGGGGATACCGTCTAGCAGAAATGTTGTTTCGAAGTAACTCCATGATGAGTCTTTTAAACTCCTTCATTTCCTCTTATTATTGTGAAAGTCTCTATTCAAGTGAAAGAGATTGACCTTATCTAGTGGAAAAGTAAGATGCAATCTTATTTTTTTCCTTTCCCCTTTTTGGACGCCTTTCAGAGAGGGGGAGTTGGTTATTTGAAGGCATACCTACATTCTGGATAAGTCTTTTATTTCAGGTACACACCATTTTTTCATTTTCCTCAGTGTGTATGGCATTGTGCACAAGAACTTCATCTTCTGATCCCCCTAAACTAGACTTATTTTCTAGAGTATTTTCTGCAATGGTATTGATAACATTCACTAATTCATAATGCATTAATGGAATTCTGTCAGTAATTCTGGTAGATCATCTCCCTTTTTGTCTTTCATGAAATTCTATTCTACTATATGAAGAATCCCCTGGAACTTTTTGGCGGATAGTAACATGAAGGGAATCATTGGATAATTACGCTATATGCTTTCCTTGTGGCTTCTTCCCTAATCAGTAGAAAACTGACTTCCATTTGAGGAGTGGATTGAAGATGCAAAATAGTCCCCATCCTTGTAGGATGGGGTTGATCCTGTTATTCTTCTTCAAATCTATGAACATTGTTTAATGAATTTGAAGGTTTCATTAAATGAGCCCCCATCTTGAAAATATGGGGTGATTCTTGAACTGATACAGCTAAAATTTGTGCAACTTCTATTCTGATTTTGCATATTTTGGGTCGGATGTTAGCTAGATGCATCATTCGACAATTACTTGAATCACTTGTTTGAGATGATCAGTGTGCTATTTCGGACATTTACATCCTATGACACCTGAAATCATATAAATGGGATGTTTTCTCAAGATTCATAGAGTCTTGATGTATAAGTAATTCAATAACTCTTCTTATTTGGGTCTGATTCTGATGAGAACTGGTTGAGGCCTATTCTTGAGTGTACATTTAATTACACACAAAACCTTTTGAATATGGCCGGGCATGGGTAGTAACATTTCTTGAAACCACTTTTGGCATACATTGCGAATTTTGGAGTGTAGTTAAATGCAATTCTCCATATGCACCACATCCTCTGATGCAAACATTAGATAGGGAATCAGAAATTAATTGGCGTAGCCTTTTCAGAGCATTGAGACATGCACACTGAAGGGTTCTCTTCTATTTTCAACCCTTGGATGTTGGGAAACTAAAAGAGATTCCAAGTCAATTTGATGTTATAACCCTTCTATTACCTTTATATGATTTTGATATTCATTATATGGTAGTACTTTAGTTTTCAAATGAAAACGAGTTTTCCATAAATTGAGACAAATGTCATGAATGCAATCTTCTATCATCAATTCTGGGATTTCAAACCGAGAATTTGCTGAAGGTCAGAACATGACTGGTATTTATCCTTTAGATAATTTTTTCCTCATGTTCAAAACATCTTCATCATATTCTACTATAGGTTTATCCACTTGTTATAACCAAATTGGATGCTCTACATTTGAGGATAAATGTCCCAAGGGAGGCTTGGAGAATGATTGTTCCCTTAATATGTCTTCTGATTGAGAAACTATTTCACCTATCAATGACAAGGCATCAGACATGATTGGCCTTGTGTTTGTAAGTGCCTCGAGATAGGAGGGATTTATTTTTTCTCCATTTTCGATTAGATAATTGTTTTGACAATGTGAAATACTACTGTGTAGAGGACTTTCACAGTGAATGCCATTATGGGGAGGATCACCATGATGGATTACAGAAAGGGAAAAATCTTCTTGCTCCTTGGTCTTTTGGCCACACGGAGGGTTTTTTTTCTCTCATCCAATGATAGATACTCTAGATTGACTGAATTTTCATAAAGCAAGACTTCATGATGAAGTGTTCGGTGAGAAACATCAGAATTAAAACTACCACTCCCAAAATTTGTAATGAGAGGGTATGATATTGAGCAGTAATAGATAAATTTATGAGGGCTTCAAGAACTTCAGAATTAAGAGAAGCTAAATTACACCTTTACTCTTGATTTTCCTATGATAGTTGGAAAGATTTCTTCTTAGATGTTATATTATACTTAGTTGGGGCCACTTGCTGGAAAAAGTGGTTATCATGGGCAGGTATATATGCTTGTCTTGTATAAGTTACCAGAATAGACTGGTTACCTCGAATTGGATAGGGTGTATGTTCCCAATTTTGGTTTCCATATGATATGGGGGAGTATGACCCATGACCCTCTTGGATTGGAAGAGAGGTGAGTATCTACTCGAGGATGGCATGTCGATGTGTCATCCCATGCGTGGGGACCCATTTATATGTTTTTCCCCTAGATACTGCTAAAGTAGTTGTTAAAATATCCTAACATGCTTCTAGAATATGGATAGAGATATGAGTATTCCCTTTCACCATTGACAAGATATGTTTAGTGACTTCTGTGGCCGGGACATGAATATACGTCTATTCTGTATCTGGAGTAGGTGTTTGTGCCTGCTCTTATCCTATTTTTCCTGTCAAAGGATATTGGCAGTACTTATGCATAGGGGCATAGAGTTGAGTCTACTCCAAATTTGTTGTCGGAGCTTTCCGACTAACTTCTCAGGGTGCTACCAAATGAGACTGTTGGCAGACATGATGAACATTGGCATGTGTATGTGCCTACTGAATATTCTATGTCAAGTATGGTTGATGGGTTTCCTTAAATACTGGCAGATGAGACTGCTGACAGAATTGGTGATTGTAAACCGGTGTATGTTTCTGCTTACCAGTTTCCACCATATTAGATTGACAGATCCTTTTAAATGCAGTCAGACGAGCCTGCTAACTAGATGATAACTTGTAAATAGGTGTATATACCTATTCACGGTACTCCACCGGGTTTACCTTGTGGGATTGGTGGGTTGCTGTCAGACGAGACTGCTAAGAAAAAAATAGGACTAACGGGTGTATGTGCCCATTCGTTGTTTTCCATCAATATTGATCGATGGACTTCTCCGGTGGAGGTAGAGGTGAGAACCTACTTCCTATTAACCGGACATTGTCCCTGGAATTTTGTCTTACATGCCCGGGTCTGAGAGACTTGGGCCAAATGTCCAGAGGAAACACCCCCATCATGTTGGGGATATACTACCGTGTGATTCTGGCAGCGATTGCTGGTGGGAGTCCTCAGGAAGGACACCTGTATTGTTGAAGTGATACCTTTAGTGAACTCTTGATCTACCTCCCTGTAGTATGGGAAAGATTTATTGTTGTGTTCTGGGGATAAAGACCTGAAACGGTTGGAGACAGTGGTTGACACCATTTTCTTCTTGATCATTGGTCATTGTTGGCAAGATGATCGAGGATTATTGTTGACCTGAAGGGCCTATCAAGAAGCCTCTAAAGCTAGGATTGTATCGTGTTGGAGATATTACTTTACCATAAAATTAGAGACCCAACATTGAAGACGATGGGTTGGTGATAACTTCCTTCCTGTGGATGGAGATCCATCTTGAGCAGTAGTTGGGAAGTTTACAGATGTTGTCTTAGAGAAAGCCATTATTTGGATTGAAGGGAATTCTGTAGAAAACTAAGAAAAAAACAAGTTCTATTAAATTCAAATCTTGTCATATGGATACGTGAAATATTAATTCCTTTGTTTGTCCTTCCTTTATCAATTTATAGGTTCCTAACATGTGGGTAACATTATTAACTTGGTTAATGATTCACGTCGGGTTCACCATTTTTTGTTTTGTCGTTCCTTGAAAAGTGTGTTCTACATTTAAGAATCACTGTTTCCAGGAGGTTTCCATTGGATTTTTTCATGGAACCGAAATCATCCAACAGTTCTTTATCCAAAGTGGACCTACTTTCCAAAGGCAGTTGTTCGTTATGTTTTGAACTTTACGATACTTAATAACATGCATTGGTCGAGAGTATGGGAGGTCAGACTCATCACAACCTTTTGGGGGGAATTATTGTCTACTCCAGGAATCTATTTGTAAGATTAAAATAATTTCATGAATCCTTATTAATTCACCATGTATATCATAAGTATCCCTCAGAATTTATAATCACTTATTTAACATGTGTAAAGTTTAGAATCATCAACATACATTCACGGTTCTTCATTGATGGAAACATTTGTATGTATTCGAGGTTTTCCATCAATGGTATCCTCTAGTATACCTATTATATATTCTTTTAATCATTGTTATGATGATACTGGTTTTTAAGCCACTCAGTGGGTTACTCTGGAATTTAATGTCATCCAGGGTGACGAAGGTTTGTTTTAATCTTGGGATCGTACTCATAAAATGATCTACACACATATCCTTGTGAAAGGATTCATAACCCTCATAGTTTGGTGCCACTTAATAGGACACATCATACCTTTTAAGGACATGTTATAAGGACCTCTAAGTGGAAGGTGCATAGTTGAAACTTAGTGTGGTACTTATGATGAAGCAACCCAAGGAACTTTGGAAATGATATGGGTTTCCAAATAGGATCAAACCCTATTGGGAATATGGACCAAATAGTTTAGGGTTGATTGGAAATGTTTGATTTGAACCTCGAGGAGGCTTCCTATGTGTCCCATATGGATGGGAATCAAATCCCACATGGTTCAATGTGTCTCATAGGAGAGTATAGTACTCTAAGAGAGATGAGTTTCGGCTTACTTCCTAAAAAAGAACGCCTTGATGATTTGAGGGTTGAATTTGGGGCTTATTTCCTTAGGAGGATGCCCAAATTGGGGGAATTAAGGTTGGATTACTGAGGATGATATCCAGTGAGCTTGGGCCCTAAAGGGCTTCCTATGTATCCTGACTTCAACAGGAATCAGAGTTCTCGTAGTTCATTCTGTGATTGTTTATGCACATGTTGCAACCATCACGTATCTCTCATCACACCTGAGTCATGCTCGGTGTGAGAAACAATAGGATATGAAAGATTCAACAATGAAACATAACACTTTTCCTCCTCCGCTGATGGAAGAGGGCGCGTCGACCATAGAAGAGGGAGATGCAACAATCCTTCCCTCTGTTCTATTTACATTGGACAATGGTCCAATGTAAGGAATAAGGGGTGAAGGTGAGGGGATTATACCAGGATGGTTTCCCTTTGAGATTGGTTGGGGCTTACTCCTAAGGAGGATACCCATTGAAATTGGTTGGGGCTTAATCCTATGGAAGATGCCCATTTGGAATTTTTTGGGGCTTACCTCTAAGGAGGACGCCCATTTGGAATTTCTTGGGGCTTACTCCTACGGAGGATTCCTATTTGAAGTTTAACCTGGCAAAGAAGTCAGGTAATGATGTTTTAGGAGTTTCTTGAGGATTGTACTGACTCAAGGTTCTCGAGGAATCCATAGGGAGAGTCCAAACTCATAACATGTGAAAGGAACCAAGAGGAGTAAGTCAACTCAAGGCACTTCATTCACTGTGATGGAGATTCTCAGATCATGGTATTCCATGGATGGAAGTATGGATGCATAAAGAGCGCAATAGAAAATTTCCTCGATCGGATCCGAAAAGTTCGCGGTGTGAGTCTCCATTTTTCATGGGTGGTAAGTGATGGAAGCAAAGGGACCGGACTGAAGGGTGGGGACCGTAGCCGGGCACTGACCCCAAGCAGGGGTGCGGGGGAACAGCCCCCGTGGTATGGACCAGGAGCGCCACACAGGATATCCGCCAAGGTGCTCTATGCAGGTGCTCCATAGAGTTCCATGTGTTCTAGACCATGAGAGACTTTGAAAAATGTTTCCCCATTTAATTCTCTCTTCTATCATGTTTTAGAGAGTTTCTTGAAAACAATTGGGGGATCTTGGTGAAAGAGCTACACAATGGGATCTTTGGGACGTCTTCCAACTTTTTTTCCTTTTTTGAAATGGGGAGCCTAAGGATCCTATTTATATGCAAGGAGGGGACCCAGTCAAACAGAGTTTTTCTATGCTGGTCCTTCACATAGGTCCTCCATATAGGTCATTCTCATAGGGGGTGTATAAATTGTTCTTCCGTGCACATCCTTCTCTTAGTTCCTCCACGTAGGTCCCTCGCGTAGGTCCCTTTGTGAAAATCTTATGCATCTTCCGAGTGCCATAACTTTTGATCCGTAAGCCTGTTTAGACTCCGAGACCGGTCAAATTGAAGGTCTTGAAGAGATATACACTTCTTGGTATGTTGAATACACCAAGTATTCTCAGATGAAACTCAGAAATTTAATTTAATGTGTCAGAAACTTTTTGTGATCGATCTTGGAAATCAATTGCCTACTTCTGGATGGGGATATCATTCCACTTATCAATAGGGTATGGAGTAGTATTTTGGAAAATAGATATACATCCTGCATCTTCATTTAACATGGTGAAAAAATCTTTACTTATACTTTACATTTGATTTCTATGTGACAATCATATCTTCAGTCTATGGAAAAGTGCATGGAACACATTTTATAGTGTATAGAGAATCCCCCCCTAGAATTTGATTCATTCAGAACAAAAAGAATATTGTTCTAAGGTGAAAGAAGGGAACTTTGATGCATTCCAACAACATTCAGTATGATTTAGAGTTGCATCATGTTTGGAAGGATGCTCAAATTTTTTCCTAAGCCATATGTCTTAGCGAGCATAGATTGACTGTTTCTAGGGTTATATAGATAACCCCACAAATTTTATATATTTTTACTCCCTTTAATTCTTTTTATTTCTCAATATTACCTAAATCATACAATAAATGTATATTTAGTGATATAGGACTCAGCTTTTTTTCAGAGTTCCCTTTGCAGGTTCTCAATCTAAGGAGTACCAAGTCTTTTGTTGTTGTAATTTAGAGTCATGCATGTTGGACTATAAAGGGTTAATATTTAGGTTCGAAAATAGCTTTAACCATAAATTTTGAAATTTTAACTAAGCAGTTTTAAGTCATGTAGTGAGGACATTGGGTACTATGCAGTTTTAAGTCATGTAGTGAGGACATTGGGTGGCTTTAATTTAAGGTCCTTAGCTCTGACCAAAAGTACGAAACTCTCCCAATTTCATGATAATTTGTTTGGAAATATTCTATTATATTTAGGTATGAAAGGTAAAATTGTAAAATATGATTTAAAAATTTCTCAAACTGAGGAATTATATGGAAAAGGGGGTAGAAGCATTAGAGGAAGTCTTTTCTAAGAACGAAGTTACCATTACTTGACAAACCTGTTATGGGAGCTGTATTATGCTGGAAAAATGGGAATATGTTGCATAGCCAAATGGTGTCATCTTTTGACTGACAGGCCTGTTATGTAGTAAATTATGCAAGGCCGCCTAAGGGCACATGCAGCATAGTCAGGCAAAAGAGCCTTCATAATTTTGACATTCTATTTCTAAAATTCGAAGAAAGTTTATGGAGATTCAGATTTTCCAAAGTACAGAGTTTATTTTATGGAGAAAGGTACCTAAATATGGAATGGGTATCTCCAATCAAGATATCCAAAGAATCTGAGGAATATGACTTTTACAAAGGTCTGTCCCAAATTTAAAAGATATGGTGTCTGTAGTTTAAGGTCATACAACTAAGACCAGGAACAGAAACAATATAAAACATGTGGATAAGTGATTTACAATTTTTTTCATAGTGTATCAAACACAGGATGAGGGAAATGTGTAAACTATGGTCTTGAAGACATTAAAACAGTGAGAAAGATAATGGGACAAGTATACTTGAATGACTGTTTTAAAATACAGATTCTTGTATATTTTCATTAAAGATTATGGGGGACAATGATACTATAACCAAAAACAAAGTTACCATTATTTGACAAAACTTATGATGGGGGCTATATTATGCAGGGCCAACTGGGGGCATATGCTTCATAACCAAATAGTGGCATCATTTGGCTGACATTCCTATTATGTAGGCAACTTATGGAAGGCCGCCTAAGGGCACCTACTGCATAGTCAGGAAAAGATCTCTCATATATTGAAAACCTTGAAACCATAAACCGTAAGAAATATTATGAAAATCTGAAATAAAAATTCAAGATTAAGAATGTGAGATATGGAAGGGGTTATTCCCAATGTATATGAGAAATATTTGAATCAATATTCTCCATGAATTTGATATCCTTTACATAGATGTGATTCATATGTAAAATGGAGGCTTTCTTTGTTTTCTTTGAATGAATATGGTACTGTGAAGTTTTTAGTCATGTAGTGAGGACATTATACTATGCAGTTTTACGTCATGTAGTCAAGACATTATACTATGCAGTTTTACGTCATGTAGTAAGGACATTATTCTATGAATTTTTACGTCATGTAGTAAGGACATTATACTATGCAATTTTATGTTATCCAATAAAGATATTATACTTTGTCATTTTAGGTCATGAAGTAAGGACATTATACTATACAGTTTTACGTCATGCAGTAAGGACATTATACTATGCAGTTTTATGTCATGTAGTAATGACATTATACTATACAGTTTTACATTATGCAGTAAAGGCATTATACTATTCAGTTTTACATCATGCTGTAACGACATTTGTAACCCCATAAGAAATTAAAAAAACATATATAAAGAAGCCATTTACTCAACTCCGAATCCCACGTGACCTATGCTTGGTGTGAGAAAAAAGGAGAAGTAAGGGTTTCTTTTATAATGAAAATGTGATACAAATGACGAAAAGGGGTATTAGATTTTCATTCAGTGTAACGTCATGAGGTAAGGACGACATTGAACTTATATGAAAGGAAAGACATATAGGAACTGGATTAAGGGATAAAACACAAGTACCACTATATGTCTTGCTGGGGAATGAATCAAGTCATACATAGTTTTTCATTAAAACATTCTCTATGCTGATTTGATTTTTTTTATACAAGAAATAAAGGGGGAATTTAATTGTGGTTGGTCCCAATATTGGAGATCTAGGAATCTCTACTTATCTCAAAATATATGAGAATCAAGCCATATGTAGTTCTTGAAATGAAAATTCATCACGCTAAGTTTGATATGAGGAATGGGGATTTTGATATGTTCTGCAAGAACAATAAATCTTAAGACATGAAATGGTATAAGGACCAAATCATATATCATAAGGAACTACTTTGTATAGATCTGATTCATATACAAGAGAAGAAAAGAAAATAAGAATTTTTTTTGATTGTGGATGGGCCCAGAATTGGAGATTCATGCATCTCTACATATCTCATTGAAAATTATAATCAATCCATATGTAGTTCTTGAAACTTGGTCTCTATGAAGATCTGACTCTGACATAGGAAAGAGAGGGAATCGTGTACTACTAAGGATTAGTGATGATGTCAATGATGTTTGCTTATTGAAAATTATAATGTCTTATATAGAAAACGTTAGTTGTACAAATTATGTCATGCATTTTATCATCATGTGACAAAGACGACAATGCTATTCACTTTAACGTCATGCAGCATGGACGCTTATGGTTGTTATGCTGTTTAATGTCTTGCAACTAGGACATGGGGGTTTTGCAGTTTAATGTCTTGTAGTGAGGAAAAATGTGCATAATTACAAAGTATTTCTTCAACAATATCGCATTGGTTAGAGATGTAATGAGCTCTCCATCCATTGAGATTAAAGCACATGCTCCATTTGAATAGACCTTATGTATGGAATAGGGTCCCTCCCATTTTGGTTCATGGTTTGGAGGTTTCTTTTCTGGTATCTTTGGAGTCCTAAGGATTAATACCAATTCCCCTTGAAGGAATGAACGAAGATGAACATTCTTATTAAAAGCTCGCACTATTCGGTTCTGATAAACTTCTATATGATGAAAAGTATGCAATCTTTTGTCATCTAATCATTCCAACTCATTAAACTATTTCTGAGATCTTTCATCTGTAGATAACGAATCACATATTGCAACTCTTAGTGAAGGAAATTGTATTTCAATAGGAAAAACCAATTTAGTTCCATATACCAATGAATAAGGAGTTTATTGGGTGCTAGTATAGATAGTTTTCCGATAATCCCATAAAACATTCAAAAGTTTATCAGGCCATGATTTCTTATGTTTATCCACCATATACTAGAGTATATTTGATAGGGTTTTATTGAAAGCCTCTATCTGTCCATTGGCCACCACATGATAGCGAGATGAATGGTTTGATTTGATATTATATTCCTCATATAACTTTTTTACTTCAGCAAAACAAAAATTAGTACCATTGTATGTCAAAATAGTATGAGGGATGCCAAATCTGGTGATGATATTAGTTTTGATAAAACAAATGATTCTTTTCGCTCCAACTTCCTTGAGAGGTATTGCTTCTACCCATTTAGAGAAAAATTAGTAGTAGTGAGAATATACTTGAACTTCTTAGCCATGGTTGTAGGATATGGCCCTACTACATTCATTCCCCATGTGGAAAATGTCCAGGAGTATTTAGCTCTATATAAAAACTCCGGGGGTTGATGAAAGAAGTTGGCATGCACTTGACAGGGATGACATTTTTTTATGATTTCTATACAATCCTGTGTCATTGAAGGCCAAAGGTATTCAAGCTTTTGAATCTGATCGAAGATTCTGTTCCCAGATTGGTGGGCACCACAAGCTCCTGAATGAACTTCTTTCATGATTTTTGTGGTGTCTTATCCATAAATACATCTAAAGATAATTTCATCAAAGCCTCTCTTGTGGAGGATATTTTAGTGGTTTGGACCACCATAAAGTGTAAAATTAGCCACTCATAATTAGATCTGCTCCTTCTCAACCCTATTTGGTGGAAGTATCCCATTTTGAAGATATTCTATGATAGATGTTCTCCAACCCATGGTATGACCATATGGTTCAAAAATATGTAACATTTCATTAATTTCCTCTCTCATGGTTTGAACAAAAGGTGAAACCACATGGCGACGGGTTATGCTGATAACTGTCTCATCCTGATTTGGATCTTCCAAGGCTGTAGTTGCATTAGCCAGTGCTTCTTCTTGGGAATTTTGTGATCGCGGGACATAGGACAATTTTGGCTATGAGGGAAATTCAGACATTAACTCTCTGATGTAATCACAAAAGGTATTAACTCTTCTTTTCTGATAGAGTATTCCCCATTGATTTGTTTGATTACCAATTTTGAATCACCTTTTATCTTTAAAAGATCCATTCACACCTGAAGGGATAATTCCAAACCTGTAATGAGAGCTTGATACTCTACATCATTGTTGGTACCACCTTTCGATAATAAGAAAGAATTAGGAAATACTACCTTTTCTGGGTAAATAAGGACTATTTCTAATCCAAACTTGTTGATTTTAGGATTTTCTAGCCTCTTCCCTATTGGACTTCTAGAATCACTATCAAAATATATTTTCCATATTTGTGAATTATCTTGAATAGAGAAGACCTCTTCATAAGGAAGTTCAGTATTAAACGATATATCTTCCACGGATGGATTCTCAGCAAGGAAATCAGCCAGATCTTGGCCCTTTATTGCCTTTTGAGGCACAAACTGGATATCAAACTATTCCAAAATAACTACCCACCATGCTCGATGTACTATAATCATTGGACGATTGAGGATAAATTTGGGTGGGTTATTACGAGATACCAATTGGACCTCATGATGTTGCAGGTAATGTATCAATTTCTGAAAAACAAATATTAATGACAGGCAGCCCTTCTCAATACTTGAATGTCGAGTTTTCGTATCAAGCATAGTGCGACAAAGATAATAATGGTTGTTTTCAATTCCAGTATCATTATTTTGGATGGGAAGGCACCTAATGATCGCTCTAAAGCTGTCACGTAGAGAATGAGTGGTCTTCCTTCAACAGGAGGCATCAATACTGGTGGACCCGAGAGATATATCTTGAGTATATCAAATGATTCTTGGAAATCCTTAGTCCATTGATAAGTGATTCCTTTCTTCATTAATTTGGTGAAAGGTAACCATTTTCCTGCCAAATTAGCAATAAAGACCCGAATATAGGCCATGTGTCCTTGAAGTTCTCTAAATTATTTCATATTTCGAGGAGGTGACATGCCAAGGATTGATTTTGTTTTCTCAGGATCAACTTTGATACCACAATGATGTACAATGAAGCCAAGGAATTTTCTTGAGGTTACCCCGAATACACATTTTAAGGGGTTCATCTTCAAATTATGTTAATGTAGTTTGCGAAATACGGTTTCCATATCAGACAAGTAATTGGAACATTGTTTGGATTTTACTACCGAATCATCCACATAACATTCTACAAATTTCCCGAAAAAGGGTTTGAAGATATAGTACATGGGACGTTGGTATTTTGCGCCTGCATTCTTTAAGCCAAAGGGAATTACCTGATATGAAAACTCACCTTGAGGATCTCTAAAGGATATAGATTCTTCATCTTATGGGTCCAATAGAATTTGATTATACCCAGAATATCCCTCCATGAAGGAAAGTGATTCGTAGCTAGTCGTTGCATCAATTAGAAGTTCTGTAATCGGGACTGGAAAATCATCTTTAGGAATATGTCGATTAAGATCCCGAAAATCAATATAGACTCCAATTTTCCTGTTCTTCTTTTTCACTGGGACAATATTATCCTGCCATTTGGCATACTAAACTTCTCTGAAAAAGTTAAGACTTTATATGAAAATCAACTTCAGCTTCAATTTTAGAGGCGTGAGTTGATGTGTTCTCTTTGAAGCTTTCTTTAACCCACGATGTTCTTCTGGAAAACCCAATTGATGGGTGGCTATATCAGGATTAAGACCTAACATTTCCGTATAATTCCAAGAAAATATATCACTATTTTTTTAGAAAGGAAGTATACATCTCTTGTTCTATAGAGGTCATGGCTGCACTAATTATGGTGGGGCACGGATCTCCTTTTATACCCAGATTTATTTATCTGAGTTCATCCATGGTGGTAGAAACACCTTCTTCAAATGCTGGAGGAGCATCCTTGATATCTTCTTCTTCTTCTTCAATATGCGCCACTTCTTCTGTTTCCAGTTTCATGGAAGATGACAAGGCAATGCTCCCAAATTTATGGGAGGAGTCAGTATTTGAGCATCTCAAAGAAGAATCCACCACATTTGACCCAACTGATAATGAAGGGTATTCCTGGGTTGAAGAGGGATTGATGGATTAAGAATCAACATCTTTTTCTTTCTTTAATATTTCTACAATTTCTTCTACTCAGATTAATGAAGTAGAGGATCATTTTATTTCAGCAGATGAAATAAAAACATCTCCATTCAAGCTTCCATTATTTCTTGGTACATGATTAATTTCTCCCAGGTTATCAGCCTCAATTGTCGTAATTGACATTATGGAAATTATTGTATGAGTGCATGGATTTGGCTTTACCCTCTCAACATGATTGATATTTAAAACATAATCTCAACTCAAATGCATGAATGGATTTTCTGGAATTTTTTCCAGTCCATTTGGAGAATTAACTCTGGTTATTTCCTTAGTCATGGACTTCGTTCCTTTTGTATGATAAAACTATGCCTCAATATATTGAGATTCATGTGCTTTTCATGGAGCCTTGTTAACATACAATATCCGATTTGACCATTGAAATAGTATTTCAGAAATTGGTGGTATGATGAAGTTATGGCTGAATTTTGATGCACCCAAAGCCTTCCTAGAAAAATATTAAAGGTTGTGTCCTGACGAACAACCATGAAATCTAAATTTGACACAAGATCTCCAAATTGGGTTCTGAGTGTAATTTCTCTTAGAGGTTCTTGTTCATTATTTTCATATCCTTGCAACATTAAAGTCGAAGGAGATAAGTCAGACTTAGTCAGGACCAATCAACGAAGTGTACGAACGAGAGTTGACCCCGAAGCCATTATCAATGAAGACTCATCAGATACCCATGTCATTGACCTTGCCAGACAGATACAAAGGTCTGATGTGTCCATGTACCACATGGTCATCATCTTCATCTGTATAAGATATGATCGCATGACATTCTGCACAATCATTCTCTATACGGTAAACCTTAGTAGCAGCAACTTCAGTTTCAAATTCTTGAGCACTTAACAAGGCCTCAATGAGTGATTCTCAAAGATCTTTTGACATATTAAAAGAATCTAAAATTGATAACATGGCCGGTACTTGGGCCAATTGTTTCAATACATCATACTTTTGGTCCAAAGGTCTATGTTTCCCAGCATGGGGATGTGGTTTTACAGGTGATTTGGAAGTTTATGCTTCTATTGTAGATGTATTCTATGTTGAAACAAAAGTGGAAAATACTACTGACTTTGGAAAATTAGACTGAATAAGTCTATTCATCTGCTGAGAAGAAGATGGTGTAGCTTCTAATTGGTCCTCCATTATAATTGTGCCAGAACTAGATTTGTTTCGCATGGAAGAAACTCCATGTTCTTGTTGAGAACTCAAAATGGATCTTCCACGAGTTTCTTCTGCATATATAGTTTGAGAAGAGGTAGGGTTAAAATGATGGTTTCTAGAATTCCTACATATTCCACTCTATACATGACCTTGACCTCTTACTCTAGTCCCCCAATTAAGTACAAGGAATTCCGGCTCAATACAATTAGAACCACCATTGGTATAAGGATATGTTAAATTGATAACATTAACGGAACCAAAGATCAATTCTTCGTTTGATAAGGATTCTGAATGACAGATTACTTCTAGTTGTACCGTTTGGTGGGGTAGTGCCCATGATTTTGATACAGATGGCATGAAATCTTCTAGGGTTAAGGAAAACTTTGTCTTTGATGCGAGCTCTTCCTCTTCTGACTGCTCTTTATCCTTATGACCACATTGTTTATTTGAGAAACAAATCTTTGATGAAGATGGTTTTGTTGTGGTAGGAGTGGTAGAAGACACAATTGGTTGTTTCAACTATTTTCGTAAAATTGCATGAGTTCAGTTGATCGTTTTTCTGATTATCCAATCATCATATATTTGTACATTTTTACTTTTAAAATCTTTCCATTATCTTTATTCCTCTGGATTGGTGGCAAAAACACATGCTAATTGAGCTGATGAACTTCTCTATTTCACTTTTCCAGAGTTTACCATCTTTTAAAAAAGGTCTTTGAGAACAAAGCACTCCTGAATGGGTTGTCCCAACATCTGATTAAAGGGATAATAAATTGGATGATATTTATCTCCATCTTTATTTGGCTTCATAATCCTTGGAAACTGGACCAAATTGTTTTTTTAGGCTGAGATGAAGTACCTAGGAACTTTCTCATTCTTGAAATAATAGATTTTATTCTTTAATTCCTAAAACTATTTCCGACTTTGATCTCTGTGATCATCTTGAAGAGGTGGTCATTGCTGCTGATGCTCAGGAAGTGGAGGACTTTGGTATGATGAAGGTCTTCAGGTAGAAACAGGTACAAGTGCATGTTTGACTGTAATTGTAGCAACTTATACCTTTCCAATTATCCTTCCCGGAACTGTTGTAATTACATGAGTTTTAGCCCATGTCTCTATAAGAGAATCTTCTATCAGTTGACCGATTGAAGTATGGTCTTAAATCCCTCCTATATATTTCACAGGGATCAATGGTGTGTGTAATTCATCACGCAAATTTGCCACATATATTGGAAGTAACTCTTCTTGAGGGAGTTCTAAATTTAAGGAATATGTTAATCCCTTCCAATGAGCAATGAAATCTGAAACTCTTTCGTTTTACCTTTGTTTACAATTGGTAAGATAAAAAACTATCGTCTTTTGTAATGTTGAGATAAATTGAAGAAGGAATTTATGATTGAGATCTTCCCATTCCATAATTGATTGAGATTGCAAACTTGTATACTAGATAAAAGCAGGTCCTTGTAATGACTTCACAAAACACCTGCGCTTAACTACTTCTTGTTGTTGAGGATTTCCCATCAAAGGATCACAACGAGAAACAAAATGTGTTAATTGTTGTTCTGGATCTCCCGATCCATTAAAAATTGAAAATGTGGTATTCGAAAAATTTGATGGGGGAGGAATTGCATCCACCCATTCAAGGTAAGCTCTCTTTTCCGGTTGAACTGATGCATGTCATTCCTCCATAGATTCCAATCGAGTTTTTAATGCCTCAATTGTGTTTATAAGCATTTGGGGAATGTCTGGATGAGATGGATTCTGTGCAGTTTTTTCAACTGGAACTTGAGCTGGTGCAATAACCGGTAAGGCCACTGATGGTGGTGCTGATATCTATCTTAGATAACCCACAAAAATAGGTCTATCAGGATGTACATGATCATGTCTTGATTGTGTACTCAATGGAGGTAATTCATTATCTGCATATGTAGTTACTACAAATCCTCTTTGTTGAGGAGCTCTTATAAGATTTTCAAGTTGAGGATTTTCTTGGGGATACCGTCTAGGAGAAATTTTGTTTCAAAGTAACATCATGTTGAGTATTTTCAACTCCTTATTTTCCTATTCTTGTTGTGAAAGTCTCTCTTCAAGTGAAATAGATTGACCTTCTCTAGTGGAAAAGTAAGATGAAATCTGACTTCTTCCTTTCCACATATTGGACCCCCTTCGGAGGGGGGAGAGTTGGCTATTTAAAGGCATGCCTAGATTCTGGGTAAACCTTTGATTTCAAGTATGAACCCCTTCTTCATTTTCCTCAGTGTGTACCACATTGTGGAAAAGAACTTCATCTTCTGATTCCCCTGAACTAGACTTATTTTCTGGAGGATCTTCTGCAATGGTGTTGATAACATTCACTGATGCATAATGCATTAATGACATTCTGTCAGTATTTCTGGTAGATCATCCCACTTTTTTCCTTCCACAAAATTCCATTCTCTTATATGAAAAATCCCTTGGAACTGTTTTGTGGATAGTAAGATGAAGGGAATCATTGGATAATTCAGCTTTATTCTTTCCTTGTGGATTCTTCCCTAATCGGGAGAAAACTAACTTCAGTTGTGGAGGGGATTGAAGATGCGAAATAGCCACCAGCCTTGTAGGATGGGGTTGATCATGTTCTTCTTCTTCAATTCTTTGACCATTGTTTAATTAATTTTATGGTTTCATTAAATGAGCCCCTAGCTTGGAAAGATGGGGTGATTCATGAACTACTACAGCTGAAATTCGTACAACTGCTCTTCTGATTTTGTGGATTTTGGTTTAGACATTAGTTGGATGCATCATCTGATAATTACTTAAATAAAATGTTTCAGAAGATCAATGTTCTATTTTGGACATTTTCATCCTCTAATGCCTGAAATCCTATAAACGGGATGCTTGATCATGATTCTCAGAGGCTTTATGTAGAAGTAATTCAATAACCCCTTTTCGTTAGGCCTGATTCTAATGAGAACTGATTGAGGCATGTTCTTGAGCATACATTTGATTACACACAAACTTTTTGAATGTGGTCGGTCGTGGGCAATAACATTGCATGAAACCAATTTGGGTGGACTTTTCTGATTTTGGAGTGCAATGAATTGCAATGCTTCATATGCACCACATCCTCTGATGCAAACATTAGATGGAGAATGATAAATTAATTGGTGTAGTCTTTTCAGAGCATTGATACATGTTCACTAAAGGGTTCTCTACTATTTTTCAAGCCTTGTATGTTGAGAAACTAAAAGATATTCCAAGTAAATTTGACACTATAAACCTTATATTACCTTTATATGATTTTGATATTCATCATATGGTAATAATTTAGTTTTCAAATGATGAAGAGTTTTCCAAAAATTTAGACAGATGTCATGAATGGAATCTTCTATCATCAATTTTGGAATATCAAACTGAGAATTTTCTGAAGGCCAGAACATGCCTGTCATTTCTCCTTTAGATAATTATTTCCTATTGTTCAACACGTCTTCATCATCTTCTACTAGAGGTTTCTCCACTTGGTCGGACCAAAGTGGATGCTCTGCATTAGAGGATAAATGTCCCAAGGGAAGTTTGGAGAATGGAATTTCCCTTAAGATGTCTTCTAACAGAGAAAGTGTTTCACCTGTCAATGAAAAAGAATCAAACAAGACTGGCCTTGTGTTGGCAAGTGCCTCAAGATGGGAGGGATTTGATGTTGCTACATTGTCGATTAGAGAATTGTTTTGACAATGTGAAATACTACTACGGATAAAAATTTCGCAGCGAATGTCATTATGTGGAGGATCACCCTGATGGATTACAAAAAGGGACAAATCATATTGCTCCTTGGTCTTCTGGCCACACAGAGGGTTTCCGTGGATCTCATCCAATGTTAGATACTCTGTATTGAGCGAGTTTTCAGGAAGAAAGTATTCATGATGATGTTTTCAGGGAGAAACTTCATAATTACAACTACCACTCCAAAAATTTGGTAATGAGAGGGTGGGATCTTGAGCAGCAACAGATAAATGTCTAAGAGTTTCAAGAAATCCAGCATTAAGAAGAGCTAAATTATAGCTTGACTCTTGATTTTACAAATGTATTTGGTGATATTTCTTCTTGGATGGTCTCTTATACTTAGTTGGGGCCACTTTCTAGGAAAATTGGTTATCATGGGCAGGTATATTTTCTTGTATTGTATTAGTTACCGAAACGGACCGGTTACCTCCAATTGGATATAGTGTATGTTCCCGATCTTGTTGTCCATATGATATGGGGGAGTATTCCCTCATGATCCTCCTAGACTGGATCAGAGGTGTGTATCTACTCTGGGATGGCATGCTGATGTGTCATCCAATGTGTGGGGATAGATTTATATGTCTGTTCCCCTGATACTTTTGAAGTATTTGTTAAAATATCATAACATGCTTCCAGAATATGGGCAGGGAAATGAGTCTGCACTTTCAACATTGAAAAGATGTTTTTAGTGAGTTTAGCAGCCGAAACAGGAATATAAATTCATTATGTATCTAGATTAGGTGTATTTTCCTACTCCTATCCTCCTTTTCCTATCAAAATATATTGACAGTACTTATGCATAGGGGCAGAGAGTTGAGTCTGCTACAAATTTGTCATCAGAGATTTCCGAATGACTTATCCGGGTGCTACCAAACGAGAATGTTGGTAGACATGATGAACATTGGCATGTGTATGTGCCTTCTGGATATTCTCCATCAAGTACAGTTGACAGGTTTCCTTCAATACTGGCAGATGATACTGCTGAATGAATTGGCGATTGTAAATAGGTGTATGTTCCTTCTTACTAGTTTCCACCAAATTAGATTGGCAGATCTCTTTAAATGCAGTCAGACGATCCTGCTGACCAGCTGACAACTTATAAACAGGTGTGCGTTCCTATTCACAGTACACAACCAGTTTTACCTAGTGGTATTGGTGGGTTGCTATCAGATGAGGCCACTGAGCAACAAAATGAGGATGAACGGGTGTATCTTTCTGTTCGTTATTTTCCATCATGTTTGATCGATGGACTTCTATATCGGAGGTAGAGGTGAGAACCTGCTTCCGGTTATCCAGACATTGTCCCTGGCTATATTTTTTGCATGCCCGGGTCTGAGAGACCTCAGCCAAACATCTAGAGGAAACACCCCCATCATGTTGGGGATATACTACCGCCTGATTCTGGTGGAGATTGCTGGTGGGATTTATCATGAAGGACTCTTGTATTCTTAAAGTGAGGCCTTCAGTGACATCTTGATCTACCTATCTGTAGTATGGGAGAGACTGATTGTTGCATTCCTGGGATAAAGACCTGAAACGGTTGGATACAATGGTTGGAACTGTTTGCTTCTTGATCATTGGTCGTTGTTGGCCAGATGATCGAGGATTATTGTTGACCTGAAGGGCCTTTCGAGCTGCCTCCAAAGTTGGGATTGTACCATGCTGGAAATATTACATTATTAACACATTAGAGAACCAACATTGAAGACGCTAGATTAGTGATAATTTCCTTCCCATGGATGTATATCCAGCTTGAGTAGCAGTCGGGAAGTTCACAGATGTTGTCTTAGAGAAATCCAGTCTTTGGATTGAAGGGAATTATGTAGAAAACTGAGAACAAAAATAAGTTATATTAAAGTGACATCTTGTCATATGGATACATGCATGATTAATTCCTTTGTATGGACTTCCTTTATCAATTTATAGGGGCCTAACATGTGGGTAACATTATTAAATTAGTTAAGGGTTCACGTCGGGTTCACCATTTTTTGTTTTGTAGTTTCTTGAAACATGTGTTCTATATTTAAGAATCACTATTTCCAAGCGGTTTCCATTGGATTTGTTCATGGAACCAGAAACTCCCAACAATTATTTATCCAAAGTGGACTTGATTTCCAAAGGCACGTGTTCATTATGTTTTGAACTTTATGATACTTAAGAACATGCATTGGTCGGGAGGATGGGAGGTCGGACTCATCACACCCTTTTGGGGGGAATTATTTTCTACTCCGGGACTCTCATTGTAAGATTAAAATACTTTCATGAATCCTTATTAAATCACCAAGTATATCATAACTATCCCATAGAATTTACAATCACTTATTTAACATGTGTAAAGTTTAGAATCATCCGCATGCATTCAAAATTCTTCATCAATGGAAACATCTCTATGTATTCGAGGTTTTCCATCAATGGAATCCTCTAATATACCAATTAGAGATTATTTTAATCGTCGTTATGATGATATTGGTTTTTAACCCCCTCGGTGGGGCACTCTGTAAATTATTTTCATCTAGGGAGACGAAGTTTTGTTTTAATCATGGCATCATACTCATAAAATGAGTTACCTACGTATCATTGTGAAAGGAATCAAAACCCTCGTAGTTCAGTGCCTCAAAATAGGACACATCGTACCTTTTAAGCTCATGTGATAAGGACCTCTAATCAGAAGGTGCTTAGTTGAAACATAGTGTGGTACTTCTGCTGAAGCATCCCAACGAACTTTGGAAAGGATATGGGTTTCCAAATAAGATCAAACCCTATTGGGAATATGGACCAAAGAGAATAGGGTTGATCAGAAATGTTTCATTTTAATCTCAAGGAGGCTTCTTATGTATCGCATATCTATGTGAATCAAATCCCATGTGGTTAAATGTGTCTCATAGGAGAGTATAGTTTTCTATGAGATATGAGTTTGGGCTTACTTCCTAAAAAATAATTCCTTGATGATTTGAGGATTGAATTTGTGGATTATTTCCTAAGGAGGATGCCCAAATTGGGGGAATTAAGGTATGATTCTTTAGGAGGATATCCAGTGAGTTCAGGCCCTGTAAAGGCTTCTTACGTATCCTGGTTTGAACAGGAATTATAGTTCTTGTAGATCATTCTATGAGTGTTTGTACACATGTTTCAACCATCACATATCTCTATTCCCATGTGAGTCATGATCGGTGTGAGAAACAAGAGGACGTGAAATATTCAATAATGACACTTCACACTTTTCCACCTCCGCTGATGGAAGAGGGCGCATTGATTGTGGAAGAGGGCAAGGCGATGAGCCTTCCCTCTTTTCTATTTACATTGTACAAGGTTCCAATGTACGGAAGAAGGGGTGAAGGTGAGGGGATTATTCCAGGATGTCTTCACTTTGAGATTGGTTGGGGCTTACTCCTAAGGAGGATTCCCATCGCAATTGGTTGGGGCTTACTCCTAAGGAGGATTCCCATTTGGAATTTTTTGGGGATTACTCCTAAGGAGGATGCCCATTTGTAATTTCATGGGGCTTACTCCCACAGAGGATGGCCATTCGAAGTTTAACATGGAAAAGAATTCAAATAATGAGGTTTTAGGAGTTTCTTGAGGATTATATCGACTCAAGGTACTCGAGGAAGCCATAAGGAGAGTCCAAACTCATAACATGCGAAAGGAAACAAGAGGAGTGATTAGACAAAAGGCACTTCATTGAATGTGATGGAGAGTCTCATATCATGGTATTCCAAGGCTGGAAGTATGGCCATATAAGGAGTGAAATGGAAAATGTCATCGATCGGATCTGAAAATTTCATGGTGCGACTCTCCTTTTTTTCATGTGGGTTAGTGACGGAAGTGAAGGGACCGGCCAGAAGGGCGGGGACTACAGTCGTGCACTGACCCCAAGCAGGGGTGTGGGGGCACATCCCCCGTTGTATGGACCAACAGGACCGCAGAGGATCTCCGCCAAGGTGCTCAATGCAGGTGCTCTGCACAGGTGCTCCGCGAAGGTGCTCCACTCAGGTCCATGTGTTCTAGAACATGATGGGACTTTGAAAAATGTTTCCCCATTTAATTATCTCTTCTCTCATGTTTTAAAGATCTACCTGAGATAATTGGGGGATCTTGGCGAAGGATCTACGCAGTGGGAGCTTTGGGACATCTTCCAACTTTTTTTTTTACTTTTTTGAAATGGGGACCCTAAGGGTCCTATTTATAGGCATGGAGGGGACCTATTCTAAGGGAGTTTTCCACATAGGTAATTAGCATAGGTCCTCTGCATGGGTCCTTCATGTAGGGGGTGTAGAAATTTTTCTTCCACATAGGTCCTCCATGTAGTTCCTCCGCGTAGGTCCCTCATGTAGGTCCCTTGCGTAGGTCCCTTTGTGAAAATTTTATCCATATTCTGAGTGCCATAACTTTTGATCTGTAAGCCTGTTTCAGCTCCGCAACTAGTCAAATATAATCTCTTGAATATATCTACACTTATTTATATGTTAAATACACCAAGTATTCTCGGATGAGACTCGGAAATTGAATTTAATGTGTCGACACCTTTTCGGCATTGATCTTGGAAATCCACTTCCTACTTCTGGATGGGGATATCATTCCACTTATCTGTCAAGTATGGAGTAGTATTTTGGCACATAGAAATATAGCATGCATCTTCTTTCTTCCTGGTGAAACAATATTTACTCATACTTTACATTTGTTTTCTATTTGAGAATCATATCTTCACTCTACGGAAAAGTGCATGGAACACATTTTATAGTGTCTATAATATGCATTGAGGTAGTTAGACTTATAAGAAAAATTATCCAACCCATGATCTTGTATAGGTGGATGTAATATTTTCATAGATGATATGGATACATTATCTATATAGTGAAAAATGTGAGATATGTGCAGACCATAAGAACCAAAAATACATATTTTCATAGAAATATCTCTACATGATCCAAATGTAATGGACTCGGCAACTCCTGAATTATGATATCTAAATTCAGTACTGCCTAGGGAAAGAAAATAAGGTAGTGGGTGCATTAATTTTGAATGATCATAGATTTCTGATCAAATTGAGAATTTATAGGGGTCCTATTTTAATGGAACTAGTAATAATAGAAATGGGAAACATTAAAGAAGTTCAAACACCAATACTTCTTAAAACGATTTAGAAATTATCTTTGTTGGAATATATAAAATGTTATCAACCTAATAATGATAATTTTAAAATGAAAATTATTGTGAAGAATGATGGGAAATTGGAAGATGTTATATGTTAGGTTGGATTTTTGAAATATGGAAAGAGAATATATGTTCCATCTATACCTAATATAATAAGGTAATAGATGGATGATGTTAATTTCTCAAATATCACTATACCCCTAGTAACACTATGCTGAATAGGGAATGGGTGAAACATTTTATGGGGGATAACATAATGGGTAAAATTGGTAATTATGTATCAATATTATTGGTTTGTTAATAGGTGAAGGCTAAGGGAAAACATCTCATAGGATTTATAAAACCTTTACCTATCCTATGAGAAAGAGGAAGACATTACTATGGACATTGGATATGGTTTACCGATTACTTGTAGAAATAATGATGTAATAGGTGTTATTATTTATTTCTTAACCAAATATAAACTTTTTATTACTATAATAGAACATTTAACTCTTGAAAACCATAAAAAAATCTTAATTAATGATGTTTTAAGGCTTCATAGCTCACAACTTTCAATTGTTTCCAATAATGATCCTAGATTTAAATAAAAGTTCTACAAATTTCATTAGAAGTCTCTTGATATTGAGAATCTTATGAGAATCAGATACCATTCCCAAAAATATAAAAAGTCTAAAATGGATATTCAAACATTATATGATATGTTGAGATCATGCTCTTATGACTTCCAAGGTATACAGGATTCGTATTTCACATTTTTTAGATTTTTTAATCCAAATATCTTCTACTAAAGTATTCCAATGGTGTTGTATTAATCATTATATGGAAAGGTATGTCATATTACTTTTTTTGGGATGATGTTAGTGAAGGGAGATTATTTGTTCAAAAAATTATTTTTGAGATAATGATAAAGGTAAATACTCTTCAAAATAATATTAAAGAATATCAAACTAGAAAAAGAGTTACACCAATAACTGAAGGATATATTTTGAAACTAATGTGGGATATCATATGTTCCTAAAAATAATATCCATTGGAGGGTTTTATAAGGATCTGTAAGAAAGGGAAACTAAGATCTAGGAACATCAAATTTTTTGAGATTTTGTAATGAATTTGAGTTATGAATTACTGATTTGAAATGACACCAGTGATATCAAAAGTACATTATTTTTTCTACATCTCATTGTTAAGGTAGTACATTTTAGAACCAATTCATATACTCACCTCTAAAAATATAAAATTGGAACATGATATCTCTTAGTAAAAGGATATCACCCAAATTAATGATTATTGAGAGCATTTATTGATGAATTAGATTATTGGAATAGTAATGTTAATTGTAGGAGTCATAGAATGGAGGAGGAAATTCTAGAACCAGTTAATTTTATGAAGAATAACCTCCTACATTTTTTTAGAAAGTAATATCAATGAAAATATCAAGGTTGAAATTTTTGTAGGAGGGAATAATGTAACTCACAATTCTCCATTATAGTACATCAAATTTCCATATTAATAAAATTATAATACAATAAAAATATTAATATTTCATTGAATATGAATTCATATTTAATATGATGAATTACGATTTTGAACTTGCAAGGTAAAAATTTTCCTAGAATGAATTTTCAATAAATTTACATTAGATATATGATTTTATGTAAAATTAGAAATATAATATTTTAATGTTACTCATTTTATTTATAATAACGTGTCATAATATGTATAATAAACAATTTTTTTAATATCATTTTTATTGAAATAAAGATATGGTCATTTAGAGGTAAGATGGGGTATTTTTTAGAAAACTATTTTTAATGTATATTATCTTCTTATTTTAATTAATTAAAATAATATTTAATAATTTCTTAATTAATTTAAATTTATTTATTATATATAAAAATATATTAATTCAAAACAATATAATGATGATAAATAGTCATATATCTAATATAATATCATCTTATGCTTGAAAAATGCATTTATGGAAAACCCATTTTTACATGTTTTGTGGGTTTATTCTACCACTTATATGCATTTAATTTGATAAAATGTATTAAATATTTTTAATAATAAAAAATAATACTATTTCATAAGGTCATATTAATTTTTCTTCATAATAAATAATAAAAGCAGTAAAATTTAACTGTCGTGGTAATAGTTAAAATGGGTTTACTGGAGGTTAATCTATATAGATTAGGGTCGAAATGACAAATCTTTTTTAAAATACCATTGTATGGTTGTTTTTTTACGTAAAATTATCCCCATAAAATTTGATCCATTTTCAACCCATATTTTCAATATTGTGACCATAAATTATTGAAAATCATTAAGAATTTATAGGTGTACCACTCAACTAATTTATAAAGGGGAACCACCTCCCCTAAATTATTTACACCTATCAAGATATTTATCTTGACAAAAATCTAGAAAAATATCTCCCAAAAACCATTATCCATAATATATAGGTGTTTTAATTCCCAAATTACCATCCTTGGTGCCTATAATAAGAGATCCAAAGGCTGGTTTTCTATGTAAAGTTAATTATCTTCACCAAGATTTTTATTTTTTTTCTTCATCTTTTATCACCTTCAATGATGTATTAATAATTAAATATAATAAAAATATAAAATATAATATTTTTAGATTTTTTTATGTTAATGTTATGATATTTATCCATCTATTTATTAAACAATTGGAAAACAAAACCATTACTTGTGTGTAAAGAAGACTACCACCTCACGAACCAGTTAGATTTGTTTTCCATCACAAAGTCACATGGATTGTCATAATTGTAGTGACCCAAACCCCAGAATCCTATATTTTGTTTCTTTTATCAATTACATTGGCATGGTTATAAGGAATCAATCACCGAAGGATAGATCAGTTTAGTAGTCTTTGAAAACCTAGATACATAAATGAGAATTTATGTTCAAATGGATACACTAGTTACAAAATATTTTTTCTCTAAAAAAATAAACAACTTCGAGAATAACATTAATACATCTATTATATTCCAATATATCATTCACAGTAGACTTTTTGGATTCTTGGGGAATGAAACATAATAATGGTGAGCTCAAATTCTTAGTAAGGGAAAAATATATAGGAAGTAATAATGAATCAATGAGAAGAGTCAATTTGGAAAGGTAAATATAGTGACCCGACCTATTCTTACATTACTATTACATCATTTAAATTATAAACAACATAATAATATTACACATGGAGGATCCAGAGGTTTAGTGTCTTGGGAAAACTATGACAATACATAACAAATACAACATCAAGCATGAAAATTCATTTAATCTCTCTTCTATAGCTTCTTAGTAGCACTTGTCCTCTCCTTAGTACATGTAGCCACCTGAGGATATACATCAAAAGGGGTGAGCTAAAAGCACAGTAAAAGGATAGATAAGAACAATATAGCATGGGGTGAGCATAATCATGACATAGGAAGAAGATCTTGAACAAGAAAGGAGCATAAACAATAAACTTGAAATGTGGCAAAGCATAAAAATGAAACATCATGTATTAGTGGTTAACTCCCACACATAATTGTGAACAAAGATAGCATCATTTTCACGCATAATTTCACATTTACTCATGAGATTCATCACTTTACCCAATGCATTGGAGCGCTATATAATTCCGGGCGCACCCGTCACATTTAAACATTCATATTGCGCTATATAATTCCGGGCGCACCCGTCACATCATAACATTATCATTATCATGCTTGCCACATAGAACACATATAAAACATGTACATAAATAACCCATGTAAAGGAATGGGTTTCATCTCATAATAACACATTCATAAGCTTTGGGTTCCCAAAAGAAAGAGGGAACAACATACTTGATATAAGAACCATCAACCTTGAATGAGAGGCAAAATGCGAGATCTTGAAAGAAGAGTTCTTTTGGAAAACATTTTGATGGACATAAAAACCAGTGACAAACATTTATATCCCAAAAAATTAAAGGAAATGATGAACAAAATACCTTTGAGGAGTAACCATATCAAAAATGGAGTGAAAGAGGGAGAACCCGAAGGAAGAAAATTGGGTTCGAGATTTCCCCTTACCTTGTACTTGAATGCCTACTTCTCTTTAATGTCCTATATAATGACATTATATTAATTAATTAGAAATCCCAGAACCTTTTATACATTAATAGGGTTCATTCTGGTTTCATTATTTCATATTATGTTCCTTTGGATGACTTATAGAGTCTAAAAACATTGATCGGTGATGTTCGTTTTTATGGTTTTCTTGAGCGGTCCACTTGTATTCTTAAATTGATGCTTGGGTACAACATGGGTAAACATCCAGAACTGATATTACATGTTATTAATGATATTAAAAAAGCTTTAATGATTTTATAATGAGTTATATTAGATCCAAGTGGACGAATCATTAGATAAAAATTTAATGATGGTTATTTAGGTTAATTTGAGCGGTTTTTGAATCACAACGATCTTGTTTTAACATTTATCTTAGTAATAAGGCCATAGGTTATTTCCAGAACATAAAATAGAACATAATACATATAAAACATTCTGGTTCAACCATAAAAATGGTTTCATGACCAGATTGAAGGTATAAATGGAAGAAGAGAGCAGGTTGTTTTTGAAGGTGATGAATTATCACCACATGAACAACGTTCTCTTTAATAAAATAAAAGGAAGGGGGAAAGGGTGAGGGGTGATATAATATAACATTAGAATCATAATATTACAGTATATATATAATAATAGATTTAAATAACAATTTGTATGAATATAGATAGAGGGAGATCAAGAAAGGAACTTGAACTTGAAAGGAAATTAAAGGAGAAGAGGGAGAGAAATCACCTTTTGGATCCTCCTCTTGAGAACCTCCTTAAGGTCCTAAGCTTGGTCTTTTGATGAGACCATAAGCTCTAGGATTTGGAGGAGAGTCTAGGGAAGATGATTGGATAGAGATTAGACAATTCATGAAGCTTGAGTGGTGTGGTTTGGCAAGAGGAGTGGGAGTGCTTATTTATACATGAGGAGGGAGGTGTTTTTGGCATAAAATATTAAATAAAATAATATATCATAAGTTAGACTTGTAATAGTAGTTTTTTGACATCCTAAATCATATATTAATATAATAAAATTAGTTTTAGGCTTTAACTCTTCTTTATAATTCGAATTCATTACTTTATTAAAAGGAAAGTGAAAGAAAGAGAAAAAAACACTTTAAGAAATCACCTTTTGAATTTAGGCTTTGGAAAGTTCTTTTTAGGTTTGAGAATTGGATTTATTGTATTTCAAGGAAACATTTATGAAATTTAATATGTTTTGGCCTAAACTAAAGTTCTAGAATGTTTATGTCATCATTATATCATTAATGATGCAATTTAGTGTACACCGATCATGCGAAAAACTGTATTTTTTACTATTCACCCGAAAATTGATGTATTTCAGAATAAACCCAAAAATTTACCCCTACCATTTTTCGATGTGTACAATCCAAAAATGATGTCCATTTTTCAAAAATAATTTTCTAAATATCATTAATTTAATATTTAATTAAAATCATAATTTAAAAAAACAGTTTTTTAAATTAAAACTGATTTTGTAGTTCTTTTAAAAATTACGTAGGGTCTTATAAAATTATCTAAAAACTATTAGAAATTTATTCAATAATTTATGAATATATTTCAGTAAAATAAATATCCTTTTAAATTAATTAATTATAATTAATTATTTATGACTTATGAAATACCAAAAACGTTTACTAAGGTCAAACTGTCACTTTCTAAGATGTCTAAATTTTATTTTATTATTCATAGGTAATGTTACTCTTGTTTACTATTTATAAGGGTCATATTACTATTCATAAGGGTAGGTTACTATTCATAAGGGTAGGTTACTATTCACCAAAAATTATTTTTATTTCATTGGACTCCAAAAACTATCTTGACACAACCGTGAATGTTGGATTTTTAAAATTCCAAACATAGGGGTGAAAAAATTATGTTTAAAGGTCACTTATCACTTTTGTGTTTTTATGACATAGATATAAGAAGGGAATTTTCCATTGGAAAACTTTGGGTTGTTACATTCTTCCCCCCTTAAGAAATTTCACCCCCGAAATTTCACTTTACACAAATAGGTGAGGGTACTTCTCCTTCATTGCCTCTTCCGGTTCCCAGGTTGTTTCCTCAAACTTTTGGTTCCTCCACAACACTTTGACAAGGCGGGTTGTCTTGTTGCGTAGAACCTTATCACTTCGGTCCATAATTTGTACCGGCTGCTCCTCATATGAGAGATCATCTTCCAACTGTACCACCTCTGAGTTTAGTACATGTGAGGGGTCTGGAATGTACTTCCTCAGTAGTGATACGTGAAAAACGTCATGGACTTGAGCCATATTCGGTGGAAGTGCCAAACGATAGGCCACGGCTCCTATACGATCAAGGATCTCAAAGGGGCCAATGTACCTTGGGCTTAGCTTCCCTTTCTTCCCGAATCGCATGACTCTCTTCCATGGAGATATTCGAAGGAAGACTTTATCTCCAACGTCGAACTCCAAGTCCCTTCGACGATTGTCAGCATAGCTCTTTTGCCAACTTTGAGCAGCTTTGATATGTTTCTAGATGACTTGAAACTTCTCTGTCATCTCTTGAACAAGATCGGGACCAAGTAGCTTTCGTTCACCATCTTCATCCCAACAGGTTGGAGTTCTACATCTCTTCCCATAAAGAGCTTCATACGGAGCCATCTGAATACTCGAGTGGAAGCTATTGTTGTATGAGAACTCCACTAATGGAAGGTGCTGATCCCATCCACCTTTGAATTCAAGAGAGAATGATCTTAGAATATCTTCAAGTGTCTGAATAGTCCTTTCAGACTGGCCATCAGTTTGGGGGTGATAGGCCATGCTGAAATTTAATTCAGTACTCAAAGCATGTTGAAGGCTCCTCCAGAATTTAGAAGTGAACCTTGGATCACGGTCAGAGATAATCGAGAGTGGAACACCGTGCAACCTCACTACTTCCTTCACATATATCCTTGCAAGTTGTTCAAGTGAGAGGTCTTCCCGAATAGCGATAAAATGGGCAGTCTTGGTGAGTCAGTCAACCACAACCCATATCGCATTATTTCCTCTTGACGTTTTCGGGAGGCCCATGACAAAGTCCATAGTGACATTTTCCCATTTCCACGTGGGTATAGGCAATGGCTACATCATACCTTTGGACTTTTGCCGCTCAGCTTTAACTTGCTGACACACCAAGCACCTTGATATATATTCTGCAATCTCCTTCTTCATGTTATCCCACCAGAAGTGTTCTCGGAGATCACGATACATCTTGGTACTTCCAGGATGAATAGATAAAGTTGAGCTATGGGAATTATCCAATAGATCCTTTTTTATTTCGGGTGATGAAGGCACATAAAGCCGCGTTCCAAACCGAATCACACCATCATCGTCGATATGGAACTCTTGCAGCTTCCCTTCCTTTACTGCATTCACCCTCTTTTGTATCTCTACATCATCCCTTTGTGCTTCCTTAATCTTCTGTTGGATGGATGGTTGCACAATCATTTGGGCAAGGTATGATGTATCCCCTGCCCTTATGATTCCCAAATCTATCCTTTGCATATCCAAGAAGATAGGGTCTTTCTCAATCCTCAACATGGATAGAGTAGCAGGTTCTTTCCTGCGTAGAGCATCAGCTACCTTGTTCGCTTTTCCAGGATGATAGTGAATAGAGCAATCGTAATCCTTGATTAGCTCTAACCATCTCCTTTGACGCATGTTGAGCTCCTTTTGTGTGAATATATACTTTAGGCTCTTGTGGTCGGTGTATATGTCACACTTCTCACCATAAAGGTAGTGCCGCCAGATTTTCAAGGCAAAAATCATGGCTGCCATCTCTAGATCATGCGTCGGGTAGTTCTACTCATGGATCTTCTACTGTCGTGAGGCGTAGGCTATCACATTATCATTTTTCATGAGTACACAACCCAATCCTTTCTTTAAAGCATCACTGTATATCACAAAACTTTCTCCACTTTTCGGTAGTGTGAGTACAGGTGCAGTGATTAGCCTTATCTTTAGCTCCTTGAAGCTTCCCTCACATTCATCCGTCCAGACATACTTTACCACTTTCCTTGTTAACTTAGTTAGCGGGCTTGACAATCATGAGAAGTTTCTCACAAAACGTCGATAGTACCCAGCTAATCCAAGAAAACTACGGATTTCTGTGAAACTAGAAGGCCTGGGCCATTCTTCAATCGCTTTTGTCTTTGAAGGGTCCACATAAATTCCCTCTCTTGTGATCACATGTCCCAAGAACGTGACTTGATTCATCCAAAAGTCACACTTGCTGAACTTGGCCTACAACTTATCCTTTCTCAATGTCGCCAACACAAGTCTTAGATGTTCTTCATGTTCCTCCTTTCTCTTGGAGTAGATGAGAATATCATCGATAAACACTACCACAAATTTGTCGAGGTAATGTCTAAAGACTCTATTCATCAAATCCATGAAGATTGTAGGGGCATTAGTAAGTCCGAAGGGCATCACCAAAAACTCATAGTGCCCATACCTTGTACGGAAGGCAGTCTTCTGAATATCTTCCTTCTTCACCTTTACTTGATGATATCCAGAACGAAGATCCACCTTTGAGAAGTATTGAGCTCCTCTTAACTGGTCGAACAAGTCATCAATCCTTGGGAGAGGATACTTGTTCTTTACGGTGATCTTGTTGAGTTCCCGATAATCGATACACAGCCGCATGGTACCATCCTTCTTCTTCACAAAGAGCACTGGCGCATCCCAAGGTGATGCACTAGGGCGTATGAACCCTTTGTCCAGATGCTCTTGAAGCTGCTTCTTTAACTCCTCCAGTTCGATAGGAGCCATCCTATAGGGGCACTTTGAGATAGGAGTAGCTCCGGGTATGAGTTCAATTGAGAACTCTACCTCACGATCCGGGGTAATTCCGGGTAACTCTTCGGGAAATACATCGACGTATTCCCTTACGATGGGCATTTCCACAAGGTTGGAACTTTCCTTTGACTCAATCATTTGGGAGAGGTATGCTTCTTCATAGGGAATCATCACCCAAACCATTGAAGGATTTCTCAAAGGAGATTCATGATCTTCCTTGAATTTGTAGAGGAGCATGGGATGGTTTGGAATATGAAAATATATTTCCTTTTCCCGAAAGTTGATATGTGCTCTATATAACAAGAGCCAATCCATTCCCATTATAGCGTCGAATTCCACCAAGGGAAGTATTACGAGATTTGCCGGAAGAATCTTCCCACATACGTCAACAGGAGAAGAATCAATCACTTGGGTTGCAATGATTGCACCACTTGGTGTTTTTAAAGATATCTCTACTTCAAGGTTTTGGGGATTCGATTCTATAGTTCTAGCAAACTTTCAAGATATAAAGGAATGCGTAGAACCAGAATCAAATAAGACTTTTGCCATTCTTGAGTGAATAGGAAGTGTACCTTGTACGACTTCATTATCATGTTCCACCTCCGCAGTAGTGATGGCATAAGCCTTCCCTTGTTCCTTTGGCTTTGGTGGTTGTTGGCGCTGATTACCCTCAAAAGCTCGAGGTTTAGTGCACTGGTTTGAATAGTGCCCTAGCTCCTTACAGTTGTAGGATTGAACCACGAGTGGTTCTCTCCTTTCATCGGCTACATTATCCTTCCTTTTCATGTCTCTTCGACACTCGTGAGCTAGGTGTCCTTCTTTCCCACACTTGAAGCATTTCCCCGTCCCTTTGAGGCAGTTCCCACTGTGCAACTTCCCACATTTTTGGCAAGTGGGTCGTTGTGTTTTCTTCGCATCTTTATCACTAGATCCACCAGCTTGAAACTCCATCTTTCTTTTCTTATCACTATAGCCATGGGACCATTCTCCAAACTCCATCTCCACTTTGAGAGCACACCGAACAACTTCTTCATAACTCCCAAAGTCTCGAATTGCAAGAGCCTTTCGAAGATGTGGTTTTAATCCACTAAAGAATCTATCAATTTTGCTATCATTGTTGATAACAAAACCCGAAGAATACCTTTTGAGCCTTGTGAAATTTGCTTCATAGGTTGTGACAGATTCTCCTTATTTTTGCTTGAGCTCTATGAATTCTCTCTCCATCTTCGTGCGAAGAGTTCTTGGGAAGTACTTATTAAGAAACATTATCTTAAAGTCTTCCCGTTCCATATCTTCAATTTCCTCCCTTGGCTTGGTGTTCTTAATCAAAGACCACCATTGATCAGCTTCTCCATCTAGACAATAAACGGCTAGAGTAACCTTCTCCGTCTCGGAACAGTGAAGAACAGAAAAGATCTTCTCCATGGAGTTGACCCACTGTTCCGCAACTAGTGGATCAGAAGATCCACAAAACATCGGTGGTCGTTGCCGCATAAAACATTCGATATCTAGCTGCTCCCTCTTTGGTGAAGGAGGACGCTCCCCATTATTATGGTTATTATTCATAACCCGGGATAATTGGGTAAGCATCGCCATGAAGTTTTGAACTCCACCTCCAAAATCATTGGAGATGTCGTTTGGGCAATCGTTGCATTGGCCTTCGCAAGAGTTGTTGGCCTGATTTCTCCTGGTTCCCACCATTTTCTAAAATAGAAAATGTTAGAACAAAACATAAGTAAACAAGTCATGAATAACTTATCCTTTTAAACAATTATACCCAAAACAAAACATATGGGATCCCTAGGTAAATATCCTTGTGTGCATATTTGTACTTAGTCTCATGCTAGAGGTTTTCTTTAGGGTTCACTAATCCTAATTCCCAAATTAACTAAACCTTTCCTTTGATACCAACTATAGCGACCCGACCTATTCTTACATTACTATTACATCACTTCAATTATAAACAACATAATAATATTACACATGGAGGATCCAGAGGTTTAGTGACTTGGGCAAACTAGGACAATACATAACAAATACAACATCAAGCATAAAAATTTATTTTATCTCTTCTTATATAGCTTCTTAGTAGAACTTGTCCTCTCCTTAGTACATGTAGCCACCTGAGGATATACATCAAAATGGGTGAGCTAAAAGCCCAGTAAGAGGATAGATAAGAACAATATATCATGGGGTGAGCATAATCATGACATAGGAAGAAGATCTTGAACATGAGAGGAGCATAAACAATAAACTTGAAATGTGGCAAAGCATAAAAATGAAACATCATGTCTTAGTGGTTAACTACCACACATAATTGTGAAAAAAGATAGCATCATGTTCACGCATAATTTCACATTTACTCATGAGATTCATCACTTTACCCAATGCATTGGAGCGCTATATAATTCCGGGCGCACCCGTCACATTTAAACATTCATATTGCGCTATATAATTCCGGGCGCACCCGTCACATCATAACATTATCATTAGCATGCTTGCCACATAGAACACAAATCAAACATGTACATAAATAACCCATGGAAAGGAATGGGTTTCATCTCATAATAACACATTCATAAGCTTTGGGTTCCCAAAAGAAAGAGGGAACAACATACTTGATATAAGAACCATCAACCTTGAATGAGAGGCAAAATGTGAGATCTTGAAAGAAGGGTTCTTTTGGAAAACATTTTGAGGGACATAAAAACTAGTGACAAACATGTATATCCCAGAAAATTAAATTAAATGATGAACAAAAGACCTTTTAGGAGTAACCATATCAAAAATAAAGTGAAAGAGGGAGAACCTGAAGGAAGATAATTGGGTTCGAGATTTCCCCTTACCTTGTACTTGAATGCCTCCTTCTCTTTAATGTCCTGTATAATGACATTATATTCATTAATTAGAAATCCCAGAACCTTTTATACATTAATAGGGTTCATTCTGGTTTCATTATTTCATATTATGTTCCTTTGGATGACTTATAGAGTTTAAAAACATTGATCGGTGATGTTCGTTTTTATGGTTTTCTTGAGCGGTCCACTTGTATTCTTAAATTGATGCTTGGGTAGAACTTGGGTAAACATCCAGAACTGATATTACATGTTATTAATGATATTACAGAAGCTTGAATGATTTTATAATGAGTTATATTAGATCCAAGTGGACGAATCATTAGATAAAAATTTAATGATGGTTATTTGGGTTAATTTAAGCGGTTTTTGGATCACAACGATCTTGTTTTAACATTTATCTTAGTAATAAGGCCATAGGTTATTTCAAGAACTTAAAAAAGAACATAATACATATAAAAAATTCTGGTTCAACCATAAAAATGGTTTCATGACCAGATTTAAGGTATAAATGGAAGAAGAGAGCATGTTGTTTTTGAAGGTGATGAATTATCACCACATGAACAACGTTCTCTTTAATAAAATAAAAGGAAGGGGGAAAGGGTGAGGGGTGATATAATATAACATTAGAATCATAATATTATATTATATATATAATACTGGATTTACAGAACAATTTGTATGAAGATAGATAGAGGGAGATCAAGAAAGGAACTTGAACTTGAAAGGAAATTAAAGGAGAAGAGGGAGAGAAATCACCTTTTGGATCCTCCTCTTGAGAACCTCCTTAAGGGCCTAAGCTTGGTCTTTTGATGAGACCAGAAGCTCTAGGACGTGGAGGAGAGGCTAGGGAAGATGATTGGGCAGAGATTAGACAATACTTGAAGCTTGAGAGGTGTGGTTTGGCAAGAGGAGGGGGAGGGCTTATTTATACATGAGGAGGGAGGTGTTTTTGGCATAAAATATTAAATAAAATAATATATCATAAGTTAGATTGTAATAGTAGTTTTTTTTGACATCCTAAATCATATATTAATATAATAAAATTCGTTTTAGGCTTTAACTCTTCTTTATAATTCGAATTCATTACTTTATTAAAAGGAAAGTGAAAGAAAGAGAAAAAGACACTTTAAGAAATCACCTTTTGACTTTAGGCTTTGGAAAGTTCTTTTTAGGTATGAGAATTGGATTTATTGTATTTCAAGGAACAATTTATGAAATGTAATATGTTTTGGCCGAAACTAAAGTTCTAGAATGTTTATGTCATCATTACATCATTAATGATGCAATTTAGTGTACACCGATTATTCCGAAAACTGTATTTTTTACTATTCACCTGAAAATTGAAGTATTTCAGAATAAACCCAAAAATTTACCCCTACCATTTTTCGACGTGTAGAATCCAAAAATGATGTCCATTTTTCAAAAATAATTTTCTAAACATCATTAATTTAATATTTAATTAAAATCGTAATTTAAAAAAACAGTTTTTAAAAGTAAAACTGATTTTGTAGTTCTTTTAAAAATTACGTAGGGTCTTATAAAATTATCTAAAAACTATTAGAAATTGATTCAATAATTTATGAATATATTTCAGGAAAATAAATATCCTTTTAAATTAATTAATTATAATTAATTATTTATGACTTATGAAATACCAAAAACGTTTACTAAGGTAAAATTGTCACTTTCTAAGATGTCTAAATTTTATTTTATTATTCATAGGTAATGTTACTCTTATTTACTATTTATAAGGGTCATATTACTATTCATAAGGGTAGGTTACTATTCATAAGGGTAGGTTCCTATTCACCAAAAATTATTTTTATTTCATTGGACTCTAAAAACTATCTTGAACACAACCGTGAATGTTGGATTTTTAAAATTCCAAACATAGGGGTGACAAAATTATGTTTAAAGGTCACTTATCACTTTTGTGTTTTTATGACATAGATATAAGAAGCGAATTTTCCATTGGAAAACTTTGGGTTATTACAGTAAATAACTAAAAATACATGCCATTAAAATAAATAGATAAGGGTAAACAAATATGTAAAGTTATGAAACTAAAAAACATGGCATTAATCAATGATCTGAAATGAAATTTATCTATGGATATGTCAATGAAAAATCTCATGGATGAATAATAACTAAAACTTAATACGAACACAATGATCTATTATTGGATTACATGTTTCCTAGGTACATATAACCACTACCATCAAGAGAATTCACAAGATGTTTTAGCTACATGGTAAAACACTATCTAAGGTGGCTAGCCAACTATTTCGTCTCGTGAGATTGTTGATGCATTAAGGGGCTTCTATTAACCAGTCTCCAACCCATGTCTACCTCTCCAAAGTATTCATAATATTGAATAATCAAATAAATAATAGGCCTTATCAGATAACTATATTCAATGAGAAATATATATTTACTAATCATTACCTAGTTAATAAAACTACTACCATAATAGGCACCATATGTAAAATGGTATATGGTATAGAAAATAGTAATATCCATGAAAAATGATGTGGATAATAAAGGGAAATTCAAATTACAATGGTCATAGGATATTAAATACTTTAAGTTAACTAAAAATTAAATCAAGGAATTGAATGGTAATAATATCCTTGGAGGGATCAATAACAAACTATCCATAGGAAGAATAAGGATGAAATCAATACAAAAAATCCCAAATGGGGTAAAATAGAAGGGTGTTGTCATTTATGAAATAAAAGAATAACTTTTTAAAATATTCTTGATGAAAAATATCATTTTCTTTTAAAAAAACCCTCTAAAAATAATTTTCATTTAAGATGCATTTTAGATAAATACTAAAAATAAACCTTTTAATCTTGATAAGGAGGCTTCAAAGAAATAACAAGGAATGAATCATTACATGTTGTATGAGGGAAAATGAATATTCTTTTTGTTTGGTAAATGGGTAGAAAGTGCCTCATTTGGAAAGTGAAATGAATTTTCCTTTAAAGAAATTAACAAAATACAAAAGGGTAAAATTTTATTTTATATATTATAGGGGAATGGAATAATATTATTAAAATCCCTTTCCATAAAACATTGTTTTGAATATATTTCCGACTGAAGAGATGGTAAAGTAGGGATTTCTAAAAAAACATTCTCAACAATATTATGTACTAAAGGGCATAAAATGGTACCAATACATGATTATAACATGAAATAACATTTTATAAAGAAACACATGAGTTTTTTTAGAGATGTATCATAATATTTCATCAAAGGAAGCGTAAAGATAAATATTCTTTAAAAAGTTATGAGGTAGTCTCAATAATATCTTATAACTCATTATCATGGATCATACTCTCCAAGTAAGAAAGTTAAATTAAATGAATCATATAATATCATTAAAATATCTAAATTCATGAAATGTCATGTAAAATCTAAATATATACACCTCGAAAAGGAGTTCATGTCCATAATAAATCATGAGTTCAAAGAAAGAAAATTGAGACAAAACATTTTACTGATTTGGTAACTTTTAAATATTAAACCCCATGAATGAAGGACCATTAAATTGATATTTTATTATCCTTAAATTTATGTATAAGATAAATATAATAAAATAATGGAATTACGTACACCACACAAAAGTAAAGAGTGTTAATCATGACATTTATCTCATTGAAATTAAAAGTGAGATGAAATCCCCTTACCTTGAGTTTCCATTAGGGTGAACATCCTTTAACTTCTTGGATAATAAATTTATATTAATTTTATACTTTATTAAGAACCTTTTTCATGTTAATAATTACATTTAAATCACTTATTACCATGTTGTGTATACTACTTAAATAATTATTTTTACGTTTGGTGTTTTTGACCAAATTCAGTTGTTGTGTCAAAACATCTATTGTCGGTCAACTATGGTGAAAGAGATAATTATATAACATCTACAGAATAATAAACATGAAATAATTATCATATTTTTACATAAAATATACTTTTAAAATAAATCATTAAATATGGTGATGAAAATTATAATATATTACAATAATGGAGACGGTATGTTGTACGTACACATGAGTAACATTACCATTTTTAAAAGATCATTGTGGAAAGAATGTAAGTAAATAAAATATTTAAAATGCATAATTATATAATAAATATAACATTATTTAATCATGTATAATTATATATATAATTATGTGATGTAAAAGTAATCATATCGTGTCAAGGAGGTTGTAGACAACTCATCCACAAATGATGTTATCTCTTTTAAACTGTGTGAAGGGGTAATAAAGGAGATGATATAAATATATAAATATTATATTTCCAGAAATATAATTATATGATGAATATATTACTTACAATTTATATTTCACTTATGTTGTTTATTACCATCCATTCATACCTTCCATGTATCGTGTGAACTAATCACATCGCATTGAGGAGGCGGTAGTCCACACCTCCTCAAATGAGACTATCGTATTTACACAACTTGGAAAGCGTAGAAGAATGATATAAATAAGATTTAAAGAATAATAAATCATTATAAATAAAATATATTTCATATATAAATAGACTTTCCATCATAACTTCCATTATAAGATGTGGTAATAGATAATTAACCAATCATCATTTCGTGATGTAGTAATTCTCTGTTCCCAGAAACAGTATGTTTGTTACCCATTAGATGGATTTGTGTGTATGTTTAGTTATAAATAATTGAATAAAAAAATTATATTTTATTTATGATAATTTTTTTTATTTAATCATAGATTAATAAGTGTATAGTGAGTGGAAAAAGGAAATGAAACTAAAAGGCATTAAAGAAGGTGTTACCTCTTAACTGGGTAACTTATTTTGGTTTGAACAAAAATGATTTTTTTAAGGGTTTCTCCCCAAAGGGATGATTATTGGTCTAGGAGAGGAGTTATGGAAGACTATTTGGGACGTTATTGGCCGAATCTAAGTGGTTTTAGAGGTGTGAGTAATGGGTAGTAGTGGTGGTCGTTTATAGGAATGGAAAATGACTCACTTGGTATTTTTGAAAATAAGTTATGTGTGCACTTGTTTTTACCTAAAAGAATTCATAAAACACCAACAAAACTCAATAATTTAAGGTCTATGGTATATATATGTCTATAACATGGGTTTTAGACAAGTGTATAGGTCATTTGGGAACTCACAGTAAAGGCTTAGTCCTTCATTATGATTAATTTTTCCAAAATAATTATAATTAATTTTAATCACTTTCACAATTCTTTTTGGTCAAAAATTATTTTTATTAGACGTTGTAAATTATGCTTATTAAAAATATGGAATCTATTTTTTCAAATTCAAATTACATTATTGGATGAAATAAAATTAAAATAAATCTCGTGAAAGGGATGGTAATGTATGTTTTTAAAGTTTAAACGACCAAATGTTGGATCTATTTTTATAGTACATTTCTATTTTAAATTGATTAAAAAGAACTAAATTGGATTAATTGATAATAATATTATCTAATTAAACAATAAAACAAATTATAATAATAATTTATACTTATAAATAAATTATATTGAAATTATGTTTTGAACTAAAATTCAGTATTTTTAACTATTTCATAAAAAATAAAATGTCTCAGAAAAGTTTCAGAAACTCACTATAACCTAATAATTATGTTCCTATTTCAGAGATGATTTTTTTGGACGTATTAAATAAATTAAAGTGTACAAATTTAGATTTAAAATGGGTTTTATATTAAAAGGTGGTAAAATTTCCTTTATAAAAATATCGATTTTTATCTGTAAAAGAGGATTTGTTAATATCTTATACATATCGACCCTAATAGATGAATATAAAAATTATTTTATTGAATATATAAAATATATATCTCATTAAAATCATTCACTAATTGTAATTAATTATGCTTGTTAAGATAATACTCCACTGGAAAAATAAAAATAATGATATTTCATTTTGTATCCAATTGGTTCTTAATTTCATTTCTCATTAATTAGTTACCCATGGATTAAGTATATATTTATATAAACCATATATTTTCATAAGTAAGTTAATATTATTCATAACTGCTAATATAATTGCAAGGTTATTTCATATTGTAATAAATAATATTATTTTTATAACACATTCTTATTTGGTGAAACTCGATCTTGCGTGTAATGCAAACTTTCGAGGAAGGTCACTCTTATATGTATCAAAAGCTATTGAATAAGGTCTCACTTGCGTATAATGAAAGATATAAAGTAATGTCACTATTTAATGTAACTAAATCCAACTCAGTGTTGTATATATTGAAATATATATACAATATATTTTAAATAGTAAATATTTTATAAAGTATCAGGATATTACCTTATGATCTTGGAGCTTCATGTCATACAAGCTAACAAATACAATGTTCTTACTTAATTTTCTCAAGGAATCACATTCTCCCCACCTTATTTAAATTGTTTCCTCATAGTTTAAACTATATTATGGTGATAAATTGTTTGATACTTCTTATTTTTGAAATCCCAAATCAGGAGAAGGGTTCATAAGTAATCCTCTATAAAATAATGAATTGAAAGTACAAAGGTCACATGAAATACCATGTAACTATGTATCAAAGTAGCAGAACATTAGTGGTAAGTGGAGATATGTTCTTGGAGAAAAACATAAATTTTTATAGGGATTGAATGAGGTCAAAAATCATAATCAATTGAATGATCAATAGAATGTTGATGGCCTCAAATCCAAAAAAAATTCATGATTTAGAAGGCCATAAGTTAAAAAAAATTATATTAGGAAAACATTTTATTTCTAATTATTTTCACTAATGTTTGGTAATTATTTTACTAACTAAGAATATAACGAAACATTATTACCAGATAGGTTTCAATCTCATATGAAAAATAATATCTTTTGGTTGTGATTTTATTAAATTATAATTCATCCCTTTACTCCTGAAAATTAAACTATCAAAAATTGTTTTTGTTATTCCTAAAGCACTAAATGAAAATTTTAAAGAATCATAAGTCCTATAAAAGAGTGAAAAGTCTTAATATTTTTCTTTTACTATCTCCCAAAATAAATATGGTTAATAGATTAATTTCTAATCCTAAATGGTTTTACTGCCAGTTCATCATTAATATTTATTCATTAAATTGTTTAACTGAAAACCATGAAAATTAACAAGGACATTGCATAGGCCTGTGGTTGGTATGAATCCCTTATCATCCTCCAGTCATGGGTTCATGACCTGCGACCTTACTAAATTTTATTGGTTATCACCCATATTATAGGTAGTCCTTTTCTATAACAGTATTAATATAATTTCGAAAATATATAAGCTGGACGTCCTTGAAATTATGTTTATCAATAAATATCCTTTTAACTAAGATTTTCAATACACCCCAAATTCATAAATACTTTATAGACTTATTTTTACATAGATCCTTTTATATTATATAGTTTATCCTCTAGGATAGGGAATTTACTTGGTTAATGTCTAACTTCCCTACACTTATGACAAATAAGTACAAAGGATTTCTTCGGATGAGATTAGTTTCCTTTCACCGTATTTTTCTTTTTTCCTCATCAATACTTTTCTTTGTTTCCAAATCTTCCACATGTAAGGAACTTACTTGTTCTATTGAGACACTTTCCCGGGTTTCTCCTTCCACACTTCTCACAAGTTGAAAATAAATCCTTTTTATTGATAGTCTACACCACTCAAGATTTTAGCATCCTATATCATTCTCTTCTTTGGTGTACTCAATAGTCGGTAAAGGTATATATTTATAATAATATTTTGGGAAAAATATTTTGAATAAATACGATATCCTTCACTCTTATCAACACATATTTTATTTTCCAATTTTTACCACTTTTTTATTTATGTTTTATGTTATCTTTAATCCTTTAGTTTCCAGCCATTGACTAAAACATGAAAAAATAGTGAGAGCAACAACAATTATAGTGAGAAAATTATATAATCATATATAATATATCTAAGTCTTGAAACCTTATTTATAATTCTAAAAAACCTTATTTTTATCCTAGATTATTCATTGTGGTGGGTTATACTAAGAATATCCCCCAAAAATGTCAAACCAGCTGAGTAGTAAGGCATGTTGTCGTGTACCAGCTTACCCCGAGTCTTGGCCGAAACATCTTGTCAAAGTTTTTACTCCTAGGTACATATTTTTCAGAACCATGTCCACTTGTAGTATGTAGACATGGATGTATTTATAGGAAGACCCAAAAAATCAACACCTTAACAAAATTCTAGGGTCTTCATATATACTTCTTCTAATTCAACCTTAGGGTTATTTTCTTTAACATAGCTTTTCTTAAATCTAGTTCTCAAGGTCACAACTAAACTCCCTATAATACTGACTATAGTGACCCTGAACCTAGAAACATGGATCTATTGTCTTCTATTCATTAAATTGGAATGGCTTTAAAGAATCATTCCTCAAAGGACATATCAGTTTAGTAGTCTTGGAAAAATAAGATACTTAAATGAGAAATTTATTAAATATGGATACACTATTTATAACATATTTTGTTCTTCAAAAAAAATAAACAACTTCAAGGATAACTCTAATCCACTAGTATATTCTTTAATATACTTTATAGTATGCTAATTGGATTATTGGGGAGTGAAACATAATAAAGGTGATCTCAAATGCTCAGTAATGGAAAAATATAGCAGAAGCAATAATGAATCAATGAGAATAGTCAATATGAAAAGGTAAATAACTAAAAATATATGCCTTTAAAATAAAAAGATAAGTAAAAATAAATATAGAAAGGTATGAAACTAAAACACCTTCCATTAATCAATGAACTGAAATTAAATGTATCCATAGAAATTTCGACGCAAAATTTCAGGGATTAAAAACAACTAAAACATAATATGAAAGAAATTCTTAATTATTTGACTCCATGTTTCCTATGTACATGGAAAATGTACCATAAATAACTTTAACAATAAATTTTAGATATAGGTTATAAACCCATTTATGGAAGCTAGGAAACTATTTCTTCCTATAAGACTACCAATTAATTGTGGGGATTTTATTAACCGGTCACCAACCCGTGTCTACCTTTCCAAAGAATTATTCATATTGAATAATAAAATAAATAATATGACTTAGGAAATAACCGTATTGAATGATAAATATATATTTATCAACAATTATCTAATTAATCAAATTAGTACCAAAGTAGGCACTGTTTGTAAAATGGTATACGGTTTAGGAAATAGTAACATCCTTGAAAAACAAAATGAATAATAGGGGGAATTCAAATTTCAATGATCATAGGATATTGAATAAATTTAGGTGAATAAGAATGAAATCATGGAAGTGAATGTGAATACTATCCATCGAAAAATCAATAATAAACCATCTCAAAGAATAATATTAATGGTATCAACACATCAAATTCCATATGGGGTAAAAAACATGGTTGTTGTCATTCATGAAATAAAAGAATAACTTTTAAAAATATTCATGAGGAAAATATTTTTTGGATTTTAAAAAACCCTTATGAAAATAATTTTCATTGAAATCACTTTTAAATATTTTTTAAAAATAATACTTTTACACTTGAGAAGGAGGCTTCAGTGAAATGACAGTGAATGAATCTGTACATGTCATACAAGGTAAAAAGAATATTCCTTTGTTCAGTAAAAGGGTATAATATTCCTTGTTTGGAAAGTGAAAAGAAGATACCATAAAAGATATTTTTAAAATATAAAAAGGTTAAAAAATTTATTTTAAATATTATAGGGGAAAATAATAACACTCTTTTAAACCCTTTCAAGAAAACATGGTTTTGAACATATTTCAGACCGAAGAGAGGGTAAAGTCGGGCTTTCTAAAAAACACATTCATAACAATATTATATACTAAAGAGTACATAATGGTTCCAATACATGATTATGATATTAAATAATATATTATAAATAAACTCATGACTGTTCTTGAGGTATGGAACCTAATATTTCATCAAAGGAAACATAAGCATAAAAAATGTCGAAAAAGAGATGAGATTGTCTCAAAAAACTCTAATAACTCGGTAACTTGGATAATAAATTCCATGTAAGAAATGTAAATTACATTAAGTATATAATTTCATGAAAATATTTAGATTCATTATATATCAGTTAATGTTGAAATATATTCACCTCATAAAAGAGTTTAGGTTTATAATAAAACTAGAGTATGAAGAAGGAAAATTGAGACAAATCATGTTACCGATTTGGTACATTTTGAATATCAAAACCCCTGAAATAAGGATCATAAAATGGATATGTGAATAACCTTAAATTTATGTATAATATACAAATAATACATGAATTTCAGTAAATACCCCACAAAAAAATAAAGAGTTTCGAACATAACATGTAATTCATGGAAATTGAATGTAAGATGAAGTCACCTACCTTTGAGTTTCGTTTTAGGTGAGCGTGCTTTAACATCCTGTATAATAAAATTATGTTAATTTTATAGTTTATTAAGAACCATTTTCATGTTTATAATTACTTTTATTTCACTTATTTTTGTTCTATTTACACAATTTAAATAATTCAGTTTACATTGGGTGTTTTGACCAAATTCAGTTTATGTTTCAAGAAAACTATTGTTGGTAAAATATGGTCAACAGGTTCATTATATAACTTATCCAAAATAATAACCATGAAATAAATATCTTCTTTTTACATCAATTATATTTCTAAAATCAATCATTAAATATGGTTATGAAAATGACTATATGTTACAATCATGGAGACGAAAGGTCGTACATATGCATGAGTAACATTTCCATTTTTAAATGATCATAATGGAAAGAAGGTAAGTAACTAAAATCTTTTCATAATGATAATTATATAATAAATATCATATTATTTAATAATATATACTTATATATAGAATTATTTGATGTAAATTTAATTACATCATGTCGAGGAGGCGGTAGACCACAAGTCCATGTTTGAAGTTATCTCTTTTATAGCGTGTGAAGGGTTAATAAAGGAGATGATATAAATGTATACGTATTATATTTATAGAAAAATAATTATGTCATTAATACAATATTTATGTTTTTTATATCACTTATTTTTAATTATGACCATTCATTTATACATTCCATGTATCGTGTGAACGAATCAATCTCTTTGAGGGGCGGTAGTCCACACTTCCTCAAAAAAGATTATCATATTTACACAACTTGGGAAGAATATAGGTATATTATAAATAAAAACTATAGAATACTAAAAAAAATATAAATAACATATATATCATATTTAAATATATTTTCCATCATAATAGTCAGTATAAGAGGAGTTAATAATGAATTCAATAATAATCGTTTCATGAGGCAGTAATCACCACTAGAAGAAACAATATGCATGTTACCCATTAGATAAAGGTGTGGGTGGGTGAAGGTTAAAAAAATTTATTTAAAACATCCTAGTATATTTATTATGCTGGTTTTTTTATTTAATCATAGGAAAATAAGACTATAGTGAGTGGAGAATGGAAATGAAACTAAATACAATGAGAGAAGGTGTTACCTCTTAACCGGGTAACTTATTTTGGTTTGAATCAAAAGTATTTTTGGAAGGTTTGTTGTCAAAAGGGACGATTCAAGGTCTAGGAGAAGAATTATGGGAGATTTTTTAGGAAGGTATTGGATGAACATAAGTGGTTTTATAATCTTGAGAATTTGGAAGATGTGGTGATCCTTTATTAGAAAGGTAAATGACTCACTTTGTATTTTTTAAATGAAGTTAGGTGTGCACATATTATTACCTAAAAAATTCATATAAAATAAGTAAAACTAATTAATTTAAGTTCCATGGAAGATATATGTCTAGAAAATTGGTGTTGTAAAAGTGTATAAGTCATTTTGGTACTTAAATTAAAGCCTTAGTCCTTTAATAAGCTTAATTTTTCCTTAATAATTTTAATTAATTTTAATCACTTTCACTCATCTTTTTGGTAAAAAATAATTTTTCTATAATTAGAAATTATAAATTATTCTGATTCCAAATATGGAATCCATTTTTTAAAATTCCAATAACATAATTGGTAGAAATAAAATAAAAATTAAACTCGCAGATGGGATGACAGTGTGGGTTTTTAAAGTAAAAACTTCAGAAAGTTGGCTATATTTTTATAGTCTATTTCAATGTGAAATTGATTTCAATGATATAAATTGGATTAATTTATAAAAATATTATCTAATTAAACTTTAAAATTTATTATTATTATTATTATTTAAATATGTAAATAAATTATATTAAAATGCAGTTTGGAACAAAAATTTGGTATTTTTATTTATTCATTAAAAAATAAAATGTCTCAGACAAATATCAAAAAATCACCCTAACCTAATTATAATGTTTCTATTTCAGATAAGAAGTTTATTTTAAAATATTAAATCAATTAAAGTGTAAAATTTTAGATTAAAAATGGGTTCTCCATTAAACGGTGGTAAAATTGCCTTTGTAAATATAAAGTTTTTTATGTGTAAAATAGGGTTTTTATTCTATTTATATCAAACATAATGGATGAATATAAAAAATATTTTATTTAATATTTAACATATATATCTCATTAAAACCATTCGCTAATTTAAATTAATTTTGTTTATTAAGATAAAACTCCATTATAAGCATAAAAATAATAATATTTCATTTTATATCTAATTGGTTTTTATATTAATTTCACATTAATTAGTAACCCATGAATTCATTTTATATTTATATAAACCATATATATTTATAAGTTATGTCATACTATTCATAGCCACTAATATAATGGATAGGTTATATCATATTGTATTAAATAATAATATTTTAATAATATAATGTTATTTGGTGAAACACGATCTTGTGTGTAATGAAAACTATCATGGAAGGTCACTCTTGCGTATATCACAACCTATCGAGAAAGGTTGCTCTTTCATGTAATGAAATCTATCTAAGAAGGTCACTGTTGCATGTATCTCAAGAGAACATGGTGTTGCGTGTATTGAAATATATATTGAATCTATTTTAAATAGTTAATATATGATAAAGTATCAGGATATTAGCTTACATGGTTGGTGTCGCGTGTTATAAGAGCTATCAAATACAAGGTTCTTACATATGTTTTTTAGGGTGTTTCAATAATTACAGAAGTAAAAAAAATATTATACGGTACTTATGACATGATATTGATCATTTAAATTTATTATATCATTTACTTCCTTACCATCTCACCCATTAGGGAAATGAGGACATTGTTTGTGTGTACCTACGACCTACTATCTTCGTGAAGTGATGCGATTCCTTTTCCACATCCAACATTGAATAATTTTTATAAAAAAAATTATATGAGAAAATATTATATTAATTATATTAATATATTTCTATAGATTATGGAACCATATTTTATGTACAATAATCCTAACTTTGGTGATAAATCATGGTTGAGGAAATTAAGCAGTTACCTCCCAAAACAATGTTAATGGTGAAATATTTTTAACAAATGAGTGAAAATATGATAATAGAGGAAAATATATGTTATTATAAATATTAATATAGTTATAGTACATATTTATATTATGATTAAAACCATTATACATGAGTTGAAATAATTTATAACTATTGGAAAGTGCGATTTAAGAGCATTTCCACTCAATTTCTATTCCATTGAGACATATTTAATATTATGAACCTATTTTATTTTATGTGTTTTATATACTACCCATTTTATATATATAACATGAATAAATATTTTTTTATGTTGATAAATGTTCTAATTAATTTTTTTCTCTCAATAGGTTAAAATTTAAAAGCTACTAAATATGTAAGAATTTTTTTACTTTACCACATTCTTTTGGAATTGTTTATATTTTCATAGAAGGAATATTATCATTTATCTTTTTTAATAACCAATAATGTTATTATAGTCTTGATATTTAAGGATTTCCTGAATTTTCTACTAAAATCTAATATATTTGGAACTTGACTAAAACCAGGAAAAGTATAAAAGAAAAACTGATTTCATTTCTCAGCTAATATGGTATATTTTTCTAAAGTGTGTATATTTTTTAAAAAAAATACTTTTTATTTATATTGGATTTTTCATAGAAATTTTATTTTATACTTGAGAAATTTTATATATTATTAAATGAATATTTCTAATGTTTTTTGAAAGGTTCATTCTTTATTTTCTTTACTAAAAGTCAAGAAAGAATTTTGTTTTGACATTTACAGTGTTAATAGACATCCCTATCACCATAACATTTTTACCCTTTTTAGCTTCTTCTATAAATTTTCAATTGTTCTAAAAATATAACTCTATAATTAAATCTTATATTAATATTAAAATTCTATTTTATTTATTTTCACAAATGAAAATATTTTATTAAAATCCTAATGTTTTTAATGAACTAATTGTCACTTCTTATTTTTTATAAATTTTCTTTTCATTCGCGTTATCATGAAACATTCACTTTATTTTGATCATTATGAATTTAATTTATCATAAATATCCATATTATTTATATCATGGATATGATCATTTCCTAAACTATATACCATTTCTATTTATTGTGTTTTACTACAAACGTTACATAATTGTCCAGGGAAATATTTATATTCTATATTCACATTTTAATATGGTTATTTTTTAGTATGAAATATTTTTTATGAATTTAATAGATCATTCCATATGTGAGGAATTCATTAGACATATAGTTATGGATGGGGTCAGGGTATATATACCTCGTCGATTCATTAATAGGTATCATGAAACAAATCAATTAGCCAAACTATATATGTTTTTTGTTATACACATACCCATCAATTAAACTATCTTGAAAAAATGAAATAATTTTACATATATAAAGAATTAAGAGATCATGATGTCTTATATTCATAATTTATATAATTTCTAATTCAGTTATTATTATATGTGACTTTATTTCATTGATATTATCCATGAATGAATTCCTTTCTCAAATTATTGATTAAATGGAATGTGTTTTCAGTTATTTAAATTTACATATTGATTATGCCTTAATTAATCATGATATCTATTATTGTACATAACCATTACTTAGAATTTGATATCACCATTATTTTTTTATCATTCCCCATGATTTTCTGATGAATTCAATAAATATGTTCATGGATTTCAAAAATTTTCCATTATTTTGTTTTATATTTTATTCCCAATGTGTAATTGGTATCATGTATATGTATTGTCTTCCAATACTGATAAACTAATCAAACTTTATAGGTGATATCTCTGGAACCTATTCCAATGTAATAAAGTAAACAATGACTCTGGTTTACAAGATCCTAGTTTGTTACATTTGATCATAGAGAATCATTGAAAACACCTCTTGGAACTATCTATGAAGTTAGTCATCCATGTATTGAAGATAAATATCCTTCACATAGATGAATATGAAAAATATAAGAAATTTTATTTAAAATTGGAATCTAGACTACAAAAAATAATAGAATGATGTAGAAATAGAGGTTTAAATTTAGGTCCCTAAAATCCGTAACTGAGAGCTTCTTCTCATGTTCTAGAATGTAGAATTAATGAACTCAATACATCTACTGATTTGAAACTGAAATATAAAAATAGCCACGTCAAAACTAATTGGTTGTGAAATGCATGTGGAATGTTCTCAGCTACTAATCAACATCTTTAAGTGAAAACTGTGTAATGATATCCAAGATACCATATTGAAAATGCTATGAAATCACATGAATTTGGATCTGTAATAATGTATTCCTAACATCTCCTCATCACATCTTGCATTCTCCTAAACGTTCTTATAGCTCATTTCACTTTAATATATTCAATTGGGACCTTTAAAGAACCCAATTATTTTTATTTTTCAATTATATGGGCCTTATATAGCATTGGAATCATGTTTTAATCGATTTACTATGCCTTGTACGGTGAATAATATGTTTTAGATTACCCTTTCATGCCATTAGTTGATTGGTATTCACTATTATAATAGAGCTCCACTGAAAATAAATTGAATTTGACATGAGCTACAAGATTTAATTTTTAATCCCCATTTACGAAACTCCCAAATCTTAAAGATTTAATGAAAATATTTATCAACCCTATTAGTACCTATTGAATCTTCGATAAATCAAGTGGCCCTAAAGACTTAACTATTCGCACATAAATTATTCAACCTGCTCTATTTCATCATTTAACATTATCTAATTACATGTTTATAATTCCTCTATAGTTAATCATAAACTCTCACGCCATCAACTTATCATCCAGGATAAACATAGGCTAGATATAAATGTGTCTAATCTAACTAAGAACTCTAAGACAATTGATCAATCACTCAGTGTGAATTACACTTTAACAACACATCTGAAACATTAGGGTTCAAGGAGGCCCCATAATCAATTCTATCATTCACCTATATACAATTATAAACATATCTGATTCATAAATTATAAGAAAACATAAATTAATATACTTCATCATTTTTATATCCTCATTAATTATCTCAATAGATAATTCATCAATGTCATAGTCTTCTGAGAGTTACACATGTGCAGTCTCATCATCTCAAATGATCAACCAAGATCTTCAAATTAGTAATACCAAATTTATTTCAATATTTAATTTATAAAGTTCAATAAAGCATGATATTCAAATCAACTTTAGTTTTTTATTCATCTGTTTTCAAAGGATGACATGAGTGGGCCTCATATATCTTTTACATGTATAGTTTTTTCTTCTTCACAACATTTTAGTATGTTCAAAAACATCATTAAGAATTTCAATATTATCATCATTTTTAATTAATCTCATTAAACACAAATACTGTAATAGATTATTTTAAATTCCCATATTTAACACCACACTCAACTCTATTGTTTCATTGTTCTGATTTTTCGATATCATCCTTTGATCTCAAATCCATAACTTCAATCGACTATGAGACCCCCATGTTCTCAAATTCAAACCATTGAATTCACATTTTTCACCTTTATCTATAGTTCAAACTCATATTTAATCATCAACGTATTCATAGTGAACTCAAATTATTCATAGTGTATTAAATTCAATCATTAGTATGTATCATTTTGGATATTAGAGCATGCAATAAGCATTTTCAACTATGGTTGATTTATATTGCATGTGTGGTAGCCTGGGAATTCTGGTGTGGAAGCATGGGTGGAATCATGGTTCGAAAAGACCACCATTATTATTGAACCATGAGAAAATTATTTCCTCGCAGTTAGTTTATCATTGTCTAATAGCCAGTTCAAAGTATCAGGCATAGTTAGTTGTAATTGTTTATGTGGTAGGTTGAATATAATAGGCATGGTCATATAAATTTTCATGGTCTAGACATTATATTACAACCTCATGGTAGGTTCTACTACTTTTATGTTCAATTTTTTATCATGTGGTAAGTTCACTGCCTTGTAGTCTGTTGGCTGTGGTATCAAATTCAATTCATTATTTTTTTTCTTATGGTATATTGGCCAACTATTCTTTATTAATGTAGTTATATGGGGAATTTTCCACATTTTTAGGAATAAATATTTTAATAAATGCATGAAAATTAATTATGGTGGGTTCTTAACCTCTTCCACAAATCCTATATAAACACAGACAAAATATTTTTCCGTCAAAATTATCTATTTATCATTCTAAATAAAAATTTCAAAGTAAAATTCTCAATGAATTCTCCAAAAAAATGTTAAAAAATAAAATCTTGTTTTTATGAAATAATTGAACTAAGGAATTCCAAAATAAAACAAAATATTTCTATAAAAATTCTACATGAATACCATAAAAATAAATAAATTCATAAATAATAAATCAATTAAAAATTTATAACATTTAATCATTAAATTTCAGAAATGCTAATTAACATAATTTTTTCAAATAATTTAATATTTAGCATTAAATTTATCTAAATACCATTATAATCTTATTAATAGAATAATTTCAACATTAATCACTTGATATATCCCCAAAAATGATGTGGTGATAAGTAATAAAAATAGGCTACATCACACACTTCTCACCATAAAGGTTATCTCACCAAATTTCCAATTCAAATATTAGTATTTCCAAATCCATTTCATGTGTTGGGTAGTTTTTATACTGAATCATCAAACATCGTGAGGAATAGTCTATCATGTTATTATTATATATGAGTAAACATTCCAGACCTTTCATTGAAGCACCAATTTATATCACAAACCCTTATCCACTTGAGGGTAGTATGATTAGAGTTATAGTGATTGGCCTATTGTTTAGATCCTTAAATCATTCCTAAAAATATCCAATACATTCATACTTTAAACCTTTCAATATTTTTTATTAGTGTGATGAAAAATAGTGAGAAATTTCTCATAAAACATCATTAGTACCTAGCTTATCCAAGAAAAATATGGATCTTTTTTACTCAAGTAGGTCTGGTCCATTATTTAATTACCTTTTTCTTGGAAGGTTCCAGAGAAATTTTCTCAGTTATCATCACATGACCCAATAATGCGACTTGATGTATCAATAAGTCACACATGACGAATTTATCATGAAACATGTCATTTCATAATATTTCCAGAATAATCATTAGATTTTTTTAATGTTCCCCATTTCACATGGAATCAATAATAATATCATCAATAAATTCATCCATATATTTTTAAACTAATTATATGAATCCTCTATTTCTAAAATAAAAATAATACTATAGAAGAATTAGTATGTTATACGAGCATCACTATGAAGACATGATATCAAAAACTTATATAGAATTTTGTTTATGAATATCTTCCTTCTTCACCCTCGACAGATGATATAATGAATGATTTTCCACCTTTTTCATGTTTTGAGATCCATGGAGTTGATCATAAAAGATATCAATCTTGGGAATGGGATACTTATTCTTTATAGTGATCTTATGAAGATCATTATAATTGACACATATCTGAATTGACAATAATTTTTCTTGAAAATTTTCATTGGCACACCCCAATGTGATGCACTAGGGCATATAAACCTTGTTTTTTTAAATTATCTTGTTGTAGCTTCTTTAACTCTCCTATTGCGTTTGGTCAAATCCTATAGGGGATTTTTAAGATGTGGTCAGATATAGGTATGAGTTACACTAAAAAATGAACCTCACAATCTAAAGAATTTCTAAGAAACTATTCTATATATATGAATATAAATATATTCCCATTTAATGGTAATTTCCTCAAGTTTGATGTTTTCCCAAGAACCTCGATTTGGGAATGATATTCTTCATCAATGGGTATTAACACTCACACCATTAAGGGATTTTATAAAGGTGATTCCAAAACATCCTTGAATTTTTATAGGATCATGGTATGATTTATAATATTTAAATATAATTCTTATTACTAATAGTTGATGTGAGATTGATATAAGAAGATCTAACCCATTCCCATTATAGTAAAAATATCCATCAAGGTAAAGAATTTGAGATTAACTAGAAGAGTGTTCCCACTGAAGATAATAATTGAAGATTCTAACACTAGGTTTGAAATGATAAAACCCCTATGTGTTTTTGTTGGCATATATTCTTCATGGTAGGAGGGATGTGATTCAACATTTTATGAAAACATTTATGATATAGAGAAATATGTAGAACGATAATCAAAAAATATATATTTTCCATTCCTCAGAGAATAGGAAGTGTAACTTGTATATCTTCATCATCATGTTCCGCCATAGTGGTGGTGATGGAATAAATGTTCCCATGCTCCCTTAGATTTGGTGTCTATTAACATTTATTACCCTTGAAGACCCATGGTTATGTACACTGGATTTTATAGTTCCCTTACTCCTTAAATTGACGCATTGAACAATGGGTGTTGCATTCAAAGGTGTCTTCTATTCATCCATTACATTGGTTATCTTATTCACCATTCTTCAAAATTCATAATCCTGGTGGCATTATATCCTACACTTAATGAATTTTCTAATCAATTTTTGGTAATTTCATTATAGATTCTTTCTAATTATTTGACATGTGGGTGTATTTATCTTTATTCAACCTTTTTCATTCAATCACCCATATTGAAACCATATTACTCTCTTCTTAGCTTCATATCCATGATTCTATTATCCAAAATCCATTTATACATTGATATCACATAAAACTACATAATTATAACTCCTAAAATCTTGGATATATGGATCCTTTTGAAAATGTTGTTTTAAACAACAGAATTATCATTCTATTTTTCTATAGTTTTTAATACCAAACCCTATGTAGTGTCTTGAATGTTTTTTGATATTTTCCTCTTATATCATTCTAAATTCACTTCCATTTTACATAAGATCTGTAAATTTTTTATTTATATTTTGATATTATTTTTGAGAAATACTTGTTAATAAATATCTTTCAATGTCTTTCTATTCCATTTCATCTATTCATCTTTTGGATTAATATTATTTATTTATTCACATCATTGATCAAATTCTCTAACAAAATGATAGAATAACATTATTACATTCTCCTTCTAATAATAATAGATCATAGAAAATACAATTTCCATTAAGTATAATCACAATTCTAAGCCATATCGATCAGAAGATACACTAAAAATCAATTTATAGTTGTATATAAAGGGATTTATGGCTACTTTCTCCATCTTATATAAAGGTTTAAGTTTCACATGGTTCTTGTATTGTTAAAATCAGAATACATCATTCTATTTACAACGTTATTCTTTTGAAATGCACCTCCCATTTCCTTGGTAAAATGATTCAGTTAACTATTGTATTTTCCCTAACATGTTTTTTTGGTTAGGTTTCTCCCAATTCTCACCATTTTTTAAAATTTAGTAGGATTTAATAAAAAATAAGTCAATTATTCCTGAATAAATAATTTATTTTCCTGTTAAAATTAATTATAATGTCATATATTATGGGATACTAATGTTTTGAAAAACCATAATCACAATTGTTTCTTCTAAGATCATGTAATTTAATTATTTATTGACTTTAAGGGGAATAATTGAATTAGTTATATGTCTTTCATAATTATTTATATATATATTATAAATCTTCCAAAGCATATCCCATCGAAGTTTCAAAAAATCTATTCAATAAAGCCCACAAGTCATGCTAAGGGTGATGATCAATTTAATACACAACCAACACTTTTTGATTATATTACCACTATGTGCATCTATGCCAGAACAACATAAACATATAGTATCCAAAAAGGGATTTCATCATAATGTTACTAGATAATCCTTACTTTATCAAAATTCATGATTTTTCATATACTTTGATATACACATTGGGATTTCTACTAATTTCATTATATTCATAATTCCAAAATTTATTAAACCACACACTTATACCAACCATAAAAGTTACAACTATTTCGTGGAACACTAATACATCATTATTAAAATAAATTACATTAATTTAATATATTTAATGATCGAAAGGTTTAGAATCATGAAAAAATTAGGTATGTGTAGAACTTTTACATAATAACACACAATTTATATTTATTTCCTTATTCATATTCCTTTTAAATCTCTCATGTTATATTTATTACATTCAATCAATGGAGGAAATACATCAAATAAAGGGGTGATCTAAATTCCAGGTAAGGGTATGGATAAGATAGAAAGAATACGTGACAATAATCAATAGTAAATGAGTGATAATAATCACTAAAATCAATTAATAATCACCATATCATCTTCATAAGAATGAGAAAATAATTATACAAAGACCTGGAATGTGGAATACTCATAATAATGGGACATCATAACATAGTGGTCAAATACAATAAATAGTTTTGAAAAAACTAGTATCATATTCACACAAAACGGAGGTGTATAAATTTTAACATTAAAATTGTTATCATATCCAGTATCATGTTCACACATAATAAAGATTATATTAGGAAATATATCACATTACCCAATTAATTCAAGGGAAATATATTTCTAGGATCACCTTTCACATCATAAAATGTTTTTGATCATTCATTTCACAAAGAAATATACTATAAAATATTTTTTTCATGAATTAATACCATAAAAAGGAATTGATTTCAAAAAGAATTCATAAACCATATATTATTGAATAAATTTCGGGGTTCCCATTTTAATATGGTAGATTGTATTTTTTCATAACTTCTCAACATTATTGAGAGGAGAAGAAATAAATCAAGATGAGTCAATTCCATGTTTTTGAATACAGAGTCACTTTGAATATTCATTTATGTGGGATTATAAATCATTTTGAAAAGTTAAAAACATTTATATCCCCATAAAAATGTAAGGAATATTGAAGGGAATTATTATTGAAATTAAATATACTAAAAATAATGTGAAAGATGAGACAACCCAGAAAGAAGGTGTTGGACTAGAGAATCTTCTTACCTTAGATCCAGATTTATTTTTTCACTTGTTGGCCTCTTTATAATGGATATAAGATTATTAATACATAGAACTAGAATTAAATTATGATATATTTTTTAAATATTCATCAATTATAGTAATTTTATATTTTTCATAATTCCCTTTGTTAATAGTGAATCATTTTGATATCATATTTTCCTTAAAATATGTTATCTTTCCTTAATTTAATGATCTTTGACTATTTTAACTTAAAAATTAGTAATACCACCTATATTATAATAGAAATATATTTATTTATAATTTTTTAATATAAATAATTTTATATATCAATTAATAAAGGTGGTGATAAGTAGAGAGTTAGAAATGTCCTTGTAGGTGGTTAACCGAACATTAATGGGCCTTCATCAACATATGAGAAAAGGTAAATATAACATAAAATTAAATCATAAATATAATTATTATTATAGGATTATATCATTAATATAATGTTAATATACAACTAAATTAATTTTATACTGTTTGTGTCTGAAAATAATAGGGAAATGAGGATGAGTAGAGGAAAAATGGAAGGAGTATTGATGAAGCATTACACTGTCCTATATGTTGCATATTTTCTATGATAGCAAACATATTGAATAATTGGGTTAGAGGGACTACAAGTCATCCCAAATGATTATATGGGTTAACATATATGAAAATTGGGAAGAGGCTCGAACTTCAAAACCAAAATACCCAGGATCAAATCTGGGTTGGGGAAGAATTACTGATAATGTAGTAGGTACTGTAGTAGTAATATAGCAGTAGAGGTACTATAATAGTGGTGGCACTGTAGTGGCAATGGTACTATAGAAGAAACTATAGTGGTGGTAGTACAATAGTAGGTACAGTAGAAGCCCTGGTACTTTAGCATTACTATTAACCAAATGCCCTTTGGGCGAAAAAAATTGGCTTTCAAACCTTGAATTCATGACACATATCTATGGGCCATCAGTCTATGTAATGGGTCTCCCTCTACCTAGAAAGAAGGAGTTCTTTTTATTAATAATAAGCTGAGGCCTCAGCCCCAAAAATTCATAAAATAAAAGAAATTTGGGTAGATAATTGGTCATGTTAAGTGAGAGTGAATTGGGTTTTTAAGGGAAGGGACAGGTTGTATTTATACATGATGTGTAATACCCCATGATTTCACAGTACTCTATTTCTTCAATGTAATTGAATAACATTCACTACATGCAACACCGAGTTCAAGCACACCACGACTTACCGAACTAGCCATTCAAAAGCGGTTATGAGTAGTATTAATTGAATTTTGAATTTTATTTTATCCTTATAATTTTAGTATCCATATTATGAGTTTCTTATATATAATATAAGAACAAATTCATTTTTCATAAGAAAGAAGTATTTTTTTAAATGAAATTTTACTGCCTTCTAATGGAAAACCCATTTTAAATCCCATATTTAAAACTTTTATATATTAAGTTTGACAAAATTAACTTCTTCTTTTTAATCGGGATATAAAAATTTAGTTTTGATAAATTTTTTGTGTTTTTCTGATAACATTCATATTTGGGTGAATAGTGAAAAATTCTAAATTTTAACTGAAAACAACTTTTTTAATCAAAATAATTTATAGTGTTCAAGTATTCATTTGAATGATTTGGATGATTAATTAGATTATATTTTTACCATTTAATCCAATGTTGGTCATTATAAGCAATTTCACATTGAAATTGGACATAAACATGTGTCAATCTTTTGTTAGTTATTATTTCTTAAAATACTCTTTTTGGTTTTGACAACAAGAATTAATTTTAAATTAATAGATGATATTTATATGTTTTTAATTCAGTAAAATATACATAATTTTTGAATTCAGAATATAAAAATTAGCTTAGGGTGAATTTTTGGTATGTTTCTGAAAACGTTCAATTTTTGATGAATAGTGAAAAACACTACGTTTTTTTGTTAAAACTGACTTTTTATTAAATTATTATTTATTTTATTTCAATTTATTTTAGGTCAAAAGAGATACATAATACCTATATAAGTTCAATGTAATTTATTGGAGTCATTTTATAACAAGTTTAGATATATTAAAATTTTATTGAAATTTTACCATCTTTTACCCACCTCCTAGGAGCATTTGCAAATTTACATAAAACAAAATCTTACCACTTCTGTGAATTGAATTTAAAAAATTCAAGAAAAATTGTTGATATTAGTAATTAAAATGTGGTTCAATAAGATAACAATAATTTTTGGTGAATAGTAACTTTAAAGTTTTATTTACCATGGTTAAAAGTAAATACGACAATTAAAGGTAAAAATGATAATATTATTACCCAAAAACAGGTCCTAATTCTATTGGATAAGTGTAATTAAACCAAAAAAACAATATGAATAAAATATGATCCTTTTGGTCCACATGGATTAGATTAGTACATTTATTATTATTTAATTCAAAGAAGAGTTAAAAGTATTAAATTCAAAATTTAATAACTAAACCATTTTTAATATAGGGTTACACATAAGATAAATTAGACTATAGATATTCATTAGAAAGATAAAAATATTTCCTACATAATGGAATTTTATTTATAATTTTTAGACATTAAATAATTTAATTTATTTATGAAACAATGATGATGCAGTAATTACTTTATTAATGAAATATTAAAATAATTGATAATATAAATACCCAAATAAATGAAATTTTAGACTTTTTATGAATTACAATAATTCTATAAGTTAATATTACATATTAGGGTTGATTAAATTAATTTTTTTCAAAGTAATAATGCTGTTATTAATTTAGAAAAAACAAAATAACAAATAGTTTCAAAATTAACATAAAAGTGATTTTAAAACAAATATTAGATTATTAATTAGTATTCTATTCTTAAAAATATAAGGATCGGCCAAAGGGATTAAATAATATTATATATTTTATTAATGAACAACTTTTGGTACTATTGGAAGTGTATTGTATGTCTATTATCCATATAATATAAAAATTCAAGAGTCATGGTAAATGTAAAACTATTTAACTAAGAGTTAAATAAAAAATATAATGTTAATATAGTGACCCAAACCTATCTAAAACCTATTGGTTTAGTGGTTTTCAACCCATCCATACCTTATATTTTAAATAATTCAATTTGGAGCCATTATAAACCGAAAATAAATTTATTATAAAATAATATTTTATGTTTTTCCTAAGGTGCCCCTCACGCCTCTTATAAAATGGCACACCTATTCTCTCAAATTCACACCTCCAAAGCCATTTGGCTTGGTCAAAACCTGACCAAATATCATCCCAAATATCCTACCTTCATCCTAGAGGCCTTCCTTTGGTCATAAATCCATCCTAAGGATCCCTTTTGATCAAATCAAAAAGAAGAACCCGAAGATAAGATAATCATTTCACTACCCTCTTTCAAGTTATTTTATTCTTCCTCTTACACTTTATTTGTTATTACCAAAACAAAATATAAAATATAGTACCGTATATACTGTGATGTTATAATAAATATGGGACAACCATATTCATTATTCTATCCATCCTATGAATTATAATGTCACTGTGTGTGCGTACGTATGACTTACCATCTCCACGCCGTTGTGAAATTTTTTATTCAACACTATGTTATTTGGATGTATATAATGATGAGTAAAATGTATATAAATAATGAAAATAACATGAAAATGTACCTTTAAAATTAATATACCATCCAATTCCTCACCTTTAAGGAAATGATATTTTCGCTCGTGCATACGTACGGATTATCGTCTCCGCGACGCGATGAGATTCATTCCCACATTTCCCATTCATCGACTATTATAGAAATATATATTACTATTAAGTATGTAATATATGAAAAAATAATTCTACTGGAGATATATATATATATATATACATATATTTATGGATTTATGTACTTACATATATCTTATTCACTTACTTCCGTTCAATATGATATGAAAACAGAAACATCATTTATGCGTACTTACGGCCTGCCATCTCCATAAATGGTGTTTTCCATTTCATATATCTATATATTATAAATATATATGATATATGAATCAAGGTTTTTATTCTGTAATTATTTAAATCATGATCTAAATGATATGGTCAAGAATAACAATTTAAAATACATACGACAAAGAAAGTGATTATTACCTGAAATGTTAATTTTACATGAAAATCATTATTAAATGGGTAGTATAATGACATAAATGAATAATTTATGATATAAAAAGTATGAATATGGTTCTGGTATAATCTAATAACATACAATGGTCATTATACAGGAGGTTAAACGTACCCTCGACCAAAGGAAGGTTCAAGGTAAGGGTTAACTTCACAATCTCTTTGTTATCTGAGGTTCTTTTTACGTAAGTATCTACTGGGAACTCTTTATCATTCACATCAATGTTTTCTTAAAAATTTATTTCAAAACATTTTTAGAATTCACTATACTATTGGATAAATTCATTTATACCCTTATTTGACTTTTTATAAGATGTTTATAAAGGAATCTTTCCGTTGTTTTCGAAACAAGACACTTTATAACATTTTTGATAAAATTAAGGTAATAATTTTTTTAACTTATATGGTGGGTGTGGATATTTTCAGCCATTATAACATCCTCAAATATTCACTTACAAGCTTATAATAAAATATTCAAAATAAATTTTTTCTTTATAATTATGTGACTCTTAAATTATTTCAAAATACAAAGTGATATTTCTCTCAAATAGTCTTTATTTCATCTATGTGAACATCCTTTGATAAATTTTACACTTTTTTGATGTTGATTTATTATAATAAAAATCTCCCATATATTATTTAAGGTTTTGTGATATTTTTGACTCTGGATAAGTTATTTTTCTAACATTCATGGTTTATGGTAAAAGTATTGACATTTCATATGCTAGTTTTAATATGAATGTTTATGTTATATTTTAACTTTTTCTTAAGATAGATGTATTGGAATAAAATATTCTGGGTTGGGGACCGGTAAAAGTAATCCCTCTGGATTGGGGTCCAGTTATACTAGACTCTCTAGGTTGGAGTCGGGTTATAGAGGCTATCTGGGTTGGAGTCCGGTTACAGAGGCTCTCCGGGTTGGAGTCCGGTTATAGAGGCTCTCCAGGTTGGGGTCTAGTTATAGTTAGCCCCTAGGTCATGGCACGAGGCCGTGACACAGAAGTTAAATTCAGGAATTATGAATTCCCTCAATATGAAATTAGTTATTACATGTGATTATTCCACTAGTAGAATATCTATGTGAATGTTTATTTGGTAATGTTTGATTTATTTTTTCCATATTAAGTTCAAGTTTATGTTTGAAAGGAAGTTTTTTTATTACAAATCTTGCCTTAAAAGTTTATAGATTCTACTAAAATATTTACCCTTACTGAGCATATGAGCTCACCCTTTTCTTATTTTTTATTTTCCCAAGATATGAAGAAGTTAGTTAAAAGTGAATTTTAGGCATAATCTAGGAGGCTTGGACATTTCTAATGGAATAAATTTCTATTGTTTTTCTTTTAAAGTTGTAGTGTTGAACTTCATTTATTTAATCTATTTTCAAAGAATACTAAACTGATCGGTCCTTCAGGACTTGATTACTTGTAATCATGCTAATGTTATGTAATAATGAACTGACTCTAGGTAACTGGGGTCGAGGCATTACAGTTGGTATCATAATAAGTTTAGTACAAACCTTGGAAACTAGATTTAGATAAATTCTGATTAGAGAACATTATCCTAAGATATACTTTTAGTATTAGTATAGAAGAACTTCCATGAATTTTGGTAATGTAGAGATTTTGTGAGTTTTCCAAGAAATACATCCTTTTCTGGATACGATCAGGTAGAGGAAGCTCTGGCACAGATGTACCTAGAGGTAAAACCCAAAAACACCGCTTTGAGCTAGACACGAATAGGAACTGGTGCACGACAATGGGACTTGCTGCACTCTTGGTTACGACACTCCCAGGGGTATGCTTAGGATAATTATCATTTTCATTACAAACTATTAGTAAGGGTTTATGATTATATACTTCCTCAATGAAAACATTTTTATGATTATGGATTATATCCATAACCTGTTCAATTTATGTTAACTATTTTACAAGTATGGAATTATGAATTGTGATTCGTAAACTGACCTAGTGTATTCCATTGTTTAGAAATGGTTCCCGGTAGAAGGAATGAGAACTCTAACAATACATATGATCTAAAGAGTAAGAAAGATCATATCTTTCATAGTATTAATCCAACATTTATAAGGTAAATGGTATCCCACGTATTCTCAACATATGAAGAAATAGTATCATGTGTTAATAAGATAAGTAACGAATTATATGAGTCCTATGGATTTGAAGGGAATCCAGATAAGAAAAGTATGTTAGAGAGAATGATGGATAAAGGGAAGAAGGGAAATAAGGATTTTCCCTTATGTGATAATTGTGGAAAGAATCACCTTGGTAAATGCTTGAACAGAATGAGAGTTTGTTATGAGTGTGGAGAAAAAGGATACCAAGTACATGATTTCATGGATAAGAAAAAGGTTTCATTGTAAAATGCTTTATCTGCAAAGAGTTGGGTCACTACGCGAATCAATGTGCAAATCATCCAAGTATACCCCAAATGATGCTATTGGATAATAATCAAGTTACGATACTACCATAGATAAAGAGGAATGACTAGTGTTCGTATGTTGTTGTTAAAAGATTATGTCATTTCCGATTTGTATCAATGATATACCAGTTATATGAATTATGGAAATAAATAAGGATTTTACTATAGTACTATTTCATTGAGGGTTTGAGATTACACGGTTTTATGAAAAGTGGCTCAACAAAAAGTTAAAATTTTGGAAAACTCATGGTTGGAGGAAAGATAAACCTTAATATGGTCTTGATACTGAGGTAGTAATTTTGGAATAATAGATGGTTGATTTGGATAAATTATATTGGATATTCTTGACTATCTTAGAACTGATTAATGGTTTGTTTATTTCATCATTGTTGGAGTATTCAAAATTTTTGAATATAAGGAATATATCTAGTATTCTATTTGGAATAAGGGAGCATGAATTTAATCAATAAAGTTTTATGTAAATTTAGGGTGTTACCATCTTTTAAAAGAATACATGATGATGTATTCACATGTTATTACGTGGAAAAAATGATCTTCATTGTGTTTTACATCTTTATAAATTTTGGACTGTGAGTTTGGAAAGAAGTATTTTGGATAAGTCTAAAGGTTGTAATGGATTAAGTTTGGAAATGGATTCTAATGTTAAGGTAAAATCATTTCTTAAGATTATTTTTTTTTATTTTTTATAAAAGGACAACCCAGAGGTCGGGCAACAACCAGTCCTGTCCAGCAAGGTCGCGAGACTTGAACCCACAACCGAAGGGAGACAAGGGTGCATCACCTACCACTGGCCTATGTGATGTCCTGGATTGTATAATGTAGTTTTTTTTAAAGGTCTGATAGATGAATTATAGATTCATTTTTCTTGGAACCATATATTATTAGGATAAATAGAGTATTTTTATATTCTATTTTCTTTTGTAGTGATAGATGATTTTATGTTAGAAATTAGTTAAAAGATGGAACTCTACTTGTCAAGTATATTTTTTTCTCTTATTCTATAAAAAATTAATTCTTAAACATTAGTTAGGGGGTCTTAAAACAAAAAGTGTGTTACCCTGATATCTTATGTTTTGTTGAACCGATGATATTTTAAATCATCATAGATTGATGGCTTTGAGGCCCCCAATTGTACACTTGTTTGTGATTGATGACCTCAATCACTCCCAATAAATATTTACGTTTTTCCTCTCATTATGCGTCTCTAATTTCCACCAATGTTCTTCTAATCGAGATCATAATTTTGTGGTGACATTTTCATTTCCCTTTCCCACTTTTTAAGAATAAATTTTATTAAACCAATTTCCGATGTGGGTTCTCCACAAAAATATTTTTATATTTTTAACCTTATATTTTCGAAGAACAATTTCAAATTGCTAGGATACAACTTATTGAAGGAGGTAAGAATGTAACACCCCATGATTTTATAATACTTTATTTCTTTAATGGAATTCAATAACTTACATTACACGCAACACTGAGTTCAAGCGCACCAAAACATACCAAAATAGCTGTTCAAAAGCGGTTATGAATAGTATTAACTGAATTTTGAATTTTATATTATATTTATAATTTTAGAATCCATATTATGAGTTTCTTAGAAATAATATAAGAAAAAATTCATTTTTCAGATAAAAGAAGTATTTTTTAAATGTAATTTTACCACCTTTTAATGGAGAACCGTTTTTAAATCCTATAATTGAAACTTTTATAGATTAAATTTGACAAAATAAACTTCTTATTTATAATTGGTGCATAAAAATTTAATTTTGATAAATTTTTGGTGTCTTTTTGATAACTTTCATATTTGGGTGAATAGTGGAAAATAATAAATTTTAACTGAAAATAAATTTTTTAATAAAAATAATTTATATTGTTCAACTATACATTTGAATGGTTTGGCAGTATAATTATATTATATTTTTACCATTTAATACAACGTTGTTCATTGGAAGTGATTTCACTTTTAAATATGACATAAACAAGTGTCAATCTTTTGGTAGTTATTATTTCTTAAAATACGCTTTTAGGTTTTGACAACGAGAATTTATTTTAAACTAATAAATGAAATTTAAATGATTTGAATTTGGTAAAATAGACATCATTTTTGAATTCAGAATATCAAAATTATCTTAGGGTGAAATTTTTGTATGTTTTCGAAAACTTTCAATTTTTGATCAATAGTGAAAAACACTACATTATTGGTTAAAACTGACTTTTCATTTATATAATTATCTATTATATTTAAATTTATTTTAGGTAAAAATAGATACATAATATGTATATAAGTTAAATTTAATTCATTGGAGTCATTTTATAATAAGTTTAGATATATAAAAATTTTATTGAAATTTTACCGTCTTTTATCCACCTCCGAGGAGCATTTGCAAATTTGCATAAAACATAATTTCACCAATTCTATGAATTGAATTTCAAAAATCCTAGAGACACAGTTGATATTAGTAAGTAAAATATGGTTCAATAAGATAAAAATAATTTTTTTGTGAATAGTAACTTTAGACTTTTATTTACCACGATTAAAATTAAATAATGTCATTAAAGGTAAAAATGATATTATTATTAACCTAACACATGTACCAATTCTATTGGATAAGTGTAATTTGACAAAAAACAACCTTAGGAAAAAAAATATGATCCTTTAGGTCCACTTGGATTAGATTAGGGAATTTATTATTATTTAATTCAAAGAAGAGTTAAAAGTGTTAAATTCAAATTTTATTAGCCAAACAATTTTTAATATAGAGTTAAACAAATTATAAATTAGACTATAAATATTCATTAGTAATATAAAAAGATTTCATACATAATGGTATTTTATTTATACTTTTTATACATTAAATACTGTAATTTATTTATGACATAATGATGATGCATTAATTACCTTATTAATGAAATATTAAAATAATTGATAATATAAATACGAAAATAAATGTAATTTGAGACTTTTTATGAATTAAACTAATTTTATAGGTTAATATTACATATTAGGGTTGATTAATTGAGTTGTTTTCAAATTAATAATGTTGTTATGAATTTAGAAAAAACAAAAAACGAAATAGTTTCGAAATTGACATAATAGTGTTTTTGAAACCAATATTATATTATTAATTGGTATTCTATTCCTAAAAATCTATGTATCGGCCAAAAGGATTAAATAATATTATATATGTCATTAATGAACCACTTGGGGTTATCTTGGAAGTTTATAGTAAGTTTATTATCAATATAATATAAACTTACAATGAGACATGGTAAATGTCAAACTATTTAACTAAGAGTTAAATCTATAGGATAAAGTAAATATAGTGACTCAAACCTGTCTAAAACCTATTTTTTGAGAGTTTTTCGACCCATACCCACCTTATCCTTTAACTAATTCATTTTGGATCCATTAGAAACCTAAAATAAATTTATTATAAAATAATATTTTATGTTTTTCCTAAGGTACCCCTCACCCCTCTAATAAAATAGAACGACCACTTATCTCAAATTCACACCTCCAAAGACATTTGGCTAGACAAAACCCAGCCCAAATATCCTCCCAAACATCCTAAATTCATCCTAGTTGCCATCCTTTGGTCAGAAATCTATCCTATGGTGACCTTTTGATCAAATCAAAATGATGAACCTGAAGAAGAGGTAATGATTTCACCACCCTCTTTCATGTTATTTTATTGTTCCACTTACTCATTCATTGTTATTACCATACCAAAATTATAATTCTAGTAAATTATATATTCTATGATGTTATTATAAATTAGGCACAATAATATTCATTATTCTATCCATACTATGAATGGTAATTTCACCATGCGTGCGTACGTACGACTTACCGTCTCCACGCAGTGGTGTAATTTTTTATTCAACACTATGTTATTTGGATGGATATAATGATCAGTAATATGTATATAAATATTGAAAATAAAATTATAATGTCTATGTAAAATTAATATTCCATCCGATTACAAACCTTTTGGGAAATGATATTGTCGCTAGTGCGTACATACAGATTACTGTCTCCACGACGCGATTAGATTCATTTCCACGTTCACCATTCATCGATGATTATAAAAATATATATTACTAATAAGTATGTAATATTTGACATATTAATGATACTGGATATATATATATATATATATCTGTTTGTATTTATGTACTTACATATATCTTATTCACTAACTTCCATTCAATACGATATGAAAACAGAATCGTTTATACGTATGTATGGCCTACCATCTCCATAAACGGCGTTTTCCATTTCCTATATCTATCAATTATAAATATTTATATTAAAAATATATATGATATATAAATAAAGTTTTTTATTTTGGAGGTATATAAATCATGATCTAAATGATATAGTCAAGAATAACATGTTAAAATACGTACAATAATGAAAGCGATTATTACCCAAAATGATAATTTAGCATGAATATCATTATTAAATGGGTAGTATAATATCATAAAAGAATCATGTATGATATAATAAATATGAATATGGTTTTGAATAATCTAATAACATACAATGGTCATTATAAAGGAGGTTAAACGTACCCTTGACCAAAGGAAAGTGCAATGTAAGGTTTAATTTCACAATCTCTTTATTATCTGAGGTTTTTTTCAAGTAAGTATCTACTGGGACCTCTTTATCAACCAAATCCATGTTTTCTTAAAAATTTATTTCAAATTTTTTTACTATTTTTTGACTATGGGATAAAGTCATTAACACCATTTTTTGAATTTTTATAAAATTTTAATAAAGTAATCTTTCCGCCATTTTCGAAACAAGGTACTTTATAACATTTTTGAAAAAAATTAGTTATGAATGTTTTTTCGACTTATACGGTGGGTGCGGCTATTTTCTGCCATTATAACATCGTCGAATAGTCCCTTAAAATCTTATAAGAATATTTCCAAAACAAATTTTTTTGTAAAAATTATGTGACTCTTAAATGATTTCAAAATAGAAAGTGATATTTCTCTCAAATATTGTTGATTTCATCTATGTCGACATCCATTGATAAATTCTACACTTGATTGAAGTTGATTTATAATGATAAAATTATCCAATATTTTATTTATGGTTTTGTGATATGTTTGTGTAGAGACCCGAATCTTAACGTACAAGGACATTACATTACTTCTGTGGAATACTTATTACATAACAAAAACACACACACAAGGACCGTAATAGTTTAGTGTCTTTGGAAACTCGGAACGTAATCTTCTAATCATGGTGAAAGATCTTCAACATCTCCCATAATGATCTTCCCTTTTTTTCTTACCTAAAACCTTTATTTATATCCTGGGGAAAAAAACATAAAAGGGTGAGCTCAAATGCTCAGTAAGGGTAAACAAAAGAAAAATCAATCACATCATATTCATAAGAACATAACATTTTGGAAATCATAAACTACAAAAGAGATCATAATATCATAACATGGGATAAATCATAGTAGTGAAATGAAATCACAATACTCATAACTTAAAACATGAAACTTTGTGTCATACACACATAATCATAGAGAATAATTTCTTATTAGTCAAGACTCATTGCCAAGACTATCTTAGTGGACAAAGTCCCTTTCTGAACCGAGTTCACTCCTCGTTTCAGTCCTATTTCACTGAACCAGTATAACCTACCGTTCCAGCCATGTCTATCTCATGAGATATAAAATCTTTACCCAATGCATTGGAGGGAGATATAGGTCCCACCCATCTCATAATGAAATCATTATTACTTGTGCCACAAAATAAACATAAAACATTCATCATAACCCAAAGAATAAAATGGGTTTCATAAACATCATCCCATCATCTCATATTCCATATAAACCAAATGGAAATTTCATCATAAGAAAAGTGAAACCATGTAAATCATATAGAAATTAAACATGAAACATACACATATGAAATAATGTCATCTTAGATGGAAAATGGTTTTGATAAAACACTTGAAATGAATTCTTGAGAAAAATATCCTTTCTTCTTCAAAATCATTCTATTTTCACAAAATGTCATGCAATTTTAAAATAAAAGGATTTTTTCTGAAAATAGTAATGAAATCTTTTGGAGAAAGCTTCATGAAAATAAGTCTTTATAAAACCGTAAAAATCCTTTCATGTCGTATACGTTAAAAAAACATTCTTCTCGTACTTTTGTCGGAAAAGTCAAAAAGTACCTCGTAATAGAAAGATTCCATACATACCATGTAGTAAAAGTCAAAAATGGGTAAAAAGGACTTTAAAAATACATGAAAAAACTTTTATAAAACATGGAAATGGATGATAGAAATAACCCCAGTAAATACTTATTAATAAGCAATCTTGGATAAAAATGAGATTTGCAAAATTATCCCTTACCTTAGGTCTGATATGATTCGTACGTATCCGAACATCCTGTATAATGATTTAAATAATGTCATTGACTTATTACAGAATAATATTCATTTTTATGATATCATATATGTTTCACTTATGACTTTATATTACCCGTTCTTTTGTAAATTCCATGTTAAAGCAGCGTTTTGGGTAAAATCATTTTAATTATCATATGTGTTTCGACTTGTAGTTCTTGATATTATTACTTATATACTTATTTACATAATTCCAGAATGTAAAACATGATTTATATATAATATATATTCATCATATACATATATATATTATAGATCGATAAAAGGAATGAAATACACCGTTCATGGAGACGGTAGGCCGTACGTACGCATGAACGTTGTTTTCGTTTCCCTTTTGAATTGAATGGAATTAAGTAAATGAAATACATACATATATATATATATAAATATAGTATCATTATTATGTCATATATTTCATTATTATTCATTATATATACTTTATAATCATTCATGAATGGTTAACATGGAGAGTGAAACTCATCGCGTCGTGGAGACGGTAGTCCGTACGTACGCACGAGCGAGGATATCATTCCCAAGATCATGGAATTGTATTAAAGTGTATGTATAATATTACAGAATCAATAATCATATATATTCATTACTTTCACGCTTATACCCATATAAGTAAGGTGGTGGCGGAAAATAGATTACACCACGGCGTGGAGACAGTATTCCGTACGTACGCACGCGCGGTGATTTCTTTTTCTGTTGGATGGATAGATGGTGAAATATGGTTGTTTCGTACTTATAATAACATATCAGTATATTATTGATACTGATTTTATTACCTCGTAATGAAACAACTAAAATAGAAGAAGTGGAAGAAGAAATAAAGTTGAAAGAATCGGTAATGGACATTACCTCTTCTTTTAAGTGCCTCTTTGAGACCTCCTCTTAGGGTACTAAAATTGGTCTTTGAAGAATACCAGGACCTCTAGTATGTTTCTAGGGAAGTGTAGAAGAGAATTTGGCAGGGTTTGGCTGAGCTTTAAGGCTCAAAGTGGTGTGAGGAAGAGGGGGAGGAGGTGCCCTTTTATAAGGGAAGAGAGGGGTACCTTTGGAATAACTAAAACTATTATTTTATTATAAAGTCAAATTCGGTTTTAAATAGATCGAAATTGATTTATTTCGAAGATAAGGTGGGGATGGGTCGAAATACTCTCATCAAATATAATTTAGACAAGTTTAGCTTCCTATTTTAACCTTATCATTTAGATGTAACATTAAGTTAAATAATTTTACTTTTACCGTTTCTTCTTGTGTTCTTACACTATAAGGTTAATAAACTTACTATAAAAAGCCAAACGAACCCCAAGTTGTTTATTATTAATATATATAACCTTATATAAGTCATTTTTCCGAACCTTAGATTTTTAGGAATAAAATAACAATTAAAAATATAATATTTTTTTTAAAAACTATTTTATGTCAATTTTGACACTATTTAGTAATTGATTTTTGTGAAAATCATAACAGAATGATTAGTTCGAAAAAGGTAATTAAATCAATACTAATATGTCATATTAACCTATAAAATTAGTTTAATTAATAAAAGGTCTCAAATTAAATTTATTTGGGTATTTATAACATCAATTATGTCAATATTTCATTAATAAGATAATTACTGCATCATCTTTGTGTCATAAATAAATTAAATTATTTAATGTCTAAAAATTAAAAATAAAATACCATTATGTAGGAAATATTTTTATCATTATAATGTGTATTTATAGTAGAATTTATCTTATGTATAACCCTATTTTAAAAATTATTTACCTATTAAACATTGATTTTAACTATTTTAACCCTTCTTTAAATAAATTAATAATAAATGTCCTAATCTAATCCAAGTGGGCCCAAATGATAATATTTTATTCCTAAGGTTGTTTTTGGTCTAATTAATCTTATCCAATAGAATTAGGACATGTGTTAGGGTAATAATAATAACATTTTTACCCTTAATTACCCTATTTACTTTTAACCGTGGTAAAAACAGGTAAAAAGTTACTATTCACCAAAAATTATTTTCATCTCATTGAACCACATTTTACTTACTAACATCAACTGTGTCTCTCGGATTTTTGAAATTCCACTCACAGAAGCGGTAAAATTATGTTTTATGAAAAATTCATTTTTTAACTACCACTTAGTGGTTTAACTATTCATCAAAAAATGAAAGTTTCCAGAAAAATACCAAAAATTAGGCCTAAGCTATATTTAATATTATGAACTCAAAAAAGATGTCTATTTTACCAAATTCAAAACATATCAGTTGCATTAATTAATTTAAAAATTAATTCCCGTCGTCAAAACAAATAGCGTGTTCTTAAGAAATAATAACTATCAAAAGATTAACACTTGTTTATGTCTGGTTTAAATGTAGAATTATATCCAATGACCAAAATTTTATTAAATTGTAAAAATATATTCTAAATATACTTTAAAACCACTCAATTTAATAATTTATCACTATTAATTATTTCGATTTAAAAAGTTGTTTTTAATTAAAATTTAGTAATTTTCACTATTCATCAGAATATGAAAGTTATCCGAAAAGTACCAAAAATTCACCTTAGGCTAAATTCGGTACTCCGAATCCAAAAATGAAGTCCATTTTGAGTGATAAAATTTCTAAAATTTTAAAAGGTGGTTATTACTATTCATAACGGCTAGTTTTAATAATATTTTAATAGCATATTGTTGTTTAGTGAAACTCGGTATTTCGTACTACACACGCTATCGAGGAAGTTCGTGATTACATGTAATGCAAGTCAAGTCAAGGATACGTGTTGTGCAAGATTCTTTTGGTGTAGCGTATAACACAAGACATTAATGAAATTAAAAAGAATATTTTTCATAAAATCTCGGGGTGTTACATTCTACCCCCCTTAAAATGAATTTCGCCCTCGAAATTCGTCGGGGTTATAAATGGTTTACTACTCGAAAGTTTCTTTAATAGAAACCCACATCGTAAAAAGGAATACCAAAAAAAATCTTTAAAAACAAAAGTATGAAACGTAACGGTTACCCAAATAAACTAATCACTGGGTTTCCACATAGGTGAAAATATGGATATGGAAGAGAAATCTAACCATCTTGTTCTGATGGAGAGTGGTAGAGAACATGGCTATGGAAAATCCAGCAATCACAAAGCCATAAATTTGTGACAATCTAAGGTACCATCTGATTCATCAGATATAAGAGCACTATGACAAAATTTTTTGTTTTCAATATCGTTTCCCTAAAGTTGATGAAATTGGAATTAGAAGAAATACTTTCGTGATTTCGGTATAGTCTCACCGTTGGTCGTTCTTTGGAAAATTTCCACTTCATCTCTTAAAGAAATGAAGTTGAATTTGTCATTCATGATGTGTTAGCAGATCATGTGATAGAATGATGGGTCATTCCATCTGTGTCAAACAAATGGTTAGAAAAGTTATCAAAAAATACATAAGTCCATCTATAGTGAGATTAATGATATATGGTTCCAAAAATGGACTTATACTTCATATATCATACTTCTTAATATAATAAAACTAGTTTCTACTAAATAGGGACTTCCTGTAGGCCAGTGGTAGGTGATAAAGGCCAGTCGCACTTCGGTTGTGGGTTCGATTCCCACGACCTTGTCCGACGTGATGGGCTGTCGCCCGTCCTGCAAGTTGTCCTTTTTTTTTCTAAAACTATATAATATCCAAAGTTCTATCCTTAAATAATACTAACTTATGTCCAACATAATCCATTCCAATATTTAGGCTTATCTAAAATACTTCGGTCCAAGCTCATAATATAAAGAAAATGATTACTTGAAATGTCATCAACCAAGCATGTGAATACCATCATTTATCCCCCATATATCTTGTTGGTCACATTCCAATCATGTAAATACCTTAATCATGTATTCTCTTGAAAAATGAATACCCATTAAACCTTAGTGAAAACATGAATGTTGTCAAAAGTTAACTCTTTCCATATACCAAAATCCAAAAATTCTATATACTCAATCCATTACAAAACCCTCTCTTTATATCAGTCATGAGATCATGAATACTATCAAACATTTAATTTTCTCCTTATCCCTTCATTATGCGCATATCATCTATATTCCAAAAATATATGAATATCCTTTAATGGATACTGGTACCATTAATCATACAATTTCAAAACTCAAGTAAAGACAACAGTGTAACAATCCTTAGATGTATCTTTATTCCATAGTACCATGAGATTACTTATACAACATTACACTTGATAAACATGTAATCATTTCACTACCTTCTTAAACCATTGACCGAGATTCAACAATTCTTTCATCTCACAAATCATTTGTAGTCTCTTCATCATCATCAACATAAATACTAACCATACGACCATACTGATTCTCTTCCTGAGACTTTCCCTTAGGGCATTGGTTTGCATAATGCCCGTACATTCCACATTTAAAACATTTAACCCTTTTTGATGTCTTAGCAATACCATTATCCTCATCCATGGTGTTAACTGAACCTTTTCCTTTGCACATACTAGCTTTGTGTCCTTCTTTTCCACACCCAAAGCATCTTCCAGTTCCTTTGAAACATTCTCCTTGATGCCTCTTCCCACATGATTTACATAGGGGAAATTGAACTTTCTTTCCTCTATGATCATCATTAAACTCTATATTTCTCTTATTAGCCGAGTCAGGAAACTTACCAAATTTGAGTTTATTGATCATATTATGAGATTGGTGATTCGGAATAATAATGATGTTTGGACTTCCAAATCCCGTTTCATTTGGATTATTAGGAAAAATATCATTCCATTGTCCATCATATCCTCCATTATCGTGAATCTTCCTGTTTCCAACCATTTTCTAAAACCCAAAACGAATAGTGTGAGAGGAAAAAATCATGCTAGGGAAAACAACATAGTAAAGGGGAATCACCCTCAATATCTAACATATTAGGTTAAATTTTATGATCGTTATCGTAGTTCTAGGACTATATCCTATACATATACTTATCCTTAGGGATATCCCTAGACATTCCTTAGAAATATCTCTAGGGATCTCACTAACGTTTTCACATCCTAGTTTCCAAAGGTTGACTAAACCTTTCCTCTGATACCAACTGTAGAGACCCGAAGTTTAACGTACAAGGACATTACATTACTTTTTCGGAATACTTATTACATAACAAAAACACACACACAAGGACCATAATAGTTTAGTGTCTTTGGAAACTCGGAACGTAATCTTCTAATCATGGTGAAAGATCTTCAACATCTCCCATAAAGATCTTCCCTTTTTTTTCTTACCTAAAACCTTTCTTTATATCCTGGGGAAAAGAAAACATAAAAGGGTGATCTCAAATTCTCAGTAAGGGTAAACAAAAGAAAAATCAATCACATCGTATTCATAAGAACATAACATTTTGGAAATCTTAACCTGCAAAAGAGATCACAATATCATAACATGAGATAAATCATAGTATTGAAATGAAATCCCAATAATCATAACTTAAAACATGAAACTTTGTGGCATACACACATAATCATAGAGAATCATTTCTTATTAGTCAAGACTCATTTCCAAGACTATCTTAGTTGACAAAGTCCCTTTCTGAACCGAGTTCACTCCTCGTTTCAGTCCTGTTTCACTGAACCGGTATAACCTACCATTCCAGACATGTCTATCCCATGAGATATAAAATCTTTACCCAATTCATTGGAGGGATATATAGGTCCCACCCATCTCATAATGAAATAATTATTACTTGTGCCACAAAATAAACTTAAAACATTCATCATAACCCAAAGAATAAAATGGGTTTCATAAACATCATCCCATCATCTCATAATCCATATAAAACAAATGGAAATTTCAACATAAGAAAAGTGAAACCATGTAAATCATATATAAATTAAACTTGAAACATACACATATGAAATAATGTCATCTTAGATGGAAAATGGTTTTGATAAAACACTTGAAATGAATTCTTGAGGAAAATATCCTTTCTTCTTCAAAATCATTCTCTTTTCACAAAATGTCATGAAATTTTAAAATAAAAGGATTTTTTTTTAAAATAGTAATGAAATATTTTGGAAAATATTCATGAAAATAAGGCTTTATAAAACCGTAAAAATCCTTTCATGCCGTATACGTTAAAAAAAACATTCTTCTCGTACTTTTGTCGGAAAAGTCAAAAAGTACCTCGTAATAGAAAGATTCCATACATACCATGTAGTAAAAGTCAAAAATGGGTAAAAAGGACTTTAAACATACATGAAAACACTTTTATAAAACATGTAAATGGATGATAGAAATAACCCCAGTAAATACTTACGAATAAGCAATCTCGGATAAAAATGAGATTTGCAAAATTATCCCTTACCTTAGGTCTGATATACTTCATACGTATCCGAACCTCCTGTATAATGATTTAAATAATGTTATTGACTTATTACATAATCATATTCATTTTTATGATATCATATATGTTTCACTTATGACTTTATATTACCCGTTCTTTTGTAAATTCCATGTTAAAGCATCGTTTTGGGTAAAATCATTTTATTTATTCTATGTGTTTCGACTTGTCGTTCTTGATATTATTACTTATATACTTATTTAAATAATTCCAGAATGTAAAAGATGATTTATATATAATATATATTCATCATATACATATATATATATTATAGATCGATAAAAGGAATTAAATACACCGTTCATGGAGACGGTAGGCCGTACATACGCATGAACGCTATTTTCGTTTCACTTTTGAATTGAATGGAATTAAGTAAATGACATACATACATACATATATACATAAATCCAGTATCATTATTATTTCATATATTTCATTATTATTCATTATATATACTTTATAATCATTCATGAATGGTTAACATGGAGAGTGAAACTCATCGCGTCATGGAGACGGTAGTCCGTACGTACGCACGAGCGATGATATCATTCCCAAGATCGTGGAATTGTATTAAAGTGTATGTATAATATTACAGAATCAATAATCATATATATTCATTACTTTCACCCTTATACCCATCCAAGCAAGGTGGTGGCGGAAAATAGATTACACCACGGCGTGGAGACGGTATTCTGTACATACGCACGCGCGGTGATTTCGTTTTCCGTTGGATGGATAGATGGTGAAATATGGTTGTTTCATACTTATAATAACATATCATTATATTATTGATACTGATGTTATTACCTTGTAATGAAACAACTAAAAAAGAAGAAGTGGAAGAAGAAATAAAGTTGAAAGAATCGGTAATGGACATTACCTCTTCTTTGAAGCGCCTCTTTGAGACCTCCTCTTAGGGCACTAAAATTTGTCTTTGAAAAAGACCAGGACCTCTAGTATGTTTCTAGGGAAGTGGAGAAGAGAATTTGGTAGGGGTTGGCCGAGCATTAAGGCTCAAAGTGGTGTGAGGAAGAGGGGGAGGAGGTGCCCTTTTATAAGGGAGGAGAGGGGTACCTTTGGAATAACTAAAACTATTATTTTATTATAAAGTCAAATTCGGTTTTAAATAAATCCAAATTGATTTATTTAGAAGATAAGGTGGGTATGGGTCTAAATACTCTCATCCAATAGAATTTAGACAAGTTTAGGTTCCTATTTTAACCTTATCATTTAGATTTAACATTAAGTTAAATAATTTTACTTTTACTGTGTCTTCTTGTGTTCTTACACTATAAGGTTAATAAACTTACTATAACAAGACAAACGAACCCCAAGTTGTTTATTATTAATATATATAACCTTATCTAAGTCATTTTGACGATCCTTAGATTTTTTGGAATAAAATAGCAATTAAAAATAAAATATTTGTTTTAAAAACTATTTTATGTCAATTTTGACACTATTTAGTAATTGATTTTTGTGAAAATCATAACAGAATGATTAGTTAAAAAACAGTTAATTAAATAAATACTAACATGTCATATTAACCTAGAAAATTAGTGGAATTCATAAAAAGTCTCAAATTACATTTATTTTGGTATTTATAACATCAATTATGTCGATATTTTATTAATAAGATAATTACTACATCATCTTTGTGTCATAAATAAATTAAATTATTTAATGTCTAAAAATTACAAATAAAATACCATTATGTAGGAACTATTTTTAGCTTTCTAATGAGTATTTATAGTCGAATTTATCTTATGTATAACTCTATATTAGAAATGATTTACTTATTAAACTTTGATTTTAACTATTTTAACCCTTCTTTAAATAAATTAATAATAAATGTCCTAATCTAATCCAAGTGGGCCTAAATGATCATATTTTATTCCTAAGGTTGTTTTCGGTCGAATTACACTTATCCAATATAATTAGGACATGTTTTAGGGTAATAATAATAACATTTTTACCCTTAATTACCCTATTTACTTTTAACCGTGGTAAAAAAAGGTAAAAAGTTACTATTCACCAAAAATTATTTTCATCCCATTGAACCAAATTTTACTTACTAACATCAATCGTGTTTCTCGGATTTTTGAAATTCCACTCACAGAAGCGGTAGAATTAAGTTTTATGAAAAATTCATTTTTTTAACTACCACTTAGTGGTTTCACTATTCATCAAAAAATGAAAGTTTCCAGAAAAATACCAAAAATTAGGCCTAAGATATATTTGATATTATGAACTCAAAAATGATGTCTATTTTACCAAATTCAAAACATATCAGTTGCATTAATTAATTTAAAAATTAATTCCCGTCGTCAAAACAAATAGCGTGTTCTTAAGAGATAATAATTATCAAAAGATTAACACTTGTTTATGTCTGGTTAAAATGTAGAATTACATCCAATAACCAACATTGTATTAAATTGTAAAAAATATATTCTAAATATACTTTAAAACCACTCAAATTAATAATTTATCACTATTAATTATTTCGATTAAAAAAGTTGTTTTTAATTAAAATTTAGTAATTTTCACTATTCATCAGAATATGAAAGTTATCCGAAAAGTACCAAAATTTCACCTTAGGCTAAATTTGATACTCCAAATCCAAAAATGAAGTCCATTTTGAGAGATAAAATTTCTAAAATTTTAAAATGTGGTTATTACTATTCATAATGGCTAGTTTTAATAATATTTTAATAGCATATCATTGTTTAGTGAAACTCGGTATTGCGTACTACACACGCTATCGAGGAAGGTCGTGATTGCGTGTAATGCAAAGCAAGTCAAGGATGCATGTTGTGAAAGCTTCTTTTGGTGTAGCGTACAACACAAGACATTAATGAAATTAAAAAGAATATTTTTCATAAAATCTTGGGGTGTTACAGTTTGACTCTGTATAAGTTTTTTTTATTTCATTCATGGTTTATGGTTAAATTGTTGACATTTCGTATGCTAGTTTTAATATGAATGTATATATTATATTTCAAACTTTTATTAAGATGAATGTATTAGACAAGTATGTTTCGGGTTGGAGACCGGTAAAAGTAATCCCTTCGGGTTGGGGTCCAGTTACAGTAGACTCTCTGGGTTGGAGTCCGGTTATAGAGGCTCTCCGGGTTGGAGTCCGGTTATAGAGGCTCTCCGGGTTGGAGTCCGGTTATAGAGGCTCTCCTGGTTGGGGTCCGGCTACTGTTATCCCCTAGGTCATGGCACGAGGTCGTGACACAAAAATTAATGTCTGGCATTATGTATTTCATCATTATGAAATTAGTTATTACATGTGATTATTCGACTATTAGAATATCCATTTTCATGTATATATGGTAATTTTTTATTTATTTTTACCATATTATGTTCAAGTTTGTGTTTGAAAGTCTGTTGTTTTTATTACACATCTTGTCTTAAAATTTTATAGCTTCTGCTAAAATATTTACCCTTACTGAGCCACTGAGATCACCCCTTTCTTATGTTTTATTTTCCCAGGATATGAAGAAGTTAGTTACACGTGACTTGCAGGCTTGGACATTTCTAATGGAATAAATTACTGTTGTTTTTTTTAATTTTGTAATGTTGAAATTCATTTATGTAATCTATTTTCCAAGGCTACTAAACTGATCAGTCCTTCAAAACTTTATTCCTTGTAATCATGCCAATGTTATGTAATAATGCACCAACTCTGGGTAACTGGGGTCAGGGAATTACATGATGAGAGGGGTATTTTTGAGTAATAATATATAATAAAATATTATATCTCTAGAAAAATTGTAATAGTAATAGTTTCGAAATTTTAATTCATATTTTTAAAAAATAAAATTATTTTAGGAATATTAATGTTTTCCAAAAGTTAATATATAATTTCATAAAAATGAAATATAGGAGAATAATTTTTTTTTATTATAATAGATTACTTCATCATTTTATAGTTTCCAAAAAAAATATGATTTTATGTTTATTATTTTTAAATTACTCATTTAACTTACTTAAGTATTTCATTTTCAAGACTCATGTTATTAAATTAATTGTGTCATTATAACATCTTGAATGATGTAATTAAAAAACAAATGTTATTAAAAACTACATTTTGACTATTCACATAATAATTGGATTATTTTTAAAAATTACCAAAAAATATATACCTCAAAAAATTTCAATGTGTAGATTTCAAAACTAAATACCATTTTATCAAAATAATTTTCAAACATACTTAATTTTTATTTTTAATATGAAATTATTGTTAAAAAATATACTTTGAAATAATACCAAAGAAATTACTTTATGTTTTATAATTATTTTTAGGTACGTACACTAATGTAAATATTAATTTAATTTATTTGAGTTAAAAATTATTAACATTACACTACATTATTTTAATTTTCAGAATACCATTCCAACAGACATATTACTATTCAAGGCTATTAGCTTACTTTTTTTGTTTTCATATTAGTATTTATAATAAAAATGATACACTTCCAATGATCACAATACTATTCCCAAAATCATATTACAACCTATAAATACATATTAATTAATTCATTCAATATTCATCTCAATTCACCTCATATTTCAACTTTTTCATTTCTAAAATAATGATTGATTGATAATTTTTTGTATTTATTTATAGTTTTTTCCATCCTTTTAAATATTATTGAGTCTCATAATGATCTAAATTTTCATATACCTATAATTTAATTTTGTCCCCCATTTATTTACCCATTATAAAATTTCTATTTTTATTTTATATATGTATTCTTTAAAACTAATATTATCTTTTAACGAAATGATGAATTCTGTGTTGTATGTGTTTAAAATATTTTATATACCTAATTATGATATTAATTATTTATTAAATGGTAAAATTAATTAAATATACATGTTTCAAATATTATATTGGTTTTTTATAACATAAATTTGTTTGATTCTTCTATTTATTTATCTCTAAGTGATATGGATTTCAATTTCATTCATACAGATGAATAGAAATCCCTATTATGGGATCAATCCCTCCACTATAATATCTTTTTCCTCTATTGATGGTGATAATTTCTAGACTAGCCTCTAAAATATTTCTAACCCATAGATCAATGAATTTCATAGATTAAATATAACAATATATAAATCCCATATAAATTGTTCATTTCAATGTATTATTATCCCTCAATCACTTTAATAAAAATCATATCTAGAATTATTATTGGGAATGATTTCATGAGGATGCATAAATCATTGACACATTTTTAGACTATAAAAATATCCCCCATAAGGGATTATTTGAGCTTTCATCTTTTTCGTTTCAATAAAGAAACCCATGATAAAGTAACTAAATATGTATTATAATAAAAAAATTGAAACAAATATAGTTAACCAAGAAGGAAATGATTTTCCATAGAATTAGATAATCATGCCTTCCATTATCACCCAAGATAATTCACTTATGGGTTTATTTATTATAAGTACCCAAAAAAATCCAAATGGAATCATCATATAATAACTTGTAAGGAATTGGGTTTTGCAATATACTGGGGGATACCATAGCAAACCTAGGGTTTTTATGAACCATTAATATATGGAAATATGAATGTATATTTTTTTTATAACTATCATTACTATCAATATTTAATGTATATTATCTCTAACTCATCGCCTATAGCACTCAGTAGGGAATGACATGGTGTGATAATATGTTTTCAATTGTATCATCTGGACCAAGGTGACAACACATTCCTAAATGGATGAACTATATCCATGTATGATCAATAGTGGATCGTTAGACTCTATGGACACATCAAACATATTTGAGACTTTTTCCCATAATATATATAATATTCACCAACCCAACCGAATGGATGTTATAGAGTAATTCCACTTCATCCAAATTATTAATACAAATACACTAAGGAAATTTTTTAAAATTTACTGCAAACTAGTAGGTGATTTAAGGTAGTTATTATCATTAGATCCCCCCTCAAACCAAGAATGATTTATTTTTGTCACATATATATTAAATTATTTTGTATCAACCGAAAAATAAATAACTATGTTCTCTTTATGGCTAGAACAACGTGATAAACCTTTTATTGTTTTCTTTTTTTTGGTTTAAATATCAATTGGTGAGATATTTTCACTAATAAAATTAATTCATTATTTTCAATTAACACATATAATTAAATCATTATGCTGATCCTTGATGAAGAATACATAATCCCCCATCTATGTACTCAATGAGAAATATTGAAACGCAATCGTTGATAACACCTTCCATACAAGAAGTGCCTGCATCGAATGTAAAGACATGACCCTAGTTGCCCAGATTCAGTTCATTATTTTATTACATAGTCATATAAACATGGAATTTATATCCCAAAGGAACAATTAGTTTATTAGATTTGGAAAACAAGATACATACATAAGTTCAACATTACAACTTGAAAGGAAATACAACTTATCAACTTTTTTGAATCACACATATTATCCTGGATTATCCTTGAAATTCATTCGTAATATTCTTCTTCAAAACCTGGGGAAAATAAAAAAAAAGTGAAGGTTGAGCACAAATGGTCCGTAAGGGTAAATAATTTAGCAGAAGAAAACATAAAAATAAATTTTATGCATGATGAATAACTATAATGCATGCCTTTAAAAATATACTTAATCATAACAGGGAAGGAATAAAACTTATAAAATAATTCCATAAAAAATAACCTTGGATATTCTATTAGTAGAATAACCTCATGTAATATAAATTTTCAAAATGAGGAAAATGGATAATGCCATACATTCTGAAATATACCATCAAGGCATCGACCATGAAATCTGAAAATGGGAAAGGCCTCAGCCAAGTCCATATTTGTTTTTTCTCACGAGACACACCAATGCCAAAAGGGGCTATATTGGGCCCCACCCATCACTTACTAAGTCCAATTATTTACTCATATGAATGTGATGAAGACAAACAATAGATATATTCATATTTAAACTAACATATGAAATGTAAATAAATTTCCCCAGACATAAACATTAACCATTCAGAGTAATATGGTGAGTCAGTTCAAGATAGAAAATCCATAGTCAAACTAATAATAAACAATTAAATAAAATATGGTTGATGATATCATAAAATATTACTCCCAAAAATACATAATATTCAACAAGAGTATTGAAATATTCCAAATTACTCCTACTAAATCATTGAGTAATTCTTGAGATAAATACTCTTTTACTTTCAAAAAAAAGAGTTCTTTTAGAAAACTCATTGTATAAAACCAGAATTGAAATAATATATTTTTCTCATAATAAAATTTTTTATTTTAGAAAAATAATGGTGTCTAAAAATATATTATATAGTTTAAATTAATATAGGTAATAATTCTAGAAATTCTCTTGAATCCGACTTGTATTTCAAGAAAACATTTTGAAAGATCCTTTTAAAACATGTAACTCCCCATAAAATAAAGAAGGATTATGGTTGTTACACATATATAGAAAATTAAAACAAAATTTATGATGAGTATATAAAAATAAATAATAATTTAATTGGGATTAAGAGATACAAAGAGTAACCCGAAAGAAAATGGAGGTTTGGGTAGAAAACCCTTAACTTATGTCTGAATATGTTCCACTCTTGAAATTATGGTCCTGGAATATGAGATTGTACTTATTAATAACTTAATTCAGAACCCATTATAAATTTCTTTTATTTATTATATTTTCATTAAGTTCATTTATTTTCATTTTATGGGTTATGAATTTCAATATCATTGTTCGTGAGTGCTCGTTTCATTATTTTCCATGATTTCTTTGTATGTGTGGAAGTTAATGTAAAATTAGAATTGAATTATGAAATTTATTTTGTTTTTTATTAATGTTAATATATATATTTAAATTATTATATAAGCCATTTGGTTACTTTGGGGAGGATGAATCCTTAGACAAAACTTTAATGACAAATTCTTGGATTAATTTGGTGGTTTTTCGATAACCACGAACTAATTTTTTTTTATAAATTAATATCATGGGTAAAAAATTGATTCCAGAAAACTAAATAGGATATATTAAATATATAATTATCTAGTTCAAAAATTAAAATGGTTTCATGGCCTGAATTGAATATGATTATATAAATTGAAAACTCATCGTCCTTGAATGTGATGAATTAACACATCTCGAAAGGTGTTTCCATTTCTATTATAAAAGGAGCGGGAAAGAGAGATGATGATTAAATATTCAATTATAATAATACAATTTTAGTACATTTAAGTTATTTTAATTATCATATAATTTTTATGAGGATAGGTAAGGAGAGATAAACAAAATAATGGAACTTCTAAAAGAAATTGAAAGAAAAAGGAGGAGAGGTATACCTCTTGAGTACTCCTCCTTGAAAACCTCCACAAAGACTTTGGTTTTGGAATTTTGGTGAGAAAAAAAAATCTTGGACCTGGGGATCAGTCTTGGGAGGATTATTTGGAATATCTTATTCAAGGCTCAAATCTTGAGTGGGGTGAGAAGAAGACAGAGTGATGGGTAGCTTTTACTGTGGTGGAGAGTAGTTATTTCCCATAATTTTAATCATTATTTTATTATTTTGGATCAAGACTATTAATAGCCTTTATTCATGTGACTCAAATAGTAATAAGTACATGTGAGTTCAAACCAAGTGTTCTTACATCAGCCTTAGATCACATATGACTCAATAAATCATGCACTTAGCATTTATCATAAATTACCATATTTTACTATTCACCAAAATTCAAATATTTTAGAAAAATCAAAAAAAATAACGATAAACATTTTTCGACATGTAGTATTCAATAATGGACACAATTTTACCAAATAATTTTCTAAATATGTAAAATTTAATTTAAAAAATTCATTATTTACTTGAAAAATAAAGATTTAAAATTTATAAGTGATTTTATAATACATTCAAAAATTAACTGAGTTATTATAAAATTATCCTAAAATCATAGAAAAATGAAATATTTATTTATGAATAAATTTCCTAAATATGAATTTTATTAATTTATTAATTTAATATTTTATTTAAATATTTATTACTCACAAAAATAACAACACTAAATTATTAATTAATAAAAAATATTTTTTTTAATTTATAAGTTGCCTAGATTTTTTATACATTCAAGGGTGAGGTTACTATTCATAAGGGTTATATTAATATTAATGATGGTACATTACTATTTATAAGGGTAATATTCTATTCACCATTAATTTATGTTGATCCTATCATACTCTAAATATCTTGATGAATGCAACTTTGTTTGTCAGTTTTTCAAAATTCAAAACACAGAGGTGGAAAAATTATGTTTACATGATAAGTTGTAACAAAGTGGTGTTTTTTATAGACTTAATGTTTCATTAATTTAATATTAAATTTAATTTCCAATCCTTGGGGTTTTACGTTCTCCCCCAATATAGAAATTTAATCTTAGAAATTTTAGAATGTTACCTCATAAAACTATTTGGGTATTTCTCCATCATTAACTCCTTGGGCTCCCATGATGCTTATTCATTTTTAAGATTTTTATAATGTAACTTTACCATTAATGTCATATAATTCTTCAACACATTATCCTTAGTTTCTAGAATCTAGATAGGCTCTTCACAGAAAGATAATTCATGTTCTAATTCTATACCATCAGATGTAAGGTCATGCAGTGGGTCTGACATGTAATTTCACAAAAATGAGACATGGAACACATTTTGTACTTTATATATTCTAGGAATCATTTCCAAATGATAATCCATACCTCCAATTTTCTCTAGAATTTAAAAAGGGAAAATATATATGGGGCCCATTTTCCCTTTCTTCCAATATCATATAACACCCTTCTCTAGAGGTGCTTTTAAGAAAACATGATGTTCCACATGAAATTACAAAACCTTACTTAGATTATTAGCATATCCCTTTTACCAGATTTTAGTTTCTCTAATATGAGTTTTAATAGAATTTACCTTCATTTTTTTCATCCAGAATCTTTCTTTCACCGACTACATCCCAACATGTTGGTTTATGACACCTCTTTCAATACAATGCTTCATATAGTGCCATTTGAATGATAGAATGGAAACTATTATAATAATAAAACTAAAAAAAGGTTAAATACAGATCCCACATACATGAAAAATAAATATATAAAGATATAAACATGTCTTCTAATGTTTGGATTGTCTTTTCTGATTTCCTGTCAGTTTTTTGGGCGATAAGCAGTGCTCAAAGGAAGCTTCGAATCCTATGCTTTCGGAAAAATTTTCCATAATCTAAACATAAATCAGAGATCACGATCAAAAAAAATTATAGAGTTTCTCCATTAAGTCTCACAACTTCATCTATATATAGTATTTCAAGGTTCTCTAGTGGAAAATCCCCCCTTATTGTAAGGATATATATTAATTTTGTAATTCGATCCATAATTACCCATATTGAATCATTCTTTCATGGAGTTTTGAGTAATGCTGTAAAAATATCCATGGTTATGTCATACCATTTCTGTGTAAGAATAAGTAGAGGTTTAATGACTCCATTAGGATTTTTTCATTAGAACTTCACTTATTGACAAACTAAACATCCTGATACATAATCTATAATTTCCCTCTTCATGTTATCCGAGCAGAAATGTTCATAAAAATATCCATATATCTTAGTGCTACAAGGATTTATACCGAAATTTTAGACATGGAAATCATCCAATAGCTCTCTTTTTCTCTCAGGTATAGCAAGAACACAAATCCTCCTCCCAAATTTCAATTTTCCATCTTCATATATGAAGTCTTCAAACTTCCCATCATTCAAAGAATTAATTTTCTTTAGAATATTTTTGTCATTAAGAAGATAAAATTTAATTCTTTCTAACATATACGGATGGCCAAACAATAGAAAAAGTAATAATGTTTCACCCTATATTATAATTTCTATGTCCATCATTAATAGATCCATGAGTACTAGATCCCTTTAAATCCTTATTTAGTTTAAAACTCCATGATCCTTACAACTCAATGCATCAACTACCTAATTTTCCTTTAATGGGTGGTAGTGTATGGAAAAATAATATTACTTGATTAGTTTGAGCTATATCACTTTCCTCATGTTGAGTTCTTTCTATGAGAAGATATATTTATGACTCATTTGATATGTATATATCTCACATCTTTCATAGTAGAGATACTGTCTACATATTTTTTGAGCAAATGTCATAGCATCTGACTCAAGATCACGATTAGGATAGTTTTATTCATGAATTTTTAACTACTTTGATTCATGGGAAATAACTCAATCATTCTGTATAAGGAAAAATCCATGTCCTTTCTTTGATTCGTCATTATAGATAAAAAACACATCATTTATTAATGGCAGAGTTTGGATCAGATCATTCACTACTGTCCTCTTTGATTATTTGAAATATTAATCACAATCATTTGTCCATACAAACTTAACTCCTTTACAAGTAAGATTAGTTAATGGGTTGTACAATCGGGCGAAGTTATGAAGGAACCTCCAATAATAACCTCCTAAATGAATAAAACTGTGTACCTCAATAATATTCCTTTGTGTAGGCCATTCTAGAATAGCCTTTGTCTTTTAAACTTCAACAGATATTCCATCCTTAGATACAATATTTCTATGAAAAGAAACTAATTGATTCCAAAATTCACACTTGTTAAAATTCCCATGTAATTCATTTATTCTAAGATTCCTCAGAATAATACGCAAGTGGTTTTCATGATCATTATTTCTTTTGGAGTATTCTAAGATATATTCAATAAATACTACAAAAAATTCATCAAGATATTCCTCGAAAACCCAATTAATTATATCCATGAAGAAATAGGGTGAATTAGTTAGTAAAAAGGTATTATAGTAAACTCATAATGCCCATACCTGGTTTGAAATGTCGTCTTTGGAATATCTTCCTTCCTCACATGAAATAGATGATATTCAGATCGAAGGTAAATTTTTGAAAAATACTGGGCTCCATGAAGTTGATCAAATAAATCTTCAATGAGAGGTAGTGGATACTTGTTCTTTATTTTCATAGAATTGATCTACCAATAGTCAATGTACAACTTCATAGATCCATCTTTCTTTTTATCAAAAATAACAGGGTCTCCCCATAGAGAAACATTGGGGTGAAAAAATCCTTTATAACTAAATTCCTCTAGTTTTTTCTTCATTTATAATAATTCCACATTGTCTATTCTATAAGGAGTCTTTGATATAGGTCTTGAACCAGGAATTAAATCAATTGAGAACTCAATTTCATGCTCTAGAGGATGTCTAGGAGAATCCTCTAGAAAAACATAAAAATATTCTTACACAATTGGTACATACTCGATGTGAAAATTTCTTTCCTCACTCATAGATATCTATTTCTCATCCTCCCTAAGAATTAAATTCAGTAGAGCTACTGAGGGTGGATCTAGATGAAAATCGGATGGTGATGTTTCTTCCCTAAAGAAAAGGGATTCCACATCATCCTCAAAAACTATAATTTCCTTCTTCATGAAATATATTTTTTCTTCATAATTTGAAATACAATCCATACCAAGGATTATATCAAAGTCAATAAAGGGTATGATGATAAAATTGGAAGATAATGCATATTCATATTACATAATGGGGACTGGTTGAAACATATTTGTTGCAATGATACTTCCCTTAGGAGTTTTTACTAACAAGTCCTTTATTAAATCAAATTGGGAATATCAAATTTTACTGGAAAACTAGGAAGATATAAAAGAATGAGATGATCCAAAATCAAATAAATCATAGGATATGCTTGAGTAAATGATTAAAGTGCATTTCACCACATCATTAGGAACTTTAACCTTAGTAGTTTTGATAGAATAATCTTGGACTTGCATCCTTGGACTTTTCTTAGGCCTGTTTCTTTGACACTTTGGACCATTATTTGCATAGTTCACAATATCCCTACAATTATAGAATTGACAATTGGTAGGTTCTTTCATTCCCTTGAAATCACAAGCAGGATGGCCTTTCTGTCCACACTTGTATCACACTCCTTTTCCTTTTAATAAATCACCATGGTGTTTCCTTATACAAGTATCACATTTTAGAAAATTACCCTTTTTATTATTACCTTTATCCATTATGTCCTCATCTACCCTCTTCATCTCTAATTTTCCCTTATTGTCATATGACATAAAAAAATTATTTCTCTGTCTTTATAGCACATGATATAATGTCTTCGTTTAATAAGAAACTTTTGGAGACTAGTTCCCTTTAGAGGAATGGTTTTAAACCATCAAAAAATATATTAATCTTTATCTTTGGATTATGTATACGGTATACTGTATGTATTTATAACCTTGTGATGTTAGCTTCATACTTTTCAATATTCGCATTCTCTTTTTACCATATATTTATAAACCACCTTTCAATATATTCTTACTGTTCATCAGGAAATTATTTTTCTAAGAATATTTCCTTAAAATCCCCCCATTCCATTTTTATATTTCTTCCTCCTTTTTTTTGAATTAAAGTCCCCCTTTGATCCACATCTCCTAAAATAATATAAACTACAATGACAACCATATCTCTTTCCTTACATCCCAAAGTGAGAAATATCTTTTATATAGAACTTATCCACTAATCCACTACAAATGGGGTTTTAGTCCTATTTAATGATGGTGTTTATTACCGCATAAAGTAGTCTAACATAGATCCTCCAGGTTATGGATCCAGATGCTTCATATTGGTAATTCTATTGTTCATAATTTGATTCAACTATCCTTCTATAGTTATAAGATTCTCAACATTTGTCACAACACCAGAGCCAACATCATTATCTTACATAAGAGGGAAATACCTACATGGTATACACACATTCATGTGATCCTCATTCCTTCCACTAAACACCATTTCTAAATAATGGCATACACTAGATTAGGTTACGAATGATAGTGTACAATATCACTTATAAAAATAATTAGCATAAATTGAAAACCTATTCATAGATAATCTCATAATCATAAACGTGATTTCTTTGAGATAAAAATTAACATTTAATTCCATCATAATGATTTTTCCGGAAAATGTGAATTATCCTAAGAATATCCCATGGGTGTGTCAAACCTGGTGCATAGTAAGGCCCATTTTTATGTACCATGATACCTTAATTTAAGCCTGAAAATCCTTTTCAGAGTAGTTACTCCTAAGTACATCTGTACCAGAACCACGTCCTCTTGTAGTATCCAGATTGGGATATATTTTATAGAATGATACACCTAATCCATTACTTACCAAAATTCCAGGATGTTATTATATTTTTATCCTCAAAGACTATCTTAGGGTTTGGTTCCCTAATCTACATTTTCTAAATCTATTTTCTATGTTTTCTACTAAACTTCCTCTGATAAAAACTGTAATGACCCGACCCTAGTTTCTAGAGCTAGTGACATATTTTATTAAATTTTCATATAAACAAGGAATTTGTATCCCAAAGGAATGAATAGTTTAAAAGAATTGGAAAAAAAGAAACAGACAAAAGTTCAACATTACAACATGAAAGGAAATACAACATATCAACTTCTTTTGAATCACGCAAAATTTCCTAGATTATCCTTGAAAGTCATTCATAACATACTACTTCATAACCTATGGAAAATAAATCATGTGAAAGGGGTGAGCTTAAATGATCAGTAAGTGTAAATAATACTACGGAACAAAATATAAACATAAGCTCTAGGCATGATGAATAACTAATATGCATTCCTTTAAAAAAATACTTCATCATAATATGGAAGGAATAAAATTAATTAAATAACGCCATAAAAATAACCATGGATATTCTACTAGTCTAATAACCTCATGGAATATCAATTTTGATAATGATGGAAATACATAATGCTGGAAATTCTGAAATATATCATCAAAACCTCATTCAAGACATCTGAAAATGATTAAGGCCTCATCTGAAACCATATCTGAAAATGGGCATGGGCTCAACTATGTCCATATCTATTTTTTCTCATGAGACTTACTGAGGCATCAAGAGGCTTTAGAGGGAGCCACCCATTACTTACTAATTCTAATTATTTCCTCATATGAATGGATATAAACTTAAATAATATACACATTCATATTGAAACTAATATATGAAGTGTAAATAACTTTACCTAAACATAAATACTAACCATTCAGAGTAATATGGTGAGTGATTTCAAGATAGCACATCCATAGTCAAACTAGTCATAAACCATTCAATAAAATATGGTAGATGATATCCTAAAAGATTAGTCCCAAATATACATAAGATTCAAAAAGAGTGTTGAAATAGAAAAAATCACTCTTATAAAATCAATGAGTAATTCTTGAGATAAATACTTTATTAACCTGAAAAGCAGAGTTATTTTGGAAAAGTCCTTCACTACTGGAAAATGGGTTTATACCCATGGATTTCCAAAAAAAACTGTGGTTATATACCCACTTATATGCACAATTTCAATGAACCATCGGTATAGGTTACATTTTCTAACTTATGCCCATGGTTCATGATCAACTTTAGGTATAAGGTACCCGCATAAGCGTAGAAAGAGAAAAAATTGTGCGGAAATGCTATGGGGAAAACTATACCCACAGTTTACATTGAACCATGGGTATTGGTGGGCCTATGCCCACAATTTTCATGAACTGTGGGTATAGGATTTGAGATTAAATCCTATGTTTACGGTTCACACTAAAAAGTCGATACATGTAAAGACCAGAAATTTCCATGTAATTTTTTTTAAATATATGGAAATTTTATGAGTCCGCGAAAATTGACGGCACATGATTCTTAGGCCCGGTGTGCTTGGAATCAATTTCTGAAGTTTTGTTAAGGTATGTTCAGTAAACGTATGAGCGAGTTTTTTCAAACTTTTGAACTGGTGCTCGGAATTGAAATATGATGGCACCGTTGAACTCGGATCGCCGGTATTCACATAAGGATACTTTCACCTCTATGAAAGTTCGTCGAGAGTGAAAGATAGTTTTGGGGTTTTTTGTGAATAAAATAAAATAAAAATGAAGTTGTGTAGCTTTATTTTTATTTGTTTGTTAAAACCTCATTGTGAAAGTTGGAGGTGGGGACCACCACACCTTAACCTCCCATGAGAGGTTATAGTGGGTGGGCCCACCCGAACCTATTCTCCCACAAGAGGTTATGGTGTGGGGACCACTCAGAAGTAAACCCCCCCCCCCCCCCACATTTAATTGGGGAAAACCTCTCAACGCCCTCATTAATGAGGGACAGCCTCTTGACACCTCCACAATATTAATTATGCCAACGCACATGCCATTAATGTTGCCATTAATGTGCCAACCTAGTGATTAATTATCCTTTTCGAATATTATGCCAAAGACAAAATAGATTTTATAATCTATTATTCTTTGCTACCTATTCTTTTATTGCAAAAGGAGGAAAGAGTTTTTCAGAGAAAAGCTTTCTCCAACGAAGAACGAAGAATGCGTTCTTCCAACAAAGAACTCTGGCAAGGAGCGTCTTTGACTTCTTCCTCAGAAGAAACTTATAGAAGCAACTGACGTGGGACGTCTTCAACAATAGACCTTCCCTCCTCATCATCTTCACCAATCTGACACACGAGCTTGGGATTTGAAGTGTGCGGAAGACGCAACGAAGGATGGCAACTCCGTCTTCTTCCTCATGACTTCGTCGATGGACAACGAACAATTTAGGGGTCTAATTTAATTTAAGTATGATTTATTCCCATGTTCTTCCTTTCTTTAATAATGAAGAATGAGGTTTTTTCCCTTTTGCGGGAGGGTTTTTGTGCTTTATTCTTGATGAACCGATTGCTACCACCCTAAATGTGGAGGGTGCGGTCCAAATAACATGGCCCGACCCCCCACCGATATTCCTTGTGGTGTTCCTTGAAATGGCGAAGAAGGAGACGAAGACAATAGCTGCGTCATACGTGGGCTCACTGACCTGCGCCACCCCCACGGAGTTTTGACCACCAACCGTACGAGCCCCTGCGCCCCAGCCGCGCCGCACCCCGGCCGCGCCGCACCCCGCCCGTTCCGCACCCCGGCTGCACTTCCCTCGCCAGCTGCTCTGCCCTCATCAGCCGCACCACCCCGCCCGCCTCTCCCCATGCCTCGGACATGCATCTCCAGGCCGAGCTGACTCTGCACCACCGGGCCGAGCCGCCTATGCGGAGCCCTCTGGGCCGAACCGCCCTCGCGGCCTACTGGGCTGGGCCGAGTGGGCCGGGCCGAACCCAATGGGCTAGCCTGCCCAACGGGCTGAGACAGGCCCAACGAGTCGGTCTAGGTCGACCCGAACTGGTTGGGCCCAGACTGGGTCGGGCTGGGTCGGTCCAACCGGGTTAGACCGGACCCGTGCCCACTATGGCCCGTTACCTTCTTTTGGCCATATCTTTAGCATCGAACGTATGTTTGACGAACCGTCAGTGGTGCTGGTAATCTTGGATCATGACGGTCCCTTTGAGTATATTACTCTGAGTTTGGGATTGAGATGGGAAATGATCAGGTTGGATCGAGTACGAATCCAACTGGGCTTCCGGGACTAAAAGGCTAATAACTCATAGACCGGGTGTCCGATTGAGGTTTCATCAGTTGCATTGAGACCCCTATGACATGACAGACCTTTGGGATACTTCTTTGTGGGACTACGTGGTAGTTGGAGCATCGACCAGAAGCTTTTGGAGCGGATATTCCAATAACAAACAAGAATTTGTGCGGGATCCTAGTAGCTCGATGAGACTTGACGACTGCTCACTGATTGACTCGGAGTGACTCGATTAGCCTAGTGGGGAGTGCCTGGTTGTGGTGGCATACCCACGGTGGAGGAGATTCTGTTTGTGGTGGAAGACCTGCGGTACTCGACAGGAGGATTACCTCTACAGGCTATTTGGGGGAGCGCCTGGTTTTGGCGGTAGATCCACGGTGGGTGTAACGCCCCGGCCCCAGTTACCCAGAGTTGGTGCATTATTGTGTAACATTGGCATGATCACAAAAGATCATGTCTCGAAAGACCGATTAGTTTAGTAGCCTTGGAAACACAAAATATATTCATAAATGTTACATTACATCATAAATTGAAAAACTACAATAACATAGTCTCTATTTTACACACTCATATCTCCTTCATACTATCCCTATAGGTCATTCCTAAAATACTTCTTCACATTCTGGAAAAATTAAAACATTGAAAGGGGTGAGCATAGATGCTCAGTAAGGATAACAATATAGCGGAAGCTCTCATAAATAAACATAAACATTTAAGGCAATGTATAACTAAACAAAAGCCTTTTAAACATGTAATTCAACATAATGTTGCAAAATAAAATGAAATAATTCCATTTACTTATTCACATGGATATTCTACTGGTCGAATAATCACATGAAATATCAATAACCACTTTCATAATGATGGAATTAATAATGCCAGACTATCATAACCACGTAGCCAAAGCCTCGTGCCAAGACTACAAATAATATTTTGTCAATGCCTCATGCCAAGACACTATTTTGTCTCATGGGACCTACCGATGCATCGAGGATCTATAGCGGGCTCCACCCGTCACTTATTAAGTCCCATTCATTCCTCATATGAACAGGTTTAAACATATCAATAACCATAACATAATCGTATAACATAAAATATGCATAAAGGAAACATAACATTTCCACATTTCAATCACAAGATATCAATACAACACATTGATATAATAAAAAACACTTTCAAAACCATTTTCAATACCAAAATAAAAAAAATTAAAACTTGGTATTTTAAAAAAAGTTATGGACTATAAAGGAAGATGAAACTCAAATAATAGTCACAGCGGAGGAGAAGTCGTTGTTTCCGCATACGTAAGAAAAAACATTCCTTCTGTCATTTAATAAAAAGGCTTCGTATAAAAATATTCCTTTTGAATAAAAGTAAAAGTTAAAGGGGTTTGTACACCGTATAAAAGAATGTTGTGTATAAAACAAAATATGCCTCAATGAAAGGAGATTGAGATGAAGTCCATTACAAAGAACATTTTTTTAAATAAAGTAGATCTATTATGTGTATTCACTATAAGTTCACATAAAGAAAGTACAAATAAAAGATAATACATAATAATATCATGACATAATTTGAAAGTAGTAGATTAACCCAAAGAATGGAAATTGGGTTAAGAAGTTCTCTTACCTCGTGTCCGACTTCACTCGACCGTTCTTTAATCTCATGAATAATAAACTATAGTTAATTTATATTTTCTTAAGAACCTTTTTCATGTTTATTATTCCTTTTATATCACTTATTACCATGTAATGAACATTACGTAATTATTTAAGTTAATAACGGTCATTTTTTTGATCTTTGGTACTTGAGTCAAAAATAAACTTCTTATAATTACAAGTTGTTAATGTGGTGAAATATCCATTATATACAGCATTATATTCATGATTTAGATATCATATATATCATATATATCCATTATATACATTCATTAATAATATTATGTTACATTTAGAGGTAAGAAATGAAATGTACCGTTCATGGAGACGGTAAGCTGTACGTACGCATGAACGCTACTTTCATTTCTATTTCGTATTTAATGGAATGAAATCATAATGATATAAAGGTATATTATAATTACAGTATAATATCATATATAATATAATTTACTCCATCCTTTATACATCCCACATATAGCATTAACGATTCAAATCACTTTGAGGGGGCGGTAGTCCGCACTTCCTAAAATGAAGATATCGCGTTTACCCATAATGGAAACCATAAAGGTATGCCATAAATGAAAAATACAGAAGATTAAGTAAAAAATAAACATATTTTATATCATATATAAATATATTGACATCTTAATGGCCACCTTTGAAGGTGTTGTATGAGTGTTTGACAATCATCGTTTCGTGAGGCAGAAATTCACAATCCACAGAAACAGTATGTTCTTCAACCATTAGATATAGGTGTGTGTAAGTGTAGCTCGAATCCTTATTATAACAACATCCTAGTATATTGAGGATACTGGTTTTGTTACAAAATAAATGAATAAAAATATATTAGGGGTTTAGAGAACCAAAATAAAACATAAGAACACAAGAGAAAACACTACCTTTAAAACGGGTAACTCTTTTTGATTTGAGATCAAAGGCTTCCATGGGATAACTTCTGCCTAAAGTGATGCTTCTGGAGTCATAGTGGGATGTGGAGAGACGAAATGGGTAGGTTTTGGCCAAGTTAAAGGCTTGAGAGGTGTGGGTAAGGTGGTAGAGGTGGGGGCCTTTTATAAGAGGAGAGGAGGGGCACTCTTGGAATGTTATAAAAGGTTACTTTATTATAAAATGATTTTCGGATTTAAAATGTCCCAAAATTGTATATTTCTAGGATAAGGTGATAAGAGTTAGAAATCCACCCATACAATAGGTTTTTGACATGTGTAGGTCTTATATTTTACATTATCTTTTCATTTTATTTAAATCGTTAAATAATGAGGTAATCGCTGCATCATCATGTGTCATAAATAATTTAATTTATTTAATGTCTAAAAATTATAAAACAAATATCATGATGTAGGAAATCTTTTTATATTTCTAATTAATATTTATAGAAAAAAATATGACTTGTATAACCCCATTTAAAAATCGTTTTAGTAAAACAACTCATGTTTGTGACATTTTTATTTTAACATTAAATAAAAAGTTTTTGATGTCATTTTCCTACCAAAGTGGCTCCATGGGGTCCCCAAGTTGAGCCATGGATTGTCTTGGTCGGCCATGACTCATACAATAGGGGTAGGACATGTTTCAAGGTCATTAATATTATTATAACATTACCTTTACCTTAAATTACACTAATTACCTTTAATCAGGATTAATAAAACTTAAAAGTTACTATTCACCAAAAAATTATTTTAATCCCATTGAACCACATTTTACTTCTTAATGACAACCATGTATGTCTTATTTTTGAAATTCATTACATAGAAGTGGTAATGTTTCATTTACATGAAAAATTAGTTTTTAAACTACCACTTAGTGGTTTCACTATTCATCAAAAATTGAAGTTCTTCAGAAAAATACCAAAAAATCAATCTAAGCTATATTTGAAATTACAAATTCAAAAATGATTTATATTTTACAAAATTAAAAACATATAAGTTGATTTAATTAATTTAATAATTAATTCCCACTATCACAACAAATAGCGTGTTTGTAAGAAAGAATATCAATCAAAATATTGACAATTGTTTATGTCCAATTTCAAAGTGAAATTAATTCTAATGACCACCGTTGGATAAAATGGAAAAAATATATTCTAATTACACTTTATAACCATTAAATTCTATAATTTATCACTATGAATTATTTAGATTATAAAAGTTGTTTTTAAGTATTTTTTTTCTATTCATAGAAAATTGGAAGTTCTCAGAAAATTACAAAAAAAATCAAATTAGGATAATTTTGATATTCTGAATACAAAAATGACGTCCATTTTGAAATAAAAATTTTATTTAATTTCAAAAAGTGGTTATTACTATTCATAATGGCTATTTTGATTGGTCGCGGTGTTTTAGAACTCAAGGTTGCATACAACACACGCTGCTCTATTATTCAAAGAGAAGCGTACCATGGAAGCTTGGGGTGTTACATTCTCCCCTCATTCAATAAATTGTGTCCTAACAATTTTAGATTTTTTGTTGAAAATAAAAGGTTGAAAATAGGAAATACCTTTGTGGAAACCCCACATTAGAAATAAGTTTAATAAAAATATAAATTTAAAAGAAAGAAAGATAAGTACAAAGATCACCCGAGATAGCCCATACTATGATTCTATGAAAATATGGATATGGAAGAAAAAAAACCATCAATGTCTAATAGAGAGTTGTAGAAAATAGGATTAGGAGAAATTTAACCACAATAAAATCACAAAGTTGTGATTGGTTAAACGGTCATTATATCACTAGTTGTAAAAGTTAACAGACAACGTTTTTGTTTTAAGTTACCTTTTAAAAAATTGAGGAATTTATTTAGGAGATTTACTAAGAACGTAAGGGAATATACATACTTGTCATGTAGACTTTCATTCTTTAATAAATTTTTACCACAAACCCATCTTTCACTCTTAAAGGTAATAGAACTCAAAAATATTCAATTTATCATAATTGTATAAGGTTACAAATATTAACACATACCATTTAGATTAGGAAATTTTTTTTGTAATAACCAGGGACTTCCTGTAGGCTAGTGGTAGGTAATAAAGGCCTGTCGCAATATAGTTGTGGGTTCGATTCCTGCATCTTTGTCTGACACAATGGGTTATCCCCCACCCTGCAGGTTGTCCTTTTCCTAAAAATATAGTATTATAATATTCCAAAAGTAATCTTCAGAAATGTTTTAACCTTAAACAATACTATCCAAAGTTCAACTTAATCCATTCCAACCTTTATAGTTATCCAAAATACCTCTACCTAGACTTTCTCTAAAAGGACTCTAAATTCCAAAATCAATTGTAACATCAGATTCCCCAAACAAAGTAAAGTTTCTCTTATTATCACATACTAAAAATATGATTACCTTAATCATATTAAAACCTTAATGGAATCAGAAAGTACTGCAGTACAATCCTTATATATATCACATTATTCTTATAACCAGAATATAATTCTTGAGTCCAAAAGCACCAATACATTAAGTATTCCACTTCAACTATAGAAACAACATAATATTTTCCTTGATCCCTTGTCCTTTTCTGAGGTAAGTTTCCCTAACTCTTAGGACATTCATTTTCATAATGCCCCATTTCCCTACAATTGTAGCATTCATCATTGATAGACTCTTTCTTTCCCTTGCAATCGCGCGCCTGGTGACCTTTTTCTCCACATTTATAACAAACTCCCATTCCTTTTAGGTAAGTACCAGGGTGATTCTTCCCACAATTATTGCATATTGGAAAATAATTCTTTCCCTTTTTCCCTTTATCTGCCTCTTGTTCCACCATTCTCTTCTTCTCTTGCTTTACTTTATTATCATAAGATTTAGAGAATTCCTTTTCTGTCTTGATAGCACACGAGACTATATCTTCATATGTTGAGAAATATTTTGATACTAATTCTAGATGGAGAAACAGTTTTAACCCATCAAATAAATGATCGATCATACTTCTTGGGTTACGTATATAATCTACAGCATGCCTCGCTAACCTTTTAAAGTTATCCTCATACTTTGAGACATTCTCATCCTCCTTCTGCCTCAGACTCAGAAATTGCCTTTCAATATCTGCTCGATGGTCATATGGAAAGTATTTTTCTAAGAAAATTTCCTTAAACTCCCTCCATTCCATACTTGATACTTCTTCATCTTTCTTTGTGTTTTGAATCAGCGACCACCATTGATCGGCATCTCCAGTGAGGTGGTAAACTACCACGACAACCTTCTCCCTTTCGCTGCTCCCCAAGGCGTGGAATATTTTCTCTAAGGAGTTTATCCATTTCTCAGCTACTAATGGATTTGTACCCCCATTAAATATTGGCAGTTGTTTCCTCATGAATCGGCCTAACATTGATCCTCCACATTGCGGATCAGGGTGCTCCATACGAGTAAGGTTATTATTCATAACCTGAGTGAGTTGTCCCAGTATGGTAATAAGTTGATTAGCACCAGTTGTATCACCAACTCCATAATAATTATCTTGAGCAGGAGGTCAACCCCTACATGGAGTGCGTGCATTGATACGGTTTCCATTCCTCCCACTAGGTGCCATTTCTAAACAATGGCATAAACTAGATTAGTTTATGAATCAAAATACATAATTTCATACTTGTAAAACACTTAACATAAATTGAATAGTTTATGGATATAATCCCTAATCATAAAAATGTTTTCTTTGAGGAAGTATATACTCATAAACCCTTCATAATGGTTTCTAAAGAAAATGAGAGTTATCCTAAGCATATCCCCCGGGAGTGTCGTAACCAAGAGTGCATCAAGGCCCGTTATCGTGCACTAGTTCCCGTTCGAGTCTATCTCAAAGCGGTGTTTTCAAGTTTCACCCCGTAGGTACATATGTGTCAGAGCCACCTCTACCTGCTCGTATCCAGACAGGTATGTATTGCTCAGAAAACTCAAAAAATCTCTATAATACCAAAATTTTATGAGGTTATTCTATACTAATCCTCAAAGTCTATCTTAGGGCTATGTGCTCTAATCAGAGTTTATCTAAATCTAGCTTCCAAGTTTAGTACTAAACTGCCTCTAATACCAACTATAACGCCCCGACCCTAGTTACCCAGAGTCGGTGCATTATTGCGTAACATTGGCATGATCACAAAAGATCAAGTCTTGAAATACCAATTAGTTTATTAGCCTTGGAAACACTAGATACATTCATAAATGTTACATTACATCATAAAGTGAAAAACTAAAATAAAATAGTCTACATTTTCCACACTCATATCCCCTTCATACAATCTCTACAAGTCATTCCTAAAATACTTCTTCACATCCTGTAAAAATTAAAACATTGAAAGGGGTGAGCTCAAATGCTCAGTAAGGATAACAATATAGCGGAAGCTTTCATAAATAAACATAAACATTTAAGGCAATGTATAACTAATCAAAATCCATTTAAACATGTACTTTATCATAATGTGGAAAAATAAAATGAAATAATTCCATTTACTTATTCACATGGATATTCTAGTGGTCAAATAATCACATTCAATATCAATAAACACTTTCATAATGATGGAATGCATAATGTCAGACTACCATAACCACGCAGCCAAGGCGTCATGCCAAGACTACAAATAAGATTTTGTCAAGGCCTCATGCCAATACACTAGTTTGTCTTATGAGACCTACTGATGAATCGAGGAGCTATAACAGGCTCCACCCTTCACTTATTAAGTCCAACGCATTCCTCATATGAACAGGTTTAAACATATCATAAATCATAACATAATCGTATAACATAAAACATGCATAAAGGAAACATAACACTTCCACATTTCAATCACAATATATCAGTACAACACATTTATATAATAAAAAAAACTTTCAAAACCATTTTCAATACCAAAATAAAAGAAAATTAAATCTGGGTATTTTAGAAAAAGTTATGGCTTATAAGAGAAGCCGAAACTCAAATAATAGTCACGGCGGAGGAGAAGTCGTTGTTGCCACATACATAATAAAAAACATTCATTTTTTCATTTAGTAAATATTATTCTTATAAAAATATTCCTTTTGAATAAAAGTAAAATTCAAAGGGTTTTATACACCGTATAAAAGAAAGTTGTGTATAAAACAAAATATGCCTCAATGAAAGGAGATTGAGACGAAGTCCCTTACAAAGAACATTTTTTTATATAAAATAGATCTATTATGTGTATTCACTATAAGTACACATAAAGAAAGTAAAAAATACAAGATAAGACATAATAATATCATGACATAATTTGAAAGTAGGAGTTTAACCCAAAGAATGGAAATTGAGTTAAGAAGTTCCCTTACCTCGTGTCCGACTTCACTCGACCGTTCTTTAATCTCCTGAATAATAAACAAGATTTAATTTATATTTTCTTAAGAACCTTTTTCATGTTTATTATTCCTTTTATATCACTTATTACCATGTTATGAACAGTACGTAATTATTTAAGTTAATAACGGTCATTTTGTCGATCTTTGGTACTTGAGTCAAAAATAAACTTCTTATAATTACAGGTTGTTCATGTGGTGAAATATCCATTATATCCAGAATTATATTCATGATTTAGATATCATATATATCATATATATCCCATATATACATTCATTCATAATATTATGTAACATTTACAGGTAAGAAATGAAATGTACCGTTCATGGAGACGGTAAGTCGTACGTACGCATGAACGCTACTTTCATTTCTATTTCGTATTTAACGGAATGAAATAATAATGATATAAAGTTATATTATAATTCCAGTATAATATCATATATAATATAATTTACTCCATCATTTATACATCCCACATATGGCATTAACATTTCAGATCACTTTGAGGGGGCGGTAGTCCGCACTTCCTAAAATGAAGATATCACGTTTACCCATAATGGAAACCGTAAAGGTATTCCATAAATGAAAAATAAATAAGATTAAGTAAAACATAAACATATTATATATCATATATAAATATATTGACATATTAATGGCCACATTATAAGGTTTTATATGAGTTTTGAACAATCATCGTTTCGTGAGGCAGAAATTCGCCATCCACAGAAACAGTATGTTCTTTAACCATTAGATGTAGGTGTGTGTAAGTGTAGCTAGAATAATTATTATAAAAACATCCTAGTATATTTAGGATACTGGTCTGGTTACAAAATAAATGGAAAAAAAAGAGTTTAGGGGGATGGAGAGGCAAAATAAAACATAAGAACACAAGAGAAAACACTACCTTTAAAACGGGTAACTCTTTTTTATTTGAGCTCAAAGGCTTCCTTGGGAAGACTTCTGACCAAAGTTATTCTTCTAGGAGTAATACTGGGATTTTTAGAGACAAAATGGTCAGGGGTTGGCTGAGCCAAAGGCTTGAGAGGTGTGGGTAAGGTGGTAGAGGTGGGGGCCTTTTATAAGAGGAGAGGAGGGGCACTCTTGGAAAGTTATAAAAGGTTACTTTATTATAAAATGCTTTTCGGATTTAAAAGGTCCCAAAATTATATATTTATAGGATAAGGTGATAATAGTTCTAAATCCAACCATCCAATAGGTTTTTGACATGTGTAGATCTTAGATTTTACATTATCTTTTCATTTTATTTAAATCGTTAAATAATGAGGTAATCGCTGCATCATCATGGTGTCATAAATAATTTAATTTATTTAATGTCTAAAAATTATAAAAAACATATCATGATGTAGAAAATATTTTTATCTTTATAATGAATATTTATAGTAAAAAATATGACTTGTATAACCCCATTTAAATTTTTTTTAGTAAAACAACTCATGTTTGGGACATTTTTAATTTAACATTAAATAAAATGTTTTTAGTGTCATTTTCCTACCAAAGTGGCTCCATGGGGTCCCCAAGTTGACCCATGGATTGTCTTGGTCGGCCATGAATCATAAAATAGGGGTAGGAAAAGTTTCAAGATCATTTCATATTATTATAACATTATCTTTACCTTTAATTACACTAATTACCTTTAATCACGATTAATAAAACATAAAAGTTACTATTCACCAAAAAATTATTTTAATCCCATTGAACCACATTTTACTTCATAATTACAACCATGTATGTCATATTTTTAAAATTCATTACACAGAAGTGGTAATGTTTCATTTACATGAAAAATTAGTTTTTAAACCACCACTTAGTGGTCTCACTATTCATCAAAAATTGAAGTTTTTCAGAAAAATACTAAAAATTCACTTTAAGCTATATTTGATATTCCAAATTCAAAAATGATGTCTATTTTACAAAATTCAAAACATATAAGATAAATTAATTAATTTAATATCTAATTCCCGCTGTCACAACAGATAGCGTGTTTTTAAGAAATAATATCAATCAAATGATTGACAATTGTTTATGTCCAATTTCAAAGTGAAATTAATTCTAATGACCACCATTGAATAAAATGGTAAAAATATATTCTAATAACCCTTTAGAACCACTCAATTGTATAATTTATCACAATAAATTATTTATATTAAAAAAGTTGTTTTTAAGTATTTTTTTATATTCATAGAAAATTGGAAGTTCTCAGAAAATTACAAAAAAAATAAACTTAGGATAATTTTGATATTCCGAATACAAATATGAAGTCCATTTTGAAATATAAAATTTATATAATTTCAATAAGTGGGTATTACTATTCACAGCGGCTACTTTGATTGGCCACGGTGTGTTAGAACTCAAGGTTGCGTACAACACACGCTGCTCTATTATTCAAAGAGAAGTGCACCATAGAAGCTTGGGGTGTTACATTCTCCCCTCCTTCAATAAATTGCGTCCTCGCAATTTGAAATTTTTCTTTGAAAATAAAAGGTTGAAAATTGGAAATACCTTTGTGGAAAACCCACATTGGAAATAAGGTTAATAAAAATATAACTTTAAAAGAAATAAAGTTATGTAAAATGGTCACCCGAGATAGCCCATACTAGGATTATATGAAAATATGGATATGGAAGAAAAACAAACCATCAAAGTCTGATGGAGAGTTGTAGAAAACAGGATTAGAAGAAATTTAACCACAAGAAAATCACAAACTTGTGATTGGTTAAACGGTCATTGAATCCCCAGTTGGAAAAGTTAACCAGCAACGTTTTTGTTTTAAGTTACCTTTTATAAAGTTGAGGAATTTATTTAGGAAATTTACTAAGAACGTAAGGGAATATACATACTTGTCATTTAGACTTTCATTCTTTAAAAATTTTTTACCACAAACCCATCTTTTACTCAAAAAGGTAATAGAACTCATAAATATTCTATTTATCATAGTTGTATAAGGTTCCAAATATTAACACATACCATTTAGATTAGGAAAACTTTTTTGTAATAACTAGGGACTTCCTGTAGACATGTGGTAGGTAATAAAGGCCTATTGCACTATGGTTGTGGGTTCGATTCCTGCAGCTTTGTCTGACGCGATGGGTTATCCTCCAACCTGCAAGTTGTCCTTTTCCTAAAAATATAGTATTATAATATTCCAAAAGTAATCTTCAGAAATGTTTTAACCTTAAAAAATACTATCCAAAGTTCAACTTAATCCATTCCAACCTTTATAGTTATCCAAAATACCTCTATCCAGACTTTCTCTAAGAGGTTTCTAAATTCCAAAATCAATTGTAACATCTGATTCCCCAAACAATGTAAAGTTTCTCTTATTGTCTCATACTAAAAATATGATTACCTTAATCATATTAAAACCTTAATGAAATAAAAAAGTACTTCAGTACAATCCTTATATATATCACATTATTCTTATAACCAGAATATAATCCTTGAGTCCAAAAGCACCAATACATTAATTATTCCACTTCAACTGTAGTAATAGCATAAGATTGTCCTTGATCCATTGGCCTTTTCTGAGGTAAGTTTCCCTGACGCTTAGGACATTCATTTGCATAATTCCCTATTTCCCTACAAAGGTAGTATTCAACATTGATAGCCTCTTTCTTTCCCTTGAAATCACGTGCCTGGTGACCTTTTTCTCCATATTTATAACAAACTCTCATTCCTTTTTGGCAAGTAATAGGGTGATTCTTCCCACAATTATCGCATAATGGAAAATCCTTCTTTCCTTTTTTCACATTTTCTGTCTCTTGTTCCACTGTTCTCTTCTTCTCTTGCTTTACTTAATTGTCATAAGATTTAGAGAATTCCTTTTCTGTCTTGATAGCACACGAGACTATATCTTTGTATGTTGAGAAAGATTGTGATACCAATGCTCGACGGAGAAACAGTTTTAACCCATCAAAGAAACGATCGATCATACTTATTGGGTTATGTATATAATCTGCAGCATGCCTCGCTAACCTTGTAAAGTTAACCTCATACTTTGCGACATTCTCATCCTCCTTCTGCCTCAAACTCAGAAATTTCCTTTCCATATCTGCTCGATGGTCATGTGGAAAGTATTTTTCTAAGAAAATTTCCTTAAACTCCCTCCATTCCATACTTGATACTTATTCATCTTCCTTTGTGTTTTGAATCAGCGACCACCATTGATCTGCATCTCCAGTGAGCTGGTAAACTGCTAGGACAACCTTCTCCCCTTCGCTACTCCCCAAGGCATGGAATATTTTCTCTAAGGAGTTTATCCATTACTCAGCTACTAATGGATTTGTACCCCAATTAAATGTTGGCGGTTGTTGCCTCATGAAGCGGTCTAACATTGATCCCCCACGTTGCGGATCAGGGTTCTCCATACGAGTAAGGTTATTATTCATAACCTGAGTGAGTTGTCCCAGTATGGTAATAAGTTGATCAGCACCAGTTGTATCACCAACTCCATAATAATTATCTTGAGCCGGAGGGAAATCCCTAAATAGAGTGTGTGCATTGATACGGTTTCAATTCCTCCCACTAGGCGCTATTTCTAAACAATGGCATAAACTAGATTAGTTTATGAATAAAAATAAATAATTCCATACTTGTAAAATACTTAACATAAATTTAATAGTTTATGGATATAATCCCTAATCATAAAAATGTTTTCTTTGAGAAATTATATACTCATAAACCCTTCATAATGGTTTCTAAAGAAAATGAGAATTATCCTAAGCATATCCCTCAGGAGTGTCGTAACCAAGAGTGCAGCAAGGCCCGTTTTCGTGCACCAGTTCTCGTTCGAGTCTAGCTCAAAGTGGTGTTTTCGGGTTTTACCCCCTAGGTACATCTGTTTCAGATCCACCTCTACCTGCTTGTATCCAGACAGAGATGTATTGCTCAGAAAACACACAAAATCTCTATAATACCAAAATTCTAGGAGGTTATTCTATACTAATGCTCAAAGTATATCTTAGGGCTATGTGGTGTAATCAGAGTTTATCTAAATCTATCTTTCAAGGATAGTACTAAACTGCCTATGATACCAACTGTAACACCCCGACCCCAGTTACCCAGAGTCAGTGCATTATTGCGTAACATTGACATGATCACAAAAGATCAAGTATCAAAAGACCAATTAGTTTAGTAGCCTTGGAAACACTAGATACATTCATAAATGTTACATTACATCATAAAGTGAAAAACTACAATAACATAGTCTCCATTTCCACGCTCATATCCCCTTCAGACTATCCCTGCAGGTCATTCCTAAAATACTTCTTCACATCCTGGAAAAATTAAAACATTGAAAGGGGTGAGCTCAGATGCTCAGTAAGGATAACAATATAGCAGAAGCTTTCATAAATAAAAACAAAAATTTAAGGAAATGTATAACTCAAAAAAGCCTTTTAAACATGTAATTTAGCATAATGTGGCAAAATAAAATGAAATAATGGCATTTACTTATTCACATGGATATTCTACTGGTTGAATAATCACATGCAACATCAATAACCACTTTTATAATGATGGAATGCATAATGTCGGACTATCATAACCACACATTCAAGGCCTCATGCCCAGACTACAAATAAGATTTTGTCAAGGCCTCGTGCTAAGACACTAGTTTTTCTCATGAGACCTACTGATGCATCGAGGAGCTATAGAGGGATCCACCCCTCACTTATTAAGTCAAATGCATTCCTCATATGAACAGGTTTAAACCTATCATAAACCATAACATAATCGTATAACATAAAACATGCATAAAGGAAACATAAAATATCCACATTTCAATCACAAGATATCAATACAACACATTGATATAATAAAAAACACTTTCAAAACCATTTTCAATACCAAAATAAAAGAAAATTAAATCTTGGTATTTTAACAAATGTTATGGCATATAAGGGATGCCGAAACTCAAATAATAGTCACAGAGGAGGAGAAGTTGTTGTTGCCGCATACGTAAGAAAAAACATTCCTTTTGTCATTTAGTAAAAAAGATTTGTATAAAAACATTCATTTTGAATAAAAGTAAAAGTCAAAGGGGTTTGTACACTGTATAAAAGAAAGTTGTGTATAAAAAAAATATGCCTCAATGAAAGGAGATTGAGACGATGTCCCTTACAAAGAACATTTTTTTAAATAAAATAGATCTATTATGTGTGTTCACTGTAAGTACACATAAAGAAAGTAAAAATACAAGATAGGACATAATAATATCATGACATAATTTGAAAGTAGGAGATTAACCCAAAGAATGGAAATTGGGTTAAGAAGTTCCCTTACCTCGTGCCCGACTTCACTCGACCATTATTTAATCTCCTGAATAATAAACTAGAGTTAATTTCTATTTTCTATAGAACCTTTTTCATTTTTATTATTCCTTTTATATCACATATTATCATGTTATGAACATTACGTAATTATTTAAGTTAATAACAGTCATTTTGTTGATCATTGGTACTTGAGTCAAAAATAAACTTCTTATAATAACAAGTTGTTCATGTGGTAAAATATCTATTATATCCAGCATTATATTTATGATTTAGATATCATATATATCATATATATCCAGTATATACATTCATTCATAAAATTACGTAACATTTAGAGGTAAGAAATGAAATGTGCCGTTCATGGAGACGGTAAGTCGTACGTACGCATGAACGCTACTTTAATTTCTATTTGGTATTTAATGGAATGAAATCATAATGATATAAAGGTATATTATAATTCCAGTATAATATCATATATAATATAATTTACTCCATCCTTTATACATCCCACATATGGCATTAACGATTCAAATCAGTTTGAGGGGGCGGTAGTCCGCACTTCCTAAAATGAAGATATCTCGTTTACCCATAATGGAAACCATAAATTTATGCCATAAATGAAAAATAATGAAGCTTAAGTAAACCATAAACATATTATATATCATATATAAATATAGTGACATCTTAATGGCCACCTTTGATGGTGTTATATGAGTGTTGAACAATCATCGTTTCGTGAGGCAGAAATTCTCCATCCACAGAAACAATATGTTCTTTAACCATTAGATGTAGGTGTGTGTAAGTGTAGCTCAAATCCTTACTATAAAAACATACTAGTATATTGAGGATACTGGTGTTGTTACAAAATAAATGAATAAAAATATTTTAGGGGGTTGGAGAATCAAAATAAAACATAAGAACACAAGAGAAAACACTACCTTCAAAACGAGTAACTCTTTTTGATTTGAGCTCAAAGGCTTACTTGGGAATACTTCTGACCAAATTGAGGCTTCTAGGAGTAATAGTGGGATTTGGAGAGACAAAATGGGTAGGTTTCGGACGTTCAAAAGGCTTGAGAGGTGTGGGTAATGTGGTAGAGGTGGGGGCCTTTTATAAGAGGAGAGGAGGGGCACTCTTGGAAATTTATAAATGGTTACTTTATTATAAAATGATTTTAGGATTACAAAGGTCCCAAAATTATATATTTCTAGGAAAAGGTGATAAGAGTTCGAAATCCACCCATCCAATAGGTTTTTGACATGTGTAGGTCTTATATTTTACATTATCTTTTCATTTTATTTAAATCGTTAAATAATGAGGTAATCACTGCATCATGATGGTGTCATAAATAATTTAATTTATTTAATGTATAAAAATTATAAAACAAATATCATGATGTAGGAAATAGTTTTATATTTCTAATGAAAATTTATAATAAAAAATATGACTTTTATAACCCCATTTAAAATTTTTTTTAGTAAAACAACTCATGTTTGTGACATTTTTATTTTAATATTAAATAAAAAGTTTTTAATGTCATTTTCCTGCCAAAGTGGCTCCATGGGGTCCCCAAGTTGACCCATGGATTATCTTGGTCGGCCATGACTCATCAAATAGGGGTAGGACATGTGTCAAGGTCATTTCATGTTATTATAACATTATCTTTACCTTAAATTACACTAATAACCTTTAATCACGATTAATAAAACTTAAAAGTTACTATTCACCAAAAAATTATTTTAATCCCATTGAACCAAATTTTACTTCCTAATTACAACCATGTATGTCGGATTTTTGAAATTTATTACACAGAATTGGTAATGTTTCATTTACACGAAAAATTAGTTTTTAAACTACCAGTTAATGGTTTCACTATTCATCAAAAATTGAAGTTTTTCAGAAAAATACCAAAAATTCAATCTAAGCTATATTAGATACTCCAAATTCAAAAATGATGTCTATTTTACAAAATTCAAAACATATAAGTTGAATTAATTAATTTAATAATTAATTCCCACTGTCACAACAAATAGTGTGTTTTTTTGAAAGAATATCAATCAAAAGATTGACAATTGTTTATGTCCAATTTCAAAGTGAAATTAATTCTAATTACCACAATTGGATAAAATGGTAAAAATATATTTTAATTACACTTTAGAACCACTCAATTTTATAATTTATCACTATAAATTATTTAGATTTAAAAAGTTGTTTTTAAGTATTTTTTTCTATTCATAGAAAATTGGATGTTCTCAGAAAATTACAAAAAAAAATCAACTTAGGATAATTTCGATATTCCAAATAAAAAAATGAAGTCCATTTTGAAATATAAAATTTATATAATTTCAAAAAGTGGGTATTACTATTCATAATGGCTACTTTGATTGGTCGCGGTGTGTTAGAACTCAAGGTTGTGTACAATACACGTTGCTCTATTATTCAAAGAGAAGCGTACCCTGGAAGATTGGGGTGTTATAGTGGGGGGCACCTCTGTGTGACGTGGAAGAACCACGATACTCGACAGGAGGACTACCTCAGCAATCCAAGGTTAGTGGGAAGTGTTCTTGGTGTCGTGGCATGCCCACTGTATTCGATTGATCAGGAGTTCTCCAGCAGCCGAGTTTTCGATAATGTAACTGGTGATGTTACATGATACTACCCCTAAAATAAAATCCTGGTTGAGTTGAGTTAGTACTTTTGTTTTTTCCTCATTATTGAGATGGATTACTTAATAACTTAGGTATATGTATGGGCATATACTTAAGTAGGGTTATCTGTTGATTTCTTACTTTGTGGTTTATCATTGGTGGATTTCTGAGACCTTGAGGGTCTCGGGGTCCCAACTGAGTATCGTTATACTCACCCATGTACGGGCTATGCCCACACCGTGTTGTGTTGGTTGTAGATGATGGATAGTGTTGACTGAGTCTGAGAGTGCCAGGTCTGGATAGTACCCAGAGGCGGACCTTACCACGAGTTGGTACATGGAGGAGACTGACGAACATGGAGTGCTGAGGCTATCTGTACCTACCCTTCAAGTAGGAATCCCAGAGGATGACCGAGTAGCTGTTTTTTCTTTCTTCATTTGTACTTGTACTTCCAGTTTTTTGTACTTTACAATTGGTCTTGTATTTCAGGCCCCTTTTACTTATTGTACTCACTTGTTTGTTATACAGTTAACTCATTCTTGTATCCTGTTGTGTGTGTTTATAGGTTATAAAGGCAATGCCTTCCTAGTTTTAGGGACTTACGCACTTGGGGCTAGTTGCCAACCCCTGACCTATAAAAGGTGGGCATGGGTTAGTCACGACATGGGCCCATGGGGATGGGTCGTGACAAATTGGTATCAGAGTAGTCAGTTCTACCACAAAACATAGGACTCTTATATTTTCTGTGAAGCAATAGTGTTAAGTGTAGAGAGTGTGGTTTTCAGTTCAGGGAGTCTGGTGTTGGTGCAGCGACTGAGGTATCCATACACTAGGACCCTGACATCTGATTTATATGATGCTCCAACCCTAGTTTCCCAGAGTCGGTGCATTATTACATAACATTGGCATGATCACAAGAAAGATCAAGTCTCGAAAGACCGATTATTTTAGTAGCCTTGGAATAAATAGATACATTCATAAATTTTACATTGCATCATAAAATGAAAAACTACAACAATATGGTCTCCATAGTCCACACTCTTATCCCCTCATACTATCCCTGCAGGTCATTCATAAAATACTTCTTCACATCCTGGGAAAAATAAAACATAGAAAGGGGTGAGCTCAAATGCCCAGTAAGGATAACAATATAGAGGAAACATTCATAAATAAGAATAAACATTTAAGACAATTTATAACTAAAACAAAAGCCTTTTAAACTTGAACTTCAACATAGTATGACAAAAATAAAATGAAATAATTCCATTTACTTATTCACATGGATATTCTACTAATCGAATAATCACATGAAATATCAATAACCACTTTCATAATGATGGAATGCATAATTCCAGACTATCATAACCACATAGCCAAGGCCTCGTGCCAAGACTACAAATAAGATTTTTTCAAGGACTTGTGCCAAGACACTAGTTTTTCTCATGAGATATACTGATGCATCAAGGAGATATAGTAGGCTCCACCCGTCACTTATTAAGTCCAATGCATTCCTCATATGAACAGGTTTAAACATAACAAAAACATTCTTATTAAAACTAGCATACGAAATGTCAATACATTCTTCATAAACTGTAAATGGTATAAAAATAACACATCCACAGTCAAACATATCACAAAATCATCAATACAATATGGAAGTTTTGTATCATAATAAATCAACTCTAAATAAACTTAAAATCCATCAAAGGATGTTGACATAGATGAAATGAAAACTCTTTTTAGATAAATATCTCTTCCTATTTTGAGATAATTTAAGAGTCACATAATTATTAAATAAAAAATTTACTTTGAAAATTTTCTTATAATATTGTAAGGGAAGATTCGAAGATTTTATAACGCTGGAAAATAGCCGCACCCGCCGTATAAGTTAAAAAAACATTCTTACCTTAATTCTGTCGAAAAGGTTAAAAAGAACCCTGTTTGGAAAATGACGGAAAGATTCCTTTATAAAACTCTTATAAAATGTCAAACAAGGGTATAAATGACTTTAACCCATATTCTTGTAAATGGTAAAAATGTTTTGAAATACATTTTTAAGAAACATGGATGTGGATGATAAATAAATCCCAGTAGATTATTACGTATAAACAACCTCAGATAATGAAGAGATTGCGAAATAAACCCTTAACTTTTACTTTTCCTTGGTTCAGGGTAGGTTAACCTCCTATATAATGGAGAAATAATTGATGTTAAATTATACAAGAATCATATACATTAATATGATATCATATATGATCTTTTAACATTGCTTTGTTAATAATATCTTAGTATTATCGTTGTTTCAGGTGTTAACTTACTCGTATATGTTTTGTTACATAAGCCATGATTGTTATGGATTGGATGTATCTTATTCATATCCAGAATTATATCAAGTCCTTAAACATTATTTTTAAATCATCAAATGATAATTATACTTGAATGGATATGATGGAGAATTAATCTCATCACATTCGTGGAGACGGTAGTCCGTACGTACGCACGAGCGACAATATCATTCTTTTGATATTAAAATAATATATAATTGGATGTTATATCATATATACAGAATCATTATCATGTTATATTTATTATTTACATGAATTACACATCATTATTATACCCATCCAAATAATAATTTATTGAATAACAATTACACCACGACGTGGAGACGGTAAGCCATACGTACGCACGTATGGTGACATGCCATTCAAAGGATGGATAGAATACTGAATATGGTTGTACCATATTTATAATAAAATCACAGTATATATAATATACTGGATTTTTTATTTTATAATGGTAATAACAAAGAAAGAAGAAGTTGAAGAAGAAAGGAACTTGAAAGAGGGTGGTGAAAACATTACCTCTTCTTCAGGTTCTTCCTTTTTATTTGATCAAAAGGCTCCTTAGGTTGGCTTTCTGATCAAAATAAGGCCACTAGGTTGAAGTGAGGGAAGTTTAGAGAGTATTTGGGAAGGGGTTGGCCGATCCAAAAGGCTTTGAATGTGTGAATTAGTGAGAAGGGTGAGTGCCCTTTTATAAGAGCGGTGAGGGGAACCTTTGGAAAAGCTAGAAATATTATTTTATAATAAATTCATATTCGGTTCCTAATGTCTCCAAAGTGTATTATTTAAAGGTTAAAGTGGGGATGAGTCAAAAAACACTCAACCAATATAAATTAGACAGGTTTTGGTCATTATATTTACCTTATCTTTTAGTTTTAACTCTTTGTTAATTAGTTTCACTTTTACAATGTCTCTTTGTATTTTTATATTTTATGGTTAAAAAACTTACTATATACATACAAGAAACCCCCCAAGTTTTCCATTAATGAAACGCCTATCATGATATAAGTCTCTTGGCTGAGCCTTAGATTTTTAGGACTTTAATATCAATTAATAATATAATATTTTCTTTAAAAAATCTTTTATGTCAATTTTGACACTATTCAATAATTGATTTTTGTAAAAAACCTAAAAGATGGATTACTTCGAAAAAGTTAATTAAATCAATCCTAACATGTCCTATGAATCTATAAAATTATTTTAATTCATAAAAAGTCTCAAATTATATTTATTTTGGTATTTATAATATCAATTATTTTAACTTTTCACTATTATGGTAATTACTTCATCATCATTGTGTCATAAATAAATTAAATTATTTAATGTCTAAAAATTATAAATAAAATATCATTATGTAGTAAATATTTTTAGATTTCTAATGAATATTTATAATAGAATTTATCTTATGTGTAACCCAATATTAAAAATGTTTTATTTTTAAAACATTGATTTTACCTCCTCTAACTATTCTTTGAATTAAATAATAATAAATGTCTTAATCTAATCCAACTAGACCTAAATGATAATGATTTATTCCTAAAGTTGTTTTTGGTCGAGATACACTTGTCCAATAGAATTAGTACATGTGTTACGGTAATATTAATATCATTTTTACCCTTAATTACCCTATTTACTTTTAACCGTGGTAAATAAAAGTAAAAAGATGCTATTCACCAAAAATTATTTTCATCTCATTGAACCACATTTTACTCCTTGATATTAACCATGTCTCTCAGATTTTTGAAATTCCACTCACAGAAGTAGTAAAATTATGTTTTATGAAAAATTCAGTTTTTTAACTACCACATAGTGGTTTCACTATTCATCAAAAAATGATGTTTTTCAGAAAAATACCAAAAATTCACCCTAGGCTAATTTCGATATTCCGAATCCAAAAATGAAGTCCATTTTTAAAAATAAAATTTATAAATTTGAAAAAGTGTGTATTACTATTCATAACGGCTAGTTTGATTGGTTGTGGTGTGTTAGAACTTGATGTTGCGTACAACACACGCTATTGCATTATTCAAAGAGAAGCGTACCATAGAATCTTGGGGTGTTACAATTTCTGACTCAGTACATGAAAACACCGATTGTGTGTGTGTTTTCAAAAGTTTTCTTTAAGTCATCTCAACCATGTCAGCTCACCAGGTATTGCTTTTGACCGTGTCACATCTGTTTCTTTCGAGATTCCTCCATGCGGACGACCAACTAGAGTCCCGAGAGTTGTACGCATAGATATCCCACCGAGGGACAAGGCCTCAGTGTAGGGCCCTTTTCTAGAAGAGGCATCAGTGGTACCACTCCCCATTGGGCCACTGATGCCACCTGCCCCAGCAGCAGACGATGCATGTCGCTTGAGCGCGTTGCATGAGTTCCAACGCCAAAGTCCACCCAGGTTCAGGGGAGAGATGAACCCATAGGCGGTTGAGGATTAGTTGGACGTTATGGTGAGAGTTTTCTGACTGGTAGGGACACCAGCAGACCTCATGGTGATACTTGCTGCCAGCCTTCAATAGGCAGTAGCGGGCAGATGGTGGAGCTTGATGCTCGAGGTTCACGACAAGATGACGCTTCTCTAGGAAGACTTCAAGAGCCTGTTTTGGGTAGAGTTTGTTCCAGAGACTCTTCTTGTTGTGCGCATTCAGGAGATAATTCATCTGCAATAGGGTAGCATGACTGTAGCTCAGTACTCAGTGAGTTTCACAGACCTCTCATGCTACTACCCTGATATGGTGGAGGACCCATTCTTCAGGGCTCGGACCTTTGAGCAGGGACTCGGGTGGGAGATCAGGGCTTCAGCGATCTCACTCAGTATCCTGACGCAAGCGGGGGTACTAGAGAGAGCCCTTATAGTGGAGAGTTTCATTTTTGAGCAGTATCCAGTAGCGAGATCCACCACTAGTCGACACGTAGCATCATCTTCTACAGTTGGCAGAAGACAGATGTCACAGAGGTCCAAGAGGACCAGACCCATGGGTGGACAACCTCATGACTCAGGGTCTGTTGTGAGGGTCAGATGAGATAGATCCGGACATTCCAGGAGCGGGCAGTGTTTCTCATCTGGCAGGCAGGGTCACATGGCTCGTGACTGCCTGACCCGCCATTCGGATAATCAACATATGGTCGAAGGACCTCCCAGGCAGAGATAAAGATTCGATAAAGGTGGTCCACAGGGTGCAGATGGACATGGAAGAGGATCTGGTCATGCTGCTAGAGGTGTGCAACGTTTCTAGGTGTTACCACCACCACCATTAGGAGTTCTACTCCAATCACATGGTGCATGCGTATGTGGTAGAGGAGTTGTTTGTGCAGTTGGTGGTGGGCGACGTTTTGAGTTGTTAGCGCCACCACTACAAGGAGGTCCACCCTGACCGTAGGGAGTAGGTGGACAGGGGAGAGCTCAGATCCAGGAATCTGAGGCATATGATCATGGTTCTTCAGAGATGATTCAAGGTACGATCAGTGTCTACTCTACCATAGCTACAGTACTTATATACATAGGTTCCAGTCACTCTTTCATTTCCACCGCACTCATTCAGAGCTCGGAGATTCCGATGGAGCCACTGGCTCAATCCTTATGGATAGAGACTCCTACGGGAGCAGATTCAACGATTACGCACTAGTGTCGGCAGTTCGAGCATACTCTAGGAGGCGAGAGCTTCGACTGAGATCTCATAGTAGCGGCGTTGAGGCTTTAAGATGTCATCTTGTGTATGGACTGGTTATCTATAGTCCATTCTCAGATTGACTATATTAGGCGAAAAGTGTTGTCTGCCCGTATGGATGAAACCAGGTTTACCTTCACCAGTGATAAGGGAGCCTTTGCAGAACATGATGGATTTGGTCGGAGGAGAGTGTAGCCAATGACTCATCAATTGGCTAGCCTTACCCTCAGAGAAGTTGATGTGGAGAGTCTGACTTATCCTATAGTGGTGGACCAGTATGAAAATTTTTTCCCTGATGATGTCCCATGTAAACCTCCTCGTAGAGAGGTGGACATTTACATTGACTTGTACCCTGGGACGACACCGATATCTACACCAACTTATCGGATGGCTCCAGCAGAGATTCGCGAGTTGTGGGTACAATGGGACGACTTACAGAAGAATGGATTCATCCGGCCCAGTGTTTCTCCTTGGGCAGCCTCGATTCTATTCTCCAAGAAGGCGGATGGGTGCTTGAGGCTTTGTGTTGACTATCGGCACCAAAAACAGGTGACCGTGAAGAACAAGTACCCACTCTCGAGGATTGATTAACTCTTATATTAGCTTAAGGGGCACGGTGGTTCTCATAGATAGACCTTAGATCATGCTATCACCAGCGCAGAGTTCAAGATGAGGATGTGCAGAAGACAGCCTTCAGATGTCGGTATGGCCATTATGTGTTCCTGGTTTTTTCATTTGGTGTAACCAAAGCTCCAACAATGTTAATGGGGCTCATGAACAAGATATTTCAGCCATACCTCAACCACTTTGTCGTAGTCTTCATCGATGACATTATGATCTACTCGACTATAGTGGTGGGTCATGCCTACCATTTTCGGGTAGTACTAGACACACTCTAAGAGCACCAGCTTTATGGTAATCTCTCGAAGTGCCAGTTATGGATTCAATAGGTTCACTTTCTAGGACATGTCATCATAGTGGCTGGAGTTTTAGTGCATCGAGTGAAGATTGAGGCGGTACTTTCTTGGGAGCCAACAAAAATTGTGATGGAGGTATGGAGTTTCCTAGGTTTGGATGGTTATTAACAGAGGTTTGTATCAGACTTCTCCAGAGTTTCCACACCACTATCAGCCTTGAAGATGAAGGGGTAACCATTTGTGTGGTCAGAGAGATTCCAGCAGCACTTTCAGGAGCTGAGGCTGAGGCTGACTAGTGCCCCCATATTGAGGCTTCCAGAGGAACGCATAGGGTACGTAGTCTACTGAAATGCATCAGGGACCAGACATAGATGTGTCCTGATGCAGGAGCGAGAAGTGATCGCTTATGGTTCTCAGCAGATGAGACAGCATGAAAAGAACAATGCTACTCATGACCTGGAGTTAGCAGCAGTGGTCTTTTCCTCAAATATGTGGCAAGAATATCTGATGGGTGAGCGTTTTACCATGTACTCTGATCACAAGAGTCTTAGGAATATCTTCTCTTATAAGAACCAGAACATGAGACAATGGCGATGGATTTAATTCCTCCAGGAATATGACTTCGAGATAGTCTATACTCCTGGGAAGGGGAATGTTGTAGCATATGCACTCAGTAAGATATTTGGTGTACAACTGCTAGGAAAAGCAACGGAGCAACTAACTGCTTTGCAGATATCCTTTGTTGATAGAGATCAATTAGCCTTACTTTAGTCTCTTACAGTCACTCCCCCATGCTTTCAGCGAATCAGGGAGGCGTAGTGTGGAGACGCTGACTACGAGACATGACGTGCTCAGATATCCATAGGGTAGGCACCCAATGGATTTTATGAAGGTGGGGAGCACTTCATCTACTTCAGAGGATGTACCATGATACCAGTATCACTTCAGGAGGAAGTGTTAAGGGAGTTCCACACATCTCCTCTTGCGGTACATCTAGGAGTGGTGAAGATTTACCAGGATCTCCGACAACAGCACAGGTGGCCGAGAATGAAGAAGGCGGTAGCATATATTGTCTCTCAATGCCTCACTTGTTAGCAAGTGAAGACGGAACATCAAGTACCATCAGGATTGGTTCATACTTTAGAGGTCCCATAGTGGAAGTGGGATGGGATATTCATGGACTTAGTGGTAAGACTTCCACGTAAATCCAGGGGACACGACTCGATTTGGGTGATCGTCGACCGACTCACCAAGTCGGCCCACTTCCTACCGATCCGAGAGAAGGGTTCAGTAGAGAGCATGGGACGCCTCTATGTGCAGGAGATTGTGCGGCTACATGGAGTACCCACGACAATTGTCTATGATCGTGATACATGTTTTACTTACCAGCTATGGAAGGGGTTGCAGGAGGCTTTCAGGGAGCAGCTTTGTTTTAGCATCGCCTTCCATCCTCAGACGGATGGTCAGACTGAGCGGACCATTCAGACCCTCGAGGACATGTTTCATGCTTGTGTCCTTGACTTCGGTCTTAGATGGGAGGATCACTTGAATTTGGTGGAGTTTTCATACAACAATATCTATCACTCCACCATTGGGATGGAACCTTTTGAGGTGTTGTACGAGCGACCACACAAATCACCTTTGTGTTGGACTTACCCTGGGGAGTCATCACTCATGGGACCAAAGATGGTACATGCTATCCTAAAGAAGGTGCAGATCATATAGGAGTAGATGAAGACTGCACAGAGCAAACAGAAGTCGTATGATAACAGGAGATGGAGACCTCTGGTGTTCGAGGATGGCGACCATGTCTTTCTATGGGTCTCACCCCGATGAGGTCTATGGATATTTGGTCAAGGAGACAAGTTATCTCCGAGGTTTATCAGACCTTTTCAGGTCCTCAGCAGAGTTGGATATGTGGCATACCGCTTATCTCTTCCATCTCAGTTGCATCGGGTGCATGAAGTCTTCCATGTATCCCAGCAGAGGAGATGTGTGCACGACCCTTCTCACATCATCGACCATGACGAGATGGACATCGATGATGGGGATACTTTTAGGGAGGTTCCAGTATAGATTGTGGATCGATAGAAGCAGGTACTTCATGGACGGTTGATACCTTTGGTGTGCATTATCTGGCAGCACGGGAACCTCCAGGAGAGCACATGGGAGTGGGAGGCTCAGATGTGTGCTCAGTACCCCCACTTGTTCCCATAGTCCGAGTTATAACTTACGGGGACGTTAAGACCAGAGGTGGGGAGAATTTAATGAATCAGAATTTCCATGTAATGTTTTTTAAATATATGTGAATTTTAAGAGTCCGCGAAAATTGATAGCGTGTGATTCTGAGGCCTGCTATGCCCGAAATCAATTTCTGATGTTTTGTTCAGGTATGTTTAGTAAACGTACAAGCGGGTTTTCTCTGAATTTTGAACCGGTGCTCAGAATTGAAATCAGAGGGCACCGTTGAACTCACAGCGCCATTATTCTCTTAAGGAGACTTTCACCTCGATAGAAGTTGGTCGAGAATGAAAGATAGTTTTGGGGTTTTTTGTGAATAAAATAAAATAAAAATAAGTTTTTGTAGATTTATTTTTATTTGTTTGTTAAAACATCCATGTGGAAGTTGGAGGTAGGGACCACCACACCTTAACCTCCCATAAGAGGTTATAGTGGTGGGGCCCACATGAACCTAACCTCCCATGAGATGTTAGGTGTGGGGACCACTCGGAACTAACCCCCCCCCCCCATTTAGTTGGGGAAAACCTCTCAACACCCTCCTTAATGAGGGAGAGCCTCTTTACACCTCCACAATATTAATTATCCCAACACAAATTCCATTGATGTGCCGACCAAGTGATTAATTATCCTTTTTGAATTTTATGCCAATGACATAATAGATTTTATAATCTATTTTTCTTGGCTACCTATTCTTTTGTTGTCAAAAGAGGAAGGAGATTTTGAGAGAAAATATTTCTCCAACGAAGAATAAAGAACGTGTTCTTCCAACGAAGAACACAGGCAAGGAGTGTCTTCGACTTCTACCTCGGAAGAAACTTCTAGAAATAACTGACATGGGACGTCTTCAATGATCGACCTTCCCTCCTCATCGTCATTAAAAATCTAACGCCCAAGTTTGGGATTGGAAGTGTGTGGCAGACGAGACGAACTACGACAAATTCGTCTTCTTCCCCACGACTCCATCGATGGACAATGAATAAGGTAGGGGTTTAATTTTATTTAAGTATGATTTATTCCCATGTTATTACTTTCATTCAAAACAAAGAACAAGGATGTTTTAGTTTTGTGGGATGGTTTTTGTGCTTTGTTCTTGATGAACCGATTTCTACCACCCTAAACGCGGAGGGTGCGAGACAAACTAACATGGCCCAACCCCCCACCGATCTTCCTTGTGGTGTTCTTTGAAACGACGATGAAGGAGTTGAAGACAACGATCGCACCACCCGCAGCCTCAACAACCTGCGCCACCCCTGTGGCGTTCTGACCGCCGACCAGACCGGCCCCCATGCCCCGGCCACACCGCACCCCGGCCACACCGCACCCCGGCTGTGTCACCCTCGTCGGGTGCGCCACCCCCTTCCTAACCAGTTCCGCACCACCGGGCTGCGCCACTTACGCAGTGCCCTCCGGGCCGAACCACCCTCGCGGCCTGCTGGGCTGGGCGTAGTGGGTCGGGCCGAAACCAACGGGCTGGCCCACCCAATGGGCCGGGACAGACCCAATGAGTCGGTCTAGGTCGACCTGAACCGGGTGGACCTAGACTAGGTCAGTTCAACTGGGTCAGACCGGACCCGAGCCCACTACAGCCCTTTACCTTCTTTTGGCCATATCTTTGGCATGGGAAGTTCGTTTGATGAATGGTCAGTGGTGCTGGTAATCATGGATCATGAAGATACCTTTGAATATATTCCGTTGAGTTTTGGATTGATATGGGAAATGGTCATGTTGGATTGAGTATGAATCCAACTAGGCCCCCGGGACTAAAAGACTAATAACTCACAGACTTGGTGTCCGATTGACGTGTCGTCATTTGCGTTGAGACCCATATGATTTGGCAGAACTTTGGGATACTTCTTCATGGGACTTCGTGGAAGTTAGAGAATTGACCACTAGCTTGTGGATCATATCTTACGGAGACAAGAGAGCATTTTTTGGGAACCTAGTAGCTGGCTATGACTTGACGACTACTGACCGATTGACTCAGAGTGACTCGACAATCCCAGTAGGGAGCACCTAGTTGTGGCGGTAGACCCCCAGTAGAGGAGCACTTTGTTGTGGCGACAGACCCGCGGTACTCAATAGGAGTACCTCTGAAGGCTATTTGGGGGAGCACCTGGTTGTGGTGGCAGACCCATGGTGGGGATCTCCTTTGTGTGACACGAAAGACCCATGATACTCGACATGAGAAGTACATCAGCAGTCCATGGTTTGTGGGAAGCGTGCTTGGTGTCGCGGCATGCCCACGGTACTCGATTGAGCAGGAGTTCTCTAGCAGTCGACGTTTTGATAATGTGACTAGGGATGTTACTTGATACTACCCCTAAAATAAAATCCTGGTTGAGATGAGTCAGTTCTTTTGTGTTTTCCTCATGATTGAGACGAATTACTTAAAAGATGAGGTATATGTATGAGAATATACCTAAGTAGGGTTATATGTTGATTCCTCACTTTGTGGTTTATCCTTGTTGTATTTTTGAGATCTTGAGGGTCTCGGGGTCCCTACTGAGAATCATTATACTCACCCCTACACGGGCTATGCCAGCACCTTGTTGTGTTGGATGCAAAAGATAGAAAGCGCTGACTGAGGCTGAGAGTGCTAGGTCTGGACGGTACCTGGATGTGGACCTTATGACGAGTTGGTACACAGAGGAGGCTGATGGACATGGAGTGCTGAGGAGGTTATCTCTACCTTTGCTTCAGGTCGGAATCCCGAAGGACGACCCAACAACTTTTTTTCCTTTCTTCAGTTGTACATGTACTTCCAGTTCTTTGTACTTTATAGTTGGGCTTGTATTTCCAGCCCCTTTTACATATTGTACTCACTTGTTGGTTATACAGTTTAATCATTCTCGTATCTTGCTGTGTTTTTTACAGGTTATAAAGGCGATGCCTTCCCAGTTTTAGGGAATTACGCCTTTGGTGCTAGTGGCTAGCCTCTGGCCTATGGAAGGCGGACTTGGGGTAGTCACGACACGGGCCCCGGGGGATGGGTCGTGATAATAAAGGTGATCCAATACCCATGGTTTTCATGAACCATGGGTATAGCCTTCAGTATATAAGCTTATACCCATAGTTCTTGGAAATCTGTGGCTGTAGGCTTTAATCTTGAAGGCTATACCCACCGTTTATGAAAACCAAGGGTATAGGTGATATCTATACCCACAATTTTATTGAACTGTAGGTATAGGGTGCCTTAAGTTTACGGTTTGTAAATATATATATATATATTTGAACATATAAATGAAATCGGTGTAGTGGTAAGTGACTTAAGCTGTAGAGTAGTCGTCACGGTTCGAAACATGCGTGTTTCATTTTATTTATAACACGGTTTATAAATATATATGTGTGTGTGTTTGTGTGTGTGTGTGTGTTTGTGTCTAAGACAATATATACATATATACAAGTAATAGAAGATGGTTTAGTGGTAGGGTACTTTAGTGGTGTAGCAGAAGTGTGGGTTCGAAACATGGGTGTAACATTTTACATATACCACGGTTTATAAATATATATATAATTTAATATACATATCTTAACTCTTTAGAGAATGGTGTAATTGTATGTGACCTTAGAAGCACCGCAGAGGTGTGGGTTCAAAACCCACACATTTCGTTTTATTCATAACTTGGTTTATAAATATAAATAAATATATATATATATATATATATATAAGATAGTATATAGATATATTAATAATATAGAGAATAGTGTAGTGGTATGGGACTTAAGCAGTGAAACAGAGGTGAGAGTTCAAAATTGGCCTGTTTCCTTTTATGAATACCATGGTTTACAAATATATATCTGTAAGATAATTTATATATATGTTAACAATGTAGGGAATTGTGTAGTGGTATGGGACTTACGCAGCACAGCGGTGGTGCAGGTTCAAAACCTGTGTGTTTCATTTGATTCATACCATAGTGTGGGTATAATATTTTCAATCCATTTGTATAGCTCATGGCTATACTGAAACCTTAGTATCCAATGGTTTCTTGAAACTATGGGTGTAGCCTATAACCCTGATTTTGTGGGTTATACCCACGATTTTAAACTGTGGGTATAGAATAAATTTCTTTTAGTACTTGTATAAAACCATACGTGAAATAATATAGTTTTCTCATAATAAAATGAGTTATTTTAGAAAAAATGGTGGCCAAAAAAAATTATAGAGTGTACTTCAACATAGGTAAGAATTCAAGAAATTCCCTTGAATCGGGCTTGTATTTCGAGTAGAAATTCTGAAATATCCTTTTAAAACATGTAACTCATCATAAAAGAAACAATGATTCTGGTTGCTACTGTAATTTCATGAAATTCCATGTATTTGTTTAAATATAATTGGATTTTTTCGAGACCAAGTGCTGAGACGACGTGCAATCCCGAGGCCTAGAGTGCTCGGAATGATCTGTTGAAAAATTTTAAACTTTAAATAACGTGTGTGAGTGGTTTTATTGAAAAAGAGGAATAACTCCTAAACGGGTGCCTATATCAGAAATATGAGGCCCCTGTTGCATTTAGGAAGTTGGTTTTACCCAAGGCATGACATAACTTTAGTCGGCGTGGGACTTTAGTGATAAAACCTGAAAATGGCATAACCCTAAATAAAATAATTAAATAAAAATATTATTGTTTTCAAATTCTCATAACTCATGAAAAGTGACTCTGACTGAAAATATGAGACCATTATTGAGATTATGATGGTATTCTTTCATTAGGCAGAGCCTAACGTTGATCAGCGTAGGCCAATAGTACAAGTTAGTATTTTTCCAAAAATAAATAAATAATAATTATTTTATTTCCAAATCCTTATAACTCTTAAACGGTAACTCATATTGGAAATTATAGAGTACCATTGAGCCCGTGAGGATGTTTTTTCATTAGGCAAAGATTAACCTTGACTAGGGTGGGTCGAGGGTGAAATATTTTTTTTTTTGAAATTGTTTTAAGCGAATAAAAAATGGCGTGTGTGCACAGTTTTGGAATCATCTAAAAGGACGCCCAGATTGGAAATTTGAGGGCATCGTTGTTTCCAAAACTATGACATTACCTAATAATGGACCTAACTAGGACCAGCGAGGGTTGACCATAAAAGTTAGTTTTTAGACTTTTTGGGAGAAAAATAAAAATAAATTAAAAAGTTATTTTTTTTAATTATTTCATCGTTGAGCGGTGACACATCAACACTACAGCGCAGCGACGAGGCGACGACGAGTCACATTAAATAAATCACTTTAATGGATCGTCAATGTGTAGCATAACAACCCATTAAATTAAGTGTAACTGATACATTGTTTCAAAATTGAAATAGCGCAACGACGCGATGGCGCAACATAAAAGAAACATTGCGACATATTTCTCTTTTAATGAATTAATGGAGTAGGAGAAATGGGATCAAGACGTGGAACCCCTCTGATGAATCTAAAGGAAATTAATCCTCTCTAATGAAGAATGAATTCACCTTCCACACTTCGAAGGATCTCTCTCCAATGAAAAAACATAGATATATTGGAAAGCGGCGACGACGCCATGAAGGAAGGATATGGGACAGGAGATCGATGAATGCCAACGACTTCGAACGGATCGACACCAATGATGAACCTTCTCTAGGTAGGGGGTTCATTTTAAGTGAATTACTTTTTTCCCTATCTTTATTTTAATTTAAGAACATAGGTTAACTCACAAAAAAGTTAACCCACAGATCGGTCATTCATGCGGGGTGGTTAGTGATGCAGGATAAAGGGGGTATCTTGTCTTATTAATTAGTCCACTTATTTTTTCTTTGTGACCCACTAACAAAAATGCTTCTAGGTTAACATGAATAAAGACTCAGAACATTTTTTTGGTGTTCATTATGACCTCTCTCTCCCTCCCCCTATTTATTGCAGTGCAACGACGACGATAGACTGGCTGAGGAAGCGCCAGACGAAACGACCGCATCCAGGTAGGTCGTGGCATCGGTGGAATGTGGCTGCGATGACCAACCGCAGTGGCATAACTAGGCCGCGGCACCCAGGAAACAGTGGCCCGAAGGTCCACTGGTACCCAAGGCCGCTGGCACCCAGGTTGGCGGCTAGTGGTAGCAAGGTCGCGACACGTGGGCTGCAGCATCCAAGTCACTGGGGAGGAGGAACCCACAACACCCAGGTTGCAGGCGGAGGCGACATGCCATGGTAGATAGGGGGAGAGGACAGGTGGGGGTGTCGTGGGTTGTTTCTGGCCACGTGGACTATCTGGGTCGAACGTGGGTCATCTTTGTTAGTCTGGAAGGCGAACCCCCGCAGCAACCTGCCACGAGGAGCGAGTCAATGCGGATTATTCCACGTGGATTGGGAGAAGGGTGGCGCAGTCACTGATGACGTCCACCCAACTGGAAGAAGTCAGTCACTCAAGTAGCTAGGATGGGGCATAATCTAGGCCATGGGGTGGCTTGGGCTATAAGGAAACTTGTCTGTTATATGGACCAGGTCGAGCGAGCCAAATAACATCGGGCCACCGAGTGGCTCGGGCTTGTAAAAAACCGGCCTACCAGTGGCAGGCTGGGCCAGATGGGATCAGGATGTCGGGCTACCAGGCATGCTAGAATTCATGTCGAACCAGGTCAGGTCAGTCGAATCAGGCCGGGTCATGTGGTATGCACAGTCTAGGTTGGTCAGGTCAGTTGGACGGGGTCAGACTGGGTTTAGACACAACCGGCCCGTGTTTACTCAAATTCCAATTTCTTTCTGACATGGAGTCCAATTTACGTGCCATTTGAGGGGTTAGAACCCGTTTTATGAGGAGGTTATTTTGGAATACTCTAAGTGAGTTTTTGTGGTTGTCAAAATATGACTGATGGCTTGAGGAGTAGACTCTCCCGGAATCAAGTGTGTTACGTGTGGGAATCCTACGACTGTCTAAGACTTGAAAACAAGAGACCATGTGTGGATCATTTCTTAGAGACCATGTGTGGATTAGATCCTAGAGAAACTTTTTGTATTATCTCTTAGAGACCATATGTGGATTAGCTCCTCACAAGCCTGTGTGGATCAGCTCCTAGAAACCCTGTGTGGATTATCTGCTAGAGAATCTCTATGGATTATCACCTAGTGTCCCTATGTGGATTAGCTCCATGAAACCCTATGTTGATCAGCTAAAAGTGGTTCTATGTGACCTAGTAGACCTACGGTACTCATTTATTATGATTACCTCAATAGTTCAAGGTGTTCATTATTATGACAGATAGTCTTGCTTTCCATATTTTAGATTATACCTATGTGAGTTATCTTTCTTTGTGACCATGCTTTGTGGTTTATTTTCTTGATTTATTTGTGATATTTCCTTTGTGGTTTGGGGTCCCAAATTTTTATTGTGTTACTCACCCCTGCACGGGCTTCGCCCGCATGTGTCGTGTTCTGTGTAGGTTATGGATGCTTCAATAGATACCTTAGTGGTCTGGGACCTGGTAGTGCTCAGTGAGATGGGACATACGGGCATACTTTTATGGCTACATGAAGCTACCCTTCCCCTACCCTTCAGGCGGGGTCTAGAGTGGACGTACCATCACAATTTTACTTTCCTTTGTAGTTTTGGTATTGTATTCTAGCCCCTTCGTACTTTCAGTTTTCACTGTACTTTATGTAGTTCTCTCTATGATAGTTGTGGTTTAATTTTTGTTTACATTATGTGGTTTGATCTATGTGTGTTTGTATAGGTTTAAATGCAAATTATTTCCCTTTTGGGATATGCCAATTTGGTGCTAGTTGCTAGCCCATGACCTATGGACCGCGGGCTAGGGGTAGTCATGGTGTGGGCCCTGGGGAATGGTTCGTGATAGGTATACATATATAAAACATTAACACATAATTTATGATGAGTACATAAGAATATATAATCATTTAATTGGTATTAATATAGACAAAGTGTAACCCAAAAGAAAATGGAGGTTCGGGTAGAAAACCCTTAACATATGTCTGAATATGTTCCGATATTGAACATAAGATCCTATAATATGAAATTTAACATATTGATAACTTAATTAAGAACTTATTATACATTTATTTTATTTATTATAATTTTATTAATTTCATTTATGGTTGTTTTATGGGTTGATAGATTCAATATCATCAGTTGTGAGTGCTCGTTTCTTTTGTTTTCATGATCGGTTCGACTGTATGGAAGTTAATTTAAAATGAGAATTTAAATAAATATTTGATGTTATATGTTATTAATTTTCATACAGAGGGTTAAGTGATCATATAAGTCATCTCATTACTTTGGTACATGATGAATCATTAGATAAAATTTTAATAGAAAACCCTTGAATTGATTGGGTTGTTTTTCGATCACCACGAACTCATTTTGTTTTATAAATTGATAAATTTTGTAAAAAATGATTAAAAAACATTAAATATGATATATTACATATATTAGGATTTGTTTCAACCATAAAAATGGTTTCATGACCATAATTGAATATGTTAATAGAAATTGAAAACCTGTCATCCTTGAATGTGATAAATTAATACATCACAAGGAGTTTTTTCATTTTTATTATAAGAGGAGGGGGAATGATATATGATGATGAAATATTCCATTAGAATAACAAAATTGAATTAAATTTAAGGTACATAAATTATCATAGAAATTGGATGAGGGGGTTAGGAGAGAGAAAAAAAATGGAACTTGTAAAAGAAATTGAAAGAAAAAGGAAGAGAGATTTACATCTTGAATACTCATCCTTGAGAACCTCCTTAAGGCCTTTGGTTTTGGCCTTTTGGAGAGATTGGTAGGTCTTGGACATGGGTAAGTGGCTTGGGAAGAGTATTTGGTATTACAAAGACATGTCTCAAAGCATGAATGGTGTGAGAGGAAGAGGGAGTGATGGGTGGATTTTATAGTGGGGGAGAGTAGTTATTTCCCATTATTTTAATAATTATTTTATTATTTTGGATCAAGACAATCAATATCCTTGATTCTTGTGACTGAAACAGTAATAAGGGCATGTGATTTCGCATTATGTGTGCTTACATCATCCTTACATCACTTATGACTGACTAAATCATGTATTTAGCATTTATCGTAAATTCTTGTATTTTACTATTCACAAGAAATTCAAGTATTTTCGAAAAATCCCAAAAAATAACCATAACCATTTTTTGAGTTGTAGAATTAAAAAATGGACTCCATTTTATCAAAAAAAATCTAAATATGTGAAATTTAATTTTTAAATAAAATCATTATTTACTTGAAAATAAATATTTCAAATTTAAAATTGATTTTATACTACATTAAAAAATTAACTGAGGTCTCATAAAATTATCCTCAAATAATAGGATAATAAAATATTTATTTAGGAATACATTTCATGAAATCTAATTTTATTAATTATATTTTTGTAAAATCATAATTAAATATTTATTACGCACAAAAATACCAACACTTAATTTTTAATTTATGAAATATTCTATTTCATTTATAAGGTGCCTAGATTTTATTTATACATTCATGGGTGTGGTTACTATTCCTAAGGGTTATATTAATATTCATGATGATATAATATTATTCATAACGGTACATTACTATTCACGAAAAATGTAAGTTGATCCGATCATACTCTAAATATCATACTGAATTCTACTGTGTATGTCAATTTTTTGAAATTCAAAACACAGTGGTGAAAAAATTATGATTACTGGCTAGAATGTAACAAAGTGGTGTTTTGTAGAGACTCAGTGTTTTATGCATTGAATATTAAATTTATTTTCAAATACTTGGGGTGTTACATAAAAAAAAATTGTTTCATAAAAAACTCATCAAATAGATCTCTCCATACACATAGTTTCATGGAATAGAAAATTTGGAATAAAACCTGGGAACCTCAAAAAGGACTTCTGATAAAGTTTAAAGATTTTTTTATAAATAATTATGGAAGTCTCTCCTTATGTGTGTATTAGATGACATAGAGATTTAGAAGCATTTAATTTCATCTCAATTGTATAACATCAAGATAAACTATATAAATTTTCTTGTATTATAATATTTTTATGATATAATCCTGGACATATAGATAATTGTTAAATAATCTGATAGATCCATAACATTACTAGAGTGTAAAGAAGATGGACTTTGTAGGAATTTAAAATTAATGGAATCATGTTTCTTATATCTAATATTTTTTGAAATATATAAGAAACTTATAGTGGTATAGAATAATAAATTGGGTGTTATCCACTTTTTTTGTGAATTTATCATGAAGAATAATTAGGAAATAACCCACATAAAAAATTATAATCACACAATCCATGAAGTAAAATAAATGTTGTCTAAATAACTATAATAACTTCTATGAAATCATACCCCCTAGTTATGGGGTAATTTTTACACCCACTATAATATAGGGATTAAAAAATATAATAGATAGGTAACCTGGACAATGATACAACTACATCAAGTATATCTTTAATAATAGGGATTAGGTTTTCCCCAAAATAATCTAAAAAATCTTCTCTCATAAATGATCATGAGTCAACCTCTCAATCGAGATCAAAATCAATGGTTTTCAAAGGAACTTCACTCAATATTTTTATCTATGAGAATCATCCCATTTTAGTATAATAGAATCGCTATAAAGAGAAATCATATCTCATAGGGGGTAAAATCGTAATTCATCCCCCTATGTTGAAGAAACAAATCACGAGTATAAATGAGATTTGAAGGTTATTATAAATATAGTAAGACCTCGCACATCTCAAATATAAATAATATTGTGGCTTCTATAATGGGGTTTTTATAAATGGATATTTCTTTTAAATATCCCCCCAATAATAGAGATCATGATGCAAAGAATAATGAAAAAATGAAGAATAATTCAGAGAGACAAAATTTTCATAGAAGTACATGATGATAGTGTATGTACCTGAAAATAAATAAATTCATCTGATTTGGAATCTCTATATCATATTTAACTATTGATCATATAGTGATATAGTACCCAATAAAAAGTATTGATGTGGCTAAAATGACTACACACATGCCATTAGAAAATATCGATGTCCTTTCTATAGAAGAACTAATGCTCAATTGAATATTAGAATTAAGTAACATGAATTGATATATTATGAGTTAGTCAAGGTAAATATTCTAGGTAAATATTATTTTGATATTGAATTATACATAATACCTTTGGTTGATCATCCTCAATGAGAGGATATTGTTTTTCATATAATAGAAGAATATATCCTACATAATAATTTGAAATCACATTAACATGTATGATTGATTACAATAGTAGTTGCCTATTAAAATAATATATCATTAAGAATATATCAGTCACAATATTAGAAAATTCATCTGGAAAAATCTCTAAAGCATACATCACCATCAATGTAAGAAAATTGGAATATACTACCACTCAATGTGTGCTGGTAAGACTCAAGAAATTTTCATATCCTATGTAGGTTAACATGAAACCTCCTCCAACCAATTTTTCAAATAACATAAAATATTCAATTAATAAAGGAATTTATATTGAAAAATATCTTAGTCACTATTTTTTATGATGTATTTTAACACTGATAATACTTGGACAATTGGTTGGGGATACACTCAAATTCTTTATGAAAATTTTAGTGGGCCTTACTTCTGTTCGATATAATAATTATGTCATTGTGTCTATTATGAGTTTGGAAGAGCCTATTTGGTAGTTAAAATATAATTTATGTTCTATTATAAGTAAAAATATTATTCTATAACTCTGTAATTGTATACACTATGAAAATGAGAGATTCATTTCTCTCATTCATAGGGTAAAGGGTCTGATTCACTCGTTAAAAAAAATGTTTCCATAGGAATGAAATTTGAAATTATTCATGGAGAATAATCACGATGAGTTAGAAATAATGTTAATTACATGAACATACCATAGTGCATTTTGATAGTTTTTGACCACATTTTAATATTTTTTATAACTCCATATGGTGGGAAAAAATAAAATTTTGGAATACTCCACCCCCATGGGCTAAAATATATAGTAAAAGAGAAGTATCATCTCTCACTTTTGATATATCAAGAATAATAACATTATACCCTATGATAGTTATGATTAATAGATTTTTATACACTTTGGATATAGAAAAAAATATCATTTCCAAATGTAAACACACTAGTGGTGATTAAGGAGTGGAATTTATAGAATTTAACTTTGAAAAAAATGGCCAATTCTCTCTAAAATGCTCTTAAATAGTTTTGTAAAAACCCAACTATTTATAAATGAAATTCCATTTTCAAATTAATAAATACCTCCATAAGTAATGATGTTATAGAAAACATATGCACTAATTTTGTTATTTTGGACTATTATAAGTTATATCATGTCAAATGTATAAGATAGTTAAGTATTATAACCATTTATAATATAGTTGTTTTATAGTTACTATTAAGATTAATATTTTATGATTTCTTATAATGTCAAATGGATGCATAAAGAATAAGTTATGGCCTTGAGCATTATGATTGTACCCTATGAATCACATTAATCCACTATTTAATAAGGGATGGAATCACTGGTATTTTCCGTTAACCAGTCCCCATCAATGATTTAACAAATAAATAATGAGTAAAGTCATTTACAGGATATGTTCAACCTTATTGAGATCATAACCCAGAACTTGTTAGCCAAACCACCCCATGAAAGTGTCACCATCACACACCTTACCCTTAGGGAATAAGATGGTGTGACACGGGTTATGTATCTAAACCCTAATAGTATGAATTGTTATATTTTTATTTTTAATAAAATAATGATTATATTAATAGTTATTATCATTATGTTATACTAATTAAGTAATAAGTTTGATAAAAATTATATTTTCATATTATGAAACAATAATTGTATTGTTGGTAAATATATAGTTTCAATCAAGGCACTATTTTTTATAAATTCAATACCTTTTGAAATAGACATTTTATTAACAAAATATTATTATTAAATTATATTATTTAAGAATAAATATAATATTATCATTGTATGAAGACACATGATTTTTTTTACAAGGGTCGGAAAATGCTATAATCGTAAGAACCCGTATTTTTTAATACATGGTATTTTTTTATTTAAAATTTAAAATTTTGATTTTTATAGAATTTCATTAATAAAATATATTATCTTTTAAATCAAACATCGAATTTTAATACTGGTTAATTTTTCATAATTTTTAACCTAATAATATTTTTAGGTGAAAATATAATATGGTTTAAATATTCAACATGTATCATGACATCATAAATGCTAGAAAATGATGTAATAAATAATATAAACGGTACCTTTGACCAATTTTCTTCTTATTTAAAATATTTTTTTTAATTTGATTAATTTTATAAACCATTAGTGAATCCTCCAAACTAATATTATATTTTATGGTTTTCAAATATGTTCTTTATGGGCATGACTCACTTCCACCTGACTAATGGTATTCATCTAAGGATTTTGTTTCTTATAATTATAAAATACATAAAACCACTTCTCTTTGGAAGAAAACATGATGAAAACATTAGGAAGTTTTGTGTTTTTGATTATTTTATCATATATAGTCCAAAACCTATATTTAGAAATTAATAATAAATCCCCCTCTCTTTTTTATATAAAACCCAGCCAACCACCCACCCCCCATTTACTCTTCATTAAAAACTATTTTATCATGAATTTGTTATAAAATTTACTATATATATCCCTCCAAATTTGTTCCCATTATCTTAAGAATCTCCTCCCAAACTTGAATAAGTTCCCTCCCAAGATAAGGGATTGTCCACTTCTCCTCTTTATTCAGGAACCTTATTTATATTATGCATTTTGATTAAAATTTTATATTGATGGAATATGTCTCTAAATATACGATTCAAAAAAACTTATGTAAAATAGATGATATGACCCTTTAACTATCATTAAACTCTTCATTGAATCTTTATGATCCCCTATTATGTTGCTGAAATAATCATGTGATTTCTATGCCCAACATTGGGGTTATGAATACCTATCCCCATTTAAACTCAATGGTATTCAACTTGATTTTATTATCCTTCATTTATTTGGGACTTTTATTTATGTAACCCGCAATCCTTAATCCTTGGATTAAAAGTTATTAACTGAATCTTTATGTTGTATGATCTATATGGAACACTTATCCATGTACATAATATGAATGTGATGAGCGGGCCCAAAATAATATATCCCTCAAATGAATTAGGTAACGTTTTTATCTCATGATAGTCCATGTATGGTATATTTTAAGATATCCTGAGAACACTATAGTTTGATTTATTGGTGGTTATCCTTGAAATATGCTTATGATATCATGTTTTATATTTTTTCCTCACTAACATGTTGCCTTTATGTTATCATCATATATCATGCTTTTCTGTTCAAATTTATGATTATCACATATATTATGTTACATTTATATTACTATTAAATCAATTGTATTAATTTTATCATTTTTTTCTTTTATTTTTCTCTTATTGGGTATTATATATAACTCATTTCTTATATATGTCTTCAGTTTGTCCCGTACAATTTTAGATGATCATGGGAATTTTAGATAATCTTAAAGAGTTTTACTTTATATATTTTTATTTATGTTGAAATTTTTTATACAGTGTACCTAGTTACCAAAATATACAAAGACTCATGATCTTATGGGTTTTATTAATTGAATATTTCTATAATAAATCTTAAAATAAGTATTATTAATGACATGTGTTGGCATCGTAAGAACTAGAAAAAAGTATGGTAATTTGTAGGTATTAGGAAAAAATACTAGTGAAGGCCTTAAGGATAATTCTATATATAGGAAAATATTCTTAAACATTGGTAATTTTTTTATTATGTGGTTTCTAAGAAAAAACATCCTTTTCTGTATTCTTTAAGTGAATTTGCGTCTTTAACGGTTTTATATATGGGTAATAACTTCAAAAATTGTGAATTAGGCTTATATTGATAAAAACCTAGAGCATGATAAAGAGGCCATGCTGTAAACCTGTTATTACAATCCTGAAAGAAATGATTTGGAAAATTCATAATCCACTTACAAACCGTTATAATGGAAACATAAATGACTATAATATTTCATGTTAGAAAATAAATCATTTATAATATAGATTGAAACATTGAAATAAATTGATTACATAATATTTTTCGTTTATGAGTTATCGATATCATGTTCATGGTTACAAATTTATGTTTTTAATAGTTTCGAAATTCATATCCTTAATTTTCCTTTCATTTAAGTCAATGTTTCAAAATTGGAGTAATCGAGTCAAAAACCAATGTTATTAAAAATGTAATAAATTGCCAAATGAGATTCCTAACCTAATAGTATCAGCAATCGATTCAATAAAATAATTTTTCATCTAAATAAATATTTGATCAAAATCATGAATCAGTAGGAAAACACACAACCCCCTTATAAATAACATGTTGCAATTGAAACCTTCATTCAATAATGGCCTCATAAATTCATTGGATTTTACAATCCCTTGATGATATAACATTGTATCAACTCTATTAAAACAAACTTATGAATCCTTTTATACTTTGATAAATATAATGGATTGTTTTTTTATCATATATACATAGAAGCTTGTTAGTGGTGGAATTTGATTAAAAATATGAATCTTGAGGAAGAGATCATATAAATTTTGTGGAAATAATTCCAAAAAATCTAATTTGATAATAAAAAAAATCTTTCTCTCTTTAACTGGAAATAGAGAGGAATTTATTTATCCTTAAGAAAAAGGGAAATTAATCAATCATGGAAAAAAAGTATATCTTCATAATACATTCATGAAATTCTTATGGATTTATATTTTCCACAAAAATTAATGATTCCATATTCTTTTTTGGGATAAAGTTGAGTCTATGAAATGATTTGGTGATCCAATATATTGATCTCTATAAGAAAATTATCTAATGTGACTATAAATTAAAATAGATATTTTATAACCACAAGGATATTGTAGGTATAGAGTAGGAATTAGAGAAATTATTTTAATTCTAGTAGTGAGATAGAGAAATATCTTGGGGGAAATAAATTCAAACATCCCACTTTGAAAAAGTGTGGGAAAAAATTATCTTAAAATTTCAAGAATGTGGTATTGAAATGATTTATTTGAATCATGGAAGGGTGCCCAGCTAGGGACTGTCAATGGGAGAACCCCACCAATGTGATAGAAGATATAAATTATTTAGTAAACCCTCATCTTATTTCCCAATGTTTCAATTATAGGGAACAAGAAATTTTTTTGAATAAATGCATTAAGAAAAGGGTTATTGGTAATAATCGACATCAATAACCTCCTAGTCTTAAAGAGTAAGGGAAATCTTATGCCACCACTAATGATGAGTTGGATCCTGACAATAATGTTGTGATTGGTGTTCTAGTTATTCATTTTAAGGATAGAAAATGTACTATTTAATTCTAGTATTATGAATTATTTCATATAACTCTTGTTTAGTATAACTATTCAATCACCACCACAAAACATAGAAGAAGAGCTTTTGGTGAAAACAATAAATGGGGAATTTATTGCATCCCAAGTATATTTCTCATCCCATGTTGATATATGTGATTTTAACTTCCCATATAACCTTGTGATACTCCCTTTAGAATAAAATTATATTATTCTATGTATGAACTATATTTTCTTATATAAGGAAGTAAAATTTTTACAAGATAAAGATATATTTATTAATATTGCAAATAAATCTATGATTATATATAGTTGTAAGTTGGAGGATGAATATCCTTTGGTATCATCATTTGAATCATGGAAATTATTTCCTTAATAGAAATAGTTTCTAGATCAAATGATTGATATTAAGGAAATGATAATCCTTCCTGACATTCCTATTATAAGGTAATTCACTTATGTGTTTCCCAAAGAATTGATTACTCTCTCAAAAATCCATGTGGTTGAAAACTCAATAGACCTTATAAGTAGTTATTTTCAAATATCCAATATTCTATATATAATTTATATTTTTGAACATTTGATTCTAAATAATTAAGTTCAATATAATCAAGATAAATGTTTTATGTTCCAATTTTCTTCACTTTGGGGTGCACCAGTCCTCTTAATTAAGAAGAATCATGGGTCATTGCGCCTTTCCACCCGTAATCATGAGCTCAAATAGATCACAATAAAAAAAATATCCCCTACCAAATATTTATGAGTAGTTTGATGAGATATGTAGATCCTAGTAGTTATATATGGTGTATCTTTGGTCAGAATATTATCAATTTATGGTGAAGATATAGGAAATCATCAATGTATCTATTCATACAAGGTATGGTCACTGTCTATTTATAGTGATTCCATTTAGACTCACTAATGACCGGGAAATATCCATGGACATAATGAATAGAGTCTCTAGTTATTACCTTAAAAATATTTTTGTAGACTTCATAGATGGAATTATTATCTTATACAATTGAAAGGAGGAACATGTGAAGAATTTTAATTAAATGCTGAAAAAATTTCAAAAGGTACATATATTTCTGGTGTACAATAAATGTGATTTTTGGATAGATAATGTTAAATTCCTAGGAGGAATATTATCACTAAAACATGGATATCTATGGGTCCCTAAAAATAGATTCAATTAAAGGATTTCACAAAAAACATATGTGATGTAAATCCGTAGTTTCATTGGATTAGAATTTCCCTATAAATTATTTTTCATGAACCTATAATGATTTATAATCCCACTAACTAAGATAAATTAGAAGGAATATAGGTTTTTCTATGATGATGAATGTGAGGAGATTTTTAAAGAGTTTAAGAACATGTATATCACTACACATATTCTAACATTTCCCACTAATGGGGGAGGATTTGTAACTTAAAATGGTGGATCAAAAAATTATTGGGTTGTGTGTTCACAAAAGATGAGAAAGTGGTAGCCTTTTCCCATGCACATTAAAAATCCATGATCAAAACTACCCAAAACATGATCAGGAGTATGGTATAGTGATAATAATTTTCAATATTTAATGACATTACTTCCATGGGTATATGTGTGACATATATACGGACAACAAAATCCCCAAGTATATGCTCACAAAAAAAGTGATCAATATTTAACAATGAAGGTGGTTTAATCTGATCAAGGATTATGATTGTTCAATCTATTACCATCCTGGGATGGTGAACAAATTGGTGAATTTTCTGAGTATAAAGGATCATGCAACACTATCCATGTTGAGTATTTCAAGGGAGATAATATAATTGTACATGAAAATTATGTACATGAAAATAAATATTGGAACTTCATCTAAGATTTATCAAATAACTTCTCAATCACCTATTCATTAGTGTATTGAAAACCATATATGTGTCCCATAAAAACTATAACTAAAAGAGGAATTCTAGATAATATTCATATCTTATCCTTACCTATTCACCTAGGAATCACTAATATATATAGATATCTAAAAAAACTTTTGGTGTGATAACCTGAAGATGGAGATTTTATAATTTTTATCTTAATAGATGGTATTCCAACAAGGCAAGGATGAATAACATAAGTACATTTTTATGATGCAACCATCGACCACACCTTTATAGAAATGGAAAAATATTTCCATGGATTTCATCGTAGGACTCCCTAGAACATATAAAGTCAATAATCCCATCTGGGTGGTAGTATATCTCCTTGAAATGTTGGTACATTTCATTGATACCAAGGAATTTTTATCTCTCAATCAAATACTTATGATATATATGAGGTAAGTGGTAAGACTACATGGATTACCACTATCCATTTTATTTGATTGAGATCTGAGGATTACCTCATGGTTCTAGAGAATACCTTAGAAAGAATTGGATATTGAGATAAGTTTAAGTAATACTTAAAACCCATTTTTGGATGTTCAGTCTATGAGAACCATTAAAACTCTACAGGATATATTGAGATCATGTTCAATGTATTTCCAAGGATGTATGGATCATCACCTTCCCCTAGTGGAGTTCTCATATAACAAAAACTTCAATTATATCATTCAAATGGATCCTTATGAGGATCTATATGGGAATAAGTTTTGAAATCTAACATAATGGGATGGAATTTGAGATAATAAACTGATGGGACCTGATCTTTTCCTAGGGATAACAGAGAAGGTTCAAACCATTCAACGTCTTATGAAATATTCAAAATGTTGATAAAAAAGATATGAATAAAAGCATCAAAAGGATATATATTATGACATCAGAGATAAAGTGTTCCTTTATAGATCACCATGGAATAAATTCATGAGATTTAGGAATAAGTGAAATATTAGTCTAATTTATATCATTCCATTTGTGAACCTTGTCACATTGGAGCTTCGGCCCAATGACTTGCACTCTCACTGAACATATCGCAATTACATTATTTGTTCTATGTAACCCTATTAGTGAATTGCATAACAAACCCCTCATGTGAATTTAATATAGTGGTGGTTCCTTTAGAGAAAAATATTTCATATGAGTACCATTCAATTAAAATATTAGACCTTAGAGACAAATTTCAATGAATGTAGATAAATCATTTGCTAAAAGTGTTGTGGTGGAACCACAATTTGAGGAAGTGACATGTGAACTAGAAGAAGTGATTAAACAAGAAGTACCCTCATCTTTTTTAATGTATGAAATGAAAATTTTGATTTGAAATTTTCTAAATGGTGGAAGAATGTGACAACCCCAACTTTTATAAATTAAATTAACTTTTCATGTCAATAAATTCCACCTTATGTAATGATGTTATAGAAAACACATGCACTACTTTGGTCATTTTGGATCATTATAAGTTAAATCATATTGAATATAAAATATTTTTAAGAATCATAACAATTAATATTATAGTTTTTTAATAGTACTGAATAAGATTAGTATAATAAGCTTCAAGACAAATTCTAATTTACCGAGCTAGAAGAATTTATGGCCTCGACAATTCGGATCATACCCTATGAAGCCAATTTATCCAAGCTTCCTTTGGAAATAGAATTAATTGTATTTGATCTTGACCAATCCCATGCATATATTCAACAATGATATCATGAGAGAGACCATTTATAGGATAATTTAATGATTATTGTGATCCTATCCCAAAACTATGTTTGTCGAACAACCCTAAGAATATTTCATAATCGCACACCATAACATTAGGAAATATAATTATATAAAAAGGGGTTATATATATAAACCCTATTAGCATGAATTTCAATATTTTTATTTTTAATAAAAATATGATTATATAAATCTTTTCTATTATTATATTATAATGATTAAATAAAATGTTTCATAAAATTAGATTTTGATTTGATGAAATACAAAATATAATTTTGGGAAATATATAATTTCAATAAAGACACAACTTTTAATGAATTCAATAATTTTTAAAATGAAATTTATTGTAATAAAATATTATTTTTGAGTAATATTCATTTAAAAATAAATTATAATATGATTATACGAAGTCAAATATAATCATTTATTAGGCTTAAAACCTGTTATGGTCATAAGAACCGCTATTTTTTAATAAATGGGTATTTTGTTTTCTAATGGGTAAATATTGATATTTTGATAATTAAATAGATAATATAAATAATATTTTTTAAATAATCACATAAAAAATCCCCAATGATTAATTATTCATAATTTAATGAAACGAGCGATATTTTGAGTAAAAATGAAATACTATATTAATATATGATATGTATTATGTCATCATAAAAGCTAAAAATTGATGTAATAAACAGTATATAAAGAATCCTCGAATAAAATTATGTTTCACATTTAAAACAATGTATTTTCAAAGTCATTTTTTTAATTTATTAAATATTTAACAAATCCTCCAAACCATATATTATATTTCGAGGTTTTAAAATCAATTTTTTATGAACATGACTCACTTTAACATCACCAATAGTATTAATTTATGTATTTTGGTATTTAGCCTTATAAAATAATTAAAATGATTCTTATAGGGAATAATCTGTTGGAAAAAACACTGGAAAGATTTTGGTTTTGATTATTTTATCATATAGAGTAAAAAAACCAATGTTTTGAAATTAATAAATAATTCCCCTCTCTTTTTCTATAACAACACATCCAACCTCTCATTCATAATCAATAAAAACTATTTGGGCATGAATTTAATTTTACTTTCCCTCTAAATAGAACTCCTAATGATTTCACATTCTCTTATGAATCTCCTCCCAATCTTTAATAATTGCAAAGCCAAGGTAAGGGATCTCATCCTTCTCCTCCTTATTCAAGAAGATTCTTTATATTATGCCTTTTGATTTCAAATTTTTTATATTTAAATATTTTTTTATACACCCCTCATACATTAATTATGATATTAATGTTATGAGGGACCCTTTTAAATCTCATTAAATCCCTACATGAATATTTATGTACCACCATTATGATGTTGAAATTATCTAGTGATTTTCCATACCATGCATTTTTAGCCAATACCCATCCCTATTTCCACTCAAAGGTATTCAAATAGACCTAAATATTCTAATGTGATTGATTTTTCCATGCATATTGCTGGAAATACTTAATCCTAGGATTAAAGGTGATAAAATACTTCTTTATATTTTATGAACTATGTGGAACACTTATGTATGTACATGATATGAATTTGATGGGTGGTCCTAGAATTATATAGCCCTCTAATGCATTAGGTAATATTTTTATCTCATGATATTCCATTTATGGTGAACTAAGGGATATCCTAAGAACACTATGTTATTATTTCTTAGTGGTTAGCCTTGACATATGCTTATGATTTCATTTTCAATGTTGTTCCCACATGCCCATGTTTTCTTTACATTATCACCCTGTATCAAGATTCATTGTTCACATTTATGATTATTACACATCTTATGTTTCCTTGATAAACCTATTTAATAAAATTCAATTAATTCATCATGATATGATTTGATTATTCCCCTACTAGTTTTTGTATCTCACCTATTTCTTATGTATGTCCCCACGCTATCTTGTGTTATTTTAAAAGATCAAGGGAACTTAATGGTGAATTATGGAGTCTAATTTTTTTCTTTATATTAATATTTCATGTTTTTATTCTATGTACCTAATTACTAAAATAAATTATCCCAAAAAATCTTATGGGGTTATATTAATTATATCATTATGTAATAAATCATGACATAAATTGTATTGAATATATGGTTTGGAAAAAGTATTATATCAATTAAAATATGAAAAATAACATGGTTATAATAATAGAGATTAAGATGCATGATGAGGAATAGTTGAATGATTTTCCTAATTATTTTCCCCAATATTAGATATTAGGGTATACCATCCAATACTATTTTTAATCTGATGACCTCCTTCAAATAATATTTGATTAATGTCGAGTAACCTTGGATAGAACTGTGATGGAAGTGTCTTGTGTATCCACTATTCCAATAGAAGAATAATGGTAATGCTAAAATGTCTTGATTATGAAAACATATATACTTGATGATTTTATAGAAAGAAAACGTTCAACCATTTTCATTAAATAGTTATGGAATTTAAAAATCCACTAGTGATAACCTAAATTTCAAGTGTTACACATATATTAGTTTCATTTTAATCAAATTATTCTATGAACTGAAGTATTCTATTACAAAATAATAAAAATAATGAATAAAAAAATAACATGAGTACTTAAACATGTCTGAATATTATGGACTTAAATTCCCCATCATTGGGAGGAGGGAAATAAATGAATTAAATTAAATTCAATGGTCTGAATAGATTTAATACAGATATTTTAAAATTATCTTATCAATAAATTCAAAGTCCAATAATAAATTCTCCTTTTGTTTTTAATCTCTCATTATCATCCAAAGAGGATGTCACTAGGTTATATGAACATATAATCAAGGAAATTCATAGAATTTATGTTTAATTCCTATCAAAATTATAAGAACCCGGATCTTCGTTTCAGGTATGCTTTTCCTTTTCTGTTCATTTTTAAAAAAAATAGGAAAATCTGGAAATTTTCAAAATACATGGCGTGTACTTTATAAGAACACTCCGTGTACTTTGATGTCGTGCAAGGCTGTGTGCTGGCTATGTCAGGGCCACACACACGGTGTGTAGGGGCGATGTGGAGGCCACTTAAAGAAGAGTCTGGAAAAGAAAATTACATGTTGTGTACCCTAGAAGTACACGCCGTGTAGTTTATTTTTTTCATTAAATGGACCAGGGTTGCGCCTCATCGATAGAAACAGCTTCTTCTCTAGGTTCTTCGACCGAGAGCGACCTATACGGTTGCGAACATCCTCTGACCCCCCGATCCTCCGTCTATTTTCTGAATCGAACGCTGTCAATTTCGTTGGAACCGTAGCAGTGAGTTCTTCCTTTATATTTCATTTCATTCCATTATTGTCCCTCTTTCTCAAGATATTTTGGGTTGAGCGTTTTTTGCGTTTTCATAGATCTACGCAGTTATAAGTAGAATCAAGCCTCTTAGTTTAATTATATCGATCTCCTAGGATCAAGGTAGGTGGTTTGTGCCTTACCGTTCGAAGTATTTGAGTTTTATGTGCAAATTCCACCAATACCCATGATCGGGGTATTGCGTGTTTACCGTTTTTCCCTGTTGTTTTCCTGCCATGATTGTGTGCTTGTGTAGAGGTAAGTTGATCATGTTTGTGGATAATTTCTATGCTTGGATGTTTTTCCCATGCCTTGTTCTGTTTAAGTCCTTTGGGTCTTGTTTAGCCTTTGGCCGTTATACCTGTTTTCCATGTCTTGTGACTATTGGATGGAATTAAATTCTTTACATGCTTGTTTTGTTGTAGACCGGTTATCCAAGTATCTCTATAAGTGTAATTTGTCCTTATAGCATTATTATGCACTGACTGGAATGGGACCGTGAGAACCTAGTGCTATAGACTACAAGGGATAGACTGAGTGAGCTTCCTAGAGAGTCTTAGAAATTATATACTATAGGAGGGTAGATAGAGTGAGCTTCCTCAGAGAGTCTTGGAAATTATAGACTAGAGGGGATAGACCGATTGAGTTTCCCAGAGACTCTTTCATATTATAGACTACAGGAGGGTAGACTGAGTGAGCTTCCTTAGAGAGTCTTTACTTTATTTTAATTTCTTTAAAACCTTTCCAGGATAGAGAAGGATGTGACTGAGTAAGCTTTCTTAGAGATTCTGTGATAGACCTGAGACTATAGGAGGATTTAACGAGTGATCTCCTCAGAGAGTTTCTAGAACTTGGGTTTATAAGAGGGTTAGACCATGTGATCTTCCTCAGAGAGTCCCTGACTACCCTATACTATAATGGTAATTGACCGAGCGAGATTCCCTCGAGAGTCTTATAATTTTTTGTATGACCAAACCAGAGGGGTTAGGATGAGTGTACTACCAAGAGTTTTATTGGTACTTCTTGGATAGGACCAGAGGGGTTGGCTTCGAGTACTCCCCAGAGGGGTTCCTGTTGTGGTTTGATGTTTTCTTCTCTGCTGCTTGTTGTTCTGTGGATTGATTACTATTGTGTATCATCCTGTTACTGCTTACTGAGTATTGCTTTCTCTTTACTGTTTCTGTTTACTGCTTACTGTACTATTACCTTCCATATACTCACTGACTGTTAGACACAGATCTTCGTGTGGCTGCTTACTGGTATTTAGTCTCACACCCTATTTGGGTCATGCATTGGGGCCCAAATAGACTATGGTTTTGCAGGTATAGACATGGGCAAGTGCCCTTCGACTTATGGTACTTGATTTCTTGGAGCAGGAGAGCATGGGACCAAGCTGAGGCTTGCGATGCTGAGGAGTTACTTATTTTTTTTTCTTTTGTACTTTGTTTCAGTATTGTATTCAGCATTGTGACTTTTTTGGATGCTTTCCTAGACATATGTATCATGCATCATTTCATATATACAAGTGTGCTCCAGTTTATTGTTTTAGTCTTGCACTGTTTATTGTTGTTGGATATTTACTGCTTCTGCTATTTCATGTTTTGTTTACTTCCACTATGTACTCTACTAATGAGGGCATAGTTTCCCCACTATACACCCAAGGCCCTCTCTACTAGTTGGTAGCCTCTGGCGTTTGGGGAAATGCACTTGAGGCGATGTGACCAACCAGGTACGGGGAGCCTCTAGGAGGGTTTCAGAACCAGGATGTTACAAAGTGGTATCAGAGGGATTATTTTCTCTTGATTTCCTATTTGGAGCCTTTAGCTAGGGATAGGACGGATTTGGTACTTGGTAATAAGTTGTGCCTGGGAGTAGCTAACCTGTGTACAGGGAAAAGACAATCTACCTCATTTATTACAGTTTTCTGGTTTTGAGATTTTATGGTTGATATGATTTCACCTAGAGTGATTCACATGCCTTGTGTTGTTATTGATGTTTCTATTACGGTTCTATTTCTGTTGCAACCCAATGAGATGAGGGTATGTCATTTCATGCATCATATAGGCACTTGTTAGAAATCAAATTCCATGCATTCTTTCCATGCCATCTAGTGTGAATTAGCGATTGCATGTTGTTGTGATAGACGTTGTGTATATTATTCATGCTATTGTGATATATGCTTGATATAATCCTCGCCATTTGATAGAGATATTTTTTGTGTTGTACCTTGCTTAAATGAATGCCAAATTTTGGTTCTTGAGGTGTTATGGACCCTCATGAATCGGAACTTTGTTGATCATTGACTTGTTTCTCATTTATATGACTTGTAGGAGATGCCAATCTTTTATTCGCGAGGAGTATGGGCCCTCAAAGATTGGAATTTGGCACCTCCATGTTTGTTTTTCAGTGTTTTATGGGCTTCAGTGCAGTTTTTGAGATACTGCCTAGAAAAACCCAGAATACACGACGTGTACATGAATAGACACCATTTAGTTTTAAACAGTGTCACTGACTGTGTGAGCAGAAACATGAGGTGGTGAAAAAGTTTTCAGGAACACGATGTGTATGGTTATCACACGTCGTGTAGTAGTGAGTCATGTACCTGGTCGTGTCACTAACAACACGGCCGGGGAAGCTTGTGTAGTACACACCGTGTAGCCTTGTTCTAGGTACCCGACCGTGTCACGAACAACATGGGTCGGTTTTATCCTTTCCTATACACGTCGTGTTTGTTCGGAACACGCCGTGTATGTGTCAGCCGTGTAGTCGGTCTTGTAACTAACAACACGGGTCACCGAGGGTTCGTCTAGTACACGCCATGTTCTTACTGAACATGCCGTGTAGACTAGCGTTAAGAGGACCATGTGGGTTATCCATGTAAAGAAATCGGGTAGGGGAATAGGGTTCAAGTAAACGCCGTGGATGGGAATAACATGCCACGTAGGTTGGGGTGTTACATGGACAAAGGTGGTAGTGTACACGCCCATGTGTCTGGCATAAGAGGAACCGTCGTGTAGTTGTTATACACGTCATGTAGTCGTGTTTTGTATAACTTTTTTGTTCTTTTCTCATGTTCATGTCTTGTACTCTTTTGTTCTCTATCCTTGATAATCCTAATCTAAGGTGTGCTTTTGATATTCAGAGCTATGCCACCGAGACATACTTCGGTTGTACGTCAGCTGCGAGATGATGATTAGACACCGGATATGGCTGATCAGGGACTTCTTGTAGATCCTCCTGTTGTACCAGCCCTGGCACCAGCAGTTATACCCATTGCAGACGCCGATGCGCATTTCTGGGAGGACTTCCTGGGGATTATGCAGACCTTTCAGGGATTGTCGTCTCCTGCCCCGTTGATGGATGAGTTGATACGGGTTTTCCAGCAGCAGCATCCTCCTAATTTCTCAGGGGATGGAGGATCCTAGGTTGCAGAGTCGTGGTTAGAGGTCACGATGACGATCTTCAAGCATATGTAGATACCTCTAGATATGACGGTGGATCTTACTACCTATATGCTCCGAGACACCGCCAAGAGGTGTTGGGAGGTGATCTTACAGTCAGGGCGCCAGCAGAGTATGACTTGGGATGAGTTTTGGCGCATCTTCTATAATTACTTTTATCCGGAGACCTTAAGGGTCGACCGAGCCTAGGAGTTTATGAGTCTCGAGTCGTAATCTTTCTATTATAGAGTACTCGTCTTGTTTTACCGAGCTGTAGCGCTTCACGCCAATTCCAGTGGGTGATGAGTTGTTCCTTTCTAGGAATTTTGAGGACGGTCTCAGGTAGGAGATCCGTTCCCAGGTGAATATCATCAAGTTGAATTCGATATCATCTATTTTCAACTAGGCACTGATCACTGGGAATAATTTGAGGGGTTCTGAAGTAGTGAGTCACGGATGTTCGAATTCCAGAGCCATTGTTCCTCCTACTGATAGTAGGAAGCACCGCATGGAGTCTTCTCGAGGAGATCAGGGTAGGTGGAATGTATCTTCAGGGAGCCAGGTTGTATGCTACAAGAGCGGTAGGAGTAGGCATACTAGGCCTTAGTTCCAGAGAGACTCAATGGAGTTCCGATCTTGCGGTAATATGGGCCATCTTTAGTGTTTTTTCAGATATTCTCACCTACAAGTGGCGGTAGGGGTTTTTCTATGACCCCGTGTACATGAGATGTATCACCAGTTTGCCACCATTCTGGGAACTGGAGTTCTTCCGGCCATTCAGGATGAGCTGGTGGTCGCGGCCGTGGTGGTCAGCCACTAGGTTACTAGCGACAACAGAGTGGATCAGCTCAGAGTGGTCATCCAGGGATGCAGGGCCACGGTTCAGGCCATAATTTCACTGTGGAGGAGACCCATCAGGATCAGGATCCAGGCCCTTCTACAGTTAGAGGTACGATCTTAGAAGCCTCCGTTTTATCTTCATCCCTTTTCGATACTGGTGCATTGCATAGCTTTATCTCTGTTTCTATTGTGGAGAGCCTTGGGCTCTTTATCTTTTCATCTACCAACATGTTGACTCTTGACACACCGTTGGGAACGAGGACATCTAGCATACATCAGTGCAGAGAGTTCCCTATTGAGGTTGTAGGGTGCCACTTCTTATGGAACCTCTGTCTTAGAGATGATAGGCTATGATGTCATTCTCAGTATGAACTGGTTAGTTCCCTTCCAGGAAGTCATCGATTGCTATCGCCGTAGGGTGAGTTTCGTATCACCCGAGGGTGGATCATTTCTTTATAGAGGCGAGTGGGATATCCAGGTGGGTAGAGCTGGACCCGAGCATCATGGGCTAGGAGGAGTAATAGCCCATATTTCTAGTCTATATCTGGATGAGTAGGGGACTTCACAGTTAGACTTTCCTCCTGTGGTGGATCGTTTCAGGGATGTCTTTCCAGCGGACTTTTCAAGGTTGCCTCCGGAGCGTGAGGTAGACTTCTTGATTGAACTCGTGCCAGGAGTTGAACCAGTTTTCATTCCTCCTTATAGGATGGCTACACCTGAGTTGCAGGAGCTCAAGAAGCAGTTGGAGGAGTTGTAGGGAAATGGTTCCATCCGACCCAGTACTTCTCCTTGGGGTTCACATGTCCTATTTTCAAAGAAGGCAGACGACACCCTTAGGATTTGCGTGGATTATCGGAATCTGAACCAGTTGATGGTAAAGAACCGATATCCCTTACTGAGGATCAATGACCTCTTTGATTATCTTCGAGGAGCTCAAGGTTTCTCAAATATTGATTTGAGGTCCAGTTATCATTAGTTGCACATGACACCATCAGATATACCTCTTACAGCCTTCAGGAGCAGGTATGGTCTATACGAGTATACGGTCCTGCCATTTGGTCTCACGAATGTGCCAGCAGTTTTTATGGAACTGATGAACTGAGTGTTCCATCCATACATGGATTCCTTCATGGTGGTTTTCGTGGATGACATCTTGGTGTACTCTCACACTCGACATGACCATGATACCCATCTTGAGATCATTCTGAGTACACTGAGAGAGCATCAGTTATATGATAATCTCTCAAAATGCCACTTTTGGATGGATCAGATTCACTTCTTGGGTCACATTATCTCAGAGACAAAAGTATCAGTAGACCTAGAGAAAGTGAGAGCTTTAGTTTCCTAGGAGCAGCCGAAGAATGTCTTTGAGGTGAGGAGTTTTCTATGGATAGCTGGATACTACAGGCATTTTATACAGGACTTTTCATACCTTTCAGCACTACTAACAGATCTAACCAAGAAAGGGGTGAAGTTCTTATGGTCATATTCTTGTGAGATAGCCTTTCAGGAGCTGAAAGGGAGGTTGACGTTAGCACCGATACTAGTCTTTCCAGAGCCGGGGAAGAGCTATACTATTTACTATGATGCTTCAGGTATCGGGCTGGGAGTTGTAATAATGCAGGGAGATAGAGTCATTGTGTATGGGTCACGGCAGTTGAGGTCACATGAGAGGAACTACCCGACGCATGATCTAGAGTTGGAAGATGTTGTTCATGCCTTGCACTGTTGGAGACATTACCTTCTGGGAGAGAACTTTGTGGTTTTCACCGAACACAAGAGTCTCAAGTAAATCTTCACTCAATGTGATCTAAATCTGATACAGCATAGGTGGGTTGAGTATCTTCAGTCCTTCGACTTTGAGCTTGCCTATATGTCGGGATAGGTCAACGCAGTGGCGGACGCGTTGAGCAAGAGAACTCAGATTCAGGCAGTTTAGAAGGCTAGTAGTGAGTGGCAGCTTATGGATATATTCTATGAGATGCACTTGGAGGTGCACAACATAAAGGGACAGACTTTTCTTTCTTTTGTAGCTATTACCTCAACTCTTCTTGATCGAGTACGGATGAAGCATCTATCAAACTTAGAAGGACTAGTCCTTCGGGAGAGTGTGTTAGGATAGGACCCTCTTCCTGGATGGACAGTGGGCGAGGATGAGATCTTGCATTTCCAGGGATGCGTGTGGGTGCCAGCAGACATACATGAGGAACTGATGCGAGATTCCCATTCTTCAGTTGGGGCAGTTCATCCTGGCATCACCAAGATGTATCATGATCTAAACAGCTAGTACTGGTGGCCTGGTATGAACAGAGATGTTGTTGGGTTCATCATGAGATGTTTTAATTGTTATCAGGTGAAATCAGAGCATCAGCGACTAGAAGGGATTTTACAGTAGTTACCCATTCCCGAGTGGAAGTGGAACGATGTCGTGATGGACTTCGTGACCCGGTTACCGAGGTCACCTTGAGGGAGTGATGTTGTTTGGGTTGTCTTCGAGAGGCTTATGAAGGTTGCTCACTTCATGACAATTAAGTAGACCTTCAGTGTCAATGAGTTAGTGTCATTGTACATCCTATAGATTGTACGTCTACATGGAGTTCCACACTCCATTGTTTCAAACAGGGATGCACATTTTACTTCTTGGTTCTGGCAGGGGCTTCAGAAGGATTTGGGTACATAGTTACTTTTGAGTACAACATACCATCCCCATACAGATGGACAGTCTGAGTGTACAATCCAGGTGCTTGAGGATATGCTCCGAGCTTGCATTCTAGACTTTGGCGGTTTTTGGAAGAAGCGTATTCCACTTGCGGAGTTTTCCTATAAAAATAGTTTTTAGGAAACTATTCAGATGGCACCTTACGAGGCTTTGTACGGTAGGTCATGCCAATCACCTTTGTGCAGGCTGGAGGCAAGAGAGGCACCTTTGCTAGGAACTCATCTTGTTCAGGAGACCTCAGAGTAGATTGAGTTGATCCAGAAGAGGATGGGTACAACACAGTCTTGACAAAAGCCTTATGCTGATCAGCAGAGACGACCTCTAGAGTTCTAGGTTGGGGATCATGTTTTCATGCGTGTCGCACTGAGGTTGGGACACAAGAGGATTCAGAGATAGGGTAAGATTTCACCATGGTACGTCGGGCCGTTGGAGGTGTTGGACAGAGTTGGTCCGGTTTCTTATCGGTTTCAGTTACCTCAGAGGTATCAGGCTATGCACAACATCTTCCACGTTTCTCATCTCTTACGTTACTTTTCAGACCCATCTCATATCTTTCAATCTGAGGAGGTTGAGCTTGAAGCGGATGCATCATTTGAGAATCATCCTATCCGGATTTTCGATCACAGTACAAAGGTTCTCCATGGCCGGTCTGTTCCTCTGGTACGGGTGCTATGACAGAACGGGCGAGTACAGGATGAAACCTGGGAGAGGGAGGCCGATGTAAGATCGCAGTGGCCGGAGCTATTCAGGGTTTCTTTTTCTATGCCTCTCTGGGGAAATTCAGGGATGAATTTATTTAAGGGGGTTGTTTTTAAGAACCCAGATCTTCATTTCAGGTATGTTTTTCCTTTTCTGGTCATTTTTGAGAAAAATCGGAAAATATTGAAATTCTCAAAATACATGTCGTGTACTTTGATGCTGCACAAGGACGTGTGATGGCCGTGTCCCGGCTACACACACGGTGTGTAGGGGTGATGTGGAGGCCGATTAAAGCATAGTATAGAAAAGATAAGTACACGCTGTGTACCCCATAAGTACACGTTGTGTAGTTACTTTTTGTTTATTAAACGGATCGGGGTTGCGCCTCATTGACAGAAACACCTTCTTCTCTAGGTTCTTCGACTGAGAGCAACCCGTACGACCACGAACATCCTCCGAGCCCTCGAGCATCCATCTATTTTCCGAATCTACTGTCGTCGATTTCATTGGAACCGCAGCGGTGAGATCTTCCTTCTTCTTGAGTTTATTTCCGTTATTTTCCCTCTTTCTCAAGATATCGTGGGTTGAGTATTTTGTGCATTTTCGTAGATCTACTCCGTTTTAAGGAGAATAAAGCCTCATAGTTGAAGTATATCGATCTCCTAAAATCGAGGTAGGTGGTTTTTGCCTTACCGTTCGAAGTCTTTGAGTTTTATGTGCAAATTCCACCAATACTCATGAACGGGGTATTGCATGTTTACCGTTTTTTCCCTGTTGTTTTCCTGCCATGCGTGTGTGCTTGTGTAGAGGTAATTTGATCATTTTTGTGGATAATTTCTATGCTTGGGTGTTTTTCCCATGCCTTGTTCTGTTTACGACCTTTGGGTCTTGTTTAGCCATTGGTCGTTATACCTGTTATCCATTCCTTGCGAATGTAGGATGGAATGACATTCTTGACATGCTTGTTTTGTTATAGACTGGTTAGCCAAGTAGCATTATAGGTGTACTTTGGCCTTATATCATTATTATGCACTGACTGGCATGAGACCGTGAGAACCTAGTGCTATAGACTATAAGGGATAGACTGAGTGAGCTTCCCAAAGAGTATTGGAAATTATAGACAACGGGAGGGTAGGCCGAGTGAGCTTCCTCAGAGAGTCTTGGACATTATAGACTAGAGGGGATAGACCGAGTGAGATTCCCAGAGAGTGTTGGATATTATAGACTACAGGAGGTTAGACTGAGTGAGCTTCCTCATAGAGTCTTTACTTTGTTTGAATTTCTTTAAAACCTTTCCAGGATAGAGAAGGAATTGACTGAGTGAGCTTCTTTAGAGAGTCTGTGATAGACCTGAGACTATAGGAGGATTGACTGAGTGAGCTCCTCAGAGAGAGTCTAGAACTTGGGGATATAAGAGGGTTAGACCACGTGATCCTCTTCGGAGAGTCCCTGACTACCCTAGACTATAAGGGGAATTGACCGAGTGATCTTCCCCACAGAGTCTTATAATTTTTGTATGACCAAACCAAAGGGGTTACGATGAGTTCACTACCCAGAGGGTTGTTGGTACTTCTTGGATTGGACCAGAGGGGTTGGCTGCAAGTACTCCCCAGAGGGGTTATTGTTGTGGTTTGTTGTTTGCTTCTCTGATTCTTGTTGTTTTGTGGATTGATTACTATTGTGTATCATCCTGTTACTACTTAATGAGTACTGCCTACTGTTTACTATTTCTGTTTACTGCTTAATGTACTATTACCTGCAATATACTCACTGACTATTAGGCACACATCTTTGGGTGGTTGACTACTGGGATTTAGTCTCACACCCTGTTTGGGTCATGCTTTTGGGCCCAAATAGACTATGTTGTTGTAGGTATAGATAATGGCAAGTGCCCTTCGACTTCTGGTACTAGATTGCTTGGAGCAGGAGAGCATGGGACCAAGATGAGGCTTGTGATGCTGAGGAGTTGCTTATCTATTTTTCTTTTGTACTTTTTTTCATTATTTTCTTCAGCATTGTGACTTGTTTGGTTGATTTCATAGACATATGTATCGTGCATCATTTCATATATACATGTGTGCTCTAGTTTTTTATTTTTTTAGTATTCAGCTGGTCATTGTTGTTGGATATTTACTACTTCCGCTATTGCATGTTTTTTTACTTCCATTGTGTACTATGCCAATGAGGGAATAGTTTCCCCACTATCACACTCAAGGCCCTCACTGCTAGTCAGCATCCTCTGGCGTTTTGGGAAATGCGCTTGAGTCCATGTGACCAACCGGGTACGGGGTGCCTCTGGGTGGATTCCGCAACCAATACGTTAAAAAAATCATGAATTTTATTTAAACTATGAGAAAATATCATCAACAAGACAAATAAGAGAATCATATAATTAAAGAACTTTGGTTTCTTATAATATTTTTATTAAAGTATATTGATTGATTGACAGATAGTAAGATAATCAATAGTAGAATATGGGAAATTTTCTTTAACCTAATCCACAAATAGTGAATATTACCCTACATTTTGACTCAAGATTAAGAAAATAAACCTTATAGAAAACTCATTCCATAGAGACTCAAGATGAATAGAACAATCAAAACTAAAATCACTACACTATACATACAAAAAATAATTTCCAAAAGATTATCTATGTTGTTTTAGAATGAATCCTACTTTTAGATTCACTTGATCTCTCAAAAAGGATTGGGGAATCCCCTAAACCATATCATGGTGAGATGGGATCTACTGAATTTCATAGAATTATTATCTTTTAGATAATGATTCATAAATATAAATAAAGGTACATATTGGACAATTTTATATTATTAATAAGCATAATGATATTAATATTCACTAAGAATTTGTGTAAATGGAACAATAATCATTCAAATATTATCCCACACTCCCCATGGTTTCGGTTATATGGAAACAAAAATATTCCCCTCTAATGTTAAAATTCAATGTTATGAAAAAATTAAACCAAAACCTATAGGGTAAAAAGGATAAAATATTAATTTGGGGATCTAATATCCAATTATAAATTCCTAGTATCCCTAGAAAACACCCTTTTAGGATTTTATAGGAATACCTTAGCTTTATATGTATGTCACGGTACCTTTTTAATTTAAACAATCACTGAATTATTTCATTGGTGGAAAATTTAGATTATTTTGCTGTGATAGTTCTCCTGTATTAATATTTGAATCTTGATAAATTAATATAGAATAATATAAAAGGGAGGGGAACAAGCTACAAGTGAATGATACAATAAGGGTGGATACTCTTAATGGATTAAAATCTAATACTATAATCTCATTGAGTGATTTTAAGGAATGATTTTTTTAACTATTATTCATAGTATATAAAAAATATTAATTTAAAATGTAATATAGTTTTCTTAGGTAAATAAAAAACACCACATCACCATTTTCTTTCATTGTGAAAAAAAATCATTAGTTAGACAATCATCATCTTCTATAGAGAATATTCTTTTGCAAAATTTTCACATTGATCCTGACATTTAATTAATCTCTCAAAATGTATTATTTTTTGAAAATTACATAAAATTTCAATAATCTTTGATAAAATTACGATGTATCACCAGTTTTTGATAAAGGGAGTATGGGTTGTTTCTTAATTAAAATAGTATCTAATGAATCTATGAAAATAAATAGTTTTTAGATAAATATCATCTATAGGGAAGACAAAATCCCCAAAAAATTGATTGGGACTCTAAAAATGTTGATTAATCACTTATCCATAGTGCCAATGAAGAAAAAAAATTTAGATAATCGTCATCCAATTCTGAAAATTGTGTCTCAAATACTAATAACGTGTTAAATGAATTTAATTTTGTGGCTAAATAAAACCAAATAACTATAAAAATTTATGATCCCAAATAGCCTGTTGAGAAAGAGAAAATTATTATCTTCTAAAAAAATGATACATGAAGGAGGCACCCAACTTATAGTGCCAAGTTGGATATCGAGGATGATATGTTGTTCAATGAAGATTTTATTTAGAAGGTCAAAAATATTAAATGTATGGGAAAAAATTCACCCTTTCTAAAGAGTAATATACATATTAGATCATCATTCAACATTAAATATCTCAATCACCATAATGTAAAGGATTACTTCCATGTATTAATCACATATCTCTTAATTAATAAAACAGATGACATTCAAGCACTCTCTTTTAAGGATCGGTATTCCAACTAAAACTATATTTGAATGATGTAACATATGGATTTTTTTCACTACCATTCAAGGATAGGTATTCTGAATACAACTTTATTTGAATGGGAGTTCAATATGAATATGTTATTTCCTTTGGAAAATCATAAGGTAAGTATTGTTAAAAATTAATTTTCTTAGGTATTAAAGATAATAGACATTTACCATGAGTTTTTTAACCTAAATTTGAATCTAAATATTGAAAAAAAATCATTATATATGGATGATTTGGTTATAAAATTTTACTACAGTCTAGGTCACCTCACCACTCATGATGTTATATTTTCCCTAATGTTTTCAATCTATATGTAAATGAACCTCTTGATTTGTAAATTTGTGGTGATGTATGGATTTTTTTTGGATTCATAGGTCTTAATGATGTGATTGTAGTAGATCTAGATAAAACCAAGTAAATACATAAGATAAAACATCCAAAAAATCATCCAAATTTGAGAGTTCACTCTAGATAGATAACTTATATCAATTGTTTCAATAAAAAAACAATTTGTAATGTTTGTATCCTTCAAAAAAATTGGGGAAAATTTTAAACTGTCATTTGGATGAAGATTTCCTTTATTTCATATCATTAAAAAATTATTATCATATCCCAATATTTTGATAACTCATGTGGAAGGAAAAAACATAAATTTTATATTGAATCTTTAGAGAAATGGAATTGTTCTCTTCATTACCATAAACTCATCCATATAATGAAAAAATTTATCATACCCCAGTAGAAAAATATAAGAACCTAAGATCTAAGATTCCATGGTCGAAAATAATTTTTTGTATTTAATCATTTAAATTTAGATATTCCATCATTATTTGTATAATTATGATATTTATTTTATCTCCTTCCTTAATCCATTGACTTACTTTATTGGATGACTAATGATAACCATATTTTTGGTAATATTGGTCATTATTCTACAATAGTTTGATATCAATTTTATCTCCAAAAACGAAATCAAATGAAAATCATTTGATTACCTCATGTAATACATTATACTCTATAATAATTACATAAAGGTACATGTTTCGTATAATAATATATTTTATCAATCAAAGAGGAATCAGAAATATGGGAAATATACTTTGATAGTGCTTCAAGAATCCTAATAAGAAATTGGATGGAGGAACAAAAAATAAATTGATTCTAATTAAAAATCATTTTTATAAATCCAAAAATGGTTATTTCATTATACCTTTTTAATCTCTCAAATGTATGTATAATAAATGATATGGAATATGAATCCCTCATCAATGTTTTGTAAATATCCCACCAAATTATTATTACTAGGATAAATGTCAATGGTGATTCAAAACTCATGTTAAAGGAATTCAATAAAATCTATTTTATCAATAGTATAGAATTGATACATTTCCATAATTATATAAAAGAATTAATAGATCGATTTTTTTAAAGAAAACAATTTCTCAATTTTAATGTTCTCAAAATGATTGATTAAATACATTGGAAAATATTATCCCATCCCTCATTGATCTCTATATATATTATATGATCATACAAATCTCAAAAAAGGTAGTTATTTCTTTATTATATGTGTAACACCCCATGATTTCATAGTACATTATTTCTTCAATGTAATTCAATAACTTTCACAACACGCAACACTAAGTTAAGTACACCACTACTTACCAAACTAGCTGTTCAAAAGCAGTTATGAATAATATTAACTAAATATTGAATTTTATTTTATCCTTATAATTTTAGAATATGTATTAGGATTTTCTTAGACAGAATATAAGAACAAATTCATTTTTTAGATAAAAGAAGTATTTTTTAAAAGAAATGCAATTTTACAACCTTTTAATGGTAAACCCTTTTTAAATAAAATAATTGAAACTTTTATATATTAAATTTGAAAAAATAACCTTTTTATTTATAATCAATACATAAAAATTTAGTTTTGATAAATTTTTGGTTTTTTCTCATAACTTTCATATTTAGGTGAATAGTGAAAAATACTAAATTTTAACTGAAAACAACTTTTTTAATCAAAATAATTTATAGTGTTAAACTATACATTTGAATGGTTTGGAAGTATAATTTGATTATATTTTTACCATTTAATCCAATGTTTTTTATTGGAAGTAACTTCAATTTGAAATTGGACATAAACAAGTGTCAATCTTTTGGTAGTTATTATTTACTAAAATACACTTTTTGGTTTTGACAGCAAGAATTAATTTTAAATTAATAAATTCAGTTTCTATGTTTTTAATTTGGTAAAATAGACTTCATTTTTGAATTCCTAATATCAAAATTATCTTAGGGTGAATTTTTGGTATGTTTCGGAAAACTTTCAATTTTTGATGAATAGGGAAAAACTACGTTAATGGTTAAAACTAAATTTTCATTTAAATAATTATTTATTTTATCTAAATTTATTTTAGGTAAAAATAGATACATAATACCTATATAATTTCAATTTAATTCATTGGATTCATTTTACAATAAGTTTAGATATATAAAAATTTTAATGAAATTTTACCGTCTTTTTCCCACCTCCTAGGAGAATTTGAAAATTTGCATAAAACATAATTTTACCCCTTATGTTAATTGAATTTAAAAAATCTGAGAGACATGGTTGATATCAGTAAGTAAAAGTGGTTCAATAAGATAAAAATAATTTTCAGTAAATAGTAACTTTTGACTTTTATTTACCACGGTTAAAAGTAAATAGGGTAACTAAAGGTAAAAATGATATTATTATTACCCTAACACATGTCCTAATTCTATTAGATAAGTTTAATTCGACCAAAAACAACATTTGGAATAAAATAAGATCCTTTAGGTCCTTTTGGATTAGATTAGGACATTTATTATTATTTAATTCAAAGAAGAGTTAAAAGTGTTAAATTCAAAGTTTAATAACTAAACCATTTTTAATATAGAGTTAAACATAAGATAAATTCGACTAAAAATATTAATTAGAAAGATAAAAATATTTCCTATATAATGGTATTTTATTTATAATTTTTAAGCATTAAATAATTTAATTTATTTTCGACATAATGATGATGGAGTAATTACCTTATTAATGAAATATTAAAATAATTTATTTTATAAACACCCAAATAAAGGTAATTTGAGAATTTTTATGAATGAAACTAATTTTCTAGGTTAATATGACATATTATGTTCTATTATATAAATTTTTTTCTAACTAATAATGCTTTTATGAATTTTTCAAAAACAAAATATTAAATAGTGTCAAAATTGACATAAAAGAGTTTTTGAAACAAATATTACACTATTAATTGGTATTCTATTCCTAATAATCTATGTTTTGGACAAAGGGATTAAATACTATTATATATTTCATTAATGAACCACTTGTAGTACTCTAGGATGTTTATAGTAAGTTTATTAACCATATAATATAAAAATAAAAAGAGAAACGGTAAATGTCAAACTATTTAACTAAGAGTTAAATATAAAAGATAAGGTTAATATAGTGAATCAAACCTGTCTAAAACCTATTTTTTGAGTTGTTTTTGAACCATACCTACCTTATCCTTTAAATAATTAATTATTTAGCCATTATAAACCGAAAATTAATTTATTATAAAATAATATTTTAGGTTTTTCCTAAGGTGCCCCTCACCCCTCTTATTAAAGGGCACTTCCCATTCTCTCAAATTCACACCTCCAAAACCATTTGTATTGGCCAAACCCTGCCCAAATATCCTCCCAAATATCCTACCTTCATCCTAGAGGCCTTACTTTGTTCATAAATGCATCCTATGGATCCCTTTTGATCAAATCAAAAGGAATAACCCGAAGAAGAGGTAATGATTTCACCACCCTATTTCAAGTTCTTTTATTCTTGCACTTACTATTTATTTGTTATTACCATAAAAAAATAATAAATCCAGTACCTTATATATAATTTTATGTTATTATAAATATTCCACAACCATATTCATTATTCTATACATCTTATTAATGATAATGTCACTGTGTGTGTGTGTGTACGGCTTACCGTCTCCACGTGGTGGTGTAATTTGTTATTCAACACTATGTTATTTGGATGGATATAATCATGAGTAATATGTATATAAATAATTAAAATAACATGCTAATTTCATTTCAAAATCATTATACCATCCAATTCCACACCTTTAAGGAAATTAAATTGTCGCTCGTGCATACGTACGGATTACCGTCTCCACGACACGATGAGATTCATTTCCACGTTCACCATTCATCGACGATTATAAATATATATATTACTAATAATTATGTAACATATGACATAATAATGATAATGTATATATATATATATATTTATGTACTTACATATATCTTATTCACTTACTTCCGTTCAATACGATGTGAAAACAGAAACTGTGTTTATGCATACGTACGGAATATCGTCTCTATAAATGGTGTTTTACATTTCATATATCTATCTATTATAAATATTAATATTATAAATATTTTTTATATGTGAATCATGTTTTTTATTTTGGAAGTATTTAAATCGTGATCTAGATGATATTCTCAAGAATAAAAAGTTAAAATATGTACGATAAAAAAATCGATTATTACCCGAAATGTTAATTTAACATGAAAATCATTAATAAATGGGTAGTATAAAGTCATAAATGAATAATGTATGATATAATAAATATGAATATGGTTCTTTTATAATCTAATAACATACAATGTTCATTATACAGGAGGTTGAACGTACCCTCGACCAAAGGAATGTGCAAGGTGAGGGTTAATTTCACAATATCTTTATTATCAGAGGTTGTTTTTATGTAAGTACCTTCTGGGACCTATTTATCATCCACATCCGTGTTTTCTTAAAAATTCATTTCAATAAATTTTTACTATTTACTAGACTATTGGATAATGTAATTTATACCCCTGTTTATGTTCTATAAGATATTTATAAAGGAATATTTCTGTCGTTTTCCAAACTAGTTACTTTATAACCTTTTTGAAAAAATTAAGGTATGAATGTTTTTTTAACTTATACGGTGGGTGCGGCTATTTTCCGCCCTTATAACATCATAAAATCTTCTCTTACAAGATTATAAGAATATTTTCAAAATAAATGTTTTCTTTATAATTATGTGACTCTTAAATGATTTCAAAATAGAAAGCAATAATTCTCTCAAACAGTTTTGATTTCATCTATGTCAACATCCTTTGATAAATTTTACACTTGTTTGAAGTTGATTTATTATGATACGAATCTTCCAAATTGTATTTAATGTTTTTTGATATGTTTTACTATAGATGAGTTATTTTTATTCCATTCATGGATTATGGTTAAATTATTGACATTTCATATTCAAGTTTTAATACGAATGTTTATGTTATATTTCAACCTTTTTCTTAAGATGAATGTATTGGACTAGTATGTTCCTGGTTAGGGACCGGTAAAAGTAAGCCCTCTGGGTTGGGGTCAGGCTATAGCAGACTCTCTAGGTTTGAGTCCGGTTACAGAGGCTCTCCGGGTTGGAGTTCCGTTACAGAGGCTCTCTGGGTTGGAGACCGGTTACAGAGGCTCTCTGGGTTGGGGTCTGGTTACAGTTAGCCCCTAAGTCATGGCACGAGGTCGTGGCACCTAAATTAAATTCCGTAATTATACATTCCCTCATTATGAAATTATTTATTACATGTGATTATTTTACTAGTAGAATATCCATGTTCATGTTTATATGGTAATGTTTGATTTATTTTTTCCATATTATGTTCAAGTTTATGTTTGAAAGGTTGTTGTTTTTATTACACATATTGCCTTAAAAGTTTATAGCTTCTGCTAAAATATTTACCCTTACTAAGCATCTCAGCTCACCCCTTTCTTATGTTTTATTTTCCCAGGATATGAAGAAGTTAGTTATGAGTGACTTGCAGGAAAAATCTAGGAGGCTTGGACATTTCCAATGGAATAAATTACTATTGTTTTTCTTTTAAAGTTGTAATGTGGAACTTCATTTATGTAATCTATTTTCCAAGACTACTAAATTGATCAGTCATTTAGGACTGGATTCCTTGTAATCATGCCAATTTTATGTAATAATTCATTGACTTTGGGTAGCTGGGGTTGGGGCGTTGCAGTTGTTATGAGATGAAGTTTAGTACAATCTTTGGAAACTAGATTTAGAAAAAAAAATCTGATTAAAACACATTATCCTAAGATAGAATTTGAGGATTAATATATAAGAACATTCTATAATTTTGGTAATGTGTATATTTTGTGAGTTTTCCATGAAATACATCCATGTATGGATTTGAGTAAGTAGAGGTGGATCTGGAATAGATGTACCTAGGGGTAAAACCCGAAAACACCGCTTTGAGCTAGACTTGATCGGGAACTGGTGCACAACAACGTGCATTACTGCACTCTTGGTTAGGACACTCCTGGGGGATATGATTAGGATAATTATAATTATATTTACAAACCATTAGGAAGGGTTTATGAGTATATAATTCCGCAAAGAAAATATTTTAATGAATATAGATTATATCCATTACCTATTCAATTTATGTTAACTATTTTACATGTTTGTAATTATGAATTGTGATTCATAAACTGACTTAGTGTATGCCATTGTTTAGAAATGGCGCCCGGTAGAAGAAATGAGAACAAGAACAATATGTATGATCCAAAAAGTAAGAATGATCATATATTTCATAGTGTTAAGCCAACATTTAGAAGGGAAATAGTATCCCATGTATTCTCAACATATGAAGAAATAATATCATGTGTTAATAAGATAAGTAAAGAATTCTCTGAGTCCTATGGCTTTGAAGGGAATCCAGAGAAGAAAAGGATGGTAGAGTGAAAGATGGATAAAGGGAAGAAGTAAAAAAGAAGGATTTTCCCATATGTTATAATTGTGGAAAGAATCACCTTGTTAAATGCTTGAAGGGAATGAGAGTTTGTTATAAGTGTGAAGAAAAACGACACTAAGTACGTGATTTCAAGGATAAGGAAAAGGATTCATGTGTACAATGCTTCATCTGCAAGGACTTGGGAAACTGCATGAATCAATGTCCAAATCATCCGAGTATACCCCAAATTATGCTATATGATAATAATCAAGTTATGATACTACCACAGATGAAGAGGAATGACTATTGTTCTTATGTTGTTGTTAAAATATTATGTCATTTCAGTGTTTTTCCGATGATATACCAGTTATATGAATTATAGTAATAAATAAGGATTGTACTATAATACTATTTCATTGAGGATTTGAGATTATATGGTTTTATAATAAGTGACTCAACAACAAGTTAAATTTTTTGGAAAAATCATAGTTAGAGGAAGGGTAAACCTTAATATGTTATTGATACTGAGGTAGTAATTTTGGAAGAAGAGATGGTTAATTTGGATAAATTATATTGTATATTCTTGACTATCTTGGAACTGATTAATGGTTTGTTATCATTGTTGGAGTATTAATAATTTTTGGATATAAGGAATATATCTATTATTATATAACGAATAAGAGAGCATGAATGTAATAGATAAGGTTTTATGGTAATTTAGGGTGTTACTTTGTTTTAAAAGAATACATTATGATGGTATTCACATGTTATTACATGGAAAAAAGGATCTTCATTGTGTTTTACATCTTTATAAATTTTGGACTGTGAGTTTGGAAATAAGTATTTTGGATAAGTCTAAAGGTTGGAATGGATTAAGTTTGACATTGGATTTTATTGTTAAGGTAAAATAATTTATTAAGATTATTTTTTTTGATTTTTTATAAAAGGACAACCCATAGGTCGGGCAATAACCAGTCACATCCGGCAAGGCCATGAGACTTGAACCCACAACTGAAGGGAAACAGGGGTGCATCACCTACCACTGGTCTATGTGATGTCCTGTATTGAATAATGTAGTTTTTTGAAAGGTCTGATAGATGAATTATAAATTCATTTTTTTTGAACCATATACGATTAGGATAAATAGAGTATTTTTATGTTCTATTATCTTTTGTAGTGAAATATGAGTTTGTGGTAGAAATTAGATAAAGGATGGAACTATACATGTCAAGTATATTTTTTTCTCTTATTATATGAAGAAATTAATTCTTAAACATTAGTTAAGGGATCTTAAAACCAAAAATGTGTTATCCTAATACCTTATGTTTTGTTGAACCAATGATATTTTAAATCATCATAGATTGATGGCTTTGAGGCTCTCAATTTTTCACTTATTTGTGATTGATGACCTCAATCACTCCCAATAAATATTTACATTTTTCCTCCAATTATGTGTCTTTAATTTTCACCAATGTTCTCCTAATCGAGATCATAATTTGGTGGTGACTTTTTTATTTTACTTTCCCTCTTATTAAGACTAAATTTTATTAACCCAATTTCCGATGTAGGTTCTCCACAAAGGTATTTTTCTACTTTTAACCTTTTATTTTCGAAGAACAATTTCAAATTGCAAGGACACAATTTATTGAAGGGTGGATAATGTAACCCCCCATTATTTCATAGTGCGTTATTTCTTCAATGTAATTCAATAACTTGAACTACACGCAACACTGATTTCAAGCGCACCACGACTTACCAAACTAGCCATTCAAAAGAGGTTATGAAAAGTATTAACTGAATTTTGAATTTTATATTATTATTATAATTTTAGAATCCATATTATTAGTTTATTAGACATAATATAAGAACAAATTCATTTTTTCAGATAAAAGAAGTATTTTTTTTAAATGCAATTTTGCCACCTTTTAATGGAGAATGCTTTTTAAATCAAATATTTGAAAGTTTTTTGTATTAAATTTGAAAAACTAAACTTATTATTTATAATAGTGACACAAAAATTTATTTTTGATAAATTCTTGGTGTTTTTCTGATAACTTTCATATTTGGGTGAATAGTGAAAAATAGTAAATTTTAACTGAAAACTACTTTTTTAATCAAAATAATTTATACTATTCAACTATAAATTTGAATGTTTTGGAATTATAATTATATTATATTTTTACCATTTAATACAATGTTGGTCATTTGAAGTAATTTCACTTTGAAATTGGACACAAACAAGTGTCAATCTTTTGGTAGTTATTATTTCTTAAAATATGCTTTTTGGTTTTGACAATGGGAATTAATTTTAAATTAATAAATTCAATTTCTATGTTTTGAATTTTGTAAAATAAATTTCTTTTTTAATTCATAATATAAAAATAAACTTATGGTGAATTTTTGGTTTGTTTCTGAAAACATTCAATTTTTTATGAATAGTAAAATACACTACGTTATTAGTTAAAACAGACTTTTCATTTAAATAATTATTTATTTTATTTAAATTTATTTCATGTCAAAATATATACATAATACATATATATGTTCAATATAATTAATTGGAGTCATTTTATAATAAGTTTAGATATATAAAAATTTTATTGAAATTTTAGCGTCTTTTACCCACCTTCTAGGAGCATTTGCAAATTTGCATAAAACATAATTTTACTGCTTCTTTGAATTTCATTTAAAAATTCTGAGAGACATGGTTGATATCAGTAAGTAAAATGTTGTTCAATATGATAAAAATAATTTTTGGTGAATATTAACTTTTGACTTTTATTTACCACAGTTAAAAGTAAATAGGCTAATTAAAGGTAAAAATGATATTATTATTTCCATAAAACACATCTTAATTCAATTGGTACATGTAATTCGACCAAAAAAATCTTTAGGAAAAAAATATGATCCTTTAGGTCAACTTGGATTAGATTAGGACATTTATTATTATTTAATTCAAAGAAGAGTTAAAAGTGTTAAATTCAAAGTTTAATAACTAAGCCATCTTTAATATAGGGTTACACATAGATAAATTCGATTATTAATATTAATTATAAATATAAAAATATTTCCTATATAATTTTAATTTATTTATAATTTTTATACATTAAATATTTTAATTTATTTATGATGCAGTGATGATGCAGTAATTTCCTTGTTAATAAAATATTAAAATAATTGATATTATAAATACCCAAATAAATGTAATTTGAGACTTTTTTGAATTAAAATAATTTTCTAGGTTAATATGACATATTAGGGTTTATTAAATGATTTTTTTTAGAAGTAATAATGCTGTTTTAAATTTAGAAAAAACAAAATACCAAATAGGGTCAAAATTGACATAAAATAGTTTTTAAAAGAAATATTATATTATTAATTGGTATTATATTCCTAAAAATCTAAGGATCTTCCAAAGGGCTTAAATACTATTATATATGTCATTAATGAACCACTTGGGGTTCTCTAAGAAGTTTATAGTAAGTTTATTTACCATATAATATAAAAATACAAAGAGATATGGTAAATGTTAAACTATTTAACTAAGAGTTAAATCTAAAAGATAAGGTTAATATAGTGACCCAAATCAGTCTAGAACCTATTGTTTGAGTGTTTTTTGACCCATACCCACGTTTTCCTTTATATAATTTATTTTTTATTCATTATAAACCTAAAATGAATTTATTATAAAATAATATTTTAAGTTTTTTCTAAGGTGCCTCTCACCCCTCTTATAAAAGGGCACTTCCCCTTCTCTCAAATTCACACCTCCAAAGCCATTTGTCTCAGCCAAAACCTAACCAAATATCCTCCCAACTATCCTAACCTAATCCTAGGGTCATTCCTTTGGTCATAAATCCAAGCTAAGGTTCCTTTTTTATCAAATCAAAAGGAAGAACCCAAAGAAGAGGTAATGATTTCACCACCCTCTTTCAAGTTCTTTTAATATTCCACTTACTCTTTATTTGTTATTACCATAACAAAATAAAAAATCCAGTAAATTATATATAATGTGATGTTATTATTAATATGTCACAACCATATTCATTATTCAATCCATCCTATGAATGATAATGTCACCATGTGTGCGTGTGTATGGCTTACCGTCTCCATGCCTCGGTGTAATTTGTTATTCAACACTATGTTATTTTGATGGATATAATTATCAGTAATGTGTATATAAATAATGAAAATAACATTCTAATGTCTCTTTAAAATTAATATACCATCCAATTCCACACCTTTAAGGAAACTATATTGTCATTCGTGCTTACATACGAATTACCGTCTCCATGACGCGATGAGATTCATTTACACATTCACCATTCATCAACGATTATAAAAATATATATTAATAATAAGTATGTAATATATGAAATAATAATTCTACTAGAGATACATACTTATATATATATATACTTACATATATCTTCGTCACTTACTTCCATTCAATACGATATGAAAACAGAAATAGAGTTTTTGCGTACGTACGACCTACCATCTCCATAAATGGTGTTTTCAATTTCATATATCTATCTATTATAAAAATTTGTATTCTAAAAATATATGATATATGAATCAATATTTTTATTCTGGATGTATTTAAATCATTATCTAAATGATACGGTCAAGAATAATAAGTTAAAATACATACGATAAAGAAAATGATTATTACCTGAAATGTTAATTTAACATGAAAATCATTATTAAATGGGTATTATAAAGTCATAAATGAATCATTTATGATATAATAAATATGAATATTTTTTTTGGTATAATCTAATAAAATACTATTTTCATTATACATGAGGTTAAATCTACCCTCAACCAAAGGAAAGTGCAAGGTAAGGGTTAATTTCACAATCTCTTTATTATCCGAGGTTATTTTTACGTAAGTATCTACTAGGACCTCTTTATCATCTACATCTGTGTTTTATTAAAAATGTATTTCAAAACATTTTTAATATTTACTATACTATGGGATAATTTCATTTATACCTTTTTTTAATTTTTATAAGGTGTTTATAAATGAATCATTCCGTCGTTTTCCAAACAAGGTACTTTATAACCTTTTTGACAAAATTATGGAAAGAATGTTTTTTTAAATTATATGGTCGGTGCAGCTATTTTCCACCATTATAACATCGTCTAATATTCCATTAAAAGCTTATATGAATATTTTAAAAATAAAAATTTCTTTATAATTATGTGACTCTTAAATTATTTCAAAATAGAAAGCGATATTTCTCTCAAATAGTTTTGATTTCATTTTTGTCAACATCTTTTGATAAATTTTACACTTGTTTGAAGTTGATTTATTATGATACAAATCTCCCATATTTTATTTAAGTTTTTGTGATATTTTTTATTGTGGATGAGTTATTTTTATGCCATTCATGGTTTATGGTTAATGTATTGACATTTCGTATGCTAGTTTTAATACGAGTGTTTATGTTATATTTCAACCTTTTATTAAGATGAATGTATTAGACTAGTATATTCCGGGTTGGGGAATGGTAAAAGTAAACACTTCAGGTTGGGTTCCAGTTGCAGCAAACTATCCGGGTTGGAGTCCGGTTACAGAGGCTCTCTGTGTTGGAATTCGAATACAGAGGCTCTCTGGGTTGGAGTCTGGTTACAGAGGCTCTCCGAGTTGGGGTCCGGTTACAGTTATCCCCAAGGTCATGGCACATGGCCGTGACACAGAAATTAATGTCCGAAATTATGCATTCCCTCATTATAAAATTAGTTATTACATATGATTATTCAACTAAAATAATATCCATGTGAATGTTTATATGGTAATGTTTAATTTATTTTGTAAATATTATTTTCAAGTTTATGTTTGAATGGTTTTCATTTTTATTACACATTTTGCCTAAAAAGTTTATAGCTTCTTCTAAAATATTTACCCTTACTGAGCATCTGAGATCACCCCTTTCTTACGTTTTATTTTCCCAGGATATGAAGAACTTAATTACGAGTGAATTGCAGGCATAATCTAGTAGGCTTGGACATTTCAAATGGAATAAATTATCGTTTTTTTTTCTTTTAATATTGTAATGTTGAAATTAATTTATGTAATCTATTTTTCAATACTACTAAACTGATCGGCCCTTTAGGACTTGATTCCTTGCAATAATTTCAATGTTATGTAATAATGCACCGACTCTGGGTAACTGTGGTCAGGGTGTTACAATATTGAAAAGAAATTAAATAAATTAATGTGATTAATATTGAACTATATTTAGCCAAATCCATATCACTAAAGGTCAAGGATATAGTCAGCTAGATGTCACCAGTGGTTTAATACCTTCCAAATGATATCTAACCATAGGAATGCACCTATAAAAACTTGATATATTCTGAAGTAGTGAATTTTATCCCCTATGATTTCCAATAATTCCCAAATTTTTCTCTATAAACTAGGATTTAATGGGGTGCATATTGACAAAACAAAAGTAAAAGAGACTCAAACTTTTATGAGATAATTATACATTAACACATGTCATGGTCATAAAAAATCCATTCTTTTTCTGAAATTCATATTTCATAGTTATATATATCCTTATATGATATAGTATTCAGTATAATTTTCAATGAGATATCACAGATGTTATATTTATGCCAATTTTAATTATGAACCATTAAAGTTATAGAAAAAATTCAAATTCTCACATCTAATTACTATTCAGGGGATAAATTTCATAGGTTTCTACCCTCTAATGATCATTTAGATGTTCAAATTTTTCATTACTACCAGAAACATTATTTCCATGTGGTTTGATCTTTTACCCATTAAGGTGGAAAAAATAATGATTGTGATATGTTAATTGAACTCTTATATCATTAATTAATTTGGAAATCTTCATTTAAATCCCCTATATGTTGGTAGAGACCTCCATATATCTATAAAAAAATCCTCAATTTTGAGTGAAATGTTCATTACAATCCTAAATCCTACTATTATATGTCTACAAATGGATAAATGCATGCATTCAACAACACAATAAAAAATTTCATATATAAAATTGTAGACATTGATTTAATATATTTTTTATAGACTCTTCATTATTCTGTGGGATTACATTATTAAAATTTTTATCCCAATATAGGTATCTTCAAACACGATAGTGTATGAGACTGAAGTAATTTTTAATATTGAGGTGTAGTTACCTTCACTCTAAATAGATTTTTTTGATTAATTAATTGATGGAAAAAGATCAAATATATAGTTGTATGATATGGTTCATAATGTTGAGAAAATGTTACAAGCATTATAGATCCTTCGTATTCACGAATACTATATGATATGAGAATTTTAAAATAAAAATCTGTGTTAACTTATTTTAATTGAATTGGTTCTAGCATTAAAGAAATTTATGATGCCCCTAAAAAACATCCATAATTAAAATACAAAAGGGTTTGAAATTACATCTTACTCTATGTTTACACTAACGTAGCACAATCCCCAATAATAATGGATAGAGAAAGGGAGACACCACAAACTAATGAATGGTTCTTCAAAAAATAAATTACACATATTCAAATTGGGTTTATATTGTACTTGAATTATGACCATAAATAAAATGGTACTAGTTCATTATCATATGACACTAAACTATATGACATAATGTTATTACCACAAAACATTAAAATATATGATGAATAGTAACTTTCATATGAAATTAAACAATTTATATTTTTTAATTCCTATTTGAAATTAAATTTCATAGAGTGGTCAATTGTATGTGACCTTCCCCATTTATAAATTCTTTTTTTGTAAGTACCAAATCAACTTAACAGGTCTTATTTTATAGTCTTCTAATTCATATAGGGATTGTAATTTTATCCTTAAACTAAGATTATCCTAACATCTCACACTAATATCACTATTTAAAAAAATAATTCCATTTTCATTATATTTGGGAACACTTATTGAACAACCTATGGGATAATTCCTCTTATAAAGATATATTTATGGATGCCTTTGTTCTCATCATAGGCCAAACTTCAAATTCCACTTCCACATAATTCCTCCCTCAGAACCATCGAGATATATGGTCTTGAAAAGTTACATCCGAATTCAATCCATTAACCTTTTATTGGGAAACTTTCACCATAAAAACTACATATGTAATTATTCATATACCCATGGGATATGTAGAAACACTTGAATCTCATATTCATGGCTCAGTTTAATTTTCTAAATCATTTCCAATCCTTCCTTAGAATTATTCATATTTCTAATATAAAATAATCTAGGATTAATCATCCTAATTATCTTTAAATATGTAATTATTATATACTATATCTCAGGAATTAAATTCTATTATTACTGTAATTATTTTTTGCATGTTGGTAATGTCAAAATTTAATTCCAATGTACCCATATTAGCATGGTGGTGACACATATGCTTTAAAATATGCATACTTAAATCCAAAAAAGGAATATATTTTTATTAATGAGAAGATTATCTAAGTCACATTTCTTATATCGAATTATAGAAGAATCCTTCCTTGAAATGTGGCCAATGATTGTCTTCTTTATATATGTCTAATGATATTTCGATGAACTCTTCATTAGAATTTCATAAGTAGTTCTCCTAGCCTACCCATTTTCATTTCATAGTCTCTAATTCAAATACCTTAAATTATAATTTATATAATCTATTACCATTTTATAAAGGACATCAAAAAATTAAGATCACATATTTCAATTGGGTTTCTAAATATTTACCTTATTTGGACATTCAAATTGGTGTCACGTCAATTCATTCTAGTCCTGTAATTTTATTGGGTAAATGAACTCCTTTTACCATTCTATTCCATGTCACATGATAATAAATAGTGTGACACTTTGTATAAGCTTTATTACAATAAAATAAAATCCACTTTTTCTTTTTAGATATATTACCTTAACCTCCATCCATTCTTATGTCAATATTACACAACCCTAAAAATTAGTCACCCAATATAGTTGATGATGTTTATCCCTAATCTATCTGCACATTTCCCCATCAATATTCCTATACTAACATCGCATATATCATTAATGTTGGGTTATTTATTCCTTTTTTCTCGATAAGAAATCTTAGTTTCATAGTCAATGTGGCATGACCTTAAACTCTAGTTACCATCAACCTAATTTGTATTACCATATATTATAGACACTATATCTTAGTAAAATTTGAATAACATTAAAATTAAAATCAGAAGAGACATTAAGACACATCAAGTGAAAATATTATGAAGGGAGACTTGGGAAAAAGTTGAATTCTCACCCACTAAACATTCCAAATCTATATCGCGAAAAATATAAATAAAAAAAAGAAAAAAAGACACAAATCTCATATAGAAGTTCCCTCACCCATCAAATCTCCAAGTACGTGATTTTCACGTCTGCAAATCTAACCAAGAGTTGGTTAATTTTTTATTTATCCACATATAATTTCCATTAAATATCTTAAATAATATAATTTCAAGGGTAATCCTAACTCTAAAAAATGTTTCAGATCATAATAAAAACCCTTCATTATTTAATTTATCTAGATTTAGTAAAACTATCATATATGAATGGATAAACATTGGTCTATGGTGATGGAAAAAATAATCTAAAAACATTACAGGTAATCCCTCCCATGATCATATGTCCAAGAAGAAATAAAATCTCTCAGATAATTTATCATGCAGATAAACATTAGATTATAGTGAAAACTCATGCGCTATATATAAAACCTATCATTAATCATCTAAAAATAAATTAAAAATGAAAATATTCATTCATAATTTCTTTTTATCACTGAATCTATAATATTAAATCATGATAGACAATAAGAATATCGTCATTTTATTTTTAAATAGATTTTTTTCTTTTAGATTTCACAATATGTACTATTATAAATTAACATTAGATAATTTAATTGGAAAACAATTTATATTATTCCTATAAAACTGTGTAGTTAAAAAAGATATAGATGCATTCTCCTAAGAAACTACAATATATGTATTCAAAAAAACATTCATAGAGAAATAAGAATCAAACCATTTATTGAACAAAACATGGGATGAGAATCTATAATTTAGATCATATCTCTTTTTGGTAACCAAGTTGGAGAAAAAGATAGTTGATGTAAATAATAATATAATTCTTGCCCACTAGATGAATGATGAAAATTAAATAAATATATAATATTATCAATATCCTATCAATGCCTTGTAAATTTGGAAATTTCAATTTCATCATTGGGATACAGCTTCTCTTGCCTTGTGGTTGTATATTCTACTATTTTTCATACTCTTTAACTATAATTTGTTTCTTCTCCACTTTCTTCATATCTATGAAAACTCTTGATGAACATGGATATCTATATCCATCAACTCTATAGTTAATTTTTGTTTCTCAGTCACTACATATATATTTGGAGGTCAATCTTCGTGATTTAAATACTATAGCTTTATGAAGTGAGCCACAAAATTTTCTACTAAATTTTATAATAATAGCACACATACACTATATCTCTCACTCACTAAAAATTCGATTAACACCTGTATATATTTAATGTTATTTTACCTCACAAAATACCAAGGTGGTGATTATTTGATATGGTTTTTTTTAGTTTCCCACCATGTTTATCCAAATGGCTCATATTGATAGAAATACAACAAACCATGGGTCCAAATAAAAATCAATTCAAGGAATTTCTACATACTTTGGAACGAGATATATTATAGAAAATATTTTATTAGTGCTCCAAATGAATTCTAATGCCTTAATAGCCTATCCCCTATATAATCTACTAGTTAACATACAAGAGTAGTGGGTTGGAGAATTTTTTACATAATATTAACGGTTGAACAACAATATTCATGGTCAGAATTATATAAGGATTAAAAATATATTTCTTAATGAAAAATTATATTAATATCCACATATAAATATTGATTTAGTAACATCCCCATGTATAGTAGATGCATCATTTAGTTGGAATATTATATTTTTATGAAATAAGCACCTATTTTGATTTTCAATAATTTTCCTTTATGATATATGTAGGTTTAATCTGAACACTATAATTTTGGAAATAAAAAAATCTAGTTTAAGAGGTGTTAGAATCATATAGTTCTACTCATGGTACATCCAACCAATTTTATCTATAGATAAATCAGGAAATTTTTTTATTACTTATCAATAGATGATATGAAAAAATTAAAATAGATACATATATCTTGTTCTATGTTAATATATTTGAACCTATTAATTGAAGATATGAAATATTTAGTGGTCATGGAAAATATTTCTTTTAAAATATTCTCTAAGGATGTAAAATCCAAGAGGTTTTCCAATAAATAATTAATAAAAATGAATTTAAAACTTCATCAGAATATTCAATAATGAAATAGGATCGGAATCCCATTTTATATATGAGGTATTAATAAATTTTACTAGTGATATCCACTCAACCATAGTTGAAGATCTATGATAATCCTTAGGCACGTCAACTTGTGCATCTGATAATTACGCAGTATCCATTAGGATTTCCTATTCATTTTCCAATACCAATATCTCTCAAAAACAAGGACACAAAAATAAAATATTAGAACATTATTTGTATACAAAATGATACAACTAGAGTTTTAAAAATTTCTGTTTTAGTAGAATATGTCCCCATATCAGTACTGGGTAAGGTTATGATGTCAAAATAATATTCTTACTCCAAATCCACATTGAGTGAATGGGGTAATTCTTATGATTTTTTTGGGACTTCAATTATTGAAATATATAGCTTTAATGTTCTAAAATTATTTGAGAAATGATTATGAAGAATAAATTCTATTTTTCAAATGAATGCATGTCATAATTGTCATAATTCATTACTTGTTTCAGTTACAATGTTGTGCGGGATTTGATATTGCATCATAATATAGTTCAATAGAAATTGTATCATTTCCTACAGGGTCCTATATTTTTATTAGTTACCCTCTTTATTAGGTTTATATGTAACTCTCTCTTAGAATTATTTTTCTTCGATTTTAATGGATAATGATATCAACACATAAATACATAAATTAATGTTACTTAAATTAAATGAATAACCCATTTCACTTTTATGAATGTGTTTGGATAGTCTATCGATGCATTCCTAATATTATTACCAATGTATTCAACTTATGGTTGTTATTTTAAATTCGGGCTGACTAAACATAGGATAATTATTTAATGGATATTGTACTACAACATAATTCCTTTTCATATGATCTAGTGATGGATTAACATGTAATAGGAATCCTAGTTGATCCATATTATTGATCGGGGTGAAAAATATAAAGTATTATAGGGGAATTATTACTGTACTTGAATCATCTATCCTATATTTCAAGAAAAATCAACAATTTTTAATGATATTTAGAATTGTGGGAGGGAAAATTTTGAAACTTATACTCAAACCTTTATGGGATCGATGATACAATCACATTTTCTATCAACTTCTTAATTTATAAAAATATTTACACTTTAATAATCCATTTATTATCCATACTTATATGGTAAAAAAGATCTATTTTTAGTTTCCTATACAAACTTCCTTTGCTCCTTGATATAGATGGTGTTAGGTCTAAAAGGGTCCTAGAAACACTGAGAGGGGGGGTCAATTCAGGTATGGATTTTCTTCCAAAAATTACTCATACCCAACTTGATCTTCACCTATTTATTATAAGTGTAATATTTTTATACTTCTGTGTTCATATTGATATCTTCTTTTCTTCTTTATCTAATGATGATGCTCTAAAAGTTATACAGGAATGCAAGCATACAGTTATAGTTATTTTACATGGTTCACCCTCACAAGGAAACATCCCAGGGGCATACAATGAAGATGTGATTATGTAAAATATCTGAAAAATATCACTGTAAATTATAAGGTTTAGGGTAAACACACTATGTTCCCAAGGGTCACTCCCTATGTCACTTTTTCTTACTCACTACTGGTGGAATGAATTTTCATCTTCCTCTATCTTTTCTCACTTCTCTAAAAAGGTATTCAAACATTGTTTTGGGACTCGTAGGTCCCTTTATTATTTATAATGAATGCATCCTCTCCAATTTGTAGATTCTCTATTTAAGTTAAACTTTTATCCAATTTCTAAATACCACTTTACCACACATTTATTGGGAATCCCCTTTTAAATACTTTTCATGATGCACATTTCCTTCACGAAACTCCTTGTTTTATGAAGCTCCTTCATGGAGCTCTTCATGAAGCTCTTTCACGAAACTCACTTACTTTAATGAAGATCAGAAAATTTGGTTAGATTTTGTAGCCTTTTCTAATCTCTTTACTTTTTCAGAAGCTAACTTAGCCTTCATGAAGAAACCCTATTTTGAAAATCTCAGAACATTTTCTTGGATTTTAAGGCCTTCACGAACTTATTCGCATTCCACATTAATGAAAATACTTGGAAAACAACCTTTGAGAATCTAGAGCCTTAATATTTTATTTAAGTATCACCCACTATTTTTAAGGGGGTAAAGGCCTACTTATAGGTGTTTCTATCGATTCCAGAACCTTCCACCCACATCATCACCAATTCACAAAGCTCCTTAATTTCCTTCGTGACACTCCCTGTTTTATGATGCTCCTTGCCCATTCGTGGTGTTCTTCATAATCATGTAGTGTTCTATAAAAAACCATCACGGTGTTCACAAAGCCTATTCGAAACCACAAAGGCCATTGTCAAAAACAATCGCGCATTTGAGAACCACCCTTTGTGAACTCATATTCTTCATAAAACTCATTAATTTACCATATTTTCAAAATTGCTTCATGGAAATCCACTTTTCATGGTTTTATCATAATCACGGAGTTATCCATCACTAAACTTCATGACTTTACAAACCACCCTTTTCAAAATTCATGCCTTTTCCATGTTTTTACTAGGTCTTCGTGGAAATCTATCTTTTCTAATGATCATCGTAATTGTGGGGATCACCATCAACATTATTTTATCCTTCATGAAATAAAACTAGAAAATCCCATATTTTTAAAATTATTTCCTTTACCAAATTTTTATTTGAACTTCATGAAAATCCATTTTCATAATGAAGTCCAAACTTCTAATTTTGGACCCCAAAAATTTGGTAAACAATGGGAAACGATGTCACCTTTTGTATGAAATTTTATATACTTCTCCATTGGAGTCTATTAATTAATCCTAGATATTTTTCAAGATTACTAGTATGGAACATCTTTTTACTCCACAACATGCCTCAGAATCTATCTTCGAAAAAAACTAAATCAACCCAAAATTGCAGCAATGTTACCTTGTGGGATTTTTCCCTACAATATCCCACTTTGGGTTTGTTGAAAACTCTTTCAAAATTTGATACCTCATTGAATCTTCTTCCATTATCTACCACCATTCACTTCTTATGATTTAGATAGTGATCAAAGACTTACTCAACACATACACTAATCCCACAAAAGTAATGATCGGTGTGAGGAACAATAGTATAATTAAAAGTTCACCAAAGAATCACTTCATTCCAAAACCTCTCTTCTTCTTTTAACATGAACTTCAGCTATCATTATATATAATATTTGATCGATCACTTCTAGCATAATCATATTCAAAAATACCCCTATCTCACTACTCCCCCTATCTCACTTATCCACCCGTCAACTTCTCTCAGTATCTTGACAAAGACATTTTCTCCCATTATAATTTCTCCCCCTTTTTCAATGAACACGAAGGCCACTCTTTTGAGGTCTGCAATAGGGTAAAGAACACATGTCAGTAAATTAGGGAAAAATACACCATACCTCAAGGATATGGGTCCCGCATCTACACTTTTTCATGTGTCGGGAGTTGACTGAACTCTTAGATCATCAAGATGTTGCATCATCCACAATAACTGAATTCATGCTTCAGTGGTTGTAACATACTAAACTTTTCTAGTTCTCAATGAAATGTAATATTCCATATTACTTATCCAAGAAATACACAATCCATTGAGATAAAAGTCACCTCATAATGTTTATTTCTTCTCATCTACTTAATCCACCCAATATGCATCTTTATATACCAATAACGTTGGCTGAGATTTTTCATTATACATGAAACTAAAATCCATAGTTCCTTGGATATATCGAAGTATTATTTTTACTACAAACATGTGGATTTTATTGGAATTTATTTGATATGTCGCTACATTTTACCTTAATATTTTCATGATAGTTTCATCTGGAAGCTATCAGAGTCTTCATCTCCTTCGAATTATCCATTATAAATCTTCTTAAAACCTCCTCGACATATTTATATTGATAAATCCTTGAATAACACTCTCTTCATTCTTACTTCAACCCATAAAGTGCCTTATTCAGTTGACACACTCTGTTATCATATTCATGAATGAGAAAACCATATGGATTCTCAATATACACTTCTTCTTCCAGAACTCCATTCAAAAAAAATTATTTGAAATCCATCTGGAAAACATTGAACCTTATTTACACTTCTATGGCCAAGAAGAATCTAATTATCTTTATCCTCACAACAGTTGAAAATGTCTCATCAACATCAATACCCTCTATCTGGGAGTACCCTATTCAAATTAGCCTTGATTTGTTTTGAATCACTATGACATCTTCATTCATCTTTTTTCAGAAGACCCATTTAGTCCCGATTATATTATTATCTGTTGGCCTTAAAACAATATCCCATGTCCGATTCTTCTCAATTTGGTCAAGCTCTTCATTCATATCTTGAACCCTTTTCTCATCTCTAGATGCTTCATCATCATTATCTTCATCTGAATCAACATTTATTCTTTTTATCTTTGAAGACATATTTTTTAGTTCTTCATATTGAGAATAGTTATTGTCCCTCATATCAGTAGCCACATCAATAAGCCTTTGATTTAAACATCTTATCTTGTTGACCATAATTTACAGTGCTTTTATCTGGATATATTTAGCGTTAATTTCTTCATCCAATTTCTATTCTAATTCCTTTGTTTCATAGAAAACATCAATTTTTCCTTCTTTTAGTTTCTTCATCATTAGTAGTTTCAACATCCCTTGGAATGTCAAGTTCATCACACATTCCTACAACATCATTGAGTCGGTCTATCTTTTCCATGTCTGATTCATCCAATCCTTCATTCAGTAAACTAATGGATTCCTTAAACTAAATAAAAATTTTTCCATAAACACATCCACGTTGAGGAATACCATCTAACTTCTACTTGTTCTTTGATTTTATTCACTTTTCCATGTCACAACAAGATAATAATAGAATGAATCATTAACTGTAAATATCAATTGAACCAAGTCAGATTAAACAAATATGATAAAAGAAACCTACCCTATGATACCAATTTTTAGGTTTAAAAGTGTCCTAGACACCCTGATAGGGGGTTAATTATGAAATGTATATTCTTTCCAAAATTACTCATGCCCCACTTGATAATGACCTCTTTATTATAAGGGCCACTTTTTTTACTTGTGTTTATATGATATTCTTTTGTTTTCTTATTTATCTAACGATGATGCGTTTAAAGTAATTCAATAATGTAAGCACATAGACACAAATATTTTATGTAGATAACCCTCACTAGGTAACATCAAAGGAGAATATAGCAACAATGTTCCAATGTTCTAAATCCACTAAAGCTCACTGTCAATTAAGGGGTTTAGGGTCATCTCACTTCTTTCCCAAGGGTCACTCCCTGTATTACTTTATCCACCTCAATATAGGTGGAAACGATCCTTGTCTTCCTCTTCATTTTCTCACTTTTCTTGGATGAGATTAAAACAAAGTTTATGGGCTTGTAGGTCCCTTTATAATTTCTAAATAATGCATCCCCTACTATTTGTAGATACTCTATTAAAGTTCCACTTCCATCCAATTGATTAATACCACTTTACCATAGATATACTGGGCATCCCCTTTTAAATAATTTTTATAATGCACACTACATTCATGAAACTCCCTCTTTCACAAAGCTCTTTCATAGAGAGATTCGTGAATCTCAAATAGCCTTTTCAAAACTCACTTACATTAAAAATTATCTAAATATTTGATTAGATTTTATAGCCTTCACGAAGCTCTTTCCATTTCCAGAATCTCATGTAGCTTTCATGAAGCAAACCCATTTTTCAAAGCTCAGAACTGTTGGTTGGATTTTAAAGCCTTCTCGAACTTCCTTGCATAACACCTTCACAAATCCAGGGCCCTAAGATTTTCATTAAGTCTCACTCACTCTTATGAAGGTAGTATGTTCCAATTTGTTGGCTTTTACATCGATTCTATAACCTTTCGGCCATTCCATCACCATTTCATGATGCTCCCTAATTTCCTTCCCAGTGTTCCCTATTTTTCAAAGCTCCATGAAAATTTCCCATTCACAATGCTCAACATAATAATAGATAATTCCATCAAAACCCTCATGATGCTTGAGAATCCTATTCATAATAGTGGAGAACACCATTAGAAACATCCGTGCTTTATCAAACTACCCTTTATAAACTCCCATTCTTCGCAAAACTCATTCATTTTCCATATTTTTATAATGCCTTAATGGAAATCCACTTTTCACAGTTCTTTTCCTAATCAGAGAGATCCCCATCACAATAATTTAGGCCTTTACAAACCACCTTTAGATAAAACCTAGTCCTCTTTAAATTAATTCCTTTTCCATATTTTTACTTGTTCTTCATTGAAATCCATCTTTCGTAATGATTGTCGTAATCGTGGAGATTTCCATCAACTTTTTTTATCCCTTGTGAAACACAACTCGCAAATCCTATCTTCACAAAATTCATTCATTTACTATATTTAAATATATCCTTCAAGAAAATAAACCTTTTGTGATGAAATCCTAACACTAAATTTTAGAACCTAAACATTTGGAAAACACTTGGAAATGGCCTCACCATATATTCAAATTTTTTTACCACTTCTAGGGAATCAATTACTTCATATTTGTCACGAACCGAATATGGTCGCCTTCAAAATCGGCACCTGACCCAGTCCATGGCAAGACCCGAAGCGCTTTCTCGATCCCCACGGGCTGGAACAAGTGCCTGGGTATCCTGAAATGATAATTGGGAACGATTTACCCGAGTTTATAAACTTAAAATGACAAAAGAGTCCAATAAAACAAATCTGGATTTTTCAACTAAAACCGTCTTTTACAAAATTTCAGAACTGAAATACATAAGTTAAAACTATGTTTGAAGACCATTAAAATGGTACATACCCAAATAAGGACAGACCAAGAACCTCCACAAGGAAATAGGCACCGCCCTCAAGCTATCTCCATGACACTGCATCCCAATGGACAACTAAAAACCTGAATCAATGGCATAAATCCTGTACCCAAACCTGTGACATAAAATAAGAAAATCTACTTACACCCAAAGGTGTAAGTAGGGTGTGAGCGAGAGCCCAGTAGGATACCACCACTAATATATTCCATGTGATAAACATTTAATGGCGAAAAGCATGCAAGTTTTCAAAGACATGAGATGATAGTTAAAATTTCTAAAAGATGCAACATTAAATAAAAACAGTTTTCAGGTGGGCTAATTTAAAGAATAAAAACATTTAAAATAAATACCATAGCTACTTAATTTTCCAGCCTCTCATACCATATACCAACGGTAAGAACAAAGTATCCAGTGAGCACAATCAATGGGAAATAACCCCTAGGCACTAGCTAGCTGTGGGTCCCAGGTACCTCGTATCTCGGTGAGAGTAACCATCACAAATATTCATTCTCGTGCACGAGCCACTAGTAGGGAACATACCCATAACCTAGTGGTCCCCAATAATCATCATCATAGTTTAGTTAGAGTTGTAAGCATCAATCTTGCTAAGTGAAACTGAGGCCAAACCCCATGGATTCACTAGCATACTAGTACACGTCCACCCACCTAGATACCTGGGTTTTCCCTTTGTGCTCAAACAAGTTCAGAAATCCAAGAAGTATAGTTCTAACATGAAAATATCACTTACACATCAAAAATTAACCAAACAGCCCCATGTACATCACGCAAGTCAAAAATTCCACTTTTCATTCAAATGCATTTTGAAATCAAACTCACTCCAAATTGCCTACAACACTTTTCACATCTCTTTAACACTTCCACAAATCCATTAAACAATTTTTTAAAACCATTACAAGATATTCAACTCACATAACAGCCCACACACATGTCACACAATACCCTTCTCACCTTCACAATTCATTTTATAAATAACTCACATGAAATATCACACACCCATGTTTCGCACACAAAACACAATTTAGTAAAACATTTCAACAATTTATAAAAAAAAATTATAAAAATGTTTAACATCTCAAATCAACACTTTACCATTAAAAAACCCATATTAGGTGAACACACTCACCCAAATAGTACATATACACCCTTTCCCAACTTTGTTTAACCAAATAAAACATTTGCAATTTTTATAAAACAAACCCAAGAGGTATAACCATTGTTTTCACACTAAAACCATTTCAAAACCCTTATTTAAAAGCAAAATCATACCAATACCAATCCAAAACAGAATATTTCAGCCCTAAAACAATTATTAAACCACCCCCAAATGTTATAAAAATACATCAAATAATACCACAATGATACACATGAAAAACACACGTTTTCATAAATCACCTTCAAGAAGTACAACAGGTTTTTACACCTTAAACTCATTAAAAAAACCTAATTTCAAGGACAACATGACAATAAGGAATTAACAAACCAGAATTGGAACCCCCTTTCAAGACTAATAAATCACTTCCATATGTTATAAACTAAACCCAAACATTACCACAAGAGTCACACATGAAAAGTACCCAATTTCAAGCTATAATGCAACTAAAAATTAAATTTTTAACCAAATCCATCAAAACTGTTTTCACAGCACATAAAACAGATTATAAACATGCTAAATTAATAATCCATGCAAGATAACTCATCATAAAATGGCTACACATGGAATCACCTACCCTTTTGAGTCGAAACCCTCAAAACTTGGTGCGAAACCTTAAGCGCACCACCGTTGCACCAAAATGAATATAAATCCTGACCTAAACCACAATAATTTACCCAAAAGACACCAAATCATACATTAGGATCTAACCCCAACTTCTGGACATGAGGAACTTCAAGAAAAAGGAAATAAAACTAAAAGAGGATGGAAGGAACCAAGAAGGAATTCCCTTACTTGAAATATCTTGAAGGAATCAGCTCCAATCCACCAAATAATGAATCACCAAGTACCCAAAACTAGTATGGAGGTTATAAGGATTAATATTAGGTCATGTGGGGACTGAAATGGGGGAAAAGGATGAAAAATTAAGGAGTTATGAAAGGATCAATTTACCTCTCCAAATCTGCCCGAGTTTTGAAACCCTAATAAGTTCAGTACTAAATCGCGATGACGAATAGCTACAAAGAGGGGAGAGAGAGCTTGGGCGCGTGGATGGGTTCAAGGGGCGAATATGAGGCTTTTAATCACCGAAAAATACTTAAATATGAATAAGTTATTAATTAATCAAATATTATTTTTAAAACTGGAATTGGGCTTTCGGGCAGGCCCAATCCCTTAAATAAAAAACAACATAAACCTTGGTTATGGATTTCAAAAGGCTCCAAATTTTAATTTAGGTGTTAATATATCAGGGGAGGAAATTTAGGAGTTGGAATGAGTGAAAAATATTAAAAAATGAAAAAGTTATAAAAAAAATAAAATTTATTTTTAAATCTGGAATTTGGTTCACGGTTTGACCCAATTCATGAAAACTCACATATTCTCCATAAAACCTTTGGAAACCCCCAAAACAAAGAATTAATGGAAATTAAAATAAAAATAAATTTAAAATAATCTATTTATGTGACAATTCTCCCCACCATGAAAACTTTCCGCCCCGGAAAGTCACAGAAAGGTCAAAGTAACAACCAAACCCAACTGAGAAACCAAGAGGTACTCCCTTGTCAGGTTTCTCCCCCAAAGGCCAAAACACCACCAGTGATCAATTAATGAAGGATTACTCTCACAAAAAAAACTTACACCACTTTCCTGAAATAATAAATCACATTCATAATTGATCCCAAAATAAAACTCCTCAAACACTATCCGAACAAGACTCAAGCAATTCACCCAAACGAACAATAACATCAAACAAGGTTACACTTACCTTACTTTAACTAATACATTGGGCACTCTCCAGTCCCAAAGTTTACCCAAGGAAGATGTAAGAAGTTAGATATCTCCAAATGATATTACATGCTTCCCATACAATACCAAGGAAAAACATGAGTTACTTGTATGAAGAGACACAAATGGGCTCCCCATCATAAGGGACAACTTAATTTTTTTTTTCCCGAGACAGAATCAAGACACTAATAGGGGAAGGCCCAAACAGACTCCCTAGTACAAGGGGTATACATCCATTAGAAATTTACAAAATAATATGCACGATGCCCATGGTGGGTCTTCCCACCATAAGAACTAACCATCTTAACCGACCGGTGTGGGCCGACACGAAAAGACCCCAAAATTAAGGAGTTGGGACGGTCACACGGTTAGTCTGCACAGTTTGAGAAACTGTGCGATAACTATGTGGATCCTTATATCCGCATGGTTATTTTTTTTGTTCATGGTTAGAACTAACCATGTGAAAACCGTGTGCTCAACTTGTCTAGCCAAATTTCCAACCATTCTCTAAAGACTCAATGGAAACCAAAGGGGGAGGGAATAACATTGTGTGATGACATGGGTACAAAACCCTCCACATATTTACACTGAATGGGAACGACAGAAGAAATATGATGAAACCATAGGTTTAAACTCTTTCTATCTTTCATACTGAGGATAGGACTTTGTACAATGGTTTAAACGACCCTGGGGTTTCCCCTGACTACGCGCCAGCTTCTCTCCGGGACCTACGGCTGGAGCTCAAAATATTGAAGCATCTTCGGCCACGCAGTTTGGCTGTTGAAACCCCTATGTGGAACTTCTTATTTCGGTGCCACAAACAACTACACCGCATACCCTGATGGGTTCATCAAGGCATAACACACTCTGTAACTCACTTTACCAAAACCAGACATTTCACTGAAACAATGGATCAGAATAAGCACACACATCTCACCTTGTTTCTTTGGGTGAGAAACAACAGAAGGGTAGGACACATATAAACACCATCCTCTAAGATATAGGATTTGATGTTTTTACCAAGGGATACATACTCCCAACATAACAGAGAACCTAAGAGGATTGTGTGACCTTGACCTTTACAGTCAAAAGAGCACACAACATCACAATGTGTCACCGAACATGACCCTTGTGATTGATAGAAACAATACATGGAACATGACCATATTCCAAGTCCCTAAAAACAGACAAGTCCAAAAAGTGGACACAATATCCTATCAGGACCAAAATCTCAAAATTGGTTGTTTAATAATAACTCTTGCTTCAAGGAAACTATGAAGAACCCAGAGGCCCTCTTAGACACCATCATGACACTCATCCACACTAATAACCAAAGAACACTTCCCCCTTTGATGAATCATGAAACTTAATAAACCAAGGCCTCTTTCAACCTTCCACAAGAACTATCCCACTACAAGAGGATCTACAAATAAACTAAATGAATGGTTGTAGACTCAATCAACAATGATCTATAAAATATTCCTTATATTGATCAACTGGAGGATTTTCCAATGGAGAAACAATATGGGTTGCACTTCAGTTGTTCACTAACCCTAAATGGGGGCGTACCTTATCCAACGGGAGAAACCAAGGACCCAACCAAGATGGTCCATTGGTAAAAAAACCATAAACCAGATCCAAACACATGAAGGTAACCACCATAAATGTGTCCCGAAACATATCTCAGAGGAGACTATTAACCGTTCCCTCTACCTAGCTTACCGACCAAACATAATCCCAAAACACAGTTCAAATAGGAGGGGTTATTGGACTAAAAAAACATCCCACAAAAACAACATCTTCAAAGACCCATAATACAAACCATCCCAAAACTATTCATCAAGACATCATGTTTTTTTCTTTAAAACCATTTCTTTGAAAACAAGTGGTTCAGCGGTAAGAGTATCGACCAATGGTACCCCATGGGCCTCACACATGCATGTTTTTGTGCCACACCAGACACCCTCCTCATATCTGTCCCGGCACTCATCCAGTCGTTCCATCAACCATCCATCATCCCATATAACCCCATGCATGTGGCCACTAATGGAAATACCAAAGGTTAAAACAAAAATTCTTTCCACTTTTCAAAACCAAAACGGTCAACCAACACATCCTTTTTTTTCATAACCGCTAACCACGAGATCAAAATCCCAACTCACATCTTACAAAAATTTTCAGAAAGTCACAAACATTTAGAAAATAACTCACATTCAATATATTCACATCAATTTGAAAACATCTCATCCCATTAAAACACACTATGATTGTTTAGAAAACTCTATTGGAAACACTTTTCAAAACCAACTTCAATACAGTTTCTGCCTTCAAAAGAGGTGTAATCACACCATTTTCTATTTCAAAATAATTCTGAATATTCAGTTCCAAAATTTCATAAATCATACCATTCAATCATTATTTGAAAATCATTTCACAAAAACATTACACTTCTTAAAACCAAGTCACTTTAAAACCAAAGTTCCAAGATTTCAAAACTAAAGAACACAAGACAATGCGAGAGGAAACTAGTTTCAGTGGGTGACTTGGACATATGGTTGGCGGCCATATTCCAATCACCTCACTATCACAGAGAGTGTTCTAGGGAATATCCCCAGCTCCAAATGTCTTGCCAGACCCTGCGAGCTCATTGAGACCATTAACCCAACTCTCTTTTCATTTCCCCTAATCATCATCAAACCAAGAAAACCAAAAGACATAGACAAATCCCAACTTCCCCTGGCGACATGAATCCTGAAATGAGGTGTGGTGATCAAGCACACTACCCATAACCAGAATTCCATGTCCCAACAATCATAACTCTATACTATCCTAACTATTTCCCAAATAACATGACTCAAATGGAGCGAACCTCCTTTGATACCATTTTGTCACGAACCGAATCTGGTCGCCTTCAAAATCAGCACCCGACCCGGTCCATGGCAAGACCAGAAGGGCGTTCCCAATCCCCACGGGCTGGCACAAGTTTCTGGGTATCATGAAATGATAATTGGGAACGATTCACCCGAGTTTATAAACTTAAAACGACAAAAGAGTCCAATAAAACAAATCTGGATTTTTCAACTAAAACCGTCTTTTACAAAATTTCAGAACTGAAATACATAAGTTAAAACTATGTTTAAAGACCATTACAATGGTACATAACCAAATAAGGACATCCCAAGAACCTCCACAAGGAAATAGGCACCTCCCTCAAGCTATCTCCACGAAACTGCATCTCAATGCACAACTAAAAACCTGAATCAATGGCATAAATCCTGTACCCAAACCTGTGACATAAAATAAGCAAATCTACTTACACCCAAAGGTGTAAGTAGGGTGTGAGCGAGAGCCCAGTAGGATACCACCACTAATAGATTCCATGTGATAAACATTTAATGGCGAAAAGCATGCAAGTTTTCAAAGACATGAGATGATAGTTAAAATTTCTAAAAGATGCAACATTAAATAAAAACAGTTTTCAGGTGGGCTAATTTAAAGAATAAAAACATTTAAAATAAATACCATAGCTACTAAATTTTCCAGCCTCTCATACCGTATACCAACGGTAAGAACAAAGTATCCAGTGAGCACAATCAATGGGAAATAACCCCTAGGAACTAGCTAGCTGTGGGTCCCAGGTACCTCGTATCTTGGTGAGAGTAACCATCACAAATATTCATTCTCGTGCACGAGCCACTAGTAGGGAACATACCCATAACCTAGTGGTCCCCAATAATCATCATCATAGTTTATTTAGAGTTGTAAGCGTCAATCTTGCTAAGTGAAACTGAGGCCAAACCCCACGGATTCACTAGCATACTAGTACACGTCCACCCACCTAGATACCTGGGTTTTCCCTTTGTGCTCAAACAAGTTCAGCAATCCAAGAAGTATAGTTTTAACATGAAAATATCACTTACACATCACAAATTAACCAAACAGCCCCATGTACATCACGCAAGTCAAAAATTCCACTTTTCATTCAAATTCATTTTGAAATCAAACTCACTCCAAATTGCCTACAACACTTTTCACATCTCTTTAACACTTACACAAATCCATTAAACAATTTTATAAAACCATTACAAGATATTCAACTCACATAACAGCCCACACACATGTCACACTATACCCTTCTCACCTTCACAATTCATTTTATAAATAACTCACATGAAATATCACACACCCGTGTTTCGCACACAAAACACAATTTAGTAAAACATTTCAACAATTTATAAAAAAAATTCTAAAAATGTTTAACATCTCAAATAAACACTTTACCATTCAAAAACCCATATTAGGTGAACACACTCACCCAAATAGTACATATACACCCTTTCCCAACTTTGTTTAACCAAATACAACATTTGCAATTTTTATAAAACAAACCCAAGAGGTATAACCATTGTTTGCACACTAAATCCATTTCAAAACCCTTATTTAAAAGCAAAATCATACCAATACCAATCCAAAACAGAATATTTCAGCCCTAAAACAATTATTAAATCACCCCCAAATGTTATAAAAATACATCAAATAATACCACAAATATACACATGAAAAACACACGTTTTCATAAATCACCTTCAAGAAGTACAACAGGTTTTTACACCTTAAACTCATTAAAAAACCTAATTTCAAGGCCAACATGACAATAAGGAATTAACAAACCAGAATTGGCACCCCCTTTCAAGACTAATAAATCACTTCCATATGTTATAAACTAAACCCAAACATTACCCCAAGAGTCACACATAAAAAGTACCCAATTTCAAGCTATAATGCAACTAAAAATTAAATGTTTAACCAAATCCATCAAAACTGTTTTCACAGAACATAAAACAGATTATAAACATGTTAAATTAATAATCCAAGCAAGATAACTCATCATAAAATGGCTACACATGGAATCACCTACCCTTTTGAGTCGAAACCCTCAAAACTTGGTGCGAAACCTTAAGCGCACCACTGTTGCACCAAAATGAATATAAATCCTGACCTAAACCACAATAATTTACCCAAAAGACACCAAATCATACATTAGGATCGAACCCCAACTTCTGGACATGAGGAAATTCAAGAAAAAGGAAATAAAACTAAAAGAGGATGGAAGGAACCAAGAAGGAATTCCCTTACTTGAAATATCTTGAAGGAATCAGCCCCAATCCACCAAATAATGAATCACCAAGTACCCAAAACTGGTATGGAGGTTCGAAGGATTCATATTAGGTCATTTGGGGACTGAAATGGGGGAAAAAGGATGAAAAATGAAGGAGTTATGAAAGGATCAATTTACCTCTCCAAATCTGCCCGAGTTTTGAAACCCTAATAAGTTCAGTACTAAATCGCGATGAAGAAGAGCTCCAAAGAGGAGAGAGAGAGCTTGGGCGCGCTTCGGGGTTCAAGGGGCGAATATGAGGCTTTGAATCACCGAAAAATACTTAAAAATGAATAAGTTATTAATTAATCAAATATTATTTTTAAAACCGGAATTGGGCTTTCGGGCAGGCCCAATCCCTTAAATAAAAACCAACATAAACCTTGGTTATGGATTTCAAAAGGCTCCAAATTTTAATTGAGGTGTTAATATATCAGGGGAGGAAATTTAGGAGTTGGAATTAGTGAAAACAAATATTAAAAAATGAAAAATTTATAAAAGAAATAAAATTTATTTTTAAATTTGGAATTTGGTTCACGGTTTGACCCAATTCATGAAAACTCACATATTCTCCATAAAACCTTTGGAAACCCCCAAAACAAAGAATTAATGGAAATTAAAATAAAAATACATTTAAAATAATCTATTTATGTGACAATCTTGGACCTTTTTTAACAATCCTAGTCATAATATATTTTTACTCCACTACACACCTTCTAGTCCCTCTTTTTCAACAAACACAATCAATCCAAAAAATGTTGCAATGTTACCATGAGGGATTTTTATCGAAAATATGTGAACCTATATATATTAATTAACAAGAATGATATTAACTAGTACCTTTTAATTCTTTAGTTTTGGAATATATATTAGATAATCGATTAAATCACATAAATCATCAAGGACTTATACCACCACCAAATTATCCTAGAACTAATATTTCTTGGGAAATGTAGAGTTTGGAATCACTTACTAATATTGTTCTTCCATCCTAGATGAGGTTGTATGAACCTTTACACCAATTTCTTTATTTTCCTCTCACTCTCATCTAATGAATTAACTCACTCTATCAAGATATATTATCTTGTATCTGGACCCTGTTATGTTGACCCTTTTATTATGCATTACTAACAAGTCAATGAGAATAGTTAGCCTATATCGTTCGATATATTAGTGAAATTTCCCACTATATATGGGTTCTTTAAAGCTTAATTCCCCCTATATAGAGAAAATGAACCACTTTACAAGGAACATTATCTTGAATGAATATATAAAATTAAGTGGAATTTTGGGAACAGGTATAATGAGGTTAAAATATAATGTCAGTGACTACTAAGGGTGTTGTTATCATGGAATAGGTATATTCATTATTCATCATGGAGAAAAAGATCATGTAAATCACGTGAGTTTCTTCATTATCTCCTCTATGTATGGAACAATAGTATAATCATTAAGAACTAAAAACTATTAGATAATCTAAACATCATGTAAATTACATAAATGATATCACAGTAAATCCTCACTGATATGATGAATTATTTTTTCTATTTTGTATGACAACTAACTATAATATCTAGAGACCTATAAATAATTGTCTAAGAAAAGAAATCACACAAAGGAAAAATGATAACATAAAATGTTATCCTAGGAGAATATATAGTCTCTACATATTTTATTTGATATTCATGAATCATGGAGACACATATGACCTAAATCGGCACCGTAAAATCACTAAAATTTTCTAGAAGTCGTATATCTTGAATAGTTACACCAAAAACCTCTAAAATATGTATAAGTGTATGAAAATGAAGAATATAGAATCTCTAGGGTAAATACATTGTAACTATTTGAAAATTTTAAAAATAAAAAACACCACCATGTAGATTGAGCTCTATTATTATATCCATGCTTCCATGATAAAGGTTATTGGCCTCACATTAATTTAAATTTCATGGTTGAAAAAAGGTTGATTCTTATGCACAATCTATAGAACCCAATAATGTTAAATTGGGGGTACAATTAAAAAAAATTATAGTCCTATTCCTTATACCATTCATACTTCAAATATTTTCAATAACATCCTAGGCCTCCCCACTTGTGTATAATAGAAAATCTCATGGTTTGTTTAGATATTTATCCCTTTCTATGATATATCAAAAAAATTATTATTCATGTTTGAAAACATATATTTTTTCATAGATGAGAAAACTTCATCATAATATTTTGATCTTCACTTAAGAACGGCTAGGCTAATGGAGTTATTCACTTTACATCACCCAAGTTCACCTTTGGTAGGATAAATTCTTCATACATCTCTAAAAAATAATAATTAAACTAATATCATATATAAAACATATTTTATTTCATACTCTATCATGTTTTAGGTGAAACAAATTAATACGTTTAAAATGAGGTTCCTTCTCTCTTAGGATCCTGGCCATGTTCTAATGATTGAGACTCATTCAATATTGGCATCCTTTTCTATGCTTGTTTAAGAGATACCTATATATAATGTTAGGCTCATGAAGCCTCACCTTTCCTTAACTTAAGATATTTTGAGGATCCTTTCCCCCACCTCTTTTTTCCCCTACTTTTCCATCAATTACACCAATTCAAATCTCACAGAAGGATCTATCCACTTTTGTGGTATCCCCACTGATTTTTATTTCATCATATGAGTTTCATGATGTTTCTATCATCTAAACTTGAATGCAGATGTCCAAATTCAGTATGGATTTTATTTAGCCAAAGTATTTGATGGTTTTAACAACTTGACAAGGGGCCTATGTTATCCAGAAACTATGGGGGTTTGGGTTATAAGAATATGGGTTATCACCTCTCTTTAGATGAATATTTAATTTATACATGGTCATTAGAGTCACAATTGTGTGACATTCAATGCTTATTTATCTTTCTTTTTATGGTACCTTTTTATATAGTTTATTATATCAATCATCCCTAGGTTTTGATTCACCTTCCTTGTCTTTCAATTCCCTTATAGAACACATTTATCCCCAATTATATCTGTGATATGATCAATTTTTCCTCCAGAATGAAGAACATACTCAATTCCGAAAGCACCTCAACTTAAATCATTTATTTTTCAATACAAAGATTTCAAAGTCCTTACCAAACCATTTTTATCATCATTTAGAAGGTTAAAATAGTGTTTTGAAATTCATTCATTCTATGAAAACATATTTTTTGTTTTTAGGCTAAAAATTGTCATTTACTTCAAATTTATGTCAACATGGGAGGAGAGACCACCATCATAGGGGATTGGTGTCCCAACCTAATGCCACTCTCCCCCACCGATAGTTCCTAAGGATCATATTGGGATGAATCCTAGTGTCAGGATGAATCCAAAAAATTCCACTTCACTAATAGAATATAATATATCATTGAGTGTCCAATTGAGTCTATGTAAATAAATACAGGAAATTCCAGATCACTGATATGACATCAGTCATCCTCATGTAAATATTCCTTTCCTGATTCTCATTTCCCATTATCATCTACACTTGATTCGATATTTTTCTCAAAGGCTTCTGTGTAAATTTTTTAAAGGAATGGTAAGAGGAATCATTACTACTGTAAATGTTTGGGATATAGTCCCTTCCTCTCTAGTTGATTCATGCCCATTTCCTATGTCAACATTATGTGTGGTTAGTTGGATGAAATTGCTGGTTGAATTAAAAATCCATCATTATAGGGTGTTCAATAGAGACAAGATACTGCAATATTTTTAGGCAGTACAATGAGTGTTAAAGTGATGAAAATGTAAAATGAGGTCACTCAATCCCAATCCATGACTATGGTTTGGATGATCGGTGAAACGAGTGTCTATGATGAATGCGTACCTCCTATGTTCACTCATAATCAATTTGGAATCCTTGTGGTGATGATCGACCAAAAAACAATCACAAGATGATTGGTAAGGCTAGATATTTTTCAAACCTAGGTCTTTCTAAAATGGTCACTGGAAAACTATATCTGGATGAAATATTTTTCAGTATGTGAAGTCACTCCATCAACCATAAATATTATTTCATTCATTATGATTAATATTTTGATTATGATGGGGAAATGTGTTTTTATGGTATTTTTCTTGACATTATTTGATCATCGCTATAGGTATGGGTCATGTCACTACCAAAAGTGTAAATTTTCATAAAATACAAAAAAATTATTTGGTACATGAAATATATTCTTTTGAGTGATCTAATGGATGAATAATTTTTTTTTGATTTCAACGGATTTATAAATTTATATCTAATAAATTAAGTTAGTCATATAAATTCCCACTTCTTTGAGTTGGGCATCAAATTTAACAAAATTATTATAGACTTAATATACCAACATCTATTAAGGCTTGAATACTCCACCAAAGTTTTTATCAAATCTCATGTTATATCCTTAAATTTAATTGGTATTGGAGTTTTTGAAAATGGAATAATAAATTAATTTATTAGTTTCTATCTCATGTTAGTGATTATCTGGATAGAAACCCATGTATCCCATGATATATATATGCTTGATAATGTATTTTTTAAGAAACTCTTACTACATTATAATGGATACCCACTATATCAAATATGCATGTTGAAACTAATTACCTAGGAATATTTGGTGCGGGTCATGAAATTATTGAATTATTCTATAATTCATGTCCATAAAATAGAAGTATATCTAATTATGACTATTTTTGATGACTCTATAATAGATCCATTACCAAATTATACATGTACATCATTCATTGAAAAAATTTCCTATGTTAAATATCCTCATTCATTTCACTAATATATATTGTAATAATATGATAAGAAATCATATTCAATGATTGATCAATTTTATGAAAAATATTTCAAATTTATTAGTCAAATGGTGGGAAGGTATTGGAAGAAAAGGGAGGGGTGTTTGACAATGATGATATGAGTTAGAGTTTTGAAGTAAGAATGGGAAATTTTATTATAGTAAAAAAATTACCATTCTCTCTTTACAAAACACTTTTTTTCTCAACTTCATTCATCCATCTCTCCTCAAGTGTTATTCCTAGAATATCATGTGCATCCTTGTGTGCCTATCCATACATAGAGTTTCTTTATAGAGTGTTTATACATCCTGAATTGTAAAAGTGTATTGTTCTCATGGTTTCCAACATGTATTTAAATCAAAATTTATGTATATAGGATTTTATCATGTGTTTGAGGCCTCCATAGGTGACCCCCAATGATTTATAGAGAGAAACATAGTAACACCAAACCCAATATTGTGAACTCATTGCTACAATCACACATACACCCTTCTTTGTGACAAAGTATTTTCCCCTTACATTAGTCGAATGTGCCCCTTCATTCAAATCTAATCTGGTTATTCAAAAAAATAAGAGATGTTCCCCTTATTTTAAAATAGTACACTCACCAAAGTTATAATTTCATTAATTTTTAATACATTTCATCCTTTCTGGATCCAATTATATTGGATAAGTTTTCTAGTATATAAATGTTGTTCAAGACATTAGTGCTCTAGTGGGAGCTTAATCCCCAAGACATACCTCGTCCTTGCATGTAGCATACCAGTTCATCATGTGTGTTGTTCTAGATCCTTCCATTTACACCTTATTAGGGCCTCACTATATTTACCTTCCAATCCTATGTGTGGGTCCTCATATCAGCCACTATACACTTCCTATGACCTGTATGGTTCCCAAATATTTTACTATAGAATGTAGTGTCATCAGAACAACGTTTATTATAAAAGGAACCAACGACCACTATGTTAGACATTGAACAAGACCCTATAAACATTATCACATGAAGCCTTGGATCATGAACCAAATTTTTTAAAAATTCAACATTAGGGAATTTCTAGATCAAAAAATAATGGTAGTAAAGTTAAAATATAGATACATAAGTCATTAGTGTACTTCATAAATAGATCACACCTTAAATGCAGCTTCTCCCAAGTAATGTAATAGACTTATTTAAATAATATCACTATGAAGAATCTCTATAATTAAATGGAAAACTACATTGGTTACCATGTCTCATTAATTTAAATTGGATACTCCCATCCCCAAAGGTATTACCCGATCTCCTTATTCACCGTTGTCACCTACATGAGTAAAGCATTACCATTTCTCCATAATGGATTTAATGAAATTATTGGAATCAATTACCCTTGGTTCAACTCTTAAAAAATCTATTTCACACATGCCTACACCTTATCCTCCTAGTATAAATGGCATATTCATTTTACACATTCAATTGGACCTTACATTCATGTATACTTTTGAGAATGTGAATCTCTCATCAAAAATGATATCATCCCCTAGTTTTCCTTCCTAACTGTGGAACCTTGAAGTAAAATAAATCATGTATTTATTTCCTAATGATGACCCCCATCTTGAGGTATCTAGTGGATTATATGTTGGCTGTGTTTATCCATTAGGGATTCTTAATGTTTTAATCCATTTACCAATCTCTAATCAATCTATAAAAGGTTAAAATGGGAAACCATTCTAGTTTAATTACATAAATACACACCCCTTACTCATCTAAGAGGTTAAAATAGAAAGGATATCTCATTAAAAAGTACCACACAAAAGTATTTATAGGAATATTTAAACTAAATGTTTTATTCATATGGACTTAATATATATATATAACAACATTATTTGATGCAAGAAAATTAAAATCATAACAATGTTCCAAGATGCACAACATTAATAGTCATTCCATTAGTTCTAGTCTTATGAACATTAATTGTGAACAATGTCTTAACTTTATGTACTAAAAATGAATTAAATTGTAAATGATGCATAATCTCAAAATTAATTATGTTACTCATTGTAAGATGGCCTTAACATGATTTACATGTCTCCTCATGCGTCACTGAACTTAGTGGGTTTTGATTCCCTTTGTTAGGATACATAGGTATCCCCATTATGTTTTTAATCCCTCCACCATACGACATTCCTCCTATTTTTACAGTTATAAATACTTGGGTTGCCTCCTAATATGGAATTAATCAATAGAGTAATCAATAACATTGATCAAATGAAAGATGTTATAGTCCCATTATAATGTTTTTCATTAATTGAATCATTTTCGATCAATCTCTTTTAGGAAAATGATAATAATAATTATTTCTAGGATGGATTTAATGAACATTTTTATGTCTAAGAGATATTCCTATACTATAAAACAATTCATCTTGTGATTCTTTTTTAACATATATCTTCTTTTTTAAGATATATTCCCTAATAAAATAACCCCTTTCATGTTGTATTAAAATTATTAGAAATAATAACACAAAAGAATAATTTAAATACATATTAATTATAGTTTATTGGTTCTCAGTTAAAAATTCATCTTATAGGATTGATATAGAATGCGCATTATCATACTCAATGTTCCACTTTAATGTTTGGAAGGAATATATAAATAAACATAAAACTAAATGTATAGATCATCTTTTTGAAAAAGAGTTCTGATAATCATTATAATATATTATAGATAATAAAGTTGAAGAAATAATTTAAGGAGACTCCCACTTGAGATAATGTCTATTGATTTTATAGTTGGACTACTGCATTTTGTGCTTGTATCCATTAATTAATGTTTATTCTGTTTGAAAAGTTACTTACCAAACAAATAGGAAAATGGATATAAATTGTGGGTGTTAATGGTAATATTCTTACATGTGTGAGAATGATGAAATGGTGTTTAATAAAACACACCATGTATTTTTCTTGAGAAAAATATTTATAAATAAGAATGATGAAAATAAATATAATTATAGCTATTGTTCAGAGGATTTTTTAAATAACAACAATGAATAGTAAATAATGTCAAGGATTTGTCACTATTTAATGGTTTGGTCAAAATTAAAGTGGTTTATCATAATGTTTTGAAGGATAACATACTATAGTCGCAAGAAAAATGGACTAAAAATACAAATAGTTAATTCATTTACATAATTTTTCCTATGGAAAATTATTGTGGTTGTCGATCATGGTTATTATAGAGGATATAATGAAGTCACAATCCACTATATCATTACATTGCATTAATGTTTCCCACATTACATCATTATTTAAAGAGAAAAATATCATTATTCTAGTAGTAATAGTTCTATAGAAGTGGATAAAGAGATGCAGTGGAAAAAAGAGTATGGTGTTCCCAAAATATCATCATGGTTCAAGTAATTGTTGATAAATAAGATTTGGAATGTATTTTATGAATTTTTTTGGATAAATAGATTCATCCATGGTTTCCATAACTCACTTGGACAGTCTAAACCACACTATAGAGAATGTCATTAAACCATTATATTAATCAGAACCATAAAATCAATATTTTTATTATCTTATATTTTTAGAGAAAATTAATTAATTTTTTATATACTTTTACCATATTTAAAATAAATTTTACGAAAGAATATATTAAAATTCAATATATGGGATAATGAGTTTAACTATGAATTTTTTATCTATCCGGGCCATTGATGATGGCATAAAGATATAAATTATCACAATAAATGGATGATATTGTGGTTTTAATGATGTGTAGATGAATGACCTCTTAATTCATGGGATGATATAAACACAAAATCTATGTTCATTCTTGGGAGAAGAACAATGAATCGAACATCATTTTTATCAACGGAACATGATAAAGGTGGAATAAGATCTTTTATCCTTGAGAGAATTCATAATTTCTCTTATTCCCATGTATTGAATTTTTATATTTTTAGGAAACCATGAATATATTTATAATCCAAGCATAGTTGTTATTTATTAGTAATAAAATGTGAATGTGTCTCATGGGATAACAACTACTAAACACAAGTGATATTTCCACATGGAAGCAAGTGTGTTTAAACCATTTAATCCATTCTGTTTATATGGAAAATTTATTCATCTTTAATCTTTTATTCAATCATCACCATTGTATTTATAATAATTATATCTCTGTATAGACCAAAAATATTGAAATTTATTTTTAAAACATGAGAAAAATGTATATTGGACTTGGATGATTCACCACCCTATAAATGGCCATATATCTTCTAAATTGACCCCTCAATTGTATTTTGGAAATCATAATATTAATGGTCCGAGGTATCCTCATATAGATTATGAATTTATAAAAGATATTGATAACATGTATTATTATATGTAATATCTCCATACAATATCATTCAATTTTTTATATGTTCATTCATATTAGGAATTTAATATTATTATTATCATGTTAATAAACTTTATCGAGAGTTATTTAGGATTGAATCTATATTTCTATAAATGATTTTTAATATTATATATTTATTATTTAGTGCTCCCATTAAATTAAATGAAAAACTTATTTTTTTTATTAAGAAGTTTTTTTTAATCAATACAATATAAAGAGAAATTTGTGAGATCTCTATAATCATTTTTAAATATTAAATACATAAATAGGTGGTGGTTATGTTCAACTAAACATTGAGATATAAAAATAAATAGAAGAAAAAGAATATGATAAAAATATTTAATGTCCTTGAAAATTCATGTGATATTATAAATATTCTATGTAACTTGAGAAAAAATATGAATGCTTAAAATTAAAATATATATCTTTAATTGGATGCGATATTTATATCAACAAGAATTTTTTTTCTTGATTATGAAGGAATCAAAAAACAATGATGAAGTATAATAATATAAAATTTATTTTCTGATTCATCAATAGACTATTGAAGGTATGTGTTAATTTTAAGGTCTCTAAATTGAATTTAATAAACAATTAATAATAATTTAAATCTTTTATATTTAAAACTATTGAGATTGATAGTATGTATTTTAATTTAATATATATTTATTGGGATCATTAATTTTTTTACGTATCAATAAGTTTTTATAGTTATTTCATGAGATAGAAATGAATTTTTTTCATTTTTTGACAAAAAAAGGAAAACTAAAAGGAAAAATTGAAGAAATCAATTTCAAAATTAGAATTCTATAATTAACAAATTATTTTTATGATTGGAGAATAGAATTTTTATGGGAATATTGAGTTGAATGAGAATTACACCATAAAGATGAAAAGCCCTAACTAACTGTTTGTTGAGTACAGTGGGATGGAATCTAATATAGACACCCAAAATAAGAAAAACCCCAACTTTTAATGGGATTTCACGAATGTAATTAATAATGAAAAAGCATTCATGAAAATAACCATTGAATAATATTTTGAATATATGAATAAAAATCAAGGTTGGAAGAATATCCTACCAAAGGGGAATGATAATTACAATGGGGGAGACTCACCTATTATAATGACATGCCATGAATGCTTTATTAAAATGAAAATATTGTTTCCATAATAACTAAAAATAACAGAGAAAATACCTTGAAATGAAGTCAGAAAAAATAATCCATAGAGGATTAAAAACACACATATCATTTATAATGTGAATTATATTAGTGAAAATTGAGGAATTATTGTTACAAAATATCAATACTGAAAAATAATAAAAAGTTATAAGTGAAGAAGTTATAAGGGGAAAAAAGTTACATGTACACTTGAAGATAATTTTAGAAGATGTATTATTTTAGGAAACACTATAAAAACATATCTACAATTATAAAAAAAATAGTTAAGGATGATTTCTAACTACAATTATCACATGATAAATTAAATAGTTAGAAAGAATATGAAAAATATTTTTGATGTGAAATAATAGGTTCTCTCTAATAACCCAGTTTATCTTGTGATATAGAAGAATCTATTCCTCTAAAAATATATCAAATCTGGTTTTTTAGTTTAGATAAATCTTTCCACATCAAATAAGTAAATAAATTTGAATTCTAGTGGAATTTATTTCTTTTAATATAAAGTTCTATCCTTACTCAAATAATTGAGATACACATGTTTTCAAATTAAAATGATTCCAATAGATATTGTTTGTGGAAAAAAAATAATGGATATAATATTCCATTGATGTTTCCAAAAGAAATATTACGGGGTTTGAGAAAAAGTGTTGAAAACAAGTGGTCAAGAGAGAAATCATAAAGGTAAAATTTAAAATCTAAATAATCCTAGACTATTTCAGATAAAGTTCTGCCTTCCAGTCGAATCTTGAGTTATGTTTCTAATAACCCCCTCCTACTATATTTTCATGGATTAGTTGATCAAAAAATAAGTGATATTTTTATATAAATAAGGTACATTAATTTTAAATTAAAAATTTGTTATTCAATATTAATTTTTACTTGAGGATATATTATCGTCTATTCTTATTTATTTATTATCCACTATTATTTACTAATACCTGATTTTTTTGGTCCACTATGTCAAAAACCTTAGGGGGGGTGAATCAGGGTATGATATATTAAAACTCACGCCCCTTCAGGTCTTGTTATATAATTAAACAAAACACACTTCTCTATTTCTCCCGAAGAAATATATAAACAAAAATTATATCATCCACAGGACACAGTAATTGTACTCGGTTCACCCATACTGGGATACGTCTGAGGAGAATACAATAGGGATGTACTGATGTACCAAATTCAATAAAACTCGCTGCTAATTACAAGGTTTGGGCTAGACCACTTATATGCCTAGGATCACTGCCTTTATAGGGTTTAGGGTCTTCTCACTGCATTCCCAAGGGACGCTCTTTATGTCTCTTTCTCTGGATCAATACTGGTGGAAATAATCACAATATTCCTCTTCCTAATCTCACCTCTCTTAGAAGGTACCCACTCGTAGTTTATAGACTTTTAGTCTATTTATTTGAATGAAAGCAAGAATCCTCAACTATTAGTAGATGCTCTATTGAAATTCCTTTTTCACCTATTTAGAAAATTCACTTTTCCACATACTGTTAGGTAAGTTCAAATTTCTTTCATGAACTGTTGTAGTGGTTTTTCAAGATTCTTTGAGTCTTTCATGAACAACCATGTCTTTTGTGAACTGCATAGCAGGTATGCTTTTGGTATTTCCTCTCCTCTACAAACCGCCCCTGTTCTATAGATTTTCTTCACTTCGGCGTACTGCCTCCATGTTCTGCCTCTGAAAACTACCTCCATATACCATGTACGTGTATTGCTTCCACCTACTGGATCCACTTATACATACTTCCTTCTTTCTTTGCTGTTTATAGTGCCTATAAATCCACCTTTCCAAACCATTCCCATTAACCAAAAAACCCGACACAGAATCCTCCTCATTAATAACTTCACCCTTCGTGGAATTCTCCCTCACAAACCACTTTCAGACATCACTGAATTCTCAGAGAAAAGATGTTTTCTTATTTAAATCATTGTCACTTTAATGATGGGAGTATCACTCTTCATATATGAAAAATAGATCTTCATAATCCACTAATCTATGATTTACCAAATCTTTGATTTGGTATAGCCTCCATCATGTACTTATCATTCTATGATCCATTCCCTATGTGGTTTGTGTACTACCTTTCTTTCTTCATGATGGCTAAAATCACCGCCTCGTTTCTGTCCAAGACAATTCATCTTACATGTCATCTGCATTTTCCATACTGCATGCCTTTTCCATGAACCGTTTTTTATCCATGAATCATTCATGTATGTGGTATTCATCTCATACTTCTCAGTTCCCTTCCATTGTAGATTTCTTTTGATGTTACACATACCACCATTCGTGGTCTGGAAACTATGCTTCATGGTTTATATACTATTGACTCCTACATGGAAATCCTTCCTTTTCCAAAATTAACCACCCAATTTTGAGGCCCAAAATTTGGAAAATACTGGAAAACTATGCCACCCTAAACATCCACTATAACAAACACTAACCATACTTTTTTGCATCCATCTATCTTTATCAACAAATATAATCACACCCAAAACATACTGAGAGGAAACTTTGAGGTATTTTTTCCCAAAAGGTTTGGTCTCATTAGATTGTATTTGAAAATTTGTATTTCCTTTAGATTGAATTAACTATTAATAATATATAAGTTATCATGTCACGGGGACTGTTTGATGATGGATGATCATGGAAAGGATTAGACCTAAAATAGAAAATTTTATTCCCTATAAATTTTTTTCCTTGAAAACATAATTATTTGATCTCAATGGTTGAGAAATAATTCCATTATTATATTTCATATAGGTATGAAAATATTTATGTGAAAAATGGTATTATTCCACACTAATGTTGAAACCTCCATCAGTTAAATTTGGGGAAAATATTACAACCATTAATGAGGAGTGATCAAGGAAAAAATAAAATCCCATATTATCTAATTTTTTATTGGTATTATTTTACCAATAAGAGAGAATTATAACACAAATCATATGTTTTTTATACAATTCAAAGGTATAATTTTGGTGGAATAGTAATCGTGTGCATTGTTTTAAAAATCTTGGTTTATGTTCATTACTTAAAATTAATAAGAGCATAACAATATTTATGGCTATCATGAATTTTTATGAGATTACATAAAATCCAAAGGGGGAAATTGATATGGTATTCAATGTTTTAAGAGTTATATTCATGATGAATTAGATTTATTAATGACATGAATGATTTTCTTCATCTTTTTTTTTCAAAAATAACATTGACAATCAAAACTATGTTGCAGAATGTCTCATTACATCATGGTTTTTTATATATCCAAAAGAAATTTGATTTTTAATTTCTTATCATATTAATGTTGATTATGGGATTTAAAATAACCATTTTAGTAGTTTACATGATGAATTTTTCATGAGAATATATTGACATTAAATATAGTTGAATATGATTCCGTTCATTATTTAGGGGTCAATCATGAAAAGAAAAAAATATATTTTGATATGTGAATTATATTTTTAAATAGATCACCTGAATATTTTAGAATAGTGTATACGAATGAAAAATAACAAATTTATATGTGGTAGACACCTAATCAAAGGTCATATTTGAAATAATAACATTACGGAAAAAATCTATCTGATTATTGGAACTACAACATTGTGGAAGAATATCATTAATTATTGGGATGTTTCACAATTGATCATTTTCACAATAATATATTTTTAATAGTTCTTAGAATCTAACACTATCTTCCCACTACAAAACAACTTCATCATCATTAAAAATAAAATTTTATTTTTAAAAATAAGACAAAATCCATTAAACTATAAGGAAATAAAAACCATATAACATGATCCGATGATATATTTTTGATTACTTTCTACCTCTATTATCTCTTACAACTGTCATCACCATTTCATTGATCATAACATTATCTTTTTACTGACTAGAAATGTGCATAATTTTTTTAATGTAGGAGGAATGTTTATATTAGTCTTGTAAAACTTATTTAATACTCTATCAGTAGTTTGAAATATTTAATTAAAACCTCACAACAAGAGAATGGAAATATCATTCGGAACCTATTTTACTTCATAATGATCATTATCAGTGAAAATCAAGGTGTCAAGGTGAGATAACTCTCACCTTTAAATGATGATGTATTTTTTTAGCATGGGATGTTTTTGGTTTTCAAGAATAACAAATAATATATTATATTTTTTATATAAAGATGTGTTTACATTATATTATAGCATTATAAATGAATAAATAGTTAAATCCCATAACTCATTATTCCTTATACACCTAGGGACTATGATAGTGGTTGATAATGATACTAATTGTGATATATCATAAAAAATACATTGAAAACTATAGTAAAAATTTTCTCAATATATCATCATGTTTGTAATAAAATAAAAAACTGTCAAAATTTATGACATAATCAATAATGATCATGAATAATATAGAAAAACATTTCATGGAATATGTCACTATAACACCACATTAAAAATTTCTAATTTCAATGAGGTTATATAAATATAAAAGGATGAATTAAATTAATGTGGGATATTTCATTTTTTAGATTTTCAACAAAAAAAATATCATCAAAGAATAAAAGTGTTCTTTTTTACATTCCCTTAGTGATTATATGATAAATAAATATCAATAACATTTTACCAATGAGGGAAAGTATATATCTTGGATACTTATTGGTAATGTATAGATCTATATATTTATGGAACTTTATAAACTTTAAAAACTCCATCCGAATTCTAAATTTTCCATTTATTCCATTAGTTATATATTACTAGAAAAAAAAATTCACGGCTATTTTAAATGAAATATACTCTAATTCAATTTAAAGGGGAATCCCATGTGTGACAATTCCCATATTCTTGATATAAGGATAACCCTTTTATCACTGTTTGGAATATCAATTATAAATACAAAAAGGGTCTTACTATAATCCATGCTCTATATACTATGAACTCTAATTATTTAGTCTATACCCTTCCATAAAAATTACAATTAAGAGTCTACATGAATCCTTAAATAGAATACATAAGGTGAGTGTATATTATACATTGTAGGATATTATAACCCAACCATTTCCTGCATTTAAAAATTCAAAGTTCATATAGTAGTAATAAAATACATGAGAATTAAAAAATAAAACCATAAATATGCCCATGTTATAATATTTAACATGTTTAACACTTGAATAAAAAAACTCTATATAAAAGAAGAGACCAAACTGATTTATACATACTTTAATTCGTGATTTAATTTGATTAAAATGTATATTACCATGTTAGGATGAAATAAAAATTCATTTGGATAGAGAATATGTATACCATGTTGGTAGGATCTTATAGCCCATTCCAATGGAAAATGTAATTTTTATACCATTTTATGGAAATATTGAATACCATCCAGAGGTAAATATAAAATTTTATACAAATTTTGGAAAATATTACATCCCATCCCAATTCATAGAAATACTATTTTCATGAATTATAATATGGTCCCATGTAGTTTATAAAATTGATATAACACCTTTGATGTAACCCCTGAGATTATTAATATAGAAACATCATTTAGATAGAGTGTATGACACACAACACCATACATAAAAAAATTTCATCCTGAGACATTATGATACATTTCATTTTTAATAAATTCAATCTATGTGATAGATTTTTATTCATGAAACTCTGGGTTTAAACGAAACATGATACTCGGTTAAAATATTTTTATTTAGACATGATCATTATAACCTATTCATCATGTTAGAGGGTATGAATAGTAATAACTAGATTATTTAAATTTTATGGGTTAAAAATATAAAAAATAAATCCAATGGTAATATATTGATTATAAATAAAATAGGAATTGATTAAAAGTAAAAGAAATGTATTCTGAGAACTATATTCTCATAAAAAAAAGGTTTTGGCACACCTTGCACAGATAATTTATAAGTAGATTTTACAAAATTTTGAAAATATATTTGAAAAAAATAAATTAATATTTGAACTTATAAAATGAAAATTATCATAGGGTGAATATTTGGGATTTTTCTGTACTGTTTAATTTTTTTGATGAATAGTTAAAAAAATAGTTTTTATTGAAAACTCCGTTTTAGTTCAGAAAATTTACTAGGTTTAATTATTTTTCAAATTGGTTAAAAATTCAGAATTTTAAAATTATATATCTATTAATCCAATTTATGTAATTTTAATCATTTTAATATTGAATTTTGATATAATAACTTTATAAACATTTAGAAATGTTCTCTATGAAAACTATGTTCCTCATCGCATTCAATAGATTAATTTTAAATTAAAATTCCCCAATTCATTGAATTTAATTTAAAAAAACAGATTCAATATTTGGAATAAAAATAATTTATATTATATAATAATTAAAAATTATTTTTTGACCAAAATGAATAGTGAAAATAGTTAAAAATATTAACTACGGTTAAGGTAAGAATGGTTTTATCGAGGGTTAAACTAAGTAGATAAGGCATAAAATAACTTAAAAATTATGAAAAATCTTATTTTCTTCCCATATATCGACCTTATACATTAACAATTAGAATTTTTGTTTATTTGGAATCTTTTTTCATGTGAATGAATTTATCATTTTGGATTATTTTGGGAAATTTCCAAGTAATTTCTGAGATGGTTCCATTACCCAACCTATAAAAGGGAACTCCCTCCCCAAATTTATTCACACCGATAAATCAATTTGGATCAACCAAAACCTACTTAAATCTATCCCCAACATTATTAGAAATATTATTGAGCTGTTAGACCTTCTATAATACCATTCCTAGGGTTATTGATAGGATATCTAAAGGAGTATTCTATGAGAAAAGGTAATTATATAAACGAATCACTTTTATTTATTTTCTTCTTTTTCCACATTAAATTTTTTTTAACTAATACAATAACACTAAAATAATTATTTCACATATAATAAGAAGTTATTAGGTTGATATCATAATATTCATCTATCTTTATTTTCATCAAATGGGAAATGAAATCATTTATCATGTGTACAGTGGACTACAACCTCGTGAACTGATGAAGATTATTTTCCATCCCCACCGTTCAAGGATAGAAATAATGTTGAATTTACCACATATATATGATATTTGTTATATTATTATACTTTTTAACTTTAATATCACGTATACCTTTTCACATTCCATTATTTTTTAAATAAGATAATCTCACACATGTGTAAAGCAGACAACTACCTCCTGAAGCGATGTGATTCTATTTTCTCTTAAACTTTACATGGAATATTATTAGGGAAAATTTATTAAAATATGAGATATATATGAGATGATATTGATTCCTAAAAATTAATATATCACCTAGTTCCTTACCCATTCACTTGTTAAGGTATTGATATCATCGTTTGTGCGTATGTACGGGCAATCATATACACAATCCGATGAGATTCATTTTCCTTCTCCAACTTTTTTAAATGGTTCTAAAAAATGCATATAATTCATAAATATAATATTTATAAAATTATTATCATTCTATAGATTATATATATATATATATCCAATTCATAATAACCAAAACTTACATTACAAAACATACATTAGTAAAAAGAGAAATTTACACTCAAAACAATTAAAATAATGAAATGTTATTAAAAATTCGAGTAATGTGTTATTAGCGTATAAAATAATGTATTGTATATATTATTATGGTTCTTATATAGATTTATAATAAACCTATATTTATTATAAATGAGTTTCAGACACATTTGAAGGAAGTTGAACATAAGGTTGGGGTTTCTTGTCTTACTTCAAATTCAATGATACATACACAATATTCAACACTTATTTATTTTTTGTGGTGTATATAATACCCTATATGAATGTTATATCATTAATTAATTTATATTAATTTTATTTTTTGTTTAATTTATTTTTATTTATTTCATGGGGCCTATTATTCAAGAGATACCAAAGTGGTAAGGGATTATTTCACAATCTCATCATTATCCAGGATTGTTTAAATTTGCATCATCATTGGGAATTATTTGATATTGATATATTAAAATCATTATATTTTATTCTAATTTATTTATTCATAAAATTATTTAAGTAATATTACCATTTTCTACTATTTGGTCCTTAAAATGATTGATAATTGTTTTATAAAAATATGACTCTTTTTCACTCTTCATTCGGAAATCCTTTTTCATCAAAACCCATGTTTTATAATATTATTTTCAAGAAAGGTTTTATCATTTCAAAAATTATTTATTAAATAATTTTTACCCATTTTTTATTGTTAAATTGTTTTTTAAATTAATATTTGTGTTTTGTGTAATATAATTATTATTTGGATTTTATTGAAAATGTGAAAGGATTATTTATTTTAATGTGTATGGAATAAATGTAATTTTCAATATTCATGACCACTCAATGTCTTATTTATTATATAAAATTATTATAAAATATTTTTTCAATGAAAACTACTTTTTAAATGATTTTTCATCTTTTTTTAAAGGTTATTTTCAAAATTAAAGGGTTATTTTTCTCAAAAAATTAAGGATAATTTCATGGTATTTATATTCATCAATGACATCAAACCTATATTTTACATACAATCCACTATGTATATATTCTATTTATGTTATCCTTATTATTTATATGGGTGGTTTATAATCAATTCGACCAGTGATGTATAATTTTATTACCATTCACCATTTTACTCTGGATAGTTAATGAATTTGTATATTTATTATGGTATATATTATCATTTCATGTGATAGTTTTTTAGTACGAATGATTATATTGATTTTGTTTCATACCTTTCATTTTAGGAATTTCTTGGACTTAGTAATTGATGGGTAAGGTCCACTATTTCCCCTCAAGGCATCGGTAGGTCTCATGAGACAAACTAAATTGGGTTTTGTCTGAGGGATTACCAAGTTATTTACATGTATGAGAATAATGCCTCAATTGTATGTTCCAGATGTCTGGATTTAGTCGTTCCATCATTTTTAATTCAGTTTTTGATATTCCATGAGATTATTCAATTAGTTAGAATATCCAAGGTTATGTTTTCAAGCTCATGTGACCATTTATATGGACTTATTTGATCATCACTTATTCCTGCCATATTATTCTCATTGTATTAATTAAATGTCATGTGTTTTAGTTATTTTCATTTAAATATTGATTATTATTTATTTATTCTTATATTATACTGTACACATTCCCTTACTAAGCATTTGAGCTCACCCCATTCTTATGTTTTATTTTCCATAGGATACCAAGAAATATTTCATGATTGATATGCTAGGATATGATAAGGGGAATAATGGGGTTATCAAGAAATTTATTTCTTTTATTTTATGTTTTCAAATGTTAATGTATTTCGTATATGTATCTAGTTTACCAAGACTACTAAAGTATTCGGTCTTTTGAGATAAAATTCCTTATATCTCATTCCAGTGTAATAATATAGATATTGAATCTAGGTTAGTAGGGTAGGGTTTACTACATTCGATGTTTTATATATAAAAAATCAATAGATTCAAACCACATATCTAATACTACATGAAAAATAACATGTAAAATATTAAAATAACCATTTTTTATAATGTTTTTCATGAAAATGTATATGTAACAACAAAAAAATGACTAAATTATCAATTTCACATGAAACGATTATAAAATATATTCTTGTATGACATATTAAAAAAGTCTTATTTTGTATATAAAATTTTATGTATATTAGAAATCTTAATAATCAATCGAGACATAAATTATTTACATTATATAAAACAAACATGATATATCAAGTAGGATACCCGTGGACTTAGTAAGGAATATAAACAAACTAAATCATGATTGTATCAAAATATATATTTCATGATAATAATTTTGTAAATCATAAAAAATATTACTGACAACCATTACTTAAGAAATATATTTCCTTTTAAATTATTTTCCCTCATTTACAAATAACTAATGCACAAAACCCTATAAATATATTGAAGTGAAGGTGGGTATACTACCTAAAAATATATTAAAAATGATCAAAACCTGTATTAAGAGGATGTTTTTAAATCCCTGATATTTTATGAATTGTTTTTATCTTTAAAATAAATTTAATTCTTTCAATTACTTTCATTACAGACAACACTGACTTTTAACAAATATTGATATACTAATAATACTATTATTTAAACGTGACTATTATAACCTATCTTCTAAAATTGGTGTTTTGAAAAGGAATAAATAAAATTTTGAAATTATGTATAATGATTTTTTATAATGAAAAATATTTCTAAAAAAGTAAATAATTTTTAGTAAAGTCATTAAGTGCTTCAAAAATAAATTTTTTCACAAATAAAATTCTTATTGATTTTTGTAAAGAAATAGTAAAAGTTATTTCTTCAAAGATTATAAAAACAAAATATAAAACATAAACTTATTTTTTTAGTCTACATTTCAAATTTATCATTGAGTGAATATTTGGGAATTTTCTAAAAATATCAATTTTTCATTGAATAGAAGAAATATACAATTTTTTTATCAAAAACTCCATTTATATTAAAGAATTTAAATGATCCATTTAATTTTAAGATGGTTTTAAAAATAAAATTAGTTCAATTATATAATTATTAATCTAATTTAGGTAATCTTAATGTATTTAATATTTAATTTTTATATTTCAGATTTATATACTTACGGAAATTTTTCTATTGAAAATCATTTTTTCATCGCGACTGCGGGATTGATTTAAACTTAAATTCAAATAATTATGAGAATTTCAATTATAAATATTGAATTAAATATTTTTAATCATTATAAATTATATTACATAGTAAGGTAACCATAATTTCTGATCATAATGAATAGTTAAAAAATTAAAAATTAATTATCACAGTTAAGGTAAAAATAGGTTTACATGGGCACTATTAAAATGATTATTGTATGTTTTCCAATAAAAATTTTTTAAATGCTACTTTATGTACATATTTTAACCTTATAATTTCATAAGTTAGAATATGTGGTAATTTTTGATAATTTTTCTTTGGAATTACTTTACCAATTTGGATTCTTCTAATAAATTTACTTGTAGTTTCCAAGTGGGTTCCCTTGCCCACTTATAAAAATAAATCCCCTCTCCTATCATCTCTAAACTCCAAGAACATTTCATTTAAGCTGATAAATAAACAATTATATTTATAAATTACCTCTATACATCCTATAGGCATCAATTTTATTATTAAACCCTCCTACAAAGTCTTTTGGTGCTAAATTAAGGAGGTTGTCTGAAAAAATTGGTATCATTTTTAACCAAGTGTTTTTCATTTTATTTATCCTTCCACCTCTATAAAATTTTATTCAAATATTATTATATAATTATATAATTATATAAAATATAATTATATGTTATTATTCTAGTTTCATAACATATATCTATCTCATCTTCCATCAAATGGGACATGAAACCGTCAATTGTGTATACGACAGACAATGACATCGGGAATTGATGAAATTTTTTCCATCCCCACCTCTCATGGATTAATATAATAATAGAATTAATAAATTTTAATGATATTTATGGAATTATTATACTTATTTAATTCTAATATCACATCTAACTTCTTATCTTTCATTCTGTAGGAAAATGACAACAACACTCGTGTATACGTGTGGACTATTGTCTCCACAAACTGATGTGAAACATTTTTCATATTATTTTTACATGGATGATAATAATTATATATTACATAAATATTTATTATACATATTATATAAAAATTATTAATTATATTTGAATTAATATTTTCCTTTGATTTGTTCCCTTCGTCAAGAAAATTGAAACAACATTCATGCATATGTATGACATACCGTCTCCATGAACAGTTTTTATCTCTAAATTTTATAAATTAATCTAAATATATATATAATTTATATATATATATATATTATTTATATAATTACTAAAATTATGAATATTATAAAATCATGATCAATGTAAATTGATCGAAAATACCGAACGAAAACATACATGAAAAATGATGTTGTTATAACCCAAAAAGTGATTTTAATAGGGAATTATTAATATACGAGTAATAAAAGGTCACAAGTAAATCATATATGATATGATATATAGTAGTATATTTCTAGAATATATTTATAATAATACTATATTTTTTATATATGAGGATGTAATTGAATGCAGAAAGTCAAGACATGAGGTAAGGGATTTTCACCTCACTTTTATTTCTGTGAGACACATGTCATATTCACTACATCATTATTTTTTGTAGTGTATATACATAACATGAATGTATTTTGTTAGTATTAGTTTTAATTTTATAGTTATTTAAACTTCTATATATTCTTTTATATTTTATGGGAAAAATGATTCAAAATTTTCCAATATGTTAAGGGTTTTATGTAATAATCGCACTGTGTTTTTGGATTGATTTTCAATATGTTTAAAATGATGAGATCATGCGATATAACTCTCAAGAATAAAATGAAATTTATTTTCCTCTATTTATTTCATAAAAATAATTTTTTTACTTAATTTTCCTCTATTTTTGTACTCAAGGGTCTAAAGGAATGTTTTTAAGGAAAACGAACTTTATTTCTCTCTTCGGTCAAAAATCCTTACTGTTTCATGTCCTTTTGTCTAAAAATGTTTTAAAAAATGTTTCTAATATTCATAAAATATTTATTGACATCAATTTTAACTATGAATATATTTTAACAAATGGTTTTAAATTTGTCTTCTTATCATTTTCCAAAATAGGTACTTTTTACTTTTACCAAAAAATATAAATGGAATATTTGTTTTAATGTGTACGACATGAATTGTATTTTCAACCATAATTGATAGTAAAAAATTTAATGATTTAATTTAATGCTTCAAATTTTGTTTTCAAATTAAATATTTCTAAAATATTTTAAAAATATTTAGTTTTTAAATAAGTTTTTTCAAACTAGAAAGGATAATTTATTCAATAAATGTTATATGTGATATTTCAAAATTATTTTCCATCTAAAATGACATCCTTTAATGTTAAATAAAATTTAATAGGGATATAATCCAATGATACAGTCCTTATTATTTCTCTTTATAGTTTATGTTTATGATGAAAATATTTTTTGGAAACCCATTCCTTCTATATGGATTATGCTATGAAGAAATATTTTTGAAACCCATTTCAATTGGTGTATTTTGATATGATAAATGTTTCATGATCTTTTGGAACACATATATATTATTTACATCATGAGATGGGTGGTACCTATATCCCCCACTAATGAATTGGGTAAATATTGATAACTTATGAGTAAAATATGTTATGCATGAACCTCATTTCATGTTAATAATATTATGTGTTGACCAGGTTTCATGTCCATAAGGTTATGCATAGACCTGATGTCATGCCTATAAGGTTATGTGTGGGCATGTTTTCATATATATAAAGATATACACAAACCTTATTTCATGTCCATATGGTTATGTTTGCATGTTCTTTTATTTCCATTAGATTATGTGTGGACCAGGATTTCATATCCATAAGTTTATGTGAGGGCCAGAAATCATGTACTTAATGAGTTAATTTGTTCCTATTTATACTGGTTCATAATATTATTATCTTATGTGTATTTTAATAATCACATTCATATTCCATTTTTATGCCCTCATGGATTATGTACTCTGATTCCTTTAAGATCCATGTCTTATAAAAATATAGTATTTATTCCATTTCTCATGTTTTTTATCTATGATATGTATGGTATGGTTTTCAAATGGTATTATCATATAATCATACACTTTTTCTCATATTATGTTGACATCTCCCATTCATTCCCTTAATGATAATATAATCTCACCCTTTATTATGTTTTATTTCCGTAAGTTATGAAAAAAGTTATTATGTATGATAGTTTTAAAAAGAGTCATAATTGTGGTGAAATTAATGGAAGATTTTTTAGTTCACCAATGAACAAATTTTTTGTGTATCCAATTTTCCAAAGGAAGTATACCTAAACTATTCAGGCATGGTTCATTTTGTTATGAAATTAATATTCATCTACAAAAATTTAATATTTATGTGTGAAAATAATTTTCCTATATAGATGGTATTAGATAAATGTATAGTTGACCTTTAGAAATAGGATGTGAAAACATTAGAGTGAACCCTAGGGATAAGTCTAAGGATATTTTTATGTACAGAAAAATATCCCATAATTTTAGTGATGTATAAAACGATTGGATTCTAAGAAAATACATCCTTATAAGGATACTAAAAGTGGATGTGGATCTATCACAGTTATACCTACAGGTAATAACTACAAAAGAGACTATTGGGCATTGAATCAATAATTACCTAGTTCATGAAAATGATCCTTACTGCACACCTAGTTTGACATTCATGGGGGATATATTTGGGTAATTCATTAACTATTTAAGTACAATCATAAAGAATTTTAATATTTGATTAGAATGAATGACCTAGGTTAAACATAAAGTTTCATAGATTGAAAATTAGGTTTCATGATTTATAAATAATAAGAATGATTCCCCATGATTTATCACTATAATAAAATGTGTTTGATGGTCATTCAAACCAATTTGGTTTTATTAAGGAATTAAATAATATTTTTGATTTTTTGGAGGTAATTGGTAAGTTCAAATAATTTAGTACCCTATTTGAGCTTAGTTGTGTAAATAACATTAAATCATGAAAATACTCTATGAATATTAATTCCTATACTTAAAGATTATATGTTTAATTAGTAGTGAAAACCCGTAATGGTATGATGATCACATCATGAGTATATGATTCTTCTCCCACAAATGTTTTTGGGAATTTTCTTCCTAGAAATCTTGTTAGTATACATTTGGAAGAATTTGATATTATCTTATGCATGTATTATATTTATTTACATAAATCCCACATCAATTTTTGATGAAGGAAAGTCATTTTTTATATTCCAAAACCAACCTATGATCATCTATCAGTGAAATGATAAATATAAAGTTCCCTTGAAATAACATCTACTATATGGGTATCAATTATCATTCAAAATTAATGTTTATCTCATATTTTTAGGGTAAATATAAACATAGATGATATGCCTATTGTGTAAGAAATATTTAATGCCTCTATTGAAGAGTTTCCTAGACTTCTATTGAATCATGAATTTGAGTTATCAATAGACCACATACTTAGTGCTACAACTATTTTAAATAATCACTATTGAATAGATCTGATTGATTTGTAGGAATTAATGAAGTAACTCTCATATAATATTAGACAAGGATTAATTCCACCATGTTTTTCAAATTCTGGGATACCTTTTATTTTTGTTTATAATAAAGATGTATCAATGTTTACTGCATTGATTATTATAAATTAAACAAGATCACAATCAATAACAAGTACCCTATACTCCATATTGTTGACTTGTTTGATGAATTTTGTGGATCTAAATATTATTCCAAGTTTAACCATCATTGTGGATATGATAAATTAAGGTCTAAGAAGGAGGATACACCTATGATAGCATTCTATACAAGGTGTGAACACTATTATTATGTAGTGATTCTATATAGTTTTACTAATTCCCCCACTATCGGAATTGATTTAATGAAAATAGTAATAAATATTACCATGATTAGTTTGTGGTTGTATTTATAGATGATATTAATATCTATTCAAATAGAAAGTAATATCATTTGAGGAATAATATAAAAGGCCTTAAAGATGGACAAGTTGTATGAAAAAATTTATAAGATTTAATTTTAGCGACAAAAAGTTTTATTTTTAGGTTATATAATCTCATGTGTGGTTATATCATTGGATCCATCAAAGACGGAGGAAATTAAATGTTGGAAAAGGCCATCCAAAGAAACTAAGATACATAGTTGTCTTAGTTTTTTTGGATATTATCCCTGGTTTATAGAGAAGTTTTCGGGATGGTCCAATACATGAACTATGTTAACTCGGAAGGGAGACAAGTTCTTTTATATCGACAAATGTATTGAAAATTTAATGTAACTAGAGAGAAGGTTATTCAAAACACCTACGATTATATTACCCTATAGTGGATAAAAGTTTTGAGTCTATAGTGATGAATTAAAGAAGGGATTGGGATTTATTCTCATGAAGAATGACACTGTTATAGATTATGCCTCAAGGAAATTGAAGGTTCATAGAAACAATTAGCCAAATCATGATTTTGGGATAACTGTGGTAATTTTTTCATTAATGAAATGGAGATATTATATTTATAGAGAAATGTTTGATATATATATTTATATATTGGTCAAAAAAATTTAAAAATATTTTCACAAATTAGGAGTTTAATTTATTATAGAGAAGATTATTGGAGAAGAATAATGATTATGACTACTTAATACATTACCACCATAGGAAATAAAAAATGTTCTTAATTATTTGAGTCAAAAGGATCATGATAGGTTATCCATGATGAGGAAAAAAAATCCAATATTTCAATATTTTTATAGAATGGATCTATAAATATTAAAGAAATGGGATAAATCTTATGTTTCTCAAATGAGTGTTCTACTATGTTTCCATGTGTATATTAAATAAGTGAAGAAGGTTGATGTTGAGATGAAGAATAATTTTAGAAATATTCCCATGTTTAACATTGATTATGATGGAATGATAAGGATTTGTAACCTTTTATATTTTCCAACCATATTAGATTTTAGGAATGATCTTTTAGAGGAATATCATAGCTCATTATCATCAATTCTTTATAGATGTTCAGTGATGTGAAAAGTTTTGAAATAGTATTTATAGTGGGTTGGAATGAAGAGAGATATTGTAGAGTTTGTATCTCGGTGAATAGTATGTCATCAAGATAATTATTAGAGAAAAAACTGAAAAGAAATTTTATTACCATTACCCTTACCATAGTGGAAATTTAAAACACCGTGGAATTTTTAATTGGAATCCCTAAAACATATCAAGGTAAAAATGTTATGTGGATTGTAGTCAATCCCCTTATAAAGTAAGTACACTTTATCATTATGAATGAAGATTTATCTCGAGATAATCATTCAATAAAATAAATTAAGGAAGTGTTAAAGTTTCATGGATTACCACATTATATTGTATCTGATCGGGATCCATGTTTTACCTTAATGATCTAGTGAAGTCTTCAGAAAAATTTCGATAAAGAGTTTTTTTTATCACTTAGTATCATCATCAGACAGATGGTCAGTCTAAGATAACCCTTCAAACCCTAGAGTATATATTGAGATATTGTCCTATGAATTTTAAAGTTGTTCAAAATTAATACCTTCCTCTAGTTAACATTTCATAAAACAATAGCTTTAAATCAATCATTCAGACACCGCCTTATGAAGCCCCTATGGAATAATGTGTAAAACTCCAACATTTTGGGATAATGTTAGAGAATGAAAGATATTGGGACTTAATCATTATCAAGAAATAGTAGAGAATGTGTGATCTATTAAATAGTTCATTAAATAAACTCGTAATCGATAGAAAAGTTATGCTAATAATCTTTGGTGTGATCAAGAGTTTGATGTTAGTGAGAAGGTTTTACTATGAATTTATCCATGAAATAAAGTGATTTTATTTGGGAAGAAATGAAATATTTTCCTTAGTTATATATTCTTGATTGATTAGGGTTGGTTTCTTATCACTTGGTAATTTCAACATACCTCTCTCATGTTAATGATCGGTTCAATGTATCTCTCATAAAAAAGTACATACATAATCCTTCACATGTACTAAACATAGAATTTGTACTGAAAGATCCTAATATTTCCTTTGTAGAATTACCTATGGAGATTTTAGATCATAGAAATTAATTTCTACAAAAGAAAAAAAACTCCCCTAGTTAATTTTTTGTGCTGAAATCACCATTTTGAAGAAGCTGCAGGGGAACCTATGGGTATGATGAGGCAGAAGTATCATCATTTATTTTGTATTATATTTGTGTATTTTGAGAATGAAATTAATTTTATAGGGTGTAGAATGTAACACCCAACAGTTTTATGAAAAAAAAATTATTTAAAATAAATTTAATTTCTTTGATAGCTTGTGGTATTGGCTAACCGAGTTTTAATGAATAATGATATACAATTAATATTATTATTTAAAAATAACCATTATAAAATATCCATAAAAATTAGTGGTATTAAAAAGAATAACAAAATTTAGGAAATTATAAATATTTTTTTTCTATAAATAAAATATATTGATAAAAAATACTTCACATTTAGTAATTTCTTTATATGCTTTGAAAATTCATTTTTCTAAAAAAAATATTTTTTTGTTTTTTATTAAAAAAACAGTAAAAAATCCAATTTTATAAAAAAAAATTGAAAATATATATTTATTTTTTGAAATATTCATGTCAAAATTATCTTTTAATAAAATTTTGAGAATTTTTTAAAAAGATGAATTTCTCGATGACTAGAAAAAAATACTGATTTTTATTAAAAACTGCCTATTCATTTAAAGGATTTAAGAGATCCATTTTATTATTAAGATAGTTTTAAAATTAAAATTTGTTCAATTTTATAATGATTAATCCAATTTATTTCATTTAAATAAATTTTATATTTAATTTTAATATAAAAATGTTCTATACTAGTGAAAAAAAGTGTTTAGTAAAACTGGTTATTCATCTCATCTAGGGAATTAAATTTAAATTATATTTTTCTAATTATATTAATTTAATTTGGTAAAATGGATTAAATATTTTTAATCATTATAATTAATATTTTTTTATAACTTTAATCTAATTTTTAGTCATAATGAATCATGTAAATAGTAAAAATCCATTACTGCAGTAAAGTTTAAAACGAAATTACCACTGGGTTAAATAAGAAGATAATGGTATTTATTCTAATAAAAACAATATAAATACTATTTTATGGCCATAAATCAGCCTTATAATAAAAAAAATTCTATTTTTGGGAAATTTGGAAGCATATTTATTTGGAAGTACTTTATCATTTTGGATTCTTTGGGGAGCTTTCCAAGTAGTTTCCACGTGATTTACTTTCCCCACTTATAAAAGGGAATCCCCTCTCATATATACTCTAAAATACCTAACCAAATAAATTTTTCACTTACCTATACACATCTTGGAGGCATTATTTTTTTTATTAGACCCTCCTGTGAAGGCTTTGGGCATTATCTTACGAAGGTTGCCTGGAAAATATGTATTAGTTTTATCCAAGTGTTTTTATAATATTTCTTATTCCAACTCCACAAAATATTATTCATATATTATGACATAAAAATATAATTATATAACATATACATATATTTTATCCTGTTTTTGTAATAACCTAAATCTATATCCTCTTCACTTAAATGGGAAATGAAACTGTCGATCATCTATACGGTGGACTACTACCTCGAAAACCGATGTAATTTGTTTTCCGTCACCACCTCTCACAGTAAGAGATAATAACATATTTAATATATATATATATATATTATTTTTGATATAATTATAATTCTTTAATTATAATATCATATCTACCTTCTTAACTTTTAATCCTTTTTTCAATGATTAAATCGTTTTTACATACGTGTGGACTACTGCATCCACAAAGCATTGTGATATGTTTTTCATTTTATTTTGAAATGTATAGTGATAAGGGTATATTAAATAAATATATATTATATATATGATATAAAAATTATTAATTAATTGATAATTAATATTTACCTTTCTTTCATTCCATTCATCGAGAAAATGGAAACACCATTCATGTGTGTGTATGGCCTACCATCTCTATAAACAATGTAATTCATTTTCCTATCTCTAAATATTAATAATTACTATAAATTCATATATAATGTATATATATAATGGTTAATATTAATGAGATAAGGAACCATGATCAAACTAAAAGGACATAAAATACCAAACCAAAACATATATGAAAAATGAAGTAGTTATTACATGAAATCTGATTTTATCATTTAATAGTTAATTAATGGGTAATAAAAGGAAATAATTAAATAATATATGGTATTATATATTCAGTTATGGTTATATAATATATTTATAATAATTTTATATTTTTTATACAATATTTTCTAACAAGTACAATGAATGTATAGACTTGAGGTAAGAGATTTTCTTCTCACTTTTATTTTTTTGAGACACATATCATATTAACCAATCGTATCCTTTTTGTGGTCTATATACTACCCATGAATATATTTTATGGTTATTATTATGAATTTTACTTGTATTTACATGTCCATATATGTTTCTGTATTTCATGTGAATTATGATTAAATGTTTATCACTGTGTTAAGGGATTAATGTTACAATCTCATTGTTTATCTGGATTGTTTTTTATTTTTCTTACAATGATGAGATATTATGAACAACCTATAATTAAACATATTAATTTTCTTATACTCTTATTATTTTATGATAATAAATTTTTTATTTTCATTTTCATATCTTTATGTACTTAATATTTCAGAATAATGTTTTTTGGAAAAGTATCTTTATTTATCTATTCGTTCAAAAAATCATTTTCCTTAAATGTTTATTTTTTCTAAAAAGAATTATTAAAATTTTAATTATTATTAAAATATTATTTGAATTCATTTTTACCCATGTTTTATGTATATAAAACTGGTTTAATAGAATCTTCTCATTGTTTTCTGAATGAGGTAATATTTGAATTTTAAAGAAAATTAGAATGGAATCATTGTGTTAATGTTTATAGTATGAGTTGTATTTTTTGACTTCATGAACACTCAATAGTTTAAATATTTCTTTACACATTTATAATTTTATTTTAAAATAAAGATTTTTCTTAAATATTTGAGAATTTTTTATATTTTTAATTTGTGTTTTCAAAGTGGAAAGGTTTCTTTCTTTAATAAATTCTTCAAGATATCTTTCCAAATGATTTTACATCTAAGATAACATCCTTTAATGTTACTTAATATTTAATAGGGACATGATATAGTAATTACATCGTTAATATTTCTCTAGATTTTTTATTTCTATGATGATAAGATGTTTATGAAACCCATTCCTTTTCTATTGGTTATGTTATGTTGAAATGTTTTGAAAACACATTTATTTTATTGAATTATAATATGATGAATGTTTTAGGATATTGGGAAAACATATATATGATTTTAATTATTTTATTGGTGAAACCTATATATCCTTATAATTCATCATGTGAATATGTACAACTCATGGGTTAATTATCTTATACTTGAACCTTATTTCATTTTCAAAGTGTTATGGGTGTATTTTATTTCATGTCCATAGGTTTATGCATATACCTACTTTCTTTCCCATAAGATTACATTTGGACCTTATTTTATGACAATAAGGTTATTCGTGGACACGTTTTCATGTACATAAGGCTAATTTTGGACCTTTTTTATTTCCATAAGATTACACATGGAGCTAGATTTCATGTTAATATATTTATGTGATGTCCTGACTTCATGTCCTTAAATTAATGAGTGAACCTGTTCATCAAACTTTTTTAAGCTTATATGTATGCCAAAAATCTATGTCTTATTCCAAAGTTATTATCTCATTTCTTTTTTTACTTTAATTCATTTTTTATTATTGTATTATAAACTTCTGCAATTTATGTCATTGCTTAAGTTTATGATCTATTATATGTAAGGTATGGTTTTCAAATTTTATTCTCATATCCCCATGCCCTTATTCTCATATTATATTGATATTTCCATATATTATTCTTACTGAGCATCTGAGATAACCCTTTATTATGTTTCTTTTTCCTTGGTTATAAAGAAAGGTATTATGTATGATATGTCCATGTGGGATACTAGTTATGAAAACTTACCTGGAGATTGTATAGTTCACCAATGAACAACTAGTCTATATATCCAATTTTCTGAAGTCATTACACCTAAATGATTATTTCATGGATTTTTATGTTATGTAATGAATATTCATCTATTAATATATAATATTTATTTATGAAAACTATGGGTCATTATAATGTGTAATAACTTAAGAATATTATAGTATCCTCAAATATATATAGTGGGTATTTAATAACTAAAAATATTAGAGGATAATTCAAGAAAACATATGAAGGGTGTTCCTATTAACATAACAATGATTAAGTGTTATGGATGATTATTTAAAGAAACCTTTAAGGAAGATATATATTCCCAAAAACCAATATTAGATAAAAATATATTAAATATCTCCACCTATAGGGATTTCATAAAAAATCATAAGGGATTGAACCTTTACAAAGAACAATAGTTTTCAATTAGGAAGACTGGTAATTATATAATTCAATTTTGAATAAGAAAATTTCATGAGATTTAGAATAATTGAATGAGTGTAATTTTATATGGCTCTTAGTTTCAAATGAGATTGGAATCATAAAAAGGATTATTTATTTATTTTTAAATCTAACATCAAATGTATTTTATTCCTTTTAATAAAAAAATAGACCATAAATCAATTGGGTAGTTAGTGTTACTGGTAGAAGTAAATGTGACACAATAGATACCACTGGTTATATGGAACCCCTGTATAAGTAACTCAAGGTAATTCCAGTACCATTCCATTTTTTCTTTATTCGACCAAAACCCTACAAAATAACTCTTTCTCCCTCCAAAATAAAATATAAACCAATTAATAAGTTAATTACAGAACATGAAAGGGATGGATAACTAGAAATTTTAGTGGTTAATTTAGTCTTTTTACTATTATGATTTCATATTCATGATGTTTCAATGGTCCTCCCAAAAATATATGTTTCTCAACTAAGTAACCCTTTAAATCTATTATTACAAGGTTACAACTTAATGTAATCCATTTCATCAATAAATATGATCCATAAGAATAACATATCCTCATAAAAACTTTCAACTATCAATGATAACAATTATACATGGGAATTTTTAGCATCTAGATCAATTTCATCAAATCAAATCATGTAAATAGGATTATATGTTTACTCAGTTGTGTATCCTGGAAGCAATTATTTTAATTATTGCATTTTATGAGTTAAATCAATCAAATAAGTTTATTCTCTTATTCTAGGTCTAACTTCAATGATTTATATGAATATTCAATAAAATTTCTTGGCATTCCTCATGTGTTTAGGGAATAATACCATTGAAATGAAAATAATCACTTGATTTCTAATAATAAATTTTAACGGAATTATTCTGTGATATTTTTTTAAACTTTTTGTTTATTTTATAACTAATAAAGAATTTTAAAATAAAATTCACATAAAGTGATTTGTCAATGACTAAATTATTCCCAACCAATGATGTATAACTTTTCACATTCCAATATAATGGGTAAGGATAAGGAATCCCCTAAAAGGGCCTCAAAAAGTGTCGATCCAAATGAATTATTAATAATTATTATTATCAAATAACTCAACCAGTGCAATATTTTATTCTCATGATGTATTAATGTAATGAATATTTCTCTATATAATTTCTCACCAAATGTGAATTGTGCTCTTATAATGTCCATTGGTTTTAGGGTGTTATGTTCCTTTCATATATATATGAGTACCAAGAGCCCACTACAACTCCTAAAGGAACCAATAAAAGAACCTTTAGTCTTTATTTAAGATAATACAATCCATTATGGCATTAAACTTCACAATTTATTAAACATATTTTATTAAAAAATCATCAATAGAAGGGGATTTATTTATTGGTAAAATTGTTCCATTTTATAGAGGTAGTACAAAATAACCCAAACATTTTTTTTACCACAGATAGATCTTGGAAATATTTCCACAAATCACATTGTAATCACATCCAAATTATAAAAATGTATAGGGGTTTATTTCAATTGTCGATTATGGATTCAATTCTTGGCTTTCATTCAAAGGAAACTGAAGTATCTTGATGTGAAACCATCTATTTCCATTATCATAATCATCTACAATTTTTTTGGGGGAATTCAATGAAAAATTACTGTAACTTTAGGATGTATATTCCACTTGGATACCTGATTATCTATTATTACTCATTACCTCATATAGTAGGAGTGACTTATCATTCATGAATATAATTCAAATTGACCAAATCCAATGAACAACATTCCATAATCTCCCCATCATCATTATTTTCTGTAATGATGATATAATTATGGTTAAAAAAAATTAATTTTATAACTCACTAAAGAAATTCATTTAATATTCATATAGATTTATTTTATCCTATCATATTCCCCTAAAACATCTACATAAATCTCTTCCATCTTTATCATTAGTCGATATTCTTCATTTGACTTTTATAATGTTTAAGTTTAGGATTTCAAAAAAATATCATAAAACATAGAATATATTATTCCCAATATAAATTGAATATTAAAAAAATATATTTTATATTTTAACACATGATCCTTGAATTTTAAAAAAGATGTGAAAGAAATATTTGTGTATTTTATGGACTGTAAATACCATGGAAATTTCACTTAGAAAATAATGCCCCAATGTTTTTAATGTATATGAAAAAATTCATAATTCTAAATCATGGGTAGTATAGTTTTATTCAATATGTAGGATCTTTCTTAAAAAAAACAACTAACATATAATCCTTTAAAATAATACATCCAAAACCAACTAATAAGGAATCAATATATATATATATATAACCCTTCACCTAGATAAGGTAATAATAGAACATTATTTATAGTAAAGAATTTATTAAACTCTAGATATTATAATTCAAATTGGTCAAACTAAAAATTATTATCTCCTTTATTTGTTTTTCATTTCATTAGAGAATTTTTTTTGAAAATTCCTAGATAAAATAATGACGACCTCTTATGAACCATAAAAAATTACTAATTTTAAAAACGTTAGAGGTGAATCCCAATAACATTATAACATATAAATTTTCTATATGTATTAATATTCAAACTTTTAATCCCCAATTCCTACAATAAATAAATTCTCATATCAATAAATTAATTTTAACAAAAATTATATATAATTGATTCTTTGATAGAATCTATTTAAGAACCCAATGATGATAAGCATGATCATCTTATAATTAAAAATATACAGGAATATCATCCAACAAGAAAAATATGTAGAGGAATAGGATTGGATGAAATATATTGATTATAAAATATATAAAAAGATAAGGATCAGTAGTTAATCCAAAAAAATAACTAAAAGTTCAAAGTTATCATATCAAATTGAGAGAGAAATATTCTAAAAATCCTCTATCCTCACTAAATGATGACGATACATGATACATAAGTCAATCATAGAGAAATTTATACTCACTTTCATTAATTTAAAAAATCAAAAAAAAAATTACTTGAAAATAGTAGGTTTTCTTAATTATTAATATCTATTACCCTTTTAAAACTATACACAATAATAGACATCTATATGCTTTCATAGTAAAACAAATTGCATCATGAATGAGAGAAGTGTTTGGAAAAATAATTTATTTCTTCAATAGAAACTATAGTTATTTCATTATCTCTGTATAAACTATTAGATCCCAATAATAAGGAATAGTAGATATCAATTTAGTTTTAGGTAATAGGTTGATAGAAAACTCAATCTACTGTACATGTGGGTTCATGAAGTAATTATTATGAAAAACTATATTACATATATCTACCACTTGAGTAAAAAAATTTATCACCTTTTTTCCACATCACAATGACTAAGACTATTTATCTTAGTGGAAATACCTCCCACTATCCACTACTTTAACCTTGATCAATCACCCCATAATTCAATTTCCCTTATAAGGATGCTTTGAATACTTTATAGAAAAAATAAAAAATTCCTCCTTATATAAAAATAAATATATAATTGATTTTTTTTCAACTAATCTATTTGTTGGATAAGATAATAATATTTCATATTAAAAATGATTAGATCTTAAAGATTGGTGTACTTTTTCACTACTATAGAACAAGAGACTTGTCTCTTCATATACTATATTCTCTTCCATGGAGGTGGGTAAAGTAACATGAATGTAATAGTTTCTTATTATTTATTTTATAGAATGGATGTTAATTTTTGGAGATAAAATATTTTGAATAACCAGTATAAAATAAGTCCCTCCATGAAGAAGAAGATAATAAAATAATACATACTATATAAGATGCATCTCTAGTGTCATTTGTATATGTATCTACATTATACATCATTATCTAAAACTAAATATAAAATTATGTAGTAAGACCAAAATAAAATGAAATAAACCCATTCTGTTATTTCTAGAAATAAATTTAGTTTCTTTAATAAGATAACTCATATAGTGTTATGATAACTCCTATGGACTACCTATTGAATTAGCCCAAGGATTCTTGTTCAATTGGGATGTGTACACGACACTCTATGATATTTCCCTCCCTCTAAAAATATCTATACATTTTAATTATGTGGAATTGTTCATATTTAATGGAAAATGTATAATTTATATGTAAATTATTTTTTTTAATTTATAATAAAAGATTGGAGGTCTCCAAGAGTGATGAAAAAAATAAAATCTTCAATAAAGGATACCCTGAATGGTTGTAGGATACATAGTCTCTTCTTAATATCCATTCAATTTTTTTCTTAATCCCCCACCATAATACTCTTGAAATTTTACATCATTTACTAAAATATCCCACTAGTATTGTGATTTTATTTTAATTGTGAACAATTTATTTCATCCATGAAGTTGATTTAGTATTCTAGTGCAATAACAAATAAAATAATTTTTTCTAATTTGTAATGACCCAAACCCTCACGACCCCTTCCTTTTCTAATTATCGGAGAGACCGATCGGTGAGACCGATTGGCGAGAACGATCGGTGAGAGCGATCGGCGTGGTCGATCGGTGTCACCCAGCCTTGGCAGGCTTTTCTTCTGCAGCCCTCCCCGTAACCCCTCTTTTGGGCCTTTTAACCCTTCAAGGTGTTTCAAGCCCGTTTTTAAGCCATAATTAATATCTAAAAATCCTGAGAAACCTCCCTATTAAATAACAATTAATCCAGTCGTGTGTAACCACCCAACCGCGTGGAAGAACCACGATCCGACTTCCAAGTCGTTCAAATTACTTATCCCGTAAAATTGGGATCTCATCTATTTATCATGCGGGATTTTCTCCTCCTTCCTTTTGGATAGTCTCCTATTCCTTCTACATTGAAGAACTTTGTTCCTGAGGCAAGTGGTGCACCTGTGTCGGAGCCCTGTAAGTCGTGCATCCCTTGTTCCTAGGGCGTGGAGAAAAACTTCGATTGTTGATCAATCAAGTAGGGGTTTCACCTTCGTCTCTCCTTTCTGTGTATCTTGAGGGGTGGGTATGCTACTATTACTATATATTTGGTTGAACCAAACTTTAATGAAGATAATAAACAGATTCTAATGAATGAAGGGTATGGGTGTGATCGATGATGATGCTCTATTTTTCTCCTCTTTCATGATTAATGATTTCTGAATTGTGCGGGCATATGCCTACTGAAAATCATAGTCGTTGGTGGTCTTTATATGTGCACTAATAAACCCTTACCCCTTATGATGTTTAAATGGCTTGTATTTTGGTTGTGAACCCCTTGTTTTGTAAAGGGAATTGGTTAATTACGTATATTCGGCTAAATAAATTGGAAGCACCAGGATCAACTCCATTTCTATAATAACCCCGGTTTAAGCCCAGTGGAATTGAAACCATGGAGTTTGTTAAATCTTTTAAATCTAAAAATACCTGTGTGGGCCTGCCTTGTGTTGGTGGTAGTGGTTTGGTTGTTTTCACGAGCCGTTTTGTGGGTGGCCTTATGGTTTCCTTGGATGGGGGCTTAGATTGATGGGGCGATGCGGGTGGGGATGGGATCCCATGTTGTTATACCTTGGGGCTGTGTGATTTATCTGCTTATATCATGAATTGGGGTGGGATCCTCTGTTGTTGAGAAACTTTTGGCTCCTTTAGTTTGGGGACATGGGGCTGTATCTTAGGGTTTTCTTTGGTTTCAGTACTTTGAGGGATCTCACTTACCCCTTTGTTCTTGTGACATTACAAGAGAACCGGGTGTGAATGCTTAAATTGTTATTTTATGTAACTTTTTTCATGTGTTTGTGCTTATAATGTTAGTTTCCTAGTAGTACAGAAACTTATTTAAACATTATTACTGAACATGAAATCAAAATGGGATGTGGGGATTTGGTTGGTGTGAGTTGTGACTTGGGCATGGGTGTTGTTCTCTTCACTTATGAATGAATGGTGAGGATAGTGTTATTTAGGCTGGCTGAAGAAAAACCTAGATTGAGTGAGTGCTTTTTACCTATACATATACTTGTAGTTTTGTGTTTCTTATTTGCACCCCACCCAAGTTGAGCAGTTAGTGCCTAACACCCCCTTTTCATGGGGGAGGGTGTTTTTTCCAACACTTTTATTAGTGGATGGTTATTAGCTCTCTTCTAATCCCTTTCCCGGATAGCCCAAGTAACTTTGGGCAGGCTGTGATGGCCTGAAGTCCATTATTAGCCCAAGAATCTTCGATCAGGGTAGTGTGGTGGTTGGCCCAGGTGTGTGCGGGCAGGTTGTTTCCCAAGAGTCTTCAGGATGAGGCCCAGGTGTCTTCGCGTGTGGTAGTGGTTTTTCTGACCCAGGTGTTTGCGAGTGTGGTTAAGTGTGGTGGTTGTGGCCCAGGTTTCTACGAGCGGGATGTGCGGTTGTAGCCCAGGTGTGTGCGGGTGAGGTTTGGCAGTGGGACTGCAGTGAGGATATGGACCAGGTGTCTGCGGGCGAGGTGTGGCAGTGGGACTGCCGTGGGAATAGCGGGATTGGTTCGATTCGTAGGATCAATAACCAGTGGGAAAGTGGCGCGGGGTACCAAAACATCGATGTTCTATTACTATACACTACTTGACTTACATTATTTGGGGAGTGTGCCTTGGTGAGGCTTGGGTGGTTAGCTTCCTTGATAGGTGCTTGGTTATCTCTTTTCTCACAGGGCATTAGTATGCTTCCCCACTTGTACACGAGAGTCTTTAGTTTTTCCCTACTGAGTATACTTGTATGCTCACCCTACATATATAAAACTGTTTTCAGGTTTCCAGGAGGACTTCGGGGATCATGTTGGTCCATACTAGCTTAGACCTTGTGAAAGATCGTTGCAGTTGTTGTTGTTCTTTCTTTTTGTATTTTGCTTTCTAATCTCTTTATGCATTGATGATTTTACTTTTGTAACATACATTGGGAATGGTTTTTGGATTTATTTTTACTTTCAGTTTTGGTGTTGTGGGATTCACTATCTTATCTCCCTATCCTATTAAAAGAAAAAGGGTAATTCCTTCCATTTAGTGTGTGATTTTATACCCTTGTTGCGGGTATCCAGTCCGAGACCTATTGAAGGCGTGTTTCGGGGGTCATTATCTATCCTCAACTTAACGAAGGAAGGGACTAGCAATCTGCTGACCCTTCCCTCCTTTTGGTGAAGGCGAGTTGTGACAGAATGGTATAAGAGGAGATGGTTTAGAGATAGGATGGAGTCTGGAGTTAGGTATAGTGAAAAATTCATGGCATGGTAGGGCAACGTTGTTGGGTGACCTTGGTGCGTGAATTAGTCTAGGGAAGATCGGTTAGGACACGGGATTTTAGGGCCTCCCGTGATCCGATGCAAAGACTCTGGACCTACCGAATGACCAATGGAGGCCACACAGATTGAGGGGTAGAGACCCTAGGAAAGGTACATGCATCATAATGACTTTTGTTCTCGTGTTTCTGGGGTGTTTTGGGAATTTGAAATAAATAAGAAGTTTAAGAATTTTTTAGAACAATATTCTGCACTACTTTGGATTAGTAATTCCTTGTTTACCTTGCAGTTATAAAACCTAGGAGACAACCTCGAGTTGTACGGGCGATCAAGGCCCAAGAGGTTGACTTGTCCAATCAGCAGAGGGTTGATCGAGAGGAGGAGGAGGACCAGTGGTAGAAGACACTTCGAGCCTTCTAGCCACAGACCCTCGAGAAGTACGAGGGAAGCACCTCTAACATGAAGACGGAGGGCTATCTAGAGGAGCTTCTGATAGCCTTCGGCTTGATCTGGGCTCCGACGGAGTACTGGGTTCCTCTAGCTGTCAGCCAGATGAGGGGAGTAACACGTCAGTGGTGGACGCTCTAGATGGGAGATAGGAGAGAGGCTGAGGTGGCATGGACTGATTTTGAGAAGGAGTTCTGGGCGAAATTCCTATCTTCTATGATAAAGGCAGAGAAGAGGAAATATCTACTCTCCCTCCAACAGGGGAGTATGTTGGTTAGGGAGCTGGGGATCAAGTTCAAGGATCTCCTCCACTTTTCTCCAGACCTCTTTCCGGACGAGGAGTCTCGGGCAAGACGTTTAGAGGAGGTTCTTCGACCCTCCCTCCAGTACGCCATTACCCCCTTCACCTTGACGACATACTTGGAGGTCCAGAAGAAGGCAGAGGTGGTGGAGAGGATGCAAACACTGGGCGGTGTTTCACAATAGGGGATTCAGCTAGGCCCTTCAAAGGGAAATGTCGTCAGTATCAGACCTCCGGCATCGGGACCCTCTAGGTTCCGACCAGTAGGGAGCAGGCCGTAGCAGTTCCAGTTCTGGTCCCCCAGTCCTCGCCCTTTCCCTTTGGGCCTAGGACCAAGGTGCTTCGTCTTTGGGATCCATGGACATCTCCGGAATCAGTGCCCAGACTGAGTTCAGTACGGCAGTGGCGGACAGGCCCAGCATCTGCCTTAGCAATAGCTTCTAGCTAGGCCCTTTCAGAAACAGTAGGGGAAACGAGCTCCTGCTCCTCTGAGGGAAGATGTTGCAGGCAGAGGTTGATCATAAGGTGATCCTCAGGGACCCTGACCAGGGCGCGGTCAGGGAGGCGGCCAACAGCCGAGGGGCAGAGGAGCTTGGTGTGGATAGTTGCACGCCGCAGAGACAGCAGTTCTAGCGGGACCGGAGGTTGTTCGAGGTACGATCAGTTTGTTCAGTACCCTTGATTATGCCTTGTTCGAGACCGGAGATTCACACTCCTTCATTGCACCCGGTCTGGCCTATTCTCTGGGTTTAGATGCCGAGAGACTTCCAGTGCCCCTGGTGCTGAGCACACTAGTCAGAGGTTAAATAGACATTTTATCTGTTTTAGAAGATGCAGAATGATGATAGGACCACATCAGTCGGTCAGGGATCTTCTACTGTTGTAGATATAGCCATACGATGTCATTATAGGCATCGATTGTCTGTTCTTTGTGGGTACCGTCATCGACCGCTTCTGAGGGAGAGTTGTGTTCTTAGACTTGGGCGGCCGACGTGTTACTTTCACCGGTGAGCGGAGTGGCCAGAAGGACAACAGGCGAGAGGAACCCCTCCTCTATTTCTTGGATGAGATGTCAGTAGAGTCAGTGGATGCTGAGATGGTGGATGTACCAGGGATCGTCAGTGAGTTTATAGACGTCTTCCCTGAGGAGGTGACAACTCTACCCCCTCGACGTGATATCAAGTTTGGGATAGACTTGTATCCTGGTGCTCGTCTGATTTCGATGGGCCCCTACTGGATGGCGCCTTCGGAGCTACAGGAGTTTCAAATTCAGATCGATGATCTGATGAAGAAGGGTTTTGTTCGACCGAGTGTGTCGTCGTGGGGTGCTCTAGTCTTGTTCGCAAATAAGGAAGATTGTGGTCTCAGGTTGTTCATACACTACAGGAGTCTAAATCAGGTGACGATCAAGAATCGCTACCGTCTTCTAAGGATAGACGATCTCTTTGACCAGCTGAAGGGGGCAGGGTGGTTCTTGAAGATCGACCTGTGATCTGGGTATCACCAGTTGAGGGTGAAGGATGGTGACATCTCGAAGACGGCCTTCAGGTGTATATATGGGTACTTCAAGTTTGTGGTCATTCCATTCGGCATTACGAACACCCTGACTGTGTTCATGGGGCTTATAAACTCCATCTTCTGGGAGTACCTGGATTGATTCATAGTTCTGTTCATCGACGACATCCTAATCTATTCAAGATCATAGGAGGACCATGCGGAGCATCTGAGGATGGTTTTAGAGGTCCTCCGACAGCACCAGCTCTATGGGAAGTTGTCGAAATGAATGTTTTGGATTCTAGAAGTGCACTTCCTTGGGAACGTAGTGTCTGAGAAAGGGGTAGAGGTGGACCCATCAAAGATTGAGGCGGTTGTTTCATGGGTAGCACCCAAGAACGTGGCAGAGGTTCGTAGTTTCCTCGTGCTAGCAGGTTACTATCGGAGGATCATACCCAACATCTCTCGAGTTGCATCCCCTTTGACAGCCTTGACCAAAAAGGACCGGGGTTTCGCATGGAGTGAGGAGTGCGAGGCAACCTTCATCTATCTGAAGGAGAAGTTGGTTAGTTCCCTAGTACTGAGACTACCAGAAGAAGGGGCGGTGTATGAGTTGTTCTGCGATGCTTCAGGGAAAGGCATCGGATGTGTGTTCATGTAGTGACAAGGGGTGATCTCTTATGGGTCTAGGCAGTTACGCCCTGAGGAGCGTAATTATGCCACCCATGATCTGGGACTTACATCAGTATTTTTCGCACTGAAGTTATGGAGGCATTACCTCATCGGAGAACGCTTTGTGGTCTTCACGAATCACAAAAGATTGAGGTATATCTTCTCCCAGTGGGACCTAAACTTACGACATCAAAGGTGGATGGTGTTCCTCTAGGATTAAGATTTCGATATTTCCTAAACCTTAGGTAAAGGAAGCGTGGTGGTCGATGCCTTGAGAAGGAATTCACAGAGGGATGTGTTCTGAGAGTCGGCGGACGCTTGGAGGGCGATGGAGGACTTGGCTGCCCTACACCTGGATGCGAGGATAGATAGTGGAAGGGGTTTCTTGTATCAGATGACAGTACAATCCTCTATATTATGCCAAGTGGAGGAGTCTCAGTGGGGAGACCCAGAGTGCGAAGTAATGCGTGGCCGAGTTGACCAGGGAAATGCTCCGGAAGGGTGGACAGAGGATGGTCAGAACCAGATGCTTTTCCGAGGAAAGTTGTTTGTTCTAGAGGTGATGTGTGGCCATGTTCTTAGTGAGTTCCACAACTCATCCCTAGCAGTGCACCTGGGTGTTTCTGAGATGTACCAGGGTCTGAAGAAACAGTTTTGGTGGCCTGCAGTAAAGCGAGAAGTGGCAAAGTTCGTGGAAAAGTGCCTAGTGTGTCAGCAGGTGAAGGCTAAACACCGTGTTCCAGGAGGGTTGTTGCAACCCTTAGATGTCCCTGAGTGGAAGTTGGATGACATCTCGATGGATTTCGTCACGGGACTACCCAAAGTACAAGGAGGTTGTGACGCCATCTGGGTAGTGTTGGACCTCTTGACAAAGTCGGATCACTTTTTGGTTATCAAGGAGTCGAGTGCAGTGGACGCTCTAGCATGGAGATATGTGGACAAGGTAGTGTAGTTTCATGGAGTTCCGAGTTCCATAGTCTTGGATAGGGATGCACGATTTACCTCGCGAGTCTGTATGGGTTTGCACCATGCTTTTGGCACCCAGCTGCGCCTTAGCATTGCCTTCCACCCCCAGACGGATGGGCAGACAGAGCGCACTATCCAAACATTGGAGGATATGTTGCGGGCATGTGTTCTGGACTCAAGAGGATCATGGGTGTGACACTTGCCTCTGGTAGAGTTTTCTTATAATAATAGTTATCGCTCTCCCATTGGCATGGCTCCATTTGAAGCCCTATACGGAAGGCCGTGTTGCTCACCCGTGTGCTGGACTGAGGTTGGGGAAACAGTTGTTATTGGCCTGGAGGTGGTGCAGAGCACGACAGAGACAGTTCATCTTATACGAGAGAGGATGAAGGCGGCTCAGGTCCAGCAGAAGTCATATGCCGATGATAGGAGGAGACCCTTGGAGTTCAAGGTCAGGGACCACGTGTTCTTGAAGGTCTCCCCTCAGCGTAGATAGGGGGGTTTGGCAAAGGGAGTAAGCTTTCTCCCAGGTTCATCGGGCCCTTCGAAGTGTTGCGACGAGTCGGTGAAGTGGCTTATCAACTAGCGCTACCACCACCGCTACTGAGGATACATGACGTATTTCATGTTTCCCAGCTCTGACGATATCTTCATGACGATTCACACGTCCTCAACTGGGGAGGGCTAGATATCGAAGACGATGCAACCTTCATGGAGCTCCCAGTGATGATCGAGGGTCATGAGGAAAAGGTGCTTCATGGGCGAACCATTCTCTTGGTTCGTGTGTTATGGAGACATGGTGGGCTTGAGGAAAGTACCTAGGAGAGGGAAGCACAGATACGTGCCCAGTACCCGGAGTTGTTTTGATTTTTATCCTCTTGGGTCAGTGCTTGTTTACTGTGTAATGATTTACCTTGTTAACTATTGATGTGCAGTTCATTTTTCTGTGGATGTGTGTGTGAAGTTTCCTAAAGAATGGGGAGGGGTGGACCAGATTCCTAGATAGGACGCATTAAAATGGATGCGCCTAAACCCATGCGGGTGGGTTAGTGCCGCCCAAAGCGGATAGTATCTTGACACGGAGGAAGGGAAACCCCTCTCCCACCTAACCGGACAGTTTATCCATTTTGTTTTGCGTGGTTTCAAGGGGGAAAGAGCGGTAGGGCGTTTGTGTTTGTTCATAAGATAAGGTGTTCCTGTGTCGGAGAGGTTCACTCCTGGTAGGTATCTTTCAGGGTGGTTGTTCGAATCCCCCCCTCCTTCCTCCATGCCTGGTTTTGATTCTCGAGGGAGAGAATGGTTTGAGAGGTATCTAATGTAATGACCCAGACCCTCACGACCCCTTCCTTTTCCAATTATCGGCGCGACCGATCGGCGACACTGACTGGTGAGACCGATCGGTGAGACCGATTGGCGAGACCGATTGGCGAGGCCGATCGGTGTCACCCAGCCTTGGTGGGATTTTCTTCTACAGCCTTCCCCATAACCCCTCTTTTGGGCCTTTTAACCCTTTGAGGCATTTCAAGGCCATTTTTATGCCATAATTAATATCTAAAAATTCCTAGAAACCTCCATATGAAATAACAATTAATCCAGTCATGTGTAACCACCCAACCGCATGGAAGAACCACGATCCGACTTCCAAGGCGTTCAAATTTATTATCCCATAAAATTGGGATTTCATCTATTTATCATGATGGATTTTATTCTCCTTACTTTTGGCTAGTCTCCTCTTCCTTTTGCATTAAATTCCTTTGTTCCTGAGGCAAGTGGTGCACCTGTGTAGGAGCCCTTCAAGTCGCTCATCCCCTGTTCCTAGGGCGTGGAGAAAAACTTCGATCGTTGATCAATCAAGTAGGGGTTTCACCTTCATGTCTCCTTTTTGTGTATCTTGCGGGGTGGGTACGCTACTATTACTATAGAATTGTGTGATCCAAACTTTAATGAAGATAATAAATATATTATAATGAATGAAGGGGGTGGGTGTGATCGATTATGCTGCTATGTTTTTCTCCCCTTTCATGATTAATGATTTCTGAATTGTGCGGGCTTACGCCTACTGAAAATCATGGACATTGGTGGTCTTTCTCTGTGCACTAATAAACCCTTACCCCTTGTGATGTTTAAATGGATTTTATTTTGGTTTTGAACACCTTGATGTGTAAAGGGAGTTGGTTAATTACGTATATTCGGCTAAATAAATTGGAAGCATCAGGATCAACTCCTTTAATATGATAACATCGGTTTAAGCCCAGGGGAATTGAAACCATGGAGTTTGTTAAATCTTTTAAATATGAAAATACCAGTGTGGGTCAGGCTTGTGTTGGTGGTAGTGTTTTGGTTGTTTTCAAAATCCTTTTGCGGGTGGCCTTATGGTTTTCATGGATGGGGGCTTAGATTGATGGGGCGATGCGGGTGGGGATGGGATCCCCTGTTGTTATACCTTGGGGCTCTGTGATTTCTCTGCTTATATCACGAATTGGGGTGGGATCCTATGTTGTTGAGAAACTGTTGGCTCCTCGTGTTTGGGGATATGGTGTTGTATCTTGGGGTTTTCTTTGGTTCTAGTACTTCGAGGGGTCTCAATTACCCCTTTGTTCTTGTGACATTAGTAGAGAACCGGGTGTGAATGCTTAAATTGTTGTTGACTGTAACGTTTTCCCTTGGTTTGTGCTTATGATGTTAGTTGCCCAGTAGTGCAGAAACTTATTTAGACATTATTACTGAACATGAAAGAAAAATGGGACGTGGGGATTTGGTTGTTGTGGGTTGTGACTTGGGCATGGGTGATGTTCTCTTCTCTTATGAATGAATAGTGAGGATAGTGTTCTTTAGGCTGGCTGAAGAAAAACCAAGACTGGGTGAGTGCTTGTTACCTATACATATACTTGTAGTTTTGTGTTTCTTATTCGTGCCCCACCCAAGTTGAGCACTTAGTGCCGAACACCCCCATTTCATGGGGGATGGTGTTTTTCCCAACACATCTATTAGTGGATAGTTATTATCTCCTTTCTGCTCCCTTTCCCGGATAGCCCAAGTACCTTCAGGTAGGATTTGATGGCTTGAAGTCTATTATTATCTCAAGAATATTCAGGTAGGGTATTGTGGTGGTTGGCCCAGGTGTGTGAAGGCAGGTTGTTTCCCAAATGTCTTCAGGATGAGGCCCAGGTGTCTTCGGGCATGGCAGTGGTTGTTCTGACCTAGGTGTTTACGGGTGTGGTTATGTGTCGTGGTTGTGGCCCAGGTGTCTGTGGGTGGGATGTGTGGTTGTGTCCCAGGTGTGTGTGGGAGAGGTTTGGCAGTGGGACTACGATGAGGATATGGCCCAGGTGTGTGCGGGCGGGGTGTGGCAGTGGGACTGTAGTGGGAATGGCGGGATTGGTTCGATGTGTAGGATGTCTTCAATAACTAGTGGAAAAGTGGCGTGGGGTACCCAAACATCGATGTGCTATTACTATACACTACTTGACTTGAGTTATTTGGGGATTTTTCCTTGGTGAGTCTTGTGTGGTTAGCTTCCTTTATGGGTGCTTGGTTATGTATTTTCTCACAGGGCATTAGTATGCTTCCCCACTTGTGCACGAGAGTCTTTAGTTTTTCCCTACTGTGTATACTTGTATGCTCACCCTATGTATATAAAACTATTTTCAGGTTTCCAGGAGGACTTCAGGGATCGTGCTAGTCCGTACTAGCTCAGACCCTGTGACAGATCATTGCAGTTGTTTTTGTTCTTTATTTTGGTATTTTTCTTTGTAGTATCCTTATGCATTGTGGATTTTACATTTGTAACATACATTGCGATTGGTTTTGGGTTTTACTTTTACTTTCAGTTTTGGTGTTGTGGGATTAACTATCTTATCTCCTGATCCTATTAAATTAAAAAGGGTAATGCCTTCCATTTAGTGTGTGATTTTATACCCTTGGTGCTGGTTGCCACTCCGGGACCTATTGAAGGTGGGTTTCGGAGGTCATTATCTCTCCTTTAACTTAATGAAGGAAGGGCCTGGCAATCTGATGACCCTTCCCTCATTTTGGTGAAGGCGGGTCGTGACATAATTCATTCTTAAAATTGTTACTCGAAGATAACAACCTAATTGGTTAGAATATCATTAGTGTCCAAAGGTACCCATTATGGTAATTTGTATCACATAGCATAGATTAATTATGAAATTGACTCTAGATCTAAAAGGTTAATATACTATCTTATAGGTGAATATTTTTCCACTCATTTCTATATTGGAGGAAGTGGTCATATAGGTGTCATATAATACATTTTTTCAAAAAACATAAAACTCTTCTTTATAAATAGGAAATTTAAAATATAATATAATAGTGTTTTAGTCGTGTCTATGCCGACATTATTTCTCACAAATTTCCATTTATCTAATTACCTTTTGATTTCAAACATAATTTATGATATTTAATATAATTTTTCTAGAATAAGCATGGAAATCATACTAATAGTTTCAATGAATAAAACATCTATATAGGATAAATCTATTGTGGACTAATCCTAACCTAGTAATCATTAACAAATAAATTTTGAAAAAAATATTGATTTTTTTATATATATTATACTTAATAAAATTATTAATTTAATCTTACAATAAATTAAATAAACATAATAAATAAAAATACATGTCATGGTCGATTACTTGTGTCTACCAAATGCTTCTTATACCTCATCTATGTAACTCAGTGAACAATGAATAACTAAAAGAGAAAATAAAATTAAAAAATGGAATACCACTAGTAACTGAAGATTCCACCATAAATATGTTTCCCAAGAATATTTATAGGTTACTTCCTCAACCCCACCAGTATTATATATTAAATACTCTCAAAAAACATGAAAATAATTAGGCTATGATAACATTTTCTAAATATCATGAACCCCATACTTAATAAATTCTAGTAATAGGATTCTAAAACACCTCATGAGAACTTATTGATCACCAAATATCTACATATATGTTAAGAGATAAATAAAAATAAATTTTTATATGGGGTTATATCTTTGGAAATAAAAAATATCATAAAATTATAATACCAATATTTTCACATGACCTTAGTATATATAAGCTAAATCAGTATCAAAAATCAATCCACCAATTAGGTAACCTAAACATCGGAAATACCTTTCATACCATGATAGTCTATAAATTTAGTAAATTATGTAAACCTGAAATCCCTTAACCCAAAGTCTGAATTTGTAATACAAGACCCTAGTTAGGATTTAATAGACAAAACAGACATATTAATGTCCATTTTGATCCAAAAAACCCTTTAAGTATAAAAACATAAACACTATATGTGTGATATCCCTTAATTAGAGTCAAATGATATACTTATCATCCCCACTAGAATAATCCAACAAAAAATATAAATGATTCCAACCAAAATCAATGCTCTATGTGTTAAAATCTCCTATTACATATAGGGTGGAGAGTATCTTACCTTTGAGGATTTTCACCACCTATCCCCAACTGATATTTCATTAATATAAGAGAATGTTTTGAAAATTCTAGGTAGGTGAAAAAAATAAAAAAAACACTTTTCTATGGTGAAACTTCTAAAAGTGTTTGAAAAATAAATAATTAACCACTTATATTGGACATGTCCAAAATCATAAAATTCTAGGAATTTTAGGAATGATGAATATTATGATGTTTGAAAGAAAAAATATTTTAGGGGGATAGGGACTAGTTTATATGATGTCAAGGAAATATTACAATGCATCATATGAGATATTCAAAATATTATACCATGTCTGGTCAATCATGAATCCTTTATTAATTTACACCAACCGATCCATTATGGATCAAAATACCTTCATTTTTCATCTATAACCATGACAAAACATTTTTAATATGCTACACAAAGAAAATAAATTTGTATAGACCACGTATTTAATAATAAAATTAAATCTACATGAATTAATTCAATTATTCATAATACATTCAGTATGTTTTACGTGAAATTTATAAGGCAAAACATAACTTTGACACACACAAAAACAAGGATGTAAGTCATAATTATGATATATCCGCAAGTAGGAAAAATATATAATGTCAAATTATTCTTATGTAATATTAAGGATACTAACATGTATAATCAATAAGAAAAATATAAATTTTATACATAAGTAACAAATTTTATATTTTATATATGGTACCCATGGACCAAGTAAGGTATATAAAGAAACTGAAATATTTCTTATTTTAAAACATAGATTTTTCATTGAAAGTAGTGTTCATATTTAAAAAAGTTAATAGAGAACACTATTTATGGAGATATTTTCTTCTTAATTAATTATAATATATACAAATATTATTGAAATATCACACATAATAATGTTATGGAAAAGAGTATGGATCACATACTTAAACATATATTGAACATTAATCAATAGCCCATATGAGGATGATGCATTTTAGATTCATAGAGTTATACAGAACAAGAATTAAATTCCTAGGGATTTAATTTCATCCAAAAAATCAGAATCAATAATGAAAATAGTTTGATGGTTCTACCATTTATTTACAAAGGATTTACAAATTTGGTAGCTTGGTTAAGAAAACCCCAAAGGAGGTGTTGGCTTCACAAAAACCTAGAAAAGATGAAAAGAGGGTAGTTGTCACAACCTTTGTAGATTGTAGAAAATATAAAAAAATATGAGGCATCCAACCGTTTCCTAAACTAAGAGTTGATCAATAGGTAGATTGATAATTATCATGTTCAATTAAAAAGAATTAAATCACATGAGTTCCTGAGAAATATAAAGAGATGTAATTGATTTTTCTCCTTATAGAAAATGTTGTTAAAAACATAATAAACATGGTCTATGGGTAAATAGTTTTTACATTAAATTCATATTATTCCAAAAATTAAATAGACATGTGAGTAGTATATGGTGTACCTTATTCAAGAATTAAATTTACATGTGTTGTAGACAAATTTTTCTATAACACCCTGAATAGAACTAGGTACCATGTACCACTAAATTGTGTACATGATTCTATTCCAATTGATTTCCCATTTTAATATTTTTACCAACTCAACCTAATTCCATTAAAAAGAAACTTACACTAATAATGAAGTTAAAAGGGTAAATATAAATAAAAACTAACTTGAAAATATGGGAGTTACTAAATAGTCACTTGATATATATTTATAGAAGTGGGATAAAAACACTATGGATATCCTTACATATCTTATAAATATATCCAAATAAAATAATTATATGTGGGTTATTATTGATTGAATGACTATTTACACCTATATAATTACTATAATAAGGGATTTATCCCTACATAAAAATGTATATATATTTATATTTAATAGGTGGTTTGGTATTATGGTAAACATTTATAGATTATTTTAGACATTGATCCATGGTTAGGCTACATGTTTTGTAATTATCTTTAAAAGGCACAAAACATATAATTGAAAATTACAATAAAGGATCATCTTTATTATAATTGAATGTTTGAAAATACTATCCAAAAATTATTGGTTATTTTATGGTATTATAAATTTATTTAAAAGGAGGTTAGTATTTTTATGCTTATATGATGAAATTAACATGTGAAATCTATTTACTCTCAAGAATATAAATTTCCCTATACAATTCATCACATATAATGTGGTGTTGAGAATCAAAACATTGGGATGTGGTTATTGAATGTAAAATTTTTTGAACAAACCTTGGGATGGTTGATATGATATAATTAATTTAGAATTGTAGTGTCTTTTGTTTTTTGACCCTCAAATATTCATTGGGGATTTTGACATTTTCATTTTGTGGAAGGTCCATATATTGAGTTGAGCATGAAATGTAAATAAATTTTTTTTAACTATTTGATGTCTCATTTATATATGGTTTTTATGGCTTAATAATTGTATCGGGTGTTCAGATGAGTTTTAGGAGTGTCGGGCCTCGAAAACTCAATTTCTAGAGAGGCAGACAAGGGCGTACTATTGGGGCATGGTTAGTTCTAACAGTGAAACACAACCAGTCAACCTGTTATTCATAGGGACATTAAATTTTTGAAACATTAATCTTAAAAGAGAAACCATGTGTATATATCTATGGGATCTAAGGGTTTCACATAGTTTCTTCTCACGTTCCGATAGGTGGAACATGACCGTACGAGAAATTTTAGACATATTGCAGGGGAGAATTGTATGATCTATACATGGTTTGTAAAACCATAATCTAGAAAGGTGATGGTAGTGTCCCTTTATATAGTATTTTATCATGTATGGTGGATGTTTTGGCCAAACCATGATCCACATTAAAAGTGGTGAAATTACCCATTTTACCATTTTTTTATTTTAATCCTTCTCCTCAAATTTCTTCTCTACCACGTGCACAATAGACCTCTGATCATTTTCTCCCTTAAAACTCATTATCATGACCTGTAAAAATGCTTACCATGCCACAACTACCCCCTTACCACATCTAATATAATATATATTGGTGACTAACAATGAGTAGGCATATCACTCACATGGGAGGCCTTAGTCTAATGTGCATGTACACATACACGCATCTCCAAGCCCATACATTGATGAAATATAAAATGCTAATAAACCATGAATTTATAAATATAAATACCACAATAATAGTAAGAAAATAAGTACTAGAAATACAAAAGGTACAAATACAATCCCACTATAAATAATGAGAAAAAAATCCAACATGAAAGTATAGAAGGGTATTGTTGTCAATGAAACTGCAATAAGACACCTCAGTTTGTCCATCTTACAATGCTCCACCTAGTCATGGTACTTATAAGAACCTTTTAAAAGGTAAATAATCTGCATAATATATAAATAATTTGGGAAAATCCCATGCTAGTTTGAGTATAAAAATGCCCAGTTAGACACCCCAAAATCACTAAGCATATAACATCAAGAAAAATAGTCATCTCACAATGAGTATATGGCTTGAAAAAATATAAAAAAAAATATCTAGAAATACTCAACAATGAAACAAATACATCATGGTAAATTCAAAATTGAAATTCAATTCTTGGATTCATGTTTGAAGGTTCCACATAGCACTCATCCAGTAGAACACACTCTACAAGTCATACAACACAAATGGTGTCCGTTCAAGATGACATGCTCATTGGATCTCACCATAAGAAGTAAATAATGGAAGTCAAAATAGAAAAATATATTGATAAAGATCACACCAAAGGTGATGGGGCATTCCAATAAATTAATAAATAATAACCTTCTAAGTACAAGATTTACACCCAAGTAGTATTGGTCAGAATGATACCAAGAACTCCAACTAGGGAAATATAAATATAGAGGATCTCACTCTAGGTATCACAAAATGATTCCAAGAACTATATCCTAGATTTGAGTCATTATATTGGGATCACTAAACTATGTATATGACATGATTCCGTACTAACCCTAAGAGAATGGATCAAGGGAATTCACCCTAATGAAAATTTCCCAAGATGGATTAGAGAAGGGTGTTAAGAATTGTTTTATGGAGTAAAAGGTATGTTTTATTAGTATGTGGAATGTCCCCTTGGCACCAGATGTTTTTTGTGTACCATGGATTGTTCTCATGTTTGTTTATGTACCTAAGTACATAGTGGGTCTAAGCTCGTGTACCCCAAGCTGTGACCGTGTTTGGTAATCCATGTCTATGTATGGCTAGTTTTTCTCGTTCCTATGTACCTTCCCAGGTATAATCCAAGACTTTAAGTAGAGTTAAACACCATGTGATAGGGGTCACATGCTTTTTGATATTTAACATCCTATGGGACCCTATCACTGCATAGGGGGTCCCATATGGCATGTAATGGTGAAATAAACACCACTTTCTTTGGGGTTTTACAAAACTAGCTATTATCCCTCCACATATTCCCATACCATTTCTTCTCCAAAATTCCACCATTAATATCATCGGTAATAAGTATCTGGTATGACTAGACCTCATTATCACCTCTCCCAAAATTCATCCATCCAAACTCATGGGAAAATGACTGATGTTGATCCCCTTCATCGTCACATGCCTCGCTCAAACCAAGGGTCAAAAATCTATCATAAATCATTCATTTTAATCATCTTATCTTGATCCTATCATCGATAGAAACTTAGATCTATGATATCAATCCATTTTTCCAATAAATGAGCGCACAATGATTGATTGTCTGGTTTTCTGGTCAAACCATGGGTCAAATGACCACCAGTGATGAATTCATGAAGAACGCTGAGACAAATACAAGAAACATGAAAAATAGGAAATAAACTATTCCATGTTTAATTTTCCTCAATCCATTTTCATTATAAGGAAGAATGAAGATCTAAAATAAATAAATAATTCTCCCAATAATCCCCATATATAATCACATAACCACAATACGAAAGATCAGTGAATCAATAAATTGGGATATAATCCATATAAAACAACATCATACATCATTTTCAATCAATCGTCGATGATGAACTATTTTTTGACTTTGTTTTTGCTGAGATCCCTGTGTTTTTTCGCACACTAATCGATTATCCATGGTCTGATCACCCTTTTCCAATAGAAGTTCCTCCAAATACCTCTCTAAAATGTCTATGGTCATGTGTCTAAACCTAGTATTAGCACATAATAATGTATTTATAAGACAATATTGGGTTAGGTTAATTAATTAAATTGAGTAATTAATTAATATATTTATTTAAATGTTCGCCTACGACCATGCCCAACCCTAACATCCAACGTCTTCCAATGTCATATCACACCTAGGGTAAATAAAGTTATCTAAACTCAATGCTGGCCTCATATTTATAATCTGAGCATCCATTTATATGGTATTCCACCTTTTATAGAAAACTACACACATGGGATATTTAATATATTTAATATATTTAATATATTTAATATATTTAATATATTTGAAAATTTAATTATGGGCACAACAGGACCCATAATCTCACATGGTATTAGCACCTACCACAAAAAATAATCCATATAATATTAAAAAAATCCATTTAAAAATTAGAGTCATTACTTTCCCAAATAATTGGGGATTTATGTTCTAGAATTCCAAAAAAAGCTACATAAAGAGATATGGGTACTGAGAACACATCTCGGTCTCTTTCTAATAGGTTCTCTCTTAAATATTATCATACTTCTACTAGAAACAAACAAAAGTAATTAACCATCCACAAAGTATAATCTTATATTTATCCTTAATCTCTACTAAGTAATCAAAAAGTTAGCTCAATCCTTGATGTCAATCTCCCCCCAGTCGATAACATGTGATGGGTCACGAAAATGCCTCCCAACTATGACACGTGGAAGAAATTGTGTACTTAGCCTAACTACATCATTATATCTAAGTGGTATACCCCTTCACAAACACTATAAAATATCTAGAAAGATCCAATTACTCTTAGAGATATCTTATCTCCTCACAAAATCTCTATAATCCACATCTAGGTGAGACTCATAGTAACACATGGTCTCCCTCCTAGAACTCCAATGGCCTCCATCGTCAATATGTATAAGAATTCTAATGAATGTGTGTAGTCCTCATTCACTTTTATTTGATATGAAACCTCTCTGTAGTGACTCGCACCAACTCTAGGCCCCTATGTAATAGCTCTCATAGGTCAATCCATTGTAGTGGTTAACTATTGGGTCACCCATACAAACCATCAAATTGTGTCATAATAATGGTGGATTGGTATCAATTGTACAAAAACTTGACCAAGGAATGGTGATCCTCCCAACTACGTTCAATGTATAACATGAAAGCCTATAGAATTTCCTCTAAGACCGGAATGGTCCACTCAGTCTGGTCTTCAATCTAGGGGTAAAAATACATGCTCAGATGCAACAGAGTCCCAAAAGCTTCTAATAATCCCTTCCATAACTGAGATGTGAAGTGAGAATCAAGGTAAAAAATGATTGTTAAAGGTACTCCATAGATTCAATCTATCTCATGCATATAAAGGCATCCCAGTATCTCTAATGAAAATTTCAATTGGATGGCTAAGAAGTGGGAAAACATGGTGAGTCAGCCTATGATCACCCATATAGAATCGTTTTCCCTAAATGCATGTGGTAATCCCATAACAAAGTACATGAATATCCCATGCCACATCCACTATAGCACCTCAAGGGGTTGATCGAAGCCCACTATAACCTCGTTTGTAGCCTTGACTTACTAATAAGTAAGGAATTGAGAGATTAACTCTGCAACTCTATTCTTCATCCCTAGAAATATAAATTAAATTTAGAGGTCCTGATATATCATTACCACACTTGGATATACCACCAATTGATATATATGAAACTGTCCCAGAACCTCCTCCATTAATGTCACTGGTACCATCATACATCCTCTGAAAAGAAATAAATTCTCATCACCTTCAGAAAATCTATCAGGAGTATGTCCTGTGGATATCTTATTATGTTGGGTCTCCAAGTTAGTATCCCCAAGTTGTTCCTCCCTAAATAATTGTAAAATTGGAGGGGTAACAACCATCGACTGGAGGTCAGCTTCTCTATCCCCATCCATAGAGGATAACTACAACCATGAAAAAAAATCTCTAACACCTTGCTCAAAACTATGAAAATGATCTCCTACTGAGAGAAACTACAACCATGTAACCCTTCCCATGAGTATAGACAATCTCAAAGTTATAATACTGGGGGAAATTTATCCTCCACCTCTATCACAAGTTAATATATTTAAGATAGAATATATACTTGATACTCTTGTGGTCAAAATATATAATAAATTTCTCACTGATAAAGCAGTGTCAACAAATATTTAGTGTGAAGACTACCACTACCAACATAGGGTCTTGGGTCTCATATATTTTCTCATGTTTACCACAGAAAATCACTAATTACCTCTACATCCGAATATAACCAAGTATAGTTCTTGATGCATCACGGAACACTATATACTCAACATGCTCCAATGTAAATATCTATATGCGAAATCTCATCAATATTTTCCTTGAATCCTAGGAAGCTTGTTGGTACCACTCTATCCACACAAAAATATACTCCTTCCATTTCCATTTTGTCAATATAGTTTATATTCTGTAGAAATTAGCTATGAATCTCCAATAGTATCATACTAACCCAAGAACGCTTTTTACCTCTATCATGCTATTAGGTGGCTCCTAAGCTATTACTAACATGACCTTTTATTGGTCCACTAATACACCATATTCTATAATAACATGTCTTAGAAAGTGGATGACTTGAATTTAAAACTGGAAATTCGAGAGCTTCCCGTAAATATGGTGCACTCAAAGTAAATCTCGAACTATACTCAAGTGTTTTGAATTATTCTCTTTATATGCTAAGTACACTAGGATATCATCAATGAATACTTCCAAAAAAATATTCTAAGAGAGGCTTAAATATTGGGTTCATGAGTCCCATGAACATTGTTAGGGAATTCTTTATTTGAAATGGAATCACCAAGAACTCATAGTGATTGTACCGACATATGAATGTTGTCTTCGGTATATCCTCATACCATTTTCACAACTGGTGATAGCCTAATATGATGTCAATCTTCAAAAACCATCATACCCATCTCATATAATCAATAGGTCATCAATCCATGGTAGTGGATACTTTTTCCTTCTGGTAACCTTATTTTAGTGATGGTAGTCCACACACAACCATAAAATCTCATCCACCTTCTTAGAAAACAATACAGGGGATGCCTAGGTTGGAACACTAGGTCTAAAAAAACCCTTTCTATGTAAGTCATCCAACTACATCACCTGATTGTGAAGCTCTATAGAAGACATTTAAAATTATGGTGTAGATATCAAGGTCATCCCAGGGTTTAGATCAATGTGTATTTATATCTCTCAGTGGGGAGGTCATCTTGGACCATCATTAGGAAAGATATCCTCATACTCTACCACCACTATAGGGAACTGAAAAGTCATTAAATCCATTGCACCAGGGTTCATGCTAACCAATTGATGAGTAATTCTATGCACACTTCTATGAATGATTCCATCCAATATTTTATGGGTTTCGTTTTGACCCACAAAGGAAAATCCCATTCCATCATTGAGGACACACCACATCCTCCACCTGATACATTATATATCAGCATGAACTGTGGATAACCAGTCCATACCTAAGATGATTATGTAAGGACTCTTCACTACTAAAAAGATATCCCAAATGAAATTATCACCTATAAGATTCAAGTCAAAAAGTCAGCACAGTTTTTGGATTGACGAGTCACCTCAAGTTGGAGTTTCCAAATGCAAGGGTCGAGCCAAGGGCTCAATAGAAATCATTATATCTAAAACTAGATAGGTTTAAAGAAAGAAATGACTCACACACATGTATTAAAGTATTTAAAATAAGGTATAAAAGACATATATCATACCTCTTATCATCCTTAGAGCATCTAGATCATAATCCTTAATCACATGTATCTGACCTCACCCCTTTCCCCCTAGCTCCCTGAGCCTGACGTGGACCACCTGGGGGTGCGGTGGTAACATGTCAATATGTATACAACTTTCTAATACTCTTCCAAATCCTCTTCCACATCATCTTCTCTATGAACCTGTCTACTCCTAATACTACCTCTATATATTCAAGCCATCCACCTTCCTTATAGTAGCCACACAGTGGGTCAGACAATCCCACGTTAGATGTCCCTTGCCATCAAAAGAGTTGCACCGCCTCTCTCTTGGATGACTAGATCCATCATGTGATCTCTAAACTATAGACCCTCTATCATGAGACCTCCTCCTAAAATGTATTTTATATCCCAGTCCATGGTCTTATCATTGGATACATGTTTCCTATGACTCAACTCATGTGTTCCCACTACTAAAAACAACTATTTGTGTCTTCTCAGTCAGGAAACTCTTGATTACCAAAGAACACTCTATCACCCCAACATAAGAAGGAATGCATATAGGTATCTCACTATATCTTATATATCTATGTGGTACCCATCAAATTTATAATCATAAAATAATTAATCATGAACCATATCCATGGAGTACCTAGATATGTTGGTGAACCTTGATGAATACTCAGCCATAATTTTACTTCCTTTCAAAAGATGTTGAAGCTCCAAGATGTGCACAACCCTCAATATATTTGTAGAAAACTCTTATATAAAAATGAGCTTGAAATATGAGAATTACATAGTCACCTCATCATAAAAATAGGTCACTAATCCCCAACATCATCATATAGATACATAGAGAAGGATCACTGCCAGAACCACTGTTTGATCTGTTGGTTTCCCGATAAGATGGAAAACTCATGTCATCACCTCAATCAATTCTTCATATGACTATGGGTTAGGATTCCCTTGAAGATTATGGGGTCTCTATCACTAAAATTCAAAAATATTTCCCATCCAATGAACCTCATCTCATAGAACCTCCAGTACCATCAGTTTCTTGATAGGTGGTGGTATAACTAGTGCACCACCAAAAGGTAACACCTCCTAAATAGGTACATGTATCTAAGCCTCATCACTAAGTGTATCATCCTCGTGATCCTTATATGGAATCCTATATAGGAAAAAACGTCAATACATCTTGAAACAGACTACATGTACCATAGTCATTGATTATATATAGATATTTGACTCAAGAAGGACATGAAAACCACAACCCATTTCAATATGACACATGTACCAATGTTTTCCTCTAAAAATAGTGTCTACATGTACTGAGTCAGTAAGTTTGTTTTTAGAGTCCGGGTGTATGGATATGTCAGTCACCAAACCAACACTGGAGTCCCCAATCCAAGATCTGATCTCAAAACACTTAACATTATTTCCTCAAACCAATCTCGCGTACTTAGGTCCTACGGTAGAACTGACTCTTCTAAAACTACTCCTTCATGACCCATCCCAATGGGGCCTGTGTCTTGACTACCCCAAGACAGCCTCCAATAGTCTAGGGGTTGCTGAATCGCATCGAGTAGGAATATCACTCACATGGGAGTCCTTATCTTAATTTACCAATACACATTCACATATCTCCATGCACGTACAATGATGAAATGTAAAACAAATGATAAACCATGAACGCATAGATCTAAATCCTACCATCAGAGTATGAATACAAGTACTAGAATTAATGAAGGTCCAAATACAATCCCACCAAAAGGAATCTAATAAAATTACAACCTAAATGTATATAGGGGGTATTCTATCAAAACAACCATAGGAACGCACCTTGATATGTCCGGATCAGTAAGCTCTACCGGGACCTGGTCCTTCTAGGAATCTATCAAATGTTTGGTCATCTACATAAGACAAAACATGTTAGGTAAAATCACATGAAAATTGGGTATAACAATACCTAGTAGGATGCCTCTAAATCACTAAGGATATAACATCAAGAATAACATTTATCTCAACAAAGGTATATTTCAACAACACATGTAACAAGAATATCATGATATATTCGAAAAAGACACACAATTCTCAAGTTAAAGTGAAAATTCTAATTCCATCAAAGGATTCATGATGAAGGTTATACAAAGAACTCTCTAGGGAGAACACACTCTATGAGTTCGAAAGTAATGATGGTGTCTGTCCGAGATGTCATGCTCATCGGGTCTCAACATAAGAAGTACATGCTGAAATTATAAAGAGAACAATATATAGATGTGGATCAAACAAAAGTAAATGGGGTATAAATATAAATTAATCTATAATAACCCACTATGTAGAGGATCAATTCCTACATGGTGTTGGTAATTATGATACCATGAACTCCACTTATGGAAATCTGATGATAGTGTATCCAACTTTAGGCCTCATGGAAGGATTCCAACAAATCTATACATGACTAAAGTACCTTTAAAGGGATCACCATCTTATGTATAGGATGTGATTCCATAATAACCCTCATGTAATGGATTAAGGGAACACACCCTATCCAAAATTATATATCCTGAAGGGAAAAAGGGCTCAATGAGATGTTTGAAGGAGTACATCGTGCATACTGGTAGTATATGTTATGCACCTTCATTATCAGGTCCTTCCCATTTATCACATCCCATTACCATGTCTATGTTCTTTCCTAATTACCTTGAATGTATGATCCTTTGTACTCTTGGACATATCTGTGTCTAGCTAGTTGTGTCTATATATGGATAGTCATGACCATGTACCTTCCTAGGTACAAGTCTAGCCTCCAAGTCAAACACATTTTTGTGTGAAAGGGGTCACATTCCATGTGATATTTAACATACTATGGAACCCTTATCACTGAAAAGGTGGGTCCCACAAGGTATGTAATGTCGGAATACATGTTTTTTTCCATGGGTTTTCACAAAACCCACTATTCCTCCTCCATGTACACCTGTGCCATCGCCACTCTTGATTTCTATCGTCGATCATTCTAGTAATAAATGATTGGGTCCGACCGGACCTCATCCTTACCACTCTTAAATCTATCCATCCAAACACATAGGAAAACTGCTATAATTGATCCCCATTATTTTCACACACACCACTTGAACTATGGGGTCTTAATCTATCCTCCATCCATCATTTCTATAATCTTTGATTGATCACGTCATCAATCTAAACCCAGATCTATTATATAAATATATTGAACCAATAAATAGGTGTGAAAATTTTGATTATCTAGTATTCTAGTAAAACCACTAGTTAAATGAACAACAATCATGAATTCATGAAGAATGGTGACAAAAATTCAAGGAACATAAAAAAGAAGAATGAACCTCGACCATGTTTGTTTGACCTTGATCCATTGGTTTTAGGATAATGAATGAAGATCCAAAATAAATAAAAAAATTCTCCCAATAATTATTTCAGATAATCCCACACCCACAATACTAAAAAACCATGAATCAATCCATTGGTGTATTGATTCATGTTTTTATAGGAATAAATAAATAGAGATAGAATCAAAATAAAACAACATTCTACCTCGATTTTGGTTCAATCACTAGCAAAGTAATTTTCTATGTTCTTTTCAATGGCATGATCCTTGAGTTTCGTCACTCACTGATTAATGATCCAAGATCTAGTTTCCATTTTGAAATAGAATATCTTCCAACGCTCACTTTAAAATCTCCAGGGTTATGCGGCTAACCCTGGGATTTAATCTTAACAGAATATTCCTAGGCCAACATCAGGATAGGGTAATTAATTATATAGATTAATTTATTCAATTGATTTATATAAAAATACACCCACAATCATACCAAACCCAAATATTTAATGTGTTCCAAGGTTATATCATGCCTAGGGTAAAACTCATGCCCTAAATTCAACGACATCCTCATATTTCTATGTTGAACCTCTATTAAGAAGTTTTTTTTTTGGAAAACTATGCATGCCTAATAATTAATATATTTCAAGAATTAATTTTGGGTACATCGTGCTTTATAATATCATGACATATTTTTTTGTAGATCTGAAAATAATGCATAAAATATTCCAAAACAATACATGGAAAAATAAATGTTGTTACACTCCTCCTTGACTTAGAGAGATCTCTATCCTTCAGACTCAAAATCAAGCTTTGTTGGTTGCGTTGGATAGCCCTTGGTAATCTATAAATTCCTCATTCTTCTTGTTTTTCTCCTTATTCTATAAAATTATATATACAAGAGATCTATTTTATCATTTTTTAGCGGTGTTTGTATATTTATTTGATTTATCTCTATCCATTTTGAATCAATGACTGATGTTGGATGATTGAATAATCCTAAGAATGACATAGGTGGTATCATGATTTTCCCTTAATGTCTAGAATGTTTATGAAATATGTCATTGTTCCATGAACTAGATTTTCCATGTCTTTCCTATTAAATGTAAAATTAATTATATAAATGATTATTCCTAAATTCATTTTCCATTTCACATTTAAAATTCAACATTATTGGATATATACCTTGAATCGAACCACCCCTTTAGATATCTCACTTAAATTCCTTAACCATTATGCATAGTCTTGGAACTAAATGAACGATCAATGGTGTGGGTGTTTCTCCCTTAGCATAAGATCATTTTTTATATTACTATTGATCCATCCTTATAAATAAAATGTCCAATTAAAATAAAATGAAATGATAATCGTAGGGATCTAAACTTTCACTACATCAACTAATAAATAAAATACTTGACCTCTCTCACATGATAAATTGGTAGTGGCATGGACCGTCCCATGACCCTATAAATTTACTTATAAATATGATGGCCCCAATTTTATAATAAATTTTTGGTATGGAATACTTATGGGAATTTCCTTTTTTCGTTATTAAAAATAAATTGACTTGAATGATCATGGTGTATCATATATTGGAATGTATATATATATATATGTATCATGTCTCATACCTTATTATTTAATTTTCATACCTATGTTAAATTATTATTCATGATACTCAAGCATGACATCGTTTATTTAAATGTGATTCTTTGGCATAAGGTCCCAATTTATTAATGATATTTGGGCATAGAGTCCCTAGGAATTGAGTTCCTATTATTTTATGACATTTGGGAATGGTATTAGTAGTAAATTAATATTGATTGATTTATGATACTCATTCATCACATATCTATTAATTTATGATATTTGGACTCAGAATCCATGGGCAAAGCATCCCTATTGATTAATGATATGTGGGAATGGTATCCCAATTGGTTTATGATACTCAGTCATGGAGTCCTTGGGAAGGGAATCCCTTTTATTATAAATCATAGGCATTTCATCCTTGGGAATGGAATCTCTTATTTTTGTACACCTAAGATCATTGGTCATGACTTCCCATACCACCTTATGACATTTTAATGACTATGCATGGATGCCTGAGTTACGCCCTTGGTCCCAGATTGTCCTAGTATCTATATATATGGATATAAACTTCACTACATATGTAATCCATATATATAAATATATACATATATATATGTAAATACATATTTATTATAACACCACAATTTTTTGTGAAATATTTTTAAAAAATAAATTTCAATATTTTTATATTTTGTGTCACACGTAACTGTGTGTTTAGAATGTGTTACATGAAGCACTGAGTGTAACTTTCATTACCTGTAGCACTGATTTTAGATATCATTACAGGAAACACTGATCTTATCTTATGTTACACACAATACTTATTTTATCCATCATTATAAAAAAAACACCGAGTTTAAAAAATGTGAGATACTATTTAAAAAATAGTTCATTAATATGATATTTATCACCAAGATGTTGTAATGGAATTAATTAATATTATTAAATAAATTAAGAAAATACATGGAATATAATTGTATATAAAATTAATTATTTGCTTTCAAATTATCTAGAAATGAAAATAAAAATTATTTGAAAATAGAAGAAATATTTTTTTAACAATTTTTATAAACACCAACACATTTTACCTAAACTAATTATACAAATAACTTTTGGTAATTTATTTGAATAAAATTTATATATTATATATTCAAAAAAAATTAATATTCAACTGATTTTTTAGATAAGAGATAAGAATAAATCTAGTTGTATGCTTAAAACTGTATTTTTTCTTAAAAGAAATATGACCGCATTTTGCGCAATTATTTTAAAATTAGATTTTCCAATTTTATAATATTTTTTTTGAAAAAATAAACTTCATTTTTGAAATTTAAATTTTATAATAATATTATTTTGAATTTTATAATTTTTTTGAAAATATTATTTTTTCAATGAATATTGGAAATTACTGGTTTTTATTGAAAAATAACTTTTTATTTAAATATTTTACATGATAAATTTTATTTTATTATGGTTTTAAAAATAAAATTAGTTAACTTTTATATCTATTAATATAATTTTGTTTATTTAAATTATTTTCATATTGAATTTTGTTATATATACTGTTTAATCTTTAAAAACTTTTCTATTTAGAAAATCACTTTTCATCACATCTACAAAAATGATTTTAAAATAAAATTTTCCACTTATACAAAAATAATTTGAAAAACTATATTTGATATTTTTAATAATACGTAATTATTTTTTATAATAAGGTAAACTTAATAATTTTACATTATGAATAGTAAATTAAGTAAAAAATAATTGTTGCAGTTAAGGTGAAAATGGGTTTATCGGGGATTAAACTAAAATGAAAAGGTATAAAATTACCTAGAAACGTCTAAAACCCCATTTTATGGATCTATTGTAACCTTTATCACCTATAAGGTTTGATAATTACCCATTTTCTTAACATGTATGGTATAAATTGGATTTCCAAGGTTATGACCATTATTTTCTTTGAAGCTTACTTTATATGTTTTAAATTTTAATTTTAAAATAATGGGTTTCTAAAATTTTTTAGGTTTAAAAAAATTATTTTCAATTTGGAAAGGTTATTTTCCTCAATAAATGTGTAAAATTATTTTTTAATATTCATTTATAAATTTCAAAGTTTATTTTTAATGTAAAGTATTATTAAAATGTTTTATGTTTTAAAAAATCAAATTAGAATGCATGTTTACTGCATGAGATGTTTGAAATTATTTTTAAATCATCCTTCATAGTTTTTTAACGTTATGTTCAAAGAAAAGTTTTTTATGTGATATTTTATGAATTTATAGTTTTAAAAGGGTTATTTTCAAAGAAATGTTATTTTCCTAAATATATGATTTAAATTATATTTAAGGCTTCTTTTATATATTTTCATGGTTATTTTCAATGAAATGGATTTTGAAATGTTTTTTTCAAAGTTGAGAGACTATTCACCTAAATAAATGTTCCATGATAGTTTTCAAAATAATTTTCCACATAAGATGACATCCTTATATGTTACATAAGAATTACCAGATATATGATCCAATGATACCATATTTATTATTTATCTAGATGGTTTAGGATTATGATTACAATATTTTTATGAAACCCATTTCTTTCCACTTGTTATACAATAATTAATTATTTATGAAACTATTTCCCATTTCATGGGTTATGATATGAATGGTGTTTTATGATCTTGGTGGAAAAGGATGTATGGATTATACAACTGATGGGACCTATATCTATATCCAATTAATTACTTAAATGTAGACAGCTCATGAGTACATATGTTAGGAGTGAACCTGATTATATATTCACAATGTAATACGTGAATCTAATTTAATGTTCACAATGTTATGTGTGAACCCGATGACATGTCCACAATGTTATGAATGAACTTGTTTACATATCAATAGTTGTATGTGTGGACCTATCTTCCATGTCCTTAAGGTTCTATATAGACCTGGATTCTTGTACATAAGTTTATTTGAGGCCTTATTTTCATATCCCTTGCTTAATGAGTGAACCTTTTTTATTTATACAAGTTAATAATGTTATAAGATTATGTGTATTCCACAAATCTATGTATTATACTAATGTTATTCTCTAATGGATTAGATTATTTGACTCAATTTTGATTCATGTCTTTTGAACTACTAATATTTATACATTGTATGGTTTTCAAATGTTATTATCATGTTCTCATATACTTATTCTCATGATATATAGATATATTCCCTTTTAACCATATTAAGCATCTATGATCACCCTTACTTATGTTTACTATCCCTATTTTTTGAGTAAAGGTTTTATGTCGGGTATGTCTAAGAAGAGTACTAAGTGGAAATACATATTATTGGATTTGGTGAGGATATTTTAAGAAATAAGAATAGTTTGTGTCTTCTCCCCAAAGTAACTATACCATTATGATCTTTAGGTGTGTGTTTGTGTAAAGTAATGAATATTTATCTATTAATATGTAATATATATGAATGAAAATTTGGGATATTTATAGTTGGTATGATAGGATAGACTTATTTAACCTTTGGATATTATGATAAGAAAACACTACTGAGATCCCTCAATATATTTCTATGGATATTTCTGGGGATATTTCAAATGATATGTATAAGGATAAATCAATGTATATTAAAATTTCATAGGATTCTATTAAAGGATAAACCAAGTGGTTTCCAATAAATTACATCCCTGTCTAGACACTACAAGTGGATGTGGCTCTAGTAAAGTGGTTCCTAGAATTAATAACTATGAAAAGGGTGAATTCAGAATGACTTGATCATCATCTTTTTCATGATAATAGGCCTTTCTGTACACTTAGTTTGACACACCCAAGGGATATTCTCCATAAATTAACAACCTCTTTATGAGACATAATGAATGATTTTAATAATGAACATGAATGAATTAGGTTAAGACTAAGGTTTTGTAGATTAAAATTAAGGTGTCATGATTTAGACATCTTATAAGTTATTATTCATGATTATGTGGTTTACCACCTTGAATATTATTTCCCACTCTATGATTGTTGGTTTTAGAAAATAGTGGGAACTAGAAGGAATAGGGTTAATGTTGAATGTGAAAGACAACGTATTGATGAGCTTACAAATGAGATGATAACTAGAGTAAAGGATATTTTAATTATGCTGAATCAGTTATCACAATATATGTTTAATAACATTCACCTTAACCAACTCTCAGACTCATTGAATAATATAATAATAGTTTATTTGAGATATCGAGTGGTGGAGACCATGGAGGAGAGAATATTTAGTTCCCTATATGTTAAGAATGTGGTAAGAATCACCCAATTGAATGTATTAGAGAAATAAGAATATATTATTAATGTGGAAATGAAGGACATAAAGTAAGTAATTGTTGAGTAAAAATAAAAAGTATGGTTAATGAAATGGATGAGAATAATTTTTCCCCTAAGTAATCGTTAATGGTTGAATGTTATAGACATGAAAGTTATGGGAATTGTACAAATCATTTTCATGATGGGGAATATCTTGAAGAAAAAAAAGCATTGTTGTAGGGGTAAAGGTTATATGGAACGTGATGAAGAGACCTTGAATGATATAAAAAACATATGGACTATTATAGTAGTACTATTTATGTTAAATGTAAGAAGCATGATTAAATTGAATTGTATGAATATTAATACATGATTCATATTTAATATTATAAGAAAGATGTATTATGGAATATTCTGATGAAGCCTAGTTGACAGTTTAAGAATTAAGTGTTATGATTGAAGTGTTTATGTACTAGTTTTCAATAATTATGTCATATTAATTTTGAAATATATAAGGACTGTTATGTATATGTTTTTCATTAAGGATTCTAAAGAATATGTTCAATGGTACTAATAACCTAGAAAAGTTATTTAATGGAAAGAATATATTTTATAGAAAACACATGATTAAGGGTAGGTAATCTTTAATATATTCTTTATGTTTAGAAAATGGTGTTTAGTTTGGATAAATATATTATTGATATAGATAATGTAAATTGGAAAATATTGATGAACATGAAACTAAATAATGATTTGTGGAAAAAATGATTTATGTTACTATTGATGGTGTTTATAACATTATTATATTTTTGTAATATATTCAATAATCTATGGATCTATTCAAGTAACAGAGAAGTATATTTGTTTTCATTAAGGTTTTATAGTAATTATAGTTATTACTGTGTTTCATTAAAATATATGACTAAGGTATTTACATATTTAGGATGTGACAATTAATATATACCTTATGATATTTGGGGGATTAATATTAATTTTATTTACAGAATTTTAGTGACCTTATTTATAAATTTTGAATTTTATTAGGGTCATAGGGATAACCATTTATGGAATAATTTGATTTGATATTCAGATGAGGTTTTAGAGATTAAAGTATTACTTCAACATATGGATTTTTATGAAAATTGGTTAACTAGTGATAACCATTTTTATTTTCATGATAACTAGAGATAGAAGGAATGATTTATAATTTTATTGTGGATCTTCTAATCTTTTAGTGTTTTAGGAATAAAAATATACATATTCATTTAATAGAGTAATAGATGAAGTGAAAATTGATCGATTCATAACTAAAGGATGGAGTTATGATTATGATATAAATGAAATCTAATCCCTAGGTATATTGGTCCCTTTTAATTTCATGATTATATCAGGATGGTAGCTTATAGATTGGTGCTCCACCAAACCTCTCTCAGGTTCATAATTTGTTCCATGTTTCCCACTTAATAAACTAAAAACTTTATCCATCATATGTACTAAAATAAGAGCTCGTACTGCTGGATCCTGATCTTTATTAAAAGGAAAAACTAGTGGATATTCATTATCATCTAGATAAATTTCAACAAAATTAGACCACTACACTTATAAAAGTTATGAGGCAAAGCCAAGTCTTTAGGAACCTAAATGGTAACCTTTGGATGTAATAAGGTACAATGATCCTCACTTTTTGGTACCAATGTGGTGAATTTTGAGGGATATATTCATTTTAAGGGGATTATAATGTAATCTCTTGAGGTTTTGTGAAATATATGTTTTCAAATTAATTTAATTTTTTCGATATTTTGTTTACTTGAAACACTAAGTTTATATTGCATTATACTGAAAAATGAGTTTTTCTTTCATTAAATTAAACATTGATTTTATCTTGCATTGCATTATTTCATCACACACAACACTAAATTTAGATTTCATTACATGCAACACTTCGTTTAGACAAAATGTGACATACTATTTAAAAAATATTATTTAATATGATAGATATTGAATATCCATTAGAATAGTGTGTATGAATAGGATTAACTATATTTTGAAAATATATTGTTTATTCATGTATATAAAATGAATTAATTTTTGACTAATTAATTGTAAATGAAAATAAAAAATATGTAGAAATAATGGAAATCTTTTTCTAGAAAACTATCATTAAGAACACAAATGTGTTATATGTAACGATCCAAACCCAGATAGCTTGGAGCCATTATCTACTACCATTTCATTAGCATGGTTATAAGTAATCAGATCCCTAAATATCGAAGAGTTTTCTAGTCTTGGTAAACTAGATATATACATGAGTGCCCGTGGGGATCAGGTGAGTTGGTTAAAAGCGGTAGCGTCCAGTCCCTGAGGTTCTGGGTTCAAGTCCTTGCAAGGAAACATGCACTATATGCTAGAAAACCACTCATGGGCGCCTCTACCCCATTGGGAACTGGCTTAAGCACGAGGGTTGGCCACCTTGGGCCTCACTGGGGACGTGCGGCGCGCAGGTGGGAAGGCCAACCCAATAACTTGTTACCCATCAACACGTTTGCAGTCTGCGGGGCATAGGTGAGTTGGTTAAAGGAGGTGGTGTCCTGTCCCCGAAGTTCCTAGTTCGAGTCCTCGTAAGGAAATGCACAATATATATTAGAAAACCACTCATGGGCTCCTCTACCTCGTTAGGAACTGGCTTAAACCCAATGGTTGGCCACCTTAGGCCTCACTGGGGACGTGCGGCGTGCATGTGGGAAGGCTAGTCTAATACATCATTACCCATCAACACGTTTTTAAAAGAGAGAGAAAATGGGAATTTCTCGGGAGCTTAGCTGCGTCACGAAACCTAGGTTTCCTCCGCTTGACCTGATTCGAAGGTGCTGATCTCCTCTTTTTCTCTACAATCATTGCAGGTTTCGATTTTGAATGGGAAACTACATGCGTGGTGCAAACCTCCAAAGCTCATAAGGATGAATATATCTCGATGGTCAAACCAAAGGGGGTTTCATTTCTGGAAGTGCTCAAGGGTGCCGATCCCTCCAAATCCTCTGTGTCGTAGGTGTCTCCTTATAGGAATCTTGAGGACTGTCAATTTGCAGTCAAATCAGACCCTAAATCTCTTCTCCTACGTTCTCTCTTGTGTAAGTTTTCTCCCATGGGTCGAATCTCCTATATCAAAGGCGATAAGATGTGGATGAATTCAGAACTGAAAATTAAGATCTCTCATATCTGGGGATTTGCGGAATGGAAGCTGGTTTCTCTGGGTAAGGGATATTTTCATATGATTTTGCATTACCAGGAAGAACTTGACTAACACTGGAAAGCATGAAACATTCAGCATAAACCGTGGGTTCTTCGACTCTCAGAGTGGGACTGAGCTATCAACCTGAATATGACAAGAAATACCTTGGCGTAAATTTGGGTTCAGTTACACGGGATCAGCTGGTTTTTCTGGCATCCGAATATCCTAAACGATATTGCTTCCTACCTTGGTACACCACTTAAAATTGATCAAAGAACCCTCAATGCTGAAATAGGTCTATATGCATGGATCATGGTTGATGTGGATATGGCTGTTAAACTCCCGGAGATGATTGTCTTCAATGAGAATGACTACAGAACTGAAATTAATGTTGAAGTTGACGGTATGCCGCCATATTCTGAGCTTTGAAAAATTGTTGGTCACTATTTGTTGAAATGTTGGGTGGTTAAAAGCTAGGTTTCACAACCTCCGGTGGATGGTTGGTCTGAAATCAGAAGGCGTAAAGACAAAGGACCTGGTCCTCAAATTCCCGATCCTCCAAGGAAAAAGGCTGAAGTTTGGGTTAAAAAACCAATATTTTGGGGTGAGGGATTTGGCACCTGGGCCGATCAAGTAGAGGATGAAGAACTTCTCTCCACTGATCTGAGCATTATTGCTGATATTGAAAGGTTGGTGATGGTCGAGTGTAAGCTAAATTTTCCTGATAAATCATTCCCTTGTATTATCACTATTAAATCTGGGCAGCCTCATTCGATCTCTCCCAGTGAGATGTCAGGTTCTACTCATCAATCACAACCGATTTTTAATGCTTCAACTCTGAAGGCTGATCCGAGTGGCATTAGCCCTGACTGTCTGGTTGATCTCAAGTCAGTTTCACCTAAGTCTATCTCACCTAATATTTCAGTCTGGCCTCCTGTTGGTGTTGAATGTCATGCTCTTATTTTTTTGGATGGAGAACCAGGTTTGTCATCAATTCCTATTTTAAATAACTTTTCTGAAAACACAGTGGTTGTACACACACCACTGATTCATATTGTAATTACTAAGATTGTTAATGATTTTACAAAAGAAAATTCTGGTTCACTAAATGATGTGGTAGTGGCCAAGTGTCTTATAGCAGCAGTGGATACACTTTCTGATCCAGTCTTGTCTGATGGCACTAGGACTCCGAATATCACCAAAGATGAAATTAATGATCATATGGTTTCACCCTTGAGTGTACCACCTACTAATTAAATTTCTATTGACAATTCAGTTTCTACTAATAGCCCCTCTATTTCTAGTTTGAGTAAATAGGGTTTAAAGAATATTCTGGGCTCCACTCAAACTCTTAAAAGATCTAAGAGAAAGAGAGGTTTGGGTGGTTATAAGAAGAAAAAGAGGTGCTCTTTCCCCAACTCTAGGTGAATTTTATGGATGTTTCATATTGGAATTGTCAGGGTATCCCAAACCCTAACACTCTTTCTGTCCTTATAATAAATCTTTTGACTCATAAACCAAAACATTCTATGTTGGTTGAGGCCAAAGTCAACTTCTCTTTGAAATATCAATGTCTATGCGCATAAGGTCATAATTTCCTTGGTTCTTGTAAGAATATGGAGAATGTTGACTCTCTTTGGGTTTTTTATCACATTTCTTTACAAAATGTCAATGTTTATAAGTTTTCAGATCAAATTTTTATTCTTTATTTTTATCTTGATAGTTTTCATGTTTTTTGCTCCATGATCTATGCTAAAAATATATACCAATATCGTAGGCCTCTTTTGACTAATCTCTTAGACTTAGCTATCACTATGCAAGATCCCTGGTTTGTTGTCGGGGACTTTAATGTCATTCTTTCTCCCAGTGAAAAAATTGGTCCCTCTCAATCTCTCATTTTCTCAAGGGAATTTAGATCTTCCCTTGATTACTACGCTCTAATTGAAATCAGCATGATGGGCGCCAAATACACTTGGTATAGAAGACATTATAATAGGGTCATCGCTATAAAATTTGATAGGGACTTTACCAACCTTGTTGCTTTGGAAAAGTGGGATACTATATCAATTATCACCTCGAACAAACTAAATTCGGACAATCATCCTATTCTGGTCAGCATTTTCTCCAAGAGGCCGGAATTCATTACCCCCTTCAAATTCAAAAATGCTTGGGTTGTCAAACCATAGTGTTTCATGCTGATTAGTGACTTTTGGAGCATGAAGACCCATCATTTTGGAAGCTTTGCATGTATTAATAATCTTGTGAATCTCAAACAGTGTCTTAGAGGTTGCTTCAAGGAAAAGTATAACCAAATGGACAAGGATATCATCACCCTTGAAAATGAGCTTATTCATATTCAAACTATCTCCACCAACTATGATCTTTCTATTGATCCTCATAATGAAATCAATATCTCAAGAAATCTCAACTCACTTCTGTTGCTTAAAGATAACTTTCATAATTAAGTGTTTAAAGCTAAGTTTCTTGCAGATGGTTATAAGAACACTATGTTCTACAACACCCTACAAAGAATTAGAAAGTTCAATAGGCCTCTGTCCATTATCAAGGACAATGACTCCATATTGAACTCTAAGGCCTCCATTTCCAATCATGTGGTTTCTTATTTTGAAAATCTTTTCAATAGATCACACATTCATAAGGACCTTTTTCCTGAGGTCATCCCGGTTTTAGTGAATGACGGGGACAATAGTAATCTTCTGAGCATACCACTTGATCATGAGATCAAAAGTACGGTCTTTAGCCTCAACTCGGATAGTGCCCCGGGACCTGATGGCTTTCACAATGGAATCTATCAACAATTCTTGGAGATCATCCATGTTGATGTTTATAATCTTGTCAGATCCTTTTTTGTGCATGGGTTCCTCCCTCATGGTCTCAACACTCAATTCCTAACTTTAATCCCCAAAGTGGACAATGCCTCTGAAATTCACCTTTTCCAGCCTATTTCCCTCATCAACTCCCTCTACAAATCATCACTAAACTTCTTGCCAACCATCTCTCTTATATTTTTAATAAAATAATTTCTTGGAATCGGTTTGGTTTCATCAAGGGCAGATCTATCCAAGACTGCATCTACCTTGCCTCTGAATGCACCAACTCTTTAAATAGAAACACTTGACATGGCAACATTGCCATCAAGCTTGATATTAAGAAGGATTTTGATACTATAGATTGGGGTTTCATATTTAAAGTTATCCAAGCTTTTGGTTTTAATAATTCCTTCATTAGTATAATTAACACCTTATTTTCTTTGGACAATATCTCCATTCTTATTAATGGTGCTCTTAAAGGCTATTTTAAATGCAACAAGGGTGACATGCAGGGTGATCCCCTATCGCCCATTCTTTTTCCATTGTGGAGGAATATCTTAGAAGATTACTTTCTAGACTTGTGGTTCAAAACAAGCTCAAACCTATTCAGGCGGCCAGAAATCTTAATGTTCCCACACATCTTTTATACACCGATGACATCATTCGATTCTTACAAGGAGGAAAAAGAAACATTCAAATTTTAAAAAATTCCTTAGCTCATTACAATGACGTCTCTAGTCGGTCTATAATTTGGAACAAATAATCTGTCTTTTTTGGGAAATGATTATCGCCTAATAGAAAAAATAGCATCATAAAAAATCCTGGCATCAAAAAGGGCTCTTTCCCTTTTATCTACCTGGGGGTTTCCATTTTCTGGGTATGGCCTAAACCCTTGTCTTTCAACTCGATTGTGGACCAGGTTAACTATCAACTCGCTTCCTAGAAGGAAAAATCCCTCTCCATGGATGGTAGTGTTTGTCTTGTTAAATCTACCATTATTTCTAAAAAGGTTTATTCCATGATGATCTAAAGATGGCCTACCAGTCTTCTAAAAAAATAAGTGGGTACATTAGAAATTTTTTATGGTGTGGTAGCATTCTGGTTCAGAATCTTGTAACCATCCCCTGGTCCAACTACTACATACCACTGGAGAAGGGTGTCATGGGCATTAAAAATCTTAATCTCTTTAAGGAGGCCCTTCAAGTGAAGTTTACATGGAATCTAATTCATCTTTCCTAAGACTCCCTTTCTTTCCTCAATAATATGTTCCTCATGAAGCTTAAGAAAGGTAATTTGAATTATGTGAACTCGTCAATCTGGCCTTCCATTAGACTTTGCTAGTATTATGAATAATTCCAGATGGATGGTTAGTGTTGACTCTTCTATGAACTTTTGGCTGGATAACTGGACTGGCACCCCCCTGATCTCTATGTTATCTCATAATTCCACCCCCTACTATCACCAATTGTTCCATTAAAGATGTGATGCAATCTAATGTTTCCAATCATCCTCATAACATATTGAATGTGGTTGACAATTATCCTTTTTCTCACACTGATGATTTCCTTATTTGGGAACCTTCCCATAATGGTGTGCTGGACTCTAAAAGTTTCTATAATTATAATTTCACATCGATTGACTTGGATTTTAATTGGTTGAAATATTTTGAAAATCCTTGGATTAAACCTTCAAGGCTCAACTTGAATTTTCATATTTCCCACAACTGCATTCCTAATGAGGTTTGTCTTCAAAGTTTTGGTATTCAACTTTACTCTAAATGTCCTTTTTTCCATCAACATAGGGAATATACCAATCACCTTTTCTTGTCTTGTACCATGGATTCAACTCTTTGGAATTATATTGCTGATTCGTTTGATTGCAGATGGTTTCATTTTGATTCCATTATTTCTCAAATCAAAGGCCGTTTGGCGCATTATTTTTCTCCGCAAATCAAGAACCTTTTCACAATTGTTGTTGCGGAGCTCCTCCATGTTATCTGGTATGCTATAAATGATTTTATTCAAAACAATTTCTCTTTTAATCTTAATACAGGTAGGTTATTAATTATTATTGACGTTAGGGAGGCAGCTTCGTTGCAAAACGCTCATTCTAACAACACTTTTGGAGACCTGATGATACTTTAGAAACATGGAATCAAAGGTCTTTACAGGCAGTCGAGGCACACCATGAAGGTTTTTTGGAAATCCCCACTTTCTAGTTGGATCAAACCTATTGAGTATGGTGCTTCTAAAGGCAACACGGGGCCTGCTAGATGCAGTGCTATCTTCAGAGATTTTCAAGGTCGAACTCTTGGTTGTTTCGTCACCAGTTGTGGTTTGACCACCTCGTTTGAGGCAGAAATATGGCCCATGATCCATGCAATTGAATTTATTCAAAAAAAGGTATGGAACAACATTTGGATCGAAAGTGACTCTACCACCATTGTCCAGGATATTTGGAATGGTAAGTTTCATCTTGCTTGGCCGCTTACCACCCGATGGATGAGCTGCCTTGATTTTCTCCCTGAGATCAATTAAATAGCCACACATTCTTTCATGAAGCGAACACAGCAGTAGATGGTCTTGCCAATATGGGTGTCAACCAGGGCCTCTCTTGGCTAGAGGAATTACCAGTTGATTTTCTCCCCCTCTATAAAAAATATTATAATAAGATTCCCTCTTTCAGACTTTTGCAGTGGTTTCTCTGCTTGGTAATATATTGTGTCTTGGTCTTTGGCAAAGACACCACCTTTTATAAAAAAAATATACATGATTCTTGTATTACAAATCAATACACTAATTAGAACATATTTTTTTCCTTTTGGGATAATAACTCTATTCCATCTAGTGTATCCTTTCATGTCTTTCTCAGTACACTTTAGGAAATATTGGGAGAGGAAAGATAATAATGGTGAGATAAAATGATTAGTAAGGGTAAATAAAGTGAAAGTAAGAATAAATTGATGAGATTAACCAACATGGAAAGGTAAATAACTGATAACACATTCTATTAAAATAATTAGATTACAAAATATCAATATGGAAAGGTAAGAAACTGAAAACACATGACATTTAATAAATGAACTAAATATAAAATGCATCCATAGATATGTTGATGAAAAATATCATGGATAAATAATAACATAAGATAATTGAGGTAAATTCTTAATTATTGGACACCATGTTTCCTAGTTACAAGGAACCATTACCGTTAAGAACTTTCACAAGATGGTATAGTATATCAGGTAAAAACTCGTCTAATTTGGCAAACTAATTTTTTTCATTGGACAACCAATGAATCAATGGGCTATCTATAACTGGGACCGACCCATGTCATACCATCCAAATCATTAATCATGTATAAAATAATTAATTTAACAATTTAAAATACTCCTTATAAAACATTTTTATTGAATATAATATACATATTTATCAATAATTCCCTAATTGATCAAATAATTTTCAAATTTAACACTGTTTGTAAACTGGTATACATTTTAGGAAATAATAACATTCATTGCATAAGAATATGGATATTTAAGAAAAAAAATTATGCACCATAAAAATGATCATAAATAAATTTATTGTTTCAAGAGAATGTAAATAATCACAAAAGAATCTGATATTTCAAAGGTAATCATTAAACTTATTCTCGGTGAAAATAACCGTTAAACATTCCAAAGTGTCCCATACCACTTTGAAACCTTTGAATCGTAATCCAAATGGAGGAATAACATTCAATGAAATTTATAATATCACGAGAATAATTATATTCAAGATATAACATGTCAAAGGTAAGTATATACATCGTATAAATGTGAATTGGTGCATAATAGCAAATAAGTTTCAATAGAATGTAAATTGAGATAAAATCCCTTACCTTATCATTCCGTCTTGTTGTGTGATCTTTAACCACATAAATACTAGTTTAAATCCCATTAATAACTTATAATAAAACCATAATAATGCTTATTATATCATATGTTATCTTCTTATAATATCTTATTACCCATTTGTTAATAAATGTTCATTATTTTCACTGTTTTTTTGTTAATTTCCTAGTCTTTTGAGTATTTTTTGACTTGTTATTTTTTTCTTCTTAAAACGGTCATGATTTAATCCTATCCAACATGTATACCATGATTTAATTATCATATATATTCAGTATATATGTATTTAAAATAATCCATAATATTTGGAGATAGGAAATGAAATACATTTTTCATGGAAAAGCTAGGTCATGCATATATAGGAACGTTACTTTCATTTCTTTACCATATTAAAAGAATGAGAAGTGGATGGTATATGTATATATATATATTAATATGAATATGGATATTATAATTTCATTATCATATTTATTTTATATATTTAGCATATTTTTACTAAATCTATCTGATATACATTCCATGTATAGTGTGAACGAATAACATAGCTTTGAGGGGCGGTAGTCCACACTTCCCCAAATGATGTTATCTTATTCCCACAAGATGGAAAGCATAAATTCATGTTATATATACAAATCATATAAGAATAAAGATATTATAAATATCATATATATAATATATAAATTGTTTTTCCATCGTAATACCCATCCAAGAAAGGTGGTAATGGAAAAATTAACAATCGTTGTTTTGTAAGGCGGTAGTTCACCATACACAAATGGTTTGTTCATTACCCATTAGATGGAATTGTGTGTATGTGTAGGTATAACCCTTATAATAAAAAAAATTAGAACATTTTGGATACTTTTATTATTATATAATTGTTGAATAAAAAAACTAAAATAGTGGAGAAAGAAATAAAAATAAATAACTTGACGAAGGGTGTTGCCTCTTAATAGGGAAACTCCTATTGATTTTCACTGATGGGATTCCATGGAAGGATTTATAAACAAGTATAGGCTTATATTTTTAGTATAGTGATTTTTAGGATCTATTTTGATATATATTGTTCAATCCCAAGGGGCTTGAGATTTGTGGGTTAGTGGGAGGGATGAGTTCTGTTGGCCCATAGGAGATTGTTGGTCCTCCACTCTAGTATTAGTAGTTTCAATAATCACAAATAATTTCAATTCACAAGTCTTATAAATTCATATCAATCATATCAATTATTATTAAACATACATAAAAATTTCAATCATAATTATTTACATTTAAATATGTGAAATATTTTCTATCTTTGATCTCACATAGATTTGGTACATTCTGTTTACGTATATACTGTAAGACAGTCCAAAAAAATATCATCCAAGTATAACATACTATCACCGAAAAAAGATATGGCTTACCGACGTAGACAAACTTCTGATATATCGATGCATATGACTTACAGAACCATGATTTACAAATGAATATGACTTACCGATACAAACAACCTACCAATGCAATCATCCTACTGTCAGTACAAGTGACCTACTGATGCATTGTGGTAACGACGCAAGGACTCGCTGATAGTTAAAATGATTCACTGATGTAATGATTCATCGATGTATGGAAATAATGACAGAATGACATAATGATGGGTTGAGTCACAGAAAGAAGAAGATACCGATAGAGGACTCACCAATAGACTGCCTCACCGATAGACGAGTCACTAATAGACTGTTTAAATTTTCATTTATTAAAATTATCTCTAACGATCATATTTGAGTCAATTAATGATACTGAAATATTTAACAATTTTTTTAGGAATTTTAGATGATATTACGACATATAATGAACCTATTCACATGGAAATAACATGATATTTGTCATCCCTTAAGAATAAAAATATCATTTTGAAGAGAGAAGCAGTGGCGAGGTGTGACATGCTTGTGTGTGAGACATACAGAAGAACATATGTGACTCTCAGGAACCCATTTTTCACTAATGAACCAAAGGAAGAACACAAAAGGAAATATCAATCATGTTGTACATTGAATTGAAAAGCTACATTATAAATTCCAAGAAGGAGAAGAATATACTTATAGAACCATACTTTTTCCTAGATTCCAGAATATGACACTCTATTTCAGTGTCAACTTCTAGAAGTAGACTCAAACCTAATCTTAGCTCCATCTGAAGAGTCCAGAGATACATTTCAAGACACAATGATACTTCTAAATCCTTTCATATATTTACTCTCTGTTGTGTTCTTTTTTACATAATTTTGAGTAGTGTGTGTATCTTTCTATAAATCACACATAGTCTCATATATCAAACTAAATGATACAAGATGTAACACCCCGAGATTTTATGAAAAATATTCTTTTTAATTTCATTAATGTCTTGTGTTGTACGCTACACTAAAAGGATCTTGCACAACACACATCCTTGACTTTCCTTGCATTACACGCAATCGCGACCTTCCTCAATAGCGTGTGTAGTACGCAATAACGAGTTTCACTAAACAACAATATCCTATTAAAATATTATTAAAACTAGCCATTATGAATAGTAATAACCACTTTTTGAAATTTCTTAAATTTTATTTTTCAAAATGGACTTCATTTTTGGATTCGGAATATCGAAATTAGCTTAGGGTGAAATTTTGGTACTTTTCGGATAACTTTCATTTTCTGATGAATAGTGAAAATTACTAAATTTTAATTAAAAACAACCTTTTTAATCAAAATAATTAATAGTGATAAATTATTAATTTGAGTGGTTTTAAAGTATATTTAGAATATATTTTTACAATTTAATACAATTTTGGTCATTTGATGTAATTTCACATTTAAACCAGACATAAACAAGTGTCAATCTTTTGATAGTTACTATCTTTTAAGAACACACTATTTGTTTTGACGACGGGAATTAGTTTTTTAAATTAAGTAATGCAACTGATATGTTTTGAATTTGTTAAAGTATAAATCATTTTTCAGTTCATAATATCAAGTATAGCTTAGGCCTAATTTTTGGTATTTTTCTGGAAACATTCATTTTTTGATGAATAGTGAAACCACTAAGTGGTGGTTAAAAAAAAGGAATTTTTCAAAAAACATAATTTTACCGCTTCTGTGAGTGGAATTTCAAAAATCCGAAGGAAAAGGTTAATTTCAGTAAGTAAAATTTGGTTCAATGAGATGAAAATAATTTTTTGTGAATAGTAACTTTTTACTTTTTTTACCACGGTTAAAAGTAAATAGGGTAATTAAGGGTAAAAATGATATTATTATTACCCTAACACATGTCCTAATTCTATGGGATAAGTTTAATTCGACCAAAAGAAACCTTAGGAATAAAATATGACCATTTAGGACCACTTGGATTAGATTAGGACATTTATTATTAATTTATTTAAAGAAGGGTGAAAATAGTTAAAATCAAAGTTTAATAACTAAATAATTTTTAATATAGGGTTATACATAAGATAAATTCGAATATAAATATTAATTATACATATAAAAAAATTTCCTACATAATGGTATTTTATTTTTAATTTTTAGACATTAAATAATTTAATTTATTTATGACACAAAGATGATGCAGTAATTATCTTATTAATGAAATATTGACATAATTGATGTTATAAATACCAAAATAAATGTAATTTGAGACTTTTTATGAATTACACTAATTTTATAGGTTAATATGATATCTTAGTATTGATTTAATTAACTTTTTTCGAACTAATCATTCTGTTATGATTTTCACCAAAATCAATTACTAAATAGTGTCAAAATTGACATAAAATAGTTTTTAAAACAAATATTATATTATTAATTGTTATTTTCTTCATAAAAATATAAGGTTAGGAAAAATGACTTAGATAAGGTTATATATATTAATAATAAACAACTTGGGGTTCATTTGTCTTCTTATAGTAAGTTTATTAACCTTATAGTGTAAGAACACAAAAAGACACGGTAAAAGTAAAATTATCTAACTTAATGTTAAATCTAAATGATAAGGTTATAATAGGAACCTAAACTTTTCTAAATTATATTGGACGAGAGGATTTCGACCCATCCCCACCTTAGCTTTGAAATAAATTAATTTGGAGTTATTTAAAACAGAATTTGGCTTTATAATAAAATAATATTTTTAGTTATTCCAAAGGTGCCCCTCTCCTCCCTTATAAAAGGGCACCTCCTCCCTCTCTTCCTCACACCACTTTGAGCCTTCAAGCTCGTCCAAACCCTGCCAAATTATCTTCTACACTTCCCTAGAAACATCCTAGAGGTTCTGGTATTCTTCAAAGACCAATTTTAGTGCCCTAAAAGGAGATCTCAAAGAGGCGCTTCAAAGAAGAGGTAATGTCCGTTACCGATTCTTTCAACTTTATTTCTTCTTCCACTTATTCTTATTAGGTTGTTTCATTATTAAGTAATAACATCTATATCACTAATATAATGATATGTTATTATAATAATAAAACAACCCTATTTCACCATCTATCCATCCTACGGAAAACGAAATCACCGCGCGTGCGTACGTACGGAATACCGTCTCCATGCCGTGGTGTAATCTATTTTCCACCACTACCTTACTTGGATGGGTATAATGGTGTAAATAATGACTATATATGATCATTATAAAGTGATATTGATTCTGAAATAGTATACATACACTCCAATACAATTCCACGATCATGGGAACGATATCATCGCTCGTGTGTACGTACGGAATACTGTCTCCACGATGTGATGCGACTCGTTCTACATGATCTTCATTGCATAATGATTATATAAATGAATTGAGTGAATAAATATGATATATATTACACTAATACCATTCTGTAAATAATGTATCTATAACCTAAAAAGAAGTATAAGAATTTATTCGATAAAACACGCATAAGAACAAAAAGTAATAAACACCCGAATAAACAAGTAGTAATGAAATATTACTAATAAGAAGCTACGAATATGACCATATATGATATCATAAAATAGGTATGATTCTATAATAAGTCAATAACATTATTTAAATAATTATACAGTAGGTTTGGACACTTATGAAGCAAATTGGACCTAAGGTAAGGGAAATATCACAATCTCATTTTTATCCGAGATTGTTTATACTTTGGTATTTACTAGGGTGTATTTTATCATCCACATCCATGTTTCCTCAATATGTAATATTATTTCCATCCACCTACAATTGTTTAAATCCAATTTTACCCTTCGGTTAGTTTTTAGTAAAATATATGAAAGGAATCTTTTGTCATTTTTCGTACGAGGTACTTTTTGACTTTTCCGACAAAAGTACGAGAAGAATTTTTTTTTAACTTATACGGCATGAATGTATTTTTAAAAAATTATTTCCAAGAATCTTACTTTACAAGTTTTAAAGTTTATTTTTAATCAACTTATTTTAGTTTAAAATTGTATGACATGTTAAAAAAGGAAAATGTTTTTGAAGTAGAAAGGATATTTTCCTCAAGAATGGAGTTCAAGTGTTTTATCAAAATTATTTTCCATCTAAGATAATAAAGGGTTCTGTTTTTACCCCTATTATTACATTTATTTGATTATGTTGTGATGGAATTATTTTTATTCCTTTGTCTTATATGAATTGTTTTATGATGTCACGATGTTTAAGATTCCCATTTTTATTACATGGGTTATTCTATGATGTATGGTTTATGATTTCGTGGCACACATAAGAATGGTATCATTATGAGATGGGTGGGACATATATCTCCCTCCAATGCATTGGGTAAATATTTTATATCTCATGAGATAGACATGGCTGGAACGGAAGGTTAAACCGGTTCAGTGAAACAGGACTGAAACGAGGAGTGAACTCGGTTTAGAAATGGACTTTGTCCACTAAGATAGTCTTAGAAATGAGTCTTGACTAATAAGAAATGATTATCTATGATTATGTGTGTATGCCACAAAGTTTCATGTTTTAAGTTATGATTATTGGGATTACATTTCAATACTATGATTTATCCCATGTTATGAAATTATGATTTCTTTTGCAGGTTAAGATTTCCAAAAGGTATGTTCTTATGTATATGATGTGATTGATATTTCTTTTGTTTACCCTTTCTGAGAATTTGAGCTCACCCTTTTAAGTTTTCTTTTCCCCAGGATATAAAGAAAAGTTTTAGGTAAAAAAAAAGGAATATCTTTATGGGAGATGTTGAAGATCTTTCACCACGATTAGAAGATTATATTTTGAGTTTCCAAAGACACTAAACTATTACTGTCCTTGTGTGTGTGTTTTTTTTATGTACTGAGTATTCCGCAAAAGTAATGTAATGTCCATGTACGTTAAGCTTCGGGTCTCTACAGTTGGTATCAGAGGAAATGTTTAATCAACCTTTGGAAACTAGGATGTGAGAACTTTAGTAAGATCCCTAGAGATATTTCTAAGGTATGTCTAAGGATGTCCCTAAGGTTAAGTATAGGTTATATTACTAGAATTACGGTAACCCAAGATGTTAGATATTGATGGTACTCCCCCTTTATTATGTTGTTTTACCTAGGGTGATTTTTTCCTCTCACACTATTCTTTTTGGGTTTTAGACGATGGATGGAACCCAAAGGAACTGTTTTGATCAATGTAATGGACAATGCAATGATTTTCCTCTTGAACAAACAAATGTTATGGGAGATGGAGTTAAAAATCTTATTTCTATAATTACACAATCTATGAATCATTCTGGACTTCCAAATGAGAAGAGAAGGGAACAATATTCTATTGAGTCCTTCATGAGGCAACGTCCACCTTCTTTCAGTGGGTCTTCTGATCCACTTGTTTCTGAACAATGGATCAGTACCACTGAAAAGATATTTTTAGTTCTTCAATGTTCTGAACATGATAAAGTCATCTTAGCAGTATATCGTTTGGAAGGTGATGCTGATCAATGGTGGAATCTTATCAAGAATATGAGGCCAAGAGATGAAATTGAGTCCATGGAATGGGACGAGTTCAAAAACTTATTTTTTAATAAGTACTTCCCTTGTATTCTTCGAACAAAGATGGAGAAGGAGTTTCTTGAACTAAATCAAAAGGATGATGAATCTATTGGTATATACGAAGCAAATTTTACAAGTCTTGAAATGTATGCATCTGGCTTTATCATCCAACCTGAAAGTAAAGTTGATCGATTCTTCAGTGTCTTAAAACCAAACCTTTGAAGGGAATTAGCTATAAAAGACTTCAATAGCTATGAAGAAATTGTGTGTTGTGCTATCAAGGTAGAAATGGAAGTTGGTGTTACTTATCCATCTCATAGTTTTGACAAGAAACGAAAGATGGAGTTCAAGGAGAAATCTTAGAATAATGGTGAAAAGAAGATGAATGCTTCCTTATGCTCAAAGTGTGGAAAGAAGCATGGTGGAGATTGTCTTAAAGGGACTATAAAATGTTTTAAGGGTGGAAAAGAAGGTCATCGAGAATCCGAGTGTTGAAGTAATGGAAAAAGGGTTTCTAATGATGTGAATAAAGAAAAGACTGTAGAGAACACACCACCAACACTTCAATGTTTCAAGTGCAAGGAAATGGGGCATTATGCTAATAAATGCCCTAATCCAAGGGTTAGTGATGATCGACATGAGCAACCACTTAAGGCAAAGGACAAAGGGAAGTCACATGCAATCACTATTGGCGATGTTGAATATGACAACAATGTGGTGGAATGATTAAGTGTTTATGTAATGGGATTCCAAAATAATGTTGTATATAGTATCGTGGAATATTGGAATATTTATGCATTGGTCTATTGTGGTTTTCAATGGTACCGGTAACCATGGAATGTGATTGAGATATTTTTGGGTAAACAGATGATATGCGCATAATGAAGGGATAAGAAGATAATGAGATGTTTGACTGTATTCATAAGCTCATGATTGATATAAGGACTAAGTGATATCATGGTTTGAGTATATAGAATTTTGAGGATTTTGGTATGTGGAAAGAGTTAACTTTTAACAGCATTCATGTTTTCAATAAGGTTCAATGGGTATTCATTCTTCAAGAGAATACATGATTAAGGTATTCACGTGTATATGGGGGATAAATGATGGCATTCACGTGATCATTTTATTTATACTATGAGCTTGGACCGAAGTATTTTAGATAAGCTTAAAAATTGGAATGGATTATGTTGGACATAAGTTTGTATTGTTTAAGGATATAACTTTTTCTATATTATTGATGGGATGTTATAGTAATATAGCTTTCGAAAAAGGACAACCTACAGGACGGGCGACATCCCATCGCGTCGGACAAGGTTGTGGGAATCGAACCCACAACTGAAGTGCGACTGGCCTTTATCGCCTACCACTGGCCTACATGAAGTATTTGGTTAGTAGAAACTAGTTTTATTTTATTACGCGATATGATATATGAAGTATAAGTTCATTCTTGGAATCGTATACGATTAACCTCACCATAGATGGACTTATGTATATTTGATAACTTTTGCTAACCTTTTGTTTGAAATAGGTGGAATGACTCATCATTCTATCACATGATCGATTAACACTTCATGAATAACAAATTCAACTTCATTTCTTTAAGAAATGAAGTCGAAATTGTCCAAAGAACGACCAACGGTTAGACTATACCAAAATCACGAAAGTATTTCTTCTAATTCCAATTTCATCAACTTTAGGGAAATGATCTTGAAAACCAAAAATATTGTCCTAGTGCTCTTATATCTGATGAATCATATGGTACCTTAGATCGTCACAAATTTATGGATTTGTGATTTCTAGCTTTTCCATAGCCATGTTCTCTACCACTCTCCATCAGAACATGATGGTTAGATTTCTCTTCCATATCCATATTTTCACCTGTGTGGAAACCCAGTGATTAGTTTATTTGGGTAACCGTTACGTTTCATACTTTTGTTTTTAAAGATTCGTCTTGGTATTCCTTTTTACGATGTGGGTTTCTATTAAAGAAACTTTCGAGTAGTAAACCATTTATAACCCCGATGAATTTCGAGGGCAAAATTCATTTTAAGGGGGGTAGAATGTAACACCCCAAGATTTTATGAAAAATATTCTTTTTAATTTCATTAATGTCTTGTGTTTTACGCTACACTAAAAGGAGCTTGCACAACACACATCCTTGACTTGCCTTGCATTACACGCAATCGCGACCTTCCTCGATAGCGTGTGTAGTACGCAATAACGAGTTTCACTAAACAACAATATGCTATTAAAATACTATTAAAACTAGCCGTTATGAATAGTAATAACCACTTTTTGAAATTTTGTAAATTTTATTTTTCAAAATGGACTTCATTTTTGGATTCGGAATATCGAAATTAGCTTAGGGTGAAATTTTGGTACTTTTCGGATAACTTTTATTTTCTGATGAATAGTGAAAATTACTAAATTTTAATTAAAAACAACTTTTTTAATCGAAATAATTAATAGTGATAAATTATTAATTTGAGTGGTTTTAAAGTATATTTAGAATATATTTTTACAATTTAATACAATGTTGGTCATTGGATGTAATTTCACATTTAAACCAGACATAAACAAGTGTCAATCTTTTGATAGTTATTATCTTTTAAGAACACGCTATTTGTTTTGATGACGGGAATTAATTTTTAAATTAAGTAATGCAACTGATATGTTTTGAATTTGGTAAAATAGACATCATTTTTCAGTTCATAATATCAAATATATCTTAGGCCTAATTTTTGGTATTTTTCTGGAAACTTTCATTTTTTGATGAATAGTGAAACCACTAAGTTGTAGTTAAAAAAATGAATTTTTCATAAAACTTAATTTTACCGCTTCTGTGAGTGGAATTTAAAAAATCTGAGAGACACAGTTGATGTTAGTAAGTAAAATTTGGTTCAATGAGATGAAAATAATTTTTGGTGAATAGTGACTTTTTACTTTTTTTACCACGGTTAAAAGTAAATAGGGTAATTAAGGGTAAAAATGATATTATTATTACCCTAAAACATGTCCTAATTCTATTGGATAAGTTTAATTCTACCAAAAACAACCTTAGGAATAAAATATGACCATTTAGGCCCACTTGGATTAGATAAGGACATTTATTATTAATTTATTTAAAGAAGGGTTAAAATAGTTAAAATCAAAGTTTAATAACTAAATAATTTTTAATATAGGGTTATACATTAGATAAATTCGACTATAAATATTCATTAGAAATATAAAAATATTTCCTACATAATGGTATTTTATTTGTAATTTTTAGACATTAAATAATTTAATTTATGTATGACACAAGGATGATGCAGTAATTATCTTATTAATGAAATATTGACATAATTGATGTTATAAATACCAAAATAAATGTAATTTGAGACTTTTTATGAATTACACTAATTTTCTAGGTTAATATGACATGTTAGTATTGATTTAATTAAATGTTTTCGAACTAATAATTCTGTTATTATTTTCACAAAAATCAATTACTAAATAGTGTCAAAATTGACATAAAATAGTTTTTAAAACAAATATTATATTATTAATTGTTATTTTATTTCTAAAAATCTAAGGTTCGGCAAAATGACTTAGATAAGGTTATATATATTAATAATAAACAACTTGGGGTTATTTTGGCTTCTTATAGTATGTTTATTAACCTTATAGTGTAAGAACACAAAAAGACACGGTAAAAGTAAAATTATCTAACTTAATGTTAAATCTAAATGATAAGGTTAAAATAGGAACCTAAACTTGTCTAAATTATATTTGATGAGATGATTTAGAACCATCCCCACCTTATCTTAGAAATAAATCAATTTTGAGCTATTTAAAACCGAATTTGGCTTTATAATAAAATAATATTTTTAGTTATTCCAAAGGTGCCCCTCTCCTCCCTTATAAAAGGGCACCTCCTCCCTCTCTTCCTCACACCACTTTGAGCCTTAAATCTCGTCCAACCCCTACCAAATTCTCTTCTACACTTCCCTAGAAACATCCTAGAGGTTCTGGTCTTCTTCAAAGGTCAATTTTAGTGCCCTAAAAGGAGATCTCAAAGAGGCGCTTCAAAGAAGAGGTAATGTCCGTTACCGATTCTTTCAACTTTATTTCTTCTTCCACTTCTTCTTATTTGGTTGTTTCATTATGAAGTAATAACATCAGTATCACTAATATACTGATATGTTATTATAATTATGAAACAACCCTATTTCACCATCTATCCATCCTACGGAAAACGAAATCACCGCGTGTGCGTACGTACGGAATACTGTCTCCATGCCATGGTGTAATCTATTTTCCACCACCACCTTACTTGGATGGGTATAATGGTGTAAATAATGACTATATATGACTATTATAAATTGATATTGATTCCGAAATAGTATACATACACTCCAATACAATTCCACGATTATGGGAACGATATCATCGCTCGTGCGTACGTACGGAATATCGTCTCCACGATGTGATGTGACTCGTTCTACATGATCTTCATTTCATAATGATTATATAAATTAATTGAGTGAATAAATATGATATATATTACACTAATATCATTCTGTAAATGAGGTATCTATAACCTAAAAATAAGTATAAGAATTTATTCGTCAAAACACACATTAGAACAAAAAGTAATAAACACCCGAATAAACAAGTAGTAATGAAATATTACTAATAAGATGCTAAGAATATGACCATATATGATATCATAAAAATAATTATGATTATGTAATAAGTCAATAACATTATTTAAATCATTATACAGGAGGTTCAGACACTTATGAAGCAAATCGGACCTAAGGTAAGGGAAATATCACAATCTCATTTTTATCCGAGATTGTTTATACTTTGGTATTTAATGGGGTGTATTTTATCATCGACATCCATGTTACCTCAATATTTAATATTATTTCCATCCACATACAATTTTTTAAATCCAATTTTACCCTTCGGTGAGTTTTTAGTAAAATATATGAAAGGAATCTTTTTTCATTTTTTCGTACGAGGTACTTTTTGACTTTTCCAACAAAAGTATGAGAAGAATGTTTTTTTTAACTTATACGACATGAATAGATTTTTAAAACATTATTTCCAAGAATCTTACTTTACAAGTTTTCAAGTTTATTTTTAATCAACTTCTTTTAGTTTAAAATTGTATGACATGTTAAGAAAGGAAAATGTTTTTGAAGTAGAAAGGATATTTTCCTCAAGAATGGAGTTCAAGTGTTTTATCAAAATTATTTTCCATCTAAGATAATAAAGGGTTATTTTTTTATCCCTATTATTACATTTATTTGATTATGTTGTGATGTAATTATTTTTATTCCTTTGTCTTATATGAATTGTTTTATGATGTCACGATGTTTAAGATTCCTATTCTTATTACATGGGTTATGCTATGATGTATGGTTTATGATTTTGTGGCACACATAAGAATGGTATCATTATGAGATGGGTGGGACCTATATCTCCCTCCAATGCATTGGGTAAATATTTTATATCTCATGAGATAGACATGGCTGGAACGGCAGGTTAAACCGGTTCAGTGAAACAGGACTGAAATGAGGAGTGAACTCGGTTCAGAAATAGACATTGTCCACTAAGATAGTCTTGGAAATGAGTCTTGACTAATAATAAAAGATTCTCTATGATTATGTGTGTATGCCACAAATTTTCATGTTTTAAGTTATGATTATTGGGATTACATTTCACTACTATGATTTATCCCATGTTATGAAATTATGATTTCTTTTGCAGGTTAAGATTTCCAAAAGTTATGTTCTTATGTATATGATGTGATTGATATTTTTTTTGTTTACCCTTACTGAGCATTTGAGCTCAGCCTTTTATGTTTTCTTTTCCCCTAGATATAAATAAAGATTTTAGGTAAAAAAGGAAGATCTTTATGGGAGATGTTTAAGATCTTTCACCACGATTAGAAGATTATATTCCGAGTTTCCAAAGACACTAAATTATTACGGTCCTTGTGTGTGTGTGTTTTTGTTATATACTAAGTATTCTGAAAAAGTAATGTAATGTCCATGTACGTTAATATTCGGGTCTATACACAAGATATACATCCACTCATACCTTCTTACACCTTTTACTCCAATAGATAAGTGTGGAAGTGGTCCTTGTGTGACCTGGTAGTTTGTACCCACAAAGCACTATGGTAGGGGTCTTGTGACATGGACTTCCTATGTGATGTTGTGAACCCTGATCCAGGGTGTGGATAAAACTATTTATTAATCTAAACTACCTCGTAATAGGTGATCACCAAGTGGAGAGGGTTTGGTATCTACTTAATATTGAACCTCTTGTTTCATTTCCATTGTGTTTTTACTTTTACTTTTACTCTGTTTTATCACATATTTGACAGAACTAAATTGAACTCTAATAGTTAGTCTTATCAAGTGTTTATAATAGTTTTGAATTATTAGGATATTTTAAAAGGTTGTATTAATTATCAAATTGATATAAATTAGAACTAATCACTCTTTTGAGAAATTAATTGAACAATCATGCTCTTAGAAATTCACTATTGGCTAACTGGTCAATTGAATTTTAAATTTGGGGGAACATAAAATAATACTCTTTAAAAAAATTACAGATACTCAACTCACCTCCCTATTGAGTAATCTACTCCAAATAACATCTTCTATCAGAGGGTGTTTGGAATTTTCAGTTTTCAAAGATTTTTCAAACCTTTTGAACTGTGATTTTAGTTGTATTTTAAAGATCTTAAAATTTCTTTAATACTAAATTTTTATCTCATTAAAATTATTTTCTATTTTTTTAAAGAAAAATAGGTTGGAAGGTGTATCTGCCAAAAAACCTCCATTCTTTAATGGGTCAAATTATGCACAATGGAAAATTAAAATGAAAATGTACTTAGAAAGTATGGGTTTTGAAATTTGGTCTTCAATTGTATATGAATATAAGATTTCTACTACTTCTAGAATTATTTGGGATGACCCAACTAAGGCTTCTTATACCAATAATTCTAAATCCATGAACGCCTTGTACTATTTTTTAGGATATGAAGAGTATAACATAATTTATGCATGTAAAACAACCCATGAAATATGGGACACCTTATATATTTCCCAAGAAGGAACTTATACTGTTAAGGAAATAAGACATAACACATAGACTATTAAATATGAAAACTTTAAAATGAGGTCTAATGAGCTTATTTCTAAAATTTATCTCAAATTTAAAGAAATTGTGAACACTATGATCTCTCTGGGAAGAGATGTTATAGCCAAGGAGACAATTATGAGAATACTCAGATGCTTACAAGAAATATGGAGAGGAACTTATGTATTAATTAGAGAATCATATGACATCAAAATACTACCTGTCAAAGAACTCATTAGAAAACTTATGATGTATGAGGAAGATCTAAAAGTCATCCACGAAGAAGAGGATAAACCTGGGAGAAAATATATATCCTTTAAAACTATGACCTATAAGAATAAAAAATAAGAGAAGGTTCTAGACTCTGTTGAAATCTCTAGTAATGATGAATCAATATCAAATAGTGATGGAGAGATGGATCAGCTGGCCAGAAGATTCAAGATATTCTATAAAAATAAAGAGTTCTTTATGAATCCCAATTATAAAAGAAAGATATGATAATAAGGGTGACTAAAAAAGGACTGGAAAAGAAATGAAAAATTATTGTAGATTTTATAATATGAATGTAAGTGGAGAGGACATGTCAAAGCTGACTGTCCATAATTAAAATAAAAAAATAAGTATGAAAACAAAGACAAGAAGTATAAGAAAGTTATAAAGGCCAATTGGAGTTCTTAAAAGGATAGTTACAGTGAATCAACAACATCTCATGATGAGATATATGACATGGAAAATATGTATTTTATGAAAAATACATTTGAGGTAACCTTAGATTCTCCTATACATAATTCATAATATTCTAGAAATGAATGTGAATCTAAAAATATGAAATGTGATAAAATATCTGAACAATGTAACATGATAGAAGATACATGAAATGAATTGAAGGATAAATATAGAATTTTAATGAAACAACATGCTCTCACTATAAATATTATGTCTGAACTTACTACTGAAAAGGAAATGAATGGTCAATTTCTCCAAGAAAATAATGAACTAAAAATGTCTAATGAGAGATTGAAGAATGATCTAGAAAATTTAACAATGGGGAAAATAATAATACTCAAATTCTTGGTAAAAATAGATCCTAAGTATACTTATGGTATTGGATATCAACCTGGACAGATAAACCTATCTAAAAAACTCTTTTGTAACTAAATCTGAAAAATCTGTTCATCTACCTAAAAATTAAAATTATGCTCCTAGTTCTAGTTTTGGAAAATCTTTTACTACCTCTAAGTTTTCTGGACCAAATAGTGTCTATTTTTCAAATATGTTATAAAATTATTATAGGAAACCCATGGATAAAATGTGGGTACCTAAATCATTGATTAAAAATGTCACTAGACCCAAATAGGTCTGGCTACCAAAATCTATTTTTGTTTCATTGTTATATAAGAAATTTTTTTAAAGATCTCATGTAAGAGTCAATGGTACATAGATAGTGGATGTTCAAGACATATGACAAGATACTATTCAAGCTTCAAGAAACTAATCATGATTGATGGTGTATATGATACATTTGGTGACAATACTGAAGGAAAAATAATTAGCTTAAGCACAAATTGGTAACTATAAGTCAGTTTTAATTTCTAAACTACTTTTTTGTTGATGGATTGGAATATAATTTTCTTAGTATTTTACAATTATGTGATGATGGATTTCATGTTGAATTTGAAAAGGATACTTGTAATGTTATTAACACAAAAAATGAATTAGTATTTTCTACTTTTAGAAATGAAAATGCATATCATGTTTACTTAGATTCTTTAGTTTCTCAAAATGTTTCTTTTTTAGGTGCCTTTCACAAAGAGTCGTGGCTTTGTAATATGAGATTAGGACACCATAATGTACATTCTCCTAGAAATATTACTAAAAAAGGACTGATCAGGGATCTACCCAAACATGAGTTTTTAGATGAAAAACTATGTAATCCTTATCAAAAGTATAAACAACATGAGATATGAACCATATCAACCTTTAGAGTTGGTTCACATGGACTTTTTTAGACCCTCTAAAGATTCTAATTCAAATAGGAATAATTATTTTTATGTTCTTGTAGATGACTATTCTAGTATACCTGTAATTATTCCATAGCTCACAAAATTGAATAATGTACTTCACCAAATATGCTAAAATAGAAAAAAAAATCTTAATGGACATCGGATAAAATTCTTAAGAAGTGATCATGGATTTGAGTTTTAAAGTCAAGACTTTGAATGTTTTTTCTCACACAACATCTATACTCAAAACATATATGACCCTAGGAATCCTAAAAAAATGGAATTATGGAAAGAAGAAATCGAAATTTACAAGAAATATCCTGAACAATTCTTAATGAATATGTTCCACCAATTAACATTTGGTTTAAAGCTGTCAATAAAGCATGCTATATTATTAATAGTCTTAATCAGACCTATTCTTAAAAGTACTCCTTATAAGTTGTTGAATAATAGGAAACCCCAAGTTATCTACTTAAATGTTTTTGGTGTAAAAGTCTATATCCATAATACAAAGGAAAATCTTGACAAATTTTCATCTGATAGTGATAAAGAAATATTCCTAGGTTAATTAACATCGAAAAAAGCCTATAAAGTATATAATTAAAGAACCAAGTTTGTGGATGAATCTATTCATATCAAATTTGATGAAACAAAACCACATGAACCTAAGAGCTCCATATACAACCTTGAATATGATATGACAAATCTAGAAATAAATTAAAAATCATCTAATCATCTTATCAAGAAATCATTTAAATCAAATAGTTTTGGAAATTCTTCAAAGTCTGGACATGATGAACCTGTAACTGTAGATAAACCTAAAATTACTAGACCCTCCTTTTCTAGACCAACTAGAACACTCAAGAACCATCCTTTAGATGTTGTTGTTTGATACATAGAAAAAGGGACACCAACTAGATCTTCTCTTAGTAATCAGGTTGAACATCAAGCCTTTTTGTCACAACTTGATCCTAAAAACAGCAATGATGCAATTAAAGATGAATTTTGGTTAATGGATTTGCAAGGGGAACTTAATAAACGTGAAAGAAATAATTTTTTAAAACATGTGGATAGACCCAAATATACCTTGACCATATGCAATAAGTGGGTGTTTAGGAAAAAAATAGATGAATTTGGTAATATTGTTAGAAATAAAGCCATATTAGTTATACATGGTTGTAGTCAATAAGAAGGAATTGACTATGAAGAAACTTTTTCACATGTTTCTAGACTTGAGGCCATCAGAATCTTTCTTTCTTATGTTTCTCATCTTAATTTCAATCATTATCAAATGGATGTTAAAAGTACATTCCTAAATGGTTATATAGTTGAGGATTATTTTTTTGAACAACTCCCTGGTTTTACAAACCCTCATTTTCAAAATCATTTTTTCAAATTAAAAAAATCTTTATATGGTTTAAAACAATATCCAATATCTTGGTATGATAAAGTACTTTTCTCATTAAAAAATGTTTTACAAAAGAAATTGTTGATCCTACTCTATTTATAAAACTAATTTCTAAATATTTCTTATTAGTTCAATTTTATGTAGATGATTTTATTTTTGTATCTTAAATAAATTATTTATGTATTGATTTTTATAAAATGATGCAAATTGAGATTGAAATGATTTTGATGGGTGAACTCAAATTATTTCTTGGATTTCAGACTTTTAAAAATAAGGAAGGTATCATTTTAAATCAAATTAAGTATACAAAATACCTTCTAAAAAGATTTTGATTTGATAGAATTAAAATTATTGAAAATCCAATGAGTATTAATTGTAATTTGGATCTTGATGACAATTGTAAATTTGTTGATGAAACCACTTATAGAAGAATGATTGGATGTTTTCTCTACCTGACTGATAGTAGGCTAGATATAATATTTATTGTGTGTATGTGTGCCAGTTTTCAAGATAATCCCAAATAATCTCACTTAAATACTGTGAAAATAATTTTCAAATACCTCAAACATACTATCAATTTAGGTTTGTCTTACCCTAGAGGAAAATCATTTGATATAGTGAGTTTTTTCTAATTCATATTTTTTTGGATTCATGTTAGATAGAAATAAAACCTTTGTAACATGTCACATTTTAGAAAATTCATTGGTTTCAGGGTGTATTAAGAAACAAAATTATGTTGCATTAATTACTACTAAATCTGAATACATAGTTGTAGGTAGCTGTTGTGCTCAGATTTTGCGGATGAAACACACTCTGCTAGACTACGAATATCAATTTAGACATTTACCTATAAAATTTGACAATAAAAGTGCTATTAACATTTATAAGGACCCGTTTTCTCATTCTAAAACAAAACATATTGATGAAAGACATCACTTTTTGAGAGATCATTATCAAAAGGGTGATACCACTTTTGAATTTATTGGCATTGAATATCAGCTTGTTGATATATTCACTAAGGCGTTGAACTCTGAATGAATGAATTACATCAAACATGAGTTAGGAATGATTAATCTATAAGACCTTGTGTTTTTATTCCTTTGATCTGTTTAACTGAAGTTTTCATGCTGACACCAAAGCTATGTCATTCCGACACAGTTTTCATGTTGACACTGAATCTATGTCATTCTGACATAGTTTTCATGCCTGCACTGAAACTTTTTCATACCGACATAGATGTCATTCCGACACTAACGTTATGTCATGTCGACATAGTTGTCTTGCCGACACAGATGCTATGTCATGCCGACATAGTTGTCATGCCAATTCCAACACTATGTCTTGCTGACACTTTTAGTGTTATGAAAAATATTTCAAGTCGACACTAATGAATCACTATTTTTATACGTTTTATGTTTTTATGAAAACAAAATTGTTTCATTAATTTTGTTTAACCCTATTCACAATTTCATCATTATGTAATTTTAAAATCCCTAGATGATTTAAATTTTAATTCATCCACTATACTACTTTACCTCTACACCCTCACGTCTGTTTCTCCTTATCCCTACCCCCGACCTTTCACCTTATAACCTTCAGACTAAATAGATTGGCATGGAATTTGTGAAGAGATCTCTTGATTTTGGCGAGTCTTGTGCTTCTAAGAAACAGAAAGGTGAATTGAGAAAGTCTACAGCACCTGTAAATCATGATCTAGAAAATTGTGTTGTAACTCTAGAAAAATATTTTCTTGAGGAATGGTTGTTACAAATAATGTCTTTGCTGCTCAGGGTACCACAATATAAAGGTTGTCTTGAGTGGTCATCAAATAATCAATGACCCTTTTACCTGAAGATATTTCATAATTTTTCATGAATATAGAGTTTATATTGGAAGGAAGTGATGTCTCATGGATAAAATCCATAGTAAAATGAAAGAGAATCTATTTCTCTTCAAGACATTGGGTTTAATGTCCTAACGTTCCTTATGAAGGTGTATTTGATGATTATAAAGGTACCTCTCCACCTGAGAGTGATATGTTTTTCATTGAGACAGTGATAAAAGAACTTACTAATAATTATGAGAATAGAAGACCCAATACTACAGGGTTAATTGGAGAATGTAGAATCTTTTTTAAGTTTATCCATCATAAAATATATCCTAGGAAAGGGGAATTTTTGTCTCTAAAATATCAATATGCCGACTTACTTTATTTGATGAAAATGGGGATCAAGGTAAATTTGTGTAGATACCTTGTTGTACACATGATTGAGATGATGAAACCTTTTTTAAAAACTAATTTCTTGTTTTATCCAAGGATGATCTCAACTATGCCGAAAGAAAAGGTTGTGTGGATAAAGGAGAAAATTTTGTTTCTGAGTGCAGTGGGATCTACCTTAGTAAAGAGATTTTAAGTGGATTAAAATCAATTGGAACCCATGGAAGAGAGAATGGGTCAGAGATTAAGATAAGATCTATGACAAGTTCAATCCAGTGGATTATCCAACTCAACCTAAGAATATGGTTATCCTGGTCTAGGACCAAATGAGTAAGTTTTTTACTCTTTATAAGAACATGAAGATCATTTAACTCCATTTAGAGATCACGGATCACCAATTGATGATCGGAGTGATCCTGACACCACCGAACATCACAAACATTTTTCTTTTGTACCTCCAATTCATCCACTTACCTTACCCTCTAATGAGACCACTCTTGATGATAATGGGGTTTAGGGGATAGAAGTATTAGTTAGTGTTGAATATGTATGTTAATCCAATGTATTTTAAGAATAAGAAGAATGTTAAAATGGTGAAAGTGGTAGTGGTAGTGAAGAGAAAGAAGATGAAGAATATGGTGATAAGAATAAAAATGAAGAACATGTCTCTGGACATGAGGATTTTGAAACTAATAGAAGTGATAATGACTATAATAAAGATGATCAAGGTTAATATGTTGAAATTATTGAAGTTGTGGATCAGGATCAGTTGGAAGAACCTTCAAAAGCTATTGTTGAAGTGAGAGAAAATGATGAAGTTGCTGCTGAAGTGGAAGCTCAAGATATTCCTATACCTCATTTGGTTTATGAAAGAATAATACCTCATGATGAATATGAGAAACTAGTATGGAAATCTAGGATTGAGGGGTAGCCTAAAGAAAGAGAAGGTCAAGCTGGTGAAGAGCATCAACTTGGAAGAGTAAGGCTTGATACTCTCACTCCTCTAGATGATGATGTAATGGATTAATGGGCGAGGAATCATAAGTCTGTTTCACTGGGATTAGTTTATGAAGATTTAGAAGATGATGTATTTATACCTTCTAAAAGGTAACCAGTGGCTGAGACCCTTTCTAGTGGATATGTCACTAAGGTAGACTTGGAGAAATCCAAGGAAGATATATGTTCATCTGTAAGACATTCAATATATTCTCAGATGAGATTTGAGATTGATGAATCTAGAAGAGAAAAAACTGATATTAATGATAACTTGAAAGTTGTTAGGTCTATGGGTGAAGGTGTAAGGTAAACTGGTACTTCTATTTCTACTCTTATATCAACCAGTCAATCTCAAGCTAATGTTGGTTCAGTCTCACAGATGGTGATAAAAAAATTCAGAAAAAATTTATTAACGCTGCTAAAACCATTATGGAAAATAACACCATGCTTGGGAATGAGATTAAGAAGTTAACTACTAGAATCAGTTCCTTAACCACTGATTATAGAAATACAATGGAGAGTGTCATTAAAGGACATGTAGATATTTTTTATCTTCTTAATGATTCTGATTTTTCCAAACTAAAAAGGATGTAAAGGATATTGTGCAACCTGATTCAACCCCAACTCCGACTACTTTTCCTTCCACATTTGGTCAGACCTATCAGACTCTGGATAATGAGGCAATTAGAATTATTACAAAAGAGGATCTTAAAGATCTATTTGATACCTCTATCTTGGGAAACCTAGAAAAGATTGAGAAGAATAGTGATTGTGTGCATGGTATGGTTAAATTCTATACCAAGGGAGATTCTTCCACTCATGAAGAGCTTACAAAGTGGTTTAATTCATATTTCTTCGAGATTTACGCTAAGCACCAGTTTACAAGTCATTTATAGTACTTGGAAAAAAATTGACTTTACACCCAGTTGCAAAAGAATTCAAAGAAGAAGTCATGAAATTAAAGGACTTTACTCCTCTATTGGACAAATTAATGGATAATAAGGATGAATTTGAAAAATAAATTAAGTATGGTGGTGAGATTGTTGAGGATTTCATCAAACTATTAAAGATGCACCTTCATGTACAAAGTGAATCAATTTTAGTCCCTACTATTATACCTCTTGCACATCCTGGATCAGTTCCTACACCTCAAATGTTAGTGGATCATGCCATCACTCAGATTTTCCCTGTTATCCAAGAACATGTTCAACCACCTGTGTTGTACCAACACTAACTCAGTCTTGTACCAAATGTTCTAGAATGGGTGATCCTAAATACTCGAAGAATTTCTTCATACCCTTCATCTTCACAACCATCACCTCCTGGACCCTCTTTTGATCCTTCTGAAAAAGGAATGGAACCTCTTAAACCTCAATCATAGTGTGGATCATTCTCTGATGGGTTTTCTTTCATGCTTCTTGATATTTTTGTTTGGAGACTTGTCGTCTTATGTAATTTCTTGATTAATGGAATTTTTATGTTCTTGAGTTTTCTTCCTTCTATTTTATCGATTACTTTATGATACTTTTTCTTTCTATGCTATCTGTTATCGTTTTTATAATCCCAAAAGGGGGAGAACTAGTTGGAATTATCCTTCAATACATTACCTTGGTGTACTTCATAATTCCATGATTTTTTATCATCAAGAAGGGGGAGATTGTTGTCCTAGAGGGGACAATTGGTCCTCCTCTCTAGTATTAGTAGTTTTAATAATCAAAAATCATGTCAGTTCAAAAATCATTTGAATTCATATAAATCATATCAATTAATATTAAAAATGTATAAACATTTCAATATTATTTATTTATGTTTCAATATGTACAATGTTTTCTCTCTATGATATCACATAGATTTGGTACATTATGTTTACATTTATATTGTAAGAAAGTCGGAAAAAAATATCTTCCATGTATAATAGACTAACACCAACTGAAGAGATGACTTACCGACGTAGATGATCTACCAATCTACTGATTCATATGACTTACTGACTCATGATATAACAAATCATATGACTTACCAACGTAGACGACCTACCGATGAAATCGACCTACTCTCATTACAAGTGACCTACCGATGCATGGTGCTATCGACACAAGGACTCACCGATAGTTAAAATGAGTCACTGATGTAATGAGTCACTGATGTATGGAAAGACCGACAGAATGACATACCGATGGGTTGAGTCACCAACAGAAGGAGATATTGACAGATGACTCGCTGATAGACTGACTCCCCAATAGGTGAGTCACATATAGACTGTTTAAATTTTCATTTATTAGAATTATCTCTAATGGTCATATTTGAGTCTTTTAAGGATACTCACATATTTAAAAATCCTTTTTAGGACTTTTAGAAAATAGTATGAGGTACGGTGGACCTATGCACGTAGAAAGAACATGCCATTTGTTGGCCCTCAAAAATAAAAAGATCATTTTGAAGAGGGAAGCAGTACTGAGATTTAGTGTACACGAGTGTGAGACATACAGAAGAACATCTATGACTCTCATTCACCTGTTGTCAACTCAAGAACAAAAGGAAGAGAACATGAGGTAATCTCAATCAAGTTGTACATCGAATTGACTGACTAAATTAACATATGGAAGAAAGATAAGAATATACCTACAGAACCATACTTGTACCTGGAAGCCAGAATATGAAACTCTGTTTCAGTGTCAACTTCTAGAATAAGACTCACACCTCATCTCAACTGCATATAAAGAGTCCAGATCTGCATCTCAAGACACATAGACCCTTCTAAGTCATTTCTTACAATTATTTGCTATGTTGTGTGAATTTTTACATACTTTTGAGTAGTGTATGTATCTTTCTATAAAGAGCACATTGTCTCTTATATCAAACTAAAGGATACAAGATATTCTTCCACTCATAGCTTCTTACACCATTTACTTCCATGGATATGTGTGGAAGAGTTCCTTGTGTGACCTGGTAGTTTATACCCATGAAGAAATATGGTAGAGGTCTTGTGACCTGGACAACCTGTGTGATGTTGTGAACCCCGATCCAAGGTGTGGATCAAACTATTAATCAATTTAAACTACTTGGTGGATAGTGATCACCAAGTGGATAGGATTAGGCCTCTACTTGAAACTTAACCTCTTGTTTCATTTCCACTACATTTTTTCTTTTAGTTTTACTTAGTTTTATCACATATTTCATAAAACTAAATTCATCTCTGATAGTTAGTCTTAGAAAGTATTTATAACAGTATTGACTTATTTGGTTAGTTTCAAAAGTTGTATTAATTATAAAATTTATATAACTGAGAACTAATAACTCTTTTGAGGAATTAATCGAATAGTCAAGCTCTTATAAACTCACTACTAGCTAACTGGATAATTGAATTTTAAATTTGGGGGAACTTCAAATAATACTATTTAATATAAATTTTTGTAGATACTCAATTAAATCCCCCCCTCTTGAGTACTCTACTCTGACCAACAAGTTCCTTTTTATAGGGGTGGAGGAGTGGCACTATTGTAAATTTTGGAAAATGGAATTCCACCAATGCTTTTCCCTTTTAAAGTGCAATAAATAATGGAAACATTAAATCCAAGGGATTATAGTGTCTAAATATGGACATTAAATGGCTCTTGGACAAGTTTATAGATCATTTTGGACCTTAATCTTAATTTTTAGTCGCTTGTTATGCTAATTGTTCTCTTAATCATTGTAATTACTTTTTATTACTTTCACTAATATTGTTTTTGTGAAAAACTATATTTACCTTACTATAAATTATAAATTATGATTATTCAAAATATTAAACCCATTTTACCAATTTCTAATCATGTAAGTGGAAAAAACTTAATTTAACTTTTTCCCCGTAGACGGAATGAAAATGCAGGTTTTTTAAGGAAAAACATTCAATGTTTGCAAAGTTTTTATATCCAATTTAAATTTCAAATTGATTAACATGACCTAAATTGGATTGATTAATTAAAATTTGATATAATTAAACACTAAAACCCATAAAAATATAATTTATCTTTATAAATAAATTATATTAAAAATATGTTTGGAATTAAAATTAAATATTTGTTACTATTAATCAAAAAATGAAACTTCAGAGGATATTACCAAAAATTCATGATATTATAATTTTTATATTTATATTTAAAATATTAATTTTATTTTTGAAAATATAATCTATAAAAGGTCTAAAAATTGTATTTAAAATAGGTTCCCCATTAAATAGTGATAAAATTTCCTTAATAAAAATATAGGTTTTTATGCGGAAAATTGAGTTTGTTCATATATTATGTCTATCAAATATATAGGATGAATAACAAAAATATTTGATTGAATATAATATTTATATTTATATTACATTAATATCACTCACTAATTTTAAATAATTTAATTTATTAGGTTAAAACATCTATGTGAGTATAAAAATATTCCAGAAATATATTGTTTTGATATTCAATTGGTTCTTATATTCATTTATAATTAATTTTTAATTAAAGAATTTATTTTATATACATGTAAACCATATATTTTCATATGTTATTTATGCATATTTAAAACCACTAATTTAACAGCTAGTTTATTTATATTAAATATTAATATAATAATAATATGTTATTATTTGGTAAAACTAGGTCCTGCATGTAACGCAATCCATTAAAGAAACTCATTGTTGTGTGAGACAAATTCTAACTCAGTGTCGTGTTCATTGAAAGCTATAAAATAAATTGAATTTAATTAAAATTGTAAATAAATTATAAATTATTAGGATATTATATTACCCTTGGCTCTTGGTGTCATGTGTCATACACGCTATCGAATACAATGTTTTTACTGTAGAATTTTGGGATGTTACGTTCTACCCACCTTAAATAAATTTCTTCCTCACAATTTAAATTAAATCTTGGTAATATATTGGTTGATATCACTAATTTTTAAATTCCATGTCGTGATAAGGGTTCATAAAACATCATATAGAAAATACAGAATGGGAACAAAAAAGGTCAGAAAGTCTAACATATTACTAGGTCTCTAAGTAGAAGAACATTAATGGAAATTAGAGATACATGAATTAAAAGAGTAAATATTTATAGGGATTGATTGAGGTCATCAATCACAAACAAGAGAATGATCAATGGAATGTTGAGGTCCTCAAAGTCATAAATCTATGATGATTTATAATACCATCGATTCAACAAAAATTAGGTTATTAGGACAACATTTTTATTAAGGTCATTTTTCTTGTGTTGAGAAATTCATTTACTATCTATGAATATAAAGAAATTTACTTACATGATGCATTTTAATTTCATATGAACAAATTCCAACTTTTGGTTTTTCTTTTATAAAATTATAATTCATCCCTTACTTCAATAAATAGATATCCAAAAATTAACATTGATTTCTAAAGTACCAAAATACACTTTTAACAGATCATAATTACCATAGAACAAGTCATTATATTTGTCTATAAATATTTTAAAAGGATTAATATTTTAAAGGAATTAATCTCTAAACATAAAAAGTAACACTACTATTTCACCATTAATATCTATTTTTCAAAAAAAAATTAACTAAAAACAATGACATATTAACCAGGACATTGCATAGGTCAGTGGTTGGTGTTAAATCCTTCTTATCCTTCTATCATGGGTTCAAGTCTCATAGCCTTGCTAGATTTGATTTGCTGTCACCCTGAAAATAGGTTGTCCTTTTCTAAAAATATGTTGATATAATTTCATAAATAAATATGTTGGAAATACTTAAAATTACTTTAATCACTAAATAGACTTTTAACTAAGGTTTTGAAAACCACCACAATACATAAATACTTCATCTTTTTTATTTCAACATAGGACCTTCCTTCGTCTAAGGTTTAACCTAGTTCATTCATTATTTATTAAAATCCTTCATAATGGTTTCACTGCCAAAAAAATAAGGCTAGGGAAGTGCTTCCATTTATCAATGTTTCCTTGTCCTCCTTCTCTACCATGAATGTCCTCCTCTTACTCTATCATCATTTCCTTCTCCTCCTTCTCCACTATGATCCCTCCTCTATCGCGGCCCTTCTTCTCCTCCAAATCTATCGTCATTGCCTCCTCCTCCACCTCCTCTAGCCGTCGAATCATCCAACTCCATTGCAGCCACCTTCTCTTGTGTTTCTAAAAAGGATGATGGTTCTTGATTGAGCCTAGATGATCTTAGGATATGGTGGCTGAGCATTATTATGGGGTCAACTCCACTTTGAGGTTGGTGGCTTCAAACCGTTATCAATGTTTTATGTATTGTTTCTTGCATTGTGTGATATGTAGTGTTTCTACCCTTGTTTAGTTGGTATCAAATCAAATCAAATTGTTTTCCTTGACCATATGTATTGGAAAAAACATCTAGGGATGTTTTGGACCCTCTGAGTATTATTCCTTAATTCCAAGGTCATTAGGGTTTGTTAGAATAAATTAAAATACATTGAGAATTAAAATAAAGATCTCGTGTGGGATTCCCTTGTGTTATACTATGATTCTTAAGACCTTGGTAAAGTGTCTTTTTTCCACCCTAGATATGGAATAAGTGTAAAATTGAGAGATTCCATTTTGATTTTTTTTTTCTGGATTCTTTTAATACACCACCGAAGAGTAGGTAAGTTCTTTTTGGGATATGTTCTATCCTTATATGTGATGTAGAGTGATTCAATGGAAAATATGTTTCATGTTTGAAAATTAAATTAACTGTAATTATTTTCAACATAACCAATAGGTATTCTTCCTTGGTAGAAAATAACATAGAGGGAGCAAAATAGGCTCCCTTAGCCTCCCTTGAATAAGAGATGTGTGGATTATGTGAGGTCAGTGTGCACCTTGACCCAAGTAAAACTTAGTGTTTCGTCATAGATGTTTTGACTTATTTGACTAACTTATGGGGTGAGTGTTACTTCGCCTTCTGACCTGTAATATCCGAGTGGTTTATAGCCTAGTTTTGGATTTGGATATGGTTTCTTCATGTATGGATCAACTAATCATAAACTTTTAGAGAGTCATATATTAGGAAAACCTGGTTATGTTTTATTTAGTATTTTGTAAGATTTTTATTATGCCATTTTATATTGTTTATATACTATAAGACACTGTTCCCATTGGTAATTATTTTCTTATGTGGTGGAAGAGTTTCCCCTTGATTAACATTTTTGTTTGGGTGTGGGATGACCTTCCTAATCACTCCGACGTGGCCTATAGACTGGTATAATATGAAAATTTGTGTTGAAGATCCCTAAAGAATGGGATGATATACTTGATGTGATAATTTTATGTGTTGTATGATTTTCATTTCCCACTTACCATATAATAATGTGATCTGAGATGCTATAACAATTATGAAATATTCAAATGGATTGAGATGCACCACTCAATAATATTGATATCATAAAGGAATGAATTTTAGGGATGATATACCCATTATATGGTGAGCCCATGACTTGGGAAATTATACCTTTAATTTGGGAAATGATTCCCACTCCTTCTCCTCCGCCGCAACTTCCTTTTCCTCCTCCTCCACCACGACTATCCTCCTCCTCCTCCTCGATGCAAGGTATCAATCACTGGCTAGCTAAGATCTAGGATGAGGCTTATCTTCCATGCTTGTTCATTATATCTTAGTCATTATTATAGATCTATGATGAGGATGAGGCCTAGATACCTTGAGATTTCAATATATATATACTCCACCAAGGTGAAAATTCTTTCAAATTCTTTAAAGTTTATGTTTGGCTATATATCATGGGGTATATGTGATTTTACACAAGACATAAATTATTTTAGTGGTTTAGATTGTGTTGAAGGTTAGCTATGTTATACCCTCCCTAGGATCTTCTTTATGTACGTTCATTTATCCAAGGTATATGTCTTATAATGGTAGTCCTTCTTAGGCAGTAAGTTTTCTATTTTATGACCATATCAAGATCCACTTGTAGTATATATTATTATCCATGCAGAATACCTTATATTATTGATTTAGATTGTGTTAGAGGTTCGAATGTTTATGCTTCTTCTAGTCCTCTTTTATGTATGAGAGTTTATCTATGAGACCCACCTTATGTTAATGGTTTGGATCATGTTGGTGGTTGGCTATGTTATTCCTTCCATACTATTTTTTGGGGGGTAGATGTTATTCTACGAGCCATATAGTCACATCACAATTCATGTTCAAGATTTAATTATTCTTCTTAGGGGATGAGTGTTGCAGTGTATAACTTGTGGAAATTCAACAATGTGATATCATAGGGTGCACTGTGAAATAAACCCTTAGGATAAACCATAATGCACCTTATTCTTGAATTGAAAAGTGACTTTTTAGTCTTTTTAATGAGTTTCCCCTATTCCTTATTATTCACTCGACCCCATCACCCAAACCCCTCTTCCCAATAATTTTCCCCTCTCATAATTCACTCTTTAGGATCCCTAATGGTCATTTCACATTGGACACCCCGCCTCCCTGGAAAACCCACACCCCCCTCCCCCACACCCTTACATCCCCCCAGAAAATCCACCACCCCTTCCCCTTTGAACCTTTTATGTTTTACTGTATTTTTCCTCTTTTCTCATCCAGAACCCCTATACGCTACGCCAACCTCCCCCTCCTCTACTCTTGGGTGGTTCTCCCTCACCTAGTGTATGTTTCAACATTAATCACTTATATTGGAGATCCTAGGATAATTTTTACCTCTCTTATTCCTTATATATATTAGTCTCCTACCCCCCCCCCCCATTCTATACTTAAATGGACATGGGTCAATTACAATTGGAAATGTAATGATACGGATCAGGATGGTATCATAACCAAAAACTGACCTGAATTTCCACTAACCTAAGAGGAGTTTGTAATTCCTAAGGGATGGAAATGATCCCCTGGGAAAAAATACAATTAATATGGAATATTTTACCCCTATATGAGAGTAAATTAAAATTTATCTTTCTCCTGAAAAGAAGAAATGTCCCATTCATAAGATGAACATCTAGGAAAATAGTCGATACCCAAAAAAATAAATAAATAGGATGAAGATATCATAGATAGAAAATAAAATCCCACTATTGACCAATAAAATTGATTAACATGTGAGTTCTCATTTCATGTTTTATTTTTAGTTGGAAATATCCTCTATAGTGTGCCTCTCCTCTACCACGAACACACCTATATCGCCTGATGAATGAAACATTCGCGGTTATTTTTCTCCTCTTACTCAATGTTTTTCTATTGTTCTCATGTTATTATTGTTTAATATTTATGGTTATGTTGTGAAATGTATGGGATAAATGCCCTGCTAAAAATCGTGGTTGTTGCTATACTTTTTTGTTCACAAAATGAATTTCATGTTCATTGGTTCCTATTAAACATTTGAATATAAAAATTGGTAATTTACGTATACTGACTAATGAATGAATTCCCCAGGATGATAAAACCTCTATGAAAACCCCTGAATTCACAAACAAAATTAAATAAGGGATGCTTTGTAAAATCTGAAATTGTGATTGTTTGGTTTGTTTGGTGTTGCGATTGTGAGCAATATTGTGTAATTGTATGGTGTTGTGGTTGTTGGAATGATTGGAATGACATTTTATTCCATGTTGTAGTTCTTCCACCATTGAATATCAATCCAAACTTTACCCATTTCAATTGCACCGCCACTTTTTTACTAGTGAAATTCCACTGAATCTTAGAAAACCACTTCACTAGAGGACTATATGAGACACTTTATGGACATACTAGTCCAATAACCATAACAACACATGTAATGATTCCTTCCACCCACAAGAACTCTATTGAAAATCATACCATCTATTATTTTAGTTCCATAGTACTTGACTAGAGACATTATGATTCTAGTGAAACACTAAAAAACAAGTTTACAAAAATGCATATAGATCACCTGTGGGATACTAAAACATTCTAGTGAAAGTGCTTCTCATATCTAGTTTCGTTGATTAGATGGTTGGGAAGATGGGTGTGATCTACTTTGGTCCTGATTAATGCATGGAGAGGTAAGGTTATTGTTGACCATAGCTAGTTCCCTTGATTATAGTTGGATGATGACCCTAGTTAAACATCATTTGTGTAATTATTTTGTTAAATATTAGTATTATTATATTAAATATGATGAATATGAATAAATAATGGATGAATGCCAATCGGTTGACAAAATAGTACAAAGATGGTGTGAAAGAGTATATCATGTTTGAAAAAAATCATGTTTATGACCCTTCTCAAATCCTTTGTTCAGGTTTACGCTGTTGTTATTCAAGACAAATTAGTCCAGATGAGTTTTAAGAACACGTGATCTATCATAGAATAGATTGAATTTATACATGTTGGAATAAACATGAGAAAAAAAATGCAGGTAGTGGCTAGTATAGCACTACATTTTATGGATCATCTGATATGATAAGAAGTGTGAACAATGAACATGATTGTATAGAGGATGTGGTAACATATGTGAATCATGATGAAAATCCTATTAAATAAATTACATGGACAGTTGAAGATGAACTTCGTGGTTACCCAAAATTGTTTGAGAAGTTAAATAGTTGTGAAAAGACACCATTGAATGTTGGTTACACTAAATATACAGCATTGTCAGTTGTACTGAAGTTGTATAATTTGATAGCAGGCAATAGGTGGAGTGATTCCAGTTTTACGAAACTACATGCTCTCATGAATGACATGCTCCTAGAAGATAATGAGCTTCCAAGCCTAACATACGTTGCCAAAAAAATTCTATGCTCGATGGGGATGATCTCTGAAAGAATACACGCCTTCCCAAATGATTGTATATTGTTTTTCAAGGACCAAGAATCACATAAAGAATTCCCAAAGTGTGGTGTTGCTCGATACAATAAAGATTAATCTAGTCCTAAGAATGTTGTATGTTACATTCCAATAATTCCAAGGTTTAGGAACCTATATCGAAGTGAGGAGACTGCAAGATAATTGATATGGCATGCAGATACAAGAATTAAATATGGGAAACTATGTTACCCGACAGACTCTCCTCAATGGAAGAGAATTGATCATGAGTATCTTGAATTTGGAAACGAGCCGAGAAACCTTCATCTTTTGTTATCCACAGATGGAGTGAATCCTTTTGGTTTTGAATGTAGTAGTCACAGTACATGGATGGTTATGCTGGTAAATTATAACTTACCACTATGTTTATGCATGAAACAAAAATACATCGTGTTATCTATGCCTACATAATGACCAAAACAAATAGGTAATGATATTGATGTTTATTTGGGTCCATTGATTGAGGATTTTAAATTATTGTGGGATTCAGGTGTTACGTTGTATGATGCTTACAAAAATAAAGATTTCACTTTGAGATCCCTATTGTATGAAATGATAAATGACTTTCCTGCTTATTCAAATTTGTTAAGATATAGCATTAAATTAACTCAAGGTTGCCCCATTTTCGAACATGGTACATAGCCAATTAGGTTGAAACATTCAACAAAAACTGTGTTTCTAGGACATATCAGATTTCAACCCCGACGGTATAAGTATCGATCATGGACGACATCATTCGATGGATGTTTAGAAGAACGTACAACACCATATCAACTAATAGGTGATAAATTATATGAGAATGTAAAATATGTGAACACTACTTTTGGTAAACCATTTTCAAAAAACCTTATGAAAACCGGTTGGAAAATGATACCATTTTTTTGAATTGACATACTAGAATTGTCTGTATATCATAAATTTTATTGATGTTATACATGTTGAAAAAAATGTATGTGATAGTGTCATCAGAACGTTGATAAATGCACCAGAAAAAACAAAGGATGGAATTAAGGCTAGATTGGACACGGTTGATATGGGAATACGAGAAGAGTTAGAAACAGTGAAGGGTGAAAAATGAAAATTTCTTCCTCCTACTGCTTACACTCTTTCCTAGAAGAAGAGATATCATTTTTTCAACTTCTTGAATGACATAAAGGTTCCAAAGGGGTATTCATCAAATATCAAGAAAATTGTTCTAATGAGTGATTTAAAGTTAAAGGATCTCAAATCACATGACTACCATGTTTTGATTCAAGATCTAACTCCTATATATTTACATTGCATTTTTTCCTATGATGTCTACCATACATTAACGAAGTTCTATTTGTTCTTCAAATCTATATGCAGTAAAATTATATTGCCGAAGAAATTTTCAACCATGGAAAGAGAAACTGCCATCATATTATGTGAATTGGAAATGTTCTTCCCACTGACATTGTTTGATATGATCATTTATTTGATGATTCATTTGGTGAGAGATGTTCGACTATGTGGTTCTGTACATTATAGATGGGCGTACCCCATTGAAATGTATGTGAAGAATTTGAAAGTTTATGTCAAAAATAAAAGTCTTCCAGAGGGTGGTATTGTAGAGAAATATATTTTTGAGGAAGATGTTGAATTTTGTACCGAATACCTATCTGGTGTGGAAATCATTGGCCTACATAAATCTCGTCACACTAGGAGGCTTTATGGTGAATGAATTTCTAGAAGTTAGGTTGTCACAATCAATATTAAAAATCTAGAGAAGGCCCACATTTATGTTTTTCATAACAGTTTCAACATTAAACCACATGTTCAAACCCTCAAAGAAATTATTAGGCATTTGAATCCATATAGGGATGAAAAATGGATATCAGATACACATAATCGGAAGATTATAAGATGGTTTAGAGACCGTATTTTTAAGAAGTTAGATGAAAATATGGACTCAATTTCAGAATTACTTCAATGGCTAGCCAGAGGAGAAAGTGTGTATGTATTATCATACAATGATTCTGTAGTTAGTGGTTATACATTCTATACTAGTGAACATGATGAAAGAAGTACCATGAATAATAGTGGGGTTACACTTGTGGCTGAAGGGATGCATGTTTCTGGTGCTATGGACAGAAGTCCAATTTATACGAATATGTCCTACTTTGGACTCATCAAATAATATGGGAGTTGGATTATACGAAATTCCAAGTGCATATTTTTCAAGGCAAGTGGGTTGATAACAGGAGTGCTATTAAAATATTTTAATTAGGATTCATCAAAGTTGGTTTCAGTAAGGAAGGGGAGAAAGATGAACCATTTCTAATGGAATCACAGGAAGAACAAGTATTTTATGTTCCACATCCCGCAAACTGAAACTGGTCAATTGTTCTGTTATCAACCAGAACAACTGAAGGGTCAGATGAAATTGCAATGGAGGATGGCCCTTTCATTGGGACATCACAATCATTTCACAGTGGTACCAATGTAGATAGAGTTTTATATGTCAGAGTATAACACAATAAAGGGATTCACATAGTCGATAGAGTGGTAAAATCTCTTTATCCTTTAAAAAATAGTTCAATAATCCGGTTATTTTATTATTGTAATATAAATTGTGTTATGTTATATTATTATCTATTCACTACTTCTTTTATGTAATCTAAATTAAATGTTAAACCACATCTATAGATAATGACTTTTGGACCTTCTGATGCACCTAATCTAGAGGCACAACTGGTCTATCAACTTGCTATTGTTGGTACCAGTGCAAAGCAATAAAAGGTTTCTCAACTTATTGTTGTTGGTCCCAGTGCTGAGGTACAACAAGTTTCTCAACCTATTGTTTCTGGTCCCAGTGTCAATGCTAGTGCTCCTTAGAAACATAATGATGATGCTTCTAAATAAATGGTAGGAAATGAAACCCTGACGAGGAAAAAAACAAGAGCATCGTTGTTTGACAGTGTTAGCCAAAATAATTAAGGCAAAAGAAAAAGGCATCAAATTTGAGGTGGGATGGAATAAGCGAGGCCAAATTGTAAACCCCAACAAAGCAATATTTAGTAGCTACAATGGAATCTTTACTTAGCAATGTGTGCTGATTGATGTACAGTCGTGGCACCATGTTTTCACCAGGCTTAAGACACTGGTGTGGGAAGAGATTACGGTAACATTATGATATCATTTATTTAATTTATTAAAATAAAATAAAATACTAAAACATTGACTTACTCATCATCATCCATTACAGAGTGAATTTATAGTAGATGCCTCACACAAGGAATATGTATTAAGAGTTTCAAGAAGGATTCATATAGGCTTCTCCATAATTTTAATGAAATATCATCTTAAATACGCTTAAGGGAAGATCAAGTTGCATCCATCTCTCTTTATGCACACTTGATATCCCAATGAGTGTGGGATGCGTTTATCAACAATTGTGGGGAGCAGAATTTTCAGGTACACTGTGTATGGTAATACATTGTTTAACGTTGCTTTTATTCATCACATTGATTGATATTTTTTTATTTATGAAACAGAAACTGAGTGCTGAAAATAAAGAACGGGCAACAAAACCATCGTACCCCTACCGTAAAGTAATGATGGGGTACGCTTCACTTGAGAAAAAATTGGTACGTATTTTAAATCTACCATAATACTTATATGTGATATAAAACAACACCATAACCATGTTTATCTATTTATATGAAGGTTGATGAATCAAAATCAAAAGCCACGTCCATCCCACACCATGTACTATGGAAGGAGACTCTTGTAAATAAAGAGGGGATATTGATAGATGAAAACACACAAAAATTGTGGGAAACAAGTGTAAGTATGACATAATATAAATTTTATTTTCTTTAAATTGATATTAAATAACAATGACTACTTATTTTCCTATATTTTATATCTTACATAGTCATAGGAATCAACAACACCCGCACGAGATGCAGACATACCTTCAACGGCCTTGAAGCAGCCAGAACAGTATGGTCGTGTCAGAGGTGAGGTTTTTGGGGTGACACCCTGAACATATTTTCAAAAATACAAAGAAGCGAAGGATCAAACCGGGGAAATGAAAAAGATGTGGGAATCAATAGCCATGTTTTAAGGAAAATTACAATACCAAAGAGAGATGATAAAAAGTTTGATGGGGGAGCCAAAGAGAAGAAAAAACTCAAAAACAACCCATGCTTGAAGATCCCCCCTAGATTTGAGATGAGGAATTCCCCTCAAAAACCTGAATTAGCTAAGGTAATCAATGTTATAAAAATTGTTTCTATGAAATTTGAATCAGATAGACACAGATACCTTTCTGGTACTAATATTCTATAGGGTGAAAATGACTGTGATTTATATATATCAACTCTCACCTATCTCCTTGTTGCGAGGGATACGGAGTTAAATATACAGAATGAAATGATACCCAATAGAAAACAACCAACATATCATTTAAAAGTTTCCATTAATATATCTAATAAGATGAGTGCCATGCTACCTGTTCCAAATGATGATGAATACATTCATACAATCGAACAAGCTATTGGAACATTCATCGCATGGCCATCAATTCTTGTAAAAAACATGTCAACAAGGATTTATCCATTTCCAATTTATTTTTCAAGATAATCCTATAAAATTTAATGAAAAAAGGTCTTAACAGATGAATGTTATTATAGAATGAAAAATTGAAGTGCCTGAAAAGAAATATTAGCTCCAAACTATCTTAGTGATCAACCAACTAATTGAAAAGATCTACTAAGAGCACCTTCAACCTACCTATTCTATATCCACATTAATATCATTATAGGTTCATGTGGATATAATGTTGATAGACAGCAATGATCACACATTTTATTTTGAAAAAAATATTTATGGAGAGGAAAATTCATATTTCATTAGTGATGAAAATGTAAATGAAATCCTCAAGTATGAATGGCTAGGCCCCTCAATTGTAAATATATACATGAGGTATGTTTTCATGATTTTATTTTAAAAAAGCTGATATACAATGATAATTATGACTATATACATTTCATATATTTTTCAGGAATATATATGAAAAAAAATTGAAGGGATTTCCCCATGAAAAAAATTAGACTTGTTAGTTTTCATATGACCTATTCAAAAGAAGAAATAAATTCTGATAAAGAGGTTGAAATAATTTCATCCCTGCTCAAATCGTTTGAAAAAAAATTACAAATGACAGATTCTTTTTAATACTAACTATGTAGGGGTAAAACTCTACAGTTTATTAATATTAACTATATTTTTATTTCTTTCATTACTTATTTCTTTTTGTGTTTTTTGGTCGCGTTGGATGTTGATTACAGTAAATTTGGAAACTTGAATGATTTATTTTCTGGATTCAATGCACGGATATGCAACAAACCAACCATGCATGATGGTGTTTTTCAATCGGTAATACACTAGATCCAACATTTTAGAATTAAAAAACTGATTATATAATTAATATTATCTTTTAATGAGGATTCTATTATGATAGGGTGGTGTATCAATATCGTCTACTTCAGGGAATGAATCCAGGGCCTAAGGACCAGAACACCTACATGATCTACAAATGGAAAAATATCTTGGTATATATAATAAGACTGCACTATCCAAACACATATCAAAACAAATTACTTATTTTTATCGATGTTTCTGTAGTGTCCAAAACAAACAAATGGAAAGGAATATGGTTATTATGTTTGTAAATTTATGAAATAGATCATATTTCAGCAACAAACTCGCATCCCTAAAGAGGTATTTTAGAAAAAAATAACAAGTTAATTTAAAATATTTTTTAATCCTTTTTGTATTTATATTTCTTCAGTACTACCATGACTGTGGAAAAAAGTCATATTCAAAAGATTATATAGATGTGTTTAGAAATGAATGGGAAGAATACCTGATGAAATATTGTACAAAAATAGGATGAAGGTGAATTCCTACTACTTATGTTTTCTTTATATGATCATTGATAACTCTCTTGTCTACAGTTATTGAGAATATATGATCACCATTTATTATTTTTTACATCCATAGGTTATGAATAATGGAAATAGAAATTATTTTACTTTCTAGTAAAACATAACTTAACGAGAGACTCTTATGAACTAGTTATTTATGTTTTCGTGTTTCCAAAAGCACTAGACCGAAACTATTATGGCATGGATCATTTATATTCTGTATTTTGGTCATTTACATAATTATTTCTTCTGAGGCAGTTTTTTGGAAGAATATTGGTTGAGCACCACTCACAGGTTTAATAACCAAACTACGGATTCCTCACTACTATTGGTTAACTACTACATGGAATAGCATCTGATCTGAACTTCCGATCTGGAATCCCTGTGATGCTCTCACCCAATTAGATTCTATGAAAAGCAGTAGTTAACCAACAGTAGTAAGGTGCACAAAGAATCATTAGTTTTATTATTATCTTATATTTGGATAAAATAAATGATTTAGAAATATGTAAAGGTAGTGTTATGAAATAATATGTCTATTTTAATGAAAAATTATATAATAAAATGTTGATTTGATTTTCATTATTCCTTATAGGTCTCGTTTATTTTAGGAGATTTCTATCCATATGACATGCCTTTTCTGTAAGAGCAACGACGCTGTGTCTGCTCAATCATAGAGGTAATCTTGATATTTGCATAGTAAATTCATTGTCCATAGATCTTTCATCTCAAAAACTGCTCAAATAAACCCGCATCATATATAAATATGCATGCCCATCAAAATATGGGTGCCTATGCACCTCATATAGAACCTTCATCACATCATTTATTAGATGAATACACTCCTCACATAAAAATTCCATAAGAAGAACAAAGGGGTTTGTTATAAGGAATTGAATGCCTAACTAATTCCCTTGGGCTTATATTTTTCTATTAATATTCTAATATACTCTTGATTTTCCATGAAATTTTCTATAGATAGAAGAGTAATGGGAAATATATATTACTAATGAATCAATATTTCATTACTCTATGAGAACTCTTAGATTTTTTCTCTACTTCACATAATACTCTTCCTGTGACCGTGTCACATAATCTCTTTTGTATGAATGCTTCATGTTAATTGATCGTGTGATCTCATCACATGACCAAATCACTTAAACAAATCACATAATAAAAGTAATTCACTTGAACCATGATTCGTGTATTCTTGTCTTATTTACAAGATTGCGTAATGTTTTAAGGGTCATGTAATAATATAAATATCCCAGGTTCATTTGATCACATGATCCTATTATGATCATGTGATCACATGACTTTGAACAATTCATGCACTTAATATGATATTTCTAATTAGACATGTTCCTCTTTCTTACTCCAGTCCATTTTTTAAACCAAAATTATCAATTTTCATAATTAATCTAAATTTTCTCTTTCTTATGATACAAATGAATTCATGAATGGAAGCTGAGGAGGCTATAATTCATTGTACTAGTGTGTAAGTCGACCATTGCATAGTCATTTAGTCCACTCATGAGAATCTTAAAAGCTTGATGGGAACCAATATCTTGGATTTCCAATTTTAAAATTAGTTTCCCTTATATGGGTTTGTTATTTGAAATTATACTATGATCTCTCCACCTCATGAAGGGATCATGCCTCCCTCCTACATCTTTAAGACTAATAATATGTTTTGAGAGAACATCTCATATGTGGGTAATTTTATCTCCAAATAATACATCTATAATAGTTAATTTTGAAGCCTATGAGGATTGATTTTAAATGGTTATAACATGATTTTTAGCTTAAACACCATATTTACAGATCAAAAATGTATAATTCTATATCAAATTAAAAGTTTGGGTGGTTATTTGGCTGGGTTATTCGATCAGGTGGAAGCATTGGGATGAACCGGGGTTGTCCCTTCTTGGTTCAGTGTTCTGCCACAGAGTCTGTGGTTGAGCTAAAAATTAAAGGATTTTATGAATCTATTTAGGCTTACCAAACCCTTACTTAATGAAAAAAAATCTGATGGAATACTTTTTTGGTTTATAGAGTCAATATATGAACACATTTCATTTTATGTATGGTGAGTTTGAAATCAGTATATGGGACATTAAGATGATCTATGGTGCGATGATTTTAGAAGACAAGTATGATGAGTAAATTCATTCCCCATATACTTAGTATGACATGGAATAGAATTCTCCCATTATGAAGGATCTCATCAATATGGACAGATTATCCCTTGGGAAGGACCCATATCTAGGGGTTGATATCCCCTTCAAGAAGTTGGCTGACTTGTTCATCAAGAAGACTCGACATGAGTGTATGAATAAGAATCCAAAGGCATGTCTATCATAAAAATCCTATGGGGAATAGGTTTATTACTTTAAAATAGTTTAAGAGTGTCAATTAAATGACTAAGTATGGTCATTCACCTCCCAAGAACATCACCTTCTTCGTCTAGTAAGATTCTTAGAGATGTACCTAAGCGGGTACTTATTCACAATGTAGAGAAAATGTGGAGTTATGGTCTCCCCATTAATTATGGTAGAGGTTATTATAGGTGGTATGATTATCAGCTTGTTTTTTCCCATGTTGTCTAAGTTATATTTCCAACTTCACCGCATCTATAGGGGTATGCCCCATTCAGAATATTCATCCCCTTCCAACTGTGGTGGGGTTGGATGGGGACCCACATTGGTGGATATGAGTTAATTAATACTCACAACATTCCAAGTTACCAGTTCAATAATTTTTTACAAAGTATATGTGGGATCTGGATAATCATACAAAAGAACAAGGAGATCAAGGGAAAAGTGAACCGGTATGATTACTTTTTTTATATCATACAGAGCACCAACCTAGGTATAAGTCCCTGACCTTAAACCTTACTTAATATTGAATTAAATGAATAATTCACATTGAGGATCTTTTTAGGTTTAGAGTTTTAGGGAATTAGGACATAACTATAACATCTCAAAAGATTACAAAGTAGAAACTTTTACTAAGTTTCCATAAAATAAAAACTCTTAAAAAGAAACATGTCCAGTTCCATGTTTTAGGTTGCATGAATTTCCCTTGATCTCATCCTTGACCCTATTCCACGTTAAGTCCTGTGAAAAACTTTTCAAAAACTGGGGATGAGTATAAAAAGCTCAGTAAGGGATACACAAAGAATTAAAACTATTAGTTTTTCAAACAACAAGTAAACCATGTATACTTTATCAAAGTAATACTTTTCACCTTTTCGAAGTAGTAAAACTCTTCACTGAATAAAAGTTCATTACTTACCCTTCTGTAACCAAAATATTACCATAAAACCCATATAAAGGTCACATAACATATAAAGGTAACTTGGGACATAAACATACTTAAATGGAATAACCATAAGGTCGACTTCCACACATATCACTTAATGGAATATCCATTCGGCCAACTTCTATACATACTTAATGGAATAGCCATACGGCCGACTTCCATACCCAATGCATTGGACGTTATAACGTAACCACCCGTCCTGGTATTCACGGCACCACCCGTCATATGGTTTATCACGTAACCACCCATAAAATGTCCAAGTACCATTATAAAATCATAAGACATAAAACAAATATAATGGAAAGAAAACATTTCCACACTTTGATCACAATATTTCACTTAAATATATTGACATACCAAATCCATTATAAAAACCATTTTCAATACCAAAATAAAATAAAATAAAAACATGGTATTTATTTTTCATTAAAAGGTAATGGCTTGTAGAGGAAGCCGAATCTCAAATAATGGTCACGGCGGCGGAGAAGTCGTTGTCGCCGCATACGTATGACAAAAACATTCCCTTTTGTCGTTTAGTAAAACACTTCGTATAAAAAGATTCCTTTTGAATAAACGTAAAAGTCAAAGGGGTTTATACACCGTATAAAAGAAATTTGTGTATAAAATGAAAAATTCCTCAATGAAAGGTGATTGAGACGAAGTCCCTTACAAAGACGATATCCTTAGTTTAAGGATAAATCAATTACATAATTATGTGTGACAAATGAATACACCAAATATAAGTGGATATTAAGTGTAAAAAAATCAGAGGTTATTCACACATATTCATAGAACGACATATTCAAGGAGTATAAGTTTATCCCAAAGAATCAAATTTGGGTTAAGAAGTTCCCTTGCAAAAATTTGACAGCCAAATGGCGTCACTACAAAATTCAGAAAATGAGTTGATGAGAGATAAAAAGGGTATCTAATCACATGGAAATAAAATTTAAATCAATAAGGATATAGAAGAACATATCCCAACATAATAGTATGTGAATTAAAATACATAACAAAATAAGTCTTTTAAAAAGAGGAGGGTGAAAGGTTCCCTTACCGACATGGGTATCTTTCGAAACATACACCCCGTGAAAGAAGGACAATACAACATTGATGTAAATACTCATAAATGAAAGTATATTACACAATGAGTAAAATAATGGGCAGTACATACACCACTCAAAGTAAATTGTGGAAAATGTAGCATAAATCTCACGTGAATAAAAGTGAGATGAAAAATCCCTTACGAAAAATCGGCAGCCTAACGGCGCCACTTAAAACTTACAAAAAATGGATTGATGATATCAAATAGGGTCTCTCATCATATTAACATAAAGTTTACAGAAAGAGGAATATAAAATAACATCCCCCAAAATAACAAAGATAAGCTTAAAAGAAGTGACATAAAGGAGAGTACTTAAAAGAAAAGAGAGAGGTTAAATCTCTTACGAAAATTTGGAAGCCTAACGGTGCCACTCAAAACATCCAAAATGGATTGATGAGAGAGAATAGTGTCTCTCATCATATGAACAAAAAAATTACAGTAAGATTAATATAAAAGAACATCCCCAAAACAAGAAATATGAGCTTTAAAAGGAATGACATAAAAGAGTGTACTTAAAAAGAAAGAGAGGAGTAGGATCCCTTACGAAAATTCGGCAGCCTAACGGCGCCACTCAAACTTCGAAAATGGATTGATGAGAGAGAATATGGTCTCTCATAATATGAACATAAAAATTACAGTAAGAGTAATATAAAATAACATCCCAATAACAAGAAAGATGATCTTTAAAAGGAATGACATAAAAGAGCGTACTTAAAAAGAAAGAGAGGAGTAGGATCCCTTACCTCGGGTCCGACTTGACTCGATCGTTCTTTAATCTCCTGAATATTAAACTAGAGTTAATTTCTACTTTCTTGAGAACCTTTTTCAAGTTAATTATTCCTTTTATATCAATTATTGACATGTTATAAACATTATGTAATCATTTAAGTTAATAATGTTTGTTTTGTCGATATTTGGTTCTTAAGTCAAAAGTGGACTTCTTGCAATTACATGTTGTTCGTGTGGTCAAGGGTTCTTTATATCCAGAATGAAATTCCTGATTTTTATATCATATATATCATATATATCCAGAATATACATGTATTTATAATATTACATAATCATTTAGAGGTAATAAATGAAATGCACCGTTCATGGAGACGGTAAGCCGTACGTACGCATGAACACTACTTTCATTTCTTTGTCATATTAATGGAATTAAAACTAAATGAGAGGTATGTATACTTTTATTTCAGAATTATATTCATCATTTATATGTATCATTCATCATATATATCCATTATATACATGTACTTATAATAGTACATTACATTTGGGGATAATAAATGAAATGCACCGTTCATGGAGACGGTAAGCCGTACGTACGCATGAACGCTACTTTCATTTCCATATCATAATTTAATGGAAAGAAATAATAATTATATAGAGGTATATTATAATTCCAGTATAACATCATATATAATAACTTTAAATCTATCCTTTATACGTCCCACATATGGCATTAACGAATCAAATCACTTTGAGGGGGCGGTAGTCCGCACTTCCTAAAATGAAATTATCGTGTTTACCCACAATGGAAACCATAAAGGTATATCACAAATGAAAAATACATAAGCATAAGGAAAACATAAACATAATATATATAATATATAAATAGATTTACATCTTAATGTCCACCTTTGAATGTGTTATATGAGTGTTGAACAATCATCCTTTTGTGAGGCAGAAATTCGCCATCCACAGAAACAGTATGTTCTTTAACCATTAGATGAAGGTGTGTGTAAGTGTAGCTAGAATACTTATTATAAAAACATCCTAGTATATTGAAGATACTGGAGTGGTTACAAAATAAATTAATAAAAAGAGTTATGGGGTTGGAGAAGCAAAATAAAACAAAAGACCACAAGTGAAGATGTTACCTTAAAATAGGGTAACTCCCTTTGGTTTGAACCAAAAGGGTTTCTTGAAGAGCTTCCTGCCTAAATTAAGGCTTCAAGGACTAGGAGAGGGATGTGGAGAGACAAAATGATCATATCTTGGCCGAACCAAAGGTTTTAGAGGTGTGTGTAAGGTGGTAGAGGTGGGGGCCTTTTATAAGAGGAGAGGAGGGTCACTCTTGGAAAAGTGTAAAATGTTACTTTATTTTCAAATGGTTTTTGGATTTTAATGGTCCCACATTGATTTTTTTCACGGATAAGGTGATAAGGGTTTTAAATACACCCATCCAATAGGTTTTTGACATGTTTAGGTCCTAGAATTTTCATTATCTTTCCATTTTATTTAAATCGTTAAATAATGAGGTCATCGCTGCATCATCATGATGTCATAAATAATTTAATTTATTTAATGTCTAAAAATTATAAAAAAAATACTATGATGTAGGAAATATTTTTAGCTTTCCAATTACTATTTATAGTGAAACTTCTGACTTTTATAACCACATGTAAAAATTGTTTTAGTAAAACAAATCATGTTTGTGACATTTTTATTTTAACTTTAAATAAAAGGCATAAATGTCATTATCAAACCCAAGTGGCTCCATGGGGTACCAAAAATCATCCCATGGGTTGTCTTGGTCGGCCATAACTCATAAAATAGTGTTAGTACATGTGTCAATATATTTTTCATTTTATTATAATATCATTTTTACCTTAAATCACACTAATTACCTTTAATCGCGATTAATAAAACTTAAAAGTTACTTTTCATCAAAAATTATTCTCATCCCATTGAACCACATTTTACTTAACAATTAAAATCATTTAAATTGGATTTTTGAAATTCAAATCACAGAAGTGGTAAAGTCCCATTTAAATGAAAAATCAAATATTGTAACCACCACTTTGTGGTTTCACTATTCATCAAAAATTGATGTCTTTCAGAAAAATACCAAAAATTCACCCTAAGCTATATTTGATATTCCGAATTCAAAAATGATGTCTATTTTACCAAATTCATAAAATATAAGTTTAATTAATTAATTTTATAATTAAATCCCGCTGTTAAAACAAATAGCGTGTTTTTATAAAACAATATCTTTCAAAAGATTGACACTCGTTTATGTCCAATCTTAAAGTGATGTTAATTAAAATGACCACCATTGGATTAAATGGTGAAAATATATTCTATTTACACTTTAAAACCAATTAAAAAGATAATCTAATCATATAAATAAATTAGATTAAAAAGAGGTTTTGAATTAAAATACAACATTTTTCACTATTTATTAAAAATTGAACATTTTCGGAAAAATACCAAAAATTTACACAAAGTAAATTTTGATGTCCCGATTATAAAGAAGAATTTTATTTTGTCAAATATAACACATAAAATTGTCAAAAAGTGGATTTAAAAGAGGTTCGCCATCAAAAGGTGGTTGATCGACCTTTTAAAGAATATTAGACTGTCTACGCTTAAAATTGGATTCATTCGCAATTTTAATCCTCTATCATTTATTGTAAAGAGTAAAAATATTTGACAAACATATATAATCATTTTGTAGTTAGTTCTGTTCATTCCCGCCATTACAACGGTTAGGCATTAACTACCATTTAAAATAATATTATTTTATTATTGGAGTGCAACGTAAGATTCCCAAGAAACTCGTTGTTGCGTATTGGGTACGCCATCGAGCATAGCATCCCCTTTAAAGTAATATTAATATTTTATTCACAAATATGGATAAATACAAAAAAAGTCATATTCTTTATTTACCTGGGGTGTTACATCCTTCCCCCCTTTTAGGAATTGCGTCCTCGCAATTTTAAAATTGAGCTTGGAAACATCCTTGAAAGTCCCACATCGGAACAAGAGTCGGTAAAACAATCACTTTAAAATAAAGAAAGATAAGTACATAGGTCACCCGAGTTAACCCATACTAGGATTCCAAGTATGAAAATATGGACATGGAGGAAAAAAACAAAGGGTCATGTTCTGATGGAGAGTGATAGTAAACATGTCTATGAGAAAGTTAACCACAAGAAAATCACAAACTTGTGATGGGTTAAACGGTATTCGATTCCCCAGTATGAAAAGTTAACAGACAACATTTTTGTTTTAAGTTACTCTTCATTGAGGAATTTATTTTTGAGCCTAACTAAATAATAATGAAACATACTTACTTGTCACGTAGACTTCCAACTTTTACTAGATTCCTTAATCAAACTCATATTTTCTCCAAAAGACGAGTATTTAGGAAGACTTGTTTTCATTAAGAGTACTATAATCAATTTCTAGAGAATCACCTAATCCACAAAAGAGAACTATATACTTCCCATGTCTTTATACTCTAACCAAAACCAAAAACAAAAAGGTTAGTACAAGATCAGATAATCCAGAAAAGGATAAACCTTTATAAAAAGAAAATCTATTCTTAATCTCCAAAATTTTCCCAACAAAACCCAAATTTCAACGAGGACCATTCGATAAAAAATTTGTCCATAAAATTCTTCAAAGTAAACCAAACTAAGATTGAATCCCAAATATTAGAAGGATTTAGTCACATAGTCTTCCAAGTTAAGTTGTAACATTTATCTCCAAAAAACATCAGTTGCTCCTAAAGTCTCGCATTGAAAATTAATTAACCTAATCACATATCCTCCATGATAAGTTAATCATTTTCATCAAAACCCAAAATCAACTTACTCTTAATTCATAAATTCACCTAACTAAAAAGAATAATTCCTACTAACCAGGGACTTCACGTAGTCCAGTGGTAGATGATAAATACCAGTCGCACTTTGGTTGTGGGTTCGATTCCCGCAGCTTTGTCTAACGTGACGGGTTGTCACACGGTCTACGTGTTGTCCTTTTTATAAAACTCCAAAAATAACCCTAACATGTTTTAACCTTAATGGTTTCCTTATACATCTCATTTTCATCCAAATTCATTACGGTCTCAACAACTTAATTCCTGAAGTCTTATTTCACCACCATAAGATAAAATAAAACGATTCCCAAAATGAATAACATCATACCTTGATCATGGCGTCCACTCGGTTTCATCATCATCTTGCTCACGTAGGTAGAAGTCTCATGCATTAAAACAATGATTTAGAGATCCTTCAAAATCATTTGCTTCCTCCATCCAAATACACCTTGTACAACATGGGTCATATGGGTGTTCACAGAAAAATAGTTTTGGAAAATAATCATGTATGACATATAATTCCAAAACATCTGATAAAACATGATTTCTATAAAATATTCGGACAAAATTTGAGTTGAAACTTTCTATTATTGGTCTTCTTAAAATACCATAAGTATGTGCTGAGAGACTATATTTTAAAATCAAATATAAATAGGTTGCGCAAGGGTCTCCTTCCTCTGCACCATATTTAAAATCATAATATGCTTCAAATTCTTGTGATAAGGTAAAATATTTGAAAATACCTTGATAATATTTACCTTTCTTGAAAATATGAGAATATTGTGAAAATAGTATTTGTCTAAAAACAACCCATGATCCATGATGATAACGAGGTATAGTGGAGGTGTTTGATATCTCAAACAACTGCTTGCAAGTGAGTTGTATGCTAGAAAAAGTTTCACAATCATCCGAACATGACTTTGAAATAATTATTGCAAGCATGTCATCAGGAAGAGATTGGAATGTCGTTTGAGATCCTTCTCCTTCCATTCGTAACCGACTTTACTTGACCTGAAAAAAGTTATAAAACAAGGATTTAACTGAAATAATAGATATAGGGACTAATCATGTGTCTAACAAAAACTCATAATCCCTAAAGTTGTCTAAACCGACCTTTGATACCAACTATAAGGCCCCGACCTTAAACCTTACTTAATATTGAATTAAATGAATAATTCACATTGAGGATCTTTTCAGGTTTAGAGTTTAAGAGAATTAGGACATAACTATTACATCTCAAAAGATTGCAAAGTATAAACTTTTACTAAGTTTCCATAAAATAAAAACTCTTAAAAAGAAACATGTACAGTTCCATGTTTTAGGTTGCATGACTTTCCCTTGATCTCATCCTTGACCCTATTCCATGTTAAGTCCTGTGAAAAACATTTCAAAAACTTGGGATGAGCATAAAAATCTCAGTAAGGGATACACAATGAATGAAAACTGTTAGTTTTTCAAACAACAAGTAAACCATGTATACTTTATCAAAGTAATACTTTTCACCTTTTCAAAGTAGTAAAACTCTTCAATGAATAAAATTTCATTACTTAGCCTTCTATAACCAAAAGATTACCATAAAACCCATATAAATATCACATAACATATAAAGGTAACTTGGGACATAAACATACTTAAGTGTAATAACCATAAGGTTGACTTCCACACATATCACTTAATGGAATAGCCATTCGGCCGACATCCATACATACTTAATGGAATAGCCATACGGCCGACTTCCATACCCAATGCATTGGAGGTTATAACGTAACCTCCTGTCCTGGTATTCACGGCACCACCCGTCATATTTTTTATCACATAACCACCTGTAAAATGTCCAAGTACCATTATAAAATCATAAGACATAAAACAAATATAATGGAAAGAAAAAATTTCCACACTTTGATCACAACATATCAATTAAATATATTGACATAACAAATCCATTATAAAAACCATTTTCAATACCAAAATAAAAGAAAATAAAAACATGGTATTTATTTTTCATTAAAAGGCAATGGCTTGTAGAGGAAGCTGAATCTCAAATAATGGTCACGGCGGCGGAGAAGTCATTGTCACCGCATACGTACAACAAAAACATTCCCTTTTGTCGTTTAGTAAAACACTTCGTATAAAAATATTCCTTTTGAATAAATGTGAAAGTCAAAGGGGTTTATACACCGTATAAAATAAATTTGTGTATAAAACGAAAAATGCCTCAATGAAAGGTGATTGAGACGAAGTCCCTTACAAAGACGATATCATTGGTTTAAGGATAAATCAATTACATAATTATGTGTGACAAACGAATACACCAAATATAAGTGGATATTAAGTGTAAAAAAATCATAGTTTATTCACACATATTCATAGAACGGCATATTCAAGGAGTATAAGTTTATCCCAAAGAATCAAATTTGGGTTAAGAAGTTACCTTGCAAAAATTTGACAGCCTAATGGCGTCACTACAAAATTCAGAAAATTAGTTGATGAGACATAAAAAGGGTATCTCATCACATGGAAATAAAATTTAAATCAATAAGGATATAGAAGAACATATCCCAACATAATAGTATGTGAATTAAAAGACATAACAAAAGAAGTCTTTTAAAAAGAGGAGGGTGAAAGGTTCCCTTACCGACATGGGTATCTTTCGAAACATACACCCTGTGAAAGGACAATACAACATTGATATAAATACTCATAAATGAAAGTATATTACACAATCAGTAAAATAATGTGAAGTACATACACCACTCAAAGTAAATTGTGGCAAATGTAGCATAAATCTCACGGGAAGAAAAGTGATATGAAAAATCCATTACGAAAACTCGGCAGCCTAACGGCGCCGCTTAAAACTTACAAAAAATGGATTGATGAGATCAAATAGGTTCTCTCATAATATTAACATAAATTTTACAGAAAGATGAATATAAAATAACATCCCCCAACATAACAAAGAGAATCTTAAAAGAAGTGACATAAAGGAGAGTACTTAAAAGAAAAGAGAGAGGTTAAATCTCTTACGAAAATTCGGCAGCCTAACGGCGCCACTCAAAACATCCAAAATGGATTGATGAGAGAGAATAGGGTCTCTCATCATATGAACATAAAAATTACAGTAAGAGTAATATAAAATAACATCCCCAAAACAAAAAATATGAGCTTTAAAAGGAATGACATAAAAGAGTGTACTTAAAAAGAAAGATAGGAGTAGGATCCCTTATGAAAATTCGGCAGCCTAACGGCGCCACTCAAACTTCCAAAATGGATTGATGGGAGAGAATAGGGTCTCTCATCATATGAACATAAAAATTACAGTAAGAGTAATATAAAATAATATCCCAATAACAATAAAGATGATCTTTAAAAGGAATGACATAAAAGAGTGTACTTAAAAAGAAAGAGAGGAGTAGGATCCCTTACCTCGGGTCCGACTTGACTCGATCGTTCTTTAATCTCCTGAATAATGAACATGAGTTAATTTATACTTGATTGAGAACCTTTTACAAGTTAATTATTCCTTTTATATCAATTATTGAAATGTTATAAACATTATGTAATCATTTAAGTTAATAATGTTTGTTTTGTCGATATTTGGTTCTTAAGTCAAAAGTGGACTTCTTGCAATTACATGTTGTCCGTGTGGTCAAGGGTTCTTTATATCCAGAATGAAATTCCTGATTTGTATATCATATATATAATATATATCCATCATATACATGTATTTATAATATTACATAATCATTTAGAGGTAAGAAATGAAATGAACCGTTCATGGAGACGGTAAGCCGTACGTACTCATGAACCCTACTTTCATTTCTTTGTCATATTAATGGAATTAAAACTAAATGAGAGGTAAGTATAATTTAATTCCAGAATTATATTCATAATTTAGATGTATCATTTATCATATATATCCATTATATACATGTACTTATAATAGTACATTACATTTGAGGATAAGAAATGAAATTCACCGTTCATGGAGACGGTAAGCCGTACGTACGCATGAACGCTACTTTCATTTCTATCTCATAATTTAATGGAAAGAAATAATAATGATATAGAGGTATTTTTTAATTCCAGTATAAAATCATATATAATAACTTTAAATCCATCCTTTATACGTCCCACATATGGAATTAACGAATCAAATCACTTTGAGGGGGCGGTAGTCCGCACTTCCAAAAATGAAATTATCGTGTTTACCCACAATGGAAACCATAAAGGTATAACACAAATGAAAAATACATAAGCATAAGGAAAACATAAACATAATATATATCATATATAAATATAGTGACATCTTAATGGACACCTTTGAAGGTGTTATATGAGTGTTGAACAATCATCGTTTCGTGAGGCAGAAATTCGCCATCCATAGAAACAGTATGTTCTTTAACCATTAGATGAAGGTGTGTGTAAGTGTAGCTCGAATAATTATTATAAAAACATCCTAGTATATGGAAGATACTGGAGTTGTTACAAAAGAAATGAATAAAAAGAGTTTAGGGTGTTGGAGAAGCAAAATAAAACAAAAGAGCACAAGTGAAGACGTTACCTTAAAATAGGGTAACTCCCTTTGGTTTGAACCAAAAGGGTTTCTTGAAGAGCTTCCTGCCTAATTTAAGGCTTCTAGGATGAGGATAGGGATGTGGAGAGACAAAATTATCAGATCTTGGCCAAACCAAAGTTTTTAGAGGTGTGTGGAAGGTGGTAGAGGTGGGGGCCTTTTATAAGAAGAGAGGAGGGGCACTCTTGGAAAAGTATAAAAGGTTACTTTATTTTCAAATGGTTTTCAGATTTTAATGGTCCCAAGTTGATTTTTTTTAGGATAAGGTGATAAGGGTTCGAAATACACCCATCCAATAGGTTTTTAACATGTGTAGGTCCTAGATTTTTTATTATCTTTCCATTTTATTTAAATCGTTAAATAATGAGGTCATCGCTGCATCATCATGATGTCATAAGGAATTTAATTTATTTAATATCTAAAAATTATAAAAAAAAATAATATGATGTAGGAAATCTTTTTACCTTTCCAATGACTATTTATAGTCAAAATTATGACTTGTATAACCACATGTAAAAATTGTTTTAGTAAAACAAATCATGTTTGTGACATTTTTATTTTAACTTTAAATAAAAGGCATAAATGTCATTATCAAGCCCAAGTGGCTCTATGGGGTACCAAAAATCATCCCATGGGTTGTCTTGGTCGGAAATAACTCATCAAATAGGGTTAGGACAAGTGTCAATATATTTTCATTTTATTATAATATCATTTTTACCTTAAATCACACTAATTACCTGTAATCGCGATTAATAAAACTTAAAAGTTACTTTTCATCAAAAATTATTCTCATCCCATTGAAACACATTTTACTTAACAATTAAAATCATTTAAATTGTATTTTGGAAATTCAAATCACAGAAGTGGAAAAGTCCCATTTAAACGAAAAATCAAATTTTGTAACCACCACTTTGTAGTTTCACTACTCATCAAAAATTGATGTTTTTCAGAAAAATACCAAAAATTCACCCTAAGCTATATTTGATATTCCAAATTCAAAAATGATGTCTATTTTACCAAATTCATAACATATAAGTTTCATTAATTAATTTTATAATTAAATCCCGCTGTTAAAACAAATAGCGTGTTTTTATGAAACAATGTCTTTCAAAAGATTGACACTCGTTTATGTCCAATCTTAAATTGATATTAATTAAAATGACCCCCATTGGATTAAATGGTAAAAATATATTCTATTTAAACTTTAAAACCAATTAAAAAGATAATCTAATCATATAAATAAATTAGATTAAAAATAGGTTTTGAATTAAAATACAACATTTTTCACTATTTATTAAAAAATGAACTTTTTCGGAAAAATACCAAAAATTTACACAAAGTAAATTTTGATGTCCCGATTATAAAGAAGAATTTTATTTTCTCAAATATAACACATAAAATTGTCAAAAAGTGGATTTAAAAGAGGTTTTCCATCAAAAGGCGGTTAATCGACCTTTTAAAGAATATTAGACTGTCTACGCTTAAAATTGGATTCATTCGCATTTTTAATCCTCTATCATTTATTGTAAAGAGTAAAAATATTTGACAGACATATATAATCATTTTGTAGTTATTTCTGTTCATTCCCGCCATTACAACGGCGAGGCATTAACTACCATTTAAAATAATATTATTTTATTATTAGAGTGCAACGTAAGATTCCCAAGAAACTCGTTGTTGCGTATTGGGTACGCCGTCGATCAAAGCATCACCTTTAAAGTAATATTAATATTTTATTCAAAAATATGGATAAATACAAAAAAGTCATATTCTTTATTTACCTGGGGTGTTACACTAGGAAATTACCAATAATGTAAATGGTGATCCTATAACCTAAGACTATTATTTATCAATATGCAAGGGTGTTTTATCCACTTGGATTAACTGAAAGATATTCTACGAGTGGTATGTCTCATACCACTTTGGGAGATAGTTCAGTGCATTAAGATGAAATTCCCCACTCCTCCCCGCATCCATTCAGAAATGCATCCCATGGTGGCTCACAAATTTTGGATAATGTTCAACTGATAGGAAACATATGTTTGGGTGACCTTCCTTGTAGATAGATTGTGTTTTGGAATCTCCAGGGCTTATGTTGATACCTTGGTCCAATCATACACAAATATTAAGTTGGTTTCATTGGTGGTAAAGCACATAGATCTTCTAAAAGTGGATGAGGAGGAGGACACGGGGGCTCTGGCATCCTCAAAAAGTTATATTCCAGACAAAAAAACATTTTCGAGAAGTCTAATAGATCTCTATATATATTAGAAGAAAATGAGTCACTTAGATCCAATACCATCAACAATGTGGGTTCCAACGGATTTGGTAACAAAGTATGGGGTTCTCATGAAATAATTATCAGTCGGTGGGGGATATTCTATAATTATGGTGGTGTTTCCCATCTCATTCCCATAGTGGGAAAACTAGAGGATAAATACATTGACCATACATTTATAGTGAGTGTTGTGTCAAGTGTAAATAGAGCTAGAGGGATTTTGGAGTGTGATAACTCCCAAAGAAATTTTCTTTGAATAACATCCCATTGAAGTAAACTCACTTCTCCAAGAACTTAGTGTGGGGATTCATTCTGTCAAAGGCCAAGTCCATTACACACCCCTAGCTTAGAGAATGATAATTCCTAGAACAATGGTAACTAGTGAAGAGGTAATATAAGTTTTATCATCACTTTCATATATTCATTAATATTTATAGGACTATAGTAAACTTTCTTTTATCTTCTATATTTCAAGAGCTGGTAAAATTTGGTCACCTCCCACCTCTCTAGTTTAGTTTCCCAGGGACACAGTGGCCAATGTTGGTTCAAAAAGTGACTGAAAGGCTAATGATCAGGGTTATCCAAGTCAAATGAGTCTCATGAATGTGGTTGTTTCTGATCCAAATTAAACACCATTTGTGCCCCCATCGGCACCACCTTTGGCACCTCAAGTAATATTTTGATGTTCCTTCCTCTAAGAGGAATAATAAGAGAAAGTGAGAAAGTCCATACACTAAGAAACCTCTAAAAAGAATTAATTTTTTTTAATTTATGTTCTTTTTTCCTTTTCATTTCTCTAGTAGCTTATCAGGGCTGCTTACCTACCCATATCAAGGTCGGGTATCAAGTATCATCTAGTCTTATGGACCCCTACCTTCCCAAATGTGTCTTTTTTATTAGAAATTGACATTTTATTATTATATTATTTCATATTAATGTTTAATTTATTTCATTATTGTATTACTAACATAAAATTTATTTTCTTATATCGGTGGAATTTTTTTTCCTGAGTTCAGAAGCTTTGTTCGACAACTAATACCCTGGACGACAATTTTTGAGTGGGGATCATAGATGAAAGAAGGGTGAAACAATAATGTTTTTAACTTTTTGTTGGATAATTGTAATTGTAACCATATAAAACATTTTTTGAATTGTATATAGCAGTGTGTACCTTTTTATTCATGATTTAAAGTAAATGTATATATCATTGTTTCTGAAACTCTTGTGCCTGATGTTTTGTTATTTTATGCTTTGTTTGTGTGTAGGTGTTGTTTTGTGCAGCTGTTTTGTGTGAAGGTGTTGTTTTGTGCTGTGTTTGTAGGTACTGTCTTTGGTGTGCAGTTGTTGTGCAGGTGCTGGGTTTTCTCAGAAAAATTGGAGTTTATCATTGCTAATTAAGTGCTGATAAAGGGGGCTTTTATCAGCGCTCAAAATAGTTCTGATAAAGGAAACCTTTATCAATTCTCAAAATAGCACTGATAGAGGTGTCCTTTATCAGCGCTCAAAATAGTGATGATAAAAGGGGTCTTAATCAGCACTCAAAATAGTGCTAATAAAGGGGGCCTTTATCAATTCTCAAAATAGTGTTGTTATAGGTTCCTTTTTCCGCGCTAAAAAATGCTGATAATGGGGGACCTTTATCATTTCTTTAATATGCGTGGACAAAGGGAACCCTTTATCAGGGATTTTTATAAATGTTAATTGGTACCCCCAATCCTTATCTTTGCTGCAATTAACATTGCTTTTCTAGCGTTGTTAAAGGCAGTTTTTAGCGCTTTTAAAAGCCCCATTTGTAGTAGTGTACCAGGTTACACCGAGTCTGGCCCAACACACCTTTTCAAAATTTCTATTGTTAGGTACATTAATGTATGAATCATATCCACTTGTAGTATCCCTATAGATAAGTATTTATAAGAACACCCACATAATATCTACCTTACAAAATTAGAATATTTTCATCAATACTAATCCTCAATGTCTATCTTAGGTTTGTGTTACCTAAAATATTTTTTCCTTAATCTAGTTCCTAAGGTTTATATTAAACATCCTTTCATACCAGATATAGAATGCTGACCTAGGAGAGCCCAAAGTTGGATTCTACTACAATTACATTGGCATGATTATAAGGAATCAATCCTCAAAGGACCGAAGAGTTTATCCATCTTGGTAAACAAAATATATACATACATGGGTTTTTATGGAAAATTAATACCCTAATTACAAAAATAATATTTTTCTATCTAGGATAAAAAATTTATTCCATCTAGTGTATCTTTGCATGTCTTTCTTAGTACACATTAGGTAATCTTGGGGACAAAAAACATGATAAGGGTGAACTCAAATGCTCAGTAAGGGTTAATAAAGTAAAATAAATAATTGATTGATTAGAATAATCAACATGGAGTGGTAAATAACTAATAACACATTCCATTCAAATAAATAAATAGTTACATATCAATATTTAAAGGAAAGAAATAGAAAATACATTCCATTTAATCAATCAATTGAATATGAAACTCTTCCATAGATATGTCGACGTAAAATATCATGGATAAATAATAACAGAAACTAAATTAGGGAAATTCTTAATTATTGGACGCCTCATTTCCTAGGTATATAGAACCATTATCTTCAAGACCTTTCATAAGATACTTTAGAATTTCAAGTAAAAACCCATCTAATTTTACTAACTAATTCATCTCATGAGACCACTGATGCATTGAGGGGATATCTATAACTCCCCCCCCCCATGTCGTACCTATCCAAATAATACCTAAAATATCGAATAACAAGTTTAAAAATGCACAATGTTCCTTGTCAAATATTTGTATTGAATAAAAGATTCAAATTTATCAATAATTCCTCAATTAATCAAATAACTATCAAAGTGGACACCGTATGTAAAATGGTATATAGTTTAGGAAAAAATAATATTCATTTCATGAGAATATAGATATTGAAGACAAATTTAATGTACCCTAAAAATTATCATAAATAATGTTTTTGTTTCAAGAGAAATATACAATTTCAAAAGAAAGTGAGATTTAAATAGTAATTATTAAATATATTCTTGAGGAAAATAATCTTTAAACATTCCAAAGTGTCTCATACCACTTTGAAAATTTGGAATCATAATCCTCAAAAAGGAATAGCATTAAATGAATTTATGAATATCATGAGAATAATTAGATTCATGATATAACATGTCAAATAAAATTATTTATAACATATAAAAGTGAATTGTTTCATAAAAAATTTAAGTCTCGATGTAATGTAAATTGAGATAAAATTTCTTACCCTGTACTTACTTTTTTTGTGTGGTCTTTAAACTCATTTATAGCGGATTAAAACATGTTACTAACTTATAATAGAACCATACTCATATTTATCATTTCATATATGGTCTTATTATAATATATTATTACCTATTTGTCAGTAACCACTTATTATTTTCATTATTTCATGTGATAATTACCTAGTCTTTTGAGTAAATTTTGACCTTTTATTTATTTTTTATTCTTACATCGATCAGGATTTATCATCTCCAGGATATAAACCAAGATTTAATTATCATATATATCTAGTATATATGTATTTATAATAATACATAATATTTGGATATAGGAAATGAAATGAATCGTTCATTGAGATGGTTGGTTGTACGTATGCATGAACGCTGCTTTCATTTCTTTTAAGTATTAAAATATTGAAAATTAAATAATATATATATATATATATATATTAAAATTATAGTATCTCATTTATTTCATATATGTAACATAGTTTTATGAAAGTTTTTTTGTATATATTGCATGTATATTGTGAATGAATAACATCTCTTTGAGGGGTAGTAGTCCACACTTCGAGAAACAATGTTATCGTATTCCCATAAGATGGAAAGAATAAAATTATGTTCCATATTAAATTTAAGAACCATAAATAAATCATAAATTTCATTTATATAATATATAAATATATTTTCTATCATAATTTCTAACCGTGAAAGTTGGTAAATGAAAATGAACAATTGTCGTTTTGTGGGGCGGTACTTCGCCAAACACGAATGGTATGTTCATTACCCATTAGATGGAATTTTTTGTATGTGTAGGTAAAACCCTTATAAAAAAATATAAGTACATTTAGGATATATGACATATTATATAATCATGTAATATAAAAAATTTAATTAGTGGAGAATGACATAAAACTGAGAGCTTGAGAAAGGATGTTACCTCTTTATTAGGTAACACCTTTTAGTTGGCACCAAAGGGATTCAATAGATTGCTTTATGACCAATGTTAGTATTACAGTTTAAGGGTAGGGATTTTTAGGAGCTATTTTGGATGTCATTGGTTGATCCAAAGTTTCTTGAGAGGTGTGAGGATGTGGGAGGGATGAGTTCCCTTTTATAGAGTGGGAGGAGTGGCACTCTTGTAAATTATGGAAGGGGGGATTCCACCCATGATTTTCTCATTGAAATTGGATCTAATAATGAACCAAAGTAGATTAAATTGAGTATATGGTATAAATATGATCATAAAATGTATTTTAATCATGTTTATAGTTCATTTTGGCCCTTAATTTTAAGGCTTAGTCCCTTGTTTAGATAATTTTTCTCTTAATTATTGTAATTATTTTTAATTAATTTTGCTAATATTTTTGGTAAAAATTTAAATTTACCTTATTGGAAAATTTAAATTATTATTATTCCAAATATTTAATCCATTTATATAAATTAAATCCATATAATTGGTAAAAATTAATTTTAATTTAATTTTGTAGACGGGGCAACAACACAAGTTTTTAAAGTATAAATGTTCCAATGTTTTCTAGGTTTTTATATCCAATTTCAATTTGAAATTAACTACAATGACCTATATTATATTAATTAATAAAAACAATTATTTAATTAAACTTTAAAAGAAATAAAAAATAAAATTCACCTCATAAAAATTTAGATGAAAAACCAGATTTGAATTAAAATTCAATATTTTTCACTATTCATCAAAAAATGAAACATCACAAAAAATACCCAATATTAACCCTAACTTAAATTTTTTGTTTATATTTCCAAAGTTATGTTTTTTTACCTAAATAATATGTAAAATCTCCAAAAATAAATTTAAAATGGGTTTTTCATTAAAAGGTTGTAAAATAGCCTTAATAAAAATAAAAGTTTTTATGTGTAAAATTTGGTTTGTTCTTATCATATTCCTATAAAATATATTGGATGAATAAAAAAATATTTATTTAATATAATATATATATATATATATATTACATTAATATTACTCACTAATTTTAATTAATTTAATTTATTAGGATAAAATAACTTTGTGATCATAAAAATTTCTTTCTATAGAAATACTCTTTTTATATTCTATTGGTTATTATATTCATTTATAATTAATTTGTAACCAATGAGTAAATTTTATATTTTTTAATCCATACATTTTCATATATTATTTAATATTATTCATAAATATTAATTTAATTGTTCAGTTTATTATATTAGATAATAATATTTTAATAGTATATTATGGTTCAATAAAACTCGGTCTTGCGTGTAACACAACCCATTTAAAAAAACTTATTGTCATGTGTGATGTACACTAACTCATTTTCATATGTGACATGTACCTATGTGGAAGTCATTCAAAGTTTAAAATTTATAATCCTACTAACAACTGTATATGTGGCAAGCAGGGTCGAACCCACAGGGAAGGCAATTCTGACCACTATTCTTCAAAAAACTTCAAAAACTCCATTGTTGTCTACAGTGGAGTGGATACTCTTTTTTTAATTTTTTTAATGTTTTGTATTTTAAAGTAGAAAAGTAACACTATTTTTTATATGTTTTTTATGTATACTAGAATGAAACAGAAAGCTAATTGAAATAAGTGAACAAATAAAATATAATGTGCTGATAAACAAACTATCAGAGTAAACACCCGGGGAAAAATCCTTTCAACTGGTTTTAGAGGTATTTCAATTCACATAAAAGTTATTATAGAATACCACCATCAGAGTATGAATTATCTTCCTCACCAGGAGTTATGTCACACTATTCAATCTATTCTAAAGTTTGCCACTCCAGAAATAAATCAACTGAAAAAAATTTGAAAGTAACAATAGGAAAAACTCAATGTAAGTCCTGAAGTCTTAAGAATTTATTATCTTTTGAAAAATGTATTCACAATCAATATTTCCAATTGATTGTGAAATTGTGAAATTAAAATTTGGCATAAAAATGAAATTGAATGAATTCTGTATCGATCTCATCGATCAATATTTAATACATCTAATGATGTAGTGAAAAGAACATTTAATGATAACCAGTGGAACTCAAAATTATCCCCAAACTAAAAGGTTTAGCCTAGAATCATCTCAATTAAACTTATAATAAAACCATTCAATTACAAAGTAGAACAATTGAATGAAAATAGATGAATAAAACTCCCTCTCCAAGCTTGAATTATTGCTACTCCAGGCCCTCAGATCTCTAGAGAATGGCTCTCTGAGAAGTGCTCCAAGGTTCACCTCAAGGTTCTCTACTCTACTCTCGATGGAAGTTGTTGATCGAATGATTTCCTCCCCCCCTGAAAAATTTCCCCCTTCAATCTAATTCTTTCTCTACTTAAGTATCATTCTATAAAAAGATGCATGTCACCGCTCGATTTACGGACTTGAGTTCATCTTTCACTATTGCACCATACATGAGCATTTTTTCGCGACTGGCACATCGCGCTAGTTTTGCCTTTGTAACTAACTCCCACTGAGTTAGTTGTATTCACCTATATGATTTTAAGGACTAGGTGTGAACCTGCATGGTATTGAACATCGAAACAAAGGATAAAACTGTTAAATAAGATAGTGAAATAAAAGACAACAATAGTTAAATTACTTAAAAATATTTAGCTGGATAATTTATTTATTTAATCTAAAACTTAATTAATTATTAATTATTATTATCAAGTAATTATGTAATTAAGTTAATTAATTTATTAAATTTATAAATGTTAATCTTAGTTTCAAATAAAGGTAACTTATAGAAAATTAAATAATTAAATTAAGTTACTTTATTTAGATTTATAAGTTGTTACAATTTAAGTTCTAAACATTATATTAGATAATTTGGTCGATATTTTTTAAAATAATTAATAATGTTAAAATAATTATTATATAAATTATTATCTTGAACATTAAATTGTTAACTTATTAAATAGTTTGTTTTATTCTAGTTTTATTTATAAATTATATTTGGTATTTTATTTAATATTTTATAAAAAACTTATTTATTATGAAACACTTAATTTAATTAATTCTAATATAATTTTATAAGTTACAATTAATTAATTTTTGTTTAATAAAAATTATTTATGTTAACTAATTTAATAATTCTGTTTTATTATATATCTTAAGTTTATTATTTTTATATTATTGTTTAATGTTTTAATTTAATTAAAATTGTTCAATTTAAGTTTTTATTTTAACATTATTTTAGTTCATTATTTATTATTATTATTTTAATGAATTAATTTTATTTTACACCCCACAAAATCCGTGCAACAGGGGGGGGGAAGGTCTCCTTCTCCAGTGAAACCCTGTGATGGCTCCAAGAGATGCGATGGCTTGGGAACCGGCTTCTCCTCCACCAGCAACAGCGGCGCGGCATCCCGGATCTCTAGATCCAGTGCGAAAAAAGGATGCTATGGCCTCCCATAGTGGCTCTGAATTGATGCGGCAGTAACCTCTGGTTCAGCTCCCATGGTGGTAAGAGCCGGACAGCAGCATTTCCGGGAAGGAGATCTGCCACTTCTCCAATTCTCCCGGCTCGGGAATCTGCATTAGCATCGTCATGGAGAAAACCTCCAGCGGCAACACACTTCCTCCATGTAGCGCCTCTTCAACCCGGTTCACAGCAAAAAATAGGAATCAAGTCATCCTCTTCTGGTTCGGCGTCTCTCCTTAGCTAGGCAACAGGCCATGGGAACAGTCCAGGCAGACTCTCCTCAGCACCATTAGTGGACCCTTCAGCGGACAGCGTGGTGTCGGCCTCGGCTCAAACGGACAACGGTGACTTCAGCTTGGGTCACCCTCCACCTCAGGAGATGGCACAACTTCGGTCCAAATCACAACAAGCAGCAGCGGCTACCCGGTCTTCAACAGTAGTGGTACCCGAACTGGTGTGGCTTCAGCCTTTACTCGTCTCGATCTCCAGTAGAAGAGAAAACAACCTTCAAGGATATTCAATGAAAATCCATATTCCAAACTATAATTGAGAAGATGAAAGTATTTTTTTGGTGTTCTAAAACTGATTCAAGTCTGATTTTTTGTTGTAAAATAATGACGTTTTCAATTTTCTGGTTCGATTTGGCATAGGAAGCGGTGATGAAGAATGAAGAATAGTTTTATACTGCAGTGAATCACAGTTGGAAGAGATACATGGATGGATCAGTGAATCAAGGGTAGGGTTTAGTTGGGTCGGTAGGAGGAAGGAAATGGGGTGGAAGAGAAACAGTGAGATGTCGGGGCGCAACAGTGAGGTGCAGTGGATGTGCGTGAACGGAACAGTGAGGTGCAGGGGAGAGCGCAGAGTCACCATTAGACATAAAATAAAAGGTCATAGTTGGTTAAAAAAACAAAGGGAAAAGGTCATTGCTTGCTTAAAATCAAAGGGGAGCAGCGGCGTGGGGGTCACTGTTAGTTTAAAATCAGCTCTTTAAAGAAAATATGGTTACCAATGGTGCAAAAGGCTACTGATGGCATAAGGCTACTGATATAAAAAAATGGAAACCGGTGTAAAAATTAAAGAGGTTACTGGTAATATAAATTTAAAAGCTCATTGTTGCGTTAAAAACAAATTATCTCTGTTGCAATTAAAGGTTACCGATACAAATAAAATTAAAGACTCACCGTCAAAACAAAGATAAAGAACTGACGGTGACCTTCAAAAAAAATTAAAAATGCAAGAATTGAACATAAAATTAAATGTTATGTAAACTAAATAAAAATATTGAAAATAATTAATTAAAAGAATGATAAACACCATTAATTAAAAACAATATTTTTTTTAAACATAAAACTTTAAAGCCACAACTAAAATTATTAATAGATAACACTTAAATTAAGAACATATATTTTATAAACAAAAATGATATAAGACATAAATCAAAATTACTATATAAATTAATTAAAAGGTAAGCAGTGAATGAAAAGGTTAGCATTGGTGACCCAATAGGTAATCAATTGCTCATATCAGTCTCATCGGTAGACTAAAAAGAAAAATTAGCGACTTAATAATTTAACTGCATTCTTAAAATTAAATAATTAATTTTTTAAAACTCTTAATTAATTATTTAAACAACTATGTGAATACATAAAATTAAAAACGAACTAATTTGTTTAGTTTGAACTAAAATTCTTAACTTAATTAATTATCAGGAAGGTTATAATTGTTATTCAACAAAGTTAACCTATTCTAATGAAACTATATTAATGGATAAAATATTAAAATAATAGCCTAAGTTAATTATTAAACAAATAAATATATTAAATTATTATTAATTATTAAAGTGAAATTATTAAAAGGTGAGTAGAATGAAATTTAACAAAGTTAATTAACAATTAATCAAATTAAATAAGAAAAATAAGATTAAAATTATTAATTTAAAGGCTAAAAATGATTAATTTATTATAAAACTAGATTAATTAACAAAATTAATATTAAAAATACAAAAATAAAATTATTTAAAATAAATTGATTAAATATTTAATTAAATTATTAAAAATTAGGTAAAATTATGTGGAAAAACTATGTAAAAATAGAGCCACATCAAATTCCCCCACACTTACACATTGATGTCCTCAAACAATCTCATGCATTATTATCTTTGAAAAATAGTAAATTTTTTTTATTTTGATCAAAATGTAACATGTCCAACATTTAAAAATAGAGGTCAAAAACTATCAACAGGATTTTTAAAAATGTTTCAAATGATTTCTTGCCTAGAAAAAATAATCAAAGAGTAATCTAGAAGGCTATTAATCATAATACAATGAAGATTTCATGCCTTGTATGTGATAAAACTTAATGACTCACTTTAATGAAAGCTCAGGTTCTAATTTCAATAGTGATAGGAGGTAAAATATGAATGGAATTAAGTCTTTAACCAAGGAACTTTGTACTTCCTTGGTTCCAAAAATAATTAATTTTTTTGAATCACCTTATTGATACGACCTAAATGATTTACATATAAACCAATTGTCCCCTTCTTCATTTGGTGTTCATCATTCCCCTCAACTTAATGAACTCATTTTTGAACCCAGGCACTTTTTTTATTTTTCCCAAGCCATGTATCATGTCCTAAGCACTGTGTAATGCACTTATTCAAGATGAATGGAGGGCTTAAAGTTAACATAAACACACCCAACATCTAGGGTCTCAGATACTCACCATGGGATCCCAGATGCCCTGACTACTCTAGTTCCAAAAGATTTATATCAAAAATAATTTCCATTGTCTCAGTAAGATGATTACTTTTAATAATTAAAAGATGAATGAGGCCCCTAAGATCAATACCAAACATCCAGTTCCAAGGGATATGATCATAATTCCACAAACATGTAACCCAAATCACTTTCAGAAGTAGTTCCTAAACCGAATTTCTATCAAATCACTAAGTAAGATCTCTCAGCAATCATCCAAACTCATTAATTTCAGATTCAGAGCAGTTTTTAACAACCAATAAAATCCCTATTCAAAGGCAAGACCCAATTGAGTATAGTGTAATGACGAAAATTATGAATGAATGTTGAAAAATTTTAACCAATTTTTAACAAAATAATTAAGTTTCATTGGGAATTAATGGGATTTCAGTTAAGAACAATTTATCACAGTCAAGAATTTACCCCCTCCCCCACACTTAAAACCCAACTTTGTCCCCAAAGATGACTTCCAAATATACAGAAGAACAATTAAAAAATTAAGGTTCAAAACAACTTTTCAATAGGCCAGATAGATGTTATGTATAAAAGAGTCTATTTGAAGTTCAAAAATAATCTTTTCCACAAAAATTGACTTACAACAGGTTCACATGTAGGTACAAGCATTAATAGTAAAATCCAATGACTAATTTTCAGTACAGTTGAAGTAATATCATGTAATTTGTAGGTGCATAATGGAAAGGGTGTAGGCATTTTAACAAAGAATGATTCAAATGGATGTTCAATTAAGCATAAAGCAAGCATTCCTAACATACCTTAGAAAAGAACATTAAACAAAAAACACAACAACCAGAAATCATGTACCCCCCCCCCCACACACTTAATTTCAAGTAGTGAGAAGATTTTAATAACAATGAAATTCGGTTTCCAGAAGTGAAGTACATGCAAATTTTTTACTTAAAACAGAACAAAAAAACTAAGACCAATCAGTAATAGATATTTCAAAAAAATAGAGCACAGAAGTATCATAGAAGCACTTTATTCAACACAAAATAGTGAAAAAGTAAAACAAATAAAGAGCATGTGTTGACTCCCATGAAGCATTGAATTTCAAGTCTTCAACTACACTTTATTTAATTAATTTATTTTTTATTAACAAAAAAACCATGGGCTGCCTCCCATGAAGCATTATTTTTATAGACTTTAGCCAAACTTAATTTAAGATCAATTTTCTAGCACTTTGAAGGAAGCCAATCCCTTCAGTTGTCCCTCAAAATAAAGTTTCACTCTCTTCCCATTAACTAACATGGGTTTATTTTCTTCACATACATTTTCTAAATCTCCATTCTTCAGTACTCTCACAATTGTAAAAGGTCCAGACCACTTGGAATTCAACTTTCTGGGAAATAGTTTAAGTCTAGAGTTAAAGAGAATGACCTTCTTTCCAGGTTTGAATTATTTAGTTTATATAATAGAATCCTGAAATATTTTATCCCTCTCTTTATAAATCCTTGAATTATCATAACTCTCTCTCCTAATCTCATCTAACTCACTCAGTTCAAGTAATCTCCACTCTCCAGCACTCTTAAAATCAAAATCCAGTTCCTTAACTACCCATTTGTTACAACTCCCCAGGTAAATGAAAGAATTTCCCAAACAATAGCTTGTAAAGAGACATACTTATTGGGGTCCTGAAAGCAGTTCTTTGTCCCAAAAATCTTCATTCAATTTAAGAGACAAGTCCTTCCTAGAGATTAACACAGTTTTCTCAAGTATCTATTTAAGTTCTCTGTTTGAAATTTCCACTTTTCCACTGGAATATTGATGATAAGGAGTACTATTTTTATGAACACAAACACATTTCTCTATCAAGGCTTTAAATTTATAGTTCTTAAAATGTGTTCCATTATCAGTGATAAAAGCTCTCGGGACTCCAAATCTTGTAAATATGTTCTTCTTTACAAATTTTAATACAGAATTGGTTTATTGTTGGGCACTGCCACTGCCTCAACCCATTTTGAAACATAGTCTATAGAAACAAGAATAAATTCATTCCCATGAGATGATGGAAATGGACCCATGAAATATAAACCTCATACATCAAAAATTTCAACTTCTAGAATTCCTTTTTGGGGTAACTCTTGCTTCCTACCCACATTTCCTAGCCTCTAAAATCTATCACAACCAACCACAATGCTCTAAGCATCCTTAAAAATAGAAGGCCAATAAAAACCAGATTGTAAGACTTTTTGAGCAGTTCTTTCACAACCATGGTGAACTCCCCAAGGTTAGGAGTGACAACTTTCTATGATAGGAAACATCTCTTCCTCAGGTATACATCTCGTAAGGATACCATCACCACATCTCTTAAACAGTAAAGGATCATCCCAAAGGTAGTATTTAAGTTCAGAAATGAATTTCTTTCTTCGATTATTAGACAAATTTCTGGGAAACAAACCTACTGCCAGGAAGTTGGAAAAATCTTCAAACCAAGAAGATTGTCTAATAGAAATAGTATGCAAATTTTCATTAGGAAAGGATGAGTTAATCTACCTAGGATATTCAAATTCAGATTAAGTAAGAGTAAGCCTAAAAATGTGGTCAGCAACTAAATTTTTAGCTCCCTTCTTATCCCTAAACTCTAAATCAAATTCTTGTAGCAAAAAAATCCATCTAATAGGCCTGTGTTTAGTTTCCATCTTAGACATCAAGTATTTTAAAGTAGAATGATTAGTAAAAATGATAACTTTTGAACCTAACAAGTACTTTCTGAACTTTTATAAATCCAAAAAACGGCTAACAATTCTTTTCCAATAGTGGTATAATTCTTTTGGACTTCATCTAGTAGTATACAAGCATAGTACACCACATGTCGTTTCTTATATTTCCTTTGTCCAAGGACAACACCTACAGCCATGTCACCAGCATCACACATAAGTTCAAAAGGTGGTTTCCAATCACGTAAAGTGATAATGGGTGATTTAGTGAGTTTCCCTTTAAGTAGATTAAATTATTTCAAACAGTTTTCATCAAAGTTGAAAGTTTCATCCTTGACCAGAAAAGAACACAAGGACTTAGTTATTTTAGAAAAATCTTTTATGAATCTTCTATAGAAACCAGCATTCCCTAGAAAACTTCTAACTGCTTTAATATTTATAGGAGAATTCAGTTTTTGAATAACATCAATCTTAGTAGTATCAACTTCTAGACCTTTCTTGGACACTTTATGACCAAGAACAATACCTTCTGTAACCATGAATTGGAATTTCTCTTAATTAAGAACAAGGTTGGTTTCAAATCATCTCTCTAAGACTAACTCAAGATTTCCAAGACACATATCAAAAGTACTACCCAAAATGGAAAAGTCATCCATGAAAACCTCAATAATTTTCTCAATCATATCTAAAAGGATAGCCATCATACACCTTTGAAAGGTGGATAAAGCTCCACACAACCCAAAGGGAATCCTCCTGTAGGCAAATATCCCAAAATGGACATGTGAAAGTGGTATTTTCCTGATCCTCTTGATCAACAAGAATCTAGTGGAAACCAGAATACCCATTCAGGAAACATAAAAAATCATTTCCATTAAGCCTCTCGAGCATTTGGTCCAAGAAGGGATTTGGAAAATTGTCTTTCCTAGTGGCATAATTAAGTTTCCTATAATCTTTACAAACTCTCCATTTTATGGCATTCCTAACACGGAATTCTTCATTTTTTCATTTTTAACTAAAGTGAAACCTCCCTTCTTGAGGATAACTTGGACAGGGCTGACCCGAGAACTATCAGAAATGAGATATATCATACTAGTGTCCAGTAGTTTGATCACTTCTTCTTTCACAACTTCTTTCATGTTTGGATTCGATCTTCTTTGACACTCTACCCTAGGCTTATGGTCAGGGTCCATAGGTATTTTATGCATAAAAAATGAGGAACTAATACCTTTGATATCATCTATTGTCCATCCTATGGTAGATTTAAACTTCTTCAAAACACTTAACAATCTTTGTTCTTGAATTGCATTAAGTTCAGCAGAAATTATGACAGTTGAAGTGGAATTCTCACCCCGAAATGAATATTTAAGATGGGCAGGGAGTGGTTTTAGTTCAAGAGTGGGTGGTTCTACACTCGATGGAAGATTGTTAGGCCTAGGAGGTCCAATATCTTCAACATATCTCTTGTAAGGAGTATCTAATGATGAATAATTTTCAATTTCATGTTCAGATTCAGAAGTAACAGTGCTACTGTCCAAAGTGGGTAGTACACTGTCCAGATTTTCCAGATCATATTTTAACAAGTTAATTAGATAAGAATCATCAAGTTGTCTTAAATGTTCTCCCTTAATATCATCAAATTGCTCATAAAAGATAGTGATAATAGAAACACCCTAAAATTCACTCAAAAAGATCCTAAGTTCAGAAACCGAGGACCCTTCTACAACAGAAACTGGACATTTGTCGAATTCTGGAAAATTTTCCAGATTTGAAGATCGAGCATAATTTACTTCTAAAATAGATTCAATCATATTTTCAGCTTGACAATTATTTTCTTCAACAAAGAATTGATTTTCAAAATTTTCAGAGTTTCCATTTGAGTTCTCATATTCTAAGGACTCTAGAATTTAACACCTTTTAGAAAAAGTTGGTCTTTTATCATTTTTAAACACATTGAACTCTTCCTGTTGTTCTCCAATTTTAAAAATAATTTGACCCTTAGAGACATCTATTACAGCACCTCCTGTGTCCTAGAAGGGCCTACCCAAGATGATGGACACCTCTTGATCACATTCTATATCTATGACTAAAAATTTTTCAGGTAAAAATTGCTTCCCAACCCCGACTAGCAAATCGTCTACCCTACCCATGAGATGAGTGAAAGATCTATCAGCTAACTGTAGTATGAATGAGGTGGGTTTAAGGTCACCCAAACTCACCTATTGAAATAGTGAGTATGGGATCAGATTAGTGCTAGCACCTAAATTTAAAAAATAGTTGAGCTTATCATAGTTTCCTAGTGTGAAATGTATGACAAAACTACCAGGGTCTTTCAGTTTAGGTGGGATTTTCTTTTGGAGTACAACACTACACTCTTCAGTGAGGATGTAAGTAGAAAATTCTTCTAAAGTTTTTTTGTTTGAAATAATTTTTTTAAGAGATTTCCAATAAGATGGGATTTGAATTAATGATTTAATGAATGGAATATTTACCTGAAGTTTAGAAAGGAGACCAAGGAACTAAAGAAGTTCAGCCTTGGTGTTACTTTGTGGTTTCAGCTTCCTAGGGAATGGGATGGGTGGGGAAATTTTTTTAAGGATAATAGGTATATCCCTCACCTTTTCCTCAACCTTTTCCTTTCATTTATTTTTTTGATTTTTATATGAAGTTTCAGCTTGATTTTCAAATGATAAATTCGGATTTTGATCTTTTTCCTTAATTTTCTGTGAATTTCCAGCATGTGAACAAAGAAGATTTTTATTTCTATATTGAAACAGATTTTCATTTTATGAATTTCAGTGATTTTTTCAGAAACAATTTGAGTATTAAGCCCACTTCTAGTGACAACAACCATATAATTCTCCCTAGGGTTATGTTCAGTGGTACTTGGAAGTCTACCCTTTTCCTGAGATGAAAAATCCTTAGCGAGTTGACCAAGTTGTGTTTCCATGTTTTTCATTCTAACATTAGTTTTTATTTTGTCAGACTCATATTCATTTTGATATTTGGTTAGCCGAGTCATGTATCTTTTTTCCTGAGAGTTGATTTTGTTCAAGATTAGATCAGGCTTAGAATACATGTGACTATCATTGTTTCCTTCTACATTTGAAGACTCACCCCTTTGTTGATTATGAAAATTAAGTCTTGGTTGATTAGAGTAATTAGTGGCGGTGGATTGTTTAATCAATCCTTGATCTTTCCAGGAAATGCTAGGGTGGTTCCTATATCCTAGATTATAATTGTTTGAAAATATAACTTCTTTAGGAGGCATTCTAGGACCATAGTTAATAAAGTTTGAGTTTTCTTGTTGTTGGGCATGAATATCAAAATTAGGATAAAAGTTTTCAGTATTCCCAAACATAATACACTGGAAACATTGTTCCATTAAAGATTGGTTGGTATTTTGATAGCTAGGTTGGTTGACTGTTTGTTTAGAATTCTGGTTCATTAAATATTGAAGTTGGTTGGGGATTTCAGCAAGTTGATCTTGAGTATCATTCATTTAACCAGTGCTTGAATTAACATTTCTATTGACTCAATTTCTTCATGAATTTTTATTTTTGGAATTCAGTGCAAGATTGTTAAAGATTTGTATAAGTCCTTCATCTATTTTATCATTGTAGCTACCTCCAGCAGCTTGGTCTACTAGATTCTTTCAAGAGGAGGATATCCCTTCATAGAATGTATCCATGAGAAGGTGAGATGGGAGTTGATGATGGGGAAAATGCCTAATCAGATTCCTAAATCTATCCCAAGCTTCATGAAAAGCTTCTCCATCCTCTTGATAGAAACTAGTTATCTTTGTTCTATGTTCTCCTTTAAGTCTTTGGGGATAAAATTTCATAATGAAAGAGTTATACAGTTGATCCCAGTTTTTGAAAATGATCTCATCTAGACTCAGAAACCAATTCCTAGCATTCCCTTTAAGGTAAAAAGGAAATACTCTCATTCTAAGTTCATTTTCTGTGATTCCTAGAAGAGATAATTGTTGCACAGTATTGTAGAAGTTTCTAATGAAAGTCAGAGAGTCCTCATTGGAGAGCCCATTAAAAGCAGGCAACAGAGAAATGAGTGAATGTTTCAATTCATAGTTTCTGGCTCTAGGAGACAACCTAATGGATGATAGATTTCTTGAAACTAGAGGAAGTTGAGACTCCCTCATCCTAGGCCTTTCATTTACTTCTATGAGTTCTGGATGGTTTTGAAAGTTGTTATCAGGAACTCTATCTTCTAAGTTTTCCATTTCAATTTTCTTCTTCTTCCTTAGAGTAGTGAGATGTTTGTCTATTTCTAAGTTCAATGGATCTAGACTAACAACAGATTTTCTTGTGCTCATATGAAGTATATTAACAATTCAAATAGCATGACTGTAAAGAAAAACAATAACAGTTCATCATGAAGTGAAAAATATTTTTTTTACAATTTTCAAATTTTCAATTTTTAATAGATTTTTATATATGTTTTTTTTAATAATTTTTTAGAGAAATGGCTCGTGCCTTCCCCGGAAATGGCACCAAAAACGTGACTTGTACCATCATTGATGTCGGTCATAGTTTAGAACTTATAATCCTAATAACTACTATATATGTGGCCAGCAGGGTCGAACCCACTAGGAAGGCAATTCTGACCACTATTCTTCAAAAAACTTCAAAAACTCCGCTGTTGTTTGCAGTGGAGTGGATACTCTTTTTTTACATTTTTTTAATGTTTTTTCTATTAAAGAAGAAAAGTAACACTATTTTTATATGTTTTTGATCTAGAATATAATGAAACAGAAAACTAATGGAAAAGAGTAATCAACTAAAATATAAAATGCAGATAAATGAACTATCAGAGTAAACACCCAGGAAAAATACCTATTCAACTAGATTTAGAGGTATTTAAATTCACTTAAAAGATATTGCAGAATACCACCATAAGAGTATGAATTATCTCCCTCTCCAAGAGTTAAGTCACACTAGTCAACATATTCTAAAGTTTTCCACTCCAGAAATAAATCAACTGAAAACAATTTGAAAGTAACAACCGGACAAACTCACCATAAGTCCTGAAGTCTTAAGAATTTATTATCTTTTGAAAAACGTATTCACAATCAATCTTTCCAATTGATTTCGAAATTCCGAAATTAAAATTTGGCATAATAATGCAATTGAATGAATTCAGTATTGATCTCTCCAATCAATATTGAATACATCTAATGATGAAGTGAAAAGAACATTTAAAGATAACGAGTAGAACTTCAAATTATCCCTGAACTGAAAAGTTTATCCTAGAATCATCTCAATTAAATTTATAATAAAACCATTCAATTACAAAGGAGAAGAATTGAAAGAAAACAGAGGAAGAAAACCCTCTCTTCTAGCTTGAATTGCTACTACTCCAGGCCCTCAGATCTCCAGAGAATGACTTTCCAAGAAGTGCTCCAAGGTTCGCCTCAAGGTTCTCTACTCTTCTCTCGACGGAAGTGGCTGATCAAATGAATACCCCCCCATGAATGTCCCCCTTCAATCTGCTGCTTTATCTGCTTAAGTATCATGCTATCAAAAGTTGCATGTCATCGCTCGGTTTACTAACTTCAGTTCATCTTTCATTGTTGCACCGTACACGTGCATTTTTTCACGACTGGAACGTCCTGCTAGTTTTTCCTTCGTAACTAACTCGCACTGAGTTAGTTGTATTCACCTGGATGATTTTAAAGACTAGGTGTGAACCTGAAAGGTATAGAACATCCAAACAAAGGTTAAAACTGTTAAACAAGATAGTAAAAGAAAAGACAACAATAATTAAATTACTTAACAATCTTAAGCTAGATGATTTATTTATTTAATCTAAAACATAATTAATTATTAATTATTAATTATCATGTAATTAAGTAATTAACTTTATTAATTTATTACGTTTATAAACGTTAATTTTAGTTGCAAATAAAGTTAACTAATATAAAAATAAAGAATTAAATTAAGTTACTTTATATAGATCTATAAGTTGTTAAAATTTAAGTTCTAAACATTATATTAGATAATTATGTCGATAATTTTTAATTAATTAATAATGTTAAAATAATTATTAAATAAATTATTATCTTGAACATTAAATTTTTAACTTATTAAATAGTTTGTTTTTTTCTACTTTTATTTAAAAATTATTTTTGGTATTTTATTTAATATATTATAAAACACTTATTTAATATGCAACACTTAATTTAATTAATTCTAATATAATTTTAGAAGTTATAATTAATTAATTTTAGTTTAATAAAATTTATTTATGTTAACTAATTTAATAATCCTGTTTTATTATATATCTTAAGTTTATTATTCTTATATTCTTATTTAATTTTTTAATTTAATTAAAATTGTCCAATTTATGTTTTTATTTAAACTTTATTTTAGTTCATTATTTATTATTATTTTGTAATTAATTATTATTTTTTAACCCCCCCCCCCCAAAATTGGCGCTATAGGGGGGGTGAAGGTCTCCTTCTCCAGAGATACCCTGCGACGTCTCTAGCAGATGCGATGGCTTGGGCTTCAGCTTCTCCTCCACCCGCAATGGCGGCGCGGTATCCCGGCTCTCCAGATCCAGTGCGAAAAAAGGTTGTTATGGCCTCCCATAATGGATCCGAGTTGATGCGGCAGTAACCTCTGGTTCTGCTCCCATGGTGACAAGAGCTGGACAATGGCATCTCCAGGAAGGAGATCCGCCACTGCTCCAATTCTCCCGGCTCGGGAATCATCTTTAGCTTCGTCATGGAGAACACCTTGAGCAGCGACACACTTCCTCTACGTGACGCCTCTTCAACCCGGTTCGCAGCAGAAAATCGGAAGCAAGTCAGCTTCCTCTGATTCATCGTCTCTTCTTAGCTGGGCAACATGTCATGGGAATGGTCCAGGCGAACTCTCCTCGGCTCCAGCGACAGACCCTTCAGCGGACAGCACGACATCGGCCTCGGCTCAAACGGACAGAGGGGACTTCAACTCGGGTCACCCTCCACCTCAGGAGATGGCGCGACTCCGGTCCAAATCACAACCAGCAGCAGCAGCTACCTAGTCTTAAATAGTAGTGGCACCAGAACTTGTGTGGCTTCGGCCTTTACTCGTCTCGATCTCAAGTGGAGGCGAAAATATCCTTCAAGGATATTCAATGCAAAGATAGATTCAGAACTAGAATTGAGATGATGAAATAATATTTTTGGTGTTCTAAAACTGATTCTAGTATGATTTTTGGTTGTAAACTAATGATGATTTCAATTTTCTAGTTCTATTTGGTAAAGCAAGCGGTGATGAAGAATGAAGAATAGTTTTCTACTTTAGTGAATCACAGTTGGAAGAGATACAAGGATGGATCAGTGAATCAAGGGTAGGGTTTAGTTGGGTCGGTAGGAGGAAGGAAATGGGGTGGAAGAGAAACCGTGAGATGCAGGGGCGCAATAGTGAGGTGCAGTGGATGTGTGTGAAAGAAACGGTGAGATGTAGGGGAGAGCGCAGGGTCACCGTTAGACTTAAAATAAAAGGTCATAGTTGGTTAAAAAAACAAAGGGAAAAGGTCACTGTTATCTTAAAATCAAAGGGGATTAGCGGTATGGGGGGGGGCACTGTTAGTTTAAAATCAGTTCATTAAAGAAAATATGGATACCAATGGCACAAAAGGCTTCCGATGGCATAAAGCTTCCGATAGAACAAAAGGGACACCGGTGTAAAAATTAAAGAGGTTACCAGTAATATAAAATTAAAATCTCAATGTTGCATTAAAAACAAAGGGTCTCCGTTGTAATTAAAGGTTACCGATAAAAATAAAATTAAAGGCTCACCATTAGAATAAAGATAAAGAACTAATGGTGATCTTTAAAAAAATAAAAGCACATGAATTGAACATAAAATTAAAAGTTAATTAAACTAAATAAAAATATTGAAAATAATTAATTAAAAGAATAATAAAATCCATTAATTAAAAACAAGATTTTTTTCAAACTTAAAACTTTAAAGCCACAACTAAACTTATTAATAGATAACACTAAAATTAAGAACAAATATTATATAAACTAAAATGATATATGACATAAATCAAAATTACTATATAAATTAATTAAAAGGTAAGCAATGAATGAAAAGGTTAGCCTCGGTGACCCAATATGTCACCGAAAGCTCATATCAGTCTCATTGGTAGACTAAAAACAAAAATTAGTGACTTAATAATTTAACTTCATTCTTAAAATTAAATAAATAATGATTTAAAACTCCTAATTAATTATTTAAACAGTTAAGTGAATACATAAAATTAAAAAAGAACTAATTTATTTAGTTTGAACTAAAATTCATAACTTAATTTATTAGCAGAAAGGTTATAAATATTATTTAACAAAGTTAACCTATTCTAATGAAAGTATATTAAAGGATAAAATATTAAAATAATAGTCTAAGATAATTATTACAAAAATAATGATATTAAATTATTATTAATTATTAAAGTGAAATTATTAAAAGGTGAGCATATTGAAATTTAACAAATATAATTAACAATTAATCAAATTAAATAAGAAAAGTAAGATTAAAATTATTAATTTAAAGGCTAAAAATACTTAATTTATTATAAAAGATGATTAATTATCAAAATTAATTATAAAAATAGAAAAATACAATTATTTAGTATAAAGTGCTTAAATAATTAAGTAAATTATTAAAAATTGGGTAAAAAGATGTGGCAAAACTACGTGAAAATAGAGCCACATCAACATGAATTGAAAGATATGATATATATTTAATTTATTTAAAATATTAAATATATTATAAATTATATAGTTATTATATTTCCTTACGTTCTTGGTGTTAAGTGTCATACCCATTATCAAATAAAATGTTCTTTTTTTAGAATTTTGGGGTATTATATTTTACCTAAATAAATTAAAAATATATATATTTTGTATAAAATTAATTAAATTTTAATTTTATATATTCATTAAAAATTTTAGCATTCATCTTATATTTTTTCTAGAAAAGAGATTAGAATAACGCCATTGTTATGCTTAAAACATTATTTTCCTAAAAAACAGTATTGACTTCTTTTGAGCATTTATTTTAGAATTATATTTTTGAATTTTAAAAATTTTATTTGATAAAATTAAATTTTTTTTTGAAATATAAATTTCAAAATATTGTTAAAGTCAATTTTCTTGATTTTTCAGAAAAGATTATTTTAACCATGAATAGTGACAAATAATTGTTTTTATTGAAAACATCTATTCCATTCAAAGAATTTAAAAGATAAATTTTATATTAATATGGTTTTAATTGTAATAAAAGTTAAATTTTATAACTATTAATAAATTTTAGTTAAATTTAATCAATCTAATATTTAATTTTTATATAAAAACTTTATAAACATTTGAAGCTTTTCACTTTGGATTACTGCATTTTTATCACGTCTGTGGGATTAATTTTAAATTAATGTTTTCCTCTTCTAATAATTGAATTTAGAAAAATGAATTTACTATATTTAATTGGAATTATCTATATTTCTTAATAATTTAAACTTAATTTTTTACCATTATGAATAGTAAATATAGTACAAATTAATTACCACGATTAAGGTGAAAATGCGTTTACTAGGGGTTAAACAAAACAAATATGAAATAAAATTACCTATAAACTTGTCCAAAACCCATTTTATGGACATATAATGACATTATAACCTCTATGGATCAATAATGGATCCTTTTGGAGCCTTTTCTCAAGTGAAAAATGTGGGTACATATTTTTATTTTCCAAAATTACAATTGTGCCACTCCCCTCACCTATAAAAGGCCACCCTATCTCATATTCACTTCACACTTAAAAAACACACTGTTTATCCCTATAAATACCAAAATAACATCTATAATTTCCTCCTATAATACTAAAAGCCATATTTTGTTCTTAAATCCATCCTTGGATGGATTTTGGTGAAAACCAAAAGAAGTTGACCGAAGAAGAGGTATCTTCCCAAAACAAGCATTTTATTTTATTTCCTCCTCCACATTATTCAATTATTATTAAACCATTATGATATAATAACCTAATTAAATTCAATATAATTATATTTTTTTGTTAATCTTATTACTTACATCCATCTCTACTTCCATCCAATTTGATATAAAACCAACTTTCGTGTTTGTGGCACAATACATCCTAGCAAACTGATGTTATTCGTTTTCCTTCACCACCGCTCACATTTGGATATAAGTATGGATTAAATAATTATATATAATATTTAATATATTATTATGATTATTGAATTATTATATCATTGACACCTTCTTACTTTCCATTATGTGGGGGATATGATAATGACGTTCATGTGTACGACATACTACCACCACACGTAGCAATGTGATTATTTTTTCACAAATGATTTTCATGGAATTTAATTTGTATAAATATAATGAATAAATATGAAATATTTTAAAAAAAATATTCTAAAATTTTAATATATTATTTACCTTTATTTCATATCATCTTTCAAAAAATGGAAATTACATTCATGTGTATATACGGTCTACCATCTCCGTGAATGATGTATTTCATTTTCTATATCTACCTATAATAGATTAAACTAAATATGTATACAATGAATATATATTATATCATGGTTAAAATTATGAATTTTATGGAACTATTATCAAATTAATAGGCTAAAGAAAATAAGAAATCAAAACATGCATGAAAAATAAAGTAGTTATTTCTTGAAATGTGACTTTAACATTGAATTGTTAATAAACAGGTCATAAAAGGTCATAAGTAAATAATATATTGTATGATATAAATAATTATTCTTCTATAACATAATTTTAATAAATTATTTTTATTATAAAATATATTTGAACATGTACGAAGGAATTCGAGACTTAATGTGAGGGATTTTTGTCTATGTTTTTACTTGTGTGAGCCACATGCAATATTAACCACCTATTTCTTTTACCTGTTGTATATAATTACCATTAAATTATTTTAAGATAATTCCCCTAAAATTTATTTGGTTTTACATATTATTTTGAGTATTTATATATCATGGGGTTTAATGTTCAAAAGTTATCAAATTTGAAATGGATTATCGTCTCAATTTATCTTCTTTAGGATAAACATTATGTTAGGAACCTATCTTAGTTTATGAGGTATAGTTTCATCCCATTTGACATATAATATAATGAATTTATTTTTTCTCATCATATATTTTTCATTTAATGTTATTACTTCATGGGGCTTACGATTCAATGTTACCAAAGTTTTAAAGGTTTTATGATACAATCTCTTTATTTATTTGGATTTTTGTAATTATTCTTATAATGATGAAATATTATGATATATAACTCAAGAAACTCGTCGATTTTATTAACCTCCAGTTATTTCATGGGAATACATGTTTTTAATTCATTTTCCTCTATTTATGTACTTATGATTCCAAAATAATTTTTTTAAATAAAGCTAACTGTATTTCTCTCTGGTCGGAAATCCTTTTTCTTCCAATTCCAAATTTTCTATAAAGATTTCCAAAAATATTTTAAAATTATCCAAAGGATTTATTAAATTAATTTTTATCAATGTTTTCATTTTTCAATTTTTTTAAAGAATAATATTCTTATCATTTAAAAAAAATTCCCATTTGGATTTTACTAAAAATGTGTAAGAAAACATTGTTTTAACACATACTCCATGAATGGTATTTCTAAAATAATGTCGATTATTTTATTTGAATATGAATTTATAAATTTATAAATTTTATTTTCAAAGAATTGTATTTTTAAAATTTATTATGTTTTATAAAATTAAAGAGTAAAAGTTATTTTCCTTATGAAATGTTTTAAATGATTATTAAATATTTATGTATAATTTTCAAAGGTTATTTACAAATAAAATTATTTGGAAAATGTTTTATATTTTAAAAAGGTTATTTTATGTGAAAATAATATTTTCATCAAGATATAATTTAAAATATTTTTAAAGCTTACATTATAAGTTTTCAAGGTTATTTTCAATGAAAATGATTTCTTACATATTTTATAAATTTATAGTTTTAAAATTTTGATTTTAATAGAAAAATTATTTTTTTGAAGAAATGATTTAAATTATTTCTAAATATTACTCTATAATTTTCTTTTTTTATTTTCATATATATTTTTTAAATGCTTTAGGTTTTTAATTTTTTTTTTCAAAGTGGAAAGACAATTTTCCTCATGAAATGTTCCAAGTGATTTTTCAATATCATTTTCTATCTAAGATGAAATCCTTTGATAATAGATAAGAATTAGTGAGTATATGATAAACTGATTCCATATTTATTATTTTGTTGGATGGTTTATGATTATGATTAAAATATGTTTTTGAAACTCATTTCTTTCCATGGATTATAATATAAATAAATGTTTGTGAATCTATTCCCCTTTTAATAGGTTTTGATATGATGAATGTTTTATAACCTTCTAGCACATAGATGTGTGGATTTTGGGATGATTGGGACCTATATCTCCCTCTATTGTATTGGGTGAATATGTATAACTCTTGAGTAAATTTCATATGATTGAACTTGATTATATGTTCACAATTTAATGTGTGATATTTATTCCATGATCATTATGTTATGTGTGAACGTGATGAAATGTTCACAAATTTTTGCATGAACCTAATTACATGTTCATAGTGTTATGCATGGACCATAATTTTATTTCCTTAAGGTTATGTGTGGACCTGGTTTTATGTTGATAAGTTTATTAAAGGGATTGATTTCATTTCCTTTACATAATCAGTGAACATGTTCATATTTATACATGTTTATAATGTTATAATCTTATGTATTCCACAAATCTATGACTTATATAAATTTTATTCTCTTGTGGTTTATGTTATTTTATTCCATTGTGATTCTTGTATTTTGAACTACTATGATTTATTCCATGACTCAATTTTTTGATCTATGATATGCATAGTATGTTTTTTAAATGTGATTCTCATGTTCTCGTACCCTCATTCTCATGATATGTTGAAATCTATCTTGTTTACCCTTTATGAGCATCTGAGATCACAATTTCTTATGTATAATTTCCTTAGGTTATAAATAATGATTTTATGTACGGTTTGTCTAATAAGAGTACTATGTGGAAATATCTTTATTGGATATGTTCAATATCTTTTAATAAATAAGAATACTTTGTGTTTATTCTCCAAAGAAAATATACCTTTATGATCCTCAAGCATGTGTTTGTGTAATGTAATAAATATTCATATATTAAGGTGTAATATATATGTATGAGATATTTGGGTATCTATATGTATATTAAGACTTACTAAAAGTTATTTCATCTTAGTCCAAAGCTGGTACTGTTGACCTAATGTCCATTTAGGATCATGATTCCATCTTGTTTGCATTTTTTTATTTAATTAATTTGTATTATACTTACCCTTTTTTTATTTTTTATACACAAATTGTATACAAATAGACACCATTGGTGGTGGAATATTTAGTTTTTCACACACCTAGTTTGGGATTCCATTGCATTGGTCTACCGGAATAGAACTCATTATTGTAGGTTACAATCTATGGACTATGATTGTGTTTTTATATTTGTACATGGGATATTAGGAGCACGAGACTGAGTGAGATATCATGATTCTCATATAGATATCCTTATAAGATTTTTTTCTTTATTTTTTTATCATTTATTTATTACCTGATATATGACTATATATTGTAGAATCACATGGACATTCATGGTTCTTTGTTTGGAATTTTCCAAATTATTCATTATTTACATTTATCAGTTATAATTGTCTTCAACTTCCTTTAAATTATAATACTTACATAATTTATTGATTGTTTTATTATGTTATAATTTTATGTCATTATGATCATGAGTTTATAGCCTCCCCACCACACCATCATTAAACCCTTACTGATAGTCAGTAGCCCCAGGTGTATGGGGAGGCATGCTTGAGGCCATTTGACCAACTGGATCGGGGTACCATTTTAGTGGATCCTAGGTTGGGATGTTACAATGTGGTATTAGATATTTATTTTCCTTTTCATTACAATTTTGGTCTATTATATGAGATACTATGAATGTTGCAATTCTTGATAAACAGTCATGTCTATGAGTGATCAACCCATGTACAGGGAAAAGACCAAGTGTCTAAGGATGGGACTATTGTTCATATTGTTCACGATTACATTGATTATTATTTCACCTCTAGTGATTGGTGTACTTTCCACTACTTACTAATTTTTTTTATTTATAAATTTTACCCTTAGCTTAATATTGAAAGGAATTTTTGATACACACATTATCATAAGCATATAAAGATTCACATTCCATGCATTTTCCATGCCATATAAGTTGTAGTTCTTTACTTCCTGATACATGTTTGTTGTTCATTGTGTCCTTTTTCATCATCTTAATCTATATACCATGTTTAGGTGATTATTTAACATTATTTTCTTATAAACCATTATTTTTTCTATTCTTCTTAATATTTATGTGTTTATTGTCACCTTTTGATAGAATGACTTGTAATAATTTCCATTTACACTTTTTTATTAAAGTTTCAGTATCAACCTAAATGATGTTTTATCATATAACTTGATGGTGCTACATTAACTCACAAATAACAACATTTTTTAGCCATGGACCATTTTTCAAATGGGGTGAAACATTTATGGATATTGTTAAATCTGTTGAAATAATAGTTTATAAGGTGTATGGGCCCTTATAAATGGGGAAGGGCAACCCATATAATCAAACCATTGTAAATGAATTTTATATATTATAAGAAAAATGGTAAAACCCACTTTTTATATACATTAAAATCAATTGTAACTTATTTAGGAATATTGATTTATAATTTAGGAATGGTAATGCATCTGAATAGTCAATGGAATGTTATAAATTAAAATTCTTACATGAAATGGTTTCATTTATAAGGTCTTGTACCTCTATTATTTGGGCATGCAAACCCATATGACTAAATTCCTAAATGCAAAACTAGGCCCAATTTTTTCATTAAGGGAATGTTTTCTTTGAGATAAACCCACTAAGGGTGTTTTAAAACCATGAATGAAATGACAGGACCCTCTAAGGTTGACCGTATTTTGATATATGTACTTAACCCCATGGGGGTATACTCATATAGATGAATTGGATATTTAAACTTTCTAAAGACACTTATATGGTGTTATATATTGAATTATGGTGACATCTTACATAACAAATCCACATTTAAATGATTAAAGACCTTTATTATGCTTTTAATCATTATTTTTATGAGGCTTTAGTTATTTAAAATTCCTATCACCACCTAAAGGGTGTCTTCCTCTATTACATGGGATTAAAATTTCTGTTAACTAAGCCCAAATGGTGAGATCCTTATGGTTTAATAAAAATAGAAAAAATGAATTTATGTGATAATTTTCCTAAAATCTGATATGATTTTAGCTAAATAATTAATTCTTGAATTAATGTTTTATATGACAAACCTTTATTGCCTTGTGGCATCATCTGAATGAAGTACCATGTATAGTTGTTCTTTATAAATGATATTTTTTATTCATTAAAATGATCCTTGGAAGTGTTTAAATTTCAAATATTAATTAGTGTAATGGATAAAATAAAACCATAATCTGGTTTTATTAGTTTCAAACCACATGTAATAGATGTTTAAATATTTCATAAAGATTTATTGAATGGGAAGATAGAAAAAACACATGGATATCCTTCCCATTTTTTTATATTGATCAATAGGTTTGACCTGTAAGCCTAGTGACCCCTTTAGCATGACCAAGCTATGGTGTAGATTCTTTATTCTTTAGTATGGGGATTTCCTAGTCTAGATAGTTCCCATTTAGGTGATTTAGCACTGGTAAATGTTTCTTTTAGTTATAATATAGGTGATGTTGTTCAGGGGTAATTTTTCCCGAGTAGGACTCTATGTTTTGAAACTATACCTCCGGTAAAAGGGTGGTTGTATAGTAAGTTGAACCTTTTTTGGATGTGAACATCATGTAATTATATAATTTAGTGGGTAATATATTCCAAGGGTATGGTCAACGACTTAGTAGTATTAGTGACCATTTAACTTCATTAATGATGCATGACTATGGATTTTTTTAGCGAAATTAACATTCATATAGGATAAAATTACTCTATGATAACATATTTTGTAGTCCATTGGATAATATGATACATAGGTAAAATAGGTCTATGGATAGTATCAAATGATACATCGTTATGTTGATAAAAACTCGGGGTAGTATTCATTGATATAGGAATTTCCCATGAAGTTGGTAAAATGGTGCAGCGAACCATATGAATTTAGTGAAGATTGTTAATACTTGAACTAAAAATTTATTATATTAGGTAATCTATAAATTAGAGTGGTCTAGGAGTTAAAGTAAATCTAACTCATCCTAATGTTTGAGATGATGATGTTGTAAAAGGATCAGTTTTTGTAACGTTATCGATCAATTTTGTGTTAGATTTGATGCCTTATAATGCCAATGTGCATGAGTTTCACTCAGAGGATCATCACATTTATATCTAAATGTGAATCTAACCTAGTACACTTGTAAATGAATAGACATTCTCTCTTACCATAATTCGAACATCGTCAAACGTTTTCTTCCATGTCTTGAACTATGGTCAGTGGTTGATGGAGCATGTGCTGTGAAAGGAGTTCATTTCCTCATTAAATGATGACTAGGACACTCCTAATGTGGGGATCATTGTATTGATCATAGGAATGTGTGTCCATCCATGTTTAGAGAGATCAAATGTTAAATAATGTTTTGTAGTGTTCACCTTTTCTTTTAAAATACATGAAGATAGTAGTTTGGGGTATCTATTCCTTGATAAAATAATCGAGGAAAAACAAGGTTTTAATGCTTGGATGGGGTTTCAATGCTAGATTTACACTCAGGGTGTATGAGTGGCCCAAGAGATATAATACTTCTAATGTGTGTTGGTTCTTCAAAGGAAAGATGATGATAAAATTTTTATCCCTATATGTAACATTTGAAAAACCATTAATCTGGATAGACTTAACTGGTTTCCCATGAACAATCATAGAATTCATTGGTAGTGAGGGTATCATGGTCGGTTAATGATGATTCATCGAAAAGTGAAGTCAATATTTTCAAAAGAATTCATCATGTGATGGTTCGAAAGTTATGTTTATCAGTATTTGGATATAGTTGTATGGAATCTTTGTAGGTAACTTCATTGTGGATATAATGGGAGTATCTCAAGTCTTATTAGTAATCATTGATATTATCATAGAGTACACTTGGCTCATAGATGATCATTTTCTCTATCTTGGAATCATAAATAGTACACTGAGATATTTTTGGTTATATTCCCAGATAAATAAGGGAATTAAATATCAGTTTGGTAATATGAATATACTAATTTGGTGTTGCACTTTTGATGCGTGAATAAATATTATAGTTGTGTACTGTCAAGAGTGGAAATTGGATTTCCATATAGGAAGGATTTTATGAACTCATGGACACCAACCAATTCTTCAAATTGGTTGCTAGGAAAGATTCCTTTATTGGGATTATTTAGTTTTCTTGACACATAGACATTTCGGCTAGGTTATAATATCTCACTTGTAAACTCTAGAGTATAGACCACCGTGGATGACCTCCTAGACCCCATTAGTTGATTTTAATGTTAACTCGTTCATTCAGTCGATATTGGATGATATTTTTGAGTATGATGATCCAAGGTTGATGAATCATGTACACACCTATGTTTGTGTTTTTACATGATGTAATAAATGATTGGTTGGGTTATAGGTGTCACTGGAAGCTAGTTGTGGGTTTCGGTAAGCATGCTCTGGATAAACCTTGAAATGCATTGGGGTAGATGCACTGTACTTAGGTTTCATATGAATTGGTTGTTAATGAAAATAATTTTTGAGGATTTTTGTTTGATAGTGAAATTACTTTCTTTCATATGTATTCATCGAATGTGGTCTATGTGGAACCATATCAGGCATGTCATCAGGACGAGACTAGTAAATTGAAAGGGGTTAGGCATGAATTTTCATGGAAAAGATGACATGTCCAGCTAAATGTGTTCAATTGGGATTTGGACATCTGATCATGTTGATAATCATGTGAGTAGCATCATTAGATTTCTAATTTCATCCTCAAATAACCAATTTTAATAGCGTACGTATTGTCTCCAAAAATTGGTTGTTCAAGAAAGATCTTGTGGAGGGGATCACCATGGGTTGGTTGATTAAACAAATGAATACATTATCATGTCACTAGCTATATGGTCTAGTGTATGTGTGTTCTTGATATTTTAGTTTTTAATATCATTTTTGGCACAAGTTTTACTTGATTATGTACCATTCGCTTTAAGTGATCCTTAGAGGTATGTGGGCATGTGGAAATGCAAAGATACTATTTAAATGAAAATTCAATACTTGAGTAGGTCATGTTTTTATTTTCATTATTCCCAAAGGATTCTTGCAGATGAGAATTTATACAGTGCGGAGATTTTAGTGTCCCTTGTTTTTCGACCATCAAAAATTACATGGGGAGTTCTAGATTTTCATTTGGTGGATGGGCCATATCTTGAGTTTATTTTTGAATGTAAATTCAAGCCTTAAAACACATGGAAGTTTCATTTTTAGATGTATTTTAAGGCCTACGAAATGCCTCAGTTGTTCTGAGGAGTTTCATGAGCATTAGGCCTTGTGAACTCAGTTTCAAGGGAACTTGATAAGGGTTAATGGTTGCCACATGGTTAGTAATAACTGTGCGGCCTATTTTATATAGGTTAATAGTTTTTTGGAATTTTGCGGCCTCTAAGAGAAACCATGTGGCCTCATACAGTGGAGATAAGCATTTACACAGTTTGGGGTAATCATGAAAGAGGAGTCTCATGGTCATTCATGAAATTTCAAACATGTCGCAGAGGAGAAACACACGGGTTGTTCATGGTTTGGAAAATGATTTACTATCCATGTTATGGTAGTGTACCTATATATCATGATTGTGCATGGTTAGTGCACTTTTTTTTTCAAAAATATGGCCAAACCATGTGCCTCATTAAAAGGGGTGAAATTACCCTTTTTCCTATATTTTATTTAATTTTTATCCAATCATTTATTCTCATCCACATGCACAACATCCCTACAAAAGTGATCACCCTTAGTACTCCTCTAAAGGATAGAGAGATCTCCCTCATTTGGATTCTAAATAAGGATCTGTCAGTTGTGTTGGATATCCCTCCACATGCTCTCAATTCCTTATTTATCTTATTTCAATTTCCTTCAAAGTATGGAATTCTAAATCCATGCGGCCTCTTTTTCACAATTTCAGGGTGTTTGATTATTTATATTATTTATCTCGAACAGGATAAATTTAAAGCTCTATGTTGGATGAGTATATAATACTAATAATTAGGTAGGTTTCCCCCTTATTACCCTTTAAAATCTATAATGTTTATGAGAAATGATGTTGTGTCGTGTGTTGTATTTTCAGTGTGCCGAATCTTAAATGTAAAATTAATTGTGTGAATGATTATGCCTAAATTTATATTTTCATTGTGCATATGAAATTCACCATTATTGGATGTTTACCTTGACTTCATCGGCCCCTTTGGGTGTGTCACTCAAATTCCTTAACCATTAATATAAATCTTGGAATTAAATGAATGATTAATATTGTGGTTTTTTACCCCTTAACATAAGAGAATTATTTATATTACAATAGAACCATACTTGTAGATAAAATGACCAATTAAAATAGAATGAAATTTTAATGATAAGTATAAACACCGTTCCCATATCAATTAATGAATGAAATTATTAACCTATCTCACATGATAAATTAGTATTTTCATACACCAACCCATGACCCTCAAAATTTAGTTATAAATAGGTTGTCTGTAATTTTATAATCGTGTTATGGTATGTATTTCTTATGGAAATTTCCATCAATTGTTGTTAAAAATAAAGTCAATTAAATGAACATAGTGAGACGTATCATGGAATGGATATGTGTGTGTGTGTGTCTCATGGATTATACCATATTATTGAATGTTTGTTCCTAGGTTATATTATTATCTGTGATACTTGGGCATGACGTCCCCTATTTAAATATGATATGAAGGCATGACATCCCTATTGATTTATGATATTCTATTATGGAATCCCTTGAAAATGCGTCCCTATTAATTTATGATATACGGGTATGGTTTCCCTAAGAAATGTGTCCTAGTTGATTTATGATATTCATGAAATATGTCCCTATTGATTTATGATATTTGAGAAGGGAATCCATCGGCATGGAATTCCTATTTCTTTATAATATTTGGTAATGGTGTGAAGTCTAATATTTTCCCATTTATTATTTTTAGAAATTATATGGATTGATTTTACGACTAGACCCTAAGACGGTGTGTGGTTCTGAGGCCCAGTTTTCCCGGAATAATAGTTTGAAAAATATTTTCACTTATAACATCACGTGCATGCTATTTTCTTGACAATGTGGAAGAACTATTAAATTTTTTCCCAAATTAGAAAAATGAGGTCACCATTGAGCTCATAGAAGTTCCTTTACCCAAGGTGCGACCTAAATTTTTTCAGTGTGGGTCTTCTGTAGAAAAAGTCTCAAAGAGAGAAACTATAAATAAAATATTATTTATAACAAATAATTTTTACACAGTGACTTTTCTTTTTAGAAAACTTTGTCAAAAAATTCTGCTTTTCACCATAAACCTAGAATTTCTCTAAGACATGGAGAAGTAACTCTCTTGAAAAAATGGTGATGGATCATGGATCGACGATCAATGTGCAGCCGATTTGAAGTAACCTCACCAATGAATATGACACAATGATCGTCCTTCATTAGCGACTGATCCGAATCATGGTAAGTTGGTTGTTTCATTGTGATTTCTACCCATTCTATAATTCCATGATGAACATGGGTCAATCCAAAAATGGATTGATTCACATTTTGATCATTTTTTTAGGATGGTATATTATCCGTGGGATTATTGAGAGATCTATTTTAATTCCTCTTAGTTTATCATTCTCTCACAAATGGATTTAGGCCGACATGAACAAAGGCCAAGATCCATTCCTAAAGTTGTTCTTTGTTATTTTCTATCCCCCATTCTTTATGTTCTTCTTCATTGGACCCTCATTCCCATGGTTAGACATATTGGGCATTTCAAAACACGATCAAACCCCCATATTGGAGGTAAACAGACAATATAGGCCAGCTCTATGTTGATTGGGATGCAAGGAGCCTAGATCAGTGACTGTTTTGAATTATGGTCATCATATGTGGATCCGTTGTCCATGGAAGGAAAACAGGCATGGGTCTGGTGCGCCGGTCCTATGAGGTGAGGTGGTGGTGATTGACGGCGGAGAACGGAGGTGGCAACAACATTGGCATCATTTGCCACGACGAGCGGCCCCATGGGAGCTGGGAGAGGTGACGAAACATGGGATGTGGAGGGAGTGTGATGCAGGGCCATGGGATACAGTGGTGGCGGCCACATGAGACATGGTCCGTGGATGATATGGTCCATGTTTGGTGTCCACGATGGCCCTAGGTGAGCAGGTTGGGGCGAGGGAACGAGTCAGGCCGAGCCCATCGGGTAGGGTCAGACCTGGGGTGACCGAGGCAAGACCTGTCTGTGGTAAACTATGGTGGTTGACCGTGACCTACGGTCACTCCAAATTCCATACTGATGTCGTAGCTGGGGTTCTTTCAACTATGCAGTTGCTCCTTGGGCCCAATGACCTCCCATTGAAACTTCAGACTGCTATAACTTTCAAATGGTACATTTGTTTAATGAGCCATTTTCGGAATTGAGACCCTAAATATGAGCCAGAAATTTTTTTGGAAAATTTTTTAGTTCATAGTTTTGACTAGTATAGGTTGGGAGAATTTCCCTTAGTTCATTCCTCGAGGGTTCAGTATGGTATTATGTCCAGATCAGTGGATTTTATTCCCCACTAGTGGTTGAGTCCCAGATAGAATCAGGAATCCCTCCCTAGGACTAGAGTGTGATCCTCTATCACCCCCAGTGGAGTTTTGTAGAATCGATTTAACCTATGAGAGTTGGTCATTGGTCCTCCATCTAGTGATCCACAATAATAGGGTTAGTGTTATTCCCCGAGGTGTTGTATAAGATCCCCTACATTGTGAATTGATCTATATTCGGTTAGTGGTATTCCCCCAGGTATTGGGTAGGATACCCTTTCTATGTATCTATATCTTCCTTGACTAATACGTTCTAATTTGGGAAGGGATCAAATAATATATACCTGTTTGTGAGTGTCTCTAATGATATCATGGATCGATGAGTGATTTCTCCCTAAATGACTGTGCTTTGAGTAGAATCATGTAGCTGAAAAATTGGTTGTGACTTACCTTTAGAATTTGTGTCATAGATTCAGTACATCTAGATGTTATTGTTATATGTGTTTTAGACATATAATTATGTGGATATGACTATACTTTCCATTATTTTATTTCATATGTAGTTTTAGGGTGTCCTTTTGGGTATTGTAATACTCACCCATGCACATGACTTTCCACACATGTCATGTCTTGTGCAGATGATTGATCCTTTGATAGTGTCCCTGGTGGAACGGGAATAAGAAGTGCTTAGTAAGGAAAGTTAGCTGAAGTGTGTTCCTATAGTTCATATAGCATTACCATACCTCTTTTCTTATAGGATGTACTTTTGGTTACAGAATCCTAGAGATCGGCTTGTTTTGGACTTGTTTACTTTACAGTACTTTCACTATTATACTCTAGTTACGGGATATAGTGGTTTCCATGCATTGTTCACTTAATGTTTTTAAATTTCAGCATGTGTGGATTTTATATGTGTGTGTGAGTAAAGGTAATTTAGGCTAACACCTCCCATTTGTGGGATATGCCTACTCTGTGCTAGTCACCAGCCCAAGGCATATTGGAGGCAGGCTTGGGGTAGTCACGGCACAGGCCCTATGGGATAGGATGTGACATAGTGGTATCATAGGAGGTCAACTCTACATGAAGATCGGGATTTTGTTTGGTTGGTCTATGTCAATGGTATTAAGTGTTTCAAGTATGACTTTCAAGTTAGGGACTCTAGTGTTGGTTCAGTGGCCAATGTATCTATACACCAGGACACTAACTACCTCCTTTTTGACTCGTTACATGAAAACATTGGTTGTAGGGGAAAGAAATAGTGCATGCATGATTTAGAAATGGTTGTGTTTTATATTTAATTCTTTGGTTAGTACTCCAGATAAACTCTATTGACCATGGTACATCTTGTTTTATTAATGGTTTCCCGCACAAAGACAGCCATCTAGGATTACAAAATGTGATAATTAGGATGATCTGCCTAGTGATGAGGCTTGGTACTGGGGAATGTACTAGAGATAGCACCTCTGGGTGGTTTACCAGCTATACCACCACCCTCTGAGTAGCAGTTACTACCAACACTACCAGATAAGGTTGAGCATAGGTTGAGTTCCTTTCAAGAGTTTCAGATGAAGTGACCTCCAATGTTTATGGGTGAGCCAAAACCTAGTTGTCTAGGGACTGGCTAGAGGAATTAACTCATGTTTTCCACCATGTGAGGACACCTTTCAACCAGATGGTAGTTCTCACTACAAGTATTCTTTAGAGATCCGTGGGGTAATGGTGGATCTTGGTGACATAGTATCAAAACAACAATGCTATCACCTAGATAGACTTCGAGTGTCTCTATGGAGAGGAGTTCTACCAGGATATACTGTGATTGGTATGCATACAAGAGCTTATGCATCTACAGTAGGGCATTATGACTATAGAGGAGTATTCAATAAGGATTATTGATCATTCATGGTAGTCCATGGACATAGTATGTGACATGTTATTCAAGGCTTGAACTTTCGAGTTGGGATTACACTATGACCTAAAGGCAATGATGGTATCCCTTTGCATTCTAACCTATTCCAGGTTACTATAGAGAACCCTGCTAGTGGAGGGTTTTCTAATGAAGCGGACACTGGTAATGGGAGATAACAATGGGAATCAGGTAGCAGAGAGATCATAAGTAGGTATTTGACGGCAGTTGTAGGGACCCAAGTGGGTTATGAACTTCAAAAGATGGCCCCAAGACTCAGGGTCAGTGGTGCATATCTCCCAGGTTGGCTCAAATCAGCCCAAGGACAGATGGTGTTACACATGCGGTAGTCAATGACATATGGCATGAGAATTCCTAACTTGTTGTATAGTTGATCGGTGGACAGTTGAGGGACCACCGAGGAAGAGGAAGAAATATGAGGAGGGTGGTCCGCAAGGTAGTCTCATGGTAGAGGAGTTGGCAGGGTAGCTGTAGGTGGTCAGTTGTTTGACCTATTACCCCCACCACCCCCAAGTGGTCCATGTTAGGCTTAGGGAACTGGTGGATAGGGACGAGGCCAATTTTAGGGAATGAAGGCTTATGACCCCAATTCTCTAGGGATGATTTGAGGTATTATATGTTTATTTTACACCTTAGTTGCAGTTTTTATAAACAGAGGTTCTAGTAATTACTTTCTTTTCCCGAACCTTGTTAGGGACTCAGAGATTCTGATTGAACCATTTACTCAACCCTTATGAATAGAGACTCATACAGGATGAGATTAAATGATTACACACTAGTACCAACAGTGTGACCGACTCTTGGAGGAAACTGTTTTAGTTGGGATCTCTTGGTATCGACATCGAGGCATTACAACATTATTATTGGTATGGATTGGTTATTCATTGTTCATGCTTTAGATTGAAAAATTTAGGTACAGAGTGTGGTGTTCCTATAGTGATGGAACCAGGTATTACTTTGTTAGTAAAATGGAAACACATGAAGTGTAGGATGGACTCACACATAAGTGGGTGTAGTTGATTACTCATCAGTTGGTTAGTCTCACCCTCAGTGTAGTGGATGATGTGAGTCCTCAATTTCTTATAGTGGTGGTGGAGTATAAGGATGTATTCCCAAAATATGATACAGGTTTACCTCTCCATAGGGAGATGGCCTTATGCATCAATCTACACCATGAGATGACTCTGATATCTACACTAGCATATCAGATGGCTCCCATGGAGCGTCGCGAACTTAGGGTGTAGTTGGAGGACTTGTTGAGGAAGGGATTTGTGAGGCCCAGTGTTTAACCCTTGGAATCCATAGTTTTTATTGCTAAGAATGAAGATAGGAGATTGAGGTTATGTGTGGATTACTAGTTCATGAACCAAGTGACCATGAAGAACAAGTATCCACTAACAAGGAATGATGGCCACTTTGATCAGTTTAAAGGGGCACGATGGTTCTCGAAGGTCATCCTCAAATCAGTCTATAACCAGTAGCTATTTCAGGAATAGAATATACCAAAGACAACCTTCAAATGTCATTACAGTCACTATGAGAACTTGGTGATGATGTTTGGCATGAAGAACACCCCATTAGTTTTCATGGGACTCATGAACCGAATATTTAATACTTACAAGGAATGATCTGTGGTGGTTTATATTGATGACATCCTAGTGTACTCGGAATCCGATGAGAAGCACACAATACACTTGGGGATGGTCCTGGACACACTCCGAGAGCACCGACTCTATAGGAAGATCTATATGTGTTAGTTATTGATTTTATAGGTCTATTTTCTGGGACACGTCATCTTGGAGAATAAAGTTGTGTTGGATCTAGAAAAGGTTGATGTAGTGCATTCTTGGTAGGCACCCAAGATTTTTACCAAGGTGTGGAGTTTTCTTAGTTTGGAAGGGTACTATCAGAGGTTTTTACCCAACATTTATAGAATATCGGCACCCTTGATAGCATTAACATGAAAGGGACTCCATTTTGGGTGGATAGAGATGTTCCAACAGTTCTTTGAGAAGCTGAGGTAGAGGTTGATGAGCACTACCATCTAGAAGTTACTAGAGGAAGGTGTATTATATGTGGTGTTATGTGATTCATCAAGTAATAGACTTGGTTGTGTTCGTATGCAGGGGAAAGTGATGATTTCCTATGATTCACGCTCGTTGAGACCACATGAGTAGAACTACGTGACCCTTGATCTTGAGTTAGCCATGGTAGTCTTTGCATTGAAGATGTGGAGACACTACCTAATGGGTGAGTGTTTTATCATCTACTCTAATCACAAGAGTCATAAATATATCTTCTATCAGAAGGATCTGAACATTAGATAGAGGTTATGGCTAGAGTTCCTCTACGTCTATGAATTTGATATTTTCTACACTCCTATGAATGAGAACGTGGTTGAAGATGCTCTCAGTAGGAGATCTAGTTTAAATTTTTTGAACGAGGCATCATATCAGTTGTAAAGACCCGTAAAATTCAAGGGAAATTTTTTCTTAATTTTCTTTGGGATTCTACAAGAACACAGTTTCTGAAGGCACCTGATTCCGAGGCCCGATGAGCCCGAAATAATTTTCCAAATTTTAGCTCGGGTACATTCAGTGAACGGACGAGCGGGTTTTTATAACTTTTGATTTGGTGCTCAGAATTGAAATCTGAGGGCAATGATGAAACCGCAGCGCCGATAATTGCTTAAGAACACCTTTTCTGGGGTTGCGTTTGCTCGGGAGGAGATGTTAAAAATTGTGGAAGGTAAAAATAAAATTGAGCTACAATTTTATTTCTTTTTTAAGAGGTTATATCCTTGAGTGGAAGTTGGAGAACTACCCATGAGAGGTTAAGAGGGTGGTGGGCCCCACACGAACTCCACCTCTTTAAATTCTCTAAACCCCCAAAGCTCTTCCCCTTTAAACCCCCATGTATTAAATGATGTGACTTCCTTCACATTAAAGCATGCCATTTATTTTGGGAGTTAAGCATTTGAATTTTAAAAATTTAAATGCATCTCATGTTATAATAAAATAAGCATAACACTTATTTTATTTGGGGGTTGTTTTGTAGTGTTGGGTTTTTGAGGGAGGGAGAAATCTTCCTCTGAAGAAGTTCATCTTCCACGTTGAAGAACGTGAAGAACGTCACTCTCCGACAAAGAACGCCAACACTAAAGAAAGATGACGTGTCTTTCTACTCCTCTCCGCAGCCAGTGTGAGACGCCGCCCCACCTCGGACGATCTCTGTCAAGCATGTACGGAACCCTCTTCCATGACGCCTTCTTCCACGATGTTAAATTCCGCGATGAACCTTCGTTCAACGATTCCATCAAGGTAGGGAATTAATTTGTGAATGTTAATGAATCCATGTTTACTTCCTTCTTAAACAAAGAACGCGGATCAACTAAATATTAAGTTGATCCGTGAAGAATATGTTTGAGGGTTGGGAATTCTTGATTTCGGGGAAAATCGTAGGGGTTTGGTTTTGTTCGAGAATAATTTCCATGCGTTCTTCGTTAAATATTTGGGCCACCTGTCATCAATTTAACTAGAGGAGGACGGACCGCCCGAACATGACCGATCTTCCTCCCCCTTTTGATGTGCGTTCGTTGAGGCTCGAACAAAGGCGGCGCGGTGCAACGACACCACGCGAAAACAAGAAGGAATGCGACGAAGGAACGCGGCGCCATCGCGCCGCGCCGTTGAGGCCGAACGAAACTGCGGCCAGAGTCGGGGCCGTAGAGGAAAATCGAAGACTCCACAGTTGTTTATTTGATGTGAGGATTGATAGGCGACGACAAACGGGGCCGCAAAGTCAATTTGAGGACTTCGCAGTGAAGAGTCAGTCCTGGGAGGACCGCTGGCGAAGACCGCAGGCAAAACGGACCATCGTAGCGCATCCAGTGGTCCGCGGAAGAGCCTGCCGGTGCGCCACGCTGGCACGGCGGCACCGGCGGCCGGCACCAGCCGGCCGCCCAGAGGAGGCGGCGCCCGGCGCGCCGCCATGAGGGTCCTTCGTGGCTGAAGCCACGACGGTAGGCTTTGGTCACGTGGGACCGTGGGGATACCGGGGGTTGTAACCCCCAGTTAGAGAGAAGAGAGGCCCCCACGTGGGGGGGGGGGGGTTGTCAATTAGGGGGGCAGCGCGCCCCCCCTGTTCCACTCAGCTCGACACCGGCTGAGCTGGCCACGTGGGTGTCGCGCTCGTGCCAGGCCGGGTCGGGCCGCCCAAGCCGGGCCCGGCCACGCCGACCAGGCCGGGCCGTGCCCTATTGGGCCGGACCCAGACCCGTACCAGGTCGACCCGGTTCGGGCCGACCCGGGGGGGGGGGGGTATCAGGCCGGGTCGGACCGGGGCCGAACCCCCTAATTTCAGACAGATCCTTTTAAACGTCCATAACTTGGGATACAGACCTCCGATCAATGCACCGTCAGTTGCGATGTGATCCTTGGATCGAGACGGTCGTTTCAGTTTATTACACTCAAGGTTTTGGAGAACTTTGTGTATGGCCGGGTTGGTTCGGATACGAAACCAACCGGGCCCTCGGAGCGGAAATGCTTATATCTTGAGCTCCGGACGTCCGATTGATGTGCCGTAAACTTTGCTAGATTCCTCTTGATGAGATGGAACTTTTGGAATAATTTTCCCGAGGTTTGGACGCAGATGGATAGTGACCGGGTTGTATTGTACCCGAAATCCAATCGGGCCCCTGGAACGGAAAAGCTGATATCTTTCAAACATGACGTCCGTTTGATGAACCGTCAGCAGCGTTGGTGATCACGTTGAGAAACGGTCCCTATGAGTATACCCTATGAGATTTCGGGGTATAGTTGAGATACGACCGGGTTGGTTCGCACACAAAACCAACCGGGCCCCTGGGACAAAAAGGCTAATAACTCACAGACCGGGCGCCCGATTGACGCGACGTCTGTTGTGTTGAGACCCCTATGACGAGGCGGTTCTTTGAGATACTTCTTCGTGGGACTTTGAGATACTTGGATTATCCACCTGTAGCTCATGGAGAGGACTCTCCCGGAGACCAGCGTACAGAGTACAGAGACTGTGTAGCCGGCTGAGACCTGACGACTACTTGACCGACTCGACTTGGAGTGAGTCGACTAGCCCAGTGGATGGAGCACTACTTTGTTTGGGTGCAGACCCATGGCGGACGAAGCACTACTGAGTTTGGGTGCAGACCCGCGGTACTCGTCCGGAGAGTACCTCTGCAGGCTATTAGGGGGGATGCACTACTGTGTTTGGGTGGAAGACCCCGGCGGGAAGCACTACTGTGTTTGGGTGGCTGACCCGCAGTACTCGACAGGAGGAGTACCTCAGCAGTCTTAGGTTAGTGAGCAGTACCTCGGAGTCTTGACAGGATCATTGTACTCTCCAGAGATGGGGCTCTTCAGCAGTTACAGTTTCGATAATGAAAATCCTGGTTTGAGCTGAGTCTATGACCTTTGTGTTTACCTCATGATTGAGATGGGTCACATGATAACTTAGGTATATGTATGGGAATTTACCTAGGTAGTGGTTATCTGTTGATTTCATAACCTTTGTGTTTCCTCATGATTGAGATGAGTTACTTGATAACTTAGGTATAAGTATGAGCTTATACCTAAGTAAGGGTTATCTATTGATATCCTTCTTTGTGGCTATCCTTGTTGGATTTAGTGTGACCTTGAGGGTCTCTGGGTCCCTACTGAGTATCATATACTCACCCCTGCACGGGCTATGCCCGCACCTCGTTGTGTTGGTTGCAGATGACGAGCAGCGCTGACAGAGGCTGAGTGTTCAAGGACTGGACGGTACCCGGAGGTGGACCTCACGACGAGTCAGTATCCGGAGGTGGACTTCACGACAAGACGACACTTGGAGGAGGTTTACGGGCGAGAGCATTTTGGAGGCTATCTGTACCTACCCTTCAGGTAGGATCTGTGGTGGACGATCCAGGAGCTGCGCTATCTGTACCTACCCTTCAGGTAGGATCCGTGGTGGATGATCCAGGAGCTGCGCTATCTATACCTACCCTTCAGGTAGGATCCGAGGAGGATGACCCAGGAGCTACTTCCATTCTTCTAGTTGTTTGTCTTTTTTTTTGTTGTATTTTCGTTCAGTTGTAGCTGTACTTTCAGTTGGGTTTGTATTCGGGCCCACTTACTTTTCAGCACTTTCTTTTGTACTTAGTGTATTACTTCCATTTGTACTCTGGGATGTTTTGTTTAATTTTATAAAGGCAATGCCTTACCAATTATCGGGATTTACGCCTTCGGTGCTAGTCACCAGCCCCTAGCCTATGGAAGGCGGGCTTGGGGTAGTCACTGCACAGGCCCCGAGGACGGGTCGTGACAAATTGGTATCAGAGGATTCGGTTCTACCACAGAACTCAGAAATCTGATCTTTCCTTTCTGTGAAGCAATAGTGTTAAGGGTACCGAGTGTGTTCTTCCGTTCAGGGAGTCCAGTGTTGGTGCGGCGGCCAACGTATCCGTACATCAGGACCCTGACTACTGATTTCCGACTTTGTGCACAAAAACACTGATTGTGTGTGTGTTTCCAAGAGTTTTAAAGTCAGCTCAAACCAGGTCATCTCACCGGGTATAAATCATTTGACCGTGTCACATATGTTCAGGATGTCTCCAAGAAGACATTCAGTTGGAGTTCTGAGAGAGTACTTGATGACGGCCCACCAAGTGATAAGACTCCGTTGCAGGGCCATTTTAACTATGTTGACACCCTCAGGTGGTGTACCAGCAGCACCACCACCTATTGGGAAGCAGATTCCACCAACCATACTAGAGAACTGTGCATGTTGGAATAGCGCGTAGCACGAGTTCCAGCCGCAGTGGCCTCCGAGGTTACGAGGCAAGGCAGATTCCCAGACAGCAGAGCACTAGCTGGAGGCGATTGCTAGAGTTTCCCGCCTAGATGAGACATCAGTAGAGTGGATGGTGGACTTGGATACTAGTTTTTTCTAGTTAATGACCATGAGGATGGTCCACATAGTGATGAGGCTTCGGTACGTGGACCGATGCCTGAGATAGTGCCTTCGGGTAGTGTGTCAGCTATACATCACTACCTGTTGGTCAACAGTTACAATTGGTGGTACCAGTAGGTGACACATGTAGGCTTACTGCCTTACACGTGTTCCAACATCAGATACCCTCAAGTTACGAGGTGAGCCTAACTCACAAGCAGCTAAGGACTAGCTTGAGGAAGTGGCTGAGAGTTTTCTAGAGCTTTTGTAGCTTCGGTAGGATGACATGTCGGTAGCTGAAAATTCATCGAGGCGTACCGAACATTCTAGGTACTCGATGAATAAGATTCGATCAGTTCTATAGAGCTCAGAACTCTGAGCATGGTGTGTTTAAGGATATTCGAGCCATCACTTTTTCCTCCATGCATTCCTACTCACGTTAGGGTGATAGAGAGAACCTTGAGGTTGAATGTTCTTTGGCTGAATGAATATAGCTAGAGAATGTTAGAAGTTCTAACGCAGTGAGCTGGTGCCAGTCTTAGAGACTTGGGTGTGCGAATGTTTCAAGAAGAGGAAATGTTAAGGACAAATGAGTCCGCGAAGCAGCAGACGTGGAGGCAGAGCTAGGAGAGCAGCAAGAGGTGTTGTACATTTTAACATGTTACACTCACCTGCCTTTGTATTCCCCGCTAGGCTCAGGGAGCTGGAGGGAAGGGGAAGACCGTAGCTGCATGCGGTCAAGGAGTGTGGCCCAATGGATCTAAGAATGACTCAAGGGATAGTATGTTTCCACTACTAGCTGCCGTAGTAACAGACGTAGATATGAATCATTCCTTCCTTCCACGAATCTTGTCCCAGAACTAGAGTTTCCGGTAAGCCATAGACTTGGCCGTCACATCTGGAGATACCTTGGAAGGAGACTCGATAATCACACATATGCCGACAGTGTGATCTGACCCACGAGGCGAGAGTTTCGGTTGGAATCTCTTGGTGGTAGCGTCGAAGCCTTACGATGTTGGTCTGAGTATGGATTGGATCCACAGTTCATACACGGATTGACTATATTAGGCCAAAAGGTTGTGGTTTATCTAAAAAGTTGGGATGGGGTTTCCTTAGTCAGCGAAAATGAAAACCCAGGTAGAACAGGATGGAATCATGCATAAGAGGGTGCATTCGATCACTCATGAGATGGACAAACTTACCTTTGTGCCATAATTCTCTAGAGTTGCGGCACCACTTCCAGCAGAGCTTTCTGGAGCTGGGTTGACCGGTGCGCCCAACCTGTGGGTGTTGGTTACATAGTTCACTGCGACACATTAGGGACCGAACTTGGGAGTGTCCTGATGTAGGAGTGGGCAGTGATCACCTAGGGATCACGACAGATGATACTTCACAGATTTGACAGGAAGCCTCTAGAGTTCAAGGATGATGACCACATCTTTATAAGGGTCTCACCTCGACGAGGTTTATGGTGATGTGGCCGAGGCGACAAGTAATCTCCGAGGTTTAGCAGACCTTTTCAGGTCCTCAGCTGGGTAGGCGAGGTGGTTTACCTCTTGACCCATCCACCTCAGTTGCACCGGGTGCACAACTACTTCCATGTATCTCAGCTGAGGAGATACGAGCAAGACCCTTCGCATATCATCGACCATGAGGAGCTGGACGTTGGCGATGGGGTGAATTTTGCGGAGGTCCAGGTGGAGATTGAGGATCGACAGGAGCGGATCCTACATGGACGGCTGATACCTCTAGTATGCATCATATGGAAGCACGGGAACCTCCAGGAGAGCACTTGGGAGCGGGAGGCTCAGAAGCGTACACAGTACCCACTTTTGTTCCCCTAGTTTATGATGTATCTTTACAGGGACGTAAATCCCTGAGGTGGGAGTAATGTAAAGACCCGTAAAATTCTAGGGAATTTTTTTCTTAATTTTCTTTGGGATTCTACAAGAACGTAGTTTCTGACGGCACCTGATTCCGAGGCCCGGTGAGCCCAGAATAATTTTCCGAAGTTTAGCTCAAGTACGTTCAGTGAACAGCTGAGCGAGTTTTTCTAACTTTTTATCCGGTGCTCGGAATTGAAATCTGAGGGCACCGATGAAACCGCATCACCAATAGTTGCTTAAGAACACCTTTTCTAGGGTTGCGTTTTCTTGGGAGGATATGTTCAAAATTTTGGAAGGTAAAAATAAAATTGAGCTACAATTTTATTTCTTTTTTAAGTGGTTATATGCTTGAGTGGAAGTTGGGGAACTACCCATGAGAGGTTAAGAGGGTGGTGGGGCCCACATGAACTCCACCTCTTCAAATTCTGTAAACCCCCATAACTCTTCCCCTTTAAACCCCCATGTATTAAATGATGTGACTTCCTTCACAATAAAGCATGCCATTTATTTTGGGAGTTAAGCATTTGAATTTTAAAAATTTAAATGCATGGAATGTTATAATAAAATAAGCATAACACTTATTTTATTTGGGGGTTGTTTCGTAGTGTTGGGTTTTTGAGAGAGGGAGCAATATTCCTCTGAAGAAGTTCATCTTCCACGTTGAAGAACGTGAAGAACACCACTCTCTGATGAAGAACGCCAATACCAAAGAAAGACGACGTGTCTTTCTACTCCTCTCCGTAGCCGGTGTGAGACGCCGCCCCACCTCGGACGATCTCCATCAAGCGTTTACGGAACCCTCTTTCGCGACGCCTTCTTCCGCGACGTTCAATTCCGCGATGAACCTTCGTTCAACGATTCCATCAAGGTAGGGAATTAAATTGTGAATGTTAATGAATCCGTGTTTACTTTCTTCTAAAACAAATAACGCGGATCAACTAAATATTAAGCTGATCTGCGAAGAATATGTTTGTGGGTTGGGAATTCTTGATTGAGGGGAAAATTGTAGGAGTTTGGTTTTGTTCGAGAATAATTTCCTTGCGTTCTTCGTTAAATATTCGAGCCGCCTGTTATCAATTTAACGGGAGGAGGACAGATCGCCCGAACACGACCGATCCTCCTCCCCCTTTTGATTTGTTTTCGTTGCAGCTCAAACAAAGGCGGTGTGGTGCAACGACACCGCGCGAAAACAAGAAGGAATGCGACGAAGGAACGTGGTGCCATCGCGCCGCGCCGTTGAGACCGAACGAAACCACTGCCGGAGTCGGGGCCGCAGAGGCGAATCGAAGACTCTGCAGTTGTTTATTTGACGTGCGGATTGACGGGAGATGACAAACGGGGCCTCAAAGTCAATTTGAAGACTTTTTAGTGAAGAGACGGTCCCGGGAGGACCGTTGACAAAGACCACAAGCAAAACGGACCACCGGTGCGCGTCCGGTGGTCCGCGGAAGGGCCTGCTGGTGCGCCACGCTGGCACGACGGCGCCGACACCGGCCGACCGCCATGAGGGTCCGCCGCGGCTGAAGCCACGGTGGCAGGTGCCGGTCCCACGGCCGCGCGTGACTGTGGGGAGACCGGGGGTCATAACCCCCAGCTGGAGAGAAGAGCGGCCTCCACGTGGGGGGGGGGGTTTGTCAATCAGAGGGGGAAGCGCGCCCCCCCTGTTCCGCTCAGCTCGGCACCAGCCGAGATGGCCACGCGGGTGTCGCGCCAGCGCCAGGCCGACCGGGCCGGGCCGGGCCGCGCCCACCAGGCCGGGCTGTTCCCTATTGGGTCGGACCCGGACACGTACCAGGTCGCCCCGGTTCGGGCCGACCTGGGGGGTGGGGGGTATCGGGCCGGGCTCGAACCCCCTAATTTCGGACAGATCTGTTTATACGTCAATAACATGGGCTACGGACCTCCGATCGATGCACTGTCAGTTGCAATGCGATCCTTGGATCGATATGGTCATTTCAGTATATTACACTCAAGGTTTTGGAGAACTTTTAGTATGTCCGGGTTGGTTCGGATACGAAACCAACCGGACCCTCGGAGCGGAAACGCTTATATCCTGAGATCCGGATGTCCGATTGACATGTCGTCGACTTTGTTGGATTCCTCTTGATGAGACGGAACTTTTGGCATTCTTCTCCTGAGGTTTGGACGTAGATGGATAGTGGTCGGGTTGGATTGTACCCGAAATCCAACCGGGTCCCTGGAAAGGAAAAGCTGATTTCTTTCAAACCGGACGTCTGTTTGATGAACCGTCAGCAGCGTTGGTGATCACGTTGAGAAACGGTCCCTATGAGTATACCCTATGAGAGTTCGGGGTACAATTGAGATACGGCCGGGTTGGTTCGCACATGAAACCAACCGGGCCCCTGGGACAAAAAGGCTAATAACCCACAGACCGGGCGCCCGATTGACGCGCCGTCTGTTGTGTTGAGACCCCTATGACGAGGCGGTTCTTTGAGATACTTCTTCGTGGGACTTTGAGATACTTGGAGTATCAACCTGTAGCTCGTGGAGCGGACCCTCCCGGAGACAAGCGTACGGAGTACGGAGACCTTGTAGCCGGCTAAGACCTGACGACTGCTTGACCGACTCGACTTAGAGTGAGTCGACTAGCCTAGTGGACGGAGGACTACTTTTTTTGGGTACAGACCCATGGCGGAGGGAGCACTACTGAGTTTGGGTGCAGAACCGTGGTACTCGTCCAGAGAGTACCTCTGTAGGCTATTAGGGGGGATGCACTACTGTGTTTGGGTGGTAGACCCCGATGGGAAGTACTACTGTGTTTGGGTGGCTGACCCATGATACTCAACAGGAGGAGTACCTCAACAGTCTTAGGTTAGTGAGCAGTACCTCAGAGTCGTGACAGGATCACTATACTCTCTAGAGACGGGGCTCTTTAGCAGTTACGATTTCGATAATGAATATCCTGGTTTGAGCTGAGTCTATGACCTTTGTGTTTACCTCATGATTGAGATGGGTCACTTGATAACTTAGGTGTATGTATGGGAATATACCTAGGTAGTGGTTATCCATTGATTTTATAACCTTTGTGTTTCCTCATGATTGAGATGGGTTACTTCATAACATAGGTATAAGTATGGGATTATACCTAAGTAAGGGTTATCTGTTGAGATCCTTCTTTGTGGTTATCCTTGTTGGATTTAGTGAGACCTTGAGGGTCTCGGGGTCCCTACTGAGTATCGTATACTCACCCCTGCACGGGATATTCCCACACCTCGTTGTGTTGGTTGCAGACGACGGGCAACGCTGACAGAGGCCGAGTGTTTGAGGATTGGACGGTACCCGGAGGTGGACCTCATGACGAGTCAGTATCCGGAGGTGTACTTCACGATGAGACGACACTCAGAGGAGGTTGACGGGCAAGAGCGTTGTGGAGGCTATCTGTACCTACCCTTCAGGTAGGATCTGTGGTGGACGATCCAGGAGGTGCGTTATCTGTACCTACCCTTCAGGTAGGATCCGTGGTGGACGATCCAGGAGTTGAGCTATCTGTACCTACCCTTCAGGTAGGATCCGAGGAGTATGACCCAGGAGCTGCTTCCATTCTTCTAGTTGTTTGTCTTTTTCTGTTGTACTTTCGTTCAGTTGTAGCTGTACTTTCAGTTGGGTTTGTATTCTGGCCCACTTACTTTTCAGAACTTTCTTTTGTACTTAGTGTATTACTTCCTCTTGTACTCTAGGATTTTTTGTTTACTTTTATAAAGGAAATTCCTTCCCAGTTATTGGGATTTATGCCTTCGGTGCTAGTCGCCAGCCCCTGGTCTATGGAAGGTGGTCTTGGGGTAGTCACGACACGGGCCCCGAGGACGGGTCGTGACAGGATTTGGCCTCACTATAGATATCATTTTTAGATTGATATGTAGAAAATTACCTCTATTTGATGGTTGTCACCCCTCCACTCTTACAGTGAGTCAGGGAGGCCTAGCTTGGGGATACTGACTACAAGAACCTACATGCTCAGTTTTCCACAGGGCATGCTCCTAATGGATATTTGGAATGTGTGGAGCATGTTCTTATTTTCAGAGGATGCACATTTGTACTAGTGGCGTGGTGGTAGGAGTTTTTTAGGGAGTTTCACACATCCCCTTTAGTGGTACATCCAGGTCTAGTGAAGTTGTATCAGGACCTCTGACATCAGTTTTTGTGGCCCGGGAAGAAGAAGGGAGTTACATAGTTTGTCTCTGGATGTCTCACTTTTCAGCAAGTGAAGGCTAAGCACTAGGTTCTAGTAGGTTTATCTCAACACCTTTATGTTCCACAATGGAAGTGGGATGCTATATCGATGGAATTCATGATGAGTTTACCATGTATGTATAGGGGACATGCTTCTATCTAGGTGATCATTGAACAACTCACCAAGTCATCCCACTTCCTGCCTATCTGAGAGTAGAGTTCAGTAGAGAGATATGGATGCCTATATGTGTAGGAGATAGTTCAACTACAAGGAGTTCCATCAATGATACTTTCAGATTTTGATTTTCACTTCACATACCAATTATGGACTGGATTGTAGGAGGCGTTTTGGACTCAATTACTCTTGATCATATCATTTCACCCATAGGTGGACAACCAGACTGAGGGAACCATTCATGTTCTGGAGGACATATTGTGATCTTGCATGTCAGACATTGGATATATTTTGGAGGATCACCTATAACTGGTGGAGTTTTTATAAAATAATAGTTATGACTCCACCACTAGTATGGCACCATTTGAGTCCTTATACCAGTGACCCTGTAGGTAGCCACTTTTCTGGACTAACCTAAGAGAGTCAACACTCATGGTTCTGGAGTTGGTGTGGGCTACTATAGAGAATGTTTAGATAATATAGGAGAAGATGAAAACTACACAGATCTGTAAAAAGTCTTATGGTGACAGGAAAAAGAGGCATTTGGAGTTCAAGGAAGGAGACCATGTGTTCCTTCAGGTTTCACCTCGATGGGGATTACAAAGATTTGGTCGGGGTGACAAGTTATCTCAAAGTTTCATCATCTCATTCTAGATATTATGTAGAGTTGGAGAGGTGTCATACCACTTGGCACTACCTCAATTGTCAGATTTAGTACATGTCATCTTCCACGTGTCATCGATGAGGAGGTATGTGCATGACCCATTACATGTTATTGACTGGTGCGAGTTGGGCATCGAGGATGGAGAGACTTTTGCAAAGTACTCAGTAGTGATCGAGGATTAGCAGGAGATGATCCTTCATGGGTGGTTAATTACTTTGGTGTGCGTCTGATGGTAGCATAGGAATCTTCAAGATATCGCATGGAAAAGGGATGCTCATATTCATGCTCAGTACCCTCATTTGTTTGAGTATCCATTGGTTTAGCATTCAGGGAAATAAATCCCCAAAGTGGGGAGAATGTAACATCTTGGATTTTCCTATATCTTATTTTTAGAAATTATATGGATTGGTTTTGATACAAGGTGATGAGACATCTTTTGATTCTGATGCTCATTTTTTACAAAACAATTGTCCGAAAAATATTAAACATTTAACAACATGCATGCATAGTTTTCTTAAAAATGTGAATAACTCTTAAATGGGTGCTTGGATTGTAAATATGAGGGCATTGTTGATCCCATAGCAGTGTGTTTACCCTTCTAATGACATAAAATTTGTTTTTTTGGGTCTTCTATAGAAAAATTCATGCATGGGGAAACATTAAATAAAATATTTTTTATAAAAAAATATTTTTGACTCAAAAAAATTTCTTTTTATTAAGTCTTTGTTAGAAATTCATGGTTATAACTATAACTATGGAATTTTTCTAAGATGTGGAGAAGGAAATATCCTGAAAAAATGAAGACAGATCATGGATTTATGATCAACCCGCAACCAATTTGAAGGAACCTCACCAACGACAATGACACAATGATCATCCTTCCTCAACAACTGATCCGAATCAAGTTAGGGCAGTTTTTTCTTTGTGATTTATCCCCATTCTATATTTACACAACGAATGTGGGTCAATACATAAACATATTGATCCATGGTTCGATCATTTTTGTGGGATGGGATATTATCTATAGGATTATTGGGAGATCAATTTTCATTCCACTTTATTTATCCTTCTAACGGAAACTGATTGAGGCCAACATGAAAAAAGGTCATGGTTTGTTCCCCAAGGACTCCTCTATACTTTTATCTTCCATGTTCTTCACGTTCATTTCTGTTGTACCCAAATAGTCATGGTTCGACTTTCTGGGATGTTATGAATGTGATCAAACCCCTACATTAGTGGTAAATAACAAAATATGCCCGATCTGTGTAGATTAAGACCCAAAGAGCCCAAATTTTCCACTATTTTGAATTATGGTCATCATTGGAAACTCGGTGGTTCTTGGAAGGGACCAATGAAATTGGTCTAGCATGACGGTACAATGAGTCAATGTGGCAGTGATCAGTGGTGGAGAACGAAGCTGGTAGAGAATGGAGGTGGTGTGAAGCGTGGTGGGTGGTTGTGTGGGAGTTAGAGGAGGCAGTGGAGCTGAGGATGTAGAGGCGGTGCTATACAGGGCCGTAGGATGTAGTAGTGACAACTGAGTGGGATGTGGGTTGTAGATGATTCAGGCTTCATGTGGTGTCCTAGGAGGCCCATACATGAGCGCACCAGACCGAGTGAACGGGTCGGGCCTAGTGGACCAAGCCAGGCCCATCGGTCGGGGCTAGACCCAGCCGGCTGGGTTTGACCCAGGCCGAATCCATGATAGACCCGAGGCAACCGGAGCGGGATCAGACCATGGATGATCATGGAGGTCTATCGTGAGCCATGATTACTCAAGTATCTGTGTGGCTATAGAAGATTGGGGAACAGTCTACCATAGTGATCAGTGGATTGACTGTGTAGTCAGTCCATGGGTCCAGTGACCCCACATTTAAACTTCAAACTAATATAACTTTTAAATGGTACACTCGTTTGATCATATTATTATGACGTCGAGACCCTAGTGATGAGATGGTCATTTTGGGATAAGTAGTGAGTTCTTTGTTTGGACCAATATACATTGAGATTGTTTCCCTTTGTACTTTGCTTGATGGTTTAGTATGGTATTACGTCCATATCACTAAATTGTATTCCCCTCTTGAGAATGATCCCTTTATAGACTTAGGATTCCCTCCTTGGGACTGGAGTTCGATCCTCTATCACACCTAGTGGGGTTTTGTGGAATCAACATAACCTCTGAGATCAGGGCATTGGTAATCCATCAAGCGGGCCTCATCAATATTGTTAGTGGTTTTCCCTAGGGTGTTGGGAAGGATCCCCTACATTGTGAATTGATCCAGATTGGGTTAGTGGTATTCCCTAGGGTATTGGGTAGGATACCATTTATGTGTATCATAAATCTTCCTTGACTAATAAGTTCTCATTTAGGTGGGACCCAAATGAGCTAGACCTCTTCGTGACTTTCTCTAATGATATCATTTATCAAGGAATGAGTTCTATCAAAATGAGCGTGCTTGGAGCATAATCATATGGCTAAAACATTGGTTGTGACATACCTCTAGGCTTTGTATCTTGGATTGAGTATATTTTGATTTTCTTGTTATATTTGTTGTATACATAGGCCTATGTGGAGATGACTGTACTTTCCTTTTTGGTATTTCCTTTGAGTTTTTGGGGTGTACTACTAGGTATTGTTATACTCACCCCTACATGGGATTTGCCTCCACGTGTCATGTATTTTGTATAAAATCAACCCTTTGATGGAGTCCTAGATGGACCATGAATAGGTGGTTCTTAGCGAGGCTAGATGGGTGAGGTGTGTTCCTACAATTCAAACATTATTCCCAATAACTATTTTCTTACAGGTGGGGCTTGTGGTTACAGAAACCTTATGGTGGGCTTGTTTGGGCTTAGTTTACATTCCAGTACTTTCGTTATTGTACTCTAGTTGTGGGATATAGGTGTTTGAAAGCATTGTTCACTTAGTATTTCTACATTTTAGAATTTTTGGCTTGGAGATGTGTTTGTGTGTGTGTTCAGATACTTTAGGACAATTCCTCCCATTTGTGGGATATCTCTACTCAGTTCTAGTCACTAGCCCCTAGTCTATTAGAGGTGGTCTTGGAGTAGTCACGGTATGGGCCCCTCTAGGACGGGTCATGACACTTGGTGTCCCTTTTGATTTATGATAATCGATCACGGAATTCTTATAGAGAATTTCCCTTATATTATTCCTCATGGGAATATCATCATTGGGCTTGGAGTCCATTTTTTTATTCACCTCAGATCATTGGCCATGACATCCCTTATCAACTTATGAGATTCTATTGACTTTTCATGGATGCTTGAGTTACACCATAGGTCATGGAAATTCATACTATATATATATATATATATAATTTAACTATGTATGTTTTCTATATATATAAATACTTATCTAAAGAGATATATACAAATGCATGGTCATACTTACTTTTAGGTATTCAGGCTTAGGCCAAAGTAGTTCTTATCGGTCAAGTGTCTATTTTGGAACCTAATTCCTTCTTGTTTACATTTTTTATTTACTTATTTATTATTATACTTAGACACTACTGTATTTTGTATACACGAAATGGTTATCATTATACACTATTGGTGGTGGCCTGCTGAGTTTATTTCATTCCCTTTTCGGTCCGCCACTAACCTAGAGTGCCCAAACAGACCACATGGTTGCAGGTTTAGGTTTGGGGATTATGTGTGTGTAGTTACATTTGTACATGGGTGATTAGGATATTAGGACTAAGCTACATCTCAAGACTATACTGGAGATATCCTATAAGGATTTTGTCTTTCTTTTTATATCGCTTATGGATTACTTGATGTATGACTACTAATTATATAATATAGAATCACTTGTACATGCATGGTTGTGTGTTTGGATTTGTCCATTTTATTCATTATTTACATTTATTGGTTATGATTGTCTTTAAATTCATTTCATTCATACTGCTTCATTAATTTATTAATTTCTCTATTATGTTATACCATTTTTTATACTCTCATCATAAGGGTATAGTCTCTCCACCCTACCATAATTGGATCCTTTCTTCTAGTCGGTATCCTCTGGTGTATGTGGTGGCGCGCTTGAGGCCATTTGACTGACTAGATTGGGGAACCATTTTAGTGCTAACCAGTTTGGGATGTTATAAGACTAAATTCAATGTTGAAAAAGTTGAAAATGATGTTATACTATTAATTAATGATGATATATTTAATTTCATCCATCCAACATAAAAATTTTTATTTTCAATCACTTTTAAGGGAAAAGTGAGAACCCTCACACCTTGCCTGATTCAGCACCAAAGGTCACAACTGATTTGTTAAAGAAAAGTTTAAGCTGATTCGAGCCAATCTCTCTAACCAATATCTAGATAATAGACTTTATCTAGATGTTATAATTGTACTTTAGTACTCCTTCACAGAGATTTTCTAGTATGTCCCAAGATTTCAATTGTTCCTCCTTGCTGATCTTTCCCATGTTGCATCCTCTATGTTGAATATGAGCCCGCTTGTCAATCCACTTACCCTGATCCTTAGTAAAGGTCACCTAAAGCAGCCTCGTCTTCTTTAACTCCTGAATATCCAGCGTGTTGTCAGCCATTTCCTTATCAGAGTTCAAAATTAAGTCCATTTGATTCAACATCGAAAGTATCTGTCACTGTGAGTCATCATTGGAGTTATTCTGACATTGCTGCACCGAGACCAGAGGCCCCTTTTCACCCTCGAGGATTGTAGGGACAACACACAACTAACCTCCTAGATTTTCTGAACCACCCCGCCTTCCACTATTTGGGCCTTGTGTTCCTTTGGAGTTCCAACTTTCTTTGCTGGCTGAGTCTCCATAGGCCTAGGGAGGTAGGAGTAGTCCTTGCGCCCCTTAGTCTCTTGCTTCTTGGACATAATGCATCTTCCTCGGTCTCTTTTTTCCTTATTTCCCATCTTTCTCCTTTTTCTATATAGGCCATTTCCAACCCCTCCTGTAACAACATCATCCAAGGGTTGGCCATCTTCATCAGATTCATCTTCAGAGGTACAAAACTGGTTATAGTCCGAGCCCCCCTCGTTATTTATCAAAAGCAACAAATATAATCTATATTGATGTCATTTTTTTGGAACATGACCTATAAAATGAAGGATAATCATTATAAATCATTGATAAAGATTTATTTTTTTTACAGAAAAATAAAACTACTTCAGGTTCTATGGGGAAATAAAAAGTGACAATAAAAAATATGTGATCAACAAGTACTGATAAAGAAAAGGTATCTTCATTTATTTTCATCTACATGTGAAAATTTAAATTAATTTGTTGAAATTATCTAAGGGATGAAAAACAAAATATGCGAGGCATTATTTCAATAATTAAATAAATATTAAATATCCATTATATAAACTATAACACAACGTATAAACATTAATTAACTAAAACAATTAATGGAAAAAGTATACTATCTAAAACTAAATATGTAAAAAAAATTTAATGCATCTGAAAACTATATATCACCTAACACATATTTTTGGATAAGAATCATGGTTATAATATGCTTCAATATTAGGAAAATCACCCAAATATAGGAAATAATAATTTTTTTGGATATAATATAATGAGAAGTATGATTTTATAGAATTAAATAAATATAGTTTATAGGAGAGTGTAGAGGGAAATGTAATCTCTAAAATCTTGTCATTAATGTCTTAAAATCATTCTACATTTACAAAAAAAATCTTGAAAATGGTAAAAACATATAAAAATTTTATAATAATACTTATATAGTAATCTTATTATATGTGAAAATTATTTTTAATAATCAAAAATATATATACATAATTATTTTAGAATATAAAACATTAAAATACATAAAAATTATATTTATTTTTTAACTTCACAAAAAATAAATAATTATTTTTAACATAATGGAATTTAAATGTTATTTAATTATATAAAATTAGGTAATTTTTACATTTATTATTTTTAATTTAGAGTGAAATACATAAGTGAATAGTCAAAATATAATATTCATAAATATTATTTTATAAAACAAAAAATTATTATTTTAATGTAAATATATGTTCTAGAAAAATAAATTTATGAATAGATAAGTGATTTTAAGGCTAATATAATATTTATTAGCAATTATAAATTGAATATTTACTATTTTACCCTTTCTTACAACATTAGGGTTCTGAAAATTCCTTTTACTAATCCCAATGTAAATGGAAATATTATTAAAGTCTCGCCTATAAATACCCACCTCCTTAATACACTATAATCACTCAAAAAATAATATTTCTAGTTTTCTCACAAGTAAATAATTTATCATAGATCTAAATATATAATTTAAGTTAACTTAGATAATTTAAATGGTTGATTTTGATGATAGGAATTGAAATAATGAAAGGGTTTATCCCCCCCTCTCTTTCCTATTTTCAATTCTTTTAACATTGTGCATTAAAATATTTCAACGTTTGAGGTTATTTTTTTGTATAATTTTTTTTTATTAATTTCATGTAAAATATATTTTATTATCCCAAATCCTATTATTACACACTATTAGTTAGTAAATAATTATATTTTAAAAACTATTATTTATTCCTGCAAATTCTTTCATGAATTTTTATCCAAAATAATATCATTTATTATTTATTATTTATTTAATATTTCTAATAAAAGTATATTTCCCATCTCATAAATTAAAAATACATAGCAACCTTTATAGGTAGCTGAATGGGATTAATCATTATAGTTTCATATATAATCCTTCAATGTCAATGATTAAAGTATTGAGAGTTCTTTTTTAAAGGATTGTGAACCTCTAATAAAAATCAAGTACCATGGTTATATATTATTAAATATTAGATAGGAATAATCTGTCATCACCTTTTTATTTCCATATGATAATAATTGTATAAAATCAGAATATTAATGTTATAAATTCAATTAATATAAATATATAACTTATTAATATGAACTATTGATGCATCCTCAATCTTTACTATGAATTTTATCTTAAACCTTAAACTATAAACACCCTATTAATCATTATAATGAATATATGGAATTAAAATTTATATAATAACCATTTTAATAACTATAGAGTCCATTTAATTACATCAACATCTCTTACTCATGGGCCAAAAAATATTTTTCATATTATGTTATGAATTTTTTTTGTCACGTGAAAAAATTATTAAATGTGTTCTATAGATTTTCTGGAAAAGAGATGGATGGATCTAAAATTATATATCCCCCAATGAATTTGGGGATAACTAATATCTATATATGATATGAAAAGAATCATTGGCGATTAGTGTTTATAATATGATACCATTGTGATTAGACTTACTAATATGCTTATGATACCTTCATGATGAACCTTGGTAATTTTTTTATTATTACCAAATTCATTCATTTCATATATATATTGTTTATTTATTATCCTTATATTTTAAGATTATTTAATGACCCACCATGTGCTTTTCTGGAAAAATATTCCATGAAATTCTTCTATGTTGTCACATAATCCTTAATAGAATTTTATAGATTACCCTTTTATATAAAAATTCCTTAGAAATGAAAAAAATTATGAGTAATATGGGGTCTTGAACATGCCATGGAAAATATTATTAGAATATTTAATGAAATGTTTTTATTTTTTTCATATACAATATACCTACTTATAAAATTCATTAATCATATTATTTAATGAATTGTGTGGTTTAAATATTTTTTAATTTATTAATGTAATATATATATTTATATAACCTGATCTAGATGTGTGGGTCTATGTAATTTCACTTTACCCACATACCCACACTTATAAAAACTATTAAAAAATATATAAACATACAATTAAACAATTTGATAAATATAACCTACCCCTTTATATAATGAAACTAATACTAAATCACAATTATCCAATTCTGAGTAAAATATTAAATTTCACAAAAAACATCAAAAAAATGGTAAAATAGGGGTTTAGTGAAATAACCACTAACTACAAATGGAATCTAATAATTAATACCATCCCTAACTTATCATTCCCTATAAAGGATAATTACCAATGATATATTTAAAATCTATTGATTAAAAAATGGTATATAATAATAAGTGGAGGGACAACATTGTTTGAGCCCCTTCATAGTGGAGGAGGAATGTGATCTTCAATCTCTAGTTTACTTATATTCAAAAACAAATTATCCTAATTTTATTATATTTTTTATATTAATAATAATTTAAATAAAATTTCCCCAGCTATGTATTATCCTTTGTCAATATATATAATTTTTTTAACCATGTATAGTAACCTACATTTTCAACAATAAATTTTGCATTATATGTGTAACAACCTAAACCTAACTAACCCTTAATTTCATGTCTTAAAAAAATACTAAAGAACATAAATTACTAAGACCTTTCTATTTATAGTTTCAGTGGATTAGGTAACAAATTATTAATAAAAACCAAATATTTTCCCTTAGTGTAAATGTTTTCCATAAGTATGGGTCCTTAAACGATAAACTAACCATAATAAATTTTTTTAGCATAACAAGAAAATTAACAAAATTATTATATCAAATTATCCTTAAACCCTGTAAAATAATATGAAAATATTGGATTTGAATATAAATCTATGTGGTATAAATGGAAATAAAACTTTTTAAGAAAATGGAATACGTGAATACATGTGATTTTTTTTCCATAAACATAGATATATTATAGTCTCATCTTCACTAATGAAATCAAAAAATTACCTCAAAAATATTAAAACCATATTATAATAAATTTTAAAAAGTTTTCTAAGTAAAACATAAAACTCATTATAACTAATTTTCTCAAAAAAGAAACATTTAACTTATCAAGATGACCAACTTACCTTTAATCATGATATCAAATTAAATTATAATAAAAATAAAATGATTTACATTAAAAATATTTTGAAATTACATAGGATACATGAAGTATTCATGGGAAATCATATTCATTATCACATAAAAAATCACATATACAATAACACTTATAATATAATAACTTCACCAGTTAATTCCAACATAATTTACTCATAAAATGAATCATTAACCAATGAATTAAAAGGCTGTATACCAATTCCACCAATCATAACAAATAATATAAATAAACATAACATGAATTAAATGAATTGGATATTTTATTTCACAATATAACTACAAAAACTCATAAAAACATATATTTTAACCCATATTCATATTAATTTATATTAACCTATTAAAAGGAAGTTGAATTAAAATTAAAGGGTTACCCAATTCTATATTTAGAAAAAAATTAAAGGGAAGCATAGAATATTGATTAATATAAATAATAATTTATGGAAGAATTTTATTTAAAAACATTAAATATATAATTGAGATAAAAACATAAAAAAATTACGTGAATGTCTAAAATAAAACCCATTACATTCTTCTATGGTGATTTTGGGTTACCTTTCCAAAATAAAAGAAAATTATAATTTTTTAATCCATATTTTGAAATTAATTTTTTTTTACATATTTACATTTCAGTATTATTATATATTTAATTTATTTTTTTAATCAATTTTGTTTACACATACATGGTCTTCGATAATTTATGATCGAAAGTTGCAGTAGATCTAAATTACATCATTAATGAATTTTAGTGACATCATCACATAAGATTTGAAATATATATAATGTTTATCTTAGAGTAATAGTATCCATGTTCATAATGTTTTTTATTTATTGTTAAATTATATCACACATAAATGGTTTAATAATAAATTTTAAAATTTTGAAAATTATACATTTACAATATTAATGTTTTATTTTAGTATATATCTCTTTTTTTGGTGATGATACAAATGTGGGATAAGCATATAATAATATACATGAGATAATATTCCACCATGATTAATTTACCACCCATGGGAATTTTGTTAATTAAAATGAAAAATAACAGATGAAAAATAGCTTAATAATACTATTAAGTGACGACATGTTTAACCGACAATTATATATAGTTTCTTCGATCAAGATCTATTGTGGGGAATAATTCAGATACAATTTGGATTTTAAAAAGGGTAAATAAAAATTAATACCCCATCCATGAGTGGAATATCTTAAATTTATGTGGATTAAATTATTAAAAATAAAGTATAAGGAAGGGAAAAGAAATTGAATTCAAAATGAAATTAAAATAAAAGTTATGTATAATATAGGTAGTATTTATGTGTTTTATCTTTTATGATTGAGAATGTTCCTATTAAATTTTTTTTATAAATATTAAAATTCCTAAAGATATTATATTATTATTGAAATATAAAAATAGAAATAATTATTCAATTATAAAAAAAGGTAAACAAAACCTTCATCGATCTTTAAAACAGCTACTTTGAACTATTTGTTTTGTTTGGAAATGACGTTGGAAGAGTGTTGAAAATTAATGGAAATGTGTGTGGAATTCAAAAAGATAGGTAATTAATAATATTCTAGAATAAAATTAATTTCATTTGAAGATAGAGAAAATAACCTATTTATAAACAAGATCTAGTGGTGTATTGCAACTCTTCCTTTAATAAGGGTTAAAAATATAATTTTACTATTTCAGGTGGCTCATAAATGGACATTATTATAATTTATGGAGAAATAAATATCTAAATAACTATAAATATATATTTTTGGAACTTATAATAGCTTATAAATAATTATTTGGTAAATAAAATAAATTTTAAAAAAATATTTAGGGTTTTTATTGTAATTTATGATTATAAATTTTAAAATAATTATTAAATTCTTGTATTTATATTTAAATAATAACTAATTATTCATAAATATCCTTATTATTCATGTAACACCATAGTTTATCTAAACCTTATCATTTTAAATATTTTTAAAATCATTTATTTTTACTTTTATCATGCTTACAACAGCTCTCTACTGACACACCAAAAGTGTTTCAGATGATTATCCTATCATTTAAATTTAAAAGTAAATTAATAAAAAAATATCATTTTTTATTCATCTCATTTATCATCTAAAATTTTTGTAATATTATTTATTCCCATTTATATTATGATAACACTTTTGGTATAATAATTTTTACTTTATGCATTTCAATAATTATCTTGTTTTATAATTTAAAAATTCATTAACATAGATTAAAATAATTTATTAGTATCCAATTGCACATATTATATTTGTTAATCACATAATACCTTATAATTATTATCACTTAAGTTGTCGATTTTTACATTCCCTCTATTGTGCAAGCACTGTGTGGGCACCAATAAATTTTCAATATATTTATATTTATATAAAAATTAGTTTACAATAATTGGATAAAATTTATGTAATATTTTTGTCATATAATCACATAATAAATGTTTTATATGTTTCTATAATGTTCGATATCATTTTAGATAAAAAAAATAATAATAAATGAATTCAACTAAAACTCAAAGACTTATTTTAATAGGCATTGAAATTAAAATATATTACTCAACTTATAAAAACATAAAATTTGAATATGGAATTTAAAATTATATACTATAAAACATTAAATAAAATAAATTCTTATTAAAATATCATTTATACTTTTTTATATGGTTTTTAATTGAAATAGTGAAAATACTCCACATTTAGTATTTATTTTCTCCCCTTATTCTGAGAAATTTTATAAAAAATAGTTTCCACCTATTTTGAAATTATTATTAGAAACATATTGTTTATTTTATTAAAATAATTATATAACTATTAAAAATTATATTTTGAAATTATAATTTGAAAATAATATTTACATTTTTCTTAGAATAACATATTTTTTCTTTCAAACCAAATACTTACATTATTTCTTCATATCATGCAATAATATTTTTATAAGATATTCAAAATATTAGATATACTAAAAAATACATATCATATCTATATATATCCATATGTAAACCATCATAAAATATATGAGATAACATATCAAATATTATCTATGTAATGACTCATATTTTTCATATATTATTTTTAGACATTTTATGGATTATTTTCGAGACCAGTTGCTGATACAGCGTGTGATTCTATAGTCCAATGTTCCTGGAATAAATGTATGAAATATATTAAATAGAAAGTGTGTGCATTTTTTTTGAAAAAGTGTAATGACTTCTAAATGGGGGGCCAAATATGAAATCTGAGAGCGTCGTTGAATTTAGAATGTGTGTTTTACCCTATGTGCTACGTAACCATAGGGAATTTATGGAAAAGTTTTTAGGGCCTAAAATAAATAAAAGTATTTTATTTAACCATTGACAAAGAGGCCTAATTTTTCCTTTAATTTCATGCTTATTGAAAATTCGAAGGGTTAGTTTCATAACCCTACATATCATTGGAGATCCATTAGAGAGTTTGGAATGAGATTCTGTTGGTGGATGATGACTGTATTGAGGATCAATGACTGGTGTGAGATAGACTTAAATCACTTCACCAATGATCATGACCAGGCTCTTTCTTCACTACAAATCGATCCATCTCGAGGTATGACATTATTTTTATTTTATTTTTTTTCCAAATTCTTGATTTCTATGAAAATTTTGAATCAATCGAACAACGTATTGAGTCATAAATCAGTCGTTATGTGAGAAGGGTTTTATTATGAAGATTTTTTTTGGATTTTTGATTGGTTTCTATTGATTATCCACTTGTCATTATAATGTTGATGGATCAATTCCAACACAAACATCGGCTAGGGTTCCTTCCTCATGTTTTTGTTTGTGCATTTATTTAATATTTCTTCATTCACCATGTGTGTTCTTTGTTGACCTATGGTTTGACATACACCTAGAAATTGATTATTTTACACCCATATATTGGGGAAACAATTGGAAATTGTAGATATGGTATAGGCACAACATGAAGTTTATGCGATTATTAAAGTAGTAGAAAATCGTATAGTTTTTGATACCAGCTTTTCTGTTCTTTGGAATGCATTGAATAATGATGTAAAAATACATTTTATAAATGGATTCAAGGGTTGAATCATGGATTTTGATGATGATGATGTTTGTATGACGATCTCCCTTGATTCCAGAGAAGGGTGAGGTCAGAATAGTGGTCGTAGGAGTGGTTGGCAATGAAATAACTAGATATTGAAATCTAGAAAATTCCTCAATAAACGATGTGTAATGCCGATCTACATGTCATCTAGGTCCCTCTCAACTGCACCTAGGATTTGGTAGGAGATAAATATCACATGACATGTGGTTCCCTTTGATGAGCTTGGCATGTACCTCAGAGGGTACACAAACACAGGTTGTAGCACACAGACACGGGCATGTTGTGTATTACCACATGAACATAGCCTGGTAAAATGGCCACATGTTAAGCTGTGTACTAGTACATAGAAAAACTACACGCCCTGTATTATTACACAGTCATAGACACTTGAAAAGGGTTTTTTACATGAGCAGGACTCGGGGTTAAATGGGACATGTCCTGGAGCCCTAATACACACCATGTAATTTTGTTTAATTGTCTTTGAACCCTCTTCTTATATATCTTGGATGAATTTTGTTATGATGTGTTCCCCATATCCATTCTCTAAGGGTAAGTATGGAATCAACTCCTATAAATAGGATAGTGATCCCTTCATTAGGAATTCATGGATATAGTTGTTGGAATCCCTCTGTGAGGCCAAGAGTGAGATCCTCTATTCATCTTCATGCCCTAAGTGGATTTTATGGTATCGGTGTAACCAATAATATGAAAGAGTCTATCCTCTACTTAGTAGGGTAATCTAGATTTATTTTTTGGTATTCCACATGGAATTGGGTGTGATATTCAACTATTTATCGTATCTCTTCATACTTTCATCGTGTACTTCTAGTTGTGTGACCCTGATAGCATTACATCTCGGAAAGACATCATCAGTGATTTCAGACTCAGGATTGTATTCTCCCAAATGAGTGATTTATGGAACCATCAATCTTTAATCCAAGGCTGACATTATTTTTGTGAATTATCTTTAAATTGTGTGTCTATATTGAGTATATCTAAATATTATTGTTATATATTTTGTAGACATATACCTATGTAGAGATGACTATATTCTTTTTTTATATTCTTTGTGGTTTTGGGGTGTCCTACTGGGTATTCTTATACTCACCCTTATACCAGCTTTTCCTGTACATTTCATGTCTTATGAAAATGATTGACCTTTTTAAAGAGTCCTAGATAGACCAGGACTAGATGGTGCTTAGTGAGACTGGGTAGACTGAGGTGTGTTCCAATAGTATCTTGACAACAGTCCCCTGTATTACTTTTAGGTTGAACTTGTTTGGAAAATATTTTTGGTGGGCTTGTATTTGGACCTAATTACTTTAATACCTAATGTAATATGGTTATGGGATTTAGATGTATGCATTCATGGTTATTCGGTTGTTTTTACATTTTAGCATTGTGTGGGCTTGGAGATGTGTGTGTTTATACAGGTACTTAGGCTAAGGCCTCCCATGTTTGTGATTTACCTACTCGGTTCAATTCACCAGCCCCTACCCTATTCGAGGCAGGCTTGGGGAGTTACGGAATGGTCCCCATTTGAACGAACCATGAAAGAGTGTTATCAAAGGATTAGGTTCTACCTTAGTAATGGATTCTATGATATTGTATTGGGGAAATATTGTTATGTTCTTTGAGTTATTATTTCATGACAGGGACACCAGTGTTGGTGTGGCGACCAAAGTATCCATACAATAAGACTTTAATCCCCTGCTATTCAACTCAGTAAATGAGAACAATGGTTATAGGGAAAACAATTATTGATGCATCATTTAATAATGAGTTGTGGTTTCCATGTCCTTATTGTGTCGGATCTCCATCTATACTCAATGATGGTGGAACATCATGATTTTTTAGGATTCCAATGTGATATATGCCAACTAGGATTCAGAATCAAGATCATGAGGATGATCCCCCTAGTGATGAGATATCAATTTAGGGACCAATTCCAGAGGTTCTACCTTTAGGGGTTGCATTAGCTACGTCGCCACCTATATAGTAGCATATGGTACCCACAATACCAGTGGATAAGGTGCACATGCTGAGAAAACTTCATGAGTTTCAGTAATAGAGACCCATTATGTTTTGAGATAAGCCCATCCCATAGGCAATTGAGGACTGACATGATGATATGACATGAGTTTTCAATCTGGCCAGGACACTAAAAGATCAAATGGTGATCCCTATGGAGATCCTTCTTCATGGATCAGTAGGACAATGGTGATGTTTGATGATCTAGTCATATGACGAGACAACTCTACTATGGTCAGAGTATTATAACATGTTCATAGAAGAGTTAAATTCATCTATGATGAGGTCTTTACATATCTAAGAGCTTCCACATATCAACCAGGGCATCAAAATGATAGTTGAGTTTTCATTGAGGTTCACCAACATCTCCAAGTACTCGATGGATATGGTTTGCGACTAGTTATTCCAGGCATGGACCTTTGAGAATGGTCTGAATAGAGACATATAAGCCAATGTTATAAATTTATTCATTCATACCTATGTAAGGGTTCAAGAGTGAGATTTATTGTTTGAGTGTTTCTTAGCTGATCAGACATAACCATTGTTTTCCAGTAGTGGGAACACATGACTAGAGACCATAGCAGTAAAATGTTGATGTCAGTCTCAGGGACCTGGATGTTTGAAATGTTTCATGAGGAGGTATAATGATAAGGAATTTATGGTTTAGGTCTTATATGTAGAGTCCAATCATCCCAATAAGGGGTAGTGTTACTCATGTAGTGGAAGGGGATATCATTCCTGAGATTATCTGACCCACCATACAACTGATAGGGAGGTTGTAGATGGGCTTCCAAGGTAGAGGGATTAGTAGGAGTAGAAATGATCCTAAGGTGGAGGAAATGGTAGAGGATCTAGGAGAATAGAAAATGGTGTGAAATGCTTTGACTTGTTACCACCACCACCCCTAGGTGGTCCATGCTAGACTCAAATATCTAGAGGATAAGGGAGGGGATAACTGTAGGTGGTCTAATCGTATAACCTTGAGACTCCATGAATGATTTGAGTTGCATTCTATGTCTTTTATACCTTATATTAAGTACTTATAGACATAGGTTCTATTAAATTATTTCTTTCCACATATCTTTTACAATACTTAGATATTATGATTGATCCCTTGGCTCAACCCCTACACTTGTATACTCTTACTAGAGATGAATTCGCGATCACACACTTATGCCGATAGTGTGACCTGACTCTTGGAGATGAGATTCTCTATTAGGATCTCATTATTTCAGCGATGAGGCCTTAAAAAATCATCTTAGGTATATGCTAGTTGACCTAAGGCAGGCTATCACTAGCTACAGGTATAGGATGAGGATATATTGAAGACAACATTCAGATGTCATTACAGTCAGAATGAGTACTTAGTGATTCCCTTTGTCTTGATGAAATTTCAAAAAGTGTTCATGGGACTCATGAACCGCATCTTTTATCATTATATAGACTGGTTCATGGTATTCTTCATTGATGATATCCTTTTATACTCATCATCTAAGGAGTATCACATGAGACTCTGGAGGATAGTTTTAGATGTACTTTGAAAGAACCATCTTTATGTGAAGCTCTAGATGTTTTAGTTTTGGGTTTTGGTAGTCCACTTTTTGGGACATGTTATCTCATCATATGGAGTGGTCTTGGACCCAGCCAAGGCTGAGGGAGTGTTAAATTGGGAGCCCCCCAAGAATGTGATGGAGATGTGGTGCTTCCTTAGGTTGGTAGGCTATTACCACATATTCATACCTAACTTCTCCATGATATCATCTCCCATGACATATTTGACCGGAAATATGTATCCATTCATGTGTATAGAGAGGTTCTGGTAGCTTTTTTTAGAAGTTGAGGAAAAAATTGATGACTGATCCCATATTGATATTTCCAGAGGAGGCTGTCAAGTACGTAGCGCATAGTGATGTATCAAGAACTGGGATTGGTTCTATTCTAATACAGAAGCATGTGGTGATTTTCTATGGTTCATGACAGTTGAGACCATATGAATAGAACTATGTGACCCACGATATTGAGTAATTAGTGGTAGTCTTCGGACTAAATATGTGGGGACACTACATGATGGGTGAGTGGTTTATCATCTATTCTAATCACATGAGACTCAAGTAAATTTTCAATTAAAAGGATATTAACTTGGGATAGAATATATGTATAGAGTTCCTCTTGGATTATGACTTTGAGATTTTCTATGCACTTGGGAAGGAAAATGTCGTAATAGATGCTCTTAGGAGGATATCTTGTTCATAGTTTCTGAACGAGGCGTCAAAGTAATTGGACTCACTACAATTATCCTTTATTGATGATGATGTAGTATCTTACCTCCATTTTATGGTTGTTACCCATTGTATTTTAAAGAAACATAGGGAGGAACAACTTAGGTATACCGATTATGAGACCCTACGTACTCATATATACATTGTACATGCTCCGATGGATTTTATAAAGGTGTGAAGCATATCCTTCTTTTTGAGGAGTCATTATGGTACCAGTGAAATTGTAGGTGGATTTTATAATATAGTTGCATACATATCTTTTGGTGGTACATCTAGGTGTGGAAAAGATGTACCAGGACATCCGATGTCAGTTTAGGTGGCTAGGGAAAAATAAGGGAGTTGTACAGTTTGTCTCTTTATGCCTTACTTGTCAACAAATGAAGGATAAACACAATGTTCCAATGGGATTAGGTCAACCCCTCCAGGTGCCAATGTGGAGGTGGGATAGGATATCAATAGAATTATTGATGGGCTTACTAAATATGTCCATAGGGCACGATCCCAATTAGGTGATCATAGACCGACTCACCAACATAGCCCACTTCTTAGCTATTTGGGAGCAGAGTTCATTAGAGAGCTTGGGATGCCTCTATATGCATAAGATATTCCGAATCAATTGATTTTTATCAAATATTGTTTATGAATTTGATATTCACTTTACATCCCAATTTTTGAAGGGATTACAGGAGGATTTTAGGACTCAATTATGCTTGAGAACCATTTTTTACTCCCAAATTTATTGCTAGAAAAAGAAAACCATTCAAGTTAGGGAGGACATGTTGCGATCTTACATGTTATACTTTGACAATATTTGGGAGGATCAACTACTACAGGTTAAGTATGTGTACAATTACATTTACCATTTGAAACACCCCAAGTTTTGTGAATTATTATTTTTAATTAATTTATCCTTATTAATATTTTTCATTTCATGCAACAACAAAGATATTTTATTACAGAACTATGTTTAGCTTGCGTTATATGAAATAATGACTTTCCTCGATGACATGCATAACACACAAGACTGAGGTTTATTGAATAATATTATATTATTAAAATATGATTATTTAATATAATAAGATAAAACCATGACATTAAATTAGATGTTATGAATTGTATTGACTAATTTATGAAAATATATGGTTTATACAATATAATATGAATCCACAGGTTACCAATTAATTATAAATTAATATGAAAATCAGTTGAATATAAAAGGAAATATTATTATGGTCACAAATTTATTTTACCCTAATAAATTAAATTTTCTTTATGAATTTCAATTCACTAAGTAAAACATTACTTTCACATGGAAAATTGACTTGGTGTACGTTACATACAATACTAAGCTTCTATGATACATAAATTTATTGTTATAATTATTTAAACGAGTTAGTTAGAACCTAGACATTAAAACATAGTGTTATAAATATTAATGACCACTTCTAGAATATTTTTTATAATTTTTTATATAAATAAAACATATTGATATTGAAGGATATGATTTTTATTAAAGTCATTTTATGTTTAAAAACTCTTTTTTCCAGAATGAACCGCTTTTAATGTCCTTATATAAAATAAATTAATTTTAGGCACATTTATAAATTTAATTTTATAAAATAAACTTAATTTTTTAATTTAGAACTTTGAAATTGTCTTAGAATGATTTTTTGGGATTTTTCTGAGAAACTTCAATTTTTGATAAATAGTGAAAATACTACTTTTTAGTTAAAAAATTCCTTTTGATTAATTAATTATTAATTTTAAAAGATATTAAAAAAATATAGGGCCATATTAGATTAATATTAAATCTATGAAAAAAAATTAATTCACCGGAATCAATTTCACTTTGAAACTGAACATAAAATCTTAACAAACTTTTGACAATTTTTCTACTTTAAAAACCTGTTATTTCATCCCGTATGTGGGATATCATTAATATTAATTTTTTGGGATCTATAATTTGAATTTATAAAAAATACATACAAAATTGTATTTAATATAATATTTAGATTCTAATAAGACAATGTTAATTTTTTTCCAAAATTATTAGAAAAAGTGATCAAAATTAGTCACAGCGATTGAGGCCAAATTAAGCATAATTAGATACCAAACCTTAAAATTAAGGTCCCAAATGACCTATAAACCTGTCCAACACTAGATTTATGTCCATAGTTCATCCATAAACCTTCCATTATTTATTTTTTTGTTTTGGTACGACATTTTTTATGTAAGAACTTGTGTACATCTAACTTGTTTCTAAAAATTAAAAGTGAGTCTTTTTCCTTCCCAATAAAGGCCACCTTTTCTCCTACTTCAACACACCTATAAAACCACTTATTTAATTCCAATAACTACCAAATACACTTACCAAAAATTATCACTTATTCCAAGATTACTTCTCTTGGGAAGATGAAAATCCAAGGAATCCTTTTAGCATAAACCAAAAGGAGTTGCCCAAATAAGTGGTAACGTCTTCTCTTGAGTCTTTTCTTTTATTTTCCTTATCCACCCCTCCAAATATATTTATTATATGATTATATAAAAACACTATTATAATAAATATACTATTATTTTTTATGTAAATTTTTCTACCTACACGCACACACACCTCCTTATAATGGGTCAAAACATATTTTTTCTATGCACAATGAACTACTGCCTTACGAAATGATGATTGTTAATTTTTTCATTAACACATATCATGGTGTACATAAATATGGAAAATATGTTTATATATGATGTATATTAGATTTATAATTTCTTTATGCTTCTGTAATTTTTATATAGAACATACCTTTATGCTTTCCATCTTATATAAATTCAATAATTATGTTTGAGGATGTGTAGACTACCGCCCCCTCAAAACAATATGATTCGTTCATACACTACATGGATTGTATTAATGATTATTTTAGTGAATATATATGATATATATCATATCATAAAGATAATTAAATAATGATATTTATTTATATATATACATATTTATTTTATTTCCTTTCTCTCAACGCAACAATTAAGTGGAAATAGAATTAATGCGTACGTATGACCTACCATCTCCATAAATGGTGTATTTTTTTAATACTTTTATATTAGATAGATTATAATAATACAAATATACTGTATATAGGTGATATTTATATCATTTTGTACATTTTTTAATCATTATATAAGTATAAGTACCTATAATATAACAAATTAAGACACATATGAAAAAACAAAATGAATATTAACCGAAGTGAAACCTTAACATAGTATGGTTTAAAAGCGGGTAATAAAAGGTCATAATAAAACAATATATGATATTAGATAAAAAATATTTTCCTGTAAAAGATTTATAATAAATTAATATTTATTATATAGGTGTTTTGAATGATTTTGATGAGAGTCGAGACACAATGTAAGGGGATTTCATCTCACTTTCAATTTTTGTGAGACATATGTTATGTTCAACACTCTTTAATTTTTTGAGGTGAATATAATAAACATGGTTGTATTATATGTATCTTGTAAATCAATCTATTGGTATTCACATTTCTATTTCATGATCTTTCTTTTATGGGTTTTAAGTTTCAAAAGTTATCTAATTGTTGAAATAGTTTTGTCTCAATTTGCCATCTTTGAGACTCATCTTTTGTTATGCACCTAAATTATATCTCATTGTGTATGTAATTCCATTTTACTTATTATATAATTAATTTTATTATTTTCATGATATTTTAAGCTTCCCATAATTTCATTTTCTTAAATGAATATTATGATCCCAAGTTACCAAGTTATAAGTTTTTATTGAGACAATCTCATCACTTTTTGAGTCTCTTTAAATTTATGATTCCTTTTATGAATTATTATTTTCAATATCTCAAGAAATTAATGAATTTTATTATCCTATGTTTATTCATTATAAATTAATTTAGTGGTACCATTTTATACTCCTTGGTATATAAGATAGTTAAGAAAGTTTTTTTAAGAAATCTCGACTTTACCCTCTCTTTGGTCGGAAATCTAAGTTCCTTCAAAACCATGTTTTCTAAAAAGGGTTTGAAAGAATATTATACTAATATAATATGATAATTAAAATATATTTTTGCACTTTTTTTATTTTACCAATGTTTTCAATTGAATCTTATTGTCTCTTTCTGAAGGAGGAAATTTCCAATCCTTTTTACTGGGAAAAAGGAATGATGTTTTTACCTCATAAGACATGTACAAATTTAACCTCTATCAATCCTTTTAAGCTTTATTTTAATGTTTAAAGGTTATTTTTTATGAATTTTTTTAATATATATTTTTAGGGAAAATGGTTTTCAGAAAACTTTAAAACTTATTTTATTAGTTTTCAAGGAAGATGGTTTTCAAAATGTTTTCATGATTATTTTATAAGTTTTCATGGAAAATGGATTTCAAAATGTTTTCAAATTTTATTTATAAGTATTAAAATTATTTTCATGGAAAATTATTTTAAAATGTTTTCAATATTTCATAATTAGTTTTCAAAGTTTTTCTAAGAAAAAGGTTTTGTAAATGTTTTAAATATTATTTTATAATTTTTAAATGAAAAAGGTTTTCAAAGGATTTCAACTCTTATTTATAAGTTTTAAAGGTTTTTTATGAAAATTATTATCAAATTATTTTATGTATTAAAAATACATTTTTAAAGAAGAAATGATATTTTACTAAAGAAATTTTTTTGAAAGATATTTCAAAATTATTTTCCATCTATGGTGACATATGTTGATGTTGCACATTTCCTTTTAGGAAATGATCTAAAGGTTCCATTCATATCATTTCTATGAATGGGTTATGCTTAATTTCATTGTACTTATGAAACGAATTTCTCTTTTATATGTTTTATGTTTATGAAATATGATTCTATTTCATGGGTTATATATTTATGAAATCCATTTCTATTTCACGAGTTATTATTTTGATGAAATGATTATGAAACATTTATATTTTTAATAAGTTACGATATATTTTCATGTTTATAATAACATTTAATTTCATTGGATAAGATTTGATTGGTTATGATTTTTTGTCACATGTATGTATGATTTTACTATGACATGGGTGGGACCTATATCTCCCTCCAATGCATTGGGTAAAGATTTATATCTCCTGATATAGACTAATATGGTCTTGTGAATGAACCTTGACTACTATGATGGCCATGGGTTTAAGAAACTGGTTCTTTTTTCTGAGGTACGGATTTCTTATTTTCTCTTTTCCTTATGTGTTTTTGAGAAAATAAGGAAAATGGTGAAAAATCCCAATTTCTGTGGGTACACGCCATGTAATTTTCCACATGCCATGTACTTTGGCCATGTGGGATGAGTACATAGGGCATGTTGGCCTGTTGGTTATGAAGGGTGTAAAAATTTACTACACGTCATGTACTTAGTATTTACACGTCGTGTAATCAGTCGGAAGGTGAATAGTAAGGTAGTGGAAGTAGCTGCCAGCGGAGTGATAGTACACGCTATGTAATCAGGAATACACACTGTGTACTCATGTTGATAGATGAACAGTGTCGTAGTGGAAAGAAGCTGCTAGAGGAAAAGTTAAAAAATGAAAAGTGCATGTCGTGTACTTGAGAGTACATTCCCTATAGTATATTTTTCTCACTTAAAATGGGAAGTATCCTCCTCATTCGGCATAGGAGGCTTTGAGTTCGTTTTGGAGCACGGGAGAGACGGTTGGACCTTGGAGGATCTCCCGACCACACACCAGGAACCCGATTCCTACGCCGTTGATCTCCTTTGAACCACAAAGGTAAGCCCTTCCTTCTCCTTGAGTAGTTCTTACCAATTCTTTCCCGAGGGGAAGTTATTTAGGATTGAATGAGTTGCTGTTATTCCCAGATCTATGTTGTTCATAGATGATTTAGGAGGCGTCGTTCACATATATCGATCAGGCGCGATTGAGGTAGGTGGTCTGGTGTTCATTCCAACTGTGGGGTTGATTTTTGCGTACCGTTGTGCTACGAACCCAAGTTTGGGGTGTATTATAGCTGAGTCCTTTGCTAAAAAGATATCTAGAATTGTATATCTAATCTAATGATAAGTTTGAACTGGTGTTTGGGATCACTACTTGGATCCAGGACTACCCCAGGGGTGCGTTCCTCTGTTTAGTCGTTTGGCCAGGATACCCGAGGGTATGCCATGATGATATTTTGTACTGCATTTTCTTGAGAGAAAATTTATATAAATTCCTTGTTTATGCTTTGGGCTCAGCTCAGTTCCTTACTCCTGAGGTTAGTGTTCTATTTATCCTAAGGGAAGTGTTTTCTTAGTGTGTGGGTAGTGTTTGGTTAGCCTGAGGGTAACCTTTGTTTATGCCTGTGGGAAGTAGTTTTTGTGCCTGGGGGAAATATCCCATATTTCTGAGGGAAATGAATGTTACTCTCGAGGGAAATCACCTGCCGGTATTTTATTCTGTTACCCACGGGTAAGGATAGTATGTCTGAGGACACGGCTATTTAGAATATTCACTATGGTGATTTTCTATGTCTTACCTGCCAAGCTAAAGCACAATCTTGGAGGTTATAAGTAATAATTAAAATGGCAATGAAACTGGTAGTGATAGTTACTTTTGAGTACTTACTAGTTTACTACATTTTCTTTTGCACACTACTGTTGCACATTTTCACTGACAGTTGGGCATGGGCCTTTAGTGGGTGCCTACTAGGATTTATTTCTCACACCCTGTTTGGGTCATGTCTTCAGACCAAACAGACTATATTGATGTAGGTGTCGACAGGGGAAGGGGTCCCTATACAGGTACGTGATTGGAGTAGAGGAGTAGAAGAGCATGAGACCGAGCATAGGCTTGCGAGGCTGTTGCGTTCTGTTCACTCAGTTTTGTTCGGTTTGGTTTTACGTTGTACATTGCGTTGAATTGAATTGTATTTCAATGTATCCTATTTTGGCTGCTTTCATAGAAATAGTGACCTGCTACATTTTTATATATAACTATTGGTAATATTTTACTGTAGTTGTTTATTTCTAGTTCATATTGTTTACTACTTTCTCTATTTAATGTTGTATTTCTTTTCCATTGTGCTACACATTGAAAAATGAGGGCATAGTTCCCCCGTTATCATACATGGGCCCTCGCTACTAGTCGAAAGCCTCTGGCGTTTGGGGAAATGTGCTTGAGTTCATGTGACTAACCGGGTTCAGGGAACCTGTTAAGTGGCTTCCGGGTCCAGGACGTTGCAAAATGGTATCAGAGAAGGTTCTTTTCTTTGACTTACTATTTGGAGGCTATAGTTAGGGATAGGATGAAAAATGGTAGTAGGTAATAAGCTGTTCCTGGGAGTAGCTAACTCGTGTACATGGAAAATCCAGTCTACCTCGATTATTGCAATTTTTCTGATTTTGAAAATTTGTCAGTTGACTTGATTTTCACCGTTTAGTGACACACTTGTAGTGTGCGGTTTATATTTGATACATGGGTTCTATTTAGTTGTAACCCGATGAGATGAGGGTATGCCATCTTATGCATCATTTAGGAACATGATAGAAATCACATGTCATGCATTCTTCCATGCCATCTAGGTGCATTAGAAATTGCATGTTGTTGTGATAGTTGTTGTACTAGAAAATCATGTTGTCGTGATAGCTTCCTTGATGAATACCTTCTATTTTATAGGGTATTGTTGTGTGAGGTTTTGATAGAATGAACACCAAACTTTGGTTCCTGAGGAGTATGCGCCATCAATGACTGAAATTTGGTGGCTCATCGACGTGTTTATTTTTCTATAACATGTATAAGATTCCAATATTTGATTTGCGGGGAGTATGGGCCCTCATAGATCAGAATTTGGAACTTAGGTGTTTTTTTCCATGTTTTTATGGGTTATGGAGTAGTTTCTGAGGCTTACTTTCCGGAAAACCCAACATACACACTGTGTCGTTCTATGGACACACACTGTGTGTTCTTCTATTTGGGAAGAAATGGAAACTGTGTAAGTACACGCCATGTACCCTCAGTACACGCCGTGTAGTCTCTTCCCATGTCATAGGCCGTGTGGGCGGGAACACGAGGTAGGGAATGGCTTGGGGAAACACATCGTGTACCAGTTGTACACACCATGTAGTGTTGACCTGGTTTCCACTCGTGTAACTAACAACACAGAGGGAGGAAACCTTAAGACATACACACCGTGTCTACCTTGAACACACCGTGTAGGCTGACCTAGGTACCCGAACATCTCACGAACAACACTGGTCGGTGTTATCTTTCCTAGTAAACACTGTGTCCGCCTGGAACACGCCATGTAGTGTGATCTATGTTGTCGTCTGTGTAGCGAGCAACATGGTTCGGTCTGGGGATTCTTTAAACACGTCGTGTTTTTTTGGAACACACTGTGTAGTGTGACCTGGGTACACAGGACGTTTGACGAACAACACGGGCCGATGAAGGCTTATAGAGTACACTACGTGTCTACCTTTGAACACACTGTGTAGTTTTGTTTCTGGAGAACCGTGTTGCTTAATCCATGTAGAAGTACTCAGTTAGGGAAGAAGGATTCAAGTACACTCCGTGTGTTAAGACAACACGCTATGTAGTTGGGGTGATACACGACAAGTTCTGGCAGAAGTACATTCCCATGTGAAAGACTTAAGGGAACATTACATGTAGTTAACATACACATCATGTAGTCTTGTTTTGTAAAACATGAATGATTTTATTCTTCTATTCCATTCTTGGCCTCCTCATTTTCGGTCTTTGATAATCTTGATCTAAGGTGTACGTTGACCTTGTAGTGTCATTCCACTGAGACGACAACCGGTTGTTCGCCATGAGAGCAGTGAAGATTATACTCCTGAGATGGTGGGCCATGGGCAACCAATGGATCCTCTAGCCATGAAAGATGTGGTGCCAGTTGTTATATCAGACACAGGTGTGGATGCGCAGTTCTGTGGAGGCTTCATGAGGTTCATGCAGACCTTCCAGGGAGCATCGTAGGCTACCACATCTATGGTAGAGCTAAAATGTATCTTCCAGAAGCAGCATATGCCTACGTTTTTAGGGGAACATGGACCACAAGTTTCATATTCATGGATAGATTCGATGAATACGATATTCGAGCATCTAGAGATGCCTCCTCAGCAGAGGGTCAAGCTCCCTACATACATGCTGCGTGATTCCGCCAAGAGGTGGTGGGATGTTACCACCCAGTCGGAGCATCACCAAGACATGGAGTGGGAAGATTTTCATGAAGCCTTCTATGAATTCTTATTCCTGGAGACTCTGAGGGAAGATCGAGCTCAAGAGTTCATGAATATGTAGCAGGGCACCATGTTAGTTATGGTCTATTCTTCCCGCTTCACCGAGCTTCAGCGTTTTGCACCCGTTCTAGTGGGTGATGAGGTGTTCAGAGCTAGATGCTTTGAGGATGGTCTTCGGTGTGACATATGAGAGTTGGTGAATGTTTCTAGGTTGCCTACCATGCATGCTATTGTGAACCAGACACTGATTATGGAGCAGAACCTGCGGGAAGCTAGTGGTGCAGGCCATGGCAGTTCGACACCAGTTTCTGGTACTATTACTACCGGTAATAGGAAGAGGTAGATGTATTTATCTCATGGTGGGAGTACTAGTCAGAAGAATACTTCAGGTGGCCAGTTCATTTCCTACCAGTGTGGTAGAGAGGGGCACAAGAGACCTCATTGTCCACATGACCCAGTAGAGTGTCGAGCTTGCAGCAAGATGGGTCATGTTCAGCATTTTTGCAGGGTGTTTCCACCAGTGGCTAGTGAGAGGGGTTCTATACAGACTCCACATGCGGGAGTATGACCAACAGCTTCTTACCCATCGGGAAACTGGAATATGTCAGGGTGTGCTGGTTGAGATGGTGGTCATGGCTATGGTAGCCAGACACCAGTATCTCAGAGGCAGCAGGGAGGGTCATCTCAGGGTAGCCATTCTAGGTCGCAGAGCCATGACACTGGGTAGGGATATGCGATACAACATACCCAACATGAGCAGGATCCCGAACCTTTCACTGTCAGAGTTACTATTCTAGTTACTTCTGTCTTATCTTCTGCACTTTTTGATACTAGTGCTACACATAGATTTATATTTGTGGTCGTTGTGGAGAGCCTTGGGAATTGTGTTTATTCTTCTTCTGATATCATGACGCTAGACACTCCGTTGAGAGCAAGAATGGCATGTGTGCGTCAGTGCAAGGAGAGCCCCCTAGAGGTTGGTGGGTGTCACTTTCTATGGAACCCCTATGTATTAGAGATGACAACTTATGATGTCATTCTCAGGATGGACTGGTTGGTTCCCTTTCAAGTCTTTGGGGACTGATATCATCACAGGGTGAGTTTCACATCACCAGAGGGTAGAGAGTTCCTGTACAAGGGTGAGTGGGATGTCCAAGCGAGCCGAGCTGGACCCGAGCATCGTGGGTGAGGTGGATTCACAACCCAGATTGCGAGTTTATATCTGGATGACTAGGGAACTTGTCAGAAGGATTTCTCTCCCGCGGTTGATCATTTCAGGGATGTATTCTTGGATGATGTTTCTGGTCTACCTCCAGAGTGTGAGGTTGATTTATCTATTGAGCTTGTTCCAGGAGCATCACCGGTGTCCATTCCTCCTTATAGGATTGCTACAACTGAGTTGCAGGAGTTCAAGAGGCAGTTAGAGGAGTTTCAAGCCAAGGGTTTTATCAAACCCAGTACTTCTCCTTGGGGTTCGCCAGTCCTTTTTGTAAAGAAGGCAGACGGTACCCTCAGACTCTGTGTGGATTATCGAAATTTGAACCAGTTAACGGTTAAGAACCGATATCACCTACCGAGGATTGATGATCTTTTTGATCAACTTCGTGGAGAATGAGTGTTCTCGAATATTGAATTGAGATCCAGATATCATCAATTACGCGTTAGACCATTGGACATACTACGTACAGCTTTTCGGAGAAGATATGTTCTATACAAGTACTTGGTCATTCCATTCAGACTCACGAACGCGCCAGTAGTTTTAATGGCTCTGATGAATCGTGTGTTCCAACCTTATCTGGATTCTTTCGTGGTGGTCTTCATGGATGACATCTTGGTGTACTCTCACTCTGGACACAACCATTCCACCCATCTTGAGATCTTATTGAGTACACTGAGATAGAATCATCTATATTCTATGATCTCAATGTACCACTTTTGGATGGACCAAATACACTTCATGGGTCATATTATCTCAGAGGCAGCAGTTTCAGTCGACCTAGAGAAGGTGAGAGCAGTAGTTTCCTAGGAGCATCCTAAGAATGTGTTTGAGATACAGAGTTTATTAGGGCTAGCTGGTTACTATAGGCGCTTCATCCAGGACATCTCCTACTTAGCAGCGCTGTTGATGGGTTTGACTAAGAAGGGCATGAAGTTCATTTGGACAGAAGCTTGTGAGACAACCTTTTAGAAGCTGAAGGGAAGGTTGAAATCAGCACAAATCCTAATACTTCCAGAACATGGGAGGAGATATATAGTTTATTGTGATGCATCAGGTATTGGGCTGGGAGTAGTGTTGATGCAGCGTGATCGAGTTATTGTATAAGGGTCTTGGCAGTTGAGGCTACATGAGAGGAATTACCCGACACACGACCTCGAGTTGGATGCAGTTGGTCATGCGTTGCGCTGTTGGATACATTTTCTCTTGGGAGAGAATTTTTTGGTTTTAACTAAACAAAAAAGTATCAAACACATATTTACTTAGCGTGAATTGAATATGAGACAGAGAAGGTGGGTCGAATAACTTCAGTCCTTCGACTTTGAGCTTTCCTATACACCTGGTAAGGGTAATGTAGTGGCTGATGCACTGAGTAGAAATACTCAGACACAGGTAGTGCAGGAGGCCAGTGGTGAGTGGAAGATTATGGATTTGCTCTCTGAGATGCATTTGGAGGTGCACAATAGTCAGGGGAAAACCTATCTTTCATCATTAGCGGTGACATCTACCATCCTGGATGGAGTGAGGATGAGACATATATCTAATTCAGAAGGCCTAGTTCTACGGGAGTCGGTGGAAAGTGAGGACCCTCCTCTTTCATAGACGATAGGCGATGATGAGGTGCTGCGTTTCCATGGACGAGTGTGGGTTCCAGGCGATATATGCGTGGAGTTGATGCACGAGTTTCATGATTCATCTTGGGAAGTTCATCCCAGAGTTACCAAAATGTACCGTGACTTGAAACGTCAGTATTGAAGGCCGGGTATGAAGAAAGAAGTAGCTGGTTTTGTTAGGAGATGTTCCACCTGTCAGCAGGTGAAGGTGGAGCATCAGAGGCCAGCCGACTATTATAGAAGTTACCCATTCTGGAGTGAAAATGTGATGATGTCACAATGGACTTCATGACCGCGTTGTTGAGGTCACCTTGAGGTAATGATGCCGTGTGGGTTGTTGTCGACCGACTTACGAAGGTGGCTCACTTTTTTCCGATCAAGGAGACCTTCAATGTTGCCGAGCTCAGAAAGTTGTATATCTGAGGGGTAGTACGTCTTCATGGGGTTCCTCGTTCTATTATTTCAGATAGGGATGCCTGCTTTATTTCTCGTTTCTGGCAGAGTTTTCAGAGGGCACTGGGTACGCAGGTGCTTCTAAGAACAATGTACCACCCTCAGACCAATGGCCAGTCAGAGCGGACGATACAGGTGCTAGAGAACGTGTTGCGTGCATGCATCCTGGACTTTGGGGGCTCTTGGGAGAAGCATATACCCCTAGTCTATTTTCCTATAATAATAGTTTTCAGGAAACTATTGAGATGACACCTTACGAGGCTTTATATGGTAAGTCGTGCTGATAACCCTTGTGCTAGATGGAGGTAGGTGAGGCAGATTTTCTGGGACCACGTCTAGTACAGGAGACTTCTGAGCAGGTCCAGTCGATTCAGAAGTGGATGGCTACCGCTCAGTCTCATCAGAAATCTTATGCTGATCGCCGTAGATGACCCTTGGAGTTCGTGGTTAGGGATCAGGTTTTCTTGCGTGTTTCTATGAGGTTGGGACACGGGCGGATCGAGAGACAGGGTAAACTTTCACCGAGGTATGTAGGGCTGTTCGAGATTCTGGAGAGAGTCGGGCCGGTTTCCTATCAGTTTCAGTTACCACAGAGGTATCGATCCATGCATGACGTCTTACATGTATCTCAGCTACGCCGTTATCACTCAGACCTATCTCGCATCTTTCAGCCCGAGGAGGTTGAGCTTCAGGTCGATGCATCCTTTGAGGAGCATCTGATTCGTATTGTTGATAGGAGAAAGAAGGTTCTCAGAGGCTTTTCTGTTTCTCTCGTATGGGTGCTATGGTAGCATGGCCGAGTGCAGGACGAAACCTGGGAGCGGGAGACCGACATAAATTCTCAGTGGCCAGATTTGTTCACAGATTTATCTTCACCACCCTTGGAAGTGAAATTCGGGTATGAATTTCTTTAAGGTGGGATGTTTGTAAGAACCCGGTTCATTTTTCTGAGGTACGGGTTTCTTATTTTCTAATTTCCTTAAGAGTTTTTGAGAAAATAAATAAAATGAGGAAAAATCACAATTTTTTTGGGTACACAATGTGTAATTTTCCACACACCATGTACTTTGGCCATGTGGGATGAGTACACAGGGCGTGTAGGCCTGTCTACGATGAAGGGTGTAAAAACTGACTACATGTCATGTACTTGGTATTTACACGCTGTGTAATCAGTCGGCAGGTGAATAGTAAAGTGGTGGAAGTAGCCACCAACAGAGCGAAAATACATGTAGTGTAATCAGGAATACACGCCATGTACTCATGTCGATAGATGAACAATGTCACGGTGGAAAGAAGCCACCAGAGGAACAGTTACAAAAAAATGAAAAGTTCATGCTGTTTACTTGAGATTACACACCGTGTAGTCTTTTTTTTCACTTAAAACAGGCAGTAGCATCCTCATTCGGCAGAGGAGGCTTTGAGTTCGTTTTGGAGCGTGGGAGAGACGAATGGACCTTGGAGGATCTCCCAACCGCATATCGGGAACCTGATTCCTACGTCGTCGATCTCCTTTGAATCACAAGGGTAAGCCCTTCCTTCTCATTGAGTAGTTCTTACCAATTATTTCCTGAGGGGAATTTATTTAGGTTTGAATGAGTTTTTGTTATTCCCTTATCTATGTCATTCATGGAAGATTTGGGAGGCATCATTCACGTATATCAATCAGGGGCGATCGAGGTAGGTGGTCTGGTGTTCATTCCAACTGTTGGGTTGATTTTTACATATCGTTATGTTGTGAACCCATGTTTGGGGTGTCTTATGGCTGAGGCCTTTGCTGAAAAGATATCTAGAATTGTATAGATAATCTAATGATAAGTTTAAACTGCTGTTTGGGATCACTTATTGGATCCAGGACCACCCTGGGGGTGCATTCCTCTGTTTATCCATTTGTCCAGGACACCTGAGGGTATGCCATGATGATATTGTGTATTGAATTTTCATGAGAGAAAATTTATATAAATTTCTTGTTTATGCTTTGGGATTATCCCAGTTCCTTGCACCAGAGGGCAGTGTTCTATTTCGCCTGAGGACAATGTTTTCTTAGCCTGTGGGCGGTGTTTGGTTAACCTGAGGGTAACCTTTGTTTAGGCTTGTGGGTAGTAGTTTATGTGCCTGAGGGAAATATCACATAAGGTTGACGAAAATGAACATTATTCCTGAGGGAAATCACCTATGGGTATTTTATTTTGTTACCCGATGGTAAGGATATTATGTCTGAGGATATGACAATTTAGAATATTCACTGTGGTGATTTTCTATGTTGTACCTACCAAGCTAAAGCACAAGCTTGGAGTTGATAAGTAATAATTAAAACTAAAATGAAACTAGTAGTGATAGTTACTTTTGAGTACTTACTAGTTTACTTCATTTGATTTTGCACACTCTTGTTGCACATTTTCACTGACAGTTGGGCACGGGCCTTTGGTGGGTGTCTACTAGGATTTATTTCTCACACCCTGTTTGGGTCATGTCTTCGGCCCAAAAAGACTATATTATTACAGGTGTCGATAGGGGAAAAGGTCCCCATAAAGGTACATGATTGGAGTAGAGGAGTAGAAGAGCATGGGACCAAGCTTAAGCTTGCGATGCTGATGCATTCTGTTCACTATATTTTTTTCTATTTTGTTGTACCTTGTACTTTGAGTTGAATTGTATTGTATTGAAGTGTATCCTGTTTTGGCTGCTTTTATAGAAATAGTGACATGATGCATTTTTATATATAACTGTTGGTTATATTTTACTGCAGTTGTTCATTTCTATTTCATATTTTTTACTACTTCCACTGTTGAATGTTGTATTTCTTTTCTAATGCGCTACACATTAACAAATGAGGGCATAGTTTCCCCGCTATCAAACTTGGGCCCTTGCTGCTAGTTGGAAGCCTCTGGTGTTTGGGGAAATGTGCTTGAGGTCATGTGACCAACTAGGTTCGGGGCACCCATTGTGTGGCTTCCGGATCTGGGACGTTACAATGGGAGTGAACCGTGATTACAAAGATGGTATGAGGAGTGAACTCAAGCTACTAAGATGGCCATGGGAGTGAAAAATGACTACTAATATGGTATGATGGGTGAACTCTTGCTACCAATATGGTACGAGGAGTGAACCCATACTACAAAGATGGTCTTGGGAGTAATTCCTTGGATACTATGGAAATAATATTATATTCTTATGTGTCTTCCATAATTCCATGTTTTATTCCTTTGTTATGATTTCAAGGCTTATGTTATTTATTTCCATATGACCAATGTCTTACGAACTTCCATTATTTATGCCATGATTCATGTATATGATATTTCATATATAGGGTATGATCTTATATTTTCATGATCATGTTCTCATACCCTTATTCTCATGATTATTCTTACATATCTCCCTTGTTTACCCATAATGGTCATTTGATCTCCCCCCATATTATGTTTCCTTTCCCCAGGAAATGAATAATGGTTTTAGGTAGAATTACTAAAGGAATAGAAATTTATGGGAGATATTGAAGATCTTTATCGATGATAGAATATTTTGTTTCTAAGTTTCCAAAGACACTAAACTATTACGATCCTCGGAAATGAATTTCTATAATGTACTAAACATGCATCTAAAATGATATAATAACCATGTTTGTTAATCCTGGGTCACTATATTTGGTATCAAAGGAAATGTTTATTCCACCATTGGAATATAGGATGATAGAATTTTAGTGAGATCCCTAGGCATATTTCAAATATTTTTTCTTGGGATGTCTCTAAGAATAATTATAAGGATGAGTCAACGTTTATGAAAACGTATTGAAATTTTGGTAAAGCGTAGAGTGAGTGTTTTCCTATAAATACATCCCTTTGTAGATACTACAAGTGGATGTGGCTATGTCCCAGATATACATTTGAATAACAACTCTGACAAGATGTTCTGGTACAGACTCAAGGTAATATGGTACATGACAATGGGCCTTGATGCACACTTGGTTTGACACTATTAGGAGATATGCTTTGGAAATTCACAAACTCTTCCTGAACCACCATGAAGTATTTAGATATAAGTTGGCTATAAATAACCAAGTATTAACCAATAGTGTCATATATTAAATTTTTTTTTCATGATATAGAAATACCAAAAGTAAATATTTTCTAGAATATGTGTTTTTATACCATGATAAGTAATCCTCATTATATGATTCTTCTTTTAGTCAATGATAGGAACCTGAAGAATCCAGATTAATGTTGAATGTGATGGATGATTTACTAATGAGAATTCGACTGGGTTGATCACTAAAGTGAAAGATGTTTTTTTCATGCCTAATCAGTTTTCAAGGAACAGGCACCAAGGAAGATAAAGAAGGAGTTCGTATAGAGTTTGGATAATGGAGACCATGGAGGAAAGAAGATTTGGTTTCCTTTGTTTCAATAGTATGGAAATAAATACCTACGAAAATGTCTTAGAGGAAAAAGAAAATGTTTTGACTCAGGAAAAGGACACAAATCATGTGACTGTAAGGGAAAAATGAAGAGTTCGATTAACAAAATGGTTGTGAATATTTCTCTCCCTAAGTCTTAATCAAATTTTAAGTGTTTTAAGTGTGGAATAAATGGTTATTATGAAACTCAACATCCCAATAGGAATGTTCCTGGAGAGAATCAGTAAGGTGGTGAGAGTAATGGTTTTATTATTGATGATGAAGAGACTACAGATGAGATGTGAAAGGAAAGAGGTATTATGTAATAGGATGTGGTATCATTTTTAATTGATTAAGGATTAAGTAATCAGTGTTTTTTTCTATTTGGTTTCAAAAAGTTATGAATGATGAAGTATACAAGGATTGATCTACTTAGATTTTTCTCTCATTATTTACATGTTTAGGTTGAATGTTTCTAATGGACTAGGGAAGTGATTTTATGTCAAGGTGATATTTTTATTAAGCAAAGGTAACCCTTAATAAGTTCTTTATATTAATATAATGTTGTTTGGATAAAGATATGTGGGTCATGAATACGTCAATTGGATGGTATGGATTACCCTAGAGATGATTATTAAAAAAGTGTTCAATTTAATCAAGGATGAAATTTACAACATTTTAAGATATGAGGATAGATACAATATTCTTTGGAATAAGGAATGATGCATTATTTCCAAAATGATTTAGGGTAATTTAGGTTATTACCATGTTCGAAGATAATTTACTGCAAGGGTATTCACATGTTTGGAATGTGAAAACCAAGAGAAACATTGTGGTTTATGGTGGATCAATGTTAATATTGTTTCATGAATTTATTTCTATGATTTTGGATTTTAATATTTCATAAGGGTTATAAGGTTATCCATTCATGAAAATTTTAAGTTAAACTTTGGATGAAGAATTTATGCCCTGAGTTTGTATTGAAAACCTTGGTTAAAAGGCTGGTTAGTGATTAACCTTATTTAAAGGATGTCCATAATATTTTTGAAATTATATTAAAGTGTTTTTAGAAAAAAAATCATTTATTTACGGTGAAAACTGATCAAGTCTAGCAAGGATGCAGGTCTTGAACCCATGACCAGAGGATGATTAGGGTTTCGTGCCTACCACTGGCCTACGCGATGTCCTAGTTAATGTATAATTATTTATGATGCATAAATATTTATGATGAAATATTAGTGTAACATTTATGTTTAGAGACTAATTTACTAATCATATTAATTTTTTAATAATATTTATAAATAGTTATACTTTTCATTATTTTAGGGCACTATATATCTTCTGAAAGTGTATTTTATCACTTTAGGGATCAAAGTTAATTTTAGGATTCCCATTACATGAAGTAATGGATGAATTTTAAATTTATAAAGGGATAAATAAAGAATAAAATTTTATATATAGTAATATATAAATTAATTATATATCCTTATATTCTTGGTCAATAAAAGGATTACCCATAGTTAGGATAATTTTCAAAATAAGTTGTGTTGTCCTAATACCTTAATTCTGTTGAATCGATGGCCATTTAAATCATCACACATTTATGAATTTTAGGACCTCAAATTTTCTTTGATTGTTCACTTTTTTTGATCTAGGACATTAATCACTACCAATAAATATTTATGTTTTCCCTCTATTTACAATCTTCACTCCCAACCTATCTTTTCCTATGTGTAAACCTAGTTATATGTTACTTTGGGTAACTATTATAGTTCCAACTTTCCCTTTTTAAATGAATAGATAATATTTATTTATACGATGCGGGTTTTTATGAATGAATCATTCAAGTATTAAAACTTCAATAACCATAATAAATTTTGAGGGAGAAATTCATTTTAAGGGGGGTATAATGTAACACCCTGAGATTTTGTGAATTATTTTTTTCAAATTAATTTTTGTTTTTGATATTTTTAATTTCATGTAACACTAAAGATAGTTTATTAAAGAATTATGTTTAGGTTTCATTATACGCAACAATTAATTTCCTCGATGACTTGCGTAAGTCACAAGACTGAGGTTTACCAAACAATAATATATTATTAAAATATTATTATTTAATATAATAAGGTAAAACCTTGATGTTAAATTAGTGGTTATGAACAGTATTAACTAATTTATGAAAATATAGGGTTTATAAAATATATATGGTATTAGATATTATAATATGGTTCTTTAAAATATTTATGATAAATTTATATTTACTATACCTATGTTTTGAATGAGTGTGACGAGAGTTAAGACACAGGGTAAGGGGATTCCATCTGACTTTTAATTTCCATGAGATACATGTTATGTTCGCCACTATTTCCTTTTGTGTGGTTTGTGTACTATTAATGATTGTATTATATGTATCTTATAACTAAATTTATAGGTATTCACATGTCTATTTAATGATATTTCTTTCATAGGGATTATGTTTCAAAATTTACCAAATCGGTGAAATAGTTTTGTCTCAATTTGCCTTCTTTGAGACTCGTGTTTTGTTATGCACCTAAATTCAATATCAAGGTTTATATAATTACATTTTATGTGTTACCACATGAATTTAAATATTTTTATGATATTTTAAGATTTATGAAATTTAATTTTCTTATATGGAGCGTATGATCCCAAGTTACCAAGTTATAAGTGTTTATTGAGATAATCTCTTCGCTTTTCAAGATTGTTTATGTTTATGCTTCCTTTGATCGATACTTATATTCCATCTATCAATAAATTCAAGAATTTTCTTATCCTCTGTTTATTCATTATATATTAATATATTAGTTCCATTTTATACTCTTTGGTATATAAGAATCCAATGGTACATGTATGTATGATTTCACTATGATATGGGTGAGAACTATTTCTCCCTCAAATTCATTGGGTAAAGATTTATATCTCAAGAGATATATTAAGATGGTCTTAGGAAATGAACCTTGACTACTAAGATGTCAATGGGAGTGAACCATGACTATAATGATTGTGTGAGGATTAAACTCATGCTACCAATATTTCCATGGGAGTGAAGCATGACTACCAAGATGGTATGAGGAGTGAACTAATGCTACCAAGATTGTATGGGGAGTGAACCCACACTACCAAGATGGTATTGGTAGTAATTCCTTGTATACTATGGAAATATTATTATATGCTTATGTTTCTACCACAATTTCAGGTTTTATTCCAATGTTATGCTTTCATGGTTTATGTTCTTTATTTCTTTATGCCTAGTGTCTTATGAACTACCATTATTTATGCTCGGATTCATGTATATGATCTTTTATATGAAGGTTATGATCTTATATTTGTATGATATTGTTCTCATACCCTTATGCTCATGAATATTCTTACATATATCCCTTTTTTACCATTAATGAGAATTTGAGATCACCCCTTTCTTATGTTTCATTAACCAAGGTTATGAAGAATGGTTTTAGGTAGAATTTCTAAAGTTGGAGATCTTTATGGGAGATGTTGAAGATGTTTCACTAGGATAGAATATTTTGTTTCCATGTTTCTAAATCAAATAAACTATTACAGTCCTTGAGAATTTATTTTTCTAATGTACTGAATATACATCTAAAATGATTTAATATCCATGTATGTTAAACCTGGGTTACAATACCATTCCACCATCAGTATGGCACCATTTGACACTTTTTCCTGGTAAATCAGTAGGTCACCATATTGCTAAACTGATTAGGGAGAGTAGTTACTCATGGGCCTAGAGTTGGTGTGAGCAACTAATAAGAAGGTATATATCATAAAAGAGAAGATGAAGACTTTACAAAGCTGTTATAACACTTATGAGGACCTATGATAGAGGATTTTTGAGTTAAAGGAGGGAGGCCATGCGTTCTTATGGGTTTCACCTCAATGTGGATTCCATAGATTTGGCTAGGGTGGAATGTTATATCTAATATTAATTGTCTCTTTCCATATAATTTGAGGAGTTTGTGAGGTCTAATATTTCTTAGCTCTACCATTGCAGTAAGACTTGGTACACGATGTCTTCCACATGTCGCAACTGAGGGGGTACGTTCATGACCCATTATACTTTATCAACTATGGAGAGTTGGAAAATCAAAGATAGATCTACCTTAGCTAAGTACCCGGTAGATATTGAGGGTCATAATAAGATGATACTTCATGGGTGATCAATTTCTTTGGTCCATGTCCAGTGGATGCATGGGAATCTTTAAGAGAGCACTTTGGAGCGAAAGGCTCAAATTCAGGCCCAATACCCACATATATTTGTGAAGACCTCATTTTGGATTTTTGGGATGTAAATCCCTACGGTGGGGAGAATTTACTAACTATAATGTTACATATATTATTTTTTGATCCGTATGGTATATTTTTAAGACCATGTGCTGAGATGGAGTTCAATTCTGAGGCATGGCGTTCCTAAAATAAATGTTTGAAATGAATTAAATATATTAAATAGCATGTGTGCATAGTTTTCCATAAAATGTGGAAAAACTTCTAAATGGGGGATCATATTAGAAATCTGAGGGAACGTTTATCTTAGAACGTGAGTTTTACCCTAAACATGACATTACATTGGACGACAATGGGTGTTTATGGAAAGAAATCATTAGCATAAAATAAATAAAATTATTTTATTTAACCATTGGAATAGAAACATACTTTTTTCTTTAAGTAAACTCTTATATAAAATTTGAAAGGTTATCCACATAACCCTAAAAATCATTAGAGAGACATTGGAGAGTGTCTATTGAGATTCTATTGGTGAATGATGACCGGATAAAGGATTGATGAAATGTGTGATACAGAATCAAAGGATATCGCAAATGATCACGATCTGGATCATTATTCATCAATGATTGATAAATCTTGAGGTAGTACATAATTTTTATTGGATTCTTTCCCCATTCTTTATTTCTATGATGAACATGAAACAATCGACCAATGGATTGATTCATGTATAGGTTGTTTGGGGGATGGGTTGTATTGCGGGGATTTATTTTGGGATTTTTGATTGATTGTTATTGATTATTCAATTATTTTTCTAATGGGTATAGATCAAGGACCATATGAACATTCTCCAAGGTTCATTCCTCATGTTTTTTTGTTCATTTATTTCATATTTCTTCATTCATCATGGGTGTTCTCCATTGAAATGTGGTTTGACATCAACCGAGGAATTGATCGTTGTGCACCCATTTCTTAGTGCAAAAATTCAATATTGTAGATCTAGGATCAGCATGACACAAAGGTGGTGCAACGATGGAAGTGGTGGTGAATCATATGGTTTTGGATAACCAATTTTGTGTTCTTCAACATGCAATGAAAAACCAAGTACAAATCCATTTTATGAATGTATTAAAGGGTTTAATATATATTTTCGACAATGATGTGGTTTGGACGATGATATCCATTGATTCTAGTGAAGGGAGAGGCCATAATTGTGGCCAGAGGTGCAGCTAGTGACATGGGAACCAGATCTTGAAATCTAAAAAATTCTACACTACCTGGTATGTAATGTTGATAAAAACACCATGTTGTCTTCTCTCAGTAGTGGATAGGGATTCTGAAGGAGATAACTATCAAATGACGTGTGACATTGTCACATGTCATTTGGTCTCCTTTGGTGAGATTTACATGTACCTATGAGGTTTCAAAAACACCGGTTGAAGTACATTCATATGGTCACATCGTGTACTCCCACATGGCCACAACCTAGGAAAATGTACATGGGCTAAGTCATGTGCTGGTACAGGGGAAAACTGAATGTTGGGTGTTGTTCCATGGACCCTGATAGAGGACATGGGACATTTACAAGGGTGGGACTCAGGGTCAAGGAGACACAGTGCATAAACCTACTACACGTAGTCAACATCCTTTTAGTTGGTTTGTATCCCTTGTCCTCTATATCTATGATAAATTTCATTAGGGTGTGTTCCCCAAATCCATTCCCTACGGGTTAGTAGGGAATCAACTTTTACATAATGAAGATGATCCCTTCAATAAGACTTATTGGATAGTGTTGTTGGAATCCATCTATGAGTCTTAGAGTGAGATCCTCTATTCATATGTATGCCCTAGGTGTATTTCTTATTATCATTGTGACTAACACTATGTGGGCACTAATCCTCTACTTATAGGCTTAATCCAGATTGATTTGTAAGTATACCCCAAGGCCTTAGGTGTGATCCTCATCTGTGTATCATATCTCTTTGTAATTTTAGTGTGTACTTCTTATGGCAGTACCCAATGAGAATGTAAAGACCCGTAAAATTCAAGGGAACTTTTTTCTTAATTTTCTTTGGGATTTTACAAGAACGCAGTTTCAGACGGCACTTGATTCTGAGGCCCGGTGTGCCCGGAATTTCTATCTGAAGTTTAGCTCGGGTACGTTCAGTGAACAAACGAGCGGGAATTTCTAACTTTTGAACCGGTTCTCAGAATCGAATTCCTAGGGAACCGATGGAACCGCAGCGCCGATAATTGGTTAGGAACACCTGTTCCGGAGTTGCGTTTTCACGAGAGTTGATGATAAAAATTGTGGAAGTTAAAAATAAAAATTTAACATCAATTTTTATTTTTTTACTCTAAGTGTTTAATCATTGGATGGAAGTTGGGTAACCACCCAACCTCCCTTGGGAGGTTATGAGGGTGGTGGGGCCCACTCGAACCCCACCCCTTCATATCCTCTAACCCCCCTCAACTCCTATTAAATTTTGTTAACTTAAGTTAATAACTTATGACAATAATGTTGTAAGTTTAATGTGAGTTTTTGAAATTAAAACCCTTGAATTTCAAAAGGCCTGTTGTGTTAATAAAATAAGAAAGGAGCTTATTTTATTTTGTTGTTAGAGTTTTGTCGTTGAGGGATTTTGGGAAGAACATCTTTCTCTTTGACGAAGAATGCGAAGAACGAACGATCTCCGACGTGGAGCGCCGAGCCCTTAGAGACCGCCATCTGCGACACTGACACGCGACGCGACGTCTTCTTCCATGACATTTTTCTTCCGCGACGTCTCTTCTCGCGACGGTTTTCCACGACGAAATCTCCGTCAACATCTTCGAATCCTCGCTTCGCGATGCCGATGTTCGTCATCTCTTTTATCAAGGTAGGGGTTTATATTTATTTGATTATTTTCCGTTCATGAATTCTAGTTTGTTGTTCTTCGTGGATATATGACTAAATGATATCGATTAACGAGAGGGGGCCGGACCGTACAAACACGACCGACCCTCCTCCTTATCCTTGTTTGATTCTTTGTGGTTGGAACGGAATGGTGTGGTGCCATCACACAACACGGGGAAACGCACGACAAGTAATGCATGGTGCCATCGCGCCGCACCGTGAAGATGAACAAGGACGCGATGCCGTCACGCCGCGTCGAAGAAAACCGAAGACGTCGCGACCGGAGCGGGGCCACGACGGAGGGGCGCGGTGCCGTCACACCGCGCTGGACGAACCAAGCCGCGGCCGGTTCCGGGCCGCGACAGAGCAGGGTGATCGGCGACCGGTTCCGGGCCGCCGGTGTCGGCGATGGAGGAAGGACTGGCCGTCGCCGGTCCTTGTCGGCAGAACCGGCCGGCCGGTGCGGGCCGGCCAGACAAAGGGGATTCGGGGAAATTAATTCCCCCGGCTGGCTTTACAAAACGGCCCCCTTAATTGGGGGGCCGCGGTTACACCGGGGGGGAAGGCGCCCCCCCCCCCTTGCCAAAACGGCTCGGCCGTTGGCCGAGCTGGCCAGTGCGCTGTGCCTAGGCCGGGCCGACCCGTACCTGGGGTGGGTCGACCCGGTTTGGGCCGACTGGGGGGTCTCAGGCCGGGTCGGTCTGGGCCCAAAACCCCCATTTTCGGACCGTCTTCGGTCTTTTGCCCATAACTTGGGCTACGGAACTCCGATCGATACACCGTCAGTTGCGATGCGATCCTTGAATCGAGCCGGTCGTTTCAGTAAATCGCACTAAAGGTTTTGGATTACTTTTAGTTCGGCCGTATTGGTTCGTACACGAAACCAACCGGGCCCTCGGAGCGGAAACACTCATTTCTTGAGCTTCAGACGTCCGTTTGAGGTGCCGTCGGATTTGTTGGTTTCCTATTAGTGAGAGGGATCATTTGGCTTACTCCGTCCAAGGTTTGGATGCAAGTGGAGTACGGTCGGGTTGGTTTTTCCTTAAAAACCAACCGGGCCCCTGGGACGAAAAAGCCAATAACTCTCAGACCGGACGTCCAATTGACGCGCCGTCTGCGACGTTGAGTTCCTGTTGACGATACAGAACTTTTGGATACATCAACTCTGGACTATGTGTCAGTTGTTATATCAGCCTCTCGGCTCGTGGAGCGGACCCTCCCGAACGAGCTTGCTGTGTGCGGGAACCCTAGAGCTGGCTGCGACTGCTACTGTGACTGCGACGACGACTATGCAGAGATCCTCAGTGGATTTGACGACGACGACTACAGCACTCAGCGATCCTGTGTGGATCAGTGCTACCGATCCCGTGTGGGTCCGATCCTGTGTGGGTCCGATCCTGTGTGGGTCAGCACTCAACGGTTCTGTGTGAGCCAACACCTACAGATCATGTGTGGGTCTGATCCTGTGTGGGTCATTGCGAGGGTTAGTACCCATCGATCCTCTGTGGGTCCGACGACTTAGATGGATCAGTGATCATCTCTATCGTCTTTCGAAGAAGTATACCTGTGTGAGATGAATCTTGTTTTACTTTCCTCTGTGGACTGTGTTGTGCTATGCTGTGTGGATTTACGTTTTTCTTTCCTATGTGGATTGTGTTGTGCTATCCTGTGTGGATTACGTTCTGCTTCCTGTGTGGAATACGTTTGCTTTCCTGTGTGGACTGGGTTGTACTTGGGCTAGGATGTTAGAGCCGAATGAGAATTGATGACTTAGGTATATGTATGGGCATATACCTAAGCAGTTTCGGATGTTACTTCGTGATTTTATCTTTCCTTTGTGGATTATCCTTTTTGGATTTTGGGAGACCTTCAGGGGTCTCGGGGTCCCTACTGAGTAGCTTATACTCACCCCTGAACGGGCTATGCCCGCACTACGTTGTGTTGGTTGCAGACGACGGACATCGCTGATTGTGGTGGAGGCTTGCGGAGCAGGAAGGTACCTAGAGGTGGACCATTGGACGAGACGTACTCAGAGCGGTCAGCTGGACCCAAGGAGCAGAGGAGGCCATCTGTACTCCCCCTTCAGGTGGGATTTACAGTGGACAGCTTGTCGTTGCGGCTTTACCTTTCAGTTGCTGTTTTTCCCTTTCCAGTTGTACTTTACTTTCAGCTTGGGTTTGTATACTGGCCCACTTACTTTCCGCACTTGCAGTTGTACTCTGTTTTTACTTAGTGTTTACTACTACTGCTTTCTTGCTCTGTGGTGTTTGTTTACTTTACAAAGGCAATGCCTTCCCTTTTTACCGGGATTTACGCCTTGGTGCTAGTCGCCAGCCCCTGGCCTATGGAAGGCAGGCTTGGGGTAGTCACGGCACGGGCCCCGAGGACGGGTCGTGACGAATTGGTATCAGAGGAGTTTGGTTCTACCGCGGACTCTGATCTTTTCTATGTGAAGAAATAGTGTTTAGCGTATTGGGTGTGGTTATCAGTCCAGGGAGTCCCGTGTTGGTGCGACGGCCGACGTATCCGTACACCAGGACCCTTACTTCTAATTTCCGACTTAATGCATGAAAACATTGATTGAATGTGTGTTACAAGTTTTATTTGTGATTACTTTATGTCAGCTCACCAGGTATACTGTTCTGACCGTGGCGTACCTGTTTCCTTTTCAGGATGGCCCCACGACGACAGCCAGCTAGGGTTCCGAGAGTTGAGCGTAACGACAGCCCACCGAGCGACGAGGCCTCGGTGCAGGGCCCTTTGTCCGTAGTGGCACCGGCGGTATCTCTACCCGCCGAGCCACCGATGCTTCCAACACCAGCCGCTGACGATGCACGTCACCTCAGTGCACTACATGAGTTCCAGCGCCAGCAACCACCCAGGTTCCGCGGGGAGACGGACCCCCAGGTAGCCGAGGACTGGCTGGAGGCAGTGGTGAGAGTTTTCAGGTTAGTGAGGACACCAGCAGACCTCATGGTGATCCTCGCAGCGAGCCTACTACACGCAGCAGCAGGCAGATGGTGGAGCTTGATGCTCCAGGTGCACGATGATACATCTCTTCTCTGGACGGACTTTGAGAGCCTCTTCTGCTCGGAGTTCGTCCCAGCCACCCTTCGTGCGGTGCGCATTCAGGAGCTTCTTCAGCTGCGGCAGGGCAGCATGACGGTCGCCCAGTACTCGGCGAGATTTACCGATCTCTCACGCTACTCTACATACATGGTACGAGACCCATTCTTCAGGGATCGGACCTTTGAGCAGGGATTGAGACACGAGATCAGGGCATCGCTGATCTCCCTCAGCATTCCGACTCAGACAGGAGTACTGGAGCGGGCCCTTTTGATCGATAGATTTCTTGCTGAGTCTACACCAGCGCTGAGACCCACCATAGGGCGACACGTAGTAGAGTCTTCTGCAGCAGGCAGTCGACGGATGAATCATGGGTCCAGGCAGACCAGACCCTCAGGAAGACGACCTCAGGACACTGGCTCAGCAGTGCGAGGCACACATCGCAGAGCCAGTCTTTCGAGAGGCAGACATTGCTACTCATGCGGCGGGCAGGGCCACATGGCTCGTGATTGCCCGACCCGCCGTGCTGAGGAGCAGCAGAAGATTGAGGGACCACCGAGGCAGAGGCAGAGGGTCGACCGAGGCGGTCCGCAGGGAGCAGGCGGACGAGGCAGGGGAGCTGGACGAGCAGCAGGTGGTGGGTGACGCTTTGAGGCTTTACCACCACCACCACCAGGAGGTCCACCCCGACCACAGGGAGTTGGCGGGCAGAGACAGGCACAGCTCTAGGCAGCGGAGTCCTACGACCACGGTGCGCCCGAGATGATTCGAGGTACTATCTGTGTCTATTCCACCCTTGATGCAGTTCTTAGAGACACAGGAGTGAGTCACTCTTTCATAGCCCCTGCCCTTGTTCGGAGCTCGGAGATTCCGACAGAGTCGTTGGCTCGATCCTTACGGCTAGAGACTCCTACAGGAGCAGACTCGACGATTACACACTGGTGCCGGCAGTGTGAGATTACTCTAGTAGGCGAAAGCTTCGGCTGGGATCTTCTTGTAGCAGCGCCGAGGCCTTACGACGTCATCTTGGGCATGGATTGGTTGTCTACAGTCCATGCACAGATTGACTGTATTAGGCGCAAGGTGCGATGTGTACGCACCGACGGGAGCAGGTTCACCTTCACCGGTGAGAAGGGAGCCTTCGCAACACAGGATGGAATTCCGCAGAGGAGAGGACAACCCATCACTCATCAGTTGGCTAGCCTCATCCTAGGAGTAGTTGACGTGCGGAGTCCTGGTTTTCTTGCAGTGGTGGATCAGTATGCGGACGTCTTTCCCAACGACATTCCAGGGCTACCTCCTCGCAGAGAGGTAGACTTTTATATTAACCTGTACCCCGGGACAACCCCGATATCGACTCCAGCATATCGGATGGCCCTCGTCGAGCTTCGAGAGCTGCGGGTATAGTTGGAGGACTTTCAGGGCAAGGGGTTCATCCGACCTAGTGTTTCACCCTGGGCTTCCCCGATATTGTTCGCCAAGAAGGAGGACGGGAGCTTGAGAATTTGTTTCGACTATCGTCTCCTGAACCATGTGACAGTGACAAACAAGTATCCTCTACCGAGGATTGATGACCACTTTGATCAGCTCAAGGGAGCACGGTGGTTCTCAAAGATAGACCTCCGGTCAGGCTATCATCAGCTCAGAGTTCGAGACGAGGACGTGCAGAAGACGGCCTTCAGATGTTGGTATGGACACTATGAGTTCTTGGTTATGCCATTCGACATAACCAATGCTCCATCAGTGTTCATGGCCCTCGTGAACAGGATCTTTCAGCCATACCTCGATCGATTTGCCGTGGTCTTCATCGACGACATTTTGATTTACTCGACGACTGAGGAGGAGCACGCCTACCACTTACGGGTTGTACTAGACACACTCCGAGAGCACCAGCTTTATGGAAAGCTCTCGAAGTGTCAGTTCTGGATACGTGAGGTCCACTTCTTGGGACACGTCATCTCTGAGGCGGGAGTTGCAGTGGATCCTGCGAAGATTGAGGCTGTGCTAGCTTGGGAGCCACTCAGGAGCGTGACGGAGGTGCGGAGTTTCTTGGGACTAGATGGATACTGCCGAAGATTCATGCCAGACTTCTCCAGAGTTGAGACACCACTCTCAGCTTTGACGAAGAAGAGGAAACCCTTAGAGTCGTCATACAGATGTCAGTAGAGCTTCCAGGAGCTGAGACAGAGATTGACCAGCACACCTATCTTGAGGTTGCCTGAGGAGGGAGTAGGGTACGTAGTCTACTGCGATGCATCAGGGACCGGACTCAGATGTGTCCTGATGCAGGAGCGGGCCGTGATCACCTATGGATCACATCAGTTGAGGCCGCATGAGCAGAACTACGCTACCCACGACCTGGAGTTAGCAGCAGTAGTCTTCGCTCTGAAGACATGGCGACACTACCTGATGGGCGAGCGCTTTACAGTCTTTTCTGACCATCAGAGTCTCAAGTACATCTTCTCTCAGAAGGATCTGAATCTGAGACAGGGGCGATGGCTTGAGTTCCTCTAGGACTATGACTTTGAGATAGTCTATACTCCTGGGAAGGGGAACGTGGTAGCCGATGCACTCAATAGGAGGACGGGCATTTAGCTACTTGAGGAGGCGATAGAGCAGCTAGCGTCTTTGCAGATATCCTTCGTGGATAGAGATGGAGCATCCTTCCTTCAGTCTCTCACAGTCACTCCTCCACTACTGTAGTGGGTCAGAGAGGCACAACGTGGGGACGCTGACTGTGAGATGCGGCGTGCACAGATATCCTCAGGACAGGAACCTGATGGTTTCTCCTTTGGAGTAGAGCACAACATCCTTTTCAGAGGACGTATCTTGGTACCCGTTGCTTTACGGGAGGAGGTGCTGAGAGAGTTTCATACATCTCCCTTGGAGGTACATCCTAGAGTGGTGAAGATATACCAGGATCTCATGCAACATCACTGGTGGCCGGGCATGAAAAAGGCTGTGGCGGAGTTCGTTTCTCGATGCCTCACCTACCAGCAGGTGAAGGCATAGCACCAGGTACTAGCAGGCTTAGTACAACCTTTGGAGGTTCCGGAGTGGAAATGGGACGACATATCTATGGACTTCGTGACTGGACTTCCATGCACTTCTAGAGGTCACGACTCCATTTGGGTGATTGTTGACCGACTCACCATGTCGGCGCACTTTCTACCCATCAGAGAGCAGGGATCAGTAGAGATCTTGGGATGAATTTATGTTCAGGAGATTGTATGGCTTCACGGTGTGCCATCATCTATCGTCTCTGATCATGATACTCGCTTTACTTCCCGGCTTTGGAAGGGGTTGAAGGAGGCGTTTGGGACGCAGCTACATCTGAGCACAGCCTTTCACCCTCAGACGGATGGTTAGACGGAGAGGACCATTCAGACTCTCGAGGACATGCTCCACGCATGTGTCCTCGACTTTGGTCGCAGCTGGGAGGACCACCTACCCTTGGTGGAGTTCGCGTACAACAACAGCTACCACTCCACCATTGGGATGGCACCATATGAGGCATTGTACGACCAACCTTGTAGATCTCCTTTGTGCTGGACGGACCCTGGGGAGTCAGCACTTGTGGGACCGGAGATGGTCCAAGCCACGACAGAGAAGGTCCGGGTCATCTAGGAGCGGATGAGGATATCTCAGAGCTGGCAGAAGTCATATGCTGATAGGAGGTGGAGGGCACTAGAGTTCGAGGATGGCGACCACATATTCTTGCGTGTCTCACCTCGGCATGGATTACGGAGATTTGGACGAGGCGACAAGTTGTCTCCACACTTCATCGGACCCTTCCAGGTTCTCAGCAGGATTGGCGAGGTGGCTTATCATCTGGCTCTACCACTTCAGTTGCACCGGGTGCATGACGTCTTCCACGTATCTTAGCTGAGGAGATACGTGCACGACCTGACGCATATCATTGACCATGGGGAGCTCGACATTGATGATGGGGCGACTTTTGTGGAGGTCCCAGTAGAGATCGAGGATCGATAGGAGTGGGTCCTACGTGGATGGTCGATTCCTATGGTGCACATCAGATTGCAGCACGAGAACCTCCAGGAGAGCACTTGGGAGCGGGAGGCTCAGATGCGTGCTCAGTACCCACATTTTTTTCCCTAGTTTTCGATGTATCTTTACGGGGACGTAAAGCCCTGAGGTGGGAGTAATGTAAAGACCCGTAAAATTCAAGGGAAATTTTTTCTTAATTTTCTTTGAGATTTTACAAGAATGAAGTTTCAGACGGCACTTGATTCCGAGGCCCGGTGTGCCCAGAATTTCTATCCGAAGTTTAGCTCGGGTACGTTCAGTGAATGAATGAGCGAGAATTTATAACTTTTGAACCGGTGCTCAGAATCGAATTCCGAGGGCACCGATGGAGCTGCAGCGCCGATAATTGCTTAGGAACACCTGTTCCGGAGTTGCGTTTTCACGAGAGTTGATGATAAAAATTGTGGAAATTAAAAATAAAAATTTAACAACAATTTTTATTTTTTTACTCTAAGTGTTTAATCCTTGGATGGAAGTTGGGTAACCACCCAACCTCCCTTGGGAGGTTATGAGGGTGGTGGGGCCCACACGAACCCCACCCCTTCATATCCTCTAACCCCCCTCAACTCCCATTAAATTTTGTTAACTTAAGTTAATAACTTATGACATTAATGTTGTAAGTTTAATGTGATTTTTTGAAATTCAAACCCTTGAATTTCAAAAGGCTTGTTGTGTTAATAAAATAAGAAAGAAGTTTATTTTATTTTATTGTTATATTTTTGTCGTTGAGAGATTTTGGGAAGAACATATTTCTCTTTGATGAAGAACGCGAAGAACGAACGATCTCCGACGTGGAGTGCCGAGCCCTCGGAGACCGCCTTCTGCGACACTGACCCGCGACGCGACGTCTTCTTCCACGACGTCTCTTCTCGTGACGGTTTTCCGCGACGAAATCTCTATCAACGTCTTCGAATCCTCTCTTCGTGACGCCGACGTTCGTCATCTCTTTTATCAAGGTAGGGGTTTATATTTATTTGATTATTTTCCGTTCATGAATTCTAGTTTGTCGTTCTTCGTGGATATACGACTAAATGATATCGATTAACGAGAGGGGGCTGGACCGTACAAACACGACCGACCCTCCTCCTTATCCTTGTTTGATTATTTGTGGTTGGAACGGAATGGCGTGGTGCCGTCACACCACGCAGGGAAACACACAGCAAGTAATGAGCGGCGCCATCGCGCCGCACCGTGAAGATGAACAAGGATGCGATGCCGTCACGCCGTGTCGAAGAAAACCGAAGACGCCGTAGCCGGAGCGGGGCCGCGGTGGAGGGGCACGGTGCTGTCAAACCGCGCCGGACGAACCAAGCTGCGGCCGGTTCCAGGCCGTGGCGGAGCAGGGTGACAGGCGGCCGGTTCCGGGCCGCCGGTGTCGGCGATGGAGGAAGGACCGGCCGTCGCCGGTCCTTGTCGGCCGAACCGGCCGGCCGGTGCGGGCCGGCTGGACAAAGGGGAGCCGGGGAAATTAATTCCCCCGACTGGATTTACAAAACAACCCCCTTAATTGGGGGGCCACGGTTACACCGGGGGGGGGGGGGGGGGGCAGGCGCCCCCCCCCCCCCTTGCCAAAACGGCTCGGCCGTTGGCCGAGCTGGCCAGCGCGTTGGGCGCGCTGTGCCCAGGACGGGCCGGCCGCCTGGTCGGTCCGCCAGGCCAGGCCGCGGCGGGCCGGGCTGCACCGGGCCGGGCCGACCTGGACCCGGGGCGGGTTGACCCGGTTCGGGCTGACCGGGGGGTCTCGGGCCGGGTCGGTCTCGGGCCCGAAACCCCCGTTTTCGGACCATCTTCAGTATTTTGCCCATAACTTGGGCTACGAACCTCCAATCGACGCACCGTCAGTTGCGGTGCGATCCTTGAATAGAGGAGATAGTTACGGTATATAACACTCAAGGTTTGAGATTACTTTGAGTTCGTCCGGGTTGGTTCGTACACGAAACCAACCGGGCCCTCGGAGCGGAAACACTCATATCTTGAGCTTCGGACGTCCGTTTGACGTGTCGTCAACTTTGTTGGTTTCCTCTTAGTGAGACGGATCATTTGGATTACTCCGTCTGAGGTTTGGACGCAGGTGGAGTACGGTCGGGTTGGTTTTGCCTTAAAAACCAACCGGGCCCCTGGGACGAAAAAGCCAATAACTCTCAGACCGGGCGCCCTATTGACGCGCCATCTGCGACGTTGAGTTCCTGTTGATGATACAGAAGTTTTGGATGCATCAACTCTGGACTATGTGTCAGTTGATGTATCAGCCTCTCGGCTCGTGGAGCGGACCCACCCGAACGAGCTTGCTGTGTGCGGGAACCCTAGATCTGGCTGTGACTGCTACTGTGACTACGACGATGACTGTGAAGAGATCCTCAGTGGATTCGACGACGACGACTACAACACTCAGCGATCCTGTGTGGATCAGTGCTACCGATCCTGTGTGGGTCGGCGCTCAGCGGTTCTGTGTGAGCCAATGCCTACAGATCCTGTGTGGGTCTGATCCTGTGTGGGTCATTTCGGGGGTTAGTACCTATCGATCCTTTGTGGGTCCGACGACTTCGATGGATCAGTGATCATCTCTATCGTCTTTCGAAGAAGTATACCTGTGTGAGCTGAATCCTGTTTTACTTTTCTGTGTGGACTGTGTTGTTCTATCCTATGTGGATTTACGTTTTTCTTTCCTATGTGGATTGTGTTGTGCTATCCTGTGTGGATTACGTTCTGCTTCCTGTGTGGAATACGTTTGCTTTCCTGTGTGGACTGGGTTGTACTTGGGCTCGGATGTTGGAGCCGAATGAGAATTGATGACTTAGGTATATGTATGGGCATATACCTAAGCAGTGTCGTATGTTACTTCGTGATTGTATCTTTCCTTTGTGGATTATCCTTTGTGGATTTTGGGAGACCTTCGGGGGTCTTGGGGTCCCTACTGAGTAGCTTATACTCACCCCTGCACGGGCTATGCCCGCACTACGTTGTGTTGGTTGCAGACAACGGACAACGCTGGTCGTGGTGAAGGCTTGCGGAGCAGGACGGTACCTGGAGGTGGACCACTGGGCGGGACGTACTCGGAGTGGTCAGCTGGACCCGAGGAGCAAAGGAGGCCATCTGTACTCCCCCTTCAGGTGGGATTTCTAGTGGACAGCTCGTTGTTGCGGCTTTACCTTTCAGTTGCTATTTTTCCCGTTCCAGTTGTACTTTAATTTCAGCTTGAGTTTGTATACTGGCCCACTTACTTTCCGCACTTGCAGTTGTACTCTATTTTTACTTAGTTTTTACTACTACTGCTTTCTTGCTCTGTGGTGTTTGTTTACTTTACAAAGGCAATGCCTTCCCTTTTTACCGGGATTTATGCCTTGGTGCTAGTCGCCAACCCCTAGCCTATGGAAGGCGGGCTTGGGGTAGTCACGGCACGGGTCCCAAGGACGGGTCGTGACAGAGAATTACCTCCCAGATATACATCATCAGTGATTTCAGAATTGTGAGTGTGTTCTCCCAGATGAGTGCTTTGTGGAACCATCGACATGGAATCCTAGGCTAGAAGTATGGTTATGACTACCTTTAGACTATGTGTCATTACTAAGTATATCTGGATATTCATGTTGTATGTGTTGTAGTCATATAACTATATAGAGTTTATATTATTCTTTCTTTGTATGCATTATGGTTTCCAGGTGTCTTATAGGGTATTGTTATACTTAAATCTTTATGGTATTTTCCCACACATGATGTGTCTTGTACAAATGATTGACCTTTTGACATATTCCTAGATAGAAGAGGACCAGACGATGCTTAGTGAGACCAAACAGACTGAGGTGTGTTCCTATAAAATCTTGATATAAATCCATAATATTAATTTCATGTTTTTCTTGTTTTAAAACTCTTTTTGTTGGGCCTATAATTGGCCCTATTTACTTTTATTTACTTCCTAGAGTACTCTGGTTATGGGATTTAGATATATGCATTCATTTTTTTCAGTTATTTTTACATTTCAGCATTTTGTGGGCCTGGATATGTGTATGTGTGTATAGGTACATAGGCTAAGGCCTCACATGTTAGTGACATTCCTACTCAGTGCAAGACTTCATCCCCTGGCCTATTGGAGGCAAGCATGGGGAGTTGTGGCACGAGCCCCTTTGGGAAGGGTTGTGACAATCTAACCTTTAATTAAATAAATTTTTATGTTATGAAAAAAATTATTTTTTATTGATAATACTAATGAATATAACCCCATAATATATATTATAACAACCAAAAAGTATTTTTATCATGTACCCCCTTCTACTGGCACCCCTTATGGGTTGATGTGAAGAGAGGTATGATGGCCCTTGAAGTTGGCCTCCAATATGCCCTGGGTTTTTTAATATCACCGTCTGTATATAATAACAAATGGGAGGTATTACCATCTTTATATAAATTTATAGAATAAGAAATATCCTAATAAGGGAATGATGGTTCTCTAAGGTTGACAGATTATAACCAGTTATGAGTATGGGATGAGGAAATACCAAAGATGAAATTATGATGTCACTATGGTCACAATGAGTACATAGTGATTCCCTTTGGCATGAAGAATTCCCCATTAGTGTTCATGAGACTCATGAACCAGATCTTTCAACCTTAATTAGACTAGTTCATGGTAGTCTTCATCAACAATATCCTTATATACTCAGTATCCAATGAGGATCACATGAGACACATGGGGATGGTTCTAGACATACTTCGAGAGCACCATCTTTACATGATGATCTTGAAGTTTCAATTCTGAATTTAGGAGGTCCAATTTCTCACACATGTTATCTTAGAAGATGGAGTGTCAGTGGACCAATCCATGGTCAATGCAATGTTATCATGGGGCCCACCCCTGAATTTGATGAAGGTGTGGATATTCCTTGGTTTGGAAAGCTATTACCGAATATTCATACCTAACTTCTCCAGGATATCATCTCCCATAACATCTTTGACTTGAATGATGTAGCCATTCATGTGGAAATATTGATTTCGGAAGGCTTTTTATCATTTGAGACAGAAATTTATGAGTTCTCCAATATTAATATTTCCATATTTGAGTGTTGAGTACGTAGTGTTTGGTGACGTATCAGGAAATGGTATTGGTTATGTTCTAATTCAGAAGCAGGTGGTGATTGTCTATGGTTCACAATAGTTGAGACCACATGATAAGAACTATGTGACCCCTGATATTGAGTTATCAATGGTGGTCTTCACACTAAAGGTGTGGCGACACTACCAGATGGGTGAGTGGTTTATCGTCTATTCTAATCACAATATTCTCAAGTATATCTTCTTTTAGATGGATTTAAACTTTTTATAGAGGTGATGGATAGAGTTCCTACAGGAATATGACTTACATATTTTCTATACTCTTGGTAAGGGGAACATGGTAACAAATGATATCAATATGATATATTGTTTGTAGTTTCTTAACCAGGTGTCAATACAGTTGGACTGATTATAGTTATCCATTTTAGAGGAAGATGGAGAAGATTACCTACAATAGACTGTTTTTACCCCTCCACTTTTTATTGCAAGTCAAGGAGGCACAGCTTGGGGATACTAACTGTGAGAGCCTATATACTCAGATATACACTGGATATGCTCCTGATGTATTTTATGAAGGTGAGGAGAATGTCATTATTTTCAGAGGAGGCATTGGGGTATGAATGATGCTGTGGGAGGATGTTATGAGAGAGCTTTATGCATCTCCTTTGGTGGTGGATCCAGGTGTGTAAAAGATATACTAGAACCTCCAATGTCAGTTTTGGTGTCTAGGGATGAAGAAGGGAGTTGCAGAGTTTGTCTCTTGAATCCTTACTTGTCATAAAGTGAAGGACAAGTACCAAGTTCCAATGAGTTTAGCTCAATCCATTGAGGTACTAGAGTTGAAGTGGGATGAGATATCCATGGACTTAATGATGGTATTACCGTGTATGTACATGGGACACAATTCCGACTGGTTGGTTATTGACTGACTCACAAAGTCAACCTACTTCTTAGCTATTTGGGACCATATTTTAGTAGAGAGCTTGGGATGTCTATACATGCAGGAGATAGTCTGGATCCATGGATTTCCTTTGATGACCATTTCTAAACATGATACTCGCTTCACATCCCAAATGCGGAAGGGATTATAGGAGGCTTTTGGGACTCAGTTACACTTGATCACTACGTTACACTCCCAAACTAATTGCTAGACAGAGCATACCATTCAATTTCTCGAGGACAAGTTGCGAGCTTACATGTTGGACTTTGGCTGTAGATGGGAGTATCAACTACCATAGTTTGAGTTTTCACACAATAATATTTACCATTTCACCATCAGTATGGCACCATTTGATGATTTTTATGGGTGACCATACAGGTCCCCACTTTGCAGGAATGGCCTATTAGAGTCGATACTCATGGGCCCATGGTTGGTACGGGCAACTACCAAGAATTTTCAGATCATCCAAGAGTGGATAAAGACTGCAAAGAGCCATCATAAGTCTTATTCAGATAGACAAAAGATGTATTTAGATTTCAAGGAGGGAAACAATGTGTTTATATAAGTTTCAACACAACATGGAGATTTGGCCGGGTGACAATCTATCTTTTAGATTCAATGGACCTTTTTGGATACTGTGTAGAGTTGGTGAGGTGGGGAACCACTTAGCTCTACCACCGTAGTTATACTGGGTACATGACATCTTCAATGTATCACAGCTGAGGAGGTACATTCCTAACCAATCATACATTATAAACTGGTGAAATCTAGACATCAAATATGGATCTACCATTCTTGTGTACCTAGTAGAGATTAAGGATCATCATGAGAGGATCCTTCATTGGTGATTGATTCCTTTGGTGTGTATCTGGTGGTAGTAAGGGAATCTTCAGGAGGGAACATAGGGAGGCTCAGATTCATTCTTAGTACCCACATCTCTTTATATAGACATTGTTTTGTCTTTTCGGTACATAAACTGCCAAGGTGGGGAGAATGTAATGACTCAAGTTTTCCATATTTTATTATTGGATATTATATGGGTAATTTTAAAGACTATGTGATGAGATAGAGTTCGATTCTAAGGCCCAGTGATCCCAAAATAAATGTTTGAAATATATTAAATATATTAAAAATATTAAATATCATGTGTGTATACTTTTCCTAAAAAAGAATAATAACATAGAAACGGGGTCCTGGATCAGAATTATAAGTGAATTGTTTAGTTCAAAATTTGGGTTTACACTAAGTGAGAAATAATATTAGTCGACACTAGGTGTTTATGGAAATGTATTCATTGACATAAAATAAATAAAATTATTAAAAAAATATTTTAATTAATTATTGACATAGAAACCTAATTTTTTCTTTAAATAAAAACTTATGGAAAATTTAGAATGTTATCCACTAAGCCTACATATCCTAGGAGAGCTGTTGGAGAGTGTGTGGTGAGATTATGTTAGAAAATGATGTTTGGATCAAGGATTAATGAACGGTGTGGGATAGAGTAGAAGGATATCACCAATTATCACAAACAAGATAGTTATTTATCATCAATTTATATATCTTGTGGTAAGATAATTTTTTGATCAGATTATTTCACCATTCTTGATTTCTATGATGAATGAAAATCAATCATCCAGTGGATTGATTCATGGATCGGTAATTTTTCTAGATGGGTTTTATTGAGGGGATTTATTTTGGGTTTTTTGATTGATTTTTATTAATTACTCACTTATCATTCTAATAGACACAAATAAAGGCTAACATGAACATTTGTCGAGGATTATTCCTCAAGTTTTTGGTTGTGCATTTGTCCTAAATTTCTTCATTCAATTTAGGTGTTATTCATTAATATATGGTTCTATATCTATATAGAAATCAATATTTTCACATCCATTTGTTGGTGTAATGATTCGATATTGTAGATATTGGGTTAGAACGACACAACGTTGGTGGGACGATTGAAGCGGTAGTGAATCTGATGGTTTTTGATACTCGATTTTGTGTTATTCAACATGCAATGAAAATAGACCTAAAAAATCCATTCTTTTGAATGTATTCAAGGGTTTAATACTAGATTTATATAATGATGATGTTCAAGTGATGATCTCCCTTGATTCTGGTGAAGGGAGAGGCCATAATAGTGGTCGAAGGAGCGGCCATTGACATGGGAACCATATCTAGAAATCTGAAAAATTCTGCACTACACGACATGTAATGTGGAGCCACATGCCATGTGGCCCCTATTAGTAGTGTCTAGTGTTTTAGAAAGATATAAGTATCAAATTATGTGTGACCCTATCACATGGCATGTGGTCCCCTTTGGGGAGCTCGTCATGTACCTCATAGGGTACATGGACACAAGTTGGAGTGCACAAACAAGGGCACGCCATGTACTCCCACATGGGCATGGTCTGGGAAATGTACATGGGTTAATTCATGTACTGGTACATGGGAAAACAAAATTTTGTTCACTGTTACATTTTCATGGATAGGGGACACAAGCTGTTAACATGGGTAGGACCCGGTGTCAAGGGGACACAGTGTGTAAACCTACTACACATCATGTACTTACTTTTAGTTGTCTTGTGGCCCTTGTACTATGTATCTTAGACAAAATTTATTAGGTAATGTTCCCCATATCCATTCCCTAAGGGTTATTATGTAATCACCTCGTAAACATAGGGAAATAATACTATCATTAAGAATTCTTGGATAGAGTTGTTTGAATACCCCTATGATGCCCAGAGTGAGATCCTCTATTCATCTTCATGCCCTTGGTAGAGTTCTTGGTATCGTCGTGACCAACTCTATGTGGGAACCAATCCTATACATAGAAGATAAATCCAGATTGAGTTTTTGGTATACCCCATTTCCTTTGGTGGATTTTCACATTCACCAATGGTGTTTCATCAAGTATCACTCACATAAACTTTTACGTGCCACACCGAGCACTCAAATACCATGCCATACCAGCCATTCATCCATATATCCACAAAACCTTTCATGTGAGAACCCATGAAAACACGAAATGCAAAAAAAACATCATCATTACAAAAATAATCATGTACCTTTAAAAGGAATATTAAGAACCATATCAAAAACCATTTTCTGATTTCACAATACAGTCCATGCTTCATCAAGAACCATTTGATTAAAAAAATACACTTCATTTAATAGAACTTCTAAAAACAACCATTCTATTCCCAATTTCCCTTTCCCATTTAAAAAAAATCATTAAGGTCTATTTTCATAATCTGACAACCACAAAGGCCCAACCCCCTTTCTAGAAAATCACTATCCGCTCAAAACCAAATTTCCAAAACCAATTCATCATATTCAAACACTTCTCAACAGGCCAAAACAAACCATTTAAAAAAAATATTAAGAATTACTTTAAAATGATTCACACTTTAAAAACATTTTATTTCAACAAACAACATGTTTAGATTAGGGAAAATCCAATCATGTTTAATCATTTCCTCTTCCTCCCAAAAATTTGTTAAAAAACAAAACCTTCCAAAACCACTCTTATGTTTAATATTTATAAACCCCTTTTACAATTTTCAAAATCCAATCCTTCCATTAAAACCCATTTCCATAACTCTCATATAAGTATTTTCAAAACAAAAATTCAGTATTCAAGAAAGGTCAAAGAAACCCACAATAGGGAACTAGAGTCAGTGGATGACTTGACCATATGGTTGGAGGCCATATGTAAAACACAAAACCAACATAGAGAGACTTATTAGGACCATGCTTCAGCTCCAAATGGATTTCTAGGCCCTTCTAGCTCATGGAGTCCATTAGTCAGACTCCTCTTTTTATATCCCAATAGAAAATAATCAACAAGAACAAATGAAACTAATAAAACCAGACATCCCATGGAAAATTGAGGATCAGAATGAGAAAGAGATCACCAATCTCTTCTCGTAATACCCCTAAAGTCCCAAAATTCCTACTCCATCTACCTTGATATCCCCCAAATTATAGGGGCACTCTAAAAAAATGTCTTCTAAGAGCTAACCTCCACTGATACCATTTTGTCACGAACCAGCCTGACTCGACCACAAAATGGTCACAAGGGCCAGCCTGCGACAAGTCCTGAGAGGCATTATTGATCCTCCCGAGAAGGAGACAAGCACCAAGGGAATCAACAGAGTACATAAGGGAACAATTTCTCCCATATATAAACAATCAAACAAATAGTGGAAAGAAATGGACAGCTCAAAAAACATTTATATAAAAACTGAACTAAGCATTATTAGTACAAGAAACTGAAAGTACAACTAAACCAACAACTCAACTGACCAAACCTGATAACCAACTAACTCTATGTGACCCTACTAGTCACTCTACAACATAATGATCACAAATCTCCCAAGGCAATCAACTCAAGCTGAAACATGCACAAGGGCTGAAATTAGAAGAAGACTATAGGTGTGAGTATTAAAACTCAGTAGGTTAGCCTGATATTCTATTCCCAATGCACATACTTTAAAATAAAATAAACATCAATTTCAAGTTTTAAATAAAAATATAAGGTTATGTTTTACAAATGAGTTCCCATGTTATAAAATAAATTACTAAACATAAACTTGCATGTTTTATAAATAAGAATGCTAGTAACAATTTTCAAATAGGTGAAACTTCAAAATGAAAATAGTTTTCTAGAGGGATAATTTAAATAATTTACACTTTTAAATAAATCACACACACTAATGAATTCATAAAACAAACACACCGCATGTCTACGGTGAGTACAAAATAGCCTATGAGCACAACTCACGGGAACACCCCAAGGCACTAGTTAGTTGTTAGCCTTTGGTACCTCATATCTCGGTGAAAGTAACCATAATAAATATCTATTCTCATGCCCATGAGCCACTAGTAGGGATCATAACCATAACCTAGTGGTCCCCCAACAACATCATCATCATATTCTAGTTAGTGTTGTCATCGTCAAACTTGCCATGTGAAACAGGGGCCAAACCCCACGGGATCACTACCATACAAGTACACATACACCCACCTAGATACCCGGGATTCCCTTTAGTGCTCAATCAAGTTACACATATTATCAAATAAAATTTTCACATCAAAATTAAATTACCAAAACACAATAATACAAACATCCTACAAACATGCATCATATTTTTTTTATGAATCAATAAACCACTAAAAAGTTTTTTAAAACAATTTCAAGGAGTATGACGAGACCTTTCACATAAAATACATTGAAAAATGATCTTTTAAGGTGATAAACCCATAAATAACATAACAAACCTGATTTGGAAGCCCAAAAACCAATTAATATATCACTTTCATGGACCATAAAATGTCCCCAAAAGATAGACCATGAAATACAAATGGAAACCGTTTTTACAAAAAAATGTCAAATGGGACTTTAAGACTTTCTTAAAACTAACATTTGACCAAGGTTTTCATTTCAATTTTATTAAGGAGGTGTATACACATCATTTATATTAGTAAACCACATTCATAAATCCCTTAAAACACTCAGGTTACATATTCAAAACACAACCATTTTCATAAGGATGTGAAACAGGACATTTTCCAACAACTCGGGCCAAAACATGTTGTAAACCAAAACCCATTTGTTTGTAAAAACAAATCCAAATTGGAAAGACATATAAGACTAGAAAAAACCATTTATCTTTCTTTCAATTTATTTATAAATCCTAAAAAATAATTTTTAAATCACACACCACACATAAAATCCAATAGAGCAATTTACCGAACACATGACATGCCTTTTTTAAACAAAAGAATTTATTTTAAGAACATGAAAAGGAATAAAACACCTATTTCATGCCATATTTTATTAGAGATACTGTAAAATGTTAAAAATACCATAAACCGGGTTTTATAACTCACAAAACTATTTCAAAATATAGAGTAACATTTAAACAAACACTTGGTGTGCACCTTTATGATAAAACAACTCTACCTTTCACAAAACAAGGCTTAAACAACCATTTTTTCACAACAAAAAAATAATCCAAAAGATGAAAAACAATAATAAAAATATATATCATATTAGAACAATAATAAACTGATGAAACTTAAATGATAATGGCATGTTCAAGAAATATCCAACCTCAAATCCTTGGCGTAATGGAAACGCACACCCAATATCACCATCCGAGGGTTTATAAAACCTAAACCTATGATGACCAAACCCAAATGAACATAACCATCATAAAAAATCATGTTATAACAGAACCCTAGTTATAACATAACTAGGGGATAATATAAAATCAATAAACAATGAAAGGAGGAGGAATAAGGAGGAGAAAGGAGAAGGAATCTCACCTTGCCAGCAAGAAAACTCTTCGTCTTCCATTATATCTGCACCCTTATAGAAAAGGGAATAGCCTAGAACTTCTTGAAGAGGCTCCTAATATATAGAAAAAATAGTGAAAGAATATTTGTGGGAAAAATAGTATTAATTGAATGATTTATGGATGAAATAATTTACCTTATCAATTCTGGACGTTTTGAGGAAACCTGAAAACTTTCACCCTAATATTTGATTCAAATGAGCTTGAAAAAGGTAAACTCGATAATGGGGGTGCGTATATGTATTTTTTCTTCGAATTAAATGTTGAATCACCAAAAAATATTAAAAAATGGAAATTATATAAAATAAACAAATTATATTTTTAAAACTAGAAATAGGCCCACGGGCTGGCCCAATACCTAAATAACTAACCCATATTCACCATGATTACTAATTCTCAATGTATCAAAAAGGGTATGTAGGAATGAATATGTCAGGGGAGGAAAATAAGAAGTGTAATTAGTCAAAAATGATAAAAAAGAATGATTTATAAAAAAAATAAAATATGTAGTTAAATTTGGAAATGGGCTCACAATTTGGCCCAAATCATGAAGAAACCACCCTTTGTACAAAAACTCCCAAAAAATAATTGAGGAACCCAAAGATGGATTATTATATATAGATGAAACTTCAAAACTCAAAATTAATCTCACCCAAGACCTAGGAAAAGGATCAGGATTTCCAATGAATCGGATCAAAACAAAGATCTGAAAAACAGAGTGTGATAATTCTCCCCACCATTAAAGCTTTCCGCCCCCGGAATGACATAACACATTCTAGCTGATTGATCAACACCTAAGGATTATTTATCAATATGGTCCATACTCTTAATCCAATGAGACACCATTAACCATTAATGGGACTTAATCCTATTACCTTAACCAAAACATGAACTCTCATCCACTTCTTGAGAATCAACTGAAAGATCGAGTCACTACCTCCACAACCAAACTAAGAACCCAATTATTGGGCCTTCTACCAATGAATAAAACAATCACCCAAACCAAATAAAAATCACGAAAACCAATGATTCAAGGGGATTATGGGATGGAATCTCCACCATTAAGAAACAAATATCACTATATAAGTTCTTAGGAGGAAAAATCAACGAGACCCATGGTGGGTCTCCCCACCATTAGAACCCAACATGAAACAAACAAACAAGAATTCAACATGATCTAGAATTAGGCCTCACTCACACAATCCCATCAAAACTCTCCTATAACAACCTACCAACCCAAGTTGAGAGGAACACAACATGAACATTAAAGCCACCCACTCTCGAATGGAGGTGGCAAGAACTGGGCCAACACTCTCTGCACGGATCCACACCCCCACCAATTATGGAGGGGAGAGATGGGGACCCAATCTTTCAGCCATTCAAACCAAAAAATAAACAAAGTAACAACCTAACTAAAATGGTAGAGGTATGATCTTAGCAATACTACCCACAATACTATGTATCCTGATTATGCTCCAGCTTCACTCAGAAACCTATGGATGGAGCTATGATTGAGGTAGCATCTCTTGAATCGCAGTCAGGATTTGATAATCCCCAACTTGTACCCAATCCCTAAGTTCCACACAGTACCACATAACACTCCCTGGAAGAAACAACAGATCAAGAGACACCACGAAACTCTCTTCCTCAACAAAACATATTTATGAGAACAAGAACATGGAGATACACAACATTATTTTATCTCACTCCTAATGAGGAGAAGAATGAAAAAGACACACACAAACACCCACTAAACATCACTGAGCAAAACTACTAAAACTGAGAGAATATCCAAAAAAGGGAAGACACTTTAAATTGAGCCCAAACAGCTCTCTATTTCAACAAACAGGGTGAGGTATCATTCTAAGTGGTGGATTTAACATTTGAAACAAATAATTAAGTTGATCAACTGGAAAACATGCCAATGGAGAACCATTTTTGGACACATCACAACATCGAACACTTCTTTAGAAACCCACTGAATAGTACCCCAAAATAGAGCCACCAACAAGATCCCATCTCAAGACACAACAGGAGTATGAATTCTAGATCATAAAAAAACATACTGAATAGACAACACTTCTAAGACATGGGATAAGACATCCACATAACCATAGCTTCATTACAAACACCACAATTTTTTAGCTCAAAACACTTTTGAAAAACAAATAAACTTACTTGCTGGATTTTCACATTCACAAATTGTGTTTCATCAAGTCTCACTCGCAGGAACATTTACGAGCCACCCTGGGCACTCAAATACCATGTCATACTAGCCATTCATCCATGTATCCACAAAACCATTCAAGTGAGAACCCATGAAAACAATGAATGAAAAAAACAAAACATCATCATTACAAAAATAATCGGGTACCTTTCAAAGGCACATTAAATATAAAATCAAAAAACATTTTCAGATTTCACAAGACAATACACGCTTCATCAAGAACCATTTTATTAAAAAGATAATCCATTTAATTTAATAGAACTTCCAAAAACAACCATTCTATTCCAAATAACCCTTTCCAATTTTAAAAAATATTCAACAAGGTCTATTTTCATAATCCGACAACCACAAAGGCCAAAACCCTATTCCCAAAAAACACTAGTCGCTTAAAACCAAATTTCCAAAACCGATTCATCATACTAAATCACTTTTCAAAAGGAAAAAAAACCCCATTTAAAACAAAGTTTAATAATCACTTTAAAATTATTCACACTTTCAAAACCTTTTATTTCAACAAACCACAAGTTTAGATTAGTTAAAATCGAATCTTGTTAAATCATTCCCACTTCCTCCCAAAAAATTGTTAAAAAACCTTCCAAAACCATTCTTATATTTAGTTTTTTAAAACCCATTTCCCCCTTTTCAAAATACAATCCTTCCATTAAAACCCATTTCCATAATTCTCACGTAAGTATTTTCAAATAAAAAATGAAGAATTCAAGAAAGGTCCAAGAAACCCATAAATTGGAACTAGTGTCATTGGGTGACTTGACCATATGGTTGGCGGCCATATGTCAATCACAACACCAAAATAGAGAGACTTATTAGGACCATTCCCCAGCTCCACATGACTTTCCAGGCCCTGTGAGCTCACAGAGGCCATTAGTCAGACTCCCCTTTTCATGTCCCAACAACAAACAATCAACAAGAATAAAGGAAACTAATAAAACCAGACATCCCATGGAAACTCCAGGATCAGAACGTGAAAGAGTTCGCGACGCTCTTCCCGCACTTACCCCTGAATTCCCAACAATACTAATCGATATACCTTGACATCCCCCAAATAATAAGGGTTCTCTAAAAAATGTCTGCTAAGAGCCGACCTCCTCTAATACCATTTTGTCACGAACCAGCCCGATTCGGCCCTGAACCGATCACAAAGGCCAGCTCACGACAAGTCTCGAGAGGAGTTCCTGATCCTCCTGGGATGTCGACAAGCACCAAGGGCATCAATAGAGTATACAAGGGAACAATTTATCCCATATATAAACAATCAAAAAAATAGTATAAAGGAGTGGATAGACCAAAATACATTTATGTAAAAATTGAACTGAACATTATTAGTACAAGAAACTGAAAGTACAACTAAACCAATAACTCAATTGAACAAACCCGGTAACCAACTAAATCCATGTGACCCTTCTGGTCACTCTCTAACATAATGATCACATGTTTCCTAAGGTGATCGAACTCAAGCTGAAACCTGCACAAGGGATAAAAACAGAAGAAGAATATAGGTGTGAGTATTAAAACTCAGTAGGTTTTCCTGATATTCTACTACCAAGGCACATCCTTTAAAATAAAAGAAACATCTATTTCTAGTTTTAAATAAAAATATAATGGTATGTTTTCCAAATTAGATCCCATTCTATAAAAGAAATTAATAGAAAAAAACTTTCCTGATTTATAAACTAGAATGCTAGTAACAATTTTCAAATAGGTGCAACATCAAAATGAAAATAGTTTTCAAGACGGTTGCTTTAAATAATTTAGACTTTCAAATAAATCACACACAATAATGAATTCATCAACCAAACACACTGTATGTCTATGATGAGTACAAAATATCCAATGAGCACAACTCATAGGAACACCCCGAGGCACTAGTTAGTTTTGAGCCCCAGCTACCTCGTATCTCAGTGAATGTAACCATAATAAATATCTGTTCTCGTGCACACGAGCCACTATTATGGATCATACCCATAACCTAGTGGTACCCCAACAACATCATCATAATATTTTAGTTAGTGTTGTCATTATCAAACTTGCTATGTGAAACAGGGGCCAAACCTCACAGGATCACTAGCATACTAGTACACGTCCGCCCACCCAGATACCCGAGATTCCCTTTAGTGATCAATCAAGTTCCAAATATTATCAAATACACACTTCATATCAAAATTCCATTACCAAACCATAAACACACAAACTTCCTGCAAACATGCATCACATTTTTTTCACAAATCAATAAACCACTAAAAAGTTCCGTAAAATAATTTCAAAGAGTATCACGAGGCCTTGCACAAAAAATCCACTGAAAAAATTTTTAAGGCAAGAAACCCATAAAAACATAAAAACCCATATTTTTGTAACAACACCAGATTCCATGTTATGTTTCTCTTTGAATAATACAATAGCGTGTGTTGTACGCAACTTCGAGTTTAGCACACCACAACCAATCAAACTAGTCGTTATGAATAGTAATACCCACTTTTTGAAATTTTATAAATTTTAACATTCAAAATGGACATCATTTTTTGATTTGGAATTTTGAAATTATCTTAGGGTGAATTTTTTGTATTTTATGTAAACTTTCATTTTTGATGAATAGTGAAAAACACGAAGTCATAGTTTAAAGAAAAAATTTTATTTAAATAATTATTTATTTTATTTAAATTTATTTTAGGTCAAAATAGATAAATAATACCTATATAAGTTCAATGTAATTCATTTGAGTGAGTTTATAATAATTTTAGATATATAAAAATTTTATTGAACTTTTCACCGTCTTTTACCCACCTCCTATGAGAATTTTCAAATTCACATAAAACATAATTTTACCGCTTCTATGAGTGTAATTTCAAAAATCCAAGAGACACAGTTTATAAAAATAAGAAAAATATGGTTCAATAAGATGAAAATAATTTTTTGTGAATAGTAACTTTTTACTTCTATTTACCACGGTTAAAAGTAAATAGGGTATTTAAGGGTAAAAATGATATTATTATTACCCTAACACATGTCTTAATTATATTGGATAAGTATAATTCGACCAATGACAACCTTATTAATAAAATATGAACCTGTTTGGTCTAATTGGATTAGATTAGGACATTTATTATTATTTATAAGAGTTGAAAGTGTAAAATTCAATGTTTAATAACTAAACCATTTTTAGTATAGGGTTAAACTTAAGATGAATTTGACTATAAATATTCATTAGAAATCTAAAAGTATTTCCTAAATAATGGTATTTTATTTATAATTTTTAGAAATTAAATAAGTTAATTTATTTATGATACAATGATGATGCAGTAATTACCTAATTAATGAAATATTAAAATAATTGATATTATAAATATCCAAATAAAAGTAATTTTAGACTTTTTATAAAATCCAATAATTTTATAGGTTAATATGAAATATTAGGATTGGTTATATAAATTTTTTTCGAAGTAATAATGTTGTTAGGAATTTAACAAAACAAAATAGAAAAAATTGTCAAAATTGACATAAAAGAGTATTTAAAAAAATATTATATTATTAATTGATATTCTATTCCTAAAAATATAAGGATCAGAAAAAAGACTTATATAATTATAGGTGTCTCATTAATGAACCACTTGGGGTTGTATTGGAAGTATATAGTAAGTTTATTAACCATATAATATAAAAATACAAAGAGACATGGTATATGTCAAACTATTTAACTAAGAGTTAAATCTAAAAGATAAGGTTAACATAGTGACCCAAACCTGTATAAAACCTATTAGTTGAGTGGTTTGAGAACCATAACCACCTTATACTTTAAATAATCAACTTTGGAGCCATTACAAACAGAAAATTATTTTATTATAAAATAATATTTCTAGCTTTTCCTAAGGTGCCCCTCACCCCTCTTATAAAAGGGCACTCCCCCTTCTCTCTAATTAACACCCTCAAAGCCATTTGGATCGGCCAAAATATTCCCAAATACCCTATAAACTATCCTACCATCATCCTAGAGGCCTTAATTTAGTCATAAGTACAACCTAAGGATCCCTTTTGATCAAATCAAAAGGAAGAACCCGAAGAAGAGGTAAATATTTCATCACCTCTATCAAGTTCCTTTCTTCTTCCACTTCCTCTTTCTTTGTTGTTTCCATTATAAAATAATAACTCCAGTATCTTCTATATACTTTGATATTATTATAAATATGTTACAACCATATTAATTATTCTATCCATCCTTTTAATGACATATCACCATACGTGCATACATACGACTTACCGTCTCCATGTCGTGGTGTAATTTTTATTCAATACATTATTATTTGGATGGGTATAATAATGATATGTAGTTGATTTATATAATAAATATAACATGATAATTATTCTGTATATATGATATACCATACAATTATATATTATTTTAATATCAAAAGAATGATATTGTCTCTCGTGCGTACGTACAGATTACCGTCTCCACGAACGCGATGAGATTCATTATCCATCGTATCCATTCAAGACTAATTTTCATTAGATGATTAAAAATAATGTTTAAAGACTTTATATAATTATGTATATGAATAAGATACATCCCATCCATAAAAAATATGACTCACATAACAAATAATATAAAGGAAAACGAATCCGTTAACACCAGAAACGACGATAATACTAAAATATTATTAACAAAGTAATGTTAAAAGATCATATATGATATCATATTAATGTATATGATTATTTTATAATTTAATAACAATTATATAACCATTATAAAGGATATTAACCTACCCTCTACCAAGGAAAAATACAAGGTAAGGGTTAATTTCACAATCTCATTATTATCCGAGGTTGTTTTTACGTAAGTATCTACTAGGACCTCTTTTTCATCCACATCCAAGATTCTTAAACATTTATTCCAAAACATTTTTACTATTTACTATACTATGGGTTAAATTCATTTATACCATTATTTGACCATATATTTTTTTAAAGGAATCTTTCCATCGTTTTCCAAACAAATTACTTTATGACCTTTTTGAAAAAATTAAGGTAAGAATGTTTTTTTAACTTATATGGAGGGTGCTGCTATTTTCAACCGTTATAACATCATTGAAGATTCACTTACAATATTATAAGAATTTTTTAAAATATAAATGTTTTCTTTTATAATTACATGAATTCTAAATGATTTCAAAATAGAAATAAATATTTCTCTAAAAAGGTTTTTATTTCATCTACGTCAAAATCCTTTGATAGATTTTAAGTTTGTTTGAAATTGATTTGTTATGATATAAAACTTACATATTGCATTGAAGGTTTTGTGGTATGTTTGACTGTGGATGTGTTATTTCATACCATTCATGTTTTATGGATAAAGTATTGACATTTCATATGCTAGTTTTAATACGAATGTTTATGTTATGTTTAAACCTTTTCATATGAGGAATGCATTGGACATAGTAAGTGACGGGTGGAGCCTGATATAGCTCCTCGATGAATCAGTAGGTCTCAGGAGACAAAATAGTGTCTTGGAACAAGGCCTTGAAAAAATCTTTTTTGTAGTCTTCGCACAAGGCCTTGACTATGTGGTTATGAAAGTCTGGCATGATGCATTCTATCATTATGAAAGTGGAAATTGATATTTCATGTGATTATTCAAATATTAGAATATACATGTGAGTAAGTAAATGGAATTATTTGATTTTATCTTTTCCATATTATGCTGATGTTAAAGTTTAAAAGGCTTCTGTTTTAGTCTTATACAATGCCTTAAATTTTTATGCTTATTTATGAAAGTTTACTCTATATTTTTATCATTTCTGAGCATCTGATCTCACCCCTTTCTATGTTTTATTTTTCCCAGGATGCAAAGAAGTATATTATGAATGACCTATAGGGATATTCTACGGGATATCAGTGTTTTATATGGAAACAATGTTGTTGTATTTTTCCATTTTATGATGTAATGTAAACCTTATGAATGTATCTAGTACTTCCAAGGCTACTAAACTAATCAGTCTTTTGAGACTTGATCTTTTGTGATCATGCCAATGTTTTGTAATAATTCACCTACTCGGAGTAACTGGGGTCAGGGTGTTACAGTTGGTATCATATGAAGTTTAGTACAAACCTTGGAATCTATATTTAGATAAACTCTAGTTAGAGCACATAGCCCTAAGATAGACTTTGAGGATTAGTATAGAATAACTTCCTATAATTTTGGTACTATAGAGATTTTTGTGAGTTTTCTAAAAAAATACATCCCTGTCTAGATATGAGAAAGTTAAGGCGGCTCTGGAACATAGGTACCTAGGGGTACGACCCGAAAACACCGCTTTGAGATAGACTCGAACGGGATCTGGTGCACGATAACGGGCCTTACTGCACTCTTGGTTACGACAATCCTGAGGGAAATTATTAGGATAATTCCCATTTAATTTAAAAACCATTATGATGTGTTTATGAGTATATACATCCTCAAAGAAAACATTTTTATGATTATATATTATATCCATAAACTATTCAATTTATGGTAAGTGTTTTACAAGTTTGGAATTATGTATTTCGATTTATAAACTAATATAGTTTATGCCATTGTTTAGAAATGGAACCTAGTGGAAGGAATGGAAACTGTATCAATGAACACACTCCACGTTTGGGTTTTCCTCCTGCTCAAGATAATTATAGTGGAGCTGGTGATACAACTGGTGCTGATCAGCTAATCACCATACTGGGACAACTCACTTAGGTTATGAATAATAACCTTACCCGTATGGAGAACCCTAATCCACAGCATAGAGGAACAATGTTAGATCGCTTCATGAGGCAACAACCACCAACATTCAATGGGGTTACAAATATATTAGAAGTTGAGCAATGGATAGATTCCTTAGATAAAATATTCCATGCCTTGGGGAGTAGTGAAAGGGAAAACGTTATCATGGCAGTTTACCGCCTCACTGGAGATGCTGATCAATGGAGGTCATTGATTCAAAACACAAAGGAAGATGATGAAGTATCAAATATGTAATGGAGGGAGTTTAAAGATATTTTCTTAGAAAAATACTTTCCTCGTGACCATAGAGCGGATATGGAAAGGAAATTTTTGAGTATGAGGAAAAAGTAGGATGAGAATGTCGCAATGTATAAAGCTAACTTTACAAGGTTAGTGAGGCATGCTATAGATTTTATACATAAACCAATAAGTAAGATTTATCATTTCATTGATGGGTTAAAACCATTTCTCCATCGATCATTAGTCTCACAATCCTTCTCGTCATACAAAGATATTGTCTCATGTGCTATCAAGACAGAAAAAGAATTTTCTAAGTCTTATGACTTTAAAGAAAAGAAAGAGAAGAATAGATCTGCTGAACACTCTGGAAATGGAAATAAGGGGAATAAGGGAAAATTAGAATATCCATCCTATAGTAAATGTGGGAAGAAACACCCTGGTACTTTCCTGAAGGGAATGGGAGTCTGTTTCAAGTGTGTTGAAAAAGGCCACCAAGCTCGTGATTACAAGGGAAAGAAAGAGGATATCAATGTTTAATTCTATAATTGTAGAGAAAGAGGGAATTATGAAAATGAATTTCTTAAGCGTCAAGGGAACTTACCTCAGAAGAGGCCAAGGGATCAAGGCCAAACTTATGCTATCACTACTGCTGAGGTTGAAGCTCCAAAAGACGTAGTGGCAGGTAATTTAATGGTTTCCTCAAGTTTAGCCAATGATTTATTTGATTCTAGGTCATCACATTGTTTCATATCTTCCCAATTTTCTGAGAAAATTTGATATTCAAAATTTGATTTAATAAGGGAGTTATCAGTCAAAACTTTTAAGGGAAGTATCATTGCAACAAAGTTTTTTGAATCTGTTCCCATTAGGGCATATAAATTTTCTTTATCTACTGATCTCATCATAATACCCATGATTGAATTTGATATAATCCTTGGCATGGATTGGATTTCGGACCATGATGCGAAGATTTATTGTAAAAAGAAGGAGGTTACTATTTTTTATGATGACAATAAAGAACACCTTGTCTTTAAAGGAGAATTGTCACCACCTAATTCTGATCTAGATCAACCCCCATTAGCTCTACTAAATTCAATTATAGGAGAGGAAGAGAATGAAATAACTATGGGTGAGGAAAAGAATTTTAAAATAGAAAATGTACCTATTGTGTAATAATATGTTGATGTGTTTCCAGAAGATTTACCTGGACATCCTCCAGAACAAGAAATTGAGTTTTCCATTGATTTAATTCCTGGTTCAAGGCCCATATCGAAGACCCCTTATAGAATGGCCACTATGGAATTAGTGGAAATAAAGAAACAACTCGAGGAATTGAGTGATAAGAGATTTATTCTCCCTATTGTTTCTCCATGGGGAGCCCCTGTCCTTTTTGATAAGAAGAAATATGGATCTATGAGGTTGTGCATTGACTATAGGGAGATCAATGCTATAACAATAAAGAACAAGTATCCCCTACCTCACATTGTTGATTTTTTCGACCACCTTCATGGAGCTCAATACTTTTCAAAGATTGACCTTTGATCTGGATATCATCAGTTGTGTGTGAAGAAGGAAGATATTCCGAAAACAGCATTTTGAACCAGGTATAAGCATTACGAGTTTACAATAATGCCTTTTGTATTGACTAATGCACCCAATGTCTTCATTGATCTAATGAATATAGTTTTCAAGGAATATCTTGATGAATTTTTAGTGGTATTTATTAATTATATCTTGGTATAATAAAAAAGATACGAAGATCATGAAAATCACTGGCTCATTATCCTAAAGATTCTTAGAAGACATGAATTATATGGGAAGTTTATCAAGTGTGAATTCTAGCTTCAGGAGATTTCTTTTCTTGGTCATACTGTCTCTAAGGATGGAATATCCTTTGATCCTTCAAATACCAAGGCAATCCAAGAATATCCATCACTGACGATTATAACTGAGATATGCAGTTTTATTGGTTTAACAGGTTATTATCGACGTTTCATCCAGAATTTTTCCCGGTTGGATAACCCATTAACAAAGATCACACGAAAAGGGGTTAAATTTGTTTGGAAAAAAGAGTCTGAAGAATGTTTTGAAGAACTAAAGAGAAGATTAGTCAATGCCCATATATTGACTCTACCATTAGGGAATGATGGGTTTGTTATTTATAGTGATGCTTCAAAGAAAGGACTTGGTTGTGTCCTTATGAAGAATGATAGGGTTATTACCTATGCATCACGACAGCTAAAAATTAATGATAAAAACTAACCTACTCATGATCTTGAGTTACCAGTTGTAATCATTGCTTTGAAGTTTTGGAGACACTATATCTATGGTAAAAAATGTGATATATATACCGATCACAAGAGTTTGATGTATATTTTATCATAGAAAGAACTCAACATGAGGCAAAGGTGATGTCTTGAACTACTCAGTGATTATGATTGCAGTATACACTACCAACCGAGGAAGGAAAATAAGGTGTAAGATGATTTGAGTAGAAAGGATCATGGATTTTTGAACAAGATGAGAGTTGAAAAGGATCCTATATACATTGATCTAGTAAAGATGGTTATTGTAATCACCATAGAAGGTGAAACATCAATACTTCTTCAAATGGTTTCCAAACCATATTTACTAGAAAGGATAAAGAGTTATCAGACCGGTGATAAAGAGTTTCAAAAGAATATTAAAGCTGTGAATGATGGGAGATTGATTGAATTTGTGTATGAAGATGGAATTTTGAAATTTGGGAAGAGACTTTGTGTTCCCGATATACCTGATCTAAAAAGAGAATTGTTGGATGATGCTTATAGTTCCAATTTCTTTATACACTCTGGGAGCACCAAAATGTATAGAGATTTGAAGGAACATTTTTGGTGGGACTAAATGAAGAGGGAGATTGCTGATTTTGTGTCAAATGTATGGTTTTTCAACAAGTGAAAGCTGGAAGGCATCATCCTGGAGGTGTCTTGCAACGTCTTCCCATACCTGAGTGGAAATGGGATAATATTACGATGGACTTTGTCATGGGGCTACCAAAGACTCCTAGAAGGAATGATGCAATATGGGTCATTATTGATCGTCTTACCAAGTCATCACATTTTCATGCTTTAAGAGAAGATTTACCACTTCAACGTCTAGAAAGACTATATATTAATGAAGTTTTGAGACTTCATGGAGTACCCCTATCGATTGTTTCTGATCATGATCCCCATTTTACATCACGATTCTGGAAAACTTTTCAGAAAGCCCTGGATACTGAACTTTGTTTGGGCACTTCCTACCACCCCCAAATGATGGACAATCAAAACGGACTATTCAATCCTTAGAAGACATGTTGAGTCATGCTCTATTGACTTTCAAGGTATGTGTGATCAATATTTACCTCTGGTAGAATTTTCCTATAACAATAGCTTCCATTAATGTATTCAGATGGCACCATATGAAGCGTTATACGGAAAGAGATGTTTCACACCAACTTGTTGGGATGATGTTGGAGAAATAAAACTCGTAGGCCCAGAACTTGTGGAGGAAAGGATGGAAAATGTGAAGGTAATCTAAAACCACATCAAAGAAGCTCAAAGTAGGCAGAAGATCTATGATGATAACTGAAGGAAGGATTTGGAATTTCAGGTTGGAGATCATGTTTTCTTGAAGGTATCTCTTTGGAAGGGTGTTATACGTTTCGGTAAGAAGGGAAAACTGAGTCCCAGGTATATCGGTCCTTTTTAAATTCTAGAATGAATTGGGGTTATATCTTACCGTTTGGCAATGCCGCCAAGTCTCTCCAAAGTTCACGATGTGTTCCACGTATCATTACTGAGAAAATACATGCCTGAGCCAATGCATGTACTCACCTATGAGGAATTAGAACTGGAACCCGATCTTTCTTATTGCGAAGATCCTATCAAGGTTCTTGATACAAGAGAACAAGTGTTGAGAAACTGGATGACTCGTTTGGTAAAAGTTATATGGAGAAAACCTTAGATGGAAGAGGCAATGTGGGAACCCGAGGAACTTGTGATGAAGAACCACTCGAGTCTTTTTACGCAGTAATACTCTATAAATTTCGAGGAAGAAATTATTTGAAGGAGGGGATAATGTAACACCCCAAGCTTCCATGGTACACTTCTCTTTGAATAATACAATAGCGTGTGTTGTACGCAACTTCGAGTTTTAACACACCACAACCAATCAAACTAGCCGTTATAAATATTAATACCAACTTTTTGAATTTTTATAAATTTTATCTTCCAAAATGGACTTCATTTTGGATTCGGAATATCAAAATTATCTTAGGGTGAAGTTTTGGTATTTTTCTAAAAACATTCAATTTTTGGTGAATAGTGAAAACCACTGAGTTATAGTTTAAAACCGAATTTTTATTTAAATAATTATTTATTTTATTTAAATTTATTTTATGTCAAAATAGATACATAATACCTATATAAGTTCAATGTAATTCATTGGAGTAAATTTATAATAATTTTAGGTATATAAAAATTTTATTGAACTTTTCCCCGTCTTTTACCCACCTCATAAAAGAATTTGAAAATTCAAATAAAACTTAATTTTATCACTTCTTTGAGTGGAATTTCAAAAATCTGAGAGACACAGTTGATATCAGTAAGAAAAATTTGGTTCAATAAGATGAAAATATTTTTTGGTGAATAGTAACTTTTTTACTTTTATTTACCACAGTTAAAAGTAAATAGGTTATTTAAGGGTAACAATGATATTAATATTACCCTAAAACATGTCCTAATTCTATTAGATAAGTATAATTCGTCCAAAAACAACCTTAGGAATAAAATATGAACCTCTTTGGTCCACTTGGATTAGATTAGGACATTTTTTATTATTTAATTCAATGAAGAGTTAAAAGTGTTAAATTCAAAGTTTAATAACTAAACCATTTTTAATATTTTGTTAAACAGAAGATAAATTAGACTATAAATATTAATTAGAAAGATAAATATATTTATTACATAATGGTATTTTATTTATATTTTTTAGACATAAAATAATGTAATTTATTTATGCCACAATGATTATGTAGTAATTACCTAATTAATGAAATATTAAAATAATTGATATTATAAATATCCAAATAAATGTAATTTTATAATTTTTATGAATTACACTAATTTTTTAGGTTAATATGACATATTAGGTTTGTTTAGATGAATTCTTTTCGATGTAATAATGTTTTTAGTAATTTAACAAAAACAAAATAGAAAATAGTGTCAAAATTGACATAAAAGAGTTTTTAAAACAAATATTATATTATTAATTGATATTCTATTCCTAAAAAACTAATGTTTGGAAAAAATACTTATATAATGATAGTTGTATCAATAATGAACCAATTTTTGTTCTCTTGGAAGTATATAGTAAGTTTATTAACCATATTATATAAACATACAAAGAGACATGCTAATGTCAAACTATTTAACAAAGAGTTAAATCTAAAAGATAAGGTTAATATAGTGACCCAAACCTATCTAAAACCTATTGGTTGAGTGTTTTTATAACCATACCCACCTTATCATTTAAATAATCCACTTTTTAGCCATTATACACCGAAAAGTATTTTATTATAAAATAATATTTCAAGATTTTCCTAAGGTGCCCCTCACCCCTCTTATAAATGGTCATTCCCCCTACTCTCTAATTGACACCTTAAAAGACATTTGGATCCACCAAAATCTACCAAAATACCCTCTAAACTATCCCCCCTTCATCCTAGAGTCCTTAATTTTGTCAGAAAGCCACTTTAAGGATCCCTTTTGATCAAATCAAAATGAAGAACCTGAAGAAGAGGTAAATATTTCATCACCTCTTTCAAGTTCCTTTCTTCTTCCACTTCCTCTTTCTTTGTTGTTTCCATTATAAAATAATAACTCCAGTATCTTCTATATACTTTTATGTTATTATAAATATTTTACAACCATATTTATCATTCTATCCATCCTTTGAATGACATATCACCATACGTGTGAACGTACGACTTACCGTCTCCACGTCGTGGTGTAATAGTTTTTCAATACATTATTATTTGGATGGGTATAATAATGATGTGTAATTGATGTAAATTCTAAATATAAAATGATAATAATTTTTTATATATGATGTACCATACAATTATATATTATTTTAATATCAAAAAATGATATTGTCACTCGTGCGTACGTACGGATTACCATCTCCATGAATGCGATGAGATTCCTTCCCCATCGTATCCATTCAAGACTAATTTTCATTAGATGATTAAAAAGATGTTTAATGACTTGATATCATTATTTATATGAATAATATACATCCCATATATAAAAAATATGACTCACATAATAAATAATATAAAGGAAAATGAATCTATTAACACCCGAAATGATGATAATACTAAAAAATTATTAACAAAGAAATGTTAAAAGATCATATATGATATCATATTAATGTATATGATTATTGTATAATTTAATAACAATTATTTAACCATTATACATGAGGTTAACCTAACCTAAACCAAGGATACGTACAAGGGAAGGGATAATTTCACAATCTCTTTATTATCTGAGGTTGTTTTTATGTAAGTATCTACTGGGACCTCTTTGTCATCCACATCCATGATTCTTAAAAATGTATTCCAAAACATTTTTACTATTTACTAGACTATGGGATAAGGTCATTTATACCCATATTTTACCATATATGTTTTGAAAGGATTCTTTCTGTCATTTTCCAAACTAGGTACTTTTTGACCTTTTCGACAAAATTAAGGTATTAATATTTTCTTTAACTTATATGGAAGGTGAGGCTATTTTCCACCATTATAACATATTAGAAACTTCCCTTACTATATTATAAAAATATTTTCAAATATAAAAGTTTTCTTTTATAATTATGTGACTTTTAAATGATTTCAAAATAGAAAGATATATTTCTCTAAAAAGGTTTTGATTTCATCTATGTCAACATCCTTTGATGGATTTTAAGTTTGTTTAAAGTTGATTTATTATGATAAAAAAAACCATTTTTCTATTGAAGGTTTTGTGGTATATTTTACTGTGGATGTTTTATTTCATACCATTAATGGTTTATAGATAAATTATTGACATTTCATATGCTAGTTTTAATACGAATGTTTATGTTATGTTTAAACCTTTTCATAAGAGGAATGAATTGGACTTAGTAAGTGACGGGTGCAGCCCGCTATAACTCCTAGATGAATCGATAGGTCTCATGAGACAAACTAGTGTCTTGGAACAAGGCCTTGAAAAAATATTATTTGTATTCTTGGCACAAGGCCTTGACGATGTGGTTATGAAAGTCTCGCATTATGCATTCCATCATTATGAAAGTGGCTATTGATATTGCATGTGATTATTCGACTAATAGAATATCCATGTGAGTAAGTAAATGGAATTATTTGATTTTATCTTTGAAATATTATGATTAAGTTCATGTTTAAAAGGATTTTTGTTGTAGTCGTATACATTTCCTTAAATGTTTATGCTTATTTATGAAAGTTTCCAATATATTGTTATCCTTACTGGGCATCTGAGCTCACCCCTTTCTATGTTTTATTTTTTCTTGGATGCGAAGAATTATATTATGACTGACATATAGGGATAATCTATGGGATTTCAGTGTTTTCTATAGAAACAACGTTGTTGTAGTTTTCCATTTTATGATGTAATGTAAACCTTATGAATGTATCTAGTACTTCTAAGGCTACTAAACTAATCGGTCTTTCGAGACTTGTTCTTTTGTGATAATGCCAATGTTATGTAATAATGAACCGACTTTGGGTAATTGGGGTCTGGGTATTAAATTTGGAAGCCCCAAAACCAATTAATAAATCACTTCATGAACCATAAAATCGCCCCCAAAGAAAGACCATGAAATACAGAGGGAAACCAATTTTACAAAAAAAATACCAAACGGGCCTTTAAGCCTTTTTCAAAAAAAAACATTTGTCCAAGGTATGAATTTAAATTTTATTAAGGAAGTGTATACACACCATATAAATCATCAAACTACATTAATAAATCCCTTAAAACACTCAGGTTACATATTCAAAGCACAACCATTTTCATAAGGACATGAAACAGGCCGTTTTCCAACAACTCAATCCAAAACATGTTGTAAACCAAAACCCATTTGTTTGTAAAAAAAATCCAAATTGGAAAGCCTTATAAGGACCAAATAATACCATTTATCATTATTCCAATTAATTTATAAATCCAAACAAATAATTTTTAAATCAGACATCACACATAAACACCAACCGGGCAATTTACCGAACACGTGACATGCCCTTTTTAAACAAAACAAATTATATTAAGAACTTGACAAGGAATAAAACACCAATTTCATGAAATATTTTATTATATCTAATATAACATGTTCAAAATACCATAAACCAGGTTTTAAAACTCACAAAATAGTTTCCAAAGATATTGGAACATTTAAATAAACACTTGGTGTGCACTTTTAAGATAAAACTACTCTACCTCTCACAAAACAAGGCTTAAACAACCATTTTTCACACCAAGAAAATTATCAAAAGGATGGAAAAAAAACAATAAAAATATATATCAGATGGTAAAAACAATAAAATGATAAAACATAAATGATAAAAGCATGTGTAAGGGGTATCCTACATCAAATCCTTGGCATAATGGAAACACATACCCAATATCACCATCTGAGGGTTTATAAACCCTAAACTTATGACGACCAGACCCAAATGAACAAAACCCCTATAAAAAATCATGGTATAATAGAAAAATTGGTCTAACATAACTATATGAGAATAGAAAATCATGAAATATTGAAAGGAGGAGGAATAAGAAGGAGAAAGGATAAAGAATCTCACCTTTCCACCTAGAAAACTCTTCCTCTTCCATTAGATCTGCACCCGTAGAGAAAAGGGACTGGCCTGAAACTTCTTGGAGAGTCTCCTAAGGTCTGTAAGAACCATGGAAATATGATATTTTGGAAAAAATAGTACGAATAGAATGATTTAGGATGAAATAATTTACGTTATCAATTATGGAAGTTTTGAGGAAACCTAAGAACTTTCACCCTATTATTCAATTCAAATGAGCTCCAAAGAGGTGAAATAGATAATGGGGGTGAGGATATGTATTTATTATTTGAATGAGAGGTGAAATCACCGAAAAATATTAGAAAAAGAAAAATATATAAAATAAACAAATTATATTTTTAAAACTTGAAATGGGCCCACGGGCTGGCCCAATACCTAAATAAGTAACCCAAATTCACAATTCTTATTAATTATTAATGCATCCAAAAGGATATGTAGGCATGAAAATTTCAAGGGTTGTAAAATAAGAAGTTTAATGATTAAAAAATGATAATAAATGAATTATTTATAAAACAAAAAACAAATGTTTTTAAATATGGAAATGGGATCCCGGTTTGGCCCAAATCATGAAGTAACAACCCTTTCTACAAAAACTCAAAAAAAAAATAATTGAGGCACCCAAATATGGATGATTAGATATAGATGATAATTAATAAATTAAAATTAATCTCACCCAAGACTCAGGAAAATGATCAGGATTTCAAAAGGAACCGGATAAAAACAAAGACCTGAAAATCGGGTGTGGCAATTATCCCCACCATTAAAGGTTTCCGCCCCCAGAAAGACACAACACATTCCAGATGATTGATCAACACCTAAGGATTATTTATCAATATGGTCCAGCCTCATAATATAATGACACACCATAAAACATTAATGGAAATTAATCCTCTTACCTCAACCAAAACACCAACTCTCAACCACTTCTTGAGAATCAACTGAAAGATCGAGTCACTACCTCCACAACCAAACCAAGAACCCGGATGTTGGGACTTCTACCAATGAACCAAAATATCACCCAAACCAAAGAGAAATCATGAAAACCAAATATTCCAGTTGATTACGGGATGGAATCCCCACCATTAAGAAACAAATATCACTAGATAAGTTCTTAGGAGGAATAATCAACCAGACCCATGGTGGGTCTCCCCCCATTAGAACCCAACTTGAAATGAACAAAAAAGAATTCAAAATGATCTAGAATCAGGCCTCAATCACACAAGCCCGCCAAAACTCTCTTAAAACTATCTATCAACCCAAATTGAGCAGAACACAACATAAACATTTAAGCCACCCTCTATCGAATGCAAGCGGCAAGAACTGGGCCAAAACTCTGTACAGATCCAAACCCCCACCAATTAGGGTGGGGAGGGAAGGGACCCAACCATTCGACCATTGAAACAACAAAAGAAACAAAGTAACAACCTAATTGTAATGGTAGAGGTATGATATTAGCAATACTACCCACAATCTTAGGTCTCCTGACTACACACCGGCTTCACTCCGAAAAATATGGCTAGAGCTCTGATTGATGAAGCATCTCTAGACTCGTAGTCTAGCTTTGATAATCCCCAACTTTTACTCCATACCTTAGTTCCACATAGTACCACATAACACTCTCAAGAAGAAAAAACAGATCAAAAGACAACATGAAACTCTCTTCCTCAACAACACATTTTTATGAAAACAAGAACATGGAGATACACAACACTATTTTCTCTCACTCTGAATGAAGAGCAGAATGAACAAGACATAGACAAACACCCACTAAATATCACTGATCACAACTACTAAAACTGAGAAAATCACCATAAAAGGCAAGACACTTTAAATCAAGCCCAAACAACTCTCTATTTAAAAAAATGGGCTGAGTTATCATTCTAAGAGGTGGATTTAACATTTGAAAAAAATCCTTAGGTTGATCAACTAGAAAGCATGCCAATGGAGAACCATTTGGGGCCACATCACAACATCCAACACATCTTTAGAAACCCACTAAACATTACCCCAAAAACCAATCCACCAACAAAATCCCATCTCAAGATGCAACAATATTATGACTTCTAGATCATAAGGAAGCATACCGAATAGAAAACACTTATAAGACAAAGGATAAACCATCCACATAACCGTTAGTTCAAAACAAACACCATAATGTTTCAGCTCAAAATACTTTTGGAAAAAAATAAACAAACTTGGTGGATTTTCACATTCACCAATGGTGTTTCATCAAGTCTCACTCATATGAACATTTACATGCCTCCACAAGCACTCAAATACCATTCCATACCAACCATTCATCCATATATCCACAAAACCATTCATGTGAGAACCCATGAAAGCACTAAATTCACAAAAAAAAACATCATTATTACAAAAGTAATTATGTACCTTCCAAAGGCACATTAACCACCATATCAAAAACCATTTTCCAATTTCACAAGAGAATCCATGCTTCATCAAGAACCATTTGATTAAAAAACAATCCATTTAATTTAGTAGAACTTCCAAAAACAACTATTCAATTCCCAATAGCCCTTTCCCATTTTAAAAAAACCCCAGCAAGGTATATTTTCATAATCTGAAAACCACAAGGGCCAAAACCCCTTTCCAAAATAACACTATCCACTCAAAACCAAATTTCCAAAACCAAGTCATCTTATTCAAAAACTTTTCAACTGGCCAAAACACCCCATTTAAAACTAAATTTTAGAATTACTTTAAAATGATTCACACTTTCAAATAATTTTATTTCAACAAACCACAAGTTTAGATTAGGGAAAATCCAATCCTATTTAATCATTTCCACTTCCTCCCAAAATTTGTTAAATAAACACAACATTCCAAAACCATTCTTATATTTAATTTTTGAAAACCCATTTTCCCCTTTTCAAAATCCAATCCTTCCATTAAAACCCATTTCCATAATTCTCACATAATTATTTTCAAAATAAAAATTCAGAATTCAAGAATGGTCTAAGAAACTCACAAAAGGGAACTACTTTCGGTGAGGGACTTGATCATATGGTTGGAGGCCATATGTAAAACACAACACCAACACAGAGAGACTTATTAGGACCATGATCCAACTCCAAATGGATTTCTAGTCCCTACAAGAACACAGAATCCATTAGTCATACTCCCCTTGTCATATCCTAATAGAAAACAATCAACAAGAACAAATGATGATAATAAAACCCGACATCCCATGAAAACTCAAGGATCAAAACAAGAAAGAGTTCACGACGCTCTTCCCGCACTTACCCCTCAAGTCCCAAAAATCCTACACCATCTACCTTGACAACCCCCAAATAATAAGGTAACTCTAAATAAATGTCTGCTAAGAGCCGACCTACTCTGATACCATTTTGTCACAAACCAGCACGAGTCGACCCTAAACCGGTCACAAGGGCCAGCCTGCGACATTTCCCGAGAGGTGTTCACAATCCTCCCAGGATGGGGACAAGCACCAAGGGAATCAATAGATTACACAAGGGAATGATTTCTCCCATATATAAACAATCAAACAAATAGCATAAAGAAATGGACAACTCAAAATAAATTTATATAAAAACTGAACTGAACATTATTAGTACAAGAAACTAAAAGTACAACTAAACCAACAACTCAACTGACCACGCCTAATAACCAACTAACTCCATGTGACCCGCCTGGTCACTCTCCAACATAATGATCACACATCTCCCAATGTGATCGAACTCAAGTTGAAACCTGCAAAAGGGCTAAAAACAAAAGAAGGCTGTAGGCATGAGTATTAAAACTCAGTAGGTTAGCCCGATATTCTATTACCAATGCAAATCCTTTAAAATAAAAGAAACATCAATTTCATGTTTCAAATAAAAATATAATTTTATGTTTTCTAAATGAGGTCTCATGCTATAAAAAAATTACTAGTCAAAAACTTGCATGTTTTATAAAAAAGAATGCTAATAACTATTTTCAAATAGGTGAAACTTCAAAATGAAAATAGTTTTATAGAGGGATGCTTTAAATAATTTACAATTTTAAATAAATCACACAAACTGATGAATTCATCAACCAAACACACTGTATATTGATGGTGAGTACAAAATAGCCAATGAGCATAACTCACAGAAACACCCCTAGGCACTAGTTAGTTTTGAGCCTCAGGTACCTCGTATCTCGGTGAAAGTAACCATAATAAATATTTGTTCTCATTAACATGAGCCACCATTAGGGATCGTAACCATAAACTAGTGGTCCCCTAATATCATCATCATCATAGTTTAGTTAGTTTTTTCATTGTCAAACATGCTACATGAAACAGTGGAAAAACCCCATGGGATCACTTGCATACAAGAATACGTCCACCCACCTAGATACTCGGGATTCCCTTTAGTGTTAAATCTAGTTACACATATTATCAAATACACTTTTCACATAAAAATTCCATTACCAACCCAGAAACACACAAACATCACTCAAACATGCCTCACATTTTTTATGAATCCATAAACCACTAAAAAGTTTCGTAAAACAATTTTAAGGAGTATAACGAGGCCTTGCACATAAAATCCATTGAAAAATGAACTTTTAAAGCCTAAACCCCATAAATAACATAAAAAAAAGATTTTTAAGCCTAAAAAACAATTAATCAATCACTTTAATGGACCAATAAAATGGCCCCAAAATATAGACCATGAAATATAGATGGAAACCATTTTTACAAAAAAAAATGCCAAACGAGCCATTAAGCCTTTCTCAAAACTAAAATTTGACAAAGGTTTTAATTTCAGTTTTACTAAGGTGTATAAACACCATTTACAGCCGCAAAAAAAATCATAAATCCCTTAAAACACTCAGGATATATATTCAAAACACAACCATTTTCATAAGGATGTGAAACAGGCCATTTTCCAACAGCTCGAGCCAAAACATGTTGTAAACCAAAACCCATTTGTTTGTAAAACCAAATCCAAATTGGAAATCCTTATAAGGACCCAAAAATACCATTTATCATTCTTATAATTAATTTATAAATCAAAAAAAATAATTTTTAAATCACACATCACACATAAAAGCCAACCGAGCAATTTATCGAACACATGACATGCCCTTTGTAAACAATACAATTTATTTTAATAACTTGACAAGGAATAATACAATAATTTCATGCCATATTTTATTAGAGCTAATATAACATGTTAAAAATACCATAAACTAGGTTTTAGACCTCACAAAACAGTTTCAAAAGACATCATAACATTTAAACAACCACTTAGTGTCCACTTTTAAGATAAAACAACTCTACCTTTCACAAAACAAGGCTTGAACAACCATTTTCACACCAAGAAAATTATCCAAAGAATGAATAATAATAATAATAATATATATCATAAGGTAACAATAATAAAATGATGAAACTTAAATGATAAAGGTATGTTCAAGGAATATCCTACCTCAAATCCTTGGCGTAATGGAAACACACACCCAATATCACCATCCAAGGGTTTATAAACCCTAAACCTATGACGACCAGACCCAAATGAACAAAACCCCCATAAAAAATAATCGGATAACATAACACTTGGTCTAAAATAACTAGGGGATAATATAAAATCAGGAAATAATGAAAGGAGGAGGAAGAGGAAGGATAAAGGAGAAGGAATCTCTCCTTGCTACCTAAAAAACTCTTCGTCTTCTACTAGATCTACACCCGTAGAGAAAAGGGACTGGCCATGAACTTCTTTAAGAGTCTCCTAAGGTCTGTAAAAACCTTGTAAATAAGATTTTTGGGGAAAATAGTATGAATGTAATGATTTATGGATGAAACAATTTACCTTATCAGTTCTGGACGTTTTGAGGAAACCTGAGAACATTCACCCTAATATTCGATTCAAATGAGCTAAAAAAAGGGGAAATCGATAATGGGGGTGAGGATATGTATTTATTATTATAATTATAGGTTTAATAACCTAAAAATATTAAAAAATGAAAAGGATATAAAATAAACAAATTATATTTTTGAAACTGGAAATCGGCCCACGGGCTGGCCCAATACCTTAATAAGTAACCCAAATTCACAATGATTATTAATTATTAATGGGTCCAAAAGGATATGTAGGCATTAATATGTCATGGGGGGAAAATAAAAAGTTTAATGGGTCAAAAATGATAAAAAATGAATGAGTTATAAAACAAAAGAAATATGTTTTTAAATCTGGAAAAGGGGCTCACAGTTTGGACCGAATCATGAAGTAACCACCGTTTCTACAAAAACTCCAAAATAAATAATTGAGGCACTGAAAGATGGATGATTAGATATATATGAAACTTCAAAACTCAAAATTAATCTCACAAAAGACTCAGGAAAAGGATCAGGTTTTCCAATGAACTAGATCAAAACAAAGACCTAAAAATCGGGTGTGGCAGTTCTCCCCACCATTAAAGGTTTCCGCCCCCGGAAAGACACGCATTCAAGATGATTGATCAAAACCTAAGGAATATTAATAAATATGGTTTATTATCATAATACAATGAAACAACAACAACCATTAGTGGAACTTAATCCTCTTACCTTAACCAAAACACCAACTCTCAACCACTTCCTGAGAATCAACTGAAAGATCGAGTCACTACCTCCACAACCAAACCAAGAACCCAGTTGTTGGTCCTTATACCAATGAACCGAAAAATCACCCAAACCAAAGAGAAATCACAAAAACCAAATATTCTGGTGGATTACAGGATGGAATCCCTACCCTTAAGACACATCTATCACTAGATAAGTTCTTAGGAGGAAAAATCAACGACACCCATGTTGGGTCTCCCCACCATTAAAACACAACTTATAATGAACAAACAAGAATTCAACATGATATAGAATCGGGAATCAATCACACAAGCCCACAAAAACTCTCTTGCAACTACCTACCAACCCATGTTTAGAGGAACACAACATGAACATTTAATCCACCCACTCTCGAATGGAGGCGGCAAGAACTGGGTCAATACTACCCACAATCTTAGGTCTCCTGACTACGCACCAACTTCACTCTGAAACCTATGGCTATAGATTTGATGGATGAAGATTCTCTTGATTCACAGTTTGGATTTGGTAATCCCCAACTAGTACTCCATCCCTTAGTTCCACACAGTACCACATAACACTACCAATAAGAAACAATAGATCAAAAGACACTATGAAACTCTCTTCCTCAACAACACATTTTTATGAAAATAAGAACATGGAGATACACAACACTATTTTCTATCACTCTGAATGAGGATTATAATGAACAAGACACACAAAAACACACAAAATCACCCACTAAACATCACCGAGCACAACTACTAAAACTGAGAGAATCACCATAAAAGGAAAGACACTTTAAATCGAGCCCAAATAGCTCTCTATTTCAACAAATGGGAAGAGGTATCATTCTAAGAGGTGGATTTAACATTTGAAACAGATCCTTAGGTTGATCACCTATAAATCATGCCAATGTAGAACTATTTGTGCCCACATCACAACATCTAACACATCTTTAGAAACCCACTGAACATTACCCCAAAACCGAGCCACCAACAAAATCCCATCTCAAGATGCAACAAGAGTATGACTTCTAGATCATAAGGAAGCATACCTAATAGACAACACTTCTAAGACAAAGGATAAACCATCCACATAACCATCGATTCAAAACAAACACCATATTTTTTTTAGCTAAAACACATTTGAAGAAAAAATAAACTTACTTGGTGGATTTGCACATTCATCATTGGTGTTTCATCAAGTCTCACTCCCATGAAAATTTACGTGACACCTTGAGCACTCAAATACCATTCCATACCAACCATTCATCCATATATCCACAAAACCATTCATGTGAGAACCCATGAAAACACTAAATGAAAAAAACAAAAAATCATCATTACAAAAATAATCGTGTACCTTACAAAGGCACATTACCCACCACATCAAAAACCATTTTCAGATTTCAAAAGACAATCCACACTTCATCAAGAACCATTTTATTAAAAAATAGTCCATTTAATTTAATAGAACTTCCAAATGAAACCATCCATTCCCAATATACCTTTCCCATTTTAAAAAAATTATCGAGGTCTATTTTCATAATCCGACAACCCCAAAGGCCAAAACCCCTTTCTAGAAAAACACTATCTGCTCAAAACCAAATTTCTAAAACCAATTAATCATATTCAAACACTTTCCAATAGGAAAAAACACCCCATTTAAAACAATGTTTCGTAATTACTTTAAAATGATTCACACTTTCAAAACATTTTATTTCAACAAACCAAAAGTTTAGATTAGGGAAAATCTAATCTTGTTTAATCATTTCCACTTCCTCCCAATTTTTTTTAAAAAAACACAACCTTCAAAAACCATTCTTATATTTTATTTTTGAAAAAAAAATTTCCCCTTTTCAAAATTCAATCCTTCTATTAAAAATAATTTCCATAATTCTCACATAAGTATATTCAAACCAAAAATTCAGAATTTAAGAATGGTCCAAGAAACCCACAAATGGGAACTAGTGTCGGTGGGTGACTTGATCATATGGTTGGAGGCCTTATGTAAAACAAAACACCAACACAAAGAGACTTTTTAGGACCATGATCCAACTACAAATGGATTTCCAGGCCCTACGAGCTCACATAGGCCATTAGTCAGACTCCCCTTGTCATATCCCAATAGCAAACAATCAACAAGTACATAGGAAGCTAATAAAACCAGACATCCCATGGAAACTCGAGCATAAGAACAAGAAAGAGTTCGCGACGCTCTTCTCGAACTTACCCCTCAATTCCCAAAAATCCTAATCCATCTACCTTAACATCCCCCAAATAATAATGGTGCTCAAAAAAATTCCTAATAATATCCAACCTCCTCTGATACCATTTTCTCACGAACCAGCCTGAGTCGACCCTAAAACGGTCATAAGGGCCAGCCTGCGACAGGTACCGAGAGGCATTACCGATCCTCCTAGGATGGGGAAAAGCACAAAGGGAATCAACAGAGTACACAAGTGAAGGATTTATACCATATATAAAAAAGAAAACAAACAACAGAAAAAAATTGACATCTCAAAATACATTTATATAAAAACTGAACTAAACATTAGTAGTACAAGAAAATGAATGTACAACTAAACCAACAACTCAAATGACCAAACCTTATAACCAAATAACTCCATGTGACCCCGCTGGTCACTCTCCAACATAATGATCACACATCTCCCAAGGTGATCAAACTCAAGTTGAAACCATCATAAGGGCTTAAAACAGAAGAAGACTATAGGAATGAGTATTAAAACTCAGTAGGTTAGCTCGATATTATATTACCAATGCACATCCTTTAAAATAAAAGAAACATAAATTTCAACTTTTAAATACAAATATAATTGTATGTTTTACAAAAGAGTTTCCATGCTATAAAAGAAATTACTAGTAAAAAACTTGCATGTTTTATAAACAATAATGCTAGTAACAATTTTCAAATAGGAGAAACTTAAAAATGAAATTATTTTCTAGAGGGATACTTTAAATAATTTATAAATTTAAATAAATAACACACACAAATGAATTCATCAATCAAACACACCGTATGTCGAAGGTGAGTACAAAATAGCCAATGAGCACAACTCCTGGAAACACCCCTAGGCACTAGTTGGTTGTGAGACTAAGGTACCTCACATCTCGGTGAAAGTAACCATAATAAATATTTGTTCTCATGCACATGATCCACTAGTAGGGATCATAACCATAACCTAGTGGTCCCCCCAACATCATCATCATCATATTTTAGTTAGTTTTGTCAACATCAAACTTGCTACGTGAAACAGGGGCCAAACCCTATGGGATCACTTGCGTACAAGTACACGTACACCCACCTAGATACCCAGGATTCCCTTTAGTGCTCAATATATCTACACATATTATCAAATACAATTTTCACATAAAAATTCCATTACCAAACCATAAACATAAAAACATCCCGCAAACATGCTTCACATTTTTTTATGAATCAATAAACCACTAAAATGTTTCGTAAAATAATTGCAAGGAGTATAACGAGGCCTTGCACATAAAATCCATTGAAAAATGATCTTTTAAAGACTGAAACCCATCAATAACATAAAAAACCAGATTTGGAAACCCCAAAACCAATTAATAAATCACTTTCATGGACCAATAATATGTCCCCAAAAGATATACCATGAAATACAGATGGAAACCATTTTTACAAAAACAATGCCAAATGAGCCTTTGAGACTTTCTGAAAACTAACATTTGACCGAGGTTTTCATTTTAATTTTATTAAGTAGGAGTATAAGAACCATTTAAAATAGAAAACCACATTCATAAATTCCTTAAACCACTCAGGTTGCATATTCAAAACAAAACCATTTTCATAAGGATGTGAAACTGGCCATTTTCCAACAACTCGGGCCAAACCATGTTGTAAACCAAAACCCATTTGTTTTTAAAACCAAATCCAAATTGGAAAGCCATATAAGGAACCCAAAATACCATTTATAATTCTTAAAATTTATTTATAAATCCAAAAAAATAATTTTAAATCACACATCCAACATAAAATCCAACAGGGCAATTTACCGAACACCTGACATGCCCATTTTAAACAAAAAAAATTTATTTTAAGTACTTGAAAAGGAATAAAACAACATATTCATACCATATTTTATTAGAGATATTGTAACATGTAAAAAATACCATAAACTGGGTTTGAAACCTCAGAAAACAGTTTCAAAAGATAGAGGAACATTTAAACAAACACTTGGTGTGCACTTTTATGACAAAATAACTCTACCTTTCACAAAACAAGGCTTAAACAACCATTTTTTACACAAAGAGATCTATAAAAAAGATGAAAAACAATAATAAACATATATATCAGAATGGAAAAATAATAAACTGATGAAACTTAAAAGATAAAGTCATGCACAAGGTATATACTACCTAAAATCCATGGCGTAATGGAAACGCGCACCCAATATCACCATCCGAGGGTTTATAAAACCTAAACCTATGATGACCAACCCAAAATAGACATAAACCCCATAAAAATCATGGGATAATAGAACCCTAGTTCTAAAATAACTAGGGGAGAATAGAAAATCAATAAACAACGAAAGGAGGAGGAAGAGGAAGGAGAAAGGAGAGGGAGTCTAACCTTGCCACCTAGAAAACTATACGTATTCCATTAGATCTGCACCCTTATAGAAAAGGGAATGGTCTGGAACATCTTGGAGAGGCTCCTAATGTATGGAAGAACCAGTGAATGAATCTTTGTGGGAAAAAGAGTATGAATTGAATGATTTATGGATGAAACAATTTACCTTATCAATTCGGGACGTTTTGAGGAAACCTGAGAACGTTCACCCTAATATTTGATTCAAATGAGCTCCAAAGAGGTAAACTCTATAATTAGGGAGAGTATATTTATTTTTTATTATAATGAGAGGTGTAAGAACAAAAAAATATTAAAAAATGGAAAATATATAATAGAATCATATTTTATTTTTAAAACAGGAAATTGGCCCACGGTCTGGCCCAATACCTAAATAAGTGACCCAAATTCACCAGGATTATTAATTCTTAATGGGTCCAAAAGGGTATGTAAGAATGAATATGTTAGGGGAGGAAACATAGGAAGTGTAATGAGTAATGAATGAGTTATAATAGAAACAACATATGTCTTTAAATCTTGAAATGGGCTCATGGTTTTTCCCAAATCATGAAGTAACCACCCTTTGTACAAAAACTCCAAAAATTTGAGGCACCCAAATATGGATGATTAGATATAGATGAAACTTCAAAAATCAAAATTAATCTGACCCAAGACCCAGGAAAAGGATCAGGATTTCCAATGAACCGGATGAAAACAATGACCTGAAAAACCGAGTGTGATAATTCTCCCCACCATTAAAGATTTACACTCCCGAAAAGACATAGAATATTATAGATTATAGATCAACACCTAAGGATTATTTATCAATATGTTCAATCCTCATAATCCAATGACACACCATCAACCACAAATGGAACATAATCCTCTTACATTAAACAAAGAACCATCTCTCAACCACTTCCTGAGAATCAACCGAAAGATCGAGTAACTACCTCCACAACCAAACCAAGAACCCAGCTGTTGGGCCTTCTACCAATGAACCAAGAAAATCACCCAAACTAATGAAAAATCATGAAAACCAAAGCTTCTAGCAGATTATGGGATGGTATACCCACCATTAGAACCCAACATGCAACAAACAAACAAGAATTCAACATAATCTAGAATTGGGAATCACTCATAGAATCCCACCAAAAATCTCCTACAAAAACCTACCAACTCAAGTTGAGAGGAACACAACATGAACATTTAAGCCACCCACTCTCGAATGGAGGCGGCAAGAACTAGGCCAACACTCTCTATACAGATACAAACTTCCACCAATTAGGGAGGGGAGGGAAGGGGACCCAATCATTTGGCCACTGAAACCACAAAATGTACAAAGTAACAACCTAACTAAAATGGTAGAGGTATGATCTTAGAAATACTACCCACAATCCTAGGTCTCCTGACGACATGTCAGCTTCACTCCGAAACCTATGGCTGGAGATCTGATTGATGGAGCACCTATCTACTCCTAGTCAGGCTTTGATAATCCCCAAAATGTACTCCATTCCTTAGTTCCACACAGTACCACATAAAACTCCCAGGAAGAAACAACAGATCAAGAGACACCATGAAACTCTCATCCTCAACAAAAAAAATTATGAAAAAAAGAACATTGAGATACACAAAACTATTTTATCTCACTCCAAACGAAGAGAAGAATGGACATGACACACACACACACACTAAACATCATCGATCACAACTACTAGAACTGAGAGAATCACCATAAAAGGTAAGACACATTAAATCGAGCCCAAACAGCTCACTATTTCAACAAACGGGTTGAGGTATCATTCTAATAGGTGGATTTAACATTCAAAACAAATCCATAAGTTGATCAACTAGAAAACCTGCCAATGGAGAACCATTTTTGGCCACATCACAACATCCAACACATCTTTAGAAACCCCCTGAACATTACCCCAAAATTGATCCACCAACAAGATCTCATCTCAAGATGCCACAAGAGTATGACTTCTAGATCATAAAAAAGCATACCAAATAAAAAAAACTTCTAAGACATAGGATAAAACATCCACATAACCGTCAGATTATAACAAACACCACAATTTTTCAGTTCAAAACAATTTTGAAAAACAAATAAACTAACATGGTGGATTTTCACATTCACCAATGGTGTTTCATCAAGTCTCACTCACATGGACATTTATGTGCCACCCCAGGCACTCAAATATCGTGTAATATCGACCATTCATCAATATATCCACAAAACCATTCATGTGAGAACCCATGAAAACACTGAATGAAAAAAAACAAAACATCATCATTACAAAAACAATCGAGTACCTTCCAAGGTCACATTAACCACCAAATCAAAAAACCATTTTTAGATTTCACAAGACAATCCACACTTCATCAAGAACCATTTTATTAAAAAAATAATCTAGTTATTTTATTAGAACTACCAAAAAAAACCACTCTATTTCAAATAGCCCATTCCCATTTAAAAAAAATCGGCAAAGTCTATTTTCATAATCCGAAAACCACAAAGGCCAAAACCCCTTTCCCAAAAAAAAACTAGTCGCTCAAAACCCAATTTCCAAAACCAATTCATCATATTAAAACACTTTTCAAAAGGCCAAAACCCCCCATTTAAAGCAAATTTTCATAATTAATTTAAAATGATTCACACTTTCAAAACCTATTATTTCAACAAACCAAAAGTTTAGATTAGGTAAAATCCAATCGTGTTAAATCATTTCCACTTCCTCCCAGAAATTTGTCAAAAAACAAAACCTTCCAAAACCATTCTTATATTAAATTCTTGAAAACCCATTTTTCCCATTTTCAAAATCAAATCCTTCCATTAAAACCCATTTACATATTTCTCACATAAGTATTTTCAAAACAAAAATTCAGAATTCAAGAAAGGTCTAAGAAACCGATAAAAGGGAGCTAGTGTTAGTGGGTGACTTGACCATATGGTTGGCAGCCATATGTCAAACACAACACCAACACAGAGAGACTTATAAGGACCATGCCCCAGCTCCACATGGCTTTCTAGGACCTGTGAGCTCATGGATGACATTAGTCAGACTCCCCTTGTCATATCCCAACAGCAAACAATCAACAAAAACAAAGGAAACTAATAAAACCAGACATCCCATGGAAACTCGAGGATCAGAACAAGCAAGAGTTTGCGATGCTCTTCCCGCAATTACCCCTCAAGTACCAATAATCCTACTCTATATTCCATGAAATCCCCCAAATAATAAGGGCACTCTAAAAAAAGGTATTCTAAGAGCTGACCGCCTCTGATACCATTTTTTCACAAACCAGCCTGAGTCAACCCTACACCGGTCACAAGGGTTAGCCCGCGACAAGTCTCGAGAGGAGTTTTTGATCCTCCTAGGATTGTGACAAGAACCAAGGGCATCAAGAGAGTACACAAGGGAATGAAATATCCCATATATAAATAATCAAACAAACAGTGGAAAGAAATGGACAGCCCAAAATACTTTTATATAAAAACTAAACTGAACCTTATTAGCACAAGAAAGTGAAAGTACAACTAAACCAATAACTCAATTTACAAAACCCGATAAACAACTAACTCCATGTGACCCTGCTGGTCGCTCTCTAACATAATGATCACATGTCACCCAAGGTGATTCACTACTAGAATTCGAGGTATTTGCGACGAGATCCCGTCGGAAATAAGTTTTAGTGACAGGGTGCCGTCACAAATAGTACGTTGCAGAAAACAACGTCACAAAAAATTATTATTTGCGATGGGCCTGTCGTAAATAATATTTTTTTCGACAGGAAACTTCGTCGTCGCAAATAAGTCTCCGATTATATACTTTATATATATAAATTTTTTTTACGATGAGCCCATCGCAAAAAGTATTTGCGATGGGCCCGTAATCCTATTGCAAATACTTTTTTAAATAAAATTTATTTACACTATTTGTGACGGGCCTGTTGCAAATAATTTTTGTGACATGCCCCTAATCCCTTCATAAATACTTTTAAAATAAAATTATTTAGACTATTTGTGACGGGAACCCGTCGAAATAGATCCAGTTGCAAATAATAAATAGATTTTTTAAAAAATAAATTTAATAAAATTATTATTATTGAAAAATTAATTTTAATATTATTAAATAATTGAAATAAAAATATATTAAAATTCTCAATATTCTCAAAAAAATATATAAAAATCATAAATTATTATTATTATTATTATTAGTAAAATAAACAAAAATTAAAAAATATAATACTGAAAAAAAAAATTTAATAAAATTATGATTAATGAAACAATAATATTAATGTTATTAAAAAAATAAAAAATAAAAAATATTATAATTATTAAAATTATCAATATTCACAAAAAAGATCATTAAATATTAAAAATTAAATTATCTAATATTTGCACCAATTAAAAATACATAAACTGTAAATAGTTCATATTACAACTATCACCACCTGAAAACATTATCAAAAATGTGATCCTACGAATGCATATCCAATCTCGTACATATGAGATTGAATATGCCTTTGTAGCAGTGCATTTTTCATAATGTTTTGAGTGAGTGAGAGTTGAAAGGAGAAAAGTCATCAAGAAAAAGGAGTGTCGTCAATCTACTAGAAATTGTGCCAAGTTCTTAAAATTTATTAAAATTTATTAAAATTTATTTCCAATTGTTCATAATTGTTTCTAACTAATTATTACTAATTATTACTAATTATTCCTATTTATTACTAATTATTCCTATTTATTACTAAATATTCCTATTTATTACTAACTATTCCTATTTATTACAAACTATTCCTATTTATTACTAACTATTACTATTTTTTACTAACCATTCCTATTTATTTCTAACAATTTCTATTTATTACTAACTATTCCAATTTATTACTAATTATTCCTATTTATTACTAACTATTCCTATTTATTACTAACTATTACTATTTATTACTAACTATTACTATTTTTTACTAACTATTCCTATTTATTACTAACTATTACTATATAGTACTAACTATTACTATTTATTACTAACTATTAATATTTATTACTAACTATTACTATTTATTACTAACTATTACTATTTATTACTAACTATTATTATTTATTACTTTTTATTCATATTTATTCATATTTATTCCTATTTATTAATAATTATTACTAATTATTACTAATTATTACAATTTATTACTAATTATTCCTATTTATTAATAATTATTCCTTTTTATTCCTATTTATTACTAATTATTACTAATTATTACTAATTATTCCTAATTATTACTAATTATTCCTAATTATTACTAATTATTCCTATTTATTTCTAATTATTGAAAATTATTACTAATTATTGCTAAGTATTCCAAATTATTTGTATTTATTCATAATTATTAGTATATATTAATATTTATTACTAATTATTACAATTTATTACTAATTATAATCAATTATTCTTAATTATTGCTAATTATTCCTATTTATTACTAATTATCCCTAATTAATACTAATTATTAATTATTATTCCTATTTATTACTATTTATTTCTCTTTATTACTAATTATTACTAATTATTTCCAATTATTGCTATTTATTGCTATTTATTGTGATGTATTGCTATTTATTGATATTTCTTACTATTTATTGCTAATTATTCCTAATTATTCCAAATTATTGCAAATTATTAGTATTTATTTCTAATTATTAGTATTTATTGCTAAGTAAAAGTATTTATTCCTAATTATTTCTAATTATTCATATTTGTTACTATTTATTGCTATTTATTCATAATTATTGCTAATTATTCCTAATTATTGCTAATTATTCCTATTTATCCTTAAATATTCGTATTTATTCCTAATTATTCCTAATTATTTTTGATTATTCCTATTTGTTGCTAATTATTCCTATTTATTCTTAATTATTCTTATTTATTCATAATTATTCCTATTTATTGCTAATTATTCTTATTTATTTCTAATTATTCATATTTATTCCTAATTATAACTAATTATTCTTAATTATTACATTTTTTAATACTTATTACAATTTATTAATAATTATTACAATTTGTGAATAATTATTACTAATTATTACTAATTATTACTAATTATTACTTATTATTACTAATTATTACTAATTATTACAGTTTATTACTAATTATTACAATTTATTACAATTTATTACTAATTATTACAATTTATTACTAATTATTACAATTTATTACTAATTATTTCAATTTATTACTAATTATTACAATTTATTACAAATTATTACAAATTATTACTAATTATTACAGTTTATTACTAATTATTACAATTTATTACTAATTATTACAATTTATTAGAACTCGTTTCCGGATGGGCCCGTAAGGGGCTCCGCGTCTCCGTCTCTCTCCCCTCGGCGCCGCCTCCTTCTGCCTAGGGTTCGTGCGGCGCCTTTCCTTCAGGTCGTGGCGGCGGTCTCTCGTTTGCAGTGGAGTCGGAGCCCTCTGGGATTGCGTGATGCAGACTCCGCCTCCTTGTCCTTCTCGCACAACGATTCCCTATCTCGGATAGGGTTTCTTTGTTTGTGATGCTGGTCGACAGCTCCAGGATCTGCGGCTCGAGTGATGCCTCCTCTTCTCCAACCTGTGTTGGGCGTTTCGTCGCAACCCTGAGGTGCGGCTTGGATGGCGACGACGGGATCTTCTCTACAGCAACTCCGAGATCTGGTTTTGTTGATGTTTATGGTTCCGTTCTTTCTGTCGTTTTGTTCATGAGTGTTGGTGATGGTTTTGTGGTGGGTTGGTTGGTGATTACCAGTTGTTTTTTGGTCCGCGACACATTCGGTGGTGGGATGCGATCGATTGGAGGTTTCTTGTTCTGGTTTTGGTTTGTTGGTGTTAACTTGGGGAGCCGATGTTCAGTGAATGGCGTGTGGGTTGCGATTCTCCGGTTCGGAACTGGGATTGTTGTCTCTGTTTTTGGTTAATTTTGTGGATCTTGGTGTTGTATTGATGCCAGAGGAGGTCTCGCCGGTGACGATGGATGGTGATGTTGATGGGTGTGATGGTTGGGTGCGTATCGAGGGTGTGAGCGACTCGAGGCATTGAATGGTGTGCGGTGACGGCGTGCGGATCGAGGACAGCTGTATGGGTAATTGGTTTTGAAATTTGAATTTGTATTTACACTGTATGATGCGGAGTGGTCTTTGGTTGCTGTGTCACGTTTTAAGGGGTACCGACAACCCTTAAACCGGTTGTTTTTTCTCTTTTTTTCCTTTAATAAATTTGCGGGACCAGGCTTACGCCTGGTTCAGAATTTCCTGGTATTACAATTTATTACAATTTATTACAATTTATTACTAATTATTACTATTTATTACTAATTATTAAAATTTATTAATAATTATTACAGTTTATAACTAATTATTGCAAATTATTAATAATTAATACAATTTATTACAATTTATTACTAATTATTACAATATATTACTAATTATTACAATTTATTACAATTTATAACTAATTATTACAATTTATTAATAATTATTACAATTAATTACTAATTATTACAATTTATTACTAATTATTACAATTTATTACTAATTATTACAATTTATTACTAATTATTACTAATTATTACAATTTATTACTAATTATTACAATTTATTACTAATTATTACAATTTATTACTAATTATTATAATTTATTACTATTTATTACTCATTATTAGTATTTATTACTATTTATTAATAATTATTAATGTTTATTACTAAATATTAGTATTTATTATTATTTATTACCAAATTTTATTAATTACTACAGATTATTTATATACATTACTAATTATCGTTAATAATTACTAATTTCTACTAATTATTAAAAATTAATACTAAAGATATCAATTTATTAGTACAAATAAATAGTCATGACAAAACGATTTAAATTCAATTTAATTAAAACTAATCAACAATAATAAAAATTAACATAAAAATTGAAATAAATAATAAATTAAATAAAACATAAATACCTTTAAACTTGATTTTCTATTGACGTAGACAGCTTCACAACTTCTTCGTGACCAAAAAAATTAACTTAGGAAAATTTTCTCTCTAAAATCAGAGTTCAGAGAGAAACAAGATCTAGAAATTGAGAGGAATGAGAAGAAAAATGGCTAAGATTATATATAGGTTAGATTATTTGCGACGGGACAAATTGTGACGGGTTACCCGTCGCAAATAGTATCTTTTGTGATGGCACCCGTCACAAAATACCTACGCCCGCATTAATTACTGTAAGCGGTTAAAAAGTTATTTGTGACGGGTCCTGTCGCAAATAGTCCATGCCGACACACCTTTTGCGATGGGAGGACATCCCGTCGCAAAAAGCTATTAACCGCCGCCGGGTATTTGCGACGGGCCCCATCACAAATACTTCACTATTTGTGATGGGGGGATCCCACCGTCGCAAATAACCTTCGCGCAGTTTGGGGCGCTACCTGCGCCAAACCTTTTGAGACAGGACACGAAATCCCTTCGCAAATAATTGGCTATTTGTGACGGGTTGTTACCCCCGTCTCAAATAACCTCTTGGATGGACTTTTTGCGACAGGATATATTCCCGTCGCAAAAAGTCTTTTTTCCCGTAGTGATTGAACTCAAGATGAAACCTGCACAAGTGCTAAAAACAGAAGAAGACTATAGGAGTGAGTATTAAAACTCAGTAGGTTAGCCCGATATTTTATTCGCAATGCACATCTTTTAAAATAAAAGAAACATCAATACCAAGTTTTAAATACAAATATAATGGTATGTTTTCCAAATGAGGTCCCATGCAATAGAAGAAATTACCAGAAAAAAACTTGCATGTTTGATAACCAAGAATGCTAGTGATAATTTTTAAAAAGGTGAAACATCAAAATGAAAATAGTTTTCAAGAGGGATGCTTTAAATAATTTACACTTATAAATAAATCACACACACTAATGAACTCACCAACCAAACACTCTGTATGTCGATAGTGAGTACAAAATATCCAATGAGCACAACTCATGGGAACACCCCTAGGCACTAGTTAGTTGTGAGACCCAGCTACCTCGTATCTCGGTGAAAGTAACCATAATAAATATCTATTGTCGTGTACACGATCCACTAGTAGGGATCACATCCATAACCTAGTGGTCCCAAAACATCATCATCATCATAGTTTATTTAGTGTTTTCATCATCTAACTTGCTACGTGAAACAGGGGCCAAACCCCACGGGATCACTAGCATACTAGTACATGTCTACCCTCCTAGATACATGGGATTCCCTTTAGTGCTCAATCAATTTACACATATTATCAAATAAACTTTTGACATCAAAATTCCATTACCAAACCATAAACTCACAAACATCCCGCAAACATGCATCACATTTTTTTTACAAATCAATAAACCACTAAAAAGTTTCATAAAACAATTTCAAGGAGTATAACAAGGCCTTGAACATAAAATCAATTGAAAAATGATCTTTTAAGGCCAAAAACCCATCAATAACATAACAAACCAGATTTTCATCCCCAAAAAAAATTAATAAATCACTTTCATGGACCATAAAATGGCCCCAAAAGATTTACCATGAATACAGATAGAAACCATTTAAAAAAAAATGAAAAGAGGGCCTTTAATCCTTTCTCAAAACTAACATTTATCAAGGTATGCCTTTAAATTTTATTAATAAGGTGTATACACACCATTTACAGTAGGAAAAAACATTCATAAATCCCTTAAAACACTCAGGTTACATATTAAATCCAAAACCATTTTCATAAGGATGTGAAACGGGTCATTTCCCAAAAACTCGGGCCAAAACATGTTGTAAACCAAAACCCATTTGTTTGTAAGACCAAATCCAAATTTGAAAACCATATAAAGACAAAAAACTACCATTTATCATTCTTAAAATTCATTTATAAATCCAAACAAATAAATTTTAAATCACACATCACACATAAAATCCAACAGGGTAATTTATCGAACACATGACATGCCCTTTTTAAACAAAACAATTTATTTTAAGAACCCGACAAGGAATAAAACTCCAAATTCATGCCATATTTTTTTAGATCTACTATCACATGTTCAAAATACCATAAAATAGGTTTTAAACCTCACAAAATAGTTGTGATAGATAGAGTAACATTTAAACAAATACTTGGTGTGCAATTTTATGATAAAACGAACTCTACCTGTCACAAAACATGGATTAAACTACCATTTTTCACACCAAGAAAATTATCCAAAGGATGACCAACAATAATAAAAAAATATATCATATGGGAAAAATAATAAATGGATGAAACTTAAATAATAAAGGCATGTGCAAGGGATATGCTACCTCAAATCCTTGGCGTAATGGAAACGCACACCCAATATCACCATCTGAGGGCTTATAAACCCTACACCTATGATTACTAGCCCCAAATGGACAGAACCCCCATAAAAATCATGGGATAACATAACCCTAGTTCAAACATAACAAGTGGATAATAGAAAATCAATAAATAATGAGAGGAACTGGAAGATGAAGGAGAAAGGGGAAGGAATCTGACCTTTCCACCTAAAAAACTCTTCGTCTTCCATTAGATCTGCACCCTTAGAGAAAAGGGAATGTCATGGAACATCTTGGAGAGTCTCATAAGGTCGGGAAGAACTAGGGAAAGAAGATTTGTGGGAAAAATAATACTAATTGAATTATTTATGGATGAAACAATTTACCTTATCAATTCTAGACGTTTTGAGGAAACCTAATAACATTCTCCGTAATATTCGATTAAAATGAGCTCCAAAGAGGTAAAATCGTTAATGGGAGTGAGGATATAAATTTTTTATTCAAAGGAGAGGTAGAATCAAAAAAAATATTAAAAATTTAAAATGTTATAAAATAAACAAATTATATTTTTAAAACTGGAAATGGGCCCACAGGATGACCCAATACCTAAATAAGTAACCCAAATTTACCATGCTTATTAATTATTAATGGTTCCAAAAGGATATTTAGGCATGAATAGGGGAGGAAATATAGAAAGTGGAATGAGTCAAAAATGATAAAAAATGAATGCGTTATAAAACAAACAAAATATGTTTTTAAATTTGGAAATGAGCTCACGGTTTGGCCCGAATCATGATGTAACCACCCTTTCTACAAAAACTCCAAAAAAATTATTGAGGCACCCAAATATAGATTATTAGATATATACAAAACATCAAAACTCAAAATTAATCTCACCCAAGACCCAGGAAAGGATCAGGATTTCCAATGAACCAGATCAAAATAAAGAGTTAAAAAATCGGGTGTGACATGGATATTCTTGTTATATATGTTGTGTACATATATCTATGTAGGGCAGGCTTTATTCTTTTTTTTTTATGATTTATGGTTTTGGGGTTTCCTACTATGTATTTTCCTACTCACCCCTACACCAGATTCTCCCACACATGTCGTGTCTTATGTAGATGGTTGACCTTTTGATAGAGTCCAAGATAGACCAGGACTAGATATTGTTATGTGAGAACAGACAGACCATGGTGTGTTCTCGAAGTAACTTGATAGAAGCCCCTAGTATTACTTCCAGGATGGACTTGTTTGCAGACTCTTTGTATCTGGATTTTATTTGGACCTTTTCACTTTTAGTTACATCCTATTGTACTCAGTTTGTGGTATGTATATGTATTCATGCCTTATTGTTTAGTTGTTTTTACATTTTAGTTTCTTGTGGGCAAAGAGATGTGTGTGTGTGTGTGTGTGTTGGTACTTAGGATAAGGCATCACAAGTTTTTGATATGCCTTCTCAGCACTAGTTTCCATCCCCATTTCCTATTGGAGGCAAGCATGGGGAGTCACGGCATGGACCCCAATTGGATGGGTCATGAAAATTGAACCTTTAATTAAAAAAATTATTATGTTGAGAAAAATTAATTTTTATTGATAATAACAAAAAATAACATGATAATATATATTAGAACACCAAAAAAATATTATTTAAAAACATTTTTCTCATTTACCCTCATCTTCTTGTACCCCTTATGGGTTGAAGTGAAGAGGGGTATAATATACCATGATGTTGGCCTCCAATAGGCCATGGGTTTTGACTAGCACCATGTGTATGTAGTCACAGAAGGGAGAAATTTACATATTTATACAAATTTATAGAATATTTAATTATATGAGATACCACCAATCAACTCTATGAATAAATTTTAATGTAATCCCAATACATAAATTTTGTGTCAAGCATAAGTTGATACTTCTAAAAAGATACCAAAATAAATCCTAGGTGGTGACAATGTACTCCAAAAACTTCTGAACAACTCCACAAGTTATTAACACCAAACTAGATCACAAAGAAACTCCAATGGACATAAATAAAGTTTATATATAGGTAGGGTGTGAAAAAAAGTATTATCAATATGATCCTCACTATATCCTCTATTGAAAAATATGAAATAAGCACACTAAATCTTAGTGAATAAGAAATTAAACCATCTTGTTACCCAAGTAGGTAAAACCACATCTGCTTTTCATAATGTATCCATAACCATGTAATGCATAAAATTAATCATATCCATATCAAATTAATTATATATATGAAAGGTTTCCCACTTAACATCCCCACTGGTGTATCTCTCTCATGCTCCAATGGCTCACATCCTATGTGCATAACTCCCATAAGTTAGCCAGACCAAAAATGGTAAATCATTTCTAGACATGCATCATGTGTAGTATAAAAAGATATCAACTTTAATCCTACAACCATGTTGATTTCTAGATTCCACTACATCCCATTTATCATACATTATACCTCAATCCATCACATCCCATGTACGTACTACCATTGGAATTTTTGATCCACCATGATCAGATATATGTGTGTATTATAACCTTATGACATTGTATCCCATACAATGAAATATAGTAAATGAGGATCCATTACATTCCACATGAGTCCATACCCAATATATTAATTTTTCAAAACTCAGTTGTACTCGCATGACATACTACATTCAAAAGGATAATCAAGGAATGTGAAGTCACCAATCTATTCCCTCACCATCATATATATTATAGAAAACACCCCCAAAAAACATTTTGGTGTAGAATATCCTACCAAATTGTGTGGTGGGGAATATTAAATAAAAAAATATAAAGAATATATTTGACATAGTCGCACTAAGAAAAATTTATTATCCTTAGAATAAACTATACTTGTAATCCCACATGATAACCATTTTCCACTACTAAGGCCTAATAGACCACATCTTATATAAGAACACATGAATTAATATTGACATATTTAACCATCTCTTCTTAGTAATTAGTAATTAATATTAGTTCATTAAATAGTCTAGTAATTACCCATCATTGATTAAAATCATATATTTTTGATTCACCATTTCATTTCCTCACAAGAAAACATGCATTCATAAACTATATTAATATTATATATTTAATTGAATATACATATTTGTATTTATAGATTTTATATCCTTGTACATCGAGTGTCAACTCAAATATCTGATGGTTTCAATTATTGTATAAGAAATTTAACATTACTTCCAAAAAATAAACTCAAATTCATGAATTAATTATTAAACAATTTTATATTCCACAATTTTTGGGTACTATATCACTCATCCAAATCTACCAAAAGAAAATATGCTCATCTGTTTTATTTAGAAAAACTTTATCAAGGGGTTTGAATCCCAAAAAAAAACCATACAATAAAAAAAATCCATCCAAAGTAAGCACCAAGAATATAAATAATGTTGTTTCCAGCTTTAAACTATTTCTAAATTCCCCAGTGCCTTTCATAACACAATTTCACACATCATATTCCATTCCTCCATCACAAGCATAAATATGTCAATAGAACCCCTAAAAACTATCCTATTTTTCATCAAATTCACTAACCATTACAGGTTCACAAAAAATCACATAAACACACTAAAATACTAGAAAATTCATTCAATAAAAATTTATTTTTATCAAAACACGCTCATGGAGAAACCATGGCCATATCACTAAGGCATTAAAAATTATATCAAACAAGAATGATCTCTCGTTTCCCAAAAAAAATATTTAACAAACATCCATTTAATTACCATCTTGAATAAAATTTTTCATTATATATAGGATCCATAACATGATGAAACCGATAAAAATTAATTATTCATATGTAAAAAAAAAATCAAAAACATGTTTTAAGAATAACATCTTTATATCATCAATTTTAAGGTATAATGATAAAAAATATAAAAATGCATCTTTCACCAATCATTACATAATTCTGATTTTATATTCTCTTATCAAAATACAATAATATGAACCATTATAACAACATATAAAATCTGTGAAAAATATATATAAAATCATCTACCAAATAATATGAATCATCAATAAGACACAAAAATATATCATCATAATAACCTAATTCCAATTAATTCTTAATATGGTAATTATTTTATTTTAGGGTAATTCCACCATTACCCAAAAAAATAAAGTATGATAATTTCAAACAAACACTTAAAATGATAGGTAATGAATCCCCTATCGCTATAAGAAGTTCAAAATTCTTCAATAAATAATGGGTGATCAAATATCAATACCCACGAAAGGAAACACTCCTAAAGCCTATCCACAAGATCTAGTATCATTTATTTCTCAAAACTCATCACAATATAGAGGAAATACAAAAAATTGAATTTAAAAATATACAATAACATGTAAAGTGAAGAGAATATTATCCAAGACATCCTTGATTAATTAGACATTGATCTAGATGAACCCAAAGCATTAGACTATTAGGGGAGTCTGGTAGAGTGTGGTGAGAGGCCTAGTAGTCGACTAGTGTTTGATAGAAGAATCAAAAATATAAATCAAGGGAGTCTTTGAACCTTATTTATAGAGGTGATTTGAATTTCCACCATCACAATGTAATAGATAACAACACACCAATCATATCTCTTGGTCAAATAATTTCCTAAATTTCATATCATGAATTTTTAAATCCCCTAAAAATTTTGTGAATTAAGAAAATTATTTTAATATATTTTACTACAACCATACCCTACATAATGATATGGTGTAGGGAATTACAAATGAATAACTTGACACAAAGGACTTAACCATATCCTAAAGATAGTTCCCTTCTTATTTGAACCACCATTCCTAGAACTGAGTCATGGAAAGAAACACATCATCATTTTTCAATTCCCTCACATGTAACCAAAAAACGCATTCAACTTCCACCTCGAATCCTCACCATTCTATCCAACCGAATAATTTTATGGTCTCTATTTCATATATTATAAACCACATATAAGATTTCCCAAAACTTCATCCTCTAAACTCCACTACACCCTTAAAAATCGTCTCCCTAAGGCTTTCATATACCTATTTTATAATAATGGAATCCCCATGAAAACCCCTTGCTAGAATGGATAGAAAAACCTTTTCACTCACCACAGTGAGCCGCAAAACCAAAAATCCATGACCAGACCACCCTAAAATGATAGACTTAATGTAAGGACCTATACATGAGACAATCATGAATGGTTGTAAATATTAAAAAGACCTTGACACAATCTAAGTTACCTCTACACAAGATATAGAGTACCCTAATGTGAATTATGGATGAAATTTATATGAATCTAATATCTCAAATAGACCCTAACAAATATCTAGGAAACCACTGTTGAGATGGTATGTGAGTATGATATAGTCTATAATACCAAATGTTGGATCGAAATAATAGAGATACTGAATCAAGTATCTAAATATTCTAAAAATACAATAGGGGGTGAATTGTATAATTTAAAAAATTCATTTGGAACTTTTAAATATGGTTATGTTTAACAAGGTTAAACAAGGAATTCCCAAAACCTCTAGTTCTACACACTTGCTTGATTCTGAAAATATGATTCCAGGAATGTGAATCCGAAAAGATGGTTCTGGAAAGAAACTTAATGAATGTTTACAAAGATAAAGATTCTAACTTAAAGCTTATAGAATCTAACTAATTTAGAGTACAATAATAAAGAATTGTAAAATAGTTATACTTTCCTCAACAATACAAATGCAGTGGAAAACTTGTAACAAAACAAGTAAAAAGTAGTAAATATTTTAACACAAAGAGAAGGGTATCCGACAACCTTGGATAAAGGTCCCTTGATTTATACTTTCAAGAAAGTGTGTCTTACCCACACCAGGGTAAGCCCTCTATACGAAGATCAGAGTCTGTCTTGCTATCCCTGCAAGCCATCAACATTCAGGTAGTTGACACCTCTGTCTTCCTCAGCAAGGAATACCTCAACTTCAAGGTAGTCGACACCTCTGTCTTCCTATCCCCAGAAGCCCTTGAATGTAATCAGCAACATTCGGAGTTGCACAAAGCAAATCTAAACCAGGAGTTCAGTACGCACAAATAAATCAAGCTTCTCTCTCTAGAAATCACTTTAGCAGCATGTAATCTCTATATTGATCATCTTGTTGTGTGATATTTCAAATGAGCTCCTATTTATAGGCACAACACCAACAGTTGGCTCCCTCTTCCAATGGTCATATTTTTCCTTGAATTTCATAGGGACCTATACAGGTGTCACTCAAACAAAGGTTAGTTATTAACTGAAAGCACGACATCATTTTGTAACAAAACAAGTGTAAGAAAAAATATGGTTACATAACTAAAATCCAATATTAGGAATGTAAGCAAATGAAATTTTGGAGTCTAACCAAAAATGAATTCGAAGTCTATAATACAAGGTTATTCAGATTCTGTTTTCTAGGAATTCAGAACCTGAACTCTATAGAATTCGGAAGTCTGAATTTCAAGGAAATTCAGAATCTGTATTCACAAGAATTCAGAACCAGAACTTACTAATTTCGGAGTCAAAGTTCATGAGAATTCAGATTCACAACTCATAAGAGTTCAGAGCCTATATTCAGAGAACATGGATTCAGAACTCAAAGAATTTCGTAACCAGAATTCATATTAGGAATTTGGAGTCAGAATTCAGAAGAGTTCATATTCAGAATTCATAATCAGAATTCAGAGTTAGAACTTAGAAGACTTCATATCCAGAATTCGTAATCAGAATTTAGAGTCATAACTGAGAAGAATTCGTATCCAAAATTCGTAATCAGAATTCGGAGTCACAACTCAGAAGAGTTCGAATCCATAATTCATAATCAGAATTCAGATCCTAAAACAGAATGCTTCATATCTAGGTAATTATAGGATTCCGAGGTTTTGGTTTCAAACCTAATTTTACACTTAGAAAAATTATTATATGAGTAATGAAAACATGATAAGGATAAATTTCCTTGGGGAAGGAAATTCTTCCTTATAGAAGTAAAACTTAGGGTAAAAAGAGATTTTCCTTGGGATAAGGAGTTTGTGATTTTCAAAACAAGAAGGAATGGTAAAGTCATAAGGAAAGCCTTAATGACTCAACAATCTCCCCCATGTATGAAGGAATGGAAAAGTCATACTTAAAACCTTATTGACTAAACAATCTCCCCCGTTTTGGAAATCACAAACATTATTATGAAAAAGATTATAAGGACTTAGAAAAAAAATCTTCTAGACTTTGAAAATAAAACTTATCTCCCTTTATTCATGGACAGTGGTGAATACGGATAACTCACCCTTAGGATTTAGAACACTAAGGAACGTATTCTAGATTTCCAGAATGAGAATTTTCATTATCTTGAGTATGGAAATCTTCATAATGAGAACTCCCCATTTGATAAACTCCCCCTTACTTAGGGATATTTCTTCTTTAATTATAATTCTTTTTTACTTTCTCCCCCTTTGTGAGTTTCAAAAAGAAATTTAGGGAATGGAAAAGAAATTATGGTACCTGAAAAATTAGTACAAACATCCAAAAAAATGAGCAACTACAATTTCATTAAGATTGAAAGAATTTGTACAAGGGAAAAAATACAACAAAATAACAGATTAATCTATTTTTCTTCTTTCTTCTTGGGTATCAAATTCTTTACAATGGTATTAAGCTTTTTTAACTCTTTGTGATCTTCCTCTACTTGATTCTTTAAGGCTTTGATCTTATCATCCTGAGCCTTCAGAGCCTCTGCATGAAACTTCAACAAGTCATCTTGCTTCACTAGCTTCTCTTCAATCTCTATCCAAATATCCCTATCTGTTTTCCAACTTTGGACAACATAATTCAACTTCCCATTTAGATCTTTGATATCCTGAATCCGAGTATTCTGCTCAATATTTATCTTTTTCTCGAAGCTATTTGTGAGATCCTTGATTTTTCTATCTTGAGTATCAAAATATTCCTTAACATCATTTTGAAAGTCATCAAGCTCTCTAAAATCTTCAACAATATTATTTGACCAGCTAACCATTTTATTACAAGATTTTTTGTGGGATTCATAGTTGATAAGGAAGTTCTTGTAATCAGACTCAATCTTTATGCATCTACCCATCACTATGGATATAGAATCTGATTTCTTATTCATGCTATGTTAAAGAATTTGACATCTGGAGTCAATGGTTGGAAATATCAGAATTGTGTCAACAAGCTTCTTCAGAGATTGAATGAAAAAATCATGTCCCAGAGCTGATGATTCCAAATCTGACACATAGGTTGGTGATGGTTCTTCCTCTAGATCGACCAAATTCCTTTGAGAAGATCCTCCGGCTTCCTTCTTCTTTATAATTGATTTGGTTGGCATATCAACAACAACTTATTTCCCCTTGTTGGTTTTCTGAACATCTTCTTCATCTGGAGACTCATGCTCACTTTTAAACAACTGAAAAATCTTATCTTCATCAGTTTCTTATTTCTCAGATCCCGCCTCAACATCCCTTGGATGAATAAAGTAACGATTATTTCTTTCTTCCTCAAAAATTTTGTTCACTTCCTCTTCAACCTTCTCATCAATTCCAGGAGTAGAAAGTTTCAAAGATCTGGCTTGAGAAGTCTGGATTAACAATTTTTTGGAAGCACTTTCCTTATCATGAAAGTATTCTACTTGCTTTATCAGATCAGCTATATCTTCACTGCTTTTATCTTCTTGTACATCTTCCAAAACTTCCTTTTCAACATACTTCTCTTTTACTTTTTCCATAGTCATGAACTTCATCCCCGGAGTCTCAGGTAATTGTTGTACTAAGAATTTTTTCAGTACATGAATATTCTCGGATTCTAGCTGAGTATCCCTTAGTAGGGATTGAACAATTTCATCCTCTGACATATTCCTCTTCTGTCTCTTCTCTTTGGCTTTCTTCTCAAGCTCTTCAGCAGTCTTTTCTTTTAAAGCCTTGGCCTTAGCAAGATCTAGTCCAAACTGTGGTTCTCTTTCCTTTCGATTCTTTTTATCCTCCCTCCATTTGGCTACGACCTCATCCAGACATGCTTTATGTTTCTTGGGAATTGGAGGTGCGGTTTGAACTTCCTTAGCTTTAGGGGTTTCACCTTCAACTTATACTTCCTTCAATTTCCTTTTCTTTCTAGCCTTCTTCGATGGTTCAGCCTCTTCTACATTTTTTGGAACAACTTCTGCTTCATCCACTGGTAGATTATAAAACTCTCCAGAGTCTTTAGAAAAACCAACATTCATTATTTTCAATGTGTCATCACTAACTAACATAAATTTACAATTACTCGTATTGGAACTACAAGGAATCTTCAAGGACTCAAGACAATGAACAATTAACTTGGAGAGTAGGGAAACATACATGATTATCTGTGCTCTCAAATTCCCATTCTTGATATTCTCTATCATAATGAGAATATTATTCATCAGATTGATCTTCCACAGATTAACCAAAAAATCCAAGATATTCATATCAATTTTTTTTAGCGTATGTTTGTCTCCCTTTCTCGGTACGATAAAACCCTGAACCCATAACTCAAGGATCTAATTACTGGTAGACAAGTGAGCAATCTTTGCGATCTTGAAATCTGTAAGTCCAAGACACTCCACAGCTTTTACCTTTATAAAACTACCTTGAACATCTGGTAAATTGTGAGATCAAAATTCTACTTCTCCTTTATAGGATATTCCTTCCAAGCTAGCAGCCTTGGTGTATGAAAGTTTATATGTTTTTCCATAACTCTTAAATGAAAAATTTTCTCTTCCATCTTCCTTGAAAAAACAAACTGATTCATAAAATTATATCTTAAGATCCGAATATACTACATCCTGAGCTCCCAGCATTGATATGCAAATGCATTCCCATCCAATCAGTTTGATGTTTTTGGAGATAATGGAATCATACTTATTGAAGAAGTTCAGATGCAACAACCTATCCCGGTATATCTTCCACTCCATAATTGGCTTGATAGTAGACATCTATTGAGAAGGGACTTCACCAGACATTCAGACTTGAGCACTTCTTAAAAGTTTGGAATGTACTTTTCAAGTGGGGCAGAGCTTCGACATGCCAAATCTCGAAAAATGATGTGGGACAACCATCAGGGGTCCCCTTTTATAGGTTTTGAAGCAACGATACAACTTCCCATCTCAATCTAATGGCTGAGAATTCTTCTGATTAGATATGACAATTGAAATGATAGCTGTAAGGAAAATTTGATAGGAACTGATCTTTTGAGGTTTTTAAAAGAAAACATTCAGATTTAAGAAAACTAGAATATGAGATATTTTAAAAACAAAAGAAACTAACAACTAGTAGAATGTGGTTATGAAAACTCAAGAAAGAATCATACCTTTCGGATTGTTAAGATAATTATACATATAGAGGAAAATTCTTCTTGAAGGACTTTAGATTTCAGAAAAAAAAACTTGAGTATGAAAAAAAAATCTTAAAAAAAGAAGTTGAGTATGAAATTTTTCATTAAAAAAACATTCATTATGAAAATTTTCATTAAGAAAATGTTCATTATGAAAATTTTCATTATGAAAATGTTCATTACGAAAATCTTTATTACGAAAATCATGAAAAAATTCATTATGAAAAATATTAAAAACTTCATTATGAAAAACATGAAAAACTTCATTACGAAAAATATGAAAAACTTAATTACGAAAAATATGGAAAAATTCATTACAAAAAATATGAAAAAATTTATTATAAAAAATATGAAAAACTTCATTACGAAAAATATGAAAAAATTCATTACAAAAAATATGAAAAACTTCATTATGAAAAATATGAAAAAATTCATTACAAAAAATATGAAAAAATTCATTATGAAAAATATGAAATAAACTTCATTATGAAAAGCATGAAAAACTTGTGAACATATTTACTCCCCCTATGAGAAGGAGTTTATTACTGTAAGGAGATTGTTTCAACTGATAGTTACCAAGAAAGATTAACTTATAGTTATTATTCCTATCTTCTATTTAATGTATTCAAATCTATTAGAGGGTAAATATTTTGTGAAAATATCAGCAAGTTGATCTCGAGTTCCGATAAATTGAAAAATGATATCTCCTTTTTGTGTGTGATCCCTAAGAAAGTGATGCCTAATGTCTATGTGTTTTGCACAAGGGTGATGTGCAGGGTTTTTACTAAGGTAAATGGCACTTGTATTATCACACAAAATTTATGTTTTGGTAAAACTCATACCATAGTGTGTGAGTGTGTGTTGCATCCACAACACTTGAGCACAACAACTTCCAATAGCTACATATTCAGCTTCAGTAGTGGAAAGTGCTACTGAGTGTTGCTTTATGCTTGACATCTGAAAATATTTTTAATAAAAAATCATTTCAATATGTATAAAAGAGTCCTAAATCCTTGGTTCCCTTTAAGTAGCGAAAAATTATTTTCACTGACTTTAAATGATATTCTTTTGGATTGGATTGATATCTTGAACATAAGCATACTGAAAACATTATGTCTGGATGAATAGTTTTCATGTAAAGTAAACTTCCTATCATAACTCTAAAAGATGTTTGATCTACTAGTTTCCCAGCTTCATCAAGATAAAGTGTGTTTGAGGTACCAATGAGAGTATTTATACTTTTAGTGTTTTCATATACATACTTTTTGAGAAGATATTTAATATACTTATGTTGGGATATATAGATTCCTTCTGGTTTTTGAGAAATTTGAAAACCAAGGAAGAATGTTAACTCACCCATCATACTCATTTCAAACTCAGATTTTATTAGATCCACAAAGGAATCAGTTAAAGATTGTTGAGTTGAAACAAATATAATGTAATTAACATAAATTTGAACAACTAAAACATTTTTCTTATCTTTCTTTATAAAAAGGGTTGGATCTTCATTTCCCGTAACATAATTATTTTGAAGCAAAAATCTTGTAAGTATATCATACCAAACTCTAGGTTCTTTTTTAAGTCCAAACAAAGCTTTTGTAAGTCTAAAAACATGATCAGGATGTTTTGTATCTTCAAAACCAGGAGGTTGTTCAAAAAAAAACTTCCTCTTGAACATAACCATTAAGGATAGCACATTTCACATCCATTTGAAAAAGTTTGAAATTGAAGAATTCTGCTAAGGCAAGTAGGATATGAATAGATTCAATTCTAGCTACTGGAGTATATGTTTCTTCATAGTCTATTCCTTCTTGTTGATTATAGACTTTAGAAACCAATCTATCCTTATTTATTACTATGATTCCATTTTCATCACACTTATTTCTGAACACCCATTTTACTCCAATAATAGAAGTTTCTTTAGGTCTTTCAACCAAGGTCCAGAATTTATTCCTTTAAAATTCATTTAGCTCATCTTGCATAGCTTTTATCCAATCATCATCACCTAAAGATTAATTAGTGCTTTTTGGATCTAATTGGAAAAGAAATTCTAGATGTTCTACTTCATTTCTTAAAGAACTTCTAGTACTTACAGGTTGATTCACATCACCAATGATACTATGACTGGGATGATTCTTTAGAAACAACTGATTTTGGGTTTTGTAAATCCTATTCATCAACCTAGGGTAGAAAGTATTCTAGCGTAAATTCTTCAAAAATATTTTCTTGGGCATTTTTATTATCAGGAGGATCTTCTATCATAGGTCGATAATCAGTTTTTGGAAACACATCTGAAGATGTAGTCTAGGGTTTTTTGAAAACAAAAGGATCAGTTTCATCAAATTTCACATGTACTGTCTTTTCAACAGTACAAGTGTTTTTATTAAAAACTCTATAAGCCTTAGAAGTTGTGGAGTAGCCTAAGAAAATTCCTTCATCATATTTTGGTGGAAATTTATGAAGATTATCTTCAGTATTCATAATGAATACCTTGTAACCAAAAAACTTAAATTAGGAAAGTCTAGGTTTTCTACCATTCCATAACTCATAAGGAGTTTTATTAAGAAAAAGTCTAATCAAAACTCATTTTATAGTATAACAAGCAGTACTTACAGCTTCAACCCATAAATGTTTGGCTATATAATACTCACTCAACATGGTTCTAGTTATCTCTTGAAGAATTATATTTCTTCTTTCAACAACACCATTTTGTTGAGGTGTTCTAGGTGCTGAGAAGTTATGAGTAATGTCTTTTCTACTACAAAAAGTTTCAAAATAAAAATTTTGAAATTCTACTCCATGATCACTATGAATAGTTCTCAATGAAAGGTTTTTCTCATTTTTAACATGGGATATAAAACTTTTGAAATAAGAAAAAGCTTCAGACTTATTTGCTAGAAAATAGACCCATGTAAATCTAGTGTAATCATTAACCAAGATAAATACATAATACTTTCCCCCAATTCTTCCAGTTTGTGTAGGTCTAAATAGATCTATATGCACTAACTATAATGAATCAGTATTTGTGACTTCACCAAATGATTTAATGCTTGATTTATGTTTCTTTCCATATTGACAAGGGTCACAAACTTTTGAAGAATCAAATCTAAGCTCCGGTAGATCCTTAACTAATATTTTCTTAGATAGTTTGCATAAGTTCTTAAGGTTATAGTGTCATAACCTTTTATGCCATAACCAAGAATGATCTTCCATTTCACTAAGGAAAGGTAGATCTTGGCTCCTAAGGTCTTCTAAGTTTAGTGTGTATACATTCTATTGCCTATGGGAAGAAATAATAAAATCTTCCTTGGAATTGTGTACTAAGAACTTTTCATTCCTAAAATTCACAAGGTAAACTTCATCACGTAATTGGATTATGATAATGAGGTTTTGCTTAAGACCTTTAACAAATAAAACATTTAAAATCAATGTTTTTCCAAGAAGAACGATGTTACATATACCAATAATTTCTCCGTGAGAATTATCTCCGAAAGTTACTTTTCCTCCTTTCATCTTGATAATCATTTAAAAATAGTTTTTGTTACCAGTCATATATCGGGAACATCCACTATCCATGTACCAAGTATTGTTGTTGGTACTTTCTCTATTTTCCTAAAAATAAGAAAAAGTTAGGTTTTTGGAATCCAGACTTTCTTGGATCTGGAAATTTCAGAAAGAAAACTTTTAGGCACCCACATCTCTTTAGAGAAATAGGCTTTATGAAATCATAAAGAATGAGTTTTGTTTAAGGAACAAATTTTTTGCCCGGTGTCCACCACACAGACCCTTAGTGCAGAATGGATCACTTTGAGGAAGAAAGTAATTGTTACTAAAAATCAGTTTAGAACCAGTATAACCAAAACCAAAACTATTCTTTAGAGGTCAGATTTGAGAATACATTTTATCAAAATTTTCCTAACCTAAGGTATATTTTGACAAACAATTCCTCAAAGAAAATATTTCGGATTTTAGTTTGATAACCAAGTTCTTGTCTTCTAAGACATTTGTTTTTGAACTAGAGTTAGGCTCGAAAACATTTTTCTTAGAAATTAAGTTTTCTAGATCTTTAGAAAGTTTATTCTTCTCAGAATTTACTTCCTCAATATTTTTTGAAATAATTTAGAAATAAACATTTTTCTTATCAAGATCTTTATAAAGATCTAATATTTCCTTAGTAAGAATAGTATTCTAATATTTTTCCTTATCAAGTTATTTTATGAGTTTTGAATTCTCAATTTCAAGGAGTTTGGAAAACCTGGAAACTTATTCATAGGTAGGTAAAGTATCATCTTCATCATAATAGGATTCTTCATCAGAAGAGTTATAATATTTACTATCATTACTATAATTTTCATTTAAAGAAACATTGGTCAATGATTCATAATTTTTTACCTTATCCATTAAGAAATGATTATCAATAGGTAGTCTGGATATTAGACTAAGATTCTTCTATCCAAAAGATTTGTACTCTAAAGATTCATCTAAAGAGTCTCCACCACTGGCACTCTAGGTGTCATTAGCTTTCAAGACTTTCTTAGCTTTATCCTTGTAATAATTATTTCTATTTATCTCAAAATGGTTTTCCCTTCTTTCTTTTCTCTTAAGCATAGGAAAATCAGGTCTTATATGTCCAGCGCTCTTGCATTCATAACATGTAACTTATGAATCTTTCTTATCTTTCCTTTCTTTCTTCTTGTATTTGGAATGAAAGTTCCTCTGTCTAGCTATCTTGTTCATCATTAGAGCAAGAATGGATAACTCATTCCTTGAGGATTCACTTACACTATATTTGGATTGAATATGACCTTCTTAGACTTGGATATGGTAACTCTCTCAGGAGTCTTGGATTTTTTATGATTAGAAGTTGTATTAAAAGAAACATTGCCATTGCCATTCTTCTTTTTTACATTCTCAGCATCTCTCTTCATTCTAGTCCCGTGTTGAAGAAGAGTTCCAAATAGTTCATCAAGGAAAATCTGAGTAACCTTTCTGTTCTCATCTATAACTGTCCTCCTGGATTCCCACTCATTGGGCATGATGTCTATGATCTATCAACAAGAGCTTCATCATCTAATCCTTTCTCACCCATGGATTGTAAACTATTCACAATAGTCATGAAACTTTGTTGCACCTTACATATGAGTTCTCCATAAGGAAAGTTAAAGCCATGATATTCAGCTCTGGGCATTCCTCTTCTTGTTTCAATAACTTTGGAAATTCCAAAGTGAGTAACTTCGAGTTTCTTCCATATAGAATTTGCTGCTTCAAAAGATAAAATTTGGCCATATATATTTCTAGTCATGGAGCAAATAAATGTATTGCGTACCTTATAATTCAGTTGATATTCATTCTTTTCTTGATTTGTGAAGGTACTAACTTCTTTTTCAGGGATTTTGTATCCCCCAGTAAGCATAAAAAAATTATTAACTCCAGTATTGATAATGAATGTCATCATACAATCTCTCTATTATTCATAATCATTTCCATCAAAGATAGGTGGTATAGTTGGATTGAGATTGTCTATGGAACTAGAATTCATTCCTGCCATCTTATAGAAAAGTCTTTCAACAAAAACTTGTTAGTAATAAAATTTTGTAAACAAGGAAAATATTCCTAAGTAAGGAAAAAATAGAACAAGAGTATCTCTAAGAAAAAAAATGAATCCGAACTTTATGAGTCTGAAAAACTGAATCCGAAAAAGAATGAGATGAATTCTGTTATGAATATAATCAAGAGATTAATTCATATTGAACCAATCCTTTGATACCAATTATTGAATTGGTACAGGGTATGAGTTCACCTGCTCTGATTCTAATTTCTGATATGGTATGTGAGTATGATATAATCTATAATACCAAATGTAGGATCAAAATAATAGAGATACTGAATCAAGTATCTAAAGATTCTCAAAATACAATAGGGGGTGAATTGTATACTTTTAAAATTTCATTTGGAACTTTTAAATATGGTTATGTTTAACAATGTTAAACAAGTTAATTCACAAAACCTCTAGTTCTACACACTTTCTTTATTCTAGAAATATGATTTTGAGAATGTGAATCTAGAAAGATGGTTCCCAAAAGAAACTTAATGAAAGTTTACAAAGATGAAGATTTTACCTTAAAGCGTATAGAATCTAACTAAATACGAGTACAAGTATAAGGATGTATAAGATAGTTATACATTCTTCAACAATACAAATGCAGTGGAAAACTTGTAACAAAACAAGTAACAAGTAGTAAATATTTTAACCCAAAGAGAAGGGTATCCAACAACCTTGGATAAAGGTCCCTTGATTTATACTTTCAAAAATGTCTGTCTTACCCACACCAGGGTAAGCCCTTGATACGAAGACCAGAGTCTGTCTTGCTATCCCCACAAGCCCTCAAATTTTAGGAAGTTGACACCTCTGTCTTCCTTAGCAAGGAAGCCCTCAACATCAAGGCAGTCGGCACCTCTGTCTTCCTATCCCTGGAAGCCCTCAAATGTAATCAGCAACATTCGAAGTCACACAAAGAAAATCTGAACCAAGAGTTCATTCAGAACAAAGCAATAAAGCTTCTCTCTCTATAAATCACTTTAGCAGCATGTAATCTCTAGATTGATCAACTTGTTGTGAGGTCTTTCAAATGAGCTCCTATTTATAGGAAAAACACCAATGGTCAGATCCCTCTTCCAATGGTCATCTTTTCCCTAGAATTTTAGAGGGACCTATACATGTGTCACTCAAACAACAGTTAGTTAGAAACTAAAAGGATGTCATTGTTTTATAACAAAACAAGTGTAAGAAAAAATATGGTTACATAACTAAAATAAAATATTCAGAATGTAAGAAAATGAAAGTTCGGAGTCTAACAAAAAATGAATTCAGAGTCTATAATACAAGGATATTCGGAATATATTTTCTAGGAATTCAGAACCTGAACTCTATAGAATTCTCGAGTATGAATTTCAAGGAAATTCAGAATCTGGATGCACAAGAATTCGGAACCAGAACTTACAATGTTTGAAGTCAGAGTTCATGAGAATTCGGAGTCAGAACTCATAAGAGTTCGGAGTCTGTATTCAGAGAACTCGGAGTCAGAACTCAGTGAAGTTCATAACCAGAATTTGTATTAGGAATTCAGAGTCTGAATTTAGAAAAGTTTGTATCCGGAATTCGTAATCTGAATTCGTTGTCAGAACATAAAAGATTTCATATCCAGAATTCGTAATCAGAATTCAGAGTCATAACATAGAAGAGTTCGTATCCAGAATTTGTAATCAGAATTCGGAGTTAGAACTCATAAGAGTTCATATCCAGAATTCATAATCAGAATTTGGATCCTAAAATAGAATGCTTCATATCTAGGTAATTATAGGATTCTGAGGTTTGGGTTTGAAACCGAATTTTACACTTATAAAAATTATGATATGAGTAATTAAAACATGATAAGGATAAATTTCCTTGGGGAAGGAAATTCTTCCTTATATAAGTAAAACTCAGGGTAAAAAGAGATTTTCCTTGAGATAAGGTGTTTTTGATTTTCAAAACATGGAGGAATGGTAAAGTCATAAGTAAATCCTTAATGACTCAACAATCTCCCCCTTGTATGAAGGAATGGAAAAATCATAAGGAAAACCTTATTTACTCAACAACCATCATTCCTAGAAAAATCTACACTACCATAAAATCAAAATACCCCTAGGTGATCCAAGGATCTACTCTTACACATATTATAACTAGATTACCCTTATGCTAAGTAGTAGGTCATTTTTATGGGTAAAGATAAATTTTATGAAAATAAATTTTTAGTTCTGAAACTCCACTTTATCCTTAGAAACAACTCTAAACTCCATATCAACACCTCTCAGCCATGATGAAACACAAATAAAGGGTTCAACAAATACTTCCCTATATTATATACCTATCAATAAATTATCATCCAATAAAATTTGAAACCAATCGGGGAAATAATTAAAGGGGTCCTAGTAACCACCCTATGGGACTCCTATCAAATATTTCACTTCCAAAAGAACACAAAAAACACAATATAAGTAAAGAGTACGTAAATAAAAAAACAACTATATTCTCCTTAAAAATAAAATTTTAATAAATTAATCTCAAACCAGATCAATAATTGAATAATGTGGGGGTATTGAACATGAATTTCTCACTCATGTACCTATGTTATCTCCTCTAAGAAACCATTCAACGACAAGACATGAACCAAAGGATTATCATACAAGTGAAACAAAATCTCCCGATGGTCCTATATCTCAATAGGCGTCTCCTCAAAGGTTATATAATCTTCAATTTCTATCTCACCAAAATAAATTACATGATAATCATCTTGAATATATTAGTTATGGTGTGACATATAGAAACATTTTTGTATCCATATCATCTATGGGGAAAGTTCTAAGTGATACACAATAGCCCTACCTCAAACCAACACCTACAAGGGTCCAACAAATGAGTGAAAATAATACTCCCAAAACTAAACCATCACTATTAAAAATGAGGAGATACCTTCAAGAACACATTATATCCAATGAGTAACACAAGAGGCCTCCTTCAGTACCCATTACAATACTTTTGATGATTCAATGTTTCCTTCACTCATTGATCAACTATACCTTCTTTTTCATATTCTTCTCTAATCCAGGATCAAGAGTTATTGAATCTTGGACCTCATCCCAACAAAATAAAGGTTGGAAAGGATGAATATACAATTCTTGAAATGAATACATAAAAATAATGGGGGATAATAATTAATGTAAGAAAACGTCACCATGGGTAGGCTCCTCATGCATAATCCTCTGAAATAAATAATGAATGTGTGAAACAAGTCCTATCGAGTTTGGGTAGATCTCTCTGTATAAGTATTTTTGCGGATGGAAATATTTTTTATGGAATAATTACGATCCAAAAACATTCTAGACACCTCTCCAAACCATAGTAGTGAAATGGTGATTACAATCAGAGGTTATCTTGTATTGAACCCCATGAATCCTCCCCACCACCTCTATGTGATACCTTAAAAACCCACCATTGAGCTCGACTAATTAATTTCTAAATATTATGATGACTCCTTCATTTTTTTCATGACCACCTATATCTCATCACAGCCTCCCTGTGCTCAAGTAAAACTAGTGATGAAGTCCATAAATTTTACTCCCACTTCAATTAGGGAACATCATGTGGGTAAAAAAAACTTCTTAGAAAATGGTTATCATACATCATCTTATAGAAAACCAAACATCATGAAGTAAAAACTATATCAAATATCTCTATTCCAAACAACCAACACTAAATGCACACGACACGATACATCTTATCCAAACCAAGATATACCTCCAATGAAAAACTATTGAACTCATAGAGAACTATATAATGCATAGTTAAAGGAATAAATGTCCATCCCTAAAACAACACCTAATTACAATCATCCTCAGAACATCCCTCAAGAGAATCCCCAAAAATAACTTAATTTTGGAAGACATCTTCCTTAGAATCCCCCATAAGGGAATCCTTCACCAGGTCCACCAAACATAAACACACCTTAATCTGATAAAGACAACCTTTACTACAAATTTCTCTTATAATAAGGTGCATCACAAAAAAATATTACATCATTCTCCTAAAGTCACTAGACTCTCACAGAACACCACCATAGGATATATAACTCAAACATAATGTTACCTTTTCCTAGTGTATAAGAAGTCCAGAAGACATGATATTTCACGAATTACTTCTACCATAAATACCATAAATTAAAGTCACATTAGGAAAACACATAACTAGGATTTGGTGATATGTAATGACCATAATGTTCTTATCAATGAATAAATAGAAACATAGCATTAGTGAGAACACTACCATAGTAATATCAATTTCATCCATGGAATAGTAACATTCATGAGGCCATAACTACCATGATAAATAATTGATAACATTAATATACTCCCTCAATCCATGGACATTTGGAAGTTCCCAGACTAGAGGAGTAGTTATTTAGATCTCAGTTCCCCCTCTCTATATGCCAAAGGTAGATAACTAGTAGGTGAGTCTAGGGTAGTGTTATGGGAAGACTCTACCTCCATATAAGAGTGTATGGTAGTAGATAAAAAAACCAAATATAATCTGAAATGTTAATTTTAGAGTATGAATAAGGATAAAATATAATATAATAGATTAGTTTTTCATATAGAAGTAACCAGTCATATAGAATAATAGTTATACTACCATACATCATTGGTCACCCACTGGACTGACCAGATATATAAACTATGTTAAGGTATAAAAAAATTAGGCACTACTATATCATTTATTCATACATCATCCATTATATAATTCATCAATATATGTCATTAAATAATTCAATATTGGTCCGGTGACAACCTAAACCCATGATCAGTGAAGATCTACTTGGTTACCCAAATTCCATTTTAACATAAGTAGGATGTGAGTATAACTTAGTTGGTTCCACTAAATAAGTCTCAAATATAACTAGTAAATACTTTGTATGACCATGTGATATACTCATTTCATTTAATAAATAAATTTTTATGTATAAATAAATAACCATGATTTATCCTTGGGTTCTAATAGGAAATTAGATATTGACGCACAACTACTATGATTAGTGTTGAGGTGTCTCTGATTATGTCACAATTGTACCTACTAATATAAATCCAATGGATTATTCCTAGTATAATTTACTATGAAATCATGTCATGTATACCAGATCTAAATATGAGGAGAAAGTAAAAGGAATTATAACCACTATAACCCATACAAATCCATGGAACTTGTCTAAAGAATCCGAAATTATTCCTTATCTAAATTCAAGGATCATAGGCATGAAATTCAAAATTATATCACATCTAAATAAATGGAGTGTGTCCGTAGAATTAAAAAATTCATCCCATATGAATCCATATATAGAATTTCATTCATTCTAAATAGTATAAAATCTAAATCCTAGAAACATATCTATAAATTCCACACTAATAATCCATATAATTCTATAAACTTTTTCCAAGACATTCCAAGTAGTAGAACATCCAAATCCTAAAAGAATATTTTAAGAATTTAAAATTATAGCACGTCCAAATCTAAGGAGGATAGCTAAGTAATCCTAGATTATCATAAATTAATTTAGTGAACTCATCAGTGTCATCCCAAACAATACTCAATGGAAGATTACAAGAATCATGTCTTGTGTAATCTAATCTTATCTGGAAACTCATGGGATTTCCCATCTGAGAATACAGTCACATAGTAGAACATCTGGATCCATGGTGTATTTCTAATGAATACCCGAATATATCACAACTATATCCATATATTGTATGCAAGACAATCCAAACTATATATTATGCACATAATAACTTGATTCTATGTGAATGTCCTAGGAATCTGGTAACACACCGAGATTATAAAAGAAGGAAATTATGTTTGATAGCATAAATAACATGAAACACTAAGATAAGAAAATAATGTAACACCCTAAGACTCTATGATACATCTAATTTTTAAATAAATTTAATCTCTTGGAATGATTTTAGTACATGCAACCCTGATATTTTTATGTACAATGGAGTATTCAAAATGTAACACTAAGCTTAAACGACCAAAGATATATATAACTGTTATAACCTATCCCTTAAATTTTTTTCAATGAATATTACTAACTAAAATAAAAAAATTATCTATTTATTATATATATAATAATACTCATTTATAATAAAAAAATAAATGTTTTTTGAAAAACTGTATTTTTTCTAAAAGATGGTTTAGTCATGCTTTGTGCATATAATTTCAAAATATTTTTTTTCCAATTTTATAAAATTTATTAGGTAAAATTAAATTAATTTTTTAAATTATAATATCAAAATTATATTAAGGTGAATTTTTAGTATTTTTCTTAAATTCTTCATTTTTTATAAATAAATAAAAATGTTGAATTTTAATTGAAAAATGTATTTTCATTTAAATTATTAATAATGGTAAATTATATTTTTAAATTAGTACTATAGAACAATTATTTAAATTATATTTAAATTTATCCAATTTATGTTATCTTAATTTTTTTCATATTTAACTTTTATATAAAAATATTGTAAACTTTTGAACATTTTCTCTTTGAAAACACGTTTTCTCGTCTCTTCCGTGGGATTAATTATAACTTAATTTTTTTTCACTTCTTTGAATGTAAATTTGAAAAATATATTCCATATTTTGAAACATAATAATTAATATTGGGTAGTAATTTAAATTTAATTTTTTACAATTATTATTAGTGAAAAAGTTAAAAATTAATTATCATGATTAAGGTTAAAACACGGTTTTTTGCATTAGAAGTGCTTGTGTTAAAATTAATTTTAAACATGCCTCATATTTTTATTTATTAAAATCTATTTATATTTATAATAATTATTTCAATATTATTTAATAATACTCATTTTATTTTGGGATTAAAGGATGAATTACCTTGGTAAACAAAAAGGTACAAGTTATTGTGGTCACAACTAAAAGTGTGAAATTGAGTAAACTTAGAGTATAGGGAATGACCTGATAAAAAATGTGTTTAAATTGGTTATTGCGGGTTTTTTCCAACCATATAATCCCTATATTCCATTATTTACCAATTTTATACCCACATAAGGTGATAGTGATCCCCCAATATTTAATATTTTTGGGTATTTACACAAATGTGGCTCATCAATTATAAAATGGAACTCACTCCCCTTACTTATTAACACCATACAAGACATTTTTCTCCATAAAAACCTATAAAAAATCCCTCCCCAACATACTTATACACATTCTATAGGTTCTTTTAATACCAAAATACCAACCCTATGACCCTTAAGAAGAAGTCCAAAGGAGGTTTCTCTAAAAGAATGTAATTGTCCTAACAAAGATCTTTATTTTTCCTTATTATTTTACCTACTTAAATTATTAATAAACCATGATGATATAATAAAATCATTATCCTTAATATAAATATATTTTTTAATGTTGTTTTAATGTGTTGTGACCATCTCTAATTAAATCAAATGGGTTACGAAATCATCTTTCATGTGTACGGTGAACTACCACCATGCAAACTAATGTCATCTATTTTTTCATTACTACCTCTCATGGTCAGGTATGATGATGGATATAAATTATAGATATGATATTTATAAAATAATGATTCCTTTTAATACATTATATCATATATAATCTTTTTACTTTTTGTTATGTAAGGGATACGATAACGTCGCTCGTGTGTGTAGAGGACTATCGCCTCGTGAAACTATATGATTCGTTTTTCACTAACACTTTACATGGAAGGTAATAAGGACCAATATAATTAATATATGTGATATAAATGAATTAATTATGATATTAATGATATATTTATCATTCTCATAATATTATATATCATTTCATTTCTTACCGTTTTACTCACTGAAAAATGATAACGTCATTTGTGAATGTGTGGACTACAGCCTTTATGAAGCGATGTGACTCCCTTTTCATCACCACACCACATGAATGATATATAAACATATAAGTATATTTAAAGAAATAATATTTTATATATGATATTTTTATCAATCTTTAAAAATAAAATATTAATTACCACCTTTTCATATTGATCATTGAAAATTGAAATGTTACTTACGAGTGAATACGGGCTACCATATCCATGATCATAACGTAGTTCAGTTTTCATAACCATGTTTCATGATTGGTTTTAAAAATTTTAATTGACTTAAAAATAAGATAATTATTTCATTATTATTATTCTATATATGTTAAAATAATGACATATTTGACAATGGTCAACACACTGGATACGTTTTGAAAAAGTGAACTGAACGTCCTCAAAACACCCGATGTGGACTTAACAGATTATGTATTTTAAAATGTCATTAAAAATAAATAAAATAAATGATTTAATGAAAATTTATAAAACCTGAAAATTATTCTTATTAAATCATAAAATTGGTATAATCTTATAATAAAAGAGTTAAAGGACACAACTGGAAATTCTAGACTTGAGGTAGGGCATTTTTGTATTATTTTTTACTTTTATGAGATGCATGCCATATTCACCACCTATTACATTTATGAGGTGTGTATAATTCCCATGAATTTATTTTATGATGATTTAATTAGAAAATATTTGGAATTATATATCCATTTTAGGATCTCTCTTCACAGGATTTACATTTCAAATGTTACCAAACTAGTAAGTGATTTTTATTTCAATTTTTTTCTTTGATACATTTGTTATGTTATAGATAAATAATATTATATGTGGAGTATATACTTCCCCATTTACATGTTATATAATGAATAAAATTATCTTAGTGATATTATAAGTTTCATTTAATTTTATTCTTTCATGGGTCTTACGATTTAAAGTTGACAAATTGGTGAGGTTGTTATGTTATAATGTAATTTTTTATTAAGATTGCTCATGATTATGATTTTAATGATGAAATATTATGATATATCTATCAATAAACTAATTTATTTTCTTCTCATATGGTTATTTCTGTAGAATAAATTTTTTCCCTTTCAATTTCCCCTCTTTATGTACTCAAGAGTTAAAAATAAATTTTTTCATAAAACATGTATTATTGGTTGAAAACCCTCTTTCTTCTAAAAACATGTTTTATAAAAAAAATTTAATTTTTTTTAGAATTATAATAATTATTTATTAAATAAACTTTTAACCATATTTTACTTTTTACAAAATGTTTTTAAATGAATCTTCTTGTCATTTTCTATAAAAATAAACATTTGGTTTTTTCTAAAAATGTAAAAGGAATTTTTGTTTTACCATGTACGATATGAACGAAACATCCCTTCTTCATGACCATTATTTTATTTTAATATTAATTTATAATTATTAATGATTATTTTATTATTAAATTATTTTAAATATGTTTTCAAAAAATCAAAATGGAAATAATATTTTATTGAATAAAATTTTTAAAATATTTTTAAATATTGCATTTTGTGTTTCCTAGGGTCTTTTAAATGAAAAATATTTTGACAATATTTTCTTAATTTTTAGTTTTTAAAAAGTTATTTTTCAAAATGAAAAAGTTATTTTCCAATAAACTACTTTAATGATATTTTAATGGTATTTTTATTCATCAATGTCAATAACCTTTATTGTTACATAAGCTTTAATGGGGATAAGTTTTATTGATAATGTCCACATTATTTCTCTGGATGGATTCAGATTATTTCAAAAACAATCTTATCAATAATGTTTCTCTTCCACTGGTTAATCTTATTTCAAAGAGATTGTTATTGAACCCATTTATTTTCTAAGGGTTAATCATGTTTCAAAGCAATTTTAATGGAACTTGTCTCTTTTTCATGGTTTAATAATATTTTAATGATATTTTTATAGAACTAATTTCTTTTCCATGGGTTAATAAAGTTGTGAAAGGAACAATTGTAATTTTTATGAGTTTTATGTTGATTTCTAAGCTCTATGTACATTATTTGTTTTTTCTTATACTTTATATAAAATAGGATCACCAAGATAGTGTCAGGTGATCTTGCTATAACTTATGCAATGGTTTTACCTAGATTGCACTAGGTTAGGTCATTATAGATTATTCAATGGGTGTTCCCAAATAGAATAGGGTTATCTCATTATAACTTATATAATGGGTGTGCCCAGATAGTGTCAGGTCAGCCCAATATAGCTTATATGATTGGTTCAACTAGATTGCAATCCAATGCATTAGGTAATTATTATGTTCTATGGATAATTATATTGAAAGCCTTACAAATGTTTAGTCTATTTATAAGGGTTCTATAATGTGTCATTAAAGATTTTGTGACGGTGATGTTCAAAGACACCAACACATTTTATCTATGCTTTCCAATAGTTTATAAGGTTTACTTTAATAATGATTGGTATCACATGATTCAGGATTATTGATTCTTATGAATCATTCATTTTTTATTTCCTTATTCCATGTTTCAAAATTTATTATTCGAGTATTGATGGGTATGAGTTGTTTTATGAATCACTTATACACTCTAATTAGGTCGTCATAACCTTATACTCTTCTTATACTCAGTGATGAAATTAAATTGTTAATGATTATGTTTACCCATACTGAGCATTTGATATCAACCTTATTATGTTTCCTTTTCCCCAATTTATCAAGATATGTGTTGAATTATTTATATCTAGAAGGTTTTCATATGGATTATGAGGAAGACTTAATGTGAAATAAGAAAATCTTTGTTAAGTGGGAGGAATAATCGTTTAAATACATGGGTATTATTTATGGAATAGTTTTTCCAAATTCTCTAAAACTCTAAACCCAAAAGTTTCTTGATAATGCGAGTGATCTACTTTTTTCTTTTTATGTTTTAAGAATTGGATGAAAAAATGGGTCACCTTTATTGTTATCAAATCCAGAAATGTAATGTTTTTTATTTCAGCATTGGATCTAGGATTATAAATTTTTTAGGTTGTTATAGTTGGTATCATAGGAATGGTTCAGATGAATTTTGATGTTAGAATGCATTAATGTGATGTTATATTAATTATTATGGGTTTCATATTAGTTATAAAATATTAAGGTTGATAATAAGGTCAATTTAATTGACACCCCTTTGAGGTTTTAAGCGATGAGATCTTAAAGTGATTAATTATACTTTAAGAGAAATTTTATTAGGATGAAGTATATGTAAATCTTCAGTTTAATGTGAAGTGTTACTTTAAATTTGTTTCAAATAAATTTTAAGGTATTAATAAACTTTAAGGTTTATATTATCTTGGATATTGAGGTAATTATTGGAACACAATTTTTGTCAATATTGAAAAAGATTTTGTGACTAAGTTATTAATGTTATTTGAAAAAATGGGCGTCACAATATTTTTGTGCTTTAAAGATGAAAGGTATGATATAACATTTGAGGTCAAAAAATTCTTTAATGATAAGGTTATTTTGAAATGGTTTAGTTTGAACTTTGGGTATTACTACTGATGTTTTGGATTTTAAGGTATCATTTCATCATATAAAGGTTTAACCATCTTTGAAAAAATATTACTATGTGTTAAACATTCTATTTTAGTTAATATCTATGGATGGGTGGAATTTCATGATTATCCCTTTTATGGTTAGGTGGACTTCAAAAGTTTATTTTAGTGCTTCATAAATGATAAAATCATCTTGAATACTAATAATTTATTGAAAAAGATGATATTTTGTTGAAAATTGGATAACGTATTAAATTATACTTGGCAAGTAAGTATATTTCATTATTTTTTAGTCTACATGATGTAAGAAATCCTAAACATTAAGGAACATATCTAGAAAAAATTCTATCCTAGTACCTTTATTTCTAATAAAATGATGGTGTTTTCAATCATTGTAGATTAATCTCTTTGAGGTCCGCAACTTTTTATTGATCATTCACTTTTATATGATAAATGATCTCTATCCCTCTCCATAATTATTTACACTTTTCTTCACATCCCATATATTGTCTTCTATTTTGTAATATTATTATGTGTTATTCTAGATGATGCTCATGCTTAACTTCCACTTTTATCAATTGGATTTTTTATTAACCCTTTTTACAATGTCGGTTTATAACAAAATTATTTTCAAATGTTCAACCCTTGATTACAGAGATAATGTTCTAATTTTGACAAAGTAATTTATTAAAATGGGTGATGTAACACAACGAGATTTTTAAAGAAACAAATTATGTTTGATATAATAAATGACATGAAGCAATGTGATTACATGAAAATTTAGCACCCCATTACATTACAATATATTTATTTTCAAATAAATGTAATATCTTCAATAGCTTGTGGAATACGTAACCTCGAGATTTTTATGTTTAATATATTATTCAATATGCAACACCGAGAATAAAGAAACCGTGATATATATAAATATTATACACTAGTCATAAAATTAGTGGTTATGAATAGTACTAAATAAATTATTAAAATTTTGGTTATTTATTGATTATAAATAATATTATGATCATTTAAAAGTAAAATAAATGTTTTATGAGAAAGTGTATTTTTTTTATAAAAGACATTTTAGCCGGGCTTTGTACACAATCTAAAATTAATTTTTTTACTTTTTTAAAACATATTTTCTAAAATTAACATAATTTTATAAATTATAATATATAAATTATCTTAGGGTAAATATTTTGTATTTTTCTGAAATGTTTCATTTTCGATGAACAGTGAAAAATATAAAATTTTAATTAAAAACTAACTTTTTGTTTGAATTATTTATAAAATTAAAATATATTTTTTAATTTTTTTTATAGTAGAATTAGTTAAATTATATTTAAATTAATCCAATTTGTGACATTTTAATTTTTTCCATATTGAATTTTGATATCAAAACATTAAAAACTTTTGAACATTTTCACTTTGGAAACTCACTTTCCCATCGCATCTGTGGGATTAATTTTAAATTAAATTTTTATGATTATGTGAATATAATTTATAAAAAAACTATGAAATATTTGGAATCATAATAATTAAAATTTATAATAAGTTCAACTTAATTTTTAACCATAATTATTAGTGAAAACCATTAAAAATTAATTATCATGATTAAACCTAAAACAAGGTTTTGAAAGTTATATGTACATATGTTAAAATTAATTTTAAACACACCTGGGATTTGTTTTTAACAGATATTATTTAATATTTATAATAATTATTTAAAAATTATCTAATAATACTCATTTTATTTTATTCATAAAGGATAAATTACCTTGGAAAATAAAAATATACAAGTAAACGTGGTAAAAACTAAAAGGGTAAAATTGAGTAAACTTAAGAGATAAGGGATAACATGATAAAAAATGTGTTTATTTTTTCGGAGGTTTTTATAAACCTTATAATCCAATCACTCCATTATTCATCATTTTTTGTGACAAAGTAGGAGATAGTGACCTCCCATTATTGAATACTTTTGTGTATTTTAAAAAAAGTCACTCCCCCTCAATTATAAAAAGACACTCACTCCCCTCACTTATTCACACATCCCAAACCATTTGAATCACAAAACACCCTACCAAAATACCACCAAAACAACCTTATACACATTTTATAGGTTTTTCTCATACCAAAACACAAACCCCACGACCCTTAAGAAGAGATCCAAATGAGGTTTTTCTACGAGATGGTAATCTCTTAAATACAGTTCTTTCTTCTCATTTCTTTATTTTCCTCCTTAAATTAATATTAAACCATGTTGATATAGTAAAATATGTATATTAAATATATTTATATGTTTTTTATGTTAATTTCATGACCTGCAACCATCTCCACTTACATCAAATGGGTAACGAAATCATCATTCGCGTGTATGGTGGACTACCACCTCAGGAACTGATGTCATTCATTTTTCTACTACCACGTCTCACGATCGAGTATGATGATGCATATAAAGTATATATATGATATTTAAAACATAATTATTCCTATTTATTCATTATATAATATATAAATTTTTAATTTCCATTATTCATTGGATATGATAGCATCGCTCGTGTGTATTGTGGACTACCGCCTCGTGAAGTGATGTGAATTATTTTTCACTGACGCTTTACATGGAAGGTAATAAGGGTAAATATATTTACTATATGTGATATAAATGAAATAATTATTATATTAAGGAAATATTCATAATTATTATAAGATAATATATAATTGTATTTCTTACCTTTTCACCCATTGAAAAATGGTAACGTCGTTTGTGAACGAGTTGACTATCACCTTCACGAAGTGATGTGACTCTATTTTCATCACAAAATAAATTGGATGATATATATATAAGAATATTTAAAGAAAAAATATGGTACGTTTGATATCATTATAATTATGGAAATATTATATATTACTTACCTTTATCCCATAATGATCATTGAAAAATGGAAATGTTAATCAATCGTACGTACAACATACAGTCTCCATGATTGTAACGTAGTTCATTTTCCATAACCATATTTCATTATTGTTTTTGAAAAAACTAAAATTTATGTATAAATATTATAATTATTTCTGGTTTATTATTTTTTATATTATTTAATAGAAACCTCTTTGACCATGGTCAATACACCGAAGACATTTTGAAACAAAGAATCGAATGTCTTCAAAACACCTGACATGGACCTAACTAATTATATATTTTAATATGTCATTAAAAAATAAATTATTTATGTATAATGTATAAGACCTCACAAATATTATTATCAAATTATATATTTTATATAATCTTATAATACTAGAGTTAAAGGGCAGATATCAAAATTATGGACTCGATGTAAGATATTTCCATCTCACTTTTTACTTCTTTTAAAACCATGCCATATTCACCAACTATTTAATTTTTTTGTTGTTTATAATGTAAATTAATTTATATTATGACAATTATACTTAAAATTATTGGTATTTACATATCCATTTGAGTATCTCTCTTTTATTTGGTGTACGGTTCAAAACTTGCGAAAGCAGTAAGGGATTTTTGTATCAATTTTCCTTCTTTGATTCATATGTTATATTATGCGCATATCTTATTATATGAGGTGTATATATAATAAAATAGACACATTATACCATTAATATCATTATTTTCATGATATTATAAGTTTCCATTAATTTTATTCTTTCGTGGGGCACACAATTTAAAGTTATCGAAGTTGTAAGGTTGTTACATTACAATTTCATCGTTAATCAGGAGTGCTCATGGTTATTATTACAAGGATGAAATATTATGATATATATATCACTAAACTAATTTATTTTATTCTAATTTTTTTATTTTTGGAGAATACATGTTATCCCTTCAATTTTATCTCTTTATGTACTCATTATTTTAAAGGAATGTTTTTAAGAAAAGCTATCTTTTCTGTCGAAAACACTTTTTCTTCAAAAACCATGTTTTTTAAAAAAAATTATAAAATGTTTTTAGTTTTATTAAAATGATTTATTAAATACATTTTATACCATGTTTTATTTTTAAAAAAATGTTTGGTGAGGAATATTCATTCCTTTCTCCCAAATCATCTCTTTTGGATTTTATGAAAAATATATAAAAAAAATATGTTTTTAAGTTGTACATCATGAACGATACTTACCATCATTATGAACACTATTTTATTTGAATATTACTTTATAGTTAATCAAGGTTATTTTAAAATAAAAGCATTTAAAAAATATTTTATATAATTTTTTTTCAAAATGGAAAGGGTATTTTTCTCAAGAAATTTTTTAAGTAAATTTTAAGTATACCTTTATATGATTCCAAAGATGTTTTCCAAGAAAATAATTTTCATAAAATTTTGTGAATTTTTAGTTTTTAAAATGTTATTTTTCAAAATTAAAAAGTTATTTTACTCAAAAATTTAATTAATAATATTTTAATGTTACTTCTATTCATCGATTTCAATAACCCTGGTTGTTGGCTATACTCTAATAGAGATATTTTTGTAATGATATTATCCTTATTATTTATTTATATGGATTAAGATTGTTTCAATGAGATTTAAATAGATCCCATTTCTCTTTCATGAGTTAATCGTGTCTAAAAGAGCTTGTTATGGAACCCATTTCTTTTCCATGGGTAAATCATGTTTCAAAGATATTGTTATGGAACCTATTTATTTTCCACGAGTTAATCATGTTTGAAATAGATTTTTATAAAACCCTTTTCTTTTCCACAGGTTAATAATGTTATGAAATGGATAATGGTTATTTTAGGAGTTTAATTATGATTTATAAGATCTATATACTAAATTTGTGGTTCTTGGACATTATATAATATGTTTTTTCCTATATACCATTGGGTGATCCCATTGTAGATTATATTATGGGTGTACATAGATAGAAATATGTGATCCCACTATATCTTATATGATGGTTTTTCCCAGGTAGTGTTAGGTGATTCAATAATAGCTTATATGATGTGTAAACCTAGATAGCATCAAGTGAGCCCAATATAGCTTATACAATGGGTGCATCCACATAGGGATCCAATGCATTGGGTAATGATTATTTTATTTAGATAATTATATTTTAATCCAACTAAGTGGTTATTCCCTTTAAAATGGGTCTTTATGGGTTATATAAGGATGATGTTCCAAGATACCAACACATGTTTTCTATTTTTTCCATGAGTTTATAATGTTTCCTTTGATGAAGATTAATATCACATGCCTCATGATTATTGATTTTTATGACTCATTCCCTTTTTAATGCCTTATTCCATGTTTCACGATTGATGATTCAAGTATTTGTCTATATTAGTTGTTTTATGATTCACTCATTCACTCGAATTATGTCGTCATACCATTATGATATTCTTATAATAATTGATGATATTCAATTTTAAATGATTATGTTTACCCTTATTGGTCATTTTATATCACCCTTATTGTGTTTAATTTTCTCTAGGTTATCATGAAAGATGTTGAATGATTTATTTCTAGAAGGGTTTCATATGGATTATAAGGAAAACCTAATGCGGAATAAGAAAATCTATGTAAATTGGTATGAATAATTATCCAAATAAGTCAATATTTTTTATGTATTATTTTTTCCCAATTCTCTAAAAATGTAAACCTATAAGTTCATTGATAATTTTAGCGATCCAATCTTTCTTTTTCTTGTTTTAAGTTTTGTATGAGAAAAAAATAATCACCTTTATCAATATCAAAGCTGAAAATGTAAAGTTTTTTATTTCAGCATCAGATCTAAGATTTTAGGCATCTAGGTTTTAATAACTCTATTGTATCATAATATAACTTAGTGGAAATGAATACAAAAAAAAACTCATGTCTCTTCATTGATTTGGGTTATATAGTGAAACCTTGGAATATCACTACTGATTTCCCATACACACCCTTTCATGCTTCGGCCACATCATTTGGGTACCCACAAGGATCCCCTAGGTCACATAATAACACAATCACCCTATAGGGGTCCTTTAATATCAACCCATACCTTTATTCAACACCCTTAAATCAAAGGGAATCACTCCCCTCAACATTTTCACTATATTTTCACTGTCTCACTAGACTCCTAATGTGGGACTCTCTTACACCACTCTTAAGAGATGGAATAAGAGACCTTATCACATTCCTAGGTATTTCTAGTGATTTCATCACACCCAACCTATCATACCACTATATAGGGTCTAAAGATTAAGGTAATATAAAAATAAATGGAGGAATAACACTCACCACACACTTGTCCCAACAAGCATCAAGGCTCTATGGAATCATAGGGATCACTCATGGACTACCCAAGATAATAAATCTCAATACCACACTCTCTTATACTAGAATTTATATCAGGAATCCTTCAATTGGGATAATAAATTATATCCACTTAATTTAATTAACACCCCAAGGGTCTTAGTGTCACATGGAATACATGTACCATCAAGGCCTCATCCCTTGATGGTCAAGGTAATAAATTCAGTCCCCAAGGGTCAATCATAACCCTTTATAAATTATTCAATCATGGAATTTATTTATAATAAAAAAATATTTAACAATGGCCAACTACCCTTGGTGATGACACCACATATCACATGTCATAAAATCAAGCATAACAACATATAGAATTTACTAGGGACGACCAACCAAAATAAGTGTTATTCCCTTCTTACATAACCACCAAGTATCCCTTACCTATTCCCATACAAGTCCAACATCTATTTTATAGTAAATAGAGGACATAAGTCAAGACAATACATATAGTAATTAACTATGAACAATTTATAATTAGTTATCTTGTTAAATTTAATATGAATAATAATTTTACATAATTTATGACAATTTGGAATAATTCCCTAAACTCTCATTGGGAATTTACATAGTATAGAAACCATGGTATTTGGGATGTGGTTCACTACTATGGGGAACTCAAACTTAAACCATGAAAAATCCTTGATTCTTAATCCTATTCCATGTTTAAAATAAATTAAATTAGGTTTAAACCCTTTAGAAACTCAATATAGTGATATAGATCCACTGAAACATTGTGTAATGGTGTGGAGACGTCATACAAGGACTCCCTACATGAATATAGGAAAAAATACTCATCGAACATGGTTGATTCCACTATAATCTGTTGGAATCAATGCCAAACCATAAATCATAATCCCAAAAATTATAGGAAAATTTTGAGGAAGGTAACATCATAAGGGAGGAGGATGTCCTACCAAAAATCATTTCAAAATTGCAACGAATATCCAACAAATTTCCTTAGGGATTTTATAGATAAGATAGGGTGGTCGGTTTCACACTGAGTGTGATTTTGAAGAGGTAAACCAAATACCTTAATAAATAATTGGGTAAAAGAGAGTATTACACTGATAAACATAAAACAAGGAGAAAAAATTATCCTTCACCACACTGTGTCTGCTCCCCTCTCTATGTTTATCCCATGGAACCACCTAGTTAAAATAGCTAGAAAAACACCCTATGTTATTCTGTTACATTATTGAAGCCTCCCTAGGTGCTACACCTAGTAATACATAATTTCCCTTCACCACACCAAATCATGCTCGTCACAATTTTCCACCACCCAACCCAAGGGAACATGAATAGATCTACATATTGGTGCTTACAATGGTCAAACAAAATGGATAGAATAAAGGAAAAAAAATGTATCCCAATATTTGGTGGCCTCTAGGTTCCCAAAATTCCTTATGAGACCCCTAAAAGTTATCCTTAGTAGCTGTCAACACCTGAAACACCATAAATAACATCTGGTCCTTAAGACAATTCCAAAAACATCCCACAAAGGGTTCCAACACTTATAATATCGATTCAAACTCTATTTGTTTTTAAAAAAGTTCCACAATTCTATTAAAAATTCAAATTCATTTGAAATTTCTCAAATCGTATGGATATAATTCATTGTAATAACTTCCCTTTATTGTGTCTAAACACAACTAAATAAAGGACATTAAGTTTTAAAATTAAACTCAAACATAATTCTCTCCTCTAGAAACTGAAGAATTAGTGGACTGATTACCTTCTCCTTCAAATAATCAAATTCAAATTAACAGTATTTAGTGTATAGGATTTCTTGATCATTTTTATTCAATGTTTTCAAAGATGCCACAATCTAATAGATTTCTAAAAAAATCTCTTTTAATATCCTAAAAGACCCTTGAAACTCCAAACATATGTATTATTATGGGTTTATACATAATAAATTACCAATATAATCATAAAAGGTTCTAGAACGACTACAAACTATGAAAACCAATTTCTTGTGAAAATATCCATTTGGTCCCAGAACTAACAATTCAAAATTATCCTAGAAAACTACTTATGAAGAATAACTCCCAAAACTACCAACATATGCACTTTTTTCTCATTCTATAATTAATATTACATAAGGATTTAATTTATAAGAACCACCATGAATCAATTAAAAATTTATAGAACACTGGATTCATTATCCCTGTAAACACGAATAAATAATTTTTCATGTTGAACGACACTACAACAAACTAATAATGACCAAAAGTCCCTTTGAATATAGTATTTAGAATATCCTCACACTTTAGCTTCATCTGATGAAATTTTAACTACAAATAAATATTTTAGAACTAGATGAATCATTTGAAATGGTTGAATAGACCATCAATCTATTAAGGAGAATAGTGTTTCTTAACTTTCATTTCAGTCAAACTATAGTTATCGATACACAAAAATAGACTACCATATTCCTTCTTTACAAACAGAACTGAACATCCCTAATGGAAAATACTATGTCGAATTTATAATATCTACCAAATATCATAAATTGAAATACGTAGCTCTCACAAATATGAATGGTCCATCATATATAGAGACATATATTTATGGGTGATGTCGAGCTATAGATCTATCTCGAACATGATCCCTCATTTAGGGGGTAATGTTTCAACCTCTTCAGAAATAAAATTTATAGCGATACAAAAAAAATATCATAAATAAAACATTAATAACATAATTTAAATAATACAACTCCAAAATAGTCATATAACCCAAATACATAAATGTTTTGTATCTTGGATATTATTTGCGTAAACATATTATTTTATAAAAGTTGCAACATTTTTCCATAATGTTTCTCCTCTAGACCCTATTCTAGATATATGATATTATATAATCATCTTCATAACATGGGTAATGTAAATATAATAAAGGGGTGACATTAGACACTCAGTAAAGGAAAAATATATAATTACATAAAGGATAACATTAGGGAGACATAATTATCACAATAAAATATCAAAAGGCCTTAGATGATAACCATGAAATATATTATAGAAAAAATATAACAAAAATATCATTAAAGAATCATAAAATATATGTCATAGAAACAAACATTTGAATAGTCATAAAAAATAAGATAAAATGGTAAAATTATGGAATATATTAAAATAATGAATGATCACAAAAACATGGAATTCCATTAAAATGAAATTCATCATGAAAAGTTGAAAAAACATGATGGATAACATGAAAATATGGCACATACCTAAACATGGAAAAAAGTGTATAATGCCCATTTTTTCATGATAATGTGAACAAACTCCTAATGTCTATGCCTAAAATGTGAGAAAACCCATCATACCCATGCTTATGTGTAAAAAGTGACTGTATCCAATACTGATAATATCATTATATATAACATTAAATCAATGAATTGGATGGTGATGTAGGACCCCACCCATCATTATCCATATACATGTGTTCCACTTAAGATAATCATAGTCATATCATAATGACACCATGGAAAAAGAATGGGTTTTCACATGACTTGAACTTATGTAATCATTAATATAAATATATAAATTTCTAAAAGTAATAAAAACATCATAAAATATATAGGGTCATAAAAACAAAACTTTAATAGATATAATCCATTAAGGAAAAATTAAAGAAAAAATGTAAAAGTTTTAACAAAACCAATTAAACATTGTTATGAGAGATGACATGTCAATTACATTAAAAAACACATTTTTTAGAAGAGAAAGAGAATAATTTTTCAAAAATATATTATAAATTGTTAAAAATATAATATCCCGGAAAGTGAATAAATTTTATTCAAAAAAATGGTAATTTTATTTTAAAACATTTCATCTTTTGAAATTATGGAAATCTCTTTATCTTTATTAATTTTAAATTCCTTGGTTTGAAAACAAAAATCATTATAAAAAGTGTTAACTTTTCATTTTGAAAAGGGGTAAATATTTTTATGTTAATCACAAAATATAATACATATAATCATTCCTAAAAATAGGGGAGAACTTTTGTTGGATTGAAAAATATAGATATGGAAGAAAAATTCATTAAAATGGGAATTAATCTTAACAAACATGCAATTTCACAAAAAAATAAAATCATAATGGAAAATTAATTTATTCTAAAAAAATATTTCCCCAAAAAATAATATTTAAATAAAATATAACTAAATAATCGGTTAGAATAGATCAATCTTGAAATATAATTTTCAATTAAGAGTGATTACAATGTAATGAAATGATTTGAGTCATGAAAACCACTTAAAAACTTTATAACTTTTGAATCAAAACCCCATGAGTGTTATAAATTTAAATAGAACATTTAAGTTCATGAAATATTATATTATCATGATACAAAATGGAAAATAATTATAATTCACACTATTTAAATTTAAAAATTGTGTATAACGTAAACAAGTGACAAGGGATTCAAATTTGATACAAATGATTACCTTATTTCCCCTCTAAGCTGAATTCACTCTATGATCCTCCATAAAAAACATAAATATATTTATAAATAATTTAAAAACCATATGAATACAAAATAATAATAATTTTATTTTATATTCATTATCTTCATGTATATTATTAAATGTTTTCATATTTTCCCATAATGAGTGTTTATAGTTTTGACCATTTGTAGTACTTTCGTAGGATCTAGGTCAATATTCACCATTCTTTCAAATTTCATGATTAAAAGTTCATATTTATTAATATTATGGAAGAATTATAATTATTTTTTATTTATAAATTTTATTTAATGAATACATTAGTCATTATCCAAGAAGATGAAATTGAAAATGAGCATTTTTCCATCATTTTCAACATACAATAATAGTTTTCTTAATTAATGTGTTAAATATTGATGTATCCTTTCTAGAAAAATGGTATATTTATCATTTAAATATTTATATCATATTTCATAAGTAATTATTTTCTTCACAATAATCTATTATATAATTACATAACAATGTTCAAGTAGGTGGTCAAACTGACCCAATGATTAACATATGATGATTATCGATGATTAGGATGTGGTTTAGTTATAAAATCATTTCCCCAATAGAATAATTATATAATTTAGTGTTTATTTTGGTGAGATATAATAATTAAAAATTATTTATAAGAAGAATTAATTGATATGAAAATATTACTTAATTGGAATTAATGATTTTTTTCATAGTACAGATTTTTTAATCGATTAAATTTAGGATAATCATTTATTGATAATATCAATTATAGGTTCTCTAATATTTGATAACAAAACATTAATGATATCATATAGTTCATTTTTTCTTTTTAAAATAATTCACATGATTGGCCTTGTAAGGGAGTGATGAAATGAAAAACATAAAATTTTCATCCCATGGAGGCGGTAGTCTACACATAAACATGGTTAACAATATCATTTTCCATACAATAGAGAAAAGTAGTAATATTATTTATCATTCCAAAATATAAAATATATACTAAATATCATGATTATATATTAAATTTCCAACTATTATTATCCTTTTATGGAGGTCAAGGGAAATTAAAAAACATTTCATCATGGAGAACATAGTCCGCACAACAAATGATTTGATTTCTTGTTTTTCTTAAAGGAAAATGGGAGGGATTTTATTTATTATAACATTATTATAGTAAAAAAAATATAATAATGACACATATTTAATAATTTTTTATGGTAAAATGAAATTTTTGGAAGAATGAAATCATATAAAAAAATGTAAAATGAAAGAGAGTTTTAGGAACTTATACCTCACTTTTTATTTTATATCCATTACGAAGGGAAATTAACCTTTTCTGGAATGGTCTTCTGAGAAGAAAAGAACCACATTAAGGTAGATACTAGTTTTTAATAGATGTTTGGGTAGTGTTTGGATAGAACAGAATAGTTTTTTGCGAGAGGAAGTAAGGAGAGGAGAGTCGCTATTATAAGTGAAACTTAGTGGTATTTTTGAAAATGCCCAAAACATTTCAATAATTGGAATTAAAACTCAACTGAAGTGGATAAAAAGTGGATAATTAATTTATTGGGTAAGATATAATATTGATACATGCCTATAAAATTAAAATAAATGGATGTTTAAAACATATTTTCACCACTACCTCTAAAGTAAGTCACTTATAAAATTTTATTCTTCACCGCGATAATCAATTTTTACTTAGGTTGGTTATCCATTAATAAAAAATTAAAATTTTCATTTTTATATAATTTTAAACTAATAATAAAAAATTTAAAATCCATTTTTAGTGATTTTTTTAAATATATAAAAAGTAATTTTAAAATACTTCGTATAAAATTTAATGAAAATTTTTTTATTGAAAAATATATATTAATTATATAATGTAAAACATTGGATTAAAAATTAAAACCAATATTTTTTAATCCATTTAGTAACTTATAAAATACATATTTTCCTTGGAAATTGGTTTTCTTAATTTACAATTAATTTTTATGCACAAATAAGTTTATAAATTAATGTTATTTGTAAAAGTTGGAACTTGACACTATTCACCTAAAAATAATCATTTTTAAAGAAAAAAAATAAATTATCTTAATACTAAATTATAATAATTAAAACATAAATGAAATTATTTTTTAATTTAAATTTTTATAATTTTATAATTCAATATTTAAATAAAATCCCATACTATAATGGAAAACTGATCATAATGAAAAATATATTTTAAAATGTTAACAATTCAATATTCTTATTTCCTATCACTCAATAATACATTTATTGAAAATATATTATTCATATTATCTTTATTTATTTATTTAATCAAAATAGACTAATTCCTTATAAAAAAGTTCAATTTTAGATATATACATTTTTAATAATAAAATGATTTTATTTGTTGTTTGAGCTGTACTAATTGAATTTTATTAGTATTATAAGTATCAATTATTTCCATTATACCCATATTTCATAATTTTATTACTCATATTAAAATTTTATAATTCAATGACTATATTTTAATTATTATATTTAATACTTATATTTTTATCTAAATGTATCATGGTTTTTGTGTGAGATCAACATGTCATATAGAGAAATATATAGAATATATTATTTATCTTGAGATCAACATTTTCAGTAGAGAAATATATTGAACATATTATTTGTCTAAGGAACATATATTATGACATTTTAGATCATTATATTCTCCCCTCTTTAAATAAATTGAATCCTCACTAATATAATTAATACTTACTAATAATGTTAAAAAGTTATATATAAGTATGACATAGGTTATAATTTTATATACATATAATTATTACAAACTCAAAAACATAATCATATTCTCAGAATAAGATTAACATGAATATTGAATTTATCTCATAACATTTGATCCAAGAGCATATTATTATTCATTATCACCACCCACTTTATATAAAATTTTTATATTATGTGGTTATTATCATTAATTCATTGATTTAATATCATATATTAGTATGAAATTGTTTTCCTTAATTCAGATAATTTTTCCTCTGGGTGGAAGGAGTTGATCCATCACTAAAATCACGTTAAATTTATCTAGGGGAAGTGTAATAAGAATTCTGCAAGGATCATTCCTATACACTTCATATTTGAATAAAATATTCATACCAATACAATATTTCATTGATAACCAAATTATTGGATTGGTTATTTAATGATCCTAGAAAACATCTTAGATATAATAGAGTTCATAGAATAAAATTCCATCAAAAAATCTACAAATCTAGATTTAATGGTACGTGTACCTTAAATATCACGAACCACATTAGGGGTAGTAATTTCATAGGAATTTTGTTTTCCATTTTTTATTATAGGTTTGGGAAGATAATCTTCTTATTAAGTCCTTATATATGGTAATTGGATTAGATAATGGTCATGTTCCCCACACATAAGATATTTTATTATTAATGGTACCTCAACATGTTCTCTATTTACCTCAATCATGTTAATTGAAATCATCATTTTTTATGAAATTTTGATTCTTGATGACCCCTACTCCACAAGTAGATAAGCTTATATTTCCCTTATGAAAATTATATTTATGATTCTTTTAGTGTCTTTAAAATTTTGTAAATTGATCATTTTTCCATCATCATCTTAGACTCTTGATATTTTATGATACTCCCACCTTATTTTATTTTATGTTCTTGAAAATTTGACTATGTCCAAATTTTTAATAATATTTCATGAAATATAGTTTCACATTCCTTCTTTGATTCTTATGGGTTTCTCATTTAGGTATTCTTCGCGTTGCTATTCACACTCATGATTCCTTATAGTTCCGACCATTACTAAAACCAAAAGGGTTTAAATTAGTGAAAAAAATTAAAAAATAGAGGGAATCATCATAAAAGTAAATAAACATTAAAAGACCTTTTTCTTCTACATGATCAAATTAGAAAATAGTTCCCATAGTTCAACCAATATAATCAATTGTATAACCTAGGTTACTTTATGTTTGGTTATCTTACAATTATAAACATAATCCCAAAAAATAACTAGGAAATCATTCCTTCATAGTGGTTTGTAAAATCATATGACCAGCCAATGCATATACCCTAAGAGAGTCAAACCGGTTTTCTAGTTATGAATTTCTTTCTTGAACTAGTTGGTAATTGATTAAATACACAACACGACCTTTTCCAGATTATTACCCCTAGGTATATAAGTTTAAGAGCCCAAATCCAATTGTAGTATCTACATAGGGATTTATTTTTAGGGAAAACTATCTAATCTTCACTTTACTTATATTTTAGGATATCATCCTATAATTAGACTCACCTCTAGGATTTTCACAAAGGTTATCAAATATAATCCCAAAAATAAATAAATAAAGTCTATAAAAATATATAAATCCTAATATGAAACCAACTATAGTGACCTAGGATAAACATAACATAAAAAATACATTAATCTCATGATTTAAATAATACATTCCATAAATAGTCGCACACACTAAGGCAGAATGGTTTAGTGTCATAGAGATTAGATATATAAATATATTATTTAATAACACTTGCAATAATTTTTCTATAATGGGGATCCTATAGACCCTTTTCAAGATATATCACAAGAAATAATCATCTTCATAACATGGGGAATGAAAACATAGGAAATGGGTGATATTAGATTCTCATAAAGGGAAAAACTTTCATAACCTGAAGGATAACATTTGGGAGACATAAATATCAAATAAAATTTCAAAATACCTTAGATAATATTCATAAAACAAGTTATAGAAACATAATATTACAAAAATGAAGTAAACATTAAATATATGATAAGGATTAAAAAATATCAATAGCCATATAACATGTGATCAATAAATAAATGTGTGAAATACTCTAAAAATAAATTTATAATCATGAAAAAATGTTATTTCATTGAAGTGAAATACATCATGAAAATTTTCCATAACTTTACAAAAAATATTCAAATTTTTCACATCCATAAGAATAGAAAAACCCTATGCGATCAAACCCATGATTCATATTCCCTTGTGAACAAACTCAGAATAGTTACACTTGAAATGTATGAAAACCCATCATACCTACACCTATGTAACAAACACTTTATTTTCACATCTATCTAGATCATGAGATATAATCTTACTCTAATGAATTATATGGTGATATAGGAACCCATAAATCATCATAAATGCATATTTTTTACACTAAAAATAAATCATAAACAAATATTAATAAACCAATGTAAATAGAATGGGGTTTCACATAAAATCAACTTAAGTAATCTTAGATATTAAAATATCAATTTTCAAATGGAATATTAGCTTAATAATGTGTACAATATTTTCAATAGAACACTTAATGAGTGATAAACATTTTAGGAAAAATATTATTGAAAATATAAATTTTTTCACAAAAACCTTTTAAACAATCTCATAAAAACGAACTTTAAATAACTTAAAATAAACATGTTTTTTAGAAGGTAAGTAGAATATTTTTTTAGAATTATATTATAAATAGTTACAAATAAAATTTAATTTAAATAGAATATTTTTTATCCAAAAAATTGGGGAGTGGAAGACAAATAATTTTATTTTTTTCAAGGATGTAAATCCCTTTTTCATTAATATTTTAAAGTTCCATTTTTTGAAAACCCACATCATAAGAAAGAGTATTAAAAATTAATTTTTAATTTTTTTAAATTTATTTATGATAATAATATAAAATATTGAAAATTATCTTTCCAAAAATGGGAGGATAAAATTGGTGGGATGGAAAAACATAAATATAGAAAAATAATCTATTAAAAGAAATAGAATTTTTGTTAACAAAAATAATTTTGAACAAAACACGAGAATAATTATGGAAGAATTATTTGGTGTGAAGAAATATTTCCTTATTAAATAAAGATTAAATATAATATAAATTCATCATATGTCAAAATATATCAATATTTTAGGATAATATTAAAAGAAGAGTGATTACAACCTAAGAAAAATGTTTTAAGTCAGTAAAACCCCATACAAGATTTGTAACTTTTGAATCAAAATTTTATGTGAGATATGACATGAATAAAACATTAAATATTATGAAATATAATAGCATCACAATAAAAAAATATTTTTGGTATTTATTTACACCACTTAAAATGAAACATGTTTTATAACTCAAACATGTCTCAAGGGATTCAAATTTTAGAGAAAGAAACCCTTACATTATTTCCCTAATTAGTAGATTTAAATTTAATATCCCATGTAATAAAACATAAATATAATAATAAATAATTTAATTACCATATTCATAATTTTATTTTTTTTTATAATTTTTATTTATGTTCATTATGCACATTTATGTTAATTAATTTTAATGTATCTTTACACATCGAGTGTTTGAAGGTATAACCGTTTATAGTAGTTTCATAGGAGCGATGTCAGTATTATTTATTCTTAAAAAGTTCATCATTAAATGTTCACAAAAGTTACTGTAATGGATTAATTATATTTATTTATGATTTTTAAATTTCCTTTCATTCATACATTAGACTTTATCATAAAATATGAAATTGACAATGAATATTTCTCGGCAATTTTAAACCTACGAAGCGTGTTTTCTGAATTAATGAGTTAAATATTGATTTATCCATTAAAAAAATTATTTAAATATTTATATCACATTATACAATTATTTAAATTTTCATAATCATCTATTATATAATATCCTAGAATTTTTCAAGTATGTGTTCAAAGCGACTCAATCTAGAACATACCCTGATTATTGATGATTATGAGGTGATTTATTTGTTATATCATTACTCTAATAAAATAATATTAACATTTAGTTTTTATTAGTGTGATATATAAAAATTATAATGTATTTATAATAATAATTAATATATATATAAATATTATATTGTTTTAATTAATCATTCTCCTATTAATACACTTGTGTTGAAAAATAGAATTTGAGATAATCGTTTATTGGTCATATAATTAATAAGTTCTCCTATTTGTGAAAAAAGAATAATTATATCATAAATTTCATATTAATTATTTAAAAAAATTCTTATTTCAAGCTATATAAGGTTGCAATGAAATTAAAATGGAAATAATTTTTCCAATGGTGGTGGTAGTCCACACATATGTATGGTTGACGATTTCATTTTCCATAGAACAGGGAAGATGAATAATATGGTTTATCATTTAAAAATAAAAATTATATAATAATTTTTATAATTATATATTAAATTCAATTTTATTACCTAACTTTTATTTTGGTCAAGTAAAATGAAAAATATATTATTTTGGAGGTGGTAGCCCACACAACACACGATTCACATTAACTTTTCTTAATAGAAAATGGGAGGGTGGATAATTCATGTACCATAATTATAGTAAGATAAAAATATAATAATTATAATTATGTTATTAGTTTTTGATGTTGAAACTAAATTTAGGAAGAATTAAATCATATTATTAAATAGAGAAACATAGTGAGGTTTAGGAACTTATACCTCACTTCTTGGATTTTCTCTATTGCAAAGGTAATTGATCCTTTGAGGGATTATCTTATAAGAATACAAGAACTTCATTTAAATGTATAATAGTATTTATGAGAGGTTATGGAATATTTTATCCAAACATATGTTTTTTTGGTGTTAGGGTAAGTGAGGAGAGGAGTTCCACTTTTATAAGTGAAAAAGAGTGTCTTTTTGTGAATACCCAAAACATTTCAATAATTAGAAGTCACTCTCAAGGAAATTTGCCCAAAAATTTTATAATAATATAGTGTAGAGAATATTATGTCATGAAAAACATCCAACATTAAAATATAAATAAATGTTGAACATGTTATGGTCTTTACATCTAGGGTTTCTCACTTTTACCATTTTTATTTTAACTATGGTAACTAGTTTTTACCATGGTAATTTATCTATTAAGACCAAGAAAAATAGTACTTATTAAATTAATTTTACATAATTATTCCAAATTTTAAATCCATTTTTTTATTCAATTTTTAAATATGATAAAATTTAATTTAAAAAAACTGAATATAAAATGTAATAAAAGAATATATTCAAAAAATATAACTTAAATTATAAAATGTCATATGTGGGTTTATATTTTTTTTTTCAATTATGAATTCTCTTATGAAATTAAAATTTGGTTTTATAAAAAGTTTTCATAAATTTACAATTAATTATTATATACTAATAATGTCATGAAGTCATGTTATTTGTAAAAAAATGATATTTTCACTATTTACATAAAAATCATTATTTTTTAAACAATCTAAAGAATTCATCTTATGATTGGATTATTATTCTATGTAAAAATTGATTCTATTTTTTTCAAATAAAATTTATAAAATTTAATAATTCAATATTTAAATGAAATCCCACAATATAGAGTAAAAATGATCATATTTTTAAAATGTTATCAATTAATTATTCTCATTTACTATATATTACTAATTATGTTATTGGTAATATATTATTACAATTATAAATATATTATATTATTATTTTATCATATTATTCTCAGTTTCTTGACCTAAAAACATCAATTTTTGAAAAATATATTTGTAAACAAAAAAAATTTCTTAGTTATTTCAGCTATACTAATTGAATTTCCTTAGCATAAAATTTTAATTTATTTTCATTATACCCTATTAGGTAATGTTTTTACATCTATTTATACCTAATAATTCAAATTATAAGTTTTTATGTTTATATTTAATGTTTAAATTTTCTTTTAAATGTATCGTGCTTTTCATTTAAGTTTATCATTTCTTATGTAGCATGTTTTCAAAAATTTTATTTATTTAGAGAAAATATATAGTGAAATATTAGGTCATTACATTCTCCCCTCCTTAAATAAATTTTACACTAATTTTTTTTATTATTACTTTCTATCAACATTAGCTAAGGGTGTCTATAAGTATGAATTATGGTATAATTTCTAAAAATATATCAACCTTAAAAACTCAAAAACAACTCTTTCTTATCAGAATAGGATTAACCATATTATTGAAATTTTCACCAACCATTAGATCCAAGAGTCTATCATCATTTGGTTTCCTGAATCACGTTATGTAATATTTTTCTAGGGGGAGGTTACTATCAAACTTTCCTTGACAGTATATAGTAGTTCAAAATGAAATGTGTTTACCCTACTCTAGATAATTTTTCCTCTTAGTGGATGGAGTCAATCCATCCCTATAATTGTGTAAAATTTATCTAATTCAAGTATAATAGGATTATTATAAGTAAAAATCCTATAAACATCAACTTGTAATATAATAATAATAAAAATAAGATATTTCATCGATAATTAAATCTTTTTGGTGGGAATTTAATTATCTTAGAAAACTTTATAGATATAATAGAGTTCAAATATTTAAATTCTAACAAGACATGTATATATCCATATTAGAGGTACCATGTTCCATAAATATCTGGATCCTATTTAGGGGTATTTATTTCATATGAATTCCATTATCCTCTTTTTATTGGTGATCAGTGATGCTAATATTAAGAGTAAGTCCTGGGATTAGGGAGTTGGATTGGATAATGCCCATGTTACTAACACATAAACTCTATTTATTTAAATATATTAAACAAACTCTTTTTTTCTAATGATTATTTGATGATCAATTTCCCCTATTCCATAACTAGGTCATTCCAATTCCCTCGAGATAATTTCCTTTATTCTTATTTTTTTACTTCTTTGATATATAGAAAATTGAACATGTTTTCTTTTTTCATATTAATCATGTGATCTTTTATGAAACTAAATCCTTCGTTTATTTTGTTATTTGGTACATTTAATTTTTCATATTGTTAATCATATTTCATGATAACTAGTTTGAAATATTCATAAGGTTTATCATTCCACCTCTAGTTCTGATGGGTTGTTCATTTAAGTAATATTCTCAATTTCCATCACAATTATGGTTCCTTCTAGTTTCATCCATTAATAACACTAAAAGGGTTCACTTGAATGAAAAAACATTAATAGTATAATTAAATTACCATAAAAGTAACTCAAATTTAAAATTAATTGTTAATTTTCATTATCATGTGGTTCTATAGTTCAATTAGTTCAACATATGTGAATCTTAGTTTTACATAGGTTAATTTAGATTGGGTTCTATTAATATTCCCCAAAAAATCCCACAATGTAACTAGGAAATAAATCCTTCATAGCTTTTCATAATGTGAATATGTTCAATGAAATAATATCCCCTAATAGTTGCAAACTAAGTCTACAGTTAGACCTTTTTTCAAGAACCAGGTGATGATTGAGTTAATACAAAACAAGATATTTTATTGTTATTACCCCTAGGTATATCTGTGCTAGAACTTTAATACACCTATATTATCTATATAGGAATATATTGTCTAGTTAAACCATATACTCAACACTTTAATAATATTTTTAGATATTACACTATATTAAGATTCATTAATAGGTTTTTCATAAATGTTCTCTAAATAAATCCCCAAAAAATCTAAAATTATCTCCAAAAACCTTGTTCTGATACAAACTATATAAACCCAAGGAAAACATAACCTAAATAATAAATTAATATCATGATTTAATTAATGAATCTAACAAAAATTCACACAAAGAAAACAAAAAAAGCATTAGTTTCCTGATATTAGCAACATAAACATTTTTTTTATAACTCATGAAAAAAAATTCGAATAATTGTGCTCTTCTTGACCCTTTTCTAGAAATCTCACCTGATAATATTATTTTCATAACCTATGGTATGAAAATATAATAAAGGGTTGATCATAGATACTTAGTAACGGAAAAATAATAACATAGAGGAGAATATGGGTGAAATATAAATATCATAATAATAGATCAATATACCATAGTTGATAATAATAAAACATTTTAGTGAAACATAATATCATAAAAATATCATTAAGAAAGTATAAATTATATTTCATGGATCAAAACAAATCTCAATAGTCATATAACATGTGAGACTGACATTAAATAGTATAATATTTTAAAAATAATCCATAACATCCAAACTTGTAATTACATGGAAATTAAATGCATCCTAAAAAATTAGCATAACTTGATTAAAAACATAAAAAATGTGTCACATCCATAAGAATAAAAACCCTAATTGAGAAATACCATTATACCCATACCTATGTGAACAAAATCATAATGTATATGCTTTAAAAATTAAAAAAAACATCATACCCACGTCTATGTGAAAACAATTATTGTTTCAAAGCCTGACTAACTCATGTAATATAAGCTTAAACTAAGGAATATGTGTATCACTTAAAATAAATCATAATAATATCTTAATGAAACCATGGAAAAACAATGTTTTTTCACAATACATGAACATAAGTAAACATAAAAGTAAAAATATCATTTTTAAAAAATGAATCATAACATAATAATATATAAATGATGATTAAAAAATCAACTCATGAGAGATAAACCTTTGTGAAAATATTTAAATATAAATATAAATGTTTTCACAAAACCATTTAATCATTTTTATAAAAGATTAAGTGTAAATTATTTTCAATAAAAATTAATTTGAGAAGGGAAAGAGAATAATTTTTTGAAAACATTATTATAGATTGTTGAAAATAAAATATCTCGGAATGAGGAATAATTTTTATCTAATAAATTTATAGTAGAAGTTATAATAATTAATTTTTTAAAGGATAGAAATCCATTATTCAGAAATATTATAAAATACATTTCTTTGAAAACCCACATAGTTAAAAGAGTTTTAAATTATCATTTTGAAAAGGGTTAATGACAATTATTAGAATCATATAAAACAATCCATATTTTATTTCCCAAAAATATAGGAGAAAGTTGACAACATGGAAAATATGGATATAAAAGAAAATGTAATAAAAGAACTCAGAATTATTCTTATCAAACATGAATTTCAAGGAAATAATAGAACAATGATGATAGAATAATTTAGAGTGAAAATTTATTTCCCTATAAAGTATGATTGAAATAAAATAAAAAGCAATCATCAATTATAATATATCAATCTTGAAATATAATTTTCAAATAAGATTGATTATGAATATAAGAAAATATTTGAGACATGAAAACTATTTACCCCCTTTATAAATTTTGAATCAATAAAATATAAGATATATAAATTTAAATATAAAATAAATTTTCTTAAAATATAATAAGACCATGAAAAAAATTAAATTGGGGTATTATTTTCAGCATTGAATAAGAAACATGGTGTATACCTTAAACATGTCTCAAGGGATTTAAATTAAAAATAAAGAAACCTTTACAGTGTTTCCATACTTAGTCAAATGCACTCATATATCATGTAATAAAACATAAATATCGTAATAACATTTTTCATAACCATATTAATAAAATTAATTATTTATAATTTATATTTATGTTCATTATCTATAGGTATATTAGTTAATTATTTCTTATTTTTCACAATAGGTGTTTATAGTTTTGACTATTTATAGTGGTTTCATTGGTGTAGTGTAATTATTTATTCTTCTTAAAAATATAATCATTACAAGTTATTAAATTTTAATATAATTGATTAATTTAAATGATGTATTACTTTTAAATTTCTTTCCATTAGTAATTTAGTCTTTATCCTAAAAGACGAAATTGACAATGAACATTTTTTAGTGATTTTTAACCTATAAAGGGTGTTTTCATAATTAATGAGTTGGTAGTTTATGTATCCTTTAAAAAATAAAAGCTAATAAGTATGAAAAAAATTATATCTTATTATATTAGTGATTTAGTTTTAAAAATTATCCACAATATAATTTCAAATCATTATTCAATTAGGATTTCAAACTGACATAATCCTGAGCATACCATCATTATTGTTAATTATGTGGTGATTTAATTATAATTTCATTATACCATTATAATAATTATATAATTTTTCGTTTATTAGGTTGATTTATCACCATTTTAATATATTTTTAATAAGATTAATTTATATAAAAACATTTCATAATTTGAATTAATGATTTTCCTCTTAGTACGCGTGCTTTAAATGGATGAATTTTGGATAATAATTTGTTGATTAAATCATTAATAGTTTATTCAATTTTAAATAAAAAACATATAGATATTATATACATAAAATTTATTCATTAAAATGATTATCATTTCTATCCATGTATAGGGGAGATGAAATGAAAAATTGAAACCAATCATCCCAGGGAGGCGGTAGTTCACACATATGCATGGTTGACTATTTCATTTTCCATAGAATAGGGAAGAGGAGTAATATGATTTATAATTTTATAATATAAAACATATCATAAATATAATAATTATATATTAAATTCCATACTATGGCTATCCTTTTATAGTGGTCACGGAAAAAGAAAAATGTTGTGTTGTGGAATCGGTTGTCCATACAACACATGATTCACATTTTCATTTTTCTTATTATAAAAAATGAGTGTGGTTAATTATTTTATCATTATTATAGTAACATAAAATATATAATAATTATACTAAAATTATAATTTTATGTTGGTGTAATAAAATTATATGAACAATAAAAGAGTATAAATTAATAGAAAAAGAAAGAGGGGTTGAGGAACATATACCTCACTTCTTGGAATATCACCTTTGATAGGGGATTAAATATTTTAAGGATGGTATTTTAACAATACCATAACATTAATAAGATGTGTAAGAGTTTATAAGAGTGGTTTGGGTCGATATTTTTATGAACATAATAGGGTTTTTAGGGAATGTGAGGAGAGGATTTCCCCTCTTATAAGTAAAAAAGAATTCCATTTTTGTAAATACCCAAAAAATTTCAATAAATGGACTTCACTCTCAAGGAAAGTGGATAAAATACTAATAAATAATAGATTTTATAGGATATAAATTCAATAAAAATATTTTCCATTCAAATATAAACATGTTTTAAACATGTTAGGCCCTTTACCTCTATGGTAACTTACGTTTTCTGTTTTAGTTTTCACCATGGTGACTTGTTTTCACCTAGGTAAATTTTCCTTAAATCAAAAAAAAAATTACATACTATATAATTTGGACCTAATAATTCATAATTTTAAATCCATTGTTTTTTATTCAATTTTTAAAATTTACAAAAAATATATTTAAATAACTAAATGAATAAGGTGTTAAAAAAATCCAAAAAAAAAATAACTTCAATTATAAATTGTAAAATATGATTTTATATTTAGAAAAACATTCAAAAAATTAAAAATTTACTTATAAAATATATATTTTTTATTATAAAAATGTTTTATAAATTTTCAAATCAAACTAAAAAATAATAATGTCATAAAGCCATGTTATTTTTAAAAAACTGTATTTCTCACTAGTCACCCAAAAATCAGTCTTTCAAGAAAAATATAAAAAAACAAACTTAAGAACATGTTATTATTCTTAATCCAAAAATTCTGTTAATTTTATCACATTAAATTTATAAAATTTGAGAATTTAATATTTTAAAAATTACAAAAATATAGAAGAAAACCCATCATACAGAAAAATAGATTTTAAAAATGTTAACTATTCATTAGTCTAATTCCCTATCATTTAATAATTAATTTATTTTTACATCATTATTCATACTTTAAATATATTTTAGTATTATTAAATTATATTATAAATTATTTCATGAAATAAAACACCAATTTTATAAATCTATATTTTTAATTAAACAATTCCTTTAATAGATGTTTTAGTTATACTAACTAAATTTTATTAGTATTAAAAGTAGATATTATATCCATTATAACGATATTTAATTATTTCATTCATACAATACTAAACTCCTAACTCAATGAATATTTTTATGGTAGTACTTACTTCTTATATTTTTAACTAAATTTAAAGTGGTTTTCATTTTCATTCAACATTTCTTGTGAAGAAATCCGTCAAATATATTATTTATTTTAGGAAAATATATAGTGAAGTATCAGGTCATTAAATTCTCCCCTACTTAATTAAATTGTTTCCTCATGATTTTAATTATTGTATACTAACAAAATTAGCTAATGGTATAAACAATTGTGAATTTGGGTATAATTTATAAAGATATATCAACCATACTAATAGGAAAACATCTCAGCCTTCTCTTAATAGGATTAACTGAAATAGTTAATTGTTATCTAACCATTTGATTGAGGATACTATCATAATTCATTATCTTTCACCAGATTATATAAATATTTTCTAAATTGAGGTTATTATAATAATGTCATTGATATAATATCATGAGTTAATATGATTTTTTTCCTATCTAGATAATTATTTCTCTAATTGGAGGGAACTAATACATCACTAAAATCATGTTTGATTTATCTAAAGTAAGGACAATAATATTTACACAAGGCACATTCCTATAAACCTCAACATGGGAGACAACAATCACACCAATATATAATTAATTTTATAATCAAATAATTAGTGTAGTGATTCAATGATCATAGAAAACATCTTAGATATACTAGAGCACATATAATCAAATTATGAAAAGATATCTATAACTCAGGATTGGAGGGTATGTGTACCTTAAATATAATTGTCCACTTTAGGAGTATTTTGTGTATAGGAATTCCATTTTCCACTTGTTCATGAAGGTTATTGATGCTCGTATTCTGAGTGAGTCCTTAGATCAGGGAAATATCCATGATATTTCCCATATTCCCCTCACATAAGAAATTGAATAATTAATGGTACTAATGTAGGAACTCTAATTTATTAAATATTATTAAAAAACACTTTATTTATCTATGATATTTTTATTCTTGATGGCCACCTCTTCCATAAGTAAATAAGCTTCCAGTGCCTTTGAGGGAATTCATTTGATATTTCATTCCACATGATTGACATATAATAAATTAAACAATTTTTCTTCATCATATTTATCAGTTGATCTTTTATGAATCTCCCTCCTTTGTTTCTTTGGGATGTTTGGAACTTCAAATATATTCACATTTTTAATAATATTTCATGATATATGGTTTGGTATAATCATAAGGATTGTCATTCTAGATCCCTTTAAAATGTGGTTTTCATTAATGTAATATTTATATTGTCTTTCACACCCATTATTCATTTTAGTTCAATTCATTACTAAAAGAAAAAGTTCTAACATGAGTGGAAAAAGATTAAAAAAACAAGATAATTAAGAATAAAATAAATTTAACCTAAAATAATATTTTCATTTTACATTATCATGTTGGTATGTAGTTCTGTTAGTTAAACCAATAAAAACATAGTCTAACCTAGGTTACTTAATGTTTAGTTATCTTACACTTCTAAACCTAATAACTCAAATTAATTAAGAAATAAATCCTTATTGGTGGATCATAAAGATTATATGATTAAACAAATAATATCCCCCATGAGTATCAAACTAGGTTTGCTTTTTGTCATTTTTGGTGCAGTGGGTGATGATTGAGCTGCTATAAAAGATGCATTTTTTGGTTTATAACCCATAGGTTCATATGTGCTAGAGAGTTCATGCAGTTTTAGTATCCAAATTAGGATTTATTTCTATCTAAAATCATCTACTCTATAAATTAAAAATATTTTATGATAAGATCATATACATAGACTCATACTTATGGTTTGCACTATATTTCTCTTAAATAATCCCCAAAATAACTAAACAAAAATCCAAATACAACTAAAACCTCCTATGATACTCACTATAGAAAACTATTATAAATATAACTTAAATAATAAATTAATATTATGATTTAAATAATATAACTCATAAAGAGTCACCTAACCCCAAGATTGAAAGGTTTATTGTTTGGGATACTAGCTCTATAACGATCTTATTATTTAACTGTTGAATACATGTATCCGTGATTTATCTTCTATATATCATTTTCTATTTATCTCAAAATATATAATTATCTTCATAACCTGGGGAATCAAAATAAAATAAATGGTTGAGATCAAATTCTCATTAAGGGGAAAATATCATAATATAAATGAGAACATGGGGGATATATAAATACCCAAATGAAATATAAAAAAATTATATTATAATCATAATACATTTTTGGGGAACATAATATCAAAAAAATATCATTAATTAATAATAAAGTTTATTACATGGATAAAAAAACTCAATAGACATATAGAATTTGAGCTTGATATAACATTGTAGAATACTTTAAAAATAATGCATAATAATGAAAACATGGAATATTATTGAAATATAATTTATATTGAATATTTTTAATAAATTAATTAACAATATAAAAATATGTAAAATTGATATGGATATGAAAAAATGTGTGGTAAAACCCAATATTCCCACGCCAATGTGATGAAACTCATAATGTTCATGCATAAAATGTGATCAAACACATCATGTCTAAACCTATGTGACCAAACTCATTATGTCCATGCCTAACTATCTCATGAAGTAATTGGTTAAACCCATTAATTAGAGGGTGATATTGGTCCCCATCCATCATCATCTTACATATGTTTTCCAATTAAAATAAATCCTAATCATGTCTTAAAGAACCTAGGTAAAAATAATGGGCTTCAAAAGACACGAAATTACGTAAAAATGGATATCAAAATCCTTTTTTCACAAAGGATCCATAACATAATAAAATATAGAAGATGATCAAAACATTAATTTTTGAGAGATAAACCTTTGGTGAAATATTTAACTAAAAATATAAAATTTCTTATGAATCCTTTTAAACATTTTTATAAAAGATGAAGTATAAATTACTATTAATAAACACATTCTTTGGAAGGTAAAAAGAATGATTTTTTAAAAAAATATTTAAATTATTTATAAATAAAATATTAATTAAAATAAATATATTTTATAAAAAAAATAGGTGTTTATAAGATAAAAAATTTAATAATAAAAATCCTTGTTTCTTTAATATTTAAAAATCCATTATTTAAAAACCCAGATCATTAAAAAATTTATTTAATTTTCATTTAGAATATAGGTAAAGGAAATTATGATAATCATAGAAAATAATACAAATTATTTTTTCCAAAATTATATGATAATTTTTTATGGAAGGAAAAAACATGGATATGGAAGAAAAATACATTAAAATAATCATGAATTATTATTAATAGAAATGGTTTTCAACAAAATGATAAGATTATCATGGAAAAATAATTTTTTAATAAACTATATTTCCCCATAAATTTATAGAAATTAAATATAACTTCATCATATGTTAAAATATACCAATATTAAATGATAATAGTTAATGAAGAGTGCTTATAACCCAAGGAAAATATTTGAGTCATGAAAACCCCTTACAACCTCTGTAACTTCTAAATCAAAACATTGTGAGATATATATATTGAAATAGAACATTGAATATCATGAAATATAAATAAATTAATAGAAAAAAAATTCATTGGGTGAGTATTTAACCATTGAAAAGGAAACATGTTAGATAGATTAAACATGCCTGAAGGGATTAAAAATTTTAGACAAAGAAACCCTTACCAAGTTTCCCCTCTTAATTGAATACACTACTATAAGATCCTTTATAAAAACATAAATATATTAATAAATCTTTTTATAATTATATTAATGTCAATAATTATTTATAATTTCAATTTATATTCATTATTTACATGTATATTAGTGAGTACTCTCCTATTTTTTCACGTCATATGTTTATAGTTTTGACAGTTTATTGTAGTTTCTTATGAGTGATGTCGATATTCGTTATTATTACCAATTTTATCATTAAAATTTTAGAATTTTTACTATAACAGATTACTTATAATTATTTATTAAGATTAAATTTAATTTTATGAGTACTCTAGTATTTATCCTATAATAATAAATCGATAATGAACATTTTCTAGTAATTTTCATCCTATGAAAGGATTTTAAAAATTAATGAGTAACATGTTAATGTATCCATTAAAATGAAAAAAATAATAATTATTTAAATATTTATATCATATTATACTAATAGTTAATATTTCATAATCATTCATGATATAATTTCATATTATTGTTCAACTAGGTGTTCAAACTGACCCAATCATGAATATACCATGATTATTGATGATTATGAGGTGGGGGATAGCTCCTTTCTCTCTCTGGGTGTGATATCTCAATAATTATGGTTTCTATTCTTCCCATTTCCTTCCTCTATATGGAGATGATCATATTTTACCTTGCCTATATCCCGATTCAACTATATCTACCTTCACTTATCATGTCATCCAGGCTCACTTGTTCTTCATTCCCCCTTTTTTATTGCTTCTTTCAGTATTGGTCTTATTTAATTTTCACTGAGTGGTTTTCTACTATTGAGGCCTATTATCCCTCCTCCACCGCTCTTTTTTATCATCCACGTAATTAAATACCCCAACATGAATTAACTCTTATGGTCTTTGGCATCTTGGATCTATGATGGAGAAGGTTTTCTCCAGTGATTTTGCCTACTCATATTTCAAGGGTCTGAGTGTGGTGGGTTTTTTTGTGGTTGTCGCTCATAGGAAAAAATTATTTCATTTAATTATACTCTTGTTTCCGGATCCATAAAGGTTGAAACCAATTTTGTATACCATGAAGGCTCTCATGGGGTATTTGGATTGTGATGGTGGAACGCATGATGAGATCTATGATTGTGAGTAAGGCTTGGTATCTTGTTTTTTGATTATACGGTATATGCATTAGGTTTTAGGGTTCATCTAATTTTCTCATATTTTTCTTTTGATATAGTGTTATTCCATCCAATTTTGTCTTATATGGTGGAGGATGTGTTTGGTTGGTGATTTTTTTTGTCTTTGTTGGTTCTTTTTGTTCGATGATGGAATCTTTTAGTGGTAGAAGTCTATTTTTTTATTCTGTGAAGTTTCTATTTGGAGATATTGGATCTGATATTATAGTCGATGGATACTAATTGATGGTTAATGGTAAAATTTCAGTGACATGATCAGTTTTTGGTTCCATCGTGGGTGATATAAATCAATTTTTCATTGATGCATCCTCTAAAAAGTAATATTTCACATCTGGTTTCACGTCTTTGGGTTGTTAGTAGCCCAGGGCAATAGAATTTGTTGTCTTACTTACATGAATTTTGAAATCTTAGACACTTTTTTAGAAATTTTAATTTTGGGTTTGAACCATTTTAAAGGTGTTGTCAGGTGTTTTTATTTGAATTGTTAATTGGATGTTTTGGTATTTTTGAGGTTTCCACTCAACCATAAAAGTGGGTATTTCAAAATAAAAAAAATATATATTTGGATGATTATATAGTGATTTAGTTGTAATATCATTACACATGTGGAATAATTATTTCAATTAGTGTTTATTAGTTTTATATATTTGTATACAATATTATTTATAAGAATAAGTTATTTATTTTAAAATGTTACATAATTTGGATTAATGATTTTCCTCTTATTATGTTAGTTTTAAACAATTGAATTTATGATAATCATTTGTTGGTCATATCATTAAAAGGTTATCTTATTTGTCCTAATATAACCTAAATGATTTAATAATAATAAAATTTATCAATTAAAACCATCATTAGTACCATCTATTCAAGGTGGGGATGAAATGAAAAACTAAAATCAATTGTCACATAGAGGTTGTAGTCCACATGTACACATTGTTAACAATTTATCTTTCCATAGAATAGGTAAAATAATTAATATGGTTCATCATTTCAAAATATAAAATATTTCATAAATATAAGAATTATATATTAAATTATTTATTATAAACATTCTTTTAAGGTGTTCAATGATAATGAAAAATGTTGCATCTTGGATGTGGTAGTCCACAAAACACAAGATTCGCATTTTCGTTTTTCTAAATGGAAAAGGGGAGGGTGGTCAAATATTTTACAATAATTATTGCAACATAAAATCATAATATTTATATTAATGTTATCTTTTTATGATTGTGATATAAAATTTTAGTAATAATAAATGTGTATAAATAAATTAAAAGGGAGAGAGAGGTTTAGGAACTTATAACTCACTTCATGGATAATCTTCTTCTCGAAGGGGATTAAACTATTGTGGGTTAGAATATACAATGAAAAAAAGAACTTATTTAAATTTTATAACAATTTTTGGGAGATTATTGGTTGGATTTGGGGCCAAAAAATAAAATTTTTTGTCAGGGGAAGCGTGGAATGGAGTGCCCCTTTTATAAGTGAAAACGAGTGACATTTAGGTAAATACCCAAAACCATGAAATAATGAGAGGTCACTCTCAAGGAAAGTGCCTCAAAATACTAAAAATATTGGTTTGAATAGAATATAAATTTGATTCAATCCACCCCAATTTAAATAGAATCATGTTTTAAACAATTTGGTCCCTCTAGTCTAACATTTCTCACTTTTACTTGTTTTTATTTTCACCACTGTAACTTTTTTACCAAGGTAATTTATCATTTAAGCACAAAAATAAAATTTTCCTTATTATATAATTTATACTTAATTATACTAGAATTTAAAACCATTTTGATTCATGGATCTTTTAACTTTGATAAAAATTAATTTTTAAAAACTAATTGTATAGTGCATTAAAAATTGAAAAATAAATATTAAGTTATAAAATATCAAATATGGGTTTATAATATAAAAACCCAATTTTTTAAATTATAAATTAACTTATGAAATACATATTTGGTCTTATAAAAGGTATCATAAAATTTCCATTCAAACTTATTCACTAATAATGTCATAAATACATGTTATTTGTAAAAAAAATATTTTCCACTATTCAACTAAAATCCATTCTTTTAAAAAAATTATAAAAAATTCATATTATTGTTGTATTATTTTTTTAATACAAAAAATATATTAATTTTTTCAACATAAATTTATAACATTTTATAATTTAATATTTAATTAAAATACAAAAATATAGAGTAATATTAATCATATTGGAAGATAGCTATTCAGAATTTGAACTATTATTTATTTATATGTCTTATCTATTAATAATTAACTTATTATTAATCTGTTATTCATATTATCAATATATTTTATTTTTATTTAATCACAATATAATATGTTTCTTGAAATAAAATGCTAATTTTAGAAAAATATATATTTTTAATAATAATATAATTTTTATTATTGTTTTTTCAATACTAATTGAAGTTAATTTTTATTACAACTATAATTTATTTTTATTATACACATATTTTATAATTTTTTTACTCATATTCATACCATATAATTCAATATCCATGTTGTTATGGATATATTAAACATTGATATTTTTATCCAAGTTTATTATGGTTTTCATTTAAGTCTATCATTGCTTGTGGGGAAAAGCTATCGATCATAATTTTAATTTAAATAACATATATAGTGAAATAACAGGTCATTACACTCTCCACTCATTAAATAAATTGTGTTCTCATAATGATAATTATTAATTACTAATAAAATTAGCTAATGGTAAATATAATTATGACATAACGTATAATTTATAGAGATATATCAACCTTACAAAAACTGAAGAAAAAACTATTTATTCTCGAAATAGGATTAACACAAATATTGAATTATCAAACCATTTGAGAAATGAGTATATCATCATTCGAATGCATGACCCAATTTTTATAGTTTATTTCTAGAGGGTGCGTATTATTATCCTTTGATTGGAAAAAAAACGAAAAGTAAATTTGAAATGTCTTTTCCTTACTTCATATGGTTTTCCCACTAAGTGGAAGGAAATAATCCATCACTAAAATTTCATTGAATTTATCTAAAGAATAATAATATTTCCATAACGATCATTCACATTAACATATACTTAGAATAAAATAATTATTACAATAGATTATTTTAGTGACAAAAAATCATCACAGTGGTGATTTAATGATCTTAAAAATATCTTAGATATATGAGTGTTCCTATAATAAAATTACAACACTATATATACAGCACCATATTGGGGGGTACAGGTGATTTAAATAACCGAATCTAATTAGGGATATTTTATTACCTCAATATTTTTTTCCTATTATTCTCATAGTATAGTGATTATTATCTTTTTTTTAATTCATTGGACTAGGGTATTGGCTTGAATAATGTTTATATTACCACCAATTAAGATATTGATTTATTAATGGTACCTTATGATGAACTCAATTTCATTCTATCTTATTAATAAAACTCATCATTTTCCAATTATAGTTTGATTCATGATGTTCCCCTCTTAAAAATTAGAATGTCTTCTAATTCCCTTGAGTTAATTACCATGATTCTTCTTTCCACATATTTTAAAAATAATAAATTGAACATTTTTTTCTTAATCATATTTATCACAAGATATTTTTTGAAACACCATCCTTTTATTTGGGGTGTTTTAGAATTAAACGTTGTTCACATTGTTAATCATATTTTTTGATAGCTAGTTTTCCATAATCATAAGGATTCTCATTCAATCATCCATTTAGATGGGTTTTTCATTGATTTAATATTAATGTTGTCCTTCTCACCCATGGATCCTTATAATTCCAACTATTACTAAAACTAATGGGGTTGAATTGAGTGATAAAAAATTAACAATATGTAGAAATTGTCATAAAAGGAATTTGTCTTTGAAACATATTGTTTAATTATATTATTATGTCGTCCTATAGTTACTTTAGTTATACGTATATAAATCATAGTTTGATTTTAGTTACATTAAGATGGGTTATCTTAAACTTCTCAACCTAATACCTCAATGTATATGTAACAATAATTTTTTATAATTCTTCATAAAGAGCATATAATCAACCAATTTATATCCCTCAAGATTTTAAAATCAACTGTGCAATTAGACTTTATTTTCTTACACCATGCGATTTTTGAGTTATTACACAACATGCCCTTTTCAGGGTTATTACCCCTAGTTAAACCTATTATAGATAATTCATCCACCTATAGTATTAAAATAGGTTGGACTGGATATATAAAACCATAAATTCTGCACTTTACCAATATTTAAGGATAGAATCCTATACATGAACTCTTCTTAATATTTTTCAAAAAGGCTCTTTAATCTAATCCCAAAAATAAGTAAACTAATCTAAAAAACAAAGAATCCCATCTATGATAAAAACTATATCAACCCAAGATAAATATTACTTCAATAAATCATTAATTTTATTATTTGAATAATACATCTCATATAGATCCTCATGACCCAAAAACCGAAAGGATTTGGGTCTTTGAGAATAGAAACATAGTCAACTTATTTTGAAACACTGGAAACCATTTTTCCATAATTGTTTTTCTTGGGAAAATTTTCTAGAAATATCACATAATATAATCATCTTTATAACCTAGGGGATGGGAATATCATTAAGGTGTGAGCTATGATGCTCAGTAGGGGAAAACTATTATAACATGAAGGGGCCTAAGGGGGACAAAAATATCAGAATAAAATATTAAAATACCTTAAATGATAATCATGAAACATGTTAGAGTAATAAAAAATCATAAAAAAATCATTAAGGAAGAATAAAATATATATCATATATAAAAAACCCAATAGTCATATAACATGTGAGCATGACATAAAAGTGTAAAATACATTAAAAATAAAGAATCATTATGAAATAATGTCATTTTATAAAAATGAGATGAATCCTAAATTTTTTTAATAACTTGATGAATAACATGAAAATGTGTAACATTTATAACCATAAGAAAACTGGGTTGATAGAACCCATTATCCTCACAACTATTTGAACAAACTCAAAATTTATAGGCCTGAAATTTGAGAAAACACTTCATGCTCATGCCTTTCTAAAAAAATTATTATTTCCGTGCCTAAATATATCATGGGATATAATATTAAACCCAATTAATTATAGGTAAATATAGTACCCCACATATCATTATCCATACATATGTGTGCCACTTAAAATAATTTTAAAACATATCATAACGAACCTGTGGAAAAAGATTCTGTTTTCAATGACATGAACATATGTAATTGTGGATATAAAAATCTATTTTTTTCCAATAGTAATCATAATATAAAAAAATATTAAGGTGAAAAAACATCACCTCCTGATATATAAACCTTTTAAAACAATATAAGAGAAAATATAAAAGTTTTTCACAAAACCGTTTAATCATTTTTTTGAAGATGATGGTAAATTATTTCAAATAAATACATTCTTTAGAAGGGAAATAGAATAATTTTTGGAGACCTTATTAATAATATTTAAAAATAAAATATAAATTAAAATACATAATGTTTATCCAAAAAATGGGGAGTGTAAGATAAAATATTTTATTTTCTGAAATGGTGGAAATCCATTTTTCTTTAATATTTTTGAAATGCCTTTGTATGAAAGACCACATCATTAAAAATAGTATTCGATTTTACATTGTAAAATGGGTAAATAAAATTATGATAATACTATAAAATAATACATATTATATTTCTAAAAAATATAGGAGAACATTTTTGGAAAATAAAATCATGGATATTAGTTAAAAATCCTTTAAAATAAACACGAATTATTCTTAATAAAAAATAATTTTAACAAAATAATCCAATCATTGTAGAAGAAGATTTTTTTTGAATCATTATTTCTTAAAAAAATAAGGTTTAAATACAAAATAACATCATTATATGATTTAATAGATCAATATATGAATATAAAAGTAAAATAATAGGCATTATAGCCCAAGAAAAAGATTTGAGTCATGAAAACTATTACAACCATTTTAACTTTTCAATCAAAACTCATTAATAGATATAAATTTAAATAAAACATTTAATTTATCTAATAATCACAATATCATGATTTAATCTAAAAAATATGTAGCATTTACACAATTGAAAATTAAAAATGTTCTGTAGATTAAACATGTGTTAAGGGATTCAGATTTTCGGTAAGGAAACCCTTACATTTCTTCCCTACTTAGTCAAATTCACTCTAATCTAATGTATAAAAAACATTAATATCATAATTAATTATTTAAAATAATATCTATACTGAAATTTATTTGTAAGTTCCATTTATACTCCTTATTTATATGCTTATTACCCAATTGTTTCCTATTTTTTGTCATCGGGTGTTTATAGTTCTGGTCGTTTATAGTAGTTTCAAAGGAACGTTGTCAGTATTCATTATTCATAAAAATATAAACATTCCATACTGATAAATTTTACTATAATTTTTGAATTCAAATGATTTATGACAATTAAATTTCCTTTCTTGTGTACATTAGTCTTCAACCTATAAGATGAAGTCAACAAGGAACATTTTTCGGTGATTTTCAACAAATGAACGATATTCTCTTAATTAAAGAGTTAAATACTTATATCTCCTTTATAGAACCCAAAAATATAATTAAAGTATCAATATCACATTCTATAATTAATTTAGTTTTTTATAATTATCCATGATATAATTTCATAATAATTTACATGTAGGCGTTTAAATAGACCCAATCATAAAAATACCTGATTATTGATGATTATGGGGTGATTTAATTATAATATCATTAAAAAAGTATCATATTGACACAATATATTGTTTATTATAATTATATATCATAATTAAAATGTATTTATATGAATAATTAATGTATATGAAAATATTACATAATTTTAATTAATGATTTTCCTCTTAGTATTGTTGTTTTAAATGATTGAATTTATGATAATAATTTATTGATTATATCATTAATAAATTAAACTATTTTTCATAAAAAACATAACAATATCATAAAAATATTATTTATCCTTTAAAACCTATCTGATTAAAAACCATGATGAAATGAAAAACAAAAATCAGTCATCCCATGGAGGCAGTAGTCCACATATACGTATGGTTGATGATTTTTTACCATAAAACTAGGAAAATAATTAATAAGGCTTATCATTTAAGAATATAAATATATCATAAATATAATATTTATATGTTAAATTAAAAACTAGGACCATCCTTTTATGATGGTCAAGAAAAATGAAAAATGTTGTCTTAGGGAGGTAGTAGTCCTCTCAACATAGGATTCACGTTTTCATTTTTCATAATGGAAAGTGGTGTGGTAAATTCTTGTACCATAATTATAGAAACATAACAGTATAATAATGATACTAATTTTATCATCTTATTATAGTGGAATGAAATTTTTTGATGAATAAATGAGCATAAGGAATATAAAAGGAAAGAGAGGTTTAGGAACTTATCCATCACTACTTGGATTATATCCATTGCCAAGGGAATTAAACCTTTAAGGGGTGATATTTTGATAATGTAATTTACTCATAAATATGGATAATAGTGTTTAGTAGAAGTTTTAAATATTTTGGGCTTCAATTAATAGTTTTTAGTGAGAGGGGAAGTGAGGGGAGGAGTTCTCATTTTATAATCTAAAAGGATTGGTGTTTTTTTAAATACTAAAAAAATTAAATAATATGATTTCACTCTCATGGAAAATAGTATAAAAACTAAAAATTAAATTATTGGACTGGAGATAAAGTCAAACTAATACTTTTAATTCATATATAAACATATTTAAACTTTTTTGTCCCTTTACCTTTATGGTTACTAATTTTTACAATTATAATTTTAACCACGGGAACTAGTTCTTACCTTTGGTATTTATTGTTTAAAACCAAATGTAAAATATTAAATAATATATAATTTGGAACTAACTATTGAAAATTTATAATCCTCTCTGTTTGATGCAATTTTTAAAATTGATGAATTTTAATTATAAAATACTAAATATTTAATGTATCGAAAATGATTTTCTTGAAATATATAAATTATACTCTAAAATATAAAATATGGGTTCAAAATTAAAACAAAGTTATAATGACACAAATAATATACATATTCATTCATAAAATAAGGTTTCATAAGTTTTAAATTCATACTTGAATACTAATAATGTCATAAAGTCATGTTATTTCAAAAAAAAATTATTTTTAATTATTCACATAACATTCAATATTATTGGAAAAATATAAAAAAACATATTATTATTATATTATTATTGATAATTAAAAAATTATTTTTTTCAAATTAACTTTCTAAAATTTTATAATTCAATATTTAATTAAAATTCCAAAATATAGGGGAAAACTGGTCATATTGGAAAATAGGTTTTAAAAATGTTAAGTATTAGTTATTATTATTTCTTATCATATACTAATTAATATATTTATATTTAATTATTCATATTATAAATATATTTTATTATTTTATAATAGTAATTTATATATTTTCTTGAAATAAATGGCTAATTTCAGTATGTGTGTCTCGAGGTGCTTTTGGGTGTTTGATTCCAACATGCTTCTTGGTTCTGCCTTAGATGAGGGTCAGAACACAAGGCCATCACTACATCATGGAACTTGGAGTGGAAGAAAGAGAGGGTGTGTCTTGGCCACTGGTTCCATGCACGTGCACTTGTACAGGACTGTTTGTCGAGTTTCGATGCTTTGGTGGAGGCCTTATATTGATGAATTGCTGGGAAGAGGCATGATCCGTTTTTCTCTTGGGTTTCTTTTGGGATGTTTTATTTGGTTGTTTTGATGGAATTGGGGTTTCTCACTTTCCTTTAAAAGTGATTTGATAATAAAATAAATAATAATTTTCATTCAGTCATCATTGCTTGTGGAGAAAGATATAAAACACATATTTATTTTTGGAACATATGTAGTTAAATTGGGGTTTATTAAAACATTAGGTTACTCCATGGAATATCTAGAATTAAACACCAACTGGTCCTCTACATAACTAAATATCATCACCAACATTAATTAATGCAGGGAAATAACACCCCTCGAGCCCATATATTGGTCTTGTTCACTAATGAATAGATCCTTCTCTCCATCAGTTTTATAAAATATGTTATTTATTTTTATTAAGACCAAGATGATATGGAAGGTGATCATATTTAGGTATTGTCTTTGGTTGTAATGGATGTTTAAGAATAAATGAAATGACCACACTTTGTATTTGGTGAAAAACCTCACTTTGTGTTTGGTGAAAATCAGACTGACTATTGTTTTTAGAGAAATTTTCCTAATAGTTCTTAAGAAAGTCCATCATATTAGGAATATGTTTTCTGAATAAAAAGGCTCATCAGACTCACCCCAGGTCTAGAATGGAAGAAGAGACTGTAATGATATTCTCATTCAGAGTCTTCTAACTTCGATATAAATTTTACGATTCTATTCTAATCTTGGAGCTCTCACAAATCATAAGTATTCTATAAAACTTGTGATTCAAGATTTATGAAAGAAAGATGGAGAAAAGGTGTGGGAAATAATATTCAATCTGTTTGTATTCAAGAAAATCATAATAAAACTATGAAATAAAGAAATATATTGATAGGGAAGTCATAATACTTTCCTTGGTAAGATAGAAGATTCTAAATCTGATCTTCAGTATATTAAAAGTCAAGAAGGCCATGATGATACATGCTGAAATATTAAAGAAGATTAATTTTCGTGAAACCTAAGATTTTCGGTCTCAAGATCATCATAACGAGTTTACCAAATACATATTTTTTTAAATGTTAAGAAGTTTGATCATAATTAAGGTACTAGTTTTCAGTCAAACCAAAATCCAAAAGACGTAAATTTTTAGTGAAATAATTTAATGAGTTTTTGAAGTAGTGAAAGATCATTGGTATCAAATTCAGAAGATAAATAAGAACTATGATTTGTTTTCAAGTGATTCTCTCAGTTGGTTCAAGAGCCATCTTATTAGTGTTGATACTATATCATTGGTTTAAATAAAATAATAAGTTGAAGTGATTGAATAAATTTGAAAGAATATTTCATCTTCATCACAACGAAAAAATTGGAATGGAATCCAATTCTTAGAATCATAATGATAAGTTGTATGTTTTTTTCTTAAATTTTATTAAGAAAAACAAAATGAAGAAAGTGTTTTTTAACATATTCTTCCATCGTAACAAGGAAATTAAAATGGACATATAGTATTTCATTTGGTGAAGAATAATGTAATTAATACATCATATCAGGATATTTGAATGGGGAAACATAATCATAATAGGGTTTGATAAGATTATTAAAGCTCTCTATTTATGTATACATGAAATTGGTATAGAGAATCATAATGAAGAAATATTTTTGGGAAAATTGGAATTGTAATGATGTTTATAAAGTATGTTTTAATTAGAGATGAAGTTTTAAGAATATTCAAGAAGGTTTTATAAGCATTTATGAAGTCAAGATGCACCTAACATTCAAAAGAAAAATTTTTATTTGAGAAAATTTGGTTGAATGGGAACCATTTTAAGAATCCCGCCCAAACCAAATTTGGGTCACCTATAAAATGAAAATATATATTGTATTTTCCAATGGAATTATTTTTTATGAAAGGAAGAGATAAGATGAATTGCTGAAGAAATCTAGAGAGAATAAATTTCCAAATTTTCTTTCTTTAAGAAGTCATGCTGAAGAGAGAAGTGAAAGGATAAGATGCAATATTTTAACATATTCATTGGCTCATCATATTTTGTTGATCATCATATTGGTATGGATCATTGGATTGGGATTTCCATATTGAATAATTGGTATAAAAGTATCTCGATCATATTCTGAGAGAGTTATAAATTTTCCGTATTGAGAAATTGGATTGGTAAAATCAGACTAGGAAATCGGACTAGGTTTTATAAAAAAGTCCAAAATATTTATTACCACCATCTAGTTAATAAAGTGAAGATTTTTTTTGAAATATCATATTTGTAAAAGTATTTCAAGAATCACAGTAACATGTTTGTTACAAAAACATTCTTATATCATTTTGTGATACTTAACAAACATGCATTTTTTTATTGATATTAGTGATACACGAGTGTAAGGGCATACCCAACTCATTTTATTCTACAAAAAAGTTTTATTTTCAAGTGGGTTTTTTGGTATTGGATCATTTCCAAAACATACCAAGGATACAGTTATTCTTATTCAATAGTGAAACTTGTAAATTCTTGTGTTCCTGTTGATGCATGTTTGAATTGTTTATAGTTGGTAAAGTAATATTTTACAGATGGTGGAGTTTATTTCATAATAAAGGAAAAATAAAAGTGAAGATATCACTGATTCACCCCTCCCCCTCTCAGTGATACAATTATCCTGACTGGGGAATTACAATTGGTATCAGAACCAAGGGTCCCTTTATTTTTCTTTTATAAAGTTTTGAGGAAAAGTTTATAGAGAATCTAAATTGTGCTAATAGTAAAGTTATTCTATTTTTTATGGTAATAACTATCATATATTTAAATATAGAATTTTTCCTTATCTTATGTCTATAGGATATGATATTTTTAAAGGTGAAATAGATATATTTCATCCTATTAATGATAAAGTTCCTCTTACATCTGTTGATAAGAATAATCTTACGAATGATTGAAGAGACAAGAATTATTTACTATAATCACTTTCTAAAAGAGAATTTCTAAGGGCAAAGGGTGTTTCCATGACCAATGGTATTTGGGAAAAGTTGAAAAACATATATGAAGGAAATAAAAATAAAATAAGGAAAAATTAAAAATCTGGAGGGTGAAGTATGAAGATTTAAACATGGGTGTTTATGAATCTATTAAATTATTATTTACAAAGGTAAATGAAATTTTCAACACTATCAGATATCTTGGTGAAAAATTAGAAGATTCTATAGTTATTTAAAAGATCAGAAGAATTATTATAGAAATGTTTGATGCTAATGTTTCTTTATTTGAAGGTAGAGATACTAAACCATTATCTCTAGAGTATTTTCATATCACTCTTATCACTTATGAAATTAGGAGGGATAAATATATAAAAAGGGAAAAAAAGTTGATGGGGAAGTGTGTTTAAAGGCTACCGAGAAAGAGAAGTCAAATAAGAATCATATTGAAGAAGAAGCTGGTGATTCTGATTTAGAAAATGAGTTTAGTAAAAATATTAATGATATTTTAACCTTGTGTTGTAAAAATGTGAGAAGAGGTACATATTAATTAAAATGGAAACTTCCCCTAAACTACTTTGAATGTGGATCCATTTGGTACTTTGTGGCTAAATATCTTCAAAGAAAGAAAGAATAGGATAGTGATGAAGAAGAAAAAAGACCAAGAAGATCATGGAAGAAACTGTTTGATAAGGATTAATCATTTTCTAGAGGGAAAGATAAAAAATTATTCAAATTCAAAAGAGGAAGTTTCTTATCTAAAGATAAAGAACAAGAAGAATGTGATTTCGAATCCAAAAAATATATTGAGTATGTTGGTGAGAGTAACTTTATTGTAATAGTGAATAATGACGAGTTTAGAAGTAGTATTTTTGAAGAATAATAAACTTTATTAGAATATAATCTTAAATAAAAAATGAAAAAATACCTCAGAAAGAATGGAAGACAAGATAAATAAACCAGGAAGTTGAAAAATGAAAGTTCCTAAAAAAACAAGAATGTTTTCCTAATGAGAAAGTCAAGCTGATGAAAGAGATTTATGATTTGAAAAAATATCTTGGGGAAGAAAAGAATCATAATGAACATCTTCAAGTGAAGATGAAGGCCAAATAATAACCAGAACATGTTCCATAAAAACATTCGAAAGATGAACAAAGGAATACAAGTTTCAAAAACTCTATCTCTGAAGTTAGTTAAAGTTCTCATAAGTATAGAACTAGGAAATATCAATAAAATTTACCTTCAAAGGTTGGAAAGAAATCTAGAATTGTTTCTGAGAAGAAGAGTATTGGGAAAGTTATGTACGTGGAAAATATTAAAAAAGTGGAGAATTCAGATGTTTATGAAAACCATGAGTCAAAAAATGTTTCTAAACATTCTGAATACAAAAAAAATGTTTCTAATAATTTTGGTTTCGATAATTCTGAAAATAAAATCATTCTAATGAAGAAGATTTCAGTTTAGAAAAGAAAGGTTGGTGGTCCGAAATGTTCAGATAAGAAGGTTGTTGAGAAATATGTTAACAACTTTGGCAGTATGGAAATTTTGGAGGAAAATATTATTTCTATAGATACTTCTAGTATTATAGTGGATTTTTACATATGTAAAATATGTGTGGGTTCAACCAACAATATTATTACTATTTAAAAAATTATATAAGGAAAAGTTTTAGATTGATTCAATCCTTTCAAAAGAAGATTTTTGAGAAGGAAGTCTGAAAGAAGCTTGAGAAGGTTGGTATGAAAGTTTAGAATAGGTTCCAACCCCTATAAAATATTTTTTAATGATGTAAACAACCTATACATCTTTATAAGGTTTTATTATTTATTTAATGGCACAAAAAAGGTTTGTTAACAACTCTCAGAAGCTGGATATAAAGAAAGAAAAATATCTTGTCGTGGAAACCACTCTAAAAGCTACAAACGGAGAATGACCTTGTATAATTGATAGTTGCTGTTATTCTCATATGAAATGATATTTAATGTTTTTAAATAATTATAAATACTTTAAAGAAGGATAAGTGACATTTTTAAATGATGAATCCCTGAGAATCAATGGTTTCAGATCAACCGTCATTGGGAAAGAAAAGTTCAAATCCAAGAAAGATTTGTATGTTTTGTCTGAAGAACAACTTGCTAAGTGTTTCAAAACTATGTGATAAAGGAAAAAAATAATTTTTAGAGAAGATATATTTGTGGTGAAAAGTGATGTATATGGAAAGATAGTTACAAGAGTCTAATGCACAAAAGAAAATTTATTCCATGTTGGTGAAATACAAAACTCTTGTCACTTGGGTATGTTGAAAGAGAATTAATTATGGCATAAAAGGTAGGGAAACATGTGTCAAAGAAAAATGATAATGTTATAAAGGTGATATAGGGTCTGGGATATTCCATATTTTCCAAGAATAAGATATTGGTGTTGTGATATTTGCCAGAAGGGAAAAATTAAAAACTTAGAGTATAAGAAAGTTGAGATTTATTCAAAACAGCCCATGGAACATATTCATTCCAAAATTTTTTGGACAATGATAAAAGAATAAACAAAGGGATATAAGTACTTCATCACTTTCATTGATGACTTTACTCACATTACTAGTTTTATGTATATGTAACAAAAGTCAGAGTCTTTAAAATATTTAAAATTTTCTAGATGAAAGCTGAGAAAGAATGTGAGTATTCTGTAATGAAGTTGAGAAATAATAATGGTAGTGAGTATAAGAATGAAGAATTTGAGTTTTATCTTGAGAATCATGGAATTCGGTATGAGTATAGTTCCTTATACACTCCTCAACAAAATGGGGTTCCTGAAAGAAGTAATAGAAGTTTGGTGGAAATGGGGAGTACTATGCTACTTGATCATAGTCTTTCTCATTACTATTGGTGGAAAGCCATGATTATGGATATATATATTCAAAAGCCATCTTTCTACCATCCATGTTCAAATATGAATCCATATGAAATATTTTATAGAAAAACTCTAAGTTTAAAACACTTAAGAGTATTCAGGATTCCATGAATTATAAAGAAGAAAGGTGGAAACCTTGGAAATTTTGAGGAGAAAGACGAAGATGGAATCTTTTTGGTTAAGCTTTAGAAGGAAGAGGATAAATATGCTTCAACAAAGAAACAGGTTGAATTGTTAATTCTATTTATGTGAAATTTATTGAGAATGATGGGGAAGATAAACATACTTGTACTAATAAGAAAGTTTATCACGATAAGGAATGTTTTGTTAACATTTATAATAAGGATGAAAAAAATTATAATCCTACTCAAAAATAATAATTGGACTCTTATATTTCCAATGATGAGGAAGAATCTCGAAAATCTCATCCCAGGATGAGGAAGAAAGTGGAAAGTTAGAACATTGTTGGCGACCAACATCTAAAGACACAAACAAGAATAACAAAACATTCTATCACACATACTTTATTGTATTAAAAAGTTTATCCGAATGATGTGAATGGATATTTTGAGTATATAGAATGGGTTCAGGCCATGAATGAAGAGTTTGATCAGATAGAAAAGAATGATACAAGAGAACACATACCCAAACTAGATAACAATAATATTATTCTTACAAAGTGGGTTTTCTAGAACCAGATGAATGAAGAAGGTAGAGTGATAAGAAACAAGGAAAAATTAGTGTGAAATGTTATTCAAAAATTGAAGGTGTTTATTTTGATGAAACTTTTTCTCTGGTGGAAAGGTTATAAATAATCAAAACAATTCTCTCTATTACTCCACAATGAAGTTAAAAAATCATTCAAATGGATTTAATGTCTACATTTTTTAATGGGGATATTGATGATGAAGTTTACATTGAAAAACATTATGGATTTTTTGTTGGTAAAGATTAAAGTTATGTTTGTAGATTAAAGAAATACTTTTATGGCCTAAAATAAGCTCTGTGAGCATGGTATTCTAGATTGGATACTTGATAAAGGAAGACGAGTTTTAATAAATGAAGAGTTTATAACAATCTTTAAATCAAATAAATTTATGATTTTTCCCTCATCATAATTTTTTATGTTAAAAGAAATATCATTGCTAGGAATGATGAAAGATCTTGTGAAAGATTTTCTAAAGAAATGAAAACATTTTTTTGAGATGTCCATTCTATGAGAAATGAAATACTTTCTTGGGATAAAAATTTTACAAAATAATAAACACATTTTTCTTTACCAAATTGTTTTTGATAAGGAACTTCTTAAAAGGTTCAGAATGGAAAATTTAAAACTATATCCACACCAATATCAGTGGGAACCTAGTTTTGTAAAGATGGGGTAGGAAATTAAGTTTATTAGAAAGATTTTCGAAAGCTGATTAGTTGATTTTTATATTTTACTACATCAAGACCAAACATTTTTTATGTTGTTACCTTATGTGCAAGATTTCAGAGTGCTCTTAAATAATCACATTTACTTGCTGAAAAAAGAATTATTAAACACATAAAAGGAACAAAAAATTTTCAAATCCAATATTATAGTTCAGAAAGTATTGATTTGATTGGGTACTGAGATACTGATTGGGTAGGAAATGTTGACGATATAAGATCTACATCTGGTGGAGCTTTCCTTCTAGGGAAAAGTTATGTTAGTTTCCATAAAAAGAAAAAAAATAAGTAACACTTAGTATGTCTGAAGCTAAGTATGCTACTACTACATAATATTCTACCCAACTTATGTGGATGAAGACTCTATTATATTATTTACTTATTTAAGTGATGTTACCCTTACTCTTGGGTTTTGATAATCAATGTGAAATAAACCTCACTAAAAATCTGGTACAAAATTCTCGTTCAAAACATATTGATATTAAATATCATTTCATCAAAGAAAATGTGAAGAATAATGAATTGAAGTTGGAATATGTACTAATATTTAAACAAGTTACTAACATTTTCACAAAATCATTACTGAAGGAATATTTTTCTAAATTTAGTTTGAACATGGCTGTCCGACCACATTCTCGTTAAGATTGTGGTATGTGTTTTCCCCTCTCTCATCTTACCTTTGGATAGTATTTTCGAGGGAGAGAATTGTTTCATAATTATATCCTTAGAATGTGTGTTTAAAGGGGGATTTTTGGGTATGTTGTGAATCAATAATTTCATGTGTGTGAACTATTCTAACTATTTGTTGGAGTGGTTATAGGAAAAAAAAAATTATTCTAGGAAAGTTAAAAAGTTGGGGATGTTTTTATAATCACTACTTTTGGAAACCATGGATTTTATACCAATAATTATGGTTTCATATAATTATTTATCTCATATATGATTATAATTATTGATAAGTAATCCATATCTTGAAGTTAAAAAGTTTAGTTATTTTAGAATCTTGGTTGAAAAAATTAAAATGGTGGAGATTATTAGGACCGATCCGATAAGGAAGGTGATTTTATTCCTGTATTATCTTTTGTTTTCAAAGAGTTTTAAGAAGAAAAGTAATCACATCACATTTTATTTAGTTAAAATGCTACTAACCATAATATTTAAAGAAATTTTACTCAAAATTCGTATGAAATTCCATTGTATTCGGAATATATTTCCTGGATGAAAAGACTCAATGGACTCACCACAGGTCTGAAATGGAAGAAAATATCATAATGGGGTTATGGTTTAGAGTCTTCCTGACTTTGATATAAATGTGATTGTTAATTTATGATCATGGATATCTCATAAATCATTATTATTCTATAAAACATGTGATTCAATATGGATAAAATAAAGGGAGATAAAAGTTCTGGTAAATCATATTCAGTCTATTTGTATTTAGGAAAATCATATTCATAATGAGAAGGAAAGAAAGATGTCGATAGGGAAGTCACAATACTTTATTTGGAAATTCAAATGATACTTAATCTGATATTCAACGTATTCAATGTAATTAAGAAATTAATGATACTTTCTAAAAGATTGAACAAGATGAATGTTGATAAAGATAAATATTTCTGGTCTCAAAATCATTATAATGAGTTTATTGGATACTAATTTTTTTAAAGGTGGAGGAGGTTAATTGTAATGAATGTATTGGTTTTCTATCAGACCAAAAAACCCGAAGAATTAAATCCTAGGAGAAAAAATGATGAGTTTTTAAAGTACTGAAAGATAATTGGTATCATATTTAGAAGAGAAATAATAAATATGATTTTTAAGTGATTTTATTAGTTGGGTCAAGATCCATCATATTAGAGTTGATATTGGATCATCGGTCTGAAGAAAATAATAAGTGAGAGATGTTGAGGAATTTTTAATGAATCTGCCATCTTCATCATAATGAATAAATTGGAATGGTATATGATTTCGATAATTTTAATGATAATTCATATGTTTTGTTTCATAATTTTGATATAGAGAAAGGTAATGAAGAAAGTGTTGTTAAACATATGCCTCCATCATAATGAGGAAATCGAGATAGGAAGATAGTATTTAATTTAGTGTAGAGAAACATAATGAAGACATCATATCAGTTAATCATAATGGAGAAATAGAATCATTCTGAGGTTTAATAAGAATATTAATGTTGTCTATTTTTTTATACATGCAATTGGTATTAAGCATCATAATGAATAAATCGTATTCGGAAAATCATAATCGATCTAATGATTGTGAGGAAAGTCTTAATCAGAGTTAATGTTGTAAGAGGATTAGAGAAGGTTCATGAAGTGTTGAAAAAGTCAATATGCACCCAAAATTCAATGAAAATGTTTTATTTAAGAATATTTTTTTGGTTGGGAAACATTCTCATAATCATTCATAAACCAAATTTGGGTCACCTATAAAAGGTACATTGCACATATTGATGGAAGTACTATTCATGAATGGAGGAGAGAAGGTAGAGCGCTGAATAATTCTTGAGAGAATAAGTTTCTGTATATTATTTCTAGAAGAATTTTTCTTAGAAAGAACTAAAAGGAGAATAGAGAAGATCAGAACATATTTAGCTGGTCATTATATTCACAGGATCATTTTATTTGGTCGGGTCATCGGATTGATATTTCTAGATTGAGGAAGAAGTTCTTAATAATTGTCTCAATCATATTCTCATACAGTTATACATTTTATTTAATGTGTAATTGGACTAGGAAAATTGGACAGGGAAATCAGACTGAGTTTTATAACATATTCTATAATTTTTTTACCAACATCAGGGTATGAAAGTGAAAAATTATTTTGAAATATCATATTTTTAAAAGTTGGTCAAGAATCACTATAACATGTTAGTTATAAAAACATACATATATCATTTTTTGCTACTTGAATCACATGAAATATTTTATTGATTGTAGTGATATGCGAATATAAGGGCATATCCTACTAATTGAATTCCACGCAAAAGGATTTTTTTCTAGTGGATTGTGTGTTATTTGATCATTTCCAAACCATTCCAAGAACACAGTTATTCATGTTGCATAGTAAACCTTCTAAATTATTTTTTTCATGTGGGTGTGTGTTTAAATGATTTTCAGTAGGGAAATTAATCTTTTACAGGAGGAAAATGTTGTTTCATAAGAAAGGGAACATAAAAGAAAAGATATCACTGATTCGGCCGCTCCCCCTCTCAGTGATACAATTATCCTGACTGGAAAATTGTACTTTTTAATGCTACAAAATAGTCATTTAATAGTGATAACTTTTATCAACACTAGAAAAAAGTGGTGATAAAGGCACCTTTTATCAGTGTATTTTTTAGCACTCATAAAAGGAAACCTTTATCAGTGCATTTTTTTAGCAATGATAAAAGTATGAATAAAATGAAATAATGAAATAAATAAAAAATAAAATTGATTTTTTTAATATAATATTACAAATTTTATTAATTAAATAATTATTGATACAAATAAATATATTTATTATACAATATATAATCTATAAATAGTATATTTTAAATATATAGATATATGTAAAATAAAACGTGACCAAATAAAAATTAAAAATAAGCAAAATGAGAAAAATATTAAATATTTTATTAATTAAATAATTATAGATAACTTAATAATAATTATATATTAAATATATATATATATATATATATATGAATATATAAATATGATTTATATAATAAAAAATATTATTTATCCTTACATTAATTAGTAATATATTTCGTGAATAATGGTTTATAATTAAAAATTAATATGAATTAAAAATACTGACTAATTGCATTGAGTAATAGACATAATTGAATGACATTTAATTTTTCAATTTAATATAGATCAAGTGTACATATTATATTAATGCATTTTTATATACATACGCACACACAAAAAAATATTTTTTGGGAATTTAATCAATTTAAATTATTTATTTTATATAGATTTATTTACTATGTTTTAATATTTTCTATATGTATTCCTATTTATTTCAATATATATATTTTTAATGACTTATATTGATCAAACATATCCAAATTTTGAATATTGTACACTTCTAATTAATCAATTTTACTCATTTTTTAACATGCATGCACTTATGATTAAACACTCATTAATAAGGTTAAAAATAAATTTTTAAAAAACTATTTATAAATAAATATATTTATAAAGGTATATTTATTATTTTTAGACATTTATAATTATAAATAAATAAATAATATTTTTTTAAATCATTTATATAATTATAAATAAATAATTATAAAATTACAATAAATTTATTTATATAATAAATATACTTATTCTATATATATATATATAATTATATAAATATATATAATGATATAAATATATATAATGATATAAATATTACTTTTTTAGAAAGTATTTATATAATTATAAATAAATAATTTTATATACAAAGAATTATAAACTTATTATTTTATAAAAAGTATTATTATAATTATATATAAAAATTTTAATTTTAAAAAAAGTATTAATTCAAAAAAGGTATTATAAGTATTTTTCAGTGCTTTTGTTGCACTAGAATGAGTAGAGATTTAGCAATGCTAAAAAACGCTGATAAAACCATTCTTTATCAATGTTAAAGTTCTAACACTGATAATGATTGATTTAATTAGCACTTTTTTAGTGCTGCTAAATATCTACTTTTATAAGCACTAAAAAAGCACTGATAAAGAATCATTTTATAATTTTTATTAACTTGACAGTAATAAAAGTCTCTAAATCTATTTTAAGAACCCTAATCATTTTGAACAATTTCAAGATCCGAAGATCTCTACGGAAAAGACCAACTTCCAGTTCTACTTTTTATCGAATCCAATATCTAATCATGGCTAGAATCTAGGCTCCAACTATTCCAAGGCTCGAATCTAAGGCTTAATTGATTCAACCCTAACCATGATGACATGTTGTTGGCACTCCTCGAATGAAATCTTGGTTTTTCAATATCTCTAATTTTCGTTAGTTATATTGAAGTATCCCAACAAGTCTGATTTCACATCTATGTATCCAAATAAGTCCGGTTGCACTATACTATAATAAAACAACCCAAAATTCATTTTTTAGATATATTGAAGTATCCTCTTCCCTGATAGCATGTGGCTCTCCTTAAGAGAACATTGGTACTGTGAGAATTAAAATATATCAAACCTAATATTGGGTCTTGTTGTCATGAGGTATAATAGGCTCCCAGTACCTATATTTAATGACATCTACCTATTTACAATTGTCAATTTTAAAACAATCATCCATATAGTAGTAAATGTTTTCATTGTTTTGGAATATTCCATTTCAAATTACTTAAGAACCACTTTTCATATTTTTATTTAGAAATTAATGTGCTATGGTTTCCTTAATTCACCTATAAACCAAGGAAAAAATTTCACCAATCAGAGATCTCAATATTATACCTCATATTATCGAGACAAAAATTTCATTATGCATTGTCCAATCCTCAAATATTATGTCTTCGACATACATGAGTACCTATATCCTTTTATCATTATCCTTCCTGATGTAAAGGGTGTGATTAACTCTACCTCGCTAAAAACTGTGCTTTCTTAGGTATTGATTCAACCTCAAATATTAGGTCCTCAGTGATTTATTTATCTTATACAAATAATTAATCAATTGTAACACCTTTGTCTCATTTTTATCCATAATAAAACCGTATAGTTTCTCAATGTATACTCACCCCTTAAGAATTCAATTGAGGAACGTAGATTTGACATCTAATTGGTATACATTTAAATATATTTTAAATTAAATAGAAAAAAAATAGTTTTCAATGATGATATGGGGGTAAATTTATCATAAATATAAATTCATTTGATCTATGAGTTCCCCTTAAACAATATAAATTCATTATTTTTATCAACTTTTCCATATTCAACGAGTTTATTACTAAACACCCACTTCATTCCATTAACATTTATGTCTTTTATCCTTGGATCAATTTCTCATGTCATATAGATCTTATTCAGATCAAGATCACCATGAATAAATTTGATCCAATTATCATCCTTTTTAGCCTCTCTAAATTATTTTGTCTCTACTTGAGAAAAATAATGTTTTTTGTAGAGCCTTACTCCTTCGATTTTTCACCAAAACTTTCCGATAACCAATGAAATTTTATTTATTTATTTAAACATTGATTTTTTTTCTTGCAGTTGATGAAAATATATCCATTTTAAAATGATAAACCACTCATTAATAATTCTTAAAAATAACATCATTTTTATCACACATCTAACAAACACTATGTATTTTTTACTTTAATCCATCTAAAAAATCATTATTTAACATTGCCTTTTGTTTCCACCCTTAGCAATCTCTTATTACCATCCATGAAATTCTCAAAAATGGGAGACATTACCCCTTTTATAGAACACAATGGAGTACAACTGTCATCCTCATCAGTTTTATCCCCAGAACAACTATTCCAATTTGTTTATTGGGACTCACCCCCCTTTTATTTTATGTTTCTTTTACTACTCTAAGCAGTATTCATCATATAGATGACTACTACTTTTATTATTTCAAGAAACATAGGTTCATGCCAATAATAGATGGAGGATGATAACCAAACAACAAAATGAAATGATTATTTGGAAGATTAACTAATGAGGATGACAATTGTCTATAACTTTTACAATTAAAAGAATATAGAGGATAACACCTACCATAGTGGAGTAATTCTTTTCTTAAATTTAATTGTCCATTTTCATCAAAGTATATTGAAATTATTTGATACAATAAAATGTTGAGTTTCCCTTATTATAATTATTTATAACTTTCACCATTGATAGTGAATATATTTTGTGTATTTAATTATTTATTATACAAAATGAATATTTTATAAACCCAATAGGATATCCTCACGTTCCCTCAGATGATTCAAAGCTTCAATTCAATGTATCTTATTTTCTCCCCATCCTCCTCACTCGTTCATCGATTATTTGGAGAGATCTATTTGTGTTTTTATCATCATTCTTGATTTACCATCAGTATATCCCTATGTTCAACAATGTTTTCACAGTATAATCATTATCAATATAATTAAAGTATTATTTCATATTTATGTTTAATTTATTTCTTTTTAGTATTACTCATATAATAATTATTTTTTTGTATAAATGAATTATTTTGTTCGATTTGGGGTGGTTTTTTTAAGTTGCTCATGCTCGTGAGGGATTGGAATTCCAGCCTACAACTGAGATAATGACAACATGGAAATGCATCAAGAATTGATACAACCATCAACAAAAGGTTAATTCCTACTACTTATTTAATTAAATTTGTCATCATTTTATCTACTATATCTAAGTTAATTTCCTAGTCATTTTTTTCTAATATTGATTTAGTTTTTTTAATAGATCTTTTGGGAAGTCATATTTTTCTTTCAACTATATGCAACAATCCCCAAACGAGATAAAATTATTCTTTCTTCCATTGTAACCACATTTTCCAAATTCTTTTTCTCTCTTTGTTGAACTTCTTACACAATGTATTGATTCAATTTTATTGTTTGAAAAAAATATATCAATTTTTACATCCATAATAGTATAGGAAGCTCATGTTACAATTTTGGTTATTTAACATGATATATTGGGAACATGAGATTCATATGCTCTTTTGACTTTCAACAACGAGAAATGTTTTTCAGGTAAGAACATCAGGTCTATATTCTATGTTGGTAGATCGACATAGAAAAAATGGAAACATTGTTAAATTGGTAGTTAGGATTTTTTTTGAGACTTTGTGATGTTTTGGAATCAACCTCACCCCAAACTAAAACACAATGTGACCGGTATGACTCAAAGTGCTTCTTTTTATTTAAAATTGATGTTAATTTTAACAAAAATGACAAATGACATAATAAAACCCTAAAAAGAATATTATTATTATTTTGATACATTATTTAAATGATCCATAAGTCATTTTTGATGTTTTGGATTTATCCTCAACTTAATTAGTCGCATGGTGTGACCGTTATGAATCAATGTGTCTGTTATCAGTTTAAAATCAATAGTTTAGTACAAAAAATATCACTCACTAAAAATGAAGAAAATATTCTTGAATTTTAATTATATTTTAGGAAATTTATTCATAATTAATTTGTGACATTAAGGAATTAGTATCACTTCAAATAGATACATGATGTGATTGGTATGGGTCAAAGTGCGTGTTTTCAGTTTAAAATGACAAGTAAAAAAAACTAGCGATGTAATAAAAAAATAAGAAAATGAATTTAGATTGTTTTTATAATTTAGTAAAACTATCCATTAGTTATTTATGATTTTTAGGAATCTCACACACATCAGTTAGATTCACGGTGTGACCGGTATGACTCAAAGTGCATATTTTTATTTAAAATTGACATAAATTTTAGTAAAAAGGACAACTGACCTAATTAGACTTGAGAAAATGTGTTAATATTGTTTTAATAACTTATTTAACCAATCCATAAGTCATTTGTTTTTTCAGTAATCATCTTCAACTCAATCAGATACATGATGTTCTCGATATGACTCAATGTGTCTGTTATCAGTTTAAACTTGATAGCTTAGTTCAAAATATTCTAGTCACTAAAAACCAACAAAATGAGCTAATATATTCATAATTATTTTGTACATTGATTCATAATTCATTTTTACATAGATTAATTGGTCTCACATAAAATGTATACATGATGTGAGTGGTATGAGTCAAAGTGTGTGTTTCCATGTTAAAATGATATTTTAGTAAAAAAGACAAGTGGCGTACTCAAAACCAAGTAAACAGATTAGGATTGCTTTTATACATTAGTAAAATTATCCATAATCCATTTGTTACATTTTAAAATTATCCACACTCCAATACAATGCATGGTGTGACCTGTATGACTCCAACTACATCTTTTTATTTGAAATTGGAATTAATTTTAGTAAAAAGGGAAACTGACCTACTCAAAACTGTGAAAATTCATTTGTATTGATTTTATACCTTATTATAATTATAAATAAGTCATATTTGGAGTTTATAAATAATACTCACCTCAATTCAAAAAATAATGTGTCTTATATAACTCAATGATTTTGTTATCAGTTTAAAATCAACATTTTAGTTCAAAAAGTGTCACTCTCTAAAAACCGAGAAAACGTACTCGGATTATCTTCATAATTAAATAAAATGATCAATAAGTCATTTTTGATGTTTATTAATAGATATAATGTCAAACTGAGACATGATTTGATCGTTATGATTCGAAGTGTGTGAATTTGGTTTAAAATGACATTTTTGTAAAAAAAACAAGCGACATACACAAAATGGAGAAAACACATTCGAATTGTTTTGATACTTTAAGAAAACAATATATAAGTCATTTAAGACATTTAATAATTTTTACTTAGGTAATTTTATAAACCAATGTTTTAAATGTTTATAATATAGTATTTTTTCTTGTATTTGTGTTGGAAATTTAATTTCATTTGAATTCTATACTTTAATTTGATTTTTTTTGATTTTGTAGTGTTATTTGTGTTGTCGTGTGCTATAAGAGCACACTATTGTATTCCTCTTTATCATCAATTTTTTATGTTCTGATAAAACACCCCCTTATCATCACTTTTTTAGATTTGATAAAATACTAGGGCTTTTAATCTCACTCCAATGGTCAATGCTTTTCTAGCACTGATAAATGTCATTTTTAGCACTATTAAAGGCTTGTTTTGTAGTAGTGCTTAAGGAAATAAAAAAAATTATTTAATTAATACTAATAATTATTGAAAAGAATGAGGTAATAAGTATTTTTCTACAAAAATAATATATATTTCTAAGAGAGTTGTTTTTCTTTGATAATCTCACATTCATTGCACACATTATAAAATCTAGGTTTAAATACAACTAGAATAGTCAATTATAAGGGAACTACAACACTCTCCAACCCAATTTCTTGTATATGTAATCTATTTTAGAAATAAATAATAATTTGGATCTCTAATAAACCTAACCTACCCTCTTGTCAAAAACATGTAGATAGTGCCTCACTCATTGTCCGGCACGCCAGGATCTAGAAAATCTATGGCAAGAATCTGAACCTATCATACCCCATGGCCTCTCTGACCATAGTGGGGACCACCTACATGGCCACTCTATACCATTTTTTCCTAATTATTATTTTAATAATTTTCCTCTCCTCTACTTACACCATCCCCTTGCTACTAAAAAAACTGGAGTACCCAATTACTATTGTTTCCTCAAAGGATACTACTAGAACAACTATGCTTGAATAGGGTCACAAACTCCACACTAACTATTTAAGAAGGAAAAACACTCTCTCTTATACTATAAACAAGATTTATAACCATACAAATCATTCTCAATCTATTTTATGGTGTCCTAGAACAACCATCTCTGGTGAAATGAAATGGTGATGGCTGGAAACTACACCCCACAGTCTAAAACTTATTTTGACCTGGAAAATGAGAACTTATTGATACACTTCAACCCAAAAAGAATATTAGATAATCCCCTATTAATATGAACCCATCCTAGATAGATCCTCTATATGAAAAATTCCCTCTACATCACCTCGATGTATATCTTCAACATAAATTGGCTGACGTGGCACTGTATATGTGGATGAAAATACAGTTCTTAATGTCTTTCCCTAGAAACCTCATCAGGTAAAAGGTATGAATCATAATTTAATATAATCCTATAATATATACCTAATTCACACAAACTATATCTCCTTGGATTATAGGTAAAAATATCGTATTTACAAATTAGTTTCATGGTTTAATAAAAAAACTCAAATTGAAACTAATCTCGGAACATCATCCACAAAATCGTTGAATCCTCATGATTCTTGAGGAACAAGTTACACTTTTGTTGAGCTTCCAAAAACTGAACTGTTATAACTAAATAAATATTGGAATCCTTCCAATAATGAATCAAATTTATATTTATCTCTACCACCTCCAACCAATACATGGTTTCCTGATAAGAAATAGATCAACCATGTTCTATAGACCCTATTGTTGAAACCCTTAAAGTGTCCTCCTTCATGTTTCATCATCGTCAAACTCAAATATATGGTGATATTTTTTAAATTCTTAATGAACATATTATAAATGAAATAAATGATTAATTAAACCTAAAAAATATTCTTTTAAATGTAGAAATGTTAGGGACTCACTAAACCGGAAATATGGAATATTTATATTATATTAATTACCTAAATTTAAACTTATTTCGCATTTTCTACTCAAATTAAAACATATTCATATAAACCATGATGTATTATCCTTACTAAGGTCTTTTAACTATAAGAATCATTAATTTCATATCATTTTCAATAATCATGGATCACCTTTTAATTAAATCCTAGGTGGCCCTAAATTCTCTTTTCCTAGCCAATATCCCCTATTTATGTCTCATACTAAGTTGAACTAATACTATTATCCTACCAACCCATGGATCCTCACAATAATCTATCTACAAACTCCTTCCTCCCTCTCAACCACTAGTTCTAATACCACTTTATCACTAAACCTCTCCCCCTCCCCCTCCATGGGTACCCCTCCTAGGCCAGCAGTTAAGAGAGGGATGATGACCCCCTAATTCTACCTTCAATAATCCATAGGTTGGTGACTAAAAAAAAGGGTGTATAATAAAAAATGAGATAAATTACACTCATTATTAAAAATTTGTTTAATAATAGATAATATGAGATACCACCAATTAAGCCCATTTTTAAATAATGAATCAATCCCAATACAAAAATATAGTTTTATACATAAGATAAAAAATTGAAAATATATCAAAAGAAATCACATGTAGTGTATAAGAACTCCCACAAATCCTAGTCAAATCCATGAGATAGTAACACACACCTCAATCATCAACCATCTTCTATGTACTTGAAATATAGTTTATATATACATTGTGTGAGAATAAAATAATTCCCAGTTGGATACTCCCTGGAAAATTTCATGGAAAATATAAAAGAATCATAATAAAGCCTGGTAAATAAGTATTGATAAAAACTCATTACATTAGAAGGTAAAACTACATATCATCTTCACGAATGATATATCACCATGAAATGAATACATTTAACAATGTCCATAACAATATATATACATATATTTATATAAGGTATCCAACTTCAACTTGTAATGTCCTAGGCTTTTGAGTTGAGTAGAAAATGTCTCCCATTTTGAATTTTTCAATTGGTGGTGGTACCCTATTCTTTTTTTTATTATTGGACCCAAATTATGGGAGTTACTTTATTCTTATACCATGTTTTTATATGTTTTTAGAGGCTTAGACAGTGACTTGGGTGTTTCATAAATGTTTCATAAGCATTGGAGGTGTGAAGTCTTGTTTTGATGTTGTAGCTCAAGGTGCATGGTTTTGGGTAAACTATGTGGCCACTTCCAGGTAACAGTGTGGTTTGTTTTTGGACTTCCACATAGTTTGGGTAAACCGTGTGGAGAGTAACATGGTCATGAAACTCAGTTTTTATTTTTTGTAGAGACCTACCACATGGTTAGTGAGAACTATGTGGTAGGTCACACGGGTACTGCCAATTAGGTAGTATCCATGCATTGTAGCTCACATGGTTTGCACATGGTTTTCCTAACTATGTGATCTAAACTATCTGTCCTAGAAAAGATGTAAAATTAATTTTCTACCCCTATTTATCTTTCTTTTTTTCCTCCTTCCACCTCTTTTCTTCTTCCTTAGTTTCATGCACAGTAGAAGGAATCCCTCCTTTCTTATCCCCCTATGGATTTTGATCCATCTTCCTCCCCATTCATCCATTATTATATCCATTAGGTGTGTTGGAAGTGTAGTGATATTGCTAACCTCACCCTAGAAGCTCTTTCTCTTTACCTTCTCCTCACAGAATGTTAATTCCATCTAAGCCATTTTACCCTATTTTTAGGGATTTTGATGGAAACTCATATCTCTTCCAATATGATTCAAGTTAGAGGCTAATATCAGACATACCTTTGTCTAAGAGTCAAAGGTAGGTGGTGCACACCATAGTGTTTTTGAGGCCTATTTGAATGTGTGTATTTTAGCACACATTTATCAATTTGATAGAGGCATATTTTATATCTTTTTCTAGGTATTAAATTGAACATATGACCTTATGGGATGTCTTTTGGAATTCCCAAGCCAATTTATAGGTGTGAGGTCGGGTTAGAGGTCATCTAACACCTAGGGTAGCTAGGCCGGGGTGTGTTTTGTTCGAAACTGGTTTAATTTTTTTAATTGATGGTGTCCAATTCAATTACATTGAATTGGTTGTATGTAATTGAGTTAGATAATTCTAATTAATTGATTTGTTTTTTTATTTATTTCATGTTGTAAAATTCAATTAAATTGAAATTTTTGTTATTTAAAGTTATACAATTCAATAGTTTTAAATTGAATTGTTTAATAAGTGAATTATTTATTTATGATTATTGTGATATACTGTTGTGACCTAAGGGGTCATGATGGGCATGGATTGAGGTTGCAATGGCATTTTCCATTTCTATTTGTGGTGATGTGATCATCATGATGTGATTCGGAAAGGTTACTAGGGTGATGAGATCATCTATTAGGCTTCCAATGGATTTCTTGAGAGAAATTGATCATAGGATTGGGAATTGATGATGTCAGATTGAGGCAGTAAGGTCGTCAGGTTGGGAATAGCCCATGTTATTGGATGTCAAGGTCATCAGACTTGAGTGAAGAGGTCACTGGGGAACAAGGTACCATTGATGGTGTGTCTTATGTACTGTTTGGTGATTTCCACTCACCCATGATGGAAAAAGCACCAAATTGAGTGGTGTGCACATAGGATGACTCTATGAAGAGGTTGTTTTGACCTCTCCTGTGGGTAGAGGCTCCTGGTTTTTTGGATCAGGAAATTTGTTGGGGGTTCTTGTCATAGAAAGTAACATATAAGGTGAGGATCCTTCGATAGATAGTAATGAGGCAATCAGTTGGTGGTTGAGGCTTTCCATGTTGAGGTCATGGGACTGGTTTGGGAAGATGGGGATCGTCATTGCTCTGGATTTTTTGTGGAGGGCCGATGGTGGATTTTATTTGAGGACATGTATCTTTTTACCTTCGTGTGTTGGACCATGGGTTGATGAGTGATTTCGAGCAGGGGTTTAAGGGATTTTTGAATTTTTTGGGAATGCCTTCAGGGTATCCATGATTTTTTGAAGACACAATGTGTCTGGAAGAAAATGGTGTTAGGTTACTCGATTTGAGGTGGAGCCTAAGGGTTCATATAGTTTGTTGATATTAGAGTTATACCTTGGTCCATGGTCCAATGATCCTTTTTTATTCATACTTCTAGTGCTATCTGGAGCATGTGAAATCTCTTTGGGGGATTTTGAGCACTATTGGAGTTTGTATTTAATTAAAATGAATTGAATGGTTTAATATTTTATTATAATTCATACCTTCTTAAGAAATTAGGTGGGGTACACACACATGGGTTTTATCATACTAATACATTTTCTCACACCCTACATGGTCCCTTTATTATGTGTGTAGACTTTATGTCTTTTCGTTCATGTAAAAGATCAGCCTTGGAAGTTGTAATGTAGTAGAAGTTTTTCATGTGATGTTGGAATGGGAATTTGAGGTCATTCCTAGATTATGTTTCTATTTTATTTTATTTTATTTTTGTATTATAATGCTCTATATATGTACATACTATGGTTTTCCCTTGGGAAACCTCTTTTCTAGATATTTTTTGTATGACCAATTTGATATCCATGCTCTGTTCTATTTAGTTTCAATAAGTGGTTTTCTTATAATGTCTCCTTACTTTGGATTCTTTATTTAGTTATGCTTCCACTCTTTAATATGATTGATTGTGATTCTACCATTTGTGGGTCAAGTTTGAGACTGTTGAGTATTATTTATTCCAATTCATGTTATATATTATTACTCGGACAAGTATTATATCTTTCCCAGAATGTATAACCTCCCGACCATACCTCTTTCACTCCCTCACTTCTAGTCGGAAAACCTTGGTGTTCTGGGAGGCATTCTTAAGGGTAGTGTCACCCAACCTGATAGAACTATTTTGGTGGCTAATTAGTTTGGGGATGATACAATTAGTATTTGAGGATTTTTTTGATTGGGATTTACTAGCTGTGTAAGGTTGACTACTAATGAGATCGAGGCTAATTTTTCTTTTTATTAATTTATTCTGATACTATTATTTGAAATATGCTAGACTAGATACTAAGTGATGTTGGAATTGGATTTTGAACTCATTCTTGGGTGCGTATAGCCCCACGTATGAGGGAGAAATCAAGTTTTAATGGGTGGGAATTATCATTCTGTTTTTCTTAGTTTACGGTTTATATGATTTCCACTTTAAGTGGATTATTTGAAATGTGAATTCTTAAATTTTTGTGATATATGACCCTTGACTTTGTCAGGTAAGGGAAATCAATAACCTTGTCCCAGAACGGCAGGGTGTGATTTTTTAGGCATTTGTATGCTATGTTTAAGAACATATTACGATGTTTTAATTCTAAATATGAATGTGCCATGATATGTAATGCCTTATTAAAAGTTATATTTCTTGTTATATCTATCATTTAATGTGATGTTTAGAACGGTCCTATATTTTATAAGAGTAGATGAGTACATTGTATTGGGGTGATTTTGATCACCAAGTTGGGTGATGAGGTCATCGGATTTAAGCAATGATGGTGTTCAAGATGGGTGAGGCCTGAGGTATATTTTGATACATGGATTTGTTAAGGGTGAGTAAGGAGGTCATGAGTTTACGATTCTATGTGGTGTGTTTTTGGTTGGAATGGATAAGGGTAGTGAGGATGTTCTACCTTTTTACTACTTTCCTTAACTACGTGATATATATATATATATATATATATAATATGGGTTGTCTGGCCATTTGATGGTATTCATTAGGTTCCTCCCAGATGGATTGAATGGAGCATCATGTGAGTGATGTATTGGTTCTATAGGAGCATGATTAGGTTAAGGACCTTGAGGGTTAGAAAGACAATGATACAAAGGTATATCCAAAGCTATATGCGCAATATTAGATCCTTGATTAGGAAGATAAGTTCTTGATATTATAGTATTTGGGACATGGCTCGATGAGCATATCAGACTGAGCATGGTACCTATGATACAGGGTATCGATAATAGTGCTTATGGGGAAAAGCCTTCCATGGATTATCTTACTCGAGAATTATAGTCACAGCACCCGCCACTTTTCTAGGGTTAGGGTAGTCAGTAGGCGGTTGAGAACTGGATTGAGATCTTGTAGATAATATTTTAGTAGCTAGTGACGCCTTCAGGGTAGGGGTGAAACGGGTGATGTATTTTATTAGAGGATCAGCTAATAACTGGTGGGATGTGTAGGTTTAGGCCAGCAGACATGAGTGACTATCCTAGAATTATTTTGAGGATAGGTTCTTTGAGAAATTTTTCCAGGAGATGTTGAAGGAAGATAGAGATTGGTATTTCTTGAGATTTAAATAGGGTGACATGCCCATTGGGGACTATGAATCAATGTTCACTGATTTGTCTCTCTTTACACCATACATTGTCAGAGATGAGACCTTTAGGGTGAGGTTCTTTGAGGATGATTTATGGCGTGCCATTTGGGTGACAATAAACATCTTAGGGTTGGACTCATTCTCAAAGGTAGTAAGCTAGGTGCTCAAAGCTAATGGAAACCTGACAGACAAGTCGTACTATAACTGGTAAGTAGCTTCGGGTGATCTTAGTGGTGCTACTTTAGATTTTAGGAAGCGAGGTAAATATGGGTTCTAGTAGGGAATTCAGGACAAGGACTCGAGAAGACCAACTTATAGAGGTTTTCTGACAGTTTTATTTCAGTGAGGGTAGCCAAGACATGTATGAACTCTGTGTTATCAGCCTCCAAAGGAGTGTCTGGCATGTGGATATTTTAGTTACCTTAATAGGTTCTATAGGAAACCTTCTCAGATAGCCGGTAGTCAGGGACCACGGAAGACTCAGGGCTTTGATATCGGTTTGGGATCACTACCAAGTGAGGGTAGATGAGGTTTAGATGCACGTAGAAGACATGGTAGAGATAGAGGGACCTAGAAATGGGGTTATAGGATAGTGGATGGTGCAGCACCGCAAGGAGGTTAGGCTTCAGTCTGTCGAGCTTCATGCCTGGATCATGCATTGGATTTTCCATGGTCTGATTATTATAGTGATCCAATGATGGTTAGAGGTACACCATGGACATATCCTATTTCTTTTGTTTTATTTTTTTTGCATGGATTTTTTAGTAATGTCTATTTTGATTTCATGAGGTGAATATTATGTATATGGACTAACTAGATAATGGTTAGTATGTTGGAACCGACTCAGGTAAATTATTGGTATGTGTGTGTGTGTGAACATTGAGGCACCAATATCTATGATTAAGCATCGATTTATGTGAGTTACTTAAGGTATGAGGAATTTTGGGCACCGTTGTGGTGCGGTACATGATTGAGGTTTGAGGCACCGGGTTTGATTTTGAGCATCTATTGAGATGTGGGGACTCATAGGTGCCATGTGATCCTTGGGCATGAGGTGGGAACTAATGTGTTGTGGGACCTATCTTGGGTGTCGATATGACATGAGAGAACATATGAGGTGTGGGAGTGATGATTCATTATTGGAGGAATTTTGATTCGGGGAAAGTTCATTGGACCAGCTGATTGATTTGAGTTTTGGTTGGGATGGACTGAGGTAGATCACTCATAAGGTGGGAAGCCCCCTTGAGGTAAGCTTACCTGTACCATTGAGACCGGGGTAGTATGGGTTTCTTAAAATGGGATTTGTATGTTTGGTACCATCTATGTGTTTTATTTTACAGCTCATGGATGAGCTATATTAAGGTAGGGAGATTATAACATCCTAGGGTTTTTATTCAGGTTAAAAATCACTCTTGTTTGGAAGTTTTCAATTTGTGGGGGTGACCTTTTCTTTTTTGATGATTGGAACCAAATTTAGAGAGTTATGTTAGCCTTATACTATGTTTTTAGATGGTTTTGGAGGCTTATATATTTTCTTGTGTGTTGTAGAATGATTTTGGAAGCATCAGAAGCATGTTTTGAAGTTACAGGTCAGGGAACGTGGTTTGTGGTAAACCGTACGGACCCTTCCAGATTACCATGGGGCTCATTTTTGAACTACATTATAGTTTGGGTAAATAGTTCATGGAGGCACATATCCATGTCTCTCATTCTATAGTTTTTTTAGAGAGCTACCACTTAGTTTGTACACGGTTAGTGAAAATTGTGTGGTAGGTCGCATGGGTACTGCCACTTATGAAATACCTATGCACTGTTTCCCACACTATTAGTGAAAAAATTTCCTAATCATGTAAGCTAAATTGTGTGGCCTAGTAAAGGTATAAAATTAATTTTCTACCCCCCCCCCTCTTTGTTTTTCTTTTTTTCCTCCTTCCTCCCCCTTTCTTCTTCCTTCTTCACGAGTACAGCAGGAGTAAGCCCTCCTTTATTATCCTCCCATGGATTTTGATCCATATTCCTCCTAGATCATCTATTTTTAGATATTTAGGGTGAATTGGAGATGTAGCAGTAAGGCTAACCTCACCCTATCTTCTCTTTCTGTTTACCTATGCCTCGCGGAGTGCTAATTCTATCCAATATACTTTACACTATTTTTTGGGCTTATAATTTAAATAAATGTCTCTTGTAATTTTCTTTGAGTTAGAGGATAATATCATATGTGCCTATGTTTATGGGTAAAAGTTAAATAGTGTATACCCTACTTTGTGTTTTCATGATTGATTTGGGGTGTGGATTTTAGTGCACATTTAAAAATTTTATAAATACCACTTTTATATTTTTTTCATGGTATTAAATTGAAGATATAACCCTATGGGATGTCATTAGGCATAACGGAGATAATTTCATTAGTGTGAGGTTGGGTTAGAGGTCTTCATACACCTTGGGTAACTATGTCAGGGTGTGTTTTGTTTGAAATTGATTTAATTTGTTTAGTTGATGTGGTGAAATTCAATTATATTTAATTGGTTTTATGGAATTGAGTTTTCCAATTAAAATAATTGATTTTTGTTTATTTAATTCATGTTTTACAATTCAATTACATTTAATTGTGTGTTATTAAAGGTTACAAAATTCAATCGTTTTAAATTTAATTGTTTAATAATTTAATCATTTATTTATAATGCTTGTGATATACTACTGGAACCCAAGGGGTCATGATTGGTTTGTCCTAAGGTTTGTATGGCATTGGCCATTCGGATTTGAGGTGATGTGATTATCTGGATGGGCTTAGCTCAGGTTACTCTGGTGATGAGATCATCAGCTGGTCTTGGAACAATTCTTTTGAGTGACATTGATCACATGATTGGGAATCGAGGATATCAAATTTAGGTAGAAAGGATGTCAAGTTAGGCATGGTCCATGTTATTAGATAGCAAGGCCATCAGACATGAGCGACAAGGTCATAGGGGCATGAGGCGTCATTGATGGTGTGGCTTAGGTACTATTGGGTGATTTTCGCTCACCCCTGACAACTAAAGTTCCGAATTGAGTCATGTGCACACATGTTGTCTCTGTGATGAGGTGTTTTTGACCACTCGTGATATAGATCCCCCTAGAAGTGCATCTTAGGAAATGTGTTGGGGGTGCATTCCATAGAAAGAAATGTGGAAGGTGAGTAGCCTTCTATTGATAGTGATGAGGCTATCAGTTGTGGGTTGAGGCTCACCGTGGTGAGGATGTGTGCCAAGAATTATTTGGGAGGATAGGGATCACCATTCCCTGATATGTAAAGATGATAATCAATAGTGACTGTTATTTGAGGAAAGGTATCATTGTACCTCCAGATGGTGGGCCATGGGTTGAAGAGTGCTATTGAGCATGGGTCCAAGGGTCTGGTGACTTGTTTGGGTGTGCCATTGGGACATCAGTGATTCGTTTGAGACATGAGATGTTAGGATGCACATGGTGCCAGGTTACTCTATTTCAGGTGAAACATAAGGGTTCACCAGGGTTGTTTATATTATAGGGATACCTTGGGCCATGGGCCAAGGATCCTTTCCTATTCAAACTTACAACACTGGATGAAGCTGGTTCCATCTCCCCGGTGGTTGTTGATTACAATTGGAGTTTGTATTTAATTAAAATTCATTGAGCTACATTACATTTTATTATAATTCATGCATTTTTAAGCATCTATGTTGGGTATCAACACTTGGGTGGTATCCTACTAAGACACGTTATCACACCCTAAATGGTCCCTTCAAGATGTGTATATACATTATGTCTTTACTTTCTAGTAGTGGATCAGCCTCAAGAGCTGGATCATAGTAGAATTTTTTCATGGGATGTTGGCATGGGATATTGAGGTTGTGTCTATCTAGAGTTTCTATTTTAGTTTTTTTGTATCAACATGCTATGTATATATACACACTATGGTCAGCACTTTGGTGACCCCTTTTCTGGATATTATTTGTACGACCTATTTGATATGAATGATATGTTTTGTTATGTTTCTAAAATTGGTTTTCTAGTCATGTAACCTTATTTACTATGCTTTATTCAGTTCTGATTCTTCTATTGAATATGATCAATTGTGATTCTACCATTTGTGGGTGTAGTTCGAGTTTGTTGAGTCTTATTTGTTCTGCTACAAATTATATATTATTACTCAAATGAATATTATATCTTTCATAGAGGTTTTAGCCTCCCCACTATACCTCTTTCACACCCTCACTTAAATTCATACACCTTTGGTGTTCGAGGAGGTGCGCCTAAGTCCAATGGCACCTAGACTGATTACACTATTCGGGTGGCTAATCGATTCGAGGATGTTACACCATTGCTCCATTGGTGTGTCAATCTAATGCCCCAACCGCTCACGTCCTATGATCTTCCCTCCGATAATTAATCTTACATAATACCAAGAAATCTTATCAAAACCTATATCTTGTTTTTTATACCATGAATTGATCCAATATCCTGTAACCAAATATAAGTTATATAAAACTACAACCCATGTATCATTCATTATACCTTAGTCCATCCTAACCATTGCATATAATTCCATGGGAATCTGTATTAATCCTAACTAAATACTAGTATATCCTATAAATATAATTAATTATAGAATACATAAAATTGTAATGTAAACTGAGAACCATTATATCCCTCATTAGTCCATAACCTATAACATAATCTATCACAGCCTGAGTATGCCCATATGATAAACTATAATCGATGTGTGGGTGAGGAAGAGAAATTTTTCATACGTACATTCCCCCTCTATCCTATATATTGGATAAAACACCCCCACCCACACCGCCAAAAAAATTGGGTGATGGTTTCCCTACGTACCCATGTGTTGTAACATATGGTATCAGAAAATATAAGGAATATATCATACACAACCACACAAAGGTAAAAAATATATTCCTAGACTCAGCTATAGTTGGAATCCCTCATGAAACCTGGTTTCCACCAATTAGTCATAGGAGACTATAGTGTATAAAAACACACAAGAATAAAGGTTAACATCATTAACCATTTCCAATTAGTAATTAAAAATTAATAGTAGTGCAATAAATTGTATAGCAATTACCCATCACTTATTAGCCCATCATAAATTCTGGTATAACAATTCCTTTTCATCATAATAAAACATTCCTTAATAAACCATATTATGATTCCTCATTTAACTAAGTATATATCATTTGATTTAAAAATATAATATCCTTTATCTTTGAGTATCAATTCAAGTATCCTATGGTTTTCATTATTATACAGTTCCTTTACCATTACATTACTCAATGACACTCAAACTCATGAGTTTATTATTAATCCATTTTTCATTAATTTCATTAAAAATTCTCAACACTTGAGTTATTTATTAATTCATTTGTAATTATATATTTTTTTGTTACTCTATGACTCATCCTAATATACAAATGGGAAAGACTCACTTCCAGTTCATAGAGACAAAATACATCATGTAGTTGGAAACAATAAAAATAAACCACTCAATAAACTATCCATAAAATGAAAACAAAGATAATATAACTAATGATCTATCCTAACTCTTAAGACATTCAAATTCCCTTGGTGACATCCTCGATACCATTTTCACATCAAATTCCATTCCACCACCATGTGCATCTAGACATCACTAGAACCCTGAGAAAACCGACACATTATCTATAAATTTCACTAACCACCCAAGGTTTAAAATAAATCACATAAATAAATTAAAAACTATAGAATTCAGTAAAGTATAAAAATTATTTTTAGTGTGAAATATGGGGTCACCAAGTCCATAAACTAATGCATTCAATACTTTATGAAACAATAATGAGATCGGTCACCACAAAACAATTTATCCTTAGAAAACAACTATTTAATTACAATACTGAATTCACTAGTTCATTTTGAAAAGGATTCAAGAAATAAATCAACCAATAATATATAGTTTTAGAAGGAAATAAATCAATGATAAGTAATAATTATGAATAAAATTAATATTTCATCAATTTTAAGAAATAACGAAAAAAAATTGCATGATACTTTCACTAATCATTATATCATGGAAACTTTACATTTTTTATAAAATTATCATTATGTTATCCATACTTATAATAGAAATAGATAAAAAATAAAAAATAGAATATTTAGAAAATTGAGAGGTAGGATCAACAAGGAAATACATATGCGATTATAAGAACCTAATTCATATTCTTTCTTTATCCTGTAATTTTCTTCAATTAGAATACTTCTACTTTTAACCAAACAAACTAAAGAATGATAATTTCACACATTCACATAAATAGAGATGTAATAAATCCCTTATATATATTGGATGTTAAATTTTCTCTAAGAATCAACAGATGTTCAATGGCCAAAAATCTATGAATGAAACACTACTAATAATAATATACAGAATGACATCATCAAGTCTTGCTCAAAAATCACCTCAAAAGAAAGGAATTCCATAAAAACCCCTTTTCAATGCAAGGATAAAAAGGAGAACAATGGTGAGTATAGGAAATAGTACCTAGATTCATGATACATAAATCTAGAAATTAAGTTTTATACTCTGAATGGATGTAGCTAAAGGCTGGTGACAATCCTAGTAGTAGTAAGGATTTGAGAGAAGAAGAAGAAATATGAACCAAGGGAGTCATGAATCTCTATTTATAGGGATGATTTGAATATCCTCCACAATATCATAGTGGATCAAACTATGCCCACGGTGTCTCTCTATAAAAGGAGAACTAAAATATCAATGATTGAAATGGACCTTCCCATCCCCTAAATCTCACATATTTTGATAAAAATTTTAAAATCATTGATTTCTACTATTCCCTTCACCATGGATTAGTGAAGTTAATTTTAAACACCAAACTAGCCACCAATTAATTCACCATTACAATATTAGAAGTTCTAAGATTTTTTAACACACCACACCCAAAACTGTGGTGTAGAGAGATCCAGCTCACCATTTTCCTCTTCACTCACATGTAACCTGAGAGTGATTTCAAATTCTACCTTGACTCACCACCAAGCTCACAATATTAACCATTTTATAATCGAAGATTACTACGGGATTACCATGTAATAGTATTTCCCATAACATCCCCGAATGTATTCCACCATCCCCTTTTAATATGGTCTCTACATATTTTTTAATTTCCAATTTTACATTGGTTGACTGCCTAGGACAACGCTAACTAAAATAATCAGGTAAGTTGTTTCCTTTTCTGTGGGTTTCCCCAAAAACAAATTGATAATAAAAAACTACCCATATATGATTAACCTAATTTAAATAACTTAACAATCCCTCATGTGAGTATGTAAATCTCTCTAGTACCCGAATACAAGCCTGGTTACACTAATGCGAGATCTAGAGTACCCTTAAAAAAATCCTGAATGACTTTTATGGAAGGATGATATCTCCTAATGATCAATTTATATATGTTATTTGTATTTATTTGAAGACTATACTGCCCTAAGGTGAGATCAGAATACTTCTACTTGATCCAGGGATATACCCATACAAATATAAGAACTGACATACCCGTACACAGGGAAGTAGGCTGTGCATATGTGTAAAAAGAAACTTTTTAAAAATAAATTTTCAATAAAAGAGCTCCTATATAGCTTAGAAAAAAAGCTATAAAATCTATATAGGCTCCTCCAACTATGGGTGAAACACAAATGGATGGATCAAGAAGCCTAATACTATACAATTTTGAAACATCATCTCCCCCCACCCCCAATAATTGTTTCCTTAAAATATTTTCTTCTAGCTAAATAGGTGGGGTTACATTTCTTTCATAGATTATTTGGGTTATTTTGATGTATAATAAAAAATTTGATTTATCTATAAATCATTAACTAGAGAAGTTATAATTTTTTTGTATCTCATTAACTATACAATCAAGAATTTGAACATTTTTTCTTCATAAGTAAGATTCTCCTATGAGTTCACTACCTCAGGTCTCAATATTTGAGATGATTCATGTATATATTTTCTTAATAAAGAAACCTAAAAACATTTCATAAATTATAAAGAAAATAGTTAAAGATACATGATATTATACTAATTTTACTTTCTTTAGGATTCATTTGGCCCAATAAATAGTGGGATTAATTTATATTTCTTTCAAAAATGTATCGCACCTTTACATAGTGATATTTTATGAAAAAAAAATGATCTCAAACCTCAAATGTAATATCTTCACTTAAATTATATACATATATCTTTTTATTTCAATAATATTTTCTCAAATAACATTAAATAAATTTCACATTTTTAACCATCTCATTCACTAATTGAAATACCAATAATTTCCTCTATCTAATATCATCTCAAAAAAATAGAGTTTGACAATGATTTCTACAAAATTCATCCAATGGTTCCATCTATATACTTTCATAAAAAAATTGTTTTATTAAAAATGAACCGATTAAAGGTGTTGATATCATCCTTCTTGATAATCCATTGAATAAAAGTGAATCATATCATGAAATGTTGGAATTTTCCACTATGGTTTTCCATAAATTTAAGGATGATATATTATACCGAAACTTAATTTAGTACCAAATGACTTCTGAAGTCATATCCAAAAATTCAAGGTAAACCTCAGATCATGATAAGATACAATAGAGAGAGAAAATCAATGTAATTTTACTATTTCATTAAGATAATGTACATATTGATTATACAAATTCATATTATATTCAATAGGAGGAAAGCATATATATTTATTACAATAGTCAATATAAACCCATATAACATTTTCCCTTGAGATTTATTTGGCTATCTCAAGATGAAATTCATGTATATATGCTCTAACTTCTATTCAGAAATTAATTATTGTTAAAACATTCATTATAGTTTATTCATTCATCATTAAACTTTTGTCAAATTGAACATTTTAGGGTAAAATCAGCTACATATTTATTCATTCCTTCTCACCAAAAACACTCCTCAATTTTTCTAACCATTATTACGCTGTCAAGATTAATAAATTTTTGAGTGCATTATTCCTAACTCAATAAATTCTTTTTTAACTAGAATTAATATTCTAAACAAAACCTCTAACAAAATCATATAATATATTTATCATTAAAAATATACTCCCATATTTTTCCTTCCTTAATCAATTTTATCATCTATTTTGATCCATGATCTTATTTATATGTATACTTATTATTTCCAAAAAATGATGTTTTTATTCTAACTAATTCCATAAGAAAATAGTTTTTCACGTTCACAATTTCAAATACAATTATCATTGAATCATTAAATAATGGATAAGAATCCAAATGTAACATGGTTAATTATATATTTTTCTTTTGACTAAAATAATTATTTACCTTATTTTCTCTACCTAGATGATCATAAATCATACAGTCATAAAAATAATAATTAAAAATACCTCATTTTCCTCATGTTAAACTATTTTTGAATGAATATATAGTTTAATATTTTATGATCCATATATATATCAAATTTCTCCAAATATAAGTCATGCCTCAAAATTTTTTACTATGAAATTAACCAATGTGATGCATTGGATACTTTTTCTCAGGGGGTTTTGAAAGATGTGATGAATATGTTATTATCCATTAATTTATCCCTAAAAACATTATAGACCTTCTGATGAAGCTTCACTATAAATAAAAAAATTCCCCATTTCCTGATTTAATGGATAATACGTGAGAATTGACCATTTTAATGGGATAGTTAATTAAGTAAACGTCTCAAAAAACTGTTAGTAAGTTCCCAAAGGTCTAGGTAAAACCTAGAATCTTTATGAAATTATTTGGTCTTGGAACTTATTCCACCATTTAAATTTTATCAGGATAAACTTTTAAGACATTTTTAGTTATAATTTTCCTATGGAATAAAAAAAATCAAAAATTACATTTAAAAAAATATATAACTTATTTTCTCATAATTTCTAGAGAAAAATACTTAATATTTTCTCACGATCCTTATATATTTTATAATAAACTATAATATTAATAATAAATACCACCCTATATTTTTTCAAATGTTCTTTAAATACACTATTCACCAAATAAAAAAATAATTGATGGGAATTTTCTAACCTAAAGGTTATAACTAAAAAAAATTTCATCCATACCTCATTCAAAATTCCTCCTTAGTAATATCATCTTCCTTTATATTCAACTGATGATATTAAAACTTTAGGTTAATTGTTGAAATGGACTGTACTTCCTAGAGCATATAAAAAAAGTAATCAATATAAGGAAAAGGATAATAATTCCGAAAAATATTATTATATAGATTTCTATAATTAATACAATTAATTATAGAACAATATTATTTATTAAAAAATAAAATATGATCACACCATGGTAAATGGATAGTATAAATAAAACCCATGTCAAGAAACTCTTGAAATTGATTTTTTAATTCTAATAGCTATATTAAGTCCATTTGATAAGGGGGTTTTAAATTGGTCTATTTCCAAGAAATAAGTAATTATTGAATTCAAGCTCCCATAATTACATGTCTTATAAAAAACATCGTCATACATATTTTCCTAAGATGATTGGATATATATATTTATATGATTAGGAAACATGTTACATAAAAAACCCACCCTTTTCCTACAATGTAAATTGTCTCCACAAGTAAGACTTCTTTAAATGATTCACTTTCATCATTCAATAAATATCACTATAACTATAAATTTATCTTCATTATTGTTCTTAATCACCCTTAACCCCGATAAAATTATTTGAAAACATTGAAATAGAATATAAATCTCATTAATAGGTATACAATGAAATAAACCTTGTTAAGAAATTGAAATACATGAACATACATGAAAATGTTTTTCCATAAACTTTGAGCTCATATAAGCTTATATTGACTCATGAAATCAACCAATTTATTAAAATAATTTTTAAAAAAATCCGATAAGTATGCATAAAACCAATAAGTAAATCATGAATGTTTCTTAAGAAAACATGAATCTCATGAAAAATATTTTTTTTGAAAAAATTATTTTATATTTTAAAAGATCATCAAATTATCTTAAATCACATACATCAAATTCCTATCTCGTTAAATTCAAAGACATGAATTAAAAGTCATAGGAAAGAATATTGGATCCATGAAGGCTTATTGGGAAATAAAATTCATTATCACCATTTAAAATAACCCTTATAATGGAATAACATCATATGTTAATTCCAACATAATTTCTCTAGAGAATAAATCATTTCCTAATGCAATGGATGGATATATAAGGGCTCTACCGTAATTATATATAATTTAAGAGGTCCAAAATATGAATGAAGACATAGGATATTTCATTTCATGATAAAATGAATAAAATGAATAAGAATATACATTCCAATCTATATGAAAAAGAATTTATGTTTGCCTATAAATAGAAAGTGAATTAAAATGAAACTGTTAACCAAATCTCTAATTAGAGTAATATGAATTTAAAATAAATAATATTTATTAAAATGAATAATAAGATATAGAATAATATTGTTTAAAACATCATTGATTTATTTTAAATAAATACATAAAAACCTTTAATTTAAATGTTTATATAAAAACCCCTTACATCCTTCCAAGATATTTCAATGTGACCTTTGTGGAATAAAATTAAAATATAATTTGTTATAACCTATTTTAACATTAAAATAAGTTTACTATATAATTCAATATTTTTACTAAAATACATTTAATATTATAGTTTAATAAAAGTTTATGTTTAATTATCATGGTCATTGGTTATTAAAGTTGAATCATAATAGTAGTTTTGAATTGCATCCTCGTGAAATTTTATTGTTAGAACCACATAAGAGATAAATATCACATATTAAATGCTTATTTTAGAGTAATAGTATATATATTCAATATGAGTTTACTTATTATTTAAATTTAATTCCATGTATATGGTTTTATAATAAATTTAAAAAATTATAAAATTCTATATTTACAATGTTAAGCATGTATTTAAGTATATGTCTAATATTTGTGATGATACCGAGATGAGAAGAACATATACTTATATATATTATATAATCAACCATAGTCAGTAATTTACTATACATGGGAATAAAGTAAATCAAAGTAAAAAATAACAGATATCAAATGAGATATTAAAATTACTATTTGAAGACTTCATTGAAAGATAATTAAAAACAGTTATATATATATATCCACCATGGGGAATAATATGGATAGCACATGTGTAATGAACTGACCGAAAATCACTTTCTGGGCTAGAGTGAAACACACCTCGGGTGCGCCTCCCCATATACCAGATGCTACAAACAATCTATGAAATTATAATCCATACTTTAGGGAGACTATACCCTAAAATTAGAGTATAAAACCATGGGAAAATAATTGAAACATACAAAACACATAACTAGAGTACACTGAAATAAATAAACACAATATTTGAAAATTTTCATTTGGAAGTCCTTTAGTCATGCATACACAGATCGCCTACTCAGATGATACAATATACAAAATAAACCAATAATAAAACATAGGCACACTAGCACTACTGTTATCCCCAGATCTCATACACCTTGTCTCCAAATACACAGTGAGTATCCTTAGATTGATTCATTGCACATCCTGTACTAAACCATTAAGAAGGCATAATTTCTATATATGCACTAGGGTTCTCATTTAGGGATGGGAAATAAATCTTAGTAAGGGCACACTATGATCCATAAGTACAATCCATCATATAATTATATGCATGTGTGTAGACTTTATGTCTTTTCATTCATGTAAAAGATCATCCTTTGAAGTTGTAATGTAGTAGAAGTTTTTCATGTGATGTTGGAATGGGAATTTGTGGTCATTCCTAGATCAGGTTTATATTTTATTTTATTTTATTTTTGTATTATAATGCTCCATATATGTACATACTATGGTTTCCCTTTGGAAACCTCTTTTCTAGATATTTTTTGTATGACCAATTTGATATCCATGCTCTGTTCTATTTAGATTCAATAAGTGGTTTTCTTATAATGTCTCCTTACTTTGGATTCCTTATTTAGTTATGCTTCCACTCTTTAATATGATTGATTGTGATTATACCATTGGTGGGTCAAGTTTGAGTCTATTGAGTATTATTTATTCCAATTCATGTTATATATTATTACGCGGACAAGTATTATATCTTTCCCAGAATGTATAACCTCCCCAGTATACCTCTTTCACTCCCTCACTTCTAGTCGGAAAACTTTGGTGTTCTGGGAGGCATGCTTAAGGGCAGTGTCACCCAGCCTGATAGCACTATTTTGGTGGCTAATTAGTTTGGGGATGATACAATTAGTATTTGAGGATTTTTTTTGATTGGGATTTACTAGATGTGTAAGGCTGACTACTAATGAGATCGAGACTACTTTTTCTTTCTATTAATTTATTCTGATACTATTATTTGGGATATGCTAGACTAGATACTAAGTGATGTCAAAATTGGATTTTGAAATCATTCTTGGGTGCCTATAGCCCCATGTATGAGGGAGAAATCAAGTTTCAATGGGTGGGAATTATCATTTTGTTTTTCTTAGTTTACTGTTTATATGATTTCCACTTTAAGTGGTTTATTTGAAATGTGAATTATTAAATTTTTGTGATATGTGACCCTTGACCTTGTCAGGTATGGGAAATCAATAACCTTGTCCCAGAATGGAAGGGTGTGATTTTTTAGTCATTTGTATGCTATGTTTAGGAACATATTATGATGTTTTAATTCTAAATATGAATGTCCCTTAATATGTAATGCCTTATTAAAAGTTATATTTCTTGTTATATCTATAATTTAATTTTATGTATAGAACGGTCCTATATTTTATAAGAGTAGATGAGTACATTGTATTGGGGTGATTTTGATCACCAAGTTGGGTGATGAGGTCATTGGATTTAAGCAATGATGGTTTTCAAGATGGGTGAGGCCTGAGGTATATTTTGATACATGGATTTGTTAAGGGTGAGTAAGGAGGTCATGAGTTTACGATTCTATGTGGTGTGTTTGTGGTTGGAATGGATAAGGGTAGTGAGGATGTTCTACCTTTTTAATACTTTCCTTATATACGTGATATATATATATATATATAATATGGGTTGTCTGGACATTTGATGGTATTCATCAGGTTCCTCCAAGATGTATTGAATGGAGAATCATGCGAGTGATGGATTGGTGCTATAGGAGCATGATTAGGTTAAGGACCTTGAGGGTTAGAAAGACAATGATACATAGGTATATCCAAAGCTATATTCCCAATATTAGATCCTAGATTAAGAAGACAAGTTTCTTGATCTTATAGTATTTGGTACATGGCTCGATGAGCATATCAGAGTGAGAATGGTACCTATGATACAAGGTATCGATAATAGTGCTTAGGGGGAAAATCCTTCCATGGATTATCTTACTCGAGAATTCTAGTCACATCACCCGCCACTTTTCCAGGGTTAGGGTAGTCTGTAGGCAATTGAGAACTGGATTAAGATCTTGTATATAATATTTGAGTAGATAGTGACACCTTTAGGGTAGGGGTGAAATGGGTGATGTATTTTATTATAGTATCAGCTAAGAACTGGTGGGATGTGTAGGTTTAGGCTAGCATACATGAGTGACTATCCTGGAATTATTTTGAGGCTAGGTTCTTTGAGAACGTTTTCCAGGAGATGTTGAAGGAAGATAGAGCTTTGTATTTCTTGAGATTTAAATAGGGTGACATTCCCATCGTGGAATATGAATCAATGTTCACTGAGTTTTCTCGCTTTACACCAGACATTTTCAGAGATGAGACCTTTAGGGTGAGGTTCTTTGAGGACGATTTATGGCATGCCATTTTGGTGACAGTAAACATCTTAGGGTTGGAATCATTCTCAAAGGTAGTAAGCTAGGTTCTCAAAGCTTATGGAAACCTGACAGACAAGTCGTACTATAATTGGTAAGTAGCTTCGGGTGATTTTAGTGGTGCTACTTTAGATTTTAGGAAGTGAGGTAAAGATGGGTTCTAGTAGGGAAGTCAGGTCAAGGACTCGAGAAGACCACCTCATAGAGGTTTTCTGATAGTTTTATTTTAGTGAGGGTAGCCAAGACATGTATGAACTCAGTGTTATCAGCCTCCAAAGGAGTGTCTGGCATGTGGATATTTTAGGTACCTTAATAGGTTTTATAGGAAACCTTCTCAGATAGCCGGTAGTCAGGGACCAGGGAAGACTCAGGGCTCTGATATTGGTCTGGGATCACTACCAAGTGAGGGTAGCTAGGGTTTAGATGCATGTAGAAGACATGGTAGAGATAGAGGGACCTAAAAATGGGGTTTTAGGATAGTGGATGGTGCAACACCACAAGGAGGTTAGGCTTTAGTCTGTCGAGCTTCATGCCTGGATCATGCAGTGGATTTTCTATAGTCTGAGTATACTGGTGATCCAACGATGGTTAGAGGTACACCATGGACATATAATATTTCTTTTTTTTTCTTTTTTTGCATGTATTCTTTAGTAATGTCTATTTTTATTTCACAAGGTGAATATTATGTATATGGACTAACTAGATAATGGTTAGTATGCTGGCACCAGCTCAGGTAAATTATTGGTATGTGTGTGTGTGTGTGTGTGTGAACATTGAGGCACAAATATCTATGATTAGGCATCGATGTATGTGAGTTACTTAAGGTATGAGGAATTTTGGGCACCGTTGTGGTGCGGTACATGATTGAGGTTTGAGGCACCAGGTTTGATTTTGAGCATCTATTGAGATGTTGGGACTCATAGGTGCCATGTGATCCATGGGCATGAGGTGGAAAATAATGTGGTGTGGGACCTATCTTGGGTGTCGATATGACATGAGAGAACATATGATGTGTGGGAGTGATGATTCATTACCAAAGGAATTTTGATTTGTGGAAAGTTCATTACACCAATTTATTGATTTGAGTTTTGGTTGGGATGGACTGAGGTAGATCACTCATAAGGTGGGAAGCCCCCTTGAGGTAAGATTACCTATACCATTGAGACCGGGGTAGTATGGGTTGCTTAAAATGTGATGGGTATGTTTGGTACCATCTATGTGTTTTATTTTATAGCTCATGGATGAGAAATATTAAGGTGGGGAGATTATAACATCCTAGGGTTTTCATTCAGGTTAAAAATCACTCTTGTTTGGAAGTTTTCAATTTGTGGGAGTGACCTTTTCTTTTTTATGATTGGAACCAAATTTAGAGAGTTATGCTAGCCTTATACCGTGTTTTTATATGGTTTTAGAGGCTTATATATTTTATTGTGTGTTTTAGAATGATTTTGGAAGCATCGGAAGCATGTTTTGAAGTTACAGGTCAGGGAACGTGGTTTGTGGTAAACCGTACGGACCCTTCCAGGTTACCGTGGGGATCATTTTTGAACTACATTATATTTTGGGTAAATAGTTCATGGAGGCACATATCCATGTCTCTCATTCTGTAGTTTTTTTAGAGAGATACCACTTAGTTTGTACACAGTTAGTGAAAATTGTGTGGTAGGTCGCATAGGTACTACCACTTATAAAATACCTATGCACTGTTTCCCACACTGTTAGTGAAAAAATTTCTTAATTATGTAAGCTAAATTGTGTGGCCTAGTAAAGGTATAAAATTAATTTTCTACCCCCCCCCCCTCTTTGTTTTTCTTTTTTCCCTCCTTCCTCCCTCTTTCTTCTTCCTTCTTCATGCATACAGCAGGAGGAAGACCACATTTCCTCTCCTCCCATGGATTTTGATCCATATTCCTCCTAGATCGTCCATTTTTAGATATTTAGGGTGAATTGGAGATATAGTAGTAAGGCTAACCTCACCCTATCTTCTCTTTCTGTTTACCTATGCCTCACGGAGTGTTAATTCTATCCAATATACTTTACACTATTTTTTGGGCTTATAATGTAAATAAACGTCTCTTCCAATTTTCTTTGAGTTAGAGGATAATATCATATGTTCCTATGTTAATGGGTAAAAGTTACATAGTGTATACCCTACTTTGTGTTTTCACGATTGATTTGGGGTGTGGATTTTAGTGCACATTTAAAAATTTGATAAATACCACTTTTATATTTGTTTCATGGTATTAAATTGAAGATATAACCCTATGGGATGTCATTAGGCATGATGAAGATAATTTCATTAGTGTGAGGTTGGGTTAGAGGACTTCAGACAGCTTTGGTAACTAGGTCAGGGTGTGCTTTGTTTGAAATTGGTTTAATTTGTTTAGTTGATGTGGTGAAATTCAATTATATTTAATTGGTTATATGGAATTGAGTTTTCCAATTCAAATAATTGATTTTTGTTTATTTAATTCATGTTTTACAATTCAATTACATTTAATTGTGTGTTATTAAAGGTTATAAAATTCAATCGTTTTAAATTGAATTGTTTAATAATTGAATCATTTATTTATAATGCTTGTGATATACTACTAGAACCCAAGGGGTCATGATTGGTTTGTTCTGAGGTGTGTATGGCATTGGCCATTCAGATTGGAGGTGATGCGATTATCTGGATGGGCTAAGATCAGGTTACTCTGGTGATGAGTTCATCAGTTGGTCTTGGAAAAGATTTTTTGAGTGACATTGATCACATGATTGGGCATCGAGGATATCAAATTTAGGTAGAAAGGATGTCAAGTTAGGCATGGTCCATGTCATTAGATAGCGAGGCCATCAGACTTGAGTGACAAGGTCATAGGGGCATGAGGCGTCATTGATGGTGTGGCTTAGGTACTATTTGGTGATTTTTGCTCACCCCTGACAACTAAAGTTCCGAATTGAGTCATGTGCACACATTTAGTCTCTTTGATGAGGTGGTTTTGACCACTCTTGGATGTAGAGCCCCCTAGAAGTGCATCTTAGGAAATGTTTTGGGAGTGCATTACATAGAAAGAAATGTGGAAGATGAGTAGGCTTCTATTGATAGTGCCGAGGCTATCAGTTGTGGGTTGAGGCTCACCGTGGTGAGGATGTGTGCCAAGAATAATTTGGAAGGATAGATATCACCATTCTCTAAGATGTAAAGATGATTATCCATAGTGACTGTTATTTGAGGAAAGGTGTCATTGTACCTCCAGATGGCGGGCCATGGGTTGAAGAGTGCTATTGAACATGGGTCCCAGGGTCTGGTGACTTGTTTGGGTGTGCCATTGGGACATCAGTGATTCGTTTGAGACATGAGATGTTAGTATGCACATGGTGCCGGGGTACTATATTTGAGGTGAAACATAAGGGTTCACGAGGGTTGTTTATATTAGAGGGATACCTTGGGCCATTGGCCAAGGATCCTTTCCTATTCAGACATACAACACTGGCTGAAGCTGGTGCCATCTCCCTGGTGGTTGTTTATTACAATTGGAGTTTGTATTTAATTAAAATGAATTGAGCTACATTACATTTTATTATAATTCATGCCTTTTTAAGCATTTATGTTGGTTATGAACACTTGGGTGGTATCCTACTAAAACATGTTCTCACACCCTAAATGGGCCCTTCAGGATGTGTATATACATTATGTCTTTACTTTCAGGTAATGGATTAGCCTCAAGAGCTGGATCATAGTATAAGTTTTGCATGCGATGTTGGAATGGGATATTGAGGTTGTGTCTATCTAATGTTTCTATTTTAGTTTTTTTGTATCAACATGCTATGTATATATACACACTATGGTCAGCACTTTGGTGACCCCTTTTCTGGATATTATTTTATACGACCTATTTGATATGAATGATATGTTATGTTTTGTTTCTAAAATTGGTTTTCTAGTCATGTAACCATATTTACTATGCTTTATTCAGTTATGATTCTTCTATTGAATATGATCGATTTTGATTCTTCCATTTGTGGGTGTAGTTCGAGTTTGTTGAGTCTTATTTGTTCTACTACAAATTATATATTATTACTCAAATGAATATTATATCTTTAATAGAGGTTTTAGCCTCCCCACTATACCTCTTTCACACCCTCACTTAAATTCATACACCTTTGGTGTTCGAGGAGGTGCGCCTAAGGCCAATGGAACCTAGACTTATTACACTATTCGGGTGGCTAATCGATTCGAGGATGTTACACCATTGCTCCATTGGTGTGTCAATCTAATGCCCCAACCACTCACGTCCTATGATCTTCCCTCCCATAATTAATCTTACATAATACCAGGAAATCTTATCAAAACCTATATCTTGTGTTGTATACCATGAACTGATCCAATAACCTGTAACCAAATATAAGTTATATAAAACTAAAAACCATGTATCATTCATTATACCTTAGTCCATCCTAACCATTGCATATAATCCCATGGGAATCTTTATTGACCCTAACTAAATACTAGTATATCCTATAAAAATAATTAATTATAGCAAACATAAAATTGTAATGTAAATTGAGAACCATTATATCCCTCATGATTCCATACCATATAACATAATCTATCATAGCCTGAGTATGCCCATATGATAAACTATAAGAGATGTGTGGGTGAGGAAGAGAAATTTTTCATCCGTACATTCCCCCTTTATCCTATATATTGGAATAAACACCCCCACCCACACCACCAAAAAAATTGGGTGATGGTTTCCCTACGTACCCATGTGTTGTAACATATGGTATCAGAAAATATAAGGAATATATCATACACAACCACACAAAGGTAAACAATATATTCCTAGACTCAGCTACAGTTGGCATCCCTCATGAAACCTGGTTTCCACCAATTAGTCATAGGAGACTATAGTGTATAAAAACACACAAGAATAAAGGTTAACATCATTAACCATTTCCAATTATTAATTAGAAATTAATAGTGGTGCAATAAATAGTATAGAAATTACCCATCAATGATTATCCCATCATAAATTCTGGTATAAAAATTTCTTTTCATCATAATAAAACATTCATTAATAAACCATATTATGATTCCTCATTTAACTAAGTCTATATCATTTGATTTAAAAATATAATATCCTTGATATTTGAGTATCAAATCAAGTATCCTATGGTTTTCATTATTATACAGTTTCTTTACCATTACATTCCTCAATGAATCTCAAACTCATGAGTTTATTATTAATCCATTTTACATTACTTTCATTAAAAATTCTCAACACTTGAGTTATTTATTAATTCATTTGTAATTATATATTTTTTTGCTACTCTATGACTCATCCTAATATACAAATGAGAAAGACTCACTTCTAGTTCATAGAGACAAAATACATCATGTAGTTGGAAACTATAAAAATCAACCACTAAATAAACTATCCATAAAACTCAAACAAAGATAATATAACTAATGATCTATCCTAACTCTTAAGACATTCAAATTCCCTTGGGGACATCCTCGATACCATTTTCACATCAAATTCCATTCCACCACCATGTGCATCTAGACATCACTAGAACCCTGAGAAAACTGACACATTATCTATAAAATTAACTAACCAACCAAGGTTTAAAATAAATCACATAAATAAATTAACAACTATAGAATTCATTAAAGTATAAAAATTATTTTTAGTGTGAAATATGGGGTCACCAAGTCCATAAACTAACGCATTCAATACTTTATGAAACAAGAATGAGATCGGTCACCACAAAACAATTTATCCTTAGAAAACAACTATTTAATTACAATATTGAATTCACTAGTTCATTTTTAAAAGGATTCAAGAAATAAATCAACCAATAATATATAGTTTTACAAAGAAATAAATCAATGATAAGTAATAATTATGAATAAAATTAATATTTCATCAATTTTAAGAAATAACGAAAAAAATTGCATGATACTTTCACTAATCATTATATCATGGAAAATTTACATTTTTTATAAAATTATGATTATGTTATCCATAATTATAATAGAAATAGATAAAAAATAAAAAATAGAATATTTAGAAAATTTAGAGGTAGGATCAACAAGGAAATACATATGCGATTATAAGAACTTAATTCATATTCTTTCTTGATCCTATAATTTTCTTCAATTAGAATACTTCTACTTTTAACCAAACAAACTAAAGCATGATAATTTCACACATTCACATAAATAGAGATGTAATAAATCCCTTATATATATTGGATGTTAAATTTTATTTAAGAATCAACAGATGTTCAATGACCAAAAATCTATGAATGAAACACTACTAATACTAATATGCAGAATGACATCATCAAGTCTTGCTCAAAAATAACCTCAAAAGAAAGGAATGCCATAAAAAACACTTTGCAATGCAAGGATAAAAAGGAGAAAAATGGTGAATATAGGAAATAGTACCTAGATTCATGATACATAAATCTATAAATAAAGGTTTATACTCTGAATGGATGTAGCTAAAGGCTGGTGACAATCCTAGTAGTAGTAAGGATTTGAGAGAAGAAGAAGAAATATTAACCAAGGGAGTCATGAATCTCTATTTATAGGGATTATTTGAATATCCTCCACAATATCATAGTGGATCAAACCATGCCCATGGTGTCTCTCTATAAAAGGAGAACTAAAATATCAATGATTGAAATGGACCTTCCCACCCCCTAAATCTCACATGTTTTGATAAACATTTTAAAATACTTGATTTCTACTATTCCCTTCACCATGGATTGGTGAAGTTAATTTTAAACACCAAACTAGCCACCAATTAATTCACCATTACAATAGTATAAGTGCTAAGATTTTTTAACACACCACACCCAAAACTGTGGTGTAGAGAGATCCAGCTCACCATTTTCCTCTTCACTCATATGAAGCCTGAGAGTGCTTTCAACTTCTACCTTGACTCACCACCAAGCTCACAATATTAACCATTTTATAATTGAAGATTCCTACAGGATTACCAAGTAATAATATTTCCCATAACATCCTCGAATGTATTCCACCATCCCCTTTTAATATGGTCTCTACATATTTTTCAATTTCCAATTTTACATCGGTTGACTCCCTAGGACAGCGCTAACTAAAATAATCAGCTAAGTTGTTTCCTTTTCCGTGGGTTTCCCCAAAAACAAATTGATAATAAAAAACCATCAATATATGATTAACCTAATTTAAATAACTTAAAAATCCCTCATGTGAGTCTGGAAATCTCTCTAGTACCTGAATACAAGCCTGGTTACACTAATGCGAGATCTAGAGTACCCTTACAAAAATCCTGAATGACTTTTATGGAAAGATGATATCTCATAAGCATTGCTTTATATATGTTATTTATCCTTATTTGAAGACTATAATAGCCTAAGGTGAGATCAGAATACTTCTACTTGATCCAGGGATATACCCATACAAATATAAGAACTGACATACTCGTACATAGGGAAATAGGTTGTGCATATGTGAAAACATTCATTATAGTTTATTCATTCATCATTAAACTATTATCAAATTGAACATTTTAGGGTAAAATAAGCTACATATTTATTCATTCCTTCTCACCAAAAACACTCCTCAAGTTTTCTAACCGTCATTACGCTGCCAAGATTAATAAATTTTTGAGTGCATTATTCCTAACTCAATAAATTCTTTTTTAACTAGAATTAATATTCTAAAAAAAACCTCTAACAAAATCATATATTATATTTATCATTAAAATTATACTCCCATAATTTTCCTTCATTAATCAATTTTATCATATATTTTGATCCATGATCTTATTTATATGTACACTTATTATTTCCAAAAAATGATGTTTTTATTCTAACTAATTCCATAAGAAAATAGTTTTTCACGTTCACAATTTCGAATACAATTATCATTGAATCATTAAATAATGGATAAGAATCCAAATGTAACATGGTTAATTATGTATTTTTATTTTGACTAAAATAACTCTTTACCTTATTTTCTCTACCTAGATGATCATAAATCATACAGTCATAAAAAAAATAATTAAAAATACCTCATTTTACTCATGTTAAACTATTTTTTGAATGAATATATAGTTTAATATTTTATGATCCATATATATATCAAATTTCTCCAAATATAAGTCATGCCCCAAAATTTTTGACTATGAAAATAACCAAGGTGATGCATTGGATACTTTTTCTTAGGGGGTTTTGAAAGATGTGATGAATATGTTATTATCCATTCATTTATCCTTAAAAACATTATAGACCTTCTGATGAAGCATCACTATAAATAAAAAATTCCCCATTTCCTGATTTAATGGATAATAGTGAGAATTGTCCATTTTAATGGGATAGTTAATTAAGTAAACGTCTCAAAAAACTGTTAGTAAGTTCCCAAAGGTCTAGAAAAACATAGAATATTTATGAAATTATTTAGTCTTGGAACTTATTCCACCATTTAAATTTTATCAGGATAAACTTTTAAGACATTTTTAGTTATAATTTTCCTATGGAATAAAAAAATAATCAAAACTCACATTTAAAAAAATATATAACTTATTTTCTCATAATTTCTAGAGAAAAATCCTTAAATGTTTCTCATGATCCTTATATATTTTATAATAAACTATAATGTTAATAATAAATACCACCCTATATTTTTTCAAATGTTCTTTAAATACACTATTCATCAGATAAAAAAATAATTGATGGGAATTTGCTAACCCAAAAGTTATAACTAAAAATAATTTCATCCATACCTCATTAAAAATTCCTCCTTAGTGATATCATCTTCCTTTATATTCAACTGATGATATTCAAACTTTAGGTTAATTATTGAAATGAGCTGTACTTCCTAGAGCTTATAAAAAAAATAATCAATATAAGGAAAAGGATAATCATTCCGAAGAATAATATTATTTAGATGTCTATAATTAATACAATTAATTATAGAACAATATTATTTATTAACAAATAAAATATGATCACCCCATGGTAAATTAATAGTATAAATAAAACCCATGTCAAGAAACTCTTGAAATTTATTTTTTAATTCTAATATCTATATTAAGTCCATTTGATAAGGGGGTTTTAAATTGGTCTATTACCAAGAAATAAGTAATTATTGAATTCAAGCTCCCATAATTACATGTCTTATAAAAAACATCATCGTACATATTTTCTTAAGATGATTGGATATATATATATTTATACTATTAGGAAACATGTTATATAAAAAACCCACCCTTTTCTTACAATGTAAATTGTCTCCACATGTAAGACTTCTTTAAATTATTCACTTTAATCATTTAATAAATATCACTATAACTAGAAATTTATCTTCATTATTGTTCTTAATCATCCTTAACCCCAATAAAATCATTTGAAAACATTGAAATAGAATATAAATCTCATTAATAGGTATACAATGAAATAAACCTTGTTAAGAAATTGAAATACATGAACATACATGAAAAGGTTTTTGCATAAACTTCGAGCTCATATAAGCTTATATTGACTCATGAAATCAACCAATTTATTAAAATAATTTTTTAAAAAATCTGATAAGTATGCATAAAACCAATAAGTAAGTCATGAATGTTTCTTAAGAAAACATGAGTCTCATGAAAAATATTTTTTTTGAAAAAATTCTTTTATCTTTTAAAAGATCACCAAATTATCTTCAATCACATACATCAAATTCCTATCTCATTAAATTCAAAGACATGAATTCAAAGTCATAGGCAAGAATATTGGATCCATGAAGGCTTATTGGGAAATAAAATTCATTATCACCATTGAAAATAACCCTTATAATGGAATAACATCATATGTTAATTACAACATAATTTCTCTAGATAATGAATCATTTCCTAATGCAATGGATGAATACATAAAGGGCCCTACCATAATTATATATAATTTACGAGGTCCACAATATGAATAAAGACATCGAAATGATCCACTACACGAAGGAAGAGATAATGGTCACACATCCACATCTAGAAACACTACCTTATCACTCAAGGTGTAGTTCATTGATGTAATATCATATGAAATAACAACATATACCTAGGATTGGTCTACTATCTAGGCCCAAGATTAAACTAGAAAGGTTTTCTATCATCTGTAATCCCAATCTTTGTCACTCAAGATGTTGTTGACTTGGAATTATCAATCATGGACAAGATCCCTTTCACAACCACTACCATATAACTCAAGGTGTTTCCCAGATACAAGCATCACATCATACAAAAACCCAACCCCCAGGGTAGTCCATCACCCAATACTCTCAAGGAATGATCCACTAAGCTATACAATTTTTCATTGGAAATGTCTAATATAATGACCACCCTTTCCACTCGAGTGAAGGTAAGGCCTCAAGTTCCACACACACACAAACGATATTTTATCACATCTTATAACTTGAGAATCAGAACAAGTCCCACAACCAATCACACACAAGAAAAATCCTATGGTGCTTGTCCCTCGAGACCTATCACATTATTTCAAACACATCACATCTCCCTCATCAATTCATTCACTGGGTCCTCTAGTAAAAAATAATTGTATTTAATGGAATGTAATTTTGATCCATGTTATGATTTAATTTTTGTTTTTAATTTTTTGGAGGTTCTTGGTAGTTAAGATATGTTTTTTGGGAATTTTATGGTACACCATGTGAAATACTGCATTGTGATTTTTTGCTGTTTTAATCTTGAAACTCACCAATATAAAATGGATTGATCAAAACACCCCTGGATAGGTGTTTTCTTTGGAGTGTACTATTATGATCCCTCTTATAGATTATGTCTAGATAAATCTTACCATGTCATGGTGGAAGGATTGGTGATTCCAAATCATATAGGGATTTTATACTATGCTACATTGGCTCACTGTGGTGGATATATTGGGGGTATCACGATTGGGTCCACTATAGGCTTGGTGGGTGTCACAGTGTTGTGGTTGTTGTTTTATTAATAGAATTGAAATATCCATGAAGATTTTTGGGTTTAGTTTGTTTCAAATTAGAAACAATTTTGGTCTTTATGGGAGGATGCTGAATTCTTTTTGACTATATTTTTTCCCACTATTAATCAATTATCACTCCTCTTGGTATTTTATCCAATTTAGAATAACCCACATTTATATTTGGTTGACACTTCTTGTTGTATGTGGTGTTCTCATTTTTTTATCCCTTTCATTGCTTAACCATGTTTTAAGATCATACTGCAGGATATTGAGACACTTTCATATTGACCTATACACATGGGGATCTCATTATCTCTTGTCTATACCTTGTTCCATGAGCAATAGGTTCCCCTCTTTGACTAGACTAAGATCCTACATTGATGGTACTTATCCTTAGAGACCCTTGTCATGTCGATTTGATTGGGTGGTGCATGGGTATGATTTGAGAATATAATATTGGATAATCATGAAATTTATATTGATGAATTTGAGGTAGGAATCTCTTTATAGATAGATGCCTTTTATATGGTAATGGAATGATATTATGGTATTTTCAGGTATTCATTAATGCCCATGTTTGATATTGATCACATGTATGTTTATGTGTAGCTTTTCAATACCATATTTGATGTTAATTAATTATATGGGTTTGAGTGTTTGTTTGTGTATTTGGATACTAATACTCATTCACGATACATTATTTTGTTACTATATGTGTTATTCCCTATTGTGTGTGATGTATCAAATTTGGAGAATTTTGTCCTGGTAGTAGAGGATAGGTGGACTCTTATGGTTTGGTTATCCCTTAGAGGGGGATAATGTGTGGCATGTGGTGATGATAATGATGGACCAAAACATAGGGCATGTTTACAATTACCACGTGGCCTGACTTGAGGAATTTATAGAATAAAAAACCATGTGGATTTTCCCAGGGTACTTATAGGATATGATGACCATATGTCCATACATGAGGTGGTGTTGGGATAAGATAACATTGTGGTTAGACCCATGATAGGGATGGGGCTTGATATACATATTAAAAACCAAAAAATCATTTTCCTTATGGATGCTCAAAAATATATTAGTTTACCTTGTGGTCAACACATGATCATGACTTATTTTATGACCATTCTTCTAGCATGGATCCAAAGTATGTATGGTTGTGGTTTATTATAGTTTGGTTATTGTGTAACTACTCGGCACTTGATTGGTTATTGTTTAATTGTGTATTTATCTATTATCTTAGAATTTGTATATTATATTTTAGCATTTATATTAAGGATACATTGGTGATTCCCTATTGGGTTTATAATAAAAAACTATATGGGAATCTATATGAACATGTAGATATAATGATCTAGGATCTAAGAATGGTAAATGGTCTAATGGTAGGGATTTATGAAGGTAGAGAATGGAATTTGAAGGAAGTAGTGGGATAAACTCCAAAGTGTTGATATAGTGTCTTAATTTATATTCTTATTGTTTTTTATACTATAGTTGACTTGCTACTTTGGGGGTCCTTGGTTTTTTACTTATATGACATTAGAAGCATTTTTTTCATCTGTTATAGAATTGGTTCTATTAATTTCCACTATCCCATTTTATGTGTTACTCTTTTCTTAATGTTTTTATGTTTTTTATTTTGATATGAAGGGTATAGTATCCCCACTTATGATATTCGAACCCATGGTTCTATTTGAAAACCTCTTCCATATGGGGAGGTGTTTGAAATTCCATGTGGAACTCTATCTAGACAGATGGATTTTGGGCAGGGTATTACAAAGTGATAAGAATGAAGGTTCTGTTTTCTTTTTTTTCCTTGGCTATGTTTTTGAAATGGTGGAAAGGAGTTAGGATATGTGCAACTCAGTTAGGTGAGTCATGTAACTTCCTTGGTAGCTCTTATGTGATAGGCCTCTTAGTTATTGTTGATGGTACTAGTATTAATGTGATGGTTTCACAATGTTACACTAATCATGAAAATATTTTGTTATTACATTGTATTGGATTTTGGTGTGCTCATACACTATGACTAGGCGCATAGGATAACATGTAATATATATACCTATTTCTTTCTATCCATACTGATTCAATTAATAAAATTTTCAAGATCTATGCTTTGTTCTTCTATGTTACTTTGTTTCAAAATTTAGATTATTCAATATTAATAATATTTGTTTTTATGTATATGATTATTAATAAATTGGTATTATATAGAACTAGGTTTGATCCTTGGGTATTAATTAGAGCAATATTCCTTTTTTTATCAGTACCCTCCTAGTATAGATATTCTGTTATAAGGACCTAGACTTCAAAAATTATTAAATTATATCTTTAACATTGATTTAATTTTCTTGCATTCCTAAAGATATTTTAGGTTTATATTTTTAAAGATTTAACTTACCACCATTATTTAAATTAATATTATATCAGAAAATGTACACTTCAACGTAGTATCAAGGTTTTCCATAATAAAAAATGTTTAAGATATAAAAAGTTTCCTTTTATAAAATACATTCACAATTACCATATTTATATCATCATTATCCCTACTCATCCTTAAAACCTAGTTATTTTTTTCAAATGTGGGATAAGAACAATATGGTCATTATGGTAAACATTAAAAAATAACCCCATTAGTCTACGAGTACTCATAAAATTTTTCCTTTTTCCAATATAAACATTAAGCTCAAAATAATCACTTTCCTACCCAAGAAATCAACTTCTCTGTATAAATATTTTGATGAAACATTTCCTAAGAAATATTACTGGTAAAATATAACTCATAAAGGTTTATTTGAAATCATGGAAAACTCATGATATTGTTTCAAAAAGTTATACATTTTACCCTTAAGAAGTAGCATATACTTTCCCTTAAACATAATATCTTTAACTTACCTTATGAAATCATAATATTTCTATAAAATATCATAGAAAATATAGATAAATAATGTTGGTAAATTGATACAAAATTTTCATATCACCCTTACAAATTCAATAACATACCCATAAAATTCAAATAATATCTTAGGAGAAACCTAACCGGTTCACTCCTTCCCTTTATCTAATTCATTCGAGAGCTATATCGGTCTCACCACACTTTGTTTTATAACGGAACCACCCATACTTGTTTTATTATGGAAATAGTCATCCTTATCATATAAATAAACAACCAATATTTTTAAAAATTCCATGAATCATAACATAATCATAACACATGAAACATTTCATTAAAAAATCTACCTAAAAGAAAATATTTTTGAAAATTAAAATTTGCATTCCATTGAAAACCCATTTTTAAAATGATCAAAATAAAGGTAAATATGGATTTTATATGCATAAATATTGAATTAAACTAAATTAATCAAAAAATATATATACTATCTACAAAATCAGAAAAAACCTTTGATGTCATAAACATTAAAATAGAACATTCATTTTTCCTTTATGAAAAAATGTTCTGTAAAAATATTCTTTTTGAAAACCATTGAATTAAAGTAAAAAAATTAAGATAAAATGTACATTTAATTAAATTATTCCCATATAAATAAATCAATAATATAATTTTAAAAATACTGTAAATGGTTAAAAAAATAGAAAATAAATATTTACAATATTTAGAACAATGTTTAAAAAAATGTTTCCCTTACCACGATTTCGACTCATCACGTACATTATTAGTCTTCCAAAAACATTAAATTAAATTAATTATTCACATAATTAAGAACCATTTTCACATTTATTATTCCTTTTAATATATTTATTACAATTTTATATATAATTAATTAACCAATTAAGTTCACGTCAGATGTTTTGAAATATATTCATCCCATATATCCAAAATGAATTCATTAGGAAGACCGAACAGAAAGATGTCATTATTTCATCATATCCAGAATGATAATCATGAAATAATTATAATTTTAAGATATCAATTAAACTTTTAAAACCAACCATGAAATATTTTTATGAAAAATGATCTACATTACAATCATAGAGATGGTATATCATATGTATGCATGAGTAACGTTTCCAAATTTAAATGATAATGATGGAAAGAAGGTCAATATTATTTTATATTTATAGAATGATAATTATGTCACAAATATAATATTATTTATTTATATAAACTTATATATATCATCCATCTGGTGTGTTTCTAAAAACCAAATCACATATCGTGGTGGAGGTGGTAATCCACACGTACATACGAATGATGTTTTCAATTTCAATGGATAGAATGGTAATAAACTGGATGATATGTTATATTTATAGAATTATAAATATATAATTTATATTATATATATATATATATTAAATATATCATTATTACTATCCATCATTGCTGGTTATGGAAAATGAATTACATCGGTTCATGGGGTGGTAGTCTGCCACACACATGAATGGTGGTTTTATTTACAATTTGATATTAGAGGAGATGGATATAGGTTATTACATTAAAATAATAACATAAAAGTATATGGAATATATTTTTGATATTATTTCATTATAGTTCAATTATATTTAAAGTTGGTAGAAAAATAAATAGAATGAAAATGCTTGATTAAGAACTATACCTCTTCATCGGACACCCTCTTTATATTTATACCTAAAGCCATACTAGGTTGGTTTTATGATAAAAAATGGAATATAGGAAGTGTTTAGGGTTATATTAAAGGTTTTGGGCAGGTATTTTCAAATATAAAAGGATTTTTATATGTGAATGAAATTGGAGAGGTTTCCTTTTATAATAAAGGGGAGGGGAATTTTCTAAATTTCATAAATTATAAAATTAATATAAATAAATTTTTATTTAATAATGAATCAAAATTGATATTATTAAAATATAGTATTAGTATTAGTTTAAATATTTTATTCCAATAAAATTTATATTAGTTTATTTAATTTTTTTAGACTTTTCATTTGGTTTTTACCCTCATTAACACTTTTTTCTATTACCATGGTATCAAATGGTTTTACCCAAAACAAGTCAAGAAAGTTATTATAAAAGGATAAGTCGACCATAAATGGAACATGGTTGATATTTTAAACCACATAAAATTACCTTTCCTAAGGGTAATATTTTTAGGAATAATAAATCATATAATAAAATATTTTTTATTATAAATTATTATTAAAATGATTTTTGGATTTATTAATTTAATTTTACTTTGAAAACAGCATGATAGAAAAGAAATTGAAATATAATCCATTAAAAATTCCCTATTATGTTATGTTTATCAATTAAAATCATTAGACCCTAAAACTCACCCAAAAATATTAATTTTAGAGTTTTTAAAATTATTTACTTTATTTTTCTACTGCATGCACAAGCACTGTTTCAGTGTTGTGTATGCACTTAAGGTAATTATTTCGTCAAAAAAAATTAAAAGTAAATTACCATGATAAGAAAATAATTTATATTTAAAATTTAAATTTATAACTGAACTTAAAGTTTTTTTTACCTATCACAAAATATAATATATACTAAAAGAAATAGAGTCACATTTTTGGCTTCATATTTCCTTAAAATAATATAAATTTTATAATAAAAAAGTAATGTGGAAAATTTTTTACATTTTTTAGAATTATCAATATTAAATTACAAATAATACATATAAAATTAAAAAAATATGAGTTATATATATATTTTTAGGCCTTATCGCATCATTTTTTAACATAGTTTTTAAATTTACCCTAACTACGGTGACAAATATTTACTATAGTTACTATTCATAATAACCAAAAATAAAATTGAATTACTTAAAATAATTGACCTCATTATTAAAAAATATAAATAACTTTTAACTAATAAATTTATATAATTTTTAGAAATTAATTTAAAATTAAAATGAAAAATACAATGGAAAATGTTTTTTAGAAATATTCATTTTTAAGCGGAAAAATGTACTTATACAAAAATCAGGTATAAATTTGATTCAAATGTAAATAATTAGATTATATCTAAATAATAAATACATATATTAACTCAGGATCAAATTCAAACTATAATTGGTCCTTTAAATTACATTATTTAAAAAAATGAAATCACAGTTATACCAAAATCGTTATTTTTCACTATTCATTGAAAAATCAATCTTTTCAAAAAAATACAAAAATTTTACCCTAATATAATTTTGATATCTGGATTTATAAAATTAAGTTTATTTCTTCAAATTAAAATTCAATAATTCTTAAATGATTATTTTATATAAAACCATATAATGAATGAAAAAACTTATTTGGTTAGATATAAATCTTTTTACATTTGAATTAAAAATTACCTAATATTATTAAAATGAATAAAACTATATGAAATATAATTTATGAATATTAATAAAACATAAAAAAAATATCTTAACATTACCTAGGTTGTTTAATTCTTCCACCCATTTTGGAAATTTTTTCCTCACAATTTTGTTCATTACTTAAATAAGTGGGGTATATTTACCTTAGAGCATTTTATGATCCCATGTTACTTCTTCAATAATTTGGTTTTTCCAAAAAAAAATTAACCTAGCGAAACACCTAATTTTCTAACACCTACTTTATGTAGGACATAATATAAACATGTTTTCCTCATATGAATGTTTTTTTAAAACATAACTACTTTAGGGCTCAAAACATGAGATGCATCTGGCCCATATCTTCTTAACAATGAAATATGAAATACATCATATAACTGAGATAAAATCAGAGTCAAGGACACCCAATTAAAAACTAATCCAAATTTATCTAAGATTTCATATGTTCCAATGAACTATCAACATAACTTTCAAATTTAAAAGAAATCATAACACTTTTCCATAATGATGCATTAACAAAAACATGATCTCCTACCTCAAAAAAATATCTTTTCTCCAGTTATCTACATAAAGTTTCTACAAACTCTACGCCATCCTAATGTTATGATGAATCATATTCACCTTCTCAAATATTTATTCTACCGATTGAATTCCCAAAAACTTTCTTTCTCAGAAATCATCCCAAAAACTAAATTCCATCACCAATTTCCCAATAATTCCTAAAATGTTGTATTCTATATTCTTTCTTAGTTTCTATAATTTTACCCTTATCTATAATAATAAAATAAATATTTTTTTAATATTTATTCCAACATCATTGGTAATCCATTTAGAATGAAAAAAATAATACACACCAATGTTGGAAAAATTATCTATTACTATCCATCAGATTTAGGATGAAACTATTTACTGAAAATTAATTTTGTACCAAACAACTTCTGAAGACTTTTCAAAAAAAATAGAGGTAAAACTAGGATCACGGTCAGATACAATAGATAGAGAGAATTTGGGTTATCTAATTATCACATTATCAGAATATTAGAAAATTTAATCTAAATACATTTTATCTTGAATTTGAAGAAAATTTTAAGAGGTAGTTAATTGATCAATAATTACTCATACTGCATTATTACCTTGAGATTTCATTGGTAATACCATGATGGAATCCATGGGTATATTATTCCATTTCAATTCTATTACTAGAAAATGCCAATGCATCCCCTCCAATAATTCCTATCTATCTTTAAACTATTTAAAAGTAAAACATTTCTTAGTAAAATCAACAATATATTTTTCATTTCTTCCCAACAGAAAAATGTTTCTGAATGTCTCTATATTATTTTTGTAATGGTAGGATTAACCAAAAAAAGAGAACTATGAGCCTCATTCAATAGTTATTTCTTCAAATAAGGGTCACATGAAACACATAACCTTTTCCTAAATCTCAAAATTATTCCTTTTTCAACATTAATTTCATGAAACATTCATTTCTTAACCCATTATTCCTTTTCTTATAACCCACTATTATCCATATAATCTTTTTTAATTCTATTTTATATAAGTGATTATAGTGACACATGTTTCAAAATTGAGGGAGTTACTGGATGCATAATTTATAAGTAAATATTCATCAAATCATTAACTAATTGATCATATTCCAAACATAGCATAGTTAATGATTCATTATCTTTTAAAATAAAAGCATCAATGACTCTATTTTCTTTTCTCAGATGATAATGAATTTTTCATTCATAATCCTTTATCAATTATATTCATCCCCTATTTCTCGTTTTCAACTCTTTTTGAGTGAATAATTACTTCAATCCTTTATGATTAGTAGATATTTCAAACTTTATCCATATAAATGGTGTCTCTAAATTTTTAATTCAAACACTACAGCCTCCAGTTAAAGGTAATTTTTATGATAAGTTTCCTCATAAAGTTTCAATTGACATGATGTATAATCAAATAAATGATCATTCTACTTTAAAACATATCCTAGTCCCTAATAAACAATCTCTATAGATTACAACATCACACTTTATAGATGGAATATCTAAAACTAGATCATTCACTCATCTTATTTTCAATTCCGAGAAATTTAACACATTCCATTATCTAGATTAACATAACTTCTTTTCATATTAACTTAGTTTGTGGGATTGATAATCATGAACTTTTCTCAGCAAACCTTTGGTAATAAACTGCTAATCCAAAGAAACTACAAAAATCAATTACATTTATTGGTCCTTTACATTCATCAACCACAATAGTTCTAGTTGTATCAATAGTTATTCTATATTTATTTACAATATTTCCAAGGAATGAAATATATTAAAACCAAAAAATAACATTTTAAATTTTTTCCATATAACATATTTTATTTTATGTCTTGTAGAAAAATCCTTAGATGTTTTTCATGATCCTCATAAATTTTTGAGTAAATCAAAATATCATCAATAAACATAACAAAAATATTACACAAATATTCCTAAAAAACTCTATTCATAATATCTATAAATATAGCTAGAGAATTTTCAACCCAAAGAGAATAACCGAAAAGTTATAATTCCCATAACAAGTATAAAACACTAATTTTTTAATTTCATCATCCTTCACCTCCATCTAATAGTACCCATACCTTATATCAAATAATGAAAAATACTTCACCCCCTAGAGCTGATCAAAGAAGTCATCCATATGAGTCAATGGATAATTATACTTAATAGTGATGTTATTTATTGATCTATAATCAATTCAAAGCTTCACGGAACCATATTTATTTTTACAAAAAAAATAAGAACACCCCCATGGTGAATTTCTTGGATGAATGAATCCTTTATCAAGAAACTCCTACAAATACTTTTATAATTCCCAAAGTTTTACTTGAGCCATTAAATATGTGTGTTTTGAAATCTATATACCTACTAAAGGAAGGTTTTTTACCCCCACGTGTCACCCCACCAGTATTCCACGCCTCCACCCATCCTAAATCCCTCACATTTCTTCTTCCTCCTCCCCGATACTCATTCGCGCCCCCCAATCCCCCACCCCCCCCCCCCCCCCCCGCGCGTTCTGGCATCTACCCTAACTTCTAGGGTTCCAACCTTCGGACCATCTTCCTCCCAGCCATCTTGACATCATTCCTCTAAGAAGTCGACCCTCCCACGATTTGAATCGGTCTCCTCCCCGTCAGATCTTCACTCTTCCATCTGATTTAGGGTCTCGACATTCCAGATATCTTTAATGGAAATTAGTGATACAATCTTCCTCATCTAAGTCGCACCTCCCACGAGCTCATTCGGTACCCGACGTGATTTCTACTCTTCCCTCCAGATAAGGGTTTCTTCCTACCAGTTATTTTCGACGACGGTGAAGGCAACAGTCATCACCCGTTAACCTGTGCAGCCGGTCTTGCATCGTGAAGGTTTGTTTTCTATTTAGGCGATCTCCCAACGTCGAATAGAGGTACAAACTCCTCCATTCTACCATATGATGTCTGAAGGAGTCATCTTACAGTAATTTTTATCACTTCTGTGTAGTCTCACTTCGCACAACACTATGAAACTTCCATCCATATCTGGGTACCTTTTACTGCATTATGTTACATTCAATTTGCAGATTTGTTTTCATATTTTCTATGTAGTCTATATATGTTTCTTTGATGTCGGTATAACTACGGATCATTGCAATCACAGTAAAATGATTATTCAGGTTTACAGAATATTTAGTTGCGGTCTTCCATCCGTCTTCACTACTAAATATTCTCCATCCATCTTCATTCAAACTTTTTTTCATATGTGTTCCTGTAATATAGTATTTTATGCGACTCATGTTTATTCAAGTAAAAAAAAATTGCATAAATTTGATGAAAATTCAATGGAGAATCAGATTATCTAGAGTTACTATATGATGACATTTTCTACTGACCATGCATTCAATAGAAGTATACCAACTACCTTTTAAAGCACATCTCCACACTGTATGTCCTCCTCATTGTCAGAATACCTACATCCAGTTACCCATGTTTTATATTATCACATATTTACCATCATTAGCTTAAATAAATCACAGCTTCTATTAGACTACTTCCAGTGCGAAACTGTCAACTTTTACGTTCTGACATACAGTCCGGTGACCGTGAATATATGAACATTCTAAAGCACATTTGTCTGTGGCATATATAATGTTAAGCATCTCAACAAATTCTTGGGTTACCTGTTTTTTGGTTCTGTTAATTTCCTTTATAATCATATAAAAATATACACGATAGTAAGGATGCAATCCCCATCGAAATACAAAGATGCGCGACTTCAAAGACGATTGCTACGACAACAATGACAATCAGGTTGTCTTCTGATTTCCCAGTATACCTAATACTGTGTCGTTATTTCTTATCAATCAACTTACAATTTTGTGATGACTACAATTCCACAGGCCTGTTGTATACTGAAAACAATAATCCAGCTGAACCTGTGACACCAACAGTTGGCAGGAAACATGGACTCTGCTCGCCTTTTTCGCCAATACCCAGTAAATGTCACTCCAGTTATATTCCAAATATACTGTGACCATTAAGGAAAAACTAACTGGGGGACTATGATTTACAACTGAAGTTGTCACTGTAGTTAATTACACAGAATTATGAAGACGCATTCCATTGTCACCTATATACAGCAATGGTAAATTCGTTGTACTATCTGCACTTTATATATATTTACTTTGTACTGCAAAAAACACAATCTTATCTTGCTAAGACTTCTCATCTCCCTGTTACACAGTCACCCAATAATGTTCAGATATGTCAACAATATACAGTGGATCAAACAAAAAAAAGCAACGACCAATGTCTGCAGTTACTATTACGAAATCATATGATGCCTCCTCGTCACGGTAAGGACATTTCAGTTCAGTGGATGAAATCCTCTGTGACAGTGCAAAATTAATTACAGCACATCTACCTTCAATAATGAACAGTGCATCATATACTGATATCAGAAACTGTTTTCCATTTCCATCCACGAGCGAGTACTACAATCCAACTACCATTTTAGGCATGTGATATATATGTCTTTATATAATGACAATTTATAAGTTGCATTAACAATATCACAAATGGTGTTGTTATAACAACGCTAGCATGTAGGTACTACTGAACTCACCGATGAACAAGAAGCCATGACTCGAACGACCGCAGAAAATACTACTTCAACATACTATGACATACCTCATGTTATAAACTACATCAGTCTATCATAGATTACATTTTATTTTCAATAATAAACTCTTCCAAAGTATGTTTTCCATTATTGTTTTGAAATTCATCACAAAGGCATGCAGGTACTTCACATCCACCCGAGGAACTGAAAACATTGAATCAGACTACAACAGAAAGTACTACTTCAATGAACTTGGACACAACTCCTGAAGGAACAAGTTATTTACATTTACGTTATACTCAATTGTCTAACTTTTAAGTCTAGACATTTGAATTAGTATGATATTTCTATTCCCATCAATATTAAATATACTTACACTCTGATCCTACAGAATATTCAGACTATGGAGACCCTTCTAACATTTGTCAGTACTACGGTTTAGCTTTCTGGTATGAAGAGAAGAGTAAAAAATATAGCCACAGACATATCCCATGATTTACTTTATGTTTCTCCCTAGGAAAAATTGCTTTGCAGCAACTTCCTGCTTGTCCAGAATACCTTAGGACTTTACTTTTCAATACATCCTGTACTCATTCCAAAACATTCCAAGATCACATGCATATTTACAATTAAATGTTTTCATTCACATCATTGGGTGGTAACGTAGACAAATCTATGAACTGTGGATGGTCTCCGCATGTATTTAGATTAAATGGACAAAACTACCATCGTATTGGAAGTTTATGTCCCCCTGATGGACAACCACTGATGTTTGCTCAGCTATATGTATATGAAACTACAAATGAAGCTCACAATAGATTACGTGCCATCAGGTGACTACTTTATTAACTGGTAAATTCTCATTTTTTACGTCCTCTGATTTTAACTTAAAACTACCATATGCAGCTTCGACGACAGAAAACAAAGCTCTGTTATACAGTTAAGTGTTGTTCAGAAAATACAAGAAATGCTCCACGAAATAAAAGCTTTAGCACGACACTTCAGAATGGCTAGGGATGTTATTGATAGTACCGGTACTACAAATTTAAAGCTACGAATACTTAGAAAATGAGGAGCCGACACACAAAGATACAACTTACCAACTACATCTGAGATTGCAATGCTGATTGTTCGCGACATTGAAGATCTAAATCATCAGAGAGATGTCATCATTCAAAGAAAAAGTGGCGAATTTCAGCGCATAGATGAGCTTCACCCTCTATACCTTCCTCTACAATATCCATTTATTTTTACAGGAGGATAGGATGGATATGTCGATAACATATCCCATCATGTGACACCATTCAATCAAAGTGAAAAACAGAGTAAAGTTACAATGAGAGAATATTTCTCTTTTCACCTTCAATTCGGTTACAATGATTCATCTTGTCTACTTCTTTCTAGGAGGCTACTTCAACAATTTATTGTCGATGCATATACAATGATTGAATCTCAAAGACTTAGTTTTATTTTCTTCAATCAGAAACTTTTGAGAGCTGAACTATACAATGGTTTGCAATATGCTTTTCTTAGAGGTGACCGAGATGGATCTATGTGTGGGAAGCATATCATCTTACCTTACTCATTTAAAGGCGTCCCGAGATATATGATTCAGAATTACCAAGATGCTATGTCAATCTGCAATTGGGTGGGCTATCCAGATCTTTTTGGAACATTTACATGCAATCCCATGTGGCCTAAAGTTTCGAGATTTGTAAAATTGAACAATCTACTCCAATCAGACTGTCCTCACATTCTTTCGCGAATATTCAATATTAAGGTGGGACAAGTCATGAATGATTTACGAGAAGGATGTTTTTTCGGAAAGTCTCGCGCAGGTATGCATATTCTTGGCACATAAAATGTACTATTTTAATGACAAAATGTACCATCAGTTTACTACGTTCTTCCACATGTAATCTCATCTGTCCTTCATTTTCCGATGTAGTTTCCGTACTGTGGAGTTGTCCATACTGTGGAATTTCATTAAATATGATCTTTGATCTTCTTTTATACTACATATACTGTCATTTAGCTTTGGATTTATTTAATTTGAACAGTGAATGGTTTTTTAGGCCTTTAAAATATGTATTTCATTTCAGCAATGACTCATTATTTTTTATTGAGCAGCTGGTCATTTATTATTGCATTAAAAAAATATGTTAACTTTCATTTCCCACATTCTTATTTTGTAAATCATGGGTGATGTTTTAGTACTTTTTATGGGTCAAGATGGTGTTGATGATGCAGTCCATATTCGAACTGATGAAACTCAAAACATTGGAACAAATTCTTCTGGTGTGTTCGTCATCTATTTTATATATTTCAATGAAAATTATGAGAGTTAAACTCATGCAATATACTATCATACTTTGAGCATAATATTGTTTCAATTACTCAGAAGTTGTGACAATTATGCTAGATATGTTTTTGGTAATGACAGGAAAATACTTCATATTTTGAGGCCTATTTTATGCCATGTAGGAGAACAGTATATGGTTATATTTCATTACTACTAAACCTTTTTGAATATATATTGTACAAAATAGGTTCAATAGTTCAATAATTCTGACTTCTACTCCATAAATTAGCTATATCATTGCATTCTTATCACATGAATTATTTATACATGAGTGATTACTATAAAACATAATACCCATTTCATTATGTCAAGTTTGTTTCCAGTTTACTAGATTTCACATATTTAGATTAGTCATGTTCCCCTTCAGTGATACATATTTCCCATTTTATGAAATCTTATGATTTATTCCTATAAAACAGAAGAACCTTTTTTTAACCATGATGTTTGTTCCTAGATTTCCCATTTTTTGACTATAAATGTCTCATTACAGAAAAAATGTTATCCTATTAAATGATATATCATGTTAGTTTCATGCTAAAAAAGAAGATTATAATGTGAAGCCAACATTCAGGATTGGGACTGAAAATCAGAAACATGTCACATATATGCATCTAAAGTTCGACATGTCTACGGTTTTTTATACTAATATCTGTCATTAACTTACATTCAAGTTAAATTACCTATTACAGGGATGAATATAAAATAACGGAAAAGATTTTAGAACGTGACAAGAAAACATCACATAAATTTAGTTGATTTTTGGTAAACCTTTTATAATCTTGGTTATTGCATTCAAACCAGCCAACATACCCATTTTTAAAAAGATTAATAAAAACATAATCATATTTCATAATTCTACATCATAGTTTGTAACTTGAGAAGGTTAGGTCAGGACCATAGAAATATCCTACCCCTGTTAAACATGTTATACATTTTACATTCTTCGAACCCATTTTTCTGTTCTCTTTGAAGCAGCAGGTTCATCACATGAGAATGCATTTGTTCAGCATGATACTAAAATATAGGTAACGTGTGCTATCAAGGAAATGATATATTGTTTTAATTAGGTTGAACATGATGGGTTTTTTGATGATTTATGATAAGTTAACATGGTTTCATAAGTCCCTCAAATTTTAATGCAGATGCAATAAAGAGCTCATAAATTCAGGTTTCTGTACATAAATTAATGTACACATATGTTTCATGTACAAATATTTCAAACATTTATTTATAAATATTAAAATATGTTTTCCATTTGAGTGGACTTTACAGATTTTTCAGCACGTTTCGGTTGAATTATTTTACAGTTTCAGCATGTTAGATGGATAACAGTGGTGTCCCATTCCAGGTCTACATAATTTATGATGATGGTACACATAGTGGAGCTTCTATTATTTTTGAGGTATTACGGTTATAGATCATTAACCAGTCAGGTAATATTATTTTCATGTTTTATCTAATATTGTTCTCTATGCTCATTTTATTTCAACCATTATCATAATATCGGAAATCAGAAAGCATGGTGTGAAGTTTTCAGCTATTGGGATCCCCAAAAACATCCACAAACATATTATGGTACCCTATTACATACTTCATTCCTTGGTTTCCATGTATTCAGTTTATGTTTTTGTTTTCTTAATTTGGTTTCTATGTATTATGTTTCTTTTTTGGTTCCCATGTGTTCTGAATGATGTTTATGTTTCTGTCCGGAAAATCCGTTTTTTTATTCTTATTATTTATAAACAATTGTGTTCATATATCAGTGTTTAAGTGCTTAAATTACTTTTTCTTCCTTTTGTTTCCGGTTTTTGGTTTCCATGTCCACACAATCCGTTTTTTATTTTAGTAATTGCCTTTCCCATGTCTGCATTTTTTTCTTTTTCTTATTTGATCTGAATGGTTCAGTGTTTAAATGATTCAGTGTCCATACAATCCGTTTATCAGAAATCAATTATTTCACTCGACATTTATAATAATGGATTCCATATAAAAAATTCTGGATTGCATATTTAAACTGTCTCTAGGTATCATTCCATCAATTATTGCACTCTCGCCTCATCCCTCCACCTCTGCCCTCACCTCCACCTTTAGTTTCATCTATGTTTCTTATCTCTACCTATTCCATTCCATCATGTCTTATCTCCATCACAATTACTCTTTCCTTCATTTCCGTCAATCATGGGTATCCAAATAACTTCATTATCGTTGTTTTATTCTAAACATTATATTAAGTACAACGACAACAAAAAAAATTTAATGACACAAAACCAGATGATTTGAATGGAAATTGAATTGTCCCGTGCATTTGAACGGGTAGATTACTAGTTGTATTAGAAATAGGTTATAATTTAATAGTAAATTAAATATACTAATAATTTATAACATTGGGAAACTAATCAGGAAAAACATTCAAGTATTATTTTACTATAGGTACTTCATTAATCTGGACAGTTCCCTTATTTTCAATAATATGAGAATGGTAACATTAATTTCTATCACTTAATAGTTTCTCAGTATCTTTATTTTTCATAAATGGTATGAAATAATTATTATATATAATATTAAATTAATTATAGGAATATCTTATTTTAGATCAACAATCATTCATAGCATGATAAACTAAAAGTCTATCAATGTCCGGAATAACATCAAAATCTACAATGAGAAAATAAATAAGTTCTAAAGGGAAAACCCCATCCATAGATGATAACAAGAATATATTTGTAAAAATAATAATTAATACTACCCCAAGGTGTTTTTATCAAAATTTCATAAATTATTTCTTTAGGTTAAGTGTTCATTCTACTAGAAAGTTTCTTTGAAATGAAATAAATTTTAGTACTCAAATCAAACAAGACATTATCATAATCTGAATAAATAAGTAATGTACCCATAACCACTATATTCCATATCCCAAAATATATTGAAGTATTTTCAAAGGATTTCACCACACCCTTCTTTTTATAGTCCAATTGCATCATATCATTTATGCTTCTATTTGGACACACATCCATATAATGACCCACCTCCATACATTTAAAACACCTTACTACCTACTTATAAATATTAGTTTTACTAAAACCAATATTATTTTCTTTATAATCACAATCCATATGCACAAACATACCAAATAAAAAGTACTTTCTATATTTAATATGAAATTATCCATGGTGATTTTTACCCCACTTATCTCAAATTGGAAACTTGATTTTTTTACCTTTAGATTTAATCAGTATATTCTTCCTATTTTCATACCACATAGACCTATTTTTATGCTTGTGTTCATAAAGCACATAATCATTAGGAAAATACATTTCCACCATTTCAACACATCTAAGTAGTTTCTCATAACTTTTAAATTCAGTGGAATCTAATGACCTTTGATATTTTGGCTTCAAGCCTAAGTAATCCCGATTAATTTTAATATCAAGACCCTAAATAAAGTTTAGTGTCTACCATTAAAATCATCTGAATTTTTTTTCATTTATATCCAGTGAATATTACTAGTTATTCCTTAATTCCAATAATTGATTTCCCATCCTAAATCTAATATCCTTGGGAAAATATTTATCAATTAAAATATTCCTAAATTTATCTCATTCAAATGTATGAATATATTTTTTATCTCTAGTGTTCCTTACTATTGACCACCACAGGACAACTTCACCTTCAAAGAGATAAATATAAATAGTTAACTTTTGATGATCTAAATAGCTCCAGACTTTATATATATTTTATAGGGATATAATACAACCCTTAGTTATAACTGGGTCAAAAGAACCACTGAATATTGGATGGTGTTGTCCTATAAAATTCTCCCATATTGAGTTGTTCCTTTGTGGTAAATATAAATAGTCTCTATCATGGATACCACCACCATTTATATCATGCATCAACTGAGACATCACAACAACGACCTTGTCAGTTCCAGTTCCAACCACTCAAAGTTGATGTATTGGAAGGATATTTTATTTTGGGTTCATCCTACTTTAGCTACCCTAATTCCTCTATATAACACCATTCTAAACATACAGAGTTTAGATGAAACAATTTTGTAATCTGAAAGTGATGAATCATGATGAACATAAATTAGAATATTTTAAGGGTATTACTTATGATATCTTAACCTCTAAAATTATCAAAAAAATTTATCAAATACCAACTACAAGGAATCGACATTAAATAATTCCTAAATTATATATTTTGGAATGAATTGATTTTCATACATTCTTAGAGATTTTTTAGGTTTATAATTTTGGAGTTTTAGGTCATCACCCTTAGATAAATGAATATTAAGACATAATGGGGACAATTCAACTCAATACAAATTTTTTCTGAATATAAAACGTTTAAGATATTAAAATATTTCCATTCATGAAATATCTTAAAAATTTTCATCTTGACATTATCCTTTTCACACCATTCCTTAAAACCCTATGGTTTTTTTAAAATATGGGATCTGAACAAATAGATCAGTAAGGGACATATAAATAAATTAATGAAACTCGTTAGTCCATGAATAATAATAAAATTCCTTTTTCAAAATAAACCTTTGGATCAAAATAATAATTTTATTAGAAGATAAATCAACTTCTCTGCCCAAATATTTCCATAAAAAATTTCAAAAGAAATCTTAACTAAAAAATAAAAATCATAATGTTTTATTTTTTATAATGTAAAACTCATGAACCATTTTCCAAAAGTTATAAATTTAACCCTCATGAATTTGAAATTACTTTCCTATAAACATTATCTCATTGTCTTACCATGTGAAATAATAAAATTTCCAAAAAAAAACTCATATCGTGTATAAATAAATCATATAGGTAACTTGGGAAAGCATTTTCATATCACTCTTACAAATGGAAAAACATTCTTGGTAAATTACAATAATATCATAGGAGAAACCTAACCATTTAACTTCATCTAACCATTCAAGTGGAGGTAGTAGCTTCTGAATCGTTTTGGGAAACTGTGTGGTAGAGGCCGCATGGTAGTGCAAGAATTCTGAAAAGTTACAAACTTTTGATAGATGGTTTTCGAACAGTTACCACATGGTTATCCAGACCATGCAGGGTAACTGTGTGAAGTTCCCCTTAGAGACAATGAGCTACGCATAGTTTGGTAAACAGTGTGGGTAAACCTTGTGAGCCTTCTCTGGGAGTTCTTTTAAAATTTTGATTAAAAAAATACTTTAAAACCCATTTTTAGGTTTCTATTCAATGCATAGAATCCCTCACCATGGAGCTCTCTATTGAGGTTCTTAATATAGGGATTGACCCTGATCTTCCATCCAACCTCCATTTCCATCGCTGATTATCTCATCGGATCTGTATCGGTAATGCCTACATTCTTTTAAAGCCATATTCGATACTTATGGAAATCAATTGTGTTATTTGATTTTAGTATCATATTCCCTAATATTTTTTTCTTCGTACATTCTTTATATCTCTACTAAAAAGGATGAATCAGGACTTAATATTGGATGAGTTATCTATTAATGAGATTAGGTAGGTGGTCTATACTTTATTTTGGATTTCTGGGTGTTTTTCTGGTGTTCGTACTTTTCGCCACCCATCAGACTTTTTGGTGCGGCCCAATTTTTTAGCGAGATTATTGTCGTAGGCTTGGTCGGACCTAGTGAGGATGATCATAGGTACCATTTAGGAGTGTTGGAACCCATTTCTTGATTCAAGGTCACCCACGATGTGTTCCTAAAGTAAATTCCATGTTTATGTCTGTTTAAGCCACCCAAAGGGTGTGTGCTTGTGTTTTTCTAGTTAGAGGACACCATTAGATGCCTTATTAGGTTTGATTATCTACTTAAGAGATGTATTTCCTACTTTCTTAGTGATATTGTGTTGTTCAATGCTTAGTGTTGATTAGCTAGTATTATTAAATGGGTGATATGGGTGGTTATACCTATATGAAATGATTAGTGGCATGTTGAGTTGTTTATATGGGATGGTAGGCCCATATACTTTTAAAATGATAAATGGATTGCATGAGTGGTCATGCTCATGGCTTGTGCTATTCAATGTGAGTGGGTATACTCACATGGAATGAATTATTTAAATATAATTTTTTAATTTAATGGTTTGATAGATTCCATGGACTTCTCTCTATGGATATAGAATGCAGTAGTTGATGCCTTGTGTTTACAATACCCCTTGGGTCTTGATTCCATGGGATGCCTCAGGCATTTCTACCTCAGGGATCTGGCTTTCTTGGACTTGCATAGGACATGTCGATACACATTCTCCTAGGAATCTAACTAGTTCCTAGATCGAGTTTCCATTGGGGCACCCATGGGAGTCGATGTGGATTTTTTGGATGAGTTCCTTGGATCTATCCCTTTGTGGTCCATATTTATTTCATGGATTCCCTAGTATCTGACACCTTGGATCTGACCCTTAGGGTCTATGTTTCACTATATGGTGCAGTCGTGAGATTCTTTACTTTTTATACAGTGTGGCTGTGGATTACTTGACATTGATGGAAGTACAATGTGTCCATGTTTCCTGGTTATTTATTATAGCTACCTTGTTTGGAGATGAATCTATTGTAGGTATCCTTGAGGGTATTTTTAGTTTAATTATTTCATTATACATATTCCATGGTTATTCACTTACTTTACTTCTTTCTTTACACTTTCTAACACTCTTTATGTTGTTGTTAGAACTGTATAGACATGGGTGGTTGCCTATTAGGATGTTTATCTCACACCATATTTGGGATTCGTCAGGTACCCAAATAGATTATATGGTTTTATTTTCTGGTAGGGGAATGTTCTCTGGTACATGTTTTTGATTGTGGCTTTAATGTAGGGGAGCATAGGGCCAAGATGAGGCTTGCAATGCTGCTGGAAATTTTTTTCTTTTGTAATTTTTGGGATATTTGTACTATATTGTATTTCCATGTAATATTTTGGTTGTCTTAAAGATACATGTATCATTAGCATCATTTTTTAAATGTGATACTACCAGTTATTGATATTGATTCCTATCTTGTCTTATCTTCAGTTGGATGCTTATTTATTCACTTCCGCTATTGTATGTATTTGATATTCAATTGTGATAATATGGTAATGAGGTCATAGTCTACCCATTGATTGACCTAGTACCTTGGTGATATTCAGTAGCCTCTAGCATTTTGGGAGATGTGATTGAGGCCATGTGGCCAACCGGGTTCGGTGCACCGTTTTGGGTGGCATCCAGGTCCAATACGTTACAATGTGGTATCAGAGAATGTTTTTTTCCTTACTGTTTGGTGATGTTAGATAGGGATAAGGAGGAAATAAGATTTTTTTAATAAACTATGCCTGGGAGTAGCTACCCCATATACAGGGAAAACCCAAATTTCCTCAAATTGAATTCTGATTTTATAGATTTTGGCTATTACAATTGATTTTATTTCACCACTGGGTAACATACATGATTTTTTTATTACTATTGACGCAATTGTGGTTTATATTTCAGTTTAAACCTTATGATATGAGGGTATTCCATATCATGCATCACATAAGAACTTGTTAGATAAATCACATACCATGCATTATGCCACGCCATTTAGTATGCATTATTTATTGCATGTTATTATGATAGCTGATGTGATACTTGTGCCTGTTGTTGTGTTATTATGGGTGTAGTAGATGAAGGAGTGATGTCATCATATAATTAATAAAGAGTATGGGCCCTTATGGGTTGGGAAATGATGCACCAATGAATTGCATGTTCTAATTAAAAATTGATATGTGTATGGTTTGAATGGGAACAATGTTTGGGTTTATGATGTGTTATGGGACCTCATGGATTCAGAATTGGTAATCCTTGGTGGAATTTATTGTATGAATAAATGTTAAGTGAAAATTGGAACATGAAATGATGGATATAGATTTGACAAAGACCTGTATTTTGAGTGGGAAAGAGGCATTGTTTTTAGTGGTTTGATGATTTTTCATTATACAGTCCTAGATTTAGGAGCATGTTGTGGGTTTGTCTTGGTTTCTAGGAGGGTGTTGACTTATCCAATGATTTTGAGTTGTGTTATTTGACGTTTTTATTGTCTGAGGAATTATTTGGAATCATAGATACATTCCACCATGACTACCTCCAGTGATATGCCGTGAGGGAGACGATGACCATACTTTAGAGACTGTGGACCATGGGATACTGGTTGATCCTCCTTTAGTAAAAATAGAGGCACTAGGGGTTATTATGGACATAGGTGTTAAGGAACAGTTCCATGAAGGATTACTTTGATATATACAGACCTTCCAGGGAACACCGCAGTATGCTGTGTCTATGGATGATCAGACGCGGTCTTCCAATATCAGCATCCTCCCACATTTTTGGGGGATGGTGGTCCACAGGCTGTAGATCTATGGCTTGAGACCACATTAGAGATTTTTTATCATATGGATATGGCTCTTTAGAGGAGATTCAATCTCAGGACTTATATTCTATGTTGAGTGGAGAAATGTTGGTGTGACATTTTCAACCAGGCTGATGGGTTGCAGAATATGGGTTGGGCTGAACTCCAAACCCATTTCTTTGACTAATTTTATCTCGCAACACTGCGAGCAGAGTGGGCTAGTGAGTTTATGTGTCTCAATTAGGGAATGATGAAAATTATGGAATACTCAACACACTATAATAAGCTGTAGTGTTTTTCACAAATGTATCTTACAAATGAGTTGTCGAGGGTGAAATTCTTTGAGGAAGGTCTCATACATGATATCAAATATTAGGTGAATGTGTTAATGTTATCTTATATCATTGAGATTGTGAATCCGAATATGATCATATAGCATAACCTAATGTAAGATGGGGGTACTGAATAGGGTAGTTTTGTTTCTTTCCCCAAAGGGCCAATGTCTTCCAAATGAAATCATTGTTTTGATTCTTCTCATGATGTGGATTCTATTCAGGATCTGGGTATAGTCAGATTGGTGTTTTTCCATTAGTGTGGTAGGTGAGGCCACATGAAGAATCAGTGTGATTGTGAACTAATTAAATGTTGAGCTTGCGGAAGGATGGGGGAACATGCAGTGGTTTTGTAGGACCTTCCGTCCAGCTATGAGTTATAGGGGGTCAGCTCTGACATCAGGTTCTAGAGCTAGTTCTTCAGCTCCATGCCAGGCTCGGAGTTGGAGTAGTGGTGGTTGGTTGGGGAAAGGTAAGGGTGGTCTTGGTCCTGGTATCAAAAAAACAAGTTCTCAAAGACAGAAGATTGGATCAGCTTAGGGTAGCCAAGCAATGTCATATAGTTGTGATATAGGTCAGACTTGTGTGGTGAAACAGACCCAAGAGAAGAAATATCTTGGACCATCTATAGTGAGAGGTATGATCTTGTTAGCTTCTACTATTACAACTTCTCTTTTCGATACAGGTGTGTCGCATAGTTTTATATATGCACTAGTGGTTAAAAGCCTTTTACTTGTTATTTTTTTCTGAGGGTGTTTTGACACTAGACACACCATTGGGAGTTAGAACAGGTGGTGTGAACCATTGTATGGAGTGTCCAATTGATGTTGGTGGGTGTCACCTTTTTGGAATCTGTATGTCCTCGAGATGATAGGGTTTGATGTCATTCTCAGAATGGATTGTATAATATCTAATTGAGCGTATGTTGACTGATATCATTTAAGGGTGACTTTTACATCACCAGAGGGTATAGTGTTCATTCACAAGGTTTAATGGGATGTCTGGAAACCTAATCCAAACATGAGCATCTTGGGATAGGTGGGATGATATCCCAGATTTCTAGTTTGTTTCTCGATGATCAGGGAGTGAGTCAGGTAGACTTTCCTCTAGTGATTGAGTGCTTTAGGGAAATCTTTCTTGATGAATTTTTTTGGTTACCTATTGAGATAGGGGTGGAGTTCTGCATCGATCATTTTCCAAGAGCTGCACCAATATCCATTCCTCCTTACAGGATGGCTACGAAGAAGTTGCAGGAGCTCAAGAGGCAGCTAGTGGATTTGGAGGTGAGGGGGTTTATCAGACCCAATACTTCTCTATAGGGTTCTATGGTACTTTTGTGAAAAATGAGGCTGGTGCTCTTAGGCTATTCATAGACAATCAGAAACTGATCCAACTGATGGTAAAAAAATGATATCCCTTTCCATGGATAGATGACATGTTTGATCAGATTCGAGGAGCTAGAGTGTTCTCAATGATATATTTGAGATCAGGATATCACCAGGTATGTGTGTGACCTATAGACATACCTCGTATGGCCTTTTTTTGTAGATATGGGTTATAAGAGTATCTGATTATGTCGCTCGATCTCATGAATGTGCTAGTAGTTTTCATGGAATTGATGAACCTTGTGTTCCATCCTTATTTAGACTTGTTTGTTACGGTTTTAATGGATGATGTCTTGGTATATTCTCACAATCGACACGACCATGCCAAACATCTTGATATCTTTTTGAATACACTGAGAGAGCTTCAGTTATATACTAATATCACAAAGTTTCACTTTTGGATGGATCAAATTCACTTCTCAGGTCACATCATCTCTGAGATAGGGGTGTTAGTGGACCCAAAGAAGGTGAGAGCAGCAGTTTCCTGAGAACAAACAAAGAATGTTTTTGACATATAGAGTTTTTTTGGGAAAGCTGGATACTATAGGCATTTCATAGAGGACTTCTCATAATTTGAAGCACCGTTAATGGGATTGACTAAGAAGGGAGTGAAGTTTGTGTGGTCAGACACTTGTGAGATAGCCTTTCAAGAGCTGAAAGGAAGGTTGACATTAGAACCAGTCCATATACTATCAGAAGAGGGAATGATCTACATGGTGTACTGTGATGCTTTAGGTATTGGGCTAGGGGAAGTGCTATTGTAGGGGGATCGAGTCATGGCATATGGGTCTCGTCAGCTGAGGCCACATGAGAGGAATTATGCTATGCATGATTTTGAGTTATCTACAGTTGTACATGCATTGAGCTATTGGAGACACTATTTTTTGGGAGAGTGATTTTTTGGATACACAGACCAGAAATTCCCCAACTATATCTTTAAACCATGTGATCAGAAATTTAAGCAATGAAGGTTGGTGAAGTACCTATTTTCCTTTGAAATTGAGCTTACATGCATGCCTGGTAAAGGAAATGTAGTGGCCAATACACTGAGTAGGATAACTCAGATATAGGCAGTACAATAGGCCAGTAACGAGTGGAATCTTTTGGCGTTGTTCTCTAAGATGCACCTGGTGGTGCATGATAGGAAGGGGAAGACTTTTCTTTCATTCTTATATATGACATATACCCAACTAGATAGAGTTAGGATGAGTTAGATATCATATTCAGAATACCTAATTCAATAGGAGTGTGTGGAAACTAATGACCCTCCTCCTAGTTGGATGGTAGGTGATGATGAAATCATGTGTATCCATGGACGTGTTTGGGTTCCATTGGATATACCCAAGGATCTGATCTGGTAGTTTCATGTTTATTCTTGGGAAGTGCATCCTAGTGTCCCCAAGATGTAGAGTGACTTACATACTCATTATTGCTTGCTGAGTATGAAGATAGAAGTAGTAGGTTTTGTTACGAGGTCTTCCACTTGTCAATAGGGGAAGGAAAAACACTAAAGTTCTGCTGGGATTTTATAGTAGTTACCTATCTTTGAGTATAAATGGGATGATGTCATTATGGATTTAGTGACTGGGTTTTCGAGGTCTCCTTAAGGTAATGATGTTGTGTGGGTTTTTGTTGATAGGCTGGCGAAGGTCGCTCACTTTTTTAATGATCAAGGAGACCTTCAGTGTTGATGAGCTCAGAAGGTTGTACATCTAATAGGTTGTATGACTATGTGGGGTCCCACACACTATCTTTTTGGATAGGGATGCCCACTTTACATCTTATTTCTGGTAGTGTTTTCATAGGGCACTAGGTATACAGGTGCTTCTGAGCACAACATACCACCCCCAGACTGATGGACAGTTAGAGTGTATGACACAAGTGTTGGAGGACATGCTGCGAGTGTGCATCCTATATTTTGGGTGCTCTTGGGAGAGGCACATTCTCCTTGATGATTTTTCCTATAATAACAGTTATTAGGTGAAGATAAATATTGAACCTTACAAGGCTTTATACGGTATTTCATTCTGTTCTCCCCTATGCTTGTTAGAGGTATATGAGGTAGCTTTACTAGGACCGCATCTCATCCAAGAGACTTCTATGTAGGTCCAGTTGATACAGAAGTAGATTTCAATAGTGCGGTCTCATAAAAAGTCTTACACTGATCATTTTAGATGACCTCTAGAGTTTGAGGTCAGGGATCGATTTTTCATGCATTATTCACCAAGGTTGGGAAACTAGAGGATCAGGATATAGGGTAAACTTTCACCGCAATATGTTGGGCCATTCAAGATTTTGGAGAGAGTCAGGTCAGTTTCCTATTAGTTTCAGTTAACTCAGAGGTACTGAGATATGCACGATTTCTTCAATGTATCTCAGTTTCATTGTTATCACATAGAACCACCTCATGTTTTTCATCCTAGGGGGGTCGAGCTTCAGGACGATGCATCCTTTGAGGAGAATCTGATACATATCATTGATAAGAGCATGAAAGTTCTCTAAGGCTAACCACTTCCACTAGTACGGTTTCTAGGGTAGCATGGCCATTTATAAGATGAGACCTATGAGAGGGAGGCTGATGTACGTGATCAGTGGCCAAAGTTGTTCTCAGATGAATCTTGATCACCCTTTAGAGAGAAATTCGGGGAAAAATTGCTATAAGTATGGAATATTGTAAGAACCCAGGTTTTCGTATGAGGTATGGATCCATTTATTTTCAGTTTAAATATACATTTATAGACTTACTTATGTACACCTTTTGATCATGAGTGTTTTGATGGTTTCTAGGGATTTTTCAGAGACTAGGACCATATTTTGGGCTTTAAATGGCACGATGCATAGTTTGTGCATGGATTATGTATGGTTAGTCTAACTATGCGAGTGGAGGTAGTAACTTCCACATGATTTTCAAAAACCATGTGGTAGAAGCCACACAGTTGTGTGATAAGTCTGAAAAGTTAGAGACTATTAACATATGATTTTCTCACAGTTACCTCATGGTTATCTAACCCTTGTGGGGTAACCATGTGAAGTGCCCCTTAGTGGTAGTGAGCTGTGCATGGTTGACGTACGGTTTGGGAAAATGTGGGGGTAAATCATGAAAGCCTATTTTGCGAGTTTTTCTTTTTTGAAAATTTAATAAAAACCACAAATTATTTTAAACACGTTATTAAATGATTAGTGGAATGTTGAATGGTTAATATGGGAGGGTAGGCCCATATGAATTATAAATGATAAATGGATTTCTTGAGAAGATTTTCTCATGGCTTGTTCTTGTTCATGTGAGTGGGTATAATCACATGAACTAAATTGTTTAAATTTAATTCTCTTATTGAATGGTTTGATAGATTCCATGGACTGCTCTCCATGGATCTGGAACATGGTAGTGGATGCCTTAGGATGACTCTGCCCCTTGGGTCTTGATTTTGTGAGATGCCTTGGGCCCTGCTACCCTGTGGATTTGGATTGCTTGGACTCACATAGGACCTATCGATACACATGATCCTAGGACTCTAAATAATACCTAGATCGAGTTTCCAATGGGATGCCCATGGTACTTGATGTGGATGCCTTGGATGAGTACCCTGGATCTAACCCTTTGTGGTATAGATTTATTTCATGGATGCACTAGTAAGTGACACCATGGATCCAACCCTTGGGGTATGCATTTCACTATACAACATGGCCATGAGCTTATTGACTTTTTATATAGAATGGTTTTGGATTATTTTACATTGAAGGAAGTACGGTGTGTCCATATCACCTAGTTATTTTTTATATCTTCCTTGTTAGGAGCTCACTCTATTGTGGGTAGCCTCAAGGGGATGTTTATTTTACTTATTATATTAGACATATTCCAGGGGCATTCAGTTAATTTAACTATTTCTTTATACTTTCTAGCACTCTGGATATTGTTGTTAGAACTGTATAGACCTCGGTGTTGTCCTATTGGTATGTTTATCTCACACCCTATGTGGGCCTCCTTGGAGACCCAAACAAATTATATGGTTGAAGGTGATGATAGGGGAAAGAATCCTAGTACATATTGTTGATTGTGGCTTTGGAGAAGGGGAGCATAGGACCCAGCTAAGGCATGAGATGTTGTAGGATCTTTTTGGTCTTCCCTTCTTTTTGGGATATTTGTACTATATTATATTACCATGTACTATTCCAGATGTCTTCTAGATACTTGTTTCATCTACATCATTTTGTATATATTATAGTCCTGTTTACTGATATGGATTCCTGTATTTTCTTAACTATAGTTTTCTTTTTATTTATTCTCTTCCACTATTGAGTGTATTTGATATTTTGTTGTGATACTCTATTAATGACGGCATAGTCTCCCCACTAACTCACCTAGGCCCTCGCTGCTAGTCGTAGCATCTAGAATTTGGGGAGATACGCTTGAGGCCATGTGGACAACCGGGTTCGGGGTACCATTTTGGGCGGAATCCGGGACTAGGATGTTACAAATTCAAACATCAAATAATTGTTACATTGTTTGGAAACACTATTGATATCATATACATTAAAATGAAACATTCCCTTTTCATTTTTGTCAAAGACATTCCATAGAATTATTCCATTTGAAAACCATTGAATTAAGGTCAAAAGTTACATAAAATTTCCTTTATAATTAATTATTTTATTTATAAATTAATACATTAAAAGTTTAATAATATTGACATGGAAGAAAAACAATTAAAAAAAAATTGAAAACAATTAAATAAGGACTTTTAGAATAAAGTGTCCCATTCCCTGAGTCTGAACCGTCACATTCATTATTTATCATACATAATAATAAAATTATACTAACTATATGATTTCCTAAGAACCTTTTAAAATTTTATTATTCTTTTTATTTTTACTTATTACCATGTCATATAAAATACTAAATCAATTAATTTTATATCAGATGTTTTGATTATATTTGGCTCCTATATCAAATATGAATTTGGTAGGTTGATGATGGTAAAAGTGGACATAATTACATAATATCCACAATAATAATCTTGAAATATTTATCATTTTAATAAATTAATTATTATTTTAAAACTAATGATGAATGAAGGTTAGGAAAAATGGACTACAGTACAATCAAGGAAATGGTAAGTCGTACACACACATAAGTAATGTATCCATTTTTCAACGATCATGATGGAAAGAAGTTAAATATTATTTTATAATTATATAATAATTATTATATAATAAATACTGTATTATTACTTTAAATAAATTTATATGTATAATCTGTGTGATTTGTTGAAAAATAAATCATATCTCTTCATGGAGGTGGTAATCCACAAAAACGCATGAACGACGTTGTTATTTTCAATGAATGGAAAGGTAAGAAATTAGATATTATATTATAATTATATATTAATTAATATTACATGAATATCATATATATAAATTACATCCATCATTATATCTATCAATGAGAGGCATTAATGGAAAATGATTTACATCATCTCGCGATGTGGTAATCCACTATACACATAAATGATGGTTTTATTTCCAATTTTATAGAAGAGTATATTGATATAGAAAATGTAATTATCATAATAAAATATTCTTAAATGGAATATTTTGTTTTTATTATTTAATTATGGTTGAATAATATTTATAGGTGGTATAAGATGAAATAAAATGAAAATTCATGGTTAAGAACTATACCAGTTCTTCAAACAACATCTTTAGGATTAAATGTAATGCCTCCCTAGGTTGGTTTTATGACCAAACCAGGGGAACTAGGACGTGTTGAGGGATGTGATGAAGGTATTTTGGAAGTTATTGGATAATCTAAAATGGTTTTAATGTGTGAAGAAAATTGTGGTGTAGATGGCCTTTTATATGAGAGGGGAGGGGCATTCATGAAATTTCTACAATAATTTTACTAATATAAATTAATTATCACTAAAACTTTGGTCAAAATTGATATAATTCAAAAATATTATGGGTATTAGTTTAAATATTTTTTTCCAATAAATTTTAAAAATGTTTAGGTGGTTTTTTCACCCTTATATTTTGGTTTTAACCCCTCATTAACCCTTTCATATCTTATTGTGGTATCAATATTTTTAACACTAAAGGAGTCAAGAAGGTAAATATAAATGGAAAAGTGTACCATAAATGGACCATGATTTATATTTTCAACAATTTTCCATTCACATATTCGAAGATAATATTTTTTGGAATTGTAAATCATTTAATAAATATATTATATTATAAAATATTATTAAAGTTGTTTTTAGAACTATTCATTTAATTTAACTTTGAAAAAAATGATAGAAAAGGAATTAAAATATAATATATTGAAAAATATACAATAATATATTTTTATCTATAAATTTATTATGAAAAAAAATCACTAAACCAATATTACTTTTAGTCTTTTTAAAATTATTTACACGATTTTTCTACTACTTACACAATAAATGTATCAACGTTCTGTAAGAATTTAAGTTAATTATTTCATTATAAAAATTAAAAATAAGTTACCAAGATAAAAAAGAATATATTTAAAATGACCATTTATAACTGAATATAATTATTTTATCCCTATAACAAAATATTATAGATATTAAAAGTAAGAGTGACATTTTTGTCTTTATATTTACTTAAAATAATATAAATGTTATAATCAAATTCAAGTGGTTATAAATTTAAAAAAATTAGAATAATGAAAATTAAATGTATAGAAAAAATTTCCATAAAATAAATAAAAGTTTTAGGGGGAGTTTTTTGCTTTCTCTCATTATTTTTTACCATATTTATCTGATCTACCCTTACCGTGCTGGCAAATTTTTACTATAGTAACTATTAATTATGCTCAAACATAAAAGGAATTATTTTTAAAATTTTGACCTCTTGGTTACAAATATTGAATCCATTTTTTAGGATTCAATTTCTATAAGTGGATGAAATTATCATAATATTAAAATAAAAAACACAAAGAAAATTATGTTTTAGGAAAATATGTTTTTCATACAAAAAATGTACTTATATCAAAATTAGGTATAAATATGATTAATATATAATTAATTATATAATATCTAACTAAATAAAACTCATTTTACATTTATATCAAATTAAAATTACAATTAATCTCTTACATTACAATATTTAATAAAAAGACGTGATAATTTTCCAAAAATCTATATTTTTCACTATTCACTGAAAAATCAATCTCTTAAGGTTAATACCAAAATCTAACTTAAGATAATTTGGGTATGATGATTTTAAAATTGAATTTTATTTTGTAAAATTAAAATTCTATATTATGTAAATAAATATTTTAAATAAATCCATATAATGTATGAAAACCCATATTGGTTAGAAATAAAGTTTTTTCCTTTCAACAGAAAAGTTACCTAATTTTTTTATAATGAATATAAGTCAATAAAATAAAATTGATTAATTTTACTAAGATATGAAAATAATTTATCTTAATATTTCATGGGTTTTTACATCCATGAAAATCCCTTGTGTGTGCCTATAAATTTACTAGGTTGTTATCATAAGTAAATTGTTATAGACATTATAGGAATATGTTTGGAATTAGAGACAATGTCACCTTAAAGATTTTGGGTTAGACCACTAAAATAAGTAGTTTAGAATGCTTACATACATGGTAACACTCTTATTCCACCAAAAGTAAAAGCCGATGTAGTTGAGCATGCTCTTGTACTTGCTCCAGTGGTTCATGCGATGGGCCATATATCTTCTGGAGTTCTTCACATAGTGTTAGTTCAAGGGGAAGGAGTTCCCATAATAATGGATGATTATTCCCCGAACAGGAAGATCTAGTATCCTCCATGTAACAGCCTAAGACTTTATGGTATATTTATTTTTTAATAAATTTAATCTCTTAGATATATTTCGATACATGAAACCTCGAGTCTAAAGGAACCATAATAAAATATATCATTATAACCTAGCCATTAAATTGGTGGGTATGAATAAGACTAACTAAATTTTTAAAAATATTTGGTTTAAATAATTATAAAATAAATTCATTGGTCATCAATTTATTATAAATAAAAAACATTTGAATATAAAAGAAGTGTTTTTCTGATAAAACAATTATGTGCATAATATGTTTTTATCCTAATAAATTAAATTAACAACTATTGATGAATGATTTTAATGAAATTTTGACATTATATATATTGAATCATATGTTTTAACATTCATATAATATTTTCACAATGCATGGGATAAGAATAAATCTAGTTTTATTCATAAAACTGTATTTTTCTAAAATATGTTTTCGTCACATTTTCTGAACTTATTTTTTAAATTAATTTCACCAACATATATCTATTTAATTTTATAAAGAAATCCATATTTTTAATTAGGAGGTTCAAATTTGGTAAATATGTCCCTTTTATTTTAGCCATTATGAATAGTAACCAAGGTAAACTTTATCACCTCGGTAAAGGGTAAATCAAATTAATTAAGTTTAAAACTAAGTTTCAAGGTCACCATTTACCAAAAAAATTCCTTTTTGATGAAGTTAATTAGACCCTTATTACTTTAGTGTTAAATTTTAATTGTTTAATGGGAACTTTTTGATTAAAATCACCTATATAATATTTAAGGAAAAGAAAAATGAAAAATATCACTCTCTTAATTTTAAATATCAATAATGTGTCCACATAAAGACCAAATAAATTTATAAATGAATATAAATTTCAATTTTTATCCTAAGGAAATTATTTTAATTATGGAAATTTATTTATAAATTTTAGTAATTAAATAATTTCCTTAGTTTATTGCACAAATTTAATATAGTATTTATTCAATTAATAAAAAAAATAAAAAGAATGATTTAAAAATATTAAAATTGAAATAATTTTAGTCATTTATAGTGTTCCGAAAAAAATTTAGAAGAATATGATATATAATTTTTGTATTAATGTATTTTATTTGAATTCAATCTTTTTTTTATTTCTATTATGTTAAATTAAATTAATAGTATCAAAATTGACATTAATGGTAATTTATCAAGATAATATTTTATTAAATTATTTAAAAACATTTAAAACATGAAAGTGGACAAATGGGATAATATATGGTCGAAAATTTCATTCCTTATCCATTTATGAGTCAATAGATACATTATATGTAAAATTAAAAACCTTTAAGTGTGAAAAATATGTTATAATGGTTAACATTAAAATAATATATCTAAGGGGTTGAAGAAAAATATAAGGTTTAAAACACCATATAAATCAATAAAAATATATTTTGATTATGTTATTTCAAGAAAATAATATCTTAGAATCTATTACAGTCCTTTTGGAGTCATTTTAACTATATAATGTCCTTTTTACAATTTAATCTTTTATGAAATTCAAAAAGTGCCCCTCACCTCAATTATAAAAGAGAACCTCTTCCCCACACTTCTTCACACCTATTGAGAAATATATATTGAGTCAAAAGTTTTCTTTTGACTTTAATGTCTTGTTTTGGAAATCACAAATGTATTTGCTGATTGTACTGATTATGCTGATCGTACTGACTCTGTCAATCGTACTGACTCTGTCAATTGTACTGACTCTGTCAATCATACTGACTCTGTCAATCGTACTAACTCTGTCAATCGTACAGACTTTGTCAATCGTACTGACTCTGTCAATCGTACTGACTCTGTCAATCGTACTGACTCTGTCGATCGTACAGACTCTGTCAATCGTACTAACTCTCTCAATCGTACTGACTCTGTTAATCGTACATACTTTTTTGCATCATACTTACTTTGTATCATATCAATATAATACACTAAGTAAAACTTATAGTACATATACATTACTTTTATCACATTCTTGTTTTTATTCTTTATCAACATATTTCAATCGTACCTATATTTATCATCTTCATATATCTTGTGTTTTAACCAAAACGATGTCATGGAGTTAGTTATAAACTAAACAAAATGATGTCGTTTTTTCTGTTTCCATATGACCGTTATAATGTCAGGTGTCCAAGTCCCTCCTAGTTTTTCAAGGAAATATGACCGTTGGAGAAAATATGATCGTTGAAACCTGAGGCCTATAAATAGGAGGTTATTTGAAGCTAAAAAGAATAAATGTGAGACTTTTCTTATATCAAGTTCTAGAGAGAGACATTGTGACTCCTCTCTTTCTTCGTGTGAAAGCCTTGAGAGTATAAAATGTGAACGGATCGTTCATAGTTTTTGTATTTCAATAAGTTCTTTGTTTTTCTTTCTGTGACCAATCAGGTGATAACGATAAAGGGCTACTGAGGATAGGCAGACGTATCGATCATCATATCGAGGGCTTGTGGGGATAACAAGACAGACGTACCGATCATTGTATCAAGGTCTTGCGGGGGTAGCAAGATAGGCGTACCGATCATTGTATCGATGGATTACCAAGGTGGTGGTAAGAAAAACCTCTTCTCCTAGGTGAAAGGATAACCCTTCTCTTTGGGTCAAAATAATTGTAATACTTTTACATTTCCACTGCTGTTTGTTTTAAGAAAGGGAATTGTATTATCATCCTTTCTTCATTTCATATTCATTTTTAATTGTTTTCATTACAATCATACTGTTACATATTGTATTGATTGATTCTATATTCTTTATGGTAGAATCCTTCACTATTGTATTAATCTGATTATTATATTCATCTTGAATACAATTGCTTTACTTTTCTTATAGTATTACATCATATCATACCTTTATATTCAATATATTTGTGGTTGTTTGTTTTTGTAGTGAATTGTATTAGTTTAAGATCATTTAAACAAATTTCTTAAGTGTTTAAACACAATGTTTTTAAACCTAAAATTCACCCCCACTCTTATATTGTTCCATATCATATACATATACATCTACATATTCGATCCAAAAATTGGTATCAGAGGAGGTTTCCACTGATTTGTTTTACTAGCTCTATTTATTTTATATTACTGTTTCAACTATTTACTGCAATAACATGTGGAGTGGAAAAGATTTTGTTTTATTAGATGGCAGGAATGAATATTGGTTCAATTGAAAATCTAAATCCAACTAGACCACCTATCTTTGATGGGAATTATTATGAGTACTGGAGAGATTGAATGAAGACATTCGTTATCAATACTGGTGTAGACAATTTTATTATACTTACTGGAGTTTACAAAATTCCTAACAAATAAGTCAGTACTTTCACTATTCAAGAGAAGCAAGAATATAAATTGAATTACAAGGTATGCAATACTTTATTATGTTCTATAACCAGGAATATATACAGACAGATATCATCTTGTGAAGCAGCAAACTGTATTTGGAAGAAATTAGAAGTCACAAATTTTGGTATATCTAAGGTTATAGAAACAAGAAGAGCAATGCTTCGAGCAGAGTATCATTGATTTATTTTTCCTTATGGAGAGCCGGTATGTAAAGTGCAACAAAGATTTATGACAACAATCAATACTTTAAAATCCATGGGAGAAAAAGCCCTTGATGATGAAGCCCTGTAGATAAGATTATTGACATTATGCCAAACGAATGGGAGTCAAAAAGGAAATCCATTGATGAAAACAGAAAAGTTTCCCAGATTACACTTGCTGAACTCTTTGGAACTCTTCTACAGCTTGAGACAAGAATGAAGAGAGATGATTATTTAAATAAGAATAAAAATAGAAATGGAAGTGTATCTTTTTCTACTACATCTAAATACAAAACAGCTGAAAGGATAAAAAGATCCAAATCTAAGAAAGTTGTCATGTCAGAATCAAGTGATAGTGATCACACGGATAATGAGTTAGCCAATCTTGCTCGAAGGATGACCAAGATTGTGGGAAAAGAAGACTTCCAATATATATTCAAAAATAAAGATAGGAAGGATAAGAAAGATTCAGAGGTAACATGTTATGAATGTAAGAAAATATGTCATATAAGACCTGGTTGTACTTTACTGAAGAGAAAAGATAGAAAGGAGAAACATAATGAAATAAATAAGAAAAGGTATTACAAGACAAAGAAGAAGAAAGTCTTGAAGGAAAATGATACTTGGAGTTCAAGTGGTTGTGATTCATCAGATAATTCTTCAGAATATGAATCCTTAGAACAAAGGAATATTGGAATTATATCCAGATTACCAATTAAAGATCATTGTCTCATGGCTATGGTAAACAATGCTGAAGCTATTACAAATGTTTCTTTGAATGCGAATTATACAGATAATAAATATTATGGATCTTCAGATGATGATTCTTCTTCATAAGATAATACTTTACCTAATTTTGAAGAAGTGTATAGGTTTGCTAAATTACTTGAGAATGAAAATTTTAAACTCAAGAAAAATCTTGATAAAGAAAATTCTTGAATTTCAATTTTAACTAAAGAAGTATCAGATCATTCTATTGATCTTGATATGAAAACTTCTGATTTCGAAAGTATTTTAAAAACCCTTGAGAAAGTCAATTTTGAAAAGGAAAAACTTTCTAAGGATCTAAAAAATATAACTTATAAGAAATTTTTTTTAGCTAACTCTAGTTCAAAATCAAATGATTTAGAGGATAAAAACTTAGTTTTAAAACAAAAGTCAGAAATTTTTTCCTTGAAAAAATGTTTATCAAACTTTACTCATGGCAAGGAAAACATTGACAAAATGTATTCTCAAATTCGACCTTTGAAAAATCATTCTGGTATTGGTTATACTCATTCTAAACTCAATTTTAGTAATAACTATTTTGTTCCTCAAAGTACCCCTTTTGTACTAAGTGTAAATGTGGTGGGCACTAGAAAAGAGAATTCTCTCTTAATAGAACTCAGTATTTTGGATTTCATAAAGCTCATTTTGAAAAACAAATGTGGATTCCTAAAATCCTTTTATATAACTTTTCTGGGTCCAAACAAGTTTGGATTCCGAAAAACTAATTGTTTCTTTTTCAGGAAAATAAGAAATGTACCAACGAGAATATTTGGTACATGGATAGTGGTTGTTCTTGACACATGACCAGAAACAAATATTTATTTGAAAAGATCATCAAAACAAAAGGTGGAAAGGTTACCTTCAGAGATAATACTGAAGGAAAAATTGTTGGAATAGGTAATATTTTCTTTCTTGGTAAAGTTCTTATTTCAAATTTTTTATTTTTTAAAGGTCATAAGCACAATCTCATCAGCATAAGTCAATTATGTGATGAAGGTTACCTTGTGAATTTTAGGAATAATGAATTCTTAGTTCAAAATTCCAAGGATGAATTCATTTTTTCTACCCATAGGAAAGAGAATGTATACACTATTAACTTAAAAGACCTTAAGAGCCAAAAATTTACCTTGCTTAAGTGCAATAAAAGACCAATCATGGCTATGGCATAGAATACTAGGAAACTACAACCTAAGAAACCTTTGTAAACCTTCAAAGAAAAGTCTTGTAAAGGGACTACCAGATCTTAGATATGATTCTTCAAAAGTCTGTGATCCTTGTCAATTTGGAAATAAACATAAAAGTGGCTTTAGATCTATTAATGAAGTTTCAACTTCTAATGCATTATAGCTAGTGCACATGGATCTTTTTTGTCCTTCACAAACTTGAAGCATTCGAGGAAAATACTATGTATTTTTTTTAGTTGATGACTTTAGTAGATTTACATGGGTTTATTTTCTAACAAAGAAATCGGAAGCCTTTTTCTATTTCAAATCTTTTAGAGCCCAAGTTAAAAATGAGAAAAAACTACGATTGATAACTATTCATAGTGATCATGGTGGTGAATTTCAAAATTCATATTTTGAAACTTTTTGTAGTAAGAAAGGTATTACTCACAATTTATCATCTCCAAGAACTCCTCAGCAAAATGGTGTTGTTGAGGGAAGAAATCGTATTCTTCAGGAAATGACAAGAACCATGTTGAGTTAATGCTCAATTGATAATCACTTTTGGGTTGAAGCTTTAAGTACTGCTTGTTATAATATAAATCATGTTTTAACTAGACCTTTTCTTAATAAAACACCTTATGAATTATGGACTAGTCGAAAACCAAAAGTTTCATACTTCAATGTTTTTGGGTGAAAATTATTCATTCTGAATACTAAAGTTAATCTACACAAATTTACACCAAAAACTGATGAAGGAATCTTTCTAGGCTATTCTACAACTTCTAAGGCATATATAGTTTTCAATAAAAACACTTGTACTGTTAAAGAAATAGTGCATGTTAAATTTTATTAAACTAATCCTTTTGTTTTCAACCCACCCCAACCTACATCTTCATATGTGTTTTCTAAAAATGTTTATCAACCTCTATTAGAAGATTCTTCTGATAAGGAAAATTTTCAAGAAAGTGTTCCTGAAACTTTTACCCCATAATATTTTCTACCATATGTTGATGAACAGGTTTTACAAAACCCAAACCAATTGCTTATTATGAATCATCCTAGTGATAACATCATTGGCGATGTAAATCAACCTGTAAGGACCAAAAATTCCTTGAGAAATGAAATAGAACATATTTCCTTTCTTTCCCAATTCGAACCTAAAAGTCCAAATGAGGCCTTAGGTGATGAATATTGGATTAAAGCAATGCAAGATGAACTAAATGAATTTTAAAGGAATCAAATCTGGACTTTAGTTGAAAGACCTAAAGAAACAACTGTAATTGGAGTAAAATGGGTTTTCAGAAATAAATGTGATGAAAATGGAATCATTGTAAGAAATAAAGCAGGACTTTTTGCTAAAGGCTATATTCAAAAAGAGGGAATAGACTATGAAGAAACATATGCTCTAGTAGCTATACTTGAATCTCTTCGTATTCTATTATCCTTTGCAGTATACTTTAATTTCAAACTATTTCAAATGGATGTCAAATGTGCTTTTGTTCAAGAAGAAGTTTTTGTCGAACAACCCCCTGAGTTTCTAGACTCAAAACATCCTAATAATGTTTTTAAACTTACCAAAGATCTATATGGCCTTAAACAAGCTCCTAGAGCATGGTATGATAGACTTACATGATTTCTTTTACAAAAAAATTAAGAAAAAGTTACAGCAGATCCAACACTTTTTATAAAAATGGAAAATAGAAATGTTTTGTTCATTCAAATTTATGTTTATGACATCATATCTGGATCAACTCAGCAATCTTTAACTAATTATTTTGCAAATTTAATGAAATATGAGTTTGAAATGAGTATGATGGGTGAGTTAACATTCTTTTTAGGTTTTAAAATTTCTCAAAAACCTGAAGGAACATATATATCTCAACATAATTATATTAAATATTTACTCAAAAAGTATGGATACAACAATACTAATAGTATTATCACTCCAATTAGTACCTCAAATGGACTTGATCTTGATGAAACTGGGAAACCAGTAGATCCAAAAACTTTTAGTGGTATGATAGGAAGCTTGTTATACTTGATAGCTAGTCAACCAAACTTAATGTTTTCTATATACTTATATGCAAGATACCAATTTAATCCAAAAGAGTCTCATTTAAAATCCATGATGGGAATCTTTCAGTATTTAAAAGGCACTATGGATCTTGGTCTTTTTTATTCTTCTGGAAATAATTTTGTTTTAAAAAGTTTTTCAAATGCTGACTTTAGTGGTTGTAGAATGGATAGAAAGAGTACATCTGGAACATGTAGTTTATTAGGATATTCTTTGCTTTATTGGTCCTATAAGAAACAACACTCAGTAGCACTTTCCACTACTGAAGCTGAATATGTAGCAGCTGAAAGTTGTTGTGCCCAAGTGTTGTGGATGCAACACACACTCACTGACTATAGATTGAATTTTTCCAAAACTCAAATTATTTGCGATAATACTAGTGCCATGGGTCTTAGTAAGAACCCAAAACATCACTCTCGTTCAAAACACATAGATATTAGGCATCACTTGCTTAGGGATCACACACAAAAAGGAGATATTATTTTACAATTTATCGGAACGCAAGAACAACTTGCTGACATTTTTACAAAACCATTACCTTCTGATAGATTTGAGTTTATAAAACAGACGATAGGAATGATTACATTAAAGTAATCATTCATATATACTTCATGTTTTACACTTCTCCTTACATTAAAAAACTCCTCTTAGAAAGGGGGAGAACATTTTACTTAATGTGTTTCTTATTCTTTTATGATCTTTATTTGTTTATTTTCTGGGTTTGTTATTCTATCTATCATATTGTCTATTTAGTTATAGTTTTTATCTTTTTTTCATATTTTTCCTATGGTAACAAGTTTTTTTTCCATCATCATGACACCCATGGTAACAAGTTTGTTTTACATCGGCACGTCACCCTATGGTAACAAGTTTGTTTTCAATTAGCACGACACTCTATGGTAACAAGTTTTTTTCCATCAGCACGTCAACCAATGGTAATGACTTTGTTTTCCATCAGCACGACACCCTATGGTAACAAGTTTTTTTTCCATTGGCACGTCAACCTATTGTAATGACTTTGTTTTCCATCGGCACGTCAACCTATGGTAATGACTTTATTTTCCATCGGCATGTCAACCTATGGTAATGACTTTGTTTTCCATCGGCACGTCAACCTATGGTAATGAATTTTTTTTTCCATAGGCAAGTCAACCTATGGTAATTACTTTTTTTTCCATCGGCACGTCAACCTATGGTAATGACTTTTTTTCCATCTGCATGAAAAACCAATCGTATTCTTTCTATTCATATGCTTGTGTTTTCTTTTACTATATTAATACTAATTAAACCAAAAATTACCTTAAAATATCCAGTATGTACATTCTTTCCTTACCTTGGTTTTTTTCAATTTTTATTCTTTTTCATTTTTTTTAAAACCTTTTCTAATCCTATCCGTCGATTTTTTTCTTTTAATCTCAACCGTAGAAGATCAACGGTCATTTTTTCACCTATAAATAGACCCCTCCCCTTCCCAAAACCAAAACGGTTTTTCAGAATTGTTGATGAAGCTCTGCCCCTATTTTAAGACTCTGTACAATCTTCCATTGGCTTGACATATATGTCTCAGTCCTCTGCCAACACTCCTTCTGAAATGTCTTCAAATACATTTTAAGAGAAATACTTCCTCAGAGAAAGGTTAGTTTCTCGGGACTTATTTGATTCGTACGATTCTATAATCAGAAGAATTATTTTGTTTCAAGGTTGGGAACATCTGTGTGTTGAAAAATCAGTATCTCAAGATCCGGTCCTTATTGAAGAAGTTAGTCAGTTCTACAAAACCGTGTCTTTTGACAAAAACATGACTGTCAACTTTGTTGTGTACGATATAAAGATATCAATGCCTGTGAAACAAGCATCCCACTTTATAAATGTTCTAATAGAAGGTGATTCTTATTTTCCATCTCATAAACTAACAGAGGAAGTTAGTTCGTTTAATAAATAAAGTGCTAAAAAATCGTTGTTTCTTATAAATGAAGAGAAGAGGAAAGTGACTCATCTATCTCCGGATAACAGATTTGTGGCGCTCTAGATGCAAGGTTTTCTTATACCAAGGAAAGGGGATAGAGAAACTCTGAAAGTTTCTGATATCTTCACGCTAGACTACCTTGTCAATATGATAAAGGTAAATATCATGGGATACATTTTTGAAATAGTCAAGAATTTCAAGTTAGGATCGATAAAATCCCATTTGATTATGTATCCTTCTATTATTATGAAGTTCATTCTTGAGAGCATGAAGTTTTTTAATATTCCATTGAGAGGGAATTTGATAGACTTAAAACCTTCATGTATAAGTAAGAGTACGTTGAAAAATTTGTATATTTTTTTTGATCAAAATTCAAAAAAAAATATTCAGAGATATATATGCTAAATCGGCACAAAATCTATCAGCACCAAATCAATCAGCACCTATGCCAGTCAAAGAGAATCCATCTACTGTTGTCCCTCAAAATTTAGAGCCACAAAGTAGTTCTAATCCAAAGAAGAAACCTAAGTACAGTAAGGAGGTTATGGCCAAGTGGAGGAAAGAAATAGAACAAAGAAAAGAAGGTGATCCAAAGTTTGGTCTAGATCCAGCTGAAGCCTTTGCTGAGAGGTTAAGGGTTGAGGATAATCTTCAAGATGAAAATAAAAAGAAGACTCTTTTGAAAAGAAAAGCTCAAGACTTTGATGTTTCTAAAGTCATGAAAATGGTTGACGAGGCCAATGCTCAACTAACAGAAGAGGTATATCAAGAACCTATCGTACAGAGTCTTCCAGATCCAGAGTAAGGGAAATAAATCTTGGAAGAAATACAAGAAGTTGAGGAAGAGGAAGGAGATTTCATTTTGGAATTCCTTCATATTTCAAAGAAAATAATAGAAGAATCATTTCAAAAACAAAGTGAAGGAATTCAAAAAAACTCTTCATATTGATCAAGCTAAAACCTAGTCTTTTGAAACTCCAGAAATAATTCCTTCCCAAGAAAATCAAGACGCTCAATCTTCTCATACTGAAAAAATAGTCGTTATCAGTGAAAAAGTGGAAGAATAAAGAAAGGAGAAAGAAAAAGAAAAAGGAAAACATCTAGTTTAGGACTCAATCAAATCAAATGAATTGGATTTTTATGATGAGGATACTGATTCAGAACAGACAATTTCTCTCAAGAAGAGTGATTACAATGTTCATGTCTTGAGGATAATTGAGAATACCATTCCTTATTTTCCCAGACTAGAAGGGAAAATTTATTTCATTACTGATAATCAAAGGAAAAAGTTTGGTTCTGTAAGATAACTGAGAAAGAAAGTATTGTCAGTTGAAGCCGATTGGAAATTTATGTCTGAAAGTTCGGCTGCTCATAAGAAGGCTTGAGACAGGATGACTAAGTATTCATACAAAATAGAGATCTCGGTGAATGATCATGAAGTATTAATTTAAGACTTAAGGAGGATTTCAAATGATCTCAAAATTTCTTTCAATAAGATTGATAAATAAACTGTTGATAGGCTGAATAAATTATCAATTACCCATAGAGCCGATATTACTTTAGTGAAAGAGTTGAAAGAGAGAATGAATGCTTTTTAGTCCGAGTTTTCAAAGGTTTCATCTTTCAAAGATGAAATGGTCTTGTTGGAGAAGCAAAATTTTGTGCTATCTAAAGACAAAAAGAATTTACAATACAAAATTGATACTCTTGAAGAAGTAATCAGAGTCCATGAGGAGACTATCAAGAATTAGGATCAGCATTTTTTCCCGACCAACAAGAGCTTCTTAGATCCCAGGTTGATTCTATATCTGAAGACAAGAAGGAAATCAAAAATATGAAATTCATTCTTCATGAGTTGATCAAGAAAGAAAAGGAAACAGAAAACAAATGAGTGTTGTTTTTTTCTTACTTATGTTATGAACTCTATAAACCTTTGTTATCGTAATGAGATTTATGATATATTTCCCATTTTCTTGCATTTCTTTTCTCTAACTCTTTCAGGAAACTCAAGATTACCCCATTCTTTTTGTAAATCAGAAATGGGGAGAATGTTTTATAAAGGGAAATAATTTTTTACAAATGGAGAATGTTTTAATAAAATACTTCTAAATCAAGGAAAATCTTTGAATACAATACTTAGGAAAGTATATACCTAAGGGGGAGTTAGTTGTATTGAATTCCATATTCAAAATAGTTTACAATAACTCATGGGAGATAAGTTTTTCTTTTTGTTTTTACTTTATGGTTTGCACTTTCCAAATAGGTAGATATTGTTGAGTCAAGAGTTCTCTTTTGACTTTTATGTCTTGTTTTGGAAATCACAAATGTCTATGCTGATCGTAATGACTATGCTGATCGTACTGACTTTTTTAATCATACTAACTCTATCAATCGTACCGACTCTATCAATCGTACTGACTCTATCAATCATACTGACTCTATCAATCATACTGACCCTGTCAATCGTATAGACTCTATCGATCGTACTGACTCTGTCAATCGTACTGACTCTGTCAATACTAAAGACTTTTGTGCATCATACTCACTTTGTATCATATCAATATATTACACTAAGTAATACCTATAGTACTCATTCTTTACTTTTATCACATGACTGTTTTTATTCTTTGTCAGCATATTTCAATCTTACCCATGTTTATTATCATCATATATCTTTTGTTTCAAACAAAACGATTTCGTGGAGTTAGTTGTAAACTAAAAAAAACGATGTCATGTTTTCTATTTCAATATGACCATTATAATTCCAGGTGTCCAAGTCCCTCTGAGTTTTTTTGGAGATATATGACCATTGGAGGAAATATGACCGTTGGAACCTAAGGCCTATAAATAGGAGGTCATTTGAAGATGAGATGAATAACTGTGAGACATTTCTTATATCAAGTTCTAGAGAGAGACAATGTGACTTCTCTCGTGCTTCATGTGAAAGACTTGAGATTACAATACGTGAACGGCTCATTCTTAGTTTTTTTATTTCTATAAGTGCTTTGTTTTTCTTTGTGTGACCGATCAAGTGATAACGACCGAGGGCTTCCGGGGATAGGCAGACATACTGATCATCATATCGAGGGCTTGTGGGGATATCAATACAGACGTATCGATCATCGTATCGAGGTCTTACCAAGGTGGTGGTAAGACAGACCTCTTATCCTAGGTGAAAGGATAACCCTTCTCTTTGGGTCAAAAGAATTGTAATACTTTTACATTTATACTGCTGTTTGTTTTAAGAAAGGGAATTGTATTGTATTCCTTTCTTCATTTCATATTCATTTGTAATTTTTTCAATTACAATCATGTTGTTACATATTGTATCTATTGATTCTATACGCTTTATGGTAGAATCCTTCACTATTTTATTACTATAATAATTGTATTCATCTTGAATACAATTGCTTTACTTTTCTTATAGTATTACATCATATCATACCTTTAGATTCAATACAGTTGTGGTTGTTTGTTTTTGTTGTGAATTGTATTAGTTTAAGATCATTTAAACTAATTTGATAAGTGTTTAAACACAAAGTTTTTAAACCTACAATTCACCCCCCTCTTGTATTGTTCCATCTCATATACATATACATCTACATATTCGATCCAATAATATATATTGACCATAACTTGGTAAAATCCTTTATAAGCATCATAAAAACATTATAGATGTGTTTTTTTTTCAAAATACCACCCCTATGATCCTTAAGATGATATTTAAAGGAGTTCTTTCAAAGAAGAGGTACTCATCTCAACTGATCACATTCTTAGTTTACATTATATTTTTTAAACTATAAATATATTTTATTTATCAAAATATAATAAAGTAATTGTCATTAATATACTGAAACTTTATTATGATTATTAAATCACCATTATCCACCCTTTTTCCCATCAAATGAGAAGTTAAAGTATCATTCATGTGTACGTGTGACTTACCGTCTCCATATAGTGACACAATTCATTTTCCACCATCATATTTCATGTATGGTTAATATGAAGGGTTTTATGTTTATATATGATATATATTTCATAATTCTACTTCTGAAATTATAATATCATATCTAACTTCTTAAATTATAATCTATTAGAATATGATAATGTTGCTCATGGGTATGGGTCGACTACCACCTTCATAAAGTGATGTGATTTGTTTTTCATTTTCATTTTAATTGGATGGAAATAAGGATAAATTTAAGGAATAAAAATATTATATATGATATAATACTGATTCATTAATAGTTAATTATTATTTACCTTTATTTCATTCAATCAATCAAAAAGTTAAAACAACATTCATGTGTTTGTGTGGCCAACCATCTCCATGAATGATGTATTTAAATTTTCTATCTCTATAATTTAGGGATTACTATAATTAAATATAAAATTAATATATATTATATTTATATCATAGTTAATTTTATGGAAATCATGTAACCATGATAAAAGTAAAAGTACTGAAACTACAAAACCAAAACGTACATGAAAAACGTAGTTATTACCTGGAATAGTGATTCTAACAAAGAATTATTAATAGACGAGTCAAAAAATATTATAAGTAAACCATATATGGTATAATATATATTATTATGGTTGTAAAATATATTTATATTATATATTTATTTATTATAAAGGAGGTCTAGACACATACGAATGAAGTTGAACATGAGGTGACGGTTTATATCACAATATCACCATTATTTAGGATTGTTTATGTTTAAGTATCTCTTGAGGTAATTTTTTGATATTTCTATCATAAAACCAATCAATTTTATTATATTATAGTTATTCATGATATTTTCTAGAATTGTTACTATTTTTCTCACTTTAGTACTTAAAATGATTGAGAAAATGTTTTTAGGAAAAGCTAGCTTTATTTATCTCTTTAGTTGAAAACCATTTTTCTTCCATATCCATGATTTCTAAAAATGTTTTCAAGAATGTTTTTAACAATCTCCAAATTATTTTTTAAAGATATTTTTACCCATGTTTGACTTTTAAAAAAATGGTGTGAAAGGAATCTCTTTGTTTTTTTTCAAAAATAAGTAATTTTTTACTTTTTTATAGCAGTGTGAAAGTAACATTTTTTAAAAAAAATTGTAAATAGTTACCCACCATCAAGACCACTCGGTTATTTAAATAATAAATTAAAATTTTCAATAATTATATTCAAAGAAAAAGATTTCCCTATTATTCTATAATTTTTTTGTATTTAAAATTGATTTTCAAAATGAAAATGGTATTTTCCTTAATAATGTTTTTAATGAAATTTTTATGGTATTTATACTCATAAACAAAAATAAGACCCTCATTATACTTATAATCTACTAGGGTTATGTTGTAATGAAACCATACTTATTATATTTCTGGATGTTTTATGATCAATCTGGATGTTTATGTTCTATTTTGATAGAATCCACCTTATTACTCTAGATGTTTTATGATTATGTTTATCTATTGAGAAAAGTATCAAAATTTTGTATGAGAGCTTTTCAACATGAATATTTAAGTTGATTATGTTTCAATACATTCATATGTGAAATGAATTGGTCTTATTAAGTGACATTTGGGGCCCACTATATCCCCTTGATGTATCAGGAGGTCTCATGAGTGAAACTATCTTGGGTATTTGGCTGAGGCCTTACACATTTATGTAAGATATATTCATAGGAGGCCTTGATATTTTTTTATGATGTCTGACATTATGAATTCCCTCACTGTGATATTAATTATTGATTTCCATGTGATTATTTATTAGTTATGGTATCTATGGATAAGTTTCAAGCTCACGTGGTTATTTATATGGTATTTTTTGAACATCCTTTATTAATGATATATTATTCTTCATGATCAAGTTGTTGAATAAATGGAATATGTATTCAGATATTTACCTTATGATATTTATTATTCCTTATTTATTTCTGATAACTTTCACTAGACACATACCCTTACTAAGCATCAAAGATCACCCCTTTCTTATGTTTCTTTTCCCCATTATACCATTAAGTGTTTTATGATCAATATACAAGAATATGCTAAAGGGTAAAATGGTGTTCCCAAAGAAATTACTATATTGTATTTTATATTTTCAATTGTAATGTGAGATTCAAGTATGTATCTAGTTTTCCAATACTAATAAACTATTTGGTCATTTAGGATGATATTCCTTGTATCTAGTACTAATAAAATAAAATAAACACTGAATCTAGGATACAAGGGTTAGTGTATTTATAGTTCATATTATAGGTTGTCTTATAGGAACCTGGGGAACTAGATTTGGGAAAATAGTTATTAGGGAATATATCCCTATGACTAACTTTAAGAATAATTCTAAGTATAGGAAAACATCATAATGTTTTATTTAGGTATAGATTATGTTTATTTCCTAGAAATACATCCATTTAAAGATAATACAAGTGTATGTGGCTCCAGAATAGTTGTACTTAGGTGTAACAAATCTAAAAAGGGAACATTAGGCTTTCACTCGATCATCACCAGTTGAATGTTAACAGGCCTTGTTGCACACATAGTTTGACACTCTTGGGAATATGCTTGGTATAATTCACATTTTCATTTAAAACCGTTATAAATGGTTATAAAATATTTTTATTATTTGAAAACATTCCCAATAAAAACTTTTTTATTATTATGATATTATCTATACATAAAATTTTCAATTTATGTTAATTGTTTCACTAGTTTTGGGATTATACATTAAATTTCACAATTTTATGATCTAATCTATTGTATTCCCTTATTTATAAATAGTTCCTAGAATATGGAATGGAAACCATATCAATTCATGTAATTCATTTAGGGATTTTTGTGCTGGGTAAGATAATGAAGATGGAGTTCAAGTTATTGTTAGAGATTAACAAATTATAACTATATTAGGGTAGATAACTAGGTTTTTGATCAAAAAACATGCTTTTATGGAGAAGCCTACTGATCTATAACATGGTGAAAAAATGTTAGACCTCTTCATGAATCAGAAACCTCTATCATTTAATGGTAATACAAATCCATTTATAGTTTTGCAAAGGGATATTTTCATAAAGAAAATATTTCTAAATGTAGGGAGTAATGAAATGGATAAGGTTGTCCTGGCAGTGTATCATCTCTTATAGGATATGGATAAATGGTGGACATTGATTCAAAACACTAAGGATGAAAAAGAAATAGAAAACATAGAGTGGAATTATTTTAAGGTACTTTTCTTGGATTAATAATATCCTCATTATAAACGAGAAGATACGAAGAGACAATTCCAAAGTCAAATATAAAAAGAAGATGAAAATTTTCTTATGTATAAAGTCAACTTTACAAGGTTAAAAAGGAATTATTCTAACTACATACTTAATCCAAAGAGTAATATTGCCCATTTATTTAACGGGAATAAGTCAATCCTTCAAAGGGACTATTCATCTTAAAAACATCATCATATGTGCATATAGTATCATGTACTATCTGGAAAGAGAAATAATTCTCCAAGTTATATGGATTCAAAGCAAATAAAGATAAGAAGATGATTACTGATCATGTTTGAAAATGGAAATATGGAAAAAGGGAATAATGGATGGGTAGAATTTACATATTATAATAAATGTGGAGTGATACATGGTGTAAAATTCATGCTATGAATGTTAGTTTTCAACACGTGTGTAGATAAAGGGTACCAATTTTATGATTTCAAGGGGTAGAAAGAATCTGACAATATATAATGCTTCCACTTTAAGGAGATGGGGCACTGTGAAGATGAATTTCCCAAGTGTCAAGGTAATTTTCACTAGAAAAGTAAATGGTAACAAGTCCAAGATTATGTGATCACATAGCTAAGTATGATGTTCATAATGTTGTTGAGGAAGGTATATTTATCATATCCACAAATTTAGGATATGATTTATTTGATTTTGGATCTTCTCATTATTTTTTATCTCCCATGTTTTCTAAGAAAATTATATATATACCTTGAACCTTAGGAATGGTGTTATTAGTCAAAAATCCAAGTGTAAGTCTCCCCATAATAAGTATGTGTCATTCAGTTCTCATTTTGACACCTAAACATGCCTAATTTTATGATTTTATTATTATACATATGGTTGGTTTTGATATAATCAATGTTATGGAAGGGACTTTAAAATATGATGCAATATTTTATTGCTAAGTGAAGGAAATTATGATTCATGATGAATACATGGATTTACATATATTTAGAGTGGAGACTTCATCATCTAATTCATGTTTATACCCACCCCTGGTAGCTCTTTTGAATGATATTTTCAGGGAAGAAGAGTAGACACAATCTACGGATGAAAAAAAATAATATTTAAATCGAGGATGTACCAATTTTGTAGGAAATAATTATATACTTCCTAAGGAATTACATAAAATTCTACCATAGAATGTGGTTGAGTTTTCCATTGATTTAATCCCTAATGAAAAAACTATATAAATTACTCCCTATAGAATAGACATTGTAGAAAAAGTGTAATTAAAGAAAAAACTATAGGAGTTGTGTAATAAGGGATTTATATGACAAAGTATTTCACCTTGGGGACCAAAAATTCTTTTAATTAAGAATAAAGATGGATCTATAAATTTTTTCTTTATTTACAGGTAAATAAATGCAATTAAGATAAAGAATAAGTATCATCTACCTCACACTGATGACTTATTCAATAAAATTCATAGAGCTCAATATTTTTAAAATATTGACATTCATTATGGGTATCATGTATTTTGATTGAAGAAGGAAGTTATTCTCAAGAAAACATTTTGTATGAGGTATTGAGATTATGAGTTCCATTTTAACTGAATAATTTACCCTTTATCTTCATGGATCAAATGAAAAGGGTGTTCAAAGAATATATAGAAGAAAATTGTGGTATTTATTGATTATATATTTTTGTACACTAAGAGATATGAGGGCCATGACAATCAATTGTGGATCATTCTTTTGAATCTTTGAAGAAAATAGTTATATGGGAAATTTATCAACTGTGAATTTTGGATTCAAAATGTTTTTTTTAATTTCCATATTTTCTCTAAGGATGGAATCTCATTTGATCTTATAAAGAAAAAAGGTATTCCAAGAATGTCTTACACCAATGAAAAAAACCGAGGTCTATAGTCTCATTGGTTTGGCATGTTATTATATAATTGTTTTTCATAATTTTTCCTAATTGTATAACCTATTAACTAGGAATACATTTAAATATAGATAAATTAATGTGAATAATTTTTTAAGAATTTAAGCGGATATTGGAGAATTATCTGATTTTGAATCTACCATTGGGAAATGATTGAAAACTGATACACAGTGATTCATCAAATAATAGAATCGGCTGTTTCCTTATGTAGATAAATAAAGATATTTCCCAAGAATCAATGCAGTTGAATATTAATGAAAAAATCTTTCCAACCCATGATCTTGAGTTGGCGGTCTTAATCGTTGATGTGAATATATAGAGACATTATCTCTATGGTGAAAGGTGTGAGAGATATACAAATCAAAAGAGTTTGAAATACATATTTTCAAAGAAAGAGATCAACATGATGAAAATTTTATGGATCTATATACTCAAGGATTATGATTGCACAATACACTACCACCCATGGAAGCAAAATAAGGTAAAAAATTAATTAAGTTGTAAATATCATTGAGTTATGAGAAAAATGGGGATCAAAATGGATTATATGTTCAGAGATATAGTAAATATAGATATGGAAATTTTTAAAGAAGGGGGGACATAACTCCTTTTTCAAATTATTAACAAACCATATTTATTAGAAAAGATAAAATGTTTTCACCCTAATGATTATAATATGCTAAAGAAAATGAAATTTTTGAATGATGGTAAATGGGAAGACATCATTTATGGGACATGAGGAATACCAATATTGATCCTGATGCGCCCGTAAGGGGCTCTCGGTATAGGGTTTTCTCTCTCTCGCCGCGACCGGCTCCTCCGCTGTGGATCTAGGGTTTTCTTTCACTCAGTGGGTTGTAGGTGAATCTCCGCTGCTGTAGTGACGCTTCGTGGTCCTCTCTCTGGCAGTGAGATGCTCTCGGGCGTTGGTGGTGGCTGGTTCTGGTCCATGGGTGTAAGACCGGTCTTGGTGACGACATACTCCCCGGAGCGCCCATGGATCAGATCTCGGAAGTTGTCTGCTGTCTAGTGGTGTTTTATTTGCGTTTGAGGGCTGCTCTCATGCGTCGGAGGCCTTCTACCTCATCCCAGGTGAGTTTTTTAGGGTATCCCTTTTTATGACGTGGTATGTTTGTCTGGTCGTGGCGGGTTCTTTCGTTCCTTGGGTGTCTTCTTTGTTTTTGTGTTTTGTGTTGCATTTTGTAGTAGTTTCTGGCGGTTTCATTTTGGCTGTGATGATTTGGTGTTGGGTCGTGGGGTTCTACCTCGCTGTTACCAGTGACGAGGGTTTCTCCCTCGTTGAAATCAGTGAAGGGTTCCACCGGCGGTGATACACACTGTTTCTCGTCGCCGGCCCGGGTGATTGCGTGATGACCGGCGTCAGTGAAGCTCACTGACATTCTGGTGTTGTGGAGATGTCTGAATGCTGTGATCCGTTGTTTTTAGATGACTTCGATGGATGAAGATGGATGGAATCTCTCGTCAGCGACATTTCTGGAGGCGGTTTGATTTCCGTCGACTCGTTTCTCGAGGTGGTGTGCGGCTCAAGGTGGCCACGTGGAATGCGTCTCGAGGTGGCATGCGGCTCGGGGAGACGCGTGGTTCGATTTAAGTTTGAATTTGGATTTGCTCCACTGAATGTGGTTTTCTCTCTAAATTTTGGATGTTGTGAAATGTACCATGGGAACCAGCTACCCTCAAATCGGCCTTCATAAAATCAAAAAAAATGATTTGCGGAAGGAATACATCATTTATGGGGGTAGAGTTTTGAAATTTGGAAAGTGACTATGTATTCTATATATACCTAAGATGAATATGGAATTTTTAGATGATTCTCATATCTTGAATTTTCCTATACAACCTAGTAGAACCATGATGTATAATGATTTGGTGGAACATTTTTTGTGGGATAATATAAATTATGAAATTGTTGATTATGTGTCAAGATGTTCAGTTTCTCAATGGGTGAAGGCTGAGAGAAAACATCGTAGAGGATTCATACAACCTCTACCAATTCTAATGTGGAAATGGAAAGAAATTACTATGGACATTGTCACTGGATTAAGAAATAATCCTAGAGAGAATGATCTAATATGGGTTAGGGTTGATTGGCTCACCAAGTCTACAAATTTCATCACCATAAGAGAATATTTACCACTTGATAACCATACATGGATCTATAATAATTAATTTTAAAGTATTTATGGATCATATATTTCAATTAATTCTGGTCATGATCCATGATGTACATCTAAATTCAATAAAATTTTTCAAAAGGTTCTTGATACTAAACTTCATTTGATTATCGGTTATCACCAAACAGTAGATATATAGTCTAAAACGACTATTAAAAAATTAGAAGACATGTTGAGATCATTATATTTTGACTTTCAATATATGTAGGATTTTTATTTACCATTTTTAGAGTTTTCCTATCATAATAGATTCCATTCAAGCCTCCAAATGGCACCATATGAAGCATTATACAGAAAAAAAATTTGTACTCAAACTTGTTGTGATGATGTTGGTGAAAGGAATCTCATAGGACTAGAACATGTAGAGGAGAAAATAGAAAAGGTAAATAATATTCAAACCCATATCAAAGTAACATAGATCATGTAAAAGATCTATGTAGAAAACTAAAGAAAATATTTGGAATCTCAAGTGGGAGATCAAGTTTTCTTAACAGTATCTCCATGGAAGGGTGTTGTAAGGTCTGTAAGAAATGGAAAATGAGCCTTATTTTTATAGGACCTATTGAAATCCTCAAAATAATTGGAGTTATGTATTTCTGTTTGGAAATTCCAACAATTCACTCTAAAATATGTGATTTGTTCCATATATCATTGTTAATTAAGTACATTAGAGACCTAATACATGTTCTCACCTTTAACAAAATGGAATTGGAACCTAATCTATCTTAGTATGAAGAGCCTATCTTGATTTTGGAAACTATAGAAAAATTATTGATGAATCTAATGACTTGACCGATAAAGGTAATTTGGTGAAATCCTAATATATAAGAGGTGATGTGGGAAACTGAAGAAATTATGATGAACAACAACCCAAATTTTTTCATGAGGTGACATTCTATAAAAATTGAGAATTTTTTTTGAATGAGGGATGAATTTAAAACCTTGAGACTTTAATATATATTTCTTTTTAAATAAATATTATTTCTTTAATATCTTGAGGTACACGCAACCCCAAGTCTAAATGAATTATAATATAGTTTACTTTTATAACGTTGACATTAAATTGGAGGGTATAAATATAACTAACTAAATATTAAAAATTATATGGTTTACACACTTATTAAATAAATTCATTGGTTATCAATTGATTATAAATAAAAATAAAAATCATTTCAATGTAAGAGAAGTGTTTTTTTGAAAAATTGTTTTTATGAATGTAATGGTTTTTATCCTAATAAATTAAATTAATCACATTTTTTGAATAATTTTAATGTAATTTATATATTATATATAAATTCACTAAAATGTATTAACTTTCATCTAATATTTTTATTATGCATGGGAAAAGTATAAATCCAATTTTATGCTTAAAACCTACATTTTTCTAAAAGAGGTTTTCATCAAGTTTTGCACACTTATTTTTAAATTTAATATATGTCCCTTGTAGGTTTAAAATTTGAAAAAATTTATTCCATATTTGGAATAATTAGTTTCAAATTCGGTTAATAGGTCCCTTTTATTTTATGCATTATAAATATTAACCGAGGAAAAATTTATCACCACGGTAAAGGGTAAATATGGTAAATCTAGGTTAAAACTAAGTGTAAAGGTCGCCAATTTTCTTCCAAATTCCAATTGGATGAAGTGAGTTAATCCCATATCACCTTAGGCTCAAATTTGAATTTTTTAAGTGACAATTTTAAATTAAAATTTCCTATATAATATTTAATGAACATAAAAATACAAATAGTAACTCTCTTACATTTAAATATCAATTATGCTTCCACATAGGGACAAAAAAATTATGAATGAATGTAAATGTTTAAATTGAGATCAATGAAATTATTTACATGATATTAATATATTTATAAATTCCTATATTGAGCTCAATGAAATTATTTACATTGTGTATGTGTGGACTACCACCTTCATGAAGCAATGTGTATTGTTTTTCATCCTCCCTGCACATTGATGAATATAATGATGGATTTACTAAATATATATGATATTTTTTATATTATTATATTCCTATAAAGGTGGATTATTATTTAATTTTTTTCATTCCATCCATCAGAAATTTGAACCATCTCTCATGTGTACATATGTAACAACATCTCCATGAAGTGATGTAATACATTTATTATCACTTCTTTAAATGATTAGTTATAGAATTGTATATATTGATTACATATGAAACTCAAAAAATGATTAAAATTTGTGAGATGGTATAACCACGATCAATGTAAATGGATTAGGACTACTAAACTGAAACATGCATGAAAAATAAAGTAGTCATCAACCGAAACACTTATTTTAATAAAGATTTGTTAATAAAAGGGTGATAAGAAGTTATAATTAAATCATATATGGTATGATATATATGATTGTGGTTGTATAATATATTTAATATAAATCTATATTTATTATTATCATTCTTGTCTTTGTAAAAGTTAAAGATAAATTATTTTAAAACATTCTTCTACTAGTAATACAGTAAGTAAGAGTATTGATTCCATAAGTAAGGATAATGTAAGGTGTGTGAAAAAAGAAATAAAAACCCACAAAAAAACATATAAAAATAGTGAAATAATGAGGTGAATGTAATTATGTGAAGTGAAATAGATATAGAAGTGAAATAGTGGTGGTGGAAGAGAAAAAGAGCATGAGATAGAAATTGATGAAGACGTTACTATTAGACTACGTGGAATTGTATTTTAAAATATTTCCCATTATAAATTCATTAAAATGTATTATTATAGTACTTAGAGAACATTTTAAGATTCATTAATCTCTTAAATTAGTAAAATTTCATATCTCATTGATCCCTCTTTCGAAATAAACTCTCAAACATTGTAGCATTCTAGATTTTTATATGAGGTATAGAAATATTTTTTTTGTTTAAAGCCTTTTTACCATTATTAATATTCCTAAGGAGGTCAGGAAGGTTATGAGGGTGTCTAGGGCTTATTAAAAGCCTAGATCCCTAGTTTTAGGTAATCACAACTGAGGCGCACAGTTATTGCATGGTTAGGGAAAACCGTGCACCTCAAACTATTTCGCTCTATAAGGGTACCACATGGTTTTCCTAAACCATTAACATAAGGCTCAGGCCATGATGGGTTGGGGTAGAGGGTGTGCATGGGCTATGCATGGTCTTCCTAACTGTGCACTATAGGTCATGTGGGGCATGTCCCCTGGACAGTGGGGTGTATATGGTTGTTGCAGGGATTGGCCAATTATGCATCCAAACCGTGTGGCCTCTAAATTATAGGCAATGTTAAAAAAATTGTAACACCCGAGACTTTTATGAGAAAAATATTTTGTTTTTTTGTTATATACATCATAAAAGTAATCTTTCACTACGCACAACACTAGTTTTTCTTTCTTTAAATGCAAGCGCGGCCTTCGTTGATAGCTTGTGTTGTACGTAATACCGAGTTTCACTAAACAGCGATATGCTATTAAAACTAGCCATTATGAATAGTAATACCCACTTTTTAAAATTTTATAAATTTTATCTTTCAAAATGGACTTCATTTTTGGATTCAGAATATAAAAATTAGCCTAGGCTGAAATTTTGGTATTTTTCAGAAACAATTCAATTTTTGATGAATAGTGAAAACACTATGTTACTATTTAAAAACCGACTTTTTATTTAAATAATTATTTATTTTATTTAAATTTATTTTAGGTCAAAATTGATACATAATACCTATATAAGTTCATTTTAATTTATTGGAGTCATTTTATAATAATTTTAGATATATAAAAATTTTATTGAACTTTTCACCGTCTTTTACCCACGTCCTAGGAGAATTTGGAAATTCACATAAAAATTAATTTTACCACTTATGTGAGTGGAATTTTGAAAATCCGAGAGACATGGTTAATATCAAGGACTAAAATGTGATTCAATGAGTTAAAAATAATTTTTGGTGAATAGTAATTTTTACTTTTATTTACCACGGTTAAAAGTAAATAGGGTAATTAAGGGTAAAAATGATATTATTATTACCCTAAAACATGTCCTAATTATATTGGATAACTGTAATTAGACCAAAAACAACCTTAGGAATAATATATGACCATTTAGGTCCACTTGGATTAGATTAGGACATTTATTATTAATTTATTTAAAGAAGGGTTAAAAAAGCTAAAATCAACGTTTAATAACTAAATAATTTTTAATATAGGGTTATACATAAGATAAATTAGACTATAAATATTAATTATAAATATAAAAATATTTCCTACATAATGGTATTTTATTTATAATTTTTAGACATTAAATAATTTAATTTATTTTGACACAATGATGATGCAGTAATTATCTTATTAATGAAATATTTACATAATTGATATTATAAATACCCAAATAAATGTAATTTGAGACTTTTTATGAATTAAAATAATTTTATAGGTTAATATTACATGTTATTATGGATTTAATTAATTTTTTTCGAACTAATCATGCTGTTATGATTTTTAAAAAAATCAATTACCAAATAGTATCAAAATTGACATAAAATAGTTCTTAAAACAAATATTATATTATTAGTTGTTATTTTATTCCTAAAAATCTAAGGTTCAGAAAAATTACTTAGATAAGGTTATATATATTAATAATAAACAACTTGGGGTTATTTTTTCTTATTATAGTAAGTTTATTAACTATATAGTGTAAGAAAACAAGAAGACACGGTAAAAGTTAAATTATTTAACTTAGAGTTAAATCTAAATGATAAGGTTAAAATAGTAACCTAAACTTGTCTAAAATATATTGGATGAGATGATTTCTACCCATCCCCACCTTATCTTAGAAATAAATCAATTTGGATCTATTAATAACTGAATATGACTTTATAATAAAATAATACATTAAGTTTTTCCTAAGGTGCCCCTCTCCTCCCTTATAAAAGGGCACCTCCTCCCTCTCCTCCTCACACAACTTTTAGCCTTCAATCTCGTCAAAACACTACCAATTTCTCTTATACACTTATCTAGAAACATCCTAGAGGTCCTGGTCATCTTGAAAGACCATCTTTAGTGCCCTAAGAGAAGGTTAAGAAGAGGCGCTTCAAAGAAGAGGTAATGTCCGTTACCGATTCTTTCAACTTTATTTCTTCTTCTAATTCTTCTTCATTATTTGTTTCATTATGAAGTAATAACATAAGTATCACTCATATACTGATATGTTATTATAAATATGAAACATCCCTATTTCACCTTCTATCCATCCTATGGAAAACGAAATCATTGTGTGTGCGTACGTACGGAATACCGTCTCCACGCCGTGGTGTAATCTGTTTTCCACCACCACCATACTTGGATGGGTATAATGGTGTAACGAATAACAATATGTGATTATTTTAAAGTGATATTGATTCTGAAATAGTATACATACACTTCAATAAAATTCCCCGATCATGGGAACGATATCATCGCTCGTGCGTACGTACGACATACCGTCTCCACGATGTGATGCGACTCGTTTTACATGATCTTCAATGCTTAATGATTATATAAATGAATTTAATGAATAAATATGATATATATTACAATAATAACATTCTTTAAATGAGGTATCTATAACCTAAAATAAGAATAAGAATTTATTTGACAAAACACGCATAAGAACAAAAAGTAATAAACACTCGAATAACAAGTAACAATGCAATATTACTAATAAGAAGCTAAGAATATGACCACATATGATATCATAAAAAAGAGTAAGATTATGGAATAAGTCAATAAAATTATTTAAATCATTATACAAGAGGTTCATACACGTACGAAGAAAATCAGAACTAAGGTAAGGGAAAATATCACAATCTCATTTTTATCCGAGATTGTTTATACTTTGGTATTTACTGGGGTTTATTTATCATCCACATCCATGTTTCCTCAATATGTAATATTATTTCTATCCTTCTAAAAATTTTTAAATCCATTTTTACCCATTTTTGAGTTTTTAGTAAAAGAAATGAAAGGAATCTTTTGTCATTTTTAGTACGAGGTACTTTTTGACTTTTTCGGCAAAAGTATGAGGAGATTTTTTTTAACTCATACGGCATGAATGTATTTTTATGAATTCATAAAACATTATTTCCATGAATCTTACTTTACAAGTTTTCAAGTTTATTTTTAATCAACTTCTTTTAGTTTAAAATTGTATGACATGTTAAGAAATGAAAAATGTTTTTGAAGTAGAAAGGATATTTTCCTCAAGAATGGAGTTCAAGTGTTTTATCAAAATTATTTTCCATCTAAGATAACATAGGGTTATGTTTCTATCCCTATTTTTACATTGATTTAATTATGTTATGATGGAATTATTTTTTTATGATTTCCTTTTATCTTATATGGATTATGTTATGATGGCCTGATGTTTAAGATTCCCATTTTTATTACATGGGTTATGCAATGATGTATGATTTATGATTTTGTGGAACACATAAGAATTGTTTCATTATGAGATGGGTGAGACCTATATCTCCCTTCAATGCATTGGGTAATTATTTATATCTCATGAGATAGACATTGCTAGAACGGCAGGTTAATCCAGTTCAGTGATACATGACTGAAACGAGGAGTGAACTCGGTTCAGAAATGGACTTTGTCTGCTAAGATAGTCTTGGAAATGAGTCTTGACTACTAAGAAATGATTCTCTATGATTATGTGTGTATTCCCCAAAGTTTCATGTTTTATGTTATGATTTTTGGGATTACATTTCACTACTATTATTTATCCCATGTTATGAAATTATGATCTCTTTTGCAGGAGAAGATTTCCAAAATGATATGTTCTTATGTGATTGATATTTCTTTTGTTTACCCTTACTGAGCATTTTAGCTAACCCTTTTGTATGCTTTCTTTTCCCCGGGTTAGGAAGAAGGATATTAAGTAAGATATGCCAAAAGGGACTCTAGATATGATAAAATAAAAGGGAGACAGTGTAGATGATTTATGAACCAGTTGTTTCCCAGTTTCTAAAGACACTATACCTATACGGTCCTTTCCTAGTTTTGTTATATGTTGTAATAAGTGTGCTTCAATTCTGAAGTAATAACAATGTATGTAAAGTATGGGTCATTATAAAAATCCTTTATTTCCATTAAGTTAATTTCTTCTCTTTCCCCTCTCATTTCTCATGCACAGCACCCTATAACATCATGTTACCTTAATTGGGTATGTTTCCTCTTTTTCTAAGCCCATTTCTAGTTTTAAAATCCTTTTATATGATTTTTTTGGGTTTACTGCAGACTAAAAAATAGGTACACAATGTGTACATGAAGTACACGTCATGTACTTGGTGCTGGTTGCATGTTGTGGATTGGGAGATCACATCATGAATTGGGAGATCACGCTGCGAGCTGGTACACATAGTTTACCTGAGGTACACATAGTGTACCTGAGGTACACATCATGTAGGGGTTAAATAGTTGATTGTTTACCCTAGGAAATAGGGTTTTCAGCATAACTTATCCAGCATGAAATACACATCATGACCAAGGGGTACACATCATGACTCATCCCACACCAAGGTTAAAATCATGTGTTTAGAAGTTTTACTTGGTTCTTTTCTCTCCAAAACTTGTGGCTCTCGACCTATAGCAGTTCTGGTGCATTTTTGAGAGACTCAACATCTTCTGAATCAATATGATCAACTCTAGTTCATCATTTTTTCTATGGCGTGTCTCTCTGAGTAAGTGTTCTCTTTGATTATTCCTTTCGATTGAACATGATAGCACCTTAACCTTGAGTTTTCAGATACACTGATCCAAGTTGGATGTTTCTTTCTATACTCCTCCAGATCTATTATGAGATCTTATCTTGAAGGCCAATCCTTGTATAGTTGTGACGAAGCCGAAGTACATTCTTGAGGGACTTCATTGATGGTGTTGTTGGGTTTCATTGCATTTGGTTTCCTTTGTGGGTGTGTGAAACCCAAACCTTGAGGTAGGTGGTTCTGTATCTAGAATATGCTAATGAATCTTCTTTTTTTTCTTCGCAAATTTCTTTATAAATTGATTTATGAAATTGGAATGATTATCGTGTGTGTTGAAAAAGGGTTTTCAATGAAAATGGTTTTTCCCTGGATTTTAATAAATGGTTTTGAATGGTTTTCAAGTCATTGAAATAGGTTTCTGAAAAATAGAACAAGGGTTACCTTGGGTACTTAGGTGGAAGGTTTAGCTTGAGGCCATCATCCATTATTGGTAATATCAAGGAGGTTTGTCTTAGGGATTTCTTCTGTTATATAGGCCCATTATTCTAGGAGATTGATATTGACATTTTTGGGGGATTTCTCTTAGTATTTTTCTATTCTTCCAAGGCCCATTATTCTATGATCATTTTTGTGCCCTTGATTATTTTCGTACGATTATTCTACATCCTAAACCTGTAGTATTCCTTTTTGTGTGATATATGTGCTTTTATTTTTTATTTCTTGTCTTTCTGAGTTAGACTTGATATGCATGTTTATGCTTGTGGAAAATGTTATGGAAAAATCATCTTTGAAACTATTATGCCTACTTTTTTCTAGAACTATGGAAAAAGTAAATGTTTACCATGTTTTATATAAAAATGATTTACTACTTATCATGAAAATAATTTATTTTAAAAATGAGAATACATGATTTGTTGTATAGAGACTTTTTATAGAACACCTCGGTGGGATCCTACTGAGCCTGTTAACTCACACCATGTGCACTATTTTGGTGGTTCATAGACCTTTATTTGTCTTCCATTGTAGTGAAAGGAAAGTCATTGCAGTGAGGTAGAGAGGTTCATGTTAGCTAGGATGGGTAGCTAGGGGTGAAATGATTGGAGTTCACACATTCCATCGTTGGAGTCACTATTTGGTTTTGATTCCCTTACAATCGGACTTGTCTCTTGGTGTTTTTAGCTTCTTCTTTGTTTTTTTTGCAATTTTCCTTATGGTTATGGAATTTTTTTTTTCTTCCACTATTTCTTCTTTTCTATTTATATATATTGTGAGTTAATTTAGGTTGGGAGAAATCATTCCCTTAGTTTTTTCGTTCGATGCCCGGGTGCTTGTTGCCAGCCTGTGGGGATTAAGAATTCTATTTGGGCATGTGACGGATCAGGTTGGGTACCTGGTTTTAGGAAAACCTAGGTTGATTTGTTACAGTTTGGTATTAGAGGAGGTCTTTCCTCACGAATCTTTTTCTTGGTACTTCTGTTAGATTAGAGATAGGACTGTCGAGACTTTGGAGGTATGTTGCGATAATTGTATGTCCATATCTTTTTGTAATGAGAATCAAGTTACCATGGAATGTTGGGATAGGTTTCTAGTGTTTGTTTTTTCTTTTAAAAACATCATTTTTTGGTTATAGTTTTTCTAGTTCGAACTGATATTTTTTCTCTGTCTAATCGTTCTGATGTTTTGGTGTGTAGCAGTATGCCTCTGAGAAGTCTTCCACAGGTTCCTGAGGATGGTTCAGCTGATGCTCCTCAAGTAAATCCACCTATGGATCATAATCTCATTAAGATGATCATATGAGAAGTCTGGGATATTGATCAGGATGTTCCACGAGTTCAGAATGTAATGGTTGAAGTACAACAAGGAGTTGGAGAAGAAAGAGATTGATCGCGAGAGTTATTGTGCAAGAAGAAACTATCCTTTAAAGGGACAACTGAACCTCACGAGGTATAGTATTGGATAGATAGTATTGATAAAATCTTCGAATTCATGGAGACACATGAGAATATTAGGGTGAACTACATAATGTTCAGACATGAGGGTTTCAGAAAGCATTGGTGGGATTCTATGGTCCAGGAAGACAGAAATGTGGTCCTGAATTATAAGGGTTTCAAAACCCTAATCTTTTAGAAGTTTTTTCTAGAGTATCTGTTGTTGGATAAATCTCTATAGTTCCTATCATTGTAGTATAGAGAGTGTTCGGTGTCATCCTACACCAACCGATTTGCTGAGCTTGTCCATTTATTTCAAACGTGGTATGGAATGACTGGCTGAAGGCGTGTAAGTACCTACAAGGTTTGAGATCAAATGTTTGATCATAGGTGTTCATGTGGAATCTTTAAACCTATATGAAGATAGAGGACAAAGAAATTATTGTAGAGATAGACATGACAGGAAAGGTCAGTGTTTCCACCTATTCTGTTCGAACTGGTGATAGCTTCATTGGCATGCATGGGAAGAATAGGAAGTGGCAAGACCGTTGTAGGAGTGGTGGAGGTGGGTCTTAGTAGTGAACCTTCTATGAACCGTCTGTTGCAGCTAGTAATGTGCCTCTGACTTTCTACCAGTGCAGAAAGAGGGGCCACACCAGATGTTCTTGTCATATGCCTGTGAAGATGTGTAATAGCTGTGGACATGTTGGTGATCTACAACGTTTCTGTCAGGTTACAAATACACCTCATTTTGGTCAAGGTTCATCTACTCCAAAGGATATTTCGGTGCAATTAGAATCTTAATGGACTATAGGGAACCAACCGTAGGCCTTAGGAGTAAAGAATTTGCGTTCAGTAGATGAGTCTCTAATGGAAGTTGATGCAGGTCCGGCCATAGTGAGAGGTATTCTCCTTATCACAGCATTAGTAGAAACTACTTTGTTTGATACTGGTACCTCCCACTCATTTATATCGGCACATTTTTTTGATATGATTAAACTTACAATGAAACTTATTCCCTTTATGATGAATTCAGCAACACCTCTTGGAAAGAGGAAAGAGCAGGGGTTCCAGTGTCCTTGTTTTTCCACAATAGATAACAAAGATTTGGTCTGGGATTTTCTCATTCTTGACTTGGATCTATTTGAAGTTATCATTGGTATGGATTGGATTGTATCTCATCAATCTATGGTTGATTGTTATCATCGGTGTGTTTTTTTCTTGCTGCTGATGGGAGCTCTCATGTGTTTCAGGGAGAGTGGGACCTGAGGTCGGGTCATGCAGGATTGTCCCGCCCCGAGCTTAGGAGTTTGTTGGTTATTGTTGCATTTGAGACCAATTATTTTTATTCTCATGAGGGTCTTCCTATTGTTGTTTGAGACATTCCAGACATTTTCCTAGATAAATCCCCTAGTCTTCTTCTAGATATGGGTAGATTTTATGATTTACCAGGTGCTACATACATAGTTGATATCAATTTGTTTTTACTGTATGGCACCATGGGAGTTAAAAGAACTCAATATTAAATTGGAAGACCTATTAGAGAATGGTTTTTTTCTAGTGTTTCTCCTTAGAAATCCCCTTTACACTTTTCTAAGAAAGTGGATGGTTCAATTTGGTTATGTGTGGAATATTATAAGCTGAAATGGGTAATAGGAATGAACAAATATCATTTTCCTTATGTGGATGACTTTTTTGATCATTTTAAGGTATAAAATTGGTTTTCAAAGATCAATCTTTGACTGGGTTATCATCATCTTAGAGTTCGGGAGTTTGATATAACAAATACGGCCTTCAGGAGCTGGTATGGGCATTATGAATATCTTGTGATGCCTTTTGTTCTGACTAATGCTCCAATAGTTTTTATAGCCTTGATGAATCAGATATTCCATCAATATCTTGACACTTTTTTTGTAGTGGTTTATACAAAGTCCAAGAGTGAGAACGGGCCCCATATAAGTTTGGTTCCGGAGATTCTAAGAAATCACCATATGTATAGAAAGATTTCAAAATGAAATTTTTGTATTCGAGTATTGAAGTTCTTGTGGAACAAAATTTCTGAGCATGCCTTATCAGTTGATCCAAAGAGGTAAAGGCTATTTTTTCCTAGAAGGAACCATGGAATGTCTTTGAGATACGAAGTTTCCTTGGTATTTCTAGATACTATTGACGGTTAATCAATGATTTCTATAAGTTGGAATCACCTTTGACTTTTCTAACCAAAAATGTAGTGAAATTCTCATGGGATGAAAAGTTTTAGTCTTCCTCTAATAAACTAAAATTACTTCTGACATCTGCACCTGTTCTGATCTTACCTGATCCCAGTAAAGGATACGTGGTGTTCTGTGATGCATCGGGTGCTAGTTTGGGATTCATTATTATATAGGAAAATCATGTGGTAGCTTATGGATCTCATCATCTCAGAACACATGATAAGAACTACCCCACTCAAGATTTAGATCTTTTTGTGGTAATTTGCGTGCTTAAATATTGGAGGAACTATCTCTTAGGGGAGTAGTTCATAGTTTTCTATGATTATAAGAGACTGAGATATATATTTTTCTAGAAGGACTTCAATCTCATACATATATAATGGGTATAATACCTTCAAAAAATTTCCTTCGACATCGCCTACACTCTAGGGAAAGGGAATGTAGTTGCAGAAACTTTAAGTAGGAAGGTACCACCACAGGTTGTCTTGGAATTGAAGTATGGGTAGAATCTTATGGGGAATTTTTCCCTATTGTTCTGGGATTCTCAGGAAGATATCTCAGGTATGGTTATAACTAGTGTTCATTTATCCTCATCTCTCCTGGAGTCTATCATGCAAAGTCAGTAGTAGGATGTTGAGTTTCGTAAAATTCAGGAAAACCATTATGGTGGGGAGATAGTTCATGGTTGGTCTCTCTCTTTAGATGGAATACTTCACTTAAAAACGATTTTTTTTCCCATAATCTGTGAGAAGTTCAGTTTTTTTTTATTGTCATGGATCTTCATAGGTCAATCATACAGGCTCTACAAAGATTTATTATTACATGAGAAGATAGTTCTGGTGGCCGAGTATGAAGCGTGACATTGAATATTATGTGTCCTACTATTACACCATCCAATCGATAAAGTAAGTGCACTTGAAACCTTCAAGATTACATTAGCCTCTCCTGATGCCAGATTGAAAGTGGGATAAAGTTTCCATGGATTTTGGTGTCGGGTTACCATGGACACCCTAAGGGGAAAAGGCTATCGGAGTGTTTGTTGATCAGTTGATGAATTCTACTCATTTCATTCTGATTAAAGACACCACTAAAGTTGAAGATCTGGGTAAGTTGTTTGTGAAGAAGATAATGAGGTTACATGAGAGTCCTTAGACTATAGTTTCATCTAGAGATCCTAGGTTTACCTCAATGTTCTGGAGGATTCTTCAAGAGGAAAATGGGGACTCCGGTCAAGTTGAGAAAAGCATACCATCCATAGACAAATGGCCATATAGAGTATGTAATTAAGATCATAGAGGATATGCTTCATGCCTATGTATTGTATTTCTATGGATATTGGGATAGCCATCTGGGATTGGTTGAGTTTTTTTACCAAAATAGTTACCAGTCTTCGATCTGAATGGATCCTTTTGAATCATTGTATAGTTTCCTATGCATATCACCTCATTATTGGGCAGGGGTGGGTGAAGTATCTTTGGTAGGATCAAGTCTGGTTCAGGAGATGTTAGAAATGATTCGTGAAGTGTGACTACGTATGGTTACAGCCTATAGTCGATAGAAATTGTATGCAGATCCTCGACGTCTTCCTTTGGAGTTTTCCTTTAGTGATTGGGTTTTCTTGAAATTTATCCTCAGTTGGGTCACCGTTGACTTAGAAAACAAGGAAAGTTGGATCCAAGATATGATGGACAATTTGAGGTCCCTAAATGGAATTGGAAGGCTACTTATCATTTAGAATTTTCTAATCAGTTGACAAGAAGTCATGATGTTTTCCACATATCATAGCTCAGGAATTATCACCCTGATCCCGCTCACATTCTATGTTGGGAATAAATTGAGTTAGAACCAAATGATTTTGTTTTGCAGAAACTAGTAGAGATCATTGACTCTCACATTAAATTATTTCATGGGAAGTCGATTCCATTGGTCAGAGTTCTATAGTAACAAGGATCGTATTCTCATGAGGCATGGGAACATGAGTCTTTTATGAGGGATCAGTGGCCTCATCACTTTCCAGATGTTACATTTTTCACATGACTTCCTAGGGATGGGAAGTCCTTATGGTGGGGAGTTTGTAACATCATATTACCTTGATCGGGTATGTTTCCCTTTTTCTAAGTTCCTTTCTGGTTTTAAAATCCTTTTATATGATTTTTTCTGTTTACTAAAGACTAAAAAATAGGTACACATCATATATTTGGTGTTGGTTTCATGTCATGGATTTGGATATCACGTCATGAATTAGAAGATCATGTTGTAAGCTGGTAAGCACCGTGTACCTGAGTTATATGTCATATAGGTGTTAAATAGTTGATTTGTAACCCAATATGATCAGGATTTTAGCGTAACTTATTAATCATGGACTAAACATCGTGACCAAGGGGTACATGTCATGACTCAGCCCATGCTCCGGTTAAATTCACGTGTTCATAAGTTTATCTAGATCCTTTTCTCTACAGACTTTGTGGATATCTACCTACGGCAGTTCTGGTGCATTTTTGAGTGACTCAAATTCTTCTGGATCGATCTGATCATCATTGGTTCATCATTTCATCTATGGTGTGTCTCTTCTGGTAAGTGTTCTCTCTGATTCTTCCTTATGATTGATTGTGATAGCACCCTAGCCCTACGTTATCAGATCCACTGATCCAAGTTGGATGTTTCTTGTTGTTCACATATAGATCTGTTGTGAGATCTTATCTCGAAGTCCATTCCTTGGATAGTTGTGGTGAAGTAAACGTTCATTTATAAGGGACTTCGTTGATGGAGTTGTTGGGTTTCGTTGCTTTTGGTTTCCATTGTGGGCATGTGCGAACCAAAATTTAGGTAAGTGGTTCCATCTCTATCCTATTCTAATGAACCTTCTTGTTTTTATTTTAAAATTTCTTTATAAATTGATTTATGAAAATAGCTTGATTATCAGGTGTGTTGAAAAATGTTTTTCAATGAAAATGGTTTTTCCCAAGATTTTGATAAATGGATTATAAATGGTTTTGAATGGTTTCAAGGCATTGAAATGGGTTTGTGAAAAAGAGAACATGGGATACCTTGGGTACTTATGTGGGAGGTTTGGCTTGAGGCCATCATCCATTGTTAATATTATCAAGGAGGTTTGTCTTGGGGATTTCCTCTTTTCCCTTGGCCCATTGTTCTAGGAGTCCAATATTGACATTTTGGGGGAATTTCTCTTGAGATTCTCTTTTTCTTCCTAGGTCTGTTGTTCTAGGATCATCTTTGTGCACATGATTATTTTGGTATGAGTAGTCTACTACCTAGACCTGTAGTATTACATGTTGTGTGATACATGTGCTTCTATTTTGAATTTCTTGGATTTCTGAGTTAGCCTTTATATGTATGTTTATGCTTGTGGAAAATGTTATGGAAAAATCTGCTTTGAAACTATTATACCTGCTTTTGTTTAGAACTATGGAAAAGGGAAGTGTTTACCATGTTTACTATAAAACTTATTTACTATTTATCATGCCATGTTTAATTTTAAAAATGAGCATATAGGATTTGTTATATAGAGACTTGTTATGGAACACTTGGGTGGGATCCTACTGAGCCTGTTAGCTCACACCATGCACACTTCTTTGGTGGTATGTAGACCTTTGTTTATCATCCAGTGTAGGGAAAGGCAAGGATCCGCAGTGAGGTAGTGAGGTTCAGGTTAGCTGGTGGTGAGATGGTTGGAGTTCATACATGCTATCTTTGGAGTAGATATTTGGTTTTGATTCCCCTACATTCATACTTGTCTCTTGGATTTTTTATCTTCTGTTTCGGTTGTTTTCTTTTGTTTTTCTTACATTTATGGAATATATATTTGTTAGTCCTCTAATGTATCTTCCTTTCTCTTTATATATGTTCTGTGGTCGTTAAAGTTGGGAGAAATATTTCCCTCTATTTTTCATTCGATACCCAGGTGCTTTTTGGAAACCCGTGGGGATCGGGAACACCCTTTGAGTATGTGATGGATTGGGACAGGTTCCGGGTTTTAGGGCAACCCAGGTCGGTTCGTTACAACACCCTCTCCCACATAAAGTTCCTCCTCCATGGCTCTCCATAGTCTTTTAAGAAACTCTATTGTCTAGACTCTGTTTCATTCACCATTAGTTGTGTTGGATAGATAACAGTAATCTCTCTACTCATATTCTATCCTATCATTGTTTATCTTGTCATCTTCTATTCTATTTTGGTGCGAGCTCATATACCCTATTTTCAAGGATTTTTTCCCACTTTCATGATTTATTCTATTCTAGCTCAAATAAAAGGCCATAAATGGATGAGGGATTGTCTACCAACCTAATTTACATGGTATAGTTGTTTTTCAAAAAAAATAATGCTTTATAAGGTCTGACATTATGCCATGTGCTGGACCTTTCCAGTGATGCCTCATAGACATTTAATTAGTTAAGAAAATTGATGCGACATGCTTAGTATACTCCTAGAAATCCTAGAATAACATCAGAGGTTGACCCCCTAGACGTGATCCACACCTAAGGGTGTTCCTTCCTTAAATTCCTAAGTGCCTCATTCATTGAATTGTTTTAAACCACCTTTTAAGGTGTATTTTTTGACTTTGAGATGATTATAATACATTGCTTAAATGGTGTAGACCTCATCCTTGTAAAACCCTTGATCTTATGACAAGTCGAGTGTGATATAAGGGTCCTGATGTAAGGACCCCTTGGATGGGATCTTCATGATTTATAATTAAGAAATTAGAATGAATATTAATACCCTAAGACTGATACTTAGTTTCCTTTAGCATAATATCTTGGACGAGCTCACCAACCAGATGAATTATCTACCAATCAACGATACTGGTTCCCTAGGGGAATTAACATGGATGGGATCAATGGGAAATATGGTTATACTATACCACGAGAGATACTTGGTCCCCTATGTGGTATACTTGGGATGGGCTCATTGGGTCATCCTTACACCATGCTGAGATTGATAATTGGGATTCTAGTTATAGGTCTCCTTAGATAGACTCGTACAATGGTGGGTATTTTATATTTCTCCTAGAGTGATACTTGGGTTCCATTTTATGGATCACCTTGGATGGGATTAGGATTCCATTTATTCAATTATATGGATTCCTTATAGTAAAATATTGAAATGAAGTTATAAATCCCATTAGTCGGCTGCCAAGATAAAGAACATGCTTGGGTTTGGCCCATGTTTACTCTTTCCTTTCAAATAGCCTAGTTATATCTTCCATACATGTATCCTAAAATGCTTATAATGTATCTATATACTTTTTTACATATACCATATCTATGCAGGTTAACTTTGGTTTAGAGGTATTCGGCTTAGGCCAATGTAGGTATTGTTGGTTGGGTATCCCATGAGGAACCCGGTCTGATGTGTTTTATTCAATTACTACCTTATGTTTATTATTTACCTACACACTGCTCATTTTATATACATAGAACCAAAGGATATCGATACCCCTAAATTTTTTGTTGAAGTGTTTTGATCAACTACCATTGTCATTTACGGCCATTGTTCCTACCTTCACCCCATCGTCACCCACCAGACACCATCCAAGACCATATCACTAACACCATCGATTTCTTTCCCCCTATCCATCATAGAAATTCCCCCCAGCTGATCGTTACTACCAGAGGACCGACTGTCGTTGCCTTCTCACCGAAGCCTGACCACCACTAAGGACCTACCGTAAACCCACCATTTCCACATCAAGGAGTCTGAAGACCCTCTTTTTACCCATCCCACTTCAAAATTGAGCCAACTATCTTGGTCAACCCCCATCAAATAAAAATACCCCCTAAAATTCAATACAATCGGGACTCAAACTTGGGTTTTTGATATAGTATTATAGGGTTTCTTATTACACTAAGAAACAACGCCAACTACTAATTTTATATAAAAGACTGGATAGTTTTAGAAACCACAGGTGGTGGCCTACTAAGTATATCACACACCCTATTCAGGCCTCCTATGGTTTTTGAATAGACTTTAGGATTTCAGATATGGATAAAGGTAAGTGAGAAGCTTCCAATGCTTGATCTTTGGTACTGTGATGGAGTATTGGGTATAGGACTGAGCTTATTCTTGTGATGATTTTAGAGATAGCTTTTGGTACTTTTTTCATTCTATTTAGAATTTTTTATATGCATCTACCCCTTCTCCCTGTATACCTTCCTTTTTGTATAGCATCATGACATGATCATCATTTTTATATATGATATTAACCCAGCTTCCATCTGCTTATTTATTTGTATGGTCTATCTTCCACTGCTAGTTATTTATTATTATTTCCTCTTAATAATGTTATTATTTACCATTGTGGGTTACTCTAATTATAAGGGAATAGTCTCCCCACTATACCATCATAGACCCTCACTTCTAGTTAGAAGCCTCTAGTTTATGGGGAGGTGTGCTTAAGGCCATGTTTAAAATCTGATCGGGGCATCGTTTAGTGGCTTATGGGTTAGGATTCTATAAAGTGGTATCAAAGGGGATATTTTTCCTTTTCCATAACTATTTTTGTTATTATATAGGATACTAGGAATGAGTTGGAATTTGGTAATGAGTTTGTGCGTGTGAGTAGCTAATTCATGTAGAGAGGAAACCCAAATTGCATGGGATGGGTTATTTTTATTGTTGGTTTCTGCCTGTTATAGTTGTACTGATTTCACCATTCGGTGACACACATGTTTTGTGTAGTTATTATTATTGATATTGTTATTGTGGAATTATTTTTCCTTGGTCTAGTATGGAAAGGAGGTATCATCTCATGCATCATATTAGGCACTTAAGGATTCACATATCATGCATTATGTCATGCCATATTTATATTAATGCCTGAATTTCTTGTATTTCCAATGATTGTTGTGAGTTCCTTGATTATTAAATATGGAAACGTAAAAAAATTTATCTTAGGGATAACATAATTGGATTAATTGAATTACTAACATCAATATAAATGGTTTTTTCCTGTATAGATTGTTGATGATACCTTAATTATCCAATTATGGAACGTTTGAGACACCATCATCATCAATAAATCCTTTATTGATTATAGAAGGGTACAAGCAAGAGGGGGATAAAACATGAACAAATGGTTCTATGGACTAAAATATTAGATGATTTTGATTGTTAAAATTCCAAATTTAATTTATGAATCATGTACATATATAAATTGGGTCTGGTATTTCATTTAATAAAATCCTTATACATGACTTGTTACCTCCTTATACCAAATGTAAAGGTTTGGTTATAGTTACTTGACACACCAATTGAAATTTATAAAGAGTATGGGACATTATAAGATGGGTATGGTGATACATATAAATTGATGGTGATATATTTATACATATAAATAGGTATACAAAAAAATAGATTCAAAATTTTAAATGAAAAGATTTACACTAAATGGGGATTACGATTTTAAAGTAAAGATTTTTTCCTCTATACCTTTTAATTGAAAATCTATATACTGGAACATCTGTTGTGTGAAGGAGACCTTGAACATAACCTGACCATGGTAGTAGGTAGTATGTAGTGTCTCATGTAATAATTTATGAATTTTTTATCACCTATACCTAGATTTAGGATCAGGTAGAGAGGTGTGACTCATTTATATGAATGATTTGTACCTATCATTTTATTTTATCATTGATCCTATCTGCTATAAAATATTATAGAATGTGTGCATTTGGAAATTATAGAGCTATGTTTCCAGGACATACTTGAGTCATGCACCAGGATGATGGTAATGACCATTCTCTGGAGGTGGTGGGCTCTGAGCCATTAGTATTACCTCATTTAGTGCCACTAGAGGCACCTCTTATTTTCATCCACTAGGTGGCGTTCTTGTTCTTCATGCAGTCTGTTCAGGGATCTTTCCAACATGCCTCTTCTATGGAAGAGTTGACATAGGAATTCTAGTAGCAGCATCCTCCCACCTTCTCAGGGGATGGTGGTCCTCATACTATTGATTCATGGATAGTGGCCATGTTATCAATCTTAGAACATATATAGACACCTCGAAATAAGAGGTTCAATCTCACCAACTATATGCTTCATGACACCATCATGAATTGGGGGTATGTCATCTATTAGGCTGATTGTCATTAGGTTGTGGTTTGGGAAGACTTCTAGATGGCCTTCTATGACTACTTGTTTCCAAAAACCATGAGATTAGACCATTCTAGATAGTTTATACACCTACATTAAGGTTCTTTTTCAGTGATGGAGTATTCAACTCATTTAATTCAGATTCAATGTTTTGTGTCTTTATTGATTAGTGATAATTTGATGATTGAGAGATGGTTTGAAGATGGATTACATACGCCATAAGATCACAGGTTAACGTCTTCTGGATGACCATCATTTTAGAGATAGTGAATTAGGAACTCATCACATAGTAGAACCTAAGGGAATCTGGCAATGTGATCTAGGGCAGTTCATCATTAAGATAAGGAGATAGTTCTTCTAGCAGCAGGAAACATCATTTAGAGGTTTCTCATAGGGGAAGCACTAGTCATATGACACACACCGACAGTTATTTGGTGTGCCACCAATGTCCTAGGACTGGCCATAATAATCCCCAGTGTACAAAAAACCCAATCAAGTTTCAATCTTGTGGTAGGATGGGTCATTTCTGTGTTTCTACTGAATTTTCCCTCCAGTTCCTAGTGAGAAGGGATTTATACTAATACCATATTCAAGTAAAGGATCCATACATATTTTTCATGATAGTATTTGGTCTACGTTTCAGATAATGTGGTCAAGGATATGGCCATGTATGGGGTTTTCAGGCTTTGTAGGTTTAGCACCAGTAGAGAAGACTTGCCCAAGTTAGGCAGGTTGTATCTCAGGATTTCAGAGCAGGTCATGTCTATATAGTACAAACTACTCTTGAGGAGCTGAGTCCAATACCTTATATAGTTTAAGGTACTATTCTAGTAGACTATACTTTATTTTATCCCTTATTTGATACTTGCACTTCACAACCCTTTATATCTATACCAATTATGGAAAGTATGGGCTTAGAAATAGAATACTTTCGTGGTATGATGACTCTCAACACACCATTAGGGGTTCAATTAGAGGGTATACACTGGTGAAGGGATTTCCCTCTTGAGGTATAGGATTTATCTTCCTTGTGAATCTTTTTTCCTTAATATGATTCACTTTTATGTCATTATTAGGATGGGCTAGTTTGGTCCATTCCATACACATGTTGATTGTTATCACAGGAGGGTTTCCTTTACATCACCTGAGGGTAGTACATATACATAAGGGAAAATGGGATATCCAAGTGAGTCGAGTGGTACCCAAGAATCATGGGCTAAGTGGAGTAACAAACTAGATGGAAAGTCTCTTTATGAGTAATTAGGGAATGTAGTGTATGGAATTACCTACTATGGTGGATTTTTTAGGGAAATTTTCCCAGAAGACTTATCTATATTACCTCTTATGATAGATGTGGATTTAACCATTGATCTAGTTCCAGGAGTGGCACCGATGTCGATTAATCCTTATAAGATGGAACCTATAGTGCTCTACGAGCTCAAAAAGTAGTTAGAAGACTTGGAGGCTATAGGTTTTATATGACCCGATACTTCATTGTGAGGCTCACCTATCCTTTTTTCCAAAAATAAAGATAATAACCTTAGGTTTTTTGTTTATTACTGATGGATAAACTAGTTTATGGTTAAGAACCAGTATTCATTACCACATATACACAACCTCTTTGACCATCTTTGAGGATCAACTATTTTCTATAAGATCAATTTGTGGTCGGCCAACCATCAGGCGTGTGTAAGACCATCAGACATACCATTTATAATTTTCCAGAATAGATACATCTTGTATGAGTATCTAGTTTTTCTATTTGGCCTTATGAATGAACCAGTAGTTTTCATGGCCCAGATGAATTGTTTTCTCCACCTATATTTGTATTCTTTTGTGGTAGTCTTTGTGAACAACATCTTGGTGTATTATCATATTAGATACAACTTTTCCAATATCGTGTGATCGTTATGAATACATTGAGAGATAATCAGTTGTCTTCTAATATCACCAAATGTCAATTTTTGATCGATAAAGTTCACTTATTATATCAAACAATCTTAGAGGATGGATTATAGTTTGAACCATAGAAGGTGAGCATTGTAGTATCCTAGGTGCAACCCAAAAAATTATTTTTGATACACCATTTCTTGTGGATAGATGTCTATTATAGTAATTTCATTCATGATTTACCATGCCTACAATCACCTATCATGGGTTTAACTAAGAAGGGTGTGTAGTTATTGTGGTCATATGCATGTGAGACAGCCTTTCTAGAATATAAAGGGAGAATGAATTCAGCATCGATACAAATTCTTTTAGATCTGGGAAGAAGTTATACAATTTATTTTGATGCAACAAAAATTAGGATAAGAGCAGTTCTGATGTAGGGAGATCAAGTTGTAGTGTATGGGTCCTTCCACTTGTGACTTCATGATAAGAATTACCCTAATTAGAACCGTTATCTAGCATTCATCGTTAATTCTTTACAATGTTGAAGGAATTATCTTTTGGGTAATTTTTGTTCATTTACACAGACCATAAAAGTCTCAAATACATTTCCCCTAGCATGATATTAATCTATAGAAACATAGGTGGGTAGTGTACCTTCATTCATTTGAATTTGAGTTCACTTATAAACACGGAAAAAGAAATGTAGTAGCTGATTTCTTTATCCAGAAGACTCAGACATAGGCCATCAAAGAGGCCAATAGTGAGAATTAGTTAATGGATCTATTTTCTAAGAATCAACTAGAGCTTTTGGAATATCATGGGAATCCTATTTTAGAAGATTTTTTTGTGACATCTTCCCTTCTGGAATGGGTAAGTATGTCACAGATTTCTGATCTCAGAGGCTTAGTCCTAAGGGAAAGTGTCTCAAGTGAGGACTCACCTCCTGGTTGGGTTACCAATGAGGATTAGATACTACACAACCATGGATGTATCAGGGTTCCTTCAAATATACAGGACGTGTTTATATGGGAATACCATGCCTCTATTTGGGTAGTAAAACCTGGGTTTACCAAGATGTGCCAAGACATAGGTCATTAGTATTGGCGGATAGGTATAAAGAGGCATATTATAGGATTTATCACTTGGTGTTCCACCTATCATCAGGTGAAGGTAGAGCACCAATGGACTGCTGGACTTTTACATCCTTTATCCATTCCTGAGCGGAAGTGGTATGACTTCACTAGGAACTTTGTGATGGGTTTATCGAGATCCCCTCAATTTAGTGATGTAGTATGGGTTATCTTTGAGATGTTTACCAAGGTTTAACACTTCCAACCTATCCAAGAGAACTTCTCTATTGATGATATGGGAAATATTTATATTTAGGATATTTTGTGCTTTTTTTGTGCTCCTCATTTTATCGTATCAGATAGAGATGCTCATTTTACACCATGGTTATGGAAGGGATTTCAAAAACCAATAGGTTCACGAGTGATACTAAGTATAGAATATCACACCCAGTCTAATGGGAAGTATGAGTTGATGATATGGGTGTTACAAAACATTCTCCAGACATGTTCCCTTGATTTTGGAGGTTCTTGGTATAAATAATTTCCTCTCCTTGATATTTCCTACAATAACAAATTTAGGAAACTATTCATATGTATCCCTATGAGGCCCTTTATGGTATGTTATTTTTTTCACCACTATAATGGTTAGAGGTAGGTTGGGCAGCACTACTAGGACCTCGTCTCATTCCAGAGACTTTATTGCAGGTATAATTGATTTAGAATCGTATGGAAATAGCTCATTATAGGTAGAAGACGTACATCGATCATCATTTCCAACCTCTAAAGTTTGAGGTGGTACATTGAGTATTCCTTCGATTTTCCCCTAGATTGGGTCATAGACTAATTCAAAGATTCGACAAGTTATTGCTTCATTACATCGGGCCTTTTGAGATCTTGGAGAAAGTCAGAGAGGTGGCCTATCGGTTGGATTTACCTCAGAGGTACCCATTCATGTATGATGTCTTAAATTTATCATATTTTTCCATTATTTTTCAGAATCATCTCATTAATTTGATCCTAAGGATATATTCCTAGAGGTATATGTTTCCTTCGAGGATCATCTGATACAAATCATTTATCGGATCATGAAGTCTCTTTGAGGCAAGTCAGTTCCTTTAGTCTGAGTGTTATGGAAGCACGACCGTGTACATGATGAGACCTAGAGCGTGAGTATGATGTGAACTACCGGAATGGAAGGCTATACCAACGATTCAAACCCATTTTTATAGGCTTGAGATCTGTTTGTGTAGATCCTACCAATGGTTCTCCAAACCATTGTCTATAGTGTTGTTTGTAAAGGCGTATGCCAACGGTTCTTAGTGAACCATTGGTATAGGATGATTTGAGATTCAGATAAACAAATGGTTCATAGTGAACCATTGGTTTAGGGGTATCCCAATGGTTCAGAACCATTGGTATAGGTTTATCCCAACAGTTCTAAACCCTTAGGATACCCCTATACCAATGGTTCGCTATAAACCATTGGTTAAAAGCTATACAGATGGTTATAAAAACGTTGGTATAGACCCCCCCCCCCCCCAAATTCCACGACCAGTATCATCCCCACCCTACCCATTTAAAATATAACCTACAATGACCTGCAAACATAACCTGTAACCCAAGGAAAATAGAACATGAAATGCAATAAACAAAACCTGCAATGTAACCAATATAGAATACTCAAAGATCAACAAAACAATACACAAATAAGGATAACACAAGAAATAAATTGATCAATTTGACCAGTAATAACATATAGAACATCACATATATTCATTTAGAAAAAATCATCAAACAACAAACATAAAAAATATTAGTCAAAAATGTAAAGGATCAATACATCCCTCATCACCATCACTGTCATCACCTTCATCCTTATCTATATCCTCTTCTTAAACCTCATCCTCATCCTCATCATCATCCTTGTACTCAGCCTCATCCTTCCCCGTGGCCTTATACTCATCCTCTCCCTCTTCCTCACTATTATCCTCACCCTCTTCCTCATTGTCATCCTCTCCGTCGCCATCACCAAGAACATCATCATCCCGACCAACATGAGGACTAATACCCTTTGCACTATATTACATACACATTGATGAAATATTTACATCATAATTTGTCATGGTATCTAGTGGATATTATGAACATAAAACTTCCATCATTTTCATAAATTCAACATTTTCCCATTGATTTTTTTCCACATGTATGGACCTTTTTTCATCCATTTCTACCTTCTCCTCAGTCAATGATTTCCATGTATTATAATTTTATAAGTCGGTTCTATCATAAATGGCACTTGAAGTGGGATAATAAATATTTAGGAAAATTATATTCCCTAGTCAATAGAATAATCTACCATGGTGCTCACCTCCCAAAACATAATGTATGTGGTTGTTTGGAAAAAATTATTCAGCTTCCTGTGCATCAAGGGCCTCTAACGGACACTGTTAAAAAATATAAATAAACTTTCAATTTACAAAATAGATTTTAAATTTTGAAATAAAAAATTAAAACTTACAATCTGCTACTATGTTGGTTCGTTTACCGCACTTCCATATTTTTTCTTTCGGCTCAAAAAAAATAGTTTCGCTCGAGGCACACATCCATCTATATTAAAAACTTCTTCTTCAACAACATTGATTGTATAAACCCATAATTGAAAATAGGTTTCTAATTATAAATTTTATAACTAAAATAAAATGGATACTAATTATAAATTAAGTTGAAAAGAAAAACTTATGGTAGATGAATTTTTACTATGTAAGTGAATAGTTCATCATAGTAATAAATAATAAGGTGGTTGTGTGATCACCATAATTAATGATAAGATGTAGAAGTGTTAGTATAATATAAATTAATATGCATGAATGGGTTATCAACAATATAATCATGATTATAACATAAAGGAATTATGTTTTGGTATGATTTAATAATACACATTGCATTCCCTAAATGATCCTTTTGAGATTTAAAAAGTATTACTTGAGTTGTTTTTATTTAATAATACAAGTGAAATTTTGTTTCTCTATCACAAGGCCCTAGTTTTTCTTGGAACCCCTCATTCAATTAATTATAATTTTTCTCATAAAACTAATGGTTGTTGCAAAAAAAATGTGATTGATTTACTATATCCCTATTTAAGGTATTATCAATTTTCATTACTAAGTCTCATTATATTTTGTAATTTAATTTTTGTACATTAATATTTAAATAATATGTTATTATATTTTCATGAATTTTTTTCACATGCTATGGTATTAATGTTTCTATCCCTAAACATTTTAAAGGTAAGTGTCCCCGGTATTTTAGTTCCATTTCCTATTAAAATAATGGAAATTTAATAAAATGATCATTGGTTGTATAGGTTCATAACATCTTCACCAACATAACAATATCAACCATGAAATTTCAGTACACACTAAATGATTTAAATAATAAACTAAAGAATACATGATCATCTATCTAGCCTAATTAGAAATGGAATGAAATATAGAGGAAACAAAAGAAAGTGCATGTCCTAAATTAAAATTATAAAAAGTTTGTCGTACCTTCTTCCTGTCATGGTATGACATCGTAGTCCACCCCAAAGTGTGGAGGTATTATTTAGAATCCTCATTTTTTTATTTCTTCCCAAGTATTATTAAAAAATAATTTTCAATAATACAAAAGAAATTATTAACGTAAATCATGTTAATTTTTAATTAAGAAACTCAAATTTTATTAATACCTTGAACTCGGTGCTCATCCAATGAGAAATCATTTCCAAATAATATTCTATCAAAAAATCATCCATGATATGTGTTGCCTCTAAATTTTTGTCAAATCAAGAATGTCATCCACTATAAGACTCGTGCTTATACCCTCTTCAAAGCTCACCTAATTCCATGAGTCATGTTTGCCTCGGAGCCTCACCATCAAAAAAATTAAAATGAAGATGACACCAAAATATTAATTCATATAAATACAATAATAATATAAAATTAAATACAAAGATTTTTTTTACCCATATGTGTACCCAAGATTTATCTTTTACTTCATTCTGTAAGTTTCACCAAGAGAGTGTCCTGACAAGAATGATGTCAGGGTATTTCAGAAGCAACGCCAAAAAACTCTTACATTCCCACCCAGTTTTTCCTATCATTTAAATGTCTTCGTTATACTCTACCATAAGTTTTATAAGGAGGTTCCACACCACATTCATGTTTGGACACCCATTCCTCTTATCAGTGGAAGATCTATCTATTAAGGAAGAAAAAAATATATTATATCAATACATATTATAATGGAAATAAATTATGGTAAAAAAATTTACTAGGTTTCTATAAATATACCTAAGTTGGGATGATCAGTGGGAATCACTAGATCCCCAATAATTGAAGGGACATAAACCTGTACAGATGGAGTGGATCCTAGTGTATTCTCTGTAGGCTTAGAATGGGACATATCATGAGTTAAATAAGTAAGAATGTAGAAGATCGGGGAGAAGAAAGTAGAAGGAAGATAAGATGGAATATATGGTTGCGCAAATGCATAATATGGATGAGGAGTAGACATCATCATCTGATAAGGTAATGATAGGTGAGTTGGTCAAGATGAAAATCATGGTGAAAACATTGTTATTCTAAATATAAAGGGTGTCAATAATGACTCTAAAATATCAGATGGTGTGGTAGATGCTATGCTAGGGGGATAGGGTGTGATCGGATAAACCTACTAGAGTTCCTAGCTGTAGTACCACCCCACCACACCCCCCATCATATCACCATCTAGAGTACTAGAACCACTAGTCTAGTCGGTGAATAACTAGCACTTTTGTGGTGGATCTTGATTAAAAGTTAAAAAAAATTAATCACATGACATTATATGTTATTGATATATGTATTTTAAATAAAATGCTCACAATGGGATCTAAAGGAGAGATTCCCATCTCACTCATTTGGTTATTGTTGTCTTATATCTTTTTTATTCGTATCTACTCAATTTTTTTATTTCCTGCATTGAAAACAAATATGGAATTAATTGGAAATAAATAACTAATGTGTATCCCATACAAGAAAGATGATGAGGCATGAATTAATTAAAGAATACCATTTATAAAACCAAATATACGATACATATAAAATACATTTTATATCTAGTGGGAAGAATATAAAAAACATAATACATGTCATAGAAAAAACAATACATTCAAATTATCATGATTAGAATTGGTATGATATTTTTTTTTCTATTTTCAATTCAATCCCATTCAATTTTGGTTAGGTCATTTGGTTAATTCTGGTCAATTGATTAGGTAATTTTTTAATTTTTATTTTTCTCTGGTCATTTGGTTCATTTTTATCAATTGATTATATAATTTCTCCATTTTTATTAGTCTTAGGTCATTTAGTTCATATTTTGGGTTAGGTCATTTTTTCATTTTTTGGGGTCATGTCATTATTTTCATTGGTTTGGATTTTTATATCAGTTATTTCAACGTCTAAATAAATTAATCTTGTTTTTTGTTACAATTTAATTGTGTTAGTTTTTTTGGTTTTTTAGGTTTGAATACAGTTCAATTCAATATTAAAAAATTCAACTAAAAGAAAATAGTAGCTAGTAAATATTGAAAATTCACATGAAGGTGGAGTTTGATACAAAATATTTGTAATAAATAGAAAACAAATTTTTATAGAACCAACCTCAATAAACCAATTCGATATAAACCGAAAGAACTAGGAAGACATATGGATGATTCTATATATTTCCCACTACAACTTTAGGTTCATAGTCAACTCTTACAAATGAATTATTAGAGTTATCATAAGTAATAAATGGATTGGGGAAATGGGAGCAGGGATGGTGTCAACATCATCATCACCATTATCAAAAATATGACTTGGGATTACTTCAATAATGACACCATATTTAGGTCGAATATGATTTTTGACATAAAAACTTGTTTCTCTATTGATTCCAATATATATGGTTCATCAATATAAAGAGTGCAAGTCATTTCAATAACTCAAATTCCACGATCACCAATAACTGTTCTATGCCAATTCATAAAATCAAACTACTATAATTTCATCATAATGACTCAATCGATAGAGTAATAATTTAATATTAGTATTTTTTCACAATGACTCCATAATAAGATACATTTTCAAATTGAGGTATATTATCTGATGTACTAGCTTAATAGTCTATTATGGTAGTTACCATAACACCATCATGTTTTTTCTCATTTAATTTTCTCATTTAGTGATAATAAATCTGTTCCCATTGATCACAATAGATTTTCATTCACAAACAACAGTATTATGACCAAAATACAAATCTATAATTTCCTGAGAGACATAGTCATTAGGAAAACTTAATACCTAAAATATAAATTAATATTAAACTTAATTAAAAGTTGATCTTATTAATTTATTACAACAATTATTTTTCCTTCAATTTCAACCAAGTAGAAAACTCTATGATATGAAAAGTCTCTCTCCTTCTCAAAGATAAATAAATATGCTTTATATATATCATTTGTTTGTTATCCTTACTGAAAAAATAGAAATATTTTAACATATTTGTAAAATTAAAGGAGATGATATAAGATATACATGTTCAATTTACATACATGATGTAGTCATCAAAAAAATCACATTTAAACAATACTATGCAATGTTCTATCTCTCAATATTAAAGGATTAATGTGATCAATGTATGTGGTCTAGAAATTTCCCTTGTTTAAGGAAGTGATTGAAAACTGGGTTCAATTTTCTCATATTGTTCTTATTCATTTCTCATTGGTATGTTCCATCTTGTAGTAAAATTAGACAAATACATTGAACAGAAATCCATAAATTCTTGAGCCAAGTAACCTTTTATGATAGAACCTTCAGGGTCATTTTTCTTTATATAAGACTTCAGTGTGAATATGTTTCTTTCTGTTGGATATGTCTAATGAAAATAAATAGGCCCTCTGAGAAATATTTTGGTTGGAAGATGGATAGTTAGATGCAGTATGCATGTGAAAAATGATGGAGGAAATATTTTCTCTAACTCACACAAAATTAATAGTGCCTCTTCCAACATTTTTTAAAAGAAATACTTTGAAAACTTCTTAGAACAAAAATATCTAAATAAATGGAACAACTGAATAACTAATACCCATACATTATTGGATAGAATATAATAGATTTATATTGGATTCAACTCATGCATAAGGATGTGATAATCATGAGTCTTCAAAGATTTCATATTCAAATCTCTCTTATTGACCCATTGTGACATGTTGCTTGAAGATCCTTCAGGAACATTAGTAATCTCATGTAATTATAGAAATTGTATTTTTCTACAGGTTTCATCACATAAGAAGCACGTGGAACATTCCATTTATTTTCACTAATACACATTGGATGCAATTTTTTGTCTAGTTCCCCAATCCACTATGTTACTCCGAGATCATAAATAATCTTTCTTATTTCCCTTTACATTTAGAAGAATTGAAAGAAACATTTCACATATATTCTTTTCAATGTGCATTACATCTAAGAAACGACATAACAAATTGGTTGACCAATATGGAAAATCAAAGAAGATACTTCTCTTCTTCCAATTATAACAAGTTTAAGTGGAAACATTCTTCCTCTTTCTAGATTTCATCTGACCCTTCCCAAATTAAAAACACAAATATTTCAATTTGTTATGTACATTAATTCCAGAAATATGTTAAGGTGAATTGTTTTTCTCCACGGTATTTTCAAATACTAAATGATTATTCATATATGGATGGTCCATTAGAAAGAATCATCGATGCCCCATAAAAATAAAACTATAGTGATATTTTAGTCTTTTGGATCATGCATTCTTCCTAAAAATCAGATATGATAGGTTTCCCTTCATTCTCCATCCAAAAAACATTGTATAATTATGAAAATCGTTGATCATCCACATAAGCATAGCACACATCTAAAATATGTCTTTTAAACATTCATTTTATGTGTGCACACTCACATTACAAAGATGTTTCAAGTCTTTTATTAAAGGTTTCATATATACATCTATATCATTTTTGGGAATAGAAGGTCCAAATATGAGTATACTCATGAAAGTGAAAGGTTTTTTCGTACACATCAATAAAGGAAGGTTATAAATTTGTATGAAAACTAGCCATGTGTTGTGCAAAGTAAGAATCTTCCCAAATGGATTAAGATAGTCTAAGAAAGAACCAACCTCACATTACACACATTGGATGTGAAATCAGGTTATTGATAATCAAATGTATTCCATATAAATCCTTCTATAGGGCAAACCAACTCATAATTATTCTTCTTTCTCTTGGTATCATTCCATCTCATTTTTTTGATATTTCATCAAATGTGAAAAGATTCTGGAGTCTGGGGATCAATGGAAAGTGCCACTTTAATTTTTTTGGAACACGAGATGGTGTTCCATTATCTTTTTGATTCCATCAGGATGTTCCATATTTTATACAATCATTATATTCATCAATTCCCTCTCATAATAAGTTGTAATCTTTTGGGAAAGAATGAATTTTTTTTTCTGAAAATACAAGTTCCTCAAATGACTTCCATGCCAAATAATGGTTTGAGGGAATATCTGTATCACCTAGAAGCCAGTCATTCATAAATGTAATAATGTAATCAATGGCAGTATTAGAAATATCATACATTTTTTCCCATGAAACTATCTGTTTAAAAATTCCAGATTCTCCATTTTATCACATTGTCGATATACCGGAGTCGTGGAAGAATCAATCAATTTTTCACCCTTTAAACATCATCATTTTCATTAGATGCATCATGTGTGCTCATATTGAAGTCTTCTTGCACTGGCTGCCTTTCCTTCTCATGATGACAAATAAACAGAAACCAGTCATCTAATAAATTATCCAATCTAGTCTTCTCATTTAGATAATGATCATTTTGAGATTGAATTTTTTCCCCATTATGATACCACACATAGTTGTTTCTCGAAAAACATATTTGGTTATATGGTGGATAACTTCTTCAAGTCTCAACCAATATCTTCCAACATAATTATAACATAGGCAGTGTATATGACCATAATCTGAAGCATTTTCAAATGAAAAATATAAAACTGTCTCCAACTTTTTTGAAAATAACTTGATATTTGATCTGTTTCATACATCCAACTTCTATCCATTCTGTAAAATAATTTTATATTCCATTTCATAAAATTAATTAAATAAGATTGAATTTTGATCGAAAATATATTTAAGGAAACAATAACTGGTCACTTTATATTAAACCATAACTAACACAAGAGTCTATACGAGAATAATAATATAAATGACAATGAAATAATATATATATAAAAAATTACCATAAATATAAAACTATTATTTTTTACTTCAATTATATCAATGAGTAACAAATATAAATAATACTACCCAAAATTGGGTCTATAATTGATTTTTTCCCTCTTATTCTATTCACTTTATAACTAATGTTATACTTATTCAATAAATTCTTTTATAAATGATTACTACTTATAAGTAACCATTATCTATTATATTTAGATTATTTTTGGTCAGTACTGTTTAATTATGATTAGTTTAGTTCTCGTTGATTTAGTTTGGTTGGGATTGGTTTTTTATTTGGATTGGGTTGGTGCATGTCTATTAGGGGTTTATTAAAGATTGTTCAAGTCATTTCATTTTTTTATCATTACAATATAATTTATTATAGTTAGGATCAATTTAGTTAACTTATTTTTTTTATCTTGGTTTGATGTAGTTTAGTGTAGTTTAGGTCTACTCAGACAATAATTGATGAAATTTACTTTAGAAACAAAATATCCAAAAACCAAATAATGAGATTGGAATGATAAATTATTATATTAAATGTTATAAAATTTCATGACCCCTTAATTAAAATGATATAAAATCCACCATGTTAAATCCTCGTAAACTAAGAGGTATTATGAAAAATGTATACACCTACTTAATAATGATATAATCATTCTAAAGATAATGTTTCTCAAAAACCACTCCTAACAAGGTATGTTAATTCTAATATATATATATATATATAATGGGTGAGTATATAATTACAATGAGTAGATTACTCTAACCTTCATGTGTCTATGTGATAAGTGAATGTTAATGCATCTTTAGATTAATAAATAAAACAAAAAATTCAAATAAAAATTCATAAACAACCTCGTTACACATATTTGACATCAAGGACACATTTCCCAAAAATAAAAAAAAATATTATGGATTCCTTTTCCAATACAAAAAGTATAATGTTTAACCCTCATCAGTCTACAACTACCACATCATCCATCACCACATCATACAATCATAAGGGAATGTGACTTCCCATTATACAATAATGTCATTAGGAAATAAAATATAAATTTATTCCATATCTATATGAAATGGTGGGTAGAATGGAAATAGCCATATATCACTATGATTAGAACAAAAATAACAATATATGATATCTATATTGTTACAGTAAAAAAAGAAATATAGTTACACTAATATAACAAAAACAACTCCATTTGGAAAAAAACACTTATTCACATCAACCACCATCTTCAAAATATTATAAAAATCACAATAGTATACCCCAATTAAATCATTTTATTCTTTAGATAGTTACCTCATCCCATTACTCATCCCACATTCAACTCATAGTATTAATAAAAATATATATGGTTTTATCATATCCAGGGAATCTGATTACAAAGTAAACTTCTTACTAATATAACCACATCACAAAATTGATGGATATCATAGAATTAAATCTTATTCATTCATAGTGAATCAAAATTTTATAACAAATTTGATTCAACATATCACATATAATCATGAAAAATTATCATTATCACCATTATTTTTTAAAAAACATCATTCTTTACCACTTTATGGTAATTAATATACTATCATTTTAAATTAAAATGTAAATAAAATACATTTATAATTAAAAATAAAATAAACTTTTTCTAACCCCACATATCATTCATATTATCAAAATTCATTATCTTTCATGTTATGTCATGTGACCCATTTTTAGAACTAAAATTTAATATTTACTCCTACTTTAAATTCACATATTCAATCTCTTAAAAATTTCACATATGAAAAACCATTCTGAAAATTTATAAAAACCAAAATCTATGATATATTTTAAAGACCAAGGAAACTCGTAATTATAATCACATAAAAAATAAAATTATAACAAATTCAAAATAAATAAAATAAATTTGAAAAAATTAATAATAAATAATTATGCGATCAATGTTAAATAAAAAAAATACTAATACATAACATACTAAATTTTATGTGAAAGTGACATGTAGAAACTCACTGCACCAACTTACCCAGAAAACCAATGATGGCTTCAATAGTATGGTTCCATCTATTTCCACAAACTCTAGAAAGATACCCCCTCCCTTAGAAAATATGATGTATTTGTAACATGCGAATTTTATATTCAATAAAAATAAAATGAAACCCTTAATGGATGATAGATTTTAGAATATGAGGAATGAAACAAAGCATCATTTATAAAAAAGGAAAAATAAATCTAAGCAAAATATACAACTCATTTTGAACTCACTAGATTGAAGTGGAAGAAACCAAATGATTTAAACCAAGGATGGATCGTCAGATAGGAAGAATATGAATGGTCATAGGCTTGGAAGAATAGGAGGGCTTGGGTAGGAAAAAATGTGGATCAATTTCAGAAAGAGGAGGGTTGTTCATGCACTGCATTTAGGAAATATCTATCCTAGTGGTTTTAAAAAATTATTTTTATAAAGGATCTATTACAGTAGATTTTTAAAACCATTAGGATAGCCTTTTATAAAATGGAATATCCTAACAGTTATGCTGAATTATTCAGATAGGGGCATTGGTGTAGGTAGGATTTCTAGTTTTGGTGTATGATCAGTGGGTAGAACTTTTCTCATATGATGTTTTACCATCCTCAGAAGAAAAACTCAGGGATAAGTTGTTTTAAGGAGGGTAAGTTGTAACATCCGGAATTTTCATATGAGGTATGAACATTTAATTTTTAGTTTAAGCTCCTTTTCCCTTATTAATGTGCCTAATAAGGTCATGAAGGTTACAGGGTGTTTAGAGATTATTTGAAGCCTGGAGCCTTAATTTTTTAGAAGCATAGTTGAGACGCATGGTTAGTGAAATGTTAGGGATAATCGAGCCCCTCAAGCCATGCAGCCCAATAAGGGTATTACACAATTTTACTAAATCATACAAAGGAGGATCAATCCATCCAAGGATGAGTTAGAGGGTGAGCATGGGCTTCATATGGTCTATATAACCTTGTGTTGTAGGTTGTGTGGGGTGTGTCTCCTGGACAGTGGGGTGTGCATGGTTGGTGAACGGGTTGGCCAACCCTATGTCCAAACCATGTGGCCTCTAAATTTTGGGTAAAGTGACAATTTTCCCAACTTTCCATTAAGGTAATTTTCCTCTTTCCCCTCCCATTTCTCACACACAGCAGCCTCTTCCATATAAAGAATACCCTCCATGGCTCTCCCTAGGATTTGAAGTAACTCTCTCAATCAGACAATGTTTTTTCACCATTGGTTTTGTTGGGTAGATAAATGTAAGGTCTTCAATCCCCTTCCTTCATATCACAATTCATTTCACCATATTCTGTGTTATTTTGGTGCGATATCATATTCCCTATTTTCAAGGCTTTATTTTCATTTTGAAAATTTATCCCATTCAAGCCTGAATCAAAGGCCAGAAATAGATAAGGGTCATCTACCAACCTAAGGTAGGTGGTTTAGTTTATTTTCCCAAAAAAATATGCTTTATAAGGTGTGTTGTTGTGCTTCTCCTGGAAACACCTCCAAAACATTTACTTATTTAAATAAATTGATGTTCCATCCTTAGTATCAAACTATCAACCCGAGAATAATGTTGCAAGTTGACCATATCGACATGAGACACCCCTAAGGGCATGCCTTCTTTAATGGACTAAGTTAATCATTCCTTGAATTATTTTAAAACACCTTTTAAGGTGTGTGTTTTACCTTTTTAATGATTATGATACGTTTCTTAAATAGTGTGGACCTCATGCTAGTTAAACCCTTAATCTTATGACAAGAACAATGTGATATAAGGGTCTCAACTTAAGTATTACTTGGATGGGATCATTGGGCTTTATAATTGATAACTTTGAGAGAATATTAATACACCAGGACAAATACTTGGTTTCCTTTAGTACAATTCCTTGTATGAGCTCACTAGGAAGATGAATTTCATAACCATGAGAGATGCCAGTTCCCTATGGAAATTACCTTGGATAGGCTCAATGGTAAAGATGGTTATACCCTAGTATGAATGATACTTGGTCCCCTATGTGGTATACCTTGGATGGTATTAGATGTTCATGCTTACACTATATCGAGATTGATACTTGGTATTCCTCTTACAGATCACTTTAAAAAGACTCATATTGTAATGTCCTATATTTTTCATGTATTATTTTTTAAATATTATATGGATTATATTCAAAATCAGGTGTTGAGATGGAATATGATTCTAAGGCCCGGTGTGCCTAGAACAAATGCTGAAATATATTAAAATGTTAAATATTATGCACACACAGTTTTCCATAAAAGTGTAATAACTTCTAAATAGGTTTCCATATCAAAAATTTGAAATCACCATTGTGTTCAGAGAAGCGTCTTTACCTTAGGTGTGACCTAACATTGATAGGTGCGGGTCAACTGTGAAAATTTGTCACATGTGATTTTAATGAAAAAAATAAATTAAAATATTTATTTTATTTTTTTGTTTCATTGATACGGTGATGCGGTGATGGTTTTATTATAAAATAAACCTTTGGGAAAGAATCCAAGGTTAGGATCATAACCTTGGAATTCCCTAGAGGCTCTAAAAAGGAAGCTCTAAAGATTTATCTCATTAGACGATGAGGGAACTGTGGATCAATGATCAATGAGCACCATTCTTGATGGGTCTTGCTAGTGGTAATCAATCTTTAACAGTGAATGATCCAATTCCCAGGTTGTATGCATGGATTTCTTTACATGTTCTTAGATTTAGTGATGAATGCAGACTAACCAATGAACATGTTGATCTGCGGTTCATACGTGATTTCCAAGATAGGTTTTAATTAAATTATTTATAGTGTTTGATTAATGTTTTGACTATTGATCATTCTTATGGGAACAGATCGAGGCCATAATGAACAATGGTCAAGGTTGATTCATAATATTCATTCATTGTGATTTTTATCCCCCGGTATTTCTATGTGTGTTCTTTTTTCTTAGACATGTTCATGAACGATCGAACTTTGTGCCTATGTTTCCTGGCACAATGATCTGAAATTGAAGATCCAATACTGGGACAACCTATTTGGGGTGCAATAGAGATGAACGAATCAGACCAAATCTTAAGAAATTTTTCTTCGATTGATTTTCATTTTTAATGGATTGAAATGGTTTTTTGGGCCTATTGAAGGACGAAAACATCTCGATTCAGTGTTGGGGTGGTGAAACAATCCTATATCCTGAGTTTTGAGGTGAACATACCACTAGAGTAGAACCTGGGAGATCGGACGAGGCGTGCAGAGGAAGAACCAAGAATTCTAGAAAAAGTCAATGAACCTAATGTTTAATATGTTATTACATGGCGTGTGGCCCCCACTAAGTGATGGATAGGTTTTTGGGAGATAGATAAATATCACATGGCATGTGGCCCCTATCACACAGAATGTAGACTCTACCTGGATACTCGATGTGTAAATGGGATGTACACAGACATGGGGAGGATCTCTTTGGTTTCATACACAGTGTTTACTCACACACATGACTTGGCATGGACCAAGTACACGAACTACCCCATGTACTGTTGTATAGGTAGAGACACACGGATTGACACTATGTATTGTTACATCACCAGAGTACACAGGCAGACCCTAGATGGTAGGACACGGTGTGTGACTTCTTCTACATTCCATTTACTTCCATTTATACATGAAATGTTCTAAAGACATGGGTTTCTATACACGGGCAGTACCCAGGGTCAAGGGACATGATGTTTGGCCCTAATAAACACTTTTTACCCCTTTTTACATGGCTTGATTCTCTTGTCCTCTGTATCTTGGACAAGTTTTGTTAGGGTTTATTCCCTTAATCATTTTCACTGAAGGTGTGTCTGAATAATTTCCTACTTATATGAATATGATTCCTTCAACAGGACTTTGTTGATAGAGTTTTGAAATCAACCAAGAGGCTCTAAGTGGAATCCTTTATTCATAATCCAATCCCTATTTAGATTCTTCAATATTAACGTGGACAAATTTATAGGGTGTCGATACTCTACTTAGTGGATTAATAAAGATTGATTTTTTGGTATCACTCCATGACCCTAGCTCTAATCCTCATCTTTGTATCGCATATCTCTTCAGATCTGTCAGTGTATCTCTCTCATGACAGTTCCCTATGAATAGTACTTCTTATATGGATTTCACCATTGCTATTGGAATCAGGAGTGTGTTCTCCCAAATGAGTGATTTGTGGAATCTTCAAGTTGAATCCCTAGTGTTAGTATATGGTATTTTTGAATTAACTCTAGATTGTGTGTATTGGATTGAGTATACCTGGATATTCTTATATGTTTTATAGACATATACTTGTGTAGATATGACTGTATTTTTCTTTTTTATATTGATTTATAGTTTTGGGGTGTCTTGTTGAGTATTTTTATACTCAATATTACACGGTATTTTCCTACACATGTCATGTATTGTGAAGATGAGTGACCTTTTGATGGAGTCCTAGGTGGATCAGGACCATATGGTGCTTTGTGAGATCAAGAAGGCTGAGGTGTGTTCCTATGGCTATAGCTAGCAGTCCCAGTACATTTTCTTATAGGTTGGACTAGTGGTTACATAATTCTTTTTGTGGGAATTTATTTTTCCCAGTTTCAATTTACTTTACATTCCTATCGTACCCTATTGGTTGGGATATAGTGTTATGAATTCATTGTTTACTTAGTGGTATTTTACATTTCATCATTTTGTGGTCTTGGAGATGGGTTTGTGCATACAGGTACATAGTCAATGCCTCCCATGTTTGTGATATTCCTACTCGGTTCTAGTCACCAGCCCCTGGACTATTAAAGTTAGGTTTGGGTAGTTGCAGAATAGACCCCACCGGGATGGGTTATGAAAGAGTGGTATCATAGGTGGTAAGTTCTACTTTAGGACTGGCAGTCTGTGAGATTTTTTTGGGGAAACAGTGTTAAGTGTTTCAAGTTCGACTTTCAGGACAAGGACTCTGGTGTTCATGTGGGAAGCTGACTTATCCATACACCAGGACTCTAATAACCTATTTTTCAACTTGGTACATGAGAACCCGGGTTACAGGGAAAATAATGGTACATGCAATATATAGAAATGGGTTGGTGTTTCCATGTCCTTCTTGGGTCATCTCTCTAGGTATACTCATTGATCGTGGTATATCTTGTTTTATTATTGGACGTCTCTACGACACATACTATCTAGGATTCAGCATCTTGATCATGAGGATGACCCCCTAAGTGAAGAGGCCTTGATATAGGGACTAGTTCCCCAGATGTTACCTCTTGGTGGTGCACCAACTATACCACCACCTATTGAGCAGCACGTGGTACCCACAATACCAGTCGACGAGGAGCACAGGTTGAGCATGCTCCATGAGTTTAAGAGATAGAGACCCCTTAGGTTCCAAGGTGAGCATGAACCTTAGGCAGATGAGGACTGGCTTGAGGCGGTGACCTGAGTTTTGCACCTCGTCTGGACATGAGAAGATCAGATGGTGGTTCTAGTGGCGATCCTTCTACATGGCTCAACAAGGTGATGGTGGACTTTGAATATCCAAACTCATGAAGAGGAAAATAATTCATGGATAGAGTTATAGTTTCTCTTTATAGAGGATTTCTAACCAATTTTTCTGAGATATTTGGGTATATAGGATCCTCTTAATCTCCAATAGGGTATCATGATAGTGGTTGATTATTCATCAAGATTCCCCAAAATTTCCAGGTACTCGGTTGATATGGTTAGAGATCAGTACTTTATGGATCGAACCTTTGAGTGAGGTGTTCATAGATATATTTGAGCTAGAATTATACCTTTATGAATTCTTACTTATGTTGGGGTTCTTTTGTGAGCTTTGGTGTTTGAAAGCTTCTTCGTTGAGTAGATGCAACTAGTGATAGTCAGCAATAGATGCGTAGAAGCAGAGACCTTGGAAGCATGAATCTGATATCAGTCCAAGGGACCTAAATGTGTGATAAATTTTAGGAGGAGGCCCCAGGATAGAGTATCTGTAGTTTAGAGCTCAAAAGGTGGGTCCAGTTAGCCTAGTTATAGGTGGCACTATTCATGTGCTGGTAGTGGACATCTCATATGAGATTATCCGACACATTGTGCTACTGATGGGGAGATTGTGGATGGACCACTGAGGCAGAGATAACAACAATATTAGGAAGATCCATAGGGTGGAGGACATAAAAGAGCAGATGGGATAGCAGTGGGAGGTGGTTGATGTTTTGACTTTATACAACCACCACCCCCTAGTGGTCCACGCCAGGCTTAGAAAGCTGGAAGACAGGGGAGGGGACATCTACATTCAGTCAAGGCATATGACCCAGAGGATCCAAGAATGATCTTAGGTATGAACTTTGTCTTTTTTACTTTATCTAAAGTAATGATAGACATAATTTCTAGTCATTACTTTCTAACCACATATCATGTTCGAGACCTTGATATTCTGATTGAACCATTGACTCAACCCTTATGCTTGGATACACCTACAAGATAAGACTCAATGATCACACATCTTTGTCGATAGTGTGACCTGACCCTTGGAGGTGACGGTTTCGATTAAAACCACTTGGTGGAAGTGTTGAGGCCTTACGACGTTACTATGGGTATGGATTATTTATTTACAGTACATGCCCAAATTTAATTTTTTAGGTGAAGGATAAGGTGTTTTCATAGTGATAGAATGAGGTTTTCCTTTTTTGATGAAAAGGAAACCTAGGAAGAATAGGATGGACTTATGCATAGGAGGGTACAGTCGATTACTCATTGTTTGGCTAGCCTAACACTCAGTTCAGAAATTTTTTTGGACATCTAGTTTCCAGTAGTGGTGGTAGACTACGAGGACGTCTTTCCTAAAAATGTTCAAGGATTACCTCCCCACTGTAAAATAGAGTTTTGAATTGATTTACATGCTAGGAAAACACTAATATTTTCACCATAAAATAGGATGTCTCCTTTAGAGATTTGTAAGAAGAGAGCACAGTTGGAGGAAATGCAGAGGAAGGTATTCATGAGAACCAGTGTTACACCCTAGCCAAACCCAGTTTTGTTTACAAAAAAGGCAGACGGGAGAATGAGGTTGTGTGTGGACTACTAGAGCTTTAACTGGGTGACAATGAAGAACAAGTTTCCACTAACAAGGATATATAACATCTTTGATCAGTTGATAGAGGCACAATGGTTCTTGAAGGTTGACATCAGATCATGATATCACTAGTTGTGTGTACAAGAAGAGGATATATTGAAGAGGGATTTTAGATGTCGTTACCATCACTATGAGTACTTTATGATTCCATTTGGCATTAAAAACTACCCAACAGTGTTCATGGGACTCATGAACCAGATCATTCAGCCTTACTTGGATCGATTTTTGGTAGTCTTTATCAATGATATCCTCATGTACTTGGTGTACGAGGAGGAGCACACAAGACACTTAAGGATGGTTCTGGACGTACTTTGAGATCACCTTCATTATGGAAATATCTTGAAGTTTTATTTTTGGATTCAGGCAGTCCACTTTTTGGGGCATGTTATCTTAATGGATAGAGTGTTCGTGGACCTGACCAAGGTTGAGGCAGTGTTAGCATGGGATCCACCTTGAAGCCTAACAGCGGTGTGGAGCTTCCTTGGGGTAGTAGGAAATTATCAGAGATTATTACCTAATTTCTCCAGGATATTAGCACCTGTTTTAGAGTTTACTTTAAAGGGAAAACCTTTTATGTGGTCAAAGAAGTGCCAGTAGTCTTTTCAGTAGTTGAGGTAGAGTTTGATGAGTGCTCCGATCTTCAGATTTCCGGAGGAGGGTGTTGAGTACATAGTGTTCTGCGATGCATCGAGAACCAGTCTTGGTTGTGTCATGATATAGAGGAATCCAATTATTTCCTATGGTTTGTACCATTTGAGACCAAATGAGAATAACTATACAACCCTTGATCTTTAGTTAGCAACAATAGTTTTCATGATAAATATGTGGTGACACAACCTGATGGGTGAGCAGTTTATCGCCTACTATGATCAAAAGAGTCTCAAGTATATCTTCTCTCAGAAAGATATGAACTTGATATTGAGGTGATGGCCAGAGTTCCTCCAAGAATATAACACTGAGAGTGTTTTTACTCCTGGGAAGGGTAACATGGTGGAAGATTCTCTTAGTAGAAGATCCAGTTTGCAGTTTTTGAACAAGGAATTGGAGTAGTTGGCCTCGTTATAGTTATAAATTGTGGGCGGATAAGGAGTATCTTACCTCCAGTTGATGGTTGTTACCCCATAACTCTTATAGTGAGTCAAATAGGCACAACATGGGGATACCAACTGTCATACCCTACGTGCTCAGATGTCCACAGGGCATGATCCTGATGAATATTCACAAGATAGGGAGAACATAATTATTTTTAGAGGGTGAATAGTAGTACCAGTGATGTTGTGAGAGGAGGTTTTTAGGGATTTTCATGTATCCCCTTTAGTTGTGCATCTAGGTGTGGAGAAGATGTAACATAACCTCTGATGTTATTTTCGGTGGATAGGGATAAAGAAAGGAGTTGTAGAGTTTGTTTCTTGATGTCGTACTTATCGGCAAGTGAAAGATAATCACCAGGTTCAAGTAGGTTTAGCCCAAACCCTTGAGGTTCCATAATGGAATTGGGATAGGATATTAATAGAATTTGTGATGAGTTTACAATGTACATCTATGTGATATGATACCATCTGGGTGATCGTCAAATGACTCACCAAGTTGGTCTGCTTCCTAACTATTCGAGAGCATAGTTCAGTAGAGATCGTGGGATGCCTCTAAGTTTAGGATATAGTTCCACTCCATGGGGTTCCATCGACGATAGTTTTATATCAAGATTCTTGTTTTACATCCAAGTTTTGGAAGGGATTATAGGAGGTGTTTGGGACCTAGTTACTATTGAGCATAGAATTTCACCCAGAGACAGATGTCTAGATAGAGCAGACCATTCAGGTCCTGGAGGACATGCTGTAAGCTTTCATGTTGGGAACTAGCCATAGTTTTGAGGATCACCTACCACTGGTGGAGTTCATGTACAACAAAAAATACCATTCCACCATTAGTATGGCACTATTAGAGGCTTTTTATAAGAAACCCTACAAGTCACCACTGTACTGTACTGAACCAAGAGTGTCAACACTCATGGGCGAGGAGTTGGTACAAGATACTATAGATAAGGTTCAGATCATCCAGGAGTGGATGAAGACTACACAGAGCTTTCAAAATTCTTATACTAATAGGTGGAGGAGGCCTTTGGAGTTTAAGGAAGGAGACCATGTGTTCCTATGGGTTTCACCTCGATGTGGATTATGGATATTTGGTTGGGGGAAGAAATTTATGTCTGAGATTTATAAACCCTTTTAGATATTTTGTAGAGTTGGAGAGGTGGAATACCTCTTAGATCTACCCCTTTAGTTGGACTGTGTAAAAAAATCTTCCACATTTCAAAGCTTAGGAGCTATGTTCATGACCCATCGCACATCATCGACTCGGGTGAGCTAGACATCGAGGATGGAGAAACATTTGTTGAGTACCTAGTATTGATTTAGGATCATCAAGAGAGTATCCTTCATTGGAAATAGATCCCTTTAGTACATGTTTGGTGGCATCACGAGAATATTTAGAAGAGAACATAGGAGCGGAAGGATCAAATTCATGCACAATACCCACATCTTTCTTAGTAGCCTTTATTTTAGCTTTCTAGGGATGTAAATCCCCAAGGTGGTGAGAATTTTCTGTCTTGGATTTTCCAAGTATTATTTTTAAATATTATAAAGATTATATTTGAGACCAGGTGATGAGTCGACATGTGATTCCAAGGCCCAGTGTTCCTAGAATAAATGTTGAAATATATTAAAATATTAAATATCACACACACATGTGGTTTTCCTAAAAAAGTAAAAAAACATCTAAATGGGTGATCGGATTAAAAATATGAGGTCATTGTTGTGTTCAAAGCAGCGATATTACCTTAGGCACGTCCTAACTTTGGCTGTCGTGAGTCAACTGTGAAATGTTGTCGCATGAATTTGTAACAAATAAAATAAATTAAAATATTTATTTTATTTTAATGTTTCATTGATGTAGCGACGCGATGATGGTTTTATTTTAAAATAAACCTTTAGGTAGGGATCCAAGGTTATTATTATAACCCTATAATTCCCTGGTGTCTCTAGAGAGGAAACCCTGAAGATTTCTCCTGGAGTGCGATGATGGAAATGTGGGTCAAATATCGAAGAGCATCATTCTTGAAGGGTCACACTAGTGGAAATAAATATTCAATAGTTATTTAACCAATTCCTAGATAGGATGTGCTATTTTAAATTTCCATTCCAATTCTTGGATTCAATGATGAATGTGGACCAACAAACAAACAGGTTGATATGCAGTTCTGTTGTGCCTTGGGGGATGGGTTTTAATTGTGGGATTTAGGGGGTTTGATTATTGTATTGATTATTGATCATTCATCTAGGAATTAATTGAGACTATAATGAATAATGGCCTAGGTTCATTCCTATGATTCATTCACTGTGCTTTTTCTCGCCCAATATTTCTATGCATGTTTTTTCCTCAATGATTTCATGAATGATCAATTTTTTCCCCTCTATTTCTTCGAACAATGATCTGAAATTGACAATCCAACATCATAATGACCTAATGGAGGTGCGATTGTGACAACTGAATTAGACTGAATCAGAAGAAAATATTCTTCAAGTAGTTTTCATCAAAATGCATCGAAACAATTTTCTAAGCTGATTGAATGCCAGAAACATCTCAATTAAATTTTGGGGTGGTGAAATGAGCCTAGATCTAAATTTTTGAGTTGAAAAGACCACTGGATAAAAACTCAGGATATTTTCCGAGGTTTTCCAAGGAAGAACCAAACTTTTATATAAACCTAATGAACACGGCGTGTAATCTGTGATTGCACGTCGTGTATCCCCCATTGAGTCATGACTACAATTTTGAGAGAAAGATAAATATCACACGGCATGTGCCCCCAATCACATGGAGTGTAGACTACCCCCAGAGAATCGACATGTATATGTGATGTACACAGACATGGAGAGGAGTACATGGGTTTCCTACACAGCATGTACTCCCCCACACAACTTGTCCCAAACCAATCACACAGACTACCTCATGTACTGGTACACGGGGAGAGACACATGGGTTGACACAGTGTACTGGAACATATCTAGATTACATGGGTAGACCCTGAATGGTAGGAAAAGGTGTGCGACTCCTTCTACACAGCATGTACTTCCTTTTCTACACGATATACTCCAAAGACACAGGTTGTTGTACATGTGTAGTACCCAGGGTCAAGGGACATAGTGTGTGACCCTACTAAATGTTTTGTACCCCTTTTTACATGGATTGATTATCTTTTTCTTCATATCATGGACAAGTTTAGTTAGGGTTCATTCCCTTAATATTTTTCCTTGAAGGTATGTACCAATCAATTCTTACTCAGAGGACTATGATCCCTTCAACAAGACTTTATGAATAGAGTTGGGAAATCCCCCGAGAGGCCCAGATCAGAATCCTCTATTCATTATTCATGCCCTTTGTAGATTATTTGGTATTGATATGACCAACTTTATAGATCTTCGATCCTCTACTTATCGGATTAATCCATATTGAGTTATTGGTATGACCTCATGGAACTGGTTGTGATCCTCATTGTTGTATTGTATCTCTCTTCAGACCGATCAGTGTATCTCTTTCATGATGGTTCTTGATGAATAAAACATCTTGGATGGATTTCACCAGTGCTATTAGACCCATGAGTATTTTCTCTCGAATGCGTGCTTTATGAAATCTTCAAGCTAAATCCCTAATATTGGAATGCAATAGTCATTACATACCTCTAGACTATGTATCTTGGATTTAGTATATCTGGATATTATTATAAGTGTTGTAGACATATACTTGTGTAGAGATGATATAATTTCCATTGTTATATTTCATTGTGGTTTTTTGGTGTCTTACTGAGTATTGGTGTAATCACCCCTGCAGAGGATTTTCTCAGACGTGTCATGTCTTATTTATAAGGTAGATCTTTTGATGGAGTCCTAGGAGGACTGGAATGAGATGGTGCTTTGTGAGATCAAGTAGGGATGAGGTGTGTTCCAATAGCTACAGACAGTAGTCCCTATACCTTTTCTTACAGGTCAGACTTGTGGTTACAGACTTCTTTTTGTGGGCTTGTATTTAGACCAGTTTCACTTTACTTTACTTTCCTATCGAACTCTGTTGGTTGAGATGTAGTGGTATTCATGCATTGTTTACTTAGTGGTTTTTTACATTTCAGCATTTTGTGGGAATGTAGATGGGTTTATGTGTACAAGTACACAGGTAATGCATCCAATGTTAGTGATGCGCCTACTTAGTGTTATTCATCAGTCCCTGGCCTATTGGAGGTGGGTTTGGGGAGTCACGACATTGACCCCACTAGGACGGGTCATAACATGTACGATGACGAGTTTTTTATAGTGATCCTAGAGTGATAATCAGGTTTTTTTACAGATCGCCTTGGATTGTATCTAGATTCCATTTATTAAATTATAAATATTCCTTGTACTAAAATCTTGAGTTTCAGTTATAAATCCCAAGAGCCGTCACCCAAGACAAAGAACATGCTTGGGTTTTGACCATGATTACTCTTTACTTTAAGATGATCTTGTTATGTTTTCCATGCATGTATCATAGTATGATTACAATGTATCTATATAATTTTTCACATATACTATATCTGTGAAGGTTGACTTTGGTTTAGAGATATCTGACTTAGGCCAAATTAGGTAGTGTTAGTTGGGTATCCCATGAGAAACCTGGTCTGATGTGTTTTATTCATTTATTTACTTAGACTTATTATTTATCTACATACTTCTCGTTTTATATGCATAGACTGGATAGTTATAGACACTGTTGGTGTTGACCTACTGATTATGTCTCACACTTTGTTTGGGATGCCTATGGTAGCCAAATAGATTTCATGATTTCAGGTATAAATAAAGGGAAGTTCCTAGCTTTTGATGCTTGATCTATGTTACTAAGATAGAATACGAGAGTAGAATAATGACCCTTTCACGTTATTTTAGTAGAGTAATATTTTGGTATTTTAGTCCTTTTTTTATCATGTTGTATATGCCTGTACCCTTACTTCCAGTGTACCTTCCTTTTTATATAGAATCATGAAATAATCATCATTTTTATTTATGATATTGACTCAGATTCCACCTTTCTATTTATCTGTATGGTTTATCTTCCACTGATGGTTATTAATTATTGTTTTGGTTTCTTACCATTATTATTTATCGGTGTGGCTTACTCTTATTACGATGTACAATCTCCCCACCGTATCATCACAAACCCTTGATGCTATTCAACAGCCTCTAGAATACGGGAATGTGTTCTTGAGGTCATGTGGCCAACTATCTTGGGGTACTATTTAGTGGTTTCTAGTTCAGGACACTACCAACATCATTCAATAGTATGATTTTTCATTAATAGAGAAGATAATTTTATCATTTTCAAATTTCTGGCACATTGGTAAAAATTAAAATGTTTGATGAATTATTATGGTCACCTCTTAAAACATAGAATAATAATAATTGATACTCATTAATAACATAAGAATATTGGTAAACTAATTGTACATAGTAATGATCAAATTAATAATAGGAAAACATGTTAAAGAATTTCAATCCACAGTGGTATGATGCCATTAAAATTTCAGAAACTCATGTTCAGAATGAAAAAAATAATATTATTCAACATATTTATCATCAAAAATAGAAATTATATAGAAATTAAGAAGTAAATAATATTCTCACTCCTCTATGTGATTCCAACATAATCTTCAAAACAAACCATGCTCCACCCACATATAGATTTGGATTAATGAAAATTTTTTAGGAAGCTTTATGATTTCACAACCTCTACCGAACACATGACTTTAAGAAGTCACATATTACTATCACCTATAACACTTGGATGATTCCAGCCCTAAAACTCTTCATTTTTATCAAATTTTAGTTTTTCAATATTAAATGGATATGTTTTGTAGCCCTAAACTAGATTTTACCCTCAGAAACCATCAATTAAACAAAAGTGGACTTGAACTATCCAACCACAGAGTCATATGCATATCAATTTCCCACTGGCATTATTTTGACCACCATGTGTATACTCTTAAATGATAATACAATTGGACTATTGAAGATAATCAAGGCCTCAAAGTTTTTAGAATCTTCATCCTGCACTAAGATACATTCCATATTCTAAATCACATATTTGGACATCCTTCCTCGATAATTCAAAGCTCAATTATCCCACAATTTTAATTGTTTCCATGCTTCGGTCCCATATCTATTAAGACTATGGGGCCCTATCTTTGCTTAAAATCATCAATGCATTTGGAACCTAGTAAAACCTCCACATAGTTTATCTTCATCAGTTATAACCTCACAATTTTTTGAAGCTCTATGTGTTAAGGTCACATTTCTTCATCTAGAGACTAATGTCAGGTTTTCAGATTCTTGCAGATGACCCCATTAATGGTGGCACTATATCTACCATGTTTTTATTCTTCATATATCAAATATCTTTCTTGACCAAGTCTTAAACAACACATTGAAACTAATTTTTTTATATATATTTATTGAAAAAAATTAAAATAAGTCTAGACCTAAAAAAATTAAAACTAGGACACAAAGGTGGCAAGGGACTTACCTCCTTTGACCTATTTTAATCTGGGGAAAAGGGGGTAAGGTCATTACCACTATTTCTAGAAAGTTAAGGAAAAGGCGGCAAGGTCCTTGCCACTTTTTACCAAGAATAAAAAAATAATTTAAAAAACATGTTAGTATATTTAAAAAATTGTTTATATATATATATATATAATAGAGGATGAGTTGTGGAGGGGAGGAACCAGTGAGGTGGGACTCCAAAAACCCAAGGGTTCTTGATGATGAAGCCAGAGTTGCTTTGGTCCCAAATGATGATGATGATGTGACATTGGGAACAATGTGGCATGACTACATGAACCCTAAAACCGGAGTTTCTTCGATACCAGATGATGACAATGTCATAAGCATGGGGCTCATTGAGAATGGTAGCAGTGGTTGGTGGAAGGCGTCTAGGTCGCACAACGTCGAGGCGATTGGCGGTGATGGTGCTAGGATATAGGCACAGATCTGTGATGGGGTGGTAGATAAGAATAATCTATGGGCATAGGCCTCAGAAAGGTATGATCCCTCACATCATGATCTAATGAACCTATGAAAGGGTTTGTCTTTTTTTGATTCCATAAATCATGGGAATATCCAAGTGTCTTACAGTCTCTCCCATGAATCTTGTGTGCCCCATGTTTCTACATCTAAAAATGGTATCACAGTTGTCACAAAACCTAATGATCTCAAGTAGCATTTAGAATACTATAAGTACTCTCTAATTGGGAATTTGATTCTTTCCAAGGGTGAAAAGCCAATGATTACCAAGGATATTAATCCATAGATTTCTCAGATTTGGGGCAAGACCAAGTGGCAGATTGTCCCCACTGGCAGGGGAATTTTCATCTAATATTCTCAAAGACGGATGATCATTCTTGTGTTTGGGGTTCCAATTTTTATGCTCTGAATCTAGGGGTATTTTCCTTTCTTACTAGGATTTAAACTTTATTATGAATTCACATAAGCATACATATGCGCAGATCTAGACCATAATTCATGGTCTGATCTGGGTACATTGGCATCCTATAATTCTTAATGATATTGTCTTGTGTATTGGTTCACCCATTAAGATGGATGAGAACACTATTTAAGGGAAATTTGGGTACTTTTGTTAAGTCCTTGTGGATGCTTAAATGCTCAACCCATTTCTGAACTCTACCACATTGGTGGGAAATGGTGTTAGAATTAATGCTCAATTGAATTATGAATTCATCCCATAATTTTTTAACTTATGGAGGATTGTGGGGCATGAGATATCAAATTGTAGGAATGTTTTAGAAATTCAAATCAATCATGTAGGTTCTCCCTCACATCATTCTGGTAAAAACCCTACTACCACCTCATGTATGAGGAAAGAGGTATTGAGTGATGCTGATATGAAGGGGAAGAGGATTGACACACATGTATTGACCCAGAAATAATTGAAATCACTCTCAACTAATCCTTCTAGGATGGATGGGTTCATTATTTAATATTTTGTTCCTGATGCAATACAACCTCCAAAGAAGGATGGAAAGAAAGAAGCTGATGATGGTGGTGTCTCTTTTAAAGATTCTCTTATTGGAAGTGCATGTTCCATGTAAGGGGGCACGAAAGTTACTGTTGACAAGGATGGTTTTCAACTGGTTTCATATAATAAATCAAATCAATCTGTCTCTTCTAAGATAGGTCAGAACATTATTACCTTGTCTAAGATAGATTCAGCTCGAACTGTAATTCTTTGGAATGTTACTCCTTTTCTGATTGACCCAAGTGGGTCAAAAGTGACTGATGAAGATGTGATTGAGGTGGACATGAACACAAACAAGGAAAAATATTTTATGGAGGGTGGGAATTTCCCATTAGTGATGTAAAATATGGATTTTGAGAAGGGATAACCTAAAGGAACTTTGCAAAAAAATCATGGAGATGAGGTAGGCATCTAAAATTTTTTGGTCAAGGATGTGGTAGAGATGATTAGGTTATTGCAAGAGGGTGTCACTGAAATGTGACTTTCGAGTCTTCTTCCATTGTATTGAAGATCCAGATCACTCTAAATTAAGAAAAGATCAAGGAGAAGTACTTTGTGATCTTTAATCAAAGGAAATCAAAGTTAGAATTGGAAACAAATGATGATAATGATGACTCTGATCATGATTATGGGAATGATCATGTTCTTTATTTGTATTTTTCCTTTTTGGATGATGTATTTCCTCTTTGATTCCCCCATATATCTTTTTCCCTTTGTTATTTTTATATTTCTAATAAATTTCTTAGGAGAGGGTTCACTTGTCTCCTGAACCTTTTGAGTATATATAACAAAATAAATTAGCAAAATTTAACTTCTATTTAATATCTAGCATTACTTTCCTTAAATTAGAATGAAATTCTGACAGAAACTCTCTTCGAGAGCTCTATTTTATAAGTGGGTTTTCCCTGGAAATCTTTCTGGATTTCTATTATGGGATCTAGGTCTTCCCTTTTTTGAACAGAATTAATAATATATTATTATTAACAATTAGTAATTAAATAATAATAAATAATAATAGTGAATAAAAAATAATAATAATACCTAAATAATAATTAAGTATTAACATTTACTATTAAATATTAATAATTAAGTAATTAATATTAATAGTAGTTTAAACCATATTAATTAATAACTAATTAATTACTAACTAATTATTACTAAATTATTAATAATATTAATAAACAATTAATTAATAAGTAAATAAAAAAAAATTAATTAATAATAAATTGAGTTTATAATAACTAAATGATAAAAAAAAATATAACTATTATTGTTAATAATTAGTTGTGATGTACCGGACCCAGATGCCACCTAACAGGTGCCCTGATCTCAGTGGGCCACATGGCCTCAGGTGCATCTCCCCAAATGCTAGAGGCTTCCGACTAGTAGTGAGAGGTTAGTGTGTGTTCGTGGGGAAACTATACCCTCATTAGCTGAGTGTAGCATATTGGAAGGATATAAACAGTAGTAAACAATAGAATAAATATAAATAAACAATGGAATCAAAATGATGCAATAGATAAACAATAATAACCATGACTATATCAACTGAAACAATGATGATGTATGTCATATTACAAGAAAACTGTAAAACATGGATACAATATAATAGGCATAACATGTTCCACAACGTAAATGAAAATAAAGGCTACTCCAAGCATCCCAAGATCCAACTCGATCATCTGCTATCAAGATTCATCCTATTATCATGAAATCAAGTGTTCAAAGCTATATGATTCCCTTTTTCAACACCTGCAGTCTTGTAATCTACTCTGGGTACCAAGAGACGCTCGAAGAGGGTGTGAGACAAATCTCAGTGGGCCCCCACCAATGGTGTCTATAACATCCGACCCATGTAATGTAATATAGCAATGTGTAGAAATGCATATATAAAGTAAAGAAAATTGTATAATATAACTAAATGCTCAATTACCTACTTTATCCCTCGGTTGGTGTCTGAAAATTTAACCAGTTCATTAATTAAGTAATTATTATTTAATGTTAATAGGTCACGTGTGTCATAGCCAGCACTGACATCACCTCAGGATAATATATGTAGTGAAGGTCCAAAGACATAACAAGGTAATCTAAAAATGATATACAGTGAGGGGGTTCTAGGATAATAACTAAGGTAATGTAGATCTCATGGAATGCTAACTCTGCGGTATCTTATTCTAGCTAAGGGGTGAGAGTGTAATCCCAGGAGTTTAATCCAAGGCATTCCATAATATGGCGCCTATCGAGTGCAAAGTGATCAACCAAGGTAAAATGGGGATAATCAAGGATGGGGCCCTATGGGCTTTCACCAGGGCACCTACTAGAAATTCTAGATCTAAGGAGTGTATCTGACGTATCATGTAATAATGTAACAGACCATACGGTTTTATACCAGGAATCCAAGGAATAAACAATAACTAGAGTCTAGGTGGGTGTCAACCTAAGAAAACTTCATCTTGAAATTAGAATGGTGTTCCCGAGTCCCAAGGTATTCTCCTATCAAAATCTAAGTCAAGATCGAGTCAGTCCATTCCTATTTGATATTGTAATCATATAATAATTCATTAGGTTCAATCCTTGTCTTCCATTAGTGTTAATAGGCCAAGTAGCATTGCAACCATTTAATCAAGTCCTAATTAACCATTAAGGCATATTTAATTATGGAGGTTCACTCTGAGACCTTCCATTAATATGGAAAGGGGTTCAACAAACATGTACCCTTTATTCAATCTCATTTGATAAGTCCAAGTTATATACTTAGTCTACTTTCCATTTCACATTTCACATTTAATAACAAAATTGAAGCACTTACCTTAGGCAGGTCAAGTGGTGAGCATACACGGTACATACCATTATGAAATTCTCATTAATTACAATCCATTTATTATAGGAAGGATCGCCTTTAGAAAGGTAAATCAAAGGCAAACCCGAATGGTGGCTTAAATGTGCCAAAACACTAAAACTCAAATATGGTATAACCTTCCACATGGGGATGGATTTAGTTGTGGGTGTAACCACTAACAACTAATCACATATTTGGAAGGAGAATAACCATACGATTCTAACAAGTATAATCATGGAATGTAAATTTAATAAATGACTCCCGATGAAATCGGCGGGCCCCACACAGATATTTCAAAATCACAAACTTTACTGATGAGTTATAGACCACCCACATTAGGGTTGTGTGACTCTCCTCTTCTAGTATCAACCCTTGATTTTCCTTGGATCGGAATATATCTAAGAAAAGGTGAAAAATGCTCACATGGTGATATCGAGATCGAGAGAAAGAGAGAAGAAGAATGGATAAAGGGGACACGATTACTTACCATTGCACATGACAAATGGAAGCTCAAACGAATTCTAGATGAAGGATATCTCTTGATCTCTAGCTTTGGCCTTCAAAAAGCTCCAAATTGAGAGGAAAAGTTCTTAATCCCACTCATTTATGAGTTGGGGAAGAATATGGGAGTAAATAGATCATTAATGGAACTTTGTACATATTACCCAGAATTTTATCTTGTGCATGGTTTTTCCGCACAGTTTTTCAAACCGTGCGAGATGATTCTGCCCGAAAGAACATCCTCTACACGGTTTGATCAAACCATGCGCAATCCATGCATAGATACCTAGGAAAAAGGTTCTTTCACATGGTTAGGCCACCCAACCATACCCAAACCATGCGAGATGGCTCTGTCTGAAAAAAAAATCTACACGGTTTACTCTAACCTGTGTGACAAGCCTATATTTTCCAAAAAGATAGGTTTCGGGCTCCAAACTTGCCTCGAACACCCCAAAGACCTTTTCTAACCCATTGGGAATCCATATTTGGTCCAAATTAAATATTTAGAATGAAAATTAAAGGATCCATACCTAATTAAAAAAAATTGATTCTTAAAGTCTTCCCCCTTAAAATAACTCACCCCTGAGTTCTCCTTCCAAGGGTAAGGAAACAATGTTTGAGAACAACTTTAGCCATTGGGCATGTACGTCGGATTCCCTCTCCCATGTCACATCATGTACTCGATCATGCTTCCATTTCTCCCGTAATAGAAGGACATACTGGCCTTGAAGAAATTTTGTGTTCCAGTCAACGATACACACCAGATACTCCTCAAAAGTAGCATCGACATCTAACTATACTTCCTGAGGATCAAAAGTATGAGATGGGTCGACATGATATTGGTGAATCTGGGAGATATGAAAGAAGTTGTTCATCGCATTGTACCTCTGATGTAGTAGTAACCAACATGCTACTGGCCCAACTCTCTCTAGGATCTCGAACGGTCATACATAATATAGATACAACTTTCCTTACTTCCATAACCATATATGCCCTAACCTGGGAAATACCCGAAGAAAAACATGATCCCCAACCTCAAAATCTAGATTTCTTCGATGAAGATCAGTATAATATTTTTATCTAGAAATAATAGTATTCATTTTATATCTGATCAGCTAAACATGCTCTGAAGTATCGTGAACAAGATGAGGACCTAGTATGGCTGCCTCACCTGCCTCTATCCAACACAAGGGTGAACGGCATGGCCTACCATATAGGGCCTCAAAAGGAGCCATCAAAATTGTCACCTGAAAACTATTATTATAGGTGAACTTGGTGAGAGGGATATTCTTTTCCTAAGAACAACCAAAATCAAGGACACATGCTCTAAGAATATTCTCTATAACCTATATCGTCCATTCTGATTTTCCATTAGTTTGAGGGTGAAAATATGTTCTTAAAATCAACTAAGTTCCCACAGATTTCTGAAAAACCCTACCAACCGTGAAGTGAAACGAAAGTCCCAATCTGAAATGATAGTACAAGGAACCCTATGTAGTCGTATGATCTCACGGACATACAATATTCCCAACTCATCAACTGAGAAATTATCCCATATAGGAATGAAGTTGGATGATTTTGTTACTCAGTCAATGACTACCCATATAGCATCGCTACCCCTTAGTGACCTAGGTAAGCCAACTATGAAATCCATATCAAAATATTACCATTTATATTTCATGACTGAAAGTGGCTATAACAAGCCTATAAGTCTCTGGTGCTCCACCTTCACCTACTGATAGGTGGAACACCTAGTGATAAAGGTTTCTATCTGACGTTTCTTCCCCCACCACCAATACTGGCATCGCATATCTCAATACATCTTTGAGATATCTTAATGAACTTCACACTGAGAAGCCTGGGACTCTTTCATCAACTCCTATCTCATGTCTATGGGAACCCAGACACATCCAAATACATGGAGGATGTTTCCTCTATCCACAGTCCACTTCGGATGTGGGTTATCTTCTGATATACTCTCATGGAGAACCAAACCATCAGGATATGAAAAATGCCTACTCTTCACCATCTCAAGGAGGAAATAGGTAACTCTTAAGGCTGAGAGGTAAGACATATTGTGACTGTCATGAAACTCCAAATGAATCTCATAAAAGAGGTCCATTAACTTCTATTTATCACTAACTTCTTATATGACCTGCATTTGAGTTTTCTGAATCGGTTCATCATCAATCACATTTCCCTTTCGAGGTGTATAGGAAATCTCAAAATAAAAGGATTGTAGATATCCAACCAATATCCACTATCTAAGGTTCAATTCATGCTGAGAAAAGATATATTTGAGTATCTTGTGGTCCGTATACACAACAAATCACTCCCCCAAAAGATAGTTTCCCCAGTAATGTAAGGCATGGACAACTACTATTAGCTCAAGGTTTCACGTTGGGTAATTTCTCTCATGAGGCCTCAACTGTTAAGATCTGTAAGCAACGAATTTTTTCTTCTTGCAGCAAAACTTCTCCAAGTATAATCCTTGATGCATCACAAAAGATAGTACAACCTATACCTAGCTTGGGATGGATTAGAATAGGTTCCAATACAACCCTCCCTTTCAGCTCCTGAAAGGATTTCTCACATTCTTCTGACCATGTGAACTTGAAACCCTTATTTGTAAGACTAGTAAGAGGTGATTAAATATGAGATAATTATTGTATGAAACCCCTGTAATATTTATCCAACCTTAAGAAACTCCATATATCAAACAGGTTCTTGAGATTCTCCCAGGAAACTACACCACGGTCTATTCCAGGTTCAATAGATACTCCTAATTCTAAAATAATATGAACCAATAAGTGGACCTTGTCCATATAGAATTGGAACTTGGAAATATTAGCACAAATATGGTACTCTCTTGGTGTACTCGGAATGATCTCAAGATGTTTGGAATGGTCTCTATGAGTGCGAGAATACACCAAGATGTCATCCACAAAGACCACAAAAAAAGAGTCCAAATAGGGGTGGAAAACCCAATTCATCAAAGCCATGAAAATGAAAGGTTCATTCATAAGATCTAATGGCATAACAAGGTTATCATATAGACCATACCTTCTACAGAATGTTGTATGAGGTATTTCTAATTGTCTGACTCGCACCTGATGATAACCCGATCACATGTCAGTTTTTGAGAAGACCTTTGCTCCTCAGATATGTTCGTTGAGATCATCTATTCGAGGATGTGGATACCGGTTCTTGACAGTAAGTTGGTTCAAACTTCTGTAATCCATTAATAAATAAAGAGTTCTATCCACCTTCTTAGTGAAAATCACAATTGAACCCCAAGAGGATTTACTGGGCCATATAAAAAAATTTGTCCTCTAGATTCTCTAACTGTCACTTGAGTTCCTTGAGTTCGGTAGGTTCCATCCTATAAGGAGTAATGGACACTGGATCTACTCCTGGAATAAGTTCTATTGTAAACTCTACCTCTCTCTTAGGAGGTAAGCCAAAAAAATTCATCAGGAAAGACTTCCTTGAAACGATCAACTAATGGAGGGAAATCATTTTGAAACAAACCTTGATCCTCTATGAAAAGATTTTTAATCTAGGTGGTCACTCCACCTATCCCATGATGCTTTGGTCCAGCTATCTCATCCTGGACATTCCGATCACCTATAAAAAGATAACTACTACCTTTTGGTGATTTAAAAGAGACCCTACGGTTATAGAAGTCTACAGAGGAGAGATAGTGGACTAACCAGCCCATACTGAGAATAACATCGAATACCATCATCTTCAAAATAAAGATATTCCAAAATAAATTGTAATTTCCTACCTCAAGGGGGCAGTCCCCATACTGGTGTATGCCCACTTTTTGTATTCCCAATGGTGTATCGATGGACATTACACCATAGTGATAATGTATCTCTAGTATGATACTTTCCATGATAGATATAGAAATGAAAGATTTTGAATAACCCATATCAAACAAAAAAGAGACAATAGTAGATGATACTAGAGTAGTACCTCATACTATAGATGTTCCCACAGCCTGATCCTCAAGTATCGGTTATAAAGCATGCAACTGACCTGATACATGGCCATGTCCAATATATGGACTACCGCAATCATGACTGCTCTGATGGCGCTGTTGGTGATCAGGGGTCAGACTACCAGGTCCATGACCACCTCCTCATTCAGACATGCTGGTGCTATTCCAACTACCTGCCTAACGCCATGAAAAAGAACTCTAACTTGAAGGTGGAGCTGATGCTAATCCTTTTCCACTTTAAGCTTATGGAAAGGTCCTGCAAAAAATCTCAAGATGACCCATACGGATGCAATCCTATCCCTCCATAGGGTCTCAATCACATTCAAGATTATTATCTCCTGGTCTTCTACACCAATGAATCACTACAAAGCTATCAAAATGGATACTCTGACTACCACTTCCCTGATGAGAAACCTCGAGGGAATGTTTCTTGCCACCAGAAAAACTACTATCCTGATGCGGCACTGATCCTTTAAACTTGGTACTCATGCCATCCCTCAAGTTAATCTCAGTGATAAGGGACATATCAAATATTTCAGAAAATTTAGTCAAGTGAAAGAAATTCACCTGAGTTTGGATGGCGTACTGGATCCCATCCTCAAATCGTCTAGCACGCAAAAGCTCTTCACCGGCTAGAAGCAATGAAAAGTGTTGTAAATCATAGAAACATGCTAAATATTCCATAACTAACATAGGACCCTGGTTAAGATGCATGAAATATCTAGCACTATCAACTCTCAGTGCCAAAGGAAATAACTAATCATAGAAGGAAATCTATAAATCAACCCATAACATACCCTGATAACGACCGGCATGGGTAACCATATCCCATCAACACTTGGCCGAATCCAAAAACACGTATGTAGAAAAATTTATTGTACACTCTAGAGGAACTTCCAGATGCTCAAAGATAGACAACATGGCCTCTAGCAAAGACTCAATAGCCCGAGAACTTCTATCCCCTGAAAAAGTAGGAGGATTTTGCTGCTGGAACTCGCGGGTCAAATCATCCATCATCGGTGCAACCCATGTAGCACCAAGCATGGACTGCATCATATGTAGGAAACTATCACGAACTTTGGAATTAGTGCCTGGATTAGGTACAATAGGTAGTGCCTCATGTGACACTCCTAGAGGTAAGGTTGGCAGCTCAGGGCCCACCATGTCTAGAGCATGGTCGTCACTGCCTTCCTGACATATGTCATGAGGATGTCTTGGAGGTATTGGTCTACAATGCCAAGAACACACCTTAAAACATGAATTGATCCATTTTATAGCATCACTTAAGAAATCTAAACATGGAAGGGATCACTACCCAAGGCGTACAACCCTAAACTACTCACTTATATGGCTAGGTATCGGTAAGTTCTCAAGTATAAGTTTCAAGTCATTTTGCAGTTAATTTCTTGGTTCACTCCTTTACCTTTCATAAACATGAAAAATAGTGATAAGGATGTGCAACTAATTCATTTTAGATTTTGGGATTCAAATTATAATGGATATACATTTTCGATGAATCAGTTCCCATACACCTGTCACCAAAACAACATCCTTTTATTTATAGAATAATGGCTCGACTCAGTAAATTACTCATCCCAACCCATGAGAGCCCATAAACCTCGTGAATTGAGACACACAATCACTCAATCGCGATCCAGAGTAACATAATCATAAGCTAACTATCACAACATTACTCATCAATCACAAGCATATCAAGTAATGAAAAGTAGTGAAACACACCTATATAGCATGGAAATATGCATGACATGTGAATTTGAGGAGCCTATAATGATGCATGTAACAATGACCCTTGACCTCATATCATTAAGAAAAGGATGAAATAAAATCCTCAAATAGAGAAATAATAAACAACACCATATAACATGTGCATCACCCAACAATGAAATAATATCAACTATAATAGACAAAATCAGAACAACAATTATAATTTAGGAAACTTGGTTTTTACCCCAAACATGGGTTCACGATGCCGAAGAATGGATTATGACCAAGTCCCAAGAATTACTATTCCCCAATACGTTGTCTTCAAATAGTAAATCAAGAAATGAAACCACCTATGATACCAATTTATGACGTCCTGAACCTGGATTCCACTTAACGGGTGCCCCGAGCCCGGTGGTCCACATGGCCTCAAGCACATCTCCTCAAACGCTAGAGGTTTCCAACTATAAATGAGGGCCAGGGGTGTGTCCATTGGTAAATTATGTCCTCATTAGAAGAGTGTAGCATATTATAAGGATATAAACAATAGTAAACAGAAAAATAAATATAAATAAACAATGGAAAAAAAACTGATGTAATAGATAAATAATAATAACAATGACTATATCAACTAGAACAATAATTATGTATGTCATGTTACTAGAAAACTGGAAAACATGGATACAAGACAATAGGCATAACATGTTCCACAAAGTAAAAGAAAACAAAGGCTAATACAAGCATCCTAAGACCCAACTCGGTCATTTTCTATAAAGCTATATCCTATAAGTATGCAATCAAGTGTTCGAAAGTGTATGCTTCCCTTTTTCAACACCTATAGTCATGTAATCTACTACGGGTACCAAACGGTGCCTGGATAGGGTGTGAGATAATCTCAGTGGTCCACCACCAATGGTGTCAATAAAATCCTTCCCATGTAATGGAATATAGTAGTGTCCAGACATGTATATATAAAGTAAAGAAAAAAAAAGTAAAATATAACTAAATACCCAAGTACCTGCATCAGCCCTCGGCTGGTGTCTGAACATGAAACCAGTTCATTAATTAAGTAATTTCCATTTAATGTTAATAGGTCACGTGAGGTATATCCAGTACTGACATCACTTCATGATAGTATAAGTAGTGAAGGTCCCAAGACATAACAAGGAAATCTGAAAACTATATCTAGTGAGGGAGTTCTAAGGTAATAACCAAGGTAAGTGAGATCTCACAGAATGCTAACTCAGTAGTATCTAAGTCTATCTAAGGGGTAAGAGTGTGATCCAAAGAGTGTAATCCATGGTAATTCAAAATAAGGATCCTACTAAGTCCATGGTGATTGACCAAGGTAAAACATGGCTAATCAAGGACAAGGCCCTATGCGATTTCACCATGGAACCTACTAGTAAATTCTAAATGTAAGGATTGTATCTGAGGTATCATGTAATGATGTAAAAGATCCTACGGTAGTATACCGAGCATCCAAGGAGTAGACAAGAATTGAATTCTAGGTGGGTGTCAACCTAAGCAAACAACATCATTGAATCAGAATGGGGTCCCTAAGTCCTAAGGTATTCTCCTCTCAGAATCCAAGGCGATCATGATTCATTCTATTCTTATTTGATATTGTAATTATGTAATCATTCATTTGGTTCAAGCCTTATCTTCCATTGGTGTGGATAATACAAGTAGAATTGCAACTATTTAATCATGTCTTAATTAACCATTAATGCATATTCAATTATAGAGGTTCACTCTGCTACCTTCCATCAATATAGTAAGGGGTTCTATGGATATATAACCTTTATTCAATCTCATTTGATAATTCCATGCTATATACTTAGTCTACCTTCTATTTAACATTTCACATTTAATAAAAAAAATTGAAGCACTTACCTTAGGCGAGTCAAGGGGTGAGCATACATGGTACATGACATTATGAAATTCTCATTAATAAAAATCCATTTATTATAGTAAGGATCTCCTTTAGGAAGGTCTAGCGAAGGAACACTCGAATAGTTTCTTAAAGGTGCTAAAACACTAAAACCCAAATATGGTATAACCTTTGACATGGGGGTGTATTGAGTTGTGAGTGTAACCGCTAATAACTAATCACATATTTGGAAAGAACATAACCATACAATTATAACAAATATAACCATGGCATATAAATTTAATAAATGGCTACCGATGAAATTGGCAGGACCCACATGGATATTCCAAAATCAACGAACTTTAGGGATGAGTTATAGACCACCCACCTTAGGGTTGTACATCTCTCCTCCTCCGGTATCGGCCCTTTATCTTTCTCGGATCAGAGTAGATCTAAGAAAATGTGAAAAATTCTCACATGATGATATCAAGGTAAAGAGAAAGAGAGAAGAAGAATGACTAAATTAGACTCAAGTACTTACTGTTGTGCATCCAACATGATGAACAGAAGCTCGATCGAATATTGGACAAAGGATATCTCTTAATCCCTAACTTTGGACTTCCGAAATATCCAAATTGAGAGGAAAAGGGCCTAATACCGCTAGTTTATGAGTTGGTGAAGAAGAGAGGTGTAAATAGATCATTAAGGGAATTTTGGATATTTCACCCAGAATTTTTGCCTGTGCATGGTTTGTCTGCATGGTTTTTCAAACTGTACGCAAACCATGCAAGATAGTTCCACCCAAAATAACATCCTTCACATTGTTTTATCAAAATGTGCAAAATCCATGCATGGGTACCTAAGAAAAAGGGTCATTCATATGGTTAGGCCGCATGACCATGCGCAAACTGTGTGAGATTGATATGTCCGAAAAAACACAATCTTCACGGTTTTCCAAACCATGCAGAATTCCAGCATGGTTTTCACTAACCTATGGGCCAAGACTATTTCTTCCAAAAAGATGGGTTTCGGGCATCGAACTTTCCCCAAACACCCCTGAGACCCTTTCTAACCCCTTGGGCATCCATATTAGGTGCAAAGTAAATATTTCGACCGAAAATTAAAGTATTCACACCTTAGTGAAAAATATGGTTCTTACATTAGTAACTAAAGAATAATTTTAAATATTTATTAGTAATTAATATTTATTAGAAACAATTATTTAATAAAGTAATAATAGTTTAATAATAATTAAATAATCATTAGTATTTTAATAATTTATTCATTATTAATAATATTTACAAACTAAATATTATTTTTAAATATTTATTACTAATTGTACAAAAAGAATTATTCATAATTATTAATTATTAAATAATTTATTAGTTAATTTTTACTTAATATTATTAATAAGTAATTAAATATTGTATAATTACTAAACAATTATTAACTAATGATTATATTATTATTAATATTAATTTGTTACTAAATAATAATTTTAAATATTTATTATTAATTAATATCAACTAGTAATTAAAATTTATTTGAAATAATATTATTAAATACTAAATCATATTAATTAATTAATATTTATTTTTAATTAATATAAATTAGCAATAATTAGTTAATTAATTAATTCTAATTTTATAATAATTTATTAAGATTCAGTGATTTAATAATTTAATATTTATTATTAATATTTAGTAACTAAATAATAAATTTAAATATTAATTTGTAATTTTTTATAATAATTATTAATATTTATTAGATAATTAATTAGTTAATAAGTAATTCCTATTATTAAAAAATGTTTAAATATTTCTTAAATACTAATTAATTAAAAACTAATAATTATATTATTAGTTTTAATATTTAGTTGCTAAATAATAATTTTAAATATTTATTAGTAATTAATATTAACTAGTAATTAATATTTATTAGAAATTAATATTATTAATTATTAAGCCATATTATTTAATTTTTATTTATTAATAATTAATATTAATTATCAATAATTAGTTAATTAATTAAATCTAATTTAGTATTAATTAATTAAAATTTATTAATTTAATTATTTAATCATTATTACTAATATTTAGTAAACAAATAATAATTTTAAATATTTATTAGCAAATTTGTAACGAACAATTATTAATATTAATTAATTAATTAATAATTTATTTGTTAATTTGTAATTACTATTATTAATATGTAATTAAATATTGTTTTATTAAAAATTAATTAATTTCTATTAACTATTAATAATTTATTAGTAATTAATTAGAAATTAAGTAGTTTTAATTAATGTAGTTTAAAATGTTAGTAATATTAATTATAGAATTATTAATATTTAATAGTAAATGTTAATAGTTAATTAATATTTAGATATTATTATTATTATTTATTCAATATTAATATTTATTATTAATTAATTACTAATTGTTAATAATAATATATTATTAATTTTGTGCAGGAAAGAGAGGGTCTGGATCCCACATTAGAAATCCAGAATGATTTTGAGGATAATATCCCTTATAAAAGAGAAGCATGGGAGAGAATTTTTGTCAGAATTTTAGACTATTTTAATGGCAGTAATACTGGATGTTAAATAATAGTTAAATTCTCCTAATTTATATATGTATATATAAAAAAACAAAACAAAATAAAAATAAAAATTCTAAATATACTAACCTATATATTTAAAATAATTATTTTCATTAGGGAAAAGGCGAAAATGGTATTACCCCCTTTATTTTGGGTGAAAATAGGCCAAAGGCAGCAATTACTTTTTCTACTTTGTTCCCTAGTTTTAAAAATAATAAATCTAGACTTATTTTAATATATTTTTTCAAAAAACATATATAAATAAAAAAACTTCATCCAAACCTCTTCTTGATCTTAATCTTTTCCGTAATCCTTAACTCCAAACATTATCATTCATAGCAATCTCAAATCTGTGTTTCATTGTTACTCTGTATCTGTAGATCTCACTTGAATCTAATTTGGAATCTAGTTTCTTTAGACAATTTTGTTTTTGGTCTTCAACAGGTGATTCTCAAACTCAGTTGTATGTAACCCCAATTCTAGGGATTAGGTTGAACCAAAATTGTGGTGACATCTTCTCAAGATAGATCCAATATCGCAACTCCAAATCCATTCTCATCTCCTCACAAGTGTCTTGTTTAGCTTTGGTAAGATCTGGTTTGAGTTGTGTTCCCAGTCTCTCTCTTTCTACATCTTCAATTGAACTCGGTCAGTGTTGAGAATTGAACAGTGGGTATTAGTATCAAAAAATGGCGGTGTCTTCTTCAGGATTCAATGGATTGAGATCCTAAAATGGTGGCATAAGATTCTTTGTTTTGAACTCACATTATCCTATGTTTCAGCTCAACTTATCATCTTCAATGAAGCTCTAACCTCCATTGTTATCCCATGCAAGAGAGAGCTCAGGTCTCAGTTTATCAATGCACATGTGAGGCTTAGTTTTCTATGTTTTTTCAATTTCAAATCAGCCTACATTCCACCCTTATTTTTTTCTTCCATGGTTATCTCTAAAGGTTCATGTGTACCCCCCCCCCCAATAGTTGTTTTATTCTCCCAATATATCTTTTTTCTCTTTTATATAATTTTTGGGTAGAAATAGATAGTAGATAATGTTTGCGGTGGATCCAGTCGTTGTAAAATTTCAGAGTTACTGGCTTCTTGTAGTGGCTTGGGAAAAGGAATGGTATCCATAGTACATTTCCAAAAAAATTTAATCCCATTTGTATTACCAAAGCTAGAAACACCCACGATTTATTCAAATCATTATCAAAATATTAACACATGGATCGATATGAAAAATACATAGACTAAATAAACAAATTATTAAACATTTAAAATTATATAATTAAAACTAATTCAACAACATAAATTAAAATACAAAATGAAATTTAAAATTAAATAAAAGGATAAAATAATTAAATTCAAATTTCATTACATATTAATTAATTACAAACAAAAACAATAAAAATAAATAAATTTACTGAACAAATAAATAAATGGTGAAATTAAATTTTAAAATTTAAAATTAATTTCAAAATTAAATAATTAACTCATAGATCAATACATTTTATAATTTGAACATAAAAACATAATTTAACACAAAATGAATTAATTTAGAAATTTACAAAAAAAATTATATGCAACACTAAAGTTAACACAATTAATGGTATATTATATCATTAAAGACATAAATAAACTAGAAAAGTGATGTGACAAAATATTGGAATTAAATCCCAAATCAAACACTCTAGAACATAACATGTTTCTTGTCCTCAAGAAACCACTTAGTAAACATTTTGTGGAGAAAATGATCCTCAAAATTGAATAATTGAAATGTTAGAGGGAATTGAATTTTAAATTTATTTTCTCTCAAGGATTTTCACAAAAATAAAATGTTAATTATATATTTAATTAAATATCTTTTGTGCATTGTTTGTTAATGTTTTAAAAAATGATTAGAAATTGAAAATTATAAATTGAATTTTACAAACATCAATTTACATCCATTTAGAAGTCAAAACTTCTCTATTCCTCCATGAGAACAAAATCATGTAATTTAAATGGTCATGATAAATAGACACACTATTGAATGGGATGGAATGCTAATTTATTTTTGGAATATATCATTGATCCAATTGTAAATGGATAAAGAATAATGAAAAAATCTGGACTAAGTTATTTATTTAATAATTCATTTATATTCATATATTATTATTTAAATTCAAATTCAAATCTTCAATGTTAATGATTTTTTTATAAAATTTTCCCAAAGTTTTTGGAAAAAATATATTTTTTCATGAGTTAAAGATAAATGATTTACCTAATTAAATCTAAGAGGTAATAATGATTAATCTCTCCAAAGTATCATTACAACATTCAAACTTAGAAAAAAATTCACCCTCTACAAATGATTTTGTTATAAATAAAATCTCACAATTTTGAAAAAATTAAGTCATTTTTTGATGGATTTAGATTTAATAACAACATGGATCTATTTAGACCCCTCCATAACACTTAAAACTAAGAATTTACTCCAATAATGTATTTGAAAATAGGGGAAACATTTAAAATAGTTTGATTAAAAATGATTTGAAAATGTATAATTGAGAAAGATGTATTAAAGGGGAATCATGAAATATCAAAAAAATACACAACTCAATAAAAAAATTTCCAAACATGCATAATGGTCCCTATTAGACACTATCTAACAATTTAACAAATAAACAAGGTATCCAATGGTTTCATTTTACATATGAGTTCAATACCAAGTTTCAATTAAGAAAAAAAACAAAACAAGCAATGAAAAATTGACAAAATACAAAGATGGTTCATGTTAGGACAGTGAACAAGAATGAATAAAACAAAACAATATGTTAAAAGTTATTATATAAAAAATATAAAAAATTAAAATCCCACACTAACAGCATCATAAATAAAATTCAGTGCAGTAATTGAGAATAACAAAAGATGGAACAAATACTCCCCTGCAATATAGATTATTTAAACATTGAATGAAAATATTAGTAAACTCCCTCAAAGAAATCATTAAGATAATCCATTGGTTGAAAATTAAAGCTCCTAAAAAATAAACATGTTATCTTGGGATACTAAAATTTTTAATATAAAATTAAATATAACCATAAAGAAAGAATTAGGGAGGTGTTAACTAATTTCTATCTCTAGTTGTTGTAGGTTTCAGGCACAGTAGAAGCATGCAATGATTCATGCTCAACTTTGATTTTTATTATGATCAATGATCAATCCGAGATTAATAAAATTATAAACATCATGATCTACTTAATTGAATCAAATAAAAAATACAAGTGATAAAATTTCATAACCATAGGGAGGATCATCACATATTATTTATAATTAATTTAATCAATTAAAGAATTTCCTAGTTGGAATTATTTCTTCATTGATGAGTCTGACAATATATTTGTGTTAGACCATTGTTGTGTTTTTGGAATCAAGAGCATATTCCCTCTAGTGATGATCCGCACATGTTCTAAAAATCTCTGAACGTCACCATAGGAATCTCTAAGTGCTTGAATGATTGATCCTATCACTTGTGTCATCCTCCTTTGATCACATCAAGAATCACTTCCAAAACATTATCCTTTGATCTATCTTGACTTCAGAGTGATAGGTGGAGGAGGATTGCTTTCCATTCTTAGGAGTGTTCTTGGAGAAGATAACTCTCTAGGGTTTTAGAGGATTCTCCAAATCTGTTGGACACAACCAAACAAATGAATTTACTCCCTTAGAAATAAAATAACTGGGTTTATATACCATTAGGGTTAAAATAAAATAATCAAACAAGTACCCTTTATTATTTATTTAATCCATGAAGAACCCCATGTCAATTAATAATATTATTATTATTTCTTGACATGTTCTTAACTTGTGAATTAAATTAAATATTATTTAGTCAAATAATATTCAATATTTATTATTTCTCACTGGACCATTATACTCTGTTTTTCATTATGCAACAATATTTATCAAGCCTTGAATAATGAATATTTATTTATTAAATAAATATCATTACATTATTCACCAATAAATAAATAAATATTATATTCACTAAACAAAAAATAAATATTTATTAAATATTCTGATCACATTATATTCTCTCAAATAATTGGTGATGAAATATATGAAATCAAGAAAACATGAATTATTTTTAAACCATGTGTGGGAATAATATTTATTCAACTTTTCAAATAATAAATAATAACATATATTATCTCACAGAGATTTTGGATACACTTTGTGTGTGACCCTCTAGGCATATTTCTTAGTGGCATTAGGTGAATAAGTATAAAGTTCATGGTTAGTATCTAGCTACATGCCAAGGAACCCATAGAGAAATAATTTAATTCCACAATGACATAATACCTCATATGGATGCTTATTGTGTAATATAATCCATTTATCATGATATATCTAATCAAGCAGGTTGCATGCTGGTGCCATCAACCTATGTGCTTGGTGTCCCTTTCTTTGGCTTCCCAAAAATTAAGCTTGCCTATAGAATACCATGGACATAGATTTACTTTGGATATATAATTTCCATCAAAGGGTCTGAGATATTAAATTCCATTAAAGAAAAGAAGGGTAAAATATTTTCTCACATTATTAATTAAATAAATATTACTTATGATGCACCCAATGTATCCTACCTCGTCACGAACATATGTCATCATGGTTTTCAGAAATACATCAATTTATATGACTCATAATACTCATTAATAATAATATTAATGTCTAAATATCAATAAACATGTCCACAGATATAAACATCCATTGACACGTATAAATATTGATTTCTAACTGCTGGGTATCATTCTCATAATATCATACTCTAGATATTACCAATGGTGTACATTGTGAGAAGGTACCTCAAAGTATTATGAGTCTCCACACCTAATAGCATATATCATTTGTGTCCCTCAAATGATATCATCTGACTATAGAACATATATTTAAGAATAGTGTCGTAGAACCTCCATGTTCTCATCATAGTAGAGAACTACTATGACCTTTCAGTGTGACATCTACTTTTATAACATTATGACATACTATGTTATGCAGAAGAACCATCCTGGTGTGATATGAAGTTTATTAATATTCTAAACTATGAATACATGTTATCATAAAGTACATAGAAATTGGTAATAGGGCACTAACTCCAAAACAATACTACTTTCATTAGGGCTAACTGTTAACAACTTTCAGTCCGCTAGCTCTCACATGATACTCATGCATATGTTGAGATGGTACTTTAGTCAAGGGGTCCTCTAAATTCTCTTATTTAGTTACTCTACTTACTACAACATCACCCCTCTGAAAAAAATCCCTCAAGAGGAGATACTTTTGGAGTTTATACTTTTTCTGTTGGTGTGACCTTGGCTCTTTTACAAGATCCACCGTGGTATTATTATCGCGATACTATATGATAGGGTCTTTACTGCTAGGTACCACATCAAGAACCTGGAAAAATATTCAAATCCAAATGGATTCCTTGGATGCATCAGAAGCTGTGAAATACTTGGAATCTACTATAGAACCAGTGAAAACTGGATCCTTTGAACTCTTCCAGCTCATAGCTCCTCCATTGAGACAGAAAACATATCCCGACTATGAATTTAGAACATTTTGATATTTCTAAAAACTAATATCAATATAACCCCCGATAACCAGATCCACTTATCCTTCATAGACCAGGAACATATCCTTAGTTATTCTCAAATATTTAAGGATATCCTTAACAACATACCAATATTGTTCTCCTAGAACTTCTGGATATTTTCTTACCATGCTCAATTCATAGGAAAACTCAACTCTAGTACATAACAAGGCATACATGATTGATCATATCGCCGAAGCGTATGGGATCTTAATCAGTATCTCTTTATCCTATTGTTTCTGGAGACACATTTTCTTAAAAAGATGTAAACCATATGACACTGGAACTAATACCCTCTTGGATTTTTACATACTAAATATCTTTATTATCTAGTCAACATATGTAAATTGAATTATTCTAATCAGCCTCTTGGATCTATCAAAAATGGTCTTGATCCCTATAATATAGGCTACTTCACTTAAGTCCATCATGAAGAAACACTTGTTTAACCAGTCCTTAATATAATGTAAGACTGGTATGTCATTTTCAATAAGTAATATGTAATCAATATATACTACTAGGATAACTACTTCAATTCCACTAAACTGATTGTAAACGCATAGCTCACATTCATTATTAATGAAGCCAAATTCTTTTATAGCTTTATTGAATCGAATGTTCCATGATCCATATGCTTGATTCAATACATAAATGGATTTATGAAAGTTGAAAATCCTTTTGGAATCCCATGGAGACATAAAACCTTCTAGTTGTGTCATATATACATCTTCTTGAAGGTTCCCATAAAGGAATGCAGTTTTGACATCCATATTCCAAATCACATAGTCATGGTAAGTTGATATAGAAAGTATAATTCTAATAGATTCAAACATGGAAACCAGTGAAAAGGTTTCATAATAGTAAATTCCTTGACATTTTTTAAACCCTTTATCCACTAGCCTTTCTTTAAAGGTATTTACTTTACCTTCCATGTCACGTTTCCTCTTGAATACCCATTTACATCCAATGGGATTTACATCAAATGGAACATCAACCAGAACCCAGACATGGTTCTAATACATGGAATCCATTTCATAATTCCTAGATTATTTCTATCTTGTAGTTTCTAATATCTCTAATACATATTTTTAGGAGATAGGTTCATAATTGTCAACCAATAATGAGTCACCATCTTCTATGACTAGAAAACCATCTCTCTGGTTCTCTTACCTCTCTTGTGATCCTATGTAATACTTATTTTTTAAGAGCTACGTCCTCCATGGGGACCTATGAAACCTATTAATATACTAAATCTTTTTTATCTTGAGTATCAACTTCATCAAAGTAAATCTTTCTCCCTCTATCCATTTTGTTGATGTTCTCCCTCTCAAGAAATATGACTTTTCTAGAAACGACCACATTCTTATCTGAGGGGTTGTATAGGTGGTATCCATTTGTTTCCTTAGGATAACCAATAAAGATACACTTTGTGTTTTGGGGTTCTATTTTGTTTCCTAAAAAGGCCTTAAAACATCTTTCAACCCCATACATGCGTATGTGGAAAAATGAGTTTCTTTCCACTCCATAACTCAAAAAAATTCCATTTTCCACTTTAGTTGGTACTCGATTTCATGTGTATGCTATAGTTTGTAATTAATATCCCCAAAAGGATAATGAAATATCTTCATGACTCATCATTGACCTTACCATGTCTATTAAGGTGTGGATCGTCCTTTCACTAACACTATTCCACTAGGGTGTGTAAGGTGGAGTGAGTTGAGATAGAATCCCAAACTCCTGTATAAATTTGGTAAACTATGGGATAAGTTATTCACCACCTTGATCCGATTGAATATTATTTATATTCTTTCCAAGTTGATTCTATACTTCATTCTTGAATTCTTGGAATTACTCAAAGGACTTAGACTTATACCTCATCAAGTATACATAACCATGTCTACTCAAGTCATCAGTAAAAGTTATGAAGTAAGAATACCCACCTCTAGATTCTACTATAAATGGTCCACACACATCAGGGTGTACCAATCATAGAATCTCTATATCCCTTTAACCATATCCACCCAATGGATATTCGGTCATTTTTCCTCATAAACAAGAATGGCATCTTTCATGTGGTTTTAGCTCAGATGAGTCTGAATAACCATGAAACATCCCCAAATGATAAAGGGTTAAATGACTAAATGATATGAATCATGTCAACAAGGTGCACCTTCCTTTTCGGGAGCCTGTCTCCACAGTTAAGCGTGCTTGGCCTGGAGTAGTGATCAGGATGGTTGACCTCCTGGGAAGTTTCCCAGGGTGTGTGTGAGTGAGTACAAAGCACACTGAAAAGGACATGTGTTGTCCTGTGGGGACTATCATTAGTCAGATAACCCGTTCAGGCATGTGGGTCGACCCTGGGGTGGGCCCCACGTGTCTGCGGGGCAACTGGTGGTACCTGGTGGGCAAGGACCTGATGACCTTGTTAAGTCAGGGTGGATGTGTTGTCACCTGGACCCGGTTGTTACATTTGGTATCATAGGAGGAACCCAGCCTTAAGTGCGGTGCACTGCCTGGGTTGAGATGTAGGGCCCACAACGAGGGCGTTGTGCTCTAAAGGGGGGGGGGGTGATTTAAACATCCCCAAATGATAAAGGGTTAAATGACTAAATGATATGACTCATGTCAACAAGGTGCACATTCCTTTTCAGGAGCCTGTCTGATTATAACTCCACAGTTAAGCGTGTTTGGCCTGGAGTAGTGACCAAGATGGGTGACCTCCTGAGAATTTTCCCAGGGTGTGTGTGAGTGAGGACAAAGCACACTGAAAAGGACATGTGTTGGCCTGTGGGGATTATCATTAGTCAGATAACCCATTTAGGCATGTGGGTGGACCCTGGGGTGGGCCCCACGTGTCTGCAGGGCAACTGGTGGTACCTGGTGGGCAAGGACCCGACGACCTTGTTAAGGCAGGGTGGATGTGCTGTCACCGGGACCCGGTTGTTACAAACCATCTTGACAGATCTTTGTCAAATGATTCTTGTTTACATGACCCAGAAGGTGATTCCATAGCTAGGTGTTATATGAGTCATTTGAACATGATTTGTTATCAATTTCCAATACATGGTTTTTATAATTTAATACATAAATACAATTATTTAAATTTTCCATACCATAATATATGTTGTTCTTATAAAAGAAAACAAATTATTTCGAAACAAGAAAATTAACCCATCTGTATCCAGGCATGATATATAAATTACGTTATTGGTAACCATCAATACATAATAAGAATATTTTAAAACCAAAATCATTCATGTTGGAAATTAAAGGCGGTTGTCACCAATGGATAGAGTATCCAACCTTGCACCATTAGCAGCTCTTAGATATACCTCTCCTTTAGAAATATTTTGGAGTCTACTTGGTTCCTATATTGGGATATATATGTGAGAACCACAAGCTATATATAATACTCAATGTTTATATATTGAAATATTACAATTGATAATGAATTCACCTTTAGCTTCCCCTTTCTTTTGGGTGCAGTTATTCTTCTAGTGTCCTTTCTTTCCAAATGAAAAACATATTTCCTCATTTTCATTGCACGGCCTCTGGATCTTACTCTTCACAGAAGGATGGTGCTTGGGATCTTTGGAATTTTTTTGAGTCTTGGGTCCCTTAACCTTGTTTTCCTTTCTCTTATTCACCATATGTATTATGGTTTTATCATGCCCCATGTCCTTTTCCACTTGGCTAATCAATGTAAGAAGTTCTGAAAGACTCTTCTCATTATTACTCATATTGTAATTAACAATAAAATGGGAGAAGGTTTTGGGTAGTGGTGAAAATGTGAGATCTGTATGCAACTCATCTTGGAATTTAATCCCTAAGATTTATAAGAATTCAATTTATCCAATAAGTTTAACTACATGAGTCCCAGATGGCATAGAATGTTCAAGCTTAGTTGTAAACAGAGCATTGTAGATCTCATACCACTCTTGTCTCACCTTATCTTGATAGTGATCCTGAAGGTGATACATAATGATATGAAAATCCATGTACTCATTTGATTGAAAATTTCATTGGACATGGGTGATAGCATAAAACATTGAGCATCTGTGGAATCATTCAAATTTTTCTCATAGAGGGATAACTCTTCATAACTTGGCTCATTACCAGGCGCATTAAGAATAGGGTATTCTAGAACATACAATTTCTTTTCATCATAAAGGATAATTTGTAAGCACCGTTACCACTCTTGGAGATTTTTTTTGGTGAGAAGGTTATCCTTATCACGTCTGGATCGCAGTGATATATTTGAATTCATTTTAATGTTGTTTATACAAAATAATATGAGAATAATTTTAGTAATTTATTTGATAAAAATTTAAACAAAAAAATAAAAATTATATTTATTAGTCTCCCAAAATTTTATCAAAACTCAATATCCTGCACCATTCTTTTCAAAATATCTTATTTCTTGGATATTCTAGTGGAAAGGATTCATATTCTCCTTCTCATTACCCCAACTTTGGTTGGTCAGGAAACTCAAATGGTTTTAGGTAGGCATTCTAAATTCAAACTGCATTAACTCACAGTTCCTTGATCTGTTGAGTGGACTCCCCGATCCTAAAATCCTTAAATTGGATTTCCTCAACTCTTTCCTATCAATTACACTAATTCCTGCTTTGGAAGTCAACCCTTGATGTGAACTAAGTTATGTCAACCCAAATCATCAAGTTATAATTCCCAAGAAATTTAAATCACCCTAATTTTGGCTTGGAAAGAACTTTGAACTATAGTTCGATTTTAACTGAAGTAGTGGAAAGCTATACCGAATTAATATATATAATTGATGTATTTTATCCTTTATTCATAAATTTGCATTTATTATATTTATCACAAGAGTTTTAGTATTAAGTGGATTTATTTAAGTGATTAACCATGTCTTAGATAATATTTATTCATAAGCTAATTTATTTTAGTTTTATATTGCATGCTCATTAATTTCAATAATTCATGTGATCGCTATAATTCATCCATAATGAAATAACCATGAAACTTAACAAAAATAAAATAATAAAGTGGTATGATCATGATATTTTATTAATGGTTAGTTTATCCATTAGTTGATAAAAAAACTGTGGACCTAGGGGGAAATCACCATGAACCAATTAAGGTTTATGTTACAACTTTCCACCTGTCCACCTATGTATCTCCCTTCGATTGGTTTCACCTTAGCTCCAAACTTGAAATTACTCCACTAGATTGGGAGCTTAATTCATTACATATGTTTGTACTCACACATAGATGAGGGGAAAATTTTTTACATAAAAGAAACCATGGGCACGTAGGCCCTTACATAATAAGAGGAGAGAAGGCATGCAGACCAACAATTTAACTTAATAATAAATTAAATTAAACCAATCATATACAAAGGTCTTTTCTATTCTTATGATCATAAATATTCATGAAAAAAATTATATATTTAATAAAACTAGTATTAAATTCTTAATCATTCTTATTTAAGATAAATCATGCTCGAATCAATTAATTGTCTTCTTTAATTAACAAATTATTTTATCTTAATTCTCATTTTAATTTCTTTGATATTCTTATCCATCATAATTTTAAACAAATTAAATAAATTTATTTAAAATTAACTGTTTACATAAATATACCTTGGAGGAAATACAATGAATACATGTCCAAATCTACCCAACACGTATTATACTTATATATAGTTTACTCCTGTGACATTTAGCATACATGACTTATCACGTACCTTTATGACAAGTAGTATCAAATTAATTTTTACACAAATTACATGATATTTATATGATATGAAATTATTTAATGTACGTAGAGTAATATTTGTCATACGACTCACACATTATATTTAGATATGAACATTATGCAGAAATTAATTAAACACACACACACATATATATATATATATTAAATCCCATCACATAGCATGTTCTATTAATTTAGTGACCACACACAAGCACATATCGATAATGTTTACCTAGTATAATAAATTAATTTTAATTCTATATAATTTGGTATAAGTACATGGCATGTACAATAAAGATATATGGAATGTATGTTTCTCACCGTCTATACGAGGCACACTCCTAGGGACTTGGTGTGTGAATAATTCCTCAAGAAATGGAGTAGACAGTGTGTATAAAGGGATACATGGTGTGAGGTCTCTATGTTACATGGTCACCAGTCAAGAAAGGTTGTTTATGGAAATACATAGCCCATCTGTGACTTAAAGGACTATATATCGTATACCTTGGCTACACAACATATACTCCATCTGATCATACGCCAAGATGGCCCAACCAACTTACAGTGTAAGAAATAAATTCACCTCATTTCATCAATGCACATGGTTTGAATTAATTCAGAATTAATTACTGGTGAATTGAACAAAAGTACATGTCATGTCACTTTGGTTACATGTTGTGTACTCCTATGTTATCCTTCCATAATTATCAGCACCTCCAGATAAGTTCTTCAATTTTATTTCCTTCATAAAATTAATCATTTTTATTATATCTACGAGAAATGAAGGAGGAAGAAGCAGATCTCAAAATTAAAATAAAAAGAAAAATTAAACTTGATTTGGAAACTAAATTGAAACATGCGTAAATCAATCAATGATCTTTAAATAATTATAAATAATTATGTTAATAATCTGATACAACTTATATGTTTCAAGGGTAGTGGAAGGGTGTGATGGTTCATTCCCAAATTTTCTTTTTTTCATGATCAATGATCAATCTGAGATTTACATAACGATAAATGTCATGATCTATGGAATTGAATCAAAGAAAAAAGATAAGGGATATTACATTAGAAACATAGGTAGGATTATCACATATTATATATAATTAATTTAATAAATTAAATAATTACCTTATTAGAATTATTTCTTCATTGATGATTCTAACAACATATTTTTGTTGTACCATCATTGCATTGTAGGAATCAAGAGTATATTCCCTCTACCAGTGATCCACGTGTGTTCCAAAAATCTCTGAACATCACAATAGTAATCTCCATGTGTTATATCATGACATATCACATCGCTTTCATCATCCACCTTCAATCGCCTTAAGAATCGCTTCCAATCAATTATCCATTGATCTCTCTTGAATTGAGAGTGGGAGGTGAAGTAGGATAATTCTCTGTTCTTGGTATAGTTCTTGGATAATGGATCTCTTTAGTGCTTTAGAGGATTCTCCAAATCTGTTGTGCATAACCCAACAAATGAATTGGCTCCCACGAAAATAATATAATTGGGTTTATATAAAACTCTGGTTAAAAAAAATAATTTCACAAGTACCCTTTATTTTTTATTAAATCCATACAGAATCCCGTGTAAAATAATAATAATATTACTATTATTTACCGACATGCGCTTAACTTGAGAATTAAATTAAATATTATTTAATAAAATAATATTCAATATTTATTATTTCTCACCATACCATTAAACCTGGTCTGACATTCATCCACAATATTTATTGAGTCTTGAATAATGGCTATTTATTTATTAAATAAATATCTCTGCATTATTCTCTAATAAATAAATAAATATTATATTCACTAAATATAAAATAAATATTTACTAAATATTCTTCTCAAATTATATTCTCTCGAATAACTGGTGATGGAATATATGCGATCAAGAAAACATGAATAATTATTAAATAATGTGTGGGAATAATATTTATTTAACTTTTTAAATTATATATACTAATATATATTATTTCACTGAGATTCTAGATACACTTAGTGTGTGACACTCTAGGCCTCTTTCTCAGTGACATTAGGCGAAGTAGATTAAAGTCCAAAGTTAGTGTCTAGAAACACACCAAGACACCCATAGAGAATGAATTTAATGTCGCAATAACATAATACCACGTACAAATTCTTACTATGTGATATAATCCTTTTATCATGATATCTCTAATCAAGAAGGTTGCATGCTGGTTCCATCAACCTATGTGCTCGGTGTCTCTTTCTTTGACTTCCAAGAAATTGAACTTTCCAATAGAATACCATGGCCATGTATTTACTTTGGCTATATAATTTCTATAAAAGGGCCTAAGATATCAAATTTAATTAAAGAATAGAAGGGTAAAAAAAATTCTCACATTATTCATTAATGAAATATTACTCATGATGCACCAAACATATCCTACCTCATCGCAAACATATGTCATCACAATTTTTATAAATACATCAAATTACATGACTCATAATACTCATTAATAATAATCTTAAAGTATAAGGATCAATACACATGTATGTGGATAGGAATATACAATGACACATATAAATATGGATTTCTTTCTAGTGGGTCTCTTTCTCATAATATTCCACTCTGGATATTACCAAGAGCGTACACCATGAGAAGGTTCCTCAAATTCCTATAAGTCTCTAACCCTGATAATCTATATCATTTATGTCCCTCAAATAATATCATCCAATTATAGAACATATATTTAAGAATAGTTTCATATCACTTCTGGGTTCTCATTATAGTGGGGAACTGTTATGACCATTTAGTGTGACAGCTACTTTTAGAACATTTTCACATACTATGTTACATAGAAGAACAGTATTGATATGATAATAAGTTTATTAATATTCAAAAAATTTAATACAGGTCATCATAAACTACACATAAGTTGGTTCTATGGAACCACCTCCAATAGTTATTGCTTCATTATCCATGTAAAATAAATGAAAACCATTTTTACTAGAATGACAACCTCTTCTACCACTACCTCAAAATCAAAAAATATATCGTATGTCCAACCATCCTACCATTTCACCACATCATACTCCCATTTGTTTTTTTGTTCAACACACTGATATTATCAATTTAACTCTCTCTCAAAACTTCTATTGTACTTGGTCTCTTAGAGTTACATAAAAAAATGTTGCAAATATTAAACAATAATTTCACTCATTAAGAATAAAAAACAAAATCCAAGAATAATGTGAGCATGTATCTCAATGGAGATCCATTTAATAAATGATTCACAAAAACATAGGGCAACATACTACTAATTAGATATCATTAATTTTAATAGAAAAAAATAAAAAAATAATAATAAAAACCATGGGTTTCCTCCCATACGTCTCTAAATTTATATTCTTCATCTAGACACACCCTCCTAAAAATATATCCATGATCATCCAATGTGTATGAAGTGTAGTTGGTTTTGACTTCACTATTTTCTAGGAATTCATAAATATTATTTTCAAAACATTCCCTAGATACAGCACCGAAGAGAATTTTTAGGATAATAACTAAAATAGGAGTAAACATCATGATTTCCAGCTCCTGTTCACTTAAAAAACCATCAATTTTAGCTTTCAAAATGGTGGAAAACATCCCCTAAAATGTCCTCAAGTGATAAAAGAAAAATCTCCCAACCATCCCCACACATAGGGGGTTTAAAAAATCAAAAATATAGGTATAGGGAGCTACAACATGCTCACTAATTCCAAAGATGACCCCAATATAGCTTTTCAATCTAAAAACTTAGAATACTCCCACCTAAAGGTATCAAATTCTGCATAGAAAATACTTTTTTCAAAAATCCACATGAGACTTAAATGATGTTAATTTCTCTAAAAGTTTTAAAAATTCATCTTGGATGGGTTCATTAACAGTATGTGAGATATTATCAAGGAATAAGACCCACTCAAGTTGATAGCATTGAAATTTTTTTCTAGAAACAAACCTTAACATTCACTAATTTTGGATCCATCAAAACACCAAAAATCAGGTGTAAATCACTCATAAATTGTCTCACTAAATTTAGGATAATGGATTAGAAGTTCTAACTCTATATTAGTACCTAGAAAAATAATTTCCTCATCAAAATATGACTGAGAGTGTGGTACATAAATCTAAGATGTTCCTTGGGTATGAGAACATGAAATTTCAGTAACTTCCAAAGAAAAATGACAATACTTAGACTGGATGTCATGTTCACAATAATCATCAACAACTGAGGTAACCATAGACACATATTTTTATACCTTAGGTAAATGGTGATGAGAATTCCTCCTAAACTCAACATTGAACTTATCACATACTTCATTACATGATTCACAACTATCCTCAAGTTTTTATTTCATAAAAACATAAAATACATCAATATCATCAATTGATAGGAGGGTTAGTTTTCCATTGAAAACATCAATATTGACACCTCCAATATCTAAGAGTGGTCTACCTTAAATTTGTTGGAGTTGGTTCCCTAGAACCATCTTCTATGTTATTTATGATACACATGTATTCATTGTTTTGAATATGAATAAACTACTTATCACATCATGATTTTTCTCATATGTGACATAGTATGTGTTAATGTCCCGAGAGAAGTTACCACACTAAAAGGTCATATCAGTTCCCCGCTATGATGAGAACTCAGAAGTGCTACGACACTATTCTTGAATATATTCCCTATAGTCGGATGATATCATTTGAGGGATACAAATGATACAATCTATTAGGGTGGAGACTCATATGACTTAGAGGAACCTTCTCATGTTGTATGCCCTTGGTAATAACAAGTTGGATATTATGAGAATGGGACTCGCGAGAAAGAAATCCACATTTATACGTGTCATTGGATGTTCCTATTTGCAGACGATTGTATTGGTCCTTAGACTTTAAAATTATTATTAATTAATATTATGAGTTGTGTACTTTTATTTATTGATGAGAACTGTGATGGTAGGTTTCCATAGAGAGGTAGGATACATTGGGTGTGTCATGGGAATTAATACATTAATGAATAATACAAGAAAGGATTTATCCCTTCTGTTCTTTAACGGAAGTTAATATCTTAGGTTCCCTGAGGGAAATGATAAATCTAAAATAAATCCATGGCCACGGTGTTCTATTGGCGAGTTCTATTTTCATAAATTCAATGAAAGAGATAATAGAGCATATAAGTTGATGGCATTGGAATGAAACCTACTCAATTTGTGATATTGAGATAAAAGGATTATATTAAACAGTAGGAATTCGTATGAGGTAACATGTCAATGAAGCTTTAACTACTTTCTCTATGGGTTCTTTGGAATGTTGTTAGATTCTAACCTTGGACTTTAGGATGCTTCGCCTAATGCCACTAATAAAGAGGGATAAAGGTTCACACACTAAGTGTATCAAGAATCTCAATTAAATAATATATTATTATTTATTATTTAAATGTTTAAATAAATATTATTCTCCACATGGTTTAATAATTATTCATGTATTCTTGATCACATTTATTTCATCATTTGTTATTTGAGAGAATATTTTATGCGTGGAATATTTAATTAATTTTTTATTTTCTATTTAGTGAATATAATATTTATTTATTTATTGGTGAATAATGACGTGATATTTATTTAATAAATAAACATACATTTTTAAGGCCCGATAAATATTGTGGAGGAATGATGGACAAAGTTTATTGTTCTAGTGAGAAATGAAAAAAATGAATATTATTTAATTAAATAGTATTTAATTTTAATTCACAAGTTAAGTATTTATAGATGATTATTATTATTATTATTATTTGACAAGGGGCTTTTCTAGGATTAAATAAATAATTAAGGGAACTTGTGCAATTATTTTATTTTAACCTTAGCAATATAAACACCCAATTATTTTATTTTCTAAATGGGTCCAATTAATTTTCTTTGGTTGTGCACAGTAGATTTGGAGAATCCTCTCAAGCCTAGAGAGCTCCCTTATCCAAGAACACTCCCAAAAAAGGAGAGTAATCATTATCCACTAGATCATGGAGAATTATTTAAAAGCGGTTCTCGAAGCGATCAAAGCTGGATGATATAAGAGAAAGGATCTATTGTGCTAGAGCACAAAGATTCCATTGGCAATGTGTGGAGATTTTTGGAACATGTGTGGATCACTTCTAATGAAAATCTACACTTGGTTTCGACAAAAAAATGATAGTGGACAATATATTTGTCACCATATTCATCAATAATGAAATAATTCCAACAAAGGTAACTCTTCATTTAATTAAATAAATTATAAATAAATTTAATGATCCTCTTTCCTAGTTCCGGTGTAATTCTTCATTATCTATTTCTTTGACTCATTTCTGTGGATCACGGTGTTCATCATCATATAGATCTTGGATTGATCATTGATTATGGAAAAAATTAAAGTTGGTAACCACCCATCACATGATTTCGCTACACCTAGAACCTACAAGTGGTATTAGATGGGACACATAATTATTTATAATTATTTAAGATCATTGGTGATTCACACATTTTAATTTAGTTTTTTCAATTCATGTTTAATCATTCTTTTAATCTGAATTATGAAATATGTTTCTTCATCCTTCATTTCTCATAGATTTAATCAAGACTTTTAATTTTAGGACTAAAATAAAATCGAGGAACTCATCCGAAGGTTCCAAGGTTTCCAGACAGACAACACCAGACTACACATCGTGTAACTAGAGTTACATATCATGTAGTCATGTTCAACACATTATAATTGATTTGGAAGTCAATTAAAGATTATAAATTGTTTAATAAATTAATTAAACACTTAGTGAAATGTATGTTGACTAGATTTTAATGGTGCATGGTCATCCAGACAATACATCATGTAGCCCACATACACGACGTGTAGTCCCTTTGAGTCACAAATGGGTTGTGTATTCCATACATGACCTACCTAACTGGTGACCATATAACTCAGAGTTTTCATGGAATGTGGAAAATTGTAGATTCCATGTAGTCCAATTTTTTCGAGGCATAGACTACACACTAAGTCCCTAAGCGTGTGTCTTGGATAGATGGTGAGAGATGTACATGCCATGTAGATTGGATCAACACACTGTGTACTTTTACCAGCTTTGTAGATTTAAAATTTATTTATTATACAATGTAAACCTTGATACATTTACTTACGTGTGGTTATAAAGATAGTACATTCCATGTGATAGGTTTTAATATATATATGTGTGTGTGTGTTTAATTAATATCTGTATAATGTTCTGATATGTATATCATGTATGAATCGTATTACAAGTTGTTACTCTACATGCATTGAATCATAACATGTGACCAAAGAATAATGTAATTTGTGTAATCATCTATCAAATACACATTGTGAAAGTACATGATAAGTCATGCATGCCATATGTCACAAGAGTAAAATAGTGTATGAGTATAATACATGTTGGGAAGAATTGGACGGGTATTCACTATGTTGCCTCCAAAGTACATTTATGTACAATGTTAATATAAAATGAATTTATTTAATTTTTATAAAATTATAATGTATGATAATCTCAAATAAATTTGGATGATAATTAAGATAAAATGATTTATTAATTAAACATAGTAAGTAATCTATTCGAGCACAATTTATCATAAATGATAATGATTGAGAATTTAGTGCTAGTTTTATTAAATGCATAATTCTTTGCATGCATGTGGGTGATCATGAGCTATACCAAACCTTCTTTATAAGATTAGTTTCATTTAATTTATTATTAAATTAAATTTTTGGAATGTATTCCTTCTCCCCTTTCATTATGTAGGGCCTATGTTCCCATGGTTTCTTTTATGTAAACCCCTTTTTCCCCTCACCTACGTGTGAGTAAAAGGAATATGTAATGGATGGAGCTACCAAGCTAGTGGAGGTAGTTCAACTTTGGAGCCTAGGTAAAACCAATCCAAGGAGAAACATATATGGATAGGTGTGAAGCTGTAGCATGAACCTTAATTGGTTCATGGTTTTTTCCCCTAGGTCAACGGTTATCTTATCAATCACTAGATAAACTAACCACTAGTAAGAGATTACTATCATATCGCTTTATTGTTTTATTTATATCAGTTGCATGGTTATTTTATTATGGATTTCTTGTCGTGGTCACATAATTAATTAATAAGCATGAAAGATAGAAATAAAATAAACTAGCTTATACGTAAATATTATCTATGACATTTTTATTCACTTAATTAATCCCACTTAATATTAACAAGCATGTGATAAAGATAATAATTGGAAATTAACACATAAAAGGATAAAATCCTTCAATAAAATATTATTTTGGTATATCATTCCATTACTTCGGTTAAAATTGAACCATTGTTCAAAGTTCTTGACTAGCCAAAGTTGGGGGGGGGGCTTTCAATTATCGGGGAATTCTAACTTGAGGTTTTAGGTTAAATTAACTTGGTTCACATCAAGGGTTTACTGTCAAAGAAGGACTTGGTGTAACTGAGGGGAAAAGTTTGAGGAAATATAAATTAATGATTTCAGTATTGTGGGGTCCACTCTGTAGCTCAAGGAAGTGTGAGTTAATGCATTTGTAATTTATAATGCCTACCTAAAACCATTCGAGTTGCTTAACCTACCAATGTTGGGGCAATGAGAAGGGAATATGGATCTTTACCACTAGAATGTCTACAAAACGGGATATTACGATGCCAATGGTGAGGAATATTGTGTTTTGATAAAATAGTGGGAGACTAATAAATATAATACTTTTTTATTTGTATAAATTTTATTAGTTAAAGTACTGAAATTCTGGTTATCTTATTTTCTATAAACAGTAATAAAATGACATCAAACAAATAATTGTGATCCATACTTTTGAAGGAAAACCTTATCACCAACACAAATTTCTAGGAGTGGAAAAGGTACCTATATTTCATCCTTCACCATGCATGGAAATTGTATGTGATAGAAGAACCTTTACCAATTTCACCTAGCAATGAGGCGAATGATGAAGATTTTTATCTCTATGATAAAAATATGAATGATGCTACAGATGTTCATTTCTTCATTTTATCATCCATGTTCAATGTTCTTTTGAAGTATCATGAGGGTATGGATGCCTATAGCATGATGTATCACATTCAGGATCACTATCAAGAGAAGGGGATACAAGAGATGTATGATATCTCTAATGCTTTGTTCACAACTAATCTTGGAGAGTCTATGATAGCTAGGCCTCATGTAGTCAAGATTATCATCTAAATTTAATACTTGTACATATTAGGGAATAATTTCCCAAATGATTTACATACATATCTTATACTTTCATCACTTCCTAAGACAATCTCTAACTTTTTTTTGAATTATAATATGAGAAATAATGAGAAGATTCTTTCAAAACTTCTGACATTGATTTGCTAAGTGGATAAGGACATGGGAGTGATAAACCTGCAATCCTTATATTGAAAAAGAAAAGGAATAAAAAGGAAAAGGTGGTTCAAGACCTATAAACAGTCTAAATCTCCCGAGAACCATCCTTCTAAGAAGAGGAATATCCAAAGGCAAGGTAAGGAAATGAAGGTAGTATGTTTTGTATGTGGCAAGTCAGGCCACTGGAAGAGGAACCACACCCAGAATCAATTGGAAGTTAATAGTATGTTCTTTATCGAGGGTTATATTTCAATATCTACACATTGGGTATTAGATATAGTTTATGGGGCTCACATCTATATTCAAATGAAATAACTAAGTAGATTCCAAAAGATTACCAAAGGAGAGGTGGATCTAAGAGATGCCAATGGAGTGAGGCTGGCTGCCCTAGCCATTGGTGACTGCCACCTTTTATTGCCAATTAGAATGATTTTGGTTTTTAAAGTTTGTTATTATGTACCTACAGTAACCAAAAATGCAAGTTATGTTTCATTCCTAGATATAGATGGGTTTATTTTCAAATTTGGAAATAAAAGTTGTTTCTTTTATAAGGACAACATATGTTATGGTATGGCACATTTAAATAATGGTCTTTATGTATTAAATTATGAAAAAAGTGTTTTAAATCGATAATGAATCATTTTCACATGAAACATATACCACCCAGCTATGGAATCACCATCTTGGCCATATAAACGAGAAGTGTTTGACAAATCTCTACCAATATGGTTATTTAGAATCTTCTGAGCTGAAACCACTTGATAAATTTCATGATTTTTTTACAAGGAAAATGACCAAACCACTATTTGGTGGACATAGTGAAAGGGCCACACAACTTATAGAATTGGTACATACTGATGTGTGTAGAAAATTTCTAGTAGAAGCTAGAGGTGGATATTCTTACTTCATAACATTTACAGATGACTTGAGTGGATATGGATATATTTAGTTCATGAGGTATAAGTCTGAGTCCTTTGAGAAATTAAAGGAATTCATGAATGAAGTAGAGAATCATCTTGGTAAGATGATAAATAACCTTTGATCATATTGAGGTGGTGAATATCTTAACCAAGAGTTCATCAACTTTATAGGAGATTTTGGGATTCTATCTCAACTAACTCCTCCTTACACACCACAGTGGAATGGTGTTAGTGAATGGGGGAATCGTACCTTATTAGACATGGTAAGTTAAACTATGAGTCATGGAGATCATCCATTATCCTTTTGGGGATATTCATTATAAACTACATCAAAAAAATTAAACCGAGTGCCAAATAATGTTGAAAATTGAATTCCCTTTGAGCTATGGAGTGGAAAGAACCCCATTTTATCACATACACATTTATGGGGTTGATAGGAATTTTTAAGGAATTTTCAGGTAACAAACTAGAACCTCGAGGCACGAAGTGTATATTTATAGGGTATCCTAAGGTAAAAAGGGATACTGCCTATAAAACCCCTCATAAAAGAAAGTGATTAACACCAGACAAGTCATATTTCTTGAGATTGAGTACATCCCTAAAAATTATAGTGTGAGAAAGATTGATTTTGATGAAGTTGATGCTAAAGATACACTAGAGTTAGTATATGAATAGGTTCCATAGGTCCCCATGGAATAATTAGTGATTGAAATAAACTTATTGTGCAGGAACTCAAGAGAGGTAGGAGAAACATAGATATTTGGTTTTAGAGTCACTAAGGATGGAAACTCATTGTTGGTTGATGATAATGAACCTCATTAATAGAAGGAGGAAGTAGAGAGATAAAAAAATTCATGATGGATAGAAGATATGAATTTTGGGATGGATTCCATATATTAGAACAAAGTTTGGGTTCCGATTTATGCGCTAGTTAATGTAAAGCTTGTTGGTTTTAAATGGGTATTCAAGAGGAAACTAGATGTTAAAGGTAAATTAAATACCTATAAAGAAAGGCTAGTGGATAAAGGTTTTAAACATCATGGAATAGACTAAGATGAAATATTTTCACTGGTTTCCATGTTTAAATCCATAAAAATCATACTTGTTATAGTATCTTACAATGACTTTGAGATTTGGTAGATGGATTCCAAAACTACATTCCATAATGGGAATCCTTAGGAAGATTTCTATATGACATATCCAGAAGGTTTTGTGACTCTTTGATTCTATTAACCCATAAAATAATTTGGTTTCATTAATAATGAATGTGATTCATGTGTTTACAAGAGGTTTAGTGGGAATATAATAGTTATCCAAATAGTATATGTTGATGACATATTACTTACTGGAAACAACATACAAGTCTTACAATTTGTTAAGGGCTGGTTAAACAAGTGTTTCTCCATGAAGGACTTAGGGGAAGTAGCCTACATTCAAGGGATCAAGATCATTCACGATAGATCCAATAGGATACTTGGACTAAGTCAAAGTATATATATTGACCAGATACTAAAGATATTTAGTATGAAACAATCCAAGAGGGGATTGGTTCATGTGTAAGATGGTTTACATCTTTCTAAGAAAGTGTGTCCTCAAACACATCACAAGAAAGATAGAATGAGTAAGATCCTATACGCTTCGGTGATAGGATTGTTCATGCATGCTGTTTTATTTACTAGACTTGAGGTTGCCTATGCACTAATCATGGTAGGAATATATCAAGAATATCCAAGAGAATAGCATTGGATTTTTGTTAAATATATCCTTAAGTATATGAGAACAACTAAGGATATGTTCCTAGTGTATGGAGGAGATGAGGATCTGGTCATCATGGGTTATATTGAAGCTAGTTTTTAGAAAAATTAGAATGATCTAAGATCGAAATAATGATATGTTTTTTCCACAATAGAGGACCTATGGGCTATAAGAGTTAAAAAAATATATTTATCGATGATTATATAGTATATTCTAAGTATATAGTGGCTTCTGATGCGGGAAAGGAATACAGTTTTATTCAAAAAAAATCTAGGAGCTTGTTGTGGTACCTAGTAGTAAAGACCATATCATATTGTATTGTGATAATACTGCAGCAGTGGCTCTTGAAAAGGAGTTAAGGTTGCACCAACAAACAAATTATATACTCCAAAAGTATCACTTCTTGAGGTAATTCTATCAGAGGGGTGAATTTTCATTGAGTAGAGTTACCATATAAGAAAACATGGTAGACCCATTTACTAACGTTTTACCACCTCTAGATTGAAGTAATTAACCCATATTTTATGTATTTTAAGTATATAAGATGTTTGGGTTAAGTTTGGGAGATTTTTTGAAAACTTTTTGATTGTTTTTGGGGTTTTTCTATAGGTTTTCATTTGTTACATGGTTTGGGAAAACCATGTAACACTTACAAGAAATAATGCATAATAAAGTATGGGCTAAAGGGAAGGTGCATGGGTGACACACAATTTTCCTAAACCATTAGAAATCCTAGAAGAAACCATGTTGTGTTGAGTATATGTTGGAAAGTGATCTTTGGCATGGTTGGTACATGGTTTTGTAACATTTTAATTCAACTATGTGATGTGTTCCTTAAGGCTGAGGTGGGATCATGGTTAGTGAAAATTTTGCCTAACTGTGCAACTAAAACATGCGCAAGGTCAAAAGTTAGATCCCTAAATTGTGTGTCTAACGTTTTTTCACCTCTAAAGGATTTGTTTTTACCCCAAAACATCCCTAACATGGTGTTTCTCTCTCTCAAAGGTTTTATAACCTCTTCTCATCTAATTAGAAGCAACCAGGAGTTGTTCCTTGGTGTGTTGAAGTTTGATTCTTACAGTAAACCTTCATTCTTATTAGTTCTTGATGAGGTTTCTTAGATCAACTTCTCCCTTTCTCTTATTTTCTTATATCTAAACTAGTTTTGGGTATATCTAGGGTTTTGGATTCCAAATATGTTTATATTTGGTATTTTTTTTGACAGGGAGAGATATCTAAGGTTGTTTCATGGAGATTTACCCAGTTTTGTGATATTTTTCATACCGTTTATCATTTTCACCAAAACTCTAAAGGTAGGTGGATTCACTCTCAACTCTTATATATAAAACATGAAGTATTAGTTTCATTTTATTGAAATTTTTTGTGAAATTATTTTGAATTTTTTGTTGGAAAACCCTCTTTGGCGATGGTTTAGAAAATTGTGGATATTGGGTGTTTTGTGAAAAGTGTTTGGGCTTCTTGATTTTAAAGTGTTGATTATAAAATGTATATTTGCAAGATTTATGGTAAATGGTTTAATAAAAAATAAATAAAAGGATGTTTTTATTTAAATGTATTGATTTTTTTTGTTTGAAAGGTTTTTAGTAAAAGAACGGTTTTATTGAAGTGGTTGAAATGGTTATATTGGCTTGGTTTTTGGGCATCCTTGGTCGTGTGTGTTCATGTACATTTAGGAAATATAAGGTTCAAGAGTCTCCCCCATCATTACTAGGATAGATAATGGTATGGGATATCACCTGTCAAACATTCATGTGAATTTGGTTTAGATAAGGGTTAGAAGTATCCCCCGTCATTTCTGAGATAGGCAAGGGTCAGGGATTTCCCCCTCTTATAGGTTTCATGAATGGTTGGTTGTATGGATACATGGAATGGAATGGTTACACCAAAATAGAATGTTAAATGATTTAAATAATTTTTTATGTGCTTTCCTTAGCTTTGATATAAACTATTTTAGAAATTGTTTTATATAAATTTTTTATATAAATTTTTCTAACATGTTCTATCCAAGTGGAGTGAGTTGGGATGTCATTGAGGAAAACATAGTGAGTTTTAGTACTCACCCATGCTTTGGCACTTTTCTTCTTTTTGAAATATCATCTATCGAGATATGATAAAAGGTAAAGTATCATACATATTTAGTACTTCTTTGTGATACTTGGGATGTTTGGTGGAGTAGGATCTTGGAGCATGTGAAGATTTGGAGTCATGTGATTATCTTTGAGTTTTAATAGTTTTTCTTCTATTGAGTACCTTGATGTTTTTTTGTCTTCTGATGTGGTACTCTTGTGTTGGATTAAATATAAATAAATTGTTTGAGTTGTCTTTCATTTTATCACGCATCATGAAGTGTTTTATTTGGTTATGGTTTGTTGGTTGTTTGTTTATCTAGAAAGGGAAAAGCGTACCTCATGTATATTGAAGCCCTTCAACTTTTATTACCAGCCTTTGGAGTCTTGGGGATGTTTCTTAAGGTCAAGTAACATCTCACCACCCTATGAAGCTAATGAGAAGGAGGGGATGTTACAAAAGTCTTATCTCAGCAAAAGCATGAGTATCATGTGAGAGCTAGCAGACTAAAGGTTGTTATTAGATGGTTCTAGTGAAAGTGGGATTCTATTGGAGTTGGTTCCCTGGAACCAACTTCTATTCACATTATGAAAAACATGTATTCATTGTTTTGAATATTAATAAACTACTTATCACATCTTGATTGTTTTTCTATGTGACATAGTATGTGATAATGTTCCAAGAGTATCTATCACACTAAAAGGTCACAACAGATCCCCACTATGATGAGAACCCAAAAGTGCTACAACGCTATTCTTGAATATATGTTCTATATCTAGATGATATCATTTGAGGGATACAAATGATACAAGCTATCAGGGGAGGAGACTCTTAGTAATTTGAAGCACCTTCTCATGGTGTACTCCCTTGGTAATATCCAGTATGATATTATGAGAATGAGACCCGCCAGTAGGAAATCGACATTTATACGTGTCATTGAATGTTCTTATTTTTGGATATGGGTATTTGTCCTTAGAATTTAAGTTTATTAATAATGAATATTATTAGTCTTGTACTTTGATGTCTTGATGAAAACCACGACGATAGATGTTCATAGTGAGGTAGGATATATTGAGTGCATCACAAGTAATATTGCATAAATGAATAATGTGAGAAAGGATTTATCCACTCTATTCTTTAACAGAAGTTAATATCTAGGCCATTGGATGGAAATGATATTTCCAAAATAAATTCATGGTCATTGTGTTCCATAGGCAAGTTTTATTTCTGTAAAGTCAAAGAAAGAGATAATGAATCATATAGGTTGATGGCACTGTCATGAAACCTGCTTGATTTAAGATTTTGAGATAAAGGGATTATATTACACAGTAATCATTCATATGAGGTAACAAGTCCTTTTGGCATTAACTTATTTATCTATGGGTGTCTTGGCGTGTTTCTAGATTCTAACCTCGGACTTTAGGATGCTTTGCCTAATTCCATATTGAAAGAAGCATAGTGGGTCACACACAAAGTGTATCCAAAATCTCAGTTAAATAATAAATTATTATTTACTATTTAATAGGTTGAATAAATATTATTCATGCACATGGTTTATTAATTATTCATGTATGCTTGATTGAATTTATTCTTTCAATTGTTATTCTAGAGAATATATTATGAGTGGAATATTTAATAAATATTTATTTTCTATTTAGTGAATATGATAATTATTTATTTATTGGAAAATAATGCAGTGATATTTATTTAATAAATAAATAGACATTATTCAAGACCCAATAAATATTATGGAAGAATGGCGGTTCAAGTTTAATGGTCCAGTGAGAAATAACAAATATTGAATATTATTTAATAAAATAATATTTGCAAGTTAAACGAATGTCAAGGAATAATAATATTATTATTATTATTTGACATGGGGATTTTCTAGGATTGAATAAATAATTAAGGTCACTTGAGAAATTATTTTATTTTAATAGGTCATCCACCCTTTCATAAGAATGATGGAGTGTCCAATTGGCCAGTTTAAGAGAAATAAATGCTGGTTTCAAGTCCCTTAATCCAAGATTGTTGAACAAGAATATGGAATAAGGTTGACACTAGCGCCTAAGCAACATAGGTAGTTTAGTTCCCCAATATGTCAATTTCATTATTATATAAAAAACATCCTGGGTCTTTTAATTTCAAATGTAATTTCATATGAATAAAAGAAATGCATTATTTAGTGAGATTTATGGTGTCTATGACTTTACTATTTCTTTTATTATCAAAGAAATGTACTAACGAATTTAAAATATTGTGGAATTTTTTATTAATCTTCCACAAAGGGTATGTTCACAGTAAAGTCTCTAAGCATTTGAATGAATTTCAAATTTTTTTGTTTCATTAAACTTCTTAACCCTTTCGTGAAAATGGATGGGAGGTGCATAATTCTTGAAAATTGGATAATTATTCTCCCCATCCTCAAAAATCACCTTTTTCTTTACCTATTTAACTAGTTCTCACATCTTTTTTTTTATTTAACATTTATAGGGGAAAATTTATCATTTAGTTCATTTGAGTCCTTAACACTCCAAATCTCTCCTTTTTTGTATTTTTTAATAAAACCCAATTTGAGGTTGAATGGGATCCAGTTAAAAATCACAAAATCAAACCAAATCAAATCACGATTTGAAGACTACATAATTAAAAAATTACACGCAATCAAGATATGAAATTCAAAATTTCCACCATTGCCCACAAGCTGCCACAACTTGACATTTTGAATTAAGAAATTAAAATGAAAGATATGATGGACCACCAATACATAGCCATTGACATACCACATCACACATTCACCAAGCAACTGAAACTCCAATGTTTTCATTGTCACCTACAAATCCTACAAGAGCAAATCGCCACAATATCGACCCTGAATATAGATTACCAAAATATACATCTTCATCGCATGAACTAGATCCAATATCTGGCTCACAAAGTCATCAAATTGTAGTTTACACCTTGCACACCATCATCTAAAACCCTGAGGAATTAGAGAATCCACATCAGGTTGCGCCTCCTAGATCGCGGGTGACTATGAAAACTGCACATCCCAAATCCTCGACAACAACCACCACACATGACCGACCAGGAGAGGAGTGTTAGAGTAGGAACCAAAGAAAATTTGGAGGAGACAGAACCACAACATCAACATCTGGACACAACCTTTTCTAGGACCATAAACCCCTTCCAGAAAAGCCCAAAATCAAACCTTCATCGTAGAAGCGAAGACCAAAACACTACCTAAACCCACTAGATCAAATCTGAAAACAAAGGAACCCATAATCATTGAGGATGAAACACCAAGAGAAAAATCAATGAACCAACCTGATTCATCAACACAGAAAGAGTGTAATCTGGGAAGCAAGAGGAAAGGAAGAGTGAAAAAAACCCAAAAGCTGGCAAAGAAATCAGGGAAAAAGCCTCAGCGGATGCCACCATCAACATAATCCAAAAATCACTAGAGTCACCTCGCGTTAAACCAATATGGGGTTTATTCACGATGGTTCCAACAACAAGAGTGAAGTTCATATCGGATGTGTCCCTTGAAGTAGCTACGAGTCTGAGTATCACCAAATGAGATGGGGAGGGATAATGACGAAATTGATGAAGGAGGTGGACATGCACTAGGAGAAACCTATCATTACCTCAATCTCTCAAGTCTCTATCCAATTCCCTTGAATGATTTTCCAAATTAATAATTTTATAATTGGTTCTAACTTTTTTTGAGTCAATTTGTACCCACATATTTTACATCATCCATTCTAAATTACCAAGGGAATGAGAAATAATGTCCTCACTTTTCTATTCAAATCTCATTAACTAAAATTAATCCAATTTATATATAACAAGTAAAGATTCACTGAGTTCTCTCTTAAATAAACATTTAATGTTTAGTGATCTCTCCTTTGAAATGAACTCTCAAACATCACTCAGGAGTATTATTGTTCGTTAATGGAGAATAGAATCATAAAATTTTCCAATTTTCAATACTTCAGTTACAATTCTGAATTTTAAAGATTCACTATCATCACCTCTTGATTCAAAGAATAGTGATAAATGATAATAATTAAAAACATAAGAAGGTTATTCAACTAATTTTTCATTGTAATGACTGAATTAAAATGAGAAGAATAGATTAAAGAAATTGAATTCATTGTAGTATAATTCACTAAAGAAATTCATTTACACTAGTTCCGAATGGAAGAAAAAATAATATTCAACACATTCATCATAAAAAATACAAATCATATAGATAATAGAACCAACGTGTTTTTTTGATGAATAGTAGCATACCCTTATAAATATTAATATGAATTGTAATATGACCATAATGAATAGTAAATTTTATTATTATTTTATTTCCTTAAGTCTTAAAGATAATGACATTTGGGTTAATTTTTCAATGTGATTTAAAGCAGTTATAGTTTTAAAATTGTTAATTTTTGAATTAAGTATGATTTTATTTAAAAATTAGATTAATGATATTTATAAAATTATTTTCATAAAATGGACTTCATTTTTGAATTCTAAATGTCCATAAATGGTTAGGGTTAATGTTTGGGATTTTTCTAAAATAGTTGATTTTTCAATGAATAGTAAAAAATACAGTTTTGAGTTTCAGTGTGTTAATGACATCATTAATGATGTAATAAATATGGTAAAATTGTGTATAGTTAAATAATATGTGAGGTTTCCCAAGTGGATAATACCATGGGAAAATACCATGGGCAATCCAATGGTTTTTCAAATACCACTAATGAGGTGTCCCTTGAAAATTATTAAAATAATCCCTCACTTTTGCTATAAATACCAAAACAATCCTTCATTAAATGAATTCCCAATACTTACTCAACAAATATCTGTCCTCAATACCTCCCTATTAGTCCTACCACGGTTTCATCAAGCCCCCAAGGTCCCAACCTTCATGTTCTATGAGTTACTCTACAGGGTAAGAAAATTCTCAATTTCATTCTTTTTCCATTCAAGTTCTCTTTTATTTGGTATAACATTAATGTTTCTAGACCATGTTCTTATTTACTTATTATTCGTGATCTATTATGTATTATGATTCATTTCTAGATGGTTTACCCTTGTCCCCTCTCTTTTTAATATTTTTTAAAACCATGTTTCATAGCAGTTAGGCTACCGAATTTTTGTAAGGGATTTCTCAATTATTCTTTTATTTTGAGTTCCTTTATTTTCTTATTATTTCCACATATCCTATTACCAAAGAGGAATGGAAGCTCCAAAAATCATGTATATTCTGTATTTTCTCATGTTCAAGGAAAATTCATCATCATTATTATTCTTCTCTTCCACCTATTCAAGGAATAAAAATATTGTCTGTGATGTGTCGAATTACTGACATCTTGGAAGATGTGATTTCAATTTACATTAATTCTTTAAAGGTTGTTCATGAAACCATTTTTATGATTTAACAAGGTTATAATATATGTTTTATGTCTCATCCATAGTTTTGGATTCTTTTTTACTCATTTTTTTAATTTATAAGACAAAATGAAGTCGTTATTATCAAAGAACCGCTAATATGATCTAAAAGAACATCATTAATTTTTTAACTTATGAATCATCCTCATATCAAACATAAAAATGGTAAATGGTATAAATTATGGTATTGTAAATATGTAAATATATTTCCATTCCAATTCTGGATTTTCACTTCCAATCAACAAGAACAATCCATCATGAACCAATCATGAAAATCATGTAAAGAACTCACCCAAAACAGTGCAAGGAACAAGATACTAACAATTAAGGGGTGAAATGATGTAATGAAATGATCATATAAGGTATTATAAATATGAATATGGTTCTTTAATATATTAATAACACTATTTTAACTATTATAAAAGAGAGTTTAATTATTTTTAAGTAAGACAAACCCGGGGTAAGGGTATTCTTAACCCGATTTCCATTCATTGGGTTAACATCCTAATTCATTATTTTTGTGGTATTAGAATTATTTGTGCAATGGTTTTTTTATATTATGTTATTTATCTGTAATGATAGTGTATATATGTATTCCATCCACTCTATTAAGTGTCACTTGAATTATATGATATTTCTAGGGGTCTTTTTATATTAAAATCCTCTTAAAATTTTGTTTTATGAAATCCTAAAGAAATGTTTTTATGCTATTATTCATGTTGTATGATTATGGTATGATTCTTGGAAATTGTTTATGATGAAAGTTGGTACCTATATTTCCCTCCAATTAATTGGGTTGTAAGAACCTAGATCTTCGTTTCAGTTATGTCTTTCCTTTTTCTGGAGTTTTTGAGAAAAGAGGAGTTTCAGGAAAATTTTGATGTACACGCCGTGTACTCCCTTGCCGCACCAGGCCATGTGATGGCCATGTCTGGGACACACACACGGTGTGTAGGGGTGAAGTGGAGGCTGCTTAAAGTGGAGTATGGAAAAATGGACTACACATAGTGTACTCGAGAAGTACACGCCGTGTTTTTTTTTTCATTAAACGCACCGGGGTCGTGCCCGACGGATAGAACACCTTTCGTCTAGGTGTCGTTCATCCGAGAGAAGTCGTAAGACTGTGGATCTTCTTCGAGATCTCGTTCCTCCATATATTCTCCAAATCAACCATCGTGGATTGCGTTGGAACCGCAGCAGTGATTTCTTCCTTCTCCTAGAGCCTTGTTTTCCAATTCCTCCTCTTTCTCAAGATATCTTTGGTTGAGAATTTTTGAAGTTTTCTCAGATCCTTGATGTTCTAAGGAGAATCAATCATCGTGGTTCATGTATATCGTTCTCCTATAATCGAGGTAGGTGGTTTGTGCCTTTCTTTAGGATGTCTATGAATATTTTGTGCAAATTCCACCAATACCCTTGAACGGGGTATTGTGTGTTTCCTATTTTTCCCTTGTTGTTTCCTTCTTTGCATGATTGCTTGAGTAGAGATAATTTCTTGTGAATAGGGTAGTTTTTACTGTACTCTGGATGTTTACCATTCTTGTTTTTCTTATTTGGAGTTTTTCCAGTTTCCATGCCTAGTTTTAGGATAGTGGAACTATTGTAATGTTATGCTATTGTGCCTTATAATGATAGCCAAGTAGTTCTTGAGGTTTACTTGGGAAGATACGTACGCTATGCATGTGTGTTTTACACAGGGCTGAGATAACCTAGTGTAGTGGACCATAGGGAGAATGGATGTAAGGGATTCTCCAGAGTGTCTTTAATTTACGATGCGAGACCACAGGGGGAATTGATGTTGAGTGCTTCCTCAGAGAGTCTATAGTTCCTCAACGTGGGCCACAGGGGGAATTAGACATTGAGTGCTTCCCCAGGGGGCTTTTAGTATGATACGAGACTATAAGGGGAATTGGCAGTGAGTGCATCCTCAGAGAGTCTATTCATTAGTTGAACCAGAGGGGCGAGACTGTGTGTGCTTCCCAGAGGGTTGCTATTACTTGTAGGTTGAACCATAAGGGTTAGGATATGATAACTACCTATGTGGTTACCTGTTGTTATTCTTGTTGTTTAGATGTTACTTGTGTACTTTGTATGCTAGACTGTGGATTGTAGTTGTTGTGTGATTTCCTATTTACTACTTCCTGTATTTTTACTTCCATGTATTCACTGACTGTTAGGCACAGATCTTTGGGTTTTTTCCTACTGGGACCTTGTCTCACACCCTGTTTGGGCCATTCCTTTGGTCCCAAACAGATTATATTATTTCAGGTATAGATAAGGGAAAGCACCCTTCTACTTCAGGTACTTGACTTGTTGTGGAGCTAGAGAGCGTAGGACCAAGCTATGGCTTGCGATGTTGAGAAGTTTACCTGTTTTTCTTTTGCACTTTGGTTTAGTATTGTATTCATCATTGTGACTTGTTTGGATGATTTCCTAGACATATGTATCATGCATCATTTTATATACATGTGTGTGTGCTCCAGTTGTTTACTGTTCGTCTTTTACTGTATATAGTTTACTCTTGTATGGATGGTTATGGTTTCTGATGTTATCTATTTGTTTTTCTTCCGCTATGTACTCTAACAATGAGGGAATATTTTCCTCATTATCACACCCAAGACCCTCGCTGCTAGTCGGTAGCCTCTGACATTTGGGGAAATTCGCTTGAGGCCATGTGACCAATCGGGTACGAGGTGCCTATGGGTGGCTTCCAGAACTGGGATGTTACAAAGTGGTATCAGAGGGTTTATTTTCTCTTTATTATTGTTTGGAGCCTTTATCCAGGGATAGGACGGATTCAGTACTTGTTATTAAGCTGTGACCAGGAGTTGCTAACCCGTGTACAGGGAAAATCCAATCTACCTCGCTTATTACAGTTTTATGTGTTTGTTATGTTACAGTTGATATGATTTCACCTAGAGTGATTCACATGCCTTGTTTTGTTATTGTTGTTGATATTTTGGTTCTATTTATGTCGCAACTCGATGAGATGAGGGTATTCCATCTCATTAATCATATAGGAACTTTTTTGAAATCACATACCATGCATTCTTTCCATTCCATCTAGGGTGCATTAGTGATTTCATGTTGTTGTGACAGACTTTGTGTAGATTATGCATGTTGTTGTGATAGATTCTTTGATAGGATATCTCCTGTTTGATAGAGGACTATTGTATTGTACTTTGCTTAAATGAATGCCAAATTTTGGTTCTTGAGGTATTATGGGCCCTCTTGAATCGGAAATTGGTGAATCATTGACCTGTTTTTCCTTATATATGATAGTATTGGATGCAAAGATTTGATTCGTGGAGAGTATGGGCCCTCACGAATCGGAATTTGGCACCTTCATGCTCATTTTTTAGTGTTTTCTGGGCTTCGGTGAAGTTTCAGAGCTACTGCCCAGAAAAACCCAGAATACACGGTGTGTACTTTATATATACACACCGTGTAGTTTTAAACCTTGTCACTGATTGGGTGATCAGAAACACAGGTTGTGAAAATCTCCTGGAACACGCCGTGTACGGTTGGTGCATGCCGTGTAGTATAGAGCCATGTACTCGGTCGTGTCCCTAACAACACAGGTTAGGGAAGCTCGAGTAGAACATGCCGTGTTGGCAAAGAACATGCACGTGTAGTCTTGTTCTAGGTACCCGGCCGTGTCACGAACAACACGGGTCGGTGTTATCTCCTCTTATGCACACCGTGTCTGTTCGTAACACGCCATGTAAGAGTCAGCCGTGTACTTGGCTGTGTCGCCAACAACACGGGTCGAAAAATACTCAAGTACACGCCATGTTTGTTCGGAACACACCGTGTAGTCTCAGCCGTGTAACCAGCCATGTAACTAACAACACGGGTCATTGGAACCTTGTCTACTACACACCGTGTCTACAGGGAACACGCCGTGTAGTCTCAGTTTAAGAAGACCATGTGGGTTATCCATTCAAAGAGATACAGGAAGGGAAATAGAGTTAAGTACACGCCATGTAGATTTTATACACGTCGTGTAGTCATGTTTTGTAAAACTTGAGTGTTTCCTTCTCCTGTTTTCGTTTTGTACTCCTTTATCTCTGTTGCTGTCGTGGAGAGCCTTGGGCTCTGTATCTTTTCGCCTGCCGACTTGTTGACTATTGACATGCCTTTGGGAACGAGGACATATAGCATATGTCAGTGCAGAGAGTTCCCTCTTAAGGTTGCAGGGTGTCATTTCTTATGGGACATCTATGTCCTAGAGATGAAGGGTTATGAAGTCTTCCTCAGGATGGACTGGTTGGTTCCCTTCCAGGTAGTCATCGACTGTTATCTCCACAGGGTTAGTTTCATTTCACCATAGGGTAAATCTTTTCTTCATAGAGGTGAGTGGGATGTCCAGGCGAGTAGAGCTGGACTAGAACATCATGGGTTGGGAGGAGTTACAGCCCAGATTACCAGTCTTTATTTGGATGACCAGGGGACTTCACAGTTAGAATTTCCTCTAGTGGTGGATCGTTTCAGGTATGTCTTTCTAGATGACTTTTCAGGTTTTCCTCTGGATCGTGAGGTAGACTTCTCTATTGAGCTCATTCTAGGAGCGGCACCAGTGTTCATTCCTCCTTATAGGATGGCTACACCTGAGTTGCAGGAGCACAAGAAGAGGTTTGAGGAGTTTCAGGCAAAGGGTTTCATCTGACCCAGTACTTCTCCTTGGGGTTCTCCTTTCCTATTTGTGAAGAAGGCAGACAGTGCCCTTAGGCTATGTGTGGATTATCAGAAGCTGAACCAGTTGACGGTCAAGAACCGATATCCCTTGCTGAGGATTGATGACCTCTTTGATCAGCTTCGAGGATCCCGAGTGTTCTCAAAGATCGATTTGAGGTCCGGTTATCATCAGTTGTGCGTTAGACCATCAGATATACCTCTGACAGCCTTCGGGAGTAGGTATGGTCTTTACGAGTATACGGTTATTCCGTTCGGTCTCACGAATGCACCAACAGTTTTCATGGCACTGATGAACCGAGTGTTCTATCCTTACTTGGATTCCTTCATCATGGTATTCATGGACGATATATTTGTGTACTATCACACTCGACACGACCATGCTACCCATCTTGAGATTGTTCTGAGTACACTGAGAGAGAATCAGCTTTATGTTAAACTCTCGAAGTGCCACTTTTGGATGGACCAGATTCACTTCTTGGGTCACGTCATCTCAGAGGCAGGAGTATCTGTGGACCCAAAGAAAGTGAGAGTTGTAGTCTCTTGGGAGCAGCCGAAGAATGTCTTTGAGGTACGAAGTTTCCTAGTACTGGCTGGATACTACAGAAGCTTCATTCAGGACTTTTCACGCCTAGCATCACCATTGACAGGTCTGACCAAGAAGGGGGAGAAGTTCTTATGGTCATATTCTTGTAAATCATCCTTTTAAGAGCTGAAAGGAAGGTTGACGTCAGCACCGATACTAGTCTGGTTAGAGCCAGGCAAGAGATACATTGTTTATCGGGATGCTTCAGGTATCGGACTAGGTGTTGTGCTTATGCAGGGACATGGAGTCGTTGTGTACGGGTCTCAGCAGTTGAGGCCACATGAGAGGAACTACCCGACGCACGATCTGGAGTTGGTAGATGTCATTCATGTCTTGTGCTTTTGGAGACATTACCTTCTGGGGGACCACTTTGTGGTTTTTACCGACCACAAGATTCTTAAGTACATCTTCACTCAACATGATCTGAATCCGAGACAGCGCAAGTGTGTCGAGTATCTTCAGTCTTTTGATTTCGAGATTGCCTATACGCTGGGAAAAGGCAACACAGTGGCAGATGCGTTGAGCAGGAGAACTCAAATTCAGGTAGTTTAGGAGGCCAGCAGTGAGTGGAAGCTTATGGCTCTGTTCTCTAAGATATATCTGGAGGTTCACGGCATACAGGGAAAGACTTAACTATCTTCTGTAGCTGTTATCTCTACACTTCTTGATCAGGTACGGATGAGGCAGCTATCAAACTCAAAAGGCTTAGTCATGTGGGAGAGGGTGTCAGGAGAGGACCCTCTTCATGGATGGACAGTGGGCGAGAATGATATATTTCATTTCCTTGGATGTGTTTGGGTGCCAGCAGACATATGCGAGGAGCTGATGCTGGACATTCATTCCTCAGTTTGGGAAGTTCATCCTGGCGTCACCAAGTTGTATCAGGATCTTCATCGCTAGTACTGGTGGCCAGGTATGAATAGGGATGTTTCTAGTTTCGTCTTGAGTTGTTTTACTTGTCAATAGATGAAAGTGGAGCATCAGTGACCAGCAAGACTTTTACAACATTTACCAATTACAAAGTGGAAGTGGAACGATGTCATGATGGACTTCGTGACCAGATTGTCGAGGTCACCTCGAGGGGATGATGATGTTTCGGTTGTTTTCGATAGACTTACAAAGGTTGATCACTTCTTACCGATCAAAGATACCTTTAGTGTTGATGATCTGGGATGACTTTACATCCGAGAGATTGTACGTCTGAATGTAGTTCCACACTCCATTTTTTCAGACAGGGATTCACACATTACTTCTCGGTTCAGACAGGGGCTTCAGAGGGCTTTGGGTATACATGTACTTTTGAGTACAACATACCATCTCCAGACAGATGGCCAGTCCAAGCGTACAATACGGGTGCTTGAGGATATTCTTCGAGCTTGAATTCTAGACATTGGTGGTTCCTAGGAGAAGAATATCCCTCTGGTGGAGTTTACCTACAACAACAGTTTTTGGCGACTATTCAGATGTCACCTTATGAGGTTCTGTACGGTAGGCCATGCCGATCACCTTTATACTGGCTGAAGGAAGGAGGGGAATCTTTACTATGACCTCATCTTTTTCAGAAGACCTCAGAGAAGATAGAGTTGATTCAGAAGAAGATGGTTACAACACAGTCTTGACAGAAGTCTTATGCTGATCAGCGGAGACGACCTCTAGAGTTTGAGGTCAGGGATCAGGTTTTCCTGTGTGTCGCACCGAGATTGGGACACAAGAGGATTCGAAGATAGGGTAAACTTTCACCGTGGTACGTCGGTCCGTTTGAGGTATTGGAGAGAGTTGGGTTGGTTTCCTATCAGTTGCGGTTACCTCAGAGGTACCGGGCCAGGCACGACGTCTTCCACGTATCTCATATCCGACGCTACGTTTCATACTCATCTCATGTATTTCATCCTAAGGAGGTTGAGCTCGAAGAGGATTCATCATTTGAGGAGCATCCTATCCGGATTGCCGATCGTAGTACGAAGGTTCTCCGGGGGCGGTCTATTCCTCTAGTACGGGTGCTATGGCAGCACGGGTGAGTATATGACGAGACCTAGGAAAGGGATGCCAATGTACGATTGTAGTGGCTGGAGCTATTCGCTGTTTCTTCTTCTCCGCCTCATTAGGGAAATTCGGGGATGAATTTCTTTATGGGGGAAGTTTGTAAGAACCCGGATCTTCATTTCTGGTATTTCTTTCCTTTTTTTGGAGTTTTTTATAAAAAGAGGAGTTTCTGGAAAATTTTGAAGTACACACCATGTACTTTATGAGTACACGCTATGTACTCCCTTTCCGTGCCAGGCCATGTGTTGGCCGTGTCCGGGCCACACACACAGTGTGTAGGGGTGAAGTGGAGGCCGCTTAAAGTGGAGTATGGAAAAATGGAGTACACGCCATGTACTCAAGAAGTACACTCCGTGTATTTTCTTTTTTTCATTAAACACACCAGGGTCACGCCTGATGGATAGAACACCTTTCTTCTAGGTTTCATTCGTTCGAGAGAAGTCGTACGGCCGCAGATCTTCTCCGAGCTCCCATTCCTCCGTCTATTCTCCGAATCGACCGTCGTCGATTGTGTTGGAACCACAGTGGTGAGTTCTTCCTTCTCCTAGAGCCTTGATTTCCAATTCCACCTCTTTCTTAAGATATATTTGGTTGATTGTTTTTAATGTTTTCTCAGATCCTCGACGTTCTAAGGAGAATCAATCATTGTGGTTCACGTATATCGTTCTCCTAGAATCGAGGTAGGTGGTTTTTGAATTTCTGTAGGAAGTCTGTGAATATTTTGTGCAAATTCCACCGATACCCTTGAACGAGGTATTGTGTGTTTCAAATTTTTCCCTTGTTGTTTCCTGCTTTTCTTGATTTCTTGAGTTGAGGTAATTGCCTGTGAATAGGGTAGTTTTTACTCTGCTCTGGATGTTTTCCATGCTTGTTTTGCTTATTTGTAATTGTTCCAATTGCCATGCCTAGTTATAGGATAGTGGAAATATTTTAATGTTATGTTGTGGTGCCTTAGAATGATAGCCAAGTAGTTCTTGAGGTTTACTTGGGACGATACGCGCGCTATGCATGTTTGTTCTACATAGGGCTGAGAGAACCTAGTGTAGTGGACCATAGGGAGAATGGACGTAAGGGCTTCTCCAGAGTGTCTTTAATTTACGATGTGAGACCACAGGGGGAATTGACATTGATTGCTTCCTCATAGAGTCTATAGTTCCTCGACATGGGCCACAGGGGTAATTAGACGTTGAGTGCTTCCCCAGAGAGCCTTTAGTACGATACGAGACTATAGGTGGAATTAACGGTGAGTGCTTCCTTAGAGAGTCTATTCTTTAGCTGAACCAGAGGGGCGAGACTGTGTGTTCTTCCCAGAGGGTTGCTAGTACTTGTAGGTTGAACCATAAGGGTTAGGCTGTGAGAACTACCTAGGGGGTTACATATTGTTCTTCTTGTTGTTTGGCTATTACTTGTGTACTTTGTATGATAGACTGTGGATTTTAACTATTGTGGTCTTTCCTGTTTACTGCTTCCTGTATTTTTACTGCCATGTATTCACTGACTGTTAGGCACAGATCTTTGGGTGGTTGCCTATTGGGACCTTGTCTCACACCCTGTTTGGGCCATGCCTTTGGGCCCAAACAGATTATATTGTTGCAGGTATAGATAAGGGAAAGCGCCCTTCTACTTCATGTACTTGACTTTCTATAGAGCTGGAGAGTGTGGGACCAAGCTATGGCCTGCGATTCTGAGGAGTTTACTTGTTTTTATTTTGTACTTTGGTTTAGTATTGTATTCAGCATTGTGACTTGTTTGGCTGCTTTCCTAGACATATATATCATGCATCATTTTATATACATGTGTGTGTGCTCCAGTTGTTTATTGTTCATCTTCCGCTGTGTATTGTTTACTCTTGTATGGATGGTTATGGTCTCTGTTATTATCTATTTGTTTTTCTTCCACTGTGTACTCTGCCAATGAGGGCATAGTTTCCCGACTATCACACCCAAGGCCCTCACTACTAGTCGGCAGCCTCTAGCATTTGTGGAAATGTGCTTGAGGCCATGTGACCAACCGGGTACGGGGCGCCTCTAGGTGGATTCCAGAACCGGGATGTTACATGGGTATGTGTATGTTAGAGGTTGGTCGTATGGTTACTCTAAGTGTAACTATGATGGTTACACAAATTGTAAGGTAATCGTGAGGGATAAAAATTATAAGGTAGATGAGAGGGTTACAATATTATGTAAGTAATTCCCCAAGATACCTTTATGATTATGTTTATTTTATCATGTTTTTGTGGATATTGTGTAAATCTCATGTTTCACAATGTAAGTATATATGGGTGACAATCATGTATTTTGAAAATGCTTTCATACGTTACAAGTATTCACGGACTAATGTGATTCTTACTTCTTTTATATCCCTTACTGAGATTTTTGAGCTCATCCCAAGTTTTTTTAAATAATTTTCAAAGGTAATAAGGATGTGTAAGAAAAATAAGGAATTCAAGATAAATTTTTGAATAATTTTCAAATAAATCATGTCTTAAGATTTAATGTTTTATATTTTGATAAAAATGGAAACTGTTTTTATGGTATCCACTTTGTAACAATGTGTAAGTTTATGAATGTATTATGTACCAATTCTCTAAAGCACTAAACTTGAAAATATACTCAATGTAAAAGGAAATGATTTCTTGTCTAAAATAATGATTATGTAATGTAATAAGTTTGAGTCCTTATAGTTGGTATTAGATGATGATTTAGATAACTTTAAGGGTTTGGATGATGTTAAAAGAATACCGCAAATAATTTTTACTCTATGATTAATTAGAAATGTTATAGAATTTAAAGATTAACATGTTTCTTCGTCTAAGATATGTTTTTTCAGAATGGTTGTCCGCAGAAGAAACAGGGAAGCTGATGATGAGAGGCACTGACAAAACGACATCCTTCCGAATCTGCAGTCTAGAATGGTAGGTATTGGAACTGAGGAGTTTGTGATAGTGATGTCTTAGATAACACAAGAAATAAATCGTGGTGGCATCTATGCAATATAACAACCAGAGGTACCACAATGGAACATGAAAATAGTGGAACATTTTATGAGACAACACCCACCTTCTTTCAATGGATCTTCTAACCAAGTAGTGGTTGAAGGATTGATTAAATCCCTCGAAAAGATATTTGATGTTATGGGATATTCATATAATCAAAAGTTAAGTCTTTCCATTTATCTTTTTGAAGGTGAAGCTGATCAGTGGTGGGAAATGGTAAAGAATATCAGGGATAGAGATTATATTGATGCCTTAGAGTGGGATGAATTTAAAATTATTTTCCTTGAAAAATATGTTCCTAAGGTGGTGTGACTTAGGATGGAGAAGAAATTTCTTAAATTGAAGCAAAAAGGGGTAAGATTCAGTGGCTATGTTAGAATAGAACTTCACCCGACTGGTGAGGTATGCTACAAATTTTATTTTGGATCTTGATATCAAAATCAACCGCTTTTACTCAGAATTGAAGCCAAGGTTTCGAAGGGCGTTGGCCTCCCTTGAATTCAAAAGTTACGAGATATTTTTCTAATGTGCTAAGAGGATAGAGATGGAGATTACTAATGATCATGTGCATTTTGGAAATAAGGAGAATAATATTTATATATGGAAAGCGATGAGTAAGAATCAACTAAATAAATTTGATGGTAAGAAAATCTGATTTTCAGTTTGTGAAAATTTTGGCAAGAAACACCCTGGGGACTGTCTTAGTAAAACTGGGAAGTGTTTTAAATGTCGTAAGTTTGTACATATGGCCCGAGATTGTAATGAAAATGATCCTAAGATTAATCCTGATAAGAAAACTATAAAGTGTTTTAAATGTGTCGATATGGTCACTATGAAAATGCATGCCCAAAGAGAGATCCAAATGATGCAAAGAAGCCAGAATATAAGTACAAAAGTGTAGTGAGATCCTTTGTGACTACGTTAGCAGATGTTGGTATGTCCAATGAAGTTATATTAGGTACTTTGTTTGTTTTCTCATATTTTTCTAAAGTTTTTATTGATACGGGGTATGCACATTCTTTAATATTTGAGGAATTTTCAGTTAAATTGGAAATATCACCTCAACAAATGAAACCAGAACTTGTTGTTAAAACACCTAGGGGAAATATTATAGCAAAGATGAATTATGAGTATCTTTCTATTATAGTATGTGGAAAGTATTTACCTTTGAACCTTTTTGTTTCTTCCTTAGTCGAGTTTGATGTTATTCTGGGAATGCATTGGCTTTCTATTTATCATGCAAAGATTGACTATAGAGCTAAAGAAGTTGTTTTTGAGAAAGAGTTTCAGTTTGTATACAAGAATGAACCCACGCAATTGATAACATATCAAGAAGCTAAGAAACTGTTGAAATGTGGAAATGAAAGTTATCTTGCTCATATTTTTGAAAACAAGGGAACTATTTAGATTGATGATGTTCATGTGGTAAATAAATACATTTATGTTTTTTCATATGAGTTACTCAGTGTCATACCTGATCAGGAAGTCAAATTCACAATTGACTCAGTTCCTGATGCTAAGACAATTTCAAAACCCCTATATCAGATGGCTCACATAGAACTTCTTGAATTAAAAAATTAGTTGCCGGATTTGCTTGATAAAGGATTGATTCATCCTAGCACTTCACCATAGAGAGCTCATGTTTTTTTGTTAAAAGGAAAGATGGTTCCATGATACTTTGCATTGGCTATAGATATTTGAATAACATCACTGTTAAAAACAAGTATCATTTGCCTCACATCGATGACTTGTTTGATCGGCTCCAGGGAGGTGAGTACTTTTCCAAGATTGACTTAATATCGGGATACCATCAGCTGAAGTTGAAGGAGGATTACATCCTGAAAATAGCCTTTTGTACTAGATATGGGAATTATAAATTTTTGGTTACGCCATTTGGGTTATCTATTGCACCTTTTTTACTCATGAATCTTATGAATATAATATTTCATGAGTTTTTGGATATGTTTGTGGTTATGTTAATAAATGAAATTCTGGTATTTTCTAAAAATAAAGAGGATCATGAAAAACATCTGAAGGTTTTTTTACAAACCTTAAAAGAAAAGAAACTGTATGGAAAATTCATAGTGTGATTTTTGGTTGCAAAAAATTTCTTTTCTTGGTCACATTGTAAATAAGGATGGAATAATAGTTGATCCTACCAAAACAAAAGTACATTATGAAAGGCCAAGACCTACAAATGTTATAGAGATTCGTAGTTTTCTTGGATTGGAGGGTTATTAACGACTGTTTGTTAAGAACATTGCACAGTTATCAAGCTTGATAACTATGTTAATAAGAAAAGGGTTAAATTTGTTTAGATAGAAGAATGTGATGTTTGTTTTTAGGAACTGAAGAAGAGATTGGTAAATGCTTCAGTTTTGTCCTTTCCTTCTCAAAATGGTGAGTTTTTCATCTACAATGATTCTTCTTTGAAGGGACTTGGTTGTGTTTTGATGCAGAATGATTAGGTAATTGCTTATACTTCAAGAAAACTTAAACCTCATGAGTTAAATTATCTCACATATGATTTGGAATTGGCCGTTTTGATTTTTTCTTTGAAAATTTGGAGGCATCATTTATACGGCGTCAAATGTCAAATATATACTAACCATAAAAGTTTTAAGTATATATTCACTCAGAAGGAATTAAACATGAGGTAGAGAAGATGGCTAGAATTGATAAAATATTATGATTTCACGATCAATTACCATCCTATAAAAGAAAAAAAAGTGGCAGATGCCTTGAGTCGAAAACATCATGCATCATTAACCATGTTACATTTGCAACATGATCCCTTGATTAATTATTTGATGAAATTTGGCATAGAATTTGTTGGTGTAGGGAATACATCTATTTTGTATTAGGTTTCAGTGAATTCATCATTATCAGACAGAATTAAGAAAGCATAGAAGGAATATCGTGAGCTACAGAGAAAGGTATAGTTGGTTAAAAAGGGTAAGTTTCTAAAATTTAATCTTGATAAAGATTGTGTTTTAAGATTTGGTAAAAGGTTGTCGGTGCCTTGTGATTCCCAGTTAAAGAAAGACTTGTCATGTGAAGCTCATAGTTCTCCTTTTTCAGTTCATCCTAGCAGTACTATGATGTACAGAGACCTTCAAAAGTATTATTGGTGGGATGGAATGAAAAGAGATATTTCTGATTTTACCATGAAATGTTTGACATGTCAACAGGTTAAAGCAGAGTGGCACTTACCGAAAGGGATGCTTCAGACTTTTCCAGTGCCATAGTGGAAATGGGATAATGTATCCATGGACTTTGTGGTGGGACTACCAAATAATTATCTGGGTAACAATGCGATTTGGGTTATTATTAATCGGCTGACAAAATATGCACATTTTTTTATTCGAGATACAATGTATTTGGATTAGCTTTCTCGATTGTACCTCAAAGAGATTGTCAGGCTACATGGAGTTCCTATTTCCATTGTATCTGACCAGGATCCCAGGTTCACTTCTAACTTTTGGGAGGGACTTCAGAAGTTTTTGGGCACATAATTAAATTTCAGAACAACTTTTCATCCTCAATCAGATTGGCAGTCAGAATAAACGATTCAGACTTTGGAGGATATGCTTCAACCTTTGTCAATGGACTACCAGGGAAGTTGGGATCATCGTCTTTCTTTAGTTGTGTTTTCTTATAATAACAGTTTTCATTCCAGTATACAGATGGCATATTTCAAGGCACTATATGGGAAGCGGTGTCGGACTCCAGAATTTTGGGATGAAGTCGGTGAAAGAAAGTTGATGGGTCCCGAATTTGTAGAAGTGGTGGATGATAATGTAAAGATAACCCAATAACACATGAGGAAAACTCAGAGCAAGAAGAAAATTTATGATGATAAGAGAAGGAAAGACTTGTCTTTCGGGGTAGGTGACCATGTTTTAGTTAAAATCTCTCCTTAGAAAAGTGTGATGTGTTTCAGTAAGAAATGGAAGCTAAGTTAGTGGTTCATTGGCCCTTTTGAAATCCTAGAGAAAGTTAGAACAGTTGCATACTGAGTAACTTTGCCTCGGAGATTGTCTTAGGAACAAAATGTTTTTCATGTTTTGATGTTGAGAAAGTATGTTCCATATTCATCACATGTCTTGAGCCCATAAGTAGTTCAACTAGAAGAGAACATTTCTTATGATGATAAACCAGTTAAATTTTTGATCGAAGGGAACAGGTATTGCATAATAAGGACATCCACAAGGTAAAGTTTTGGGGAGAAACCACAAAGTAGAATAAGTAACATGGGAGTCAAAAATGCTATGAGATCAAGGTACCCTCACTTGTTTAATAAGTAAATAAAATTATGAGGACGCAATTTTCAGAATGTGGGGATAATGTAACACCCCAAGGATTCTTAAAAATAAATTTAAATTCATGAAATTTTCTTTAATTTAGATATTATAACTATCCTTTAAATATAAGTTTACTGCTTCTACATTTTTAATTTTAAAAAATGGTCATCTACAATTGTGTTCAGTAAGTTATTTGGAGTCTAATAGAACCAACTTGTTTTTTGGTGAATAGTAACATACCCTTATGAATAGTAATATGACCATAATGAATAGTAAATTTTATTATTATTTTATTTTATTAAGTCTTGAAGATAATGACATTTGGGTTAATTTTTCAGTGCGATATAAACCAGTTATAGTTTTAAAATTCTTAATTTTTGAATTAAATATTATTTTATTTAAAAATTAAATTAATGATATTTAGAAAATTATTTTCGAAAAATTTACTTCATTTTTGAATTCTACATGTCCATAAATGGTTAGGGTGAATTTTGGGGATTTTTATGAAATAGTTTATTTTTTGGTGAATAGTAAAAAATACCGTTTTGAGTTTTGGTGTGTTAATGACATCATTAATGATGTAATGATGATGCAATAAATCAAGTAAAATTGTGTACAGTTAAATAATATGTGAGTTATCCCAAGTGGCTAATACCATGGGCAAACCCATGGTTTTGCAAATACCACTAATGAGGTGTCCCCTGGAAATTATTAAAATAATCCCTCACTTTTGCTGTAAATACCAACCCATTATTTCATTAAATTCATTATCAATTCTTCCTCAACTAATCTCTAGCCTCATTACCTCCCTAGTAGTCCTACCAAGGTTTCCTCAAGCCCCCAAGGTCCCAAACTTCATGTTCTAGGAGTTACTCTACAAGGTAAGAAAATTCACAATTTCTTTCTTTTTCCATTCAACTTCTCTTTTATGTGGTATAACTTTCAAGTTTTCACACCATGTTATAATTTAATTATTATTCATGATCTATTCGGTATTATGATTTATTTTTGGATAGGTGACCCTTGTACCCTATCTTTTTAATATTTTCTAAAACCATGTGGCATAGTCGTTAGGCTGCAGAATTTTTGTAAGGGATTTCTCAATTATTCTTTTATTTTGAGTTCCTTTATTTTCTTATTCTTTCCTCATATACTCTTACCCAAGATGAATAGAAGATGAAAAAATCATGTCTATTCTATATGTTCTTGTTTTCATGGAAAATTAATCATCATTATTCTTCTCCTCTACCACTTATTCAAGGAATAAAAACATTGACGTGATGTGTCGAATTACTGACATCGTGGATGATGTGATTTAAATTTATATTAATTATTTCAAGAATGGTCATGAAACCATTTTTATGGTTTAAAAATGTTATAATATATGTTTTAGGTATCATATATGGTTCTTGATTCTTTTTTACTCAAGGTTTTAATTTATAAGAAAAAATGAGGTTGTTATTATCAAAGAACCACTAAAATGATCTAAACGAATATCATTAATGTTTTAACTTATGAATCATCCTCATATAAAAATCAAAATGATAAATGATATAAATTATGGTACTGGAAATATTTAAATACCTTTCCATTCCAATTCTGAATTTTCACTTCCAATCGACAAGAACAATCCATCATGAACCGATCATGAAAATCTTGTAAAGAACTCGCCCAAAACTGTGAAAGGAACAAAATACTAACAATTAAAGGGTGAAATGATGTAATGAAATGATCATATAAGGTATTATAAAGATGTATATGGTTTTATAATATAATATTAACACTCTTTTAACTATTATAAAGGAGGTTTAAATGATTTTGATGTAAGACAAACCCGAGGTAAGGGAATTATCAACCTGATTTCCATTCTTTAGCTTAACTGCTCCTTCATTATTTATGTGGTATTAGAATTATTTTTGTGATGTATTTTTTTTATATTATGTTAAATTATGTGTAATTATAGTATATATATGTATTCCATCCACTCTATTAAGTATCACATAAATTATATGATATTTCTAAGGGTATTTTGTTTTAAAATCCTCTTTTAAAATTTTGTTTTACGAAATCCTAAAGCAATGTTTTTATGTTATTATTCATGTTCTATGATTATGTTATAGTTATTGGGAATTATTTATTATGAATTTTGGGACCTGTATTTATTTCCAATGCATTTGTTATGTGTATGTTGGAGGTCTTTCGTATGTTTACTCCCAGTTTAACTGCGATTGTTACACAAATTGTAACGTAGTTGTGAGGGTTACAAATTATAAAGTAGCCGAGAGGGTTACAAGATTATATAATTAATGCCCCAAGATAACTTTATGATTATGTTTATGTTATCATGTTTGTGTGGATATTTTTTAAATTTCATTTTTCACAAATTAAGTATATATGGGTGACAATAATGTCTTTTGAAAATGTTTTCATACTTTACAAGTATTCATGGACTAATGTGCTCTTTCCTTATTTTACATCCCTTACTGAGATTTTTGTGCTCATCCCAAGTTTTTGTAAATTATTTTCATTGTTCATAAGTATGTGTAATAAAAATAAGGAATCCAAGTTAATTTTTTTAAGAATTGTCAAAAAAATCATGTCTTAAGCTTTAATGTTTTATATTTTGAAAAAACTGGAAATTGTTTTTATGGTATCCACTATGTAACAATATGTAAGGTTAGGAATGTATTATGTTCAAATTCACTAAATATCTAAACTTGAAAAGATACTAAATCTAAAAGGAAATTATTTCTTGTATAAAATCAAGATTATGTAATGTAATAAGGCCAGGTCCTTATAATAACCACTTCACATACCTATATGGAAGTGGGATGAGGTGATGATAGACTTCGTGATGTGGTTTCCTAGGACCCCTCAGAGTCATTAATCCATTTGGATTATAATTTATTGGATCATTAAAGTGTAACACTTCTTAACTATTCAATATTCTCATTCTATTGATGAGTTGGGAAAGCTTTAGGTCAATGATATTGTATGACTATATAGAGTACCTTCTAGTATTGAATCATACAGAGATGTGTGCTTTATATAATAGTTTTTAAAAAGTCTTTCAAAATGATTTGGGGACTCATATAAAACTACGTTTGGAATACGATCTGTAGATTGACGGATTTTCACAAAGGAAGATCTAAATCTGGGAGTATATTTTTCGGGCTTGCATCCTAGACTTCAGTGGAGCATGGGATAATAATATGGATTTGGTGGATTTTATTAAAATTAATTGTTTCTAGGAATTATTTTGGATGTAACCTTTTTAGGGTCTTTATTTTTGGTCTTTTTTCTCACCTCTGTGTTTGAAAAAGGCATGTGGGTGGCTATCATTGGGAAAAGTATGGTACCATAGACCTTTAAAAGAGTGTAATTGATTAGGATAGGGTTTCGTTACCTCTCAAAGTAGACAAGGATCATATTCCAATTGAAGGAGAATAACTATGGAGTTCATTGTGGGAGGCCAGGATTTATTGTGTGTGTCTTCTTGATTAGGGCATCATCGTCTATGAAAGTAAGGGAAGAAGGCACTGCGGTTCACTGGACTATTTGAGATCATTGAGAATATCAATGCAGTGTCATAAAAACTGGACCATCCTCTTTGATATTAATGTATAAATAATTTCTTTCATGTTTTCATCTTTGGATATATGATCTCGATCCTTCACATGTGATCAACTATGTGGATGTTGAGTTGTAGCAAGATGCATCGTTTGTAAAATTTCTATATCAGATTATAAACTGGAGCTACAAGGGTTGAGGGGGACTATGGTACAACTAAGTTTAGTATTTCGGATGCATGGATGGATCCAAGATGATACATGGGAGTAAGAGTGTGATTTTCAATCCCAATGGCTTGAGTTATTCGATCTAGATGGCTAGAATAAATTATCATAGATGGGAATTCATTAGTGGGGGATATTTAAAACACCCTCAGTTTTAAAGGAATGTAATTTTGAGCTTCATGCGGGTTTAATTATGGTTTAGAAAATGATGGATGTTCTTGGTGGATAAAATAGGATTTTTAAGTATTTTAATTTATACTAGGGGAAGGACCACATCATGGTGTTGTCCATTTTAATCCAAGAACTCTATTGTGTAAAACAGGATGATCAAAACTCCCATGGTTGGGTGTGGTCTTGAGCATATATCACTGTGAGTCATCCTATAGACCATGATCATAATAGCCTCACCACATCATGGTGAAATTTGTGGTGAGTCCAAAGTGGTTATGTATTTTATCATACCCCAAGTGGCTTACTATGGTGGATCTCATTGCATAGCATGATCAAGGCTACCATGGGAATGGTGTGCATCGCTATTCCATGGCTTCCTGTGTTCAAAATTCCTAAAATTTCTGAAACAAATGCCATGATTTGTGGGTTTCAATCATTCTGAATAGGAAATGTTTGTGATATTCAATTAAATATGTTTAATTATCTTTTAATTCATTTTTTACTCTATTAATCGATTGGATATCCCACTCTCTGTGTTTCCTCCAATCCAAATGATCTTATGGTTATATTTTTTTAGCCCTTAATTATTCATAGGGTTTTATTACTCATCTAACCCCAATCATTATTTGACCATGCTGGAAGATCGAACATCTAGAGATGGAGACTTTTTCTTACTGATCTGGACTCTTGGTCATCTCAGACATCTAGGTACCCTTAGTGTGTGGTTTTTAAATGTTGGTGTTTTAGAGATATTTGGGAGTAGACTCTTGGAGAATCAAGATTTATATGTCAATTAATTTTAGTTAGAAAGATATTTTCTATATAATGTCCTCATAGATGGTTTTTTTCATGATATTATTTTATGTTCTTGTGAGAATTAAGTTCCATGATTGATATTGATAGCATGTGTGTTCATGTGTAGCCCATAAGACCCATGTTTGATATTGATCACATTTGTGTGTGTGTGTGTGGATATTGATACTCAATATTGATATGATATGTTTTGTAGATATGTGTTATTCAATATTGTATGTAATGTATGGAAATTGAAAAAATTTATTATGGTAGAATATGATACGTCATGGATTGGTTATCCCTTAGAGGGGGAGCATGTGCAACATGTGGTGATAATGAGGATGAACTAAAATATAGGATATGGGAATGATAAACTTCTGGATTGAAAAAGTAAGTGTTGAGATATGATGACCTTTAGGGTTAACCCAAGGTAATTTCAAGATACAACAACCTTGTTGCATGACTTGATGTTGTGCCATGATATAATGACATTGTGGTCTGATCCATGATATATATAGGGCTTGAAATACTTCTATACTAACCCAGGTCTCATTGGAATTGTGGATTGTAATAGATATATGTTGTGGCCTTGTTTTTATCCCATGTTCATGACTTTTTTATGATCCTTCTTCCAATATGGAGTTGAAGAAGGTGCAGTCAGGGTTCTTGGCATCTTGGTTAGTGCTTGAAAAAAATACTTGATTTTTTGTTGTTTGATTTCATATTTATCTATTATAATAGAATACACCAATTATATAAGTTTACTTATGTTAAGGATTCATTAGTAGTGTGCCACTAGGTATATACTCACACCTTGCATGGACATCTTGATGTCCTTATAAACTTCATAATTAGGGATCTAGAAAATGGAAAGGGACCAATGATATGGGTTGGGGAGGCAGATTATAGAGTTCAAAGGTGGTACAGGGATGGAAATTGATGTTCTTTCACAATTTATTTATTTACATTCTTTTTTTTCTTATACTCTGATTGACCTTACACTTATGGGGTCTTTAGTTTGTTACTTGTATGACTCGAGATACCTTCCATGTCATCTATTATAGAAATGATATTATTTAGTTCCACTAGGAATTTCTATGTATTACATTTTTCTTAATGTATTTTTGGGGTTGGATTTCGATACAGAGGGTATAGTCACCCCACTGAATATTATTGGTCCCTCATTACTGGTAAGAAATACCTTACATATGGGGAGGCACATATTAGGCCATGTGGAACTCCAAACCAAACTAAGTGATTCAGATCATGGCGTTTTATCCAGAACCATCATGTTATCTTTTGGTTGATGTTATCTCACATATTTCACATATTAATGACATCATAACATGTAGGATATATCCTAAATGAGACATTAAGGTCTGGTCTATCCTTGTCGACCTTATTCTCTCTACCCATGTACCAACCTAGGCCATCATATCCTAATACCCCTTGCCATCCTAATGAATATACCAAACCATTCCCACAAACCACACCAAGGTTTCATCTCAAATATACTAAGGGTGAACTCTCATCCCATTGAAAAGATGAAAAAATATACATGAAATCCCATCTCATAAGAAAAGACTTTTCCCACACACAACACTAATCAAACAACAAACCACCCACATGTGTGTTTCACTCACTTGGTGTGAGACATAAAATTAACTCACCCATCATCACCAGGGACAAGCCTTCTAAGACTACCCAATAATCCATATGGAACCAATCATAGCTACCTATATCACCACTCTAACACTGATAGATTCTTGAGGGGTTACTTCATCTCAAATGACATAAACACCCCTTGGATAAATAATCTTTTAGCAATCTGAAACACCAAAAGTGATATCATGCATTTTGATCAAGAAAAGGATAGAAAATAGTGTCTTATCACTTCTACCCATGACCCTCTTAATCCCTATAAGTATAACTAAACACATTCAGTTTTCAATCAGTAAGTAAATCAACTATATCAGGTATATTATCTTGTATAATAGGGTCCACCAATATCCTAAATAAAGTTACCTCCAAATCAAAACTCTTCCCGCCACATCCAAGACCATTTGGGCCCCATCTGAGCATGTATAAACTCATTAAATCCAGAAATACAACATAAATAGTTAATTATAATGATTTATGATTAATTACTTAATTTAATCCAAATAGTTATAAATTTTAGAAACCTCACTATGAATTCTCATTACACCGATCCCTCAATGAAATTCCCATAAAAGGTCAATGGAATATTCCCGAAACTATCCTATGAAAAAACTATATCACATGGCACCTAGACAAACATTAATTTTATCCAAATTTCTAAAAATCCCAAAATAAATTTGGTAAGTGTCTTACTTAAATCAAAATGATGAATAATGGAATAAATTCACTTTCTCAGGACCTTCTCTCACCAAGACTCATCAAATCTGTGTTATCCTTAGTTGATTCCACCATTTTATAGAGTAATTAATTCCAAACACTAGACCTAAATTGAACCAAATTAGAGGGAAAGAAATAAGGAATGATGACCATAAGGATAAAAAAGGATCTTATAAGAAATCTCCACTAGGGCACACAAAAATCCTACCCCTCTCTATGGGGAAACAAATGGATCTGAGATTCATCCATTCAACCCTCCCACACACGATCTTTGACCAATAGAAAAGGGGGTATACCCCCTTTAAAAAAATAACCCATAAATCTTTCTTGATATGAAGATATGTTCTCACCATCAACTACCTAGATAGAGAGCACCACTCTCTTTCCCTGTGAATTTAATTTTGGGAATCTCTACTTCATGGCTTGAAAGTTATTTATGGTTACCCAGCAATATATAAGGATCATTCAAGGTGTGATCCCACCATTAACACTATAAGTAGCCTATAAATAATAAATTTTAACCTCTTGGACACTTGGAACTTCTCTGACTCCCTCCAAAACACATAGTACAACACTTGAGAATTAAATCTTATAAAAACACATTTTAAGGGCATCCAAACACATGGAATTCCAATCTGAGACTCAGTTATCAAAAATAACACTTCACCAACCAAAAATTTAATTATTATATAAAATATAACAACTAGGTAATCCATGGAGAATTAAAAAATATCCACTATAATATTTCTCATTCCTAATAATTCATGGTTTTCCTCAAACCATATACTCTAACCTAAAAAAATCAATAATGCACCAAGAAGTCATCATGTTCCATCTCTAAACATCAAGCGATCTTCCACAATGAAAATCCAAATACCAAGTGATCTATTTACCAAGGGACCAGCCTCCTACTCACCGACAATGATAGCACATAGACAATTCCCACTACACCCATCTCTCTTGATGTAATATATTGTCTTCACTCGATTCAGCCTAAGGATTATTGTGATCCCCACCATAAGACTCCTGCTCACAAATTTGAATTCTACATCATGGTTCTCCCATCAATAAAAATAGTTTACCAAAAATTCTATTCTAGTATTCTATTGACCCACCAACCATGTTCCAAACAATTATTATGATGCAGTTTCAATCTCACTACTTCCAATTCCACACAAAACCATCTATTGAACCTCCTATATCCAACTACACCTAAAATCACTCCAGTGAACATGTCGATGCATCCAAACACTATCTAATAATGACTCCCTAAAACCTTGAGGCATCCTGTGATTGTCTAATAAAACTAAAATAGATAATGGGACTAAATCTTAGTTCAATACCATGGTTGGATCACCAGTCACTGCATCTGTTTTCATTCTATCACCTGAGCATTGGCACACCACCAATCTGACTCACTTATGGATCATACCGAAACCAAAATGAGCCTGATTCCTATACACTAACTCCTTATAATTCCAAATAAGAATCTCAATTTTGGTATTTACCAAAAAACCAGATCATATCATATCTAACTCACATAAGAATCATGGTGTAACCATAAATGTCCATTGACTGGTCTCACTGCCTTTATGATCAGTCTGCCAAGATGATCATTCACCTTTGATTGATATGATGCCTGTCATCATAGGAGTGTCGTTATCATCTCCTTACTAATTGAACACTAATCTTCATGGACTGTGATCTATCTATAACCACACACAATGACTATAATTGGTCATCTCACTCTCACATAATAAGTAACACCAATGCACCAATGACCAGTGGTTTAATCCCCAGCATATTCCTTCCTTACACTTCTACTCGAGTACTGACTCAAACAGATTCCATAAAATGCTTCAATAAAAAAACCCTATCAATGACTAAAACCTTAATACTCGCTATACATAAGAATCTCACCACTAAACTATCACCACAACAATACTCGGGTTCATCCATATCCTGAAAAATTCTCAACATACATATAAATAGCCTATTCACCAATCCACAACCCAATAAAAAAATGTGTGTGCCCATTATTCACATTCCATTTTTCCATGAGACTTTTCTCAAAATGAATCATTATTGGTCACTATCCTCATAAGGAATGGTGACCAATGAGAACCTTCTCATAGGTTCTTTCTCACGATCATACTTGACCTCACCTAAACACAACATCGACATGAACCTGTAAAACCTGATCACACACACCAAATTATGACCCTTGATTCACATCCCATCCAATACAATCTCACAAGACTAACCCACTAAACATGCTCCCAAACATGATTGTTTCATCCAATATACTAAGGAATCTCATTAATGTCATGGATAACCATATAATCACCCATTACACATGAATCGGTCAAAAACCATGAGCACCTACCCACACTATCATTATACTACCCAGAAGAACATTCCAAGAATCATAGGTCTCAAAATCCAATAGATCCTTCCCTCTTATATAACCTCAATAGTAAGAAAAAAGTAATCTACATTCCTCTTATCAACCCTCACAGGCATTATTTTCATATCCACCCATTTCGGTTAAGAATAATTCCACCATAAGGTTATTTGGGAAAATTCCCTATAATTTTTTGTTGAAGCATTATGTATCTAAACCCACATACTCAAGGAAATATATACCCATCCTCAGACCATTCCTCATGCATTCCATGCCTAAATATAACCTATTTGGGTTTCATCACTGTGGAATTCATTTCCTTCACCAACCTAATAAGGGTCTCTATATTTCTCCAGTCAAAGAGACTAAATTTTCATCACTTTAGAAAATCTTTTACTGGGATCTACATGATCTTCTATTATAGAAAATACCATGATTCAGCTAACTAGAATACCACCAACAAATAATACATGAATATGACATTTATTTTTATATTCACACTATAAACAAATGAGACTATCATTAAAAAACAACCATGCACAAGAAAGAACATGTCATGAAGTTGCTAATATGATACATGAAGACAGGCCTATTTCCAATGGTCAACGAGCCTGAAATATAACTAAAAACTTTAGTAAACACGTCAAATATAATAAAATCACTACCATAACTTCATAACCAAGAAAAAAAATCTTATCACCCCTGTTAACCTAGAATTCCCACTGAAAATTAGTTCATGACTCACAAATCAAAGGTACATCAAAATTTTAAACATATTCCTAGACTACATTTCTACCATATCCCCATATTTTAAAGCAATAAAAAATCTCATATACCATTTTGTGACACCCTAACTCAGAACCACTGTCTAGGTCGGAGTGGCACACATCCCAAACGCGCCTCCTCATAAGAAAAATATTTATAACTTTTAGAGCATTTTTAATCTATATAATGGGAATGTTGTACCCAAAAAACATATTATACAATATTTTAACAATAAAAAACATGCACATCACATAATAGGAGTGCCCATAAATAAATAAACTTAATGTTGTAATAAATACCATGATGAAATCCTATAGCGATACATAATTTTTTAGGTAGGGATAAACCCTAATCACAATAGTTGTGACTCATAGACAGTTGAGTGGATAACCCTTTATCCAAATCCATAATATGGATATACTCAACTCTATTCCTCTCATAACCAAATCTTATTAGGGTCTCCCGACTAGTGTAACCCAATATAAGTGCTATGAAAAATCAAATGATAGTCCTGGGGTACCCAACTATGGCATGGCCTACCCAAGGACGTTATAGTGTTACATATCCCTTATTTCATTACAAAAGATAATATAGAATGACCTACTCGGTTGTACAATCAAGGTATTAATAAGTGTTGTTTAAGAAGGAACATCACACTTAGTATTTGACAGTTTTTTTAAAATCTCACTAATTTAATATACATCATATTAATATTAAATTAATAACTATTACATCCTATATACAAATTTTATTCTCATGTTTTATTCCCTTTTTTGTATGGATGCTTATAATTATTATGTTTGGGAATACCTATTCCAGCCATAAAATTAATGAGTTCACACCACATTAATATGTAACTATTAATATATGCCACAAGTCTATGTTAATCTACCAAAAATAGAAGTCAAGTATATTCATACATATCTATATGAAACATATGTATAAGGTACATGAATTCTTCATATAGAAGCATAGAGTTATATAATATTGACAAAATAGACATAAGTAATCTTAGAGAGACATATAACCAACCCCATTAACTTTATTAGCCAAGGAAATCCTCTAGGAAAGTAGGTGGTATGACCCCAAGTCCCTTTACCTATATATCAACCCATAATTTTCATACATGGTTATTAAATTTTTAATAGATGAATATTCATTACAAAATATTTCGACCCACTCCAGAATCATATAGGTCTAGTGTCTATAGAAACTTAGAAAAATAAAAAATAGGTTTATGAAATATCTAAATCATATCCCCCTTATTTATTCATAACAATAACCCTTATTATAAATATCATAATTAATACCTTTCTTCATAACCTGGGGAAAGGAAAAATAATAAAGGTTGAGATATGATGCTCAGTATGGGTAAACAAGGGAGATATCAATCATCATATGAACATAACATTAGAAGAAGGGTATGATAGCATAAAATTAACATTTGGAAAACATACCATTCATATCATAGATCATAATATTTATTTATATCATAAATCATGGTAGTTCATAATACATGAATCATAAATGTATTAAATAACATGATCCATGAGAGCATAATATTAGTATAAGACATGGAATTTTGGCACACACATAAGCATATAAAATCATTTCCTTTTCAATTATCATTGACATGGCTATCATAATTGAATGGGTTCACTCCCAAAACCATCAATTAGTAGAGGTCCACTCCCAAGACTATCAGAGTAGATACAGTCCCTTATTAAACTGGGTTGACTTGTCATTCCAATCCTATTTATCTAATGATATATCAATCTTTACCCAATGGATTGGAGGGAGATATAGGTCCCACCCATCACATAATGAAAATCGTACATAAGCGTGCCACAAGATTATTAATAATTAATAATATTAGAACCCATAAAAAGAAATGGGTTTTATAAAAATTTCATCATAACATAACCCATAGAAAATAAATGGGTTTCATAAACATTTCATCATAATACAACTCATGAAAAATAAATGGCTTTTATAAAAATTTAATTTTTTCTTCATAAATATAAACCATACAGAAAAAGATTAAATATGGTATCCTTTAATAATATACCCAATAAATCATAATCAACATCAAAAATTTCATCTTGGATGGAAAATTATTTTGAAATATCACTTGGAATAATTCTTGAAGAAAATCACTTTTCCATTTCAGAAAAAATCTTTTAAAAAAGCTATGCAATTATAATTGAAAAAATATTATTTTAAAAGAAACATGTAAATATATAAATCAATATTCAAATAAAAATTTATTCACGAAGGTAGGAAATTATTTTCATTTTTTATAAGTTAAAAAAACATTCCTTTCATATTTTTGTTGAAAAAGATAAAAAGTAACTCATTTGAAAATTGACAAAAATATTTCATTCAAACCATTTTATAAAAAATAAAACATCAGTAAAAATGACATTAAAATAATAGGATAACGGTAAAAAATGATATTTTTTATAAAACATGGATATTGAAGAGAAGTATTGTTGAGTGGATACTTAAAGATTAACAATCCTGAATATTGATGAGATTGTGAAATAAACTATTACCTCAAGTTTTCCTTGATTTGAAAGAACTCTAACCTACTATATAATAAATTTAGATTTATATTAATTATATAAAAAATTCTTGTTCATACTTATAATATCATTTATTATCTCTTTATAAAATTATAATACCCCCTTTATCAATAATTCCTTATTAAAATATTTATTTTCAGGTGTTTATTATTTCCTTTATCATGATTATTTCAGTTTAGTAGTTCTGGTCCTTGTATATTTATCTTTGTTACATCAACTCCAGAATATTAATAATTATATAAATATAATATATATTCATTATATATATATATATATTTATTTATTTATTTATTGGCATACATAAAATTTATCTACATAAAAATGAATTACACCATTCGAGGAGACAGTATGTCGTACGTACGCATGAATGCAATTTGAATTTTTTTGACAAATAGAATAAAATAAAGGTAAATATTAATTCAAATTTATATGATAATTATTTTATAATATATATCCATAAAATATTTCCTCAATACCATCCATGTAAAATATAAATTAAAAATGAATCACATCGCTTCGTGGAGGTTGCAGTCCACATGTATGCACGAATGACATTATCGGTTCCCCAAGGATTGGATGGTAAGTATCTATATGTGATATTATAATTAAATAATTATAATTATGTCATAAATATCATATATAAACATAAAACCCATCATAATAATCATCCTTAAAATATATTGATGAAAAATGAATTGTATCGATGTGTGGAGACGGTAAGTCGTATATATGCACGAGCGATACTTTCATTTCTCATCTGATGAGAAAGAGGGTGTATAATGGTGTCTTAATAATCATAAAAAATCATAATAATATATATGATAAAAAATTTATTATTTTATGAGAAATACCATATATATATATATGAGGTAAATAAGAGTATAAAATAAAATCATCAGTAAAAGAGGTTACCTGTTCTTTGGAACGACTCCGTTAGATCTTCTCTAAAGAGCTCTAGGGTTGGTATTTTGAGAAGAAAAAAATCAATAAGATTTAGATAGGTAGGTTTATAAAAGAAATTTTAAGAGTTTTAGTGATCTGTAAGGCTTAAATATGATTAAATTTGTGTGTGGGGGTGCCCTTTTATAATTGAGGCTAAGGGAACTTTTGGAATATCTCATTAGACTAAATTATAATGAATAAATTATCAATCAAAATGCCTCCAAAATTTCAAGAAATTACAATATAAGGTATTATAGGGTTGTAATACCATCAACCAATATAATTTAGAAATTTTTTTGGGTAAATTTAAACCATATCGTGTTGATCAACCCTTAGTTATAATATTTTAATTTTCACTATGGTAACAACTTTTTTAACAATAAAGGTTGTAATTTTAAATTATAAGGTGAAAATTGCCCTATAAATAGACAATTTATGAAAATTTCCACCATATCACATCTTCCTTGTGTTATTTAAAGATTTTTATGATTTTAAAGTAACTTAATAATATTGTATTTTGATAAAATATCATTGTTGTCAATTTTGACACTATTCATTTAATTTAACTTTTAGAACATAAATAAAAATGGTATAATTAAAATATAATGATTTAAAACCAACATAATATTTTATATAGACCTAGAAAATTTTTAGGTCACATTAACTCATTTAAATTATCACCTTTAATATTTTTAATATCATTTGTTATATTTTTTATTGAATAGAGAAATACTGAATTTTTGTTTCATAAGAAATTAATGTCATTATATAATTACTAAAAATTCAAAAAAAAACCTATATCATGAAAATAATTTTATTAATCTCAAAATAAACACTTATATTCACTCATCACTTATTTTTTTCCCAATGTGGATACAAAAGTCATATTAAAAACAAAGAGAGGGGTATTTTGTAACTTTCTTTGAGAAAAATTTTATTTAAGTCATTTTCATTGGAATTTGTCCATTAAAAAACTAAATTTTTTTCCTAAGATGTTAAAGTTAAAATTAAATTCATCCAATAAAAAAATTTATGAATAATTATGGAATTATCACTTATTTTTTAATATAGATTAACTTGATTTACCCTTTACTGAGGTGATAAATTTTACTGTGAATACTATTCATATTGACCAAAAATAAAAGAGGCCTAATTTCCAAATTTTAACCTCCTAATTATAAATATGAAATTAATTTTATATAATTAAATACCTATAAATGGTATAAATTAATTTTTCAAAATGCGACAAAAACTCTTTTTAGAAAAAAAATTATTTTTAATCATAAAACTGTATTTATTATTATCTTATGCTTAGAAAAATATTTTATGAATATTTAAATTATTTTATCAAGTAAATCATATATAAATTTATTTAAAATAATTCAATAATAATAAATACTACAATTTATTAATATAAAAATACATTTCGTTCACAAAAATATTCTCAGAAAAACATCACTTTTTTTTATTTTTTTTTAATTCTAATCATTTGATAACTAATGAATTAATTTTATAAATATACAGAACATTTATTTTTTAACAATTTAGTTATTATTATTAATACATGTTAATATAATGGCTAATAAATAATACACCCATAATTTTTTAATAATGTTATGTGGTTCGTTTAAACTCGGTTTTGCATGTAACACATGCTATAAAAGAAATCAAATTATTTAAAGGAAAATATTTCATAGAAATATCGGGGTGTTACACCCTAGGGAGAATTTTCTCATGAGATAATTCAATTCTTGAAAACTCTAACACCTAATATTCAAAAACTATTCCCAACAACTATTCTTAATCTCGTAACTAAAAAATAAAAACCAATCTCAAGTTAGATGAAAATAAAATTTTATGATATCAAACCAAGCATGATATGAAAGGATTTATTCTAGAATTAGTTTAATATTTTAAACTAAATCATACAAAATTAATCATATAAATAATTTATAACTATGAATAAAATGAGAAAGAATATATAAATAAATAAACAATTCAAATATTTAAATATGAGATAAACAATATGAACAATTCATAAATCAATGCTAACTATAAACCCTTTCATAATTTTTAGATTTATCAATAAGGATATTCCATAATTATAATATATATTTTTTTATACTCATTCCCATATGAAATCTTTCATATTAATCATTATATGGAATTTCCATTTCAAATATATGATATTATATGAATTATAAACCATTTAAAATCCAATTTCAATTATGTGAACATTTTTTACATAATCTAAATATCAAATACTTATGCATTATTTAAACCTTAATAATATAATTTACTAAAATACATTTTTATATGCCTTAAATAATGTTCTAAATAAGACTCATAATTTAAACAATTAAAAATTAATTAATTACGAAAAATTCATAATTTTAAATATAAAATTTTATATTTTTTCCTTATTTTATAATTTATAACTCTTTATAAATTATTTCTTATTATTTATAAATAAAACTTTTTACTTTTAGATCATAATAATTTCCATATAATCTATTAAAATTTATTTTAAATATTAACATTTAATATTGGGGGAAAAATGTTTCATAAACGTTATTTTAATTAATTATAAACAAATTATATTTAATTAATTAATTAATTCATTAAATCCCTATAAGTAAAATATTGTCAAAAAAAATTGAACATGATTTATAAAAAATTTATAAACCATAAAATTCATTTAATGCATTAAAAAACTTTTTTAACAATTTTTGTTCACCCTTACGCAACACCCCTACCCTTTGTATGGGTACTCTGATTATTTCATATGGCGTGTAAAGGTATTACCTTTACACAATACCTTACGTAAGGGTACTCTTATTATTTCATATGGCATGTAAACGTAAAACATATGGTACCTTTATGAAGCTCTAATACCTTTACATGTAAGGGTAAAAAGATGACAACCCTTACATAAACCCTTCTACATAACACTATTACCATTACGCAACACCTTTTCATAAGTGCAATCTCAATTTTTCATATGTTGTGTATCAGTACCATGTAAGGGTAAAGGTATATACACCTTTACATAACTAGATCATGTAAAGGTATAACTTTTATGCAACGGCTTGTTTAAGGGTATCACTTATACATAACCTACCTATATAAGGGTAGAATGATGAACTACCTTTATGCAATAACTTGCTTAAGGGTACATCACTGAACTACCTTTTCATATCCAACCTACATGGGGTAAATTAGATTTACCTTTATACAAGTCACGTAAGGGTCTATTATCCATTTCCAATTTTTTGAAAATGTTTTATTCCATTTTATTTAAAAAGTAGTGAATCAAACGTGTTATAAATTTGAATAACTTCTCAATAACACCCATGATGGATTATTTATCAACATAATATGAATATAAACATAGAAAGACAACCGAAAACCACAAGAGATTTATCTTCCTGAATAATAATTTGTAATTAAAATTAAAAACATAGTACCTAGAAACTGTGTATAGAAGAAAACTTATTTTTTATATTGAAGAATAATTCTTGATAGAGATCACTAAAAGAAGCAAATGAAATCACCCTATATTTTGGGGTTAATGGATCCATGAGAGGATTGTGAGGATAACTGATATCCGAAGGGATTATAGAGCTCTCACAAAGAGATAAAAAGATCTACATGAGTAGGATAAGTTTAGAAAAGATTTTAATACTATCATATACACATTCTCAATAGGATAATCTCAACCTATTATATAGTCAAAGATCATGGATCCTCTAACGCATCATTTTTATTTCTTCTTATTTGTATAATTCATTGAATGGTTTCAATAAATTAATTCAAAGACTATAATACACTCAAAAATGGATTTTAAATAATGAAACCATTCGGGAAAATATATATATCTATATATATATTATTATGCATCACATCCATAATAATTATATATTATATATATTTATATATCATGAATTGCATGCATGAAAGAATAAATGCATTATATCCCCATATTAAATGTATATAATATATAATATAAAACATATTATATATAAATATATCACATGCATATCATGAATGTACATTTCAATGTACATCCATCAAATAATACCTAATTATTTATGTTATTGATTATTTTTTAGCATGAATGATCTTGAGGATCAATTTGTATAAGTTTTTAAGATTTATAATAAATGAATGTGAAATTCATAGGGAAATAACATTTCATTATGCCATAATTATTGAGATACAAAATCTATAATTTTTTGGAGAACTATGTAGAGTAATATTAAAATATTATTCCATGAAATCTATATATTAATAAATTTAATGGAGAAATAAATCATTATGGTTTGAAAAAATGGGGAGAATGACTAGATGGATTAAACTTTTATTCTTAGGGTAATGCTTACACCATAATTTCTAATGTTGTGGAATGACTTCGTAATTTTCACCATAATAAATTAGGAATAATGGATAGTGAAAGGCCAAATATATTATACCATATTCCATATCCATTATGGCATGGTTTTTTTAACAAGGATATATGAAATTTAGAACATGGTTGAGGATTTTGTAGGGGAATACACTATGTGATTTGTGGGAAATTTGAAGATATATGATTATTACAGTATAACCATACCTATTATTATACAAAAATTGGAAATATATCTTTAAAATAAGATAAAAGTTATTCTTGATGGATAAATGATAACTTTAGTTATTAGGATATTTTAATTATAGTTTAATGTAGGTAATTACATCATAACCCTATTGAAGGTGAGGAAAAGGGAGTGGAATAATAACAAATTGTCAGATGTCCCAAATTGATAATGTAAAATATTGAGGATGTTCGTTAATAGTAAATTTTACCATGGTAAATTTGAGCGAATTTGGACTTATTTTTATGAAGTTATGGCACTTTAGTGACGAAATTGAAAATTTTGGGTGTATCATAGGGGGTAATGGGACAGTGTAATGAAAATGTGTCACCACTACCCATTAACACATGAGTGTTTCAATATGATTTTTTAAGTTATTCATATTTGAATATATAAAATATAATTTAGAAATGGAAACCACCCAATTTTTTTGGGATGACATGTGGTAGACCCTAGATGAATTTTAAAGGAATTTTTTATAGGAATGGCCCACTATAAAGGAGTATAATATATGAGAAGATATAAAAATACCTTAGAGATATTGATATACATATTTATTTATTAAAGGAAACCTTTTATTTTAAAAAATAATAACTTGATTACATTAAGAGGAAAGTACTTTAGTTGGAGGTTCAATGAGATTGAAGGTTATAGTTAGTAAGTAGGTTAATATTTTTCACTCTATTTAATGTCAAACATGGATCAAGTCATTGGTTTTTGTGAAAATTTAGAGGATAAAACACTTTTTATATGTTTTTCAATAAATGTTTACTAAATGATTGGATTATTTTATTTTTAATGGGGTTTTTTTTAGGTTTATTCATTTTCCAATTCTTCTATATCTTTTTTATTTCTTTATGCATGAACAATTTTAATTGATTGATAAATTTCCATTTAATTCATGAACTATTTTCTTGAATTACTTATAAATTATGAAAATGAGTTTGATTATCTATGATTAAATGTTTTTTTGTGATTACCTGGTTATAAAATTAGTTAAAGTAATTTATCATTATAAATGTGAAGTTTTTTAATTAGAAAATAAACAGGTAGATTAAGGTTTCGTTTAGATCTAATATTAATGACCATTCATTAAGAAAAATAGAATTTGAATTATCTCACATACTAGGATTTATAATAACTCGTTATTTTTTCATCATTTAAATTTCATTCAAGTTGAAGTAGTTTCATTCAAATCATTTGAATTATATGTAAGGTCCCATATTTTTTTAGTCATTAATTTTGAGAATAAATTTTATATTTTTCCATAAAATGATTATAAGGGGTAAAACAATTTTTTGTCACTAAAAGATGATATTATATAATTTTAATGACCACTTAGTTTTTCCTAAAATAAGGTGTTTACCTTGGTAAATAATTTTTATGTAATTATGAGTCGTTCGAATTTCAGTGAAATAATTAATATTTAATATTTAATAAATTAACTATTAATTTATTCATGCAGGTTCATTTGGAAATATATGTTGAATGGAGATTTTGATTTAGATTTTTTTCACCTCCACTGAGTCAAGAATGATGATTTTTTTTAGGTGGGATGTAAAATCAAGTTGGGCGTTGAGGTCGGGCTAAGCCCCCTTTTCTTTTTCATTTCTTTTCTTTTCTTCCTTTTCTGTTCTTTATTTTCTTTATTTTCCTCCTAGCTTATCATGAACATAGATGGGGTTCCTATTTCATGAAAATTATAGAGATAATGATATAGGGGGAGAGATATTGAAGGATATGGAGAGGAATATGTGTCCTGTTGTGGAGCTTGGGATGTTCTAGATCGTCGTGCAACAACTGTGGAAGACGAAAATGGGTGAAGCTTTAGCAGATTGTACCCAAAGGTAGGCCATTTTAAAGTTTCATCATACATCTCTATATATTTTTATTTTTATAGTTTTAAATCTCTATTATGTTTTAATAGTATCCCTTTATGTTCAATCTACTTCTTTCAGGTAAAAATAGGGTTTTGGGGTGATTTGAGGGTTTTCTACTTGGAAAAACCCAAGTACACAAAGTGTGGTTTAGGGAGCACACGTTGTGTGTTATTCCATTTTGGGGAAGATGAAATTTTGGATGTACACTACATATTTTTGGTATACACACTGGATACCGGTACTCAGTTGTGTAGCCGAGTTCCTGACCATGTTGCCTGTGTAAGGGACACATGCCGTATAGAGTACACAGCCAGACCACGTCTGGGTCGCATGCCGTGAAGAAGTACACGACCAGAACAAATACATGGTTAGGACATGTGAGGGACACAGGAAGTTACCCCATGTAGGGTAAACATTGAGTTCCCATCTTACATGTCGTGTACTTGGGCTTTTACATGCCAAGTATAGGTAGAAGTACCCTCCAATGTTAGTCCTTGAGGGTACTCACCGTGTACCAGGGTACAAAAACTATATACTCCTCCATTTTTACCCTTTTTAGGGTTTTTTCATATCTTTTCACCTAGGAGTTGAAATTGGACCCCTGAGTAGTCTATTCTGAGTATATTTTCACTTATAGCATGATTTTAAGACCTATGTGGCGTTTTTAGGACTATTAGGTAGCGTTTTAGGAATTTTTCTAATAGATAGGTTCTTCATCTTGTAATCATATACAGTGTATCTTGAGATTGATTAATGTTATAAGATGATCCATGAGATGTCTCTCTTGAATGATGATTTTGTAGCTTTTCCTTTTAGGATTTATCCCTTGAAAGATGTCCCCTTCTAGACTATGAAGCTATGATATTTGTTGTTATCAAGGATCCCTTATAGGATTTCTTTGCTTAAATTTTAATCTAGAGGATACCATGTTAGATTCTTCTATTTTCTTTATGTACTAAGGATCCCCTAATGTATTATTGGAACCAGGGATTTTATTTTTTGTAAATAGATTATGTTTTGTGTTTATTGTCAATCCTCACATGGAAGATCATGGAGTTTTCAAGGAAATGTATATTACAGTTTAAGCTGATAACAATATTGAATATGGTGTTGTTTCTCAGTGTTTACCAACTTTTTGGAGACAAAAATCTGAAGGAAGGTATAACATCATGAAAAGTTGTTTTCTAGAATTTACTTTTCATAAATATGCTACAGAAATGGGCTTCATAAATATTGGGTTGAGGATCACGAACACATGAAGCATTGCTAATGGAGATGATAATATATGTTATTAAAAGAAATGGACCATCACAATTGCACGATGCGATGACAGTGATCTATGTGATTATGAGAATCATAGCATCGTAGCATAAAGGTTTTGATGAATTGCTCCACGATTATAAAATGCATCGCGAACACTATAAAGGGTTTTGACAGAGAACTCTATGGTTATGATGAGAAGCATGAACAATGAATTTCAATGGTGCTTCACAATAGGAGGACCACTACAAATATTTTTTTGAAAGATCTGAAAAAAATCACTAAGAGGTGTTAGATCATCACGAATGACTGAGCTTATAAATATGAGGATACACTCACTTTTTTAGAGTGATTTTTTTAAGGAAAATCCTAAATTTCTCTGATTTTTTGAATCCAGGGGATTTCCGCAAAACTAACATTCCATGCATGCTTGAGCATCGCAAAAAGACTTGTTGAGTCTTAAATGATTCTAATTATTTTTATTAATGAGGTATTCATGATGATGGGGTATTCTGTATTGACTCAATCAGCTTCATGTAGGTAGTTTTTTTTCTCGAAAAGAAGATAGCATTATGAAGGTAGTGAGCTTCATTAAGGCAGTGAACTCCATGAAACGTAGTAGGTTCCATGAAGGCGGTGAGCTTCAAGATGTCAATATTATTCTAAGAAGGTAGTGAGGTTTGTAAAGGGAGTGAAATTAATTAAGGAGCTTCAGGAAAGGAAGTTTTGAATATCGGTTTTACAATGAGTATGGATTTCAAAGTTCATCAACTTAGGTATTTGGTGCAAGAAAAGTCTCGTGATATATAGAGACATATAATTTAATGTCAATAAATTTAACTGACCTTCAAGTCAATAAACTGAGTTTGAATTCTCTCAAAGTAGATATCTAGGGGAGTCGAAGGATGTGTTATGAGGGACACTGTAGGATATCCCTAAAATATTATAAAGGCAGTGTTCCTAGAACCGAGTGACTATGTCCAAACTTTTATATTCCACAACAAGTGAAGATTAGTGGATTTAGGTAATAACGACACACTATATACATATTCTCATTGAACTATCCCTTAGAGGTGAACCAAGTAAAACTTTTGTGTCATCTCTTTGCATGTGAATGTTTAATTTCTAAACTATTCCAATAGAAAGGTTTAACTAGTTCCTACCAACAAAGGAATAAGATATTTTTCTTTAAAAGAAAAATTTGAAACTCGGATTCACCCCTCCCCTCTCAGGGTTCTCTAGGTTCATACAAGTGTTATCAAAGTGAAGGTTCATGTATGTTGGATAATCTATATTAAATATATTCTTTTTTGATTATTTGAGTTTCTTTCCTGGGTCAACAATGAAGTGTAGTTTTAATGAATATCTTTTTATATTTGAATATAATTCAATATCCACCAAGACAATGATAAACATGAAAAATAAAGAGAAGATACATTTGAAAAATTATAACTTATCTAAAGAAGATGTAGTATCAATTTCTCCATGACTTTATGACAATGAAGATATATTAGTCTTAGAAAGTGAATAGAAGGTGGCTCAGGTTTCCACCAATGAATATAACAACACATCTACCTCATGTAAGTTAAAATAATCAAATAATCAAGAGGTATGTGTTAGCACCATTTAAAGTTTTCCTCAAAATAAAGATAGTATCAAAAGTGGTGATGTTGATCAATCTACAACCTAACATGAATTCGGAGTTGATAGATTAAAAAAATATCTAAAGGATGTTCCTAAAGAAAGAGTTTCATTTGTTTAGAGAATCTTTCAATGTATACAGGAAAAGATCACCTAGCTGGAAGGAGAATATGATTCAATGTAAATAGGATTATGAAGAAAAATTATTGAATGTTTAAATCTATACAGATAGATTGGAACCTTGGAAGAATCAAATAGGGAACTTTAATTTTCCCCCTCAAAATACCTTAAATAAGTTGAACAGAAAGAGGTGGTCAAAAGGACTCTTAAAGAAAATATCCATGCACTTGAAGAAAAATTTAAAAATAGAACTGATGTAAAGTGTTTATATTGGAAGAAATAACCATGAAGATCAATGAACATGACTCTATGATTCATAACAAAGTTATGCTGCATGAAGATGAAGTTTTTCGAATTAAGAAGGATTGTGAAGAAATGATTATTATGATTTAAGATTGGAAAATCATCCTTAATATGAAATGTGTAGATTTGGAATCTTAATTGTCCAATCTTGAGAAGACATATATTGATAATTCACAAAATAAGGAAACAATTACTGTAACTACTCAATTTTAATTGGAGGATTATAAAGTTTAAAGACCACCAACATGTGATAAGAAGACCATGACATCATTTTATGTTCTATATCAAGTAGTTCAGAAGAAACATGTATCATCAATAAAAACTCGTATTAACGCTTCAAACCCAATTATAATGAAGAGTGGAGGTTTTAAGAAAAATACTAAACAAGTATGGATGAATAAAGATGACAACAAACCTACCACCAGGACTAGAGTGGATAGGAAAAATAGTATGGAATTAGGTTACCCGAAAATATCACAAAAAGTCATTATGAAGGTCCAAAAATATTATATAAAGGATATAAGTGTATCAAGGTTTGTGGGTCAATGTTTGTGTTGCAACAAATTTGGGAATTGTGCATTAAATTGTTGTTACAATACTCAAAATGTAAAATCACAAAGGAAGTTTATCTCATGGGAGGGTCAAGACTGATATAAAGAAGAAACATCCATAGGTCCAAAAGTGTCTATTTACTATAAACATATTTAGAATACTTGACAACATATATGAGGTGTGAAATGGTAGTGGTCACAAGGTTGGTATATGCTCATCTCAACATGTATCCAAAGATGATAGGAAAATAATATCACAAAATATGCATAGGAATGAAGAATAAACATTGGGAATAAATCAAAATATTTTTGTGAACATAAATCCTCCCAAGAAGGTATCAATTAGGTATTGTAAGAAGACCTTGGATTATAAATCTAATAAGATAAAGGGTAGTGCATCCAATAAAACTACTAATATGGATGAAACTCAAACGAACCCATGTATAAGATCCAAACTTGATACAACAAAACCTAATTACAAGTTAGTTATTTGACCAGAATATTTGGAAAGAATAAGGAAAATTGAAGATGAACATGCGAATTCTAGTGTAAAAGGAAAAGAAAATCTTCGATATTATGAAGAAAAAGTTTATTATAGTTTTCAAAAAAATTAAACTCATATGTTAAAGAAGAAGTTTTGTGTGAGGGATGCATGAAATCTAATCTCTTTGCAAAAATATTTTTAACCTTAATACTAGAGAAAGAAGCAGTACTTAAGAGGAGTAAGACTGTTTCATCCATGATGGTTGTTAAGAAAATAAATTCTACACACAAAGTATAAGAGAATGTTAATATATACATGCCATGACAACATAAATCAGAACATATGTTTATAAATAAAAGCGTAAAGACTGGATAAAATGGGGAAACATGGTTAAGAAGATCATCTTAACCATGTAGTTCATATTGATGAAGAAAAAAGGAACCAACTTATTCCCTTAATACTTTTTTTATTGTATTTGTGCTTATAATTCAAGAAATTAAAGGTGATGAAAGTTCTCAGGGGGTGAGAGGAAGATAGGGTTGTCAATTCTTGATAGCCAAGCTGAATAAGTCACCATCATTGAATAATTCCTCAATTTCATATTCAAATAAAAATATGATGTAGGATCATTTATGATGAAGATAAATATGTTATATTCTAGATAATTAGGATAAATAAGGTACCAAAATGAATTGATCTTATTTATAGTATCCTAGAGAACAAGTGTTCAAAAAGATTATCCTTGGAGAGGATGTGAAACTTTTCTAATGTGGATAGTCATAAGATGAATAACCATTTTGGTTTTTTCTCCATACTAAAAATTCTTAAAATCCATTCTTGATGAGATCCACCATTTTGATGATGTTGATAATTATTTCCCTTGTGGGGGAGAGAAATTAAAAAAGATGAATAAGATTCTAGAATCATTATTTCAATTATTATCTAACATGATTATTTTGGAAATTGCTTGAAGATCATGTCATTGGAAAAGGAGTTTTAGGCATCCTGATCTGTGGTCAAGAGATATATTTAGATTCATACATAGTCTAATGATTGTAAAACATTTTTTTCTGACACAAATAATATAATTTAGATGAATAATTAGAAGAGGAAACCATTAATGAAGAAACTTCATCAAAACCTAAAAATATTCTCTCCAATGTATGAAGCAGGCACCACATACATGGTATTATCGACTGGATACTTATATTAAGAATACCGTATTCAAAATATGTGGTGTTGATCATAATATTTATGTGTATAATTGATATTAAGATCAATTTATGGTGCCGGTGTATTTAGATGATATCATTTTTTCCGGCTGCAGGTAGAGATCTGTGGAAGAATTTTCTAATCAAATGAAATCATAATTTTAAATGTCTATGATTGGTGAAATCACATACTTTTTAGGGATGTAGATGATATAGAAGAGGTATTACACCTTCATTTCTCAAGAAAACATGCAAGAGAACTACTGAAGGAAATTAACATGCATGATTCCAAACCAATGCCCACTCGAATTGCGGTTGGAACAAAACTGGGAAAGCATGAGGATGGGACATATGTAGATCCCAAATTGTATAAGAGAATCATTTGAAGCTTTTTTTCCTAACAGTGACATATATGGATATTGTATTTGCAACCTACTTAGCAGCCCACTTTCAAAGTAATCTAAGGAAACAACTAATTGATTTTGGAGATAGGGTGAAACAACCAATGGTGATTCACTATGACAACAACAGCACAATTGATCTTATGAATAATCTTATTCATTATTCTAATAAAAAACATATTGAAATCAGATATCACTTCATTAAAGAATTTTTTTAACAAGGAGTGATTAAAATGGCTAATGTTGGAACCGATGGCCAAGTGGATGAAATTCTAACCAATCCATTGGAAGCACATGTGTTCAATGACATGATCAAAGCTTATATTGGAAATATTTAAGCATCCCAAGACACGAGGACCCAATTAATTCTCCTCTTGTTTTCTATAAAGATCTTTTCTCACATTTACTTAGAGTGTTGACTATTTTTTTTTCTGGTGTATCGAGTATTGACTGTAGCTAGTGATTTATTGAATTTATCTACAGATCGCCAACAAACCCAAAGGGGGAGATAATTAGAACCAAGGTTTTTCTTGACTATAAATGGATTATGGTTTGTTTTTATTTTAAATCCTCACATGTAAGATTAGTAATTTTTCAAGGAAATGGATCTTACAGTTCAATCTGACAAAAATATTGAAGATGGCATCATTTCCAAGTGTTTTCCAAATTATTGGGGTCAAAAATTTGGAGTAAGGGATAACATCATGAAAGGTTGTTTTTTTGGAATCAACTCTTCATAAATATGGTAAAGGAATGGTTTTTATGATGACTGGGTTGAGGATCTCAAATATGTAAAGCATCACAAATGGAGATAGTGATCTTTGAGATTACGATAAATGGAGCATCAAGATTGTGTGATGTGGTGATGATGATCTCTGTGATTATGAGAATTGGAGAATCTCAACATAAAGGTTTTGATGGATAGCTCCGTGATTACAACATGCATCGTGAAAAATTTGAAGGGTTTTGATGGAGAGATTTGTAGTTATGCTGAGCCTCATGAACGTCAAATTTCTATGGAGCTTTTTGATAGGAGGAGCACAACGAATATGTTTCTAAAAAATAGAAAAAACCAATAAGAGGCAGTGGAGAATCATGAGTGGCCGAGCTTATAAATATGAGGATACCCCCACTTTGTTGAGAAATAATTTTTCCAAGGAAAATATGATATTACTCTGATTTCAATAAGCTAGGGGAGCTCCATGAAACTGACATTCCATGCGATATTTAGAAACATGAAAAGACTTATTGAGTCTTAATTGAGGCCAATGATTTTTATTAATGAGTGTGTCACGATTATGGGCTATTATGCATTGAATCAGTGTTCTTCAAAAATATATTTTGTTCTAAAAAAGGCAGTTATATTTGTGAAGGTAGTGAGCTTCATAAAGATAGTGAGCTTCAAGAAAGGTAGTTGGTTATGTGAAGGCAGTATTGTTCCATGAAGGTAGTGAGCTTCGCGAAGGGAGTGAGCTTTGTGAAGGATCTTTGTGAAAGGATGTTTTGAATATTAGTTTTCTAGTAAATTGGGCTTTCAAAGTGTATCAACTCAGGTCTAAAAATCAATAATAGTATCATTCTAGATAGGGAAAAAGACTTTAATGACAATCCATTGAAGCGTCCTTCAAGTCGATAAAATGAGTTATATTTCTCTCAAAGTAGTGATCTAGGAGGAGTCAACGGAAGTGTTTTGAGGGATATAGTGGGATATACCTAAAATATTTTATAAATTCAATGTTCCTGGAATAGAGTGACTATTTTCAAACTTATTTATTCCACAACAAGTGAAGATTGGTGGATTTAGGTATGATTGACACTTTTTCGGCTTATGATCATTGGACTAGACCTTAGTGGTGAACCAAGTAAAAATGTTGTGTTGCCTCTGTTCGTGTGAATGTTTTATTTCTGAACTATTCCAACAGATTGGTTTAATAAGTTCCTACTAATGTGGGAATAAGAACCGTTTCTTTAAAAGAAAAATTTGACATCCTAATTCACCACCCCCCACTCAGGGTGCTCTGGGGTCCTATAGGGTTTCCTTTTCTTACAACCTAACCTAGGGAATCCCTTATAGGAACCCTATACCTATATGAAATTATGAGTATCCCATGTAGGATTCATTTTTTATTTCATACCATGTTATAAGGGACCCATTTTGGATGTCCCTATTTTTATATACCATTCTGAGTATTCCTTGTAGGATGACTCCATTTACTTATTGTTAAAGGATCCCATGTAGGATTCCTCCTCTTACTTTCTGCTAAGGATCCCATGTAGGATTCCTTCACTTATGAAAGGACCTTGAGGATATCATGTAGTATTCCTCCTTTACTTTTTCTAATGAGGATCCCAAGTTGTATTCTTATCGGTGTTTGTCTTCAAGGAACCGGTGGGTGCCCCAGTGTTTGAATGACCCTGAGTTAGTATTCAGGTTTGGGTAGATATGGTAGTGGGTGTCACCTTAGAACCTATTCCAAACTTGTAAGCCCATGAGGATATAGAATTAGTGTTGATATTAGATGTTTTACCACCCTCACTCTTTTTTATACTTTCATTTTTTTACTACTGATGAAACTATGATTACCACAGGTGATTCCTGGTTCATGACTCTTTATCTTGACATGAGGCATCTTTCTTTCTCTTTGGGATACCTAGAGGTGCTTCCCTGGGATTTGGAATCTAATCCATGTTATTTCCATATTTATTTATATACCCAGATATACTACCTGGGATATGGATTTTGAGACCATATTTTCTATTTATTACTTTATTGGGATGTCCAGAGGTGTTTCCTAATATCCGAATATAGAGATTATGATTATGATATATGGGCATGGAATCCCAAGTAATGATACTCTTGGATGATCCCGCTATCCTAAGTGCTATGGATGATTTCTCTCTCCTTTATTTTATATTTTATACGGATTATTATTCTCTCCTCTAACTGATTATACTCATGGATGATTATGATCTCCCGATTGAGAGGTATGATTATGCTCTCCTGAGTGAGAGGGATGATTACGCTCTCCTTGATCGGTTACTTGACTGTGGTATTGGGAATGGTGTCTCACATCATTGGATACATGAAATGATTATGCTGTTATGGATGATAGTAATGATTCGTCTCTCCCTTATTAGAGACTCCAAGGGTGGGAATGGAATCTCACTGGTGAGTTCTCCTTACAACTCACCTAAGGGTCATAACCATAGGGATTATCTGAGTCCCAAATGTTGTGAAAACCTACGAACTGGGACATAGGGCTCAAAAATTGGAATATATTTACATGGAATGAGTATCATGGAATCTATCTCAATTAACATTTATATTATTTCTAGATTAACTTCCCTATAATACTTCTTTACTGTGATTGGAGGTGAGTACGAGTGAACTAAGGTGTAGGATGAGTATCCCCTTATAGTGATGTAGCTTTCCTAGAGATATTTCTGGAATTCACCAAAGTAGGTATATGTCTATTGGGATTACAAAACCAAATATTGAAATAATGATACACAAATTGAGTGTAAGGAAGTCCAGCTCAATTACCTTGCACAGGATGTCCAAGTGATTGGGATTACGGACTCAAGGATCAACTGTTTTTTACTTTCTTTGTTATTTATTTCACTTTACTCATGAATATTCATATTTATGTATATATTTATAGGTATGGTACTATAAAATCATACACATATAGATATATATATCATGGTGGCACTTTCCCAGTTGATTGGGTTTAAAGACCCGGGGTTCGACACTGGTTTCATGTTTATTCTCTATACTTATCTTTTCAGTGTTGTCTCGGCTAGGCTAAGCATATTGATTTTATTGTACTTATAAAAGTGTATTTATAGGTTTATTTTTGGGGTGATATACTGAGATTATTTTCTCACCCATTCATATTCACCTCGGTGTGTGTATCGACCTTATGTCTACTTTTCTGGTTGAGCATAGTTTCACGGTGGATAAGACTGGGGCCCAAAGTTCCATGATCGTGCAGAGCTACTAGTATGTGTTCTTCTAATCATGATGGTGTAGTTCGATAGTTTCTAGAGACTAGGTATTTGTTCTATCTTGGTGTTAGTAGTAGAGCCCTTTAATTTTATTTAATTTTATGTTGTACTTGTTTATCTGTATGGTCATCCCAATGGGTGACCAGTGCTATAAGTATGAATTAAATGTTCAAGATTTTAGATATTTTCATTTATTTTTACATCATGTTCTATTTAATTTTATTTATTTCTTTTTTACTATGTGTACTAACTTCTATGTATGATAATTAGTTACTTCTGTTGTTTTCTTAATCTGATATTATGGAATAGTCGCCCTACTATCACACCCTAGGCCCTCATTACTTGTCTGAACCTCTAGCATATGGGGATGTTCACTTGAGGACTTGTAACCAACCAGAATGGGGCACCAGTTTAGTGTCATCTGGTCCAAGATGTTACATATTGGTATCATATTTTTTCCCTTCTGGGTATTTACTAATTGGGATATAGTAGAAAAGAGTATTAGAATTATTTCTGAATTTGTGATGGATATAGGACAGGTGCATTGAGAACACTTGTTCTAGTAGTAATTCTTGGTTTCCAATGGTATGGGATTGTTATTAAGATATGTGATTGAAGTTACAAATGATAAAATAACAAATGATAAGGGGAGTTGAACCAGTTGTTAAATTTTTATAAGTTTCAATTTTTTTCAAAACATAACCCCTACAAACTATTAATATTTATTTTATTATCAACTTTTAGTAAATAATCTTGCATGATAAGGTATGAAATCAAGTAAAACACACAATATTTACAATATTCAACCTCAGTGTGAGAACCTACATCCTTTACATAACCACTCCCATGGGTCTATGGAAATATACTATTAAGAATAAGTGAATACAACTTGTGTCAACTCCTGTTAAACACCTTCTATCTCCTAATAGGAATGATTATACTGAATCCTATTAGTTTACAAAATTTTCTTATAAAATATTTAATCCAAAAAACGAATAATGAATTTGTTGAATCTACACCACAATTTCTCTGTTCGAATCCTCAGTCCGATTTGGCTGGATCTTATTTTCTCAATCTGATGATATTGGATCCGATTTTCTCAATACAATGATGTTGGATCCTAGATTCGATTTTCTAAGTAGGATAATTCTGGATTTTGGATCCAATTTTCCCAATATAGTGATTCAATACAATGAATTCATTGTCAATCTATAAAACTCAAACTTCTACTAGAATGCTCAATTCAATTATTCTTCAATCAGATAAGAACTTTTACTTAAAATTCTACAGATCTCAACCTTTTGTGTGTATGTAAAATTTTTGAATGAAAAAATGATCAGACAAAGTATTTATAGGTGACTCAAAAAACAAAGGCGGGAAACTTGGAAACATTCCCCACTTCCTCAAATCACAAAATCTCTAAAAATATTTCACATTTAAAACTTCAACTTTGACATCTTCAAACATCTGTAGATTTTTATAAGATTTATGCCAAATGTAATTTCAAGTTTGACCACTTCCACTCTTGATACCTTTCTCATCTCATTAGGATCTATTTCTTTCTCAACTTCATTAAAATTTGTTTCTTTCTCAGCTCGTTATGATCTTTTCCTTTCTTAGATAATTATGATCTTTTTCTTTCCCAACTCAATACAATCTTTTTCTTTCTCATCATAAATTGTTCATTATGAATACATTAGTATGATTTCCTTAGTATGAAAATCCATGTATGAAAAATCTCAGTATGATTTTCCCAATATGAAAATATGAGTATGAAAATATCAGTATGATTTTCCCAGTATAAAAAATATTTTTACAAATTTATGAGTACGAAAATATCAGTACAGTTTTCCCAGTATGAAAATCTAAGTACAGAAATCTATGTATGAAAATATTAGTATAATTTTCCCAATTTGAAGATCTATGTAAGAAAATCTTAGTATGATTTTCCCAATACTAAAATCCAAGTATGAAATTCTCAATACAAAAATATCAGTATGAAAATATCAGTATGATTTTCTTCTTCCTCAGGCTCAAAAACATATTTTTATTTATCAGATCATTATGATGTAATCCACATTATGATGTAAATATCATTTTTCAGCTTTGAAATTCTTTAAACCTCTCTATCATTTCTTAAAAATCTTTTATCATGACAGTTTTCATGATTTGTGATAATTTATTGATAAGAAATGAATCATATATATTTTTTTAAATTATGAAAACTTTCTAACTCATAAATTCATTTTTTTTCTTTCAAAAACTCTTCAGAAACATCAATATTTCTCTGATTCTTTTGAATTTGATTATTTTTAATGTCATGCTGATGGATCTGAATATAAAAAATTATCTGATCAACATATTCATCTTACTAACTTCTTCTATGTCTAGTGCATCTCAAAAAGAAATCTTGGGTTAAGAAACATGTGTCTCGAAAACAACCTCATTAAAATGGACTAGGTTTGATTCCTGAAAAATAAAAAACATTATTTAATAGAAAGGTTAATGGTTAAAAAATAAAAAAAATGTTAAAAATAATTCACAATGGTTCTTGAATGTCTCCCTTTGGATTTATTGATAACCCTTGTTAACAAATTTTCAAACTCTCATAATTTTTTCATGACTCAAATTTTTGACTTTTATCAAAATATAGCCTTTCTCAAAAGAGAGTGTCCTGACACCACACTATTGGATAAAGTAATCTCTTTGAAGGTATTTAATCCCTCGGTGGTAAGAAAATTTTCCATCCATGTAAAGATAAACTCTCCTCACTTTTATTTTAATTCTTTTTTTATCTCTCCCCTATTATTTATGTTATCACTTTATTTCTCTCCCCCATTTTATGATAACCACACCTTTATATTCATAAAATCAAGATAAGTGAAACTTATTACAAAGTAAAAAAGTTGTTACTTTATCTCCCCATTTTTCAACATAATCCAAAGCACAGTGGGGGTATCTTCCTTATGAGGTTTAAGAAGACATTGGAGGAGGCTAATGTGAATTTTCAGCCTCAATTCTACAAGCCTTTATTTCAAAATTACTTTTGTAAAGATATCCGCAATTTGATACTTTATTGAAATGTATTCCAACAAAACATATTCAATAGAAAATTTCTATTTTATAAAGTGAAATATTATATTAATGTTTTTTGATCTTGAATGTTGGAAAATATTCTTAGAATGATCAATTGCACAATGATTATCACGAATTATCTTCAATGGTTTAAAAAAATTTACTTTAAAATATTCTAGTTGAGCTTTTATCCAAAAAAATTGATTATAATCATGAGTAGCTGCAACATATTCAAATTCATCTATGCTAAAAGTTACTAAACTTTTTTTCTTCAATTAAAACTTACACAAAATTCACTTAAGAAAAATGTTCCTCCTAAGGTTAATTTTCTAACATTATAATCTCTAGACAAATCAGAATCTGTAAAACCATGAAACTTCGTCTCACTATTTCTTTTGTATAACAACCCATGTGAAGTTGTTCCTTTGACATATCTCTGAATCCTCTTTACTTCCAACATATGATTATTTCATATTAATTTGACACCTGGCACAAAAATTCACAATATAAACAATATAAATCCTTGAGAATATAAGGTAAAGAATACTTCCTATCAACTTATAAAAGTATTTATGATTCACACTTGTTCCAGGTTCATCGTTACTCAAATTTATGACCACTGAAATAGAAGTTGAAACTTATTTAGATTTTCCTAACCCAAACTTTTTTAAAAATCCCCTAGAATACTTTTCTTGAGATTGAAAAATGTATTTTTTTTATTTTTTTTGAACTTTTAAGCCGTGGAATAAAGTAAATTCTCCCAATATAGACATTTAAAATTTCTTCTTTATTTCCTTAGAAGATGTTTTATAGTCATCCTCTCTATCCCCAACAAAAAATATATCATCTACATAAATAATTACAATTAGAGCTCTAGAGTCAACATATTTCACATATAAGTTGCTATCAACTTTTACTTTAGAAAATTTTAACATTATTAAGCAATTTTCAAGTTTATAATACTAAGCACATTGAGCTTGTCTCAGCCCATATAAATCTTTATTCAATTTACAAACTTTTTTTTCACCCTAATCAAGTGGAAACACACATGGTTGTTCAATGTATTTTCTTCCTCAATCTCACCATTTAAGAAAGATAAATTTACATCCATATGATAAAATTTTTAATTATGATGTGCAGCCACTGAAAGAAACATTATAATAGTTTCTAATATTGTAACTGGGGAAAACATTTCTTAAAACACACACACCTTCCACCTGTGCATAGACTTTACAAACAAGCCTAGATTTGCTTCTTTAAACTTATCCATGTTGATTTAACTTGTTTATATAGACCCACCTAGTTCTGATAACACTTTTATTTTTTGGTCATGAAATAATTTCCCATGATTCATTCTTTTCAATATGATGCAATTCTTTATTAATATCATCCACCCATTATTTGTGTTGAATAAATTCTAAAACTGATTCAAGTTTAACTTTTTAGTTGAGTGAAGTCTGATTATCTAATCTCAAACTTATCTTGGTCTAAACTAGAGCTTTACGATTCCCAATAATGTTTTAAAATTCAACATGTTTTTATAAGGTATAATATTTCAAAGTTTATTTCCCAGCTGAAATTTCCTCATCACGCAATTCTTCTAAATTATGATAAGGATGTTTTGAACTGGTTTCACTATTATTGTAAATCTCTAGTTTATCCTCCTTAGTATTCCCAACAACATTTGTTAAGGAAATTTTATTTTCAATTACCTTAACATCATATAAGTCCACCAAATTTTTCAAATGTTTTTTCTACATTTGTAACTTCTTCCATTTGGTGAATAACCCGTAAAAGTTCCTTCCTCGTCTTTCTCATCAAAGGTTCCCAAATTATTATTTTTTATTTTGATCAAACATAGACTTAAGAAAACTTTGAAGTATTTCAATGAAGTTTTTTGGTTGTACCAAATTTCATAAGGATTTGTGTCAGTTTCCGGTCACAATAAGAATCTGTTTTGAACATGTAAAATAGTACTAATAGCTTCTCTCTAATAGAATTTTAAAATTTTTATTCAGCAAATATACTTCTTACCATTCCCACAAAGCTTATATTATTTCTTTTTACTACTCCATTTTGTTTTGGATTATAGGGAGCACTATACTAATGTTTGATACCTTGATTTCTCTGATAAGTTTCAAAAGAATTTCTTGTGAATTCGATGCCATTATCAGTTCTCAACTTCTATATGGAAACCCCAATTTCTTTCTATACATATTTTATAAATAATTTAAACATTTTAATAGCCTCTAACTTGTGCTTCATAAACATGATGTTTTTCATCTGATTGAAATCATAAATAAAAGTGATAAAGTATAATTCTCCTTTTAATGATTGATGTATCATCAACACACATAAATCAGAATGAATAATCTCAAGTAGTCTGATAGATTTAATCTCAACTCTTTTATGACTTTGTCAGTCATCTTTCCTTTCTGGAAAGTAATACAAACAGCTTCATCTCTTATTTTTAATTCTAGAAAGTTCTAGACAACATAAACTTTAGAAAGTATGTTCATACTTTTCTGTCCAAGGTTCCCATGTCTTTGGTTCCATAATTTGTTTTCATCTTCCATACTCAAGTAACAGGAGTTATTGAATTCTCTTATTTGGAAGAGATTCCCCCTGGTTCTTTCCCCTTTTGTAATGATTTTTACATATTTCACACTTTTGATAATATAAAAATATTTTCTAAAAACAACTTATTTTCCACCATCATAATGTTGACTCACACTAAGTAAGTTGTGTTTTATCAAATCAATAAATAAAACTTCCTTATATTTAAACTTTCCAGTATCAATATCAGCCATTCTAATTCCTCTGATTTTTAAGGAACTTTCATTACCAAAGGTAACTACCCTTCCATCATGACTTTCAACATGTTTCAAGATTTTTATATCACCTATAATATGTGAAGAACATCCACTATCAAGTATTAATGTTTTGTTCCTTTTACTTTCTTTCAAAGCTATTTAAACATCAAAAACTTTTTCCATAAATTTCTTATTTTCATATTTCTTTTATTTTCTATCATAATAAACTTGTTCTAGAAGGAGTATCATACATTTTTCAGCATGATGACCAGATTGATCACATCTTCTACAAAATTCTTCTAGACATTCAAATTCATTTCTTGTTGGTATGTTTCTGACATCTTGAGAATTCACTTTTTCAACTTTCTTTAAGTTAGGAAAGTTTATCATTCTACTTTCACTATTTCTTCTACTTTTCTAAAACCTTATTCTAGTTAAGGATAAGTAGTGATAACAATTATAAGATATGTGACCATAGATTCCACAACACCAGGAATAACCATAAAATCTTGATTTTCTATTGAAATATTATCTTTCTCTATTGAAACATTGTTGAGGTTGGTAACTTCTTTTAGCTCTAACGTACTCAGGACTTGGACCATTTTTTCTTTTTAATGATTTTTATAATTTTGTAGATTTGATAGGTTTTTAATATTATTTATCCACCAAATATTTCCCAATACTATTTATAGAACATAAAATGTTAAAAGAATCAGATACAACATTATTTTTGGTAAGATAATATTTCACCTCGTTCTCATATTGAGCTCTCTCAGAAACTTTCAAAGTCTCGTATTTTACTACGGAAACTTTGTTTAAGTTTTCATTCGTTTTCCTCAATATATTTTCGAACTCAAGAAGTTTTGTTGAAATTTTTTAACCTATTATTATGTTTATTCCATCTTCTTACTAATATCTTAAATCATCTTTTCCTATTTAGAAATTCTAAATTTATAACATAAAAAACTCTTGAATGTATTCATCCTACTTCTTGATGACATTTTTTATTCCATTAACAAATTATTTACAATATTTATTTGTTATTCTAATTTATTTCTTGAGAGTTTTGTTTTGCTCAATACATGCAAAAAGTTATATTCTAAACTGATACTCTCAATTAGATTCGTCACCACCTTCTTCACTCTCTGATGAGTATTTTTTTCTCAACTTTTTCAATGAAGGTTCTAAATTTTTCTGAACATTCATCTTCCGAAGAATTGTTGTCAATTTAGTTTCATTCAACTTTCTTACTCAACGTACTTATTTTGTTTTTAGTAAAATTATTCTTGTATTTCCTAGATGACTTTTCTTCTTTATCATTTTTATTCCACTTCTTCCATTGTAGTTTTTTATCATAATCATCTCAATATTCTCTAAATTGTTTATTGGGTCAATTCATTTAAAAGTGACTAATTCCACCACACTAAAACAATTTGAGAGGAATTTTACATCCATGATTTCATCTTCCTCTTTTAAAGTTCTTGGATATAAGAGATGTGGTCTTTTCATTCAACTCATCATCCTCTTTATCTTTAGAGTCACATGGATCAACAACTTTAACAACTTGAATTTTTAACTTTCTCATCACTTAAAAATCCATTTCATATTTCATATTATTTTTAAGCATTGGAGATTTAATTATTTTATAATCATCAAGAAATTTATTCAATTAATAAAAATATAAATCATATTCATCTTCTAAAGAATAAATTTTAGAATCAAACCTCTTTAGAATGTTTATCATAAGTTTCTTCACAATTGTAGAATCTTCCAAGACATATCTTAATCCTTTGATGTTGTAAACAGTTTCATTTACTCTAGTGAAGTAGCCATCAATTGTTTCTTCATCTCTCATTCTGATTTCTTCATACGTACCACACCATATTTTTATATTGTCTTCCTTAACTTTTGTATTCCCTTCAAAAAACACTTTCCATCTTGTCCCACATATTTTTTGCAGTTTTGAGACTCATCGCCTTCTGATAAAAATTCTTTAATCAGGACATAAGGATTGCATTTCTATCCTTCCCATCAACTTCTATATTTCTCTTATCAGAAAATTTCATAGGATCATCTTTCTCAGTATGAGGAAAATCAATAATATGAACATAAAAACCTTCAAGTACAAGTGATAAGAGATAAGGAATCATTTTATTTTTTCATCCATAATAATTTTTTACATCAAATATTGGAATTAATTTATTATTTACAAAATTGATATTATCCATGATAATGATTTAACAAGGTAACCTTCCCTATGATACCAATTTAAGTTCCAAAGGATCGAATAACAACTTAGAAGGGGGGTTGAATTAGTTGTTAAATTTTTATAAGTTTCAATTATTTTCAAAACATAACCCCTACAAACTATTAAGATTTATTTCCTTATCAACTATTAGTAAATACTCATGCATGAAAAATTAGGAAAGAAATTAAATCACACAATATTTATAAGGTTCGTCCTCAGTGTGAGAACCTAAATCCTTACCATATCCACTCCCCTGGGTCTATGAAAATTCACTATTAAGAAGAAGCAAATACAACTTTTTATGAGTTTCGATTCTTTTCAAAACCTAACTACTAAAACCTGTTAAGATTTATTTCTTTATCAACTTTTAGTAAATACTCATGCATGAAAAATTGGAAAGAAATAAAAGAACACAAGATTTATAAGGTTTAAACTCTGTGTGAGAACCTAAATCCTTACAATAACCACTCATGTGGGTCTATGTAAATTCACTATTAAGAAGAAGTGAATACAACATGTTCCAAATCCCATTAGAAACCTTCTATCTCGCAATAGGAATGATTATACTGACACCCATCAGTTTACAATGTTTTCTTGTAAACAAATTGAGACAAAAATAATAATAATGAATTTTTTGAATCTTCTCCCCAATTGCTCAATATGAATCTTCATTCCAATTTGGATGGCTTATATTTTCTCAATCTGATGATTCTATATTTTATTTTATCAATAATATGATGTTGGATCCTAGATCTGATTTTCCCAATATAGTGATTGAATACAATGAATTCGTTCTCAATCTAGAAAACTCAAACTTTTTCTAGAATGGTCAATTAAATTATTCTTCAATAAGATAAGAACGTTTACTTAAAATTATCCATAGATCTGACTTTTATGTGTATTTAAATTTTGTGAATGTACAAATGATCTGTGGAAGTATTTATAGGTGACTCAAAAAACAAAAATGGGAAACTTAGAAACATTTCCCGCTTCCTCAAATATAAAAGTCTCCAAAAATATCTCACATTTAATAACTCAACTTTTACTTCTTCAAACCTCTTTAGATTTTTCTAAGATTTATGGAAAATTGAATTTCAAGTTTAAACACTTCAACTATTTATACCTTTATTAGCTCATTATGATCTTTTTCTTTCTTAGCTTCATTATAATCTATTTCATTCTCATCTCATTATTATCTTTTTCTTTCTCATATCATTACGATAATTCTATTTCTCAGCTCATTACAATATTTTTATTTATCAACATGAATTATTCATTATGAATAATTTAGTAGGATTTCTTCAGTACGAAAATCCAAATACAAAAATCATAGTATGAAAATATCAGTATGATTTTCCCAGAACAAAAATCAGAGTATAAAAATCTCAGTACGATTTTCCTAGTACAAAAATCTTAGTACAACAATCTGAGTACAAAAATTTAAGTGCAATTTTCTTAATATGAAAATCTCTATATAGAAATATGAGTATAAAAATATCAGTACAATTTTCCTAGTACAAAAATCCAAGTACAAAATTAAGAGTATCAAAATATCAGTATGATTTTCCAAGTATGAAAATCCCAGTACAAAAATATCAGTACGAAAGTCTGAGTACAAAAATATCAGTTTGATTTTATTATTCCATAGGCTCAGCAACATATTTTTCTTTCTCAAATCATTATAATGTAATTTACATTACGATGTAAATCTTAATTTCCACTATAAAATTATTCAAAAATCTCCATCATTTCTTCAAAATATTTTTTCGTGAGAGTTTTCATGACTTGTGGTGATTTCTTCATCAGCAAAACATCGTCTTATTTTACATAGAAATTTTGAAAACTTTATAACTCATGAATCCACTTTATTATTTCAAAAATATTCAGAAACATCAATCTTTCTATGATTATTTTGAATTTGATAATTTTTTATTTCATGCTAATGGATCTGAATACGATCAAGTATCTGATCATAAACATCATCTTCTTGAATTCTTCTGTATCTGGTATGGCTCAATAAAAAAACATGGGTCCAGAAACATGTGTTTTGGAAAACAACCTCATTACGATGGACTGGGTTTGATTCCTAAAAAATAAAAATATTCTTCAACAGAAATGTTAGTTTTCAATAAATACAAAAACTTTTTTAAAAACAATTCACAAAGGTTTTTCAGAGATGCTATAGTTGTATATGATTTTCTCCATGAGCGATGCACATGTTTTGTGGATGTTATGATTTATTATGGATCTATGGATCTTGGCCATTGCTAAGAGACCAGTGATGTATTTTAACTCTTTTCCCGAAAAGTCAAGAGATGTCTCATGCATCATATTTGGCACATAGGAATCACATCATATAGGCCTGCTAGTGTGTGATTTTACTAAAAAATGAGGTCTATTTAATTGGGCTGACACACACACACACATATACATATCTTTTTGATTTTAGGTAATGTGTATATACATAGAGGTGTTTGGTGGTTACAATGATGACTCATTCGTCATGCAAAGAAGGTGAAACAACCCTTGTAGGTCGATATGGCACATGATTCCCTTCTATTGTACCCCTTATAGGGTGTTTTTTATCTTGTAATGGTTATCTAATCGGATCAATGAGTACGATGATGATAGGTACCCTTTCCATTTCTCATGAACTGAACGTCTAGGGGGTATTACCATATACAGATGCTTGGTGAGTGTCAGTTTAGTATCTCTTCTTCTTTGGTATCTTAACCTTTGAGTAGTTCCTTATGAGGATGTTTAGTGAGGATCAGAACCTTGTAGTTTGTGTTTTATATTTTGATCCTTGCAGTTCATTGTGACCTTTACCTTCTATTGATAGGTTTGATCTTCTAGAATATGTGGTTGGACCTTATGGCCTAGTTGTGAGACTTTATCTATAGGTCTTGGTGGGAGACCTAGAGACCCTTAGTTTAAACCTAGAACATGGTAGGCCAACATCTGTTTTGTTCAAGGGAAAATTTCATGAGTGAGGTTTTCCCAGGTTTACAAATTCCTTTTTAGGTAGTGATCTTGGTTTTATGCTCATTTTGTGATTAAATCATGGTAGTTGACCGATTGTTTCATTATAGTAATATTGATTCCTTTGGATTGAATGAAGCACCTAGGGTGCTTTGGAATCAAGACTACCTTGGTGGGGAATACAATTTGAGTTCCTGGCCTAGTCAACCTGTGCTTTCATTATTTCTAATGTATTTAGATCATAGGTAGACATTCGTAACTATAATGATGATGGGTGATGGGCGATTGTAGAATAAAATCATGTCACAGGTGAGGTTCCCAATTTTGAAGTGGAGTTCCAAGGGAGATTCTAGATTGTTTGGATTCATATGTCGTATACCACGGTTATATTATCCTTGTGTTGGATGAATCCTTGGAGTATGAGGAAGGTGATAAAGGTATACATGGGTTGCATGGGGTGTTTTTAAATTGTAATCGGTAATTGGTCAGGTGTGATCTGAGGACCGATGATTTCAAGATTTTCCATAGGCATGTTTTTCCAAGAGTTTTAGTTAAATGAATAATTCCCCTCCTTGGTATAGGTGACAAAAAAATTAATGGGTACCATGAGATAGTTAACCCATGTTGAACCTGGACATTCTTTTTTGGGAGACGTGGTATCAGGTGTTGGTTAAAGGAGAGTTAGCCTATTGCGAGCATGGGTCAGAAGTGTTGTACACACATTTTGTGGAATCTTAGTGTAATCCTAGTTAGAGATGACCAAGATCTATATCAACATCCTATTGAGTGTGTTGAGAGATAATTGGACCTACACTGAGCTTCTTTTATTTTTAACTGTATTTCCTCGTTTAGAAAAGGAACCTGTTGAGGTTGCGCTCGAGGAACGGTATAAGGTAACCCTAATGGTAAGAACTGAACAATTGGCTAATTGAGGGTGGTGAATCTCATTTTCCATTTTAATTCATCATTTTTCGAGGGCTTTTGTTCTTAGAGTTTGGTTTAAGATGATGATAAGGGTATACCTAGGATGGGAGTACCAGACCAGTCGTAGTTAAATGTCTTCTATATTGCAGATAGTTGTTGATTCTATAAGGAGGAACATTGTATAGTTTAGATAGCATGGTTTTGTAGATTCTTGGGTTTAGATCATGGTTTCTAGTCTTACTACTAGGCTTCTTAGGGATGGGAATGTTTATGGTGGGGAGATTGTAAGGACCTGTGTTTTTTCAAACGTGAATTTTGAGCAGAAATTTGAATTTTTTCTACCAGATTATTATAAGGTATAAAATGGTCTTTTATGCTAGAATATATTCTCAAATAATTTTTATAACCACTCTGTTGGTCCTAGAATAGGGTTTTTACTTTATGAAAGGAGTTTGGTGGAACTTCGAGCCATTAGAATTTGAGTGGAATAATTAATATTTAATATTTAATAAATTAAATATTAATTTATTCACACAAGTTCATTTAGAAACATATTTTTAATGGAGAATCATATTGAGATTCCATATTCACCATTGAGTCTTGAATGAGGAGTTTTTCCGAGGCGGTTCGTAAACTCATGTTGACCACTAGATCCGGGTCGGGCCCCCTTTTCTTTTTCTTTTTCTTTTCTTTTCTTCCTTTTTTTCTTTATTTTATTTATTTTCCTCTATATTCTCGAACATAGGGATGAGGTTACTTGTTTTCATGACTGATAGATATAACTATATGTTGATAGAGATTGAGAGAAGGGTATGGATAAGAATAAGGGTACCGTCGTGGAGCTCGAGATAAGTCAGATCGTCGTGCAACAACCGTGGATGGTGGAAACGGGTGAAGCTTCAGAAAATTCCACCCAAAGGTAGTTTATTTTTAATTTTTTCTATAAATCCCAATATATTTTTTTATAGTTTTAAATACCTATTATGTTTTCTTAGTACCCCTTGAGGGTTGATCTACTACTTTCTAGGTAAAAATAGGTGTTTCATGGAGATTTGAGAGTTTTCTATTCAGTAAAACCCATGTACATGACATGTGGTTCAGGGAGCACACACTGTGTGTTCTTATATTTTTGGGAAGATTCCATTTTTGAAGTAAACTTCATGTATACACTCAGTGTAATGGTACTCAACTATGTATCCAAGTTTCGATCCATGTTTCTCGTGTTAGGGGCATATTCAATGAGAGTACATGAACAGACCCTGTGTGGGTTGCACGCCATGTAAAAGTATACTTCTAGGATAAATAAATGGCCAACTCATTTGAGGGACATGGGAAGGTACCACATTTAGGGTAAATTCCATGTACCCCTCTTACATGACATGTACTTGGGCTTTTACATTCCAAGTACAAGTAGAAGTACACCCCCATGGGGGGCCTTGAGGCACATGTCGTGTACCGGGGTACACTTTCCATGTAATCTTCCCTTGCCTCCCTTTTTAGGGTTTTCATATCTGTTCACCCATAAGTCATAATTGGACCCATTATTAGTTCATTATGATTATATTTTTATGGATATCATGATGGTAATAATTGTGTGTTGTTTTTAGGACTCCAAGGTGGTGTTTCAAGAATCTTCAAAATGGATAGATTCTTCCACCAGTAATTATATCCAAAGCCTCTTGAGAGTGAGAGATCTTATGAGATGATCCATGAGATATATTTTTTGGACTATTCTTTTTTCTATTTTCCATTAAGGACTTATCCCTTAAAATATGTTCCCTTTATTCATATGAGGTTATGAGACTAGATGTTACCAAGGATCCCTTGTAAAATTTATCTACTTACTTTTCAATCAAGAAGATCCTGTGCAGGCTACCTCTATGTTCATTCTATACCAAGGATCCCCTAAGGGGTTAATTTTCTTACAATATGAACTAGGGAATCCCATGTAAGAACCCTATACCTATATGAATTTTTGAGGATCCCATATAGGGTTCCTTTTTTCCTTCATACCATGTTATGAGGGTCCCATTTAAGACACCCTTTTTCTATGTACGATTCGGAGGATTCCTTATAGGATGCCTCAATTTTATTACTGTTCAAGGATACCATATAGTATTTCTCCATTACCTTTCAGGTAATGATCCTAAGAAGGATTTCATTGCTTATGCAAGGACCTTGAGGATCCAGTGTTGTATTCCTCCTTTTCTTTTTTCCACCAAGTATCCTAAGTAGGATGCCTCTCAGTGTTAGACTTGAGGGACCCAATGGGTGTACCAATGGTTGACTAACCCTAATCTAGTATATTGGTTTTGGGTAGACGTGGTAGTGGATGTCCCTTAGAACCCATTCCAAACTTGTAATCTGGTGGGGCTATGGAAGTAGTGTTTGGTTTACACATTTGTCCACCCTCACTCTTTTGTTTATACTTTCACTTGTTTACTACTAATTCAACGATGATTACCAAAGGTTCTTCCAATTTAATAGTTTTTTATCCTGACGTGAGGCATATTTATTTATCTTCGTGATTCCTAGACGTTATTTCCTAGGATTCATCTTCTAATCCTTGTTATTTCAATATTTATTTGTATACCCATAGGTACTACATGGGATACAGATATTGAGCTTGTATGTTCTGTTTATTACTTTATTGGGATGTACAAAGGTGTTTCCTAGTATTTTTCTATTGAGACTGCAATTATTATATATGGTCATAGAGTCCCTAGTAATGATACTAATGGATGATCTCGCTCTCCTGATTGAAGAGGATGATTTCAGTCTCATATGTTTGATATGTGATGAGGATGATTACGCTCTCCTCAAACTGATTAAACTCATGGATAATTATGTTGTCCCAAGGGATTGGGATGATTATGCTCTCCCTAATCAGTAACATGACCATGATGTTGGGCATGGAGACTCAAATTGTTTGATACTTGGAATGATTATGCTCTTTCAGATGATAGGTATGATTTCTCTCTCTACTATTAGAGACTATAGGGGTGGGCATGGAATCTCACTATTGAGCACCTACGGACTAGGACTTAGGGATCGGACATTGGATTGGATTTATATGGTATGTGAAGCATGGAATCTTTCTCAGTGACCATTTACTGGATTTCCATATGTATTTCCTTGGAATCCTTCTTTAAAATGATTGGAGGTGAGTGCGAGTGAACCCAGGTGTATAAATATTATCCCCCCGTGGTGACGTAGCTTGCTCAGGGAAATCTTAAGCATTGTATGAAGCAAGTATATGTCGATTGGTATTTCATACCCATTGATTGAATTAATTATACATTGCTTTATTTTCATTATTTCCAACTCAATTCTCTTGCACAGGATGTCTAGGTGGTCGGGATTATTAACCCAAGTATTGATTGTTGTTTAGTTTATATGTTATTTATTTAACTTCACTAAATAATATTCATATGTATGTATATATGTATAGGTATGGGACTATACATGTACACTCATATAGATATGGACATCCATAGTGGAACTTTCCCAGTTGACTAGGATTATGTACATGAGGTTCTATTTTGGTTTCAGTTTTATTGGCTTTACTTATCTTTTCAGTTGTGTGTCATCTAGGTTAAGCATATTTCTTTTTAATGCACTTATAATAGCATATTTATTAGTTCAACATTAGGGTGACCTAAAAATATTATTTTCTCACCCATGCACAGGATACCCGGTGTGTGTGTTAACCTTATGTCTTCTTTTTAAGTTGAGCACATTTTTATGGTGGATAGGGCTAGGGCCCAGAGTTTCATGATTGAGTGGATATGCTCATGTGGGTTCTTCTGATCAGAATGGTGTAGTTCGACAATGTCTAGAGACTATGTATGTGTTATTGATCTATATTAGTAGTATATTTGTGTACTTTTATTTCATTTTCCTTTGTACTCTTGTATATGTCCAGCCTGGTGGGTGACCAGTATTTTTTGTATAACTTATCTCTTTGGTCTTTTGTGGTTTTTCATTTATTTTTACAGCATGTACTATTTCAGTTTATTTACTACTTTCAAACTCTTTTTATATACTATTATGTATGATACTTTTCCATTTCCACGGTTTTCTTACTCTGATATAAAGGGATAATTTCCCCACTGTCACACCATATGCCCTTGTTGTTAGTTGGAAGCCACTGGAAAACAAGGAGGCACGTTTGAGGCCTCATAACCAACTAGCTCGGGGAACTAATTTAGTGGCATCCAGTCTGGGATGTTACATTATTAATCTTAAATTTTAAATTGATGTTTCACCCTAAGGATCAATAGTCACTATGAATTAAACCTTAGACTTAAACCATGTTATACCTTCACAGTTTTAGTTTTAAGAAAGATTAAAAATAAATTATATACTTAATTATTGTAAGAATTATTGATTCCTCACAAGTGTTAAATGTTTTTGGCAGCATTTTTAGGGACTAGTAAACTTAGAAGAAACATATATTTGATATACTAAGATAAATCATTTTATTATCTTCTTTATTTTTATGATTTTTGTTTTTATTTTTGTTTCTTTTTATGTGTTTAGGTGTTCTATATGAATTGGAAGGTTCAATATACATCATGAGTTCCAACATATTTCTAATGGTAAAAATGGATTATATTAGTCAAAAACTTGATGTACTCAAGAGGAAAATATTTATCCAAGGATGGTGTCAAAAACAACACCAACCAAGTCTAGAAGAACGAATTCTCAACAGAATATATTAAATTTTCAATGAAAGGTTAGAATAAATGGAAATATTGGTGAAATATATATACAAATAAAAGTAATTACCTAAATTATAATCTAAATTTGTGGCAAACTCAAAAGAGAAATCTGAATGAGATATTGCATTTGAGGTTGAATCCAATGAGATTTCTAATAAATAAGTTGAATATGATATTGAATATTAGGATTAAGACACTCCTATATGTACAAAGAAAATAATTTGAGAAAATTAAATGGTAAAGATTTATTATTATGTAAAAAAAATAAGTAAATGGATAATAGGAAGAAAATTATTCAATAATCCAAATATATATCAATGAATTTAAAGAAGTGTGGAAATATAAAGTGGTAAAGGATGGGTATTACCATGTTTTATCAAACTATGAGTAACTTGATCATTATTTTAGAATTCCCAAATCTTATTTCTCACCTGAAATGAGTTTCAAGTTTCTGTAAACAAAGGGTGGATAATTATATCTCTAGATAGAATAAAATTAAAATAATGGTTAAATCCAAATATGGTAACTTTATACCATTATTCTATTATATAATAAATAGTGATGTAATGTCTAGATAAAATACTTTAATCAAATTTCTTATGGGAGGAAATATAATTTTTTATTTCTTTTTTGGAAATTAGTTCTTGAGATTTAATTTGGATATTTAGTTTAGGATTTCATTTTTGGATGTAAAAAATTAAACAACTCTATATTTTTTTACCTTTAATGGAATGGATACTGTACTTTCATTTTTATATTTTTCTTTTGTAAATCCATGATGATGAAAAAGGTAAGAATAATATTCAATGGAAATAAAGAAATAAAAATAGATTTAATGGATAAGAGAGTTCTTTTTAAATTATTTATATTTCTTCATTCTTTATATTTTTAATTAATTTATAATTTTTTGGACTATGAGCTTACATGCCATAATTTATTTCTTACTAAATATTTTTTTCTATGATAGAAATAATTTCATAGGAAAACCATCATAATATATTTTAAATATTATTAGTGATAAATTTGAATGATTAAGATGATGGGTGAATGAGTAGAGGTAGGTATGGGAATATTGATTTTATGTCATTATTTTTTAATATTGGTTTATTTATGTAAATGAAATTTCATAAGAAATTTTATTCTTTAATTATTATAAATTTATATCAATTAGTCAATTATTATTATTCTTTCCATAATTTATTGACCAATTTTTTAAATTCTCATTCCCAAGATTTATTCTAAACCATTTGACACATTCTTTCCAACACCATATTTCTTTAGAGTTAATTGGGGAAAATAGACTATTCCCACTTGCATTGATTATTTTTTGAAGCTATAAAATTTAAATCAAATTTAGATTAGTGAGGCCATTTTTGTTAATTTTTATCCCATAAACCTTTGATACCTACCATAGATTTAATATTTCTTAAATCCATTGGGGACCATGGATAGAATTAATAATAATTACATATTAAAAACTTGTTTTTACCTTCCAACCCTACTCTAAGTATTTTTAATTTTTACAATAAGATAAGTGGCATATTTAATTCATGGTATTTATTAGGATGATAACTATTAAAAATGAATAATGTGAAGAGTTATCATTTTTTGTGTTATAGAGGATTCACAAGTTGATTTTTCATTATACTTTCATGGTTACAATATAAAAAAGGGAAAAGGAGAAAAATATAAATAAAAGTGGTAAAATATTTTATTAATTTTATTATAATTATTTGTGATCATTTGAGATGAAGTGAAAAGGGATTTAATGAAGAGTGGTATAATTTTTAGTGAATACGAAGTGGGATATTTTCATTGACCTTTGAATTATATACCATGAATTATAATTAAGAGTTTATCCTCTTTGTTGATCCTTGTGAATTTTCACATAAATACCTACCAACATTTAATCATAGAGAAAAACAATTTCTAAATTCCTCATGATTAATGTTGGTTTGGTATTCAAAAGAAGATATTTAAAAACCTTATAAGCCTATGGTTAGGTGTAGGTGATTGAGGATTAAAAATAACTTTAATTAAATGATCCTTTAGTGATGAAATAAATAATTTAATATAAGGTAGTTCACAACCATGCATGAATACAAAATAAAAGTCAAAAATATGAATGGAATATAGGAGAAGTGTCATTAATTTAAGAGGAAAAGTAAAATACATTATTGATAGATTTTCTTGAAAAGTGAGGAGTTGAAAAAATATTTTCATTTGATGCTTGAAATTTTTTACCTTATTTATAATTACTTGTTTTTTTCTATGGTGTTTAAAACATAGATATTATGGATTTTTCATGTAATTTTTTGGACATATATTATTGGGGATAAATACGAGATTAAGTTTGGGGGACTTTAATAGCTCAAATTTGTGAATTATTTTTTATAAGGGATTAAAATATTGTATGGGTGGATACTACCAAATTAGTTGTATATTAATATTTTTAGTGGGAATAAGCATGGGGATCAATTTGAAGTAGTTTGGGATATTTTGAAGAAATGTAGGTGAAAATCATGGAGTAATATCATTTCATCACATTGTGATAATTAATAGCGAGAATATGGAATTATCTATAGAATGTTGTGACGTGATAATAGAATAATCCTCCAAAGAATCTATGTAAGATTAAATTTAAAGGAATAAGGAAGCTTTTAATCAAGACCAAATATGGAGAATGACCAGATGAATCACACTTTATTCATGGACCGATGCTTATGTCATAATTCTTGGTATTGTGTAGGGACCTCGTAATTAGTACCATAATGAATTGGGAAGAATGGAAAGATACACACTAAATATTTTACATTGTAATCCATATCTATTATTTCATGATCATTTTCAAAAGGTAATATAAAATTTAGAGCACAAAAAATTATTGGTATATTATGCCATGATTTATTGGACATATGAAGATATCTGGTGATTATAGTGTAACCACACCCATTACACTGTAACATAGGTGATATATATCATTAAAAGAATATAAAATTGATGTATAGTGTATAGAAGATAGTTGTGGATGTAAAGATAAAATAATTTTAGAATAATATATGTTGTTAAATCATAAACCTGTTAACGGTATTGGAAAATGTGTAGAATAATGAAAAAAATATTTAGAACACAATTTTAATTTAAAATATTAAGGACTATCATTGTGATTTAATTATTATATGATCAAAATTTTAGAGAATTTGGGGTTTTTTGAGGATTTAATGACACTTTTAGTTATGAAACAGAAAATCATGGAGTACTATTTGGGAGTAATAAGATGATGGAATACAACTATGGAACCACTATCCCTTAATACATGAGTGTTGAAACATTATTTGGGAAAATTATAAAAGTTTTATGATATAAAATCGCATTTGGATATGGAAAAATAACTAGATTTTTTTAATCAAAGTGCTAGATCCCATATGAGTTTTGAAGGAAATATTAATAGGAATGGTCCACCATTAAAGAATGATGAGATATTAGAAGACATAGAAAGGCATTGGATATATATATATATATAATTTGGCCTTTTATTTGATAAAAATTGGAATATGTATACATCCAGATGAAGAGATTTTAGTTGTAGGTTTTGAGAGCTTCAAGGTTGTGGTTAGAAAATAGTTTTGGATTTCTCTTTATCACTTTAATTTATATCACATATAAACTCTTTATTTATTGTGAAAATATAATGGGGTAGACACTATTTATAATGTTTTATAATTAAGGGTGATTGAATGATTTAATTTTTTAATGGTGATTTTTATTGCGTTTTTTCATTCACCCACCATTATATAGATTTTCTACATTCTTTATACATGATCAAGGTTTATTAATTGATGAATTTATATTTAATGCATGAAATAGATGTTTAAATTCCTTCTTAATCATGTAATGGGTTTTATTAACTATTTTTAAATATTTTTTGGTATTTCCTAGTTATTAAATGAAACAATGTACTTGCTAATAAGAATATAGGAGTTTAATAATTAGAGAACAAACATCTATAACAAGTTTTTGTTTAAATATTATTCAAATAACACTAATTATTATTAAATAATAATACTTGAATTTAAATTAACATATGACTGTATATTTATAAAAATGCAATAGACTTTCATCATTTAAAGCTCATTCAAGAGGTATTAGTTTCATTCAAATCATTTGAATCATAAGTATTAATATTAAAATCGATGTTTCATGTTAGGTATCACTAGTCTCTTTAGGTTCAACCTTATAATTAAACTATACTCTGAATTAATAAATTTATTTTTCATAAATAATTATAATAAATTATAAAATTTATTCCCATGAGAATTAATCAAACCTAGTGGCTGATAAATGGAAAACGGGAATTTATCATTGGTTTCAAATAAAAAAATAGATTTACCAAAAGATAATCGAAACCATCCATAAATGCAGGATACTATAAAATCAAACAGTTATAATATATAATCACAAGTCATGGGATAACTATGTTGGGGACTAAGGAGATAGCCTAGGACCTTAGGTCACAAAACTATCACACTAGCATCATGTTATGATTCTGAGAGTATACATCCTTTTGACTAACCCAAACCATTGGAAGGAAAACCCATAGTTAGTGTGTAATATAAACTAAGGGAACTAGTAGTACATAAAGTCACTAGTGTAGAATTTGTCTCTAGTATCCCCACTTAGATACCCAAGGTTCTTCCAAATTATTTTTACATTACAAATAAAAATTCAAATAAATATAATATTTATAAATTAACATCTCACCACGAAACACCCTCAAAAAAAAATAGTTCTTTTACATCAATATCCATCAATATATATAAAATAATTTCATATTTTTATAAACAATAATAAGGTTCTTACAAATAGGGTATTAAAAATTAAATATCACCATCATATAATCCAAATAATATTTTTTTACTGAAAATAATAATTGAAACCATTTTTTAAAATATTAAAATCAATTAAAATTAAAATATCATCTTTGAAGTTACACTAAAAAAAATTAATTAAACCTTTTATAAAAAAAATTGTGCGTGTTAAAAATTTTAGACTGAAAATTTAGAACACAATATATAAAATCCATTCCATATCATTTAAATCATAATGAAACATTAAAAAATTATAAAAAATATTACATGTTTAGTAGATAATTTTTATCAAACAAAACTCAATTTAAAACACAAGTACTTAAGGGAGTGTTAAGGAAAAAATATGTATATAGATACACCTACCAGGATATTGTAGGATCAATGTAAGACACTGTCCAGACACCAAAATGAAAAATATAAAGGTATTAGAAGGAGATTATGCATCCTAAAATAAATAAATCACCCATTTATTTCCATTAGATAATGAACCCTTGGACAGCATGATCAAAATTGGGAATGATAGTTGTAAGAAATGATAAATAAGAAAGATTTTAGGAGGATCAAAGGAGTTCAAAAATAAATAGGAGGAATCATTAATAGAAGAGAAATGAGGGTCGATGACCATGGCCTACTCTAGAAATATTTTGAATGCGAGAGGAGTAAAATAAAGTTGGAATAACAGAAATGAATTTTAAATAAATAAAATAACTTTTTTTACTAAAATGTACAGCCCAATTATTCAGTCACCAAGACCATGCATAAGATTATACATTCCTCACTAGTCAGGATTTTATGAAATGTACATCAATATTTCATAGTCCCTCCAGATGTGAAAATTGACAATGCATTCTTGGTAAAAATAAAAAATAATAATTTGTCATTTTGAATTATAAGAAAAATAATTAAATAATATAATATAATATAATAAATACATTATAGTGACATTTTAGGATTCATGGGTTACCTTTATATATTAACAAAAGTCACTCAAGGGAATTGGTTTGGGATATCATGTGTAGGTTTTTTACCATGGTAGTAGGGAAAATTGAGTTGCATAGACTGAAAACATAGGCCATGGTGGGTATAGAATATCCTTATAAGCTACCTAACAACATTTTTATCCATTTTGATTGAAATTATTACTTTTTGTTCATTACTTCACATAGAATTTTTATTTGGTTAATTGTTAATAAATATTTGGTATCATAATAAAAGTAAAGAATTACATTAAATAGTGTAAACTAATTTAAAATAATTTCTTATCACATGAGGTTTTATACAAGGGAATATGGGTGGATTTTGGTAAATTTTTAGAACTTTCTTAATTTAAATTTATTTAATTTTGATTTTGATTTGTTTTTAAGCACATTTTTTAGATACTTGGTTTTATCATTGTGTGGGAATTTGGGAGAGTCTATGAGAAATATTACAGAGAATGTTTACTCGCCCCATGATCAATATTGTTTACATGTATAAAAATACTGTGAGTTGAGATATAGGAAAGGTATAGATCTCATTTTTCATTAGTAAAGGTCTTTAGTTGGTGTGTCGGAGCATGGGAGTTAGATACCTAGATGATGATGGGTTCTATAATTTTATCCTTTTGGTATTATAAATATTATATCATTTTTATAGGGTCATATTGGCCTCTTTGGTATTTATTTTGATAAAATGAAATTTATATAACTTCTATATTAGGAAAGTAAGGTTGGTTGTATATTTATTTTTTTATTATTTACTTGACATGTTTGAATGACATATAAGGGTTGATATTATGGAATGTTTACTTAAGTTATACTGAATTTTTTATATACCCCTAGAAATTCTTAGGGAGTATGGTTTATGTGTTTATAGGTTATAGATATATATAACATAAAAATAATTTATGATAAAATTTTATTATAAATTTATCATGGGGAATCAAATATATTATGAGAGAAACCATTACACTAAAATCATTGTTTATTATCACTATTTTTCTAAACCCTCTAATGATTTAGTGGATTGTGTTAGAGATAATGTAGCGATTTTGTTCAGTTTTTGTGTAGATTGATCTAGATCGTTATAAAATGGTATCAGAGTCATTACATGTTATATTTTTTTCTAAGCTTTAGTGTTAGACATAGATATATCAAATTTAGAACTTATAATGTAGTATTAAAATGAACACCTAACCACATTATAGAAAAATTAAACTTACTAAGAGTCTGGGTAAGGCAAGAAGTTGATAAAAAACTTGTAGGAATTTTCTTTTGAGGTTCCAAATATGTTCATTTTATATAGGATTTAGTAAACAATTTGTGCATGTATAATGATAAAACTTAGTATGATTTCCACATTCATACATATATATTACTATTTTAAATTTGAAAATCCACCTAGGATTAAATTGGGGGTGGAGTGCATAAGAATTGGGAATATCTTTTTCATTGACTATATCAATCCTTTTAGATGAGTTTTATCCCATTCATTGGTCATCAAAACTATCAAAATAATATTCAACCTACACTAGTATAGTAGTGAATGTTTTTCCCATAAGGAAGAGATTATATATTCATAGTATATTTAAAAATTCATGACAAAACAAATGTAACCTTTATTAAGTAGTGAATATGGGTGAAAAAACTAGTTATAATGATGAAGTATCAGTTTCAAGTGAATTAGTCTATGAGCACAACACAAGACTGACCAAAAAAATAGTGATAAATAACATCTTATAAGAAAAATTGATGAACTTAGAGAACCTTAATTACTCTGAATTGTTTAAAGTATTTTCTATTTTTGAAATACATCCATTATTAACTAAACTATCATAGAAATTTTAATTTTCTCTATAGATACTAATCAACTTTTCACTAAATTAATTCCTTTATTTATCGAGTAAATAAAAAAATAGTTATATATAAAAGTAATTTAACAATCAACTTCAGTATTATATAATTAGAAAACTTGATAAATATTTATCTTCAAGTAACACAAACTCAACCTATATGTCTATTACACAAGATAAAAATAATTCTAAAATGGAAAAACAAATTAAAGATAATATTCTCCTAACATTAATTATATTATATCTATTAAATGTTCATCTAAGAAAAATTTAATAGATAATAAACTCAAATTCACAATAATTAGATAAAAATAAGGGAATAAATATTTCAATTTAAAACAATAGTTTCTCCCTAGGAAAAATCAGTAAAGAATAATGTTTAGAAAAAAAGTGTATCTAATAACAATTCAAGTATAAAAAGTTTCAAAAAAATTCAATTAGTCGAGATCAAAGTGCAGCTTAAGAATAAAATAAATAGGATAATAGTGGAGAAAAATAAATAATGAATAGATCCCCCTCTCTTAGTGGTCAACTATCTATCTCATTTATCTTTAAGAGTGCATGTTTCTAGATTAGACCACTTTATTTCTCACTATCTCTAAATACCTCGCTAATACATGTCTTGATGTTGTTCCTAGGATGTCAAAAGCTATCTCAGTTAGATCAGAAGTATACTATGAAGTCGCAACTATGTCATATATCTCAAAATCAATCCTTACTTGACTAGAATAATCCTCTTCTATCTTGTTCCAAACACTCACTTAAATCCATCCATTATAAACTCACAAAAACCAACCACCCTCCACCTTAGCAATAATCTTAAAGATCCCACATCAAAATATCCCCTTAAAATAACTTAGAAAAATTTAATTTTAGTTCAATTAAATCTTTACCTACTTGGTTCATCACTTAATTATCAAAAATCAGAAAATTAGGGAAATATGTCCACTATATAGATCTAAACTACTTTATCAAATAGATAGATGTCACTCCATCAAACTCCCCATGTTTGAGAAACATCACACTCCAAAACTAGCTACAAGCACCGCCATATCTGAACATAACAAGAAAAATCCCATGAAACTAGTCTTAATCTTGAATAAAAATTGTAACTAACAACTTGATATTGTAATTTTATCAATAAAAAATCAGGAAGAACTTAATTTGTCTCTAAAACAATATTAAGCAATTTCCATTCATCTGTAGTGTGAACCAAATATAGAAAATAAGTAAAAACTCAGCATCCTAGCCACGAGAAGGATTCAATGGATATAATGTAGCTACATTTATCATTAACTAAACCCTCTTGGACAAGCCTTCAACTAAACTCCAATCATCCCTCCATATTTTCATATTGAATCAGTTCCTCTATCTTCAATGTTACTGACCACTCAAATGAAATACAAGTATTTCATAAACCCTAATCTAAAATTTAGATTTAACTAAAAATAAATATTGTTGTACCCTTAAAACCCATATAAAATCCCATATTGAAACTCTAGTATAACATATCCATCCATCTTATCAAATAGGTGAAAATCATAGCCTAGATCCATAGCACACTCAAAACTCGGAGCTCTAGGCCTCTTCAATGTCACTTGAATTACAACGCCAATATTAAGTCATCAAAATAGAATGGGAATAAAAGGTTCAAGTATTATTATATTTTTGTAATAAATATAATAGATTAGGGGTTCATGTTAGTAATCAAATATATAGCTCGTATTTCACTAAAATAATAACCACAAGACTTGTATAGAAACCCAAAAAAAGTATCTAAGGCCCACAAATTAAATTTGGTTTAACAACCCAACCAAGTTTCTCTTAAAATAAATACAAAAAAAACAATTAAAATCCATTTAAAATCAATAAAACTAAATTCATTTCCAAAATATATTTCATATTTTAATAAAAAATCATTACCAAAATATAGATTAAAATAAATATATAAAAAATATATAAACAACTAGAATTTTATTCATTTTTAATTTAACCCAATTATAAAATCAATAATCCATCAAACACTAATTCATATAATATTTTTTACATTAATTATAGAATTTCAATTTTTAAAAACATTTTAAATTATAATGCATGTAAAATAGAATATTTATTCTTAGAAAATTAAGAAATTTTATAAAAAAGTAAAAGTTGACTGATAAGAGGAAAACAACTCAAATTTATTCAAAATATGGATCTAGAATTTTTCATAATAATTAAAAAACAACAATTTTTCCCACATATTTTCGAACAAATACATATTTCCATTAATATTCTATAAAATCAAGAATATGTTAATAGAAGTCCATTAAAATTTTCCAATAATCCAAGAATTTATATGAAAATATATATTGAAATCATGTAATTTAATTCTACATCAGGTATCATTATATTTTTTAAATTATAAGAGAACCATTTAACATATTACCAACCCAATATTTATTGTCATGAAGATTTATGTGTAATCAATTAAACATTATTTTAATTAAAATATAAGGAATTATATAGATTCCACTAAATAAGATTATTTGGAATCATTTAGAGGAGGGTAAAAAGAATTTTCCTCCAAGAGATCTTCCTATACACTAGTGTTTAGTCAGTTCATTTTTTATGCATTCTATGTATTTACAATGGATGTAAATTGTGAACCTCCTCATGATTTGGATGAGGGATTGGGATTATAATGGAAAAAATACATCATCATTTTGAAGTGAGTCGGGCCCTACAGAAGTTGAGGAATTGCTAAAAATTATTGAGTATATTGTTGAGTCAATAAGGTTTTCCTTATGACTTTTCCATTCCTTCATAAAAAAAGGAGATTGTTAAGTCATTAAGGTATTCTTATGACTTTACTATTCCTCTTGTTTTGAAAATCACAAACACCTTATTTCAAGTCAAAACTCATTTTACCCTTATTTTACTTCTATAAAGAATATTTCCTTCCCAAAGGAAATTTACCTCTACCATGGTTTTTCATTGTTCATTATTTTGCCTAAGTATAAAATTCATTTTCATGTCTAAAACCTCGGAATCACATAATACATAGATATTAAGAATTTTGTTTTCTGATCACGAATTCTCATTATGAATTCTAGTGCAGAATTCTCATTACGAATTCTAGTGCAGAATTCTCATTACGAATTCTAGTGCAGAATTCTCATTACGAATTCTAGAGAAGAATTCTCATAAGAATTATAGTGCATAATTCACATTACGAATTCTAGTAAATAATTCTCATTACGAAATCCTTAGAAAAATATAATCTGAATATCTTAGTACTATAGACTCTGAATTCATTTTCTTACATTCCGAACTTCTATATTTACTCACATTTCGAACATTCATTTGTCTCCATTCTGAATATCACTTTTAGTTATGATTTCACTTGTTCTATTATAAAACGATGTTGTGCCTTCAGTTATCAACTAACTGTTATTTGAGTGACATGTGCATAGGTCCCTCCGAAATTCAAGGACGAATATGACCATTGGAGGAGGGAGCCGACCATTGGATCTGAGCTTATAAATAGGAGCTCATTCGAAAAGAGCTCACAACTTTGACACATCTTTGATAACTGTGCTTACATGATGTTGAAGGGATTTCTAGAGAGAGAGGCTCTTATAAACTCCCACGCTTCATGCAGAAATTTTGAACAGCTTGTTCAAACATTTCTTCATACAGACTTGCTTCATGTGACTCTGATTGTTGCTGTGTACAATTGAGGTCTTCTGGGGATAGGAAGACAGAGGTGCTGACTACCTCATAGTTGAGGGCTTGTGGGTTATCGAGAAAGAATCCAATCTTCTTATTGAGGGCTTACCTAGGTTTGGGTAAGACAGACTTTCATGAAAGTATAAATCAAGAGACCTCTTATCCAGGGTTGTTGGATACCCTCCTCTTGGGTTTAAAAGAGTTTATACTTGTTACTTGTAGTTTTACTACTTTGTTTTCCACTATGCATTTTGTATTGTTAAGAAAAGTATAACTATACTATACTTCCTTACTCTTGTACTTTGATATAGTTAGATTCTATACTCTTTAAGGTAGAATGATTATCTTTGTAAACTTTAGTTAAGTTCCATTTCCAGAATCACTTTTCTGGAATTTAGCAAGTAATTAGAACTTATAGAGGTCTTGTGAATTATCTTCTTTAAATTTTTTAAACTTAACCATCTTTAAAAGATCCAAAATAATTTTTAAAAGGTAAAATTCACCCCCCCCCCCCTCTTGTATCTGAGAATCTCATTCTTATTTTGATCCAACGTTTGGTATAATAGAGTATATCATACTCAGACATACCATCCTAACAATTGGTATCAGAGCATTTGGTTCAATCTGAATTAATCTCAAGATTATATTTAGAAGAGAATTATCGGAATTGAATTTTCGGATTCGCACTTCTGGATTCATATTTTTCGAAATCTGTTTTTAGGACTCATAGTTCGGATTCACTTTTTCGTAGAGATACTTTTGCTCTATATTTTCTTGCTTGGAATATTTTCCTTGTTTACAAACTTTTTCTACTAACAAGTTTTTGTGGAAAGACTTTTATTAAGGATGGCAGGAATCAATGTTGGTTCAATAGACAATCTCAATCCTACCACACCTCCTATTTTCGATAGTAATGATTATGAATATTATAGAGATCGTATGAAGGCTTTCATTATCAACACTAGGGTTGAAAATTTTGTTATGCTTACCGTTGGATACAAAATTCCTGATAAAGAAGTAAGTGACTTTACCAATCATGAAAATCATGAATATCAACTCAATTATAAGGTACCCAATACTTTACTTTGTTCAATGACTAGAAATATATATAGCCAAATTTCATCTTGTAAAGCAGCAAATTATATATGGAAGAAACTTAAAGTTACACACTTTGGAACTTCTAAAGTAATTGAGACCAGAAGATCCATGCTTAGAGATGAATATCATGGTTTTAGTTTTCCTTATGGTGAACTCATATGCAAGGTGCAACAGAGATTCATGACTATTGTGAATAGTTTACAATAAATGGGTGAAAAAGGATTGGATGATGAAGCCCTTATTGACAAGATCATCAACATCATGCCAAATGAGTGGGAATCTAAAAGGACTACAATTTATGAGAATAGAAAGGTCACTCATATTACCCTTGATGAGATTTTTGGAACTCTTCTTCAGCATGAGACTAGAATGAAGATAGATGATAATATTGTGAAGAAAAAGAATGGAAATGGAAGTGTAGCTTTTACTACTACTTCTAATCATATGAAATCCAAAACTCTTAAGAGAATTTCTAGATCCAGATCTAAGAAAGTTGTTATCCATTACAAATCTAGTGGAATTGAATCATCAGAAAATGAATTATAAAATCTTGCTCGAAGGATGAAAAAGATAGCTGGACAGAGGAACTTTCAATCTAAATACAAGAAGAAGGAAAGGAAAGACAAGAAAGATTCAGAAGTTACATGCTATAAATGTAAGAGAGCTGGACACATAAGACCTGACTTCCCTATGATCAAGAGAAAATAAAGAAAGGAAATGAATTCTGAGAAAAACAAAGAGAAGTATTACAAGTCCAAAGATAAGAAAGTGTTGAAAGACAATGACACATAGAGTGCCAGTGGTGGAGATTCTTCATACGAATCTTCGGATTATGAATCTTCTAGACAAAAGAATCTTGGTCTTTTATCCAGGATACCTATTGATAATCATTGCTTGATGGATAAGGTACACAATTCTGAATCAATGACCAATGTTTCTTTAAATACTAATGATAGTAAATATTATAACTCTTCGGATGAAGTATCTTCTTCTGATGAAGATAATACTTTACCCACCTATGAAGAAGTTTCTAGGTTTTCCAAACTCCTTGAGAATGAGAATTCAAAACTCATAAAAAAACTTGATAAGGAAAATTCTAGGAATTCTATTCTTACTAAGTAAATATCAGATCTTTCTAAAGATCTTGATAAAAAAAATTCTGATTTTGAAGGTATTTCAAAAAATCTTGAGGAAGTAAGTTCGGAGAAGAATAAACTGTCTAAAGATCTAGAAAACGTAATTTCTAAAAAACAATTGAGCCTAGCTCTAGTTCAAATGTATTTGAAGACAATAACTTATTTATAAAACTAAAATCTGAAATATTCTACGTGAGGAAGTGTTTTTCAAACTTTACCCTAGGTAAAGAAAATTCTGATAAAATGTATTCACAAATCCGACCTCGAAGAAATAATTTTGGTTTTGGTTACACAAGTTCTAAACCGATTTTTAGTAAAAATTACTTTGTCCCTCAAAGTGCGATATTCTGTACTAAATGTCAGTGTGGTATTCATTGGGCAAATAATTATTCCTTAAACAAAACTCAATCTTTAGGATTTCATAAGGCTTATTTTTCTAAGAAGATGTGGGTACCCAAAATTTTGCTTTCTGAGATTTCCAGATCCAAGCAAGCCTGGATTCCAAAAACCTAACTTTTTCTTATTTTCAGGAAAATTGGGAAAGTACCAACAGCAATACGCGGTACATGGATAGTGGATGTTCCCGATATATGACTGGTAACAAAAACTATTTTGAAAAGATTATCAAGAAAAAATGAGGAAGAGTAACTTTCAAAGATAATGCTCAGGGAGAAATTATTGGTATAGGTAACATCTTTCTTCTTGGAAAAACTTTGATTTCAAATGTTTTATTTATTAAGGATCTTAAGAACAACCTCATTATCATAATCCAATTATGTGATGAAGGCTACCTTGTGAATTTTTGGAATGATAAGTGCTTAGTAAACAATTCCAAGGACGAGTTTATTCTTTCTGCCCATAGGCACGAGAATGTTTACACACTAAACTTAGAAGACCTTAGGAGCCAATACTTACCTTACCTTAGTGCAATAGAGGATCATTCTTGGTTATGGAATAGAAGAATAGGACAATGTAACCTTAGAAACTTATGAAAACATTCTAAGAAGATACTAGTTAAGGATCTACCGGAGCTTAGATTCAATTCTTCAAAAGTATGTGACCCTTTTCAATATGGAAAGCAACACAAATCATGTTTTAAATCAGTCGGTTAAGTCTCAACTACTGATGCATTACAGCTAGTGCATATGGATTTTTTGGTCCAACACAAACTGGATGCATTGGGGAAAAGTATTATGTATTTGTCTTAGTTGATGATTACACTAGATATACGTGGGTCTATTTTCTAGCAAAGAATTCTGAAGATTTTTCTTATTTCAAAAGTTTTAGAGCCCAAGTTAAAAATGAGAAAACCCTTCCATTGAAAACTATTCATATTAATCATGGAGGAGAATTTTAAAATTATTATTTTGAAACTTTTTGTAGTAGAAAAGGCATTACTCATAACTTTTCAGCACCTAGAACACCTCAACAGAATGGTGTTGTTGAAAGAAGAAATATAATTCTTCAATAGATAACTAGAACTATGTTGAGTGAGTATTCTGTAGCCAAATATTTTTGGGATGAAGCTGTAATTACTACTTGTTATACTATAAATCGAGTTTTGATTAGACCTTTTCTTAATAAAACCCCTTATGAATTATGGGATGGTAGAAAACCTATACTTTATTACTTTAAGTTTTTTGGTTGCAAGGTATTCATCTTGAATACTAATGATAATTTACACAAATTCACACCAAAATCTGATGAATGAATTTTCTTAGGATACTCCACAACTTCTAAGGCATATAGAGGTTTCAATAAAAACACTTGTACTATTGAAGAGACAGTACATGTTAAATTTTATGAAACTGATCCATTTGTTTTCAAACAACCCCAACCTACATAATCGGATGTGTTTTTAAAAACTGATTATCAACCTTTGATAGAAAATCCTTCTAATAAGGAAAATGTTCAAGAAGTTACTCCTGAAACATTTACCCCAGAAGATTTCCTACCCTATGTTGATGAACAAGTTTTACAAAAACCCAAATCAGTCATTTCTAAAGAATAATCCTAGTGATAGTATCATTGGTGATGTGAATCAACCCGTAAGGACTAGAAGTTCCATAATAAATGAATTAGAACATCTAGCATTCCTTTCCCAATTAGAGCTAAAAAGCACTGAGGAAGTTTTAGGTGATGATGATTGGATAAAATCCATGCAAGATAAACTAAATTAATTTGAAAGGAGTAAAGTCTGGACCTTTGTTGAAAGACCTAAGGAAACTTCTGTAATTGGAGTAAAATGGGTCTTTAGAAATAAATGTGATGAAAATGGAGTCATAGTTAGGAATAAAGCTATATTTGTTGCCAAAGGCTATAATCAGTAAGAAGGAATAGACTATTAAGAAACCTATGCTCCAGTATCTAGACTTGAATCTATTCATATTTTACTTTCCTTTGCAGCATTCTTCAATTTCAAACTTTTTCAAATGGATGTGAAATGTGCTTTTCTTAATGTTTTTGTTCAAGAGGGAGTTTTTGTTGAACAACCTCCTGGATTTGAAGACACAAAATATCCTGATCATGTTTTTAGACTTACCAAAACCTTGTATGGCCTTAAACAAGACCCTTGAGCTTGGTACGACAGACTTACAGGATTTTTACTTCAAAATAACTATGTTAAGGGAAATGAAGATATGACCCTTTTTATAAAGAAAGATGAGAAAAAAATTTGATTATTCAAATTTATGTTGATGACATTATATTTGGTTCAACTTAGCAATCCTTAACTGATTCCTTTGCGGATCTAATTAAATCGGTGTTTGAAATGAGTATGATAGGTGAGTTAACATTTTTCCTTGGTTTTCAAATTTCTCAAAAACTAGAAGGAATCTATATATCTCAACATAAGTATATTAAATATCTCCTAAAAAAGTATGGATATGAAAACACTAAGAGTATAAGTACTCCCATTAGTACCTCAAACACACTTGATCTTGATGAAGTTGGGAAACCAGTAGATCAAACATCTTTTAGAGGTATGATAGGAAGTCTACTTTACTTGACAGCTAGTCGTCCAGACTTAATGTTTTCAGTATTCTTATGTGAAATATATCAATCCAATCCTAAGGAATCTCATTTAAAGGCAGTGAAAATAATTTTTTGCAACTTAAAGGGAACCATAGATTTAGGACTATTTTATACTTCTGGAAATGATTTTCTCTTAATTTTTTTTTCAGATGTTGACTTTGGTGGATGTGGAATGGATAGAAAGAGTACATCTGGAACTTTTAATTTCTTAGGACATTCATTAGTTTCTTGGTCTTGCAAGAAGCAACATTCTATAGAACTCTCCACTGCTGAAGCTGAATATGTAGCAGCTGGAAGTTTTTGTGCTCAAGTGTTGTGGATGCAACACACTCTCACAGACTATGGCTTGAGTTTTACTAAGACGCAAATTTTTTGTGATAACACAAGTTCCATTTCCATAAGAAAAAACCATGCACATCAATCTCGTGCAAATCACATAGACATTAGGCATCACTTTCTTAGGAATCACACACAAAAAGGAGATATCATTCTTCAGTTTATCGGAACGCAAGATCAACTTGCTGATATTTTCAAAAAATCTTCACCCTCCGATAGATTTGAATATATTAAATAGAATTTAGGAATGATAATTGTGAGGTTATCCTCCTTCATTAACTTTCTGTTGAACCAATCTACTTACAGTAATAAATTCCTTTTCATAGGGGGAGTATGTGTGTTATTAAGATTTTCAAAATTTTCGTAATGAAAATTTTTTCGTAGTTAGTTTTTCAAAATTTTCTTAATGAAAGTTTTCGTAGTGAGTTTTTTTTTCAAAATTTTCGTAATACAATTTTCATAGTTATTTTTTCAAAATTTTAGTAATAAAATTTTCGTAGTTGGTTTTTGAAATTTTCGTAATGGAAATTTTCGTAATATAAATTTTCATACTACAAATTTTAGTACTGAAAATTTTCATAATGAAATTTTCGGAACTGAAGTTTCCGTAATGGAATTTTTCAGACCTTAAATTTTTGTAATGGAAATTTTCAAAACTGCAACTTTCGTAATGAAAATTTTCCGTACTCGGAATTTTTGTAATGAAAATTTTTCATACTCAAAATTTTCATTGTGTTTTTTTTGTGTAATGTGTTTTTTGTAGTCAAATTTTCTTCAATAAGAATATCACCTATTAAAAATAATATTCCTAGACAATCCGAATGGCAGGACTTCCTTACTTAAGTTTTCGTAGTCATTTTTACTTACTGGTATTTTCTCTTGTATTTTAATATTTCAGATTCATTTTTCCTTTAATCTGAATTTTTTTTAAAACCTCAAAAGATCGGATTCAATTTTATTCCTTGCGGTTATATTTTCAACCGTCATATCAGATCAAAGAGTTTTTTAACCATTAGATTTGTTTTTGAAGTTTAAAGGTCACCACCATCGCCTATATAAAGGGGACCCCCAATGGTTGTCCCACATCGGTTTCCAAGCTCTCGCGTCTCGAAGATCTGCCCCTCTACAAAAGCCCATTCCAAATTCTTCAGAAGTGCTCAGTCCGAATGTCTGCCGAAGCACCTTCTCAGGATATGTCTTCAGTCAAGCCAATCTCGGAGTGCCAGATATATAGGAAGAGGTTGGTACACCCAAACTTCTACAATAATTATGACTCTCTAATCTCCAAGAACATCAAGATAAATGGATGGGAAGATGTATCCATTTCTAAGACAGGAGATCATGATTTGGTCTATTTGGATTTTCTCATAGAGTTTTATGAGTCATCCAGTTTTTTCAAGGATGATGGAAGGGAGAAGTTCTTCTTCAAAAGATATGGGAAGATGTATGTGTTATCCTATACCAATGCGGATATCTTGGTAGGCGTACCTTATGAAGGAGAGGATGAGTTTTTCTCTCATAAGTTTCCAGAAGTTCAGGGTAGTTTTGTTAAGGCAAAGGCTATGGAGTACCTTGTTCTTTCTGATATCAAGACTGCAAAGAAAATCGCCCATATTTCAACCAATAATCAGATTCTACAGCTCTGGGTATAAGGATTCATTGTTCCAAGGAAGGGAGATAAGGATACCCTCAAGAAGAGTGATATGTATATTCTATATTTTTTGGTAAATCTAAGGAAGGTAAATCTCCTGATACATATCCTCATTACGATTCAGAACATCAAGAATGGAAATCTTAGAGCTCAGATTATTATGTATCTGGCATTGATTTCTTTGTTGATTGTTTGGTGTCTTGAATCTTTCAAGATCCCATGCAATTCTAAGATGAGTAATTGTAATGTGATGTTGATCAGTGATGAAACTCTTAAGAGGATGAAGGTTAGTTTCTCAAAATAGTCAGGTGAGTTCTATGATCTGCTAGAGGAGGAGGCAGAAGCCAATCCAGAAATCTTTGAAAAAGTTGAACCATCCAATAAGGCCAGAAATAAGAGGAAGTTGAATGAAGTTGAAGTTGAAGATAAAACCCCTAAGTCTAAGGTAGCCCAATCCACACCTCCTAAACCGAAGAATCCAAAATCTTATCTGGATGAAGTAGTTGCAAAATGGAGGGAAGTTAAGGAAAATATGAAAGAAGGGGAGCCACAGTTCGGCTTGGACCCTTCTGAGGCTAAGACCTTAAAAGAAAAAGTTGCTGATGAGTTAGAGAAGCAGGCCAAGGAGAATAAGCTCAATAATAAAATGTATGAGGTAGAGATTGTTCAATCTCTTTTGAAGGGAACATAAATTGCATCCGAGAATATCCCAGTGCCAAAATCTTTCCTTTTGGAATCATTTCCTGAGACTCCAATAAAAAAGACTTCGGAAAATCCCAAGGAGAAGGAAATTGAGAAAGAAGTGATGGGGAAAGTTCACCAAGTTGTTGAGGAAATTCAGAAATCTGAGATGAGTGATGATTCTGATGATTTAATTAAGCAAGTCGAAGAATATCAAGATAAGGGAACCCCATCCGAGAAGTTGTCAATCCAGACTTCTCAAGAAGGATCCTAAAAAATTTCTACTCCGAGAGTTGATGAGAAAGAAGAAGAAGAAGAAGAAGTGAACAAATTTTCAGAATAGAATCATAATCATGACTTTATCCATCCTGAGGAAGTTGAAGCTGGATCTCAAAAAGCAAAACCTGATGAAGACAAGATAGTACAGTTATCTGAGAGTGAGCATAAATCTCCTGATGAGGAATCCATACCGAAAATCAGCAAGGGTAAGCAAGTGCTTATTGACACTCTAACGAAAGATATTATAAGGGGGAAGGAAGTTAGAGCCTCTTCTAAAAAGAAGCTGGTGGAAATAGAAGAATAACAATCTCCTAGCAAGTTTTCTGATTCAGAGTCATCTGCATTGGGACACGATTTTTTTGTTGAGTCCCTGAAGAAGTTGGTAGATAAAATTCCAATCTTTCCTACAATAGACTCCACATGCCAGATGCTTCAGCACAGTATGAATCAGAAGTCAGAATATGTATCCATGGTGATGGATAAATGTGTAAATATTGAGGCAGAACATAGAAATTTTCTTATCAATTACAAGGTCCATAGAAAGTCTTGCAACAAAATAACTCTATGGTCTAAGAAGATTGTTGAAGATATGGCATAGCTTGATCACTTCCAGAATGATGTAAAAGAATCTTTTGATACCAAGGATGCCAAGATGAATAATCTTTCAAACAATTTTTAGGAAAAGCAAAGTTTAGAAAAAAAATACTCGGATTCAGGATGTAAAAGATCTTAATGGGAATCTGAGCTATATTGTTCAAAGCTTGAAAATAGAGAAGGAGCTTCGGGGCGAGATGCAAGAAAAACTTGTGAAGAAATATGGATTGCTAAAGGTTTAGAAAGAGGCCATGAAGGCTCAGGTTGAGGTCCTGAAGGCTCAGGAAGATAGGATCAAGGCATTATAAAAGCAAGCTGAGGAAGATCATAAAGAGTTGAAGAAGTTGAAGACAATTGTCAAGACGCTAATGCCCAAGGAAAAATAAACAAAATAGACCACTCCGATATTTTGTTGTTTTTTTTCCCTTGTACTAATATTTCCAATCATAATGAACGTGTCGATGTTTTTCTTGTTTGTATCTTGTACTAATATTTTAGGTACCATATTGTTTTACATTCCCTCAAATTCTTTTTGAAAATCACAAAGGGGGAGAAAGGAAAAAAGGAAAAATAATTACAAAAGAGAGATGAAAAATCTAAAGGAGAGGACTTCTACGTATAAGAAGATCATCACTAAGTAAGGGGGAGTGATCATTATGAAGATTTTTCCATTCTGGAAATCTAGAATTTGATCCTTAGAGTTCCAAAGCCTAAGGGGGAGTTAGTCGTATTAACCATTGTCTATAAACAAAGGGAGATAAGCTTTAATTTCAAAGTCTAGAAATTTATTCTAAGTCCTTACATTCTTTTTCATAAGGATTTTTGTGCTTTCCAAAAAGGGGAAGATTGGTGAGTTAATAAGGTTTTCCTTATGACTTTTCCATTCCTTCATGAAAAATGGAGATTGTTAAGTCATTAAGGTATTCTTATCACTTTACCATTCCTCTTGTTTTGAAAATCACAAACACCTTATTTCAAGGCAGAACTCATTTTACCCTTGTTTTACTTCCATAAGGAATATTTCCTTACCAAAGGAAATTTACCTCTACCATGTTTTTTCATTGTTCATTATTTTGCCTAAGTATAAAATTTGGTTTCATGTCTAAATCCTTGGAATCATATAATAATTAGATATGAAGATTTTTGTTTTCTGATCACGAATTCTCATTACGAATTCTAGTGCAGAATTCTCATTATGAATTATAGTGCATAATTCTCATTACTAATTCTAGTGCAGAATTATCATTACGAATTCTAGTGCAGAATTCTCATTAAGAATTCTAGTACAGAATTCTCATTACGAATTCTAGTGTAGAATTCTCATTACAAATTCCTTAGAAAAACAGAATCTGAATATCTTAGTACTATAGACTCCGAATTCATTTTCTTACATTCCAAACTTCCATATTTACTCACATTCCGAACTTTCATTTGTCTCCATTTCGAATATCAGTTTTAGTTATGATTTCACTTGTTCTATTATAAAATGATGTCGTACCTTCAGTTATCAACTAACCGTTGTTTGAGTGACACGTGTACAGGTCCCTCCAAAATTCAATGAATAATATGACCGTTGGAGGAGGGATCCGACCATTGGAGCCAAGCCTATAAATAGGAGCTCATTCGAAAAGATCTCACAACTTTGAAACATCTTTGACAACCGTGATTACATGTTGTTGAAGTGATTTATAGAGAGATAGGATCTTATAAACTCTCACGCTTCATGCAGAAAGTTTGAACAGCTTGTTCAAACTTTGCTTCATGCAGACTTGCTTCGTGCGACTCCGATTGTTGTTGTGTACAATCAAGGGCTTTCGGGGATAGGAAGACAGGGGTTCCAACTACCTGATAGTTGAGGTCTTGTGGGGATATCAAGACAGACTCCGATCTTCGTATCGAGGGATTACCCAGGTGTGGGTAATACAGACTTGCTTGAAAGTAAAAAATCAAGGGACATCTTATCTAGGGTTGTTGGATACCCTCCTATTTGTGTTAAAAGAGTTTATACTTGTTACTTGTAGTTTTACTACTTTGTTTTCCACTGTGCATTTTTTATTGTTAAGGAAAGTATAACTATCCTATACTTCCTTACTCTTGTACTCTGATATAGTTAGATTATATAAGATATAAATTAGAATCTTCATCTTTGTAAACTTTCATTAAGTTCTATTTCTAGAATCACTTTTCTGGAATTTAGCAAGTAATTAGAACTTATAGAGGTCTTGTGAATTATCTTGTTCAACCTTGTTAAACTTAACCATCAATAAAAGTTATAAAAGAATTTTTAAAAGGTACAATTCACCCCCCCCCCCTCTTGTATCTGAGAATCTCATTCTTATTTCAATCCTACATTTGGTATAATATAGTATATCATACTCATACATACCATCCTAACAATATTTTCTAATTTCCATATATTTTGGATATTTTATTAGTGGGTTTAATTGTTAATATAATAGTGGTATTTTCATGAAATTCATGGAATATAGTTTTTTTGGGAAATATAAAGGTGGGTGTTGCACCCACCCTACCCCTTAAATTGGTGCCCCACCTAGAATGTAAATGAAGAGAAGGATATAACACATGAATCCCACCTCTAATAGTCCATGATTTGGAGATTAGTACTATGTGTATATAATAAAAAATGATTAGTATTCCCCTCTTTATATAAATGTAATTAATAAGAGATAATATGAGATTCACTAACCAACTCCATGATTAGATAAAGAAGCATCTCAATATAATAATTTAATATCATACATACACTAAAACAACAGAAAAAACTAAAACATTCATATACATTGACTACAAACTCAAAAAAAAATCCATAAGATAGTAATACCCAGATCAATCACCAATCATATCTTGTGGAAATGAATAATAGTTTGTATATACATAGGGTGATAATAAAAGTACTCTCATAAGGATCCTCCCCAGAACCTCCCATGCAAAATATGAAAGCAATATACTAAATCTCAAGGAATAACCAGTGAAACCAACCTATTACCTAAGAAGGTAAAACTACGCTCCATCCTAACAAAGTATTTCTCACAAAAAAACACATATAATAAATCATAACCATAAAATATATATATATATATATAGACAAAGGTACCATACTTCGACTTCCCTAATGGTTTATCACTATAACACCCCAACACCTCACATCTTGCACCCATCCCTTCTATAAGTCTGCTTATACCCAGTGAAAATAAATCATAGGCAAACCATCATCACAGTCTACATCTCATGTAGATCATCATATCCTCATATCCATCATCTCATATATATAAAAGTAGAAGTAATAAGGCCACTATATCTTGTGTATCAAGAATTATACCTCAATTCATCCTATCCCATGCATTTACACCTGTGGGAAGCTGTAACACCATGATCAAATAGAAGTATGTGTTGTAACCTCAGGCTATCACAGCTCTCACATAAATTTCTAGTAAATATAAGATCTATCCCATTCTGCATGATTCCATGATTTGTACCTTAAGCTTCCACAATCCAGATATTACCCCATAATATAAAACAACTAAAGGATGAGTGGGGATATGAAGTGGTCATCCATTCATTCCCTGACCAACTTGGATGTTAGAGAAAACACCCCCCCAAAACATTTGTGTGTTAGTCTCTATAAAAAATAGGGCGGTGAAGTGTATGAAATCAGAAAATATAAAGACATATCACTCACAACCACACTAAGGGAAACTACTTAAACTTATATTAAACTACATTCATCATCCCACATGACACCCAGCTTCCATTGTTATGTCCTAGGAGACTAAAACTCATAAAAGCACACAAGAATGATGGTTTAATAATTATTAAGAAACCCCATTTAGTATTTTAGAAATTACTAATCATTTATTAAAACCTATTAAAATTTTTGGTTTAATCATACCATTCCATTACAAGTAAACTGGCTTCCATAATCATTATTCAATTCATAGATTCAATACCCATACTCTTCAAGCATTATTTGAACCATCCCATGGTTTTCATTAGAATATAAAATTTATCATTACTTCCTTCAAAAAAACTAAATATCATGACTTCATTTATTCATTAATTTATCATTATTTAATTCTAGGTACTCTAGGACTCATCCTAAGATACCTCAATTAAAGATGCATTTATTATGCATATACTCAAACTACATAAAATATTTGGAAATCACAATAAACAATATTTGGAAAACCATACACTTAAAAGAAACAAACAATGGGAAAACCCATATTTCAACTTGTTTTGAGCACCCCGGTGTCATCTCATTGCCATTAGACATAAGACATTAAAACCCACCATCTTCAAAATCAATCACTACTAAAAACCTAAGAAACCTAACCATTATTTTTTGATTACACCAACCATTCTAGGTTCAAATAAAATCAAATCAAGGCTCTAATATACTATAAAATACATACAAGGAAATGAAATATATCAAGCACCCAAAAAAGGAAACTAAGGCCATACCACCTAGACATTCAATCCCTTTGCAAAAAAAGAATTTATTTTCTAAGTCTTAATCAATTATCTTTAGAAAAAAACTATTTCATTACCATATTATGATTAACCAATTAATTATAAATAGGTTACATAATAATAAGATACCCATAAACAACATTTATTCATATCTAGGAATAAATAATAAATATTCTTCAAGCATAATATCTATATTTCATCCATTTTTAGAAAGAAAAATAACCAATTTATATTCCACTTTTATTAATAATTACATTATAATCCTATATTTAAATTATTTTTCCAATTTAAATAATATAAACCATGATAAAAAAATAACAACCAAAAAAATAGATAGTAGGTTATCTTGGAAATTGAGATACAATATCAACATGATGTAAATCTCATGACATCAAAATATCCCAATTCCATATTTCATTCTTCCTTTATTTCCCATATTATTATCTTAATTAGGTTGATTACATCATTATCCAAATAAGATAATGTATGATATGTTCACACTTTCACATAACAAAAGAGAATAGACAAATATTCTACCTTAATCAAAGTTCAGCATTCTATGAGAAACAACAAATGAACAAGGATCATCCACTAAATTAAAAAGAAAGACCATCACAGAGTCAACACAGTAAACCACCATCTAGTCTTGATCAAAATACATATTAAAATAGATAAAATAAAATAAAACAAACCATTATAAGGAAACAAGAATCAATATAATAAGGATAATAGGAGAAGATATAGTACCTTGATTAGATACATTAATCCCAGAATACAAGGTGTTTAGGAACTCAATGATATTGTTAGAGAGTAGTGAGAGGGATAGGGTTTACATAGGACTTTAAGGAAGAGATTAGAAATAAATCCAAGAAATCTTGGACCCTCTATTTATAGAGGAAGATCGAATATCCTCCACCACAACATGGCGATCTCCCTCCATGATGTGGTTCCCCTCGGTCAAAGGAAGATCCATTTTCCCCAGTGTTTGAATCCCTGAAGATTTTTTACCTTTAAAACTAAATAAAATTTCATTGACCAACATCAACCCATACACCACAACATGGTGTATGGAATTTAAACCTATTGGAAAACTACTATAACCAGAAACCATGGTGTAGGGAAAGGTCCCTTTCTACTTTACCTCACTACTCTAAAGACCACAACATGGTGATTCCATACTTACTGTTTCCTAATCTCTTATGCACTTGACTTTACCATGACCTCATGTTCGAACATGTCTAATGTCTTAATAATTTCCTTGCTCTCATTTCCTATAGGGATCACTCAACTCTCCCTAATAATAGAAAAACTAACATGTTGGAATTCTTATTTCCTATAGGGAGGCCCACTAATTCATTATTCCTAGAAAAAAGGCTATTCAGGTGTTTCGACATTCCCATTTCGCATAGGTGGGCACCCCATTAAAAATATTAACCGCCATAGAAATTTCACTAACCATCATACACCAAACATAAAACAGATGAAATCTATGACTTGTCTTCCAAAAATGATCAGCATAAAATGGCCTACCCCTTCACTCAAAAATCCAAAAACACCTAAAAATATCATCACTAAAGCCTATATTATGGTGTGATGGCTCCATGAATAGATAAGAACTCGTCACTATCCTCCAAGATTCATCTGGACTCTCTCATGATGCCTCCAAGATTTGTGAAAACACAAAGGGGAGGGATCTGGGAAATTTTTCCCTTATATCAGATACCTATAAAATAATACTCATACTAAAGAATTAAAACCTAACCTAGAATGGGAATAAATATAGATCAAATAGCCACCCCTTGAGATACCCTCAATGGTCTAACTTCAATAATAACATAACCATCACATCATGAGTGAAGAGAACATAACATATAACATCAATATATGAAACCTGGCTCTTGGGGGAGATACCTCTCAAACTATGACCATGATTTCATCGAACATAAAAACAAGTGGAAAGTAAAAAAAACACCTAAATCAGTGTTAATATGATCATACATCGACAAAGAATCCTAAAAAATATCAATAAAAGAACCTAAATATTGATAAAATAGATAAAATATCAGGATATTTATCTCACATTTATGAATCCCTCTATTAAGTGATCATCTCCAAGACACCATGCTATTATAGGAAAAGAACCAAAGGAATAACATAACCATGCAACAAATTTTCTTGAAGGTCCAAAATCTTGATAGGCTACTCCTAAAAGGTCACATCATCTTAAAATTTCATACCATCCCAATCAATAATGTATTAATAATCATGAAGGTATCAATGAAGTTGAGACATGTGGAAGATATCATGAATCTAAATCATCTACGAGGGTAGAGATAGCTGATACACAATAGCTCCAACATGTACCAACACCTTGAATGGTCCAAAATATAGAGGAGAAATATTACTCCCATGACTGAACCTTCACTATCCATAGTGAGGATATACCTTTAAGAACATAATATCTCTGATTTTGAACTCTAGAATCCTCCTATTTTTATTATAATAGGAATTATTATGATCGTATACTACATTTATTTTCTAATGGAGCACATGTACCTTCTCTATCAGGTTATTCACTACTTTTTTTCTAAGAATAGCTGAATCTCCAACCTCAATCTAGTAAAATAGATATCATAATGTTTGGTCATACAATACATTAAATAGATCCATACCAATAGTGAAGTGATATCTATTATTGTAAGAGAAATCCACCCAGGGTAGGTTCCTCATTGATGAACCTCAAAAATCCAAAATGAATGCACATAACTAGTCCTTTAAATTCATGATATTCCACTCTATATGACCATCCATATGTGGATGAAATGTAATACTAAGGAATAAATATAATCCAAATGAAGACTGGAGAGACATCCATGAATTGGAGGTAAAATAAATATCATGATAAAAAATGATCATCTTCATATCCCATGAATCCTCACCACCTCCTCTAGATATTTCCACAATAGAACCTCCAATGATCTCGAACCCTTAATCACTAATAAGTGAGATGACTTCTTCATGTGGTCCGCAATCACCTATATCACGTCACTACTTACTTGGGATCAAGAAATCCTATTGATGAAGTCCATCAAGATTTCCTCTCACTTCCACTGGGGAATATAATGTAGTTGAATCAACCCACCAGGAATTGAGTGTTTGGCCTCCACCTTCTAAAAAAACACTGACATACAAATCTATAATTAATATCTATATTCTAGAATACCAAAACTAAACTCACAAGGAACGTTTCAAATTAGCAACACCAGGATGTACCACCAAGGATGAACACTGGAACTCGTAGAGAACCACATCATGCATCAATTATGTATTGAAGAGTCTCCCCCGAAACAACACTTGATGTTGACCATACCCAGACTATCCCTGGAGATAATTTCTATGAACAACATGATCTTTCCATACCCCCACATCATAATAAACCAGCTAGGACTCCTCCACCTAAAGAACCAATGATGAATATACTATCATCTAATAAATAAACCCCTATTATATACTACTCCCATATCAAGGTTAATTAGAGAAAACTCCTCTATCACTCTCCAAGATTCTTCAGACTCACATGTAGTAGCACCACGTGACTTTTTTGTAAAGAATCATCCACATCATTCCATTTCCTCAGTATATAAAATTTTTGAAGTCATAATCCTATAAGAATTAACATCATTAATGTAGGTTTAGATCATGCTAGGTAAAGAAATACCTCAAACTGTTATGATTTATGAACTCCACAAATCATTCACCGATGAGTTAATGTCACCAAAAATTCATAGAAAAAACAATTATAGTAAACTCAATGTCTTAGGTGGTTCAATTACATTCATGTGGTCATAACTTCTGATATAAATAAGTGATAATTTCCCTCTACTACATCAGAAAAATCCCAATCCAAGACACTAACCATCATTATAAAACTAAAATACAATTTCCGCCTCTATAAACCAAAGAAACAAGGCACTGACCACCTTCTAATTTAGATACTTGAAAGAAGTTTGGAACTAGACATTACACATGAATGTTTAATCTTTTCATGTCAAAATTTCTAAAGGAGTCACAATCTGAGAGAAGTTGGGAGTCTGCCTCTTATAGTAACTAGGAATACCAATGAAACTATGAACTTATCTAACATTCTTGGGGGATACCCAAGAAAAAACCACCTTTATATTTTAAGGATCCATAGTTAACTCATGATGAGATATGGAATTTCCTAAGAAATAAACCTCACATGCTTATAAGTCACACTTCAAAATATTCTAAAATAGATACTAATGATTAATAACTCCCAAAATATCTTACAGATACTATTTTTGATACTCCTTCGATTTAAAAAACATAAGGATGTCGTCGATAAACACCATCATTTTCAAATCCAAAAAATGATTAGTACACAGAATTCATTAGTACCATATACATGGTTGGAGTGTTCATCACACCAAAAGACATCACAATGAGCTCATAATTTCTATTATTACATAAAAAAATTAGTATTAAAGATATCCCCATCCTTTATCCATATCCGATGATATATTTATCATAAACTAATCATTGAGAAAAATCTAGGTCCCTTCAACTGATTAAATAAATTTTCAATTCGAGGGAGATGATAATAGTTCTTCATCATTACCTGATTCATGTGATGGTAATTGATACATAGTCATAGAATAATATCTATATTTTTCATAAATATAAATGGATCACCCAAAGGTAACACACTAGGATGAATGAATCCTCAATGAATAAGATCATCAATCTAAATCCTCAACTCTCACAACTCATAAGGGGTTGTTCTATACAAATACATCTATATTTGAGAAACAATGGACTTCAAATCTATCCCAAAATTGATCTCACGTCATGGGGGTAGTGTCAAAAACACTTCTAGAAAGGAATATGGGTACTCTTTAACAACTCTAGGAAACATCACTGGATGATCTTATATAAAACATTACACCAGATCAACCATCAATTAAGATAGAAACTTAACATGATTATGACCCATCTAAGGGTCTCACTCACCAAAAAAAATATCCTACTCTCCATAAGTATCATAGAATATACTGAACCTCTAGAAGTGATCCACAATATCCTTCACCAAATATATCCAATCTGGTTTGAGGATAATATAGTATGGTTGTATCTAAAAATATAAAAAATCTACCAAAGTGTGATGTTTCCCTAGAAATAGCTCGCAATATCTACACACATCATATGGTTTATCATGACCTCTAATTATTTTATTCAATTACAAGTTTGTTAGAAGAATCTCCACCTCTAGTCCCCAAGAATTTTCTAGGGTGAGTGAAATAAAGGAATGCATAGCTCATGTATCAAACAACAGATACACATATGTAGAAAACATGAATATAATACCTCGTGTGATGTCTCTCTCACCAGACACTGATAACTCTAAGTCATGTATCTGACAGTGACCAGATCCATATCCTATCTAAACCTAATGGTAACTACCTCTTTATATACGTTTTTCTTGGTTTACCTAATGATGAGGGGAATCATAAGGTTTTTATATTCCCACCCTATCCCCTCTCTATTGATTATAAATTTAAATACACTATTATTACTACCTTAGAGGATATTTTTGTAATTGTTAAGTCCAAATTGGGATGATAACTCAAAACTACCAACCATGTAAGGTTAGACACTCTTTCTTTTAATGTCCATAACCCAAACATGAAAAATTAACCATGCCTAATCCATTGTAATAGATCGAAGAACTACCAACCCCAATGAAACGAGATGAAGAAGACTGGAACTAAATGTAGTATATCTAAATATTCTTTTGAACAATAAACTAAGAACATTGGAAACATATATGCTCAATAAAGAATCTTGATAAATCCCCTCCTAAGACAATCTAATCCAGAATAGTTTCATTGCAATGACCTCTGCCCCCACTAGCACCTGAAAGTATGTATTTAACATAAACAAGGTGATATGGTGCTATATACCCACATGAGAAGCCTCCTCAAAAGGCCTCACCCCCCGAACAATATAATTCCCTAGATGAAGGGTATGGATCTACAATTAACTAATTGCCTTTAAAGAAAAAAAAATAAACATGACTTGAAATTAATCTCAAAACATATCAAATGAAATATATAACTCTTTTAAATCCTTGAGGAATAAGAACCTCCAATAATAAGCTACCCCATGCATCATTTCCATAAAAAATGAAACGTAATACTCCCTATGAGTACGAATCAAATTGAATAAAATATCCACCTCTTCCAAGAAAGTTACATTCTCCTAATCTAAAACAAAGAACTCATACTTCTATAGACCCTGAAACTAAACTCTCTAAGTGTCCTCTAAATATTACTATCATTGACTTCCACTATGGAGTGGTCTAATAGAACATAATAATAAATATATTCGGAGTGAACCTATTGAGAACATTGAACTGGATTTATTAATGAAAAAGAAAAAACATTAGGGACTCCCTAAACATAGAATATGGGACATTTAAGGTTAAATAATTAATTTTATTTCAACTTATTTCCCATTGTATACCCAAATTAAAACACAGGTGAATAAAATCATGATAAATTATCTTTACCTAGTTCTCTACCCAAGAAGTTGAATCACAACACTTAGCATGTTCAACAAACTCAAAGGTATTTTTTTCAAATCACTAGGGAGCCTAAATAATATTTTCCAATTTGGTCTCCCTTATTTACGTAATGTTCTAAGTTCAATTGATATTATTTCCCTACCAACCCATGCAATCTTCACCAGTGACTATCTCTAACTCCACCATATCTCTCAACCGTCAACTTAGATACCAATCTATCATGACCCTCCCCAACCTCAACTTCTATTGGTATCCCTACTTTAACTGAAATAAAGAGAAGGAGATAACATCCAAATCCTACTTCTAATAGGCCATAGGTTAGTCACTAGAATAGTGGAAATATAATAAAAAATTCAAGGTAATACCTTATATCTAAATTTAAATAAATAAGATATAAGATGATATCCATTGACCAACTCTATGAATGAAATATAAGCATCTAAATAAATCAGTGTAATGGTATACATAAATTGAAACAACTAAAAATTACCAAAACAATCGTAGTAAATAACCATGAAATTTAAAAACTCTTAAAAAACTTCATCAGCTATTAATTCCCAACTCGATGACCAACCAGCTTTTTTTGACCTAAAAAATAGTTCAAATATGAATTGGGTGAGCATAAATGTAAAATCAACAATATCCTCCCTATAACCTCTCAGAAAAATATGAAATAAGCAAACCAAATCCTAGTGAATAATCAATGAAACCAACACTTTACCTAATATGGTATAATAACATCTAAACCTCACCAAGGCTCTCTCACCAAGTAACACATACTAGTAATAATAACCATAAAACACACACACACACACACATATATATATTTATATATGAAGGTACTCTGCTTCAACTTTCTCGCTGTTTTTTAACTATCATGCCCCAATAACTCATTTTCTATTATCATTCCTTCCATAACTCAACCTACACCCCATGAATGCATATCATATCCATAAAATTATCACATATTGTATCTTATATAGCTCATCACATCTACATAACCATCATCTCATTTGTAACCAAGTAAAAGTATGGAAGCCATTATAGCCTGTGTATGATGCATTATACCTCAATACCTCACAAACCATGTATATAAACACATGGGAAGTCATCATCACCAAGACCATATAAAAATATGTTATATAATCTAAAACTATTACAACCTACACATAAATGCATAGTAATACCAAGAGGTATCACAACCCACATGAGACCATACCCTATACCTTAAGTTGTTACAACATGAATATATCCACATAATATATTATATCCAAATGAAGAGTAGGGGAGAGGGTGTAGTCATCCATACATTCCCTCTAACCAAGATATTGAGGAAAAAACCTCCCCCAAAAAAACATTTGAGTGTTAATAACCCAATTGGATTTGGTGTTCAATCATATTAAACCATAAAATATAAAGATATATCACACACACCTATACTAAGAGACACCACCTAGCCTTAGACTCAACTATAAATATCATCTCATGTGACACTCGGTTGTCTTTCCTAAGTCCTAGGAAACTAGAGATTTTATAAATACACTATAATTAAGGTTTAATCATCATTAACTAATTCTATTTAATAATTTAGAAATAACCAATCATTCATTAAACCCCATTAAAATTTATAGTTTAATAAAGACATTACATTACAATCCAACTAGATTCTACAATCATTATTCAATTCCCATTACCTTAGATTATTCCTCTAAACATCCCATAGTTTTTATTAGTATATAAAATTTATTATTACTGTCATCAATAACACTCAATCCCATGAGTTCATTTATTAATTAATTTATCATTCCATAATTATAAGAACTCTAGGTATCATCCTAATCTACCAAAATCAAATATAAACTTATCATGGATAGAGTTGCACTGAATCTAGTAGTTTGAAACCATAACAAAAAATATCTAAAATAACATCCCTTTAAAAGAAACCATAAAGAAATACCTCATGAGAAAACCTAGCTCTCAAATAATTATAATTAACCTTATGTAATCCTCAACAACATTGCACACAATACAGTATATCTCACCATCACTGGCATCAAGCACTACTAAAAACATGGGTAACTGTCCCATTATTCTCTAATAACACTAACCATTCTAGGTTCAGAACAAATCACATTAATGATCTACCATCTTAGAGAATACATATATGGAAATGAAATATATTGATCTTCCAAACTAAGGGAAACTAATGTTATAACACCAAGGAATTCAATCCTTTCAAAAACAAGAATGGTTTCACTCAGCCCCAATCAATTATCCTTAAAAAGGAACAATTTCATTATTGTCTTTGGATTAAATAATTTTTTATTCATTGGTTCCATATCAATTATCTACCCATAATAAATAGTTATCCATAACTAGGAATAAATCACAAACATTATTCAATTTTAAATTCAACATTTCATCAATTTAAAGGAAGAACTATAATCAATTTACATTCATATTTTATTAATAATTACACAATAAGTTCAGTTTTACATTGTTTATCAAATTTTAAACATTTAAACTATACTAAACAATAAAAACCCATATAAAATAGATAGCACGTTATCTAGTAGATCAAGAGGCAACATCAAATTGACAAAAATCACATATGATTACAATATCCCAATTTCATATTTCATTCTTCATTTATATCCCATATTATTATCTCAATTATATTGATTACATCATTACCCAAAGAATATAAAGTATGATATGTTCACACTTATACATAACAAAAAAGAAGTAATGAATCAACTATTGATAGAAGTCCAATGTTCTCTAAGTAATAATGAAAGAACAAGGATCATCCACCAAATTCAAAGGAAACATCATAGGATCCTAATAATAGAAAACCACCATCAAGTATTACTCGAACCTAATCTTAAATCATAGGAACTCTACCAAAATAAAATTCTTGAAGGAAAGGAGAACCATGTGAAAGAGGAGAAAATTATAAGGGATAGTAACTTGACTCAAGAATTCTATTTGATGCTCCAAGGTGTTTAGACTCAGAAGAATATATATGAAGAGTAGTGAGAGGGATCAGGGTTAGGTAGGATTTTAAGGAAGAGATTAGAAATCCCCCTAAGAAATCATGAACCCTATATTTGTAGAGGGAATTTAAATGGAATTTACCACAACATGGTGATGTCCCTTCACTCCATGGGGCCCTAGTGTTAAAAGAAGATCTAGTTTCCCAAAAATTCGGATCCCAAAATATTTCATGCCTTTAAATCGGAATTAGATGCCTTTTACCAGCACCCTCCATGAATTATGGCATGGTGCATGGGATTTTAACCCTTTGGATAGCCATAATGGCTATCCACCAGGGCATAGTGAAATGTCCTTCGTTGTTTTACCTCCCCATGATAAATACTATGGCATGGTGAAAACCTAAACATGATTTCCTCCTTCCTTGCATGCTTAGTCTCGCCATAACCTTATGCACCAACATTCCCAACACCTTGGGAATTTCCTGACTCTTATTTCCAATAGAGAGTATTTTAATCACACTAAACCTAGTAAAACGGGTGTGGTGGCCTCCCTATTTCCTTTAGAATGGACCACAAATTCACTATGTTGAAAAAAATAGTATCCTCAAGAATTTTGGAATGTCTTGTTCCCATAGGTGGATACCACATGAAAAAATTTGACCACCAAGTGTTGTTAGCTAATTATGACGCACCAAAAACCAAGTGATTGAGCTCCTTGACCTATATTCAAAAAAAAATACCCCAGAAAGGTTTCCCCTATACTCAAGCCTCCCCAAACTACCATCACACACCCTATTCTATGGTTTAGTGACCCTTTTAATAGAAAAGAACTCATATTTAGCCTCTATAATGCCTTTAAACTCCCTCGTGATTACTTTAAGACCCAGGAAAACACAAAGGGGGTATACCAAAGAATCTGGATCCATACAGTAATACATTCATTGGAAGCATTTTAGAACATTTTTAATAAGTAATGTTATCATTAAATTGTTTTGATTGAGAAGCTGAAGGAGTTTATAAAATTAATTCAATGTGATTACTTAGTCATGTAGTATACAAAACAATTTTTTAATTTATTTTTTTCACTGATATTGTTAGAAAGGAAAATATCAAGGAATAATGATTTAAAATTGGGTTGTGACTAGAATATAGATAAAAATTGCATATGTTCAATATTATTACTTATGTTAAGATAGTAAGTTAATTTTTTATAAGATAAATATATTAGGGAGATAAAATATATTTGTATTTATTTAATATAAAATTGGTATTCATGCTTCCTCAACTAGTCAAAAGAGGAAGTGTGATGACTCCCAGTGTAGAAGTGGGGAATTTTGAGGCCAATATTCTGGTTTTACTCCTCTTCCCCTAAAATTGAAAACAAAATAATTTAATATTATCAGGGATCTATAAGGCACTTAAATATTTATTTCCTAGTGGAACTTAAATAATGCTACCAATATTGGTAGTTAGGAAATCTGGTGGGATTTTTCTAATATAACAAAGGAAAAGAAGTGCGGGTAGATCAAACCAAACTCAATTATCTTGAGCACCACATGGAATGAATGATAAGATGGTTATTGGGATCAATATAGAGAAGGTAGAAGTATGTTTATAATGACTTTTGGTGCCTTATATATTTTCCTTTAATATGATATTTGATCTCAATCATAATTGAATTGGGTTTTTCTATTCACTACTTGGAAGTCTATGTTTTTGGGGGTAGTTGATCAATTAATATTTCTTGATGAATTGATACCATAGTTTATGAAAACTACACTACCCATAGAGGATGTGAGTGGCTAGGGGGTTAATAATTCCTCATTCTTGATTATGATCATAACCATGGAAGTCTCATGTTATTTCTTCATTATTGAGATTAAAATTTATATACTAATTATTAGAATGGGATTTTTGATTTTATATCTTGATCATGTTGATTTCTATCAACATAGGGTGACTCTAACGATTCTATATGGTATATTTCATAAATTTTCATGAAAATAGAATATAAATAAAGTAAGATAATGATGAGTGATAAAAAATAGTTTTTTATATCCTATCAATTGGAAACAGTCATTATTAGGGATATGGAATTAAATATTCCACTTAGTTTTTAAGAAGTGGTGGATAGATACCTAGAAATATTCCCTAAATATTTTATTGGGTTACCTTTAGAGTCTCAATTCATGTTATCAATAAATATTTTAATAGGAACTTTTTTGATATCATTTATGTCTTACTGAATGGAACTAAAAAAACTTAAATAATTAAAATAATAGTTAGAGGATTTGAAGAAAATTGGATTTACTAGGTTAATTGTTTATCTATATGTGTCATCTTTTATTTTAACAAAAAAGACATATAGGAGCTTGTAATCGTCAGTATTATATCATAATCTCAACTAGGTTACTATAAAAATTGATCTATAATATGGATACCAATAGTTAAGTATGTGGGAGAAAGTTATAACTAAAATAGAATTTTGAAGATGATCTGAGTTCTATTAATATTTGTTTGTGTTATTTGGGCTCACTAATGCATCAATGGTCTTGATGACCACAATAAAACACATTTTCTATAGTTATTTGGGTTCCTTTATTAGGTTTTTTATAAATGATATTTTGGTGTAATCTTAATCAAGAAGAGTTCATAATGATAATTTAGATATTTTTTTAGTATACTTCATGAGTGTTTTCTCTATTTTAAATTTATCATGTTCCAAATTGGAATTTAAGAGGTAAAACTCTTGATTCATGAAGTCTTAAAAATGGATTTCCATCAATGAAAAGATGGTTAATTTAATGATTTCTTGTGAAATACCGAAAAATGTTTTTAAAATTCAATATTTCCTTATTTTAGTAAGATATTACAGGAAATTCATTTAGGAATTATTTAAACTTATTTCCCTTATGAAAGATTTAATCTAAAAAGGTGATAAATTTGAATAGACTGAAGCATGTAAAAAATACAATGATGAATTGAAAGAAGACACACTAAAATATCAATATTAATTTTCCTAATCCATGATAATTCTATATTATGTATTATGATGAATATATCCATGGATTAGGATATATGTTGACACAAGGATTTAAATTAGTGGATTATGTATTGGGTTAATTAAGAATATATGAAAATACTTATCGCACTCATGATCATGAATTGGTGGTGGTAGTTCATGAATTGAAATTTTGGAGCTACTATTTATTTAGTGATAAATTTTTTCTATATAATTCTCATAAAGTCTTGAAATTCATTCTATCATAGAGATATATTGTTTCGAGATGGTGAATATGGGTTGAATATATTTAAACCTTTAATTTTGAATTTACTTAAACTTAAAGGAAATTAAATATAATGTAAAGTACATTTAGTATAAAATAATAGACTATGGTGGTTAAATATGTAGAGAGTCAATGGAAACTAATAATTTTTATAGAATAAATACATGTAATGATGAAAGAAGAAAAAATTAACATGGAATTATCTCAGTTGAATGTCACTTGTTCTTTATTAAATTGAGTAAAATAATCTTAGTTATTTGATACTGAGTGTAGAATAGTAGAAAAAATCCTATACAGTGGGGAGATCATAGATTGGTGGAATTAGGTACGTGATTTATCTATTTATAATCACTTTATTATGGTATTTGAACATTTATTATGAATGTAATGTGGTATTCTTTTTATTCTTCTTTAATAGTTCGTATAAATGCAATTAAAATATACCATGATATCAAGTTTAGGTTTTGGTGGCTCTCAATGAAGAAGTAACTCAATTTTTTTCTTGGTTATTAAATTTACAACAACTAAAAGTGAAGAATCAACACCCTATAGGTATGTTACAACCTTTCCCAATTATGATGTGTAAATGGGAAGGTATTTCCATATACTATATAATTTTTTTTATAAATCTTCATAAAGATGTGATATTATTAAGTGATAGTATAACATCTTAAAATTTTGAATAATTTTCTACCAATCATGTAGACTTGAACCATTAAATATTTTTTTTTAAATATATATAAGTTAGGTGGTGAAATTTTATGGAGTTATTGTGTCCTCTATTTTGGATTAGGACCCTCATTTTAATTTGGATATTTTGGAAGTGTCTCTCTGAAGCTATGGGGGAATAAATGAAACTGAATATAGAGTAATATATTTAAATGGGAGGCTAAAGAATGATGACAATCCAAATTTTAAAATAGATGATTCGATATTGTGTTATGTATTTTAGAGAATTATGGGAAGGTCATATCTATATAATAGATTTGTCCTACAATAATAGAAATCAATCCTCTATTTTGATAGAGCCATTTAAATATTTATATAGGATACCTTTTATTTGCCCATTATATTAGAAGTAAGTGAAATAAATATCATTGTTTGGGCCCGATTTATTTTAAGAAACTGTTAAGTGATTTAAATTAATCTAGAAAATAAATATAATTTCTCAGAGATAGAAGAAGTTGTATGTGTACTTATTCCAAAAAACATTAAAGTTTAATGTGGGTACGAGTCGTTTTCATGGATGATCACTCATTTAGGATGTCATCTCTTCATAAAGTAATGTAGGATTTTGCCTCGATGCATCAATCCATTTGAGATAATTAAGATGATTGGATTGGAAGCCTATAATTTCATTTTAATACTTTGGTGTAGTGTAATCAATGGTGTATTCCATGTCTCTCGGTTAAAAAAGTGTCTCTCTAACCCATCACATGTGATCAACTTGGATTTTATTGGTCTTTAGGCAGATTCTAAATTTATTATTTGAAATATTGATTAATAATATATGGTATTAATAATAATAATAATAATAAGTATTCTATTTGTTCATTACTATGGAAACATAACCCAATATAATTATAAACTAGGAAAATAAAATATCTTATATTGAAAAATGGTCAAATATCTTTACTAATAAGTATATAAAGGTCTTTCTAAGGATGTAATACCTATGGTAGGGAGTATTATATATCCATTTATTTTATATGTATCGTGTTATTTAATTTTCCTTCAGTTTTACGTCAAAGTGTGACGTTTTGTAAGGATTTAATGAAGTTTCCCGCTAAAAAACATGGGTAGAAAAAGTTCACTAGAAAGTGTGAAGTCCCTTGGAGGAGGTATCAAAATCCATATTAGGTAGGAACATTGTTTGAATCTTATGCATATATTGATCCCCTCCCCCCAAATACTTACATTTTTTCCACAAATAACCCATTTTCTTTACTTAAACTCATATTTAAGAGAAAAAGTTTTAGGGTGGTCCTTGGGTAATTTTCAGGCTCTTCCATCCTACCTAAGTATGTTTTTATCATCATTGATCATATACCTTTTGGATCCAAGGTGAGTTATCCTCTCATTTTACTCAGTTTTCCCTCTTCTATTTTCCTCTAATGTTAGAGTTATAACCAAGAGGGTTTCTCATTATTTGAGTTAGGGTTCCATTTTAAATTATGAATTTTATATTTTAATGCTTGTTTAATCTCCATTGAGGATTGACCTATATTCTTCACACTCTATTACTCGTTTATAATATCTTGTAGTTAAGTGTCTCTTTTCCCTTCCTATCCATTGGATTGAAAGCTTCTTTTGATAACTTTTGTTTTGAAAAATGATTAAATGGTTTTATTTTTACCAAAGTAGGTGTTTGGTGATGTTAAATGGGATAGTACTTACTATATTTATTTTATTATAAATTAATTCTACTTTTAATCATTTAAAATTATTTATAGAGTATCTTTTAGGATAAATTATAGGGTATGTTTGAATTTTATGTTGTGTTTGGATATAAGGAAATAGAAAAGACCTTTTATTTATTAACATTGGGTTTAATATTGGTTTTTTTTAATAGGGTTGGTTACTATTCTATAATAATGGATGTAACTTAAGGTAATTGGGGTGGAATTTCATGTGTAGGTTTGGTTTTTCATGGTAGAGAGAAAAACGGAGTCCCTATGAGTGATGACTTGAGCCATTGTAGATATTGAATGGCCTTATGAGGGACGTAACCCATTTTTTATCCATTGGGATTATCATTATTTCTATTTTGGTTATTCTTAACTTGGATAGATTATTTATATCATGGTTAATCCTTATTTATTTTGTGATGTTAAGTATAGATTTACTTTAAATTGTTTAATTTTTTAGCCCATTTAATCTCACATAAGATTATTTGTAAGGGAGTACGGGTTGATTTTGGTAAATGTTTGGAACTCATTCATTAGAAATGAATTTCATGTTAAATATGTTATATTTTAATCATTGTTTTATTTATCCACATGGTTTTTATCATTATATAGAAATTTGGGGGAGTCTATGGGAAATTTCACTTTGTAGTTTTTAGTCACCCTTACATGGGTATAATTTGTGTGTGTGTGTGTGTGTATTGTGGGTCAAGCTATATCTAAGGGGAATAACATATTATTTTTAGTGAAGTTCCTTAGTCTCTATTCCAAAACAAGGGAGTTAGATACTTGGATGATTACATGTGGTATTTTTTTTATTTTTGGTCTTATGGAGTTTAAATCATTTTCGAGGGGCTGTGTAGGAAAATTTGGTATTTAATTTGATAAAATCAAGTGTATATATCTACTATATAGTTTTTTGGATTATATATATATATGTTATAAATGTAAGTTTATAGTGGATTGATGATATGGAAAATTTACTTATGTTATAACAAATTATATATGTACCCCTAATAATACCTACGAATTGTTTTTTATTTGTTTATTAGTTATGGGTTATAATATCATGTTTCCCGATTTCAGGTAACTTTTAACCCTTATTCTAATTTTATTTTATTTTTATCTTATTAAAGGTCATTTCTAGGGACTATGGAAATTTTTTGGAAGTTTTGGGGCTACGCATGGTTGGAACATGGTAAGGTAAAACCACGTGGTTTGTCCTAGAAAACCACATGCCCTGTTTGGAGGGTCTAGAGGATGGTGCATGGTTAGAACATGATTAGTTCAAACCATGAAGCTACCAATCCAAACTATGTGGCCTTGGGAAGTGGGGGTTTGAATGGTTGACACATGGTTAGACTAACCATTCATCTAAATCATTCACCCTTGCAAGAATCCCAATGGGGGTTCATGGTTAGTATTAACCATCAATCCTAACCCAGTAAAGCATGGGGATCGGGTTTTAATCCCCTAAAAATTTTAATTAAAATATCAAGACCATATTTTTTTATTCTAAAATCCCCCTAATTAACCCTAATATGATCCTTTGGATTTTGTAAGCTCTCTAGAGGAATTCGTGTCTCCTTTGACCACATCTCTTATGAATCCAAGTGTCTAGGGAAGATATCAAATCATCTCTAGTAAGTGAAATCTCTATTGATTTAGGAATAATATTCTCTTTATTTATCTCTATGAGATTAATGAATCCTCAAGTTGTTGATGGATTGAATCCTTCTTTTGATGGATTATGATTTTAGGGATTTCTATTTAATCTTATATTCTTTCAATTCTCTATTGGCGATTCTTCTTTTAGGTGATTGATCATTTGATCATATAACCTAAAGTTAGGTGGTTATATAAGTATTTTACCTGTAATTAAAACCTTTATTTCTTAATTTTTTTGAAATAAATTTTGAATTGATTTTGAAACATTGAATTTATATGATTTTGATGATTGATTTTAAAAGCATGAGATTTATAAAATAAAATCCATTTTTATCAAATGATTGATAAATATGGTGAATTTTAAGAAATATAGATTGAAATGATAATTTATTTGATGAAATGATTTCATATTTATTTTTGAGACAATGTCTTGAAATGAAAAATTATTTTGAAAGGCATGAATTTGATGAAAACCTATGATTTGGTTTTGAAATTTAAATGGAATGTTGGAACTTGAATTTGAGAATTTTAATTGTGATTGATGAATGGAATTGAAATGAATGAATTGTATATGATTTATTTATTTATTGAATGAAAATGTGATATTGGGTAGTTAGTGGGTGATTAGGATAATCATAGTTGGAATATGGCTCCCTAAAAAGGGATTCATGATGAAAACTCTAACTAAACCTTGTTTTAAATGATTGCACCAATGGGTTGTTGATATATTCTACCCCGATGGTCTGAGCTGAGAAATGTGTGCACACACACTAATCCTTGATGATTGAACAATAATTGTGAGGATCCTATATCTTGGAACTAGCTAATCATAGTACTTAAGACCATATTTCTTGATTTTTATTTGACTATTACATGCCGGAAATTATAGAATTTTTTTACTCTATTTTATGAAAAATGTTTATTTAAGAATTTTTTGATATATTTTCCATCTATTTAACATGAAAGGTGTTTTGAATGATAAATGTGAAAATGATTTTTTATGCCTTGTTTATTTTAAATTTAAGTATAAAATGGATTATTTTTAACTATTTTTGGAGAACTTGGTGAGATCCTAGTGGAATCTTTTGTTCACACCCTAACTTTTCCTTTAGGATTTTGTAGATTATGTTGTGATAGTTCCATGAAATAGGATATCACCACTCAGAGGTGGAAGGTATGATTGATCATGGGACTTTAGTGATGGTGGTTACATGTGGAGTTGTGTTCCACTCATTACAAGGAGTTTTTGAGTTTTCATTTTATGGATATCATGACATATTTTTTATTATGTATCACTTTGATCTTTATTTTCCTTCTTTTGGTACTTTTATACTTGAGGAGTGTTTTTTATTTAGAATGTTTATTGTTTATATTGCATTTTTTCCTATTGTATGTTCTTGGAGATAAATCATTCTCTCATAACTTTTGATGATTCCCAGGTGTTATTTCCTAGCCTATGAGGATTAATAATTCCCTTTTTTCTATGTTAGGACTAGCTCAGGTATCAGTGTACTAGGGTATCTGGGTTAGTTCATGATAAAGTGGTATTAGAGGGAAGGTTTTTGTTTTTTATTTCTCATTGATATATGTAGTCTAGGATGTCCTCATAGAAAGCAGTTATGATTTTTATGACTTAAGAGGTAGCTACAAGTGAGTTTCTATCCAGTACTCATCATAGTGAGCCTTAAGTCACCATGGGTGTTTGAGAAAGGTTTATTTGATAAATAATTTCATCTGATTCTAGTCTTTTCCTAGTTTTATCAAAGTGAATTGATATCCCAGTATGTATTGATTAAGTTGATGATCTGAGTATCCCTGTAGATTTTTTTATGTTTTCTGTTGATTTTGTATAGTACCCTTCCCCCGAGAATACATTAGAACGAGCCTTAGAAGGGAGCGGGCGATGAAATATAGTAGGAAAACCCTATATTTGAACAAAACCAAATCTATATAGTCAAGAATTCTATCCAATATCTATGACAAGTAGCCACACCCATTCCTATTTAGGCTCCAATAGTGTAACCTCAAAGGGATGAATCTAGTGATCATTCTCAAGAGTTCCTTCTCCATAATCCATAAGTTTTATGAGGCTCAAATGATCCTAAAGAGGTAGAATATTGGTTGAAAAAGATTGACCATCTCTTTGAGTTCTTAGAAACATATTATTCGATAAAGTTTGATTGTGTTACCCTCAAGATTTAAGGTCCTAGAATTAGGTGGTGTTATTTGATGTTTACAACAAGGAGACATGAATTCCTAGAGTGGAAACACTTTAGAGCTCTTTTCATGGAAAATTTATATCTATATCTAATACTTTTGGATAAGTACATAGAGTTTCTTAGCCTCTAATAAGACGATAGAACCATGAATCGATATGCAAACCTATTTGTTGAATTTTTTTCATTTTTCCCCAGATATAGTGACGAATGGGAAGTATAAGGCTTAAATATTCAAGATGGGTTTTTGATATAATATATAATCCCAAGTTTTCATGCTAAATCTCACTTCTTATGTTGACCTGATCAATAGAGTTTTGATGGTTGAGCTTTACCTGGTTAGTAAATTAGGGTTGATACAGGTTCCTCTTACTCCCAGTGGTGGTTCTATGGGTTCCTTTAAATATAATAGGAATCATGATGATTATAATGGTAGATCATGATAGAAATCTTCATATTGACCATCTGCAGTTCCTATTAGAGTCCCTTTGAATTTATTCCAATGAGGAAAGGTTGGGAATTTGAAGTGATACTATATTGAGCCACCAAATATTTATAGTTCATGTGGTCTCTCAAGACACCTATATAAGTTATTTCATGTATTCTCTTCCCCTCGTAGTGTAAAATGATCATCATCACCTAAAGTTATTATGGAAAAATAAAATGCTTCAAGAACTAAAGGTTTCCAACCATAGACATATAGAACAAATATTCTTCATGTAGTGGAAGAGTATTAAAAGGAATATGATACAGGTATAGTGACATCGAGAGGTAACATCAATTTATATTTATCGTTAGTGACTAATTTATTTGATACCAGTGCATATTAGTCATTTATATCAACTCATGTTGTAAATTTATTGAATATTCAAATGGAGATTATATCTTATATGATGTATATTTCTACACCCCTTAAAATTAAGAGATAGTATGGTCTATTATTCCCTTATTATTCCTTCTCTTCATTAGATATTAATCTCACTTGGGATTTTCTAGCTCTTTAAATGAAACATATTTATGTCATTATTAGTATGGATTTTATAATTTCCCATGAATCTCAGAATATCAGTTACTTATGGTGGGTATTCCTTACTTCCCCCAACAGGGTGTGCCATGTTTTATAGGGATAATGGGACTTAAGATCGAGTAGAGACGTACCTCCTCTTCAAGAGTAAGGAAGAATAATATCGGTGTTTTATTTTAATCTAAATCCAAAACTGTTGAGTGGTGATCTTCCTCCAGTGATCATTGAGTTTCCTGATATGGTTATCTGAATTTTCTATTTTTACACTAGTAAGGGAAGTAGATTTCTCTATTTACTTGGTACAAGTTGCTCAAAAAAACTTTATTCTTTCTTAATATATGGTACCAACTGAATCAAAATAGTTGAATAATCATTTAGATGATTTATTGAAGAAAGGATTTATACACCCGAGTGTGTCACCTTGGGTAGCACCGGTTCTTTTTTCAAAGAAATATGATACAACACTTTTAATTTATGTAGATTACTAAAAACATAATCAAGTTATTATAAAGAATAATTTTTTTTCCCTTGGATTGATGAGATGTTTGAGCAGTTAAAAGGTGTGAAGTGGTTATCAATGATTGATCTTTGATCTGTTTACCACCATTTTATAATCAAAGAATCATAAATCCTGAAGACTAGCTCCCAAAGTAGGTGTATCCATTTTGAGTATCATATTTTTTCCATTTTGTCTAACCAATACACCTGTAGTTTTAATGTCTCCAATGAACTGGATATTCCATGAGTACCTTGACTCATTCATGGTAGTCTTTATAGATGACATCTTGGTTTAATCTAAAACTGAGGAGGGTGATTTAAGTTATTTGAGGGTAGTTCTATAAATCTTGAAAGATAACTAAATTTATTCTAAACTATGAAAATGTACTTTTTGGATTTAGGAAGTGAATTTATTGGGACACATGGTCTCATGACATGGTATTTCAATTGATCCTGAAAAGGAAAAAGAATTTATAGCATGGGAGAAACTATGGAATGTTTTCAAAATTCAAATATTCTTTGGTTTAGTGGGTTATTACCACTTGTTCATCAAATATTTCTTGAATTGAGCTTCTCTGATGACCACACTCACTCAAAAAGATGTAAATTTCTTGTGGGGTGAAAAATGTCATAGTTATTTTGAATATTTGAAATATATTTTAACTTTTATTCCATTATTGACTTTTCTAGAGTATAGTGACCCAGGATCTTCATACAGAGATATTACATCTTTTTATATTAATATTCAATGAATTACACAAATACACTCCTAAAGACCATTATAGTTTAGTGTCTTTGGAGAATTGGTAAACAATCTTCTAATTTTGGGAAATATCTTCAAAATTTCCCATAAAAATATTCCTCTATAGTACTCTTTAAAAAAAATAACCTACTTAAAACCTTTATTCATAACATGGGGAAAGGAAACATAAGAAAGGGTCAACTCAGATACTCATTAAGTATAAAAAAGTGAGATATCAATTTTCACATAATCATGACATGATAATAAGTGTATAATAACATGATATTAACATTTAAAAACCATACCATGCATATCAAAGATCATAATCTTGAGATATGAAATAATTTCTAGAAGTTCATATGACATAAATCATAATTAAATCAAATATCATGATCCATGAGAGTATAAAATTGATATAAGACATGGAATTTTGGAATACACATAAGTATATAAAATCATTTACATAGTAGTTAGGATCCCTACCCATGCTATCATAGTGTAATGGGTTCACTCCCCAAACCATCATAGTATTCATGGTTAACTCTCAAGACCAACATAGAAAAAAAAAATCCCTTACTGAACTAGTTTCACTCCCCATTCTAGTATTATCTCTCTCATGAGATATAAATCATTACCCAAAGCATTTTACAGTGATATATATACCCCCCATAATATAATGAAAATCATACATATGTGTGACACAATATAATAAAACATTCTTCATATCATAACCCATGAAATGAAATAGATTTCATAAACATTTCATCATATTACAACCAATAAAAAAATAAAGGTTTCATAATAATTTCATTATTTAATATTTTCGTCATTTCACTGTAGAATATCATGAGAAAAGAAGTGTTTTCATAAGAATTTTATTATGATATAACCCATATAAGATAAATATGTTTTATAAAAATATTTTCACCATAATCAATTTAAATAAAGAATAATAATGGTATCCATGGTTCATATCCCCACTAACCATAAGTTACATCAAAGGATGTAATCTAATATAGAAAATGATTTTGAAATATAAATCACTTGAAATGTTTCTTAAGGAAGATAAATTTTATTTTAAAATCACTTTTTAAAACTAATAATTCATAAATAATTTTGAAAATCATTTTATTTTAAAATAAACTTTGAAACTTATAAAGGAAGATTGAAAATAATTTAAATCATTTCTTAAAGAAAATGTAATTTATGATTTGAAAAACACTTTTATTTAAACATAAAATATTTTTAAAATAATTTTATTTGAAAATAAACTTGAAAATTTATAAAGAAAACTTTAAATAAAATAAGAGCAATGATGGAAGGAAATATTATTTATATCGTACACATTAAGACAAAGATTCCTTTCACATTTTAGTAAAATCTAAATGGTAATTATTTATAAAATTTCATGAAGATTAATTTAAAAAAATTAAAAAACAAAACATGGTTAAAAATTTAATTAATAAATTATTTTGAATAATTTTAAAAATATTTTTGAACATATTTTTAGAAAATATGGTTTTTAAAGAAAAATGGTTTTTGACTTAAGAGAGAAATAAAGATGATTTTTCTTACGAAAAAATATTTATAACTATTGAAAAAATAAAGAGAGAAAAATAAAGGGAATAAATATTTTATCATGAACTAACCACAAAATACTTAAATTCATTTGTTTCTTGAGAAATGGATCATAATATTTTATCATAAAAAACATAATCATAAACAATCCCAATAAACGATGAGATTGTAACATAAAATCATTACCATTGTGGTAACTTTGAATCATAAGACCCATAAAGGAATAAAATTAAATAAAACATAAAAAATCATGAGAATAAATAAATTCAGTATATTATATGTCAAAGGGGATGTGTATACACCTCATAAAACAAGATAGGCTCGTAATATAGCATATGTCTCAAGGAATGGAAATTGAGACAAAATCCCTTACCATTTTGGTAACTTTTGAATCATAAACCCCATGAAAGGTAGAAAATACAATGGATATCTAAATACAGATAATTTTAAATAGAATAATCATAAAATACATTCATGTTCAGTATGTACACCATATAAAAGAAATAGGTGGCGAATATGTCATGTTTCTCACTGAAGTAAAAAAGTGAGACAAAAATCCATTACCGCTTTAGTAATATTTTTAATCGTAAGACCAAATAAAGAATAACATAAAACTAATATTTAAATGTAATTAAAATAATTATATTCATGATATAACCTTTAAATGGTAAAGTATATAAACCACACAAAATAATTGAGGGGTGAATTTTCTTATGTCTCCCATAAATAAAAGAGAGACTAGAAATACCTTACCATAAGTCTTGACTTCCGTGATACATGTTTGAAACTACTATATCATAAATATAAGTTTATTATACATATATTATATAACCATAACTATATATATATATATCATACCATATACGATTTTATTATGATCTTTTATTACCCATTTATTAACAATTCCATCACATTTCAGGAAATAACTACTTTGTTTTTGTGTATGTTTTGATTTTTTATTTTTATTCAAATTTAATTTATCATGGTTTTATAATATACATAATTTTAAAAATTATATAAATATCATATATATTCAGTATATATATTTTTATATTAATCCATAAAAGTTATATATAAAAAATGAAATACACCATTCATGGAGATGGTAGGTCATACGTATGCATGAATGTTGTTTCCATTTTCTTGAGAGATTGAAAAAGATAGAGGTAAATAATATATAAACATTCTATAATCATTATGATTTCATATATATAATTTATATTCATTAAATTTATCCTTACTACCATCCATATAAATCATGTCGTACACAAGAGGGACGTTGAAGTATCCCCTACAGAATCAAATTTAAGAAGTTATATTTCTTATAATAATTATAGAAGTATATTAAAATAATAAATGTCATATAAATTTTTTAAATAAATCATTATATATATACTTAAAATGTGTTTATGGAAAAAACATCAATTTGTGAGGCAATAATCCTTCGTACACATGATCGACGGTTTCATTTTATATTTGATGGAGGTGGAGATGGATATAGGTTATTAAATTAATATAATAAAATCTCAATATATAGAAGATACATTTTTTATTATTTTTTAATTTTTAAGACATAATTAAAGATGTAAAATGAATAAATAAAAACATGGATATTAGTGTAGACAATTACTTTCGCTTAGAAGCACCTCCTTTGGATCTCTTATTAAAGAATCTAGTGTTGGTCTTTTGGGGGGACCAGTAGCTATAGAACATTTATAAGGATTTTAGGGAGTTATTTTTACAGGATTTTTCTGAACTATAACACTTTATAAGTGCGAATAAGTTATGAGTGGTAGTGGCCTTTTATAAGTGGTGGAAAGGAACCCACTTGGAAACTACTTGGAAATTTCCCAAAAGAATCCAAAATAATAAACTAATCCACAAGAAAAAATCTTCCAAATGACCATATATTCGAAATTGGGTAGTATAATATTGAAATATTTACAATAAATGGTAATTTTACAAGTTTTTTGGTCATTTTAACCCCCATCTTATTATTTTAACCCACTGGTAAACCTATTTTTACCTTAATAATGGTAATTAATTTATATTATATTAATTATTTATTATGGTAAAAAAAATTATGTTTGACTTATTAGATAATATAAATTATTATAATTAAAAATATTAAATCCATTTTCTAAAATTCAATTCACATAATTGGGAAATTTTATTTTAAAATTAACCCCACAGACGTGATAAGAAAGCGAGTTTTCAAAGAGAAAAATGTTCAAAAGATTAAACAAATTTATATAAAAATTAAATATGAAAATGATTATAATGAAATTAATTTGATTAATTTATATAAAATTGAAGTAATTTTTCTTTTAAACCCATTTTAAAACAAAAATTAACCTTAAAACTTCTTTAAATGGAATGACAGTTTTCAATAAAAACCAGTATTTCCCATTATTCATCGAAAAATTAATCTTTTCAGAAAAATAACAAAAACTTCACCCTAAGATAATTTTGACATTATTATTAAAAAAACTAAGTTTATTTTATAAAACAAATTTTCTAAAAGTGTTAAAAATTAGTTTTATTATTGTTTCAAAAGTAACTAAAAACATATTTTTGAGAAAATAGTATTTTTAAAACATATAAAGACTTTACCAAAAATTAAGAAATTTGTTTATAAATATGTTTTATTTATATTAAACCATTATAATTAATATTTAAAATGTAGTTACTAATATTCATTTTTTTCATGTTTAATGGATTTTAATTAATTTTTATGTTTAAATAATAATATTAATAGTTTTTCTTGGTTCATTAAAACTCAGTGTTGCGTGTAACACAAGTTATCAAAGAAATAAAATTTATTCGAAAAATATATTTTTCATAAAAACATGGGGTATAAAATTATACCACCCTTAAAATAGATTTCACCCTCAAAATATATCACTTTTTTACCAACAACTGAGTATATATTTTCCTTATTACATTATCAGGTTCCTATGTCACATACTGAAGCTGGGGCTTTCACCACAAAACATTATATGATAGAAAATATCTACCAATTTTTCCTCATAATAAATATCATTCTTCAGTGGTATGACCTATGAGTTCAGTACATGTGATGGATCGAGTATGTAATTGCTCAATAAAGGTACATAGAACATATCTTGAACCTGAGAAATGTTTGGTTGAAGTTCAAAAAATAAGTTATTTTCCTGATCAATAAAGTATTTAAAAGGGAATCATATACCTAGGGTTCATTCTTCCCTTCTTTCTTCCATGTATAAATTCATATAAATACCTTCTCACCAACATAAATTTCTATATTTTTCTGACAATTATCAACATAACATTTCTATAAACTTTTTTTTATCCTAACATATTGCTAAATAGATCCAAACTTATCTTCCATATAAACAACTTTCTTAGGTCCTAATATCCTTTTTCTAAAAATTCATTATAGTATGTTGTATTTCTACACTTATTTCCAAAAATGTCTTCATAAGGAGTCATCTGAATGATCAAGTAAAATCTATTATTGAAATAAAACTCAACTTGAGGAAGGTGTTGATCCCAAACACCATTGAAATCTATATAATGAGATCTTAGCATATCCTATAGGGTATTAATTGTTCTCTAATACTGACCATCTATCTAGGGATGATACATAGTGCTAAAACTCAACTCTATATCAAGATATTGCTAAATTCTTCACCAAAACATAAAGGTACATTGTGGATCCCAATTAGATACAATTTAATGTGGTACCCCATGCAACTTTACCACTTCATTAATTTATATTTTTAAAGAGGATCTTGATAGAAGTATTCAATTATATAAATAAAGTTTTCTAACTTCCTAAGTTGATTGAATAGAACCCATAATTTTTTCAACATCAAGATAATATAGACCTTAAAGGTTACCATTACCTTTAATAATATGTCCACAAAGTGTAAAGTCATTCCACCTTAAATAACTTTGTCACTAAAACAAATAAAAAAGGATTGTATTTATATAAATTTATCTTAAAATATCCTTAATATTGATAAAATCCCATCATATAAAACCTATAAGTGGTGTTACTGACTTTTAATATATGATCAAACTTATAATAATAAACCAATTATGGTATCCATAACTTTTAAGTTAATATTACATAGAGACATATACATTTCCAAAAGTAAATTCTCCCTTATTTACTTATATAATCTCTTATATTATACAAGAAAATCATTGAAATGTTGGTTTCATACTTGTAATGATGGAATATCAAATGTGGTTTTATTTTTCTAAAATCTATATAGAGGGATATAATTACATGAAATTTCACTAAATGATGAACAATAAGGATTTTATATGGAATAATTAATACAAATTAAAGCATGAAATTACCAACTAAGTAATGGTAGAGAATTAATTTTTATTATTATTATTCACTTCATACATTATGATTTCATAAGATCTACCTTTGTCCTTTGTCTGCAGAGGTTGTTGTGTCTTATCATCCACATTACCCCTTGGATTTGGGCATTGATTCTCATAATTTTAAAACTCATTGCACTTGAAACACTAGAGTGTGGGTGGTGAATTCTATTGATCACTCTCTATTCATTTCATTGACTGTCCACTTCACATCATTTCTATATTCTTTTTATTTATATCTATGATTCCCAAACTTGTAACACCCTTTTCTTCCTTTTTGGCATTCACCTGAGTTATTCTTCCCACATTTTTGTCATGTAGGTGAATGAAATTTCTTTCCACCCTATGATTTATTCAAGATATCATGAGACTTGATCTTAATTTTCTTATCAAATCCATGGGAATCGATAAAATCTAAAATTTTCATTTATAACTTTATTTCACATAAAATTTCTTTTTAATAGCTACTAAAGCCTCTTATAGATAACTCATTTTTAATAATTGGTATTGATCCAATAATGAATCAATTAATTTTTCTTTCTGGATTGATGATTAAACCATAAGTGTACCATGAAAGTCTAGTAAAATTTTCTTTTTAGGTACCAATATATTAACTATCATTCTATTTGAGATTTAGTAATTCCTTCTCTATCCTTTTTTATAGAATACAAGGGAAGTACTTGCTGAAAAATATCCTCTTAAACTCGTCCCATTCGATGGATTCAATTACCTCCTCTTGAATCGTATTCTTAATATGGTTCCACCATTGATTTAATTATCCTTTCAAATAATGGATATATAAAATTAATTTTTCATCCTCCAACCACTATATAATGGAAAATATATTTTTAGTGGTACTAATCCATTTCATAGAAACTATTGGGTTAGTGATTCCAATAAAATAACGTGTATTTTAGCTCATAAAGGACTCAAAGAAATTTTGTTCCCTATTTTTATCATTTAGAAGTTTATCATGATTCATATCTCAAGAAAGTTATGTGAGTATAGAAACAAGGTTTTTTAATTCCAGATCCTATAACATTTGGTTTCTCTAAAGGAAAATCATTTCATTATTCATTACATTCAGCATTAGCACAATTCCTTTGGGATCCATCCATTGACTAAAAATATAATGAATAGTGTGAGAAACACTAATCATATAAGAAAACCACATAATCATGAAAAATAATTTATAGGATATCTAAATAATGATATATTATTTACAATATATGAAACTATAGCTTTATCATAGGTCATTAATATTCATCGTCTACTTAAATACTTCATGATAGTTCATAAAGATTATGTGAATTTCTAAAGAATATCCCTTAGGTGCGTCAAACCAGCTATGTAGTAAGGCCCGTTATCATGCACCAGGTGACGATTGTGTCCATCTCAATGCACCCTTTTTGGATTTATTACCCCTAGGTAATTCTATTCCAGAGCTACATCCAATTATAGTATCTATATAGGGATGTATTTATTTGGAAAACATTGGCTCTATCCTTCACCAAAATTCTATGACATTTTCTTATACTTTGACTCATCCTTAGACTTATCCTTAAACATCTTCTTAGGGATATCATTGTAGTTTTCTCATCCTAACTTCCAAAGGTTAACTAAAACATTAATATAATACTAACTTTAGAAACACAATATTTTCATAAATATATATTACATATTTTTAGATCAATATTCAATACATTACATAAATACGTTCCTGAGGATTTCCATAGTTAACTATCTTTGGAGAATAGGTACACAATATTATAATTTGATGAAATATATTCAACATCTATCATAAATATATTCCCCTTTAGTACTCTTCATAAATATACCCTACTTAAAACTTTTATTCATAATATATGGAAAGTAAAAATAAGAAATCATGAGATCAAATGCTCAGTAAGGGTAAGAAAGTGGGATATCAATGAAAACATAATCATGACATGAGCATAAGGGTCTGAGAACATAATCTTAACATTTGAAAACCATACAATGTATATCAAAGATCATAATCTTCAGACGTGTCATAAATATTGGTAGTTTAAATTACATGAATCGTAAGAAATAAAATAACATGATCCATGCTAGAATTACATTGAATAAGACATGGAATTATAGCCTACACATAAGTATAGAAAAATAATTTCTATAGTATTCAAGTATCACTACCAATAATATCATAGTGGAATAGGTTCACTTCCCAAACTGTCATAGTAGTCAAGTTTTACTCCCCAAAACATCATAGTAGATAAATTACCTTACTAAAATAAGTTCACTCAGAGTTCCATTTCTATCTATCTCATGAAATATAAATCATTACCCAATGCATTTGGAGGGAGATATAGGTCCCACCTTTTACATAAAGAAAATCATACAGATTTATTCCACAATATCATATAACAATAATAACATCATAACCCATGAAATTAAATGGGTTTCATAAGAATTTCATCATATAAAAACCAATGGAAAAGAGATATGTTTCATAATTATTTCATCATTTCATCATTTCAACATTTCATTATTTCATCATAGCATAACCCATGAAAATAAGTAGGTTTCATAAGAATTTTATCATGGTATAACCTATGGAAGAGAAATGGGTTTCATAAACATATTGTCATCATAAACCATTTAGATAAATAATAATAATGGTTTACTTGGGTCATATCCCTAGTAAAACATAAGTTACATAAAATGATTTCATCTCAGACAGAAAATAATTTTGAAATATAAATCACTTGGAACATTTCTTGAGGAAAATAAATTTTCTTTGAAAATAAATTTTTAAAACTAAAAATTCAGAAAACATTTTGGAAAAACTTTTATTTTAAAACAGACTTTTAAACATATAAAATAATTTTTAAAAATCATTTAAAACATTTCTTGAGGAAAATATCTTTTCCTCTTTGAAAAACGCTTTTTTTACCCAAAAAATGAAGGTATTTGTCTTTCAAAATAACCTTGAAAACTTATGAATTAATATTTAAATAAAATAATGGTCATGATGGTAGGAAATTATATTCATGTCTTACACATTAAAACAAATACTAGTTTCATATTTTTGGTAAAAGTAAAATGAGAATTGTTTGAAAAATGACACGAGTATTAATTTAAAAAAATTATAAAGTAAAAAATGGGTAAAAATTTATTTCATAATTTTTTGAAGAAATTTATTAAAAAATTTAAAGTATTTTTAGAAAACATGGTTTTGAAATAAAATGGTTTTTCAACTGAATAGAGAAATTATATCAAATTTTATTAAAAATATTCTTTTGAAATATTGAGTAAATAAAGAGAGTATAATGAAGGTAAAAAAAGTATTATAATGAAATAACTAGAGGATACTGAAATTAATGAGTTTATTGAGAGATGTATCATAAGATTATATCATAGGAAACATAATCATAAACAAACCTGATAAACGATGAGATTGTAACATAAAATCTTTACCACTTTGGTAACTCTGAATCGAATTCCCAGTTAAGGAATAAAATTAAATGAAACATAGAATATCATAAGAATAAATAAATAAATTATATTACATGTAAAATGGGCTTTGTATTCACCTCATAAAATAATATAGTTACATAATATAATTCATGTCTCAAGAAAGGAAAATTGAGACAAAAATCCCTTGCCGATTTGGTGCCTTTTGAACTGTAAAACTTATTGAAAAGAGATGCTAAAATTTATATGTAAATCATAATATTTTCAGGATAAAAATTATAAAATAAATTCATGGGTAGTATATATACATCATAAAATAAATATTTGGTGAATATGTCATGTGTCTCACAAAAGTAAAAAATGAGATGGAAATACCTTACTACTTTAGTAATATTTTGATTCATAAGCCCCAATAAATAATAACATTAAATAAAACATTAAATATCATTAAAATAAGTATATTTATGAAATAATATGTCATATGGGAAGTATATACACCAAAAAAAAGAAACAAGTGGTGAATATTTATATGTCTCCCAAAAATAAAAAATATACTAGAAATCCCTTACCTTAAGTCTCAAATTCCTTTATACGTGTTCAAACCTCTTGTATAATAAATATAATTTTTGTATAAATAGATTAAATAACAATAATTATATATATATATATATATATATTACCATCTATTATTTCCTTGTGATCTTTTATTTCCTATTTTTTAACAATTCCACATTAAAGTCACGTTTTGGACAATAACTACTTTGTTTTTCATGTATGTTTTGATTTTTTATTTATGTTACTAATACTTTGATCATGGTGAAATAATCTCCATAATGTTAAAAATTATATAAATATAATATATATTCATTAAATATTTATTTATATTAATCCATAAAAGTTATATATAAAAAATGAAATACATCGTTCATGGAGACTGTACGCTCTATGTACGCATGAATGTTGTTTCCATTTTCTCAACTAATTGAAAAATATAAGGGGAAATGATATATCAATATTAAAAATTCATTATGATTTAATATATAAAATTTATATTCATTAAATTATCCTTACTACCTTCCATTTAAATTATTTGTGAAAATGAATTGCATCGCTTCGCGAGATGGTAGCCCACCGTACATAAGAGGGACATTATCATATCCCCCAAAAAAACAAATTTAAAAACATATATTTAATATAATAATAACATAAATATATTAATTTAATAAATATAATATAAATATTTTAAATCCATCATTATATACATCCTTTAAAGTTGGTGATGGAAAATAACTACATCGGTTCTTGAGGTGGTAGTCTGTTGTACGCATGATCGAAAATTTCATTTTCCATTTGATAGAAGTGGAGATGGATATAGGTTATTAAATCAATATAATAAAATATACGTATATAGGAGATAAATATTTTATTATATTAGAAGTTATAATACATAATTTAAGGTGTAAAATCATAAAGAAAAAAAATGATCTTAGTGAAGACAATTACCTTCTCATAGAAGCACCTCTTTTGGATCTCTTAGCTCATTTTGGGGGACCAGAAGCTATAGAAAATTTAAAAGGATTGTGGGGAGGTTTTTTTCAGGGTTTAGATAAAATATATCACTTTATTGGTGTGAATAAGTTAAGCTTTGTGATGCCCTGTTAGAAGTGGGGGAAAGGAACCCACTTGGAAACTACTTGGAAATTTCCCAAAAGAATCCAAAATAATAAATTCATTCCCATGGAAAAAGACTTAAAATGACCATATATTCTAACTTGGAATGTATAATATTAAACTATTTCTATCCAATATGGATTTTACATGTGTTATAGTCATTTTAACCCTTATCTTCTTAGTTTAACACCTCGGTAAACTCATTTTAACCTTAATTATGGTAATTAATTTTTTACTATTTTCACTATTTATTATTGTAAAAAAATTAAATTGAACTTATTATATAATATAAATATTATAATTCAAAATATTTAATACATTTTCACAAATTTCATTCACATAAGTGTAAATTTTTAATTTAAAATTAATCCCGCATATGTGATGAGAAAATGTTTTCAAAAAGAAATATGTTCAAAAGTTTAAAAAATATTATATCAAAATTTAATATGAAAATTATTCCAATGAAATTAATTAGATTAATTTATATATAATTGATGTAATTTTACTTTTAAACCCATTTTAGAACTAAAAGGACTATTATAAATTCTTTAAACGAAATGGTAGATTTTCATAAAAATAATATTTTTTACTATTCATCGAAAAATTAATTTTTTCTGAAAAACCCAAAAAATTCACCCTAATATAATTTTGACATGATGATTAAAAAATTATTTTTATTTTATAAAATTAATTTTCTAAAATTTTCAAAAATTAGTTTTATTATTATTTACAAAAAAAAATAAAAAATATTTTTTTGAAAAAACAGTATTTTTGAAATATATGAAGTCTTTATCGAAAATTAAGTATTTTTTTTATAAATATGTTTTATTTATATAAAACCATTATAATTAATATTAAAAATATGTTTATTCTAATTCATTTTACCATGTTGAACATCTATGTTATAAATATCTTTTTAAAATAATAATATTAATAGTTTTTCAAGGTTCATTAAAACTCAATGTTGTTTATAATGGATGCTGTCAAAGAAATTAAATTTATACAAAATATATATATTTCATAGAAACTTGGGGTGTTACATTATAGCCCTATTAAAATAAATTTCAGCTAATAAATTAAAAACTTTGGAACCAACAGCTGAGGATAATTTTGCCTCATTACATTGTAAGGTTCCCATTTAGCTTACTCAAACTGGTGGTTTCACCACAAAACATTGACTAGGTGAGTGGTCTTATTTCATAGCACTATTTATGATCAAAAATATTTACTGTTTGTTTCTCATAATAAATATCACTCTCCATTGAGACAACCTCTGAGTTTAGTATATATTATGGATCAGGTATGTACTTCCTCATTAGAGGTACATAGAACACAATGTGAACCTAAGAGAGGTTTGGTGGAAGTGCTAAATAATAAGCTATTGTCCTGATCGATAACTTATTTCAAAGGGAATAATATACCTAGGGCTTATTTTTACCTTATTTCTTCCATATATAAAGTCAAAGAAACAACTTTTCACAAAATTAAAATTCTAGATCACATTGATGATTATAAGCATAACAGGTCTATCAACTTTATTTTGTCATTACATGTTGCTAAATGGCTCTAACCTTCTCTGTCATCTCATCAGCTTGCTCAGGTACCAATATCTTTCTTTTGGAAATTTCATTCCATTAAGTTTGAGTTTTACTCTTCTTTCCAAAACTTTATTCACAAGGATCCATCTAAATGATCAAGTTAAAGTTATTGTTTAAAGAAAACCCAACTTGAAGAAGGTGTTGATCCCAACCACTTCTGAAATCCATAGAACAAGATATTATCATATCCTCTAGGGTTTTAATTGTTCTCTCAGATTGAACATTTTTATTGGGATGATACACATTACTAAAAATCAACTTTTTATTAAGATCTTGCTAAAGGATTTTTCTAAACTTGAAAGTAAACTGTGGATCATGATCAGATACAATTTAAGATATTTCCCCTTAAAACCCCACCACTTCCTTAATGTATATTTTGGAAAGAGGATCTAGAGAGAAATATTCTCTGATATTAATAGAGTGTGTGGACTTCATAAGTTCATCGACTAAAACACAGAATTACCTCACTATAAATATAATATAAACCCTAAAAGTCACCAATACCTTTAATAATATGTCTACAGAGTGTTAATACATTCCACATTAAATAACTTTGTCACTAAAACATATAAAAAAACAAAGGATTTTATTTCCATAAATTTATATTAGGATATCCTTAATCTTGATAAAATATCATAACATAAAACCTTAAAAGGGTTTTCAATGACTATGAACTTATGATCAAACATAAAATTATAAATGAATGATGGTATCCATAACACTTAAGTTAATCTTACATGGATAAATATATATTTACAAAAGTTAATTACCAATTCATTCTTTATATAAGATCTTATCTTATACATAAAATATTCTTTGTAATATTGGTTTTATCCTTGTAATGATAGAATATCAAATGTGATTGCATTACTATAGAATCTATATAGAGGGAGATAATCACATGACATTTCACTAAAGGATGAAAAATACGGTTTTCATATGGGATCACTCATACAAAATCAATCATGAAATTCCCAATTAATGACATGAGGAGAAGCCTTTTCTAATTATCATGATTTACTTCATCCACTAAGATTTCATAAGTTTTCCCCTTGTATTTTGTCTTCAAAGGTTGTTGTGGATTATCATGCACATTAACTATTGGACTAGGTAACTGATTAATATAATTAGAAAACTCCTTTCACTTGAAGCAATGCAGTGTGGGTGGTTCATTCTATTGGGATATCTCTCTGTTCATTTTATTGACTACCTTTCACATCATTTCTAATTTATTTTTCTAGATGGTCAGGATTCCCACACTTGTAACACACTCTTATTCCTTTTTGGAATTCACATAATTTATTATTCTTACATTTTTGGGCATGTAGGTGAATGAAATTTCTTTCCACCATTTGATTTTTTCAAGTTCTCATGAGACTTGATATTCTATTTCTTATCAAAACCATGGAAATGGTCTAAATCTCCAATTTCCATTTTTACCTTTAGTGTGCATAAAATGAATTCTTCATAGTTACTAAAGTCTCTTATATCCAATTACTTTTTAAGCATGGTCTTAAACCTCTAATGAATTGATTAATCTTTCTTTCTGGATTGATGATTAAACTATAAGCATATCATGAAGGTATTGTACAATTTTCTTCATATGTACCAATAGATTAAAGATCCTTCTATTTGAGATTGTGAAATTTCATCTTCATCCTAGATAATAGAATATTATGGAAGTAATTACTAAAAAAATACCCTTAAACTCATCTCATTAAAAGTATTCAATTACCTCATCTTGACTCATATTCTTGATAAGTTTCACCATAGATACGATTCACCTTCCAAATGATAGAAAAACAAATTTAATTTTTCATGCTTTGAATATAAGAGAATGGGAAATATCTTTTCAGTGGTAATGATCCATTGATAAAAAACAAGTGGATCTGTGGAATCATTAAAATAGGGTATACATTTCCTAATAAAGGACTCAACTGAACATTATTACCTCTTTTTCTCATATGTAATTTCAACATGATTTATAGCTTGAGAAGGTTATGTGAGCATAGAAATGAGTTTTTTCATTATAGTTCCCATAACATTTGGTTTATCAAGAGTACAATAATTTCATTATCCGTTACATTCAGTATTAACATGGTTCCTTTGGGTTCCATCCATTGACTAAAACCAAAAATCATAATGTGAGAAACACTAATCATAGTGGAAAACCACATAATCATGAAAAATCATTTATAGGATGTCTAAATCACAAAAAATTCTATTCAATCTATGACACCATATCTTTATCCTAGGTCATTCACATTTATAATCTATTTAAATACCTCATAATGTTTTATAAATAGTATATGAATTTCCAAATCATATCCCCCAAGAGTGTCAAACCATCTATGCTACAAGGCTCATTATCATGCACCAGGTGATGATCAAGTCTAGATCAATGCTCACTTTTTGGGAGTTAATACCCCTATTTACCTCTGTGAAATATCCACATACCCTTATTATATCTATATAGGGGTAATTTATTAGAAACCATTCACTCTATACGTTAATATAATTCTAGGACATTTTCCTATACTTTGACTAATCCTTAGACATATCCATAGACACATCCTTAGGGATCTCACTAAATATTTCTCATCCTTACTTCCAAAGGTTAACTAAAACATTCCAATGATACAAAATATAGCAACCCAATATTTTCATACATATATATTACATATTTTTAGATTAATATTAAATATATTACATAAACATGTGGTTGAGGACCATAATAGTATAGTGTCTTTAGAGACTAGGTACATAATCTTCAAATTTAGTGAATGGTATTAAAAATACCTCATAAATATGTTCTCATTTATTACTCTTCAAAAACATACCCTATATAAACCCTTTATTCATAACCTGTGGAAATGAAATATAAGAAAGGGTGAGCTCATATGCTCAGTAAGGGTAAGAAAGTGAGATATTAATGATTTCATAAGCATAACATGTTAATAAGGGTAAGAGAACATGATATTAACATTTGGAAAATATACATTGTATATAAAATATCATGATCTTGTGACATGGAATAAATATTGGTAGCTTATAAGACATAAATCATAAATAAATCAAATAATATGATCCATGATAGCATAACATTGAATAATACATGTAATTATAGAATACAGATAAATATAGAAAATCATTTCTATAATAGTAAATACTCATTAATAAGTATATCATATAAGGATGGGTTCACTCCTCAAACCATCATAGTAGTCATGGTTCATTCACAAGACCATTATAGTAGTTAAAGTCCTTTACTAAACCAAGTTCACTCCCTGTTCTTATCCTATCTATCTCATGAGATATAAGTCATTACATTATTCATTGGAAGGAAATATTTTTCCCACCTATCACATAATTAAAATCACACATATGTTTTCCACAAGATCATAAATCGATCATCACATCATAACCCATGAAATGAAATGGGTTTCATAAAAATTTCATCATATCATAACCTATGGAAAATAGACATGTTTCATAATAATATCATTATTTAATCATTTTATCACAATACAAATCATGAAAATAAGTGGGTTTCATAATAATTTTATCATGGTATAACCTATGTAATAGAAATGAGTTTCATAAATATCTCATTATCATAAACCATTTTAATAAATAATAATAATGATATCCTTGGATCATATCCCTACTAAAGCATAAGTTATATCGAAGGATGTCATCTTATATAGAAAATTATTTTTGAAAGATAAATCACTTAGAACATTTCTTGAGTAAAATAACTCTCCTTTTAAAATCACTTTTTAAAACTAAAAATTCATAAAACATTTTGGAAATCCTTTACTTTAAAAATAAACTTTAAAATTTATAAAGGAATATTTAAAAATCATTTAAAACATTTCTTGAAGAAAATATATTTTTTTCTTTGAAAAAAACATTTTTTGAAAACATAAAAAAAATTTAAAATATTTTTATTTGAAAATAATCGTGAAAATTTATAAATGAATCTTAAAATAAAATAATGGTCTTGAGGATGGTAAATTCACTTCATGTTGTACATGCTAAAATAAATATTCCTTTCACATTTTCAGTAAAATACAAATGGGAATTATTTGTAAAAAGACATAAAGATTCGTTTAAAAACATATTTTAAAAATCTAATCATGGGTACAAATTATTTAAAAAATTATTTGAATAATTTTTAAATAATTTTTAAAAAAAATAGAAAACATTTTTTTGGAAGCAAAATGGTTTTCAACCGAATAGAGGAATAAATTCTGATTTTTCTTAAAAAATTATTTTGAAATATTGAGTACATAAAAAGAGTAAAATAAAGTGAAAGAATATGTTCTCATGAAATAAATAGAGGAGATTAAAATTCTTGAGTTTCTTTATAGATATATCATAATATTTTATCATTGGAAACATAATTATAAATAATACTCATAAAAAATGAGATTGTAACATAAAATCATTTCCACTTTGGAAACTTTGTATCATAAGCCCCACAAATGAATAAAATTAAATGAAACTTAAAATATCATTATCATAAACAAATTCATGATATTACATGTCAAAGGGGATGTGAATACACCTTATAAAAGAAGATAGGTGTGTAACATAACATGTGTCTTAAGGAAGGAAAATTGAGACAAAAATCCATTACAAATTTGGTACCTTTTGAATCATAAACCTCATGTAAGATAGATACTAAAATTTATATGTAAATCTCAATAATTTTTATTGAATCATAATAAAATAAATTCGTGGGAATTAAATACACCATATAAAAGAAATAGGTGGTGAATATGGCACGTATCTCAGAGAAGTAAAAAGTGAGATATAAATCCCTGACTAATTTAGTAATCTTTTGAATCAAAATACCAAATAAATAATAACATCAAATAATAATCTAAATATAATTAAAATAACTATAATCTTGATAGAATATTTTAATGGGTCAGTATATGCACCACATAAAATAAACGAGTGGTGAATTTTTATATGACATCTGGAAATAAAAGAGACTAGAAATACCTCACCTTAAGTATCAAATTCTTTCATACACATTCAAAACTAATGTATAATAAATATAATTTTATTATACATAAATTACAGATTCATAATTATGTATTTCATACCATATATTATTTCTCTATGACCTTTTATTACCTATTTATTAACAATTACATGTTAAATTCACATTTTAGGAAATAACTGCTTTGTTTTTCAAGTTTGTTTTGATTTTTTATTTTTTTTCCTATTATTTTGATAATGGTTACATAATATAAACAATATTAAAAATTATATAAATATAATATATATTCATTATATTTTTATTTATAGTAATATATAATAGTAATAGATATAAAATTAAATACATCGTTCAAAGAGACGACGGGTCGTATGTAAGCATGAATATTGTTTCAATTTCCTCAAAGCATTGAAAAAGAGAATGGTGAATAATATATCACCATTAAAAATCATTATTATTTCATATATAAAATTTTTATTCATTAAATTTATACTTACTACCTTCCATTTAAAGTGTAATAGAAAATGAATCACATCGCTTTATGAGGTAGTAGTCCGTCATACACAAGAGGGATATTATCATATCCCCCCAAATAATCGAATTTGGGAAGGTATATGTTATATAATAATTACATAATTATATTAATTTTAGAAATATAATATAAATATGTTAAATATAACATTATATCCAGCCTTTAAATTTTGTGATGAAAAAAACTACATCTGTTCGCGAGGCAGTAGTTTTTCATACACATGATCGACAGTTTCATTTTTGATTTGATGGAAGTGAAGATGGATATAGGTTATTAAATTAATATAATAACATATTAGTATATAGGAGACATTTTTTTATTACATTGGAAGTGATAATACATAATTTAAAGTGGAAAAGGAATAAATAAAAAAGAAGGATCGTAGTGAACACAATTACCTTCTCTTAGAAGCACCTCCTTTGGATATCTTATTAAGGACCCTAATATTAGTCTTTTGTGGGTACCAAAAGCTAGAGAAAATTTATAAGGATTTTGGGGAGGTATTTTTTCAGGGTTTGGATAAAATATATATATTTATATGTGTGAATAAGTGAAGGGTTGTCATGGCCTTTTATAAGTGGGGGAAAGGAACCCACTTGGAAACTATTTGGAAATTTCCTAAAAGAATCTGAAATAATAAAGTCATTATCAATGAAAAAAACATTCAAATGACGATATATTATAAATTATAAAGTATAATATTGAAATATTTCTATAAAATATAAATTTTACAAGTGTTATAGTCATTTTAACCTTTATCTTCTTAGTTTAACCCCCAGTAACCCATTTAGACCTTAATCACATTAATTAATTTTTACTATTTTCCCTATTTATTTTGGTAAACAATATTAAGCTGAAATTATTTGATAACATAAATTATTCTAATTCCAATTATTTAATACATTTTTTCAAATTCCATTCACATTAGTGGAAAATTTTAATTTAAAATTAATCTTGAAAATGCGACAAGAAAATGGGTTTTCAAAGAGAAAAATGTTCAAGAGTTTAAAAACAAAATTATCAAAATTTAAAATAAAAATGATTTAAATGACATTAATTGGATTTATTGATATAAAATTTAAGTATTTTTACTTTTAAACCAATTTTAACCCTAAAATAAACCATACGAATTATTTAAATGTAAAGGTAATTTTCTATAAAAAAAGTACTTTCACTATTCATTGAAAAAATAATCTTTTCAAAAAAACCAAAAAAATCACCCTATGATAATTTTAACATGATGATTCAAAAAACTATTTATTTTATCAAATTAGTTTTCTAAAGGTTTCAAAAAAATTATTATTGTTCACAAAAATAAATAAAAAACATTTTTTTGAGGAAATAGTATTTTTGAAACTCATAACGACATTATTGAAAATTAAGTAATTTATTTATAAATATGTTTTATTTATATAAAAAAAATTGTACTTAATATTCAAAATGTGGTTATTAAAATTAATTTTTCTAGGTTTAATATCTAGGTTTTAACTTTCTTGTTTAACTTATATTATTAATATTTTCTCACGGTTTGTTAAAACTCAGTGTTCTTTATAACACAAGTTTTCAAGAAAATTAAATTTATTCAAAAATAATATTTCATAAAAACTTGGGGTGTTACATTAAACCCCATTAAAATAAATTTCACCCAAAAATTAGTCACTTTGGTACCAAAAATTGTGGATACTTCTTCCTCATTACATCCTCAGGTTCCCATATAGCTTACTCAAGCTAGTGGTTTCAGCATAAAATGTTGACCAAGTGAGTGGTATTATTTAATAGTAACTTATCTAATAAAAATTCTCTACTAGTTATTCCCTATAAGAAATATCTTTTTATAGTGGTATGACTTATTACTTCAATACATGTGATAGATCAAGTATGTACTTCCTCATAAGAGGTACATAGAACACTTTGTGAACCTGAGAGAGGTTTGGTGGAAGTGAAAAATGATAAGATATTGTCCTAATCAATCAAGTATTTCAAAGGGACTGAAATACCTAGGTCTTAGTTTTACCTTCTTTATTATATATATAAATTCTTATAAATACCTTCTCACCAACTTCAAATTATTTATCACTCTGATGATTATAAGCATAACATTTCTATCAACATTGTTTTTTACTTACATGTTGCTAAATGGATCTAAAATTCTCTTCCATGTCTTCATATTTATCAAGTCCCAATAGCTTTGTTTCTACAAATTCATTCCATTAAGTTAGAGTAATACACTTATTTACAAAAAGGGATTCATAAGGAGTCATCTGAATGATCGAGTGAAAGTTATTATTGAAATAAATCCCAACTTGAGGCAGGTGTTGATCCCAACCAAATTTATAATGTATAGAACAAGATCATAGAATATCCTCTAGGGTTTGAATTGTTCTCTTAGACTAACCATATTTATGGGGATGATACACAATGCTAAAAATAAACTTTTTATCAAGATCTTGCTGAAGTCTTTTCCAAAACATTAAAGTAAACTACATATCCCAACCAAATACAATTTAATGTGTCACCCCATGCAACCTTACCACTTCCTTAATGTATATTTTGGAAAGTGGTTCAAGATAGAAATATTATCTGATATCAATGAAGTGTGATAACTTCATAAGGTGATCGACTAAATCCCAAAATTACCTCAACATCAATATAAGATAAACCGTAAATGTTACCATTACCTTTAATAATATGTCCACAAAGTGTAAAGGCATTATTACTTAAATAAATTTTTTACTAAAATATATAAAAAATCAAAGGGCTATATTTCCATAAATATCTCTTAAAATATCCATAATCTTGATAAAATCCCATCACATAAAACCTAAAAATTGGTGTCAAAGACTTTGAACTTATGATCAAACTTAAACTCATATACCAATAATGGTATCCATAACACTTAAGTGAGTCTTAAAAGGAGACATATACATTTCCAAAAGATAATTCCCCCTTCATTCCTTATATAAGATCTTATATTATACAAAAAATGTTCATCTAAATATTAGTATCATCCTTGTACCGATAGAATATCAAATGTGATATCATTATTCTAGAATCCATATAGAGGGAGATAATCACATGAAATTTCACAAAAGGATGAAAAATAAGGTTTTCATATGGCCTCATCCATACAAATTCAAGCATGAAATTCCCAACTGAGGACAGGAGGAGAAGTATTATCTAATTATCATGATTCACTTCATCCATCTTGATTGTGTAAGCTTTCCCTTTTTACATTTTCTTTAAAGGTTTTTGTGGATTATCATCCACATTAACCATTGTACTAAGGCATTAATTAACATAATTCCCAAACTCCTTATAATTGAAACAATAGAGTGTGGGTGGTGTATTCTGTTTATATCTCTTTCTATTCATTTCATTAACTAACATATTTACATCATTTATACATTATTGAACTCGATGACCAGGATTCCCACAGTTGTAACAACCTATTGTTCCTTTTTGGCATTTACCTGAGTACTTCTTCTAACATTTTTGGCATGTGGGTGAATGAAATTTTTTTTAACCATGTAATTTATTCATGTTCTCCTGAGGTTAGATCTTCTATTTCCTATCAAAACCAAGTGAATGATTGAAATACCTAATTTTTATTTCTACCTTTAGTTATCATAAAATTACTTCTTCATAGATACTAAATTATCTTATATCCAATGCCTTTCAAATACTTGGTATTAAACCACAAATGAATCAATCAATTTTCCTTTCTAGACTAATGATTAAACAAGAATCATATCAGGCATGTCTTATAAAATTTACTTTGTAGGTACCAATAGATTATCCATCCTTCTATTTGATATTGAGAAATTAATTCATCATCCTTGTTCATAAAATATTATGGAATTAATTATAGAAAAATATACTCTTAAACCCACCACATTCTAGGGATTAAATTACCTCCTCTTGACTCATATTCTTAATAATTTTCCACCATTGATCCTCTTCTCTTTTCAAATGATAGACAAAAAATTTAATTTTTCATTCTATGAACACTAAAGGATAGAAAATATATTTTTAGTGGTACTGATCTATTGATAAAAACAAGTGGATCAATGGACCCAGTAAAAAAGGGTGGAAAATGCATAATAAAGTACTTAATACAACATTGTTCTTTCTTTTTCCCATTTGTAAGTTAAACATGATTTATAGCTTGAGAAATTTTTCTGAGAATATAAAAAAGTTTTTTTAATTATAGTTCCAATAAAATTTGATTTATCAAGAGTATAATCATTGAATTATCCATTGCATTCAGCATTAACATGGTTCCTTCAGGTTATATCCATTGAATAAAACCATAAAAATAGTTTGAGAAACACTAATCATAGTGGAAAACCACATATTCAGAAAAATTAATTTATAGGATATCTAAATAATGACACATTGTTTTAAATATATAACACCATATCTTTATAATAGGTCATTCAGAGTCATAATCTATTTAAATCCTTCATCATGGTTCATAAAGATTTTTTGAATTTCCAATGCATATCCCTTAGGAGTGTCAAACCAACCATGAAACAAGGCATGTTATCATGCACCATGTGATGATCAAGTCCATATAAATGCACCCTTTTGGAGTTATTACCCCTAATTACCTCTATGTGAGATCCACATCCACATGTAGTATCTATATAGCTATTTAATTTCTTGTAAACAACTCACTCTATCCTTTACCAAAATTCTAACACATATTCATATACTAAGACTCATCATTATACTTATCCATAGACATTTACTTAGATATATCACTAAATTTTTATCATTATAACTTCAAAAGGCTAACTAAACCTTTCCTATGATACCAAATATAGTAACCCAGTAATTATATACCTATATATTATATTTTTTTTAGATTAATATTCAATACATTATATAAACACATGCCTGAGGACGGTAATAATTTAGTTTCTTTGGAGATTAGGTACACGAATCTTCTAATTTTGTTAAAGATCTTCAAAATCATCCATAAATATATTTCTTTTTAGTAATCTTCAAAAAAATAACCCACTTAAAATATTTCATAATAACCTAGTGAAATGAAACATAAAAAGGGGTGACATCAGATACTCAGTAAGGGTAACAAAGTGACATATCAATGATCACATAATCATGACATGAGCATAAGGGTATGAGAACACAATCTTAACATTTGAAAATAATATCATATATATAAAAGACCATAATATTGATACATGGAATAAATCTTGGTAGTTTATAAGTCATAAATCATAAATATATCAAAGAACATGATCCATGAGATCATAACATTGAATAATACATGTAATCATAGTAAACACATAAGTATAGAAAATCATTTCCATGGTAGTCAAGTCTCACTACCAAGGTTATCATAATAGAATGGGTTCACTCCCCAAACTATCATAGTAGTCATTATCCACTCTATAGACCATCATAGTGGATAAAGTCCCTTACTAAACCAAGTTCACTCCCTTTTCCAGTCCTGTATATCTCATTAGACATAAATCTGTACCCAGTTCATTAGAGGGATAAATTGGTTCCATCTGTCACATAATGAAAATAATACATATGTGTTCCACAAGATTATAAATCATTCATCACATCATAACCCATGAAAAGAAATTGGTTTCATAAACATTTCATCATATCATGACCTGTGGAAAATAGAAGGGTTTCATAATCATATCATCATTTTATCACAGAATAACCCATGAAAATAAATGGGTTTCCTAATAATTTTATCATGGTGTAACCTATGTAAGATAAATAGGTTTCATAAATATATTAACATTATAAACCATTCATATAATGAATAAAAATGGTATCCTTGTATAATATCCCCAGTAAATAATAAGATACATCAAAGGATGTCATTTTATATAGAAAATGATTTTGAAAGATAAATCATTTTGAACATTTATTGAGGAAAATAAATTTTCATTGAAAATCAATTTTTAAAACAAAAAATTAATAAAAAAAAGTTTTAAATCAATATCTTTAAAAATAAACTTTGAAACTTATAAGGTAAACTATAAAAACAATTAAAACATTTCTTGAGGAAAATATCCTTTCTGATTTGAAAAAAAACTTTCTTTTAAAAATAAAAAATTTTAAAATCTATTTTATTTGAAAATATCATTGAAATATTATAAATTAAGATTCAAATTAAATATTGGTCATGATGGTGGGAAATTTCATTCATGTCGTACGCATTAAAACAAATATTCCTTTCACATTTTTAGTAAAAACCAAATAGGTATTTTTTGGAAAATGACATAAAAATCATTTAAAAACATTTTCTAAAAATTAAAACATGGGTAAAAATGTCTTTAATAAATTATTTTAATAATTTTGAAAATATTTTTAGAAACCATATTTTTGGAATAAAAATGGTTTTCAACCAAATAGAGAAATAATTTCTATTTTTCGTAAAAACATTATTTTGAACTCTTGAGTACATAAAGAGAGAATAATAATGTAAAATCATGTATTCTAATTAAATAAACATAGGAAAATAAAATTCATGAGTTTTTTTAGATATGTATCATTATACTTTATTATTGTAACCATAATCATAAACAATCTCAATAAACAATGAGATTATAACATAAAATCTTTACCACTTTGGTAAATTTGAATCATAATCCCCATAAAGGAATAAAATTAAATGATAATTAAAATATCATGATAATAAATAAATTCATGATATTAAATTTCAAAGTAATGTTTATAAACCTTTTAAAATAAGATATGTAGGTAACATAACATATGTCTCAAGGATGAAAAATTGAGACAAAAACCCATTACTGCTTTTGTAGTTTTTGAATCAAAACCCTAATGAAAGAGTGATAATAAAATTGATATGTAAATACCAATAATTTTTAGGATAATAATAATAAAATACATTAATGGTTTTTATATATACCATATAAAATATATTAGTGGTGAATATGACATATGTCTCACAAAAGTAAAAAGTGAGATGGAAATCCCTGACCACTTTAGTAATATTTTGAATCATAAGACCATATAAAAATAACCTAAAATAAAACTGTAAATATCATTAAAATAATTTAATCATGATATAACATTTCAAATGGAAGTATATACCCAACAGAAAAGAAACAAGTGGTGAATTTTCATATGCCTCCCAGAAATAAAAGAGAGACTAGAAATCTCTCACCTTAAGTATCAACTTCATTCATACACATTCAAACCTTCTATAAAATAAATATAAGTTTATTATACATAAATTATAGAACCATTATTATATATTTCATACCATATATTACTTCCTTATGACATTTTATTACCTATTTATAAACAATTCCATGTTAAATTTAAGTTTTCAGAAATAACTACTTTGTTTTTCATATATGTTTTGAATTTTTATTTTTGGTTATATTAATTTGATCATGGTTAAATAATATAAATAATTTTAAAAATTATATAAATATAATATATATTCAGTATTTATTTATTTATATTAATCCATAAAAGTTATAGATAGAAAATTAAATACACCATTCATGGAGACGGTAGGTCGTATGTATACATGAATGTTGTTTCCATTTTCTCAAAGGATTGAAAAAGGAAAACGTAAATAGTATATCACCATTACATAATGATTATGATTTAATATATAAAATTTATATTCATTAAATTTATCCTTAATACCTTTCATGTAAATCGTATGCAAAAACGAATCACACCACTTCACGAGGTGATAGTCCGTCATAGAAACGTGTGACGTTATTATATACCCCATAGAATGGAATGTAAGAAGATATATTTGATATAATAATTAAAAAAGTATATTAATTTCATAAATACCATATAAATATGTTAAATATATCATTATATTAATTTTCTAAATGTGGTGATGGGAAAAAACTATATCAGTTTGCAGTGCGGTAATCTGTTGTACACACTATCAACGGCTTTGTTTTCCATTTTATGGATACACATATGGATATAGGTTATTAAATTAATATAATAACATATCATTATATAGTATATAATGGTTTTATTATATTATAAGTGATAATACATGATTAAATTCTGAAAAATAATAAAGAAAAGCAAGGATCTTATTGAAGACAATTACCTCCGCTTAGAATATCCTCATTTGGATGTCTTATTAAGGACCCAAGTGATGGTATTTTTTGAGGAACAGGAGATATAAAACACAGATAAGGATTTTGGGTAGGTATTTTAGTTGTATTTTTTCAAACTATATTTCTTTATAGGTGTGAGTAAGTGAAGGATGGTGGTTACCTTTAATAATTGGGGGAAAGGAACCCACTTGGAAACTACTTGGAAATTTCCCAAATGAATCCAAAATAATAAATTCATTACCAAGAAAAAAGATTAAAAATAACCATATATTCAAAAAATTTAAGTATAAGATTTAAATATGTCCATAAAATTTAAATTTGACAAGTTTTATATTCTTTTTAACCCTTGAATTTTTAGTTTCACCCCTAGTAAACCCATTTTTACCTTAACCATGTAAATTGATTTTTACTATTTTCACTATTTATTATGGTAAAAAACTAAGTTAAACTTATTATATAAAATAAATTATTCTTATTCCAAATATGAAATTAATTTCTCCAAATTCCATTCAATTGAGTGTAAAATTTTAATTTAAAATCAATCCCGTGGACGTGATGATAAAGAAGGTTTTCAAAAAGAAAAAAGTTCAAAAGTTTAAAATATATATATATATATATATATCAAAATTAAATATGGAAATTAATTCAATGAACTTAATAGGATTAATTTATATATAATTTAATTAATTTTACTTTTAAACCCATTTTATAACAAAAAGTAACTTTATTAATTTTTTAAAATAAAATTCAGTTTTCTATAAAAACCAGTATTTTTCACTATTCAACAAAAAATTAATATTTTCATAAAAATCCAAAAACAATCACTGTAAGATAATTTTTACATGATGATTTCAAAAATTAAGTTTATTTTATCAAATTAATTTGATAAAAGTGTTAAAATTGATTTTATTATTTCTCAAAAAAATAATTTTTTTGTCAAAATAGTATTTTTGAAACATATAAAGACTTTACTAAAAATTAATTACCTTTTTTAAACAATTTTTCTTTATATATAACCATTATAATTAATATTTAAAATGAGTTTATTTATTTTCATGTATACAATTTTAATATCTATGTAATAATGACCATGTTTATATAATAATATTAATAGTTTGTCATGGTTTGTTAAACTCGGTGTTTCTTATAAACGAAGCTAACAAAAAAATTATTTGAAAAATATATTTCATAAAAAATCAAGGTGTTATGTAGAATCTGGGTAGGGATGCATTTTCTTTTTTATGACTTAGTTTTGGGGTTAGGTGAAATTCTCATACAGGGTGATCACTTAGTTTCCTACGGTTCCTGTAAGCTTAGGCCATATGAGAAGAGTTATACTACTCATGATCTCTAACTTGTAGTTGTGATTTATTCTATTAAGACTTATGGTATGAAATTATTGAATAAATTCTTACCATTAATTCTGACAAAATGTATTGAGTTATATATTCCCACAAAAATATTTGAATCTCTGACCAAGGCATTGGTTGGAGTGCCTAGAGTCTTTTTTTATTTTGACATTACCTGCACCCCAAAAAAGGGGAAAGTTGTTGATAATTTATTGAGTAATAAATTTACAACCCAGGTCATGAAAGAATCATAATAGGAGTGTAAATTTATGGATCTCTTTTCTTATATGCATTTGGAAGTCTGGGATAATGATACTGAGGTTGTCTTGGAAGGAATCTAGATGACCTCCTCTCTTCTCAAGATGATTATTTGGGAGAAGAAGCTTGATGATAATTTTCATAGAATTAAGAACTATATTTATGGTGGGGAGACCATTGGTGACTATTATTTCTCTTTTGAGGGTTTCCTATGTTTCCCGAACTGATATGATATTCCTTTTTCCATAAGGAAAACTATAATAGGGGTTGTCATATTTTCTAGTGGGCAGTGCACCATGGAACCACAAAGATATTATATAACACGTGATGTTGATATAGGTGGCTATCTATGAGATGAGACATCACAAATTTTATTTCTCATTTTAATACTTCTTAGCTAGTCAAGGTCTTACACTATAAACCTTTGAGTTTTCTTCATCCCCTTCTTGTGATGACTTGGAAGTGGGATAATATTTCTATAGACTTTGTGGTTAGGTTTTCACATATTCCATGAGGGAATAATAAAATATGGGGAGTGATCAATCAACTGAAAAAATCATCTCACATCATTCTCATTCATCATACTACTAATGTTAAGTATTTGGTAAGCCTATACATGTAGGTGATTATCAGATTACATAGAGTCACTTATATTATAGTTTATGATCGGGATCCCCATTTCACTTCTTGTTTTTTGGAGAGGGCTTCTAGAGGAAATGGGATATCAAGTGTGTTTGATCATATCTTATCATCTATATATGGATCGATAGAAAAAATGAGCTATGCAGATCATGGAAGACATTATTCGAGCTTTCTTTATTGACTTTAGTAGATCTTGGGATAGAAAATGGGACTAGTTGAGTTTGAATACAATAATATTTACTAGTCATCCATCTGGATGGAACCATTTAAGGCCTTTTATGGTACTCTATGTAAATATTCATTATCATAGTTAGATATTGGTGAATCTTCTTTGGTTGGGCCTAGTTTTCTCCATGTGAATACAATAAAGATTCAGTTGATTAATTAGAGAATAGTGATATCTCAGAGCGGGTATAAATCTTATACAAATCTTGGTATACATCCTTTGGAGTTCTTAGTTGGTGATTAGGTGTTTTTGATATCTTCACCTCAGTTGCGTCACTAATGGTTTAGGAAATAGGGAAATATTTCTCTTAGATATGTGGGATCAAATGAGTTTGTTGAGTAGATTGTAAAGGTGGATTACCACTTGTATTTTCCACCATCTTTGATGTTAATTCAAAATGTGTTCTATTTTCCTCATCTCAGAAAGTATCTCTTTGACCAATATCATGTTTTGAGTTGGTAGGAAATTTATACAGAACCTTATTTATCTATTATTGATAAGAAAGTATAGATTACTGATTCTAAGATGAAGGTTCTTTATGGAAATTTCATACCCTTGGTATGGTCTTTATTCCATCATAATTCTGATTCTCATGATAATTGGGAGCATGAGGCACTAATGAGAGATTTGCGGCCTCAACTCTTTGATAGGGAGTCATTTTGACATGATATTTGGGGGAAGAAATTGTTTATGTTGGGGAGGTTGTAACATCTTGTTACCCTCTTTCAGGTACTTCTTGACCCTTATTTTTATGATACATTTTTTGGATCTTGTTCTAAGTCATTTATGGAGACTCTTGAAAACAAATTAAAGTTTTGGGGTTGTGCACAGTTGGTGTATGGTTAGGGAAAATCATTCTCTTTGGACCAGTAAACCATGCACTCTGTTTAGAGTGTTTGGAGGGTAGTGAATAGTTAGTCTAAACCATGTGGTCACCCATCCGAACTATATGGACTTAGGTAGTGGGGGTTTTTATATTTAGCATAAAATTATAATAACCATGCATCCAAACCACACACCATTTCTATAATCCCAATTATTTTTCATGGTTTGTACTAACTGTGCAACCTAACCCAATAAACCATGAAAATAGGTTTTTAATCCTCTGAAAATTTTAATTAAAACTCAAGGCCCCAATTTTATATTCTAAACTCACTTTAATCAATTTTAATATAGTAATTTAGATTTTATAGGCTCTCTAGAGGCATTCTTACATCCTTAAACCTCCTCTCTTATGAATCAAAGTGATGGTATAAGATATTAATCCCTCTCTAGTAAGTGAAATATATCATGATTTAGGGATCCTATTCTCTTTATTTATATCCTTCATGAGAGTTTTAAATCCTCATATCATTTATGTATTGAATCCACATTTTTATGGATTGTGATTATAAGTATTACTATTTGATCTTCCTCACCTTTGATTCTCTGTTAGTGATTCCCATTTTGGGTGATTGATCATTTGATCATGTGACCTAAAGGTAGGTGGTTTCATAAGTATTTTCCCTAAAATTTAGACCTTGATTTATTTCTTGTTTTGAAATTTATTTTTAATGTATTTTGAAACCATTAATTTATATGGTTTTTAGGATTGATTTCAAGGGCATGATATTTGTGAAATTAAATCCCTTTATTAGAGGATTGATAAATTGGGAGAATTTTGAGAAATATTTCTTGAAATGATAATTTATTTGATGAAATGATTTAATATTAATTTTTTAGAAAATTTATTGAAATGAAATATTATTGTTAAAGTCATGAATTCGATGAAAACCTGTGATTTGGTTTTAAAATTGAAATGTCATGTTGGAAATTGAATTTGGGCATTTGAAGTGTGATTGATGGATGTAATTGAAATGAATGAATTTCCCATGATTTTTAAATGATTTATTTAAATTAAATTTTATCTTGTGTATTTAGTGAGTGATTGTTACAAGAATTATAGGACTCTAACTCCCTAGAAAAGGATTGATGATGACAAATCTAACTAAACCTAGTTCGATAAGATTTCCCTAATGGGGTTCTGATTGATTCTAACATGATGGCCTGAGCCTAGGGATGTGTTCATACAAACTGATCTATGATGCTTGACTGGGAATTGTAAGGATCATATAGCCTAGAACTAAGGGATTATGAACATATTAATTTTTTTATTTGATTACTATATGACAGTGATTATAGAACTGTTTTACACATTTCCTTTATGTTATATGAAAAATGTTCATTTAAGCTTATTTTGATATATTTTCTATCTATTTGACTTGAAATTTTTTTTGAATGATAAATTTGAAAATGATTCTCCATGAATTATTTACTATAAATTTAATAATAAAATGGTTTATTTTTATTGTAATTTCTTATAGAACACTTTGTGAGACCCTAATGGGATATTCTTCTCAAACCCTACCTTTTTCTTTGGGTATTTATAGATTATATTATACCATGTCCAAGAAGAGGGAAAGTTCCACTAGGAGGTGGTGGGTGTTCTTGATAATGGAACTTGATTGATGGGGGTGCAAATTGGATCTGTGATCCACTCATTACATGGAGTTTCTGAGTTTTTGTTAGATGGATGTTATGATGCCTTTCAGTTTATGTATCACTTTGATATTTACCTTTCTCCTTGTGGTAATTTTCTCCTTGAGAAGTTTTTGGCATACCAATTATTCATTATTTATTTTCCACCATGTTTTTCATGTTGAATGTTATTGGGGATAAATCAATACCTTATACCTTTTGTTGGTTCTTATGTGTTAATCGCCAGCCTAAGGGGATCAAGAATAGTTTACAGGCCATGTTAGGAAAGGCTTAGGTATCAATGTACCATGGTATCAGGGTTGGTTCATGACATGGATACAATTTTAAATGCCAAAATTTTGATAGAATTTTTTCATAGAGTAAGAAAATTATTTTAAGGGAAATTCATCCCACATTAAACTTTGTTAAACCTTTCCACTTGTTAGAAAACTGCAATGATCTGGGTGGACATATCAGAGATGATCTATAAATCTGGTTTGGATTTAGCGTAACTCATTTAGGATCACTACATGTTTTCCCTATATGTATGTATGCATCTATATGATTTAATTTATATATTATAATCATGTTAATTTATAAATCATTATACAATCAATGATTTGTAGTTTGAATCCATAGTAAAATTTTAATTATAATATTCAAAAAATATATATATGCATCACATGGAAATGATACATGGAACTAAATCATGTAAAGGATTATAATCATAAAAAATATAAATTTTACTCAAGAGTATGTATATCCGGAAATTATCCATCCCCACATTTCTATATAGAATTATAGATCTGGTCCAATGGAAATCTAATCAAAAGTCCCACTAACTATAGATATGGTGGATTTTATAAACTAATTCACATGATATGGGTAAAATTGTTCACATAATATTGTCGTTTTTAGTGATTATGTCACAACATGACTAGTGTTGTGGTCTTAACATTACAAATGTGGTGTCTGGTGACATAATCAATTTAGTAGTTATGCCATTATCCATCAAACGGTATGAAATATATGATATTGTATTCAAATATTGTGATTTCCCACTATTAATATATCATTTATTTATTAAAATATCTTTTTATTATATTAAAATGAGTTTAATGAAATTTTTATGTTTTCAAAGTTCCATTCATGGTTGGTCATACTTTATAAGATGGTTGTAACTTTTTTTATAATATGAATTTTTGATAAATTTTTGGGATGATGAAATGTATCATAAATTAATTTTTTTTACAAATATTGATATTATAATGAATATTCAAGGATTTTCCTTTATGATTATAAAAATGAGGATGAAACCATGGATGTTTATGTATCTATCAAACCAAAAAAACTACTTAATATCTAAAGTTTTAATTCTATTCTTCATCCTTTTATAGTGGTCAAAGCAGTATATAGGTAGAAGAAAAAATCCAACCAAAACATGTTCTTAGTGATTTACACGATTTTTGGATACATTTTTTGGTGAGAGACCTTGGGTTTCCACTAAGATATCTCTCTCATACTTTCATAATGAAACTTGAATTTTTTGAAAATGAAGAATGAAAGTTTTAGTTTCATCACTATTGAGAAGAATATGTATCCTGTGTATTTATAAATTTAGATTTGAATGTTCTTTTTTGGATCTTGTGGATTATTTTTGGGGATTGATTCCACTACCTTTGGATAATATTTATCCACAAAAAAACCTAAAAGTGGCATCATATCCACTTTCAAGTATGTTTGTTTTGAAAATTTGAAGAATTAGTGGTGTGAACAACGAAGTGCCCAATTTTCTTCCCATGTTGAGAATGGAATGAAAAATTAAAGTAAATATTTTTTTATCATTAAGTCCAGGATGGGTATTTGGTCTATGATGCAAAGAGCATTTTGAGACAATATTTCCTACATCGAGAGTCAAAAAATGTTAAAATATATGCTGAAATAGATAGTCACAACATAATTATATCTGTCTTATTTTTTGGCCATGTTGTTATGTGAGGGTTTGTATCAAGTTTATTTTATTCAATATATTGATGAGTATAACATTTATAAAATGGTTTTATAACATGAATGACACAGTTCCCAATACATCACCCATGTGGTGTCATTGTTTAAAAGTTTTAATTTATTTAATATTTAGAATTAATATTAAATATCCTAAAAAAATTGGTGGATGAGTTTTATATTTAAATACATGAATTTACATGATATAGTTTTATTATTTTAATGTAAATTATTTATGTAAAAAATATAAATTAATTTTTAAAATGTTCCAAAATTACAGAATAGGGCTAAATATAAAATATTTTTTATTTTTTATGAATTTTAATATGGTTTTTTCATATCAAATGCCTTATTTTAGAAATTTATATAAATTAATAAAAAAATATTTTGATAGATTTGATCAAAGGTTTAAATAAATATAAAATATATGATATTTAAGTAATATGAATTATTTTAATTAGTAATATCAAATGTTTATACGGATTAAAAATATCGAAAGTTCATGTTTTAATAATTTATATATTTTAATATACAGTAGTTCATATATATGTCATGTATATGATTCAATGTGATTATTTTATAATTGATATAAAAATATAAATCTATTTTTATTTATTTGTTATGTAATTCCCATAAAAGTATGTCTAAATTATAATTTTTTTATATTGTTTTATTTATGAAATGTTCATAAATTTTAACACATGTCTAAGTATTTGAATTTTCATTTATTTATTTATTCTCTGATTTTTTATTATTCACAAATATAGAGTGTTTATATCAATAATGTATTATTTATTTAGTTAAAATTGTTTAAACTACTTCTTATAAATGACATACCAAGAATATAAAGAGTTACATAGTATGTATGATATAAGATTTAGTTTTGTTCAACCATGGATATAATTTAATTTTTTGGGTTATAAATTCAATAATAAAAGGATAATTATGATTTATAAATATTAGGTTCTTAGATTATATTGGAATTATGGATACTCTAAAGTATTGATCTGCATATAGTTATACTTTGGGTTGGACTTCCCACTAACCTTGTAGATTAGACTCAATTATAGAAAGGTGGGGTTTAGTTAAATGTCACAGTATACTTTCTATTAAGTAATTTTTGGTTTTATATAACTAAAATACTTTACATAAAAGGGTTTCATAAACCTTCTACATCAAAATCATTTTTATATGTTTAGAAATAATAATCTTTTTTAAAATAATATAAATAATTTTTTGTATAAAGTGATATGTATTTATATGTTTAAAACATATTAATTTAGTTTAAGGAGTATGATATGAAACTAAATTGTTATAATTGTGAATAAATTTAGGGAAAACTTGATAAAATATAATTATATAAAACTAATATCCTATTAAAATACCAAGTGTTAGATTCATTCCAAAGAAAACATGTTTTAAGACCTTTATCATTTAGTATGGGTGACCTAAACCATTAGGTGCCTATGGATTGTTTTATATAAGTAAAGTAGAATATAAATGATCCTAAGAATTAGATTCATATATCTAATGTTATATTTTTATTACACTTATCTAGATGGCCATAACCATTAGGTTCATAGAGGAATTGTGTTGGGATTATCCATTAGATGGATTTGAGAAAGCGGTTTTCCACTCAACTATATAAGAGTCATATATGATATGATTGAAATTATTTTCAACTATATATAGTCATGGATTAAGAAATGATCGTGTATGAGTTAATTTGTGATGAAATGTGGATTTTGGTCCACTATAAAATATGATTTATAACAAAAGGGTTATCATTTTAGTGGGAGAATATTTAATAAATGTTTTTATTTGATACATGTAAAACTTGATACTCAAATGATAAAAGATTTTATTTTAGATAAAGTAGCATCTTCATCAGTCATGAATTTGAGTTAAATATTATATAAATAGAATATTAAAGGAATAAACTTATTTTAATGTTATAGAAACATGATAATTGTTCTCAAATAAGAAGAAAAAAATTATTTATTAGAGAAATCCCTTCTTGGGAAACTGATTAGTGAAGCTATTTAACAATCATATCTCAATACTTATTTGAAATATATGAAAGATTCATTGGTTATCTCCAAAAAAATCTTTTATCCATGGATCCTGATATGAAAAAACAATATGTGAACAAAGATTAATTCAAGATTATAGATAACTAATAAATAGGCTCTATTAGGAACAAGAAAGGTTTGAGAGATACATGGCTTCAATGGAATTTTTTATACAAAATAGCCAAATGATATTTAGATTCAAATCATCCATTAAAAATTATTGGGTTTTTTAAATATTTGTATTTCAATATCTCCTTTAAATTTGGGTATGACAATTGAATTCATTTTATAATCATTACCATAAATATTTTAATAATTTATTTTGAGAATAATATTAATGGGTTTGATAAAAGTTTGCCTGATCTCTTTAATATATTTAGGATAGTTTATAATAACATTGGAGGTTCAATATTTGGTGTGTAAGGAAATTAAAAAATTTAAAATTTTAATATAAAAGAATAATAAAACTATCAGAGGGTCCAATAGTTATCTTGGTTTACTAAAACCTAATAGAGGTTCTAAGAAAGAAGGGAAATGTTTCCATTGTGGAAATATTTACATTATGTAAATCTTGGTAATTGAATACATAATTAACTATAATAACTAAAAGATAAACTCCATGGAGATTCCATGTTTAAATCTTAAATAAGTAAATTCAATTATTTTGAAGGGTGCATTATACAAACTGTACATTAAATAATTACTATGAATATATACAAGAGTTCAAAGTTATAAAATGATTGATAAATCTTGAAGTTTTTATAAATAAATTAGAAAGAAATGTTGATGGATTTGGAAATTATAAACATGTCTATTATCATCTCGTTATTCTCTTTGGAGATACGAAATTTTAAATGTAAAATAATTGTTTTTTAATGAAATTTGATATTATTTTTATACACATGGTTTATGATTTGATTAATTCTATAACATAGTTTAAAAAAGGATAAAAGGAGTTTTATATAGGATAAAATTATTTAATATAATTATTTATTAAAATACGATAGAAAGGGTTATTTCCACCTGTTAGTGATATATTTTAGAAAATAATGATTTTCATTTTAATATTATTTTATAAACATTTATAATTCCATATAATATATGGTTAATAAGTTTACTTATAAAATATTACTACAATGTAAATAAATATTATTTTATTTACAAAAAGTTGTAAATACTTAAAAATATATTTTTATAAAATATAAATTCTAAGAAGATAGTGGTATTAGAGTTGGATCCCCAGAACTAATTGATTGTATATGTTTGATTACCATGATATTAATAAATTTATTAGCACATAGTGATTGTTATTTTGTGTAAAATTAATTTGATAATGTTATTAGAGTATTTTTTTTTATATTGAAAGGGTACATCAGTTCCCTTCTATAATGAGAACATAGAGATGTTATGAAAATATTCATAAATATGTGTATTATTTTGTATATAACATATTTCTGAAGGGACATAGATGATGTTTGACTATTGGGTGATGGTATGTTATAAGTAATTGATACTTATTCTCATAAAGTTTTTACTTGGTGCTCTATAATAAGGGATATCATAAGGACATATCCATCAATAGTAATTCCATATGTTTTTGTGCTATTAAAAATTCCTATCTCGGAATTTGTACATTAGTCATTATACTTGAGATTATTATTAATGTGTATCATGAATCATGTACTTTGATGTATGGATTGAAACTATGATGACATATTCTGATGGTGAGGCTGAATACGTTGGTTTCATCATAAGTGATATGTAATTAATTGAATAAGTCAAGAAAATGGGTTTTCCCTTCCATATTAATGGAAGAAGATATCTCTGTACCTTTGATTGAAATTAAACATTCTAATTAAATCCACAGAATCAGTACTTCATTAATAAACTCATTTCCAAAATTCAAATAATTATAAATCAATAATATAGGGTGATAATGCATTTATGAATCCTACTTGATGAGATATTAGAAAAAAATGAATTATATTACAAAATGGAGTTTGTAGAAAGGTTTTTTCATTGTTACATTAACTTCTTTCAATATTGGTTCCTTAACATGTTGTTAGACACTAATATTGAACTTTAGGTATGTTCACTAAATTTCACTGAGAAAGATGGCTAGAAGGTCACACATTAAGTGTATCCATAATTTTATTAAATTATTTTGAATTTAATATTAAGAATAAATATTATTCATAGCTATTGGAATGATAATTATTCTAGAAAATTTGATCATATAAATCCAATCATGGGACATTCAAGTTTTGAATATCTGAGTTGAATTTTATCTCTTTTTCATTACTCTGAAGGTAATAAATAAATATTTACTTATTCAAAAGTTTAGTGAATTGATTATTATAAATATATTTATTTAGTTTCATGAATGTTAAACAAATATTTATTCTCTATTTATTGAATATAATATTTATTTATTTATCAAATGAATAATATTTATGTAAATAAATATTTTGTTATTGAAGGTTATATAAATTCTATGGGAGGATTAATTGGTCAAGTTAATGGGATAACATAAATGATATATTTTTATGTAATATCATTAAAATACATATAAATTTATCTATTTAATAAATTATTTTTAAATAAACACATTTCATGGGATATATTATTATTATTATTATTTGAAATAGAGATTACATAGAATAAATAACTTGATAAAGGGACTTTATGTGATTATTAATTGTTTAACTCTAATTAAAAAATCTTAGTTATTTTATTTTAAATGTAAATGATTGTTTTGAAAAACAGGAAGCTCTCTAAAATTATCAAAATCCCTAGAGAGAAAATCCTCCTATAATTCCTCATAAGATAATAGAGAGAACATGAGAGATATTTTTTATGATCAACAATGAAATATATGAAGCTCTAGGTTCCTCCATGCTATGACTCCAAATACCAATATTACAATTCAGATATTCATGGATTGTGTGTGGATACAGCTAATGGAATCCTCACTAGGATTCGCCACAAAAATTATGACACAAGACAAAAAATGGAAATCAATCGATTGGATTATCACATTTGTGGTAATTCTTGTTAAAAATTAATTATAAATTAAATAAGAAAGATATTAGATGATATTTTGGGGATGTGTTCATAAATATCATTGTATTTATCCATTAAAACTAATGAAACCCCAAAATCAAGTACCCACCCACCACTTACATCATTTTTTTAAACCCTTCATGTGGTATGAGAGTGGTCACATTCTAATTTATAATTATTTATAATTTATTTTATTACTATTTACTATTTTTGTTATTTTTTCATTTCCATAATTTCATTCTTAATCCAAAAGTTAAGATAAAATGTTTTTCTGAATTCATATGGCTAAGAATAAGCTAAGAAATGTGAATCACACTTAAATATACCATCTAAAGGTCCCAAGGTCACTCACTACATGACATAGATACATAATTTGTAATGAAACATTATACATAGCTCACCCAGTCAACTCACACAGAATCTAAGCCATGTAAATCTCAACTCATCATGTGACTTGATATATGGAATCATTACATGTTGTATAATGACTTCCATCTTGGAATCCAGTTTTTCAAGGACTGCATGGCATGTGGCTAGTGTACATGATATGTAATCCCACATGGTTTTAACCTCGCATAAATTATTGTAATCCATGTTTTCAAATACAAGACATCATTACACACTGTATATTCACTTCAAATTAAACAATGTGGATAGGCATGGGCTACACAACCTATTGTTGGATGTACATGACATGTGACATGTGAAAACCCACAAAAGGTACACACTGTGTTTTTAGGTGTATTTCGTGGGTAATAAAATGGGATCATTTAAGCAAGATAAAAACTACAAATTGTATAGTTGGTTGTGCACACCATGTGAAAAGTTTCATTATTTACTAGATACATGCTGAGTGTTTTTTGATATGTCGGTCGGTATAAATTCTTAATAATTAATACCATGGAATTTTGAAACTTTAGGACTTATAAAATTTGGTGTACACACTATGTACTTAACACACATTTTTATTGGTACATGTCATGTGTTTATACACATCTCACAAACTATGAAAATTAACCCATGTAACTATATGATGTGGGCATGCATTTCCTATAAGTATAAATTACATGACAATTACCATAAAAAGTGTGAGTCACACAACATGTCAAGTGATAATACACACCATGTAAGTATTAAATTATTGAAATTGATTTAATCTAGTGTAGAATATACATTTCATGTTCCTTTATCTATACACACAATGTGCATAATTATATTAATATTAAAATTTAATTAATTTAAAAAAAAATTAAGATGGGAATATTATTATATCTTAAGGATTGTTTGGATATGATATTAATACAAATAATTAATTGATTAATTAGTTGACTAATTCATTAATTACAATAAATTTATCTTAATCATAATGAATTGAAATGAGTGATTAAAAGTCTAAATGCATAGTCACTTCATGTTTTGATTAATCATGAGCTTGACCTAGCTATGTATGTGTTGGATTTATTTATTTAATTTAATTATTTATTGCATGGTTTATGTGATAATTTATTATTAAATTAAATAAAATGATATGTGAATCATCCATACTTATTTTATTATATATAGCACAATGTGTCTAAGGTATATTTTATGTAACCCTAAAACCCCTGGTACCCCTCACCTTTTAATGAATAAACATTTATAAAGGATGGATCTTTTATGGGAAGGAGATAGTTCAGAACCTAAGAATAGGTTAATCCAACCAAGGTGATACATAAGATAATGGATAAATGCTATAATTTGATCCAATAATGGGATTAAATATTTATTTATCTTAGTATTAATATTGGTTTATCTATACTTGATAAACTAACCAGTAGATAAAATCTCATGATAAAAATTCAAATTTATTTTATTTTTTTAATGCATGTTTATTTATTAATTTATGTAATAAATTATTTATTTGGATGATTAAACATGATCACATAAATTAATTTAATTAATGATCATGATAAGATTAAATAAACTAAAATATGTTTGACTCCTCATGTATTAATCCTGTTTTAATGATCACAAATCATATTCAGTCTATAAATGATGTTAACTCTATGTAATCAATCTCACATCAAATTCACATTTGTTTAGTAAAATCTATCCAAAGTTCTTAAGTGATATACACTCAGTTTGGTTACTATACACTATCTTTTGATTCACTTTATAATTATTTCTCTGAAAAATGATTAAGTTTAATTCATTCCATAAATATCACTGCTTAAGTTTGAATACAGATATTTTCCTAAGTGCGAGACACTGTGAATAAGTAGACACTGTGAACAAGAAGACACCGTGAACAAGCAGACACTGTGAACAAGACACCATGAACAAGACACTGCGAACAAGACACCATGAACAAGACACCGTGAACAAGACACCGTGAACAAGACATCGTGAACAAGACACCGTGAACAATACACTGTGAAAAAAACACAGTGAACAAGACACAGTGAACAAGGAACCATGACATCAAGACATTGTGAACTAGACACTGTGACCACAAGACATCATGACCAATCCAAACACCATGTGAAGGAGACATTGTTTCCATGACATACTGTGACACCATTTCTTAATATATTTTGTTATCTTTCAATTTAATCTCTAACAGTCATATTTGAAGATTTTAAATGCACTTACATAATTAATATTTCTTTATAGACATGTAATCTGACAGTATGAGGTATGAGGTGTAGAATACATGTAACTTGTCAGCTCAAACACATGCACTCCAAGATAAAAGAGTAATGTGGCCCAGGAAAACTAAGTACTATGGAACGATACTAAAAAGCAGAAAAAGATGGTGGCCATGAGCACGAAAATAGAATACACTTAGAGAATTATTAAAGAAAGAATTGTCTCATGTAACTCAACGCTGCAGAAGAACACACGAAGATCAACTGAATCCTAGAATCGAGAACATCTTCACACTATCAAACATCACGAAGAAAAAAAGTTGGATCTGTCTGACTTACGACTCTCTATTTTCCATATGAGGAATTGATTTATTCATCGGCTTAATCTTAGAAATCCAGAGCTAGAAAGACTAACATTCAGAGCATTTCTAAACATATATCAATATTTCTGCTCTGTTGTGTATCATTTTACTATCCTTCAAGCAGTGTGTGTATCTATATAACAACACACTCTATCTCCTGCATAAAACCGAAGGATACAAGATATCCTTACTCAAACATATTTTTATATTTTTATACCCACTGATAAGTGTGGAAGAGGTCCCTGTGTGGCCTGGTTGTTTGTTACCACGAAGAACTGTGGAAGAGGTCCCTGTGCGACCTGGATAGTTCTGTGTACTGTTGTTTAACCCGGATCCAGGGTGTGAATCAAGTTTATTTATATAAACTGCTTGGTGGAAGGTGATCACCAAGTGGAGTGGATTAGTTCTTGTCTTGATATTGAACCACTTGTTTCATATCTGTTGTGCTGCTTAATTTAGTCTTCTCCATTTTACTGTTTTTCTGTATAATTCAAAAATCACTAAATTTACTTTGATAGCTAATCTTGGAAAGAAGTTATAATTGTCTTGTCTTAGTAGAATAGCTTCAAAAGTAATATTAATAACTGACATTAAGATTACTGAGAACTAATCAATCTTCGAAGAATTTATTTAAATAGAAAAACTCTGATAATAGTATTACCTTGATTAACTGGTCTATATTTAACCTTTTGGGGAAACCTTTTTAAGAATAATTTTTAACCAGAAATTTTTATATATACTCAATTCACCCCCCCCCCCCTTGAGTAATCCACTCTGACCAACATTTGGTATCAAAGGAGTTTTATTAAGACTTTGTTTAACCGTATTCAACTGTGATTGTAGTTGTACTTTGAAGATATGTAAATTTCTATTAATTCTAAATTTCTAGCTCTCTCAAAATATTTATATATTATATATAATAGATTTTAAGGTGATGAAACCAACATACCACCATTATTTAATGGAACCAACTATGCTCAATCGATAATTAAAATGAAAATTCATTTAGAGAGTATGGGTTTTGAAATTTGGTCTTCCATTATAGATGAATATAAGATTTTGGCTACTGATAGAATCACATGGGATAAACCTATAAAAACTGCCTACAATAACAATTTCAAAGCTATGAATTCTTTATACTACTCCTTAAGAGATGAAGAATTCAATAAAATTTCTTCTTGTAAAACTTCCCATGAAATTTGGGATACCTTGTCTGTCTCACATGAAGGAACATCTAGTGTAAAATAATTGAGACTTAATACTTATACTATTAAATATGATAACTTTAAAATGAAACCTGTTGAGCCTATCTCTTACATGTATCTTAGGTTCAATGAGATTATCAACGCAATGATTTCTCTTGGAAGAGAAGTCACTACCAAGGAATAGATCTTGAGAATTCTCATATGTCTGCCTGACAGATGGAGAGGAACCTCTGTCTCTATTAGAGAATCATGAGAAATCAACAAGCTACCTATAAAAGAACTCATTGGGAACTGATGATGTATGAAGAAGAGATGAAAGTCAACAAGGAAGAGGAGGATGAACTAAAAAGGAAATCCGTTACATTCAAAACCACCACCTCTAAACACAAAGACAAAGGAAAATTGGAAGCTTCAATAGAAATTTACAGTACTGAATAATCGACACCAGATAATGATGAGGAGATGTCTCAATTAGCCAGATGATTCAAGAAATTTTACAAGAATAAGAACCTTTTTCAAAAGCCTAACTTCAAGGGAAAATATGACCAAAAATTAATTTGGAAGAAGGATTATAAAAGAAGTGACAAGACTGATGAGATTGTCTACTATGAATGTAATCACAAAGGACATATCAAGGTTGACTATCCAAAGCTCAAGTACAAAAAGATATATGAGGACAATGATAGGAATTATAAAAAGGCAATGAAAGAAACCTGGAGTGCTTCTGAGGAGAGTTCAAGTGACTCAGAAAAATCACATGATGAACAAGCTAACAAAGCCAATACGTGTTTTATGACAAACATATCTGAGGTAACATTGGACTCTCCTGTCCATAATTCATACTATTCTGGAGATGAGAGTGACTCTAAAAATATGACTAATGAAGAAATGTTTGAATACTGTAACATTCTTGAAGAAACATGCAATGAACTAAAATACAAATATAAATCAATAAAGAAACATTATGCTCTTACTGTGACTGTTAAATATAAACTCACAATTGAAAAAGAGAAAAATTCTCAAATTCTCAAAGAGAACAATGAATTAAAAATATCTAATGATAAATTGAATAATGACCTATAAAAGTTTACCAATTGTAAAAATACCCTTAATCAAATGATAGGTAAACAAATTGCCCCTAAATATAACTCTGGCATTGGTTATCAACCTAGAAAAAGAAATATTGGTAGAAAAAATTTTGTTTCTAAATCTAGGATATATAGTTTTACACCTAGTTTTGGACCCAAATCAACTAATTCAATTTATGATACACTTTATACTATTTCAAGTTTTTCTAGACCAAATAGAATTTATATTTCGAATAATTTACTTAATACTTATAGGAAACATATGAGGCATATATAGGTTCCTAAAGAACTCATTACTAATATTACTGGACCCAAACAAGTATGGTTACCAAAATCTGTTTTTGCTTAATAATTTTGTAGGAAAGATGCTTAAAGAGTTCCTGTAAAATTTTATGGTACTTGGAAAGTGGATGTGCAAGAAACATGATAGGAGACTACTCATTCTTCAAGAACCTATTAAAAATAGAAGGAGGATATGTCACATTTAGTGACAATTCCAAAGGAAAGATTATTGGCCTCGGCCAAATCGGTAACTCTAACTCGGTTTTAATTTCTAAAGTACTGTTTGTTGATGGATTAAAATATAATCTTCTTAGTATCTCACAATTATGTAATGATGGATTTCTTGTTAGATTTTAAAATGATGCTTGTAATGTATTTAATTCTAAAGAAGAATTAATATTTTCTTCATTAAGAAATGAAAATGTTTATTCTATTAAAATAGATTCCTTAGCTTCTCAAAATGCTTCATGCATAAGTGTATTTCATAAAGAGTCTTAGATCTAACATAGGAGACTATGACACTGTAATATTTACTCCCTTAGAAAGATAACTATAAAAATCTTAGTTAATGATTAAACCAAACTTGAGTTTCTAAATGATACAGTGTGTAATCCCTATCAAATTGGAAAACAACACAAAATTTCCTTCAAACCAAAGAAAGAAGTGTCAACTTATCAACCTCTCCAACTAGTTCACATGGATTTTTTTGAACTATCTAGAGTTTTAGTTTAAATGGGAAGCACTACGTTTATGTTCTTGGATATTACTTTACTAGATATACTTGGACATTATTTATGGCTCACAAAAGTGAAGTCTGCTCTTATTTTACTAAATATGCTAAGTCTGTGGAAAATCTTAGTGGACTTAGAATTAAATCCTTAAGAAGTGATCATGGTCATGAGTTTGAAAATCAAGAGTTTTAATCCTTTTTCTCACAAAATGGTTATAGTCACAATTTATCTATCCCTAGAACACCTCAACAAAATGAAGTTTTAGAAAGAAGAAATAGAAGCCTGAAAGAGTTTTCTAGAACAATGCTTAGAGAATATGACCTACCTATTTATTTTTGGGCTGAAGCTATCAATACAGTATGCTATATAATCAATAGAGTGTTGATCAGAACTATTCTTAAGAGGACTCCTTATGAGTTATGGAACAATCTAAAACCCAAGGTTAGCTACTTCAAATTTTTTGGTTGCAAAGTATATATTCTTAATACTAAGGAAAATCTTGAAAAAATTTCATCCAAGAGTGATTAAGGTATATTTTTAGGATATTTCATGTTTAGTAAAGCCTATAGAGTGTTCAATAAAAGAACTAAATGTGTAAAAGAATTTGTCCATTTCAAATTTGATGGAGCAGGTCCCCATGAGCCTAAAACCATTCTAGAGAACCTCGAGGATGATGTATCAAATCTGAACATTAATTCAAAATCATCAAACCATTCTGTGAAAGAATCTATGAAAACATCCGGTTTTGGAAATTCCAGACTCAAGTCACAATGAACCTAAACCTGTTGATGAACCTAAAATCACTATTCCCTCCTTTTCTAATTCTGTTAGAACTCTTAAGAACCATCCTTTAGATGTTGTTGTTGGAGACCTAGAAAAAGGAACTCAAAATAGAGCTTCTCTTAGAAATCAGGTTGAACATCAAGACTTCTTGTCACAACTTGAACCTAAAAACATTAATGATGCTATCAATGATGAATTTTGGGTGATGGATATGAAAGAAGAACTTAATATTTTTAAAAGTAATAAATTTTGGAAACTTTTTGAAATACCTAAGGACAAATTATCCATAGTCACTAAATGGGTGTTTAGAAATAAGGTAGATAAAGCTGGTAACATAGTTAGAAACAAGGCTAGATTGGTTTCACAAGGCTATAGTTAAGAAGAAGGAATTGACTATGAGGAGACCTTTTCACCAGTTTATAGACTTGAAGCCATCAAAATCCTACTTTCTTATGCTGAACATCTAAATTTGAAACTATATCAAATGGATGTTAAGAGTGCATTCTTAAATGGGTATATAGCTGAGGATGAATTTGTTGAACAACCCCCTGGATTTACAAACCCCCATTTTCCAAATCATATTTTTAAATTATCAAAAGCCTTATATGGTTTAAAACAAGATCCAAGAGCTTGGTATGATAGGTTGAGTACTTTTCTTATTTCCAAAGGTTTTACAAAAGGAATAGTTGATCCTACCCTGTTTATAAAACGAATTTATAATGATGTTTTAGTTGTTCAAATCTAATTAGATGACATTATATTTGGATATTCAAGAAATTATTAATGTATTGATTTTTTTAAAATGAATTTGAAATGACTTTAATGGGTGAGCTAAATTTTTTTCTCAGATTTCAAATCTTTCAAAATAATGATGGTATTATTTTAACTCAAAGTAAATATACTAGAGGTCTTCTAAAACATTTTGGATTGGATAACACTAAAATTAATGACACTCCCATGAGTACCACTTGTAATTTGGATCTTGATGAAGATAGAAAATTTGTTGATCAAACCACTTATAGAGGAATGATTGGAAGTTTACTCTACTTAATTTCTAGTTGACCTGACATTATGTTTAGTGTGTGTATGTGTGCTCATTTTCAAGCAAATCATAATGAATCTCATTTAAATTTTATAAAGATAATTTTCAAATACCTTAATCATACACCCAATCTAAGACTATTCTATCATAGAGGAAAATCATTTGAATTAGTTATTCTGATGCTAACTTTAGTGGTTGTAAGTTAGATAGAAAAAGAACCTCTGGAACATGTCACTTTTTAGGCAAGTCACTAGTATCATGGTGTAATAAAAAACAAATTTTGTTGCATTATCGACTGTAGAAGCTGAATATATAGCTGCTGGCAGTTTTTTTTCACAAATCTTGTAGATGAAACACACATTACTAGATTATGGATATCAATTCAGGCATGTACCTATAAATTGTGACAACCCAAGTGCTATTAACATCTCGAAAAATCCTGTTTCACATTATAGGACAAAGAATATTGATGTAAGACATCACTTTTTGAGATATCATTATCAAAAAGGTGATATCACTTTGGAATTCATTGGTACTAAGTATCATATTGCTGATATATTTTTCAAACCATTAAATTTTGAAAGAATAGACTACATCATACATGAATTAGTCATGATAAATCATAAGTAAATTTCATATTGTTTTATATATTAATATTTTATATCTTACTATTTCATTTTTACGGTCACATAGTTAGTATTTCATGATTACTGTCTGACAGTCACTGTCTCACAGTAAGGATCAGTCATTGTCTCACCGTATGGACCAGTCACTATCACACCATAAGGATCAGTCACTAACTCACCATAAAATTCATTCATTGTCTCACTGTAAAGACCTGATATGGTCTCACCATAAATATTTTTTATGATTTTTATTTAAAAATTAAAAACTGTATTGCGGTAATTATTCATTTCACCTTTTATTTTCCCACGCTTTTACTTTTGCGACGTTTGGTATTCCTAAATGATAAAATAAAGGAAGTGTCACTTGTCCTTCAATTGAGATTTCTTCTATTCAATAAATTTGTAACCCTTCTTGAATCCTTCAACCCTTCCCTCTCTCTCGAACCTTCGGTGAATGCCCAAGATGAAACGCCCTTCATCGTCGACTCCTGAGAAACATAGCTCAAAGAAGACAAAGATCGCACCTAAGTTGGCACCCGAAGGTCGTCTAAATCCAAATCTATTGAACCGAGTAGTAGTACCTGAGAAATATATATTCCCTGAGTGGATTTTTTCAATTAAGTCTCTAGTTTTTAATGTTTTAAAAGAGAAAGGATGGTTAGAATAGTTTTCTAAGAAAGATAGACCTATATACCCTAATATTGTGGCACAATTTTATTTGTATGTTCAGTTATCCTTTGATTTTGAAGATGTTTATGCAGTGAGAAGATGGATAAATGGCCATAAATTCTCATTCTATTTGAGGTTATGGGATGTATGTCTTAGGATACCTCATGAAGGAATCTGTGAAGACTATTAGAGAGGACCACCACCTTCTGGTGAATTATTTTTTTTTTGGAAGATGATTTGAAAAGATTAACCGGAAATGGCACCAAGAGGAGAGCCATTTCTGCTGAACTGGATGGAGAATCTAGACTTCTGTTTAAGTTTAAACAGAACTTGATTATCCCCATAAAAGGTGATTTTTCTGTACTGAAATATCATGTTGTGTTTCTGATTTATCTTATGAAAAATGGGCATAAGATCAACCTTTGTAAGTATGTCATACACCATATGTGTGAGCTGATCAAAACCACATCCAAGTCAACCTCCCCATTTTATTCTCGGCTTATCTCAACCATGATTCATTCCAAGGGTATGGTTGGACCAAATGAAGAATTTATCAAGGATTTTGAGTTCTACCTTTCAAAATTCAATATCAAGAGGATAAAAATCAACTGGAAGCCTTGGAAAAAGGAATGGGTGGAAGACAATGATAGGATTTATGAAAAATTCAATCCAGTGGAAAATACTTCAAGACCAAAAGATATTACTGATCTAGGTTTGGAACCAGATGAAGTTGTTGAGTATTCTGAGGAAGAAGAAGAAGAAGAGGTTGTTGTGCCTCCTAGGAAAACGGTTTCTGATAATAAATACATTACTCTTATCCCTCATGTAGTGTGTGAAAAGGAAGTCCCTGCTTCTAAATATGTTGTTAATCTGGAAGATCAACCCGAAGTTGAAACAGAATCTATTTTCAATGAAACTGAAAATAATGCAATGGAAGATCTTATAGATGAAGAATTACCTATTATGAAAGAATCTTACCTTGAGGAACTCCCAATGGAACAATCTATTCCTAAAGTCATTCTTTCGGCTGAGAAAAGGTTGGAGATGGCTTTTCAGTTAGCTAGATAGGAAATTATAGAGGAACTACGAGATGAATTCATGGAACTAGATCAAGCCTCTAAGCCTCTCAGTCCTAAGAAGGATGTAACTCTTTAGGGGGAGAAACCCCTGAATCTGGAATCTTTTGAAGTACCAAACCCGATTGATCCAAGACTTGTAGACACTCGGTATAAATTACCCAGATTTTTTGATGTGAATGACTCCCAGAAAGTCTCATTAAAAGGCCTTGACCTTTCCAGTATGTTCCAACTGAAATCTATCTCTAATCTTGACCATGAAAAAGAACCTAAGCCTATATCAATCCCTATCTTTGAACCTTCACCAAAACAACCATCCTTGGTGAGTAAAGATGATCTTAAAGAATTTGGAACTACCATTTTAGCTGGAGTTGAAAATATCCAGAATACCCAACCAGCTCCTGTAACAAATCTAAGTGCGATAGATGCCTCACTGTTGTTGGAAAAAGTTATTTTGAAAATTTAACCCAAAATTCTTCATGAGATTTAGGAAGTCATAGTAGAAAAAAGACTACTTAATGATGAAGTGAAGACTCAAAGAGGTATGATTGAAGACATGCAGGAAGTGGTAAATTCAATATCAGATCTTTCTTCTCATCCTGTGGAACCTGTTGTTCCTCAAACCCCACATAATGTTGTCTCTCATATTCAACATCATTTAGCTTCCTTAGCTGAAAAAGTGGCAGAAATAAACAAACAGATTGTGAAAGAAATGCGAGAGCTTGTGGTTAGTCTTAACAAACTCACTGATGAGTATACGAGGTGCCTTCAAAAAGTTCTAAATCAACTGAAATCTCTCACCTCAGTTGTCACTGCTTCTAAGACATTTGTAAAATCATCTAAATATTCCTTAGATAGTGACCTACTCAGAACAGTGGTCAAAGAATAACTTCATATTGTGCTTAGTGGTTTAAATAAAGATCATCTATCTAAAGTTATCAAGAATAGTGATAGAGTTCTTGATCTGGTCCAAATACATTTAAAAATTGCTAATGATGATCAGTAATAAATTTCAAAGAAAGTGGATTTCTACTTCAATATAATCTTCTCAAAGACTGACATGAACAATCATTTCAAATATCTTGTAGACAATATAAGGATTCCTCCTATTACTCAAGCTTTCAAGACTCAAGTCCAAAAGATCACAGAGTTCACTCATCTATTGAACAAGTTTATGGAAAACAAGGATGACTTCGAGAAATCTATGAAGTATGGTAGAGAGATCATTTCATATTTTATTAAACTTATAAGGCCCTATCTTCATGTATAGAGTATAGCCATTTTTTCTTGCGTGGCTGCCCCTTTGAGGCCTAGTTTTCCTAATTTCGCCTCTGCCCTAGCCTCCACTATAATTTTTTTCAGTCAAACACTGAGTCAAATCAGTCATTTGATCCTTGATCAACAACATACTCGGTCTTCTACTACACATACTCTAGCTCACAATGTCTTTGAAGGTCTTCATTTACCTTCTCAATCAACCACCTCACTACCTTCTTCTACCTCAACCTCTATTCCTATGGATTCCTCTTCTACTGTTGCTGCTAAGGATAAAGAGAAGACCATCCAGTGAAGAAGGACAGTGATCACTCTTTTTTTATGGGAATATTGTTAATTTTGTTTTACTTTTTTTAATTCCCCTATTTTTATCTAATACATTATTCCCTTTTCTTGTCTCTTTTGTCTTTATTTTTCTTGCTACTTTTTGATAATCCTAAAAGGGGGAGAAATATTAGAGACATATAGGAGAAGCAAACACTCACTCTATATATGTTATATGCACATTAAAACTATGTTGTTAGAATAAATATACACTCTAAATATACATGATTTGTGATCATCAAAATGGGGGAGATTGTTGGACTCCTCGTGTATTAATCATGTTTTAATGATCACAAATCCTATTCAGTCTATAAACCATGTTAACTCTATTTAATCTATCTCACATAAAATGCACAGTTTTTTAGTAAAATCTATCCAAAGCTCTTAAGTGCTATACACTCAGTTTGGTTACTATACACTATATTTTGATTCACTTTATAATGATTTCTCTAAAAAATGATTAAGTTTAATTCATTCCATAAATATTGTTTCTTAAGCCTAAATACAGATATTTTCCTAAGTGCGAGACACCGTGAACAAGCAGACATTGTGAACAATCAGACACCGTGAAGAAGACACCGTGAACAAGCCACCATGAACAAGACATCGTGAACAAGACACCGTGAACAAGACATCGTGAACAAGACACCATGAAAAAGACACTGTGACATTGAGACACCATGAACTAGACACCATGACCACAATACACCATGACCAATCCAGACACCGAGTGAAGGAGACAACATTTCCATGACATATTATGACACTATTTCTTAATATGTTTTGTCATCTTTATATTTAATCTCTAACGGTCATATTTAAAGATTTTAAATTCACTAACATAATTAATATTTCTTTGTAGATATGCCATCTGACAGTACAAGGTACGAGGTGCAGAATACATGCAAATTATCGGCTCAAACACGTGAACTCCAAGATAAAAGAGTAATGTGGCCTAGGAAAAATAAGTAGTGTGGCACGATACTAAAAATCAGAATAAGCTGGTGGCCGTGAGCATGATAACAGAATACAATTAGAGAATTATTAAAGAAATAATTGTCTCATGCAACTCATTGCTACTAGAGAACACACAAATCTCAACTAAATCCCAGAATCGAGAACATCTTTGCACTGTCAAACATCACGAAGAACAAAATCCTAATCTGTCTGACTTGTGACCCTCTGTTTTCCATACAAGGACTTGATTTCTGCATTTGCTTCATCTTAGAAGTCCATAGTTTCAGATACTTACATTTAGAGCATTTCTAAACCTATATCAATATTTCTACTCTGTTGTGTATCATTTTACTATCCTTCGAGTAGTGTGTGTATCTGTATAACAACAAACTTTTTCTTCTGCATAAAATTGAAGGATACATTATATCCTTACTCAAAAAACTTTTTATATTTTTATACCCGCTGATAATTGTGGAAGATTTCCTTGTGTGGCATATTTGTTTGTTCCCATGAAGAACTGTGTAAGAGTTCCATGTGTGACCTAGACAATCCTGTATACTATTGTTTAACCCTGATCTAGGGTGTGGATCAAGTTTATTGATATAAACTTCTTGGTGGAAGGTGATCACCAAGTGGAGTGGATTAGGTCTCATCTTGAGACTGAACCACTTGTTTTATATCTGTTGTGCTACTTAATTTATTCTTCTCTGTTTTACTTCTTTACTATATAATTCAGAAATCACTAAATTCACTTTGATAGTTAATCTTGAAAAGAAGTTATAATTGTCTTGTCTTAGCATAATAGCTTCAAAAGTAATATTAATAACTTAAATTAAGATTACTGAGAACTAATCAATCTTCTTAAGAAGTTATATAAACATACAAGCTCTTATAACAGTATAACCTTGATTAACTGGGTTGTATTTAATATTTTGGGGAAACATTTTTAAGAATATATTTTAACCAGAAATTTCTATAGATACTCAATTCACCCCCCCCCCCCCCCTCTTGAGTAATCTACTCCGACCAACAAAATGATTATGTGTAAATTATTTTATCAAACATGTTTAATTAATTATGTAAATTCCACATAATATTAGAAATCATGTAAAGAATAAAATAAATGATATTTACACATAATTTAAATAAAACCCCTCAATTAAACTATTAATCCATAAAAAAGGCACCTTTTATATTCTGATTTAAGATGAAACCATAGTTAAAGTTTCAGTTAGTCCATTTTTCGGAGCACTTTCAATTATCAAAAAGTCTTAACAAAGATAATGGGTTGAATTGGCCAAATTAGTACTAAAGGTAGAAACTAAATTCTATATAATTAAATTTAGAGGAAATATTTGAGGATATTCAAGAATTGGATTTTAATATTGGGGATTACACTCAACATATCAAGTATTTGTGAGTTAATGTAGTTAGAAATAAAATACCACCTAAATACCTTCAAGTGGTTTTCATGGTCATGGTATGGGTTATGAGAAGTGGAATATAGATCCTTGCCACTAGAATATCTATGTGACTGGATATTCTGAATCCAGTGGTGAGGGTTTTTGGAATTTTATAAAATAGTGGTATACTAATAAAATTAATATATTATACCATATTAGGTAATCAATATAAACTACCACATATTTTTTTTATTTTTTATAGAAAATGTAAATCCATTCGACCATGCCACTATCCTTGAGATCCTTTTTAGAGAATGATAATCTCATGACTGGTGAAACCTTCCCAAAATTTTATAGGTGCTTTCACATTATATTATTCTAATAGTGGAAGCTTTATGTCATCTCCTATTGATCCTTATTAGGAGACCAGTCAAGAGGATAAAAAAATATTCTAGAAATATGTGTATGATTCATTGGGTGTAAATTGTCTCGTGTTATCATCCATGGCTAGTAAGATCTAGAAGCTTCTTGAATATAAGGATGCATACACCATGTTGTCTCATATTTGTGATCTCTATCAGGAAAAAAAATACAATATAGGTATGAAATCTCTAAGGAACTAATTGCATGAAATCTAGGATAATGAGTGTTATCTTAACATTATATCATTAATATTTTTAGAAACATTGAGAATTTGGAAATTCAGGGATTCAAGATACCCAAGGAATTTAGAATAGACTTCATTATCTCCTTACTTCCTCTAAACTTCTTAAGTTTTATTATAAATTTTGATATTAAAATATATATAAGACACTCATGGATTTCTTAACTTTGATTCACCAAGAAGATAAATACATGAAGCATTAAAAACCTTTTATAATTATATTGAATAAGAGGAAAGTCAAAGAGAAAAGGTCTAAGACAAATTCTATGTCTAAGGAACCTTTGTACCACCCTTCCAAAAAGAGAAAAATAATAAAGGAGGATGAATAGTAAAATGGACTATATTTTTATTATGGTAAAAAAGGAAATTAGGAGAAGAATTGTTCCTTGGTAAAGTAGAAAGGGGAAGATTTAGGTATGTTATTTATCATGTGAAATCTATCCATTTGTAAAAAATGGGTATTAGATAAAGCATGTGGTTCTCACATTTATATCTCGATACTATAATTAAGTATATTCCCAAATATTTCTAAAGGAGAGGTGGATCTTATAGATTCTAATAGAGAGAGGCCAGTTGTGTTATCTATAGTAGACCTCTATCTCACATTATAAACTATATAGATTTTCGTTTTAAATAATTGTAATTATGTGCATAGTGTAACCCAGAATATAATTTTTATATCTAGTTTAGACATGGATGGATTTATTTTTAAGTTTTGTAATAAATGATTGTAAATTTATAAAGATAAATCATTTTATTGGATGGAATGTTTTAATAAAGGTATTTACATACTAGAATATGAAAATAAAGTTTTGGTAATAGATAAAAAATCAAGTTCACATGAATCATATCACACCCAGTTGTGGCATCATCATCTTGGTAATGTAAATGATAAGTGATTGAAAAAATTATATCATTAGGAGTATTAACATTATTTTTAATTGAAACCCTTGGATATGTGTTAGGATTTTTTATAAGGAAAAATGAATGTGGCATCATTTAGTAGAAAAGGTTAAAGAGTCATATATATTTTAAAATTAGTTCATACAAGTGTGTGTGGACCTTTTTTAGTGGGATTTAGAGGTGAATACTCTTCATAACTTATACCAATGATTTTAGTATATTTGGATCAATATACTTAATGATTATAACTATTATTCCATTGAGGAATTTAAGGAATAAAATAATGAAGTGGAGAATAAACTATCTAAGAGGATAAATAAACTCTACTCAAACCAAGTCTGGGATTATCATTACTAAGAGTTCATAGATTTTATAGAAGATTTTGGGATATTATCCCATATCACTTTTACTTATACACCATATGAGAATAGTGAAAGTGAAATGAGGAACTATACCATGTTATATATAGTGAGATTGATGATGAGTCATACAATCCTTCCATTATATTTCTGGTGATATGTTTTACAAACTACATTATACACACAAAATCATGGGCTAAAAAATTTGGAATGTGAAATTATGTATAATTTATGGTATAAAAAAACTCATTTATTGCATATCCAAGTATAGGGATGTGAGTCATTTGTAAAGTATAATCCTAGTGGAAAAATTAAATCAAGAGGCTTGAAGTGAATATTTATATAGTATTATAAACAAAAAAAAATTATATTACCTATATCATCCCTCTAATAAATGGTACCTATTCAATATACATGATAATTTTATTGAAAGGGAAAGTATATCTAAAATATATAGTGGGAGAAAGATTTGATTTGATGAACTTGGATCACTAGATGTAAAATAGTTCATATAAGAAAATATTACACAAGACCTAGTGGAAGAATTTCTTCCAGAGATAAAAGTATTTCATGGGAACATTAAAGAGGGTAAAGAAGTATAGAGTTATTTTTTATTTTTATTGAGTATGGTGACACATTATTAGTTTAAAATAATAAACCATTGTCCTATAATGAAGTATTAAGTGTCTTGAAAGTTACAAAAGTGGAAAGAATCCATGAATTCTAAAATTGATTCCATATACCAAAACCATTTTTGGGTTTTGGTAGATATTTTAGTTGATGTAAATTCTATTGGGTGAAAATAGGAATTCATGAAGAAATTATAAATGTATAGTAAATTAAATACCTATAAATCAAGAGTATTTGAAAAAGGGTTTACGCAACCTTAAGTCAAAGACTATGATGAAACTTTTTCACTGGTCTCTATATTGTAATCCACTGAAATTATACTTTCCAAAGATACATACCATGATTATAAAAATTTTAAAATGAATTCTAAGACCACTTTCTTTAATATAAGCCTTGTGGAATATTTTTATATGACACAACCAGAAGAGTTTCTGAAACCAAAGGATGAAATTTAGGTGTCCAAGTTATATAGATCCATCTATGGGTTAAAGAAATAATAAATATCATGGAACCTTAATTTTTATAATTCCATAATATAATTTGGTTTCATAAATAATGAAATGATCCATGTGACTTCAAGAGTTTTAGTGGGAGTGTAACATTTTTTTTAATAGTATATGTTAATGATATATTACTAATGGGAAATGAGATATCAGTCTTATAGTTAGTTAATATGTTGTTAAATAAATGTTTCTCTATGAAATACTTGGGTGAAGTATCCTACATTCTATGGATAAATATATATTGAGATAGATCTAAGAAAATTCTTATACTAATTCAAGGTACATATGTTGACAATGTATTAAAGAAATTCAACATGTAACAATCCAAGAGAGGATTGTTACAAATTTCACATGGTATACATCTCTTGAATAAAATGTGTCCTTAGACATAAGAGAATATAGAAAGAGTGGGTATAATCCATTATGATTCTATGATTGGATCTATCTTTTATGCCATGATATATACCAAGATTAATGTTTAATACACCTTGATCATGGTAAGAAAATATCAAGAAGACCTAGGAGATCCACATTGGTTGACTTTAAATACTATCCTAAAGTGCCTAATCCATACAAAGGATGGGGTATTAGTTTATAGAGGACATTAGGATCTATTTTGGAGGGTATATACAGATCCCAGTTTCCAAATAGATCAGAATTATTCGAAATTGTATTCAAGATATTTATTTTTCCTTAATAGAGGAGTTGTGATATGGGATATTTCTAAGCACCCTAATATCAATAATTATATATATTCAAGTATATTATGGATTAAAATATAGATAAATAAATAGTTTGGATATAAAACTCCATCCAGGACCTTGGTGTTTCACCTATAAGTAAAGATCTTATTTCTTTATATAGTGATAATTCTATAGTAGTGGTTATAGACAAAGAGACCAGACCACGTTAATGAAAGAATCATATACATTAAAAGTATCACCTATTGAGGGATTTTTATCAAAGTGGAGAAGTTTTAGTAAGTAGAGTATCCACATAAGAAAGTGTGATAGAATCATTGATTAGATCCTTATCTTAGTGGAAACATGAATATCATGTGAAATATAATGTACTAAATGTTTATAACATATGTATCTAGTGAAATTTGGAACCTATTGGATCTTGTTCCCTAAAACCAACTAACTTTATAATTTTAATTACTAAAATATTAATAAATATATTATCATATAGTAATTTTTATTTAGTGTAACATTTATGTAATAATGTACTTAAATTATTATCGCATGAAAAGTCAATAGAATTTTTAAATTATAATAAGAACCTATAGATATTATAAAAATATTCTTAAAAATAAATATTATAGTTTATATTGCATTAATCTAATGGGGAATAGATAATGTTTGACTATCAGGTGCCAGGGGATCAAAATACATTGATACTTTTTCTAATGAAGTTCTCACTTGGTAATCTCAATGAAGGGAGGTCCTAAGGATATACCTTCCAATGGGAATTACACATGTTTATGTGTCATTATAAATTACTATATGTGAATGTGTGTATTAGATCATATAATTGATTTTATTATTAATTTAAATCATGAATCGTATACTTTTATGTATGGATAAAAAACATGACAACTCGCATTGAGGTAGCATATATTAGGTGTGTTATAAGTGATATAACATTAATTGAATAATTCAAGAAAGGATATGAACCTCCCATATTATTGGAATAATATATCTTCATTACTTTAATTTAAATGGAACTATTTTCAAAAATCCTTTTCCATGGTAGTTCATTTATGAGTTCATTTTGAAAATTCAATGTAAGATAAATCAAGTATATAGGGTGATGACACATGTTTGCAACATGTTTGATGAGGTATAGATAGATAAAGGGATTATATTACATAGTTTCATTTAGAGTAATTTTTTGTCACTGTGACATTAAATTATTTCTCTATGGGTGTCTTAATGTGTTGTGATACATTGATATTGAACTTCATGTAAGTTTTTGTAATGTCATTGAGAAAGTGACTTAGAGGATCACACACTAAGTGTATCCAAAATATTATTAAATTCTATTAAATTTAATATTATAAAGAAATATTATTCACACCTAGTGTAATAATAATTATTCAAGTAAATTTAATTGTATAAATTCAATCATGATATATTCAAGTATATAATATAAAAGTTTAATTTTATCTCTTGTTTATTATTCAAATAGTAATAAATATTTATTTATTTATTCACCAATTTAGGGAATAGATTAATATATAAATATTTATTTAGTTATGTGAATATTAAAATAAATATTAATTCACAAATTTATTGAATAATATGTATATTTATTTATCAAATTAATAGTATTTATTTGAATAAATATTTTATTATTCAAGGGTTGATAAATTGTTTGGGAGGATTGGTGGGTCAAGTTAATAGACCGATGGAAATGACAAATTTATTTAATATCATTTAACTAAATATTAATTTATTTATTAATGAAATTTTATTTAAATTAACACGTGACATGAGATATATTATTATTATTATTATTTTACATGATGATTACATAGAATAAACAATTATATAATGGTTTTTTTGAAATTATTAATTATTTATCCCTAAGTATAAAATCTATGTTATACCATTTTAGAGGATAAAACTTTTTGTGCATAATGGAAATATCTCTATAATTCTCTCAAGATTTAGAGATAAAATCCCCCCATCATCCCTCTTAATAATATCGAGAGAACAATAGAACCCATTGTTGTGATCTATAGTGAATAACATAAATCTCTAGATGCTGGGGAGGGGAATTTTCTATTGGGACCAGGCTTGTCCACCTCTTCATAGGTATTGCTAGCTGAACAAGCAATGTGAAGGTGGGAATATGACATCACAATATAGACACTCGAGAGGGGAATTTCCAAGTATTCATGTTTGGGATGAATTCTTGTAAGACCATTGGTTCATGTAATCCACTAATCCTATTGGCCTTATAAGGGTTCCCCCTTATCCATTGAAAGGGGGGTTATCAAAAAATCAATAAAAATAAGACCTTCAGGCCATTTGGGTATTACCAATGATCTCAAAGAAAGTTTGATTTATTAGAAATAATTATAAGTGCTATCCATTTTAACAATAATAAGTTATGTATATAATAATATAAAATATATGAATTAAAAATATTTATATATAATTTTCAAGTATTAAACATAAGTATTATGATACTAAATATCACCATTATCTAAATATACTTTGTTCAAAATGTTATCTCACTAAAAGAGTTTAGTAGGAGGTTTTATTTACTATATGGATATATGATGTTGTAGGAAGTGTTTCATAGAGAAGTAACATGTTTTGATAAAACCAATGAAACCAGTAAAAATTTATTTAATTAGTGTTTCTATTTATTAAGATGTGGTGATACTGGAACTTATATATATGGTTTTTTTAGTATTTTCTTAAAATATTTTAAAATTATATAATATATTTATATTATATAAAAAAAATTCCACTTTATAATTTTTTTCATGTGTGTTGTAATATCATTAAACTATAATAATAATCAACCTTTCAATATATGAATTTAATTTTTCACTAGTCTATGATCTTTATAAAAAGGCATGGGTTATGCGATATAGTAAGATCAATGTGAGTAGAGGATCGTATAGAGATACAAAGTCCACTCCTTAGGCACAAAATGGGTTTTGTATTTTGGATGACCTACTTGATCAAACTACAAAGAGTATTATACAAAATTTCATTGGTATACTTGGGATAAATATTTCATAGTAATCTTTATCACCTAAGGTTAATAAGAAACATTTCATGGGAACATCATACTTTGATACCTTACTTATGTTAATCTTTATGTTGAGCTAATTCAGGGGTGGTTCGGTATGTTGTTAAAAATGTGATTGATTTTTATTAATAAATATAGGATTTTTCCTCCTCCTATATAACAGACATGATATTTGGGCCCTTGATTAAGAAACTCTATGTAAGTGTATGACTACTTATATCAGTGATATGTAATTTTATTATCTATTTAGGTGAGTGTCATGCTTCATGCTCATTTAATTCAATAAATGAAATGAGATGTGATCATTGATATTTTTTAGTTATTTCTTATAGAATCCATAATATATGATAATTCTTATAAGAGATTGATGAAAGTTCTAGGTTTAGTGGAAGTTGAACAAGCTAGCACCCAATGATATTTTTTCATTTAATTTGATTAATAAACCAAAAATCATGAGGATGAATGAAATGTATCATGATTGTATCCTAATAATCATAATGAAAGAAACTCATAACATAGAAATATGCTCTTTTCACATTAAATTTATAATTAATTTAATAACAACAAATACCTCAATCTTTAAATTATTTCTTTGAAGAAGATATTGATTATTGAAACTAGTTTTGTTTGTTACATCATTTCACTATGAGGATACAAATTATAATAAATATAGTAGTGATACCATCATGATCCTTAATCTCAGAATATCACTGATGAATATCTAGGTACTATAATAGAGGTATCAATCAACTTTTATCATTCATGTTGATCGGAATAAGTGATCCTTTGATATAAAGATCATGTACTTTGTTCTCTTGGTCTTTAGGGGGGTAGAGAATCCTCTAAATCTTGAGAAAAACCTAGAGATTTTCTTGAGATAAATTTATATGGTTAAGTATTTGTGCATAATGCTATGTATTCCACACATCTAAATGATATATGCTAAGAATATATAGCACTAGGGTTTAATATTGATAATTTCACATGGGCCCTTAATCAAATATTAAATCAAACATATTAACCAATATATTATTATTATTATTATTTCATGGCTTGTGCTAACCATCACATTAATTAAATACCATTTTTTATATCAAATAAATAAATTAATATTTTTTAATGATATTAAACACTTATATAATTCTCATCACCAGGACCTTCTTGGCTTGACTATCCTCTTCAATATTTATCAAAAAATTTAATAAATAAATAATTATTATTAAATAAATAAATATTCATATAACTAAATAAATATAAACATTTTTATACTACCTTGGGAATAGGTATAAGAGATAAATAAATATTATATTCATTAAATATTTATTTATTTTAATATTTACATAACTAATTAAATATTTATTTATTAAATAAATATTTTTTATTACCTAGAAAAAAAATTATTCAACTCACCTATATATTCTAAAATGAATATAATCATTAAATGAATATATTAGAGTATAAAAATCTTAATTAAATATTATTCCACACTAAGGATAATATTATTTATTCTAACTATTAAATTCATATAGAATTTAACTGAGATCAATGGAAACACTAAGTGTGTGACCCTATAGGCCTCTTCCTCGGTGTCATTAGGCAGGATTTCGAAAAGTCCAATATCAGTGTCTAGTGACATGTAAAGGAATTCATAAAGAAAGAAGTTAATGTCTCAATGAAAAAAAACGTATGAATTTTCACTATGTAATATAATCACTTTGTAACATACGAGTTTTTTTGAGCGGGTTGAATTCCTCACCCATTTTGAATTTTCAGAGTTTGGTGGGTTGACCAAATCTTTTCTTGATCTTAGAAAATTTATTCCAAGAGTTTAATTTACCTAATACCTTGTTTTTATTCATGGTTTGAGGTTTGACATGATTCATGGGGGTTTGGTTGGGTTTCAAGTCCATCGGAATCTAAAAACCCAAGTTTCAAGGTGCACTGACTAAGGCACATAGTTTGGAAAAACCAAGACTCCAGGAAGAAACTATGAGGTCTCCAGATGTACTAAGCATGGTTTTTAAAATTTTTCTATATAGGTTTCATGATCAAGTGAGGACCTCTGCAGTTTTTAGAAGAGGGATCTTCATGACTTCCTTTCAGTTCGGGAAAATTGTTTTCATTTTGCATGCTTAGTTCCTCTTAACAAGTGGTTGAACACGAACTCAACATGGTTTTTCCAAAACATGTGAGCTAACGAAGTGAGATTTGTCTCTTAAGAAGAAGTATCCATATGGTTGGTGTATAGTTAGAAATATTATGCAGCCTAACCATGCAGGTCATTAAAGTGGGAAAAATGACCAAAATGACCATACATCAATTTATGTTTTCCCATTCCTTTTTCCTCCCAAACACATGGGATTCCTCCTATAATATCTAATCAGCTTCATCCTCTAACTCTATAAGGACCCAGCCTTAAACCTTACTTAATATTGAGTTATTACAAGATTATACGTTGAAGATCTTTTCGGGTTTAGAGTTTTAAAGAATTAGATCATAAAACTTGCATTACATTCCACATATAAACAAAGTGGTTACATAAAGATAGTATTCTTCTTTCCCATAAATGGAAACATATTTAAAATAAAACATGGATTCTTTCTTGACACTTCCTTTACAATATCATCATATCATGTGCCTTTCCCTTGACCTGTGAAAAACATTTAAAAAAAAACTTGGGATGAGCATAAAAAGATCAGTAAGGGATATAAAAATATGCAAAGGAAACATGGGTACATATATACATAAGAATGAAATCATACTTTACCCATAAAACATAATCACTTTAACATACCTCATCAAATCATGAATAAATCATAGAAATCATAAGACATAAAGGTAACTTGAGGCATTCATAACTTTCTTACGTAGGGAGTAACCCTCTTGGTTACGTTTGGAATAGCCATCACAGTATATTCCCTATATATCTTCGGAGAAACCTTTACGTTTCACTCCTTCACGTTACCCAATGTATTGGAGAGCTATATCGGGCTCACCCGCCCTTAGTCTATCACGGAACCACCCGTCTTCATAATAATGCCCAAGAATCTCAACATAATCGTATCACATAAAACATGCATAAAGGAAACATAATATTTCCACCTTTCAATCACAAGATATCAATACAACACATTGATATAAAAACATTATGAAAACAATTTTCAATACCAAAATAAAAGAAAAGTAAAACATGGTATTTATTTTTTCTTTTTTAAAAAAATGTATGGCTTGTAGAGGAAGCCGAAACTCAAATAATGGTCACGGTGGTGTAGAAGTCATTGTCGCTGCATACGTACGACAAAAACATTCCCTTTTGTCGTTTAGTAAACGCTTCATATAAAAAATATTCCTTTTGAATAATCATAAAAATCAAAGGGGTTTATACACCGTATAAAAGAAGGTTCTGTATAAAACAAAATATGCCTCAATGAAAGGAGATTGAGACGAAGTCCCATACCTCGGGTCCGAATTGACTCGGTCGTTTTTTAATCTCCTAAATAATAAACTTGAGTTAATTTCTACTTGTTTAAGAACATTTTTCAAGTTCATTATTCCTTTTATATCACTTATTGCCATGTCATGAACACTGTGTAATTATTTAAGTTAATAACAGTCGTTTTAACGATCATTGGTACTTGAGTCAAAAATAATCCCTTTATAATTAAAATTTGTTCATGTATCCATTATATCCAGAATGGTATTCATGATGTAGATATCATATATGTCATATATATCCAGTACATGCATGCATTTATAATATTACATAATCATTTAGAGGTAAGAAATGAAATGCACCGTTCATGGAGACGGTAAGTCGTACGTAAGCATGAACGCTACTTTCATTTCTATTTCATATTTTATAGAATGGAATCATAATGATATAAAGTTATATTATAATTCCAGTATAATATCATATATAATATCATAGTTCCATCCTTTATATGCCCCACATATGGTATTTAACGAATCAAATCACTTTGAGGAGGCGGTAGTCCGCACTTCCTTAAATAAAGATATCGCGTTTACCCATAATGGAAACCATAAAGGTATGCCCAAAATGAAAAATACAGAAGCTTAAGGAAAACATAAACATATTATATATCATATATAAATATAGTTACATCTTAATGTCCACCTTTGAAGGTGTTAAAAGAATGTTGAACAATCATCGTTTCGGGAGGCATAAATTCACCATCCACGGAAACAGTATGTCCTTTAACCATTAGATGTAGGTGTGTGTAAGTGTAGCTAGAATACTTCTTATAAAAACATCCTAGTATATTGAAGATACTGGATTTGTTACAAAATAAATTAATAAAAAGAGTTTAGGGGGTTGGAGAAGCAAAATAAAACAAAAGGACTCAAGTGAAGACATTACCTTAAAATCGGGTAACTCCCTTTGGTTTGAGCTCAAATGCTTCCTTGGGAATTCTTCTGCCCAAATTGAGGATTCAAGGAGTAATATAGGTATGTGTAGAGACAAAATGGGCAGGGTTTGGCCAAGCCAAAGGCTTTGGGAGTGTGGGTAAGGAGGTAGAGGTGGGGGCCTTTTATAAGAGGAGAGGAGGGGCACTCTTGGAAAGTAAAGAAATGTTACTTTATTTTAAAATGAGTTTCAGATTTAAAAGGTCCCACATTGATATAATTTCAGGGTAAGGTGATAAGGGTTCGAAATAAACCCATAAAATAGGTTTTTTACATGTTTAGTTAATAGATTTTACATTATCATTTCATTTTATTTAAATCCTTTATTAATGAGGTAATCGCTTCATCATTATGATGTCATAAATAATTTAATTTATTTAAAGTCTAAAAATTATAAAAAAACTACTATGATTTAGGAAATCTTTTTATCTTTCCAATGACTATTTATAATCAAAAATCTGACTTGTATAACCCCATGTAAAAATTGTTTTAGTAAAACATCTCTTGTTTGTGTCATTTTTACTTTAACATTAAATAAAAAGTTATTTATGTCATTTCCCAACCAAAGTGGCTCCATGGGGTCCCCAAGTTGACCCATGGATTTTCTTGGTCTTCCATGACGCATCCAATGAGGGTAGGACGTGTGTAAAGCTCATCTCATATTATTAAAACATTATTTTTACCTTAAACTACACTAATTACCACTAATCGCGATTAAGAACTTAAAAGTTACTATTCACCAAAAAATTATTTTAATCTCATTGAACCACATTTTACTTATTAATGAAAACCATGTATTTAGGATTTTTGAAAATCAAATCACAGAAGTGGCAAAGTTTCATTTAAACAAAAAATCAGTTTCTTTAACTACCACTTAGTGGTTTCACTATTCATCAAAAATTGAAGTTTTTCAGAAAGATACCAAAACTTCACCCAAAGCTATATTTGATATTCCAAATTCAAAAATGATGTATATTTTACAAAATTAAAAACATGTAAGTTGAATTAATTAATTTAATAACTAATTCCCGCTGTCATGACAAATAGCGTGTTTTTATGAAACAATAAGTATCAAAAGATTTACACTAGTTTAAGTCCAATTTCAAAGTGAAATTGATTCCAATGACCACCATTGGATAAAATGGTAAAAATATATTCTAATTTCACTTCAAAACCAATTCAAAAGATAATATAATCATATAAATAAATTTGATTAAAAAGAGGTTTTGAATTAAAATACAACATTTTTCACTATTCATTAAAAAATGAAATTTATCGGAAAAATACCAAAAATTCACACAAAGTAAATTTTGATGTCCCAATAATAAATAATAAGTTTATTTTGAAAAACATGGCTTATAAAATTGTTAAAATATATATTTAAAAAGGGTTTTCCATCAAAAGGCAGTAAAACAACCTTTTAAGAATATTAGTGTATTCCATGCATAAGATTGTATTTATTTTCATTTTAAGCCTCTAAAACACTATCTTAATCATTAATAGACATAGATAAAAATATCTATTATTCATTACTTACTTGGGATGTTACATCCTTCCCCCCTTTAGAAAATTGCGTCCCCACAATTTATTTACTTATCGAATAAATGGGGGTACTTATCCTTCATTGCATTTTCAGATTCCCGTGTTGCCTCTTACATCATGTGGTTTTTCCACAAAACCTTTACCTGATTAATCACCTTATTCTGTAACACTTGCTCCCTGTGGTCAAGAATCTGGACCGGTTGTTCCTCATAAGATAGGTTCTCTTCCAGCTGAACTACCTCTGGACTCAAAACATGAGATGGATCTGGCACATACTTTCTCAACATCGAAACGTGAAAAACATTGTGTACCTGAGATAAACTCGGAGGTAAAGCCACTCGGTAAGAAACGGATCCAACTCTCTCCAGAATTTCATATGGTCCAATGAACCTTGGACTCAGCTTTCCTTTCTTACCAAATCGCATCACACTTTTCCATGGTGATACTTTGAGAAAAACATGATCACCTACCTCAAAAGAGAGATCCTTCCTCCTATTGTCCGCATAACTCTTCTGCCTACTCTGAGCTGTTCTCATGTGTTTCTGTATCAGCTGAACTTTTTCTGCCAACTCTTCTACCAATTCTGGTCCCATCAACTTCCTTTCACCCACTTCATCCCAGAAAGATGGAGTTCGACACTGCTTCCCATATAATGCCTGAAATGGTTCCATCTGTATACTAGAATAAAAACTGTTATTATATGAAAATTCAACCAAAGAAAGATGTTGGTCCCAACTTCCCTGATAATCCATCGAACAAGCTCGTAGCATATCCTCCAAGGTCTGAATTGTTCGTTCTGACTGCCCATCTGATTGAGGATGAAAAGCTGTACTAAAATTTAATTCAGTACCCAACGACTTCTGAAGGCCTTTCCAAAAGTTAGAAGTGAACCTGGGATCACGGTCAGATACAATGGAGAGAGGAACTCCATGTAACCTGACTATCTCTTTAAGATACAAACGGGAAAGTTGATCTAGGGAAAACGTATCTCGTATAACAAGGAAATGAGCAGATTTAGTCAAGCGATCAACAATAACCCAGATTGCATTATTACCTCGAGATGTCTTCGGTAATCCCATAACAAAGTCCATGGATATATTCTCCCATTTCCACTATGGCACTGGTAAAGGCTGAAGCATCCCTTTCGGTAACTGTCGCTCTGCTTTAACCTGTTGACATGTCAAACACTTCATAGTAAAATCAGCAATATCTATTTTCATTCCATCCCACCAGTAATACTCCCGCAGATCTTTGTACATCTTAGTAATGCCAGGATGAACTGAAAACGGAGAACTATGAGCTTCACATAACAACTCTCTCTTCAACTGTGAATCACAAGGCACACACAATCTCTTCCAAAATATCAAAACACAATCATTATCAATGTTGAATTCAGGCAACTTACCTTTCTGAACCAGCTCTACCTTTTTCTGCAACTCACTGTCTTGCTTCTGTGCTTGCTTGATTCTATCTGATAGAGATGATCTCACTGATACCTGAAAAAAAAACAGAAGAACATCATGCGCCAAAAACTTCTATGCCAAATTTCATCAAATCCTTAACCAAAGGATCACGTTCCAAACGCAACATTGTTAATGAAGCATTACTTTTTCGACTCAAAGCATCAGCCACTTTATTTGCTTTTCCCGGATGGTAATGAATTGTACAATCATAATCCTTGATTAATTCCAGCCATCTCCTCTTTCTCATGTTTAACTCTTTCTGAGTGAATATATACTTTAAACTTTTGTGATCAGTATATATTTCACACTTTACTCCATACAAATGATGTCTCCAAATTTTTAAAGCGAAAACAACAGCAGCTAATTCCAAATCATGTGTAGGGTAATTTACCTCATGAGTTTTCAACTTTCATGAAGCATAAGCAATTACCTGATCATTCTGTATTAGGACGCAACCAAGTCCTTTCAATGAAGCATCATTGTAGGTAACAAACTCACCATTCCTGGAAGGTAGTGCCAAAACTGGAGCTTTCACCAATCTTCTTTTCAATTCCTGAAAACAATCATCACATTATTTTTTCCAGATAAACTTAACACCCTTCCGAGTTAGCTTAGTCATTGGACTAGATAACCGTGAAAAATTTCTAACAAACCTTCGGTAATAGCCTGCCAAACCAAGGAAGATACGAATCTCAGTTACATTTGTGGGTCTTGGCCAGTCTTCCACAAATTTTTTTTTGCAGGATCAACAGTTATCCCATCTTTAGAAACAATGTGACCAAGGAAAGAAATTTGTTGCAACCAAAACTCACACTTGATTAATTTCCCATACAATTTATTTTCTTTTAAGGTTTGCAAGATAACCCTTAAATGTCTTTCATGATCCTCTTTACTTTTAGAAAACACCAAAATATCATCAATGAAAACCACCACAAACTTATCCAAGAACTCATGGAAAATTCTATTCATTAAGTCCATGAATACAGCAGGTGCATTGGTTAGCCCAAAAGGCATTACTACAAATTTATAATGGCCATATCTTGTACGAAACACAGTCTTCAGAACGTCTGCTTCCTTTACCTTCAGCTGATGGTACCCCGATCTCAAGTCAATCTTTGAAAAATACTGAGCTCCCTGGAGCTGATCAAACAAATCATTGATATGAGGAAAAGGATATTTGTTCTTAACAGTTATGTTATTCAAGGCTCTATAATCAATGAAAAGTCTCATTGAACCATCTTTCTTTTTAACAAATAAAACAGTAGCACGCCATGGTGATGTGCTAGGTCGAATGAAACCTTTCTCTAATAAATCTTGCAATTGCTCCTTCAACTCTAAAAGTTCAATTTGAGCCATTCGATAAGGGGGTTTTGAAATTGGCTTAGCATCAGGAACTAATTCAACAGTAAATTCAACTTCCCGATCTAGTATTATTCCAGGCAACTCATCAGGAAAAACATCAGGATACTCATTTACCACTGGCACATCATTAATCTGAACAGTTCCTTTATTTTCAACGATGTGTGCAAGGTAACATTCATTTCCATCTTTTACAAGTTTCTCGGCCTCTTGATAAGTTTTCAACAGTAAGGGTTCATTCTTGTACACAAACTGAAAGTCTTTCAGAAAAGAAACTTCTTTATCTCTACAGTCAATCTTAGCATGGTAAATAGAGATCCAATCCATACCCAGGATAACATCAAACTCTACTAGAGGTAGAACAATAGGGTTTTAAAGTAGGTTCTTTCCACAGATAAGGATAGGAAGATTCTTATAAATTCTTTTTTCCTCAACATGTCCCCCATGTGTTTTTACCAAAAGTTCACGAGTCATTTCTTGAGATGGTATTCCCATTTTACTAGAAACGTTTTCAGAGATGAAAGAATGTGTAGACCCCGAATCAAACAACACACTGGCATAATCTGAAAAAACAAACAAAGTACCTGATACAACTTCATTTGATGGCCCGACATCTGATGAAGTAGTTGAAAAGGATTTCACCACCCCTTTCTACTTGTATTCTAACTTCTTCCCATCACTCAAGCTCTTTTTCGGACACTATTTTGCATAGTGACCCATCTCATTACACTTATAACATTTCACTAACTGTAAATCAAATTTGGTCTTACCTTCACCTTGATCCTTTTCAGTGAAATCACGAGCCTTATGTCCCATCTTACCACATCGGTAGCACTTTCCAGAATTTAGAAGACATTCCCCAGCATGCCTTTTTCCACATTTATCACAAACTGGAAACTTAGTTTTCTTACCATCAAACTTTTTTGAAGAATTCTTACCTTTCTCCTGCCACCTCGTTCTCTTCTTCTGTTGGTTCTTATAGAACACTTGATCATCGGCAAACTCCATTTCCACCTTCTCAGCACATCGAACAAGCTTTTCATAACTTTTAAACTCACGAGAAGCTAATGCCCTTCGATATTTTGGCTTTAATCCTGAGTAAAAACGATTGATTTTACTATCAAGGTCTCATATAAAATTTGGAGCATACCCTTCCAATCAAGTGAACCTTTCTTCATAGGTAGCCACTGAGTCTTCCTCTTTCCTCAATTCCAAGAATTTCTTTTCCATCCTAAGTCAAACAGCCTTAGGAAAATACTTCTCAAGAAACATACCTTTGAATTCATCCCAGTCAAGACCATCAATCTCATTGGCATCCCTGATATTTTTAACCATAGACCACCACTGATCTGCCTCACCCTCCAAACGGTAAATATAAAGACTAATCTTTTGATTGTCTGAACACCCCATGACATCGAAAATCTTCTCCAGTGCTTTAATCCACCCTTCAGTTAACACAGGGTCAGATGATCCTCTGAATGATGGGGGATGTTGCCTCATGAAATGTTCCACCACTGACATGTTCCTCTGCGGTTGATCTAGCTGATCTCGTGCATGGATACCACCACCATTTATCGCTTGAGTCAACTGCGCCATTACTGCAACAAACTGTTCAGTTCCAATTCAGACCATATCAAGATGCTGATTCGGAAGGTTATTTCCTTTTGCATGCCTTCCTAGCACTGCTTCTCTGTTTCCTCTGCGGAAAACCATTCTGAACAAACATGTCTTAGATGAAGCAACATGGTAATATTCAAATGCTACATCACTTCAAAAAAAATATTTTTGGATAATCATTTAATATAATTATAACTCCTAAAGTTATCTAAATCGACCTCTGATGCCAACTATAAGGCCCCAGCCTTAAACCTTACTTAATCTTGAGTTATTACAAGATTACACATTGAGGATCTTTTCGGGTTTAGAGTTTTAGAGAATTAGATCATAAAACTTTCATTACATTCCACATATAAACAAAGTGGTTACATAAAGATAGTATTCTTCTTTCCCATAAATGGAAACATATTTAAAATAAAACATGGATTCTTTCTTGACACTTCCTTGACACTATCATCATATCATGTACCTTTCCCTTGACCTGTGAAAAACATTTCAAAAAAAACTTGGGATGAGCATAAAAACTCAGTAAGGGATATAAAAATATGGAAAGGAAACATGGGTACATATATACATAAGAATGAAATCATACTTTACCCATAAAACATAAGAACTTTAACATACCTCATCAAATCATGTATAAATCATAGAAATCATAAGACATAAAGGTAACTTGAGGCATTCATAACTTTCTTACATAGAGAGTAACCCTCTTGGTTACGTTTGGAATACCCATCACAGTATATTCCCTAAATCTCTTCGGAGAAACCTTAACGTTTCACTCCTTCACGTTACCCAATGCATTGGAGAGCTATATCGGGCTCACCCGCCCTTATTCTATCACGGAACCACCCGTCTTCATAATAATGCCCAAGAACCTCAACATAATCGTATCACATAAAACATGCATAAAGGAAACATAACATTTCCACCTTTCAATCACAAGATATCAATACAACACATTGATATAAAAACATTATGAAAACAATTTTTAATACCAAAATAAAAGAAAAGTAAAACATGGTATTTATTTTTCTTTTTTTTTAAAGGTATGGCTTGTAGAGGAAGCCGAAACTCAAATAATGGTCACAGCGGCGGAGAAGTCGTTGTCACCGCATACGTACGACAAAAACATTCCCTTTTGTCGTTTAGTAAACGCTTCGTATAAAAAAGATTCCTTTTGAATAACGTAAAAGTCAAAGGGGTTTATACACCATATAAAAGAAGGTTGTGTATAAAACAAAATATGCCTCAATGAAAGGAGATTGAGACGAAGTCCCATACCTCGGGTCCGACTTGACTCGGTCATTCTTTAATCTCCTGAATAATAAACTTGAGTTAATTTATACTTGTTTAAGAACCTTTTTCAAGTTCATTATTCCTTTTATATCACTTATTTCCATGTCATGAACACTATGTAATTATTTAAGTTAATAACGGTCATTTTAACGATCATTGGTACTTGAGTCAAAAATAAGCCCTTTATAATTACATGTTGTTCATGTATCCATTATATCCAGAATGGTATTCATGATGTAGATATAATATATGTCATATATATCCAGTTCATTCATGAATTTATAATATTACATAATCATTTATAGGTAAGAAATGAAATGCACCATTCATGGAGACAGTAAGCCGTACGTACGCATGAACGCTACTTTCATTTCTATTTCGTATTTTATAGATTGGAATCATAATTATATAAAGTTATATTATAATTCCAGTATAATATCATATATAATATCATAGTTCCATCCTTTATACATCCCACATATGGTATTTAACGAATCAAATCACTTTGAGGGGGCGGTAGTCCGCACTTCCTTAAATGAAGATATCGCGTTTACCCATAATGGAAACCATAAAGGTATGACCAAAATTAAAAATACATAAGATTAAGGAAAACATAAACATATTATATATCATATATAAATATAGTGACATCCTAATGTCTACCTTTGAAGGTGTTAAAAGAATGTTGAACAATCATCATTTCGGGAGGCATAAATTCATCATCCACGGAAACAGTATGTCCTTTAACCATTAGATGTAGGTGTGTGTAAGTATAGCTATAATAATTCTTATAAAAACATCCTAGTATATTAAATATACTGGAGTTATTACAAAATAAATGAATAAAAATAGTTTAGGGTGTTGGAGAAACAAAATAATACAAAAGGACTCAAGTGAAGACATTACCTCAAAATCGGGTAACTCCCTTTGGTTTGAGCTCAAAGGCTTCCTTGGGAAGTCTTATGCCCAAATTGAGGCTTCAAGGAGTAAGAGAGGGATGTGGAGAGACAAAATGTGCAGGGGTTGGCCGAGCCAAAGGCTTTGGGAGTGTGGGTAAGGAGGTAGAGGTGGGGGCCTTTTATAAGAGGAGAGGAGGGGCACTCTTGGAAAGTAAAGAAATGTTACTTTATTTTAAAATGAGTTTCGGATTCAAAAGGTCCCACATTGATATAATTCGAGGGTAAGGTGATAAGGGTTCGAAATCCACCCATCAAATAGGTTTTTGACATGTGTAGTTCATATATTTTACATTATCATTTCATTTTATTTAAATCCTTTATTAATGAGGTAATCGTTGCATCATCATGATGTCATAAATAATTTAATTTATTTAAAGTCTAAAAATTATAAAAAACTACTATGATGTAGGAAAGCCTTTTATATTTCAAATGACTATTTATAATCAAAAATCTGACTTGTATAACCCCATGTAAAAATTGTTTTAGTAAAACATCTCTTGTTTGTGTCATTTTTACTTTAACATTAAATAAAAAGTTATTTATGTCATTTCCCAACCAAAGTGGCTCCATGGGGTCCCCAAGTTGACCCATGGATTTTCTTGGTCGTCCATGACACATCCAATTAGGGTAGGACATGTGTCAAGCTCATCTCATATTATTAAAACATTATTTTTACCTTAAACTACACTAATTACCACTAATCGCGATTGAGAAATTAAAAGTTACTATTCACCAAAAAATTATTTTATTCTCATTGAACCACATTTTACTTCTTAATGACAACCATGTATGTCGGATTTTTGAAAATCAAATCATAGAAGTGGCAAAGTTTCATTTAAATGAAAAATCAGTTTCTTTAACTACCACTTAGTGGTTTCACTATTCATCAAAAATTGAAGTTTTTCAGAAAGATACCAAAACTTCACCCTAAGATATATTTGATATTCCGAATTCAAAATTGATTTCTATTTTACAAAATTCAAAACATGTAAGTTGCATTAATTAATTTAATAACTAATTCCCGCTGTCATGACAAATAGCGTGTTTTTATGAAACAATAAGTATCAAAAGATTGACATAGTTTAAGTCCAATTTGAAAGTGAAATTGATTCCAATGACCACCATTGGATAAAATGGTAAAAATATATTCTAATTTCACTTCAAAACCAATTAAAAATATAATCTAATCATATAAATAAATTAGATTAAAAAGAGGTTTTGAATTAAAATACAACATTTTTCACTATTCATTAAAAATGAACTTTATTGGAAAAATACCAAAAATTCACACAAAGTAAATTTTGATGTCCCAATCATAAATAATAAGTTTATTTTGACAAACATAGCTTTTAAAATTGTTAAAAGATAGATTTAAAAAGGGTTTTCCATCAAAAGGCAGTAAAACAATCTTTTAAGAATATTAGTGTATTCCATGCATAAGATTGTATTTATTTTCATTTTAAGCCTCTAAAACACTATCTTAATCATTAATAGACATAGATAAAAATATCTATTATTCATTACTTACTTGGGATTCTACACCCTCTTTAGGCTTTGAACCCGAATCTTTATTTGAGCTTCGTTCTTCGATCCTCTAAGTGTGTTGGAACCACAAGAGTAATAGATTCAATCCTATTATCTATTTTCTTTTTTTCTCTCCCCATATGGAGTGATAAATATTTATGATCCAATTTAACCTATTTTTAGGGAATTCAACTAAAATGATAATTTCTTCTAAATCAGCTCAAGTTAGAGGCTGATATTGTTTAAGCGGCATCTACCAACATGAGGTAGGAGGTGCCGATCTTTCTCCATGATTTTGCAGTTTTTTTAGGGGTGCGCTCTATAGGTTCCACATGGGTTGACTGAGAAAGGCCCTAATAATTTGAATTCTTGTTGTCAACTTAATTGTATGATATCATGGAATTTCGTTGTACATTCTCTAACCTTGTTTATCTGTGTGAGGACAGGTTTGAGAACTACAAAAAATGACTTATAAAAACAGAAATTTGTTAATAGATAATATATCTATTGGTAAAAATGATCAATTCCAATGGATATTTAGTTTTATTGGTATTGATTTTAATTAAAAACACTTATTTTTACTAATAGATATATCTATTGGTATTGATTTTTTAATACCTACAAATCATTTTCCAACAGTTAAATCTATTTCTTTATCATACTAATGCCATTATTTTTTATCAACCCTTGAATCTATTATTAATAATAACTATTACCAACAAATATTTTATCATTAATAAAAAAATTTATAATAAATCATTCAACAATTATATTCAGTTAATAGAAATCAAATTTTATATAGATTATTATTTTTATGACCAAAATCAATATTCAATTTTAGAGGATATATTAAAAATATCTCATCAATAATTCTTATATTTTCTAATGTTTTTCAATTATAAAACATTTAAATAATTTTTATAAAAAAATTAAATCATTATAATATTTTAATTTAACAAACATAAAAAATACAAATATGTTAATTGATAAAAAAATAATAAACATAATTGAAATATAATGATTAATAATCAATATTCACATATTTGAAATTTATTTTATATTATAAAGTAATATTATTATTTTTTATCAAATTTTATTTCCACCTATTATACCCTAACCATCATGGTTCCCTAACTCTCTCCACTTCCCCACTTCCCATATTCCACACTTATGTGACTCTCTGCAATTCTCTTAATCCTTACCTCTCTACATCCCCACCTCCATCACATTCCATCAGGTTCATCAAACTCAATGCCTCAACCTCAAACAGAAATCCCTATTTTCTGAAGTTCTCCTCCACAAATCCCCACACCAAACCGTGATTTCTACCACTTTTCTTGTAAGCCTTCTTACTCCATGTATTCCTACAATTTCAACGCATGAATATCCCTCCAATTATAACTCACTCCCCTTTCACAACACACTATAACCCAAAATATTTGTAAACCTAATTGTATTTTCCTCCCATTTTTTTATATTTTAGGTGAAAAAGGTTTTAGTCCATCATTGGTGGGTTTATATTTAGTTCTCCATTACATTGGAACCACAAGATCAAAACCCTAATTTACTCTCCAATTAATGATCTCCATGAACCTATTCAGTCTCTCTTCATCGCTACTCTTATTTTCCTTCTTCACAGATACTATCTTCACAAACTGTGAATCATTAAGGCTAATTTGGTCTTCATTTCATGAATTTCTACAACATAGTATTCTACATACTATAGGTGGGTTCCTTTTTTTCTTCCCTCTTACCACTATTTAACTTTTCATTTCAGAAAGAAATTATATTTTTCTTCCCAATGGATACTGTATATTTGGGTTTTTCATATTTTATATACTCGGCATATGCACACTACATATGTTTTATTTGAAAGCTTCATATCCACCATAGTATTATTACATATTCATCTCTAAAAATATATATCTTTCAATTTTCACCCTTATCATAATTCAACCTCATCTTCCACTCTTTAGTTTCTTAAAAAATTAAACAAATGATGAGATATTTTTTAATATCTATATTCAAGTACTTATATTGGTTTATTTTTATCCTAATACATTATATGTCAACAAATTTGAATATCATGATTGTGTTATATCCCTTATAATGCTGCAATTAATTTCCATATTACAGGTTCATCTATATGATTTTTAACTTTTTACTGAACAATTTTTTTTCAAAAAATCAACCAACCTATAATTACCAAAACATGAGTGAAACTATAAGTTTAGATAAAATATATAAACTATTTTTTTGGTTTAACACTTTTTTGTAATGAGAATTTGACATCAGCTACTACTAACTGAGTAAAATATACATGATATGATAATTCTCATTCCAATCAAACATTAAAATATCTCATGTCACTTCCTTATACCACAAATTCTATTTTTTATAAATGTTATAACATATCTTAAATATTTATAAATTTATAATCATTCATTTTTTTATTTTCATGAACCAACTACCTATAAATCTTCTTAATAAATTAAATTCATTAATTACTCAAGGTGCAACTTAATTTTCATAAGTATTAATACAACATCATTCATTTATATGCATTAATTAATACAAATCTTTACATTAATGTTCATAGAAATGTCTATATGTATCAATTACCATGGGTACAATATAATTTCCATTTTTATTAATACAACACTGCTCATATATATATTATTTAATGAAAGACCTTCCAAGAATTTTTATAGAACTTTTTATAATTATTAATTACAATAGGTTCAATTTACTTTTAATACATACTAATACAAGATGGATCTTGTATATGCATTAATTAGTACAACTCTTTACATGAATTTTTATTGAACTAGTATTTGAATATTTAAATTATAAGATGAAAATTATTCCCTGACCATGTAGTGAATTAATTATTTTACCATTTGAATTATTATTTTCAGTTTCATTTAAACATGACCTATCAAAAATGACATATTTCTATAATTTAATAATTTCATCACTAGATTAATTGTACCAACTGTGAATCCATTTTCAAATAAACTATAAATAAATCAATATTTTAATTTATGTATCTATAAATCAAATGCCTCACAAAATACTCTAATAGAAATGACAACAAAACACATGATTATTAACTATAATAATAGATGATGAAATTTGACAATAAAGAAATCTGTTTAATGCCATGTAATGATGAAGAAGATATTGGGTGTAAGTACATCCATGGAAATGTGATTAGTTGTTTTTTTATCCATTCAATCATAGAGACATTTTAACTGTATTGGTTTTCATATATTCCCTTACCTATGGGATTTTATATTATATTGACACATCATTCTATTTCCATTTGAATGGAAAAAATTACGTGGGGAACCTTTATTGAATGGATATATATTTTTTGTTCCTCTATTTTCAACATTTTTCTTTCTTAATAATGATGTTATATATTACAGTGCCACTTCTCATGGTGGCATGTTCTGATAATGATGCGGATTCTCCTCACAAGTTTGTAAATAACAACATTCTATGGAAAAGAATCACCCACTTCTATGAAAGTACATGCATATTGATCTTATGATGAATGAGAAGATCACATATGATGCTCTTTGGTAGTAAACATAAACTTGTAATCCTTGTTTCTGGTGTAATTCTAAAAAATTACAAACGATGATCAGCTGCATGTTCTTGTGAGAAACCCTAGAATAACATAGGTTTGTTCATCTTTAGATAATATTAATCTTATTTGGGCACCCAAATGTGTTTTTAAATTTAGTAAGACTATATTAAGATGATTTATTATTGTAATAATATGACTTGTTGAATTTTTTAATAATTTTCAAGGAAATATTTTGATTTTTTAAGAGTGCTTTCATTTTTTCCACTTATCCATCTTGTGTTTTACAGCTAATTTCTAGCCTCTTTTTAAAAAACACTCATACACTTATATATATATATATATATATATATATATATTTTCTGAATATATTAAAAATATATATTCTGAATATATATTTAAATATGTATATATATATATTAAAAACATATATTTTGATATACATTTATAATATATATTCTGAATATATATATTCAAATACATACATATACATTTTTTCGATTCTTAAAAGCATGTTACTTTAAAAAAATTTCTTTATTCCCTCAAACATATTATTTTAAATTTATTACAATCTGAAGATTATGTGATATAGTTCTCCTTCTATCAAAGAGGTTATTAATAGGTGTAGGTGAACTCCTCCCCAAATCATGGCCAAACAGTTCCATACCACTATCCCTACCACCAAGCACTTCCAGATCATTGCATGTAATAGCCACAAGATCCTTTTCACCAACATCCAAGCTATTGAGGGTGGCGGTGGTCCTGAAACCATCTACTACAATAATTTTACCAACCATAATTCCACAAAGTGTTGTTTGGATTCTCCAAAAAAGGTGGGGATAGTGCATAGGTATACATTTGTGAATGGGGAGACTCTAAAGGTAAATAATATATATTTGGTGATGGTGTAGGTGAAGTTACATGCCACACTCGATGGTAAGCACAAGGGAAAAGAGATGGTGACTTTATGTCCCAATTCTAGTGTGGATTTCAAGGTGGATGATTTGGAGGAGAAGATTAAGATAATATCCATTTTCTTGGAGGAATTCTTACACCTACCTTCAGATTTCATCAAATATTGTGTTGTTTCTACTATCATATTGAAGATATTGAATAGAAATATGATAGTTCATGAGGGAGATAGGATAGGTGTTGCGTCAAACATTTAAGGGTGATCCACTCCAATAAAATGGATGATGGTGAAGTTGTACATGTCCATATCCACTAAAGTATCTCATAGCTCATGTGAAGTGGTGGGGATTCCATGACATTGATGTAAAATTTTTGTGAGAAATAGATTAATTAAGTTTCATTGACTTCCATGTAAAGTATCTTAGTGTTTGAACATGTTTTAAACATATTTTTAATACATTTCTTGGATCTTCTTGTCTTTTAATGAAGTTTGAACATGTATTTAAATTATATTTGAATGTGTCTTTACAAAGTATTGGGTTTTTTAATGTTTTATATATATTAATTTTATGGTTATCATATAATAAATATAATAATATATTATATATATTTATATTAATGCATATAATATTAAATTTTAACAACAAATATTGAAATACCAACATTTAAAATATAATTTACAAAAAATATTAATAATCTGTATGGTTTTTAAATGTTAATAATATTAGAAACTAATAAATTATCCATATTAATCTGTTTCTAAACCTTTTTACCAACATATATACTATATTCCAGAATTATTATAATTTAAATTGAATCATTTTATCTGTCCTAATAATATTTAGAGACTGATTTTTTACCAATAATTTAGTAACATGGACATATGTGTTGGTAAAACAATTTTCTAGTAGAAAATGTACTTTTACTGATAGATATGCCCCCATTGGAAAAATTTAAATATTTTGTAGTGGTGGTCGTAGACCAATTAGTTAGGTTAGACTAGGTTCTTTGATTTTATTATATTTAATTGTTTTATGATTTTTCTATGCATTACTATGTTCTATGAGAATTGGACTGGGTTGACCAAAGGATTGAGGTGGTGATGACCACCTAAGTTGAGGCAATGTGATAGTTAGGTTGGGAAAGACTCGGATGCTATGAGTGATGTTGATCATAGGTTGGATGACTTTGTTCATCAGTTTGAGGTGGAAATTTTTACAGGGTGTGGGCTTAGACCGAGTAATTCATATGGTGTATAAAATTAGATTGAGTGACATGGTCTCAGGGACATGCGGAGTCTAGATGATGTGTCTTGGGAACTTATTTGGTGATTTTTTCCCACCCATGTTTTCCAATATTTCATTTGTAGTCATGTTCACACAGTATGACTCAAATGATGAGATAGTATTGACCACTAGTGTGGGTAGAGTCCTCTGTTAGATGAAAATTAGGATGATGTTTCTAGGTTCTTTCCATAGAAATTCATGGGGTTGGTGAGGAGATATCAGTTGACAGTGTCGATATTGTTAGTTGGGAGATGTGGCTCATCGTACTTTAGGCTACTGGGCTAGGACTGTTTGGGAGGAAGGACATTTTCGTTCCTCAGAACGTCATCTCTTGAGCTGGTGGTGAATTATTTGGAGGATAGGTATCATTGTGCCTCAGATGTTTTGATTTTATCTGATGGTATTTCTTATGAAATATCCATTGGACCAGGCACTTGATTGGGGTGTGCCTTCAGATCGTTGGTTACTTGATTTGGACATGAGGAGTGGTTGGAACATGGTTCCAAGATACTATTATAGGAGGTGCTTAGGGCTCTTCGGCTTGTTATACATCAGGGGATTCCTTGGGATAAATGATAATTATCCTCTCCACTATGGTATGTCAGCATTTTAAAAAGTAGGTGATCACTTCCTTGTATCCACTGAGCACAATAAAATTGAGTTATTATTATTCATGTGGGTAGTTATTTTTATTTACTTTTTAGTAAAAACCTGCATAATCTCAAATGTAGGATAGGCACATATTGTTGGTGGCCTACTATGATTCTTTCTCACACCCTACATAGTCTCTTCAGGATGCATGTAGATTTATGGATTTGTGATTAGGTAATGGTTTGGGATCATGAACTGGATCTTGGTGTTTGAGTTAGCATGAGATAGAAGGAAAGGGACCATGGGTTCTTTCCTCAGATTGAGTTTCCTTTTTGAGTTTTATTTTGTATCATCATGATTTAATATGTACTTGCTGAGATCATCCACTAGTTACCCTTCTACTTATTTTCAGTATGAACTGTTTTGGATGCATTATTTGAAAATGGTATCTTGTGATATTTAATTCTGCAAGTGGTATCTGAGCTTGTTTATTATTATTACTAGTGCTTCCTCCATGGGAAAGTTACTAGTCCAGTGTCTCCTAGTATTTCTTTTTCACTAATATAAATATATTAGACCGTTATTATATCATCACTAGAGGGTATAGTCTCCCCACTATCACATATTTACACCCTCATTGCTAGTTGGTAGACTTTGGTATACGGGGAGGTGTGCTTAAGGGCTAGTGGCACACCAGCCCAGAGAACTATTTAAGTGGAATCCGGTTCTGGGCACTAAAAATTGTATCAAATGAAAACAAAAATACATATTTTTTTGTATTAATATTTGGAATATGGTAGACAAGATATTAGGATTTTTTCAGAACTGGGTTCCTTGCTCATGTTTGGGTGCCTGTAACCCCAATCACAGGGGATGAACCAAGTTTTCAAGGGTGGGAATTGTTATTTTGATTTTCTATTTTTATAGTTTATATGATTTACACCTTGATTGGTGAACTTCGATGTGAATTGCTATATGTTATGTAATGAGACCCTTGACCTAGTATAGTAAGGGAGGATCTTTGGACCCTTGGACCAGTATGGAAAGGGGTTCTTATTATGATTTCTGGATACACACATAGGTTGTTTTATATATATTTGGGCCATGTTAAATTGATTTTTACTAAATGATACCTATATGTATGGGCCTGGATCTTATAGGAGAAGGCAGAAATGATGACATGGTGTGATGTTAATCATCAGGTTGGGTGATAAGGTCACCATATTGAGGTAACATGGTTCTTCAGGATAGGATTGGCTCGAGGTATATGGGGGTAAGCTACTAAAAATGTCAAAAAGAGAATCTAAGTAGTGTTTTCCTTCCTAGATTCTCTTTGGTGTAAATTTACCTAGTTACCTTGGACTGATACAGGATGCCTGACTCTGATGTGGGTAGGTGAGGATATATGAGGCCAGACTTCTATGTGATACCTAAATCTAATATGGGTGGGTAAGGGGCCAAGATTCCAAATGTCATAAGAAATGGTTGTGATGGGAAAGGGTAAGAGTGATGGAATTTCACTTCTTATTACTACTTTTACTAACTATATTATATATATAGTTATTATTTCATAACCATTATACTGGTAATCAGTGGGATTCCACCTAGACATTCTCTAATGGAGTGTTAGGCAGGTGATGGTTTGGTGGTGCTTGAGCGAGCATAGGTTGAGACCCCTGAGGGTTGGGATGAAGTCCCAAAAGGTTAAGAAGAGCATGATTCATAGGTGCAGGCTTAGGTATATTCTCTAGGGTTGGTGGGTTAGCTTCCATATTTTACATATTTTGGGTCATGTCTTGACAATAAACTCATAGCATGGCTAGTGTGTGTCATCCAAGATATTTATGGGGGGTCTCATGGAGCGGAGCCTTCCACGGCTTACATGGATCAAGAGTTCCAGTCGCAGAACCCATTTCTATTTCTAGGTGAGGTTGGACCATTGGTGTTTGAGAACTGAATTTAATTGATACAGATTATCTTCAAGTGGCATGAAACACCCCCAGGGTGGAGAGTGAAGTTGGCTACATACATGCTCAGAGGACCAGTTAAGCACTGGTAGGACGTACAGGTTAAGGAAGGCAGACACGAGGGACTAGCTTGAAAATACTTTGATTCCAAGTTCTTTGAGAAATTATTTCCAGATATGCTAAGGGAATATAGATCTTGGTAGTTCTTAAGCCTAAAATATGGTGACATGACCATCATGTACTATGCAATGACATTCACTGAGTAATATTGTTTCTCACTTGGTATGGTGGGAGATGATGCCCCAAGGGTAAGGAATTTTAAGGATGGATTAAAACATGCCATTTGGGTGAAGGTTAACATCTTCAAGTTGGCCTCATTCTCATAGGTGACAAATCAAGTGCTCATAGCTAAACTAAATTTCATGGACTGGTCATATTTGAGCTAGGTTATGGATTTAGGTGATGTAAGTGGTGATACTTTAGACATGAGGAAGTAAGGCTGAGATGAGTCTTAGTAGGGAAGTTAGTCCAGGGACTCAAGCAGACCAACTTGGAGTGGTTCTTTAGAAGTGTGCTTATAGTGTGGGTAGTTGGGTCATGTTCGGTTGCAGTTTGATCAGGCTCCAAAGTAGTTTCGATCATGAGGATAGGTTAGGCATCTCAATAGGTTCTATAGTAATCCATCTCGTATAGCTGGTAGTCGGTTAATGGGGCAGACTCAGGCTTCTGAGATTGGACCAGGAGTAGTACCAAGAGCTGGTAGCCAGGATACACCTACATGTAGAGATTTTGGAAGAGACAGTGGGACCTACAATTGGGGTTAGTGGTCGATGGATGGTCTAATGACATAGGGATTATAGGCATCAGGAAGTTGAGCTTTAGTCCAGGTGCATTTAGTGGAGCGGCTAGGTTTAGAGTTGGTTGGAGAGACGGTTATGATTATAGGTATGTTGTGGGTGTAATAGTGATTCTTTTTCTTTATTTTGGCATGGCCTATATATAGTCATGTCCGTTTTGGGAGCATGAGGTGCATGTAATGTATTTATAGACTAACCAAATAATGGTTTGTATGTTGGCATCATCTTAGATGTGTTATATATATATACACATGAGGTGTGTGGCACTATGATTTTTATGTGGGAATCCATGGGTGTGTGGATTTTTGAGGTTCATTTTCATCTATGAATCATTGCGATGTAGGACTTTTTTGAGGTGTGAGGAATTAATACTAGTTTTGAGAATCTGATGAGATGTGAGACCTCATAGGTGTTATGTGTATCATGGACATGAGGTGGGAATTTTATGAGATGAAGGAAATGATGGGTGTCAAATATGACACAGGAGAACGTGATGAGGTGTAGGAGTGACAAAGCATCATGGGAGGACTTTTGAGTATGGGGATGGTCAATGGACCTACAGTTTTATATGTGTTTTGGGTCGGGATGCAACCGGGGTAGGTAACTCCTATGGGGGGGATCACCATGAGATATTTTACCTATAAGTTTAATAAAGGGTTTTAACGGGGTAATGTTAGAGATATGGGTATGTTGGATACCATCTCATATTTACTATTTATATCTCAGGGATGATCTATTTTAAGGTAGGGATATTGTAATGTATCAGTTTTTTAGAGTGGGTCCAATTCCTCACCTATTTTTAATTTTTATAGTTTGTTGGGTAGAACAAATATTTTCTTGATCTTCATAACTTATTCCAAGAGCTTCCATGACTAAATTCCTTGTTTTTAGTCATGTTTAAAGGCTTAAAAAGTATCATGAGAGTTATTTTGTGTTTCGGGTCCATTAAAGGTCAAAAACCTAAGTTATAAGGTGTGCAGACTAAGGTGAATGCTTTGGACAAACTGTGCAGCCTTCAAGGAGATACCATGAGGCCTCTAAGTGCACTGAGCACAGTTTGGAAAACCATGATGGATGGGGAACATGGAAGTGAAAGAAACTTTGTAGTTTTTAGTAGAAATATCATCATGTCTTGTGCACAGTTTGAAAAAATCATGCACTTATTTCACACTTAGTACGACTTAACTAATGGTTTCAAATGGGCTTAGCATAATTTGGACAACCCATGTTATCTATCCATGAGAGGTATGTCTCTTAAGCGGCAGGAGATGCACGTTTGGAATATAGTTAGCCTAACCATGCAGCCTAACCATGTGAGTCATTAATGTGTTTAAAATAACCAAAATTCCCCTAAATCTATTTTTGTTTTCTCCTTCCTTTTTCCTCCCATATGCATGGAGTTCCTCATCCAATGACTAAGGAGCTTCCTCCTCTCCCTCATTAGGATTTGAGCTCAAATATTCATCGGAGATCCATTCTTTGATCTTCCAAGTGAGTTGGAACAGAAATGGTAAGATCCCCAATCCTCTAATCTCTTTTTCTTCTTTTCTATCACCCTATGGAGTGCTAAATCCATTCAATCTGATTTACCCTATTTTAGGGTGTTTGTATAAAATGTTGATTTATTCCAAATAAGATTGAATTAGAGGTTGATATCAGACAAGTAGACATCTACCAACATGAGGTACATGGTGATTATCCTTCTCTGGGATTTGGCAGTTGTTTCAGGGGTCCTCTCTATAGGTGTCATATGGATTGACTGAGAGAGATTCTAATAATTTGAATTCTTGTCATTAAATAAATTTTAAGATATCAGGGGATGTTATTGGGAATTACCTAACCTTTTTATCTATGTGAGTCTGGGTTAAAGGTCATAGACCACTTGGGAATGTTAGGATGGGTGTTTTAATTTTATTAAATCAAATTATTTTATGATGTTTCGATGCATTGCTGAGTTCCATGGGAACAGAATAGGTTTGGACCAAGGATTGAGATGGAAATGACCACTTGAGTTTAGATGAGGTGATCATCAGGTTGGGAGAGGCCCAGATTATATGAGTGATGTTGATCATAGGTTGGGCAACTTTGGTCATCAGTTTAAGACAGAACTTTTGTCAGGTTTCAGGCATGGCCCAACTGATTTGGATGGTGTAGAACATTTGAATGAGATACATGGTTATAGGAAAACAAGGTACTAGGATGATGTAGATTAGGAAATTATTTTTTTTATTTCCACTCACCCATGTTTTCCAATGCAGTTTTTGGATTCATGTGCACACAATAGGACTCAGATAATGATGTGGTATTGACCACTCATGTGGGTACAGGCCTCTGTTAGATGTGTCTTAGGATTATGGTTAGAGGTGCTTGCCATAGAAATCCATAAGGATGGTGAGAAGACATTATTTTATGGTGTTAAGATCATCATTTGGGGGATGTAGATCATTGTACTCGAGGTCGTTGGTCCATGGCCATTTTGGAGGATGGATATCACCATTCCTTGAGAAGTTGGTTGCTGAGAAGATGGTGTTATTATTTAGAGGATAGGAATCGTTGTGCCTTAGAGGTCGTTTTATAAGCCGAGGAGGTTTCTTATGAGTTGAGGTCTGTAAGACCAGGTACTTTATTAGGGTTTTCCTTTAGAAAGTCGGTTACTTGATTTGAACACATGGTATCAGTTGGCACGTGGTTCCAAGATACTATTACAGGAGGTGCTTGAGGTATCTCTAGATTATTATACCTCAGGGGATTCCTTTCTCTATATGATAAGGATCCTCTCTACTATGGTATATCAGTGTTGGCTGAAATAGGTGATCGCTTCCTTGTGGATTTTTAGTACAAGAAAAGTGGGTTATTATTATGCATGTATGTAGTACTGTTTATTTACTTTTTAGTACACGCCTACATGATCACAAATGTAGGATAGGAACACATTAGTGGTAGCCTATTGAGATTCTTTCTCACACCCTACACAGGCTCATTGGGAAGGATGTAGATTTTATGGCTTTATGATTAGGTAAAGTTTCAGGCTCAAGATATGGATCTTAGTGATTAGGTTAGCATGGGGTGGAAGATATGGGACAATGGGTTCATTCCTAAGCTAGAGTTTCCTTTTTGACTTTTTTTGTATCAAAATGATTTTATATGTATTTATTGAGGTTGGCCATTAGAGACCCTTATTCTTATTATATGTATAACCAATTTTTGATGTATGTTATACAAATGGTATCTTCTGGTGTTTAATCTTGTAAGTGGTATATGAGCTTGTTTATTGTTATACTTTGTGCTTCATCTATGGGTGGGTTACTAGTCCAGGGACTCTGGGTATTTCTTTTCTACTTCTATAAATATATTAAACCATTATTATATCATCACCAGAGGGTATTGTCTCCCCAGTATCACCTATTTACACACTCAATCCTATTTGGTAGCCTTTGACATATGTGGAGGTGTGGTTAAGGTCCGATGGAACACCGGACCAGAGCACTATTTAAGTGGCATCTGGGTTGGGGTGATATACTCTTTATCTTTATAACACATCAAGTGGTTTACATACTCATTTCATCAAACTATATGATAAATATTTATTTCTTTGACATCTAAAATAAACCCTTCAGTGCAATATAGACTTGGATTTTATTTTGATGGTTTTATTATAATCAAAAGTATAAGATATCAACTTCTATAAAGATATACAATAAAAGTAATTTATCAATGTATTCATTAATAACATATCATTCATGATGTACCCAACATACCCTACTCCCTGTGAATATATTTTGTCATGGTTTTGGTTAGTGGATTAAATTATATGAGTCATGATATTTATAAATAATAATAATAATAATAATGTTGAAGGATCATTACACATGTTCATATATAGGAATATTCAATGACACATAACATTTGGAATTTCTACAGGCAGTTCTATCTCATAACATCTTCTCTTAGAGATTACCAAGTGTGAATATCTTGAGAAGAAGTCTAAATGTATTATCATATTACTACCCCTAATAGTCTATATCATTTGTGTCTAGTTAGATTGTGTCATATCGGCAAAGAACATGTATTTAAGAATATCATCATAGAACTTTAAGATTCAAATCATAGAAGGGGACTACTATGACATTTCAATGTGACCAATACTCTATGAGCATTGTCATATTGATTTTACTAGAAGAAAAATCATCATGTTATAAGGCATGCAATTAATATTATTGTATTTTAATATATGTTTAATCATAAGTATAAAGTAGTTGGTTATAAGTCACAAACACCAATATGCTCCCACTTTCACTAAATCTAGATACTATCCATCTTGTAAGTTCTCACATTTTAAAAATGTTTCTATTGAGAATGGATATAGATTCAAGTACAACCAAGTTCTTTCACGGATAGGGTTGTTCTTTTCACATGTATTTATAGAAAATATACTTAATACAACCTTACTAACATGAGAAAATCCATCATGTATTAACATCCCTTCGTGTCAACCTTATTGTTACCTTTTTAGAATCCAAACATTTTGGATAATACCATAGTCAAATCGTATAGTAATAATAATACTCTTACTATTGGTATAGATTAAAATTTTGAATAGGTTATTGCTAAACTACTTATTAATATACATCAAAATCCCAACATACTCCATTATTGTAGAAATGGAAACCATAGGATGTAATAAGTTTGTCTTTCATATTACCTTAAACTTACTATAATCAAAATAATCTTAAAGGAAACTAGTGCAACATTCCCTTACACACTAGTATACTTATTTATCCATTAGACAAGAACTCATATGTTTTTCCTTTTTAAGTACTATTGGATAGTTCTAACTGCAAGTTTATGCTATTAATTTGGTTTTATTTTATATTTCCCATTATGATTTAGGAATAATAAATATCAAATGCATGTATATATTATAGTGTATGAGATAGAATCCTAAAACTTAATCATGTGAAATATTCTTCATAATCCCCTCCTGTTCCCATGCACATTATTCAGGAGAGATTTCATGCCATGTGAAATTGTAAATAATTCAATTAAGAATTTTTCCATAGGGTATTTATTCAATACCTTTTCAATATATATATTATTACTATATTTAGAAACCCATATATTTATATAAAAAAGTCCTTGTTCCCTAGAACTTTAGTTTCTAATTTAATTCATAATTGGAGAAATAAAATCCTTGGTCTTAGAAATTGGTAAGACTAAGTAACCATTTTTAATATGTTCTCAACATATCAATCTTGGAAAACAATAGTGCTCCCAGTAATCTTTTATAGACACATGGAACTCCTTAATTCTAAACAAATATTATATAATCACTATGTTCACCTCTATATATAAATGTATTCGTGTAATTTTTATATATTATTAGCATTTATCAGTGTAGTCATCCCTTCTAACTGTTCTATATAGACATATTTTATACAGTCTTTTTTAAAGAAATTGGCCTTTATATCCAAATGACCAACATAGTGATCATAAAAAAGATATAACAAGTATAATTCAAATGGATTTATCATGATGATTTTTCTAATAATTTTTTCATGGGCCATTTCTAGAAATCAATTAAAACTTTCAATAATCCATCATACTTCATTGGTACAGTATTGACTATCCATTTCTATTTTTATAAATGAATACCCACCAGTGGTATCAAATCAAGAAAAACACTAAAATAAAAAACCACTAAATTTTAGTCAATTGAATAAATGATTGAATTAAAATAAAACTTATCAATTTCATATTATTGAAAATTTCTAATTCCTTGGAGGATTCATTACTGTTTAAGAATAATATATCACCCACCATGGTGAAAGTCTAAAAATAGCTTTTAGATTTAGCTCTCCTATATAGTATGTGTCTCTGTAATAACTCATTCTACTATACTTAGTGGATCCTAGTGTTCCTATTACAAATTTTGTACATCATAAGCCTTGAATTACTCGAATTATATCTTACTCCCATTATATCTTTTATAGATGTGCACAATATCAATAAAATTAAGTAATCTATTAATCATGATTCTTTTATATGAGGGTCCATATATATTATACCCTTCAGTCTCAATAGGGTATCTTATAAAGTTACACTTAGTGCCATGGGGTGTAAGTTTTTCACCAAATATAGAATTAACAAATGATTCACCACCCCACACTTATATATATAGAAACATAGAATTACTTCCATACCAAGTTTTATAAAGAATACCATTTGTTTCTTTAGTTAGAATCTTGTCTAAATATTACATTTCTATTTTTAAAAATATTTATTCAAATAAATAAATCGAGATTTGAATTACAGATAATACTTTTCATTGATCTACTTTACTTATATCAAGACTTTGATTTATAATGAAATGTGAATTAGGGAATACCTTCACTCCACATATAAATGATTAATGAATACTTTGTTAAGACGTAATTCGAAAATATTTCCCATAAGAATATAATATCCTTTACCAAGTGTATTAAATACTCTAGTGAGTATTTATATAACTTATTAAAAGAATCACATGAATTATATGAATTTACCTCTAAATTCACCTTTGAATAGTTCATGCAGTATTTTTTAACTAACTCAAGAAGATTTGTGGCATGCTTTTATGTCTAAAAAAAGAATAAGAATAATACATGACAATGTAGTTTTTCAATATTCCCAGTGTCTTTGCTCAAAAGAGTTACTAAAAATACCCTTATAGAAATAAAAATTTCAACTACTATTAGATATTCTTAGCCTTGTATTTATATTCATCATTAATTTTTAAATTTGGATATATTTTATTCAAGAATTAATGAACTATTAGTTATATTTGAAATTCCATAAAAAATCATTTCAAATATGAAATAATGTCTCATAATATCTAAATAGACACTAATATAAATGTTTTGGTAATAATAAATATAATGAAATAGTTTAACTTGAATCCATCAAGATATCCTAAAGTTGTTCTCTTCTCTACACTGATATATGAATCTCCCTTCTTCAGCTTTTAGAGAACATACCCTATTTATATACTTTATTAGTTCCCATATTTGAATAAAAATATTTGGATATTAATATTGTATGTTAATACCTAATAAATATAATAGAAATATAATGATTAATATATATGAAATAGTTGAAACTATTTGATTTTTCTAAAATTCATTTTAATTTTTCTTCCAATGACCTTTCTTTCTACATGAGAAGAAGATAGCTTCCTATTCATTTCTCTCAAATAGAATCTTTTTTATGTTTGAAAGATATTGTAAATAAAACATTATTTTTAGATTTGAAATGGTATTTTAAACATTTTTTTTTCATTTTTTTTTACCATAATAAGTGAGGATCTATGTTCTCACTTATCTTTATCATCTTGTTGAATTATAGTAAAAATATTCCTAAGTGACTAATCCATATTGTCCATCCTATAATTCTTAATGAATAAGGATACATTAGATGGTATGGATGATAATATAATATTTATAGATAATTTATTATCTGAATGAATGACTAACTTTTACAATTGATCAATGACCTCTAGAATTATGAATCCATGATCACTAGCTAATCATCTCTCTTTTAGTTTACACTGATATAGTGATATGAAAAAATAATTTATCTCTATATTTTATTTATCATTATAAATTGTTATTAGTTGATATATCATAGTGTAAATATCCATACAGAACCCTTGTTTTTAGGTACTTGGCCCTTTATTTTTGTATTCTAAATATATATAATGAACGGGTTATGTTTTTGGCTATTGAGAGGAGTTTTGGAATGATTTGGAGGATTTTAAGGGGGAACACAGTTTGATAATGGTTAGTAGAATCCATGAAGAAACTCTAGAAAAATGTGCAAGGTAAGATATTGGTCACTGGATAGGTTCACGGTTGATGCATGGTTTAGCTAAATCGTATGAATGCCCAGGAGAAACTGTATGCTTTGAAACAGTGGGGAAATTCAAGGTTACTGTATAGTTTGTCTAGTCATGCATGCCAACCAAGAAAGGGGATGGATTTATATAGTAGATCTATAATGACTCTGAAAATATTTGAAATTTATTTTATTAAATGAGAATTTTAAAAGTCTGCGAAAATTGACGGTGTGTGATTCTGAGGCCCAAAGTGCCCAGAATGAATTTCTGAACTTTTGTTCGGGTACATTCAGTAAATGTGCGAGCGGGTTTTTATAACTTTTAAACCGGTGTTCATAATTGAAATATGAGGAAACCCGTGAACTCGCAGTGTCGGTATTCTCTTAAGGAGACCTTCACCTCGACCGTAGTGGGTCAAGAGTGAAAGATATAAAATTGGTTTTTTTGTGAAAAGAATAAAATAAAATAAAATTTTTGTAACATTTTATTTTATTTGTTAAAACCTCCCACATGTGGATGCTGAGAAGTGGGGACCACCAGACCTAAACCTCTCATGATAGGTTATGATGGTGGGGACCACCCAAACTAACCTCCCATGAGAGGTTATGGTGGTGGGGACCACCCAAGGCTTGAAACCTCTTTAACTCCCTATTAAGTTGGGAGAAACCTCTTGAGCTCCCCACTTAATTGTGCCAACCCTCCCCCACTTAATTATGTCAACCTATGTGAATAATTAACCCAATTTGAAATTCTTCCAACAATTAAATTGGGGAAACATATCACATTTTTGATACTTTTCAAATTTGGTGGAATTGGGAGAGGAGAAATATTGGGAGGATTACACTTCTCCAATGAAGAAATCTCATCCAACAAAGAATGCCGACTTCTACTTATTCCTCGAGACATCCTCTAACGTAGGACGTGTTCGACGACCGTCGTTCCCTCCTCATCGACGATAATAAATGAACGAGGTAGGGGTTTAATACAATATTATTATCACTTTCCATGTTCTCCCCTTCTAATTCTTTTTTGGGATTGGAAATATTGATTGACGAGGATTGTAGGGAGGGTGTTAGATTATTTTTCTTCTTTACCCATTCTTGATACTCTTGTTTTTGTTGAGCCACTTACTACTGCTCTAATGCGGAGAGTGCGGGACAAACTAACATGGATCTTCCTCTCCGTAATTCTTGTGAGGAATTGTGGTGTTCATCGAAACGGAGGAGGACGGCGACCATCCATGAAGGGGCACGAGAACGAAGGTCAGCACCCCTGTTGGCCGCGACGAAGGCGAAGGCGCCACGGCGGCGCTCCGCGACCACCGTCGTCACAGCCTCGTCATGCCATCCCAGCCTAACAACCTCTGCATCCTTGTCATGTCGCCCCCGCAGAACCACCGTTGCGACTTCAAAGCGCCGCCCTGGCCGAACCGTCGTTGCGGTCTCATTGCTGCCTCGCTGCGCCGCCCCGGCCGAACCGCTTTTGTGGCCTCGTCGTGCCGCCCCATCCGAACCACCGTCGTGGCCTTGCCGCACCACGCCACCCCGGCCGAACCGCTTCCCCAGCCATGCCACTCTACCCTGGCCAAACCGCTGTCGCGGCCTCGTCGCGCCGTCCAGGTCGAGCCGCCTCGTGGCCTCACCAAGCCGCCTCGTGGCCAGTCGCGCCACTGCAGCCTCCAGTGGCCCTCTATGTCCCCCTCATGGCTTCGTGCCCTCATGGCCTCTGTGACCCTCTTGGCCCCTCACGGGCCACTACCCAGTGGGTCGGGCCGCCCAGCGCGGGTCGGGCCAGGTCGGACCGGACTCGGGCCCAGTACGACCCATTTACATTCTTTTGACCATAACTTTGGCACCAAAAGTTCTTTTGACGAACTGTCAGTGGAACTGTAAATCTTGGAGTGAGACAGTCCTTTTGATTATACACCACTAGATACTTGGGTTAAGATGGGGTACGGTCGGGTTGGATCAAGCACGAATCCAACCGGGCCCCCGGGACTAAAAGGATAATAACTCACAGACCGGGCGTCCGATTGACGTTCCATCTGTTTCGTTGAGACCCCTATGACATGGCGGTCCTTTGAGATACTTCTTAGTGGGAAATCTTGGAAGTTGGAGAATCAACCAGTGGCTTGGGGAGTGGACTCTCCCAGAGACGAGCAGGCCTAGTGCGGAAACCAAATAGATGGTTATGACGAGAAGAGTGATCCTAGTTATCCTGTGTGGGTCATCTCCATGTGAACCTGTGTGGGTCATCTCCTAGCGATATTGTGGGGTCATCTCCTAGAGATCCTATGTGGGTCATATAGTGATCATGTGTGGGTGAGCTCCAGCGATCTTGTGTGGGTCAGCTCCTAGTGATCCTGTGTGGGTCAGCTCCTAACGTTCCTATGTGGGTCAGCTTCTAAAGATCATGTGTGGGTCATCTCCTAACGATCCTATGTGGGTTAGCTCCAGCGATCCTTTGTGGGTCAGCTCCTAGCGATCCTGTGTGGGTTAGCTCCTAGTGATCATGTGTGGGTCATCTCCAGCGATCCTGTGTGGGTTAGCTCCTAGCGATTCTGTGCAGGTTAGAAGTAGATCCTCTTAATGGAGTAAGATTATTTAGTAGTAACATATAATCATCTCTACTAATATACCTAAAGATATACTTGGTGTGAGATGAGTCAGAACCTCTGTGTTTATTCATATTTGAGATAGATTACTTGATAACTTAGGTATATGTATGGGCATATACCAAAGTAGGGATATCTATTATTTTCATACTTTGTGGTTTATCCTTGGTGGATTTTGTGAGACCTTGAGGGTCTTGAGGTCCCTACTGATTATCGTTATACTCACCCCTACACGGGCTATGCATGCACCTTGTTGTGTTGGATGCAGACGACGGACAACGCTGACTAGGGCTATGAGTACCAGGATTGGACGGTACCCGGAGGTGGACCATATTGTGTGTTGGTACGCAGAGGAGACGGGTGAACATGGAGTGCTGAGGAGGCAATCTGTACCTACCCTTTAGGTAGGAACCTTGGAGGACGATCCAGTAGCTGTATTTTCTCTTTCTTCAGTTGTATTGTATTTCAGTTGTACCTGTATCTTTACAGTTGGGCTTGTATTCTGTCCTTTTTAACTTTCATCACTCTTTTTTTTATTCATTTTACTTGTGTCCATATCTTGTTGTGTTCTTGGTTGCATGTGATTACGGGTTATAAAGGCAATGTCTTCCCAGTTTTAGGGATTACGCCTTTCGGTGCTAGTCGTCAGCCCCTGGCCTATGGAATGCTGGCTTGGGGTAGTCATGGAACGGGCCCTGGGGGACGAGTCATGATAAATTAGTATCAGAGGCTGGAGTTTCAGTGGGTCCTGTGAATATTGAGGCAGTACTTTCTTGGGAGCCACCCAAGAGTGTGATGGAGGTACGGAGTTTCCTATGTTTGGCTAGATACTACCGGAGATTTGTACCAGATTTCTCTAGAGTTGCATCACCACTATCAGCATTGACGAAGAAGGGACAACCCTTCATGTGGTTGGAGAGATACCATCAGATTTTTTAGGAGCTGAGGCAGAGGCTAACTAGTGCCCCTATCTTGAGGCTACAGGAGGAAGGCATAGGGTACGTTGTCTACTGCGACACATCAGGGACCGGACTCGGATGTGTCCTGATGTAGGAGTGAGTAGTGATCATGTATGTTTCTCAACAGCTGAGAAAACATGAGCAGAACTACACTACCCATGACCAGGAGTTAGTAGCAGTGGTCTTCACCTTGAAGATGTGGCAACATTACATGATGGGCGATCATTTTACAGTGTACTCTGATCACAAGAGCCATAGGTATATCTTCTCTCAGAAGAACCTGAACCTGAGATAGAGACGTTGGCTTGAGTTCCTCCAGGACTATGACTTTGAGATAGTCTATAATCCTAGAAAGGGGAATGTTGTAGAATATTCACTCAGCAGGAGGTCTAGTATACAGCTTCTAGGAGAGGCAACGAAGTAGCTGGCCGATTTACATATATTCTTTGTGGATAGAGATGGATCAGATTTCCTTCAGTCTATTAGAGTCACTCCCCCACTTCTTCAGCGAGTCAGGGAGGCGCAGTGTGGGGACACTGACTGCGAGGCACGACATGCTCAGATATCCACAGGGTAGGCACCTGATGGATTTTCTGAAGGTGGGGAGCGTGTCATCCTCTTTAGAGGACGTACCATGGTACCAGTGTCACTTCAAGAGGAAGTGTTGAGGTAGTTACACACATCCCCTCTAGCGGTACATCCAAGAGTGGAGAAGAAGTACCAGGATCTTTGATGATAGCACTGGTGGTCGGGAATGAAGAAAGAAGTTGCAGAGTTTGTTTCTTGGTGCCTCACTTGTCAACAAGTGAAGGTGGACCATCAGGTACCCGCAGGCTTGGTTCAGCCTTTAGTGGTCCCAGAGTGGAAGTGGGATGGGATATCAATGGACTTCATGATAGGAATTCCACGTACATCCAGGGTTCATGACTCGATTTGGGTGATCATTGACCAACTCACCAAGTTGGCCCACTTCCTACCGATGAGAGATAAGGGTTTAGTAGAGAGCTTGGGACACCTCTATATGCAGAATATTGTGTGGTTACATGAATTACCCTAGAATATTATCTATGATCATGATGCACATTTTACTTCCTGGCTATGGAAGGGGTTGCAGGAGGCTTTCAAGACGCAGCTTCATTTGAGCACCGCTTTCCATCTGCAGACGGATGGCCAGACTGAGCAGACCATTCAGACCTTCGAGGACATGTTGTGCTCTTGAGTCCTCGAATTTTTTCACAGCTGGGAGGATAACTTTACCTTGGTGGAGTTTTCATACAACAACAGATATCACTCCACCATTGGGATGGCACCTTTTGAGGCGTTTTATGGGAAACCTTGCAGATCACCTTTGTGCTGGACAGACCCAGGGGATTCAGCACTAGTGGGACCATAGATGGTATGGTCTACCACATAGAAGGTGAAGATCATCCAGGAGTAGATAAAGACTTCACAGAGCAGTCAGAAGTTGTATGTCGACAAGAGATGAAGACCTATAGAGTTTGAGGATGGCGACCACATCTTTCTACGGGTCTCACCTCAACGAGGTTTGCAGAGATTTGGCTGAGGCGGAAATTTATCTCTGAGGTTCATCAAACCTTTTTAGGTCCTCAGCAGAGTTATTGAGGTGCCATACCACTTAGCTCTTCCACCTCAGTAGTACCGGGTGTACGACATCTTCCATGTATCCTAGCTGAGGGGATATGTGCATGACCTTTCCCACGTCATCGACCATGGAGAGCTGGATGTCGAGGATGGGGAGACTTTTACATAGGTTTGAGTTGAAATTGACGATCGAAAGGAGTGGTTCCTTCGTGTACAGTCGATAACTCTAGTTCGCATTCGTTGGTAGCACGGGAACCTCCAGGAGAGAACATGGGAGCAGGAGGCTCAGATTCGTGCTCAGAACCCCCACTCGTTTTCCTAGTTTGAGTTGTGGCTTACGAGGATGAGAAGCCCTGAGGTGGGTAGAATGTAATGACCCAAAAATTCCATGTAATTTTTTATTAAATGATAATTTTATGAGTCTTCGAAAATTGAAGGTGCGTGATTCTGAGGCCTGGAGTGCCCTGAATTAATTTCTGAACTTTTGTTCAGGTATGTTCAGTAAACGTGCGAACGGGTTTTTCTAACTTTTGAACTGGTGCTCAGAATTGAAATTTGAGGACACCGTTGAACTCGTATCACTGGTATTCACTTAAGGAGACCTTCACCTCAACCGTAGTGGGTCGAGAGTGAAAGATAAAAATTGGTTTTTTCATGAAAAGAATAAAATAAAATAATATTTGTGTAATATTTTATTTTATTTGTTAAAACCTCCCACATGTGGATATTGAGAAGTGGGGACCCCCAGAACTAAACCTCCCATGAGAGGTTATAATGGTGGGGGCCATCCGAACTAACCTCCCATGAGAGGTTATGGTGGTGGGGACCACTCAAGGCTTGAAACCTCTTGAACTCCCTATTAAGTGGGGAGAAACCTCTTGAGATCCCCACTTAATTGTGCCAACCCTCCCCCACTTAATTATGTCAACCTATGTGATTAATTAACCCAATTTGAAATTGTTCCAACAATTAAATTGGGGAAACATATCACATTTCGGATACTTTGCAAATTTGGTGTAATTGGGAGAGGAGAAATATTGGGAGGATTACACTTATCCAATGAAGAACGCTCCACCAATGAAGAACGGTGACTTTGACTTCTTCCTCGGGACATCCTCCAACATAGGATGTCTTCGACGACCGTCGTTCCCTCCTCATCGACGACAATAAACAAATGAGGTAGGGGTTTAATATAATATGATTACCACTTTCCATGTTCTCCCCTTCTAATTCTTTTGTGTGATTGGGAATAGTAATTGATGAGGATTGTAGGGAGGGTGTTCGATTATTTTTCTTCTTTACCTGTTCTTGATACTCTTGTTCTTGTTGAGCCACTTGCTACTTCTCTAATGTGGAGAGTGCGGGCCAAACTAAAATGGCCCGTCCTCTCCGTAATTATTTTGATGAATTGTGGTGTTCTTCGCAATGGAGGAGGACGACGACCAACCACGAAGGGGCACAAGAACTGCAGCTGGAACCCCTGCCGGCCACGACGACGGCGACGGCGCAACGACGTCGCTCCACGACCACCGTCATCATGGCCTCGCCGCACAGCCCCGGTCGAAACACTGGCGCGGCCTTTGCGCACCACCCAGGCCGAACCACCACCGCGGCCTCGTCGTGCCGCCCCTGCAGAACCGCCTCCATAGTATCGCCACGCCGCCCAGGATGAACCGCGCCGCCCCGGCCAAACCTCCGTCGCGGCCTCGCCGCACCCCGAGGGCTCAACTGCCACTACGGCCTCACCGCACCGCCCCGACCGAACTACCACCGCGGCCTCACCGCGCCGCCCAGGCTGAACCGCCGCCACAGCCTCGCTACGCCGCCCTGACCGAAACACCACCCCGGCCTCGCCACACCGCCCCGGAAGAACCGCCACCGCGGCCTCGCCGCACTGCCCAGGTCGAGCCACCTCACGGCCTCGTCGAGCCACCCCATGGCCGGTCGCGCCGTCGCGGCCCCCTCGTGGCATATGTGCCCTCGCGGCCTCTGCAACCCCCGCAGCCCATCTTGGGATGCTACATAGTGGACCGGGATGCCTAGCGCGGGCCGATCCGGGTCAACCTGAACTAGGTCGGACGGGACCTGAGCCCACTACAACCCATTTACATTCTTTTGACCATAACTTTGGCACCAGACGTCCGTTTGACGAACCGTCAGTGGTGTTGGAAATCTTGGAGTGAGACAGTCCCTTTTAGTATACCCCACTAGAGATTTTGGTTAAGATGGGGATGGTTGGGTTGGATCAATCACGAATCCAATCGGGGCCCCAAGATTAAAAGGCTAATAACTCACAGATCGGGCGTCCGATTGATGTGCCATCTGTTGCGTTGAGACCCCTATGACATGGCTATCATTTGAGATACTTCTTAGTGGGACATCTTGGCAGTTGGAGAGTCAACCTAGTGGCTTGGGTAGCGGACTCTCCCAGAAATGGGCAAGCCTAGTGCGGAAACCCAGTAACTGGCTATAACGAGAAGAGTGCTCCTAGAAATCATGTGAGGGACAGCTCCTAGAGAACCTATGCGGTCATCTCCTAGTGATCCTGTGTGGGTCAGCTCCTAGCGATCCTGTGTGGGTTAGCTTCAGCGATCATGTGTGGGTCATCTCCTAGCGATCCTATGTGGGTCAGCTCCTAGTGATAATGTGTGGGTAATCTCCTAGTGATCCTGTGTGGGTTAGCTCCGACAGATCCTATGTGGGTCAGCTCCAGCAATCTTGTGTGGTTCATCTCCTAGTGATACTATGTGGGTTATCTCCTAGCGATCATGTGTGGGTCAGCTCCAGCGATCTTGTGTGGGTCATCTCCTAGCGATCCTATGTGGGTCGGCTCCTAGCGATCATGTGTGGGTCAGCTCCCGCAATCATGTGTGGGTCAGATCCTAGCGATTCTGTGCAGGTTAGCAGTAGAGAATCTTAACGGAGTAAGATGACTTAGTAGTTACATCTAATAATCTCTACTACTGTACCTAAAGATATACCTGGTGTGAGCTGAGTCATAACCTCTGTGTTTCTTCATGTTTGAGATGGATTACTTGATAACTTAGGTATATGTATGGGAATATACCTAAGTATGCATATATGTTATTTTCATACTTTTTGGTTTATCCTTGGTGGATTTTGTGAGACCATGAGGGTCTCGGGGGTCCCTACTGAGTATCGTTATACTCACCCCTGTATGGATTATGCCTGCACCTTGTTTTATTGGATGCAGACAACCAACAGCGCTGACTGAGGCTGAGAGTACCAGGACTGGACGGTACCCAGAGGTGGACCATATGGCGTGTCGGTACGCATAGTATATGGGTGGATGTGGAGTGCTGAGGATGCGATCTGTACCTACCCTTCAGGTAGGAACCTTGAAGGATGATCCAGTTGCTGTCTTTTCTCTTTTTTTAGTGGTATTGTATTTTAGTTGTACATGTATCTTTACATTTGGTCTTGTATTCTGGACCCTTTTACTTTCATCACTCTTTTTGTTATTCAATTTACTTATGTTCGTATCTTGTTGTGTGCTTGTTTGCATGTGATTATAGGTTATAAAGTCAATGCCTTCCCAGTTTTAGGGATTACGCCTTTCGGTGCTAGTCATCATCCCCTGTCCTATGGAAGGTGGGCTTGGGGTAGTCACGGCACGGGCCCCAGGGGATGGTTCATGACAAGATATTCCATGGTTGGCACTTGTTATGTCTAACCATGTGAGGGTACGATTAAGGTAGTAAGAACCACATTGGTGGAACATGGTCTACCAAACCGTGTGGCCTAACCATGCGGCGTATAGTTAGACCTCTAAAATTAGTGGATATAATTAAATTTAATTCCTTTAATACTTATTTTCCCCTAATTATCTAATAACATTAAATCATTTTTCTCCCAATGCATGATAGATGATTCCTTTCGGTTTGGGAGCGATCTGTAGGCAAATCAACGTGTGTTGGAGTCCCGGATTCATCGATAAGTGTTTGTTCTTCTTTTTTCATCATAAATCCAAGGTTATCCTATCTCTTGTAAAAATATATCTACCCTTTTATGGATATATCTATGTGTTTTGGTTTTCGATGATTAATTATTGTTGTATATAATGAAGGGAACGTAATTTTTTATCAGATCTCGAATTTTTCAACATCTTTCTTCATTTTTTAAAATTTTTGTGAGGTTGGTGGATTCTTTATTGACTCCACTTGATTAGAACTTGAAGTATTAGATTGAAATAAATTTTTTCTTGAAATTATTGAGAAATTATTTTGTAATTATTGTTGGAAACCTCTTTAGGGATGGTTTTTAGAAATTATGAAAATTGGGTGGTTTTTCAGAAAATCCTCTTTGATGATAAAGTTAAAATGAAGATTTTAAAATTATGGTTTTCATTTGATACATGGAAAATGGTTATTTAAATGTTTTAAAAAAAATTAATGATTTCTGTGAAATATACTAGCTTGGATTTTGGCATACATGGTTGGTGTGAGATCATTTTCATTATATGTGACCCTGTGGAAGGGGTGTGTGCTATGGGGATCCTAACATTGGTTACCTTGTGAAGACATGGTAGATTGATGAGAGACCACTCATGATTATATAAATATTACCATGGAATTCATGTGTGGATGTGTGTTCATGTTGAAGCATGAAATAGGTATGCTAAATGGATTTTAGAAATATTTTAAATACTTGTGTAGATTTATTTTTATGGGAAACTATTTTGGATTATATATTTTTTTTAAAATTGTTTAAACTATTTTATGATAAAGACTTAGAAATTTTTTTCCTAGTGGAATGATTTGGGAATTCATTGGGGAAAATCCAACTGAGTTTAGACTCACCCCCTACTTAGGAACTCTTGTTAATTTATAAATGTCATTTATCGATACATAGGTAAAGGAAATGAATCTAATTTATTTAGTGATACTTCTTAATACCGTAGACGTTTCTTATCATGTTGGATTTTGGAGTAGGTTGGTAGTTACTGCTTAGATGAATTTGGTGTCTTTGGATTTTTTTGTCTTTTGATTCCTTTGTTTATTTTTTTTCTTGTACTCTGGTATGGTTTTTTTGGTTTTATTGAGTTTTATTTGGTACTCATTCATCATATAGAGGTTTTTTTGTTATTTTATTTTTCATTTGGATGTTTATCTTTAAAAGGGAAAATAAACCCTCAATTTTTTTAGGCCATTGGAATTTATTTCCAGCCTTTTGAGTCTTAGGGATGTCACCTAAGGCCTAGTAACACCCACCAACTCTTCCCAAGTTAATGGGTGAGGGGTGGAATGTTACAAATGGTATTAGTTTATTTGATCCTTAGGTATCAGTTGTGTTCAGTCCTAGAGTTTAAAATTGTCTCATTATTGATAAGTTCATCTATTATTAGTATGTTATAAAGGAGGAGGATTGTTGTAATGTGAAATGTAGATCATTAAAAGGCGTATCTAACCTATTTATTCTGAAATTAAATTTACCACGGTGTTTGGGTGCATGAGTGTTTTTTAGACACTTTTGGGTGAGTTATTACCTCATCATCATGAGTTTATCCAATGAGGGTTGCATGAAATGAATTTATAGTATGACTTCCCAGTATGAATTCATTATTTATTATCAATTTAATGATTTATGTAAATGGTAATAGGTAATGATTTTTTAGAAGTGTTGAAATTTTTTTCAAATGGTGAGATTTTGAAAAGGGTTGATGGCCGTATTTTGAAAATAGTTAAAAAGGTTTTTTGTAGATAAAAATGATTGTGGAACTTGTTTAAATGTTAATTGTAAATAGATAAACCTTAAGATTTACGAGATTGATACTAAATGGAGTTTTTTTGTTATATAGAATGGAACCAGGTAGGCACCGTAGGAACCAACCTAAAGAGGTTGATGAGAATGTGGTATCACTTGAGCCATAGGTGAACCAATAGTTGGTCCAAAGAGTTTTCTTGGATTTTATGAACATGGATAGAGGTAATAAAAAGGATGAACCAAGAAAAGTGGGTCATTCATTTTAGTTCCAAGATTATAATCCACCCATCATTCTAGGTGATTTAGAGCCGAAAAAAAACATACTTATTCAGTTTGAAGTGGTAGAATCTCTTAATAATAGAGTATGTAGAAAAATTTATGAATTTTGTTCATTTTACACAAAAATTTGATGTAAGTGTGTTCATAAAGGCATGAATTTTTTATTCAGGGTTGAAACCAAAAATTCATCAAAGATTGACATGCTTGGTATCATATATTATACAGAGATGGTCAATGGAGAAGCAGTAGTAGAAAGAAACATATTAGGAAACACGGTCAGAGGAATCATTTTTATTTCTATGGTAATAGGTGGGAACAGAAATACTAGGAATAATAGGAAGTTGGACACCTACTTCTATAGTGGTGGGACACCTCAGAATCGGACTCTGGGATTGGTCAACTTACCTCCTTGGCCAAAGAGTAAGCCCAGATTTTATCAGTGTGGTTATTTTGAGCATATGAAGCAAGTTTATATGGAACCACCAAGATCATGTCATAATTACATCCATATGGGAAATCCTTAGTGCTATTTTTATAGTTCTCCAAGGTTGGTTTCTAGGGACACATCTCATTCTTCTCAAGCATTTTATTCTTTAATAGGATGAGTGCATCAGAATAGATTTCTTCAACAGGATTGATTAAGACAAGGTGATTCTAGGAACACCGTGACTCCCCAATCTATGAAATCTCAAAATTTTAACAAATATAAAAGTTCACCAAGTATGAAATTGTGTGAAGCTGAGCAAGTGATCATGGATGATCAATTAGGACCTTTAACAGTGAGAGATATAATTCTTTTCAATTATACCCTTATGCATGATTTGTTTGATACAGTCATGTCCCATTCATGTATTGATTCTTATGTTTCTTATATTATGGTTTTACATGTTGAGATTATTCCTTTTATTTTGAAACTTAAAACTCCTTTGGGGTAATGAGAGTGTCAAGCCTTGAATTGTGAATCATGTTTGATAAAAATCAATGGGACTAAGTTGGGATGGGATTTCTCTATACAGGATATGGATTTCTAGGACTTTATTATGGGAATGGATTGGCAGATGAACTTTGAGGCATTTATTGATTGTTATGCATGAAATATGGGTTCAAATATTCATATGGTGTTATGCATCACTTTAATGGAGATTTGTTAGTGGATAAAAGCAAATAAAGACCCTTAGTATGAGTGTTTGGAACCATATCTTATCAGTTTTTATTTATTAACTTATCATTTTTGGATGATATTAGAGAAAAAAAATTCAACTATCATGGATCAGTTTGTTTATATTTTTCTTGAAAATTTATTAGGGTTACAGCCCAAAATAAAAGTGGATTTTACGATTGATCTCCTATCGGGGACTGGTCCTTTTCCATTTCATCTTATCAGATGGCACCAATAAAATTGAGGGAAATAAAGGATCAATTGGAAGAGTTGGAAGGTAAAGGGTTTATCCAACTGATCATGTATCCATGGGACGTACTGTATCTTTTTGCAAATAAAGAATATATAACTCTTAGGATTTGTCTATATTTCCATAATCTTAACCAAGTTACAATAAAGAATTGGTATCCTATTCCATGAATTTATGATCTATTAAATAAATTGAGGGGATCTCAATTATTCTCAAAAATTAACTTATGTTCAGGATATCATAATATGAGAGTTGAGAAGGAGGATATTCCAAAGATAGCTTTCAGAAGCAGATACAGCCATTATAAGTTCATTGTTATTCCTTTTGGTCTTATGAATTCATGAGCCATATTTATGGAATTGATTAGTCAGATATTTCAAAGGTATCTAGATTCCATTATATTGGTGTATGTGGATGATATGCTAGTGTATTCAAGGATAAAGGTAGCTAATGAGAAACACTAGGCTATAGTATTGGATATCTTATAGAAGAATTTTATGTATTCCAAGTTATCAAGGTGTTATTTATAGAAGTAAGAGGAATGTTTCCTTGGACATTTCATTCCTAAAAAAGTCTTTTTTTTATATCCAGAAAATATATAATCCTTTATCTCTTGGAAGACACTGAAGAATTTCTTTGAGATACATAGTTTCCTTGTATTGGTGGGATACTATAGTTGTTTTTTACATGAATTTTCACATTTTTCATCACTAATGATATATTTGAAAAGGAAAGGTGTTTTGTTCCAATGGAATGATTAATTTTATAAATCCTTTAAAGAGATTAAGTTTAGACTTATATCATCACCTATCCTCACATTTCCATAATCTGGAAAGGTCTATGTAGTCTATTTTGATTTATTTGGATCTAGTTTGGTATGTGTTCTAATGTAGGTAGATCATGTGGTTTCTTATGGCTCATGGAATTTACTATTGCATGAGAAGAACTATCTAATACATGATTTGTAATATGTTGTTATAGTCCATTCCTTGAATAATTGGCATCATTATTTTTTGGGTGAGAAATTTATGGTTTTTATGAATCATGGGAGCTTGAAAAACATTTCATCATAAATAGATTTGAATTAAAGGCGAGGAAAATTTATGGAATACCTTAAAATGTTCAACTTTGACTTGATGTATACACTGATTAAAGATAATTCAGTGGAAGAGGCATTAAGTAGGAAGTCATATAATCAGTTGCCTAAAGAAGCTTTGAATTAGTGGTAGATAGTGTTGGTTATAGTAGACATGAAGATAGATTATACCGACCAGGATAATGTCATGGTTTTCTTCCTAGTTTCTTTTTATACTTATCTAGTTCATCTTATGAAATAGGCTCAGATATCTGATCCTAAATGTGTTTTTATTACTTCAAAACTCAATGGAGGAGAGACCATTGAGGGATGGAAGTCATATGGGAGTTTGATTTTTCAATTTGGAGATCGAATCTTGGTACCTTTAGTTTTTCAAGAACAAATTCTAAATTCTTACAACTATTCAAAATGGTATGTTCATCTAGGAAATCAAAAGATGAATAGAGTAATGAAAGTATGGTTTTGGTGGGTTGTCATAAAAAGACCAGTGGTGGAGTATGCTTCGAGAAGCCTCACCTATTAGTTGGCCAAGGAAAAACACCAGCGACTAGTAGGTATGTTGTATTATTTACTAATTTTTATGTGTAAATAGAAGAAGATAGCCATGTATTTTGTGAGAATTTTACCAAGGATGCTTAGGAAGCATGATTCTATATGGGTGACAATGGATTAACTCTCAAAGTTGGATCATTTCATCTCTATTCATAAAACTAATTCAGTGAAGTACTTGTCCAAAATATATATCTAAGAAGTTGTAAAGAAGTATAGAATTATGGTCTTGATTGTATCTAACTGAGACCCCATGTTTATGTCTCATTTTTTGAAATATCTACAAAAATCTCATGGGAATCAATTTACTATAATCATGGAGTATCGCCCTCAAATAGATGGAAAATCAAAAAGGATAATCCAAATGTTGGAGGAAATAATTAGGGATTGTGTAATGGATTTTAGAGTCTCATGGGAAGATAATTTACCATGATTGGAGTTCACATACAATAACAGTTATCAAGCCTCGATACATATGTATTCTTTGGAATCATTGTATGGGTTTCCTTATCATCTTCTACATTTTTTGGCGGAAATAGATTAGACTATAGTGTTTCGACCCATCCTTGTGTAAGAGACAATGGAAATAATTCAGTTGATCAAAAAGGCGATAGAGATGGATTATATTCATCAAAGGTCGTATGTATATCATCATTGAAGATTGTTTTCATTTGAGGTGAGTAATAAATTTTTTTATAACATCACAAATTCTGGGCCACCATCTTTTTGGTAATAAGTTAAAGTTATCCCCTCGATATATAGGCCCTTTTTAGATACTTGAATGAGTTTTTTAGGTGTAAAATCAGTTGTATTTTCCTCTAAGGTTTAGTTTGGTGCATAATGTATTTCATGTATCTCAATTTAAGAAGCATAAACCTAATCTTAAAAATGTGATTTTATGGGATCAAGTTAACCTAGATCCAGATTATATATTGATTCATGTGATGATATATATTTTGGATGGAAAATATATATTCTTTAATGGGAAAATCATTGGTATAGTTTGGGTATTATGGAAACATGGTCGGATTTAGACATAAAAACAGGAGCATGAAAGGGAAATATCGGAGTAGTGGCCCAAACTCTTCAAGAATAACTATGGTTTTCTACATTTTAGGGATAAAAAGACTAATGGTGGGTAGAATATATCACCCTTGATTTAAAATACATGACCCTTTATTTATTTATTTTAATTATATATATAATTATTGGGTTAAGTTTTGGGAGGTTTGGAGGCATTTGGGAATGCTTTGGAGGATTTTATAGAGGCGCACAGTTTGAGCATGGTTAGTAGAAACTATGCATGACCTCCATGAAACTGTTTAAGGGAAGATAGTGGTCACTCATTAGGTGCACTGTTTTTCCAAACCATTCATATTCTTAAGAGAAACCATACACTTTGAAATAGTGGGGAAACACATAGTTGGCACATTGTTTGTCTAACCATGTGATCCAATTGTGAAAGGGGGTATCTTAAGATAGTATCTCATGAATGGCCAGTGAATTTTTTTTCTAATCATGTGATCCAACCATGTTAGGGGTTGGCTTAAGTTAGTAAGTACTATAGAGGTGCCAGAGGGTCTAGAAGACCATGTAGCTAAACCATGTGGTGTACAGTTGTATCTCCAAAATTAGTGGATCTCATTCGATTTAATTACTTTAAGCCTTAGTTTTCCCCTAATTCCCCCATAATAATAAATAATATTTCTACCAAGGTGTGAGATATAATTCCTTTTGGTATTGAAGAAATCCATAGGAGAATCAAAGTGTTTTGGATGCCCAAATTCATCGATAAATGCTAATTATTCTCTATTATTATTAGATCCAAGGTAATCCCCTCACTCAAAAACATGGATCTTACCTATTATGGATATATATTTGTGTTTTGATTTGTTTTATGATGAATTATTATTATATAAAATGAAGTAAACATAGTTAGTGATTGGGTCTATAATTTTTAAGCATCGTTCATCATTTTTCTAAATGTTTGTGAGGTAGTTGAATTCTCCCTTGAATCCACTTGATTAGAACTTGAAGTTATAGCTTGAAATAAATGTTATTCTTGAAATTATTCGTAAATTCTTGTGTGATTATTAATAGAAACCTCTTTAGTGATGGTTTTGATAAATTTAGGAAATTATATGGTTTTTTGTAAAATACTATTTGATGATAATTTTAAATAGTGATCTTAAAATTAGTGTTTTGATTTGATATATGAAAAATGGTTATTGAATTATTTTAAAGAAATAAAGGTTTTATGTGAAATGGGTTTGAATGGATTTTTTCATACATGGTTGGTGTGAGTTTATTTGAATTAGACATGACCCTGTGGAAGGGGTGTGTGTCATGGGGAACATGGTATTAGTTAGCTTATAATGACTTTCTAGATAGATGAGAGACCCATCATGAGTATGGAACTATCACCCAGGAATTCATTTGTGGATGTTTGGGTATGTGGTAACATGGAATGGGTTTTCCAAATAGATTTGAGAAAGGTTTTAAAGACTTGTTATGATTTATTTAAATGGAGAATAATTTTTTCTTTGATATAACATGTTTTTAATTATTTAAAATGTTTTATAATAATGTGCTAATTTGTTTTTCATGGTGGTATGATTTAATAATTCATTGGGTAAATCCTACAGAGTTTAGACTCACCCCCTTATTGGGTAATATTGTGAATTTCCATATGTCATCTTTTGAGACACAAGAAAAGTTATGGTATCTCAGTTATGTAGTAATTATTCTTAATATCATAGGTGTGGATTTTCATATTGGGTCTTGGAGAAGGTTGGGAGTTTTTGGTTGTATGTATTTGGTTTATTTAGGTTTATTTTCTTTTTATTCCTTTGGTTCTTTTGGTTTCCACTTATGCTCTAATATGGTTATTATTTTGGTTATGTTGAGTTATATTTATTACTCATGCATAATGTAGAGGTTTATTTGGTTATTTTATTTGTGGTTTGTATGTTTATATTTGAAATATAAAATCATCCCCAAAATGTTCTTGAATCCCTTTTCATTTATTTACATCCTTTGGTGTCTTGGGTATGACACCTAAGGCCTAGTAACACCCACTGCCTCTTCCAAAGACAATGGGTGAGGGTGGGATGTTACAATCCAAGTAATTATATTGCATCATCATATCTCTATACATATCTGATATAATTATTCAATGAACATGATATTCATCCTGAATTAATCTATGGAAAGTTTATTTTTCACCTTCGCTAACTTGTTGAGGTGGTAGAACAAGAATAGAGGATTAAGATATATAACATAAAACTTTCAGAAGCATTGAGGTATATATAAGACTATTACACTCTTAAAAATTCATGATTGTGAGGCCATGGACTTTGTCTAAGAATGATCACAAGGATATCACCATTGAATAACTTTACATTTTCTTTTCTATAATAGTTAAATTAGATTATTTAGTACATCATCTTGATTATTAGGTGTGATGTAATAAATTTTATTTACCTATCTTCCACCATTTGTTCAAGTCTCGATATCCATCACTATTAGACTCGTAATACCCTATCATAAGGATATTATAGTTTTAAGGATCCATATTTCTCTTCCCATAACCAAAATAAGGTTATGGTTAATTACTCATAGGTATTTAGGTAGAAGGTCTTATAATTAGATGAATTGTATCTCTAAAATCCATTGAGTGGACTTCCCAATACTTAAATCCTACCTCATATTTCCTAAAAATTTTCTTCCAAGATACATCAAGTCTAGAAAGGGATACACCTCTTGATGTCAACTTAGTTGAGTCATCCCAAAACCTTCATAAGAACTCCTAAATAAAGGTACATTTCTGAAAAAAGGCTAGGTCAATACTTAGTTATATGGTTCCGTTATAAATCTAGTAATGGAAGGCTTATTCTAACTTGATATTATAATGATGTATTTTTTATTATGTGAAAATTTCCCCATTTTATATCGTTTACGTGTATTGTTAATAATATATGGATTTTATATATTTAATTAACCATGTTCTTATAAAATATTTACATATAATCTATTTATTCCATTTCATCTTTCATGTCTTATTATCTTATCTATTTAATGTGATCCTATCAAAGAATCAAAAATAAATAAATAAATAACCATTCATTTAAAAAAAATAGGGAATTGATCATGAGATTTATAATGATTAATTTATTTAGCAGACAATAAATCAACTTGTGACCCTGCGGAGAAACTCCTTGAGTTTGTCTTGGCTCAAGTTATAGAATTGAACTACTAACCTTTGTGTCTTCATGGTTGGATTCACCTAAACTCGGGTTATTAACCATATCCTATCATTGGAGATTCATCCTTTAAATGTTTTACACATTCATAGGTGAGGGGAACCAGGGTTATGGGATACATGAAAAAACCCACAAACACACATGTCATTCATAATAAAGTGAATGGATGACTCAAAGGCCATCATATTTAATTTAATAAAGATTTATTACACAATAAAACCATGGAATAATATAAAAATTAAATAGAAACCAACAAATAAATTAGTTAGACAAAGATCATTATCAGTCACATACATGCAACAATATCACATTCATACGTTTTATAATTCATTTCAAATCACTCTATTAAGTAAGAAAAATTTCTCTTGAATTAATCGTTAATAGTTTTATGAATTAATTATTTATTTATCTTAATTATTAATCCAAATAGTATTGAAGAAACATATTGTTCTCATCCACTATAATTTTTAAATAAATTAAATAAATAAACTTTATTTAAAATTACTTAAGTGCATGGTGTGTACTTAGGCTCAACACAGCATGTTCCCACCTAAACAACTCATCACCATATGTGGTCATGTACAGTGTATATACAAGGTATGTAACATATAGATCATGTCATATAATTACACAATATGTAGTTACATGTTTCAACTTGAGCAGTCAGCTCAACATGTATTTACAGATGGAATGTGTTTAACTTATATGTTGCGTACTGCTTTAAATGCATGTGTAATATAGAAATCATTTACAAAGACCTCACTACATGTATTTCTTAATTTTACATGGAAATTAATTAGTCATTAAATATTTTATAAAACTTTTTCAAACATCATATACACCAACTACATATTATGTTGTTTGGTTTTAATGTCATAATTAATTTTATTTCCATGTAATAATGTTTTTACATGTACAACCTGGCATGATAAGTTCTCCACATGAATGAATATGAGTTACATGGAATGTGAAATAGATACAAAACATATAACTCACTCTCCCAATCATGTATAAAATTCATATGGACTAGGAGTGTCATCCATAAAAGTTAATTTCATGTTACATGGAATGTATGTTATCCACATGTCATGTAATAGAGTCGCATATATGACATCCTGCTTGAATTCAACAGGATGTGTGTGAATTTATTTCACTACACATGAATTAATCACATGACCACCATGTCATGTTGGTGTTACGCAACGTGTATGGTAGTTACACACTATGTAACCAGCAAACCTTGTGTCACATGGAAGTCTTAATGTGGCGTAATAAATACACATTCACATGCCACATAAAGACCTATCATACAACATGTCATGATTGGAACAACTACGGACATGCGGGGGGTTTAATGAGATGCATGATATGTAATCAAATTACATTTCTTGTAACTTTTTCATGTAGACAGGATCTCTGGAACCTCCATGTGGTATCTCCATGAGTTTTTCATCTTCTCTTAGTCACATGAAGGTGAAAGAACAAGTTATCTCAACTATATGGATTATGAGTGATAACTGAAATGAAAAATCACAAAATAATTGATATTATTGATCAAAAAAATAAATAATTATAAATTTGAATGTGACTACTCTGATATCACTTGAAGTTTCTGAGTGTAATGGAATTCAATTGTTCTTGTTCTCAATGATGATTTTTCATTGAATTAGAAGAATAAAACATAAAAACATGATAATGAATGACATCTCTCTTGATTTTATAAAATAACCATAAGTAAAATAATATTGGAACATAGAGAGATGATCTTCCCATGTTAAATTTATAATTTATTTAATAATAAGAATTACTAGAGTCTTTGAATTATTTCTTTGAAGAATATTTTGATCATTCAAACCCAACCCAATTTGTACCACTTCTATGCTATAAAGATCCAAATTAAAATCCTTCTAGAATTGATCCATACATGATCCTTGATTTTGGAATGTTATAAATGAATATTATGTTGTTATATATGATGTAGTGATCATATTGAATCATTCGTATTGATCAAAAAAATTATCATTTAATATAAATATCATATTTATTGTTCTCTCGTACTTGAGAGGGAGGAGGAGGGTGGGAAATCCTCTCAGTCTTGAGTGATACCTAGTGTTTTTCTTGAGATAATTTTATAGGGTTAAATTATTATGCATAATGATATATATTCCAATAATTCAAATGATATAAGATAGTAATACATAGTTTTAGGGTTTAATATTGATAATTGATTATATTTCCTTAATCAAATAATGAATCTAACATATTCCACATGCTAATATTATTATTATTGTTGTTGTTGTTGTTGTTGTTATTGTTGTTGTTGTTGTTTTTTTATTATTATTTCATATAATGTGCCAACCTATGCAGTCATTGAATATCATTTTTTATCAAATAAATAAATATTTATTTATTTAATCGTATTCAATGTGTTTGTGCATGTGATTTCATGTTTTTTATTTTGACTAATTACAAATGCTCTCATTTTTTATAAATATTATCATACATTTAAATATTTAATTGTTTTCAATTTCATGTTTTAATATTTTTATGATTCTTATACTTTGAATTTTATATTGATTAAAGTATGTTTAACTTTGATCATGTCATAATATTTATTTACATAAAAGTTCTGTACATTTTATGTTTTGATTTATCATAACATGATCTAAAATTTTTATTTTGAGTTACTAAATTAGTCATTTGGAACATTAAAATATAATTTATGTAAATATATTAATGTTTTTTACATGAAATACACTATTCATCATGTATTCTTTTTTTAAACCACGTAGCCATATCAAAATTCATGTAGCTGATTTATTATCCATATAGCCATTTTTTCATTTTTATTTTCCCTCTATATTGTGAATATATCTCGGGAAATAGAAATTAAAATTGAGTTATTTTTTTATAAATATAATAATATTTTCTATAATTAATTAGAATTCATAAACTTATAAATAATTCTATATCATGTCTAAAATTATGTTTTCATTCACTATATATTTTCAATTTGATTTCTGCTATTTTCTGGAACTATTTTGCTTTTGTTTTTTATTATAACATGAGCTATAGAGGTCCGATTAAAAAATTTTATAGATTTTTTGGAAAGATAATTAATTTTTATAAATATAATTATCAATGAAAAAAATTACATTATGTATGTCCTATTTATCTTTAAATACTTAGAAATCAATCTATTTAAAATTTTCAATAATTGGTTATGTGAGCAATTCATTTACGTGAGAAATTCAGATATGTGAGAAAATCACCTATGTAATGAATTCACATATATAAATACCTTATATTAATCCCCTAATCTGATTACCTTATGTGTCTAATTCTCCATATGTAGAGAAAAATAAATAAGTGAAATTGACCTATGTGAAAATTTTCCTACATAACTTAATAAACATTCCTATAGAAAAATATGCTATATTTAACATTTTCTTTAATACTTTAATTTTATGCATGTTCATTTAACTTATTTAAATTGTTATAATTAATTCATAAATTCATAGTAATTTATTATAACCTATGAGAAGTGATTTTAATTTTTTTAAACATGTTTCTATGGAGATCGAAGGCTATTATGTTCTCATGTATAAAACTTACAGCTTGAAAACTCGAAATCAATTTTTATTATTTTATGTTGCTTTCTTAGAACTTATTATTTTAAATTAATATTAGTTTATATTAAACTCATTAAGACTTTTTTTAATATCTTTAATGGGGTGTTATTAAGTTTAGATATTCTAAGCATATTTATTTCTTGTTTTTAATGAAATGTTTTTTAATTTCCTATTTCAAATTCAAACTTTCTATTTTCAGGGAATATTTCATCATCCAATTAATAATGAGATTGTTTAAATTATTTTTCAGATTATTTAAAATTGGTTCTAATTATTCTTAATTCATTTAAATATCATCCATGAGTTGAGTGAGTATTATGAAATGATAATCTCTCTCGCTCCCTGATAATCTAGTATTGTTCTTTTTGAATACTAAATTTTTCTAACCATTTTCTCAAGTGTGTAGTCCAAATAGATTTGTATTTAAATAAATTGAGGATTCTTGGAACATAAAGAACACAACATAATAGTTGAAAATGATAAAAAATGATCATATACATTTATACTCTTACTTCAATCAAGTTATCTAGTGCTCGATTATTTACATCCTTTATGATGAACTCTCAAGGGAGGAACAAATATTCTTTGACTTCATTCACCTTGAAGATATGTACTATGATTTTTTCTATAATGACTATAATTTATCATTCAAATCCATTAGAAGGGCCTATATAAATTGTTTCATCTATAGTATACTTTCAAAAAATCTCCAGTGGTTATGTAATTGTTTTATTTATTCTTTTAGGCTAGGTAGAGTTTTCTACACTTATATCCTTCACACAAATGGTTATACTACCTATAAAAAGTATTCCATGGTTGTTATAACTTACCAAAGGGAAGTTACTTGGTTATTCATACCTAACCAAAAGGAATTACACTTACTTTGGGGTTGATCCTAGTAGAAATCCCAGGTTTCTATCTTCTCCTATAAAAGGTAGTGTGTGTAGGTTTTGGGCTGCTCCTTATAAATTCATGGGTTGGGATTTCTCCATTGTAAAAATATGGGTTTATATTTCTCCCGTGTAAAATTATCTCTCTCTTTCATAGTGTTTTTCATACTCCATCAATGGGAGTGTGAAAACTAGACTATGTCGATTAGATTAAACCAGTATAAAAATTTCTTATGTTCTTCTCTTTAATTTTTTTCATACACTTTTTACACATCCTCTATTCTATTTATTTTATGAAATAATCATTTTATAATTTTAAACTACCAAATTCTATAATTAGTATTTAATAAATCTAATAAATTTAATAAAGGAATATTCACCCCCCTATATCCATTCTTTTATTGTCATATCCAACCTAACAAATTGGTTTTAGAGGGTTATTACTTAAAGGATAGTTTTCTTCTAGGATTTTTTTAATTTGATATCTAACACTTGGTATTAGAGGATAACCATTATTAAGGGTACATAGCTCTATTATTATTTTTTACAATTTATGATAACATGTATTTTGGTCCTTAAAATACTAAGTAAATATCTATTTCAGTGATGGTTGGACAAAAAAAAGAAAATTTTCCATAAAAAAAATCAATCAGGGGCATAAGACAAATTATTTTGATGTAAATGAGTATTTTGGTCATGTATGTGATATAACTAATTTAACTGAGGTTTTTGATTTTGAATCCTCTATTTTTAATAAAACAATTTTAGATTATATGCATCAAAATCATCAAGAATAACTTAATAAAATGATGAACTTACATTTATCTCTTGAATAAAAATATAAGAAAATTATTGAAGAAAATGTAATTTTGTCTCTTGAAGTTGAAAGGTTAAGAAATTATGGCCCTAAAATATTAAATTTTAAATATAAGAATGATATATTTTAGGATTTTATTTCTAAAAATAATTAGTAGGAATAAATGAAATTTAATTTTTTGTTAGAGGATTTATCTCATCTTTATGAAAAATGTTAAAAGTCTAAGGAAGAAAATGATAAGTTGAGAAATTATACTTATCATATTAATTATAATGTTTTTTATGATGTTAAATTAATATTTGACTTGGATAATTTTATAAAAAGGGGAAATTATTTGAAAAATTATATTATTGTTTAAAAATCTAACCATGGTCATCCTATTCATTTTAAGAAGTGTGATTTTAAAAGGAAGATTTCTTATTCTTAGGTTACATGAATTAAATGTGAGTTTCAAAGCCATTATGCTGATGAATATTTTCTTAGGTTTCCTCAATCTCTCAATATTAATAGAGTTTCTATATCTAATAATTTATCTACTCTTGTACCATATTATAAATTACTTAATCTTGCTTGGGTACCCAAAAAAATTACTAACCCAATTGGACCCAAAATAGCATGGGTACCAAAAAATTCTTGTATTATATTTTTATAGGAATGTGACACATGTATTTAAATGTTTGTTTAAAGGGTGGATACTCTCTAAATAAAGTTTCATTTCATTGATATATATGGATTATTTTAAATTTTTTCACTAATAATTTTTATGCAGGTGAAATGCTTTAATGAAAGCATAAATTCAAGGGGTGTTTTTATTTATCTATTTTTTATTCCTTTCAAGGGGAGATTTACTAATTATTTATTTATCTAGAAAGTAATTTACAGTTTTATCACTGCATAAATTTAAGTGTATAATTAGTTTTCCTGAAAATATTTTTTAAAAGAAATTATTTACTATTTTTTTTAAAGGGGGAGAATTTTTTGGTTAGTGATGTTCAATTTTTTAATCAAACAAAAAGTGGGTGATTATTTGTACATTTTCTTGCATGTTTTTTGTTTTGATTGATTACAAATCCTCTCATTCTTGCTTAATTTTATCATAAATTTAAATGTTTAATTATGTTCAATTACATGTTTTAATATTGTCATAATTCTTATACTTTGAATTTTATATTGATTAAATTATGTTTAACTTTTATTATATCATAATATTTTTTATATATAAGTTCTTTATATTTCATGATTTTATTTTTTATAACATGTTCTATAAGTGTTTTTTTAAGTTCCTAGGATAAATAAGTCATTTTGAACCTTAAAATATCATTTATATTTTTTTTAATGTTTTTATAGAGAAAATACATTATTCACCAAGTATCCCTTTTGTAAAACACATATCCATAATAGAATTCGCATAGTCTATTTGTTAGAGACATATCAATTTTTCTAATTTTCCCCCTCAATATTTTGACTATATCTCAGGATATAGAACCTAAAATTGAGTGATTATTTTTTTAGTAAATATAATAATATTTCATACATTTAATTATAAGACATAAACTTATGAATAATTTAATATCATGTTTGAAATTAGTTTTTAGTTCACTTTATATTTTCAGTCTAATTTCTGCTATTTTTAGGAAGTATTTTTCTTCCGTTTTTTATCATAAATTGAGATATAAATGTTTAACTGAATTTTATCTTTATTATTTAGAATGAAAATAAAATCATATAAATATAATTTTAAAGGACCAAAAGCTAATCATACCTTTATCTATATCATTTTTATCTATGAATATTAAGAAATCAATCTATTTAAAATTTTCCAGGGTCAATTATGTGAGCAATTCATTTATGTGAGAAATTTGTATATGTGAGAAAATTATCTATGTTATGATTTTGTATACATGAATCACTTATGTGAATCCCCTATGTCAATTCTATTATAAAAATAATTCTCCTATATGGAGTAAAATTCATACTTGAAATTCCCCTATGTGAAAATTTTCCAACGTAGCTTAATGAAAATTCCTATAGGAAAATATGATTTGTTTTATGTTTTCTTTCATATATTGATTTGTTTCATGTTAATTTCACTTATTTAAATTATTATAATGAATTAATAAATTAATATTTATTTTCTGAACCTATTTAAAGTGGTTTTAATTATTTTAAACATGTTTTTATGAAGATTTAAGGCTGTTATATTCTCGCACAAAAAATTACAACTTGAAAAATCAAAATTATTTTTTATTATTTTATGTGGGTTTATTAAATATTATTGTTTATAAATTAATATTATTTTATATTAAAATAATTAAAACTTGTTTTAATATATTTAATAGGGTTTTATTATGTTTTGATATTCTCATCATATTTACTGCTTGTTTTTAAGAGAATGTTTTTGAGTTTCATATTTCAAATTAAAGATTTTTATTTTCATAGAATTTTTCATTAAACTATTATTATAGAGACCATTTAAATTATTTATCAGATGATTTAAAATTGGCATTAATTATTCTTCATTAATTTTAATATTTTTAATGAGTTTAGTGAGAATTATGCAATGATAATATCTTTCTCTCTTTATCTCTCTCCGATAATACTATATTGTTTTTTTGAATATTAAATGTTTCTAAACATTTTCTCAAGTGTGTATTCCAAATATATTTGTATTTAAAGAAATCGAGAATGCTTGGAACATACATGACATTACTCGGAGGTTGAAAAAAATAATAAAAGATCATATATTTTCATACTCTTACATCAATCAAGTGGTCTGTTGCTCAACTATTTACATCCTTTGTGATGAAATCTCAAGGGAGGAACAAATCTTATTCGACTTCATTCACCTTGAAGAGACTAACTATTATTTTTTCTATAATTCCTAGACTTTGTCATTCAAATCCATTAAGAGGGTCTACATCAACTATTTTATCTATAACATAATTTCTACAACTCTCCAATGGTTATGTAATTGCTGTATTTATTTTTCTTGGCTGAGTAGAGCTGTATACACTTATATTATTCACACAATAGGTTATAAGACCTATAAACAGAATTTTATGGTTGTTCTACCATACCAAAAAATAGTTCCTTGGTTATTCTAACCTGACCAAATGGAATTACACTTAGGTTGGGGCTACTCATGGGATAAAGACAAGGTTTTTATCTGCTCCTATAAAAGGCTATGTGTGTAGGACTGGGGATGCTCTTCATAAAGTCCCATGTTGGGATTACTCCCATGTAAAAAATTAGGTTTTTATTTCTACCTTGTAAAATTCTCTCTCTCTCTCTATCTCTCATTTATATTAGGTGCTATAATCCATCAATTGGGGTGTGAAGACTAGAATAATTCGATTAGACTAAATAAGAAGAATAATTCCTTATGTTCTTATCATTAATTTTTTCATACACTTTTCATAAATCAAATATTATATTTCTTTTAAGACTGAATCATTTAATAATTTTAAACCAATAAATTCAACAATTAATATTTAATAACTCTGGTAATTTTAATAAAGGACTATTCACCCCCCAATCCTTCCATCATCCAATCCGACCTAACAATTGGTATCATAGGGTCATTCCTTAAAGGATAGTTATCATCTCATATTGTTTTAATTTGATATCCAACACTTGGTATCATAAGATGACCATTATTAAAGATACATAGCTCTATTATTGTTTTTTATTATTTGTGATATCTTTTATCCTATTCCTTAAGAAGACTATAAATATCTATTTCAGTGATGGCTAGATAGAAAAATAAAAATTTCCATCAAAAAAATAAATCAGGGGCATCATCCAAAATCTTATAAAGTTAAAGAGTATTCTATTAATACATATAATATTATTTATTAAAATAAGGTTTGTGTATATTTATCCTCTATTTTTAATAACATAATTTTAGATGAGATGCATGAGAAGTATCAAGAATTTTTTTTTAAATTATGGATTTACATTTATCCCTAGAATCAAAATAGATGAAAGTTTAATGAATTATGATCTTGAAATATTTATGCTTAAAGATAAGAATCATATATTTAGGGATTTTATTTCTAAAAATAATGAGGAGGTAAAAAGTAAATTTAGTCTTTTGTTAGATTATTTAGATCAACTTGATGAAAAATGTAAAAAGCTTAAGGAAAAAATGATAAGTTGAGAAATTCAACTTATCATATTAATTATAATTTTTTATGATATTAAATTAAAATTTAATTTGGATAATGTTATAAATGGGAATTTTTTTTTGAAAAATCTTATTATCGTTTCAAAATCCTACCATGGTTATCCTATTAATTTTAAGAAGTGTTATTTTAAAAGGAATATTGGTTATTATTTAGTTACATGATTTAAATTTTAGTTGCAAGGACATTATGCTGATGATTTTTCTCTCAGTTTTCCCCAATATCTTCGTATTAATAAAGTTTCTATCTCAAAGAATTTATCTTCTTTTATATTATCATGAACCAGCCCAGGTACCCTGGTAACTCGATAATCAAGTCAGCCCTGACATAGCCCGAAGGGCATTACTGATCCCTACAGGTCAACGACTAGCACTTTGCATCATACACACTGAGAGTGGGAATGATTTTTCTACTAACAATGATAAAATAAAATAAAAAAATATGGAATGCATATCAAAAGAAACTCCACTGAGAGTAATGTACTAGAATACACTAAGGCATAAAAAATGTAAAGACCCATAAATTTCAAGGAAATTTTTTTCTTAATTTCTTTGGGATTTTACGAGTACGCAGTTTCTGACGACACCTGATTCCTAGGACCGGTGTGTCCGGAATCAATTTCCGATATTTAGCTTGGGTACGTTCAGTGAATGAACGAGCGGGCTTTTCTAACTTTTGAACTGGTGCTTGAAATCGAAATTTGAGGGCACTGATGAAACCGCAGCGGTGGTATTTGCTTAAGAGGACCTTTTCCGAAGGTGCGTTTGCTCGGGAGGAGTTGTTAAAAATTGAGGATTTAAATGTGAAGTAAATAAAATTTGTGGTAAAAATTTTACTTCTAACCTAAGTGGTTTTATCTTAAGTATGGGAGTTATGGTGGGACCTACTAGTTACTAACTACCCTTGAGTGGTTATAGGTGAGGTGGGGCCCACACGAGCTCAACCCCTCACTTTACCTAACTCCTCTAAACCCCCTAATAAGTTATGTAACTCTCCCACATTAATTCTTGCCAACATAACACCTAATTAATTAGACAAATTAAGTTTAATTAATTAAGTGATTTGTTTTGAATTTTGTAATTTGAAATGCATGCGATGCTTTAATAAAATAAGGGTAGTCTTATTTTATTTGGGGTTGGCTCATTAGGTTGAGGATTAGAGGAGAAAGAACTTCATTCTTCCCGTGAAGAACGTTTCCACTTATTTCCCTCATCGAAGAACGACAAGAACGTCGGTGCCAACCTCAGCTTCTTTCTTCTCGACGTTGACGAAGCGACGTCGTCATTCCGTGGCAACGTCAACGGAACAACGAAAGCATCTCCTTCCTTCGTCAAGCAATCAACCTTCTTGAATTGAGGTAGGGGTTAATTCTTCGTTCAAGTATTATTTAACGATCTTCGGTGTTAAATGATTGGCTTCTTGTTATCGATATAATGGGAGGGGATCTGACCGCACAAACATGGTCGATCCTCCTCCCCTTTTATTGTTAATCTTCTTTGTGGATTGAAACGGAGGCGACGCGGTGTCGTTGCACCGCGCAGGAACGATGAAGACTGCGGCCGGAGCGGGCCGCGGTGATGGAGCGCGGTGCCATTGCGCCACGCCGATGAGTCCTAAGGAGGTCGCGGCCAAGAACGGGCCACGGCAAAGGGGCGTCGTGCTGTCGCACCGCGCTGGTCAGGGAAGAGCCGCGACGGTTCAGCAGGAGGCGGCCAAGTCGGCCGCCGGCGTTCCAGGAGGCAGGAGCCCCTGTGGGTCCTGTGTGGCTCAACCGACCGGCCATAATGGCCGGCCATTTTCCAGGAAGACCAGGGGTTTGAAACCCCCGGCCAGCTCACTAGGGCGGACCCCATGGGTCCGCCGTTTCGAGACAAGGGGGTGGTGCCCCCTTCGTGCCCCGCTCGGCCATGAGTCGAGCACCCGGCCACGAGCCGAACCGCCCGCGTCGTGCCGGACCACCCGAGCCGGGCCGCACCACCCGCGCCGGGCCGGACCCGGACCTGGGTCAGGTCCATTCGGTTCGGGCCGACCCAGGGGGTATTGGGTCGGGTCGGACCAGGCCCAAACCCCCTATCTTTGGACAGATTCGTTCAAACGCCCATAACTTCGGCTACGGACCTCCGAACGACGCACCTTCAGTTGTGTTGGGATCCTTGGATTGAGATGGTCGTTTCGGTATATTGCACTCAATGTTGTGGAGAACTTTGGGTATGGCCGGGTTGGTTCGAACACGAAACCAACCGGGCCCTCGAAGCGGAAACGCTTATAACTTGAGCTATGGTCGTCCAATTGACGTGATGTCGACTTTATTGGATTTCTCTTAGTGAGACAGTTCTTTTGACTTACTCTGATCAAGGTTTGGACACAGTTGGAGTACGTTTGGGTTGGTTTTAGCTTAAAAATCAACCCGGCCCCTGGCACGGAAAAGCCAATATCTCTCTGACCGGGCGTCCGATTGACACGCCGTCTGTCACGTTGAGTTTCTATTGACGAGATGGAACTTTGTGATACATCAAATCTGGACTTCGTGACAGTTTATGTATCGACCCCTTGGCTCGTGGAGTGGACCCTCCCAGAATCGAGCATGCTGTGTGCGGGAACCCTAGAGCTGGCTGCTACTGCGACGATGATGAAAACTGTACTTGGATCCTATGTGGGTTCGGCAGTGAGGAAAACTGTACTTGGATCCTATGTGGGTTCAGCAGCGAGGACGACTATACTTGGATCCTCCATGGGTTCGGCAGCGATGACGACTGTACTTGGATCCTACGTGGGTTTGGCAGCGACAGCTTCTGTACTTGGATCTTACGTGGGTTCGGCAGAGGATATGATTCAGAGGCTACATCTAATCATCTACACCCCTGTTCTTGAGTAGTATACCTATGTGAGCTGAGTCTTGACTTTCAATCAATATCATCGATATGATTGACTTGCTTTCATGTGTGGATTGGGTTGTGCTTTCCTGTGTGGACTGGGTTGTACTTGGGCTTGTGAGTCGGAGCTGAACTGGAATTGATGACTTATGTATATGTATGGGTATATACCTAATTAGAATTGGTTGATACTTCGTGTTTGTACCTTTCCTTTTTGGTTTATCCTTTGTGAATTCTGAGAGACCTTCGGGGGTCTCGGGGTCCCTACTGAGTATCGTATACTCACCCCTACACGGGCTATGCCCGCACTACGTTGTGTTGGTTGCAAACGACGGACAGCGTTGATCATGGTTGAGGTCTGAGGAGCGGTACGGTACCCGGAGGTGGACTATCAGGTAGGACATACACGGAGTGGACGGCCGAACTCGAGGAGCTGAGGAGACTATCTGAACTCACCCTTCAGGTGGGAGTTCTGGAGGACGTCTTGGTGGTTGCTGATTACTTTTCAACTGTTGTACTTTCTTTTCTCAGTTGTACTGTACTTTCAGTTGGGTTTGTATACTGGCCCATTTACTTTCTAGCACTTACTTTTGTACTCAGTTTACTTGGTGTTTACTTAAGCTTGCGTACACTGTGGTGTTTTTTCTCTTATATAAATGCAATGTCTTCCCTTTTATTAGGATTTACGCCTTTGGTGCTAGTAGCCAGCCCCTGGCCTATGGAAGGCGGGCTTGGGGTAGTCACGGAACGGGCCCCAAGGATGGGTCGTGACAAATTGGTATCAGAGGAGTCGGTTCTACCGCAGAACTCAGGACTCTGATAATTTCTTTTGTGTGAAGCAATAGTTTTTAGGGTATTGAGTGTGGTTATCGGTCCAGGGAGTCCAGTGTTGGTGCGGCGGCCGACGTATCTATACACGAGGACCCTGACTTCTGATTTCCGACTCAATACACGAAAACATTGATTGCATGTGTGTTCAAAAGTTTTCTTTGTGATTACTTTTTGTCAGCTCACCATGTATACTGTATTAACCGTGGTGTACCTGTTTCTTTTCAGGATGGCCCCACGACGACAGCCAGCTAGGGTTCCAAGATTTGTTCGAGACAGAAGCCCACCGAGTGACGAGGCCTCAGTGCAGGGCCCCATTACAGCAGAGGCATCGGCGGTACCTCTACCCGCAGAGCCACCGATGCCACCAGCCCCAGCAGCTGAGAGTTCACGTCGACTGAGTGCAATGCATGAGTTTTAGCGTCAGAGACCTCCCAGGTTCCGCGGGGAGCCGGACCCTCAGGCAGCCGAGGATTGGCTGGAGACTGTTGTTCGAGTCTTCAGATTAGTAGGGACACCAGCTGACCTCATGGTGATCCTTGCAGTGATTCTCCTACACGTGGCAGTAGGTAGATGGTGGAGCCTAATGCTCCAGGTGCACAATGAGGCATCTCTTCTTTGGTTAGACTTCGAGAGAATCTTTCGCTCAGATTTCATTCTAGCCACCCTCCGTGCGGTGCGCATTCATGAGCTACTACAGCTGCGGTAGGGCAGCATGACAGTTGCCCAGTACTTGGAGAGGTTTACGGATCTCTCTCCCTATTCCACTGACATGGTACAGGACCCATTCTTCCGGGCCCGGACCTTCGAGCAGGGACTGAGGCATGAGATCAGGGCATTGATGATCTCCCTCAGCATTCTGACACAGGCAGGAGTACTGGAGCGAGCCCTTCTCATGAAGAGCTTCCTTGCTGGGCCTACACCAGCAGTGAGGCCTACTGTAGGGCGACACATAGCGGAGTCTTCTGCAAATGGCAGTAGACATACGTCGTAGAGGTCCAAGCGGACCAGGCCATCAGGTGTATGACCTTAGGACACTGGTTTAGATGTGCGGGGAACACCGAGTAGATCTAGTCATACGAGAGGCAGACAGTGATATGCATGCGGTGGACAGGGTCACATGGCTCGCGAATGTCCAACCCGCCATGTAGAGGAGTAGCAGATGGTTGAGGGACCACCCAGGCAGAGGCAGAGGTTGGACCGTGGTAGTTCGCAGGGAGCAGGAGGACGAGGCAGAGGAGCTGGTCGAGCAGCGGGGGGTGGGCGATGCTTTGAGGCCCAACCATCACCACCACCAGGAGGTCCACCCCGACCACAGGGATCTGGCAGATAGAGGCAGGCTCAGCTTCAGGAAGTAGAGGCCTACGACCATAGTGCACCTGAGATGATTCGAGGTACTATCTGTGTCTACTCCACCTTTGCTGGAGTTCTTATAGACACAGGAGCAAGTCATTCCTTCATTGTCGCTGCCCTTGTTCGGAGCTCGGAGATTCCGACGGAGCCATTGGCTCGATCCTTACGGCTAGAGACTCCTACGGGATCAGAATCGATGATTACGCACTGGTACCGGCAGTGTGAGCTTACTCTAGTAGGTGAGAGCTTCGGCTGGGATCTTCTTGTAGCGGCGTCGAGGCCTTATGACATCCTCTTGGGAATGGATTGGTTATCTACGGTACATGCAAAGATCGACTGTATTAGGCGCAAGTTGCAATTTTTCCACACCGATGGGAGCAGGTTCACCTTCACCAGTGAGAAGTGATCCTTTGCAGCGTAGGATGGACTCACGCAGAGGACAGGACAGCCGATCACCCATCAGTTTCCTAGTCTCATCCTAGGAGCAGTTGATGTGCGGAGTCCGAGTTTTCCTGTTGTGGTGGATCAGTATGCGGACGTTTTTCTTGACGACTTTCTAAGTCTACCTCCTCGCAGAGAGGTAGACTTCTATATTGACTTGTACCCCGAGACATCCCTGATATCTACAACAATATATCGGATGGCTCCCGCTGAGCTTCGTGAGCTGCGAGTACAGTTGGAGGACTTGCAGGGCAAGGGATTCATTCGACCCAGTGTTTCACCTTGGGCTTCCCCGATTTTGTTCGCCAAGAAGGCGGATGGGAGCTTGCAATTGTGTGTCGACTACCATCACCTGAATCAGGTAACTGTGAAGAACAAGTATCCAATTTCGAGGATTGACGACCTATTTTATCATCTCAAAGGAGCACGATGGTTTTCGAAGATATACCTCAGGTCAGGCTATCATCAACTCAGAGTTTGAGACGAGGATGTGCAGAAGATGGCCTTCAGGTGTCGGTATGGCCACTATGAGTTATTGTTTATGCCTTTCGGTGTAACCAATGCTCCAGCAGTGTTCATGAGTCTCATGAACAGGATCTTCCTAGCTTACCTCAATCGATTTTTCGTAGTATTCATCGACGACATATTGATATACTCGACTACTGAGGAGGAGCATGCCTACCACTTGCGGGTTGTACTGGATACACTCCGAGATCACCAGCTTTATGGTAAGCTCTCGAAGTGTCAGTTCTGGATTCGAGAGGTCCACTTCTTGGGGAACTTCATCTATGAGGCGGGAGTTGTGGTGGATCCTGCAAAGATCGAGGCAGTGCTAGCTTGGGAGCAACACAGGAGCGTGACGGAGGTTCGGAGTTTCCTGGGTCTGGCTGGGTACTATCAGAGGTTTGTTTCAGACTTCTCCAGAGTTGCAGCACCACTTTCAGCTTTGACGAAGAAGGTGAAACCCTTCGTGTGGTCATATAGATGTTAGAAAAGCTTCTAGGAGCTGATACAGAGATTGACCAGTGCACCCATCTTGAGGCTACCGGAGGAGGGAGTAAGGTACGTAGTTTACTGCGATGCATCAGGGACTGGAATCGGGTGTGTCCTAATGCAGGAGCAGGTAGTGATTGCTTATGGTTCACAACAGCTGAGGCAGCATGAGCAGAACTACGCTACTCATGACCCGGATTTAGCAGTAGTGGTCTTCTCCTTGAATATGTGGTAGCACTATCTGATGGGAGGGCGCTTTACAGTCTACTCTAACCACCAGAGTCTCAGGTACATCTTCTCGTAGAAGGACCTGAACTTGAGATAGCGGTGATGGATCGAGTTCCTACAGGACTATGACTTTGAGATAGTCTATACTCCTGGGAAGGGGAACGTAGTATCTGATGATCTCAGTAGGAGGATGGCCATTTAGCTACTTGGAGAGGCGACAGAGCAGTTATCCGCTTTACAGATATCCTTTGTGGATAGATATGAGGCATCCTTTCTACAGTCGCTCACAGTCACACCTCCACTTCTTTAGCGGGTCATAGAGGCACAGCGTGGGGACGTTGACTATGGGACACGGCGTGCACAGATTTCCATAGGAGAGGCACCTGATGGATTTTTTGTAGGTGGAGAGAATGTCATCCTTTTCAGAGGACGTACCATGGTACCAGTTGCTTTACAGGAGGAGGTGCTAAGGGAGTTTCACACCTCCCCATTAGCGGTACATCCAGGAGTAGAGAAGATGTACCAGGATCTCAGACGACAGCACTGGTGGCCAGGTATGAAGAAGGTTGTGGCAGAGTTCATTTCATGATGCCTCACCTGCCAGTAGGTGAAGGCGGAGCACCAGGTACCAGCAGGCTTGGTATAGCCCTTGGAGGTCTCGGATTGGAAGTGGGATCGGATATCTATGGATTTCATGACTGGACTTCCACGTACTTCCATAGGAAACGACTCTATCTGGGTGATCGTAGACCGACTCACCAAGTCGGCCCACTTTCTACCTATCAGAGAGTAGGGCTCAGTGGAGAGCTTGGGACGCCTCTATGTTCAGTAAATCATACGGCTTCATGGTGTGCCATCATCTATCGTCTCCGATCGAGATGCTCTCTTTACTTCTTGGCTTTGAAGGGGTAGCAGGAGGCATTTGGGATGCAACTACGCCTGAGCACCGCCTTTCACCCTCAGAAGGATGGTCAGACTGAGAGGACCATTCAGACTCTCGAGGACATGCTCTGTGCATGTGTCCTAGAATTTTGTCGTAGCTAGGAGGATCACCTACCCTTGGTGGAGTTTGCGTACAACAGTATCTACCACTCCACCATCGGATAGCACCATATGAGGCATTGTACGGCTGACCTTGCAGATCACCTCTGTGCTGGAAAGACCCCTGGGAGTCAGCACTTGTGAGACCAGAGATGGTCCAGGCCACGACAGAGAAGGTACATATCATCCAGGAACGGATGAGGACTGCTCAGAGCCGACATAAGTCTTATGCTAACAGGAGGTGGAGGCCACTAGAGTTCGGGGATGGAGACCATGTTTTCATACGGGTCTCACCTTGACGTGGACTGTGGAGATTTGGCCGGGGTGGCAAGTTATCTCTGCGCTTCATCAGACCATTCCAGGTTCTCAGCAGGATAGGCAAGGTGGCTTATCACCTGTCTCTACCACCTCAGTTGCACCAGGTACACGATGTCTTCCACGTATCTCTGCTGAGGAGATACGTGCACGACCCGACGTATATCATCGACCATGGGGAGCTAGACATCGATGACGGGGAGACATTTGCGGAGGTTCCAGTGGAGATCGAGGATTGACAGGAGAGGGACCTATGTGGACGGTCGATTCCTCTAGTGTGCATCAGGTGGCAGCACGGGAACCTCCAGGAGAGCACATGGGAGCGGGAAGCTCAGAAGCATGCACAGTACCCTCATTTGTTTCCCTAGTTTGTGATGTATCTTTACGGGGATGTAAAGCCCTGAGGTGGGAGTAATGTAAAGACCTGTAAATTTCAAGGAAATTTTTTTCTTAATTTCTTTGGGATTTTATGAGTACGCAGTTTCTGACAACACCTGATTCCGAGGCCCAGTGTGCCCGGAATCAATTTCTGAAGTTTAGCTCGGGTACGTTCAGTGAACGAACGAGCGGGTTTTTATAACTTTTGAACCGGTGCTCGGAATCAAAATCTGAGGGAACTGATGAAACCGCAGCAGCAGTATTTTCTTAAGAGGACCTTTTCCGAAGGTGCGGTTTCTCAGGAGGAGTTGTTAAAAATTGAGGATTTAAATGTGAAGTAAATAAAATTTTTGGTACAAATTTTACTTCTAACCTAAGTGGTTTTATCCTAAGTATGGGAGTTGGGGTGGGACCCTCTAGTTACTAACTACCTTTGAGTAGTTAAAGGTGAGTTGGGGCCCACACGAGCCCAACCCCTCACTTTCCCTAACTCCTCTAAACCCCCTCATAAGTTATGTAACTCTCCCACATTAATTCTTTCCAACATAACACCTAATTAATTAGACAACTTAAGTTTAATTAATTAAGTAAGTTGTTTTGAATTTTGTAATTTGAAATGAATCCCATGCTTTAATAAAATAAGGGTAGTCTTATTTTATTTGGGGTTGGCTCGTTGTGTTGAGTATTAGAAGAGAAAGAACTTCATTATTCCCGTGAAGAACGTTTCCACTTCTTTCCCTCATCGAAGAATGCCAAGAACGTCGGTGCCAACCTCGGCTTCTTTCTTCTCGACGTTGACGAAGCGACGTCGTCATTCCATGGCAACATCAACGGAACAAAGAAATCATCGCCTTCCTTCGTCAAGCGATCAACCTTCTTGAATTGAGGTAGGGGTTAATTCTTCGTTCAAGTATTATTTAACGATCTTCGTTGTTAAATGATTGGCCGCTTGTTATCGATATAATAGGAGGGGATCGGACCGCACAAACACGGCCGATCCTCCTCCCCTTTTATTGTTAATCTTCATTGTGGCTTGAAATGGAGGCGACGTGGTGTCGTTGCACCGCGCAGGAACAATGAAGACCACGGCCGGAGCGGGCCGCGGCGATGGAGCGTGGTGCCATCGCGCCGCGCCGGTGAGGCCGAAGGAGGCAACGACCAAAAATGGGTCGCGGCCAGGGCGGGCCGTGGCGGAGGGGCGCGGTGTCGTCGTGCCACAGCGGTTCAGAAGGAGGCGGCCAAGCCGGCCGCCGGCATTCCATGAGACGAGAGCCCCCGCGGGTCCCGCGTGGCTCAACCGGCCGGCCATAATGGCCGGCCGTCTTCCAGGAACACCAAGGGTTTGAAACCCCTGGCCAGCTCACTAGGGCGGACCCCACGGGTCCACCGTTTCGAGACAAGGGGGCGAAGCCCCCTTTGCGCCCCGCTCGGCCACGAGCCGAGCGCCCAGCCACGGGCCGGACCGCCCGCGTCAGGACGGGCCGCCCGCGCCGGGCCGGGTCGCCCGCGCCGGGTCGGGCCGCCCGCACCGGGCCGGGCTGCCAGCGCAGGGCCGGGCTGCGCCAGCCGGGCCGGGCCGCGCCTAACTGGGCCGGACCCGGACCCGGGTCAGGTCGACCTGGTTCGGGCCGACCCAGGGGGTATTGGGCCGGGTCGGACCGGGCCCAAACCCCCTATCTTCGCACAGATTCGTTCAAACGCTCATAACTTGGGATACGGACATCCGAACGATGCACCTTCAGTAGAGATGGGATCCTTGGATCGAGATGGTCATTTCAGTATATTATACTCAAGGTTGCGGAGAACTTTGGGTATGGCCGGGTTGGTTCGAACACGAAACCAACCGGGTCCTCGGAGCGGAAACACTTATAACTTGAGCTCTGGTCTTCCGATTGACGTGCCGTCGAATTTGTTGGATTCCTCTTAGAGAGACGGTTCTTTTGACTTACTCCGCTTGAGTTTTGGACATAGCTGGAGTACGGTCGGGTTGGTTTTAGCTTAAAAACCAACCTGGCCCTTGGGATGGAAAAGCCAATATCTCTCAGACCGAGCGTCCGATTGACGTGTCGTCTATCTTGTTGAGTTCTTATTGACGAGATGGAACTTTGTGATTCATCATATCTGGATTTCATGACAGTTGATGTATCGAACCCTTGGCTCATGGAGCGGACCCTCCCGGAATCGATCATGCTGTGTGTGGGAACCCTAGAGCTGGCTGCGACTGCGACGACGATGACAACTATACTTGGATCCTACATGGGTTTGGAAACGAGGATGACTGTACTTGGATCCTACGTGGGTTTGGCAGCAGGGATGACTGTACTTGGATCCTCCATGGGTTCGGCAGCGATGACGACTGTACTTGGAACCTACATGGGTTCGGCAGCGATGGTTACTGTACTTGGATCCTATGTGGGTTCGGCAGCGACGACTTCTGTACTTGGATCCTACCTAGGTTCGGAAGAGGAGATGATTCAGAGGCTACATCTAATCATCTCCACCCCTCTTCGTGAGTAGTATACATGTGTGAGCTGAGTCTTGACTTTCAATCAATATCATCGATATGATTGACTTGCTTTCCTATATGGATTGGGTTGTGCTTTCCTGTGTGGACTGGGTTGTACTTGGGATCGTGAGTCAGAGCCTAACTGGAATTGATGACTTAGGTATATGTATGGGCATATAACTAAGTACAATTTCTTGATACTTCGTGTTTGTACCTTTCCTTTGTGGTTTATCCTTTGTGGATTCTGAGAGACCTTCGGGGGTCTCAGGGTCCCTACTGAGTATCGTATACTCACCCCTGCACGGGCTATGCCTGCACTACATTGTGTTGGTTGCAGATGACGGACAGCGCTGATCGTGGTTGAGGTCTGAGGAGCAGGACAGTACCCGGAGGTGGACTATCAGGCGGGACATACACGGAGTGGATGTCCGGACTCGAGGAGCTGACGATACTATCTGAACTCACCCTTCAAGTGGGAGTTCCGGAGGATGTCTTGGTGGTTGCTGCTTACTTTTCATCTGTTGTACTTTATTTTCTCAGTTGTACTGTACTTTCAGTTGAGTTTGTATACTGGCCCATTTACTTTCCATTACTTACTTTTGTACTCAGTTTACTTGGTGTTTACTTCAGCTTACGTACTTTGTGGTGTTTGTTCTCTTATATAAAGGAAATACCTTCCCTTTTATCGGGATTTACGCCTTTGGTGCTAGTCGCCAGCCCCTGGCCTATGGAAAGCGGGCTTGGGGTAGTCACGGCATGGGCCCCGAGGACGGTTCGTGACAAAAAATCCCAAAGTACTACAACCCAAGAACCAAAATAGGTAAAAAAACCCAAGGACCCTAAGGATACAACTCACCATGCCCAAAGTTCAACAGCTGGATCCACCTCTAACTGATCCTTTTCTCTTGCTCGAACATCGAAGGAGAAAGTCTACAAACACCCGAAGGCAAAAGTAGACTGTGATCTAATGCCCAATAAGATTCCACCAAAGATTCCATAATAGATTCCAATAATAACGCAAGATTTCAATTTTAAATAAAACAGTTTGGGAATTTCAAAGAATATTTAAAAAATCACGCTATATAGTTCAAATGATGGAAATTACTTTAAGCACATACATTACTTTACAAGTGATGGGATATTTCAAAAATAAGGGATTAAGTAAAACATTTCATATAAAATATTTTATATAAATTTATAATTTCGTGTAACAGTTTAATAATATTGGCATACATTTATATCTAAAATATAAACAAGTAACCAATATGTTTATCTACCAAATAGGTATGTATATTCCAAGATATAGGACTCTGTACTCTCTAAGTGATCATGGAAATATGTGTACACACACATCCTCTAGACCCTGGTTAGAGAGGACTCATCATCATCACCAAAGGTATATGACCTACTGCATTTATGATTTAGAACATTGTATAATCTTAGAGTGAGTCTAAAAAACTCACAAACTACCTAAGGCTTGTATGTTCTCTTATATAATCAATGATGGGAAATTTATTTTAAGACTTCTTAAAATACAATTAAATATCATTATTCCATTTAAATGTCAATTTTACATTTAAAATCAAAAAGTTTTTAATCAAAAACATGATTTTTAACAAGATAAAACCACTGAGTTTCTATAAAAACATTTTTAAGCCATTTCCACAATTCAACAAATTCCAAAAATTTCATCACAATCCCCCAATTCTCTATAATTGGGTATTTTTTTAAAAATTTCCATAAAATTAATTTCTACAATTAAATTCAACAATTCAATTGATTTTATTTCTATCAAAACCATAATTTAAATTTTTTTCAATTTAAATACCACCAATTCAAATTTCCTTGAAAAAACCCCATTTTTTCTCAAAAAACCCCCAATTTATCAGAATTGGGTTTTCCAACTAATCAATTAAAATATACAAGATCCATATTTAAATAATTTCATTTGAATTCAAACAATTGAAATTTAAACAGATCAATTAGGGTTAATATAAATTAGGCATCATAATGAAACCACCTACATTTATCACAGAAACATAATGCCTAAAATGAAACCTTCCAATGAGCATGAAGGTGCACAAGACCTCAAAACTCAACCTAGAAATAGGATCTAGCAATACATACCGACAATTAATACTATGATCAGAATGATGATCAACTGTCGAGCGAAATGGCCCGAAAGGTTTAGAGGGCTCCGAAATATCCTAGGAAGGGATATTGATCAAGATAAAGGAAGTCAGGGGGAAGAGAAAAAGAAATAAAATAATAATAAATAAAATTAAAAAAACAGAAGAAGAACAAAAAAGGGGGCACTGTGCACCAGCTGTGGGAGGAGGTTCTCATAGATCCTGCAAAAAAACCTGTAATCAGTTCTAGCTTCACTGAAGGTCCATTCTCAATCTTATTGGTGTGATTTCTATGTAGAAAATACACCTCGTATATATAGGATCCTAAAACATGTTTTGGGTTTCACTAGTAGAATTAAACCTCATTTTTAATCTGCCAAACACTGAATGAATCACTACGGAGTTGTTTAATATTTCTAATTAAGTCATTTCTAAATTTTAAAGTGGTTGAAATGGTGTAAAAAGGATATGTAAATTTGTTTTGGGGTCTTCAATGGCCCTTTGGCTCTTTGGGGAAGAAGAAAATTGTGGTGAAGAAAATTTAATTAATTAAATAATGAAATTAACTAATATAATTATCAATAACTAAATTTTAATTTGGCGTCATATTAAAATACCTATTTCATATAAAAATTATACAGTACCTAGGGTAAACCCCTCATTCCAGACCCAACAATGGTCTCATATTCCTCATAAAATGCATCATTTGAGAGATATTAATTATTTAATATTTAAAAATGGATTAAAAATTAATTTAATATAAAAAGGGTTATTTTCGCGAGTGAGTCATCCAAACGTCTGATTATTATAAATGTTATACCCCACCTAGTGTAAACACCATGTCCCGAACCTATCAGTTGCCTAAGATTTACCATACGAAACACTATTTTGGGTTTATTCAATTATTTTCAATAAAAAGTGTTTGTATAATATAATATATTTAATATTTTTATTCAGTCTTAACTAAGACTTTATAGGCCTCATAATATCACACTAACTTAATGTCGAACTCCAAAAATATTCAATTGAATATTCCAGCATGTTGACGGGAATTTAAGGCCTTTAACACATTTATTAAATTATTTCTCTAATAAATCATTTGTTTCTCACTTAAGCTATTAATAATTTAACACAAGAGGGTTTATTATCATTGAAAAAAAGGATATTAAAATTATCCCCCTCTATCAAATTCTCGTCCTTAAGAATAATCTCTAGTGGTCTTGCTCTAAAAACTCAATCCACTGATCTCGAACATCAAACTCACACTCCCACGTCGCTTGACTATCAAAACCATGATTCCATAGCATGAGAAACAAAGATATTGTCCTCCCACAAAGTACCTTGGTCTTAGAATAAATTATCCTAACTGGCCGATCGGTCAAGGATAAATTAGGTTCAATCTCAAGATCACTCTAGCTCAAAACATGAAATGGATCAGAGAGATACTTTCTTAGTTGTGATACATGGAACACGTTAAATACTGACATCAATTGTAGTGGTAGTGCTAAATGTTAAGAAACTTTACCCACCTACTCAAAAACCTCAAAAGGTCCCACAAAATGAGGAGCAAGCTTCCCTTTACTCCTAAGTCGTTGATGATCCAACCGAGGTGAAACCTTCAAGAACACCTGTTCACCAACTGAAAATTCCAAAGGCCTGTGGTGATGATTAGAATAAGAATTATATCGACTCTATCCTATCATAATTCTTTGATGAATCAACTGAATCTTAGTTATCCTCTATTGAACCAAACTCAGTCTAACTAAGGAAATTTCACCAATATCTAACCAACACAATGCACATTTACATGGACAGCCATACAATGCCTCAAAAGGAGCCATTCTGATCACAAAATGGTAACTATTGTTATAATAAAACTCATCCATCCCCAAATGATCATCCTAATCCTCACCAAAGTCGATAACACAAGCATGAAACATATCCTTAATGATCTGTATAGCACCCTATTTCTGGACATCTGACTATGGATGGTAGGTTGTTCTCAAATAGACCTGAGATCCCAGTGCAACCTAAAGGCCTCTCCAAAAGCGACAATTTAATTGAGGGTCCTATCAAAGACTATAGAAGATGGAACTCTATGAAAATGAACAATATCTTTCACATAGAGACTTCCCAACTTTTCAAATTTGGTTATATCTTGAATAGGTATAAAGTGATCCGACTTTTCCAGCCTGCTGATCACAACCCATATCACATTCTTCTTCCACTAGGTACAAGGAAACCCAACCACAAATTCCATATAGATGTCATACCACTTCTAAATAGTTACTGCAAGTGTTTGAAGTAATCCCAAAGGTTTTTGGTGCTCATCTTTCACCTGTTTACATGTATAGCAACAAGAAACAAACTCAACAATGCCCCATCTCATACCTGGCCACCAAAACTATCACCTCATGTTATAGAACATCATAGTGGTTCCTTGGTGAAAATAACACTAGGAATTATGGTAATCCCCCATCACTTCATTCCTTTCTGCTAACAAAACAATGTAATGGTTCTGATAACACATAACACCCTCTTTGGAGAATGAACACTGGGAATCGGCCTGCCCACCATAAAGATAGTCTCTAATGCTATAGAATTTTTTATCAAGCTACTATTCCTGAAGAATCATCTTGAGAAGAGAAGGTGTTAACTGAATGCTAGCTAAAGAAACTTCATCCCCTTTCTCCAGAACTCTAATATACAACTGTGAAAAAAGAGTCATCAAACTCCACTCTTCCAAATATTCTTTCAGAGTTTGGGTTGGCAGTTTCTTGCTTAATGCATCTATAAATAAATTCTCTTTCCTCAGGGTATATGCGATGTCAATTTTGAAAGATTGCAGGTACTCCACCAAACGCCTCTAGAAGAGATTCAAATATTTTTGAGAGAAGATATAACTCAAGATCTTATGGTATGAATACACAGTAAATATTTCTCTGTAAAGGTATTGCTACCAAAACATAAGCATGTACATTATATATGCAAGTTCAATGTTGTGGGTAGGATATTTCTTCTCATGAGGCCTAATATTATGAGATCCATAGGAAAAACATGATTACCTTTCATAAGAACACAACCCAAACCTGAACTCGATGCATCACAGAAGACCACATATCCTTTTCCTACCTCTAGAAGAGTTAACACCAGCGCAATATTCAAAATATGCTTCAACTCAACAAAAGAACTCTTAAATTTATCATTCAAAACAAACTTTAATACCTTTCAAATCATAGTATTCATTATAGAATCCAACTTTGAGAATTCCTTGATGAACTGGTGATAATATCCAGGTAATCCCAAGAATCTATGAATCTTGAAAACATTTCATGGTTGTTCCCAAGTCATAAAAAAATTTACCATTTCATAATAAACTGAAAAATCATGTTCTGACACCATGTGTACCAATAATTTCACCTCCTATATCCATAAATCACATTTTTAAAGCTTGGAATAATGTCAATGATTTCTCAACAGACACAAAATTATTCCCAAATGCTGCATATGATCCTCTTCGTACATAAAGTATATAAGTATTTCATCTAAAAAGACTAACATAGAGGTATCTAGATACTCGTGGTAAATATTTATCATTAACTCCATGAAAACTGCAGGAGAATTGGCTAGGATAAAGGGTATAATGATGTACTCATAATGATTGTACCTACTTTGGAAGGTAGTTTTCTAAATGTCATATTATTTTATTCTCATTTTATGGTAACCAAACTGAAGATTGATCTTATAAAACCACTTTTTTCCTTTCAACTGATCAAATAGATCATAAATCTATGGTAACAGATACTTTTTTTACTATCACTCGATTGAGTTTTTGATAATCAATACATAAGTGAAGAGATCTATCATCTTTATTAGTGAATAGAACTAGTGCCTCCCAAGGTGACTCACTCGGGAGTATAAAACCTTTCTCTAAAAGATCATCCAAATATGACTTCAGCTCTTTCATTTCATCTAGTGACATGTGGTGAAAGGGAATTGAAACTGATTGAGTACCAGGTATTAAGTCAATAGAAAACTCAACCTCCATTATCGGAGGAAAACTATATAATTTAGAAGGAAACATGCCAGGAAACTCAACGATGACTAGAGGTAGATCAACACTTATTGAATCCCACTCCAGATAAAAAGAAAATATTAATATCAATTTACCCAACTCCAGATAAGAAGTTCTGGCTCTACTCAACCTTGGGTCTCATTCTCCTTGAAAGATAAGAGGCACACCACTAGGTGTAGTAAGGTAGACCCATCAAAGATAAAAATCAATCTGGAATTTATTGGAAATGAGACAATTCATACCAAATATGATGTCAAGATATTTCATGTAGAGAATTAGAAAACTCCAAGAAAGCTCGACATCTAATAGAGATAAGACACAAGCAGGACTGTAGAGACCCCTCCCTCTCTTTATACCAAGGGGTGTAGTAATATCCATTTCATAGGATAAAATATATATATAAATATGAAGCAAATTAATGATACGGGTTGAAATAAATGAGTGAGCTTCATTGGTATCAAATAGAGCAGTCACTAATAATGAGGCTATAGTAATGGTACCTCTCACATTCTCTGGACCCATATCAGCTTCCTCTGGAGACTCTTTCACTACGCGAAGAAGCCTCATTCCAGATGTCTATGGCTGGGACCCTTTTGTATGTGAATTAATTTAATGCTCCATAGTTTTGGAGGTATTGATGATCTCGTACCACTGTGAAGAGTGGAAAAGTTGTGACAGAACTTATGAAAGTTCCTTAAATGTCCACAGGATCCACAGTTATTGAGTGTCTCGGTGTAGACCCTCTTTGAATGCATTGAATGACCACACCAGTAACATATCAACAGGATTCTTCTAGGCACTTCAGGAGGTTGAAAATAACCCTGATGCTAAGAACCACTATGAGATTGATCATGATTCATCTTTCCTTTTAAATAACTCACACTTCAACTAAGAGAAAAAGGAACTCTCATCAACCCTAACTTTCTAGATGGATCCATCTCAAACATCGTTACCCTATCTGGCACATTAGCTTAAGTGGGCATCTTTATCAAGAAAACCTAAGAAATAATATCTGATCAAAGTCCCAACTCGAACCATCGAGCCTTTATCCTCTCATTAGATATAATATTAGTCGTAAATGGCACCAACCCAGCAAAGCGATTTGAATACTCATTCACGATTCTATCGGCATTCTCAAGATTGAAAAACTCCACAGCCTTAGATAACACCATTGACTCTAGATAGAACTGTTTGGTGAAAATAACCTTGAATTCCTTCCACTCTAAGGCCTCCTGTTTCTTCATCGTCACCATTGTGTCCCACCATCTACTACTTGGACCCTCCATCACGATGGTGTAACACTTCACCTTGATCTCATCTAGCTTCTCCAAGATCTCAAACAAACATTCTATTCTTCCCAACCATTCCTCATCATATTGAGGATCAGTGGAGCCTTTGAAAATTAGTGGCTTTTGGTGAAGGAACTCTTGAGAATGATTTTTATGAACATCCCCCTGAGGATACATAGTTAGAGCCTGAATGGGGACTGGTGGTGGTGTCTATCCCAAAGTTTGGTTAGTAATCATGATCACCTCAACTAGATTTGGATCCACAGCAGGATTTACTTGTCGTGGTTCAGCTGTAGCCTCTTCCGATATCTTATTCACCCATCTTCTTAGAGGCATGATGATAAATAACATAATCAAACAACATTTAAAATATTATATTATCCTCAAACAAATAAATGAGGGAAATTCATCCCAAAAAAATGAGAAACAAGATTTAGATTCCACTATATCCAAATCAAAATAGTAATAAGACTATAACTAATCCACAAGACGTATTTATCTAGCCACACCTGGAGACTTAAGGTTCATTACAGTGAGAGCTGGCGAATCACTCAATCACAAATGCCTCATATGTCCCGACAATATTTCACAAAATTATACTGACTTTAAGAAAAAATCTCAACTTGGAGATTTGATACCATTTTTTCAAGAATCATCCCAAGTTACCTGGTAACCCAACAACTCATCCATCCCTAACATAGACCGAAGGTAATTCTTGATCCCCATGGGTCGGTGACTAGTACATGGAATCATACAAACTGAGAGTGGGAATTATTTCTCCACTAACAATATAAAAATAAAAGAAACAAGACAGTATGCATATCAAAAGAAACTCCACTGTGGGTAATATACCATAATACAATAAGGAATAAAGAAGCCCAAATTACTACAACACAAGTACCAAAATAGGTAAAACACCCCAAGGTCCCTAAGGACACAACTCACCAAGTCCAAAGTTCAATAGATAGATCCACCACTAAGATATTTTTTCCCTTTCTCAAACTTGGAAGGAGAAAGTATACAAACACACAAAGGAAAAAATTAGGGTATGATCCAAATCCCAGTAGGATTCCACCAAAGATTCCATAATATATTCTAATAATGATGAAAGATTTCATTTTCAAATAAAATGGGTTTGGAATTTCAAATAATATTTAAAAAAAATCGTTCTATACAGTTCAAATGATGGAAAATAATTTAAGTGCAGACTTTACTTTACAAGTGAAGGAATATTTCTAAAACAATGGATTAAATAAAACATTTCATATAAACAAGTTTATATAAATTCAAAAGGACATGTAACACAGTTTAACAATATTTTCATGCATTTATATCTATAATATAAAAAATCTATCAACATGTCCAACTGCCAAATAGGTACATATGTTCCATGCTATATGACTCTACACTCTCTAAGTGATCATGGAAATGTGTGTACACACACATCCTCTAAACACTGGTCAGAGAGGACTCATCATTATCGCTTAAGGGTTGTGACCTGCTGCATTTCTATTTTAGAACATTGTTTAATCATAGAGTGTGTCCAAATAACTCATAAACTACCTAAGGATTTCATGTGATCTTACAAAATCAATGATGGAAAATTTATTTTAATACTACTTAAAATACAATTAAATATCATTCTTCCATTTTAATTCCAATTTTCCATTTAAAACCAAAAACAGATTTTAATCAAAAACATGCTTCTTTAACAGGATAAAACCACTGAGTTTCTATAAAAACATTTTTTTAAACCATTTTCACAATTTAACAAATTCAAAAAAATTCATCACAATCCCATAATTCACTGGAATTGGGTTCTCTCACAAATTTTCCATCAAATTAATTTCTATAATTAAATTAATTAATTTAATTACTTCTATTTACACTAAAACTAGAATTTAAATTTTTTATAATTTAAATCTCACCAATTCAAATTTCCATGCCAAAAACCCATTTTTCTAAAAAAAACCCAATTCATTAGAATTGGTTTTTTCCAATAAATTAATTGAAGCTAAAAGATTCAGATTTAAACAATTTCATTTGAATTCAAAAAATTGAAACTCAAACAAAGCAATTAGGGTTCATATAAATTAGGAATTGTGACGGAACCACCTACCTTTCTCATGGAAACCCAATGCCCGCAACGAAACCCACCAATGATCACAAAGGTGAAAAAGACCTTGAAACTCAACCTAGAAATGAGATCTAGAAATATAGACCGAAAATTCACACTATGATTGGAACAATGGTCAAACACCAAGCAAAATGGACCAAAGGTTTGGAGCGCTCTGAAATCACTAAGGAAGAGATCTTGATCGAGATCAAGGAAGTCTGGGGGGAGATAAAAAGAAATAAAATAATAAAAATAAAATAAATAATAAATAAAAATTAAAAAAATGGAAGAAGAACAAAAAGGGGGGGTTTCACACCGGTTGAGGGAGGAGGCTCTCACAGATCTGCTAAAAAACCTGGAATCAGTTCTAGCTTCACCAAAAGGTCATTCTTAGTCTTGTTGGGGTGATTTCTTGGTAGAAAATACACCTAGTATATATAATATCCTAAAATGTGTTTTTAGTTTTACCAAAATAATTAAACCACATTTTTAATTCATTAAACCCTGAAAGAATCACTACAAAGTTGTTTAATTTTCCTCATTAAGGCATTTCTAAATGTTAAAGTGGTTGAAATGGTGTAAAAAAGAGATTTGAATTTTATCTAGAGTCTTCAATGGTCGTTTGGACATTTGGGGAACAAGAACACCATGGGGGATAAAATTTAATTAATTAAATAATGAAATTAATTAATATAATTATCAATAACTAAATTTTAATTTGACGGCATATCCAAATTCATGTTGTGTATAAAAATTATACCCTACCTAGAGTAAACCCCCCATTCTGAACCCAACTATGGTCTCAGATTCCCCATATGATGTACTATTTTAGATATATTAATTATTTATTATTCAAAAAATGGATTAAAAATTAATTAAATATAAAAGTTTTATTTTCACAAGCGAGACATCCAAACGTTTGATGCTTACAAATGTTATACCCCACCTAGGGTAAACACCATGTCTCAGACCTATCGATGGTATTGAATTTCCCATATGACACACCATTTTTTGGATTTATTCAACTATTTTGAATAAAAAGTGTGTGCTTAATATAATGTATTTAATATTTTTATTCAATCTTCACTGAGACTTTATCGGCCTCGAAATAACACACTAACTCAATGTCGATCTCCAAAAATATTCAATTGAATATTACAAGATTTTAACTAGTATTTAAGGCCTTTAACACATTTATTAAATTATTTCATTAATAAATCATTTTCCCCACTTAATATATTAATAATTTAACACAAGAGGTTTTATTATCACTAAAAAGGATATTACATATACCTTACAATAAATTAATTAATTCTTATTAGGTACCAAAAAATATTTTCACTAACTCAATTGGAACTAAAATATCATGGGTACCAAAAATTACTTGTATTTTTTTACAGGACTGTGTCACATGTACTTAAATGTTGGATCAAAGTGTATATACTCTCTAAATAATGTTTCATTTCACAAAGATACGGGGATTTTTTGAAATTTTTTATCTAATAACTTATATACAGGTGGAACTTTTTAACGAAAGTATAAATTAAGGGGAAGATTTTAATTTATCTAATTTTTTATTCCTTTTAGAGGGAGTTTTACTATTTATTTATTTATATAGCATGTTATTTACAGTTTTATCATGGAATAAATTTAAGGAGAAAATTATTTTCCCTAAAAATATTTTTTTTTAAATAGTTATTGTTTTCTTCATTTATATAAAGGGGGAGAATGTTTTGGTTATTTATGTTCGGTTTTGTAATAAAAAAAGGAAAATTATTTGTTCATTTGATTGCATATTTTTTATTTTGATCGATTACAACTCCTCTTATGCTTTCTTAATATTATTATAAATTTAAATGTTTAATTGTGTTCAATTACATGTTGTAATATTGTTGTACTTATTTTAATTTAAATTGTATATTGATTATATTATGTTTAAATTTTATCATATCATAATATTTCATTACTTAAATTTCATTATATTTCATGTTTTTATTTTTCATAACATGTTTTACAAGTTTTATTTTGAGTTCTTAGGATTAATAAGTCATTTAGAACTGTGATATTTCATTTATATATGTTTTTTAATGTTTTTACAAAAAAAATATAATGTTCACCATGTAGACCTTTTGTAGACCACATAGCCATATCAAAATTTACATAAATAATTTTTTAGCCACGTAACAGTTTTTTCAGTTTTAGTTACCCTATGTGTTTTGACAATATCTCAGGATATATAAATTTAAAATTAAGTGGTTTTTTTGTAAATATAAGAAGATTTAATATATTTTATTATAATAAATAAACTTCTAAATTATTTGGTATCATGTCTAAAATTAGGTTTGAAGTCACAATATATCTTCAGTTTGATTTCTATTATTTTTCAGAACTGTTTTTCTTCTATTTTTTGGATCATAACTTGAGATATAAATGTTCAATTGAAGTTTTTCTTAATTATTTGGAAAGATATTTAAATTATATATATATAATTAAAAATGACCAAAACACAATTCTTCCATTATCTATGTTCTTTTTATCTCTTAATATTAAAAAAGTAATCTAGTTTAAAAAATTTTAGAATTGGTTACAAGAGCAATTCATTTACTTGAGAAATTCAGATACATGAGAAAATCACATGTGTGATGAATTCAAACATTTTAATCACTTACGTGAATCCCCTACATCTATTCCATTATGTTTATAATTCTCATATATATATTAAAACACATATGTGAAATTCCCCTATGTGAAAATTTTCCTACGTAGCTTAATGAAAATTCCTAGAGGAAAATTTTCTTTGGTTTATGTTTTCTTTCAAATATCGATTTCTTGCATGTTAATTTCAATTATCTAAATTTTTATAATGAATTCATAAAATAATATTATTTTTTTATAACTTATGTGATGTGATTTTCATTTGTTTTAAACATGTTTTTATGGAGATTGAGGGCCATTATATTCTCACCCATAAAACTTATAGGTTGAAAATTTGAAATTATTTTTTATTGTTTTATGTTGTTTTATTTGATATTATTGTTTATAAATTAATATTAGTTTATATTAAACTCATTAAAACATGTTTTAATAAATTTAATTGGGTGTTATTAAGTTTTGATATTCTTTTTATATTTACTGCTCATTTTTAACAGAATATTTTTGAATTTCATATTTCAAATTAAAAATTTGTATTTTCATAGAATATTTTAATGACCTAATATTATAGAGACCAATTCAATTATTTATAAAATTATTTAAAATTTGTTTTAATTATTATTCATTGATTTAAATATAATTTTTGATTTGATTTATTATTTTCCAATGATAATATCTTTCTCACTATCTCTCTCTCATAATCCAATATTATTATTTTGGAATATTAAATGTTTCTAACTGTTTTCTCAAGTGTGTATTCCAAATATATTTGTATTTAAAGGAATAGAAGATTCTTGGAATATACATGATAATACACAATAGTTGATGAAAATAATAGATGATCATATACGTTTATACTCTTACATCAATCAAGTGATCGAGTGCTCAATTGTTAACATCCTTTTTGAAAAACTCTCAAGAGAGGAAAAAACTTCCGTTGACTTCACTCACTATGAAGAGACGTTCTGTGATTTTTTCTAGAATGCCTAAACTTCATCATTGAAATCTATTCGAAGGTCCTGCATCAACAATTTCATTTACAATATAATTTCTATAATGCACTAGAAATTTTATAATTATTTTATTTATTCATCTGGGATGGGTAGAGTTGTATGAAATTATATCATTCACATAACAGGTTATACCACCTATAAAATGTAGTATATAGTTATAATAACTTACCAAAAGGAAGTTCCCTAGTTATGATTACATGACCAAAAGGGATTACACCTAAGTTGGGAAAATTCTTGGTAGAAAACCTAGATTTATGTCTGCTCTTCCAAAATGTTATGTGTTGGTTTGGGGCTTCTCCTCTCAAAGTAATGAGTTTGGATTTCTCCCATGTAAAAATTTGGGTTAATATTTATCCTATATAAAAGTCTCTCTCTCTTTTATAGTGGGTTCCATACTCCACTGGTTGGGGTGTGAAGACTAGACTAACTCGAATATACTGAACCAGTATAAAAATTTCTTATCTTATCCTTTTTAATTTTCTACACACAGTTTTCACACATACACTATTCTATTTATTTTAAGAAATAATTGTTTAATAATTTTAAACTACCAAATTCTAAAATTAATATTTAATAACTTTGATAATTTTAATAAAGGAATATTCACCCCCCCCCCCCTCCAAATATAGTTATTCTTCAATCATCCTATCTGATATAACAATTAGTATTATATGGTTATTCATTAAAGGATATTTAGCTTCTCTAATTGTTTTGATCTGATACCCAACACTTGGTATCAAAGGATAACATTTGTTAAGTATATTTATCTCTACTATTTTTTTTATTATATGTTCTAACTTGTATTATAGTCCTTAAATATACTAAGGAAATATCAATTTCAGTGATGGATGGATAGAAAAATAAAAATTTCTATCAAAATAAATTCAATCAGGGTTATGAGACAACATATTCTAAATTAAAGGATTATTTTGGTCATGCATGTAATACCATTAATTCAATTAAGATTTTTAATTATGAATCCTTTATTTTTAATAATAGAATTTTATATGATATGCATGAGAAGTATCAAGAAAAAAATCGTAAAATTGTGTATTTAAATTTATCTCTTGAATAAAATGATAAGAAAGTTGTTAAATAAAATAAAATATTATCTATAAAAGTTGAAAGGGTAATAAATTTCAATATTAAATATTAAAGTTTAAATATAATAATGATATATTTAAGGATTTTATTTTGAAAAATAATGATGATGAAGAAAAGATATTTAACCTTTTGTTAGTTGATTTATCTCAACTTGATGAAAAATGTAAAAAAAATAAGGAAGAAAATGCTAATTTGAGAAATTATACTTATCTTATTAATTATAATGTTTTTGAAGATATTAAATTAAAATATTACTTGGCTAATGTTATACAAGGATGAATTATTTTGAAAAATATTATGCTTGTTTCAAAATTTAACCATGATCATCCTATTCATTTTAAGAAGTGTTATTTTAAAAAGGAATATTGGATATTATATGGTGACAATATTTAAATGTCGGTTTCCTGGAAACTATGCTAATTAATGTTCTCTATGGTTTCCTCAATATATTGGTATTAATAGATTTTTCATCTATAATATTTTTTCTTATTTTGTACCTTATAATAAATTACTTAATTATTCTTGGATACCAAAAGAAAATTCACTAAACCAATTGGACCCAAAAATATCATGGGTACCAAAATTTTATTTTATTTTATTTTTATAGAATTGTGCTACATGTAATTCAATGTTTCATGAAAGGGTGGAAACTCTATAAATAATGTTTCATTTCGTTTATATTCAGGGATTATTTGAAATTTGGGCCCTAATCATTTTTATATAGGTGAAGATTTTTAAATAAATAATAAATTTTGGGAGATCTATTCCTTTATCTAATTTTTTATTCCTTTTCAAGGTAATTTACCATTTTTTATTTATCTATCATGTGATTTACAATTATTTCATGGAATAAATTTAAGGGTATAATTAGTTATCCTATAAATATTTGTTGAATCAAAATTAGTTATTATCTTTTTTTATTTACAAAAAAGGAAGAATATTTTGGTTGTTGATTTTCAGTTTTGTAATTAAAAAAAAGGGTGATATTTTTTGTGAATGTGCTTGCACGTTTTTTGATTTGATTTATTACAACTCCTATTATGCTTTCTTAATATTTTCATATATTTAAATGTTTAATTTTGTTCAATTACATGTTTTTATCTTGTTGTAATTCTTATACTTTTAATTTTATATTAATTAAATTATGTTTAACTTTGATTGTATTATAATATTATTTCACTTAAAATTTCATTTGATTTCATTTTTTTATTTTTCATAATAAATTATACAAGTTTTATTTTGAGTTCCTAGGATTAATATGTCACTTAGAACCATAAAATATCATTTATATATGTTTTTTAATGTTTTAATATAGAAAATTAATTGTTCATAATATATGAATTTTTTAAACCATGTATCTATATCATAATTCATGTAGATGATTTATTATCTATATATCTAGTTTTTTAGTTTTAGTTTCCCTCTATATTTTTACTATATATCAGGATATAGAACTTAAAATTGAGTGATTATTTTTTTTGGAAATATAAGAAGATATCAAAATTTTCATTAAAATAAATAAAATTCTAAATCATTCCATATCATGTTAGAAATTAGGTTTTAAGTAACTGTATATTTTTAGTCTGATTTCTAGTGTTTTCCAAAACTACTTTACTTCTATTTTTTATTATAACTTCACCTATAGATGTCAGATTAAATATTTTATTGATTATTTAAAAATATAATGAAATTATATAAATATAATTAAAATGGACCAAAATATAATTATACCTTTATCAACGTCCTTTTTATCAATGAATATTAAGAAATCAATATATTTATGATTTTATAGAATCAGTTTCTTGAGGAATTTGTTTACGTGAAAAAAATCAGATATTTGAGAAAATTTTCTAGCATGATGAATTTTAATATGTGAATCCCTTACATGATTACCCTATTTCTATTCACTTATGTGGATAATTATTCTACATATATTAAAAATCATACATGAAATTCCCCTATGTGAAAATTTTCTTAGGTAGAATAATGAAAATTTCTATAGGAAAATATCCTCTATTTTAAGTATTCTTTCATATATCAATTTGATGCATGTTCATTTGACTTATTTAAATTGATATAATGAATTCATAAATTAATATTAATTTTTTAGAACCTTTTTTAAGTTATTTTAATTATTTTAAACAATTTTTTATAGAGATAAAAGGTTATTATATTCTCACACATAAAACTTACAAATTGAAAACTCAAAATTCATTTTTATTATTTTATATTGTTTTCTATGATCTTATTGTTTTGAAATTAATACTAGTTGATATTAAACTCATTAAAATTTATTTTAATATCTTTAATGTGGTGTTATTAAGTGTTGGTATTCTCCACATATTTACTTCTCACTTTTAACAGAATGTTTTTGAATTTCATATTTCAAATTCAAACTTTCTATTTTCGTGGGATATTTTATTAACCGACTAATATGGAGATCATTTCAATTATTTGTCATATGATTTAAATTTTTTTTAATTATTATTAATTGATTTAAATATTGATCATGATTTGATCAAGTAATATAAAATAATAACATCTTTCTCTTTCTCTCTCTATCTGATAATTTAGTATTATTATTTTTTAATATTAAATGTTTCTAAATGTTTTCTCAAGTGTGTAGTCCAAATAGATTTGTATTTAAAGGAATATAGGATTATTGGAACATACATGATAGTACACAATGGTTGATTATAATAACATAATATCATATACATTCATACTCTTACATCAATCAAGTGAACTAGTGATCAACTATTTACATCCTTTTTTATGAACTCTTAAGGGAGGAAAAATTATTCCTCGAATTCATTCACCAGGAATATACATACAATTCCTTTTTCTTGAATTCTTTAAATTCATAATTCAAATCCATTCAAATATCCTACATCAAATATTTCATCTAAAACATACTTTCTACAACTCTCCAATGTCTCTTTAATTGTTGAATTTATTCTTCTTGGATGGGTATAGTTTTTTGTACTTATATCTTTCACGTAATAGGTTATACCCCCAATAAAAAGTAATATATGGTTGTGATACCATAAAAAAAGGCAGTTCCTTGTTTATGATTACTTAAAAAAAGGCAGCACACTTAGGTTGGGACTTCTTTTAGTAGAAAGCCTGGGTTTCTATCTACTCCTGTAAAAGTCTATACGTGTAGGTTTGGGGTTGCTCCTCACAAAGTCCTAGGTTGGAATTACTCCTGTGTAAAAATATAGGTTTATATTTATCATGTTTAAAAGTATCTATCTCTCTTTTTCCTAGTTGGTTACATACTCCATCGGCTAGGGTGTGAATAATAGCCTAAGTCAATTACACCAAACCAGTATAAAAATTCCTTATGTTCTTCTCTTTAATTTTCTATATACACTTATCACACATCCACTATTCTATTTATTTTAAGAAATAATTTTTTAATAATTTTAAACCACCAAATTATGTAATTAATATTTAATAACTTTGATAATTTTAATAAAGTTCTATTCACCCCCCCCCCCCCTCCAGTCCATCTTCCATCATTCTATATGGCCTAACACAATGTTTATATCATTATCATCCCTTGGACCTTCATGGTTCAATTATCCTCAATGTAATTTATCAAAAAATTTAATAAATAAATATTATTCATTTGATAAATAAATATTTACATAACTAAATAAATATAAATATTTATTTATTACCTTGTGAATAGTTATAATAGATAAATAAATATTATATTCAGAAAATAATTTTTTTTTAATCTTTGCGTAACTAAATAAATATTGATTTAATAAATAAATATTATTTATTACTTTGAAAATAATCATTAAACTCACATATATGTTTTAAAATGAATACAATCAAGGAATAAATATATGAAATCAATAAAATACTAGATAAATATTATTCCTCACTAAAGAGAATATTATGTATTCCAACTGTTAAATTCAAATAGAATTTAACTAATATCAATCGAAACACTAAGTGTGTGGCCCTCTAGTCCTCTTCCTAAATGGAATTATAAATGCTTGCATAAATTCTAATACTAGCATCTAACAACACATAAAGGCACCCATAGAGGAAGAATTTAATATCGTAATGACAAAAACCACATATGAACATTCACTGTATAATATAATCTCATTGTCTTGATATCTCATCTAGCAGGTCGCATACTCATGTCATCAACCTATATGCTTGACATGACTTTATTTGACTATATAAAATGAACCCATCAATACACCATGTCCATGCATTTTATTTTTGTAAAATCTATTCCAATCAACTGGATTATATATCAACTTCTATAAAGATATAAGAGAGAAATCATTTCTTGACTTATTAATTAATAACATATCATTCATGGTGCACCCATCATACCCTACTTCTCATGAACCTATGTCATCATAGTTTTGGTCAGTACATAAAATTACGGGATTTATGATATGTATTAATAATAATATTAAAGTCTATGGATCATTACAAATGTTTTCAAATATTAATATCCAATGACACATAACATATATAATTTATACATGTGGGTTTGTTATTATAACCACCTCTCTTGAAGATTACCAAGGGATAAATTCTTGAGAATAAGTCTCAATGTCTTATGATCCTCCAACCTTGATCATCTATACTATATGTTTCTAGTCAGATAATTTCATCTAGCTATAGAATATATATTTAAGAATATTTTCATAGTGATTCAAGGTCCTAATCATAGCAGGTAACTGTTATGATGTTTCAATGTGAGAGAAACTCTAACGAAATTATCACATTCATGTTATATAGAATAACAATCACCATGTGATAAGGTATATCATTAATATTATTAGAATATACATGTAATTGAAAGTACAAAGTAGTTTTTTCTAGGGCACCAATTCCAGCAATTGGTATACTCTATCTGTCACATTCACTCTATGTCTTAGATAATTGAATTTTATGGTTATGTATGGTGTATAAGAAATATCTTTTATACATTGGTATAGATATCATACTAGTGGTCATGTGAATGAGGATTACTATTTTTACAAATTATTTTTACAAAACTATAAGAGATTAATGATAGTATCTCCTAAAAATGTCTTAGAGGATATTAATAAGGATTTTTTGATATGATTTCACAAGTTTTTACATATGATGTGAGATGAGGTAATATGTTTATAAACTTCATGTCACTTTAGAATAAGTGGGATATTGGTAGAGTTTTTTCACTAAAGAACATGAAATGGGTAGTGTTATACACATATTATTGTCCATGTTGTGATTATGTCATGATATAATCATCATTGTGGTTTCAATATTGTTCATTTGGTATTTAGAGATGCATCCAATATAGTGGCCACATTTTTTTCCATCGAACGATATGAAATATATGATATTGAATTTTATTGTTATGAATTTTTTCATTTTTAAGCTATAATTTATCGATTACAATATCATTTGATGATATTAAATGGATTTTAGTGAAACATTAAGATGTTAAATGTTTCATCAGTGATAGATCATATGTTACAAATTTTTTTTAACATGTTTCATAATTCAAATATTTGATAAACATTAGGAATGATGAAATAATAATATATCTAAAGTTTTTTAAATTTTTTCATATTATGATGAAGATTTATGGAGAATCCATGATACTTTTAAATGATACCAAAACCATAGATGAAAATGTCACTTCCAAACCAAAAAACTCCTTACAAGACAATATTTTTATTCTATTTTTCCTCTTTTTATAGGGATTATATCATGTCATACAGTGAAGGAGAACCCTAAAAATAATTGTTTTTTGTGATTCACACAATCTATAGATACCTATGGATGTGGGAATCCTTTATCTTCCATTGAGATAACTCCACCAATACTATGTAGTGGGAGTTCACTTTTTTGATAATAAAGAACAAATGGTTTAGTTTCTTCACTATTTAAAGGTATGTATGTTCTTTATATTTATGACTTTTAATTCAAATAGGATTGGTTAGATCTTATGGAATGATTTTCTTGGTTTCTTTAATGTAGTTTAAATATAGTACATCCCTATAAAAATCAAATAAGACCATTACTCAAAGTTGATTTACAGTTTTAACGTGATTTTAGCTTAAAATATGTAAAAAACAATTATAATAAAATATTTGTTTTGGAATTATAACCATAAAACCACTAGCCCTAGTTAAAATAAGTAAAATTTTATATTGTACCTTAGCAGGAAACTCCTTAAATGTATTATATGACATTTTATAGAAACATTTTAAAGAATTTAAATGAATCATAAAAAATTTAATAATGTAGATAATTTATATTCATGAAAAAGGGAATGAATAAATAAATAAACCACTCATAAATTTATAAATGAGATATAATGAATATAAATAATTTATAATTTTCAAAACAAATTATATACTTTCCATAAAATATAAATATAAAAACTTTTAATTTATATCATAAATATAATAACTTTATATTTCTCATTTTTGTGGCATATATATATAAGGACAAAGCCTCAAAACATTACATAATATTGAGTTTTTAGAAAAGAATTCACTTTCTTACTTTTTAGGATCTTTTTATTTTATAGTTTTAAATAATTTGGTCATAATTATTACATAAAAAACTCATATATTACAAATTGGATACTTCTAATCAGTGTCTATTGTTTTCACAATATATAACTTTTAAAATGAAACATGTTTTCTTTTCATGAGAAATATTCATGACTTCCAACTTGACTTCTTCTTCATTACTACTCATCCTTAAACCCTGTGAAAAAATAGTTAAAAAAATGGGATGAGTACAAAAATATAATCAATGGATATAAAATAAATAAATTTTTTGGTCCAGTGAAAAACATAAAAATCCATGAAATGTTTAACTTTTCCATATTATTCTTTGAGCGTATAAAATAAATCATATCTACATGGGAAAAATATTTTTTTCTCAAAGAAAAACTTTAAAAACCATATAAAAAATAGAAACATTTATATGAATCTTAGAGAATTATATTCATAACTTGTGTTCACTCGTGTCAAAAATAACTATAGCCCAGTTAAATTTATAGGAGAAACCTCCCTTTTTAACTCCATCCTTACCTTTTAAGATAAGGAACATTACCCAACACATTAGAGAGTTATATCGGGTTCACTTGTCATAAAAGCAATATCAATCTCAAGTACCATATAATTTAAAAAATTAATATCACACCTTTTAATCGTAAATACCATGAAAAAACATTTGAACACATATAAAAAACACTTTCATACATTGAAATGTACTTTATTTTTAAAACCCATTCTTTTTTAATAAAAACTAAAAAATCACTAAATTTTGAGAAAAGGAATTTATTTGAAAATAAACATGGAAACTTGTAAATTAATATTAAAATAAAATAATACTTATAATGGTGGGAAAATGGGTTCAATCCATATAAGTTAAAATAGAACATTCATTTTTTTCATTTTATATAGAAATTCAAAACATTCCATATAAATTATGTAAAAATATTCCTTTTGAAAACATTTGGAAGAAAGTCAAAAGAGACATAAAATATATTTTATAATTAATTTATCACCATATAAATATATCTATAAAATAATTTTAATAATATAGTCATATAATAAAATTATTTATAAAATAAATCCATAAAACATTTAAAACACGGTCGTAAGGTGAAGTGTCTCTTACCTCGAGTGTCACTTGTCACGTACATTAATTATCTTCATGAATAATAAACGTATGTTAATTATTTACTTTATTAATAACCTTTTAAAAATTTATTATACCTTTTATTTTATTTATTACCATGTTAAATTCAATTAATTAATCAATTAATTTTGTGTCGGTTGTTTCGATGATATTCATATTATATGTCCAAAATTACTTTTTTAGGTTAAATATGTCAAATAGATCATTATTATATCATTTATATAATCTTAATAATTATATAATTAAAATTTTTATACATTATTTATACTTTTAAAACCAATACTATAAGGTGGTTGTGAAAATGGAATTATGTTACAATCAAAGAGACGGTAGGTCGTACGTGTGGATGAGTAATGTTTCCATTTTTTTAATGAACAAGAGGAAAAGAAGGTAAGTATTATTTTATATTTAAAAAATAGTAATTAAATCATAAATATCATATTGTTTTTTAAAATTCATTTATATATACATTTCATGTGAGGCAGTGATGAAAAATAAAATACATTGGTTCATGAGGTGGTACTCTACTTATACGCATGAGCGATGTTTTGATTTTTCATTGGATGGTAATGAAATAATTAGTATATTTTTTATCATTTAATAATTAAATTTATATCATATATATAATATTTTTCATTTTGAACCACTATTATGACCGTACATAAGATTCTATGATAAAAAATGAAATATATCGTCTCACAAGACTGTAGTCTGCACGTACACATAAGTGATGTTTTTATTTTTTTAGATTATTAAGTGGAATAAAAAGGGTTATAACATAAACATAATAAAATTATAGTATATATAAGATAATTATGTAATTATTTAATCATGTTTTAAGAAGTTTTGAAGGAGGTAGAAGAAGAAGTAAAACAAAAATTCTCTCTAAAAAGAACTATATCACTTCTTCTAACAACCTCTTTAGGTTTATACCTAAATACTTATTTGGTTGGTATTATGAAAAAATAGGAAATATAGGATGTGTGTAAGAATTTTTGTAAGGTATTAGGGATAGTATTTTCTGATATAATATATGCTTGAAGTGTGGAGAAGACAAGAGAGGGTTTCCCTTTTATAAGTGAGGGAGAGGACCCACTTGGAATTTTTTTAAAGATTAATATATTATTAAGTCTTCTTCATAGAAAAGTGCCCCATAAATAATTAAATTAGTATAATAATGTGATAAGGGTCAAAATAAATCTATAAAATAATAATTAGGATAAAGTTTTGTGGCCTTATCAATTATTTTTAACCTAAGATAACCTGATTTAACCTTTTACCATGGTGACACATTTTTTACTGAAGGTAATATTCATAAGAACCAAAAAATAAATTAAACTCATTAATAAATTATGAAATTATGATTAAAAACATGGAATCCATTTTTTAAAATCCCATCTCTAGAAATGGTAGAAATTAATTTAATATAAAAATGTTATACGTGATGAAAAATAGTTTTCTGAAAAATTTCCTTTTAAGTATAAAGGAGATATTATACCAAGATCAAGTATAATGTTGATCCAAAAGGTATAAATTGAATTAATTTTATCAAAAAGAAACTAATTAGATTTTAAAACCAATAAAAATATAAATGGGTATTTTAAAATACTATAAAATAAAATATGATTTTCTTTAAAAATAGTTATTTTCCACTATCCACCCAAAAAATATTTTTTAGAAAATTCCCAAAAATTCACCCCAGGATAATTTTTGAAATGATTAATTAAAAGATAATATCCTTTTTATAAAATTTAATTTATAAAATTTATAAATTAATATTTTAAAATAAACTGTATAATACATGAAAAAATATTTAGTAAGAATAAAACTATTTACTTTTTTATTGAAAATCACTTAATATTATTATCAGGAAGATAAATCTATAAAATCTAATTCATGAATATTAATAAAGGATGAAATTGATTTACTATTAACTTTAACAAGGTTTTAAAATTCTTACTCCTTTTGTAAATTGTGTCCTTATAGTTTTATTCATTACTTAAACAAGTGTGGATAGTTTTCATTCATAACATTTTTTGATCCTCGTGTTGCTTATTAAATCATATGGTTTTTCTATAAAACCATAACTTGGTAAATCAAATTATTAAAAAACACCTAATATTTGTGATCAAAAATATGAATCAATTTTTCATTATATGAATCTTCCAAATATACTACATGATTACTCAAAACATGAGATTCATATGACACACATTTTATTGATAATGAAACATGAAACACATCATGTACCTAGGATAAACTCAGAGGAAATTCCACTTGGTAGAAAACTGATCCAAATTTCTCTAGAATTTAATATAGTCCAATGAACTGTGGACCTAAATTTCCCTTTTTACCAAAATTCATAACAATTTTCCATGGATATACTTTATGGAAAACATGGTCAGCAACCTCAAATGAATGATCTTTCCTCCAGTTATCATTATAATTTTTTTTCTACTATAAGCTTCCCTCATATACTAAAAAATAATTTTTACCTTTTCATTAATCCCTTATACTAACTCTATTCCCACCAATATCCTTTCCCCTACTTCATCTTGATAAGATGGATTTTGACATCACTTTACATATAATGCCTAAAAAGTTGTCATCTGTATACTAGAATCCAAACTATTTTCATAAGAAAACTCAACTGGTGAAAGATGTTGATCCTAACTTCTATGGTAGTCCATTGAATAAACTCAAATAATGTATTATAATATATCAATCATTCACTCTGATTTTCTATAAGATTTAGGATGAAATGTTTTTATGAAATTTAATTTATTACCCAACAACTTATAAAGGATTTTCCAAAAATTAGTGGTAAATTTGGGATCACAATCAGATACAACAGAAATAGAGAATCCATGTAATCTTATTATCTATTTATTCAATGAGGGGGCTTTGAAATTGGGTTATAATAAAGTATTAGTTCAATAGTAATCTAAACCTCCCAATCAATAATAATACCTAGTAAATCATCAGGAAATACATCCATATATTCATTCACTACTGTCACATCACTAATTTAAATAGTTTCTTTCTTTTCAACAATATAATCCCTTTAATGCCTAAAGACATCATAGGTTGGTATTCTGGCCAAACCAAGACCTCTAGGAAGTTTTTAGGGATGTTAGGAAGGTATTTGGGTAGGTATTGTCTAATCTAAGAGGCTATTTAAGTGTATAGGAGAGAGGATAGGTGGTTCCCTTTTATAAGTGTGGGAGAGAACATAGTAGGAATTTTTCAAATGATTAAAATATTATTAATCCATCTTCATGGAAATGTTTCCCATGAATCATTTAATTTTGATCCTAATATAAAAAATTTTAAAACTAATCCATACAATAATAATTAATATGAAATTTTTTGGTTGTATCACTTAATTTTAACCTAGGTTAACTAGACTTACCCATTTATCGTGGTAACACATTTTTAACAGAAGTTACTATTCATAATGACCAAAAAATAAATTGACCACATTAATAAATTTTTAAATGATGATTCCAAATATGGAATCCATTTTTTAATATTAAACCTCAATAAATGGTAAAAATTAATTTAATACTAAAATTCTAAACGTGGTGAAAAATTCTTTTCTAAAAAATTATTTTTTATATATATAAGTGATTTTATACCAAGATCAAATATAATATTGATCCAAAATGTTTAAATTGAATTAATTTTATCAAAAATAAACTAATCTAAATAAAAAAAATCTTTGAAAATACTAGAAAATAAAATACGGTTTTCTTTAAAAAGCGTTATTTTCCACTATTCACCCAAAAAACAACATATTTAGAAAATTCCCAAAAAGAAAACCCTAATATAATTTCCGTATGAAAAATTCAAAAATAATATAAATTATATCAAATTAAATTTCTAAAATTTATAAATTAATATTTTAAAAGAAAATATATGATACATGAAAACAAATTTAGTAAGAATAAAACTATTTTCTTTGTGATTGAAAAATTACTTAATATTATTATCATGAATATAACTCTATGAAATCTAATTCATGAATATTAATAATGTATGAAATTGATTTACTATTAACATTACCTAGGTTGTTACAAAATTTCAACACCTTCATGTTTATAATATATGATTTTTAAAAATATGAATTATTTATATTTTAAATTAATATGAACATTTCATATTAATAATGTAAACTATTTATATCATTTAAATTTTATGTATTTTATATTTATTTAATCTTTGATCACATACACTAAAATAACTTTTTATATGTTTTAAATAGACTTCCAAAATAAGGCATTAATATAAATATTTCATGTTATAATTTATGAACATTTCATGAAACAAATTTAAATACTTGTCTTATTTTTATAATTTTAATATAAAAAATTACATTAAAATCATACATTTTTACCATGTAAATGAAGAAGCTCAATATTAACACTTAATAATAATAAAAATTATTAAATCTTTCATTAATATTCAATAATAAATTATAAACGGTTCATAAAATAAAAAATTATTTTCCAATAGTTTATAAATTAAACAAATATTATAAATACCTTTTATTATAATTTATAAACATTTAAAAATTATAAATTTATTTCATAAATGAAAATAAAAAAAAATTAAAACACGTTATATCATAGTTGGTGATACAACTTATACCATTTTTTTGAAATATAACTTATATTATTGTTGGTGATATAACTTAAATTTATACTAAAGATATAACATAAATAATTGTTGGTGATATAACTGATATTAGTACTGGTGATATAACTTACATTATTTCTAGTGATATAACTTATAACATTACTTGTGATATAGGTAAATCTATATCATTAGAAAATTTCATGTTGCAATAACCGTTATTATTATCCTTATTCTAGTCCTTATCAAAGATTATGATACAACATATTAATTTTTAAGATACAACAAATGACCACTATTACAAGACTAATGGAGGACATGTTTTGATTTGAAAGTAGAAATATCTTCACATCACTTGTCATATTTCTATCACAAGTAATGATATCCTCATATTTTTCTCCATGTTTCCCCAAAAATATGCATTTTTACTATAAAATGGAATATGATATCTCATATCACAACCCTGATATAATGACCTATTTTTTATACATGCAGATAAGGCATATCATGGAAAACAATATCCTATATCATTACTTATGATACTATGAAAAATGACTACAAATTGACCATGTTTTTCAAGAATATATTATAGATAGTGATATCAACATATCAATTCCTGCGATATCATTCTTCATCAAAATTTCATAATTTTAATAATTTTTAGAAACTTTTTCTAAACTCTATGGAAATGGATTTAATGTAATTATTAGGTTTTTAAGGGAATTTCCATGCTCATAACCAGTAAAAAATAAAAAAAACCTTATTTTCATAAGATCTATCATGATAGGTTTAGAATAAATTTATTATGAATGAAAAAACATGCATTTTAAGTCAAGTGTTCTTCTATAATAAGTGCTTAAAACTTTACTCATAAACTATTTTCAAATCACTCATATTTATTTTTTGAAATCTTAAAAAACCCCTTAAAAGTCATTTCAAATTTTCCAAAATTTCCTCTTTAAAAATCATTTATTTATTCTAAAACAAAAATTTCATTCGAATCTACCTTAGATAGCCTCTTTTCTAATCTCAAAACTTCACATTTGACTTGAAAAAATATATTTTCTATTATGAAACCCCTTTAAAAATTTTAAAAGTACAATTCCTTTCCTTCTAAAACCATTATTCGCATTTCCAAATCCCCTTTTTAAAAAAATTTCCAAACCAATGCTCTAAATTACTCAAACCACCAAGAATAAAAATCCATGTCATTCCATTGGAAAATAAACCTAAATCCATTTCTTAAAAATCAACCTTTATCATTGAAACCATTTTTCACTAAAAACTATAAATCAAATTTCTTTCTATTTAAAACCATTTTAAAAATTATTTTATAAATTTAAAAATCAACCATTTCCATTAAAAATTAAAATCCTTCTTTAAAATATCATAAAACCTAATGCAAATAACTCAAGGAAATATACAACATAAAACTTTACTTATGGGGTAAAAGTATCCATTAATGACATAATTACAAGACTTGGTGGACAATGAGTTAGTCGTGTAGCTACCACTGAGAGTTATATTGAGCCATGCACCCGAGCTCCTCATGTTTTGCTATACCCTACAAGGTTACAATGTACCACCATTTAAATTTTCATTGTCATACCTAAAATCCTAAAAATCCTTTAAATAATCAATGTGCTATCAATAAAAATTTTTAAACTATCAATTTCAAACAATAATACTAGAAATAAATTAAAAGGATAGGAATAAAGACTCATAACCCAGCGTCCCAGGGTAACTCAAGGCTCTGAATGATAAATAACTCACTAATATCTCCTTTCACCTACCCCTCGAGTTATGACGACCCAATCTCAAATATACCATTACTTACCAAATAAAAAATGGCATTCTGAAACCTAGGAATTCAGAAAAACCTAGGCACTAATGCCATTTTTTTACAAACCAACTATGGGTTATCATTGAACCGGGCACTTGAGCTGACCTATGACATACCTAAAGGGCGTTCCTGATCCTCATGAGATGCTAACTAGTGTCAAGGAAAAAATATAAACTCATGGGAATGATGTATCTCAATTAATACAAAAAAACAATATAGAATAATCTTTACCAAAATTCTGTCATGGTCACTTCATACGTAGGAGGTCCATGATCTAGTATAAATTTTTTTTTGAAATAAGGAAGAACTAAAAAATCATAAAAATAAAATAAACAAGGAATCCAAATCAAAAATATACATACAACTAATGGTAGAATTAGATACATAAGGGGTTTAATTAGCCTGTTACCATAATGATAAAAAATAAAACAAAAACCCAAGATATATGAATCTATCTCTATGTGGCTCTATGGTAATAATCAATCCTTAACCCTATCACCCCAAGGTGATCAAAGATAAACTTGAACCTAAACATGAAAATGAAATATCGATATGCATGAGCACAAATATCAGTAGGTAATCCAAAAGAAAAACACAACCCAAGTATTAACTTTAAGTAAAATAACCATGTCATGCTAGTTTAAAAATATATTTTACAAATATATCTTTTTTACTTTTAGATTTAAATCTGATAACAATATGTTTCCCTTATTCCTTCAAAATATATTCCATTTAATATATGAGGTATAATAATTTTATAGAAAATGATCTTTAAAAGGTAAATATTAAAGGTGGAATTTAGAAAACTTCTTTGTAATGTGTTTATATTTTAATGATGATCATGGGGTTCAAAAACCATTTTTCATAAAACATTATATCAATTTTTATTTCTTTTTAAAACAAAAGAGCATAATATTAATAGGAAAAAAATCTTAATAATATTAATAATAGAAATAACATGGTAAGGGAAATGGGAAATAAATAGCTTGTCTACTATCACAGTATAAAAGTAAAGTAACCAATATAAAATAGTCAAGTACTGGGGATAATGGGAATACCTAATATCTAAGGGGAAGATCTAGAAAATATTAAAACATGGTCCAATTTAATTGGTGTGACTAATGTAATCTAATCACCCTAGTGCTTAGTATTTCCCTACCTGGCCTAACTGAAGGGAAAACTTTCAAAGTAGGGTGAACACCATACTAAGGGCCACTAGCTAGAGCATGATACTAAACTAGTGTGGAAAGTTCTCTCAAAAATTACACTAGCTACTCTTGGTTCCCAGGACATATAAAATAGAGGTTATCTAATAAGAAATATTAAATAAAAATATGAATATAAATTCATATGAAATTATAGAAAACAAGAATTAATAACAGGACTCGCCCCTAATAGCCCATCTTAGGAATAGCCCCTTTCTCACAAAATCACCCATATAATAAGATTTTCTTATATCAGGGACCTTCTCATCTAATTTAAAATAAACTAAATTAGGGGAATATTCCAAGGGTGTTTTCATCAAGAAAAGACTTTTTTAAAGTGACAATTAGGCCTTCCAAGCATTCTTTAAAAGCTAATCTATAAAACCCCCTTTTTAAAGAATCAAGGACACATAAAAATTTAAAAGAACATTTATAAATCCACTAGGAAAAAAACACCATCTGAAATCATATAATTCATTTATAAGGGTCATTCAATAATTTTATCAAACATCTCGTGTGAAAAGTTAAGTAAAAAAAGCTTTATACTATATTTTAAAATTAAAAATCCTCTTCCCTTTATATAAAATCAAGTGAAACTTGATTTTACTTTCAGATATTCCCCAAAATCATTTACTACTATTATTTAGGATCTAAAACATGAATTAAAACAAGAAAGGAATCATAGTCTTCAAATTTAAAGGCCAATACAAGGGGAAACCTACCTCAATCATGTCACTTCTCACTATGCCAAAATAGACATTTAGCAGCGGTTTAAACCACCACTAAATCGTTCTGCGACGGTTTTGAAAAACCACCACTAAATCGCATGTTGGAATTTATTTAGCAGCGGGTTTTCAAACCCGTCTTAGAATGATTTAGTGGCGGTTTAAATCTTCGCTAAATGATTTCGTGGGGGTTTCATTTTTTTAATTTTTTTATTTTTTTAATTTTTTGTTATTTATTATTTATTTATTTATTTATTTATTTATTATTTACTATTATTTTCATATTTTATTATTATTATTATTATTTATTTTATTATTATTCATGTAATTATTGTATTATTATTCTATTATTATTCTATTATTATTTTATTGTTGTTGTATTTCTATTTAATTATTATTATTATTATTATTTTAGTATTTTATTTTATTTGTTAATTTTTGAATTCTAGTAATTAATTTATTTACTAATTATTACTATGCACAAGCGCATTCATATGTACATACACATGCACATGCGTATGTGTAAGCCATATATATATTTTCTACATTGGTTGAGATTTAAACCCCTAACCTCTTACTTATTCTCCAAAGACTTTATCACTCCATCAGATTCTTCATGTGGTGAATAAATAAAATTTAATATACTTATTTATATATTGATGTATAAAGAATAAACAAATAATAAATAAGTAAATAAGAGATAAATATTAAAATAATAATGAAAAATAAATAAATAATAAATTAGACATTAATAATAAATTTATAATAAAATAATAGTAAATTAATAATAAAATAATAATAAATCAAAAATAAATTAATAATTAATGTATACACAATAACTAAATAATAAATAATAAATAAACAAATAAATAATATATAAATAATAATACACAAATAATAATATATAAATAATAATATAATAAAATAAAAACAAATAATAAATAAATAATAGATAAATAATAATTAATAATTAATTGATAATTTATTAATAACTAACAAATCAATAATGAATCAATAATGAATCAATAATGAGTCAATAATGAATAAATAATGAATAAATAACGAATAAATAATGAATCAATAATAAATCAATAATGAATCAATAATGAATCAATAATGAATAAATGATGAATAAATAGTGAATAAATAATTAATAATTAATTAAATAACAATTAATTTATAAATAATTAATTAATTACAAATTAATTAATTAAATAATTAAACATAATTAATAAATACTGAATAAATAAGAAATAAATAATGAATAAATAAACAATAAGTGAATAATAAATAAATAATAAATAAATAAACAATAAGTGAATAATAAATGAATAAAAAATAAATAAATAATAAATAATAAATAAATAATAAATTAGTAATAAATAAATACTAAAATAATAAATAAATAAATAATAATTGAATAAATAATAATTGAATAAATAATAAATAATGTATAATAAATAATAAAATGATTAATGATTAATGATAAATAATAAATAATAAATAATAAATGAAAATTAATAATTAATTAATAATTAATTGAAAAATAATTAATTATTAATTATTTAAAAAATAATGAATAAATAATGAATGGATAAAGAATAAATAATAAATAAATAAATAAATAATAAATTATAAATAAATGAATAATAAATGAACAATAAATAAATAGTGAATAAATAATAAATATTAAATAAATATTAAATAGTTATTTAATGGTAATTTAATAATAAAAATAAATCAATAGTAAATAAATGTTAAATTAATAAATAATAAATAACAAATAATAAATGATAAATGATAAATAATAAATAATAAATACTAATTACTAATTAATACATAAATAAATAAAAATTTATTAATAAGGAATTAATAAATAATGAATAATAAATGAATAATACACAAATAAAAAAATAATTAATAATTAATTAATAAATAATGAATAAATAAGGGATAAATATGGGATAAATATGGAATAAATATGGAATAAATAAGGAATAAATATGGCATAAATAATGAATAAATAATGAATAATTAATTATAATTAATTAATAATTAATTAATAAACATTTAATAAATAATGAAGAAATAAATAATAAGTAATAAAAAAAATAAAAAAAAAATAAGTGAATAATAAATAAATAATAAGTACTAAATAAATTATAAATTATAAATTAATAAGTTATAAATTATAAATGATAAATGATAAATGGTAAATGGTAAATGGTAAATGGTAAATGATAACTAATAAATGATAAATGATCAATGATAAATGATAAATGATAAATGATAATGAATAAATAATGAATAAATGAGGGATAAATAAGGAATAAATAAATAAATAATGAATGAATAATAAATGAATGATAAATAAATAATGAATAAATAATAAGTAAATATTAAATAGTTATTTAATAGTAATTTAAAAATAAAAATAAATAAATAGTAAATTAATAAATAGTAAATTACAAATTATAATTGAATAAATAATAAATAATAAATAATAAAATAATAAAATGGATATAAATATCTATAAATATATATACATATAAAAACATTTATATAAGTATATATAAACACACATATATATTACATAAATATATATAAACACACTTAGATATATAATTGTACGTGAATATAAATATATATATAAACACATATAAATATAAATATCTATATATATATATATACATATATGAGTTAAAATATATATAATCATAAAATTTATCAATATTTACAAATGTATATAAATATACACAAATATTCATAAATTTATATAAATAAATATATATTTTTTATAATAAATTACCAAAATAGGAGAATAAATAATAATTGCAACACCATAAAATCTAAAAGAATGTAAAACAATGGAATAAAATCATAAATGACATAAAAATCATATGAAGATGCTCTTAAATGAAGATGAAATCTCATCGAATGTGTATGATATATATATATATATATACTAAAATTTATTTAAATATATTATATATTAATATTTATTTACATATATTGTAATATTAATATAAATATTTTTTTATTGACACACACATGTTTATATACAAACATTACTTGTATCGGTATATATATACAAATTAATGCATTTTTATAAGGTAAATGAAATCGATAATTTTTTATTTTAAATGAAATGAATCAAAAATATTTATTTCAATATGGTTTATGTGTATAAAAATACATTTCTATGTAAATATGTACTTATACAAGTGATTTATTATAAGTAAATATAATAAAATATTCATTTATTTAATTATAAATAAAACTACATTGTGAAAAATGATAAAATTTCAAAACCATAATATCAATATGAATGTAATCCCAGAGAATAAATCCATTCCCCATTGAAAAAAGTCAAATAAACCTCCTTAAAAAAGGCTGAAAATTCATCGAATGTTAAAAAATTGGGATACCATTAAAACACATAAAAATGTTAAGAAACTCTAAAACCCCTAAGAATCCTAAAACAACCATAAATTCTGATTTGTGAGTCCGTTTTAGCACCACAGCCAATCAAATCTAAGCTCATAAAATGATATTTGATATGATATGTGGTACAGGCCAATTGGAAACCCAGATCAGAAGTTATAGTCGTTTGAATTTTAAGAAATCGGGTTTAGTGAATAAAAACTTTGTTTTGGAGCTAGTACCAGACCTCTATGGCATATATCTCATCATAGGCTTTGATTTTATATGTGGTAGAGCCCAAATGGATGTGTTGATCAAAATTTATCGTCTTTTGAAGTTCGAGTTCGATTTTCGACCTTTTTGAAATTTTAATATATTTGTACCTTTCATTATCACATGATTTAAATCTCATGTGGTTTTAGCTCATTTTATAAGCTTCGATTTAACTAGTTGTGGAGATGAAACGGACTCCCGAATGAGAAGTTATGGTCATTTGATATCGAAGTTTTATTTTCAGTTTTTTGTAGATTTGTTTTAAGTTTCAAGTTATTATTAACTGATAATTATAAATATTTATTAATTATCACATTATAATTAATTAAAATTATAAATAATAAACTATATATGTGAGTAAATAATAAATCATAAATCAATAATCATTAATAAATACTTTTTCAAAAAATCCTTTAATTTAGCAGCAATTTTTTTAAAACCTCAGCTATTTCCCGATGATTTTTTAAAAAACTTCCACTAAAAATATTAGATTTTTTATTTGAAAAAGAAATAAAAAAATCAAAAAATAATAAAAAAATAATAAAATAATAATAAATAATAATAAAAACATTTAGCGACGGTTTTAGAAACAGCCGCTAAAAACCCACCGCTAAATGTTTTTCGAGAACACATTTAGCGCCAGTTTTCAAAACCACTACAAAAAAACTGCCGCTAAAATCCATTTTTTATAGTGTATAAAAATAGGGTATTAATATAACCTTCATATGAAACAATAACCCTAATGAACCAAGAGGAACCCTAAAAGTATAAAAACCCCATTTAAAAATCAAGAAGAACAAAAACTTAGGTCACTGAGACCCTCATAGAGAAGGAGGAAGGGAGGAGAACAAGAAAAAAGTATGAAAGAAGGACTAATAAAGATGTACTTTGAAGATTCAAACATAAAATTGAGTTAAATCCATAAAGTCTCCAAGGTTGAAAGAGAGGAGGTAGAGAGTGTGTGATTGGGAGTTGAGGGCATAGAGAAATAGGAGAGAAACATACCTAATGGTTTTAAAATCAAATAGTGTAAAAAGTGTAAAAACACACTTTCTAAAACTCAGCTGACATAGACCATGTTGTAGCCCTGCTAGATACGGCGTGGTTCCCCCTCCTTGGGTACCCCTATGATGTGTACCTATGAATTTGGCATGGCTCCCATAAAAATAATAGAAATGGATCTCCCCCGAGCTCTAGGCCTCTACAACATGGCCTTTAGGTTTACAATGCAAAGTGCCCTCCAAACTGAACCCTATGGTGTAGCACTATCCTTGCACCATGGAACTTTTTAGTGGGTCTATGTAAGGGAAACCCTTATACAACCCCCTTCCACACCACAAATCCCTTGTATATGGCATGGTATACTACTATATAAAGGTAAACCTTGATGTAGATCCTCTCCATTCCATGTAAAATTTGGTTGTGGTGTGGTCCACAACATAAGCACCAATGTAAAGGTAACACTAGTTACCTTTACACAACATAGAACCTTACCCATACACAACACACACTAGGGTCTCCCCTCATAAGCACCACCATGGTGCATATTGTGGTGTGGTCAACCGGTAGAAGAGGGGGTGGTGGTGTAGCCTCTCTAATCTATGTCGTATCCCACTCTATTTTTTATGAACTTAGTCTGTAGAATACCCAAAACTCCCCAAGAAACACCTAAAATCAATATAAAGGTAAATAAATTAGGTAAAACAAATTATAATATATAATTAAGTAAAATAAAAGGGAAATTTAGGTCAAGGTGTGATAATTGAGCAGATTAGAAACAACAAATTTCAAAGGAATAGATTTCAAAAGTGAAGTGATCTGGAATAAATATTATGGAAAAATCTGAAAAATTTATACATGATTCTATTAAGTATGAGAATAAAGATATATAAAAAAATAGTAAAAAATTTAAGTTCAGATGCTTTAGAGATTTCAAAAACTTGATTTCTACCTCAAGGAAGAGTAATGTTTCTTTTTGAGAAAGTAAGGATGTCCATTTTTATAGATGAACATAATATGAGACCGTTTATATATCTATATTTGTTAAATTAATTCCACCTCAATATTACTTGATGTTATATATGGTAATTTCTATTTCAAAGTCATTAAAAAAGTATTATTCAGGAGAAAACTGTAAATTTTCCTTTATTTTTTAGAGATTTATTTAGGATTTTTTAGGATTTATAAAATAATTCACCCATAGCCCTTTATTTTTTACCATGGATATGAATTAATTGGGAACATTGATAAATTTATTTTGATTTTAAATTTAATGAATAATTAGTGGTTTAAAGGAAGAGAGAGAAAGGAATACTAGGAATCTATATGGAATGGGGTTTTTTTTAATTTTTATATTATTTATCTTACCCATGGTTATTATTTTAAATTAAAAATCGCATGCCCATACTTGATTTATTATTGTATTTTTTACCTACGATATAAAAGTTACATAGGAATATTATCATAACTTGTTTTAATAATCACATTTTATTAAATTAAATAAGTTAAATCATATAAAAAATGGTAAGTATAACATGTGAATATTTTATTAGTGAATAGTTATTTAGGAGAGTTGACTGATTTATCAAAGAAGTTATTTTAGAATTTTATCCTAATAAATTTTTTATATGATAATTACTTAGAATAATTTGAATATGTGATGAATGGACTTTGAAATTTTCAATTATTATTGAGAAAATGTGTGTGAGTGTGTTTTAAAAGGTTTGAAAAATATAAAAGAGAACCTTATATTGATATATGGTTAGCAAACATTTCCTCTTCATTAATTTTCTATAATAATAAACTATAAGAGGTGATTTTTGGTATAGATATAGTTACAAGTTTTTTTCAAAATCTAAGGGTATTGGGAAATTATTCCATCACATTCTCTTATAAAAAAAGAATAATAAAAATAAAATTGTGTGTTTTGTGCTTAATCATAAGGGAAAATGGTAATTTATAGGATTTAATAATTTAAAATAATTATTCAAACTTTCAAGTTAATTGTTTATTTAAGATGCAATTAGAAAAAAAAAATTAGTTGAGAGTTATGTGTACTAAAATTATAACCATGGTGTGGTGGTTTAGACCACGTCATGGTATATCCTTATGTTCACTATGACATAATGTAAGGCGCTATGTTGTGGTGGCTATATATTAGATTATTATATTGTATGATAATTCTTGGTTTGAAATTCATCTTCCACGTCAGTTATCATACTCATGTTTCCATTATATGATGCTGATTTTGAAGAGTTTAAAAATATTTAATGATTATTTAAACATTAAACAATCAATTTGGTGATTAAGACAAGCGCCTCAAGTAATGAAATGTTGTATGGAATTTTTTAAATGCTCATTCAATATAGGTTAACCGTTTGAGGTTATTAGTCTCCAATATATATTGATTCAATTCTCTTATAATGTGTGTAATTCCATTAAATCAAAATTATGGTTATAACTTCTCAAATTGAGATGATCATCAAACTCTAATTCTCTCTATTCCTTAATCATAAGGTTCTATAAAACCATGAATAAAGATAGATCCTTCCTTATCATCAAGATATTTGTAAGATCTATGGATACCTACGAATAAAGGGGTATTTTAGATGACTATTAGTGATCTCAATCAAACACATGTTCGAATCGTGTAAATGATAAATTTACATGGTGAAATTTACATCATTATTACTATTCTTTTTATATTCATTCCAAACATATACTTAGATTTTGGGATTTATGGAATTTGGGGGTTATACTTCCACTCTATTCAAGGTATTAAACATCCTTTATAAACCCTTTAGTGGTATCTAAGAAAATATATCAATGTTTGGTTTCAAATTCAAATGGATGAAGAAACTAGAAAAAAATAGGTTCCATGTCATAGATGAATCCAAAAATTTTGTTTTTATTCATCATAATTCAAGACTGTGACATGTTCATTCTAAAAATGGGTGTTTCAGTTCTTAATTTCAATATACCATAGCATAGGTCTAGAAAAATGATTATTTTTTGCAATGTGATGAAGTCATTTAAAAACAGAGCATCATTAGACAAAACTCCACACCATGGGTAAGGGATCTATGTCATGGTGGTCTTCAAAATGAGAACCACCATGACATAGTAAAAAATGGAAAAGTTGTTTTAAAAATGGCTTGATTACCTAAAACGCCGGCTCGAAATAGAATGGCTAGGTAAAACAAAAACTCAAAACACCCATTGTCATGGTATGACCATGACTCAAAATGAATTTCAAAACAATCTCAACGCATGGCATTTTAGGGGACCAAAATGACTTCCACCATGTTGTAGTGAAAACCATTTTGGACAGAATTTTAAATAATTTTTTTTGTTAAAATTATCAAAAACTTTCACCAGTTCCAACCTCTATTATAGATTTGATGGGGGATTTAAACCATACTAAAATAATTTTGGTACATATGGTCTATGTTTAAAGTGGATTTACATGGTTTTATAATTTATAAATTGTTTATAAAATATATAATAAGAAACAAAAATATAATTTTTTTATATATATTTAAGAATTTTTTATAAATGTAAATATTAAATGTTTATATTAAGTCCTTATTTGAAAATTATTTAATCCATTTCAAAATGAGTTTTATATATTTATATGATCAATGGTTTAAATAAAATCCAATGTGATATATTCATTTTTTGTAAATTATTTACATAAATATGAAGTGTTTATTATTAAAAAAGAAAAGTGTTCATAAATTATCTCATATTGTGAAATATGAATGAGTTCATATTAAAACCATGTGAATGATAATATGAAATGTTCATATTATATTAGAGTGAATTGTTCAAGTTTATCCATGCCTATATTAAAAATTGTTTATAATTTCATTATTCATGAATTGTTTATAAATTTTTTCTCATTATTAAATATATGAATTATTCATTTATTTATTTATTCTTTCTATTATTAGTATATATAATTATTTTATTATGAATATGTGTATGATTTAGTTAAAGTTACTAAATTAATTCAATAAATTTCCATACATGCATGTAAGAAGTTACCTGCTAGGTATATTGATGTATTTAGTTATTATTTACCTTGATTTTGGCTTGTATTGGGTTATGATCATAAATTAAGTATTTATTTATAGTTTATAAAAAATAAGTGTTATAATTATGATGTAATTTGGGTATCTCTTGAGTAAAAAATCCTTGAGTTGAGGGACTTTGGGTCGAATTATTCACTATCCTAGAGGCTTATTCCTTGTCTAGAAAAGTGTGGGTTGGATATATTTCACTCTAGGATTACTCTTATAGGGATTTTTGTTTCCATATAATTATAAGACTTTATGTGAAAAAATTTACATATACCTCATACATGTGATGAATTTGTATTTAGATGAATATATTTGGGTTTTAATTTTTATTATAATAAAAGATATGAGTTGTGTAATGATTTATGCATCAATATGGTTTGAACATATTGATTTGGTGGAAGGAAGGGGATTCAAAATTAAATCCTTAAACTCATGAATATATGTAAATATAATACATGAGATAATAGTGTGACATTGAATCCCCTTTAAAAATAGTAGGTGTTAGATTCTTTCCAAAGCATATACTTTTCAAGAACTTGATCATCCAACAGAGTTTATCCATGCCAAATCGGGGTTCCCATTGATTATCTTATATAAGGAAAGAAAATAATATGGTGACCCTAAGAATTAGGTGCCTTGTTTTTTTTATTTTATTTAGACTAAACTTAGAAAGTAAACCCTAAGAGTTAGGATTCCATTGGAATAATGTTGAGTTTATCCATATAGTGTCTTTAGAAAAGTTTTTCTTTCTCAAACATCTAAGAGTCATATATGATATTATTGGGATGATACCATTCCAAAATAGATAAGTGGTTAGATTAACACTAAAGTGGACTCAATTATAAGATAAATATGGATCTTGGACCACTAATTTGTATGATGTGAATTTAAAAGGGGTCATAATTTTTTTGGGATAAAATTTAATAAAATTCCTTATTAAATTTATGTAAAACATGACACTCATTAGATAAAATATTCAGTTGTATATAAAAAATTTCATCATCATCTGAAATAACTTTAATAAAAATATTTATAAAGGATAATCTTAAAAATAGAAACTTATTATACTAGTAACCTAATAATTATTATTAAGAAAAAAAGGTAGAATTTTATGTGTTATATAAACCCCTTTTTGAGTAAACTATTGTTGAAGTTGTTCAACAAGGGAATATAGATGATTATGAGAAGCACAAAAGGTTTTAATTAATATTTAAAAGGAATTAGATGCAAGATATACATAGGAATATTAGTATATACTCATCTATATAATATTATTGGGTAATTAATGGCTTGGTTAGACTAAAAATTTCCTTTATGATGTGGTCTAGATATGAAATCTATTTTGTTGGAAGTGTTCTTACAATGAGAATGTGTTAAGTAAAATATTATCTATTTTCAAAAACTATTGAGGATAGATGAGCATGGAATATGTTTTCTAAGATCTAGTGGTGTATTAATGGTATAAGAGGGTAAAATTTGAAATAGAAAAAAATATTGGACTTGTCCAATAGTCATCCTTAGACATTGAAACCTAAAGGTGGTATCATGAAGGAAGGGTAATGCTTCGATAGGATGGAAATTTCCCGAAATACTTGAAAGGGTTTGTGAAACTCTATAGATATTCCATTTTAAAAACATTGTTATAAAAATAAATTCTTATATTTCTAAGTGTATATGATACCAAATGTATAATTTAGAAATTTTGTGCGAATACAGGAGCTCAAAATCAAGTAAATAATTAATGGATATTTTAGTTTGTATTTAAATGATGAGTCAAAGGGTTATTAAATCATGGTTTGATTGAAAAGTAATAATTAAATTTAAAATGAGTCTAAATAAAGGATTTTTATAGTTATCACTTTTATCTTATATGATAAGAGTATTTTTTTTATTAACATAAGTTGTTATGGAAAATATGAGATAATGGATTTGATAAAAATGATTTTTGATTTGTTTAATTATATAACATGTTTGAGAAGAAGATATGGGTAAAATATGTTTTATCCAATATAATTGTTTATCCAATATGTTTGTTAAAATATTATGGATATGATCTAACCAACTTATAGTGGCATTGTAATGCCCTGCCCTGATCCACTCAACAGTTCCCAGATTAGGGGCTCCATATGTCCATAAGTGCACCTCCCTGTATACAAGATGTTTTCAAATAGTGGTGAGGCCCTAATCCATATAGTGGTTAGACTTTTCCTTCAAATCAGAGTCATAAAATTAGTATAAAATAACTAAAAAATCCATAATATATATAATTAGAGTATGCATAATCCAAATAAAACACAATGTTGTAATAAATGTCTCATGAGAAATAACACAATAACACATACACTAATTGCCCACTAAAATGATTCTAAATGAAAAATAAATCAAAAATATAACTCAAGTACACTGGATTGATTTCCATCCCTAAGACCCACACACCCTGTCTCCACATACCCCTTGATTTTCACCAGCATGATCCACTGCAAGTCTCATGCTAAACCTGAAAGAATACATAAGGAATGCATATGTACCAAGATTCCCATTAAAGGTGTGATAAATACATCTCAGTAGGGTGCCACCAAGTGTACCTAGTATACACCATAATATATGTGTATTCATGACATAAAGTAAGTATTCTACACAAGTGTTATGGACATTGTGTGCTAACTAGGACACTATGACTCTATGCGCATATGGTCACTGTGTGCTAACTAGGAAACGATAGCTCCTCATCATACCTACTTTGGTGTCATGTTATAATATACCTTTTTATATCATTCCCTTGTATTGATGCCCAATCCATACCCAAATATTAATGGTAGGGCATCATCCAAACATCAACCCATTACCCAAAGGAACTAGGTGTATTCATACATCCATATCTCAACCCACTTCCCAGTCACTCAAGGTAGGGTCCATAGGTCTCATCACATAATACCATGACTAAACCTCAAGGTGGTCCTAGACCCAATCCTACTCATGTAAAGGTCTAATTCATTCATACTATCCCATTCCACATCTGGAAAGGTCCTCATCCCAATACCCAAAGGAATATGGCACGATCATCACATAGACCCAAGCCATACATGGAAAGGTCCCCGACCTAATACCCAAAAGAGAAGGGCATGATCATCACACTAAACCATCCTTATAAACTCTGGGGAGGTCATGAGTACACTAACCCATACCTACTAATTTTGGGGAGATCACCTCAAGCACCCTGACCCAAGACTCTTCAAGGAAAGGTCCCTCAAGTACAAACACACAAGGTTTCATCCCATCACATAACTCACCAACTAATCCCAAGGCTATAGTAACTTGAGACCTAGTTTATAATATCAAATTGTCTCAACTCACCCATTATGGAATCCAATGGGTCCTCCATACCCACTATGATCTTTCATCACTGATACCAACATGCATCTGTCACCTCTCAGTGACAATGCTTCCTAAATGATCACCTCCACCCGACCTCAATTCTAGTCAAACCTTATCAAAATGACCTATCACTATTAGTCCCACTATATAGGTATCATCCCAAGTCATACAAATCTAATCCCCCTTGGAAACCATGTTCTAAGTCCTCGAGAAACACCTACAACCCTCTCTAGGTCCCATTTCACATCTCCTAGGGAGATCTATCAATTTATCACTCTAATGGAAGTACCTCTTTCACAACTCATCTAGTATTAAAGGAATAATCCTATTTATAGCACTAACCAATACTTATAATACCCTCAATAGGGTTTCATTCATCAGGCATGATTTTTATAATCATGTCACCCATCATCACTAGGCCTAAGCCCCCTGTCCATACAACTATCCCTAGGGAAATTCATCCTAGGATACCCACATTATTTCCCACATACTGATACCCCCAAGGTCTCTCATAATCCAAAACATGACTCTCTCCCCATGGAGACATAGTCTACAGGTAATTCCAATTTACTAAAGTGTTAAAAGGCACTCTTCTTGATCATTGGAGGTTGAACGACACCCTATATCTACCAACTGGAAACTTATGGGCCCCATATATTCTACCCAAACCCATATAACATGCATGAAGCAGAAAATAATTCATAAAAAAACATACAAACTTGCATTAAAGGGACCACATACCTCCATAATAGAGTTTCTATTCATACCAATCTCCTTCAAGCCTCATCCAAGTTTGTTCATGCCCTATCTAAGCCTGTACTACAACCCAAACCCCTAATTCATGTCATATGACATAGATAATTAATTATAAAAATTATTAATTAATTATTTAAATTAAACCAACACAACATAATCACCCAAAACCTAATCAAGAACTATTTTTGCACAAAATAAACTTTTAACCACACCTTGAGGGTGTGCAGAACTATAATGACTCAGACCCCTCAGGTCCATTACTTTGTCAAAATTTAGTGGTTTAGATTTTATAGGGAGTCACAGTGACTCATTTCAAGAGTTTTCCTAAAATATAGTTTTTGAACGGTAGGTCGGGCATCGGTAGGTCAGGTGTCGATAGGTTGGGTGTTGGTAGGTCGAGCGTCGGTAGGTCAAGTGTCAGTGAGTGTCATTGGTGAATGGCATTGGTGAGTGGCATTAGTGAGTGGTGACAGTAGGTGGAGATAGTAGGTGGTGTCAATGAGTGGAATTGGTAGGTGGATTTGGGGGGTCGCATCGGTGATGTTGGACTCACCTGTTTTGATAATCCCAAATCATTTTTTCATAATCCCAAATCATGTTTTAGTAATCCCAAATCATGTTTTGATAATCCCAAGAACCATGTTTGAATTCTATGATAATTATGTTTAAGTAATATTTCATGTTTCAATCTCACTGCTTGATTGGTTAAGCTTACTATGCAGAATTTATCTAAGTTACAAAGGTCACCGCTACAAGGTCACTAATACATGGTTACTGCTACAAAGGTCACAGTTACATGGTTATCGCTACAAGGTCACCGCTACAAGGTCATAGCTACAAGGTCACAGATACAAGGTTACCATTACAAGTTCATAGTTAAAAGGTTACCATTACAAGGTCACCGTTATATGGTTACTTCTATAAGGTCACAGCTACAAGGTTACCATTACAAGGCTACTTATACAAAGTTACTGTTGTAGAAGGTTACAGTTAGAGATTACCGATGTGCACCTACTGTTGAAGCCTACCGATATAAAGGCTATCATTACTAGTCTACTGATGCTTACTCTGTCAATTTCTCAATATTTTCCTAACGGTCATATTTGGTAAATTAAATGCTTCTGACATTATTTAATGTTGATTGTAAATGCTTTAGGAGATAGTACATGGGACAGTACGAGGTACGATAAAGCTTGCACATGATCTACTAATTCCTGATTGTCGGACCTCAAATACAAAAAGGAGAAGACCACGAAATATGTTCAAGAGGGATTCATATGTGCACACACAAAAAAGTGTTTCATACGAAGTGCGAAAGAACTTGCTCGAAATTTAAAAAACAGAATTATTCAGCACTAACACTCTGAATCCTCAAGCATCACAAAGATCATTCTGAGACAAATTCACTTATGTATTCTATGCCTCATCAACTCTTGATCAAAATTAGAAGCAGAACACTGAAATCTAGAACTTAGAGTTGCAACACTCTGTTTTGAAGACAAGTTCCAGAGAAAGACTCCAACATTGAATTCTTCACTCTAAGGAGTCAAGAGCTAAACTGCCAAACACATAGAGCTTTCTAAACTCAATCTTATTATCTTGGCTTCATTGTATTCTTTCATTATACATTTTTGAGAAGTGTGTGTGTGTTTCTGTCTCACACACAGTCTCATGTGCTTAAACTGAAGGATACTGAATATCCTCACATCAAACTTCATCTATAGTTGTTTCCAACGCATAATTGTGGAAGAGACAATTTGTGGTCTGTGCTTCTTCTTTTTCCATGAAGAACTGTGGAAGAGGGTGTGAACCCTATACAGTTTGTGAAAACTGTTGTAAATCCCGATACGGGATGTGTATCAAGTTTACTGTTAATATAAACTACTTGGTGGAAGGTGATCACCAAGTAGAGATGACTAAGTCTCAGCTTGAGATTGAACCTCTTGTTTTACTTCACTGAGTACTTTACTTAGTTATACTTTGTTTTGTTATTATCTTCTGCTTATATTAGCTCAAACATAAAACTATTTTGCTTTCACTTTGATAGTTATTTTTGGTTAGTGTGTGTATTTTTTTGATTCGGTAAACTTGTTTCAAAAGTTGGAAAAGTGTTTCTCACTATTTCAATTGAGAACTAATCACCCTTTGAGAAACATGTTGACCAATCAAACATTTATATCCCTACTTTTTTAATTGACTGGGATGTTTTTAATTGGGGGATTTTTATCATAAGTTTTTTAACAAAAATTTTAATTGGAACTCAATTCACCCCCCCCCCCTCTTGAGTATCCACTCTGACCAACATTTGGTATCAGAGGATTGTTAATTTTATTTTCAAGTGTTAAAATTCTTTTCAAATGTGATTTTAGTTGTATCTTAAAGATCTTAAAATTTCTATCATATCTAAATTTTCAGTTATTTAAAATTCTAAGTAACAATGGAAAATAGAGTTGAGGGTGTTGCTACTAATATGCCGCCTTTCTTTAATGGTAATAATTATGCTCAGTGGAAATTAAAAATGAAAATGTATCTAGAAAGAATGGGACCTAAAATTTGGGACACAATTTAGGAACAACATACATTACCTACTACTACTAGGGACACATGGTATCAGTTGACTAAAGCTACATATAAAATAATTGTAAAGTAATGAATGATCTGTACTATTCTCTAGGTGATGATGAATTCAGTAGAATATCTTCTTGTAAAACTGCATATGAAATTTGGGAAACTTTACCTATTTCTCATGAAGGAACAACTAATGTTAAAGAAATGAGATTAAATACATACACTATTAAATATGATAATTTTAAAATGAATCCTAATGAACTTATTTCTGAAATGTATCTTAGGTTCAATGAAATAGTGAACACTATGAGTCTTCTTGGAAGACCAGTGGATAGCAAGGACCAAATTATGAGATTGCTTCGATGCCTACCTGACAGATGGAGAGGGACTTCTGTTTCTATATGAGAATCTTGTGACATAGGCAAACTTCCAGTGAAGGAACTAATTGGAAAGCTTATGATGTATGAAGAATAACTTAAGGTGAATCAAGAAGTAGATGATGAACCAAGGAAGAAATCTGTAGCATCAAGACTACTACCTCAAAGAACAAGGATAAAGAAAAAGTCTAAGCTCCTTTAGATACTTCCACAAGTTAAGACTAAGATAGTGATGAGGAGATGGTTCATCTTGCTAGAAGGTTCAAAAAATTCTACCGAAAGAATAAATTCTTTAAAAAGTCAAACTAAAAGGGAAATTAAGATAGTAAAGGATAATGGAAGAAAGACAAAAAATGGAATGACAATTCAAATGAAATAATCTGTTATGAGTGAAAATGAAAAGGTCATGTGAAGGAAAACTGTCCCAAGCTGAAATTTAAGAAGAACTATGAAGATAAGGTCAAGGGTTATAAAAAGGATATGAAAGCTAATTAGAGTGATTCAGAAGATAGATCAAGTGGATCTGATGCTTCTGATAGTGAATAGAACAATCACGCCAACTTATGTTTCATGACATAAATATATGAGTTAACACCTAATTCCCCTATGCCTAATGATTATTACTCTGGGAATGAAGGTGAATCAACCAATGATGAAAATATTACTAAGGATGAACTATTTGAATACTGTGGAATGCTTGAGGATACCTTTAATGAACTCAAGGATGAATATAAATCATTAAATAGACAACATGCTTAAAATTCTAATTACAAGTATGATTTGGATATTGAAAAAGAAAAATGTGCTCATCTATTAAAAGAAAATACTAAACTCAAATTATCAAAAGATCAATTAAAAAGGGATTTAGAAAAATTTACTACTGGTAGAGATACCTCGACTTAGTTGCTAGGACAACAGATTTCTCCAAAATATACAACGGGTCTAGGATATCAACTAGGATAGAGAAGGTCTATTAAAAATAAATTTGTTCCAAAATCTGGACAGTTCACAGCTATTTCAAGTTATGGACCATCTTTTGAAAAACAATTCTCTAAAGGACCAAAAAAAGTGTTTATGTCTCAAAATATATCTGCTGATTATAGAAAATCTGTGAAGAAAATATGGGTTCCCAAAGTTTTACTTTCTAACCTCTCTAGACCTAAGAAAATCTGGGTACCAAAGTTACCCCATGCTTTATCTATTTTACAAGGATGTTTCCTAAAGAGTTCCTGTAAAGCTCTATGGTACTTGGGAAGTAGATATTCAAGACATATGATAGGAGACTACTCATGCTTCAGGAGCCTAATCAAATTTGATGGTGGGCATGTAACTTTTGGTGATAATGCTAAAGGGAAAATCGTCATCCTAGGCCAGATTGGTAACCCTAATACTGTATTAATTTCAAAAGTACTTTTTTTTATGGGTTAAAATATAATCTGCTAAGTATTTCTCAGTTGTGTGAAGATGGTTTTAATGTAAAGTTTGAAAATGATGCATGTAATGTCTTTAATTCTAAAAATAATTTAATATTTTCTGCTCTCAGAAATGAGAATGTATATGTTGTTGATTTAGATTCTTTAGCTAAGAAAAATGTTTCTTGTTTAAATGCATTTCATAAGGAATCCTGGTTGTGGCACAGAAGACTAGGACACTACAATTTTCACTCACTTAGGAAACTAACAAGGAAAGGTTTAGTTAGAGACTTACCTAAATTCTAATTCCCTCTAAAAAAGTGTATAATCCTTGTCAAAAGGGAAAACAACACAAAGTTTCTTTCAAACCAAAGAAATAATTTTCTACTTCTCAACCACTTGAGTTGGTTCACATGGACTTGTTCAAACCATAAAGAGTTTCAAGTTTAAATGGGAAGCACTATTTTTATGTTCTTGTAGATGATTTTTCTAGGTATACTTGGGTATACTTTCTGGATCACAAAAGTGAAGCTTGTTCTTATTTTATCAAATACTCCAAGTCTGTAGAAAATCTTAGTGGACTTAGAATTAAGACCTTGAGAAGTGATCATGGCCATGAGTTTGAAAATCAGAAGTTTTAATCTTATTGCTCACACAATGTCAATAGTCACAATTTCTCTGCTCCTAGAACACCTCAACAGAATGGAGACATGGAAAGAAGAAATAGAACACTTCAAGAAATTTCCCAAACTATGCTTAGTGAGTATAATATACCTATTTAATTTTGGGATGAAGCTGTAAATACAGCTTGTTATACCATGAATAGAGTCTTGATTAGACCTATTCTTAAGAAGACACATTATGAAATTTAGAACAATAGGAAGCCTAAGGTTAACTACTTCAGAGTTTTTGGTTGCAAAGTCTTTATCTTTAACACTAAGGACAATCTTGACAAATTTTCTTCCAAAAGTGATGAAGGAATTTTCCTAGGTTACTCAATCTCAAGTAAATCCTATAGAATATTCAATAAGAAAACCAAATGTGTTGAAGATTCGGTTCATGTAAAATTTGATGAGACTGATCCACATAAACCCAAAACCTCTCGTGAATATCTTGAGTAAGATATTTCAATTTTGGACCTTAATGATAATCATAGTGAACCTCCTGTAAAAGTAACCAGTTCTGGGAGTCCTCCATAATCTGCATCTGTTGAGTCTGAACCTGTAAACAATCATGAGGAATCTAGTTCAACTCTTTCTAGAGGTATTATAACTCTCAAGAATCATCCTTTAGATGTTTTAGTAGGTGATTTAAATAGAGGGACACAAACTAGAGCTTCTCTGAGAAACTAGGTTGAACATCAAGCTTTTATTTCACAGCTTGAACCCAAGAATATTAGTGATGCTATCAATGATGAATTTTGGATGATATCTATGCAAGAAGAATTGAATCAGTTTGAAAGAAACAAATTTTGAGAATTAGTAGACAGACCTAAATAAATATTAACCATAGGAACTAAATGGGTTTTTAGGAACAAAGTTTATGAGTTTGTAAATATATTTAAAAACAAGGATAGAGTAGTTTCACAAGAATATAGTCAAGAATAAGGGATAAACTACGAGGAAGCCTTTTCTCTTGTAGCTAGACTAGAAGCCATTAGGATACTACTTGCTTATGCAGCTCATCTGAATTTCAAAATTTATCAAATGGATGTAAAAAGTAAATTTCTAAATGGATATATAATTGAAGATGTATTTGTTGAACAACCCCCTGGATTTACAAATCCCCATTTTCCAAAATCGTGTTTTTAAACTGTCTAAAGCCTTATATGGTCTAAAACAAGCTCCAAGATCTTGGTATGATAGACTTCGTTCTTTTCTTATTTTAAAAGGTTTTAAAAAATTGATAGCAGATCCACCTCTCTTTATTAAAAGGATTTACAAAGATGTTTTAATAGTACAAATTTATATAGATGATATAATTTTTGGATCTTGTAAACATTCTTTATGTACTGATTTTTCAACAATGATGCAAGATGAATTTTAAATGAGTTTAATGGGGGAACTAATATTTTTCCTTGGATTTCAAATTTTTCAAAAAAAATATGGTATTATTTTAAATCAAAATAAATATACTAAATATCTTTTAAAATGTTTTGGTTTGGATAGTAATAAAGGTAGTGATACACCTATGAGTACCACTTGCAAGTTGGATGAAAATGAATCTGGAGAACTAGTGGATCAAACCAACGACAGAGGTATAATTGGGAGTCTTATTTATCTTAATTCTAGTAGACCTGATATTATGTTAAATGTATGCATGTGTGCTCTATTTCAATCCATTCCCAAAGAGTCTCATTTAAATGTTGTTAAAAGTATTTTTAAATATCTCAAGTATACTATAAATTTAGGACTCTTTTATCCAAGAGGACAACCATTTGATTTAATAAGTTATTTGGATGCTGAATTTACTGGTTGCAAGTTGGATAGAAAGAGAACCTCTGGAACATGTCACATTTTAGGCAAGTCACTAGTATCATGGTGTAGTAAGAAACAGAATTATATTTCATTATCTACTACAGATGCTGAATATATAGTTGTTGGTAGTTGTTGTGCTCAAATTCTATGGATGAAAAAAACTTTACTATACTATGGATTTCAATTCAAACATGTATCTATAAACTGTTATAACACAAGTTCTATTAACATCTCTAAAGATTCAGTATCTCATGCTAGAAAAAATAATATTGATGTAAGACATCACTTATTGAAAGATCATTTTCAAAAATGTGATATCACTCTTGAATTCATCGGTACTTAACACCAATTGGCTGATATATTCACAAAGCCTTTGAATTCTAAGAGGTTAAATTACATCATACATGAGTTAGGTATGATAAACTGTTAACAATAGGAACTCACCGTTAGACCTTATCGATAGGACCTCACCGTTAGACCTTACCGATAGGACCTCACCAACCGACCTTACCGATAGGACCTCACTGTTAGACCATACCGATAGGACCTCACCGACCGACCTTACTAATAGGACATCATCATTAGACCTTACTGATAGGACCTCACCGATAGACCTTATCGATAGGACCTCACCGTTAGACCTTACCGATAGGACCTCACCGTTAGACCTTACCGATAGGACCTCATCATTAGACCTTACCGATAAGACCTTACTGACAGACCTTACCGATAAGACCTCACCGACAAACCTTACCGATAGGACCTCATCGTCAGAACTTACCGATAGGACCTCACCATTAGACCTTACCCATAGGACCTCACCATCAGACCTTAACGATAGGACCTCGGCATCAGACCTTACCGATAGGACCTCACCGTCAGACCTTACCGATGGGACCTCACCATTAGACCTTACCGATAGGACCTCACCGTTAGACCTTACCGATAGGGCCTCACTGTTTGACCTTACCGATAGAACCTCACCATTAGACCATACCGATAGGACCTCACCATTAGAGCTTACTGATACTTCCTTGCCGATAGACATTCGAAGTCTAGGACTTTGCATTTTGTGTGCTCTCAACCGGAATCTGAAACGTTTTCTGCTATTACTTATTTATTTTATCCATTTTACTTTTTTGATCCCTAAATGATAAAAATAGAACACAAAACACATTTCAATCCACATCAAACCCTCTCCCAAACCTCTTTCTCTCAAATATTAGAACCTAAACCTCTATTGAAATCTTGAACTGCTCCGGATTGATGGCTAGATTAAAGAGATCACTAGTCAGTGATGAAGGAGACGCGCCTGATCCTAAGAGACCTAGATCTGAGTCGAGTAGTGGAAGATAGACAGTAGCAAAGGTGTTGGACACGCATTTATCCAAGAGGGAGATAGTAGCTAAGAAGGATTTAAGTTCAGAGTGGCTGCTGTCAAGCCGGTTATTAGTGCTTAAGGCACTGGAAGCTCAGGGTTGGGTTGAATGTTTTTCAAACAATAATGGACCCTACTACCCAAAGCTATTAAATGAATTTTATGAGTGCCTTAAGTTTTAATAGTTTGAGGATGAGTATCAAATGATTTCTAGATTAAATGGAGTAAGTGTGAGATTCTCCTCTGCTGAATGGACTAAATGCTTGAGGATTCCTCATGAAGGGATTTTTTATTTTTACTCAAAAGTGGTGCCTCATACTAGTGGGTTCTTCTGCTATGATGAAGAATTATCTGAACTAACAGGGAATGGAATTCCTAGGAACTGAAATGGAAGGATAGGATAAGCTTCTTTTCAAGTTTGTTCAACATGTCTTAAGTCCCAAGAGAGGGTACTTTGCAACTTTAATGTATCAGGATGTCTTTCTCTTGTATCTGTTAAAGCATGGATAGAGGATTAATTTGTTTAGGATGTTGATGATTCAACTAGAAGATATGACCAAGCCTAGTTCCAAATCCAATGCCCTATTCCATGCTAAGTTGATATCCCTTATGTTGAAAGTGAACGGAGTTGCTGGAGATAAGGAGGAAATTATTGTTGTACAAGATAACCATTTCATCACCAAAGTGATCTGCAAACTGATGAAGATTAACTGGAATCCATGGATGAGGAGATGGGTGAATGATGAGGCTAAGTTGTATGAAGATTTTAATCTTGTGACTCATCCTACTAGGCCTAATAATAAGAGAGACCCTGGTCTTAATCCTAATGAAGTAGAGCCTACTTATTCAGATGAAGATGAAGAAGTTGCTACTGTGCAAGAAAGAGAGGATTCTCCTATAGATGATAGGAGTGACCCTGACCTTTCCTTGAATCCTCATGCTCCTACTATATCCTTTTGTGAGCCTAGACCACCAAAGATACTGCCTAGAAGGGAGACTGTTATAAGGGACAGTGATGAGGACACAAGTGAAGAAGAAGGGGGTGAATATGTCTTAAGTTACATTAGAGATTCTTCAGATAAGGATGAGGAGTCTGATTCAAGTCAATATGACTAGCTACTGGTGAAAGTGAAAAGTAATTCTTTAGTCTCAGTCCTTTAATAAGACATATAGAAAGGGTAAAAAGTATAGAAGAATAAGCTTCTAATTCAGTTGATGATGGATCTGTTTTGGAGGTAGTTGAGGATTCTGAGTAGGAAGTGAAAGTGAACCTTCCTGATCTTGCAGTTGATCAAGGAGTTCTGGAGGAAATGAATATGACCGATTAGGAGATTTCTCCCATTGAGGAGGAGGAACCTACTATTATAGGTTCAGTTGCTATTGTACATGAGTTTGAGGGTTGTTCTGAGGACCCCAGATTTATGGTGTTGGGTCTAGAATATGATGACTCAAAAGATGAGAGGCCCAACAGAAGACCCTCAGTGCCAAACCTCACTTTTGTCCCTCCATAAACCTCTTTCCCTCAAGACTATGTCAGAAAGGCAGATCATGAATCCCTAAAATCCGACCTGCAAAAGGTGTCTAAGTATAGGTCCTCATAGGTGGAAAAGGCTATTGCTCTAGCTCATGAGAATTTAGCATCTGAGTTAGCCAAAATTCACTCCAGTATTTAATCTACTCTACTCCAGGAAGTAAGGCAATGCCAGAGTCAAATCAGTGAGTTGGTAGAGTCTATGGTTTCAGTGAGACAGTCTATTGTCAGCCTAGATGCTTACAAGGCTTCAAGGGATCAGGTGGATAGAGACCTTGCATATGTCAAAAGTGTGGTTCAACAAATGGTTACAGTGTTTGAGGAGTTCAAGAAATCTATGGAAACACATGTGAAAGGGAAAGATGATGATTTCAAAAGGCTGATCAGTGGATTGACCAAATCTTTCAAGGAGACAGTGGCCTTCTATCTGGCTCCTCTAGATGCATCTTCTTCCACCTCGTCTTCTCCTCTAGTTGAAATTGAAGCTTTCAGGACCATTTTCATAGAATAAGTGGAAAAGTTTTCTGGTGGAAGTTCCTCAGATTCTCATGTCATTCCCATCACTAGGGAAATTCATAAGCTTGTGGGAGACTATATAAAGGAATATGATCAGGATCAAAAGGCCATCAAAGATCAAGTTGACTTATACTAAAAATGGGTTTACACTAAGCATCAGATGGATGGCCACTTCAAGTTGCTGTTGGAAAACTTAAGGATCCCACCTGTCACTCAGGCCTTTAAGGATTAGGTTAGCAGACTCAGGGAATTGAATCCTACTTTGGAAAAATTCATGGAGAATAAGGATGATATTATTTCTTCTATGTAGAGAGGTAGCAGTATCATTATGGACTTCAAGAATATTCTCTTGCCTTTCCTCCATGTGGACTGCACTCCAATCATAGTTCCTCCTGCTCTGCCTGCTTCTTCAGCTGCTTCAGGTCCCACCAGTGTTGCTCCTTTGATGACTCATTCCCAAGACATCAGAAGCTTGACCCCCTCGAATCCTTAGAGATATAATCACTATAGGTCTATTGATGCCTCGGTGGATGCTCCTCCTACTCTACTCATTTCCATCCCTCAGCCTATCCCTCCACCTTTAGAACCTGCTTCCTCAGCTTCCAAAGATAAATCTCCAATGGACATCTCTGATGTGGACTGAGTGTGGACTATCTTAGTTGATAGGGATTGATTTATTCTCTTTGTATTTTGTACTATTGTTTCATTAATACAAACACTCTCTTTTATCTATTTTTGTTATCTACGCTTATTGTTAATCACAAAGTGGGATAAAATATTTCACTTATATTTCACTTGTTTCTCTTTGAACTCTATCAGTTACCCCAAGGGGGAGAAGTGTTTATATGAGTTTATATATATGTAATATAAGTTCTGGCCTAAATATAATAAAATTTTTGTATGCTCACATCACTGATGAAATTATCAGATGTGTTTAAACTTGATTCAAAACTCTTAAATCTAATGATTCCATGACATAAATTGTGATTATCAAAAAGGGAGAGATTGTTGGACTCACCTATTTTGATAATCCCAAATCATGTTTTAGTAATCCCAAATCATGTTTTAGTAATCCCAAATCATGTTTTGATAATCCAAAGAACCAAGTTTTCATTCTATGATAATTATGTTTCAGTAATATTTCATGTTTCTATAGAGTAATTTTCATATACTCTCAATCTCACTGCTTGATTGGTTAAGCCTATAGTGTGAAATTTATCTAAGTTACAAAGGTCACCGCTACAAGGTCACTGATACATGGTTACCACTACAAAGGTCATAGTTACATGGTTACTACTACAAGGTCATAGCTACAAGGTCATAGCTACAAGGTCACAGTTACAAGGTTACCATTACAAGGTCACAGTTAAAAGGTTACCATTACATGGTCACCGTTATATGGTTACCGCTACAAGGTCACAGCTAAAAGGTTACCATTACAAGGATACCGATACAAAGTTACCATTGTAGAACATTATAGTTGGAGATTGCCAATGTGCACCTACTGTTGAAGCCTACTGATATAAAGGCTACCGTTACTAGTCTACCGATGCTTACTCTGTCAATTTATCAATATTTTCCTAATGGTCATATTTGGTAAATTAAATTCTTCTGACATTATTTAATACTAATTGTAAACGTTTCAGGAGATATTACATGGGACGGTACGAGATACGAGAAAGATTACACGTGATCTACTCATTCCTGATTGTCAGACCTCAAATACAAAAATGAGAAGACCATGAAAGATGTGCAAGGGGGATTCATATGTGCACAAAAAAAGTGTTGCATACGAAGTGCGAAAGAAATTTCTCAAAATTTAAAAAGAAGAACCATCCATCACTAACACTTTGAATCATCAAGCATCGTGAAGATCATTCTGAGACAAATTCACTTCTGTCTTATATGCCTCATCAACTCTTGATCAACATAAGAAGTAGAACACTAAAATCTAGAACTTAGAGTTACAACACTCTGTTTTAAAGACAAGTACCAGAGAAAGACTCCAACATCAAATTCTTCACTCTAAGGAGTCAAGAGCTGAACTGCCAAACACATAGAGCTTTCTAAGCTCAAGATTATTATCTTAGCTTCATTGTGTTCTTTATTTTTACATTTCTAAGAAGTGTGTGTGTATGTCCGTCTCACACACTGTCTCCTGTGCTTAAACTGGAGGATACTGAATATCCTCATATGAAACTTAATCTACAGTTGTTTCCCACATATAACTGTGGAAGTGACTGTGTGTGGTCTGTGCTGCTTGTCTTCCCATGAAGAACTTTGGAAGAGGGTGTGAACCCTGGATAGTTTGTGAAAACTGTTGTAAAGCCTGATATAGGTTGTGTATCAAGTTTATTGTTAATATAAACTGCTTGGTGGCAGGTGATCACCAAGTGAATAGAACTAAGTATTGGATTGAGACTTAACCTCTTGTTTTACTTCACTGAGTACTTCACTTAGTTATAATCTATTTTGATATTATATATTTCTTGTATTAGCTAAAACGTAAAATAGTTTTTCTTTCACTTTGATAGTTAGTTTTGGTTAGTGTGTGTATTTGTTTGATTCAATAAACTTGTTTTAAAAGTTGGAAAAGTGTTTCTCACTATTTCAACTGAGGACTAATCACCCTTTGAGAAACCTGTTGACCAATTAAACATTTATATCTCTACTTCCTTAATTGACTGGGCTGTTTTTAATTGGGGAATTTTTATCATAAAGTTTTTAACAGAAATTTTAATTGGAACTCAATTCACCCCCCTCTTGAGTATCCACTCCAACCAACAGGTGACACCCAGTGGTGACTCATCCATCAGTGACTCACATCAGTGACTCACCCAATGGTGATTCATTTCCATCTTTTACCAATTTTTCTAGTTTCACCCCTCTTACATTTTATTTGAGGTAAATTGAGTTTAAAACCTTGTATGACCATTTCAGAAGCAGTTTCAAAGGATATTAATTATATCTTTAATATCCTAATTCCCCTGAGACTTTGAAGCAGCCAAACCACATGGTCTTGACCATGATCCAAATTTTAAGTACTTTGAAACCATCTCCCTTCTGTTGAGATAGGTTCTGGATTTTTTTCTAAAGACGATATCATCTCTTAATTGAAACCTTACATTTTCTCTTGGTACTCCCAGAGCCTTTCTTCCATGTGGATTCATGTGTTGTGTTGTGGCCTTCAGATCCAGTATTCCCTTGGATTCCTTCATGTTACTTATGAACCCCTCTATTTTTTGTGCAAGGAGGAGTTACTAATCGTCTGTTCTTTGAGGTAGGGGTTCCTTCATCTCTCTTTAATTTTTTATCATGCGGGGTGGGTATACTAATTTTTTCTTGTGAATAAGTTTGGATCCATTTGAAATAGAGTAATAAATTATTGGCGGAAGATGATGATAACAAAGATAATTAGACATGTTACTTTAGTAATAAATGAGTAGAGGGGAAGATTATGATGATGTTTGTTTTATTTTATCTGTTATATTTAATCAATGTTGTGAATTGTGTTGGTCATATGCCTTCTGAAAATCATGTAAGTTGGTGGTCTCTGTTTTCACACCGGACTCATGAATAATTTTTGTTAATATTCTGTTTAATGGTTGTGAACATAAAAACTTGATTAATAACGTATATCCAGTTTTTTAAATTGATTCCCTAGGATCAAATTTATTCTGTGATAACCCATGATTTATCAAAGTGAAATTAAATAATGAGTTTGTTAAATATGAATACACCTCACCTTATTTAGTGTAGTTGTGTGTCGTGTGTGGATATTTTCTATCTTGTGATTTGTATGGGTTATGTGGTTCGGTTATTGAGATCACAGTAGTGTTTGTGGATGGTTTTAGGGTGAAATGGTATCTCAGGTTGAGATATTGATTGATTGTGGAATGGATGGGAAGTGGTTGGGTAGTGGGGCTGTAGATTTGGGTTTTGCTATGTTTATGTTACTGGGTGTGGTGTTGTTATGCAGTGGGGCTTCCAAGTATGGTTGTGATGAGGTATGTTGGAGGGTGATATTGTGAGTTGGGGGTTTTGCCTTAGTTTGGATGGAATTACTTTGAATAATGATAATGGTAGTGGTTGGCTTGGGTGTTAAGTGGTGAGGAAGTGTGAAGTGGATTATTTTATCATAGTTTTCTTCCTCTATTTGGATTGTTTGTAAGGTTGGTTGTTAGTTTCCCGAATAGGGATGTAATAACTTCTAAATTCTTAATAATGTCAAAATGATTGGGTGTTAAATACCTTTATTTTATCAACTTCTAAAGTGACCGTTATTTGTCCTGATATGTGCATTTATAGGTAGAAACAAAGGTGGTAGTGTTATAGGGTGGTTGTTTTCTTAAGAACCCATAGTTTGGGCTGAGTGTTTGGTACCTATATATACATACTTGTACATTCTTGTGATTCTATATTCACTCCACCCTAGTTGAGAAATACGTGTCGAACACCCCCATTGTTACGGGGGAGGGTGTCTTTCCCAAATATCCCAGTGGGAGGATGGATGGTTGTCCACCTACTCTTTCATGCTCCCTCTTCCAAGCGGTGATAGCCCAAGACTCTTCGAGCAGGTTTTGGTTTGTGAGGCCTAGGTGTGTGCGGGTGAGATTTCTTCCCAAGTGTCATTGGGATGAGATGTTTTATGGTTCTAGGTGTATTCAGGATATGGTGTGGTTTGTGTCCCAGGTTTGTGTGGGAGGTATGAGATGTGGTATCTGGCCCAGGTGTGTGCAGGTGGGTTGTGACGTGGTTCTTTTGGAAGAGGTGGGAGTTCCAGGACGTTTTCTGTTAGTGTGTGAGAGTGGAAAATCAGTGGGAAATTTGTTTAGGGTACCTTATCATCGATGTGCTTACTATATTACTTTACTTGAGTTGTGTTATTTGGTGAGTGTGCCTTTGGTTAGTTTGGGGTGGCTAGTATACCTTGTTAGGTGCTTTTGGTTTCTTCTGTTTCTCACAGGGGTATTAATATGATTATCTAATTGTGTACAAGAGACTTTGGTTTTCCTTTCTGAATATACTTGTATTCTCACCATATATATATAAAAACTAGTTTCAGGTTTCTGTGAGGGCAATGGGGACCGTGCTGGGAATTACTAGCTCAGACTTTGGGACAGTTGTTGTGTTGCTTCTTAGTCTTGTTTTTGGTATTTACATTAGAGACACTTGTTTTGTAAAAGTTTTATTTTTAAACATGCATGTGGAATAGATTTTAGATTTATTTTATATATATGTATTGGAGTTGTTTTTTGGTTTATATATCTTATCTACCGATCTTGGTTACTATAAAAAGGGAAATGCCTTCCATTTTTCGATATTTGTATACCATTGGTGTTGTTCGCCACCCCGGGTCCTACTGGAGGTGGGACTCCGGGTTCATTATCTCTCTTTCTCTATTTCCAGATCTGGAGGGGAAACTTTGGAGGTAGGGGTTGTAAAGGAATGGTATTAGAGGATGATGTTTGAGAGATAGGATGGAGTTTGGAGTTAGGAATGGTTATGGTTTTGGGTTGGTAGGGAAATTGTGTCAGGTAATCTTGGTGCATGACATAGGTTAGGGAAGACCGGCTAGGACATGGGATTTTAGGGGCCCCTATGATCCTATGTAAGGACTCTGAGCTTAATAAACGACCAAGTGAGGATAAACTATTTACAGGGTAGAGACCCTATGAGAGGTACATTCATCCGGATGACTTGTGTTTTTGTTTTAATTGGGAGTTTCATGGAATTTAAATAAATAACGAGTTAAAATAAATCTTGAACAAAATTCCATAATACTCGGGATTATGAGTTACTTTTTCACTTTTTAGCTGTGTCACTCATTCATCATCCATGAATGGCTCAGGCAGTGGAGGCTTAGCAGGCTGATCTAGCTAATTAGCAGAGAGTTAATCTAGAGGAGGATGAAAACCAGTGGTAGAGAACATTACATGCTTTCTAGCGGTAGACCTTAGGAAAGTATGGGGGCAGTGTCTCAGACATGGAGATAGAGAGCTGGCTTGGGGAGCTTGATATCACCTTCATCCTAATCTGGGATCTGACAGAGTATTGGGTTCTATTGGTAGTTAGTCAGATGAGGGGATCTTCACTTCAGTGGTGGATGATGTAGATGGAGGAGAGAAAGGAGGTTGATGTTATGTGGGTCGATTTCAAGAAGGAGTTCTAGGAAGAATTCCTTTATTTGACCATGAATTCCAAGAAACAACACAAGATAATCTCCCTCAAGCAAGGGAGTATGTTAGTACGGGATTTGGGGATCAAGTTCAAGGATCTTCTTTGCTTCGCTTCAGATCTCTTTTTGGACAAGGAGTCTCAGGAAAGACGCTTAGAGGAGGCACTTCATCCTTCTCTCTAGTACGTAGTCACTCCCTTAACCTTTTTGGAATACCTAGAGGTCCAAAAGAAGGAAGAGGTAGTTGAGATAATGAACTCTTGAGGAGGTCTACCATGATATGGGAGCCATTAGGGTTATTCAAAGGGTAAGGCTACTAGAGGAAGGTCTTAGAAACTAGGGCCTTTGAGGTTTTGGCCATCAGGGATTCAACCTCAGCAGTTTCCATTTCAACCTTATGGTCCCCATGTCTATCCTGAAGGCTTGGGGCTGGTTTGTTTTATCTATGGAGTTTGTGGGAACCTTCAAATTCAGTGCTCAATGGTCGTCTGAGCTTGGTGTGGTAGAGGTGGTCTGGTTCAGCACCCGCCTCAGCAGTAGTTGTCGGCCAGGACATTTCAAAAATAGGGACAGCAGGCTCCTGCTCTACTGAGGGGAGATAGAGCAGGTGGAGGCCGATCTCATGGTGTTCCTCAGGGACCTCGACATGGACATGGTTGAGGAGGTGGTCATCAGTAGAGGGGATGAGGATATGGAAATGGTTAGTTGCACTCTGTAAGGAAATAGTTTTAGTGGGGCCATAAATTATTCAAGGTACAATTATCTTGTTTAGTACTCTTGTTTTCTCCTTTTTTGATTCAATATCTTTTCACTCCTTTGTTTCACCCGGTCTATCCCATTCTCTAGGACTAGACATAGATATACTTTCCATGCCCCTGGTGTTGATTACATCATTAAGAGGTCATAGAATCTTGTTTTATGTATGACGGGGATGTAGAGTGATGATGGGGACGCATTAGTATCATGGGGATCATTTCCTATTAGAGATGAAATTGTACTATGTCATCCTTATCATTGAAATTTTATACTTTATTCATGTTGTTATTAACTAATTATTTAAGAGATTCATGTTTTCAAATGTGGATGTCCAGCGTGTGTATTTCATTAGAGAGCAAAGTTTTTATATGGGTAGTCGATGTATGGGGCCCCTTCCATTCTTATTAGCCAAGATGTTAGTGTAATTGATTGATGCTGAGATGGTGGAGGTTCCCAGTATTGTTGGAGAATTCCTGGATGTCTTCCTCGAGGAGGTTGTGACTCTACCCCCACAACATGATGTTGAGTTCAAGATAGACTTGTATCCATGTGCTTCTCCAATTTCAATGGATCCTTATTATATGGAAACTTTTGTGATGTGGGAGCTAATAATTTAGATTGATGATCCGATGAAGAAGGGTTTTATCCAACCCAGTGTGTCACCATGGGGTGCTCCCATGTTTTTCTTGAAGATGGAGGATGGTAGTATGAGGTTGTATATAGAATATCAAAGGTTGAATAAGGTAACGATATGGAACTATTACCCTCTCTCAAAGATAGATGATATTTTTGACCAACTAAGGGGAGAAAGTTGGTTCTCTAAGATTGATCTGTGGTTTGGATATCACCAATTTAGGGTGAAGGAGGATGATATCCTGAATACTGCTTTCAGGTGAAGTTATGGGCACTTTGAGTTCGTGGTTATGTCATTCGGTGTTATGAATGCCCAAGACATGTTCATAGGTCTTATGAACTCTATTTTTTATGAGTTTATGGACATTTTCATCATTATATTCATCAATGAAATCTTGATCTACTCGAGGTCAGAGGAGGATTATGTCGAGCATCTCAAGATTGTCTTGGAAGTCCTTCGATGCCACCAGCTCTATGGGAAGTTGTTTGGACATAGGATTTATGCTTCCTTAGACATGTGGTGTCTCAGTAGGGTGTAGTAGTGGACCAATATAAGGCCAAGGTATTTTTTTCTTAGGCAGCACCCCAGAATGTGGTAGTGGTTCATTGTTTTCTCAGTCTGGAAGGCTATTACCAGATATTTGTACTCGATTTTTCTCAACTTGTAGCTCTGTTAATGGCTCTAACCAGAAAGTACCAGGCCTTTCTATAGAGTGGGAAGTTTCAGGATTCTTTCAGCTACCTAAAGGGGAAGTTATTCAGTTCTCCAGTGCTCTAGTTTCCAAAGGAAGGGGTGATGTTCTAGGTGTTTTGTGATGCTTCCCATCTAGGATTAGGGTGTGTTCTGATGAAACAATGGGGAGTGATCTCTTATGGGTCTAGGAAGTTATGTCCCCATGAATATAACTATTCCAAAAATGATCTGGAGCTAGAATAAATCAGGTTTGTGTTAAATTTTTGGTAGCATTAACTCATTGGGGAGTGCTTTGTGGTCTTCACATATCACAAGAGCTTTAGGTATATCCTTTCCTAGAGAGATCTAAACTTACTAAAGTGGAGGTGGATTGAGTTTCTTCAATATTAAAATTTTGAGATCTCGTACACATTAGGGAAGGGGAATATTGTGGTCGATTATTTGAGTAGGAAGTCATGGAATGAGGTTGTTTGGGAATTTTCAAATTCTTGGAAGGAAATGGAGGAGTTTTCCACCTTGCACTTAGATGTGGGAATGGATGGTGGTAGAGGATGTATGTTTCAGATGAAGGTGTAGTCGTCTCTAAGGAAGCAGGTGGAGGAGTCTCAATGGGGAGACTCAGAGGAGGAGGTGATATGTGATCGCATTGACCAGGGTGATGCTTCAGAGGGATTGTTGGAGGATGGATAGAATCAAATGATATTCTGTGAGAATATATTTTTTCCAATGGTGATGCATGAGGGAGTTCTCCAGGAGTTTCATAGATCACCCCTATAGGTACACTTGGGGGTTTCCAAGATGTACTGTGGCTTGAGGGAACAGTTTTTGTGTCCCTGGATGAAGCGGTAAATGGTGGAGTTTTTGGTAGGATGGATAGTGTGCCAGTAGGTGGAGGTTGATCACCATGTTCCTGACAATTTATTACAGTCTCTAGATGTCCCTGAGTGGAAGTGGGATGACACCTCAATGGATTTCTTCATAGGGCTACCTAGGGATTTTTGAGGTTTTGATGCTATCTAGATTGTGTTGTACCGACTAATGAAATTGGATCACTTATTAGCAATTAAGGAGTCCAGCATAGTGGATGACTTAGTGAAAAGGTATGTGGATGAGTTGGTACGGATACATGGGGTTCCAAGATCCATCATCTCAAATCAGGATTCATGTTTTACCTTGAGAGTCTAGAGGGGATTGAAGCATGATTTTGGAACTCAGTTTCACCTCAGCACTTCCATCCACCCTTATAAAGATGGGCATACATAGCATACCATCCAAATGTTAAAGGATATGTTATGGGAATGTGTCTTGGACTTTTTTGTATCTTGGGTATGACACCTACTTTTGTTAGAATTTTCTTACAATAATAGATATCACTCCTCCATTGGTATGGCTCCATTCGAAGACTTATATGGGAGACTGTTTCATTCACCTTTGTGCTGGACAGAAGTTGGGGAGGAAGCTATTCTTGGTCCAAACGTAGTGTAGAGTATGATTGAGAAGGTTCAGATTATCTATGAGAGGATGAATATAGAACAGGATCGACAGAATTCATATATCGATCAAAGGAGGAGGTCCTTGGAGTTCAAGTTTGGAGATCATGTGTTCTTTAATTTTTCCCCTCAACGTGGGTAGTGGAGGTTTGGTAGGGGGAGAAAGATATCTCCTAGGTTCATCAAACCCTTTTAGGTGTTGGGGTGAGTTGGTGAAGTGGCATATCAGTTATCATTTACACCGCATGTGGAGAGGATCCATGACATCTTTCATGTCTCCCAGATTTATCAGTATCTTCACGATGACTCCCATGTCATTGACTGGGGAGAGTTGGATATTAAGGGTGACACAACATTCGTGGAGAAACCAATGGAGATCCAAGATCTTTAGGAGAAGGTGCAACGTGGACAGACCCTTCCTTTGGTTCATGTTTTGTGGAGGCATGGTGGCCTGGAGGAGAGTACTTATAAATAAGAAACGTAGATGCATTCCTAGTCACCATATTTTTTTTGAGTTTTTCTTGTATATTTTGCCTTGGGATGTAATGATTGAACCTTGTTTTCTATGATATGAGTTTCTTTTTTGTTCCTTAATGTTTGATGAAGTCCTGACAAGAGGAAAAGGGAGAAACTGATTCCTAATCAAGATTCATTAATTAAGATGTGATTAAACCCGTGAGGATGAGTTAGTGCAGCTAAGAGTGCATATTATCTCGACATGGAGGAACGAATTACCTGATTCACATGTCCATATAGTGTGGTTTTGTTTCTAGAGTGGTCTGTCTTCAGGTAGGTTGGGGTGGTAGATGTCAGATGAGGTGTTCTTGGATGTTGAGGTTTCACTCCAACTTTCAAACAACACGGGGTGATTTATCGTTGAAATTTGATGACTGTAGCAGTGTTTCAAGTTTAGAAAGATCCTTAAGAGGTATCTCACGAGGTGGTTTTTAAGACCAATCTTTCCTCTAGGTTTGGTTTTTAATTCTATAGGGAGATAATAGTTTGAGTGGTATCTGATGTAATGTCCCAGACCACTCAGGTCCATTATTTTTTTAAAATTCAATGTTTGAGATATTCTGGGGATTCACGATGACTCATTTCAAGAGTTTTCCAAAAATATAGTTTTTGAACAGTAGTTTGGGAATCAGTAAGTTGGGCATCGGTAGGTCGAATGTTGGTAGGTTGAGTGTTGGTTGGTCGGGCATTGGTAGGTCAGGCATTGTTAGTGTAACATCCCGGACCCGGGTTCCACGCAACGGGTGCCCCGAGCCCAGTTCTCCACGTGACCTCAAGTGCATTTCCCCAAATGCCAAAGGCTGCCGACTAGTAGCGAGGGCCCAGGTCTGATAGTGGGGAAACTATGCCCTCATTTTTCGAAGTGTAGCGTAGCGGAATACAAAATAAACATACAACGACAGCGGAAGCAGTAAACATACACAACTGAAATAAACTACAGCAATGGATATAACCAACAGTATATAAATGATTATGCTACATGTTTCAATTTCTAAGAAAACAGCCAGAACATGTTATACATCAATACAGTACAACAAAATACAGAATACAGCAAACAAGCAAAACAACTGGTAGTGGCATCTCGAGCCTAGGCTCGGTCCCATGCCCTCCTACTCCTCTGCAACAGTCAAGTACCTATATAGGGACTCTTGCCCCTATCTACACTTGTAGCAACGTAATCTGTTTGGGCCGAAAAGCGTGACCCAAACAGGGTGTGAGAAATATATCTCAGTAGGCACCCACCAAAGGCTCATGCCCAACTGTGTGCTAACATGCAACAATAGTGTGCAGTGGTAAGATACAATAAAGTAAGTAGTACTCAAAAGTAACAACTACCAGTTATGTTGCCATTTTTAATATTCATTTAATCCATTTAATATAAGAAATCACCACAGTGCATTTCTAGTAAACAACTAGTGTCCTCAGACACGTAAACTCCTACCCTCGGGTAATGAGTATCCAACACAACAATCTTCCCTCAGGCATAACAGAGTTTTCCGTCAGGCGTAGGTAGTGTCACCCACAGGCACAGAATCAGCTACCCACAGGCACGGAAGAAGTTGCCCTCAGGCCGAAATAACTATTGTCCATAGGCTAAATAGTGCAGTGCCCACAGGCTAATCACAACAACGCCCTCAGGATAAACAGGTAACCGGGCAATGCCCAACATATCAAAATGCAGTAAACAAGAAATTCCTCTCAATTCAATTCTACAATTACTACATTAAAGGCATACCCTCAGGTATCCTGGCCAAACGGCTAAACAGTGAAACGCACCCCCGGGGTGGTTCCAGATCCAAGAAACGATCCCAACCTGCATTTTATTATCACAATTTAATCACCTATGAAATTCTAGGAATTAAATATAGCAATGGAATCAGCCACACGACACCCCAACATGGGTTCGTGGCACGAAAATGCACAAAAACGCACGACAGTTGGAAATTTACACCAAGCCACCTACCTTATAGGCCAACGAACGTTATACCCGAATGCTGACTCCAGAAACGCCCGAGAATGGCGTAGATCTGACGAAGAACAAAACCCATTCAAATGTAAATAAATTTCCCTCGGGAAAGAATTGGTAAAAACGGTACCAGGAGAGGAGAGAGCTTACCCGTGCGGTTCCAACAAGATCGTCCGAAGCTGAAATGGATTCCAGATGAACACTCGGTGGATCTTCAAAGGTTCGGCCATCCTCCTTTGGCTCCAAAATGGCTCAAATGCCTCCTCTGCCAAATAAGGAGGCTACTGTCTATTTTAATCCGAAAAAACAAGTACACAGCGTGTACTTCCAAGTACACGGCGTGTAATCCTTTCATTTAACTGTTCCTCTGGTGGCACCGCCACACTGTTCATCTGTCGACATGAGTACACAACATGTACTCCCGAGTACATGGCATGTACTGTCACCCAGCTGGAGGCTGCTCCACCACCTTACTGTTTAAGCCTGCCGACTGACTACACGGCGTGTAAGGTACCACTACATGGCGTGTAGTCGGTTCCTACACCCTTCGTCACCGACATGCATACACGCCCCGTGTACCCATCCCATAAGGCCAAAAGTACACGGCATGTGGAAAATTACACGGCGTGTAGTTCCAAAGTTTAGGATTTTTCCCCATTTTCCATATTTTCTAAAAAACACTTAAGGAAAAGGAAAAAAGAAGAAGATCATACCTCAAAAATAAGAATCGGGTTCTTACAAACTCCCCCCCCCTATAGCAATTCGTCCTCGAATTGCCCTTCCAAGGGTGGCAAAGGAAAAGATCAGAACAGTTCTGGCCACTGAGCACGTACTTCGGCCTCCCGCTCCCAGGTCTCGTCCTGTACTCTCCCATGCTGCCATAGCACCCATACGAGAGGAACTGAACGGCCTCGGAGAACCTTTGTGCTCCTGTCAACGATACGAATTGGATGCTCCTCAAAGGACGCATCTGCCTCCAGTTCAACCTCCTCAGGCTGAAAAACGTGAGATGGGTCTGAATGATAGCGGTGCAACTGAGACACATTGAAGATGTCGTGCATGGATCGGTATCGCTGCGGTAACTACAACCGATAGGCAACCAGCCCGACTCTCTCCATAATCTCTAATGTCCCCACATACCTCGGTGAAAGCTTACCCTGTCTCCTGATCTAATTTTGTCCTAGCCTCGGCGAAACATGCAAGAAAACCTGATCCCCAACCATGAACTCCAAAGTTTGTCTGCGGCGATCATCATATGACTTCTGTCGAGACTGCGCAGTAGTCATCCGCTTCCGAATCAATTGGACCTGCTCTGATGTCTCTTAAACGAGCTGTGGCCCCAGTAAAGCTGCCTCACCTGCCTCTAACTAGCACAAAGGTGAACTACATGGCCTTCCATATAAAGCCTCGTATGGTTCCATCTCAATAGTATCCTGAAAACTATTGTTATAGGAAAACTCGACTAAGGGTATATGCTTCTCCCAAGAGCCCCCAAAATCTAGGATGCATGCGCGCAGCATGTCCTCTAGTACCTGTATCGTACGCTCTGACGGGCCATCTGTCTGAGGGTGGTATGCTGTACTCAGAAGCACTTGTGTACCCAGTGCCCTCTGAATACTCTGCCAGAAACGGGACGTAAAGCGGGTGTCCCTATCTGAAACGATAGAACGAGGGACCCCATGAAGATGTACGATCTTTCGGATATACAGCCTTCCGAGATCGTCAACACCGAAGGTCTCCTTGATCGGAAAGAAGTGAGCCACCTTCGTGATTCTATCCACAATAACCCACATGGAGTCATTGCCACGAGGTGACCTCGGCAATCCAGTCACGAAATCCATCGCGACATCATCCCATTTCCACTCTGGAATGGGTAACTGCTATAACAGCCTAGCTGGTCTATGGTTCTCCGCCTTCACCTATTGACAGGTGGAACACCTCATAACAAAACCAGCTACATCTCTCTTCATACCCGGCCACCAGTACTGATGCCTCAAGTCACGGTACATCTTGGTAACCCCGGGATAAACTGCCCAACCTGAAGCATGAAACTCCCGCATCAGTTCCTCGCGTATATCCCCTGGAACCCATACTCATCCATGGAAACGAAAAACCTCATCATCGTCGATCGTCCAACCAGGAGGAGGGTCCTCACTTGCCACCGACTCCCGTAGAACTAGGCCTTCTAGATCTGATAGCTGCCTCATCCTCACTCTATCTAGGAGGGTAGAAGTCACAGTTAAATATGAAAGATAAGTCTTCCCCTGAATATCGTGCACCTCCAGATGCATCTCAGAGAACAAGGCCATGATCTCTCACTCACCACTGGCCTCCTGCACCGCCTGTATCTGAGTCTTCCTGCTCAGTGCATCGTCTACTGCATTACCCTTACCAGGTGTGTAGGAAAGCTCAAAATCGAAGGACTATAGGTACTCAACCTACCTTATCTGCCTTAGATTCAGGTCACGCTGAGTAAAGATATACTTGAGGCTTTTGTGGTCGGTGAAAACCACAAAATGCTCTCCCAACAGATAGTGTCTCCAACAGCTCAACGCATGCACAACTAAAGCCAACTCGAGATCATGCGTCGGGTAATTTCTCTCATGTGGCCTCAACTGCCGAGACCCGTATGCAACAACTCGATCGCCCTGCATCAAAACTACTCCCAGCCCAATACTTGATGCATCACAGTAAACTGTATAGCTCTTCCTCTACTCTGGGAGTATCAGGATCGGCGCTGATGTCAGCCTTCCCTTTAGATCCTGAAAGGCTATTTCGCAAGCTTCTAACCAAATGAACTTCACACCCTTCTTAGTCAAACCCATCAATGGTGCTGCTAAGAGGGAGAAGTCTTGTATGAAGCATCTGTAGTAACCATCCAGCCCTAAGAAACTCCATATCTCAAACACGTTCTTAGGATAATCCCAGGAAACTACTGCTCTCACCTTCTCTGGGTCTACTACAACTCCTGCCTCTAAGATTATATGACCCAAGAAGTGAATCTGGTCCATCCAAAAGTGGAACTTTGAGAGCTTAGCATACATCTGATGCTCTCTCAGTGTACTCAATACGATCTCAAGATGGGTGGCACGATCATGTCGAGTGCGAGAGTACACCAAGATTTAGTCCATAAATATAACCAAAAAAGAATCAAGATACGGATGGAACACACGATTCATCAGAGCCATGAAAACTACCGGTGCGTTCGTGAGTCCGAACGGCATAACCAAGTACTCGTACAGACCATATCTGCTCCGAAAAGCTATAAGCGGTATATCTGATGGTCTCACGCGCAGCTGATGATATCTTGACCTCAAGTCAATCTTCGACAACACGCGTGCTCCACGAAGCTAATCAAAAAGATCATCAATCCTTGGAAAATGATATCAGTTCTTAACCGTTAACTGGTTCAGTTTTCGATAATCCACACAGAGTCTGAGGGTACCGACCACCTTCTTCTCAAAAAGGACCGGAGAACCCCAAGGAGAAGTACTGGGTCAGATAAAGCCCTTTTCCTGTAACTCCTCTAACTACCTCTTGATCTCCTGCAACTCAGTCGTGGCCATCCTATAAGGAGGAATGGACACTGGTGCTGCTCCTGGCACAAGCTTGATAGATAAATCCACCTCTCGCACCGGAGGTAGACTTGAAAATTCTTCCGGGAATACATCCTTGAAACGATCAACAACTGGAGGGAAATCTGTCTGACAAGTCCCCTGGTCATCCAGATATAAACTCTCAATTTGGGTTGTGACTCCACCCCACCCAGGATGCTCTGGTCCAGCTCGACTCGCCTGAACATCCCATTTACCCTTGTATAAAAACTCTCTGCCCTCTGGTGACGTGAAACTCACCCTACGACGATAGCAGTCTACAAAGGCTCAAAAGGGAACCAACCAGTCCATCCCGAGAATGAAATCATAGCTCATCATCTCCAAGACATAGAGGTCCCAAAAGAAGTGACACCCTCCAACCTCAAGGGGGAACTCCTTGCACTGACGCACACCAGTCGTTCTAGTCCCCAACGGAGTGTCTAGCGTTATGATATCGGAAGAAGAAGAAACATAGATCCCAAGGCTCTCCACAATGGGTACAGATATGAAACTATGTGTAGCACCCGTATTGAAAATTACTAAAGATAAGACAGAAGCTACTAAAATAGTACCTCTGACTGTCGAAGGTCTGGGATCCTGGTACTGTTGGGTCTGTTACACTGCATATGCCTGCCTAGTGTCGCGGCCCTACGACATAGCCTGGCTACCCTGAGTTGTCCCACCCTGCTGCCTTTGAGATCCTGGTGTCTGGCTACCACGGCCATGACCACCATCTTTGCCTGCACGCCCTGACGTATTCCAATTCCCCAACTGGTAAGAAGCCACTGGTCCTACTCCCACACGCGGAGTCTACACAGAACCCCTCTCACTAGCCACTGATGGAAACTCCCTGAAAAGCGCTGCAGATGACCCATATTACCGCAAGCTCGGCACTCCACTGGGTCTCTTGGACACTTTGGTCTCTTGTTCCCCTCTCTACCACACTGGTAGCACATAACCTGGCCACCTGAAGCATTCTTCTGACTGGTACTGCCGCCCTGAGAGAATTCCATTTGTCTCTTCCTCTTGACAACAGAAATAATACCAGTAACTAGTGTTGAACCGCCCTGGACCACACCACTCGATTCCCGCAGGTTCCTCTCTGTAATCAACGCCTGGTTCACAATCGTGTGTATAGTAGGAAACCCGAAAACATTTACTAGTGCTCGGATGTCATTCCGAAGACCATCCTCAAAACATCTGGCTCTCAACGTCTCATCACCCACCAGCATGGGTGAAAACTGTAAAGACCCGTAAAATTCAAGGGAAATTTTTTTCTTGATTTTCTTTGGAATTTTACAAGAGCGCGGTTTCAGACGGCACCTGATTCCGAGGCCCGGAGTGCCCGGAATCAATTTCTGAAGTTTGGCTCGGGTATGTTCAGTGAACGAATGAGCGGGATTTTCTAACTTTTGATCCGGTGCTCGGAATTGAAATCCGAGGGCACCGATGAACTCGCAGCGCCGATATTCGCTTAAAGAGACCTTTTCGGGAGTTGCGTTTGTTTCGGGTTGAGAGTTAGTTTTTGGGAGATTAGAATAAGTTAAATAAAAATATGTAAACACAATTTTTATTTAAACTTAATAGTTAACTTCTCTCAAAGGAAGTTAGGTGTGGGACCCACACCCACTTAACCTCCCTTGAGAGGATTAAGTGTGGTGGGGCCCACACGAAACCTAACTTTACATCTTCCCTCAAACTCCCTTAACCCCTCTTTAATTAACATGACAATTTGTTAATTAATGTGGAGTTATCTCTTATTTGAATTTCAAACTTTTGAAATTCTAGTGTGTTATTGTGTTAATAAAATAAGATAGAGTCTTATTTTATTTTGGGTTTAGTTTTGTCTCCTTGAGAGAGTTGGGAAGGTTCTTCTTGTTTCTTCATCTTCTTCAACCTCGACGAAGAACACGAAGAAAGTCGTTCTTCAACGAAGAACTTCTTCACCGAAGAACACGGTTCTTCCGCGATGCCATATCCGCGACGTGACGTTCTTCTTCCACATCATCTCTTCCGCGACGGTTTTCCGCGACGAACGCCATCGACAACGACTCTTCCTCCGACGTCAAAGGAATCGACACCAATATTCCACGACTACGTCAACGTGCGACTATCTAGGTAGGGGTTCTTGAGTTCGTTGTTTTCTTTTTATTTGACATTCCTCAAGACTTGACGAAGAACGCTCAAGTTCCGACGAAGAACGCCGCTCCGCTCTTCTTCGTCTTCTGTGTCAACGAGAGAGAACACTGCTTCTTCCTCGGACAACCTTCGTCGGCGTACAAGGATTCTCCAACGACGTATCACATCGGACGCACCTCTTCGTCATCGAATTTGACGAACGACGACTGCGACGCCCGACCTCCGCGACGTTATCTTCCACGGAACATTGTCAAATCTTCGAACCTTATACCCGAGGTAGGGGTTGTTGTATTTTGTTTATATTTAACCTTGTTCGTGGTTCATACTTGTCTAACGTATGGATAATTTATATAAGTGTTATTGTTTAACGTGAGGGGGGCCGGACCGCATGAACACGGCCGAACCCCCTCCATCGTTCTTGTTGTTTAATCTTGCGGGTGGAAGCAAGGTGGCGTGGTGTCGTCGCACCACGCGGTTAATCGTGCGTTTATTTTATGCAACACCGTCGCGCGCGCACCATGAAGAAACATCTTGAACGTGACGTCGTCGCGCCGCGTTGAAAGAAATCAAGGCACGGCGGAGGGGCGCGGTGCCGTCGCACCGCGCCGGACGACGAACACCGCGGCCAGTTCCGGGCCGCGGCGGAAAGAGAAGACCGGCGGCCGGGCCGCCAGCGTCGGAAGCCGAAGAGGGGACCGGATTTTCCGGTCCCGTTGGAGAAAACCGGCCGGCCAGATGCCAATAAACCGGGGGAATTAATACCGCGGCCAGCTCTTAAAACCCCCCTCTTTAAGAGGGGGCGGTTTCCTTGTGGGGGGCAAAGCCCCCCGTTTCCTGCCAATCAAGCCCCCCACGTGGGGGGGGCGGTTTTTCAAAAAGGGGCGTGGCTATATGCCGCGCAGTTTTCCAATCAGCGGGGGCTTTGCCCCCTGCGTGCAGCCACCGTGCGGCGCCAGGCCGCCGCGGCCCCCGCGCCGCCACTCCGCCACGCCGCCGGCCGCCGGCCGGCCGGGCCGGGTCGGACCCGGGTCGGGTCGACCCGGTTCGGGCTGACCCAGGGGGGGGGGGGGGTCGGGCCGGGTCGGCCCGGACCCGGACCCCCCGTTTCGGATCAGATTCGGTCTTTTGGCCATAACTTGAGCCACGGACCTCCGATCGACGAACCGTCTGCGGCAACGCGATCCTTGGATCGAGACGGTCGTTTCGGTATATCGCACTCAAGGTTTCGGACTACTTTGAGTTCGGCCGGGTTGGTTCGTTCACGAAACCAACCGGGCCTTCGGAGCGGAAACGCTCATATCTTGAGCTACGGACGTCCGATTGACGTGCCGTCAGCTTTGTTGTGTTCCTCTTAGTGAGACGGATCTTTTTGCATACTCCGCCTGAGGTTTGGACGCAGGTGGAGTACGGTCGGGTTGGTTTTGCCTTAAAAACCAACCGGGCCCCGGGGACGAAAATGCCAATAACTCTCAGACCGGGCGTCCAATCGACGCGCCGTCTGTTGCGTTGAGTTCCTGTTGACGGTATGGAACTTTTGGATACATCAACTCTGGACTTCGTGACAGTTGATGTATCAGCCTCTCGGCTCGTGGAGCGGACCCTCCGAACGAGCTTGTTGTGTGCGGAAACCCTAGTGCTGGCTGCGACTGTTACTGTGACTACTACTGCTCCTACTGCTATTGTGACTGCGACGACGACAGTACAGAGATCCTGTGTGGATTCGACGACGACGACTACAGCACTCAGCGATCCTACGTGGATCAGTGCTATAGGTCCTGTGTGGGCCCGATCCTGTGTGGATTCGATGACGACGACTTCAGCACTCAGCGATCCTACGTGGATCAGTGCTACAGGTCCTGTATGGGCCCGATCCTGTGTGGGTCCGATCCTGTGTGGGTCCGCGCTCAGCGGTTCTGTGTGAGCCAGCGCCTACAGGTCCTGTGTGGGCCCGATCCTGTGTGGGTCATTGCGGGGGTTAGTTACCTATCGATCCTTCATGGGTCCGACGACTTAGATGGATCAGAGATCATCTTTATCGTCCTTTGGTTAGTTACCTATCGATCCTTCGTGGGTCCGACGACTTAGATGGATCAGAGATCATCTTTATCGTCCTTTGGTTAGTTACCTATCGATCCTTCGTGGGTCCGACGACTTAGATGGATCAGAGATCATCTTTATCGTCCTTTGGTTAGTTACCTATCGATCCTTCGTGGGTCCGACGACTTAGATGGATCAGAGATCATCTTTATCGTCCTTTGAAGAAGTATACATGTGTGAGCTGAATCCTGTTGCTTTCCTATGTGGATTGTGTTGTGCTATCCTGTGTGGATTACGTTTTGCTTTCCTGTGTGGAATACGTTTACTTTCCTGTGTGGACTGAGTTGTACTTGGGCTCGGAGGTTGGAGCGTATTTTGAATTTGATGACTTAGGTATATGTATGGGCATATACCTAAGCAGTGTCGGTTGTTACTTCGTGATTATACCTTTCTTCGTGGTTTATCCTTTGTGGATTTGAGAGACCTTCAGGGGTCTCGGGGTCCCTACTGTGTAGCTTATACTCACCCCTGCACGGGCTTTGCCCGCACTACGTTGTGTTGATTGCAGACGACGGACAGCGTTGACCTTAGCTGAGGCTTGCAGAGCGGGACAGTACCCGGAGGTGGACCACTGGGCGGGACGTGCACGGAGCAGACGGCGGGACCTGTGGAGCAGAGGAGCTATCTGTACCCACCCTTCAGGTGGGATTTCCAGTGGACAGCTCGGTGTAGCGGCATTTACTTTTCAGTTGATGTTTTCCCTTTCGAGTTGTACTTTACTTTCAGTTTTGGGTTTGTATTCTGGCCCATTTACTTTTCCGCACTTTCAGTTGTACTCTGCTTTTGTTTAGTGTTTACTTTCTGCTTGCTTACTCTGTGGTGTTTGTTTACTTTACAGAGGCAATGCCTTCCCTTTTTATCGGGATTTATGCCTTGGTGCTAGTCGCCAGCCCCTGGACTATGGAAGGCGGGCTTGGGGTAGTCACGGCACGGACCCCGAGGGCGGGTCGTGACAAATTGGTATCAGAGGAGTTCGGTTCTACCGTGAACTCTGATCTTTTCTATGTGAAGAAATAATGTTTAGCGTATTGAGTGTGGTTATCAGTCTAGGGAGTCCAGTGTTGGTGCGGCGGCCGACGTATCCGTACACCAGGACCCTGACTTCTGATTTCCGACTTAATGCACGAAAACATTGATTGCGTGTGTGTTTCAAAGTTTTCTTTGTGATTTCTTTGTGTCAGCTCACCAGGTATACTGTTTGACCGTGGCGCACTTGTTTCCTTTTCAGGATGGCCCCATGACGGCAGCCAGCTAGGGTTCCGAGAGTCGAGCGTGACGACAACCCACCGAGAGACGAGGCCTCGGTGCAGGGCCCTTTGCCAGCAGTGGCACCGGCGGTAGCTCTACCCGCCGAGCCCCCGATGCTTCCAGCAGCAGCCGCTGACGATGCACGTCGCCTCAGCGCACTGCATGAGTTTCAGCGCCAGCGACCGCCCAGGTTTCGCGGGGAGACGGATCCCCAGGCAGCAGAGGACTGGCTGGAGGCAGTAGTACGAGTGTTTAGGCTAGTGAGGACACCAGCAGACCTCATGGTGATCCTTGCTGCGAGCCTACTACACGCAGAAGCAGGACGATGGTGGAGCTTGATGCTCCAGGTGCACGATGAGGCATCTCTACTTTGGACGGACTTTGAGAGCCTCTTCCGCTCGGAGTTCGTCCCAGCCACCCTTCATGCGGTGCGTATCCAGGAGCTTCTACAGCTGCGGCAGGGTAGCATGACGGTCGCTCAGTACTCGGCGAGATTTACCGATCTCTCGCGCTACTCGACCGACATGGTACGGGACCCATTCTTCCGGGCCTGGACCTTCGAGCAGGGTTTGAGACACGAGATCAGGGCATCACTGATCTCCCTCAGCATACCGACTCAGACAGGAGTACTGGAGCGGGCCCTTCTGATCGAGAGCTTCCTTGCTGAGTCTACACCAGCACAGAGACCCACCGCAGGGCGGCAGGTAGCGGAGTCTTCGGTAGCAGGTAGCCGACAGATGACTCAGGGGTCCAGACAAACCAGACCTTCAGGCAGACGACCTCAGGGCACTGGCTCAGCAGTGCAGGGCACATAGCGCAGAGCTAGTCTTTTGAGTGGAAGACAGTGCTTTGCATGCGGCGGGCAAGGTCACATGGCTCGTGACTGCCCGACCCGCCATGCGGAGGAGCAGCAGACGGTTGAGGAACCACCTAGGCATAGGCAGAGGTTCGACCGTGGCGGTCTGCAGGGAGGAGGCGGACGAGGCAGAGGAGCTGGCTGAGCAACAGGTGGTGGACGACGCTTTGAGGCTCTACCACCACCACCACCAGGAGGTCCACCCCGACCGCAGGGGAGAGCTCAGCTTCAGGCAGCCGAGGCCTTCGATCATGGAGCTCTGGGAGCCGATGGACAGGAGCAGAACTAGTGGATACATCCTTTGTACTTCTGGTTCCTTGTTGCTTTTTTGTAGCGTCTTGTATTATGAGCTGCAATAATAAAAGACGCATACCTTTGTGATATTTCGTTCATGTCCTCTTTCGTGATGTTACTAAGAGGTTCCAGTTTTGGCTGTTGACTTGACCCTCACTTGTGAGACATCTACTGGAGGAGACCCAGTTACCACACACTGATGCCGACAGTGTGACTCAACCCTTGGAGGCGAGAGTAACGGTTGGATCTCTTAGTAGTAGCGTCGAGGCCTTACGACGTCATCCTTGGTATGGATTAGTATCATCCATGTTAGGATTGACTGTATTAGGCAAAGAATGTGGTTCATCCAGGGGATGAGACCAGATTTCTCTTTTTGGCAAAGAAGAAATCTTGCAGCTCTTGTGGGACCTGTGATGGTCCAGGACACGACAAAGAAGGTCCAGGTCATCCAGGAGCGGATGAGTACAGCTCAGAGCCGGCAGAAGTCATATTCTGACAGGAGGCGGAGGCCACTAGAGTTCGAGGATGGCAACCACGTCTTCTTGAGGGTCTCACCTCGACGTGGTATTCGGAGTTTTGGCCGAGGCGGCAAGTTATCTCCACGCTTCATCGGACCCTTCCAGGTCCTTAGCAAGGTTGGCGAGGTGGCTTATCGCCTGGCTCTACCACCTCAGTTGCACCGGGTGCACGACGTCTTCCATGTATCTCAGCTGAGGAGATACGTGCACGACCCGACGCACATCTTTGACCATGGGGAGCTTGACGTTGATGATGGGGCGACTTTTACGGAAGTCCCGGTGGAGATAGAGGATCGACAGGAGCGGGTCCTGCGTGGGCGATCGATTCCTCTTGTGCGCATCAGATTGCACCACGGGAATCTCCAGGAGAGCACATGGGAGCGGGAGGCTCAGATGCGTGCTCAGTACCCTCATTTGTTTCCCTAGTTTTTATGTATCTTTACGGGGACGTAAAGCCCTGAGGTGGGAGTAATGTAAAGACCCTTAAAATTCAAGGGAATTTTTTTTCTTAATTTTCTTTGGAATTTTACAAGAGCGCGGTTTCAGACGGCACCTGATTCCGAGGCCCAGAGTGCCCGGAATCAATTTCTGAAGTTTGGCTCGGGTACGTTCAGTGAACGAACGAGCGGGATTTTCTAACTTTTGATCCGGTGCTCGGAATTGAAATCTGAGGACACCGATGAACTCGCAGCGCCGATATTCGCTTAAAGAGACCTTTTCGGGAGTTGCGTTTGTTTCGGGTTGAGAGTTAGTTTTTGGGAGATTAGAATAAGTTAAATAAAAATATGTAAACACAATTTTTATTTAAACTTAATAGTTAACTTCTCTCAAAGGAAGTTAGGTGTGGGACCCACACCCACTTAACCTCCCTTGAGAGGATTAAGTGTGGTGGGGCCCACACGAAACCTAACTTTACATCTTCCCTCAAACTCCCTTAACCCCTCTTTAATTAACATGACAATTTGTTAATTAATGTGGAGTTATCTCTTATTTGAATTTCAAACTTTTGAAATTCTAGTGTGTTATTGTGTTAATAAAATAAGATAGAGTCTTATTTTATTTTGGGTTTAGTTTTGTCTCCTTGAGAGAGTTGGGAAGGTTCTTCTTGTTTCTTCATCTTCTTCAACCTCGACGAAGAACACGAAGAAAGCCGTTCTTCAACGAAGAACTTCTTCGCCGAAGAACACGGTTCTTCCGCGACGCCATATCCGTGACGTGACGTTCTTTTTCCGCATCATCTCTTCCGCGACGGTTTTCCGCGACGAACGCCATCGACAACGACTCTTCCTCCGACGTCAAAGGAATCGACACCGATATTCCACGACTACGTCAACGTGCGACTATCGAGGTAGGGGTTCTTGAGTTCGTTGTTTTCTTTTTATTTGACATTCCTCAAGACTTGACGAAGAATGCTCAAGTTCCGATGAAGAACGCCGCTCCGCTCTTCTTCATCTTCCGTGTCAACGAGAGAGAACACTGCTTCTTCCTCGGACAACCTTCGTCGGCGTACAAGGATTCGCCAACGACGTATCACATCGGACGCACCTCTTCGTCATCGAATTTGATGAACGACGACCGCGACGCCCGACCTCCGCGACGTTATCTTCCGCGGAACATTGTCAAATCTTCGAACCTTATACCCGAGGTAGGGGTTGTTGTATTTTGTTTATATTTAACCTTGTTCGTGGTTCATACTTGTCTAACGTATGGATAATTTATATAAGTGTTATTGTTTAACGTGAGGGGGCCGGACTGCATGAACACGGCCGAACCCCCTCCATCGTTCTTGTTGTTTAATCTTGCGGGTGGAAGCAAGGTGGCGTGGTGCCGTCGCACCACGCGGTTAATCGTGCGTTTATTTTATGCAACATCGTCGCGCGCGCACCATGAAGAAACATCTTGAACGCGACGCCGTCGCGCCGCGTTGAAAGAAATCAAGGCACGGCGGAGGGGCGCGGTGTCGTCGCACCGCGCCGGACGACGAACACCGCGGCCGGTTCCGGGCCGCGGCGGAAAGAGAAGACCGGCGGCCGGGCCGCCGGCGTCGGAAGCCGAAGAGGGGACCGGATTTTCCGGTCCCGTTGGAGAAAATCGGCCGGCCAGCTGGCCGGCCAGATGCCAATAAACCGGGGGAATTAATCCCCCGGCCAGCTCTTAAAACCCCCCTCTTTAAGAGGGGGCGGTTTCCTTGTGGGGGGCAAAGCCCCCCGTTTCCTGCCAATCAAGCCCCCCACGTGGGGGGGGGGGGGCGATTTTGCAAAAAGGGGCGCGGCTATATGCCGCGCCGTTTTCCAATCAGCGGGGGCTTTGCCCCCCGCGTGCAGCCACCGTGCGGCGCCAGGCCGCCACAGCCCCCGCGCCGCCGCGCCGCCGCGCCGACCCAGGGGTGGGGGGGTGGGGGGGTCGGTCCGGGTCGGCCCGGACCCGGACCCCCCGTTTCGGATCAGATTCGGTCTTTTGTCCATAACTTGAGCCACGGACCTCCGATCGACAAACCGTCTGTGGCAACGCGATCCTTGGATCGAGACGGTCGTTTCGGTATATTGCACTCAAGGTTTCGGATTACTTTGAGTTCGGCCGGGTTGGTTCGTTCACGAAACCAACCGGGCCTTCGGAGCGGAAACGCTCATATCTTGAGCTACGGACGTCTGATTGACGTGCCGTCAGCTTTGTTGTGTTCCTCTTAGTGAGACGGATCTTTTGGCATACTCCGCCTGAGGTTTGGACGCAGGTGGAGTACGGTCGGGTTGGTTTTGCCTTAAAAACCAACCGGGCCCCGGGGACGAAAATGCCAATAACTCTCAGACCGGGCGTCCGATCGACGCGCCGTCTGTTGCGTTGAGTTCCTGTTGACGGTACGGAACTTTTGGATACATCAACTCTGGACTTCGTGACAGTTGATGTATCAGCCTCTCGGCTCGTGGAGCGGACCCTCCGAACGAGCTTGCTGTGTGCGGAAACCCTAGTGCTGGCTGCGACTGTTACTGTGACTACTACTGCTGCTACTGCTACTGTGACTGCGACGACGACAGTACAGAGATCCTGTGTGGATTCGACGACGACGACTACAGCACTCAGCGATCCTACGTGGATCAGTGCTATAGGTCCTTTGTGGGCCCGATCCTGTGTGGATTCGACGACGACGACTTTAGCACTCAGCGATCCTACGTGGATCAGTGCTACAAGTCCTGTGTGGGCCCGATCCTGTGTGGGTCTGATCCTGTGTGGGTCCGTGCTCAGCGGTTCTGTGTGAGCCAGCGCCTACAGGTCCTGTGTGGGCCCGATCCTATGTGGGTCTTTGCGGGGGTTAGTTACCTATCGATCCTTCGTGGGTCCGACGACTTAGATGGATCAGAGATCATCTTTATCGTCCTTTGGTTAGTTACCTATCGATCCTTCGTGGGTCCGACGACTTAGATGGATCAGAGATCATCTTTATCGTCCTTTGGTTAGTTACCTATCGATCCTTCGTGGGTCCGACGACTTAGATGGATCAGAGATCATCTTTATCGTCCTTTGGTTAGTTACCTATCGATCCTTCGTGGGTCCGACGACTTAGATGGATCAGAGATCATCTTTATCGTCCTTTGAAGAAGTATACATGTGTGAGCTGAATCCTGTTGCTTTCCTGTGTGGATTGTGTTGTGCTATCCTGTGTGGATTACGTTTTGCTTTCCTGTGTGGAATACGTTTACTTTCCTGTGTGGACTGAGTTGTACTTGGGCTCGGAGGTTGGAGCGTATTTTGAATTTGATGACTTAGGTATATGTATGGGCATATACCTAAGCAGTGTCGGTTGTTACTTCGTGATTATACCTTTCTTCGTGGTTTATCCTTTGTGGATTTGAGAGACCTTCAGGGGTCTCGGGGTCCCTACTGAGTAGCTTATACTCACCCCTGCACGGGCTTTGCCCGCACTACGTTGTGTTGATTGCAGACGACGGACAGCGTTGACCTTAGCTGAGGCTTGCAGAGCGGGACAGTACCCGGAGGTGGACCACTGGGCGGGACGTGCACGGAGCAGACGGCGGGACCTGTGGAGCAGAGGAGCTATTTGTACCCACCCTTCAGGTGGGATTTCCAGTGGACAGCTCGGTGTAGCGGCATTTACTTTTTAGTTGCTGTTTTCCCTTTCGAGTTGTACTTTACTTTCAGTTTTGGTTTTGTATTCTGGCCCATTTACTTTTCCGCACTTTCAGTTGTACTCTGCTTTTGTTTAGTGTTTACTTTCCGCTTGCTTACTCTGTGGTGTTTGTTTACTTTACAAAGGCAATGCCTTCCCTTTTTATCGGGATTTACGCCTTGGTGCTAGTCGCCAGCCCCTGGCCTATGGAAGGCGGGCTTGGGGTAGTCACGGCACGGACCCCGAGGGCGGGTCGTGACAAAAACACTGAAGCTCTGTAAAACAAGAAAAATAGTCCATCACCGACATAATGCCCTGCTGCAGATTCATGAACTCTCGAGATCTTTCTGCCCTCAGCATCTTGGGAAAGAAGAAGTCATAGAAGACTACCTGAAAATCTCCCCACGCCATGTCTCTGTGATACTATGACTGGGTGGTAACATCCCACCACCTCTTGGAAGAATCACACATCATATACGTCGCGAGCTTGACCCTCCTCCCTGGAGGTGTCTCAAGATGCTCGAAAATAGTATACATCGATCCTAGCCAATAATCTGTGGCATGTGGTCCGCCATCCCTTGAAAACGTAGGCGGATGCTACTGCTGAAAGATATGTGTTAGCTCAGCCATAGATGTAGTAGCTTGCGGTGCTCCCTGAAAGGTCTGCATTAACCGCATAAATCCCTCACGGAACTGCGCCTCCACGCTTGTGTCTGGTATCGCAGCTAGCGCCACATCTGGCTCTGCTGGAGGATCAACTGGTAGCCCATACCCCACCATTTCTGGAGTATAGTCATCGCCGCTCTCCTGGCAAACAACGCGCGGTCGTCTAGGCGGCATGACACTACAAGGTCAAAACCACACCTCAGATTCAAGATTATTATGATAGAAAAGCAAAGGTTCCACAAAGGAAACAAGAGGAATAAGGCATTCAAAATTGCAAAACAAGACTACACGGCGTGTACAATGACTACACAGCGTGTACTTGACTTCCTTTCCCCTGCCCGGGTCCTTCTACATGGCTAAGACACATAGCTTCCATTCAACAAAAACTACATGGCATGTAAATAATCTACACGGCATGTATGGTGTTATTTTCCAACTACCCGTATCGTCTATGACACGGCCAACTACTCGGCTTAACACCACATGGCATGTTACACCTGTACACGGCGTGTACAGCATCCCATTTCCCAGCCACACGGCTAACACCACACGGTTTGTCCTCGGACAAGACTACATGGCGTGTCCCAAAGGTACATGGCGTGTTCAGAGAGAGGTGACATCGGCCCGTGTTGTTAGTTACACGGCCAAGTCCCTAGGTCACACTACATGGCGTGTCCATCATTGACACGGTGTGTTCTGTCAAGGAGTTTATCGACCCATGTTGTTAGTTACACGGTCGGACTCTGGTTCACACTACACGGCGTGTTCACTAGGTACACGGCGTGTTTTACCCAAGACTTTCCCTACCCCGTGTCGCCGCCCACACGGTTTGTGACACGGGAAGAGACTACACAGCGTGTACTTAGGGTACACGGCGTGTACTCCAAAATTTTATTTATCTTCCCGAAAAGAAGAACATACACGGCGTGTATAAAAATACTACACGGCGTGTATACTGGGTTTCCAAACAGTATGCCTCAGAAGCTTCCCCAAAACCTAGAAAATATTGAAACCAACACCTAAGTGTCAAATTCTGACCCTTAGGGGCCCATACTCCCCACGAATCAAAGTTTTACATCTTATATGTGTTATAACCAATAAACAGTCAATGATCCACCAAATTTCTGGTCAATGGGGGCCCATACTCCCCAAATATCAAAATTTGGCGTCCATTCTATAAATAGGCTCACATAAAATTACCCTATCAAATAGCAGGTATTTTAGAAGAGCAGCTATCACAACATCATGCTTTATTAGCACAACAACTATCACAACAACATTCAATTTCTAATGCACCTACATGGAATGGAAAATATGCATGGCATGTGATTTCTAGCATGTGCCTATATGATTCATGAGATGGAATACCCTCATCTCATCGGGTTACAACTAAATAGAACCCATAGATAAATTATAACAGCACAATCTCAAAGTGTGTCACCCAACGGTGAAATCAAATCAACTATAAAATTTGAAAAGACAAGAGAATTTCAAAATACGAGGTAAACTGGCTTTTCCCTATACACGGGTTAGCTACGCCCGGGCACATATTATTACCAACTACCATTTGTCTTATCCCTGACTACGGCTCCAAACAGTAAGTGAAGGAAAAGAACCCCCTCTGATACCACTTTGTAACGTCCCGGACCCGGGTGCCACGCAACGGGTGCCCCGAGCCCGGTTCGCCACGTGACCTAAAGCGAATTTCCACAAACTCCAGAGGCTGCTGACTTGCAGCAAGGGCCCAGGTCTGATAGTGGGGAAACTATGCCCTCATTTTTCAAAGTGTAGCGTAGCGGAATACAAAATAAACATACAACGACAGCAGAAGAAGTAAACATACACAACTGAAATAAACTACAGAAGTGGATATAACCAACAGTATATAAATGATGATGTAACATGTTTCAAGTTCTAAGAAAACAGCCAGAACATGTTATACATCAATACAGTACAACAAAATACAGAATATAGCAAACAAGAAAAACAGCTGGCAGCGGCATCGCGAGCCTAGGCTCGGTCCCATGCCTTCCTACTCCTCTGCAACAGTCAAGTACCTGTATAGGGACTCTTTCCCCTATCTACACCTACAGCAACTTAATCTGTTTGGTCTGAAAAGTGTGACCCAAACAGGGTGTGAGAAATATATCTCAGTAGGCACCCACCAAAGGCTCGTGCCCAACTATGTGCTAACATTCAACAATAGTGTGCAGTGATAAGATACAGTAAAGTAAGCAGTAATAAAAAGTAACAACTACCAGTTATGTTGCCATTTTTAATATTCATTTAATCCATTTAATATAAGAAATCACCACAGTGCATTTCTAGTAAACAACTAGTGTCCTCAGACACGTAAACTCCTACCCTCGGGTAATGAGTATCCAACACAATAATCTGCCCTCAGGCATAACAAAGTTTTCCCTCAGGCATAGGTAGTGTCACCCACAGGCACAGAATCAGCTGCCCACAGGCATGAAAAAAGTTTCCCTCAGGCCAAAATAACTACTACCCACAGGCTAAATAGTGCAGTGCCCACAGGCTAATCACAACAACGCCCTCCGGCTAAACAGGTAACCAGGCCATTCCCAACATATCAAAATGCAGTAAACAAGTAATTCCTCTCAAGTAAATTCTACAATTACTACATTAAAGTCATACCCTTGGGTATCCTGGCCAAACGGCTAAATAGTGAAACGCACCCCCGGGGTGGTTCCGGATCCAAGCAACGATCCCAACTAGCATTTTATTATCACAATTTAATCACCTATGCAATTCTAGGCATTAAATATAGCAATTTCCTCAGCCACACGACACCCCAACATGGGTTCGTGGCACGAAAACGCACAAAAACGCACGACAGTTGAAAATTTACACCAAGCCACCTACCTTATACGCCAACGAACGTTATACCTGAACGTCGACTCCCGAAACGCCCGATAACGGCGTAGATCTGACGAAGAACAAAACCCATTCTAATTTAAATAACTTTCCCTCAGGAAAGAATTGGTAAGAACGGTACTAGGAGAGGTGAGGTCTTACCTGTGTGGTTCCAACGAGATCGTCCGAGGCCGAAACGGATTCCAGACAAACAACCGGCAGATCTTCAAAGGTTAGGTCGTCCTCCTTTGGCTCCAAAACGGCTCAAATGCCTCTCTGCCAAATGAGGAGGCTACTGCCTGTTTTAAGCCGAAAAAACAAAGTACACGGTGTGTACTTCCAAGTACACGACGTGTACTCTTTTCATTTAACTATTCCTCTGGCGGCACTGCCACACTGTTCATCTGTTGACATGAGTACACGACATTTACTCCCGAGTACACGGCGTGTACTGTCACCCAGCTGGCGGCTGCTCCACCGCCTTACTGTTTAAGCCTGCTGACTGACTACACGGCGTGTAAGGTACCACTACACTTAATGTAGTTGGTTCCTACACCCTTCGTCCCCAACATGGCTACATGCCCCGTGTACCCATCCCACACATCCAAAAGTACACGGCGTGTGGAAAAGTACATGGCGTGTAGTTCCAAAGTTTAGGATTTTTCCCCATTTTCCATATTTTCTCAAAAACACTTAAGGAAAAGGAAAAAGAAGAAGAACGTACCTCAAAAATAAGAACCGGGTTCTTACAGTTTGGTTGGGCATCAATAGGTAGGGCATCGGTAGGTCGGTCTTTAGTAGGTCAGGCTTCGGTAAATTGGGTTGGTGAGTGTCATCGATGAGTGTCGTTGGTGAGTGGCGATGGTAGCTGGCGATGGTAGGTGGCGATGGTATGTGTTGTTGGTGAGTGGCATCGGTAGGTTGAGTGGGTGGGTTGCATCGGTGACTTATTTAATGGTGAGTCACCTGACGGTGACTCAGCCAACGGTGAGTCATTTCCATCTTTTCCTAGTTTTTCTAGTTTCACCCCTATTACATTTTATTTGACTTAAATAATGTTTAAAACCTTGTTTTACTATTTCATAAGTAGTTTCAAGGGATATTAATTATATATTTAATATCTTAACACCCTGGAGACTTTGAAATGGCCAAGCCATGTGGTCTTGACCACGCTGTGAATTTTATGTACTTTGAAACCATAACCCTTCCATTAATATAGGATCTAGATTTTTTTCTAAATCCGAGATGTTCTCTTCCTTGAACCCTATCGTTTTCTCTTGGTATGCTCAGAGACTTTCTTCTCTATGGAGTCATGTGTTGTGTTGTGGGCTTTGGATCCATTTTTTCCTTGTAGTCCTTCCTAATGCTCATGCACCCCCTATTTTTGGCGTAAGGAGGAGTTTCTTATCCTCTGTTCTTCGAGGTAGGGTTTCCTTTATCTCTCTTTAATTGTGTGTCATGGTGGTGGGTATACTGATGTTTTGTTGTGAATATGGTTGGATCCATTTTAAACGAAGTAATAAATGAGGGGAGGAAGATGATGATAACAAAGATAATCAAACCTGTTGCATTAGTAATAAATGAGTGGAGGGGGAGATGCTGACTATGTTTATTTTATTTTATCTATTATATTCGATCCATGTTGTAAATTATATTGGTTGTATTCCTTCTAAAAATCACAGTCATTGGTGGTCTCTGTTTTCACACCGGACTCATGAATACTTGTTGTTAATATTCTATTGAATGGTTGTGAACATGAAAAATTGATTAATCATGTATATTTGGTTAATTAAATGGATTCCCCAAGATCAAAATTTTTCTGTGATAACCCCTGATTTATCAAAGTGGAATTGAAGAATTAGTGTGTTAAGTCTGAATACACCTCACCTTGTTTGGTGTCGTTGTGTGTTGTGTGTGGATATTTTCTATCATGTGCTTTTTATTGATTGTGTGGTGCTGCTATTGAGATCATGACAGTGTGTGTATATGGTTTTAGTGTGAAATGGTATATCAGTTTGAGAGATTGACTGATTGTGGAATGGATAGGTAGTGGTTGAGTAGTGGGGCTGGAAATTCAGGTTGTGTTATGTTTATGTTACTGATTATGGTTTTGTTATATAGTGGGCTACCAATTATGGTTTTGATGAGGTATATTGGAGGGTGATTTTGTGAGTTGGGGGGTTTTTTCTTAGGTTTGGTGGTATTACATTGAATAATTATAATGGTAGTGGTTGGATTGGGTGGTAAGTGGGGAGAAAGTGTGAAGTGGGGTGTTTTATCATAGTTTTCTTCCTCTGTTTGGCTTGGTTGTGGGGCTGATTGTGTTTTTTGGTTGTTAGTTTTCTAAGTAGGGATGGAATAACTAGTAAATTACTAATAATGTCAAAATGATTGGGTGTTAAGAGGCTTTCTTTTATCAACTTTATAAGTGACCGGTGTTCGTCCTGATATGTACATTTAGAGGTAGTAATAAAGGTGGAAGTGTTATGGGGTGGTTTTTTTCTTGATAACCCATAGGTTGTGCTAAGTGTTTGGTACCTATATATATATACTTGTACTTTCTTGTGATTATATACGCACCCCACCCTAGTTGATCACTACATGCCGAACACCCCCATTGTTATGGGGGAGGGTGTCTTTCCTAAATATCCTGGTGGGAGGATGGATGGATAGCCACCTGCTCTTCTCTACTCCCTCTTCTGGGTGGTGATAGCCCAAGACTCTTCGAGCAGGTAGTGGTTTCTGAGGCCCAGGTGTGTGCAGGCGATTTTTTCTTCCCAAGTGTCTTCGGGATGAGATGTTTTGTGGTACCTAGGTGTCTTCAGGATGTGGTTCAGTTTGTGGCCCAGGTGTGTGTGGGAAGGATTAGATGTGGTATATGACCCAGGTGTGTGTGGGTAGGTTGTGACACGGTTCTTTTGGAAGAGGTGGGAGCACCAAGACATTTGTCGTTAGGCTGTGAGAGTGGATAAGTAATGGTAAAGTGGTGCGAGGTACCCTATCAATGATGTTCTTACTATATTACTTTACTTGACTTGTGTTATTTGGTAAGCATGTATTTGGTGAGTTTTTGGTGGCTAATATACCTTTTTAGGTGCTTTTGGTTTCTACTATTTCTCATGGGGGAATTAGTATTCTTCTCTACTTGTGCATGAGAGACTTTGGTTTTCCCTACTGAGTATACTTACATGCTCACCCTACATATATAAAAATTGTTTTTAGGTTTCTGGGAGGACTACGGGGACCGCGCTGGACATTACTAGCTCAGACTTTGGGACAATTGTTGTTTTGATGCTTAGTATTGTTTTTAGTATTTACTTTTGAGACACTTGTTTTGTAACAGTTATATTTTTAAACATGCATGTGGGATAGATTTCGTATTTCTTTTATATATGTGTATTGGAGTTGTTTTTTGGTTGATATATCTTATCTCCCAATAATGGTTACAATAAAAATGGTAACGCCTCCCATTTTTTAAGATTTGTATACCCTTGGTGTCTGTTTCCACCCCAGGGCCTACTGAAGGTGGGAATCGGGGGTCATTATCTCTCTTTCTCAATTTCCAGGTCAAGAGGGGAATCTTTAGAGGGATGGGTCATGAAAATCACACCCCCAACACCAACCCTAGAAAAATCCAAAACCATTAACACCCAGAAAACCATCAATTTCATCTAATTTAAATAAAAAAATAAAATTGTGTAAGTGACTTATCTCTACCAGAATATGTTTGGAAGTGTGAAAAGTACATATTGAGTCCTCCTCTTTCCATTGCACCTAAAATCCCCTTTTATTTCATCCAATTCCACCATGCTCTATTGGAATTGGCTCCAAACCCTAACCAAAATCAGATTGGAAATAGGGATAGAAACTGGAAATGAAAACAATGAGAATTGGACAGGTATAATTTCCCATAAATTCAACAAAAATCTACTAGATACACCCCAAGAATAAGGGTAGAAAGAGGGGGAGGTCTGACCAAAACAGCCTCCCCGTGCTTGCTCCATCGGCTAAAAACAAGGGGGGTATTTTTATTAAAAAATTGCTGACAAACTTTTATGGTGTGAACCCATGGTTAAAACCATGAACCAGTTGGGGTAGAGTACTTATCCCTCTATCCCTAAATTTCAAATCATGGATTGGGGGTTTACACTATGAATGGGATACTTTTACAATTCTATAATAACCTGATGAGTCATCCCTTCTCTAATCTCTTCCTGGACACCCGAGCATCCACCAATCCTTGAACCTTGTCCAAAAAAACAATTTTAGAACATTTGACCCATTGGGTTCCCAAATCGAGTCTTGGTTACCAACACAAACCACCCACCAAATAAGAAATCTAAATTCCCTCAAGAATTTCTAACTGGTAACAATGGGGGTCATTAGAAACTTCCCACCATAGTGCTTTTCATCCTTAAGAAGCTATGGAAATCATTAAGCCACATCTCATAACCTATCTAAGTCATAAATTCATTGTCTATAGGCTTTTTTCCATTCCTAAATTCCAAATGTGCTTCTACTACATAAATCTAAACACCAAATTCATTATTCACTTTAATTCAAGCCACCTACTCACTACCAACATGGACATCAAGATGGCACTCACCATACCCATATCTCTTAAAATTCCTCAGTGTCTTCATTTGATTCCTCCCAAAGCTTATGGTTCTCCCCACCATAAGGCTTCACTCATAATGTCCAATTCCAAGTTATGGTGCTCCCCACCATAAGAATTTCCTACCAAAAATGCATCTCTAGAATTCCATTGAATCACCAACCACATCCTGAACAATGAACCTAGTTTTATTCTCATCCAACCACATCTAAGCTCATAAAAAACACTAGTAATTTCCTTATTTTAAATAATTTTCCTAATAGTTCATTTATACTCTCTGACACAGCCTTAAGAAACACAGGCCTTTAACTCAGTGTTTTCACCAATAACCCCCACATTTAGGGTTATGTTCATACCCCAATCCATGGTACCAACTTACCTTGCTTTATTGAACATTTATATCCTAAAAAACAACATTTCTATGTTTTTCGCATGATTCACCCCCAAAACCATACAAAAATTGTGTTCACCCCTAAATCATGTGATGAAACTGGTTCACCCCCTAAAACTTGTCATGAAATGGGTCCACCCCTTGAAACATGCCGCCAAATAGGGTTTATCCCCTAAAACATATATCATAGTCACCAAAAAAATCACTAATAACTGTCATCACACTACAACCATTTTCAGCCTCACCCAGAGGGTCCATAGCACACCCTAGGAACCAAACCCAATAAAATCCCTAACCACTAGAACCCGAAAAACCATAAATTTAATCTAATTTCAATGAAAAATATAAATAAAATTATTTAAGTGTCTTAATTCCATGGAATGATGATGGATGGTGTAAAGACTACATATTAGGTCCTTCCCTTTCCATTATACATGAAATCCCCTTTGATTTCAGATGATTCCATTATGCTCCAATGGAATCAGCATCAAACCCTAACCAAAATCATAATTCCATTAGTTATAGCCATTAGAAATGAAAACAAAGGTGATTAGAGAGGGATAATTTTTCTAAAATGTTGTAAAACCCCATCAGAGAAACCCTAAGAACAAGGGGAGGAATAGGGGGAGGTCCATACAAAATAGCCACCTCGCCCGCACTACGTCATCCAAAAACATGGGGGTTTAATCCATCATATTTATTAAAAAAGTTGTTGATGAAAATTTCATGTAATGAACCCCTGATTCATGTTTATAACTAGTCAAGGCATAGGGCTTCTCCCTTGATCCAGAAATTTTAGGGTGCAAACTAGGGTTTCACACCATGACTGGGTTGGTGCTGCAATTCTTTAGTATCCAAGCCACTACGCCCTTCTTTGATCTCTTCCTAAACAACCTAGGAATCCATCAAACCATATTACTCATCCAAAACCATTATTTTTGTAATGATTAAACCTTTGAGTTCCCAACCTGAATCTCGGTTATCAAAGTTAACTGCCTAACAGACAATAAATCCAAATTCCCACTAGAATTTCCAACCTGTAATGACATCGATTTTTATAGACATATTGTAAAGAATATTTTTTTTTTCAAATTATTACTCTAAACACATTGAATTCAATATATTATATAGGTACATTTTTTTATTTATTAAACATTTACACTAAATTAAATAAGTGTTATTTTTTAAAATAAATGTGTTTGTGTATCTTAGCTTGATATTATTACAATAATATAGTTTTTGAGATCCAATTGGGAGTATGTTTAAACATTGAGAAATTCAATGTTAACAAATAAAATATTATTCTAGTCAAAATTCAAAGTGAATATCACTAAATATCCTAAATGATTTTAGGGTATATTGGTAAATAGAAAAGTAAAGATTTACATTTAGTTACCATAATGAGGTGAATGTCACTTTATATCTTAAAATATTTTAGGATATGTAGGTAAAAGTATAATTTAAAGAGTTACATAAGTTAACAAAATATTTTAAGGAAAATTCTTATGGAGTTAGTTCCTAGGATGATGATAATTATATAATTAGAAAGAGTTTTAAGTAGAAAATATAAGTTATTAGAATCGTAACATTTGATTTCATGAAGTTAAATGATTTGAATATTTTCAAGGAGCTAAACATTAAGAATATGATTTATAAGTCTCACTGTTATTCAAAAAGTCTCACTTCATAGATGTTACTCACTAAAGAGTTTAGTATACGATTTTATTTGATGGTCACATATATATTTGAAAGGGATTATATAAACATGTAATGAGATTAATAAAACTCTTGAAAGTGCAGAAAACATAAGGTCTTTCTAGTAGTTTATCATATGTGATATGTTAGATAAACTCTTATGTATAGTTTTGTTAATTATTATAAAATAATTTTAATAATATAAAATGTATCATGTTATAAAAAAGTAAATCTCTATGTTATTATTTTTTTCACATTGGATACATATATATATATATATATCATCAAGTGAGGTGATATTTGACATCTCAAATTATTAATTTGATTTATCCCTAACTAATGTTAATCATGATGTATTATGGGTTGTGAAAATTTTTTAAGGCTTTCATGAGTATAATTTCATTTAGAGACAGAAAATATACTCATGAGGTGCACTAGATGACTCATGAAGTATACCATATAGAGTTTCATACTATGTCTTTGGTATAATAAGTGCATATATTTCATAATAGATTTACCCATACCTGATATTGGTGAGATTCATAGCATGATAATCTTTATACTTTGATACTTTTCTTATGAAATTATTTAGGCATAGCTAATTGGGGGTGTCTATGTATGTTCTTGATCGTGTCATTGGTTGGATCTTAACCATGATGATATTTTCCCTCTCGTATGCGAGGTATGACATTTGGTCCCTTGATTGAGATAAATCAATGAAGTTTATGATCATGCCGAGATAGTACATATGATGTGCTTATCTATTTGGGTGAGGGTCATGTGATGTGCTCATTTTCTTAAGATAAATTACATGTGATGTATTCATTTACCTGGTCAATCTATACTTGGAGAATCAAGAATGTATGAATAGTAAATTGGATTTACATACTTCATGTCACATGGTTACTCTATGCCTAGGAAAAAATTATTGTATATAAATTTATACATTTTTATGGTGCAGTTGATGGACATGGGTATAGAGATACATTTGTTTGATGAAGATCATGATAGATCCCTCTATATCTTGATCAGTATTGGTGCTTTTCTAGATGTCTCTCTTTGGTTACATATATGAATTTGTGAATTCTTATTTTTTCAACTCTAAAAATTCTCATGGTTCCATAATTTGTGGTTTTCTAAATGGGGATAAGTTTTATGAAACATTGAGAGCTACCCCAAAATTGTTTTGGAGGATTTCTAGAAGTTATGGATGGATTTTTACAAATTGTTACATATGATGTATAATATAGTGAAAATGTATGATAAACTTTCCAAAATTAGTTTTATAAGATATCCTAAATTATTATTGTATATAGCTTCATAAGTTATTACATATGATGTGATATAAGGTGAAAGTGTCTAAGTCTATGAGGCTTTTAGTGCATATGGGGGATTGGCTGTTATGTGTATAAAAAGTGAAACCATAGCATTATGGTTTAGACCGTGTCATGGTCTATCCACCATGAAATAGTATAAGACACTATTTCATGGTGGATATATAAAATATTATTGTATTTTATGATAATTCTCAGTTTGGCCACTATCTTTTATAACAGCTATCATACTCAGTTTTTTGTTATATGGTGATAATTTTTTGTATTTTAACATCTAGAATTTTTTTTTATGTGTAAAATAATAAATGTGGTGATTAATCCCATCATTTAAAGTGTTGAAACATTGGATAACATTTTTAATATATTCATTCAATGTAGGCTAACCATTTGAGGTTATTTGAGGCCCATATAAATCATTTCAATTATCTTATATTGTTTGGCATTCCATTAAATGGAAATACTGGTTAAAACTCCTCAAATCAAGACAATTATCAATATCGCAGTATCTATATTATTTAAACACAAGGTTTTAGTATACAATGAATAAATAAATATCCTTGACAAGAATAAAGCTATTTGTATGATCTATGGATACCTCCAGAGGGAGGAGTCTTTTAGATGCCTCTTAATGACCTCGATCAAATGCCTGTTTGAAGCGTATATAGGCTGAATTGACATGGTGAAAGGTAAAATAATTTTATTATTCATTTTATATTCATTACAAATATATAGATAAATTGTGGGATTTATGGAATTTTTTATTTTTTCTTCCATTGTGTTTAGGAGGGTAGGATTACCTCTTAAACCCTTCAATATCATAGGCAGTTGATTTGCTTATAAAGTGATGTGTTTAAAGAGTATATTACATGTGATAATTTCATTTTAAATAATGGTTTAAAATTTTTTAAGTGTTATTGGATATGATGTATACTCTTTTTATGATGAATTTTCATTGTGATGATGTAGATATCATTGCTGGTGTAAAAACAAGAGTTTAAATGTAGGGAGATTAGATATTCAATATTTACATGAATTTATTATTATTATTTTCATTCAATTATAAATTAATTCTATAAAAATTGGGTATTTTGTTTTTCATATAGTATAAATAAGTATAATCAATTTATTTGGAGTTATTTATAGGAGTTCAAATATTTTTAAAGAAACTAAAAGGAATCCCACTATGATTTCCAGTTTGGTTCATGTGTTTGATAGAATTCTACTATGTGTGGTGAGTTGTGTATTATAGAAAGGGAAATATCCACTATATTAGGTAGAAACTAATATGATGTATATGTCTAGTAGAAATAAAGAGATGTTACCAATATAATGAATCATTTCTTTATGTCTGATGAAAATTATTTATTTCTTAGGATAAAATTCCTGGTGTACTATAGAATAAAGTAATCATTTATCAGAACGCTATTTTTCTTGGTCACATTTTATTGTAAATCCATTTTAAAAAAAGGAGAATTTTTTATCTTGGAGTGTTGATGAGATAGATACAACATCATAGTGTGTGTTAACATGATATTTTGAAGGAGTTTTTTCTAATGTTATGTCATAGTTAGTGAGAAGTATTACTACTTTGAGGACTTGTTTCTATTGGTTTTAGAAGGATATGGAAACACTATTTTGGCATCTCTGTGATTTTTTTCATGGATAAGAAGATATTATTGAAATATATGTTTATATAAGAAAATTCATTTCATCTGGAGAGATATTTGAAAATAGAAATAAAGATACAAACTTAGACATAAATACTAATTTTTTTACTATATGAGATGTAAAATTACTGAAAGATAGGATATTACAAGGTAAATATTTAATGGTTCTTGGGATGATATGAAAATAAGATATAGAAAATGATTTCATATTAGGGAATTACACTATGGTAATAGATGATATGGAATATTTAAGAATTTATGGTCTGATTATTAGTGATAAAATCATTAATTAATATTTATTGCTAGATCTTGGAAGTTCATAAGAGTCTTTTTAGGATATTTTTCACCCATATTGATGTTTAAAATGTGTAGGGATTGAATTATTTATGTTTAGTGATATATTATCATTTATGTTGTGTAATCACTAAATCATGAGTTATTAGTTTTATTTTTTTAGATATGTAATGGAAGGTTTATTAATTAATTTTGATTTATTTTAATGATATTTTAATTTTTTTTTTGAGTTTTTATTGCTTTATATCAAAAAATATTTTTACTCTCACAACCTTTGTTAATTAATTTTCAAATTCCAATTCAACATTTAAACTATATTTTTTCACTTTATTCATTGTAATTGAATGTATTAGGATTATAAATCCTTAGATATTGTAGTGACCCAAACTAAACATGCATAAATAATACAATGATGCCATGGTTTAATTAATACATCTCACAAATAGTCACACAACCCAAGGACCAAAAGGTTTAGTGTCTTAGAGACTAGCTATATAAATATCTCATTTTATAAAACTAGTGAACATTTCTCCATAACCATGCTTCTATATACTCCCATATAGACTTTACATAAGTTATAAATATCATAAAAAATTGGGGAAAGTAAAACATAATAAAGGGTGTGTTAAAATGCTTAGTAAGGGAAAACTTATCAATATTTTATCAAGGGTTAGATCATAAGCATATGAGAAAACATGATTAGGGGAGTAATTTTTTATTAAAAATATAATTTAATAATAATATTTTTCCAAAAATCATGATATAAGGACATGTAATCTCAAATGAACAAACATATACCATGGAAAAAGTGAACTGAATCATGATACATTAAACATGAGTCAAGGAGAATAATCATAGGCACAATATTATGATATAAGAGTGTGTCACAAAAATAATAATATAAAACATATTTCAAGGATACACACTAAGACATTCATCACATAATAGGATTGTTATAACCACTCATGTACCTTCTTCGGATTAGGATAATCCTCCTATATACCCTAGGGCATGGGATAAAACCTCATGTGTACCTATTTTTCTTGGGATAAATCCTCACATGTACCCTTTGTCTTGGGATAAATCCTATCATATACCATTTAGAGTTCATAAGACATAAACATAAACCAATGCATTGGAGGGTGATTTAGGACCCCGCTTATCATTATCCATACATATGTGTGCCACTTAAAATCAATCATAAATATATCCTAATAAACTAAGGTAAAAGGAACATGTTTCTCAAACCTTTTAAAAATATCGCAAAAAACATAAAATATGATAGGATATAAAAAATCTCATTTTACAAAAAGAATAATATCATGATAAAATAAATATGATAAAAATATCACTTCATGAGAGATAACCCTTGGAAGAAAAATATAAGTTAAAATAAAAAAAACACAAAACCTATTCAACATTGTAATAAAATATGAAGTGAAAACTAATTTAAAAAATAATAATCGAAAGAGAATAATTTTTAAACCCTTATTATAAATATTAATGAATAAAATATCCTTGAAATTAAAAAAAATTATAAATAAACGTGGATTGGAATTTAAAAATATATATATTTTGAAAGGAATAAAAACCCTTTTAAAAAAATTGAAATACCATTATTTGAAACCCCAAATAATAAAAAAGATAATAGAAATATTTTTTAAAAAGAATAAAGGGGAATAAAAAGATCATTTGTTTTTAAGAAATTAGTTTCCATTAGGTAAAGGATAAAATTGGTGGTAATTAAAAGCATGGATATATAAAAAAATCCATTAAAAGACGTGGTAATTATTCTTAAAAACGTTTCATTTTCACAAAATAATATATTCATCAAGGAAGAATAATTTGGTGTGAAACATGATTTTCCTTTAAAATAAGGTTTAAATATGACATAAAATAATAATAGGTTATAATAGATCAATACCAAAATATAATGTTCAAAGAGGAGTGATTATGACCCAAGGAAAAGATTTAAGTCACGAAAACCCCTTACAGCCTTTGTAACTTTTTGAATTAAGACCCCAGGAGAGGTATAAATTTAATATAACATTTAATATAATAAAAAATAATATAATCAAGATAAAAAAATTAAAATGGTTTATTATTTACACCATTTAAAAGAAAACATGGTGTATAACATAAACATGTCTGATGGGATTCAAATTTGAGACAAAGAACTGCTTATGGATTAAGAAATTTTTTAGTAAAAACCCCTTGAAAGAGTGGTCTAATAATTAACTTTATATAACATGAATAAAATATAATTAATGATATTATACCTAAAATAGGTATTATATATACCACATAAATGAAATTAGGGGCATAATACCAAACATGTCTCAAAGAGATGGATTTGATATGAAAAACCCTTACCTTTTATCATGGCTTAGTAGAACTCACTCTAACATCATATGTAATGAACATAAATATATTAATAAAGTATTTCATAACTTAATTATAAATATATTACCCTTTTTATACATCTTTTATGATTATATATTATAAATATATTACCCGGTTATAATTAATTTTCCATTATCATGTGTTAGAATGTTTGATTATTTGTTTCATACAAACATAATGGGGATGGGATAGATTCCCACTAAGTGCTTTCAAACTAATAATTCCAATATTATTCATGATATATTAATATTTTTTTTAAATGATTCATTAAGTATCTTTTTCATTAGGTGGGAGACATGAATACGGTTTTTGAAAATATAAAACATGACAAACTAGTTTCAATGTGTTTAACGATCAAAAGGTGATATATTAATAAATATTAAAAATATAAATAAAAACATTCCAAAATAATAAATAAATATTAAATTAATTATTATTATATTATATAATAATTATATAAAAATCCTTAATCATTTTCACCATAAACATTATAACATCATTCACGTAAGTGGTAAAACTGACCCAAATAGGAGTGTATTATAATGATTTAATTAGTAAATAATTGTATGTATATAATGATAATATAAATTTTAAAGAATATTAAAAAAAAATATTTTATTACTTAATTAAATCTATTCTTTAAACCATCCATGATGGGTGGTGATTAAAAATTAAGTTTGTTGCTCGTGGAGGCGGTAGTTTGCACGTACGTACGTACGATGTTTTGGTTTTTCTTAGTGGATGGAATGAAATGAATAATTGTTTTTTAATTAATATAATTAAATTAATTATAATAATGATACTTATTTCATTATATTCATAGGGTTATAGAAGGTTATTATAGTAAAAATTAAGAAGGAAACACTATGAAGAAGTGGATACTCACCTCGGGAACTTCAATTTTTATTAGGAATTATCCTTTGAAATAAAGGTATCATGATAAATAATAGAAACTATAGTATTTTAAAAGTGGGATAGGTTTCTAGTATGATAAATTTTTTAGAGTTTCATTTATAAATTCAAAGGTAATGTGAGTCTTGAAGTGGTGGAAGTGTTTCCTTTTTATAAGTGAAGAGAAGGGTAGTTTTGGAAGTAACCATTACATTTTCAATAATGTAATGTTAATATTAAAATTTAAATGGATCAAAAATGAAAAAAAAAGTGGATGGGTAGTTTTTTAGTTTTTATTCCCATAATACACTCATTTTGGAGACAAAAGTGAGTGTTTTTAAGCTCTTTATTTAACTTTTTAACTTTTAACCTAATTTATTTTAACTTTAGTAATTAATTTTTAACCTTAGAAATTAATTTTAATGAAAAAAATTGAAATTTAACACATTATTTAATTTGAACCTTATGGTTTAAAATTTTAAAATTATCTTATCAAATAAAATTAATAAATTTTTGAAAAGTTAATTTTAAAATAAACACACTTAATCGCATAAAAACAATTTTAAGAAAAATAATTTTTTTCGACATTAAATTTATTTATAAGATAAAATTATTTGTTTTTTTGATTTTAATGTCATAAATTGATTTATTATAAATAAAATAAAATTAATGAGTCTTTAAATAAAATCCAAAACCTAATATCACCTTCAAAATGCTTAATTCAAAAAAAAATACTGAAAATAGATTTTATTAAAAGTAATATTTTAATTTAGTCCTAAAAATGTTGGACATTGGTTTTATAAGTTCAAATAATATTTTAAAATGAGTAATTTTATTTCTTAATTTCACATTTTATCACTTAAAATATTTTTTAAATCTTATAGGTCATACTAATATAGTCATAAAATTATAAGCTTCGTAAAAAGCACATTTTTCGACTAAAAACCAGCCTCTTTAGAAATATATAAAAAAATTTATAATAAGTAAATTTTGATATGATGAATTCAAAAGTGAAGTTTATCTTATTAATTTAAAATTCTAAAATTTATAGAAATGTTTTACATTATAAATGTTCAAGGAAAAGAACAATAATTTTTAGAAAAACTTACTTATAAGTATAGTGTGAATGTATTATTATTTATTGTCAAGTAATATCTATTAGTTGGATGATAAATTATTTTTATGTATATTAAATTTATATATAAAAGTTTTATAAGTTTATTTTAATTTAGTAATGTATGAATTAGAAAATAAAAGGTATTAGCTTAAAATTCCTTTTATATTGATACGCCCATTCGATTATATAGATAATAATTACATGTTGATATAATACTAATTTATATTTAAAAACACCATATAACCTTCATGTAATATCTAAGGGTAAAATAACTAGAATTGGTAGTCATAGGTGGTTATTTAGCTAGCATGTATTTTATAGTGAGTTCTATAGGCTTAATCTTTTCCCACTAATGATTTTTCTCAAGTTGTATCTATCACAGTTTGGCTTTGGATTGGTCTAGGGAAAACCCCAGTGATGCCACCTCTTTCCCATGATCAAAAAAATTAGATTCGTAAGGCTAAATCCTGATTCTTGGATCCATATAACCTATTTTTAAAATTGACTATGTAATATGGTTACTCTTTTTTATACCTTCCAATTAAAAGACTATGTTTAAAATGATCATATTTTTTATTTTTTATTTTAATGTATCATGTTTTTATTTTTGTTCAGTGTTTCATGTGTCACGATCCATCAATAATATTATTAAATTAATGGTAAGTATATAATAAGATCTTAGTTTTTTACATATATAGTTTTAAGTCATGAAATTATTGAATTAATTTTTCATCTGGGATACTAAATGAATCAATTTAATGATTGGAGAATAAATATTAGACCGAAAATTTATTTATCCTTATTTGAGGTGATAATTTAATAATGATTAATTAATTGAATATCTACTTAATAAAGACCATGAAAATCATCATCAATTCAATTTTTTCATCTCTTAAAGGTTTTTATTCAGTTTTAATTTTATGGTTTATTTAGTTAATAAAATAAATTATACCAATTGAATTTGATAGTTCTATATTTTGAATTGATACAATATTTTATGACTAATTCTTCTCCATGGGATAAACTCTAGAATATTTAATATAATACATATTTTTTGTAATGATTTGTTTTTTCTTTATAAAACTTTGGAATATTTTTAGAACTAGGTGTGGAGTTGGCATGAGATTTTAGGGCCTTTGGATCCTAAGTGTTGATATATTAAAAATATTAAATTTATTATATCATGCCTCTGAAGATTTTTAGAAAAAAAATAGAATATCTTTTCATGACCCAATCCAATGGGGTTCGAGCCACAACTCCCCAAGCTTGACTCTATAGGCTAGGGGATGGTGTACAGTCCAGAGTGGGTTGTAAAATACATGGGAGGACTTAGACTAAGGTACCTGTATGCACACACACATACACCTCCATGAAAAAAAAGTAAAGATATAGAAACTAAAATAAATGCATGCATACATCTATCCCAAATCATAGTACGATATAAGTTCAAAAAGGTAAAAATAAATTCTCACTAAAATAAAATTAAAAAATCTTCCAACCTTTTTAAAAGGAGAGGATTGCTTCCAAACGCACATGCTAGAAATATCCTCAGAAAATCTCAAGTAAACACCCCAGTTGGTCTAGCTCACTAAGCTCCGCCGGATTCGAGTCCTCCTAGGACTCCATCGAAAAACCTATGGTATGAACAAGACACAAAACATGTGGTAAAAGCTCATATAAGGTTGAGTATAAAGATACTAATTAGGCACCCCAAAAACCCAATGAAAAGGGAGAAACTAAAAGGAAATAGTCTTCTCAACCCAGCCAGAGGGAACCCAAATGAGAGAGAAACTTTTCCTCGAGACTATCCTTAGATATACACGACTATTCATCTTATAACACATGGTGATTCACCCAATTTGTGACTATACTACAAGGAAACCCAAACATACACCCAAATATACTCATATCAGAAACCAAGTCTTGTGAGGTTCTGACCTTATATCTAGCCACAGATTCTAATTAAGGCTCTAAAGGAAACACTCATCCAGGAGCGCACACTCCATGAGCTCTATCATCCTAGATGAAACTCACCTGAGATATACCACTCCATCAGGTACAACTCATCCATCCTAGATAGAACATCCCAGATATACCACTCAATTGGGTATCACAAAGATGATGTAACAACACCTCCATCCCAAGGGCACACATCCAAGAGAACATGATCATCTGATCTCACCACTAAGAACGTCATGTTGAAACTAAATAGATCACACTACATAGATAGGGGATCTCACCCATCCTATATGGGAAATGCCACAAACCCTATCAGAACCACGCATAGTCTCAAACATTAGAAAGGGGATCCATCCCAAGAACTGCTGGGGGACACTACAAAATTAGTCTGGGAAACCATAAACCAAAATTCTTGGGATAGGGGATTAATCTTAGTATCTTTTAGGGGATACCACCAACCCAATCTGGTATCATAAATATCTCTCTTAAAGAGGGGATCACTCCCAGAATCCATTGGGGGATAACACAACCCAATATAATGTCCTAGAGATCTTAACACTCAAAAAGAGGATCATCACCTATGTAGTGTTGGTCACAAAGATTTCATAACCCCCATATCGTATAATTTGCACAGTAGGAGATCGTACTCTCGACGATGCCACAAACCCTACATAAAATGTCTGTTGATTCGGGGATTGTATAAACAATGATGTCACAACCCTAAAAAAATTTACCATTGTGTAGGGGATCGTACTCCCAAATATACCACAAACCCTATAGGGTTATCCTTCTAGATAGGGGATCGCTACCCATGTAGTGTTGTTCATGGAGATTCTGAAAACCTGATCTAGGGAAATGATATGCTAGAGGATCCCTCCCTAGCCTCTCTAGAGGGATACAAAAATTCTAACAAAATGATAGAGGATTCCACCCTAGCCTCTCTAGAGGGTTTCTAAAACTCTATCCAAGATCACCCTATTAAGGGAATTACAATACTATACCAAGGATATAATACCTCATAAACCATCGTAAGGAAAAACCAAGGGATCTCACTCAATCGTTGTTGGTCCAAACATCGCTAACCAAAGAGATCCACAACTTCACCTAATCTCATGTATCCTAGGCCCAAAATGTGTCCACCATCGTGTTCTATGTGGAAAACTAGTCAGGATAGGCTACTTGCATGCCTGGATCTGAGCTCTGAAGTAGAAGATATACAAGTCAAAAACTCCTCCAAGAGGAGACTACACGACGTGTAAGGGGGTATACATGGAATGTGACCTCAAATAAACACCTAGCTGCATCCTTTTACTACACATCCTAGAGGGGAATAAGGGAATACATGGTGTATACCAGTGGTACATGGTGTGTCTCACCTCACTCAGGTCTCGTCAGTGTATTACCTTCACACGGCTCAACCAACCGTGTCTTACACACGGCGTGTACCACCGAGTACATGGTGTGTCCTGGATACAAGGCCCATTGGCCATGTTTCTTTCCTATTTCCATGTCCATAACCATGTTCTTAAGTACTCTAGCTATGTACTATTACACAGTTGTGTATGTGCACACGGCTTCCCTGTCCATGTCCTCAGGCCGCACGGTATGGGATATCTACATGGAATGTGGTCCCCAAAACTCATCTTCCCCAAATGGTAATAAAAAATGGTGTTTCTTTATAGTTTACAGGTTGTGTAGATGGTAAAATACATAAAAAATTCCCTACGAGTAGCCTGGATCACCCATGTGCCCCCTAAAACACACAGATCGACCCTCAAGGGGTCCCTAGAATGTTTCTAAGGGCTCTACAAACTTAAAATGATGTATAAACAAGGGGATATAGACTTAAAACTCAAACTTCCTTCCTCATGGAAAAAAATTGGATCTTCGAGGTTGAATCGGTGCTCAGAATCGGCTACATCATGATCTGGGAGTGATCACCATCAAGATTGGAGTTCTACGGCGCCTTGTTTCCTCAATTTGGTCATTGGGTCATCCATCACTCAAAGGGGAAGAGGGGAGGCGGCTCCTTCCATGAAAACCAAATGTTTAGGGGGAGGTGATTGATTTAATTTTTATTAAATCAATCCTCTCATTTAAATCCCCACCAACACATGCCCCGCCAACTCAACTCCGACCAAAAACTCTGCACCGACAAAGTTTACGTCTTGCTTAGGGTAAACACGATGTTCATAACTCAACCACGGTATAAAAAAATATGATTTGAGACTCAAATCTAGGTTTATTATATGTCTTAATAGAAACTACATGCACATGATAAAATATATTTAAAAATTTTATTATCACCACACTGAGGATCTCAAGGCCCCTGAACTTCATTCTAAATCAGCGTCTGGTTTCAGAAACATTCTTAAGAATATCCCAAAGTCTTACAGGTCAAAACCAAATCACAAAATCCTACCCACCTTAGGTATTTTCATCCCCAAAAAGAGAAATCATAGGCATGAATAAAGAAACTGATCACTGAACTGGGACTCCCACGCCAACGATCTCACCAAGACCACCAAGGAATCCCACGCTACCAACAAGAATGCACTCAGGGGAACCACAAGGGCCACCACACCCACATCTAGATCAAATAGTTCAACATCATGTAACTAGTGGTCACATGTCTCCTTGGCTGCGATAGGTGGAAAACAATAAACACAGGGTCCATTTATAGTTATAGGGTCAAGCGAAACACCCCCCGCGCTAACCTAACATAGAGACCAACAAAACCCTACTCCAAACACAAAATTCAAAGTAACTCATCCACTGCACCTTGATATTATCCTATTTGGGTTGCACTAACTTTCCCACATAGTTTTGGATCATGTATCAAGAATGCATCATAGTGGGGAAAGTTCCCCTAATTCTTATGAGTTTGAATCTGTATCAAACCAAACCACTCCATACTCAATAATCACATATAAAAAGATAACGCTAAAAATGTGAGGGTACCCATGAATAAACAAGGCTTCCCAATCACAGACACTAGCTCTTAATAGGCCCTCATTTAAAAAATCCAACACACAACCCCACCTCGGAATGCTCAAGTTAGAGGGACTCGTCCACCACACCTCGACACTATCCACTCTAGTCATAACTGAATCTCCCTCATAGTTTTTTTCATATCACAAAAAATGATTCTTATTGGGGGAATTATTCCTATTACTCAGAAATAAGGATCTAAATCAAACAACACCAACACGGGGTCTCACCAACACCCCGTGTCACCCTGAATAATCCTCAGGCAAGAAGTAAAAAGAAAGAGTACCTAAAAATGGTGTCTATCAAAACTACTACAAAAAGTAGAAAGTAAATAGAGCATACCTATATCCCTTAGAGCCTCTGGGTCAAAGGCCTTTATGTCCTGCATCTTCCATCACCCTCATCCTCTATCTTCCTGGGCATGGTGTGGACCACTTGGGGGTGGTGGTGGAAACTCATACTGTCTGCCACCTCCTTCTGTTCCACCCACTCCTCCACCATTTCATCTACCCTACGAACATCCATGCTCAAAAAATTTCCAATTCCAATGAGTTCTATTGACCAAAGACCTCTCAGCATCACAACAAGTTAGACAATCTCTAGCAATATGTCCTCTTCTGTCACAATCATAGCATCACCTCTCCTGTGGCTAACCAAAATCGTCCTAGAATCCCTAAGCCTCCGACCCTCTATCCTGTGATCACCTCTTGAATAATATTGGATGCCTGAATCCCTAATCCTACCATTATATACCGTCTACTAAGGTATCATCTCCCACATGCCCAGTACTAATGTTCAGAGTCTGCTCATTCGAAAATCTCTCCACCACCAAGGCCCACTTCGGCACTCCAAAATTGGTGGTAATGCACAGTAGCACCATTAATGCCCAAATCTCTCAGTGCAAGCCCTGCTCAAAGGTATGTGCTAGGAAGAATGGGTCCCAACCCATATCCACAGAGTGACACGATAGGTCCATGAACCTCATAGAGAACTCCACCACGGTCATTATATCAGGAAGAAGCTACATAAGCTCTTAGATACACACCGAACACAATGTGGCTGGATAGAACTCCTCCCTAAAAAGATACTCAAAATATTCCTAAGTGAGAATCGCATCATCATGGGTATGAATCACTAGACTCCACCAATTCCCAACAAAACCATAAAAAGGATCATCTCTAGGACCACTGTATGATTGGGAGGCATCCTCACAAGGAGGAAAACACACGTGACTGCCTCTAGCCAATCATTAGCTGCGTAGGGGTCTGATTCAACCTGGAACCTTAGAGGTTGCTACCTTTGTAAATCATGCAATGCACTTAGCCTATGCTCACCCCTAGCCGGTACTTTCAGAATAGCCTACTTCTTGATGGGTGGTGGATCAACTAGTGGACCACCTAGAGGTCCAGCCTTAGAACCAGTGCCCTGCACTGAAGCCGCAACTCAGGATGGATCGTCACCACAATCCCACCATGGAAACCTATCTAGCTATCTTCATGGAGGAATCCTAAAATAAAATCAAGACACACCATGGTCAATGATTGTATCTGGAGATTTGACTCAAGAAGGAAAGGAAAACCCAAAAACCCAGTCCTATATGATGCATGTTTCATGATCTCCCTACGACCAGTGTCCCAATGTACCAAGTAGAAAAGTAGGTTATCAGAGTCCTAGTGAATGGATATGTTGGCCACTAAACCAAAACTAGATTCCCTATCCTGATATTCAAAATCGAAACATCCTAAAACAATCGCTATGCAACCCAAACCAAGCTTACGACATTGCAGTCCCAAAGTGGAACTCGTTCTAATACCACTCTGTCATGACCAGACCTAACAGGGCTCGAGCTGTGAATCCCCATGCCTGCATATATAGGACAAGGGATGGAATCCAGTGTTTATTATGCTATCACACACATGGGAGGCCTTAGCCTAAGGTACCTATATTCATGCACCCACATACACCTTTATGAAATAAATAAGAGATATATAAACTAAAAGAAATGAATACATATATCTATCCCAAACCAGAGTAAAACTAAAGTTTAAGAAGGTAAAAATACATGCCCACCAAAAGGAAACTGAAAAGGCATCCAACCTGCTTAGAAGGAGGGGATCACTGCCAAATGCACCTGATAAAAAGCTCCTCATCCAAGCTTTGGTAAACACCTTGGCTGGTCTAGTTCACTAAGCTCTGCCTGCTATGGGTCCTCCTAGGACTCCATCTAAAAGTTTGTGGTTTGTAAAAGACACAAAACATGTGTGAAAATACCATGTAGGGGTGAGTATAAAGATACATAGTAGGTGCCCCAAAACCCCAAAGAAAAGTGAGAAAATGAAAGGAAACAGTCTGCTCGACCCAGTCAGAAGTAACCCAAACGAGAGAGAAACTCCATCTCAAGACCATACTCAGCTATAAATGACTATTCATCTCATACCACATAGTGTGTTACCCAATATGTGACTACACTATAATGAAACCTAGAAATACACCTAGGAATACTTGTCTTAGACACTAAGTCTCATGAGGTTCCAACCTCAAATCTAGTAATAGGTTCTACTCAAGGCTTTAAAGGAAACACTCATCCAGGATAACACACTCTGTAAGATCTTCCATCTTAGATGACACTTTCCTAAGAGATACCACTCCATCAAGTACAAACTAGCCATCCCAAATGGTACATCCAATAGATACCACTCAATATGGTATCACAAAGCCAATGGAACAACACCTCCATCTCAAGGGCATGCATCCAAGAGAACACGCTCATCAAATCTCGCCACTAATAACATCATGTTGAAACCCAATGGATTGCACTACACAGATATGGGATCTCACCCATCCAAGATGGAGGATTCCAAAAACCCCACTAGAACCATGCAAGATCTCAAAACTTGAAAAGGGGATCCCTCCCAGGAACTGTTGGGGGACACTACAAACCCAGTCTAGAAAAACATAAACCACAAATAAGTATATAAGGGATCACTCCTAGGATCCTCTAGGGGATACCAATGACCCAATATGGTATCACAATGATCTCTCTCAAAGAGGGGATCAGTCCTAGGATCCTTTGGGGGATAACACAATACAATCTAACGTCCTAAAGATCTTAACACTCAGATAGACGATTGTAGCATGTGTAGTGTTGGTCACATTGATTCCAAAAACCCCATATAGTATAATTTTCATAGTAGGGGATCATACTCCCAATGATTCCACAAACCCTACATAAAATGTATGCTGAGTGGGGGGTCATATAATTGATGATGTCGCAGCCCTACTGAAACTACCTAATGGGTAGGGGATTATAATCCTAAAGATACCACGAACCATAAAGGTATATCCTGATAGATAGTGGATCGCCTCCTATGTAGTGTTGTTCATAGATATTTTGAGAACTCGGTCTAGGGAAATGATATAATAGAGGATCCCTCCCCAGCCTTTGTGGAGGGATACAACAACTCTAACAAAACGATAGAGGATCCCACCCTAGCCTCTTCAAAGGGATGCTAAAACTCTATCCAATATCACCCTATCAAGGGGATTACATACTGTGATGAGGATGTAATACCACACAAAATCTCATAGGTAAAAACCAAGGGAGATCACTCAAGATAGGCTACTCGCATGCTTTAATATGAGATCCTAAGGAGGAGATACGAAAGGAGGAAACTTCTCCAAGAGGAGACTACACGTCATGTAAGGGGGTCTATACAGCATGTGACCCTGCCAAAATACCCAGCCACATCATCTAACAGCACCAATTGGATAGGTATGATGGATTACACATAATTTACTAGAATTACAAGGTGTGTCTCACCTCACTTGGGCCTCATCCTTGTATTCACTTTACATGGCTTATCCATCTATGTCTCACACAGGGCATGTACCACCAGGTACATGACGTGTCCTGGCTACATCACCCCTTGGTCATGTATCTTGACCATGTCAATGTTTTTCACCCCATTATTGAGTACTCTAGTCGTTTACTATTACATGGTCGTGTACATGTACATAGATTCCCTAACCATCTCCTCAGGCCACACGACATGGGGTCTCTACACGACATGTAACTCTAGTATACGACATGTAGTCCCCAAAAATCAGATTCCCCAAATAGGAAGAACACGCACTAATAAAAATTTAACCTATACTAATGGTTTGGAAACATTGGGATAGCCCCTGAAATCATTGGTATTATATATCCCAATGGTTTCAGGAACCTTTGGTATGTGAGCTGTCAGGATATCCCTATACCAATGGTTTATAGTGAACCATTGGTATAGGGTGGTTTGAATTTTATTTTAATAAAGGTTCACTGTGAACCATTGGGATAGATATATTACAACGGTTAAAAACCATTGGAAAAGAGATATCCCAACATTTTTGAAGTGTTGGAAAAGGCATATATCAACGGTTCACAGTGAATCGTTGGTATAGGGGGGTTAGACTTTTATTTTACCAACAGTTTATTGTGAACAATTATAATAGATATATGCCAATAGTTATGAAACTTTTGGAATAGACCCCCCCCCCCAACTTCCCAGCTAACAGTATCCCCACTGCCCACTGCACTTGTAATAATAATTTCAAAAAAGAACACACCCGTAATCAAAACTTCAAAATATAACACAAGAAATAATCAAACCAATAGAGTACTTAACCTTAAATTAAAACTACCTAAAATAAAAAAATGACATAGTAAATAATGAAGCTAACTTCCCATTAAACTTGTAATCAAAATAGAATGCCTGTAATGAAAACAGAATATCCTCAACTTGCAATGAAAACAAATAACATCCTCAACCCGCAGAACCTACAATACAACCAATAGAACATCCTAAAATAGAAATAAACCAACACAAAAATAATGATAATAGAGGAAATCAATTGATTCATTTAACCAATGACAACAAACATAAAAAATAACACATATATTCATTCACACCAAATCATCAAACAGAAAACTTCATGGATATCAGTCAAAAATTTAATGGATCAATATTTCCCTTATCACCATAACTATCATCACCATAATCCTCGGCCTCATCCTTATCCTCATCCTTGGACTCGACCTTGGCCTCGCCCTATTACTTTCCATCATCCACACTCTCTTACTCACGGTTATCCCCACTATATTCCTCACGTTCATCCTCACCATCACCATCATTAGGAATATAATCATACCGACCACCACTAAGACTAATTCTTGGTGCACTATATATATTCATCATCGACATATATGCATCACAAGACGCAATAGTATCTGGTGGAAGTGATGGAAATAAAACTTCCATCTGTTTCAAAAAAAATTGTTTTCCCTTTAAGCTCGTTCTCCCACTTTTATAGCCCTTTTTTCATTGTTTTCTACCTTATCCTCATCCTGTTATACCTGTTTCTACTTAGTGTTACTAGAACCTGTAGCTAAAGTGGTCCAATACCTCATCTAGATAATGCTCTTCCCTGGTCGGCATCATACTCTTTCATGGTGCGTATCTCCCAAAACATGATGTAAGTGATTGTTTGGGCCAAAGTTATGAGGTTATTGGGAATCAAGGGCCTCCAAGTAGACTATTACAAATATAAATATACTATTAAGTTAAAAATAGATATTAAAAATTGAAATCAACAAAGTAAAAGTTACAGTTTTTTTAATTTTTGGTTCATTTACTATGCTTCCATCTTTTTTATTTCTACTTGAGAAAAACAGTTTTTCTCAAGGCACACATCCTTAAATATTTAAAACCTCCCACTGTAAGGACATTGAATATAGAAAACCGTAATCTTAAACTAAACTAAATTAAAAAAAATAATGTAAATCAAAATACCAAATCAGGAATAAATAATTTTAATGTTTAAGTTGAGATACTTGTAAATTAGTACAGTGATAGGAATCAAGAGAGAATTAGAATACTACCTAAATTCATCTAATATAATATTTCATGTACATCACTTATATGAATGGAAATTTTTGGGAAAAATTCCTCAAGGCATCATTGAAGCATTTTTGAGGTGATTGTGTTTGTTGACAAAGTGGACATCATAGTGGTGATTGTTGACAAAGCAAAACAATGACATAAAAATTTGTTGACAAAGAGGATTTCATGATGGAATGTGGAGTTCAAGAGCTGAGGTCAACGATCCATGTTTGATTCAAGAACGTTGATAATGGAATGGACGATCTGGAGGTGGTACAAAAGAACAGATACAAGGTGGCGCCGTTTTCCAGTGTTTGCCAAATTTTTGGGCCTGAAAATCGACAAATGAAGAAAAAATAATTTGGCAAAAGGACTTGCGTGCTGAGGACTTGGATTATAGGAAACTTGCGCGCCATATTTTTTTCAAGATCATAAGATCAAAATATGTCTAAGTAAATAGGTTCGCACATGTTTGGGAGTTGGTCGCACAAGTGTCTAAGAGGACAGAAGACTTGCACGCCGAGACTGGGTCGCGCAGGTGACTTGCGCGCCGTCGCGCAGGGTGGTAATTTTGCCTATAAATACTGGACCACCCCTCTTCATTCTGAACCGGAGTTCAACACTTTGAGAAATCAAAGCTCCCATCGCACAGGTGTGGTGGACGCGCAAGTGGTGTGTGGGTCGCGCAAGTGAAGTTGCGCGCCGATGGTTGAATTTTCGCGCCAGTGTGAGAAGTTGCGCGCCGGTTGGTAGTTGTGCACCAATGTTGGTTTGGGCATAAAAGGAAGAGAGTCGCGCAAGTTTTTAGTTGGGGAAGATTGTGTCGCGCAAGTGTCTGAGGTGGACTTGCGCGCCCGTTGAGACTTGTGAGCCGGTACTTGCGTGTCAAGTTAGGCTTGCGCGCCAAGTAAGGTTTATTTCCAGCAGTGTTTTTCAGGTTGTGTGGAAGCTGGAAGTTTGCCCGATACCTTCGGTGAAAAGATATATTCATCTACGGGTGAAATTTTTACTTCAATAGATCATCTACATAAAGAGGAATATGCATTCTTTCATGCAAATGAAGATACCTACAGGTCTATAAACTGTGAGTGGATTCCTTTCAAGAGTAGTGAGCAATGGAAGAGAGAAAAGGTGATCCTCTCCACCGGCAGTGAGCCAGAGAGAGAGAAATAGGGAGTGACCCTTGGGGAAGCAGTGAGCTGACCCTAAACATTGTAAAGGCAGTGAGCCTGGGCATAGAAGTGATCTAGCCCGAACATTGTAATCCACAGCTAGTGAAGTTTAGTGGAATTGGTACGACCGGAAACTTGTCGGTGTATGCTCCTTGGACGTAGCCCTTTGCGGTGAACCAAGTAAAATTATTGTGTCCTATGCATGTTCTACTTTCTATTTACTTTGTGCAACAGGTAAGAGAGAGAAGAGTATTTTATTAACAGCGAAACAAGATCAGAACGGGCGTTAATTTTAAATTAGTCATACCCTGATTCACCCCCCCCCCCCCCCTCTCAGGGTATTCAGCCTTGTGGACCTAACAATTGGTATCAAAGCGAAAGGTTGATATTAGTTCTTCTCTCAATGGAGGTCACCAATCATAAAGGGATTCCGATCTTCGACGGGAACAACTTTCAGCTATGGAAGAATCGGATGCAACACTACTTCCGACCTTTGGGAATGGATGTATTCACAGCAGCAATGCATGGCATAACAGCTGATATTAATAGTGACGCATTATCAGAAGCTGAACGTAGAGAGTTGGATGAAGATGACAAAGAAATTAATGCCTTAGGGGGAGCTCTATCCAATCCTATCTATAAAAAGGTGATTTCATGCAAAACATCACATGCCATGTGGGAAAATATATTGAATATATATTAAGGAGATACAAAGGTCGGAGAGGCAAAGTTGCAAGTGTTGTGGAATAAGTATGAAGATCTGAAGATGAACCTGAATGAGTCTGTTGATGCATTTTTTGAGAGGTTAAATATTGTTGTGGAAGATATGTGGGGTCTTGGAGAAATTATCAAAGATATAAAAATTGTGAAGCGCATATTGAGAAAACTTCCACCTCGATTCAATCCGAAAGTTTATGTTTTGGAAGATAAAGACCCAAATGAACTGACATTGGATAACCTGCACAGCACTCTTGTTGCATATGAAATGAGAAACGATGATAACGAGACTGTGGAAAAGGGGAAATCCAAAGAGGTGGCATTCAAGGCCATGAAGAAACTCACCATTGAATATTCTAATGAAGAAGAAGAGACAGATGAGGTGATGTCATTCCTTTCTTCAAATCTGCAAAGAGGAAGAGGAAAGTTTAAAGGTAAACTTCCACTAGCATGCTTTCTATGTGGAAAGCTTGGTCATCTTGCGGCAAGATGCCCCAAGAAATTTCAAGATAACGATGATGATGATGAAGAAGTTGAAATTCCCAAGAAGAAGACTTCAGCATTTTTGAAAGGGAAGAAGCAATTCAAGAGAAATTTCTTCAAGAAAAAGAATCTTCTTTCACAAGAATTTGAATGTTCAGATGAGTCTAAGGTTGAAGAGGTTGAGGAAATAGAAAATTGCAGAGATCGTGGGGTAAATGCCTTGGTGGTGATTTTTGGTAGTTCTCGGAAAAAGGAATAAGTTGACGCTAAAGAAGAAGAATAAATTGAAGGGAGAGTTGACATGGAAGCCGAATTGGAAGCATCTCTTGAGTAGATAGACGTTTGGAGAGCCAAAACGAAGAAATCCAATAAAGTGGTCCGTGATGCCAAACTCTATATGAAACAACAGGATGAAGAAAATATGATCTATTAGAAGAAATTGAAGGACTAAAATCCTCAACACCAGAGAGCTCAAAAAATATTGTTGAGTATAAGATTAAAATTGAGGAACAAACAAAGGAAATTGATTGTTTGACTAACACAGGAAAGTAGTAGGCCAGACATATTAAAGAGCTTGAAAAAGAAGTGGTCAGTCTGTGACAAAAAATTAAGGATCAAGAAAAAATCTTGACCCCCAATGTGATATTAGAAAAGTAGGTCATTCAGAAGACAGATAAGATGAAAAAGGATCCTAGTAGTTCAGCAAGGAAGAAGCAGCAATTGAGCTCAGATGTTAAGGTCGTTTCAGGGCTAAATCAGGAACAAAAATCTGTGACAATTGTAGTCAGACCGCAAGAAACCGTCCCGAAATTGAAGGTTGATTTGGGCACAAAACATAATCAGAATATTCAGAGATCCCAAAAGGAAAATCATAGTGCTGAAGTATCACGAATGAATTTATCCTATAGTAGGTGTTATTGCTGTGGGAAAATGGGACATTCACAGTATGTGTGTTCCATAGCCAAGAGATATAGAAGGGAACAGGAACAGAGATGGAATCCAAACAGAGAAAGTTTTTCCAGAACATATTTTGAAGGACACTATTTTTGGTGCGGAGGATTTTGACACATGGATAGGTACTGCACTTCGACTATTCAGAGAAATGTGCCAAAGCAGAATCAAAATGTTCGCAAGCAGCAGATCAATAAACCGACAAGAGAGTTAAAAGTTCAGAACATATTTGTAGCTCTGCAAGATGAAGCTGGTCCGTCATAATCTGAGAATGATCATGAGTCTCAATCTATACCAAGTATGGAGACAAAAATATGGACCAAGAAGAAGAGAACAGAGAAGGAAGTAGTTGCTGAAATTGCCCTTAAAGTATCAGATCGTTCTGGTGTGTGGATTCTTGATAGTGGTTGTATGTCTCACATGACAAGAAACAAGGATCTGGTTACAGGCATAAAATATGACAAAGAAGGAGTAGTCAAGTTTGGAAATGAAGAAGGCCTAAATATAATTGGATCAGGAAAGGCTAGGTTTGGGGGCAAAGAAATCAGACGTGCTGATGTCTTGGTTGTAGAAGGTCTCAATCATAATTTGCTCAGTGCTAGTCAATTGTGTGACTCAGGACATTCTATACGGTTCACCAAGAAGACCTATACTGTCACGGGAAAAGATGGGGCAGTTGTTCTGCAGGGAAAAAGGACAAAAGGGAATCTCTACCTTGTAAGTGGAGAAGAAGATATGTGTCTCTTATCCAGAGAGGAAGAAAACTAGTTGTGGCATAAGAGATTTGGTCATCTATGCCAACCATCTATGGAAGATCTGGTAAAGTGTGATGCTGATAGAGACCTTCCCAAACTATCACGTGATCGCACTCATACGTGTGATGCTTGCCAACAAGGGAAGATCATCAGAAAGACATACAGTCCAAAGGAACAGAAATCAACTAGATTGCTTGAATTTGTGCATTCTGATGTAAGTGGACCTATCTCACCACGAGCTATAAATGGGCAAAGGTACTATGTTCTTTTCATTGATGATTATAGCAGAATGGCTTGGGTATTTTTTGTTACCCATAAGACAGAGGTGTTCAGTTGCATAAAGTAGTATAGGAGGGAATCAGAAAAGATTCTTGGGCAGAAAATTTTGAAGTTTCGTACAGATAATGGTATAGAATTCACAAACATTCAAGTGGAAGAATATATCGAGAAACACGGGATAAGGCATCAAGTTTCATCAATGATAACTCCCCAACATAATGGAGTGGTTGAAAGGAGAAATCGGATCATCAACAACATGGCTAGAACGATGCTTATTGATAAAGACCTACCAGAGAAATTTTGGAAGGAAGCAGTTTTGACATCGGTCTATGTTTCGAACAGGTCTTTGTTGTGTCTGAAGTAAGAGAAGACTCCGTATGAACTGTGGTACAGAAAGAATCCAGCGTTGAACTACTTTCGAATCTTTGGAAGTAAGTGTTTCATTCTCAACAAAGAAGATCACAGGAAGTTTGAGCCACGAGGAGATGAAGGGATATTCCATGGATACTCAGGGAAAAGTAAAGCATATAAATGGTTCAAAAAAAGGCTGGGAAAAATTGTTGAGAGCAATGATGTCACTATAGTCTAAAATGAACAGAATGCTCAACGACCTAGTGAATTTTTTTTTTGATGAAAGTGATGATGAGGTAAGCAAAACAAGGGGAGTAGAAGTGGAAGAGGCTGACTCAGAAGAAGATACTGATGATGAACAAGAAAGTGTAAAGTCTGTGTCTGCAAGGAAGCCAAACATTCGAGCTGAAATTGATAGGCAGAATATCATTGGTGATCAGACAGCTCCAGTTCAGACTCGAAGAATGAAATCATTACAGCAAACATCGTTTTTGTCTCAGGTGGAGCTGAAATGTTTTTCTGATGCAGCTGAAGATGAAAACTGGGTTCAGGCTATGAATGAAGAGCTTGATCAAATTGAGAAGAACCAAACATGGGAGATTGTTTCGAGGCCAGCAGACAAGAATGTCATCGGGACTAAATGGGTCTATCGCAACAAGATGAATGAAGATGGAAATGTGATTCGAAACAAATCACGACTAGTGTGCAAGGGATACTCCTAGATAGAGGGAATAGATGTATATGAGACATTTTCACCAGTTGCAAGGCTGGAGACAATCAGATTATTTTTTTCCATAGTAGTGCAAAGAAAGTTCAAAGTGTTCCAGATGGACGTCAAATCTGCATTTCTAAATGGGGTTCTGGAAGAAGAGGTGTACATTGAGCAGCTGGATGGTTTTCTTATTCATGAGGATGAGAACAAAGTTTTTAGACTGAATAATTCATTGTATGGGCTGAAACAAGCACCAAGAGCATGGTACTCAAGGCTTGATCAGTACTTGAAGAAGCTTGGTTTCCAGTGTGGGGGAGTTGATTACAATCTCTATTTCAGTAATGACAGTAATCAAAGGATTATGGTGCTGGTGTATGTCGATGACATAATTTTTGGCGGATCAGATGAAGCTCAGTGCAGACAGTTTTCTGAATTCATGAAAAATGAGTTTGAAATGTCAATGATTGGAGAGCTAACATTTTTCCTTGGTCTACAAGTGACACAAGGAAGGAATGGAACATTCATTTCTCAATCTAAATATGCCAAGGAGGTTCTGATAAGGTTTTTAATGGATAATTCCAAGGAGATGAAGACTCTGGTTGCTACCTGGATGAAATTATCAAAAGATGAGGATGGCAAGGTAGTTAATATCATAGAATACAGGCAAATTATTGGAAGTCTGTTATACTTAACTGCAACAAGTCCTGATATTTTTTTCGCCACATTCCAAGCAGTGAGATATCAGAGTAATACCAAGGAAAGTCACATTCTTGCAGTGAAAAGAATACTTCGGTATATCCAGGGCACAGTGGATTTCGGCTTGACATATACTGACAAATCTCAGACAGAGTTATTGGGATATACTGATACAGACTGGGCCGGTTCAGCAGATGATAGAAAATCAACGTCAGGTGGTGCATTCTATCTTGGTGGGCTATGTATTGCTTGGTTAAGCAAGAAGCAGTATTGTATTTCGTTGAGCACCGCAGAAGCTGAATATATTGCGGCCACTCAAGCATGCACACAGTTATTGTGGATGAAGCAGTAGCTTGATGATATGGGAGTTTAAGTGAAGTCTCCAATCAGAATCCAGTGTGATAACTCAAGTGCTATAAATCTCAGCAAAAATCCCATCCATCACTCAAGGAAAAAGCACATTGAGATAAAGTATCATTTTATCAAGGAGAAGATTGAGCAGGGGGAGAAAATAGTGATTGTTCCCTAATGTGCTGATGTGTTCTCTACTATGTTACAGACTACAAAGGAGTGTCCTTTGGGTTCGTTGACAAAGGGGGGGGAAATAGTGATTGTTTAAGGGGGAGACAATGTGGAGATTTGATAAATCATGAATGATATGGGGAGAAGCTGATAGGTGGAGCATCCAGATAGGGGGATTTGAAGCTAGTTGAACGTTCTTAGCCAGAGCTTAGTTTGGACAACATAATAAATAAGGCTAAAGAGGTTTTGAAGCTGACAAGGGTTGAAGTTGTGAACAGAAAGGGGGAGTGTATTAAATCTAACGATGCTAGAAGTGATCGAACAAAGAATAGATATCACGACAGCTGGGGATCGTGATAAAAGCAGAAGAGTGGTGTTTGGATGTTTGGATGTCAGAGACAAAGTGATTCATTGATGAACTTTTCATTTACTCTTGTTTCTCATGCCGAGCATTTCTCATGTGGGCTTAGAGTATGTGTTGTGTAAATCCTTGATCGCTATCAGAATCGCACAAGGCGAATGGTGGATGAAGAATCAACGATGTATCTTTTTATGGAAGATTTGTCAACAAACCCAAAGGGGGATATTGTTGGGAAAAAATTTCTCAAGTCATCATTGAATCATTTTTGAGGTGATTGTGTTTGTTGACAAAGTGGACATCAGAGTGGTGATTGTTGACAAAGCAAAATAATGACATACAAATTTTTTGACAAAGAGGATTTCATGATGGAATGTGGAGGTCAAGAGCTAAGGTCAACGATCCATGTTTGATTCAAGAATGTCGATAATGGAATGGAATATCTGGAGGCGGTACAAAAGAACAGATACAAGGTGGCGCCGTTTTCCAGTGTTTTCCAAATTTTTGGGCCTGAAAATCGACAAATGAAGAAAAAAAAATTTGGCAAAGGGACTTGCGCGCCGAGGACTTGGAGTATAGGAAACTTGCACACCATATGTTTTTCAAGATCAGAAGATAAAAATATGTCTAAGTAAATAGGTTCGCGCAAGTTTGAGAGTTGGTCGCGCAAGTGTATAAGAGGACAGAAGACTTGCGCGCTGAGACTGGGTTGCACAGGTGACTTGCGCGCCGTCGTGCAGGGTGGTCATTTTGCCTATAAATACTGGACCACCCCTCTTCATTCTAGACCATAGTTCAACACTTTGAGAAATCAGATCTCCCGTCGCGCAGGTGTGGTGGACGCACAAGTGGTGTGTGGGTCGCGCAAGTGAAGTTGCGCATCAGTGGTTGAAGTTGCGCGCCAGGGTGAGAAGTTGCGCGTCGGTTGGCAGTTGCGTGCCAATGTTGGTTTGGGCGTAAAAGGAAGAGAGTCGCGCAAGTTTGGAGTTGGGGAAGATTGTGGCGCGCAAGTGTCTGAGGTGGACTTGCGCGCCCGTTGATACTTGTGTGCCGGTACTTGCGCACCGAGTTAGACTTGCACGCTAAGTAAGGTTTATTTCCAGCAGTGTTTTTCGGGCTGCGTGGAAGCTGTAATTTTTCCCAATACCTTCGGTTCAAAGAGATATTCATCTATGGGTGAAATTTGTACTTCAATAGAGCATATACATAAAGAGGAAGATGCATTCTTTCATGCAAATGAAGAGACCTATAGGTCTATAAACTGTGAGTGGATTCCTTCCAAGATCAGTGAGCAATGGAAGAGAAAGAAGGTGATCCTATCCACCGGCAGTGAGCCGGAGAGAGAGAAACAGGGAGTGACCCTTGGGGAAGCAGTGAGCTGACCCTAAACATTGTAAAGGCAGTGAGCTTGGGCATAGAAGTGATCTATCCCAAACATTGTAATCCATAGCTAGTGAAGTTTAGTGGAATTGGTACGACCGGCAACTTGTCGGCGTATGCTCCTTAGACATAGCCCTTTGTGTTGAACCAAGTAAAATTTTTGTGTCATATGCATGCTCTACTTTATATTTACTTTGTGCAACAGGAAATAGAGCGAAGAGTGTTTTGCTTAACAGTGAAACAAGATCAGAACGAGCATTAATTTTAAATTAGTCATACCCTAATTCACCCCCCCTCTCAGGGTATTCAGCCTTGTGGACCTAACAGAAATGATATTGAAGAAATAAGATCACAATGTGTTCATGAAGGGATATTAGAGCTAGAATAACCCAATAAAAGTCCAAAATTAAATCAAGATACAATTAAAAATGAACTTGACGTAAAAGACACTGAAATTTCATATTTGAATAACTTTACACTGAAATTCAAGAAAACATTTAGCCATGAAATAAGTATAAAATTTTTTAAATTTAGCATAATTTTTTAAAAGGGAGATAGAAAATTTTAGATAACTTATTTTAACCATTGATATGTGAAAGGATATAGATCATTTTTGGTTCAGATCATTTTTTGAGTTATTTAAATTTGGATCACTTGACTTTATTTTAGTTTAAATAATTTTAATTTTTTTGGTTCAATTAGATTCATAAAATATTTTGGTGGGTTAGGACTATTTTGGTGTGGTTATTGACCATGTGGTCATGAAACTTTAAATTGATTATGATTTAAAGATGATATTATAGTCTAGGTAAAACCATCTGTAATCTCTCAAGGAGCATTGATAGGTTTATAGTGTGTATTTATAATAAGAAGTACTAAAATAGGGGGTGGTTTTGAGAATAGTTTTAAGAAATAACTTAATTTAAAGAGTTTAATAGTTGAGAAACCAAGTGTATTTTTAAAAATATGAGATAAAGGTTTCATTTTGATTCCACTACATGCATTTCAATTTCATTTTTCTTATATATTCATTCAGGTTTGGAGTAATTATTTGGTTGAAATTAATTGGAATCCCAATTAATTCCTAAGATTTTATTTCAATGCTTGAAGAACCAAACCTTGACATAACAGTTGTATTGTCAAGGTCCAAAACTTATGGATGGAATGAGATCTTAAAAATCATATATAAATCTCAATAAAGTGGGTAATAAAAGTATTCTTATGTTTTCCAATCAGAACAACACAATTCATTCACTCAAAACTCAACACCGATTGGTTAGAAATTAAAATAAAATCAATCACATGAATCAAAAAAGAATTCAAATATCAAATAATGTAAGATACATGGAAAGAAATTTTTTAATACCCAAATTACTCCAAACTAGTAGCTAGGAAAAGCATTGGAACTTTCTTGACATGTGTGTAGCTACCTCACAAAAAATGTCCACCGTTTATCCCAACATCGAGAGGAGGAAAGTAGGGTGGATATCTTTCTTCATCCTTGATCCCACTATGAGGATAGGGGCCTCCATAACTTCTAGGATGAAGAGAGAACTCATCTAGAACTCTGAATTTTCATCACTTCACTCCTTGATTAAAATTACAAATTGGTTTCCCAAGGTATCATTTTATAGGAAAACTCAAATGTGGTTTTGAGCCCCTGGATTTTGAGAAACCACTTGGACCATATTTTTCAACCTCTAGAAAATCTTATATCGTTTTTTAGAAAATTTAAAAAAAATATACCCACCTATTTAATATCTCAAATAAAACTTTGGTACCATTTAGAAAACTAAAGCTCAATATATTTATAGAATACAGAACACCACTTTTGACTTTGTGCAGATTTGATTCCCTAGACAGATCGATTTGGATGGGCCTCTTAGTTGAAAAATTGGTCTTGGGTTATTTCGGAATAGTTGTAGACCACTAAATTTTGGATCATACCACAAAATTTCAGCATAATTGGATGCACTTTTTAGTATCAATGTGAATTTGAGTCCACTAGTGTGGTTGGAATCTTGCACAATTTGGCCCATTTTTCTTCCACTTCATCCTAGTCCCTCCAAATCACCTCCACCTACAATGTAATTATCAAAATAAATTAACATTTCTCTTTTTAACATTGATAAAAACAAAATAAATCAATCAAAAATGATGTTAAATTTGTTATTAAATTTGGAATTTAAGATAAAAAATTTGTTTAATGAAGTGGTACAAGGGTGAAAATGAAACAGTGAATCACGGTGTGATCACACCCCCGCACCAAAACATGTTCACTATTGGATAAAGTCACATTTTCAAAAATTATGCATGGATATATTCTCAACTTCATGAGTATTTAACAAATATTGAAAATTTAATTTTTAATAATAATATGGTCAAAGAAAAAACCACACCAAGGTGTTATTCTCAGTGTTTATGGGAAAATGTATCTCATAAATTGTATCAGAACAAAATTCAAGGAGATGAATGATAAAAAATTTAGAAAATAATTCAAAATTTATCCATGTCAATAATTCTCCATGTGTGTGTGTGTGACAACCATTTCATTATATTCTTCCCTCTTTCTATCTAGTAAATAAAGGTTTTTTAAAAAAACTACTTAAATGCTTTTTCCACAAACCTACCCTACATCATTTGTAATCAAATTTTAAGACCCACTCACTTAATCATTCCTAGAATTCAAACCATAATTCCCCGACCTAAATATCCCCATATGTTTCACATTTCATCACTCCCATCATTTTTTTTGAAAAGTTGAACTTGTAAAAAATACCATACTCTTCTATAAACCCTTGTTTGATCACCTCATTAAACTAATTATAATAGTTATAACAATATAAAAGGTCGAGTAAGGGTTGTTTTTTACCTTCCTAAGATACAACCAATATTTTTGTGTGCGTGTGTGTTTTTATTTTTTTATTCTTTTTAGTTTTTTATATTTTTTAGGGTGCAAAATAGTTTGATAACAGGTACACAAACATAGGTCAATCTGATATAGTAACAAAAAATATTAGATAAGGAATGAATATGTGGAAAAATAATTTTTTAAAGATGATAAATATTAACCTAACTTATATTTACCTTTTATTGAGTGATAAAAAATCACAATTCATGGTTGGGTGAAAAGATGTGTAGAGAAATTTAGTGACTCATTTTCCTATAAATTACTCACACAATAGGGACCATTATTCTCAAAATCTTCAAAGTGATATAACCATTTATATAATAAAAAACAACCAATTTTAAAGAAATTCACACCTCAATGTTAAATTCATACTAAAACACACATTCCATCATAGAAACATTTTTATTTTTTTAATGTTAAAAAAACATGAAATAGGGGAATTTCTCATGCATTTTCAATAACTTCCATGATTAAGCGGCTATCATTTTCCATGATAAATTGGGCATCAAAAGTTAAAATTCTGGAAAAAGTGAGGGGGGAAATAGGGGGTAAGTGAAAATACTATTCAGCAGGCCAAAAAGAGAAAAATAAGAAATATGATGAAAATTACTAACTCTAGAATATAACCATCCCCCACACCTAGAGTATGTATTTTCCTCATTTTAATAAAATATAATGTGGGAAGGAAGGATAAAACCTAGTGGGTTTCATTCGAATGTTGCTTCTTGAACTTGGAGTTCCTCCATCAGGGACTCTAGAATGGATTCATGAAAGTGCTTCAAATGCTGCCCATTGAAAGTGAAGGTTTGTTTTGTTTCTTTATTTGTTACATGAACAACACCAAATGGATAAACATTAGTAATATTTTATGGGGAAAACTAATGGGAACTAAGCTTAACTATATGTAACTTCAGTCATATATTGAAAATGAGGACCTTCTACCTAATGTGGAACTAATGATGAAGGATGAGGCAGTTGTGGGCAGCCTTGGTTCTCTCTTTATAAATCTGAAAGTTCTCATATGAATCTATTCTCATTTCTCCATCTTCTAAATTTATAACTTCCTTTGAGAACCTAAATCATAAATACTATAATTGCATTGTTTAATGGCCCAATAGGCCCGGTGCTCTATCTCAACATGGAGGTGAAAACTCTTTTAAAAACAAGATGATAGGGTGACATTCCAATGGGAGTTTTGAAAGCAGTACAGTAGGCCCATAATGAATCATTGAGTCTAAGGATCTAAACTTTTTTATTGGGTTGAACCATTTTTTCAATAATTTGTTTTACCTCTATATTTGACAACTTATCTTGACCAATGGTTTATGGGTGATATGCAGTAGACACTCAATGCCCAACCCTATACTAATGAAAAAGTGATTGCATTGTTCGGTTTTAGAAATGAGAACCTTAGTCACTGATGATGAACCTAGATAATCCAGACCTATAGAAAATTTGGGTTCTCAAAAATTACACAACTGAATTGGAATCATTTATCCTCGTGAGTATTGCCTCTACCCATTTTGACACGTAATCAACTTCAAGAATAATGTACAAGTTTCCAAAGGAATTAGAAAATGGAACCATAAATTCAATGCCCCAAACATCAAAAATGTCATGGAAGATAAAGGGTTGTTGTGTAATTTCATTTATTTTAGATGCATTCCCCATTCTTTGAAAATGTGGAAAAGATTTATAGAAATCATGGGAATCCCAAAATAGTGTTGTCTAAAAGTGACCAGAATTAAGGACCATGAGAGCAGTCCGTTGGGGACCAAAGTGTCCCCCACAATCAAGAGAGTATAAGAACCTTATGATAGACTGAAACTTGCTATCAGGAACACAACGCCTGAAGAATTGATCACTACATGTGAGCAAAAGGAAGGGGTCATCCCAAATTTACCAAAAGGACTCATTTCGTATATGGTCATCTTGTTTCTTATTGAAATCAGTAGGAATTAAATATGCTACCAAATAATTTATAATTTCAGTATACCAAGGAATAGAATATTGCGCTCAGTACAATTGTTCATCAGGAAACATTTCATTTATGGTAATGTAGGTGGATGAGTCAATGTATGAGGATGTAAGGATCCTACAGATATGGTTATCCACCACATTATCTTCTCCTTTTTTATATCTAATTTCGATATTGAATTCCTGAAGTAGGAGCATATAGATAATGAGATGTGGTTTGGCTTCTGGTTCCTTAAGGAGATATCGGAGTGCTGCATGGTCTGAAAACACATTGAATTTGGACCCTAAGAGGTATGACCTAAATTTATCCAAGGAAAACACAATGCCAAGTAATTATTTTTTAGTTGTGGTGTATTTTTCTTGGGCAAGGTCCATTGTACGTGAGGAATAAGCAATGACATGTGGAGTTAGATCAACTATTTGTGATAAGACTACCCCAACTTCACAGTTAGAGGAATCACACATGAGATCAAATGTTAAATCCCACCAAGGTGGTTAGATTACCTTGGGTGATGTGAGACTCCATTTTAATTTGTTAAAAGATTCTTCATACTCTTTATCAAAAACAAATTCTTTTTTCTTTTTAGAGTAAGTGGGATAGGGGAGTTTAATTTTACTAAAATCATGAATGAAATGATGGTAAAATCAAGCATGACCTGAGAAATATTGTACATTATACACATTTTTGTGGAATGGTAGGGAATAAATGACATACACTTTTGATTTATCCACTTGGATACCATCCCTATAAATGACATTCCCAACTACTATACATTGTCGCACCATGAAATGGAATTTCTCATAATTTAATAAAAGATTATTTTCAATACATAGACGTAGGACATAACCATGACTACTCAAACATTCATCAAAAGAGGATTTATAAATAATGAAATCATCCATGAATGCTTCTATAATATTTCCCAGGTAATCCAAAAAAATACTAACCATGCATCACTATAAAGTACCTGGAGAATTTCATAAACTAAATATAATCCTTCTATATGAAAATTTGCCAAAGGAGAAAGTGAAGGTTGTCTTTTCCTGATCCTTAGGGGTAATATAGATTTAAAAATATCCAGAATACCCATCAATGAAATAGTAGTGGGAATTCATTGCTATCATATTTAGCATATGTTCAATGAATGGTAATGGGAAATGTTCCTTCCTAGTGTGTTGGTTTAGTCAGTGATAGTCTATATAGACACGCTAACTATTATTCACATGGATTAAAACCAATTATTTTTTTTTTCATTTTTTATTTTTGTTAGACCAGTATTTTTATAAACAACTTGAACTAGAATAACGAATTGGTTTTCATAGATGGGTTAAATGATTCCAATAGTCAATAATTTTGTTTCCTCCTTTTTAACAATATCTAGGAGGCTTGGGTTCAGTTGACATTGTGACTACCTCGCTAGTTTATCCTCATAATTTAACAATATATGATGTGTGAAAATTGATGGGATAATACCAGGAATGTCCATAAGTGTTAATCCCAAAAAAAAATTGTACTCCCTCAAAAGTTTAAGCAGTTTCAATTCTTGCTCAGGAGGGAGTGAACTAGAAATGATGATAGGCAGATTGTTTCCACTCTCAAGATATGAATATTTTAAATCTTGATTCAGTTGTTTTAGTTCCAATTCATGGGGTTTTGGGTTTATGGGAGTGAATTTGAAAGTGATAGGTCATTGATCTCATATAACTACTCAATGGTAACTTTATTATATGAGGAATAAGTTTTTACAATCTTATAAGTATCATCGATGGTCATTGGATCCTTTGTACTCAAGAAATAATCAATTAACACAAATGCATGACATTTTTCTAAACCACTACATCATTTTATGCATGATTAATTTCCTAGAATTTTAATAAATGATGAAAACTCAGGAAGGGGGTCAGGGGAATGAAAAGAAATTTTTTTAGGGGAAGGGAGTACATCTATAGAGTTAACAAATAGAGAGAAATGTTCTTTTGATGGGTGCTTCATGGAATCAAGGATGTTGAAGTGGACAATGTCACCACCAAAATCCATAGTTAATGTACCATTGTGTAAATGAATTATGGTTTTGGTATCTTTCAGGAAATATCTCCCCAATATAATCGTGGAATGTTCATTCATCATATCATCTTCTATTTTAAGAACAAAAAAATATGCAGAAAAAATTAAAATTTTCACCCTCACAAGAACATCCTCTAACATAACAGAGGGGTTTGAGGTACTCTGGTTTTCTAGTTGAACAAAAATTCATGTGGGATTCAATTCCCCAACCTACAATGAAGAGTAAAAGTAGTGATCCATCACATTTATAGAATCACCCAAATCAAGAATAGTATTGGAAAAGGAATAATCCCCTATGGTGCACAGAATTGAGAATGTTCTAGGATCATTAAATTTGGTGGGAAGTGATGGCTCTATATGATGATGAGACATTACTCCCTAATCTCATATTTTCATTACCATTAATTCACCTTAGGTTTATATACATCTTCTTGAGAAACTTTATGTATCATGGAATTTTATTTATGGCATCAATAAGTGGAATGTTAACCTGTAAGTTTTTGAAAGTTTCTAATATTTCTTTATCAATATTAGTTTATTTTTCTTGGTTGGGTGTCCCTTTGGGGAAATTTAAGAGTAATGGTTGGGAATAGTGGTTCATAAAATGAATCTATCTTTTCTTTTCTAGGGCTTTTCTCAGGACAAGGTTTTCCCCATTTGGACCATTTTTAGTGGTTGGGATGGTCATTTTCTTAGGAGGGGATGACTCTATTTGAAGGGTCATTTGGATTTTAAGTTTAGTTCCAGTCTGAAGGGTAATGTCACTCACATTTTCCTTATCCCAAGGGTTTACTAGTGGTTAATAAGGTAGTTTACCTGACCCATGACTTTGAATTTCCCCCATTGAGTTGGAGAGTTGGACTAATTGGGTTTTTAGGTCTTGAATGAATGCTTGGGTATTTTTTTGGAATTGGAGATTATTGGATTCCATTTTTTTCATCATGTCTTCTAGGCTAGGCTTGGGTTTTTAAGGGGGTGTTGGAAAGGCCTTTGTAGTGGTTTGGGATTTCTATGTGGTGGAGGATGACTAATTTTCCCTACTTGGTTCCATTTTTGTGGGTTTGAATACCCCCTTTCTTATAGGCTTGGTTGTCTTTCCACCCAAGTTTGTATGGATAGTAAGTTTCTTTCCTAATTGGTTGGTTATAGGGGTGTCCTGGGAATATTTCCTCACAACTCTCAAAATTTTCTCTCAACTAAGGGCATTGGTCAAAATAGTAGTTTTTAGCAGAATAGATACCATAATGAATAGGAGGATGATATTGGGATTTCCCTTAGGAAAGAGAAATTTTTCGAAGAAGGGTGCTTACCTCTTTAAAATTTGTGTCCATATTCTTCTCAAACTTAGAACTTCTCAACTCATAGACACCTTGAATGGGTATACTAGATCTTGAACTGAATTATTGAGTGTTTTGCACCATATTCTCAATGAGGGTCCTTACAGTGATTGGGGTTTTATCAACTAGTGCACCACCTTCATTATCATCAATTATTTTTTGATCAATGGGAATTAAACCTTCATAAAAATATTGTATTAAAAGTTGGTCACTAATTTGGTGGTGTGGTAAAGTTGAACAAATAATTTTAAATATTTTACAATATTCATGAAGTGTTTCCCCTTATGATTGTCTTATACCACATATTTCTTTCCTTGTAGTTATAAATCTAGATTCTGGGAATTATTTTTCAAGAAAAATTCGTTTCATGTCCACCCATCCTCTAACTGGTGAATTAACATAGTAAATCCAATCTTTTTTGGTATCTTATAATGAAAAAAGGAATTTCATAAGCTTTAATTTTTCTTCATCTAACTATTATTTTTTAATTTTAAGTACACAGTATGAAATTATTTTATGTGCTTATGTGGGTCTTCTCCAGCAAGTCCATGAAATATTAGTAATAAGTGAATTAGATCAGATTTTAGTTCAAAATTGTGTGCCTCGCCTTGCATTTGAATATAATTGGGTTGGATATAAACATCATGTGAGGTTATTTATTTTAATGTTCAATTGTTTTCAAACATGTTATACATGATAATTTTATTATCTAATTTGGTTCCATAAGAATAGGGGTTTAGAAAAGTCTCAAGTTGTGGTGTGTCCTCCTTCAAAGGGTTGTTCTGTGTGTCTCGATGCCGCTGACGTAGGATCCTATTCAGTTTGGGTTCCAAAGGAGGTAAATATCCCAGAGTTGAACACGTCATGTGAATAACCTACACAATAAATATATTATAATAAAAAATATTTGAAAAGGTATAAGATAAAAAAAATACATATTCAAAAAATTTATAAATATATTATCAAAAACACGCACTAAAAACCTAAGCACTCCCCGGAAATGGTGATAAAATTTGACTGTGTTGTCATTAAAAGTAAAATTTATTATGATTTAAAGATGATTTTATAGTCTATTTAAAACCTTAGGTCATCTCTCAATAATTTTTTATAGGTTTAGAGTGTTTATTTCTAATAATAAGTACTAAAAGAGGGGGTGGTTTTGAAAATAGTTTTAAGAAAATAACTTGATTTAAAGAGTTTAATAGTTGAGAAACCAAGTGTATTTTAAAAAATATTAGATAAAGTTGTTGTTGTTATTTCACTACACACATTTAAAGTTAATTTTTATTATATAATCATTCAGGTTTGGAGTAATTATTTGATTGAAATTAATTGTAATCTCTATTAATTCCTAAAAAATTATTTCAATTCTTGAAGAACCAAACCTTGAGATAAAAATATTATTTTCAAGGTCCAAAACTTATTCATGTAACAAGAGATTAAAATTTAGATTGAAATCTCAATAAATTGGGTAAGAAAAAGGATTCTTTTTTTGTCCAATCGAAACAACACAAGTCATGCACTCAAAACCTCACACCGATTGGTTAGAAATTAATATCAAATCAATAACATGCATCAAAGAAAGAATTCAAATATAAAATAATTTAAGATACATGGAATGAATTTTTTTAAAAACCAAATTACTCCAAAACATTATATAATGAAAAAATTGTATATCCCTTAACATTTGTGTTTCTCCCTCACAACAAACTCCCACCATTTAGACCAACATCTAGAGAAGAAGGAAAGTTAGGTGGATCTATTTCTTCATACTTGATCCCCCTATGAGGATAGGGGCCTCTATAACTTCTAGTATGAAGATAGGACTCCTCTATAACTCCAAATTGGCATTACTTCACTCATTGGTCGAACTTACAAATTTATTTCCCATGGTATCATTTTATAGGAAAATTGGAAGGTGGTTTTGAGCCCCCAAATTTCAAGAAACCACTTAGCCCATGGTTTTCGACTTCCATACAGTCTTATATAGATTATGAGAAAATTAAAAGGTTTTATAACCACTTATTTAATATCTCCACTAAAAAATTGTCACCATTTGGACAACTATATCTTGATATATCGATAGAATACAGTACATCACTTTTGACTTTATGTAGATTTGATTCCCTGGACAGATCAGTTCATATGGGAATCTTAGTTGACTAATTGGTCTCAGGTTATTTCATAAGAGGAATTTAATACTAAATTTTTTATCATCACACAAAATTTCATCCCAATTGGATGCATGTCTTAGTAGAAGTGTGTGTTTGAGTCTACCGGTGTGCTTGGAATCATGCAGATTTTGGCCCATTTTTCTTCCACTTTATCTTAGGCTCTCTAAATCACCTCCACCTACAATGTAATTATAAAAATAAGTAACATTTATATTTTTAATATTGATAAAAAAATCAATCAAACATGAAGTTAAATTTGTTAATAAATTTTTAATTTATGATACAAAATCAGTTTAACACGTGGTAAAAGGGTTAAAATGAAACATTGAATCACGATGAAATCAGTTATCACTTTTCCAATAAGGTTAATTAATATTTATTTTTTTCAATTTTATCTTGTTCCTTAAATCTAGTTTAGTTCACTTATAGTTAGTTTATTTTATTTTTAGTTTATTTTATTTAATTTACTTTATATTAGTTCAGTTCGTTCGAATTTTATACAAGTTGGGTTTGGTAAATTGTTCTAAATTATGTTTTGGTTCATTTGATATATTGTTATCCTATTCCATTATATTTTGTTAATTTTGATTAGTTTTGGTTTATATTTTTTTAAATTATTTATTTTATTTTAGTTTATACTGATTCATTGAGATTTCATTCAGATCATTTCAACCCCATTAGTTATAACATGATTATGTTTTGTTGTGTTTGATTTGAATTGGTTCCAATTTATTTAATTTAACTATATTCAATTTATTTAAAATATGTTGTATATGTTATAGTTTAATTTGGTTTTAGTGAGTTTTTTTAAATTTTATTTCATCAAGTAGGGTTAATTATTGTTTTTTTAACTTAGTTCTGTAATAATATGTTTCATTGAGGTCAGTCTTGTTTACTTTTATTCTAATTTATTATCTTCTATTATATTTGATTCCATTTTGTTTATATCAGTTTTATTTAGTTTAATTTATTTTGGATATTTTTGGATTGAGTAATTTAAGTTTAATTTACTTAATATTGTCTTTGTTAGATCTAGTTTATCTCAGTTTAGTTCATTTATGTTATCTTATATTCAATTTAGGTTTGTCAATTTTTTTCATTTGATTCAATTTTAGTAGGATATATTTACTTCTATTATAATCAGGTATATTTGTTTTAGTTTGATTCAGTCTAGGCTATCTTGTACTTGTTTGGTCTGGTTCAATTCTTTTTTTGACTTGGTTTGGATCTGTTTAGTGGAATAAAATGTAATTCAGTGATCATGTGCATTACTTAATTTCTCAACTTTTTCATACATGGAATTCCCCCAGGATCTCATAATTACTATTTCCTCTAAACATTATTCCCTGAAAACTTCCAAGAGTCCCTCAATTTTATATTTCTCATTTCACTCTAATTTATCTCGGTTAAATCTAGTATTCTATAGTCAACCAGGTCCTTCCAATTATAGTGGATAGGTCTAGGATTATCCTAAAACCATACACACAACATCACACAGGAGTGTGAATTCAGTATATTACACAAATAAACAAGTACACCATCCCACTTTGTTTCATTATACTAGAATCCCAAAAGTTATTTAAATTTTCATCCACTTGCTAATGTAGATTGAAAATCTATCCAACGATTTCACTTAACCTGAAAAATTATGATCCACTTATTCAATTATAGTGAAATAAAATACTTAAATTTATCTAAGAAAATAACCAAAAAATTAATACCTAGCATGTATGCAGTAAATAAAAAATAGTAGAGTCAAACCTGGAGTAAAAAACACTAAAAATTTGTTTCTTCTCTTTCTCACAACATGCAATAACTCATGGGACTACTACTTCTATTCTTTCATATTTTTAATATACAGAAATCATAAATTTATTTATGTCTAGATTAACTCATATTCAATTCTATATAACTCATTCATAGCATGATATCACTTATAATAAATAATATATGACTTGTTCATGGGTCTAGATTACTTGAAAAATGCTCACAATTACCTATATATTCTTTTAAATGACTCATATGCAGATTTAAATAACTCATACATAGGTGATGACTTTTACTTAAAATGGATCATAAATAGTGAGGAATGAATTATATACATATCAAAATTACTCATACACAAATCAATACTTAAAAATTTCTACAACCTCGACTTGATATTCCAATATTTCTTAAAAATAATACAAGGGTCACATAAAATTATCTATAGTCCTCTTAAATCACTTTAAATCACTATAGAATAACATCAAATAATCCATGAATTATCTGAACAATTAAAACCCAGTCTATCTCATTTACAATGTCCTTTGAAAAATATAAATACTAAACTAGAGTATTTAAATAAACTAAATTATCTTCATATTTTTAACTTCACTTCATTCATTAAAATCCTTCATCCAAGTTATATTCATCACTAAATCCAGCAGCAATATTTCTAAATAATTTGTTAAATATTTCTTTAGGTTCATTTAAGATTTTCTAAAATATATTAAATCAGGTTGTATCCATTTAAATACAGCTCTATGTAAACTTTATAAAACAATAAGTACCATTTCATAGGTATTAGATATCTTAGATGACCTATACAAAAGTATTAATTTACCATTACATAAGCTATTAGAAATTTTGATTACCTTTACATGGAGTCAAATTTATAATTACATATCCATTTGAAATATATATCAATATTTATATAGAACATAAAATTATAGGGCCACCCTTATATAATCTCACTTCTAACTTTACATAAAATCAAATAATATTTACTTATTCTTAAGAAATTCATGATAATGACTAAGTAGCCACTAAAACCCAGAGATAATCGGCTATGATTACTTGGATGAGATCCATTACCAAGATCATTAAGGGTATTAAATACTAAAATGTGAGTTTTTTAAACACCTCCACTGGATGTACTCTTCCAACATCAGTTCAGACTAACTAAAAACAACATCCATGTGTTATATAACACTAATTTAATCAATAAATAGTAGCAACATAACAAGTATGAAAGATTCATTTTAATAATATTTCAACTTTCCAAATATGTTATAAATTTAAATTCTTTAATAATAGCTCCTTCAAGCTATTAACTATCATGACCTGTCAATTCTCATTGTCTTAAGAGTGCAACGAGTCATTACTTGGCCTTAAGAGACATCCCCAAGAAGCCAATGGCTGGAAATAAATTCCAAAGGGTTTCACATAAAAGTGGGGGACAATTTACCCTTTAATAAATAAACCATTAAACCAAAAAAACCATAACCAAACTATTCACTAAATGATGCATGAACCAAGGAAATACCACTAAACAACTTCATGTATCTCAAAACCACATCAAAGTGTGCAATAGAGAAATAATAATCTAATATCTGATTAAAAGGAAGATAAAAAACTCAAGACTCTCAATATAATACAAAACTCCATGATCCATAAGATCCAAGCTCCACAATCACCGAACATCACAATGATCACGAGGTAGTGCTAAAAACGTGAGAAACGTTACCTTTGCCCCTGTCCCGAAAGATAGCATCTGCAAAAGCACCAAAGTTCCAAAGAGGAGGTGAGTATAAAACTCAGTAGGTTTTCCCCAATGAATTCCCTAATCATGCCACTAGGATAGAAAAGTTAGCCACATTTATTTAAAATAATTTATATAAAACAATTTACCAAAATAGTTTATAACCAAATATAAGCAAGTTCCAAAAACCATTTGAAACCAAGTGAAAACAAAACTAAATGAAACCAATTTCCAACAAGTTATTTTTCCAAAAAAATAACTAATCATAGCTTTAAAACAATTTAAAAATATCCCTTTTTTTCATACCCCAACCATTCCACAAACCCATGAAACCAACCATGCGTACTACATAATGACATTTCCATACTCATGAGCGGTTTGTCGTCGATCTACCAAGTCGTCACAAGGTAATTATATCTCATGTGCTAGTTTACTTTTGGAACTAAGCACAAGGTCATATTTAAACCAAGCCTCATAAATGAAATATGAACAGACACACCAATATTCCCAAGGATCATTCCAAAAAAACCTTTTCAATAAAATCGCATTTTTATTGAAAACCATTTTCCATTAAAATCATTTCAATTCCAAACCATTTCAATAAAACAACCTTCATATTGAAAAAATATTTCCCATAAAACCATTTAGAAATTCTAGAAAATAAATAATTTTAAATCATCATTTTAAATCCTATAAATTAAATCACTTTGCACAACAATTCATCAAGATTACACAATTTCACAAAAACCATAAATCGTCACTAAAGAAGATTTATTCCAAGAATTAAACCAAGATTTCACAATAAATTTCATTTAAGATAATTAATTTGAAACTAATATAATCAATTATATAAATATGATTCAATATTGAAGCCACCTACCTTGAAGGTTTTGACAAAAACCCCAATGAACGAAGAACGCACAAGAAAACCGGGTTGATTCTCCAAGAACCCACCTTAGATCTCTTCTAATAGCAAGATCAAGAGTAAATATCATCATATTTAGTATCCACACACCTAGATCTACACATAATGAGAATAGATATAAGAAACCAATAGAATATGGAAAGTAGATCTAAGTAGATCTAAGAAGCCGATCAATAACAAAGAAGAACAATCACATACCTCAAGAATCCAGCTTCAATTCACCAAGGAAAGCCTTCATATTGACTAAAAATGATTGGGAGAGGTTCTCTTACCTTCAAGGAAGAGAAATATTGATTTATGGACGCTTAGGAGTAAAAATTATTCACATAAAGTCAAAAACCTGTGAGATCCACTTTTTAGGATCTCACTTAAACCATTCGTATAGTTAGTTCGCATGGTTAGACAAATCGTGTGCTAATCGTACATTATATACTACCTAGGAAGACCCTCGCATGACTTCCTCACATGGTATCTCTAGCCGTGCTCCAATAGTTCTAGAGATACTATCTCAATAGGACCATTGCGCACGGTTTGGCTGCACGGTTAGGCAAACCGTGCGCCGCCCGTGCGACTTTCATTTTTTCCCAAAACCACTTCTAAAGTTCTCCCAGATCTACCATTCATCAACCTTAAACTTTATAACCATAAAAATAATCAATTAAGGGTTACATACTAGAAACTGGGGGTACTACATTCTCCCCACCATTAGTCTTTCCATCCTCGGAAAGTAGAAAAACCCCACCCATCTGAACGAGTTCCGACCAGTGCTCTTTCATCTCCTTCTCATGTTCCCAAGTCTCTTCCTGAATACGAACATGATACCATAAAACCTGCACTAGACAGATTCTTTTTCCATGAAATACTTTCTATTTCTTATCCACAATCCTCACTAGGATATGTACTAACTGCGAATCTGGCTCTAGGTCGACGTGATTCCATCTAATCAGATGTTCAGGATTAGGCTGATACTTTTTCAACTAAGATACATGGAACACGTTATGCACCGAATTGAACCGTGGTGTTAATGACAATCGATATTCCACCTCTCCAACCCATTCTAGTATCTTAAAAGAGGTAATGTATCTTGGAGATAACTTTATCTTCTTCCCAAAAAGACGATGTCCAAGCCTTGGAGATATCCTCAAGAAGATATGATCACCCACAGTGAATGATAACAGTCTTCGATGGTGATCTGCATAAGATTTTTTATGACTCTGAGTAGTCTCGATCCTCTTTCTAATCAACTGGATCTTCTTCGTTGTTTCTTGGACAAAGTTTATCCCAACTAGTAAAGTTTCACTTGTTTCCACCTAGCATAGTGGAGAACGAAAAGGATGCCCATACAATGCTTCAAAGGGAGTCATATATATCGAGGCCTGATAGCTGTTATTATATGAGAACACCACTAAGGGTATATTATCCTCCCATGAGCCACAAAAATCCATTACACAAGCCCACAATATATCTTTCGATATTTTTATCGTCTTCTCATATTTCCCATCTGTATGTGGATGACACGTCATGCTCATAGTCAACTGAGTCCCAGGGGCTTTCTATAAGGATTTACAAAAATGAGACGTGAACTTTGGATCTCTTTCTGAAATGATTGAAACTGGTACACCATTCCTTTTTACCACTTCTCAGATATATATTTTTGACATATCTTCCACCATATGTGTTTCACGAATTGGAATGAAATGGGCCGACTTGGTAAGTTGATACACTATCATCCAAATGGAATTGTGTTTCTAGAACATTCTTGGAAGACCTATAACAAAATCCATTGCTATATTATATCATTTCCACACTGGGATAGGTAATGACTGCAACATTTTTGCTGGTCTCTAATGCTCGGCTTTAACCTAATGACAAGTTAAGTATCGTGAGATGAACTCGGCCACCTTCCTTTTCATGCTGCTCCACCAAAACTATGGATTTAACACCTTATAAATCTTCTGTGTAACTAGATGTACAGACTATTGTGAATGGTGGTAAGCATGAAGGATTTTTTCCTAATAATCCATTGGTACAGCCATTCAATCTCTAAATCACATAATTGAACTCCCATCAAGTTTCCATCCTTCAATGGTCTCCCCACCATTGAGTCTTGAACTCATAACCAAACATTCTGCATCATATGTTTGTGCCTCTTTGACCATATTTACCAAATCAAGAACAAGCGTAGCTAAAAATAAAACCATAATATCATCTTGGTCTTAACATTCCACATGTATGTCGGCTAGGACCGACATCATCTATTATTCATCTAAAGATTCTTTCGCTAACTAAGAATATGACTTTCTGCTCAATGCATCCTCCACCAAATTCCTTTTTCCTGGTGTATACATCAAGTCAAAGTCAAACATTTGGAGATACTCCATCCATCTCCTTTTCCTCAGATGTAAATCTCACTATGAGAAAATGTGTTTCAAGCTTTTATGATCTGTAAACACAGTAAATTTCTTACCAAATAGATAATGTCTCCATGTTTTCAAACCATGGATGACTACAGATAACTCCAAATTGTGTGTTGGGTAATTCTTCTCATGCACCCTCAACTTCCTTGAACCATAAGCAAACACATGTTTCCTTGAATGAGAACACATCCCAACCTCGGTCCCGAAGCATCACAGTACACCACATACCCCTATCCTGATTATGGAAAGATAAAGATAGAAGCTGATGTAAGACGAACTTTTAGTTCCTGGAAAGACTTATGACATTCCTCTATCTATTGGAATGGATCATTCTTCTTTGTCATTGTTGTCATTGGTGAAGCTAGTCATGAGAAATCACAAAAAAAGCATCAGTAGTAACCAGATAGACCAAGAAAACCTCGTATCTCGAAGAAATTCTTTGATGGTTTCCATGAGATAACAGCTTATATCTTTTTAGGATCAACAGAAACACCTTTTTCATAAATTACATGGCCAAGAAAACGTACTTCTTATATCCAAAAATCACATTTTGATAATTTTTCATACAAACAGTGATCTCTCAAGATTTGTAACATTGTTTCTAGATGCTCCTCATGGTCATCCCTTGTCTTTGAATACCCCAAGATGTCGTCTACAAACACCATCAAAATATAATCCATATATTGTTGAAATATCTGATTCATCAAAGCCATGAAGACCATTGGTGCATTCGTTAGACTAAAAGGCATGAATACATATTCGTAGTGTCCATATATACTTCTAAAATATTTTTTGGAATATCTTCTTCCCAAAATCACAATTGTTAATATCCTAATCGCAATTCAATCTTGTAGAACCAATGATCTCCCCTTAATCAATAAAACATATCATCAATGCGTGGAAGTGGATATCTATTCTTTATCGTAACATGGTTAATCTTACTATAATCAACACATATCCAAAGAGTTACATCTGCCTTTTTCACGAACAAGACCAATGCTTCCCATAGAGACGTACTAGGCCAAATGAAACCCTTTCTTTATAGATACTCCAACTAAACTTTCAATTCCCATAACTCTATTGGTACCATCCTATAAGATGGAAGTTAAATATGACTAGTCCCCGGAAGGAGATCAATTGTAAACACCACTTCCCTTATAGGTGGTAACCCTGACAAGTTATTGGGAAATACATCTAGAAATTGATCCAAAATTGATGGAAAATTATTTTCCAATATCTCTTTCATTGCTCTTAAATTCAACGTCACCAACTGATAAGAGATCGTTCCCACCATTGGTGCCAATAAGCTCTTTTCACCTTTCTTTACCATCTTCTCTCCTCTGAAGAGATGTTTGATGTCATCCTCAGTCATGAAATAATGGTTCTCCTACAACAGTAGATGTGAGCCTTAAATTTTGTCAACCAATCCATACCTAGGATTGCGTCATAGAAATCCATTTCAAAAATTGAGAAGTCCCATTTTAGATCAACTCCATCAACGGTTATAGCACATGCTCTACATGCAAAGGCTTGACATTCTCTTTCACCGAGAGGAGTTTGAAGTTTTAAAATAGAGGGAATAATTTTCAACTTTAAACATAGAAAATCAATAGTATGAGAAGAAATAAAATAATGTGATGCACCAGTATCAAACAACACTTACACAAAGGTATAATTCAAAATAATTGTACCTCTCACTATAGATGGTTCGTCCTAATCATCAACAATCACCTGCTCAGCTCAATACAATTATTTTGTTGCTTCACTTTTCTCCTTGTTGGCTTGCTGGGATTTCACTATTTCTATCAAATCATATAGTGTTTGTGACACTAGATAAGTGTCCCTAACACCTGACCTTGGAACAATGTGACAAAATCGCTTAAGGTGTCCCATATTGTTGCAATTGTGGCATGCTCCCGATTGTGCTATACACTCCCGCTTGATGTGACTCATTCAACCGCACTGAAAACAACCAAGCTTGCTCTTGGGTCTTGGAGGAAGGTTAATTGCTCTTGTGGTCCAATTACGATGTATTCTTATTCCTTAAGAAAAGGTGTCTGATTTCCTCTTGCTCTTAGTGATAAAGTTCTCATCTTCTCTAGTGAAGACAACCGTACTTCCTCCACATATATTTTTTGCAGTGATAGATATCATAAATATAGTATCAGGTTGTAGTACCAACTCAATGGTTTTAAAAGCCTGAGCAATGATTTGGACCAATTGTTGGTTCACCTATGGTTTAGGTGCAACCACCTTCTCACTATCCTCTTCCGACTAGTTTCTATGACGCCTATCGGGTGACATTTTCTAAACAAACTCTGTAAGTCTCACTCTATATAAACTGATGGATTAACATTTCAAATTCTATAACATCAACTATCACAACCTCATTTTCCAAAAACAACATTTTTTTAGGTTCAAACATTTTTGAAAACTTTCAGCTTGATTTTTTAAAATTAAACCATTTTCAAAATACCATAAGCATTTCTTTTTTCAAAATAATTCATTTGAAAAACAATTTCATACTTTTTCAAAAATAAACACTTTTTCACAACATAAATCATTACTTCAAATTATGTATGCATTCCAAGTGGTAATTTATTCCTCTATAATGCATGTCATGCTCGTCTCATTGGATAAATCCATGACAATGAGATTCCAATATCCTAGAAGTGTCTCCAAACACTTATTTACCTAACTCCCTGGTAACTTGAAGTTCAACATAAAAGGGTTAGATATATCCTTTTATGTTATACATTTCAAGTTCCGACAATCCTACTCCTTTATAAGATTCCAACCCAAGGAATAGACAAGAAAATATTCACCCTCCAAGACCAAGAACACTGATGACTACATGTTAGGTAAGGATTGAACAAGAAAATACCATTTATACCACAAAGGAAGGACCAAACTGATACCATTTGTAATGACCCTCCAATTCTCATTGGCTTGAGAGTACAATGAGTCATTAATTGGCCTTAAGTGACATCACCAAGATGCAAAATTCTAGAAATAAATGTCAAAGGGTTTCACATAAAAGTGGGGGATGATTTACCCTTTAATAAATAAACCATTAAACCAACAAACCATAACCAAACCATTCACTAAATGATGTATGAACCAAATAAAGACCACTAAACAACTTCATGTATCTCAAAACCACATCAAAGTGTGCAATAGCGGAATAATAATCCAATATCATAGTAAAAAAAGTGGATAAACAACTCAAGACTCTCAAGATACTACAAAACTCCATGCTTTACAAGCTCCAATCTCCATAATCACCGAATAGCCCAATAATCATGAGGTAGTGCTAAAAATGTGAGAAACGTTACCTTTTCCCATGTCCCGGAAGATAGCATCTGCAAAAGCACCAAAGTGACAAAGTAGGGGTGAGTATAAAAATAAGTTGGTTTTAACCAATGAATTCCCTACTCACTCTATTAGGATAGAAAAGTTAGCCACATTTATATAAAATAGTTTATATAAAACAATTTACCAAAATATTTTATAACAAAATATAAGCAAGTTCCAAAAACCGTTTGAAACCAAGTGAAAACAAAACTAAATGAAACAAATTTCCAAAAAGTTGTTTTTCTAGAAAAATAACTAATCAAAGCTTTAAAACCATTTTATAATATACCTTTTTGGCATACCCCAACCATTCCACAAAACCATGCATGTTACGTGATGACAGTTCCATACTCATGATCGGTTTCTTGTCGATCTACCAAGTCATCACAATGTATTTATATCTCGTGTTCCAATTGAATTTTGGAACTGAGAATAAGGTCATATTTCAACCAAGTCTAATAAATGAAATATGAACACACACACCAATATTCCAAAGGATTGTGCCAAAAAAACCTTTTCAATAAAATCACCTTTTTATTGAAAACCATTTTCCATCAAAATCATTTCAATTGCAAACCATTTCAATAAAACACCATTTTATTAAAAACATATTTCACATAAAACCATTTATAAATTCCATAAAATCAATAATTTACAATCATCATTTTAAATCTGATAAATTAAATCACTTTTCACAACAATTCATCAAGATTACACAATTTCACAAAAACAATAAATAATCACTAAAGAAGATTTATTCTAAGAATTAAACCAAGATTTCACAATAAATTTCATTCAAGATAATTAATTTGAAACTAATCCAATAAATTATAGCAAGAGGAGTTGAGATTCAATCCACCTACCTTGAAGGTTTTGACAAAAACCCCAACAAACAAAGAACTCACAAGAAAACCAGGTCGATTCTCCAAGAACCCACCTTAGATATATTCTCCTAGAAAGATAAAGACCAAATATTATCATATTTGGAATCCACACACCTATATCTACCCATAATGGGAATATATATAAGAAACCAAGAGTAGAGGGAAAGTAGATCTAAGTCGATCAAAGATACCGATCAAGAATGAAGAAGAACGATAACATACATCAAGAATTCGGCTTCAATTCACCAAGGAAAGCCTTCAGATTGACTCCAAAACTCTTGGGAGAGGTTCTCCTACCTTCAAGGAAGAGAAATCCTGAGTTATGGATGCTTAGAAGCAAAAATGACCCACTTAAAGGCAAAAACGTGTGAGATCCACTTTTTTAAGATCTCGCTTAAACCATATGCACGGTTAGTTTACACGGTTAGACAAACTGTGCACTAACTGTGTGTTAGCTACTACCCAGGCAGACCCTCGTATGGATTCATCACATGGTCTCTCTAGATGTGCTCCAACTATTCTAGAGATACTAACTCAAGAGGACCATTGTGCATGGTTTGGCTGCATGGTTAGGAAAATTGTGTATCGCCCATGAGACTTCCATTTTTCCCCAAAACCGCTTCCAAAGTTCTACAAACTCTCCCATCCATCACCCTTAAACTTTATAACCATAAAAAGAATCAAGTAAGGGTTATATACCAGAAAATGGGGTTACTAAATATTGTTCACCTCTATTTCACTGTATTATAGAAAAAACTAGATCTCTACTGATTAGCCACTAAAAGAGGCTAATATTCATTGTTAATATATATAATATTCATATTCTTTATTATTTATAAACACCATTTTAGTGAATTTTACACTTTGAACATCATTTCACATTATGATTGTAATTACTTCTTAAAATGCACTATTATGTGGTACATTTTTGAACATCATTTAAAGTACCCAATGATTAATCTGATTTTAAGGAATATAATTATCCATATTTTAATTTTATATTTTTGTAACTATATATAAACTTAAATATGAACATGTTTCATTCAGGGATCAATGGATAATTCATGGAAGAATATGGGGATATTTTGTGATGAAAGGAAACAATTCTGGAGAAGTCAGATTGGACACCAGCTCACTTATGAGACTGTGGGGCCCAACATACAGGCCCAATGAATCCCAAATGTTTTTATATTATAGAATAAATTTTTAGGAACAAATAAATCTTCATTATATAATGATAATTAGGCCTCTATGGTGGTCATTAAGTCAGCCCAAGTCAGATATACAATTCTGGGCCAGATTCTGCGTCCCAGAAAAACATCCCACTAATCTGATGATATCTCCGAATATACAACTCCAAATGGTCCCACATTTTACAGGCGGTTAGGAGACATCTGGGGATCCATTTTATTATTCTATTTACAACTCTGATTCGGCCATCTAGAAGGTCATCTAAGCGCTTATGTTCGGGGGATGAAAGTTGGATGCCACCTCGGGTCAAATGTGGAAAATTCTAAGTTCCACAAGCTTTCCACCACCCTAGGCCTACCATAATCAAGTGGGATGATTTTTACTATTGGAGGTTCGACCCAAGTCTTCCAAAATGCCTATTTAAGGCAGTTTTGGTGGAGGAGTTGATAATCTTTGAGCTTGTTTTCATCTTAATGTTATGCTGCCAATTTCTCTTTGTAATGTTCTTCCTTCACATGTAAGTTGTTTTAATTCATCCTTGTTTCTTAATAAAAGTTATTATTCTCTTATTATTATGTTCTTCTACTTATCACTTTGATACCGTTGGTTCAAGGTGTGAACTTTTTCATACCAAACCTTGTGATATTATCACACAACGGTGGAGTGATTGTTATTTTATTGCGTTTTTTTTTACTTTTCAATTTCCTCCCTCATGAGTCTACTTTCCGCTTCCATTGAAACCATGGGATCAATGGAGGGATAACCCACTTATGGGTTGATCCAAGGGAGTAGAAAGTGGATGGATTGGATGTTATTTATCACCTCATTAATGTATAATTACTTCTTTAATTGAGATTTTTATTTGATGGTTTTTAAACTCCATCGTCCTTGTTGAATTTAAGGCCACACACTTCAAGTGATAATACGAACCTTTACCTTGAAGTGCTCAAAATTTTGATCCTTCAAGTGTATAGGTGATTAGTATTAAAGGTTTTAGGCATTAAACCAGTAAGTGATGATGTTGTTTTATCTTCTTAAATGAACCCATCTCAAATATAAGAAATTGAAATCATTAAAAAGGAAATACGTCTAATCCACCCCCGAGCGATAACCTAGGATCAACCCATTATTTTAAATTGAATTCACTTAAATCTATTAGATATATTTCAAACCCATCCAAAATCAATCCAATTTGGCCACTTCATATCCGAAAATAGTCCATAGAATGTACGTGTCTATAGGTTTCTTCTTAGGTCTCTTTGGATTCGATAACCCAAGCTAAACTACAAGGACCGTCTTACCTTCTTCTCTTGGGTAAATTTAAGAAATAATAAAATTTTGGCACCATTGCCGGGGGCCCAAGTAAGTAATCTAAACACCCATTCTATTCTCCCCCATTTCTTCTTTTCTCATCCAAATTCTCTTATCTTGTCCCTTTCTCATTTTTTTTCTTTTGGCGCATGTCCGCCTACACCCGCGATCAATCAAACCGTCTAATTAGGGTGGATAGTCTTGGGGTTGGGGAGTCAAGTACACTAAGGGAACTCACTCCATCAGATCATAATCTTCCTAATACTCTAGAGTCCAAAATTGATCCAATTTCAATGGAAGGTCTTCAAGGAAACCAACTCATAAACCCGGGTGGGAACCAAAATGGAAACCCAAATGAGGCAGCCCCAAACTTGGGGAATGCAATTGATCAAACCATGAATGACTACCTCACACCTTCCTGGACCAATTCCCCCTCATTCATTAGACACAATTCCCTAGGAGATTCCAACTACATCTTTAAACCCCATGTCCTAAACCATCTTCCCACATTCCATGGAATGGAGTCCGAGATTCCATACATGCACATTAAGGAGTTCAATGACATTGTAGAAACCATGTGTCCCCCACATCAACTAGAATCTACTAAGATGAGGCTATTTCCTTTTTCTTTAAAGGATCGAGCTAAAAATTGGCTAAATAATTTGAGACCATCATCCATAAATTCTTGGGACCAACTACAAAGAGAATTCTACAAAAAAAATACTTTCCCCACCACAAAACAATTTCACTTAAAAAGAGTATCCAAAAATATTTTGAAAAAGAGGGATATTCATTCTATGAAACATGAGAGAGGTTAAAAGACACTCTAAACATGGTTCCACATCATGGTTTTTCTATTCCTGAACAAGTGAAAATTTTCTATGAAGGGTTGGGTCCAGGGAACAAACAATTCATTGACATGATGTGCAATGGAACCTTTAAAAACAAATCCCCAAATGATGCTTACGAGTATCTAGAAAGCCTTTCTGAACAAAACCAAACATGGGGAACTTCACCTTATTCTGAAAAGCCACAAAGAACTATTGGAATTCATACACTTAGAGAAGAGGAAAGCCTTAGGTCTAAACTCGCAGCACTCTCTAGGAAGGTTGAAGAGATAGACCTTAGGAAAGTCCATGAAATCCAAACCGTTGACCCTGTTTGCACAATTTGTGACAAACATGACCATAAGACAGACAACTGCCCAACCATTCCATCCATCAAGGATGTTCTTTTAGGAGGACCCCCAGCAGAAGTAAATGCCTTGAACTTTCAAAAGCCTCAATACCAAAACAACTTCAATCCTAGGTATAACGACCACCCAGGCTTCCACTGGAAAGATAACCAACAACCTAGCCAACCACAGGGAAAAAATACTTACCCCCATCAGAACTACCAATCCCATAACCAATTCCAAACCCAACCTATCCAATACCAACAGCCACCAGTCCATTTTCAAAAAACCATACCACCTCTAAAATATCCCCCTGGGATAAACCAACCTACTCAAGCACCCACCCAAACTGTTCCACAAAGTCTACTAGAACAACTGTGCAAACAAATGGAGAAGATGAAATCATAAGTCTCTTCCCTAAAACAAGAACTTAAAACCATAAAAACTGGAAAGGTACCCATTCCTACTCAGGCAGTTCCATCCTCAACTTCAAGGGGAGAGTCAAGTTGTGCTCAAACAACTCATGAACAACTAAAGGCTATGACTGTTTTAAGAAGTGGGAAATCAATTGAGAAACCTGAACAACTAATTCAGAACCCACATAAAGATTCAAACTTGGATGAAAATTCAAATGAACCACAAGATCAAACTGAGGAAACTGATAACAATGTGAAAGAAACAACTCTTCAACAAAAAACCCCACAACCTGCACCATTTCCTCAATGCATGAGGGGGAAAATCAAGCCTAAATTGAGTGAAACATTGAGGGAAATCTTCTCACAAGTCAAGTTGAACATTCCTCTTATCGATTCCATCCAAACTATACTTGCCTACTCAAAGTACCTTAAGGACCTGTGCACTTTTAAAATAAAATTGTCACATAAAAACCAAGTCCTTTTGGCTTCTAATGTGAGTACCACCATTCAAGGGACAATTCCTCCTAAGTTGAAAGACCAAGGTTGACCTTACATCAATGTTGAACTAGGAGAAAGTAAAGTTTTCAAGGCCTTGTGTGACCTAGGTGCTAGTGTCAATCTCATCCCATATGTTGTGTACTACCATTTAGGCCTAGAAGAACTCCAACCCACATCTGTCACACTTCAGCTTGCTGATCGTAGCATTAGGGTTCCAAAGGGAATTTTGAAGGACGTTCTGGTAAAGGTTGAAAACTTCATCAACCCTGCTGATTTCATTGTCCTTGACAACCATCCAAATTTAGGAAATAAGGAACAAACCCCAATAATCCTTGGTCTTCCTTTCCTTTCAATAATCAACTCTGTTATCCGAGTCTGAAATGGGAACATGACCATCACCTTTGGGAACATGAGTCTAGACTTGAACATCTATAATGCAAGCTCACAAATAGGGGATGACGAGGAAATTCATGAAGTAAACATGATAGGAAGCATTGATAATGAATCCATGGAACATCAAGGAATATTTTATGAATGTTTAAGTCAGGATGAGATTGATTTCCTTTGTTCATATGAAGGAAGTTTATCTCCTTGGATTGAATCATTTTCAAATTTCTCTTATGATGAAGTCTTAGGTCCAACAATCAGTGAAACCTTTCAAGAAACCACTTTCATGGAGACCACTCCAATTTTCTTCCCTAAATCTGATCAAGCCAATCTAGTAGCTGAAACTTCTACATGTGGGGAATCAATCCTATCTGAAACTCTAAAAAAAGAAATTGATCTTGATCCAATGTCCCAATCTTCTGCTGAAATTCTGAACCAACCTGATCTTGAATTGAAGGAACTTCCTGCTGCACTAAATTATGCTTTCCTAGGGGACAATCAAACACATCCTATTGTCATTTCTTCTTCTCTTGAAGACAATCATGAGAGGATTCTTCTAGATGTCCTTAGGAAGCATAAGAAAGCCATTGGTTGGACCCTATCTGATATTCCTGGGATTATCCCACTTATCGGAACTCATAGGATTGTTCTAGAATCTGATTCAAAGCCATGTCGTCAACCTCAATGACGACTCAATCCTAATCTCATGGAGGTAGTAAGGAAAGAACTTCTAAAAATGTTAAAAGCTGGTATCATCTATCCCATAGCTGAGAGTGAGTGGGTGAGCCCAATTCAAGTGGTTCCAAAAAAGGCTAGAATCACAGTGATAACAAATGAGGATGGAGAGATTCTTCCAATAAGGGTGAGTAGTGGATGGAGGGTCTACATTGACTATAGGAAGCTAAACTCATTCACCAAGAAGGACCATTTCCCCTTACCATTAATTGACCAAGTCCTTGAGAGAGTGGCAGGTCATGCGTTCTACTGTTTCTTAGATGGGTACTCAGGGTATAATCAAATTGAGGTCTCCCTAGAGGATCAAGGGAAGACTACATTCACATGTCCATTTGGAACCTTTTCTTTCAAACGCATGCCCTTCGGGTTATGTAATGCCCCTGGAACCTTCCAACGGTGCATGATGGGAATCTTCTCAGACATGGTAGGGGATTTTCTAGAGGTCTTCATGGATGACTTCTCTGTGTTTGGGGATACATTTGAGGGATGTCTGAGGAATGTAGAGAGAGTCTTGTCAAGATGTGAAGAAAAGAATATGGTCCTAAACTAGGAAAAATGCCATTTTATGGTTAAAGAGGGACTAGTTTTAGGCCATTTGGTCTCAGGTAGGGGGATTGAAGTTGATAAAGCCAAGGTTGACATCATTCGTCACCTTCCATCACCCAAAACTATCAAGGAAGTGAGGTCTTTCTTAGGACATGCTGGTTTCTATAGAAGATTCATCAAGTACTTCAGTTCAATATCCCGTCCCCTTTGTGCTCTCCTAGTAAAGGATGCTCCATTTTTTTGGACAGAAAGCTGTGAGGGTTCATTCTCAACCCTCAAATCCTCTCTCACCTCTCCTCCCATTATGAAATCTCCAAATTGGAACCTTCCTTTCGAACTTATGTGTTATGCCAGTGACTTTGCTGTAGGAGCTGTGTTAGGACAACATTGTGATAAAAATCCTTATGTCATTGCTTATGAAAGAAAATCCTTAAATGATGCCCAAATCAACTACACCACCATTGAAAAGGAGTTACTTGTTATTGTGTTTGCATTAGAGAAGTTTAGGTCCTACCTCTTAGGATCCCCCATCACTATGTTCACTGACCATTCTGTACTAAAATACCTCTTCCAAAAACAAGATTCTAAGGCTAGACTGATTAGGTGGGTCCTTCTCTTACAAGAATTTGACCTCACAATCAAGGATAAAAAGGGTGTTGAAAATTCTGTAGCTGATCACCTCTCTAGTATGGAATTCAAAGACAACTCAAATCACCTTTATATGTCTGATTCATTTCCTGATGAACACCTATACTCTGTGAGTGACTGCCCTTGGTATGCCGATGTATCCAATTTCTTAGTTACAGGAGTCATTCCAAAATTCTTAGTGACTCAAGCTCGAAGGAAATTCCTTTTTGATGTTAGACACTGTGTGTTTGATGATCTATACCTCTATAAGTTCTGCCCTGACCAAGTCATTAGGAGGTGGGTTCCAGAATCTGAACAAGAGTCCATCCTTAAATTCTGTCATAGTGAGGCATGTGGAGGTCACTTTTCCTCTAAGAAAACATCTTCTAAGATTCTTCAATGTGGTCTCTTCTGGCCCACCCTCTCAAGGGACTCCTACACATTTTATCAAAGCTGTCCTAGGTGTAAACAAGTAGGTTCCATCACAAAAGGAATCAAATGCCACTCACTCCCATATTAGTTGTTGAAATATTTGACTGTTGGGGAATTGATTTCATGGGTCCCTTCCCAAACTCTCGGGGATACCTCTACATACTCTTATTTTTTGATTATGTCTCAAAATGGGTTGAGGTCATTCCCACTAAGTCCAATGATCATCAAGTTGTTATTCGATTTCTGAAAGAGAACATATTTTCTCGATTTGGAATTCCTAGGCCTATAGTCAGTGATCGAGGAACCCATTTCTGCAACCGCCCATTCTCTTCACTCATGTCTAAGTATGGTATTTCTCATAAAGTTTCCACTGCATACCATCCTCAAACCAATGGTCAAGCTGAGTTAGCGAATAGGGAGATTAAGAAAATTCTTGAAAAACTGTCAACCCCTCTAGGAAAGATTGGTCTAAGAAACTCTTAGATTCTCTTTGGGCCTATATAACCGCATATAAAACCATTTTAGGAATGTCCCCATATAGGTTGGTTTATGGTAAAGCGTGTCATTTTCCAGTGGAGATTGAACATAAGGCCTTTTGGGAAATTAAGAAAATGGATTATGATCTATCATTGGACGGAACAAAAAGGAAATTAGATCTCAATGAACTAGAGGAACTAAGGATGGAGGCTTATGAAAATTCAAGGATCAATAAAGATAGATTTCAAGCCTACCAATCTAGGAATATCAAGGTCAAACATTTTGAACCGGGAAAACTTGTGCTCTTGTATAGTTCAAAACTTCATTTACATCCGGGAAAGTTAAGGTCTATATGGTCAGGACCTTTCATAGTGCATCATGTATTCCCCCATGGGGCAGTAGAGATTCAAGATCCCACAAGTGGTTACATTTTCAAGGTCAATGGTCAAAGGTTAAAACCATTCATTGAATCATTCAATAAACAGGAAATAGAGGTTGAGTTAACTGATCCAACCTATGAACAAGGAAAAAATTGATAGATTTAGGGTCCATGTCGGGCTAACGATGTTAAACAAAGCGCTGCATGGGAGGCAACCCATGGTTTTCAATTTTCCTATCATTTTGTTGTTTTAATAAACTTTATATTTTAAATAGGATTAATTGATCATTTTTATATTTTAAAAAAAACTATTGACCTCTTCTTCTATTATGAGTATGGATGGGAATGAAAGGGGAGCATCGTATTCATCCGTGTCACGCGGTGTGATCCCTGAGTAATACCTTACCCAGAAAATTAAAAGAAGACAATGTATCATTAGTTTGATTTAAAAAAAACACAAAAACAGGAAAAACCATAAAAATGATGATACTTGGAATTAAATAAGTCATTTTTTTGTTTGTTTTGTCTGGTTTGTTCTTCTTTTTGTTTAGGTACTATTTTGGGTGATACATGTTCAATCAAGGAGGTGCCTACATCCCCGAAGAGATCAAAGGACTAATTTGGAGCAGCAAGAACTTCAACTTCAACCACCAGGTGATTTCATTCCATGATCCTCAGTTTCAATTTCCTTTTTGAACTTCCATTATCTGCCTCTAATCCATCTAAATTTTAATTTCTTCAAACACTGGGGACAGTGTTGTTTTAAGTTTGGGGGGAGATAAAATAAAAAAAATGCTTTTGTGTCAAAAAAAATGAATGATTTAAAAAAAAACGTGTAAATGGAAGGAAAAATTCCTTTAACTTTGAACATGGTAATACACATTTCACACTTTGAAACTGAATATCAAATAATTTAGCATGCCCTGATTCTGATTTTAATCCTTGTATAATTTCATGAGCATAGATTTTGGAAAATGTGGTTGTCCAATGTGATATTTCATCGTTTATATTTTCATCCAAAGAAAAAAAAGATCACAATGCGCGTCCCTTGGATAGTGGGGTATTAGTTTGAGTTCATGGGGTCCCCTAAATAAATAGCATAGGTTTGGTGATAATTTTAGTTTAATATTAGTATTCAAAAAAAAATTGCGCGTAGAGCAATGAAATGACCTAATGCATGGCTTTCAGCACTTGGGGATCGTGACTCCATAGTTTTCTGGCCCAGAGTTAGTAATTTTATCTCTATTTTTGGTAATTTGAATTTGTTTTTGACTGAGTTAACTCGAGATGATGCCCGAGTATGTGGGATTCACTTGGTGCCCTAAGGTCTTTGAGCCTGGGAGTCATCGTCAAAGTCTCGCTACAGGGGTTGACTCTTTTGGGTGCAGTTTCGATTACCATGGAAAAATTGCAAAAAAAACAAAAAAATAACAAAAAAATAGTAATACAATAAAAAAATGAATAATAATCTTAATATTGAAATGTGATTCCACCTAGATCTTCCATCATTCCCCCCTTGAATAAAAATGAACCCCCATGTCTATCGTGATGCACAACACATCCTTATACTTAATTGATATTGTATGAAATATGGCAATGAATTTGAACAAAGGAATGGGCTTGGGATTGGGATCTGCTTATGAAACTATCTTGTATTAAAATATTTTGATGGGTTTCATGATTTTTTGGTATAAGTGTTTTTGGTGATCATTGTGTATTAAAATGTTTTTGGAAAAGGGAATTCGAATTTCATATTGTTGAGATATATTTTGCTCGGGACTAGCAAAACTCAAGTTGGGGTGTGTGATTAGCCACTAAATGAGGATAATATTCATTGTTAATATATATAATATTCATGTGATTTATTATTCATAAACACCATTTTAGTGCATTTTACACTTTGAACATCAGTTCACATTATGATTGTAATTACTTCTTAAAATGCACTATTATGTGGTACATTTTTTAACATCATTTAAAGTACCCAATGATTAATATGATTTTAAGGAATATAATTATCCATATTTTAATTTTATATTTTTGTAACTGTATCTAAACTTAAATATGAACATGTTTCATTCAGGGATCAATGGAGAATTCATGGAAGAAGATGGGGATATTTTGTGATGAAAGGAAACAATTCTGGAGAAGTCAGATTGGACACCAGCCCACTTATGAGACTGTGGGGCCCAACATACAGGCCCAATGAATCCCAAATTTTTTTAGATGATAGAATAAATGTTTAGTAACAAATAATTATTCATCAGATAATGATAATTCGTCCTATATGGTGGTCATTAAGGCGGCCCAAGTTAGAGATACAATTCTGGGCCAGATTCTGCGGCCCAGAAAAACAACCCACTAATCTGATGATATCTCCGAATATACAACTCCAAATGGTCCCAAATTTTACATTAGGTTAGTATAAATCTGGGGTCTTCTATGGACCACTCTGATTCGGCCATCTAGAAGGTCATCTAAGCGCGTCTGTTCGGTGGATGAAAGCTGGATGCCACCTCGGGTGAAATGTGGAAAAGTCTAAGTTCCACAAGCTTTCCACCACCCTAGGCCTACCATAATCAAGTGGGATGATTTGTACTATTGTAGGTTCGACCCAAGGCTTCCAAAATTCCTATTTAAGGCAGTGGTGGTGGAGGAGTTAATAATATTTGAGCTTGTTTTCATCTTAATGTTATGCTGCCAATTTCTCTTTGTAATGTTCTACCTTCACATGTAAGTTGTTTTAATTCATCCTTGTTTCTTAATAAAAGTTATTATTCTCTTATTATTCTGTTCTTCTCCTTATCACTTTTATACTTTTGGTTCAAGTTGTGAACTTATTCATACTAAACCTTGTGAGATTATCACACAACGGTGGAGTGATTGTTATTTTATTGCGTTTTTTTTTACTTTTCCATTTCCTCCCTCATGAGTCTACTTTCCGCTTCCATTGAAACCATGGGATAAATGGAGGGATAACCCACTTATGTTTTGATCCAAAGGAGTATGAAGGGGCTGGATTGGATGTTATTTATCACCTCATTAATGTATAATCACTTCTTTAATTGATATTTTTATTTGATGGTTTTTAAACTCCATCGTCCTTGTTGAATTTAAGGTCACACACTTCAAGTGCTAATACGAACCTTTACATTGAAGTGCTCAAAACTTTTATCCTTAAAGTGTATAGGTGATTAGTATTAAAGTTTTTAGGCATTAAACCAGTAAGTGATGATGTTGTTTTATCTTCTTAAATGAACCCATCTCAAATATAAGAAATTGAAATCATTAAAAAGGAAATACGTCCAATCCACCCCCGAGCGATAACCTAGGATCAACCCATTCTTTTAAATTGAATTCACTTAAATCCATTATATATCTTTAAAACCCATCAAAAATCAATCCATGTTGGCCACTTCATATCCGAAAATAGTCTATAAAATGTATGTGTCTATAGGTTTCTTCTTAGGTCTCTGTGGATTCGATAACCCTAGCTAAACTACAAGGACCGTCTTACCTTCTTCTCTTGGGTAAATTTGAGCGAGAATCAAATTTTGGAACCATTTCCGGGGGCCCAAGTAAGTCATCTAAACACCCATTCTATTCTCCCCCATTTCTTCTTTTCTCATCCAAATTCTCTTATCTTGTCCCTTTCTTGTTTTTTTTTCTTTTGGCGCATGTCCGCCTACACCCGCGATCAATCAAACCGTCTAGTTAGGGTGGATAGTCCTGTGGTTGGGGAGTCAAGTACACCAAGGGAACTCACTCCATCATATCATAATCTTCTTAATACTCTATAGTCCAAAATTGATTCAATTTCAATGGAATGTCTTCAACGAAACCAACTCATAAACCCGGGTGGGAACCAAAATGGAAACCCAAATGAGGCAGCCCCAAACTTGGGGAATGAAATTGATCAAACCATGAATGACTACCTCACACCTTCCTGGACCAATTCCCCCTCATTCATTAGACACAATTCACTAGGAGATGCCAACTACATCTTTAAACCCCATGTCCTAAACCATCTTCCCACATTCCATGGAATGGAGTCCGAGATTCCATACCTGCACATTAAGGAGTTCAATGACATTGTAGAAACCATGTGTCCCCCACATCAACTAGAATCTGCTAAGATGAGGCTATTTCCTTTTTCTTTAAAGGATCGAGCTAAAAATTGGCTAAATAATTTGAGACCAACATCCATAAATTCTTGGGACCAACTACAAAGAGAATTATACAAAAAAATACTCTCCCCACCACAAAACATTTCACTTAAAAAGAGTATCCAAAACTTTTTTGAAAAAGAGGGAGAGTCATTCTATGAAACACGGGAGAGGTTAAAAGACACTCTAAACTTGATTCCACACCATGGTTTTTCTATTCCTGAACAAGTGAGAATTTTCTATGAAGGGTTGGGTCCAGGGAACAAATAATTCATTGACATGATGTGCAATGGAACCTTTAAAAACAAATCCCCAAATGATGCTTACGAGTATCTAGAAAGCCTTTCTGAACAAAACCAAACATGGGGAACTTCACCTTATTCTGAAAATCCACAAAGAACTACTGGAATTCATACACTTAGAGAAGAGGAAAGCCTTAGGGATAAACTCACAGCACTCTCTAGGAAGGTTGAAGAGATAGACCTTAGGAAAGTCCATGAAATCCAAACCGTTGACCCTGTTTGCACAATTTGTGACAAACATGAACATAAGACAGACAACTGCCCAACCATTCCATCCATCAAGGATGTTCTTTTAGGAGGACCCCCAGCAGAAGTAAATGCCTTGAACTTTCAAAAGCCTCAATACCAAAACAACTTCAATCCTAGGTATAACGACCACCCAGGCTTCCGTTGGAAAGATAACCAACAACCTAGCCAACCACAGGGGCAAAATCCTTACCCCCATCAGAACTACCAATCCCATAACCAGGTTCAAACCCGACCTATCCAATACCAACAGCCACCAGTCCATTTTCAAAAAACCATCCCACCTCTAAAATATCCCCCTAGGATAAACCAACCTACTCAAGCACCCACCCAAAATGTTCCACAAAGTCTACTAGAACAACTGTGCAAACAAATGGATAGGATGAACTCAGATGTCTCTTCCCTAAAAAAAGAACTTAAAACCATCAAAACTGGAAAGGCACCCATGCCTACTCAGGCAGTGCCATCCTCAACTTCAAGGGGAGAGTCAAGTTGTGCTCAAACAACTCATGAACAACTAAAGGTTGTGACTGTTTTAAGAAGTGGGAAATCAATTGAGAAACCTGAACAACTAATTCAGAACCCACATGAAGATTAAAACTTGGATGAAAATTCAAATGAACCACAAGATCAAACTGAGGAAACTGATAACAATGTGAAAGAAACAACTCTTCAACAAACAACCCCACAACCTGCACCATTTCCTCAATGCATGAGGGGGAAAACCAAGCCTGAATTGAGTGAAAAATTGAGGGAAATATTCTCACAAGTCAAGTTGAACATTCCTCTTCTCGATTCCATCCAAACTATACCTGCCTACTCAAAGTACCTTAAGGACTTGTGCACTTTTAAAATAAAATTTTCACATAAAAACCAAGTCCTTTTGGCTGCTAATGTGAGTACCACCATTCAAGGGACCATTCCTCCTAAGTTGAAAGACCCAGGTTGCCCTTACATCAATGTTGAACTAGGAGAAAGTAAAGTTGTCAAGGCCTTGTGTGACCTAGGTTATAGTGTCAATCTCATCCCATATGTTGTGTACTGCCAGTTAGGTCTAGAAGAACTCCAACCCACATATGTCACACTTCATATTGTTGATCGTAGCATTAGGGTTCCAAAGGGAATTTTGAAGGACGTTCTGGTAAAGGTTGAAAACTTCATCTACCCTGCTGATTTCATTGTCCTTGAAAACCATCCAAATTTAGGAAATAAGGAACAAACCCCAATCATCCTTGGTCTTCCTTTCCTTGCAACAATCAAATCTGTTATCCAAGTCTGAAATGGGAACATGACCATCACTTTTGGGAACATGAGTCTAGACTTGAACATCTATAATGCAAGATCACAAATAGGGGATGACAAGGACATTCATGAAGTAAACATGATAGGAAGCATTGATAATGAATCCATGGAACATCAAGGAATATTTTATGAATGTTTAATTCAGGATGAGATTGATTTCCTTTTTTTATATGAAGGAAGTTTATCTCCTTGGCTTGAATCATTTTAAAATTGCTCTTATGATGAAGTCTTAGGTCCAACAATCAGTGAAACCTTTCAAGAAACCACTTTCATGGAGACCACTCCAATTTCCTTCCCTAAATCTGATCAAGCCAATCTATTAGCTGAAACTTCTACATGTGGGGAATCAATCCTATCCGAAACTCTAAAAAAAGAAATTGATCTTGATCCAATGTCCCAATCTTCTGCTGAAATTCTGAACCAACCTGATCTTGAATTGAAGGAACTTCATTTTGCACTAAAGTATGCTTTCCTAGGGGATAATCAAACACATCCTATTTTCATTTCTTATTCTCTTGAATCCAATCATGAGAGGATTATTCTAGATGTCCTTAGGAAGTATAAGAAAGCCATTGGTTGGACCCTGTCTGATATTCCTGGGATTAGCCCACTTATCGGGACTCATAGGATTTTTCTGGAATCTGATCCAAATCCATGTTGTCAACCTCAACGACGACTCAATCCTAATCTCATGGAGGTAGTAAGGAAAGAACTTCTAAAAATGTTAAAAGCTGGTATCATCTATCCCATAGATGAGAGTGAGTGGGTGAGCCCAATTCAAGTGGTTCCAAAAAAGGCTAGAATCACAGTGATAACAAATGAGGATGGAGAGATTCTTCCAACAAGGGTGAGTAGTGGATGGAGGGTCTGCATTGACTATAGGAAGCTAAACTCATTCACCAAGAAGGACTATTTACCCTTACCATTCATTGACCAAGTCCTTGAGAGAGTGGCAGGTCATGCGTTCTACTCTTTCTTTGATGGGTACTCAGGGTATAATCAAATTGAGGTCTCCCTAGAGGATCATGGGAAGACTACATTCACATGTCCATTTGGAACCTTTGCTTTCAAATGCATGCCCTTAGGGTTATGCAATTCCCCCGGAACCTTCCAACGGTGCATGATGGGAATCTTCTCAGACATGGTAGGGGATTTTCTAGAGGTCTTCATGGATGACTTCTCTGTGTTTGGGGATACATTTGAGGGATGTATGAGGAATTTAGAGAGAGTCTTGTCAAGATGTGAAGAAAAGAATCTAGTCCTAAACTGGGAAAATGCCATTTTATGGTTAAAGAGGGACTAGTTTTAGGCCATCTGGTCTCAGGTAGGGGGATTGAAGTTGATAAAGCCAAGGTTGACATCATTCGCCACCTTCTATCACCCAAAACTATCAAGGAAGTGAGGTGTTTCTTAGGACATGTTGGTTTCTATAGAAGATTCATCAAGTAATTTCATTCAATATCCCGTCCCCTTTGTGCTCTCCTAATAAAGGATGCTCCATTTGTTTGGACAGAAAGCTATGAGGGTTCATTCTCAACCCTCAAATCCTCTCTCACCTCTCCTCCCATTATGAAATCTCCAAATTGGAACCTTCATTTCGAAATTATGTGTGATTCCAGTGACTTTGTTGTAGGAGCTGTGTTAGGACAACGTTGTGATAAAAATCCTTATGTCATTGCTTATGCAAGAAAATCCTTAAATGATTCCAAAATCAACTACACCACCACTGAAAAGGAGTTACTTGTTATTGTGTTTGCATTAGAGAAGTTTAGGTCCTACCTCTTAGGATCCCCCATCACTATGTTCACTGACCATTCTACACTAAAATACCTCTTCCAAAAACAAGATTCTAAGGCTAGACTGATTAGGTGGGTCCTTCTCTTACAAGAATTTGACCTCACAATCAAGGATAAAAAGGGTGTTGAAAATGTTGTAGCTGATCACCTCTCTAGGATGGAATTCAAAGACAACTCAAATCACTTTTCTGGGTCTGATTCATTTCCTGATGAACACATATACTCTGTGAGTGACTGCCCTTGGTATGCCGACATAGCCAATTTCTTAGTTACAGGAGTCATTCCAAAATTCTTAGTGACTCAAGCTCGAAGGAAATTCCTTTTTGATGTTATACATTGTGTGTTTGATGATATATACCTCTATAAGTTATGCCCTGACCAAGTAATTAGGAGGTATGTTCTAGAATATGAACAAGAGTCCATCCTTAAATTTTGTCATAGTGAGGCATGTGGAGGTCACTTTTCCTCTAATAAAACATCTGCTAAGATTCTTCAATGTGGTCTCTTCTAGCCCACCCTCTCAAGGGACTCCTACACATTTTGTCAAAGTTGTCCTAGGTGTCAACAAGTAGGGTCCATCACAAAAGGAATCAAATGCCACTCACTCCCATCTTAGTGGTTGAAATATTTGACTGTTGGGGAATTGATTTCTTGGGTCCCTTACCAAACTCTCGGGGATACCTCTACATACTCTTAGTTGTTGATTATGTCTCAAAATGGGTTGAGGTCATTCCCACTAAGTCCAATGATCATCAAGTTGTTATTCTATTTCTGAAAGAGAACATATTTTATCGATTTGGAATTCCTAGGGCTATAGTCAGTGATCGAGGAACCCATTTATGCAACCGCCCATTCTCTTCACTCATGTCTAATTATGGTATTTCTCATAAAGTTTCCACTGCATACCATCCTCAAACCAATGGTCAAGCTGAGTTAGCGAATAGGGAGATTAAGAAAATTCTTGAAAAACTGTCAACCCCTCTAGGAAAGATTGGTCTGAGAAACTCTTAGATGCTCTTTGGGCCTATAGAACCGCATATAAAACCATTTTAGGAATGTCCCCATATAGGTTGGTTTATGGTAAAGCTTGTCATTTGCTAGTGGAGATTGAACATAAGGCCTTTTGGGAAATTAAGAAAATGGATTATGATCTCTCATTGGCCAGAACAAAAAGGAAATTAGATCTCAATGAACTGGAGGAACTAAGTATGGAGGCTTATGAAAATTCAAGGATCAATAAATATAGAGTTCAAGCCTACCAATCTAGGAATATCAAGGTCAAACATTTTGAACCGGGAAAACTTGTGCTCTTGTATAGTTCAAAACTTCATTTACATCCGGGAAAGTTAAGGTCTAGATGGTCAGGACCTTTCATAGTGCATCATGTATTCCCCCATGGGGCAGTAGAGATTCAAGATCCCACAAGTGGTTACATTTTCAAGGTCAATAGTCAAAGGTTAAAACCATTCATTGAATCATTCAATAAACAAGAAATAGAGGTTGAGTTAACTGAGCCAACCTATGAACAAGGAAAAAATTGATAGATTTAGGGTCCATGTCGGGCTAATGATGTTAAACAAAGCGCTGCATGGGAGGCAACCCATGGTTTTCAAGTTTCCTATCATTTTGTTGTTTTAATAAACTTTATATTTTAAATAGGATTAATTAGTCATTTTTATATTTAAAAAAAATATATTGACCTGTTCTTCTATTATGAGTATGGATGGGAATGAAAGGTGAGCATCGTATTCATCCGTGTCACGCGGTGTGATCCCTGAGTAATACCTTACCTATAAAATTAAAAGAAGACAATGTATCATTAGTTTGATTTAAAAAAAACAGAAAAACAAGAAAAACCATAAAAATGATGATACTTGGAATTAAATAAGTCATTGTGTTGTTGTTTTTTTGTCTGGTTTGTTCTTATTTTTGTTTAGGTACTATTTTGGGTGATACATGTTCAATCAAGGAGGTTCCTACATCCCCCAAGAGATCAAAGGACTAATTTGGAGCAGCAAGAACTTCAACTTCAACCACCAGGTGATTTCATTCCATGATCCTCAGTTTCAATTTCCTTTTTGAACTTCCATTATCTGCCTCTAATCCATCTAAATTTTCATTTCTTCAAACACTGGGGACAGTGTTGTTTTAAGTTTGGGGGGAGATAAAATAAAAAAATGCTTTTGTGTCAAAAAAATGAATGATTTGAAAAAAAAAGTGTAAATGGAAGGAAAAATTCCTTTAACTTTGAACATGGTAATACACATTGCACACTTTGAAACTGAATATCAAATAATTTAGCATTCCCTGATTCTGATTTTAATCCTTGTATAATTTCATGAGCATAGATTTTGGAAAGTGTGGTTGTCCAATGTGATATTTCATCGTTTATATTTTCATCTAAATAAAAAAAATATCACAATGCACGTCCCTTGGATAGTGGGGTATTAGTTTGAGTTCATGGGGTCCCCTAAATAAATAGCATAGGTTTGGTGATCATTTTAGTTTAATATGAGTATTCAAAAAAAAATTCGCGTAGAGCAATGAAATGACCTAATGCATGGCTTTTGGCACTTGGGGATCGTGACTCCATGGTTGTCTGGCCCAGAGTTAGTAATTTTATCTCTATTTTTGGTAATTTGAATTTGTTTTTGACTGAGTTAACTCGAGATGATTCCCGATTATGTGGGCTTCACTTGGTGCCCTAAGTTCTTTGATCCTGGGAGTCATCGGCAAAGTCTCGCTACAGTGGTTGACTCTTTTGGGTGCAATTTCGATTACCATGGAAAAGTTGCAAAAAAAAACAAAAAAAACAAAATAATAATAATACAATATAAAAAATGAATACTCATCTTAATATTGAAATTTGATTCCACCTAGAACTTCCATCATTCCCCCCTTGAATAAAAATGAACCCCCAGATCTATCGTGATGCACAACACATCCTTATACTTAATTGATATTGGATGAAATATGGCAATGAATTTGAACAAAGGAATGGGCCTGGGATTGGGATCTTCTTATGAAACTATATTGTATTAAAATATTTTTATGGGTTTCATGATTTTTTGGTATAAGGGTTTTTGGTGATCATTGTGTATTAAAATGTTTTTGGAAAAGGTAATTCGAATTTCATATTGTTGAGATATATTTTGCTCAGGACTAGCAAAACTAAAGTTGGGGTGTGTGATTAGCCACTAAATGAGGCTAATATTCATTGTTAATATATATAATATTCATGTGATTTATTATTCATAAACACAATTTTAGTGCATTTTACACTTTGAACATCATTTCACATTATGATTGTAATTACTTCTTAAAATGCACTATTATGTGGTACATTTTTTAACATCATTTAAAGTACCCAATGATTAATCTGATTTTAAGGAATATAATTATCCATATTTTAATTTTATATTTTTGTAACTGTATCTACACTTAAATATGAACATGTTTCATTCAGGGATCAATGGAGAATTCATGGAAGAAGATGGGGATATTTTTTGATGAAAGGAAACAATTCTGGAGAAGTCATATTGGACACAAGCCCACTTATGAGACTGTGGGGCCCAACATACAGGCCCAATGAATCCCAAATTTTTTTAGATGATAGAATAAATGTTTAGGAACAAATAAGTATTCATTAGATAATGATAATTCTGCCTCTATGGTGGTCATTAAGGCGGCCCAAGTTAGAGATACAATTCTGGGACAGATTCTGCGGCCCAGAAAAATATCCCACTAATCTGATAATATCTCCGAATATACAGCTCCAAATGGTCCCAAATTTTACATTAGGTTAGGATACATCTGGGGATCCATTTTATTCTTCTATGTACCACTCTTATTCGGCCATCTATAAGGTCATATAAGCGCGTCTGTTCGGTGGATGAAAGTTGGATGCCACCTCGGGTCAAATGTGGAAAAGTCTAAGTTCCACAAGCTTTCCACCACCCTAGGCCTACCATAATCAAGTGGGATGCTTTGTACTTTTTAGTTTCGACCCAAGGCTTCCAAAATTCCTATTTAAGGTAGTTTTGGTGGAGGAGTTGATAATATTTGAGCTTGTTTTCATCTTAATGTTATGCTGCCAATTTCTCTTTGTAATGTTCTTCCTTCACATGTAAGTTGTTTTAATTCATCCTTGTTTCTTAATAAAAGTTATTATTCTCTTATTATTCTGTTCTTCTCCTTATCACTTTGATACCGTTGGTTCAAGGTGTGAACTTATTCATACCAAACCTTGTGAGATTATCACACAACGATGGAGTGATTGTTATTTTATTGCGTTTTTTTTTTTACTTTTCCATTTCCTCCCTCATGAGTCTACTTTCTGCTTCCATTGAAACCATGGGATCAATGGAGGGATAACCCACTTATGGGTTGATCCAAGGGAGTATCAAGGGGCTGTATTGGATGTTATTTATCACCTCATTAATGTATAATCACTTCTTTAATTGAGATTTTTATTTGATGGTTTTTAAACTCCATCGTCCTTGTTGAATTTAAGGCCACACACTTCAAGTGCTAATACGAACCTTTACCTTGAAGTGCTCAAAACTTTGATCCTTAAAGTGTATAGGTGATTAGTATTAAAGGTTTTAGGCATTAAACCAGTAATTGATGATGTTGTTTTATCTTCTTAAATGAACTCATCTCAAATATAATAAATTGAAATCATTAAAAAGGAAATACGTCCAATCCACCCCGAGCGATAACCTAGGATCAACCCATTATTTTAAACTGAATTCACTTAAATCTATTAGATATCTTTAAAACCCATCCAAAATCAATCCAATTTGTCCACTTCATAGCTGAAAACAGTCCATCTAATGTACGTGTCTATAGGTTTCTTCTTAGGTCTCTGTGGATTCGATAACCCAAGCTAAACTACAATGACCGTCTTACCTTCTTCTCTTGGGTAAATTTGAGCGATAATCATCTACCTTCATCACTTTTTATATTTTTCTATGAAGATTGGTTTATTCAATTGTCTGATTTAAGGTCTACCCTTAGAACCTATCCAACTAGATGTTATTTTTTAGAAATGGAATTTGTAATCTGATTGACCCCCATATTTTCATGAGATATAAAAAATTAATTACATCTAAGTAAATGAATGTCACACCTTCTTCCTCTCATGGTCTGACATCGTAGTTTGCCCCAAAGTGTGGAGGTATGTCGTAGCATCTTTGTTTTTTTTATTTTTTCCCAATTATTACTAAAAAATCAATAATTAAAAGGTAATTATTAATGAAAATCATGGTAATTTTCTTTTAAAAACCTTAAATTTGATTATTACCTTGAAATCAGTACTCGTCCAATGATTAATCATTTCCTGATAATATTCCATCAAACAGTTATCTATGACAGGTGTGGATTCTAAATATATATAAACTCCATCACACCATCCACTATACAATGAATTATTATAGCCTCATTAGATCACACCTAATTCCATAAGTCATGTTGGCCTAACATCCTCACCATCGGGAAAATTAAAATGAAACTGGCACAAAAATATTAATTTATATAAATACAATATTTATATAATATTAAATCCAATGAATTTTTTTAACCATATTTGTTCCCAAGAATTATATTTTACTTTATTGGGAAGGTATCTCTAAGAGACTGGGTGGATTAGAATGATGTCAGAGTATTTGGAAAGCATTACCAAAAAACTCCTACATTACTGTCCTATTTTTTCAATCATTTGTTTTTCTTTATTATACTCCACCATCATATGTGTACAGTGGTTCCACACCACATGCATGCGTGTACTCCCATGTCACTTATCAGTAGGTCCAAATGTTAAAGAAGAAAAAAATATTATATCAATACATCTTATAATGAAAATAAATTATGGTCAAAATTTACTAGGAATCTATAAATATACCTGAGGTAGTTTGATAAGTGGGCGTCATTGGATCCTCAGGAACTGAAGGATCATCAACATATATAGATGGATTGGGTGCCTGTGTATGCTCCACAGGCTCAGAATGTGTCACAACAGCAGCTGAAGAAGCAGGAACGTATTATCCCAAGGATAAGGAATTTGAAGGAAAAGAAGATGGCATATATGGATGTGAAAATGAATAATAAGGGTGATTAGTAGGAATATTCATCAGATATGGGAAAGGGAAGAAAAGAGGGTCAAATTCAAATGGAGGCATAAATATGAATGGTCTAAATATCTTGGGTGTTTTTAATGACACTACGGGGTCAGAAGGTGTGGTAGATGCTACGTTAGGGGGAGGGATAGGGTGTGATCGGGAATGTCGACTTGAGCACCTAGTTGTAGTACCCCCCCCCCCCAAATCTCCATCCTGAGCACTCGAACCACTAGGTTGTTCGGTGAATTACTAGAAACTTGGTGGTGGATCATGATAAAAATTTAAAAAAATAACCACATGAAATTATATGTTATTGATGTATATTTTTGAAATAAAATACTCACAACAAGCATTAGAGGAGGGATGCCCATCTCACTCATTGGGTGATTGTTGTCTTCCTTCTTTTTTATTCATTTCTCCTAAGTGTTTTTCATTTACTATATTTTAAAACAAATATGTAATTAATTATAAATCCATAACTAAAGTGTAATCAAAATAAGCAAGAAGATGTAGCATGACTTAATTAAGGAATACTGATTGTCAACCCAAATATAGGATACACAGTGATTTTAAAAAAAAACATTTTATATCTAGTTATAATAATATCAAAACATACGAATTTTCATAGAAAAAAAATACGTTCAAATTATCATGTCTATCATGGGTATGATATAGTTTTCTTTTATTTTCAATTCGATCCAATTAAATTTTGGTTAGTTTGTTTAGTTCATTATGGTCAATTAATTAGGTCATTTTTTCCATTTTTATTTGTCTTAGTTCATTTGGTTCATTTTTATAATTGATGATTCCATTTCTCTATTTTTATTTATCTTAGTTCAATTGGTTCATATTTTGGGTTATGTCATTTTGTCATTGTTTTTTGTTATGTCATTATTTTCATTGGTTTTTATTTTCACATCAAGTAGTTTAATATGTCCAATTCAAATCATCTTGTTTTTTGTTAAAATTTAATTATTTAGGTTTTTTTGTTTTGGTAGGTTTGAGTAAAGTTCAATTCAAAATTAGAAAATGTAACTCAAAGAAAACTGCAACCGGTAAATATTGAAAATTATCATGAAGGTCTAGTTGGATAAAAAAATATTTTTAATCAATAGTAAATAAATTTTTATACCACTGACCTCAGCAACCCAAGTAAATCTAAACTAAAAGAACTAAGAAAACATATAGATGATTCTATATATTTTCCACCAAAACTTCAATTTCACAATCAACTTTGAAAATTAAATTATTGGAGTAATCATAATTAATAAATGGATTGGGTCAAATGGGAGTAGGGATGGTGTCAATTCCATCATCACCATAATCAAAAATATGTCTTAGTATTACTTCAATAATGACACCAAATTCAGGTCGAAGATGATCTTTAACATGAAAAACTTGTTTCTCTATTGATTCCAATACATATGGTTCATCTATAGTAAGAGTGCGATTCATTTCAATAACTCTAAATCCACAATCAAAAATAAATGTGTCATGCCTTGTCATAAAATCAAACCAAAGGAATTTAATTAGAGTGAATCAACCATGAGAGTAATAATTCAATATTAGTATTTTCTCAATGAATCAATAATAAGATACATTTTAAATCGATGTCTACTATCCGATGCACTATCATAACAGTCTATTGTGGCAGTTAACATTGCACTATCATGTTTTGTTCTCATGTTTGTTGCTCGTTCAGTGATAATAAATTGATCACAATTAATTTTCATTCACAAACCATGGAATTAGGACTAAAATCCAAATATCTCATAACTTAATTAAATATTGATTTCACTAATTTATTATAGTAATATTTCTAACTTCAATTTCAACCAAGCAGAAAACTCATTACTATGAAAAGCCTCTCTCATTATAAAATATAAAGAATGATGTCTATTTATCAAATTTTTATGTTTCCTATCGAAAAAAATATAAATAGTTCAATATATATGTAAAATTACATGAGATGAAATAAGATATACATGTTCGATTTACTTACTTGGTGTAGTTTCGAACAAATCACAATTAAAAAAAGCTATGTGATGTTCCATATCCTTCTCTTCAAGGATTAATTTCATTAATGTATATGATCCGGGAATTCCCTATGTTTGGTGAAGTGATGGAAAACTGGGTTCAATTTTCTCATATTGTTCTTCTTCATTTCTCTTGGTATGTTCTGTCTCACAGTCATATCAGACAAATATATTGAATAGAAATCTATAAATTCTTGAGCCAAGTAACCTTTGATGATCGAACCTTCATGTTGATTTCTATTAAAGATATAATACTTCAATTTGAACGTGTTTCTTTTAGTTGGATACATACAATGAAAATAAATAGGTCCTCTAAGAAGTATTTCGTTTAGAAGATGGATAGTTAGATACATCATGCATGTGAAAAATGATGGAGTAAATATTTTCTCTAACTCAAACAAAATTAATGGTGCCTCTGCCAAAAAAATCAATAAAGACTTCAAAAACTTCTTAGCACAAATATCTTTAAATAAATATCACAACTGAATAACTACACCCTAACATTATTGGACAGAAGATGAAGGATTGTTATTGGAATAAACTTATGTAGAAGAATGTGATAATCATGAGTCTTCAAAGATTCCAGTCTCAAATCTCTTATGTCGACCTGTTTTGATATATTTCTTGAATGGCCATAAAGAACTTTAATAGTCCCTAGTACTTCCAAAAATTTATTTTTTTTCTACAAGTGTCATCACATAAGAAGCACACGAAATTTTCCATTTATTTTCACTGATACACACAGGAAGAAATTTTGGTATGATGCCCCAATACACTAAGTCACATTGAGATCATAAATCATCTTTTGTATTTCCCTTGACATTTATAATAATTGAAATCAAAATTTCACAGATATTATTTTCAATGTTAATTACGTATAAGTAATGACATAACAAATTGGCTGACTAATAAGGTAAATCAAATAAGATACTTCTCTTCTTCCAATTGTAACAGGTTTCAATGGAAACATTCTTCCTCTTTATAGATTTCATTTGATCCTTACTAAATGAAAAAAATAAATCTTTTAATTCATTAAGAACATAAGTTCCAAACCCATGCTAAGTCGGATTGTCAGTCTCTATGTTATTGTCAAATCTTTGATGATTAATACTATATTGATGGTCCATTGGAAAGAATCATTGATGTCCCATAAAACTGAAATTGTGGTGATATTTCAGTCTTTTGGATCTTTTATTCTTCATAAAAATAGGACATTATAGTTTTCCCTTTATGCTCCATCGATACATCATTGCATAGGCAGGAAAATCATTGATCCTCCATATAAGCACAACACGCATCTGAAATATGTCTCTCGGACATGCATCGTATGTGCGCACACCCAAATTCCAAAGATGTTTAAACCCTTTTATTAAAGGTTTCATGTATAAATCTATATCATTTCTAGGATTAGAAGGACCAGATATAAGTATACTAATGAAAGTGAAAGGTTTTCTCATACACATCTATAGAGGAAGGTTATAAATGTGTATCAAAAGTGTCCATGTAACACCCCAGGTAAATAAAGAATGTGACATTTTCATATTTATCCATATTTATGAGTAAAATATTAATATGACTTTAAAGGGGACGCTATGCTCGATGGCGTACCCAACACGCAACAACGAGTTTCTTGGGAATCTTACGTTGCACTCTAATAATAAAATAATATTATTTTAAATGCTAGTTAACATATAGCTGTTGTGTTGGCGGGAATGGATAGAAATAACTAAAATATGATTATATATGTTTTTAAATGTTTTTACATTTATCCAATAAAGGATAGAGGCTTAAAATACGGAAAGAATTCAATTTTAGGCGTATATGCCCTAGTTTTCACTAAAGGTTCACTTATCACCTTTTGATATTGAACCATCATTAAATATAGTTTTGTTCACTCTTAAACATTTTTTTTTTAAAGGTTGGGGCCGAATCCTCATTTATTATTAAAGGAAAGCAAAGACCTCTTTTAACTGGGTAGAGGGAGACCCATTACATAGCCCGAAGGCCCAGTGGGCATTTAGCCCATTACATGGCCCCTAGACCCATTTTTTTGGCCCGAAGCCCATTCTGTGAATAGTACTGCTACAGTACCTGCACTGCTACAGTACTGCACAGTACCCGCCACCGCTACAGTACTCTGCCGCCGCTACAGTGCTCGCCGTTGCTACAGTACGCCGCTGCTACAGTACGCTACAGTACTGCTACAGTACCTGCGCCCAATGGGTTTTGAACCCCCATTTTTCATATAGATTTAAGGGGTGCTTACCACTAAGCCAAATAAAACTCTTATTAAGAATCGGGACATCAAAATTTACTTTGTGTAAATTTTTGGTATCTTTCCGATAAAGTTCATTTTTTTTAATGAATAGTGTAAAATGTTGTATTTTAATTCAAAACATCTTTTTAATCTAATTTATTTATATGATTAGATTATCTTTTGAATTGGTTTTAAAGTGAAATTAGAATATATTATTACCATTAAATCCAATAGTGGTCGTTGGAATTAATTTCACTTTGAAAACAGACTTAAACCAGTGTCAATCTTTTGATACTTATTGTTTCATAAAAACACGCTATTTGCTCTGACAGCGGAAATTAATTATTAAATTAATTAATGTGACTTATATGTTTTGAATTTTGTAAAATAGACTTCATTTTTGAATTCGGAATATCAAATATATATTAGGGTGAATTTTTGGGATTTTTCTGAAAAACTTCAATTTTTGATGAATAGTGAAACCACTAAGTGGTACTTATAAAAACTGATTTTTCCGTTTAAATGAAATTTTTCAATCTTTGTGTTTTGATTTTCGAAAATCCGACATACATGGTTGTCGTTAAGAAGTAAAATGTGGTTCAATGGGATAAAAATAATTTTTTGGTGAATAGTAACTTATTAAGTTTTTAATCGCGATTAGAGGTAATTAGTGTAGTTTAAGGTAAAAATAATGTTTTAATAATATGAAATGAACTTGACACATCTCCTAAAATCATTGGATGTGTAATGGCCGACCAAGACAAGCCATGGGTCAACTTGGGGACCCCATGGAGCCACTTTGGTTGGGAAATGACATAAATAACTTTTTATTTAATGTAAAAGTAAAAATGACACAAACATGATATGTTTTACTAAAACAATTTTTAAGTGGGGTTATACAAGTCAGATTTTTTATTATAAATAGTAATTGGAAAGATAAAAAGATTTCCTACATCATAGTAATTTTTTTTATAATTTTTAGACATTAAATAAATTAAATTATTTATGACATCATAATGATGCAGCGATGACATCATTATCTGACGATTTAAATAAAATGAGAAGATAATTTAAACTCTATGACCTACACATGTCAAAAACTTATTGGATGGGTGTATTTCTAACCCTTATCACCTTATCCACGAATTATATCAATGTGGGACCTTTTAAAACCGAAACACATTTTCAAATAAAGTAATATTTCTTACTTTCCAAAAGTGCCCCTCCTCTCCTCTTATAAAAGGCCCCCACCTCTACCTCATTTCACACACTCCTCAAGCCTTTGGCTCGGCCAACCCCTGCCCATTTACTCTATCCACATCCCTATCCTAATCCTAGAGGATTCCTTTTGGGTAGAATCCTTTCAAAGGAATCCTTTAGGCTCAAATCAAAAGGAGTTACACTTTTAAAGGTAATTCATTCTCTTATGTTCATTTGTTTTATTTTGCTTCTCCAACCCCATAAACTCTTTTTATTTACTTATTTTGTAACAACACCAGTATATTAAGTATACTAGGATGTTGTTATAAGATTTATTCGAGCTACACTCTCACACAACTACATCAAATGGTTAAAGAACATACGGTTTCCGTGGATGGCGAAATTCTGCCTCCCGAAACGATGATTGTTCAATACTCATTTAACACCTTCAAAGGTGGCCATTATGATGTCACTATTTTTATATATGATATATAATATGTTTATGTTTTACTTATGCTTCTGTATTTTTCATTTTTGTCTTACCTTTATGGATTCCATTATGGGTATACGCGATATCTTCATTTAAGGGAGTGCAGACTACCGCCCCCTCAAAGTGATTTGATTCGTTAAATACCATATGTGGGACGTATAAAGGATGGAACTATGATATTATATATTATATTATACTGTAATTATAATATACCTTTATATCATTATTATTCCATTCTATAAAATACGAAATAGAAATGAAAGTAGCGTTCATGCGTACGTACGGCTTACCGTCTCCATGAACGGTGCATTTCATTTCTTACCTCTAAATGATTATGTAATGTTATAAATGCATTAATTTACTGGATATATATGACATATATGATATATACATCATTAATACAATTCTGGATATAATAAACATTTGGCCACACGAACAACATGTAATTGTAAGAAGTCCACTTTCGACTTAAGAACCAAATATCGGCAAAACAAATATTATTAACTTAAATGAATACATAATGTTTATGACAGGGTAATAAGTAATATAAAAGGATTAATGAACTTGAAAAAGGTTCTTAAGGAAGTAGAAATTAACTCAAGATTATTATTCAGGAGATTAAAGAACGATCGAGTCAAGTCGGACCCGAGGTAAGGGATCCTACTCCGCTCTTTCTTTTTAAGTACACACTTTTATGTCATTCCTTTTAAAGCTCATCTTTCTTGTTATTGGGATGATCTTTTATATTACACTTACTGTAATTTTTATTTTCATGTGATGAGAGACCCAATTCTCTCTCATCAATCCATTTTGGAAGTTTTGAGTGGCGCTGTTAGGCTGCCGAACTTTCGTAAGAGATCTAACCTCTCTCTTTATTTTTAAGTACTCTCCTTTATGTCACTTCTTTTAAGCTCCTCTTTGTTATGTTGGGGGATGTTCTTTTATATTCCTATTTCTATAAACTTTAAGTTAATATGATGAGATACCCTATTTGATCTCATCAATCCATTTTTGTAAGTTTTATGTGACGCCGTTAGGCTGCTGAGTTTTCGTAAGGGATTGTTCATCTCACTTTTATTCCCATGAGATTTATGCTACATTTGCCACAATTTACTTTTAGTGGAGTATGTACTGCCCATTATTCTACTCTTTGTGTAATATACTTTCGTTTATTAGTATTTACATCAATGATCTATTGTCCTTCTTTCATGGGGTGTATGTCTTGAAAGATACCCAAGTCGGTAAGGGAACCTTTCACCCTCCTCTTTTTTAAAAGACTTCTTTTGTTGGGTCTTTTAATTTACATATTTTTATGTTGGGATATGTTCTCATATATCCTTATTGATGTAAAAATTATGTCCAAGTGATGAGATACACTTTTTATCTCTCATAAACTCATTTTGATCTGATGTCGTTAGGCTGTCAAGGGAACTTTTTAACCCAATTTCGATTTCTTTGGGTTCAACATGTAGTCATTGAATATGTCATCCATTGAATATGTGTGAATGACCTTTTATTTTTTTACACTTAATATCAACTTATATTGGGTGTATTTATATTTTTCACACATATTTTTGAGATTGATTTGTCCTTAATTTAAGGATACCTTCTTTATAAGGGATTTCATCACATTTTACATCTCTATTGAGACTTCATTGTTGTTATGCACCAATTCACTCTTATATGGTATATATAATGTCCTTTGAAATATTATATCATGAATCCATTTATTCTCATGATATTATAAGGTTCTGATTAAATGTTATTCCACAATTATTGTATTCAAGTGTCTCTAATTTTGGTAAAAACCCTTTTAACCAAAATATCGCTTTAAATGTTTTAATGATTTGTTCTTATTAATATCCATGTTTTCAAAATGGTTTTAAGGATTTATTTATATGGATATTAATGGTTTAAAATGTTAAAAGCTTGAAGGTGGTATGGGACACTTTGATTCAAAAATCTCCTTATTAAATGTTTTAAATGGTTTTGGAAATGGTTTATTTTTGAACGGATTCATTATTTCAATATACTAAAATGTTATATTGTGATTGAAATGTGGAAATGTTATGTTTCCTTTATGCATGTTTTATGCGATACATTTATGTTATGGTTCTTGGGCATTGTTATGAAAATGGGTGGTTCCGTGATAAACTAAGGTCGGGTGAGCCCGATATAGCTCTCCAATGCATTGGGTAACGCGAAGGAGTGAAACGTTAAGGTTTCTCCGAAGAGATTTAGGGAATATACTGTGATGGGTATTCCAAATGTAACCAAGAGGGTTACTCCCTACGTAAGAATGTTATGAATGCCTCAAGTTACCTTTTTGTCTTATGATTTCTATGATTTATTCATGGTTTGATGAGGTATGAAAGTGCCTTTGTTTTATGGGTAAAGTATGATTTCATTCTTATGTATATATGAACTCATGTTTCCTTTCCATATTTTTATAACCCTTAATGAGCTTTTTATGCTCATCCCAATTCTTTGAAATGTTTTTCACAGGTCACGGGAAAGGTACATGATAAGATGATAGAGTCAAGGATGTTTCAAGAAAGAATCCAAGTTTTATTTTAAATATGTTTCCGTTGTTGGAAAGAATGAATCATGTCTTTTATGTAACCACTTTGTTTAAAGGTGGAATGTAATGCAAGTTTCAAGATCTAATTTTCTAAAACTCTAAACTTGAAAAGATCCTCAATGTGTAATCTTGTAATAACTCAAGATTAAGTAAGGTTTAAGGCTGGGGCCTTATAGTTGGTATCAAAGGTCGGTTTAGATAACTTTAGAGGTTAGGGTATTCTTTAAGCATAAGTGACATTGCCATAATGATTAGGATTTCAGAAAGAGTCCTAGTTTTAGATAAAGTGAATGAGTAAGTATATATTAGTGTTTATCTTACTCATTAGTACATGATGGTTTTGTTGATATACTCACACTGACCTTTTTGGTTTTAGTAAATGGCTGGATCTAGCAGGCACCAAAGTAACAGTGGATGTGAAGGAAACTGTGACAGTTTTTTTTTAGAAAGCAACTGAATGATATGGGAGCTGCAATGAGAACTCTTGTGATTATCCTCAACCAACTATCTGGAGTCATGATTGACCACCTAAACCTTGGAGATTTCTCTAAGGCATCATATATGCAAGAAACAAATCCCTACGGATGTACAGGTAATAATCATAAAGGTAAGTGTGTTCAAAAACCTATGTGTCAATGATGTGGAAAGAAACACCTAGGAAAATGTTTCAAAGGGAAAAAAATATGATATAGATGTGGAAATGAAGGTCATAAAGCAAGAACCTGCCATGGAAAAAGGAAGCATCCAGTTGACTCGAGGAAAGGGAAAGAAGTTCTTTCTGAGGGATCAATTGAATGTTTTAAATGTGGTGTGCATGGTCATTATGCAAACACATGTCCTATGAAGAAGTTTCGTGAATGGGGTCACCAAGAGCGTACCAATATTCGTTTACCAATACCTAATGCCATTCTGATTGAGGATGAAGAAACTGACAATGACCAATCAAAGGTATGTACTATTTCATGACTATTGTTTTCCTATTTTGGAATCTTAGGATATGATTCATGATTTTGTTTGTAGGAAAGATGTATTTCGGAATAAGTTGGAAAGGAATGGATAATGGATCATGAAGAATGTTGAATGAATAAGATGTCAACATATAAGGGCTTCAAGAGTTATGGTGAAATTCTTAAGAGTATTAAGTCTCTTTTGATGATGGGGTTACATTAGAAGACTTTTTATATTATGTGTAACCCTGATGTTTAATATAGGCAAATTTTATTCAAGTAATAGTTATCTTTTCTTTTGTGGACATAGTTATAAAGAACCATTTGGGTTTATATGATCCTTACTTTTGAGGTAATTATGGGTTACTATATTTTATGATTGAAGTGAAAGGCATGAGATAAAATTGAGGTTAAATTATGTTATGGTTATTTTTGTTGATTTTATCCCTTTTTGGGGAATGATTTTAGAATTATATAGTTTTGGAAAAAGGACAACAAGTAGACCGTGTGACTACCCGTCGCGTCGGACAAAGCTGCGGGAATCGAACCCACAATCAAAGTGCAACTGGTATTTATCGCCTACCACTGGACTACGTGAAGTCCCTGGTTAGTTTGACTGATTCTTTTTTTAAGAGTAAGTTTATTTTGGGTTATTTATGAAAATTATTAACCTATCATAGAGGATATGTGATTAGGTTAATTACTTTTCAATACAATACTTTAGGAGCAACTGATGTTGTTTGGAGATAAATGTTACGATTTAACTTGGAAGACTATGTGACTAAATCCTTCAAATATTTGGGTTTCAATATTATATTGGTTTACTTTGAAGAATTTTATGGACAAATTGTTTATCGGATGGTCCTCGTTGAACTTTGGGTTTTGTTGGACAAATTTTGGAGATTAAGCATGGATTTTCTTTTTAATGGGTTATCCTTTTCTGGATTATCTGACCTTGTACTAACCTTTTTGGTTTTGGTTTTGGTTAAAGCCTAAAGACATGGGATGTATATAGTTCTCTTTTTTAGATTAGGTGATTCTCTAGAAGTTGATTATATTACTCTTAATGCGAACAAGTCTCCCTAAATACTCGTCTTTTGGAAAAAATATGAGTTTGATTAAGGAATATAGTAAAAGTTGAAAGTCAACATGATAAGTGATTATGTTTCCTTATGAATAAATTCCTCAATGAAAAGTAACTTAAAAAAAATGTTGTCTATTATCTTTTCCTATTGGGGAATCGAATACTGTTTAACCCATCACAAGTGTGTGATTTTCTCATTGTTAACTTTCTCCTAGACATGTTTACTATCACTCTCCCTCAAGAACATGACCCTTTGCTTTTTCTTCCATGTCCATGTTCTTCTACATGGAATCCTAGTATGGTTTAACTCGGGTGACCTCTGTACTTATCTTTCTTTATTTTAAAGTGATTGTTTTACCGACTCTTGTTCCGATGTGGGACTTTCAAGGATGTTTCCAAGCGCAATTTTAAAATTGCGAGGACGCAATTCCCAAAAGGGGGGAAGGATGTAACACCCCAGGTAAATAAAGAATATGACATTTTCATATTTATCCATATTTATGAGTAAAATATTAATATGACTTTAAAGGGTACGCTATGCTCGATGGCGTACCCAACACGCAACAACGAGTTTCTTGGGAATCTTACGTTGCACTCTAATAATAAAATAATATTATTTTAAATGGTAGTTAACATATAGCCGTTGTGTTGGAGGGAATGGATATAAATAACTAAAATATTATTATATATGTTTTTAAATGTTTTTACATTTATCCAATAAAGGATAGAGTCTTAAAATACGGAAAGATTTCAATTTTAGGCGTATATGCCCTAGTTTTCACTAAAGGTTCACTTATCACCTTTTGATGTTGAACCATCATTAAATATAGTTTTGTTCACTCTTAAACATTCTTTTGGACCAAATAAAACTCTTATTAAGAATCGGGACATCAAAATTTACTTTGTGTAAATTTTTGGTATCTTTCCGATAAAGTTCATTTTTTAATGAATAGTGTAAAATGTTGTATTTTAATTCAAAACCACTTTTTAATATAATTTATTTATATGATTAGATTATATTTTGAATTGGTTTTAAAGTGAAATTAGAATATATTTTTACCATTAAATCCAATAGTGGTCGTTGGAATTAATTTCACTTTGAAAACAGACTTAAACCAGTGTCAATCTTTTGATACTTATTGTTTCATAAAAACACGTTATTTGCTCTGACAGCGGGAATTAATTATTAAATTAATTAATGTGACTTATATGTTTTGAATTTTGTAAAATATACTTCATTTTTGAATTCGGAATATAAAATATAGCTTAGGGTGAATTTTTGGGATTTTTCTGAAAAACTTCAATTTTTGATGAATAGTGAAACCACTAAGTGGTACTTATAAAAACTGATTTTTCCATTTAAATGAAATTTTTCCATCTTTGTGTTTTGATTTTAGAAAATCCGACATACATGGTTGTCGTTAAGAAGTAAAATGTGGTTCAATGGGATAAAAATAATTTTTTGGTGAATAGTAACTTATTAAGTTTTTAATCGCGATTAGAGGTAATTAGTGTAGTTTAAGGTAAAAATAATGTTTTAATAATATGAAATGAACTTGAAACATGTACGAAACTCATTGGATGTGTAATGGCCGACCAAGACAAGTCATGGGTCAACTTGGGGACCCCATGGAGCCACTTTGGTTGGGAAATGACATAAATAACTTTTTATTTAATGTAAAAGTAAAAATGACACAAACATGATATGTTTTACTAAAACAATTTTTAAGTGGGGTTATACAAGTCAGATTTTTTATTATAAATAGTCATTGGAAATCTAAAACGATTTCCTACATCATAGTAATTTTTTTTATAATTTTTAGACATTAAATAAATTAAATTATTTATGACATCATAATGATGCAGCGATGACATCATTATCTGACGATTTAAATAAAATGAGAAGACAATGTAAACTCTATGACCTACACATGTCAAAAACTTATTGGATGGGTGTATTTCTAACCCTTATCACCTTATCCACGAATTATATCAATGTGGGACATTTTAAAACCGAAACACATTTTCAAATAAAGTAATATTTCTTACTTTCCAAAAGTACCCCTCCTCTCCTCTTATAAAAGGCCCCCACCTCTACCTCATTTCACACACTCCTCAAGACTTTGGCTCGGACAACCCCTGCCCATTTACTCTCTCCACATCCCTCTCCTAATCCTAGAGGATTCCTTTTGGGCATAATCCTTTCAAAGGAAGCCTTTAGGCTCAAATCAAAAGGAGTTACACTTTTAAAGGTAATTCATTCTCTCATGTTCATTTGTTTTATTTTGCTTCTCCAACTCCATAAACTCTTTTTATTTACTTATTTTGTAACAAAACCAGTATCTTCAATATACTAGGATGTTGTTATAAGATTTATTCGAGCTACACTCTCACACAACTACATCAAATGGTTAAAGAACATACGGTTTCCGTGGATGGCGAAATTCTGCCTCCCGAAACGATGATTGTTCAATACTCATTTAACACCTTCAAAGGTGGCCATTATGAAGTCACTATTTTTATATATGATATATAATATGTTTATGTTTTACTTATGCTTCTGTATTTTTCATTTGTGTCTTACCTTTATGGCTTCCATTATGGGTATACGCGATATCTTCATTTAAGGGAGTGCGGACTACCGCCCCCTCAAAGTGATTTGATTCGTTAAATACCATATGTGGAACGTATAAAGGATGGAACTATGATATTATATATGATATTATACTGGAATTATAATATACATTTATATAATTATTATTCCATTCTATAAAATACGAAATAGAAATGAAAGTAGCGTTCATGCGTACGTACGGCTTACCGTCTCCATGAACGGTGCATTTCATTTCTTACCTCTAAATGATTATGTAATGTTATAAATGCATGAATGTACTGGATATATATGACATATATGATATATACATCATGAATAAAATTCTGGATATAATAAACATTTGGCCACACGAACAACATGTAATTGTAAGAAGTCCACTTTCGACTTAAGAACCAAATATCGGCAAAACAAATATTATTAACTTAAATGAATACATAATGTTTATGACAGGGTAATAAGTAATATAAAAGGAATAATGAACTTGAAAAAGGTTCTTAAGGAAGTAGAAATTAACTCAAGTTTATTATTCAGGAGATTAAAGAACGATCGAGTCAAGTCGGACCTGAGGTAAGGGATCCTACTCCTCTCTTTCTTTTTAAGTACACACTTTTATGTCATTCCTTTTAAAGGTCATATTTCTTGTTATTGGGATGATCTTTTATATTACACTTACTTTAATTTTTATGTTCATGTGATGAGAGACCCCATTCTCTCTCATCAATCCATTTTGGAAGTTTTGAGTGGCGTCGTTAGGCTGCCGAACTTTCGTAAGAGATCTAACCTCTCTCTTTATTTTTAAGTACTCTCCTTTATGTCACTTATTTTAAGATCCTCTTTGTTTTGTTGGGGGATGTTATTTTATATTCCTCTTTCTATAAACTTTAAGTTAATATGATGAGATACCCTATTTTATCTCATCAATCCATTTTTGTAAGTTTTATGTGGCGCCGTTAGGCTGCCGAGTTTTCGTAAGGGATTTTTCATCTCACTTTAATTCCCATGAGATTTATGCTACATTTGCCACAATTTCCTTTGAGTGGAGTATTTACTGCCAATTATTCTACTCTTTGTGTAATATACTTTCGTTTATGAGTATTTACATCAATGATCTATTGTCCTTCTTTCATGGGGTGTATGTTTTGAAAGATACCCAAGTCGGTAAGGGAACCTTTCACCCTCCTCTTTTTTAAAAGACTTCTTTTGTTGGGTCTTTTAATTTACATATTTTTATGTTGGGATATGTTCTCATATATCCTTATTGATGTAAAAATTATGTCCAAGTGATGAGATACACTTTTTATCTCTCATCAACTCATTTTGACGTGATGCCGTTAGGCTGTCAAGGGAACTTTTTAACCCAATTTCGATTTCTTTGGGTTCAACATGTAGTCATTGAATATGTCATCCATTGAATATGTGTGAATGACCTTTTATTGTTTTACACTTAATATCAACTTATATTGGGTGTATTTATATTTTTCACGCATATTTTTGAGATTGATTTGTCCTTAATTTAAGGATACCTTCTTTATAAGGGATTTCATCACATTTTACATCTCTATTGAGACTTCATTGTTGTTATGCACCAATTCACTCTTATATGGTGTATATAATGTCCTTTGAAATATTATATCATGAATCCATTTATTCTCATGATATTATAAGGTTCTAATTAAATGTTATTCCACAATTATTGTATTCAAGTGTCTCTAATTTTGGTAAAAACCCTTTTAACCAAAATATCGCTTTAAATGTTTTAATGATTTGTTCTTATTAATATCCATGTTTTTAAAATGGTTTTAAGGATTTATTTATATGGATATTAATGGTTTAAAATGTTAAAAGCTTCAAGGTGGTATGGGACACTTTGATTCAAAAATCTCCTTATTAAATGTTTTTAATGGTTTTGGAAATGGTTTCTTTTTGAACGGATTCATTATTTCAATATACTAAAATGTTATATTGTGATTGAAATGTGGAAATGTTATGTTTACTTTATGCATGTTTTATGCGATACATTTATGTTATGGTTTTTGGGCATTGTTATGAAAACGGGTGGTTCTGTGATAAACTAAGGGCGGGTGAGCCCGATATAGCTCTCCAATGCATTGGGTAACGCGAAGGAGTGAAACGTTAAGGTTTCTCCGAAGAGATTTAGGGAATATACTTTGATGGGTATTCCAAATGTAACCAAGAGGGTTACTCCCTACGTAAGAATGTTATGAATGCCTCAAGTTACCTTTTTGTCTTATGATTTCTATGATTTATTCATGGTTTGATGAGGTATGAAAGTGACTTTGTTTTATGGGTAATGTATGATTTCATTATTATGTATATATGAACTCATGTTTCCTTTCCATATTTTTATAACCCTTACTGAGCTTTTTATGCTCATCCCAAGTTTTTGAAATGTTTTTCACAGGTCACGGGAAAGGTACATGATAAGATGATAGAGTCAAGGATGTGTCAAGAAAGAATCCAAGTTTTATTTTAAATATGTTTCCGTTGTTGGGAAGAATGAATCATGTCTTTTATGTAACCACTTTGTTTAAATGTGGAATGTAATGAAAGTTTCAAGATCTAATTCTCTAAAACTCTAAACCTGAAAAGATCCTCAATGTGTAATCTTGTAATAACTCAAGATTAAGTAAGGTTTAAGGTTGGGGCCTTATAGTCCATGTGTTGTGAGAAGTAAGCATCTTCCCAAAAAGATTAAAATCATCACATGAAATACCAAATATCACATTACGCACATAATATATGAAATCAGTATATCAAGCATTAAATCTCTTCCATGAAAATCTGTCTATAGGGTGAACCAACTCATCATTATTCTTCTTTATCTCAGAATCTTATCATCTCATTTTTATTGATATCTCATTAGAAATGAAAATATTATGGAGTCTGGGGATCAATGGAAAGTTCCTCATTACTTTATGTGACACACAGGATAGTGTTACATCAGCTTTTAGCCTCCATAGGGATGTCCCACATTTTATACAATCATTTCATTCAGCAGTTTCCTCCTAGAATAAGCTACAATATTTTGGGAAAGCGTGAATTTTGTTTTTTGAAAACCCAAGTTACTCAACTAAATTTCATTTCATGTAGTGGTTTGAGGTAATATATATATCATATGGAATAAATTCCTTCAAAAAGGTAAGAATTTAATTGATGGAAGTATTATAAATCTCATGCATTGTTTTCCCATTAAACAATCAGATTAAAAATTCCAACTTCTTCACTTTACCACATTGCCAATATACTGGATTTTTGGAAACATCGTTTAATTTTTTCATCTTATCAGCATCATAATTTTCATTAGATTCATCATGTGTTATTGTATCTAAGTCTTGATATATGGTAGATAAATTATTCATGGCTCAACCAAGGTCTTACAACATAATTATAACATGGGCAATGTATGTGACCACTATCTGAAGCATTGTCAAATGAAAAATCTAACAACTTATCCAAATTGTTTTGAAAATCACTTGATATCAGATCATTTTCATACATCCAACTTATATCCATTATATAAAAAAAATTGTATGTAATTTTAAAAAATAAATTAAATAATATTGATGTTTAATCAAAAATATATTTAAGGAAATGATAACTCTTCAATTTATATTAAACCATAACTAGAATACAATTCTACATGATAATCATAATATAAAAGGAAATAAAATGCTGTATATATAACAAAATACTATAAATATAAAACCATGATATTGAATTCTGTTATATCAATGATTAATAGTCTGCCAAATCCATCAAGAGTCAAGGATTTAATTATGAAAATATTTATTATGGAATATAAATACCTAGGGGTGTTATTTAAATGAGATGTTATTTATATAAGAACATCTATAAATTTATCTACTAATAACTCCCTATAATAAGGAATATATAATCCATAAAAAGATATAAATTTAACCACTAAAACTCCACAGTATATGTCCCTTAGGTTCTCTAGGACATTTCCATTACCTAGTACTCATATAAAAGGATGTTTACACATCTTAGATATTCATATGAATAATTTGAGTATTATATACATAGTAAGAAGTCACCACCCCACCATATAATACATGTTATAATATAATATTTTTGTGGAAACAATATAGATCTCTAGGAGTAGAAACAACTATTGTTAGTATTGTAAATTAGAAATATTGGATATATTTTTTTATTGGTGACAAGTAACTCCCAAATTAATGATGGTCTAGTCCTATATTACCTTCAAAAAACCAACACATAAAATTTGAGAACTTAAAAAAGAATTGATTCAAGGAAAAATACCCAAACCATTATAGGGGAAAGGGAATTTTGAATCCCACTTTATTTATTCTATTTATCATTGGCGTGGGAATAAGGTAAGGGGTATATGAAGTCAAAATGTTTCATGTTAAACTAATTCCATAAAACTTTATTCAATAACATGTATACCTATTAGTGATCATTTTCAACAATCTTCTCATACCTATATTCATAATACAATTATAAAATCTTATATTACACATTATAATATTTTTTGAAATCATTGTTGTTAAAGGTGTGGAGCACAATAAGGTGAAAAGGTCGCTTGAGGATGCACCACGAGGTACGGAGAGAGTCATGGTGTGAGGCACAACTAAGGCGCATTCTCACATAGTTAATTATATACAGTTTTCAAAAATATTTTAAATTTAAAAAAATCAATCAAAAAAATAAAAAATAAATAAATACTAATAATTTTTAACCAAAATCATAATCAAATAAAAATTAATTTAAATAGTAGAAATGGAATTTTAATAATAAAATATTAAACAATAAATAAGAATAATTATATTAGTTAAACATATAATAGGTATTGAAGTTGCATACTTCGACATGTCATGTTATAAGTCAAAAAAATCCATTACCTAAGAGTATAAAAATACTATAACTAGTCCTGCATATGAGTATAAAAATGTTATGTAAGAGTGAACCTCACTGCAACCTTTCATTGTTAATAATAAACTCAGTGTATATAGAGGCATGCCTAAAGAAATGTAGAGACCTGTTCTAGTTACTATTCATTGTGAGGTAGGTTTAGATGTTATCATCTAAAAAATGAAATGAAAAAATGATTCAAAAACTAATTTAAAAGTGACTAGAGAAGTGATGATCATAAATGAAATTATAATAGTAATACTCATCCTAATTTTAATACATCATATCTCACTATTTTGAGTATTGAAATAAAGTCCATATCTAGTTGGACCTCCAAATACTAAATAATGAAAGAAAGTAGACAATGATAAAAAATAAAAATAAAAGGTAATTAGTTTCATAATGGAACTATACTAAAAAATCTGATTCTAATGATAAATCTAAAACAAAGTAGGAATAAACTAACATGTACCTCATGGGTATTAAAAATGAGGTTGTATAATTAGGTTTTGATTCTAAATTTGATATTGATATTGAACTTTATTTTTTCAAGATGATTCCTAAAAAATGATGTAATGAAATAAAAAATATATTCATAACAATGATAAATTGTAAAAAATGTATAGAAATATCCTAGTTAAAAGTTTGACAGGTTGAACCTCAACTACTGTGTCTCAAAAATATAATATAAGGACACAATATTAGTAAACGCTCACTTGGATTTCAAAAAAAATGAGACACACACAAATATATATTTTTATATCATTATATTTTATAATTTTTATTATTAATTGTTAAAAATATCTAAGGGTTATAAACTATATCTTCAAAAATTGTATCGGACTCAATGTGGCATGGATAATATAGATTTATATTAATTTATTTTATTAGAAACAATTCCTTATAGGTCGTAATAAATATGTACGGTATATGGGTAGTGGGTACTCTTGGTATATGATGAGACACCCATTGATATGAAGTTCCTAAAACAGATGAGTTATGGTACCCAAACTCTACTCATAACATCTCACTAACAAAACATATATTATAACACTTCACAAGAAATCTTGAAAAAATATTTTGTCATCACCAATCTACACATAGTGACTTATTATTTTCATAGAAACCAAAAACAAATATACTAAAACTGCATAAGTATAATAGTAAATAATGGATCTAGAACTCACTAATATGATGTCAAAGAAAAACTAGATGAAAATATAAGCTTTAGGATGGGTCATCGTGGCTAGGGAAGAATATGGAAGACTCCTGGGGATCACTATCAAGGGAAATCAGAGGGGAGGGGCGTATTCCACTACAAGGAGATATCTCAGTATGTGAGGAGGGGAGTTCTGCTAGGCGAACTCTTGGGATGGGCGGATGGGAGTATTGGTAGGGCTCAGGTGGGATCTGGTAGGGAGGAAGGGAGCACTTGGGATGGGAACTGGTAGGGAGGAGGGGAGTTCTCAGGATGGGATCAGGTAGGGAATAGGGAAGAGCTCAAGATGGGATATGGCAGGGAGGAGGGGAGCACTCGGGATGAGAGGATGGGAGCTCTCAGGATGGGATCTAGAAGGGAGGAGGGGAGGATCTCTTGTGCTCAAATTTGGGGAAAAACTATGCCAATATTTTTTGAAAAAAAAATTGGCATAGGTAACATATCCCAATGGTTTTTAAAAAACCATTGGTATATCCTTCAAAAAAACACCATATTCCAATAGTTTGGCCAAACCGTTGGGATAGAGACATGGGTATATCCTACATTTCCAATATTTACATGGCACGTCCCTCTAGTCTATATGTTGTGTAGATGGGAAAATCAGTTAGAAATTCCCTGCGAGTAGCCTGGATCACCCCTGTTCCCCCTGAAACACACATATCGACCCTCAAGGGGTCCCTACCAAGCATCTAAGGAATATAAAATCTTAAAATGATGCATAAAAAAGGGTATCAGGGCTTAAAACTCAAACCTACTACCCTGTGGTGAAAATTATGGATCTTCAGTGTTAAATCGATGCTTGGAAGTTGTTATTGCACAATCTGGGAGTGATCGTCGTCAATATCAGAGATCGATGGTGCCTCATTTCCTCAATTTTCTCCTCAATTCATCCTTCACTCGAAAGGAAAGAGGGGAGTGGGCTCCTACCGTGTGCACCAAAGGGGTAGGGGGAGGGGGATTGATTTAATTTTTATTAAATCAATCCTCCCATTTAACTCCCCACCAACTCGCCTTCGACCGAACACTCAGTGATGAAAAAGTTTATGCCACTCCTATGGTAGAAATGGAATTTTTAACTCAACCATGGTCTCATAAATCCAATCCAAGACTCCTATCAGGAGTTATTCCACATATCTATAGAAATTGTGCACATGTGATAAAACATATTTCATATTTTTATTATCTTTGAGCCCTGGAACTCCGTACTGACTCAACACCTCACTTCAAAAATATTCTTAGGAATTTCCCAAAGTATTACAGGTTAAACCTGAGTCACTACATATCTCCCATGGAACCTCAAGGGTTTTATAATTTGGTATACTTGGTGCAAAATGAGGTGATTTCCAAGCATATGGGTCACAAGAATTTAGCCATCGGTGATGTCTTGGGATCAGTCAGCCTCAGATCTATAATTTTCAGTCATGATTCATGATTGGAGTATAGGAGGAGGCAATGAAGGTGGATACACATGTAAACCAATAGTTTCTAGAAAATCCTAATATACAAAGTGTAGAGTTCAAAAGAACACACACCATATGGACCACTTACTACAGAAAATAGGTTTTACACAATAACTTAAATATCACATCACCATGTGACTTGTTCACAGATTGTGTGTTCCTTAAGCTGATAACCCGGCATGTACCTATGGGTACATAGGCATGGAAATAGCTAGTATACACAAGTATGGGATAAATTAAATAGACATAGGAATTGGTAGGATCAGACTTAGTTGGACACACCATGTGTCCACAATACACGATGTGTACTCCTTTTAGGTTCGATTGGATCCCTTGGTTCCCTCAGTCTAGTTTTAGTATCAGTGTGGGTGTGTTACCTTGGTCCAACCCGAATAAGGTATAGTTTTGTATCCCATCCTAAATATAGGATGAGTGATCCCCTCCACAGGCTAGTTCTGGATAGAGTTAGGTGTCCATACATGTGTCCTAAGGTGTGATCATCTATCATTGTTCTCTGGGTTGGATTAGGTGTCCCATTTCTGACATCTAGAGAATGTGGTCCCCTCTCTAGTGTGTTATCCCAGATAGTTTTAGGTTTCCCCATAGGCCCCGGGTATGATCCCTTACCTATGTATTTACATATTATGATTTACAATACATAATTCTTTATGGAAATTCTTGATGACTGTAGCTTGTCATATGAGTGTCATCAGCTTCAGTGGGACTCAAGAAGTAAGTTACCTTGGATGAATGTGACCTATGAGCCTCAGATATAATCCTAGACTATAAATGAGGACATAGACTTACTTTGAGACTTGGTTTCTCTATCTTTGATAATTCTTGGGTTTTTTGTTTCCTTTTATGTGACTTTCCATATTGTGGTTTTGAGGTGACTCTCTTTAATGCTTTGTGTTTGGTGATTTTGGGGTGTCCTACTAGGTATGTTATACTTACCCTTTCATGGTATCTTCCCTCACATGTCATTTAATATGTAGAAAACATTATATTTGATGAATTCATAGGATAACTAGGATCCATTAGAGTTTAGTTGTGCTAGACAGGCCATGGATGGCTCTAGGAGGTGAATCATGATAATAGTCCCATTTTTGCTAGTAGGTTGGACTCTTTTTATAGTTATGGTGGGATTGTATTTGGACCTTTCCATTTTTTTACTCTTTATCATACTATTATGTGGTATTAGTTTTTATTCATTCATATATGGTATAATTTTTTTATCTTTTCCATATTAAAATGTTGTATGGAAATATTTTTCATGTGTACATGTACTTTAGGATAAGGCCCCCCATGTGTGTGATCTGCCTACTTGGAACTTTTTTCTATCCCCTAGAGTATTAGAGGTTGTTTTGGGTTATCAAACTAAGCTTACTACTGGATTGGTGGGCCCTGGTGGGTCAAGTCATAAGAGAGTAGTATCATAGCAGGGTTGTCTTAGGATCGGAGTTTGGTGATAGTTTAACTATGGGGATTGTTTTAGGAATGATAGAAATGGTATTAAAGTGTCTCAAGTTCAACTATTAGGATAGGGAACCTAGTGATGGTGTAGTAGTCGATATATCCATTCACCAAGACTCTAAAAACCTATTTATTGACCTGGTACATGTAAGCACTAGTTGTAGGAAAAACATAGGTACACGCATAATATAGGAGTGTTTTGTGGTTTTCATGTCCTTCTTGAGTCATATCCCTAGATATTATCTTTAACCATGGTGTGTATTGACTATTTTAGGATGTATCCAGGATAATAAGAAAGTAGGATTCTACAATAGGATCAAGATGATGATTCACTTAATGATGAGGCATCAATCTAAGGACCTGTGTAAAAGGTGGTTCCTCTGGGTGGTTTGTTGATATTACCTCCACCTATTGAGTATCCAATTATTCTGGAAATACTAGAAGATTATGTGCATAGTATTAGTCCACTTCATGAGTTCTAGAGGTATATACCACTTAGGTTTTTATGTGATCTAGACCCCCATGTAGAAAAGGACTCGCTCAAGGTCTCCTTGTTAGGACCAATCCCGATTAGGTAGTAGTCCTAAATGTGAACCTTCTCTATAACCCAATAGGTAGATGGGGGAGCTTGGTGGTGAAAATGCATGATGAGGTGACTCTCACTTGGATTTAGTTTTCACGCCTCTTCATAGAGTAGTTTTATTCAATGACCTTATGGGTGGTACGTATGCAATAGCTTCTAGAGCTCCATTAGGGTAGCATGTTAGTTGCAGAGTACACATCAAGGTTCAATGAACTATCATAAAACTCTATGGATATGGATATTGATGGATATTTTCACACCCCAAATATAGTTTTCTTTTTATTTTATTCTTTTCTTGGTCATTTATGTTTTCCTTGCTATTTGGGTTGAATCTTGGGTAATTTTACTTCTGAATTAGGAATTATTTTTGGGTGGAAAGTGGGTGGAACATGGTTAGGGGAAACTATACACCATCCTAGGGAAAATTATATAGTCCAAATAGTGGCTCTATAATGGTTGTGTAGTTAGGTGCACAGGAATTTGGCCTCCCCAAGGAGACTTTGTGGCCTCCTCCCCACTTGGCAGAGGCACCCGCACAGTTTGTTCACGATCTAGCAGACCATGCAGCCAAACCATATGATCTTCTAGGTTTTGGAAAAAAATATGAAAAAATTAAATAAATAAAGTTAATAATAATAATATATAACCTAAATCTAAAAGGTGAATCCCCTTACCCCCCCCCCCCTTCCTCTCATCAAATGTCGCACCCCGACCCTGGTTTTCTTGTTATTTTATTCTTTTCTTGGTCTTTGATATTTTATTTTGTGTTTAGGTTGAGTCTAGGATGATTTTTCCATGTAATTGGGGATTTTTTAGGGGAATTAGGGTAGTTCATGATTGGTTCATGTTAGAGGAAATCATTCACCAGTTTAGGGAAAACTATGTGGCCCAGATAGTGGATTTTTTCCAGGACACACGGTCAGGCGCACAAGCATGCGAACACCACCAGGAGATCGTGCAGCCTCCTCCCCTCCAAGGAAGATTCACCCACATGGTTGGTGCATGGTCTATATGGCTATTCACCCAAACCATGCATCCATTTATGTTTTGAAAAAAAATATGAAATAAATAAATAAATAATTAATTAAGTTAATAATAATAGATAACCTAAATATAAAATGGGTATCCCTTCTCCCCCCCTTCTTCCTCTCATCGTACACCCCAACCCCCTTCCCTATTCCATATATATTCCATGGCCTCCCCGCCTCCCTCGATTTTTTGTTGTTTCTCCTACTATTTCTAGTGCGATAATTGCATGTGAGTTTCTCATCATCTCTTACTCCTTCTACAACTATTTCTTGGTTTATTTTTCTCCTGTGAAGTGTGTGTGCCATGGTCGAACCCTAACCTAGTTTTGGGTAATTAATTTGTTGATTATTTATATTTATGGTTATTAATCCATAATTAAGGTTGTTTATTTCCATGACCATTGAAGGTGGGGAGTTCTCCACTAAATTCGGGTAGGGTTTCATCTAATTTCCATTATATATCAATTTTTAATTTTGTATTTTGTAAATTTTGTGTTTTTCATATTTTTCTATCATTCCTTAGACCTCCATGATGTGGATTTGAGTTTCCATTGTTGAATATGAATTTTATGTGTATGCATAGGTAGGCATATATATATATATAAGTAGCCTATTTGTATATATCACTCATGGAGGTGTGAATATGTTCAAATAGATAGCAGGAACTTATATATATATATATATATATATATATATATGAAAGGTTTAAATTTCTATAAGTGTAAAAGGGTCATTTTTATTCACTAGGATTCTTCTTGGTCTCTCTTGATTATATGGACCCCTTTAGAGTGGATTCGAGTAACTGCCATCAAAGGTGACATGTTTGAGGTAGGTTCCCTATGTTCAAACCTTTAATTTGAATTCCTTAACTTCTTGAGTGTTTTAAAAGTGTTTTTTTATTACTATGTAGTATTTATATGCTATAAAAATTGGTTTCAGTGATTGTAAATGGTTTTTCATTTGTTTTATATAATTTACCTAAGATTCCAAAATGGATTATTCACATTAAAATATGCTTTCAATCTTGTTTTGAAATGTAAATTATTTTTCAATGTTCAATTGGTTGTTTTAATCTTAAAGTAATGAGTCATGGTTTGAAATTTATTTGGTTTTATGAAATTGAAAAACCTATCTTAAGGCATTACCCCTTGAAATGGAAATGTGATATATGTGTATTAAATGTGTGGTATGAAATGTGTTCCTAGTGATGGGATTGTGATTTTTTATGTGGCTTGGAAAGGGGATGTTCTTAGAGTGGGAGTTTGGTGGTGAGATAGTGAATTTATTTTTTATGTGAAGTGTACGATATGTATGTACATTCTAGATTTATAAAAACTCACCTCCATTTGAGCATGTAACTTATTAATCCAAGGTACCTAGGGGGTGGACTAAGGACTAGTATGTTGTATGAGTCATCACGGGCACTGGACCATGCTCCCCTATAGTATTATTCTAAAATACTAACTAAATAACTTGATGATACTTTTGGGACCACTAGAAATTTAGTTATATCCTCTCTAGTGGATTGTACATGAGAAGGGTTATATGGTTTGATCACTGAGAGTACGAATATCCTAAGGACCCAACTAACCTAGCTACTTAGGTATTTTCATGGTGTTTTAACACATTTACTCATGTTTTCTTTGGTACTATTTTAAATATCTTTAAATAGTTTCCTTTACATGTTTAAAATAATAAAAAACACATTTTACCTACTTTTTGTGGAACTTATTTATTATGATTTCTTGATGAGAATATTATTTTATTAGCTTCATCCCTCTTGTAAATGATTTATTATAATTTTATCATTATTTTAAAAACTGTTTTGAAATGATATGAAAAGTGGTTTTTATTAAAATGTAAGGTTGTTACTTTTTTTCTTAAAAGAGTATAAAAGTATATTTTTATATGTCTTATTTTCAAACTAGAATGATTGGATTTATTTTTAAAGATCAGGCATAGGGTTTGGTTTCTCTTTTGGAATTCCTATTAGACATTTTAAATGCTCACACCTATATTCACTATAATTTTTTAGTTTTAGTTTCTACCCAACTTTGGTTCGCTCATGGAACAAGTGTGGTTTCATGGTTGTAGGTGACCCATGAGGTCAAATAAAGGTATGTGTAGTAGTTATTTATTTATTTTCTACTGCTAATTTTTATTTTATTATTATATTATTATTTGTATATTTTTCTATCATTTATGGGATAAATAATTCCCAATTTATTTAATTTTTACGTTTGGAACAAGTTTCCATTCCAAGAGGATCAATAACACATCTTGTAATTTGTTTCAGATCATCTTGGGTGCTCATTTTGGGTTCAATCTAGGTTGGTTCATGATAAAATGGTATTAGATATTAATCCATTATTATTTGGGTATTTACAATATTTTAGAGCTAGTATTATTGTAATTCAAGTGGTTAGTCATGTTTAGGTGCTTGATCACCACATATTTGGAAGGATACATAAATTTCTAGGGTGGTATGGGATGGTTGATTCTTAACATATGGGTTTGGATCTTGAATTTTTTTTAGGTTATTGATTTTTTTAGCATCTATGGTTGGTCTTGATATTTGGTGGTTATTTTCGAGGGATTCATAGGATGAATTTTCACTTTTTAGGGTCTTAAAAACTATGAACAGGTCATACAACCACCTCTGTTAACCTCCAGTGTGCTCACCTGGTTGGTGCACATCCTTCCAAACCATGTGTTCAATCCATGTGTAGCATTTTTTTCCTTTGATCTTTGGTATTTTTGAATCCATTGAGTTTTGGGTTGTTTTCATTTGTTCTAGGAATTGGTTTGAGCTAATTTTGGGGTGTTTTCATTGGATTTTAAAATGGATATTGGTTTATTAAATATAGTTTTTCAAAATTAAAACCTTGGGTTTTTTGAAATAAAATGGAAATTGTTTTTGAAATTACTTTAGGATTTTTTAAAGCCTTTGTAAAATGTGAAATGAGAAATAAATTGTGAATTTGGTAAATGATTTGTTTTGATGGTATAATGGTATGTATGACCCTTGGTATTTCTTATGATCACTCACATATGGGTGTGGGTGTGTGTGTAAAGTGAATGTTGGCATGTATGTGTGGATTGATATAAACATAAGTGGGGATGAACACATATATAATGATTCATATGATACCATGGGTGAGTATTTAAAATAAAATATTTAACTTGGTTTTTCCAAAGTGATTTTTGAAAAAGGGAATGTTTTCCATTAAAATTTTACTTCTTTTATAATGGGATATTTGGTTTCAAAGGGAAATTTAAATTATTGTTTAAATTTTTAAAGTGGATGTTCTGAAATGGTTTTCAGTCTAAAAGGGATTAAAGTGGAAAAAATTGAATTTAGGAAAGATTCTTGATGTTTGAAATGGTTTTGGAAGTGGTAAAATGGTTTTCAATTTAAAATGTAAAATGATGGTTTTTAAAAGTGTGTTTTGATTATAATTTGTGATTTGTTCTAGTTTATGAGGTTGGTATTTTGAGTTGAGGTTTAATTTAGTTTTGGTGTAGTTTTGTGCTTCCATTTTATTTAGATTATGCCACCCAGAAATACCCAAAAGGTTTTTAAGGAGACTCTCCTAGTTTTTGGCCCTACCTAGACCCCTAGTGGGGTGGTAGAGTTTAGTTCTTATTAATCATTTCATATTTTCCATGGTGATTATGGTTTGTTATAGGTCACAGAGTGGATCAAAGGAGTTGAAAGTGTTTTCATGTCTTTGGGAACTCTAAATGTCATAAGGGTGTGATTTGTCTTGGGTCTATTTGAGGGGCCTAGTTTTGATCAATGGAAAGTGATCACTCCATCCTCATTATAAAAAAGATATTTCTTGGGATTTTTTCAAGGTCCCTCTCATTCAATGGTTTATTCATACTGAGATGAAGGTGAAGAAAGTGGTAGAGCTTATGGATGATTGGAAAGGTCAATGGATAGTGAAGGAGTGTGTTTACCATTTTGATTAGTTGGCTCCCTCTTATTTGGAAGTGTAATTGAGAAATATATTGAAATATCCTTTTTTGTGTGGGGTATCTATCCATAGATCAAGGATCAATCTATTTCATCTAAGCGTCTCATAGAAAAACCTATGCATGATGCATCTCTAGATGAGCTTGTTATCATAGGGAAACTTGTGGTAGTTGACAGTCTAGTTTCTATTAGTGATCATGAAGGTTCTCTATCTGGTGAGGAGTTTGAACTAGAGTAACCTTTTCCTAATAAGTCTCCTTTGTTAGTACTTACTTATCATTCACCATACCACTCACTTGTCTACTTCCAGTGTGGTTGGTTTGTTCATTTTAATCAATATTACCTTAATTCCCCAAAGGCTTGTCATCATTGTGGCTGTTTGGGATTCCTAAATAAGTTCTATATGTTTTATTACCATAAGAGGAATTTTCTTTCAAGTATTTTCATCTCCTAACTATGGGGAAGTAAATTCTTCAAGACATCATAGCTCTATCCATAGGTCTCGAAGGGAAGATTTCAATGTATTAAAGTATCTTTAAGGTATGGGGGATGTAGATCCAACTTGTTGTTTCCAATGTCAGAGTGAAATATGTTTTAGTTTCCCTTTACTATTGTTATTCATTTTTTGAACTTCTAATTTTTAAGATCCTTGTGACCTCATTTTGTTGAGGTTTTCACTCTTGTGCCTTAAGGATGGTCACTTTTTAATGGTCATCCTTCCTTAGAATGGTTTTGGTTTTGGTTTTGGGTGGTGATAATTTGGAGATCCTATTGGCCTTATTTTCTTGAGGTTTCTATGGTTTTACCTTGTTGATGGTCACTTTTGAATGGTTATACTTCCTTATAATGGTTTTGGTTTTGTTTTTTGGGTGGTTATCATTTGGGGAGACCCACCATGGATCTTATCCTTGTAATTTTCTCTAGAATGGGTTGGGTGTGACTTTTGAAGTTGAAAGGTCACACTGTGTTTGTCGACTTTATTTGGTTTTTGGTTCGGTTAGGAGGTTTTGTTTCAAATGGAGAGTTCCATTTTGTCCCTTGTTTGAGCTTGGTGAATTTATGGGGAAGAAAGTTTTAATGGTGGGGAAAAATTTCACACCCCAACCATGGTTTTATTTTTTTTTCTTGGTCCTTGATATTGTACATGGTGTTCAGGTTGAGTCCCATGTGATTTTCCCCTAGAATTGGGAATTTTTGGGGGGTAGGAGGGTGGCACATGGTTAGGGGAAACTGTGCACTAGCCTAGGGAAAATTAAACAGCCCATGCAATGTCTCTATCTAGGATGCATGGTCAAGAACATGGTCATGTGTCCTCCCCCATGAGACTATGTGTCCACATATCCTCTTGTCCAAAGGCACCTACATGGTTAGCACATGGTCTGGCAAACCATGTGGCCAATCAGTGCGACCTTCCTAGTTTTGAAAAAAAAATATGAAAAAAATAATTAATTAATTAAGTTAATAATAATAATATATAACCTAATTCAAAAAGGGGTATCTCTTTACCCCCCCCCCCACCCTCTTCCTTTCATTGTGAAACCCATCACACTCCCCTCTTCCTGATGTGTTCCACGGCCTCCCCTTATCCCATGATTTATGGTTTTTTATCCTCCAATTTCTAGTGTGATCGTCCCAGGTAAGTTTCTCCTTCTCTCCTCCTCCCCTTCTTCCTCTATTTCTTGGTTTATTTTTATCCCATGAAAAGTGCATGCCATGGATGAACCCTAAACTTATTTTGGGTATTTATTTTGTTTATTCTTGATGTTTCGGGTTCTTGAGCCCTGATTAAGGCCGGTTCTTTCCATGGTCATTAAAGGCAGATAGTTCTCTAACAATCCAAGTAGGGTTTCATATAATTTCTTTTATAGATCTAAATTAAATTAGTATTTTGTAATTTTTTTGGTTTCTTATATTTTTATAGTGTTCCTTGGACATCCTTGAGGTGGATTCAAGCCTATGTTATTGAATGTGTCTTGAATGTGTATTTGTAGTTAGGTATATATATATAAGTTCCCTCTTTATACATATTCACTCATGGTGGTGTGAATATGTGTAAAGAGACATCAGACACTTATATATATGTGTGTGTGTGTGAAATGTGCATATGAATTTAAGTTCAAAAGGGTTGTTTTTCTTTTCTAGGATTATTCTTGGTGTCTCTTGATTCCTTGGACCCCTTTGGAGTGTATTCGAGTAACCATCATCAAATGCGACATGTCTGAGGTAGGTTCCTTGTTTCTGAGCCTTTAATTTGAATTCCTTGATTGTTTGAGTGTTTAAAAAGTGTTTTTTATTACTATGTAGTATGTATATTCTATGAAAATTGTTTTTGGCTCTTGAAAATGGTTTTTCATTTGTTTTACATAATTTACCTAAGATTCCAACATATGTTATTCATGTTAAAATATGCTTTCAACCTTGTTTTGAAATATAAACTATTTTTCAATGTTGTATTGGTTTTTTTAATCTTAAAGTGATCAAGCCCAGTTGGCACTTTGTTTGGTTTTATGAAATTGAAAACCCGCTCTTAATTCATTCCCCCTTGAAATAGAAATGTGATATATGTGTGTTAAATGTGCGACATGTAATTTGTGCCCAGTGATGGGCTTATTCTTTGTTTATGTAACTTAGAAAGGGGATGCGCTTAAGGTGTGAGTTTTAAGGTGAGATAGTAAATTAATTGTTTTTGTTTGAAGTGTATAATATGTACATATATTCTATATTTATAAAAACTCACCTTCATTTGAGAATGGAACTTAGGAATACTGGGTACCTAGGCAGGTGGACTAAGGATTAGTACACTGGAAAATCCAGCAAGGCCCCAGACCAAGCTCCCCAATAGGATTACACTACAACACTAACTAAACAACTTGATGATATATTGGGGACTGCTAGAAATTTTGTTTCATCCTCTCTAGTGGATTGTTCATGATAAGGGTTGTATGGTTTGATCACTGAGGGTATGAGGATCCTAGATAACCAACTAAAGTATCTAGTTAGTGATTTCCATGGAATTTTCTCACATTTACTCATGTTTTCTATGGTACTATTTTAAAAGATCTTTTCTTAGTTTCCTTTACATGTTTAAAATAATAAAAACACATTTTACCTCATATTTTGTGGCACCTATTTATTATGATTTCTTACTGAGACTCTTATTTTATTAGCTTTCTCCCTCTTGTAAATGATTTATTGAAAATCTATCATTCTTTTGGAAACTGCTTTGAAATGATATGGAAAGTAGTCTTTCTTGAAATGGAATCTTGTTAATTTCTTTTATTAAAAGAGTAGAATACCCAATTTTTATATGTCTTATTTTCAAACTAATATAATTGTATTTCTTTTTAAAGTTATGGAATAGGTAGTGGTTTCTATTTTTGAATTCCTACTGGGTGTTTTAAATTATCATTACTATACTCTCTATCATTTTTTAGTTTCTATTTCTACCCAAATATGGTTATATCATGGAGAAAGTATGGTTATTTAGTTGGAGGTGACCTATGAGATCACATGTAGATATGTGTAGTAGTTCTTTATTTATTTATTTTTACTAGTGTTTATTTTATTATTCGGTTGTTATTTATCTATTTTTCTATCGTTTATGGGATAAAACGTTCCCAATTGAGTTAATTTTGATGCTCGAAACTAGTTACTAGCCTGAGAGGATCAGGAATGCCTCTCTAACCTTGTCTTGGATCAGCTAGGGTTCCCGTTTTGGGGTCAACTTGGGTTGGTTTATGGAAGATTATTTTGAGAATGGACCTTTGAGTGTGGAATTCACCAAGATATTCAAACTATAGAGGTATCTATATACCTCCCTTGTCATGATATAGTGTTGAAGTATGACCCGGACATGGAGAGACTCTTAAATGAGAAATTGTTGACCCTTGGTTTGGGAATTATATACCCTGGATCTAATACCTCAGTAGTTGGTAGTTGACATCAGACTTAGGGATTCGGGTGCATGAGACATATTTGGGGGCAGTCTTAGGAGAGTGGGTCAGTTTCTCAAGGCTCTATGGGAGGTTCCAGCCAACCAAATGGGAGAAAATAATTTTTCTATTATGGGATAGGTTATATCACGTGGGATTTCCTGACCCTCTATATAAAATACATGGAGATGGTCAATAGAACGCATAGTAAGAGGTATCATCTTGAGCAAGGAGTTCTAAAAGGTGGAGGATGTGGAATAAAAGTTTGGAGAGAAGTGGGTAGTGGCTGATGTTATGATCCTTTACCACCGCTACCACCTACATGTGGTCCCCTCCAAGCTTAGAGAGTTGGTAGTCGGGATCATGGACAACAGCAAGCATTAGAGGCTTATGGACCAAAGTCTCTAGGTATGATATGAGGTATTATCTATGTCTTATCTACATTAGCTTAAGTTTCTATAGACATGGGAATAATCCACTCTTTCCTTGAAACATCCCTTATTCAATATCTGGAGATTCTAGTGGATCATTTGGATTGACCTTTATAATTAGAGGCTCCTGCAGGGGGAGATTCATCCATCACACACTTCTTCCAATAATGTGACCTAACTCTTAGGGGAGATAGCTTTGTATGGGATCTATTTGTAATTGTAGTGAGGACATACAGCATCATTTTAGGTATGGATTGGTTTTCCATGGTTTATACATAGATTGACTATTTTAGGCGTAGGATGCGATGATTTCAAGTTTATGGGATTATATTTTACTTCATTGATGAGAAGGAATCCCCAAAAGAGTGGGATGGGATCGTACATAGGATGATACAGTCAATTCCTCATCATTTGTCTAGTATTTCCCTTGGATCTATAGATGATGTGAGATTTCAATTTCTTGTAGTGGTGGAGTGTGAGGATGTCTTTCATGAGGACAGATCGATATTTCCTCCCCATTGAGAGACTGACTTCTGCATATACTATCACCCAAGAATTACCCTGATATCTATTCCAGTATATCATATGTCCCCCATAGAGTTGTGTGAGATATAGGTGTAGTTGTAGGATCTATAGTGGAATGGATTTGTTAAACCAAGTCGGTCCCCCCTGAGAAGCCCTAATGTTGTTTTCCATGAAAGAAGATGAGAGCTTGAGGTTGTGTATAGATTATTATCGCTTGAACTAGGTAAATATCAAGAATAAATATACACTTTTGAGAATTGGTGATGTATTTTACTAGTTGAAAGGGGTGAAGTGGTTCTCAAAGATTAAACTCAAGTCTGGTTATCACAAGCTCTGGGTTCGAGAGGAAGATATACTTAATATGACATTTTGTTCGATCTATAGTCACTATAAGTATTTAGTGATGCCCTTTGGCATGAATAATTTCCCAAAATTTTTCATGGGACTCATGAACCAGATATTTTTACCCTTCTTGTACTAATTCATAGTGGTCTTCATCAATTAATTTATCATGTACTTTACATCAGAGGAGGATCATTTTAGAAATTTTAGGATGATTCTAGACATACTTCAAGGGAACTATCTTTATGGGAATCTCTCAAAGTTTCAATTATGGATAGGTCCACTTCCTTGGTCATGTCATCTCAGAAGAGTGTGTAGTAGTATACCCCACAAAGATCGAGGCATTTCTATCTTAGGATTCACCCAAGAGAATGTCTAAGGTGAAAATATTCCTTGGGTTTTAAGGATATTATCATAGGTTTGTTCCCGATTTATCCAATATTGTGGCACCCCTAATTGCCTTGACCCAAAAGTGGAAAAATTTTGTATGGATAGAGAAGTGTCAGTATGACTTTTAGGAGTTGTGGAAGAGGTTTACAAGTCCCCCCATATTGAAACTACCAGAGGAGAGTGTTGATTACATGGTGTTCTATTATTCCTCTAGAGATAGGCTTGGGTGCATTCTAATGTATAGGAAAGCAGTGATTTATTATGGGTCTTAGAATATGATACCGCATGAGAAGAATTAAACATCCTATGAATTAGAACTACCCATAGTATTTTTCACCCTAAAATTATAGTGACATTATCTTATAGGAGAGTGATTAATTTTCTATTATATCTATAAGAGTCTCAATTATATCTTCTCCTTGGAATATATTAACCAAAAGAAGAGGATGTGGATTGAGTTCCTATAGAATTGTGACTTTGAGATAGTCTATACTTCTGGGAAGGGTAATGTGGTGGAAAATGCTCTCAGTAGGAAATTAATTTCATGGTTATTGAGTGAGGTGTTAGAGCAGTTGGTCTCATTGCATTTGTCCCCAGTAGATGAGAGTGGCGTAGCATACCTCCAGTCAATGTTTGTTACCCCACCTCTTCTTTAGTGTTTCCAGGAGGTGAATCTTTGGGATATTGATTATGAGGTCTTTCATGACCAAATATCTATAGGACATGCTTTTGATGGATTTTCTAAGGGTGGTAGAATTTCATCCTTTTCCAAGGATGGACAATGGTATCAGTCACGTTGCAAGAGGAGCTACTAAGTTAGTTTCATACATCCACTTATAGGTACATCATGGAGTGTAAAGGATGTACCAATACATTCGGTGTTATTTTTCATGTTTAGGAATGAAGAGGGTCATAGATGAGTTCATCTCTCGATTTATCACTTACTAGCTAGTGATGGACAAGCATCAAGTTCCAATGGGTTTGACCCAACCCCTTGAGGTGTTAGCGTGAAAGTGGTATGTTATCTCTATATATTTCATGATGGTACTTCCATTGTCATCTAGAGGTCACGATGCTATCTGGGTGATCGTAGAACAACTCACCAGGTTGGACCACTTCTTAGACATCTGAGAGTATGGTTCAATAGAGAGTTTGGGATGTTTTTATGTGTATGATATAATTTATATTTATGTATTTACCTTTATGATAATTTAAAACTATGATGCTCTATTTACTACTATAATCCTTTTTAATTTTTATTTTTAAGAAGCCACTTTTTGGGTAAGTGGGAACCATACAAAACCTCCACAAACCGCCGATACTAACCCCATTTAGACTATCACCAGCATACTAAGTTCAAATTTCAAATTCCATTGAACACAAACCCTAACTGAGTACCACCACTTTTTTTTAACCGCCTCAAAACCTGTCCCTTTCAAAATTAAAAAATGAACCTAAAAATTTTCAGATTTCAAAACAAAAATTCACCCAAAATCCATCATGAACCACGTGTTGCACTCTGTCAGAGACATCGTCCATCCATCACCTCACTGCCATCATCACGATGCTAGCCAAACACCATCACCTTCAACATTAATGCATTAACAAGGTTGTTGGACTCTTCTCCGACGTCCACCACCCGAAAAAAGATGACAGCATCAGAACCAAACACCATCGTCACTGAAGCAAGCCGTCATCGTCATTGGTACCATGACGTGGCACCATTGCTCCACCTACGTCAACATCACGGCATCTTGAGTCACTGTATGGAGTTCACCAACTCCACTCCACCATCACCACCATCTTCACTATATAGAACTATAATGACGGAACCCATAGATAGAAGCCACAAACATCCTGCACCAGAAAGAGAGACCATCGGCAAAAATAAAGCCACAATTGAAAAAAATGACCAAAAAGGAAACATGAAACCGGGTAAGAACATTGAAGAAGACCAATAAAGTAACCCTGAAGAGAGATATGGATGAAACCCTAAAATAAACATCGACAACCGCAAACTGTAAGCCCAAAACCTTGTGTATCCATCACTCCAACACCGAACTGGTGAGGAGTGGTGGAACCCTCGGTCAGACAGGGTTTGGGAGGCTGAGGATAAAGACCGACCCCTGTAGCATCTGGAAACCCAACATCCATTGAACCACAATCCCAAAGCCTCCAGGTTACCTCCATACCATCCCCGACCCTGAGAATCATTAATAAACTTGAGGCCAGAGCAGTTAAGTAGACATAGGACGTCCAAAACACGTACCTTAAATGGGTGAAACAAGAGAACCACAGACATGCTTCGAGTTTGAGTTTTGGATTTTGGACATGGATAAGAGAATAATCTACCCTTGTTGGAGTTTTTGTTTAAAAACAATTACCATTCCACCATTTTTATATAACCATTTGATGCCTTGTATGGGAGACCCTATAGGTAACCACTATGTTGGTCAGAGCTAGGGGAGACAATGATTATGGGACCCAAGTTGTTATAAGAGATGAAAGAGAAGGTACATATCATTTGGGAGTGGATAAGGATTACCCAAAGCCATTATAAGTCCTATGTGAACTAATGATGGAGGCCTTTAGATTTTGATGAGGGAGAAAATGTTTTTCTAAATGTATTTCCTCGATGAGGACTATGGAGATTTGGCCATGGTGGAATGTTATCTCTAAGATTCATTGTATCTTTCCAGATACTATTTAGGGATGGAGAGGTGGTGTATCGCTTATTCTTGCAACCATAGCTAGATTGGGTTCACAATGTATTCCATATTTTGGGGCTAAGGAGATATGTGCATGACCCATTGTACATTATCGACTATGTCAAGATGGATATTGAGGATGAAATAACCTTTTCAAAGTACCTGATGACCATTGAGGATCAGCAAGATAAGATACTTTGAGGGTGATAAATCCCTTTAGTTCATGTTCATTGGAAGCTCAGGAATCTTTAGTGGAGCACTTAGGATTAGGAGAACCATATGAGAGCTCAGTACCCTCATTATTTTAAGTAGGATTTTACTTTTGGGGATGAAAATACCTAAGTTGGGGAGAATGTATTGACTCTGTTTTTTCTTGTAACACTTCAGAATATTTTAAAGAATATTTTTGGAGCTAGGAATGAAGTTGGAGCAGGATTTTGGGGACCTTGGAGCCTCAATGTTGATATATTAAAAATATTAAATTTATTATATCAATCATGAATAGTCTTTTAGAAAAAATGTAATATCTCCCGAATGGTATCTTAAATTGGAAAACAAATTCTTCCATTAAATACAAAATACAGGTTTTACCCTAGGCATGATATAATATTTGTACATGTCGAGTGTTTCATTTAAGTGAAGTCACATGCGAATAATATAAAAATAAATTAATTAAATAATTTATTATCTATTAAATTTATATAATTTAATTCTCCTCTATTTAAACATTTATATAAACAAATACTAGTGTTATCTACACAAAAATAGATATTATAGGAGAAGACCATGGTGGAGATCGTTGGAAGGTGACAATGAATCATGGATCGATGATCAGTTTACCAAAAAGATTATCATCATCAATGGATTTCTTGGATATCATCATTGATAACAATGTGGAATCATTCTCCATTAGTTATTGATCTGATATCAACATGGAATTTTTATATTTTTTGGATTATTACACTTTTTTTATTTCTCCATAATGAACATGAATTAATTCTTTTAGAAATTAATTCATGGATTTTTTTATTGGTTTATCTGTGTTTACTTTTAATTCCTAGAATTAGTAATTGTTTTATCCTTGATTTTCTTCCCCATTAGTCAATTTCTCTATAAAAATGAATTTCAACTTGAAAATTGGTCAATGTTTATTTCTAACTTTTTGTTTTGTGATTTTCTCCCCTAATTCTTTGAATGTTCGTCATTGGTATTTCATTTGACTAATGGTTCGACTATACCTAGGAACCAATTGTTGTGAAAAAGATATTTGGAGAAATAGATCACTATTGTGGGTTATGATTTGGGAATGAAGGTGTGATGTAGTCTAGATAATGATAATGGAAGTTTTGTATTGGATCAAAGGAGTTTGTTTCATGGGTTTTGTTATTTGGGAAATGCGGTGCGATAGCCAGGGATTTCCTAGCATATGGGTAGCTATAATCTAGACACCAGCAATGGATCAAGCTCAATTAACCTCAAATATAGAATTTTCAAGCATGATTCATAGTTAGAGTGGATAAGAAGGTGATGTGTAAGGATGCACATGAAGACCAGTGGAAAATCCTAATTTACAAGGTGTGTAGTTTGGAAGAACACACACCGTGTGGACCCCCTTCTGTTGTGACTAGGGTTTGTGCATGAAGTTAAATATCTCGTTTTCATGTTACTTATTCCCATTCCATGTGGTCCTTAATATAGAAACCCTACATGTGCCCTTGGGTACACAAGAATGGATACAGCTAGTATAAATGGGAATGACCAGAGTACATGGGCTTGAGTCAAAGTACACAGACATAGACACAGGTAGAACCAAACCTAGTGAGACACATCATGTTCCCCTATACATTTTATGCACTACTTTTAGGGTAGGTTGGATCCCTTGGACCCCTTAGTCTAGTTTCAGTATTAGTGTGGGTGGGTTACCTTAGTCCATCCCTAAGAGGGTAAAGTGTGGTATCCCATACTCGATATAGGATGAGTGATCCCCTATATAGGCTAGTTATAGATAGATTTGTGTATCCCTTCATGTTTCTTGGGGTGTGATCGTCTATAATTATTCCCTATGTTGGGTCAAGTATCCTATTTCTGACATCTAGGGTGTGTGATACCCACCCTAGTGGATTATCCTAGATAGGGTTAGATATTTACCATAGGCCCTGAGTGTAATCCTCTACCTATGTATTGACATTTTATTAGTTATAGTGTATACTTATTCATGGAAAGGCTTGAAGAGTGAGACCTATTTAAATAGTTCCATCAGTGTCAGTGAGACTTGAGAAGTGAGTTCCCTTGACCAAATGTGACATATGAGCCTTGGTTAGAATCCTAGTCTAGCAGTGAGGACATGACCTTAATTTGATTCTTGGTGTCTATATTTGAGCATATATGGGTTTTTATCTTTCCTTCTAAGTGACTCACCATATTCGGGTTTTGAGATGACTCTCTTTGATGCTTTGTGTTTGGTGATTTTGGGGTGTCCCACTAGATATGTTATACTCACCTCTACATGGGCTATACCCACACATTTCAAGTCTTATGCAGATGGTAGGAATTTTGATGTAGTCCTAGGAGGACTAAGAGTGGGTGGAGCTTATTTGTGCTAGACATACCATGGATGGTTCTAGGATTTTCATCTTAATATCAGTACCATTTTTGTTAGTAGGTTGGACTCTTTTTTCAGATATAGAGGTATTATATTTGGCCTTTTCCTTTTTTTTACTCTTTATCATACTCTAATGTGGGATTAGTTATTATTCAGGCATATGTGGTATCATTTTTTTATATTTTACACATTATACTAGTGTATGGGGATGTTGTGTGTGTATAGGTACTTTAGGATAAGGCCACCCATGTGTGTAATGTGCCTACTTGAAACTAGTTTTCATCCCCTAGACTATTATAGGTAGGCTTGGAGTGTCACACTCAACTTACTACTTGCTAGGTGGGCCCGAATGTGTTGGGTCATGACATTTGTAGGTTTGTGTATAATAATTTTGGGAATGTGTGATTCCAACTTCAGTTGAATAAACTATATTGAATGGAAGAAGTGGTTTCAAAAGATATTCATTTTGTTGAAGTGGTGGCAGTGGAAATTTTTTCTTCAGTGTTCTAGAAGGAGTTTTTTGAAAGGAGGTATTTATAAAGGGGTTCTTATGATGAGCTCAGTTCAAGGTGGACTTATTCTAGAAGTTCAGCTGGGAATTTTGAAAGTGGGAAAGTGTTCATTTTTGTTTTGGAGGTGTCTATTTTACCTAAGGAAGTGGTCATATTATGGATTTATATAGAATATCGGTAGTGTTAATAGTGGAACATATAGACTCCCACATTTCTCAGAGGTCAGTAAGAATGATCAGAAGTTACTCTCTATAAATAAAGGGTAGGGACACCTTTGTTTGGTGATGTTAATGCAATTGTGATTAGTTGTTCTAGTAATATACAAGTTACTCATTAGTCACTAATTTGTAATGTTTTCTTTTTGGAAAAAATAAATGTTTCAATGTTTCTACCATGGATGTAGGAATTTCATTCCAAACCATGTAAAAAAATTGATCTTTTATTGCTTATTTTTAATTTCATTGAATGGATGTTTTGTTATCTATTAAAGTAAATGGGGATGAAATTGTTTCGACTTAGTGTGGTGATTTAGGTGAAATTTCTTTCTTCCAAGTTCTAGAACATTAATTTTAGAGAGTTCCATCTAGAATCTATTTCTTCCAGGTGATTATGAAACGACTAATTCTGATTTTTTATCATAAGGGAAGTGTGAAGGGATTCTTAACAAGTTGTATCATAGTTATTGGTTCTGATGTGGCTTGGTATTTTTCTTTTTAGTTCAGGTAACATTATTTTTCCTGTATGTTTTTTTAGTGGGATTCATTGTTTTTAGAAGGATAGGGTCATAATTAGGAAAGTTTTGGATCAAAAAATTTGATGGAATATGTTTCAATTTTTGGAAAATACAAATAGAATATTATCTTATTCATAAAGATCTGGATATTCTATTAAATGTTTTTAAACTAGAAGCAATGGAAAAAAATTGAATGGTAAAAGTTGGATCAGAAGGAAATTGGTGTGATATGAATTTCATTAGTCTAGAATATGGATTTGAATATTCAGGAGAAGAAAACCACAGTGTATTTAATGGAATCCCATGTGGATATGTATGAGAAACCTAAAACACTGAATATAGTGTATTTGATAGGGAGTTTATTTAGAATGAGTTTATCAGAAGGAAAATCTTATTTAGATATATTGAATGATTTCAACTTGATCTAAATCCAGCTGGAGTCTATCAAGGTTACATTCATAGATAATTTTTTTGTAATTTTTTTGTTATTATATCTATAAGATTCTTGGTAATCCATGGTTACAAATATGAGTTGTTTGAGTGTAAAGAATGATTTGGTGTTCATTGATGTTCAGAAATTGATTATCAATGAGTATCTTAAAAGGAAAGAGAGTTTATCTTCTTTCTATGATGTATTTAATATAGAAGGAAGTGTATTATCACCTCATTGGAGTAATTAGAAGTAATCAGAGACTAAATTAAGGAAGAAGAGTAGAGTGAATTTTTTGAAGAAACAAAGTTCACCTAAATCACCACAATAAGTGTGGTATCTAAGATTAGTTTAAATCTACTTAAAAATGTTTCTACACAAATGGAATTGTATATCATATATTCTGAGTTTAATTCCATTACATATGAGACAAAGGATGCATATCAAATTATATATCAGTAAAATTTAGTAGAGTGAATATTACTTATGGTGAAGCTCTTAATATTGTGGGAAAGAGAGAAGTGAAATTCTAGTTGAAGAATTAGATTCTTCCTATATTGAAGTAAGTGTAGCATCTTTCAATTCTCAAAAATAACTTGACTTCAGTGGTTTAGTTGGATGAACCAATTTTCGAAACAATATTTATGAAAGGAGTATGGAAGATTACTTGGGGTTGTTTTTTCATAGCCATAAGTGAAAAATATAGGTCATTGTATCTAATCAAAAGGGAAGTGGGAGATAAAATTTATGGAATGACATCTTTCATAAGTTTAAAACTTTGGCATAATAATTTTGGGAACCTCAGTAAGAAAGGTATGAAGATTATAGAAGATATAATCATGCTGAAGTTGGGTCATTCAGACTTCAGAAGATGTGAGAGTTGTATACTCAGGAAATAATGGAATGTGTCTTTCAATATTTCTAGAGAAAACCTAAATTATAAAAGTCTTAATTGATATATAAAGATGTTTTTGGATCTTCCCCAGTCCATTATTATGGAAGATATGGGTACTTTATTACCTTCATTGATGATTCCATGTGAAATGTATGGGTATAATTTTTGAAACATAAAAGTGAAGTATTCATAATTTTTGTTCAATAGAAGTATATAGTGGAAAAAGAAACCATAATAAAGATAAAAATTCAAGGATCAAGAAATGGTGGTGATTTTACTGAAATGATTTTCCAAAATTATTACAAGAAAAGAGGAATTTTCTGGATTTGGTGTCCTAGAACCAACCGATTTGTACTTTAGATTATCGAATATATTCAAAGAAGTTAATATTAAATATATATTATCACATATTAATCATTATTCTACATGAATTTAATGTGATAATATCCTAAGGTATTTTTCACATAAAAATAGGTCATAGCAGTTCCCCATTATGATGAGAACCTTGAGATGTTATGACAATATCTATTAAATATTTTTTCCTGCGGTCCGCATGGAAAACTATGATGGGGAAGATAGTTTTTAAGTTATCAAGTGTGTTTTATTTTAATAGGATGAGGCTTCATATTATGAAGTTCACACTTAGTGATCTCTAAGATGGGAGATTATGAGGATGGACCCACCAATATAAATTTGACATGTTTGTGTGTCATCGGATATTCCTAATGCGAGATTGTGTAATGGTACTTAGACTTTAATAATATTATTAATAAATATTATGAATCATGTAATTAGATGTATTGATGAAACCTGTGATGCAGTATGTTTACACAAAGTAAGATACGTTGGGTATATCATGATTGGTATGTTATTAATGAATAAGTCGAGAAAGGATTTGTCTCTTCCATTTATAGAAGTTAATATCTCTTCTCTTTGATTGGAATGTTATAGTAAAAATAAATTTCATGGTCATGGTGATGTTTACATGTTCATTCTAGATAATCAAATAAGTATATATCAAGCATTAAGGTTGGTGACACAAGTATGCAACCTGCTTGATGAGATATCGAGACAAAGGGGTTATATTACATAGTTCATGCTCGTATGTAGTTTTTGACATTGCAACATGCCTTGACCCACTAATAGATAGTAATCTTGGACTTTAAGTAATCCCAACTAATTCCAATGAGAAATAAGTCTATAGGGCCACACACTAAGTGTTTTGGTTGATCTTAATTGAATTCTATTTGAATTTAATTATTCGAATAAATATTATTCTCAAGTTTGAGGAATAAATTTATTCAGGATTTATTAATCACATAAATTAAATAAATATTTATTCCCAAGGAAATTATTTAATTACATGGATATATAATATTTATTTATTAGATGAATGAATGAATAAATATTTAATTAAATATTTATTTGGGTATTTTATGATGGATGAGGTGGACAAGAAGAACAAAATGAGGTCTGACAATAAATAATAATTTATAAGATGGTAAAATAATATTTATCATTGCGTCGTTAAGTACATGTCATGAGAAAATAATAATAAAATTATTCTTACATGGAATGGGGTCATTTAAGGGTTTAATATATTATTAAGGGATTATGTGTAATTAAATAATATTTAAGCCTAACTTGTAACTCTATAAATATATTATAATGTCTAATGTTCTAAAGTTGATTAAATTAGAGAATCCTTGTGCAAAATGAAATTTAGATATCTCTCTCTCTCTCTCAAGACAAAAAAACACTCTATATTTCTTATCTCAAGACTGAGATATTCTCCTCCCTCCTCCATCTTCTTAAGAATGATAGTGAAAGGATGATTCTTAAAGCCCAAAGGAATCGTTATAGCGATCAAGGTGAACACCGCAAGATGATTGATCCACCATGTTGTCACCCAGAACTCCATCAGTGTTGTTTGGAGATCAAAAAATCCCATGTGGATCATCACTAGAGGGATTATAAACTTGTATCCTATAAGCATAATTATAGAAGAATGAAAGGGTTTTGGATTATCAACATCTTCACCGAAGAAAGACCTCAATATGGAGGTATTGTTTTTTTCTTATCCATTTAAATTAATTATAAATTTAACATGAAATATCCTCTTGGTTTTGACATGTATGTAAAGTTTCATCTGAAACTTTATATTGTTCATGGATCCCACATCATGTACATCATGGAATATCTATTAAATCCAATAATTATTGAGTCGACCTCAGCCCTGATAAGTGCTTCTACTACACCTAGAATCTTCAAGTGGTATCAAAGAAGTCATGTTCAAATTTATAATTATTTATTTGAATTTTGATTATTATGCATTTAAAAGCTAAATTTTATTTCATGCTTTAATTCACTCTTAATCTATCATTGTGATCTCTTCTTCCTCCTCTTCATTTCTTTCTCACATAACCAAGACCGGATAATAATTAACAAATTGTGCATATAAAGAACCCATCCATAGGTTCTAAGAACTCTATATGGATAATACTAGGTTATACAGTGTTTACTCCTTAATCACATGTCGCATATCTTTATTCATTGCACTAAGAAACCCATGTGGACTCCAAGTCTTATTGTAATGAATACACACTGTGAGAATTAAATGCACCTAGTAATGAAAAACAAGCCTGAGAAATGCAGGATTCACGAATATGGGTTGGATGTGTGGTGGGGTGGGCCTAAATATTTTGACCGTTAAGAGTGCGGGCCAATGTGGGTTAAGCATGCACGGTTGCGGGCTAAGTCGGGTTGATCTTGCATGAGTGCATACTTACCCATGGGCCTGATTTAAAAATATATATTATTTTTTCAATACATTCTTCTTTAAAATTTTAGTTTTTAAATAAAACAATCATGATTAAATCGTGATATATGATTTCTTATCATAATGGTCATACTAATTCATCATTAATTCACATGTGAATTTTAAATAGTTCTATATTTATTTTTTTCATATGACATTTTAATATTTATATAGTAATTATTAACCATATTCACACGGTGTGTCATCCCACCTCTTGAAAATTTGAACTCATATCCCCTTCACGTGGTTTAAATTCTAAAATAGTTATTATAATCATAATATTTTTTGGTGTGGTTATTATTGTTATTATTTAATTTAATTTTGTTATTAAGAAAATAGGAAATGTCCTCATGGGAAACCTAATAGCCACCTATGAAACTAGTCATTACCTGGAGAGTCATCGTTCATTCACAGGTCCAGCCGTTCGCATCACCACACAACCAACGTCATAATTTATCACCCCTCACTAATCACCCACCTACTTTGCATCGCAATAGTTCACCACCACATCAAAGTCGCCACATGCCACCATTATCCCATCAAAAAAAATGTTTCATCACATCCCTTAAAACTCTAGCTATTTTCAATTCATATTTCTCCCCACAACTACCATCAAGAATGAGAAAAAAATAAAATATTTAAATGATTATAAATATCATATTTTTAAAAAATGTGAGAAATTTCAAGGTCTGCCTGTGGGATTATGTGGGTCAGGGAGGGCTTGAATTTTTTGTTTTCATTATATACAGGATTTTACAGACAAATCGACACGGAATCAAACCCATACGCGCTTGGTTTGCCCCACCCAAGACCACCTATTTCACATTACTAAATTCACCTTTTATTGACTAACTAGGGTGTAATGTAGTTTTTTTAGACTACATTGCATGTAGACTGCCTACATTCCATGTATTCCACAAGTTTTCATGGCATAAAATATGAGATCAAGATATTTCATGTAATTAATACACCGCATGTATTTAATACATGATGCATAAAGGATGGTAGTCATGTAACTTAAAGTACATGTCATGTATCCTTCCTACACATTGTGTGCCTTATAAGTGTCCACAAGAATTACACACTAATTCCCTTAGCATGTACTTCAGATATTCGGTGACGCAAAGTACATTTTGTGTGGAAATCCTACACACACCTTGTACTTTACCTCTTTATACATAAATATTAAAATTAATTAATTAATCCATTAAACATGATCTAAATAAGTTACTTGATTAATTTAATTAATAATACACATTGATCATTAGATTTTATATTATATTAAATGTTTAATTAATTCTGCATAATATTTGAAACTAAAAGTCATGTATGGTCATTTCATACTAAAGACTCAGTGCACATTAAATTATATAGGCAGTGTAATTTTCATGTGTTTCATGTGTCATTAATTTAAAATTACATGCTATTGTAATAGAAGGTTCCCTATAACCAACTTAAATAGTACTTTTTTATTACCATGTCATGTATACAGTGAGTTGTGAATGATGTAAACTTACCATAATAGTGAAGGTAAGTTTATTATTCAAGTATAGAATAATTGGAGTTGAATTTATTTATTAAAATTATTCACATGGTATTAAGTGAATATTTGGAAAAATATTATATGAATGAATATTATTTTAATATTTGAGGATCATTTAATATTTACAGGATTTACGAGTCTAATTAATGACTTTCTTTTATCACATAATATATTTATTATATATTACAAGCATGTGATAAAACTTTAATGATGTTTATAAAATAGTTAGATCTTCATAATATGTCATTGAAGTCTTATTCAATGAGTGATTTATATACGGGGTTTGGGGAACCCTTTTTGGGTTTTTAATTCCCACTATATAATAAAAGGGGAGCTCATTCTAAGGGACTATTCATCCACTCAAATTTGAGATCTCCTCTATCATCCTTCCCACATCCAAGAGATAGAAAAACTCATTTGAGGTGTTAGATATTTGATCTCCATAGTGGATCGGAGGAGTGGGTTAGTAGTGAACATCAAGACATCGAAGGTTTAGTCATACCTCTGCACTAGCACAGGGATTCTAACGATCGGTGTTCCCATGGACTCTTGAACCATGTGTGGATTATCTAGAGGGATTTTACCTCGAATACTCTAAGAAACAGTCACCGATGATGAGTTATAGTCAAACACACCATTAATTCAAATGGGGTAATCATTTATTTTAATTTTATGATTGTATGAATTCATGTGAGATCCTCGGGCCTTTAATGAGGCTCAGATCGTTGGAGACGATGAAGTTACATTGATCCGGTGATAAATTTTAAAATATATAACCCATAAGATTCTACTATGTTCCCCGGTATCAAAAATCGGTATCAAAGAGATCATGTAAATTTTATGATCCAATAAAATTTAAATTTTCCTTAAATTAAGTAGATTTCAGTTCCAATAGATCTGACAATGCATCGATTTGATCTCAAACGACCATGTTATGGTCATACTAAAAAATTAATTTGGATTGAATGTGGTTTTTATAGGGATATATTTTTATGAATGCATATATATATATATACTTGAAGCTGGTTTCCAGTTATTTTTTCAATGAACACCAGGTTTCTGGTCAGAATTCCAATGGTCGGAATTGGGTTATCTGGCTAGAGGTGCTTCCACATGATTGTGGAATTTCAAAAAGAAATCCTTGAATTAGGTTATGGAAAAAATTGGATAACAAACCAAAGCAACAACAAAAAAATAAGTGGGTGGAAACATGACTTCATGAGGATAAAAACTAAACAAAAAATTAAAATGTTGTCATAACCCATTAGCTTTCCATGGAATCCAATTATTTAGTTAAAAACAAAAGGGAAAAAAAGGGGGTAGGCTGATATCCCCATAGGGCATCCTTAGTTCCCTAGAGTCCTATGAAAAAACAAATTTATAAAAACCCAAACTATGATATCCAATTAATTAAAATGTAGTATGAGGTAATTTTTGGGTTGATCCATAGGGACGGTGAAATTAGTTTATTTATAATTTTAAAAGATTTATTTTATTAAATTGAAACAAAGTGTGAGAAAAGATTGATTGGGTTTGAAAAGACAAAATCAAGCCAATTGATTAGATTGTGATCAAATTTAGAAAGCATTATGAGGTAATGTAATTTCCAGGTTCAGGTGAAATTGGATTTTAAAAAGTAAATTGATTGATTCATGATTGGTTTCTGAGTTGAGATGAGGTATATCTAATGGTCATGGTATCCCCTCCTCAATGCGATAATCCCCTATTTCCCTTGGTCCAGTGGTTTTGGGTGTTGTTGAATCAAGTTTGTCCCAATACCAATTTTAAACCTAATTTCCCCTAAAGTTAACAATGGTTATATCGTCTTTAGGGTAGTTAGTTGTGCAATTTTAATGTTCCTTTTAGATTCAATTACTAATGGTCATGATAAAATAAAAATAAATAGATTAGAAGTTGAAATAGATATTGAAAAAAACCAAAGACATGAATAATAAAAATGATAAAATCCAACGCACATTCCCCCTTTGACAACATCACCCTAGAACATGATTAGTTTAACCCCTCATCCTAGTGATGAGAGAATAAAAAGTATAGAGAAAATAAAATATAAATAAAATAAAGAAAGAACTTGGGGAGGTGCATAAACTTCGCTCTAGGCTTTGGTCTCCTCCTTGAACTCCATAATCTCCCCCAAAGGTGCAGCCAGGGGATCTATTTATAGGCACTGAATGGGGTCTTCCCATAACTAGTCACAACATGTATTGTAGGTACACTAAATGTAATGTCTATCCGCTTTTTTTGAATCCGCATGACACGTGCATGGATCTCAGCTCCGATTTTGGAAATTTGACCACCTACACAACGTGTACTTGGACTACACGTCATGTATACCTTGTCTGCATCAACTCTAAGTCTATGGGAATCTTGCACAAATCTTTCTCATAAATTTGAAGATTTCCCACCATCATATCTTGTACTGAAGGTACACGATGTTTATTTTTAGTTCACATCATATTTTCTCATCATGGCTTGTTTTGGCGGTGATATGCTTCTCCGATGAAGTCACGACGTATACTTGTGGCACACAGCATGTAACAGTGTTTTTTTATCTTCCATATTCTCTTCATCTTCAAAAATCGGTTGTCATGATGTGATTTGGCTCATATTTTAACCCTGTTTCATTCCTTTTCCACAGATTCATCATTTCCTTCCATAAAACATAAAACAGCTTAATTTATTCCAAAATTGGAAAGATTATTCATTTAAATCCATAAATAAATACATTAAAACATTCTAAAATGTATTCATGAAATGAACTTATCTTAGGACCTCCCCTTTCATCACATAGTTGCATTCTCCTGCACCTATGCCACCCTGACTACTAGTAGCCTACCGTAGCCGTAGCCCTTAACATCCTCCAGGAAACCACTCACCACCGTTGAGCGCTTCACTCGGTCAACATCCTCTATTCTGATAGCCTCCTCATCCTCCCTATTCGCTGCAACGTAAGCCAATCTGGCCAGCCACCATCGACCCCTTTCTTAGTAGTCGGCTTCTACTCTTCATCCCTCACTGCGCACACCACCATTGCATCTTTCTAGTCCACCTATGTTTACCACTCCATACGCCACCCAGTCATGTTGCATTGCCAAAGCCAAGAACTACTACCACTCAAATTCCCCATTGTGTCATCACCACCTCTCACATAGCTACCTCCACAGTGCATCGTTGTTATTCACACCCACCTTATCTTTCCACGCACACCCCCTCCATCCATGGCCTCCCTTCTTCTGTGATCGGCGAACCCCTATGCGGCCTCTTACGGGTCGACCCAACTTGGAATAGGTCAGGGTAGGTCCTTCCCAACCCACAACGACCTTGGGTGTGTTCTTCCAAACCCGCAACTAGTCTAGGTGGATCCTATTTGACTCAGAATGGGCCAAGGAAGGTACTTCCAAACCCATCCAGCCCCATACGGGCCTAGAATAGACTAAAACCCCCTTTTAAGGGGTTTCCAGGGCTCGGGGTATTTTTAAATATCCAAAAATTAATATATATTTTTTGGGGATTTAAAAAATAATAATAAATTTATTATTCGAAAAATAATTTGATTTTTTAATAAAATTAAATTAGTTTTGGAATCGAAGAAAAAAAATATTTGAATAAATATAATTTATTAAATTTCCCTCAAGCTTGAATTTAATGCATTTTAATTTTTATCATGCATTTATTTTATTTCATGACTAGTCTTGATCATTGACTGAACTTGTTTATTTGGGTTTATTTTTATTTAATTAATTATTACAAATACGTGCGATGATTGTAATAATTATTTATTTTTTATGGTCATTGCATCGTCTTTCTTCATTAAATATTTATAAGGGACTTTTCATCCATCGACATTATATGTATGTATTTTTCACTTCCTAATACCCCCTTACTAGCATTCAAGTATGTATGTATTATGAAGATGACACTATAAGATGTGAACCACACCAAGATGAGGTAGTATGTGAGGACCCAACTCCAGAATCCTGGAGTCGGTGCCTAAAACATGGTGTGTGATTTTTTTTATAAAAATATGCTGATAAAATTATACATCACATGCCATCATCGATAATATTCCCGATCTAGGTTCTATAAAACTAGATACAGCTGATATATTTCTTCAAAACTATATAATATAAGCTTTATATTGTTTCCATCACATAGTAGAACTCAAAGCTGACAAATCTATTAACCCTATAAAAATAAATTAAAGAAGTAGGGTTAGCACAAGAATTCCTAGTAAGGGTTTTTAAAAACTAATTAACAAAATTCTTTTTTATAAATATCCTTTTAAAACAATTATAAAACATTTTCTAAAAAGAAAACAACATTTTTTGTAGAACATCATTAACATTTTTAAAAGGTTACTTGAATATCATACTCAAGAATTTATATATTTATTTAAAGTCTAAAACATATATCATAGTACACGTACTTGTACAAATATGCATGGAATGGTGTATATAATCAAGAAATTGATCAAACTAATTTTAGGGTGACAAGCAAGGATGCAGTTACATATAAGCACATGAAACAACACTTGCTTATAATTTCATAAGTAACCATATCATGATTCACTTAACACTTGAAATGCAATTCATGAAATGGCAGATGTAATATTATATTTTGTATCAAAGTTTTAAAAATAGATGACTTTCCAAGTATATACATCATTATGCCATATGCAGTTATTTCCATTATCATAAGTAAAATATTCTTAACCAAGTATATTCTAGTATTCGAATAATCACATGGTTGGTTAAATATTAATCACATATTGAGGAAAATTCATATGTCGGACATTCTAAAATATTCTGTCAAGGCCTAATGCCAAGACCATACATAATCATTCTATCAAGGCCTCATTCCATGACCTAGTTTATCTCATGAGACCTATTGATACATAGAGAGGCTATAGCGGGTCTCACCCATCACATAATCAGTCCAATGAATTCCTTATATGTATAAATGTATTTAAATTAAAGTGTCCCATACCACTTTGATATTTTAAATTATGTCTTTTATTCAAAGTTTCACATACCACTTTGAATAATTAAATTATGTCTTTTATTTGAAGTGCCCCATACCACTTCGAATAATTAAATTATTTCTTTTATTTGAATTGTCTCATACCACTTTGAATAATTAAATTCTTAATCCATAAGTTATCATAAGAGATAAATTTCATTTTGCATTTATTTATATATTCATAAATAAAACGCATCATGCATTAACTATAAACATTAATCTAAAGACTGTATGGACACATGGAGATACATTTGTAAAAGTGATGAAAACTAGTACACATAAAATAACAGTTTGTTTGGGTTTGTCACATAAAATTATAACACTTAAATTCAAAACCCTTGTTTCATGGAAATGATCATTTTGTATACTTAAGATTCATGTTCACCATACACTGATAAATGGAAGTGTCAAACAAGTTAAACCATAAACTAATACTATTTATTTTGGTAGATTCATCATGAATTAAAAAATAATATTTAAAAATATATAACATTCATATTGATGCATATATAATTAAAAACACTTCACTAAATGTGTTTGTGCATGTTTATATATATGTATTAAAAAAAGATACTTCCAACTACTTATCCTAAAATTAAAAATTAAGATTTATGTAAAGTAAATTTCATTAATAAGGTGATGAATTATTTTAGAATTTTTAGGCACACAATAACAAAACAAGGTTTTTTTATTGTTTTCCAATATATAATTGTATCATGTGTATTGTATAAAATCATCACTAGGTTAATAACATCAAAACTTAATAAAATAAATCAAGACATGAATATATGTAATTGTGGTTCTTATATATATATATATATATATACTTGTAGGTTTGAAAATTATATAAATCCATATATACACAAAGTGTATACATGGGATTTTCATAACCAAAACAAGGTTTTATAAATCCTTATAAGTTTCATACACTTCAAAAACATTGTTTAATCACTAAAATCAGTTTTATGAAAACTTAAATCAGTTTATAAATAAAATATATATATATATACATATAATCTTATATACACAAAGTATATATATGGGTTTTACATATCAAATATGAAGCTAAAATAACCCTTATATGTACTACATGAGTAAAGAACATCATACTAATATTCATCCTTCGAAAATATGAAACATAATAGGTTTGTTATATATATATATAAATATATATACACATATATGTATATAAGGGTTAATTAAACACCAAACTAAAAATAAAACCCTTGCATGATTTACATGCATTAAGGAAATCATTTAAAAACAAATGTTCATCATTCGAAAATCATAAAAACATAATTGGTTTGTTTTATAAATAAATGTATATACATATATAAGTATATATATAGGGTTTAATTAAACACAAAACAAAATAATCCCTTATTTGACTTCAAAGGTAGGGTGGAGCCGATTAGAGGTTGGAGAGGAGTTGGGAGGAGAAAAACCCATAGGGTTATGGTGAAAAAGAAGGTTTATACAAATGGGTTATATAAACTGTTTATATATATTTTATATATACAATGGTTCAACATAAAAAAATAAACAAAGAGACCCAAAGAACCGAATATAACTATTTATACAAAACAAAAACATTAGTTAGTGAAAATATTAAAGGAATTGATCGTTGGATAATATATATATATATATATAATAGAAAACTTTCATGGAAATAGGTTGGATTTATATTAAAATAAAACACCCTTGGAGACTTTCGTAAAGAAGAAAGTGGACAACCAGCCGCGGAGAGGGATAGGAGGACTCACGGGTGAGGAAGACACAGTGGAGGAGAGCAACGGTTTCTGGTGTGGCATGAGGATGAAGAAGAAGAAAGGAAGAAGATGTGGAAAAGAATGAACGGTTCAGATCAAATGAGGCTGATTAGATGGCTGAGGATAGTTCCACAATTTTAAAAAACAAATGAATGGTTGAGATTAACCATGGCTTGATTAGACAGTCACGGGGTAACCACGAGTTTTAAAAGGGGTTGAGTAGCTGAGATTGGCCATGTCCCGATCGAACGGATGATGAAAGACACGGTAAAAGGGAGAATTTGGTGGAGTTCAATGGATGGATCAAATCAGACGGTGAGGATCTTGCGCGGTGACATTGAACAGATCAGATTAAATTTCCCATAAAAAACTATGTCCCACATCGAAACGGGAATAGAACTTAGACCACCTTATATACCTTGACCTCTCATCCCTATGCCAATAACACAGTACACACCGGAGGGTCCTTACACATGAGACCCGCACCCCCACGGGCCTTGGCCCACCCACACTCGTGCCGGTGCGCGACCTGCCTCACCCCCTACGCTTGCCTGACTAGGCCCTATACACGGGTCTAAGCATGTGCTTAGGCCTCACCATGCATGACCTATTTACAACTCATCATGCACAATGCATGCGCTGCCCGAGGGTTCACTGACCTCAAGGTTCTATGTGAGACGCCCACCAGACCTTGAGGGCTTGGCCTTCAAGGTTACCCTCGATTGGGTGGGTACTCACCCTGATTTTTATCAAAGAATTTATTAAATAAAAAAACATATATAAAAAAACACAACACATATTTTAATGTTTTAAAAAAATAGAACTTATATATTAATGAATATATATATATATATATATATATATTCTTTATTTTCCCAAATGTCGTTATTTTAATATGTTTGTATTCATTTTTAGTTTCAAAACATTAAATTTAAAAATATAATCTTCGATTAAAACATTTATATTCATTTTAACTCATTTTAAAAGAAACACCATGGTTATTAGCGTTATATTTTAAAAATCCAAATATGAAATACATATTCAATTTACAACCATATTTTATTTCAACTAAAGATAACTCTTTAATAAATTTAAAATTTTTAAAAACATTTGAAATTATTAATATGATTAAATACTTAGTATACTTAAAATAATCAAAATACTTAAAATACCTAAAGGTTATAAGATTTTATGACCATTACAAAAACCAATGTTCATCTAAAGACCCAAACAGCTAACAATGATCATATTTAACTTCAAGGCCTTATAAATACTTGTTTAGAGTGCTCCAAACTTCAAAACCCAATTTGGTGAAGATGGTGCTCTACATCCTCTTAATTATTAGTACAGTTTCCATTGTCCTTTCCATAATATTTTTCATTGTGATAGACCTGAAGAAATCTAACTATTTTCTTGGTCTATTTTTTGTGTTTGTTGGTCTCACGGTGATTCTGATAGGTCTCCTAGTAGGTACTATAGGTTAGTAAGGGTCTTTTGGCCTTATGGAAATTTAATTTTTCAGCATTTCTGTTGAATAAAACATGTCTTATTTTTATTATGAACGTATTTATTTTGGATGGAACCATTATTAAACAAAACAAAATAATAATAATACTAATAATTAACAAAATATTATTATTACAAAAATAAATATGTTTGGGGCATCATATAGTATCCCAGATGTGATGTGGAAACATTGGATTGGGGTGTGAGATGCAATACGATTCAATAACTGACTTATCTATTATACTCCTTATGTCATGATTGATCCATTAAGTATAAATAGATCAACCAATACAAAATGATCAAGATTAGTCAGGTAGTTTATTTAATGCATTGTTTATTATTTTTTTAAATGTGCATGCCTTCGAGAACACATTAAATAATTAACAAATAATGGATAGATTAAAATAATTAATGACTCTATGAATGTTTTTTATTTACTAAATTTTCAGTAAAATAATCTGGTAGTGTTTATTTTTGTAGAAAAATGGAAAGTAATAGCACATATACATTATGATTATTATTGGAAAAATAACATTTCCTCACCAACATGAGTTTCTAATGGATAGTACAGACACTTGCACAGAGTACTGCGATATAAGAAATTCTAAGTTCTAGAGTCTCCAATACCTATTGAACTACTTTAGGAAGTGAGGGTGTAAAATAGGCTTATAGGAGACTCATGTGTGACGCATTTGATATTTAAATCATAATTACATCATCAATGTATAATTAGTTAAGGATACATCATCAATACATGGATGGTACCACATGTTGTATCATCTCTGAGAAGTTTATGAGAAGACAGTGAAGCAAGATATGAATGGGGTCAATATTACACTAAATATGTGTAAATTTAAATATGGAATGCTTTATTTCAATACATCCCATTATTATATCTTTATAAAAAACTTTCTCCAATTTTTTTTAAGATCACAAAACAACAAGTATGGAGAAAACACTCCATTACCTTTTGGGTAAGTTTCTCCAAGCATATATGAACTTAAAGAAAAGTTAATCTTTAGTTATTGTGGTGAATAGGTTGAAAGACAAGGTGAAAAGGTCAATTTAAAGTGTGACACCAAAGTAACCTTCACAAATTCCTTCAAAAGAAAATATAAAAATTGTTATAAAATAGGTTATATTATTTTCAATTCATGAAATAACTCTATGTAAGTTTCAATTCAATGAACAAAAATTGAATAATCAAGTAGTTAGATCTTCTTCAAGTATATTCATTTATTATAAGTGGTGTTTATATTTTGCTTATTGGGTATTAAATACAATATTTTTATCACATGTGTGTATTGAAATATAGTAATTAAGTAAGAGAATAAACATTACAATAAGTACAATGAATTCTCTAAGTGACTGATAAAGGGTGATTCCTAAGTCAGTGGTGAGAAGTACACAACTTCTAATTACCGATATTAATGATTCTAGTTGAAATTTTATTGAGTATAACCAAAAAATTTATCACACATTTCCATTAGACACAAGGATACATTATTCCATTTTATAATGAATTTTTTTATGGTGTATAATACTCAACTAATAGTTAAGAAATACTTGAATCATTGGTAAGAAATAATGAATATAAAAATGCATGACTCTAATACCCAGTTGTAAAAAGATAATTATTGGTATAGAAAACTAAAAGTATTTTTCAAGGATATACCCACTATGTTATTTAGACTCTTTGTAGCTAAACACCTTAGGTGTTATCAACACGTTTATTAATTTATTTTTGGAAAAAGAAACCTTTATAAATACAGGTAATCCAAAAAGATTTTGGAATTTGTTCTAACTTGAGAAGGTGAACTATTCCAAGGTTAAGGTAGAGGTAAACTTATATAATTCATAAGATTACTTTAAGTTTTTTAAGGAATGTAAGATTAAAGTATGAAATATTAATGGTTAAAATATATGAGTGGCTTCAGACCCGTGTGCCGAATAATATCTTTTCTAAGCATTCATAGATCATTATAATGTAGCATGGAGTAATTACTAAATACACATTACCTTATACACATCAAAGATGTGATGATAATAATGAGGGTAGATGATGAGTCTTACATGAAAACATTGACAATAAAATGTATCATGGAGTAATTCCTAAACACACATTTCCTTAGACACATCATATTCATGATGCAACTAAAAGGAGTATCAATGTTAAAAGTAATATGCATTGTAGATACTTTTATTATTTTTCAAGACATGCTTGGAAAATAAAGGAATTTTATCATAACCATATACTAACTATTTTTGAAAAATGGATATCATATGAGTAATAGTATTATATAAATCCATCATTTCATAATAACATGCGTTTAAATATAAAGAGTTTGTTAGGATATAAACAAAATCGCATCAAGAAAAACACAATGTGAATCTAATGTAATTATCCTAAAGGTATCTAAGGATATTATATAAATACCTAAGATAGAAAAATGATAGTAAAGTAATAAACTATATTTCTATAAAAGGTTTCACATATATATTTGAGATAGTGGGAGAAATATTGACTTGTATTTAATCAATTCCATAGATGCACAACTATTTGGAATAGGAACAAGTTCCATAAGAGCTTTTGGAAAAGGATTGTTGCAAAGACACCTACTATGTAAGAAGGATAAAACCATGGTAATGGTTTTGTATTCACCATGGTCAGTGATACATTATTCATTTAGAATAATGGATCCTATAAGTGGTCATTATATGGAAATTATTTAAGATTTAAAAGTTCAATTAAAATTCAATAATGGATTCCATGTATTGAAATACAGGTGATTGGTATTTCAAGTGTTTCAAATCTTAATATGACATTGATATTCAATAGAAACATTACATGGATGGTATAACAGGGGTACCAATAAGGATCGATTGTTTATACCAAGTCATCATACCTAAATTCATTATAATTTTTTACTTATCATATTTACTTTCTATGGTAATTATATTGGGAATTGGGTGTTATAAGCACCAGTTTTGTAAGGTGTCTATACGATGAAACCAAAATGGGTTGGTGACACCATAGAGTGATAATAAGGGATGTAAGTTACTAAAATATAGTTTTGGATTTAAGTAATCAATAGGATCCTAAAATGTTCATTTGGAATGAATTTTTCCATGAGTCTATATAAGGTTAGTGGGAGTGCCACAATTTTCTAAGAAAAGTATATTAATAACATAAGGAAAAAAACTATTGGTTCTATAGTTAGTTAAGAACGTAATGAAAGTAACTCTCTAGAGATTTACTGAAAGTATCAACCTAAATTCTAAGGAATGGGATCTACTAAGGTAGATCTAACAGTCTATTAGACCTAGTCAATAGTACATATACTGACAAGGCATTGATAAATAAAATTTGTAACAATTTGGGAGAGAATTGTTTCCAATGTCACATGGCATAAATCTCTCCAAGAAGACATTTATGAGACATAATAGAAGATTAAAGTGATGAGTATAATTCCATAAATTATTGCAGTTGATATATCACTCATGTCATTCTATGTACTAGATATTATATTGCCAACATATATTTTATGGTATAAAAATATTAGTTTTGTCTGGGAGAACTACATGGGAAGTAGTCAGAACTATCCAATTTTACTTGAGAGAGTACAAGAGTTATGTTGTTGGTACTTTTATAGGAAGGGAAACTAGTTTAAAGGGGTATAAACAAGTCATCATTTGGATTAATATGGTCTAATATCACAGTTTGGATAAGGTAATTAACAAGAGAATATAATTCAAGACAATGGTATCCATATTTATAAATACCGAGTGTGTTGAGGCTTCTTATGTAGCTAGAGAAGAAGTATAAAAATATGTAATGATTTGTTCTACTTCTTGGAATAGCAAATAGAAAGTAAAGTTTATCATGATATAAATTAAGATATCCCTACTACTAGTACTATCCAATATGAAAAGTTTTAATGATGGGAAAAATGAATTTACTCAGGGATATCATCTTTTGAGGAGGTGAAGTCAAAAATAGAATAATAGCTATGTAGCAAAGACATGGCAGGCCCAAAGACTAAATTCATAACTCATAAGAAGCATGATCTTATCATGTGAGAGCTAACAAAGATATTTATCAAGTTAGATCTAGTGCAAGTGGGAGTGTTGTAATAGTTTATTCCCTAAACCCAACTTAAACAATACTTTTTGGTCACCATATCATGTATACAGTTAGTTATGCATGATGTAAACTTACCATAATAGTGTTCAAATTTTTGTGCCTACTACTTAAATGGTAATTTCTGTAGATTATTTTTCATATCAAAAGGTTATAGCAGTTCTCATACTATAATGATAACCTCTAGATACTATGATATTAATCTTAAACATGTTTTATATGGTTTAGATATATCATGTTGACTAGAAATAGATGATGTGTGTCTATCAGGTGATGTGGGCTCATAAGCATTGAGACTTCTTCTCATCAAGTTCACACTTAGTGATCTTGATTAGATGAGATCATGAGGACTGAACTTCTAATAGGAACACCATAAATTTCAAGTGTCGTTATTAGTTCCTATCTACAAACATGTGTAATAGTTTCTCGACTTGAGATTATTATCAGTGTGTACTATTTGATTGCATACTTTGATGTATAGTAAAAACTATGGAATTAAAGTTGTAGTGAGTTAGCTTACATTGGGTGTGTCATTGGTGGCATGAAATTAATTTAATAATCAAGATAAAATTTATCACTTCTGAAAGGAAGTGATATCTCCAGCCTAGTTAAAGAGGATGGTAGTACCTTTAATAAATCCATGGTCATGGTATAAGAAGGTAAGTCTGATGAGTAAGGTCAACAAATAATAAAGTAGGAAAGGATGATGATAAAAAGTGTGCATCCTGCTTTATGAGATATTATGAGATAAAGAGATTATATTACATAGAGTGTGTTTGTAGGATTTTTTGTTGTCTCTATGGATTTTCCTTATCTATTTAGGGGCCTTGATGGGTTTCAATACTCTTCTCTTGGTCTGTAAATAGTATTCACTGCTATTGAGGCAAGTGACTAGAGGATCACACATAATAACATATTCAAAAGACTTCCCTATTATATTGAATAGAGGTGTAGGACATAGTGGGTGCCACCATGAGGTCTAAGATATGTACAAGAATAAAAGATCACCAATGAATAAATAAAATCACTATTATTTGAGTATATAATAATTGGAATTAAATTTATTTATTAAAATTATTCACAGGGTATTAAGTGAATATATGGAAAAATATTATATGAACAAATATTATTTAAATATTAAAGGTTTGTTTAATATTTATGGGATTTATGATTTGATTTAATGACTTGATTTTATCACATGATATATTTATTATATATTACAATCAAGTGATAAAACATAAATATCATTTATTATGCAATTAGTTCATCATAACATGTCATTAACGGCTTATTTTGTGGATGTTTTATATATCAGGGTTGAGAAACCCTTTCTGAGTGTTTAATTCCAACTATATAATCAAAGGGGATCTCATTTTCAATGGATGATTAATCTACTCAAATTTGAGAGCTCCTATCTCCTCATTCTTGCATCCTAGAGAGAGAAATACATGTTTGAGGTGTTTGATCTTTGGTCTTCATCACGGATCGAAGGAGTGGATTAGTGGTGATCGTAAGTACATAGAAGGTGTTGTTGAACCTCTGTTCTAGCACTCAGATTATAAATATCAGTATTCTCATGGAATCTTGAAGCATGTTTGGATAATCTAGAGTGATTCGGCCTTGGATCCTTTGAGCAATGGTCACTGTTGATGAGATACAGTCAAACATGTCATCAATTCAAATTCAGTAATTATTCATTTTAATTTTGTTCTTGAATTAATTTGTGCAAGATCCTCATACATTTACTAGGGCTCAGAACATTAAAGATGATGAAGTTACATAGATCCATCAATGAAAATTTTAAAATCTCTAGCCCATAAGCTTCCACTGTGTGCCCCAATACCAACACAGTCTATGAAATTATGACACATGTCATGTACGCAATATGGAATATGAGTGTATTGTATACAGCAAGGACCATATTGAGTAGTTTGGATAGGTACTCACTAACTTTCTTCTAAGTACAAAGTTTTGTACTATTTTTTATTAAATTTAAAATAAAATAAAATATTCTATTTTATTTAAAATCATGGAGGATGGGAATATCCAAGATGATTATATGGAATAAGATAAAATGAATTAATTTATTAATAAGATAATTAATCAAATTAAATAATGTGTGCTTTATATTATGAAAGAAAGAATTTAAATTAATTTTATATAGTTTCTTTAAATGCATGGTCACTACATGTGTATGATCGATCATGAGATTTGAATAGACTAATGTATGTGTTGGTTTAATTTAATTTAATTTTATTGCATGGGTTTGAAATTATTTATTATTAAATTAAATATGATTGTTTGTGTTTCATATTTCCTCATTTATTATGTATGACTTATATGTCCAAGGTTGTTTTATGTAATTACCCTTAACTAATCCTTGATTCCCCTCACATGTGTGTGGGTTATAAAACATATGTAATAAAAGTATTGTCTGAAGGCATATAGATTTGGTTCAAGGTGGAGTCAAGGTGGGGTTAGTTCAATATGGAACTAAGGTTAAACCAACTAGGGCAATACATAGGCGAATAGGTGGAATGTTGTAACTCATTCCAAGACCTTCATAAAGAGTTTTACCCTAGAATCATAAGTTGATTTATTGTCTGCTTAATAAATCAACCATTAGATAAATCTCATTGTATTGTCATTTATTTATCTATTTTATTTTTTTATTATTCATGATTTATTTTATGGATGCAAGACTGAAAACACATAATTAAATGGACTAATATGCAAATATAAAATTAAAATAAATGGATTATGTGAAAAAATTTATCAGAACGTGTTTAATCCCTAAAGTAAAATCCACTTAATATTAACAAGATATGTAAAGGATAAAACAAGAAAGTAGTTTGATAGGGATAACATCTCTAAAAGAGATAGTGGGAGTGAGTTTGACATCGATGAAGTGAAGAATTTGGATACATAAGAGATAGTACAGGAACAAGTTCCACAAATCCCCAAGAAATAAACTATTCCAGAGACACAAGTATTATGTAGGAGTAAAATAGAGGTTAGAGAACATGAAATATATGGTTTTCTAGTCACCAAGTTTTGTGACTCATTATTAGTCTATAATAATGATCTTCTAACCTATAAGAAAGAAATAAGTGGCACAAATGATTCAAAATGGAAAGAACCAATGAATTTTAAAATATATTCAATGTACCAAACCAAGTATGGGTTTTAGTGGATCCTTTAGTTTATGTAAAGAACATTGGTTCTAAATGGGTATTCAAGAAGAAAATGGACATGGATGGTCAGGTCGGTACCTATAAAGCATGACTGATTGAAAAATGGTACAAACAATGTCAAGGTATAGACTACAAAAAAACCGTTTCACCAATCATCATGCTTAAATCCATCATAATTATACTTTCCATAGCAACATACCATGTCTATGAGAATTGTAAGATGGGCATAAAAATATCCTTTCTTAATGAGAACCTTTGGAAAGATGTCTATATGACTCAACCAAAAGGTTTTGCGACTCCAGGTAATGATAATAAAGTATGCAAGTTTTAGAGATCCATATATGGATTAAAGTAATAATCTAGGTCATAGAACATTCATTTTGATGAAGACATAATGAAATTTGGTTTCTTAAGAAATGAATGTGAGCCTTGTGTCTATAAAAAGTTTAGTGGGAGTGAAGTCATTTTCCTAATAGTATATGTTGATGATATTTTACTTATTATAAATAAGATACTGGTATTATAGACCATTAATACATGGTTAAATACATGCTTCTCTATAAATGACTTCAGAAAATTAGCATATGTTCTTGGTATCAAGATTCATCTTAATATATCCAAGAGACTACTTGGTCTAAGTTAGGGTACATATATTGACAAGATATTTAAGAGAATTAGTATGTAACAATATGAGAGGGGATTGTTGACTATGTCACATAGTATTAATCTTTCTAAGAAAATGTGTCCTCAGACACATTAGGAAAGACAAAGAATGGAAAGGATTTTATATGTGACAACAATTAGGTTAGTCATGTATGTCATTTTTTGTACCAAGGTAGATATTTCTTATGCCTTAAGTGAAGTAGGTAGATCTGGGAGACTACTATTGGATGAATATCAAAACAATCCTTAAGTATTTAAGGTTAAATAAGAATATATTCCTGGTATATAGAGGTGATGAGGATCTAGTCATCGGGGGATATGAAAATTCTAGTTTCCAAATAAATCAACACGATCTAAATTCATAGTCGGGATACATATTCACTATCAATGTAGGATATGTGATCTAGAGAAACTCAAAGAAATCTGTGATTATTTATTATATAGTATATTCAAAGCATATTGTGGATTCTAATGTAGATAAATAAGTAGTGTGGATATGAAATTTCATCCAATAGTTGGATGTGGTATCTAGAAGTAAAGGCCCTATCATATTTTAATGTGATGATACTTCAACAGTGCTTCTCTCCAAAGAACCAAGGTCACATTAGTGGATGAATCGCATACTTATAAAGTATAATATCTTTAGATATTTTTATCAAAGGGGTGAAGTTATAGTGAGAAATATTTCAATATAATACAAGTTGTAATATCCCTTAACAAAACTCCTATCTCATCAGAAACATAATCTTTATGTGAGAGCTAGCAGGATAAAAGTTGTTAGCAATTGGCTCTAGGCTAAGTGTGGGTTTTTTGGAGTTGGTTTCCTAGAACCAACTAGTATGTATTTTATATTAATTGATATATTCAAAGAAGTGAATATTAAATATATCTTATCACATATTTATTATTATTCTATATGTATTTAATGTGATAATGTCATAGGGTATTTTTCATATCAAAAGAGGTCACAACAATTCCCTAATATGATGAAAAACTTGATATGCTATGATGATATCTCTTAAATATTTTTCCTAAAAATAGTGTGAAGAACTATAATGGTGAACATAGTTTGAAAATTTTTAGGTTAAAGTTCTCATTAGTGGATTAGGAATCATCTCATGAAGTTCAAACTTAGTGATCTCTAAGATTAGATATTATGAGGACATAACCTCCAATAGGAATTTTGTATGTTTGTGTGTCATCAGATATTCCTATCTATGAGAGTATATAATGATCCTTAGAATTTAATATTATTATTAATACATATCATGACTTGTGTATTTTGATGTATTGACAAAACCCATGATGCACTATGTTCACAATTAGTAGGATTTTTTGGGTAATCCACAATTGGTATGTTATTAATAAATAAGTCAAGGAAGGATTTGTCCCTTATATTTATGGAACTTAAAATCTTGGCACTTTGATTTGAATGGAATTGTCGAAATAAATTCCATAACCATGGTAATGTAGACATGTTCATTCTAGATAATCAAAGAAAGATATATCAAGTATTAAGGTTGACAACATAAGTATACAACCTGCTCAATGAGATATCGAGACAAAATATTATTTTACATAGTTTTTTTTTGTATGTGGTTATTGATATTGCAACATTAACTTCTTCCTCTTAGATCTCTTGACCCATTGCTAGATAGTAATCTTGGACTTCATGAAAGATTACCTAATTTCAATGATGAATAATCCTAGAGGGTCACACACTAAGTTTTTTCATTGATCTCAATTAAATTCTATTTGAATTTAATTATTGGAATAAACATTATTCTAAAGTTCTAGGAATAATTTTATTTAGGATTTATTGATCACATAAATTAAATAAATGTTTATTCAAAAGGTAACTATTTAATTATATAGATATATAATATTTATTCATTTATTTCTTTAATGAATAAATATTTAATTAAATATTGATTTAGGTATTCAATAAATTTAGAAGATGATGAGTGGACCAAAATAAGGTCTGATGAAAAATATTAATTTTTCAGATGAAAAAATAATATTTATCATTACACTAGTAAGTGCACGCTATGAGAAAATAATAATATAATTATTATTATATATCATGGGGTCATTCAAGGGTTTAATATAATATTAAGGGTCTATTTGTAGTTAAATAATATTTAACTCTAACTCGTAACTTTATAAATAGACTGTAATGTCTATTGTGCTCGAGTTGATTGAATTAGAGAATCATTGTGCACAACAAAATCTAGAGCTCTCTCTCTTAAGACCGAAGAATTTTCTAGAGTTTCTTCTCTCAAGGATGAGAGATTCTATTCCCTCCTCTATCTTATCAGTAATGATAGTGCAAGGATTATTCTTCAAGACCTAAGGAATCATCACAGGGATCAAGGAGAACATCGCATGATGATCGATCTATCATGCTAGCACCCAGGAATCCATCGGCATTATTTGGAGATCAAAATAACATGTATGGATCCATGTTAAAAGGATTATACACTTGGATCCTACAAGTGAAATTATGGTAGTCCAAAAGGATTTTGAATGATAAACATATTTATCAAAGAAGGATCTCAAGATCGATGTATTCTTTTGTCCTATCCATTTAAATTAATTATAAATTTAACATGAAATATCCTCTTGATTCTAGTGTGTTTTTCAATTTTCATCAAAAAAATCATCAGTCATGGCTACCACATTATGTACATCATATAATATTAATTGAATCTTATAATTATTAAGTTGGGTCTAGCCCCGATAAGCACTTTCATAGCACCTGAAACCTTCAAAATCCAACATGATAAGATTGTTATAGGAATATATGAACAAAATGGTATAGCCGATAGAATAAATCGGATGTTAATGGAGAGGAAAATAATTATGCTATTATATTTTGGAATGCCTAAGGAAATTTGGGTAGAATCAATGGGTACAAGATCTTACTTAATCAAAAGAGGTTCATCAACACCAATTGGAAAATAGTTACTAGTAGAACTTTTTTCCAAAAAAAAATCTAGAAGTTTCTCACCTCAGATTCTTCATAAGTTTAGCCTACATTCATGTGGATGAAAAGGACAGGGATTATCTTGAAGCTAAATCTTAGACATGTTTCTTCTTAGGATATGGACATGAAGAATTTGGTTTTCGACTTTAGGATGATCAAAAAATAAATTTTTCAAAAGTTAGAATGTGCTCTTCAATGAGAATATCTTGTGAAAAGATAAAAACTTAAAAGAGAAGGAGGTTGAGGGTGAAGGTAAAACTTCAATTCAAGTTGATTTGAATGGTGGTTCTGAAGGATCATGTGTTCGAGAAAGTTCATATGTCTCTAAATCTAATAGAAGGACTTGTATTCTGGGAATAAATTCATGGGATAGTAAAGAATGTTTGGAAGATCAACTACCAGAATATATATGTGAAAGATTGAGAACTAGGAAATCTCAGTCAAGAGTTATGGAAGGTAAATATCTAAAAATTACAGTTCTGTAAGAAGTTGGATCATAGGTTATTTGTGAATATTTTCAAGGATTAGACAAAGATTCATAAGTATGGAGTTGATCTAACCTTCTTACTTTTTACAGATATAGGATAACCATAGATTCGGGAAAAAGAGGCTAATCTATATGATTTTAGAAAGTGAGGGTTAGAAATGTAGGAGGAGTTGGATTCACTAGGAGTGAATAACACCTATGAACTAACTAATTCACCACTTAGGAATAAATCACTTGAAAATACATGGGTATTACAATTAAAATAAGAGGTTGATAAAAGAAAGATATATAAACCAATGTTGGTTGTAAAAGGGTTTTAGCATAATTAAGTTATTTACTTCTCTGAGATATTCACTCTGGTAATAAAACAAACTACTATCTGAATTGTGTTAAGTTTGGTTGTTTCTAGAAATTTATACTTTGAAAAAATGTATGTGAATATGGATTTTCTTCATGAGGATTTGGAGAAATAAATTTATATAAAACAGTATATTGGTTTCATGGATAATCAGAATGAGGGCTTGGGGTGCAAATTGAAAATAATTCTTTATGGTTTGAAATAAGCACCAAGCTATTGGAACTGAAAGTTTAATTCTTTCATGGAAGATAAAGGTTCCATGTGAATTAACTCTGGTCATTATTGCTACCAAAAGGAGTTCATTAGAAATGAATTCATTATCTTAATTTTTTAAAAGGGTGATATGATGTTGGAAGGTTTGAATATTCAGCTAATTTGGAAATTAAATGAGAACTTATCTAGAAAGTTTTAAATTAAATATCTCATAAATTAAAAGAATATCTTGGGTATGAGGATTGAACATGATAGGAAAAATGGGAGTTTGGGTCCATAAATATTGGGGAAACATAAATCCTCAGTTCGACTTGGGTGAATGGGAGGATGTAACATCCTGTTACTATTTTCACATATTCTTAGATCCCTCTTTTTATCATGCTTTAGTTGTGTTTCGTTTAAGGGTGAATCAGGTGAAATTTTGAAAGTTTTGAAAATTTCTGGGCTAGTGAACAATTGGTGCATGGTTTTCCCAAACCATGTGCCCTCTTAGGTAAAAACATAAAAACCTAGAGAGTGGGTTTTTGTATGAATTTCACATGGTTTTAAAACTATGTGCCCACTTAGGAGAAACCGTTCATCCCATTTAAAATAGGTGCATGACTAGGGCGCACGGTTTGTTCTAACCATTCAGTTCTGCCTAGGAAACCATGTGTGGCTTTTAATTAATCTTAAAATCTAATTTTAAAATCCTAAAACCTCCCATTTAGGTGCCCAATGGACTTAGAACGACCCTCTATAGTTTCTTCTTCCTCTGGAGAATCCAAGAGGTGATTTTGGCCCCTCCACACCCTCCTAGAAGCAGATTAAATCTTGGCGAACAATGTTTGATCTTCACCTAGTAGGTTTCCTCTTCTCGTTCTCTATATCCTGATATCTCCCTTTTCCCTAGGGTTTTATAGATCTTTTTGTGTTGTTGGAGGATCAATACCCATTGTTTTGGATCTAAACCTAGGTTTGATTCATGTTTTCCTAGATTCTATGCCCATTGTTCTTCATTAGCGAATCCTAATTAGGGTTTTGGAAATTTGATATCCCATGATCCTGAGTTAGGTGGTTCCATTTTTATTTTCCAATTTAATTAACCCTAAATTACTTGATTTTGATTAAATTTCTTTTAATTGAATATGTGTAATTTGATTCTTATGAAATTGAATTTGTTAAAAACCCAATTCCATTGAATTTGGGAATTTTGTTTTGGAAATTTGGTTTTGGAATAAAATTGGGAAAATCCCCAATTACATTGAATTGGGGTGTGATTGTGAAATTGATGGAAAATTTATGGAGATTTAAATAGTTGAATTTAAATTGTGAAATTGATGGAAATTTTTTCAATTAAATTATTGAATTTAATTTTGGGAATTGAATTGTGAATTGATTTCAAATTCTTATTTGTGAAAATTTTCTTAAAATGGTTTTGATAGAAAACTTTGGGTTTTATCTTAGAAAAATGCATGTTTTGATTAAAAAATTGCTTTGGTTTTTAAATGGAAAATTGGAATTTTTTAAATGGGGGAATGGAATTTAATTGTATTTTGATAATTCTTAAAATAAATTGAAAATCATTGATTTATACTAGAGCACATAAAATCTTAGTTAGTTAGTGAGTTATTTGGGACAAACACAATAGGATTGGAATTCCCTAGCACCGAATTGACATTTTACAACAATAACAGAACATTTTTTAGCACATCTAATTCCCCAATGGGACATAGAGGAGTCCTCTATTACTAGTGTCAAGGGAAGTGTTTGCACATTGCAGTTATTATCACATGAGTGTGTGAGGATCACATAACCTAGAACTATCATACCTATTGGTTGATGAATACATATTGCTCGCTTATTTATATATGAGATATAAATGTATTCCAATGTTTGTAAACTGTTTTACATGCCTTATGATTTATATAAAATTTTTTATATAAAATTGTTTATTTAATCCATTTTTTTAAAGTATATCCATATTTTGAAATGTATTCCATCTTTTGAAATGTAAATAATGATTTGTTTAAATATTCTTTTGAAATGAAAAAATTGTTTATTTGAAAATTGAAAGATCTTTATTTGGTTACTTAATGTCATTATATTCTTATGGAATACTTGGTGAGACCCTACTGGGATTTTATCTCACACCCTACTTATACCTTCAGGTGTTTGTAGATTATCTCCTTTTAGGTTCAAGTAGGGGTAAAGCACCACTTGGAGGTGGTTCTAGTTGCTGATCTTTGGACTTGTAGAGTTGTTTCCATTGGAAATTGGGTAGTTTTTTCAGTTTTATGTTACTTTTATGTAGTGCTTTGGAATATTATGAATGTTTGACTTTTGGTACAATTCTCCTTATAGAGTTTATTTTTTATGCATACTAACTTGTTTATCTTTCGTCCATGATGTTTTTGGAAAATTCATTCCCACTTTCATTTTTTATGATTCTAGGTGATAGTCTCCAAACTATGGGGATTGGGAATGCACTTCAGGATATGTCAACATCATCTCGGTTGTCATGTTACTAGGGTACCCTATACGGTTCATGAAAAAGTGGTATCATAGCTCTAAGTTGAGCTTCTTGTCTTGAATTCAGTATGCATTTATCTATTCTTGTCAGGAATTAGGAGGTAGTTGCGATTGAGTGTTTGGAAAACTCTCACCACAAAAAACCTTAAGTCACCAGGGGTGGTTAGGGAAAGATGTCTTGAGGATTAGTTCTAGTATTTTACCTTCCTTTGATTTATATAGTGTGAAATCCAAATATTTTTTATCTATCTATTGGGATTAATTTCCCTTTGTTTCTCTATTTAAGAGTTAATCTAATACCTTCCTTGTTGTCTGCTGATGTTGTGTAGCATCATGCCTCTGAGAAGATGCGTAAATAGGATCTAAGAGGAAGATTATGCCGAACCTCAATGAGAAAATCCTCTTGTGGACCCAAACTTGGTTGAGGTGATTGTGTGTATTTTCCAAGCTCTGGGATATGCACCACCACCAGTTCTCATTCAGGATCCAAATATGGAACCTCGGAGGGATATTATCTGGGATCATTCTCAGGAATTTCTTCACCAAAATCTAGCAGCATTCAAGTGCTCAAATGATCCTCAAGAGGCTAGGGAATGGTTGAAAAGGATGGAACATTTGTCTAGGTTTTTGGAGACACCTAACTAAATCAAGGTGAAGTGTACCACCTTAGTGCTAGAAGGACCGAGCAGGAGATAGTGGGAAACTGTGGTGATAGTGAAGAAGAAAAATGGATTAGAGTTTAAAGACTTCAAATTTCTTTTCACTAACTTTTTCTATCCAGAGTCAATGATGTTGGCCAAAGCTATAGAGTTTTTCAAAATTGAGCAGGTTGACGGGACCATAACAGAGTATGCAAACTGTTTTGTTAAGCTTGTGTAGTTTTCACTTGAGAAATTATTGAATCAGAAGATGAAGGGTCGAAGGTTTGAGTTGGGACTTCAATTTGATATTTTCTATTATGTTTTTTTATTGAAGCTTCCCTCTTATGTTGATGTGCTAGATAGGGTGATAATGGTTAAAATGTACTTGGCTTCCAAGTTAGGGTTATCATGAGTTTTTTTCTCCCCCAGTGGAAGTGCAAGTTACTTTAAAGTAAAACAGAAGGATGATGATTCTTATGGTGGTTCTCGATAATAGGGTTCTTATAGACCTGTTATAGTTCCTAGAAGAGGTCCTTTAATTTGCTACCAGTGTGGAAAGCTATGGAATTCTAAGAGGGTTTTCACTGAGGCATCCAAGATATATAGCTCTTGTGGATGCTCAGGTCACCTACAGAAGTTCTTCTATATCTATTACACTTCTCATAGTGTCACGGGATCATCATATCCTTTTAAAACTACAGAGAAATTGGATGCTTCAAGGATAAAAGGGTTTCAGCCACAAGCATCTAGAATGAAGCTTCTTCACATAGTGGAAGAGTCTCCAGAGGAAGCGGATACAGGTCCATCAACTGTGAGAGGTACCATCACTATAACTTCATCATTAATGACTGCTTTATTTGATACTGGTGCATCTCATTCATTTATTTAAACTTGCATTTTTAATATGATAAATCTTATTATAGGTATTTTATCTTATGTCATGGATATTACTACTCCCCTTAGTATGAAGAGAGAGTAGGGCCTCTATAGTACCTCTTGTGTTTTATCGCTATCAGATGTTGAGCTTGTTTGTATATATCTAGTTCTCAACATGAAACCTCTTGATGCCATTTTTAGGATAGATTGGTTTGTTTCCAACAAAGCACAAATTGATTTTTATCTTCAACGGGTCTCCTTCATTACACCTGATGGTGTGAACCATGTTTTATAAAGAGAATGGGACCCCCAAGTTTGAGCAGAGCCAAAACTTATTATTCGAATTTTGGGAAAGTGATATATGTGTTTTCTTTTGATCTGGAGTGGGAATCTTTGAGCGGTGATCTTCATCCTTTTTTTTGAGTTTCTCGACGTGTTTCCTTCTGAATTATTTGGTTTTCCACCAGTAAGGAAGGTATAGTTTTCTATTAATTTAGTTTATGGTACTCAACCAGTTTATATTCCCTTTTACCACATGTCACCAGTTAAAATGAAAGAGATGAAGACTCATTTGGATGATCTTCTAAGGAAAGTATTTATATGCTCAAGTGTGTCACCTTGGGTAGCACCGGTTCTCTTTGCTAAGAAGGATGATAGTTCCCTTATCCTTTATGTTGATTACCGAAAACTCAACATAGTCATGGTAAATAACAAATATCCATTTCCATAGATTAATGATCTATTTCATAAGTTGAAAGGGGAAAAGTGGTTCTCTAAGATTAACCTTCAATTTGGTTACCATCAGTTGAGGATAAAAGAATATAACATTCATAAAACTACCTTTCAGATAAGGTAAAACCATTATGAGTACCTTGTCATGACCTTTGGTCTAAACAATTATCATGTAGTCTTTATGGATTTAATAAACAAGATTTTACATTGATACCTTTGTGGTACTCTTTGTGGATGACATCCTTGTTTACTCTAAGTCCAAGGAGGGTCATTTTCCTCATCTGAGAGTAGTTATAGAATTATTGAGAAATCTCCAACTTTATTCAAAGCTTTTAAAATGTGATTTTTGGATTCAGGAATGATGTTCTTGGGATGCATGGTGTCAAAACATGCTATTTTATTTTATCCTGAAAAGTTGAAATTTTTTATGACATGGGAATAACCACAGAATGTTTTTGAGATTCGAAGCTTCTTGGGTCTGGCTGGGTATTATAACCAGTTCGTTAAGGACTTCTCAAAGTTATCTTCCCCGATGACTACTCTGACTTGGAAGAGAGTAAAGTTTTCTTAGGATAATAAATGTTAGAGTTCCTTTGTTGAGAAGAAATGTCTTTTTATTACTATGTCGGTGTTGACTCTTCTAGAGGATGGATAGGTCTATGTGGTCTTCTATGATGCATCAGGCTTAGGTTTGGGTTGTGTTCTTATACAAAGTGATCATATCGTTTCTTATGGATCTCGTCATATTAGGCCACACGATAAGAATTATCCAACCCATTACCTTAAACTTACATTTGTGATGCACGTTCTTAAGATTTGGTGACATTACCTTTATAAAGAAAGGTTTACTATGTTTTTAGACCACAAGATCTTGAGTTATATCTTCTCTCAAAAATATTTGAATCTACACCAAAGGCTTTGGGTGGAATACCTACAGTATTTTGAATTCAAAATCGCCTATACCCCAGGTAAAAGGAATGTCATCGTAGATTCCTTGAGCAAGAAACTTCCAACCCAAGTAGTGAACGAAACATCGGAAGAGTAGAACTTGATGGCTCTATTTGCATAGTTGCATATTGGAGTTTAGGAATCATGGGATGAGGTTCCCTTGGCCAGTGTTCAGTTGTCATCCACTCTTCTTAAGATGATTCTTCAGTAACAAAAACTTGATGATGAGTTCCTTAGCATTAAAGACTCTCTTTATGGTAGGGAGACAGTTAATAAGTGGTCATTCTCCAAATAGGGAATTCTATGCTATCAGAATTGCTTTGTTGTGTTGTTAGAGATAAGGAAAGATATGATGGGATATTTCCATAATTCCAATTAGTTTGTATAACCAGGAACCACAAAGACATTCTATGAAATGTTTCAATATTTATGGTAGTCAGGTATGAGATGGGGCATTGCTGAGTTTGTCTCTCATTGTTCTACATGTCGATGGGTTAAATTTGAGCACTAGAAAACTTCAAATTTTCTTCAGCCACTTCCAGTACCTACTTAGAAGTGGGATGAGATTTCTATGTACTTTTTGGTTGGGTTTCTATGTACCCATATAAATAAGAATTTCATATGGTTTGTGATTGATCGGATGACTAAATCATCTCACTTTATACCCATTCATGATACAATCAAAGTTAAGGAGTTGGGAAATCTCTATGTGAATGAGATTGTTTGTTTTCATAGATTTTCATATTCTATAGTCTATGATAGGGATCCTTGGTTCTCTTCTTGTTTTTGGAGAGTCCTTTAGGAGGAATTGGGATCCCAGGTCTATTTGAGTATGGCATATCATCCACATTCAGATGGCCAAATAGAACGAGCTATACAGATTCTTGAGAATATGTTTCGCGCTTATGTTCTTAACTTTAGTGGGACTTGGGATGATCATCTAGGTATGGTTGGGTTTTATTATAACAATAGTTACAATTCCACAATCATAATGGCTACTTTTGAGTCCTTATATGGTTGGCCTTGCAGATCTATGTTGTGTTAGATGAAGATTGGTGAAAGTTCCTTGGTTGGACCAAGCTTGGTTCAAGAGACGGCATCAAAGATTCATTTGATTCATCATATAATATTGATGGAACATATCCAATATAAGTATTATGATGATATTCATCATAGGACATTGGAATTATCAGTTGGTGACCATATATTCTTGAAAGCTTCACCTCAGTTGGGTCATCGATGGCTTGGGAGGAAAGGGAATCTTTCTCCTTGTTTTGTTGGACCTTTTGAGGTTATTGAGAATGTGGGAAAATTTTCTTACCATTTATCACTTTCACCGCAGATGATGTTGATACATAACGTATTCCATGTATCTTAGCTAAAAAAATATCTATCTAATTCATCTTGTGTGCTGAGCTAGAGTGATCATGAGGTTGAACCTGATTTATCCATGACTGAACGGCCAGTCGGGATAGTTGATTCTAAAACCAAGGTACTTAGTGGGAGTATGATACCTTTGGTTCATGTGATATGGAAACACGGTTTGAATAATCATGATGTGTGGGAGAGTGAGGCACTAATAAGAGAACAGTGGCCTCATCTTTTTGGCATGGAATCTTCTGAGTAGGCTTTCTAGGGGGAAAATGTTTCTATGGTGGGGAGGTTGTAACATCCTGTTACTATTTTTAGGTATTCCTATACCCCTCTTTTTACCATGATTTGGTTGGGTTTCTTTTAAGGGTGAATCGAGTGAAATTTTGAAAGTTTTGAAAATTTATGGGCTAGTGCACAGTTGGCGCATAGTTTTCCCAAATCGTGCCCCCTCTCAGGGAAAATCATGCAAAGCCAGACATTGGGTTTTTGTAGGGTTTTCACACAGTTTGAAAAAATGTTTTCCCACTTAGGTGAAACTATGCATCCCATTTAAAATGGGCGCACGAGCACGGCACACGGTTTGGTCTAATAATGTATCTCTGCTTAGGAAACTATTCTGAAAATCTAATTTTAAAATCCTGAAACCTATCATTTAGGTTTCCAATAGACCTAGAATGACCCCCTAGGATTTCTTCTTTCTCGAGAGCATCCAAGAGGTGATTTTGGCCCTCAACGCCCTCCTGGAAGTGGATTGAACCTTGGATAACAATGTGTGATCTTCACCTGGTAGGTTTCCTCTTCTTGTTCTCTATCACCCACTCTCTCCTCCTTTCTCCCTAGGGTTTTATAGATCTTTTTGTGTTGTTGGAGGATCTAATACCTTATCTTTTAGATCTAAACCTAGGTTTGATTATTTTTTTATTAGATTCTTTGATCATCGTTCTTCGTTGGCGCATCCCGATTAGGGTTTGGTGATTCGAGATCCCGTGATCCTGAGGTAGGTGGTTCTGTTTTGATTGGCCAATTTAATTAACCCTAAATTTATTGATTTTATTAAATAATTTTCAATTGAATATGTGTAATTTTATTCTTATGAAATTGAATTTTTTGAAAACCCAATTTCATTGAATTGGGGGATTTGGTTATGGAAATTTGGTTTTGGTATAAAATTAGGAAAACCCCCCCAATTCCATTGAATTGGGGTGTGATTGTGAAATTGATGGAAAATTGTGGAGATTTAAATTTTCAAATTTAAATTGTGAAATTGATGGAAATTATTTCAATTAAATTATTGAATTTAATTTTAGTAATTGAATTGTGAAATTTGATTGTGAATTTATTTCAAATTATTATTTATGAAAAATGGATTAAAATGGTTTTGATATAAACCATCGGGTTTTATCTTGGAAAAAGGCATGTTTTGATTAAAAACTTGTTTTGGTTTTTAAATAGAAAATTGGAATTTTTTAAATGGGGGAATGGGATTTAATTTTATTTTTAGGATTATTAAAATAAATTCCCCATCATTGATTTGTACTAGAGAACATACAATCCTAGGTAATTAGTGAGTTATTTGGGACAAACATGCTAGGATGGGAATTACCTAGCACCAGATTGACATTTTACAACACTAATAAACCATTGTTTAGCACATCTAATTTCCCAAAGGGGAATAGATGAGTCCTATTTTGTTAGTGGTGAGGGACATGTGTACATATTGCGGTTTTTATCACATGAGTGTGTGAGGATCCCATAACCTGGAACTATCGTAACTCTTAGAAGATGAACATGTTTCTTGCTTTTTTATATACTATATATAAATGTATACTAATGTTTCTAAACTATTTTACATGCCTTCTTATTTATATAAAAAAAATATATAAATTTTTTTATTTAAGCCAATTTTATAAAGCATACCCATCATTTGAAATGTATTCCATATTTTGAAATGTAAATCATGATTTGTTTAAATATGATTTTGAAATACCTAACCTGTTTATTTTAAAATTGAAAGATCTTTATTTTCTTAATTAATGATGTCATATTCTTATGTAATCCTTGGTGATACCCTACTTGGATTTTAGCTCACACATTACCTATACCTTCGGGTGTTTATAGATTATCTCCTTCCAAGTTTGAGCAGGGGTAAAGCACCACTTGGAGGTGGTTCTAGCTGTTGATCCATGGAATTGGAGAGTTGTGTCCATTGGGACTTGGGAATTTTTTCCTGTTTTCTAATAATTTTATTTAGTACTTTGGGTTGTTATGCCTATTTGACTTCTGGTACAATTCTCTCTATGGAGTTTCTTTTTTATGCATACTAACTTTTTTATCTTACTTCCATGATGTTTATGAAAAATTCATTCCCGCTATCATTTTGTATGATACCAGGTGATAGTTTCAAACCCATGGGGATCGATAATTACCTTCAGGCCATGTCAGGATCAGCTCAATTATTGGGTTACTAGGATACCTAGGATGGTTCGTGACAAAGTGGTATTAGATCTCTAGGTTGAGATTCTTTTCTTAAATTCAGTATGAATTTGTATATTCTTTTTGAAACTTAGGAGGTAGTTTTGATTGAGTGTTTGGACACCTATCACCATAATAAACCTTAATTCACCAAGGGTGGTTAGGGAAACACATCTTGAGGATTAATTCTAGTATTTTCTATTCCTTTAATTTGGATAGTGTGAAATCCAAATCTTGTTTGTCTATCTGTTGGGATTAATTTACCTTTTTTGATCTATTTGAGTATTACTTTGATGTATTCCTTACTGTTTTCTGATGTTGTGTATCATTATTCATCCAAGAAGACATGTAAATTAGATCTATGAGGAAGTTGTTTCTTGTGGACCCGAACTTGGTTGAGGTGATTGTGTATACTGTCCAAGATCTAGGACATGCACCACCACCAGTTCTCATTCAGGATCCATCTATGGAACCTCGAAGGGGTGTTCTCTAGGATCATTCTTAGGAATTTCTTCACCAGAATACAGTAGTGTTAAAAGGATCAAATTATCCTCAAGAGACTGAGGAATGGTTCAGCATGATGGAACATTTGTTTGGGTTATTTGATACACCTGATGAAATCAAGGTGAAGTGTGTCAGCTTCATGTTGGAAAGACCGAGCAGGAGATGGTGGGACATTTTAGTGACAGTGAAGAAGCACGAGGTCTTAGAGTGGAAATACTTCAAAGTTATTTTCACTTATGAGTTCTATTTATATTAGATGCTTCTATCTAAGGCTGTATAGTTTTTCAAACTTGAGTCGTCTGACCGGACCGTAATCGTCTATGCAAACCATTTTGTTGAGATTCTTCAATTTTCACCTGTGATATTATCGAATGAGAATATGAAATCTTGAAGGTTCAAATTGGGACTTTGATCTGATATTATCTCTCAGGTTTTCTTGTTGAAGTTTCCCTCTCATGTTGATGTACTGGATAGGGTTCTAATGATTGAAATGGACCTAACTAGAAAGTCAGGGTTGTCGGGAGTTTCTTTCTCCCATAGTGGTGGTTCAAGTTATTTTAAAGGAAAATGGAAGCATATTTATTCTCTTGGTGGTTCTCGATAGATGTGTTCTTATAGACCTCATATAGTGCTTGTAAGAGGTCCTTTAATATCAGTGTGGAAATTTGAGGAATTCTAAGAGATTTTTCACTGATTCTCCCAAGATATGTGGCTCCTACGGATACTCGGGTCAGTTAAAAAAGTTCTTCCATATATATTACACTCCTCATAGTGGCACGAGATCATCATCTCATTCTAAAACTATGGAAAATCATATACTTCAAGAATAAAAGGGTTTCATCCATAGGCATCTGTAATGAAGCTTCTTTACTTAGTGGAAGAGTCTCCAGAGGAAGCGGATATGAGTCTAGTGACTATGATGGGTACCATCACTATAACTTCATCATTAGTGACTCCTTTATTTGATACTAATTCATCTCATTCATTTATTTCAACCTGCATTGTTAATCTTCTAAATCTTCATATGGAGCTTTTATCTTATTTCATGAATATTACTAATTCCCTTGGTATGAAGAGAGAGCAGGGTCTTTGTAGTCTCGCTTGTATTTTATCACTGTTAGATATCAAGATTGATTATAGTTTTCTAGTTCTTGACATGAAACCACTTGACGTCATTTTTGGGATGGATTTTCTCATTTCTAAAAAATCCTAGATTGATTTTTATTTTCAATGGGTCTCCTTCATTATGCCTGATGGTTTGCATCATATCTTCTAAGGAGAATGGGACCCAAGGTTGATCAGAGCCAGACCTTCTTATCCAGAGTTGGGGAAAGTGATATATGTGTTTACTTTTAATCTGGAGTGGGAATATTTGATCGGTTATCTCCCTCCATTTTTCATCGAGTTTCCTGGCGTTTTTCCTTATTACTTCTCTGGTTTTCCACTAGTATGGGGGGTAGGATTTTCTATTGATTTAGTGTCTGGTAATCAACTAGTTTATATTGCCTCTTACCATACAGAACCATCTGAAATGAAAGATTTGAAGACTCGGTTGGATGATCTTCTAGAGAAAGGATTTATAAAACCAAGTGTGTCACCTTGGTTAGCGTGAGTTCACTTTTCTGAGAAGGATTATGGTTCCCTTCGCCTTTGTGTTGATTACCAAAAACTCAAAATATTCACGGTAAAAAAATCTATTTACATGGATTTATGATCTATTTGATCAGTTTAAAGTGTCAAGGTGGTTCTCAAATATCAACCTTTGATCTGGTTACCATCAATTGAGGATAAAAGAATCTGGAATTCAAAAAACCACCTTTCGGAGAAGGTATGACCATTATGAGTACCTTGTCATGCCGTTTGGTCTAACCAATTCTCCTGTAGTATTTATGGATTTAATTAACACGATTTTCCATGAATATCTTGATACCTTTGTGGTAGTCTTTGTGGATGACATCCTTGTTTACTCTAAGTCTGAGGAGGATCATGTGCGTCATCTAAGAGCGGTTCTAGAATTTTTGAGAAATCACCAAATTTATTCCAAGCTTTTAAAATGTGATTTTTGGATTTGGAAAGATAATTTCTTAGGACACATGGTGTCAAAACATGTTATTTCAGTTGATCCTAAAAAGTTGAAAGTTTTTATGACATGGGAACAACCACATAATGTTTTCGAGATTCGAAGCTTCTTGGGTCTAGCTAGGTATTATCGCTGGTTCATTAAGTACTTCTCAAAGTTGGCTTCCTCGATGAATACTCTAAATTAGAATGGAGTAAAGTTTTCTTGGTATGAGAAATTTCAATATTATTTTGTTGAGATAAAATGTATTTTGACTACTTTATAGGTGTTGACTCTTCCAAAGGTTGAATAGGTCTATGTGGTCTTCTTTGATGCATCAAGTTCAGGTTTGGATTGTGTTCTTATACAAGGTGTTCATGTCGTTTCTTATGGATCTCATCATCTTAGGCCACACGATAAGAATTATAGAACCCATAACCTTTAACTTGCAGTTGTGATGCACATTCTTAAGAGTTAGTGGAATAGACTTTATGAAGAAAGGTTTACCATGTTTTTAGACCACAATATCTTGTTTATATCTTCTATCAAAAAGTTTTGAATCTCCTCCATAGGCATTGGGTGGAATACCTGTTGTCTTTCAATTTCGACATCACCTGCACCCTGGGGAAAGGTAATGTTATCGCATATGCCTTGAGTAGGAAACTTCCCACCCAAGTAGTGAAAGAAACATTATAAGAGTGGAACTTGAGGGATCTATTTTCATAGTTACATATTGGAGTCCAGAAATCATGGGATGAGGTTTCCTTAGCCATTGTTCAGTTTACATCCACTCTTCTCAAGATGATTCTTCAAGAAAAGAAACTTGATTGTTAGTTATTTATAATTAGAGACTCTCTTTATGGCGGGGAGACAATTATTGAGTATCCATTCTCAAAAGAGGGCATTTTATGCTATCAAAATTTATTTGTTATGCTATTAGAGGTAAGGAAATATGTGATGGGGTATTTACATAATTCTCATTGGGTTGTTCACAAAGGAACTAAAAATATTTTCTATAACATGCGATGGTAGTTATGGTGTCTAGGTATGAAATAGGGCATTGCTGAGTTTGTCTCTCATTTTTGTACATTCCAACAAGTTAATGTCGAGCACCAGAAGCCTTCAGGTTTTCTTAAACCAATTTCAATCCCTAATTGGAAGTGGGATAATATTTTTATGGAATTTTTGGTTGGGTTTCCATGTACCCAGATAAAGAAGAATGTGATATAGGTTGTGATCAATCAGCTGACTAAATCGGATCACTTTATACCCATTCATGGTACAATCAAAGTTTAGGAGTTGGGAAATATCTATGTGAAAGATATTGTTATTTTTCATAGAGTTTAATATTCAATGGTCTTTGATAGGGATCATTGGTTCACTTCTTGTTTTTGGAGAGGCCTTCAGGAGGCACTGGGATCCCAAATCTGTTTGAGTACGACATATCATCTACAGTCGGATGTCTAGATAGAAAGAGCTATACAGATTCTTGAGGATATGCTTTGTGCTTATATTATCAACTTTGTAGGGGATTGGGATGATCATATGGGTTTGGTTTAGTTTTATTATAACAATAGTTACCATTCTGCAATTAGAATAGATCCTTTTGAGGCCTTGTATGGTTGGCCTTACAGATCTTTGTTGTGTTGGATGGAGATTGGTGAAAGTTCCTTGGTTGGGCCAAACTTGATTCAAAAGATGATAGCAAAGATTCAGTTGATTCATTATAGAATGTTGATGTTATAGAGCTAGTATAAGTCTTATGTTGATCATCATCGTAGTCTATTGAAATTTTTATTTGGTGACCAGGTATTATTGAAAGTTTCACCTTGGTTGGGTCATCGATGGCTTGAAAGGAAATGGAAGCTTGCTCATCGTTTTGTTGGACCTTTTGAGGTTTTTTAGTAGGTGGGAAAAGTTTCTTATTGTTTAGAACTTCCACAGAATCTGACTTTGATACATAACATGTTTCATGTATCTCAGCTACAGAAGTATTTATTTTATCTATCTCATGTGCTGAGCTGGAGTGATCTTGAGGTTGAACCTGATTTATCTATGACTGAACAACCAGTCAGGATAGTTGATTCTAAAACCAAGGTACTTTTTAGGAGGATTACACCTTTATTTCATGTTCTATGGTAGCACGGTTCTGATAATCATGAGATGTGGTAGAGGGAGACACTGATGAGAGAGTAGTGGCCTCATCTTTTTGGCTTAGAAGCTTTTGAGTAGGATTTCTGGGGACAGAAATCTTCTATGGTGGGGAGGTTATAACATTATATTACTATTTTCATGTGTTCCTAGACCCCTGTTTTTATCATTATTTGTTTGGGTTTCATTCAAGGGTGAATTGGGTGAAATTTTGAAAGTTTTGAAAATTTCTGTGCTAGTGCACGGTTTGTCCAAACTGTGTGCCCTCTTAGGGAAAACTATGCATGTAACATCCTAGGTAAATAAAGAATACAGAATTTTTATATTTATAAATATTTTTAAATTAGATATTAATTTTACTTTAAAGGGTATGCTATGTTTGATGGCGTACCCGACACGCAACAAAGGGTTTCTCCGAAATCTCATGTTGAACATAAGGCTGAGTCATACTAAAAAATAATAATATAATATTATTTTAAATAGTAGTTAACGCCTAGTCGTTGTATTGGAGGAAATAAACATAACTAACTACAATATGATTATACATGTTTGTTAAATATTTTTACATTTATCAAAGAAAATTTTGAGGCTTAAAATGAGAATGAATCCAATTTTAAGCATAAATACTCTAATATTTTTAAAAGGTCGTTTTATCGCCTTTTGATGGAAAACCCCTTTTTAAATCTAGTTTTGGTCACTTTTATATATTCTATTTTATATAATAAAATTATTTTTTATAATCATGACATAAAAATTTACTTTAGATGAAATTTTTTTATTTTTCTGATAATGTTCATTTTTTTAATGAATAGTGAAAATACTGCATTTTAATTCAAAATTGCCTTTTAATCTAATTTATTTATATGGTTAGATTATATTTTTAATTAGTTTTAAAGTGTAATTAGGTTATATTTTTACCATTTAATCCAATTTTTTTCATTGGAATTAATTTTACTTTGAAATTGGACATAAATAAATGTCAATCTTTTAATAGTTATTATTTCTTAAAAACGCGCTTTTTGGTTTTAACAACGAGAATTAATTTTAAATTAATTTCTTCAAATTCTGTGTTTTGAATTTGTAAAAATGGATTCCATATTTTTAATCAAGAGGACCAAATTGTGTAAATAGGTAAATTTTATTTTTATACATTATGAATAGTAACTTCAGTAAATATTTTATTTACCATGGTTAAAGGGTAAATCTGGTAAATAAGGGTAAAAAATAATATTATAATAATATTAAATTGCCCTAAAATGTGTCCTAATCCTATTTTCTGATACATTTCTTACCAAGGGAATCCTTGTGTAGATTTTTGGACCTTATGGAGCCACTTGGGAGTGATAATGACATTTTATATTAATTAATTTAGAGTAAGGAAAAAAATAACATAAACATATATCTTTTAGTAAAAAATTGTATATGGGGTTATATAAGTGATTTATTCAACTATAAATATTAATTTTAAAGATAAAAAGATTTCCTAAATCATAGTATTTTATTTATAATTTTTAGATATTAAATAAATAAACTTAATTATGACACAGTGGTGATGTAGTAATTGCTTCATTAATAAAGGATTCAAATAAATGATAATATAAATATTAAAATAAATTTATTTTGAAACTCTTTATGTAATCCACGAATTTTAGGGATAATAATGACTTTTTATCTTTTAATTAATGAAGTTTTTCGAAATAATCAAGTTGTTATAGATTTTTTAAAAGTCATGATGTGAATAATTTATAAATTGACATGAATGAGTTTTTAAAACAATTAATATTTTATTAAATGATAAAATAGTACTAAAAATATAATATTAGGCCAAATGACTTAAATAATGTTAAAAATTTCATCAATGATCCATTTTGTGTCGCTTGTAATTTTATATTAAATATATTAACCATATAATATGAATATATAAGAGGACATAGTAAAAGTTAAATAAGTTAACAAAGGGTTAAATAAAAAATATAAGGATTAAAAAATATCCAAAACCTGTCCAATTATTATTGGATGATTTTATTTAGACTTATATACACCTTATATTCTAATTAAATAAGTTTTGGACCTTTTGAAACCAAAAATAATTTTATAATAAAATAATACTTTCAAACTTTCCTAAAGAGACTCTCATCCCTCTTATAAAAGGCCACCACCTATAACCCATTATACACACCTCTAAAGCCCCTTGACTCATCCAAAATATTCTAAAAGGATATTAAAACATCCCTATATTCCTTCTAAAATTATTCCCCTAGGAAAAAGGCAATTCAAGAAAGCCTTTTGGTTCAAACCAAAGGGAGTTACCCGATTTAAAGGTAACGTCTTCTCTCAAGTTCTTTTCTTTTATTTTCCTTCTCCAACCCCCTAAAATCTCTTTATTCCATTATTTTATAACAAAACCAGTATCCTAAATATACTAGGATTTTTTTATGAGAAGTATTATAACTACACTTCCACACACCTCCATCGAATGGATACGAACATACTATTTCTGTGGACGGCGAACTACTACCTCATGAAACAATGATTGTTCAATTATCTCTATCGCCTCTCATGGTGGACATTATGATGGAGATATATTTATATTTGATATATATTATATTTATATTATCTCTATGATTCTTTATTTTTCATTTATATCATACCTTTATGGTTTCCATAATGGGTAAATACAATAATTTCATTTGAGGAAATGTGGATTACCTCCCCCTCAAAGTGATATGAATCGTTCATGTCATATGTGGAATTTATAAATGTTGGAGTTAATGAAATTATATATGATATTATACTATAATTTTAATATACCTATGTATAATTAAGTTTTAATTCCATTAAATATGAAATATAAATGAAAGTAGCGTTCATGCGTACGTACGGATTACCGTCTCCATGAACGGTGTATTTCATTTATTATCTCCAAATGTTATGTACCATTATAAATACATATATATACTAGATATATACATGATATATATGATATCTAAATCATTAATATCATTCTGTAGATAATTTACTTTTTACCACGTAGATAACTTTTAATTATAAGAAGTTCATTTTTGACTCAAGTACCAAATATCGACAAAACGACCGTTATTAACTTAAATGATTTTGTAATATTTATAACATGGTAATAAGTGATATAAAAGGAATAATAAAATTTAAAAAGGTTCTTAAAAAGTATAAATTAACTTTAGTTTATTATTCAGGATATTAAAGAACAAACGAGTCAAGTCGGACAAAAGGTAAGGGACTTCGTCTCAATATCCTTTCATTGAGGCATATTTTGATTTATGCACGACTTTATGTTATAAGGTGTATAAAAACCTTTGACTTTTCATTTAATTAAAAGGGAACACTACTAGAAAGTCTATCTTTCACAACAATTCTATACCAACGGTTCAAAAGAACTGTTAGTATAGATGTCCTTTACCAACGGTTTTAATAAACAGTTGGTAAAGGTGTGGTTAGGGAGGGATTTCCCAACAGTTTTTAATAACCGTTGGGAAATCCATGATTTTCCCAACGGTTATTAAAAACAATTGGTAACCCCCACCCCCCCCCCCCCCAATTCACACAAATAGAACCCCTGACTCCCAGACGCGACCCATTTACAGAAGCACATTCCCGACTCCCAGAAGCGGCCACCCAGGTGAACCTCTTCCATCCGATCAGCTGCAAATCCCCCATTCAGGTTAGAATCCTTCAACCTATTCTCATATTAGCTAAGGATATCCTCCTATTCTCAACATTTCTCCATTTATTTCACTATTTAAAAATATCACGTCATTTTTTCCTATTTCTAGGGATTTTGGAAAAATTTATGATTCACTACTCCCTTCACAAATTGTGTACTCAAATCACTACATCAATGTACACATTGTCAAATTAATGTTTTCATTACACATATACATTTATAAGGGAATGGTATATTTCTTTTGTTCTAAATTTAAAGATTCATAGTTCTTTTTTTAATCTCAATGCTCCAAATATTACAGCTTCATGTATATGAACTCATAAGAAATTGTTTGTAATATTTATTCATAGTATTTCATGAAAATCACTCCTTTCATTAAGATCATGTCAAACATGAAGATCTTATTCATCTTCATTTTTTTACACTATGTGTGTTACATAACAAGTATGTATCATGTTTCTATCAAAATCTTTATATATATAAAATGACACGTTGTTCACTTATCCTTTGCACAATAGAACATATGGAGTATCTTCTTCAACTTTTCAAAATAGTATGTGGTCCCTGATTATTTTTTACAAAAGAAATAAGAAATACTTAACCGTACAATCCAATGTTCTTTATAAATAAAATATCTACAAAGGGAACTCTCGGTGGGACCTCTCCTTCTCCCATGTAGTACTTCTTCCTTCTTCATGAAACTAATTCACAGAAAACACTTTTAGATTTTTTCTCCAGAACCATATAAAACCATTTTAGATTTTTTAGTTGTTGCTTTAATTTATCATATCATTATATTAAAATGTTATATAAATAGACTGGATAGTTATAGACCTCTCGGTGGTCACCTACATGAATTGTATCACACACATTGTTTGAGATTCCATTGGGTACCCGGATAAACTACATGATTATATGTTTAGATAAGGGGAAACACCATTCTACATATTCATAACTACTCACGTGACATAGGATGGAGCATGTAGCAGATGATTGGGTTGTAGCTCAAGAATCTAGATCGAATTTTATAATTTATTGAGCCTCTTTCATAGTACTACTTCCTACTAGTTGTAACTATGTTTTTCTTCTTGATACATGACATACATTACCATCATTCGGTTTATGATTTTGTCATTAGTTGGTATTACTGATTTGGTTATTTTTATCCATTTCCAATATTTTCCCATTTTTATCTTTCTTATACTTTTTAACTGATAATATTAAAAAAATTCAACTTAGGTAATGAGGGAATAGTCTCCCCAAGATACACCAAAGGCTCTCACTATTAGTCAATAACATTTGGAATTTTGGTAGATGTGCTTGAGGCCATGTGGCCATCTGGGTTCGGGTCACTAATGAGTGGCATCCTGGTTTGGGACATCACAATTTCTGGATATCCTTTTTATAGGTGTTTCTAATCAAATCCATACCTATAACTATTGAAGGTCCCTCTCCAAAATCAATTGGGACATGATTCAATGAATACACCCTACCAACCTATGATCTATGGCCCCAAACCTAGGATCCTTTAATCCATGGTTAAGGTGAAACTTGATGAGTCCATAACTACTTTTGATGTGATCCTCATCCTACTCCTCATCCTGATCTCCCTGAAGAAGTTAAAGTATAAAAATCATGTACTCCCAACAAGACCCTTAAGGATTATGTATTCCTTGATCCACTTCGAATATCTTACTGGGCAGTCCTTGAATATAGGAATTAGAAATTTTGTATCTTATTTTCTTATATACACTGTATTTTTTTGTGTTTCTTAATATGATTCTCATATAGAGTAATGTGTCAGTTATGATTTTATATAAAGTAAACAATTGTCATTTACCTAAATATTTTTTTGATTGAACTTAAATATTATTGAATTGACTAATGTATTTATTAAACTGACCATGAAATACACATTTCCCACAATACGAAAGCACCAAAAAAATCATAGATAGACACTACACACCACAAGACACCCATGGGAGACACCCCTTGAGGTAGAGTCCCTCTCGTAGCCTCTTTAATTTAAGAATGATTTAAATTGAATTTATCTTCTTTCTTAATTCTGCTTAACTATATTTAATTGCATATCTTGAATAAGTTTTCTTTAATATAATTGTTTCATTTGATAAATAAAGTCATGTTTTTATAATAAAACCCCTCCAACAGAGGTGAGCTGTCTGTGAAAACTCACAGTGATAGTTTAGGGTGTGATAATTTGACTCTCAATCAGTAGTTTCAACTACCTAGTACCACTTTTAAAAACAACGAATATAAAATATATATCTTTATCATACCACAATCCTGAATCAAGAGTCTATTTTTTATAACATAAGATCAGTTTCTATAATGTGAAGGAAAACTACATAGGATTTATTTGGAATCCTGGACGGAAGATGTTTCCCCGCGGATGTCGCTAGACTGGGCCAACACGCCGCGGTCACGTCGCGGTCACACCGCAGTCACGCCGCGGTAATGTCGTGATTTGGCCCTGCTCCAGGAAGACACCCTGCGTCGATTCACAGTCCTATCAGAATTCAATGTATGATACCTAGATAGAGTTTTATATACATTACCCACCCTCCTCCCTGGACCCCAGACAGTCCCCCCACCCTCCTCCCTGGACCCTAGAAAGCCCCCAGACACCCCCCACCCTCCTCCCTGGACCCCAGACAGCCCCCCGGATAGCCCCCCCACCATCCTCCCTGGACCCCAGACAGCCCCCCCAACCCTCCTCCCTGGACCCAAGATCCTAATCTAATCTCTCTTCAAGATTCACCCTAAATCCCAACGGAAAAGAGGGTTTTAGAGCTTCAGAAGAAGACAAGAGAAGAGTGCAAACCCTAATCAAAAAGAGGAAGAAAGGAGAGGATTAGACTCACACGGATCTTCAATCCACACTTGACGGTACTCAAAATTCCCAAGTGACATGTACGAGTCAACCCCACCTCAATCTGAGGCGCGGTGTGGCCGGCACCACTCAAAGTGTCTCACTTTTCTTTAAAATGGACAACATTTTAAGTGAAAACAACAACTAACATATGGAAAACTAACCAAACACATTCGGATTCTATTTATACTTTAGTAAAAGGATCCATGGGTCATTTGTGACATGTACGAGTCAACCCCACCTCGATATGAGGCACGGTGTGGCCGGTACCACTCAAAGTGTCTTTCTTTTGTTTAAAATGGATACGCTTTTAAGTAAAAACAACTGGCATACGGAAAACTGACCAAACGCATTCGGATTGTGTTGATACTTTAGGGAAAAAATCCATGGGTTATTTTTTATGTGTACGAGTCAACCCCACCTCAATACGAGGCACGTTGTGGCCGGAACCACTCAAAGTGTCTCTATTTTGTTTCAAAAGGATATCATTTTAAGTGAATACAACAACTGACATACAGAAAACCGACCAAAGTCATTCAGATTCTGTTTAAACTTTAGGAAAACGATCCATGGGTCATATTTGATGTGTAAGAGTCAAACCCACCTCAATTTGAGAGCCGGTGTGGCCAGCACCACTCAAACTGTCTCACTTTTATTTGAAATGGATAGGATTTTAAGTGAAAACAACAACTGGCATATGAAAAACTGACCAAACACATTATTATTGTGTTGATACTTGATTACAACGATCCATGGGTAATTTTTGACGTGTACGAGTCAACCCCACCTCAATCTGAGGCGCGGTGTTGCCGACACCACTCAAAATGTCTCTCTTTTGTTTAAAATGGACATCATTTTAAGTGAAAACAACAACTGTCATACGGAAAAATGACCAAACGCATTCAGATTCTATTGAAACTTTATGAAAACGATACATGGGTCATTTTTGACATGTATGAGTCAACCCTGCCTCAATCTGAGGTGCAGTGTGTCCGACACCACTCAAAGTGTCTCACTTTTCTTTGAAATGGACAACATTTTAAGTGAAAACAACAATTGACATATGGAAAACTGACCAAACACATTCAGATTATATTTATACTTTAGAAAAAGGATACATGGGTCATTTTTGATGTTTAAGAGTCAACATCACCTCCATATGAGGCACGGTTTGGCCGGTACCACTCAAAGTGTCTTTCTTTTGTTTAAAATGGATACGCTTTTAAGTAAAAACAACTGGCATATGGAAAACCAACCAAACACATTAGTATTTTGTTGATACTTTATTAAAATGATGCATGGGTCATTTGCGATGTGTAAGAGTCAACCCATCCTTAATCCGAAGCGCGGTGTGGCCGGCACCACTCAAAGTGTCTCTCTTTTGTTTTAAAAGGACATCATTTTAAGTGAATACAACAACTGACATACGGAAAACCGACCAAAGGCATTAATATTCTATTTAAACTTTATAAAAATGATCCATGGGTCATATGTGATGTTTAAGAGTCAACCCCATCTTAATAAGAGGGCTTTTGTGTCCGACACCACTCAAACTGTCTCACTTTTATTTGAAATGGACAGGATTTTAAGTGAAAACAACAACTGGCATACAGAAAACCAACCAAATTAATTCGGATTGTGTTGATACTTTAGTAAAAATATCCATGGGTCATTTTTTAAATTTAAAAGTCAACCCCGCCTCAATATGAGGTGCGGTGTATCAGACACCACTCAAAATGTCTCTCTTTTGTTTAAAATGGACATCATTTTAAGTGAAAACAACAACTGACATACAAAAAAATGAACAAACGCATTCTTATTCTATTAAAACTTTAGGAAAAAGATCCATGGGTAATTTTTGACATGTACGATTCAACCCCGCCTCAATATGAGGCGCGGTGTGGCCGGCACCACTCAAAGTGTCTCACTTTTCTTTGAAATGGACAACATTTTAAGAGAAAACAACAACTGGCATACTGAAAACTGACCAAACGCATTCGGATTATATTGATTCTTTATTAAAATGATCCATGGGTCATTTTTGACATTTAAGAATCAACCCTGCCTCAATATGAGGCACAGTGTGTCCAGTACCACTCAAAGTGTCTTTCTTTTGTTTAAAATGGATGCTCTTTTAAGTAAAAACAACTGGCATACGAAAAACCAACCAAACGCATTAGGATTGTATTGATACTTTAGGAAAATGATCCATGGGTCATTTTTTATGTGTATGAGTCAACCCCTCCTCAATCTGAGGCGCAGTGTTGCTGACACCACTCAAAGTGTCTCTCTTTTGTTTCAAAAGGACATCATTTTAAGTGAATACAACAACTGACATACGAAAAACCGACCAAAGGCATTCTAATTCTATTTAAACTTTAGTAAAAAGATACATGGTTCATATGTGACGTGTATGAGTCAACCCCACCTCAATTTGAGGCACGGTGTGACCGGTATCACTCTAAGTGTCTCACTTTTATTTGAAATGGACAGAATTTTAAGTGAAAACAACAACTGTCATACGGAAAACCAACCAAACGCATTTTTATTGTGTTGATACTTCAAAAAAAACTATCCATGGGTAATTTTTGACGTTTAAGAGTAAACTCTGCCATAATTAGAGGTACGGTGTGGCTGGTACCACTTAAAGTGTCTCACTTTTATTTGAAATGGACAACATTTTTAGTGAAAACAACAACTGGCATATGTAAAACCGACCAAACGCATTCATATTGTATTGATACTTAAACAAAATGATCCATGGGTCATTTTTGATGTTTATGAGTCAACCTCTCCTCAATACGAGGTGTGGTGTGTCCGTCACCACTCAAAGTGTCTCACTTTTCTTTGAAATGGACAGCATTTTAAGTGAAAACAACAACTGTCATACAGAAAACCAACCAAATGCTTTCAGATTCTGTTTATACTTTAGGAAAAGGATATGTGGATCATTTTTGACGTTTAAGAGTCAACCTCGCCTCAATATGAGTCATGGTGTGGCTTTTACCACTCAAAGTGTCTTTCTTTTGTTTAAAATGGATACTCTTTTAAGTAAAAACAACTCGCATACGAAAAACCGACCAAACGCATTCGGATTGTGTTGATACTTTATTAAAATGATCCATGGGTCATTTTTGATATGTACGAGTCAAACCCGCCACAATATGAGGTGCGGTGTGGCTGGAACCAATCAAAGTGTCTCTCTTTTGTTTCAAAAGGACATCATTTTAAGTGAATACAACAACTAACATAAAGAAAACCAACCAAATGAATTTTTATTCTGTTGAAACTTTAGGAAAACGATCCATGGATTATATGTGACATGTAAAATTCAACCCCACATCAATCTGAGGGCCGGTGTGGCCTACACCACTCAAACTATCTCACTTTTATTTGAAATGGACAGGATTTTAAGTGAAAACAAAAACTGGCATACTTAAAACTGAGAAAACACATTAGTATTGTGTTGATACTTTGGTAAAATTATTCATGGGTCATTTGTGACGTGTACGAGTCAACACTGCCTCAATCATAGGCACAGTGTAGCCGACACCAATCAAAATTTCTCTCTTTTGTTTAAAATGGACATCATTTTAAGTGAAAACAACAACTGACATACGGAAAACTGACCAAAGGAATTCGGATTCTATTGAAACTTTAGGGAAAAAAATACATGGGCCGTATGTGACATGTAAGATTCAACCCCGACTCAATCAAAGGTGTGGTGTGGCTGGAACCACTCAAAGTGTCTCACTTTTCTTTGAAATTGACAACATTTTAAGTGAAAACAACAACTGACATACGAAAAACTGACCAAACGCATTCGGATTCTATTGATACTTTAGGAAAAGGATCCATGGGTAATTTGTGACATGTAAAAGTCAACTCTGCCTCAATCTGAGGCACAGTGTGTCCGGTACCACTCAAAGTGTCTTTCTTTTGTTTAAAATGGATTCGCTTTTAAGTAAAAACAACCGGCATACGGAAAACTGACCAAAAACATTCATATTGTGTTGATACTTTAGGAAAACGATCCATGGGTCATTTTTGATGTGTAAAAGTCAACCCCGCCTCAATATGAGGCATGGTGTGGCCGGAACCACTCAAAGTGTCTCTCTTTTATTTCAAAAGGACATCATTTTAAGTGAATACAACAACTGAAATTTACACTCATCAACGATAGTCGCAAACTCTTTTTCATGAGTTGGGTAGTTTCACTCATGGGGTTATAAGTGATGATACTCCTAAGAAAATACCTTTTCACCATATATTATAAAAAATACGAGTTTAATGAAAAATTCATCACAAATCGTTACATACCCAAATCTAGGATCAGAAAAAAAATTGGGATTTGAGCCAATTTCAAACTCTTATTCAACTCTAATAAGTATTTCTCAGACTATTCTGCCTATTAAAATTTGATGGGGAGGTTGGGGCTATGCTAGTTGGAAGGTTGTGCAGGGGTGAGGTGAATTACTACTGGAAGAGTGGTTGTCATATGAAGATTGAAATGGGTGTAAATAATGTTTGAGTTATTGAAACTATTATTAACTCTACTGGATGATTGTTGTCATATGAAGATTGAAATAGGGAATTGTAGTACATGACATGGTTGGAAGAGTTTGATGGTTTTGTGTGTTTGTTTTTGTGCTATTTTAGGTGTTTTTTATGTTGTTTTAAGTCTGTTTGTATGTGGTTTTTGTGCTATTTTTTATGCAGGTGTATACTGGAGGGGATACTGGAGGGGCTGTTGTACAATAGTTCTGTAAAAACACAATACCAATAGTTTTAAACTATTGTTATACTTTTAGAAAAATTTAAAAACTATCCTAACGGCTTTAAAGCCATTGGTATAGTGTTTAGTCTTCAATATATACCAACGGTTTCTTGAAACCATTGGTAAAAATGTTATACAAACATATACCAACGGTTAGCCTGCAACCGTTGGTAAATCAATACATACAGTGGGCTATACCAATGGTTTAGATCAAACCATTGGTATAGGGCTTTCCTCATGGATAACTACCCTACGGTTTGGAAAATCGTTGGTATAGGCTATACCAACGGTTTTCCAGCCTATACCAATGGTTTAAAACCGTTGGTATAACCTTCATTTCCAGTAGTGGAATATTTTTCTAAGTAGCGTTTTACTAAATGACAAAGGGAATGTTTTCTTTTTAATGTACGCGGTGACAACAACCTTTATTCCACCGTGAGCATTAATTGATATTTGGATTCCTTAACAAGCCGTAGTGTTTTTTTAAGAAAAATAAATACCATATACTCTTTTTATGTATTTTGGTATTGAAAATGGTTTTGATAATGGATTGATTATGTCAATATATTTAAATGTTATATTATGATTTCAATATGTAAATGTTATCTTTCTTTTATTTTTGTTCATGTGTTATGATTGTGTTATGGTTCTTGGGAATTTTTTATGCATATGGGTGGTTCTGTGATAAACCTAGGGTGGGTGAGCCCAAGATAGCTCTTCAATGCATTGGGTAACATGATGGAGGTAAATTTTAATGTTTCTCATAATAGATTTAGGGAATATACTGTGATGGGTATTCCAAACGTAACTCCCTACGTAGATGTGAAATCTATAAAGTAAGTATGTTATGGATGCCACAAGTTACCTTTATGATTTATGATTTCCATGTGTTATTCATAAATCTTATGATCTTGTGTGGTGTGTTAAAGATTTAAAAGTATGATTTCATTGACTTGTATGTATTGATGTACTAATGTTTTCTTTTCTTGTTTTATAACCCTTATTGAGATTTTTATGCTCATCCCAAGTCTTTGAAATGTTTTTCACAGGATTTAAGGCAGGTTAAGAGAATGGAAGAATTATAGAAGATTTATATCAAGAAAAAAAAATCTTGTTTTCTTTTAAGAGTTTTTATTTTATGAAAAAAATGGATACTAAGTAGAAGTGTCTAATTTGTAATATTTGAGATGTAATGTAATAGTTATGGCCTAATTCTCTAAAACTCTAAACCTAAAAAGATTATCAATGTGAATTATTAACTTAATTCAAGATTATGTAATGTTTAAGGCTGGGGCCTTATAGTTGGTATCAAATGTCAGGTTAGATAACTTTTGGAGTTAGGATATTGTAAAATTAATATCCATAAATTAATTTATGGTAAAATTGAAATGATATAGCATTTACAGATTACCATGTCGCTTCACCTAAGATATTTTCGTGTTCAGAATGGTTTTCCGCAGAGGAAACAGGGCAGCTATAATGGGATGGCATCATGAGGAATACAACCTTCCAAATCAGCTACTTGAGATGGTCAGAATCGGAACTGAACAGTTTTTTGCAATGATAGCATAGTTGAATTAGGCTATAAATGGTGGTGGTATACATGCACAAGATCAGCTAGATCAACCATAGTGAAACACATCAATAGTGAAGCATTTCATGAAGCAACATCCCCCATCATTCAGAGGATCATTTGACCCTGTGCTAGTTGAAGGGTGGATTAAAGCACTGAAAAAGATTTTTGATGCCATGGGGTGTTTAGAACATCAAAAGGTTAGTCTCTATGTTTACCATTTTGAAGGTGAATCTGATAAGTGGTGGTCGATGGTGAAAAATATCAGGGATAGTGAGGAGATTGATGGTCTTGATTAGGATGAATTCAAAGGTATGTTTCTTGAGAAATATTTTCCTAAGGTGGTTCGTCTTAGGATGTAAAAAAAAAATTGGAATTGAGGCAGGAGGATGACTCAGTGGCTGATTATGAAGAAAAATTCACTCGACTAACAAGGTATGATCTAAATTTCATATGAGATCTTGATAGTAAAATCAATCATTTTTACTTAGGATTAAAGCCAAAGTATCAAAAGGCTTTAGCTTCTTGTGAGTTCAAAAGTTATGAAAAACTTGTTTGATTGCAAAGAAGGTGGAAATAGAGTTTTCTGATGATCAGGTGTTCTTTAGCAAACAACATAATAAGAGGTCAAGGTGGCAGACGAAAGGGGAGAAATTTTAAAAAAAAATATGATGTTAAGAAACTTAATTTTTCATTTTGTGAAAATTGTGGCAAAAATCACACTGGGGAATGTCTTTTGAATTCTGGTAAGTGTTACCGATGTGGTAAAATGAGACATAAGGCTCATAATTGCATTGAAAAAGATTAGGGTAATGGTAAGACAAAATCGGATTTATAGTCAGTAAAATGTTTTAAGTGCAATGAAATGGGTAATTATGCAAATGAGTGTCCAAATAAGAACTCAACTAAGGGAAAGCAGCCAGACTACAAGCAAAAAAAGGTGGTGAAATCCTTTTCAGCTACTTCAACAGATGTTGGGCTATCGAATAAAGTAGTATCAGGTACACTGTTTATTTATTCAGATTATGTCAATGTGTTGTTTGATTCAGGGTCTACACATTCTTTCATTTCTAAGAAATTTTCTAGTAAATTTGGAATCCCATATCAAGATATGAATCCTGAACTTATGGTAAAAACACCATGAGGAAATTTTAAGACAAAAAGAAATTATAATAACCTTCATGTCTATGTGTGCAAAAAGAATCTACCTGCAAACCTTATTGTTTTGCCTCTAGTAGAGTTTGATGTTATTTTGGGTATGGATTGGCTTTCCATTTATCATGATAAGATTGACTATAGAGTTAAAGAGGTTTATTTTCATAAATAATTTCATTTTGTGTGCAAGAATGAACCCTTACTTTTGATAACATAACAGGAAGCTGAGAAACTAGTAAAAGATGGAAATGAATGTTACCTTGTACATATTATTGAAAACAAAGGAACTATTCAGATTAATGATGTGCCAATGGTAAATGGGTATCTTTATGTTTTTCCTAATGAGTTTTCAGGTATAATATATAATCGGGAAGTTGAATTTACTGTTGACTTAGCTCCTGATGTTAAGCCAATTTCAAAACCCCCTTATCGAATGGCTCAAATTGAACTTTTAGAGTTAAAGAAGCAATTACATGAGTTGTTAGATAAAGGTTTCATTAGACCTAGCACATCACCATGGGGTGCTCCAGTCTTTTTTGTTAAAAATAAAGATGGTTTAATAATACTTTGCATTGATTATAAAGCCTTGAATAACATCACTGTTAAGAACAAGTATCATTTTCCTCATATCGATGATTTTTTCGATTAGCTCTAGGGATCTCAGTATTTTTTGAAGATTGATTTGACGTTGGGGTACCATTAGTTGAAATTAAAGGAATAAGACATTCTGAAGACCGCATTTCATACTAGATATGGACATTATGAATTTTTAGTTATGCATTTTGGGTTAACTAATTCACCTACTATATTCATGGATATTATGAATAAAATTTTCTATGAGTTCTTGGATAAGTTTGTGATTGTGTTTATTGATGATATTTTGGTTTATTCCAAAAGTAAAGAGGAACATTAATGTCATTTAAGGGTTGTCTTTCAAACCTTAAAATAAAATAAATTATATGGAAAATTTATCAAGTGTGAGTTTTAGTTATAACCAATTTCATTCCTTGGTCACATTGTTTCGAAAAATGACATAACTATCGATCCTACTAAAAAAAGTTGTTGAAGAATGGCTAAGACCCACAAATATAACCGAGATCCTTAGTTTTCTTGGTTTAACAGGTTATTACCAGAGGTTTTTTGAAAAAATTTCATGGTTATCTATCCCACTGACTAAGTTAACTCAAAAAGGTGTTAAGTTCATCTAGACAAAAGAATGTGATTATTGTTTTCAGGAATTGAAAAGAAGATTGGTGAATGCTCTAGTTTTGGAACTGCCATCCAGAAATGGTGATTTTGTTATCTATAGTGATGCTTCGTTGAAAGGAATTGGTTGTGTCTTTATGAAAAATGATCAAGTAATTTCTTATACTTCACGTCAGTTGAAACATCATGAGTTAAATTACCCTAAACATGATTTGGAATTAGCTGTTGTTGTTTTTTCTTTAAAAATTTGGAGGCATCATCTGTATGGAGTAAAATGTGAAATATATACTGACCAAAAAAAGTTTGAAGTATATATTCACTCAGAAATAATTGAACATGATATGGAGGAGATAGTTGGAATTAATAAAGGATTATGATTATGTGATTCATTACCATCCAGGAAAGGCAGATAAAGTGGTTGATGCTTTGAGTTGAAAGAGTAATGCTACACTAACCATGTTATGTTTGAAACAAGATCATTTGATTAATGATTTTATGAACTTTGGCATAGAATTCATTGGTGTAGGATATTCCTCTGATTTGTTTCAGGTGTCAGTGAAATAATCCCTAGCAGACATAATAAAGCAAGTGTAGAAAGAAGACAGTGAGTTGCAGAAAAAGGTAGAGTTGATTCAGGAGGGTAAGTTACCTGAATTTATCATTTATAAAGATTGTGTTTTGAGGTTTGGAAAGAGACTATGTGTGCCTTTTGATTCATAGTTGAAGAAAGATTTGTTATGTGAAGCTCATATTTCTCTATTTTCAGTTCATCCTGGTAGTACTAAGATGTACATAGATCTTCGGGAGTATTATTGGTGGGATAAAATGAAAAGAGGTATTGCTGAATTTACTGTGAAGTATTTGAATTTTCAACAGGTTAAAGTAGAGCAGAAGTTACCAAAAGGGATGCTTCAGCCTTTACCAGTGCCAAAGTGGAAATGGGAAAATATATCTATGGACTTCGTTGTGGGATTACCGAAGACATCTCTAGGTAACAATGAAATTTGGGTTATTGTTGATCGATTGACTAAATCTCTCATTTTCTTCTTATTCAAGATACTCTGTCACTAGATCAACTTTTTTAGTTGTATGTTAAATAGATAGTCATGTTACATGGATTTCCCCTCTCTATTGTATCTTATCGTGATTTTAGGTTCACTTCTAAATTTTATAAAGGCCTTCAGAATTCATTGGGTACTGAATTAAATTTTAGTACATATTTTCATCCACAATTAGATGGGTAGTCAGAACGAACAATTCGGACATTGGATGATATGCTACAAGCTTGGTCAATGTATTACCAAGGAATTTGGTACTAACATATTTCTTTGGTTGAATTTTCTTATAATAACAGTTTTCATTCCAGTATACAGATGGATTCATTTGAGGCATTATATGGGAAGCGGTGTCGAACTCCAACTTTTGGGGATGAAGTGGATGAAAGGAAATAGATGAGACCGGAATTGGTAGAAGAGATGGCAGAAAAGGTTTAGTTAATTCAAAAGCACATGATAACAGCATAGAGCAGGCAGAAAAGTTGTACGGATAACTGAATGAAGGATCTTTCTTTCAAGGTAGGTGATCATGTTTTTCTCAAAGTTTCTCCATGTAAAAGTGTGATGTGTTTTGATAAGAAGGGAAAGCTGATTCTAAGGTTCATTGGAACCTATGAAATCCTAGAGAAATTTGGATCATTTGCATACAGAGTGGATTTACCTCCAAGTTTATCCCAGGTACATAATTTTTTCATGTTTCAATGTTGAGAAAGTATATTCCAGATCCATCTCATGTTTTGAGTCCAGATGTAGTTTAGTTGGAAGAGAATCTTTCTTATGAAGAACAACTAGTCCCGATTCTTGACTGAAGAGAGCAAGTGTTGCGGAATAAGGTAATTCATCAGATAAAGGTTTTGTGGAAAAATCATATGGTTTAAGAGTCAACATGGGAATATGAAAATTCTATGAGGGATAAATACCCCTATTTATTTGATAAGTGAATAAAATTTTGAGGACGCAATTTCCAAAAGGGGGGAAGGATGTAACATCCTAGGTAAATAAAGAATATGAAATTTTCATATTTATTAATATTTGTGAATTAAATATTAATTTTACTTTAAATGGGATGTTATGTTTGATGGCGTAGTTTACATGCAACAATGAGTTTCTCTAAAATCTCATGTTGCACAAAAAGCTGAGTCATACTGAAAAATAATAATATAATATTATTTTAAATGGTAGTTAACACCTAGCCATTATATTGGCGAGAATGAACAGAACTAACTACAATATTATTATAAATGTTTTTTAAATGTTTTTACATTTATCCAATAAAATTTACAGTATTAAAATGAGAATGAATCCAATTTTAAGCATAAATGCTCTAATATTTTTAAAATGTCATTTTACCGCCTTTTAATGATGAACCCCTTTTTAAATCTAGTTTTTGTCACTTTTATATGTTTTATTTGACAAAATAAAATTCTTCTTTAGAATTGGGATATCAAAATTTACTTTGGATGAAATTTTGGTATTTTTCTGATAATGTTCATTTTTTAATGAATAGTGAAAAATACTGCATTTTAATTCAAAACTGCCTTTTAATCTAATTTATTTATATGGTTATATTATATTTTTAATTGGTTTTAAAGTGTAATTAGGTTATATTTTTACCATTTAATCCAATTTTGTTTATTGGAAGTAATTTCACTTTGAAATTGGACATAAACAAATGTCAATCTTTTGATAGTTATTATTTCTTAAAAACACGCTTTTTTAGCTTTGACAACAGGAATTAATTTTAAATTAATTTATGCAACTTTTGTGTTTTTAATTTGAAAAAATGGATTCCATATTTGTAATTAGGAGGTATAAATTGTGTAAATATGTAACTTTTTTTAGACATTATGAATAGTAACTTTAGTAAATATTTTATTTATCATAGTTAAAGGGTAAATCTGGTAAATAAGGGTAAAAAATAATATTATTATAATATTAAATTATCCTAACACATATCCTAATCCTATTGGATGATACATGTCCAACCATGTGCATCCTTGGGTCGATTTTGGGACCCCATGGAGCCACTTGGGAGTGATAATGACATTTTATATTAATTAATTTAGAGTAATGAAAAAAATAACATAAACATATATCTTTTAGTAAAAAACTTTATATAGGGTTATATAAGTGATATCTTCAACTATAAATATTCATTTGAAATATAAAAAATTTTCCTACATCATGGTATTTTATTTATAATTTTTAGACATTAAATAAATAAATTTAATTATGACACAATAGTGATGCAGTAATTTTTTCATTAATAAAGGATTCAAATAAATGATATTATAAATATTAAAATAAATTTATTTTAAAACTTTTTATTCCATAAAATAATTTTAGGGATAATAATGACTTGTTATATTTTAATTAATTAAGGTTTTTATAAATAATCAGGTTGTTATAGATTTTTTAAAAGTCTTGATATTAATAATTTATAAATTGACATAAATGAGTTTTTAAAACAATTAATATTTTATTAAATGATAAAATAATCCTAAAAATCTAAGATTCGGAAAAATTACTTAAATAATGTTAAAAATGTCATAAATGATTCATTTTGGGTCTCTTGTAATTTTATAGTAAATATATTAACCATATAGTATGAATATATAAGAGGATGTGGTAAAAGTTAAATAAGTTAACAAATGGTTAAATAAAAAAGATAAGGATTAAAAAATATCCAAAAAATATCCAATTCTTATTGGATGATTTTATTTAGACTTATATGCACCTTATCTTAAAATTAAATAAGTTTTGGACCTTTTTAAATCAAAAATAATTTTATAATAAAATAATACTTTCAAACTTTCCTAAAGAGCCCCTCCTCCCTCTTATAAAAGGCCACCACCTCTAACTCATTACACACACCTATCAAGCCCCTTGACTCATCCAAACTCTGCTCCAAGGAGCTACCAACATCCCTCTCTTCCTCCTATAAGCCTTCCCCTAGGCATAAAGCAATTCAAGAAAGCCTTTTGGTTCAAACCAAAGGAAGTTACCTGATTTAAAGGTAACATCTTCTCTCAAGTTCTTTTCTTTTATTTTCCTTCTCCAACCCCCTAAACTCTATTTATTCCATTATTTTATAACAAAAACAGTATCCTAAATATACTAGGATTTTATTTTTATAATTATTATAACTACACTTCTACACACCTCTATCGAATGGATACGAACATACTATTTATGTGGTCGGCGAACTACTGCCTCACGAAATAATGATTGTTCAATTATCTCCTACCGCCTCTCATGGTGGAAATTATGATGGAACTATATTTATATTTGATATATATTATATTTATACTGTCTCTATTATTTGTATTTTCCATTTATAGCATAAATTTATGGTTTCCATAATGGGTAAATATGATAATTTTATTTGAGGAAGTGCAGACTACCGCCCCCTCAAAGTGATATGACTCGTTCATGTCATATGTGGAACATATAAAGCTTAGATTTAATTAAATTATATATGATATTATATTGTAATTATAATATAACTATTTATAATTAAGTTTTCATTCCATTAAATATGAAATAGAAATGAAAGTAGCGTTCATGCGTATGTACGGCTTACTGTCTTCATGAACAGTGTATTTCATTTCTTATCTTCAAATGTTATATACTATTATAAATACATATATATACTAGATATATATATATATATATATATATTATATATATGATATCTAAATCATTAATATCATTCTGGAGATAATGTACTTTTAACCACGTAGACAACCTGTAAATATAAGAAATTCATTTTTGACTCAAGTACCAAATATCGACAAAATGGCCGTTATTAACTTAAATGATTTTGTAATGTTTATAACGTGGTAATAAGTTATATAAAATGAATAATAAACTTGAAAAATATTATTAATCAAGTATAAATTAACTTTATTTTATTATTTTGAAGATTAAAGAACGAATGAGTCAATTCGGACACGAGGTAAGGGACTTCATCTCAATCTCCTTTCATTGATGCATATTTTGATTTATACACAACTTTATTTTATGTAGTGTATAAAAAAACTTTGACTTTTCATTTCATTCAAATGGAATCTTTTTCTACTTAGTGTTTTACTAAACGATAAAGGGGATGTTTTCTTTTTAACGTACGTGGTGACAATGACCTTTCCGCCACCACGGGCATTAATTGATATTTGGATTCCTTAACAAGTCGTAGTGTTTTTTAAAAAAGGAAAATAAATAACATATACTCTTTTTACGTATTTTGGTATTGAAAATGGTTTTGATAATGGATTGATTATGTCAATATATTTAAATGTTATATTGTGATTGCAATATGGAAATGTTATCTTTCCGTTATGCTTGTTAGTGTGTTATGATTATGTTATGGTTCTTGGGAATTGTTTATGAATATGGGTAGTTTTGTGATAAACCTAGGGCGAGTGAGCCCAAGATATCTCTTCAATGCATTGGGTAATGTGATGGAGGTAAACTTTAATGTTTTTCCTAAGAGATTTAGGGAATATACTGTGATGGGTATTCCAAATGTAACTCCCTACGTAGCTATGAAAGCTACAATGTAAGTATGTTATGGATGACACAAGTTACCTTTATGATTTATGATTTCCATGTGTTATTAATAAATCTTATGATCTTTTGTGGTATGTTAAATATTGAAAATTATGATTTCATTGACTTGTATGTATTGATGGACTAATGTTTTCTTTCCTTGTTTTATAACCCTTACTGATCTTTTTATGCTCATCCCAAGTCTTTGAAATGTTTTTCACAAGATTTAAGGTAGGGTAATAGAAATGAAGAATTCAAGAAGATTTATATCAAGAAAAGAATTCTTGTTTTCTTTTAAGAGTTTTTATTTTATGAAAAAAATGGATACTGAGTAGAAGTTTCTACTTTGTAATATTTGAGATGTAATATAATAGTTATGGCTTAATTATCTAAAACTCTAAACCTAAAAATATCCTCAATGTGAATTATTAAATTAATTCAAGATTATGTAATGTTTAAGGTTGGGGCCTTATAGTGCAAACCCAGACAGTGGGGTTTTTCACAACTTGTGCACGGTTTGAAAAATTGTGTGCACACTTAGGTGAAACTGTTCAACCCATTTAAAATAGGCGCATGGCCAAGGTGCACAGTTTTCTCTAACCATGCAGATCTGCCCAGAAAACCTTGTGTTTCTTTTAATTAATCTGAAATTTTAATTTTAAAATCCTGAAACCTCCCATTTAGGTTCCCCACAGGCCTAGCATGACCCCCTATGGTTTCTTCTTCCTTGGGATCATCCAAGAGGTGATTTTGGCCCCTCTACACCCTCTCGAAAGTAGATCGAATCTTGAAGAACAATGTTCGATCTTCACACGATAGGTTTCCTCTTCCTATTCTCTATCTCTCGCTCTCTCCTCCTTTCTCCCTAGATTTTTATAGATCTCTATATGTTGTTGGAGGATCTAATACCCAATGTTTTGGATCTAAACCTAGGTCTGATTCTTATTTTCCTGGATTCTATGATTTTTTTTCTTTATTGGCGAATCCTGATTAGGGTTTGATGATTTGAGATCCCATGATCTCAAGGTAGGTGGTTCTATTTTTATTGACCAATTTAATTAACCCTAAATTGTTTGATTTGATTAAATTGATTTCAATTGAATATATGGAATTTGATTCTTATGAAATTGAATTTGTTAAAACCCCAATTCCATTGAATTGGGGATTTTGTTTTGGAAATTTGGTTTTGTAATAAAATTGGAAAAACCTCTGATTCCATTGAATTGGGGTGTGATTGTGAAATTGATGGAAATTTGTGGAGATTAAAATTGTTTAATTTAAATTGTGAAATTGATAGAAATTGTTTCAATTAAATTATGGAATTTAATTGTGGGAATTGAATTTTGAAATTGAATTTTGAATTGATTTAAAATTCTTATTTGCGAAAAGGTGGTTTAAAATGGTTTTGATGGAAACCTTTGGTTTTTATCTTGGAAAAAGAAATGTTTTTATTAAAAACCCATTTTTTTTAAATGGAAAATTGGAATTTTCGAAATGGGGAATGGGATTTAATTTTATTTTGATCATTCTTAAAATAAATTTCTCATCATTGATTTGTATTAGAGAACATGCAAACCTAGGTAGTTAGTGAGTTATTTCAGACAAACACACTATGATGGGAATTCCCTAGCACCGGATTGATGTTTTACAACACTAAAAAAACATTGTTTATCCCATCTAATTCCCCAGTGGGACATAGTTTATTCCTCTCTTTCTAGTACTAAGGGACATGTGTACACATTGAGGTTATTATCACTTGAGTGTGTGAGGATCCAATAACTTGTAACTATCATACCTCTTAGAATATTACCATGTTGCTCGCTTGTGTATATATGAGATATAAATGAATGTCAATGTTTGTAAATTTGTTTACATGCCTTCTAATTTATATAAACTGTTTTATATAAATGTGTTTATTTAATCCATTTGTTTAAAGTATATACATCATTTGAAATGTATTCCATCTTTTGAAATGTAAATCATGATTTGTTTAAATATGATTTTGAAATTCCAAACATGTTTATTTGAAAATTAAAAGATCTTTATTTGGTTAATTAATGTTGGTATATTCTTATGGAATCCTTAGTGAGACCCTACTGGGCTTTTAGCTCACACCCTACCTATGCCTTTATGTGTTTATAGATTATCTCCTTCCATTTTTTAGCAGGGGTAAAGCACCATTTGGAGGTGGTTTTAGCTATTGATTTGTGGACTTGGAGAGTTGAGTCTGGTTGGACTTGGGTAGTTTTTCATGTTTTATGGAACTTTTTTTTAGTACTTTGGGTTGTTATGCATGTTTGAATTCTAGTATAATTCTCTCTTTGGAGTTTCTTTTGTATGCACACTGACTTGTTTGTCTTACTTCTGTGATGTTTGTGGAAAATTCGTTCCCATTTTCATTTTGTATATTGTCAGGTGCTAATCTCCAACCCATGGGGATTAGGAACACCTTTCAGGACATGTTAGGACCAGCTTGATTATCAGATTACTGGGGTACCTGGGATGGTTTGTGATAGAGGAGGTGGTGAATCATTTTATGCATCATGAATGGAAGGGTGTTTTTTGGAAGTTAAAGGTAGTGTTGTGGTTTTTTATAAATAAATATTCAAGTGGGATATTGTTGGTAATGTTTGAAGCCTACTTCAGTTTAATGAATTCTATCGAACATAAGGAGTGGTTACAAAATCTCTTTAGTTTGTCGAAGTGGTGGCAACAACAGTTTTTTCCTTTAGTGTTCCGGGTGGAGGTGGTTCAGAAGGGGTTCTTCTGATGAGTTTTGCGTAAGGTAGTCTTATTCCGGAAGTTTATCTGGGACTTCTGGAAGTGGGGAGTGTTAAGTTTTTCTATAGAGGTTCTTGGTTATCTGAGGAATCCACCATGTTGTGGATTGCTAAAGGAGATCGGTATTGTGAATAGTGGGATGGATAGACTCCTACATTTCTCGAAGGTTGGTGCAACCGAATGACTGGAAGTTTCCCTCTATAAATAAAGGGTGGGCCAACTTTGTTTGGTTATGTGAATGTAATTGTGATTACTTTTTATAGTAATACATAAGTGACTCGTTAGTGACTAAGTTGTAAAGTTTTCTTTTTGAATAAATGAAATGTTTCAATGTTTCTCCTTCAGACATAGTACTTTCAGTCTGAACCATGTAAAACCAAAGTGTTATTTTCTTGATTACTTTTACTTTCATTGCATGGATGTTTTTTTTGTAGTAGATAGGTTTGAGATCGTTTTGACTTAGTGTGGTGATTTGGTTGAACTTTGTTTCTTCCAAGTTCCATAACATTAAGTTCAGAGAGTTCCATCTGGAATTTGTTTCCACTAGTTGATTATAGAACAACTGCTTCTAATTGGTTATTAGAAGGGCAGTGTGAAGGGATTCTCAAAAAAGAATTACATATTCTTTTAAATTTATAAACTTGGGATGAGTATGGAATTAACGATGTTATATTCATCTATTATTATTTCCTCTTCTCATTTGATATATTATTATGATCACTTAGAGCATGAGTTTTGTCTTACCCTAAACTATGTTGATTATTACCATAACCTCGACTATTTGAATTTTCATATGTAATCATGTTCACTTCAGGGAATTAAGTCGGGTCACCCAATCAAGTTTCACTATTTCTTACATGAAGTTCATTATTTGATTTCACATTAAGAAAACAATAAATCAACCAATAATATTTTTTTAAGTTTGTTCATAATATTGTTGTTTAGAAATCACTTTTGAGACATGAAATGTATAAAATGTTTTTTAAATGTATTTATTTCAGTGATATCTTCTCCACATGGCACTTAAGCATGTGGCCCAGTGGTAATGGCATCCCTTGCATTGTTTTGGGTTTTAGGTTTGAGTCCCCTTAATAGTGGATATTTGTTATTGTAATTATCAATAGATGCAAGCAGTTTCATATGAATCTTAGGGTTTGTGTGTCAACCAGGTTTGGATGGGGACCAACACCTTTTATGTTTGTGCAAGTTAGTTTTGAGGAGTTGTTCAGGTTCACATTCTTTTCCTATCTCTATTGAGTATGTACTTTTATTGGTTCAATTGAATAAAATCCTTCAATTTTGTTCCAAAAATATATTCTATATATAATTTTAGTTGTGGATTGATTTTAAACATAAGTCGTCCACTTGTGGACTTGAAGTTTTGGAATTGTAAAATACTTCATTCATAACACGTCTTTGATAGAATTATTGTCCTCAAATAGCCATACATTTATTTAAGTTTTTGTCATATGGTTAAATGTTTTTTCATTATCAAATATTAATTTTCAGATATTTTTGTAAATTATAACAAAGGATCATCGAGACTTTGACACGAGCTTGTGCTAAAACATTGTTATCCACTTTGATTATATCATCAAGTCTATTTGCATTTAGATCATTGTTTTTAAATTTGGACTACATTTTCGGTCTGATGGGTCAGATCACTTGGTTGTGGGATTTCTAATCTGGTCCCAATATTGAGATTATTTTTTTCCTTTGAATCACATTAGGTCACCACAAACCAACGAAAAATCAGTCAGACCGGCCGAATTTTATGTTTTTTTTATTTACTTTTTTCTATTTCGTATATAAAATACAAACATTATATTAAAAATAATTAAAATAATAAATTGGTTCTATCAAGACCCCTCCCCACAAAGTGTACCCCTCCTGGGTCGGCAATGTGAGAAGGTAGATAATGACCCCTAAGTCCCGCCTCCATTAGGCCCCGGGGTGGCGACTAGCATTGAGGTTATAGAGAACACACAAATGGGATGCATTACCCTCTAAGAGAACACATGTGGAAGAGAGAGATAAGATTGACACCAACCAACTCCAACTCAACCAGTAAGATAAAATAAATCCCAAGTACACATATTAAATGTCATGAAAAACTACTACAACTGAAAGGGGAAAAACTACAAGTACCCAAAAGAAAGTAAAACAGCAGCAACCACAAGCCCGAACATCTCCTGCAACTGCAAGCTAGTAGTAACCAGCCTGATCTCCAAACTACTCCAAGTGACCTAAAAAGCAGTTTATATATACATAGGTTGAGTATAATAGTATACTTAGTAGGATCCTCCTTGAATCCTCTCGTGCAAAAGTAAATAAAGAATGCTAAAGCACAGTGAACAACAAGTGAAACTAACTCGTCACCTAAACAGGTATACTACGTTCCTAGCCTTACCACAGATACTCTCACCAAGTAACACATACAAGAGTATATAATATAATAAATAATATCAAGGGTACCCCGCTACTACTTCCCCACTGGTTTGCTGCTTTTCCCCAACGTCGCACGTCCTAAGCATCTCTCTCCAAAAAGGCTTGCCTGCAGACACCTGGGCGAAGCACCACAACATGCACCTCGTGCAACAAAACCACCACGTCCACATAAGCAAAGTAACCAGGTAGTTTCTAGGAGCCACCACAACTCGCATAACGTGTATCATACATCGTGTATTATACCTCAAGCCATTATAGCCCATACATTGAGTAAGGATCCTCAATCCATCATAGCCTATACATGTTACACCTATAGTAGTCCATAGAAAACTATATTCAGAATATATGTGTGTGAATAACCCCAAGACATTACAGCCCTCTACACACATATAGGGGAAAACTAACCAATGTGCCTACCAGCACAAGTAGCTACCAAGAGAAGAGAGCGGGGCCAAAGGGGGTAGTCATCCATCCATCCTCCCACCAGAATGTTGGGGAAAACACCCCCCCCCCCCCAGGGCTTAGAATACCTAGGGTGTCAGTTGCCCTTACTGACAAGTTGGAGTAGCGTATAGAAACACAAAAAGTACATAATATACTATAGCTCACAACCACACTATGGGAATAACCTATTCTTAGACTCAACTGCAGCTAACGTCTCTCGGACTCTGAGCTGCTACATCTAAGACTAGGTATCCTATAAGCACACAACCATTTAAAGATCTTAAATACATTAATTCATTCCCTTTTTATCAGTTTCACTTTACGTTAATTAATTTTTTAAAAATTAATTAACCAACAACAATTCCACATTAAATTTCATTATCGTCACACCCAAAGTACACTATTCCTTCGAATCACAACCTCACCATTGTGCCCCAGCAAGCTCCAAACCCCATGGGTTAACATCATTTATTCAATTATTTATTTACAGCATTACTTTTCCATATTCCCAGACATTCTATAAAAACAATCTATGCTTCTAAACACAAGGGGATCAACACGATGAGTAGATGAACTACCTGTCGAGCCTTTTCCACCTATAGCAAGAGTGTCGACCCATCCTCCCTTGAGAAGCTAAACATAGAGAGCACATGTCATACCCCGCGCGTCTTTTCCCCTTTCGGAAGAATGGTAAGCAAGACCAGCTGCCTTGAGCAGTGGAGAAAGTAAAGTAGATAAACAACCAAGAAGAATTAGTAGAAAACCAAACATTCACATCCAACCCATTTCATCATCCCTAGTGTCCTCCCTGACACCCACATGCATAAACTGATGCATCTCGCCACTCTAGGCGTCAACTTCTACAACAACCAGTAATCCTCCATGCCCCCACATATCACAATATCTATCTGGGATCACATAACAACACAAGCACCAGGAAAACAACAATCATGTCGGTTGGGTCGGTTGGGCTCTTGGCCCTTGAACAAGCAAGTGGGTAACTCAGAACCCTTCAAGGAATTATCAAACAATCAGTTCTTTAATCCATCTTGAATTAACCGATTTATTATTCATAGGTACTATATTCGGGAAACCTAAATAGTAAGCTATCACAAATAAATTAAACATGCTTACTGCACCAATTTGACTAACAACAAAAAAAATAAAACAATAAGAACCAGATTCATTTACATTCCTCTTTATCTTTATCCAAACAATTATCAATTAATTCTGGTTTACGTTATTTACCAATTTCCATCAAGAACGAACAACTAAACAAATCAAGCATAGATATCACACTATCTAGAAAAAACAAGAGGCAATACCATATGATTGATATCAATTTATTTATCTGGTTAAAATATTTATTATTTCAATTCCATTGTGATGCAGTGACTAAAAAATGCTAACTCTATATTTGCATGTAAAAAATAAAAGAGAAGCAATGAATCCCATACCTTAAAAGGGTTCTTAAGGATCTTTATAAGAGAATGATCCACACAACGGATCACGATTTCCTCCTCCCATGACAACTACATCCACCCGAGGATGTTGTGGCACGACCACACCAACTTATATTGAAGATTGATGGATACTGCTTGGTTACACCAAAACAGGGGATGCACTTACAGCAAGAAGAATGTCGATGGAAACAAATCCACTGGGAAAAGTTTAATCTCACGATTCCTACAGGAAGGAAGGAAAGGTTCGAGCGTCTCTCACTAGAGAACAAGGAGAAAGAACAAGGAAGGAAGATATCTTGTCCCTTTAGAAGATTTAACGGAGCAGCAGTTTAAGATACATTGGATTTTACATTAAAATTGGATCGCATTAAACCACACGGTTTGACCAAGTAAATGCATCCCAGGCCTTAGGAAAATTAATATAGGAGTTATGGGATTTGATTCGGCCTTAAATCCCTTAAAACAAGGCCATAAATGCATTTTACGTCAAAGAAAATGTTAAATAGGTGAAACTGGAAAAATCTGGAAATTTGGCAAAGGAAGTATGAAACAGTTTTGGAAACACTGTTCATGAGCTGTGACACCGTGTCTGACTCTCCGTTTTTGTCTCACCATTTCTGACTCACTATTTCTGTGACACCGTTTCTATCTCACCGTTTCTGACTCACCGTGACACTATTAATAAAATTGGAAACATTGTTTACATAACTGGAAATTTGGAAAAGTGTTGGGGATGAGTCACCTTGACCTCCTAGAACACCTCAAACACCAGATTTCAGCAAAGGGATGGACCAGAGAGGTCTGGGCCATTACATCATATACCTATCAAAACATTCTCATCCTCAAGAATCCAAAACCAACCCAAAAGGAAACTGAAAAGGGTTCCTAACAACCACTCCTCAAAATACCTCTCAAAAGAGAGCAAGCCATAAGAAGCAACAAAAGAAATTCATCTTATAAAAATGAAAGGTCTATAACCAAAAAGGGGACACTGATACATGAAAAGAGTTTAAACATTAAACAACTCTGGGTACTGAGCATGTATTTGTGACTCACGTTCCCAGGTACTCTCCTTAATGCCACTATGTTTCCACAAGACATGAACCAAGGGAATAGAACGCATGTGCAACACCTTCTCTTTGCAGTCTTGGATCTCCAAAGGTCGCTCCTCGAAGGTCGCATCATCATCAATATTGATCTCTCCCTAATCAATGATGTGAGAGTCATCATGAAGATAACGACGGAGCTGTGACACATGAAAAACTTTGTGTATCCGGCTCATCTGTGGGGAAAGTGCTACTCGATACGCCACAGCTCCTATACGAGCTAACACCTCGAAAGGCCCAACAAACCGGGGAGAAAGCTTACTCCCACGACCAAACCTTCACTGTCCATGATGGGGAGTCGCCTTCAGAAACACGTGATCCCTAACATCAAACTCTAAGGGTCTCCTCCTTTGATCAGTATATGATTTCTGACGATCTTGCGCTGTCTTCATCCTCTCACGAATCACTTGAACCATCTTTGTTGTATTCTGCACTAGTTCTGTTCCGATAATTGCTGACTCTCTGACCCCAGTCCAACACAATGGAGAATGGAAAGGCCGACCATACATGGTTTCAAATAGCACCATACCAATGGTGGAGTGAAAACTATTATTGTGAGCTAACTCCACCAAGGGTAAGTTCCTCATCCACGAACCTCCAAAATAAATAACACAAGAGAATAACATGTCTTCAAGAGTCTAGATGGTTTGCTCTGTTTAACCATCCATTTGAGGATGAAAAACAGTGCTAAGGAATAGCTAAGAACCAAAAGCATGATGGAGACCTCTCCACACCCTAGAAGTAAAGCAAGGATCTCGATCAGAAATGATCATCCTTGGGACTCCATGAATTCTCACCACCTCCTCCAGATACTGCCACGACAAAGCTTCCACTGATCTCAACTCCTTGATCTCTATGAATTGGTATGATTTTGTTAAATAATCCACCACCACCCAAATAGCATCATGTCCTCCTGGAGTTCGAGGTAAACCAGTAACAAAGTCCATTGATATGTCCTCCCACTTCCACTGAGGAATATCTAATGGTTGGAGAAAACCACTGGGGACGTGGTGCTCAGCCTTGACCTTCTGGCAGACTAAACATCGAGACACAAACTCTGCAACCACATGCTTCATCTCAGGCCACCAAAACTGACTTTTCAAGGCTTGGTACATCTTTGTCATGTCAGGATACACCGCTAAAGGAGAACTATGGAACTCTCTGGGAACCGACTTGTTCATCATCAAAGGAACAAAAAGCCTTGCATGATACAACACTCGGTTTTGTTCATCCTCAGTCCAACTATCAAGGGCCTCACCACAAACAAATCGGTCTCTCCATACCTCCACCTCAAGATCCCCCAACTGGGACTCTTCCACCTGCTGCAACAGCGATGACTGCACCTTCATCTGGAAAATACAACCTCTTACCCTAACTTCTCCCATATCAAGATGTAATGCTGATAGTTCTTCCATTACTCTCTAGGAATCACTAGATTCACGCACAACATCACTATGTGACTTTTGACTCAGTGCATCAGCTACAACATTCCCCTTTCCAGGTGTATACGATATTTCAAAGTTGTATTACTATAATAACTCTATCCACCAATGATATCGTAAGTTCAAGTCACGCTGGGAGAAAACATTCCTCGGGATTTTATGATCAGTGAAAACCAAAAAGCGCTCACCAATGAGGTAATGTCTTCACAACTTCAGAGCAAACACCATGGCTTCCAACTCAAGATCATGGGTAGAATAGTTATGTTCATGAGGATGAAACTACTGAGACCTATAAGAAACAACTGATCTTTGCTGCATCAGAACACAGCCTAACCCTAGATGTGAAGCATCACAGAAAACATCAAACTAAACTCCCTCTATTGGGATACAAAGAACGGGAGCACTTACTAACTTCTCCTTTAGATACTCGAAAGTTGCCTGACACTGATCAGTCCATATGAATTCCTAATCCTTCCTGGTCAAAGTTTTCTGAGGAGTCGTAAATCGAGAGAAATCAGTTATGAACCTCCTATAGTAGCCTGTGATACCAAGGGAACTTCGCACCTCTAACACTATCTTGGGGTCTGCCCAAGACACAACTGCTTCTATCATCGATGGATCCATAGCTACCCCCCACTAGGACACAACATGCCCCAAGAAATGGACTTCTCGAGCCCAAAACTCACACTTTTACAACTTCCCAAATAGATGATGTTGATGAAGAACTCCCAAAACGGCGTGTAGATACTCTTCATGATCCTCCTCATACGTGGAGTATACAAGGATGTCATTAATGAAAACCACCACAAACTTGTCCAGGAACTTACGGAACACAACATTCATCAATCCCATGAACACATCTGGAGAATTCGTCACACTAAACGGCATTACGACAAACTCATAATGCCCATGACGACAACGGAAAGCAGTCTTCGGGATATCCTCATCCTTCGCATGCATTTGATGATATCCTGACCGCAAATCGATCTTTGAGAACCAACTTGCACCCTTCAGTTGATCGAATAATTCATCAATCTGCGAAAGAGGATAGTGATTCTTTATTATCACTTTGTTTAAGTGACAATAATCGACACACAACCGCATGATGTCGTCAGCCTTCTTCACGAACAAAAATGGCACACCCCACGGTGACACACTCGACCGAACAAAACCGCACTGTAATAGACCATCAAGCTATATACATAACTCTCACAACTCAGAAGGGGCCATCCTATATGGGGACATAGAGATAGGAGACTCTCCTGGTTGTAGCTCGATCCCAAACTCAATCTCTCATCGAGGGGGTAATGTTACAACCACTTTGGGAAAGACATCAGGGTACTCTTCTACGACCCTAGAAACGCCAACTGTTGAACCTCTGAAGAACTCATCATCATCTCATCCATCATAGATGATAAGGATAGAACACGCCTATGACCCATCTGCGGGTCTTGCTCACCAATGAACACCACCAGCTCTCTATCTATATTGAAGAACACAACCTGCCTCCAGAAGCAATCCACGATAGCCTACACCGAATACAACCAATCCATGCTGAGGATGACATCATATGGTTGTATTCGTAAACATAGAAAATATCCCCAATAGCGGTGTTTCCCCAACACTTGCTCACAGTTTCTATATACTTCAAACAAGTCAGCTCGACCTCCAACTGGCGTAGTCAATGCCAAGGGCATTGGAAGTCTCTCTACCTCAAGTCCCAAAGCATGGACAAGGGTAGGTGATATTAAGGAGTGTGTCACTCCTAAATCAAACAAGTCATACACCAAGGTAGAAAACAAGCAAATGGTACCTCGAACGACGTCTGGCTCACCTGGTGCTAGAAACGCTAAAGCATAAACCTGACCACGACCTCCTCCACGACCTCTCTAAACCTGATGACGACCACCACCACGGCCGCGCTCTACTCTCTGAGGATAGGGAGCATCACGGGGTTGTCCTCTACCTACCCCATCTACCCTCTGCTGATCTAAAGTTAGTGCAACCTGCTGCTACTGCCTCGGCTAAAACTGCCTCAACGGAGGAACCTGGAGCGGAAAACCTGGTGCATGATGACTGATCTGAAAGGCCGGGCACTCTCGCTGCTGATAACCTCAACCACCATAAGAAAAACAAGCATCTGATCCCTTGGAATAGGCCTGAGTGATGTTGCCCCCGGATAAATGAGATGCTTAGGGCTAGGACCTACCCCCGGCCGAACAGAAACTCTTCTTCCCTGAAAACTGAGAACCCCGAACCACAGCTCTGCTTCATGAAGAATCATGACAAATCCCCTCTCTTGATGATCTGGTTCTGGAAAAATTCCTCTCGATGACCTCTGCCCTTGCCAGCACCTCAAGATATGTCGTCAGCATAAATGGGGTGACCTGGCACTAGATATCTGGATGCAAAGCCTCCTTGAAATGCCTTGACATGGTCTCCTCATCTGGAAACAAGTCCGAAGCATATTGCAAAAGGTTCCTGAAATGGATTCCAAACTCTCGCACACTGGAGCTCCCCTGTCGAAGGGTAAGAAGCTCCTGGAGACTGGACGTCTTCGCAGTCGAAGAAAGAAACTCGACTCTAAACCTGTCTTGGAACTCCTCCCATGAGATCGTTGACTCCTCGCAATCCCCGAGGAACAAGAACCACCACTGCCTCACTGCTTCACATAGCATCATCACAACCAAGGATACCCAGTGCTCCTTCCGAGCACGGATCGAACTGAAGCTTATCTCGACCTCCTCCAACCAGTCTTTTGTGACTGCATCTGAAACGGAGCCCTCATATTTCTGCAGACTCTGGCGCTAAAACTCTCAGAGTTTCCTCCTCCAAGTTTCATCATCTTCGACCTCTACCCGGTGGCAATCTGTTGGCATAACCTGCTGGACATCTTTTATGTGATCCTGACGAGGACGTTGACCTGGAGCCATACCTGTAAAATAAAAAACAGTTAGAGATCCTAAACCTAGAATATGGGAGACTCATCATTAATTAATTATTTAATTGTTTTATTTTATTCATTTTAGGTTAACCTATCCCAAGGTCTACCCATTCAAACACAGGCACAAAGAACAATGATGCATGATCCTTTCCTAGGTCTCTACCCTGAAACTGGTATCACCTTATTTAGTAGCCATTGTAAACTTAAAGGTTCGTACATCAGATCATAGGGGGCCCTAAACGCCTATGTCTTAGTCAGTCTCCAGTGTTTACATCACTTGCTAAACATGAACGACATTATTGTCCTACCAACCCATGCAACCTCTCATGTGCCTAACTCCAAACTCCATCCTATCTCTTAACCTGACCTCTGATACCACTTTTTCATGACCCCCTCCCCACAAAGTGTACCCCTCCTGTGTCGGCAATGTGAAAAGGGAGATAATGACCCCCGATTCCTGCCTCCAGTAGGCCCTGGGGTGGCGACTAGCACCGAGGGTATAGCGAACACACAAATAGAAGGCATTACCCTCTAAGAGAACACATGAGGAAGAGAGAGATAAGATAGACATCAACCAACTCCAACTCAACCAGTAATATAAAAGAAATCCCAATTACACATATGAAATGTCATGAAAAACCACTACAACTGAAAGGGGAAAAACTGCAAGTACCCAAAAGAAAGTAAAACAACAGCAACCACAAACCCGAACAGCTCCTGCAACCACAAGCTAGTAGTAACCAGCCTAATCTCCAACCTACTCCAAGTGACCTAAAAAGAATTTTATATATACATAGGGTGAGTATAACAGTATACTCAGTAGGATCCTCCCTGAAGCCTCTCGTGCAAAAGTAAAGAAAACATGTTAAAGCACAGTGGACAACAAGTGAAACTAACTCGTCACCTAAACAGGTATACTATGTTCCCAGCCTCACCATGGCTACTCTCACCAAGTAACACATACAATAGTATATAATATAATAAATAATATCAAGGGTACCCCGCTACTATTTTCCCACTGGTTTTCCGCTTTTCCCCAACGTCGCGCGTCCTAAGCATCTCTCTCTAAAAGGCTTGCCCGCATACACCTAGGCGAAGCACCACAACATGCACCTCGTGCAACAAAACCACCACATCCATATAAGAAAAGTAACCAGGTAGTTTTTGGGAGCCACCACAGCTCGCATAACGTGTATCATACATCAGGTATTATACCTCAAGCCATTACAGCTCATACACCGAGTAAGGATCCTCAAGTCATCACAGCCTATACACGTTACACCTATAGTAGTCCATAGAAAACTATACCCAAAATATGTGTGTGAATAACCACAAGCCATTACATCCCTCTACACACATATATGGGGAAAATTAACCAATGTGTATGTCAGCACAAGTAACTACCAAGAGAAGAGAGCGGGGCCAAAGGGGGTAGTCATCCATCCATCCTCCCACCGGAATGTTGGGGAAAACACCCCCCCCCCAAGGCTCAGAATACCTGGGGTGTCAGTTTCCCTTACTAATAGGGTGGAGTAGCGTATAGAAACACAAAAAAAGTACGGAATATACTATAGCTCACAACCACACTATGGGCATAACCTAGTCTTAGACTCAACTGCAGCTAACGTCTCTTGGACTCCGAGCTGCTACTTCTAAGACTAGGTATCCTATAAGCACAGAACCATTTAAAGAGCTTTAATACATTACTTCATTCCATTTTTATCAGTTTCACTTTATGTTAATTAATTCTTTAAAAATTAATTAACCAATAAAAATTCCACATTAAATTTCATTAGCATCACACCCAAAGTACATTGTTCCTTCAAATCACAACCTCAGCATTGCGCCCCAGCAAACTCCAAACCCCATGGGTTAACATCATTTATTCAATTATTTATTTACAGCATTACTTTCTCATATTCCCAGACATTCTAGAAAAACAATCTATGCTTCTAAACACAAGGGGCTCAACACGGTGAGTAGATGAACTGCCTGTCGAGTCTTTGCCGCCTATAACAAGAGCGTAGACCCATCCTCCCTTGAGAAGCTAAACACAGAAAGCATGTGGCATACCCCGCATGTCTTCACCTCCTTCGGAAGAAAGTTAAGCAATAACAGATGCCTTGAGCAGTGGGGAAAGCAAAACAGATAAACAACCAAGAAGAATCAGTAGAAAACCAAACATTCACACCCAACCCATTTCATCATCCCTGGTGTCCTCCCTGACACCCACATGCATAAACCGATGCATCTCGCCACTCTAGGCATCAACTGCTACAACAATCAGTAGGCATCCATGCCCCCACATATCACAACAGCCATCCGGGCTCACATCACAACACAAGCAGCAGGAAAACAACAATCATATCGGTTGGGATCTTGGCCCTTGAACAATCAAGAGGGTAACTCAAAACCCTTCAAAGAATTATCAAACAATCAGTTCTTTAATCCATCTTGAATTAACCGATTTATTATTTGTAGGTTCCATATTCGGGAAACCTAAATAGTAAGTTATCACAAATAAATTAAACATGTTTACTACACCAATTTGACTAATATGAAAAAAATAAAACAATAAGAACCATATTCATTTACATGCCTCTTTATCTTTAGCCAAACAATTATCAATTAATTCTGGTTTACATTCTTTACCAATTTCCATCAAGAACGGACAGCTAAACAAAGCAAGCATAGACATCACACTATCTAGCAAAAACAAGAGGCAATACCATACAATTGATATCAATTTATTTATCTGGTTCAAATATTTATTATGTCAATTTCATTGTGATCCAGTGGCTAAAACATGCTAACTCTGCAGTTGCACGTAAAAATAAAATTGAAGCAAGGAATCCCCTACCTTAAAAAGGTTCTTAAGGATCTTTATACGAGAACAATCCACACAACAGATCACGATCGCCTCCTCCCGTGACAACTGCATCCACCCAAGGATGTCGCGGCACAACCGCACCAACTTATATCGAAGATTGATGGATACTACTTGGTTGCACCAAAACAGGGGGTGCACTTGCAGCAAGAAGAACGTCGAGGGAAACCAATCCACCGGGAAAAGTTTAATCTCACGATTCCTACAGGAAGGAAGGAAAGGTTTGAACGTCTCGCACCAAAGAACAAGGAGAAAGAACAAGGGAGAAAGATATCTTGTCCCTTTAGAAGATTTAACGGAGCAGCGGTTTAAGATACAGTGGATTTTCCATTAAAATCAGATCACATTAAACCACGTAGTTTGACCAAGTAAATGCATCTTAGGCCTTAGGAAAATTAATATAGGAGTTATGAGCTTTGATTCGGCCTTAAATCCCTTAAAACAAGGCTATAAATGTGTTTTACGTCAAAGAAAACGTTAAATTGGCGAAACTGGAAAAATCTGGAAATTTGGCAAAGGAAATATGAAACAGTTCTGGAAACATTGTTCATGAGCTGTGACACCGTGTCTAACTCACCGTTTTTGTCTCACTATTTCTGACTCACCATTTCTGTGATATCATTTCCGTCTCACCGTTTCTGACTCACCGTGAAACTGTTCATAAAACTGGAAACACTGTTCACAGAACTGGAAATTTGGCAAAGTGTTGGGGATGAGTCACCTTGACCTCCCAGAACACCTCAAACACCAGATTTCAGCAAAGGGGTGAATCAGAGAGGTTCGGTCCATTATAGGTTCGACCATCTGAGTTAATCGATCAGATCAATCTGACCTTGAACTCCTCCTCTTTCTAGTTCAATGCCCAGCCCAATTCTGAAAACACTAGTTCAAGTGCATTTTGGCATGCAAAATCCATTACAAGTAAAATTGTATTCTGATATCAATGGAAAGAAAACTAAACTTAATATTGATAAAAAAACAAACCATATTCAATAAAACAAATCTCTTTAAAGAAATATAACTTGTCCAAATAGTATGTTTGAAAAAAATCCCAAATGTAATATCTATTTTAATTAAGAAATAACTAATGACACGTACAAGATAAATGAGAAAAGAAAGATGGAAGAAAGGGAATATATATATATATATATATATATATATATTGTCATTATCATTTCATTGTATATTTATAGAATATAAAATATATAATTAGTGGTTCAAATCCATAAACTTCAAATAAGTTTGAGCGGTTAAAATCAATTTCTTTTATACAGGGGAGAAGATTGAGATGATATTGCAAAATGAACTTATAAAAATTGTCACTGAAAACTGTTACATCGATTGATATAATGTTTATTTATAATACTTAAATGCTTTTTGACATCAAAAAAACAATGATTGGTCAGGATGATAGTAAGTTTCTAGATAAAACTAACGCCGATAAAAGCAATTGGATTTTAAAGACACTTATAAAATCATCCCTTTTTAACACCGATAATAGCAATTTCTAGTGTCGATAAAGACCCAATATGCAGTATTGAATGTTTTTAAAACATTATAACAAATTATTAATAATAATTTATATAATATATTGGGGTTTCAAGCATCTTATAAGAGTTATACTCAATTCTAGTATCCCTAAACCCAAGGATTCAAATAGGGTATGACTCTTATAAGATGCTTGAACCTGAATATATTTATATAGATTATTATTATTATTATTAATTTTTTATAATATTATAAAAACATTCACTACTACAGATTGAGTCTTTATCAGTGTTAAAAATGATTATTATCACCACTCAAAAATATGTTGATGTTATAAGTGCCTTTAAAATCCGGTCGCTTTTATCAATGTTTGTTTTAAAGTTTTTTTATCATAGATAAACGCATCCTTTATCAAGGCTGAAAAGAGCACTGATAAAATTAGAAAAATATTTTTTTCAAATTATTTGAGGTATGTCGCCCCCACCCACTACTACCCCTTCATCACTGCTTGCCCCCCCCCCCCTCGCCCCATCTGCTCCCCCACTTTTATCAGTGTTGATACAATGCCGTTATCAGTGTTGATATAATGCCTTTATCAGTGTTGATACAATGCCTTTGTGGGTGTGGGTGTATGTGTGCGTGTAAGTATATATATTGATATTTATTTACATATATTAATAATTATTTAAATATATTAGAATATATTCATAAACATATATATGTTTATTGATACACAAAGACATATATATTTATATAAAAACATTATACATACATTTTTATAAGTGTGTATATATATATATTCATAAGTTTTTATAAGGTAGATAAAATGGATAAATTTTAATTTTAAATAAAATAGATAATAAATGTTTTTTCATATGGTTTATATATTTAAAAATATATTTTACATGTAAAAATGTTTAAATATCTATTTATACAATTTAATTTTTATATGTAAATATATGCAAATATGTATGTATATTTATATTTTAATTTATAAACACTATATTATGAAAAGTGTTAAAATGTCAACACCATGATATCTATACGAATGTGAGTCCGGAAAATAAACTCAGTTAAAAAAACAAAACAAAAAAGCTTTTAGGTGAATCTGGAATTTCATCGAATATTCAAAAATCAGTGTATCCTAACCAAAAAATTAGTTTTATAGGGACTCTGAACCCTTTTTAACCAAGAAAAAATAAGGACAAGAACCACCCATTGGTCCAGATGTTGTAGAAGTTTTCGCAATATCTGATTTGACATATTGTCGAACTCAAACGGAGACCCGGATCAAATTTTATGACTTTTTGAAGTTCAAACCCTTTTTGCACATTTTCATAAGAATTTAATTAATTTATTAAATTTTATATCACTAAATTGATGTTTGATGTCTATCACTCAGTACTAATTAGCAAATTATCAATTAACATTACTTTTTAATTATTATATAAATCATTCAGGTTCAATATTAATGGTGGACTCTCACGAAGCTTTTCACCCACCTGAGGTCTTCATCAAGGGGACCCTCTCTCTCCCTTTCTCTTCGTTTTGGTGGCTGACGTTTTCTCCAACCTCATTTCTATGACAGTGTCCTCTAACTTGATTCATGGAGTAAAGGTGTACCGGACTAGCCCACCTATCTCTCATCTATTTTTTGCGGATGATTGTCTTCTTTTCTCAAGGGTCACACGTGATGAATGTCGTTCCATATGCAATGTGATTAGCCTCTATGAAAGGGCTACTGGACAGGCAATTAATCAGACCAAATCAGAAATCTCCTTCAGCTCAGGCGTTCCACCAAATAAGAGAGCAGAGTTTTGTCTCACTGCTGGAATTCAGATGGTTGACAAGCATAATAAATATCTTGGTCTCCCCACGATGATATGGTGGTCAAAAAAAGAAATTTTCTCATCCATTATGGATAGAATTGAGAAAAAAATTCAGGGCCAGTCTCTGATGAGAATTTCTATGGCAGGAAAAGAAACCCTCATCAAGGCTGCTCTTCCGTCTATCCCCAACTATATCATGTCACTGTTTAAGATTCCTTGTGCGATTGTCAGACAGATTCACTCCCATATTGCCAATTTTGGGTGGGGTCATTGCAATGGGAGAAACAAAATTCATTGTATTTCCTCGCAGTCACTTTGCACCCCTAAAGCGGACGGCGACATGGGGTTCCGAGACCTCGGCCTATTTAATGATGCTATGTTGGTTAAGCAAGGATTGCGCCTTCTGACTCGATTTTAATCTCTGCGTGCGCGGATACTTCGTGCAAAATATTTTCCTCGCTCTGACTTCCGAAACTCCTCTTTGGGCTCCCGCCCCAGCTTCCTTTGGAGAAGTATCTGGGGTTCAAGAAAATTACTTGACAAAGAAATCAGCTGGCGGATCGGGGATGGAACAAAAGTCAACATTTGGAAGGACTCGTGGTTAATTGACAAAGACACCATGATGGCCACTTCCCCAACATCTCCTGGTACGGAGGAAACCATCGTCCGTTGTTTGTTCGGTGATTCTGGTTCCGGGTGGTGCTTTGATAAAATTCACTCCTGGTTTAATGAAAGAGACAGAAGAATTATTCTCAGCATTCCCTGTGTGACAGATGCGGGGGTCGGACTGTCTTTTTTGGTGCAATGGTATTTCAGGATCCTACTCAGTAAGATTAGGCTACCGACTTGCTCTCAATGCTCACCTTGACGATAGGAAGAAGCTCTGAAAAATCCTTTGGCACCTGAATGTTCCCCCAAAGACACGCTACTTCTGGTGGCAGATCTGTGTGGGTATCCTTCCCACATTGAACTTCCTTTCCTTTTGTCATGTTACGAACAACTAGTTATGCCCACTTTGTTCGGTTGATTTGGAATTCCCTTTGCATGCAATCATTCACTGCCTAGGGGTTAGAGAGGTTTGGATTGTTTGGGGATCCTGTTCGAAACTTCTGCCGGACAAGACGTCGTATCTCTCATCACTGTTGATGATGTGGTCTTCCACATTCACTACTGATAAGGTAGTCTCACTCTGCATCGTGGGTTGGATTTGTTGGGTTAAACGAAATGATTTCATATTTAATCACAGCTCAAAACCCTGTGGTTTTTGGATTGAACGTGCAACTTTCTGGATTGATGGGTGGAATCGGGACCAAGAACAGATTGTGTTCTCTAACCCCCGATCATTTGAAGTTAGATGGACTCCCCCCCCCCCAGGAGGGATTTTTAAGATTAATGTCGATATTTCTTTACCCAATAGTGGAATTGTTGGAATTGGTTTGATGGTTCGTGACCATTATGACAAGATCATTGCGGCCAAACAAGATTCATTCCACGCGTTCTGGGAGCCAGCTGTTGCTGAAACCCATGTTGTCCTTGCTGGTCTGACCTTTGCAATTGATTATGGATGAAAGACTGTTCACATTGAATCTTGAATCTGACTGTCTCAGCATCATTAACGTCATCAATACAAATGATCTCAACTTCCAATCTTATGGCTTCCTCACCAGGAAAATTACGTCGCTCAATCGTAACTTTATAGTTTACTCTTTCGCTTTCATCAAAACGGAAGGAAACAAAACAGCTCACCTAGCTTCCCATCGTGCGTATTAGAAAAATCACCTATGACTTGATTCTTTTCCTTTGTGGATGTTAGAACTTGTTACTCTTGATCTTCATGATTAATATAAGCTCATTCGTTTGTAAAAAAAAAAGTATATTATATATTAATTGTAAATACATATTTATTATTATATAGATAATCTCTAATCAAATATATTATTATATTAAAATATGATTTTTAATAATATATAATTTTTTTTATGAAAGTCAACTTTTATCAATGCTAAAATCAATCATTAGAGAAGTCATACCTTTATCAATATTAGGAAAATCGTTATAAAATAAAATAAACATTTACCACTGTTAAAAAAATTGATGTCAAGGAGGTGTATTTATCACCGCAAAAAAAAAAAAGTGTAATAATCGTATTTGAGTTTCAATATCGTTAAACTCATTCAGATACTTTTTCGCGGTCATCAAAACGCCGAATCTCGAAAGTCGTATCATTTTTATTTTGTTTCTTCTTTATTTTTCATGTTGTTTTTTCCGCAGGCCGCTAAAATCATATCCACAAACGAAACGAACGACTCGTATAAAACGACGTCGTAAAAATAGGGAACCAACCAACCCGCCTATCAATGGCGGTTTTATTCCCGTGCCGCGCGGTGTCGGCTTGCGGAACGGGCAGTCTCCTCCGGTTCCGTTGCTTCCCCCGTATCTATTCACCGACTTCACCACTGCCGTCGCCGGCACTACGGCCGTGACCGCTACTACCTCCGTCGCCGATACATGCACCCAGTCTCCAGACCTCTTCTCTCCCCGTCGACACCGCACACGCACGATAGCCCCTCCCTCGGTCGGGAGCGGACTTGACGCCAATCTCCGTCCTATATATTGAATTTCGACGGAGGATGATGGGGGTTGAGAACCAGGGTCCTGAAGAAGCCCATCTCCATGCCTCCCCCGATGAAATGGAGAATCTCGTCCTCGGTGACCCACTGGTAAACGCTGAATCTTCACCCCTCTTGCACCACTACCACCCCTTATCTCAACCCTCGAATGTCGACCCCTTGCTTCCTTCTCCTTCTCCTCAGTCCATTGGAAGCCCTAACTCATCCTTCAATTCATTTTTCGATCCTCCCTCTTACGCCGACGTCGTATACAATTCCTTTGACGGATCCAGCAACAGTAGCGTGAACGGGCACGGAAGCCCCAGGGTGCTATCCAGATCCGATTCATCCAGCTCCAACTACCTGAAGATCTTCGTCTCTGACCCACAGAGGGAGCAGGAGTTGTCTAATTCTATTGTTCCCGGTGGGAACTCCTATTTCACATACTTGATCACCACGAGGACTGACCTAGCAGCGTTCAATGGATCAGAATTCAGCGTCCGCCGTCGGTTCAAGGACGTTGTGACGTTGGCAGATCGAATTTCAGAGACGCACCGGGGGTTCTTCATCCCCCCCAGGCCGGACAAGAATGTGGTGGAGAGTCAGGTGATGCAGAAGCAGGAGTTCGTTGAGCAAAGGCGACTGGCACTGGAGAAGTACCTGCGGAGGCTGGCTGAGCATCCTGCGATCAGGAACAGCGATGAGTTGAGAATATTTTTGCAGGTTCAGGGGAAACTGCCATTGTTGCGCACCACAGATGTGGCGTCCAGGATGCTTGACGGGGTTGTTAAGCTTCCTAAACAGTTGTTCGGTGATGGGGCAAGTGCTGTGGATGTGCAAGAGGTGGTGCAGCCTGCCAAAGGGGGTAGAGATTTGTTGAGGATTTTTAGGGAGTTGAAGCAGTCGGTTGCAAATGACTGGGGGGGAACGAAGCCTCAGGTTATGGAGGAGGATAAGGAGTTCACGGAGAAGAAAGAGAAGTTGCAGGATTTTGAACTGCAATTGAGCCATGTTTCTCAGCAGGTTTGTTCTCTTGTTATTTATTTCAATACCCACGAATTATTTCCTGGTCAAGCAACCGTATATAACTCAAAACAGGTTGCATGGATATTGCAATACAATTGGGTTTTTGAATCCTCTCCAATTTATGCTGGGACAAGATGATTCCGTTCTCTCATTTCTACTGTTGTAAATTTAATGCTCATGGTGGGATTTTCTGATAATCCATTGCTTGTTTGGTTCATTGAAGCTTGTGTTGTGGTTATGTAGGCTGAATCACTGGTAAAATCTCAGCAAGATACTGGAGAAACAATGGGGGAATTGGGGTTAGCTTTTGTGAAACTTACTAAGTTTGAGACCGATGAAGCTGTCCACAACTCACAAAGAGGACGGGCTGCTGACATGAGAATTGTTGCAACCGCTGCTGTTAAGGCCAGCAGACTGTATAGGGAGTTGAATGCACAAACCGTCAAGCATTTGGTTGTTGGCTATTGTTTTGAATGCTTGATTTTTGAGTTTTTCATATCGGTCTTGTTAGTATAGGTGTATATGTTTCATTATATTTTTATATTCCAGTATTTTTTTCCTCTTTGATTAGTTGCTCAAATTGGACTACGGCTTCATTTGACACTACTCATATCACTTATCACTTACACTAAGCAGTTTGAAAAAATATTTAGTGTTTGTTTTGTTTCTGAAAAAGCACTTACACTTCAATTCTAGAAGAAAAGCACTTAAATGAGTGGTAGAAAAACACTTTTTCAATAAACAATCTGGAAACAGTTACTCAGAAGAACTTTTCTTATGTGATAAGTGTGTTAAGGCACTGTTTGACAACAGTTATTGAAAAGTTCTTATAGCAGTTATCTCTTAGGTTAAGTAGTTTGGAAAAATATGCAGTGTTCTGTTTTTAAAAAAGAAAATGCTCGCCTGTAAATTCTAGAAGGAAACTGCTTAAATAAGTGGCAGAATTACACTTTTTCAATAAGCAATTTGGAAACATGCTGCAACCACTATCCCAAATACACCATAAGAGGAGGGGTGAATTAGGGTGTTCTGATGTTCTTGTCTCCAACTGGATCTTGCTTTCTCTTTGGCAAGAAAGCTTCGAATCTATTAATTTCAAGCACACACAATGTCAAATACAGAAAAATAAATGCAAATGACACAGAGATGTTACTTGGTTCACCATTAAGGGCTACTCTAAGGAGCATATGCCGACGGTGTGTCGACGTACTAGAGGATATATGTTTGAGCAAGAGACATTCCCAGGACCTGGAAAGTTTATTCTAGGAGGGGAAAATCGGTCTCAGCCCCTCCTTCAAAGGCTTGAGGTGGTCCCAGCCTTTCCTCCAACAGATCGGGGTGGTCCCCTAGTCTATTTTGGAAAGATTCTTTTAGGTGGAGGTTATAAGAAGGCAGGGTGGGGTTAGTCAGGGGGTTGGTGGGGAATATACCTGTGCAATGGCCTAATAGCTTGGGGTGCGAGAGAGAGAGAGGGTGATAGATAACAGAGGACTAACACTTGTATATAGAGATATAAGAGCAGAAATACAGGCGGGAGGAGGAAGATGAAGGCGGAGAGGACACTTCGGGAGTGAATCCCGCCCAAGCCAGAAGGCTGATCCAAGCTGAAGCCGATTCCAAAATATTTTCCTTCCTGCTTCCCTCACTCCAGCCTCCCCTATTCAACAACCCGTTTGTGGCCCCCCCTCGAATAGGAAAGGGTTATTCCCCCAAACCCCCCTTACACAAGACCCTTATACCCCTTAACAATATTCTCTCCATCTCATAGGTTCCTATCACTCGCCACCCCTTAAAATAGTTTTGTCCTCAAGACTGAAGAAAGGTGGCCTTGCCACGTAGCCGAGCCAAGCGATCTCCCAGACACGCCACCCTGTGTTTGTGCTTTGTGTTGAGTCAAACAACACTAGTGACTGAGGGCTGAGGTGCCGTGGTCCGTTAGACTGTTCACTTTTTGCCTAGGTATGCCAGACGATCTCCCACATGCTCCTGACTTCTGCGTGGGTCATCAAAGCTATATCTCCAAACCGGGCAATCGGAATGAGAGAAACCTTTGAGACTTCAGAAGTTTGTTGGATGCGGAAGCGCCGCTTAGCTCGGGTAAGCCATCCCCACAGATTCACGATGCTGAAAATTAGGACTCCCAAAGGCCGGACGTTGCCCTTCCCTGTATGGGCGCCCATCATTGCCGTTGTGAATGAAATCCCCTCCGCACCGTGTTGTTGCAGCGTTGCTAAGTCATGCGGAACACTGTTGTCAAAAACATACAACTCCTCCTATCGCGCTGCAGTCATTGCCGACAGGAGTGAAGGTCGCTGTTCCTCATTAGGCGACATCTCTATCAGACGACGCAGTCAGGTTGCGTGGGATGTTTGGAACTAAGTTTGCTCCTGCAGTGTTTTGTAGAGCATAACGTTGATCCACAGTAGGCGTTGCTCCACTTCATCGAGCAACGATGTCATTTTTTTTTCCGGCTACTGCACTCCTGCGAGTGCATCTGATAACATGCTTTGTAACATCCCGTCTCTCCTCGTTGGCTTGAGAAGACGGTAGGATATTACTCGTCCTTAAGTGATATCTCCAAGATGCCAAAGGCTGAGAATAAATGTCAAGGGCTTCATTTACAAGTGGGGGACAATTTTTTCTTTTTAAGCAAAACAACAAATCAAACATGCCATAACCAAATAAATCACTACATGATGACGACAAAAGACAACTCAAACATTTCATTTATATCAAAACCAACTACAAAGAGTAGCACAACAGAAGACTTACAAAACAACCAAGTACACAACGAAAGACTACAAAGCCAACAAAAAAGACAATCACAACTCCAAAGCTCCAATCTCCTCTATGCTCCACTCTACAAAACAACCCAAGTATCACTAAGCACCACTAGAGAAGTGTGATACTTTACCTTTGCCCATGTCTTGATAAACAACATCTGTAAAAGCATCAAAGTGTCAAAACAGGGGTGAGTAATGAAACTCAGTAGGCTTTCCCCAAATGACTTCTCTACTCACGCCACGAGTATAGAACACGTTAACACATTTATATAAAACAATTTATATAAAACAATTTATACAAAACAATTTCTAAAATAGTTTATATCAGAATATAAACAAGTGTCATAGTAAATCAGTTTTCTCAAAACAACATCAAGTTCATGGAAAACAACTAAACAATGCTCTAAGACCATTTCACAAATTTCATTTTGGCATAACCCATTCCATTTCACATATCCACACATGCAACCATGCATGCAACCTGGACCTCCCTATACCCGCGAGTGGTGACTCATCCTTTCACTAAGCCGTCAGTGAACCATTTTGACGGGGGTACTTCATGCCCATATCCGTCCAACCTTTTGATGGGGGTACTTCATGCCCTTATCCATCCTAATGCACATGAACACACGTCAACCATGCCAAATCCATGCTAAAACCAAGTGTGTGAAACCCATTTCAATAAACCAACCTTTTTATTGAAAACCATTCCATAAATCCTTTTTCATAAATCAAACAAAAAAAAAAAACGATTTTAAAATCATCATTTTAAAATCAAACCACAAAGCATTTAGCATATAAATTCCACAATTTCCACAAAAACTACAAACCATCACCAAAGAGGGTTTCTACCATGCTTTGCAGACAAATTTCACAAGCAATTTCAAGCAAAACAACCAATTTGAAATCAAGCCTTCATATTTTAATTAGAGGAGTCGAGATTGAAGCCACCTACCTCGGAAAACTTGATGAAAACGGAAAACGGCACGAAAACGTTCACGAAAACGGGTCGAAACTCCAAGAACCCGTCTTAGATCTCTTTCCCTATCATCAACAAGGCCGAATTAATCATATTTGACATCAACCACCTTAGATCTATCCACAACGGATGTAGATCTAAGAAACTAAGAGAGAGGGAGAAGTAGATCCAAGGAAAACCAAGCAAAACTACCAAGAACGAAGACTTACCGCGAGAACCCGACTTCAACGCACCAAGAGAAGCCTTCGGATCGCCTCCAGATCGATGGGAGAAGCCTCCTTAGCCTTTGAGAGGAAGAAATCCAGAGTTAGGTTTTGGGGAAAAAATGAGGGGTTAAAACGTAATCCCGACCTAGATCCACTTTTTGTGGATCTAGTTTTTCAACCGTGCATGGTTAGGCAAACCGTGCGCCAGCCACTGTTTCAAGGGGGGACTTCGCACGGTTAGACAAACCGTGCGCCAACCGTGCCAAAGCTTTCTGTCCCAAGTTACATGATTTCTTCTAGGTGGCTGCACGGTTTGGACAAACCGTGCACCTTCTCCTTAGCCCATGTCTCAAAGTGCACAGTTTCCTGTAGGCGTTGCACGGTTTTCCCAAATTGTGCACCAACCGTGCACCCTTAGAAAAGCCTCCAAAACATTCCAAACTTCTTCCAAACCCTCCCAAACTTCACCCTAATCTTTTACATACTTAAAAGGCATAAAAGAAGGGTTACTTACTTGAAACCAGGGGTGCTACATGTCTTCTCCATGGACGGCGTTCCGAGCGTACCTTTAGTGTGTACCCTTGCGGAATGCGAGCTCGGCTGGTCGCTCCGCACCGACAATGCGCGTCTCCTTCCTGTGAGCGCCACCGTCAGTGCGCGTCGGTCGACAATAGTGTTGCTGGTGTGCGTCTCACTTAAGTGAGTGGAAAACGGGGAGCGCCTCCTGCGAACGGAGAATCCTCAGTGTGCACTGCCGTCGAATGAGATGAAACAACAGTCGCGATGTGTCCCACGGAAAACCGATGGTGTATGCCTCGCCGGACGCATGCCAGATGAGAGCGTCGCCTTCGGGGAAGTCGACGACAGTGGAAGACGAAGTGGGAACTGTAGGTGACAACATGTGTTTGTTGCTGCGGAAGGTGCTGATAGTACGCGGCGGTGCCGGACGAAAGCAGGTGGCGGCTCCTTGAGTCGTGAGCCAGCGGTAGAAGATCGACAGGTTGAACCAAATGATAGATAACAGAGGACTAGCACTTGTATATAGAGATATAAGAGCAGAAATACAGGCGAGAGGAGAAAGACAAAAGTGGAGAAGACACTTCGAGAGTGAATCTTGCCCAAGTCAGAATGCCGATCCAAGCTGAAGCCAATTTCAGAATATTTTCCCTCATGCTTCCCTCGCCCCAACCTCCCTTTACAACCCGTATGTGGATCCCCCGCAAACAAAAAATGGTTATTCCCCTAGATTCCCCTTACACATGACCCTTATACCCTTTAACAATATTTCCTCCAACTCTTAGGTTCTTATCACTCACCACTCCTTTAAACAGTCTTGCCCTCAAGACTGAAGAAAGGTGGCATTGCCACGCAGCCGAGCCAAGCGATCTCCCAGACACGCCGCCCTGCGTTTGTGCTTTGTGCCGAACCAAACAACAATATTGACTGAGGACCGAGCTGCTGTGGTTCGTTATCATGTTCCCTTCTTGCCCAGACATGCCAGACGATCTCTCATATGCTCTTGACTTCTGCATGGGTCAGCAAAGCTCCATCTCTAGACCGGGCAATCAATATGAGAGGAACCTTCGTGGCTTCAAAAGTTTCTTGGATGCGGAAGTGCAACTCAGCTCAAGTAAGCCATCCCCACGGGTCCATGCTGCTGAAAATCAGGACTCCCAAAGGCCGGATACAGTCCTTCCCTATTTGGGCGTCTATCCTCGCCGCCGTGAATGAAATCCCCTTCGCACCGTGTTGTTGCAGCGTTGCCAAGTCACGTAGAAAATTGCCGTAAAAAACAGACAACTCCTCCTCTCACGCTGCAGTCATCGTCGACAGGAGTGTAGGTCACTGCTCCTTATGAGGCGACATCTTTGTCAGACGACGCAGCCAGGTTACACGGGATGTTTGGAACTGAGCCTACTCTTGCGTTGTTTTGTAGAGCATGGCATTGATCCGCAATAAGCACTGCTCCACCTCATCGAGCAACAATGTCATTGATTTGTTTCCGGCGTATTGCACTCCTGCGAGTGCAATTGGTAGCACACCTCCACGGACGGCGTTTCGGGTGCCCCTTCATTGTGCATCCCTGAGGAATGCGAGCTTGGCTGGTCGCTACGCTCCAGCAGTGGGCATCTCTCCTGTGAGCGCAACCGGTAGTGCTCGTCGGCCGAGAACAGTGTCACTGGTGTGCGTCTCGCTCGAGCGAGTGGAGAATGGGGAGCGCCTCTCGTGAACGCAGAACCTTCAGTGTGCACCGCTGTCGAATGAGATGAAACAACATGCGCGATGTGTCCGACGGAAAACCGATGGTGTTCACCTCGTTGGACGCGTGCCGAATGAGAGCGTCGCTTTCAAGGAAGTCGGCGACAATGAAAGACGAAGTGGAAACAGTAGGCGACAACGTGAGTCGCCTGTGTGCACCTGTTGTGTGTGCGTTGCCTGCTGCAGAAGGCGTCGACGACGCACGGCGGTGTCGGACAAAAGCTGGAGGTGGCTCCTTGAGTCGTGAGCCAACGGCGGAAGACTAACAGATTGGACCAAATGATAGATAACATAGGACTAACACTTGTATATAGAGATATATGAGCAGAAATACAGGCGGGAGGAAGATGAAAGTGTAGAAGATACTTCGGGAGTGAATCCTGCCCAAGATAGAGGGCTGATCCAAGCTGAAGCCGATTCCAAGCCGAAGCCGATTCCAGAATATTTTCCCTCCTGCTTCCCTTGCTCCAACCTCCTCTATTTAACAACTCGTTTGTGGTCCACCCTCAAACAGAAAATGGTTATCCCCCAGATTTCCCTTACACAAGACCCTCTTAACAATATTTCCTCCAGCTCATAGGTTCTAATCAAAGGGTGTCTCCTCGGCTGTATTCACTCTCTCCCCTGTTTCTTCCTCCCATACTCACTGTAATTCATTTCAAACTTTGCATTTCTCTAACACTTGGTCCGACCCGCCGAATCTCCTGGTGGAGAGGAGAGTGCCATCGGAAACTTGCGCACTGCTGGATTCAAACTTTCGCTGGAGGAGGCGCGCCACCGACTCTACTCCGCCGCGCCATGGCCGCGGAAACACGTCACCGATCTCGTTTGGAGGGAATTGAGCAACGGATGGGGCGACTCGAGTATGCCCTTTCATACTTGGCTGCGTCAGTGGCACACTTGACACAAAACCGACAAAAGGCGACACAAGAGATGATCGAGATCGCTGGTTGTTGCGGCACCTATAGTAGTCACCACTTCAAGAGGAGGCGCGTCTGCCGATGGAGCCAGATGCTTCAACCTCGCATTCGGTGGAATTGGGTGATGTTGGAAAAACCTCATCTACCCCTGCCAATTGTGGATCAGCTCAGTATTCAGCTTCTAGAAAGAGTTGGATCTTTCGACTTTTGATAGCCAAGACCTGCAATGATGGATTGTGCGAGCCGGGTGGGCGTCGTAATTCATTGGTTCACTATCCTCAGTGAAGTCCATCTGGAAGTGTCTCGACAAATGTTTAAATAAGAGCTTATAAAATGCTTCAGTGGATTGGAAATTCAGAATCCTTATGAAGACCTCACGACCCTATACTAGCAAGATTCGATCCCCGAATATATTGAACAGTTTGAATATTCGATCTCTGCTTCTTCGCTAGCCAGAGATGCAGTATGTGAGATATTTCCTTCACAGACTTATTGAAGAGATTTGCAATTGGGTACGTATACACAACCCGAAAACATGTTTACAAGCAATGTGATTGGCTAGACATGTTGAATTGGCATTATGAAGAAGAATGGGAGTACGAACTCGGGAGAGCAGTCCCAATTTGCAATATGATCGTGACGGGCGAATGTGGCAATCGACTGTCCGCACAAGCCCACCACCTCGAAGTTGGCCCCCGTCCCGACACGACAGATGATTGGGGACTTACAACGGCGGCTTTGGTCAGGATTCAGCATGGCAAGGGCTCCCAGGAGGGAGAAGGGTTCGCCATCCCTCTTCCCAGGAGTGGGAGGAAAGGCGGAGGAAAGGATTGTGTTTTAGGTGCGGGAAACCCTTCAACCCACATAAGTACTCGAATTCAAAGATACGAGTCATCCTTTTTGTTAGGGTTTACTAGACTAACAAAGGCAGCAACAGATTAGAGAAGGAATAGACTGAGGCTGAACTTCTTATTATCGAACTGAAATTCAGTTTCTACAATTCTAGAACATAATGTGTTTACAATTTCTAGAAGAATAGTGCGTATCTGAATGTAGGTTGGCTGTTATTTCTTCTAGAAGGATCAAACTTGAAGACCACTTCTAGTTCGAAGCCGCCTGTTCCAGCTCTTGCACCAGCAGGTGCGCCTCCAACTGAATTCTCCCGAATGATCCCGCCCGAGCTGCTAACTCCTCCCTTTTATAGGTAGGTGTAGAATGATAAAATAGGAGAAACCGAACCCACAAGGTGTTCTCTCTAAAGGAGCCCTTGGGGTTCTTTTATAATGAATAATTAAGACCACACCGGACCTCAAGTCTGATGTGGGATGCAGACTCCAACACTTCCCCTCAAGCTAGGTGAACCTAGCTTGGGTACATAAAGAAAAAACAAACCAAACCAATGAAGACAAAGCAATCAACAGACTGCAAACACTCCCCCTCAAGCTGGACATACCCAGCTTGACGACAAAACAAGACAAAACAGTAAAAAAAGATAAAGCTTCGAGGCTGTTGCTCCCCCTCACGATCGCAACTCCCCCTCAGGATAATGGATGGATGATGTCGCGGGCGCAACAGAAGAAACTACATAGACTGGACCGGTTGACGGAGCACCAGGAATGCCGCACTAGTGGGGCCGGTCGATGAGATGTCGGGAAAACCACACTAGCACCGGGAAAGCCGCACTTGCGGGGCCGGTGATGGGAGGCGGGGATTCCACAGAAGTGTTGCGGGATCTGGCGGCGCCAAAGGGCCCGAATCCAAGGTGGTCGAGCTGCTGCGCCACGGTGGAGGAAGTGCGAAGATGTGCTGGGGGAGGTGGCTGCCGGGAAGATGCCGACGACAAGAGGTGGGGATTCCGCAGGAGGTGCCGAAGATCCGGATTTGGAAGCAGGGCAACCACTGGGAGAAGGCTAGCATGGAAGTGCCGGATGATGAGATTCGCCGGTGTGGAGCAGATGAATCCGACTGGAGGGAGGGCTGCCTTGCAGAGCGGAACGGATGGGGCCTGGCCGACGGGAGATCAGCGGCGCTGGGCCTGGGATGGAAGGCGGAGGAGTCCGCCTGGAGTGCTGTGGGAGAGCCGTCAGGGAGATGCCCGCAGTGGAAATCCGCCGGGATGGAGGCCGTGAGGTAGGGATCCGCCGGACAGAGGCCGGCTGGGAGAGATCTGCCCGGAGGGAGAAGCTGGCAAAGGAGCTGCGGGAGGAGAAAGAGTCGCGGGAGGGGCGAGGGCTGCCGTCGCCGGGATTCCGCGCTGGATTGCGAGCGGGAGCCACGCGCAAGGAGCCGCGCAAGGAAGCGATAGCCGGGGCGGGATGCCGCGGGTGGAGGCGGGCCAGGAGACGGGGATCGCCCGGTTTCGTTGCGACGGAGAGGCGCAGTCTGGAGTCGCGAGTCGCGGCGGACAGGCGGAGGAGGGCGAGACGCCTAAGGGAGCAAGGATCCACCGAGATGGGGCCGTCGCACACAGTGGGGAAGGTTGCCGAGGATGCAGGGTAGTGGCGCAACGGAAGAAGAAGCCGGCAGGGGGGAGATCCGCCAGGAGGAAGGCTGAAGCAGAGAGAGAAACAAGCACCGACAGGGGGGAGATCCGCCGGATGGGAGGGATAGCCGGCAGGGGGGAAGACCCGCCGGATGGGAGGGATAACCGGCAGGGGGGGCGGCGGGAGATACCTATGGCTTGTTGGCCATGGAGGCCGCCGCCCCCCAACCGGGAGAAACCCTAGAGGCCGACGGGGAAAAAAAAGAAATAAAACGGGAGGGTTCAGGATTAATTTCCCTCTGATACCATGTAGAATGATAAAATAGGAGAAACCGAACCCCCAAGGTGTTCTCTCTAAAGGAGCCCTTGGGGTTCTTTTATAATTGTTGGAGCCTGCATCCCACATTGGACTTGAGGTCCGGTGTGGTTTTAATTATTTATTATAAAATAACCCCAAGGGCTCCTTTAGAGAGAACACTTTGGGGGGTTCGGTTTCTCATATTTTATCATTCTACATGGTATCAAAGGGAACCTAATCCCGAGCCCTCCCTCCCATTTTATTTTTTCCGTCTAGGGTTTCTCATAATTTTCCCCCCGTGGGGGGCGGCGGTCCCCCATGTAGGGCTAGGTTTATTTTTATGCCGCCGCCCCTCCGGGCTCGTTTTCCAACCGGCCTCTCGGTTTTGTCCGGCCTCCCTGTCCGCCTGCTTCCTCGGCGCCCCTCCCTGCTGCGCGTGACGGTTCCACCTCCGGCGGCTCCCTTCTGCTTTTCCCCGGCGCCCTTGTCCAGGCGCGATCGACCGACTGACAACCCGCGGCTCCCTACGCGCGGCTCCCGTCCGCTCCCGCTGTCCGCGCGACTCCCGACCCGCCTCCTCCCCTACATCCCGGCGAGGCTCCCGCCTCCTCCGTTCTGCGCGGCTCCCGCTCCAGTCCCTTGGTGGCTCCATCTCGGCGGAATCCTCCCGCCCGCAGCAGGACCTCTCCCGCGGCGCACACCCTACTCGGCCGACCTGCGCAACGCATCCCGTCGCCCTCCTCCCGCTGTCCGCGCGACTCTCGACATCTTGATCCCGAAGACCCTTTAGCGCGCGTGATGGCCTCGTCCAGGCGACCTCGTCCGACGCCCTCGTCCAGGCGACCTCGTCCGACGCCCTCGTCCAGGCGACCTCGTCCGACGCCCTCGTCCAGGCGACCTCTTCCGGCGACTCCCTCCTCCGCCTCTTTGTGCCGCGACCCTCCGCATCCGACGCGGTTCCCGTCCAACGCCTTTGTTCTCACCGCCCCCCCTTCCAGCAGCATCAGCTCCCTGCTCAGCAGCGGCTATGCCTCGTTCCGTTCATCCCTCACCGGCCCGACCCTTCTCTCCAGGCCATCTCCAGCGGGCCAATGCCTTCCAAGAAGTTTCTTCCATGCTGGCCTCTTCCTGCGGCAACCCCCCTCCTCCTGCGCTCCTCTTCTGGCAGCCGACTCCCGTCTCTCCCAGCGGCTGCCCTGCTTCCAGTTTCGGATCTCCGGCACCTCCTGCGGAATCCCCGCCTCCCGTCGCTGGCATCTCTCGATGACTCCTGACAGCCGCATCCCTGTCTGCCGGCACGCCCTCGCGCTTCCTCCACCGTTGCGCAACACTTCGACCGCCTAGGATCCGGGCCCTTGGCATCGCCAGACCCCGCAACGATTCTGCGGAATCCCCACCTCCTGTCGCCGGCCCCGCAAGTGCGGCTTTGCCGGTGCTAGTGTGGATTTCCCGGCGTATCACCGTCCGACCCCACTAGTGCGGATTTCCTAGCGCTCCGTCAACCAACCCAACCTGTGTGGTTCTTCTGCTGCGCCCAGGTCCGGTGTGGTTTTAATTATTCATTATAAAATAACCCCAAGGGCTCCTTTAGAGAGAACACCTTGGGGGTTCGGTTTCTCCTATTTTATCATTCTACAATAATGAATAATTAAGACCACACTGGACCTCAAGTCCGATGTGGGATGCAGACTCCAACAGTAGGCAAATGAAGTTAGTTATTCCCTTGCCACGTCTCATCTACTAAGCCTTCCCCCTCCTTTTATAAGTATGAATAATAGGGGGCTTGGTAGTTCCACCAACACAATCGGACAGATTACTAACACTTTTGGGTGAGGATGAAGTACAAACAGAAGAGGGAGACATAGCAGTGGCTGAAAGTTCTAAACCGGAAGCGGGGGAATCACATGAAGAGGTGGATTGCCAAGTATTAGAAAATCAGGGAGTAGACATTTTTCTCCAGACCCATGGGGGAGATGAATTAACTTCAATGAATGTGGAAGGCTATGTTTGCGACATCACCATTCTGGCCAACCTGGACAGCGGTGCGACCCACAATTTCATATCACCGAAGCTAACAACGCTGCTTGGATTGGCTGCTAATGGTGCACAGAGACATCATGTCAAGCTGGGTGATGGACATAAGATATGGACCCATGGCTTGGGTCGATGCTTTGGAGTTAACTATGAGGACTTGCGCTTGTTCGATTGATGCACAAGCTCTGGATATTGGCGGTTTGGATTTAATTTTGGGAGTCACCTGGCTTCGTATTCTTGGGGAAGTCTAGATTAATTGGAAGTCCATGACCATGAAAGGTCACATGCATTCCCTCCAAGGAGCAGGGCAGAGGAGACAGGTGGTCTCCTCTTTGCATGCGTTAACCAGCCGTGTGGGCAGGGGGGGAATCATTTTCCTCAGGGTGCAGGACAATCAATGAATAATGAAGGTAACCTTCAATGGAAGGGGAAGGGTGGTCTGGGCCCCCCAACCGGGCAGCACGCCACACCAAGACCTTCGGATTTTATTCAATAATCTGGAAGCAGTATTCAGGGACCCAAAGGGACTTCCCCCACGAAGACAGCATGACCACCAGATACATTTACTTCCAGGGCAGGGACCAGTTTCTGTTTGGCTGCTGTTATTTGCAGGGGGTATTCTTGTACAAGGGATGGTTAGTAATTTCTGCTACTTCCACTTGGATTCCACACTTGTTAAAAGAAATTTCATGCCTCTCCTCAGGGAGGGCATTCAGGCTACTACGAGACTTATTGGAAGACAGCTGCCAATCTTTATTGGGTTGGCATGCGTCAACAAATTTTGAACTATGTCCAACAATTTGAAACATTTCAACGATACAAATATTCTACTTTAATCACCCGCAGGCCTGCTGCAACTCTTGGAGATTCCAGATGCCATTTGGGAGGATATATTGGATATATAGGGTTGCCCAAGTCAAAGGGCTTTGATGTGGTCTTGGTAGTGGTTGACAGACTTTGCAAATATGTCCACTTTATTGCTTTAAAGCACCCTTTCACCGCAAAGGGAGCGGCTGATATTTTTTTAAAAGAAGTTGTTCGACTCTATGGTCTGCCCAAATTTATTGTTAGCAATGGTGATCCGCTCTTTCTAAGTCATTTCTAGAAAGTGATATTCAAGCTACAAGGCACCACTCTTTGCATGAGTCCCGCCTTCCATCCACAAACGGATGGACAAGCTGAAGTGCTCAATCGCTGCCTCGAGACTTACCTCTGTTGTTTCGTTGGAGAACCACAAAATTGGTCTTTTTGGTTGCCTTGGGCTGAACTCTCCTACAACACCACATGGCGGGGTGACGATTCAATCCACCCCTTTTGAGGTGGTATATGGGCGGCCTGACCACCTCCTACCATTATTTCCTTTCTCCTTAGTGAAGTGAAGGTTGAAACAGTTGCCCATGCCTTGCGGGACCGCGATGAAGCTCTCATACAACTCAAACACCATCTTTCCCGTGTTCAGAATTACATGAAATAATGTTTTGATCGCCATCGCCGTGATGTCTCTTTTCAAGTTGGGGACCAAGTCTACTTGAAATTACGACCTCATCGTCAACAGTCTGTTGCTCATCGAGTCAATCCGAAGTTGTTTCCTTGGTTCCAAGGTCATTTCACAGTGCAACGCCAAATCGGCCCAGTGGCTTACCAGCACGATCTGTCTACAGCCGCACGGATTCACTCGGTTTTTCATGTGTCGCAACTCAAGAAGGTTCTTGGAACCCAAGTTTTGCAATCCCCTTTTCCTCCAAGCTTGGATATTCCGACCACAGAGGACTTGGAGCCAGACACCATCCTCTCCTTGCACACCATCCGACATGGCAATGTGGGCACTCAATGGCTAGTCAAGTGAAAGGGACACTCAGCAGATGACACAACCTTGGATGGCGATTTCTCCCTCTGTAATCAATTCCCCTATTTCAGTCTTGGGGACAAGACTGATCTATCGGAAGGGGGCAGTGTTAGAGCAAGGACCTGGAAAGTCTATTCCAGGAGGGGCAAATCGGTCTCAGCCCCCCCTCCAACGACTTGAGGTGGTCCCAACCCTTTCTCCAACAGATCGGGGTGGTGCCCCCAATATGTTTTGGAAAGATTCCCCTGGGCTCCTTCCACTGCTTGGGAGCGTATGGTTTCATGTTCTATTTCACTCCCTGACAGGGGTTCTTTTCACCCTTCCCTCGTGGTACACTTCGCTATCAGTCACCCAGACGTATTTAGCCTTGCAAGGTGGTCCTTGCTGATTCACACGGGATTCAGCAAGCACCAACTTTACTTGGGGAGGTGATTTAGTACCGGTCGATGACAAAGTCGCTTTGTTACCCATTCTATTAGGAACTACAGACTTTTTGGTACATCGCATTCATGCATTTACAATTCATGTTACGGTATTGATACTCTTGAAAGACATTCTGTTTGCTCGTAGCTCTCGTTTGATACCATATAAAGCAAATATTGGGTTTCATTTCCCTTGTGATGGGCCTGCGAAGGTTATAAGAGGGGGGGGGGGATTAGCAAAGGGGCTGGTGGGGAATATACCCGTGTAATGGCCTAGTGGCTTGGGGTGCGCGCGCGTGGGAGAGGGTGCATCTCCTTCACTGTATTCACTTTCTCCCCTGTTTCTTCCTCCCCTACCCGTTGTAATTCATTTCAGACTTTGCATTTCTTTAACAATATCACTGCTCACTGTAGATGATTACAAGGTTTAGGAAAGACCCATTGTGGGTCCAAGGGTCACTCTCATTTTCTCCGTATCCATTGTTGCCTACTCTTCCAAAGATCCAAATCTCCAAGATCAACACCCTTGGTTCCAACAAAACACTCGTAAGTGCTATAAGCAGTTTTCATGAAGTTTTGTCACTGTAGTTTTCATTTAAGTGGTGTTTGATGCCGAACCTGCTTAGGCCTCAGCATCCCACGTGGGGAGATTAATTCTTTTATTTCTTTTGGTTTAATTACTATTTTGTCCCAGCTTAGGATATTATTTTAAGGGCGGATTAGTGTTTTAATTTATTTAGGGTTTTAGCCTATAAATTGGCTGTCTGCTGTCACTTGTAATCAGCTTTTGCCATATTAATCAAATTCCAGAGAGTGTTCTCTCCGTTTGTGGATGTTCTGCCTGTGTCATCCCCGAGCTCCTCATGTAAGGACTTGTTTATCCCCCCGCGCTACATCAGTGTCTCTTAAGTTAAATTGTATGCAAGTGTAGGTGTTGTTTGATGACACTTATTGAAAACTGCTTTCACTTAGGATAAGCCATGTGAAAAAATAAATGGTGTTTTTTCCGTTTTTGAGAAAACACTCACATTTAAAATTCAAATGAAATAAATGGTAGAAAAACACTCTTTCAGTAAGTAATCTGGAAACACTGATACCAAAACACTTACCATAAGTGATGAGCTCTATATGCAGTTTTCGATAAGTGCTGTCAACGGAGCCTTGTATTTGGAAACACTTGCACGCACATAAGCACTTATCATAAGTGTTATGCTTATAAGTAGTAAGTGATGACAAATGGAGCCTAATTCTTGGTTTTTGATGCTCTGGCAATGGTAATCCTATTTGTTTCACTCACATGAATTTGGTATCAATGGCAGGACAAGCTCCATGATTATTTGGGACTGATGTTAGCTGTAAATTGTGCATTTTCGGACCGATCAAGTGCATTGCTGACTGTGCAGACTCTCACTTCAGAGATTTCTTCATTGCATTCTAGGATTGAAAAGCTTGAAGCTGCTTCATCAAAAATATTTGGTGGGGACAATTCTAGGATTCAAAAGATCGAAGAGTTGAAAGCGACTCTAAAAGTGACTGAAGATGCTCGGTTTTGTGCAGTCAGGGAGTATGAACGAATCAAGGTAAATCCATCTGCATTTTTCTTAGGCTCCTTTTAACAACACTTATTAAAAATAAACACTGTTTATAGCACTCATCACTTACGATAAGTTCTTCTAATTAAGTGTTTATACACTGCTTTAGATGGGTTTTTTTCTTTCTTGTAAGTGTTTTTCTGAAACAAAACAAACACCACTTATTTTTTCAGACTACTTATCAGAAGTGATAAGTGAAGTTTTTCAACAAATGTTATCAAAAGGAGTGCTAGTTCATGCTCTTGTGAGTTTAGTAATAATTTTTTCTGTCTTTTTTTTGTCTGTACATACAGAATACTCAATTGAGGCAGCCCAGTATGGAATTATTTAATATTTGACAAAATATTCAAGCAGAAATGGAAGAGCGCGTATAGCTTGATGCCTATGATGAGGGGATGCACTGTACTAAAAGATGTTATTTTGTGTTTGTGTTATAATAATAAAAATCACCTTTTATGTTTGATCGCAGAATCAATAAAAAAAATGAAAATTTGATTTTTGTCAGATTCTGTTTTTTGGAAAATATCTCAAAAGAATGATCTAAATTTTATAGAAGTGATTTTCTTTTTGAAAGAATCTGTTTTTAATCACCAAAAATCTTAAACAAATGGCCTCTTAAATAGAGAATCTAGTTTCTCATAGCATGGTTAACGTACTTTTAAAACGGGATTTCTGTTTTTAGATGTTCTTAAATTTAGCATCTCTTTAATTTGCCCCTGGATCACTTTTTGGATGAATTCTGAACTTTCTATCGCATTAATACTTGGTATGAATTTTCTTTCTTAATCAATATGTCAGGCCAAACCATTTGGATTATTAGTTCACAAAGTTCTTGATCCTGATCTAGGCTTTGCTTGGTTCTGCTTTATTATTATTTCAGTATGAATGAATATGATGTGAATGGAATTCTTTATAAAGTTTAAATTTATAATTGGTTAACATGTTCAGGAAAACAACCGGACTGAACTGACAAGGCTAGATGTAGAGAGGCATAATGACTTCCTGAGTATGATGAAAGGGTTTGTATTTAATCAGGTACGTTTCTGCATAATTTTTTTTCAATGAGGACATATTTTTATTTCCATTTTTGTTTTTGTCTAGTCTGAGTATAATTTTTTGTTTGTGATTTTTTTGAATAGTATGTTAGGGATGGGATATGGAAGCTAATTGTGCATCCAAACAGGTGGGATACGCAGAGAAGATGGCCAGTGTGTGGGAAAAGGTTGCAGAAGATACCAAAGGGTATGGCAGAGATGGATGCTGTTGAAACTGTATGTATGATGTATGATTTTGGATCACGAAATTGTTAACGGGATAGAGTTCGTTCTTCATAAATGTGTCATGTTCATCTTAGGTATGGATAAATGGGTAAAACAAATTCGATAAGTATATTATTTATGTAGCATACAATCATTTAAGATCTACACTTCTAGAAGACGCAACACTTACGAAGCATTATTGTGTTGCCACTTTTAACACGATCTTATAACATTGCGTCCATTAGTCTTCATACACAATTCCCAAAACATAAGTCTCATGAACTTCCCATGCCACATTATTAATGTATATATGTCTCATGCATAACCCCTCCTGCAGGCGGCTCAGGTGGCAGGGGGGACGGGGTTTGGGGCGCCGGTTGCGGGGTAGAGTCCCCAAACTGCTTTATTTGCAGGGTTTTCTTTGTAGCGTGTGTGAGCTGCCATTTGGCAGTTGTACCCTCTATATATATGCCTTATGCCTAGTGAATAATCATCAACTTATTCAGAGCATATAATTAACAATCTTCTACTTGCACCAAGTCAATATGATTATCACATGATGTCAATGCCTCTGCATTTAAAGCCAAAATCCAAGCATTTTGGATTGTATCATGCACACAATTTTCATGCAAGTTCTATCACATTTTGTTATAAAAAATAAACCTTTATTCATAGTCTTAAGTGTGACTCAAGGTCTTTGTAGTGTGGACAATGATTATGAATTCTAAATTCATAATCAATTGGGTTTCGGTGCTTGATTCTCGAGAGGGAAATGCTAGGGTTTACAATGCTTTTTGTGGGCAACAATGACAATCCTTGCGTTTGACTTCTGCGTTCATTCCTCCTTCGTTGCTTCTCTTTGCTCACGATAATGCTCTTCTATTGGGTTAGCTACTATTCTCGGTGACGATCTTCGGTGGCTCGTCCTTGTTGGCGGTGCTTGGTTGTCTGCATTGATGCTGCTTTGGGGTTCTCCATCAAGATTTCTTCTCGTCGATGACAATTTTTCTTTGGTTTTTCTTTGTAGTTTTTGCCGCCATTTCAGCATTTCATCAACATCGGTCGACATCTCTGTCCATCCGATACTATTTTCTCTATATTTTCATCGATGTTGATTTCCTTTGAAGGTGTTTCGAGCCCTTAGTTGGCTACTACCCTTCACTGGTCTCCGGATGCTGGTCATACACTCAGACGACGATAGACCTCGGAAACAACCATGGTGTTGGAATCCAATGCAGCAGTCAAGAGTCCCTTTTTCCTTGAAATCTACCTATAATGTGGCATGTTGGTGTCCCTTCCCTTGGGGTTCCTTTTCAGTTTCTCCATGGATGCTCACCCCATTGTCGAAGTCGCTGCCTATGACGTCCATCCTCAACTGGCAGCCACATTTAGGATTTCAACCCTATTGTTGGTTGGGTTGGCCTTTTGGCTAGCTGATAGAGGTATGCAGTACTTGGAAATCATATTCCATAAAGGGGAGAAGGGGCACATAACACAGCCTGTACAAGCTGGATGGAATATTCTAAAAGGGGTACAATTGTCTCATTAAGGGGGAGAGATGTTAGCCCACACGGGGGGTGACAAAGGTTGCTAAAAGGGGGAGGATTGGTGAGAGAGGCAGGGGGATCTTTCGGTTAGTTCGACGTGAGGCTTGGGAAACAACTTCACTGACTTGGGTGGGAGAGCTTGCATGCCTCTCAGTCTTCCTCTCCATCTTCCTCTTCTTCTTGTTTTCTTCTTCTCACATCTCCTTTGTAATTTTGCTGATCGTTCTACTCCACTTATATACAAGTTCATCTTTGGTGGTTTGGTGCGGTACCTAACAATTGGTTGTTACGGAATCGTCGGGAGTCGCAACGACAGAAACGATAAACGAGATAAAATGCAGAAGAAAAGAAAACACAAGGAACACAACAATTTACGTGGTTCGGGAATAATCCCTACGTCCACGGAGAGACAAAATTCTCACTAAAATCGGGAGTACAAATTACAAAATTTTGTAGAAGTATCCCTAGCTTGAAAAAATGGGTTATAAAATGGAGAAGACGGTCCACTATTTGCACAGGAAGTCCGCGTCGCTACAGTGAAAGACGACCAACTTTGTCAAAAGTGCTACAGTACAGTTGACTCCGAAGTCCGCACTGCTACAATGCCTGTCGGTGTCGGTCGGTCAGCTCTGCTACAGTGTCAGAGATGCTACAATGCCGAAAAAAATGGGTCGAGAGCCTTCGGCCCTCGGACCCCTGGAGTAGGGGCGCGTTGACCCCTGCAACCCCCAACGAGCTCACAGCGGAGCTCGACCCGCGATAGTTGCGGGTCACAAGCATTCAGCCCAATCGGATCGGGCTACACCAATCCAACATTGGTCCGACCTGTTGGATTTGAACCAACGACCTGGGCAAGCGGTCATCGGTGAAAGTAGAATCACCTCTTGCTGCGCACGTGATTCCTCGATGCTGTCTGTGATAAATCGATCACATATTTTGTTCGGGATCAAAGATGGCCGATTGTCGTCGAAGTGCGGATGTTGTCCCCTTAGCCGTGCATTGTCATGTCGATGCGACCTTGCTTTAATTTGTTCCGATTGCACAGGGTGCCTGAGTGAACTAGATGAGACGTCGTCCAGTAGACTGGGAGTAGGTATACTATGCTAATTAGACTTGATGCCAAAACCATGACCCATCCCTGCACTTGTCTAGTCGCAACTACTAAGTCTTGCCACTGAGTGACAACGTCGCAATGAGTTGGACATCTCCATCATGCAGGAAAATGGCTCCTCCTGTCGAGGTTGCACCGTCGTAGTGGCCATGTCTAGGCCAGACGCAACGGACGTCCAGAGCGTGCGCCCCACGATTGTCTCCCTGTAGCCGCCCTCGGCAGGATGCGTGATGGTCGCCTCCGCAGCCTGTGACGAGCGATTCTTTTCCAGAACCAGCGACGACCCACCATCTGGCGGCAACTCAACGTCAATCTCATCCTCTGGCAGTTCTGGTGCCAAAGAAGGGCGACTTACCTCGGGCTACGATGCCTCATTTTCCTCAATTATGGACTTGATTGCATCAAACACTTTAGAGTGTGCGTTCTCCTGTAGGTGACCGAAAGCAGGTAATTGACACTGCATATGTCCAGAAAAGTCCGTCGATAAAATCCCATTTCGTCCCGCCAGTTCATCCCGTTCAACATCGTCAGCCTGCAAGTCCCTCGTCCCGCTCACGCCAGCGCCTATGCCAGCGCCTGCAAGAGAAGCCGCAGCTAAACCTGAGCCGAGCACCTCCTTTAGCGTCCTCTTTCTGAGGAAATCCCAAAACTCATCTCCACTGCGACTGTCACCATCCGATCGCGAACCAGTCGTCTCTGGAGCTTGCGCCTGCCGATCATATTCCGTCCACCCACAGCTCTACTGCACTGTGGTATCGTTAGTCACACCTCATGTGGCACGTGCAGTGCAACACATTTTATTGGAGGTGTCATAGTCAACCGTGGCACATGCAAGGCCCGGATTGCCGGTGAGTGCTGCATCTCCTCTTGTGAGACAACCGCAATAACATAGTATTTTAGAATTCTTTCTCCTCGCACCGGTACTGTTTCCATTTCTCCTCCCACGACTTCTGGGTGGATTGCATATGTAGGAGTTGAGTGAAGATTTCCACGTTGTCCAGGTAAGTCTCATTGATCACCATGCCTGCTGGAGGAGAGCAATATGCCTCTGTGGTGCAACGAGAAGGCAAGTCGTACCAATTGTTTGGTACCGCACCAAAACACCAAAGGCAAACTTGTATATAAGTGGATTAGAACGATCAACAGAATTACAGAGGATATGTGAGAAGAAGAAAACAACAACAAGAAGAAGATGAAGGCGAGGAAGACTCGAGAGGCATGCAAGCTCTCCCACCCAAGCCACTGAGGCCGTTTCCCAAGCCTCACGCCAAACCGAAAGATCCCCCTGCCTCTCTCACAAATCCTCCCCCTTTTAACAACCTTTGCCACCCCCACGCAGGCTAACAACTTTCCCCCTTGTTGAGACAATTGTACCCCTTCTAGAATATTCCATCCAGTTTATGCAGGCTATGCTATGTACCCCTTCTCCCTTATATGGAATATGATTTCCAGGTACTGCATACCTGGTATCTATCACTAGCCCATTCCACTATTGTTGGGATGATTATTGTTGGAGTTGGTGCCATAGAATCAACTACTTTGTACTTTAGATTGCCTGTATATTCCTGAATTTGAATATTAATAAATATTTTATCATATATTGATTGTTCTTCTACATAACATTAATGTGATAATGCCTTATGTTATCTGTCGCATAAAAAAATAGATCATAACAGTTCTCCGCTATGATAAAAATCTTGAGATGCTATGACGATATCTCTTAAATAACAGTCATACGGTCAAGATGACGAACTATGACAAGACACATAGTTTGTCGACTGTCAGGTGTGAGTGCTCGTAAGAGGATGAAGCTTTATCTCATGGAGTTCGCACTTGGTGATCTCCAAGACGGAATATTATGAGGACATACTTGCCGATATGAATTCCACATGTTTGCGTATCATCAGATATTTCTGTCCGTGAGCATGTGTAACGACCCTTTGATTTTAAGATTATTATTAATACATATTGTGACTCGTGAACTTAGATGTATTGCCAAAACCTGTGATGCTCTATGTTCACACTAAATCGGTTACGTTGGGTACGTCACGATCAATATGTTATTAATGAATAAATTGAGAAATGATATGTCCCTTCTATTTATAAAAGTTAATATCTCAGCCCTTTGATTGGAATGAAACTGTCGAAATAAATTCCATGCCCATGGTGATGCAAACATGTTCATTTTGGATAATCAAAGAAAGATATACCAAACATTAAGGTTGATGACACAAGAATGCAACATGCTTGATGAGATATCGTGACAAAAGATTATATTACACAATAAGAATTCGTAAGTGGTTGTTGTTGTAACGAACCAACCCGGGACGCCTATTTGAACCGGTGCCCGAACCGACCCGCCACATACCCGAGGAGCGTCCTCGATCCCCCCGAGCTGACGACAAGCGTTAAGGGTATTTGACATAACCATCGGGGACAATCTCACCCTCAAGAAGTCGAACAAACACATCATCTAAACAAGGCATAACATAAACAAGCAGACACATGCCAAAAAGGCATCTCAAATAAATAAACAATTAATACAGAGGTACAAGACTACAATAGAAGCTAAAGGAAAAGAAAATGAAAAAAAAACACACAAAGGCCAAATCAACTTGAGCCAATCGGTTGTACAAACCGAAGGTCCGACCAACATCTCCATGTGACCCTCGAGTCACCACCATGATTCTAACACCAACCACTTCCCAAAGAAGGTGGCACTAGATCCAACCTAAAACCCAAGACATAAAAACCCACACAAGATATGGAAACTACATACCCACCAACGTGAGTATGTAGGGTGTGAGCCGAAGTCAGTAGAATACCACCATGAGTCCATTTCACTTCTTTTATTTAGGAAACCAATTATGCTAGTTTGAAAACAAGGCGTGGCGAAATAGGTTTTCATTTTCACTTTAAAAGCATGGGAGAAAAATAAGTTTAAAACATACAATTCCTCAAAGACCCCCTTTGTAAAACCATTTCATGAAATTGGTGCTATTCCAAAACAAAGCCAATTCCAAATGCCACCAAAATTTTATCTTAAACGCTCTTGAAAATAAACCCACACAAGGTTTCAAATATTTCAAAAGCCTCTTTTTAAACTAAGCATGCCATTTAAAAACCATTTCCCCTTTTTTTCATTTGGAAGCCAACATATACCCAACTTAAAGCACACAAGGAAGCAAGGGCAACACTGATATCAACATGACCAAAAGGGGTATAAAGAATGCCATTAAACATATGGAATAAAACTAGCCAGCAACATGACCAAGCCATAAAGGATCACACATGAAACAAGTCTATCCAAACAATAAACTATACACATGCCAACAAATAAATGAAAGAGGCATAACATAGACATAGCATGAGGCAACACCATGAGGACTAACGAGACTGCACAAGATAGGAAAATGTGGACCTAATTGTTGGCGGGTTAATGACCACACATCCATCCACCAAATCTCTCTAAGTAGTCTCCTTAGTGACAAACCCCAGAGCTAGGTGTTACGTACAACTAAGGGGGGGTCTAGCCAGTGCAAAATCTCAACTAGCCAAGCAATGTCTCACTACCTCCCACTTAACAACCTCGATCTCCTCATGGAATAATAACAGAGGTGGGTCATGAATAATAACATAATCACACAACAATAACAAGCCCCTAGGACTAAAACCACAATCACATCCTTCCCACTTCCCGCACTACCCTTAAAGTGAGCCCCAACACACAAGCACAACATGAGTCACATAACTAAGCATCCATCACATGGATAAGCACAACATCAACAAAAGAAAGGGGGCTCAACAAGGGTACAATCAACAACCAACACATCACAAGGTGCCAATCGGGCCTTCACTTTTATACATATAACATATACATTTGGGAATCCCCTTTTTAAAACAACTTGGAATGCAAGTACAACCACACAACCCAAGGGAAATTCCATTTCACCTTATAACACCAAACCGCCCCTTTTTAAAACCCGAAATCCCTTTTTAATACAAAAGGAAACCCACTTTGGAAACCTCTTTTTTGCTTAAAACACCAAAAACAAGTGCGTTTCTTCAAGAAAACCAACCTTGACATTTTATCAAACACGGGGAGTGCATAAAATACCATTCCACATCAAAACACCATTTCAAGCATGAAATTCCACCCATTTTCCACATGAAAACCAAAGTCAATGGAAGATTTAGTAAAACAACCCTAGATAATCCACACCATGATTATCTAAGCCAAACATGAATTTAGAAAACCCAAGCAATAATGGAACTCTTGAATAAAAGCAAATGAAACGGGAACACCAACCTCAAGTGACAGAACCATGCCGCCTTCGACGAAATTCACTCGAAAGGGACTCATATTATGGCTCACAACCATTAAAAACCAAAAGCCCCAAATCCTAGCAACCATAGCCAAGTGAATCGGCCAAGAATGACCATTAGGTTAAGAGGGATTGGAGAAAAAGAGAGAAACCAAGGGAAAGAGAATAGATGAGCTCATACCTCTTGATCCAGATGAAGAACCACCAAGAAACCACCTAGAATCCATCAAGGAGGAGCTTGGATGGAGGAAGAAACCCCAATGGGAGGCGTTTGGGTTGGTTGGTTCGAGTGAGGGAGGCTTGGGGTGAAAGCCTCAAATAAAAAGAAGAGGAAAATACCAAAATACCCCAACTTGGGAAGGCTGCAGGGTTACCTTGTATGGTTTTCCAAATTGCATGACAACTGTGTAGATCACTTCTGTTAAGAGGTGCACAGTCTGCACAATTGGACTACACTTTTTTTTAATATACATTTTTTTATTTAAATAAGTCTAGGTTAGAAAATATTTGAAAACCAATGCAGAAAGGTGACAGAGGGCCTGCCGCATTTCCTATTAATTAAAAGCTGACATAGCCAATGCCGCCTTTGCCTCTCATTGATGCGGATCAATGACATGATAAAGGCGACATGAGAGATTCTGCCTCTCACCTAACGTAAAACGAAATGCGGCTTTCACGATGCTGACTTTCAGTGAAGTGCCTATAAATGGGCACCCGTCCCCCCTCACTCCAAATTTCCCTCCTCTCTCTAAGTTGCACTCCCTCTCACTCTACAATAAGCCTGATGGTTCTTCCCTTATGCATAGTGGTTTCAGTGGCCTAAAAGGCGTGCCGAATTTTGCGAAGCATCATTTAGAGGTATTTTTTCTTATTTATTTTAAAGTTATTTAGTTATTTAATTGATTTGTTTTTAGTTAGTTCTAAATATGTTACTTATTTACTAGTTTAGTTAGTTAGATATAAATTAGAAATAATAGTTATTATTAGTATTGATTAAGTATAGATTAACTAATGAATAACTTATGATTAAAGAATAATTACATAATGATTAGCTAATAATAATTAACTAATGAATACCATATGATTAACTAACGAACACCATATGATTAACCAATGAGTAAGATATAATTAATTAAGGATTAAGTAATTTTTAACTAATGATTAGCTAATTAATAAAGAATGATTAACTAATGATTAAAAAATGATTAAAGAATGATTAAAGAATGATTAAAGAATGATTAAAGAATGATTAACTAATGATTAAAGAATGATTAACTAATGATTAAATACTGATTAACTAATGATTAAATATTGATTAACTAAGGATTAAAGACTGATTAACTAATGATTAACAATTGATTAAAGAATGATTAAGTAATGATTAAAGAATGATTAGCTAATGATTAAAGAATGATTAAAGAATGATTATATATTGATTAACTAATGACGAAATAATGATTAACTAATGATTAAAGATGGATTAACTAATGATTAAATAATAATTAACTAAAGATTAAAGAATGATTAACTAATGATTAAAGAAAGATTAACTAATGATTACAGATTCGTTAACTAATGATTAAAGAATGATTAACTGATGATTAAAGATTGATTAACTAATAATTAAAAAATGATTAACAAATGATTAAAGATTGATTAACTAATGATTAACTAATGATTATAGATTGATTAACTAATGATTAACTAATGATTAAATAATGATTAACTAAAGATTAATGATTGATTAAGTAATGATTAACTTATGATTAAAGAATAATTAACTATTGATTAAAGAATGATTAAAGAATGATTAACTAATGATTAAAAAGATGATTAACTAATGATTAAAGATTGATTAACTAAAGATTATCTAAAGATTAACTAATGATTAACTAATGATTAACCAATGATTAACTAAAGATTAACTAAAGATTAACTAAAGATTAACTAAAGATTAACTAATGATTAAGTAATGATTAAACAATGATTAAATAATGATTAACTAAAGATTAACTAATGATTAAATAATGATCAAAGATTGATTAACTAATGATTAAAGAATGATTACAGATTGGTTAACTAATGATCAAAGAATGATTAACTAATGATTAAAGATTGATTAATTAATAAATAAATATTATTTAACTAATGATTAAAGATCGATTAACTAATGATTAACGACCGATTAAAGAATTATTAAGCAATGATTAAAGAATGATTAACTAATGATTAAAGAATAGTTAAAGAATGATTAAGGAATGATTAACCAATGATTAAAAGTAATGATTAAAGAATGATTAACTAAAGATTAACTAATGAATAAAAAACGATTAAGGAATGATTAAGGCATAATTAATATAGGATTAATTAATGATTCAAGAATGATTAACTAATAATTAATTAATGATTAACTATTGATTAACTTTTGATTAACATGGAATTAACATAGGATGAAAGAAAGCTAATTGGATGACCAAGAGGCTCAATTGCACACATGATTGGTTACTCCTATGATTTAGATGATTCATACCTCATTTGCATGTCCGGTTTGTTACTCTAGATGGATATGTTTTAGATGAATCACATTCTCTTTATAAACCACTGAACATACATGAATTTTAAAAATTGTACTACGAAACATTAGTGTCGTATTTTAGGATATAAGAAGACATTTTAAAATTTTGGTATCATAAAGATTATGTGGTTATTTAAGAAATCAAATACCTATCTGGATACTACAAGTTGATGTGGATCTGACACAAATGTACCTAGGGATAAAACCCAAAATCACCGCATTGATTTAGACTCGATCGGGAACTAGTGCATGAAAATAGGCCTTATTGCACACCTGATTTGACACTCCTGGGGGATATTATTTGGATGATTCATATTTTCTTTATAAACTACTGAAATACCTTTAGGAAGATTAAAAATTAAACTACGAAACATCAGTGTCATCTTTTAAGATATAAGAAGACGTTATAAAATTTTAGTATCATAAAGATTATATGGTCAACCGTTATTGTTAATATTATTTACATTATCAGAATCTTAATCAAAAACATTTTTGACCTGGATAGCCATGTTTTCTTATGTCTACTGCTACGATGAGGTTATTCAAACCGAGCAAGAATCTTCTTATAGTACACAACCGACAACAATGGTTAGGACATCTGATTGTGTAACCCTAAGAGAACTTCAAGAAAGAATTCTTTATTTCTTAAATATGGGACATAATCAAGAGATCCATTCTATTAGCTATAGACATTTGTAATTCCTGACTACAATATGACATCTAGCTTGTCCAGTGGTTGCTGACAAGCACTGGGTCCAAGAAATAACTTTATTTTCCCAATGGTCAGATGGTGCCATGATGGAGTAATATGTTAAGGTTTCTACTGTACAACAACAATGTCCAATTGTATGAAGACATAGACATACAATAGTGGTTAAAGAAGGTCCATCCAAAGAAATTGAGTCTATTTCCTATGATGCAGAAGAGGATAACCTAATTGATCTCCCAAATATACATGTAAATACAAATTCTGATGAGGAATTTTCTAATGATGGAACAAATGAAGACAATAGTGCCGACGAGGAGGAAGTTGCATAAGTTGGGGAGGAAGTTTCTAGAAATGCATTAGTTATACAACAACCTCGACCCACAATAAATCATCTTCCACTCTTCGCATCTTGGTTAGAAGCAATGACACATTTTCCTGAATTCTACTGGAATATTATAACACCTGCAACTGAGTTTTTGGGAGTTGTAGAGGATACGTTTAGTGGGATGAAAAAAAATTATACATTGAAAGATATTTTCCAAGTAAAGATGCATTGAAAAAAATACTAAAAATATTTCATATTGAGAGGCGCTGTAGATATTTAGTTCAAGAATCAAGCCATACAAAATACATCATACAGTGTGATAAATATGGGGATGATTATAGATTTTGCTTGAGGATGATTCCTGACATCGCATTTGGAGGTTGTAGAATTTTGAAGATTGAGGCAGCTCATACTTACATTCAGCCAAACCTAACACAAGATCATACTTCACTGGATGATGAATTTGTGTCATCTATTATTGTCGAGATGATTAGGAACTACCAAGATGTTCTTGTAGCCCTTGTGAAAGAGAGTATACCCGAAACTTTTGGTTATAAGATTTCCTATAATAAGGCATGAATAGAAAAATAGAAGGTGATTGTGAAGGTCTATGGTGATTGGGATGACTCGTATTGGGTGTTGTCATAATTGCTAGTCATGCCGAGACACAATGACCAAGTTTTCTTCCATCTTGATACGAACAATCATATGTCTCAAGATAACTGACTTCATCCATCTCGTGTTTAATTTCATCAGTTGTTCTGGGCATTTCTTCCCTATATTTTTGCATTTTGTTTCTGCAAATAGTTCATACAGAATGATGGGATGTTTATACGGAAAATACAAAGGTATATTATTAATTGTGGAAACCCAAGATCACAACCATTCACCTACGCTGCTTTCATTTTCCATTATGGAAAGGAAAACTGCGAATTATGGAGTTGGTTTTTGGCAGGTATCAACAACCATTTCACCTACATTCGGGGTGTTTGTTTGATATCTGATTTGTTGGAGTTGGTACCCTAGAACCTACTTCTTTGTATTTTATGATAAACATGTATTCATTGTTTGAATACTTATAAACTACTTATCACATCATGGTTGTTCTTCTGCATGACATAATATGTGATAATGTCCTAAGAGTAGCTGTCGCACTAAAAGGCCATATCAGTTCTCCGCTATGATGAGAACCCGAAAGTGTTATGACACTATTCTTGAATATATGTTCTATATCTGAATGATATCATTTGCGGGACACAAATGATACATGATATCAGGGATGGAGACTCATAGGACTTTGAGATACCTTCTCATGGTGTACGCCATTGGTAATATCCAGTAGGATATTATGAGAACGACACCTGCTAGTAGGAAATCCACATTCATACGTGTCATTGGATGTTTCTATCTGTGGATGCGTGTATTGGTCCTTAGACTTTAAGATTATTATTAATGAGTATTATGAGTCACACACTTATATGTATTGACGAAAACCGTAACAACAGATGTTTGCGGTGAGATAGGATATGTTAGGTGCGTTATGAGTAATATCACATTAATGAATAACATGAGAAAGGATTTATCCCTTCTGTTCATTAACATAAGTTAATATTTTAGGCTCTTTCATGGAAATGATATAGCCTAAATAAATTCATGACCATGGTGTTCTATAAGAAAGTTATATTTCCAGAAATTCAAAGAAAGAGATATCGAGCATATAGGTTGATGGTACTGGCATGCAACCTGCTCGATTTGAGATATTGTGATAAATGTATTATATTACACGGTAAGCATTCATATGAGGTGACATGTCTTTGCGGCATTAACATCTTTCTCTATGGGTGCCTTGTCCTGTTGCTAGACGCTAACCTTGGACTTTAGGTTACTTCACCTAATGCCACTGAGAAAGAGGCCTAGAGGGTCACACACTAAGTGTATCCAGAATCTCATTTAAATAATATATTATTATTATTTATTTAACAGGTTGAATAAATATTATTCCCGCACGTGGTTTAATAATTATTCACGTATGCTTGATCGTATATAAATATTTATTTGATGTTTAGTAAATATAATATTTATTTATTTATTAGAGAATAATGTAGTGATATTTATTTAATAAATAAATAGACATTATTCAAGGCTCGATAAATATTGTGGAGGAATTACGAACCAAGTTTAATGGTTCGGTGAGAAATGCTAATATTGAATATTATTTAATTAGATAATATTTAATTATAATTCGCAAGTTAAGCATGTGTCAAGAAATAATAATAATACTATTATTATTTGACATGAGGTTTTGCTAGGATTAAATAATAATAAGGCACTTGTGCAATTATTTTATTTTAACCCTAGCAATATAAATACCCAATTATATTATTTTCTCATTAGTCGATTCGGTTGTGCACAACGATTTAAGGAGAATCCTCTCAAGCATAGAGATATCCCTTCTCCAAGAATGCTCCCAAGAATGGCGAGCAATCCTCCTCCACTGGATCAAGGAGAACGCTTTGGAAGCGATTCTCGAGGTGATCACAACGGACGACGCAAGCATAAGGATCTTCTGTGCTAGCACTTGAAGACTCCTTCGGTGACGTCTGGAGATTCCTGAAACATGTGTGGATCACTGCTAGAGGAAATCTACATTTGGTTTGTACAACGCAATGACGATGCACCACAAATCTGTCTCCGGACACATCAATGAAGAAATAATTCCTTAGAGGTAATTCTTTATCCAATTAAATTAATTATAAACAATATGTGTTGATCCCTCTCTATCGGTTCCAGTGTAATTCTTCTTGGCCTATTTTTAACTCAATTCTGTGGATCACAATGTTCATTGTTGTATAGATCTTGAATTGATCATTGATTATGGCAAAAATTAAAGTTGGACATCGCTCATCGCATGCTTCCACTACGTCCGAAACCTACAAGTGGTATTATAGTGGGACACATAATTGTTTATAATTATTTAAGATCGTTGGTGATTTACCCATTTATAATTTAGTTTTTCAATTCAAGATTAATCATTATTTTAATATGAATTGTGAGATCTGTTTCTTCCTCATTTGTTTCTCATAGATCTAATCGAGACGTTTAATTTTTTGATTAAAATAAAATCGAGGAACTCATCCAGAGGTGCCAAGTATTCTGCCCGGATAACACAATAGTACACACCGTGTAACCAAAGTTACACGACGTGTAGTTATGTTCAATGCACCAGGAGTTAACTCGATAATTACTCAACCCGTGTGTATTAATGACACATGATGTAGTTAATTCTTACACCACGTGTTGACTAAGACGAACTGGTGCACGATCAGCCAGACTACATGCCATGTGGCCCATTCGATGCAGCGTGTGGTCCCTTTGTGTCAAAGACGGGCCGTGTATTCAATACATGACCTAACTAACGGGTGACCGTGTAACACAAAGTCAACATGGTGTGTGTCTCATTGGACACGCCATGTAATCCAATTTTTTTGAGGCACATACTACACGCCGAGTTCCTAAGCGTGTGTCTCAGATAAACGACAAGAGGTGTACATGCCGTGTACTTATACCAAGTTATGCGGATTTAAAATTTATTTATTTTACTATGAAAACCTTGAGAGATGTACTTGCGTGTGGTCGTAACGATAGTACACACCATGTGATAGGTTTTAATATACATACATATTTAAATTTTTAATTAATATATGTGTAATGTTCAAGATCTATATATCATATATGATTTATATTACAAGTTGTTACTCTACGTACATTGAAGCATAACACATGACTAAAAAATCATGTAATTCATGTAATCATCTGTGAAGTACACGTCGTGAAAGTACATGTTAAGTCATGTATTCCATATATCACAAGAGTAAAACAGTATACGAGTATAATACATGTTGGGTAGATTTGGATAGGTATTCACCATGTTGCCTCCAAGACACATTTATGCACAAGGTTAATTTTAAATGAATTTATTTAATTTGTTTAAAATTATAATGGATTAGAATCTCAGGGAAATTCAGATAAGAATTAAGATAAAATGATTGATTAATTAAAGATAATAATTAATCGATTCGAGTGCGATTTATCTTAAATAAGAACAATTAAAGAATTGAATGCTAGTTTTATTAAATGCGTAATACGTTGCATGCATGTGGATGATCATGAGCTAGACCAGACCTTTGTATGTGATTGGTTTCATTTAATTTATTATTAAATTAATTTGTTGGCATGTGTGCCTTCTCTCATTATTATGTAGGGCCTGCATGCCCATGATTTCTTTTATGTAAACCCCCTATTATCCCTCACCTAAATGTGAATAAAAGCACATGTAATAGATAGAGCTCCCAAGCTAGCGGAGACAGTTCAAGTTAGGAGTCGAGGTGAAACCAATCCAAACAAGATACAAAGGTGGACATGTGGAAAGTTGTAAACACAAACCTTAGAGTGGTTCAAGGTGCTTCTCCCCTAGGTTAACGGTTAGTTTATCAATCGCAAGATAAACTAACTATTAGAACAAGCTCATGATCATACCCTTTATTTTATTTATGTCATTTGCATAGTTATTCATTATGGATGTTTTTTCACGATCACATAATTAATGAATTAACAAGTATTCAAGATGGAACTAAAATAAACTGGCTTATGCATAAATATTATCTAAAGACATGGTTAATCACTTAAATAATCCCACTTAATATTAACAAGCATGTGATAAAGATAATAATTGGAAATTTATGCATAAAGGATAAAATACCTCAATAAAATATTAAGTCTGTATAGCCTTCCATTACTTCGGTTAGAATCGAACCATAGTTCAAAGTGCTTGACCAGCTAAAGTTGAGGTGCTTTTAATTATCAGGGAATTCTAACATGAGATTTTGGGTTGACTTGGCTTGGTTCACATCAAGGGTTGACTGCCAAAGCATGACTTGGTGTAGCTAAGAGGCAAAGGTTGAGGAAATCCAATTAAAGTATTTCAGGATTGCAGATTCCACTCAATAGATCAAGGAACTGTGAGTTAAGGCAGTTGGAATTTGGAATGCCTGCCTAAAACCATTCAAGTTGCTTAACCAACCAAATTTGAGGTAATGAGAAAGGGAATATGGATCCTTGCCACTAGTATATCCAAGAAATAGGATATTCTGAATCCAATGGCGAGGGATATTGGGTTTCAATAAAATAGTGGGAGACTAATAAATATAATATTTATTTATTTGTCTAAATTTATCAGATAAATTACTAAAATTCTGCTTATCTTATTTTGTAGAAACAACATTAAAAATGACATCAAACATATCACTGTGATCCATACTTGAGAAGAAAAACCTTGTCACTGACACTAATTTTCAGGAGTGGAAAAAGCACCTACGGGTCATCCTTCGCCATGAAAGGAAATTGTATGTGTTGGAAGGACCTTTACCAGTTGTGCCTGAAAATGAGGCAAGTGATGAAGAACTATCTCTCTATGAGAAACATTTGAATGATGCTACATATGTTCAGTGCTTCATCCCACCATCCATATCCAATGATATTTTAAATTAACATGAGGAAATGGATGCATATAACATGATGTCTCACCTTTAAGATCTTTATCAAGAGTTGTCAAGACAAGAGAGGTATGAGATCTCCAATGCTTTGTTTACCACTAAGTTTGAAGAGTTTGTGCCAGTTGGGCCTCACGTAGTCAAGCTTATTGACTACATTGAACGACTGGACATCTTATGGATTAAATTCCCAGATGAGTTGCGTACAGATCTCATACTTTCATCACTTCCCAAGACCTTCTCTAGATTTATTGTGAATTATAATATGAGCAATAATGAGAAGAGTCTTTCAAAACTTCTTACTTCAATTTTCCAATTGGATTGGGACATGGGGCATAATAAACCCTCGGTCCTTATGGTGAATAAGAAGAGGAAGAATAAGGAAAAGGAGCCCAAGACTTATAAACAGTCTAAAGCTCCCAAGCACTGTCCTACTAAAAAGAAGAAGATCCAAAGGCAGAGCAAGGAAAAGGAGACAATATGTTTTGTATGTGGCAAGCCATACCATTGGAAGAGGAATTACACCCAGAAGTAAGGGGAAGCTAAAGGTGCATTCGTTATCAAGTGCAATCTTTCCATATTTACACATTGGGTATTAGATATAGCTTGTGGTGCTCACATTTGTATCCAAATGCAGGAACCAAGTAGATTATGGGAAATTGCCAGAGGAGAGGTGGATCTGCGAGCTGCCAATGATGCGGGGTTGGCTACACTTTCCATTGGTGACTGCCACCTTTCATTGCCAATGAGAATGATTTTGGTTTTACGTGATTGTTATTATGTACATAATGTTACCAAAAACATAATTTTTGTATCAAGTTTAGATACAAATGAGTTTATTTTCAAGTTTGGAAATAAAAGTTTCTTTTATAAGGACAACACATATTATGGTATGGAACATTTGAATAACTATCCGTATGTATTAAATTATGAAAAACAAGTGTTGTCAATTCATAACGAACCAAGTTCACATGACTCACATAACACCCAACTTTGGCATCACCGTCTTGGTCATGTAAATGAGAAGCGTTTGAGAAAGCTCTATCAAGATGGCTATTTAGACTCTTTTGAGCTAAAACCAGTTGATAGATTTCATGCTTGTTTAAAAGGAAAAAGACCAAACCACCATCTGGTGGACAGGGTGAAAGGGCCATAGAGCTTCTAGGATTGGTACACACTAATGTGTGTGGACCATTTATAGTATAAACTAGAGGTGGATATTCTTCATAACTTTTACTAATGAATTGAGTAGATATGGCTATATCCACTTGATGAGGTATAAGTCCGATACCTTTGAGAAATTCAAGGAATTTAAGAATGAAGTAGAGAATCATCTTGGTAAGAAGATAAAGAAGCTTCGATCAGATCAGGTTGGTGAATATCTTAACCAAGAGTTCATCGACTTTCTACGGGAGTTTGAGATTCTATCTCAACTCACTCCACCTTATACACCACATTGGAATAGTGTTAGTGAGAGGAGGAACCGTACCTTGTTAGACATGGTAAGGTTTATGATGAGTCGTGTATATCTTCCATTATCCTTTTGGGGATATTCATTACAAACTGCGGCATACAAACTAAAATGAGTACCAACTAAACTGGAAAATGGAATTCCCTTCGAGTTATGGAGTGGAAAGAAACCCATTTTATCACATACACATGTATGAGGTTGCGAGGAATTTATTAAGTCCTTATCAGGCAACAAACTAGCACCCTGGGTCATGAGTTGTATATTTATAGGGTATCCTAAGGAAACAAAGGGATACTCCCTATACAACCCCTCAGACAAGAAAGTAACTATCACTAGACAAACTTTCTTTCTTGAGAGGGAGCACATCCTCAAGAAGGATAGTGGGAGAAAGATCAAATTCAATGAAGTTGATGCTTAAGATACACATGAGTTGGTACATGAACAAATTCCACAAGTCCATGTGGAAGAAGTAGTTCCTGAAACAAAAGTAATGTGTAGGAGCATAAGAGAGGTAAGAGAACCAGAGAGATATGGTGTTCTGGTCATCGAGAATAGTGACTAATTATTGGTTAACAATGATGAACCTCTCTCATACAAGGAGGTAGTGGATACCTCATAAGCTACAAAATGACTAGAAGCTATGAATTTTGAAATGAATTCCATGTATCAGAACCAAGTTTGGGTTCTGGTTGATGCACCGGTTGATGTAAAACCTATTGGATACAAATGGGTATTTAAGAGAAAACTGGATATGGAAGGTAAAGTAAGTACCTATAAAGCAAGGCTAGTGGATAAAGGGGTTAAATAACATCAAGAAATTGACTATGATGAAACCTTTTCACAAGTTTCCATGTTTAAATCCATCAGAATCATACTTGCTATATCAGCTTACCATGACTATGAGATTTGGCAGATGGATGTCAAAATTGCATTCCTTAACAGGAACCTTCAAGAAGATGTCTATATGACACAACCAAAAAGGTCTGTGAATCCAGGTGATGCCAAAAGGATTTGTAAATTGTAGAGATCCATTTATGGATTGAAGCAAGCATCTAGGTCATGGAATATTATATTCGATGAAGCCATAAAAGAATTTGGTTTCATTAAGAACAAATGTGATCCATGTGTTTACAAAAGTTTTAATGGGGATGTAGTCATCATTTTAGTAGTGTATGTTGATGACATATTACTTATTGGAAACAACATACCAGTCTTATAGTCAGTTAATGACTGGTTGAACAAGTGCTTCTCTATGAAGGACTTAGGTGAAGCACCCCACATTCTAGGGATCAAGATCATTTTTGATAGAACAAAGAGGCTGCTTGGACTAAGTCAAAATACATATATTGACTAGATACTAAAGTGATTTAGTATGGAACAATCCAAGAAGGGATTGGTTCCAATGTCACATGGTTTACATATTTTTAAGAAAATGTGTCCTAAGACACAACAAGAGAAAGAGAGAATGAGTAATATCCCATATGCTTCAGTGATAGGATCAATAATATATGCCATGTTATGTACTAGACTTGATGTTGCCTATGCACTGAGCATGGTAGGAAGATATCAAGAATATCCAAGAGAGAAACATTGGACTGCTGTTAAGACTATCCTTAAGTATCTGAGAAGAACTAAGGATATGTTCTTGGTGTATGGAGGAGATGAGAAGATGGTCATTCAGGGTTATAATGATGCTGTTTTTTAGACAGATCAATATGATCTGAAGTTGCAATCAGGATATGTTTTCTGTCTCAACATAGGAGCTGTGAGCTGGAAGAGTTCAAAGCTGCCAGTTGTAGCTGATTCTACAGCAAAGTTTGAGTATATAGCGACTTCTGATGCAACTAAGGAAGCCGTTTGGATTTCAAAATTTTTCTTGGATCTTGATGCGGCACCTAGCATTAAAGACCCTATCACATTGTATTGTGATAATACTAAGGTGGTGGATCTTGCAAAAGAGCCAAGGTCACACCAACAAGCAAAGAATATACTCCAAAAATATCACCTCTTAAGGGATTTCTATCAGAGGGGTGAAGCTGTAGTGACCAGAGTACCCATGGAAGAGAATGTAGATAACCCCTTGACTAAAGGCCTATCTTAGAAAAAGCATTAATATCATGTGAGAGCTAGCAGATTGAAGGTTGTTAGCAGTTGACTCTAGTGCAACTGGGAGTCTGTTAGAGTTGGTGACCTAGAACCAACTTCTTTGTACTTTATGATAAACATATTTTCATTGTTTTAATAATTACAAACTACTTATCACATCGTGATTTTTCTTCTGCGTGACATAGTATGTGATAATGTCCTAAGATTAGCTATCGCACTAAAAGGGCATAGTAGTTCCCCGCTACGATGAGAACTTGGAAGTGATATGACACTATTCTTGAATATATGTTCTATAGATGGATGATATCATTTGAGGGACACAAATGATACATGCTATCAGGGGTGGAGACTCATAGGACTTTGAGACACCTTCTCATGGTGTACGCCCTTGGTAACTTCTAGTAGGATATTATGAGAACGAGACCCGCGAGTAGGAAATCCACATTCATAAGTGTCATTGGATGTTCCTATATGCGGATGTGTGTATTGGTCCTTAGAATTTAAGATTATTATTAATGAGTATTATGAGTCACACACTTAGATGTATTGAAAAAAACCATGACGACAGATGTTTATAGTGAGGTATGATACGTTAGGTGCGTTACGAGTAATATTGCATTAATGAATAACACGAGAAAGGATTTATCCATTTTATTCATTAACTGAAGTTAATATCTTAGGACCTTTGATAGAAATGATATAGCCTAAATAAATCCATGGCCATGGTGTTCTATAGGCAATTTTTATTTTCATAAATTCAAAGAAAGAGATATCGAGCATATATATTGATGGCACTGGCATGCAACCTGTTTGATTTGAGATATTGTGATAAAGGTATTATATTACACAGTAAGCATTCGTATGAGGTGATATGTCATTTCGACATTAACTTCTTTCTCTAGGGGTGCCTTGACATGTTTCTAGACACTAACCTTAGACTTTAGGATGCTTCACCTAATGCCACTAAGAAAGAGAACTAGATAGTCACACACTAAGTGTATCCATAATCTCAGTTAAATAATATATTATTATTATTTATTTAATAGGTTGAATAAATATTATTCCCGTACTTGGTTTAATAATTATTCATGTATGCTTGATTGCATATAAATATTTATTTGCGATTTAGTAAATATAATATATATTTATTTATTAGTGAATAATACAGTGATATTTATTTAATAAATAAATAGACATTATTCAAGGCTTGATAAATATTGTGGAGGAATGACGGACCGAGTTTAATGGTTCGATGAGAAATGATAATATTGAATATTATTTAATTAAATATTATTTAATTAAATAATATTTAATTATAATTCGCAAGTTAAGCGCATGTCAATAAATAATAATATTACTATTATTATTTGACATGAGATTTTTCTAGGATTAAATAATAATAAGGGAACTTGTGCAATTATTTTATTTTAACCCTAACAATATAAATAACCAATTATATTATTTTCTCATTAGCCGATTCGGTTGTGCACAACGATTCAAGGAGAATCCTCTCAAGCCTAGAGAGATCCCTTCTCCAAGAACTCTCACAAGAATGATGAGCAATCCTCCTCCACCGAATCAAGGAGAACGCTTTGGAAGTGATTCTCGAGGTGATCACAACAGATGACCCAAACACAAGGATTTTCTATGCTAGCACTTAGATACTCCTTCAATGATGTCTGGAGATTCCTAGAACACGTGTGGATCACTGTTAGAGGAAATCTACACTTGGTTTCTATAACGTAATGACGGTGCACTGCATATCTGTTGCCGGACACATCAAAGAAGAAATAATTCCTTAGAGATAATTCTTTATCCAATTAAATTAATTATAAACAATATGTATTGATCCCTCTCTCTCGGTTTTGGTGCAATTCTTTTTGGTCTATTTCTTTGACTCAATTATGTGGATCATGTCGTTCATCGTCGTATAGATCTCAGATTGATTATTGATTATGGAAAAAAATAAAGTTGTTCATCTCCCATCGCATGCTTCCGCTATGCCCGGAATCTACATGATCATCACCGGGTAATTAATGAGGCGATCAATGTGGATCGTGACACATGGAGAACCCCAAATGCACATCATCGGTACTGCATCAGACACAACAACGTGCGAAAAAAATTCCATAATGAAACCATGAAGAAGGAAATCACGAGGCTTGTTATGCATTGTCTTTATTATTTTTGACTATTTCAATGTAAAGATAAAAAATAATTTATGTGAAATATGATCAATTTTGTGCAACATATGAGCAGGATCAATGAAGTTTTGAACAAAATTTCAAATAAATCCGCAAGGCTAATCAAGGAGTGTATGATTATATAATGCGGATTCCAAAAGAAAAAATGGACATTGACATATGATGGAGGGATTTTCGGATGGCCCCCTTCTCTCTCAGCTCTCCCCCTCTCATCCTTCACTTTTCCTAGGGTTTCCTTCTGAAACCCTTCACCGTGGATCGGCGGTGCGCCTGCTTCCTCCCTTTCTCTCTCTCTCTTTCCTCTCCCTGCCTTCTCCCTGCTTCGACATGCTACTCCCTTGTGGGATCTGCCCCTGGTTTCTTCTTTCACGAATGTTCTTCTCCCTTTACATGTTGTATCTTCCATGCTTTCCCAGTAGCGCTTGCTGGTGGGATGCATATGCCTTTCACCTCCCCTCTTTCTTCCTTTCCCTATGCATCTCACCTCCAAGTTGGGTTAATGTGGGGGCGCTTCAGGTGGTTTGGGTTGACAATGATGGTGGTGTTTGACATTCTTCCTCTCCTCTACCCTTATTGTCCAACCCATTAGGCTCGAAACCATCTTGGTCGGGCTCAATGTGTATTTTGGGACCTCTTGGGATGGTGTTGGAGGGGGCCTGGTGGCGGTCTCCGTGATTTCTCTCGGATGGCATTTGTTTTTGCATCTTTTCGATTCCTTCCTATCTTCGGCTTTTCTAGTGTTTCTCTCTAGCAACGTCTCTTTGTTCTTCTGATTTCCTTTAGATCATTCTTTTTTGTTCAGATGTTTTTTCTGTGGTTTGGTGTTTGATTTCACTGTGATTTGTTTTCAGTTTTGGTCCTCCTCAATGACGATACTGACACTGCTCATGTTGGCTACGTAGAAGACGTTACGAGTTTTTGTGATCAATGTTTGTATCGTATGGTGCTATTTTTGAAGGAGGTTCTATTTTTGAATTTCTATTCATTTTGATTGATGAATTTGGTTTGCTTCAATCTTACACAAAATGTTTTTTCTCGAATGGTGTTGATTTGGAAGGTGATCGCAGTTTGAAGCTTCGTTAGGATGTTCGCCGGTAGGAGTTCGACGACCGATGTTCGATGTTGCTTACAGTGGAGGATGACGGTGAAGTGGAAAATGTTGATGGGATAGTGATTTCAGTGACGTACAATGGCGCTGATGATATAGATACTCAGTGATCCTAACTCGTGGATCTTGCAGACTGAGGTTTTAGGTGGTCCGGTTTTCAAATTTAAATGTGGTCCTGTTGGATTTTTGTTTTGAAATTTGAAATTTTAATTTTTTAATCTTGCTACTGCATTTAAATTATGAAGTGTACAGTTACCACTAACCATAAAGTAGATTTATAAAATAAAAAAAAGAGATTTGGAGACATATGATGGGGGAAGAGGTATGAACATATGATCCCAAACATTGTGGAATGCATCAATGGTGTCTTCAAGGGGATTCACAAGTTACCTATAACTGGCCTAGTTCAGGAGACAATTTATTTTTGTGTGAAGTACTTCATTGATAGATAAAAACAAGCCTCAAGAGGGATTCGGTAGAGGCTAAGGTATGGAAGACACTTTCAACAAGAGATTGAAAAGAACATTGAAGAAGCTTCTGCTTATCGAGCGTGCCTTTTTCGATTAGAAGACTGTCGATTTGAAGTTCAAGAGTGTCTGAACCCAATCATAAATAGCAACGATTGAGTCTTGGTGGTATTACTGGAAGCAAGGTCATATCAATGTGGAAAATTACTGGCATTACAGTTTCCATGAACATACACCATTGCAACATGTGCCTATGTGAACATATCATGGGAAACATATGTTGATCCAGTGTACCGACCAAACACCATTTCTAACTGCTATACTACACCATGGATGCCTATTGGGGAGTTTTGATATTTCCCAATGCCCGAAGACCAGCTAATATTAATACCTAACATCAACAGGTTACATCAATGAGGGAGACCAAAGTCCAGTAGGATGTAGAATGAGATGGACTAGCCTCAAGAACAAGGGAAAAGTTTGAGATGCAACACATGTCATCAAGAAGGTTATAATAGGAAACAATGCCCTAACATTGTTGTATCAAGTTCATACTCTCAGGAACAATGATTTATTGTATCTAGTGTGATCTTTTTATATTATTAATTACAAGGTGTTTATATAATATCCTTCATTTTGTATAATTTTTTGACATTTCCGAATACTTTTACTATTAAATAACAACAAGCCTTTCATATTCACATTACAAGGAATACAAAAATTACATGTGAGGTGACATAAAAGAATAATAAAACTATCCATGGCTAAACCATAAATCAAGTATGTGAGAAAATAATCATGAAACATACCATCATGTGAGAAATCATACATAAATTACAAAGGACACCATTTGAGATCTAACTTATTAGTTAAAGTCAAACTAAGGTTGTGTTGGATTATAAAAAACATTTAGTCTTCATTATCTAAAAGTTTATTAGAAAATAATTCAAAAAATATTTTGGAAAGTGTGGTAAAAAGAAGAGAAAACATCAAATCAGTTTATTTATCCTTGATAAAATGAAAATTATGATCATATAAAGTGAAATAGACAACAAAAAAACCATTAAATAAAACATGAATGCTTTACAACATACAAGAAATACCTTGGTATTTTTAAAGAGAGCAAAGTTTGGATGAGATGAGTCCAACTTTAGAAGTGAGGTAAAATTCATCTTATTTTCAAGTGATAGATTAATAATATCTTTCAAAGGGATGTACTTAACTTTTGATTTTTCAAAATCTTTCAGCCTTCTAATGTCATATTTACTATATGGGGAGGCCTTTCATTAGAAGTCTGAAAGCTTTTGAAAATTCAAAATTTAAATAAATCCCTTTTGAATATGTTATTAAGACAGCAATTGAAAGTAGGTTGGATTTTACTCTACTTTTGAAGTCAGGCTCATCTCATCCAAACTATGTTTTTTTGAAAAATGTCATGGTATTTATTGTCTGTTGTAAAGTATTCATGTGTTATTTAATGGGTTTTTTTCCCATTTCACTTTATATGATCATAATTTTCATTTTTTCATGGATAAATAAATTAATTTTACGTTTTATCTTATTTTTAACTCACTTTACAAAACATACTGTGACTTATTTTCTAATAAAATTTTAGATAATGAAGACAACATGTTTATATATGAATATATAAAACCATATTTTACAAAACACCATTTCCAAGGTAAAAACATATCTAAAAACACTTTAGAAATATTCTTTGAGAAACCTAAATACATTCCCTTTTCTTTTAGTAAGAAAAACTTCATAAAACAATGAGAATATACATGTCATGTCTTACATTCTACCAGTCATAACATTTTACTGACCATAAAGTCATATTTACATTTTACACTTAAGTCTTATTTCATTTTTTATGTAGAGATGGAGGATACTATGCTAATGATTGAGCAATATAGACATGTTTCATGTGACATGCTAGAAGGTCGTGAGGTTTGACAGATCAGGGTATGTCGAGCACACCATTATCATCACATTCCACCTCCACCCACCATTATACCATACCTACGCCATACTAGATTCTATGGAATTGTAATATCTAATTTTAAATTCATTGATCACCACCTACTTGCTTCCCTCACCAAGAGATGGAGATCAGAGACACACACATTCAGCTTGCTTGAGGGAGAGATGACCATCACCCTTGAGGATGTAACAATCCTTCTCAGTCTTCCTATCTAAGGGGATGCAATTATAGGACCCACTCATGGAGATTGGATTGATTTCGTACAATGATTTCTAGGTCTCAACATTTTGGGGGATGAGGATGCTACAAATGGTGGGTCCATATCCATGAGATGGATGGGGATGCATTTTGTACAGTTACCCGCTAATGCTGACGAACATATTGTCATGCATTATGCTCGTGGATATATCTTACAGATCATTGGAGGGACATTGTGCATTGATCACTTTGGTATTCATGTACACATGATGTATCTAGGCCTACTGGAGGATTTTGATCAGGTCAGGAGATACAACTAGGGATCTGTACGCTTGACATACACATACAGATCCTTATCCACAACATGTCGCTCAGATCACACTGATCTCGGGGGATGTATCATCCTTCTTCAGATGTGGGCATGATAGTGAATCCCTCCCCTCTCCCCCATTGTTGCTGGTCAGGAGATGCATATAGATGTGCTTCACGATGCTCCGCGTGGATGCTGGTATGATTACTCATCTCTATTGGTTTCTGATGCTATTAGGAGTTATTAAATTTAATTTCGTATTATTCATCACTTTCGATGTTGTATTTTATAGGTGGAGTCAGGCACACCACTTCATCAGGGCCCCGAGACACAATTTAGGTGCATACCATCTCATGTTGGATAGTCTAATACCCACCGACATAAGTATATACAATATTTCATTGACTAACCAATTTCATAATATCATCATTTTTGGTTTTTAGTAACAATTTTTTTTGACAAATCACACATGTCATTTTAGATTACATGGATGCCATACCGGGCTTTATTAGACCAATTGCCCACATACTGCATTATTGGACTTCATGATGCGATGAATATAGTACATCTCATTCACTTTCATATTATTTAGTGGAACCATCCTAATAGAGTAATGTGCCCATTTGGTGGTGTTCATCATATTCTGTTTCCATCGAGACAGTCACTAGTGCTTCATTCCGTGAAGCTGATAGGGAGGAAGGATGTCGACTGACACCGACGACATGCTGAGTATCTTGACCTATGTGACAGACAAGCATCATTTCATATTAAGGATGTGCATATAATGTGATTCCCTCTATCAGAGCATCTTGAGTATGCACCATGGTATAGACTGAAGTCTATACTATATCTTTCTCCACATGAAAGAGGGATTTAGGATTTGGTAAGTCAATAAATTTCCATTAGTTTGTTTATTGTACCATTTTCTAATTAATTTTGAATATTTTTACAGCATACTCGACTACAACATATTATCCGTATGTTTGATCTAGAGGAGGAGGTTTCTAGCCTAGCAGTGATCTATACTGCAGCATAGGGGGAAATGAAAACTTATCATGTGGTTCGTGATGCTATCTTTGATCATCCACCCCAGAGTAATGATGTTCCAACTCAGGGAGTGGAGGTTCCTACTCAATAAACCTCCTCCAGCAGCTGCTGATGCTGAGGATCCACGATGATGATGACGTAGACCACGTCATGCTGCATGTGAGGCCTCACTTATTCCACAAGCATAGGTTGGACATCTAGCAGTCCGGCCTTAGCTGATTGAGGATGTGCATCAGGAGGCATGAGATCTATTCATGTTGTCAGGATATCCACAGTTTTCTCTGGGTATAGCTTATCTGAGCTTATATCAAGGTTCATTTCCCATGCATCACCTTTTGCGCGCCATCCTTCATAGGCTATATGGTTCCCCAAGGCAATGATGGCAGGTATTTATACTCACGTAGTGAGAGAAGGATTAGGTTCACATGTTGACATCCAGTTGAAACCTCCCCCTGACGAGTCATAGATAAAGCATGTGACATTCAAGATTCCAACACTTGAGGAAGAGCCCTCTCTAGGCCATCATACTCCACCCCAGTACAGAGGTCGATGATCACGATATGGGTGTCCCATTCACACACCATCATGTGGGATGAGACCTCATCAAATACACTGATTGTACTCATTTATTTATATGTGTGCTATTGAATTAAAGGATTTGAAACAACAATGTATTCTATCCTCTATATGGCTATCTATCTATTAAAATGATGAAATTATTTTTACTATCAACCATTTTTACATGTTTAGCCACTATTTCAATTTTCATTTATATTTTAGTTACAATTTATATTTTATAAGATTTCAAAGTCGATTACTTGAAATATAGGAAAAATTATTAAATTTCAAGTAGGTAAATTTAAAATCTTATAAAATATAAACTATAAAAAAATCTAAGTAAAACTTAAAACACAGCCTAAACATCTAAAAATTTGTTGAAAATATTTTTTTTCATAAATATAATAAATAATTGAAAATTAAAGGAATGTAAAACAAGATTATAAATACAAACACAATGGTTTAAAACAACAATATATTGCGCCACTAAAATTACTTTTCATTAATTTTTTTATGAAATTCTTGTTATTTTGAATATTTTTTTATATGTTCATTAAGTGTGTCAAATTTCATTTAGATTATATTTATAATTTATTATTTATAGTCTTTCAAAGCCATCAACTTGAAACATTATTATGTTTCATGTAGGTGACTTTAAAAGCATATAAATTATAAAATATAAATACAATCTAAATGATATTTGACAAAGTGACTCAACATATAAAACATAATTGAAAATAAACAAAATCATAAATATAATAAGTAAAAGCTAATTTACATGTCATGAAATTTATTGCTTAAAAACATAATATTTTCACTTTAAAATATTAATGGATATAATTATAAACAAAATAAAATAAAAACAATATATATATTAAAATATAAAAATATATATATTTTTAAATATAAAAACATGTATATTTAAAATAAGTTTTATTTTTTTCGGAAAGAAGACATCACTGATGTCGCTTTTCTGTATCAGTTTTTAAAACATTTCTAACCTAGACTTATTTAAATATTTTTTTAAAATAAATATATTAAAAAAACTCATTACGTAACAGTGTGCCCTAACCGTGCTCTTCCAACAGACCCACTGAATAGGGAGCATGGTTTCACCTAGGGATCCCACACGGTTTACAAACCATGCATCCTAGGAAAAGCCTCCAAAACTCCAAATTCTGACCCGAAACACCCCTGAACTCAAGAGAAAAAGAAACCACAAGACTACTACCAATAAAGTGACACCATAGGGTGTCACAAACTCTCCACCATGAAACTTTATTCCCCCATAAAGTAACTGGAGACTTTGGATAAGTGGGAATACTAATAAAAACTCTACCTCGATTACCACCAACCTCCCAAACCTAAAAACCATGGACCAAAGGCATGGACCCAATGATTCAAGATTCACCAAACATAAAATCCAGCCAGAGTCTTAAGAGGCAGATTCTTCACCAAATGGAAGGAACACATGGAGACCTAACACATGTCTCCCCACCATTTAGAATTAATCTAAAATGATGGATCAACTGAAAACCTCTCCCTTTAGAAAATGAGGGTGACACCAAGAAACAACGTTTTCAAAATCTCCAAAGGAAACCATGGAGCTCCACCGACCAAGGCTAACCACACCAAGACCAAGATAAGAACATGAGCGCTGAACATTCCAAAGGATTACAGGCCAGATCACTGAATCAAAAGGCATAAAAAATAAGAACAAAATTCATGCCTTGCTGAGAAATGATAGTGTTATGACCTAAGGGTTGCAACTGGTATATGAGGGAGTTCACATCCAACCCCTCGGAACACCATTCCATGGTAATTCTGATGGATACATAAAACAAAGTGGCATATGCAACCCCAACCAGAAACGAAACCACACCCCAATCATCCAAGCATGCACCCTCGGTTCCTTTTATTTCTAAACCAATTAATTGAAACAACCCATAGTTTACACCATACAAGAGAAACAAGAAAAAACAATGAGGCACATGTTGGGGTTCAGCCCACACATGGGTGTTTCCATTATTTTTAGATATGATGTATCTTTTAGATTTGAAGATATTTTTTTTTGGAAATTCAAGATTCTTCCACTATGTATCTGCCAGCATGAGATTCAGGTAATATCTCATGATATCTTTTTGAGATATTTTCAGATTTCCTTTTCAATCAAGATATGTGGCATATGGGAGCCTATTAAAGGGGAAGCAACGAATCAAGGGAAGAACAATTGGTGGTGCATGAAAACCCAAGGAGAGCAGATACTTGGGTGAATGTTTTCTAGGGCGTGGGTAGCAGCGAGTAGTGACAAATCAGGTTGTGCAACGAGGTGCTGCAACGATGCCGCAAGTTTGATTTTGATCTCCGAAGGGTGACGTATTGTCACGGGACTATTATCAGAGAGGCGACGGAGGCATATCAGAGTGTGTTTTTTCGCACAGGTTTTTATGCTGTATTTGCGATTCATGTTTCGGGTTTAACTTGGATTTTTGTACCCTCTGATTCATAGTGAATATTTTGGGAGTTGCCCTGTGGTTTTTTAATCCTTCAAAAGGAGGGTTTTTCCACGTTAAAATTTGTGTCCTCATTTGTTATTCTGCTGTTTGGTTTGGCGCTTCGTTTACATTGGTGATTCTCACAAATTGTTGTTGTCGCAACTAAGTTTATATTTGAAACCAATCTGTTTCCGACCCAACATCTGGTATCAGAGGAGGTTATCCGTGTCTTCTTACTGATCAATATGGGGGATTCACGCCGTGGGATTTCTGCTCACATTGAACTGTTCAACGGGAAAAATGATTTTACACTTTGGCAGCAAAGAGTTAAAAATATTTTGGTTCGTGAGAAGACAGTGAAGGCGTTGAAGAAAAAATCAGAGAAGCCGGAGACAATGAGTGATGATGATTGGCAGGATATGCGAGAGTTGGCGACAAGCACGATTCAGATGTATTTGGGTGATAATACACTGTGGGAAGTGATGAATCTAACAGATCTGGGCGAAGCTTGAAAGCAGGTATAAATCAAAATCCCTCACAAATCGTTTATATTTGAAGAAACGGTTGTATCGTTTGCGAATGCCAGAGAATGGAGATTTAGGTAACCATCTAGACGAGTTCACCAAACTTCTGATGGAGCTATCCTCAGTGGCGGTCAAGATTGATGATAAAGGTAATGCAGTACATGTTGAAATGGAAGAAGAAGACAAGGCTTTGCTTCTTTTGGGTTCGTTTCCTGATTCATATGATAATCTTGTCACCACACTGTTGTTCGGGAAGGATACACTGAATTTGGATGATGTGATTTCATCGTTGTTGATGAACGAGACTCGACAAAAGACCAATGATGGTGAATCTTCAGGTTATGGTGGTACTCTGGCTGTGGCAGATGGATGTGGTAGTCATAGAGGTTAGTCAAAGACAAGAAGAAAGGTCAAGTGCTACTTTTGCAATAAGGAGGGTCATGTGCAGAGACGCTGATATGAATTGAAAAAGCTTAAGAAGGAAAAGAAGATGCACGACACCAATTCTGAGGATACCGGCGTAAGTCTTGTTCAGGGTGAGGGTGATTTACTTTCAGTTGGCATTGATTGTCACATATCAGATTTGTACACCGAATGGGTGGTTGATTCAGCAGCATCATACCATATTTCACCAAAGAAGGGGCTATTTTCTTCATATTAATAAGGTGACTTTGGTAGATTGAAGATGGGAAATGGAGATTCTACTGATGTCATTGGTGTTGGTGATATTTGTATCACTACGAATGTAGGTTGTACACTGACATTGAAGGATGTGCGACATGTTCCAGGTATTCGCCATAATTTGTTATCTGATAGTGCTCTTGATACTGATGGATTCAAGAGTTCGTTTAGCGGTGGAAGATGGACTTTGTCCAGAGGATCGATGGTTTATGCGCGCGGAAAAATGGATGACATGCTTTACAGGACAAATGTAAAGGCATGCGGTGATGTGACGAATCTAGTTGCGAAGAGGAATTCGTCAGATTTGTGGTAGTGGCGATCGTCGTGCATGAGTCGAAGACCGTCGACTAAGTTGAAGAAGGTTTGGAAGCCGAAGCTTGTCATGGAAGGTGTTTCAGATCTTACACCTAATTCATTTTCTTCAGAGAGTGCCACTATTGAAGAAAGAATGGAAATCAAAGATCGAGGTGATGCGCTAAGTGTTTTTGACTCCTCGAATGATGTTGAGCGGAGGGAGCAAGTAATTCCTGCAGGAGCTCCATATTATATGGCGATCACAGTTACGGGGGAGCCAGATATTGTTGATTCTGGTATTAGCGGTGCAGACATAAGTATGAAGAAGACTTCGGCATTTGTATTTCTTTTGCAGGGGGAGCTTTCAGGTTTCCGTCAAAGAGGCAAAAGAGGGATGTCATATTTTCTGCAGAGGATGACTATTGGTGCGATACCAGCCGGTTTTCTTTCCAACTGAGTTTGTTGGATGCGATCTCTTTCTTTGATGGGATGAAGGGGGAGATTGTTGGGGTTTATCCCACACATGGGTGTTTCCATTATTTTTAGATATGATGTATCTTTTAGATTTGAAGATATATTTTTTTTGGAAATTCAAGATTCTTCCACTGTGTATCTGCCAGCATGAGATTCAGGTAATATCTCATGATATCTTTTTGAGATATTTTAAGATTTCCTTTTCAATCAAGATATGTAGCATATGGGAGCCTATTAAAGGGGAAGCAGCGAATCAAGGGAAGAACAATTGGTGGTACGCGAAAACCCAAGGAGAGCAGATACTTGGGTGACTGTTTTCTAGGGCGTGGGCAGCAGCGAGCAGCGGCAAATCAGGTTGTGCAACGAGGTGCTGCAACGACGCCGCAAGTTCGATTTTGATCTCCGAAGGGTGACATATTGTCATGGGACTATTATCAGAGAGGCGACAGAGGCATATCAGAGTGGTTTTTCGCACAAGTTTTTATGCTGTATTTGCGATTCAAGTTTCGGGTTTAACTTGGATTTTTGTACCCTCTAATTCATAGTGAATATTTTGGGAGTTGCCCCATGGTTTTTTAATCCTTCGAAAGGAGGGTTTTTCCACGTTAAAATTTGTGTCCTCATTTGTTATTCTGCTTTTTGGTTTGGCGCTTCGTTTACATTGGTGATTCTCACAAATTTTTGTTGTCGCAACTAAGTTTATATTTGAAACAAATCTGTTTCTGACCCAACAACACACACATCTCAAAAAATATGAAAGTGGGATCAAAATCATTTTCATTTATTGCACAAATAAGAATCCAGATTCAAAAAATATGGGACAATCCCCCAAGAAAAAAGAAAAATTAAAAAAGAGGAAGCTCCCAAAATAAGGACCTTATTATAACTCTCTAGTGGAAGCAAAAAAATAGAACACCACTGACCAGATTCATGATAGGTCTGAGCCTTCTTCTTATAATGCAAGACCATCTCATAGAACCGCCAGATGTGACCAGGGAAACCACACAGATGATAGGTCCTCAAAGCTGATGGATATGAAGTTCAAACGTGCCCAGACTTCCCGTATTGGAAACACACAAATGGATTATTCTTCACTAAGGTAGGAATGAAAGGTTGAGAAGACAACTTATCTACCTTATCACCTTTCTGATTCCCTTCCTCACTAGCTAAATATTCTTTACTAGATCCAGCAGAAAACGAAGCATTAACTACCACAGGTTGCCCTACCAAGATTGCTTCGACAACAAAGGCCTTTAAAACTGCTTCCTCAAAGGTAGTCAGGACAAACTGCAACACTAATGAAGTAAAATATGGATGTAGGCCTCTGGAAAAGAACCACGCATTCTTCGTATTGTCATTAGAAAACTCCAGATAGAAAGGAGCCATGCTAGAGAAATGATCAACATACTCTTTCACTAACTGATCACCTCATAGGATACCCAGAAACTCCATTTCCCTCTCGACTCTCACTTCTTTAGGATAAAACCACTGAATAAAGGTAGGCTTGAAATATTCTAAAGAGAGAGCCTTGACTGGTTGGGTTTGAACAATGAGATTCCACTAGCCCAAACCCAAACTTTCGAACAAGGGAATGATGTACCTCACCATAGAGGCTTTAGGATATTGTAGAAAGTCAAAAATATCTTCAACCTTGGATAACCACTTAGTCATCTCATTGGGTCCTTGATCACCATAGAAAACTGGAGGGTACCGATTTATAAACTCTTACACATAATCCCTGATCTGGGAAGAACATGACTCTTCCACTCCACCACGAGTCTGGGTAGGGCCAGAAACTAGAAGGAAAACTCCTGGATCACTAGTAAAGCTACTATAAGGCATCACCTTTTCGATTTTATGATTCATTTATGGGTGACTCATTTTAAAACGTCACAAACAAAGCACCCTATCAAATGAAATTAAAATATCTCAACACAAGAAGATCAAACATAAGAAATCAAAACCAAATAAGATCAAAAAGCACCTCAAAACCCCCACACATGTGAACCACAAACTCAAAGCAACCAAATCGAGGCCACAAGCCCCATTTCAAAATCTTTAGAAACATTTCACACCACAAAACCAAATTATTTTGAAACTAACACAACCTCAAAATTTCTTTTAACATGGTTTCAAAACTTTTCATAAGGAATCCTAAACTCACCCAAAAAATTTCAAAGATTCCATCATCTAAGAACCTATGAAATTATTTCATTGAAAACAAACACAACCCAAAAAAATGAGAAAACATTTTCAAGGGTTCAAAATCTTTTTACCCAAGAAAAAAAGGTAAGCAAAACAAGGTTTTCAAAGAACTTAGAGGAAAAATCATAAAACATTGCTTTTCAAAAACTTTCAAAAACCATAGAACTTCACTTAAACATCCATAAAAAATCCCAACTAACATAAGAAGGGATAAAACCAAAAAGGGAGGGAAAAAAACCAAAATTCCCAACCTTCTCCACTACGTATGGTTTGGCCACACGGTTTATCAGACCATGTGCCAACCATGCAAGTGACACTAGAAGTTTTTCTAGAATGGCCCATAGGGTCTGTGAACGGTTTGATAGAACGTGCATCTTAACTGTGCACCCCCTAAAATCTTTCCATTTTTCACTCTAAAATGAGGTATTTCTTGAGAAATCTCCCAAAAAATCCCTATAACTCAGAGTATTATCACTCCATGCCCTAACATATCAAGAAAAAGTCATCATAATCTCAAAAATTAAAAGAAGACTCCCAACCAACCATGGAAACCTGAGATCAGACCCACGAAAGAGCTAGCCAATCACTTTGTCGAACCTACCACTTGAGTCCTGATAGTCCTAGAAGGTGAATCTCAAGAATCCATTCCCCTTTCAGGAACCTAGATGCTATAATACCATTTTTTAAAGAACCAATCTGGGTTTCCTATCCGAACCAACGCCCAAACCAGCCCACCACATACCTGAGGAGCATCCCCACCCCCTAGGATGATGAAAAACATAAAGGGTATTTGAAATAACTGTTGGGGATGGTTTCACCCTCAAGAAGCTGAAAAAACACATCATCCAAATAAGGCATAACATAAACGAGCAATCATATACCAAAAAGGAATCTCAAATAAATAAACAATTAATATAAAGCTACAAGTATATAATGGAATCTAAAAGAAAAGAAAACGAACAAAAACAAAAAAGGCAAAACCGACTCTAGACAATCGATTCTATAGAACGAAGGTCCAACCATAATCTCCATGTGACCCTCAAGTCACCACTATGATTCTGAAAACAATCGCTTCCCAAAGATGGTGGAACCAAATCCAACTTGAAACCCAATACTTGAAAATACATTCACAATACATGAAGACTACATATCCAAGAAAGTGAGCATGTAGGGTGTGAGTCGAAGCTGGTAGGATACCACCATGCTTCCATTTCACTTATTTTATTTAAGAAACCAATTATGCTAGTTTGAAAACAAGGCATGAAAAATAGGTTTTCATTTTAACTTTAAAATCATGGGAGAAAAATAAGTTTAAAACATTCATTTCCTCAAAGATCCCTTTTGTAAAACCATTTCCCGAAATTTTTTCTATTCCAAAAAAATCCAATTCCAAATGCATACAAGAATTTATCTTAAACACTATGCTCTTGAAAATAAACCCACATAAGGATTAAAATATTTTAAAATCCTCTTTTTAATCTAAGAATTCCATTTTAAAACCATTCCCCCCTTTTTCTTTTGAAATCCTACATATACCCAACTCAAAGCACACAAGGAACCAAGTGTAACAATGATATCAACATGACCAAAAAGGGGCATAAATAACTTCATTAAATAGATGGAATAAAACTAGTAAAAAACATGAATAATCCATAAAGTATCACACATGAAACAATTCCATCCAAGAAATAAACTATACACATGCCAACAGATAAATGAAAGAGGCATAACATAGATACATAGCATGTGGAAACACCATATGGACTACCGATACTGCACAAGACACAAAAATGTGGACCTAACTGTTAGTAGGTTAACAGTCAAAAATCCATCCACTAGATCTCTCTAAGAAATTTCCTTGGTGATAAACCCCAATTCTAGGTGTTACATATTACTAAGGGGGGTCTAGCTAGTGCAAAACCTCAACTATCCAAGCAATGTCCCACTACTTCCCATTTAGAAATCTCAATCTCCTCATGGAATAATAATGGAGGTGGTCCATGAACAATAATTTCATCACATGAAAATAAAAAACCCCTAGAGCTAACACCACAATCACATCCTTACCACCCCCGCACTACCCTTAAAGTGATCCCCAACACACAAGAACAACATGAGTCAATGTGAATCCCTTTTTCAAAACAACTTGGAATACAAACAAAATTCCAAAAGAAAACATAATCATCAATATGTACAACCACACAACCTAAGGGAAATTCCATTTCACCTTATAACACCAAACCACCCATTTTTAAAACACGAAAGACCTATTTTAATACAAAAGGAAACCCACTTTGGAAACCTCTTTTTTCTTTAAACACTAAAAACAAGCATGTTTCTTCAAGAAAAATAACCCTAGCATTTTATTAGACATGGGGAGTGTATAAAATACCATTTCACATCAACATACCATTTCAAGAATGAAATTCCACCCATTTGACACATGAAAATCAAACTCAAAGGAAGCTTTAGAAAAACAACCCTAGATAGTACACACCACGATTATCTAGTCCAAACATGAATTTAGAAAACCCAAGAAACAGTGGAACTGTTGAATAAAATAAAATGAAATGGAAACACCTACCTCAAGTGATAAAAGCATGTTTCCTTCAATGAAATTCACCCCAAAGGGACTCCTACTATGGATCACAATCATAAAAAACTGAAAGACCCAAATCCTAGAAACCCTAGCCATGAAAATTGTCCAATAATGATCATCAGGGTTAGAGGGATTAGAGAAAAAGAGAGAAACAAATGGAAAGAGAAGATAGGAGCTCCAACTTCTTGATCTAGACGAATAACCATCAAGAAACCACCTAGAATCCATCAAGGAGGAGATTTGAGGGAGGAATAAACCCCATGGAAGGCATTTGGATCAATTGGTTTGAGCAAGGGAGGCTTGGGGTAAAATCCTCAAATAAAAAGAAGAGGAAAATACCAAAATATACCAACCTAGGCAGGCTTCACGGTTACCCCACATGGTTTTCCAAACCATTCGTCAACCACATGGATCACCTCTATTAAGAGGTGCACGGTCTGCACACTTGGGATACATAGTTACATAACTGTGCACCCTAACCATTATCTCCTAACATACCCACTAAAAAGGGTGCATGGTTTCCCCTAGGGAGACTACATGGTTTACAAACAGTGCAACTTAACTGTGCACCCTAGGAAAAGCTGGAAAAACTCCAAATTTCAACCTAGAACACCCCTGAACTCAAGAGAAAAATCAACCAAAAGAAAACTACCAAGAAAGTGACACCTCAAGATTTCATAGTTGTAATTATAACATACCTTATTTCTTTATGAGTATCTAGACCCATTTCTAGACAATAATCTTAGACTTTAGGCAAACTCACCTAATGTCACTAAGGTCAAGGCCTATAGGGTCACAAATTTATTTCCATTGATTTTATTTAAATATTAATTATATTTAACAATTAGAATAAATATTATTCTATAGATTTAGAGTTAATATTTTTTTTTTCAAAATTTATTAAATAGTCACAAATATTAAATAAATATTTATTCTCAAGGTAATTGTTTAATTTTGTGAATATATATATTTATTTATTATTATTTACACCATAATAAATAAATATTTATTCACCAGTATATGAATAAAATGTTTATTTATTTATTGAATGAATAAATATTTAATAAAAATATATTTATTCAGGTATTCGATAAATGCCAAGGAGGATGAGTGAACCAAGTCTAGTCCTGATGATAAATATTAATTTGCAAGATCGTAAAATAATATTTATCATTGTGCCAGTTAAAACACATTAAAGAATAAAATAATGATATTATTATTTTACATTTCATGCGGTTCCTTTTGGGTTTAACATATTATTACGGGTCTTTGTGTAATTGATTAATTTGAAACCTAACCTGTGTCTATAAATAGACTATTATGAGAATTGTGACTAGTTGGTCATTGTGCACAACATTCTCATCCATCAAGAATTCTCTCTCAATGAGGAATGTATATAGGTATTTTTCTCAAGCTCGAGATATTCTATCTTCCTCCATTTCTCTCATGTTGAGGAGATCAAGAGATAATCCTTCTAGATTGAAGAGACCATGGTGGCGATCAAAGGAGTGACACAAGATGAACGGTACCACTGTGCTAGCAACTAGAGTACCATCGGTGATGATTTGAGATTAAAGGAGCACATGTGGATCACTTCAAGAGGGTCTCTACTTTGGGTCCTCATCAACAAAATGAAAATACAACTGAAGAACCTTCAGTCGATCAACACCTACATTAAAGAAAGAACTCAAGATCGAGATATTTCTTCATGTTATTAAATTAATTATAAAATTGACGTGAGAATGAAGTTTTTTGGTTTCAACATTTTATTTTTCAATATTCTTTGTAAAATATTTTATTGGTCATAATGTTTATGTCTTGTACATTGCGAATAATCCTTTGAATCCAACAAAAAATTGAGTTTTCCATTGGCTAAACATGTGCTTCCGCTGCATCCAAAACTATCAAATGGTATCAAAGGGGTCACGTTCAAATTTATAATTATTTATATGTTTTTTTATCATTATGATTTTAAAAGTGAAAAATTCATTTCAAGTTTTATTCATTCTTTATCTAATCATTGAGATATCCTATTATCCTCTTCATTTCTTGATTTTATAACCAAAATCAGTTAATAATTAATGAATATCACATATAAATAATCCATCCGAAGGTTCCGAGAACTTTGGTCAGATAATACAAGGTTACATGGAATGTACTATTTTGCAACATATCATGTATCCTCGTTTAAAATCCATGTGGATGGTTGACATGTATGGTTGTTTTTGTTGTCAATATATAAGAAAGAATAAAATTCAATGTATAATGAAGTCCCCTATGATTATTGATTAATAATTGAAATATAAAGATTAAACGAGTTTAAGAAATATTGAAGAAGGCTGGTGACGGTACTTGGAGAATTTTTATGGATTAATTGGATCTCATTTACTAAGAAAATTCTCCATGTTTGATGTGATAATGCTTGAATAATTGTTATGGATTCATTGAATTTCAGTTGGTAAGAAAATTCTCCATGTTGGTGATGATGTTTGGATAATTATTATGGATTCATGAAATGGAATTGGATTTCATACTTGGAAAATTCTCCATGTTAAGTGCATCAATTGCAAAGCTATTCTTAATATCTAATGACATTTGACAATTACACCAGGAATGCACATTGTCTATAACTTTTAAAAGAAGGAAGAAGACCATGAAAATATCTATTTGTACGAGTGATTTGAAGACTATGAAAAATGATATTTTTCATGGTGGTGAATTTGGAGAAATAGGCATTGGAATGTATGAGGAAAAAGTGAATCTTATTTGAGCTTGAAGGTATTTAGAATTTATAATTGAATTACAAAATAAAAGGAAGAGGAGAATTATGAAGATGATCCATCCAATGATGTTTCTGATTGGATGAAGTTTGAGGAATTAAAAAGTTCATTCAACATAAATTATTACATGAGGAATTTTCATGAAGATCATGAAAATAAGTATTTTTATATAGGTTAACACATTAATTGTGGAATATTTTTTAAGGCCATGCAACAAGGAAAATGATTTTATTATTTTTCATTAAGAACATTTTTGAAGAAGGATTTCAATTAGATTGGAAGTTATATACTTATTATTTACCAAGTATATTTATATGGGGAGGTAATAAAAAACAGGCCAGCCACCTAGGCAGGACAAAGGGATCGACAACCACTGCTTAGGTGGGAAGGAGCCTCAGCCATCCATGGGAGTAGCATGAGAATGCATAACACTCCCAACCACTGCTTCGGTGGAAACCACTGCTTAGGTGGGTAGGACCCTCATCCAACCATGGGAGTATCATGAGAATACATAACACTTACAAGGATCACACAAGAACTGAATGGTGGCGCAACCATACGGGGCGACATAATGGCGGAAAGTGCCAGTACAGGTTAGTGCTAGCGGTGGTTCGGGAGCAGACCTTGGTACTCACATCTGCTGATTTACTAGGATGTGTTATAATAAAAGGCACCGATCAACTGTATTGAGAGTCATTGTGGGACAACGATGCTAGATACTATTCACACATATTAAAAAGTTATATATATATCCTAAAAATATGATCCATTCAATGTTGACTGTCTGATCGCGCACCACATCATCATCTTATACCTCTAGATGTATGAAGAGTTTTTCATGCCCCAAGACACTGTAGTACATTTCCAAGCTTATGAAAGTCACCTAAATGGATATCTCTAGTGCTATAACTAAGGCTGGTGAGATCAAAATAATCATGCATGTAGATTCACCTTGGGTTTTTATGGGTTTTTAAAATATTTTTTTCATATAAATGGGTTAGGGTCCCAAATAATTTTAAAAAGGGGACCCGAGAAGTGTGAATCCCATTCACACTTCTATGATCCAAGGAAGAAGCATGAACGGGGTTCACACTTCTCTTTCTACCACCAGAGAAGCGTGGACCCCATTTATGCTTCCTTCATAAATGTCATGAAGGACGGGTGAATGAGGTTCACACATCCTCTTAGATGAATTCTATAAAAGGACCCCCCACCCAAATCTCATTTCCGTCCTCTGATTTTTGTTATGAATCCCTGCAGAAAATATTTCTCAACATATATTTATTTCTTTTAAGAAGTTAAAATTTCCATTTAAAATTTTAATTGTTTAATTGTATTTATTTATTTTGTTTTTATGGTTTATTTATTTAATATGTGATGTGTACAAATTAGTGTTTGTGTGTTTAGTTTATTTATTTAATATGTATGGATGCATGTATGAATGTATAAATTAGTTTTTTTTGTATGATTTAATTTCTGAATGAGTTATTATTTTTTGTATGATATAATTCATATTGAATGTTTAGGAAATTTAAATATGGCGTGTCTAAAATGTAATTTATATTTAGGGAAATAAAATTGTTTTAAAAATGTATATATTTTTAATTTAAATGGAGAGTTGAATATATTTATATTTATATAAAGTATGTTATTTTTAAAGTAATATAAATATAAATTATAATATTCTATACACTAGCATATTTTTTTAAAATGTATATATTTTTAATTTAAATGGAGAGTTGAATATATTTATATGTATATAAAATATGTTATATTTAAAGTAATATAAATATAAATTATAATATTCTATACACTATATAATTTATTATAAATATACTAGTTATATTAAGTATCATATTTAAATTTATTAAAAAAATATATAGAAAATTAATTTTGTTAATGGTATAATTTTTTTTCTATAAATAATAATTTTAAATTATATTTAGTGTATGTAATTATTAATTGAAATAATAAATTATGAAATATAATTAATTAAATACTATAAAGTAAAAAAATTGCAAAAAATTTATATATATGTAATTTTATTAAATTGAAAATAATATAAGTTTATATTATTTTAATGGTTTTTATGTAATTTTAAATTATATTAATTTTTTTTACTACTAATAATAATTTTAATCAATAAATTTAAATTATATTAAGTATAAATAATTATTATTTCATGTAATAAAGTATAAAATATATTTACTTATATTTTGGAAAGTAATAGAATGAGAAAAAAATATTATATATACATATACAATTTTATAAAATTGAAAATAACATAAGTGTTTAGTATTGTAATGGTTTTTATGTTAGTATAAATTATATTAGTTTTAATTAAGTTAATTAAATGTTATTATTATATATATATATGCATACAAATTGAAAAGTTAAAATTTTGGAAAATATGTGTAGATATTTAATATATATTTCATCTAGTAATAGGTAAAGTTATATAATATGTAGAACATAATAATTATACCAAAAAACATGTTAAGAGTATTGCGTGACGACTGATCTTGAGATGAACGACCAATACATAATTGAAATTGCATGTCTTTTTTTGTGTATATGGTTATATAATTTGTAATAATTTCATTTTCTTTTCCATATCGATGAACTGCGAGTCATACCTCACTAAGCATGTAAGGACCTGCGTGTCCACTAAAAAAAGTTATGTATTTGATACCCCTACACCCCTCACATGCATGTGAGTAAATTTTTAATTAAAAGACGATCGATAAGAGGCATTACTATTTGAAAGGAGACTGAAGGTTGCTGAAATATTTTATAATAGAGACTCTAGGAGTCCACCCATAGATTTTGGTTAGTTTATCAGATAATTATAAACTAATCCATAGTAAGTCTCAAGATCAAGTCATGGTTATTTATTTATAAGTAATTAAAATTTATGAAACATTTGATGACGTGGTATAAAAATATGTAATGTTATATTAAATTTTCTTTGGTAATAATATCACCATCACTATACCTCAATAGCGATAAACCAATCCATAAAAAAAGTATCAAGATCAAGTCAATTATTCAATCATAAATACTTTAAATAATTTAAAATTTTCATGTAGTATATAATATTTTATTAATTATTTTTTTTCTAGGTAATCATGTCTATGAAAATATATTTCAATGGTGAGGTAATTTATACTGAGTAGGGTTTTAGATATAGTTTACCACCTGAAAGAGTGGAAAATCTTCATAGTATTTTGACATTGTATGAAGTTTTCAATAAGATTCATAGTCAGTTAAAATCAAGGACTGATCAATCAATTACTTCAATAACATATCAACATATTAAATATCCTGAACACTTATGGAACACCGAGTACCCTCTGGTCAATGATGAGGATTGGATGGATGCATATTTGTTAGTCAGACAACATTGTAGTAGTGGTATAATATAATTGTATGTGGTGATTTGTGATATTGACGTGGTGCAAGAAATTACTACAGAACCATGTTTTGTGATCTCTGTAAAATTTGGTCCTTAAAAACACTCTTATTAATTGTCTCCTCCTCATATGAATCATGTGATAGAACCAAATTATGAAGAAGATGATCAGAATTTGGAAGGAAATGTATGGGCATTCCTTTGTGTACTGCTGATATAGTGAATGAAAGTTTATATGAGGATGAAGTATCTGTCGAGGCATCAGGAGATGATGTGGGTGAGGGTGATGTGGGGAATGAGCCTTCTAATGTTACTATGAGAGATAGGCATCCACTATAGGGTGATGTGGGGAATGAACCTTATAAGGTTCCTATGAGAGACAATCATCCACAACATCTACCATTTAGTGGTAATAATCCTTTAGTATTGAGTTCCTTAGTTGCAAGAATGTCGTATGAACAACATTTTGATTGGGATGTCATTATAATGACTTCTAAATTTCCTAACATTATAGAGAATAAATCTTCATCAAATGATAACACCATCTATGTCAGGCAGGAGTTTGAAAGTAAACTTACCATGAAAAATGTGATAAAACAATACCATATAGAGTGACATTTCACATTTATGGTTGATGAGTCGAAGAAGACAAAATATGTCATTTGATGTGAAAAATATGGGATAGAATGTAAATTCTGATTAAGGGAAACATATGATATTTTTTTGCATGTTGGAAGATAACTAAATTAGAAGGTCCACACAATTGTGTGCATCCAAGCTTTTCATAGGATCACTCTTCATTTGATGTAGAGTTTATATCAACTATTATTTTTGGAATGATATAAACATGTCAGGAAATTCCTGTTTCCCTTGTTCAGGAAATAATTCAACAGTTGTTTAACTATAAGATATCATACAATAAAGTTTGGAATGAAAAATATATGGCAATTGTAAAAGTGTATAGTGATTGGGATGAATCTTATGCAATGCTGCCACAAATTATGGAATTTTTTGTCTCTCAAAAATCATATTATTTATCATTTGGATAGTGTTGAGTATGTGTCCCCCAATCAATGAGCTGATCGATCAAAGGTGAAGTTTAATAGTATTTTTGGGCATCCAGGCCATGCATTGATGATTTTCCCTATTGTAAAAAATTAATTTAGGTCAATGACACTTTCCTTTATGGAAAGTATACATGTGTTATACTCATTTCTTCCACACAGGATGGTAATCATGCTCCTCTACCACTTGTATTCTCTATTTTTGAAAAGGATAATTTTGAATCATGGATCTGGTTTTGGGCATGTGTACACATTCATGTCACACAAAACCAGGGAGTGTGTCTGATATCTGATCATCATAGAGTAATTATAGAGGATGTAAATAGTGATGAGGTTTCTTGGATAGAGCCGAATGATTATCCTTGATATTGCATTAGACATATTTAAAGTAATGTGCATAATCATTTTAGAGACAAGGCAATAAAGAAGGCGATCCTGAAGTTGGGTATGTTTTTCTAAACTTACCCTTTTTAAAGAAAATTTAATATCCTTTTTAATACATTATTCTCTTATGGTTTCAGCATATGATCCCCAAAAAGAAAGTTTTTATTGATTTATTGAATAGATTTTAAGGGATAATGAAGATGTGTATAGATATATGATGAATATTTCAAAGGAAAAATGGTCATTAGCATATGATTGTGGAAAGAGATATGGCCATATGACCACTAATATAGTGGAGTGCATAAATGGGGTCCTCAAGGGTGTGCACAAACTCCTGACCACAAGGTTAGTGTAAGATATATTTTATAGATGTGTGCACTACTTTGTTAAACAGTTCCAAAAGGCATATCAGAGGATGGAAAATGGAATGTGTTTTACTCAACATTTCCAAAGTGACATTGATCAGATACTACATGAGGCTTCAAGATGGAGTGTTCTAACCTTTTATTAGGAAAAGTGGAGTTTTTAGGTAAGAGAGTACTATGATCAGGCTACATGCTCTAGTGGTTGAGTGCTTGTGGTCATGTTGGATAATAAGTACTGTGATTACAACAAATTTTAGGAATTGAGATATCCCTATGCACATTTCTTTACTTCTTATGATTTGGTAAATATATCATGGGAGCCCTATGTTGACCCGATGTATCACATGAGAACTTTGGTTAATTGTTATAGTGAATCTTGGATTCCTGTTGGTGACTTTCATTATATCCCATTTCCTACTAATCATCCGACTATCGTCTATGATATTTCCAAGTTTTGTAAGTTGGTTTTGTTTTCATTTATGTTTTTTTCAATTTCTGTCATTTTTAAATTATTGGATACATACTACCAAGTTGTGCCCCCGAGGAAGACCAAATGCTACTCAAATCAGAAATGATATAGATTGTCCTTGGTAATGAGGAGGGGGACTACAATGCAATATTCGTCACACAGAAGGACATACTCATATGAGATATCCCCAAGTGGAAGGACAGAGCTCCACATCCCGTCATCCGTGATTAAGTCTCTATATTTTATCATGAATGTATATATTTTGTTTCATATGTGGACATTTTAGTAATGAATCATTTTATTTGTAACTTTCTCCATTTTTGATATGTTTCAATTTTGGTTTGTTTCATTTCTAGATTCTATTAGAAATAATTCTGTGATACTATAACTATTAAAAAAATATACATACAATGAAAATGAATATATCATACATCCACATGTTCAATTAGGGTATCTCATTACTGCTGATTTATATAAAAAATTAGAATAAATTAAACTTAATTGGTGATCAATAAAATAATAAATTCATAAACTAAACCAAAAATACCGCCCACATATATTTGGCTACCTTATTTTTCTTTTTTGTAATTTTTTTAATTTTTTTTCAATTTTTATTGAATTCACTATAAAAAAAGTAATGATGATATCATTTTTGTAGATTGAAGGTCCTCCGTTGGTCAAATACCAAGCTACTCATGTTTCATGGTTGGTTTTATAGGGACTTCCTATGCCTCCTTTGAGTGTATATAGATCTCATAATTTCCATCATGCCGCACCACCTCCCGCTATTATCCCCCAACTTCATCGCGTTGGGTTCTATGGCGCAGCGATATGAGACTTCACCTTTTTCGACCATCATCTCATTGCTGTGCTTGTAGAGAGATGGTGACCATAGTCACATACATCCCATTTTATAGAGGGGGAGATGACTATTACATTGTAGGATGTGTCTATTATCTTGGGCCTCCCCATAGACGGTGCAGCTGTGACAGGCCGAGTCGGAGCAGATTGGTTTGATCTTGTTTTTAGATTACTGGGCATAGAAGTCCATGACAATGGAAGGTCCATCGTCGGTGGTAGATTATGCATGCCCTAGTTAGACCATCACTTCACACATCTAGCAGAGGATGCTGACGAGATCACCGTGATGTGATTTTCATGTGCTTATATTTTGAGGTTGATTGGTGGCACAATTTTCATTGATCACTCCACTATATTTGTACATATGATGTATTTCCCTTTTATAGAGGATTTGGACCAGGAAGGATGATATAGATGGGGGACTACTTGTCTTTCATATACATATAGGACGTTATGAAGTGCATGTCACATTGATAAGATGAAAATCATAGGATGCATTGTTCTTTTATAGATGTGGGTATGAGAGCACATCCCACACTTAGATCCACATGCTTGTGCACCATGGCCTATAGATATTGTAGTAGAGGCTCATTTTATATGATGATATGTTATTACTTTATTCTAATGTATAACTTAATTGTATAACTTTCTATTATGAAATGTAACTATAATAATGTTATCTATAGGTGGAGTCAGGAACATCAACATTCAGATACCGCCAGACATGATGTCCATTCCTATAGACTTATACTGGATAGCCTTAGACCAGACGATGCAAGTGATTATTATTTATATTGTTAAATATTTATTCTTTACTATACATATCTTCATTTATTAATTTATTATTAAAATTTTCTTTCATATTACATGAATTCCATATACTGATGATATTATCCAGAGTTTACCATAGTATAGTGCGACGATGCTTGCTGCTGGCTCCTAAATAGTTCCATCGATTCATTTTCATATTGTAGAGTGGTATTAAACTGATAGAGTTATAAGGCAGTTCATATTTCTTCAGCCCTTTCTTGACCCACCCAGTTAGTTACCTTCACTGCATTACCTGAAGATGTCAGGGAATAGATACTTTTATTGGAGGAGATATCATGCCACATATATTGAACTATGGGATAGATGATAGGAGTCCCAATTATGAGGGATGGGGATAATACATTTTAATTTATTGGATCATATGGATTATGTATCCTGGTACTCCAAGTCCCCAGTCAGATTTCTAACATGACACAGATGGGGCTTTCATCAGTTGATATTCATTCTTCCTTCCACTTTTGAACATATTTTTTATTAACATTACTTAACAATGGATTTTTTTTCATAGGATACTTGTATCACCCATCTCCGTCACACCTCTCATTCAGTAGAGGGAGGCACATTTGACCAGGCATATTTTCATAGCACTATGGAAGATTTGATTCCTTCAATGGATAAGATTTATCATGGAATTTTATTTAATCCACCACATGATGATCAGTCCGATGAGCCTAATATAGACATACCAGGGGGTGAAGACCCTATTATGGATGTTGATGTTTCACAAGAGGAGGTTGTTCATCACAATCAGCCAGATGCTCCTCCAGTTTCTCAGTCACAACTAGAGGTAGATATAGAGGTTGATTGTTCTGAGCTGGATGCTTCATTAAGCCCTGCTTTGCAAACATACACAACACAATAACCATCTTATTTATATATTAACGAGAGTTATAGAAAGCATCCAATATATTTAGAGGCAGGACATGGTACAGGCAGTGAGACATTACATCCATCACCTGTCACATAGGAGGATGTGGAGGTGGCTTCCAATGATGATATACAGAAGCAACATATTCTAGAGAAGATATGTAGATAGAAATAGCATGGACACATCCTATATACGCCTAACTATGGGAAAAAAGAGAATCCAACCCATAGGTGTAGATTAGATTGATATTATATTTATGATACATGTTGTATGCACCTTATTGTTATTATTTATAGATTTCTATTCTTTTTTTCAATAAGTGATTCACTGTTATCAAATTATCTATCAAAATCAATAATTACTATTTACTATTTATATTAATACTTATTATTATTATTATTTATATATATATAATAAATAATATTCTTAAATTCATTAATAAATATTAATTATATTAATTATTTTGAATTCAAAAAGTCTCTAGATGAAAAGATCCATGAACTTGAAGAAATATTGAAAAATATTATTGATCTCAAGGATTTGAAATTGGATGTAAAATCCTAGAAGATCATGGAACATGAATCGTTGTTAAAAAAATTAAGTTTCATGAAGAAGAATTTGAAAGAATAATGTATATTTGTGAAGACTAGGTGATTATGATTGAAAATCAGAAAAACCACAATAGGTGATGTATGGAATTAGAAGTTCATTTAGCCAATTTTGAGAAGATACATATTAAAACTTTATAAAATAAAGAGATAGTTTATACTGGCATGAAATCTTCACTGGAGGATTTTAAAGTTAAAATAACTCCATCATGTGATAAAATTATGAACATTATGAAAAATATTGATTTGATATTCTTACAGAATAAGAAACAATCCTTAAGAGGGTTAATATTGCATCATACATAAAGGATAATAAGGGAAAAAAATATCCACAAAAATCAGAATGTAATATGAAGAGATCCCTGCTACACCAATATAAATTAGAAAAGATGTTCATATGTGAAATCATGAATACTAGAGGAATTAGACCAACTTCATTGAGAAAAAACTCAACCTTATTCACATTAATAAGTAAGATCCACCATATTTCCTTAATAATTGTTTATTTTATCTATTCTTATGATGTAAGGAATTGATAGCAAACCAGTTCTTAGGGTGAGAACATGAGAAGTAGTGAGTGATATAAATTATTGATCAAAAATATGATGAAGTTATCATCCTTGAATGATTACTTAATTGGTTTTCAAATACAAAGAAGAAATAGGGTCACCATTGATGAATGTTAATAATGTGTTAGCATATACAAGATAATAAGTATAAAGAAAGTATAATCATTTTTTTATCATATTTTTGGTATCCTAAAGAATAAGTATTGAATAAGATCATCCTTGGTGAAGTTATATATGTTTTCAAATATGGAAAGTCATAAGTTGAAGATGAATTCTGATGTATTCTCCATATTGGAACATCTTGAAAAACATTATTGAATAGATCCACCATTATAAATATGTCTATGAGTGTTTCCCTTGAGGGGCAGGTAAATGAAGAAATATGAAGTTACTAATAGAATTAGTATATCAATTAGAATCAAATACAATTATTGTAGAATGTTCATGAAGATCATGTTATTGAAAAAGGTATATTTTTCTAAATCTCTCTTCCTTTGTTAACAATAAAATAAACTCAATAGAAAGGTATTTTAATTGAATTAATCAGTGACATAATAAAATTTGAAGTATGGATGTGCTCAAAGTCCACTTATCCTTCTTATTTCACATGAATGTCTTTAATCTATTTGTTAAAGTGAGTGCATGAGTTTTAGGTTGATTTTTCTAATAAAAATTTCATATCTCATTTAATATATTCATCCTCAAATAAAATTGAATTACCATTGATGATAAGTACATGAGTTATCATTTCATGTGGTATCATGATCATTTGGTATAGGACAACATTGTTTCCCAAATCAAATCCTATTGTTTTCTACACCGAGTATGGATCATGTAGACTTAGAATGAAATAATGGATGACACATTTTTTATGTATGAAATGATATCATTTTCCCTTGAACTTTTTACTTCTTGTTAATATATGGGATAAAAAGTGGAATGAAATTGGTAATGTAAAGTGGATATATTAACATATTTACATATTTAGTTGGAAAGAAATTTGGATATATGAATCTGCTGCAAAAATTGATGAACAAACACTACAGGCGATCGACTAGTGCACCAAGAATCAAACCAGTTGATCAAAATGGTCATGAACAATATTATTAATATTTTTGATTATTTAATTAATATGTATTAATATTTATTTATAGTTATTTATATTCTATACATATTGATGATTTTTTAATAATATGTATTTATATTTAATTAGTATTTATAACTATTGATGTTTTTTAATTAAAAATTATGAAAGAAGTGTGAACCCCATTCACACTTCATACAATTAACACATGAAGTATGAATGGGGTTCACACTTCCTGGCGAGGGGAGATGTGTGAAAGGGGTTCACACATCTTAAGAACCATTTAAAAAAAAACCTGGAACCCAATCTAGTCAATCAAAAAAAATTTAAAAACCCAATAAAAAAAATCCCTTCACCTTGCATGTATGAAAAATAAATGCTCTTTTTGAAGAAAATTGATACAGACAAATGAAAACAAAGTTGCATAAGGCCATTTGTGTTCTGAGTGTATGAGTGATATCAGATTAAGGTGTTGCACACAATCCTCATCGTATTCACTGGAGTACTTCATCATGTAAGAAGAGATGCCATGTTTTTTGGTGTCACATGTGTTGGAAAATATGTATGTAGATAGAGAAGAAAGATTGAACCATGATGCATGAATTGTATTCACAGTCCAAAAGAGTTTGATCCACCCCACATTGATGGTGTAAGGTTCTTGGTGGAATTTTACCTCAAGGATTTCACCATGATTTGGGGAAAATCGAACACTAATTTACGATTTCCCCACTTCATCGATGTTGGGATAAATTTAGAGAATTTATTGGATTGAAAAATAATTCAACACATAAGCGATCTCATCATCAATTATTTATAAATAATAATCGGTGTGAATTTCAATGGTTTTGTCAAAGAACGCATTGGTTCAATTGAAACAAGAAAACTCTTGGTGAGGGACACACCAGTTCGATCTCACCATTTCAGTCAAAGAACACCTTGGTTCGACCGAAACAATACAAATTTTGGTGAGGGAAACAATAGTTCGAATTTGAAAAAAAACTCAATTTATTTTAATAAATATTTTGAATAAAATTATAACAATAAAATATTTTGAATAAAATTATAAAAATCCCCCACTTTTATTTATAAATATTAATTCTATAGATCACAAATGATTAATTATATATAATAAAGGCAACTTTCGATTTAAACATTTACTTAGTATAAATATCTCAAAGTTTTCTCATATTTACAAGTTTTCAAAACATTAAACATGTTAATATTTAAGAAAAACTAGAGATATCATACATACAATAAACTTTCATCCAACATATCATTTTGTATCACTTTTATGGACATGTGCTTATATTCTTTTCATGAAATCTCTAAGGAGTAAACCCATTAAATCCTATAAGAAGCGACACCTCTTCTAAGTTAACATTGGAAAAATATTACAATGTGCTTCCATTATTAGAGAACATACACTAATAGAAAGTTAAACTATACCAATGGTTTAAAACCATTGGTATTGAAGGGAAAACCATTGGTATACAATATACCAATTGTTTGACAAATCATTGGTAAGTCCAGTGTAGGGATAAATATATACCAAAAATTTCTAAATAACCGTTGGTATATGCTGCAAAAAATCACAGCTTCCCAATGGTTACCTAGAACCGTTGGAAAAAATATATACCAACGGTTTAAAACCGTTGGTTTACAAAGTATTCAGTGTTTTACTAATGGTTCAAAAACTGTTGGTATAGTTTTTTCCCAACGGTTGTAGAAAACCGTTGGTAAAATGAAGAAGTCCTTTGATATACCAATGGTTTTATAACTGTTGGTATACCTTCACATTTCTTTCACCCCTATACCAATAGTTTATAATCGTTGGTATAGTATTAAAATTTATTTCAGTAGTATACCAACGGTTATAAACAGTTGGTATATCCTTCACCCAGATTTCACAACAACATGCCGAACCCAACACCTAGATATGTAGAACCCAATACACTTGTAGGAAGCCTATGAAACTAGGCCAATACACCACACAAAATATAATATCACCTACACACAAAATCCAATATGCAGAATCCTCCAATATTGCATACACCAGACTCCAATACACCTGCATCAAATCAAATACACCTAGAGACACAAGCCAATACACCTACACAAAAAATCCAATATTTCATACACCAGACTCCAACATTGAATACATTGTGAAAATTATATTCCATATTCACCATAATATAAACCTTTTAGAATATTTATCCAAGTCCTAGTAGTTACTTTCCAAACCCTCTCCTTTCACATTACTAAATACTGAAATCAGGTAATAGTTGAATGTTTTATCATTATTCTTCCAACCAATCTCAAATTCTGAGTCTTGGTAATTTGGTCAGCCAATAAAATATAACAAATAATTAATACCACTTTTTGGTCCTAAGTGGAGAATATCAATTTATGGAAGTTATATATTACAATTGATAAAACTACCGTGATTCAACATTTGAAACTAGGTAGTCAAGGCACTACATCCATCACTCTAATCCACCTTTGATTCCAGTTTGGTCACCTAATTTTTCTTCCAAAATCACTTCCATTTAATGAAAATGAACATGAACTAAATAATGCATGATATAAAATCAAAAAAGAACAACATTGGGAAATATTTGGTTTAGATGATAGTAATTTCTGTCAAGGTGGGGCTCTCCTTTTGGGTTGTCCAGGGGGGCTGTCTAAGGGGTAGGGGGTGTCCAGGGGTTGGGGTGGTGTCCAGGGGGGGTGGGGGGGATGTCCAAGGGGTAGGGGGTGTCCAGGGGGGTGGGGTGGTGTCCAAGGGGGGGGGGGTGTCCAGGGGGTGGGGGGCTGTCCAGGGGGTTGGGGGGTTTTCCAAGAGGGTAGGGGATGTCTAGGGGGGTGGGGGTTGTACAGGGGGTTGTGTGTGTGTGTGTGGGGGGGGGGGGTGTCCAAGGGGGTAGGGGGTGTCCAGGGGGTGGGGGGGGGGGGTGTCTAGGGGGTGGGGGTGTCTAGGGGGGCTATCCGGGGGGGGGGGGGGGGCTATCCAGGGTGGTGGTGGGGGGTGTCCAGGGTGGTGGGGGGGGGGGTGTCCAGGGGGGTGGGGTGGTGTCTAGGGGGTTGGGGTGATTTCCAAGGGGTGGGGGGTGTCCAAGGGGTGGGGGGGGGGTGTCCAGGGGGTGGGGTGGTGTCCAGTGGGGTGGGGGGTGGTCCAGGGGGTTGGGGGGGCTATCCAAGGGGGGTGGGGTGGTGTCCAGGGGGGTGGGGGTGGCTGTCTATGGGGGTGGGGGTGTCCAGGGGGTGGGGGGGGGGGTGTTTAGGTGGTGGGGTTGTGTATAGGAGGGGGGGGGGGGGTGTCTAGGAGGGGGGGTGTTCAGGGGGTTGGGGGGGGGGGTGTCTAGGGGGTTGGGGGGGGGGGGGCTGTCTAGGGGGTGGGTATCCAAGGGGGTGGGGGTGTCCAGGGGGTTGGGGGGATGTCCAAAGGGGGTGGGGTAGTGTCCAAGGGGGTGGGTGGATGTTCAGTGGGGGTGGGGGGGATATACAAGTGGGTGGGGTGGTGTCTAGGGGGTGGGGGTGGCTTTTCATGGGGGTGGGGGTGTCCAGGGGGTGGGGGGGTGTCCAGGTGGTGGGGTGGTGTCTAAAAGGGGTGGGGGGCTATCCAGGGGGTTGGGGGGGGGGTGTTTCTAGTGGGTGGGGGGGATGTCTAAGGGGGTAGGGGTGTCCAGTGGGGGTGGGGGGCGGTCTAGGGGGTTGGGGGGGATATCCAGGGGGTGGGGGCCTGTCCAAGGGGTGGGGGTGGGGGGCTATTTATGGGGGTGGGGTATCCAGGGGGGGTGGGGTGGGGGGTGTCCAGGTGGTGGGGTGGTGTCTAGCAGGGGTGGGGGGCTGTAATGGTTTTAATGGAATGAATTTCATGGATTTTAAGATCATTGGTATTTTTAAAATGGTTTTGGAATAGTGTTTATTTCAATAGTATGTGTTTCTTTAGGAAAAAATGAATGCTTTTGGTTTGTATTGTAGGTAGGGGGATTTGGTTATTAGGAAATGGATAAAATTTTTATTATGGGACAAAAATACTATATGATTTTTGAAATGGAACCTTAAAAGGGATTTTTATAAACCATTGGGGAGTTTTAAATAGAAAGTAGTCTCTATTATGTGATTTTGAAATGGTTTTATTAAGAATTATTTATGATGTATCTTTATGGGATTTGTGATTTTGTGTCCCTTGTTTTAGAACATCAAATTATTTTACTAAAGGTTTTGTTTTTGATAATTATTTAGAATGTTACCACTATAAATGAATAAAAAATTCCATAAGGGGATATCTCAGGAAGTCATTCTTCTGATCCAGCTATTGTCTTCCCAGTCTTGGTCTCTACTCAAACTCTTGTGGAAGTGGAATAATCATGTTCTTCTCGGATCATTTATTATGCATGAGAGTTTCTAAAATACCATCCACTATTTTTTATTGGGGATCAAGGATCCCAGGAGGCAACGAAGTGGGTATCTATGATTAATGGGATCTTTGAGTTGTTAAAAACCCTATAATTCATGAGGGTGGGGGCTGTTAAGGGGGGGGGGGGGGGCTGTCCACGAGGGTGGCAGGGCTGTCTAGGGGGTAGGGGGTGTCTAGGGGGGTGGGCGGGGTTGTCCATAGGGGTGGGGTGGGGGGGGGGGTATCTAGGGGGTAGGGGGTGGGAGGGGCTGTCCAAGGGGTACGGGGTGTCTAGGGGGGTGGGTGGGCTATCCACGGGGGGGGGGGGGGGGGGCTGTCCGGGGGGGGGGGGGTTGTCCATGGGGGTGGAGGGGTTGTCTAGGGGGTAGGGGGTGTCCAAGGGGGTGGGCTGGGCTATCCACAGGGGTGGGGGGTGGTGGTGGTGGGGGGGGGGGGTGTCGAGGGGGGTGGGAAGGGATTTCTAGGGGGTACGAGGTGTCCATGGGGTGGACAGACTATTCATGGGGGTGGTGAGGCTTTCTAGGGGGTAGGGGTTTCCGGGGGGGGGGGGTGTGGTAGGGCTGCCCATGTGGGGTAGGGGTGTCCAGGGGGGGTGGGTGGGCTATCCACAGGGGTGGGGGGAGGGCTGTTCACGGGGGCGGACAGGATATCCACAGGGGGTAGGGGTGTCCAGGGGGGTGGGTGGGATGTCTATGGGGGGAGGGGGTGTCCAGGGTGGTGGGAGGGCTTTCCACGGGGGGTGGCAGGGATGTTGAGGGGGATATGGGGTGTCTATGGGGGTGGGCGGGCTATCTACGGGGATGGGCAGGCTGTCCATGAGGGTAGCGGGTCTGTCCGGGGGGGTCGAGGATGTCCAGGGGGTGGGGGGGCTTTCCAAGTGGTGAGGGGATGTCCAGGGGGTACGCGGTGTCTAGGGGGTGGGCGGGGTGTCCAGGGGGTGGGAGGGGCTGTCCAGGGGGGCATGGTGTGTCCAAGGGGGTGGGCGGGGATGTCCACGTGTGTGTGTGTGTGTGGGGGGGGGGGGGTGTCGAGGGGGTTGGAGGGATTTCCTAGGGGGTAGGGGGTGTCCAGGGGGGTGGGGGGGGGGGGGGGGTCCGGGGGGCTGTCCAGGGGGTTGGAGGGCTGTCCAAGGGGGTAGGGGGTGTCCAGGGGGGAGGGGTTTGGGGGGATGGGTGGTGTCCAGGGGGTGGGGGGGGGGGTTGTTCAGGGGGTGGGGGGGGGATGTCCACGAGGGTAGGGGTGGGGGTGTCTAGGGGGGGTGGCAGGGGGGGGGTATCCAGGGGGTGGGGGTGGGGGGCTATCTAGTGTGGTGGTGGGGGGTGTCCATGGGGGTGTCCAAGGGGGTGGGGTGTTGTCCAGGGGGTTGGGAGGCTTTCTAAGGGGTGGGGGATGTCCAAGGGGTGGGGGGGGGGTTTCCAGGGGGGTGGGGGCGGTCTAGGGGGTTGGGGGGCCTATCCAAGGGGGGTGGGGTGGTGTCCAGAGGGGTGGGAGTGGCTGTCCATGGGGGTTGGGGTGTCCAGGGGGTGGGGGGGGGGTGTTTAGGTGGTGGGGTGGTGTCTAGGAGGGGGGGGGGGGGGGGGTTGTCCAGGGGGTGGGGGGGGGGGCTGTCTAGGGGCTGGGGGTGTCCAAGGGGGTGGGGGTGTCCAGGGGGTGGGGGCGGTCTAGGGGGTTGGGGGGCTGTCCAAGGGGGGTGGGGTGGTGTCCAGGGGGTGGGGGGCTATTCAGGGGGTGGGGGATATCCAAGGGATTTGGGGTGGTTCCTAGGGGGTGGGGGTGGCTGTTCATGGGGGTGGGGGTGTCCAGGGGGTGGGGGGGGGTGTCTAGGTGGTGGGGTGGCATCTAGGAGGGGTGGGGGGTTGTCCAGGGGATTGGGGGGGATTGTCTTGGGGGTTGGGGGGGGGGCGTCCAAGGAGGTGGGGGTGTCCAGGGGGTGGGAGCGGTCTAGGGGGTTGGGGGGCTATCCAGGGGGTGGGGGGCTGTCCAGTGGGGTGGGGGGGGGCTATCCATGGGGGTAGGGGTGGCCAGGGGGGTGGGGTGGGGGGTGGGGTGTCCAGGTGGTGGGGTGGTGTCTAGGAGGGGTGGTGGGGTGTAATGGTTTTAATGGAATGAATTTCATGGATTTTAAGATCATTGGTATTTTTAATATGGTTTTAGAATAACATTTATTTCAATAGTATGTGTTTCTTTAGGAAAAAATTAATGCATTTGACGTGTATGGTAGGTAGGGGGATTTGGTTATTAGAAAATTGATTACATTTTTATTGTGGGAAAAAAATACTATATGATTTTTGAAATGGAACCATAAAAGGTATTTTTATAAACCATTGGGAAGTTTTAAATAGAAATAAATCTCTATTATGTGATTTTGAAATGGTTTTATGAAAAATTATTTATGATGTATCTTTATGGGATTTGTGATTTTGTGTCCCTTGTTTTAGAACATAAGATTATTTTACTAAAGGTTTTGTTTTTGATAATTATTTAGAATGTTACCACTATAAATGAATCAAAAAGTTTATAAGGGGATATCTCAGGTAGTCATTCTTGTAATCCAGCTATTGTCTTCCTAGTCTTGGTCTCTACTCAAACTCTTGTGGAAGTGGAATAGTCATGTTCTTCTCGGATTATTTATTATGATTGGGAGTTTCTAAAATACCATCCACTATTTTTTATTGGTGATCAAGGATCCTAGGAGGCAATGAAGTGGGTATCTATGATTAATGGTATCTTCTAGTTGTTAAAAACCCAATAATTCACGGGGGTGGGGGCTGTCCAAGGGGATGGGGGGGTATCCATGGGGGCGGCGGGGCTGTCTAGGGGGGTAGGGGGTGTCCAGGGGGGTGGGCGGGGCTGTCCATGGGGGTTGGGGGGATTTCTAGGGGGTAGGGGGTGGGTGAGGCTGTCCAGGGGGGTACGGGGTGTCTAGGGGGGTGGGTGGGCTATTTATGGAGATGGCGAGGCTGTCCGGGGGGGGGGGGGGGGGCTGTCCACGGGGGTGGCGAGGTTTTCCAGGGGGGTCGGGGGTGTCCAAGGAGGTGGGTGGGGATATCCAGGGAATGGGGGGGGCTATTTACGAGGGTGGAAGGTCTGTCCAGGGGGGGTCAGGGGTGTCCAGGGGTGGGGGGGATTTCCAAGGGGTGAGGGGGCTATTTAGGGGGTATGCAGTGTCCAGGGGGTGGGCGGGGCGTCCAAGGGGTGGGCAGGGCTATCTAGGGGGTACGACGTGTCTAAGGGGGTGGGTGGGGCTATCTACTGGGGTGGGGGGGGGGGCTATCCAGGAGTTAGGGGGGTGTCGAGGGGGGTGGGCGGGGCTATCTATGGGGGTATGGGGTGTCCAGGGGGTGGGCGGGCTGTTTGCGGGGGTGGTGGGGCTGTCCATGGGGTATGGGTGTCCGGGGGGGGGGGGTAAGAGGGCTTTCCATGGGGGGTAGGGGTGTCCAGGGGGGTGGTATGTCTGTCCACGGGGGTGGGAGCTGTTCACGGGGGCAGACGGGCTGTCCACGGGGGGTAGGGGTGTCTAAGGGGGGTGGGTGGGCTGTCTATGGGGGGAGGGGTGTCCAGGGGGGTGGGCGGTCTGTCCACCGGGGGTGGCAGGGCTATTGGGGGGGGGGGGTAGGGGTGTCCAAGGGGGTGGGCAAGCTATCCACAGAGGTGGGGGTGGGGGGGGGGGGGTGTCGAGGGGGGTACGAGGTGTCCAGTGGGGTGGGTGGGCTGTCTACGAGGGTGGCAGGTCTGTCCAGGGGGGTACGAGGTGTCCAAGGCAGTGGGCGGTGTGTCTAGAGGGGTGGGCGGGGCTGTCTAGGTGGTACGGGGTGTCCAGGGGGTGGGCGGGCTGTCCATGGGGGTGGTGGGGCTGTCCACAGGGGTAGGGGGTGTCCAAGGGTGGTGGGAAGGCTATCCACGAGGGTGGGGGGGGGGGGGTGGGGGTGTCCACGGGGGGAGGGGCTATCTAGGGGGGGGGGGGGTGGGCGGGCTGTCCACGAGGGTGGAGGGGCTATCTGGGGGGGGTCAGGGGTGGGTGAGGGGTTTTCTAGGGGGAGGGGGGGGGATCTCTAGGGGGTAAAAGGTGTCCAGGGGGGTGGGCGAGGTGTCTAGGGGGGTGGGCGGGGCTGTCTAGGGGGGGTACGGGGTGTCAAGGGGGGCGGGCGGGCTGTCCAAGGGGTAGGGGTTGTCCAGGGGGGTGGGCAGGCTGTCCATAGGGGTGGGGGGGGGGCTGTCCATAGGGGGAGGGGCTATCCAGGGGGTGGGCGGGCTGACCACGGGGGTGGCAAGGCTGTCCAGGGTGGTACAAGGTGTCCAGGGGGGTGGGCGGGCTATCCATGGGAGGGGTGAATCAGTCACAACAAATCATCAAGTCAAGTTTTATTTTTTATAGATAAAAAAATAAAGATAATATGACCTACTTAATTAGACATATTGAGGCACAAAAAATCAATAAACATCAAAGGTTAGTAATATCAGTAAAAAATGTAACAAATCAATCTTTCCCTCATCACCATCACTATCATCACCATTATCATTAGCCTCACCCTCGTCCTCATCGTCATCCCCATCATCGTCCCTGCCCTCCTCAATGCCTTCCTCCTCGCCCTTGTACTTATCCTCGGCCTCCTCATCGCCCTCCTCCTTCTCCTCTCCCTCCTCCACCTCAGCCTCCTCCTTACCATTGTCTTGACCAGCACTAGAACTACCACCTAGTGCACCGTATATAGAATTCATTGATGACATATATTCATCACAAGCTATTCTAGCCTATGGTGGAAGTGTTGGACGTAAAACTTCCATCACTTTCATAAATGCAGTGTTTTCCCTAGAAAACTGTTCTACCGTCTCTATGGCCCTTTTTTTAGCCTATTCTACCTGTTCCTTAACCTTATAGAACTTGGTGTCACTACAACTCATACCTAAGGAGGCCCAATACCTTTTCAGAACTATACTCTTCCCAAGTCAAAAACGTACTCTATTAGGGTGCTCATCTCCCAACACCTGATGTAAGTGATCATTTGGCCCAAAATTTTCAGGTTCTTGGGCATCAAGGGCCTCTAAAGAATCCTGTTACAAATATAAATAGATTATTAAGTTACAAAATAGAGATTAAAAATTTTAATCTACAAATTTAAACTTAAAATTTGCTGCTGAGTCAGTTCATTAATCACACTTCTATCTTTCTTCCTTCTACTCAAGAAAAACAGTTTTTCTCGAGGCACACATCCTTCTATATTCAATTTATGCCTCTACAATGACATTGAATGTAGGAAAACATAATTAAAAATAGGATACCAATAATTAATTGCATAACTAAAATTATATAACTTTAGCAATAAAATAAATTATAGAGGAAGCAATAGAAAGTGAAATTCATAAAAAACTTGGAATTAATTCAATAATAACACCAAATTCAGGTCAAAGGTGGTCTTTGACATAAAAAACTTATTTCACCATTGATTCCAATACACATGGTTCATCTGTAGCAATATTGAAAGTCATATCAATTACTCGAAATCCACAATTATCAATAAATGTTCCCTGCCTCGTCATCAAATCAAACCACTAGCATTTCATCATCATGACTTGCCCATTAGAATAATAATCCAATATTATTATTTTTCAACGACTCCATAATAACCTACATTTTCAAATTGTGATCTACTATCTGATGCACTAGCATAAAATTCTGTTGTGGCAGTAACCATAACACCATCATATTGTGTTCTCATGTTCTTTTCTCATTCAGTGATAATAAATATGTACCCATTGATAACAATTAATTTACAGTCACGAACCACGGTATTAGGACCCAAATCCAAAGCTCTTATTTCCTCAGAGATAGAGTCAGCAGGAAAACTCAATACCTGAAATATAAATGAATATTAAACTTAATTAAATATTGTTTTAATTATTTTAAACAGTAATATTATTACCTTCAATTTTAACCAAGCATAAAACTATTTTCTATGCAAAGTCTCCCTCTTTATCAAAGAAAAAGAACGATGCTTTCTATTTATCATCGCTTTATGTTCTCTATAGATAAAAATAGGAATAGTTTAACATATATATATAAGATATACATATTCAATTTAATTACAATATGTAGTCATCAAAAAAATCACAGTTGAACAAAACCGTGCGATGTTCCATCTCCTGCTCTTCAAGGCTTAATGTCGTCAATGTATATGATCCAGAAATTCCTCATGTTTGAGAAAGTGATGGAAAAATGGGTTCAATTTTCTCATACTATTCTTCTTTATTTTTCATTGGTCTGTTCATTCTTGTAGTAAGATCAAACAAATACATAGAGCATAAATCCATACATTCTTGAGCCAAGTAACCGTTCACGATAGAACCTTCGGGATGATTCCTTTTACGGAAATAAGACTTTAATGTGTACATATTTATTTTAGTTGGATACATCCAATGAAAATAAATAGGTCCTCCGAGAAGTATTTCAGTTGGAATATGGACAATCAGATGTAGCATGCATGTGAAAAATGATGGAGGAAATATTTTCTATAACTCACACAAAATTAATGGGGCATTCACCAACATTTTTTTCAAGAAATACTTGGACAAATTCTTAGCACAAATATCTCTAAACAAATGGAACAACCAAATAACAACCACCCTTACACTATTGGACTAAATATTGAAAATTTCTTTTGGAATCAACTCATGAAGAAGGATGTGATAATCACGAGTCTTCAAAGATTTTATCTTCAACTCTCTTCTGTTGACCCGTTTTAGATATATTTCTTGAATAGTCATCAGGAACTTTAATAGTCTCTAGTACTTTTAGAAATTAATTTTTTTCTTTAGGTGTCATCACATAAGAAGCACATGGAACTTGCCATTTATTTTCACTGATACACACATGATGCAATTCTGGTCTGATTCCCCAATCCACAAAGTCATGCCAAGACTGTAAATCATCTTTTGTCTTTCCCTTAACATTTAGAATAATTGAAAGAAACATTTCACATATTTTTTTTCAATGTGCATTATGTCTAAGAAATGACGTACCAATTTGGTTGACCAATAAGGAAAATCAAAGAAGATACTTATCTTCTTCCAATTGTAACAGGTTTCAGTGGAAACATTCTTTCTCTTTCCAGATTTCATTTGACCCTTCCCGAATGAAAAACTAAAATCTTTCAATTCATTAAGCACATTAGTTCCAGACATACGCTAAGGCGGATCATCGGTCTCCATGGTATTGTCAAATCTTCGACGATTATTTATATATAGATGGTTTATTGGCAAGAATCATCGATGTCCCATAAAATTGAGACTATAATGATGTTTCACTCTTCTTGATCATGTATTCTTTATACAAACAGGACATGATAGTTTTTCCTTTGTGCTCCATCTAGAAATCATTGCATAAGCAGGAAAATCATTGATCGTCCACATAAGCGCATCACGTATCTGAAATATGTCATTCGAACATGCATCGTATGTGCGCAAACCCACATCCGAAAGAAGTTTCAACTCTTTTATTAAAGGTTGCATGTATACGTCTATATCATTTCTAGGATCAGAAGGTCCAGATATGAGTATACTCATGAAAGTGAAAGGTTTTTTCATACACAACCATGGGGGAAGATTATAAATGTGTATAAAAACCAGCCATGTGCTGTGCGATGTAAGCATCTGCCCAAACAGATTAAAACCATCACATGAAAGACCCAAACTCATATTATGCATGTCAGCTGAAAAATCAAGATATCAAGAATCAAATCTCTTCCATGAAAATACATCTATAGGGTGAACCAACTCATCATTAGCCTTCTTTCTCTTGGTATCATTCCATTTCATTTTTATTGATATTTCATCAGACATAAAAAGATTATGGAGTCTGGGGTTCAATGGAAAGTGCCACATTACTTTCTGTGGAACACGAGATGGTGTTCCATCAGCTTTTGGCTTCCAACAGGATGTGACACATTTTATACAATCATTTCATCCAGTAGTTTCCTCCTAGAATAAACTGAAATCTTTCAGGCAAGCATGAATTTTGTTTCTTGAAAATTCAAGTTCCTCAACTAACTTCCATGCCATATAGCGGTTTGAGGGAATATCTACATCATATAGAATTAATTCCTTTTAAAAGGTAAGAATGTAATCGATGGAAGTATTAGAAATCCCATACATAGTTTTCCCATGAAACAACCGGATTAAAAATTCCAACTTTTCATTTTACCACATTGTCGATATACTGGATTCGTGGTAACATCATTTATTTTTTTTTACCCTGACAACATCATCATTTTCATTAGATGCATCGTGTGTGCTCATATAGAAATTTACTTGGGTCAGAATCTTTTCTTTTTCATGATGATGAATAAACGGAAACCAGTCATATAACAAATTCTCTAATCCAATCCTCTCATTTGGATCATCAACAATTTGAGATTTCATTTTCTCCACATTGTGATACCATACAGAGTAGTTTAATTGAAAACCATATTTGGTTATTTGGTAGCTGACTTCTTCACAGCTCAACCATGGTCTTACAACACAATTATAATAGGGCGCAGTGTATGTGACTACTATCTGAAGCATTTTGAAATGAAAAATCTAAAAATATCTCCAAATTGTTTTGAAAATTTCTTGAAATCCGACCAGTTTCATAAATCCAACTTCTATCCATTCTGTAAAAAAAATTGTTATAAGTCATTTCGTTAAAATAAATTCAATAAGATTGAAGTTTTATCGAAAATATATTTAAGTAAATGAGAATTGTTCACTTTATATGAAACCATAACCGAGACACTACTCTATATGAGAATCATAATAGAAAATACAACAAAATACTATATTTATAACAAAATATCTTTGAAGAACTATACATGAGTGTACAAGATCATGCACACTTGTGGAGGAGAATCATTCAGGAGTTGAGTAAATTTTAGATCGAATAAATTTTATATTTTAGTAGATTATTTGAGTGATCACATACACTGCCCAAGGGGGTGGGGGGGTCCAGGGGGGTAGGGGTGTCTAAGGTGGTGGCGGGGCTCTCCAGGGGGTTGGGGGTGTCCAAGGGGTGGGGGGGGGGGGGCTGTCCAGGGGGGTCAGGATGTCCAGGTGGGCGGGCTATCCATGGGGGTGGGGGGGCTGTCCAGGGGGGTACAAGGTGTCCAGGGGGATGGGTGGGCTATCCATGAGGGTGGAAGGTATGTCCATGGGGATCAGGGGTGTCCAAGGGGTTGGGGGGGATTTCCAAGGGGTGAGGGGGCTGTCCAGGGGTATACGATGTCCAGGGGGGTGGGTGGGGTGTCCGGGGGGTGGGTGGGGCTGTCCAGGGGGTACAGGGTGTCCAGGGGGGTGGGTGGGCTGTCCACGGGGGTGGAAGGGCTGTCTAGGGGGTACAGGGTGTCCAGGGGGTGGGTGGGATATCCATGGGGGGCAGGAGGGCTGTCCACGGGGGTGGCGGGGCTATCCAGTGGGTTTGGGGGTGTCCGGGGGGGGGGGGGGGCTTTCCAGGGGGTGGGGGGGTGTCCGGGGGGATGGGGGTGTCCTGGGGGTGGTGGGCGGGTGTCCAGGGGGGTGGGTGAGCTATCCACGGGGGTGGTGGGGCTGTCCAGGGGGGGTCAGAGGTGTTTATGGGGGTGGAGGGTTGTCTAGGGGGTTGGCGGGGATGTACAGGGGGTAAGGGGTGGGTGGGCAGGCTATCCACGGGGGGTGACGGGGCTGTCCAGGGGGTACGGTGTGTCTAGGGGGTGGGAAGGCTGTCCATGGGGGGTGTGCAGGCTGTCCACGGGGGTGGTGGGGCTTTCCAGGGGGTGGGGGGTGTCGAGGGGGGGGGTATCCAAGGGTGTGGGGGTATCCACCCCCAAACTAGGGTCATAAAATCCAATCTCTATCTAATTGTAGCATGATTTCAATCCTATTATAGATGATCGAGAAGACTATTGGTGTAAACCATGAATATCATACATATAAATCACAACACACCCAATTGTAAACACACTACCAAATATCATACGTGGATCCAATTTTATGAGCCATGTTTCGATGGAACACTACTCATAGGAGTACAAGCCTTGTAATATCATTAGGTGATATGGAATTATACGAATGTTAAATTTTTATGAGATCAATATGGATAGTGGATAAGAACCTGAGTGAGATTTCTTTGCATAGATCACTTCTTCTTGGAAGGGTAAGAGTGAATGTTGGTATGTAACTTCAAGAAAAGTCTTAACATGTGAAAGAAACTATACATTGGTTATATGTGATTCCTATTTTTTTTGTAGAGTATCGGAAGTGGACAACCCAAACCCTCCCTGGAAAGCCCACACCCCCCCTCCCCCACCCGGATAGCCCACCCACCACCACCCCTGGACAGCCCACCCCCCTCCCTAGAGGACCCGCCCCTACCCTACAACCCCCTACCCCCCCCCCCCCCCCCCCACAACCCCCCTGGACAGCTCACCCCCACCCCCACCTGGATAACCCACGCCCCCACCCCCACTAGACAACCCCCCCTCCTTGGACAACCCATACCCCCTCCCCCACCTGGATAGCCCACCCCCTTGGACAGCCCACCCCCTCCCTGGACAACCCACACCCCCTCCCCTGCAGCCCCCATACCCCCTAGACAGCCCCCCGACCTGGACAACCCCCACCTAGATAGCCCACCCCCACCCCACCCCCCACCTGGACAACCCACCCCACCCCCACCTGGACATCCCCCCCACACCCACCTGGATAGCCCACCCCCCCTCTCTAGACACCCCACACCACTCCCCCACCTAGACAGCCCACCCCCACCCCTCTGGACAGCCCACCCCCCTGGACAGCCCCCCCCTCCCCCACGTGGACAGCCCACCCCCACCCCCTGGACAACCCACCCCAGGACAGCCCACACCCCCTCCCCCACCTGGACACCCCACCCTGACCCCCTGGACATCCCACACCCCTCCTTGGGCAGCCCATACCCCCCTCCTCACACCCCTGTAGCCCCCTACCCCCCTGCATCCCCCTACCCCCTGGACAACCCACCCCCACCTAGATAGTCCCCCACACCTAGACAACCCCTACCCCTCCTACAACCCCCTTAGGGTAATTTTTTTTAAAGTTATTTTATTCATTAATAAAGTAAAACCATCATGCATTATCCATTTCATTCCAAACAACCCATTCAATTTATCAAAACATGAAAAATTCAATTTATCAAAACATGACAAATTCAATTTATCAAAACATGAAAAATTCAATTTATAAGGCTCTATGGGTCACTTAGGAAATGTCATTGTGGAAAGGGGAAATCAACTACATTGTTAATTCCAATTTAAAAATTAGTCCAAACACTTTGGAGGTGTGATGGTGTCTAGGAGGTGTGGTGGTGTCCAGGGGGGCTATCTAAGGGGGTGGGTGGGGGGTGTCCAGGGGGTGGGGGGGGGGGGCTGTCCATGGGGGGTGAGGGGTGTCCAGGGAGGGTGGGGGTGGGGGTGTCCAGGGGGGTGGATGGGAGGGGGATGTCCACGGGGGTGGGGGTGTCCTGAGGGGGGGGGGGTGCAGGGGGTGGGGGGCTGTCCAATGGGGTGGGTGATGGGGGGGCTGTCCAAGGGGGTGGGAGGTGTCCAGGGGGGGTGAGGGTGGGGGTGTTCACAATTCCAATCCATCACCCAACCAATATCCAATTCATCCTCAATATCAATACCCTTCCCATTATTACTTGAACAAAAACTATAAATACAAAATCCAAATCCAATTTTCAACTAAACTAAAGTCCATAGAAACTACCATATTACCCCACTAAAAAAACCCTTTACCATGTTTGAAGTTTAGAACAAAAAATATAAAACATATCAAAGGGTTCGGTATGCAAGGAACTCTAATTTAGCCCAAATCAAAACAGAAAAAAATAAAGGGAGAACATTAAAACTAAGGTAACACTTACTAATTTGAAGTGTAGAAATAAAAAATTGATTGATTGAAGATGGATCTATGGATGGAAGGAATTTTTTGGCTGAGAAAACTTTGGGAGGAGCTTTGGATTAGGGTTTTCAATCGGGATGAGTGAGAGATGGGGTGCTGGGTATTTGGGGGAAAACTTTTCCAACGGTTTTTAAAAACCGTTGGGAAAGCCTCTATTTACCAACGATTTATTAAAATTGTTGGTATATCTTAGAGGAACTAAATATTTCCCAATGGTTTTTTCAAACCGTTGGGAAATCTTAACTATATTAACACATTGCCAATGGTTTGAACGAACCATTTGAAAATGTTTCCTTTTTTTACAGTATACCAACGGTTTGAAGAAACCATTGGTATATATCCGTTGGGAAAACCTCAGTTTCTAGTAGTGATAACCCATTGAGTCTTAATATTTTTTTAAGAGTTTATAACTCAACTTATAGTCATAACAGACGATATTGACACAAAAAATTGGGGCTATAATTTCCAATATCAATAATCATCTTCGCAACTTGTTTTTACCCATTAAACACTTTGATCATGATCTACCTAAAGAAAATTTTGGGTTTCCATTACTGAAATGATTTATTCTATGGGATTTAACCCCATATCTTTATTATTTGCATGAATTATCTTTCTCAGTAGAGATTTTGTAAACAGATCTGCAAATTTTTTACACGATCTCACATAGATAATTGTTATGGTACCATCTTGTAACAATTGTATCACATAATCATGTCTCAAACTTATATGTCTAGAATTTCAATTTTACATGAAAATATATGCCCTTGATAATTTTTCTTCACTATCACAACTAATAGAGATAATAGGTGTTGGACTAGGCCACAATCTAATATCCAATAATAGATTTCTAATCCATTCAGCTTCCTTTCCACATGCCGCTAAGGAGATAAACTTCGACTACATGGTCGAATGTGAAATACATGTTTGTTTCTTACTTTCCTAAGAAATATCACAACCTCTAATAGTAAACAACCATCCATATGTGTATTGTTTATCACCAATATTGGTAATCCAACTTGTATCGATGTATCCTTCTAATATAGCCAGATAATCATTATAGTATAAACTTAAATCTTTGGTCTTTATTAAGTATCCAAAAATTCTCATTATACACATACGATGATACACACTAGTATTATTAGTATATATACTCATTTTACCTACCTCAAAAGAAATATAAGGTATAGTTAAATGCATTGAATACATTAAATAAACAATTACACTAGCATACTCAAGTTGTGCTACAGCTCTACCTGTATTTATAAAATTTTAACACTAGAATAAAATAGAGTATTGGCATCCTTAAAACCAATATGATCAAATTTATTTAAAAATTTTTCTATGTAATGAGACTAATTTAAAGAATAACCCCCAATATGTTTTATAACTTTAATACCTAGAATATTATCAACTATTATAAGATCCTTCATTTTAAACATAGAAGATAAGTAATTCTTTGTCTCAATTACACCAATCATATTGGTTCCAAAAATTAACATATCATCCACATATAGACACAAAATAACTCCATATTATTTTGTAAACTTTGAATAAACATATTTATCCACATTATTATGAGAAAATTCATTAGATAAAATAATAGAATTGAATTTCTCATGCCATTGCTTCAGAGATTATTTAAGATCATAAAGATATTTAACTAGTTTACATACTTTGTTTTCATTACCCAGTAAAACAAAACCTTTTAGTTGTTCCATGTAAATATCTTCATTTAATTCTCCATTTAAAAAAGCAATTTTGACATCCATTTGATGAACCTAAAAATGATTAATTTAAGCTAAAGAAAATAATATCCTTATTGAATTAATTCGATCTACAAGGGAATAAGTATCAAAATAATAAATCCATTCCTTTTTTCTAAAACCTTTAGCAACTAATATAGCTTTAAAATATCGAATGTTACCATTGGAATCATACTTATTTCTGAAAACTGATTTACTATCAATAGGTTTTGAACCTCTTGGTAAATCCATAATGACCCAAGTATTATTCCCCATAATGGAATCCATTTCATCATTAATTGAGCCATTTCAGAAAGAAACATCTTTAGAATTCGTAGCCTATTTTTTTGGGTCATCTAATATAGTCAATACCATAGGATACTTATTCAGAAGATGATTATTTTGATCTCCTTCAACAAGGAAAATTATGGAATTAGGATAAATAAAATCTGGATGTAGATGTTTCTCCTTCTTAATTCTTTTACTCTATTTAGGTTGAACTCGAGAATCATCATTATTCTCTTCTATTTTATTTGAACTAGATGGATTACATGAGATAAGGGTATGAGCAATAACTTCCTCCACATCATCTTTATAAAACTTATTTTCAAAAAATTCTACATCCCTTGATTCAATAATTATATTAGCTCCCAAATCCATAATTATATATGCTTTTATATTTTCTGCATATCCAATAAAAACACCTTTAATTTCTCTAGGACCAATTTTAGTTCTTTTAGGATTAGGAACTATATAGTAAGTTAAACACCCCCACACTTTTAAATAATAAATATTAGGTCTTCTACCTCTCCAAATTTCATAAGAGGATAACTTAGTTCTTCAGGAGGAAATTCTATTATAAATATGACATGCAACCAATAAAGATTCACCCCATAAATTTAATTGTAACTTATATTTATTAATCACCCAATTTACTATTTATACTAAAGTACAATTTTTCCTTTCAACTAATTCATTTTTCTGTGGTGTGTAAGGATAAGTACTTTGATGAATTATACCATTTCCTTCATAAAACTCATTAAAACCATTCATAAAGTATTCACCACCTATATTTGAGCGTAATACATTAATATTTTGTTTAATTGGTTTTAAAATTATTCTTTATAATTATTAAACATATTAAAGGCTTCATCCTTTGTTCTAAGAAGATATATATGTAAATATCTACTACAGTCATCAAAAAAAGTAATAAAATATATTTTTCCTCTACGAGTTAATAATCCATTTAATTCATAAATATTAGAATGCACTAATTCTAATATATCATAATTTCTTTCAACACTATGAAAAAGATTATTAACTATTTTATATTCTACACATGTTTTATATTTATTAAAATCAATTCCAAAGTTAATCAAGTTTAACTTATTCATTACTTTTAATGAACTATAATTAACATGTGCTAAATGATCATGCCACAAATTAAAAGATTCAATCAAGTAATTATATGATTCAATCATATTATTAATGTATAGTTGATACATTCCATCATTAGAGTACGCTTTCCCTATAAACATGCCTCCCTTCGACAAGATAACCTTGTCAGATTCAAATGAAACCCGAAATCCCTTCTTACATAGAAGATCAATAGAAACTAAGTTCTTTCGAATTTTGGGAACATACAACACACTAAGAAGAGTAAACTTTTTCCTAGAAGTATAGTCTATCTCCATGCTTCCTTTACCACTAAAATTGATACATATATTGTTTCAAAGATGTACTTTTTTTGCGATAGTACAATCATCAAATTTTTTGAACATTGAACGATCCTTGCACACATGCACCATTGCTCTAGAATCTAGCCACCATCATATCTTCATCAAAGTCATATTGAATTTAGATATCATTGATAATATATTATCTTAATTTATCATATTTTTAGCGGGTTTATAAACTTTCTTTCGATAGTGACATTCCCTTGCAAAATGCCATAATTTTCCACAGAAAAAGCATTCTCCTTTCTTCTTGGAAGGATTTCCTTTCTTCTTGAATTGTTGAATTTTATTTTTGAGATGTAAGGAATAGTTTGTTTGTGTCTTTACCTTAATGATATTAAACTTGTTATCAAATTGTGAATCCATACCCATGCCTCTCAACATGGATTCTTCTTCAATATGAAGAATCTTTTGCAATTTCTCTAAGGAAATATCATCACTCTTTTTGATGAGTGATTTACCAAAATATTTCCACATAGGTGGAAATTTAGAAATAATTTCACTCACTTGATTTTTTTTGTATATTAATCTTAAGGGAAATAATTTTATTTTCTAAAACTTTAAGCTCATGAACTTTCTCCTATACTGGCTTATTATCAACCATCTTGTAGTTTATATACTTTGAAATAAGAAACTTATTGGTACCTTCTTCCTCCGCTTTTTATTTGAAGTCGAGTGCATCCTAAATCTATTTAGCAGTCTTTATTTGACAGAAATAGTCATAAATATGATTTGATAATGTGTTGAGAATATGTCCTCAACACAAAAATTCATCATCTTCACATTTCTTTCTCATTGACTGAATGTACTTGATTTGAGTCACGTCAACGGGTGTGCTGTCAGAATTTAAAGCGGGGTCCTCGAGAATAGTAGGAATATTTGGTTCCATAATATAAGAAATATTCAATACCATAAGAATAAAATTCATATTTTCTTGCTACTGGGAGAAGTTGTTTCCATCAAAATAGTCAAGTTTGACCATATCTTGGTTCATCACTTTGAGATTTTCAGAATCCATCTTCTAGGTTCTGCCTTCGGTTTCAAACCCTTTTGATTGTTGGAAAGTATGTAAGAAAATAGAGAATACAGATTGAACCTTGATGCGTGAATTGTTTTCACTATCTAAAAGGGTTTGATCCACCCCCACATTGATGGTATAGGGTTTTCGGTGGAAGTTTACCTTGAGGATTTCACTAAGATTTGGGGAAAATTGAACCCCAATTTCTGATTGCCCCATTGTATCGATGTTGGGATAAATATAGATAATTTCTTGGATTGAAAAATAATTCAACATATAATCAATATCATCATCGCTTATTTATAAATCAGAATCAATTAGAATTGCAATGGTTCGATCAAAGAAGGAAGTAAATATCATGGTTATATTTACATGATCAGTAACCCACTTGGTTGAGCAAAAGAGACGATGCATTATGAACATGCATGGATCACATGCATAAAACCAAAATAAAGAGGAAAAAAGAAGAAAAATACAATTTATGTGCATATAACAGTGTGTGTGAAATATAGTAAAATATACAGTGGCAAGATAAGTTCATGAATGCTTGTATGCACACTTGAATCACTTGATAGGATACTCGAACTATGCTCATGTTGGAGTTGGTATCTTAGTACTAACTATTTATACTTTGATTACATGTATATTCAATGTATTGAATATTAATAAAACTACTTATTACATATTTTTCATTGTTTTAAATGACTCTAATATAATAATGTCCTAGATTATATATCACATTGATAAGTTTATAAAAGTTTCCCACTATGATGAGAACCTTAATGTGCTATGATAATATTATTAAATAATGTTCTGCGGTTGGATAACATACTATGATGAGACACATAGTACATTTACTATTAGGTGTGAATACTCATAAGTAGATGATGCTTCTTCTCATGAAGTTTTCACTTAGTAATTTCAAAGATGGGAGATTATGAGAACAGACCCACCAGTAGAAATTCTGCATGTTTTGGTGTCATCGGATATTCCTATCCGTGACTATGTGTGATGGTCCTTAGACTTTAAAATTATTATTAATGCATGTCACAACTCATGTACTTAGATGTATTTCGTAAACCATGATGATAATAGTTCACGAAGAAGTTGTATATGTTGGGTGAATCATGAGTAACATGTCATTAATGGATAAGTTGAGGAAGGATTTTTACCTTCCATCATTATGAAATATGATATCTTGGCCCTTTGATTGGAATATAACTGTCACATTAAATTCCATGGACATGGTGCAATAATGTGTTTATTTCAGATAGTCAAAGAAATATATATCAAACATATAGGTTGGTGACACAAATGTGAAACCTTCTCGACGATATATTGCAAAAAAGGGATTATATTACACAATGAGCATTCATATGTGGCTGTCATCATTGTGACATTAAGTTTTTTCTCTTGGGTGCCTTGACCCATTGATAGACAGTAATATTGGACTTTAGGTAATCCCACCTAATTCCAATGAGAAAGAATCCTAAAGGGTCACACATTAAGCATTTCCGTTGATCTAGATTAAATTCTATTTTAATTTAATTAATGGAATAAATATTATTTTCAAGACTGAGGAATAATTTTATTCAATTTATATTGATTTAAAAAATTAAATAAATATTTATTCACCAACATGTGAATAAAAACATATTTATCTATTTTATTGAATATTTAATAAATATTTATTCATTGGAATGTGAATGAAATATTTATTTTTGAATAAAATATTTATTCATATATTCAATAAATAACGAGGAGTTTGAATAGAGAAAGACCATTTCCGATGACAGAGTAATTATTTACAAGCTGATAAATATTATTTATCATTTTTCACAAGTTTCCATACCATAAAATTATAATAATATTATTATGCGGCATGGGGTTTATTGAATGTTTTAAATGTTATTTAATGAAAGAAATGAAATTAAATAATATTTTAACCTAAACCCTAACTCTATAAATTGATGGTTATATCTATTGTGTATTGCATCCAAAAATTGTGAATAGATAATTGTTACGCACAATGAATTATCTCTCAACTCCTTCCTTCTCCTTCTCAAGAATGAAAAATACAAGAGATATTTCTTCAAAACCTAAGAACAAGTGATCAATAAAGAACAATTCAAGATGTTTGATTCACCGTGCTAGCCGTTAGAGATCGAGTGGTATTGTTCGAAGATCATTGGAGCATGTGTGGATCACTGTTAGAGGGAATCTATCCTTATATCCTCATAGCCCAATGAAGGCAATCCGAAACGGTCTTTTTGGACAATCAACACTCATCAATGAAAACAGTCCCTAACCCATGTATTTATTTATTTAAATATTAAAAAAATTAATTATAAATTTTATGTTCAATATCCTCACTCATGGTTTCAGTCAATGATTAATAAAATAAATTTTAATATATCACCCACCACCGCACACTTACGCTATGTTCAGAACCAACAAGTGGTATCAGAGTGGTCATGTTTAAATTTATAATTATTTATTAGATTGTTGACCCATAAAAAATCATGGTTGAGTTTTAATTTCTTATTATTTGTTCTTTAATCTCATTTTAATTAACATGCTTTGACATATGAATCATATTCATTCAGTGTTTCATTTTCTTAAAGGTTTAAGAATATATGAATAATGATTGAAGATACCATAGGGAAGCACCAAATCTTTGTCTAATAAAACTGGGTTACATGGTGTGTAACCGAAGTACACGACGTGTACCCATGTGCATTGTATCTAATGCTCTGAGAAATTAACTGCATGTGGTGCATTTATTGTACACCATGTATTTAATGGGACAACCTATCACACAGAAGGCAGATACATGGCATGTAGCTGGCATGTACACACTGTGTAGTATGAATGAGTTAACACACCGAAGCCCTAGGCATGTGATTTAGATACATGAAAACCGAGGTACACAACATGTATTTAGACTGTACATGCCATGTATTCTCCCATTAAAGGAAAAAAAATTAAAAATTATATCAAATTGAAAAATTACTGCATTAAAAACTTATTTTATTGATTGACACACCGATGTATGTTTGAAAATTTAATAATGGTTTTAAAGAATATTAAATTATCAATTAATTTATTGAAATTAATATTTCATTATTGGTTTTTATATTTATTTTCCATGAATTCCATAAATGATGAGTATATCCAATTAAGATTAGATGATCATTAAGATAAAATGGAATTAATTATTTAGTTAATTAATTAATCAATGCAAGCACTTTTATCTTAATAATAAATAATGAATAAATAAATGAATTCTATCTAGTTAATTTTGAGTATTCATTTCATGTATGACCGATCATGAGATTGAACAAGACCTACATATGTGCTGGCATTTATTTAATTTAATTTATTGCATGAGTTTGTAATTTTTTATTTTAAATTAAATGATGGACTATGAGTCATCCCAGCCTCCATTTTTATGTAGGACCTACGTGTCTAGGGATATTTATGTAATCCACTTTAACCAATCCTTTGGTTCCCATCACCCTCATGTGAGTAATAAATACTTGTAATTAATGGACCATTCCAAGGTTTATGGAGGAGGTTCAAGATGGAACCATGATGATTCCAACTCGGGGATACACAAATATAAAGGTGGAATGTTGTAACTCATGCCATGGATGAAAAATGGAGTTATTCCCCTTAGTCATAGGTTGATTGAATGTCCTCTCATTAAATCATCCATTAGATAAGTTCATGATCAGTTTATTTAATTAATTAATTTATTTCTATCTATGAATTATTTATTTTATGTATGCAAGACCACAATCACATAAATGAATGAATTAAAATGAAAAGAAAAAAATTAAATAAATTAATTATGCATAAATTTTTTATCCAACATGGTTAATTAATTAAGTAACATCCACTTAATATTAACAAGATACGTAAAGAATAAAATATGATAAAATTTATTCATAAATCAATTAAAATCCCTCAACCTAATATTAAGTCAGACTAAGACTTCCATTAATTAATTGGGAATGAAACTATAGAACTAAGTGTAGTACATGGGCAAAGTCTGGACACTTATTTTTATTGGGGAGTTCTCATGAGAGTTTTGGGTTGACTTAACTGAACTTGTATTGAGCTTAATAGATAAAATTTATTAAATAAAAATTTGGTGCTAAGTGTTGAGGAAATCCAAGATAGGATTTCGGGATAGGGAATCCACTCAACAGATCAAGGAGATTCATGTTCGTAGTTGGAAAGAATACCTACCTAATTACTTTATTATAGTCTTCGTGGACAAAGTTTGGATCATTAAGAAAAGTAATGGGGATCCTTTCCAATAAAATGTTAAAGAAACCAAACATCGCTAATGAAAATCAGGAATTGAACAACGCTAGTAAAATGTCTTTACCATAACTATATAAGAACTTATAATGCAAGTGATATTAAAGGGTTAGCTTTAACAATTCTTGTAAAAAGCACTGATAAATTCCCCCTTTAATAGCACTAAAAAAGATCTGATAAAGACCCCACTGATAAAGGGGATATTTTTTTGTTCATGCCCCCATTTATCAGCACTTACCACCCCTTATCAGTGCTTCCACCACCCCTTTATGATCACATTAGATAATCCAACCCTCCTACATGTGCCCCTGCCTCTAGTGAGTTTCAAACCTGAGACCTTCAGCTTATACACCAGTTCCTTTTCCACTCCCCTATGTTGTTTTTTTACATTTTATGATATATCTATATATTTATATATATTTAGTTACATTTTTTACACACACACACCCACACACATATATATAAGGTTTATATGTTGAAAAATATATTTTATATGTAAATATATTTAATTAATTATTTATAAAATTAATTTTTTATGTGGGAATATATAAAAAATATGTATATATTGTTATATATTTGATTATAAATAATAGTACATTGTAAAAAATGATAAAATTTCAAAGCCATAATATCAATATTAATGTAATCCCTAGGAATAAATTCATTCCCCACTGAATAAGAGAAAAAATACCCCATTAAACAAGGATTAAAATCCATCTAATGTTAAAATGGAAAGTTCATTATCCACACTATCCCTATGATTAATATTAGAGAAAGACAACCTCATAACTGGTAGTAAATATCTTATATATTATGTTTAAATGCCTATTTAGCCTTATCTAAAACATATTTAATATATATATATATATTATATTTATATCAATTTAAATATATTAATATATTAATATATTATTGTTAATGATTTTTTTGAAATATACCCTTTATTAACACTTTTTTACAAGCACTAATAAAGACCCCCTTTATCAGCACTTTTTTAGAAGCGCTGATAAAAGAAATTTTTATTAGTGTTTTCTTATAAGAATTGATAAAGATCCCCCTTTAAAAACTCTTTTTTTATCATTGTTAAATACACCCTTTAACAGTGCTAAAAAAAGAGCTATTAAAGACCCCCTTTAACAACGCTTTTTCTAGCGCTCAGAAAGTGGGTTTTTAACAGCACTTTTAACTAGCACTGTTAAAACCCTAGCACTGGATAAACCCAATTTTTTAGTAGTGAATTCTGAGTTCAATGGTGAGGGATATTGGGACTTAGTGAAATAGTGGGATATGTAATAAAATTAATTAATCAATTTATTATTTCTCAAATAAATTGTAATCAAGAAAAAGTACTAATAATCTACTCTTTTAATTGTAGAATAAAATGTAAATTTCATCATCCACATTATCCCTATGATAAATATTGGAGAAATACAACCTCATAACTTCCAGTAACTTCCAAGAGTGGTTTAGATGCCTTTGGGTTGTACTACACCATGAACGAAAATCTTACATACTAAAATACTTAATGCTTGATCCACTTGCAAAAGTGGCAGGTGATGAAGTGTAGAGACACGAAGCTTGACGTACATGGAAATTACATTACTTTTGCGGAATACTTGGTACATAACAAAAACACACACACAAGTATCGTAATAGTTTAGTGTCTTTGGAAACTCGGAACATAATCTTCTAATCATGGTGAAAGATCTTCAATATCTCCCATAAAGATCTTCCCTTTTTTTTTACCTAAAACCTTTTTTTATATCCTGGGGAAAAGAAAAAATAAAAGGGTGAGCTCAAATGCTCAGTAAGGGTAAACAAAATAAATATCAATCACATCATATACACAAGCACATAACTTTTGGAAATCTTAACCTGCAAAAGAGATCATAATTTTATAACATGGGATAAATCATGGCAGTGAAATGTAATCACAATAATCATAACTTAAAACATGAAAATTTGTGGCATTCACACATAATCATAGAGAATCATTTCTTGTTAGTCAAGACTCATTGCCAAGACTATCTTAGTGGACAAAGTCCCTTTCTGAATCGAGTAACCCTCGTTTCAGTCCTGTTTCACTGAACCGGTATAACCTACCATTCCAGCCATGTCTATCTCATGAGATATAAAATCTTTACCCAATGCATTGGAGGGAGATATAGGTCCCACCCATCTTATAATGAATCCTTTCTTATGTGTGCCACATAATCATAAATCATACATTATCACATAACCCATGTAATAAAAATGGGATTCTTAAACAACATGACATCATAAAACAATTCATATAAGATAAAGGAATTCATAAAAATGTTTCCATCACAACATAATCAAATCCATGTAATAATAGGGATAAAAACAGAACCCTTTTATTATCTTAGATGGAAAATAATTTTGATAAAATACTTGAACTTCATTCTTGAGGAAAATATCCTTTCTACTTCAAAAACACTTTTCCTTTCTTAACATGTCATACAATTTTAAACTAAAAGAAGTTGATTAAAAATAAACTTGAATACTTGTAAGGTAAGCTTCTTGGAAATAATGTTTTAGAAATCCATTCATGCCGTATAAGTTAAAAAAACATTCTTCGTACTTTTGTCAGAAAAGTCAAAAAGTACCTCGTACGGAAAACGACAAAAGATTCCTTTAATTTCTTTTACTAAAACTCACCGAAGGGTAAAATTGGATTTAAAAAATTGTAGTTGGATGGAAATAATATTACATATTTATGAAACATGGATGTGGATGATAAAATACACCCCAGTAAATACTTACGAATAAACAATCTCGGATAAAAATGAGATTGTGATATTTCCCCTTACCTTAGGTCTGATTTTCTTCGTATGTGTCCGAACCTCCTGTATAATGATTTAAATAATGTAATTGACTTATTACAGAATCATATTCATTGTTATGATATCATATATGGTTCACTTATGACATTATATTACCCGTTCTTTTGTAAATTCCATGTTAAAGAAGCGTTTTGGGTAAAATCGTTTCATTTATCGTAGGTGTTTTGACTTGTTGTTCTTGACATTATTATTACTTATATCATGATTTACTTACTTCCAGAATATAAAATATGATTTATATATCATATATATTCAGTATATATATATATATATATATAATAGATAGATAAATGAAATGAAAAACGCCGTTCATGGAGACGGTAGTCCGTACGTACGCATGAACGTTGTTTTTCTTTCCTTATTGTCTTGAATGGAAGTAAGTAGATGACATACATATATATATATATATAAATAAATCCAGTATCATTATTATGTCATATATTTCATTAGTACTTATTATATATACTTTATAATCATTCATGAATGGTTAATCATTAAGAATGAATCTCATCGCGTCGTGGAGACGGTAGTCCATACGTACGCACGAGCGATGATATCATTTCCATAATTATTGAATTGAATTGGAGTGGATTATACAATATATCAGAATCAATATGATGTTTTAATAACTATGTATAGTTATTATTTACACCATTATACCCATCCATGTAAGGTTGTGGTGAAAAATAGATTACACCACGGCGTGGAGACGGTATTCCGTACGTACGCACGCGCGGTGATTTCCTTTTTCCGTAGGATGGATAGAAGGTTAATTAGAGTTGTTTCATATTTATAATAACATATCAGTATATAAGAAATACTGATGTTATTACTTTATCATGAAACAACTAAAGAAGAAGAAGTTGAAGAAGAAAGAAATTGAAAAGGATCGGTAATGGGTATTACCTCTTCTTTGAAGTGCTTCTTTGAGACCTCCTTTTAGGGCACTAAAATTGGTCTTTTAAGAAGACCAGGACCTCTAGGATGATACTAGGGAAGTGGAGAAGTGATTTTGGCAGGGTTTGGCCGAGCTTGAAGGCTCAAAGTTGTGTGAGGAAGAGAGGGAGGAGGTTCCCTTTTATAAGGGAGGAGAGGGGCACTTTAGGAATATCTCAAAATATTATTTTATATCAAAGTCAAAATCGGTTTATAATGGTTACAAAGGGTATTATTTCGAAGCTAAAGTGGGAATGGGTCGAAATCCTATCAAACAATAAGATTTAGACAAGTTTAGGGTATTATTTTAACCTTATCAATTAGATTTAACTCTAAGTTAAATAATTTAACTTTTACCGTGTCTTTTTGTTTTCTTTCACTATATGGTTAATAAACTTACTATAACATGCCAAACGAACCCCAAATTGTTTATTATTAATACATATATCCTTATATAAGTCATTTGGCCGAACCTTAGATTTTTAGGAATAAAATAACAATTAATAATATAATATTTTATTTAAAAACTATTTTGTGTCAATTTTGACACTATTTGATATATGATTTTTGTGAAAGTCATAACAGAATTATATGTTCGAAACAAGTTGATTAAATCAACACTAATATATCATAGTAACCTAGAAAATTAGTGTAATTCATAAAAAGTCTCAAATTACATTTATTTTGGTGTTTATAACATCAATTATGTCAATATTTCATTAATAAGATAATTACTGCATCATCTTTGTGACATGAATAAATTAAATTATTTGATGTCTAAAAATTACAAATAAAATAACATTATGTAGGAAATATTTTTATCTTTCTAATGAATATTTACAATCGAATTTATCTTATGTACAACCCTATATTAAAAATGTTTTAGTAAATATACTTTGATTTGAACTCTTTTAACTCTTCTTTGAATTAAATAATAATAAATGTCCTAATCTAATCCAAGTGAGCCTAAATGATAATATTTTACACTTAAGGTTGTTTTTGGTCGAGATAAACTTGTCCAATAGAATTAGGACATGTGTTAGGGTAATATTAATATCATTCTTACCCTTAATTACCCTATTTACTTTTAACCGTGGTAAATAAAAGTAAAAAGTTAATATTCACCAAAAATTATTTTCATCTCATTGAACCACATTTTACTTACTGACATCAACCTTGTCTCTCGGATTTTTGAAATTCCATTCACAGAAGCGGTAAAATTAAGTTTTGTGAAAAATTCAGTTTTTTAACTACCACTTAGTAGTTTCACTATTCATCAAAAATTGATGTTTTTCAGAACAATGCCAAAATTTCATCCTAAGATATATTTCATATTCCAAATTCAAAAATGAAGTCTATTTTACCAAATTCATAACATATAAGTTGCATTAATTAATTTTATAATTAAATCCCGCTGTTAAAACAAATAGCGTGTTTTTAAGAAACAATATCTATCAAAAGATTGACACTTGATTATGTCTGGTTTAAATGTGAAATTACATCCAATGACCAACATTGTATTAAATTATAAAAATATATTCTAAATATACTTTAAAACCACTCAAATTAATAATTTATCACTATTAATTATTTCGATTAAAAAAGTTGTTTTTAATTATAATTTAGTAATTTTCACTATTCATCAGAATATGAAAGTTATCCGAAAAGTACCAAAATTTCACCTTAGGATAAATTCAATACTACGAATCCAAAAATGCAGTCCATTTTGAGAGTTAAAATTTCTAAAATTTAAAAAAATGGTTATTACTATTCATAACGGCTAGTTTTAATAATATTTTAATAGCATATCGTTGTTTCGTGAAACTCAGTATTGCGTACTACACACGCTATCGAGGAAGGTTGCGATTGCGTGTAATGAAAGGCAAGTCAAAGATGCGTGTTGTGAAAGCTCCTTTTTGTGTAGCGTACAACACAAGACATTAATAAAATTATAAAGAATATTTTTCATTAAATCTCGGGCTGTTACATTCTACCCCCCTTAAAATGAATTTCGCCCTCGAAATTCGTCGGGGTTATAAATGGTTTACTAATCGAAAGTTTCTTTAATAGAAACCCACATCGTAAAAAGGAATATCAAAACCAATATTTAAAAACAAAAGTATGAAACGTAACGGTTACCCAAATAAACTAATCACTGGGTTTCCACATAGGTGAAAATATGGATATGGAAGAGAAATCTAACCATCATGTTCTGATGGAGAGTGGTAGAGAACATGGCTATGGAAAATCCAGCAATCACAAAGCCATAAATTTGTGACGATCTAAGGTACCATCTGATTCATCAGATATAAGATCACTAGGACAACATTTTTGGTTTTCAAGATCGTTTCCCTAAAGTTAAAGAATTTGAATTAGAATAAATACTTACTTTATGTTGGTACAACCTCACTGTTGTTCGTGCCTTTAACAATTTCAACTTCATCTCTTAAATAAATGAAGTTGAATTTGTTATTCGTGAAGTGTTAGAAGATCATGTGATAGAATGACGGGTCATTCCATCTGTCTCAAAAGGTTAGCAAAATTCATATACATAAGTCGATCTATAGTGGGATTAATCATATATGGTTCCTAAAATGGGCTTATACTTCATATATCATACTGCTTAATATAATAAAAATAGTTTCTACTAAACAGGGACTTCCTGTAGGCCAGTGGTAGGCGATAAAGGCCAGTCGCACTTCGGTTGTGGGTTCGATTCCCACAGCCTTGTCCGAAGCGATGGGCTGTCGCCCGTTCTGCAGGTTGTCCTTTATCTAAAACTATATTACTATAACATCCCATCAATAATATCGAAAAAACTTCTTAAACAATACTAACTTATGTCCAACATAATCCATTCCAATCTTTAGGCTTATCCATAATACTGCAGTCCACTCTCATAACATAGTGAAAACGATTACCAGAGATTTAACACCATCGTCGATCCCCATATATCATAAGGTATGTTTTTTTGGTCACATTCCAAACATTCAAAGTCCTTAATCATGTATTCTCTTGAATACCTTAGTGAAAACATGAATGCAGTTAAAAGTTAACTCTTTCCATATACCAAAATCCAAAAATTCTATATACTCAAACCATGATGTAACCTTCTCCTTATATCAGTCATGAGCTCATGAATACTGTTAAACATTTTGTTTTCTCGTTTTCCCTTCATTATGCGCATATCATCTTATTTCCAAAAATATCTCAATTACTTTGAATACCACATTAGACCAATACATAAATATTCCAATACTCCATGATACAATATTATTTTGGAATCCCATTACATACACACTTAATTATTCCACCACATCGTTATCATATTCAACATCACCAATAGTGATCGCATGTGACTTCCCTTTGTCCTTTGCCTTAAGTGGTTGCTCATGTTGATCATCACTAACCCTTGGATTAGGGCATTTATTGGCATAATGTCCCATTTCCTTGCACTTGAAGCATTGAAGTGTTGGTGGTGCGTTCTCTGTAGTGTTTGCTTTATTCACATCATTAGAAACCCTTTTTCCATTAATTCGACACTCAGCTGCTCGATGACCTTCTTTTCCACACTTAAAACATTTTCTAGTCCCTTTAAGACAGTCTCCACCATGCTTCTTTCCACACTTTGTGCATAAGGAAACATTCATCTTATTTTCACCATTATTTTGAGATTTCTCCTTGAACTCCATCTTTCATTTCTTTTCAAAACCATAAGATGGATATGTAACACCAACTTCCATTTCTACCTTGATAGCACAACGCACAATTTCTTCATAGCTACTGAAGTCTCTTATAACTAATGCCCTTCGAAGACTTGGTTTTAAGCCACTGAAAAATCGATCAACTTTACTTTCAGGTTGGATGATAATGCCAGATGCATACCTTGCAAGTCTTGTAAAATTCGCTTCGTATATACCAACAGATTCATCATACTTTTGCTTTAGTTCAAGAAACTCCTTCTCCATCTTTGTTTGAAGAATACGAGGGAAGTACTTACTGAAAAACAAGTTCTTGAACTCGTCCCATTCCATGGACTCAATTTCATCTCTTTGCCTCGTATTCTTGATAAGATTCCACCATTGATCAGCTTCACCTTCCAAACGATATACTGCTAAGATGACTTTATCATGCTCAGAACATTGAAGAACTGAAAATATCTTTCCAGTGGTACTGATCCATTGTTCAGCAACAAGTGGATCAGAAGACCCACTGAAAGAAGGTGGACGTTGCCTCATGAAGGACTCAATAGAATATTGTTCCCTTCTCTGATCATTTGGAAGTCCAGAATGATTCATAGCTTGTGTAAGTATATCAATAATATTTTTCACTCCATCTCCCATAACATTTGTTTGTTCAGGAGGGCAATCATTGCATTGTCCATTGCATTGATCAACACGGTTCCTTCGGGTTCCAGCCATCGTCTAAAACCCAAAAAGAATAGTGTGAGAGGAAAAAATCATGCTAGGGAAAACAACATAATAAAGGGGGAGTACCTTCAATATCTAACATCTTAGGTTTAATTCTATGATCGTTAGCGTAATTCTAGTACTATAACCTATACGTATACTTAACCTTAGGGACATCCCTAGACATACCTTAGAAATATCTCTAGGGATCTCACTAAAGTTCTCGCATCCTAGTTTCCAAAGGTTGACTAAACCTTTCCTCTGATACCAACTGTAGAGACCTGAAGCTTGACGTACATGGACATTACATTACTTTTGCAGAATACTTGGTACATAACAAAAACACACACACAAGGATCGTAATAGTTTAGTGTCTTTGGAAACTCGGAACATAATCTTCTAATCGTGGTGAAAGATCTTCAATATCTCCCATAAAGATATTCCCTTTTTTTTTACCTAAAACCTTTTTTTATATCCTGGGGAAAAGAAAAAAATAAAAGGGTGAGATCAAACGCTCAGTAAGGGTAAACAAAAGAAATATCAATCACATCATATACACAAGCACATAACTTTTGGAAATCTTAACCTGCAAAAGAGATCATAATTTCATAACATGGGATAAATCATGGCAGTGAAATGTAATCACAATAATCATAAATTAAAACATGAAACTTTGTGGCATTCACACATAATCATAGAGAATCATTTCTTGTTAGTCAAGACTCATTTCCAAGACTATCTTAGTGGACAAAGTCCCTTTCTGAATCGAGTAACCCTCGTTTCAGTCCTGTTTCACTGAACCGGTATAACCTACCATTCCAGCCATGTCTATCTCATGAGATATAAAATATTTACCCAATGCATTGGAGGGAGATATAGGTCCCACCCATCTTATAATGAATCCTTTCTTATGTGTTCCACATAATCATAAATCATACATTATCGCATAACCCATGTAATAAAAATGGGATTCTTAAACAACATGACATCATAAAAAAATTCATATAAGATAAAGGAATTCATAAAAATATTTCCATCACAACATAATCAAATCCATGTAATAATAGGGATAAAAACAGAACCCTTTTATTATCTTAGATGGAAAATAATTTTGATAAAATACTTGAACTTCATTCTTGAGGAAAATATCCTTTCTACTTCAAAAACACTTTTCCTTTCTTAAAATGTCATACAATTTTAAACTAAAAGAAGTTGATTAAAAATAAACTTGAATACTTGTAAGGAAAGCTTCTTGGAAAAAATGTTTTAGAAATCCATTCATTCCGTATAAGTTAAAAAAAACATTCTTCGTACTTTTGTCGGAAAAGTCAAAAAGTACCTCGTACGGAAAACGAAAAAAGATTCCTTTAATTTCTTTTACTAAAACTCACCGAAGGGTAAAATTGAATTTAAACAATTGTAGTTGGATGGAAATAATATTACATATTTATGAAACATGGATGTGGATGATAAAATACACCCCAGTAAATACTTACGAATAAACAATCTCGGATAAAAATGAGATTGTGATATTTCCCCTTACCTTAGGTCCAATTTGCTTCGTATGTGTCCGAACCTCCTGTATAATGATTTAAATAATGTCATTGACTTATTACAGAATCATATTCATTGTTATGATATCATATATGGTTCACTTATGACATTATATTACCCGTTCTTTTGTAAATTCCATGTTAAAGAAGCGTTTTGGGTAAAATCGTTTCATTTATCGTAGGTGTTTTGACTTGTTGTTCTTGACATTATTATTACTTATATCATGATTTACTTACTTCCAGAATATAAAATATGATTTATATATCATATATATTCAGTATATATATATATATATATATATATATATAATAGATAGATAAATGAAATGAAAAACGCCGTTCATGGAGACAGTAGTCCGTACGTACGCATGAACGCTGTTTTTCTTTCCTTATTGTCTTGAATGGAAGTAGATGACATACATATATATATATATAAATAAATACAGTATCATTATTATGTCATATATTTCATTAGTACTTATTATATATACTTTATAATCATTCATGAATGGTTAATCATTAAGAATGAATCTCATCGCGTCGTGGAGACGGTAGTCCGTACGTACGCACGAGCGATGATATCATTTCCATAATTATTTAATTGAATTGGAGTGGATTATACAATATATCAGAATCAATATGATGTTGTAATAACTATGTATAGTTATTATTTACACCATTATACCCATCCATGTAAGGTGGTGGTGAAAAATAGATTACACCACGGCGTGGAGACGGTATTCCGTACGTACGCACGCGCGGTGATTTCCTTTTTCCGTAGGATGGATAGAAGGTTAATTATAGTTGTTTTATATTTATAATAACATATCAGTATATAATAAATACTTATGTTATTAATTTATCATGAAACAACTAAAGAAGAAGAAGTTGAAGAAGAAAGAAATTGAAAAGGATCGGTAATGGGTATTACCTCTTCTTTGAAGTGCTTCTTTGAGACCTCCTTTTAGGGCACTAAAATTGGTCTTTTAAGAATACCAGGACCTCTAGGATGGTACTAGGGAAGTGGAGAAGTGATTTTGGCAGGGTTTGGCCGAGCTTGAAGGCTCAAAGTTGTGTGAGGAAGAGAGGGAGGAGGTGCCCTTTTATAAGGAAGGAGAGGGGCACTTTAGGAATATCTCAAAATATTATTTTATATCAAAGTCAAAATCGGTTTATAATGGTTCCAAAGGGTCTTATTTCGAAGCTAAAGTGGGGATGGGTCTAAATCCTATCAACCAATAAGATTTAGACAAGTTTAGGGTATTATTTTAACCTTATCAATTAGATTTAACTCTAAGTTAAATAATTTAACTTTTACCGTGTCTTTTTGTTTTCTTTCACTATATGGTTAATACACTTACTATAACATGCCAAACGAACCCCAAATTGTTTATTATTAATACATATATCCTTATCTAAGTCATTTGGCCGAACCTTAGATTTTTATGAATAAAATAACAATTAATAATATAATATTTGATTTAAAAACTATTTTGTGTCAATTTTGACACTATTTGATATATGATTTTTGTGAAAGTCATAACAGAATTATATGTTCGAAACAAGTTGATTAAATAAACAATAATATATCATAGTAACCTAGAAAATTAGTGGAATTCATAAAAAGTCTCAAATTACATTTATTTTGGTGTTTATAACATCAATTATGTCAATATTTCATTAATAAGATAATTACTGCATCATCTTTGTGACATGAATAAATTAAATTATTTTATGTCTAAAAATTACAAATAAAATACCATTATGTAGGAAATCTTTTTATCTTTCTAATGAATATTTACAATCGAATTTATCTTATGTAAAACCCTATATTAAAAATGTTTTAGTAAATATACTTTGATTTGAACTCTTTTAACTCTTCTTTGAATTAAATAATAATAAATGTCCTAATCTAATCCAAGTGGGCATAAATGATAATATTTTACACTTAAGGTTGTTTTTGGTCGAGATACAATTGTCCAATATAATTAGGACATGTGTTAGGGTAATATTAATATCATTCTTACCCTTAATTACCCTATTTACTTTTAACCGTGGTAAATAAAAGTAAAAAGTTACTATTCACCAAAAATTATTTTCATCTCATTGAACCACATTTTACTTACTGACATCAACCGTGTCTCTCGGATTTTTGAAATTCCATTCACAGAAGCGGTAAAATTAAGTTTTATGAAAAATTCAGTTTTTTAACTACCACTTAGTAGTTTTACTATTCATCAAAAATTGATGTTTTTCAGAACAATTCCAAAATTTCATCCTAAGCTATATTTCATATTCCGAATTCAAAAATGAAGTCTATTTTACCAAATTCATAACATAGAAGTTTCATTAATTAATTTTATAATTAAATCCCGCTGTTAAAATAAATAGCGTGTTTTTAAGAAACAATATCTATCAAAAGATTGACACTTGATTATGTCTGGTTTAAATGTGAAATTACATCCAATGACCAACATTGTATTAAATTGTAAAAATATATTCTAAATATACTTTAAAACCACTCAAATTAATAATTTATCACTATTAATTATTTCGATTAAAAAAGTTGTTTTTAATTATAATTTAGTAATTTTCACTATTCATCAGAATATGAAAGTTATCCGAAAAGTACCAAAATTTCACCTTAGGCTAAATTCGATACTCCGAATCCAAAAATGAAGTCCATTTTGAGAGCTAAAATTTCTAAAATTTAAAAAAATGGTTATTACTATTCATAACGGCTAGTTTTAATAATATTTTAATAGCATATCGTTGTTTCGTGAAACTCAGTATTGCGTCCTACACACGCTATCGAGGAAGGTTGTGATTGCGTGTAATGCAAGGCAAGTCAAAGATGCATGTTGTGCAAGCTCCTTTTTGTGTAGCGTACAACACAATACATTAATAAAATTATAAAGAATATTTTTCATTAAATCTCGGGCTGTTACATGAAGAGTTCATGGTATATGAAAAATATTTGAGTGATGCGGTCGATGTTAAATGTTTGATGCTTTCATTGATGTCTAGTGAGATAATGAAGTCTCATGAAAACATAGATTTTTATGGCATGCTTAAGCACTTCCATGGTCTTTACCTGGAGAGAGCTAGACAAGAATGGTTTGAGATTTCCATATCACTCTTTCAGAGAAATATTGGGAGGGTAACCCATATAGGCCTCATGTAGTCAAGATCATTAGATACATTGAGTTCTTAGAAGTTCTAGGGTTTAAAATACCTAAATAACTTTAAATTGACCTTATTCTTCCATCACTACCTCAGAGCTTCTCTAGCTTTATTGTAAATTTTAATATGAAAAACATTGAGAAGTGTCTTCCAGATATTCTTACTCTTCTTCACCAAGTAGATAAGGATATGAAGTGCGAAAAACCTTTCATCCTTATAGTGAACAAATGTAAAGGGAAATAAAAGATATTTAATTCAAAATTTTCTTCATGGCCATCAAAGAAGAGGAAGATCAAGGGTCAAGTAAGGGAATATAATGATGTCTATTTCTTATGTGGTAAGAAGGGCCACTGAAAGAAAAACTGCACCCATCCAAAGAACCAAGGTGAAGCTTCAGGTGTGTTTTTTATCAAGTGAAATTTATCTGTTTATATAAATTGGGTATTAGATACAACTTGTGGTTCTCACATATGTATTCAAATACAAGAACCAAGTAGATTCAGAAAGATTAAATGAGGGGGGGTAGATCTATGAGAATCCAATAAAGATAAACTTGTAGATGTAGCTATTGGGGACTACCACCTCATATTGCTGACCAGAATGATCTTGGTTGTAAAGGGTTGTTATTATGTTCATTTAGTTATTAAAACATTATTTATGTATCCAGACTATATACAAATTGATTTATTTTCAAATTAAGGAATAAATGTTGTTTCTTTTATAAAGATATCATTTTTTATGGTAATAAATATTTAAATAATGGTCTTTATGTGTTGGATTACACAAACCAAGTAATGGAAATCGATAATGAAGTCACTTCACATGAATCATACTACACCCAACTTTGGCATCACTGACTAGGTCATGTAAATGAAAAGAGATTGAGTAAATTACATCAAGATGGATATTTATATTCTTTTGAACTAAAACCACTTGGTGTATGTCACACATGTTTATAAGGAAAAATGACCAAAGACCCATTTAGTGGGAAAGGTGAAAGGGATAAATATATTCTTGAATTAGTTCAAACCGATGTGTGTGGACCATTTCCTATTGATGCAATGGGAGAGTTCTCATACTTCAAAACTTTCACTAATGATTTAGTAGATATATATATGTCTATTTAATGAGGTATAAGTCATATTCTTTTGATATATTCAAGGATTAGAAGAATGAATTTGAGAACCATCATGGTAATAAGATTAAGAAAATCCACTCAAACTGTGGTAGAGAATATCTTAATCAGGACTTCATTGATTATTTATGGGAGTTTGAGATATTATCACAACTCACTCCTCATTATATGACTCAATGGAATGGTGTAAGATAAACGAGTAACCACACCTTTTTGGAAATGGTCAGATCAATGACGAGTCATGCAATTATTCTATTATCCTTTTAGGGATACACTTTACAAACAGTAGCATACACACTAAACCAAGTGACAAATATATAAATAGATGGTATACCATACCAATTATGGAATGAAAATAAACCCGTGTTGCCTTACTTACATGTGTGAGGCTAAGAATAATTTTTAAGGCCTATTTAGGTAACAAGCTTGCAACCCAAGGCACAAAGTGTATATTTATAGGATATCCCAAAGAAACAAAGGGTCACTACCTATACAATCTTTCAAATAAAAAGGTTGTGGTTGATAGATGTCTCACATTTCTTGAGGAGGATCTTATCTCTAAAAGAGATAGTGAGAGAGAGATAGAATTCAATGAATTCCAAGCTCAAGATATACAAGATCTGGCATAATAACAAATTCCACAAATCCGTATGGAAGAATTTTTTTTTCCAGAGACACAATTACAATATAGGGGTAATAGAGTGGTTATAGAACTAGAACAATATGTTTTTATAGTCACCAAGTATGGAGACTCATTATTAGTTGATAATAATGATCCTATATCCTATAAGGAAGCAGTAAGTGGAAAAAATGTTTCCAAGTGGAACGAATCCATGAATCCTAAAATGGATTCCATGGACCAAAAACAAGTATGGATTTTGGTAGACCCTCTAGTAGATGTAAATCCTGTTGGTTTGAAATGAGTATTCAAGAAGAAAATGGGCATGGAAGAACAAGTCAGTACTCATAAGGTGAAACTGGTTACAAAAGGGTTTAAAAAACTTCAAGGTAATGACTATGATGAAATTTTTTCACCAGTTTCAATGTTAAAATCCATGAGAATTATACTTTCCATTAAATATTTCTATGATTATGAGATTTAGAAAATGGATGTCAAAATAGTCTTCCTTAATAGGAACTATAACGACCCATACTTTACATACATTGTTATTAATTCAGAATTGAAGCACACTTATTACAACATATAAAAAACCAGGAAAGGACCGTATAGGTATAGTGTCTTTAGAAACTGGGAAACATAAACAACTGGTTCATAAATCATCTACACTGTCTCCCTTTTATTTTATCATATCTAGAGTCCCTTTTGGAATATCTTACTTAATATCCTTCTTCCTGACCTGGGAAAAAGAAAACATACAAAAGGGTGAGCTCAAATGCTCAGTAAGGGTAAACAAAAGAAATATCAATCACATCATATTCATAAGAACATATCATTTTGGAAATCTTAACCTGCAAAAGAGATCATAATTTCATAACATGGGATAAATCATAGTAGTGAAATGTAATCCCAATAATCATAACTTAAAACATGAAACTTTGTGGAATACACACATAATCATATAGAATCATTTCTTAATAGTCAAGACTCATTTCCAAGACTATCTTAGTGGACAAAGTCCATTTCTGAACTGATTTTACTCCTCGTTTCAGTCCTGTATCACTGAACAAGATTAACCTGACGTTCCAGCCATGTCTATCTCATGAGATATAAATATTTACCCAATTAATTGGAGGGAGATATAGGTCCCACCCATATCATAATGATACCATTCTTATGTGTTCCACAAGATCATAAATCATACATCATAGCATAACCCATATAATAAAAATGGGATTCTTAAACATCATGCCATCATAACATAAATAATATAAGATAAAAGGAATTAATAAAAATAATTCAATCATAACATAATCAAATCAATGTAAAAATAGGGATAGAAACAGAACCCTATATTATCTTAGATGGAAAATAATTTTGATAAAACACTTGAACTCCATTCTTGAGGAAAATATCCTTTCTACTTCAAAAACATTTTCCTTTCTTAAAATGTCATATATTTTTAAACTAAAAGAAGTTGATTAAAAATAAACTTGAAAACTTCTAAAGGAATCTTCATGGAAGTAATGTTCTAAAAATCCATTCATGCTGTATAAGTTAAAAAAACATTTTTCTCATACTTTGGCCGAAAAGTCAAAAAGTACCTCATACTAAAAACGACAAAAGATTCCTTTCATATCTTTTAATAAAAACTCACCGAAGGGTAAAATTGGATTTAAAAAATTGTAGGAGGATATAAATAATATTACATATTGAGGAAACATGGATGCGGATGATAAATATTCCCCAGTAAATTCTGAAGTATAAACAATCTCGGATAAAAATTGAGATTGCGAGATTTTCCCTTACCTTAGGTCTGACTTGATTCGTACGTGTCCGAACCTCCTGTATAATGATTTAAATAATGTTTTTACTTATTCCATAATCTTAATCATTGTTATTATATCATATATGGTCATATTCTTAGCTTCATATTAGTAATATTTCATTGTTACTTGTTATTCGGGTGTTTATTGCTTTTTGTTCTTATGCATGTTTTGTTGAATAAATTCTTATTCTACTTTTAGGTTATAGATAAATCATTTCCAGAATGGTATTAGTGTAATATATATCATATTTATTCATTAAATTCATTTATATAATCATTGATTATTGAAGATCATGTAAAACAAGTCGCATCACATCGTGGAGACGGTAGGCCGTACGTACGCACGAGCGATGATATCGTTCCCATGATTGTGGAATTTTATTGAAGTGTATGTATACTATTTAAGAATCAATATCAATTTAAAATAATCATATATTGTTATTATTTACACCATTATACCCATCCAAGTATGGCGGTGGTGGAAAACAGATTACACCACGGCGTGGAGACCGTATTCCGTACGTACGCACGCGCGGTGATTTTGTTTTCCGTAGGATGGATAGAAGGTGAAATAGAGTTGTTTAATATTTATAATAACATATCAGTATATTAGTGATACTGATGTCATTACTTCATAATGAAACAACTAAATAAGAAGAAGTAGAAGAAGAAATAAAGTTGAAAGAATCGGTAACGGACATTACCTCTTCTTTGAAGCGCCTCTTCTTAATCTTCTCTTAAGGCACTAAAGATGGTCTTTGAAGTTGACCGGGACCTCTAGGATGTTTCTAGGGAAGTGGAGAAGAGAAATTGGCAGGGTTTTTCCGAGATTGAAGGCTCAAAGTGGTGTGAGGAAGAGAGGGAGGATGCGCCCTTTTATAAGAGAGGAGAGGGGCATCTTTGGAAAAACTAAAAATATTATTTTATTATAAATTCATATTCGGTTTTTAATAGCTCCAAATTGATTTATTTTGAAGCTAATGTGGGGATGGGTCAAAATCATATCATCCAATAGAATTTAGACAAGTTTAGGTTTCTATTTTAACCTTATCATTTAGATTTAACTTTAAGTTATATAATTTTACTTTTACCGTGTCTTCTTTTTTTCTTACACTATAAGGTTAATAAACTTATTATAACAAGCCAAAAGAACCCCAAGTTGTTTATTATTAATATATATAACCTTATCTAAGTCATTTGGCCGAACTTTAGAATTTTAGGAATAAAATAACAACTAATAATATAATATTTGTTTTAAAAACTATTTTATGTCAATTTTGACACTATTTGGTAATTGATTTTTGTGAAAATAATAACAGAATTATTAGTTCAAAAAAAGTTAATTAAATAAATACTAACATGTCATATTAACCTAGAAAATTATTGTAATTCATAAAAAGTCTCAAATTACATTTATTTGGGTATTTATAACATCAATTATGTTAATATTTAATTAATAAGATAATTAACGCATCATCATTGTGTCATAAATAAATTAAAGTATTTAATGTCTAAAAATTATAAATAAAATACCATTATGTAGGAAATATTTTTATATTTCTAATTAATATTTATATTCGAATTTATCTTATGTGTAACCCTATATTAAAAATGATTTAGTTATTAAACTTTGATTTTAACTATTTTAACTCTTCTTTAAATAAATTAATAATAAATGTCCTAATCTAATCCAAGTGGACCTAAATGGTCATATTTTATTTCTAAGGTTGTTTTTGGTCGAATTACACTTATCCAATAGAATTAGGACATGTGTTAGGGTAATAATAATATCATTTTTACCCTTAATTACCCTATTTACTTTTCACCGTGGTAAATAAATGTAAAAAGTTACTATTCAACAAAAATTATTTTCATCTAATTGAACCACATTTTAGTCCTTGATATTAACCATGTCTCTCTTATTTTTTAAATTCCACTCACAGAAGCGGTAAAATTAAGTTTTATGTGAATTTCCAAATTTTCCTAGGAGGTGGGTAAAAGGCGGTGAAAAGTTCAATAAAATTTTTATATAACTAAAATTATTATAAAATGACTACAATGAATTACATTGAACTTATATAGGTATTATGTATCAATTTATACCTAAAATAAATTTAAATAAAATAAATAATTTTTTAAAAAAAGTCAGTTTTTAAACAGTAACCCAGTGTTTTCACTATTCATCAAAAATTGAAAGTTTTCAGAAAAATAACAAAAATTCACCCTAGGATAATTTAGATATTATGAATCCAAAAATGAAGTCCATTTTGAAAGATAAAATTTATAAAATTTCAAAAAGTGGGTATTACTATTCATAACGGCTAGTTTTAATAATATTTTAATAGCATATCGTTGTTTAATGAAACTCGGTATTGCGTACAACGCAAGCTATCGAAGAAGGCCGCGATTGCGTGTAAAGAAAGCCAAGACAGTGTTGTGTGTAGTGAAAGATTCCTTTGATGATGTATATAACATAAAAACAAAATATTTCTCATAAAAATCTCAGGTGTTACATTCTACCCCCCTTAAAATGAATTTCGCCCTCGAAATTCGTCACTTCGTAACAAACAGATGAGGATACCTATCCCTCATCATATCCTCAAGCTCCAATGTAGCTTATTATAATTGGTGGTTCCTCCATAAAACTTTCACCAAGCGAGTGGTCTTGTTCCGTAGGACTTTTTCGCTACAATCCAGAATCTCTATCGGCTATTCTTCATAAGAAAGATCTTGCTCCAGCAGTACAACTTCTGAGCTGAGTACATGTGAAGGATCGGGTATGTACACTCTTAGGAGAGATACATGGAACACATCATGAACTTGAGAGAGATTCGGTGGAAGTTCCAATCGGTAATCTACCTTCCCAACACGATCCAGTATTTCGAAAGGACCGATATACCTAGGGCTCAACTTTCCCTTCTTTCCAAATCTCATGACTCTTTTCCAAGGAGATATTCATAAGAACACTTTATCACCCACTTCAAACTCTAGGTCTTTTCTTCAGTTTCCGGCATAACTTTTTTGTCGACTTTGAGCTGCTCTTATGTGTTGTTGAATAGATCTGACCTTTTCTGCCATCTCATCAACAAGATCAGGTCCTAATAGCTTTCTTTCCCCAACTTCATCCCAACAAGTTGGAGTTCGACATTTTTTTTCCATTGAGAGATTCATAATGAGCCATCTGAATAATGGAGTGAAATCTATTATTATATGAAAATTCCACCAAAGGTAGGTGTTGATCCCAACCACCTTTGAAATCCATAGATCAAGCTCTTTACATGTATTCTAGAGTTTGAATTGTCCTCTCAGACTGACATCTGTCTGAGGATGATAAGCAGTGCTGAAACTCAACTCTGTATCCAGAGTATGCTGAAGAATTTTCCAAAACTTTGAGGTAAACCTCAGATCCCGATCAGATATAATGGAAAGTGGTAATCCATGAAATCTTTCCACTTCCTTTACATATATCCCGACAAGTTGATCTAGATAGAAATCCTCTCTAATAGCAATGAAGTGTGAAGACTTTGTAAGACGATCAACTATGAACCAGATAGCATTATTTCCTTTGGATGTTTTAGGAAGTACGGTGACAAAGTCCATAGTGATGTTTTCCCATTTCCATTCGGGTATGGGTAATGGTTGTAACACCCCCTTAGACTTCTATCTCTCAGCTTTAACTTACTGAAAAACCAAGCATCGAGAGACATATTCAGCAACATCTCTTTTCATGCCATCCCACTAGAAGTACTCTTTCAGGTCCCTATACATCTTCGTGCTTCCAGGATGAATAGATAATGAAGAACTATGAGCCTCATCCAGCAGCTCCTTCTTTAATTCGGGGATGGGAGGAACACAAACCCGATTCCTAAACTTTATTATCCCATCAAAATCAAGGTTGAATTCAGGAACATTTCTCACATTCTTTTGTAACTCTACATCTTCTTTCTGTTCCTCTTTAATCTTCACATGTATAGATGGTTGAACATTCATTTGAGAAAGATAAGATTTTTCCCCTTCCATTAAAATTCCAAGGTCCATCCTTTGTAAATCCATAAATATTGGATCTTTTGTGATCCTCATCATGGATAAGCTAGCATGGTCTTGTCGACTTAATGCATCTGCCACCTTGTTTGCTTTCCCAGGGTGGTAATGAATTGAGTAGTCGTAATCCTTAATCAACTCCAACCATCTTCTTTGGCGCATATTCATCTCCTTTTGTTTGAAAATATACTTTTAAACTTTTATGATCTGTATAAATATCACACCTTTCACCATAAAGATAATGCCTCCAAATCTTTAATGCAAAGATTACGGCAGCTAACTCCAAATCATGAGTTGGGTAATTTTGCCCATGTATTTTCAACTGTCGTGAGGCATAAGCTATCACCATATCATTTTTCATAAGAACACACCCTAGCCCCTTCTTGGATGCATCACTATAGATCAAAAACCTTTCTCCACTACAAGGCAGTGTGAGCACAGGTGCACTGGATAACCTTTTTTTTCAACTCCTTGAAATTCTCTTCACATTCCTCTATCCAAACAAATTTAACTCCTTTCTGAGTCAACCTGGTGAGTGGATTAGATAATCGTGAAAAATCTTTCACAAAACATCGATAATATCTAACCAAACCAAGAAAAATTCGGATCTCAGTTACTGTTGTTGGTCTTGAACATCTTTTGATAACCTATGTTTTTGCTGGATCCACAGATATCCCCTCTTTTGATATTGTGTGACCCAATAATGAAACTTTTTGAAGCCAAAATTCAAACTTGGTAAATTTGGCATAAAGCTTCTCCTTTCTCAGGGTCTTTAATACAATTCTCAAGTGATCTTCATGTTCTTCCTTGATCTTTGAATAGACAAGAATATTGTCTATAAAGACTACCACAAACTGATCAAGATAGTCTCTAAAGACTCTATTCATCAGATCCATGAAGATAACAGGGGCATTAGTAAGACCAAATGGCATCACTATAAATTCATAGTGTCCATACCTTGTACGGAAAGCCGTATTTGGTATATCCTCCCTTTTGACCCTTAATTGATGATACCCTGAATGAAGATCAATCTTGGAAAAGTATTGAGCTCTGCGTAGTTGGTCAAATAAGTCATCAATGCGTAGGAGAGGATATTTGTTCTTGATAGTGATCTTGTTAAGTTCTCGATAATCAATGCAGAGTCTCATTGATCCGTCTTTCTTCTTAACAAAAAGAACAGGTGCTCCCCAAGGTGATTCACTAGGGTGTATGAATCCCTTATCAAGATTCTCTTGGAGTTGCTTCTTCAATTCCTGCAACTCAATTGGGTCCATTCTATAAGGTGTCTTTGAAATAGGCAAAGCACCCGTTATGAGTTCTATTGAAAACTCAACTTCACAATTTGGTGGAAGACCCGACAATTCCTCCGGAAAGACATCATCAAACTCCCCTACAATGGGAATATTCTTAATCGTGAGTTTCTCACCAACCATTTGAGATAAATAACCTTTATTTAGTGGAATCAAGACCCATAAGATGGAAGAAATTTCCACTAGAAGGTTATGTTCATCCTTGCATCGATAGATGATCAAAGATTGATCTGGAATATGAAATGTGACTTCCCTTCTTTGGCAATTGATATGAGCTCTATATAATGAAATCCAATCCATGCCAAGAATCACATCAAATTCCACTATAAGAAGGATCACAAGATTTGCAGGAAGCACTTTCCCAAAAAATTCAATCGGAGAAGAATTATAGACTTTTGATGCAACCATTGTGCCATTAGGGGCTGTCACAGCTAACTCAACATCTAATTGTTGAGGTAAAATGGAGATACCCTTAGAAAATTATTCATAAATAAAAGAGTGGGTGGATCTAGAATCAAATAAAACATTTTATACTTCAGAGTGGATGGTAAGTGTACCTTTCACCACTTCATTATCGTACTCCACATCGCTGATAGAAATTTCATGTGACTTTACTTTGTCTTTAGCATTAAGAGTTTGTTGATGTCTATCATCATCAACAACCCTTGGATTAGGGAATTGATTGGAATAATTCCCCATTTCCTTTCACTTATAACATTTAAGTGTATGAGGTGCACTCTGTGTAGACTTTTCTTTGTTCGCATCACTAGACATCTTCTTCCCATCATTGCGACATTCAAATGCCCGATGACCTTCCTTTCCACATTTGAAACATTTACTTGTACCTTTAAGACAACTCCCTCCATATTTCTTTCCACACTTTGAGCATAAGGGAAAACTCATCTTCTTTTCAATGTGCTCTTTAGATTTTCCTTTGAATTCCATTTTCCTCTTCTTATCAAATACATATGACTGATGGGTTACTCCAATCTCCATCTCAACCTTGAGAGCACATCGAACAATTTCCTTGTAGCTATTGAAGTCCCATATGGCTAATGCCCTTCGAAGACTTGGTTTTAAGCCACTAAAGAATCGATGGATCTTACTCTCAGGTTGGATAATAATACCAGAAGCGTACCTTGAAAGTCTTGTAAAATTTTCTTCATAGGTACCAACAAATTCATCATCCTTTTGCTTTAGTTCAATAAACACCTTCTACATCTTTGTTCAAAGAATACGAGGGAAGTACTTATTGAAAAATAATTTCTTGAACTCGTCGCATTCCATGGACTCAATTTCATCCCTTTACCTCATATTCTTGATAAGATTCAACCATTGATCAGCTTCACCCTCCAAACGATATACTACTAAGATGACTTTATCATGTTCAGAATATTGAAGAACTGAAAATATCTTTTCAGTGGTACTGATCCATTGTTCAGCCACTAATGGATCAGTAGACCCGCTGAATGAGGGTGGACGCTTCCTCATTAAGGATTCAATAGAATGTTTCTCCTTCCTTTTCTCGTTTGGAAGTCCTGTATGATTCATAGCTTGAGAAAGTTATGTGAGCATGGCTATAAGATTTTTCATTCCAGCTCCCATAATATTTGGTTGCTCAGGGGGACAATCATTGCATTGCCCGTCACATTCCGCATTAACACGGTTCCTTCGAGTTCTAGACATTGACTAAAACCAAGAATAATAGTGTGATAAACACTAATTATACTAGGAAAACCACATAATCAAGAATAAAATTTCACACTTAAGTTCTTATCATAGGTTGCTCATGGCCATTTTTAAAACACTAAGATTGTGTTCTATTCTTAGACTTATCCTTAGGGTTCTTACTAAGGATTTCACATCATAGTTTCCAAAGGTTGACTATACCTTTCCTCTGATACCAAATATAGCGACCCATACTTTACATACATTGTTATTACTTAGGAATTTAATCACACTTATTAAAACATATAACAAAACCAGGAAAGTACCATATAGGTATAGTGTCTTTAGAAACTGGGAAACATAAACAACTGGTTCATAAATCATCTACACTGTCTCCCTTTTAATTTATCATATTTAGAGTCCCTTTTGGCATATCTTACTTAATATCCTTCTTCCTGACCTAGGGAAAAGAAAACATACAAAAGGGTGAACTCAAATGCTCAGTAAGGGTAAACAAAAGAAATATCAATCACATCATATTCATAAGAACATATCATTTTGGAAATATTAACCTTCAAAAGAGATCATAATTTCATAACATGGGATAAATCATAGTAGTGAAATGTAATCCCAATAATCATAACTTAAAACATGAAACTTTGTGGAATACACACATAATCATAGATAATCATTTCTTATTAGTCAAGACTCATTTCCAAGACTATCTTAGAAGACAAAGTCCATTTTTGAACCGAGTTCAATCCTCGTTTCAGTCCTGTATCACTGAACCGGATTAACCTGCCATTCCAGCAATGTCTATCTCATGAGATATAAATATTTACCCAATGAATTGGAGGGAGATATAGGTCCCACCCATCTCATAATGATACCATTCTTATGTGTTCCACAAGATCATAAATCATACATCATAGCATAACCAATGTAATAAAAATGGGATTCTTAAACATCATGCCATCATAACATAAATCATATAAGATAAAAGGACTTCATAAAAATAATTACATCATAACATAATCAAATAAATGTAAAAATAGGGATAGAAACATAAACCTATATTATCTTAGATGGAAGATAATTTTGATAAAACACTTGAACTCCATTCTTGAAAAAAATATCTTTTCTACTTCAAAAACATTTTCCTTTATTAAAATGTCATTTAATTTTAAACTAAAAGAAGTTTATTAAAAATAAACTTGAAAACTTTTAAATTAATCTTCATGGAAATAATGTTCTAAAAATCCATTCATGCCTTATAAGTTAAAAAAAAAACATTCTTCTCATACTTTGGCCGAAAAAGTCAAAAAGTACCTCGTACAAAAAATGACAAAAGATTCCTTTCATATATTTTACTAAAAACTCACCGAAGGGTAAAATTGGTTTTAAAAAATTTTAGGAGGATATAAATAATATTACATATTGAGAAAACATGGATGTGGATGATAAATATTCCCCAGTAAATTCTGAAGTATAAACAATCTCGGATAAAAATTGAGATTGTGAGATTTTCCCTTACCTTAGGTCCGATTTGCTTCGTACATGTCCGAACCTCCTGTATAATGATTTAAATAATGTTATTGACTTATTCCATAATTGTACTCATTGTTATGATATCATATATGGTCATATTCTTAACTTCATATTAGTAATATTTCATTGTTACTTGTTATTTGGGTGTTTATTGCTTTTTGTTCTTATGCGTGTTTTGTCGAATAAATTCTTATTATTATTTTAGGTCATAGATAACTAATTTACAGAATGGTATTAGTGTAATATATATCATATTTATTCATTCAATTCATTTATATAATCATTAATCATTGAAGATCATGTAAAACGAGTCGCATCACATCGTGGAGACGGTAAGCCGTACGTACGCACGAGCGATGATATCGTTTCCATGATCGTGGAATTTTATTGAAGTGTATGTATACTATTTAAGAATCAATATCACTTTACAATAATCATATATTGTTATTCTTTACACCATTATACCCATCCAAGTATGGTGGTGGTGGAAAACAGATTACACCACGGCGTGGAGACGGTATTCCGTACGTACGCACGCGCGGTGATTTAATTTTCTGTAGGATGGATAGAAGGTGAAATAGGTTTGTTTAATATTTATAATAACATATCAGTATATGAGTGATACTGATGTTATTACTTCATAATGAAACAACTAAAGAATAATAAGTAGAAGAAGAAATAAAGTTGAAATAATCGGTAATGGACATTACCTCTTCTTTGAAGTGACTCTTCTTAACCTTATCTTAGGGCACTAAAGATGGTATTTGAAGAAAACCAGGACCTCTAGTATGTTTCTAGGGAAGTGGAGAAGAGAAATTGGCAGGGGTTGGCCGATCTTGAAGGCTCAAAGTGGTGTGAGGAAGAGAGGGAGGATGTGCCCTTTTATAAGGGAGGAGAGGGGCACCTTTGGAAAAACTAAACATATTATTCTATTATAAAGTCATATTCGGTTTTTAATAGCTCCAAATTGATTTATTTTGAATATAAGGTGGGTATGGGTCGAAATAATCTCATCCAATAGAATTTAGACAAGTTTAGGTTACTATTTTAACCTTATCATTTAGATTTAACTTTAAGTTATATAATTTTACTTTTACTGTGTCTTCTTTTTTTCTTACACTATAAGGTTAATAAACTTACTATAACAAGCCAAACGAACCAAAAGTTGTTTATTATTAATATATATAACCTTATATAAGTTATTTGGCCAAAATTTAGATTTTTAGGAATAAAATAACAACTAATAATATAATATTTGGTTTAAAAACTATTTTATGTCAATTTTGAAACTATTTGGTAATCGATTTTTGTGAAAATCATAAAAGCATGATTAGTTAGAAAAAAGTTAATTAAATCAATAATAATATGTCATATTAACCTATAAAATTATTTTAATTCATAAAAAGTGTAAAATTACATTTATTTGGGTATTTATAACATCAGTTATGTTAATATGTCATTAATAATATAATTAATGCATCATCATTGTGTCATAAATAAATTAAATTATTTAATGTCTAAAAATTATAAATAAAATACCATTATGTATGAAATATTTTTAGATTTATAATGAATATTTATAGTCGAATTTATCTTATGTATAACCCTATATTAAAAATTATTTAGTTATTAAACTTTGATTTTAACTATTTTAACCCTTCTTTAAATAAATTAATAATAAATGTCCTAATCCAATACAAGTGGACCTAAATGGTCATATTTTATTCCTAAGGTTGTTTTTGGTCTAATTAAACTTATGCAATAGAATTAGTACATGTTTTAGGGTAATAATAATATCATTTTTACCCTTAATTACCCTATTTAGTTTTAACCGTGGTAAATAAAACTAAAAAGTTACTATTCACCAAAAATTATTTTCATCTCTTTGAACCACATTTTATTCCTTGATATTAACCGTGTCTCTCATATTTTAGAAATACCACTCACAGAAGTGGTAAAATTAAGTTTTATGTGAATTTCCAAATTCTCCTAATAGGTTGGTAAAAGACGGTGAAAAGTTCAATAAAATTTTTATATAACTAAAATTATTATAAAATGACTCCAATGAATTACATTGAACTTATATAGGTATTATGTATCAATTTTGACCTAAAATAAATATAAATAAAATAAATAATTATTTAAAAAAAGTTGGTTTTTAAATAGTAACCCAGAGTTTTCACTATTCATCAAAAATTGAAAGTTTTCAGAAAAATACCAAAATTTCACCCTAGGCTAATTTCGATATTCCAAATCCAAAAATGAAGTCCATTTTGAAAGATAAAATTTATAAAAGTTCAAAAAGTGGGTATTACTATTCATAACAGTTAGTTTTAATAATATTTTAATAGCATATCATTGTTTAGTGAAACTCGGTATTGCGTATGACACAAGCTATCAAGGAAGGTCACGATTGCGTGTAAAGAAAGCCAAGATGGTGTTGTGTGTAGTGAAAGATTCCTTTTATGATGTATATAACATAAAAACAAAATATTTCTCATAAAAATCTCGAGTGTTACATTCTACCCCCCTTAAAATGAATTTCGCCCTCGAAATTCATCACTTCGTAACAAACAGATGAGGATACATCTCCCTCATCATATCCTCAAGCTCCCATGTAGATTCTTCTAATTGGTGGTTCCTCCATAAAACTTTCACCAAGCATGTGGTCCTGTTCCGTAGGAATTTTTCGCTACGATCCGGAATCTCTATCGGCTGTTCTTCATAAGAAAGATCTTGCTCCAACGGTACAACTTCTGACCTGGGTACATGTGAAGGATTGGGTATGTACTTTCTCAGGAGAGATACATGGAACACATCGTGAAATTGAGAGAGATTCGGTGGAAGTGCCAATTGGTAAGCTACCTTCCCAACACGATCCAGTATTTCGAAAGGACCGATATACCTAGGGCTCGACTTTCCCTTCTTTCCAAATCTCATTACTCTCTTCCAAGGAGATATTCATAAGAACACTTTATCACCCACTTTAAACTCTAGGTCTTTTCTTCGGTTGTCGGCATAACTTTTTTGTCAACTCTGAGCTGGTCTTATGTGTTGTTGAATAGATCTGACCTTTTCTGCCATCTCATCAACAAGATCAGGTCCTAATAGCTTTATTTCCCCAACTTCATCCCAACAAGTTGGAGTTCGGCATTTCTTTCCATAGAGAGATTCATAAGGAGCCATCTAAATACTGGAGTGAAAGCTATTATTATATGAAAATTCCACCAAAGGTAAGTGTTGATCCCAACCACCTTTTAAATCCAAAGAGCAAGCTCTTAACATCTCTTCTAGAGTTTGAATTGTCCTCTCAGACTGACCGTCTATCTGAGGATGATAAGCAGTGATAAAACTCAACTCTGTATCCAGAGTATGCTGAAGACTTTGCCAAAACTTTGTGGTAAACCTCAGATCCCGATCAGATATAATGGAAAGTGGTACTACATGCAATCTTACCACTTCCTCTATATATATCCTGGCAAGATGATCTAGAGAGAAATCCTCTGTAATAGAAATGAAGTGTGCAGACTTTGTAAGACGATCAACTATGACCCAAATAGAATTATTGCCTTTGGATGTTATAGGAAGTCCGGTGACAAAGTCCATAGTTATGTTTTCCCATTTCCATTCGGGTATGGGTAATGGTTGTAACATCCCCTTAGACTCCTATATCTTAGCTTTAACTTGCTGACAAACCAAGAATCGAGAGACATATTCAACAACATCTCTTTTCATGCCATCCCTCCAGAAGTACTCTTTTAGATCTATATAAATCTTCATGCTTCCAGGATGAATAGAGAATGAAGAACTATGAGCCTCATCCACAAAATCCTTCTTTAATTTGGGGATGGGAGGAACACAAACCCGATTCCTGAACTTTATTATCCCATCACAATAAAGGTTGAATTCAGGAACATTTCTCACCTTCTTTTGTAACTCTACATCTTCTTTCTGTGCCTCTTTAATCTTCACATGTATATATGGTTGAACATTCATTTGAGAAAGATAAGATTTTTCCCCTTCCATTAAAATTACAAGGTCCATCCTTTGTAAATCCATAAATATTGGATCTTTTGTGATCCTCATCATGGATAAGCTAGCATGGTCTTATCGAATTAATGCATCTGCCACCTTGTTTGCTTTCCCAGGGTGGTAATGAATTGAGCAGTCTTAATCCTTAATCAACTCCAACCATCATCTTTAGCGCATATTCATCTCCTTTTGTGTAAAAATATACTTTAAAATTTTATGATCAGTATAAATATCACACCTTTCACCATAAAGATAATGCCTCCAAATCTTTAATGCAAAGATTACCGCAACTAACTCTAAATCATGAGTTGGGTAATTTTGCTCATGGATTTTCAACTGTCGTGAGGCATAAGATATCACCATATCATTTTTCATAAGAACACACCCTAGCCCCTTCTTGGATGCATCACTGTAGATCACAAACCTTTCTCTACTACAAGGCAGTGTGAGCACAGGTTCACTGGATAACCTTCTTTTCAACTCCTTGAAATTCTCTTCACATTCCTATGTCCAAACAAACTTAACTCCTTTCCGAGTCAACCTGGTGATTGTATTAGATAATCGTGAAAAATCTTTCACAAAACATCGATAATATGCAGCCAAACCAAGAAAACTTCAGATCTCAGTTACTATTGTTGGTCTCGACCATCTTTCGATAACCTCTATTTTTTCTGGATCCACAAATATCCCCTCTTTTGAGATTGTGTGACCCAAAAATGCAACTTTTTGAAGCCAAAATTCGCACTTGGTAAATTTGGAATAAAGCTTCTCCTTTCTCAGGGTCTTTAATACAATTCTCAAGTGATCTTCATGTTCTTCATTGCTCTTTGAATAGACAAGAATATTGTCTATAAAGACTACCACAAACTGATCAAGATAGTCTCTAAAGACTCTATTCATTAGATCCATGAAGACAGTAGGGGTATTAGTAAGACCAAATGACATCACTATACATTCATAGTGTCCATACCTTTTACGGAAAGCTGTATTTGGTATATCCTCCCTTTTGACCCTTAATTGATGATACCCTGAATGAAGATCAATCTTGGAAAAGCATTGAGCTCCGCGTAGTTGGTCAAATAAGTCATCAATGCGTGGGAGAGGATATTTGGTCTTGATAGTGATCTTGTTAAGTTCTCGATAATCAATGCAGAGTCTCATTGATCCATCTTTCTTCTTAACAAACAGAACAGGTGCTCCCCAAGGTGACGCACTAGGGCATATAAATACCTTATCAAGATTATCATGGAGTTGCTTCTTCAATTCCTGCAACTCAATTGGGGCCATTCTATAAGGTGTCTTTGAAATAGGAAAAGTACCCGGTATGAGTTATATTGAAAACTCAACTTCACAATTTGGTGGAAGACCCAACAATTCCTCCGGAAAGACATCATCAAACTCCCCTAAAATGAGAATATTCTTAATTGTGAGTTTCTCACCAACCATTTGAGATAAATAACCTTTATTTAGTGGAATCAAGACCCATAAGATGGATGAAATTTCCACTGGAAGGTTATGTTCATCCTTGCATCGATAGACGATCATAGATTGATCTGGAATATGAAATGTGACTTCCCTTATTTAGAAATTGATATGAGATCCATATAATGAAAGCCAATCCATGCCAAGAATTACATCAAATTCCACTATAGGAAGGATCACAAGATTTTCAGGAAGCACTTTCCCACAAACTTCAATCAGAGAAGAATTATAAACTTTTGATGCGACCGTTGTGACATTAGGGGTTGTCACAGCTAACTCAACATCTAATTGTTGAGGTAAAACGGTGATACCCTTAGAAAATTATTCAGAAATAAAAGAGTGGGTGGATCCAGAATCAAATAAAACATTTGCTACTTTAGAATGGATGGTAATTGTACCTTTCACCACTTCATTATCATACTCCACATCGCTGATAGAAATTTCATGTGACTTTCCTTTGTCTTTAGCCTTAAGAGTTTGTTGACGTCGATCATCATCAACAACCCTTGGATTAGGGCATTGATTGGAATAATGCCCCATTTCCTTGCACTTGTAACATTGAAGTGTAGGAGGTACACTCTATGTAGCCTTTTCTTTGTATGCATCACTAGACATATTCTTCCCATAATTGTGGCATTAAAATGCTTGATGAACTTCCTTTCCACATTTGAAACATTTACTTGTCCCTTTAAGACAACTCTCGCCATGTTTCTTTCCACACTTCGAGCATAAGGGAAAACTCATCTTCTTTTCAGTGCGCTCTTTAGATTTTCCCTTGAATTCCATTTTACTCTTCTTATCAAATGCATATGACTGATGGGTTACTCCAATCTCCATCTCAACCTTGAGATCACATCGAAAAATTTCCTCATAGCTATTGAAGTCCCTTATGGATAACGCCCTTCGAAGACTTGGTTTTAAGCCACTAAAGAATCGATCGATCTTACTCTTAGGTTAGATAATAATACCAGAAGCGTACCTTGAAAGTCTTGTAAAATTTGCTTCGTAGGTACCAACAGATTCATCATCCATTTACTTTAGTTCAAGAAACTCCTTCTCCATCTTTGTTCGAAGAATACGAGGGAAGTACTTATTGAAAAATAAGTTCTTGAACTTGTCCCATTCAATGGACTCAATTTCATCCCTTTGCCTCATATTCTTGATAAGATTCCACAATTGATCAGCTTCACCCACCAAACGATATACTGCTAAGATGAATTTATCATGTTCAGAACATTGAAGAACTAAAAATATCTTTTCAGTGGTACTGATACATTTTTCAGCCACTAATGGATCAGTAGACCCGCTAAATGAGGGTGGACACTGCCTCATGAAGGATTCAACAGAATGTTGCTCCTTCCTTTTCTCGTTTGTAAGTCCTGCATGATTCATAGCTTGAGAAAGTTGTGTGAGAATGGCTATAAGATTTTTTATTCCATCTCCCATAACGTTTGGTTGTTCAGGGGGACAATCATTTCATTACCCATCGCATTCCGCATTAACACGGTTCCTTCGGGTTCCAGCCATTGACTAAAACCAAGAAGAATAGTGTGAGAAACACTAATAATAATAGGAAAACCACATAATCAAGAATAAAATTTCACACTTAAGGTCGTATGATAGGTTGTTCATGGCCATTTTTAAAACACTAAGATTGTGTTATATGCTTAGACTTATCCTTAGGGTTCTTACTAAGGCTTTCAGATCAAAGTTTCCAAAGGTTGACTATACCTTTCTTTTGATACCAACTATAATGACTCATACTTTACATACATTGTTATTACTTCAGAATTGAAGCACACTTATTAAAACATATAACAAAACTAGGAAAGTACCGTATAGGTATAGCGTCTTTAGAAACTGGGAAACATAAACAACTGGTTCATAAATCATCTACACTGTCTCCCTTTTATTTTATCATATCTAGAGTCCCTTTTGGAATATCTTACTTAATATCCTTCTTCCTGGCCTAGGTAAAAGAAAAAATACAAAAGGGTGAGCTGAAATGCTCAGTAAATGTAAAAAAAAGAAATATCAATCACATCATATTCATAAGAACATATCATTTTGGAAATCGTAACCTGCAAAAGAGATCATAATTTCATAACATGGGATAAATCATAGTAGTGAAATGTAATCCCAATAATAATAACTTAAAACATGAAACTTTGTGGCATACACACATAATAATAGAGAATCATTTCTTAGTAGTCAAGACTCATTTCCAAGACTATCTTAGCGGAAAAAGTCCATTTCTAAACCGAGTTCACTCCTCGTTTCAGTCTTGTATCCCTGAACCGGATTAACCTGCCATTCCAGCCATGTATATCTCATGAGATATAAATATTTACCCAATGCATTGGAGGGAGATATAGGTCCCAACCATCTCATAATGATACCATTCTTATGTGTTCCACAAGATCATAAATCATACATCATAACATAACCCATGTAATAAAAATGGGATTCCTAAACATCATGACATCATAACATAAATCATATAAGATAAAAGGACTTCATAAAAATAATTCCATCATAACATAATCAAATCAATGTGAAAATAGGGATATAAACAGAACCCTATATTATCTTAGATGGAAAATAATTTTGATAAAACACTTGAACTCCATTCTTGAAAAAAATATCCTTTATACTTCAAAAACATTTTCCTTTCTTAAAATGTCATATAATTTTAAACTAAAAGAAGTTGATTAAAAATAAACTTGAAAATTTTTAAAGGAATCTTCATGGAAATAATGTTATAAAAATCCATTCATGCCGTATAAGTTAAAAAAACATTCTTCTCGTACTTTGGCCGGAAAAGTCAAAAAGTACCTCGTACAAAAAATGACAAAAGATTCCTTTCATATCTTTTAATAAAAACTAACCAAAGGGTACAATTGGATTTAAAAAATTGTAGGAGGATATAAATAATATTAAATATTGAGGAAACATGGATGTGGATGATAAATGTTCCCCAGTAAATTCTGAAGTATAAACAATCTCGGATAAAAATTGAGATTGAGAGATTTTCCCTTACCTTAGGTCTGATTTGATTTGTACGTGTCCGAACCTCCTATATAATGATTTAAATAATGTTATTGACTTATTCCAAAATCATAATCATTTTTATGATATCATATATGGTCATATTCTTAGCTTCATATTAGTAATATTTCATTGTTACTTGTTATTCAGGTGTTTATTGATTTTTGTTCTTATGCGTGTTTTGTCAAATAAATTCTTATTCTTCTTTTAGGTTATAGATAACTCATTTCCAGAATGGTATTAGTGTAATATATATCATATTTATTCATTCAATTCATTTATATAATCATTAATCATTGAAGATCATGTAAAATGAGTCACATCACATCGTGGAGACGGTAGGCCGTACGTACGCACGAGCGATGATATCGTTCCCATGATTGTGGAATTTTATTGAAGTGTATGTATACTATTTCAGAATCAATATAACTTTAAAATAATCATATATTGTTATTCTTTACACCATTATACCCATCCAAGTATGGTGGTGGTGGAAAACAGATTACACCACGGCGTGGAGACGGTATTCCGTATGTACGCACAGTGATTTCGTTTTCCATAGGATGGATAGAAGGTGAAATAGGGTTGTTTAATATTTATAATAAAATATCAGTATATGATTAATACTGATGTTATTACTTCATAATGAAACAACTAAATAAGAATAAGTAGAAGAATAAATAAAGTTGAAAGAATCGGTAATGGACATTACCTCTTCTTTGAAGCGCATCTTCTTAACCTTCTCTTAGGGAACTAAAGATGGTCTTTGAAGAAGACCAGGACCTCTAGGATGTTTCTAGGTAATTGGAGAAGAAAAATTTATAGGGTTTGGCTGAGCTTGAAGGCTCAAAGTGGTGTGAGGAAGAGAGGGATGAGGTGACCTTTTATAAGGGAGGAGAGTGGCACCTTTGGAAAAACTAAAAATATTATTTTACTATAAAGTCATATTCGGTTTTTAATAGCTCCAAATTAATTTATTTAGAATCTAAGGTGGGGATGAGTCGAAATACTATCATACAATATAATTTAGACAAGTTTAGGTTTCTATTTTAACCTTATCATTTAGATTTAACTTTAAGTTATATAATTTTACTTTTACCGTGTCTTCTTGTTTTTCTTACACTATATGGTTAATAAACTTAATATAACAAGACAAACGAACCCCAATTTGTTTATTATTAATATATATTACCTTATATAAGTCATTTGGCCGAACTTTAGATTTTTAGGAATAAAATAACAACCAATAATATAAATATTTTTTAAAAACTATTTTATGTCAATTTTGACACTATTTGGTAATTGATTTTTGTGAAAATAATAACAGCATGATTAGTTCGAAAAAAGTTAATTAAATCAATACTAACATGTCATATTAACCTAGAAAATTATTTTAATTCATAAAAAGTCTCAAATTACATTTATTTGGGTATTTATAACATCCATTATGTTAATATTTCATTAATAAGATAATTAATGCATCATCATTGTGTTATAAATAAATTAAATTATTTAATGTCTAAAAATTATAAATAAAATAAAATTATGTAGGAAATCTTTTTATCTTTATAATGAATATTTATAGTCGAATTTATCTTATGTATAACCCTATATTAAAAATGATTTAGATATTAAACTTTGATTTTAACTATTTTAACCCTTCTTTAAATAAATTAATAATAAATGTCCTAATAGAATCCAAGTGGACCTAAATGGTCATATTTTATCCCTAAGGTTGTTTTTTGTTGAATTAAACTTATCCAATAGAATCAGGACATGTGTTAGGGTAATAATAATATCATTTTTACCCTTAATTACCCTATTTACTTTTAACCGTGGTAAATAAAAGTAAAAAGTTACTATTCACCAAAAATTATTTTCATCTCATTGAACCACATTTTAGTCCTTGATATTAACCTTGTCTCTCGAATTTTCCAAATTCCACTCACAGAAGTGGTAAAATTAAGTTTTATGTGAATTTCCAAATTCTCCCAGGAGGTGGGTAAAAGACGGTGAAAAGTTCAATTTTTTTTTATATAGCTAAAATTATTATAAAATGACTCCAATGAATTACATTGAGCTTATATAGGTATTATGTATCAATTTTGACCTAAAATAATTTTAAATAAAATAAATAATTATTTAAAAAAAGTCAGTTTTTAAATAGTAACCCAGTGTTTTCACTATTCATCAAAAATTGAAAGTTTTCAGAAAAATACCAAAATTTTACCCTAGGATAATTTCGATATTTCGAATCCAAAAATGAAGTCCATTTTTAAAAATAAAATTTATAAAATTTCAAAAATTGGGTATTACTATTCATAACAGTTAGTTTTAATAATATTTTAATAGCATATCGTTGTTTAGTGAAACTCGGTATTGCGTACAATGCAAGCTATTGAGAAAGGTCGTGATTGCGTGTAAAGAAAGCCAAGCTAGTGTTGTGTGTAGTGAAAGATTCCTTTGATGATGTATATAACATAAAATCAAAATATTTCTCATAAAAATCTCGGGTGTTATAGGAACCTTCAGGAATATGTCTATATGAAACAACCCAAAGGTTTTGTGACTCGAAATGATGCCAACAAGGTATGCAAGTTGCAAAGATCCATTTATGGATTAAGGTAGAAATCCAGGTCATGGAACATTCATTTTGATGAGTCCATAATAAAATTTGGTTTCATAAAGAATGATTGTGAGCCGTGTGTCTATAAATAGTTTAATAAGCATGCATTCATTTTCTTAAAAGTATATATTGATGAAATATTACTCATTGGAAATGAAATACCAGTCTTACAGTCTGTTAAGGCATGGTTAAATAAATGATTCTCTATAAAGGACTTGGGCGAGACAACATATATTATTGGGATCAATATTCATCGTGATAGATCCAAGAGGTTGCTCGACCTTAGTCAAATTACATACATTGAAAAGATACTGAAGAGATTCAGTATGGAACAATCTAAGTGGGGATTATTCCCAACATCAAATGGAATTTATATTTATAGGAAAATGTTTCCTCAAACACATGATGAAAGAAATAGAATTTCAAGGATTCCATACGCATCGGCGATTGGGCCAGTCATGTATTCTATGCTATGTACTAGGCTAGATGTCTCCTATGCATTAAGTGGGTAGGAAGATATTAAGATGATATAGGTGACCACCATTGGATGGAAGTCAAAACTACACTTAAGTATTTGAGGTGTATAAAGGATACGTTCTTGGTTTATAGAGGAGATGAGGAACTATTAATTAAAGGATATGCAGATGCTAGTTTCCAAACTGATCAAGATGATATAAAGTCATAAATAGGATATATTTTCACTTTGAATGGAGGTGTTGTGATTTGGAAGAGCTCAAATAAGTCTATGGTCACAAATTCATCAACAAAGTCCAAGTATATTGCATATTCTGAGGTAGCTAAAGAAGCAGTATGGATGCGAAACTTAATCCAAGAGCTTGATGTGGTACTTATCAGTAAAGATCCTATAACACTCTATTGTGATAATACTGTAATGGTGGATCTTGTAAAAGAGCCAAGGTCACATCAACGAATGAAGCACATACTTTGAAAGTATCATCTCTTGAGGTATTTTTCTTAGATAAGTGAAGTTGCATTGAGCAGTAGTCCCATGGAAGACAATGTGGTGGTCCCCTCGAGTAAAGACTTAAATCAGTAGAAACATGAATATCATGTGAGGTCTAGCAGACTGAAGGTTATAGGTAGTTGGCTCTAGTCCAAGTGGGAGTTTGTTGGAGTTGGTTTCCTAGGACCAATTGTTTGTACTTTGATTACATGTATTTTCGATGTATTGAATATTAATAAAACTACTTATTATATATTTTTCATTGTTCTTCATGAATCTAATGTAATAATGTCATGTAGTATAAATCACATTGATAAGGTCATAGGAGTTTCCTTCTACAATGATAACCATGATGTGCTATGAAAATATTCTTAAATAATGTTTTGTAGTTGTATAACGTACTATGATGGGACACATAGTATATAGACTCTCAGGTGCAAGTACTCATAAGTAGACGAGACTTCTCATGAATTTTGCACTTGGTAATATCCAAGATGGGAGATCACGAGAACAGACTTGCCAGTAGGAATTCTGCATGTTTTGGTGTCATCAGATATCCCTATTTGTGAGTGTGTGTCATGATCCTTAGACTTTAAGATTATTATTAATGCATGTTACAACTTTCGTATTTAGATGTATTTCATACACCATGATGATAACAGTTCATGGATAAGTTTGATATATTGGGTGCATCACGAATGTAACGTCATGGACCCAGATGCCATTGAATGGTGCCCCGAGCCTGGTGGATCACATAGCCTCAAGCACATCTCCCCAAACACTAGAGGTTTCTGACTAGTAGCGAGGGCCTAGAGTGTGTTTGTGGGGAGACTATGGCCTCATTACGAGAGTGTAACATAACAGAATAGTAATAACAATCAATAGCGGAAGGAGATACAACAAGCAAACAACTGATAAATAAGAAAGACAATAATATATAACAAATCCAGAAGGAATCTCAGATATGCAATGATAATGTTACATGTCTCTAAAAAACAACCAAAATGGGTAAAAAGCAATATAGTACAATACATGTATCCAAAACACCAAAAGACCCAAACACTATGGAAAAAATGTCCATTTGCGACGGGTTATTTGCAACAAGACCATTATCCCATCGCAAATAATAAGTTTTTGCGATGGGTAAGTAAGGACACGTCGCAAAAGGTTTGGCGGGAATGCACGCCAAAGCACGGGGAGGGAATTTGCGACGGGTTCCCTATTCCCGTCGCAAATGCCCGACGATAGATTTTACTATTTGCGATGGGAAAAGTATCCCGTCACAAATAGTGTGTCGGTAGGGAGACATTTGTGACGGGTCCCGTCCCAAATAATCCTGTCGCAAATAATCTAACCTATATATACCCTCATCCGTTTTTTCTCTCATTCTACTTTCTCGACTTCTCCTTCTATCTCTTCTGAAAAAATTTCTTCTAGTTTTTTTCTTAGTTTAAACTTTTAAATCGAAGCATAATCCGCGACTTTTATACTCCAAAAGTTTCAGTTTCAAGGTATTTATCTATTTTTTTATTGTTTAGTTAATTTATTTTATTTTAAATTATTTATAATTTTTTTTATTTAGATGAAATTAAATTCAATTAGAATTAGATATTTTTTTTCAGTATTTATTTTTATGAACAATTTTGTCTAAGTGTTAATTATAAATAATTAGTAATAATTAGTTATAATCATCAATAATTTGTAATAATTAGAAATATTTAGTAATAATTAGTAATAATTATCAATAATTAGGATTAATTAAAAATAATTAGGATTAATTAGAAATAATTAGGATTAATTAGTAATAATTCTCAATAATTAGTAATAAATTGTAATAATTAGCAATAAATTTTTATAATTAGTAATACATTTTAATAATTAGTAATAAATCGTAATAAATAGTAATAAATCATAATAATTAGTAATAAATCGTAATATTTAGTAATAAATTGTAATAATTAGTAATAAATTGTAATAATTAGTAATAAACTATAATAATTAGTAATAATTAGTAATAAACTATAATAATTAGTAATAATTAGTAATAATTAGTAATAAATGGTAGTAAATGATAATAATTCGTAATAAATGGCAATAATTCGTAATAAATGATAATAACTAGTAATATTTTGTAATAATTAGTAATAATTGGTAATAATTAGTAATAAATTGGAATAATTAGTAATAAACTGTAATAATTAGTAATAATTAGTAATAATTCGTAATAAATGGTAATAAAGAGTAATAAATGGCAATAAATGGTAATAAATTGCAATAAATGGTAATAAATTGAAATAATTAGTAATAATTTGTAATAATTAGTAATAATTAGTAATAATTAGTAATAAATTGTAATAATTAGTAATAAACTATAATAATTAGTAATAAATGATAATAATTAGTAATAAATGGTAATAAATTGTAATAAATGGTAATAAATTGTAATAAATGATAATAAATTGCAACAATTAGTAATAATTTGTAATAATTTGTAATAAATTGTAATAATTAGTAATAAACTGTAATAACTAGTAATAAACTGTAACAATTAGTAATAAACATCAATAATTAGAAATAATTTATAATAATTATAAATAATTTGCAATAATTAGTAATAAATGGTAATAATTTGAAATAAATGGTAATAATTAGCAATAAATGGTAATAATTAGTAATAGATTGTAATAATTAGTAATAATTGGTAATAATTAGTTATAATTAGCAATAAACAATAATAATTAGTGATAAACTCTAATAATTATTAATAATTAGTAATAATTAATAATAAATAGTAATAATTAGTAATAAATGGTAATAATTAGTAATAAATGGTAATAATTAGTAATAAATGGTAATAATTAGTAATAAATGGTAATAATTTGTAATAAATGGTAATAATTTTTAATAATTAGTAATAATTAGTAATAATTAGTAGTAATTAGTAATAAACTATAATAATTATTAATAAACTGTAATAATTAGTAACAAACTGTAATAATTAGTAATAAACTGTAATAATCAGTAATAATTAGTAATAATTCGTAATAATTAGTAATAAATGGTTATAATTAGTAATAAATGGTAATAATTAGTAATAATCGGTAATAATTAGTAATAAATGCTAATAATTAGTAATAGTTGGTAATAATTAGTAATAAATGGTAATAATTAGTAATAAATGTTAATAATTAGTAATAAATGATAATAATTAGTAATAAATGGTAATAATTAGTAATTAATGGTAACAAATTATAATAAATGGTAATAAATTATAACAATTAGTAATAATTTGTAATAATTATAAATAATTTGTGATAATTAGTAATAATTATCAATAATTAGGATTAATTAGTAAGAATTAGGATTAATTAGAAATAATTAGGATTAATTAGTAATAATTATCAATAATCAGTAATAAATTGTAACAATTAGTAATAATGAGAAAAAATTGTAATATTTAGTAATAATTAGTAATAATTAGGATTAATTATTAATAATTATGGTTAATTAATAATAATTAGGATTAATTACTAATAATTAGGATTAATTAGTAATAATTAGGATTAATTAGTAATAATTACGATTAATTAGTAATAATTAGTAATAATTAGTAATAATTAGTAATAATTAGGATTAATTAGTAATAATTAGGAATAATTAGTAATAATTAGGAATAATTAGTAATAATTAGGAATAATTAGTAATAATTAGGATTAATTAGTAATAATTAGGAATAATTTGTAATAATTTGGATTAATCTATATTAATTATAAATAATTAGGAATAATTAAGATTAATTTGTATTAATTAGGATTAATTATGAATAATTATGATTAATTAGTAACAATTAGTAACAATTAGTAACAATTAGGATAAATTAGGTTAAATTAGTAAGAATTAGTAATAGTTAGTAATAATTTGGATTAATTAGTAATAATTAGGATTAATTAGTAATAAATTGGAATTAATTTGAGTACATTGATAAACTGGCACAATTTCTAGTGGATTGGTGGTATTCCTTTTGATCGACTCCTCAGATCCTTGGAACTTTCTCCCACTGAAATTAGTATGAAAAATCTGGTCGAACGTACATCAAATCAGATTTTTCATACTAATTTAAGTTAGAGAAATTTGCAAGGAGGTGAGCCTTTGGACAAAAGAGGATCTTTTTCCTGAAGAATCATCTCCTTGGAACTTATCTGATTGAAATCACTATGAAAAGTATGATCTGACGTATGAATATCAATTTTTGTATGCACAAGCATAAAGAGAAGCATGGAAAGGCCTCCCTGATCTCCATCCTCATGCATACGAAAATGGATATCCATATGTCGGAGTAGACTTTTCATAGTGATTTGAGTCGCAGAAAGTTGCAAGGGGACGAGTTATCGGGCAGAAAATCTACCACCAATCCATAGGAAATTGTGCCGCTAATATTTAATAATAATTAGTACAAAATACCTCTAATTAATAATAATTAGTGGTAATTATTATAAATTTTTATAAATGAGTGAATATTAGTATAAAAGCTTAAAAAATAGTATAAATAACTATAAAATAATAGTAATTATTATAAATTTCTAGAAAAGAGAATTTAATTGTCTTCTATTTTTTGTATAGTGTTTATTTTATATCTAATTATAAAAAATAACTAATTATTTAATATTTTTTAGAAAAATATGGAACAAGGAAGTAAAAAACAGTCATTATTTGATGATTGTGCTTAGATAAATCTGCATAGGAATCCAAACAATTTTTGTTTAAATCCTGTATATATTGAGGGTGTTCAAGATTTCTTATCATTTGCATCATAGCAACCAAAATTTGTTTTAGAAGGGATAATTAAGTTTCCTTGTAAAAAATGTGCTCTCAGGACGTATGACACATTTGACAACATTGGTGGTCATTTATTATGTTTTAATTTTAAACTAGATTATGTTTTTTGGTATCAACATGGTGAATGCAGTTTCAAAGAAGATACTAATAATTTGGTTCTGGAACCAGCACAGTTTCAAAATTTTGTACATGATGTGGTAGGTCCATCTTTTCAAAAAACTAAAACTTAGGATGATATTGATTTTACTCATGAGTTGGAACCATCTCATTTATATGAGTTGTTGAGGTCCGTAGAGGATGCCTTATATCCTAGTTGAAATATATGAAAGTTTGAAGTAGTTACTAAATTTATGTCTATTAAATCAGATAATGGAATGCCAAATAGTTTTTTTATCAAATATTCTATTTTTTAAAAACACTGCTACCTGAAGGCAATGTATTGCCTGAAAATTTCTATGAGAGAAAGAGGATGGTTCATAATCTGAGTATTGGTTATCAGAATATTCATGCATGTTCAAATGACTGCATCTTATATTATGGTGAAAATGAGTCATTGGATAGTTTTACAACATGTGTACAATCAAGTTATAAATAAGCCCAACTAGGGAAATATGGATTTGTTTCTTTAAAAAAAATGAGATATTTCCTGATCACACCCATATTCCAGTGTTTATTTATGTCTCGAAACACAATATCATTGATGTCATGGCACAAAACCAACATTTCAACTAGTAAAAGCTTAAATAATCCCTATGATAGTGATTCATGGAAACATTTTGACCAATTGCATCCATATTTTGATTTAGAAACCCGAAATGTGCGATTGGGTCTTTCTACTGATAGTTTCTGTCCATTTGGTTCTTACGATAGTCAATATTCATGTTGGCCTATCTTTATAACTCCATATAATTTACCTCCATGGATTTGGTTGAAGGATACAAATATCTTTTTGATCTTATTAATTCCAGGTCATCCGAAAAAGAATATAGATGTTTATTTGAAACCATTGATTGATGAGTTGAATTATCTATGGAGTAATGGTGCTAGTATATATGATGTTGCTGCGAAACAGAACTTCCTACTGAAAGCTACATTGATGTGGACAATTAGTTACTTCACAACATATGACATATTATCTGGTTGGAGTACACATGGTCCAAAATCATGTCCATAATTTATTATAGAGAACAAAGCGTTTATGATTTTCAATGGAAAAAAACCTTTTTTTTGACTGTCATCGTAGATTTCTTCCAAGTGATCATCCTTTTGAAGAAAAAAATATCATTTCAGAAAAGAAAAAATTGAAAAAGATGGGCCTCAAAAAATGATTTTAGGTATAGAGTTAAAATAAATTGTCTCTTCATTACCTCCCATCACATTTGAACCAACAATAAACCAACAAAAAATTGATGGGTTTGAAAAAGAGCACAATTGGATAAAATAGATCATTTTTTGGGATTTTCCATATTGGTATGATTTTTTGGTCCATCACATGTTAGATGTGATGCATATTGAGAATAACTATTTTGATAATTTATTTTATATAGTTTTAGATACACTAGGTAAGACCAAAGATAATGTAAAGGAACGATTAGATATTTCCCAAATTTGTAAGTGATCGGAACTTGAATTGTTTGAAAATGTCAGATCATAGAAGTTAATGAAGCCAAAATCAGCTTATACACTATCCAAAAAGAGTCACTTATTATTTTTTTAGTGGATTACAGATTTGATACTTCTATATGGTTATGCTTATAATTTGGGAAGATATGTCAGAAATGGTCATATTAACAGATTGAAAAGTCATGACTGTCATGTTTTAATGGAAAGACTTATGCAAATTGGATTAAGAGATTTGTTAAATCCTATGATTTGGGATACACTAACAGAAATATCATATTTTTTTCAAGACATTTGTGTGTCAACAACAGACTATGATGCCATAAGAAAAATGCAAGAAGATTTCATTTTAATTTTATGTAAACTGGAAAAAATATTCCCGCCATGTTTTTTTGACTCAATAGAACATTTGATATTACATTTGCCACATGAAAAAAAATGTGGAGGTCCAATATAGTTCTGATGGATGTACCCGTTTGGGAGATGCATGCAGAAATTGAAAAAAAAGTACGCAACAAAGCATCAGTTGAAGGCTCAATTGAAGAATCTTATTTACAGGAGGAAATTTATTTTTTTCTGCTCTCATTAATTTTAATTTGAATATCCCTCAAAACAAAACCGTATGAGCTGTAACGAGGGAAATGTTGACAATGACATGAGAAATCAATTATCAGTTTTCAATCAGCTCAAACTTGGATTCGGTGGAGTTAATGAATGATGGATTTCAGATGATAAACATCACAAAGCTCATATATATATTCTGCTCAACTGTGAAGAAATTACACCTTTTTTACTGTGAGTTATTCTATCACTTATTCTATAATTTTTATAATAGTACATTAATCTTATTTTATTTGTAAGTTATTTGATAATCATATCAAGAAATAGTTTCCACAAATTATAGCAGCTGATCTTGAATAACGTCGTCAAATTTTTTTTCCTGCTGGTTTCAAAAAATGGTAACATTAATTATTTTTCATTTTACATAAAAAATTAATTTAATACTTGTAATAGTGATAATTTTTGTATAACTTTTCAGGTATCTCAACATGCTGATAAAATTGATAATCGATTGTCTTCATTGAGTAACCCACCATAAAAAATGATTAAATATTATAATGCATATGTGGTGAATGGATTTATATTTCATACACATGTATATGAGAAAAAAAATAATTATGGTGTTTTCTTGAGAGGATATCATCATAGAGAAACTGAAGTTGACTTTTATAGCATGCTGGAATAAATCATTAAACTATGTTATCTGGGACAACATTACATAACGATGTTTAAATGATAGTGGTTGGATATTGAGAGAGTCTTGTGTGTTCATCTGATCCATGGAATCATTGATATTAAATATAAAAGTCTTCTTGTAGTAAATGAACCATTTTTATTGGATCATCAGACAAATAAATTTTTTTATGCAAATTACTGTGCTACTTCAAGGGAGTTAGGTGATTGGTGGAGCATAATAAAAATTAAATCTTGAGAGAATCAGTTTACTGAAAGTGAATGTGGTTATCCTGAAGTTCAAGGAATTGAATTTTTTTATGAGACTACTCTGAATCCATATTTTACATGAAGAGACATGAATATCATTAATGAAAGCCCATAATTAATGGCCAATAGTGAAGATGATTTTAATGATGTTACAACTAAATTTTAAATGACAAGAGATGATGAAACTGAAATTAATATGAAAATTGATGATGCTGAGGAGGAATATGAAGAAATTGACATCGAAAACTATGCAGATGAGGATGATGATGGAAATTGATGCAGATGAGGATGATGAAGAGCTATGCTGACAACCGTCATTGCATTCTTGATCACGTACAAGAGATGACAGAAAAGGTCTATGCCATCCAGCAACACATTAAGGCTAATCAGATTCGGTAAAAGAGCTATGCTGAAAACCGTCGAAGGGACTTTTATTTTGATGTTTGTGACAAGGTATTTCTTCAAATTTCACCTTGGAAGAGATTCATGAGGTTTGGGAAGAAAGGGAAGCTCAGCCCTAGGTACATTGACCCCTATTAAATCCTTGATCACGTAGGATCAGTGGCCTATCGGCTTGCACTTCCTCCAAATCTAGCACAAGTTCATGATGTCTTCCATGTATCCCTTTTGAGGAAGTATATACCCAACCCTTCACATGTACTAAATCCAGAGGTGGTACAACTGGAACATGACCTCTCTTATGAGGAGCATCCGGTGGAGATCCTGGATCGTAGGGACAAGGTTCTACGCAACAAGACTACCCACCTTGTTAAGGTGTTGTAGAGAAACCATAAATGTGAAGAAGCCACATGGGAACCAGAGGAGTCTATGAGACAGAAGTACCCACACCTTTTATCTTATGAGGGTACGAGTTAAAATTTCGGGGACGAAATTTCTTAAGGGGGGAAGAATGTAACGACCCAAACTTTTGAATAAATTTTGTTTCCTACTTTTGTGTGTTATTTTATTTTATACTCAACAAAACTATATCATTAAAGTAATGAAGTGAGTATAATTAAAATGATACTTTTGGGTTTCGACTATTATATAACCGTTGGTCAATATGACCGTTGGAAACTAAACTCTTAACGTTATGATTATTGTTTATAAATACAAGTGATCTTGGTTAATTAATACAAAAAGAAGAGTCAATGGCCGCATCCAGTAGACTCAGGCTTTGCGAATCCCATCTGTCAGAGCTTGGGAAGGAGGTGGCTTTACTAGGCTTTGTTCTAGACCACGCCCAAGCCGAACTCCAACATGTGAAGCTTGAATGGAATCACCCACGGGATAAGTTAAAGCTGAATGAAATCACCACTCGGGCAATGTTGTCTGAGTCACTCCAAGATTCTATCACCATAGAACATCTTACACTTAGGTCCTATGCAGGTGTTATAAGGGGCTATGTAACGAGGCCTTAGATACTTTTTGTAATTTCATGGTATAAATAAAATTACTATTTATTCTTATAGTAAAATTTGTGAATTTCAAATGTCCGGATAAATTTAGGATGAATTTATAGAATTTCCATATTATTGATGAATTTTGGAAAAAGGGTATTTTAAAATATTTTTGTATACTTTAAATAATTAATAATGTGAAATGATTTAAAAAAAATGGTCTTATACTGTTGTGATCAGTAAGAAATTTAGAGTCTAATAAGATCAACTTGATTTTTAGTGAATAGTAAAGCATGAATAGTAACATACCCTTATGAATAGTAATGAATATTAACGAATAGTAAATCGTCCAAAAAAAAAGAAACTTCACCCATGAATATATAAATATAATGTAGACATCTTAAAAGTGAAAAAACAATCATAGTATAAGTTTTGGTATTTTTATATGTCATAAATACTTTATTTAAAATTTTATAATTAATTTAATAATTTAAAATGGAAATTTATTTTCATAAAATGTAATCAATTTTTTTTTAATTTATTGTCTTATGGTTATACGATAATTTTATGGGCCCTTGATTACTTTTTCAAGGTGTTACAAAACAAGTTATAGTTTTAGAGTTGTTTTTTGAATAAATAATGATTTTATTTAAAAATTAAATTAAAAATATTTAGAAAATTATTTTCCTAAAATGGATTTCATTTTTAAATTCAGAGCATTGATATTAGGTTATGGTAAATTTTTTTGGATTTTTCGGAAACAGTTGAATTTTTTGTGAATAGTAAAAATACAGTTTTGAGTTTCGGGTGTTTAATGACATCATTGATGATGTAATCATGATGTAATAAATATGGTAGACTTTTGAATAGTAATATATGTTATGAGGTGTCCCAAGTGTCCAATAACATGGGCAAGCCCATGGTTTTGCAAATGCCATCGATGAGGTGCCCCTTGGAAATTAATTAAATATTCCCTCTCTTTCCCTATAAATACCAAGACATTCCCTCATTAATTTCATTCCAAAATCCTCCTCAACTAAGATCTGGTATTTTTACCTCCCAAGGATTCCTCCCAAGGTTCCCTCAATCCCCCAAGGTCCCAACCTTCGAGCTTTCGAAGTCACTCTTCAAGGTAAGGGAACCTTTCACCCTCCTCTTTTAAGTCATGACTTCCTTTATGTTATGTCTTCTAGTTTCCATCTTATTATGTTGGGGTATGTTATTATATATAATTATTACTGTCCATTTAATTTCAAAATGATGAGATACCCTCTCGACTCTCATCAATTTATTTTATGAATTTTTAAGTGACGCCGTTAGGCTGCCGAGTTTTCGTAAAAGAAATTGCATCTTCTCTTTTCTTTCAAGTTTCCTTTCCATGTGGTATGTCATTAAAATATCCATACCATGTTATTATTTATATTTTATTATGTATCTATACTTTATTATAAGTTATTTCTGAGTTTTTTACCCTTGTCCTCTTTTTATTGTTTTCTAAAACCATGTTATATAGACGTTATGCTGTAGAAATTTCATCTCAAAATTTCTCTCTCTTTCTCTCAATAAATTATCTTATATTATTTATGTGAATAACAAGACCTATTTAGTCTCTATGGGTGTTCATAAATATATAAAAATTATATTCTTAATTCTGTAATTGACATACATATAACCCTTACCCCCTTTCCATGGGTTATAAATGACATAATGGTCTTATTTTTAAGCACTTTTAAAACGTCACAATTTTAATGCGAAACCCATTTCTATTATTCTATTTGGGATATTTATGAAATGCATTATTATTATCTATGTGTATCACATGAAAATAAATAAATATTAAGGGTTTGAACTGATAGCGCTCCAATGCATTGGGTAAAGAATTTAATCTCTAGAGATGACAAGTTTCATGATACCTTGGTGAATAACCTTGGTAATTTTTATGACACCTTGGGGATGAACTTTGGTGATATGTTCATGAATGTCTAAATTAAATGCTTTAGCCAAATAATCAAGTTATTATTAAAGTTATTTTTATTATGATATTCCTCTACTTCCATTGCTCATGTCTTTATGTTTTTTTATCAAGTTCTTATTGATTTCACAAGTGAACTGATTCCCTTGATTTCCTTACTGGGCCTTCTGCTCAACCTTTCTTTTGATGTATTTCTCTAGGTTATGAGATTCAATAATTGTACTTAGTAAGAACTTATGATGAAGTCCTAAAAGTGGTTTAGAATAATGTTTTATGTTTTCATGTTTTATGTTCCTGATTTCCAAGACACTAGACTTTAAAGATCCTCTGTTTGTAAAATGTAATGAAAAGTTATGTAATAAAAGGTGGGATTCCATAGTTCTCATCCAGTATAAACTCATGATTTGTCTCAAATCAAGAGAAAAATGAAGAACATAAGAATAACCTAAAATTAGGTAAAATCATCTTGCACCTAAATATCATTGTCGATAGGAATAAGGAAGAATAACGGACAAAAAGGAATCGAGTACTCACTAATATAGTTACAATGAGTCATTTTGTTCTTGGATCAGAGATCAGATAGAATAATTACCTCAAATACAAGGCTAGTCATCAATTGAAGCTCTCAAAATGATAGTTTTATATCCATAGAATAAAAAAGAGAATTCAGGTTTAAAAAGTATTTATTTAATTTAAAAAATTATAAAATTTCCTAAAATAAAGGGGATTCATGGTTTAAGTGCATAGTTTGAAAACCCATGAGCCAACTATGCATGGTTAGTTATAGGAGAAGGGAAACTTCATGGTTACCTTGCATAGTTTGGCTAACCGTGAAAAAACTGTGCAAAAATCCACTGTCAAAATTGTAGAGGTTGCCACACGACCACGTGGAACAAATCGCATGGTTTGACTAAAACAATGCGCCCCCCTACTCTATACCCATGCCTCACACATTTTATCAGACCATGTGCCTACCCCATACAGTTTTAACTAACCATACACCAGGTAATTTTCACCCAAAAACTCGGGTTCTAGGCTCCAAACAAGCCCCAAACACCCCCAATACCTCCATGACCTCAAATTGAATTTACATTAGGCCATATTTAAACATTAAAATTCAAAAATAAGGGATCCATAACTTATAAGAAAACCCAGGTTCTTATAATTAGTATCATGTCATTAATGGATAAGTCAAGGAAGGAGTTTTCCTTTCCATCTTTGTAGAAGCTGATATCTTGGCCCTTTGATTGGAATAGAATTGTCACATTAAATTACATGGTCATGGTGTAAAGATGTGTTTATTTCATATTTTAAAAGAAATACATATCAAGCATATAGGTTGGTGATACATATGTTCAACCTTCTTGATGAGATATTATGATAAAGGGATTATATTATGTCATAATAATTTTTATGTGGTCATCATCATTACGACATTAAGTCCTTTCTCTTGGGTTCCTTGACCCGTTTCTAGACAATAATCATGGACTTTAGGTAAGATCACCTAATTCCAATGAGAAATAATCCTAGAGGCACACACACTAAGTGTTTCTATTGATCTCAATTAAATTTTATTTGAATTTAATTAATGAAATAAATATTATTCACAATTCTTAGGAATAATTTTATTCAAGTTATATTGATTGCATAAATTAAATAAATTTTTATTCACCAGTATGTGAATAAAAATATATATTTTTATTTTATTGAATATTTAATAAATATTTGTTTTCCAGCATGTGAATGAAATATTTTTTATGAATAAAATATTTATTCGGATACTAAAAAAATAATCAGGAGTTTGAATAGAACAATACTGCATCTGGTGATGATATAAAAATTTACAAGCTGGTAAATATTATTTATCAATTTTGAAAACTTGGAACAACACAAAATAATAATAATATTAATTATGTGGAATGAGGTTTATTAAAGGTTTTAAATGTTATTTAATGGATAACATGAAATTAAATAATATTTTAACCTAAACCTTAACTCTATAAATAGATGGTTATATCTATTGTATATTGCATCAAAAAATTGAGAATAGAGAATTATTGTGCACAATGAATTCTCTCTCGACTCCTCATCATCTCACATTATCAAGAACGAGAAACACAAGAGAGATTCCTTTAAGACTGAAGAACGAGCGATCAAGAATGAACAATTCAAGACATTTGATTCTCCATGATAGCACCCAAAGATCAAGTGGTGTTGTTCAGAGATCATTGGAGCATATGTGGATCACAAATAGAGGGATTCTATCCTTGGATCCTCACAACACAATGAAGACAATCCAAAAGGGTCTTTTCAGATGATCAATATTCATCAATGAAGAAAGTTCCTAAGCCTAGGTATTTATTTATTTAGATATTAAATAAATTAATTATAAATTTGATGTGAAAGATCCTCACTCATGGTTTTGGGTAACGATTATTAAATGAAATTTTAATATATCACCCACAACCACATGCTTCTACTACACTCAGAACCAATAGTTCACTACAAGGTAGTGTGGAACTTGAAGTAAGACAATGAACAATAGCATATAAAAAACAAGGTAATAAAAAATATGTGATAAGATTTTAAGAATATAAAGTGAGTTATGCTAGATTTATTCTTGCATAAAATATTCAATAACTAGTGCGCACCACTTTCACACATCAAATTGAGGTTGAGAAATTAATTTATAGAAGGAGAATCTACCAAAGCATTTGATAATCAAGGAAGAAGACAACTTTCAATGTATTGATAGATTCTTTAGTTGTTCATCCTGATATAAAGTAGTGAGTTGGAGTGGAAGTTGCATCTTCTACTTATTGAAGAGTACTGGGTTGATGTTCATAAAATATTATTGATACAGTAGAAGTTGAATACCTAAACTTGAGAAACATGGTTATTCAGTTGATATAAAGTCATCCAGTGCGGGAGAGAGATATTATTCAGAATTTTATTGAATATCTTTGAAGAACCTGTGGTTCCAGTATAAATAACTCCATTGAAGAACTGGTGGTACTAGTATAAATAATTCCACTCACTCCAGAATATTTTTTATTTCATGCCCCAACATTTCACATCAATTATAGGAATTTGTAATCACTATAGAGTTATAATGATAATAAAATTCATGAAACAACCAATATTTGATCATGGTAAGGAGTAGGTCTTTGTACCAAACCTTGTAAAAATCTCTTTGTGTTGCTGTATCATTCATTATATGCATTACATGTGATTTTTGAGAGCACATATTAGATCCATTTCTCTTAATCGGGGAAGAGGTTCAAGAGTAAGAATGACTTATTAAAAATAAATTATAAACTTAGTAATAGTCTAGCACATTGATTCCCCCACCTCTTAGTGTCCCTACACAATCCATCTGGGTTCTACACTTGTTCATTTCACTAGGACACCCATGTGGACTATGGGTCATCGTGTGATGAATACACTCTGCATGTAATATATTCACCATGTGTTGACCGACCATGGAAACACATGGTTTTTCCAGACTACACGTCGTGTGGATTTCTTACATTCCATGTAGTCCATGTGTTTTCACAGTGTAAAAAACTGGGTCAAGTCATGTCATGTAATTAATAAATTATGTGTATTTAATACACAACGTGTATAGGTTAGAAGATATTCAACTTGAAGTACACACCATGTATCTTAACCACATGTTGTGTACCTCATAAATGTATACTAGAAGTACACACTGAATCCATAGGTGTGTGTCACAGACATCTGGAAAAGAAAAGCACGCACCATGTGGACAGTCTACAAATGCCATTTACTTTACCTATTTACATGGAAATATTAAATTTAATATAATACTCTATAGTAATCATCATTATGTATCCTATGTGACATTAATTTTATATAGAAATTCTATATGATAGGTATTATATAATATTAATTTTTTAATTTTCATATAAAATCTAAACTACATATAATGTATAGTCACAATACATTGACCACTTCATGTGCATTTAAAAGAATTACATGCTATGTTAATGAACATGTGTTCCATGTGTCATTTAATTGAATCGTATGATCCATGTAATTACATGATATAATTTGTATTCTAAATGATGTATGATTAGTCTGTATGCGATCTCAATACATGAAAGGTATTTCAAACAGGTACTCACTGAGTTTCTTCCAAGTACAAAGATGTGTATGATTTAATTAATTTTTAAATTAAATTGAAATTTTATTTTATTTATAATAAAATTGGATGAGTATATCCAGGAAAATTTCATGAAATAATATAAAATTAATTAATTTATTAATAAGATAATTAATTGGATTAATTTGTGCAAGTTTTATCTTATTGAAGAATGAATTGAAATGAATGATAGCAAGATGTTTTAAATGCATAGTTGTCGCATGTGTATGATTGATCAAGAGCTTTGATCCGACCTATGTATGTGTTGGTTTAATTTAATACAATTTTATTACATGGGTTTCAATTATTTATTATTAAAATTAAATATTATGACACATGTGTCATCTATCCCTCCTTTTTTATGTAGGATCTGCATTTCCAATGATGTTTTATATAATTCATGATAACCAATCCTTTGGTTACCCCCATTTCATTTGAGTTATATAACATATGTAATAAAAGGAATATCTAAAGGCGTATGAAGTTGGTTCAAGTCAAAACTAAGGTGGAGGCAGTTCAAGATGGAACAAAGATCAAACCAACCCAGGAAATACATTGGTGGATAGGTAGAATGATGTAACTTTTTCGAAGACCTGCATAAAGAGTTTTTTTACAAGGGTTATATGTTGATTTATTATCCTCTCAATAAATCAAACATTAGATAATCTCATGATCATGATCATTTCATTTATTTATTTATTTTATTTATATCTATGCATGATTTATTTTATGGATGCAAGGCCATGATCACATAAATAAATGGGATAATATGCAAAGATGAAATTAAAATAAATGGATTATGGATAAATGTTTTAATGGAACATGGTTAATTCCTTAAGTAAAATTCAATAAATATTAAAAATATATGTAAAGGATAAAAAAATATTTAATCATAATAAATAAAATACCTCAACTAAATATTAAGATAGACCAAGACTTCCATTACTTGATTAAGAATGAAACCATAGAACTAAGTGTTTGACCAACCATTTTTTGGAAACTTACTTTTATTGTGAAGTTCTTACGAAAGTTTTGGGTTTAATTAACCATTTTAAATCAATAGGACTATCCCTTTCTAGACTTTATGTAACTTAGAGGTAATTTTTGAGTAAACCAAGGTTAGGGTTTTGGATTGGGGAGTCCACTCAACAGATTAAGGAGATAAAGCCCACATTTGGAAAATCCTTTCCTACCTAAATACCTTTGAGTAATTGACCAATACCATGCTTGGGTTATAATAAGGTGAATATGGATCATTTATACTAGAATTTCTATGAAACTAGACATTTTGAGACCAATTATGAGGGATATTGGGACTTGATAAAATAGTGGGAGACTTTATAAAATCCAAAAATTATTATGTATCACATAACCCTAGTAGGTGAGAAAGAGAATTGTTAGAGGATGCCTACCAAAGATAGTTAGTAGGTGAGAAAGAGAATTATTATTAGAAAATTTGTATTATGAATTTGGAATCCCCTATTCATGTTCTGCCACCCCAGTAGGTGAGAAAAGGTGAAAAGGATACCTACCAAAGATAGTTAGAGGGTGCTTCCTATGTCTGTTGTATTATATTATAAACCATGTCTAGAGAGTTGATGATAAAACATAAGGGAATGGATACTCACACCATAATATCTTATCTTTATTTTCTTGAGAAAGAGAATGAAAGTCTAGGAATAAATAATATTGTCAATGAACTATATCAGTGTAAAATGGTAGAATGGAATCTAATTACTGATCATGGTTTCAAATGCTTTGGTATATTGACTAGTTAATGAAATTGGAATTCCAATTGGATAAGAAATTATCCATTAATCTTATTTTATTATAATTACCACAAAGTTTATCCTTATTAATCTAAGCCTAGATAAATGAAATGAATAAGTCACTCAATAATATTTTCTCCATACTTCACCCAGTAGATAAGGATTTGTTGAAACATGTTTTTCCACCCCTTATGTTGAAAATATTGAAACAAAAGTCTAAATATACCATGGGTAATATTAAGAAAAAATATCCTTTACATAATCCTTCAAATATAGAAATGATTCAGAGGTAGAAGAATGAACATGAAGCTATTTTCTTCTTATATGGAAAGAATGGACACTAGAAAAGAAATTGTAATGAAATAAAGAAAAAATAGTTAAATCCACTTTATGTATATTCATCAAGTTTCTATTTACCAATTGCGTATTAAAATAAAACACACTTACAACATACATTTATTTTAATATAAGAAATTTGAAAGAATAGAAAGGTTATAGAGTGAAGTCAAAAGAAGATGACAAATGGATATTCCTATATCATCCAAGGTGAGATCACCACTTCTGATTTCTAAAATGGATTGATTCAAGTTTGTAATGAGTGTTACCAAAACATTTATCTTAGTATCTAGATAGATCAAATAAGACATTATTTCACATTTTGGAATTAATGTTGTTATGATACTTCATACCGAGCTATTGGTTCGATAACTATTGAATCAAATATATACATTTCAATGAATGGTAAATATAAATATAATACTCATAACGAGTTATGGAAAGATAATTCTTAGTTAAAATATAATCCATGATATACCTAGTACGATATTTGGACTCTTTGGAGCTAAAAATCTTTAGTATATGACAAACTTATGTTTTAGACTAAGAAACCTTTAGATATAAGGTATTCCATAAAATTTATGAAGTTAGTTCAGATACATAGTGTGAACTATTCCAAAGTGAAACTAAAGGAAACTTCATACACTTCATAAGATTCCTTTAAGAAATTTTAGAAATTCCCAGTGAAGTAAATGAAAGCACTTGGTAGATATAGATAAAAATTTGAGTTGTCTTGTCAAAAAACATATTATCTAAGTAATAATTGATCACACATATTGAGTAAAGGTATTTATAAACTCAAATTTACTTATATACATCTGTATCATGATGTTAGTAAATGGAAGATCAATTATTAGTCTTATATATATTGAAAATATTCCATAATTTATTCCAAGACATGTTTTTCAAATAGTAGTGCAACAAAAAACCATATAATAACTATATTTTCTAATGGATATAATATCAATTTCAATATGATAATAATATATTAGGATTCAACCACAAGTTTTTGTTGAAAGACATTTGGTAAAATTTATATTTAACTATAAACAAACATAAAAAATAAGGTGCATATCAGTTAATTATCCTATAGCCACTAAAGATATTAACATCTATTAAATAAAAACTATATTTACATAAAGGAAACCTATATATTTAAGGATAGTGGGAGTAGGATTAAACTCAATGGGGGTAAGGATCAAGATTCACATGAGTTTCTATAGGAATACTGGACTCCACTGAGCATAATAGGAGGAGTGGTTTTAGAGAAACATACTGCGCAAAAGGACATAACCAAATAGGTGGTTTATGTTCATCATGGTGGGTGATACATATATTATTCTTTCAAAATAATGATTTATACAAAGATACAGTAAATAAAAAAAAATAAGTTTTAAAATTATGTATAAATTCAAGTAATGGACTCCATGTATCAAGATCTAGGGACTCTCCACCTCCAATGGCCCAAAGGCCTTCGATTTTTTTTATTTTAATAAAATCCTCTTTTAATGGAAGAAGGGGAAAACAAACATACTTCATGACATAAAACATTACATGACCCAAAGATCATAGGAAATAAAAGCCATACTAATAACTAGAATTTCCCCTACCCAGCATTTGAATTGTGATTAGGCTCTCCACCGATGCAAGACTGTACAACTACCAGGTGTCTTGTGTCAAAGAACATGAACGATCCAATGACTGTTGTCATACCCTCTCAAACATCCAAATCCGTAAAGCCTACACAAGTGAACCGATTACTCTGAAGCCTCCTTTAGGAATGTTCCTTGTGGTCGAGTCTGGCTGAATCGTCTTACCATGAGCCCTGAAAGCATTCCAGACAATGAAACATCTTCATTGATGAAAAGGAAACACAATGATGGAATCAAAATCACAGAAGCCCTGCCACATCTGCAAGACACCTCCACCACCACAATCGCAGAAAACCAAAGAGGAAGACGAGCCAAGGAGAATGAAGTCGTTTCTTCATTACCTAATACATGAAGGCTGAATAGAACATAGATGGAGTGTGACCGTTGAGGGGGTTCGATATGATCTAAACCAGCAGAAAATCCATGGGAATAAAGTTGATCAGGTCAAGGCTGCAGAAGAACCCTCCTCGGGTTCCTAAAAGGATGAACCACAGGAAGCGAAGGGACAACAAGGAGGGAATATCTATTGAAAAAGACGCTATAAGAACACCATAACTCTTCCAAAAAAACCACACTGACCTCAAACACCAAGACCAGAAAAGAAACCAAGAACCTAAAAAATAGATCCTTACCCCTCCAAGCCACTTCGAAGCCAACGCCGATCCACCTCGGGAAGACGGGCCACACCAGATCCGATGCCAGTCCGCACCAACTCTGAACCAAATAATAATATAACAATGAGACCTAGGGAAGGATAACCACACCATATCCATCTTCGGAACAATGCCGACATAGAAAAACAACATCTGGAGCCGCTTCCTGGAAATAGATGCATCCCAAATCCGCCACCAATCTGAGAATAGAGGAACCACCACCAAGCCAGATACATGACTGATCTGTCACCAATTCAAGGTCGAGACACCCATAACCGAGACGAGATCCATGCTACGACTATCATCAAACTGAGGATGAGGAAATTATTACCGAGATGAGATCAGTGCCAACCGAACAATAACGACCGGAGGCGGGGAGGGGAAGAACCCAAGGGGAAACCCTATTAGAGGGAGAGGGTGGTGACACCACTGCTCAGAGGAAGAATCATACCAAAATATTATCCATAGATATTTTTATAACTTATTACTAGATCTAGGGACTCTGTATTTTGAATGTTTCTAAGACTTGATACTCCTGGTGAGTATTTAAGAGAAACTAGACATGGATGGTACAAGATGGTATCAATAAATCATGATTAATTATTTAAATGTTTAGTCTATGAAAAAACCTATACACAAATCATCATGAATAAAACCCTTTTGAATTATACTTATCAAATAATACTTTAGTGATCAATATATTAGACTATCAATTTCCAAGACCACCTCATTTAGTGGAAACCTTACAAAATATGTCTATATGATGCCATAAAAAAGGAGACCCTATGGTATATATCTACAAGGCATAACCATAAAGGGTCAGTGACATGAATAATTTCAAATAAGATATGCAGATTATATAAATTCATTTAATAATAAATCATGCACAGTAGTCATAGAATATTTTTTTTGTAAAAAAATTAGTGACATGTCTATCTAATAGGTTAGTGATAGAACTATAATTTTTCAATATAGATTTGTTTATAACATATGGAAAATAAATATTATGTCTTACTAGTCAGTTAATACGAAAGAATAAATTTCCCTAAGTATGACTTTAAGAAGAAAATGTGCTATAGGGAACATGATATAAAAAAATAGATCCATGGTTCTGCTAAATTTATTCATAGTACATATATTAAAAAATTATTGAAAAATACAATTTGAAATAATTAAAGATCAAATTTTTGTTGGAATATAATCCTTCTAGTAGAACACACATGAACATAGAAAGAGATTATTGAGATTAAAATAATTTTAAAAGATTTGGTGCTAGGAATTTATCTCATATTACATGGTATATACTAACATTTGATATTAATGATACATGATGCATATTAGGTGAATATCAAATAGATCTAAATAACTACATATACTTATAGTTAGAATTATCTGATAGTACTTTGAAAAGTAGAACTGGATAAGTTCTTGGTGTTTGGAGAAATGGGAATACTAGTGATCAAGGAATTGAACACTTGTATTAATTTAGTTCAATTTGATCTAGTATCATAATAAGTCCAAGGTAATATGTAATAAAAACTTATTACAACCAATGTTTTCTATATCTATAATATCCTAGTATATTGTGGCTTCTAATAAAGCTTAAGAATCTACTTAGAAACACCCTATTCCTTTTAGGATTATACCAAAAGATAGAGTTTTATCATTATTATGATAATATTAGACTATAGAAATAATCAAGATGTTAGGTTTATCACATGGGAACAAGATGTGGATACTCAATAATGTCACAACTTGAGGTATTTTATCAAGGTAGTAAAGTCATAATAAGAAAATTCACCACACATAAAAGTGGATTTACTAAACCTAGTCATAGAAACATGGTAAGACCAATAGGTATATCCATAATCACCAGAAGCATGTTTAACATGTGAGAACTAACCATCCATTATTAGTTGGCTCTAGTGCAAGTGGGATTCCATTAGAGTTATTCCATAGAACTAACTACTTTTTACATTAGATTATATGTATATTAATGAACTTGAATATTAATAAATACCTTGTCATGTTTTTATTGATATTATGCATAAAATTATTATGATAATGTCCTAGGGTATCTATCGCATTAAAAAATAGGTCATAGAAGTTCCCCATTGTGATGAGAAACTTGAGATTTCATGTTGATATCTCTTAAATATCATTCCTATGGTTAAGATGACGAACTATGAAAAGGAACATAGTTTTTCGATTCCCATGAATGAGTGATCATAAGAGGATATATATTTATCTCATGAATTTCACACTTATTGATCTCCAATATAGAAGATTATGAGGACAGACCCATTAATAGGAATTCCACAAGTTTTCATGTCATCTGATATTTCTTTCTGTGAGGATGTGTAATGGTCCTTAAAATTTAAGATTATTATTAATACATATTATGACTCATAAAATTGGATGTATTTCCAAAACACATGATTCTATATGTTCACACTAAGTAAAGTACGTTGGGTATGTCATGATGGGTATATTATTAATAAATAAGTCAAGTAAAGATTTGTACCTTATATTATGTAAGTTAATATCTTGGCCCTTTAATTGGAATTAAATCATCGAAATAAATTCCATGGACATGATTCTATAAACATGTTCATTATGTATAATCAAATAAAGATATATAAAGCATTAAGGTTTATGAAACAAGAATGAAAACTGCTTGATGAGATATCATGACAAAATGGATTATATTACATAGTAAGAATTTGTATGTGGTTGTTGTCATTGTGACATACTTTCTTCCTCTATGGGTTCCTTGACCTGTTTCTAGATAGTAATCTTATACTTTAGAGAATCCCACATAATTCCACCAAGTAAGAGGCCTATAAGGTCACACAAAAAGTGTTTCTATTGATCTCAGTTAAATATTAACTATGTTTAACAATTGGAATAAATATTATTATCCAGATCGAGAGTTAATATTTATTAAAGATTTATTAAATGACCAAAAATATGAAATAAATATTTATTCACAAGGTAATTATTTAATTACATGAATATATAATATTTATTTATCTCTTGTTATTCAAACCGTAATAAATAAATATTTGTTTTTTAAATAATATTTTATTTAATTATGTGAATATAATGTTTATTTATAAATTTAATGGAAAAATATTTAATAATAGTATATTTATTTAGGTATTTGATAAATGTTGAGGAGGATGAGTGGGCCAAGTATAGGTATGATGATAAATATTAATTTGAAATACTAAAATAATATTTATCATTGCACCACTCAGTGAATGGCATTGAATAAAATAATGATATTATTATTTTACATGACATGATATTCCTATTATACCCAAGTTTTTTTTTGGTTGTATTTGTTGTTAATTGATAAATATCTTAAAAGAAATAAAGTATGTTGAGAAAGATGATGTTTGGGTCTGGTATTGGTAAAAATCAAACTCATGGTATTGATAAGAATCAAACTCACATTGCCCATCGTGATGAGAAGAAGATGTTTGGGTTTGGTATTGAAAAAGATCATAATGAGGGTCTGGTATTGAAAAATATTGTAATGAGGGTATGGTATTTAAAAAGATCATAATTAGGGTCTAGTATTGAAAAAGATCGTAATGAGGGCCTGGTATTGAAAAAGATCGTAACGAGGGTTTGGTATTGGAAAATATCCTAACGAGGAATTGATCGAATTCAACCTAGATGCAGTATGAAAGAAGTGGTTGTTTTTATGGAGAATTGGAGTCACTATGACTACGATGTTTCAATTGTGATAATGCTTTGCCAATTTTTATTTCATATAAATCATTAGTTGAACTAAGAACTTGTGATGCAAGTTTTATGGAATAAAGGGGGAGTGAAAGGAAAGGTGGTGTCGATTTAAAATAAGGTGTTATTTTAAAAGGAGGTTCTGTTTTAAAAAGAGGTACTATTTTAAAATGAGGTGCTGTTTTAAAAGGGGGGCTATTTTAAAAAGTGGTGTAGATTGGAATAGTGGTGCTGATCTACTGTAGAATTTGGTTTTCCATCAACCACACCCTTAAAGATTGATATCAGGATAATCATACCCAGAATGATTGATAAGGTGGTATTGATCGAAAAGGTGGTATTGATTGAAAAGGTGGTATTGATTGAAAATGTGGTATTGATTGAAAAGGTGGTTCCAATTAAATAGGTGGTACCAATCAACTATAGTATCTGACTAATCCATCAGATATGCCATAAACTTTTTAATATCCGAATGATCAATGTGATAATGATCAATATTAGAATGATCAATATGAGAATGATCAATATCAAAATGATCAATATCAGAATGATCAATATCATAATGATTAATATTAGAATGATCAATCTCATAATTATCAATTTCATAATGATCAATATCAGAATGATCAATATCAGAATGATCAATATCAGAATGATCAATCTTAGAATGATCAATATCAGAATGATCAATCTTAAAATTATCAATATCAGAATGATCAATATCATAATAATCAATATCAAAATGATATATATCAGAATGATCAATATTAGAATGATCAATATCATAATGATTGATATTAGGCTCAGGAAGGAAAAGATAAATATCAAGATGATCAATATCAGAATGATAGATATTAGGATGATTGTATCCTGACTAGTTGTATTCAAAAAATATCGTACTCAGGTTGAGATGAAAAGAAAGAAGCATGAATGGATGGAAAGTTACGATACTTTTCAATATAATTCTGATGATGCTAAAGATGTTCTCAAATTAATTTAAAATTCATGAATGAATTCATGATTCAAGAATAGGTTTTTTAATGCAGTGATGTTTTCAAGTGGGTCTACAAAAGAAGAGAAAAATAAGTTTGTATTTCAATGGGGACAAGAGATATTGCATCAGAGTTGAATTACTGAAGAAAAGAAGACGAATGTGTTATAAAGGGGGAGACTATCATTAAAAATAATGATTACATCTCAAGAGTGGAGGTCCATTTATTCATGTTCAATTTGAGTAGGTACAGATCATTTTTATGAATAAATTAGTTTCAGGAAATCAGGACTCAACAATTGAAATCAGACTCATCAATTATAATTGTATTGAAAATTGAAATGGGAGTCTGGAGAAGAAGAGGTGAAAATAGTAGAAGTTTTGAGAATAATCAAGAAGTGTTTAAGAAGTCATAATTGATTTGATATTTTAGGATAAATTCAGATTTGGGTGAATTTAGGTGAGCGGTAAAGTGTTTTGGGATTCCCACATAAACCTATTTTAGGTCACCTATAAAAGACAGAAAGTAAATTATACTTGAATGGTGATGGAGTACTGTTCATAGAAGTAGAGAGAGAAGCTCCAAGTTTCTAAAGAGAAGAATAAATCTTCATATTGATGTTTTATTAAAGATATTATGACATAGAAGTAAAATAGAAGAGAAAAGATGGTAACAATTATATTCAGCTGATGTTGGTATCAGGATGAATTAATCAGAATGGGATTTTTATGTACTGGGTATTTTCATATTGAAGATTTTTGGACTGAGGAAGAATTGTATTGAGTTTTATCATTATCATGGATTGAAGTGATTTTGATTAATTTTTATTGTATTCTATCATAAAATTGTACTGGTAGTATTGTCTTGGAAGAATCGTACTCCTAGGAATTAGATTGGGAAAATCAGACCCAGAAAATCGGACTGAGTTTTCTGCAACAAAATTCCAGGTGGTTCTTAAATTTCTTCTTGGTAAGGAATTTAAGAATTGTATTAAAATTGAATATATTTGGTGAATTTAAAAGAAGTGCAAGTAACATGAGTTGTTACATAGAGATTGTTTTTCCCTATTGTTCTCAGAAGGTGCACATGCAGTAGTGGGATTGTTTCATAGTGATACACAAGTTTAAGGATATATCATTCTTGTTGTAATCCAATGATTTTTTTCTAGTGGATTGTATGGTATTGGATTACTAACATACCATACCAAGGATGTATCTATTCTTATTTAATATTGAACCTTGTAAATCATTGTGTTCCTGTGGATGTGTGTTTAATTTTTTTTCAACATGGAATTCAAATCTATAATAGGAGGAGAAGGTTATTTCAATTGAAAGAAACATAAAATAAAAAGAGTATCACTAATTTAAACCCCCACTCAGTGATACAAAACATTGAATGGGAACTTACAATTGGAATTAGAGCTAGGTTCCCTTTGCTAATTATTTGCTGAAGCATTTGAAGAAGAAGTTGTTATGGAGAATTTGAGATGTGCGAACATTAAGGGGATTCTGATCTTAAATGATGGGAATTATCATACCTATAAAGAAAGAATGTTTCCATATATTATGTCTTTTGGGTATGATATTTCAAGATCTATTACAGATGGTTTCCCTCCTCATATTGAGAATGATCCTCTCACAATGTATGATAAGGAAAATCATGAGAATGATGGAAGAGACAAGAATGATTTACTCTCATCACTTTTTGAAAGTGAGTTTCTAAGAGTAAAAGGAGTCGCCACTGCCAAAAGAATCTAGGATAAGCTAAAAAAAATTTATGAAGGCAATTCAAAAGTGAAGAAGGAAAAGTTAAAAATATAGAGATTGAAGTATAAATATATCAAGATGGGTGATCATGAATCTATTGACGACTTCTTTACTAGGGTAAATGATATTATGAGCACTATTCTATGTCTTTGTGAAAAGTTAGAAGATTCTACTATTTTTGAAAATATCTTGAGAATTATTCCTGTCAGGTTCGATGCTAAGGTTTTTTCATTGGAAGATAGAGATATAGAAAAATTATATATAGATGATTTGAATAGTACTCTCATTACATATGAAATGAGAAGGGAGAATTCTATTAAAGGAAAAATAAAATTTGATAGAGAAATGTCTTTCATGTCTATCATGAAAGAAAAGTCAAAGAATATCCTTGAAGAAAAATAAAATAGAGATTATAATTCTGAAAATGAGGTATGTAAAAATTTTGAAGCAATTTTATCCTTGTTTTCTAAGAATGTGAAAATAAGTACAGGAAGGTATAAATGGAAAATTCCCTTAATTTAGTTTCTATGTGGATCTGTTGGGAATTTTGTTTCCAATTTTCCTCAAAGAGTTAATGAAGAGGAGAGTGATGAAGAAGAAAGTGAATAAGAGGAAAGAAGGCCAAAAAGATCATATAAGAAAAAGGGTGATAAAGAAAAATTATATTCCAAGAGGGAAGATAATAAGTTCTCTAAATACAAAAGGATAATATTTTTTTCTAAGGAAGATAATAGTGAGGAGGTTACAAATGATGGTGAAGACAAAACATTTATTGCAATAGTTAATGAGAAAAGTTCTTCTATCAGTTAGATTAGTTATTTTGAGGAATAAGAAGAGAGTGAAGCTGAATATAAAAGATCTATTAAGATTTCTGGTGAAAATATTTTTATTTCAACAATGAATAATGAAGATTCAAGAAGTAGTAGTTTTGATGAAGAAGAAACTAAAATAAAAATGCATTTGAAAGAAGAGTAGAAAGAATGTTTGAGAAATATAAAAATACATGAAAAGAAAAATGAGAAGTTCTAAGATGAATATTCCTCAAAAATTCAAGAAATATTTTTAGAAGATAAGAACAAGACGTAGGTTGATATTAGAGATTTAAAAAAATGTCTTGAAGAAGAAAATAATTGTAATGAGCATCTGGAGGTAAGGCTTAAAGAAAAGGAAGAAGAGTTGGAACTTGTCCAACAAAAGTTATCTAAATCTGAATTGAGGAATACAAGTTCCAAAAACTCTATCACTAAGGTTGGTGAAAGTTATTGTAATGAGAAACCTATGAAGGTTCAAAAAAAGTTACCTTCAAAGTATGAGAAGAAATATGGAATTGGTTTTGAAAAAAGAAAGCTGGGAATACTATGTATGTGGAAAAGACTAACAAGGTTAGGAATTTAGAAGTCTCAAAGAACCCTAAGTCCATTTTTTTGAAACATTCTGATTCTCGAAAGGTTTCCAATACTTCTAGTTCTGACAATGCATAAAATAAAAAGAAGAATCTGATTGATAACAAAAAGGTTGGTGTATTAGAAAATAAATATAAGAATGTTTCTGATAAATGTATTCACAATTATAATCAATATGGATGTTTTAGAAGCAACAATTCTTTCTATGGATATTGCTGGTATTTTGGGGGATTCAGGTGCACATAAAACATGTATTGGTTTAATCAATAAAATTACTATTACCCCACAGGTTATGAAAGACAAAGGTTGAGGGGGAGTCAATCTCCTCAAAGAAAGTGTTCTAAGAAGGTGGTTGTAAAGAAACCTGAAAAGGTTGAAGTGAAGATTGAAAATAGGTTCCAACCATTGGAAACTATTTGTGAAATATGTGACCAACTAAAAAACCATGAATAATGATGTCTTATTTTTTTATCGGCACAATGAATGGTGTTAAAGAAATATCAGAAGTTGGATGTTTTTGAAGTTAATAAAGATATATAGGTTAATTATAAAAATAAAGAGTGCTTAATTTTCTGTCCAGAACACATTGAATTGTCTAGGAAATTGGAGGAAGTATATAAGAAAGTGAAAGAAGAGAGGAAGAAGTAGACTTTTTAAGGTATGAGAAATTCTGAAAAAAAGGTATCAATATATGGTGAATATGATCAAGAAGGGTATGATATAAAAACTTGCTCAACTATCATTCCAGAGAAAAAGATAGGAATGGACAACATGGAAAAAACTAATTGTAATCAGGATGTCCCTAAAGATGAAGAAAATTTGACAACCTTATCATAATTCTCGACAGATAAGAATAAATTTGTTACAAAACTTGAGAAGGATGAATAGAAGGAAGAAATCACATCTAATGAAAAATCCCAGAAGAAGAAGAAGGAGACTCTCAGTCCAATTGTTATTTCTAAGTAACAATAGAGGTTCCTACTTATTACCAATATCTTTGTATACTTGTGATAACTTATAGTGAATTGAAAGAGTGTAAATAAGGAACATGGAATTGATTATTCTCTTACTTTTCTTGCAAAAGAAATTAACGAGGATATGAAAAGTTTGTTTTGAAAAGTTGTGTTTTTATACACTTGAACTTTCTAATGTGTTTGTTGAGATGGGTGTAGGTTACTTTTATCTTAAAAAAATTCTTCCAAGGTTTTACCCCAGTCATGAAAATATTGTAAGAAGGATGGAAAAGGTATTACATGAAAGTTGTGTTATGTAAAACATTGATCACCTTGATTATACAATCTTTTTTTCTACATCAGGTTGTACCTCGTAGACTTAGATTTGTTTAGTTAAAGGTTCTTTGTTTAGAAAATCATGTAATAACCATGTTGAAGAAAAGTACCAACCTCTGGAAATGGATATCATTTTCCAATAAGAGAGAAAATTATCATGATGGTCCCATTGAATTTGATTGTCAATAAGGGGGAGAGATAAGAGAAATGGGAAGAGATAAAATAAATAGGGGAAGAAAGAAAGGAAACAATACCAATCATTATTTTTATGATATTTAAGTGTTTGAAGTGGGTCTTGACAACAAATACAAAGGGGGATATTGTTAGGACCAATTTGTATTTTGGCTGTATTTTTTGTCAATAGATCAGTATCCTGAAAGAAAAAAATTATGTTGATAAAGATGATGTTTGGGTCTAGTATTGATAAAAATTGGACTCAAGGTATTGATAAGAATTGGACTAACATTTTCCATCATGATGAGAAGAAGATGTTTGGGTCTGGTATTGAAAAATATCATAATGGGGATTTGGAATTGAAAAAGATCATAATGAGGGTCTGGTATTGAAAAAGATCGTAATGAGTGTCTGGTATTGAAAAAGAACATAATGAGGGTCTGGTATTGAAAAATATTGTAATGAGGGTCTGGTATTGGAAAAGATCGTAATGAGTAATTGATCAGATTCACTCTGGATCTAGTATGAAAGAAGTGGTTGTTTTGATGGAGAGTCAGAGTCACTATAAAACGATGTTTCAATTGTGATGATGCTTTGCTGATTTGTATTTCATATAAATCTTAAGCGGAATTGAGAACTTGTGATGCAAGATTTATGGAAGAAATGAGGGAGTTAAAGGAAAGGTGGTTCCAATTTAAAATAAGGTGTTATTTTAAAATGAAGTACTATTTTAAAAGGAGGTGTTGTTTTAAAAGGATGTACTGTTTTAAAAAGGGGTACTGTTTTAAAAAGTAGTTCATATTGGAATAGTGGTGTAGATTGAAATAGTGGTGCCAATTTACTACATAATTTTGTTTTCTATCAACTACATACTTAAAGATCAATATAAGGATAATCGTGCCTAGAATTATTGAAAAGGTGATATTGATAAAAAAGGTGGTATTGATTGAAAAGGTGGTATTGATTGAAAAGGTGATATAGATTGAAAAGGTGGTTCCAATTGAAGAGTTGGTATCGATCTACTATAGCATCCAACTAATCCATTGGATATGACATAAACTTTTCAATATCAGAATGATCAATGTCAGAATGATCAATATTAGAATGATCAATATCATAATGATCAATATCAGAATGATCAATATCATAATGATCAATATCATAATGATAAATCTTAGAATGATCAATATTAGAATGATTAATATCAGAATGATCAATATCAGAATGATCAGTATTAGAATGATCAATCTCAAAATGATCAATATCAGAATGATCAATCTCAAAATGATCAATATTAGAATGATCAATACCATAATGATCAATATCAGAATGATCAATATCAGAATGATCAATATAAAAATGATCTATATCAGAATGATCAATATCAAAATGATCAATATCAGAATGATTGATATCAAGATCAGGAAGGAAAAGATCAATATCAAGATGATCGACATCAGAATGATTGATATCAGGATGATCATATCCAGACTAGTTTTATTCATAAAATATCATACTTGGGTTGATATGAAAAGAAATAAGAAGGAATGAATATAAAGTTATGATACTTTCCAATAAAAGTATGAAGATTCTAAATATTTTCTCAAATGAATTTAAAATTCAGGAAGGAAGTCCTGAATCAAGCACAAGTTTCTGAATGTAGTGATATTTTCAAGTGGGTCAAGATAAGAGGATAAGAATAAGTTTGTATTTCAATTGGGTCAAGACCTATTGCATCAGAGTTGAATTTATGAAGAAAAGAAGATGAATGTGCTATCAAGGGGGATCCTATAAATAAAAAAAATGATTTCATATCATGAGTGGAAGTAGATTTCTTCATTTTCAATTTAAATTGGTATAGAGAATTGATATTAAGAAATCAGTTTTAGGAAATCAGACTCGACAATTGAAATAAGACTCATCAATTGTAATCATATTGAAAATTGATATGAGAGTTTGGAGAAGAAGTGAAGACTATAGGTGTTTTGAGAAGAATCGAGAGGCATTGATGAAGTCATAATTAGTTTGATATTTCAGGATAAATTCAGATTTGGGTGAATTTAGGTGAGTGGTAAAGTGTTTTGGGATTCCCGCATAAACCTATTTTGGGTCACCTATAAAAAGCGGAAAGTACGTTGTACTTGAATGATGATGGAGTATTGTTCACAGAAGTAGAGAGAGAAGATCCAAGTTTCTAGAGAGAAGAGGAAGTCTTCGTATTGATATTTTATTGAATATGTTCTAATGGAGAAGTGAAATATAAGAGACAAGATTGTAATAATTGTATTCAGATGATGTTGGTAACAATCTGAATTAATCGGAACAAGATTTTTTCTATACTAGGTATTTCTGTATTGAAGATTTCCTGACTCAGGAATAATCGTACTGAGTTTTATCATTCTCAGGGATTGAAGTGGTACTGATTCATTTATATTGTATTCTATGAAAAAATTGGATTGGAAGTATTGTTTTGTAAGAATCTTACTTCGAGGAATCAGATTAGGAAAATCAGACCCAAAAAATCAGACTGAATTTTCTGCAACAAAAGTCTAGGTGGTTCTTACCTTTCTTCTAGGTAAGGAATTGAATAATTTTATTTCAATTTAATATATTTTTTGAATTTAAAAGAATCATAGGTAACATGAGTTGTTACACATAGGTTTTTTACTTATTGTTCTAAGAGGGTACACACGCACTAGTGGGATTGTTTCATAGTGCTATATCGCTATAAGGTTATATCCTACTCATTGTAATCCAAGGATTTTTTTAGTGGATTTTATGGTATTGGATTTCAAACATACCATACCAAGGACATATCTATTACTATTGAATAGTGAACCTTGTAAATAATTATGTTCCTAGGGATGCGTGTTTGATTTTTTTTTCAGCAGGGAATTGAAATCTCTAACAAGAGGTGAAGGTTGTTTCAATCAAAAGAAACATAAAAGAAAAATAGTATCACTGATTCACCCCCATCTCAGTGATATAATACATTGACTGGGAACTTACAATTTCTTTTGGGTTTAACAAATTATTAAGGGATTTTATACAATTAATTAATATGAAACCCTAACTTTGGATCTATAAATAGACTATTATGAGGACTGTGTCTCATTAGTTATTGTGCATAATATTCTCCTCCCTAGATAATTATCTCTCCAAAAATAAAATCTCTAGGGTTTTCTCTCAATATCAATAGATTCTATCTTCCTCTATTTATCTCAAGCTGGAGAGATCAAGATACAATCCTTGCAAAATTAAGGGATTGTGGTTGTGATCAAAAGAGTGATCCTAGAAAAATGGTCCCACTACATTGGCACCCAGAGTACCGTAAGTGATGTTTCAAGATTTAAGGAGAATATATGGATCACCAATATTGGGGATCTACTTTGGGTCATCATCAATGTAATTTAAATACAACCAAATTACCTTTAAATGATAAACACCTACATAAAATAAAGAACTCAATGTTGATGTATTTATTCATGTTATTAAATTAATTATAAAATTGAAATGAAAAAGTAATTCTCTTGTTTTATAAATTTTATTTTTCAATATTCTTTGGAAAATATTTTACTGGTCATAAAATTTATGTTTTGTTGGGATGATCAAGACCTTTTGTGCTATCCCATTCTACTATTATTGTATTGGTCATCTAGGTGACCCATTTTGCTATCATTAGGATTTTTATCAATTGGCCCTTGTTTCCCCATTTTTATTTTTCTATTTTTTTTCTTATCATAGAAAAATTATTCAAATAAATCCACAATCACAATTAAATAGTGCTATCAAGAAACATATCAATTCTACTCAAGCTAAAAAGAGTTGATGAGGTCTTCATTAACCACATGTGTAATAATACAATTCCTTTTTTATGGTATTGAGTTTATTCACAAGTCATGAAATGTGATAATATTGTATAGATTAGATACTAAAATTTCAATTATCCATGTATACTAATAAAACAAAATGATAACTCCTATAGTTTAGTCAAAAACACACAATGATTCACCGGACATCGCCGATGATTTGGTGATTTGTGTTCGACTTCATAACTGAAAATCACCAAGGAAACACACAAATAACTCAATGTGCTATCCAGGTTTGTATGTTATTTCTTTGTGATACCATGAAATAAATTTACATGACCTTTAAAGTTCTTATTTGAGTTCAATTGACCAATATGAACCACACAAACACCGCAATTTACTGAGGGAAGAAAAATGGATGAATGGTGTGTGAAACATCACATGAAAGGGTACACCCAAACATGATCATTTGAGTTTGAGTATAACATACGAGTATATAAATAAATTAAATAAGAATATATGATAAAGAAAAACAACATAAAACCTATAATTAAAAATATCATTCAATAAAATACAAACATAAAGCTCAAGATAACATCACGTTCCTCCCTGGGTGATCATAAGGGGTTTAGAAATCCATGGGAGGGGAGGAAGAAGAATATGTTAAAGTATCACTTACCATAGCCTCCATAACTTATATGGATGATAAGAATACTTCTTTGGGACTCCAAAATGGTAGCACCTTTCCTCTTGGTTGAACTCCAAAATGGGGTGCCCAAGGTACCAATTTATAGGCAAAGTGGTAAGTGGTTTTGGGAACCTTGATTTCAAGAATCCTCTTAGTCCATGGTTTTTTCCAGTCATAAATTCTTAAATCACTTTAAAAAAAACTAAAGAGTTGTTTTCTGACACATTTTATACCTCCTTGTTAACTTTGGAAGATATATCCGGTATATAATAAGAGATATTTCCAAAATATTGAGGCAAAGTTTTGACCCCGAGCATATTCATTTTAATGGACATATATGTTCGTATGAGCCTCTTAATAGATTAATTGGGGATGGATTCATTCATATGAAATATAGATCATTAAATTTAGAACCAGTCCACAAAGTTTAATCCAATATGTACACACGGTTTAGTATAAGTATGCATTTTAGTCCACTTGTGTGCTTGGATCCCGTGCAGATTGAACCATTTTTCTTAGACTTCATCATGGGCCCTCCAAATCACCTCCACCTATAATGTAATTATGAAAACAAGTAACATTTCCCTTTTTAACAGTGTTAAAAAAATAATCGAATCAAACATAAATTTCAATTTGTTATTTTACTTTTAATACTCAATACAAAACCAATTTAATACGTTGGTATAAGGGTGAAATAAAATAGTTAATCATGGTACGATCACACCCCCACACTTAAAAATTTTCACTCCTAGGAAAAGTATATTATCCTAATCATGTACCATTCCTAAATAAAAGGTGTTAAAACACACAAGATTATTTTTTAATTAAATTCATCATGTCTCGTTTATGGAATCAATTTTCCTATCATTTTTCTTTTCTCACATTCAAATTTTTTCAACTTCATTTTTTTACCCATGCAACATGTCATAACCTACCGCACCTAAAAATTTTCCCTCTTCACTTAAGGAAAATATGAAAGTGGATTTATGCTCTTTTCCTAGTGTTCATGTGATCTTACCATATGCTTGATAATATTCTCAGTTCTCTACCGGTATAAACTAGTGTGCTACTCAAGAGGATTTCTAACAGGTTATTCTGAGGTTCAAGGGTTGGTAGGATTTAATGTTTAAAAATATGATGCAGAAGAGGAATGTTTAATATATTATGTACAAAACATGTCAAAATTAATTAAGTGTTAACAATGAGTGTACACACCCAACCCCTCCCAATGTGTATTACCTCCAACTCACTATCCCCATTTTCTATTTGTGCTGGTCACAACCAAGCTGTGAATAATAATGAGTAAACATATTCTTTTCTCCATTTTATTATTTTTTCTATTTTTTTCAATGCATAGAACTTTTTTTTTAATATATATAGTTTTTTTGGAGATAAAGAGAGAAACATGTGTACAAAAATAATTTAATATGGCTTATGAACCCATTACCCAAGGAAAATGTAGGCACCTTTAATATTAACCCATAATAATGATTATATTACCTAAATTCCCATGGAAACACCCTCTCTCCCACACTTGTTGAAAATAAAAAAAGAATATACACAAGATATGGGTAGGTAAAGATAAATTAGCTTGTAATGTGTCTACCTAATAGACATTTCATGATCTCTAAGGCTTAAGAAGGATAAAATGTAAAGGTGGCCGAAAATAGAGGATAATTTTACAAAGGGCTATTCAATGAATGATTGCCTCTATCATAAATGTAGTATACTTGAATCTTATGTATTCAAACAAAATCAATACAAGTTCTAGTTTCTATACATGAACTTAGACTCTCAATAAAGTAATTAAAAGGAATAATATGCAATAAAGGGCTTAGAATGTCTCTCAGGTAAGGGATTTAAAAATTAGTCAGTGCTAAAGAGGCATAGAATTCAAAAATCCATTAAACACCTAAGAATGATTTGAAAATAAAAATTATAGAAAAATATTCCATATCAACATTCATTTGATTTTTTTCTAAAAGTAATGGAATTTTCCACACAATCAACTCAATCATGAAAAATGATTTTAGACATTCTTTTTAAGATCAATTTTTATCTAAAAAAACAAAATAAGGAAAAATAAATAAAAAATGAAAACACTTTTCTTTTTTAATTTTTTTGTTTTTGTTGTTTTTTGTTTGTTTTGTTTTTGTTTTTTTGTTTTTTAATCCTAACTATGACATGTCACCCTACCCTACACCTAAAATTTACATTTTCCTCAATGAAAGTATTTTAAATAAATAGACAAGTAAATAAAGGTAGGGAGAAGGGCCAACCTGGTAAGTGGTGTCATATGTAGAATCTATCAGTTGGATTTCATCCACGAGATGCTTTGAAAAATCTTCATAGAAGTGTTTGAGCCTCAACCCATTAATACTAATCCTCTGTCCACTCTTCTCATGAAAAAACTGTATAACACCAAAAGGGTAAACATTAATAATAGTATAAGGACCAAGCCATCGGGAATGAAGCTTACCTGGGTGGAGATTTAGCTTTGAATTATACATGAGAACCTTCTCACCGATATGAAACTTCTACTGATGAATCATGCTATCATGGATAGACTTTGTCTTCTCTTTATAGATCTAGGAGTTCTCATATGAATCACGTCATATTTATTCTAACTCTTAAATTTGTAGCCTTCTATGCTCACCTGCATCTAATAGATTCATATTACATTGTTTAATAGCCCAATATGCATGGTATTCTACCTCCACCGAGAGGTTAAAATCCTTTCCAAACACAATCTTGTATGGTGAAATTCTAATTGGGGTTTTAAAAAATGTATGGTACACCCAAAGTGAATCATCCAAGCACAAACTCTAATATTTCCTATTGGGTTGTACCATTTTTCCAAGATTCGCTTTACTTCCCAATTTGAGATTTCTGCTTGTCCGTTAGTTTGGGGGTGATATGTTGTGGAGACTTTATGAAAAAAACATAATTAAAAAGAAAAATTTTCATGTTGAAATTGAAAAAATGTGAACCCATATCACTAATGATGAATCTTGGTAAACCAAAGCTACTGAAAATTTGGGACCTCACAAAATATACAACCACTCTAGAGTCATCGATCCCAGTGGCCTTTGCTTCCACCCATTTAGATACACAGTCAAAATACAATAAGATGTACAAAAATCCAAATGAATTTGGAAAAGGCCCCATGAAGTCAATGCCACATGCATAAAATATCTCACAAAATAACATGGGATATTGGGGCATTTCATTCCTCTTGGAGATATTCCCTGTGAATTGACAAATAGTACATGGCTTACAAAACTGATGGGAATTTTATCAACAATGTCACCACCAGCTACAACATCTATCATTCCACAATCCATGATGACAAGTACCTCATAGAAGTATTGAAATAGAAAATTTTCACTAATTTTGTGGTGGGGGAAACTTGAACGAAGTCTTTTTAATCTCTCCCAATATTCATGAAGGGTCTCTCCTTGTGATTTCCTAATTCTACAAATTTCTTTTCTAATTGATGCAGTCTGGGAGACAGGGAAGAAATTCTCTAGAAAGAGTAATTTAAGGTCATTACAGCCCCCAATTGTGATAGGCAGAGAGTATATCCAGTCTTTGTCTACACCATCAAGGGATAAAGGGAAGGTGCTAAACTTAATTAGGTCCTCAGACACATTTTGGGGTTTTATGGTGGAGCACACTATGTGGAACTATTTGAGATGTTTGTGAGGGTCCTCACTAGGAAGACCATGGAATTTAGGAAGTAGTTGGATGAGGCCTGATATCAGCTCAAAGTTGGATTCTTCCTTGGGATATTGGATGCACGTAGGTTGGTACTCCACATCCGGGGTGATTAGTTCTTTTAAGGTTCAATTATTTACAGCCATGTTTTCTTAGGTTTGACTGGGTTCAATTTTTGATTGGTTTTGGACCACATGAGGTTTCAAAAGGGGTTCCTTAGTGTTAATTTATTGACCTACTCTATATTACTTTATTTTTTAGTGAAGTGTTTTTTCAATTTTAGGGTCAAATTCAATGCAACAATGATGTCCAGTTTGATTGATTGATTGCTTGTTGTTATTTGTTTGATTTTTATTTAATTTTTTTATGGAAGATTAATGAAATAAAAACACTTAAGAAATTAAATGATAAAAGAAAATATAATTTTATACTACATAATTATAGATAGAGAGAGAGAAAAAAAATAAGAGAGAGAGAGAGCACAAAAATAAACAAAAAAAAAAGACAAAAAACCAAAACCAAAACAATAAAATGGGGTTAGGAGTATTTAAAGGAGTACTAATTAAGAAATAAAATAAATAAAAAATGAAATAAAGAATAAAAAAATGATCTTGTATCCCCAGTAATGGCGCCAAAATTTTATCGCGTTGTCGAGTGCATCAAATTAGTCTTTTAATTTTTACTAGAATTTTTGCAGTATAGCAGTAACCCTAGGTCATCTCCCGACGAAGACTTAGTTCATTAATTTAAAAAGAGGGTTTTTATTATGAAAATAGAAGTGTAATGAAATTTTATAAAACTTTGGTTTGATAATTAAAGATGAAAATATAAAAGTAAAGAAATAAAACAAAGTAGAAATGAACAAGATTAATTAAACGTGATCAACCCAGAGGAGTCTCATGATGCTCATCCTTCATCGCTTCAAGATAAATGGTATATATATTTTAATACCTATTTTGTAACAACTATTTCCATAATATTAATGTGTTTATTCTTGGATACCTTATAGGAACAAATAATTCTTCAGTAGCCAGTGCTGATTCAGCCTCCATTGTGGTTATTTAGGTGGCCCATGTGGAAGATAAAATTCTGGGCCAGATTCTGCGGCCCAGAAAAACATCCCACCATTTTACACATATCTCGTTAACCACAAACTATTTTGGTCTGAAACTTTACATAAGGTTATGGGACATCTGGATATTCAGTTGTTTCTTCTATGGACCACTCCAATTCTGCCATCTAGAAGGTATTACAGGAGGATATATTCGGTGGAAGCAAGCTAGCTGCCACCTCGGGTTAAGGGTGGAAATTCTCCTCTCCCTTACTTTCCACCACCCTAGGCCTACCATACTAAAGTGGGATATTTTGTACTGTTGTAGGATATACCCAAGGCTCCCAAAATTCCTATTTAAGGAAGTGGTGGTGGAAAAGTTTATAATCTTTTATCTTTGATTTCATCTTAATGTTATGATGCCAATTTGTCTTTGTAACCTTCTTCCTTTACATGTAAGTTGTTTTAATTCATCTTAGTTTCTTAATAAAAGTTTTTCTACTATTATTCTGTTCTTCTCCATATCAATTTGATACCGTTACCTCAAGGTGTGAATTTATTCACACCAAACATTGTGAAATTATTCACACATTAGTGGAGTGATCATTTTCTTTTTATTGTTTTCTTTACTTCTTCAATTCCTCCCTCATGAGTCTACTTCCCGCTTCCATTGAAACCATAACATCAATGGAGGGCTAACCCACTTATGGGTTGATCCAAGGGAGTCTCAAGGGGCTGTATTGTATGTTATTTATCACCCCATTAATGTATACTCACTTCTTTTAATTGAGATTTTTTTTGATGATTTTAAAACTTCTTCGTCCTTGTTGAATTTTAAGGCCACATACTTCAAGTGCTAATACAAAACTTCACCTTGGAGTGCTCATAAATTTGATGCTCAAAGTGTATAGGTGATTAGTATTATGGCGTGTTGGTATAAAATCAGTAAGTGATGAATTTGTTTTATCTCCTTAAATGAACTCAACTCAAATATAAGAAATTGAAATAATTGAAAAGGGAATACGTCCAATCCACCCCAAGTGATAACCTAGGATCAACTCATTATTTTAAATTGAATTAACTTAAATCTGTTAGTGATCCTTTAAAACCATATTAAATCAACCCAAGTTGGCCACTTCATAGCCAAAAACAATCCATAGAATGTACATGTCTATAGGTACTTCTTAGGTCTCTGAGGATTTGACAACCCAAGCTAGACTACAAGGACCGTCCTACCTTCTTATTTTGGGTAAATTTGAGCGTGAATCAAATTTTGGCACCATTGACGGGGACCTAAGTAAGTTATATTAGACATTATCATCATTTTTTTCATCCCTCTTCTCTGTTCTTACCCCCTCACTCCTATAGAATTCAATTTTGAACAAATCCAAACATGGGAAACCTATCCCTACTTTGATCACCCAACCCCATGTGTGATGTAAAATGACCATCCTAATTTATAGATGTGGGATCATCAACAACCTAATGAACCACAACGTTTTTACTCCTATAATCCACAAAAAATCCCAACATATAATGAGTTTCAATCCCCATAAATCCAATCTGAACACCCTCCTATGAAATTCCAACAACTTAATTATCCACCTGGAATAGACCATCTTTCTCAACCCCTTGACCATCATGATCCACAACCATTACTTGAAAAATTGAGTCAAAAAATGGATAAAATGAATTTTGAGGGTTCATCTTTGATATTATAATTACAAAACTTTGATATGGTTATAGAACCCATTCCCACTCATGCTATCCCTTCCTCATCATTGATAGAAGAATATTTTCTACCATAAACCTCTCGTAAATTTATTGAAGAACCGACATTTGGATTTGGGATATATGAAGAGGATCAAGGAATTGCTGAAGGGTCTTTAAATCAAAAGGAAATTGAATTTTTGGATTCAAAGGAGGAGAATTTGACATCATGGATTGAGTCTCCTAAGTATAACTCCATTGATAAATTTTCAAAAACACCAACCATTGAACCATTGAGAGAAATCACAAACATTGATTCCATACCCATTCTTAAAATTGATCTTTCCAATTTTGTGGTTGAATATTCTATTCAAAAGGAACCAATTCTGTTGAGAAATTTTGAAAATTAAATTGAGTTTGATTCAAAGTACCAACCTATGTCTGAAAGTGTTAGCCTACCCGAACTTGAACGAAAGGAATTTCCATCCACCCTCAGGTTTCCATTCATTATGGATAGCCAAAAACTTCCAATTTTCACAATTTCTTATCTTGAAACCAATAAAGAGGTAATGATTCTTAATGTCTTTGGAAAGACAAAAAAAACTAGATCAACCATTTTTGATATTCCTTGGATTTTACCACTCATTATAGAACATAGGTTTGCACACGTAAAAAATTATAAACAAATAATAAACCTCAATCTAGTGTACATGGAGAAATATGGGGTCCTTAAAATTTTGAAAATTGGTATTAGGTAAGTTAGGGGTTCATGTCGAGCTAGCGACATTAAACCAAAGCGCTGCACGGGAGGCAAGCCGTGATTTTCTTCTTTTTAGATCATTTTTTTAAATAGGATTAATGAATAATTTTGATATTTAAAAAAATATATACTGTTGACCCGTTCTTCTATTATGACTATGTATGGGTACGAAAGGGGAGCACCATATTCATTCATGTCATGTAGTGTGATCCTTGAGGAATACCTTACCTAGAAATTTAAAAAGAAGATAATGTATCATCAGTTTATTTTATGTTTTTGTAGGTTAAAATAAAAATACAAAAAAATAAATAAAAATATAATAATAATAATAATAAAAAGGTACACATCGTGGTTCATGGGTAAAACCCCGTCACAACCGGCGATGCCGCGGGGATTCAAACCTAGGACCGAAGGGAGACAGGGGTGCGCACTTACCACTGACCTACGACTTTTTGTGCTTCCTTATTCTATAATTTTTATATATATACTTATATTTTAATTTCTTTATTATATAAATAAATAAATAAATATATATATATATATATATTGTTTTTTTTTGTTTGTTTTTTTTCTTTTTTTCCTTTTTCTACTAGGGAACTCTGCAAGTGACATGGATATCAAAGGACTAAATCAGAGAAGTAAGAACATCAACTTCAACCACCTGGTGAATTCATTCCATGATCCTCATATTTCAATTTCATTTTTGAAATTCCCTTATCTGCCTCTACTCCTTCTAAATTTTCATTTCTTCAAACACTGGGGATAGTGTTATTTTAAGTTGGGGGGAGATAAAATAAAAAATGATTTTGTGTAAAAAAAATGAATGATTTGAAAAAAAAGTGTGTAAATGGAAGGAAAAATTCCTTTAACTATGAACATGGTAATACACATTTCACACTTTGAAACTAAATATTGAATAATTTAGCATGCCCTGATTCTAATTTTAATCCTTGTATAATTTCATGAGCATAGATTTTGGAAAGTGTGGCTGTCCAATGTGATATTTCATCATTTATATTTTCATCCAAATAAAAAAAAGATCACAATGCACGTCCTTTGGATAGTGGGGTATTAGTTTGAGTTCATGGGATACCCCAAATAAATAACATAGGTTTGGTGATCATTTTAGTTTTAATATGATTATTCAATAAAAAAAATTAAAAAAAAAGAAAAACAATAAATTTGCACGTAGAGAAATGAAATGACCTAATTCGTGGCTTTCGACACTTGGGGATCGTGACTCCATAGTTGTCTGGCCCAGAGTTAGTAATTTTATCTCTATTTTTGGTAATTTTAATTTTTCATTTACTGAGTTAACTCGAGATGATGCCCGAGTATGTGGGATTAACTTGGTTCCCTAAGGTCTTTGAGCCTGGGAGTCATCGAAAAAGTCTCGCTACAGGGGTTGACTTTTTTGAGTGCAATTTCAATTACCATGGAAAAATTGCAAAAAAAAAAAAACTAAAGTAATTCAAAAAAAAATTTGAATACCCATCTTAATATTGAAATGTGATTCCAACTACCACTTCCGTCATTTCCCCCTTGAATAAAGATGAACCCCCATGTCCATTGTGATGCACAACACATCCTCAAACTTAATTGATTTTGGATGAAATATGAAAATGAATTTGAAAAAAGTAATGGGCTTGGGATTAGGATCTACTTATGAAACTATCTTGTATTAAAACATTTTGATGGGTTTCATGATTTTTTGGTATAAGGGTTTTGGTGATAATTGTGTATTAAAATGTTTTTGGAAAATATAATTCAAATTTCATATTGTTGAGATGCATTTTTCTTGGGACTAGAAAATCTCAAGTTGGGGGGTGTGATTAGCCAATAAAAATACATATTTTAATTACATTTTAATGGTATTAAATGTTAATTTTTGATCTTATGGGCCTGAGTTAGTGGATTTTAATTTTGAATATCCATCCTTATCATTTGTGCACTTCATACCTAATGTACACCAATTTAGGCCCAATGATTCATCTAATTTTAAGGATTGTAATTATAAATATTTTAATTTGATATTTCTAGGACTTTATATACACTTAAATATGAAAATTTTTCATTCGGGGATCAATGGAGTATTCATAAAGTATGATGGAGATATTTTTGGAGATGAATGGAAGCAATTCTAGAGAAGGTAGATTGGACACCAGCCCACTAATGAGAATGTGGGACCTAAATTACAAACCTAATGAATCCCAAATTTAGTGGGATTATATAAGACATATAGGGGAACAAATAATTATTCAGGATAAAGTGCTAATTCTTCCTCAATTGTGGTTATTTAGGCAGCCCAAGTTGAAGATAAAATTATGGGCCAGATTCTACAGCCCAGAAAAACATCCCACCATTTTACATATATCTAGTTAAACATAAACTATTTTGGTCTGAAACTTTACAGAAGTTCAGGGGACATCTTTATATTCATTGTTTTATTCTATGACCTACTCCAATTCGTCCATATATAAGGTATTACAGGCGCATCTGTTTGGTGGAAGAAAGCTGGCTGCCACCTCGGGTCAAGGGTGGAAAAGTCTCCTCTACCTTACTTTCCACCACCCTAGGCCTACTATACTCAAGTGGGATCTTTTGTACTGTTTTAGGATAGACCCAAGGCTAACAAAATGCCTATTTAAGTTAGTTTTGGTGGAGGAGTTTATAATATTTGAGCTTTCTTTTCATCTTAATGTTATGATACCAATTTGTCTTTGTAATGTTCTTCCTTCACATGTAAGTTGTTTTAATTCATCCTAGTTTCTTAATAAAAGTTATTATAATATAATTATATTCTTATTCATATCAATTTGATACTTTTTCCTCAAGGTTTTAATTTATTCACACCAAACATTTTGAAATTATTCACACAACAGTGGAGTGATCAATTTCTTTTTATTGTTTTCTTTACTTCTTCAATTCCTCCCTCATGAGTCTACTTCCCGCTTCCATTGAAGCCATAGAATCAATGGAGGGATAACCTACTTATGGGTTGATCCAAGGGAGTATCAAGGGTCTGGATTGGATATTATTTATCACCCCATTAATGTATGATCACTTCTTTTAATTGAGATTTTTATTTGATGATTTTAAAACTTCTTCATCCTTGTTGAATTTTAAGGCCACATACTTGAAGTGCTAATAAAAACCTTTACCTTGGAATGATCATAAATTTGATCCTAAAAGTATATAGGTGATTAGTATTATGGTGTGTTGGTATAAAATCAGTAAGTGATGAAGTTGTTTGATCTCCTTAAATGAACTCAACTCAAATATAATAAATTGAAATAATTGAAAAGGGAATACGTCCAATCCACCCCAAGTGATAACCTATGAACAACTCATCCTTTTAAACTGAATTAACTTAAATCTATTATTTATCCTTTAAAAACATCTTAAATAAACCCAATTTGGCCACTTCATAGAAAAAAACAATCCATAGAATGTACGTGTTTGTAGGTATTTCTTAGGTCTCTGAGGATTCGACAACCCAAGCTAGACTACAAGGACCGTCCTACCTTCTTCTTTTGGGTAAATTTGAGCGTGCATCACATATCCTCCATAACTTCTAGGGATTATGAGAAGACCCCTTTGAGACTCCAAAATTATAGCACCTTTCCTCTAGATCTAACTCCAAAATGGGGTGCCCAAGGTTACAATTTATAGGCAAAGTGGGAAGTGGTTTTGGGCACCCTGATTTTGAGAATCCGCTTGGTCCACGGTTTTAGTGGGTAAAAAAGTCTTAAATCACTTTGGAAAAAACTAAATATTTTTTTTAAGAAAAATTTTCAACATCCATTTCAAAGTTGCTGTCCAGATTCAATATATAATAAGAGATATTTTCAAAAGATAGGGGAAAAGTTTTGACCCCATGCAGATTCATTTTATTGGATAGATCAGTTTGTATGGGCCTCTTAATGAAAGAATTGGGAGTGGTTTATTTCATATAAAATTTATATAATTAAATTTAGTACCATATAAAAAAGTTTCATCCTATTGGGGTGCGCTTTTTAGTAGAAGTTTGCATTTTAGTCCACTGGTATGCTTGGATCCTGTGCAGATTGACCCATTTTTCTTGGACTTCATCATGGGCCCTCCAAATCACCTCCACCTACAATATAATTATCAAAACAAGTAACATTTACCTTTATAATAGTGTTAAAAAAATAATTTAATAAAAAAGGAAGTTAAATTTGTTATTATACTTGTAATTTTCAATACAAAACCAGTTCAATACATTGGTATAAGGGTGAAATAAAACAGTGAATCGTGGTACGATCACACCCCCACACCTAAACATTTTCACTCTTGGGAAAAGTATAATATCATAATCATGTACCATTTATGAATCAAAGGTCTGAAAACATACAATATTTGTTTGAAATGAAATTCTTCATATCTGATTTATGGAATCAATTTTCCTATCATTTTTCTTTTCTCACATTCGAATTTGTTCAACTTTATTTGTTCACCCATGCAACATGTTGCAACCTACCTCACCTAAAAATTTTCCCTCTTCACTCAAAGAACATATGAAAGTGAATTTATGCTCTTTCCCCATATTTCATGTGATATTAATTTATTATTTCCAAGATTATCTGTTCTCTACTGATAGAAAATAGTGTGCTACTCAAGAGGACTTCCAACAGGCTATTTTGAGGTTCAAGGGTTGGTAGGATTTAATGTTTAAAAATCTAAGGCAGAAGAGGAGTGTTTAATATCTTATGTAAAAAACATTTTAAAATACAATAAGTGTTCATAATGAATGTACACACCCAACCCCTACCAACGTGTATTACCACCAACTCACTATCCCTATTGTCTATTTGTGCAGGTCACAACCAAGCTATGAATAATAATGAGAAAACATCCTCTTTTATCCATTTTATTATTTTATTCTGTTTTTTTCAATGTACATAACTATTTTTTTAATATATAGTTTTTTTGGAGATAAAGAAAGAAACATGTGTAAAAAAATGATGTAATATGGCTTGTGAAACCACTTCCCAAGGAAAATGTAGACACCCTTTATATCAACCCATAACAATGATTCTCATCCTAGAATTCTCATGGAAACACCCTCTCTCCCACACTTGTTGAAAATAAAATAATAATATACACAAGATATGAGTAGGTCAGGATAAATTAGATTGTAATGTGGCTACTTAATGGGCATTTCATGTTCTCTAAAGCTTACGAAGGATACAATGTAAAGGTGACCGAAAATAGAGGATAATTGTACAAAGGGATTTTAAATGAACGATTTACTCTTTCATGAATGTAGCATAATTTAATCTTATGGATTTAAATAGAATCAAGAAAATTTATAGTTTCTCTACATGAACCGAGAATCTCAATAAAGTGATTAAAAGGAAGAATATGAAATAAAGGTCTTAGAATGTCTCTCAGGTAAGGGATTAAAATATTGGTTAGTGCTAATGACACATGGGATTCAAAAATCCATTAAACACTTAAGAATGATTTGAAAATAAAAATTCTAGAAAAATATTCCATATCAACATTCATTTGAAAAACATTTTTCAAAAAACAATGGAATTTTCCACATGATCAACTCAAGCATAAAAAATTATTTTGGATATTCTTTTTAAGATCAATTTTTATCTAAAAACATAAAATAATGAAAAAGAAATAAAAAATTAAAACACATTTTTCTTTCTTAAATTTTTTGTTTTATTTTTTTTTATTTTTTTAATCCTAACTATGAGTTTTCTCCCTCACCCACACCTAAAAGTTACACTGTTCTCAATAAAAGTGTTTTAAATAAATAGACAAGTAAATAAAGGTAGGGAGAAGGGAAAACCTACTAAGTGGTTTCATATGCGGCTTCTATTAGTTGGATTTCCTCCACAATATTCTTTGGAAAATATTCATTAAAGTGTTTGAGCCTCTTCCCATTGAAAGTAATCCTCTATCCCCTCTTCTATTACAAAACCTATATAGCACAAAAAGGGTAAACATTAGTAATAGTATAAGGATCGATCCATCAGGAACAAAGCTTACCTGGGTGGAGCTTTGGACTGAAATTATACATGATAACCTTATCACCAATATGAAACTTTCGATGATGAATCATGATATCGTGGATAACCTTTGTCTTCTCTTTATAGATCCGAGAATTCTCATATGCATCACGTCACATTTCTTCCAACTCTTGAATCTACAACCTCCTATTCTCACATGCATTTAAAAGATTCATATTACATTGTTTAATAGCCTAATATGCATGGTGTTCTACCTCCACCGGAAGGTGAAAATCCTTTACAAACATAATCATGTATGGTGAAATTCCGATTGAGGTTTTAAAAGATATACGGTATGCCCAAAGTGCATCATCCAAGTGAAAACTACAATATTTCCTATCGAGTTGTACCATGTTTTCCAAGATTCTCTTAACTTCCCAATTTGAGATTTCTTCTTGTCTGTTATTTTGGGGGTGATATGCTGTGGATAATTTATGAACAACCCCATACTTACAAATAAAATTTTACATGTTGAGATTGCAAAAATGTGAACCCTGATCACTAATGATGAATCTCAGTAAACCAAACCTACTGAAAATTTGGGACCTCACAAAATCAACAACCACTCGAGAGTCATCGATCCTAGTGGACTTTTCTTCCACCCATTTAGATACATAGTCAACAACCAATAAGATGTACAAAAATCTAAATGAATTTGTAAAATTCCCCATGAAGTCAATGCCCTATGCATCAAAGATCTCACAAAATAACATGGGTTGTTGGGGCATGTTATTCCTCTTGGAGATATTTCCTTTGAATTGACATCTAGTACATGATTTAAAAAACTGATGGGAATCTCTAAAATAAGATAATTTTCAATGCATCAATAGAGGAAAAAACCTAGGTGTTCCAAACAATCATCAAAAGAAGAACCATATACCGTGAAATCATCCATAAATACTTCCATACAACTCTCAAGGTACTCAGAAAAAATAATCAACATATATCGCTGAAAAGTATCAGGATCATTATATAGACCAAAAATCATTCTTCTGTATGAAAAGGTTCTGAATAGATAGGTAAATGCTGTCTTTTCTTGATCCTCATAGGCTATATGGATTTAGAAATAACCCGAATAACCATGAAGTAATAAATAATGGAATTTACCAGCCAATCATTCTAACATTTGGTCAATGAAAGGTAGAGGAAAGTGGTCCTTCTGTGTGGCTAGATTCAGTCGATGGTAGTCAATATAGACTCACCAAATATTTTGCACATGTGTTGGAACCAATTCATTCCTTTCATTTGACACAATAATTATTCCTATTTTTAGGCACAATTTGCATTGGGCTAACCCATTTACCATCAGATATAGAATAAATGATCCCCATAATAAGTAATTTACTGAATTCCAATTTTACCACTTCAAGGAGAGTGTGATTCAACCAGAATTGAGTTTTTCTTATGGGATTAGGCTCATAAAAGTATATGGTGTATAAAAATAGATGATCTAATCTCAGAAATATCAGCCAATGTCCATCCTATTTCCTTTTTACACTCTCTCAAAATATTGAGCTGTTTTTATTCCTATTATGGAGAGAGGTTATTGGAAAAATTATGGGAAATTGGTCAATACCCTCAAGATACACATATTTTAAATTAGAAGGAAGTGGTTTAAGTTCCAACACCGATGGTTTTTGGATTAAGGGAGGGGGTTTAGGGAGAGTGAGGTCTATGAATCTATCTATCTGCTCATGTATATTATATAAGAATAGAGAATCTATTGAAATGATATTTTTAGAATCATCGACAGTTAAGGGTACCTAATAATGAACACACTCATAAATTAAAGCACAAAATTTACACTTTTCAGAACTCACACAACACTCAAAACATGAATCAAAACTCAAATCATCCAAGGGTGAATAAGAGGAAAATGAATAAGAGTATGGGTTGAGGAGAGAATGGTGTGTGTGTGTTAATCATTTGAGATCACTTACATCAAATAGATAGGAATATTGGAGTGATCTTCAATAAGGTGTTTCATATCCTCAAGGATGTTAAAACTTACCTTTTCTCCACCAAACTCCATGGACAACATACCATTGTGAAAATTGATGATCGTATTTACTGTTTTGAGGAATGGCCTCCCAATTATGAGAGGATCATGTACTTGGGTTCGAGTATCCTCTATCTTAAGAATATAGAAGTCAATGGGGAAGATGAGATTCTTAAATTTTACAATGACATCTTTGGGCACTCCTGATGGGTGTGTTGTACTCTGGTTGGAAATTTTCACTACGATTCCTGTCAGTTGAAGCTTTCCAACCTGTAGATAAGTGTACACATAGTAAGGAATTGTGTTAATTGAAGCACCTAAATCTAGCATATCATCTGAAAAGAATGTCTCCCCTATGGTGAAAGGTATTGTGAAATTTCCTAGATCCTTGCACTTGGTTGGCATTGTTGGTTGAATCAAGGAAAATACATTCCTTCCCAGGTTGACTCTCTCATTCCCCTTCAGTCTCCTTATATGGGTGAAAATCTCTTTAAGAAATTTGGAATATCAAGGGATTTGTTTAACTACATCCAATAAAGGAATGTTAACTTTCAAATTTTTAAATATATACATTATTTATTTATCAATGTCATTATTAAAATTCTTATTAGATTTAGAGAGTATTTTGGGGAAAGGAATAAGAATGGATTGTTCATGGAAATCCTCAATGATAATTGGTTTACCCTTTTGGTTTTTTTCTTCAATGGAATCATTTATGGGTGTAGAAAGAGAATTTTTAAGAGGGGGGCATACCTATTATGTAGAATCAGTAGAAGGAGAAACTTATTTACCACTACAAAGTGTAATTTTACATACATTAACTTTTTTCCTTTGGATTGAAAATGGGTTGGGATAGTAGTTGTCCAGAACCTTGCATATTGATCTCACCGATGGTGTTTTCCAATTGTCCCACTTGAGTTCGTAGGTCTTGAATAGATTATTGTGTGGTTTTTTGGAACTAGAGGTTTTGAGATTCAATTTTATTCACCATGTCCTCAAGGCTTGGTTCAAATTTTGGAGGAGGAGGAGGATTATTCCAAGAAGTTGAGGTATAATAAGATTTCATACCTTAGCCTTGTTGATACCAATTTTACTTGGGGTAGCTCGGGTTTCCTCCTTGTTGGTATTATGGTTGTGCCTTCCACCTGGGGTTTGGATTTTTCCTAAATGGTTCTTTCTTGAATGGTGGTGCTTTCTGAAAAGGAAACCCTAGGAATACTACTACACAAGACTCAAATGAATCCTGAAGTTGTGGGCACTGGTCATAAAAATGAGTGTTATCAGAAAAAGTACCACAATGTAATGGAATATAAGTAGAGCATGAGTTACCTTGTGATTGAGGTAATTTCCTTAGAAGGGTATGAATATCATAAAGTTTATTATCTACCTTTTTTATAGGGATGAATGACTTACCTCATGAACTCCTCGGGTTGGTGAAATTGCTTGTGTACCAAATTTTTGTGCATTTTGAGCCATGTTGGCTATTAAGTCATGAGAAGAGGAAATAATTTTATCAACTAGGGAACCACCAGCAGCAACATCTATCATTCCATGATCCATGAGGACAAGTCCCTCATAGAAGTATTTAATTAGATTTTTTTTACTAATTTTGTGGTGGGGGAAACTTGATGAAAGTCTTTTGAATCTCTATCAATATTCATGAAGGGTCTTTCCTCATGATTGCTTAATTCCACAGATTTATTTTCTAATTGATGCAGTACGGAAGGTAGGGAATAAATTCTCTAGAAAGAGTCATTTAAGGTCATTTCAGCCACCAATTGTGGTATAAAGATAGTATATCCAGTCTTTGGCTACACCATCAAGGGAGAAAGGGAAGGCACTAAACATAATTAGGTCCTCACACACATTTTAGGGTTTCATGGTGGAGGACACTATGTGAAACTCTTTGAGATGTTTTTGAGGGTCCTCACTAGGAAGACCATGGAATTTGGGAAGTAGGTGGATGATTCTTGATATCAGCTCAAAGTTGGATGCTTCCTTGGGATATTTGATGTACGCAGGTTGGTACTCCACATCTGGGGTGGTCAGTTCTTTTAAGGTTCGATTATTTGCAGCCATGTTTTCTTGGGTTTGATTGGGTTCAATTTTTGATTGGTTTCAGACCACTTAAGGTTACACAATGGGTTTCTCAGTGTTACTTTATTTACCTACTCTCTATTCCTTGATTTTTAATTGAAGTTTTTTTTTCAATTTTAGGGTCAAATTCAAGTAGTGTTTCTTTTCCAGATCTTGTCATGCAACAATGATATCCAATTTGATTGATTGATTGCTTGTTGTTTTTTTTTTGATTTTTTTTAAATTTTTTATGGAAGATTAATGAAACAAAAACACTTAAGAAATAAAATGTGAAAAGATAAGATAATTTTATACTACATAATTATAGATAGAGAGAGAAAAAATAAGCGAGAGAGAGATCACACAAAAACAAACAAAAATAATGAAAAAAACCCAAAACAAAAAATAAAATAAAATGGGGGTAGGGGTATTGAAAGGAGTACTAATTAAGAAGTAAAATAAATAAAAAAAGGAAATAAAGAATAAAAAATTATCTTAGATCCCCGGCAACAGTGCCAAAATTTGATCGCGTTGTCGATCGCGTCAAATTAGTTGTTTACTTTTTACTATAATTTCTGTAGTATAGCAGTAACCCTAGGTCATCTCTCGACGAAGCCTTATATAATTAATTTTAAAATAGGATTTTGATTATTAAAATAGAAGTGGAATTTGATTTTATAAAACTTTATTTTGATGATTAAATATGAAAATAAAAAACTAAAGTGATAAAACAAAGTAGAAATGAATAAGATTAATTAAACGCGATCAACCTAGGGAAGTCTCATGGTGCTCATCCTTCATCGTTTCAAGAGAAAGGGTATTGATCTTTTAATCCCTAGTTTGTAACACCTATTACCACAATATTACTAAGTTTATTCTTGGATACCTCCTAGGGTTCAGTAAAAAACACACAATGATTCACCGGACACCACCGATGATTGGGTGATTTGTGCTCGACTTCATAACTGAAACTCATCAAGGAAACACACAAATAACTCTATGTGATATCCAGGTTTTTATGTTATTTCTTTTTGATACTATGGAATAAATGTACATGAACTTGATAGTGCTTATGTGAGTTCAATTTACCAATATGAACCACACAAACACCACAATTGAATGGGGAAGAAAAAGGGATGAACGGTGTGGGAAACATCACATGAAAGGGTACCCCCAATCATGATCATTTGAGTTTTAGTATAACATACTAGTATATAACTCAATTAAATAAGAAGATAGGATGAATGAAAAACATAAAACCTAGAATTAAAATGATAATTCAACATAATACAAACATGAAGCTCGGGATTACGTCACATTCCTCCCTGGGTGATCATAAGGGGTTTAGAAATCCATGAGAGCAGAGGAAGAAGAAGATGCTTAAGTAGAACATCCCATATCCTCTAGAACTTCTAGGGATGATGAGAATATTCCTTTGAGACTCCAAAATGGTAGCAACTTTCTTCATGGTCAAACTCTAAAATGGGGTTCCCAAGGTACCAATTTATAGGTAAAGTGGGAAGTGGTTTTTGGCACTCTGATTTTGAGAATCTTCTTGGTCCATGGTATTTTCTGGTCAGAAAGTCTTAAATACATTTGAAAAAAACTAAAGATTTTTTTAGACACCTTTTATTCCTCCATGTCAACTGTGGTGGCCAGATTATTTATATAATAAGAGATATTTCCAAAATACAGAGGCACAGATTTGACCCCATGCAGATTCATTTTATTAGACAGATCAGTTCATATGGGCCTCTTAATGAACTAATTGGGATTTTTTTCCTTAATATGAAATGTAGATAATTTAATATGGGACTAGTTAAAAAAGTTTCATCCTATTTGGATTCACTATTTAGTAGAAGTATTAATTTTAGTCCACTAGTGTGCTTGGATCCTGTGGAGATTGGCCCATTTTTCTTGGACTTCATCATGGGCCCTCCAAATCACCTCCACCTACAATGTAATTATCAAAACAAGTAAAATTTACATTTTTAAAAGTGTTAAACAAAAAATAATTGAATTAAAAATGAAGTTAAATTTGTTATTATACTTGTAATTTTCAATAAAAAACTAGTTTAATACATTGGTATAAAGGTGAAATAAAATAGTGAATCGTGGTATGATCAATGATGTAGGTACTCATTCATCATCCATTTAACCAATTCCATTGAATTAAATAGTTTGGATTTAAAATTATGATAATTTATATAATTTAAACCTTTTTAATATTCATTAGACAAATACTATGTAGTATACAGTGGTGCACTCAATGTGGACCAATCCAATAAAGAAGTCCTCTAACTTGATCCAATGATTATGGATATAAATGTTATGATCCTAGACCTAGATATATTATAGTTATGGAATATTTTAAGTGGTTTTGGTGAGATATCTCTACCCATGAACTCGTACCTAGACCCATTTAGACATTCCTAATTGGGTTCGAGTTTATAATTTCTTATTCCAGATCCGTTTGACCAAAAAATATTTAAGTAAATAATAATTCATAATATATATATATATATATATATAAAATAGAATTTTATTAAGAATACTCGCCTTTATTAGATGAACACCTTAGTACATAAGTGAAAATACTCGAATGGGTAGAAAAATAAGAAATACAAATCACAAAGGATTGTTTCCATTTGTGTTAAAAAATATTATCCTAAGGATAAACATTAATATGTTAACCATTTTTTGATGATAATATCCATAAATTAAATATATTCATCCACAAAAATTTCAGTTCCCAACTATAAATACATAGCATAATCTTACTTCCTTTGTTCCTCTATGAAATTCTTTAAAGTGCCTTGGTCAAGTAGCGAATTTTTTTGGTTATCTTCATCAGAGAGAGAAACATTAATTTTGATAACTTTCTTACAAATTTAACTAATGAAATAACTAAAGGAATCATATGATTCAATCATTTTTTAGAGTTAGGTTCACTAAGAGAGATTTAATATCGAGTTCCGTACTGATTGATTTAGTAATTATGGAGCATTGCATCCCCGAGTAGTTTTTTATGGTCTTAATTTATTTGATTGATATAATATGAATACCTAAAAATAAATGACATGATTATTCCCCTTTCGATTGTATGAATAATATAATTTATCCACTTTAACTTATGTGGTATATAAGGGGAGATCACAATCTTTATCTAGGATATCCAGTTACCCCACCACTTTTGAAACATCATGAACCCACACATCTTCCCACCCATCGGTTCTAAGATTATTAGGAAATTCCTTCTCCGTAATAGCTTCAACATCACCAAGATATACTCTAACTATAATTTACTTACCTAAAATATATGAAGGAGTAATGTTTTTAGAAACTACCTTCTCATTTTAATAATTCTAAATAACTTCTACCATAATATCCCATTTTGTATTATTTTTAGAGAACTTCCCATCACCAGATTTAATTGAAACACTAATAACTGATTGGTCCTCTGCCAAAAATTCACCAATAGTATCAATACATTGATTGAAACATCAAGATATTTTATCTATATATTAAATTATTGATCCACCTCACCCTCAGACTGTACCTAATCAACTACATATATTATATAAAATGAAACAATTCCATCATCATTAACCCTTACTTGATTGATTCCTTGAACTCGAGAAACACCCCTTTGTAGTAATCCACTAAACCTAGGCTCCTTGAATATTGAATCCAGCTGAAGTAAAAACAACACCAATTCTAGACACTAAACTAGGGAAAAAAATTATTATCCTTAATAAAATCACCCTAGGATTCTCCTACCGTGACAATTTAACCCAAAGTCTTATAAATTAATTCATAATCAGTATATTCCTATGCCTTCCCTTGTTCAAGATTGACCAAATTCATAGTATTCCAAGAACCCTTCAATGCCTAAACCTTAACCCCCTATAACTTTCCTGAATCAATGAAAATGATACTAATCCTTAATAATACCCTTTCTCTTACACACCCCATATAGTATCCCACACAAAAAGGTCAAGTGGAAATTTTTTTTACACTTGATACAAAAGCGTGGGACATACACAGTGTAATTATTGAAAAAAATCCTTAATTTCCATTTTGATTAAAACATAGTCTGGAATTTTCCCTGGAATATCAATGAAAATGAAAACCCTATCCATATATGGGTGATAAAGTTTTATATTTGAGGAATCAATTTTAATGGTAAAGCTGAGTAAACTGGTGATTTTTAGGAGGGAATCAAATAAAAATAGGTGAAGAGGGAAACTAATAAACCCTACCCAAGTTTGCATCTGTGTAGATTCAAAACCTTCGATCACAATTGGTGACCATTTTTAAACATATATATAAAAAACTAGAATCCTATAGACTCTATGACTAACATATATAAAATTCATCATGAACCCCAAATCAAAAAACAACCCTATCATCATTGAAAAGTCCAATATACATCCCTAAACAAACCAATTACCTCTATTGTAAGATATATCGGTGCCAAACTTCATCTTCATCCATGAAAATCCCCAAATAGATTAAATAAAAAATCATTCACCAGGATCTTAAATACCACCACTAAAAATGAAATAGTCATATTAGAAATGAGGGGAAAATGTGAAATTTTATGAATTGGTGATTCCACCTTCAACATCTTCTAGGAATTGGATCATGGTTATCAAAGGATTCCCTACATTGAGCTCAAACAGAGCTTGGTTCATTTCCATATAAATTTATATATTTAATATAAATTTATATTTATTAATATGATATTGGTATACTAAAAACCAGACTCAGTAACAGTGGATCTAGACCTGATAAAATATTTCAAGACCCTAGAGGATTCAAGTCTGGGTCTGGTACCCCCAACAAATTAGCAGGGCTGAGTATGGAATAAGAAGTTCCAATTATGTTTATACCCATTTACAACGCTACTTGTGAGTGAAATTTGTATCTATATGTGAGTTACTACTCATGATATTATTACCATATTATCACTACCCATAATTTTCCATTATAATTATTAATTTATGGTACTCGTAGTAATTTACTCTAAGAGAACAATAGAGTAAACATAAATGAATGATAATATGAAATTCCTTAATAGTAATACGTAATAATTTTTTTATAAACCAATAACACAAATATATTTTGGAAGCATACAATCAAAAATATATTTAGATTAATTTCAATCCCTCATACATTTAATACCCATGGACTTTACATGGATTCCTCTCTTTTTCCACTTGAGTGGGTTTTTAGATAATCAACTACATTTTTAAAGATACTATAGGGAAAATAATAGATAAATTATATAATCATGATAATTATCTCTAAAAAGGAATTGAGTTTCCTAAAAATACCCACTATAACTTGTGGTGTGGTGTAAAAAACATCTCGCTTGAGAGTAAACTATGGAATTGGTTTTTCAGTGAGTGAATATGATCTTAATTTTTAGACAATATTGATTTATATTATTGTATTTTTTATAAATATGAGTGTCAAAAGAAGCCTAAAATATTATAAATAAATATTTGGAATAATTATGATATGTTTGAAAAAACCACTACACCAGATTAGAAAATATAAATCATTGATAAATATTACCCTTTGTTAGTGTTTTTTTAGCACTGAGAAAGTGAAATATTTCTCCACACTTAAAAAACACTAATAAATGATCCATTTCTTTTTTATTTTACTTATATCACTGAGAAAGGGGTCCCTATGCTATAATCCTATCTAACCTCATCCCACCTTTCTCCCTTATCTACGTGTGTCGCTGGGCTCCTCTCTCCTTTCTCCCTTCTCTATGCGTGTTGCTAGTTAGTCACTGTAGTCAAATTACCACAGTCAGTCCATTTACACCCTCAAATCAGTTTTAAATCCTAGGTATTTATTTTTTTAATTCATTTATATTATTTTTTAATGTTTTATTTCATTTCCCTAAATTTTAATGTGTTTTTTTCTTGAAATATCAGATCACACACACACATAAAAATATTCATATTTATAGACACACACACACACACAAACACTTCTATATTTTTATATGTTATATGTATATATATATAATATATATATATTAAAAAATATACATATGTGCATATATATATATATATATTTAATTTATTTATGTATGTTACATATTTGATTTATAATTTATATTTGGTTTATAAATGTTGATATATTTATATTTATATTTATAATTTATATATATAAAATTATCTAATTAATGTTTTCATTTATGTTATATATATATGTATATGTTTATCATGTTTATTTTATATGTATATATATTTATTGTGTACTAATGTTTATAGATAATATATATATAAATATTCATATATATGTTTTGTAGTGTCTCTCTCTCTATATAGTTTATACAATACATACATACATACATACATACATAATTACATACCTACATACATTCATTCATACATACATACATGCATACATACATATATATATAAATGTTATATTTGTGTGTGTTTATAGTGTATATAAAAATATATTATTTAGATAATATGGTTTTAAATGTTATATATATGTATATATAATTATATATTGTTTTCTAATATATATATTTATGTGTCCCCAGGGTGTAGCTTAGTGGTAGTAACTCAAACGGAGTCTCGATGAGGTCCGAGGTTCAAGTCTCACTGAGTTATTTACTGTTAGTAGTATATGATTTTCATTTTATTTCTTCCCCTCTATATACCATTATAAATATATATTTATTCATTGTATATTTATGATTATATATGTGTGTATCTATATATATATATATTTATATAGTATATATATATAAATCTTATTATTTATATATATATATCTATGTGTGTGTATTTATAATGTTTTATAGAAATTTATATTAGTTATATTAAATATTATTATGATTTTTTTTACAAAAATATGATGAATATGAGTTGAAAATGGATGAATTCTAATCACATGACTAGAATGTATGAGTAATGTGTCAATAAGTTCATCAAATTTGAAATAGAAAATGAAAATTATCCTTCCTGAATCACGTGTCTCTGTTTGTGTTGTTGTTATTCAAAGAGAATGAGTCCATATGAATTGGAAGAACATTTGATCTATTACAGAATTGATTAGAGTTGAAAATGTTTAACCAAAAACAAATAATTAAACATATCTATCAAGTGTAAATATAATACATTTCATGAATTATTGGATATTGGTACAAGTGCATATAATAATGTATATCATATTGAGGAAATGACCACAATAGTTGAAGATAAATTTAGATATTGCTTGAAAATGTTTTAAAAATTTAATAATTATACAAAGATGTCATTATTAAATACTTTTATTAAATATATAACACTATAAGTAGTATTAAAACAATACAACTTGAAAACAAGAAACATATAGAGTGACACCAGTTTCACAGAGCTTCTTTATCTGTTTAAGGACATTCTTTCATATAAAAATGAACTTCCTCATTGAATGTACGATGCTAAAAAAATGTCATGTTCGATGGGTATGAGCCATAAAAAAAATACATTCCCACCATAATGAATGCATATTATTTCAAAAAGAGTATTAATATATATATAAATGTCCCATGTGTGATGCATCTTGATACAAGAAAAAAAGTCTAAAAAAGTTTGTATGATAATTTCCTCGCATTCATAGATTTTTATGGCCATATAGAAGTTTGGAGACTACAAGTTAGTTGACATGACATGTTGATAGAATAATTTAGGATGGTAAGATATGAAACCTAGTAGATGATCCTTAATGGAATAAGTTTCACAATGAGTATCCCAAATTTGGGAACGAGTCCTGAATTTTTTTCTTTCATTATCTATGGATGGAATTTATCTTCTTGGGGTACTAATAATCACTCACAACTCTTGGACAATTATATTGGTAAATTATAATTTACCATCATGGTTATACTTGAAGCACAAGTACATTATGTTGTCATTTATTATTTCAAAATTGAAACAAATTGGTAATGATATCGAAATTTATTTGTCTCTACTTATTGAATATTTGAAACTATTGTGGGATACATGTGTTATAGTGTATGATGCTCACAAAAAAGAATATTTTTTTATTGAGATCCATATTATTTGGTATGATAAATTAATTCCCTATTTATGGTAATTTTCAAGGTACAAAATTTAAGGGAGTTTATGGTGTACTATATGTGAAGAAGTTATATAATCACTCAGGTTGAAACATAGTATGAATACGATATACCATGAGCATCAAATGTTTTTACCTAAAAAACATCAATATCAATAATGGATATAAAAAATTGATGGGAAATTAGAATAAGGTTTTCTACCTTTCCTATTAATATTCAAAGAACTACCTATAAAGGTGTAATATATCGTATTTTTCTAGGTACATCTCTCTTTTATTTTTTCATTGGAACTATTTTTTTGGGTTTTCATTTGTCTTTAAACCTTAGTGGTTCAGTCTCATTTGGAGACATAGAGTTTTTGTTGGGGGAAATAACCTAAATTTTGGGGATGTATGTATGTTTAAATTAATGGAGTCTAGGTTTAAATGTATTAAATGGGATTATGAGGGTTTACTATGAGTTTAGAAGACTTCAGAGGTGGTTTGGTATCTCCTAAGGATTTTGGGCTTAAAGCTGCCCGCAAGACACTTACACACCATGTAAATGTATTACACATTATGTAAATATTTCCAGGAAGATACTATAAAGGGAATATAGGCCATGAAATTGTTTATTATAAGAACTGGTTACATGCCATGAATCTACATTACATGATGTGTAATGTTTAGGTAGGGATAAATTCACCTGAGGTGACATGATTTTTTTTGTACTCTTAAATTAATAATTTCACATCGTGCAATACATTTACCCATCATGTACTTCTCAGAATCAGTGATTAAAATCTTTTCCATATGCTATTTTTTCATTCCTCTTGCATAAAACCCTTCTTTATCAATTCCTAGGTAATTTCTAGGTGATTTTAGAGTTCATTCTTCCATTTTGGATGTCCCATTCAATCAATTTATCTCTGCTGAGTTGTTTTTTGCTTAGATTTTCCTTCCTACCTCCCATTTATCTCCATTATAGTACTTTAACCTTTTGAACTTCATTAATTGGGTATTGATCTAGGTCTTGTGTGATCTAGGTTCCTTCTTGAGATCTTATGCACCTTCTTTATTGTTGGAGTTACCAGTTAAAAGAATTGTGTTGATCGTCAGTTTAAGGTATGTAGTCTAAAACCTAACCCTATAGTCTTTTTAATTACTTGAGTATGTGAAATATTGTAATTTTTATAACACAATGTGCACATTTATTAATTGAATGATGGATGATGGTAAATTATTTATTGGATTATTACTTTGATCCCTTTTTATTCCATGGTGTTGTGACCTGGCTTGTGGCTACCCATTGAGTGAGAGAACTCTTGAATAATATTTAACTGGATAATGGATTAAAGCGTGTTTATCATTACATGGGGAATCAAGTGATTTCTTGAAATAGAATCACTCTAGTAATGGATTATAATTTATCAAAATGACTAAAAAAAACTTGATATAAAAATGAATGTGTAATTGAAAGATAAATAGTAATTTTCCAAATTAACCATTGAGGCCTATTATATGATTTTGTGATATACTTACTATTATGACATGGTTTTTTTTCATGCTATAATGTCTATATATAGGACTTGTCCCAATTTCATGTTGTAATTATTATATAGAGGTCTTGGTCTGGATGTCGTAATGCTTATATAGCAGGCTTGGACTAGTTTCATGTTATAATGCTTATATAGAGGGCTTGTACTAGATGTTGTAATTCTTATATAGTGGGATTGGACTAGTTTCATGCTGTAATGCTTATATAGAGGGCTTTTCCCAGTTTCATGTTAAAATGATTATATATAGGGAAATTCCTAGATGCTAAAATACTTATATAGAGGGATATTCCCAGATGATGAAATTATTATACATAGGGATTTTCCCAATTATGTGATTATTCCATGGATATATAGTTATGGTTGACATGGTTATTATACATGCTCAGATATATTACTATATGGTTCCTAAGTAGGTTGATTATTGTATTATATTAATTTATTAATTAATATACCTATTTATCACTTTATTTTATGCACTTATTATCAAGATGGTTTTGTTTAGACACATTGGTATTGACCTACTGAGTTTTAATCACATACTATTCGGGCTACCATTTGGCACCTGAGAAGATTACATGGTTATAGGTTTGAACAAGGGAAAGGGACCATGTTGCTGATTTACACTTTCTAGATGGGTTGGAGTTTAGAGATGGGGCTAAAATGGGGTTCAGGATAAGGGTCTTTTGAGTTTCTTTGTTTCAGCTAGTTCTTTTATCTATATTACTTTCAATTTAAAATTTAGACTCATTTCAGCATGTCATTACAAGATTCATTATTATTAGTTTATTGATTCCTCCACTACAATAAAATATGTGGTTAGCAATGGTTATAGTAACTGTCGTGAAGTAAATCTGGTTAAAAAATATATAATATATCAACAGTTTCATAAAACTAATGCAATATATTTTTATATTTTCAATTAGTGGTGGTTTAATTGAAATCACTGCTAAAAGTTAAAAAAACCAATCCCTTTCCCTTCCCCACTCCCTCTATGTGACCCCTACTCCTTCCCCCTCCCACCTCCCCTAACCTCCTCCTCTCCTCTCCCCAACGGTGACCCCGAGCCCGTAACCAATAGCCCCCACGACCCCCCTCTGACCCCAACCCCCACTACCCTCCCCCTACAACCTCCTCTCTGGATGGCTTACTGGCGATGCGACCCCCTTTGACCTCTGTCACCCTGGACGGGTTCCCCTCCTCATTGGTTATGTGAACCCCCCTTCGACCTCCCTCTCCCTAGGTTGGATCCCCTCCTCAGCAGTAACGTAGACCCCACTTAAAGGTTGAACCATCCTCACCCTAAATATTTTATTAAGTAGCATTATAGAGTATGATACCATCCCACCCCTTGTAATTATAGTGTCAGGTATGATAAAATATCATGAATTCGTATAAAATACAATTTATTATAAATAAATTTTTATATAAAAATCATCATAAAAACAATATAGTGTATATTATCACATTAGGATTGATCCTTGAAAAATACTACAGGTTGTTATTAGTAGTTTATTTTTTTATGTGGCCATTTGTGTTAAGAATGCATAAACAGTTATATACAACATAATTAGGACAAAGGTTTAAATATAAGAAATAGAAATTTAAAATTTATTTTAAAAATTTAAAAAGAATCACATAGATTCACCCTATCCCTCTTAGAGTGAATACACAATCTAATGGAAATTTCTCATTGATTTAATAAAATTCTGAGAGTGGTATTACTAATAAAGTTTTTTATGAATGGATAGATACATATATTATGAATAAGTATTATTATTTTTAATTTATCTATAATAATGTTAGTTTTTGTGAATCAAAATATTTGAATTAAATATGTGAATATAGATGATTTTGGGTTCATAAAAAATAAGAATATCTTATATCTAAAGATAGATAGATATAAGAATATAGAGTATCAATGGTACTCTTTCAGTGTATGATGATTGTGATTTCTTTGATACCAATTCATATAACCATAATTATTTTTTATATAAATTACTTGGAGAGACTATAATCACTTCTTAATGTCAATCAAGACATAACCATCATTTTATAATCCATATTAAAAGGGTTTAAATTTTTTATTGATAATTATAAAATGAATGTGTTCAAATGGGTTTGTTGTGATGATCATATTCTCATAAATTTTGGATGAAACCCTTTTAAATATGAATCTATCATCAAAAAATCAAAATGAAATACAAATAATGTAAAATAACTATGTGTAACACAAGTACTATATGATCTATATCAATAAATTATACTTAATGATGATCACTAAGAAATAGTTATCTTTCTATTGCCTCTAAAGTTTTTATATCGATCACCAAAATCTACATATACTATGTCAGGGTTGACATATCAAAATATTTTGTTTTATCACCCTATAATTGAATATTAACAAGGAAGAGGTATGAAGAGAGAATAATATAGTATTGGTTCTTTAACACTACCAAAAACATATATGGATCACATTATTTATTTTTCATTACTTCATTAAATACAATTTCCTTACAAATACATCAAATTTGTAGCTACTGAACTTTATGGATGTTTTTATATAATAATTTATAAACATTATTTTGATTATATATTTATTATAAATGATTATATGAATCATTATAATGATTAATATTTTAATAATAACCAATATGGAAATATAAATTGCAACATCATATTACATAAACTATATCACATATCTACTGTATGTCACGAAATAGGACTCTGATAAATATCCTAGGATTCAGTTAGAATTATAATTTTGTGTTTGATATATATAATATTAAAATATAATAGTGATTCTTACTATATATTCCCACCATTTTATTGAATATTTATCAGTTTCACACAAGTAATAAAGTCCTTTAAAGATTCTTTATTATACTTTACAATTCTATGTGAATATATTAAAAATCCATTAAAAATGGTTTATAAAAAACATTCAATTTAAAAAAATATAATTTTCCAATAATTTTATTCAATTTTTTACAATATAAATTTGTAACAATATGGTCCTTGTCCATTTGAAATATAGGAATGGCCAGAACAAAAAAATTTTAGGATCCTAGTCGATCAGCATCTCGGAGCACACCACGACTACCGTCATCTTATGTGGGTCCTAGTGATTCTGTTGTACTTGAGACTGATAGTGATCCAACCTTTTCCCAAGATGTCATTGGTACCCCCACTACTTGATTAGCCTTAGGAAATGGAGCAGTTTTTTACCCCTCTATCTAGGGAATATTGGCGAGTTACCGTTACTGGTATGTATTCCATTTTTTAAAAAGCTTTATATTTTATTAATTGTTTAATTCATTTTTCCAACAGATAAAGACAACCATAGAAGGGATACAAATATAAACATGGAATATATATGAGACCTTAATTAATTCAAGATTATCATTCCATTTGAAGAGTTTAGGGTGCCTATCAGTGACACTTCCAGAATTTACGGGTAGATTCTTAGACAACTTTCTTGTGAGATGGTGATCTATCCCATTAATTATAAATATTGGAGGAATATTCCTAATACTTATAAAAATGTGGTATTTGATACTCAAGTAAAGGTAATATTAATTTAATATTAATTTAAAACTAATTTAAAATACATGAGTAAAATTTTGTAATATACTGATAATGTATTATATTTTTTATTTCTAGATGTTTTTTCATTTTGATGTCGCTGAATTTGTTTCATTCCCATGGACTTTGAAAAATTTGGGCAAGAAATTAATATATTTTAAATGTAGATTATTTCCTGAGTTTAATGACACTTATTTGAGCTCATGAAAAATGTATGAGAAAGTTCCGAAAGTTGTTTCTCATGATCAATGGAAGCTCTTTGTCAATATCAGCAGAGATGCATCTCATGAGGAAATTTCATATTTTATAGTATCTTAATAACATAAAAACAATAAAATTATATATTTTTTATTAATTTTGCTATTTTTTTTAGGAATTATCTAAAAAAATTCTGTGAATCGTGAGAAGCATGTCATTTATCACATTACATGGTCTCAGAGTTTTTTGAGAAAAAGAACAATTTTTTTTTTGTATTTTATTCATTATTATTTATATCATTTTATTATAACTCAAGGTTTTTTATAACTTTTTTTCATTTTTTTATAAAGTATAATAAATTAGGTCACTCTGTTGGCTGAATAGAGATGTGGTTTAAAGTGCATAGAAAACCCGATGACAGTTTTTTAAATGACACTACCAAAGATGTTTGAATAAGTACTTTTCCTTATCATTTAATATTATTTAATTACCATAAAAATGTAATAATGAAAAATATATGATAAAAAATAACAAAACATAAAACCAATTAAATGGGGCCATCTACATGGATCAAAAAATTCCAATTTGGCATCATTTGATACACCTATTCAGGCTCAATTAATTGGGTTCAAGGATTATTTTTTATTATAATATAATAATCAATATTATGTTTTTATAGTTTTGAAGTAACAATAAATATTAATGAAAAATTTATTAATTAGATAACATTATGAAGTTCAGATATTTTAAAAAATCATTGTTAATATTTCTGTATTAATTGGTTAAAATTCAAGAAGTCTGTGATGAAAACCCTTCACAATCAACATCAGTTTCCCAGAACGATGTAGTTGGAATAGTTTTAGGAAAGGAGCATCCCAAATGTGTATGGGGGATGGTTTTTGGGCCTACTACATCATCTATATTTGGTAGGGCGACATCATCAATTACTACTACACACGATGGGGGTTCGAGTAGTGTTGTTGATTGGGAATCACAAAGATAAATTGAAAGATTGAAAGAAAAAGTGAAAGAATAAGATTGTTATAGGAAAACATAGGACCATTGGAGATTGTAAATGGAAAATGCTTTAGTTTCTATATTTAAGTAGATGACCAAAACGATCTCTAAGGAAATTTATAGCCTTATATATCATCTTGTCGAGGTAAATTCTAAATTCCATAAATCATTCACACATTTGAAAAGAAAACATGCAACATCCATAATTTCTTTAGCTGGAATATTTGATAACCATCACTAAAAAAATTTATTTTATCTATTTTTTGATGGTTCCTGATAACCACTGTTAAATAATTTAGCAATGGTTATATTAAATTCTCCTATGTTATTTTTTTTTTGTTTTTTTAAAAAAACTATCACCAAATAAATAAAAACCTACCACTGAGTACTCAAAAAACAACACATAAAAACTATCGATCAACTATAAAAATCACTGTTAAATGTTTGTTGAACATGAAATATGTTGGAACCATGACCATTCTATGTAGGAAATGGAGTATGGTTTTTGTTTGTTGTCAATATTATTTGGGTTGATCATGGTTTGTGTTTGTTATTGTCATCCCTTTCATGGAAGATTAGGGAGATTACATGAAAATGGGTCATACAATTTGATCCGAAAGCAGTATTGAAGGTGGCGCCGTTCTCTAGTGTTTTCCAAATTATTGGGGATGAAAATAGGAAAATGGAGAAACATGTTTTTGGTAAAGGAAGGTGTGTGAAATATTTTAAGTGTGTACTAAAGATTGGTTTTTGTGCGCAAGATTTAAGGTGTTTTTGGAACTTGCATGCAAGACATGTTTCAGGATCATAATGCCAAAAAATGGAAAATTCATAGAGTGCGTAGAAGATGATGTTACGTGAAAGGGGTTGCACGCCAAATGAGATGTCAAAATGGATTTTTCATGCTCAGAAAGAAACTTACACGCACCGATGAAAATGCATCGGGATCTTGTGTGTAGGGTCATAAAGGGCCTATAAATATGTGGCTACTCCCAAGGAAGTCTTAATAATTTTCCATCGAAAATCCGGTAACTCTGCCACATGAAATATTTTCACGTGAAATATTGTAAGAGAGTCAATCATGCACGCAAGGTGTTCCTTTAGTATAAAAAGACCAACTGAACCCTTTAGTGTAGTTGCACGAAATATAAGGGCTGTATGGAAGGTAGGTGTTGTGCGAAATTCATCTTTCGTGACAATTCTCAAATCTTGCGCGCAAGTTGGGGTATTGCGTGCAAGTGTGGTGTTATGCTTCCGACATGCTTTAGAATATCTGATGTGTTTGATCAGTGTTTTCGAGTGCATAAATCTAGGACTTCGATGCAAGTAGTGTCTCGTGCTGAACAGAGACAAAGACTTCAATGAAAATCTATTAAAGAGACCTTTATGTCTATAAACTAAGTGGGACTTAATCCAAGTCAGTGAGCTAGGGGGAGTCAATAGGAGTGACCTGAGGGAAGCAGTGAGCTATCCCTGAACCTTTGTAAAGGCAGTGTGACTGGGACAGAGTGACTGCACCCAAAACTTGTAATCCTCAGCTAGTAAATTTTAGTGGAAATAGGTACGACTGGAAACCTATAGATGTATGCTACTTGGATGTAGCCTTTAGTGGTGAAATAAGTAAAAGTGTTGCATCATCTACTTACTTTCATTTATTTAATAGATTTAACAGGTTTCTACCAATGTGGGAACAATATCCACAACTTTAAAAAGAAAAAGTTGACATCCTGATTCACCCCTCCCCTATCAGGGTGTTTTGGGGTCCTTCAAGTGGTATCAAATGGAGGTTCACTAGTGTTTGATCTGTCTTATACCGCTATGGAGAATTTATCCAATGTTAGGGGAGTCCCCCTCTTCGATGGAAGTAATTTTCAGATATGGAATAAAAGAATGAGATCTCATCTAAGATCAATTGGAATGAAAGTATTATTTTCTACTTTGCAAGGAATACAAGTCCCTAATCCAATAGGGCTGGCTATGACTAACGCATATGAGAAAATTATTAATGCAGATGGTAAAGTGCAGAGTGAACTCACCACAACACTTTTTGATCAAATCTATCTAAAGGTGATGAGTTGCACCTCAGCAAAGTCCATGTGGGATAAACATAAAAATATTTATGGAGGAGATATAAAAGTGAAGGAGGTGAAACTACAAGTCCCACAAAATAGGTTTGATGATCTGAAGATTCATCTGGATGAGAATTACGACTCCTTCAATCGAATTACTGAAGTGGTTGGAGCGATTCGGGGTCTAGGTGAAGAAATAAAAGAAATTGATATTGTAAAGAAAATATTAAGAAGACTTACACCCCTATACAATGAAAATGTGTCAACCCTTGAGGAAAGAAATATTTACAAACTTTCTCTGGATGATCTGCTATGCAGCCTGATGGAATATGAAATGAGAGTCAAACCAGAAGATGATATGACTCTAGTGAGAAAGGAAATGGCGTTCAAGGACATATAGAAAATAAAAATTAAAAAATATAGTAGTGGTTACGATTATGAGGAAAAATAAATTATTTCTATCATTTCCAAGAAGTTCCATAAGAGAAAAGGGAAATTCAAAGGGAAGTTACCTCTTTCTTGCTTTCATTGTGGCAAAGCTGGGAATATTGCCTCTCAGTGATTAAGAAAGATCAATGATGAAGATAGTGAAGATGAAAACATTGAGAAAAAAGGTTTTCAAAAAGGGAGACTTCAAATCTAAAAATATAGTACTAAATAAGAGTTTTATCTATGAAGAGGAAGATATTGATAATGAATTCTATGAAGAAGAAGAACCAGAATTTAAAAATGGAAACTATGCTTCCAGGATGGAAACTATTGAAAAATCAGAACCATAAAAATATAATGGTGGAGACAATCAGTTGAAAACTAATGCCAATACCGAGTTGCAACTTAAAGATTCTGTTAGTAAGCTTAAGATCAAATATAAGAGTTGTAATAAGTGGAAATAAATTGTAGAAGAATCATCTGATTATGTTGATTAGATCAAAGATGAAATTGAATGACTAGAATAATTTGTGAAGTATAGTCTAAAATACTTAAAAGCACTGATGATGTAGTGGATCTGAAGCTGATAATTGAAGAGCAAGAAAAGGTCATCATTGACCTCACCATCAGACTAGAAGAAAAGACCAAGACTACTAAGGGTCTTGAAGAGGAAGTTGTTACTCTTAGGAGTGAACTTGAGAGTGAATCAATTTAAAAAAAATAAAGGAAAAAAATACAGTTCATAAGGTTCTTAGATGTTGAGATATTAGAGAGATCCAAATGTGTTTCTAATGGAGTTGAAAATATTTTGAATGATCAAAGACCTGCTTACATAGGAAATATTGGAATTGGTTGTGAGGTCGAATCATCAAATGCTACGAATAAAGGTGACCAAAATAATGGTAATATGAAAGTGGGTGATGTGAAAAAATAACCTAAAGTGCTGAAAAAGAAACCCCCAATTCAATATGAAAGAAGAACAGAAGACTATCCTCGAGCCTCCAGGAATAAGAGGCAGTCAAACTACTATCCCACAGAAGAAGGAACGAAGATAAACAGAAGTGAAAAAAAGTTTCCTCTAATGAAGTGTTAGTTCTATAGATATCTAAGACACACCATGTATTATTGTAAAGAGGCAAGAATCTATATGAATTAAGAAGAGATGGGCGTTCAATAAAGGAGAAAAAAATTCATATCCTAATTCTTTTAAAAGAAATAATTTCTATGGATATTGTTTTCGTTGTTCTAACTTTGGTCATAAGGCCGTTGATTGCAGGTAGAGGAGGGACATGGACACCTCATACCAGAGTCTGAGACAAGTCAAAGTTCATCAACAAGACAGTGTTTCTCTTACAAATAGGTTTGCTCCTCTGGAAGAAGATTTCAACTATAAATAACCCATGTACACCAAAGAGAGAATTGAAAGGCCGTTAGTGTCCTACACTTAGTCCAATGTATCATGGAAAGAAAAGAAGAAAATTGAGAAATCCAAACTTGGATAGGTATCCCTCAAAGCTACAAAAAGCAACAACACTTGGATTATAGATAGCGGTTGTTCATTTCATATGACAAGTAATGTAGACATATTAATGGATTTCAAGAGGAGGGTTGATGGAATAATATGGATTGTTAATGATGGAGCTCTAAAAATCAAAGGCAGTGGAAGTATTGAACTAGCTAATGGAGAGTTAAAGAAAACTAAAGTCCTTTATGTGGATGGCCAATGTCATAATCTCCTCATCATGAGTCAACTCTGTGACTTAGGACTTATAGTTACATTTAATAAAAAAGGCTGCACTATCAAGGGAAAGACAATAAATTCACTTATGAAGGGATGTAGAACAGAAGGAAACATATATCAAGTTGATAGTAAAGAAAAATTTTTCTACATGACTATTGAAGAAGAAAATAACCTGTGGCATCACAGATTGGGGAACATCAATCAACAAGACATGGAGAAAATATCAAAACTGAAGATTTTCATAGACATTCCCAACCTGAAGCGTGAACGTGAAAAGTCTTGTGATGCTTGCATTCAGGGGAAGCTGGTCTACAGTTCATATCTTCCAAATAAGAAAAGGGCACCTCATCTTCTTGATCTCATTCATACAGATGCATGTGTCCTAATAAATATTTCCAAAACTCAGGGAGAAAGGTACTTCATTATTTTCATAGATGATTACAGTAGAATGACATGTGTAATAGTTGTACACAAGAAATGACAAGTGCTTGATTGCATGAAAACATATCATTGAATTACCAATAATGATACTAGATGAACAATCAAAGTGAAACTATCTAATAATGGAGGGAAATACATGTCCATTGAATTTGAAAATTACATGGAGAAGCATGCGATACAAAATGAGGTAGATGCTGTGAGAACTCCACAACAAAATGGATTTGTTGAGCATAGGAATCGATAGGTGAACAACATGGAAAGAACTATGGTGATTGAGATTCGTATTTTATGAAATTACTGGAAAGAGGATGTTCAAGTTGTAGTGTATATTAAAACAAGGAGGATGAGTAATAACACACAATATGCATTTCTGTCAGTTGTGGACCCATGTTCATTTGAAGAAGCTAAAAAGGATGAATCTTGAGTGAAAGCCATGAATTAAGAGTTAGATCAGATTGATAAGAATCATACATGAGATCTAGTTAAGAGACCTGAAGGTCACAATGTGATTAGTACAAAATGGATCTTCAAGAACTAGTTTGATGATCATGGAAGTGTTATTAGAAACAAGGAATGAATGGTATGTAAAGGATATTCCCAGATTGAAGGTGTTGATGTTGAAGAAACATTTTCTCCAGTTTCTAGATAGGAGTCAATCAGGATTTTTCTTTCCATGGAACTCCAAAAAGGATATAAGGTATATAAAATGGATGTCAAGACAAAAATATTGAATGATGTTCTCTAAGAAGAAGTCTATATTGAACAACCAGTGGGTTTTCTTCTTGGTACTGATGAAACAAATGCTTTCAAACTAAAGAATTAACTATATGGCTTGAAATCGAAACCACAGGTGTGGTACTACTGGATGGATTGTTATCTCAAGAAGTTGGAATTCAAAAGAGGGGGAGTATATCACAATATCTATGTGAAAAATTCTCCAAGTTCATGGTTCTAGTTTATGTTGATGACATTATACTTGGTGGTATCAGAAAAAAATCAGTAGATAAATTCAACAATCACATGAAATCATAATTTGAAATGTCTATGATTGGGTAGCTCACATATTTCTTGGGGCTACAGGTGACTCAAAAGAAATATTAAACTTTCATCTCTTAGGATAAGTATGAAAGAGAGCTGGTGAAGAAATTCAATATTCATGACTCAAAACCAATGTCAACTCTGATTGTAGTTGGAACCAAACTTAGAAAGCATGAGGATGGGACCTATGTAGATCCCACAATGTATAGAAGGATCATTGGGAGCTTATTGTACCTAAAATCAACACGTCCAGACATTGTCTTTGCAACATTCTTATCGGCCCGCTTTCAGAGTAATTCAAAGGAAGAACATATGGAAACAGTAAAAATAATCATGTGGTATATTCAAGGTACTCACAATTGTGGCTTATACTTTTATCTATGAAGGGATAGTAAATTATCAACATTTTCTGATGCTGAGTGGGCTAGAGATGTAGTTGAAAGAAAGTCCACCAGTGGTAGAGAATTCTATATTTGGAAGAACTGTGTTGGATGGTTGAGTAAGAAACAAGAAATTACTTCTCTCAGTACTACTAAAGCCGAGTATATCTTTGCTACAAAGGCATGCACTCAATTACTATGGATGAAGTAGAAACTGACAGATATCGATGATGAGGTGAAACAACCAATGGTGATTTACTGTGATAACAAGAGTTCAATTGATCTTATGAAGAATACTATTCAAAATTCTCGCACAAAACATATTGAAATCAGATATCACTTTATCAAGGAAAAATTTGAACAAGGAGTGATTAAATTGGATCATGTCAGAACTGATGAGCAAGTGGATGATATCCAAACCAAGCCACTATCAACAGCTGTGTTTGAGAAATAACGGTTGAACCTCATTGTTTAGCTACCTCCCAGTGCATAATAAGGTTACAAATTTCCACTCTCCCCAGTTGTTTTAACTGTTTTTATTTGTGTTGTGGAAGTGTTTCAGGTTTATGGGGGAGATACGATCTAGGGGGAGTATGTTCTGAGCTCTACAATGGATGATTATCCATATTTGGGTTTATTTCCAATGGGTGAGAAATGGATAGAATGTGGTGTCTCTGTATGAGAGAAGACAGAGATAATCGTGGCTGAAGATGGATATAATAGTGGAGGGAGAAAACCTTCCAGGAGATTTCTTTTAAACACACAAGAGCACAATTCATGCCTTCTCTCTTGTTTTCTATACTGAGAATTGCTCACGTAGACTTAGAGTGTTGGATGAGTTGATTCTTGCATATCAGGTTTTAATAGTGGTTGGTGCTCCTTTGTCTCTATTTGGAGATTTCCAACAAACCCAATGGGGGAGATTGTTGGACCCACAACCATTCTATGTAGGAAATAGATTATGGTTTGTGTTTATTGTCAATATTATTTGGGTTGATCATGGTTTTTGTTTTTTATTGTCACCCCTTTCATGGAAGATCAGGGATATTACATGGAAAGGGGTCATACAGTTTGATCCGAAAGTAGTATTAAAGTTTGTGCCCTTCTACAGTGTTTTCCAAATTATTGGGGATGAAAATCGGAAAATGGAGAAACATGTTTTTGGAAAATGAAGGTGTGAGAGAGATTTGAAGTGTGCATGAAAGATTGGTTTTTGTGTGCAAGATTGAAGGTGTTTTTGGAACTTGCGCACAAGACATGTTTCAGGATCAGAATGCCGAAAAATGGAAAAGTCATGGAGTGCGTGAAAGATAATGTTGTGCAAAATGGTTTGCATGCCCAATGCGACATAAAAATGGGTTTTCCACACTCATAACGAAACTTACATTCACTGACGAAAACACATCGGGATATTTAGTGAAGGGTCATCAAGGGCCTATAAATATGCGGCTACCCCCAAGGAAGTCTTAAGCATTTTCCATCGAAAATCCGGTAACTCTACCGCATGAAAGATTTTCACGCGAAATATTGGAAGAGAGTCAATCTTATGCTCAAGGTGTTCCTTTAGTCTAAAAATACCAAGTGAACCCTTCAGTGTAGTTGCACAAAAGATAAGGGTTGAACAGAAGGTAGGTGTTGCACGAAATTCATCTTTCACAACAATTCCCAAATCTTACGCGTGATTTAGGGTATTGCGTGCAAGTGTGGTGTTATGCTTCTGAAATGTTTTTGAATATCTGGTGTGTTTGATTAGTGCTTTCAATTGAATCAATCCAGGACTTCGATGCAAGAAGTGTCTCGTGCTGAACAGAGATAAATACTTTAATAAAAATCTATTGAAGAGACCTTCATGTCTATAAACTGAGTGGGACTTCATCCAAGGAAGTGATCCAGGGGGAGTCAACGGGAGTAACCTGAGGGAAGTAGGGAGCTATCCCTGAACCTTTGCAAAGGCAGTGTTCTTGGGACAAAGTTATTATACCTAAACATTGTACTACTCAGCTAGTGAAGTTTAGCAGAATTTGGTATGATCAGAAACCTGTCGACATATGCTCCTTAGACGCAACCCTTAGTGGTGAACCAAGTAAAAGTGCTATGTCATCTCCCCGATTTTATTTGTTTGACATATTTAACAAGTTTCTACCAATGTGGGAACAAGATCCACAAATTTAAAAAGAAAAAGTTGACACCCTAATCCACCCCTCCCCTCTCAGGGTGTTCTGGGGTCCTTCAAAATACATGACAATTTAGAAAGTAAAATTCTATTTATCAATAAAATTCAAGCATCGAATGATATAAAATAACCAATATACATTTTAGTAATTAGTTAAAATAATATTATAGATAATTCTAAATCATTAATTTTATTAATAATATATTAATTATACAATTATAATTTTTTTTTAAAATTTAATGATTAAAAAAGTTATCATAAGACAAAAACAACATATTGATTTGTGAAATTTAGGAATCAAATCTATATCAATCCAAGTTACGGTTTTCCTATGATGCCCATAAATATGTTTTTAGTATTTTAAAACCCTAAAATGAAAATTTAACGATAAAAAAACAAAGTATCTTGTATTGACATGAAATCATGGGACAACCACCATTGAATTGTTTTTGACATGTACAAGAAAACAACATGTCTATTCAACGTGCGTTGTTCCCTGAATGACTCAATAAGAAATTTTAAAATATATTAAAGTTTTAGAAACATGTGTTAGGGGGAAAAACCAAGAAAATGACATTAGAATTTTCTAAAATCATAGGAAAATTACCCTATATTTAATTTTGAATTGTAGGAACTAACAACATGTCATTGTGAATTACAGTTTTCTCGTTATGGATGTAAACACGTTCTTAGTGTTTTAAAACACTAAAACATGCATGGAATAGCCAAAACCATAGAAAATGACCTCATATTGATGTGAAATAATGGAAAAACCACTGATGAGTTGTTTTTTATGTTTACACACATGCTACAGGTAAATATGGAATGTAGTGTGGTTATAATTACTCAGTATACACTTTTGAAAGGTACAAAAGCCTTTAAAAACAAGTGTCGGGGGGGGGGGGGTGAAAACTAAGAAAAAGATGTTGGATTTACATAAAATCGTGAAAAAAACCATACATTTAATTTTGAAATGTAGAAATAGACATAACATAATTACAAATTATGATTTTCCTATTATGGTCGTAAACATGTTTTTTAGTGTTTTAAAACACTAAAACATGCATGGAACGGTCAAAACCATAGAAAATAAACTCACATTGATTAAAAATCATGGAAAACCTCTAGTGAGTTTTTTTATGTTTACACATAGAAAACATGTCAATACAATATGTGGTGTGGTCGGAATTACTCAGTATAAACTTTTGAAAGGTAAAAAAGCCTTTAAAAACAAGTGTCAGGGGGTCAAAACTAGGAAAAAGATGTTGGATTTCCCTGAAATCATGGGAAAAAAACGATAAATTTAATTTTGAAATGTATAAATTTATGTCACATCATTCTGAATTACAATTTTCCCATTATGATGATAAACACATTTTTAGTGTTTTAAAACACTAAAATGCGCATAGATCAGTCAAAACCATAGAAAACAACCTTAGATTGATTTCTAATCATGGGAAAACCACCGTTGAGGTTTTTTTGACATGTACATGTAGAAAAAACATCAATCTGACACGCAGTGTGGTTGGAATTAATCAGTATACACTTTTAAAAGTTACAAAAGCCTTTAAAAACAAATGTTGGGGGGTTAAAACTAAGAAAACGATGTTGGATTCCTCTAAAATCATAGGAAAATGATCATACATTTAATTTTGAAATGTAGGAACTGACAGAACATCATTCCAAATTACATTATGTCTTTTATGGATATAAACCCCTTTTTAGTGTTTTAAAACACTAAAAAATGAGTGGAATGGTCAAAACCATATAAAAAGACCTCAAATTGATGTGAAATCATGGGGAAACCACCACTGAGTTTTTTTTCATGACACTAATAAAAAATAGTCATTTAATAATTCTATAATATTCCTTTATCATCACTAAAAAACACTGACAATTTGAGTGTGGTTAAAAGCCTAAAACTTTTATCAGTGCTAAAAAAGTGCTGTTAAAAGGGCCCTTTAACAATGGTTTTTTTAGAACTTTTAAAGGGAATTTTAACAGATATTTTTTTGGCATTGTTAAAGGGGGAATTTAATAATTTTTTTTAGCACTGATAAAGGTAGATTTGTGAAATGGAGAAATTTTTTATTCTTTTTCGGACACCTATAAGACCGACCCCCTTTATCAACACTTCCATGACCCCTTTAATAGCACTCCACCCCCCTTTATTAGTGCTTTGTGATTTTACGACCTTATGCGTGCCTACCTAGATTCGAACCCTATACCTATCCTTCGAAGATGGAATGCATTTACTACTACACCATGTTGTTTTTCTATCTGTTTAATGATATTTTTGTTTAATTATATATATATTTACATATATTATAAAATTATTTTAAAATACATCTATAAAATATATGTTTGTGTGCATGTGATATATATATACTTATATTTATTTAAATATATTATATATTATATTCATTTATATATACTAGAATATAATATAAATGTATATCTATTTATTAATACACACATATTTATATGTATATATAATGTAAAAAATGGTTAGATATTTTTTTAAATATATTTTTAGAATATGTATTTATTTAAATATATTATAATATACATTTTTACATAAATATGTTGATATATGTATTTATGAGTGATTTATTATATGTATATATAAGAAAACATGCATATATTTAATTATAAATAAAATTTCATTGTGAAAAATGATGCAACTTCAAAACCATAATATCAATATGAATGTAAAACATGGGAATAAATTTAGTCTCCACCAAAAAGACAATAAAAACCCATTAAATGAGGTTGAAAATCCATCGAATGTTAAACAGTCGGGTACCCTGAATAAAAACTCAGATTTATAGGAATTTTGGGCCTTTTTTTGCCTCGAAAAATGTGATAGAGTTTTAACTGTATCTCTAATGGCATGGATATCGTCATAAGATTCGATTTGATATATAGTAGAGCTCAAAAAGACACCCGGATAAAAAATTATGGTCGTTTGAATTTTGGGTTACATTTTAAACTTATTTTAGATCTTTTATTAATATTTTGATTTTTATTATCTTAAAATTTATATTAAATTACAATTAATTGGTAATAATAAAAAAATTATTAATTGATAATATATTTTTTTAAATTATTTTATAATCCAGTTTCACAAAATATTATATATATTAAGTGTAAATGCCTATTTACCTTATCTAATACATATTTTAAAAAATATATATTATATTTATATCAATATAAATATATTTTTATATTAATATATTATTCTTAAAGAAATATATTTATTAAATTATACCATTATCAGTGATACTAAAAAAGCACAAATAAAGGGGGGCCTTTATTAGCACTTCTAAAAAAGCACTGATAAAGACCCCCTTTAATAATTCTTTTTTACAAGTTCTATTAAAAGACCCCATTTATCAGTACTTTTTTACAAGCAATGATAAAGGGTGGGCCTTTATCATCACTTACAAATAATTACTAATAACGGTCTTCCTTTAACATCACTTTTCTTTAGCACTGTTGAAGACCCCCTTTAACAGCGCTAAAAATGCACTATTAAAGACGCCCTTTAACAACACTTTTTTTAGCACTGAAAAATGGGATCTTTAATAGTATTTTTAGTTAGCGTTGTTAAATAACTTGTGATGGATAAACCCAATTTTTTATTAGTGCATGTATGCACAAACAACACATCAATCCGATGAGCGGTGTGGTCTGAATTACTCAGTATACACTTCTGAAAGGTACAAAAGCCTTAAAAAACAAGTGTTGAGGGGTCAAAACCAAGAAAAAGATATTGTATTTCCCTGAAATCATGAAAAAACAACCATAAATTTAATTTTGAAATGTAAGAACCGATGACATGTCATTTCGAATTACAATTTTTCCATTATAGCTGTAAACATAGTTTTAGTGTTTTAAAACACTAAAACATGCATGGAATGGTCAAAACCATAGAAACTGACATCATATTGATTTGAAATCATGGAAAATCCACCAATGAGTTGTTTTTAAAATATAGTACATGATGTGATATCAAAAACATTAAAATTGTTTATTAAGTAAATTTCAAGCACACATCATGTCGTTTTAAATATAAATTTGAATATTTACTCATTCGTTTTTAGTTTCAACTATTGAATATTATCTTAAATAGGTATGTTTATTTTTTCAATGTGTTTTTAATTATATATTATTATTTTTATATTAAAATTTATTCTTTTTTATTAGAAAAATAACAAATTTTATGTGTATCATTTTGAATATATTATGTATCTTTTTTCTTTTGTATTTATTTTCTTAAATACTCTGGTTTTCATTATAGGTGAAATATTACAACATTAGGTAGGAGGTTTATCATTTCAATCCAAGAAATTCTTTAGAATGAAATCATGATGGTTCTTAGTTTCCATTTTATGTTAAAATTTTATCAATTATTCTACTGTAATTCTGATTTTTTATGTGTAGTTTTAATTTTTGTTTACTATTTTGTTACAGTTAGTGAGATTATGTGGTCAGTTTCAGTTGATGACATGATTTGAAGGTAGATAGATGCAGTGAAGGTCATGAAATGGATGTATATTGGGAATTTTTTTGTTTTTGGAAATATTGTATATTTATATTGATAGATTTTTGGTTGACTTAGATTGAGGTTATAATGACCAAATGTTTGTATGTATGATATATGTATGATGTGTCTATCATATATTTATGTTTTAGTTTATTATATGTAAGTTTTTATTTTTTTTATTTTTTATTAATTTTTTTTAAAAATGAATATGATTTAGCGGTGGTTTTATGTAACCACCGCTAAATACATTGAATAAAAAATGTTTGGAAACAATTATGGTTACCCACTAGTAAAAGGAACCACCGCCCATATGTTCCTAATTGGTTTATTTTATTTTATTTATATTTTCCCTAGATATTATTTTAAATAAAAAACCACCACTAAATAAAAAAAATAACTGCCACTAAATTATCTAAAAATGACACTTAACAAAACCACAACTAAATTTTAAAATCACCGCAAAATGACTAGAGACCATGTAATGTATGGTGGTTTTAATAACCATCTCTAAACTATTAGGTTATGGTTTAAATATCCTCTAGTTCATGAAAAAACCATCGCTACTTAATGTAGATACCCAAAGTTTGACGTACATGGAAAATACATTACTTTTGCAGAATAATTAATACATAACAAAAACAGACACAAAAGAACCGCAATAGTTTACTGTCTTTGGAAACTCGGAAAAATAATCTTCTAATCATGGTGAAAGATCTTCAACATCTCCCATAAAGATCTTCCCTTTTTTTCTTACCTAAAATTATTCTTTATATCCTGGGGAAAAGAAAATATAAAAAGGGTGAGATCAAATGCTCAGTAAGGGTAAACATAGAGAACATAAAACAATCCATAACATTTGAATGCAAAAACTTGAACATAAAATCTAAACATCAAAATCTTGAGAAAAGACATAAATCTTGGAAGTATGTAAGACATATATCATAATGGAACATAAATCCTGATAAAATAGCCTGGGAATAAAACATGTAATTGGGGAAAACCATTAAGCACATGTTACGATTTCCATAGTAGCCAAGGCATTCCTGCCAAGACCATCTTAGTGGACAAAATCTCTTTCTGAATTGAGTTCAATCCTCAGTTCAGTCCTGTATTACTGAACTAGATTAACCTGCCGTTTTAGCCATGTCTATCTCAGAGATATAAATCTTTACCCAATGCATTGGAGGTAGATATAGGTCCCACCCATCTCATAATGAAATCATTCTTACTTGTGCCACAACATAAACATAAACCATTCATCATAACCCAAAGAATAAAATTGGTTTCAAAAACATCATTCCATCATAACATAATCCATATAAAACAAATGGATATAATTTCATCATAATAAAAGTGAAACCATGTAAATAATAGAGACATTATACTTGAATCATACACATATGAAATAATGTCATCTTAGATGGAAAATGGTTTTGATAAAACACTTGAAATGAATTCTTGAAGAAAATATCCTTTCTTAATCAAAATCATTTTCTTTTCACAAAATTTCATGCAATTTTAAAATAAAGGGATTTTGTTGAAAATATTCATGAAATATTTTGGAGGAAGCTTCATGAAAATAAGGCTTTATAAAAGCGTAAAAATCCGTTCACGCAGTATAAGTTAAAAATAACAATCACCTCGTACTTTTGTCGGAAAAGTCAAAAAGTACCTCGTATGGTAAACAAAAAAAAAGATTCCTTACATACCATGTAGTAAAAGTAAAAAATGGGTAAAAAGGAATTTAAACATACATGAAAACATTTTTAGAAAACATGGTCTTGGATGATAAAGATAAGCCTAGTAAATACTTACGAATAAACAATCTCGGATAAAAATGAGATTGATAAATTATCCCTTACCTTAGGTCCGATATGATTCTTACGTATCTGAAACTCCTATATAATGATTTAAATAATTTCATTGACTTATTACAGAATCATATTCATTTTTATTATATCATATATGGTTCACTTATGACTTTATATTACCCGTTCTTTTGTAAATCCATGTTAAAGCAGCGTTTTGGGTAAAATCGTTTCATTTATCGTACGTATTTCGACTTGTTGTTCATGATATTATTACTTATATCCTGATTTCAATAATTTAAGAATGTAAAACATGATTTATATATAATAAATATTCAGCATATACATATATATTATATATTGATAAATGGAATGAAATACACTGTTCATGGAAATAGTAGGTCGTACGTACGCATGAACGCTATTTTCGTTTCCTTATTGAATTGAATGGAATTAAGTAGATGACATATATATATATATATATATATATAAATATAAATAAATACAGTATCATTATTATGTCATATATCTCATTATTATTCATTATATATACTCTATAATCATTCATGAATGGTTAACATGGAGAATGAATCTCATCGCGTCGTGGAGATGGTAGTCCGTACGTACGCACGAGCGATGATATCATTCCCATGATCGTGGAATTGTATTGAAGCATATGTATAATATTTTAAAATCAATATCACTTTACAATAATCATATATAGTTATTTATTTACACGATTATACCCATCCAAGTAAGGTGGTGGTCGAAAACAGATTACACCACGACGTGGAGACGGTATTCCGTACGTACGCACGTGTGGTGATTTCATTTTCCGTAGGATGGATAGAAGGTGAAATAGGGTTGTTTTATATTTATAATAACATATTATTATATAATTAATACTGATGTTATTACTTTATAATGATACAATTAATGAAGAAGAAGTAGAAGAAGAAATAAACTTGAGAGAATCAGAAGAAGAGATTACCTCTTCTTCAACGCACCTCCTTTAAGCCTTCTCTTAAGGAAGTAGAGTTGGTCTTTTGAGAAGACCAGAACATCTATAATGTTTCTAGGGAAGTGGATAATAGAAATGGTCAGGGTTTGGCCGAGCTTAAAGGCTCAAAAGGGTGTGAAGAGAAGTGGGAAGGGGTTCCCTTTTTATAAGGGAGGAGAGGGGCACCTTTAGAAATCTTAAAAATATTAATTTATAATAAATATAAACCCACTTAAAAACCTCCAAAAATGACTTATATTCTAATATTAGATGAGATAGGGTTGTAATCTCATAAACCAATAAAATTTATACATGTAGAGAATTTATTTTAAACATTATCCACTTGATTTATCCTTATTTAATCTATTAAATTTTATTTGTGGTAATAAGATTCTAAATTTTAGTTTGTTATAAATAATTACTTATATGCTGTGAATTATCCATAATTATAAAATTTATGACATTTTAGACTATATAAATTTCAATTTATAATTTTTAAATATTTTTGTGATTTTTAAACAATTTAATAATATTTTATTTTTATAAAATAATGATAGTGTCAATTTTGAAACTATTCATTTATTTGAATTTAAATAAAATTCACACAAAGGATATATTCAAAATAAAATATTTAATAGGTTCCTAACATGTCATAGTAATATATAAAATTAGTGGAGTACATTAAATATTTCATATAATATTTATTTTACTATTTGTAAAACAATTTATTTGATATTTATCTTAATAAAATAATTACTACAACATTTTTGTATATTTATTAAATATACTTATTTGTTGCATAAAAATTAAAAATAAAATACTAGGATGAATATAAATCTTATATATTTAATAATAATACATTTAGTCGGATTTATCTTCTAAAAAACCCAACTTTTAAAATGTTACATTTATTAAATTATGAAGTTGACAACTTTGACATTATTTAAAATAAAATAAAATAAGTGTCATAATCACTTTTGTAAGACTCCAAACGGTTATATATTAGGTAATTGGATGCTTATGGTGTATATATACACTACCAATAAGTTTTGGTCAGGTTTGTGGGCCTTTTAATGGGTATTATTATTTCAATAAAAACTATTTACTGATTTTTCACTTAATAAATAATTTCTTCATCATTAATGTATCACCATTAATGACAATTATTTAATCCCTAAAAATTCTAAATAAATTATCATAATGTAGATAATTTTATTATATTTCTGTAGACTATTCATGTTCAAAGTTTTATGAAGTTTATCACTAAATTAAAATTATTATACTTATAAGATTTAAGAGAGTGACATGTTGTGAGTTTCTTTGGTTTTAATAATAATTAAATTATTTTCATGGTCAAAAGTCCAAAAAATGAATCTAATCCGACCCTTAGGTGATATGGGTCAACTTTTAGCCATCCAATAGAATTTTGGCATGTGTTAGGGTAATTTTATAACATTATATTTATGCTTAATTACCCGATTTACCTTTAACTATGGTAAATAAAATTTACCGTAGTTACTATTCATAATTCCCAAAAATAAAAAGTAGCTTATTAACATAATTTGGACCCACTAATTCGAAATATGGAATCAATGTTTTCAAATTCAATACAGAGAAGTGTTAGATCGAATATGTAGATGTATATGTATATTAGATGGAACAATACAAGAGGGGGGGGGGTGAATTGTAGGTTTAAAAACTTTGTGTTTAAACACTTAAGAAATCAGTTTAAATGATCTTTAACTAATGCAATTCACAACAAGAACAAACAACCACAAATTTATTTGAATATAAAGGTATGATACAATGTAATACTATAAGAAAAGTAATTCAATTGTATTCAAGATGAATACAATAATCAGAGTAATACAAAAGTGTGAGATTCTATCATAAAGCGTATAGAATCTAACAATATAAAATGTAATAGTATAAGTGTAATTGAAACAATTACAAATGTATATGAAATAGAAAAGGAAACAAAACAATTTCCTTTCTAATACAATTGGTAGCGTAAATGTAAAAAGTATTACAATTATTTTAACACAAAGAGAAGGGTTATCCTTTGCCCTAGGATAAAAGGTCTGTCTTACCACCACCTTGGTAAGACCTCGATACGATGATCGGTATGTCTGTCTGCCTATCCCTGGAAGCCCTCGATACGATGATCGGTTCGTCTGTCTGCCTATCCCTGGTAGCCCTCGATACGATGATTGGTTCATCTGTCTGCCTATCCCTGGTAGCCCTCGATACGATGATCGGTTCGTCTGTCTGCCTATCCCCGGCAGCCCTCGATTTTGTAGGTAATAGGCACCTCTATCTTTCAATCACTTGAAAGCCCTCGATACGTTGATCAGTAGCACAAAGAACAAACCAAACACATATAGAAATACAAAAACTAAGAACGATCCCTTCACGTTTTGTAGTTTCAAGGCTTTCGCACGAAGCAAGAGAGAAGTCACAGTATCTCTCTCTAGAACTTGATAGCACAGAATGATCAGTCTCATACGCATGTGTTGTCGTCATCTCTTGGCATCAAATGACCTCCTATTTATAGGCCTCAGGTTCCAACAGTCACATTTCCTTCAACGGTCACATTTCTCTGAAAAACTCGGAGGGACTTGGACACCTGTCATAATAACGGTCATATTGAAACAGAAGACAAGACATCGTTTTGATTAGTTTATAACTAATTCCATGACATCATTTTGATTAAAACAAAGGATATATAAATATGATAAACATGAGTATGATTGATATGAAACAAATGTTTTTGATAAGGCAATGAATGAAAGTAAAGAATGAGTATTATAAGTATGTGTAATGTATTGATACGATACAAACTAAATATGATTCATCAACTTTAGTACGATTAACAGAGTTGGAACAATTTCCAGAGTCAAAAAGATAATTATAATCAGTACGGTAAACATGGTCAGTACGATCAGCATGGTCAGTACGATCAGTATGGTCAGTACAATCAGCATGGTTAGTACGATCAGCATGGTCAGTACGATCAGCATGGTCAGTACGATCAGCATGGTCAGTACGATCAGCATGGTCAGTACGATTAGCATGGTCAGTACGATCAGCATGGTCAGTACGATCAACATGGTCAGTAGGAACAGCATGGTCAGTATGATCATAATGGTCAGTACATTTTTGATTTCCAAAACAATACATAAAAGTCAAAAGAAAACTTTTGACAAAACAATCTCCCTCTTTTTGGAAAGCACAAAACACAAAGTAAATACAAAAAGAAATACTTATCTACCCCTGAGTTATTGGAAACTCTTCTGAATATGAATTTGAATACAACTAACTCCCCCTTAGGTATATACTTTCCTAAGGATTTTATTCGTGGATTTTCCTTGATTTAGAAGTGTTTTCTTTAACACACTCCCTCTTTATAAAAAATTTTCCCCCTTTTTAAAACATTCTCCTCCTTTTTGATTTACAAAAAGAATGGGGTAACTTGAGTTGCCTGAAAGAATTAGAGAAAAGAAATGTAGGACAAAAGGAGTGGTATAAATGTCATTACAAAGCCAAAACTTATAGAGTACGCAAAAAGAAAAACAACAGTCATTTGTTTTCTCTTTCTTTTTCCTTCTTTGTCAACTCATGAAGAATATCTTTCATATTTTTGATTTCTTTCTTGTCTTCAGAAATTGAATCACCCTGAGATCTGAGAAGGTCTTGTTGGTCGGCAAAAAGCTGATCTTGATTCTTGATAGTCTCCTCCTGGACTCTGATTACTTCTTCAAGGGTATCAATTCTGTCTTGCAGATTCTTGTTATCCTTGGATAACACAGAATTTTGTTTCTTCAACAAAACTATTTCATCTTTGAAAGATGAAACCTTCAAGAACTCAGACTGAAAATCATTCATTCTATCTTGCAATTCTTTCACTGACGGAATATCGACTCCATGAGTTACCTGATTCAGTCTTTCAACAGTTTCTTTGTCAAGATTATTGAAATCATTAGAAATATCATTTGACAACATCCTTATGTCTTCAATTTCTATCTCATGGTCACTCACCGAGCTTTCTGTTTTGTATGACCACTTGGTCATTCTGTTGCAAGACTTCTTATGAGCAGCTGAACTTTCAGATAGTACTTTCAAATCGGCTTCAACTGACAAAACTTTTTTTCTCAATTTTCTTACAGAGCCGAAATTCTTTCTCTGATTGTCAGTGATAAAATCAATTTTCCCTTCAAGCCTAGGGAAATAAGGAATAATCTTTTCAACTCTTCTTATAATATGAAAAATGTAATCACTCCTCTTGAGAGATATTGTTTGTTCTGAATCAGTATCTTCATTGAACAAATCCAATTCATTTGATCAGCTAGAGTCATTAGCTGGCTGTTTTCCTTTTGCTTTTTCCTTCTTTCTTTCTTCTTCTAATTTTTCACTGATGACAATAAGTTTTTCTGTATGAGAATACTGAGCACCTTGGTTTGCTTGAGAAGAGATTCTGTCCGGAGATTCAAAATATTCAATAGGTGCTTGATCGGAATGATGAACTTGTTGAATACCTTCACTTTTCTTTTGGAATGATTCTTCTCTACTTTTCTTCGAAATTTGAAGGAATTCTAAAAGAAAGTATCCTTCCTCTTATTCAACCTTCTGTATTTCTTCCAATAATTGTTTCCCTTTTTCTTTTTCTGGAAGACTCTGTACGATTGGTTCTTAATGTACTTCTTCCGTTAGTTGAGCACTAGAATCCCCAACCATTTTCAGAACTTTAGAAATATCAAAGTCTTGAGTCTTTCTCTTCAAAAGAGTCTTATTTTTCTTTTCAGCTTGAAGGGTTTCCTATACCCATATTCTCTCAGCAAATGCTTCAGCTGGATCAAGTCCAAACTTTGGATCAACTTCCTTTCTCTGTTCCTTATCTTTTCTCCACTTGGCCACAACTTCCTTACTGTACCTTGGTTTCTTCTTTGGCTTTGAACTGGTTTGCAGATCTGAATTTTGAGGAGCACCAATAGAAGGATTGTATTTGACTGGAATAGGTTCCAATTGATTCTTAGCCGATTCAGCTTCTAAATATTTTACAAAAAGTTTTGAGTTCTGATCAAAACAAACATTCAACTTCTTCAATGTACTCTTACTAATCTAGGATGGCTTCAGATCTACCAAATTTACTTTCAAAGGAATATTACAAAACTTCATACTCTCGAGAATAAACTTTGTAAGGATATATGGATACATAATCAAATGGGATTTGATTGCTCCTGACTTAACATTCTTAATCGTTTCAAAGATGTATCCCATAAGATTTACTTTTCTCATGTTGACAAGATAGTCCAACATGAAGATATCAGAAACCTTCAAAGTCTCTCTATCCCCTTTCCTTGGGATAAGAAAACCTTACATCCACAGTGACACAAATCTGTTATCTGGTGAAAGATGAGCCACTTTCCTCTTCTCTTCATTTATAATAAACAGATACTTTTCATCATTCTCTTTGTTAAACGTACCAACTTCCTCTGGTATTTTATGATATGGAAAGAAAGAATCACCTTCTATTAGAACATTCATAAAATGAGCTGCTTGACTCACATACATAGAAATATTTCTATCGTACACATCAAAGTTGATAGTCATGTTCTTATCAAACGATACGGTTTTGTAAAAATGATTGACTTCATCAATAAGAACCGGATCTTGGGATACTGGTTTTTCAACACACAAATGATCCCATCCTTGAAAAAAAATGATTCTTTTGATTATAGAATCATACAAATGAAAAAAGTCCTGAGAAACTAACCTTTCTCTGAAAAAATATTTCTCTGAAAAGATCTTTGAAGACATTTCTGCAGGTGTATTGGCAGAGGACTGAGACATATAGTTGAAGCTGCTGAAAGATCGTATGAAGACTTAAATCGGTGGAGCATAGCTTCACCACAAATCCTGAAAAACCGGTGTGGGTTTGGGGAGGAGGGGGGGGGGTCTATTTATAGGTGGTAAAATGGTGACCGTTGATCTTATATGGTTGAGATTAGAAGAGATGAGATCAACTGATAGGATTAAAACGATTTTTTTAAAAAAAAATAAGAAAGTATGTACCTTTCAGAGATCGTAAGGTAATTGTTGGTTTTATTAGTATTAACAATAAAAGAAAACAAAAGCGTATGAAGAAAAAGAATAAAATCAACTGTCATGCCTATGGAAAACAAAGTTGTTACAATGAACTAACGTGCCGATGGAAAAAAATATCGTTACCATGAACTGATGAGCCGATGGAAAAGAAATTCATTACCATGAACGGATGAGCCGATGGAAAAGAAATTCATTACCTTGAACTGACGAGCTGATGGAAAAGAAATTCATTACCATGAATGGACAAGCCGATGGAAAAGAAATTAATTACCATGAACTGACAAGCCGATGGAAAAGAAATTCATTACCATGATCGGACGAGCCGATGGAAAATAAATTCATTACCATGATCGGACGAGAAAACACAATCAAGAGAAAACTGAGACTAGAAAATCAATTCAATAGAAAGAGAATTAATGATAAGTAAACAGTCAATACGATAAACAAAAAGACAAAAGTCAATACGATAAACAGAAATACAAAATATATAAACTAGGAGAAGAGAGAGAAAAAAAATCAAAAACAAATGTTCTCCCCCTTTTTAAGAGGAGGTTTTTTAATATAAGGAGAGAAAAAAACATGAAGTAGATATGAATGATTACTTTAATGTGATCATTCCTAACTTCTGTTTTATAAAATCAAATATGTCAGAAGGTAATGGTTTTGTAAAAATGTCAGCAAGTTGTTTTTGCGTTCCGATGAATTGTAAAATAATATCTCCTTTTTTTTGTGTATCCCTAAGAAAATGATGCATAATATCTATGTGTTTTGCATGAGATTGATGTTCTGGGTTTTTAATGAGAGATATGGCACTAGTATTATCACATAGAATTTTAGTTTTTGAAAACCTCAACCCATAGTCAGTGAGTGTGTGTTGCATCCACAACACTTGAGCACAACAACTTCCAGCTGCTACATATTCAGCTTCAACAATGGATAGTGCTACTGAGTATTGTTTCTTGCAAGACAAAGAAACCAGAGAATCTCCTAAGAAATGACATGTTCCAGATGTACTTTTTCTATCCATTCTACAACCACCAAAGTCAGAATCTGAAAAACTTTTTAAAATAAAATAATTTCCAGAAGAGTAAAAAAGTCCTAAATCCATAGTGCCTTTTAAATACCGAAAGATTCTCTTCATGGCTTTTAAATGAGTCTCTTTTGGATTAGATTGGTATCTTGAACATAAGCATACAGAAAACATTAAGTCTGGTCGACTAGATATCAAGTATAGAAAACTTCCTATCATACCTATAAAAATTGTTTGATCTACTGGTTTTCCAGTTTCATCAAGATCAAGTGTATTTGAGGTACCAATTGGAGTGATAATACTTTTAGTATTGTCATATCCATACTTTTTAAGTAAATATTTAATATAATATGTTGGGATATATATGTTCCTTCTGGTTTTTGAGAAATTTGAAAACCTAAAAAGAATGTTAACTCACCCATCATACTCATTTCAAACTCATACTTCATTAAATTTTCAAAATAATCAGTTAAAGATTTCTGAGTTGAGCCAAATATTATGTCATCAACATAAATTTGAACAATCAGAACATTTTTATTTTCCATTTTTATAAAAAGGGTTGGATCTGCTGTACCTTTTGCATAATTGTTTTGTAAAATTAATCCTGTAAGTATATCATACCATGATCTAGGGGCTTGTTTAAGACCATATAGAGATTTGGTAAGTTTAAAAACATGATTAGGATGTTTTGGGTCTAGAAAACCAGGAGGTTGTTCGACAAAAACTTCTTCTTGAACAAAACCATTTAGAAAAGCACATTTAACATCCATTTGAAATAGTTTGAAGTTAAAGTATGCTGTGAAGGCTAATAGAATATGAATAGATTCAAGTCTAGCTACCGGAGCATATATTTATTCATAGTCTATTACCTCTTGTTGATTATAGCCCTTAGCAACAAGTCTTTCTTTATTTCTTACAATGATTCCATTTTCATCACATTTATTTCTGAAAACCCATTTTACACCAATTACAGTTATTTCTTTAGGTCTTTCAACTAAAGTCCAGACTTGATTCCTTTCAAATTCATTTAGTTTATCTTCCATTGCTTTAATCCAATCTTCATATCCTAAGTCCTCAATTGGATTTTTAGGTTCGTATTGATAAAGAAAAGAAAGATGTTCTATTTCATTTCTTAAGGAATTTCTAGTCCTTACAGGTTGATTTACATCACCAATGATGTTATCACTGGGATGATTCCTAAGAAACAATTGATTTGGGTTTTGTAAAACTTGTTCCTCAACATATGGTAGAAAATCTTCTGGGGTAAAATTTTCAGGAATACTTCCTTGAACATTTTCCTTATCAGAAGGATCTTCTAATAGAGGTTGATGAACATTTTTAGAAAACAAATCTGAAGTAGGTTGGGTTTGGTTGAAAACAAAAGGATTAGTTTCATCATATTTAACATGTACTGTTTCTTCAACAGTACAATTGTTTTTATTGAAAACTCCACATGCCTTAGATGTTTTAGAATAGCCTAGAAAGACCCCTTCATCAGATTTTGGTGTGAATTTGTGAAGATTATCTTTAGTATTCAAAATGAATACTTGGACCCAAAAACTTTGAAGTAAGAAATTTTAGGTTTTCGGCCAGTCCATAACTCATAAGGTGTTTTATTAAGAAAAGGTCTTGTTAAAACACGATTTATAGTATATCAAGTAGTACTAATAGCTTCAGACCAAAAGTTCTTAGCAATTGAGTATTCACTCAAAATGGTTCTTGTCATTTCCTAAAGAATACAACTTCTTCTTTCAATAACACCATTTTTATAAGGAGTTCTTGGAGCTGAGAAATTGTGAGTAATACCTTTATTACTAAAAAAAGTTTCAAAATAAGAATTTTGAAATTCACCACCATGGTCACTATGAATAGTTATCAATGGTAGGTTTTTCTCATTTTTAACTTGGGCTCTAAAGGTTTTGAAATGGGAAAAGGCTTTAGATTTCTTTGTTAGAAAATAGACCCATGTAAATATAGTAAAGTCATCAACTAAAACAAATACATAGTATTTGCCTCCAATGCTTCCAGTTTGTGAAGGACCAAAGAGGTCCATATGCACTAGCTGTAATGCATTAGAAGTTGAAACTTCATTAATTGATTTAAAGCTAGTTTTATGTTTCTTACCAAATTGATAAGAATCACAGATTTTTGAAGAATCATATCTAAGATCCAGTAGTCCCTTTACAAGTCTTTTCTTTGAAAGTTTACAAAGGTTTATCAGGTTACAATGTCCTAGTCTTCTATGCCATAGCCATGATTGGTCTTCTATTGCACTTAAGCAGGGTATATTTTGGCTCCTAAGGTCTTCTAAGTTAATAGTGTATACATTATATTGCCTATGGGCAGATAGAATGAACTCATCCTTGGAATTGTGAACTAGGCACTTATCATTTCTAAAATTCACAAGGTATCCTTCATCACATAGTTGGCTTATGCTGATGAGATTGTTCCTAAGACCTTTAACAAAAAAAACATTTGAAATAAGAACTTTTCCAAGAAAAACAATATTACCTATACCAACAATCTTTCCTTGAGAATTATCTCCGAAGGTAACCTTTCCACCTTTTGTTTTGATAATCTTTTCAAAGAAATCCTTGTTACCAGTCATGTGTCGAGAACAACTACTATCCATGTACCAAATATTCTTGTTGATACACTTCTTATTTTCCTGAAAAATAAACAATTATTTTTTCTGAATCCAAACTTGTTTGGATCCAGAAGGGTTAGATAAAATAATTTTAGGAATCCATATTTGTTTTGCAAAATGAGATTTATGAAATCCTAAAGACTGAGTTCTATTTAGAGAAAAATATTTTTTCCAGTGTCCACCACATTGACACTTAGAACAAAATGGGGTATTTTGAGGAACAAAAAAATTATTACTAAAAACAGGTTTGGGATGAGTATAACCAACTCTAGAATGATTTCTCAAATGTTGAATTTGAGAATAAATTTTGTCAAAGTTCTCCTTGCCCTAAGTAAAGTTTGAAAAACATTTTTTCAAGGAAAAAATTTCTGACTTTAGTTTTAAAACTAAGTTTTTATCCTTCAAAACATTTGATTTTGAACTAGAATTAGGCTCGAAATTTTTTTTCTTAGAAATTACAATTTTTAGATTCTTAGAAAGTTTATCCTTTTCAGAATTTACTTCCTCAATAGTTTTTTAAATACTTATAAAATCATCATTTTTCTTATCAAGATCTTTAGAAAGATCTGATACTTCTTTTGTTAAAATTGAATTTCTAGAATTTTCCCTTTCATGTTTCTTTTTGAGTTTATAATTTTCATTCTCAAGTAATTTAACAAACCTAGATACTTATTCAAAATAGGGTATTGTATTCTCTTATGATGATGAAGACTCATCTAAAGATTCATAAAACATCTTATCAGTATAATTTTCATTTAAAGAGACATTTGTAATAGCTTCATCATTGGGTACCTTAGCCATGAGACATTGATCTTCAATTGGTAATCTGGCTATAAGTCCAATATTCCTTTGCCCTGATGATTCATATTCTGAATAATTATATGAAGAATCACTACCACTTGCACTCCAAGTATCATTTTCCTTTAAGACCTTATTTGTATTTTTCTTGTAATACTTTTTCTTATTTATTTCAGAATGTTTCTCCTTTCTATCTTTTCTCTTTAGTAAAGGACAATCAAGTCTTATATGTCCTACTTTCTTACATTCGTAGAAAGTTACCTCTGAATCTTTCTTGTCCTTCCTATCTTTATTTTTGAATCTGTATTGGAAGTATTTCTTTCCCACAATCTTGTTCATTCTCCAAGCAAGATTGGATAACTCATTATCTGAAAGATCACAATCACTTGAATCAGACACAACAACTTTATTAGCTTTGGATCTTGTTATCCTTTCCGGTGTTTTAGCTTTAGATGTAATAGTAAAATCTATGCTTCCATTTCCATTTTTCTTCTTGTTGAAATCAGTATCTCTCTTCATTCTTGTCTCGTGCTGTAGAAGAGTTCCAAAGAGTTCATGAGGAGTAATCTGAGAAACTTTTCTATTTTCATCAATAGCTATCCTTTTTGACTCACATTCATTTGGCATTGTATCAATATTCTTCTCTACAAGAGATTAATAATCAAGACCTTTTTCTCCCATTGATTGTAAACTGTTGACAATCATCATAAATCTTTGTTTCACTTTACATACTGGCTCTCCATAAGGAAATATAAATCCATGATACTCTGCTCGAAGCATTGCTCTTCCTATTTCTATAACCTTGGATGTACCAAAATGCGTGACTTCCAATTTCTTCCAAATACAGTTGGCTGCTTCATAAGAAGATATCTGGATGTATATATTCATGGTCATGGAACATAGTAAAGTATTTCATACCTTGTAATTCAGTTGATATTCTTGCTTCTCTTGGTTAGTGAAAGTACTGACTTCTTTATTAGGAATTTTGTAACCTCCAGTAAGCATGATAAAATTGTCTATACCTGTATTGATAACAAATGTCTTCATTCGATCTCTCCAGTACTCATAATCATTCCCATCAAATATCGATGGTCTATAAGGACTTATATTGTCAATTGATCCAATATTCATTCTTGCCATCTAATAAACACAATCTTTTCCACTCCACACATTAGTGTAGTAAATAGTTGAAATTAAAATATGAAAGAAATAGAGAAAGTAAAACAAATCAGTGGAAAACCTACTCTGATACCAATTATTAGATCGAATATGTAGATGTATATGTATATTAGATGGAACAATACAAGAGGGGGGGTGAATTGTAGGTTTAAAAACTTTGTGTTTAAACACTTAAGAAATTAGTTTAAATGATCTTTAACTAATAAAATTCAAAACAAGAACAAATAACCACAAATGTATTTGAATATAAAGGTATGATAAAATGTAATACTATAAGAAAAGTAAAGCAATTGTTTTCAAGATGAATACAATAATCAGAGTAATACAAAAGTGTGAGATTCTATCATAAAGCGTATAGAAACTAACAATATAAAATGTAATAGTATAAGTGTAATTGAAACAATTAAAAATGTATATGAAATAGAAAAGGAAACAAAACAATTTCATTTCTAATACAATTGGAAGCAGAAATGTAAAAAAGTATTACAATTCTTTTAACCCAAAGAGAAGGGTTATCCTTTGCCCTAGGATAAAAGGTCTATCTTACCACCAGCATGGTAAGCCCTCGATACGATGATCGGTATGTCTGTCTACCTATCCCTGGCAGCCCTCGATACGATGATCAGTTCATCTATCTGCCTATCCTTGGAAGCCCTCGATACGATGATCGGTTCGTCTATCTGCCTATCGTCAGCAGCCCTCGATTTTGTAGGTAATCGACACCTCTGTCTTTCAATCACTTGAAATCCCTCGATACGGTGATTAGTCGCACAAAGCACAAACAAAGAACTTATAGAAATAAAAAAACTAAGAACTAGCCATTCACGTTTTGTAGTTTCAAGGATTTCGCATGAAGCAAGAGAGAAGTCACAGTATCTCTCTCTAGAACTTGATAGCACAGAATGATCAGTCTCATACGTGCGTGTCGTCATCATCTCTTGGATTCAAATGAACTCATATTTATAGGCCTCAGGTTCCAACCGTCACATTTCCTTCAACGGTCATATTTCTCCGAAAAACTCGGAGAGACTTGGACACCTGCCATAATAACGGTCATATTGAAACAGAAGACACAACATCGTTTTGATTAGTTTATAACTAATTCCATGACATCATTTTGATTAAAATAAAGGATATATGAAGATGATAAACATGAGTACGATTGATATGAAACAAGTGTTTTTGATAAGGCAATGAATGAAAGTAAAGAATGAGTATTATAAGTATGTGTAATGTATTGATATGATACAAACTAAGTATGATTCATCAACTTTAGTATGATTAAAAGAGTTGGAACAATTTCCAGAGTCAGTACGATAATTATAATCAGTACGGTAAACATTGTCAGTACGATCAGCATGGTCAGTACGATCAGCATGGTCAGTACGATCAGCATGGTCAGTACGATCAGCATGGTCAGTAGGATCAGCATGGTTAGTACGATCAGCATGGTCAGTACGATCAGCATGGTCAGTACGATCAGCATGGTCAGTACGAGCAGCATGGTCAGTACGATCAACATGGCCAGTACGATCAACATGGTCAGTACTTTTTTGATTTCCAAAACAAGACATAAAATTCAAAATAAAACTGTTGACTCAACAAGAAGTTTCAGAAATTAAATTAAAATTAATCCCATTGTCGAATGAAAACGGGTTTTTGTTTAAAACATTGCAAAAGATTGAATTGATTTAACCTACGAATTCAATGTAAAATCAATGCTAATGACATACATTATATTAAATGGTAAAAATATATTCTATTTATACTTTAAAACCATTAAATATTATAATTTAAACATATAAATTATTACGATGAAAAAAGTTGTTTTTAATTAAAATATACCGTGTTTTTACTATTCATTAAAATATGAAAGTTATTAGAAAAATATCAAAACTTTATCCAATGTAAATTTTTATATCCTGATTCAAAATAAGAAGTTTATTTTGTAAAATTTAACTTATAAACTTTTCAAAAATTATATTTAAAATGGGTGTGCCATCAAAAGGCGGCAAAACAGCATTTTTTGAAAAATATTTATTTTACCCGAAAAAATTTATTTTGTTCTCATACCATGTTCTAGAAAATGTGTAAGATGAATAATAATGTTATAAAATTTAAAATTTAGTTAATAATATTCATAATGACTAGTTTATAATAATATTATAACCACATATCGCTGTTTAGTGAAACCCGGTATTGCGTACAACACACGCTATCGAAGAAGGTCATGATTGCGTGTAGTGCAAAACTCCTTTATTGTCTCGTACAACAGAATCCAACCATATTTCATTTATACATTGAATATATATATATATACACACACTCAATGTTGTGTAGAATAACTACTATCAAACGAACTTGAAATTGTTTGTAACACGATCCACAAATAGTATTGCGTATACTGCATGCTAATACGGTGTTGCGTATAACGCAAGATAATCTTGGTGTAGCATACAACAAAAGACATCAATGAAATTAAAAAGAATATTTTTCATAAAATCTCGGGGTGTTACATTCTACCCTCCTTAAAATTATTTTTTCCCTCGAAATTCGTCGGGGTTATAAATGGTTTACTACTCGAAAGTTTCTTAAATAGAAACCCACATCGTAAAAAGGAATACCAAAACTTATCTTTAATAACTAATGTATGAAACGTAACGGTTACCCAAATTAACTAATCACTGGGTTTCCACACATGAGAACATAGGTGAAAATATGGATATGGAAGAGAAATCTAACCCTCAAGTTCTGATGGAGAGTGGTAGAGGACATGGCTATTCTAAATCCAATAGTCACAAAGCCATAAATTTGTGATGATCTAAGGGACCATCTGATTCATCAGATATGAGGGAACTGGGACAACATTTTTGGTTTTCAAGATCATTTCTCTAAAGTTGATGAATTAAAAGAAAAACTTACATGATTTTGGTACAATCTCATTGTTGGTTGTTCCTTGGAAAATTTCGACTTCATCTCTTTAATAAATGAAGTTGAATTTGTCATTCATGAAGTGTTAGTAGATCATGTGATAGAATGATGGGTCATTCCATCTATCTCAAACAAAAGGTTAAAAAAAGTTATCAAATATACATAAGTCCATCTATAGTGAGATTAATCATATATGGTTCCTAAAATGGACTTATACTTCATATATCATACCAATTAACTAATTTATACTAACCAGGGACTTCCTGTAGGCCAGTGGTAGGCGATAAAGGCCTGTCGCACTTCAGTTGTGGGTTTGATTCCCACAGCCTTGTCCGACGCAACGAGTTGTCGTCTATTCTGTAGGTTATCCTTTTTCTAAAACTATACTATCATAACATTTCAGAAATAAAAAGTTACATCCTTAACCAATACTATATGATGTCCATTCCAACCTTTAGGCTTATCAAAAATACTTCTGTCCGATTACTAGAAATTTCATCTACCGAGCATGCGAATTCCTTCATTTGTCCCCCATATATCATAAGATATATCTTTTTGGTCACATTCCAAACATGTGAATACTTTAATCATGTATTCTTTTAAAACATTACTTACCATAGAACCTTAGCGAAAACATGAATTCTGTCAAAAGTTAACACTTTCCACATACCAAAATCCCAAATAAAATCTATATACTCAAATCATGATATCACTTTGTCCTTTTATCAACCATGAGCTCATGAATACTATCAAACATATTATGCGCATATCATCTTATTTCCAAAAATATCTGAATAACCTTTCATGGTTACCAGTACCATTCAACATATACTTTCAAATACTTTAGGAAAAACAATAGTGTAACAATCCTTAGATGATTCTTTATTCTATAGTACCATACATTATTCTTGATAAACATACAATCATTCCACTAACTTCTTAAACCACTGAATGAGCTTCATCATTTCTTTCATCTCATATTTAATTTGTAGTCTCTTCATCATCATCCACATAAATACTACCCATATAACCATGCTGATTCTCTTCATGAGATTTTCCCTTAGGGCATTGGTTTGTATAATGCCCATACATTCCACATTTAAAACATCTAATAATTGTTGATGTCGTAGCTATACCATTATCCTTGTCCATGGTGTTAATTGAACATTTTCCTTTGCACTTACTGGATTTTTGTCCTTCTTTTCCACACCCAAATCATCTTCCAGTTCCTTTGAAACAATATCCCTAATGCCTCTTCCCACATGATTTACATGAGGGAAATTGAACTTTCTTTCCTCTATGATCATCATGAAACTCCATCTTTCTCTTATTATCTGATTCGGGAAACTTACCAAAGTTGAGATTATTGATCATATTATGAGATTTCTAATTAGGCATAATAATGATGTTTGAACTTCCAAATCCTGTTTCATTTGGTTTCTCATGAATAATATCATTCCATTGTCCATCATATCCTTCATTATCATGAATCTTCCCGTTTCCAGCCATTTTCTAAAACCCAAAAAGAATAGTGTGAGAGGCAAAAATCATTCTTGGGAAAAAAAACAGTAAAGGGGGAGTACCGTTAATATCTAACATCTTAGGTTAAATTCTAAGATCGTTACCGTAGTTCTAGGACTATATCCTATACGTATACTTATCCTTAGGGACATCCCTAGACACACCTTAGAAATATCTCTAGGGATCTCACTAATATTTTCGTATCCTAGTTTCCAAAGGTTAACTAAATCTTTCCTCTGATACCAACTGTAGAGACCCAAAGCTTGACGTACATGGACAATACATTACTTTTTCGGAATACTTAATACATAACAAGAACATGCACAAAAGAACCGTAACAGTTTAGTGTCTTTGGAAACTCGGAAAAATAATCTTCTAATCATGGTGAAAGATCTTCAACATCTCCCATAAAGATCTTCCCCTTTTGTTTTCTTACCTAAGACCATTCTTTATATCCTGGGGAAAAGAAAACATAAAAAGGGTGAGCTCAAATGCTCAGTAAGGGTAAACATAGAGAACATAAAACAATCCATAACATTTGAATTCAAAAACTTGAACATAAAATCTAAACATCAAAATCTTGAGAAAAGACATAAATATTGGAAGTACGTAAGGAATATATCATAATGGAACATAAATCCTGATAAAATAGCCTGGGAAGAAAACATGTAATTGGGGAAAACCATTAAGCACATGTTATGATTTCCATATTAGCTAAGGCATTCCTGCCAAGACCATCTTAGTGGACAAAGTCTCTTTCTGAATCGAGTTCACTCCTCGTTTCAGTCCTGTATCACTGAACCAAATTAACCTGCCGCTTCAGCCATGTCTATATCATGAGATATAAATCTTTACCCAATGAATTGGAGGGATATATAGGTCCCACCCATCTTATAATGAAATCATTTTTACTTGTTCCACAACATAAACATAAATCATTCATCATTACCCAAAGAATAAAACAAGTTTCATAAACATCATTCCATCATAACATATTCCATATAAAACAAATGGATATCATTTCATCATAAGAAAATTGAAACCATGTAAATAATAGATACATTATACTTGAAACATACACATATGAAATAATGTCATCTTAGATGGAAAATGGTTTTGATAAAACACTTGAAATGAATTCTTGAGGAAAATACCCTTTCTTCTTCAAAATAATTTTATTTTCACAAAATGTCATGCAATTTTAAAATAAAAGGATTTTGTTGAAAATAGTCATGAAATATTTTGGAGTAATCTTTATGAAAATAAGTCTTTATAAAACTGTAAAAATCCGTTCACACTGTATAAGTTAAAAATAACAATCTCCTCATACTTTTGTCAGAAAAGTCAAAAAGTACCTCGTATGGTAAACAAAAAAAAATATTCCTTACATACCATGTAGTAAAAGTCAAAAATGGGTAAAAATTACTTTAAACATACCTGAATTTTTTTAGGAAACATGGGCTTGGATGATAAAGATAACCCCAGTAAATACTTACGAATAAACAATCTCAAATAAAAATGAGATTGATAAATTATCCCTTACCTTAGGTCCGATATGCTTCGTACGTATCCGAACCTTCTGTATAATGATTTAAATAATGTCATTGACTTATTTCAGAATCATATTCATTGTTATGATATCATATATGGTTCACTTATGACTTTATATTACCCGTTCTTTTGTAAATCCATGTTAAAGCAGTGTTTTGGGTAAAATTGTTTCATTTATCGTACGTGTTTCGACTTGTTGTTCTTGATATTATTACTTATATCCTTATTTCCATAATTTTAGAATGTAAAAAATGATTTATATATAATAAATATTCATCATATACATATATATGATAGATTGATAAATGGAATGAAATACACTGTTCCTGGAGACGGTAGGTCGTACGTACACATGAACGATGTTTTTGTTTCCTTATTGAATTGAATGGAATTAAGTAGATGAAATAAATATATATATACATAAATACAGTATTATTATTATGTCATATATCTCATTATTATTCATTATATATACTCTATAATCATTCATGAATGGTTAACATGGAGAATGAATCTCATCGCGTCTGGGAGACGGTAGTCCGTACGTACGCACGAGCGATGATATCATTCCCATGATCGTGGAATTGTATTGAAGCGTATGTATAATATTTAAAAATCAATATCACTTTACAATAATCATATATATTTATTTATTTACACCATTATACCCATCCAAGTAAGGTGGTGGTCGAAAACAGATTACACCACGGCTTGGAGACGGTATTCCGTACGTATGCACGCGCGATAATTTTGTTCTCCGTAGGATGGATAGAAGGTGAAATTGGGTTGTTTCATATTTATAATAACATATCAGTATATAATTAATACTTATGTTATTACTTTATAATGAGACAATTAAAGAAGAATAAGTATAAGAAGAAAGAAACTTGAGAGAATCGGAAGAAGAGATTACCTCTTCTTCGACGCACCTCCTTTAAGTCTTCTCTTAAGGAAGTAGAGTTGGTCTTTTGAGATGACCAGAACCTCTAGAATGTTTCTAGGGAAGTGGAGAAGAGAAATGGGTAGGGTTTTTATGGGATTAAAGGCTCAAAAGTGTGTGAATAGAAGTGGTAAGGAGTTTCCTTTTTATAAGGGAGGAGAGGGGCACCTTTGCTCTTAATAAAATAATTACTACAACATTTTTTTATAATTATTAAATATACTTATTTATTGCATAAAATTTAAAAATAAAATACTAGGATGAAGATAAATCTTATATATTTCATAAAAATACATTTAGTCAGATTTATCTTCTAAAACACCCAACTTTTAAAATGTTATATTTATTAAATTATGAAGGTGACAACTTTGACATTATTTAAAATAAAATAATATAAGTGTCATAATCACTTTTATAAGACTAAAAACGGTTATATATTAGGTAATTGGATTCTTATAGTGTATATATACACTGCCAATAAGTTTTGGTCAGGTTTGTGGGCCTTTTAATGGGTATTATTATTTCAATAAAAACTATATTATTGATTTTTCACTTAATAAATAATTTCTGCATCATTAATGTATCACCATTAATGACAATTATTTAATCCCTAAAAATTATAAATAAATTATCATGATGTAGATAATTTTATTATCTTTCTGGAGACTATTCATGTTTGAAGTTTTATGAAGTTTATCACTAAATTAAAATTATTATACTTATAAGATTTAAGAGAGTGACATGTTGTCACTTTCTTTGGTTTTAATAATAATTAAATTATTTTCATAGTCAAAATTCCATAAAATGAATCTAATTAGACCCTTAGGTGATATGGGTTGACTTTTAGCCATCCAATAGAATTTTGGCATGTTTTAGGGTAATTTTATAATATTATATTTACCCTTAATTACCCGATTTACCTTTAACTATGGTATATAAAATTTACCATAGTTACTATTCATAATTCCCAAAAATAAAAAAGTAGCATATTAACATAATTTTGACCCACTGATTCCAAATATGGAATCCATTTTTTCAAATTCAATACACAGAAGTTGCATAAATTAAATTAAAATTAATCCCGTTGTCGAATGAAAACGGGTTTTTGTTTAAAACATTGCAAAAGATTGAATTGATTTAACCTACGAATTCAATGTAAAATCAATGCTAATGACATACATTATATTAAATGGTAAAAATATATTTTATTTATACTTTAAAACCATTAAATATTATAATTTAACCATATAAATTATTATTATGAAAAAAGTTGTTTTTAATTAAAATATAGCGTGTTTTTACTATTCATTAAAATATGAAAGTTATCAGAAAAATATAAAAACTTTATCCAATGTAAATTTTTATATCCTGATTCAAAAGAAGAAGTTTATTTTGTAAAATTTAACTTATAAAATTTTCAAAAATTATATTTAAAATGGGTGCGCCATCAAAAGGCGGCAAAACTGCATTTTTTGAAAAATACTTATTTTACCCGAAAAAATTTATTTTGTTCTCATACCATATTATAGAAAATGTGTAAGATGAATAATAATGTTATAAAATTCAAAATTTAGTAAATACTATTCCTAAAGGATATTTTATAATAATATTATAACCATATATCGTTGTTTAGTGAAACCCGATATTGCGTACAACACACGCTATCGAAGAAGGTCGCGATTGCGTGTAATGCAAGCCAAGTCAGGGTTGCATGTAGTGCAAAACTCTTTTGATGTCTTTTATAACAGAATCCAACCATATTTCATTTATAAATTGAATATATATATATAGACACACACACTCAATGTTGCGTAGAATAACTACTATCAGACGAACTTGAAATTGTGTGTAACACGATCCACAAATAGTATTGCGTATACTGCAAGATAATACGGTGTTGCATATAGCGCAAGATAATCTTGGTGTAGAGTAAAACATAAGACATCAATGAAATTAAAAAGAATATTTTTCATAAAATCTCGAGGTGTTACACTTACCCTTTTTTTGCAGTGCTGCTTTTAATTCCCAGTTTTATATTATACAGTTTATGCTATTTCCATTACTCTGATATTTATTTATATTTTTTATTTTTTCTATATTGTAACACTATAATAGGGGGTATAGTCTCCCTAATATACTCATCATACCCCCAATTCTAGTCATATACCTCTGGCATATGGGGAGGCACGCTTGAGGTCCTGTAACTAACTTGATTTGGACATGTGAGAGAGTGTCAGATTAGGGGACATTATAAAGTGGTATCCAAGGGGACGATTTTTCTTTTATGTTGATTAAATATTTAAGAAAGGTATAAATGAGACCAGGATGTGCTGATACTTAGTAATGATATTGTTCATGGGAGTGGATAACCCATGTATGGGAAAAAATATGAGTTCCCAGGGAAGGGAATGTTTTTCATGATTTTCACTGTTACAGTTGATGTTATTTTACCCAAGGTAATTTACATTTTGTGTGATGTTATTGTTTCTTTAGATTATTAATCTTGGATTGATATGGTGTGAGATGAGTATTCATGCATCATGATAGGCACATAGGGATATATATTGACATGATTTTTTCATGATAGGGAAATATTTATTACATGAGATATATTTTCCTATATGAACTATGAAATAAGATACCTATTATATATGATAAATGAAATGAAGGAACTAATATGTCATGCAAAAAAATTGTAAACCATGTTTATATATACCATGAGCCAGTGTTTCTCTATTGTTTTCACCTATTGAGGCTGGCCTTTCTTTTAGCCAGTGTTCTAAGGAGTGTGTTTTTCTTATAGAGAAAATTCCTCCTCATCATCTTTGAAATGAGTTTCAAGAGAGTGGAAGTTAACATGATCCTAACATAGATGAACTGGACCTTCCTATAGTTCTTGAGTATTAGATGGATATTTAGCTTCGTGAAAAATTCTTGAGGGTCATGCGATCCATGGAAAAGGATACTGTTCACACCATGCCTTAGATGCTTGAGATGTTGAGGGAGTTTCAGCTGCAGTATCTGCCTATAATCACATGGGAGGGAGGCCCCCAGACATCCAAATTATGGATCAAGTTGGTCCAGATGATCTTCAAGAACCTTGTGACACCCACAAATAGGAGGGTGAAGCTCACTGTATAAATGCTCCACAGACCTTCCAAGTGCTGGTGAGACATTCAAGAGAATGCTGGGCAGTAAGAAGATTTATCCTAGATGGACTTCAAGGTGAAGTTCCTAAGCCAGTTATATCTAGATACATTTAGGGATGATAAGTCTTGTGAGTTCATTAATTTGACATAGGATATCATTTCAGTGATAAACTACATTGGACATTTCAATGAATTATAGTACTTTTCACTATTTTTAGCAGCCGATGAGATCTCTATGATGATATGTTTTCAGGATGAGATTCACTATGAGATTATGTCAAAAGTGAATGTATTTCACTTGATTATATTTTCATATGTGATTAATTATGCCCTCATCATGTAATGGAATCTAAGAGAGCCCCCAAGAAGCAGCCAATATATTTCAAAAGGGTGAAGTGGGAGGTATTCTTCTGGTGGAAAGAACCACCACTATGATAGTTATCACTAAGTAAGGAGTTGGTAGAGTAGTTAGGGAAGTGGGAAACCATCTTAGGACTGTGTTCTGTTATAGTTATATAAGTGTGGAAAGTTGGTCCACAAGAAACCTTAGTGTCTATACCCTATATTGGAGTGTTATGCTTCAGATTGTGCAGACTAATCCTGCTAGTGTGGATGCGGGACTTTATACCATCAGAGGTACGATTCCTATATCATCTACCCTTGATTTTGTTTTTTTGATACAAGATCATAACATTAAATTTTATCTGATTTTTTTTTCAAATGGTTTGATCTTGGTTGTGGAAATATTGGATGATGGTTTGACCATTGATACAATGTTGTGATTGCGGTCAGAGAATATCAAATGTTTCAAGGAATGCTCTCTAGAGTGGTTACTGTTTATTTTGGGAACCTTTTGTGTTAGAAATGTAAAGTTTTGATTTGATTCTTATTATGTATTGGATAGTTCTATACCAATATCATATCAACTATTATTAGAGGAGAGTTACTTTCTATCTCTATAAGGAGGCATCTATTTCCACCAGGGTGAGTGAGATCTTCAAGAAAGTCATGCAAGACCAATTCAGTGTAGGCTGGATTGTCTCAAAACTCAGATAAAAATCCTTATTATGGATGATGGTGGAATATTTCATGATAATTTTCCTCCAGTGGTAGAACATTTTTAGGATGTCTTTTTTGATTATAGGTTCTGAGCACAGTAGAAGCGTGTGATGGGTGGTACCCAAATTTTCTTTTTGCCATAAACGATGATCAATCCAAGATCTATATGATGTTTAATAACCATGATCAATGGAATTTAATCAAAGATAGAAAACATTAATCACACTGAAACTAGATAGAGGAGATCAAAACATATTGTTTATAATTAATTTAATTAGATAAAGAATTACCTCTAAGTAATTCTTTCTTCATTGATGAATCCAGTGACAGATCTGTAGTACACCATTATGGTGTTGTAGAAACCAAGTGTAGATTTCCTATAGAGGTAATCCAAACATGTTCTAGAAATCTCCACAGATTCCTAAAGGAGTCTCTGTGTGCTATCACAAAATATCCTTATGCTTGCATCATCTACCTTGATCGCCTCGAGAATCGCTTCCAAGGTTTTCTCCTTGATATGATAGAGGAGGATTGATCACCATTCTTGGGAGCATTATTGGAGAAGAGTTCTCTCTAATATTGAGAGGATCCTCCAAGATTTTTTGTGAACAACTGAATTAGGTCTTGAGAAAATAAAATAATTGTGCATTTATATTTCTAGGGTTAAAATAAAATAATTGAAAAAGTGACCTTAATTATTTATTTAATCCTATAAAAATCCCATGTCAAATAATAATAGTAATATTATTATTTCTTAACATGTGCATAACTTGAAAATTATAATTAAATATTATTTAATTTAATAATATTCAATATTTGTTATTTCTCACTAGACCATTAAACTCGGTCCCCAATTCCTCCATGATATTTATTAGGCCTTGAATAATGTTTATTTATTTGTTGAATAAATATCACTGAATTATTATCCAATAAATAAATAAATATTATATTCACTAAACAACAAATAAATATTTATTAAATATTCCCATCACAATATATTCTCTCAAATAACTAGTGATGGAATAAATGCGATCAAATATACATTAATAATTATTAAACCATGACCAAGAATAATATTTATTCAACTTGTTAAATAATAATATATTATTTAACTAAGATTTTGGATACACTTAGTGTGTGACCCTCTAGGCCCTTTTCTTAGTGGAATTATGAGAAGGAGCCTAAAGTCCAAGGTTAGTATCTAGAAACATGCCAAGGAACCCATAAAGAAATAATTTAATGACATAATGACATGTCCACAATCCCTTTTTTTATTATCTTAAAAAACTACCTTTTGGATTAGTGGGAACTGACAACACCATTCACGCCACGCATACAACATAAAAAACCAGATTCAAACTTCAAAATTCATCATTTTAATTTCAAATTTTAAACGGTAACCACATCACCTCCTCGAGAAACATCATCTCGAGATGTGTACCCTAACACAGATCAAACTAGTTGTCATACCAAAACAACGGTGAGGAACGAACGCCAGAATCCTTCATCGTCGTTAAGAACCATCTTCATCGGAAAACATAAAATAGAATACCACGGAACCTCCGCACCCGCGACCTTGAAGAAAATCACCAGAAAGACCCCACCTTTCCACTTAGCAACATCACAGAGAACCAACCAACCCATCGAAGCCGCCAACAAGACAGAAAGAAACCATTGTCAAGGATGAAGCACCGCCACTCAAGAGATCAGACGGAAAGCTGAAGAAAACCCCAGGCCAGACCACCTCTTGAAATGCCTTCGGCCACTTGAACAACACCTCCCGAAGCCTCCTTATGAACCATCGCACTAGACCAACTCAGACGAGAGCATTGGAACTTGAAGCCAGGGTAGAGTTGAGCAACGAAGGACATGACAGCGAGCCGCACATAGCAGGGAGACCGAACCAAGAAGAAATCCAACCAATATGAACAGAACCAGCAAAATAAAACACCGATTCCAATGAGAAAAAATAACCTCACCAAAAAAAGATGACTGTGTCTAGGATGACAAACTGCCAAAACAGAACCTGAATTGCAGAAGAACAAAGGAAGAACCGAGAAAGGGACTCAGCAGTGAGAGATGACCGCGAACCGCTAGCACCTGCCAAACCACTATGATGAACGCTGAATAGGGCCAAATATGGGGTCTGGATGGTGGATCCGGTTGGCATAGAAGACATGGTTAACATCTAAGAAATGTTCCAGAACCCTAGGTCACCGAAGAAGAGAATCACATCCAAAATGGGTAACCTGAAGAGAAACCAAAGAAAATAGGATAGAGAAGAAGCATAAGAAAAGGAAAGGTGAGAATAAAGAAATATAATCTGTAAGAAGATACTTACTATGTAATATAACCCCTTTATCACGATATCTCAAATCAAGCAGGTTGTATGCCAGTGCCATAAACCTATGTTCTCGATGTATCTTTCTTTGACTTTTCAGAAATAGAACTTTCCTACAGAACACCATGTTCATTGATTTATTTAGTCTATATCATTTCCATTTAAGGGCATGCGATATTAAATTCCATCAATGAACAAAAGGGATATATACTTTCTCACATTATTCATTAATTCAATATTAATCGTGACACACCCAACATATACTACCTCACCACGAACATCTATCATCATGGTTTTCATCAATAAATCTAAGTGAGGGACTCATAATACCCATTAATAATAATATTAAATTCTAAGGACCAATACAAACATTTATAGATAGGAACATCCAATGACACACTGAAATGTTGATTTATTACTGGTGGGTCTCATTCTCATAATATCCTACTAGATATTACCAAGGGTGTACATCATGAGAAGGTGCCTCAAATTCCTATGAGTATCCACCCCTGATAGCCTGTGTCATTTGTGTTCTTTAAATGATATCATCTAGCTATAGGACATATATTCAAGAATAATGTCATAGAACTTCTGTATTCTCATCATACTAGGGAACTACTATGACCTTTTAGTGCAATAACTACTCTTAGGATATTATCACAATCAATGTCACATAGAAGAAAAATCCTAAGGTGATTAGTAGTTTATTAATATTCAAAAAGATGAATGAAATTTTATCATAAATTATAAAGAAGTTGGTTCTAGGGCACCGACTCTAATAGACTCCCACTTCCATGAGAGCCAACGACTAACAACCTTCAGTTCTCTAGCTCTCACATGATAATCATGCTTCTGTTAAGAGATGCCTTTAGTCAAGGGGTTCACCACATTCTCTTTCATGGGTACTTTTCTTACTGCAACTTCACCCCTCTAATATAAATTCCTCAAGAGATGATAATTTTGGAGTATATGATTTGTTCTTTGGTGTAACCTTGGATCTTTTATAAAAGCCACCACTGTAGTATTATCACAATAAATTTTGATAGATTATTTACTTCTAGGTACCACATCAAGATCCTGGAAAAAGTTCTAAATCCAAACGTCTTCCTTGGCTACATCAAAAGATAATATATACTCAGAATCTACTATATAATTAGTGAATACTGGCTTCTTTGAACTCTTCTAGCTCAAAGCTCCTCTGTTGAGACAAAAAAAAATCCTGATTACAACTTTAGATCATTCTTATCTATCCGAAAATAAGAATCATTATAACCTCTGATGACCAGCTCCTCATCTCTTCCATAAACCAGGAACATATCCTTAGTTCTTCTCAAAAACTTAAGGATATCCTTAATAGTAGTCCAATGATGTTCTCCTGGATCTTCTTGATATCTTCATACCCTACTTAGTGCATAGGAAACATCAAGTCTAGTACATAACATGACATAAATTATTGACCCTATCACCAAAGAATATGGTATCATACTCATTCTCTCTTTCTTATGTTGTGTTTGAGGACACATTTTCTTTGAAAGATGTAAACCATGTGAAAATGGAAACAATATACTCTTGGAATGTTCGATACTAAATCTATTTAGTATATGGTCAATATATCTACTTTGAATTAGAATTATCATCCTCTTGGATCTATCATGAATGATCCTGATCCCTATAATATAGGCTACTTCACCTAATATCTTCATGGAGAAACACTTTCTTAACTAGTCCTTAACATATTGTAAGACTGGTATGTCATTTCCAATAAGTAATATGTCATCAATATGTACTACTAGAATAATGAACACATTCCCACTAAACCTATTGTAAACACATGAATCACATTCATTATTAATGAAACAAAATTATTTTATGGATTCATCAAATAAAATGTTCCATGAACTAGATGATTTCTTTAATCCATAAATGGATCTCTATAACTTGAAAATCCTTTTAGAATAACATAGAGTCACAAAACCTTATGGATGTATCATATAGACATCTTCCTGAAGGTTCTTGTTAAGGAATACAGTTTTGATGTCCATATTACAAATCTCATAATAATGGTAACATGATATAGAAAGTATGATTATGATGGATTTGAACATGGAAAATAGAAATTATTTTTCATCATAGTCAATTCCTTGAAGTTTTTTAAATCATTTAGACACTAACCTTACTTTATGTGTACTTAATTTAACTTTCATTCCCATTTCCTCTTGAATAACTATTTTCTACTGAAAGGCTTTACATTAACTGGTGCATCTACAAGATCCAAAAATTGGTTATGATACATAGAATCCATCTCAAAATTCATAGCTTCTTGCCATCTTGCAGCTTCTAAGATATTTACTTCTTCCTTGTAGGATAGAGGTTCATAATTGTAAACCAATAATGAATCACCATATTCAGTGACTAGAAAACCACATCTCTCTAGTTCACTTACCACTCTTACACTTCTATGCATTACTTGTGTTTTGGGAACTACTTATTTCTGGGGGATATGTGGAATCTGTTCCTTTAACAATTCTTGTGTATCCTGAGCATCAAATTTATTGAAGTCATTATTTATCCCACTATCCTTTTTGAGGATGTGATCCCTCTCAAGAAAGAGATATTGTCTAGAGATAGTCACTTTCTAGTCCAATGGGTTTTATAGGCAGTATCCCTTTGTTTCCTTGGGATACCTTATAAAGATACACTTTTTGCCTCGGGGTGTTATTTTGTTTTCTGAGAAGGCCTTAACAAATGCCTCGCTACCCCATACATGTCTATATGACAAAATGGATTTCTTTACACTCCATAACATGAAGGGAATTCTATTTACTGCTTTATTTTGGTACTCAGTTTAATGTATATGCCACAGTTTGTAATACATATCCCCAAAAGGATAATGGAAGATCTTTATGACTCATCATTAACCTTATAATGTCTAAAAAGGTATAGTTACTCCTTTCACTAACACCATTCCACTATGGTGTATAAGGTAGGTTGAGTTGAGATAGAATTCCAAACTCTCATAGAAATTCGATGAACTCTTGGTTAAGATATTCACCACCTTGATCTAATCAAAGCCTCATTATCTTCTCACCAAGATGATTCTCCACTTCATTATTGAATTCATTGAATTTATCAAAGGTCTCATACCTATACCTTATCAAGTAGATATATCCATATCTACTCAACTCATTAGTAAATGTAATGAATTAATAATATCCACCTATAGCTTCTACTCGAAATGGTCCACACACATAAGTGTGTACCAATCCTAGAAGTTCTGTGTCCCTTTCACCATATCCACCGAATGGTGGTTTGGTCATTTTTTCTTGTAAACAAGCATGACATCTATCAAGTGGTTTTAGCTCATAAGAGTCTAAATAACCATCTTGATAGAGCATTGTCAAATTATTCTCATTTATTTGACCAAGATGGTGATTCCACAACTGAGTGTTATATGATTTGTGTGAACATGATTCATTATTAATTTCTAACACTTTTTCTTCACAATTTAATACATAAAGACCATTATTTAAATGTTCCATACCATAACATTTGTTTTCCTTATAAAATAAACAAATTTTATTTCCAAATTTGAAAATTTATCCATCAGTATAAAAACATGACATAGAAATAATGTTATTGGTAACTGTAGGTACATAATAAAAATATCTTAAAACCAAAATCGTTCTCATTGGAAATTGAAGGTGGTAGTAACCAATGTCTAGGCAGAAAATCTTGCACCATTAGCAGCTCGCAGATCCACATATCCTTTGGAAATATTCTGAAATCAACTTGGTTCCTTTATTTAGATACATATGTGATTACCACAGGCTGTATCTGATACCCAATGTGTAGAAATGGAAAGATTTCACATGATAACAAACACACATTTAGAATACCCTTCCTTTTGGGTTTAGTTCCTCTTCCAGTGTCCTGAATTTCTACATAAAAAACACACTACCTTCTTTTCCTTACCCTACCTCTAGATCTTCTTCTTCAAGGTAAGATAGTGCTTGGGATCTTTATACTATTTATAAGTCTTGGGCCCATTTTCCCTATACTTAATTTTCTTATTCACCATAAGGAACATGAGTTTATTACACCCTTTATCCTTATCTACATGGTGAATTAAAGTAAGAATATTTGAAAGAATCTTATCATTATTGCTCATATTGTAACTGATAATAAAACTGGATAAGTTATTAATAAATGATGAAAGTATGAGATCTGTACACAAATCATCTGTGAATTTAATCCCTAAGATGTTCAGGAGTCCAATGTATCCAATAATCTTGACTACATGAGGCCTAGCTATCACATACTCTCTAAGATTATTTATGAACAAAGAATTGGAGATCTCATACCTCTCTTGTCTCGCCTTCTCTTGATAGACATCTCAAAGGCGATACATCATGATTTAGGCATCCATATCCTCATGTTGCTTAAAAATCTCATTGGACATGGATGATAACATGAAGCACTGAACATATATAGAATCATTCAGATGTTTCTCATATAGAGATAGTTCTTCATCACCGACCTCATTTCTAGGCACAACTTGTAAAGGTTCTTCCAGAACATAAAATTTCCTTTCACAACAAATGATCACACATAGTCGCCATTTCCACTATTGGAAATTTGTTCCAGTGAGAAGGTTTTCCTTATAAAGTATGGATTGTAATGATATGTTTGATGTAATTTTATTGCTGTTTCTACAAAATAAGATAAGAAAAATTTTAGTACTTTATCTGATAAATTTTAGACTAATAAATAAATACTATATTTTTTAGTCTCCCGCTATTTTATAAAAACCTAATAGCCCTCACTATTGGATTTGAAATATCACGTTTCATGGATATTCTAGTGGAAAAGATCCATATTCCCCTTCTCATTACTCCAACTTTGGTTGGTCAGGCAACTCAAATTGTTTTTTGTAGGAATTCCAAATTCCAACTACATTAACTCACATTTCCTTGATATGCTGAGTGGACTCCCAATCCCAAAATAATTAATTTATATTTCTTCAACCTTTACCTCTCAGTTACACCAAGTCTTACTTTGATAGTGAACCCTTTATGTGAACCAAGTTAATTCAAACCAAAATCTCATGTTAGAATTCCTTGATAATTGAAAGCCCCCCCAACTTTTTCTAGTCAAGCACTTTAAACTATGGTTCGATTCTAACCAAAGTAATGGAAGGTTATACCTAATTATTATTTTATTGAGGGTTTTCATAATTTTATGTGTAAATTTACAATATTTATATTTATCACATGCTTGTTAATGTTAAGTGGGATTACTTAAGTGATTAACCATGTCTTAGACATTATTTATGCATAAGATAGTTAATTTTAGTTTCATATTGAATTATTGTTAATTCATTAATTATGTGATCATGAAAATAAATCTATAATGAAATAACCATGAAACTAACATAAATAAAAAAGGGTAAGATCATGAACTTATACTAATGGTTAGTTTATCTAGTGGTTGATAAAAAAACTATTCACCTAGGGGAGAAACACCTTGAACTAATTGAGGTTTTTGTTTACAACTTTCCACCTGTCCACCTTTGTATCTCCTTGAATTGGTTTTTCCTTAGATCCATACTTGAATTGACTCCACTAGCTTGGGAGCTCCATCCATTACATATTCCTTTTACTCACACACAAGTAAGGGAAAAAAGGGGTTTACATAAAAGAAACCATGAGCACATATGCCCTACATAATAATGAGGAGAGAAGGGATGCATTCCAACAATTTAATTTAATAATAAATTAAATTAATCCAATCACATACAAAAGGTCTGGTCTAGCTCATGATCATTCACATGCATTCAATGAATTATGCTTTTAATAAAACTAGCATTCAATTATCAATCGTTATTTATTTAAGATAAATCACGCTTGAATCATTTAATTATTATCTTTAATTAATCAATGCATTTATTTTAATTCTTATATGAATTTACTCGAGATTCACATCCATTATAATTTTAAACAAATTAAACAAATTTATTTAAAATTAATTATGTACATAACTTGTAACTTGGAGGTAACACGGTGAATACCCATCTAATTCTTCCTAACATGTATTATAATTGTATACTATTTTAATCTTGTGAAATATGGAATACACAACTTATCACATAATTTCACAATGTGTAATTCATGGATGATTTCATGAATCACATGATATTTCAGTCACATGTTATATTCAAATGCATGTAGAGTAAAAACTTGTAATACAACTCATACATGATATGAAGATATGAACATCTCACAGATATTAATTAAACATTTAAATATTTATAAATATTACAACCTATCACATGGGATGTCCTATATTTATGACCACACTCAAGTACATGTATCAAGGTATACATAGTGAAGTAAATAAATTTTGAATCTACATAATTTGGTAATAGTACACAACATGTATATTCGATCTACAAGATGTGTACACCCTTTAACATCTATTTGAGGTACACACCTAGGGACTTGGCATGTAAAATGCACCTCAGAAAATTTGGAGTAAATAACGTTTCCAATAAGACACACTCCATGTTGACTCTGTGTTACACAGTCACCAGTTAGGTAGGACATTTATGGAATACATAGTTCATCTCTAACCCAAAAGGGAATATATGCTGTGTATGTGGGCAACATAACATGTACTCTGACCGAATGTGTGCCAGTCTATCCCGATCAACATGCAGTGTAATAATTAACTACACCACGTGTCATCAATGCACACAGTTTGATTAATTTCCAAATTAACTCTAGGTGCATTGACCACGAGTACAAGATGTGTAATTATGATTAAACGGTGTGTAATCTTATTTTATCTGGATAAAATCCTTGGTTCCTCTGGATGAGTTCCTCATTTTTATTTTACTCATAAAAATTAACGTCTTGATTAGATCTTTGAGAAACGAAGTAGGAAAAAAAATCCCACAATTCAGATTAAAAGAATGATTAAAATCAAATTGAAAAACTAAATTAAAATGCATAAATCACTGATGTTCTTTAAATAATTATAAAAAATTACGTACCCCCTCCGAAACCACTTGTAGGTTTCGAGCGTAACGGAAGCGTGTGATGGGCGATTCCCAACATTTCTTTTTTCCATAATCGATGATCAATCCAAGATCTATATGATGTTTAATCACCGTGATCAATGGAATTGAATCAAATATAGAAAAAATTAATCACACTGGAACCAAATAGAGGAGATCAACACATATTGTTTATAATTAATTTAATTAGATAAAGAATTACCCCTAAGGAATTCTTTCTTTATTGATGAATCTGATGACAGATTTGTGGTGAAATATAATTATGTTATAAAAACTAAGTGTAGATTTCTTCTAGAGGTAATTTACATGTGTTCTAGGAATATCTAGATGCTGCTGAAGGATTCTTCGAGTGCCATCATGAAAGATCCTTACACTTGCGTCATCCACCTTGATCGCCATAAGAATCTCTTCTAAAGTGTTCTCCTTGATCCGATAGAGGAGGATTACTCGCCGTTCTTGGGAGTATTCTTAGAGAAGGGATCTCTCTAATCTTGAGAGAATCCTACAATATTTGTTATGCACAACTGAATTAGGTCTTGAGAAAATAACATAATTAGGTATTTATATTGCTAGGGTTAAAATAAAGTAATTTCACAAGTGCCCTTAATTATTTATTTAATCCAAAAAAACCCCATGTCAAATAATAATAGTAATATTATTATTTATTGACATGCGCTTAACTTGAAAATTATAATCAAATATTATTTAATTAAATAATATTCAATATTTATTATTTCTCACTAGACCATTAAACTCGGCCTGCCATTCCTCCATGATATTTATCAGGTTTTGAATAATGTCTATTTATTTATTAAATAAATATCACTACATTATTCTATAATAAATAAATAAATATTATATTCATTAAATAGAAAATAAAAATTTGTGAAATATTACACTCACAATATATTCTCTGGAATAATTATTTATGGAATAAATGCGATCAAGAATACATGAATAATTATTAAACCAGGATCAGGAATAATATTAATTCAACTGGTTAAATAATAATATATTATTTAACTAAGATTCTAGATACACTTATTGTGTAACCCTCTAGGCCTCTTTCTCAATGAAATTAAAAAAAGATCCTAAAGTACAAGGTTAGCGTATAACAACATGCCAAGGCACCTATAAAGAAAGAAGTTAATTCCATAATGACATGACAACTCATATGAACGCTTTCTATGTAATATAATCTCTTTATCAAGATATCTCAAATTAGGTAGGTTGCATACTGGTGCTATCAACCAATGTGCTGGATTCTCTTTCTTTGACATTCTGAAAATAGAACCTACCTATAAAAAACCATGGAAATGGAATTATTTAGGCTATATAATTTCCATAAAAGGGACTAAGATATTAACTTTTATCAATGAACATAAGGGATAAATACTTCATCACATTATTCATTAATGCAATATTTCTCATGACACACCCAATGTATCCTACCTCACTGAGAACATCTGTCATCATGAATTTTGTCAATACATATAAGTACGTGACTCATAATAATTATTAATAATAATATTAAAGTCAAAGGACCAATATACACATCCATAGATAAGAACATCTAATGACACATAGAAATGTGGATTTTCTACTGGCAGGTCTCATTCTCATAATATCCCATTGGATATTACCAAGGGTGTACAACATGAGAAGGTTCCTCAATGTCCTATGAGTCTCCACCCTTGATATATTGTATCATTTGTGTCCCTCAAATGATATCATCCCACTATATAACATATATTCAAGAATAATATTGTAGTAGTTTTGGTTTCTCATCATAGCGGGGAACTACTATGAAATTTTATTACGACAACTACTCTTAGGACATTATCACATACAATATCACTCAAAAGAAAAATCACTATGTGATAAGTAGTTTATTAATATTCAAAAAAATGAATAAAAGTTTATCATAATTCACAAAGAAGTTGGTTATAGGGAACCAAATCCGGCATTAATGAGTTCTGTGGCTTACCACCTGAGTGAGAGATTGATTTCATGATCTAGTTGGTGATAGAATTAGAGCCAGTTTCTTTCCTACCTTACAGGATGTCACCAGCATAGATTCAAGAATTGAATGTTTAGTTGAAATATCTAGATGATAAAGTTTTTATACAACCTAGAACATATCCATGGAGTTATCTAATTATTTGTTCTAAGAATTTTGATGGAACTTTTCACTTATGTGTGGATTATCAGAGATTGAACCAGATGATGGACAAGAACTAGTATCCCTTTCCACAAATTAATAATCTATTAGATCATTTGAGAGGTGTTATGATTTTATCCAGGATTGATTTAAGATCATAATACCACTGGTTGAGGTTGAGACCATCAGACATACCTCAAAATACTTTGAGGAGCAGTTATGGCTTGTATGAGTTCATAATGATGCCATTTGGTTTGAATAATGTATTGGAGGTATTCATGGACTTAATAATCATATATTTAAACCTTTTCTGGATAAATTTGTCGTAGTTTTTGTCTATGATATCTTAGTGTACTCCCAGTCAGTAGATGATCTTTCCCAACATCTTGACATCATCTTGAGTACATTAAGAGAGAATTAGATTTAGACCAAGCTAACCAAATAAAGTTTCAGTATTTTTAACATACACTTATTGGGTCATTTCATCTCAGAGGTTAGAGTGTTAGTGGACCTATATAAAATTTAATCCATGGTATCTTGGGACCATATCATGAATGTATTCTATATTTATAATTTTTAGGGATTACCAGGTTATTATCGGTGCTTTATCTAGGAATTTCCCCATATGGAAGCACCAATGTCACAACTGACCATGAAGGGGGTGAAGTTTGTTTGGTTGGATGATTACGAGAGATATTTTCAGGGTATAAAGAGTAGGATGACCTAAACACCTATCCTCAGTTTACTTGTGATGGGTAAAGCATATACCGTGTACTGTAACACATCCAGAGTTGGACTCGAAGAAGTTCTGATGAAAGAGGATTAAGTGGTTTCTCACGAATCTTGACAACAAAGACCGCATGATAGGAATTACCCTAATCACAATCTAGATTTGGAAGTAGTGGTACATACCCTGAGATACTAGAGAAATTATCTTATAGGTGAGAGGTTTGTTATATACATGGACTAAAAGATCATAAGGTACATATTTTCTCAGTGGGAACTAAACTGTTGGTAGAGGATGTAGGAAATGTATCTGTAGTCATTCAAATTTGAGTTGTCTCATACAATAGCTAAGGGAAATTTAATTATTGATGCCTTGAGCCAAAACACATAGACTAAGGTAGTGTAGTATTCTTGTGATGAGTGGCAGATAATAGCGGTATTTTGAGACATGCATCTAGATGGTTAAGAGTCCTAAGTATGAGTAGCTCTAACTGAAACATATTTTATAACCATGCTTATTTATTGGATAAATATAGAGCATTTATCTTATCCATAGGTATTATTTTTGAGACAACTTATATGGTGGGGAGACACCATCATGATGGTCTCTTGGTAGTGGAAATTATATTCTTTTCCATGGCTGAGTATAGGTTCCTACATGCTTTTATAAGGAGTTTATGAGAGAGTTTCATGATTCTATATGGGTGATACATCCTGGTTTGATGAAGATGTATTTTTATATCCATAGAAAATAATGGTGTTCAGGAATGGAGGAGATAGTGGTATTCATAGAGAAATGCTTTACCTGTCAGCAGGTGAAAGCCAAGCATCAGAGGCTAGCTGGGATTTTGTAGCCTCTTTCCATTCCAGAGTGGAAATGGGATGATGTCACCATGGATTTTGTGACAATATTACTCATGAAAACTCACAAGAATAATGAAGTATGAGTGATTGTGGATCGATTAAAGAAGTTATCCCAATTCTTTCCTATCAGGGATACCTTCACTATTGATGATCATGGTTTTCTTTACATGGGCCATATAGTTCAGTTATATTGTGTTCTAAGGAGAATTATTTCTAATTGAGATCCTTGTTTCATGTATCGGTTCTAGAAAGGTCTTCAAAAGGATTTGGGATCAAAGGTTCTTCTGAGAACAACCTATCATCCTCAGATTGACAGTCAATCTGAGCGGACCATTCATATTTTGAAGGATATGTTATGAGCCTGTGTTTTGGATTTTGGTGGTTTGTGGGAGAAAAATATGGAACTCATGGAGTATTCTTATAATAACATATTACATGAATTGATCTAGATGGAAACTTTCAAGGATTTGTATGTAATATCATGTTTTTCACCTCTTTGTTGTTTGGAGATATGTGAGTTAGTTCTTGTTGGACCTAGTGTTTTTTAGGAGACATCTAAGTAGGTTCAGTTGATCTGAAGGTGGTTGGTGACTACAAAATGTAACCATAAATATTACACCGACCATCAGATAAAACCTATTATGTTTGAGGTTGGTCATCATGTTTTCTTTCCGGTGTTTCCATGGTTGGGGAAACACTTAATCAAGAAATAGGGAAAGCTAGTTCCTTGGGTTGTCGGGCTATTTGAGATAGTGGAAAGGGTTAGTCTAGTGACATATCGATTAGGCCTTCCATAGTGCTATAGTTACATGCATGACGTGTTTCACATGCCGTAGATTCATATATATCATCCTGATCCTGTCTACATGATAGAAATTAAGGACGTAGAACTTTGTGTAGATTAATACTTTGAGGATAATCCAATATGGATTATGGAAATTAGTGAGAAGTATCTCTAAGTTTAAAAGATACCTCTAGTTCGAGTACAATGAAAGTATGATCATGTTTAAAATGAGACATAGGATATAGATTCTGATATGTGAGTATAGTCTCCAGACTTATTTTCTGATACCCCATAGTGATGATTGGAATAGCTTGGGGATGATCTGTTAAATGGTGGGGAGGCTGTAAGATCCAATCTTTTTCTATGTACGCCCCTCCTTGAGTTTTTCATTGAACCTATTTTTTTGGGTTTTAATTTATCTTTAAACCTTGGTGGTTGAATCTCGTTTGGAGACAAAGTGATTTTATTAGGGAAAATAATCTAAATTTTGGGGATGTATGTTTGTATAAATTGATTGAGTCTAAGTATAAACATGTTAAATTCCATTATGAGGGTTTCTTATGAGTTTAGAAGTATTCAGATGTGGTTTAGGATCTCCTAAAGATTTTGGGATAAAAGTATCCTACAAGACACTTACACACCGTGTAAATGTATGAAACAATGTGTAACTATTTCCAGAAAGATGTCATGATAGGAATACATTCCAGTAACTTGTTCATGAAAAAAACTAGTTACACACTATGAATCTACATTACACAACATGTAATGTTTGGGTAGGGTAAAATTCACCTGAGGCGACATGATTTTCAGCATAATCTTAATTGATAATTTCATGCCATGTAATACATTTACATGCCGTGTAATTATCAGAATCAATGCTTATAAGCTATTCCATATGCTTATGTTTTCATTCCTCTTGCATGGAGCCCTACTATCTCAAGCCTTAGGTGATTTCCAGGAAATTTTTGAGCAACTTACTACATTCCGGATGTCTCATTCAAGAAATCAATATTCAGTGAGTTGTTTTGATTAGGGTTTCCTTACTCTATTCCATTACTCTCCATTGTAGAAGTGTAACCTTTTGACCTCTATGGAATTAGGTGTTGATATGTGTCTGGTGTGATCTAGGTTACTTCTTGCAGTCTTCTAAACCTTCCTTATTGTTATAATTACTGGTTGGAAGTGTTGTGTTGATTAGCAATTAAAGGTAGGTGGTCTAAAACCTAACCATATAGTCTGTTTAATTACTTAAGTATGTGAAATATTGAGATTTTTATATCACAATGTGAACATTAATTAATTTAATGACGAATGATGGTAAATTATAGATTGGATCATTCCTTAGATCCTTTTGGATTCCACAGTGTTGCAACCTGGCTTGTGGCTACCCATTGGGTGAGTGAACCCTTGAATAATTATGAATTGGATTATGGATTAAAGTGAATTTAGAATGACATGAGATCTCAAGTGATTTATTGATATTGAATCACTCTGGTAATGGATTATCATTTATCAAAATGAATGGAAAAAACTTAATATAAAAATTAATGTGAAATTTAAAGAAGAATGGCAATTTTCTGAGTTAACTATTAAGGATTATGATATGGATTTGGAATATAATAATTGCTATTAAATAGGTTTTGTTTCATGATATAATGATTATATATTAGGATTATCCTATTTTAATACCGTAATTATTATATAGATGTCTTGGACTAGATGTTTTAATGCTTATAGTGTAGGCTTGGACCCGTTTCATGTTGTAATGATTATATAGATGGCTTGCACCAGATGATGTAATGATTATATAGTGTAATTGGCCTAGTTTCATGCTATAATAATTATATAGAAGGATTGGCCTAGTTTTATGATGAAATACTTATATAGAGGGCTATGATCTGATGCTGAAATGCTTATATAGAGGGCTATGCCTAGATGCTGAAATGGTTATACAAAGGGCTTTTCCTAGTTATGTGATTATGCCATGAATATATGGCTATGGTTGGAATGGTTATGCTACATGATCATAGATATTACGAAATGGTGCTGAATAAGGATAATTGTTGTATTATATTAATTAACTAATTAATACACATGTTTATCTCTTTATTCCATGCACTTATTATTAGGATAGTTTTGTTTAGACATGGTGGTCTCGACCTACTAATTTTTACTCACAACCTATTCAGAACTCCATTTGGTAGTTGACAAGATTACATTAATGCAGGTTTGTACAAGTTAAAGGGACCTTATTGCTAATTATTTCTTTCTAGATGAGCTGGAGTTTGGAGACATGATCGACATGGGGTTTGGGACTGGGCAATTTTGAGTTTCTTTATGTCAGCTAATTTTCATCTGTATTACCTTTAGTTTTACATTTAGATTCATTCCATCATGTTATTACATGATTCATTATTATTGTTTTACTAGTTTCTCCTTTTATTTACTATTTGTATGTTGTACTTTTTTTTCTATTTTCATTACTATGATATTTATTTATATTATTTATTTCCACTGTATTATAACTCTGTACTAGGGGGTATAATCTCCCAAACCAGATTTTTCCTTGTGAGAGAGTGCCAGATTAGGTGATGTTAAAAAAGGTAAAGGATTCCATTAATGTATTAGGTAAAAAATTATCTAATTTTTTTTATGATAAGTTAGAAATATATATCAATTTTTTGAACTTCATTACTGAAAGATTTTACATGTCAGGAATTTTCTATATGTCTTGAAAATAGAGAAAAATGTGTGTTCCAGTGTAATCAAAACATTAACAAATACACAAGGGAAGAAAAAAAGATGACTTTAAGGATAGGTTAGAAATGATTGAAATGGGAATTAGGGAATAGTTTCTGGTAGTGAATGTGGGGAAACACACTTTTCTCCCTCTAGTGACTCACACTCTTTTAAGGAAAGAGAGATTTCAGTTATGTAATTTTTTAAATAGTGTAACAGTCTAAGATTAGTATTCATAAAATATCAAGAATGTTGTATCAATGAATGACATAAAGTCAATAGGATTAAAATATCATATTTATCATGTTTTGATTCAATATTTTATACCCATGGAAATATGATTCATATTCCCATGAAATGTTTGACACACAATAACTAATCTATGTTTTTTAAAATCAATATGCAGTAAAGTTATTGATCCAATGAAGTTTCCAAAAATGGAAAAAGAGACTTTTTTTAAATTTATATGAATTATAGAGGTTCTTCCGACCACCATTCTTTAATATCATGGTTTACTTGACTGTGCATTTGGTAAGGGAGATATGAATTTTTGGACCCATATATTTCATATGGATATACCCCATTGAATGTTATATAAATATATTAAAAGGATATATCAAAAATCAAATCCATCTAGAAGGTTGTATTATGGAGTGTTATATTATAGAATAATATATTAAATTCTATACTGAATACTTTTCTGACATTTATAGTATTGGTCTTCTAAAATCTCACTATGATAAACACATCGAAGGTGAAGGGCAGTCAAAAATAAATGTTGTGATATTATCCATCATAGATTGGAAACATTATCACCTATATGTTTTTCATAATAGTGTAGAGGTTGTTACATATGTTAAAACTCATAAGGATATTCTTAATAATTTGAATCCAATATAGGATGATGGTTGGATGTCGAATACACACAAAAAAATAGTTTATTACTTGGTTTTGTGGTTTCATTTATATAGAGTTATCTAACAATCCTAAATCCATCTATATTAAATTGTGATGGTTAGCCAAAGGACCAAGTGTTCATGTATTATCCTAAAATGGATAAAAAATAATTTTTTTTATAAATTATACATAAAGAAACATGATAAAAATAGTAAATTTAAAAATATTGGAGCCACTATTGTGGTTGATAAGATGCATGCATCAGGTGTCAAAGATAGAAATCCAATTTATGTGAATATTTATTAATTTTGAATCATTAAAAAAATATGTGAGATTGAATATATGAAATTTCATGTGCCAATTTTTTGATGCAGATGGGTTGATAGCAGGATGAAAATAAAATTGATGAATTAGAATTTGTAAAATTTAATTTTAGCAAGGAACAATACAAAGTTGAGCCGTTTGTAATGGCATCACAAGAAATGATTTTTTAATAACTATGATCCTAAAAATAAAAATTAGTATATTTTTCTTTTGGAAACTAAAGAAAATATAGAATCAAGTGTAAATTCATTAGAGGAAAATACCTTCCCTATAAAATCATATAAATTATGTGTTGTACCCAGTGGAGATGATGTCTAATATGTTATAGGAAACTAAAGAGGGAATTTTCATAATTTATAAAGTGGAAAAAAATTAAAATATTATAGAAAAAATTAAATTGTAAAATACATGTGTTATATTACTTGAATTATAAATATAATATGTATTCTATTCATAGGATTTATATAGAATAAAAATATTTCATATTGTTAATTTTTCTTCTAACTTGTGATGTTCACGATTCCTTATTTTACTGAAGATAATACTCATCCCAATATAAAAAAAATCATGAAATGGTATTTATCTATAGATTATTTATTTACTCTTATTATCTTTAACTCTTATTATTACTAACATTTATTTTAATTCCATGTGATTATAATATTATTTGATGGACCAAAATATTGAGTACACTATATAATTAAAAGAAAAGTGTTACATGAGAAAGAGCATGTAATCATTCTAGTATCATATTATCCATAACCAGTTTGAAGTTTTTGTGAAATCCAACCACTTCATTGAGAAACTCATGTTTGTTTTTGTATGAAAAAAATAAAATATTGTTCATATAAAAAAGAACTCAACTTTCTCGGTGCAGTGGTTGGATTTGAAAAAAACTACTAGGTAGTTATTAACAACCTGATACTAATATAATTGGTTAGGACAGTAAACTAAATATGTATATATTTGGTATAGAAAAAAAGTTTTGTTTTTAATTATTGATGTGTTATTTCTATTAAAATTTGAACAATTTATTTTTATTACATATTTTTATATGAAAATTATACAGTCAACAGAAAAATTGATAATCCTTTTAGGATTTTTAATCCCCCATCTTCATTCTTAAAAATGCATTTATCTATAGTTTATTTTCATTATTTTAGTTTCATGATTTGAATGGTCATTTTTTTATTATATAAAAAAATGACATTTTGGTTCAAAACATGGATCACATACTCAAAATTGAGAAATAACTCTCATATTTCCCTGAATCTCTAGTATAAAAACCATCAATTCATTTTTGAATTGTAGGAATGAACTGCACATCATTCAAACACATGGTGTAGTCAGAATTTCCTAAAATTTATTTTTTAGTTTTAAGTGTTAAATAATTTCAAAATGTGTACCACATACTCAAAATTGATGAAACATACTCTAATTTTCATAAAAATTTGTGACAATGATAATTGATTCATTTGCGACATGTAGGAAATAGTAGAATATTATTCCAATGTATGGGGTGGAAAGTGTGACTATAGGTGCATGTTTTCAATATAAAAAAAACATTTTGGTTCAAAACATGAGTTTCATACTCAAAACTGAGAAAACGATATTAGATTATCATGAAACTCTAGGATAATGATCATTGATTCAATTTTGACCTATAACAATGAACCAGTTCTCATTATAACGTGTGGTAAAGTCATAATGAACTAAAGGGTATATTTTTATTTCAATTATTTAATATTTTTAAAACATGAATCATATACTCAAAAAAAATCCATAATTGATTTATTTTTGACATGTTCTAATTAACCACATTTCATTCCCATGCACATGGTGGATGGTGTAACTAAAAGTGTGTGATTTCAATATAAAAATGATATTTTGGTTCAAAAAATGAATCAAATTCTCAAAACTAATAAAAAATGTAATATTTTCATGGAATACTTGGATAATGATTGTCAATTAATTTATGACCAGTAGGAATTAACCACATATCATTTAAATACATGGTGTAATCAGAATGGAATAAAATATATTTTTCTATTTTTATGTGTTAGATAAGTACAAAACACTGGTCACACTTCAAAACTAATCAAATGTGACCATATTTTCTTCAAAATCTATAAAAATGACCATTGATTCATTTTTGGAATATAGGAATTAACCATATGTCATTCTAACAAGCAAGTTGGATGGTGTGACTGGAAGTGTGTGTTTTCAATAAAAAATGATTTTTTTGGTTCAAAACATAATTCACATACTCAAAATTGAGGAAAACCACTCAGATTATCAACAAATTCTAAAAAATAATCATTAATTAATTTTTAATATGTAGAAATTAACCACATGTCATTATGATACATTGTGTAGTCAAAGTAACCTGAAGTGTATTTTTCATTTTAAGGGTTAAATATGTTCAAAATACACGTCACATACTAAAAACTGATCAAACATTCTTATATTTTAATAAAACTATAAAAAATGATAGTTGATTTATTAATGACATATATGAGTTCACTACACATAATTCTAACATGTGGCATAGATGGTATGTCTGAAAGTGCATGTTTTAAATATTAAAATTATATTCTAGTTCAAAATAGATGTCACCTACTTAAAACTTAGAAAAAAATATTTAATTATCATGAAACTCTATGAAAGTGATCTTTTATTCATTTGTGACCTATAGAAGCAGACCATACATTATCCTGAAATATAGTGTAGTTATAATAACATAAATAGTATTTTTCATTTTAAATATTAAATAAGTTTAAAACACATGTCACATACTCAAAAAATAATAAAAAACACTCATATATTCTTCAAAATATTTGAAAAATGACCATTGTTTCATTTTTGACATACAAGAATTAACCATACACCATTCCAATATGAAATGTGGAAAGTGTGACTGAAATGGTATGTTTTCAATATAAAACCGATATTTTTGTTCAAAATGTGCATCAAATACTCAAAACATAACAAATGATCTCTAATTGTCATGAAACTATATGATAATAATTTTCGATTCATTTGTAACCTATAGTTAATAAATTCACACCATTTTAACAAGTGGTATAGTCAGAATTACCTGAAGATTATTTTTTTATTTTGAGTGTTAAATAAGTTCAAAATGAACATCACATACTCAAAAATGATCAAACACATTTTTATTATCATCAAACTCAGAAAAAATGACCATTGATTCATTTATGATATGTAGGAATTAATCATAAATAATTCTAATATGAAGTGAGGATGATGTGACTGAAAATTTAGGTTTTCAATATAGAAATTATATATTGGTTCAAAACATTTGTTACATACTCAAAACTAAGAAAACAATCTCATATTTTTAATAAACTCTAGGACAATGATTTTTGATTCATTTTTGACCTTTAAGAATGTACCATAAATAATTTTTACATGCTATGTATTTAAAATGAAACAAATTGTATTTTTTTTCCATTTTTAAGTGTTAAATAATTTCAAATTTATTTCACATATTGAAAATTGATTAAAAACACCCAGATTATCATTAAAATCTATGAAGACGACCATTGATTCATTTATGAAATGTAAGGATAAGAATTAGTCTCAAATCATTCTTATGTGCTGGGTAAATGGTGCTATTGAAAGAAAATATTTTCAATATAAAAGTGATATTTTTTGTTTGAAACATGAATAATATTCTCAAAAAGAATAAATTGATCTCATATTTTCCTGAAACTCTAAGATAACAATCATCAATTCATTTTTGACCTATAGGAATAAACTAAACATCATTCCGATGCATGATGTAGCCAAAATGACCTAAATCATATTTTTCCATTTTAAGTGTTAAATAAGTTCAAAACACATGTAACATACTCATTACTAATCAAAATCACTTATATTGTTGTAAAAATTTATTAAAATGATCATTGATTCATTTGTGAAATGTAGGAATTGACTACACATAATTCCAATGCATGAGGTGGAATGCACGATAGAATGTGTATTTTTCAATTTCAAAATTGATTAAAATTGATTTAGTGTTATTAATAAAACAAATGTAATTTATTCTTACTTATATATGTTTATCATTTCAATTACAGGTATATTTTTAGGGTTTTTTTAATTTTCAGAAGTTTTTTTAATTAATCAACACACTCTAAAAAATGTGTTTTTTATTTATAAAATCTATAACTATAAATACATGTATGATTATGTGGAGAAATCATTATATTTATATATTATATGTATTATATCAATTAAATTCTGGTTTTTCTTATATGTATTCTAGTATGTTTTGTTTTTGGGGTTGCAGTAACACTAAAAGTGACTGTAGTAGGTCATCAAGGATTTTATCATCACCTTTTTAATGCTAATAAAGGTTTCTTTCTCAATGTTTTTTAGCATTGAGAAAAGTATATCCCTTTATTATCACCCAATTTCTCAACACTTTTTTAGTGCTAAGAGAATCCTTTTTGCACACTAAAAAAATTAATCTATTTATTGAAACAAAATATTTTGAAAAAGAAAGGTTATGTAAAGTATAAAAGACGTTTACTATTCATAGTGAAAATTTATACTAGACACAAGTAAAAAAATTGAAAAATTCATATGTTTGTATTACCGACATGGAAGTTGTGTAGAGTAATGTTTAACTCTACTAGGCTCAATGAGTTTCATAGAGTAATCATTTAACTCACCAATCCCAATACAAAAACTCTCCTGGGAATAAATTATTTTCATATAGTAACATTGAAACCTGTTAGACACAACAAAATCATATATATGATGAATTCCTATCAGATACAATGTTTGATAAAGTCTACAAATGTATCACTTCAAGATGCAACATGATAAAACAAACTAAGTTTCAAGTGCATTTCCAACTCTACCAAACACAATGATACTCAATTACACCAAATATTTTTTTATTTCAAGAAAATCACATTGTGGGGATGAGTGAAACCCATAATGCAAGCCACTCAACATAATTTTACTCCAAAAAATTCTTGTAATACTAATAGGTATGAAATTTTAAAAATTATACCAGATACCATGCATGATAAGTATATTAGATTCATCCATATCAATCACAACAACAAAAAATAACTACTCTACACAACATTATAAAACACATATTTCTACCAAAAATAGGGTTTCTTCTTGAGTATACTCGATTTATGGTCTTTACTTGATCCTACATGATGCTATTTCTAATGGATTCCACTCCTCATGGAACTATTTTGGTTGTTTCTGGTCTTACACAACTCTCATACTTTCCCAAGGTGGGTAGTCTCTCTATCATTTGGGGTGGTGAAAGTGGAACTTTTTTTGGATATGAGGATGGGAGGTTATATCATCCCTTAAGTGTTCTTGTTACCTAGTACGAGACTTTATTATATATTTAAGTCTAGTTAGTGAAATATTTCCCAGTAATAATATTAGTGAATGTGATTGACTGACAACATGCATTTAATAACAAACTAAACATGGTAATTATACTAGCTCTAATTTGATCTAAATATTTGGTTACTCTATAGTTTAATTCCATATAGGAGGGAAATATTAAATATATCTCCATCTGGGGTGATATTATGCTTCTATAAAATTAGGTGGGAGGTTTTGTGGAGTTAGGATTGGTCATATAGAAGGGGTTTCCTACATATCCCTATGAACAGAATCAAAACCCACATAGTTCAGTTCCATTTAATGGGGAATGTTATACCTTTTAAGGCCATGTAACAAAGATCATAATGATTAATTTTAAGGTTGTGTATCCATGATAGCTTACAAGTTGTTTAAAGTCATGCAGAGTGATTACTTGGTGAAAGGAACCTTGTACTGGATTTTTGTGGGACTTACACTGAATTAACCCTTTCTAGATTATTTTGGAAAATTATCTATATTAAGGTATTCTTTGGAAACCTTAAGGAGGATATCAACTCATGGAAGTTAAGGAAACACAAAGGTGGATCTTGATTCAAGGCACTTTGGGAACCTAAGAGGAGGATCTTGACTCAAGGTTCTTTAGGAAACAAAGAGGAGTATCTCATCTCAAGGAATATGGGGAAACCAAGAGTAGTATCTCAACTCAAGGCATTGATATGTGTCTTATGAATGAGATTCCTATATGAGAATATTTCACATAAGGGTTTATCTTATACCCAATCTTATGTGGTGGTGGAATTTTTTGAATAGGGAAACACATACTATAATATTCTAGCACCCATAAGATATTTTCTTCATGAAAAATATGATTTTACACAAAATTAGGCTTAGACACCTATAAAAAATTACTTCCATGTAGTGAGTAAATCAAGGTAAAATCTTATATATATATATGAACCATTGGAAATTGGGAAATTCACACTTTAAGAAACCAAAATTTAACTTAAAATTGGAGTCCTATGTGAGTGGGAAGGGATTTCTAAATTTATGAAGTTTAAGGATACTGGTTCACATAAAATTTACACAAGTATCTTTCCATGAAGAAACTACATAGGTATTCTTTGAGGCTTCTAGTTTCATAATATTTAAAATATAAACCCTCTTTGAAACTATTTGTGAAGTTGTTTTGTGAAGGAAAAGGATTTTGGCTAAGATGCCACAAAGCGAATCCGATTTTTGAGAATGTTATTTGACCATAAAGTATTTTTACTAGGATACCCCAAATTCTATCCACATAGTAAACGATTGGTATTCCATGAATGATGAGATTCCATTATATTGAAAATTTATTCCTTATGATAAAATTAATATCAACATAAAATGGATATAAATTTTGATTAAGGTGTCCATTTGGGGTTCATGAGCAGTCAAATATAATCCATTTAAATATAATATTCCCTTGGATATAGAGTTTACCTATAAAAGGAGTTTTCCTAAGAAAAAAAGTGTATAGAAGACCCTAAAAATGGGTATTATAGTTTTGAAAACATTTTCATTAGTGATGGAAGAAATACATAGCCTACTCTCTATGCGAGGTTCTCACCACAACATCACTAGACTAAGAAACTATTTTGAGGAATCATTATCTCTCATTGAGTGATAAATCATGCAACACATGGAGATCCCATTTTATTCTTCTTTGAACATGAAGATATATTTATTCCAAATCTTGAATTGTGTTTTCACACCTATGATATTATTTTGGGTATGAATTGTATATTTATTAGATTTTATCCTTATACTATTTATTTATAGCCTTTTTCTTGATTTTGTTTTTCTAGTTTTGGAAAACTAGACACGTCACACGGTTGGAGTATGGTTAGAGAAAACCATGAAAAAACCATGAATAAGGTCTGAAGTTTTAATAAATTAATTTTTCATAGTTGGTGCATGGGTTAACTAACCATGTGGCCCAATTAGGCCAGTTCGAAGGTGATCTAATAATGAACTGAATTGTTTGGTAAAATGTTCAATTGAAACATACTGTCTTCCTAGTATTAAAAAATATTGAAATTACTAGATTTCCCTCAGAATTAATACCCGCATGCTCTATTTTTATGCCATTTGACTCAATTATCCTTACACATATGATACACCCTCCTACATTCCTACAAGGATATATTTTTTAGGGTTTCATTAAGGGATGTGTAAGGAAATCATCAAATAAGGCCTCCCTTCCTTTTCCTTTGTTTACTTCTTTATTATTCTATTAGTTTTATTCCTCTCTTAGGATATGGTAGCCTTTTTTATTTAATATTAATTAATAAGTATTGGTTTTTGTGTTTTGGGTCACCTCATTCCATCTAAGAGTCTTTCCTCTTTTTCTTTTCAAGTGAATTCAATCTAGTTACTTGTAATTTCATTACTAAAGGTAGGTGGTTCTATATGTTATACTTTGTTAGATTAAATATTAATGCTCAATATTTTTAATCGATTTATAAAATGTTATCAAAAATTGTATATTCTAGTTTTTGAACTAATTTATATACCTCCTTGTGATTTAAATGCTTATTTATGTTTTTTGGAAATGTAAAGAACATGTTTTAAGTTAGAAGTAAAACTTCTTATGAAATTATTAATGAAATTTACAAGTTTAGTGATTGAAATGGTACCTAATAAACCACATGGGAAATATTATGTGATTAGGTAGGTAAAATATAGATCATATTTTAGGTTCTAGGGATAGTGAAAGCGTGTGATGGGAAGTGACAAACATTTCTTTTCCATGATTGATGATCAATCCAAGATCTATATTATATTTAGTCACTGTGATCATTGGAATTGAATCAAATATAGACAAAATTAATCACATTAGAACTGAGAGAGAGGAGATAAACACATATTTTTTATAATTAATTTAATCATAATACGAATCACCTCTAAGAAATTATTTCTTCATTGATGAATCTGGTGACAGATCTACGGTGCATCATCATTGCATTGTATAAACCAAGCATAAATTTCCTCTAGCAGTGATCCAATCAGTTCTAGGAATCTCTTGACATCGCTGAAGGAATCTTTGGGGTGCTATCATAGAAGATCCTTGAGCATGCATCATCTACCTTAATCACATCTAGAATCGCTTTCAAAGTATGCTCCTTGATCTGAAGGAGAAGGATTGCTCCCCATTCTTGGGAGCATTCTTGGATAAGGGAGATATCTTGGCTTAAGAGGATTCTCCAAGATTATTGTGCACAATCGAATAGGCTAATGAGAAGATAACATAATTGGGTATTTTTATTTATAGGTTAAAATAAAATAATTGTAAAAGTGCCCTTATTATTTATTTAATCCTAGAAAACCCCTTGTGAAATAATAATAGGAATATTAATATTTCTTGACATGCACTGAACTTGAAAATTATAATTAAATATAATTTAATTAAATAATATTAATTATTTATTATTTATCACTAGACCATTAAACTCGATCTGCTATTCCTCCACAATATTTATTAGGCCTTGAATAATGTCTATTTATTTATTAAATAAATACCACTAAATTATTCTCCAATAAATAAATAAATATTATATTTACTGAATAGAAAATATATATTTTTTAAATGTTCCGCTCATAATATATTCTCTTGAATAACTAATGATGGAATAAATACAATCAGACATATATAAATAACTATTAAAAAATTATTGGGAATAATATCTATTCAATTTGTCAAATAATAAATAATATATTATTTAACTAAGATTTTGGATACACTTAGTGTGTGACCCTCTAGGCCTCTTTCTCAGTGGCATTAGGAAAAGAAACCTAAAGTCCAAGGTTAGAGTCTAGAAACATGTCAAGACACCCATAGAGAAAGCGTTTAATGCTGTAATGACATTTCACATCATATGAAGGATTAATGTGCAATATAATCCCTTTATCACAATATCTCTAATTGAGTTGGTTCCATGCTAGTGCCATCAACCTATGTGCTCGATATCTCTTTCTTTGAATTTCTGGAAATATAATTTTCTAATAGAACACCATGTCTATGGATTTATTTAGGCTATATAATTTTCATCAAAGGGCCTGAGATATTAACTACCATTAAATAATAAAAGGGATAAATAATTTCTCACATTATTCATTAATTCAATATGAATCGAAACACATCCAACACATTCAACACATACTACTTTTCCACAAAAATCTATCATCACAGTTTTCATCAATACATTAAAGTTATAGACTCATAATACTTATTAATAATAATTATAAAGTCTAAGGACCAATACGCATATTCATAGATAGGAATATCTAATGACACATAGAAATGTGGATTTCTTACTGGTGGGTCTCATTATCATAATATCCATACTAGATATTAACAAGGGAGTACACCATGAGAAGGTGCCTCAAAGTCCTACAAGTCTCCACCCCAGATAGCCTATATCATTTGTTTCCATTAAATGATATCTTTTGACTATAGAACATATATTAAAGAATATTTTCATAGCACTTCCAGGCTCTCATCATAGTGGGGAACTTCTATGATCTCTTAGTGTGACAACTACTCTTAGGACATTATCACATACCATGTTATGTAGAAGAACAATCATGATGTGATAATAAGTTTATTAATATTCAAAACCATGAATAAAATTTTATCATAAAGTACAATGAATTTTGTTTTAGGGCGAAAACTCCAACATACTTTGACTTTCATTAGAGACGACTGCTAACAACCTTCACTCTATAGCTCTTACATGATACTCATGCTTTGGTTGAGATATGTCTTTAGTCAAGGGGTCTTCCAAGTTATCTTCCACAGGAAATATACTTACTGCAACTTCACCCCTCTGATAGAAATCCCTCAAGAGGTGACAACTTAAAGAGTTTATGCTTTGTCCATTGGGGTGACCTTGACTCTTTTTCAAGATCCATTGCTATAGTATTATCATAATAAAATATGATAGGGTCTTTACTTCTAGGCACCACATTAAGTTCCCGGAAAAATTTCTAAATCCAAATAGATTATTTATATGCATCAAAAGATGATATATACATGGAATCCACTATGGAATCAATAAAAAATAGATGCTTTGAACTCATCCATCTCACATATTCTCCATTGAGACAGAAAACATGTCAGGATTGTGACTTCAAATCATTTTGATCTTTTTGAAAATCATCATCCGTATAACCCCGAATGACCATCGCCTCATCTCCTCCATACACCAGGAACATTTCCTTAGTTCTTCTTAGATAATTAAGGATATAATTAACAATAGTCCAATGATGTTCTCCAAGATCTGCTTGATTTCTTCCTACCATGCTCAGTGTATAGGTAACATCAAGTTTAGTACATAACATGGAATACATTATTTATCCTATCGCTAAATCATATGGGATATTACTCATTATCTCTTTATATTTAGTATATGATAAATATATGTACTTTAACTTAGTCTAAGAATCAATTGGATATATCATGAATGATCTTGATCCCTAGAATATATGATTTTTAGCCTAAGTCCTTCATGGAGAAACACTTGTTTTACCAATCCTTAACAAATTGTAAGACTGGTATGTCATTTCCAATAAGTAAAATGTCATCAACATATACTACTAGGATAATGACCACATTCCCATTAAAACTCTTGTAGAAACATGGATCATATTTATTTTTAATGAAACCAAATTCTTTTATGGCTTCATTGAATCAAATGTTCCGTGACCTGGATGCTTGCTTCAATCCATAAATGGATCTCCACAATTTTTATATCCTTTTGGCATAACTTGGAGTTACAAAACCTTATGGTTGTGTCATATAGACATCTTCTTGAAGGTTCCCATTAAAGAATTAAATTTTTACATCTATATACCCAATCTCATAATCATTATAAGAAGATATAGAAAGTACGATTCTAATGGATTTAAACATGGAAAGTAGATAAAATGATTCATTATAGTCAATTTATTGATTATTTTTAGACCCTTTAGCCACTATCCTTGATTTATATATACTTAATTTACCTTACAGGTTTATTTTCCTCTTGAATACACATTTTCATCCAATAATGTTTACATCATCTGGAGTATTGATTAGAACCCAAACTTGGTTCTGATACATGGAATCCATTTCAGAATTCATAGATTCTAGACATCTTGCAACTTATGAGCTCTCTATTTCTTAATTTTAGGATAAAGATTCATAATTGTAAACCAATAATGAGTCACCATCCTTAGTGAATAGAAAACCATATCTCTCTAGTTCTCTCACCTCTCTTTTTCTCCTATACAGTACTTGTGTTTCAGGAACTACTTATTCCACAGGGAACTATAGAATCTGTTTATGTACCAACTCCTATGTATCTTGAGCATCAACTTCATCAAAGTCAATTTTTCTACCGCTATAATTTTTGAGTATGGTATCCCTCTCAAGAAATATGAATTCTTTGGTGATAATAACTTTATTTTCTGATGGTTTGTATATGTAGAATCCCTTTTTTTCCTTATGATACCCTAAAAAGATACACTTCGTGCCTTGAGGTGCTAGTTTTTTTTTCCTGAGAAGGCCTTAACAAACGCCTCGTAACCCCATACATGTGTATGTCACAAAATGGGTTTCTTTTCACTCCACAACTCGAAGGAAATTTAATTTTCCTCTTTAGATGGTACTTGGTTTAATGTGTATACCTCAATTTATAATGAATATCCCCGAAAGGATAATGAAAGATTTTCTTGACTCATCATTGACCTTACCATGTCTAATAAGGTACGATTCCTCCTTTCACTAACACCATTCCACTATGGTGTATAAGGTGAAGTGATTTGAGATATAATCCCAAACTCCCATAGAATGTTGATGAATTCTTGGTTAAGATATTCACTACCTTGATCCGATTGAAGATCCTTTATCTTCTTACCAAGTTGATTCTATACTTCATTCTTGAATTCCTTGAATTTCTCAAAGGTCTAAAAATTATACCTCATTATGTAGAAAAATACATATCTACTCAAGTCATCGGTAAAAGTTATGAAGTAAGAATATCCATGTATAACTTATACTAGAAATGGTCCACACACATCAGTGTGTATTAATCCTAGAAGATTTGTGGCCCTTTCAAACTATCCATCGAATGGTGGTTGGTTCATTTTTCCTTATAAATATGCATGCCATCTATCAACTCGTTTTATCTTAGAAGAGTCTAAATAACCATCTTAACATATATTTTTCATATGATTCTCATTTACATGAACAAGATGGTGATGCCACAATTGGCTGTTATATGAGTCGTGTAAACTTGAATCGTTATCAATTGCTAACACTTGGTTTTTGTAATTTAATACATAAATACCATTATTTAAATGCACCATACCATAATATATATTTTCCTTATAAAAGAAAAAAAATTATTTCCAAATTTTAAAATAAACCCATCTATATTTAAACATGACACAAAAATTATGTTCATGGTAACTATAGGTACATAATAACAATCTATTGAAACCAAAATCATTCCCATTGGCAATGAAATTTGGTAGTCACCAATGGCTGGGGTAGCCATACTTTCTCTATTAGTAGCTCTGAGATCCACCTCTCCTCTGGAAATATTTTAAAATATACTTGGTTCCTATATTTGGATATATATATGAGCACCACAAGTTATATCTAATACCCAATGTGTAGAAATGGAAATATTTCACTCAATAAAAACACACCTTTAGCTTCCCATTGTTTCTAGGTGTAGTTTATCTTCCAATGGCCTAGCTTTCCACATGAAAAACACACTGATCCTTTTCCTTTCCCTACATCTAGATCTTCTTCTTCTTAGAAGAATGATGCTCAGGAGCTCTAGATTATTTATAAGTCTTGGGGCCTTTTTCCTTGTTCTTCCTTTTCTTTTTTAGTATAAGAACCATGGGTTTATCACATCCCATGTGCTTATCCACTTGGAGAATCAAGGTTAGAAGTTCTAAAAGACTCTTATCACTATTTCTTAAATTGTAATTAAAAATTAAGTTGGAGAAGGTCTTGTGAAGTGATGAATGTATGAGATCTGTATGTAACTCATCTGATAATTTAATGCCTAATATGTCCAAGCATTCAATGTAGAGGCCCAGATGGCATAGAATCTCCAAGCTTAGTTGTGAATATATCATTGGAGATCTTATACCACTCTTGTATCTTCTTCTCTTGATAGAGATCCTGAAGGCGAGACATCATTCTATAGGCATCAATATACTCATGTTGCTTTAAAAGATCATTGGACATGGATAATAGCATGAAGCACTAAAAATTTGTAGCATCATTAAGATGTTTATAATAGATAGATATCTCTTCACCAGTTTCCTCATTTCTAGGATCAACTGGTAAAGGTTCTTATAGCATATATAATTTCCTTTCTTAGTGAAGGATGTATTGTAGGCATCTTTTCCAATCCTGGAAATTGGTGCTGGTGAGAAGGTTTTCCTTCTCAAGTATGGATTACAATGATATTTTTGATGTCATTTTATTGTTATTTCTACAAAATAAGATAAGTATAATTTTATTACTTTATCTGATAAATTGTAGACAAATAAATAAATACTATATTTATTAGTCTCCCACTATTTTATTGAAAACCAGTACCCCTCACCATTGGCTTCAGAATATCCTTTTTCTTAGACATTCAAGTGGTAAGGATCCATATTACCATTATCATTACCCCAACATTGGCTGATTAAGAAACTTTAATGGTTTTAGGTAGGAACTCCAAATTCCAACTACATTAACTCATAGTTCCTTGATCTACTGAGTGGACTCCGCAATATTGAAATCATTAATTTATATTTTCTCAACATTTTCCTCCTGGTTACATAAAGTCATTCTTTGGTAGTCAACCCTTGATGTGAACCAAGTTATGTCAACCTAAAACCTCATGTATGAATTCCTTGATAATTGAAAGCACCCCAACTTTGTTTGGTCAAGCACTTTGAACTATGGATCGATTCTAACCAAAGTAATGGAAGGCTATACTGAATTAATATTTTATTAAGGGATTTTATCCTTTTATGCATAAATTTCCAATTATTATGTTTATCACATGTTTTTTAATATTAAGTGAGATTAATTAAGTGATTAACCATGTATTAGATAATATTTATGTACAAGATGATTTATTTAATTCTATCTTTCATGTTTGTTAATTCATTAATTTTGTTATTGTGACAATAAATCCATAATTAAATAACCATGCATCTGAAAGAAATAAAATAAAGGGTATGATCATGAGATTATACTAATGATTAGTTTATCTAGTATTTGATAAACTAACCATTGACCTAGGGAAGAAACACCTTGAACTAATTGAGGTTCATGTTTACACCTTTCCACCTATCCACATTTGTATCTCCTTAGATTGGTTTCGCCTCAACTCTAAACTTGAACTGCCTCCATATCTTGGGAGATCCATCCATTATATATGATTTTTACTCACACATAGTTGAGGGAAAAAAGGGGTTTACATAAAAAGAAACCATGGGAACATATATAAAATAATGAGGAGAGAAGGCACACATGCCAATAAATTAATTTAATAATAAATTAAATGAAACCAATCACATAAAAAAGGTCTGGTCTAGCTCATGATCATCCATATGCATGCAACTAACTACACATTTAATAAAACCAGCATTTAATTATTTAACCATTTTTATTTAATATAAATCATGATCAAATCGATTAATTATTATCTTTAATTAATCAATAATTTTATCTTAATTCTTAGATAAATTTACTTGATATTATCATCCAGTATAATTTTAAATAAATTAAATAAATTCATTTAAAATTAACTATGTAAATAACTTGTACCTTGAAGGTAACACGGTGAATACCTGTCCGATTCTACCCAACATGTATTTTACTCATATACTATTGTGAAATATGGATACACGACTTATCACATAATTTCACAACATGTACTTCAGGAATGATTACACGAATTACATGATTGTTTGGTCACATGTTATGCTTTAATGCACATAGAGTAACAAATTGTAATATGAATCATACATGATATAAAGATTTTAACATTACACAGATATTAGTTAGGCATTTAAATATTTATGTATATTAAAGCCTATCACATGGCTTGTCCTATATTTACTACCACATGCAAGTATATGTCTCAATGTTCACATAGTAAAATAAATAAATTTTAAATCTGCATAACTTGGTATAAGTATACGATGTATAGATCTGATCTACATGGAATATACACCTCTCACCATCTATCCAAGGAAAATTCCTAGGGACTTGGCGTGTAGTCTGTGACATAAAAAATTGGAGTACATGGCGTGTCCAATGGGCCACACGCCATGTTGACTCCGTGTTACATGATCACCAATTGGGTATGCTGTGTATTGAATACATGGACCATTTATGACCTAAAGGGACTACATGACATGTCCAATAGGCCGCATGGAATGTAGTCTAGCTAAATGTGCGCCAGTCTGTCCCAGTCAGCACACGGTGAAAGAATTAACTACACTATGTGTCATTAATTCACATGGATTGAGTAATTTTTGAATTAACTCCTAGTGAATTGAACACAACTACACAGTTTGTAACTCTAGTTACATGACAGGTACTACTATATTATCTAGATGGAATCCTTGGTACCTCTGGATGAGTTCCTCAATTTTATTTTAATCATAAAATTGAACATCTCAATTAGATCTATGAGAGTTGAAGGAGGAAGAAACAAATCTTTCAATTCATATTAAAATAACAATTAAGCTTGAATTGAAAAAATAAATAAATTACAAATGCGTAAATCACCAACGATAGTAAATAATTATAATAAAATTATGTGCCTAATCTGATACCACTTGTAGGTTCTAGGTGCAGCGAGAGTGTGTGATGGTTAGTGCCCAACATTTATTTTTTCCATGATTGATGATCAATCTAAGATCTATATGATGTTTAATATCTATGATCATTGGAATTGAATCAAATATAGACAACATTAATTATGCTGGAACTGAGAGAGAGGAGATCAACACATATTGTTTATAATTAATTTAATTATATTTAGAATTTTATCTAAGGAATTATTTATTCATTGATGAATCCGATGATAGATATACGGTGATCCATCGTTGCGTTGTAGAAACCAAGCATATATTTCCTATAGTGGTGATCCACCTATGTTCTAGGAATCTCTAGGCATCACTGAAGAAATATCTGGGTGCTATCACATGAGATACTTTCTCTTGAACCATCCATCTTCATCACCTCGAGAATCGCTTCGAAAGTGTTCTCCTTGATCTAGTGAAAGAGGATTTCTCACCATTCTTGGGTGCGTTCTTGGTGAAGGTAGATCTCTGGGGTTGAGAGAATTCTGCAAGATTGTTTTGCACAACTGAATAGGCTAATAAGAAAATAACATAATCGGGTATTTGTATTGCTAGGGTTAAAATAAAATAATTTCACAAGTGACCTTATTATTTATTTAATCCTAGAAAAACCCCATGTCAATTAATTTTAATAATAATATTATTTCTTGACATGCACTGAAATTGCGAATTATAATTAAATATTATTTAATTAAAAAATATTCAATATTTATTATTTCTCACTAGACCATTAAACTCGGTCCACTATTCCTCTAAAATATTTATCAGGCCTTTAATAATGTCTATTTATTTATTAAATAAACATCACTTCATTATTCTCTAATATATAAATAAATATTATATTCACTGAATGAAAAATAATATTTTTTTAAATATTCTTCTCATAATATATTCTCTTAAATAACTAGTTATGGAATAAATAAAATCAGGTATACATAAATAATTATTAAACCAAGACCGAGAATAATATTTATTCAACTTTCTAAATAATAAATAATATGTTATTTAACTAAGATTCTAGATATGCTTAGTGTGTGACCCTCAAGGACTCTTTCTCAGTGGAATTAGGTGAAGCAGCCAAAAATCCAAGTTAGTGACTAGAAACACATCAAGGCACCCATATAAAAAGAGGTTAATTTCGGAATGACATGTTACCTTATATGAATTCTTACTGTGTAATATAATCCCTTTATCATAATATCTCTAATTGATAAGGTTGAATGCCGGTGCCATCAACCTATGTGCTCGATATCTCTTTCTTTGACTTTCCAAGAATAGAACTTTCCTATAGAACACCATGACCATGGATTTATTTATGATATATCATTTTCATCAATGGTCCTGAGATATTAACTTTCATTAATGAATATAAGGTATACATACTTTATCACATTATTCATTAATGCAATATTACTCATGACACACCCAACATATCCTACTTCACCGTGAAAATCTACCGTCATAGTTTTTTTCAATATATCTAAGTATGAAACTCATAATACTCATTAATAATAATATTAAATTATAAGGACCAACACACACATCCAAAGATAGGAACATCAAATGACACATAGATATGTGTATTTACTAATGGAAAGTCTCCTTCTCATAATATTCGTACTGGATATTTCCTAAGGAATACACTATGAGAAGGTGATTGAAAGTCCTATGAGTATCCACCAAAGAAAACCTATATCATTTGTGTCCCTCAAATAATATCATCCAACTAAAGAACATATATTCAATAATAGTGTCGTAGCACTTCTGATTTCTCATCATAGCAGGGAACTACTATGACCTTTTAGTACGACAACTACTCTTAGGAAATTATCACATACTATGTTATGCATAAGAAAAATCATGATGTGACAAAAAGTTTATTAATATTTAAAACCATGAATACAAGTTTATCGTTAAGTAAAAATATTTTGTTTCTAAGGAACCAAATCCAACACATATAAGGTCATTTACATTAGCTCGAGCATCGACCTGACTAGTGAAGTATTTATGTGTCACTAACATATGTTAGTGGTGTAGTTGAATATCCATTATACTAATTGAGAAAATTTACCAAATTATTGATGTATAAAACTCTAGGTCTTCTAGATTAATTGAACTTATAGTGTAATCCCATGATGATTATACTTTTAAAATTTATTCTAAAATCTTCTTTATGAATTATTTATTCCTGTAATAGTAATGTACTATGTGCCTATTTTCAACATAAAGTTTGAAATATATTTTCATATATTATATTCAAACTTGCATGTTTAGTTTTTATAGAAAAGGATTCATATAGAACACTTGGTGGGATCACATTGGGATCATTTATCATACCCTATATGAACCTAAGGGTGTATGTATAATTCCTTTATATGGATGAAAGTAATGGAAAATCATTGCTCTGTGGATATGGATGTTCTAGAAAAATTTGCCTAGGTTAGTGGGGGTAACATAGTGGGATGAGTCCTCATGTCACACGGTGTAGGGTAACTACTTATTTTGTTTATTTTTTTATCTTTTCATATGTTTATTTTAAGAAAATTTATCACTTTGTTGATTTCCCATACTATTACCACATTGTTTTATTTTTGGAAGTTTCAGTTGTACCCTTTATTTCAGTTAGTCTTTTTATGAAATTTTGTTTCTTTTGTTTTTCGATTGATTTTTTATGCTGGGAGGTTGATGGATTTTTATTTTTATACTGATGCAGTACATGATAAATATTACGGGGTCAGGTTAGGTTCTCAGATAAGACCCATTGATTGATTATTGGAAACAACTATTACCAAAGAGTATTATTAATGGATGTGCAGTATTTTTCAACCCATGGAGATTAGGAAATCCCTTTGAGCCTTAACACATACCATATTAGGTTCCCAGGTTAGTGGTAGCTGATTTGGTTCATGAAAAAATGGTATTAGATCTAATACCCATATAAAAGTGTAGATGTACTTTCTAGGTTTGTGTTTTGGGGTCCACAACAAGGGAGTTGTGCTTTAAAAGGATAGAGAGTGTAACCACCCCTAGAAATATGAGGCTTAAAATATTAAATTTTACTACCCATCTAAACAAGGTTCACCTTTATTTTTGGAAGAATGTTTGATAATAACTACATAGTTAATCATGTTTTGATTAGAGTAGTGTCATGATGGGAAACCTCTTGGGATATAGTATTTTTGTGAGTAAGAAGAAATCACACTAAAAGAAAATGTGTTGGATTATAGAGGTAGTCATTATTATGATAAGTGATCCCGATTGGTAATAACTTATGATGTGTTGGAAAGGAAACCAAGGTATTACAGAAGACCCATATGGTTAGATGAACATGTTATTGACCCAAGGAGGTCGGTTCATGACAAAATGGAATTAAAGCCCCATGTTTTTGGTTTATGATATATGGGGTGTTTGGTAGATAAGAGATATGACTGTTGGGGATTAACGGATAATTATAATGGAATTTATGGGCATAATTATTATAATCAAACCTTAAGTTACTAGATATGTTTGGATTTTAGGGTTTTTATTTTGAGTTATATTATCGATTCATTTATTGATTGAGTGTTCGGGCTATAGACCATGCATGTGAATTGTATATTATGAAAGGATTTGAATTTTTTTATTCCCTCTCTATAATCTTTTCATTTTATTTAAGAACATTTTTTATTTAGAAATTTATCATTGATTTGATAGTTTCCTCTATTTCGTTTGATTTCTATGTATTATGATACCTCCTCAAAGACCCCTAGTGAACCCTCAAGAGGGAGGAATGGATAATATTTCATGAGTGAACCATTTTACAAACCATAATCTAGTAAGAATAATCTATGCTAAGGAGTATAGGTTCATGTCTATGAAATCCTTAATAAGAAGGTCTAGGTCTAATTCAGGTCAAGGTTTGAGATTATAAGTTTCTTCTAGATAATCCACCGATGTTTTGAGGTACCAATGAATCTTAGGAAATTTAACAATAGCTGGAGAAAATAGAGACAATATTTTAATTTCTTGAGACTAATGAGGTATTAAAATTCCATTGCAACTATTTTATGTTGGATAGTCCTAAAAAAAGTGGTGGGAATCCATGGTCCATGAGAAACTACATGATAATATTGATTGAAAGGGATTTAAAGTGATTTTATCCTAATAATTTTACCCAGATACAATGGATATTTCTATTTCAAGGGTGTTTTTCAAACTTTATAAAGGTGTAAAAACCATGATGTATTATGAAAATTGGTTTGTAGATCTCATCCACATTTCTCTTGAGATGATATAAAATTAAGGGCTAAAGGTTCAACAATTTTAATTGGGAATTATTCTAGAAATTTAGTATCATGTTTTTTAATTGAAGCTTAAGAACAATGTGGAGGTGGTAGACTAATATATGATGGAGGATATTGACCAATAAGGTATTTATAGGTTATTTGAACCCTCTACCAAGCTTATTGGTAGTGAAGGTGGGGTTTCTAAGAGAAAGAGGAATCATGAAGAGCCTATAATATCCAATGGAATAAATTCTTAACTGCTTAATAAACATGCATATTATATCCTAATGGGAGGTAAGGATACTAATTTACACTAATGTAGAAATCTTGATCATGTAAAGCATTATTGTCTAGATATTCCTAAGGTGTTTCATACATGAAGAAGATTGAGACACCTCTATTGATTTTCCAATAATAATACTTTAGAAAGGAGGGACATCGGTTCTTTTGCTATGATAGGATCCGAAACATTATAAGATGCATAAAAAGATATAAGGTCTCTCTCTCATGGTTGAGGAGGTAGAAAAGGATTATCATATATGAAAATTCAGCTGAGTAATGATCCCTAGGCTCTATATGCAGGTAGATAGAATAAAACTACATGAAATGGAGATAATTCCCATGGAATATGAGATGAGACTAATGACAATGAGAGTTATTATACTTATTTCATCATCTATGGATATTTCTTTATTTGATACTATTGCCCATCACTTGTTTTTCTCCACTCATGTGGTGAATTTATCAAATTTTTTCTTTTAATCTCAAACCCTATTTGATGGAGATATCGAATCCACTTGGGGAAAATAAGGATCCTATACTTCAATTACCTTATTATTTCTTCTCTATGTCTAAGGTGGAGATGTACTGGGATTTTATCATTATCAAAATGGATATCTTTGATGTAATTTTCAAGATGGACTAGATGAAAAATTTCAAGGATAATGTTGATTGTTATCACTATAGGGTATCTTTTAATGACCTTCATGGGAGTGCTATTCTATTACAAGGTGAGTGGGATCCTGGTTCAAGCCAATTAGGGCCCCTTTTCCCTAAATTTGGCCATATTTTATTCCAAATATCTTCTATTTTACCAGAGGATAATAAAAAAGGAATGATGATTGAGTTACCTCCCATAGTTATAGAGCATCTTCAAGATTTATAAGCTAATAGATTCTATAACCATCTCAAACTAGAACTCTTAGATCCATTACTGAAATCATAAACATTATATTTCTAGATTTAATACTGATGAATGTGACCAAATTTTTACTATCTAAAACATACAATATAAAAAGGATATACTTGATCACTTTAGTACCCAAGGGAATTATAGTTTTAGAGTATTTTATAATGAGGTAAAAAAATTACATAAACAATACCCATGTTTTTAAATGATCATTTCCCATACTTAAACCAATTTTTCTTATTACATATTAATTCATCGCCATCATCATTCATATGAAACCCTTATAGACATAGTTCATTCAACATAATTATTGATAAATTGGGGAAAAGGAACATAAGAAGGGTGATCTCAAATTCTCAGTAAGGGTAAACATAAGAATTAACAATTAAATGTCATCAATGAGCATAAGAAGAGAATAAGGGTTTGATGACATAATCAAATTGCATGAGCATAACATAAAAATATTCATACCCATAAATACAAGGATCATCAATCATGAAACATGAAATAAAGATTTATCAAAATAAATATTCATAATAATCAATAATCAAAATCCATGTGATGTCAATATTGTTTGAAGGAAACATTTTATAACCCATAGAAAGCATAATGAAAATTTGTTGTTATCTTGGAACATCATCTTCATAACCCATTTTAAACCCGTGAGAGAAATGACTAGTGTAACAGACCAAGTTTTTAAAAGAAGAAAATTATGTTCAATATAGTTAAGGTAACACAAAACTAAGTTTATTTTATGATACATGAAAAAATGAGTTTCTTTAATATCTTGCGTTACACACAAGACTGAGTTTTACTGAACAATAATATACTATTAATATTATTATTTAATATGATAGTTATCACCTAACAATTGAAATAGTGGGTATGAACATGACTAACTGAATTATGAAAACATGGTTTACACACACACACAAATATATATAATGAATTATTTGGTGACTATTTAATTATAAATTAAAATAAAACCCATAGAAAAAAGTAAATCTTTTTTTGAAATACAATTTTAATGTGAAAAAGTGTATTTTATACCAATAATTTAAAAATATCACACTTATTGGATTATATTTCATAAATTTATATATAATATATTCAATATAATGTTTAAAATCCATACAATTTTTTTTCTAGAAAAGATATAAAAATAAATCTAATTTTATGAACTATATTTAAATAAAAGTAATTTTGTTGGCTTTTTATGGTGCATTTATTTTAAAAATAATATTTGTAAATTTTAGAAAATTTATTTTATAAAATAAACTTCGTTTTTGAAATTTGAAAACCAAAATTATCTTAGGTTGAATTTTGGGTATTTTTCTGAAATGTTTCATTTTTTGATGAATAGTGAAAAATATTGAATTTTAATTGAAAACTGTCTTTTCATTTAATTTATTTATAAATTTAAATTATATTTTGAATTAGTTTTAAAGTAAAATTAGTTTAATTTTTAATCAATTAATCCAATTTAATTCATTTTAATCATTTATATATTTAATTTTGATATAAAAAAATTGTAAACTTTTGAACAGTTTCACTTTAAAAACCAGTTTTCTCATAACGTCTACAAGATTAATTTTAAATTAAATTCTGAAACTTATAAGATTTGAATTTTGAAAAATATATTCCATATTTTTAATCATAATAATTTTTATTATATAACAATTTCAACTTAATTTTTTCACAAAATGAATTGTGAATGTAGTAAAAATTAATTACCGTAGTTAAGGTAAAAATGAGTTTACTGTGGGGTTAAACTAGAATGATAAGAGTGGAAATGACCTAAAATATTATCTTAATTTTATTTAATGAATTATTTTTGAACTTTTTCATAAAATATATGAAATATTTCAATTACTGTACACTTTCCTTTGAATATGAACCATATAATAAATTAAGTAAAGAAAAAGAAAAAAAATATACTTTTCTTCCTTTTAATATCTATAATGTTTTGGGATAGGGAAAAAAGAAATATTGGTTTGGTTAAACATATTATTTTTAAATAAAAGTGATTTTTTATTATCATAATAATTTATCTTTAATTTCTAGATATGAATAGTTACTTAAAATTCTTAAGAAATGCCAACATAGTAATTATTTAGTTAATAAATAAAATAAAATAACTGATACTAAAAATAATAAAGGTAAAGTAAATTAAATGAATTATTATGTTCAATTAATTTTGTAGATGAATATACCATTATTCATAGGTTTGAACATAATATATTATAATTCCATTATTGTATTGATATTTTTTTTAAAATTCATTTTAAATGAATAATGTCAAAATTGACATTAATGTTATTTTATGATAAATTATATTTTATTAAATGATTTAAAATTACTAAAAAAATAAATTATTACAAGTGATTTTTAGATGAAAATAAATATAAATTATTTTCCATTCATGAGACATTTTTTATTTTATAATGACTATAATTATCCCTAAATAAAAAAACCCTATTAGCACAATTAAGGTTATACTGATGTTTTTACATGATCTTGATCTTGTGTTAAAATAAATTATAAAAACAAATAGTATTTTTATTTAATAAATTGGATTTAATATTTAGAATAATTATTCCCAAATTATCTAATTAAACTCATTTTAATTGTAGTCTTAAATGTTAAATTACGTAGTTAAATAAAAGATACAAGTTACCGTGGTAAAAATTAAAAGGGTAAAATTAAGTAAACATAAAGACTAAGGAATAAAAAGATAAAAATGTATTTATTTTTTTGTGTTTTATGTGTTTTTAGAAAAAATAAACCCTACCCTACATTTTTATTTAATTTTTAAGGCACATGAGGTAAGGGAGATATAAGGCCCCAGCCTTAAACCTTACTTAATCTTGAGTTATTACAAGATTACACATTGAGGATCTTTTCGGGTTTAGAGTTTTAGAGAATTAGATCATAAAACTTGCATTACATTCCACATATAAACAAAGTGGTTACATAAAGATAGTATTCTTCATTCCCATCAATGGGAACACATTTAAAATAAAACATGGATTATTTATTGACACATCCTTGACTCTATCATCTTATCATGTACCTTTCCCTTGACCTGTGAAAAACATTTCAAAAACTTGGGATGAGCATAAAAACTCAGTATGGGTTATAAAAACATGGAAAGGAAACATGAGTTCATATATACATAAGAATGAAATCATACTTTACCCATAAAACATAGGCACTTTAACATACCTCATAAAAACATGAATAAATCATATAAATCATAATACGTAAAGGTAACTTGAGGCATTCATAACATTCTTACGTAGGGAGTAACCCTCTTGGTTACGTTTGGAATACCCATCACAGTATATTCCCTAAAATCTCTTCGGATAAACCTTAACGTTTCACTCCTTCGCGTTACCCAATGCATTGGAGAGCTATAACGGGCTCACCCGCCCTTAGTTTATCACGGAACCACCCGTCTTCATAATAATGCCCAAGAACCATAACATAATCATATCACATAAAACATGCATAAAGGAAACATAACATTTCCACATTTCAATCACGAGATATCAATACAACACATTGATATAATAAAAACATTATGAAAACCATTTTCAATACCAAAGTAAAACATGGTATTTATTTTTCTTTTAAAAAAAAGGTATGGCTTGTAGAGGAAGCCGAAACTCAAATAACGATCACGATGACGGAGAAGTCGTTGTCGCCGCATACGTACGACAAAAACATTCCCTTTTGTCGTTTAGTAAACGCTTCGTATAAAAAAGATTCCTTTTGAATAAACGTAAAAGTCAAAGGGGTTTATACACCGTATAAAAGAAAGTTGTGTATAAAATAAAATATGCCTCAACGAAAGGAGATTGAGACGAAGTCCCATACAAAGATAATTTTTAAAATAAAATAGATATATTATGTGCATTCTCTATAAGTACACATAAATAAAGTACAAATACAAGATATGACATAATAATATAATGACATACTTTGAAAGTACGAGATTAACCCAAAGAATGGAAATTGGGTTAAGAAGTTCCCATACCTCGTATCTGACTTGACCCGACCGTTCTTTAAACTCCTGAATAATAAACTTTAGTTAATCTCTACTTGCTTAAGAACCTTTTTCAAGTTCATTATTCCTTTTATACCATGTTATGAACATCATGTAATTATTTAAGTTAATAATGTTTATTTTGTCGGTATTTGGTTCTTAAGTCAAAAATAGACTTCTTACACTTACATGTTGTTAATTTGGTCAAAGGTTCATTATATCCAGAATGGTATTCATGATTTAGATATCATATATGTCATATATATCCAGTACATACATTCATTTATAATATTACATCACATTTAGAGGTAAGAAATGAAATGCACCGTTCATGGAGACGGTAAGCCGTACGTACGCATGAACGCTACTTCCATTTCTATTTCATATTTTCTGGAATGGAATCATAATGATATAAGAGTATATTATAATTCCAGTATAATAACATATATAATATCATTAACTTTATCCTTTACACATCCCACATATGGTATTAACGAATCAAATCACTTTCAGGGGGCGGTAGTCCGCACTTCCTAAAATGAAGATATCGTGTTTTACCCATAATGGAAACCATAAAGGTATGCCCAAAATGAAAAAACAGAAGCTTAAGGAAAACATATTATATATCATATATAAAAATAGTGACATCATAATGGCCACCTTTGAAGGTGTTAAATGAGTGTTGAACAATCATCGTTTCGGGAGGCAGAATTTCGCCATCCACGGAAACCTTATGTTCTTTAACCATTTGATGTAGTTGTGTGGAAGTGTAGCTCAAATAAATCTTATAAAAACATCCTAGTATATTGAAGATACTGGTGTTGTTACAAAAGAAGTAAATAAAAAGAGTTTAGGGGGTTGGAGAAGCAAAATAAAACAAATGAACATTAGAGAATGAATTACCTTAAAAAGTGTAACTCCTTTTGGTTTGAGCCTAAAGGCTTCCTTTGAAAGGATTATTCCCAAAGGGAATCCTTTAGGATGAGGAGAGGGATGTGGAGAGAGCAAAAGGGCAGGGGTTGGCCGAGCCAATGGCTTGAAGAGTGTGTGAAATGAGGTAGAGGTTGGAGCCTTTTATAAGGGGAGAGGAGGGGCACTTTTGGAAAGTAAAGAAACATTACATTATATGAAAATGTGTTTCAGTTTTAAAAGGTCCCACATTGATGGAATTCGTGGATAAGGTGATAAGGGTTTGAAATCCACTCATCCAATTGGGTTTGGACATGTGTAGTTCATAGATTTTACATTATCTTTCTATTTTATTTAAATCGTCAAATAATGATGTCATCGCTGCATCATTATTATGTCATAAATAATTAAATTTATTTAATGTCTAAAAATTATAAAACAAATACTATGATATAGTAAATCTTTTTAGCTTTCTAATGACTATTTATAATCAAAATTTGGACTTGTATAACCCCACTTAAAAATTGTTTTCGCAAAACATATTATGTTTGTGTCATTTTCACTTTAACATTTAATAAAAAGTAATTTATGTCATTTCCCAACAAAAGTGGATCCATGGGGTCCCCAAGTTAGGCCATGGCTTGTCTTGGTCGGCCATGACACAACCAATAAGGTTGTGACATGTGTCTAGGTCATTTTATATTATTAAAGCATTATTTATTCCTTAAACTACACTAATTACCACTAATCGCGATTAAAAACTTAATAAGTTACTATTCACCAAAAAATTATTTTAATCTCATTGAACCACATTTTACTTCTTAATGACAACCATGTATGTCGGATTTTCAAAATTCAATACACATTAGTGGTAAACTTTCATTTAACTGAAAAATCAGTTTGCTTGATTACCACTTAGTGGTTTCACTATTCATCAAAAATTGAAGTTTTTCAGAAAATTACCAAAAATTCACTCTAAGCTATATTTGATATCCCGAATTCAAAAATGAAGTCCATTTTAAAAAATTCAAATCATATAAGTCACATTAATTAATTTAATAATTAATTCCCGCTACCAGAGCAAATAGCGTGTTTTTACAAAACAATAAGTATCAAAAGATTGACACCAGTTTAAGTCTAATTTCAAATCGAAATTGATTCCAATGACCACCATTGGATAAAATGGTAAAAATATATTCTAATTTCACTTTAAAACCAATTCAAAAGATAATCTAATCATATAAATAAATTAGATCAAAAAGAGGTTTTGAATTAAAATGCAACATTTTACACTATTCATAAAAAATGAACTTTATCAGAAAGGTACCAAAAATTACACAAAGTAAAATTTGATGTCCCGATTCTTAATAAAAGTTTTATTTGGTCCAAAAGAATGTATAAGAGTGATCAAAACTATATTTAATGAAGGTTCACCATTAAAAGGTGATAAGTGAACCTTTAGTGAAAATTAGAGTATAAAAGCCTAAAATTGAACTCTTTCCGTATTTTAAGCCTTAATCTTTTATTGGGTAAATGTAAAAACATCTAAAAACATATGTATTCATATTTTAGTTATTTCTATTCATTCCCGCCAGTACAACGGCTACTTGTTAACTAACATAATATTATTATATTACTAGTGTGCTACGTAAGTTTCAAAGAAACTCATCATTGCGTATCGGGTACGCTATCGAACATAGCAACCCCTTTTAATTAAAATTCATATTTAATTCTCAAATATTAATAAATATGAAAATTATTTATTCTTTAATTACCTGGGATGTTACATCCTTCCCCCCTTTTGAGAATTGCGTCCTCGCAATTTTATTCACTTATCAAAATAAGTGGGAGTATTTATCCCTCATAGCATTTTCAGATTCCCATGTTGCCTCTTCAATCATGTGGTTTTTCCACAAAACCTTTACCTGGTGAATCACCTTATTCCGTAACACTTGATCCCTGTGGTCAAGAATCTGGACCGGTTGTTCCTCATAAGATAGGTTCTCTTCCAGCTGAACTACCTCTGGACTCAAAACATGAGATGGATCAGGCATATACTTTCTCAACATAGAAACGTAAAAAACATTGTGTACCTGAGATAAACTCGGAGGTAAAGCCACTCGGTATGCAACTGATCCAACTCTCTCCAGAATTTCGTATGGTCCAACGAACCTTGGACTCAACTTTCCTTTCTTACTAAATCTCATCACACTTTCCATGGTGAAACCTTGAGAAAAACATGATCACCTACCTCGAAAGATAGATCCTTCCTCCGGTTATCCGCATAACTCTTCTGCCTGCTCTGAGCTGTTCTCATGTGTTTCTGAATCAGATGAACTTTTTCTGCCATCTCTTCTACCAATTCTGGTCCCATCAACTTCCTTTCACCCACTTCATCCCAGAAAGCTGGAGTTCGACACCGCTTCCCATATAATGCCTGAAATGGTGCCATCTGTATACTAGAATGAAAACTGTTATTATATGAAAACTCAACCAAAGAAAGATGTTGGTCCCAACTTCCCTGATAATCCATAGAACAAGCTCGTAGCATATCCTCCAATGTCTGAATTGTTCGTTCTGACTGCCCATCTGATTGAGGATGAAAAGCTGTACTAAAATTTAATTCAGTACCCAACGACTTCTGAAGACCTTTCCAAAAGTTAGAAGTAAACCTGGGATCACGATCTGATACAATGGATAGGGGAACTCCATGTAACCTGACTATCTCTTTAAGATACAAACGGGAAAGTTGATCAAGAGAGAAAGTATCTCGTATAGCAAGGAAATGAGCAGATTTGGTCAAGCGATCAACAATAACCCAGATTGCATTATTACCTCGAGATGTCTTTGGTAATCCAACAACAAAGTCCATGGATATATTCTCCCATTTCCATTCTGGCACTGGTAAAGGCTGAAGCATCCCTTTCGGTAACTGCCGCTCTGCTTTAACCTGCTGACAAGTCAAACACTTCACAGTAAAATCAGCAATATCTCTTTTCATTCCATCCCACCAGTAATACTCCCGCAGATCTCTATACATCTTAGTACTGCCCGGATGAACTGAAAACGGAGAACTATGAGCTTCACATAACAACTCTCTCTTCAACTGTGAATCACAAGGCACACATAATCTCTTCCCAAACCTCAAAACACAAACACAAACTTATCCAAGAACTCATGGAAAATTTTATTCATTAAGTCCATGAATACAGCAGGTGCATTGGTTAGCCCAAAAGGCATTACTACAAATTCATAATGGCCATATCTAGTACGGAACACAATCTTCGGAACATCTGCTTCTTTTACTATCAACTGATGGTACCCCGACCTCAAGTCAATCTTCGAAAAATACTGAGCTCCCTGGAGCTGACACCACTTCATTCGATGGCCCAACATCTGCTGAAGTAGTTGCAAAGGATTTCACCACCCCTTTCTGCTTGTAGTCTAACTGCTTCCCATCACTCAAGCTCCTTGTCGGACACTCGTTTGCATAGTGACCCATCTCATTGCACTTATAACATTTCACTAACTGTAAATCAAATTTATTCTTACCTCCACCTTGATCCTTTTCAGTGCAATCACGAGCCTTATGTCCCATCTTACCACATCGGTAGCACTTTCCAGAATTCAGAAGACATTCCCCAGCATGCCTTTTTCCACATTTATCACAAACTGGAAACTTAGTTTTCTTACCATCAGACTTTTTTGAAGAATTCTTACCTTTCTCCTGCCACCTCGGTCTCTTCTTCTGCTGGTTGTTATAGGACACTTGGTCATCGGCAAACTCCATTTCCACCTTCTCAGCACATCGAACAAGCTTTTCATAACTTTTAAACTCACGAGAAGCTAATGCCCTTCGATACTTTGGCTTTAATCCTGAGTAAAAACGATTGATTTTGCTATCAAGGTCTCGGATAAAATTGGGAGCATACCTTGCCAATCGAGTGAACCTTTCTTCATAGGCAGCCACTGAGTCTTCCTCTTGCCTCAATTCCAAGAATTGCTTTTCCATCCTAAGTTGAACAGCCTTAGGAAAATACTTCTCAAGAAACATACCTTTGAATTCATCCCAGTCAAGAGCATCAATCTCATCGGCATCCCTGATATTTTTAACCATAGACCACCACTGATCTGCTTCACCCTCCAAACGGTAAATAGCAAGACTAACCTTTTGATTGTCTGAACACCCCATGACATCAAAAATATTCTCCAGTTCTTTAATCCACCCTTCAGCCTGCACAGGGTCAGATGATCCTCTGAATGATGGTGGATGTTGCCTCATGAAATGTTCCACCACTGACATGTTCCTCTGCGGTTGATCTGGCTGATCTCGTGCATGGATACCACCGCCATTTATCGCCTGAGTCAACTGCGCCATTACTGCAACAAACTATTCAGTTCCAATTCCGACCATTTCTGGATGCTGATTCGGAAGGTTATTTCCTTCTGTATGCCTTCCTAGCACAGCTTCCCTGTTTCCTCTGCGGAAAACCATTCTGAACAAACATGTCTTAGATGAAGCAACATGGTAATCTTTAAATGCTATATCATTTCGAAAAAGAAAAAAAAATATTTTTGGATAATCATTTAATAGAATTCTAACTCCTAAAGTTATCTAAACCGACCTCTGATACCAACTATAAGGCCCCAGCCTTAAACCTTACTTAATCTTGAGTTATTACAAGATTACACATTGAGGATCTTTTCGGGTTTAGAGTTTTAGAGAATTAGATCATAAAACTTGCATTACATTCCACATATAAACAAAGTGGTTACATAAAGATAGTATTCTTCATTCCCATCAATGGGAACACATTTAAAATAAAACATGGATTATTTCTTGACACATCCTTGACTCTATCATCTTATCATGTACCTTTCCCTTGACCTGTGAAAAACATTTCAAAAACTTGGGATGAGCATAAAAACTCAGTATGGGTTATAAAAACATGGAAAGGAAACATGAGTTCATATATACATAAGAATGAAATCATACTTTACCCATAAAACATAGGCACTTTAACATACCTCATAAAAACATGAATAAATCATATAAATCATAATACGTAAAGGTAACTTGAGGCATTCATAACATTCTTACGTAGGGAGTAACCCTCTTGGTTACGTTTGGAATACCCATCACAGTATATTCCCTAAAATCTCTTCGGATAAACCTTAACGTTTCACTCCTTCGCGTTACCCAATGCATTGGAGAGCTATAACGGGCTCACCCGCCCTTAGTTTATCACGGAACCACCCGACTTCATAATAATGCCCAAGAACCATAACATAATCATATCACATAAAACATGCATAAAGGAAACATAACATTTCCACATTTCAATCACGAGATATCAATACAACACATTGATATAATAAAAACATTATGAAAACCATTTTCAATACCAAAGTAAAACATGGTATTTATTTTTCTTTTAAAAAAAAGGTATGGCTTGTAGAGGAAGCCGAAACTCAAATAACGATCACGACGACGGAGAAGTCGTTGTCGCCGCATACGTACGACAAAAACATTCCCTTTTGTCGTTTAGTAAACGCTTCGTATAAAAAAGATTCCTTTTGAATAAACGTAAAAGTCAAAGGGGTTTATACACCGTATAAAAGAAAGTTGTGTATAAAATAAAATATGCCTCAACGAAAGGAGATTGAGACGAAGTCCCATACAAAGATAATTTTTAAAATAAAATAGATATATTATGTGCATTCTCTATAAGTAAACATAAATAAAGTACAAATACAAGATATGACATAATAATATAATGACATACTTTGAAAGTACGAGATTAACCCAAAGAATGGAAATTGGGTTAAGAAGTTCCCATACCTCGTATCTGACTTGACCCGACCGTTCTTTAAACTCCTGAATAATAAACTTTAGTTAATCTCTACTTGCTTAAGAACCTTTTTCAAGTTCATTATTCCTTTTATACCATGTTATGAACATCATGTAATTATTTAAGTTAATAATGTTTATTTTGTCGGTATTTGGTTCTTAAGTCAAAAATAGACTTCTTACACTTACATGTTGTTAATTTGGTCAAAGGTTCATTATATCCAGAATGGTATTCATGATTTAGATATCATATATGTCATATATATCCAGTACATACATTCATTTATAATATTACATCACATTTAGAGGTAAGAAATGAAATGCACCGTTCATGGAGACGGTAAGCCGTACGTACGCATGAACGCTACTTCCATTTCTATTTCATATTTTCTGGAATGGAATCATAATGATATAAGAGTATATTATAATTCCAGTATAATAACATATATAATACCATTAACTTTATCCTTTACACATCCCACATATGGTATTAACGAATCAAATCACTTTCAGGGGGCGGTAGTCCGCACTTCCTAAAATGAAGATATCGTGTTTTACCCATAATGGAAACCATAAAGGTATGCCCAAAATGAAAAAACAGAAGCTTAAGGAAAACATATTATATATCATATATAAAAATAGTGACATCATAATGGCCACCTTTGAAGGTGTTAAATGAGTGTTGAACAATCATCGTTTCGGGAGGCAGAATTTCGCCATCCACGGAAACCTTATGTTCTTTAACCATTTTATGTAGTTGTGTGGAAGTGTAGCTCAAATAAATCTTATAACAACATCCTAGTATATTGAAGATACTGGTGTTGTTACAAAAGAAGTAAATAAAAAGAGTTTAGGGGGTTGGAGAAGCAAAATAAAACAAATGAACATTAGAGAATGAATTACCTTAAAAAGTGTAACTCCTTTTGGTTTGAGCCTAAAGGCTTCCTTTGAAAGGATTCTTCCCAAAGGTAATCCTTTAGGATGAGGAGAGGGATGTGTAGAGAGCAAAAGGGCAGGGTTTGGCCGAGACAATGGCTTGAAGAGTGTGTGAAATGAGGTAGAGGTGGGGGCCTTTTATAAGGGGAGAGGAGGGGCACTTTTGGAAAGTAAAGAAACATTACATTATATGAAAATGTGTTTCGGTTTTAAAAGGTCCCACATTGATGGAATTCGTGGATAAGGTGATAAGGGTTCGAAATCCACTCATCCAATTGGGTTTGGACATGTTTAGTTCATAGATTTTACATTATCTTTCTATTTTATTTAAATCGTCAAATAATGATGTCATCGCTGCATCATTATTATGTCATAAATAATTAAATTTATTTAATGTCTAAAAATTATAAAACAAATACTATGATATAGGAAATCTTTTTATCTTTCTAATGACTATTTATAATCAAAATTTGGACTTGTATAACCCCACTTAAAAATTGTTTTCGCAAAACATATTATGTTTGTGTCATTTTCACTTTAACATTTAATAAAAAGTAATTTATGTCATTTCCCAACAAAAGTGGATCCATGGGGTCCCCAAGTTAGGCCATGGCTTGTCTTGGTCGGCCATGACACAACCAATAAGGTTGGGACATGTGTCTAGGTCATTTTATATTATTAAAGCATTATTTATTCCTTAAACTACACTAATTACCACTAATCGCGATTAAAAACTTAATAAGTTACTATTCACCAAAAAATTATTTTAATCTCATTGAACCACATTTTACTTCTTAATGACAACCATGTATGTCGGATTTTCAAAATTCAATACACATTAGTGGTAAACTTTCATTTAACTGAAAAATCAGTTTCCTTGATTACCACTTAGTGGTTTCACTATTCATCAAAAATTGAAGTTTTTCAGAAAATTACCAAAAATTCACTCTAAGCTATATTTGATATTCCGAATTCAAAAATGAAGTCCATTTTACAAAATTCAAATCATATAAGTCACATTAATTAATTTAATAATTAATTCCCGCTGCCAGAGCAAATAGCGTGTTTTTACAAAACAATAAGTATCAAAAGATTGACACCAGTTTAAGTCTAATTTCAAATAGAAATTGATTCCAATGACCACCATTGGATAAAATGGTAAAAATATATTCTAATTTCACTTTAAAACCAATTCAAAAGATAATCTAATCATATAAATAAATTAGATCAAAAAGAGGTTTTGAATTAAAATGCAACATTTTACACTATTCATAAAAAAATGAACTTTATCAGAAAGGTACCAAAAATTACACAAAGTAAAATTTGATGTCCCGATTCTTAATAAAAGTTTTATTTGGTCCAAAAGAATGTATAAGAGTGATCAAAACTATATTTAATGACGGTTCACCATTAAAAGGTGATAAGTGAACCTTTAGTGAAAATTAGAGTATAAAAGCCTAAAATTGAACTCTTTCCGTATTTTAAGCCTTTATCTTTTATTGGGTAAATGTAAAAACATCTAAAAACATATCTATTCATATTTTAGTTATTTCTATTCATTCCCGCCAGTACAACGGCTACTTGTTAACTAACATAATATTATTATATTACTAGTGTGCTACGTAAGTTTCAAAGAAACTCATCGTTGCGTATCGGGTACGCTATCGAACATAGCAACCCCTTTTAATTAAAATTCATATTTAATTCTCAAATATTAATAAATATGAAAATTATTTATTCTTTAATTACCTGGGATGTTACATCCTTCCCCCCTTTTGAGAATTGCGTCCTCGCAATTTTATTCACTTATCAAAATAAGTGGGAGTATTTATCCCTCATAGCATTTTCAGATTCCCATGTTGCCTCTTCAATCATGTGGTTTTTCCACAAAACCTTTACCTGGTGAATCACCTTATTCCGTAACACTTGATCCCTGTGGTCAAGAATCTGGACCGGTTGTTCCTCATAAGATAGGTTCTCTTCCAGCTGAACTACCTCTGGACTCAAAACATGAGATGGATCTGGCATATACTTTCTCAACATAGAAACGTAAAAAACATTGTGTACCTGAGATAAACTCGGAGGTAAAGCCACTCGGTATGCAACTGATCCAACTCTCTCCAGAATTTCGTATGGTCCAACGAACCTTGGACTCAACTTTCCTTTCTTACTAAATCTCATCACACTTTCCATGGTGAAACCTTGAGAAAAACATGATCACCTACCTCGAAAGATAGATCCTTCCTCCGGTTATCCGCATAACTCTTCTGCCTGCTCTGAGCTGTTCTCATGTGTTTCTGAATCAGCTGAACTTTTTCTGCCATCTCTTCTACCAATTCTGGTCCCATCAACTTCCTTTCACCCACTTCATCCCAGAAAGCTGGAGTTCGACACCGCTTCCCATATAATGCCTGAAATGGTGCCATCTGTATACTAGAATGAAAACTGTTATTATATGAAAACTCAACCAAAGAAAGATGTTGGTCCCAACTTCCCTGATAATCCATAGAACAAGCTCGTAGCATATCCTCCAATGTCTGAATTGTTCGTTCTGACTGCCCATCTGATTGAGGATGAAAAGCTGTACTAAAATTTAATTCAGTACCCAACGACTTCTGAAGACCTTTCAAAAAGTTAGAAGTAAACCTGGGATCACGATCTGATACAATGGATAGGGGAACTCCATGTAACCTGACTATCTCTTTAAGATACAAACGGGAAAGTTGATCAAGAGAGAAAGTATCTCGTATAGCAAGGAAATGAGCAGATTTGGTCAAGCGATCAACAATAACCCAGATTGCATTATTACCTCGAGATGTCTTTGGTAATCCAACAACAAAGTCCATGGATATATTCTCCCATTTCCATTCTGGCACTGGTAAAGGCTGAAGCATCCCTTTCGGTAACTGCCGCTCTGCTTTAACCTGCTGACAAGTCAAACACTTCACAGTAAAATCAGCAATATCTCTTTTCATTCCATCCCACCAGTAATACTCCCGCAGATCTCTATACATCTTAGTACTGCCCGGATGAACTGAAAACGGAGAACTATGAGCTTCACATAACAACTCTCTCTTCAACTGTGAATCACAAGGCACACACAATCTCTTCCCAAACCTCAAAACACAAACACAAACTTATCCAAGAACTCATGGAAAATTTTATTCATTAAGTCCATGAATACAGCAGGTGCATTGGTTAGCCCAAAAGGCATTACTACAAATTCATAATGGCCATATCTAGTACGGAACACAATCTTCGGAACATCTGCTTCTTTTACTATCAACTGATGGTACCCCGACCTCAAGTCAATCTTCGAAAAATACTGAGCTCCCTGGAGCTGACACCACTTCATTCGATGGCCCAACATCTGCTGAAGTAGTTGCAAAGGATTTCACCACCCCTTTATGCTTGTAGTCTAACTGCTTCCCATCACTCAAGCTCCTTGTCGGACACTCGTTTGCATAGTGACACATCTCATTGCACTTATAACATTTCACTAACTGTAAATCAAATTTATTCTTACCTTCACCTTGATCCTTTTCAGTGCAATCACGAGCCTTATGTCCCATCTTACCACATCGGTAGCACTTTCCAGAATTCAGAAGACATTCCCCAGCATGCCTTTTTCCACATTTATCACAAACTGGAAACTTAGTTTTCTTACCATCAGACTTTTTTGAAGAATTCTTACCTTTCTCCTGCCACCTCGGTCTCTTCTTCTGCTGGTTGTTATAGGACACTTGGTCATCGGCAAACTCCATTTCCACCTTCTCAGCACATCGAACAAGCTTTTCATAACTTTTAAACTCACGAGAAGCTAATGCCCTTCGATACTTTGGCTTTAATCCTGAGTAAAAACGATTGATTTTACTATCAAGGTCTCGGATAAAATTGGGAGCATACCTTGCCAATCGAGTGAACCTTTCTTCATAGGCAGCCACTGAGTCTTCCTCTTGCCTCAATTCCAAGAATTGCTTTTCCATCCTAAGTCGAATAGCCTTAGGAAAATACTTCTCAAGAAACATACCTTTGAATTCATCCCAGTCAAGAGCATCAATCTCATCGGCATCCCTGATATTTTTAACCATAGACCACCACTGATCTGCTTCACCCTCCAAACGGTAAATAGCAAGACTAACCTTTTGATTGTCTGAACACCCCATGACATCAAAAATATTCTCCAGTGCTTTAATCCAACCTTCAGCTTGCACAGGGTCAGATGATCCTCTGAATGATGGTGGATGTTGCCTCATGAAATGTTCCACCACTGACATGTTCCTCTGCGGTTGATCTGGCTGATCTCGTGCATGGATACCACCGCCATTTATCGCCTGAGTCAACTGCGCCATTACTGCAACAAACTGTTCAGTTCCAATTCCGACCATTTCTGGATGCTGATTCGGAAAGTTATTTCCTTCTGTATGCCTTCCTAGCACAGCTTCCCTGTTTCCTCTGCGGAAAACCATTCTGAACAAACATGTCTTAGATGAAGCAACATGGTAATCTTTAAATGCTATATCATTTCGAAAAAGAAAAAAAAATATTTTTGGATAATCATTTAATAGAATTCTAACTCCTAAAGTTATCTAAACCGACCTCTGATACCAACTATAAGGCCCCAGCCTTAAACCTTACTTAATCTTGAGTTATTACAAGATTACACATTGAGGATCTTTTCGGGTTTAGAGTTTTAGAGAATTAGATCATAAAACTTTCATTACATTCCACATATAAACAAAGTGGTTACATAAAGATAGTATTCTTCATTCCCATCAATGGGAACACATTTAAAATAAAACATGGATTATTTCTTGACACATCCTTGACTCTATCATCTTATCATGTACCTTTCCCTTGACCTGTGAAAAACATTTCAAAAACTTGGGATGAGCATAAAAACTCAGTATGGGTTATAAAAACATGGAAAGGAAACATGAGTTCATATATACATAAGAATGAAATCATACTTTACCCATAAAACATAGGCACTTTAACATACCTCATAAAAACATGAATAAATCATATAAATCATAATACGTAAAGGTAACTTGAGGCATTCATAACATTCTTACGTAGGGAGTAACCCTCTTGGTTACGTTTGGAATACCCATCACAGTATATTCCCTAAAATCTCTTCGGAGAAACCTTAACGTTTCACTCCTTCGCGTTACCCAATGCATTGGAGAGCTATAACGGGCTCACCCGCCCTTAGTTTATCACGAAACCACCCGTCTTCATAATAATGCCCAAGAACCATAACATAATCATATCACATAAAACATGCATAAAGGAAACATAACATTTACCCATTTCAATCACGAGATATCAATACAACACATTGATATAATAAAAACATTATGAAAACCATTTTCAATACCAAAGTAAAACATGGTATTTATTTTTCTTTTAAAAAAAAGGTATGGCTTGTAGAGGAAGCCGAAACTCAAATAACGATCACGACGACGGAGAAGTCGTTGTCGCCACATACGTACGACAAAAACATTCCCTTTTGTCGTTTAGTAAACGCTTCGTATAAAAAAGATTCCTTTTGAATAAACGTAAAAGTCAAAGGGGTTTATACACCGTATAAAAGAAAGTTGTGTATAAAATAAAATATGCCTCAACGAAAGGAGATTGAGACGAAGTCCCATACAAAGATAATTTTTAAAATAAAATAGATATATTATGTGCATTCTCTATAAGTACACATAAATAAAGTACAAATACAAGATATGACATAATAATATAATGACATACTTTGAAAGTACGAGATTAACCCAAAGAATGGAAATTGGGTTAAGAAGTTCCCATACCTCGTATCTGACTTGACCCGACCGTTCTTTAAACTCCTGAATAATAAACTTTAGTTAATCTCTACTTGCTTAAGAACCTTTTTCAAGTTCATTATTCCTTTTATACCATGTTATGAACATCATGTAATTATTTAAGTTAATAATGTTTATTTTGTCGGTATTTGGTTCTTAAGTCAAAAATAGACTTCTTACACTTACATGTTGTTAATTTGGTCAAAGGTTCATTATATCCAGAATGGTATTCATGATGTAGATATCATATATGTCATATATATCCAGTACATACATTCATTTATAATATTACATCACATTTAGAGGTAAGAAATGAAATGCACCGTTCATGGAGACGGTAAGCCGTACGTACGCATGAACGCTACTTCCATTTCTATTTCATATTTTCTGGAATGGAATCATAATGATATAAGAGTATATTATAATTCCAGTATAATAACATATATAATATCATTAACTTTATCCTTTACACATCCCACATATGGTATTAACGAATCAAATCACTTTCAGGGGGCGGTAGTCCGCACTTCCTAAAATGAAGATATCGTGTTTTACCCATAATGGAAACCATAAAGGTATGCCCAAAATGAAAAAACAGAAGCTTAAGGAAAACATATTATATATCATATATAAAAATAGTGACATCATAATGGCCACCTTTGAAGGTGTTAAATGAGTGTTGAACAATCATCGTTTCGGGAGGCAGAATTTCGCCATCCACGGAAACCTTATGTTCTTTAACCATTTGATGTAGTTGTGTGGAAGTGTAGCTCAAATAAATCTTATAACAACATCCTAGTATATTGAAGATACTGGTGTTGTTACAAAAGAAGTAAATAAAAAGAGTTTAGGGGGTTGGAGAAGCAAAATAAAACAAATGAACATTAGAGAATGAATTACCTTAAAAAGTGTAACTCCTTTTGGTTTGAGCCTAAAGGCTTCCTTTGAAAGGATTCTTCCCAAAGGTAATCCTTTAGGATGAGGAGAGGGATGTGGAGAGAGAAAAAGGGCAGGGGTTGGCCGAGCCAATGGCTTGAAGAGTGTGTGAAATGAGTTAGAGGTGGGGGCCTTTTATAAGGGGAGAGGAGGGGCACTTTTGGAAAGTAAAGAAACATTACATTATATGAAAATGTGTTTCGGTTTTAAAAGGTCCCACATTGATGGAATTCGTGGATAAGGTGATAAGGGTTCGAAATCCACTCATCCAATTGGGTTTGGACATGTGTAGTTCATAGATTTTACATTATCTTTCTATTTTATTTAAATCGTCAAATAATGATGTCATCGCTGCATCATTATTATGTCATAAATAATTAAATTTATTTAATGTCTAAAAATTATAAAACAAATACTATGATATAGTAAATATTTTTAGCTTTCTAATGACTATTTATAATCAAAATTTGGACTTGTATAACCCCACTTAAAAATTGTTTTCGCAAAACATATTATGTTTGTGTCATTTTCACTTTAACATTTAATAAAAAGTAATTTATGTCATTTCCCAACAAAAGTGGATCCATGGGGTCCCCAAGTTAGGCCATGGCTTGTCTTGGTCGGCCATGACACAACCAATAAGGTTGGGACATGTGTCTAGGTCATTTTATATTATTAAAGCATTATTTATTCCTTAAACTACACTAATTACCACTAATCGCGATTAAAAACTTAATAAGTTACTATTCACCAAAAAATTATTTTAATCTCATTGAACCACATTTTACTTCTTAATGACAACCATGTATGTCGGATTTTTAAAATTCAATACACATTAGTGGTAAACTTTCATTTAACTGAAAAATCAGTTTCCTTGATTACCACTTAGTGGTTTCACTATTCATCAAAAATTGAAGTTTTTCAGAAAATTACCAAAAATTCACTCTAAGCTATATTTGATATTCCGAATTCAAAAATGAAGTCCATTTTACAAAATTCAAATCATATAAGTCACATTAATTAATTTAATAATTAATTCCCGCTGCCAGAGCAAATAGCGTGTTTTTACAAAACAATAAGTATCAAAAGATTGACACCAGTTTAAGTCTAATTTCAAATCGAAATTGATTCCAATGACCACCATTGGATAAAATGGTAAAAATATATTCTAATTTCACTTTAAAACCAATTCAAAAGATAATCTAATCATATAAATAAATTAGATCAAAAAGAGGTTTTGAATTAAAATGCAACATTTTACACTATTCATAAAAAAATGAACTTTATCAGAAAGGTACCAAAAATTACACAAAGTAAAATTTGATGTCCCGATTCTTAATAAAAGTTTTATTTGGTCCAAAAGAATGTATAGGAGTGATCAAAACTATATTTAATGACGGTTCACCATTAAAAGGTGATAAGTGAACCTTTAGTGAAAATTAGAGTATAAAAGCCTAAAATTGAACTCTTTCCGTATTTTAAGCCTTTATCTTTTATTGGGTAAATGTAAAAACATCTAAAAACATATCTATTCATATTTTAGTTATTTCTATTCATTCCCGCCAGTACAACGGCTACTTGTTAACTAACATAATATTATTATATTACTAGTGTGCTACGTAAGTTTCAAAGAAACTCATCGTTGCGTATCGGGTACGCTATCGAACATAGAAACCCCTTTTAATTAAAATTCATATTTAATTCTCAAATATTAATAAATATGAAAATTATTTATTCTTTAATTACCTGGGATGTTACATCCTTCCCCCCTTTTGAGAATTGCGTCCTCGCAATTTTATTCACTTATCAAAATAAGTGGGAGTATTTATCCCTCATAGCATTTTCAGATTCCCATGTTGCCTCTTCAATCATGTGGTTTTTCCACAAAACCTTTACCTGGTGAATCACCTTATTCCGTAACACTTGATCCCTGTGGTCAAGAATCTGGACCGGTTGTTCCTCATAAGATAGGTTCTCTTCCAGCTGAACTACCTCTGGACTCAAAACATGAGATGGATCTGGCATATACTTTCTCAACATAGAAACGTAAAAAACATTGTGTACCTGAGATAAACTCGGAGGTAAAGCCACTCGGTATGCAACTGATCCAACTCTCTCCAGAATTTCGTATGGTCCAACGAACCTTGGACTCAACTTTCCTTTCTTACTAAATCTCATCACACTTTCCATGGTGAAACCTTGAGAAAAACATGATCACCTACCTCGAAAGATAGATCCTTCCTCCGGTTATCCGCATAACTCTTCTGCCTGCTCTGAGCTGTTCTCATGTGTTTCTGAATCAGCTGAACTTTTTCTGCCATCTCTTATACCAATTCTGGTCCCATCAACTTCCTTTCACCCACTTCATCCCAGAAAGCTGGAGTTCGACACCGCTTCCCATATAATGCCTGAAATGGTGCCATCTGTATACTAGAATGAAAACTGTTATTATATGAAAACTCAACCAAAGAAAGATGTTGGTCCCAAATTCCCTGATAATCCATAGAACAAGCTCGTAGCATATCCTCCAATGTCTGAATTGTTCGTTCTGACTGCCCATCTGATTGAGGATGAAAAGCTGTACTAAAATTTAATTCAGTACCCAACGACTTCTGAAGACCTTTCCAAAAGTTAGAAGTAAACCTGGGATCACGATCTGATACAATGGATAGGGGAACTCCATGTAACCTGACTATCTCTTTAAGATACAAACGGGAAAGTTGATCAAGAGAGAAAGTATCTCGTATAGCAAGGAAATGAGCAGATTTGGTCAAGCGATCAACAATAACCCAGATTGCATTATTACCTCGAGATGTCTTTGGTAATCCAACAACAAAGTCCATGGATATATTCTCCCATTTCCATTCTGGCACTGGTAAAGGCTGAAGCATCCCTTTCGGTAACTGCCGCTCTGCTTTAACCTGCTGACAAGTCAAACACTTCACAGTAAAATCAGCAATATCTCTTTTCATTCCATCCCACCAGTAATACTCCCGCAGATCTCTATACATCTTAGTACTGCCCGGATGAACTGAAAACGGAGAACTATGAGCTTCACATAACAACTCTCTCTTCAACTGTGAATCACAAGGCACACACAATCTCTTCCCAAACCTCAAAACACAAACACAAACTTATCCAAGAACTCATGGAAAATTTTATTCATTAAGTCCATGAATACAGCAGGTGCATTGGTTAGCCCAAAAGGCATTACTACAAATTCATAATGGCCATATCTAGTACGGAACACAATCTTCGGAACATCTGCTTCTTTTACTATCAACTGATGGTACCCCGACCTCAAGTCAATCTTCGAAAAATACTGAGCTCCCTGGAGCTGACACCACTTCATTCGATGGCCCAACATCTGCTGAAGTAGTTGCAAAGGATTTCACCACCCCTTTCTGCTTGTAGTCTAACTGCTTCCCATCACTCAAGCTCCTTGTCGGACACTCGTTTGCATAGTGACCCATCTCATTGCACTTATAACATTTCACTAACTGTAAATCAAATTTATTCTTACCTTCACCTTGATCCTTTTCAGTGCAATCACGAGCCTTATGTCCCATCTTACCACATCGGTAGCACTTTCCAGAATTCAGAAGACATTCCCCAGCATGCCTTTTTCCACATTTATCACAAACTGGAAACTTAGTTTTCTTACCATCAGACTTTTTTGAAGAATTCTTACCTTTCTCCTGCCACCTCGGTCTCTTCTTCTGCTGGTTGTTATAGGACACTTGGTCATCGGCAAACTCCATTTCCACCTTCTCAGCACATCGAACAAGCTTTTCATAACTTTTAAACTCACGAGAAGCTAATGCCCTTCGATACTTTGGCTTTAATCCTGAGTAAAAACGATTGATTTTACTATCAAGGTCTCGGATAAAATTGGGAGCATACCTTGCCAATCGAGTGAACCTTTCTTCATAGGCAGCCACTGAGTCTTCCTCTTGCCTCAATTCCAAGAATTGCTTTTCCATCCTAAGTCGAACAGCCTTAGGAAAATACTTCTCAAGAAACATACCTTTGAATTCATCCCAGTCAAGAGCATCAATCTCATCGGCATCCCTGATATTTTTAACCATAGACCACCACTGATCTGCTTCACCCTCCAAACGGTAAATAGCAAGACTAACCTTTTGATTGTCTGAACACCCCATGACATCAAAAATATTCTCCAGTGCTTTAATCTACCCTTCAGCTTGCACAGGGTCAGATGATCCTCTGAATGATGGTGGATGTTGCCTCATGAAATGTTCCACCACTGACATGTTCCTCTGCGGTTGATCTGGCTGATCTCGTGCATGGATACCACCGCCATTTATCGCCTGAGTCAACTGCGCCATTACTGCAACAAACTGTTCAGTTCCAATTCCGACCATTTCTGGATGCTGATTCGGAAGGTTATTTCCTTCTGTATGCCTTCCTAGCACAACTTCCCTGTTTCCTCTGCGGAAAACCATTCTGAACAAACATGTCTTAGATGAAGCAACATGGTAATCTTTAAATGCTATATCATTTCGAAAAAGAAAAAAAAATATTTTTGGATAATCATTTAATAGAATTCTAACTCCTAAAGTTATCTAAACCGACCTCTGATACCAACTATAAGGCCCCAGCCTTAAACCTTACTTAATCTTGAGTTATTACAAGATTACACATTGAGGATCTTTTCGGGTTTAGAGTTTTAGAGAATTAGATCATAAAACTTTCATTACATTCCACATATAAACAAAGTGGTTACATAAAGATAGTATTCTTCATTCCCATCAATGGGAACACATTTAAAATAAAACATGGATTATTTCTTGACACATCCTTGACTCTATCATCTTATCATGTACCTTTCCCTTGACCTGTGAAAAACATTTCAAAAACTTGGGATGAGCATAAAAACTCAGTATGGGTTATAAAAACATGGAAAGGAAACATGAGTTCATATATACATAAGAATGAAATCATACTTTACCCATAAAACATAGGCACTTTAACATACCTCATAAAAACATGAATAAATCATATAAATCATAATACGTAAAGGTAACTTGAGGCATTCATAACATTCTTACGTAGGGAGTAACCCTCTTGGTTACGTTTGGAATACCCATCACAGTATATTCCCTAAAATCTCTTCGGAGAAACCTTAACGTTTCACTCCTTCGCGTTACCCAATGCATTGGAGAGCTATAACGGGCTCACCCGCCCTTAGTTTATCACGGAACCACCCGTCTTCATAATAATGCCCAAGAACCATAACATAATCATATCACATAAAACATGCATAAAGGAAACATAACATTTACACATTTCAATCACGAGATATCAATACAACACATTGATATAATAAAAACATTATGAAAACCATTTTCAATACCAAAGTAAAACATGGTATTTATTTTTCTTTTAAAAAAAAGGTATGGCTTGTAGAGGAAGCCGAAACTCAAATAACGATCACGACGACGGAGAAGTCGTTGTCGCCACATACGTACGACAAAAACATTCCCTTTTGTCGTTTAGTAAACGCTTCGTATAAAAAAGATTCCTTTTGAATAAACGTAAAAGTCAAAGGGGTTTATACACCGTATAAAAGAAAGTTGTGTATAAAATAAAATATGCCTCAACGAAAGGAGATTGAGACGAAGTCCCATACAAAGATAATTTTTAAAATAAAATAGATATATTATGTGCATTCTCTATAAGTACACATAAATAAAGTACAAATACAAGATATGACATAATAATATAATGACATACTTTGAAAGTACGAGATTAACCCAAAGAATGGAAATTGGGTTAAGAAGTTCCCATACCTCGTATCTGACTTGACCCGACCGTTCTTTAAACTCCTGAATAATAAACTTTAGTTAATCTCTACTTGCTTAAGAACCTTTTTCAAGTTCATTATTCCTTTTATACCATGTTATGAACATCATGTAATTATTTAAGTTAATAATGTTTATTTTGTCGGTATTTGGTTCTTAAGTCAAAAATAGACTTCTTACACTTACATGTTGTTAATTTGGTCAAAGGTTCATTATATCCAGAATGGTATTCATGATGTAGATATCATATATGTCATATATATCCAGTACATACATTCATTTATAATATTACATCACATTTAGAGGTAAGAAATGAAATGCACCGTTCATGGAGACGGTAAGCCGTACGTACGCATGAACGCTACTTCCATTTCTATTTCATATTTTCTGGAATGGAATCATAATGATATAAGAGTATATTATAATTCCAGTATAATAACATATATAATATCATTAACTTTATCCTTTACACATCCCACATATGGTATTAACGAATCAAATCACTTTCAGGGGGCGGTAGTCCGCACTTCCTAAAATGAAGATATCGTGTTTTACCCATAATGGAAACCATAAAGGTATGCCCAAAATGAAAAAACAGAAGCTTAAGGAAAACATATTATATATCATATATAAAAATAGTGACATCATAATGGCCACCTTTGAAGGTGTTAAATGAGTGTTGAACAATCATCGTTTCGGGAGGCAGAATTTCGCCATCCACGGAAACCTTATGTTCTTTAACCATTTGATGTAGTTGTGTGGAAGTGTAGCTCAAATAAATCTTATAACAACATCCTAGTATATTGAAGATACTGGTGTTGTTACAAAAGAAGTAAATAAAAAGAGTTTAGGGGGTTGGAGAAGCAAAATAAAACAAATGAACATTAGAGAATGAATTACCTTAAAAAGTGTAACTCCTTTTGGTTTGAGCCTAAAGGCTTCCTTTGAAAGGATTCTTCCCAAAGTTAATCCTTTAGGATGAGGAGAGGGATGTGTAGAGAGCAAAAGGGCAGGGTTTGGCCGAGCCAATGGCTTGAAGAGTGTGTGAAATGAGGTAGAGGTGGGGGCCTTTTATAAGGGGAGAGGAGGGGCACTTTTGGAAAGTAAAGAAACATTACATTATATGAAAATGTGTTTCGGTTTTAAAAGGTCCCACATTGATGGAATTCGTGGATAAGGTGACAAGGGTTCGAAATCCACTCATCCAATTGGGTTTGGACATGTGTAGTTCATAGATTTTACATTATCTTTCTATTTTATTTAAATCGTCAAATAATGATGTCATCGCTGCATCATTATTATGTCATAAATAATTAAATTTATTTAATGTCTAAAAATTATAAAACAAATACTATGATATAGGAAATCTTTTTAGCTTTCTAATGACTATTTATAATCAAAATTTGGACTTGTATAACCCCACTTAAAAATTGTTTTCGCAAAACATATTATGTTTGTGTCATTTTCACTTTAACATTTAATAAAAAGTAATTTATGTCATTTCCCAACAAAAGTGGATCCATGGGGTCCCCAAGTTAGGCCATGGCTTGTCTTGGTCGGCCATGACACAACCAATAAGGTTGGGACATGTGTCTAGGTCATTTTATATTATTAAAGCATTATTTATTCCTTAAACTACACTAATTACCACTAATCGCGATTAAAAACTTAATAAGTTACTATTCACCAAAAAATTATTTTAATCTCATTGAACCACATTTTACTTCTTAATGACAACCATGTATGTCGGATTTTCAAAATTCAATACACATTAGTGGTAAACTTTCATTTAACTGAAAAATCAGTTTGCTTGATTACCACTTAGTGGTTTCACTATTCATCAAAAATTGAAGTTTTTCAGAAAATTACCAAAAATTCACTCTAAGCTATATTTGATATTCCGAATTCAAAAATGAAGTCCATTTTACAAAATTCAAATCATATAAGTCACATTAATTAATTTAATAATTAATTCCCGCTGCCAGAGCAAATAGCGTGTTTTTACAAAACAATAAGTATCAAAAGATTGACACCAGTTTAAGTCTAATTTCAAATCGAAATTGATTCCAATGACCACCATTGGATAAAATGGTAAAAATATATTCTAATTTCACTTTTAAACCAATTCAAAAGATAATCTAATCATATAAATAAATTAGATCAAAAAGAGGTTTTGAATTAAAATGCAACATTTTACACTATTCATAAAAAAATGAACTTTATCAGAAAGGTACCAAAAATTACACAAAGTAAAATTTGATGTCCCGATTCTTAATAAAAGTTTTATTTGGTCCAAAAGAATGTATAAGAGTGATCAAAACTATATTTAATGACGGTTCACCATTAAAAGGTGATTAGTGAACCTTTAGTGAAAATTAGAGTATAAAAGCCTAAAATTGAACTCTTTCCGTATTTTAAGCCTTTATCTTTTATTGGGTAAATGTAAAAACATCTAAAAACATATCTATTCATATTTTAGATATTTCTATTCATTCCCGCCAGTACAACGGCTACTTGTTAACTAACATAATATTATTATATTACTAGTGTGCTACGTAAGTTTCAAAGAAACTCATCGTTGCGTATCGGGTACGCTATCGAACATAGCAACCCCTTTTAATTAAAATTCATATTTAATTCTCAAATATTAATAAATATGAAAATTATTTATTCTTTAATTACCTGGGATGTTACAGGAGACCTCCCAATATTGAAAATTTTGGGTATTTACAAGAATGCCACTCCTCTATTATAAAAGGGAATCAAATACCATCACTTATTCAAACATATAAAGCCATTTGGGTAATAAAAAACCACCAAAAATCACTTATAAACTTCCATTATCTTATACTATAATCCTTAATTTAGGCATAAAGTTAGACAAGGAATTCCTTTGGTTCAAACCAAAAGGAGTTACCTGAAGAAGAGACGACATTCTTCAATAAGCATTTTTGTTTTATTTAATTTTACAAACCTTAAATTATTATTATACCATTATGATATAAAAAATAAATATCTTCCATATAATTATATTTTTTTATGTTAGTGTTATGACCTACAAAAACATACACTTCCATCAAATGGGTTATGAAATCATCATTCGTGTGTATGGCGAACTACCGCCTCACGAAATGATGTCATTTGTTTTTTCCTTTACCACCTCTCACGGTTGGGTATGATGATGGATATAAAGTTTATATATTATATTTATAAAATAATTATACCTCTAGATTAATTATATCATATATATGTTTTTTACATTCCATTTCGAAGGGGATATGACACCATCGCTTGTGTGTATGGCGGACTACCGCCTCTTGAAGCGATGTGATTCCTTTTTCAATAACGTGTTATGTGGAAGGTAATAAGGGTAAATATAATAAATATATATGATATAAATGAAATATTTATGATATTAATGACATATTTATCATTATTTAAATATATTATATTATTTTATTTTCACATTTCCACTCACTGAAAAAATAATAATGTCATTCATGGACATGTGGACTACCTCCTCCTCAAAGCGATGTGATTCCATTTGTCACCACCACATCGAAATAATGATATATATAAGTATATATAATTAAATAATATGGTATTTGGGACATTATTATCATTCTATAAAGATAAATGTTACTTACAATCTTTCCATAATGATCATTGAAAAATGGAAACATTACTCATGCATATGTACGACCTACTGTCTCCATGATCATAACATTAGTTTATTTTTCATAACCATATTTCATGATTGGTTTTAAAATTGAAATTAATTTATAAATATGAAAATAATTTCATGATTATTATTATAGATATTTTTAAATAATGACCAATTTGATCATAGTCAACATACCAAAGTCAATTTTGACACATAATCTAAATATGGTCAAAACATCCGACTTAAACTTAATTAATTAAGTAATTATATATAAATTATTAATAACTAAAATAAAAGTAATTGTAAACTTTAAAAATTTTATAAATAAATTAAATAATTAAGATATTTTTATTATTCAGGAATATAAATAACAAGCATGAAGAATCGAAATTGAGGTAAGGGTTTTTTCTCATATCGCTTTTATTTCAGAAAGATATATGCCATATTCAACACTTATTTTTGTTGTGTGGTGTATATAATACCCATGAATTTATATAATGAATATTATACTTAAATTTATGTGGATTTACATATCCATTTTATGCTATCTCTTTCATGGGGGTTTACGGTCTCAAAGTTACCAAAATGGTGAGAGGTTTTTTATCTCAATTTTCCTTCTTTGAGACGTATGTCATGTTATACACATATCTTATTTTATGAAGTGTATATAATACTATTTTTAAATGTTATATCATGAATAGAATTGTTTTTATTATAATATAAGTTTAAATTAATCTTATTCTTTCATGGGGATTACCATTTAATGTTACCAAAGTGGTAAGAGTATTATGTTACAATCTCATCATTTATTGAGATTGTTTATACCTATATTTCCATTGAAGAATATTAATTGATAATTTTATGATAAAAACATTAATTTTTTTCATAATTTTGTTATTAATTATATTTTCAAGTTGTATTACCATTTTAAAATCTTTTTTTATTTAAAATAATTGAGATAATGTTTTAAAGAAAATCCGAAATCATTTCTCTCTTCGGTCAGAAATATGTTTTCTTCCAAAAACATGTTTTAAAAAAAATCTTTAAAAAATCTTTAATAAAGTTATTTTCAAATTAAAAATAATATTTTACTTAATAAATGTTTTAAATTATTTTTAAAATCTTCTTTTATAATCTTTCAAGGTTATTTTCAAATAAAATGATTTTAAAAATGTTTTATGTTATAAAAATTAATTTTCAAAATTAAAAGGTATTTTCCTGAAAATGAATTTAATGATATTTTAAAGGTATTTAAATTTATAAATTTCAAAAAAACCTTTTTAATAATTATCCTCCAATGGGTATATTTTTTATTGATACCATACTCATTCTTTCTCTAGATGGATTATGATTGTTTCAATGAGATTTTTATGGAAGCTATTTCTTTTAAATGGTTTAATCATGTCTCAAAGAGATTGTGATGGAATAAATTTATTCTCCATAAGTTAATAAAGTTTAAAATATATTTTTATGGAACCCATTTCTTTTCCATATGTTAATAATGTTTGGAAAAGTATAAAGGTTGTTTCAATGAGTTATTCTGAAATTAATTCTCTATGTTCTTTATTCATTATTTGATTCTTGAATATTATAAATGATGGATGTGCCTAGATAGTGTCAGGTGAGCCTATTATAAATTATACAATGGGTTCACATAGATATAACTCCAATATATTGGATAAAAATTATGCTCTCTATAGATTATACTATAAGTTGGCCGTATAATTATTTCAATTTTTAAGGGTTATTTAAGGGTTATATAGAGGTTATATGAAATGATATTCTAAGATACCGATATGTTTTATCTATTATTGATATTTTTATGATGTTTCATTTGATCAATATTGATATCAAAATTCTCATGATTATTGATTCTTAATAATATTTCCTTTGTTAAATCCTTATTCCATGTTTTCATGTTTGATGATCCAGGTATTGAGGGGTATTAATATTCTTATTCTATACTCATGTACTTTGATTATGATATCATAATATTATGCCCTTATTATGCTCACTGATGAAATTCATTTTTTAATTCTTAAGTTTTACCTTAGTGATCATTTGAGCACACCATTATTATATTTTCTTTTCCCCAGGTTATAAAGAATAAGGTTGTATGAGTTATTTCTAGAAGGTATTTCATATGGATGATGATGATGTCTTAATGTGAAAAATAAAAGTTGAGCTAAGTGGGAGAAATTCTCATTGAAAGTAATGTAAATTGTTTATGTAGGTGTTTGTCCCAATTACCTAAAACTTTAACCCTAGAAGATTCTTGAGTTTTTAAGTGATCCAATTTTTCCTTTTGATGTTGTAAGGGTTGGATGGAAAAAAATTAGGTCACAATTATCAGCATCAAAGACAGAAATGTAATGTTTAACAAATCCAGGAGTGAGGGTTCTAGGCTGTTATATTTGGTATTAAAGGTCAATTTAGATAACTTTGGAGATTAAAATATTTTCATGTGAAGTTATATTAATTGTTATGGATACCATTATTGGTCTATAATATTAAATATAATCGTAATTTCAAAGTCTCAGACACCTTATTTTCAGTTTTTAGGTAGTAAAAGTTTTGGGGTTATTGATGAAATTTTTAGAGATGTTTTATTAGGTTTGTATATTTGTAACCCCTAGATTGAACATGAAGTTTAATTTAGGGAGGAATTATTTTTCATGTTTAATGAAAAAAATGGATACCGGTATGCTAGGTGAAAACCCATCACATCTAGAAAGACAGTGGGGCTTGAACCCATGACCGAAGGATGATAAGGGTTTCGTTCCTACCACTTTACTTTGTGATGTACTAGTTAGTATAACATTTTTTATAGGTAAATATAGTTATTATTTTATAGATATATGGTATTTTATTTGAGTAATAATGGTTTGTTTATCTTAGAAAAATATATGATCAAAATCTTCTAATATTTAGGTTTCGAACATAGTCATAAAATGTTTGAAGGATTTTAAGGATAATTAATTATCTAATGATTTAGTCTGAAATTTGAGTATTACTATTTAAATTTGGTGATTAATGTATGAATGTTTGTTAATTTTTTGATTTATCTTTCCATGTGATAACCATCTTGGTTTTTATTAATTTATAAATACATGAGGAATATATTTTTATGTTTTTGGGGATTATTTAGTCCTTTAAAAGTTTATTTTAGTGCTTTAGGCATAGAAAATTCATCAGGAATACTCATCTTTTAGATAAAAAGATGAGAATATAGAGGAAATTAACAAATGGATGAAATTATATTAATAAAGTATGTATATTTCCTTATTCTATTATTCTAGATGGAAAAGTAATTCCTTAAATTTATGGAAAAAATCTTGAAAAAAATGAAATCCTTGTACCTTTATTTCTACTTAAATGATGGTATTTTTTATAATAAAAGATTTAGGGTTTTTAGGCCCTTATATTTCCTTTGATCATTCACTTTTTTATTTTCAATGACCTCAATCATTCTCTATAATTATTTATGATTTTCCTCCTATTGGAACCAAAATACATTCCATGGGGTTAGTTGAGGAGGCCACAACCGTTCAGAAGTGAATCGAAGCTCAAACGGACTAAAAAACACTCTTAAGGGTCTTCTTTGTGAAGCCATTTTGTGAATACCCCTCTCCCTCTATGAACACGTGAGGCCTTGATGGTACACTCCATGAGTCCGACATCACTCTAAGACCACACTAAGGGATTGATGTTGTGCTTTATGAGTCTGAAAGAGCCACGAACATTCGTGAAGCCCAAATTTTATTCTCAAACAACTTGAAAACATTGAGAAACCATTTGTCTATAAATATATGGGTCATTATAACTTATGGACGATGGTTACCCGACCCTTAAACTTTTTAATTATTTCCAACTCGCAAAACACGCAAGCATCACAAACCAAACCAAAAATGGATCTTTCTAGGTACTTGAACTTCACAAAACCCCATAACACATGTTCTTAGATACCTCCACCTAATGTGAGGATTCCTTTCATAAATTATTATTCTCTTCATGAAGGAAGAAAACCCTTCAGGGTACTTGAGGATTTATGAAGCATTAATCCTTCACAAAGCACTCCTTTCCTAAGATATGACTTTATCCTGAGGTAGGGTCACCATGTTTTGTGAATCCTATCCAATATAGAAACCCTTGAAATATGAAAATCACTTGATATTCATGAAAAAACTCTCCATGAGGCCCTATTCTTTGCGAATCCCCTATCCTAATCTTCTCCATGATTCCTCCCTTATGATGACACTTCTTCATGAATGTTGAGTTCCCAAAGCTCCCACATCTATCCAGGATCGATTCAACTGCACTTCAAGTCCCCATGTGACCTGTGCCACCTATTACCATGGAACACTCCACTTCAAGTGTGGTGAAATATTCCCATTTAACTTTTTATTCTTAGAATAGGTATGATAATTCCTTTTTCTTCTTAGCATAGGCATACTAATATGGAAATCATGATTGACCACTCCTCCACACCATTACAACTTGGAATTGTTAAAGCTATCACCCTCCCAAGGTTGCATGATATATGTTTATATAAGACTAAGGGGTAATGAGTGAGTCCCCTATGTTCACCCTACATGATGTAAAACTACCTAGCACCATTATCCTAGACACATGATGTTAAAATGTGGCATTACCCTATGAAATAGGTACATGATGATCCGTGTGTGACTGAAAAGGGATGGTCTCTACACCAACCATCTTCACAGGGAATGAGATATTCTTCACATGGAATTATATCCCCCAACATGGAATGACTTCCTACCCATTGGGAATGACATCCTCCTTGGGAAAATTCTATGCATAATCCCCACACCATCTCTCATTGACGTATCTTTCGTCACACAACCATCAAGTCTACTGCTTCCTCTTGTTTCTTAAACTAATCTTGACTCATGTGGGCTTAGGGGTTAGTATCTACCCTAAAACCCCATTCAAATTCATCCACGGGCCTCTTTAGGTGTAATACCTGACCATTTCCCCCTAACAAGTAGTTTCCATGCGTAAGCCCTAATCAAACGGGTTTCCAATTCAGTGTAATTCCTAACCATGAATCAATGAAATGGGAATCCTCCTTAGGTATAAGTCCCAATGTACCATTTTCTAAACTACACGAGCTTTGATTACCAACTAACAATGATACATAGGAAGCCTCCCTAAGGTCCAAACCCAACACTCCATCTACTCCATTCACCCCACACTCCATCCAAACTCATCCTAATTTTACCCAGGCCACCGCATCCCGGTAAAATCATGACACCTACCTAGTATGATATCATGTGTAAGACCCCAAAAATATAACCAAGTGTGATCCTATTGTAAAGGGAAGCTTCCATGCATAAGCCCCACACCATCACTCATTGATACTCCTTTCGTGATGTGAGAATCCTTACCGCATGATGTTAAACTGCATGGACCAGTCCTACTATAAGAAATTAAATTGTAGAATTAGACTACTTGGGTTTTTTCCCTATTCACTAAGGAAGTAAAATAAGACACCTCTATGTGATTAAATCCTGAACAATGGTAAACCAAGGTTCCCCCCTCATAGTGGTGAACCTCTTTGATCAAACCCTAGAGGTTTCCAGATCAACCATCATGGTATGAAATCATACCTTTATGGGATAAACCTTCTAGATACACATTTATAGGGTATTATGATCCATCTATCAGTAAAACTTTCAGTGCTAACTAATAGGGACATCTTTCTGATTTGGCTCCATAGGCCATTCTTATCTATCTCATTCCATCTCCACAGGATGTTAAACTCATGACCTATCTCATACTACTACCTCATTCTAAGAATGGGATGCCTAAGGTGAAATACTTTGAAGATATTACTTTGAAATTAGATACCTCATGATCTAAACAATATTACTTGGGTTACATTCCTAATGATACCTCTATGGGAATCCCTCCTATGAAGATGATATAAGAGACCAATGCCCTTAGCATCCAAACATGCAAACAATTCCCAATGTGACTACACTCCGTACCGAATGTTTCTTCCTTATTGAGACCCATTGAAATATCTAGATAGAAGTAGCACAATTAACTAGATTCCATAATGAGATGGAACCAGTAATGAGTTCCACAAATATGACTTAACTCTATAAGGGTGACTCAGACTAGGAAATAAATTCCAAGGAGGAATCCATGGAAGGAGGAATCAATATCCCATTATAACATTTAAATAAAGGACTATACATATATATTGAAAGTGATGAAATATTCCCACCTTTGGAAAGAAGGAATGAAGGGAAATAAAAAGCGATTATAGTGTGTGTGTTCAGACACACGAGGTGGACATGCCCTGAAGAAAGTGTTAGAAATAGAAATGGTGAACCTGACGCGAAACCTTTCCCCTTAAACCATGGGGATTACCCATGTTGATCATTAGATTAGAGAATTGTGTCTAACATGAAACTATTATTCTCAACATGGGGACTAATATCATTTGACACATCAGCTGATTAGCATGTCACCCAATCGTACTATGATTCACTTTTTCATTTTCACCCTTTTACCACTGTGTTAAACTGATTTTGTATTATAAATTCAAAATTTAATAATACATTGAAATTCATGTTTGATTGATTTATTTTTTTGTTTATAATTTTTAAAAAGTTTAATGTTACTTGTTTTGATAATTACATTATAGGTGGAGGTGATTTGGAGGGCCTAGGATGAAGTGGAAGAAAAACGGGCCAAACTGTGCATGATTCCAAGCACACTAGTGGACTAAAATGCACACTTACACTAAAAAGAGAATCTAATTATGATGAAATTTTTTGGGATGATCCAAAATTTTTTGGGATAAAACTCTTCTGAAGTAAATTAATACCAATTAATTCACTAAGTGTACCGTACTAACCAATTTGTACATGGAATCAAATCTGCACAAAGTCAAAAGTGGTGTTATGTATTTTTTAAATATCCTGATATTTAGTTGTCCAAATGGTGATTTTTTCTGTGTGGATATATTAAATATGTTGGTATAAATTTTTTTAATTTTCTCCAAAGTGAGATAAGACTTTATATAGGTCTAAAAACATGGTCCAAGTGGTTTCTTGAAATACGGGGGCTCAAAACCACCTTCCAATTTTCCTATAAAATGATACCTTGGGAAAAAATATTTGGAAGTTAGACCAAGGAGTGAAGTTATTCCAATATGGAGTTCCATAGGAATCCTATATTAATACTATAAGTTTTGGAGGATCCTATACTCATAGGGGGATCAAGGATGAAGAAGGAGATCCACCCGACTTTCCTCCTCCTTTAGATGTTGGGCTAAACAGTGGACATTTGTTGTGAGGGAGATAAACACTTGTAAATAGAGTTACAATGATTTTATTAGTTACTGGGTAAGATTAAGTTTGGTTCTAAAACAATCGATTTAATTTATATTACATTATTTCATTTTGAATTCTTATTTTGATGCATGCAATTGATTTTATCTTAATTTATAATCGATCAGTGTGAGGTTTTGAGTGTGTGACTTGTGTTGTTACAATTGGAAAACAAAATAATCCGTTTATTACCTAATTTATTGATATTTAAATCTAATTTTTAAGATCTTATTTCATGCATATGTTTTGGACCTTGACAATACAATTGTTATTTCATGGTTTGGTTCTTCAAGCATTGAAATAAAAGCTTAGGAATTAATCAGGATTCCAATTAATTTCAACCAAAGAATTACTGCAAAACCAAATGAATATCTAAGAACAATGAACTTGAAATGTATGTAGTGAAATCAAAATGAAACCTTTATCTCATATTTTTCAAAATCCAATTGGTTTCTCAACTATTAAACTCTTTAAATTTAGTTATTTTCTTAAAACTGCTTTCAAAACCACACCCTCTTTTAGTATTTCTTATTAGAAATACACACTCTGAACCTATAAAACACTCCTTTTAAATATAAAATAGTTTCAGAAATAGACTATAAAATCACCTTATATCATAATCAATTTGATGTGTCATGAAAACACATTCAAATTTTGGTGCCATTTTCGAGGAGTGATTCAGTTTTTAGTGATTTTTTTTGATAAGATATTTGTAAATTTTATGAATATTTATATGTTTTATCTTCTAACTTTGCATATATTTTTTATGTTATGATTTATTTCTTGTTTAGTTTATGTTCATGAAAATTTATACTCCGGTAAATTTACCTCCTTTTGAACCTAAATTGGAGAGGATCCTACGTAAGCGACACTAAGACGCACAAGAAAACACTTTAAAAGAGGACACACCACAACTTGATAATTTTATAAACTCATCTTCTTATAGAACCAAATTAGAAACTAAAATTAACTTGTATAATATTCCTGAAAACAATCAAAATTTAAAAGAACTAACCTCACATGATGTTTATATCCAACCCACTTATATTAAAATTCAAGGCGAGGCACCCAATTTTGAACTTAAATCTTGTTTAATTCACTTATTACAAAGATTACATGGACTGGATAGAGAATATACACATAATCACTTAAAATAATTTCATACCATGTGTTCAAAATTAAAACATACTAATGTGGATGAAGAATAAGTAAATATTACATCATTCCATTTTTTATTAGAATACACCACATAAGATAGGTTGTATTATGTTAATTACTAAATTAGAGGATGGGTGAACATGAAACACCTTTTTCTTGAAAAGTAATTCCTAGCCTTAAGAACTGTAAATATAAGGAAATAAACATACGTTGTAAGAAAATCATAGGGGTAAACACTTCATGAATACTGGGAAATATTTAAAAGTATTTGTTCAAGTTTCCTACACCACCAAATTAGTGATTAACTTTTAATATAGTATTTTTATGATGTTTTAATTCATATTGATCATAAAATGATTGATGGTAATGCAGGTGGTGCACTAGTTAAAAAAACCCCAATTTTTTCAAGCACCCTAATCGAGAACATGGTACAAAACACTCAATAACTTAGTCCAAGGTCTAGTGTACCCATTGGATGTGTCCATGAGGTACACAGTACTGAATTCGAGAAGAAGGTGGACACGAATTTTGAAGAGGTAAGTACCATTCTTTGAAAACTTTCTCTTACCTAAGGGAAATCAAAATCTCGTCCTCCCATCCATTTTGGTCTCTATTCTTATGACACCCACTATTATGACTGATTCCCTCAACTGAGAGTAACTTCTGAGAGTCGTGAGGAAATATTTCCAGGCCTCCTAGTTAACCAACCCTTTAGGCAAGAACCTTACTATCCATCCAACACTGGGTGGAAAGACATCCAAGCCTATAGGAAAGGGGGTATTAAAGCCAACCTCAACAACCATGGAACCAATCAGGGTAGAGTAGTCATCCACCACCACCACCCATAAATCATCATACTCTATAAAGAACTTTCCAACAAACCCCTACAAAACCCAAGCCTATCCTAGAAGAGATGATGAAAAAATGGTATCCAATGATATCAAATTCCAAAAAACCACCCAAGATACCATACAAGATCTAAAAACCCAACTAGGACAACTCACTAACTCGATGGGGGGGGGGGAATCCAAAGTTATGGTTTGTATAAACTACCCTCTCAACCAGGAGTTAACCCTAGGGATAAGGGAAATGTTAGTAGAATATCCATTTGGAATGGAACATGACTTTAAATCCAAATTTACCCTCTAATAGAGTCATACCCTAATGAGGAAACTTCCATTCCAACAATCTCAAATGACCGAAATAAGAAAAATCCTTGTCCTGAGAAAAATAACACTAAAGGAAAGAGTGTGTCTATCAATGATCTTCATATCCCAACCATTCATCTTCCATTTACCCAAAGGGACACCAAACCAAGGGAAAAAAGAAACTAAATTTGATAAATAAATCTAGGAAACTTTCAAAAAAGTGCAGGTTAATATCCCCTTGATTTATGTCATGAAGAAAATTCCATGATACACCATGTTTTTGAAGGAGATGTGTACACAACGAAGGTGAATTTGAGTTGATGAGAAGGTGATCTTGTTGAGTAATGTCTCAGAATTGATAGAGTCATCAATTACTACCAAATTCAATGATCTTAGAACATTCTTGATTCTGTGCACCATAGGGGAGTATCCCTTTTCCAATGCTATGATTGATTTGGGTGCTTCTATAAATGTTATTCCTCACTCCATTTACTCTTTATTTTAGTTTGGATAATTGAAGCCCCGATTAATTGTTGTTAAATTGGAATACCAGAGTACTTCACACCCATCTGGTGTGTTAGACGATGCTATTATGAGGGTGAAAATTTTAAATTTTCCTACTGATTTTTATGTGCTTAAAATGTAAGATGATAGGATGAATGGAAATGACCCGATTATATTGGGGATACCTTTCCTGAAAACTAACAAAAACCATAATAATGTCCACAATGGTACACTATCTATAGATTCTGGTGGGGACATTTTCCACTTCAACATCCTTGACGCCATGAAGTACCCCTTGGAAAAACATTCCTCTCTCTCAATTAACTATATATATGTACTACCTTCCCCTAAAAAAACTTCTTTTCATTCCCCTGATCCCCTTTCCAAATTTTTATCATTGATTGAAGTCATAGAAAATGAATCGTGCATAAAATGTTGTAGTGGTCTAAAAAAATGTCATGCATGTTTGTTAATTAATTATTTCATGATCATAGAGGATCCAATGACCATATATGATACTGATAAGCTTGTAAAATATTATTACTCATATGAGGAGGTTACCATTGAGAAGTTATATGAGATTAGTGACCTATCAATTTCACATTCACCCCCATAAATCCAAAATTCTCCTGAATTGGAACTAAAAAAACTGCCTCAAGATTTAAAATATTCATATCTTGAAAATGGAAATATGCTGCCTATATCATTGCTAGTTCACTCCCTCTTGAGCATGAATTGTGTCTGCTTGAACTTTTGAGGGAGTATAAAAAATCTTTGGGATATAAACTTGAAACAATTATTGGTATTATCCCCTCAATTTGCGCATATCATATATTTTTAAATATTGAGGCTAAAATAGAGACATAGTCACAACATCAACTAAACCCAAACCTACTAGATGTTAAAATGGAGGTAACAAAATTATTGGATGGTAGAATCATTTAACCCATCTCTAACAGCCAATGGGCCAATCCAATGCAAGTTGTTCCTAAAAAAACTAGTCTAACAGTAATAAAAAATGAAAAAAATGAATTGGTTCCAACCTTTGTGAAGAATAGTTGGTGTGTCTATATAGAATATCAACTATTAAACAAACACACTAGGAAGGACCATTTCCCATTTCAATTAATTTACCAGATGTTAGAGATATAGGAGGGGAAGTCCTACTACTATTTCCTTGATGGGTATTCTGGATATTTTCATATCCTTATTTCCCCCAAGGATTAGGAAAAGACAACCTTCAATCCCTTTGAAACATTTTCATATATGAGGATGCCATTTTTTCTATGAAATGATCCAATTACTTTCCAACAAAACATGGTTAGTATTTTTTTATATTACATATATAATTTAATGAAGTTATTTATGGATGATTTCACTGTTTATAGAACCTATTTTGATGAATGTTTGAGTTGTCTTCATTCTATCCTATATCTCTGTATTGAAAATAATATCTTACTAAATTATAATAAATTCCATTTTATAGTGAGAAAAAGTATAGTACTTGAGAATCTTATTTATGGGGATAGTGTCCAAGTAGATAAATCAAAAGAGGAAGTAATTTGTTCCCTACCATTCCCAAAAAATGTGTGAGATGTGCGATATTTCTTAGGTCATTCTATATTTTACCATAATTTCATTCATGAATTTAGTAAGATTGCACTCCCCCTATCCCACTTAATCCAAAAGGAAAAACAACTTTTTTTTGTTAATGAATGTGAGGAAACTTATAGTAAATTGAAATAGAGTCTAACATAACCCATGATAATCCAACCACGTCGGTGGGGTTTACCATTTCATCTCATGTGTGATTCCTCTAACTATGAAGTTGGGACAGTCTTATCACAATGGGTTGATCGAGCTCCACATATCATTGCCTATGCCTCATGCACACTGGAACCTTACCAAGAAACCTACACCATAATTGAAAAATAATTCCTTTACATTGTGTTTCCATTGGATAAATTTAGGTAATACCTTTTAGGGTCCCAAGTCATTATGTTCTCATATCTTCAAACCCTCTCATATCTCTTAAAAAAACTAAAATCCAAACCACGTCTCATTTATTGGATTCTCCTCCTTCAGGAATTCAATATATAAATTAGAGAAAAAAGGAGCATAGAATGTGGTGGATGACCATATCAGTAAGATCCTTCCATCCTTAGACATTGAATCACCCCTTGTATTCCAATAAATGAATTGTTTCCTAATGAGAAATTGTATGGAGTATAAGATGTTATTCCTTGGTACGCTAAAATTGTAAATTATTTGGAAGAATCTTGTATTCCTACAAATGTTAATAAAAACCAAGATGACTGTTTCAAACATGAGTCTCATTTGTACATTTTGGAAGACCCAAAAATTTGGTGCACATGTAGTGACCACGTACTCAGGCATTGTATTCCGGATAGCAAGTTTCAGTCTATCCTTAGGTTATTCCACGCTCTTACTTATGGGGGTCACTTTGGTCCCCAACATAATGCTCTTAAGGTTCTCGATTCGAGTCTCTTTTGGAAAAAAATATTTCAGGATGCCCATGATTTCTGTAAATCTTTTCCTCACTCTCAGATAATGGGGAATGTATCTAAAATAAATGAAATTACACAACAACCCTTTCTCTTTCATGATTTTTTATGTTTGGGGAATTGAATTTATGGAACCATTTTATAATTAATTTGGGAAATTGTACATTATTATAGAAGTTTATTATGTTTCAAAATGGGTAGAGGCATGATCCACAAGGAAAAATGATTCCAAGACACAATATAATTTTTGATAACCCAAATTTTTTGTTGGTTTGGATTACCTAGGTTCATCATCAGTGACCAGGGTTCTCATTTCTACATTCGAACAATGTAATAACTTTTGCATCGATATGGGGTTGGGAATCAAGTCTCTACTAAATATCACCCACATAACAATGGTGAAGTTTAGGTTTTGAATAAATAGGTAAAAAAATTCTTGAAAAAATAGTTCAACCCAATGATCGTACCACGATTCACTGTTTTATTCCACCCTTACACCGCAGTTTTAAACTAGTTTTTTAATGAATATTCCAAATATAATAATAAATTTTACTTCATGTTTGAATAAACCCATCAATTTTAATAAATATTATAATGGTCAATGTTACTTGTTTTTATTGTTTCAATGTAGGTGGAGGTGATTTGGAGGGCGTTTGATAAAGTGGAAGGAAAATGGGCCAAAATTGCATAGATCCATGGACATATGTCCACTATTTTGAATATTAGAGAAAATACGTGAATCCAAATGGGATGCAATTTTGTGGGCCTGTACAAAATTTAATAGGATACATTTCATATTAAGAAACCCAATGCTGATTCGGCTTCTATGGGGCCCATCCGAACTGATCTGTCCAAGACACCGAATTTGGACCAAGTCAAATGCGGTGTTCTATATTTTATCAATATCTTGAGCTGTAGTTGTTCAAATGGTTCCAAACTTTCGGTGGAGACATTCAAGAGGTAGGGATACAACTTTTCTATTTTCTCAAAAGCGAGATAATACTGTCTGAAGGCCGAAACGTGTGGTACAAGTGAATTGAAGAAATCTGTGTGCCTAAAACCACCTTCCAATTTTCCTATAAAATGGAACCTTGGGCTCCCCATTTGAAAGTTCGTCCAAGAGGAAAGGTGATGCCATTTTGGAGTCCCCAAAGAGTCTTCTAAACATATCTATCAGTTCTGGAGGCTATGGGAAGTTCTACCCCAACATCTTTCTCTTCCTCCTCTCCCATGGGTTTCTAAACCCCTTGTGATCACCCGGGGAGGAATGTGATGTACATCCCGAGCTTCATGTTTGTAATATTTGAATGATCTTTTAAATTACAGATTGTTGTGTTGTTTTTCATAATCCTCTATTCTTATTTTATTGAGTTATGTACTGGTATGTCATGCTTAACTCATATGATCATGTTTGGGGGTACCCATTCATGTGATGTTTCACACACCGTTCACCACTTTCTTTCCCCCTTTCATTTGCAGTGTTTGTGTGGTTTATATTGGTCAATTGAACTCACACAAGCACTGTCAAGGCCATGTACATTTATGTCATGGTATCACAAAGAAATAACATACAAATCTGGACAACTCATCGAGGTTTTCGTGTGTTTCCTTGGTGAGTTTTGGTTATGAAGTCAAACACAATTCATTCAATCATCGGCAGTGCCCGGTGAATCATTGTGTGTTTTTGACTGAACACTAGGAGGTATCCTAGTATAAACTCAGTAAAATTCTAATTCTAGGTGTTAAAAACCATGGATTAAAAGATCATAATCTTATACCATGAAGCGATGAAGGATAAACATCATACGAGTACCCCGGGTTGATCACGCTTAATTAATTCTGTTAATCTCTACTTTGTTTTATAGATTCTATTTTCTATTGTCATATTTAATCATCAAACCCAAGTATTATAAAACCCCATTTACCCTTTTAATTTCATAATCAAAACCACATTTCAGAATTAATGATCTAAGGCTCCGTCGGGAGACGACCTAGGGTTGCTGCTATACTGCAGAAATTCTAGTCAGAATTAAACAACTAATTTGATGCGCTCGACAACGCGGTCAAATTTTTGGCGCCGTTGCTGGGGAGCCAAGTTAATTTTTTTTATTTCATTTTATTTAGTTATTTTACTTCTTAACTAGTACTCCTTTAAATACCCCACCCCCGTTTGATTGTTTTTGTTTTGGGTTTTGTCTTTATTTTTGGTTGTTTTTGGTGTGTTCTTTATCTCTCTCTCTCTTCTTCTCCATCTCCCTCTCAAATTCTATAGTATAACGTTCTATTCTTATTTCACCCTTATTAAGTATTTTTTTTATCCATATCAAATCAAAAAAAAAAACACACAAAAAAAAATCAATCAATCAAACTGGACATCATTGTTTCATGACAAGATCTGGTAAAGGAACACTACTTGAATGTGATCCTAAAATTGAAAAGTCACTTCACACACAAATCAAGGCATCTAGAGAAGGTCAATAAAGTAACATTGTGGAACCCAATTTAGAACCTCAAGTGGTTCTAAACCAACCCAAAATTGAACCCAATCAAACCCAAGAAAACATGGTTGCAAATAATAGAACTTTAAAAGAACTTACTACCCCTGATGTGGAGTACCAACCTGCGTACATCCAATATCCTGAGGAAGCAGCCAACTTTGAGCTTAGATCCGGTCTCATCCACCTTCTTCCAAAATTCCATGGTCTTCCTGGTGAGGACCCTCACAAACATATAAAGGAGTTTCACATAGTGTGCTCCACCATGAAACCCCAAAATGTGTCTGAGGACCTCATTAAGTTTAGGGCCTTCCCTTTCTCCCTTGACGGTGTAGCCAAAGATTGGCTATACTATTTTCCTTCCACAATTGGGGGCTGGAATGACCTAAAAATAATTTTTCTAGAGAAGTTCTTCCCTGCCTCCTGAACTTCATCAATTAGGAAAGAAATCTGTGGAATTAGGCAATCGTAAGGAGAGACCCTTCATGAATACTGGGAGAGATTCAAAAGACTTTTCTCAAGCTTCCCCCACCACCAGATTAGTGAAAAACATTTAATTCAATACTTCTATGAGGGAATTATCCCCATGGATCATGGAATGATTGATGCTACAGCTGGTGGTGCCCTAGTTGACAAAACTCCTTCTGCCATTTGTGACTTAATAGCCAACATGGCTCAAAATGCACAACAATTTGGTACACGCTCTATTGCACCAACCCGGGGAGTTCATGAGGTAAGTCATTCAGCCCTAGAACAAAAGGTAGATAATAAACTTGATGAGATGAATACCCTTCTAAGGAAATTAGCTCAAGCACAAGGTAACTCACACTCTACTTCTATTCCATTACATTGTGGGATTTGTTCTGATAACACTCATTTTTCTAAACAGTGCCCACAACTTCAAGATTCATCTGAGTCTTGTGTAGCTGTGTTCCTAGTGCATCCATTCCAACAAGCACCTCCCTTAAAGCAAGAACCATTCAGGCCAAATCCAAACTCCGGGTGGCAAGCACACCCACAATATCGACAAGGAGGAAACTCAAGCTACCCCAAGCAGAATTGGTATCAACAAGTCCAAGGTATGAAACCTTATTATCCTTCAACATCTCAAAAAAATCCTCCTCCTCCCAAATCTGAACCAAGCCTCGAGGACATGGTGAAATAAATGGCAACCCAGAACCTTCAGTTCCAACAGACCACACAATCAGCTATTCAAGACCTACGAACCTAAGTGGGGAAATTGGCGAACACCATCGGTGAGCTTAAGATGCAAGGTTCTGCACAACTACCATCCCAACCCATTGCCAATCCAAAGTACAAAGGTAATGTATGTGCAGTTACACTTTTTAGTGGTAAAGAAGTTTCTTCTTCTACTGATTCTGCACAGCAGGTATGTCCCCCTCATGAAAACTCCCTTTCCCAACCCTCAAAAACTTCATGTAGAGAAAAACAAGAAAAAAATGGTAATCAAATATTCATTGATGATTCAAATGAACAATCCATTCCTCTTCCTTTCCCTCAAAGACTCTCTAAATCTAAGAAAAACTTTGATAATGAGATTGACAATGAAATAATGGATACATTTAAAAAAGTTCAAGTTAATATCCCATTATTGGATGCAATCAAGAAAATTCCCCGTTATGCCAAATTTCTTAAAGAACTTTGCACCCATAGACGAAGGCTGAAGGGGAATGAGAGAGTCAACTTGGGTAGGAATGTCTCGGCCTTGATTTAACCAGCAATGCCAACCAAATGCAAGGATCTGGGAACATTCACGATACCGTGTACCATAGGGGAGACCTTCTTTTCTGATGCTATGCTAGATTTAGGTGCTTCCATTAATGTAATGCCTCACTCCGTGTATACTTATCTACAGGTTGGAGAGCTTCAACCAACATGCATTGTTGTGCAACTTGCCAACCGGAGTACAACACATCCAAAAGGAGTGATTGAGGATGTCCTTGTTAGAGTGAAGAATCTCATCTTCCCTGCCGATTTCTACATTCTTGATATGGAAGATACCCGAACCCAAGGACATGCCCCTCTCATACTTGGGAGGCCATTCCTAAAAACAACAAAGACGATCATCAACGTTCACAATGGTACGCTTTCCATGTAATTAGGAGGATAAAAGGTAAGTTTTAACATCCTTGAGGCTATGAAACACCCCATTGAAGTGCACTCCACTCTTCCTGTCTATTTGATGGAAGTGCTCTCAAATGATGCACACACACACAATTATCTCCTCAACCCAAACTCTGATTCTTTTTTGTTTTCTTCAACCTTGGATGATTTGAGTTTTGGTTCTTTTTTTGAATGTTGTGTGGGTTCAGAAAAATGTAAATTTTGTGCTTTAATTGATGAGTGTGTTTATTCTGAGGTACCCATGACTATCGATGATTCTGCAAATCTCATTTCAATAGATTCTCTTTCCTTTGAGAATAAAAATGAGCAGATAGATAGTTTCATGGACCTCAATCCCCCTAAATCCCCTCCCTCAATCCAGAAATAATCGGTGTTTGAACTTAAACAACTTCCTTCTAATTTAAAATATTCATATCTTGAGGGTATTGACCCATTGCCCGTCATTATTGCCAATAACCTCTCTCCACAACAGGAATTGAAACTGATCAAACTATTGAGAGAGTGTAAAAAGGAAATAGGATGGACATTGGCTGATATTCCTGGGATTATCCCATCTATTTGTATGCACCATATACTTTTGGATGATGAGGCTAAACCCGTAAGACAATCTCAACGCCGGTTGAATCCCACTCTCCTTGAAGTGGTAAAATTGGAAGTCAGTAAATTACTTGCTGTAGGGATCATTTATCCTATATCTGATAGTAAATGGGTTAGTCTAGTGCAAATTATGCCTAAAAAAATAGGAATAACAGTTGTGTCAAATGAAAGTAATGAATTGGTTCCAACATGTGTGCAAAACAGTTGGAGAGTCTGTATTAACTACCGTCGACTGAATCAAGCCACGCGGAAGGACCACTTTCCTTTACCTTTCATTGAACAAATGTAAGAACTATTGGCTGCTAAGTCCCATTATTGTTTCCTTGATGGCTATTTGGGTTATTTAAAAATACATATAACCCCTGAGGATCAATAAAAGACAACATTTACCTGTCCATTTGGCACATTTTCATACAGAAGAATGCCATTCGGTCTATGTAATGCTCCTAGTACTTTTCAGCGATGTATGTTGAGTATTTTTTCTGAGTACCTTGAGAGTTGTATGGAAGTATTTATAGATTATTTCATGGTATATGGATCTTCTTTTGATGATTGTTTGGAAAACCTAGGTTCTATCCTCCACCGCTGCATTGAAAAAGATCTTGTTTTAAATTATAAAAAATGCCATTTTATGGTTGAGTGGGGGATAGTTCTTGGGAATGTCATTTCAAATAAGGTAATTCAAGTTGATAAATATAAAATTGAATTAATTTCAACCCTTCCATATCCAAAATGTGTTCGTGAGGTGCGATCTTTCTTGGGTCATGCTGGTTTTTACCGCTGATTCATTAAAGACTTTAGTAAGATCGCACTTCCCTTATCTCGGTTATTACAAAAGGATTCTGAGTTTGTGTTTGATAAAAATTGTGAGGATGCATTCAATTCACTAAAAAAGAGTCTCACATCACCTCCCATAATCCAACCACCTAGGTGGGATCTCCCCTTCGAGCTTATGTGTGATGCCTCTAACTTTGCAGTTGGGGCAGTTTTATCACAAATGGTTGAAAAGGCTTCTTATGTCATTGCGTATGCCTCGCGTACCCTTGAACCTGCCCATGTAAACTACACAACCACAGAAAAAGAACTCCTTTATATTGTGTTTTCCTTGGAAAAATTCCGTTCATATATTCTTGGGTCAAAAGTGATTGTGTTTTCTGACCATGCTGCCCTTTGTTTCCTCCTAAAGAAACCTGAAGCCAAGCCCCGCCTCATTCGGTGGATTCTCCTCCTCCAAGAGTTTGACCTTGATATTAGAGATAAGAGAGGAGTAGAGAATGTTACAGCTTACCACATTAGTAGGATTTCCCCACCACTGGACCATCATGTTGACTCACCCCTACCCATTGGAGAATTCTTCCCTCGTGAGAACCTTTGTGATGTTGTGGACCTTACCCCCTGGTATACAGACATTGTGAATTTTCTAGAAACATCTAGGGTCCCCACTGATTTTATCACTTCACAATCCCAGAGACTTAAACATGATTCTCGATGGTACATTTGGGATGACCCATACTTGTGGAGAATTTTTAGTGACCAGGTTGTTCATAGGTGTGTCCCTGACCATGAGTTCACCTCTGTTTTGACCTTCTGCCACACCTTGGCATATGGGGGCCACTTTGGCTCTCAATGTACAGCTCGAAAGGTCCTTGACTCAGGATTATATTGTCCAACATTGTATAGATATTCCCATAGGTTTTGTAAATCATGTAATCGATGTCAATTCACAGGGAATATCTCTAAGAGGAATGAAATGCCCCAACATACCATGTTATTCTGTGAAATATTTGATGCATGGGGAATTGACTTCATGGGGCCTTTTCCAAATTCATTTGGCTTTGTGTACATATTATTGGCTGTTGACTGTGTATCTAAATGGGTGGAAGCAAAGGCCACCAGGATCGATGAATCTCGAGTGGTTGTTGATTTTGTGAGGTCCCAAATTTTCAGTAGGTTTGGTCTACCAAGATTCATCATTAGTGATCAGGGTTCACATTTTTGCAATCGTAACATGAAAAACTTGCTTCGTAAGTATGGGGTTGTTCATAAAGTCTCCACTTCATATCATCCCCAAACTAACGGACAAGTAGAAATTTCAAATCGGGAAGTTAAGCGAATCTTGGAGAAAATGGTACAACCTAATAGAAAATATTGTAGTTTTCACTTCGATGATGCACTTTGGGCGTACCGTACTGCTTTTAAAACCCCAATCAGAATGTCACCATACAGAATTGTGTTTTTAAAGTATTTTCACCTCCCGGTGGAGGTATAACACCGTGCATATTGGGCTGTTAAACAATGTAATATGAACCTTTCAGATGCAGGTGAGGAAAGAAAGCTGCAGATTCAAGAGTTGGAAGAAATTCGACGTGATGCATATGACAACTCCCGAATCTATAAAGAGAAGACAAAGTCTATTCATGATTTCATGATTCACCAGCAGAAGTTCCATATTGGTGAGAATGTCCTCATGTACAATTCCAGGCTTAAGCTCCACCCAGGTAAGCTTCGTTCCCGATGGCTCGGTTCTTATACTGTTACTAATGTTTACCCTTTTGGTGCCATACAGGTTTTGCATGAGCAGAGTGGACAAAGTCTTACCGTTAATGGGCAGCGACTTAAACACTTCTATGAAGATTTTCCAAAGAATCCAGTGGAGGAAATCCACCTTCTCGACACATCATACCAATAAAACACACCAAGTTTTATCCTTCCTTATCACATTATCAATTATTTCAGTGAGGACACTGCACATTCTAGGTGTGGGGGGGTGGATACATTCTTGGGTTAGTTAGGAATTTTCATCTTTTTCTCCTTTTTTTTTTCTCTTTTTGGCCTTCTTTATGGTATTTTCATTTTTCCCCATCAACAATTTCGAAATTCCATGATGTGGCGACCATAAAGTGGGGAAAGTAAAAATACCATAACGAAGGCTAAAAAGAATTTGTGTATGAGTTTACCATCAAGGAGTGATTTTTAGTGAATTGGTTTTTTGTCAATGATATAAATGGTCGTATCTATGTGAAACCTTTGAGATGATTGATGCCCTTTGTGTGAGTAGTTTTTTGGAAAACTGTGTCACTAATATCTCCACAATATTTTGCACCAAACCACAAAGTGTGATTATTTCTTACTTAATATAAGGTAAATATATGTTGGGTTAATATTTTTCATCTTTAAATGATATTTCCATACGTTCGTTCCTTATCCGATCTATTTCATTACTATACCAAATTGACCTATGCGTGTGTACCTAATGTCCGACTGTTGTACGCCCTCAAAAAAAAATTGTTGTGTCTTGGGAAGGTCAAAAACCACTCCTCATCAACCTTTTATCTTGTTATAACTATTTCAATTAGTGTCGTGAGGAGATCAAACAAGGGTTGAGAGATGAGTGTGAGATTTGTTCCAATTGCAACTTCAAAAAAAAATATAATAAATGAGGGGAGTGATGAAATGTGAAACATATGGGGATATCTAGGTCGGGAGCTTATGGTTTTACTTTTGGGAATGCTTAAATGATTGGGTCTTGAAATATGATTGTAAAGGATGTAGGACAGGTTCGGTGACAAAATCATTTAAGCTGAAAAATGTTAAAATAACATATATTTATTGGATACCAAGTGGAAAGAATAGCATGGAATGGTTTTCACACACACACATGGAGAGTTATTTTCATGGTTTACTTCTGAATTCCTTTGTCAATTGGGTATCATGAACCTTTTTGAATTTCTCTAGGATATGATTTATGAGACATCTTTTTCTATTTTCACTAGGAAGAACTCCTTGGTGTGGTTCGTGCATTCATCACTTTACTTTAAATAAAATCTCCTCAAATGATAATCTTCAGGATTTTGGAAATATAAATATATGAATCATTTTACTTGGATATGTGACTTTTCCTAGGAGTTCAAATGTTTAGGTGTGGGGGTGTGATCGTACCACGATTCACTGTTTTATTCCACCCTTACACCGCAGTTGTAAACTAGTTTTGTAATGAATATTCCAAATATAATAATAAATTTCACTTCATGTTTGAATAATCCAATCAATTTTAATAAATATTATAATGGGAAATGTTACTTGTTTTTATTGTTTCAATGTAGGTGGAGGTGATTTGGAGGGCCTTCGATGAAGTGGAAGGAAAATGGGCCAAAATTGCATGGATCCATGGAAATATGTCCACTGTTTTGCATATTACACGAAATCCGTGCATCTAAATGGGCTGAAATTTTGTGTTCCTGTCCAAAATTTAATAGTATACATTTCATATTAATAAACCCAACGCTGATTCGGCTTATATGGGCCCCATCCGAACTGATCTTTCCAAGACAACGAATTTGGACCAAGTCAAATGCGTTGTTCTATATTTTATCAATATCTAGATCTGTAGTTGTCCAAATGGTGCCAAACTTTCGGTGGAGACATTCAAGAGGTAGGGTTAAAACTTTTTTATTTTCTCCAAAGCGAGATAAGACTGTTTGAATGCCGAAACGTGTGGTACAAATGGATTGAAGAAATCTGTGTGCCTAAAACCACCTTCCAATTTTCCTATAAAATGACACCTTGGGCTCCCCATTTGCAAGTTCGGCCAAAAGGCAAGGTTATTCCATTTTGGAGTCCCCAAAGAGTCTTCTCAACATCCATAGCAGTTCTAGAGGCTATGATAAGTTCTACCCCAACATCTTTCTCTTCCTCCTCTCCCATGGGTTTCTAAACCTCTTGTGATCACCCGGGGAGGAATGTGATGTACATCCCGAGCTTCATGTTTGTAATATTTGAATGATCTTTTAAATTACAGATTTTTGTGTTTATTTTCATCATAATCTATTCTTATTTTATTGAGTTATGTACTGGTATGTCATGCGCAACTCATATGATCATGTTTGGGGGTACCCATTCATGTGATGTTTCACACACCGTTCACCACTTTCTTTCCCCCTTTCGATTGCGGTGTTTGTGTGGTTTATATTGGTCAATTGAACTCACACAAGAACTGTCAAGGCCATGTACATTTATTTCATGGTATCACAAAGAAATAACATACAAATATGGATAGTGCATCGAGTTTTTCGTGTGTTGCCTTGGTGAGTTTTGGTTATGAAGTCAAACACAATTCATTCAATCATCGGCGGTGTCCGGTGAATCATTGTGTGTTTTTGACTGAACCCTAGGAGGTATCCTAGTATAAAATAAGTAACATTATAATTCTAGGTGTTACAAACCAGGGATTAAAATATCATAACCTTATATCATGAAGCAATGAAGGATAAACATCATACGAGTACCCCGGGTTGATCACGCTTAATTAATTATGTTAATCTCTACTTTGTTTTATAGCTTCTATTTTCTATTGTCATCTTTAATAATCAAACCCAAGTATTATAAAACCCCATTTCCCCTTTTAATTTCATAATCAAAACCACATTTTAGAATTAATGATCTAAGTCTCCGTCGAGAGACGACCTAAGGTTGCTGCTATACTGCAGAAATTCTAGTCATAATTAAACAACTAATTTGACGCACTCGACAATGCCATTACCCAATAGAAAATATTAGAGTCTTAAAATCAAGGATTCATTATAGACTTATAGTACTACCTTCAAAACTCCCATTGGCATATCACCATATCATTTAGTTTTTGGAAATATTTGTCACATCCTTGTGGAGATAGAGCATCGGGCCTACTGAGACATTAAAAAATATAATTATAATATTTTTTTGTATAGGTTCTCATAGGAAGTTACAGATTCAAGATTTGGAGGAAATGAGTAGAGAATATCATGAGAACTCATAGATCTATAAGGATAGAACCAAGTATTCCCAAGACTACCTCATCCTTCATTGTCAATTCCACATTGGGTAGAAGGTCCTCCTTTACAATATAAGGCTTAAGCTACATCCAGGTAAGCTTCATTCCCACTGGTTTGGACCACACACTATTAATAATGTTTATCCATTTGGTGTTGTTCATGTTACAAATGAAGAAACAAAATAAACCTTCACTATCAATGGGAAGCAGCTGAAGCACTTTGATGAAGAAATTATGGAGTCCCTGATGGAGGAACTCTAAGTTGAAGAAGAAACCTAAGAATGAAGCCCACTTGGTTTTATCCTTCATTCCCACATTATATTTTATTATAGCAAGGAAACTGCACACTCTAGGTGTGGGGGATGAGAATATTTCTTGGTTAGTTAGGAATTTTCATCATCTTTCTTATTTTTATCTTGTTGTATTAGTAGATAGTATTTTCACCTTTCCCCCTATTTACCCCTCACTTTTGTGGAAAAATATTAATTTTTGATTCCCAATTTATCATGGAAAATGACTCCCTCTTAATCATGGAAGTTATTGAAAATGCATGAGTAATTTCCCTATTTCATATTTCTTTAACATTTTCAAAAAAAAGTTACAATGATGTAATGTGTGTTTTAGTATGAATTTAATATTGAGGTGAAAATTCATTTAAAATTGGTTTTTTTAATGATATAAATGGTTGTATCACATTGAAAACTTTTAGAATGATGGTACCATTTGTGTGAGTAGTTTATAAGAAAACTGTGTCACTAAATTTCTCCAAACATCTTTGCACCCAACCATGAAGTGTGATTTTTTCCCACTAAATAGAATGTAAATATAAGTTATATTAATATTTATTATATTTAAAAAATTGTTTTTCCATATGTTAATTCCTTATCTGATCTTTTTTATTTCCATACTAGATTGTCCTATGCCTGTGTACCTATTATCCGACTGTTGTACACCCTCAAGAAAATATAAAAAACTTAAAAAAAATCCAAAAAAATATGGGTTGTATCTTGGTCAGGTAAAAAAACACACTTCCTCGACCATTGATCTTTTTATAACTATTACAATTAGTGTTGTGAGAAGATCAAACAGGGTTGAGAGAAGAGTGTTATATTTGTTTGAAGTTCAAGTTTTCAAAATAATAATAATAATAATAATAAATGAGGTGAGTGATGAAATGTGAAACATATGAGGATATCTATGTTAGGATATTATGGTTTGACTTATAGGAATTCTTAAGTGAGCGGGTCTTGCAATTTGATTTCAAGGAATGTAGGACAGGTTCGGTGGACCTAATCATATAAGAAGATTTTAAAAAAAAACCTATATTTATTGGATATAAAGAGGGAAGAATAACTTGAAATGGTTGTCACAAAAAAATGTGGAGATTTATTGACATGGTTAAAATTTGAATAATGTTTTCAAATTTGTGTCATTTATCTCCTTGAATTTCATTCAGATACAAATTATGAGAGACATTTTTCCATAAACACTGAGAATAACACCTTGGTGTGGTTTTTTATTTGACCACATTGCTATCAAAAATTTAATTTTAAATGTTTGTTAAATATTAATGAAGTGGGAAATATCCCCATGAATAATTTTTTGAAATGTTACTCTTTCCAGGAGTGAAAATTTTTAGGTGTGGGGATGTGATCGCACCGCGATTCATTGTTTCATTTTCACACTTTTACCACAATATTAAACTGATTTTGTATCATAAATTAAAAATTTAATAACAAATTTCAATTCATTTTTAATTTATTTTTTAATGTTTATCACTGTTAAAAATGTAAATGTTTGTTGTTTCTATAATTACATTGTAGGTTGAGGATATTTGGAGGGCCCATGATGAAGTGGAAGAAAAATTGGCTAAAATGTGCATGATTCCAAGCACACCAGTTGAATCAAACACACACTACTACTAAAACATGCACGAAATTTGATTGAATGCTTGTGGGATGATACAAAATTTATTTTAATACAAATATTATTAAGTAACCCAATCCCAATTCATCCACTAAGAGGCCCATACGATCTGATCTGTCTAGGGAATTGAATCTACGCAAAGTCAAAAGTGGTATTCCATATTCTATCAATATCTTGTGTTGTAGTTTTCCAAATGGTTCAAAATTTTAAATAGAGATAATAAATAGGTGGGGATATGATTTTTTAATTTTTTAAAAATTTAGATAAGACTGTATGGAGGTCTAAAAGTATGGTCCAAGTGGTTTCTAGAAATCTAGGGGCTCAAAGACACCTTCTAACTTTCCTATAAAATGATACCTTGGGAAAACCAATTGGAAGTTACAAAAATGAGTGAAGTTATAACAATTTGGAGTTCTATAGGATTCTTCTCTTCATCCTATAAGTTTTGGTGGCCCCTATCCTCATAGGGGGATCAAGGATGAAGATGGAGATCCACCCAACTTTCCTTATTTTGACGTTGGGCTAAATGGTGTGCATTCGTTGTGAGGGAGCTACACACATGTCAAGGGAGTTATGATGATTTTATTAGCTAATAGGTTTGACTAATTTGGGTTTTAAAACATTTCATTCCATTTATATTACATTATTTCATATTATAATTCTTATTTTTATGCATGTGATTAATTTCCTCTTAATTTCTAACCGATCGGTGTGAGGTTTTGAGCGTGTGACTTGTGTTGTTTCGATTGAACAATAGAAGAATACTTTCTTATCCACTTTCTTTATATTTCAATATAATTTTAAATATCTTATTCCATGAATAATTTATATAACTTTACAATATGATTTTTATGTTAAGGATTGGTTCTTAAAGCATTGAAATAAAATATTAGGAATTAATTGAGATTCTAATTAATTTCAACCAAAGATTTACTCCAAACCTAAATGAATATACAAGAGAAATGAACTTGAAATGTGTTTAGTGAAATCACAGTGACACCTTTATCTCATATTTTTCAAAATACACTTGGTTTCTCAACTATTAAAATCTTTAAATTAAGTTATTTTCTTAAAACTATTTTCAAAACCACCACCTATTTTAGTACTTGTTATTAGATATATACACTCTAAAACTATAAACCCTCCTTGAGAGAAGAACTAGGGTCTATCCTATACTATAAAATAACCATTAAATCATAGTCAATTTGACATGTCATGAAAATGCATTCATCACCTAATCCAGCTATTCAGTTCCAGGACCCACCAATCAAATAGTTGTCTCGACCTGGAACTCACTAGAAATTGGGCCAGTTAAACATTGGGAATTTAGGTCTATGACATCATTATCCCGAATATCTATCTATGACCATGGAATATTGGATGATGTTTAGGAATTGGGAATTTATTTCCTTATATCCATACAGAAAACTAAATTATCCAACTTTACAGGACCTAATCCATAGGAAATCAACCACCCAATTTCCAAAAACCTAGGGGTAGGAGAAATATTAACGTGAAAATCCCACACGACTCCACCTCCTCCATGAAATTATCCGTGACTTTGAATATCGGGTGCCTACACAACATCTCAACCTCTAAGATCATTCAAAGGAGGGAGATGGACATCCTCATACCATTGTACGAGCAGGAGGGGGTTATTCCTATGGGGTACATGGCCCACTAATACCTGGAGGTTTCTGTGCCTCACCAACATCAATACCCCAAAGGGATTTTTAGGGAACCGCTACTCCCCAATCCAATAGTAAACCACTTCAGGATCCTCTTCTAGAAGAAATCCCAAGACTCTCTCCCATATGCTGTGGAGGTGGGGGATGCTCGAGTCAACCTGGCTGAGACTACTTCCTGGGATCCACTAAAGAGGGCCCCCACCATACCCTATCCATGCTAGAATTGACCGGTCTTCCAGGATAAGGAAAATATATATTATAAATTTTCTCTAATAGATCTCATTCAAATGAAGCAACACCAACATCAGGTGTAAGCTTAGGAGGATGCCAGATAGGGGTATCGTCACAGCTCTAGTGTCTCCTACCACCCCAGGCACATTATGAAAGATCCTTACCACTATAGAGTAGGGACCCATCAATGGAAACTTGGGATCAAGACCTAATCCACCATACAGGAAGGTTGGGATGACTCTATCAGCTGCTGGCGTCATCAACAATTGTTATGGTCTGGCCTATGATGACAATATTTAGTATGGAAGCCCTCCCCATAATATCACCAACCAGAGTGGAGGTCCTTCCCACTCTCACACTCAACATGTAGGTCCTCCCCATGTTTCTAGCATTGGTCAAATATGATTCCCTCCTAACTTCATTGAAATATAGTTTTGAGGTCCTCCCTATACTTATGGTTCCTAATATGGAGGTCCTCCTCGTTCCACATACCATCAGCATGAAGGTCCTCCTTAAGCCATCCCCAGCTTAATTGGAGGCCCTCCCCACTCTTGCACTAATCAATGCAGAGGTCCTCCCCACTTCATCAACAATTAGTATGGAAGTCCTCCCCATGATATCACCACTATCCAACATGGAGGTCCTCCCCTACTAGAACCATCCAAAGTGGAGGTCCTACCCACTCTTTCACCAGTCGGTATGAAGGTACTCCCTAGGTTTCCACCACTCATAGTGGTGGTCATCACCATGCATTTGGTATCTAGTATGGAGGAACTCCATGTATTTGTTTCTACTCAACATGAGGGCCCTTCCCATGTCCAGTTTGATCAATACAAAGACCCTCCTCACACTTCATCCCACTAAAGCAGAGTTCCTCCCCACTATCACAATAAACATGGAGGTCCTCCACATGTTCCCAATGACCAAATAAGTGGTCCTTCCTACTATGTCAATAACTAGGGTGGTGGTCCTTCCCACTCCTACATCAGTCAATGTAGAGGTCCTACTCGCTCTAATGACAACCAATACATAGGACCTCCCCTATATCTAAACTAAACCAAGTATAGTCCCTCCCCATTCCATCACCCACTAGAATGGAGGTACTACCCATGTAGAAGAACTTCCCTATCCTAAATAACCGTCCCTGAGTAGAAAGGAGAAACACCAATGCTTAAGGAAACATTACGAGAAGTTACAAATCATTAATAATACCATTCGCCTCTTAGATTCTGAGGGGGAATGTAATTAGATGATGGAACCTTCACCCCATTCATCTGCGTTAGAGTTTGGGAGAGGATCCTGACAGGTGAAGTTTTTCATACTATAAGGTGAGTTCTATAGAATTACCAAATTCCTACACAAGTATATGCCAGTGGAGGAAGATTTGGATCCTTTCTAGGGTCTCATATTACAACCATCTCTATCATTGATGGTTTCATTCTCTACCTCTACTAGAGATCACAAATATTTATTCTGGAATTTGATAGATGATGAAAATTTTGAAGAACCACCAATGACTACCACTACCCTTGCACATGAGGTAGTTGTGAACAAAAATTACTACAGGGATGTAATGATGTGGTTGGAACCACCCTTGAGAGATGATATAGAGTGTAGCGACCATTCATCTCACACAGCAGCTCCTGCATCGGCCAGTCCACCACTGCACCTATCCACATTAGTTCCACCACCAATATCTCATCAATTGCGACTAAAGCTTGGAACAACCAAGGGTAGGGCCCCACTTCTGAACAATAAAGCTCAGGTAACACTCTAACTGCTGATCAGCTGTCCATCATGTTTTGACTGAATGTGGCTATCGACTTTGACATTATGGAGTCCCTCACTTAGGAAAAAGTCATGTTCTTCCACCAGACCATTTAGATAACATGTTTTCACCTTCATGAACATCAATTGGTCTAATCGGGACATTTAGATCTTGAAAACATTGATCAGCAGTGCCACATGGTTGAGTTGGCCACACTCCTAGTGTCTTAACACCCTGTGTCACTTGGATACCACTGAAATCTCCAAAAAATATGAATACATGGAATCAAAGTGATCCAAAAAATAATTTAAGAGGCATCTACACATGTGTAGATCTAGGGACAAGGACAATATGTTTCTCTCTATTTCACACCTATCCTACGTTAGTCTGACTTATCTGGTGACATTAAGGATATGAATCTAGGTATTGTTATGAAGAATATGGTTTTTCCTGATATATATAAGGATGGGGACACCAATATAGGTTATTATAGAGAGAACGTGCATCATGGGGTAGTGCAGTATCAAGTGGACCCTCATACAGGCATTCAAACTTTCCTGCAAAGGCAGAATCTTGGCCTTGTAAAACCTTCTACATTGTTACTCACCGGTCATAATCTCAATAAGGAAAAGGGTCCTCTTAATCCCTCTGATCCATCGGATGTTGAAATGAAGATGAAGGTGGATCCCATAATTTCTTCCTTGTAACAAGGGGTCACAGATTAGAAGAGGATCATTGATGAGATTCTTGATGAGTGGCACCTAGATTATGTCCCTCCTCGATAGGGTCATGTTCATCCTACACAAGGGAAGCAGGGTAAGCCAAAAGTTCTCCTTGTCTAGTTTCTCCCCATCGATCCTGGAAATCCCGCACATCCCAAGAGAGCCGAGGTAGGAGTTTGTGGAAAATGACCATGGTATGCATCACCGAGGCTGCCATAGTAGCACAACAAACTCCCTCAGGACCCATAACAAGCTACTCCATAAGCCTCCCCATGATCTGCTAAGCCTACCTACATGGTTGATGAGCCTATCAACACACTAGTCGCCAGAGATCCTCATCAAGATAGGAACCCCCACTAGGATAATTTGATAGCTCCTCTCACCACTCGTCTTGAAGACCTAGAGATGCAATAAGTGACAATATGACTTGATGGAAATCCATATCCGGTATGGGTATATGAAATGCGAGCACCCCCAAATTTAGGGAATCCTACCTTCTCCCCCTTCAACAGGATGGGTGACCCACTCTAGCATCTGTCCCTCTTCATCTCAAGGTGTGGGTCCATGTTGGTAATCTCAGAGCAGTAGGATTACACCAAGATACAATTTTCTGTTTAAGAATTATATGGTCTATAATTCATCTAGAATGACCAGTTACCCATTGGGTCCATCACTGGTTGGGAAGACCTTTGTAGACAGTTTCACTACCAGTTTATCTCCACTATGTGCATAACAAGCATTGCTGACCTCTTCAAGTGACTAGAACTACCAAATGAGCATGTTGGATACTTTATATCTCGGTTAAAGGGACTCACATATCTTATTGATAAGCCACTAACCCAAGAGTAGCTAATGACGATGTGCATGGGGAATTTCAAGGCTGAAGTGGTCCCCACCCTCATCACTCAAAACTTCCCAGGTGGATTTTTTGATTTCTCTAACAAGGATCACCACCTAGAGGAAGCATTTTAGCAAGAAAAATAGGAATCTCCACTTCCTCTTCCAGCTCCTACAAGAAGAGATTCCAAGTTAGTGAACACCACCACTATACAGGTAGAGGCCCCAGAGACACTAGAGATTTTACCGGTAGAGCCTCACCCAAAACAACCTCACCTATTACTATAGCCACATCCATCTCAACCTCACCCAGTGTAGAATAAGCATGAAACTCCTCATCAAGAACTATCGCCTAGATGAGATAATGTAGCTCTGGCCCCTTATTAGGCTCCAACCCCTTATCAGGGCTAGGCTCCTAGAGCTCACTTCTTATATAGGATAAGCCATAACTATTCCTTTAAGAAAGCATAAGTTATTGGTTATTTCTATAGTTATTTAGAATAGGGGAATATTAATCTTCTAGAGTGTAGAAAGACACATGAGTCCGATCTCACCAATATCCCTAACTACTACCACTACCAAAGGATCTTTGGACATACTATCAAAGAATTCTATGTGTTAAAGAATTGGATCCAAGTCCAAGTGGTAACAGTGTGGTCAAACTTGTACATTTACTAGCACAAGTGTCACATGTATCCACCAATCATGATAGTGATAGAAAAAAAAGGTGAATGGAAGCATGTTTCTAACCATGGGATTTAGAAGTATGACAATTGTTTAGATTTTAGAACAATCTCTCATGCCCATAGAATTATTCATTTCTGATTAGTCCAGAACAAAGCTCTTGAAGTTTCCAAACCATATATGTATACCCCTTTTACATGAACCTCACAACCTTATATGTCTTAGAAGAGTAAGATCTGACGATATAAGGGAAAGAAAAACCCCCACTGGTGCCAAATCCATCCTGAAAACTCAGAGAGTTCATCTCACCAGAGTTGGTAATTACTCATAGGGTCCACTAACAATTGGAAAATTCCTATAATGATAGGATGGGGTATTCATTTGTGAATAAAATAAAGTTGGAAGATCCCTACATGGTCCCCAAGGATGAGGAATGTCATGAAATCTCTCAAGATGCCTATGGTTGACGCCTTCGAAGGAATGATCGAAGGAAAAAAAACTGACAGAGCGATTCAAGACATGTTGTGCATTATAACAAGACTAGATAGAATGTTCAATGTAGATCTCAGTAGACACAATCCCCATAGCCTGTTCTTTCAGACACACCACCATAGCTGACTATGCTAACTGACCAGATATAACAATCGCATCCATACCATGATCGGTTGTGTCTTACTAAATATAGGACTCAGCCATCCAACATTCATACTATAGTGTTTTTAGGAAAGTTAATAGATGAGAAAAATTATATTTATATAACCATACAGAATTCAATGGTACATCCAGCAATTCCCATAATGCCTCCTACCAAAGAGAAACCCACTGCGGATAGAAATGTGTGTCTGGAATGAAAGTACAATGTGCTGAAGCATATCGCTATAATTCCTAAAAAGATATCAATAATTGAGGCCCTATTAAAATAAAAATATATGTGTTAGGATCTCATAGAGGCCTTGAAAATCCCTCTATAGTTTGGAATATAGGTAGTGTCTTTAGATACCTTCTATGCTGAGGAGGTAGATCAAGAAGAATTCCAAACCATCATCTCATTCCCCAAGGAAGAAAATGGCTCCCTCATGAAATGGAAACCTTTCTCACTATAAATCACCATAAAATTCAATGGCATGAAATTTTTATGTTATCTAGTAGACACAGGTTCCAAGATCAATCTCATCCCAACCCATAATCTCCACATGTTGGGACTGAATGAAGCAAATCTGAGTCCCTCCAAGCTAAAGATTTAGGGTTATGATAGGACCAAGTAGAGACCGTGTGAAAAAATCCAGTTGAACACCTAGTTCATTTGATTAGTATAAATCTCTAAGTTATGGTCATCTCATAGGATACTTCCTACAACATGATGATGGGTATGCCCTAGCTGCATCTGCATGCAACAATCCCCTCCTCATATCACTAATTCCTTAAGTATTCCCTCAATGGTTGAATAGGTGTTCTTTAGAGTGATACACCCCCTTTGATTATTGTAAATACCTCTATATAGATGATGAATATTAAAATATAAAGGACAAACGAGTTCACAACAATGAGGTTGAGCACACTACTATTGAATCCATCCCATAGACAGATTTGTGTGACACTTTCATCCTCCCGATTTATCTGTTAGAGCCTACGACTCCATACTTGGTAAATTTCATTTTCATTTATGGGAGGAAAAGACACCACATCCCTGGATACAATTAGGGGTGCAATCAGGTTGATTCAAGCTGATACAGGATGCTACTCGAGTTCGACCTCGATGCATAATTTCAATACTTGATACTCAACTTGACTCGATACATGGTTGAATTTGAAAGCTTGAGCTCGACTCAAATCTTGAAATGAGCTACTCGAGCTTGATTGATTAAGCTTTAATAATTTAATTAGCTTGATTATTACTTGGGATCAATCTCGATTTCCCCATAGATCGAGCTCAAACTTGATCTTGACTATTAGATATATAAGTATAATTAAAATTATGATTTTTTACATTAGGATACCAAATTTAAAAATAATTACAAAAATCAATAAAAAACATAAAAAATAATCCAATTTTCTTAAAAAACACCAATAAAAAATTTCCTCTGTTAATATTAATTGACATCGATCAGAAGAAACCAAAACAACGATAATGGATCCTCATGATGCACACAATTAGAAAATTTTGGAATATTGTAACAAATTACAAAATAAGAGCTCCTATTTATCACATAAATCCTTTCAAGATCTACATAACTCCTTCAAAAGTATGCCACAAAATAATACCACCTAGACTTCCTTTATAATCTCTAATAGATCCTTCAAAAGTGAATAGAAAAAGAACACCACATAGCCTCCCTTCATCATCTTTTCCAGTATCTTCACATGCCATAACCAATTGAAAAAATAGAATACGATGGAATAAAACATAAATACGATTTAATGAGTTATAATTATTGAAAAAAATACTTAGAATAAACATTGAAAAAAATAAATTATTAAAATTTATTATGAGTCTTATTGATTATAATTATATAAAAAATATTTTGAAAAATAAACACTTTTTTAACCAATGTATCTTAACAGACTAATGTAGGAATGAATTAAAAACTTCTAGAATCACCCTTCCCCTTAAGACAACCTTTTTGAAAAAATAAATAAATTGATGTAGAAATTACTTACAAACTTCCAACAACACCCTATTTTAACAAAATAAATAAATGGATTTGTACAGAATAACTATGAATTTTTATAGAACGAAAATTCAATAAACATAATTAAAAAATTGATAAAATTATGCAGAAAAACTAAATAATAGAGAGGACTATTTTTAGTATTGCATAGAATTGGACTATAAGAAAATTTTCAAAACATATATTATAAAAAATTATGAAACAAGACTCTATGGTATGAGTTGAACAAAATATATATCAGTATGGATACACAAGTGACTAAAACTTCCATTTTAGGTGTCCGTACAAATAATAATAGAAACTATTAATAGTAGATAAAAAATAATAAAGATACTAAAAAATTGTGTTCATCCATGATTTAAAAAAACACCATCATTAGTTGAATCTAAATTTCATTTCTTTCTTTTTTCATAAATAAAAAAATAAAAATAAAAACACAAAATATTAATGATAAAAAAAATAAATTAAATTATGTTACCTTATAATTTTTTTATGCCATGAAGATTTCCACACCAATATCCTCTAAAAAGTAAAGATTTAACTATCTCATGACACAATGAGGATCGATAAGTGTCAATAACTCTACTCCCCACAGAAAATATTTCCTTTGAAGCAAATTTTGGGGTATGAATTGTAAGAATATCAACATCCATTGTAGAAAGAATATGAAAATTAAAAGTGTTATCCTTCCATAACTCTAATGTATTAAATGCATCAGAACCCCTTTCTAAAATGAAGCAAAACTATGTTAAATAAATGTATAAATCTGATTTTTTATAGGAATAGTCTCAATAGAATTCACATAATTTGAAAATTTTGACCAATCCGAATTAGATGGAACTACAACCCAATTACTAACATCATAAACCACTCTAAATATAGAACTTACTTCATTGGTACCTTTATATTAATCAGTGTAATGATAAAAAATTTCATACAAAATTTTAAAAACATGATAAATATTTTCCTTCCATTCATTTTTAGGAAATAGTTGGGAAAACAAAACTCAATCACCCTCGTTTTTCACATGGGATCCAATATTGCAGTAATGGACATAAAAAAATTACATTCTCCCAAATATTTTTCAAATTTATTGTTTATATTCCCAACTATTTTTTGAATAAATTTATCCTCACTTGTTGATTTATAATCCAACAACTCTTTTATCTGGTATACTTCATTCAAAAAAATATGACAAACCTTAGTAATAGAATTAAACACTAAAAAGATATGACAAACATTTTACACTTTGTACCAATCTTTCTCACTTGGGAAATTATGGAAATGAGCCTCTAGTTCCTTAAACCTTGGAAATAATTCTTTTAATTTGGTCATAACTGCTAAAATTTTAAATGTTGAATTCCAACAAGTATTGCATTCAAGAATAAATTTTAAATGAGGAACATTAAACTATTGTGCTATCTCATAAAACAAGTTCAATCTAACATCATTTTTATTGATGAATTTAACACTTTCATGAACTTATTATATCAAATGATTAATCATTAAAAGACCATCTTAAACCATGAGATTCAAAATATGAGACCAACATCAAACATGAAACAACTTACCATCATAAATTAATCTTCTGTTTCTTGAAAATGTATTTATGATAATTCTAATAGTAATATAACTGTTTGAATAATTATCCAAAAAAATTGTAAGTATTTTATTTTCAATTTTACACCCCTTCAAACATTTGAAAATAAAATCAGAAATATCAACATCACGACGTAGAGGAGGTATGTGAAAAAAAATTATAATGTTCTTTTTTAATCTCTAATTAACATCAATAAAGTTCTTAGTGAGAACTACTTACTCAATTTATTGATTAGTTTAATTCCATAAATCATTTTCCAAACAAATCTTATCAAAAAATCTCAATAATCCCATGAGTTTTTTATTTTAAACCTCTTAAATTTACATGAAATACTTATTAATAGTATTGTGTGATATTTTATCTCACTCATCCATCCAAAATCTCTGCATCTTGCTAAATACTTCTTCTTCCATAATTAAAAATGTATGTTCATGCATGATTATCCACTATATAGTTACATCCCTTATTTTTCCCATATAAAACATTCCATCTATTAGAGAAGGAAATATTTTTACACTTCAACTAATGTTAGTAGGATGAAAATTGATCCTTTATTGTTGATTCTGATAAAATTTTCATTTCAATCAAGTATTAAAATGTCTGCTAAATTATTTCATGCTTTTAATAGTATTCAAAGCTAATTTCCTCTTGTAATGAATGCAATCTGCTTTTTTAGAACCACCTGGAAGACTAAATTCATTGGATTCTAACCAAACAGTAGAAGTTTTTTCCCCTTCTTCCTACTAAAAACATATTCTTCAACATTATCTGGAACAATATCATCCTCACCCCATTTTTTATTATTACTATCATTAGATATCATATTCACAACAAAATTTTCATCAAAATTTTCGTTACCATTATCATTTTATAAGGTTTGGATCTCATCTGAATCTAATTGATGTTCCAAAGCCATATATGAATGATGGAATAAGCTTGAAATATTTATCTCTCTAGATAGAAAAATATCATTATATATTTTTTTGTTTTTTTTTCAAGGCACATTAGATTCAACTTTCACTATCAAAAAATGTAACTAAAAAAATTTAGTTCATAAACAATTCATAGAATCAATCATTTGGAAAAATAAATAATTCATCATTTATTTGAAACCCTGAATTTTCATAAGAAAAAATAATCATTTGACAAAAAAAAATCAACTTCAGAACTTATTATAAAAAATAAATTTCAATTAAAAAAAAGAAATTCATTTGACAAAAAACAATTATCCAATATTTCTTAAAAACACATCATTTTATTTGAAAAAAATACACTAATAAACAAAAAATAATAACTTTTTAGAAAAAATAATTTTCAATTGATAAATAATAAATTCATTTGAAAAAAATAATCCATCATTTCTTAGAAAAGCTTAATTTTAGTTGAAAAAAAATATTTTGTTAAAAAAAATTTTAGGAGCTATTAGAAATAATAAATTTCAAGTTAAAAATAAGAAATTCATTTGAAAAAAAATCTAGTATTTCATATAAACAATAAATTTCATATTACAAAAAAACCATTTGAAAAAAAAAATCAGAACAAATTGGAAACAATATTTTTTAATTGTAAAACAAGAAATTCATTTGAAAAAAAGTAGATCATGTCAGAAGTAATACAATTTTAGTTGGAAAAAAATTTACAAAAAAATTACTTTATCAAATTATAAAACATATCATATAAAAAAATTAAATTCAGTATATAATTAAATATTTTTAAATTCATAATTCACTATAATGTGATGAACACTAAGAAACAAATCAATATTACTAAATTCATAATCGCCTACAGTTTTAGGAAAACTATGTTTTATCAGTGATAAATTCATAAATAGATTCAATTATTAAGAACACAAAAATGAATATAATATACAATGTAGTATTTTAAACCTAATAAAATTGATAAAAAAATCATTATTTTTAACCAAACATTAAAATAAAAAACATGAATGTAAAATTCATCAAACAATTCACTATTTTTACCCAACCATTAAAGTTAAATAGGGATGCCTGAACTAGGGATTCAAAGGTAAATAAGGTAATGAATAAAGTTAGATATTAGGAAATGAAATTTGTACCAAGAGATGGATTTGGGAGGTTGAAGAGCTCGAATAAGGAATTAGAATAAAGGGAGGGGGATCCAACTAACCGTGGTAGGGGAGGTGGCCCCAACTAGCATAAGCATATGTGAATGGGGATCTATTTCCCACAAGGGAGAGTAGGGGAGGCTGGGGGGATAATATGTCACCACCGACTAGAGGGGGTTGGATGAGGTAGCCAGTGTAGTCTCACTGAGGGAGTGAGGAAGGGGGAGACAAGGGTTTTTCTAGTGGGGGAGGGAGAGGTGACAATGGCAAGCTCGCTCGAGGGTGAAGAAGGTAGAGGATAGTGACAAGGGTCTCACTCAAGGGAGAGGGTCTTAGAGTGAGAGAAAGGGAGGTAGATAAGGGAGGAGAATAAGGATAGGTAGCGAGTGTGAGAGAAAATAGAGGTTGCAAAGGTCTCTTGATCAAATCAAGGGTGGGAGATAGTGACACAAGGATGAGGGAGGGAAAGGAAATGGAACGACTTAGGCAGGAGGAAAGTGAGGTGGGAAGAGAAAGGGTAGGTATCTAGGGTTTGATAATTTCATTATAAATTTTAAGTTAAATATATATATATATATATTGTTTTTTTATTACTCGAATAATATTGCAAGATACTCGATAATATTATTCCAGCACTCGAACATTACTTGATGAGGTACTCGAGTAGTTTGAGCTCAAGCTCGACTCAAAAAAAAAATTGAATCGATCTCAAGTATTTTTAGAGTCGAGTTCGAGTATCATGTGAGAAACACTATATCATTTAGAGTCCTAGGTACAAGGAACTTTAGAATATTTCCTTGTAATCTTACACAGGATAGGCCTGAGTGATACCAGAAGCTCCCAACCCCATGAGGTATTGAGATGTTCGCCCCGTGGCTACAAATGTATGCTAGACACTTCTATTTTTTCGAGTTGGATTGAATCGACATAGGTTGAACCACCACTATTTATTTTACATCAATCATGGATCCCACTGCCAAAGTCCTAATGGAATTAGCACGACAACCTCTATCACCATGGTCTTAGTAGGGAAAGAACTTCCCAATGTGGATTCCACATTTGTTCAAGAAGGAACCAGTGTTCCCTCTGAATTAGGTGTCCTGGTTGAACTATCTCCTCCCACTGATTCCCCAACCTTAGATTATTAAGAGGATTTATAAGATGTTCCTCCCACATTTGTAGAGGGGTTCTACACCACTATCAATGAGTTGTTTTAGGTTAACCTTGGAATTGAAGTAGATCTGAGGTCAACTCCGATCAGGGTAGCCATGCTTGCTGAGGAGAAATAGTAGTACATGGATTTACTGAAGAAGAATTGTGATTTATTTTATTGGAGTTATGATGAGATTCCTGGAATAGACCCTCAAGTTTCCATTCACCATCTTGGTCTCCTAGCGAATCATCACGGGTTCTAGCAGACTCCCAAGAAAACAAACCCTTATCATGGTTTTATGTTCTAGATGAAGTTGATAAGCTCATCAAATCCAGCTTCGTCAAGGAGGTTATGTATCCCAAGTGGCTAGAAAATATTGTTTCAGTTAGGAAGAATAACGGGCAGACCATAGTCTGTATTGACTTCCAGGATCTCAACTACCACTATCCAAAGGATGATTTTCACCTTCCATTGATGAAGCTATTGGTTGATGCCACAACTGGGTTCCAGGATCTCTCCTTCATGGATGGATATTCCAGATACAATCAGATTCGGATGGACCCTAAATATGAGGAGTATAACTTCTTCAGAGCACCATAAATGACCTTCTAATATCAGGTAATGCCTTTAAGTATGAGGAATGTAGTATCCACTTATCAGTGGTCCATTACACATAATTCCAAAATGATCCTCAATATGCTAATGGAATTATATGTGGATGACTAGGTGGTCAAATACTGCCAATGTCAGAACCCTCTCATAGATTTTGAGAAAGTGTTCAGCTTCCTATGATCCCAACATTTGAAGATGAATCTATTGAAATATTAATTCATGGTTACCTTTGGGAAGTTTCTTAGCTTCATCATCAGATATAGAGGCATCAAGATAAACCTAGATGAGATCAAGACCATCAACCAGATGCCTATTCCGAGAAACCTCCAGGAGCTTCGAGGCCTTAAAGGCCACTTAGCCTACATATGCCGATTCATTACGAATCTGAATATCAAGTGTAAGCCCTTTTCTGGGATTATGAAGAAAGGGTCCATCTACTAATGGGATAAAGAGTTCTAGGCCAATTTTGAGGAAATCAAGCAGTATCTTCTACAACCTTTGGTTCTGATGACACCCATACCAGGGAAGCCACTGGTCCTTTATGTGAATACCCTAGAATGATCACTTAACACCCTTCTTGACCAGTATAACAATGAAGGGATGGAGAAAAAATTGTACTATCTCAGTCACATGATCAACAATACCAAGTCTAGATACCGTCCTATTGAGAAGAGCTTCCTAGAGCTAGTTTTAACAGTACAGAAGTTACAGAACTATCTACAACATCATGAGATATAGATAGTGTCCTATGTGGATCCTTTAAAGTATATCCCAAATTTACCTATATTTACGGGATTACTATAATTATGGGTAGTGATCCTTCAATAGTTAGATATTATGTTCATTCCATATAAATTCGTTAATGGTTAGTCATTGGATGACTTTCTGGCCTCCCATCCAGATCCTGAAGAATCTACTATTAATTTAGATTTCCCAAAAGAGGACATACATTCAATGGACTAGACTATATCATGCTGGAAGATGAATTTAGAGGGTTTATCCTTGAACCCAACTGGTAGAATGATCAAGGACCCAAAGCTCAACAATGTAGGCCTGGGGATCATTTTTATCACTCTCGAGTAGTCTGTTATACCATACCAATTCTTGTTGTTATAAGGATACCCCAACAATTGGGCAGATATTTAGGTGATCATTAATGGTATAGAGTTGTCTATTGAGGTTGACTTAACCTTATTTAATGTCAAGGGATAATTTGAGTTATTCATCAAATAAATCAATGGTGATTACATCATCAAGAAGCCTGATCTCGTACCCTTTATAGAGCACACTCACCAGTTGATGGCCCAATTCTCTTCTCAGCCATATGTGACTCATATCCCCTGTCACAGAATGGTCAGGATAACTCCAAATCTAGTTTATACAAGTATATCATAGATCCTGATTGAGATGAAGTTTTCATCTATGTGGCACATTGAAGGGTCATTGCTCCCATAATCCCAGATAATGATGATAGCCTGCAAGTAAACTAGCTGAACACCTGTGCTTCCACTTAGGGACCTCTAGATTCCAGTGCTGCAAAGTAAACCTTTAGTTGGACAAACTCTTTTTTCAAGTATCTTCAGTGCATAATTCTCCCACCGGGAATTCCAAATGTGAGTGAATATGCTATAATACAGTGTAGTTTACCCTCCATAATGGGCCCAAACATGAGAAGAATCTCTAAAAATGTATGTTTTATTGAACTCCCCTCTATTTCATTCTAGGAGATTAGATTCCATGGGTTATGCATGAAGTTCATTATGGGTCCTGTGGCACTCATCAAGCAGGGTTGATGTTATCCCACAAGATTTGAAGTTTGGGATACTTCTGACCCACCATGGTCTATGAATGTATTGAGTTTTCCAAGAGGTTTCACACATATCAAATTCATGAAAACTTTGTGCATATACTTTCAAATTCCCTCCATATGATTGAGTATTCTTTTCCCTTTTTAGTATGGGGGTTTGATGTCATGGGACCATATCCACCAGTGACAACTTGCCAGTGCAGGTTCATTTTGACCACGACAGATTTATTTTCCAAGTGGGAAGAAGTGATTCCTCTTAAGGAAGTCAAGTCCTAGTCAGTGGTATAATTCCTGAGTTCCTATATCATCCATTCATTCGGGGTTCCTCACGCCATTCTCACAATAAATAGTACCAAATTTCGAGTAGTTGAGTTGAAGAGGTTGTATTCTAAGTACAATATCCAATCCAACCACACATCCTGCTATCACGCATAAGAAAATAGATAGATCAAAGAATTAAAAATGACCCTCTCTAACATTTTTCAGAATATAGAGGGTCATAACAAGAAGATTTGGCCATAAAATCTACCCAAAACTCTTTGGGATTATCAAACGATAACTCAAAACTCCACCCAGGTGACTCCATATTCCCTAGTGTACAGAATAATGGTAGTACTTCCCATTTAGATTCAATTTCCTTCACCATTAATAACTATCTATGACCAGAAGACACAAAAAATAATGGAATAACTCTTTCTAGTTGAGCTTTAATCCCTTAAGGAGAACATGATCTAGACATTTCATAATATGGAGAGGCACATGAAAGATAGTGAGAATGTTCAACAAGAAGGTTCACCTCCACTCCTTCCTCTAGGGTGACATAGTGTTGGCTCTAAGAACACCAATGATACATAGTAAGAATCCATCAAATTTAGAACCCAAGTGGGAAGGACCATATATCATTCAAAATGTATACCCTAATGATTTATACTTCTTGATCACTATGCATGGAGAGTGCATCACTCCTCCAACCAACACCAGGTTTCTCAAACAATACTTTATGTGAGGGGAGTCAAAGGGTTCAAACTCTATAACCTTAAACTAAGAGGCACATGTCCAAACACCACGACTTTAATCTTTTTTTGATTTTCCTTGGGAATGTGTTGTGTGATAAGGCCTCGAAGGCCTCTCATTCAAAAAAAATTGTTCACATCAATCCATGCATATAATTTTTTGGATACTCCCCCATGCTCCAAAATCTATGAACTTAAACTAAGATCCCCCATGGTCCATGTGACATGACAATAAATTTTCTTCAATAGGTCCAAATATTATGACCTTAAACTATTTATACCCCTACAATCCAATATTTTTGACTTTAAAATGAAAAGCATTAGCTTTCTAGGTACACATTGTTAAAAATGACACCTAGTACAAGCTTTAATACCATAAACTAATAGTCATATTATGGTTTGATATTTATGACCTTAAACTAAAAGTTCAAGTCCAATAATCATGACTTTAAACTGTATGAAGGTGTTCCTTGCTCCTCATTCACTTTAGGTTATAGTTTCTACACCATACACATCCCCCTCGGAACACTTTCTCCTCATCATCCCTACAACATGATGTTAAATAATGATGATAACATCCTAGCCGCATGACTATAAACTTCAAAGAACCATTTTCCTAGTTTCACGATGATAAAATATGTGAAAATCGTCATCCTGGATGCATAATGGTAAACTTAAAAACACCATAGTTCTCTCACATGAGATGAAATATCCCTTGGAATTATTCATCTACCATGCCATATTACAGAACTATGTATAAATTGATTCCTTTCCACACAAGATATGAAACGATTCTTGGATTCTATATCTTGGTCTAGCTTCCTCAAAAAAAAAATTCCCCCTCTATGTGTATGGATCATACCTACATAGTAATTCAAGAACTACATGTGGCTAGATTCCCATCCTTATGGGATATGTAGCGACACCCAAACATTTTTTCTTCAGTTCTAGCCATAAATTCATCAAACATTTATCCCCTTATCCTCAGTAGCTAAGTCCAAACCTCAAGACTTTAAACTATGTAAAAGTATCCTCATAAATATGTAGTGTGGCATTGGGGATCTTGGACCTCATTCATGCCAGGCTTCTCAATCCACCACACTACATATATTTGATCAAGGAACCCCTAGTATGAACTCTATCACCTTAAACTAGGAACCCAAGTCCAAGAATAATGACTCTAAACCATATGCAAGCCTCTATAGAAATAGATATGTGGTGTACGGGACTCATAGGCCTTCATTCATGTCAGGATTTTTATTCCACCGCATTACACATGTCCTTTTTGGAGTGATCACCCCATGGTCCAAACTCTATGACCTTAAACTAAGAGCTAATGGTCTAGGTAAGATGACCTTAAACTATTCACACCATGTCTAAGCATCATGACTCTAAACATCATGTTATAATATCCTAGGAATATTTCTAGTGGTTTTGGGCCTCCTAGTTCCTCATTCACACCGTGTTTGTTAGGATTCCATATAACACATAAACATTAGGAATATTCTCCCTTCCCATATGGTCCAGACTCTATGACCTTAAAATAGAATTCAACATCCTCAGCGCATGATGTTAAACTGTGATCCTACCCTGAACAAGTTCTGTATGCCTCATGATAATAATTTTATGCTTCAGTTTCCTTTATAGAGAGGATTTCCCCCACCGGAATTGGTCTTCCCACATGCTGTATTCTAGAACTACATGCAACTTGATTACCATCCTTATAGGTTAAGTAGATATTCTCATACATGTCGTCTTTGTGCCCAAACATGAATTCACCAAACTTTCAGCCCCTTGTACTCAGTCATGGTCTATATCGTAAAACTTTAAACTATGTGCAACCAACATCAGGATCATTTCATGTGGTGTAGAGCCTCTGTGACCCTCATTCACATCGGGTGTTAAATCTTGCATTGTATAAACATCCTTGAATACCTCATTTACCCATGTTCCAAACTCTATGTACTTAAACTAAGAACCCATGGTCCATGAAACATAACCTTAAACTGTTGATATAAATTCCAATCATCATGACTTTAAACTGAATGCGAGTCCCCTTAGGAATGTGTTGCGTGCCATTAGGTCTATTCCCATCATCCACATTGGATTTCTCATAACATTTCACTACACATATCTTTTTTGGAGGCTCCTCTTTGGTATGAAAAACATGACCTTAAACTATTTATAGCGGGTCTAAGAATTATGACCTTAAACTATTTGAAACCACTATGGTTCTAGTTGTACAAATTTAAACTACATATCCCAATATCCCCAACTCATGACGTTAAACTATGACTGCACCCCATTTTAAATTAGGGATGATATGGATTCCCTAATCAAAGAGTATAATTTTCACTGATGTTGGTCTTCCACCATGCCATGTTCAAGAACTACATATGTCTTAATTCATATCATCATGGGATATTTAGTGACGTTCAGACTTTACATCTTCAGGATTAGCCATAGGTTTATTAAACATTTGGCCCATTGGCCTCAATTATGATCCAGGAAGTACGAACTTAAACTACATATAGTTCATATTAAAGTGTGTCTATGTTATGTGATCCTTTTAAGCCCCTCATTCACGTTGAGTTTTACCTATTTCATTCCATATATATACCCTTATAGGGACTATTTCCCCTATAGTCCAAGAAACAATAATTCAAACTGTCTACTATGATCCATGACATATGACCTTAAACTATGTATGTTACTTTCTATATGGTCCATGAAAAATTACTTTAAACTATTTGTAAAACCTAGGTTTGACTCCTAATTTACAATACACCCCATTCAACACTTTTATTCCTTCATGCTCTAGGATTTCAATCACCTTTAAAATCCAGAAGAACCCTATAATGGTGATGGTATGGTGCCACTTTGGCTAAAATCATGTGCCATTCCAACATCCTAATTGATCTTTGGTAGAAAATGGTGGATCCTGTGTTTCGAATATGGTTAATGGTTGATCCTACATTTTCCTACCCCATTATTGACTAGTATTGTTGTGGTTTCTCTATTTCAAACATGGTCAACAATCAATCCCTATTCTTCAGTTTCCCTTCTATCTAGATCTTGAAAGTCCCGACTTAATTACTTTCCACTCCCTTGATCTTAGTGTAATTAAAAATCTTTGGTTTCACCCTCAATGCGTGCTTCCAAATTTCTAGAATATCCCCTATAACTTTCCGTGTTTCCCACATGGAGCATGGTTCATGTGGGTTTAGGAGTTTTGGTGGGTGTGTACCAATGTGGTCCAACTGCAAAAAAAAGCTTATGGTCCTAACTCCATGACCTTAAACTAAGAGCCTCACTAGTCCAATCTATGTGAAATTAAACTAGGAGGCACAATCTAAGAATCAAAGCTTTAAACTTTGTGCGACTGTTCTTAGGAAAGTGTGGCATGGCACCAGGACTCCACGTCTCTCATTCACATCAGGTTTGTCACTCCGCCACACCATATGCCCATTTTTGGAATCCTTCTTCCCTAGGTTCATACTCTATGAACTTAAAATAGATGTCTATTTACATGCATGACTTTAAAATATGTTAAAATACTCTTAGGTATATTCTGTGTATTGGAAACCTTGGTCCTCATTTTCATAAACATCCATCTATTTCCATAGACACACCTTAAGATGAACTATATATAGTTTAAAGTCGTACTGCCTATTTATGTGATTGGTCGTGTCTTGCTAAATCCATGCCTTAAACAGCCAACAATCATCTTGTAGTGGTTTTAGAAAATTTAAAAGATGAGAAACATGAAATTTCTAGCACCATATAAAATCTGGTGGTTCATCCAGCAACACCCATTATGACAACTACCAAAGAGTAACTCCCTGTGGGCAGAAATGTGTGTCTGGCATGGAAGTGTGATGTGATGAAGCATATCAATAGAATTCATGAAAATAAATCAATCATCAAGGCCCTATGCCTATCATAATAGATGTAAGAGGATATCATTGAGGCCTTTAAATTCCCCCTCTAGTTTGGAATAGAGGTAGTGGTCACAGAGACATTCTATGCTAAGGAGGTTGAGTAAGAAAAAATCCAAACCATTATCACATTCTACAAGGAAGATGAGGTCTCCCTCATGCAGGGGAACCATCACCCACTATATATCGCTGGAGAATTCAATGGCATGGAAGTCTTCCACTATCTAGTCAATATAGGTTCCAGGATCAATCTCACCCCGGCCCGAAAGCTCTGTAGGTTGGGACTGAATGAAGCAGATATGAGTCACTCCAACATTAAAATTGTGGGTTATGATATTACCAAGAAAATACTATGTGGAAGAATCTAATTGAATAACTAGTTCTGGGGACTGGTAGAAAATTCCAAGTTCATGATCATCTTACAGGATACCACCTACAACATGCTGATGGGTAGGCCCTGACTACATCTACATGCAAAAGTCCCCTCCTCATATCACCAATTCCTGAAGTACTCCCTCAATGGTCGAATAGGCATGCTTTAGTGTGATTAATACCCCTATGATTCTTGTGAATCTAGCTATATGGATTTAAGCTATTACAAGAGCAAGGACAAACAAGTTCAGACAAATGAGGTTGAGCACACCGCCTTTTCTAGTAGCCCGTAGATAGATTTGGAAAATGCTTTCATCCTTTCGATTTATCAGTTGGAGGCTATGATGCTAGAATTGGTAAATTTATTTTTCATTTCTAGGAGTAAAGGATGCCACATCCCTAGGTACAAGTAGGTTTTAATGGTGTTGAGTTGAGCCGATAAAATATGATACTTGAGCTCAATCTCAATGCATAATTTTAATACTTAATGCTCAGCTCGACTCGATACGATTCTGAATTTGAAAGATCGAGCTCGACTTGAATATTTAAATGATATACTTAATCTCGATCGATTAAGATTGAATAATTTAATTAGATCTATTATTACTTGTACTCATGATTGATATTACTATAGCTCTAGATTAAGATTGAGCTCAACTATTAGATATATATGTATAATTAAAATTTTAATTTTTTACAATAGAAAACCATATTTAAAAGGAATTACAAAAAATCTAAAAAAACATACAAAATAATCCAATTGTCATAACAAAAACTAATAAAAAATGAATTATATTAATATTAATTGACATCCATCAGAAAAAAATAGAACAATGATAATGGATCCTTATGATGCACACAACTAGAAAAGTTTGGAAGCCTGCAACAAATTAAAAAACCAGAGCTCCTCCTCATCACATAACTCCTTTCAATATTTTCATAACTCCTTAAAAAGTGTGAAATAAAATAATACCACCTAGACTCCCTTCATCATCTATACTGGATCCTTCAAAAGTGTGTTGAAAAAGAACACCGCCTAGACTCCCTTCAACATCTATGCCAGTATCTACACATGCCAAAACCTATTGAAAAACTAAAATATTATAGATTCAAATATAAACATGAGTGAATGAGTTATAATTATTAAAAAAAATACTTATAATAAACACTGATAAAAATAAAACATTAAAATTTATTATGAGTTTTATTAATTATAATTATATAAAAAATATTTTGAAAACTAAACACTTTTTTAAACAATGTATCTTGAAAGAGTAATGTTACAATGAATTACACATTTCCAACAAGAAACTTCCCCTTAAGACAACCTTTTTGAACAAAATAATTAAATGGGTGTAAAAATGACTTAAAAAATTATAGTAGCACACTGTTTGAAAGAAAGAAATAAATGGATTTGAACTAAATAACTATGGATTTGTATAACATGACTATTTACTAAATAAATTAAAAAGTTTATAAAATTATATAGAAAAACTAAATACTAGATATGACCATTTTCATTCTTTCAAATCCTTGGTCTATAAGAAATTTTTTTAAACATTGATTAAAAAAAATTGTGAAATAAGATTCTATAGTATGAGTTGAATAGAATATATACTGGTATGGCTACACAAGTGACTAAAAATTCCATTTTAGGTTTTACTGCAAATAATAACAGAAATAGTTAACAATAGATAAAAAATAATAAAGATACTAAAAAATTGTGTTCAGCCATGATTTTTTTACAAAAACATACCTTCATTAGTTGAATCTAAAATTCCTTTCTTTCTTTCTACATAAATGAAAAAATAAAAATAAAAACACACAAGATTAATGATCAAACAAAAAATAGATTAAATTAAGTTACCTTATCATTTTTTCATGTGGTTAAGATTAAGACACCAATATCCTCCACAAAGTAAAGGTTGAACTATCTTAGGAGACAATGAGGATTGATAAGTGTCAATAACTCTACTCCCCACACTAAATTTTTCTTCGGAAGAAACTATTATGATAGAAATTTAAATAATATCAGGAACCATCTTAGAAAGAATCCGATACTTCAAATTATTATCCTTCCACCACTCTAATTCATTAAACACATCATAATACCCTTCAAAAATAAATAAACCCTATGCTAAATAAATGTATAAATACTATTTTTGTGGCTGAATAGTCTCAATAGACTTCAAATAATTTTAAAATTTATACCAGACCAAAGTATATTTAACTACACCCCAATTAATAACATCATCGCCCACTCTAACTATAGAAGTTATTTCAATGGTACACTTATATTCATCAGTGTAATGATAAAAAATTTCTTAAAAAATTTCAAAAACATGAGAAATATTTTCCCACTGTTCATTTTCAGGATACAATTTAGAAAAACAAGAATCAATCTCCCTTATTTTTCACCTGGGATATAATATTGTAGTAATGTATATGAAAACATTACTTTCTCCCCAATATTTGTCAAATTTATTCTTCATATTTCCATCCAATTATTGAATAAAATTATCCTCACTTGTTGGTTTATTATCCAAAAACACTTTTATTCAGTATACTTCATTCAAAAACAAGTTTGAAGTTGGATAATTACTACCAGAGATAATCTTAGTAGCATAATTAAACACTTCAAAAATATAAAAAACCTTTTCCCCTTTTTTCCAATCTTAATCACTTTATAAAAAATGTTAATGAGTCTCTAGTTCCTTAAACCGTGAAAATACCTATTTTAATTTGATCAAAACTGATAAAATTTGAAATGTTGAATTCCAATAGTTCTTGTATTCATGAGTCAATTTTCTTTGAGGAAAGTTCAACTATTGTGCTATCTTAGAAAACAAGTTCAATTTTAACTCATTTTTATTGATGATGTTTACACTTTCATGAACTTCTTATATCACATGCTTAATTATAGAAAGACTATTTTGAACTATGAGATTAAAAATATTATCACAACATCAAACATGAAATATCTACCCGTCACAAATTAATATTATGTTTCTTGAAAATGTATCTATGATAATTACAATAGCAACATAAATGTTTAAAGAATTATCCCAAAAAGTTTTATGTATTTTATTTTCAATTTTAAACTTTTTCAGACAATTTAAAATACAATCATCAATATCAACACCACGACATGGATGAGGTCTGTGAAAAAACTTATACTATTATTTTTTAATCATAAATTGTCATCAATAAAGTGAGCATTGATAACCATGTACTCAATTTTTTATTACTTGACTTCCATAAATCCTTTAAAAAAAATATTATCAATAACTCTCAATATTCCCATGAGTTTTTTCTTTTTATATTCTTAAATTTTCACACAATCCTTCTTAATAGTATTGCATGATATTTTCTTCCACTCATGCATCCCACATATTTTTATCTTGTTAAATCCTTATTCTTTTATAATTGAAAATGGATGTTCATATATGAGTATCCACTAATGTTAGTAGGCTGAAAATTAATCCATTGTTTTTAATTCTGATAAATTTTGTGTTTCAAGAAATTCTTAAAGTGTTTTCTATATTGTGTCATACTTTTACTTATATTAAAAGATAATTTCCTTTTAAAATTAATTTACCCTCTCTTTTTAGAATCATCCGGAAGACTAACTTCATTTAATTCTGACCAAACAATAGATTTTTCTGCCTTTTCTTCCTATTAACATAATATTCTTCAAAATTATCTGGAAAAATATATTCATCACCCCATTATTTATTACTAGTATCATTGGATGGAATATTCATGTCAATATTTTCATCAATATTATCATTTTATAAAGTTTGGATCTCATCTGAATTTAACTGATTTTCCAAAGAAAAAGATGAATAATGGAATAAAATAGACATATTTAGATCTCATTATATTATTATTTTTTGTTTTTTTCAAGGTGAATTAGATTCAATTTTTATTATCAAAAAATGTAACTAAAACAATTATGTTTATAAAAAATGTTTATAATAAAACATTTGACAAAAAAATCATTATTTATTATAAAAAATGAATTTTAATAGAAAAAATAATTTGACAAACAAAAGACAAGTTCAGAACATATTATAAGCAATACAATTCAATAGAAAAACCTTAAATTCATTTGACAAAAAAATTATCCAATATTTATTAGAAACCCTGCATTTCAATTGAAAAAAAAAATAATTTTAAAAAAATCATAACTTTTTAGAAACAATATGTTTCAGTTGAAAATCAAGAAAATCATTTGACAGAAACATTTATCCATAATTTTTTAGAAAAACCACATTTTAGTTGAAAAAAAATAATTTGACAAAAAAATCAGAATCTATTAGAAACAATACATTTTAATTGATAAATAATAAATTTATTTAACAAAAAAATTAATCCAGTATTTCTTAGAAACAATGAATTTTAGATGGGAAAAAATCATTAAAAAAACAAATTCAGAACCTATTATAAACAATACATTTCAATTGAAAAACAATAAATTCATTTAAAAAAAGTATAACTTTTTAGAAACAATAAGTTTTAGTTTAAAAAAAAATTACAAAAAAAAATTCTTTATCAAAACAAAAAACATATCATATATAATGAAAAATTAAATTTAGAAAACAATTAAATATTTTTAAATTCATAAATCACTACAATGTGATGAATACTAAAAAACAAATCAGTATCACTGAATTCATAATTGAGTGTAATTTTAGGAACACTAAGTTTTGTTAGTATTAAATACATAATGAAATTCAATGATAAATAACAAAAAAAATGAATAAAAAACATAATGTATTATTTTAAAACTAATAAAATTCAACAAAAAAATTCATTATTTTTAACCAAACATTAAAATAGAAAACATGAATTTAAAATTCATCAAAAAATTTACTATTTTTACCCTACCATTAAAATCAAATAGGGATTCATAAAATAGGTATTCATAGGTAAATAAGGTAATGAATAAAGATAGATATTGAGAAATGAAATTTATACCAAGAGATGGAGTTGGTAGGTTCAAGAGCTCAAACATGTAATTAGAATAGAGGGAGGGGTATTTGGAAAACTGTATAAGGGGGAGGTGACACCAACCAACATAAGATTATATGAAGGGGGATCCATTTCTTTCAAGGGGGATTAGAGGAGGTTGGGGGGGATAGTATGTAATCACTGACCAGAGGGGGGGGGGTGGGATGAGGCAGACAGCGCAGTCCTGTCGAGGGATTAAGGAAGGGGAAATGAGGGTTTCACCCATGAGGGAGGGAGAGGTGATGATGGTGAGCTCACTCGAGGGTGAGGGAGGGTGAGGATAATGATGTGGGTCTCGCTCAAGGGTGAGGGTTTTAGATTAAAGGTGAGATAGGGAGGATTGGAAAGAGTGGTAGCGAGCGTGAGAGTAAGGATAAGTGGTGAGGGTCACTCGATCAACTTGAGGGTGGGAAAGGGTGAGGCGAGGGTGAGGGAGGGAGAGGAATTGGAGGGGCTCGGGTGGGAGGAAAGTGAGGTGGTAAGATAAAGGCGAGGAAACCAGGGTTTGATAATTTCATTATAAATTTTAAGTCAAATATACATATTTTTTATTGATAAAAAAGGCTCACGAACTACTTGATAACATTTTTACAATACTCAAACTCAAGTCAATGAGGTACTCCGATTGCTTGAGCTTGAGATCGAATTGAAATAAATAGAGTTGACCTAGAGTATTTTTCATGCTGATCTCGAGTAGGGTGTGAGAACCGCTATATCAGTTACTCCCCTAGGTATAAGAAACTTCATAATATTACCTCATACTCTTAGATATGACATGATTTGGTGATACTAGAAGCTCCCAACCCTGTGAGGTATTGAAATGTTCACCCTATGGCTATAACTGTATGTTATACCCTTCTATTCTATAGGGATGGGTTGAACCGACATAAGACGACCTACCACCATTGCTTTGACATCAAGAATGGGCCCCATAGATGAAGGCCTGATGGAATTGGCATGAAAAACATCATTACCATGGTCTCAATAGAGAAGGAACTCCCCAGTGAGGATTCTATATCCACCCAAGTAAGAACCAGTGTTCCCCCAGTATTAGTCGGCCTATATGAACCATTTCCTCCCACTGATTCCCCTATCTCATAAGATGAAGAAGGTTTGTAATATGTTTCTTCCACATTCTAAGAGGGTATCTCCACTACTATTGATGAGTTGGTTCAGGTGAACCTTATAACTAAAGCAGATCTGAGGCCAACACTGATCAGTGCAACCATACCTATTAAAGAACAATGGTAGTACATGGATTTCCAGAATAAGAATCATGATTTAGTTGTTTGGATTTATGAAGAGATTCTAGGAATAGACCCTCATGTTTCCATCCACCATCTTGGTCTCCCAGTAAATCATCATGTGTTCAAAAATCCTCCCAATAAAATTCACCCTTCCCATGGTTCTATGATCTTAGACGAAGTTGATAAGCTCATCAAATTTATATTTTTCTAAGAGGTTAAGTATCCCAAGTGGCAAGACAACATATTTCCAGTCAATAAGAAGAATAGGAAGACCATAGTCTGTATTGACTTCTAGGATCTGAATTTCCACTATCCGAAGGATGATTTTCCCCTTCCCTTGAATGAGTCTTTGATCGATTCCACAACTGGGTTCCATGATATCTCCTTCATGGATGGATATTCCAGATAAAATTAGATTGATGGCCCCCAAAGATGAGGAGTATACTATCCTTAGACAACCACAAGGGACCTTTTTCTATTAGGTAATGAATTTCAATATGAGGAATAAAGGATGCACTTATTAGTGGGTCATGCCCTACATCTTCTAAATGATCATCAATATTCTAGTGGAATGCTATATGGATGATTAGGTGGTCATATACCACTAATGTCAGGACTATATCAGAGATTTTGAGAAAGTGTTAAGATTAATTCAATCCTGACATTTGAAGATGACACTCTTGAAATGTGAATTTGTGGTTACCTTTGGGATGTTTCTGGGCTTCATATTCAGATACAGAGGCATCGAGATCAACCCGGTGAAGATCAAGACCATAAGACAAATGCATCATCTGAGCAACCTCCAGGAGCTCTAAGGCCTCCAAGGCTACTTATCCTACATATGATGATTCATTACGAATCTGAACAACAAGTGTAATCCCTTTTCTAGGCTCAATAAGAAAGGGACCATCTACCAATGGGATGAAGAGTTCCATGAAACTTTTGAAGAAATCAAGTATTATCTGCTATAGCCTCTGATTCCAGTGACACCCATATTTTGGAATCCACTAGTGTTTGAACCAAGGCTATTTCTTACTGTAAATGGAGTACGAGTTGTGTTTTTTCCAATCCTATCATGAATGAACAGAGAGTTTTCAAGGAAAGAGATCTTATAGTTCAATTTGAAAACAATATTGTAGGTGGTGTCGTTTCTCAGTGTTTTCCATTTTTTTAGGGTCCAAAATATAGAGGAAGAGGCTAGAATCATGAAGGGTAGTTTTATGGAAACAACTCTTCATGAAAATGGTAAAGGCAAGGGTTTCATGAATATTGGGATAATGTTCGTGAAGATGAGGATAATCATGAACAATTATGATGATATACATGATTATTAGAATTGGAGCGTCGCGAAGGTGTGAAGGTTTTTATGGATAACTCCATGATTATGAAATGCATAATGAACACCACAAAGGGTTTTGACTGAAAGATATGTGATTACGATGAACATCATGAATGGAAAATTCACATGGAGTTTTGTGATAGGAGGAGCATAGTTAAGATGTTTTTGAAAGATTCATAAAATATTCTAAGAGGTGGTGGAGCATCGTGAATGCCCGAGCCTATAAATATAAGGCTACCCCTCATCACTTTACACTTATTTTTCCAAGGAAAATCTGGAACCACTCTGATTTCATGAAGCTAGGGGATCTCCATAAAATTGGAATTCCATGTAAGCATGATCATTGAAAAAAAATACTTGTTGAGTCTTGACCGATGATAATTCTTTTTATTAATAAGTGCTTTGTGAGGATGGGGTTTTCCATGTTGACTCAGTGAGCTTCACGAAGTTAGTTTATTCCATGAAGGCAGGGGTGCTTTGCGAAGTAGCTTCACGAAAGGCAGTTTTGAACATCAATTTTTAGTGAATAGTGATTTCAAATTGCATCAAATCAGGTATACATTTCAAGAAAAGTCGCATGATTGTCAGAGACAAAGACTTTAATGCCAATCCCTTGAAGAGACCTTCAAGTCGATAAACTAAGTAAGACTTCTCTCAAAGTAGTGAGATAGGGGGAGTCAACAAAAGTGTTCTGAGGGACACAATAAACTATTTCTAAAATATTGTAAAGGCAATGTTCTTATAAAATAGTGACTATATATGAACTCTTGTATTCCACAAATAGTGTGGATTAGTGGATTTTGGTATGATTGACACACTATCGGCATATACTCCTTGGAATAGCCCTTAGTGGTGAACCAAATAAAATTGTTGTGCTGTCTCTTTGCATGTGATTGTTTATTTTCTAAACTTTTCCATCAAATAGGTTTAACAAGTTCCTATCAACATGAGAACAAGATTCTTCACCTTAGGAGAAAAAGCTGACACCCCGATTCACCCTTCCCCTCTTAGGGTGTTCTGGGGTCCTTCAATTGGTCCTCTATGTGACTACCCTATAATGATCCCTCAAAACCCTTCTTTCCAAGAAGTAAAATGAAGGGATAGAGAATATTTTATACTATATTAGTCACATGATCCATGATGCAGATTCCAAATACTATCCTATCGAGAAGAGCTTCCTAGCACTAGTTTTTATAGTGCAGAAGTGGCAGAACTATCTGCAACATCATGAGATACAACTAGTGTCTTATGTGTATCCATTAAATTATATCCTAAATCACCCTATATTGATGGGAAAACTAGAATTATGGGCAGTGGTCCTTCAATAATTTGATATCAGGTTCATTCCGTAGAAATCCATCAAGGGACTAGCATTGGATGAATTTCTGGCCGCTCATCCAATTCCTGGATGTTGATTTCTCAAAAGAGGCCATACTTTTAGTGGAACGATTTATACCGTGATGGTAGATGTATTTCAATGGTGCCACCTGGATCCCAATAAGTAGAAGGATTAATGAACCCAAGCTCAATACGGTATGCCTAAGGATTGTTTTCATCACTCCCAAGAAGGATATTCTTCTATACTCATTATTATTATCATAAGGATTCACCAACAATGAGTTAGAGTATCAAGCGATCATTACTAGTCTCGAGCTATCTCTTAAGATTTATGCCCCCTACTTTCATGTGAAGGGAGACTCCGAGTTAGTTATCAAATAAATCAATGGTGATTACATCATCAGGAAGCCCAAGCAGACACCCTTGATGGATAAATCTCGCTAGTTGACAACCAAGTTCTATTATCACCCAAAGGTGACTCATATCCTCTAGTCAAAGAATGGTCTAGCTGAATCCTAATATATATTAGCCATATCTCTCATAGAGCATGATCAGGAAAACCTTTTCATCAATGTGGAACACTAAAGGGTCATTGCTCCGGTCACCCCATATGATAATGATAGCCATAAAGTAAACTATATGACCACTGGTGCTTCCACTTAGGGACCTCTAGATTCTCCTATAGAAAAGGAACCCTTCGGTTGGACATCCCCTTTTGTCAATTATCTCTAGTGCGATAATCTTCCATCAGAAAAAGTAGAATGTGAGTGAATATACTGGCATGCAATGTAGTTCACCTTCCAGAGTGGGCCCAACCTTGAGAAGCCTCTCTAAATATGTGGGTTTTATATAATTCATATATGTTTCATTCTAGGATATGATATTCCCCAGGTTATTCATGAATTTCATTATGAGTCCTATGGTACTCATTAAGAAGGGTTGAAGCTATCCCACTAGATTTTATGGTTGGGATACTTATGACCCACCATGGTCTATAAATGTATCAAGTTTTAAAAGAGGTATCACACATGTCAAATTGATGAAAACTTTGTACATTGACTGTCGGGGTCCCTCCATATTACCAAGTATTATTGACCTATTTTAGTACGGGTGATTGATGTCATGGGACCATATACACTAGCGAAATCTTTCCAGTGCAGGTTCATTCTGACCACAATAGATTTATCTTCCAATTCATAAGTATTGATTCCTCTTAAGGAAGTCAATTCCCAGTTAGTGGTTTAATTCATGAGTTCCCATACCATCTATCCATTCGGGGTTTCTCATGCCTTTCTCACTGATAATGATACCAACTTCTGAGCAATTGAGTTAAAGAGGTTGTATGATAAGTACAATATCCAGTCCAACCACATGTTTTTTATATCAAGAACATGTAAATGGAAATATTGAGGCATTCAAAAAGGCCATCTCTAACATTTTTTAGAATATGGTGGGTCAAAATAAGAAGAGTTGGTCGGATAAGCTCCCCAATGCTCTTTGGTATTATTAGAAGACAACTTGAAATTCCAACTAGGTGACTCCATATTCCCTAGTGTATGGAATCGTGAAAGTCCTACCCATTGAGATTCAATTTACATCACTATGAACTCTATAACTAGAAGATTATAGAAAGAATGGAAGAAGAATGTCTAGTTGAGCTAGAATCTCTATAGGAGAACATGCTCCAGGACTTGCATAATCTAGAGAGGCACCAGGATTAGATAGTGAGAGTGTTCAACAAGAAGGTTCACCTCCACTCCTTCCTCCAGGGTGACACAATGTTTTCTCTTAGAACAGAAATGATACTCATTAGGAATCCTCAAAATTTTTAACCCAAGTGGGAATGACCTTATATCATTCACAAGATATATGCTAATGGCACATACTCCTTGATCACTATGGATGGAGAGTACATCAATACTCCGACCAAAACTAAGTTTCTCAAGAAATACTACATGTGAGGGGAGTCAAAGTGTTCAAATTCTATAACCTTAAACTAATATCCCCATGTACAAACACAACAACTTTAAATGGTGTATGAATTTTCCTTAGGAATGTTTTATGCAGTGCATGCCTCTTAAGACCCTCATTCACACCGAGTTGTTCCTATCACTCCATGCATATCATTTTTTGGATACTCTCCCATGCTCCAAACTCTATGACCCAAAACTAAGATCCCCCATGGTCTATGTTACATGACCATAAAATATCCGCAATAGATCCAAGCATTATGAACATAAACTATTTGTTCCCCTACAGTATGAGATGTATGACATTAAAATGCCTAGTGTCTGCTTTCTAGGAACACAATGTTAAACATGTCACCTGATCCAAGATTTAATACCTTAAACTAATATTCATCTTATGGTTTGAGATTTATGACTTTAAACTAAAAGTTCAAGTCCAATCATCATGACTTTAAACTGTGTGCAATTATTCCTTGGGAGTGTATTGTGTGGCGTGGGCCTCCTAAGGTCACATTCACTTCGGGTAATAGTTTCCATGCCACACAACCCTTTAGATCACGTTATCCCCATCATCCCTACAAAATGATGTTAAATTATTCTACTAACATCCTAGTCGCATGACCATAAACTTCATAACACCATTTTCCTAGTTTCATGATGATAAAATATGTGAAAATCATCATCCTGAACACACGATGATAAAATGGAAAGCACCATAATATTCTTTCCTGAGAGGAAATCTCCATTGGAATTGGTTATCTACCATACCATATTCATGAACTACATATATATTTATTCCTATCCACATAGGATACACAACGATTCCTAGATTATATATCCTAGTCCAGCCACCCAAAAAAAATATGCCCCTCTCCGTGTATGGATCAGACCTACATAGTAAGATTTTACTTCAAGAACTATACACAGATTGATTCCCGTCCTTATGAGATATTTAGCGACACCTAAATTTTTTGTCTTCGGTTCTAGCCATAAGTTTGTCAAAACTTCATCCCCTTAGCCTTAGTAGCTCGGTCCAATCATCAAGACTTTAAATGGTGTAAAAGTATCCTTATAAATATATGGTGTGGCATTGGGTCTCTTGGACCTCATTCACATATGGTTTCTCAATCCACCATGCTACATATATTCGTTCAAGTATCCCCTAATAAGAACTCTATGACCTTAAACATGGATCCCATGTCCAATCATCATAGCTCTAAACTATATAAAATCCTCTTCAGGAATGTGTATGTGGTGTGTGGGCCTCATAGGCCCTCATTCACATCAGTATTTTTATTCCACTGCATTACACATATCCCTTAAAGAGTTATCACCCCATGGTCCAAAATCTATGACATTAAACTAAGAGATAATGGTCTGAGTAACATGACCTTAAACTGGTCACACCAAGTCCAAGAATCATGAATCTAAAAATCATGCAGGAATCACCTGAGAATATGTCAAGTGGTGTTAGACCTCCTAGGTCCTCATTCACATCGGTTCTATTAGGATTCCATGAAACACATACCCATTTGGAATATTCTACCTTCTCATATGGTCCAAAATCTATGACCTTAAACTAGAAGTCCATATCCTTAATGCACGATGATAAACTATGATCCTACCCTGAACAAGTTCTAGATTCCTCATAATAATCATGGGATTCTTTAGTTTCCTCGCTAGATATGATTTCCCCAATCGACATTGATCTTCCACCACATCATGTTCTTGAACTACATGTGGTTTGATTCCTATTCTTATAGGGTACGTAGCGACACTCAAACATGTCATCTTTGGGAAAAGTTGTGAATTCACCAAACTTTCATTCCATTGGACTCAGTCATAGTCTATACCGTATGAATTTAAACAATGTGCAACTAATTTCATGATCATTTCATGTGGCATAGATCCTCTGCGACCCTCATTCATGCCGGGTGTTAACTATTTCACTACATAACGATCATTAAATGCCTCTTTTCCCCATGGTCTAAACTCTATGACCTTAAACTAAGAACCCATGGTTCAGACGACATGACCTTAAACTATTCATATAAAGTCTAAGTAGCATGAATTTAAACTGAATGCGAGTCCCCTTAGGAATGTGTTGTGCGGAATTGGGTCTCTAGAACTCATTCACATTGGGTTTTTCATAACATTGCACTGCACATATCTATTTTGGAATATCCTCATTGGTCTGGGAAACACTACCTTAAACTATTTATAGTGTGTCCACGTATTATGACCTTAAACTATTTGTAGCCTTTAGGGTTTGAGTTGTAAAACTTTAAACTACATAGCCCAATGTCCCCAACTTATAACGTTAAAATATGACTCTACCCCATTTTAAATTGGGGATACTCCAGATTTCTTCATTAGAGAGGTTCATTTTCACCGACATTGGTCTTAAACCATGCTGTGTTCAAGAACTACATATGTCTTGATTCCCATACTCATGGGATATATTGTGATGCTCAAACTTCTCATCTTCGATATCAACCGTAGTTTTATTAAACTTTTGTCCCCTTATCCTCAATTACAATCCATGTAGTATGAACTTAAACTATATATAGTTCATCTTAAGGCATGTCTATGGTATGTGAGCCTCCTAGGCCCCTCATTCACATTGGATTTTACCTCTTTCATTCCATATAAATACCCTTGGACTGAATGTTTCCCCTATAGTCCAATAAATAATAATTTAAACTATGTTCTATGATATAGGACACATGACCTTAAAAATTGTGTGTTACTTTCCATATGGTCCATGAAATATTAATTTAAACTATTTACAGAACATGAGTTTGAATCCTAATTTATTGTACACCCAATTATACACTTCAAGTCCTTCTCGATAAAGGATTTAAATCACCTTTAAAATCCAGATGAACCCCATAAAAGTGATGGTATCCTACCACTTTGTCTTACATCCTCTACTGGGCCAATTCCCTAATAGATCTTTAACAGAAAATGGCAGATCCTGTGTTTTGAATCTGGTCAATAGTTGATCCTGTATTTTCCCACCACAATCTTGACTAGTATAGTTGTGGTCCCTCTTTTTCAACATGGTCAATAGTCGATCCCTATTCACCAGTCGTCTCTATATCCAGATCTTGAAAGTCTCGACTTACCTCCTTTCCACTCCCCTAATATTATGGGAATTATGAATCTTTGGTTTCACCCTCATTGAATGCTTCCACATGTCAAGAATATCCTCTGTACCGTTCCTTGTTTCCCATTGTGAGCGTGGGTCATGTGGGATTAGTAGTTTTGTTGGGTGTATACCAATGTGGTCCAGCTACAAAAATAATCTTATGGTCTAAAATCTATGACCTTAAACTAAGAGCCTCACTGGTATGAGATTTATGAACTTAAACAAGGATTCACATTCCAAGAATCATGAATTTAAACTATCTGTGAGATTTTTTTGGAAAGTGTACTGTGGAACCAGGCCTCCAAGGCCCTCATTCACCTAGGGTTGTCACTCTTCCATTCAATATGCCTATTTTGGGAAGACTTCTTCCCTAGGTCTATACTCTTTTAACTTAAACTAGGAGGATATGTATATGCATGACTTTAAACAACATGCTAATCCTCTTAGGGATGTTTGGTGTGCTGGCCTCCTTGGTCCTCATTCTCATCAACATCCATCTGTTTCCTATGAATTGTGTGGCACACAATACTCTTGGCTCATTCACATCAGATTTATTTACTTTATGATTCCAATTTTTGGTGTTTGGCCTCCAGGGTCTACTACCACTTCATGATCTATGTTTCCTCCTCATCAGCTACTGAAAAAATCTGGTCTACCCTGATATGTGATCGGTCTTTCTCAGCCCAAAGACCAGCCACTTGACATGTTTCCTACCATGTCTTCTCCTCAGACACCTCTAACTGAGCCTTAATTTGTATTAAGAGTTCTAATTGAGTATCGATAAAGGAAGAACACTTGTACATTTTTTCTTATACGTGATTGATCTTTTAATTGAATTCTTAGAGATTCTAGATGCTATTATAATTATCCTAGTTCTAGGATACATTTAGGTGATATCTTTCTATATACACTCTCTTGGTTAGGAATTCAAGAATCAATGCATGAATACTTCAAGCATCTGCCTCACCAGTGCACATGTTGCGCAACCAGTGGTGAAGTGACCCCATATAAACCACCATCTGTGGTTCCATAGTACTATAGATGAAACATTGTATGAATTTCAATTCCATATGATAGATTTTTTGGTTCTCTTTAGTAGTCTCAGAGTTATAATCCTCATGATCTTTGAGAGGATCAAGATCATATTCAGGAAAGGCCGTAAGAAGCTCGATAGAAGAATCCTCTTCCAACTTCCTATTAGATTGAATGGACTCTAGATCATGAAGTTGGTGTAGGACCCCAGGACACCCTGAGAGGGGAGGGGTGAATCAGGGTGTCAACTTTTTCTTCTTAAAGTTGTGGATCTTGTTCCCACATTGGTAGGAACTACATAAACCTGTATGATGGATATGATCAGTAATGAAAAATTAACATGCAAAGAGATAACACAACAATTTTACTTAGTTCACCACTAAGGGCTACGTCCAAGGAGAATACGCCAACGAGTTGCCGGTCATACCAAATTGCACTAATATTCAATAGTTGTGGATTACAATGGTTCGGGCATAGTCACTCTATCCCAGGCTCACTGCCTTTACAAAGGTTCAGGGATAGCTCACTGCGTCCCTCGGGTCACTCTCGTTGACTCCCCCTAAATCACTGCTGTTGGTGAAGCCCTGCTTAGTTTATAGATGTGAAGGTCTCTTCAATAGATTTGTATTGAAGTCTTTTTCTCCTGTTTAGCATGAGACTTTTATTTCATTAAGGTTCCGAGTTGATGCTCTTTTCAATTCCAACCTTCTTCTTTAGTGCAATGACTAATGCACTAGATCCTCTTGTCTTCGTTTTCCTGAAACACAACCACTGATGTGATTACTCAATAAATGAAGCTCAGCTTACTTGGCATTGTAAGAATCAGTTCTCCACGTATGCATGAGATCATGCATGTATCATTTATATTTCCTCTTTAATCTCACTTTTCACTGAAAGGTATCAGGCAATCTTTCCGCTTTCGTGCAGCTCCAGAAAGATGGGTGTGCTTCAACAATATCTGGCGGTCTCCTCAAAGCCCGGCACGCAAGTCTCAATATGGCGCGCAAGTCCCAATATGGCGTGAAAGTCTTCAGCACGCAAGTCCAAACTGGAATGCAAGTGTCCCCAAAGCACCTGCGCCACACTGCCTTCTTGAACTTCAAACCTGCGCGACTCACTTCCTTTCTCACCCAAATCACCTTGGGCGCGCAACCATCAATCAGCGCGCAACTTCTAAGAGCTAGCGCGGAAGTCTCTTCAAAACACTTGCACGACCACTCAACACATGCACGACTCCTACACCTGCACGACGAGAGCTCTGATTTTCTCTAAGGGTTGAGCCTATGGGAAATGAGGAGGGGTGGTCCTCTATTTATAGGCAAAATGGTCAACCTGTGCGGTGGTGAGCAAGTCACCCCTCGACGCGCAAGTCTCGGCGCGCAGCTCATCACCCCTAGCGTCTATCGCGCAACTCACTTGAGTGACCCAACCAATACTTGCGCTACCTTCTTTACTTTACCATATTTTGAAGATGTGTTCTTGAAAAACGACAGGCACACAAGTTTCTGATCCTTCTAGGCACTGTCGTGCAAGTCTCTTCACGGCGTGCAGGTCACTTGCGCGACCAACCCAACACTTGCGTGACCCTCTTCCCTTTGCCATTTTTCCATGTTCTGATCTTGAAAATCATATGGCGCGCAAGTTTCCTCTCCATAAAGTACACGACGCACAAGTCTCTTGGCCAAAAACACTTTTATCCATTTTTCGATTTTAAGGCCCAAAAATTTGGCAAACACTGGGAAACGGCACGACCTTGTATTTGCTATTTTTATACCACCTCCAGATCATCCATTCCTTTGTTGATGTTCTTGAATACAACAGTGATCATTAACCATAGCCCTTGAACTCGACATGCCACCATGTAATCTCCTTTTTCAATAAATTTGTATGTCGTTTGTTTGCTTTGTCAACAAGAAGAATCACCTCAAAAACACTTCTTCTTGGTGATTTGAATCTTTCAGCAACTCTTCTGCTTTAATCACAAACTCCACTATCATGATATGTATTCTTTGAAGGAACAACTTTAGCTTCATCATCTTCTGAGACAATGTGATTTGCATGGCCATCTCATAATTTCAATCTCCGTATGGCCATCTCAGAATTCCAATCCCTTGCACATTGTCTTCTTCTTCAGCCATCATTATCTACTTCATGCAAAGCATATGATTCAATTATTCAAGAAGTCACTTGCATGGTTCTCATGAAATCATGAGGTATTTCATGGTCTTCATCAAAAACCCATTCTTCTTTAATCATCATCAGATGAATTATACCTCACATTATTCATTGTTGTAAACAATGTGTCACATTTGACACATGTTCTTTGAACTTATGATTAGTACAACAATCGTCTGAATGTCCATTCCTCCATTTCATTGGAGTACTTCTTGATCTCCTTAATTTTGATCTTCATTGACAACTATTGACAACAAATACAACCTTATATAAAAAGTGGTTCCAACAATCTCCCACTTTGTATTTTGTTGTCAATACCTTATACATCTTCTGAAATGATTTAATCAATGTCAAAATGAGAACCTTATCTTCAATAAACTTTTATTTTCAAACGTTCATTTCACTTTCTCTCCCCCTTATTGACAAGAAATAAAAAGCGCATGGTAGGGAGGGTATCAATCCATAATTAAGCAATGTTTCATTAATCATTTCACTCTAAGTCTACTTGATCAATGCTCGATGTAGAAAACAAGAGGATTTAATTAAGTCAACAAGGCTGTCCATTATTCATCGATCATGATACCAACATGAGATGAGAACTCATGTATTTTGTCTTCAAGGGTTTACCACTTTTATTTCAGGTAGAAGAACTCAAATGCAATAGGGAATAATCATCCTGATACTCCTGCACTCACATCAGCAAACAGATCAAAAACATTCAAGTGTTATCGGTAGGATACGTGACCTTGGGGAACATCCATTCTTCTTATATCACTGATCAATTCAGTTAATCCCCCTTTGTAGAATGATCTTTGATCTTAGTTACCAAGGGATAGATATTGAGAAATGGCATACCTTCTTCATTGTCATATTCTTCATGAAATTCATAGAGTAACTGCATTTGAGTCTAGCTGGAGTTGATATTGATTGAAAGAGTGATTTTGGAATCTTCTTCATTTTTCTCCCCCTCAAGGGAAACACTCCTCATCATCTTCATCAAGAGTGATCCTTCACCATATTAATCATTTAATATCAATTGAATAATCTTCCAAGGATGGAAACATATTTATCTTAGCTATCAAGAGTTGAAAACATTCACTACTTCTTAGGTTCTCCCCCTGAGAGCATTCTTCACCTTCAATTCCCTGCATTATTAGCACAAATACAATACACAAATGATTAAGGGAATAAGGTGGTTCCTCCTTGATTCATCAACATGAGCTGCATGGTTGAGGTTCTTTTCTCAACCAAGTTCCTCTATTCACCCCAGTCTTCATGCCTTCACATTGGAACATATGTTCTGACATCTGTTGATGTGGCATGGATTTCTTCACATTGTCTTCTACTTTGTGTGGGGAATCGTTCTACTTAACAGCCATCATGAATGATACATTCTTACTCCTTTAAAGGATTGATTCTTGCTCTGGTATTAAGGTTAGGCAACCTTTTGCAATGTGACCAGATTTCTTGCATCTCTCACACAGAACTTCTTTGACACATGTGTTTCTCTTGGTTTTCAATCTCTCTTGCACTTTGTCTTCATCACGTGAAAGTTTTTATTTTCCTTTTTCACTAGCCTTGGCCTTTTCATCTTCAAGTTTCCTCATTCTTTTCAAATAATCTGTTCAGATGACCAATATGTCATTCAGAACTGTTGCATAAAGTTTGGATCTTCCACATGGGTTCATCTGAGTTTCATCCCACTCAGCTTTTCTTTTGGATGAATGCCCCTTCAATTTCATGGATCTAAAATCCTAGGTCATCTCATCTTCCCTTCTTGAGATCCTCATGGGGAAATTTTCATTTCCACTATTCTTATGATTTCTTCCCAAGGTAATTGCTTCATACTTAGATGGAATTAGAGGTCTTCTGTTCATATCAGCTCTGGATATCTGTTGACATAGGCATGCACAATTCTTGTGACCACTGCCGATGCATACATCACATATGTTATCAAGCATTCCAAATCTATTTGCTGTAAATAGATGCTTTTGGACCTGCAGATGTTGCTTCTTCTTCTCTGGATTTCTTCCCTTTGATACAGAATTTCTTTGTGCTTTTCCATTAAAGGGATTGTACCAACAATCCAGTGCACAATACCCAAATCTATTGCAGCACCAACATTGACCCACAAATCTTTTCTTCTTTGTATCTCCTGTATGAGGTTGTTGGGCCACCTTCGTAATATTTTGTGCTCTATTTGAGGAACCAACTTCCTCCTTTCTCTTCCCATCCACCCTAGCCATGGTGGTAGGTTTCTTCTTCTCACATTTCCTCATCCATACTTGTTTATAATTTTTCTTCCAGCCTGCACTGACTGTGGGAACACATTTAGAAACCTGAGTACAAGATAGTTTGGATGGTACCTTCACTTCCTCAGTTTCTTGTGATAAATCAATGAGTGAAGTCATGATATTCTTATCACATGTTGGAGGTATTTTATCTTTATATTCCTCCAACAAAAATTGAGTAAAAGCATCACTCATTTCATTCTTTTATGAAGTCTCAATATGTGTATTCTCAATCTTGGTCAATTGGGCTTCAAATTTTTGACTCTCAATATTTAGGATGATCTTCTGATCTTCAATCATGATCATATTCTCTTCACAAGTCTTCTTTAATCTTTCAACCTCATCTTCATGCATCATAACTTTGTTTTGTAACAACGAGTCAAGTTACTTGAATTTCATGGAAGTTTCTTCCAAACACAAACTCTTGACTTCTTTTCTCTTTTTTAGCTCAGCTTCAAGTGCATGGATCTTTTCTTTTAGAGTATTATTGACTTCCTCTTTTTCTTCAAAGACTTTAACCTGTTTGGTGAGCTTCATACTTTCAAGAACATTTCTTTCCAACCCCTTTTATATATTTTCAGCTTCCCTTTCTAATCTAGTGATCTCAACCTGCATAGATTGGAATAGGCTACAAATAATAGCAACCCTTTCTTCAGGAATATCATACAGATATGTTTTGAGTTTTTCCTGAAAGCTTTAATTAGGGGTTTCATCCTTTCCTCTGGAAGAATTATGAGCCACCTACTCGATAATTTCCAAGCCTGATGTTTCTTAATTATTGGAATGGCATGGATAACAAGAGAAATATCTTCTTTGTTCATGAAGGAATTCTTCATCAGCTTCTTCTCTTTCTTTTCCCTATTTTTCAATGTCTTGGTGGATATAGATTTCTTCTCTGAATCTTCATCAAAACTACTCTTCATTGTTGAATTTAGGAAAGTAACACAAATCCTCTTCTCAATAGAATTACTGGAGAATTTCCGACATACGTTAACCTGCCTCTGATACCACTTGTAGGACCCCGGGACACCCTGAGAGGGGAGGGGTGAATGAGGGTGTCAACTTTTTCTTCTTAAAGTTGTGGATCTTATTCCCACGTTGGTAGGAACTACATAAACCTGTATGATGGATATGATCAGTAATGAAACATTCACATGAAAAGAGATAACACATCAATTTTACTTGGTTCACCACTAAGGGCTACGTCCAATGAGTATACACCAACAAGTTTCCGGTCGTACCAAATTCCACTAATCTTCACTAGTTGTGGATTACAATGGTTCAGGCACAGTCACTCTGTCCTAGGATCACTACCTTTACAAAGGTTTAGGGATAGCTCACTGCGTCCCTCGGGTCACTCCTGTTGACTCCCCTGGATCACTACCATTGGTGAAGTCCCGCTCAGCTTATAGACGTGAAGGTCTCTTCAATAGATTTGCATTGAAGTCTTTGTCTCCTCTTCATAATGAGACTTTGATTTCATTAGGGTTCTGAGTTGATGCTCTTTTCAATTCCAACCTTCTTCTTTAGTGCAATGACTAATGCATTAGATCCTCTTGTCTTTGTTTGCCTAAATCACAAACACTGATGTGATTACTCAATAAATGAAGCTCAACTTACTTGGCATTGTAAGAATCAGATCTCTACGTATGCATGAGATCATGCATGTATCATTTAGATTTCCTCTTTAATCTCACTTTGCACTGAAAGGTATTAGGCAATCTTTCCGCTTTCGTGCAGCTCCAGAAAGACGAGTGTGCTTCCACAATATCTGTCAGTCTCCTCAAATCCCGGCGTGCCAGTCTCAATACGGCGCACAAGTCCCAATACGGCGCGCAAGTCTTTGGTGCGTAAGTCCAAACTAGCGCGCAAGTGTCGCCAAAGCACCTACGCGACACTACCTTCTTGAACTTCAAACCTGCGTGACTCACTTCCTTTCTCTCCCAAATCACCTTGGGCGTGCGACCATCAATCAGCGCGCAACTTCTAAGAGCTGGCACGCAAGTCTCCTCAAAGCACTTGCGCGACCATTCACCACTTGCATGAATCCTACACCTGTACGACGAGAGATATGATTTTCTCTAAGGGTTGATCTCATGGGAAATGAGGATGGGTGGTCCTCTATTTATAGGCAAATTGGTCAACCTGAGTGGCGGCGCGCAAGTCACCCCTCGACGCGCAAGTCTCGGCGCGCAGCTCATCACCCCTAGCCTCTGTCGCACAACTCACTTGCGCGACCCAACCAATACTTGCGAAACTTTATTTCCTTTACCATATTTTGAAGTTGTGTTCTTGAAAAATGATAGGCGCGCAAGTTTTTGATCCTTCTAGGCACTGGCGCGCATGTCTCTTCACGGCACGCATGTCACTTGCGCGACCAACTCAACACTTGCTTGACCCTCTTCCCTTTGCCACTTTTCCATGTTCTAATCATGAAAATCATATGGTGCACAAGTTTCCTCTCCATAAAGTACATGGTGCACAAGTCTCTTTACCAAAAACACTTTTCTCTATTTGTCTATTTTCAGGCCCAAAAATTTTGCAAACACTGGGAAACAACGTGACCTTGTATCTGCTATTTTTGTACCACCTCCAGATCATCCATTCCTTTGTCAATGTTTTTGAATAAAACATGGATCATTAACCATAGCCCTTGAAATCGACATGCCACCATGGAATCTCCTTTTTCAACAAATTTGTATGTCATTTGTTTGCTTTTTCAACAAGAACAATCACCTCAAAAACACTTCTTCTCAGTGATTTGAATCCTTCAGCAACTCTTCTGCTTTCATCACAAACTCCACTATCATGATATGTATTCTTTGAAGGAACAACTTTAGCTTCATAATCTTCTAAGACAATGTGATGTGCATGGCCATCTCATAATTTCAATCTTCGCATGGCCATCTCAGAATTACAATCCCTTTCACATTGTCTTCTTCTTCAGACCTCATTATCTACTTCATGCAAAGCATATGATTCAATTCTTCAAGAAGTATCTTGCATGGTTCTCATGAAATAATGAGGTATTTCATGGTCTTCATCAAAACTCCATTCTTCTTTAATCATCGTCAGATGAATTTTACCTCACATTCTTCATTGTTGTAAAAAATGTGTCACATTTGACACATGATCTTTGAACTTATGATTAGTACAACAATCGCCTGAATGTCCATTCCTCAATTTCATTGGAGTACTTCTTGATCTCCTTCATTTTGATCTTCATTGAAAACTATTGACAACACATACAACCTTATATACAAAGTGGTTCCAACAGTTGGTTGTCCTCACTTGATCCCACCTTCATAATATTGTCTCTTTTAGCCCTGATTTCCACCCCACGAGTGGAATCCATCACTGGTACAACTAAATGGTCACTTGGGACCATGGCATGATCATCTTAGATGACCGACTCTTCATAGACCAGAGCCCTTATCAAAAAAGGGACCCCAGATGCCCCAACCTCTTATGATAGTTAAGAAACCGGTACCTGCCACAATGTTTAGGAAATGAACATGCTAGTCAATCTGATCACCAAATGATGAGTATAAATCTATAAATATAAGTTAATTATGATAGATGAGAAATGATAGATCGAGATCCTAGGTCTCCACCATCATGATTCTAGGGAATGCCACCCCATAGATAATTAAGAGATCCAGATATTCAGAGGTGTCTGCCCTTACCTCCTCAAATTCAGTTGGCCCACTAGCTGCTTCTATCCCAGGTGTAGGCTCTGGAGCATACTCCTCCACACCTATCGGTGCACCTTCATCCCCACTAGAAGGGGTTCGTTATTCAAGAATATCTTACACAAAATATGTTTCAGTTATAGGATCTAGATAATAAGAGTGAAAAGGTGCCACATGGGAAAGTGAGTTAGACATTTCCTTGAAGAGTTCAACTAGTTCCCCCATAGTGACTATGATTTTTCCACTCTCCAAGGGGATCCCTTGATAAGAATTATCTCTCCAAGTTTCATCCGATTACTAAGGAAGGGAAGAACACACATCTAGCTCAGTTGTCTTTAGTTATGGGGGAGAGGTCATATCTAATAACACCCTCAACCAGTTTATAAATGGATGCATGATGACCTAAGAATGCACCAGGTTTGTCAACTCCATAATGTATCATTCCCCCTCTTCTTAAGACATGTATAAGTTGACTGTGGAATGAAAAATACCAGTGAGATGCATCCAATACCTATTGAGGTGCTACCACATCCCATGAATATTGAGGAAGTTCATTTAAACGTACTAGTTTTCCCAAGCCCCAAGAAAGATGTTTCACTAGTAATGTCCACATGACATAAATTATTTCTGAGAGCTTAAAAAAATTTCATATGAAATTCCCCAGATGGATCCCCTTCTTCCTGGGTCTACCTTCCCAAGAGTGTTGGGCATGATGTTTTTGTTCCTCTTTCTTCATCCCTAACTTGTGTGGGCCCATGAACCACTGGTCTCACTTCTACTACCTTTTTAACCAGACCATATTTACCACCACATTTTACTCCAGCCACTTCTATACCCTGGCCCCATGGTGGAGGGATCATCCCTTCATTGGTCTAGATGGTCTGCTACCTCAGCATATCCCTTGGATATGAGATCAACCAACTATATTCATAGTTATGGGTATGCACATACGTAGTAGTAGGTGGTAAAATCTGATTCCATATATTACTATCTTCACATGTGAACATGTTCCAAATATTACTTATCAATGAAGGGTGACACTCATGGAAAACCTGTGAGTACACCTTTAGGGTCAACTTTTAAAGGCACCTGAACTACCTCGCAAACCAGTGCAGGTTATATGGCTCGTAGACCAGCTCAAAGTCTACCCTTTCCACCAAAACCATACCTTATAAGGCTAGGAGATATTATATCTACCCCTAGTCCCTTTACCTTTATCGGTTACCACCCCCGTTGGAAGGAGAAACTAGTGAAAGGTAAAGTAATCCGACATCCCAACCTTGTTCAAAACTTCTATCAGACCTAAATTAAAAGGAAAACTTTATGTGATGTTCAAAATCTCCAGTAGAAAGTTTTTTTCAGGAGGGTAAATAGGGTTTGGATATTTGTATCCCCCCATGTGTGTGGCCACCTAGCTGTACAAGAAGTTTAATGACCCATACACACACAACAAAATCTTCCCCTCACTAATGTACCGAAGTACCTTGTACAACTTCACCATCACTGGGATTCCTAGATTAACATGATGCCTTGTTTCCAACATCACTGACATTATGAATGTGCTTGGATTCACCCCCATGTGTGCATACCTCACTAAGATAATCCACCCATATATGATCACCATGATGAATCCTGCCAACCTGATAATGAGTTGAGTCTCAGTCTTGACGATGTAGCCCCAAAACTACCAATAGGTCACTTACAAAGTCCACCAGTAGGAGCCTTAATTTCCCTAATGGTAACCCTTTGGGAATGTACTCTACCTCATCGGTAATTTATTTACTGACTCTTCACCCTCAATATTCTCCTCTTCTTGGTTGTTCAAAAAATAATTGAATTACTACTTGAAGGGGATATCTATTGTCCCTATCTTCTTATCACTGGTACCCTAAACCAGGTCTAGGAACACCTTTTCCAAATTAAAAAGCTTCTCCTAATATTCCCAGAAATTATCCATGGGGTTAAACTTTTCATACATCACCCCCAGAATTGGGATTCCATGGATCTGATGAAGGTACCAAAGGCTGATACCGACCTCCTCATGATTTAGGTGGAATGTGTTAGTCCTTGGTGACCACCTGCTCAACATCTCCATCATGATCTACTATGGCCAGTAAACATGGATCTAAGAATCCCATTATTCTTTATAAAGTTCTAAATGTTTCATATCTATACCAAATTTAGCACATGATTCACATGGCCTGTAGGCTTGAGCCCATTCATCAGTGAAGTTTCCACCCTGGCACAAATGCTATCCATAATTCCATCCTTTATCTGGGTTCCCCAAGCCCACATTGATGATGATTTGGTACTACGTCAGAGATGCCTCATCAAACAGATTTTACCTGTTGATATTTTTGATGTGGTTAAAGAGGAAATCAAACATTATGGGTGCATGATCCTTCTAGATATGGCCCACAGTAGCCCTGTTCCACTGGTATTTCCTCAACATGCATTTAAACTAGTAGGCTGGTTTGTCTCTGTTTGCCTATCGGATGAAGACATTTTCTCTCAAATCGAATACATAAAATAAAAAAATCTTTCACATAGGATAATCTTTTTGAGCCTCTAACAGTAGACCAAGATTTGATTCATGGTCCTAGATGGTATGAATGTACTCTATGAGCATGATGTTGCCTACCATTTCCTCCCTTCGAGCAGCATCTACAAGGACTTTTCTTCACATAAAGTATGTTGCCTTTGAGGTACCCCACCTACAATATTTATAGTCATATGAAGGCATTTGATTCATTATGAACTTCATGATAATTATCTACGCATTCCAGCATTGGGAATGAGCACCGTGAATGGTCTTCCCAAAACGGAGCAGATTGTCGAATTTTTGGTGATTCTCCCTCAGAATCCGACCTTACTTTTCCCTTCAGCTCCCATTATATGGGGGGGGGATTTTGGCACCAAAATACATGACACAAGATTAGTCTAGGATTCCATATCCATTCAGAGGTGAATCAAATATCAAATATCCCAAGAAACACACTTAAGGGTCTTCTTTATGAAGCCCTTTCATGAAGTCCCCTCCTCCTCTGTGAACTCATGATGCCTTGATGGTATGATCCGTGAGTTTTAAGACACACCATGACCGTACTAAGGGGTTGACACTGTGATTCCTGAGTCTGACAAAGTTGAAACCCTTTGTGAAGCACAAATTTTCTTCATGAACCAATTCCTAGCATTGCGAAACCCTTTCACTATAAATATTCAGCTCATTCCAACATCTGGAAAATGGTTACCTAACCCTTTGACTTTTGAATTTATCCCAACTAGTGAAGCACTCAAGCATCATGAACCAAAATGAAAACGGATCTTCCTAGGTACCTAATATTTAAAAAAAACCCACCCATGTGTTCTTAAATACCTCCACCAAAAGTGGGGATGCCTTCCATGAAGGCCCACACCCTTTGCGAAGGAAGAAGCCCCTTCATGGTACTTAAGGCTTTGCAAAGAATTAAGCCTTATCAAATTACTTGTTTTCTGAGCCAAGAATAAATCTTGAGGTAGGGTCACCATGTTTTAGGAATAATATCCATTCGTGAATCCCCTGAACTCTGTGAAGCACTTTATATTTGTGAATAACCTCCCCATGAGGCCCTATGATTTGCGAAGCCCCTCTCCAGGGCTTCTCTATACTGCCTCCCTTCTAATGAAAACTATTCATGAAGGTTAAGTTCCCAAAGCTACCATATCCATCCAGGATTGGTTCAGCTAAACTTAAGGTCCCCATGTAAACTGTTCAACCTATTCATGTGGCCCACTCCACTTGAAATGTGGTCTGAGATTCACTTTTACCATTTTTTCTCAGCATAGGTACGGTAACACCTTTTTCTTCTCGACATAGACATGCTAATGAAGACCTTATAATCAAACGCTCCTCTACACCGTTCCAACTTGGAATTTCTAAAGACATACCCCTACCAAGGGTTTATGAGGTTTGGTTATGTAAGCCTAAGGGTTAAGGAGTGAGTCCCCCATGTCCGCACTGCATGACATAAAACTGTCTAGCACCATCTTCCTCAGCACATGACATTAAACTATTGACTTACCCTGTGTAATAGGTACAAGATGCTCCATGTGTGACTAGAAAGGGATGGTCTCTACACACCTTCTATCCTCAAAGATAATTATAACTTCCTTACATGGAATTAGATCCTACCCACATGGAATGAAATCCTCCCAAAAGAGAATGATACCCTCCTCAGGAATATTCCATACATAAGCCCCACACCATCTCTCGTTGGCACATCTTCCATGATAGGATCGTTAGGTCTACTTATTCCTCTTGTTTCCCATAGTAATAATGACTCACATGGGCCTAGAGTTTATTATAGACCATGAAAATCCATTCAAATTCACCCACATTCCTATTTATGAGAAATCCCCAATCATGTCCCCTAAAATGGTATGCTTTCATGTGTAATAACCAATCAAACGAGCACCCTATTTGGTGTATTCCCCAAACATGCCTTAATAAAATGGGACTACTAATATGGTATAATTCCCAATGTCTCTTTTTAAAACAATGAAAGAATTTATTATAAAATAACTGAGATATGTAGGAATCCTTCCTAAGGTCCAAACCCAGTACTCCATCTACTCCATTCACCTCGACACTCCATCCAAACTCATCTTAATTTTACCAAAACCACCACATCACGGTGAAATCATGCCACATACTTTGGTGGATCTCACACATAAGCCCCACACAATACAACTAAGAGTGATCCTCTTATGAATGAAATATTCCATTCTTAATTCCCACTCCATCACTAAATGACACTCCTTTCGAGACACAATCATCCTTACTGCATGACGTTAAACTACATGGACTAGTCCTATCACACAAACTTAAAATGTGGAATAAAAATATGTGGTTTTTTATCCTTGTCCTCTATATAGGGTACACAAGATGACCTTTTAAGGTTAAATCCAAGCCAATGGTGAACCAAGGTTCCCCCATTGTTGGGGTGAACCTCTATAATCCAACCCCATAGGTGTCTAGATAAACCTTCATGGTGTGAGATCTTCCCTTATTGGACAAATCTACAAGATCCACATTTATAGGGAATTCTAATCCATCTATCGATAAAACTTTCAGGTGATCCATCCTAGGGACATCTTTCTGATCCACCTTCATGAGGATTTCTGATCCATTTAATTCTGTCTCCTCATGATGTTAAACTTGCAACCTTTATCATACTGCTACCTCATGCTAAAAATAGGATTCATGAGGCAAAAGAATTGAAATATATGCCTTTAAAATTAGATACTTCATGATTGATAGAAGATTAATTGGGTTTTGTACCTAATGATTCATCCATGAGACTCCCTTCTATGAGGAAGATCTAGGTGACCAATGTTCATAGTGTCTAGACATGCCAGCGATGCCTAACATGACTACTATTTATAAAGAAGGTTGGTTCCCTGTCGACACCCCTTGGAATTTCCAAATAGAAGTAGCTTTATTAACTACAATCCACAAAAATATGGCACTGAGAATTAGTTCTACAAAGATGACTTAACTCTACGAGGGAGACCTGGACTAGGCAACGAATTCCAAGGAGGAATCCACAAAAGGAGGAATCAAAATCCCATTATCCCATTTTGATCAAGGAGAATAAATCACCATTAAAAGTGATGAAATATGCCCCCTTTAGAAATTGAGAATACAAGGCAACATAAAATTATGCTAGTGTGTGCTTTCAGATACACGATGTGGCCACGTCCCGATGAAAGCATCAAAAACACCTCCATTAAAACCTATGTTCTCCTTTTTGGAAACCTAGTCATGTGTTATTTCATATAATCTTTTTTCTCCCCTCTAATTGTTATTAATAAGTTGTTTTATTAACCATTTTTACAATGTGGGTTTAAAAAAAGTTTTTTCAAACAACCAACCATTGATTACCGAGATAAATTTCAAATTGTGGGGACACAATTTATTATGGGGGGGGATGTAACACACTGAGATTTTAAAAGATGAAAATTTTATCTAGTATCATAAAGGGAATGAGACATTGAGTTTATCTTATGATACACGAAATAATGAGTTTCTTCAATATCTTGTGTTACATGCAAGATCTAGTTTTACCGAACAATAATATACTATTAATAATATTATTTAATATGATGGTTATAACCTAGAAATTGGAATGGAGGTTAAAAAGGATTAACTAAATTATGAAAATATGGTTAAAACATGTATATATAATGAATTATTTAGTGACTAATAAATAATAAATGAAAATAAGACCCTTTTGAAGATAATAGGAAATATTTTTATAAATTCTTTTTAACGTGCACAAGTTTGTTTTATACTAATAAATTAAAAAAAATCAATATTGATGGATTATATTAAGGAAATTTATATATAATATATTAAACATATTTTTTAACAATCATACTTTGTATTTTCTATATAAGATATAAAAATAAATCCAATTTTATACTTAAAACTATATTTTTTTTTAAAAAGCAGTTTTATCGCCTTTTTATAGCAAACATATTTTAAAAATATTTTTTTGACACTTATAAAACATTTATTTAATAAAATAAACTAAAATTTTGAAATTATAATACAAAAATTATCTCAGGCCGAATTGTTGGTATTTTTCTGAAAAGCATTAATTTTTTATGAATAATAAAAAATACTGAAATTTAATTAAAAAATTTATTTCTGTTTATAAAGTTAAATTATATTTTAAATTTGTTTTAATGTACTTTTAGTTAAATTTTATATAAATTAAACCAATTTATTTAATTATAATCATTTTCATAATTAATTTTTATATAAAAACATTATAAACATTTGGACATTTTCAATTTAAAAACCTATTTTTCTCATCACGTTTGTGAGACTAATTTTAAATTAAATTCTACCAATTATTTGAGTTGAATTTTTAAAAATAGATTTCATATTTTTAATCACCATAATTTATATTATAAAATAATCTCAACATAATTTTTTACCAAAATTAATTGTAAATGTAGTAAAAATTAAAAGCTTCACTTAAGGTAAAAATGAGTATACTGTGGGGTTAAACTAAAATGATAAGAGTGAAAATGACCTAAAATATATTTTTAACTTTATTTAATGAATTTATTTAGACCTTATACATCAAATTATTTAAAATATGGCTGTTACTTTCCACTTTTCATTGAATATGACCCATTAATAAGTTAAGTAAGTAAAAAGACAAAAAAAAATACATTTCACCCTTTTAATATCTATAATTATTTGGGATAGAAAACAACAACACTTGTTTGTTTATTCAAATTATTTTGAAAAATAAATTAATTTTGTTATAATAATAATTTATCTTTAAATTTTATAAATAAATTAGTTTTATAAAATGCATAAGAAATGCCAACGGAGAAATTATTTAGTTAATAATAATAAAAAATAACTAATACTAAAAATAATAAAAGTAAAGTAAATTGAATTAATTATCATGTTACATTATGTTTTAAATTAATATATCATGTTAACGTAGGTATGAAAATAATATAATCTAATTCCATCATTTTATTGATATTTTTTTTAAAATTCAATTTAAATGAATTATGTCAAAATTGATATTAAAGTTATTTTATGATAAATTATATTTTATTAAATGATATAAAATTAATAAAAATACTATATTCTTAAAAGTGTTTTTAGATGAAAATTAATATAAAATATTTTCCATTAATGGACCAATTTTTCTTTTATAATGACTATAATTAACCCTATATAATAAAAACTATGCTAGCATGGTTAAGGTTAAAATGATGTTTTTACACGATCACACACTTGTGTTAAAATAAATTATCAAAACACATATTATTTTTATTTAATAAATTGGATTTATTATTTATAATAATTATTTATAAATTATATAATAAAACATATTTTAATTTTATTCTTAAAGGAAAAATTACTTTAGTAAATAAAAAGATATAAGTTATCGTGGTAAAAACTAAAAGGGTAAAATTGAGTAAACTTAAAGACTAAAAAATAACATGATAAAAATGTGTTTATTTTTGTCTGTTTGATGTTTTTCTAGAAAAAATAAACCATAAAAACCATTATTATTCAATTTTGGTGGCACATTAGGTAAGGGAGACCTCCCAATAGTGAATACTTTTGGGTATTTAAAAGAATTTAACTCTTCCTCCATTATAAAAGGGAATTTACTCCCCTCACTTATTCACACATATAAATATAGTTGGATCATAAAAACCCTGAAAATATAACTTCTAAACTTACCTCCTATCATCTTATAAGCCTTAATTTGGGTATAAATCCATCCAAGGAAGGTATTTGTTGAAAACCAAAAAGAGTTACTCTAATAATAGGCAACGTTAATCAACGAGCATTTTTGTTTTATTTCTTTCCCCACCCATTAAATTATTCATATAATATAATGATATAATAACCTATGTATATTATATATAATGAGATGTTTTTATATTAATTTTAATACCTAAAACCACACACACTTCCATTAAATGGGTAATGAAATCATCATTCATGTGTAGCGGACCATCGCCTTACAGAATGATGTAATTCATTTTTCCATTACCACCTATCATGGTTTGGTATGATGATGGATATAAAGTTTATATATGATATTTATAACATAATTATATCTACGGATTAATTATATCATATATAAATTTTATATTCCATTCCTTAGGGGAAACGATAACATTGCTCATGTGTATGGTAAATTACAGCCTCACGAACCGATGTGATTTGTTTTTCAATAATGCATTACATGGAAGGTAATAAGATTAAAGATAATAAGTATATATAATATAAATTAAATATTTATGATATTAATTACATATTTATCATTATTTAAAAATAATATATTATTTTATTTTTAACTTTTCACTCACTGAAAAAATATAACATCGTTCATGGATGTATGGACTAATGCTTCCTCGAAGCGAAGTGATTCATTTTTTCACCACTACATAAAAATAATGATAAATATAAGTATATATAATTAAATAATATGGTATTTATTATATTATGATTATTCTATATAGTCAAATCTTACTTACCTTCTTTTCGTAGTGATCATTAAAAAATGGAAACGTTACTCATGAATACGTATGACCTACCATCTTTCCATGATCGTAACATTAGTTAATTTTTCATAACCATATTTAAGGAATAATTTTAAAATTATAATTTATTTATGAATATGATAATTATTTCATGATTATTATTCTATATATGTTTAAATAATGACCTCTTTGACCATAGTCAAACTACCAAAGTCATTTTTGACACATAATCCGAATATGGTCAAAACATATGAATTAAATTTAATTGATTAAGTAATTATATATAACTTATTAATAAGTGAAATAAAATTAATAATAATATTTAAAAAGGTTATTAATAAAGTAAATAATTATCATAAGTTTATTATTTATGAAGATAAAGAACAAGCGTGATGAATCGAACTTGAGGTAAGGGTGTCTTCTTGTATCACTTTTATTTCTTTGAGATATATGCTATATTAACAACTTATTTTTGTTGTATGGTTTATATAATACCTATTAATTTATTTTATGAATATTATACTTAAATTTTTGGGTATTTACTTATCTATTTGATGACCTCTCTTTCATGGGGTATATAGTTTCAAAGTTACCAAAGCAGTGAGGGTTTTTTTGTATCAATTTTCCTTCTTTGAGATATATGTTATGTTATACACCTATATTCTTTTATAAGGTGTATATACTACCATTTTTACATTTTATATCATAAATATCCTTATTTTCATGATAATATAAGTTTTTTTAATTGTATTATTTCATGAGGATTATGATTCAATGTTACCAAAGTGGTAAGAGTCTTTTATTACAATCTCATATTTAATAGATATTGTTTATACTTGTATTAACATTAAGGGAAATTAATTGATCATTCTATAATAAACTCATTCCATTTTCTACTAATATTTTTAATCATTATATTTTCAATAAATAGTTCCATTTTTCAACTCTTTTGTACTTAAAATAATTGAGATAATGTTTTTAAGAAAATCCAACTTCATTTCTCTCTTCAGTTGAAAATCTATTTTCTACAATTTTTTTCTAGAAACATATATTCAAAAATGTTTTAAAAAGTTATTTTAAAATAAAAAATGTTATTTTCCTCAAAAAAAGTTTTTTAAAATATTCCTTTATAATATTTCATGGTTAATTTCAAATAATTGGATTTTTGAAATATTTTATGTTTTAAAAAGTGATTTTCAAATGAAAAGGTATTTTCCTCAAAATTGATTTAATGATAATTTAATGGTATTTCCATTCATCAACATTAAAAAACCTATTTGTTACTTATCCTACACTAGGGATACTTTGTATTGATATAATCCCCATTCTTTCTCTAGATGGATTATGATTGTTTCAAAGGTATTGTCACATAACCCGTTTCTTTTCCACAGGTTAATCATGTCTCAAAGAGATTATCATGAAACCCATTTCTTTTCCATAGGTCAATAATGTTTCAAATATATTTTTATGGAAACTATTTATTTTTCATTTTTTAATTATGTTCTAAAAATAATAAAGGTTCTTTCAAGGAGTAATGATAAAATGAATTCTCTATGTGAATTATTCATTATTTGGTTTTTGGAAATTATAAATGATGGGTTTGCCAAGATATAATCATGTGATCCCATTATATATTATATGATGGGTGTTACTAGATATCACTAAAAGGAATTGGGTAATGATTATGTTATTTGGATAATTATATTGTAATTCATCCATATAGTTATTTTAATATGTATGGGTTCTATAAGGGTTCTATGAGATATTGTACCAAGATACCAATATGTTTTATGTATATTTGATATGGGTTTATGATATTTCATTTGATCAATATTGATATCAAAATTCTCATGATTATTGATTCTTAAGACTATTTACATTGTTAAATCCTTATTCTATGTTTTCATGTTTAATGATCCATGTATTGATGGGTATGAATATTCTTATGTTATACTCATGTACTTTGATTATATCATCATACCCTTATGCACTTCTTATGCTCACTAATGAAATTAATTTGTCAATTTCAATTTTTTCCCATAATAAGAATTTGAGATCACCTTTATTATGTTTTGTTTTCCCATGGTTATAAATAAGGAGGTTGAAATAGTTATGTCTATAAGGGATTTTATATGGATGATGACGATGTCTTAATGTGAAAAGGAAAAGCTGGGTTAAGTGGGGTAAATTTTCATTTAAAGTCATGTGAATTGTTTGTGGAGGAATTTTTACTAGATCTATAAAATTAAAAACCTAAAAGGTCTTCAAGGATGTTAGTGATCATATTTTTCCTTTTTATGTGGTAAGGTTTGGATGGAAAAAATTGGGTCACAATCATCCTCATGAAAGTAAAAAATATAAAGATTACTGTATCTGAGAGTGCGGGTTCTGGGATATTATAACTAGAGTCTAGTTAAATAAATAGGATAAACCCTCTAGTAACTCCCTATTATTTCCTTATTGTACACAAAATATTACCCAATGTGTTGTAGCTCTATCTGGGTGCACCCATCATATAAACTATATTGAGCTCACCTAGCGCTATCTGGGTGCACCCATCGTATAATCAATATTAGGATCACCCAACGCTATTTGGGTGCACCCATAATATAAGCTATATCATGATAAAATGACGCTATCTTAGTGAACCCATGATCATAAATAATGTCTATGTAACAGCCATGAATAAAACATTTAGAATATTTTACTTTTCAAAAGTACAATACTCATTGTTCGTTCATTTCTTGATTTAGTCATGAAAAAGAAATAGGTTCCATTTCAATATTTGATTAAATCCCAAGGAATAATAATGATGGTATTATAAAAACATATTCTTAATGTATTGTAACATCAAGCGTTGTTTTCATTGATGAATGGAAATACCATTAAAAGTTCATTAAAAACACACTTTAGAAAAATACATTTTTTAATTTGAAAATCATTTTAAAAATATAAAACTCACAGAATATTGTGAAAATACTTTTATTTGAAAACAATATTGAAAACTTATAAAGTAATATTTAAAATTAATAATAGTAATTATGGTGGTAAAATTAATTCACGATGTAAATATTAAAAATAAACATTATTTTCAAGCATTTTATACGGCGAGTCAAAAGTGACCCATTTGGAAAACGTTAAGAAATTTAATTTTAAAACCTTTTAAAATAATTTCAAAGACCATGAAAAATATATTTATGAAATAATTTATTTTTATAAAGAATATTTTTCAAGACATTTTTGAAAACATGGATTTGGATGAAAAAAATAATTTTTGACTAAAGATAGAAATAAAGTCAGATTTTCTAACAAAACATTATCTCAATTATATTATGTACCAAAGAGAGGAAAATTGTAATATTACTTTAAAATTTCATGACTAAAAATAGGATAATAAAAATAAATAGATTTATTATACAATTATTATATAATTTCATCTAATTGTAATTCAATAATAATAATTCCAATTTAAAAAGGAGATTGTAACATAAAGCCTTTTCAACTTTGGTAACTTTTCAATCATAATCGCTATGAAAAAATAACATAAACTAAAAATTTAAATATCATGAAAATAAATATATGAATGATATATTATATCAAAGGGGTGGTATATACACCTCATGAATGAATATTTGTGTATAACAAAACATATTTACAAAAGAAGACAATTCAAGATGAGAAACCATTATAATGATCATAACATTGAAGTAAGAATTAATAAATGAATAAATTATGTGTATCAATTTTAAATCCAAAAAAAATTGGAAATATAAGATAATATAATCAAAATTTATTACACTAGTAATATTTTAATATTATGGATAATGATGAAGTAATATAACCCAATGAAAAGAAATCGAGTTAAGAAATTCCGTACCACTAGGTAACTTTCAATTCAAATCCCCTTGGATGAAATAATTTAAATTGAAACTTAAAATGCCATGATATATGAATAATTAATTATATTACACGTAAAATATGAATTATATACACTATATAAAAGAAATTAGGTGCATAACATTATAATATGACTGAATGATGGGAAATTGAGATGAAGTCCCTTACCTCAAATCTAGAATTTCCATGCATGTCATTTAACTAATGTATAATAATATTATATCAATTATTTTATTAATTAATAATATTTTAAATATTTTATATCTTATAATTAAATAATTTATTTTTTTTATTTTTAATGGAATATTTAAATACTCAATCAGTTAAGTCCACATCTTGTGTTTTGAGGATGTTCAATTCATTATTTAAAAATAGATTTGGTGCATTGACAGTAGTAAAAGAGGTCATTATTTAAATATATATAGAATAATTATAATTATATAATTATCATATATATACATAAATTATACTTTTAAAACTAATCATGAAATACGGTTATGAAAAATGAACTATGTTACAATCATGTAGACAGTAGCTCATACGTTCACATGAGTAACAGTTCCATTTTTCAATGATCATTCTGGAAAGAAGGAAAGTAATATTTAACTTTCCATAATCATAATAATATCATAAATAACATATTATTTAATTAAATATACTTACATATATCATTGATAAGTTTTGATGATGAAATAATCATATTGCTTTGTGGAGGTAGTAGTCCACATGCACACATGAACGACGACATCATTTTTCAGTGAAAGAAATAAAATGATATATTATATTTTAATAATTATAAATATGTCATTAATTTCATAATTATTTCATTTTCATCACATATATTAATTAAATTTATCCTCATTAACATCCATGTAAAGTATTAGTGAAAAATTAATCACATTGCTTCGTGAGTTGGTAGTCCGTCGTACACACAAGCGACATTATCATATCCCCCATAGAATGAAAAGTAAAAATTTATATGTGATATAATAACCCCATAAGTATATATATTTTATAAATATAATATATATAATTTAAATCCATCATTATAACAAGCAGTGAGAGGTGATGATGTTAAGTGAGTGACATCAGTTCGGGAGGTGGTAGTCCACCATACACACAAATGATAATTTCATATCCCATTTGATGGAAGAGAAGATGAATTTAGGTTATAAAATTAACATAATAACATATAAGAATATTGGAGATACTTATTTATTATATAATAATAATTTAATAATATTTCAAGGATTTGGAAGAATAAATAAAATAAAAACACCTTGTTAAGCAAAATACCTCTTCTTCAGGAAACCTCCTTAAGTTAGCACCAAAAGCTTTCTTAGGATAGATTTAAGAACAAAAAATAATTTTGGGATATAGAGAGGCAAGGAATATATTTGGTTAGTTATTTTCTAAGTCAAATGGATTTTATGGTGTGAAGATGATAGGATAACGGATGGTCTTTTATAAGGGAGGTGAGTGACACACCTGTTATTTTTGAAAAGAAAAAGGTGAAATCATCTTTTTTAGATGAAATAAATATCCAAAAAGTACCATTATAGATATTTATACCTTATAAGTCAAAATATTTCTAGAAAATATATTTTAGACAAATTTTTAGGTTATTTAAACCATTATATTTTTAGTTTAACCCCACAAAAACATGTTTTTACCTTAACTACGATAAATGTTTTTAACTATTTTCACTATTAATTATAATAAAAAATTAATTTGACCTTATTAAATAATATAAATTATTCTAATTCCAAATATAGAATCCATTTTAACAAATTTAATTCACATAAGTGGTAAAATTTAATTTAAAATTAATATCACATACGCAACAAAAAAGCGAGTTTTCAAGAAGTGTATTTTTCAAGAAAATATTATTTTATATTAACTCTTTGACTTGTAATTATCATTATATTAATTTAAATTTATATTTAAATATATATAATATATAAATTTCATATAAATAAATCATCATTAGGGTTTGTTTTAATTCATTAAAATGGATAAACCTTATGCTTATGAAAATAGTTTTCAGAAAAATATCAAATTTAAACCCCAAAATAAACTTATACTAAAATACATTATATGCTTTATTAAAAGTTAATTAATTAGATTAAATATAAATAAATATTAATTATGTTACCTTAAAATATATTCAAAACATAATGTGACTTCTAAATTAATTAATTTCTTGAAAATAAATGACTTTTTTTACAAAAAAATGACATTTTCACTATTCAATAAAAAATAAATATATTTAAAAAAATAAAAAAAATAACCATAGATAATTTTGATATAATTATTTCAAAAAAATTCCATTTTTGGAAAATAAATTTTCTAAATAAATAATAAATAATTTTAATGTATGTCTGTAACGCCTGATGAAACCGCCTTTTAGAAAAATACAGTTTTTCCAGAAAACATTTCTATTTCTTTAAAATGATTATTATTTTATTTTATAATCAATATATAACCATTTAGGTTATTTTATAAATGTTTAAACCATATAATTTTCAAAATTTAGTTATTCCTATTCATACCCACCAATTTAATGACTAGGTTATAATGGTCATATATTTTATGGGTCATTTATACTCAGTGTTGCGTGTCATATACACCATCGAATGTAATGTTCTTATTTTAAAATCTCAAAAATGTTACATTCTACCCATTTAATAAATTTCATCCTTTTAATTTTAACTTAATAGTGATAATTAAGGTTTTGACTTTTGGAAATACTTTTATTTATAACCCACATCATAAAAAGGGTTAATAATAATTTCACTTGAAATGAGAGAGATGGAAGTATGAAGGTCATATAAAATAAAAAAACCAAGTTTCCATAAAAATAAAAAATTGTTGGGATGTGAAAATATGGATTTTTAAATAAGATACATTTATAAGGTAATGATATATTTTTTAAGAGAGAAGATACAATCAATTTAATGAGTAACATTTTTATTTCTAGATCCTTTTCCAAGAGTTGAGGAATTATTTTAAAATATTGAAAAAGAAAATAAGGAAATATACTTATTTGATAATTATAATTTCATCATTTAATAAATTTCCACCACAATATCATCTTTTTCTCCAAACAATTAGTATTCAAGATTTTTTTTCATGTCCGAAAAACTAAAATCAGCTTTTAAAGGACCACATAACCATAAAATGGATAACATGCTATTCCTAATATATTTAAAAATTAACCAAAAACAAAATGGTTAGTTCATGGTAATATGTTTTACAAAATTATTGTGATATTATTATAAAATAACATTAATCACTTAATGACCAAATCACATTTCAATACTATAGTTATCTATATGATAAAACATATGTTCCCAAAATTACCTCCATATCCAAGACCATATAAACCCTAAAGGTTACCAGTACCTTCAAAATTATGACCACAAAATGTAAAGGAATAATTCACATTAAAAAAAATATTTACATACACTTCAACAAAATAAAATGGATCATAAAGTTTCATTAATAACTTTAAGATCTCATCACTTAAAACCTCAAAAGGTGTGTCTAAGACTTTGAACTTATGATTGGCCTTAATATTATAGACCTATGATGGTATCCATAAACCTCAAGATAACCTCACATGAAAACATCATAATTTAAAAAATCATCTAAACCCTCCTCTAATACCAACAACAACATCTCCGAACGTTCACTCCTATGTCTAGTACTAAGTTCACAGAATTTACATTTTTGGTTTTGATACCATTGAAGGTGACCCAAATTTTTTCCATAAAAAACTTACAACATAAAAAGGAAATATTTTATCACTTACATACCCAAGGGGGATTTTGGTTTATAGTTTTATTGAATTTGGAAAAAATCTTACATAAACTATACACTTGTTTTTAAATGATAATTAATCCCACTTAACAGATCATTTCTTATTTCACATTATGTCATCATTATAATACATATTAACCCTTCTTGACATAATTCATTCAAAATAATTATTGATAACCTGTTTAAAAGGAAAAATTATAATGGTGAGATCAAATTCTCAGTAAGGGTAAACATAAACATTAATATTTGAATGTCATCAATGATCATTAGTGGAGCATAAGGGTATGATGAAATAATCAAAGTGCATGAGAATAAAATAAGAATATTTATACCCATCAATACCTGAATCAACAATCATGAAACATAGAATAAGGATTTATCAAATAAATTAGTCACAATAATTAATAATAATGATCCATGTGATGTCAATATTGATCAAAAGAAACATATATAACCCATATCAAGCTAATAGAAATGTGTTGGTATCATGGAACCTCATCTTCATTACCTATTTTAAACCTATTTAAGAGATAACTAGATCCCAGTTAAATCCATTGGAGAAACCCTATAGTAACTCCCTCCTTCTTTATTTAATATATGAGGAAAACTTCCCAATGCACTGGATTACCATCTGGGTGCACCCATCACAAAATATATATCGAGATCAACTGGCACTATCTGCGTGCACACATCATATAAGCTATATGAGGCTCACCTAACACTATCTGGGTGCACCCATCATATAAGCTATATCAGGCTCAATCGGTTTTATCTGAGTGAACCCATCACCATAAAAAATTTCCAAGTAACATTCATGAATACAATTTTTAGAATATTTCACATTTTGACATAACAATACTCATCGTTCTTTCATTTATTGATTCATCCATGAAAAAGTGATGGGTTCCATGTCAATATCATAAACCATCCCGAGGAATAACAAATATGGTATCATTACCACATACACCTAGTGGATTTTAATTAAAATCAAGGGTTTTTTTGTTGATGAATCTAAATACCATTATAAGGTTATTAAAAAAATTCTTGAGGAAAATAATATTTTTTACTTTGAAAATCACTTTTAAAAACTAAAAATTCAAAAAATATTGTGAAAATCCTTTTATTTGAAAATAAAATTGGAAAATTATAAAGGAATATTTTAAACAAATAATTTTTAGGATAAAGGTAAAATCCATTCATGATGTTAATGTAAAAAATGAACATTATTTTCAAACATTTTGTAATGTGAGTTAAAAGTGACCCATTTAGAGAATGTTAAGAAATTTAATTTTAAAACATTATAAAATAATGTAAAATACCGTGTAAAATATCTTTATAAAATCATTTTTTTATAAATAACATTCTTTAAAACATTTCATGAAACATTGATTTTAAAGAAAAAAGTATTTTTGACAGAAGTGAGAAATAAAGTCATATTTTTTTAAAAAAATTTTCATAATAATTTTAAGTACGAAAGAGAGGAAAATAGAACCATGACATAAAAATTTAATGAATAACCAAATTACAAAAAATGGGCGTATTATACAATTATTAAATTATTTTCTCTAATGTAAATTCAAACATAAACAATCCCAATTAAAAGGGATATTTCAATATAAAGGATTTTTCATTTTGGCATCTTTTCAATCGTAAGATCCATAAAAGAATAAATTCAAATAAAACTTTAAATATCATGAAAATAAGGAATTAGTGATATAAATTATCAAATGGGTAGTGTATACACCCCATTAAATAATATAAGTGTATGACATAACATATGCCCCAAATAAGAAAACTTGAGATGAGGAACTCTTACAATGATCATAACATTGAAGTGAAAATTAATCAATTAATATATTATGTTTACTAATTGTAAATAAAAAAACAAGTGGAAATAAAACATAATATAATCAAAATTAATTACACCCATAATATTTTAATATTAAGGATAATGAACAAGTAATATAACCCAATGAAAAGAAATTGAGTTATGAAATTACTTACCACTAGGTAACTTTCAAGTTAAATCCACCTAGATGAAATAATTCAAATTGAAACATAAAATACCATGATTTATTAACTATTCATGATATTACATGTAAAACTGTAGTATATTCACCATATAAAATAATTAGGTGCATAACATTACAATATGCCCAAATGAAGGGAAATTGAGACGAAGTACCTTACCTTGAGTACAAAATTTCCATGTATGTACTTTAACTAATGCATAATAATATTATATCAATTATTTTATTTATTAATGAAATTTTAATTGTTTTTAACTTATTTTTAAATCATATATTTTATTTAGTTTTAATTTCATATTTAAATACTTAATCAGTTAAGTCCATGTCGTGTATTTTGAGGATGTTCGGTTCATTATTTCAAAACGGATTTAGTCTATTGATTGTGGTAAAAGAGTTCATTGTTTAAACATATTTATAATAATAATCATGAAATAATTATAATTTTTATAAATTAATTATACTTTTAAAACCAATCATGAAATATTTTTATGAAAAATGAAGTACATTATGATTATGGAGACGGTAGGTCATATGCTTGCATGAGTAACATTTCTATTTTTCAACGATCATTATATAAAGAAGATAAGTAAAATTTTATATTTACATAATTATAATAATATAATAAATAAAATATTATTTCCTTAAATATATATATATATATATATATCATTCATGTGTTGTGGGGATGAAAAATAATCACATCACTTTGGGGAGATAGTATTCCATACGTATGCACGAACTATGTTATAATTTCTCAGTATAATATAGAACATTATATATTATATTTTTATAATGATAAATATTTCATTAATATCATAATTAATTTAGGTATATCCATTATATTTTTTATTATTACCTTCCATGTAAATTATTAGTTAAAAACGAATTACATCACTTTATGATGTAGAAGCTCACTGTACATGTGATATCATAACTCAATAATTATATATATTTTAAAAATATCATATATATAATTTAAATACATCATCATAATAATCCATGAGTGGTGATGATGGAAAAATAATGACATCAGTTCGCGAGGTGGTAGTATTCTATACACACAAATAATGATTTCATACTCCATTCAATGGAAGAGGAGATAGATTTAGGTTATGAAAATAACATAATGAAATATACGTATATTTTATATAATATTTTTATTATATAATAACAATTTAATAATATTTTATGGATGTGGATGAAGAAATAAAATAAAAATGCTCTGTTAAGAATGATACATTTTCTTCGGACAACCTCCTTATGTTAGAACTAAAATCCTTCTTGGAATGTATTTATGATCAAAGAAGGATTCTAGGATGTGGGTATAGAATTTAATAATATATTTGGGTAGGTATTGTCTGATATAAATGGATTTTAATGTTTAAATAGGATAGGAGAAGGGGTGAACTTTTATAAGTGAGGTGAGTGGCACACTTGTTATTTTTTAAAAGAAAAAGGTGTACCCATATTTTTCACCTGAAACAAGGATAAAAAATGTTCAATTATAGAGTATTATAATTTAAAATGTATAAATATTCTAGAAAATAGATTTTATATAATTTTTATGTCATTTTAACCATTATCTTTTTAGTTTAATCCCCTAGTAAATCTATTTTCACCTTAACTATAGTAAAATATTTTTATTGTTTTCACTAATAATTATTGTAAAAAAATTAAGTTGGACATATTTTATAATATAAATTATGATATTCCAAATATATAATCCATTTTATAAAATTAAATTCATCTAATTGTAATAATTTAATTTAAAATTAAACCCATAGATGTGATGAAAAAGTAGTTTTCAAGAAGTGTTTTTTCCAGAAAAAGATGATTTTATATTAACTATATAACTAGTAATTATCATTTTATGAATTCCAATTTATATTAAAATATATATGATCTATAAATTTCATATAAATCATTACTAATTAGTTTTTTTAATTAATTAAAATGGAGAATGATTATACAGATTAAAATAGTTTTCAGAAAAATCCCATTTTTAAACCAAAAAATAAACTTAAACTAAAATCCAATATAAAGTTTATTAAAAAAAATTAACTGATTAATTATAAATAAATAATAATTATGTTACTTTAAATATTATTAAAAACAAAATATAACTTTTAAATTACTTAATTTATTGAAAATAAATTACATTTTTACAAAAATAGGCATTTTCACTATTCACTTAAAAATCAATATTTTTTTGAAAAATATAAAATTTTCACCCTAGTTAAATATTAATATAATGATTTAAAAAAAATTATATTTTGAAAAATAAATTTTCTAAAATTGATAAAAATTAATTTTAATGTATGTGCGCGAAGTGCGACGAAACTGCCTTTTATAAAAATACTATTTTTTCTGAAAAAACTTGTTTTCTTCTTTCAAATGATTCTTATTTTATTTTATACTCAATAGATATCCGTTTAATTTATTTTATACATGTATAAACTTTATAATTTTAATAATTTATTTATTTCTATTCACACCCAACCATTTAATTTCTATGTTATAACGGTCATATATTTTGTGGTTCATTTACACTCGATGTTGTGTGTTGTATATGCTATAAAACATAATGTTCTTATTTTGAAATCTTAGGGAGGTAAAGATTAAGTCTAAATATTATGTACCTATGGGATTCCCTTATTCTATTTTCTAAAAAGTCTGATGTAACCCTTTAATTATTTATCAATTATCAAAAGTTGAATCTGGTCACTATTAAGAATAAACACCCCTTACCCCATATCGATGACTTGTTTGATTAGTTAAAGAGGTCAAGGTGGTTTTCAAAAATTATTCCCCATCCAGGTTACCACCATCTCCAATTAAAGGAATATGATATAACCAAAGTTTATTTTCAAAGAATATATGGGAATTATGAGTACCTAATGATGCCTTTTAGCCTGACAAATGCTCTTGCAGTGTTTATATATTTGATAAATTAGATATTTCATCGACACATGGAATCTTTTTTCGTAGTGTTTATAGATGAAATCTAAGTCTATTATATGATTAAGGGGGAGAATTCATGAAATTTGGGAATTATACTTGGGACTCTTTGTGAGAACCATCTCTATGAAAAGGTATCCAAATGTAGCTTTTTGATCCGAGAAGGAAAGTTACTAAATTTTTTTAGATCAAAATAGTTCATTATGGTTGATCATGAGAAGGTGAATGCCATTTTCTATTACAAGGATCCAAAAAATTTATTTTAGATAAAAAAATTCTTAGTATTTGTAATTTATTATTAAATTTTCATCAAATACTTCTCAAAACATTTCCTTTGACCACGCTCACTAGGAAACAAGTGTAGTTTTTCTAGAGATATAAGTGTAAATATTACTTTGAAGAGTTAAAATAAATGTTTGAAATCTGCCCCATCCTAATTTTTACCAGGACTAATTGGGGATATTTGTTTTTTGATGATTCAAGTGTTTTCTTGGGGTGTTTCCTGATATAGGATAATCATGTAGTAGAATATGGCTCATGATAGCTTCAACCCCAAGAGAGGATTTATCCCAAACATGAATTATAATTAGTAGCTATGATGAATATGATTAAATATTGGTGACACTATCTATTCAATAATAAATTCCAATTCTACATAAACCAAAAAAATAATATGCTACTTATTCTCACAAAGGGATTTAAACCTTTTATAAAGACTATGGGTGTAGTACTTAAAAAAATTTGAATTTGATCTTACTTACTGTAATGACCCAAACCTTTATTAATGAAAATTACTCTTGATATAATTAAATGTATTATTATGTAAATTTTCTATATAAAATATATGAACTTCCTTGGATTTATGTTTTTAGATTTCAAAATACCATTAATAATTAATACCATTGCTAATATAGCCGTTGAACAGTGATCACATGATTAGTATAAATATAGGGCTTTAACAAATCCAATTTACTTAGAAAAAGGAAGAGATGACATCATCCATTAGAATTTATCTATATTAATCCCATTTCTTAGAGCTCAGAAATAAGGTAGCGTCACCGGGCTTCCCTCTCGACTAAGCCCAAGTCAAGCTTCAATACGTTAAGCTTGAATGAAACCGCCTACGGGAGAAGTGGAAGTTAATAGAGATTACCACCTGAGTAATGTTATCTGAGCCACCCCAATAGTCTATCACCATCTCATACCTTACCCTTAGGTCTTATTTTGGTGTTATAAGGGGTTATATAACAAGACCCTATAACTATGATTTTTTTTCATTATTTTGTATAAATAATATACATTCATTTTATTATTGTTACTTTATAAAAGTTTTTCTAAAGAACAAATCGTAGTTTTAGTTAATATTTAAATTCAATTAAAAAATATATTTTTATTAATTAATGTATTTTTGAATTAAATAATAGTTTAATATAATATTATTACTAAATTACTTTTTATTAAATATAAACGATCAAATAATTTTTAGGAAAAAAATTGTAATTTTTATTAAGGTTTGAAAACTATTTTTGTCAAAACCCATGAATTTTCAATAAATGTCATTTTTTATTTTAAAAATGGAAGTTAAAATATTTATAAATTTATTTAGATAAAATTAATATAATTTTTAGCTTCAGGATTTTGAAATTATCTAATAGTTAATTTTTCATAATTTTCTGAGATAGTCAAATTGTTGGGTAAAAATTAAATACCATTTAAATATATAATGTGTTTTATTACATCATAATGACACAATAGTGATATAATAAAATATTATAAAAGGTATGTTAAGACAATATATGTTTTTCCTCTAAAATAACGTGATTTTTGATTTGTTTTATAAATTTTATGATGCCTTTTTGGATCCTCCAAGATTTATAAAATATTTTATCATTTTAAAATGATTTCCTTGAGATTGTGACTCTCCCCCACATAAGAAAGAATAATATTTTAATAATTTATTCCATTAGATTTATAAAATAATTTTTTCCACTCCCATTTTAAAATAACCATGGGAAAAAACCATGGGTTGTTTTGTGGTTTTAAATATTTAATTATATAGATTCCAAAACCTAAGTTTGGGAAATATTAAAGAATTCCCCTCTCTTTTCCTGTATAAACCCACCCAAGCTCCCACGTATCTTTACTCAAAGACCTTGGATCATGTCCCTACTCTACCCTCATCTCTCTATAATCCTCCCAAGGTGCCCCAATCCCCCAAGAATCCTCTCTCAAGCCTCTCTTAAGACTTTGTGATCACACTTCCAAGTAAGGGATTTCTTCCTTTCTCATTTTTGTCCAAATTTATTTATGTTGTTATTAATTTTTTTCAATTAAAAATGTTGGGTTATGATTTTTAACCTCCCCCATACTTCCCTACTTATGTTTTAAAGATGAGAGACCTCTTTCTCTCTCATTAATGCCTCCAATGTACACCTTTTACCATGTCGAAATTCTATAATGGATTTCTCTCTCCTCATTTACATTCAAGAAATTATTTTATGTTATGAATATAAATTCAATTAAATATGGTGTGATATTATATTCCATGACCCATTTACTGTCCATTTCATGTATAAATGATTATATACACCTTTTTCTCTCATCAATCCATTTTACAATTTCTATTTGACGTCGTTTTGCTACTGAAGTTACACCAAAAATTCCATTCCAAAATCATCATGTAAGTGAATACCATACCCATTTATCTATAAAAGGTATTTAACTTTATGAACTTGTACTTGTTGATTGAGGAATTACATTTATGTATTCCCCATCTCTTATTCATGGAATAAATTATGATGTTTAATGAATCCAAATTGTATGATCTATGTGATACACTTATGCATGAAACAATATGTGTATAAAGGGTGTGCCCTGGTAGCACTCCAATGAATTGGGTAAAGATTAGTATCATGACATGTCAAGTGAAATGAGGGTTTAATCATGATCCATGTGCAATGAGACTTGGCTCATGCTAATATTATGTAAAATGTTATTTCCACATCCCCATTTTATGATAATCATGCTATGTCATGTCTTTATGTTTATGTTTCTCTTAAGCTCCATTGATATGCCTATTTCCTAACATGTATTGTATTCTTCATATTTTTCCTTTTTTACTCCCTTACTGGGCTTTATAGCTCACCCTTTTCTTATGGATGTCCTCAGGTTATCCCATGAAACTCTTAGTACAAAGGAATATTGTGGTCATTTAAAAGAAGTTTTCAATAAAGATATTGTGTTTTATGTTCTAAGTTGTTATGTAATGTTCCTATTTTTCCAAGACACTAGAACTATCGATCCTAATATTTTTCTTAAGTGAAATTTTATGTAATAAATCATGTTTAAGTGTGTAATAAAGAGTAGAGTTGTTATAGTTGGTATCAGAGGGAGGTTTAGTTATTTTTGGGATTAGGATTAGAAAACCCTAGAGAAAGCCTTAGGGATAAGACTAAGTATAATAAAAGCATCCATAAATTTTGGTGACTATAGAGTATGTGGTTTATCAAGAAAATACACCCCTGTCTGGATACGAACAAGTTGAGGTGGCTCTGGCACATATGTATCTAGGGGTAAAACCCGAAAACACAACTTTGAGCTTGACTCGAACAAGAACTGGTGCACGACAACATGACTTGCTTCACTCTTGTTTATGAAAATCTCAAGGTATATGCTTTGGTAAATTCTTAATCTTAATATGAACCATTATTAAAGGAATAAAAAAATTCCCCTAAGAATATATGTTGGGAAGTAGATCATGGATAACATAGATTGAAGCCTATAAATTCATAAGGTAAGGAAATAAATGTAATTTATAAGTTATCCCTTTTTGTCATTGGATTCTCCATTATGTGTTACCCTAAATTTCCTTTTATTCCAGCTAGTGGCTAGTAATAGGAGGACTCGAGCTTACAACCGATGCAAAGATCAATGTGATGACTATTCTAATGAGATTCCCAATCTGATGGGAGCGAGAATTGAAAACTTTGTCATGATACTCTCTTAGTTAACTCAAGTTTTGGAAAGAAACATGGGTTAAGAGGAACATTAAACCCTCCATAAGAAAGAACAAGTCACAATCGATAAATTCATGAGACAAAGGCCTCCTACTTTTAATGGATCATCCGATCTCTCAATCGCCAAAAAATGGATCAAATCCATTAAAAATATCTTCTCCATCCTTAATTATTAATAACAAAAAAAGTTTCTTCTGGATGCTAATCATATGGAGGGTTAAGCTGATAAATGGTGGACATTGATCAAAAATATTATTCTTTAGGAAGATATTGAGGCGTTGGAATTAAAGTATTTTCATAAAATATTTTTTGATAAATATTTTCCTTGCACACTTTGACTTAGGATGGAAAGGTACTTCCTTTCCCTCCAGAAAAAAGAAGAATAATCCCTCAAAGAGTATGTGGAAAACTTTACAAGGCTTGAATGATATGCCTCTGGCATTACCGTTACCCCCAAATTCATGGTTGACCGTTTCTTTGGGGGGCTAAAACCGAGCCTACGTAAAACACTAGAGATCCATGACTTTGATAGCTATGAGGAAATTTTATAATATGACCTCAAAGTCGAAATGGAGATCAAAAAATCTTAGGGGTATCAGGAGGATAAGAAGTGGAAAGTGGACTTTAATTCTAGCGGTCCGTTTGATAAATCCAATGGTGCAAAGAAATTCTAGCACCCCACTTTCCAAAGGTGAGGAAAGAAGCATCCAGGAAATAGCCTGAAGGGTATGAAGAAATTCTTTAGGTGTGGAAGAGAAGGGAACCTAAACATTAACTGTCGACATGAAAAACCCTATTCTTTGATAGAGGAGAGGAATACTCCGTTCGAACCTCAACACATTGTTTATTTCTTTAACTGTAATGAACCATGACACTTTGCAAACCGATGCCCTAATCCAATGGTTTTTCGAGGCAACCAACAACCTCCAAGGCAGAAAGGGAGTGATTTTTCCATCACTACCCCTAAAGAGAACCCCAACAACGAAGTGGTGACATATACGCTAGTTATTTATTAAATAATAGTGAACATACTTTTTGATTCTGGTTCTACGCATTCTTTTATATTCTGAATGTTTATAAGAACAATCCCAAAACCACCAAATATCCTAGAAGTAGATATATTGGTGAGAATGGGAAATGGGGAAATCATTGTAACCCATGAATATAACTCTTCCCCTGTCACAATTTGTGAATTGAATTTCCCAGAGAACTACTTCATACTCCCTCTAGTATAATTTGATGCAATTTTTGGCATGTATTGGATTTACCTATATAGAGCCAAAATAAATTTCCGTGAGAGGGAAAACACTCTCCATATGGATAATCGACCCCATATTTTGTACAAGTCTAAGGAGGAGGATGAATCTTCTTTAGCACCATAATCTAAAGCATGGATATTACTGACCTATGAGCACACGTATATTTCTCAGATGATTGAGTCTAAGGAAGCAACCATCCTTGAAGAAATTCCTATTGTGAGGGAATTTTCTGAAGTTTTTCTTGAGGAATTTCCTGGTCTTCCTTCTAGAAGAGATTTTGAATTCTCAATTAATATTATACCCATGGATTTTCCAATACCCAAGAATCTTTATAGAATGGTTTTTGCGGATCATGAGGAGCTAAAGATACAAATATATGATAATCTGGATAAATCTTTTATACACCCGAGTGTTTCACCATGGGGGGAACTAGTCCTCCTCATCAAGAACGATGGGTCAATGCAACTTTACATTGATTATCGTGAGCTAAACAAAATAACGATAAAGAACAAGTATCCTCTGCCATGAATTGATGAGTTGTTCAATCAGATATTTGGAGCACAATACTTCTCCAAGGTGGATCTGCAGTCAGTATATTACCAAGTAAGGGTGAATAAGGAGGATATCCCCAAGACTGATTTTTGTACAAGATACAGGTATTATAAATTCATAGTAATGCCTTTACGAGTCACCAATGCTCCGATAATCTTCATGGACATGATGAATAGACTTTTTAGAGGTTACGTCGAAAAATTTGTGGTAGTCTTTATAGAAGATATTCTAATATACTCCAAAACTAAGGAGGAGCATGAGCAGTATCTATGAACTGTACTGGAGACCTTGAGAAAGAATAATCTCTATGTAATGTACAACAAGTGTGAGTTTTGGTTGAAGGAGGTATCATTCTTGGATCATATCATCACAAGAAATGGGAAATATGTGGATCCCTCCTATATAGCTAAAATTGAGGGATGGATGAGGCCTACATCAGTGATGGATATCTGTAGCTTCCTGGGGTTAGCTGGATATTATCACCAATTTGTGAGAACTTTCTCACTATTTTCAAACCCTCTTACCAAGATAACTCAGAAGGGAGTAAAGTTTTCTTGGAGTTATGAATGCAAAGAGAGATTTAAGGATTTGAAAAGGAGGCTTATAACTAACACCATGATCACTCTACCCACAAATGGAGTAATTTTTGTGGTATTCAGTGATACTTCAGAGAAGGGCATGGGCTGTGTGTTGATGCAAAATGACAAAGTCATTGCCTATACTTCAAGAAATTGAAAGTTCGTGAGGAAAACTATCCAACACACGATCTGGAGTTGGTTGTAGTAATATTTGCTTTAAAAATTTGGAAACATTACCTCTTTGGGGAGAAGTGTGAAATTTATATAGATAATAATAGCCTCAAGTATATATTCACACATAAAGAGATGAATATATGCTAACGAAGATGGTTAGAGCTGATCAAATACTATGAATTCTCAATCCATTACCACCCTGGAAATGCTAACAAGGTGGAAGATGCTCTAAGTAGAAAGGACCTAGAGATTATATCATTGATGTAAATTTAAAGGGATCCAATATTCTTATATTTGATGAAGATGGACATGGGAATCATAAAGAATGGAACATCATAAATCCTTTCACAAATTATTTCTCAACTGTCTCTTTTGGAAATGTTAAAGGATAGTCAAAAGGATGATGTGAGAATTCACAAGAAAGTGGAAACTATTAAGAAATGGAAATCCACAGAGTTCAATATTAATGAAGAAGGAATTGTGATATTTGGGGTCAAGACTATGAATTCCATCAAATTTGGAGTTAAAGAAAGAACTTTTGGATGATGCAAATATTTCGAATTTCTCCATTAACCCAAGAAACAAAAAGATGTATTGAGATCTTTGAGAGAATTATTTATGGGATAACATGAAGAAGGAGATCGCTGAGTATACATCAATGTTCCTGGTATATCAGTAAGTGAAGGCTGAGAGACATAAGTCTAAGGGGATAATGCAAACACTACCCATACCAACATGGAAATGGGAAAACATCACCATGGATTTTTTCATAGGAATTCTAAAGACATACAAAGGAAACAAATATATATGGGTTATCATGGATCATCTTACAAAGACTGAAAAAGTCATTGCAATTTGGGAGGATTTCTAATTGGATCAACTAGAACAGATATACATCAGAGAATTGGTAATGTTTCATGGAGTACCACTATCGATTGTATCTGATTGAGATATATGACTCACCTCTAAGTTCTGGAAGAGTCTCCAACATGCTATGAATAATGAGATAAACTTTAGTATGGCTTATCATCGTCAAACTAATGGCCAATCTGAACAAACTATCCAAACACTTGAGGACATATTGAGGGCATGGTCAATGGTCTTCAAAAAATGATGGGTTAAACATCTTCTTCTGGCTGAGTTCTCTTAGAACAATAGTTTCTAATCAAACATCCAAATGGATCCTTATGATGCCCTTTATAAGAAGAGGTTTAGAACACTGGTATGTTGGGATGAATTTGGGGAGTGAAAACTTCTAGTTCCAGAAATGGTTGAAGAAATGGTGGAGAAAGTTAAGACCATCCAACATCACATTAAAGATGATCAAAGTCAACAAAAGAGCTATGATAATAATTTTCTATGAGACCTAGATTTTAATGTTGGAGACATGGTATTCCTATGCATATCACTGTGGAAGAGAGTTATGAGATTTGGGAATAATGGAAAGCTTAGTACAAGGTACATCGTCCCTTTTGAGATCATTGATCGCATTGGAGCAGTGGACTATCGACTAGCACTACCACCGAACCTATCTCAAGTACATGATGTATTCCATGTATCACTCTTAGGAAGTACATACCTGACCCATCGTATATACTCAATCCAGAGGTGGTACCATTGAAGAATTACCTCTTTTATGAAGAGAAGCCAGTGAAGATCTTAAATTGTAGGGAAAAAGTTCTATAAAATAAGACAATGCCCCTCATCAAGGTGTTGTGAAAAAACCAATAGTTTAAAGTGGAAATGTGGGAATAAGAGGAAGTGATGAGGTGGAGTTACCAACATCTGTTTTAGTGTGGGAAAAGGAATTTCAAGGGCAAAATTTCTTAAGGGTGGAAGATTGTAACGACCCAAACTATTATAAATGAAAACTCCTATGGATCTAATTAAATGTCTTATTATGTAAAATGGTTATATAAAACATATTAACTTCCTTGGTTTTATTCTTTTTGGATTTTAAAATTATGTTAGGAATTGTTACCATTGCTAATATAGTCGTTGAATAGTGATCACATGATTAGTATAAATATAAGGCTTCAAAAAATCCAATTTACTCAGACAAAGGAAGAGATGACCTCATCCAGTAGAATTGCTCCACATGAATCCCATTTGTCGGAGCTCGTAAAGGAGGTATCATCACCAGCCTTCGCTCTTGAGCACACCCAAGATGATCTTCAACATGTTAAGCTTGAATAGAACCACCTATGGGAGAAGTGGAAGTTAATAGAGATTACCACCCAAGCGATGTTATCTGAGACACCGCAAGAGTCTATCACCATCACACACCTAACCCTTAGGTCTTATGCGACTGTTATAAGGGGTTATGTAAAAAGACCCTAGCACTATGATTATGTGCATTATTTTTTTTAAAGAATATACATTCATTTTATTATTGTTACTTTGTAAATGTTTTTTTAAAAGCACAAATAGTATTTTTAGTTAAGATTTAAATTCAATTAAAGAATATATTTTGATGAATTAATGGATTTTTGAATTAAATAATATTTTAATAAAATATTATTACTTAATTAATTTTTATTAAATATAAATGATCATATAATTTTTAGGAATACAATTGTATTTTTTATTAAAGTTTGAAAACTATTTTTGTCAAAACCCATGAATTTTCAATAAATGTCAGTTTTTATTTTAAAAATAAAAATTCACATATTTAGAAAATTATTTAGATAAAATGAATAACATTTTTTGATTCAGTATCTCTATATTATCTAATAGTTAATTTTTAGTAATTTTATGAGATAGTCGAATTTTTGGGTAAAAATTAAATACCATTTAAATATATAATGTGTTTTATGACATCATAATGACCCAATAGTGATGTAATAAAATACTATAAAAGTGATTTTCGGAAAATATATGTTTTCCCTCTAAAATAATGTGATTTTTAGATTTTTTTGATTAATTTTATGATTCCTTAGTGGACTCTCCAAGACTTATAAAATATTTTAACATTTTAAAATGATTTCCTTGAGAGTGTGACTCACCTACACAAAAGAAAGCATAATATTTTAATAATTTCATCCATTGGATTTATAAAATAATTTTTTCTAATCCCCATTTTCAAAATTCAAGGGAAAAAACCATGGTTTGTTTTGTGGTTCTAAATATTTAATTATATAGATTTTAAAACCTAAGTTTATGAAATATTAAATAATTTCCCTCTCTTTTCCTATATAAACCCACCCAAGATCCCACTTATCTTCACTAAAAAACCTTTTAGAACGTCCCTAATCTTCCATTATCTCTCTATAATCCTACCTAGGTTCCCCAATCCCCCAATAAGCCTCTATCAAGCCTCCCCCAGGCCTTTGGGATCACACTTCCAAGTAAAGGATTTATTCCATCCTCATTTTTGTCCAAATTTATTTATGTTATTATACCATTTTTTTCAATTAAAAATGTTGGGGTATGATTTCTCAACCCCCCATACTACCTTAATTATATTTTAATGATGATATACCTCTTTGTCTCTCATTAATTCCTCCCATGTACACTTGTTACCATGATGAAATTCCGTAAGGGATTTCACTCTTCTCATTTAAATTCAAGAAATTATTTTATGTTATGCATTTAAAGTTCATTAAATATATTGGGATATTATATTCCTTGAAACCCTTACTATCAATTTCATGTATAAATGATGAGATACTCCTTTCTCTCCCATCAATCAATTTTACAATTTCTATTTGAAGTCGTTATTCTGCCAAAGTTACACCAAAATTTACATGCCAAAATTATCGTGTAAGTGAATACCATACCCAATTCTCTATAAAGGGTATTCAACTTTATGAACATGTACTTGTTGATCAAGAACATAAATTTATGTATTCCACATCTTTTATTCATGGAATAAATTATGATGTTTAATGAATCCATGTTGTATGATCTATGTGACACACTTGTACTTGAAATGAAATGTTTATAAAGGGTGCGCCCTGGTAGCGCTCCAATCCATTGGGTAAATATTAGTATCATGGTACATCAAGTAAAATGAGGGTTTAATCATGAAAATTGAAGTGAAATGAAGGTTTAATCATTCTAATTAAAGAGCAATGAGGGTTTACTCATGATCCATGTGAAATGAGCCATGGCTCATGCTAATATCATGTTAAATGTTGTTTCCATATCTCCATGTTATGATAATCCTGATATATCATTCCTTTATGTTCATGTTTCTCTTATGCTCCATTGATATGAATATTTCCTAACATGTATTTTATTCTTCATTTTATGCCTTATTTACTCCATTACTAGGCTTTATAACTCACCCATTTCTTATGTATGTCCTTAGGTTATCCCATGCAATGATAAGTACCAAGGAATGTTGTGGTCATGTAAAAGAAGTTTTCAATAAATATGTTTTGTTTCATGTTTTAAGTTTTTATGTAATGTTCCTAATTTTTCCAAGACACTAGACCACTCGATCCTCAGAGTTGTCTTAAGTGAAAGTTAATGTAATAAATCATGTTTAAATGTGTAATAAAGAGAAGGGTTGTTATACTTACACCCTTAATAAAGGGAATGTTGTTGTCGACTCCCATATCAGGAGTCTACCCTCTCAAGATCTAATGGAGTCTAGAAAGGAATGAGACCATATGGGTCTCTTAGTTAAATTACACATGAAAGTGAAAGATGAAGAGATGATTTTGTTCCATGATAATGTGGTACCAAATCCTTTCCTCTTCGAGATTATCCCCTTGGAGAAACTAAAGGACGAAGAGTGTCAAAAAATTAGAAGATATATATATATATATAATGTGGAAACCAACATTTAATGGTCTCTTTTCTTGGAAGGCCTTATCTTCTTTAAGAAAAAGTGTGTAGTTACTTCATTTATGTAAAAGGAAGTGATAAAGGATAAACATTGGTCTTAGTGTACCATACATATCAATGCCAACAAGATTTACTTTGATATGTGGTGATGATATTGGTGTCTAGGCATGAGGTAGGATATAATTGATTTTTTTATCTGGTTGTTTTACCTACTAAGAGGTGAAAACCAAGAATCATATGAAATAAGGCTTGCTTCAAACTCTTCCCATCACCAATTAGAAGTTGGATGTGGTGTCTATAGATTTCATTATCAGACTACTTCATACAACCTAGGGAAATAACTCTATTTTGGTCATCATTGATCATCTAAAAAAATTTCTAACTTTATACTGATTAGAGATACTATAACGGTGGAGGATACTATGAAGCTTTATGTTCAGAAGATCTTGAGGCGACATGGAATTCCCTCTATCATTGTATCTGATAAGGATATTTTTTCTTCCTATTTTTGGAAGGACCTCCAAGATGTGGTGGGATCTCAAGTCATGATAATATTTACGTACCATCCCATAAAAGATGTCCAAACTGAGAAAGAAAATCAAATTCTAGAATAAATTCTTCATTATTTTGTTTTGAACTATGGTGGGTCATTGGATGATGCACACTCTCACGTCGTTGGGCCCGGGCGACAAACTAAAATTTATAACCTACTTACTACTTAGGAAAATGGAAAGACAGGGTCAAACCACATGGATGCCTCATGTTGTGTTTGAAGATATAAAAAAATAAACTAAACAAAACCACACACACAAGAACATGTAAAAATAGTTGGTGATGGTGAAGTGGAGTGAGTGAGAATCAGTGTGTGAGAGAGTAAAGGTGAACTGGTAAGTGAAAGGAAGGTAGATAGAGCAAAAAGGGAAATTGTTGTGAGAATAGCCAATAGATGAGTAGGGGGAGGAAGTCCACTAGCTGATTCGATATTGCTTAGCCTCATTCATGCACTGAAGTTTTAGAAATATGGATCTGACTTAAAGTAACTGGCCAGATTTGTCGTCTGGTCAGTTTGCAATGAAATAACCATTATAGTTCTTCAACTGTAATAGTCATTATATCCAATAGTGATGAAGGTCATATGTCACTGGGCTCAACTTTTTAGTTGAGTTCAGAATTTCTCTCTCATTTGATCATGATTCATTTGTCAACGAGTCCCTCATATTAAAACAGTTTTCATTAAGATTCAATCAAGATCGGTTTTCACTTGACCTTGTTATTTTGAAGATAATTCCGTTCTGTAAAGTGTGAGAGATACATTCCAGAAAATAAGACAGTGCATGATAAAGAAAGAACAAATATAATCTTCTAACTTATCTATCCCCCTAAGGTAATTTATATGGACATAACGATAGGCTTTAGTGAAAACATAGAATTAGAATCAAAGAAGTTTATATTGAAATGAGATGCAGAAAAACAAAGCACAAGACAAATAATGATGTTTGTCTCCCTACTCGAGCTCCAGAAAGTTATAACTCCTACTTCTTGATGGTGGATGCAATGATGGAATCTGCTTGATGTCCCTCCCTAGGAATTGATGTATGAAATGCTCTGATCCGATGCTCTCGGTACTCTAATATGATCATGATGGAAGATGTGGTATGTTCATCTTGCTCTCCTCCTTCAGTCTGGATTGATGCCTCCCTCCTTCCTCACCTGCACTCCACCCTCCAGTGTATGAATGATCTCATGCCTGTCACGAATTCTAATGACTATTAGAACTTTCTTGAATCTCGCCCGAGATGTTTCCTTGCCTCCACGTGGAACTTTCACAGTGCTGCTTCCTACGCACTTGTCACCGGAGCAGTTCCTCTTAACCAAATGAAATGGTGCACACGTAGAAAACTACAATCTTATCTCTACAAATTAGTAGATCCACATGGCACACTTTTATGTGCATGTCACCATATTTTTAGTGAACTCTATGTAAGTACATACAACCCCCTGCACGAAACAATAGAAATCACAAATCATGACAAACAAATAAAATGAAACTAGAATAACTATATATTAATATTATTACTTAGATTAGTTAATAAAAATACTTATTAATATATATATATATATATAATACTTAATATTATTATTAATATTATATGTTAATTCTTATTATACTTATTTAATAACATATATTATTATGACATATTAATATTATTAAAAGATTTTACACTTTTATTAATATACTTATAATTATTATAGTATTGTATATTATATAATACATAATATATATATTTTATTATATAATATAATAACATAGAATAAAATAAACAAAAAAAAGAAATAAAAGGTGAAATGGGGGGTGGTTTTGTTCGGCGAGGGAGAAAGAAAGGGGGTCAGGTGAAGTAGTGCGGCTCAGATCCGAGGGCAGGCGGCGTGCGAATTGGGTCGATGGAGAGCGGTTGGTGGACTTAGTGGAGAATAGGGAATGGGTGAAGAGGTCGGATAACAGGGAACAGAGACAAGGAAGAGGTGAGCTGCTCAGTTTGAGAGAGAAGTCTGGGCGGCGCCGAGGGGGTCTCTCCAGTGGTGCGGGGTGGGTTCATACAGATTCATAGGAGGGATGAATTGGAGCAGATGGGGGGTGTTTACTTCAGCTATAGGGGATAAAGGAATCTGCGTGGATGGAGTGGGTTAGGGTTTGAAGTGAGATGGATAATTGGTGGTTCTGGGGGAGTGCAGACAACAATGAGAGGGGGTTCTTCGACTGGCGCGACGATGAGATTGAGGAAAAAGGCGGTAGCGGCTTGGGTCAGTGGAGAGCGGCTGTTGTCCTCAGATCAAAGGTTTAAATCTATAAACATTGTCTGTGTTTTCTTGATTCTAAACGAAACATAGGGTTTTAAGGTTTTCCTTTCTTGATCTGCTGTTCTATATTTTCTTGTTGTTGGTGTGAATTCATGATTTTGAATTGAGGATTGAAATGTCTATGTTTCTTGTGTTTCTACTGGTGATTCACGGTTCTATGCTGGTGGAAAGAATGAAAAAATCAACTTGGAGCATGGGTATAAATAATAGAATAGATGAGGGAGGTCTGTGTGATGGATGGAGGTGAGACAAGGAAGTAGTGAGGGTGACAGTGGGTAGAGGCAAGATGGAGGGACAACAGATGTGAAATAGAAATGGTGAGATAGTGAAAGAGAAACAATGGATAGGAAATGGTGAGACTGTAATAGAGGCACCGTGAGTGTCATGGTGAGACCATAAAGAAATGATGGATGAGGGTGAAACAGTGGGACAACAACAGAAGCACCATGACAGCTTGAAAATGGTGGCACCAGGACAAAGGAATCTTGAGCGACCGTAACACCTGCAAAACAAACACAACAAAAAATTACATAAAAAAATAATTTAATAAAAATAAAAATAGATTAATCAATTAATAAATGAAATTAAATAGAATGGAATTAAAAACTAAATAAAAAAAGTGAAATAAAAAAATTGATTGTGTTTTATTTAAATGTATGAATTTATTTGTATAAAAAATTATAATCAAACTTAATTTAAAACAAAATAAAATAAGTAAAGTTTCTTTCTTAAATTAATCAACCAAGTAAGTAACCAATTAATAAATTAAATAATTAATTAAATAATAAAAAATATTAATTGAATAAAATTAAATTGTTAACATTAATTTAATTATTAAAAAAACTAAAAACTAAAAAGAGTTATTTATTTACAATTTAAAGAATAAAGAATTAATTAATTAAGTTAATGAATTAATAAAATAGCTAGACTGAAAATTTTTTAAAATAAAAAATAAAAGAATAAATAAATAAAAGTCAAATTCACCAGACTAATTTAATTTAAGAATTATTTAAAAAGACAATAATCCACATTAAAACACATGATTTAAAATAATAGTTGATTATTCTACACAGAAAATTTAAAAACAAAACAATTATCAAATATTTACTAAAAGTAATCATTTTGGTATAAAAAAGTCAATAAAAATATAAAAAGGATGTGGCAAAGAGTGGTAAAATTGAGCCACATCAAGCTCACCCAAAATTGAAAATTTGTTTGTACTCAAAAAAATGTATGCTCTTAACATTAAAATAGAAAGATGATTTGTAGAGTTCAGTTCAAAAAGTGTATGATTGAACTTAAACACCCAGAGGAGAAAAAGAAACAGTAATTCAGGCTATCCAAAGGTGTTAAAAAAATGATTTCCTTCCTATCTTCAAATACTCACTATAAGTCAAAAGCCTAAAAAATTCATACATTTTCAAGTATTTCATGCCTCCTATGTGTATTCATTATCTTTCATACTTCACCTTCCAATTCAATTTCTAATCCAAGGAGTGTTGACAGGTTAGATGAAGTGGAACTCAAAACTTAACCAAGGGCACCTTCCATTCTCACCTTCCCCCAAGTTCCAAAAATTCATGTCTATTAATTTTGTCACTTTATTGATTCAAATCAAATGAAAATTAACCAGGTAAATTTCTCCCTTCTTCATCTGGGTTCAAAATTCCCCTCACCTTAATGAGTTCCTTTTTGACAAGGGTACTTTATTTTAATTTTTCCCAGTCATATTTCATGTGCAGAGAACTGTGCATAACACCTATTAAGATTTAAATTGGCTTTATTTATTCATAGAATCACACCCAACACACCTTGCCTCAGATACTCACTGTGGGATCCCATTTTCCCATTTTACTCCAGTTAGAATTGGATTAACTAATAAACACTTGAGTTGACTTCCTAAAGTGATTGAATATTATATTTTTTTTTCAAAAAGTGTGAGTCCCCTAGGTTTTAGTAAGAAATTATAGTTACAATAAGTAATGATCATCATCTCACAAAACCTATCCTGTCACAGTCCAATCCTCAGTTCCTAAACAGAAAGGTTCATATAGACAGTGAACAATTCCACTCAGCAATCACTCATGCTTGATAGTTTCTGACTAAATGCCACTCTCAACAACCAAAAACCAGTTATCCACTAAATAGGACATAATTAAAGTACAAATGAACCTCCAATGACCATCATGTAATGAAAGAACTTTATTTTTTTGAAATATTTTGAACAATTTTTTTGAAAAAATTTGATCATTTTTTTAAACACAAACTTCAGGTTCAAGAAGGGGGAATTTGAAATGACACTAAAATAACCCCTCTCCCTCACACTTAAAACCCAACAATATCCCCAATGTTTAATTCTAAGGTGGAAGACAGTTAAAGTTCAATATTTATGGATAGTTCAACTTAAATAGGATATGGAATGGTAGTAATGAGGTTTAAAAATTTGCTTTGCCACACAAAAATAGAGAAAATAAAAACACAAACAAACAAAAACAAAAGAACCCAACCCTACCAACCATCACCAGCAACAAGTTTAGTGTTATTCCTAAAATTTTCATGCATTGGGTTTAGTAAAGAGAAGAAAAAATATTTTATCCATTTACTTCAAATAATGTCATGATTAGCAGTGATGTGTAGAAACAACATAATGAAATTGAAAGTAATGGGTGCAAGAATGTTTCACAAATCAGCTCAAAATAATTTTTTCAACTTTCTAAATACTAGAAGCTAAATTCCCATGAAATATAACATGTTATTTTTTCATATATTAGGGGGAAGTCCCCCACACTTAATTCACAGTGAATATTAATAAGGTAATGAAAAGTTAAAAAGGGTAGAACAACACTTTTATGAATTATTGGAGCTTTAACATTGAATTCCATAGACAGAACCTCGTCAACAACATTGGGTTGTTACTCCTCTTCATTAACCTTCAAGTGTAAATAAGTAAAATAAGATTTCAGAGTTTTAAGTTCAAGATAAGTAACCCAAGGGAGTGAGTAGAGAGAAATTTTATCCATATAATGTAGTGGATTGCTCCCTTGGGTTTTCTTGGACAAGTTTCTAGCAGCAACAACTCTCTATCTAAAACAACAACAGATCATGAAGCCCTATCAAGAAGTTAAGAAATTAAACTAGATAACAAGCAGTAGGGATTGATTTATTGAAGAAAAAAATAAAAGGAAAACCCCAATGCATCCATGGGTTAGTTCCCATGCAACACTGAGTTTATAGTCCTTAGTTATACTTGAAACAACTCATTCTTTCAACAGAGATATGGAAACCAAGCGCTTTGGCTGCCCATCAAAGAAGTGCTTAATCCTTTGACCATTTACTAAGAAAGTTCGATTCTCTTCTCCAACTAGCTCAACAGCTCCATTAACCAAAACTCTAACAATGGTAAAGGGTCCTGACCACTTAGACTTCAACTTTACTGGAAACAGCTTCAATCTAGAATTGAAAATTAGGACTCTCTCACCAACCTTGAAATTCCTATTTTGATTGATTGAGTCATGAAAAGACTTTTTTATTTTTTTTAAATTTCATAATTCTCATAGGACTCTCTTCGAATCTCCTCCAACTCACTCAGCTCTAACCGTCTCCTTTCACCAGTAGACTTAAAATCAAAGTTAAGTGCCTTCACTACCCAATAAGATCTATGATGTTACTCAACAGGTAGATGACATGATTTCACAAAGAGTATCCTATATTGTGAAATCCCTATATGAGTCTTATAAGCAGTTTTGTAGGCCCAAAGGGCCTCATCCAACTTCCTTGACCAGTCCTTTCTAGATATAGACACTGTTTTCTATAAAATATTTTTGAACTCTCTGTTTGAAACTTATGCTTTCCCACTGGATTGTGGGTGGTAAGTGTTTCTTCTCTTATGTGAGAACCCATAATTCTCTATTAAACTTTTAAACTTATAATTCTTGAAGTGAGTCCCATTATCAATGATGAATGATCGAGGGACACCAAATCTGGAAAAGATGTTTTTCTTGATGAATTTCTCAAAACTAGCAGTAGAATTGTCGGGTAGAGCTACTGCCTCAACCCACTTGGACACATAATCCACAAAAACCCAAATTTACTCATTCCCATAAGAATATGGGAATGGTCTCATGAAGTCCAAGCCCCACACATCAAATATTTATACCTCCATAATACCTTTTTGGGGTAGTTCCTGTCTTCTTCTAACATATCCCAACATTTGACATTTTTCATAGCCAATAACCAGACTCCTGGCATCTTTAAACAATATTGGCCAGTAGAAGCCAGCCTATAGGACCTTTTGAGAAGTCATTTTTCCTCCATGGTGGCCACCCCAAGGTGATGAATGGCAGCTATAAAGTATGAGAAAAATATCATCCTCAACCACACATCTTCTCAAAATCCCATCAACACACCTCCTAAAGAGAAGAGGGTCATCACAAAAATAATATTTCTATTCAAATATAAACCTCCTACTCTGGTTGTGTGAGAGATCCCTGTGCATGAATCTAGCTTCCAGAAAGTTGTCATAGTCTGCAAACCAAGAAGACTGATCCATAGAGGCAGCAAACAATTGTTCATCAGGGAAAGAAGTGTTGATCTCTTTTGGTTCCTTACTTGGAAAATTGGGTAATCGGGACAAGTGATCTACAACTAAATTCTCAGCCCCTTTCTTATCCTTAATCACTAAATCAAACTCCTGTAACTGCAAGGTCTACCTCATGAGTCTGGGATTTGAGTCATTTTTAGCTAGCAAATACATTAGGGCTGAATGATCTGTGAAAATTATTATCCTTGATCCTATCAAGTACTGCCTAAACTTTTCCAAAGAAAACATCACAACATCCAACTCCTTTTCAGTGGTAGAATAATTCTTCTGAGCATCATCCAATAGCTTTCTTGCATAGTAAATAACATGAAGTTTCCTATCCTTCCTCTATCCTAACACAACCCCTACTACAAAGTCACTAGCATCAAACATAACCTCAAAGGGAAGCTGCTAGTTAGGAGCAATGATTACAGGTGAAGTAGTCAACTTCTCCTTGAGGAGATTAAAGGCCCCTAGACATGTATCATCGAAGAAAAAGGGTGTGTCCTTAACCAGCAGGGACCACAAGGGATTAGTAATATCAGAAAAGTCTTTAATGAACCTCATGTAGAACCTAGCATGAACCAAGAAACTTTTGATTCATTTAACATTTTTAGGTGGAGGAAACTTTTTTATGACCTCAATTTTCGCAGTATCGACCTCCAACACCTTATTAGAAACTTTGTGTCCCAAAACAATGCCTTTAATGGACATGAATTGGAACTTTTCCTAGTTTAAGACTAAGTTGGTCTCTTGGAACCTTTATAACACTAGTTCCAGATTTTTCCGACAGTTCTAAAAGGTATTTCCCACAACAGAAAAATCATCCATGAATACTTCAATTATCCTCTCAATCATGTCTGAAAAAATTTCCATCATGAACCTCTGAAAAGTAGCAGGAGCACCACACAAGCCAAAGGGTATCCACCGATAGGAAAATGTCCCAAATGGATAGGTGAAGGTGGTTTTATCTTGGTCCTCAGGTGCAATGGCAATCTAGTTGTAACCAAAATAAACATCAAGAAAGCATAAGAATTCATTGCCTACCAATCTCTCTAACATTTGATCCAAAAACGGCATGGGAAAGTGATCCTTTTTGTGGAAACATTCAATTTTATGTAGTATATACACACTCTCCATTTATTCACTGCTCTTGTCTGGATCTGCTCATTCCTTTCATTAGTGACCACTGCCACTCTACACTTTTTGGGTACCACATCAACCAGACTGACCCAGGAGCTATTAGAAATGGGAAAAATTATTCCAGCATCAAGAAACCTAATCAATTCTTCTCTCACAACATCATTCATTTTGGGGTTGAGTATTCATTGGGCTTCTACTATAGGCTTATACTCGGGTTCCATGGGAATTTTATGCATGCAGAAGTCTGGACTTATCCCCTTGATACCAGCAACCGAGCAGCCTATGACTGACTTGTATTTCTTCAAAACACTAAGAAGATTTTTCTCTTGAATCACCTCCAGGTTGGATGAAATGATAAAAAGAAGGGTAGAAATATCTCCTAAAAAGGAATATTTGAGATGAGCAGGGAGGGGTTTGAGTTCATGGGTGGTTGGTGACTTGCTTGAGGGAAGACACTTGGGCTTGGGTGGCCCAAGGTGTTCATGCTGCCTCTTGAAGAAGGAAGTAGAGAAGGATTTTTCCTCAGTTCTAGAGCTTCCAAAAGATATCTCCTCAAACATAGACTCCTCTCTCAGGGTAAGAATGTGCTCCAAAACAAACTCATCTAAGTTCTCCAAATAATCTCACTTGTACTCATCAACAAATTCTCTCTCCTTACTTGAGATAATCCCCATGCAAGCGACATCATGGATTTTAGGGTCACTATTGATTTCAGCTATCATTTTTAGAAACTCCTCTTCCTCCTTATCAACACTAATCTCAGCAAATAACATCTCATCTTTAGGGAAGGATGGGTGGGTGGTTTCTTGGATTTTCTTAAAAACATTGAATTCTTCTTTCTGTTCTCCCATATTGAAAATCAGTTTCCCCTTAGACACATATATCAAAGCTCCCCCTATGGCCAAGAAGGGCCTACCGAGAATGATGAGAACCTCCTGGTCACACTCCATATCAAGGATAAGAATGTCAGCAGGCAAAAAGAGTTTTCCTACTCCCACTAACAGATCATAGACCCTACCCACTGGATGATTAATGGACCTATCAACATGCTATAACACAATAGTGGTGGGTTGGGGAACTCCTAATCTTAGGTGCTGAAAAAGTGACAAGGGGATCAGATTGATACTAGCTCCCAAATCACACAAAAAATTTAACTTACCACCTCTATCCCCAAGGGTTCATGGGATAACAAAGCTTCCTAGGTCTTGAAGCTTAGGAATTATCCTATTCTTCAATACTTCACTACACTCCTCTGTTAATCTATAGGTGGAAAATTCTTCCAATGTATTTTTGTTTGAACAAACTTTCTTGAGTGATTTTAGATATGATGGGATTTGAGTCAAGGCTTCCAAGAATGGGATATCAATGTTATGATTTTTAACCACTTTCAAAAATTTCAATAGTTCAGAATCATGAATCAACTTCTTAATTCTTTGTGGTAAAGTGATTGTAGGGGAAACATTTCTCACAATTGGGGGCGTCTCTACATATTCCTCTTCAATAAGTTTCTTTCCTTTAATTTATTTGTTTTTCAAGCCATTTTATTTGGGTTTTTGAGTTGGAACAGTAGGAACTAGAGGGATTCTAGTGGTTCTGTCCATTTTTCCAGATTCAGGGTCTTTCAGATTTGAGTTTTAAGATCCATCTGGTTTCTCATTTTCAGAATTTGGAGGTTCTTTATTAGGCTCTTGGTGAGTTTGGAGACCACTTATGGTAGAAAAAACCACGGCATTATCCCTATGACTGGCTTCAGTGGTGCCAGGTAGCCTACCCTTTTCTCTATTACTTGCATCCCTAGCCAACTACCCCATTTGAATTTCCAAATTCTTCATTATAGCATCCATTTGAACTTTTTCATAATCATTTTTGTCTTTTTTTCATAAAACATCCCTATCAATTGATGGAACATGTCTCTCAACTCATCTTTTGAGTTGGATGACTCAACATTAGGTTAGGGTTGGGGTTGGAATTACTGCCTAGGTGGCTGTTGGAATCTAGGAGGGGTAGTAAGTCAAAGGACTCCCTAATCCCTCAATGACAGGTTTGGATGGTTCATATACCCCTGATTATAGGTGTTGGAAAAAGGATCATCCCTAGGCAGCATCTGAGGTCCATAGCCAGCAAAGATGGAACTCTCATGAGGCTGGACATGCATATCGAAGTTTGGAAAACATGTTTGAGAATGGCCATACATGCCACAGTGGTGGAACTGCTCCTTAATGGTTTGATGTGGGTTCTCATTAAAGAACCCATCAGCTTGGACTTCATCTTGAGGAGAAAGGTTAGTTTCCTTTCTCACAATGGTTCTCCTCCTAGAGCATTAGTGTTAGGAGTTTTGAGCTAAGGCATTAAAGATTTGTTTGAGCTCCTCAACAGTCCTATCCCTAAAGTCTCCTCCAAAATACTGATCCACCAAGGTTTGGTGGTAAGGGTTGAGACTATTGTAGAAAGTATCCATGAGGAATTGAGGTGTAAATTGATGGTTTGAAAACTGCCTAAGGAAACCTCTAAACCTATACCAGGTTTTATTAAATAGTTTTCCTTCATCCTGAAGGAATCTAGTTATTTTATGCCTAATTTCAGATGTCAAACTTCTAGGATAGAATTTCATTGTGAAAGATTTGTAAACTTGATCCGAGGTGACAAGGATTTATTCTTCTAACTGTTGAAACCAAGAACTAGCATTTACCTTGAGGCAGATGGGGAACACTCTCAGTTTATGATATTCCTCAGTGAGACCCCTAAGTGGTAGCTGATGGACACTATAGTAGAAGGCTCTAATGAAGTCAATAGAGTCTTCAATTGTCATTCCATTTAAGGAAGGTATCTGACTAAGCATAAATTTCTTTATTTCTTAATTCTTGGACCTACGAGAGAGTCTAATGTATAAAGGGTTAATAGAAACTGAAGGTAGCAATAACTCTCTCAAACTGTGCCTCTCAACTATCTCATTCTCTGGTGGGTTCATCATTCCAGGTTGGTTCAAATTTTTTGGAAGTGTATTTTCCAAGTTTCCATTTCTGTTATCTTCCATTTTGAACTTATCTTTGTTATTTTTCACTTCCTTGAGGTGCTTATCAATTTCAGGATTACCAGGTACTAAGTATTCACACTTAGACCTGGTTTTCATATAGTAGGTTCACAATTTTTTTTTGAATTTCAAATTTATTTTTTCATATTTTGTTAGCGTTTTTTTGATTTTTTTTGATTTTTTTATATGTGATTTTTTGTTTTGTTTTTTTAATATCGCACCTAGCATCCTTGGAAACGGCGCCAAAATTTTCATGCTCGCGCATCGTTGGGAACGAGAAAAAAACTAAAATTTATAACCTACTAACTACTTAGGACAGTGACAAGATAGGTTCAAACCACATGGAGGCCTCATGTTGTGTTTGGAAATCTAAAAAAATAAACTAAACAAAAACACACACATAATAACAAGAAAAAATAGTTGGTGATGGTGAAGTGGAGTGAGTGAGAATCAATGTGTGAGGGAGTAAAGGTGAACTGGTAAGTGAAAGGATGGTATACATAGCAGCAAGGGAAATTGTGGTGAGAACAACCAATGGATGAGTAGGGGGAGGAAGTCCACTGGCCGATTCGATATTACGGAGCCTCATTCATGCACTTAAGTTTTAGAAATATGGATATGACTTAATGTAATTCACCATATTTGTCTTCTGATCAGTTTACGATGAAATAACCATTACAATTCTTCAACTGTAACAATCATTCTATCCAATTGTGATGAAGGTCAGATTTCATTGGGCTCAACTTTTCAGTTGAGTTCAGTGTGTCTCTCTCATTTGAGCATGAATCATTTGTCAACGAGTCCCTCAGATTCAAACAGTTTTCATTAATATTCAATGAAGATTGGTTTTCACTCGACCTTGTTGTTTGGAAAATAATTCCGTTCTGCAAATAGTGAGAGAGACATTCCAAAAAATAAGACAGTGCATGAATAAGAATAAACAAATCTAATCAACCAACTTATCCACCACCTAAGGAAATTTAGCTGGACATAATGATAGGCTTCAGTACAAACATAGAATTTGAATCAAAGAAGCTCATATTGAAATGAGATGTAGAAAAACAGAGCACAAGACAAATAAGGATGTTCGTCTCCCTGATCGAGCTCTCGAAAGTTCTAAATCCTGCTGCTTGATGGTGGATGAAATTCTGGAATCCACTCGATGTCCCACCCTAGAAATCAAAGTATGAAATGCTCTGATCTACTGCTCTCGGTACTCCAATCTGCTCACGATGGAAGATGTTTTATGTTCCTCTTTCTCTCCTCCCTCAGTCTGGATCGATTCATCCCTCCTTCCTCACCTGAACTCTACCCTCTGATGTATGAATGATATCATTCATGTCACAAATGATAATGACCATTAGAAGTCTTTGGAATATCACCTGAGATGTTCCCTTTACTCCATGTGGAACTTTCACAGTGCTTCTTCCTCTGCACTTGTCGCCAGAGCAGTTGCTCCTAATTGAATGAAATGGTGCGCACGTAGAAAACTGGAATATTCACTCTACAAATCCTTATATCCATATGGCACACTTTTATGTGCAAGCCACCATCTTTTTAGTGAACTCTATGTAAGTGCATACAACCCCCCGACACGAAACAATAGAAAACACAAAACACGTTAAACAAATAAAATGAAACTAGAATAACTATATATTAATTTTATTACATAGATTAGTTAATAAAAATACTTATTAATTTTTATATATAATACTTAATATTATCATTACTATTATATGTTAATTATTATTATATTTATTTAATAACATATATTTTTATGACATATTAATATTATATATAAGCTTTTACACTTTTATTAATATACCTATAATTATTATTGTATTGTATATTATATAATACATAATATATATATTGTATTATATGATATAATGAAATAGAATAAAATAAAATAAAAAAAAGAAATAAAAGCTGAAATGGGGGGTGTTTCTGTTCGGAGAGGGAGAAGGGGGGGGGGGGGTTGGGTGAAGTGGTGCGGCTCTGATCCAAGGGCAGGCAGTGTGTGGCTTTGGTCGGTGGAGAGCAGCTGGTGGCCTCAGTGGAGAACAAGGCAGGGGTGAAGAGGTCGGCTAACAGGGAACATAGACAAGGAGGAGGTGAGCTTCTTGACTTGAGAGAGAAGGCAGGGTGGCGCTTAGGGGGTCTCACCAGTGGTACGGGCTGGGTTCATGCAGCTTCAGAAGAGGGATGAAGTGGAGCAGATGGGGGGTGGTGACTTTGGATATAGGGGTTGAAGGCAGCTGTGTGGATGGAGTGGGTTAGGTTTTGAAGTGAGATAGAGAAGAGGTGGTTTAGGGGGAGTGTAGACAGCAATGAGAGGGGGTGCTTCGACTGGCACAGCGTTGAGCTTGAGGAAGAAGACGATAGTGGCTTGGGTTGGTGGAGAGCGGCTGGTGGCCCGAGATCGAAGGTTTGAATATGTAAAAATTGTCTGTGTTTTCTTGATTCTGAACGAAACATAGGGTTTTATGGTTTTACTTACTTGAACTTCTGCTGTGTGTTTTCTTGCTGTTGGTGTGAATTCGTGATTTTTGAACTGAGGGTTGAAATGTTTCTGTTTCTTTTGTTTCTACTGGTGATTCACGGTTCTATGGTGGTGGAGAGAATTAAAAAATTGACTTGCGGAATCAGTATCAATATAAGAAGAGAGGAGGGAGGTTTGTGTGACGGATGGAGGTGAGATAGGGATGCAGTGAGGGTGACGGTGGGTAGAGGCAAAACGGAGGGACAACAAATGTGAAATGGAAACAGTGAGACAGTGAAAGAAAAATGGTGGCTGGGAAACAGTGAGACCGTAATAGAGGCATCGTGAGTGTCACGGTGAGACCATAAAGAAATGGTGGATGGGGGTGAAATAGTGGGACAATAATGGAAGCACTGTGAGAGCTTGAAAACGGTGGCACCAGGATAGAGGAATCATGAGCGACTGTGACACCTGCAAAACAAACACAACAACAAATTAAATAAAAAATAATAATTTGACAAAAATAAAAATAGATTAATCAACTAATAAATTAAATTAAACAGAATGGAATTAAAAACTGAATAAAACAAAGTTAAATAATAAAATTAATTGTGTTTTATTTTAATGAATGAATTTATTTGTATTAAAAATTATAAACAAACTTAATTTAAAACAAACTAAAATAAGTAAAGTTTCTTTCTTAAATTAATCAACCAATTAAGTAACTAATTAATTAATTAAATATTTTATTTTAAGAATAAAAAATCATAATTTAATAAATTTAAATTGTTATCATTAATTTAATTATTAAAAAAACTAAAAACTAGAATGAGTTATTTATTTACAATTTAATGAATAAAGAATTAATTAATTTAGTTAATGAATTAATATACTAGATAGACTGAAAAATTTGTAAAAATAATAAATAAAAGAATAAATAAATAAAATTCAAATTCACAGGACTAATTTAATTTAATAATTATATAAAAAGACAATAATTCACATTAAAACACATGATTTAAACTAAAAATTGATTATTCTACATAGAAAATTCAAAAACACAATAATTATTAACTATTTACTAAAAACAATCATTTTGGTATAAAAAAGATCAATAACAATATATAAAGGATGTGTCAAAGAGTGTTAAAATTGAGCCACATCAGATGAGCATATATTATTGGTTGAATTTACTTATAATAAAAGATATAAATCCTATATTTGAATGTCCTATTTTGAAGCGTTTTATGGTTATCCATGACACTCTCCCTTATGCTGGACCAATGTAACACCCTAAGATTTTATGGTATGTTTATTTCTAAATAAATTAAATATCCTTGATAGTTTTTAGTGCATGAAGTCCTAATATTTTGAAACAACATTATGTTTTATATCTTATACAACATGCAACATCGAGCTTAAATGAACCCAAAATATTATTATTTAAGTACGACCGTTGTAACATAGCTATTAAATTTATGGGTGTGAATAGTATTAATGAAATTATTAAATATATATATAAAGTACCTACTTAAAAAAATTCATTTATTATTTATTATTAAATAATTACTCAATTTTTAGTAAATTTATTTTATGCTTCAGAAATACATTTTCTTCAAAAATGTTATTTATCGATTTTTTAGAGAAAATATTATAATTAAATTCTATAATGTATATAAATTGTATTTTATAAAAACAATATCATTTTTAATTCATAATATAAAAATTATATTTGGGTAAAATTTTCATATTTTTCTCTAATGATTTAGTTTCTAGTGAATAGTGAAATTTACTAATTTGTATGGAAAACTAAAATTTTGTTCCAACCATTTGAAAAGTTACATTTTATTTTAGAATGATTTTTAAGTAAAATTAGTCATATTATTTTATGAATAATTCAATTAAGTTAATTGGAATCAATTTCATGGTTGAATTTTTTATAAAAACTTTTTTATACTTAAAAGGGATTTTTTTTATAAAAAACTGTTTTTTGTTGTATTTTTCCCGTTTAGTTTTAAATTAAATTCTACCATTTCTATGTCTTGAATTATGAAAAGTTGATTCCCGATTTTTATTCATGTGGTAAAAGTTTAGTAAATATTCCCCTTTTATTTTTGTCAATATTAATCGTAACCTTAATAATTTTTGTTACCATGGTAAACGGTAAAATGAGTAATTAAAGTTAAAAATAAAATGATAAGGACTATAAAATCCCCGTAAACATTCTATAATTTTATTGGATAAGTCCATTTCATTAATAATCATCCAATATTCTATTATATTGAATTTTTTGGCCATTTGGATGAGATTTAGTCCTTTATAGTATTTTATTTCAAGAAAAGTCAAACATGTTACATTCTTGTTTTTAATAACTATAATTTTTTTAATACGGGGTCATCTAGAGGATATGTTCAACAATAAATAATAATTTTAAAGAATAAATATTTATATTAATCATTTAAATTTATTTTTAGTTTTTACTGAATAAATATTTACCTTAAATGTTTACACAACACTAACACAATAAATATTCAATTAATGGAAAAATAAAATAAATGATATTTAAAATAATAAATATAATATAATTTGATATAAATAATGTTATCCCTAAATTTTATATATTAAAATTTAATTTTTAGGATATAATAAAATATTTGGCTCAAATTATAAGTGTTTTCTTGATATTATTAATGTCAAAGTAATAAATAGTTTTAAAAATTGATAATATTAATATTTTATAATAAATATAATTTTATTAAATTATATAACATTTATAAAAATATTATATTCATAAAAATGAATGGTATATGGTTAATTAAATCAACAATTTTAGATTTATTAGTCTTTTTTCAGTTTATTATAACATTATTTACCATTAATAAGTATAAATTTTTAATGGAATGATAATTGTCAAAATGGTTAAGAGGGGGGGGGGGGGTGAAAACTAAACGATAAGGGTGAAAACATATCAAAAAATTATCCAAAAATTATTGAATTAAATTATTTTTAATTATATTAACCTTATCTTTGAATTATATCAATTTTTATCCATTTTAACATGATAAATAATTTATATTAATTTAATATTTTATGAAATTCTAAGAATACCCATCCCCTCAATTATAATCGGGAACCCATTCCTTCTCTTATTTACAAATATTTTAGCCATACATATAGACAAAAACATACAAATTACTTTTATAAAAATCATTTTACAAGTTATTTAGGTTCTATCCCTTCCAATATAGCAACCCCAGGTCCCTTAAGAAGAGATCAAAAGGGCGTCCACCAAAGAAGAGGTAACCATCTTTACCCACTCTTTCTTTCTTATTTCTTCTTCCTATTAATGTTTTGTAACCATAATAAAATAATAATTCTTGTATCATAAATATATTGATATGTTATTATGATTATGGGACAACCATGTTCCATATCGTTTTTATCCCAAGAAAAGAGAAAACATCGCTCATGCGTAAGTACGACTTACCGTCTCCACATAGCGATGCAATTAATTATTCATCACCACTTTACTTGGATGGTTCAAATATGGATCTAATGAATATATACTATATATATTTTATAATAATGATTTTAAAGGTTAATTATTCTTTACCTTTCTTTTGTTTCATCCATCAAAAAATGAAAATAATGTTCATGCGTGTGTATGGATTACCGTCTCCATGGACAATATAAGTCATTTTTTCTATCTCTATATTTTAAAGATGAATATAATCATATATAATTATATATATATTTAATATGTATAAAATTTATACCATGAAAAATATTATATATATTATGGAACCATAATAAAATTCTAAGGATCAAAACTATTGAATCAAAAAATACACAAAAAACAAAGTAGTTAACACCTAAAGTAATGATAATAGTAAAAAGATCATTAAAAAATGGGTAAATGAAATGTTATAAATAAATTATATATGAAATTATATATTTATGTATATATTTATAATAATTCTATTTTTTTATACAGGAGGTTAAAATGACTACAAGTCAGACCAGAGGTAAGGGTTTCTCATCTCACTTTTACTTATGTGAGACATATTCCATATTCATGACCTATTTCTTTTGTGTGGTGTATATACTACCCCTTGATATATTATATCATGAATATATTTTTCTTCATGTTATAAAATTTTCATTTGAAGTTATTTATTTAATAGGGATTATTATTCAAAAGAAGCAAAAGTGGAAAGAGTTTATTTCACAATCTTATCATTATTTGAGACTATTTATTTTTAAGTCTTAGATGAGGATATTTCTCCTACATATCCATGTTTTGTGAAAAAGTTTTCAATTTTTTTAATATTATTCAATGATTGTTTAAATTTTTTTTAACCCTATTTTACTTTTTTAGCAAATTTTTAAAAAGGAATCTTCCTATCATTTTCTAAACAATGCACTTTTTGATTTTTCGTAAAAAAGTGTGAAAGGGATGTTTTTTCAAGTATACAGAATGAATGGAATTTACCACCATTATGATGTATTAATGATTTGAAGTTTCCTTTATAATTTTATAAGGTGATTTTGAAATAAAATTATTTATTTATTATGTTCATATTTTTTATTTTTTAAAAATTATTTTCTAAGTAAAAAGGGGGTTTCCTTAAGAAATATTCCAATAAACTCTTTAAATTATTTTCATCTATGTCAATTTTTTTGAAAATTATGTTGTTGATGTACTATAATGATACCATTAATCATATTTCTTTGGATGGTTTATGTTCAATTTTATTGGGGAAATTATTGATATTCCATATGACTAGTTATTTTAATATAAATAGTTATATATTTTGTTAAGGTTGGTTGATTAAGTTGTATTATTTATTCATTATAGGAATGAATTAGACATATTAAGTTATGTGTGGGGCCTGATATATCCCCTTTATTTTTCATTAGGTATCATGATACAAAATATATTGGGTTATGGATGAGGCATTACCCATTTATTCAAATTTCATGGCATAAATCCTTTATATTATTTTCATATTTCTTGGATGGGTCCTTGATGGTATGTTTCAGATGTCTATTATTATTAATTCCATCATTATGAAATCAGTTATTGATGTATATGTGATTATTTTATTAGTTATAGTATCCATGGATATGTTTTTTAGCTCATGTGATTGTTTATATGGCTTATTTGATCACCCTTTATTCTTACCATATTATGCTCAAGTGATTGCTTAAATGGAGTGTGTATTATTTATTTACCTTTCCATATTGTTTATTCTTATTTATTCATGATATCTTCCATTTTACGCATACCCTTACTAAGAATTTTAGCTCACCCCTTTCTTATATTTCATTTTCTCTAGGATACCAAGAAGTGTTTTGTGATTGATATACAGGTATATGCTAAGGGGAATAATGGAATTATAAATGAAAACACCTTTTCTATTTTCTATTTTTTTAAAAATCTAATCTGAATTTTAAGTATGTATCTAGTTTACCAAGAATACTAAACTATTTGTTCCTTTAGGATGTGATTTATTATATCTTGTTCTAGAGAAACAAAGTAACCACCTTCTTTGGGATACTAGGGTTAGGGTATTTATAGTTGGTATTAGAGAAAGTTTAGTAGAAACCTTGGGAACTATATAGATTAGGGAACATAACCCTATGACTATCTTTGAGTATAAGTCTATGTATAAGATAACATCCTAAAAATTAGTAGTGAAGATATTATGTGGTTTCCCACTATGATTATTGTTGATCATACTCTATTTTTTTTGTTTTAGTTAATGGATGGAACTAAAAGGAACCGTGTTGAAATTTAACATCATGGAAAATATGATGAATGTGAGAAACCAAATGGGATGATGACTGGATTGAAAATTATTGCGATTATTCCTAATCAATTATCACGATATATGATTAAAAAATTGAACCTTAAGAAACTCATAGACTCACAAAAGAAGAGAAGGATAGAGTTTTATAAGAAATCAGGTATTGGAGACCATGGTGGAATGAAGGAATAATTTCCTTCATGTTAGAAATTTGAATTGATACTTCTTGGATAATGTATCAAAGGAATGTGAAAATGTTTTATGTGTGGAAAATAAGGTCATAAATTGGTGAATTGTCCAGGAAAAATTAATATTACAATATAAGGGAATAAATTATATCCCATGACACTATTTATAGTTCACCATCACATGTGTAGAGAATATGGGCATTATTCAATTAAATATCCCAATCCAAGGGTTAACTCCTTGACTAAGGAAATACCTATGTTATGGAAATATTTGAAGTGTAAATATTGAAGTGTTTATGTATTGGTACATGAAAATTGTGTTGTATATGTACTATAATATTTTGGATTTATGAATCATGAAACATCTAAGGATTGTTTCACAAGAGTTTTTCTTTAAGGATTTGAAAAAATATGTTGAATTATAATAACCTGACCCGACCCGCCACTTATTTTATTTTATTTATTTTTTGTCTAATTATATTTTGTTCTTGAGAAGGATTTTTTCTAGTAGTTAGCAGGTCGAAGGATTTTTTTGAAGGATTTTGGCTATTTCATAGTTATCATGTAGGACTAGTTGTAACTGTGCAGTGCTCATGCTGGTGTCTAGTTGGGTCAGTGGTGTGGTGCATGACTTACACACAGTTTGTTAAAGCAGGAGGAAAGTATGCGATTGGGATCTATAATTTTATAATTTTGAGTGGAATGGATTGAGCATAGTTTTCTCAACCATTAATTTTTCTAGGGGTAACCATGTGGGGGTTCCTGGCCTAGGTAGTGGCTAACGTAAAGTTGGTGCACAGTTTGGTAGAACGTTTTCAAACAGTGCATGTTTCCCTATTTGAATTTTTTTTATTTGATTTGATTTTTATTTTTCTATTTTTTTGTCTGTATTTCCTCCTTTTATCCCCCCTTCCCCCCTGGTGTGTCATGCAAACCCCCTTTCCTCTTCCTTGGCCACGAACCACCCCCTCTCCCGAGACACCTCTCCACACCAGTTTCCCATGATTCCTCATGTATTCATGGTTATTTACCCAATATTCTGTCTCATTATCCCTCCTTATTCCTTATTAAAATGATTTTTCTTCCTTCATTTCCCTATTTCATTCGTCTAAACACTAAGTTATGGTTTGACCTGATTTTTGGTACTCTTTTCTAGTGTTATAGTTTGAAATTGGTCTCTCTGGTATTCTTTGGGCATGTTTCAACATTATAAACTGAAGGTGAAGAATATCAGACCGTTTCAGTTCACCCTCTATTGTTTGAGGTTGATTTCCTCCCCCCTTTTTATTTTTTCAATTTAATTTGGGTTCTTTTAGTGATTTTTGGGTTTCTAGTATTTTTGTAGTGCATATTAGTCATCCTTGAAGTAGTTTTGAGTCACTGGAGTCGAAGGAGACTTACGAGCATATTCATAGGTAGGTATATATACATGTAAGTTCCCCTTTGTATATATTAACTCAAGGATGTACGAATATATACATTAGGGCTTGGTTTGATTATGAATATATGTGAAAAATGCATATGTGTGTAAGTGTAAAGGTGTATATTCATGTATAAGCATATATTTAAGGACCCCCTTGTACATATTTGGCCATGAAAATATGTACATAGGGGTTATGCATCCTTATATATATGCGAGTATGCATATGTGTAAAAGTGAAAAAAGAGAAGATTCATGTTTCCATCATAAAATACATCGAGTTCCAGGGTGTTTCAGCTTGATTTTATTCCCATTAAGGTAGGTTCCCTATGCTTGAAGATTTAATTTGAATTCCATGATTTCTTTATCACTTTAAGTGTATATTTATATATTTATGTGGTATATATATGTTTGAAAAAGATTGGTTGTGCCTCTTGGAAATGGTTTTTTATTTGTTTACGTAATTTTTATAAGCCTATTTATAAGAATGAATTTAAATGTATAGTATCCTAAAAGCTTAAAATATTTTCATAAATGATTCCTAATATATGAAGTGTGTTTCTTGGAACTCAAAGGATTTGGTTAAATGTGTTATGTGATACTTGGTCCATTTGGAACCTTGAAATGTAGTTTAGTAATCAAATGACTTGGAAAGGCCATTTGGAATCTTCTAAACATGAATGATATTTCACCCTAGTTTTGGAGAATTGGTTTTGAAATTGTAAATGTGTAGGAACATTTGGTACTTTGAGATGTTCTACATGTAATGAGAATCCATATGGTCATCCTTTTAATGATAGGGTCTTCACATAAGTGGTATTGGAGTTTTGGCTAGGAAAGAACAAAAACATCTTTGGGTTATGGTTAAAGCCACATGTGTGTTGACCTCCTCATTCTCCATGTACTATTATCATGAGATTTATGGGTGTGATCTAGAGGTTTGAGCTATAGTTTCTTATGAAACCTGATTATATAGGTTGTTACCCATGGATGGGTGAGAGGGTAGGTGGGATGTGTCACTAGTGAGGCTAGTTTAGAGAAGTCAGGTTGGTGATTGACTATAGAGCTACACCATATGCCAACAGGTGAGACCGAATTGAGTATATCTAGGGATTTATTCTATATAGGTTTATGAAATTCCCTTTATTACATATTTTTATGTTCTTATTTTATTTTGTGGAAACTTTTTTACTTGATCCCATAACACCTATTTCATACATACTCTAATCTCTTCTTTTTATAGTATTTTTAAAAAGTGACACCCTTGATTTTATTTTCATAATAAAATACCATTTATAGCACTATTTTTATTTTAAAAAAGTTTATTGAAATGTCTTTTCATTATTTAGAAATTATTTTGGAAAATTTGATTGAATTTTTTTTCTTCATAAAAATGGAATCTTGTAATTTTTTTAAAGAATTGAAAACCTTGTTTTTATACATCTTATTTTAAAACTAGCATGACTTGGTTTTAATTTTAAAGGTAAGGAATATGGAATAGTTCTTATCGACCACACCTACTGATTTTTAATACTAATTCCTATATTTTCATCTTTTTTTGGATTCTGGTGCTGCTTCCATATCAAATTCAGTCGTTGTGGTGCGACGTTGGTTTAGTGGTTGGTGGTGACCCATATGGTCAAATGGACGTATGTGTGTTTTATTTTATTTACACTACTAGTGTTTATCTTTATTGTTTAGTTTATATTCATTTATGTGTCTATTTATTTATGGGATAAATCATTCCAAATGGTTTTATCTTGATGCTCGATACGAGTTTCTATCCCGGGAGGATCACAAATGCATCTCAGGCCTTTTCATGGTCTGAGTTAGGTGATCGGTTTAGGGTTTAACTTGGTAGGTTCATGATAAAATGGTATCATAGGAGACCCTTTGTTATTTGGGATGTCAAGTATAATGGAGATAGTATTTTCAAGGCTTAAGAGGTAGTTTATGGGTTAGTTCCTGATCACCGTCACTCGTGATGAGACCTGAGTTACCAGGGGTAGTTCAGTATCGAGTCTTTATTTTTGTTTTTGGTTTATATTGTTGGTTCTTTCTAAGTTTTATGAGATTTTTTTATGTTGGGGGTGACAGTGGATGTGAGTGGGTGATACATGGTGAGTTTACATGGCATAGAGAACCATATGGATCACACATGGATGGTTCAATATGATTCCAATGGTTGGTGTATGCTGAGTGCCTGGTCTGCTAAACCATGTTGTCGGGGTATGCACAACCACCCATTCCATTTTCCAATTATTTTTGTATTGGTGATACTTCGTTCTTATTTGGGTTGGTGTGAGTGTATTTGTAAAGGAAAATGATTTATAAAAATGGTTTCTAGATTGAAAAAATGTCTTTTAAAAGAGAAATTAATTTTAAATTTTGAAAATTTTGGGAAAATGTGGAGGAAAAGTGAGTTGGGAATTTGATAAATGCTTGGTTTTGATAATAAAATGGTATGTATGACCCTTGTTATTCCTTATAGATGTTCACATATGTGTGTGTGGGTTTATGGAAAGTGCATTTAATTATATATGTGTGGATTATATAAGTGGAAGAGGGATGAAAAAATATGACATTTACTGTGATGTTGTGGGTGAGTATTCAAAATCAAAGATTTGATCTGTTTTTTTATAATGTTTTTTTTGAAAATGAAAATAGTTTCCATTAAAAATGGGATTATTTTCTAAAATAATTTTTAGTTTTAAAGGGAATTGGGAGGTGATGTTTTTAATTTTAAAGTGGATGTATGAGAATTATTTTGGAAATGGAAAATTATTTTGATTTTGAAAGGGGGAATTGAATTTTAAAATGGATGAATTTGAAAATAGTGGTTTCTAAAAGAGGTTTTTTGGCTTGTTTTATGATGTTTTTTTGGTTTTGTTTCGGTTAAAATTTTATTTTAATTTTATTTGGTTTGTGATGTGTTGGTTTATGATCTCTGTGTTTGGTTTAAAATGTTAATTGGTTGAGTTTTGGTTCATGTTTATTTGGTTTTGTGCTTTACATTGTTTGAAATATGCCACCAGAAAGAGTGAGAATGTTTCTAAGGTTTCTCATTTAGTCTTTTACCCTGCCTAGACTTCTATTGGAGTGGTGGGGCCGAGATATTCTCAATCAATTCCTGATGTATGTAGTTATCAAATTACATTAGAGGTTATTGAGGAACTTGGGGAAATTGAGAGTGTATTAAAGTTTTTGGGAACTCCATTTGTTGTGAGAGTATGAGTAGTATTGAATATGTTTGAAGGACGAGGACTAGACTAGTGTAAGGTTTTATTTCCATTCTCATTGTGATTTGGAATGTCTTGGGTGATCTTCAAGACCAATTTAATATATTGGTTTATTCTTAAGAAATTGAAGGAGTAGAAAGTGCAAGGGCTCATGGATGCTTGGAAAGGTCAACTAACGGTGAAGGTTAAGGTTGAAAATTTAAATGTTATGGTTTAATTTTCTCCATATATAGTATTGAGATATCATTTATAATCTCTTACTTTCATGTGGGGTCTCTATCTAGGTTTATGTAATCCCATCCTTTCGTCTGGGAAATTATTAAGGGAATCATGTGGTAGTTGATGTATCAGTTTCATTTGGTTATTTTGGAGGTTTCCCATACAATGAGGAGTGTGAAATAGAGGAACATATTCTGGGAAAGTCTCATTGTCAATTCCTAATTTTAATTTTTCACACCACTAACTCATTTTCTTTTGGTATGGTCGGTTTTGACACTCTAAGAAATATTTCTGTAATCCTTTGAAGGATTGTCATCAGTGTGGTAGTGGAAGAGTTTTTTAGGATGTCTTTATAGAATAGGAATACTCAATAATAGGTTTATAGTTCTTGACTATATGGCAGAAAATGCTATAAGACATGAGGGAACGATCCATAAGTCCCAAAGTGAAGCTTTTCATGTAGTCAAGGAATTTCCAGTTGGTGGGGACGAACATAAAACATATTGTCTCTGATGATAGAGTGGTTACCATTAATTTTTTCCAATTTTGTGGTTTTATTTCCTTGTTAACCTTTTGTTTTAATGCTCCTAGTGACCTATATCATGAAATTTCCATGGTTGTGCCTTGTGGAGGTGAACTCTTAAATGGTTAGTCTTCCTTTGGACCAATCTTAGTTATTGAGTGGTAGTCATTTGGAGATTCATGTGTCTTGAGGAATTATGAATTTTGTCTTGGCCAGGTTCCCCATTTGAGTCTTTATTATTGAACCATTTTCATGTTAGTGGGTGGTTTCATTGAGTGTTCCTCTTAGTTCAACCGCTATACTAGTCAGTTCTTTAATGGGGGGAGAACCCTCTCTTTCCCCCATGAATCTCCTTAATGTATTATCCTGAGTTGGTTTGGTGTAACTTATGGAGTTTAAAGGTCATACATGGTTTCATTGTTTTTTTGTTCATAATTAGTTTTGAGTCATAGTTTTGTTCCATGTGTGGCTGGTGACTTTATGGGGGAAAAAGTGTTAATGGTGGGGAAAGGTATCACACCCCAAACCATAACTTATTTTATTTTATTTTTTGGGTCTTATTATATCTTGTTCTTGAGTGGGATTGAGCTGTGGTACTTGGAGGGAGGAAGTTTCTTTTTTTGGAGGATTTTTTCTACCGCACGGTTAACCAACATGATTATTAGTAACTATGTGGTGCTCATGAGGGTGTCGAGGTGGGTTAGTTGTGTGGTACACAACTTGAGTACGATTTATTAAACCATACGAAAAGTGCGTGGTTGATATCTATGGGTTGATAGTAATGAGTGGCACAAATTGAGAATATTTCTCTCAACAATAAATCTCCCTAGTGGTAACCATGTGAGTGTGCCTGGCCTAGGAAGTTTCCAATGCACGGTTGGTTCACAGTTTGGTAAACTGTGCACAAACTCGGAGGGTTTCAATATTATTTTAATTTTTTTTTAATTTTTATCGATTTTTATCTTTATTTAAACCTTTTATTTTCCCCCTCCCTTCTCCCCTATACATAAAATGACCCCCTTTCTCTTCCTATATGGCCACGTGCTACCCCCATCTCCCAAGCCTCCCCTTTATTATGTTTTTCCATGATTCCTCAGGGATTCATGGTCATTACCCCAAGGTTTGGTCTCCACCTCCCTTCTTCATCATCATTATGATGATTTTTCTTCCCCATCACCCTATTTTGTTTGGATGATCCCTATGTTATGGGTTGAACTTATTTTTCTTTCTCTTTTTTGGTGTTAGGGATTTTAACATGTCTCTCAGGTCTTCTTTGATCATATTTCAAAATTCGCCACTGAAGGCAGAGCATGTCAGACCATTTTGGTTCTCCCGTTGTTGTTTGTGGTTGGTTTCTTCCCCACCTTTTATTGTTTCAATTTTATTTGGTGTATTTAGGTGATTTTTGGGTTCCTATTATTTTTTTAGTGCATGTTGGTCATCCTTGAAGTGGTTTCAAGTCGTCGGAGTCGAAGGTGACATATGTGTGTATGCATAAGTGGGGATATATATATATATATATATATTTATATATATATGTAAGTTCCCCATTTGTATATATTCACTCGTGGTAGTGAGAATATATACATTGGTATTTGGTGTGCTTATGCATATATGTGAAAAATTCATATGTGTGTAAGTGTAAAGGAGTATATGCATGTATAAGAATATATGTAAGGACCAACTTTTACATATATTTCCATGAGAATATGTACATAGGGTCTAGGTGGCCTTATATATATGTGAAGGATCATATGTGTGCTATCAAAAAAGTAAAGATTCATGTCTCTGTTACCAAAGACACTGAGTTCCAGGGTGTTTTAGCTTGATTCTAATCTCATTGAGGTAGGTTCCCTATGCTTGATCCTTTAATTTGAAATCCTTGATTTCTTGAGCATTTTAAGAGTATGTTTTTTATTTATTTGGTATATATATGTTATGAAAAATTGGTTCCAACTCTTAGAAATAGTTATTTATTTATTTACATAATTTTTCTAATACTATATACAAGCTTTCCTTTAAATGTGAAGTATCCTAAATGTTTCAAATAGTTTTTAAAATTATTCCTAACATATGAACTATGTTTCTTGGAACTAAATGGAAATGATTAAATGTGTTATATAAAAATTGTCCCATTTCGAACCTTAAAGTGTAGTTTGGAAATCAAATGACTTGAAAGGACTGATTGACATCTTCTATACATGAATGATATTTTAACCTTGGTTTTTAAGGAAATGGATTTGAAATAGTAAATGTGTAGGACCATTTGACACTTAGAGAGGTTCTACGTGTGATGGGAATCCCTTTGGTAATCCTTATGATGAGAGGGTCTTCATATAAGTGGTGTTGGAGTTTGGGCTAGGTAACCATGGTGGTATATTTGGGTTATGGTTAATGCAACACATGGGACAACCTCCTCATTCACTATATACTATTACCATAGGATTCTTGGGAATCATATAGATGGTTGAGTGGAAGTTTCTTATCTAACCAAATTAGATGGTTTGGTAACCCCTAGATGTGTGAGAGGTCATGTGGGATATTCCACTAGTGAGTCTAGTTTAGTGTATTCATGTTGGTGATTAAATATGGAGCCACAAAAAACACTAATAGGTGAGACTGAACCAAGAATCTATAGGGATTGTTTCTAGAGATGTTTTGGAAATGACCATGATTATATATTTTTATGTTCTAGTTTCATTTTTTGGAACTTTTGATACTTGATACCAGGAAACCTATTTTATATATATGCTACCTTCCTATATTTTCTAGTATTTGTATAAAGTGACAAACTTGATTTTATTTTCATATAAAAATACTTGTTCCAAAACTATTTGTATTTTAATAAAATTTATTGAAATGGATTTTAATTCTTTGGAAATTATTTTGGAAACTAAAATGGAAAGTGTTTTTTCATAAAAATGTAAGTCTATTAATTTTTTTTAAAGAATGAAAAACCTTATTTTTATTCCATATTTTCAAACTAGAATGGATTGGTTTTCCTTTTAAAGGTAAGGTGTAGGGAATAGTTTATTTGAGGCATTCCGACTAAGTTTTAATACTCACACATATAATTTTATTTTTGTTTTTAGATTTTGGTACTGCTTTCAGCTCTGATTTGGTTGTCATGGTGCGACATTGGTTTAGTGGTCAGTGGTGACCCGTAGGGTCATAAGGTGGTATGTGAGTTTAATTTTCCTTCCACTGTTTGTGTTTGTTTTTGTTGTTTAGTTTATATTCATTTATATTTCATTTTTATGCGATATATCATTCCTAGTGGTTCTATATTTATTTAAAACACTAGTTTCAATCCCAATAGGATTGGGAATGCCTCTCAGGCCTTATCACGAGCCAGATTGGGTGAATGGTTTAGGGTTGAACTGGGTTAGTTTGTGACATGAATAGTATCGATAACTTAGAAAAGTGATTTAGTGATAAGATGGTATTTTTGGAATATACATGATTATGGGATTAATAAGCATTAATATGTATTGATATAAAAATAAAGTGTCTTGGGATGAAAATTGTAGGGTTGATCATAATTTTAAAGGCATATATTCCCCTTTTGAAGATTTATGTGGTTGGAGTTTAATATGATATTTTGGGAGACATTTATGGGAATACAACCCTTTGGTTTGGTATATATGTTATTGAAAAGGTTATTTGGGAAATTATTGTTTAATATTATGTGGACATAAGTTTAAAGTTATTGATAACCTTTATGGCTAATATGATTTTGAGGTTGAGTTATTTATAGATTATTAGGATAAAAAAGTTAGTACATTTTGGGAATATATTGTATAGAAACAATTAGCAGTTTAAAAAAGTGATTTGTTGAGTGATGTCATTTTCTAGGATGTTCATAATATTCTTGGGAATTTTATAGTCTTATAAAAAGAACAACTTATATTTCAGGTGATAACCCAATGTATCTAGAAAGGCTTCAGAGCTTTAACCCACAACTGAAGGGTGATAAGGGAGCGGTGTCTACCATTGGCTTACGTGATGTCTTGGTTAGTATGAAATTATTTTTACTTTAACAATTTTACATATTGATAACAATTTTATTTTGGTAATCATAATATAGGATCAAATATTTTTAAATTTTTGGGATTTTCCAGTGATTAATGAAATTCTATGAGACACTTTATTCGGTTGAAGTGTATGTAACCTTTAAGTTTAACATAAATTATTATTCAAAAATAATTATATTATGGTTTTGGAAGTGAAATTTTAAGGGTATTAGATAAAATTTGAGTTTAATTTTTTTAATGTTTAGGTTATTGGTGTTATATGGAATATATGGAATAAATAAAAAGTTAATGATGATTTAAGTAATTAGTATATGTGATCAAAGTATTAACATGTTTTTAATGTGACTTTATGATCTGATTATGTTTTGTAGGGATACATTTTTGATTAAATTTCTAGGTTTTGAACATAGTCGATAATATTTTGGATGAATATTAAGGTTAAATAATTGAGGAATGGTTTAAGTTGAACTTTAGATATTATTGTTTGATGTTAAAGTATGATTCATCATATTGGATAAATTGTTCTAACCATTTTGGTTTTGGTAACTAATTAGAGGATGAAGGAATTACTTATGGATCTTATAATTCATTAAAATATTATTTTGGTACTTCAATTATAAAAAAATCATCTTGAATATCTATTTATTGGAATAATAGCTGAAGTATAAATTGATCAAAGAAAAACCAAACGATGAGATTTTTCTTATGACATATAAATAAATCAAGTAGGTTTATTTTATCAAGTGATTTATCTAGATAGTAAAATAATCCCTCGACTTTAAGAACATGAACTTGAAATTAAAATGTTATCTATTTAATTTTTTTACTGATAAATAAATTTCGTTTTAACCCATCACATATTTATTGTTTTTATGGTTAAATTTACAATGACCCTGATCTCTATTACTCTCTATTAATCCTTGGGTGTTAGTTTTCTATTCCATGTATATATTTTCAATTCCCACCAATGTTCTCATATTTTTAAACCTAGTTTTTTATTCCCTTCATATTTCATTTTCAAATTTTTAATGGGAACTTTTATTAACCCTTTTTATGAAGTTTTATTTTCAAGAAGGTATTTTAAATTGTCAAACCCTTGATTTCCAAGCAAAAGTTCAAAATGAAAGGGCATAATTTGGGGGGGGGGATGTAACACCCCAATATTTTTCAGTATGTTTCTTTTTAAATAAGTTTAATATAATTGGTAGATTTTGTTAAAAAAACACCTATATTTTAAAATAAATCTATGTTTAATAGCTTATACAACATGCAAAAATGAGCTTAAGCGAGGCCAAAAATATTATTATTTAAATATGACCGTTATAAAACAGCCATTAAATTAGTTGGTATAAATATTATTAAATTAATTATAATATATATATATATATATAATACACACTCCATAAAAATTAATTGATTATTTCTTATGAAACAAGTACTCAATTTTTAGTAAATTTATTTCATGATTCAGAAATTTGTTTTCTTTAAAAATGAATTTATATATTTTTTGATAAAATATTATAATAAAATTTTGGAATGTATAAAAATTTTATTTTATAAAAATAATTTTAAATTTTAAATCATCATATAAAAATTATCTTAGAGTAAAATTGTTATAATTTTCTGAAAAGATTATTTTATAGTGAATAGTTTAAAATTCCGATTTTTATTGAAAACTGTAATTTTTTTCAACCATTTGAAAAGTTACATTTTATTTTAAAATTATTTAAAATTAAAATTAGTTATATTATATTATGAATAACCTAATTAATTTTAATGGAATCAATTTTATGGTTTAATTTTGTATAAATACATTTTTATATTTAAAATGGGAATTTTTTTTGAAAAACTATTTTTCAATGCATTTTTCTTATTTAATTTTAAATTATTTTCTACCACTTCTATATTTTGAATTATGAAAAATGGATTTAATATTTAGATTCCAGAGGTACATATTTAGTAAACATGTCTCTTTTATTTTTGTTCAATGTGACGTCCCAGACCTGAGTGCCTCTCATAGGTGCCTCAAGCCTAGTTGGCCACATGGACTCAAGAACATCTCCCCAAAAAATAGAGGCTTCTGACTAGAGGAGAGGGAATAGGGTGTGTCCTTGGGGAGATTATTCCATCATTACTAGAGTGTACCACATTAGATAAGTAGTGAAACAGGTAAATAGTGGAAGTATAATATAACCAGATGGCACAAAAAAAGTAGAATCTATAAACACTGGACCAGTAACCCATCGTAGTAGAAGTAGAAATAAAAAACCAATAAATAATAATCAAACGATAAATGAAAACCAAAACATAAAAAAATATGATAATGAATGCCATATTTCTATAAATCAGGAATACATGGATACAAATAGTAGGAACTACTACTATACTTGCTATATAAAAAAAATCAAAAAAGGGAAAAATCAATCCAAGCATCCTAAGCTCTAGCCTGATTATCTACCACCAAGATCCCATTTAAGTCATGAATCTATAAGAGGATACTTCCCCTTATCTACACTTGAAATTATGTAGTCTACCTAGGCACCATATGTGGCTCAGATATAGTGTGAGATAAAATCAGTAGGCCACCACCAATGACATCTATAAATACCCAGTTAGTGTGTATAACAAAGAAGTGTGGTGATATAATAAAGTAAAGCAGGAATAACAATGGAAAATGGGGTGGATATTGTTCCTGAAGGAGAAAACATTTGACACTAAGTACTTCGGTTCGTGCAAAAATACTTTAAACATGTATCAAGGGATGAAATGATCGATATCAAAAAAGTAAGGGACTTTGTGCCCAATATCACAATATATGGACAACATGACTAACATCAGAATATAGGGTCACCATGCCCGATATCATATCATAAGGTACATCATGCCTATTTATAATCACAATGGAGGTAATGCCCATATAGTATCACAAAGGACATCATACCTTTATAATATCACAAGATACATCATACCCATATAGTATCACAAGGGACGCCATGCCCAAATCACATTTAAATAAGGGGCTCCATGCCCATATCACATTTATATAAGGGATTCCATGCCCGTATCACATTTATACAAGGGATGTCATGCCCGTATCACATTTATATAGGGGATTCCATGCCCATATTCATAATACATGCTTAAGGGTTGTCATGCATATTTACCACATTTTAAGAGGGTTGTCATGACCATTTAGTATAAAATAGAAGGGACGTCATTCCCATTTATATTTAACATGCATAAGGGTTATCCTACCTAATTACCTTAGTTAAAGAGGGTCATCTTACCCACATTAATTATAATATATCAACAATATAATAGGCTATAAAACTATTCCTGTTTAATTCTAACAGGGCTGTAACCATTTAGAAGAGTGATGTTTTCATACCACTCACAATCAACACAAATAATTTTAATTTTTAAGGGAACTAGTTATGTTATTCCACTATGTTCATTCCATAAAAATATGATATGATTATTTAAAATTAAATCCAAACACTCCAATAGGTTCTTTGGCCATATATTCTTGGAATACATTTATGCATGAAAGAGGGATTACACAACAGTTTGAATCGTCGTATGGTTGAAAAACTCAACAAGTAATATGGGTCTAACATGTCTCTAAGTTCCAAGTAAGGAATCCAATTAAAGAAAGATACAATTTTGGAGCAATGCATGGAAAAACTGGCATGCAAAACAATGACACATATTAAAAACATCAATAATTGAGGGGATAATTAGTATAACACCTACCTTGTGATCATAAAACTCCCCTAATCTAATATCGAGCCATGATTTGGTCCATATCGATAGAAAATGGAAGAATAATTCAACACCCATAAAATAAGGAATAAGAGATTTCATCATGATAACATCTTCTAGGTAAATAATAATGACAAACCAATCCTAACTATCGAAGAAAATACCTTGAGGAATCCAAAAATAACAACAAAATATTAATTAGACTTTAGATAGAGGAGATATAGAAAATACAAGATTTAGGATCAGAAGGAGCTCTCATAGGAGTAGGAAAGATCCTACATTTTTTAAAATGAGTGAAATGTGAGGGAGGGTGAGTTTAATTATATTTTAAGGAAAAAGGGAAATTTCACCAAAAAATTTAAGTGTGGATGGTTGGGTCAAATGGTTGGCCAATCCATGCACCAACTGTGTGAAGGCTACTACCTTAAGAGGACACCTGCACAGTTAGGTCGCATGGTCTAAGAAACCATGCACCTACCATTACATTATCATCTGATAAAAACTACAAAGTGTTGGTATGATAGTGAAAACCTAGGTGAATGGTTTACTTAAACTATGTTTTCCCATGATTCTCACTACCTAGCCCCGTATAGTTAGGGGTAACCATGTAGCCTGCCCTGCACGATTTTTTCTAACCATGCAGCCAGTCAGTTTTTCCCAAAAAGTTGGGTTTCAAGCTCCGAACAAGCCATAAACACACTTAAAACTTATGTTATCTCACTAAGCATCCAAATTAGGTCTAAAAAATATAATTAAGCCAAATTTAAAAGAATTCACACTTGAGATAAAAACCAATTTATTACAGTATTCCCCCCTTAATGGAATTCATCACTGAGTTCACCTTCCAAGGGAAGGAAAACTTAATCTGAGAATAAATTAGACCACTGAGCTTGTATGTCGGCCTCCCGTTCCCAAGTCTCATCCTGTACCTGACTGTGCTTCTATATAAACCGTATTAAAGGGATATATCGTCCTTGAAGATCATTCATGCTCTGGTCAAAGATGTGTATAGGATAATCCTCAAAAGAGGAATCAGAATCAAGATAAACATCCTTTAGATCAAAAGTATGAGACATTTTGGCATGATAATGACGAAGATGTGATACACGGAAGACGTTGTGCATGGAATGATACCACCGAGGTAATAGAAATTGATAGGATATCGGAAAAATCTCTCCATAGTCTCCAATAGACTGAAAAGCATAGTGATAGATTCCATTTACTCTATATCCATCTATTCCCAAGGTTGGGTGATACCCGTAAGAACACACGATCCCCGACTTCAAACTCTATAGGTTATTAATGATGATCAACATATGATTTCTATCTAGACTGAGTAGTAGAAATCCTCTTCCTAACAATCTGAAACTATTATGATGTCTCATGAATGAGATAAAAACAATATTTCTCTACCTCTCCTACTTCTAACAAGAATAGGGGTGAGTGGAACAACCTTCCATATATGGCCTCATAAGTATCCATATGTATCATAAACTAAAAGTTGTTATTACAAGATTACTTAAAGAGAGGGATATGCTTCTCCCAAGAACCACTTAAATTAAGAATGCATTCTCATAGATTTTTCTCTATAACCATTATATTCCATTATGAATATCCATCGGTATGAGGGTGAAAAGATGTTCTTAGAATAATCTATTTAGTTATAGCCTTCTGGAACCCTTTCCATAACAACGATTTAAAGTGAGAGTCCCTATCTAAAATGGTTGTACAAGGGACCATTTGCAGTTTTATAACTCCACAGTCATAGAATCATTCTATCTCATAAATTAATAAAGTCTTCTGAATAGTAAGGAAGTGGGATAAATTCTTCAGTCGGTCCATGACTACCCAAAATGCATCACTACCATGAGGTGTCCTCAGAAATATAATGAAAAAATGGATCACAATATCCTCCCATTTCTTTTGTGGGACCAATAATGACTTTAAAAAGATTGAAGTTCATTGGTGCTCTGCATTCACCTACTAAAAGGTGGAACAACTAGTGATAAAACCTACTATCTGATGTTTCATACCTGGCCACCAATACTATTGGCACATATCAAAATACATGTTAGAGATACCTGGGTGAATTTATCACTGTGAATCATGAATATCACAAATCAAAACCTCTCTCATATTTTTTGGAACCCTGATACTCCCATGTATGTATAGATTGTCATTATCATTTATAGTACAATCCTGATGTGGGTCCTCACTAGCTATACTCTCTCATAGGACCAGACCCTCATGATCCAAAAAATGCCTCATCTTTAACTTCTCCATAAGTGAACAGGTCATTGATATTGATGGAAGTAAATTTTGTCCATGATGGTCTTGAACCCCTATATTCATCTCAAAAAATTGATCCATAAGCTTCCATTCACTACTAGCCTTACAATCTGCTAGTGTCTGAGCCCTCCTCCTCAATGCATCGATAACAACATTTCCTTTCCAAGGCATATAGAATAACTCAATGTTAAAGGACTATAGATATTAAAACTATATTTTCTAACTAATATTCAAGTTTCATTAGCTAAAAAAATACCTAATACTTCTTTGGTTTGTGAACACCAAAAAATGATCTCTGAGAAGATAATGCCTTTAACAATGTAAGGAGTCTACAACAGCTGCTAACTCGAGATCATGTGTCCAGTAATTCTGCTCACGAGGTCTTAATTTCCATAACCCATATGAAATAACTTGTTCTTCCTATATAAAAACTACTCCTATATTAATACCTGATGCATCAAAATAGACTATATATCTCCTACCCAGCCCTGTAAGAATTAGGATCAACATGGAATTCAATATCCCCTTTTTCTCTTGAAAGGTTGAATCACAAGATTCAAACCAAATAAAATTCACACCCTTCTTATTAGATCACATAATATGTGATACTAAGAAATTTAAGTACTGTATAAAACACCAGCAACAACCATCTAGACACAAGAAACTCCATATATCAAATAAATTTATGGCCCAGTCCAAGAGAATCACAACTCTCACCTTCTATGGGTTAACTAAAACTCCTACCTTAGAGATAATGTGACAAAGAAAGTGTACCTTTTCAATTGAGAAAGGACATTTAATAAGCTTATAATACAAATAGTTCTCTTTCAGTGTATTCAAAATGATCTCTAGATGAGTGGAATGGTCACTCTGAGTATGATAATACACTAAGATGAAATTTAAAAAGACTATGAAAAAGGAATCTATATAGGGATGGAAAACCCTATTTATCAAGTTTATGAAGTTGGAAGGAACATTTTTAATACTGAATGACATCAAGAGATAATCATATAAGTCATACCAAATATGGAAATACATACATGGAATATCTGAAGGTCTGAATCAAACTTAATGATAACACGATATCAGTCAATTTTCGAGAAAACTCTCACTCATATGAGCTGGTCAAAAAATATCATCTATACGAGGTAAGGGATACTAGTTTTTCACTATAAGTTTATTAAATTTATAATAATCCATAAAAATCCTAAGTTTTCCTTTTGAATTTTTAGAAAAAAGGACTAGTGAACTCCGGGGAGAAGTACTAGGCCATATAAAACCTTTTTCCGCCAAATCTTTTAGATTCCTCTGAAGATACTACAACTCAGTAGTAGCCATTCTGTAAGAAGTAATGGATACTATTGCAGGTCCAGGAACTATATCGATAGTTAACTCTACCTATCCTATAATAGGTAGTCCAAAAAAGTCATTGGGGGAAGATATCCTTGAATCGATTGATTATTGGATAAAACTCAATCAGATGTAACCCATGATCTTCCGTATAAAGGATGAAAATATGGGCGGTCACACCACCAAGACCAAGATGTGCTTGTCAAGCTCTACTGGCCTAGATATCCCACTTTACCCGGTAGAGATTTGTACCACACTCTGGTTATGTAAGAGAAACCATCTGATGATAAAAATCCACATAGGCATGATATAGAACGAACCAGTATATCACATGAATTAAATCCAATCCTTCCATATTGAGGATGAAGAGGTTCCATAATAAATGATGTCTACCTACATCAAGAGGACAATACTTTCACTAGCATACACTCTATGATCATATACAAAAAGGTGTATCAAGCATCATAATGCCATAAGAGTAGTCAACATGAAGACCAATGATCACCACAACATGCATAGATATAAAATAATGTGATAAACCTATATCAAATAAGGAAGAAACAACAGTAGAGGCTAATAGAATAGTACATTGAATAGTATATGACCTGACATCTTGCTCCTCTGGTATATGATACCCTAAATAAATTTTTCCTAATCCCCAACCTTGTGCTACAACCTAACTAATTGGAGTGGGTCTACTATGCTAGAACTATATATATGAGGCCTTGATACCATGATCATGACCTCTTACTACAACATTATGGATAGTAGTACTCTAGCTACCTACCTAGTGAGGTGCTATTGAACCTAATCCTGAATATGGAGCCATCACAATTCCCCTCCCACCCAACACAGATGGGAAGGTCCTGAAAAAATGTTGTAGATGCCCCAATCTGCTGTAGCCACAACATTCAATGGGATCTCTGAGACATTGGGAACTTTTATTCCTAGTTTTCCCACACTGTTTACATACCCAAAAACTATATGTGGGTGTCAACTAGTTGCTACTCCTCACTCGCGCAGTCTCAAAGCATCGCTTCTGACCACTCATCAAAATACTTCTTAGTATGGGTTCCAAACCACCCTAGGTCACACTGTCTGCTTATCTTTGGTTCTTCTCAATGATAAGGTCCCAGTTCACTATTTTAGATATGTTATTCATCAAAAATATCTTCACCTAATAATGAACATGTTGTCTCAAAACATTCTCAAAACATCCCTCTTTCTCTATGTCATCAATAGTGTAGATTGGAATGAATCATCAAATATTAGTAAAATGAGATAAATAGTAAATTAATCTCATTGAAACCTAATTTAGGTTCATAAATTCCATAGGATGATTGATCCTTATGGCCTATATAAAGAAATAATCAATGAATATTTTTTTAAAATCCCTCCATGTCGCATCCCAATACTGACAAGCCTGATTCAATATTTACCACCGGTGTTTAATGGATCCTAGAAGAATATTAGTAAAAAATTTCAATCTCTTATCAGGAGGTGTCTAAAAATTCATGAATATAGGAACAACCACCTTGAACCATAACTCTGAATCCTATGTTCCACCATCCCCTGAAAATGTGGGTAGATGTTGCTGCTAGAACTCTAAAGTGTACTCTCCCATAGAAGGGGCAGATCATAGAGATCCCTATAAAGTCTTTATAAGATGTAGAAATTATCTTCAAAACTAGAATCATTGCTTGCATAAAGAATAAGAATAGGTTCCATAGGAGGCACTACTGGAGGTATCACTAATATCCCATAGCCCACCACCTCCGGGGCATGGTCTCCGTCACCCTCCCGACATACGACCATAGGATTTCATGGTGGGATTACTCTGAAGTTTCCAAAAACACACCTCAAATAAAGTTTTATAATGAATTAATCCACATATATGGATGAAGAATAGGTAGATGGACTTTATATTTAATTATCACACCCATCCATCAGCTCAAATATTCTGGGTTAGGTGATAAAACACTTATATAGAACAAAAAATACGTTACCTACTTACCACTACTAATCCCAGGACTGGGTCAAGCTCTATGTTTTACAATTTTAATTTCATTTAAAATTCATATTTATATTATTATTCTCTTTAAATGGTTAAAACAAATGGTTTACCAATTTTGATCCATAAGGGCCCATACACATTATGAATCAAATTATGTTATCCAATTAATCTATACCATAACATGTTCCAGTCCATATGACCAATGGTCCATGACTCAACATGCCATAGTTGAATATTTTGGGTGTCTTCTATAACCTATGCATGAAAAAATTACTAGGTTATGGTAGGAACTCTAAGTACTAAACATGTTTTCTCAATTCCGTACAATAATCATTATCTAATAACAATTTTATTTATAATAGTAAAGCACTCATGGTAATCACAGGCAGTGAAAATCAACACAATGATCCTATATGGAATGGAATATGAATAGCATGTGAATTTCTAATAAGGTGCCTATGATAGATGATCAGTTATTCCTTTAACTCATCTCATAGGTTCAAGGATAAATGATAAACCTCAATTATATCAATAGTAACATCACAATTCAAGTCCATCACCCAATGATAGAATCAAATCAACTACAATAAGAAAAAAAATCATAAAATAATAATTTCTATTCGAGGAAATTTGGATTTTATCGATGCATGGGTTAGCTACTTTCAAGAACGACTCATTACCAAATCCATTAGGGTTATTAATCTACTTTCTATTATCTCAAAATATTAAGATGATGAAATTAGGAGGTCTATGATACCACTTTGTGATGTCTTAGACCCAAGTGCCACACAGAGGTTCCCTAACCCCAATTGGATACTTGGGCTCAAGTACATCTCCTCGAACACCATAGGTTGTAGACTAGTGGTGAGGGCCTAGGGTGTGTTTAAAGGGAGACTATGCACTCACTAATAGAGTGGAGAACAATGGATAAGAAATGAAATAGGTAAATAACTGAAGAATAATATAACCTGATGGCATAATAGAAGAAAAACTATAAACATTGGACCAGTTACCCACCATAGTGGAAGAAGATATAAAAAACTATGAAATAATAACCATCTTATAGCTAGAAAATGGATCATATCCAAAAATATTACAATATATGTAATGTATCTATAAATCATGAAAACAGGGATACAAAAAACAAGCATCGGTACTTTACATGATATAAAAAAAGAAGCCAAAAGGGGAAAATCTATCCAAGCATCCCAAGCTACAACCTAGTCATCTACTACCAAGCTCCCATCTAAGTCATGCATCTGTAAGAGGATGATTACCCTTATTTACACCTATAAGCATGTAGATTCCTTGGGTACCATAGGCAGCCCAGATAGGGTGTGATATAAACTCAGTAGGTCACCAAAAACGATGTCTATAAATACCTAGTCTTTGTGTAAAACATGGTAGTGTACAAATATAATAAATTAAAGAAAGAATAACAACTATAAATGGTTCGAATCTAGTTCTTGAAGGAGAAATAGGCTGACACTGCCCACTTAGGTCTATTTCGGAATACTCTGAACATGTATCAAGGGATACAATGCCTAGTAACACAAAATTAAGGGACTTCATGCCTAGTATCATAGTATAGGGATTCCACACTTAGTATCGTAGTATAGAGTTTCCATGCCCGATATCATATCTCAAGGTGCGTCATGATCATTTAGTATCACTAGATATTTCATGCTCATATAGTATCACAAGGTATGTTATCCCATATAGCACCACAAGGGATGTCATTCCTGAATAGTATCATAAGGGAAGTCATACTCATATCACATTTATATAAGGGGTTCCATGACCGTATCACATTTATATAAGGGACTCCATGACCGTATCATATTTATATAAGGGACACCATTCTTGTATCACATTTATATAAGGGATTCCATGCCCATATTCATAATACATTCGTAAGGGTCATCATGCCCATCTACCACATTTTAAGAGGGTCATTATTCCCATTTATTATAAAATAGAAGGGACATCATGCCCATTTATTTATAACATGAATAAGGGTCATCATGCCCAATTACCTTAGTTAAAGTGGGTCTTCATTCCCATTTTATTTATAATATATCAATATTCAAGTAGGATTTACAACTATTTAAATTTAATTATAACAAGGTTGTAACCATTTATAAGGGTGATGTGGTTGTACCACTCAAAATAAACTCAAATAATTATAATAATAAATTGAAAATTACCTTCTATGACCCCATGTTCAATCCATATCCAAATGATATGATCATTTAAAAGTATATCCAAAAAATCCAATAGGTTCTTTGGATGTATATTCACATAATCCATTTACGCGTGTAAGAGGGATCACCCAAAGGTATAGATACCTCTAAGGTTGAAAAACTCAACAAGTAATAGAGTTCTAACAAGTCTCTAAGTTCCAAGCATGGAAACCAATTTAAGGTAGATACAATTTAGGAGAAACACATGGTGAAACAGATATGAAGGACAAAAAAACATATTATAAACATTAATACTTGAGGAAATAATTAATATACCACCTAACTCATTCTTAAAAAACTCTCCTCATCCAGCATCGACCCTTCATTTGATCCAGATCGAGATAAAACTAAAGAATGGATCAATTCCATGAAAATAGGGTTCATGAGCCTACATCAAGATAGAATCATCAAGGTAGATAATAATGAATAACCAAGACTAAAGATCAAATAGATTACATAAAGGAATCCAATGAGACAAACAGAAGATAAATCCAACTTTGGATGGAGGAGATATAGAAAATACAAGCATTAGGCTTTGAAGGAGATCTCACAAGAGGATAAAATCTCCTGCATGCTGGAACCAAGATAAATAATAGGGAGGTTGAATTTAATTATATTTTAATGTAAAAAGGGTAATTTCACCCAAAATTTTAGGGGTTAATGGTTTGGATACACGGTTGGACAAACCATGCGCTAACCTCATGAATTGCAATGCCTTAAGAGGACACCTGCATGGTTAGGCTGCATGGTCTGAGAAACCATGCGCCAACCATGCCACTATCCTCTAATAAAAACAAATGAGTTTTTCCATGTTAATTTCTCCATGGGCACATGCTTTACTTAAATATTATAACAACCAACTTCTCACTTATAATACCCTCATTGTTAGGTGTAACCATGCGGCCTGCACTTCATGGTTTCTCTTAATCATGTGGCTAGTCTATTTTCCCTAAAATGATGGGTTTCAGGCTCTAAATAATCCTTAGTCACCCCTAAAACATCCGTGACCTCAATAAACATAAACATTTGGTCCATAAAAAATTATACTAAATTTAAAAGTATTATTTCCTTAGATAAAAACCATGTTCTTACAGTCAATATGAATAGTAAACTTAGAAGTTTTTGTTACCATGATAAAGGGTAAATTAGGTAATTAAATTTAACAATAAAATGATAAGGACTAGAAAATGAACATAAAACATACCTTAATATTATTTTATAATTAAATTTCATCCATACTCATCCAAAATTTATTTATATGTAATTTTCTAGTAATTTTTAATAGATAATGACCCTTATAGTATTTTATTTCAAGAAAAATCAAACATGTCACACTCTTGTTTTTAATAACTATAATATTTTAAATACAGGGATATAAAGAGGATATGTTTTACTATAAATAATATTTTTAAATGTAAAAGATTTATATTAATCATGGTAGTTATTTTTTAATTTTTAGTGAATAAATAATCACCTTAAATGCTTACACAACGCTGATGCCGTAATTTTTCACTAATTGGAAAGATAAAATAAATGATATTTAAAATATCACAAGTAATATAATTTGGGATAAATAATGTGATCCATGAATTTTTTGTATTAACATGACATATTATGTATATAATAAAATATTTGGTTCAGATTAAAAGTGTTTTCTTGATATTATTAAATTCAAAGTAATGAATAAGTCTAAAAATTGAAAATATTGATATTTAATAATAAATAATATTCATTAAATGATATAAAATTACAAAAAATATTATATTTCGATAAATTAATGTGATATAGTTAATTAAATCTACCATTTTCCATTTATGTGTCTTTTTTCATTTTATAGTAACATTATTGACCCTTAGAGTGTAGAAAATTTTAATAGTACAATAATGTTTAAAAAGGTTAACGAGTGGTTAAAAATAAAAGATAAGGCTGAAAAAATATCCCAAAAATATCCAAATTTCATTTTATTAATTTAATTATAATTATATTAACCTTATATTCTAGTTATATTGATTTGGATCTATTTGTACATGAGAAATAATTTATATTAATATAATATTTTATGAAATTCCAAGAATACCCCTCCCCTAAATCACAAAGGGAACCCACTTTCTTCAATTATTTACAATAATTTTAGCTATATATCTAAAAAAACCCTAAACATTCATTTTAGAAACATAATTATCCATGTTATTGAGGTTATGGGCCTTCCAAAATAGCAATCCTTAGTCCCTTAATAAGAGATATTGAGGGAGTCCACCGAAGAAGAGGTAATCTTCTTTACCTACTCTTTCATGTTTATTTCTTATTACTATTAATGTGTTATACCCATAAAAAATAATAAATATACTATCATAAATATAATGAGATTGTATTATGATTATGGGAAAACTATAGTTCATCTTGTTTCTATCCTGTGAAAAGTGAAACCATCGCTCGTGTGTAGGTACGACATACCGTCTCCACATAACGATATAATTCATTTTTTATAATCACTTTACTTGGATGATTATAAATATTGAACTAAAAAATATATATGACATAATAATGATTCTTTAAAGTTAAATTTTTCTTTATCTTTTTTTCTTTCCATCCATAAAAAAATAAAAATAGTGTTCATGCTTATGTACATCCAACCGTATCCATAAAAAGTGTAATTCATTTTTCTATCCCCATATTTTATGGATAAATATAGTTACCTATATATTGAATATATATGATATTTATTCCATGAATAATATTATGGAGATTATAGAACCATATTAAAAGTACAAGGACCGGAACTACTAAATCAAAATATACATGAAAAATAAATCATTTAAGAGATGAAATAATGACAACCGTAAAAATATTATTAACAAATAGGTAATAAAATCATATAAATGAATCATATATGACATTATATATATTTTTATATATGTATAATAAATCAAAATTTATTATAAAATATATTAAAATAAATTATGTTTCATGTCAAACCTGAGGTAAGGGTTTCTTATCTCACTTTTACTTCTATGAGACATATTCCATATTCAAAACTTATTTATTTTATGTGGTGTATATAGTACCCCTAAGATATATTATATCATGAATATATTTTTCTTCATGGAATTTAATGTTTCATTAGAAGTTATTTATTTCATGAGGATTATGATTCAAAAGAAACCCAAGTGTTATGGGTTTATTTCACAATATCATCATTATTTAGGATTGTTTATTTTTATGTCTCTACTGAGGATATTGGTTTTTAGATGAGGCCTTACACATTTATTAATATATCATGGCACAAGGCCTTAATGATATATATAGATGTCTTGTTCAAGGCAATGATTTTATATTTCATATGTTTGTAATTGTGGATTCGATCATTATTAAATCAATTATTGATGTCCATGTGATTATTCAATTAGTTGTAATATAAATGGATAATTTTAGAGCTCATGTTATTGTTTATATTAATTATTTGATTATCCTATATTACTACCATATTATTATCAAGTTATTTCATAAATGGAATTTTTTAAAGTTATTTCCATTTCTATATTGTTTATAATTATTTATTCATGATATATTACAATGTATGAATACCCTTAGTGAGCATATGAGATCACCCTTTTCTTATGTTTTATTTTCAATAGGATACCAATAAGCATTTTTGTGATTAATATACAAGGATATTATAAGGAGAATAATGATGTTCTCAAAGAAAAAACATTGTGTATTTTATATTTTTTTATAATGTAATTTGAATTTAAATTATGTATCTATCTTACCAAGACTAATAAAATTTTCAATCCTTTGGAATGTTTTTTCTTACATATAGTGCCAATGTAACAAAGTAACAACCGATTATGGGCTACTAGGGTAGGAGTATTTACAACCAAAGTAGGTGAAACATCCCTCTTGGGATCAAGCCTCATCCAAGAGATAAAAAAGATTATGGTTATCCTATAGTGTATATAAATGGATAAAAGTCATCATAAATCCTTTTTTATCATCATTTTAATCACTTATATTTCTTAGATTATGAATGAGTGTTTCAAAATGTGTCACCCAGAATAGGTCACTAATGGTTGGGAAATCAGGGGAATCTCACCTCGATATTCATGGGACCATTAGAGTTCATGGGAAGAGTTGGTAAGAGTGATTATCTATTTTAATTACCATATTATATGGAAATTTATGATTTATTTAATGTTTCCCACATATAGAATCACTATCCTAGACGTTATTAGGTGCTTAATTAGGAATAAATCAAATTGGATCTTGACATTTCAATAAATGAGGTCCTAGTATAGATAGTTGATTCTCAAGTTAATTTCTATATGGGAATAAAATATGATTAGTTTAGGTGTTTTGTAAACATAATATTGATTCATATTGGTAGAAATATTATCCTAAAAATAAGAAATGGTATCATCTGTTTAATGATAAAGTAATAGTTTGACTTCTCAAGGTAATGAAGTAATATGGTTGGGAGAATTTTCATTCCCATAAATTAATTTTATGTTTGAATTGTTTATTTATTTTATTTTACCATTTTGTTATTTATTTATGTAATTTTAATTGACTTTTTTAATTTATATAAAATTTTACATGTTGTAGAGTTGGTGCATGGTTTGGGAAAACCATGTGATCTGATCAGTTTTTATAAATAATGAATTTATAGGTTTTCCTCTACTGGAAATTAATACCCACACCATCTATTTTTAACTCATTGAACTCTATCCTCCCATTCATTAGATTTACCTTCTTTCTCTCTTTGAGGTCACAATTTTTTGGAGTTTCTTAAAGGTATATTCAATAAAATCATCTAGTAAGGACTCCCTATAATTCTCCTAGTTTTTCCTCCTTATATCAGTTTTATTCTACTCTTTTTAAATGAAATCCTATTAATTATCAAATTTGAATTTATAGTTATGGGTTTTTGAGTTTAGGGTCTCCTTTTCCCAGGTGGTTTTGAATGTTCTCCTTTGTTATAGTTACATTTAATGCTTGATATTTTCAATTTATTTCTAAAATGTTATGAAAGATATTATATACTAGTTTTTAAACTAATTAATAGACCCATAATGATTTAAATTCCTTTTTTTATGATTTTTGAAATGGAAAGAACGTGTTTTAAGTAGGAAATGGATTTGATTATAAATTAATAATGTATATGACATGTTTAGTAATTTAAATGGTACCTAGTATACCTCAGGGGAAACCCCAGGTACTTTTTAGGTAAAAACTAGATATGAAGAGTCTCTTTACACTATCTCAGGCATCAAACTATATAGTGAAGTAGTTTATGTTGTATCCCCACTGTCTGGTGACATAATTCAACATCCAGTCCATTAATTAAGGGAATTACCCTAATTATTGATGTAGAAAACTTTAGGTTTCCTACCCTTAGTGACTATATGGTATAATATCTTTATGATTTTACTTTTAAATTTTTTTCTAAATGATTTTTATAGATCATTTATTCTAGTATTATTATTGTACCTTTTTATTGTATTCAATAGAAACTTCAAAAACTATTTTCATTTATTTTGTTCAAAATAGTATGTTTAATTTTTTTAAAAAAGGATTTATATAGAAAACATGGTTGGATCCTACTAGGACTATTTCTCACACCCTGCATATACTTGTGAGTGTATGGAGACTTAATTTATAAGTGTTCAAGTAAGGTAAAAACATCAGTTTGTGGTTGTTCACGTTCTTTAAAACTTTATTAGGTTTAGTGGGGGTAACATGGGGGAATAATCTCTCATATCTCATGATGATGGGTAGTTAATTATTTTTTAACTTTTAGTATGTGTATTTACTAATTATGTATTAAATTATCATCTTCCCATTACATTATATTAAAATAAAATGGTGGGTTTTGTGGTTTTTATTTTCTTTTAGATTGTTTTTTTATTTACGGAACAAGTGCATTGGATACAGACCGTGCATGTGGATTGTATATTATGAAAGGATGTGAGTTATTTTATTATTTATCTATAATTTATGTAGTTTATTTTGAGTATTTTTGATTCAAAAATATATTATTGATATGATAGTTTCCCCTATTTTATTTCATTTCATTATAGTGTCACTCCTCCTCAAAGACCCCTGGTGAACCCATAAGAGGGAGGCATGGATTATTTTCTGTGAGTGAACCCTTTTATTAACTAGAGTATTATTGAGGCCATAATAAGAATATTCTCAGTCATGATGTAGGTATTTGATGTAGGTTAAGCCCTACCTCAAGGATCAGGTCTATGCCTAAGTCAGGACAAGGAGTGAGCAAAAATCTTTCTTCTATATAATTCACTTGTGTTTCAAGGCAATAATGACCCATACAATGTAAATTAATTATTAAATAGAATTGATAGAATATTTTAATTTATTAAGTATTATTAGTAAATTAAATTTTATATACCTCTTTTATGTTATAGGGTCCCATATAAAAGTGGTTCTAATCCATAGTCTAGGAGAAACTATATAAGAATGTTGATTAGATAGACTTTAAAGTGATTTTAAATAAATATTTTTACCCAGATACAATGGATCTATCTTTGTTAGAGATGTTTTAAACCCTTTAATAAAGTGACCAAACCATGATGGAGTATACAAATTAGTTCGTAGTGCTTATCCAATTTTCTTCTACAATGATATAAAACGAAGGGATAAGGTATCACCAACTTCAAATAGGATTTATTCTAGACATTAATTCTCAAATTTTCCTATTGAATATTAAGACCTATTAAAAGGCTGTAAATCTATCTTTGATGGTGTAAATTGATCAAGTTGGGATGTTTAGTTTACTCGAACCCTCTATAAATTTTTTTGGTAGTGAAGGTGGGGTATATAAAAGAATGAGGAAGTGAGAAGATCCTTGAAGAGGTTCTAGAAATTGTTCTTGACCTCCTTCTTAACATGAATCTTATTTAATAATTGTAAGTAGTACTCCAACCTTCCAACAATGTGGTAAACCTATTCATGTAATGTTTTATTTTCCATTGATTCCTAAGGCATGTCTTTCTTGTGGGTAATTAGGATACCTCCAGGGATTATGAAAGAATAATTCTCTATTAAGGAGTGGAACTATTTTTTTACTCTTAGAGGATCATAAGCACTACTTCATGAATCAAAATCCGTAGTGTCCCACTATTTTGGTTAGGGAGGAAAAATTGAATCATCATGTAGGAAAATTCAGTTTTGTATTGAGCCCTAATCTTGTGGATGAACACAAATTATGTTAAGAGTAGGAAACTACATGTTATAAAGCCATATCTCATGGAATTTGAGATAATAGAAATGATAGTGATAGGTACCATGCTTATTGAATCATCTATGGTTGTTTGTTTATTCTATTTTAGTGATTATAACTCATTCATCTCTTATTATGTGGTGAATATTTTGAATATTTCTTCTGATGTCATATCCTATGTGATAGAGATATCAAATATTTTTGGGAATAAGAAGGATCTTAGCCTTTAGTATCCTTATTTTGTTATCTCCATGACCAAGGTAGTGCTATCTTAGGATTTTATCATTCTTGAAATGGTTATCCTTGATGTAATTTTCCATGATGGAATGTATGTAATATTTTAGGGATCATATTGATTTTTATCACCAGAGGGTATATTTCACCACCCCTAATGAGAGAGTTCATCTATTTCATGGCTAGTGAGATCCTCGTTTGAGTTGGGCATGACCTCCTCTTTCGGAAGATGGATGAATATCATGCTATACCTCTTATGTTTTCTTAGAGTTGATGAAGAAAGATCAGGGAGTGAGTTACCTCCCATGGTTAAAGACTTTATTGGTGATTTGGTGTCTTAGAGATTTATTCACCCCAACATGTCCCCATGGGATTCCCTTTAAAAAGGATGATGGTTTTCTTTGATTATGTATCAATTATCAGAACTTAAATCTGGTTACTATTAATAATAATTATCCCTTTCCAAATATCAATGACTTGTTTGATTAATTATAGGGGCATGGATATTATAAAAAATTTATCACTTGGATTACCACTAGCTTAGAGTGATGGAATCCAATGTCCCCAAAATAGATTTTCATAGACGATTTGGGAATTATGAGTACCTCATGAATCCTTCCAGGATGAAAAATTCCCCTGTTGTTTTTATAGCTTTGCCAAATAATATATTTAATTAACACTTAGACAAACCTTGGTTTATTCAAATACTAATTATGAGCATGAAAATAATTTGATAATCATCTTCGAGACTATTCATGATCACTATATAAATTCAAAGATGTATAAATATATATTTTGGATATAATAAGTTAAGTTTCTAGGATATTAAGTGTCCAAATAGGGCATTACAGTTGATCCTAAGATGGTGAATCCAGTTATGTCATGGCATGATCCATGAAATGACTTTGAAATTCAAATCTTCTTAGGATTATTGGGTTATTATTTTAATTTAAACAAAGATTTCTCAAAAATTACTTCACCTTTAACCATGATTACATGGAAGGGAGTGAAGTTTTTGTTGATCCTTGAGTTTCAATATTCATTAAAAGAGTTAAAGTAGAACATGAAATCAGCCCATATCCTAATTTTCCTAAGTACAATCAGGATATATCATTTTATGTGATGCTTCAAGAGTGGGCTTGGGTTGCATCCTGATGTAGGATAATCATGTGGTCACATATAGCTCATGTAATATTCAACACCATGAGAGGAATTATCCCACACATAAATTATAATCGGTAGCTACAGTTAACATGATTGAATATTGGAAAAAACAATTTATTTTTAATGAAATTCATGGTCTACTCCTACTATAAAATCCTGATCTACTTATGCTATCAAAGGGATTTAGACCTCAGGAGAAGACAGTGGGTGGAGCACCTAAAAATGTTTTAATTTTATGTTAATTAAACCCTTGGTAAAGGAAATATTTTTTTAAAGCCCTTAAAAGGAATTTTCTCTCTTAGTCTCTGAAGAAGTCCAGTAAGGATTGGAACCTTATGGGTATTTTGGCTAAATTTCAACAAGAAGTAAAAGAGGAAGATAGTATTATGTTTTTGCTATTGACTCCTTCCCTTTTAGATCTCATATACCATGAGTAACTAAAGGTTGAAGAGTGTAAAAAAACGAGGGTAAATATATATAGTGGTGAGACCATATTTTAATGGTATCAATCCTTAAAATTCCTTGTCTTCTTTAGAAACATTTGTATAGCTCATTCATCTGTAAAAAATCAATGATAGTGGAAAAAAATTGATCTTAGCGGGCCATCCGTGATGGTTCCACAAAAATGTATTATGATATGAGGAAATTGTCTTAGTTTCCAAGAATGAGGTTGGATATAGATGATTTGTATCTCGGTGATTTACCTACCAATGGGTGAAAGATAAGTATCTGAGGCCCTCAGGCTTACTTCATCATCTTACCTTACCCACTTGGAATTTGGATTATGTGTTCATTGATTTAATTATCAGACTACCTCATAAACCTAAATTTAATAAAACTATTTGGGTCATAATTGATTGGATAATGATTTCCACTCACTTTCTACCAACCAGTAACACCACTAAGTTATATTGTCTCAGGAAGACTTATCTTCAAGAGGTCATGAATCTTTATGGAGTTCCCTACACAACTACATCTGACATGGATCCTCGATTTTATTAAATTTTTTTTAGGGACATAAAGGGGTGATGGGATCTTAATTAAATATAATAATGACCTACCATTACCAAATGGATGTCCAGACTAAGTGAGAAAATTAAATTATGGAAGAAATTCTTCAGGATTGTGTTTTTACTATGATGGATAATGATATTTCCATATATTATTGACTGAGTTCTCCTATAATAATATATACTAGTACTCTATTCAAACGTATCCTTTTGAATATTTACGTGGTCAACCATTCCACTCTCTCTTGTTTTTGATTGAGGTAGGAGAAACCTCCTTCATGGGACCAAGACTTGTCCAAGAGAATACTAAGATGATTCAGGTTATTCAATAGTATATAGAGATGAATCAAATTCATTATAAATCCTATGTTGATCATGGCCATCATTCCTTATAGTTCTCATTTGGTGACTGATTACTTCTAAAGGTGTCACCATGACTAGGTCACTGATTGTTTGGAAAGTAATGGAATATGATAATAATATTTATAGGTTCATTGAATATCATGAGATTATTTAATAAGTAGATTATATGTTATAATTACCAAATAATTTGGACATTATTGATGTATTTTATGATTATCTATTAAAGAAGTACCATACTGACCCTTCTCATGTGTTTAATTGGGAAGAACATGAATCAGAACCTGGTGTTTTGGTAACTGAGAACCCATTATGAATAATTGATTATTATGTTAAAGCACTAAATCAGAATACCATATGATTAGTTTGTGTGTTTTGGTATTAAGGATCTGATTCACATGAGACTTAGGAGAAGGAGTCTATTATAAGGAAGTAGTGGCCTCCTATATTTAATGATCAAGTACCTAGTTGACTTCATGGGGGTAGTAAGTGATATCATGGGGAGAATTTTTACACCCAAAATGCAATTTAATATACTAATTCTATTTTATCCTTACTCTATTTCTTATAACATTTTCCTCTATTTTTTTTTAATTTTTAGAAAACTGTACATGTCGCATGGTTGGGGCATGGCTAGGGGAAACTGTATAGAAACTATGAATGAGGTATAAAATTTTAATAGAGGAATTTATTATGATTGGTGAATGGTTTATTTAATAATGTGGCCCAATAATGCGAGTTCATAGGATATCCAGTATAGAACTACATAATTGGAACACTATTTGGAAAATTGGGCGGCCAAACCATATAGTATGCCAAATATTTAAAAATAGTGAAATTATGGGTTTATAAATGCTCAAAATTAATACCCCACCCTCCATTTTTACACCTTTACACTCCATCTTCCTTCCACACATGTGACACCCTATTCCTCTTCTATAGAGGTCAATTTTTTAGGGTTTCTCAATGATTTCATCAATGAAGTCATCATGTAAGGCATCCCTCTTTTTTATTAGGTTATTTTATTCCTTATTCTCTTAGTTTTCTTCCACTCATGTAATATAAAAGCCTTTGAATATCTAATTTGAATTAATTAGTATGTTTCTGGTGTTTAGGGTCTCCTATTTCCATTTATGGGTCTTTCCTCTTTTTTTCAAGTGGGTTCGATCTAGTTACTTGTGATTTGATTGCTAAAGGTAGGTGGTTCCATATGTTCTACTTTGTTAGGTTAATTATTGATTCTTAATATTTTTAATTTATTTATAAAATGTTATGGAAGATATTATATTATAGTTTGAAAATTTATTCATAGATCCCTTTTTAATTTAAATTCTTCTTTATGATTTTGGAAATGGAAAGAAATTGTTTTAAGATGGAAATGGAACAACTTATGAGATTATTAATGGAAATGAAAAGTTTAGTGATTGCAATGGTACCTAATAAATCTCATGGGAAACCCTGGGTACTTGGGTAGGTAAAACCAAGATTGAATCATGTACTTTCTACTATATTATACATCAAACCAGCTCGTGAAGTTTTTTATGTAGTTACCCCACTATCTAGTGGCATAGTTCAATATCATATTTACTAATTGAGGGGATTTCCCTAATTAGTGATATTGAAAAATCTAGGTTTCCTATCCTTAGTCACAATAGGGTGTAATCTCATGATGAGATTACTTTTTAAAATGTATTATAAAATCTTATTTATACATTATTTATTCTAATAATAGAAATGTACCATGTTCTTATTTTCAATATAAAGTTGAAAAGTTAGTTTTAGTTATTATGTTCAAACTTTCATGTTTAGTTTTTATAATAAAGGATTGGTATTGAAAACTTGGTTAGATCCTACTAATAATGTTTATTACACCCTGTATAAACCCATGATTATATTAAAATTTATTTATACAGATGCAGGTAATAGAAAAACACTATTTGGTGGTGGTGGATGTTCTGGAAAATTTATATGGGTTAGTGGGGGTGAAATGGGGGGATGAGACCTCGTGTCACATGGTAATGGTCAAATAATTATTTTATTTATTTTATTTAGCTTTTAGTATGTGTATTTTTTAGTGATGTATCACCTTATTGACTTCTCATCTTATTCCATTTTTTCTTTATATTTGGAAGATTTAGTTTCACTATTTATTTAGTTAGTCCTTTTTATGATGGTTTATTCTTATATATTTCCATTGATATTATATTATGTAGGGATATTTATTTCTCTTTATTTTTATACTAATACGGGACCCACTGATATATGGTGGGTTGTGTTGGTTTCTTGGATAAAAAATGTTGATTAATTATTGGGTGCAATGGTTCCAAAAGAGTATTATCGTTTCTTAGGAACTAGTTTCCAATACATGGGGATTGGGAACACCATTTAAGATTTTAAATGGACTAGCTTGGGTTCTCAAGGCATTGGTAGTTGGTTTGGCTTATGACTTATATTTTACAAGGGAGGACCACATCATTGATTTTGTATAAAAGTGTTTGACACTCATTTTTTAATTCCAATATATATACCAAGATAAAATCTACCTTAAACACCATGTTCACTTAATCCACCCAAAATAAAAATTATCTATAGGGTTTGAGAAAATACAATTACTTTCCATGGGTAATTCCGTCAATTTATTTCAAATATTTAAGCCATTTTTTCCAAGTATTTTTTAAATAGATTTCATGGATTTATGGATTTTTTTTATAAAAATGAAGATATACCCATTTATTTAAATAAAAATATAATTAAGAAATTCCATTTTAATAACTTAGAGTTCGAAAATGTTATTTTCAGGGATTTGTGTTTATATTTTTGTATGAAATGTGATATATGAGCCTAAATTTCTTGATCTACAATTAATATAGGGAAAAAATTCCAAGTATATCTTTCAATAAAACTGAAAGTGTTAGGTCTTGGAAATTATTTTACCCATGGTTTTATATCATTTTGAAGGCTATAGGTTTATGAAAAATTTTAGTAAAAAAATATAATTGATGAAAATATGGATTACCTTTGTTTTAGTAAAAAAAATAGTATAATTATTTCACCTCATTTTAATTACATTTCTTATTTGTATAAGGATAGAAAGAAAATAAACATTTCTATGAGTGGGAGAGGCATGTGAGAAACTTTAAAAAATTAAATAACATATTACTATGAAGTTTTAATTTTTGAGAAATAATTGAGGTTATTCTTTTACATGAGGAAGAAGAAGATTCCATTTGTAAAGAAATTTGATTATTATTTTCATCTTTATTTATTTTGAAAATAATTTTAATATTATAATTATGTAGGAGAAATAATAATAGTGTGGGGTACAATTTTTAAAGGTGGTTCAAGTCTATTACTTAATTTCTTATAGTGGATATTCTTAATAAAAAATAAATAAACCTTGTGAAGTTCACTATAAGAAATATAACTTATTTATATAGTTTAAAACCTTGGAAATAATCTTAAAAACTATGAAAATTGATTATTGATTTAGTTTTTGTGACCATGGATGTGACTATCATGGTAGTAAGACTATATCCAAGATTCCTCAGAAACCGAGGAAATATGGGGTGCGTTTTTACACACCTATTGGCATGGTTTGAAAACCATGGGAATTTATTAACAATTTAAATAATGAAAAAGGGGTTTTAAACCCCAGGCGTTAAGGAAGAATAACAATTACCAAACCAATATTCCAAGGAAAAACGTTTTTTAATTAATAGTATTTTTATTTAATTCTTATAAAATACTAAATATTAAAAATAAAAATTTATTATTGTTATAATTATATATTAAAATAAATTTAAAAAATATGGTATAATTATTTTTATGGTTCCATAAAACTATAGAAACAGGTGTAACTCACTAACACCTAATTCAATGGTTCCAAAAACTATGGAAATAATTGTTACATGAAACGTCTATTTCCATGATTTAAAAAAATAGTGAAAATTAGTACCCCTATTGCTATGGTTTATAAGAACCATGAAAATGGGGGTCACATGGTGTATCAATTTCCAAAATTTATTATAATCATAATATATGGGAGAATCAATGGAACCTATTTTCATAGTTATGAGAATCATAGAAATAGGGGTTCTCCTACCATGGTTTTTATAAACTATGGTAAAACAAAGTGGCAGTGGACTTAATTTATAGTAGTTCTATGATATCACACATGACACATTGATTACTCGCCACTATCATTAATTGGAGAGCCTTTTAAAAACTCAACATTTCTCAATAGCCATATTTTTTCTATTTATTAGTGAAAATCAAGAGTAAAAGATAAGATTAAGAATCATTATTCCTTAACCAACATTGAAGGTAAAATTTAAAATTACTAAAATTTTAAAAAATAAATTATCTAATTAATTCACACATTATCTAATTAGATATGAAAGATCATTAATCTCTTAAATTGGTATTTAATTTAGGATCTCTTGTAAAAATACTTATATAGTTTAGATCTAAAGACTCTAAAATTTTCTTTATTTATAGAAAATCAAAAATCATTTAAAAATAAGGGTATTCAAGAATTTTATGACAATATTTTCCATATATTAAAATAAAATATTGTTCCATATCTCCTCTCCCTTGTATTTAATGTTTTTATATTATTTACACTTATTTTAATTTATTATAAGAGACACTAATTTATATCAAAGTAACCATAAGAATATTTAAGTTGATGGTCAAGATTGAAATTTATGATTGTCTTCAATACCCAAGAATGAGTTAATAAAAAAATGTGCTCTAAATCCATGAAGTATATATGAAATAAACTCCATAAAATATACAAGGAAGACAAGAAGGTTAAGAAACTAACACTGAAAATTTTGTGATAATATTTTTGGTACGCTCACAGGTTAAATTATAAAACTATTAACAAATTCTTTATACATGTTAGCATGATAGTGAGTACCATTTTAGGCCATGGTGATAATATTTAATAATCTATAATTGCAATGAAGCTACTTTAAATAGACTTTACTAATACTTAAGATGGTCTACCATAAAGCCTAAAGTGAATTCCCAATCACCATAGAAAGATTTTTTTAAGGGTATCAATCATACACCATGGTAATTATTTCACCCTATAAATACAAGTAGTATAAAAAATTAGACTGTTACTGAGAATTTTACATGAGGTATCTATTTATTGGGAATCCATGCTAACTATAAATGAAGTCAAATTATAAGAAAAACTAAATAAAAAATGAGAACCATATGTAATGAAAAAAAATCTAAATAAGGCATTACTAATAAAATAAAAAAATATACATGATATCTCAAACTAAAAAGTGATCAATAGTGAGTGAATGAATGAAAAGGACCTTATAACATACAATATGAGATAAATCCAAAATTAATCTCAAACCAATAGCAAAAATCATCCCCATATAACCCTAAATCACCTTCATATCCCATTATATTCAAGATCTAATGATAACTGTAGAGACCCAAGATTGACGTACAAGGACATTACATTACTTTTGCGCAATACTTAATAAATAAAAAAACAGACACCCAAGGACCGTAATAGTTTAGTGTCTTTGGAATCATGGAACATAATCTGCTAATCATGGTGAAAGATCTTCAACATATCCCATAAATATCTTCCACTTTTGTTTTCTTACCTAAAAACTTTCTTTATATCCCAGGTAAAAGAAAACATATAAAGGGTGAGCTAAAATTCTCAGTAAGGGTAAGCATGGAGAAAATAAAACAAACCATATACATTTGAACTTAAAAAACATAAACATAATGTTTAAACATCAAAATATTGAGTTGTGAAATAAATATTGGCAGTATATAAGGCATAGATCATAAAGAAACATCAATCATGAAAAAATAGCATGGGAATAAAACATGTAATTGTGGAAAACTGTTAATCACATGATATTATTTCCATATTATCCAAGACATTGCTTCCAAGACTATCATAGCGGACGAAGTCCATTACTGAACTGGGTTTACTTGCCGTTCCAGACCTGTATTACTGAAACAGATTTACTTTCCATTCCAACCATGTTTATCTCATGAGATATAAATATTTACCAAATGAATTGGAGGGAGATATAGTTCCCACCCATCTCATAATGAAATCATTCTTACGTTTTCCACAAAACAATCATAAATCATTCATCATAACCCAAAGAATAAAATGGGTTTCATAAACATCATCCCATATTAACATAATCTATATAAAACAAATGGATATCATTTCATCATAAGAAAAATCAAACCATGTAAATAATAGAGGCATTATACTTGAAACATAATCATACTAAATAATGTCATCTTATATGGGAAATAGTTTTGATAAAACACTTGAAATGAATTTTTGAGGAAAATATCCTTTCTTCTTCAAAATCATTTTCTTTTCAAAAAATGCCATGTAATTTTAAAATAAAATCATTTTTTGAAAATAATCATGAAATCATGTAGTGAAAGATTAATGAAAATAAGTTGTTACGAAACCGTAAAAATCCATTCATGCTGTATAAAAAAACATTCTCCTCGTACTTTTACTAGAGAAGTCAAAAAGTACATAGTATGGTAAAAAAATGAAATATTCCTTGCATACCTTGTGGTAACAGTAAAAAAAGGGAAAAAATGGCTTAAAAAATACATGGAATAATAGAAAACATTTTATGAAAACATTTTGAGAAAACATGGATATGAATGATAAACATAACCCTAGTAAATACTTACGAATAAACAATCTCGGATAAGAACGAGATTGGAATAATTATCCCTTACCTTATGTCCAATTTCTTCCATATGTGTCCGAAACTCCCATATAGTGGGTTTAAACATATTATTAAGTTGTAATAGAACCATAATAACATTTTTGATATCATACATGATTCACTTATGACTTTATATTACCCGTTCTTCTTTCAATTCCATGTTAAAGTAGTGTTTTGGGTAAAATCATTTCACTTATCGTATGTGTTTTGAGTTGTAATTTTTTTCATATGATTCCTTAGATCATGATTAATTAATTATTGAAGGAAAAAAATGATTTATATATCATATATATTAAATATATTAATATATATAATCGATCGATAAAAGGAATGAAATACACCGTTCATGGAGACGGTAGGCCGTACGTACGCATGAACACTGTTTTTAATTTCTTTATTAAATTGAATGGAAGTAAATGAAATATATATACATAAATTTAGTAGAATTATTATTTAATATATTTTAATTATTACTTATTATATATACTTTATAATCATTCTTTAATGGTTAACATGGAGAATAAATCTCATCATATCGTGGAGACAGTAATCCGTATGTACGCACGAGCGATGATATAGTTCCCATAATTATTGAATGGAATTGGAGTGGATGATATAATATCTCAAAATTATTATTATTTTATAATAATCATATATAGTTATTAATTCTACCATTATTCCCATCCAAGTAAGGTGGTGGTGGAAAAATAGATTACACCACGGTGTGGAGATGGTATTCTGTACGTACGCACACGTGGTGATTTTGTTTTTCATAGGATGGGTAGAAGGTGAAATAAGGTTGTTTAATATGTATAATAACATATAATTATATTAGTGAAACTGATGTTATTACTTTATAATGAAATAACTAAAGAAGATAAAGTAGAAGAAGAAATAAATTTGAATGAATCTGTAAAGGATATTACATCTTCTTCGACACGCCTCTTCTAAACCTCCTCTTAGGGAACTAAAGTTGGTATTTGAAGAAACCTAGGACCTCTAGTATGTTTCTATGGAATTGGATAAGATAAATGGACTGGTTTTGTCCGAGCTTGAAGGCTCAAAATGTTGTGAAGAGGAGAGGGAGGAGGTGCCCTTTTAAAAGAGAGGAGAGTGGCACTTTTGGAAACCTCTAAAATATTAATTTAAAATAAAATCAAACCCCACCAAAAAACCTCTAAAATGACTAAAATTAGAAAATGAGATTATATATAGTTGTAATATCATCAACCAATAAAATTTATATATGTTTGGAATTTATTTTAAACCTTATCATTTTTTATCCTTATTTAATATGTTTAATTTTATTTGTGGTAATAAGATTCTAAATTATAAATTGTTATAAATAATTACATAGGTGTTGTGAATTGTCCATAATTGGATAATTTATAAACATTTAGACCATATAAATTTAAATTTATAATTTTTAAATAATTTAGTGATTTTTAGACAATTTAATAATATGTTATTTTTATAAAATAACAATAGTGTCAATTTTGTCACTATTCATTTATTTAAATTTAAATAAAATCCAAAAAGAGGATATATTCGAACCAAAATATTTAATAGATTTATAACATTTCATATGTATGTATAAAATTTGTGGAACACCTTAAATAGTTCATATAATATTTGTTTTAATATTTTTAAAACCATTTATTTGATATTTCAATCAATAAAATAATTTATACATCACTATCATGTCACCATTAATGATAATTATTTAATCCCCAAATATTCTAAATAAATTCAAATTATGTATATAATTTTATTAAATTTCTGGTTGTTATTTATTTTCGATGTTTTATGAAGTTTATCACTAAAATAAAATTATTACACTTATAAGATAAAAGAGAGTGACATGTTGTCACTTTCTTTGGTTTTAATAATAATTACATCCTTTTCATGGTCAAAAGACCATGAAATGAATCTATTCAGACCCTTAGATGATATGGGTCTAATTTTATTCATCAAATAGAATTTTGGCAGGTGTTTATGTAATTTTATAATCTTATTTTTACCCTTAATTACCTGATTTACCTTTAACAGTGGTAAATAAAATTTACGGTAGTTACTATTCATAATGCCTAAAAAAATTATCCTATTTAAATAATTTGGAAATACTGATTCAAAATATGGAAACCATTTTTCAAAATTCAATACACATAAGTGGAAGTATTTAATTTAAAATTAATCACGCTATTGAGAAAACGAGTTTTAAAATTTAAAACATTACAAAAGATTGAAATGTTTTTACCTATGAATTCAGTGTAAAATTAATTATAATGACTTAAATTATATTAAATGGTAAAATATATTCTATTTATACTTTATAACCACTAAATATTATAATTTAACCATATAAATTATCTCGATGAAAAAATTTGTTTTTAATGAAAATTTAGCGTATTTTTACTATTCATCAAAAGATGAAGGTTATCAGAATAATGTCAAAAATTTATCCAAAGTAAATTTTTATATCATTATTCCAAGTAAGAAGTTTTATTTGTCAAATTTAACTTATAAAAATGTAAAAAACTAGATTTAAAGTGGGTGCACCATCAAAAGGCGGCAAAACTGTATTTTTGGAAAAATATTTCCCTTATACGAAAAATTGATTTTGTTTTCATAAATTGTTCTAGAAAATGATTAAGATGAATTATAATGTTATAAAATTGAAAATTTGGTCAATAATATTCATAACATCTAGTTCATAATAATATTAGAATAATATATCGTTGTTTAGTGAAACTCGGTAATACGTACAACACATGCTATTTAACGAAGGTCTCTCTTGCGTGGAACACAAGCCAAGAATAATGTTTCCATATAATACAAGCTAATACAGTGTTGTGTATAGCACAAGATAATCTCAGTGTAGTTTACAACACATGACATCAAAGTAACTAAAAATAATATTTCTCATAAAATCACTGGATGATACATTCTACCCCCCTTAAAATGAATTTCGCCCTCAAAATTCGTAAGGGTTATAAATCGTTTACTACTTGAGATTTTATTTCATAGAAACCGTAATTGTAAAAAGGAATACTAAAACTTAATTTTAAAAACTAAAGTATGAAACTAACGATTACCCAAATTAACCCATCACTGGGTTTCCACATAGGAGAACATGGGTGAATATATGGATATGGAAGAGAAATATAACCATAAAGTTCTAATGGAGAGTGGAAGAGAACATGGCTATTTAAAAGCCAACAATCACAAAGCCATAAATTTGTGATGATCTAAGGTACTATCTAATTCATCAGATATGAGGGTACTAGGACAACGTTTTTGGTTTTCAAGATCATTTCCCTAAAGATGATAAATTTTTTATAAGGAGAAATACTTACTTTATTTTAGTGTAATATCATCGTTGGTCATTCCTTGAATAATTTTGAATTCATATCTTATTTAAAGAAATGAAGTTGAATTTTTCATTCTTGAAGTGTTAGCAGATCATGTGATGGAATGATGGGTCATTCCATCTGTCTCAAACAAAAAGTTAGAAAATGTTATTAAATATACATAAGTTCATATATGGTGAGATTAACCATATATGATTCCAAAAATGGACTTATAATTCAAATATTATACCGCTTAATAAAATAAAACTAATTTCTACTAACCAGGGACTTCCTGTCGGCTAGTGATAGGTGATAAAGGCCTATCAAACTTCGGTTGTGGGTTCACTTCCTGCATCCTTGTCCGACGCGATGGGTTGTCGCCCGTCCTACGAGTTGTCCTTTTTCTAAAACTATACTATTATAACATTTCATAATATCAAAAATTTCTAGCCTTAAACAATACTATCTAATTTATAACTTAATCCATTCCAATCTTTAGGCTTACCAAAAATATTTCTGTCCAAACTCATAGTATAAAGAAAATGATTACCAGAAAGGTCATATAACAAGCATGTAAATACCATCATTTATCCCCCATATATCATAACATATATCTTGTTGATCACATATGAAACATGTGAATACCTTAATCATGTATTCTTAGAACATTAATTACCATATAACCTTAGTGAAAACATGAATTCTATCAAAAGTTAATTATTTCCACATACCAAAATCAAAAAATTTCTATATACTCAACCCATGATGTCACTTTGTCCTTATATCAGTCATGAGCTCATTAATACTATTATTTTCTCCATATCCCTTCATTATGTGCATATCGTCTTCTTTCCAAAAAAATTTCAATCACTTTGCATGGTTACCGGTACCATATAATTATTGAAAACCATAATAAACCAATACATAGATATTCCAATATTCCATAATACTATAAATGAGATTCCAAAACAGTATTTTGGAATCCCATTACATATACACTTAATCATTCCACCACTTCGTTGTCATATTCAAAATCACTAATAGTGATCACATGTGACTTTCCTTTGTCCTTTTCCTTAAGAGGTTGTTGACGTCGATCATCATTAACCCTTGGATTTGGGAATTGGTTAGCATAATTCACCATTTCCTTGCACTTTTAGCATTGAAGTGTTGGTGGTGCGTTCACTGTATTCTTTTATTTATTCACATCATCAGCTACCTTTTTCCCATTACTTCGACACTCAGCTGCTTGATGACCTTTTTTTCCACACTTAAAATATTTTATAGTCCCTTTAAGATAATCTCCACCATGCTTCTTTCCTCACTTTGAGCATAACAAAACATTTGTCTTCTTTTCACCATTGTTTTGATATTTTTCCTTGAACTCCATCTTTTGTTACTTGTCAAAACCATGAGGTGGATATAAAACACCAAATTTTATTTCTACCTTGATAGAACAATGCACAATTTCTTCATAGCTACGGAAGTCTCTTATATCTATTTCCCTTCAAAGACATGGTTTTAAGCCACTAAAGAATCAATCAACTTTACTTTCAGGTTGTATGATTAATCCAGATGCATACCTTGCAAGCCTTGTAAAATTCACCACTTATATACCAACGGATTCATCATCCTTTTTCTTATGCTCAAATAACTCATTTTTCATATTTTTTTGAAGAATATGAGGGAAGTACTTGTTGAAAAACAAGTTCTTAAACTCATCCCATTCCATGGATTCAATTTCATCTTGGGCCCCTGTATTCTTAATTAGAGTCCACCAATGGTCTGATTCACCTCTAAACGGTAAACAACCAAAATGACATTTTCATGTTCTGAGCAGCAAAGTATGGAAAATATCTTTTCAATGGTAGTGATCCATTGTTCAGAAACAAGTGGATCAGAAGACCCACTGAAAGAAGGTGGACATTGCCTCATGAAGGACTCAATAGAATATTGTTCCCTTATCTGCTCATTTGGAATTCCATAATAATTCATAGCTTGTTTAAGTATAGAAATAATATTTTCACTCCATTTCCCATAAAATTTGGTTGTTTTGGAGGACAATCATTTCATTTCCCAGTGCATTGATCATTAACAAGGTTCCTTCAGGTTCCAACCATTATCTAAAACCCAAAAAGAATAGTGTGAGAGGAAAAAATCATACTAGGAAACAAAATAATCAAGGGGAGTACTTTCAATCTCTAACATATTAGGTTTAATACTAGGTTATTCATGATCGTTATCATAATTCTAGTACTGTAACCTATACTTATACTTAACCTTAGGGACATACCTAGACATACCTTAGAAATATATCAAGGGATCTCACTAAAGTTTTCACATCCTAGTTTCCAAAGGTTAACTAAACCTTTCATCTGATACAAACTATAGAGACCCAATCTTGACATACATGGACATGAAATTACTTTTTTAGAATACTTAATACATAAAAAAAACAGATACCCATGGACCGTAATAGTTTAGTGTCTTTGGAAACTTGAAACATAATCTTCTAATAATGCTGAAAGATCTTCAACATCTCCCATAAAGATCTTCCACTTTTGTTTTCTTACCTAAAACCTTTCTTTATATCCTGGGGAAAAGAAAAAATATAAAAGGTGAGCTCAAATGCTCAGTATGGGTAAGCATGGAGAAAATAAAACAAACAATATACATTTGAACTTAAAAAACATGAACATAAAGTTTAAACATCACAATCTTGAGTTGTGAAATAAATCTTGGCAGTACATAAGGTATAGATCACAAAGGAACATAAATCATGATAAAATAGCATGGGAATAAAACATGTAATTGTGGAAAACCATTAATCACATGATATTATTTCCATATTATCCAAGGCATTTCTACCAAGATCGTCATTGTGGACGAAGTCCATTACTGAACTAAGTTTACTTGTCATTCCAGCCCTGTATTACTGAACCAGATTTACTTTCCGTTCTAGCAATGTTTATCTCATGAGATATAAATATTTATCCAATGCATTGGAAGGAGATATAGGTCTCAACCATCTTATAATGGAATCATTCTTACGTGTGCCACATAAAAATCATAAATCATTCATCATAACCCAAAGAATAAAATGGGTTTCATAAACATCATTCCATCTTAACATAATCCATCTAAAACAAATGGATATAATTTCATCATAAGAAAAATCAAACCATGTAAATAATAAAGACATTATAATTGAAACATAATCTTACTAAACAATGTTATCTTATATGGGAAATAGTTTTTATAAAACACTTGAAATGAATTATTGAGTAAAATATCATTTCTTCTTCAAAATCATTTTCTTTTCTCAAAATGCCATGTAATTTTAAAAGAAAAGGAATTTGTGGAAAATAATCATGAAATATTTTAGAGGAATATTCATGAAAATAAGGTATTATGAAACCATAAAAATCCATTCATGCCGTATAAAAGAAACATTCTCCTCATACTTTTGCAGGAAAAGTCAAAAAGTACCTCGTATGGTAAACAAATGCAATATTCCTTCCATACCTTGTGGTAAAAGTAAAAATGGGTAAAAATGGATTTAAAAATACATGGAATAATATTAAAAATTTTATGAAAGAATTTTGAGAAAACTTGGATATGGATGATAATCATAACCCCATTAAATACTTACGAATAAACAATCTCGGATAAGAATGAGATTGAAATAATAGTCTCTTACCTTATGTCCAATTTCTTCCATACGTGTCCAAATATTCTGTAAAGTGGGTTTAAAAATATTATTATCTTGTAACAGAACCATAATAATATTTATGATATCATATATGATTCACTTATGAATTTATATTACCCATTCTTTTGTCAATTCCATGTTAAAGCAGCGTTTTGGGTAAATTCGTTTCACTTATCGTATGTGTTTTGACTTGTAATTTTTTCCATATGATTACTTAGATCATGATTAATTACTTCAATAAGGTAAAAAATGATTTATATATCATATATATTCAATATATTAATATATATAATTGATCGATAAATGGAATGAAATACACTGTTCATGGAGACGGTAGGCCGTTCGTACGCATGGACGCTGTTTTCGTTTCCATGTAAAATTGAATGGAAGTAAATGAAATATATATATATATACATAAATATAGTAGCATTATTATGTAATAAATTTCATAATTACTTATTATATATACTTTATATTCATTCTTGAATGGTTAACATGGTGAATGAATCTCATCGCATCGTGGAGACGGTAATCCGTACGTACGTACGAGCGATGATATCGTTCCCATAATTATTGAATGGAATTTGATTGGATGATATAATATCTAATAATTATTATTATGTTATAATAATCGTATATAGTTATTATTTCCACCATTATAACCATCCATGTAAGGTGGCGGTGGAAAAACATATTACACCACGGCGTGGATATGATATTCCGTACGTACGCACACACGATGATTTCATTTTTCGTAGGATGGGTAGAAGGTGAAATAGGGTGGTTTCATATTTATAATAAAATATCAGTTTATGAGTGATAATTATGTTATTACTTTATAGTGAAACAACTAAATAAGAGGAAGTAGAATAAGAAATAGATTTGAAATAATCTGTAAAGGATATTACTTCTTCTTCGACGCGCCTCTTCTAAACCTCCTCTTAGGGCACTAAAGTTGGTCTTTGAATAAAACCAAGACCTCTATTATGTTTCTAGGGAAGTATAGAATATAAATGGATAGGGTTTTTATGATATTGAAGGCTTAAAATGTTGTTAATAGGAGAGGGAGGAGGTTCCCCTTTATAAGAGAGGAGAGGGGCACTTTTGGAAACCTCTACAATATTAATTTACAATAAACTCAAACCCCACAAAAAAACCTCCAAAATGACTCAACTTATAAGATGAGATTATATAGGGTTGTAATCCCATCAACCAAAAAAAATTATACAATTTGGAAATTTATTTTAAACCTTATCATTTTTTATCCTTATTTAATCTGTTTAATTTTATTTGTGTTAATAAGATTCTAAATTATAAATTGTTATAAATAATTACTTAGGTGTTTTTAATTGTCCATAATTGGATAATTTATAACAATTTAGACCATAAAAATTTAAATTTATAATTTTTAAATAATTTAGTGATTTTTAAACAATTTAATAATATGTTATTTTTATAAAATAACAACAGTGTCAATTTTTTCACTATTCATTTATTTGAATTTAAATAAAATCCACAGAGAGGATATATTAGAAACAAAATATTTAATAGATTTATAACATGTCATATTTATCTATAAAATTCATGGAGCACATTAAATAGTTCATATAATATTTATTTTAATATTTTTAATACCATTTATTTGATATTTCTATTAATAAAATAATTTCTACAGCACAATTGTGTCACCATTAATGATAATTATTTAATCTCTAAAAAGTATAAATAAATTCACATAATTTAGATAATTTTATTATATTTACGGTGAATATTTATGTTTGATGTTTTATGAAGTTTATCACTGAATTAAAATTATTACACTTATAAGATATAAGAGAGTGACATGTTGTCACTTTCTTTGGTTTTAATAACAATTACATCCTTTTCATGGTCCAAAGTCCATGAAATGATTCTATTACGACCCTTAGGTGATATGGGTCACCTTTTATTCATACAATAGAATTTTTTCAGGTGTTAGGGTAATTTAATAATATTATTTTTACCCTTAATTACGAGATTTACCTTTAACAGTGGTAAATAAAATTTACCGTACTTACTATTCATAATGCCTAAAAATAAAAAGTAGCCTATTAACATAATTTGAACCAACTGATTCCAAATATGGAATCCATTTTCCAAATTCAATACACAGAAGTGGCAGTATTTAATTTAAAATTAATCCTGCTGTTGAGAAAATGAGTTTTAAAAGTTAAAACATTGCAAAAGATTGAAATGTTTTTACCTATGAATTCAATGTAAAATTAATTATAATGAGTTAAATAATATTAAATGCTAAAAAAATATTCTATTTATAATTTAAAACCATTAAATATTATAATTTAACTATATAAATTATCTCGATGAAAATTTTTTTTAATTAAAATTTAGCATATTTTTACTATTCATCAAAATATGAAGGTTATTAGAATAATGTCAAAAATTTATCCAAAGTAAATTTTTATATCCTGATTCCAATAAAGAAGTTTTATTTGTCAAATTGAACTTATAAAAATGTAAAAAACTATATTTGAAGTGGGTGTTCCATCAAAAGGCTGCAAAATGGTATTTTTGGAAAAATATTTCCTTTATACAAAAAATCGATTTTGTTCTCATAACTTGTTCTAAAAAATGATTAAGATGAATTATAATATTATAAAATTTAAAATTTGGTTAATACTATTCATAAATGCTAGTTCATAATAATATTAGAACAATATATCGTTGTTTAGTGAAACTCGGTATTGCGTACAACAAACGCCATTGATGAAGGTCGCTCTTGCGTGCAACACAAGCCAAGAATAGTGTTTGCATATAATACAATCTAATACGGTGTTGCGTATAGCGAAAGATAATCTTGGTTTAGCGTACAACACAATACATAAAAGTAATTAAAAAGAATATTTCTCATAAAATATCGGGGTGTTACAATTACTATGAAATATTATCCAACATAGAAATTGATATCCTAAATTCTTGTATCAAGGATTAAAAAACTACATATACACCAAAGTGTGTTTGTTGGGTTTTATAGAAAGTATATTAGTAAACCAAAAAGATTCTATATGAATCATTTTATTAGAAAATACATCAATTTTGGTTTGAAAATAAATATGAAAGAACCGTTTTTTACATTATTACATTGAGTAATGAAAACAAATGACATAATTCTCATTTATTTTTGAAAAAAGCATGGAATGTTAAATTATTTGAGAGTATGGAAGGTAAATGATAATATAGAATATAAATATATATTTTATATGATAAATTAAAAGATGAAAATAAATCCTTTTTCTTATAAATTACATTTTAAAAAAATAATTTCATTTTGTAAAAAACAACCAAACTAAATAAATAAGAGAAAAAATATAAGAAATTTATAACAAAAAAATAAAAATAAAAACATGGAATAAATAAAACATCAAGAGAATTGATAATCATTATAACTAAAACATCATGAACATAAATAGAAAATAAGAAAAAAACCTTAAAATTATAGAAAATAGTCAAAACTCTATCATCATCAAGATGATTTTTGAAAACCACCTAAGGACTAAGGATGGAATCTTGGACTTAGATTATGCATACCCATCTACCAGCCTATGGTGAAATCCTAATAGTCATAAGACCCAACTTTCATTAACTAATATGAATTAGAATCAATCCCCTATCCAGGGAAGACACTAAACTAAGAGACACTAGCCATAGAATAATAATAATCTTGTATAAAACTCATCCCTCTAATTCCCACATAGCTATCCAAGGCTCCATTGAAGTTTTTTAAATATAAATCAATTAAAGTATTGAAAAATGAAAACACCATCATCAACCACAAATGAAATTAAATAAAATAATTTATATAACTCACATATCACTAGCCAATTAGTATGAACAAAAATAACCCCTTCAACATCACTATATTTCAATTCATATAAAATAATTTTACATGTACTCATAAAAAAGGTAATAACTAAATAATGATTTTAATTAATATTTTTCATTGAATCTCAAAAAAATTTCCCCTTATACCTAATAAATTTTAATCTATTTCATTTAGATTTTAATTTAGTGAATATTTTTGAGTAAATTGGAATATAATACAGTATTAGCCTAAAACATGATTAAATTGTTTCATTAATCATTTAGAATCTATTTGAATGGATGAAATTTGATTTTTGAGTGGTTTAATATGGAACAAGAGAATATATAATCCATAAATAATTAAATGGAATGTTATATATTATATGTACGATTAACTTAATTCCATGTATGATTAAGTGAATATTTATTCAGTATACATAATAAAAATTATAGGCTCATCCATTTATATAACATTAAACTTTTATATGAACCTGTTACATAATATTTTACAGATTTACTGAAAATTGGAAGGCTAAGACTTTTATGTATGATTAAGTAAAGAAATTCAAGGTACATGTAAGAATAACTCAGGATATTAAATGGCTACATAGGTTTATTATACAACTATGTAAAATTAATTCTAGATTTCAAGGATATGTGTATATGTAAAAGATATTGTATAAGAATCATCCCCAACCATGGTTTCATGATATTTTATACTTGGGATAAAATAATTCCAAGGATAGGTACATTGAATTAGGGATGATACATGAAGTACATACATCTTGAATAAATTTCCCATTCAATATATTTAACCCAATTAGGAAGTAACTCATCGAATTAACTATATAGAAAAAAATCCAAGGAGAGAAGTATTAATAAATAGATTGAGAAAATCACACAAAAAGGTGATATGAATAAAAATATTAGAAAGATAAATTTATGTGGAAGGAATAAATACATTAAAATACACATGACATAGTTACAAGAGGAATGAAACTCAATCATAGCATAAGTTTCATTTAAAAATAATAAGGAACTAAATAAGTGGAGGATAAAACATTAGAGGTGAGAGGATATATTCTAGTTGCATTGGGATTGATGGATAAAGGGTAATATAGATACTAGGTTGCATTAGACAAGTTATTTATACTATTTATTTATTTTCATTTTAACATGAGTGGTTAGATTCTTATAACAGGGATAAATGGGGATAAAAATCTATGATATATTGAACTTAGTTTAATCTTAGACCATATTTATTCAAAATATTATTATTAATTATTTATTTTATCGATCAATTATTAGATGAACATTAGGTAAAGGTGGTAGAGTGAAAGTGGAATCCTAAACCAATAACTAGAGTATTGTACATTGAATATTGTGTGATGATAGTTCCAAGGATTTTATTGGAAACTTAGTGACATATTACTGTTTAAATATTTATTTATAAAAGATAACATAAACCTTATAAGGAATCTTAAACTTATGAGTATGTATGGGTGACTCTGAGTGAAGAATCCTTGGAATTGGTGATGTTTTTAACACCTCTATATTAGTAACTCAATTAATATATGTTATTAAATATTGTTACTAACTAGATATCCCAATATTATACTCATATTAGTTCAACCACATTACTCTTTCTATTGAACAAAAACAAAAACAAACATATTCATTCATAGTGATGCATCAAAATATTTCCATACATGTCATGTTACACAAAACCCATCATATTTACCCTTTACTCATTCTTATTACATTAGATATCAGTGGATTATCCCTTGGATTATATCTATAGAGAAAAACTAGTTTCTTACCAGTATTTATGCTTAAATATCCATGATTAATGACATGATTATTGTATATATTACATTACACAAATACTATGTGCATCAAATTGGAACCATCTCTAGGGATAATCATGGATTAATACACTAATCCACATCCACTATATTTTAAAAAAATCATCAAAATATAATTCAAATTAATACTAAAATTCAATAGATCGTATAATTTTCCATACAATGGATCTTACTTGTTTGTATTTGGTAATTCATGTTTAGTTCTGGTTCACTAGATGATCATTAAGTTTTGATACCCTTATACTAATTTATGATATTAAAATATATTTCGATCATTTTTTCTTAAAAACACAAAAAATATGCTGGCGAATCATCCAGTAAGAGTGCTTCTTAAGAATAGAAAACCACTGTTTCTTAATTATTTGGTGTTTCATGAGAAATAATTCCCATACTAAGATACTTTCAAGTGCCAAGGATTTTTAGTAACCCATTTTGTATAAAAACTATTCCAAATTCTTGAAACTATGAGTTAACACACCACCATTTTCAATATCTTCCCACTTTAAATAGGATTCCAATAGAAGATGCATTAGCTTTCACTTAAGGCTTTCTAGTCACTGTCCAATATCTTATATTGAATAGAATCTCTAAATACAATATTAGAATAATATTATTCCAATATTACATGAATGAACAATCTTGTAATTGAATGATCTAAATAGAAGTTAATTCATTTAGGTTAAGGGATGATATCTATAATTTTCCATTAATAAGTTCATTCCCATAAAAATAACTATTTATATGAGGGAAAATATCTCAAAATTTATATAGAAGGATAAACATACATTCCTTAAATAATGGGAAATATTCAAGACTTTCTATCAGTAGTGTCCACACTATCAATTTCCATACTAATTACTCATGAAATTATATTATGAAGGACTAGATAAGATGGGGAAAGATTTTATTTATTCAAATTTAGGAGGCCATAATGGTGATTGAAAAACAAAGGTTCTCAAACATATTTACAATATATTTTCTATGAATTCACAATAAAAGGAAATTATAAGAAGAATATACTCTATGGATAAAATTCCCAACATTGATTACATAAACATGAAAATTATAAAACATCAAATGAAGAAGCAAGGTTTTGTGTTAAAATGACAGATAAAAGGAACAAAAAAACTATTTTGGTATGTTTAGATATAGTTCCATTCACTATATAAATTTTAACATACCATTATAATCCTAAATATTAGTTGAATAGAATAATTATAAAGGGATTATGGGAGGAAACCTATCAAGAATGGAAAATTATCTAACACCTAAAAACTAGGATGGAAGAACCCATAAACTATATTGGATAGAGTAAAATTCATCAGATAAGGATGAATGAATTTTGAAAAAATACCAATTCAAACTTTTAATGGAATGATATATTGGTTCAAGGGATACAAGCTGATATCGATAACTTGAAAATGAATGTGGGGTAGCTATATAATAAATGTATCACATGGGTCAAAGAAAAACACCCTAGCATAATTAAAATCAACCCAAAATAATATTACATAGATATAAATATTTGAAGAGTAAAAATATAAAGGAAGGATAAAAAATAAATCAAATATTAGAATGAAGGCGAAATAAATGAACAAAATTGTCACTATCTAGATAAAGGATATTCCAGGGAATAATTGAAAGGAGAAGGAACCCCCATAGAAAAGAACTAGTTATGGAGGAGGAATTTTGGGAAGAATAACAACCCTATGTCAAGGGAATGAGAGGAGAAAAAAGGTGACATTTATTGAAGAACAATAGAAAAATTTCAAGACACCTATCCCATTCTACTAAGGGATTCAGAGCTAGAAAAACACGAGGATAATCATTTAAAGTAATTTATATATCTTTTACCAAAGGATTAACACCAATATTTTATTTATAGTGGCCCATGTAAAAAATTATTCATATACTAAATCCACATACCTGAAAGAGGTGAGGAGTTCCTTAGTCCTTTCTAGGTTCTCCATAATGTTTATCAAGGAATTTTATAAGATTTCAAGAATTATTTGATCTTTTCTTTAAAAATAGGATTAATTCAATTTTAAAAAACAATGCAATAAATCATTTAAATTTATTAAGGAATGGTTGATCATAAAACCCATCATAAAATCACCAGATTGAATCATGCCTTTTGGGGTAGTGTGTGATTCCATTGAATTTTCTATTGATGTTATTCTGGGAAGAAGGAAAGAAAAGAGTTAACACATGATTTATTACCCAAGAAATTAATTAAATTGATCCCAAATGAATTACTCCACTACTAAAAAGAAAATTCTTATGGTTGTTCATAAATTTTAGAAGTTCAAACCTTACATGATAGGATCAATGTTTGTGGTATTCACTGACCACACAGCACTAAAGTACTTACACTACTACAAAACACGCCGTTAACAATGTTGGCCATTATCAGTACTAGACAAAAGCACTAATAAAGGATCCCTTTATCAGTAATTTATTTTTAGCACTCATAAAGGTCCCGAATAAAATGAAATAATTAAACAAAACAAATTAAAAATGAGGAAATTTAAAAATATATTTTTTATTAAATAAATAATGATTGTTAAAAATTATTAAATTTAATATACTTATATATAAATTATAAATATTAATAAATAGTATATATTAAGTATATTGATACTTAAAATAAATAAAATGAAATCATTAAACAAATAAAAATTAAAAATGAGTAAATGAAGAATAATATTAAAGATTTTGTTAATTAAATTATTATTGATAAAAATAAACAAGTTTAATATACATATACACACATATATATATATTATAAATATTAGTAAATAGTATAGATTAAATATAGATATATAAAATGAATAAATTTTAATAATTAAAAAAAATGAATAAATTGTAATAATTAAATAAAAAAAATAAAAAAATGAATAAATTAAAAAATTATTAAAAAATTTATTAATGAATCAATTGTAAATAAAAACAAATAAGATTAATATATATATATATATTAACTATAAATTTTAATAAATAATATATATTAAACATAAATATAGAAAATGAAAAAATGTAATAATAAAAAACACATTAATGTTTTATTAAATTTTAATGGTTTTTATACATAGTTATTCATTAATACATATAACATAGAAATATATTCATATATATATATATATATATATATTTCTATTTATATATATATATATCAATGTATATAATATTTCATAAAATATGATTTATACAATACAAAATTTTTATGATTACAATAAATAAGTCATATATTTAATGAAGAATGGTTTATAATTAAAAATTGATATTAATCAGAAATACTGACTGATTGCATCGAGTAATGGATAAAATTAAATGTCATTTGATTTTTCAATTTATTATATATCAAATGTGTGTTACATTGATTTCACATACATATATGTAATTAATGTATTTTTATATACAACACACACACAGAAATATTTACGTATTTAATGAAATCTATAGAAACACATACACTTAATATTTATATAATTTATTCAAATTTTAGTATTCATTTTAGAATTTCATTATAACATGATACATTTAATATATTATGTTTTTAATTAGTAAATTTTATTTATTTATTTTTAATATTATTATAGTTAGGTATTATTTATTTATTTTTAATATATATATTTTATTTTCTATAATTTAGTCATTCTCTATTATTTATTTTCTTAAATTTATTTAATATGTTTTAATACTTTAAATATGAAATAGTCTTTATTTCATTAAATATCCACATTTTTTAATAATTTATATTTAATTAATAAAACATATCCATTTTTTTCAATATTTTTAAAGTGTACTCAATTTTAAATATTCAATTTCATTCATTTTTAACATGCATGAATTTAAAATTATATGTTTTTAATAATGTTAAAAATATATTTGTGAATAAATATTTATAAATAAATATACTTATAAATTTAAATTTTCTAGGTTTATAAATTTATAAATTTATAATTGTAAATAAATGAATATATTTTTTAAAAGTATTTATATAATTATAAATAAATAAAATTAATATATTTAAATAATTATAAAATTATAATAAATGTATTTAAATAATGAATATATTTAATATAATTATAATTATAATTATAATTATAATTATATTATATTATATTTATTATATATATATAATTTTATAAATACATATAATGATATAAATATATAAATATTTTTTTAAAATATTTATATATTTATAAATAATTAATTATATTTTTAGATAATTATAAAATAATAATAAATATATTTAATTAATGAATATATTTACTATATATATATTATATATATATATATATATATATAATTATATAAATATATATAGTGATATAAATATATTTATAATTATAAAATTATAATAAATATATTTTTATAATGAATATATTTACTTTTTTTATAATAATATTTATATATATTTATTAATTATATATATAATTACCTAAAAATATATAATGATATAAATATATCTATAATTATAAAATTATAATAAATATATTTAAATAATTAATATATTTAATATATTTATATTTTTATATATACATTATATATATGTATAATAATATAAATATATATATAATGATATAAATGTATTTATAATTATAAATAAGTAATTATTAATATGTTTACAAATATATTTATTAATAAATATGTTTATAAATTTATATTTACTATATTTATAAAATGATATATTTATAATTATAAATAAAAAATATATTTTTTCTAAAAAAGTATTTATATAATTATATAATAATAGTGCGGGGAGGGGGATAAATACAACGAAAATACTACTCTAAACTAAGAGGAATAACTTGATGAGGATCGAATAAGAGATTTTACTGAGACCCCACAGAACCTCTACCAACCAAGATGGACCATGGGGGAAAAGTATTTATATAATTACAAATAAATAATTCTAGTTTAAAATAATTATAAAATAATTATAAATAAATATATAATTATATAAATATATTTACAATTTTATTATTTATAATTATAATTACAAATTCTTTATCAGCACTAATGCTTTAGCACTGATAAAGATTCCTTTTATCAGCACATCATTAGCACTAATAAAGATATCTTTTATTAGTGCTTATTAATTTAACACTGATAAAAGGAATCTTTATCACTTCTTTTTTGGAAGCATAGATAAAAGTCTCCCTGATCTATTTAAAGAACACTAACCATGATTTATTTAGCCATGATATCTCAAGCTTTCATAGAACTCCCTCACTAATGACACTCATCCTCCTCGAACCCAAGGCTCGAATCAAGGCTCGAATGAATCCAAAGCTTGAATCAAGGCTTGAACAAATCCAAGATTTTGTGATATATCTACTTCCTCTTAGATGAATCAAATTTCTAATCCAAGGTATGTTATTTTATCCACCTCTTCACTCATTTATTTCTTATTTGGGTTCTGTAGTTTGTGTTATTGCGGTGTTCTCAACCATGAAGCACCCTACTTCTCTTCCCCCATAACTCTAGTTCTGATTAGTCACTCTCATTATTTCTCATTATTTCCATTCTTATCACCACCTTCACTCATGGATCTTATTATTATTAGCACTATAGCTATCTCTATCACCACCACCATCATCAACTTCTCATTTTTCTTCTTCCTCTATAACTACTTTTATTTGATGGTTCTCCATGGATTTTAATCATAGTTATGATTTTTTTCACAAATCCATGATCTATTTTATTTGATAATTTTTTTGGACTTGTGGGTTTTTTCTATGACTATTTGATGAATGGGTGTTATAAATCAAGTTTATTTACTTATAAATGGGTTTCTATGGTATGTTTAGTTGGTGAAATATTTGACCGAATATTTAATGAGTTTTAGAACACCTAAGTTATGTTTAATTTTCATGGATGATTATTTAACCGAAGTTACATTTGAGGATTTATTTTTTAATGAGTAGGTGTCTTGTAAATCTTCTAATGTATTTCATGAAATTTAAAGTATGTTTAATTTAATTAGTAATATTTTATACCATGTAAAGTATGTTTAATTTACCAAATGAGTTTTTGGATGATTAATGAATGTTATTTTGTTTCACTATGAATGGGTTATTTGAAAGTATAATGGATTATAGAGTTTCTATGTGGATTATAGATAATATATATTAAAATGATCATCCTGGGAAAGATTTGATTATGTTTATTGTGTAATTTCAGTATAGGGGAAGTTATTTTATAATTCATTTTGAATAACACAGGAATAAAATTAGTGTTTTTAGAGTTATCCCCCATTTATTTTCTATTATATAGTTTAATATTTATATACAATTCCTTTAAGAATTTTTCAACTTTACCCTCATCATATACTATAACCATTTCATAAAAAAACATCATCACTTCCCTAATGTTACATTATACATCATCTCTAGTCATAGAATACACTAATATTTATCATTCTAAAAATATATGATAAGGAGAAGAATATTGAAATTTATTTCGAATATAATAAGAAAAAAATTAGAATCAAATTATCTCCCTATTTAATCATTTTCATAGTATATATCACTTCGTACTTACTACATGAAGTGAAATTTTCATTTTGAATATGATGTATGAAATCATATGCCTCTTTTTGGGTCCTTATCACTGTCAATATTGTTTTCATCACAAATATATTATTCCTAATGTTATTTTATAATTAATATTTATTTATATATTGTGAAAATAATAATTTCCAAATTATATAATGAAAAAAATAAAATTTGAGTTTTATTTTTGTTCAACCTTTTTAAATGAATTTTAAGATTTAGTTGTTTTGGAATTTTTTCTGAATGAATTATAATTTAATAAGTCTAAGGAAAAACCCTTTTTTTAATTTGACTCTTTTATTTTATTTTTGAAAAATAATTCATTTATTTGATTGTATTTTTATTTATAAAGATAAATTTTAGTTTAATTTTTCAAAAAAAATATTTAGTACTTGAAATTTATTATAGGTGATAATGAATCATATTTGGATTACAACACTATGAACAAGTGATGAATATAAAGAAGGGGTTGATGATTTTTTAGAATTTTCAAAACACAATGTTCCAAAAAATGACCTATTTCTCTATCTTTGGTTCAAATTTTTAAATACGATAGAGTTTACAAGTAGAAAAATTAAATATCATTTATTTATTTTATTGTTTTAATCCATGTTATAGTCCTTGCATTTGGCAGGGTGAAATTCGGTAAAATTAAATATATATTAATAGTGAAAAATTTTAGGTTAAAAAGTTAGAACAAATTAAAGAAATTATTTTTGATATTATATCAATGTAAATTGAGAAGACACCATTAACAATGCACTTATATGGTGATACTTAAAAACATCATCATTTTGGTTGTAGAAAATTTATAGGTTCATTAATGAATTTATAAATCAAAATCTGGGTAATTTATTGGTTAACATATTAAAGTGTTTATTAAATCATATCTCATTCCCTTTAATGATACAAACAATAATTTTTCAATGGAGGTATCCTGATATAATAAGAATATATAGAACTGTGACCAATAGTTTTATATGTTTCCCATTTTTTGTAGTTTCACCTAATGCATCTAGACTAGAAACAACATTTGGACCAAAGAGTGGTTACCAATATGGTAAGATCCATTTTTTTTCACCAAACATATGATACATACATTTATTTATAGATATTAAAATGATTTGGAGCTTATGGAGTTTCTAATAATAAACATATATAAATGAAATAATTTAAATAATTAAATACCACAAGACCAAAATTTAATTTTATAGAATAAATAATTTTAAAACAAGTAAACATGTTTAACAAAATTTAGACAATAAACCAATAATAAATATATAATATATAAAATAATAGAAATGTGGTTTCTATCTCACCACAACCAATGTCACGCAAAAACATTATTCGGTCCTCTTGAAGCTAATTGTTTATGGGAAATACTCAGTTGCACCCATCGATGGGCTATCTCATTGCTCTATCGCAATTCCTAAAAAACCAAAATTATCTAAAGATCTTTAAAAAACCCAAAATAATGTACAAAGTCAATACTTGGTGTAACTTCATAGTTGGTTCCTTGACAAAAAAACCAAATCCTCTATTTTTTACTCACCCTAGGTACTAGTGAACCTCCAATTCCATTCACACTCAGATAAATTCAATTCAAACCTATGACCAATATCGTACAAAGACTTTGTCTAACCCCTCATGATATTTTGTAAAATAGCTTTCAATGTCATGAAAATTTTAAAATCTTATAGATGTTGATTCTTGAATAAATTATATGGCATGTGAAAGCCTGGATTTATGGCTTATTGTGTGATATTTGATGAAACTGATTTTTGACAAATGAATAGTCCCTTGATTGAATTTTGAAAAAATCCCATGGGAAACTAGGTATTTATGCTGGTATTATAGGATAATCATGTTTGGATTTAAAATTTCAATTTACTACTATCTTCTAAAAAATGTTTTATTCATGTCCAATTTATAAAATGTTTATGAAATTTTTAATAATAATGATTTTCTTTAGACTGGGTGGTGGCCTAATTATATTTTTTATGGTCATGCCTATTTTAAATTTCAATTTTGAAAAATGAAACTTGGATTTAAATTTTAAAGTGTGTTTTGAAATGAAAAAAATGAAGTTTTCCCTTAAAATGATCTAAAATAGATTCGGTGTTTTAAAAATCATGAAGTGATTTCAAAGTAAAATTTTAAAGTTTTAAAAATTTCAATGTGTAGATATTTTCATGTATTTTTTTTAAATTTAAATTTATTTTTAATGGTTTTTTAATATGATTTTAATTTTTTTCACTTGATCATAAACTTTTTTATAGGAAGGGGGGAGGGGTAGTATCCCATCAAGTGTTTTGAAAAAAATTGGATGATTTTCATGAGGAATTTTAAAAATATGGATATCAAGTGGGCTTTTAAAAATTTAAAAATAAGACTTTTTAATTTTGAAAGTGGGTTTGAGATGATATTTGAAATTTTAAATTAAGATGTGTTAATTTAAAACGTTTTAGTCTCTTGTAAACTGTTTTGTATAGTTTTTAATTTCAATATGGAATTTGGAAAACATTCATAGTCATAAAGTCATTAATTTATTATTCCATAATATCTTTCCATAAATCTAATTTAGTTGATTTAATCCACTTATTCTTTCATTAATCTTAGGTAATATTATTTTTATGTTTTATTTATTTTATAGTAACTAGGATCCTCACCATAGTGTCTAAAATAAGTGGGACTTGGAAATCATGAATCCGTTTCTACGAGGAGAGCGTATTGTAGTGTTGTTGTGATATTTTTTTATTCAAGGGGAAATGGTTCTTGAATAATCGAGCCAAATTTATCATGCTTATCAACCCATTGGGAATGGGTAAATGGGTATAATAGAGTAAGGGAACTGAAATAATCTATTGTATGATCATCTCATATATCAAACCATTGTGTGTCTGAGAAACTTTTTAGATTTAAGAAATAAAAAAAGAAATGTTGTCCAATTCTTGGCCCACTCCTAGATTGATAAAATTTAGATTTATGAAGGCTACTATAATCCTCATCAACATCATATCCCAAATAGTTATTATTTATTTTTTTCTTGAGACTCACTCCCATCTCATTTAGATATGAACCTATGTTTCTTGAACTATATTGAGCAGTAGTAATCTCATATTGGGTTCTAGTGATCATTTTGGATGAATTCAGAGGGTAAAACCTACAATAGTGGATTAAATACTTTTTTAAATTCAATTACCCATTTCCTTCAAAGCATACTGAAATTATTTACAATAATAAAATTTTGGGTTCCCCGTATTAGAATTATCTATAAATTTCACCTTTGATAACAAATATCTTGTGTATTTATTTATTTTTTTTGTAAAAAATAAATATTTTATGAACCTAATAGTATGGATATGAATCAGAAATGGATTCACACTAATCGTTTTACAAAAGAGTATGAATATGGAGTTAAATAGTTCATCAAGTTTTTAATAGAGCATGCATACAACCCTACTCAAATCCTTTATCCAAGTTTATATTGTTTTTATTCAAGAAACATTAGTAAGAAAGATTTGAAAGAATATTTGATTTATCAGGGAATAGATTAGATATATAATTGTTGGACTAAACATGGGAAAAAATTGAACATGCACACAGATTGGGATGATACTATGGTTTATGGATCTTCTGATATGAATACTAGTGTAAATGATGATGGAGATCACATGGAATGAATGACAATGACAATTTAATATAAAGTTTGTGATTGTACAAGTGGCTTAATAAGTTAAATAGCTATGATAATAGACCATTTTATAGAGGTGGTGCGAAATACACAACATTATCAGCTGTATTGAAGTTATATAAATTATAGCTGACAAAAAATGGAGTGACACTAGCTTTACAGAACAACTTGTTATCCTGAATGACATTCTACAAGAAGAAAATTAACTTCCAGGAAGAACATATGAGGCTAAATCAATTCTAAGTTCAATGGTAATGATCTATAAAAAAATAAATTCTTGTCCAAAATATTTAATATTGTTTCTCAAGGTCCACGAATCACTCATAAAATTCCCTATGTGTGGTGTAGATCGATACAATAAAAATGAATCAGGTCCTTTGAAAGATGTATGGAACTTTCCTATCATTCCATAGTTTTGAAGACTCATGGATGTCAAGAAACCATGATAAAATTGACATGGAATGTAGATAAAATAGTTAAATATGGGAACCTACATCATCCAGTAGATGCTATTAAGTGGAAGAAAATTGATTACGAGTATCCTAAATTTGGAAAAGAGCCAATAAAATTTTGTCTTGCATTATTTACAAATGGAATAAATCTTTCTGGTTTATTGATTAGTACTCATAGTATATGTCGCTTCATTTTTGTAAATCATAACTTACCTCCATGGTTATGAATTAATCACAAATACATTATACCGTCACTTCTTATATCTTGACCAAGGAAACCTGGAAATGATATTGATTTGTATTTGGATATATTGATTAAAGATATGAAATTGACGTGGGATATAAGTGTTACAATGTATTATTATCATAGAAGTGAAGAATTAAAATTGAGGTCAATATTGTATGGGACGATAAATGACATTCCTATTTATGGAAAATTTTCAATCTATATAATTAAAGGATTGTTGGGGTGTCACATTTATTAAGAATGCACACACTCATTTTGGTTGAAATATTCCTTGAAGACTATGTTTTTATAACATAATGTGTTTTACCTCAATGACATAAATACCAATCATAGACAAAAACATTTTATTATAATATCAAACAAGGTACAAAACTATATCCTCTAATGTGTTATAAACTTTTGGATAATGTATATATATTGACAATGTTTTTAGTAAACCATTTTTTAAAAACTATATGAAATTAGGTTGGAAAAAGAGATGAATTTTATTTTAATTACTATAATGTAATTGTTTTTATGTCAAAAAATTTCTTGATGTTATACATGTAGAAAAAATATATATTTGATAGTGTTATTGGAACATTAATAAATGTTCCTAGAAAAAGAAAATATGCCACCAAGGATGGGCTGTACATGATTGAAATGGGGATAAGGGAATTTTTGGAATTGTTGAAGGGGAAAGGGTGTAATTTTATTCCTCTAGTAGCTTACACTCTATCCAAATAGGAAAATTTTTAAGTTTTCATATTTATTAATGGTGTAAAAGTTCTAGAGGGGTATTCATAAAATATAAATAATGTCATTTAAATGAATAATTTTATGTTATAGGGAATAAAATAAAAAAAATGTCCGGTTTTGATGCAAGATTTTATGCCCATAACATTACATTACATTCTGCTTAAAAATGTACGACATATATAAACCATACTCTACTTCTTTTTCAAATCCATATGTAGTAAAGTTATAAACCTGCTAAAGTTTCCAATAAGGAATAAGGAGGTCGAAGTCATATTATGTGAATTAGATATGTTATTCCTACCATAATTATTTTATATAATGGTCTACTTGATGGTTCTATTGGTTAGAGAGGTTCAACTATGTGGTCATATCCATCAAAGATGAAAGTACCCCATTGAACAATATATGGTGATTTTTAAAGGGTTTGTCAAGAATCAAAGTTGTCAAAAAGGTTGTATTTTAAAATAATATATTTTTGAATAAGATACTGTATTTATTATTTATTACCTATCGTATTTTGAAAGAACATTTCTTACAATGTCCTATCACAACAGATGCCTTATGGGAAAATCCATTTCTTAAAGAGATGTTGTAATAATTACCATCATAGAGTGGGAGAAATAAAAGCTTTAAATTTTACACAATAGTGAAGATGTTGATCCATATATTTAATCCCAAAAGCAATTTATAGATATTTGAATCCACAAAGGGCCAAAGGATGGATATCAAATACACATAATCAAAAGTTTATGAAATGGTTCTGAGATCAAATTTATTAGCCATATTTTGAAAATCCAATTTCAATTTCTGAATGACTTCAATGGATAGCTAGGAGAAAAATGAAAATGTTATATGTTACACTAGTTTTTTAATCAATGGTTATACGTTAAATACAAAAGAGTATAATGACTGAAGTACGATGTAGAATAGTACAATTATGATTATGGTAGAAGCGATGAACATATCTAGTTCCAAAGATAGAAACCCAATCTAGGAAAATATGTTATATTTTGGATTTGTCTAATATATATACAAGTTGTATTGTAAAAAATTTTAATTACTTATTTTCCATTAAAAATGTGTTGACAATTGGTGTGTTGTGAAAGTTAATGAAATGATCTTCGCGAAGGTGAATTTTAGTGTGGAAGGGGAAAAGGATGATACGTTAATAATGGAATCACAAGTAGTGAAAATATTTTATGTGTCAATATAGAAAACAATAATTGATCGATTTTCCAAATGACAGATAAAAAAACTATAGGATTGGATGAAAATTCAATCAAGGATAACCCTTTAATTGAGAGATCACAATTAGTTCATCATGGTCTCTATGTAGACAATTTCTTATACGTTAGAGGGGAGTACAAAAGGGGATTTGGATTCTCAATAGAAAATCAAAATACCTAAAATATTTTAATAAAATAAAGATAGTTCAATGAGAAGGTTAATTTTTTTTAATATACGTTTCTTTTCCTCATAATATTACATTTTCTCTACTGAATTAACATAATCTATATTAAATGTTTTTCTACTCATGAAAATAGTGTCTTCTGCATACAATGATGTTACTAATCCTGGGAAAGAACATAATATTGATGCTGAAACTAAAGAATTATTAGGGGATCAAAAACATGTTGATGAAAAAAAAGAAAAACATAGAATCATAGTATTGAAATAAATATCAAGGAAATAAAATAGGTTATAAATTTTTTGGTTGGATGGAATCAACATGACCAACCTATTGACCCCAAAAAGTAAATTTTCATTAGTTATGTTGGGGTCACAATGAGGATGAATATTCTAATTGATATTGATTCATGGTTCCATGTCCAACCTATAACAAAGGAAACCCTTTCGGAAGATATAAAGGCAATGTTATGATATACTTTATCTAATTTACCAAAATATTATATAATGAAACATTGATTTAATTTTCATTATTCCTTACAGATATTGTTTATTTTAGAATATTTTTGTAAGAAATTTATCTTAATGGCCACTGTAAGATCCCATAATGGATTCCAGACTCTTCTTACCAAATTAAATATTAGGGATATTGAGGGGAAAGTAAATACCCATCCACCAGTTAGTTATTCACATATTATAAATTAGGAAACATGGAATTCTTTCATCATTTATTATGATGATAAAACATTTTTTCTGCATTGTAATTGATAATATATTATTTGAAATAATTTATTTTATCTAATTTTATTCAAAATTGTTAATTTTTTGAAATAAAAAAGGGTTATGAAAATAAAGAACAAGCATCAAAACAAATGTTCCCCTATCACAAAGAAATGATGGGATACGCTTTTCTAGAGAATAAATTGTTATGTATTTTAAATAATTAGAACATTTTTTATGTGATATGAAAAAACATATGTTCCTTTATATATATATATAAATTGATGAATCAAAATCCAAATCCACTTCCATTCCATGTCATGTGCTATGGAAGGAGGCTCACATATATAAGGTGAGTAAACTAGTTGATGAAAACACAAAAGTAGTACGGGAAACATGTATAAGTATGAAATAATAGTAATTTATTATTATTTATAAAAGAATTACATAAAAATATCTATTTATGTTCATATATTTGTTATAAATTTTAGACATAAGAATCAGATATGACCATACCGGAAGAAAAACTACATTCAGTAGATTTGTAGCAGCTGAAATAATATAGTCACATTATAGGAGTAGGTTTTAGAGTGTCTACTCAAACATATTTCGAGAATACAAAACCACAATAAGATACAAATAATATTATGAAAGTATTAAATGAAAAAATAGATTATTTTCAAGATATTATTATCTGGTATGGTTTGGTGGACTAATATATTGGAAAGGATCAAAGTGAACTGGTGGTGGAAGAAAGATCCACACAAGAAGAACCAAATGACCCTACTAGATTTGAGGATAGTCATTCTACTCAACTGCAAACCTTACACGAGGTAATAAATTTTTTCATTACCATTTCTCTTAAATATGAATCAATCAACTTCTTATAAATTTATATTACTGAAATTATACTGGGTAAAGTTTCATGGTATTTCTATCTATTAACACCCACACACCACCTTGTTGCAAGGGGTATGATGTATAGTATCTCAGGATACAAGATAAAAAATAAATAACTCCAACAAGTTCACATGAGGGTGGGGATTGAGGTTTCTTTGGAGCCGACTTCTAAGTTTATTATTCCAATTTATTATTTAGAAATTAAAATGTTTAATGATTCTATTAGAAATTTTATAGCATGTCCATCTAATCTTATAATGATACATCAGGTATGTATTTAAAAAAAATTTCATATGAAAAACCTATAAAAAATGATGAAAAAAGTTGTGAAGTGAGGTATGATATTACAGACGAATAAAATAATGGGGAATCAGAAGGTTGGATAAAGATAATCTAGTGAATCAACAAATAAATAGAAAGGACCTTTCAGGAGCACCTTCTCCACACCATTTACAGAGCAATATTTATTATCATTATAACTTCATGCAGAGAACACATCTAAAGATGAAAATATGTCTTATAATATATATTAATAAGAAATTTATGGAACTTTCCAGATAGATGTAGTTGGTATCATGATCATATATGATATTGTCAAGTTTAAATGGCTGGGAGTCTCAATTGTGAATACATACATAAGGTACATTTTCATTATACTTCTGTTTAAAAAAAGAAATAATATATTCATTAAAGTTAATAACTATTCATGTTATCTATAAGAGTTTATATTGAAATAATAAAAATGGAAGACTGTGTGAATCATGATTTGGATTCATTAATCCCTATATCATTTCTAGGTAAAAAACTTCTTTGGAGAAGGAAGAAATTGAGAAAAAGATCTATATGATGCATTTGAGAAAAAAATAACAGATGACAGACTCGTTTTGATGCCTACAATGTAGTGATAAAATTCTACAATCTAATAACATAAAAAATATTTTTATTTTTTTCATTACATTTTTTTTTGTTTTTTAAGAAGTAATGGATGCTGATCACACTCAATAAATATACCCTAAATATTTATTTTTTGGATCCAAAGCATGGATATCCAATGAACCGACGACACATTATGTGTATTGTAAATTTTTAATACACTATAATCAATATTTTATAGTTAAACTATAAATTATATGTTTTAGTCTATGTTTTAACAAGAATTTTGTCATGATAAGGTGGTTACTAAATATAGGATAAATCATGGCATGAGTTTGGTGACTATACATAAAAAGACTATGGATTAGATCAAATGGAAACAAATTAGGGTATATATAGAAATATTTAACTATAAAATCATATTAAAAAACAATATACTTATTTTGGTAAAATTTTATGTAGTGTATGAAGAAAGATAATGACTATGATTGTAGATATTATGTTTGAAAATTTATAAAAGATACCATAAATCATATGAATACCATCATCCTTAAAGAGGTAAGTTTGAAAAGTAATTTTAATTTCATTAAAAATATATCTTAGTAATTTTTATTTCTTGAATACATTTTTACATAAAAGAAGTAGTAATTTTTTTTAGATATGAGTGGGAAATGAAAATTGTGTCAGAATGTTTTCCAATAATAGATTTAAGTGATTACCTGCTATTTTTATGATCTAGTATGAGCTATGAACATAGAAATATATTTGGGGGGTGGGTGAAGAATTTGTATCAGAATTAATATATATTATTTTTGATCTATTTCTCAAGGATAATTGTAATGGAGGAAATAAATTTGTTTAGAAATTATTAGAAAACATGGTGTCAAAATGCATATAGGCATTATGAAGAGTAGAATTACTAATAATTATTTAGTTAATTTTATCATCATTTTATCTACATTTTTTAGTAAAATTTATTATCATTTTTAGAATAAAATTTCACTAATTTCCTTTCCATGGTTACATCATGGGTGGTGGTAAATGATATAAGAACATAAAAATATAGTGGTTTCACTTTGGTGGGTGGTGGAATTATTTGGTATATTCGATCATCAATTATATTCATGATATAATATCACAAATTCTTGTAAAATACATACAAGTAACACATCAACTTTACATTTGTGAGATGGATTTAATAAAACAAATTGTTTTGAATAAACATGACATGAAATTAAATCATCCAACTATTATATCACATATAAACTCATAATCATTACATGAGTAGAGGTGTCTAACCTATCTTTATTATGAATACAGATACTTGTTCATCAACTCACTTTAAAAAAATGTTTCCACTAGTTCATCACTAATATGAACGTACATATTCATTATGTAAAATGATCCATGTTCACAAGCTAATTTATAAAAACTCATCATCAATCTCTAAAAAAATACATGAGAATTGGGATATTCCAATTTTGACTAACAAATAATGATGATGTTATGATATATTTTATCATCACCGAAAATATTGAAAAGGATATACTAATATATAGCATAATCCAAGAAGACATAATAGATGCACTAGATTTTAGTGTCTTTTGGATTCTATAAAGGGATATACTGATGTTTAGAATAGTCAAAATGTGGTAAACAATTTATAATGGAGTTTATTGTCTTCTAAAAATACATAATGGTTCACATTGAGGTTTTTTCTATCAAATAAGGTAAATGGTTTATTATGGAGTTTGTACTCTATTTGACGGTGAAATGGAAAGATAGATTTTATTATGTTTCATAAAAACTCAAATGTAAATATTTATTTTAGTTTAATAAATGAACACTAATTGGTTTATACTAATTGTTAATTTTTTTTAGGAATACATAAAGGGATATAATTAATCTTAGTATAATCTAGAAATATATAATATGTTATGCTAGTTTTTTTGTAGAAAATAAGAAGGAAAATCATTATATATGAGTTTTATACAAACCTAAAAGGATAAATGTTTTTATGGGAATATTGTGTAATACATGAACATTATTTTATTATAATGTGGTTAAATATATCATGTTGTTGGTATTGAGCTTCTAAAATATCTCATATGTATAAAAAATGGGTGAATAAAAAATGTAATAGTTTGGAATCAAAGTTTAAAACAATGGTAATAGGAATGTATTATTTCATATTTAGGTTTAATTTATTTATTTATAGCATTACCAAGATTAGAATTGTTTTCTTATAAAGGTGTATTATTTTTCTCAAGTTGGGGTGTTTTGTTCTAAGCCATTAATGATAATGAGACATAGGAAAGAATATGTTCCTTTCTGATTTAAGAGAAAACCCCATGTTTCCTAAAATGTGAAGTGTTTGAGGAAACATGATGACATGCACCACCACATGGAGAGGAGGTATGAGGATGAGGTTATATTGAATCCTCTAGAAATATCTTCACCTATAATATATTATAGAATACTCTAAAATTCTCTAGAGTATTGTTGAACACCCCCTTGGGATGTGTAGGAATCATTATCACAAAAAACCAACATTTTATGTGACCAGTATGACTCAAATTGCTTGTTTTCAGTTTAAAATAACATCTTAGTAAAAAAGGAACGTGAGATACTCAAAACTGAGAATACATATTCATATTATTTTTAAACTTTAGTAAAATAATACATAATTCATTTATGACATGAATAAATTATACACACCTCAATCTGATTCACAATGTGACTGGTATGACTCCAAGTGCATGTTTTTATTTAAAATTAACATTAATTTTAGTAAAAAAGAAAATTAACCTACTCAAAATAGAAAAATTAATTACTAATGTTTTTATACTTTAGAAAAATTATACATAAGGAATTTATGATGTGTAGGAATTATCATTACCTCAATCCCACACATGGAGTTACTGGTATGACTCTAAGTGTGTCTTATTATTTAAAATTGACATTAATTTTAGTAAAAAAGACAACTAACATACTCAAAACTGAGAAAATTATTTCTGATTATTTTGATACTTTATAAAAAATATCAATAAGTCATTTTTGATGTGTAGAAATTATCCTCACCATAATCCTATACACTATGTTCCTGATAAGGCTCAAAGTGTCCATTATCAGTTTAAAATTGATATTTTAGTTCAAAATATGCCACTCACTGAAAACTAAAAAAATATTACATGATTGTCATTATTATTTAGTTCAATGATTCATAATTAATTTTTTATGTGTATTTATTAGTCTCATATCAAACCAACATATAATGTGACTGGTATGACTAAAAGTGCATGGTTCTAGTTTAAAATGACATTTTTATAAAAAACAGAAGTGACATACTCCAAACTAATAAAACACATTCATATTATTTTTATAAATTAGTATAATAATCCATAATTCATTTGGGATGTGTAAGAATTATCCCCACATCAATCCTACACACAGTGTGACTGGTATGACTCCAAGTGTGTCTTTTTATTTAAAATTGACATCAATTTTAGTAAAAAAGAAAACTAAAATACTCAAAACTATGAAAACACAATCATATTGTTTTTATACTTTAGAAAAGGCAGCTATAATTATTTTTTTACATGTATAAATCATATGAACAACATTATGATACACGATTTTCCCATTATGACTTAATGTGTCAGTTATCAGTTTAAAATTGAAATTTTAGTTTAAAAAGTATCACTCTTTGAAAACTAAGAAAATGTGCTAATATTTTCTTGAAAATTTAGTAAAATTATTAAAAATTCATTTTTTACATTTAGAAATCATTCTCACATAAAATGGACACATGATTTCATAGGTATGACTCAAATTGTATGTTTTCAGTTTAAAATGATATTTTAGTAAAAAAGACAAGTGGCATACTCAAAATTGAGAAAAAAAATCATATTGTTTTTATAATACAAGAAAATGATCCATATTCCATTTTTAATGTGTAGGAATTAGAAACACCGCAATCTAATACACATTGTGAATTGTATGACTCCAAGTATAAGTTTTTATTTAAAATTGACATTAATTTTAGTAAATAAGATAAGTGCCAAACTACAAACTGAGAAGAAAGATTTGGATTATTTTGATACTTTAATAAATTGACCCATAAGTAATTTTTGAATTATATGAATCAATATCGCCTCAATATGATGCATGATGTGATCGATATGACTCTATGTGTGTCTTTTCATTTAAAATTGACATTAATTTTAGTAGAGAAGACAACTAACAAACTAAAAACCAATAAAACACATTCGTATTTTTTGATACATTAGAAAAATGATCCATAAGTCATTTAAGATGTGTAGGAATTATCCTCACCTAAATATGATACATTATATTCCTGATATGACTCAAAGTGTTTGTTATCGATTTAAAATCAACATTTTAGTTCAAGATGTGTCACCCACTGAAAACTGAGCAAAAACACTTGGATTGTCTTGATAATTTAGGAAAATTATTCGTAAGTTAATTGTGATATGTAGGAATCAGTCTCGCATTAAACAGACTTAGGATGTAACCTATAGGACTTAAAGTGTGTGTTTCCAGTTTAAAATGAAATTTTAGTAAAAACCCAAGTGACATACTCAAAACCATGAAAAAACATTCGTATTGTTTTGATACTTTAAGAAAATGATCTATAAGTCAAATGTGACGTTTATGAGTTAGCCTCACCTCAATCCAACGCACAATGTGGTCGGTATGACTCTATTTGTGTGTTTTTATTTAAAATTGACATAAATTTAGTAAAAAAGACCAGGGACATACTCAAAACCATGAAAATGATTTTAGATTGTTTTTATACTTTAAGAAAAAAAATCCATAAGTCTTTTTTGAAATATAGGAATCAACCTCACCTCAATCCAATGCATGATGTGAAAAATATGACTTAAAGTGTGTCTTTTTATTTAAAATTGACATTAATTTTAGTAAAAAAGATAACTAAAACACTAAAAACCAAGAAAACTCTCTCATATTATTTTGATAATTTATAATAAAAATACATATGCCATTTTTGATGTGTAGAAATCAACTACATATCAATATGATACACGATGTTCCTGGTATGACTCAAAGTATCCTTTATATGTTTAAAATTGATATTTTAGTTAAAAACATGTCACTCATTAAAAAATGAGAAAAAAATTCTCATATTTTCTTGATAATTTAAGACAATTATTCATAAGACATTTTTAATGTTTAGGAATCAGTATCTCATCAAACCAACACACAATGTGACCGGTATGACTCAAAGTTTGTGTTTCCATTTTAAAATGAAATTTTATTAAAAAACACAAGTGAAATACTCAAAAACTAATAAAACACATTCATATTGTTTTTATACTTTAGTAAAATGATCTATATATCATTTGAGATGTGTAGAAATTAGCCTCAACTCAATAAAATTCACGATATGAAGGATATGATTATAGGTGAATCTTTTTATTTAAAATTGACATTAATTTTAATAAAAACTACAACTGACATACTCAAAAAAAGGAAAAAACTTTTAGATTGTTTTTATACTTTTTTGAAATGATCCATTAGTAATTTTTGATTTGTAGGAATAAACCTCACCTTAATTATATACACAATGCCCCCAATATGACTCAAAGTTTCCATTAAAAATTTAATATTGAAATTTTAGTCCAAGAAGTGTCACTCACTCAAAACCAATAAAAGACAATCAGATTGTCTTGATAATTTAGAAAAACAACTCAAAAGACATGTGTGACATGAACGAATCAGTCTCATATCAAACTGACAAAAAATGTGACTGGTATGACTCAAAGAGTGTGTTTCCAGTTTAAAATGACATTTTAGTGAAGAAGACAAGTGACATACTCAAATATGAGAAAACACATTCGTATTATTTTTATACTTTAAGAAAACGATCAAAAAGTCATTTTGGATATTTAGGGATCATACGAACATCAATCCGATACACAATGTGACCGGTATGACTCCAAGTGCATGTTTTTATTTAAAAATGACTTTAAATTTAGTAAAAAAGGAATGCGACATACTAAAAACTGAGCTAACACATTTGTATTTTTTTATAATTTATAAAAACAATCTATAACTCATTTTTTATGTGTAGGAATCAACCTCACCTCGATCCGATGAATGGTGTGACCGGTATGACTCCATGTGTGTCTTTTTATTTAAAATTGACTTTAATTTTAGTATGAAAGAAAACTAAGATACTCAAAACCATAAAAATTCATTATTATTGTATTGATACTTTATTAAAACGATTCATAAGCCATTTTGTACATGTAGGAATGAAAATTACCTTGACCCGATACATGATGTGCCTGGTATTACTCAAAGTGTTCATTATCAGTTTAAAATTGAAATTTTAGTTCAAAAAGTGTCACTCACTGAAAACCAATAAATCATTATCAGACTGTCTTGATAATTTAGTAAAATGATTTATAAGTCATTTTTGATGTGTAGGAATTAGTCTCATGTCAAAACGACAGACGATGTGACCAGTATGACTCAAAGTGTGTGTTTCTAGTTAAAAATAACATTTTTGTAAAAAAATGTTACATTCTCAAAACCAAAAAAACAAATTAATATTGTTTTGATACTTTATAAAAATAATCCATATAAGTCCTTTGGGACATGTATTGAGTAGAGACACATCAAAATGGCACATGGTGTAACCAGTATGACTCAAAGATCGTGTTTTCAATATATTATTTCAATTTTAATTTAAAATGCACATCACATCACCGAAATTGAGTAAACGAGATCATATTTTTTTTCTCATAATTTCTTTTCTACTACTTAAATAATTTTCATTTCATTTTCATTTTATACTTATTTAGTTAATTTTTATAGAGGTAATTATTTAAGATGAATATGAAATGGGGTGATTTACAAGAATCAAATGCAACTCAATCTAATACATAGTGTTCCTCTTATGAATCAAAGTTTAGTGTAAAAGTTTAGTTTAAAATCAACACTTTCTGTTTAATTTATTTCTTTATAGTATTACTAATATAAGAATAATTTTCTTATACAGGTAAATTATTTTACTCGATCTGGGATGGTTTGTTCGGAAATAGCACGAGCGGGGGTTAGGGGCCAAATAAAAAAGAGCATTTATTTTTTTTAATGTCTATTATATTTTTCACTTACTCATGTAATTTTATAAACCAATGTTTGAAATTTCTATAATATAGAGTTTTTTTCCTTGTATTTGTGTGGTAAATTTTATTTCATTTGTAATATATATTATACTTTTCTGTTGTTTATGGTGCTATCTGTATTGTACCTGTAATGTTTATGGTTCTGCAGTGTGCTATAAATTTTTTAGCACAATATAGTATTCTCCTTAATCAACTATTGTAGAAGCACTAATGAGGTAAAACTTTATCAGTGCTTCTAAAAGTTTTGAAGAAGGGTCCCTTGATCAGAGTTTCTAAAAGAGATAACGAATATTCCCTTTATCAATGTTTTTAAAATCATTGATTATGTGTCCCTTTATCAGTTCTTCTAAAAGCACTGATAAGATCCATGTTATTTTAATCATGCTTCAGTAGTCAGCACTTTTTAGCACTAGAAAATGATAAATTTAACACTGTTAAAGGACTGTTTTGTAATGGTGTTGGTGAAAAATGAAGATATAAAACCCATACTCATTATATGGGTGTTACTTATCCATAAGTTTTAATTAGAAATTAAAGACAATACATGAGTTTATATCCTTATGGAAGATCATTTATCAAGACTTTAAGGAAAAAAAGTAAGCTAAATATAAATCCAATGGGTCATTATTTACTAATGAGCACTTGTTTGTTGTGTGGACATAATAACTACAATAATATTATGACTTAATTAATTACTTGGGTATAAAAATTATTCCAAGTAGACTCACATAAAATCAAAATAAAAATTTCTAGGTTATATGGATCACTATTATTTATAAGATCCATTTCATTTCAAGAGGTAATGAGATAGAATTATAAGGAGGTTTATTCCAAAGGACAAATTAACTTCTATTATGAAACATTATTATACTTTAACTATAATAGGACACTATGAAAGTGAAAAAAACAACTACTAATATTATTCAATTTTGTTTTTATACATTATTTTTTTAATAATATAAGAGAATATTTGTTATCATGTGATAATTTTTAAATGATATGAACAATCGAGAGAAAATAAGAGATACTAAAATTTAGAATTTTAGAAGTAAAATTGTGATTTATGGGATCTTGATTTCATGGGTCCACTACCAAAGTCACAAGGGAATTATTATATTTTAGGGGCAGTGGGTTTTGTATCCACGTGGGATGAGAAAATTTATATCCCCAATAACAAATAATCCAATTTGGTATAATTTTCATGGTGTAACATTTTTAGTATATTTGGAGTGTTATGTTTTATAATAGGTTACAATAGTGTGTATATTAGGAAACACTTTTTCAAGTTATTGATGTGAAATCATGGTTTTAATAAGAAGAATAAAACCAATTACCTTCCATAGACTATTGGAAAAGTTAAGGTGTTCAATAAATAAATCAATTGAATTTTAGAGGGAATAATGAATGGTTTATAGAAAGATTGGTTAGGAAAACCAGATGATACACCATGGACCTATATGATAGACTGAAAAAATATTATAGGTATGTCACTATATATGATTGTTCTTGGAAAATAACATCACTTTTCTTAAAAAATAGCATGTAAAGAGTTTTTGGAGATTATGTCACATAATTAGAATCTAAAGGTAACTTTGAAGAAGGGGCCATTACAATTGAATGAACTAGAGGAGCTAATAAAGGAATCATATGGGAATCATAATAAATTTAAGGAGAGTAATAAGTAATTGCGTGATGTACACATAAGGTATAAAGAATTCATTTAGGATAATAAATTGATTTTAATTACTTCTAGTTTGAAATTATTCTATAGTAAACTGAATTCTATATATCTAGGACCATTTCATGTTGTTTAATTTTTCACTAACGGTGCAGTTGAAATTATTGGAATGGGTGGATATCAATTTCATGTTAATGGAAAAAGGTTGAAATTATGTTGAATTCTAATCAATGGAATATCCATAATGTAAAACATGAAATAATGTTCTAAAGGGAAGTTTGGATAAAGAATTTAATGAAATCTATTTTTGGAGGAAACCTAATTTCAAGAGTTTTTTACTATTGATTTTCTTAATCAAATAGTTTATACTTTAAGCCCCTAATCATTAATCTCAATTTTTTTCAAAAGGATACCTAGAAAGGAACATGATATTTGAATGAATATTTCTATAGGAACCACATGAGATCCAAATTGGGATGTAGCTTTTTTTTATTTGTGTAAATTACTATTCATAAATTATTTTTTTATTTATCATTTCATAATTCATCAGTGAGTTATGGGTGGGTATAATAATACTCAAGTATTGGGGTTAAAAAATTAATATCTTCCTATGGGAAAGAGATCTATTTTTATTTAGGTATTTTTGATCCATTAATCACTTGTGGGGAACTAATTTAGTATAGTTAACCAAGATTAGATGAATTCAGACATGTACTAGATCCGTTTTCTAATTTATGAGAGGATTTTGTGGACTATTTAAATTGTTAAAACATATTATATAAAATACTATATCATTTAAAAATCATACTTCTGAGAGGATTATAATCCTTTTAAATATTCTTACAATACCCCTTTTCTTGAGGGACTCAACCATGACTTAAGAAAAAAAACATGTTATGACACCCATAAAAATATAATGAGATTGGGGTTTGTGTTATAATGATGAAGCAAGTTTTTATTTGTATTATATTTATTTAAACTATATTGAGACCAACCTTATATCTATAACCTTATAGCCCTTATAAATACCTGAATAACTTATAATAATCTATATTACAATCCTGAAATCCCTTCCCTCCTTGATCTGTGGTGAATTATATGAATCGAGTTGAGAAAAATTGGGTGGAGGATTATTCTATTCATTAAGGAAGGTAAAAATTTTTAAATTATGTTAAGTGAAATATTTGTGCACCAATAAGGATATTTCACACTATCATTTTCAATTCCAATATTTCTCTATATCTATAAATTCTAAAAGAAGTGAAGTGAAAAATATATAAAGAAAATAAAGTTTGTTTTAAATAGAGAAGAGATAAATAATAAATTCTATTTATCAAAATATCCATGTGATATTCTCAAGAGGTAATAATAGATGATGAGTGATAAAAAGATACATTGCAAGGAAATTGATATAGATACATTCAGTTAAAGTTTCACTGTTTATCATGAATTTTTCCTAAAAAAGACAAATCTCCTCATTTTAACCTTTTTTTTATAATTATATCCACCCACATTCATCCTGAAAAAAAACCTAAAAGAATTTGAGATAGGAACAATCTGTGAATCAATAGTGTAATATTTAGAGAATCATTAAGAATATGGTGACTCTAACATCATTTGAATAGATAAAAACATTATTTAAATAAAATTTAATCATAGGGAAACAATTCTAGGAAGGTATTTATAAGTTTACATGGGTAGAAACAAGGTGTTTAGAAAACTATAATTGGACAAGAAGAGGAATTTGGAAGAAAATAATTAGAAGAAGTAAGATAAGATCAAGTTATAGTCGTCTGAAAAGGAAAATAACTTTTATTTATCTTTTGAACTTGTTTAAAATTTAATTATTATTATTTTCATGGAGTGTAAGATTATTTGTGTGTGGAGATCAATTACTAAATTTTTTGTCAATAAATTTCATTGAATTTCATTGAATTTTTTCTTCATACTTGATATATTTGATTAGTTTCATTTTGATTTATAATTATTTAATATTTTTGTGGAAAATGTAATATCATTAATTTTCAACCTGAAATATAATTAAATTATTTCATTAATAATTTAAAGTTCATTTAAATGGATATAATTTTATTTTGGAATGGTATGATGTGTAATTGGAGAAAATTAAAGCTATAGATGATTAAATAGTGAGTTTTCTGGGTTATATAAGATTAAATTGCAATCACATATAAATAAGTGGAGATTTCTTCAGTCCATGTAAGAACAACATAGTTATCAGCCACTATACATAAGAATACACTCTTCCTTGAACTAGTTACATATTATTTTTAACTTTAATATGAATTAATAAGATTATACCACCCACGTATGATTAAATAGGGAAATTCTAGGCATATATAAGAATATATTATAATCTTAAAGGGCTATATACGTGTAATATTTACCTATGTAAGATTAATTCTATTTTTCAAGGAGCTATGTAGGGGTAAGAGTATCTTTTATAGAAAACATTCTCAACTTCACATCAATGCGGTTTTAACTTGGCATAGAATAATGGTGAACCTAGATCCCTTCTATAAGGGAGGACAATCGGAGTGAATATAACATAAAAAATATTCCCACAAAATATATTTAAGCAAATATAGAATCACTATATGAAATAAAATTTTTGGAATTATTGAAGGGGAGATGAAGGTATTCATGGTATATGGGGCTTCCACTTGGTTGTGACATGGTATAAAAAGAATAATCAATAAGAAAAAAGGATATGGAAGAAAATCATCCATGAACATGCATGTGGAAAAATTTAAAGAGAGAATTATCATAATAATAGTATAGGATAATATTAAAAACAATATGAGACTAAAGAAGTGGGGGTAAAAACTTTTGAGGTGAGAGGTTGTATACTGGTTTCACTATAAGTGATTGTTAAAGGCGGAGTTATATACTATGTTTCACAGAAGAATCTATTTTTAATCATTATTTATTTTAATTCCTGCACGATTAGAATGTTTTTTTTGTGGGAATGAAGGGGATGTTAATATATAATATATTTTACATTGATTAATCTTTGACTATTGTTATTCAAAATATTTTTCTTAATGCTTTAATTTAGTGGTCAAAAAATTGAGGAACTTAGGGAAAATGTGATGAGGTGAAGGTGAAAGCTCAACCTAGAACTAGAGTATGAGAAATTAAATTCTAATGGATGAGAATTAAAAGGGTTTTATTGGAAAAATAATCATGTATTATTTTTTAAATCACTAATTTGGAGACATTAGAGAAATATTATGGGAACTATTGATCTTTGGAGTAAGTATGGGGTGGATTTGAGAGGATATTCCTTGAAATTGGAGATATTTTTAATAAGTATCTATTCGAAATTCAATTATTGTGAATTAATGATAATTGTTACTACCCTATTATGAACAATACCTAGTCATATTTGTTTTACCTCAAAAATCTTATAGTTGATACTGGACACAAGCACATCAATTCATTCATATTGGATAACCAAAACACATCTACACTAATAATGTTACAAAAAACCCATCATATTCAACTTTTACTCATTCTTATTACATAAGTGATCAATGTATTAAACCTTATATTATCCCTATGGAGATAAAATAGTTTCTTACCAGTATTTTTGATTCAATGACTATGTTTAATAGCATGAGTATTGTATAGATCACACAATAAAAATACCACAATAAAAAACCAAATAGGATTGACTAAAACAATAATACATTTACCTAATAGAAAAGAATGTCCTTATATTTTAAATTTTTTATCTAAAATCATGGAATAATACTTTATAAATAAATAAAACAAATCATACCACATCATTTTTGGAAATAAAAATCCACATTTATATCAAAAATAAAAATAGATAACAATCAAGAGAGAGCTTGAGTTCTTAAATTTTGTTGACTCTAACAAAACATGACTTTAAATTCTAAAATAAAACTTATAATCACAAAATTACATTTATAAAAATAATCCATAAATGAAAAAATTACTTTTTAGCTCAATTTTATCAATGAAAATATAAATGAAATTTTAGCAAACACCAAGTGTGCACAAAATATAATTTTTTTGAACTAATGCTGAAACTCCATAGAAATACTCCATTATTTCAAACACAAATATAAACAATCCCTTGATAAATTTTAATACATTTATCTAAGATAATTTAAATAAGCATCACATTGATAAGAAAATAGTTTATAAACCCCAATCATTGGGGATTATGCTAAAAAATGAATGACATATAAAAACCGACTCTAGATTAATGAAAATGATTTCGGTTATTCCAAATAGAGGTAGGTTGGGGATCAAAGAATAATTTACACACATTTACAAAAAAAACCCCTAAATTATTAGATATCCTAACATAATAAATTTTCCCCCATGTAAGATTAGTGTTATATGAAGAAAAGGAGGATCAAAGGTTGATAAAAGAGAGAAGAGATTAAGAAGTAAAGGCCCTAATATTTGATTTTGAAGATAAATCACCAAGGGTCAATCTTAAAATCACCATAGAGTGAAAATAGGAAGGAGGTATTAGCTAGAGACACTACTAAAAATGGATCCAACCTTCTATTATAAATTATAGGGAGGAATAACTAAAATAGGATATTAAAATAATAAAATACCCCATTTCTAGAAAAATGTACGGGTTTTAAAACTATGCACAAACCTTATACATGGAAATTAAAAGGTTCTCCACACCATACATGATTTTTCTATATAATTTTCAAAACATTTCACAGAACATTAAACCTAAATAAAGTTTCTAAATTATCAAAATTTATAACCATAAACCCTTAAAGCCTATTTTAATAAGTAATAATAAAATAAATGTAGACAAGTATCATCATGGGTGTACCAAATATACCTTTCATACCACTTTTATCTTACAAAAATTCATCAAATACCTTATATATAATTGAAACACCCAAAACTCATAGCTAATAAGGGCCTAAATCCATCTAGTCAGACCCATTGCATGTTTCCGAAGCACATGGTCCTTGGAGGTGGCCTAGAGTAGGTATGGAGATGTTTGGATGCTCAAGGATGGAATCAGGGAAAATTAATGATATGTAAGGGGTTCACATCATTATTGTGTAGTTCAGGTATTTGGGGAGGGAATTATTTATAGCCCAAAATCTATTCACAACTTGTATAAGGCTGGTTCATGGGGTGATTTATTGACGCGAATTAATTCATGTCTTAATGGTCTGAGGCAACACATTTTTTTGGTAGGAATTAAAACCTAATACTTTCGCAACATGAAAGGGTTTCAAATCACAAATATTCACCATGAAAAACAACAATATAAGTTGTACAGGTTTAGGTTTTCTCAAACCCTACAGGCTTTCTCCAAAATTCTAGGTGTCCAATGGATATCTCTTCAGGCATTTTGGAATCCCTTCACTAGGGATATATTCTCATCTTCCCATGTTATATCTATGGGGATTCGAGGTATGTTATACCCCTTTTGTCATTTTTATTTGATATGGATCCTCCCAATTATTCTTTTCATGTGATTATAGTTTCTCTACATTATTTTAATAAAGTTTTCTTGGTCATTTTTTGGTGATTTTATGTCGTGGAATCCTTGGAGGGATGTATATTCTTGCAAAAGTGGTGATCAGGATCTGTGATGTTGGTCTATTCTTGTGTGAAAAAAATTGACGCTTTTAAGGTAGGGGATTCATATAATCTATTTTATTTACATAAAATAATAAATTTATAATTGTTTATCCATTTTAATGGAAATGGAATTAACCTCTTAATATTAAACCATATTAAATATGAAATTAGTTACTGATCACATGTTGATTCCTTATACCGTGATAATAGTTTGCCTCTTATTTTTATAGATAGTTTTCTATCTATGTTATTACTTTTTCTTCATGTTATTATAAATGTTTAACCATGTTTAAATTTTTAAATAATTTAATTTTTGAATTAATGGGTTAATTGGCTTAATAAATTTAAAAAGTGTCATGTTTTTCATATAGTGTTGTAGTTTGATGATGATAAAATTGATGCCATGGCATCTTATTTTTTTGTGATCTTCTATGTGTCAATGGAATTGATAAAATATGTTAAGCATTATAATTCTTGTTGAAATTAATAAAAATTCATTCTAAATGTTATTTGTTTCTCATAGTTTGAAGAAAATGGTTTAAATTCAAGAGAGAATATTTCATATTTTGATATCATGAGATAGATAATGACTTAGGATGACTGTAGTTTGATCGTTTGAATAATAAATAAATTAATTTAGGATATAATAAGATCTATTTATGTGATAAATATAATTTATTGGGTCTAAGTTTCCCATTTTCTGGTGAATTCTGAGTGCCTTGTGTTTGGAGCCTTTAGATCTCGTTTATGTGTGAAGGATGAATTCCTTGTTCTAGGGCCAATATTTCCTTGTAGAATATGTTTGTTAACTAATTCCTTGTAATGTTCTATGGATGTGAGACTGAGATGTGATTTGAACCTAAAATTGATGATCTGATATAATGTTAGGATGGTTAATGTTATGTGATCATGGGATGTTTGAGCCTAGGATGACTAATGTGATATGGGGAGGGGATTCTTGAATGATGTGGAAATAATAAATGTATGTGATGGAAAGATTAATCATTATATATATACACGTGGGTGTCAGGGATGGAATCATAGATGATGGAATGGGTTGAATATGGGCTTACCTATTGATGTGATGATGAGAGTTGGGATTCTCATTTACTGAATATGTTTAAATGGATGATGTTTGAATTTCTTGTTTATCTGCTTTTCCCCCATTGCTTGAGGTATAAGGATACACTTGGTTTCATCTCTTGTTGGTATATTAGGATATATTTCCTAGAGTAACAATAATTTATATAAATTTAATAATTTTTAATAAATATTTAACCCATGGGGTTGGTTCTTAATGGAATGAAAATGCTAAAATATGACAATCTTGAGAAACCGTGGACTCGTGTGGATTATGCCTAGAGGGCATGGAATTTTATTTGGTTGGTCAATGAAATGTAATGTTGAATAATTCATGTTGATTAATAATGTTAATTAATGGTTAATGAAATAGTTAATGTAAAGGAAATGATTAAAAGGAAAGAAGTAACTTAATATATCTTTTTAAAATTCTTGTGTACTTATATGATATATAGGATTAGTAGTGGAAGTCGGGAGTCCGAGTGATGTTTTCTATAGTTCAGTCTTAGACAAGGGTATTCCCATTTTGTGGTTTTGATATATATTATATCATTCGTATTCTGTGATTTCATATGCTACACCAACCATGTTGGTTAGGGTGACTGACACCTAGTGGACTCTAGGAGGGTGTTTTCCCAAAAATCCCACTATGAGGATGTATGGATGACTACCCCCTTTATTAAAACTCTCTTCTCTTAGTAGTTATAAGTAATGGAATACACAAAAGTTATTTTTACCATATATGTGTGTAGAGGGATGTGATGGATTGTGGTTGTTTCACACACATGTATTTCTGAATATAGTATCCAAGGTATTATTATTGGTATGATGTGTATAGGTTGTGATGGCTCAAGGTACCTTAATTGTTGTTTGGGATTTGATAGATTGAGGTATAATACCAAATGTATGATACATGAAATAAGGGATATAGTGGATCCTAGAAACCACTCAGTTAATATTTACAGACATATGGATGAGTTGATATAGTGATCTGATGCATGTGGTGCATTTTGTGATACATAGCCCAAGTATCTACGGGTTGGAATACTTTTGGATAGAGATAAATAAGGACATGTGACATTGGGGAAGAGTGAAAAACTAGTGGGGAAGTGATATAAGGGTACCCCTATTATTGATACATTATTATATGCTATATTGTATACAATAATTGGTGATAGATATCTATGGTGCATCTAGGAGCTTAGTATACCTATTTTGGCGATGAGTTAATTTCACTATTGTCCATTGTTCTTTAGTATGATTTTGTTATCTTTTTTATTAGTGGATTTGGAAAGGATCCTACTGAGTGTACTGTTCTAATTACCCCATGTATATATTAACTATTGTTCTGGTCAGTAGGAGCATGTTAGATATTGGGATGGATATTATTAGTTTAGGGTTTTGCTGGAGCTTTTTGGGCTTCATGGAAACTGTCATATTTAACTTTTTTGGAACATGTAGTTTTCCTTTGAGTTGTTTTAGTACTATATGACCTTAAAATTATACACTTGGGTTATTATATATATTTTAACAGGTTTTTTATTGGTTTATTTATCTTATATTTCTCTTCCACATGTTATCTTAGAGGGAAATTCCACCCACATGTATGGTTATTATACCCTTGGTGCTAGTTGGAAACCTCGACCCTAATGGTGGTGGGACTTAGGTGGTCACCATATCCCTTCTCTCATTATCATCCTAGGAGGGGTAATCTTTAAGGGGAGGGGGTCGTGGCTTAGTGGTATCAAAGGTTCAGGATGGGGGATAAGATGGAGTTTGTAGTTAGGAAAAGGTGATATTACATGGGTTTTTATTGAAAAAGTGTTAGCTATGATCATTAAGATATGTAAACATGGGAGACCATAAGAGACATGGGTATTTAGGACACCCTATGGTAGGATGAAAAAGCCTTTATGTTTACTGAGCCTATTAAACAAAGCGATGCTAGTTATGGGGTAAAGACTTAATAAAGTATTATAAATCATTCTTCTTTGTTCTTGTGTTTAAAATGCGTAGACCTTGGGATATTTTAAGACGTTAAATAATATAACAAAATAAATAATTAATTAATGCTAAATATTACATATTCTAGGTTTATGTGTCTAACTATTTGTTCTTCTTGTGGGTATGGATTTACGTTGACGGTCTTATTAGGTTTATGTAGAATATGTTCACTAGGATGTGCCAAAAGACCACTGAAGAGTAGAGGTTTATGACTATAAAACATTGAAGAGTATGTACAAGAGTTTCAGTGCTTATGTCTATAGAATTATAAAAACTCCCTTTTAGATTTAGTTATATAAGACTAGTTGGATGATTTTTAGATAGTTTTCTGTTTGATTCAAGCTCATAAGGATCCTTGGGTTTCATTGGTTGTGATGATGCTATCTGGGGAAGTGAGATAGTTTTGGTTCTTATTCATCAAGGATCATGAGGATTCAATAGTATCATGGAATAAGTTCTATTACTAGTTATAAGTAGAGTTTCGTTCTTTAATTATGAAGGTATCCAGTCCCCTGGAGCTTCATACCCTTCTACAAGGGAGTTCCAGTGTGTAGGAGTTTGAGATCCATTTCAAAAACTTCTATGATATGATTATGAACTATTTTTAGATTAATAGACCAAGGAAAATCATTTTTAGGAGGCTTTGAATCCAAATATCTAGCACTAGGTCACCCTTTTCATGTTACAAACATATCTTGAGGTACTGGTGAGTGTAGAGGTTTTTGAGAGGATTATAGTTAAAACATAATCATCACAAGAGGGGAGTCATTAAGATTCATCATAAAGAAGAACTATGATATAGGGTTCCCAACTACATGGGAAGAAGAGTTTTTGGTCAGACAAGGGTAGGTCCCAACCCTCTTCATCTCATTTCTCAAAGGGAGGTAGCTCTCAAAATTTTTCTAAGGGATCAAACACATGTTTTTCTTATAGAGTCCAATGTCATCCATAGCAGGAGTGCCTAAATATTCTAATTAGTCAATGTGTACCTTGTGTTCTACTTCTGGTTCCTCTATTGATGTAGTTTCAGTTGAGAAGACAACAAAAACATATTTCTATAGATTGAGACTAGAAAAAAGGAGATGGGGTGGGAAGAGGATAACCCTGAGATGATACATATCCTTAGAGAGTAGAGTGTAACTGGGAGGTGGTGATAAAGAGGGTTATAGAGTCCATGGAGGTCATAGATAGCTTCATGTATTAGTGTTTCTAGCACCGGGTGATCTAGATGTTGCTTGAGGCAACCATTTATTATTTTCTATATGGGTGTATTTTTTTTGATTTGTGAGATATGAACTACTTTTTATCACCTTCCCTTCTCCATACTTTGAGACTTGAGGTGGAGAGGCTTCATGTTCCATTAGTATTGACCATTATATTTGGAGGTCAAGATGAATTATATAAATTATATAGAGACTATGATCTAGTTCTAGTTAAGCGATTCTCTTTGGGATACATACCATGTTTACAGATATTGCCATATGATTTCATCCATGACATGGATTGGTTGTATTCAGTGTATAGTATTGCGGATTGATTTAAGAGGTAGTTTTTGTTTTGTGATGTTGATGGAGAGATAAAAACATTCATTGTTGAGAGAGACCCTTGGATATGTTGGGATGTGTTCTATCCTTCTCATCATTGATTTCTGAATTATTTCTCAGTTCATCGAAGGTTTAACAAACAGTGTTTCCTAGGGTTGTAGAGTAGTATACCGATGTATTTCTGTAGGAGGTTGTAGTGTTACCCCCTCAACGGGAGATCAATCTTGAGATCAATATACATCCAAGAATGTATCATGTCTCGATTTATCCACATAGTATGACACCTTCTAAATTTCATGAGCTATGAGTACATCTCAATGATCTATTACAATGAGGTTTTGTTTTTCTGAGTGTGTCACATTGGGGTGAACTGGTTTTGTTGGTGAAAAATACCAACGATAGTTTGTATATTTATATCGATTATCATTTCTTAAACTAGGTGATAGTTAGTAACCTCTATCCTCTTCCATGAATTGATGATTTATTTGATCATTTAAAGGGAGGAAGTTGGTTCTCAAAGATTTATTTATGACCAAGATATCATCAAATGTGAGTAAAGGATAAGTATATTCAGAGGAATTATTTTCTATATCATCATGGGAATTATGAGTTCATTGTGATTCCATTTGGCATGATGAACACCCCAACCATGTTCATGGGGTTAATTAACATAGTGTTCATGTAGTTCATGGATCAGTTCATGATAGTTATCATCAATGACATCCTTGTGTACTCCACATCCGAGGAGGAGCATGTAGATCATATGTGTTTTATTTTGGGATTTCTTCATCATTTGAATCTATTTGGGAAGTTATCGAATTGTGAGTTTTGGAATCATGATGTTTTTTTTCTTAGGGAATTTCATGACCCAACATGTAGCTGTGGATCCTTTGAATATTGAGGTAGCGATTTCTTGGGAATCCTCCAAGACAGTGGACTAAGTAATAATTTTCCTTGGTCTTGTAGGATATTATAGGAGGTTCATAGATAATTTATCATGTGTCATGACTCATATGAAAACCTTAACATAGAAGGATCTGGTGTTCCTGTGGATTGACCAATGCCAGGTAGCTTTCAAGTACCTAAAGGAGAAGCTGGTCAGTGCTCTAGTCCTTTGATTTCCATTAGAGGGAGTTTAGTTTGAGGTTTTTTGGGATGATTTATGTCTTGGGTTGGGTTATGTTATGATGCGGTATAGATAATTTATTCTTATGTGTCTCAGTAGTTACATCCTCAAGAGTGTAACTATGCTACCCATGATCTCTATTTAGAGACAGTTTCCTTTGCCTTGAAGCAATTGAAACATTACCTCATCAGTGACTGTTTTTTAGTTTTTATCAATCCAAAGAGACTAAGGTATGTCATATACCAATGTGAATTGCACTTTAAATAGTTAATGTTGATAGAATTATTATAGTATTAGGACTTAAAGATTTCATATACACTTGGGAAATGAAATTTTGTGGTTGATACACTAATAAGGAAGTCACATAGTGATACTGTGCATGAATATGGAGATTCCTAAATAGTGATGGAAGATATATCAATGATGCATCTTGATATGGGAGATGTTGGAGGTAGATGTTTTATTTTTAAAATTATGGTGCCTTTATTGTTTTTGCATCAAGTGAAAGGTTCCTATTTGGGATATTATAAGGTATAGTTCAGGAGAGAATGAGTTGTTTCTAGTGTTGTTCATGATGCTTTGTCTAAATATGAAAAACACTGAGTGCTATTCCAGGGGTGTATTTTTCCCTTCAGTGATGTGTGGGATGGTTATCCATGATTTCTATATCCAAACATTGGTGGTACATCCTAGCATGAAAATGATGTACTGAGCATTAAGGGGACAATTTTAGTGTATTGGGTTGAATAATGAAGTTTCAGAGTTTGTTTATCGATGTTTGGTCTTCTTGAAGGTGAAGGCCAAGAACCATGTTATAAGTGTTTTACTCTAGCTATTATATGTTTCCTATTAGAAGTAGAAGGAAATATTAGTGTATTTTATTACTGATTTACCTCAAGAACAGGGAGGCTATAATGATATATGTGTGATAATGGATTTATTAATGAAATAATCATGATTTATAGAAATTTGGGAGTCAATATCATTAGAGGTTTTGTCAAGGAAGTATCTGAAGGAGGTGATGAGACTCAACATAGTCCTAAGGATGATCATCTCGAATCATGATCCTCATTTTTCATTCAAGGTGTGGAGAGGTCTCCAACATGATTTTGGATCATATTTATTCTTTATAACTACTTTTCATCCACATACATACATTCATATAGAGTGGACTATCTAGACTCACGAGGACATGTTGTGCTCATATGTCCTAGATTTTTGAGGTTCATAGATCATGCACCAACCCTTGCTCGATTATGCGTACAATAAGAGATTTTTCTCCACCATTGGTATAACACCATTGGAATATATTTATGACCTACATTGAAATTTTCCATTGTACTGAACTAGGGTTATAGGAGGAATGAATTTTCATGTAGAAACTAGTATATAATACAATAGATATGGATCAAGTAATTTGTTAATGGATAGAGGCGGCACAAGATCATCAAATATCCTAGGATGATTATATGAGAAGACATCTAGAGTTGAACATTATAGATAATGTGCTTTTAAAGGTGAATCCTCATCATGGGAAGTTAAGTTTTGGTCAGGGGAGTACGGTTTCTCCCTAGTTTGTTGAGAATTTTGAGGTGTTGGCTCATATTGGGGTGATAGTGTATCGAATAAAACTTCCATAAGAAATTATCTAGATACATGATGTTTTAATAGATTTTATTGGGTTTTTCGGTGCGGTTATTCCAAAACACCCTTGGAGGGATGCATGTTCTTGTAGGAGAGGTGATCAGGATCTGTGACCTTGGTCTTTTCTCATGTGATAAACGTTTATTGTTTTGAGGTACGGGATGTATTTATTCTATTTTATTTACATGAAATCAGAATTTTACCATGGTTTACCCTATTATATAGAAATGAAATTAACTTAATAATTATTAAATATAATTAAATATAAAATTGTTTAGTGTTCACATTTTGATGCTTTATATCATGATCACAGTTTGCCTCTTGTTTTTCTAGATAGTGTAATATCTATGTTATTCCTCATGTAACATGATGTTATGCTTCGTTAATAATATTTAAATTTTTAAATAATATAGATCTGGAATTAATGGATTAATTAGATTAAGAAATTAAAGAAGTTTCATGTTTGTAATATGGTGTTGTGTTTTGGTGATGATCAAATTAATGCTATGGCATGCTGATTTTTTTGAAATATTTTGATATATTGATATATATGATGCCTTATGTTTCACATAGTTGGAACTTCAGAAAAATGAATTATTTAATTCAATAAGTAATATGAACTAGTTGTGTGATAAAGATAATTGATATGGACTATGTTTCATGTTCACTTGTAAAGGATGAGTCCCTTATATTTAGAGATGTGAGATATCCTTTATGTGTGAAGGATAAATACCTTGTTTTAGGGCCTAGATTTCCCTATTCATTATGCTGGTTTCCTAATTCCTTATGTTTTTATATAGATTTGATATTTTTATGTGATATGAGCCTTGTATGGATGATGTGATATGGGACTAGGATGGATGATGTGATATGAGTTTGGGATGAATGAGCCTGAGATGTTTGATGTGACAAGGGGTGGGAAGGCCTAGATGATATGGAAGTGGTCAACGCATGTGATAGAGATATGAATTGGGATATGGGTGTGATTTTCAAGGATGGAACCCAAGATAATGGAATGGGTTGAAGTTGGGATTACTTGTTTATGTGATGATGAGGGTTGGGATATTCATTTATTGAATCCATTTAAATGGATGATGGCCAAGTTTCTTTTTTATATAAATTCCTTTCCCCACTACCTAAGGTAGCTGGATGTGCTTAGTTTCATATCTTGTTGGTAGATTAATATTTTTTTCCTAGAGTACCTAGAATTTATGGAAAGTTAACAATGTTTAATAAATTTTTAACCCATGGGGTTAGTTCTTGCAATAATGAAAATTCAAAAAGTTGAAAATCTTGAAAGTAATGAACTTGGTTGGATTATCCCTAGAATTCATAGAATTAGATTTGGCTAGTTATTGAAATTTATTAAGGAATAATGAAATTTGATTAATGATTTTAATTAATGGTTAATAAATTTGTTAACATAAAAGAAATGATTAAAAGGAAATAGGTAATTTAATATATCTCTTTAAAATTCTTATGTGTTTATAGGATATCTAGTCTTAAAAATGGAAGTTGGGAGTCTCAGTCAAATTGCATGCAGTTGAGTATATGAATTTATTAAAACCATAGTATGGTTATGATCTACATTATATCCAATATATTTTTTGATTTCATATGCTACACTACCCATGTCAGTTAGGGTCCCCAACATCACAATGGGAGGATGGATGGTTGACTACCCCTTATGGCCTTAGTCTCTAATCTTTGTAGTTAAATTTGTTGGTATGTACAAAGGTTAGTTTTCCCACAAATATATATGCATAGGGTTTTGATGGCTTGTGTTTGTTTCATACACATGTATTTTTGGATATAGTATCCAAAGGATTATTATAGGTATGACATTTATATGCTGTGATAGCCCAAGGTACCTTACTCAGTGTATGAGCTATAATGGATTGAGGTATAATAATCAATTTATGATACATGGAATACAAGATATGGTGGATCTTGGAAACTACTTAGATACTATATATGGATATTTGGATGGGATGTTGTGGTGATGTGATGAATGTGGTTTATGTTGTGATACTTGGCCCAAGTGTCTATATGCTGGATTAATTTTGGAGAGAGATGACTCAGGATGTGCGATGTTAAGGTAGAGTAGAAAACTAGTGGGAAAGAAGTAGCAGGGTTCCATTTTTATTAATACTATATTATAAGATCTCTGGTATATAATAATTAGTAAGTCTTATCCATGGTGGGGTTGGGAGCTTAATATACCTGTTTAGGTGACATGTTAGTTTCACTGTTTTTCACAATGAATTAGAATACATTCACTATATTTTATATGAGAGGATATGGGGAGGATCCTTCTATTTATATTTTTATAATCACCCAATGTATTTATAAACTATATTTCAGGTCAGAAGAATCAGGTTAGATATTAGGGTGGGTATTACTAGATCTTTGTTTTAAAGAAGCTGTTTGGGATTCATAGTCACTTCCATCTTTATATTTTTAGCACTTATAGTTTTCATTTCAGTTTTTTTAGTAGTGTATGAAATTACATGAATTCACAATGGTTATTTTACATAACTGAGTATGTTTTGATTTTTTATCTATCTTTTATCCCTTTTATGCATGTTCTCATAGAGGGTATCTCCTCCCATATGTATTCTTATTATACCTTCAGTGGTAGTTTCCAACCCAGGGCCTATTGGAGGCTGGATTGTGGTGGTCACCATCTCCCTTACCAGCCTAAAAGGGAATTTTTTTTGGGGAGGGGTTCATGACATAGATATTCAATTTTCACTCATAGAACATGAGTAAGAGGAATATAAAAGTTTATTCATCAATAAAATACATAGATAATAACATGATTTAAAGTCCACATGGAAGTAATAAGATATTATGACATAGACCTCCCATGTTTTCCCCAATATTTGATATCCCAGTCAAGAAGGTACCCAATGATAATTATATAATTAATTATATATATTTATGATATTGATACATAGATAATATATGGTGATTTTAAGCCATCACCAATAATTTTTGAATTAATGAGATCTTTTCTTCCATATATTATAAAATACTAACTTCTAATAATAGACCGTCACCCCAATATGTCCATTATAAATTAAAGTTTTATGGATAAACATGAAGTGATTCAATATATCCATTTTTAATTGATTACTAACAATTATTTTAATAATAAAATCAATCCATTATTAATGGTTTTTAGATTAACTTCAAATTAAAGAATTCAAGTAGAGTACTAGTTTCAAAAATTTAAATATTTCACTCAATATAGTCCACCAACCTTTAGTTTTTTATAATAGAGTAAATGAGTCACATAATTAAAAAATCCATGCTTCAACCTAGGCCATCATAATAACTAATTTATAGCAAATAGTTTACTAATTTCCTCGGACTGAATGATTTCCTTAATATCAAGATGTTATCAAAATATTGATAATGTTCACTGAAGGACATCCTATCATTTAATATTATCTTAATATACTTTATCCAAGTTAAATTAAAAAGTTCATAACTTTATCAAACATCTTACTTTTTTGGTTCTCAACCTCCTTTAGATGTTGACATATTATATACCTTAGACTTGGTTTGGAAAATAGATTCTCATTATAGGAAATTCCACTCCTTCATTTAAGAGCATGACATATGATTGTTGATTTAAGGTTATGGGATGAAAAATACATTTTGTAAGAAAAAAATTAGTATGGATTATATTCCATAAATAGATAATATTACATAACAACATAGCTAACACCCAAAACTATGATTCGATAAATGATAATGAACTTTAACCAGTTCAGGAATATCTAACACTAGAAATGAAATAAAACACCCTTCGATTTATCAAAGGATTTTTTTCATCCAATTATCTATAAACTATTTATTATTATTCATTTAAAATAAAATCAAGATATATAATAGTTTAATATCATGAACAAAAACTATAGTTATGCAGTTGAACTAATGAATTTTACAACCAATATTTAGAACTGGCATTCAAGAAATTGAATATAGGTAATGGAATTTCAAGTCCCCAAACATGAATATAGAATATTATGATATCCAAAATATAAAAACCAAAAATTCAATAGATATTCCAGAATTATAAATATAAATCATAAAGAGGCACCATTATCAAATTGAGAAGTAATTACATATGATACAATTGTTGTAGAACCTTAGACTATTGTTGGTCTAGCCTCAATCTAAACTCAGGATGTGTTTGAAAATCCTGACTAAAATAAGTCTTACCCTATATATAAATCCACTTTCTTCATGTATGGGAATAGTTTTTAATCCATTATATGTATCAGATTTACCCTAAGAAATATTCAAAAGTGAAGTGTTTACTCCACTTTTCCATTAAGGGTTCATTGATAAAAATTTCTAAAGATGACCTAGATGAACAAAGAAAGATCAAGAATTAAGAGTTTATTAACAAAAAATCATTTAATTTATAGTCTTACCACATTGATACCATACAATAAATTTAATCTTAATAGGAGTAAAATAATTATTATGGGATGGCCACTTTACATTAATACAACAGTCCAGTCTAAACTTTCTGTATTTTCTCTCTTTACTCAAACTAATAGGCTCATTTTTTCTAATAATAAAGGGAATGATACATAATTTAGAACTTATTATCATAATTTACTACAAAATTATAGCTTGATTCAACACTTTTATATAGGATGTCAAGTAAAATATAAACCCTCCTGACCCAATATGTGGGAAAAATATCATTTCAAAAATCCGGACATTATTATGTCATTAGATATTATATTAGGTATAAATGGAATTAAATAATAGAAATTTTTTGAATATTCCATCGCTATTTAATAACCTTATTGGAGACAAAAAATATCTATCAATTTCAGGACCTTCAAATTATTAAGAAAAATTTCAAATAAATAGATAGCTAAAATATTCCCAAGATATTTCTTCTTTCAACTAACCTAGAATAATTAACTCCCACAATTCCTAATTCACCCCTCAAGCAAAATAATGGCGATGTTTACTTTTATGTTTTCCAGAATATCTATGGAGTTTAAAATCTTCTTGACCTATTCCATCCATTCCTCTAAATCTAGAGAATTATGGTCACCTTTGAAAGAATGTGGGGGTTTTCTTAAAAAATAACAGCAAATAATTTATAAATTGAACTAGGTATTTCTCTAATACTCTATCAATATTTTGAGTATGAATGGTAACCAAAATGAATATATCAAGTTATGTATAAGGATTAATCAACGAAAAATATTCCATAACATTTTCTATAAGGGTCATAAACACCCCTATAGGAATAATGTTTATATATGACAAAAACTTCCAACTCAATGAATTATAATTAATAATCTGAAATATATATCATCAATCCAAACTCAAGAAAACCTGAAATAATAATTTTTTTAACAAAAAAACATCAAAACATAAAAAATATCCCTTAAATTTAGGTTAAATAATAAATAATCAAAAATAAAAGTTATTTTAAGTCATAAGGAACTAAAATAGAACACCATAAGAGGGTTTTTAAAATGCATGGTTTTAAATTCATGGTTATGTTACTATATATCAACCTTGAAAACCCTACTGGGGTTCTCTAGAGTGTGATGTATGGTCTTTATAACACACAACCAATGTTTTTCTTATTTTCACTACAAATATTTAATTCTAAAAATAACACATATAAATTTAATATAAAACACAATACCTTCAATTTAGATAAAAATATCAAAAAATAAAAAATAAAAAAATTGAGAAGAAAAATAAAATCAAAATACACATTCTCATCTATGAATGAAAACTCAAGGATCATTACTAAAAGGGTTGGTCATATAGTTCTTCATAACCTACCACTTGATTTATAATAATCCAACCTATGATATACCTTTACTCCTTAAATATAATACTCAAAGAGGGATTAGATACAATTTCGTAACAAACTGGTATCATATACCCTTTCCTGATACCAGATTTGATCTTTCAAATGGCCTAAAGTATAGTCCAATTCATTATAGACTAGAAAAAAGTGTTAAGGGTATCGAACATAAAATTTATAAATATTTCATCCTATAAATACAATTAATACAAAACATAAATCTCTTATCTAGAATCTCACATGAGGTTTCCTTATATTGGGTATCAATTTAACCATGTAAAGTCCAATTATAATTCAAACAAAAAATTTCATAAGTATCACAATTAATGTAAAACATCAAAATAATCCATTACCAACAAAATATAACAAAATTTTTACATTAATTATAAATATAAAAAGGGACTTAAATTTGGTGAATTCCTGAAAATTCCCTTAAAATTTAAATTCCTTGATAAATACTAAAATAAGACTAAAACCAAGAAAATAAATCATCTCCATGTGAACCTCTATCACCTCTATATACCATTATCTTTAGTATCCCAATATGACTATGAAATATTATACAACATAGAAATAAGTATCCAAAATATATGAGTAAATTAAAATAAAATTATATACCTATAAGACCATGATATTTTATAATATATTTCTTCATTTATAAATTTGATGTGTTTGATGGCTTTCTTCACATGCAACACCAAAATTAAAAAAACCATGATATATTATATCACAATCATTGGATTGGAAGGTATGAATAAGAGTAACTGAATTATGAAATAAATAAATAAATAAATAAACATATAAATTTCTCACTTAATGAAAATTTATTGATTAATTGTTATGAAATAAGCACTCAATTCATAGTAAATACATTTAATGCTTCAAAAATAGATTATCTTTAAAAATGATTTTATTGCATTTTATGCATGGGGGATTACAATCAATTTCTACCACCTTTATGAATTTTATTTTATTAAATAAACACAATTTTTTAAATCATCATGTCAAAATTAGATGAGGGTGAATTTTTTAAGAAAGATTGATTTTGAGTAAATAGTAGAAAATACAGATTTTTCAAAATTGCTATTTATTTTATTTAAATAAAGTAATTTAACAGTACCATTCTATTTTATATTTGGTCTTAAAGTGAAATAAATGTACTTTATTTATAAATAATTTAATTAATTAAAAATTAATTTCGATCATATTTGATTTAGGTATAAGCTCATTTTGAGGCTTAAAAACACATTTTTCAAAAAAATTATTTTCATTGAATTTTACAATTTTATATTAAAATTAATTTCTATTACTTAGAGATATTGAATCACGAAATAATATTACAAATTTATAATCATGAGGTTCAAATTTAGTAAATTGGTCCCTTTTATTATTGGTCATTATGAATAGTGACCTTGGTAAAAATGTTATCACCACAGTAAGAGTAAAATGGGTAAAAAATGGTCAAAATTTTGAGATGAGCTTCAAAAATTTTAGTAATTTTATTTATTTATTTTATTAGATGAACATTTTTCAACCATAACCACCCAGTATTAAATACATGGAAATTTAATTTCATTTTTCTTTGATTATAACCTTTATATTATTTTAAGTAAAATATAATTACAAAATGTCACTCTATTGCTTTTAATTTCTTGTATATATTATTATTGTGGTAAAAAGGTTTTATGAATAAATGTAAAATATTATTTTTAACATAAATAATTTATTTGTATTATGATCATTTAATTTTAATTTTTAATGATAATATAATTACCTTAAACACTTAAGCAACACTGCCATAGTGCTTGTGCAAGCAGTAGAAAAATCATTGTAAATGACTTTAAAAAAATTAAATATAATATTTTTGAATTAATTATTCTATTAAATAAATTTTATGGTTAATAATATTTTATATTAAAAATAAATTTTTATCTTGATGTCTTTAAAGTAAATTTTTTTAATAGTCACAAAATTGAATTTAATGATATTTTATATTAAATAATATTTTATTAAACGATTTAAAAAACAAAGAAAAACTTTAAAGAGGAAAACGTTAAGGGTAAATACTCTAAAATTTCATACATGTACCATTTTTAGTTAATTTATAACTTATAATTAATTTTATGACCCTTATAGATTGAAGAAGTTTTTACCTAGACTAAAGCTAAAAAGGGTTAATGAGGGGGTTAAACCAAAATATAAGGTTTAAAGTTCAACTTAAAACTATAAATTTTTTATTGGTTATAGTTTTATTAATATTTAAATATCCTATCTAAAAAAATATTTCAATTATGTTCCACTTTAAATAATTATTATATTTATCATATTTGAAAGTTCTTAAAAATTATAAGTGTGTCCTTTTACCCTCATATAATAAGACAACACTTCCTCTATCTCATTAAAACTTATTGAACCACTTATATTGATAAAACCATAAAAAAATCTGCTAAACTTCCATAGAAACATTATAGAGATCATGGTCTTCCTAAAAGACAAACACAAGTGGTCTTAAATGGTGATATAGAGGAGGATTCTCAATAAATAAGCCTAATTCTTAACTGGGTTTTGTAAACTTATTTCTTCTTTTACCTCCTTTAATTATGTCATAAACATGGGGATATAACAAACAAATATCCTCCATATACTTATATGTTATTATTTTTATTTCAAAACCTTTATTTATCTCCGTTTTGACCAAATTAGAAAAGAAAGCGTCGTTCGTGCATTTGTGAAGACTGCCGGCTCCACATAGAAATTTGTTTCATTTTTCATCAACATTAATAGAAGTTTATTATGATGGATATAATTTTTATACATTATTTTTATAATAATAATAATATTATTTTGTATTTAAATGATAAAATATATATTTTTATGACTCCATCGAATGGAAATTTAAAGCATCACTCTTGCATATGTATGTACTACCATCTCTACATTGAGATGAATTTAATTTTCCATAACCAACTCAAATGGATGGAAATGATGATATATTTAATGAAAATATATTTTATTTATGATTTAATTATTATTTTTAATGATTAAATTTTATTTAACTTTCTTTTATTCTTTTCATTAAAAAGTGAAAAGAGCGTTCATGCGTATGTACAGACTACCCTCTCTATGAACGATGTATTTCATTTTTCTATTACCAACTATCATGGATTGTTATAAAAATTTATATAATGAATAAATATGATATTAATAAAATCTATAAGACGTTGTAAATTATGAAACCGTCATTAATATTGAAGTAATGAATCTACTGATCCCGAACATACATGAAAAACAAAATAGTTAACACCTAAAAATGATGATCTTAATAAATATTTATAAATAAAATGGAGTTATTATTTTATAAGTGGATCATGTATGATATTATAAGTTTGTATATGTTTTTGGTATATAATTATAATGAATATAAATTTATTATATTAGAGGTTTTATCACACATGAATCAATTCAGACTTATAGTAAGGGTTTTATTTCCAATTCCATTTTTGATCAGGATTGGTTATGTTTAAATTTCCATTGAAATGAATTTGATAATATATCTTTATTGAAGCACATATATTTTCTTTTAATTTGTTTATATATTTGGTTTAAAATTTTATTTTCTATTTCCTCTCTATTTATTCAAGAAACAATGAGAAATTTCTTTGTAAGTGATATGAATATATCTCTTCTTTTAGGTCGAGAGTGTTTTATTCTATACCCATATTTTCTAAAAATATATAAAGAATTTTCTTATTTACATTTAAATGATTTATTAGGGAAATTTTAAACTATATTTTAATTTATTTCTTTTTTTACAAATAAATACCTTTTAAGATTTATCGTACGACACATTTTGAGTTTCTTTATAAAGTAAAAAATGAATATTTTTTATTATATATAGATTTACTGTATTTTTCTGCTGTCATGACTGTTATTTTCTTTGAAACTTCCGTTAAAATTTTCCATGTTTCCTCAAAAAATATTTTTATCTATATTTTTTAAATTTTGGATTTATAAAAACATATTTTAAAATAAAAGGATATTTTCTATTACTTTTCAATAGAATGTTATAATGTTATTTTAAAAGTATTTTTCCTCTATTCTAACATAATTTGAGGATTATTATGATACACTAGAGATATATTCTAAGGATTGATCCTTATTCGTCCTTTTAATGTATTATTATTATTATGATTAAATTTTTATGAAACCCATCACTATCTTATGGGCTATTATATATTGAAATGATAAATGTTTCCATGACCATATGGAATACATATGAGGGTATTATGATTATGTGATGGGTGGTTTTTTTATATCAACAAAATTAATTAAGTAATGTTTAATGATTATGAGATCAAAAGGTACATGGGAAGTAATCCCAAGCCTGAACAAGGGTATATGAGAGATTATCCCAAGCCCAAATAGTGTATATGGTTGGTTATCCCAAACCTAACATGTGATAAATGTCTTGTTAGATAGCCTTGAAAAATAATTTCTATGATTTTTATTATGTTACACTTTATGCCACTCTATTATGAGATGTTCTTATACCAAAGTAATATTATCATGGATAATGATCTTTGATTCACTTATGATTCAGGTCTTATGAACATCCAAAGATTTATTCCATGATTAAGTATTATGATCTATGAATTATTGGAAATTATTTTCTAACGTAAAGATTATTCTCTCATAAACTTATTATTATATTACACCCACTTATTATTATCAACCATTATTTCCCATATTTACCCTTATTGTATATCTGAGCTCACTATGTTTCGATTTCCCCAGGTTATGAATAATGATGTTATGTAAGTTATGCATATAGAATTTTTATGGTAGATGTTAAAGAATTTTCAAAGAATATGAAAATCTTGGTATTATAAGAAAAATTATCACATAAAGACATGTGTATTTTTATGTAATAGTTTTTCATAATTATCTAAAATTGTAAATGTAAAAAGGTATTTATTATGAATGTGAATCAATATTACTTTTGATATTTTAATGGAGAAAATTATGCCTTGATTATTGGTATCAAAGACAATATGTAATGAATATGTGTTTTAATACTGAATCCATGTTTACATGTTTGGGGTTGTTATAGTTGGTCGTAGAGAAGCATTTCAATAACATTATAGGTTAGGATTATTTCAACTAAGGATAACATAACCGTTATGAATTCCATCATAGATTTATATGTTTAAGGATAACCATGTTATTCAATTGAATATATCCATTTTTGAGGTAGTATGTAATTATGAATTATAGTGATTTAGGAAAAAATTATTATTAAACTGAAAAATACTATATAAGATCTTATTTCGATGAGATTTATTACATTTTGGGAAATATTGTCTAAGAAGGAATGTATAATAGAGGTATAAATAACCTTGGGATTTGTTATATGATTTAATGGTGAGGTAATTAAGGAAATGCGGTTTGTTACATTTTTGGAGGCATATATTGGATGGTACCAAAAACCTTGGAGGGAAAAGATTAAATTTATTTTGAATAATTTCATTAAATTTTGGGGAACATTATAGTTTATTGTAAAGTATGTGATTTTATTATTGAAATTATTTGATTAATAGAGATTAAGTTAATTTTGGGAATCATATATCATTATATTATGGTATTATATCTATGGATTCATGTAGTTTTGTGGAAAAGATTATCAAATTTTGGGGAATATTGGATTAGGGTATATTCAATTTTAACATTATTATTATATGATCAAATATTCCTAAATTTTTGGGTTTAATAAATCTGTTTAAGCATACTTTGAATATTTTTAGGGTTTAGTTATTAGTTTAATGATTTATATTGAAATGTGGGTGTTATTTATATTACTTTAGAGATTAATATTTTACTTAAATTTATGAAGGTTTGTTGAGAATTATCTTATCTTGAGCTAACAATTTTTGTTTTAGTAAATGGATGTGAAAATGAAGAAAAACCTATCATACTTTTATAAATCTTAACACCATTTAAAATCTTATTTTAGTGTTTTGGGTATGAAAAAATCGTCTTGGTCATTAATCATTATAATGTGAGATAAATTAAAGGTGGAAATATATTGAAACACAACTGAGGGATAAAGTTGTGTATCATGTATTTTTGTCATCTGATGTTATCCGTATCAATGTTAAATGAATTAATCTCACAAAAATAAGAGGAATAAAAATCTATATATTCTTATGTGGGAAACATAAATTAAACAATAAGGTTTGTTTTTTTGGAAAACAATCAACTATATTAGTCATATAACAACACAGTTTAAGAAATAATTATTTTATAAATGATATGTTTCATAGTCTTAACCAAGTTATTTAAGTTCTTGATGAATTTTATATATGATATAATGAAAATATGAAATCTTTTTTTTTTGAAAAAAATTAAAATTGAAAGGATTCAATTTCATTAGGGGGGATGTAACACCCTGATATTTTAGAATATATTTCTAATTAATAGATTTGATGTGTTAAATATTTTGATTGACTTAAAACAATGAAAATAAACAAAACATGATATATTGTATCATAGTTTTTTGGAATAGAGGGTAAAAATAAGAGTAACCACATTATAAAATATATATATATATATATAAAGGTATTAATTAATGAAAATTTATTTATTAATTATTAGGAAATAAGATATGGTTCCTCTACCTAGGATCCACTCAACCAGTGTTGTAGTTTAGTGCACCACCTGACCTTAGGTGCGCCTCCCCATAAGCCAAAGGCTACTGAGTAGTAGTGAGGGCCTATTGGGTGATAGTGGGGATACTATACCCGATAGTGATAATAATAATAATAATCATAATAATAATAATAAGAATGATCATAATAACATCACTGTGGAAGAAACAGGAAACAAAAATAGTAACAACCAAAAGTAAACTTATTGTACATACCTAACAATTTATACATTTCATGATAATCATACAAAAGCATGAAAGATCGCATGTGGGTTTATTGTATAAGCATATAAGAAAAAACCCAAAAAGAAACTCTAACTTGCTGAAAAGGAACCACCTATATCATCTTCCAAAAATCATGTCAATTATCCTATGCACCGCGAAAAATCTTAGTTTACGAAGGTCCAAACCAAGAACCATATCACATTCCTATACTCAAATACATAAAGTCTGTATGTGTCTCAAGTGGCCCATGAAGGGTGTGAGTATGAACTCATTAGTCTACCAACAATGAGTTCCTATATTACATACATAAAAATAACTTTGTATGAAAACATAAATAAATAGTAACTACTCACAAATTAAACCATTTTCTTCACTTATGTTTAATAGTTACAATGAATCCCTTACCATCATTGGCCATGGTAGAGAGAAAAAATGCATCCTTGGTCCGTTATGAAGAAGAACCCTTAGTCTCCATCCATTCCCATACCATGAGACATCATGTGTAAACCGTTAATTCTTGTACAACCTTTCGAGTGAAATTGAAATCCCAGTAGCACACCCATAAATACATTATAATTCCATTGGAATTCCATGTATAAAAACACTGTCACCTTGGAAGCTTGATATCCCTAGGCATGGTGATATCTATCCTTCCATAACATTAACCAAGAGGCCCCAACATCATGGTGAGACTCAACCCCCATCTGATGGTCTCACACACCATCACATGTGGATTACTATAGTGAAGACCTCCTCCATTATAATGTTCTTCACCATCCCCTATTCCACAAATTATATAGAGTCCTCCACCCATATCGAGTGGTTAACACCAAATCAATGGGTCATGATCATATGTACACATGTGTAACGTCCTGGTTCCGGGAGCTGCCCAAAGGTTCCCCATACCCAGTTGGTCACATGGCCTCAATCACATTTCCCTCAATGCTAGAGGCTGCTGACTAGTAGTGAGGTCCTTGGGTGTAATAGTGGGGAAACTATTCCCTCATTGGCTGAGTAACACAACGGAAGTAAAACAGATAGCAATAACAGAAGCAGTAAAACATGCAATAAGTAAACAACGAAAGTAATAAACAACTGGAGAACACACACACACACATATAAATGATGCATGATACATATATCTAGGAAAGAAACTAAAAAAATCAAAATGATGGAATATAGTACTAAACCAAATTACAAAATAAAATCAAGTAAACATCACCATAGCATCGCAAGCCTCAGCCAGGTCCAATGCTCCCCAGCTCTACAACAATCAAGTACCTGAAGTAGAAGGGCGCCTACCCTTATCTATAGCAACAGTAATATAATCTGTTTGGGCCCAAAATATTGACCCAAATAGAGAGTGAGACTAATCCCAGTAGGCAACCACCCAAAGATCTGTGCCTAACAGTTAGTGAATATATATATATATATGGTAGAAAATAAGAAAAAAGGTGCAGTGAACACATAAGTACTCAAAAGTAAACAGTCCAATAGTTTCATTTATAGACATTTACTTTTAAGTATTTAATCAACCAAAAAAATACAAGAAACCCTCTAGGTAGTTCTCACAGCCTAACCCATTTGGTTCACAATACAATATAAGATATAACAAAGACTGTCTGAGGAAGCACTCACTGTCAATTACCCCTTTAGTCTTTTGTGATCAAAGTCTCTATGAGGAAGAACTCACTTTCAATTCCCCCTATAATATTTTAACAGTAACCTCTAGGAACTCTGAGAAAGCACTCGATATCAATTCCTAATATGGCCTCATAACATAACTATAGACACTCTGAGGGAGCACTCAACGTCAATCCCCCTTATGGTATCACAACGTGATAATTAAAACAGACACTACGGGAAATCCCTCAATGTCAATTTCCCCAATAGTATCACTACACTAGGTTCCCGAAGCCCCATGTAAATAAATCATGAAAAAATGATAATATGCATCCAATGTAAACCTCAAGAACAACTTGGCTAAACAACTACAACATATCATAGCATTTCAAATAATAATCACTCCACCCAACAATACTAGGCATGGAAAGAAAAAAGTATCCTAATAGGAAAGGCTTGACCAAATGGTCAAAAATAAGAAAACATGGGAAAAATATCCATAGCTTGGAAAAGATAACCCTATTCTCAAACAATTAACCTCTATCCAATCCAACATGGTATAACAGGAAAATAAAAGGGCTAAAACTATAAACACACAATTCCCCAAATGTGGGTATTGGGAACTTTTGCACATATAACTCAAAGAATAAGTACAAAAAGGAACAAACCACCTACCTTGGTGTCATGAGAATGATATACATGAAACTCAGGCCTTGAATCGCCCTAGATTTCCGTAGATCTACAAAAACGCTTAAGACGTTCAACTGAGGATATCTTGCAGAAGAAGAGAAATCAGATCATGAATTTTAATAATAAAGGAGAAATCTCCAATTTGATTCCAATATAATCAACGACGGTCGATTCGGAGAACAGACGGTGAGTCGGGGGCTCGGAGAAGATCTGTGGTCGTACGAATGCTCCTGGATGAGATAGGTCAAGAAGAAGTTCATTCTATCCATTAGATGCGACCCCTGTCTATTTAATGAAAAAAAATAAAGTACACGACATGTCCTTTAAAAGTATATTGCATGTACTTGGACTTTCTGGACTCTTATTTAGGTGGTCTCTAGGTCACTACACATGGTCTTGTACTCGGCCGCTACCCATCCAGTACACGGTCACCCACAGCAACCGAGTACACGATTTGTACTCCTGAATTTTTCAGAAAATACTCTTTTTCCTCAAAGACAACCAGAAAAGAAAAAAATACATAAAAAAGATCCGAGTTCTTACAAACTTACCCCTTAAAGAAATTTGTCCCCAAATTTCCCTAGCAAGACGAAGTAGAAGAAAAAACCTCAAACAGCTCCGGCCACTACGATCATACATTGGCCTCCCTCTCCCATGTCTCATCCTGTAATCACTCGTGCTTCCATAGAACTCGTACTAGAGGAACATACCATCAACAAAGAACCTTCACACTTTGATCAAAAATCCAAATAGGATTCTCTTCGAAAGATGAATCCACCTCGAGCTCAACCTCCTTAGGTTGGAAAACATGAGATGGGTATGAGAAGTGACATCAAAGATGAGAAATGTGGAAGACATCATGCATATCCTGATACCTATGAGGTAAATACAACCGATAAGAAATCGGTCCGACTCTCCCCAACACCTCAAATGAACCAACATATCTCAGTGAAAGCTTACCCTGACTCCTTATCCTCTTGTGTCCCAACCTCAGTGTGATACGCAAGAAAACCTAATCTCCAACCTCGAACTCTAGAGGTCTTCTCCATTAATCAGCATAAGACTTCTATCATGACTGTTCCATAACCATCCTCTTCCGAATCAACTATATCTACCCTATGGTCTCCTAGAAAAGTTGAGGTCCCAACATAGCTACCTCTCCTGCCTTCAGCTAGCATAAGGGTGATGAACATGGCCTACCGTACAAATCCTCACAAGGTGCCATCTAAATAGTTTCTTGAAAACTATTATTGTATGAAAACTCCACAAGAGGTATGTGATTCTTCCATGAACCTCTAAAATCCAGGATAAATTCCCAAATCTGGTCCTCAAGAACCTGAATCGTACACTCAGACTAACCATTTTTCTGGGGATGGTAAGCTATACTTAGAATTACCTGTGTTCCCAAGGCCCTATGAAGTCCCTGCCAGACCTGAGAAGTAAAAAGGTCATCCCTATATGAAACAATGGAGTGCGAAACTCTATGTAAACATACAATATCTCCTATGTACAACCATCCTAGATCATAAAAACTGAAGGCCTCCTTGATCGGAAAGAAGTGTGCAACCTTTGTGAGTCTGTCAATGACAACCCAAACTGCATCATTCCCTTGAGGTGACCTCGGACAACCTGTCAGGAAATCCATCGCGACAGCATTCCATTTCCACTCAAAAATGGGTAACTGTTGCAAAAGACCTGCTTGTTGCTGATGCTCCGCCTTCACCTTCTGATAGGTGGAACACCTCATGAAAAAACCATCAACATCTCTCTTCACACCTAGACACCAATACTGACAGTGTAGATCTCAATACATCTTGGTGACACTAGGATTAACTACCCAAACCAAGGAATGAAAGTCTCAAATCATCTCCTCACATATATCTGCTGGAACCCAGACACATCCATGAAAATGAAATATCTCATCCTCTCATACTTTCCATCCAGGAATAAGGTCCTCTCCCAAAAAACTCTCTTGTAGGAAAAGGCCTTAATAATCTAACATCTACCTCATTCACACTCGATCAAGTAGAGTAGAGTTATCAACCACAGAAGAAAGAAACGTCTGCCCCTGACTGTCATCCACCTCCAAATGTATCTTAGAGAACAGAGCCATAAACTGCCACTCACTTCTGGCCTCTTGAACTGCCAGTATCTGAGTCCCCATGCTCAACGCATTATCCACAATGTTTCCTTTCCTAGGCATGTAGGCAAGATCAAAGTCAAAATACTAAAGGTAATCCACCCACCTTCACTGTCTCAAATTTAGATCACGTTGAGTGAAGATATACATGGGACTCTTGTGTTCAATGAAAACCAAAAAATTCTCTCCCAAAAGATAATGTCTCCAATAACATAAAGCATGAAAAACTACAGCTCGCTCAAGATCATGCCTCAGGTAGTTCCTCTCATGTGGCCTCATCTTCTGAGACTTGTACGTGATGACTCCTTCTCCCTGCATAAGCACTGCTCTCAGCTCGATACCTGATGCATCACAGTATATAGTATAGCTCTTTCCCGACTCTAGAAATACTAGTATCGGTGCTGAATTCAACCTCCCTTTCAGCTCCTGAAAGGATAATTTGCAAGAATCAAACACCAAGTACTTCACACCTTTCTTAGTCAGGCCCATCAGTGGTGCTGCTAAGCGTGAAAAGTCCTGTATAAAATGTCTATAGTAACCAACCAACCCTAGAAAACTCTGCACCTTAAAGAAATTCTTCAGCTGCTCCTTGGGAGCTAATTCTCTCACTTTCTCTGGGTCTATTGATACTCCTATCCCTGAGATAACATGACCCAAGAATTAAATTTGGTCCATCCAAAAGTGGATTTTTTAGATCTTAGCATATAACTGATGCTCTATCAATGTAATAAAAATTATCTCAAGATGTGTGGTACGGTCATGTCGAGTGTGAGAGTAAACCAAGATATCTCCCATGAAGACTACCATGAAATAATCTAAATATGGATGGAACACTCAGTTCATCAGTTCTATGAAAACTGCAGGCGCGTTCATGAGACTAAACGACATAGCCACATACTCGTATAGACCATACCTGCTCCGAAAGGTTGTAAGAGGTATATTTGATGGTCTAACACTCAACTGATGATAACCAGATATTAATTCAATCTTCGAGAACACTCGGGCTCCTCAAAGCTGATAAAAGAGATCCTCAATCCCTAGTAAGGAATATTAGTTCCTGACCGTCAACTGGTTCAACTTCTGATAATCCACACAATGTATGATGGTACCATCCAACTTTTTTGAAAATAGGATAGGCGAACCCCAAGGAGAAGTACTAGGTCGGATGAAACCATTTACCTACAAATCCTCCAACATGTTCTTGAGATCCTACAACTCTGGTGTAGCCATCCTATAAGGAGGAATAGACACTAGTACCACTCCTTACAGAAGCTCAATAGAAAAGACTACTTCACACTCTGGAGAAAAACCTGAAAAGTCCTCTGGAAAGAAATATCTGAAATGATCCACCACTAGAGGAATGTATATATGTGAAGTCCCATGGTCATCCAGATATAGACTAGCTATATGGGATATAACTCCTCCCAACCCATGATGATCAGGTCCTGATCTGATCGCTTGGACATCCCACTCTCCCTTATGTAGAAACATACCACCCTCTGGTGACGTAAAACCCACCCTGCAGCGATAGCAATCGACAAATTCCTAGAAGGGAACTAACCAATCCATTATGAGAATGAAATCATATCCTGTGATCTCTAAGTCATATAGGTCCCATGAGAAGTGACACCCACCAACATCAAGAGGGTACTCCTTTCATTGACGAACACTATACATTCTAGCCCCCAACGGAGTGTCTAGCGTCAAGATATCAGCAGAAGAAAAAATACAGAGCCCATGGATCTCCACAACAGAAATAGATATAAAGAAATGATAAGCCCATGTATCAAAAAGAGAAAAAACTAAAATTGAGGCAACTAGGAACATACCTCGAACTGTAGAGGGTTCTAGATCCTGATCCTACTGGGTATTCTCCACCGCAAAATTCTGACCTGTATTGTGGCCCTGTGACCCTACCTAACAACCTTGAACTGATCCACCCTGTTGTTGCTGAACTCTTGGAGACTGGGTACCACATCTGTGACCTCCACCTCGGCCTGAACGGCCATAAGAACTCTAGTTCCCAGAATGGTGAGAAGCTGGGGGTGCTGCTCCCAAATGAGGAGTCATAGAAGAACCTCCTATCACCAGCTGATGGTGAGAAGATCTGACCGAAGCACTAAAGATGGCCCATCTTTCCGCAAGTTCGGCACTCCACTGGGTCTCTCGGTCAATGTGGACTGGTATGCTCGACCTTCCTGCACTGGTAGCATACCACCTAGCTACCTGAAGGTGTATCCCTCCTACTCGGACCTTCACTTGTAGACTCCCTATGGTGCTTTCGGCTACCTTCCATAGAAGCACTAACTTTGGATGCAGAAACACCCTAGCTCACAACTCCAGAATCCCTTAGGTTGCACTTCGTGATCTGTGCCTGGTTGACTATAAAAGTGATGGAAGTCAATCTAAAGATGTTCACCTGAGCCTGAATGTCATTCCTGAGACCATCCTCAAACATCCTTGCCAGGAATAACACATCACCTCCAGAAAAGGGTGTAAAGCACTGCGGCTCTGTGAAGCGAGAATAATACTCCCTAACTGAAAGAGTACCGTATCCCAAACTCATGAACTCTTGGGCTCGATTGTCCCTCAAAGTCTCCGAGTAGAAAAATTCATAGAAGGTACACTGAAACTTCTACCATGACATGACCTACTAGAGTCCCACCTATGAGATCACATCCCACCATATCTTGGCAGCATCCCGAAGCATATACATAGAGAACTTGACCATCCTCTTCAGAGGCATCTCTAGATGCTTGAATATCATCATCATGGATTCTAGATAGAACTCTACAGCCTGGGGTCCTCCATCCCCTGAGAAAGTGGGAGGATTCTGCTGCGGAAAGACCAACATTAATTCTACCATCGATGGGGAAGGATGAAATACTCCCTGGATGGTCTGCGTAAACTTCAAAAACCACTCTCAGAACTGTGCATCCGAATCTGTATATGAGATGAAGGCTGGTTCTAAGAATGGAACAACTGGAGGATCTGCTGGTAGTCCCTAATTAGCCGTATCCGGTGTTTGATCACTACCCTGTAACTGGTAGAAAACTAAAGGACATCTCGGTGGCATGAATCTGCAAGGTCAAGCACACACCTTTGATCAAAATTAATAGGGACTGAAACATATATGTGTAAGAAGGGAACAAGATAAAGAAAGCATTCAAGTTTTCTCCGAACATGGATACACAACGTGCATAATGCCTACATGGCATATTCCCCTAGGCCTTCACATGGGTGTATAATTCTTCCAACCTAGGTCGTGTAACACCTCATACACACGGTGTGTTGTCCTAACACACGATGTGTACTTGAATCCTCTTCCCATGCCCAAGTTCTTATATATGGAGAAGCCATACAATTCTCCTAAAACAAGACTACACGGCGTGTCAGTGCTAGACATAGTGTGGAATGGAAGAACTTCACCGACCTGTGTTGTTCATTACATGACTGGATACAAGGGTCACACTAAAAGGCATGTTCAATATTGACACTTCCTGTATAACCTATGTTTTATCCATCCATGTCGTTAGTCACACGGGTGGACACATGGTCTCCACAACATGGTGTGTACATCTGGTACACGACGTGTCCCACCAAGATTTCCCAACCCCGTGTCTTTACCCACACAACCGGTGACACAGTTAGAGACTAACTAGCATGTACATATAATACACGACATGTACTTAAGAAAAACAATTCCTTCTTGAACAGGACACATGGCATGTATTCATCATTACACGCTGTGTATTCTAGGTTTTTCTGGACAGTAAGCCTCATAAACTACTCCAAAAGCCTAGAAAATCACTGAAATGAATATTAAAGTGCTAAATTCTGATCCGTGAGGGCCCATACTTCCCGTTAATCAAAGATTGGCATTTTATACATGACATACACAAGGAAAAACAATACAATGATCCACCAAATTCAGATCCATGAAGGACCATAACACCTCAAGAACCAAATATTGGTATTCATTCAAACAAAACCATACACAACCCAATAACCAATCAAATAGCAGGTATTATATCAAGGAATCTATCACAAAAACATGCATATCTAGAACAACACATATCACAACAACATGCAACCACTAATGCACCCTAAATGGCATGACAAGAATGCATGACATGTGATCTACAACAAGTGCCTATATGGTGAATGAGATGGTAGACCCTCATGTCATTGGGTTGCAACAAAAATAAAACCTCAATAACTTCAATGATAACAACAAAATACATGTGAATCACCCAATGCTGAAATCAAATCAACTATAAAACTGGAAAACCATAAAAATTGAAATAACGAGGTAAATTGGTTTTTCCCTATACAGGAGTTAGCTAATACCATACACAACTTATTAACAAGTACCTATTCCTTTATTTCCCTGGATATAGGCTCCAAATAGTAAGTCAAGAAGAAAAAATACCTCTTCTGATACCACTTTGTAACATCTCGGTTTCGGGAGCCATACAGAGGTACCCCGTACCCGGTTGGTCACATGGCCTCAATCGCATTTCCCCAAATGCCAAAGGCTGCAAACTAGCAGTGATTGCCTTGGGTGTGATAGTGGGGAAACTATTCCCTCATTGGTAGAGTAACACAGTGGAAGTAAAATAGATAACAATAACGGAAGTAGTAAAACATGCAATAAGTAAAAAATGGATGTAATAAACAACTAGTGCATAAAAATATATAAATATATAAATGATGCATGATACATATGTCTTGGAAATCATCCAAACAAATCACAATGTTGGAATATAGTACTAAACCAAATTACAAAATAAAATCAAGTAAACAGCTCCACAACATTGTAAGCCTTAGCTTGGTCCCATGCTCCCCAGCTCCACAACAATCAGGTACCTGATATAGAAGGATGCTTTCCCTTATCTATACCTGCAACAATATAATCTGTTTGGGACCAAAATCAAGACACAAATAGGGTGTTAGACTAATACCAGTAGGCAACCACCCAAAGATCTGTTCCTAATAGTTATTGAATATATATATGGAAGACAATAATAAAAAATGAGCAGTGAACATAGAAGTACTCAAAAGTAAAAAGTCCTACAGTTTAATTTACAAACATTTACTTTTAAGTATTTAATCAACTAAAAATAAATACAAGCAACCCTATGGGTAGTTATCATAGCCTAACCCCTCTGGTTCACAATACAAGAGAAGATATAGAAAAGACTCTATGTGGAAGCACTCACCATTAATTCCACATATTGTCATGTGTGATAAAAGACTCTCTAAAGAAGAACTCACCATTAATTCCCCCTATAATATTTTAACGGTAAATTATAGGCACTCTGAGGAATCACTCAACGTGAATCCCTCTTGTGGCCTCATAACGTAACTATAGACACTATGAGGGAGCACTCAATGTCAATCCCCCATATTGTCTTTCAACGTGATAATTAAAATAGACACTCTGGGAAAGCCCTCAACGTCAATTTCCCCTATGGTCTCACTACACTAGGTTCCCACAGCCCCATGTAAAGAAATCATGAAAAAATGATAATCAACAGCCAAAGTAAACATCAAGAACTACTTGGATAAAAAACTTCAACATATCATAGAATGTCAAATAATAATCACTCCACCCAACAATACTAGGCATGGAAAGTAAGCAACAACCTAACATGCAAGGCTAGACCAAACGGTCAAAAACAAGAAAACATGGGAAAAACATCCATAGCTTGGAAAAGATAAACCAATTCTCACACAATTAACCTTTATCCAATAAAACAAGGTATATCAGGAAAATAAAAGGACTAAAACCATAAACACACAATAACCCAAATGAGGTTATTGGTAACTTTTTCACATGTAACTCAAATACTAACTACAGAAAGTCACAAACTACCTACCTTGACGTCATGAGATTGATATACATGAACCTCAGGACTTGAATCTCCCTATAATGCCATAGATCTACAAAAACATTTAATATTTTCAACCGTGGATATCTTGTGGAAGAGGAGAAATCAGTAAATGAAGTTCAAGAAGAAAGGATAACTCACCGATGTGATTCCAACACAATCGACAGTGGTCGATTCAGAGAATGGATGGAGAGTCAGGGGCTCAGAGAAGATCCGCAGCCATACGAATGCTCCTGTATGAGATAGCTTAAGACGAAGTGTGTTCTATCTGTCAGACGTGACCCCTGTCCGTTTATTGAAAAAAAAGTAGACGACATGTTATTTAAAAGTACATGTTGTGTTCTTTCCTTTTCTAGCCTCCTCTTTAGGCGGTATCTATGTCACCACACATGACCCTGTACTCGGCTGCTACTTGTCCAGTACATGGTCAGCCGTGGCAACTGAGTACATGACGTGTACTTATAAATACATGGTGTATACTCCTGAATTTTTCAAAAACTCCCCTTTCTCCTCAAGGACAACCAGAAAAGAAAAACTGACCTGAAAAGAAGTTCTAGGTTCTTACAACATGACCCCAACCGTTTTATCAGCCATCCCTGATGAGTGGAAATCACCAACAACCTATACCACACCATTAGAGAACCTCTATCACCACATGTGAACCACATTTCCCCAAATTTGGTACTGTTCATTACCATCTAGATGAACCTAAAAAACCACTTCATCTGACACTCAGTGATTTACATCACCATAATCACATGGGCCATGCCCCACACATTTCCACAAAACTGAACTATCAACAGGTTGAATTTAGATAAATTACATAACTAGAAAATCCTACCAAACTAATGTGAATACCTATTTCACACCATCTATGCAACACAAGGATAAAATGTACTTTATCACATGTGAGACTAGCCATCAACATCTCCCATATATAATAGAAAAAGAAATAAATATAAAAATATTCACACCCGAACCACCCCACTTATACCTATTTACCACACATCATATAAACACACATATAAATTAATAAAAATCTAGAAACCACCTACAATATACCCATATATGTCTACTCATCATAGAATGCCATATTATTCAAGATAAAATGAGATCAAATTAATAACTAAAAAAATTCTGGGAGAATAGATCATATTATCTCACATGTAAATAACATTCCAAATGGTGAGATAAATTAAGAAATAAGGCCATAGGACCCATATTCTTTCTGAGAGGGATCCAACATGATGAACAATTCTTGAATCAGACACCATATAGCGAATATCCAAAGGAACCTAGGAGGAAAGAGAGTAGAAGCTCCCATGGTGGGCTGCTATGCGTAATGAGGAAGAAGGGGGGGGGATTAAAGGCTAAATAAGGTTGACGAAAATTGTCTATTTCATCCCATTTAATGAGTTTCATGGTTTGGGAACACATTTTTTTCAAACTATGCACCAACCTTGTGGAGATACTATTCCAAAGAGACTCCACCTCATATGGTTGTAGTAGAAAGATAGAAAAATCACATTCCAACCATGTGGATCACTCTTCCCCTATGAACAAAAAAACATGGCTCATTGGGTAGAGCACATCGTTAAAAATAACCATACTTTAGTACAAATGGACCACATAGTTTGAGTTGCATGGTTATCACTAACCCTACACCCAATGTCACGTCTACCAAAATTATGTTTTCAATGCTCAACTTTCCCAAAACTTAACTGAACCCCTAACACATCTTCCAGGACTTAACCCACATCTAAAAACAACAATTTAGAGTATTCAAAATCTTAGAGTTACATTCTGAATATTAAAATAAAATATAGTCTCACAACCCAACTGAAGGTTCAAATTCCCCTATATTTTCAACCTACATAAAACACAAGATCATAAAACCTCCCCTCTTTATAATAGCTCATCACCAAGCTATTTGGGTACATGATTCCTTGAGATCCCACTCATCCCAAGAATCCCACTCTCTATATTCCTATATGATTAGATGATATCAAACATATCCATATAACTTACAACATACAAATCTACCCAGAACACTCACTTATGACTAATTCCATATATGAAACTCCCCACACGAGGAATAACTTACTCATTTACTTATCGAACCACTTTATAACATTATAATGGTCCTACAACAACTATATGTTGTACACACACATCCAAAATATCACTTACAATCAAACCTAAATCTCATCAGATTCTCACTTCATACCCGAACCACATATGAAAACTATGAGGTCATATATCATGGTTGTTTCTTAGAAGTTTCTACATCACACCTGATTCCAAAAAGGCCCTTATTTATAACACATACCATAAAAATGATTCATCATTTGGATTCTCACATATTAACCAACACCTTTTTAATGAATATATCATACTTGAACCTCATACACAAGTGTTTTTTATAAAAAAGAATAAGAATAGGAACACATTCATGGAGTACCTCGAAACATCATCATCCCCCTAAAATTATCAGAACCTAACACCTCAAATGAATTCACCTGTCCTGAAGCCTGACTACCGTATGCTTTTCCTCTTTGTAGAGTTGTACCCACTACTGGACACTACACCCACTAATGAGTATCTCTCTCCTTGTAATGACCTATGCGTGCAATCATATCTTGGATACTTACTCCTAGTACTAAAATAAATCCTATCTTAGACCCTAGAGTCTGATGTGGTCTCTAAATCCCACCTATCTGAGGTGTCTTTCAGTAGAGCCTCTTTAAATTCCCTATCTGCCCACATGCTTGGGACTCCTTTGTATTTTGGTAACATTGGTTCTGAATGTGACCTGGATTCCCACAATAGAAGCATACTATCATTGATCTATACCTCAGTGAATTTCCTAGGTCTCTGACCCAACTACCCTACTGAGACTCCTGATATCCATTCTTCTATCTACCCAAAGTACTATTTTATAGCTCACATGAAACTATAAACTGAATCAGTAAAGTCCTATCCATCATGTTCCATGTGGCTATAAATAAATGTTTTACTAACTTTGAGAATAAGTTCATCCGGAATATATTCACCTATACACTGATGTCATTCTGCAAACCATATTCAAACCACCTCACCCAGGAAATGTTATCTCTTTCCATAGAGGGTGAAAAACATGATAGGTTCATGAAAATCCCAAAATAATCAAGGAATGATGTTTCTCCCTACCGAAAAATCATAAAAATTTGATCATGATCTATAACCAACATCTCAGGGAAGAAGTACTTGAAGAACCTTCTCTCAATGTACTTCCATGTCAATCTCTCATGCCTGACTACATATACCTGTACAACCCACTAGTGATTTCCTGATCCCCTAACAATATAAGTGGAAAACTTCACCCTCTTCCCTCGGGGTGTCTCAATATAATCGAAAATAGTCTACACACACTCTATCCAAAATGATTCTACCTTCATCCCACCCTCACCCTGATACAAAGGGGGATGTAGAAACTAAAACTCCCACATAAATATTCTATGGATATCTTATATCCCTAAGCTCCCCGATCGATTCTCTGGATGAGTCACACCAAGATTAACCCAAGTTACTGATCTATCCATGAACCAAAATCTGATGCCAACTATGGTTGTCCCACATTTCTTGGAGTCTCTACATGTGGCTCATGCTCACCACAAACCTCAGTGTTCACAACCCATGCATGCCTTATAGATTCCAAATATCTACCCTCTTGACACTCCCCTAGAATCTATTCTGGGTTCATCATAGTAAGAATAAAAATCCATGATCAATATCAATGATAAAAGTATAGATATAGAAAATATGGAAAGTTGTAACATATTTCATATCTAACCACCATTAAAATTCCCTACCAAACCCATATAGCATATCATCCAACCTCATTCCCCCATTCCTACCCATATTAGAGTCATGAATCACATTCCAATCACTCTAGAAACCACTCATCGGAGATAAATTAGTAGAATTCCACCAAGAAGGTATAAAGGAAAACATTATGTATCTTATTTTCGAAATTATAAATAGATCACTACCTTATTTTATTCATACCTAACCATATAATAGTCAAGAACAACATATAACTTATCTATGTAGGATCACATATCAATCACATAAGTAACCACATACCCAAGATGGATGAGTAGAATACCACCAAGAGGCTATGCAAGAAAAAATTGTTTAGCCTATTTTTGACATTTTAAATACTCCAAACCCCTTTCCTATTTTCCAAGTTCCTTGTGACAATAACAAGAATGCACATCTGTCATGTGAACTTAAGTGCCTATCTGATGCATGAATTCTCTCCTCCTACCTCTTAGGACTAGAGTCCAAACAAAAATTAATAATTTCAAATTCAACATTAACTGAATCAAATAGATCAACTATAATCATGAAAAACTAGAAAAAATCCATTTGTCCTAGGAATCATGGAATTCAGTTAATACTAGTGATGGCTAGACACACAACACAACCTCAATACCAAGTTATGTCACTTCCCTAAAGCTCCAGTCTACCATAACACAAAAAATAGACCACTTTAAAAAATACACCATTAATACCACTTAGAAACTAGCCAAATAGTGTTGTGACTTTGTGACCAACATTATGATCTCATACCACTTCTGATTCCCTAACCTGAGATCAACTCAACTAGTTCTTTGGTCTAGTGTGTCACTTCAACTTAGGTGCACCTCCCTATATACCAAATACCATTGACTAGAAGCAAGGGAATATTATGTGACAGTTGGGAGACTATACCCTATGGTTATAATAATAATAATAATAATAACAACAACAAAAACTTTCATAAAAAATTCAATGTAGAAATAACATGAAACAACAAAAATAACAAGCCAAAAGAATACTTGATATACATACATGATAATCTATACATGTCATCAAAGTAATACAAAATCTTGGAAGATTACTCGTGGGGTAAATCATATAAGTACATAAGAAAAAAACCAAAAAGTAACTCTATATGGGTGTAAAATAACCAACTTGTGCATCTTGAAAAAACCATGCCATCCATCCCATGCACCTTGGTACATCCAAGCTCGCTATGGTCCAGACCATGATCCTGATCCATTTCTTTCACTCAAAGCCACAATGTCTGTACTCATCCTGAGGGGCCCATGCAGGGTGTGATTATGAACTCAGTAGGCCACCACCAATATTTTCCTATATTATATCTGTACATATACCTATGTAAGAAATACATAAATAAAAATAAACTACTCACACATAAAAAAATATGCTTTTCTTGTTCTTAACAAATACAAGGAAGCATTTACCTACTTTGGACAACACCATAGTGAAATGATGCATCCAAGATCAATCATATGGAAGAAAACTTAGTCTACATCCATTCTCGTACCACACAGAATCATATTCCAACCATTAACACATGTAAAACCTTACAAGTAAATCCGACATCCCACTGGCACACCTAAAAATACATCACTAGTCCATTGGAATTTCATTTACCAAAACACCATTTTCATGAAAGCCCAATTACCCTAGGTACAATAATACCCTTACTTACATAGCCTTGGTTTATCATCCATAACATCACAGTGAGCCTTAACCGCATCTGATAGCCTCCCACACCATCACACATATCTTACTATAGTGAGAACATCATCCATTAATATTTCATTACCATACCCTATGACACTAAGCCTACAGAGGTATTTACCCAAATCTAGTGGTCAACACACCTCATTGGGTCTCGATCCTATGTTCACATGACCCCAATGACACTATTGGCCAACCTCAGTGAGTGGAAATCAACAAAAACCTAAGTCACACCTTTTATGGACCTCTGTAACCACATGTGATCCATGTCTCCCCAACTATGGTAATGATCATCACCATCCATATGAACTTGAAAAAACATATTGTCTCTCTACTGGTAGCTGACATCACCATAATCATATAGGCCATCCCTCACACATTCCCATAGAACCAAGCAATTCACAGGCTCACTTTAAATAAATTATATAACTAACAAATTCTACTAAACCAACACAAAGACCTGTTTTACACATTCCATGCCACACAAGGCATAAAAGTACAAAATAACACATGATAATAACCATCTATATCTCTGAGGAATAATAAAAAAAAAATAAAAAAAATATAAAAATGGTCGCACCCATACCACCCCACTTATGCCTATTTATCACACATCACATAAACACATGTATAAATTAAGAGAAATCTAGGAACCACCTCCCTTATACCCATATATGTATTATTGTCAAAGGCCATCCTCTAATTTGATCTGAACAAAGATAAAATAAATAAATAGATAAATTCCATGGAATAGGGAAAATTAGATTGAATGGAAATAACATTCCAAATGATGATAGAAATGAAGAAAGGAGGTAAGAAGAATCAAAGTCTTACTAAGAGAAATCCTACAAAATGAATAATGCTTGAATCAGACACTGTATGGAGGATATCAAAAGGAACCAAGGTGGATGGATAGAAGAATATCCCATGGTGGGATGTTGTGTAGAATAAGGAAGAATAAATGGATGTGAAATGTTGAAGGAGGTATGGGAAAAGTAGTCATTTCATCCCCTTTATTTAGTCTCACAGTTTTTTAAACCTTTTGCAAACCATGTAGATCAACTATCCCAAGGACACTCCGCCTTACATGTTTTCAAAACATGGCTAGATAATCCCTTCACCAATCATGTAGATTCCTCTACCCCTTTTCACCAAAATGCACAATTTACTAGGAAAACCACATGATTAAAAACAAAAATTCCTGAGTAAAAATAGAATAAAAATATTGGGCCATATAGTTGGCACTTAAAATGCACCAACCATGCGCCTAGCGATGTGTCTCCTGAAATTGGTTTTTCAAAGTACAACTTTTCTGAAACTCAATTGACCTCCGAAGACACCTCTTGGGCCTTAACCCATGTTTTAAAAAAAACACTTCGATTGTTAAAACACCCATAAATAATTTCTGAATCTTAAATTGAAATTTAGTCAGACCACCAAACATAAGTCTCAAATTCCCTTTGAATTTTCAACCCACTTAGAACATGAGATCTTACATAAGGACTCAATTTATATTAAAGTCATTTTATGTATCAAAAATACATTTTCATTAAAAATCATTTTTATTTAATTTTTACATGTATATTATAATTAATTTTTGACACTTTTAGATATTTTATTTTATTAAAATAAAATCAACTTTAAAATCATCATTTCAAAATTATATTTTGGAGATTTTTTGGATTTTTTATGTAAATACTGATTTTGAGTGAATAGATAAAAAAACTGATTTTTACTAAACTATTGTTTCTTTTATTTAAATATATTAATTTAAACTCCCCATTATGTTTTGGTTTTAGTCTTAAACTAACATAAATACACTTTAATTCAATATAATCTAATTTATTATAAATTTAATAACATCATATTTGATTTTATTATAAGCTCATTTTTAGTCTTAATAACACATTTTTTCTAAAAATAGATTTATGTTCAATTAACATATTAACATTAAAATTAATTTATTCCAATTATAGAAATTGAATCTTGAATAATGGATTCCATATTTTTAATCAGAAGTTTTTTTATTTGGTAAATTGGTCCCTTTAATTTTTGTCATTATGAATATTTACACTGGTAACAATATTGTCACCACGATAAGGGTAATATGGATAAAAAAGGTTAAAAATATGAGATAAGGTATAAAAAACTATCTAAAACTTGACTTTATTTTATCATATGACTTAATTAGACCATAAAAATCAATGATTATAAAATTTTAAAATTTATTTCCACCTTCCTTTGATTATAACATTTATATTATTTTTAGTAAAATATAATTAAAAAAAATGTCAACCTCTTGATTTTAATATCTCTTATATGATACACCCTTTGGTTATGCCTTATGACATGATTAAGAAACACATTTCCTTCCTAAGGTAACCCTTATGATTATTCATTATGTTTGGTATCTTCATGTGGCTGACATATGCATGTACATTTTATGATGAGTGGACCAATATAGCACACCAATGAATTGGGTAATGTTTGGTCTCATGAGATGTTATACAAGAGATTAATGAGTAAAACTAATCCGTTATGAGAGTTTGTCTATATGTGATATAGTTATGGTAGTTATCCTGGAATCATGTTTATGTCATGTTATATGTTTCCACCACCTTCCAATATATCCATGATCATATGATTCCATGTTCTATATGTTATGATTTTACATGTTTATTCATGATACATGCCTTTTATGTTATTATGTTATTAATTATAACTCATCTGCTATTCTTTATTCCCATGTTTATTCCCTTACTGGTATTTTTATCCCATAAATGTTTTATGTATTCCCCAAATTATCCTATTTAAATGTAGAATCTCAAAGGAAGTTTGGATTTTATTATGAAGATTAATAAAATATGCTTTATTTTTGTTTCTTGTTTTCTAATTTTGTACCTAGTCTTCCAAAGACACTAGATTTTTTGATTCTTAGTTTATATTTTATGGATTATTATGCTTAAAATCATGTAATAATAAATGTAAAAGGCTATGGATTTAATAGTTGGTATCAAGGAAATGGAAGGAATCCGATCCTTGGGAACTCTCATATGTGAGTGTTGGACGAAGCATAGCTCTCCACCCAAGGGATTAATGAGGAAAGAGCTACCCCTATGTATAGTAGAGTGTCCCACCCAGGAGGTGTAGCCACCCATTGAGTACCCTAAAACTAAAAAAAACAACAATTGTTTAGATGTGGTTATTTATAGGGGGTTATGCACAACCCCCTCTAAATTCATTTTTTGTGAAATTAGAGGGGGTTATTCAAAACCCTCGCTTATCATTGAATTTAGATGGGGTTATAAACCCCTATTAAATTCATTTTAGGTAAAAATTATAGGAGGATATGTGAAACCCTTTTTAATCATCAAATTTAGAGGGGGTTAAGAACCCCCTATAAATTTTCTACATTTTTTAATATTCAGTTAGATTTTAGAGGGAGTTTTAACCCCCTATTATTTAATAAAATAGAGGGGGTTAATAACCACTACAATTCAATAAGATTATTGATGATTTAAAAACCCCTCAAATATATTAAATTAGGGTGGGTTAAAACCCCTCTAATGTATTATATTGGGGGGTGGGGGTCAAAACCCCCTCTAATATCATATATTAGAGGGGGTGTGAACCCCCAAAGTAAAAAAAAATCCACAATATATTTATAATTAAAACACTATATATAAATGTATTTAAATACATTATATAAAAATATTATATAAAACATTTATATGATTTTATTTAATTGTTTTTATATTTATATATAAATATAATTGTATAATTTTTTGTACATATATATATATATATTTGTATAAATTTTATTTCATATAATATTAATTATATATAATATAAAACCACAAAAATATTATATAAATATAAATATATATATTTGAATATAAGTTGTTTAAAAAATATACCATATAGAAACCTAAGCTTGTAGTTTTTATAATTTATATAATAATAACAATAAATATAATTGAAAATAATATGTTAATTCTTTTATATTATATATAATTAATATTATATGATATATAATTTATACAACTAAATATATATTAATGTACACATTATTATAAAATTATATTTATAGAAATACATATGTACTAATGTATATAATATTATGCAATTATATTTATTCAAATACATGTACATTAATGTGAATAATAATAAATATATGTATTGAAATACATTAAATAAATTTTTGTATAAATTGAATTTCTTATGATATTAATTATATATTTGTATAAATTTTATTTCATAAAATATTAATTACATATAATATACATATTATAAGTGGTTTTAAAACTATCTCTAATATGTGGCATCTCACCCCAATTAGAGGGGGTTAAAACCCCCTCTAATTTTTCCTGAAATAGAGTCGATTCTCAAAACGACCTCAAATTGGTGAGGATTAGATCAATTAGTACTGGTTTCCAACCACAACTAATTTGTTAAATTTATTATAAGGGATTAAGGTGATTATAAAACTTCCTCTAACATGTGGAATCTGGTCCCAATTGGAGGGGGTTAAAACCCCATCTAATTGGTCTTGAAATAGATTCGGTTCTCAAAACTGCCTCTACTTTTTTTGGATTAGCTCAATTAAAAATGGTTTCGAAACACCAATAATTTCTTAAATATATTAGAAGTGGTTAAAGTGGTTTTAAAACTACCTCAAATATGTGGCATATTGTCCCAATTTTAGGGGTGGGGGGTAAAACCCCCTCTAATTAGTCCTAAATTAGAAGCGGTTCTAAAAAATGAATCTAATTAGTGAGGATTAGCTCAATTAGTGGAAATTTCCCACCACTTATAACTTGTTAAATATATTATAAGGGGTGAAAGAAGTTTTAAAACTACCTCTAATATGTGGCATCTGGACCTAATTATATGGGCTTAAAACCCCCTCTAATTGGTCCTCAAATAGAGGTGGTTCTCAAAACTACCTCTAATTGGGGGATTTAAACAATTAGCACTGGTTCCAAACACCACTATTTTTTTAAATATATTATAAGAGGTTAAAACCCCATATAAAATGAAATTATACAGTCCGAAGATATTTTGAATAATAATAGTGAGAGGTGGTTTTAAAACCTTCCCTAAAATGTGGCATCTAGTCCCAATTAGAGGGGGTTAAAACCCCCTCTAACTGGGTGTGAAATAGAGGATGTTCTCAAAACCTCCTCAAATTGGTGAGTATTAGCTCAATTATAGTGGTTTTTAAATTCCAATAATTTGATAAATATATCATAAGGTATTAATGTGATTTTAAGACCACCTCTAAGAGAATCTGGTCCCAATTAGAGGGGGGTTAAAACCCCATCTAGTTGGGATTGAAATAGAGTCGGTGTAATGGATTCAAACCTCCTGGTATAGTACATTTCCAAAAAACTCGGTCCCATAAAATGGTTCAACCAAAATGGTGGAACTGTGTTGGTGGCACCGGTCAAGGCGGCACCGTGACGGTGGCACCGCAGCGGTCTCACCGTCACGGTTGCTCACCAAAATAGTGGCACAACTGATGGTGTTCCACCAAACCAGTGGAACTGTGTGGGTGGCACCATGATGGTGGGACTGTGAGGGTGACACCATGATGGTGGCACTGTGATGGGGTCACCTTTAGGGTGGCACTGTGATAGTGTCTCACCAAACGGTGTCCCACCCTTTGTTCCCTTTTTCCAGTTCCACCCCTACAATGTATCTTTTGATGTAAACATGTTCTAATACCCGTTTAAAATCAATTAAAAGCCCATAAATGATATATAAAATCCCCCTAGAGAGGGGAAACCTTTTATTTACCAACACATGTGGCTTTTTCCTCAGTTTCACACCCTTTTCTTGTACTTTCTAGTTTTTCTCCTGTTACATGTTTTCCTCTACTTAAAGGAAACCCTTTAACTAGCAGCCATTATGGCCACCACTCCATTGATAATTATTAACTAAAAATTAATTCCATTGTGTGTAACAGTCCAACTGCATGGTGAAACCAAAATCCACCTTTAAATCTATTCAAGAATTCACATCCCGTAACTTCAGGATCTCATCTTTTGTCAAACGAGATTCTATCTTCTTCTTGGATAATATCTTTTTCTTTATTTGTGGTGTTTGGAGCCCACCTTTCTGGGGCTACTGGTGCACCTATACAGGAGCCTTTCCTGCTCAATTTTGGAGTCCTTGGAGTTCCTGCCCTGTAAGCTGCGCATCCCCAGCTGTTGGTTCCACGAGAAAAAAACTTCAATCCTTGATCATCCAAGTAGGGTTCTTCCTTCTTCTCTCTTTAATGTGTGTCATGCGAGGTGGGTACACTAATGTTCATTTGGGGATGGATGAAACCAAACATTAATGAATATAATAAATGGTTTTTAAAGAATGAAGGGGTGTGTTTAATGATGCTGATATACTAGTTTACCTTTGCTTATATGTTGTGAATTATATGGGATTATGTCCACTGAAAAATCATGGCCATTGGTGGTCCCTTTTTACAAACTTATGAACCTATGTTTTTTTGGATAATTCTATGATTAAATGGATGTAACCTGGAAACTGGTTAATCATGTAAACTTTTTTGATTTAATGGATACCTAGTGAATAATAATTATTGTATGGTCACCCCAATTAACCAAACGAAAAGAAGAAACTTAATGAATGATGTGTTTGCATCTAGAAACTCCCTTGCTCTGTCTTGGTAATATGTTTGGTTGTTCTGCATGATTCTTGTGGGGTGACGTGGATGGGGATGGGATCCCCTGTTGAGGTGAAGTTATTGGTTTCTGGATCTAAGGCCATGTGTGGCCTTATGTTGGGGCTTGGTTTGGTTCCATTACTTCAAGGGATCTCACAGATCCCTTTTTTGTTGTGACTTTACATGAGAACCGGGTGTGAATGCTTAATTTTCGGCTTGGTTGATTTTTCTTTCTTGGCTTGTGGATATACCTATTAGTTTCTCGGTAGTGAAGAATTATTTAAATGAAACCACTTGAATGTGATTAGAAGAATGGGTTCAAAGGGGATAGGTTTTCCGGGAATGAGTTGTGACTTGGTTGTGGCAGTTGTGCTTTTTATGAATGAATAGTAACGAGGGTGTTTGTGTATGGGATGGTTTTGGAACCCCTAGGTTTAGATGAGTGATTGTTTACCAATATGAATAATTTAGTTCTTATGTTTGTTATTCGTGCTCCACCCAAGTTGATCACTTCATGCTGAGCAACCCCATTTCATGGGGGAGGGTGTTTTTTCCCAACAATCCTATAAGTGGCTGTTATTAGATCCTTTTTTCTCCCTTTCCCATGTATCCCAAGAATCTTTGGGAAGGCTCTGATGGAATGAGGTCCATTTTAGCTCAAGATTCTTCTGGAAGGGCACATTGTGGTGGTTGGCCCAGGTGTGTGCGAGCATGTTGTTTCCCAAGTGTCTACGGGATGAGGCCCAGGTGTCATTGGGTGTGGCAGTAGTTGTTCTGGACCATGTGTCTTCAGGAATGGTAGTAGTTGTTCTGGCCCAGGTGTCTATGGGTGTGGTTATGTGTTTTTATTGTGGCCTAGGTGTTTGCGGGCGGGATGTGTGGTTGTGGTATCCTAGGTGTGTGCGGGTGGGGTATGGAAGTGGGATTGCAGTGAGAATAGAGGGGGAAGTATGACGTGTAGGATGTATTCAATAACTTGTGTGAAAGTGGTGTGGGGTACCAAAACATCGATGTATTATTACTATTATTTTACCTAACTTGGGTTATTTGGGGAGTGTGCCTTGGCGAGGTTGGGTGGATAGTTTCTTGGATAGGTGCTTTGGTTATCTCCTTTTCTCACAGGGAATTAGAATGCCTCCCCACTTGTGCACAAGTGATTTTGGTTTTCTTTACTGAGTATACCTGTATACTCACCCTATGTATATAAAACTGCTTTCAAGTTTTCAGGAGGACTTCGAGGACTGTGCCGGACCCTTTTATCTCAAACACCGGGACCATTGACGTTGTTGTTTTTCTTTTATTTTGGTACTTCCCTTTGGAGTTTTCTTGTTTTGTAGCACTTGTTATTGGAACCTACAAATGGGAATGTATTTTTTTGGATTTACTTTTACTTCCAGTTTTGGTGTTGTTTGATATTTACTATCTTATCTCTCGATCCTACAAAATAAAAAGGAAAATGCCTTCCATTTTTCATGCAATCCTATACCCTTGGTGCTAGTCGCCACTCCAGGGCCTATTGAAGCTGGGTCTTTGGGGTCATTATCTCTCCTTCAACTTAAGAAAATAAGGGTCTGGAAATTTTCTATCCCTTCCCTCATCTTGGTGAAGGCAGGTCGTAACAGAATGGTATCAGAGGGAGGTTGAGAGATAGGATGGAGTTTGGTGTTAGGCACAGAAATGATTTCATGGGATGGTAGGGAAACCGTGTTAGGAAATCTTAGAGGGTGAAATAGGCTAGGGAATACTGGCTAGGACATGGGATTTTAGGGCCCCCATGATCCAATGTAAGGTCTATGGACCCACTGAATGACCAAGTGAGGCTACACTAATTGTAGGGTAGAGACCCTAGGAAAGGTACATGCATCATAATGACTTGTGTTCTTATGTATCTTGGGTATTTTGGGGATATAAAATAAATAAAAATTCTAAGAAATATTTAGAATCAATCTTCTACAATCCTTGGGCTTAGGCATTCCCTTCTTACCTTATAACAATGACACCCAGACGGCGACTATGGTTAGTGTGGGTGATCGAGGCCTAGGAGGCTGATTTAGCTAATCAGCAGAGGGATGATAGAGAGGAGGAGGATGAAAAATGGTAGAAGATGCTTCATTCCATTTAGTGACATACCCTTGGGAAGTACGAGGGAAAAATCTGAGACTTGGATACAGAGAGATGGATCGAGGAGATGGTGATATCTTTTAGCCTGATCCGAGCTCTGATGGAGTACTGGGTTCCTCTAGCTTTAATCCAGATGTGGGGAGCGGAACATCATTGGTGGATGCTCTATCTTAGGGAGAAGAGGGATGCTGAGGTTTCATGGACTGACTTTGAGAGGGAGTTCCAGGCGGAATTTTTCTCTTCCACGATGAAGGCTGAGAAGTGGCAGGAGCTACTCTCCCTTTAGCAGGGGAGTATGTCAGTGAGAGAGATGGGGATCATGTTCAAGGATCTCCTTCATTTTTATTCAAACCTTTTTATGAATGAGGAGTCTCGGGCGAGTCATTTAGAGAAGGCAATCCAACCTTCTCTTTAGTATGATGTTACTCCCTTCACCCTACCAACCTACTTAGAGGTCCAGAAGAAGGATGAAGTGGTAGAGATGATGCACACACTGGGAGGTGTTCCCTGAGAGGGGATCCAGTTAGGTCCATAAAAGGGGAAAGCTATCAGCAGTAGGCCTCCGACATCAGGGCCTTCCAGGTTTCGGCCAGTGGGGAGCATGGCCCCAACAGTTCTAGTTTCGATATCCCACTCCTCGCCCCTTGCGAGATTAAGACCGAGATGATTCATCTATGGAAGTCATGGTCATCTTCAGAATTATTTTCCGGACTGAGTGTAGTACAGTGGGGGTGGGTAGTTTTATCACCCACCTCAGCAGCAATAGTTTCCATCCAGTCCCTTTCAGTAGCAATAATAGGGACATCGAGCTCCCACTCCTCTAAGAGGAGACGTTATAGGAGGAGGCTGACCTCAGGGTGCTCCTTAGGGACTTCGACCAGGGCATGGTCGGGGAGGTGACCAACAACCGAGGGGTAGGGGAGCTGGGCATGGGTAGTGGCATGCCATAGAGGTAGCATTTCCAGTAGGGCTAGAAGTCATTCGAGGTATGATCAACTTGTCTAGTACTCTTGCCTATGTCTTGTTTGATTTAGGATCTTCACACTCCTTTGTTGCATCTAGTCTATCCCATGATTTGGGTCTAGACATAGAGTGACTTCCCATACCCTTGGTTTTGGGTATGCCAGTTGGAGGTCAGACCAGATTGTTTCATGTTTTCCGAGGATATAGACTGATGTTGGGACCACATAATTCCAGTGGGGACCTTCTTTTGTTACAGATGCAGTTGTATGATGTCATTTTAGGCATTGAATGACTATTCTCTATGTGTTCCATTATCAAATGATTCTGGAGAAGGGTTGTGTTTTTAGATATGGGTGGCCGACATGTGACTTTCTTCAGTGACCGAGGTTTCCAGGAGGGCATCCGGTAAGTGGAACCCCTTCTTTCCTTGTTAGCTGAGCTATCAGTGGAGTCAGTGGACTAGATGGTGGTAGTTTCGGGAATTGTCAGTGATTTCATGGAAGTCTTACTTGAAGAGGTGGTGACTCTACCCCCTCGACGTGATATTGAGTTCGGGATATAATTAAAACCTGGTGCCCATCTGATTTCGAATGCTCCCTATCAGATGGAGCTTTCTGAGTTGCGAGAGTTATGGATTGAGATTGACGATCTAATGAGGAAGGGTTTTGTCTGACCAAGCGCGTCACCATGGGGTGATCCGGTCTTGTTCACAAAGAAGGAAGATGGTGGTCTCGGGCTGTGCATAGACTACTAGAGACTGAATCAGGTAACAACCAATAACCGTTACCCTCTCCCGAGGATACATGAACTTTTTGATTAGTTGAAGGGGGAAAGATGGTTCTATAAGATCAACCTATGATCAAGATATCACTAGTTGAGGGTGAAGGTGGGTGACATCTCAAAGACTACCTTCAGGTGTAGACAGGGGCACTTTGAGTTTGTGGTCATGTCTTTCGGTGTTATGAATGCACCAGCCATGTTCATGGGACTCATGAACTACGTCTTCTAGGAATATCTAGACCGGTCCATAGTCATGTTTATTGAAGACATCCTAATCTAATCAAGATCATAGGAGGATCAAACCGAGCATTTGAGAATAATTTCAGGGGTCCTCCGATAGTACCAGCTCTATGAAAATTTGTCCAAGTGCATGTTATGGACACGATAGGTGCACTTCCTTGGACACATGGTGTCTAAGCAGAGAATAGCGGTTGATTTGTCAAAGGTTGAAGAATTTTTTTCTTGGGAAACACCAAATAAAGTGATAGAGGTTCGTAGTTTACAGGTTCTGGAGAGATATTATCAGAGGTTCATGCCCGACTTATCTTGAGTTGTATCTCCTTTGATAGCTTTGACCCCAAAGGACCAATCCTTTGTGTGGAGTGAGAAGTGTTACAAAACCTTCATTTATCTGAAGGTGAAGTTGGTTAGTAACCCAGTACTGAGGTTTCTAGAAGTGGGTGTGATGTTTGATGTGTTCTATGATTCTTTATGCCAAGTCTTGGGGTGTGTGCTGATGCAACAACATGGGTGATCTCTTATGGGTCTAGGCATTTATGTCCCCATGAGTGTAACTATGCCACCCATGACTTGGAGTCCACATCAGTTGTGTTCGCACTAAAGTTATAGTGACACTACCTCATCGGGGAGCGCTTTGTGGTCTTCACCGATCACAAGAGCTTGAGGTATATCTCTTCTCAGTGAGACCTGAACTTGCGGTAGTAGAGGTGGATGGAGTTTATTCAGGACCACGACTTCAAAATTTCCTACACCTCAGGACAAGGGAATGTGGTGGCTGATTCCTTGAGTAGGAAGTCTCAGAAGGATGTGGTTCGAGAATCAGAAGATGCTTGGAAGGCAATGGAAGAGTTGGCTTCCCTACACCTAGATGCAAGGGTGGAGGATAGAAGAGGATATATGTTATATATGATAGTGAATTTCTCTCTGTTATGGCATGTGGATGAGTCTCAATGGGGGGAATTAGAGGCTGAAGGGATTCATGATCGTGCTAGACAAGGTGATGATCCAGGAGGATGGTCTAAAGATAGGAAGAATCAGATGCTATTTCTGGGAATTTTCTTCTTCCCCATTCTAATACGAAAGATATTTCTTGGTGATTTCCTCAACTCACCCCTAGCGGTACACCCATGAGTTTCCAAGATGTTCTGGGGCTTGAGGGGTCAGTTTTGGTGGCCTGAGGAGAAACCGACAATGGTAGAGCTTGTGGAAAAGTGCCTCATGTGTCAGCAGGTGAAGGCTGAACACCATATCTGAGGAGGTATGTTACAATCTTTAGATGTACCCGAGTTGAAGTGGGATGACATATTAATGGATTTCATTACAAGACTACCCAGAGTTCAAGGCAGATGCTATGCTATCTGGATAGTAGCAGACCGGCTGACAAGGTTAGCTCACTTCCTAGAAATCAAGGAGTCGAGTGCAGTTGATGCCTTAGCACAAAGGTACATGGACTAGGTTGTATGTTTTCATGGAGTTCTAAGGTCTATATTATCCGATTGGGATACCCAGTTTACCTCATGAGTCTGGAGAGAATTGCAACATGTTTTTAGCACCCAACTATGCCTCAACACTGCTTTCCACACCCATACTAATGGGAAGACAGAGCGTACCATCCTGATGTTGGAAAATATGCTACGAGAATGTTTTTGGGACTTTGGAGGATTGTGGGTATGAAACATGACATTGGTAGAGTTTTCCTACAACAACAACTATCACTGTACCATTGACATGGCTTCATTAGAAGCATTGTACGAGAGGCCATGTCCCTCACCCTTGTGCCGGGAAGAGGTCAGGAAAGGAGGTGTTCTTGGACCAGAGGTAGTGTAGAGCATGATTGAGAAGGTTTAGCTTATACAGGAGAGGATGAAGGTGTCTCAGGACCAGGAGAAGTTTTATTCCAATTATCAAAGGAGACCCTTGAGTTTGAGTTCAGGGACCATATGTTCTTGATGGTCTCCCCTTTTCACGGGCAACAGTGGTTCGATAGGGGGAGTAAGATTTCTCCCAAGTTCATCAGAACCTTTGAGGTGTTGGGGCGGGTTGCCGAAGTGGATTATCAGCTGGCGCTACCACCGCCGCTACTGAGGGTGCACGACGTCTTCCATGTGTCTCTGCTCGGTTTGTTTCTACTTGATGATTCACACGTCCTCAACTAGGGAAATATGGATATCGAGGCCAACACGACATTAATAGAGAAACCAGTGAGGATTGAGTATCATGAGGAGAAGTTGATTCATGGATGAACCATCCCCTTGGATCGTGTGTTGTGGATGCACGGTGGCCTCGAGGAGAGTACCTAGGAACGAGAGGCATAAATTTGCACCCAGTACCTAGATTTATTTTCAATTTTTTTTGTTTTGTTTTGAACTTGTTTGTGATGTAGTTCTTGACCTTGTTACTATGAAATTTGTTTTTTTCCTTGTACTCTGAATGTGTGTGAAGAGTCCTGACTGTGGGGAGGGGAGGACCTGATCCCTAATCGAGACACATTAAGGTGGGTGCGATTAAACCCTTGCAGGCAAGTCAGTGCTACAAAAAGCAGATAGTATCTTTACATGGAGGAAGAGAATCCTTAATACATATGAGTAGATGGTATTAAATTTACATGTTTGTGTGGTTTCTTAAAGGATAGGTGTTCCTGGATGTCGAGGTGTCCTACTCTGAGAGGTATCTTTTGAGGTGGTTGTTCGGACCCCTCTATTTTCTTCGGCATTATCCTTGAATTATCGAGGAATAGAATAATTTGAGAGGTATATAATGTAATGGTATAGAACCTCCTTTTCCATTAATATTCAAAAAATCTCGGTCTCATCAAATAGTTCCACCGAAATAGTGGCACTCTGATGGTGGCACAAGTCACGACAGTACCGTGATGGCAACATCGTAGCAGTCGCACCGTCATGGTCACTCACCAAAACAGTCGCACCGTGAGGGTGGAAGTGTGATAGTGGCACCATGATGGTGGAACCGTGAGGGGTCACCATGATAGTGGCACTGTGAGGTTGGCACCGTGACGGTGTCTCACCAAACAGTGTCCCACCCTTTATTCCTTTTTTCCAGTTCTACCCCTACAACGTATCTTTTGATGTAAACATGTTCTAATAACCCTTTTAAAGACATTAAAATCCCATAAATGATATCTAAAATCCCCCAAGAGAGGGGAGACCATTGACTTACAAAAATGTGTGACTTTCTCCTTGGTGTCACACCCTTTTCCCATACTTTCCAGTTTCTCTCCTGTTACACGTCTTCCTCTGTTTAAAAGAAACCCTTTAACTCACAGCCTTTATGGACACCTCTCCAATGAGAATTATTAAATAAAAATTAATTCCATTTTTTGTAACCTTCCAACTGAATGGTGAAACCAAGATCCACCTTTAAATCCGTTCAAGAATTATCAACCCATAACTCCAGGATCCCATCTTTTATCGCACATGATTCTTTCTTCTTCTTGGCTAATATATTTTCCTTTCATTGGGGCGTTTGGAGTCCCCCTTCCTGAGGATAGTGGTGAAACTATGCTGGAGCCTTTCCTACTCACTTTTGGAGTCTCCGAAGTTCCTCCCCTACAAGTCACACTTCCCCAGTTATTGGAGCGAGGAGAAAAAAACATCGATCATTGATCATCCAAGTAGGGTTCATCCTTCATCTCTCTTTACAGTGTATCATGTGGGGTGGTTACAATGATTTTCCTTCAGGGATGGATGAAACCAAACCATAACAATGATAATAAATGGGTTTTAAAGAATGAATGGGTGTGTTTGATGATGCTTCTATACTATTTTACCATTTCTTATATGTTGTGAATTATATGGGCTTATTTACACTAAAAAATCGTGCCTGTTGGTGGTGCTTTATTACACACTATTGAAGCTCTGTTTTTATGGATAATTCTGTGATAGAATGGATGCAACATGTAAACTTGTTAATCACTTAAACTCGGTAAATTTAATGGATTCCCAGTGAATAAGAATCCTTTTTTGGTCACCCCATTTAACCAAACAGAAAGAAGGAACTTAATGAATGGTGTGCTTGAATCTGGAAGCCCCCTTTCTCTATCTTGGTAATATGCGTGTTCTTCTGCTTCATTATTATGGGGTGATGTGGATGGGGATGGGATCCCCTGTTTTGGTGCAGTTGTTGGTTTATTGATCTGAGGCCGTGTAGGGCCATATGTTGGGGCTTGTTTTGGTTCCAGTACTTCAAATGATCTCACAAATACATTTTGTTTTTGTGAAATTACAAGAGAAACAGGTGTGAACATTTAATTTGCTTCATAGTTTTTTTTACTTCGTTGGCTTGTGGCTATGTCTGTTAGTTTTCTGGTAGTGAAGAATTGTTTAAAAGAAACCAATTTAATCTGATAACAAGAATGGTTTCAAAGGGGATTGGTTTTTCTGGAATGAGTTGTGACTTGGTTGTGGCTATTGTTCTTTTTTTTATGAATGAATAGTAATGAGGGTGTTTGTGTATGGGCTGGTTTTGGAACCCCTAGGTTGGGATGAGTTCTTTTTATGTCTATGTATAATTTAGTTATTATGTTTCTTATTCTCACCCCACCCCAGTAGAGCACTTCATGCCGGACAACCCCATTTCATGGGGGAGGGTATTTTGCCCAACATTCCTATGAGTGGCTAGTTAATAGCTCCTTTTATGCTCCCTTTTTTGAGTATCACAAGACTCTTTAGGAAGGATTTGATAGCCTGAGGTCCATTTTAGCCCAAGATTATTCATGCAGGTTATGTTGTGTGGGTTGGCCCAGGTGTGCATGGGAAGGTTTTTTCCCAAGTGTCTTTGGGATGTGGCCTAGGTGTCTTTGGGCTTGACAATATTTGTTCTGGACCCGGTGTCTTTGGGCATAGTGGTAGTTGTTTTGGCCAAGGTGTCTTCGGGAATGGTTACATGTGTTTGTTGTGGCCCAGGTGCTTGCGTGTGGGATGTGTGGTTGTGGTATCCCAGGTGTGTGCGGGTGGGGTATTGTAGTGGGACTGTGGTGAGAATGGAAGGGGAGGTCTGACGCGTAGGATGTCTTCAATAACCAGTGGTAAAGTTGTGTGGGGTACCCAAACATTGATGTGTTATTACTATTATTTTACCTGACTTGCGTTATTTGGGGAGTGTGCCTCAGTGAGGTTGGGTGGATAGTATCCTAGCTAGGTGCTTTGGTTATCTCCTTTTCTGATGGGGCATTAGAATGCCTCCCCACTTGGGCCTGAGAGATTTTCATTTTCCCTACTCATTATACATATATACTCACCCTACATATATAAAACTACTTTCAGGTTTCCAGGAGGACTTCTAGGACCATGCCGGAACCTATTAGCTCGGATGCCATGAAAATTGACGTTTCTGTTTTTCTTTTCTTTTGGTACTTCCATATGGTGTTTTCTTATTTTGTTTTAGTTGTTATGAGAAGATGCATATGGGAATCGATTGTTTTGGATTCACTTTTACTTCTAGTTTTGGTGTTGTTTGGGATTTATTGTCTTATCTCCCGATATTACTAAGTAAAAAGGGTAATGAATTCCATTTTACGTGTGATCATATACCCTTGGTGCTAGTCGCCACTCCGGGACCTATTGAGGGAGGGTCTAGGGTGTCATTATCTCTCCTTAAACTTGAGGAAGGAAGGTTCTATCAATCTGATGTCCCTTTCCTCATCTTTCTAAAGGTGTGTCGTGACAATCGATTATCAAAACCACCTCTAATTTTTGTGGATTAGCCCAATTAGTAGCGGTTTCAAAACACCAATAATTTGTTAAATATATTAGAAGGGGTTGAAGATATTTCAAAACTACCATAATATGGGGAATATGTTCCTAATTGTGTGTGTGGGGGGGGGGGGGGGAAGGGTTAAACCCCATCTAATTAGTTCTGAAATTGAAGCGGTTCTCAAAACTGCCACTAATTAGTGAGGAATAGCTCAGTTAGTAGAAATTTTCAACCAGTGCTAACTTATTAAATATATTAGAAGAGGATAAGGATTTTTTAAAACTACCTCTAATATGTGGCATCTGATCCTAATTATAGGGGGGTAAAACCCCCACTAATTGGGCCTGAAATAGAGGTGGTTCTTAAAACTACCTCTAATTGGTGGGGATTTTTATAATTAGTGGTGGTTCCAACCACTGATAATTTTATAAATATATTATAAGGGTTTAAAACCCCCTATAAATTTACATTATATAGTCAGAAGATATTTTGAATAATAATATTTAGAGGTGGTTTTCAAAACTACATCTAATATGTGGCATCTCGCCCCAATTAGAGGTGGTTAAACCCCCCTCTAATTGGGCCTTAATTAAAGGAGTTTCTCAAAACCTCCTCAAATTGGTGAGGATTAAGGTGATTTTAAAAATGCCTCTAATATGTGGCATCTAGTCCCAATTAGATGGGGTTAAAACACAATCTAATTGGGCTTGAAATAGAGCCGGTTCTCAAACCCACCTCTAATTTTTTTTCGATTAGATCAATTAACAATGGTTTCCGAACACCTATAATTTTTTAAATATATTATAAGGGGTTAAATAGGTTTTAAAACTACCTCTAATTGGCGGAATATTGTCCCAATTAGGGGGGGGGGGGGTTAAAACATCCTTTAATTTGTCTCGAATTAGAATCGGTTCTCAAAACCTTCTCTAATTGGTGAGGGTTAGATCAATTAGCGGAAATTTCCAACCACCACTAATTTGTTAAATATATTATAAGGGGTTATGTAAGTTATAAAACTGCCTCTAATATGTGGAATCTGGACCCAATTAGAAGGGTTTAAAACACCCTCTAATTGGGCCTGAAATAGAGGTGGTTCTCAAAACTGCCTCTAATTAGTGTGGATTTTCACAATTATCAGTGGTTCCAACCACTGATAAATTTTTAAATATATTAACAGGGGTTAATGACCCTTCTAAAATGAAATTATATGGTCAAATTAGTGGGACTTTTAACCAACTCTAGTACAAATGTAGATAAACTCGGATTTACTTTAACAGTGGTTCCTCAAAATCATCTCTACAAATAGTAGGTGGGAACATTATTGAATATTCCTTATAAACATCATTAATTTATTTATATGGGGTTACAACCCCCTCTAAACATAATAATAACTCATATAATCGGGTCATTTTTTATAGTATGATAGGTATCAATTATAGTCCACTGAAAATAATTCCAGACCACTATAGCTGGTATCATATAACAATCTAGTTATTTTGTGGGATTAGGACTAGAAAACTATAGTAATAAACCTTGGTAAAATTCTATCAGCACAGATAAACTATGTTGGAACTTAGCGAATCACAAGTTAGGATATAATTTTTATTTATAATTCATTCCTTATATGTTATGGATTCATTTTTATATTATCATTAGATAAGTATTAAAGCACCCTAATTGTAATTTTTTCTCTTTGTTTAGTTAATGGAGGTAAATAGGAGAACCCATGCTAACAACTAATGTGATAGGCAATGTGATGATTTTACTAATGAAATGAAAAATCCAATGGGAATGGGAGCTCATAAATTTATGATAGTACTATCTCAACTAGATCAAGTTATGAATAATAACATGAATCATTTGGAACACCCTCCTTATCCTAAGAAATAGAAATTTGTGGTTGAATACTTTTTACAACAAATACCTCATATCTTTAGCAGATCATCTGATCCCCTCATTGTGAAATAATGAATTAACTCCATTAAAAATATATTATTTATTCTCTAATGATGATAATAAGAGAAAGTCCTTCTATAATTATATTGTTTTTATTTATAAGCTAATCAAAGGTGTACACTGATTAAAAACACAAATTCTGAGGAGGAAATTGAATCCATGGATTGGGAAGGATTCAAGATTTTTTCTCGATAAATATTTTTCCCAAACTCTATGTCTTAATATGGAGAGGGAGTTCATTAAACTAAAAAATAGGAAAATAAATCTATCCGGGTGTATGAGGAAAGCATTATAATATTTTCATGATATGCCTTATACTTTTTCATGAACAATGAAAGCAATTTGGATCACTTATTTAGTAGATTGAAGACAATTCTACAAAAATCCTTAGAAATTCAAGAATTTTATAGCTGTGAATATATTTTACAATATTCCCTAAAGGTTGATATGGAGATTGGTGACTCTCAGTGGTATCATGGGTTCGAAGATAAAAATAGTAATTGGAATTTAATATGGGAGTATGAATAGATAAATCCCATGAAGGAAATAAACCCCAACATCCCACATGTCATAAGCATGGGAAGAAGCATCCCAGGAACAATCTAATGGGAACCTAGAGATGCTTCAAATATAGAAGATATAGGAATTAGGATAATTATTGTTGAAGGGATTTGAATAAGCCCATTAGTGTGGAAGAATAAGTGAAGTGTTAGATTAACACTCATCCTGTAGCGCAGTGTTTCAAGTACATTGAATATTGGAATTAATAGAGCTAATTCCCTAAGCCAGTGGTTTTTGGAGTCAATCAATAGAAAAAACCTACAATATAGCAAGGAAGGGAATATTCTATCACTACTGCTGAGGGGGAGCTCATCAGTGATGTGGTGATAGGTACGCTAGTCATTCATTGAAGAATAGTGAACATACTATTTCATTCTAGTTATACAAATTATTTCATATCATGCATGTTTAGTAAAACTATTCAAACACCACCTCAAAATATGATGGTTGAGTTTTCTATGAGAACAGGGAATGTAGAAATTATTTCATCTAAATTATATAACTCTTGTTTGGTTAATATTTTTGGATTGAACTTCCCAGAAAAATATGGCTTACGTCCTCTTGTGGAGTTTTATGCTCTATTGGGCATGGATTGACTACCTTTATACACATCCAATATCAACTATCGGGAAAGGGAGATCACTCTTCACATCTTAAGGTATACCCCAATTTTGTACAAGTGTATAGAGTAGGATGAATATCTTTCAAAATAATTTTCTCAATTGTGGATACTATTTCCTTATAACAAAGAATATCTACCTCAAATGACTGAGACAAAGGAGAAGATCATGATTCAAAAACATGACCATTGTGAGGGACTAAACGGATGTGTTTCATAAATAATTTCATGGTATTCCCCCTAACCAAGAGGTTTATTTCTCAATTGATCTTACTCCTAGATCTCTACCCATATCAAAGACTTTTTACAGGTTGTCCACCATTGAGTTTGAGTAGCTAAAGAAGAAGTTTCAAGAGAATATGGAAAGGGGTTTTATATGCATGAGTTCTTCACTCTGGGGGTCCAATGATCCTATTCATTAAGATAAAGGACAAATCAATGTTCTTGGGAAGTGATTATCGTGAACAAAACAAAATCATAAAAAAGAAAAAGTATACCTTTACAAAGATATATGACTTGTTTGACAAAATACAAGGGGAATGATATTTCTCTAAGGGGTACATTCAGTTTGGATATCAAAAAATTAAAGATGAGGAAAGAAGATATTCCCATGACTACCTTTCAAATTTGGTATGAAAAATATGAGTTCATAGTGATGACCTTCAGAATCACTAATTCTCTATCACTTTTCATGGACTTAATGAATATATTATTTAGATATTACCTTAAAAAATTTGTGGATGTCTTTATAGATTATATTTTGATATACTCCATGAGAAAGGAGGGACATAAGAAGCATTTTAACATAGTAATAATGACTTTGGGGAGGGAGAAACTATATGAAATGTACAATAAATGTTATTTATGGATGTAGGAAGTATCGTTATTGGGGAATGTTATCACTAGTAATGGAATATAGGTGGACCCTTGTAAAAAAAGGTAATTAAGAAGTGGACTAGACCAAAATATATATTCGAGATACATAATTTCCTTGGACTAGATGGATATTAATAAAATTTTTTAAGTAAATTCTCTTGATTATAAAACACACTAAACAGGATAAATCAAATGGGAGTAAATTTTTTCTGGATCAGTGAATGTGAATATTTCTTCAAATAGTTGAAAAATATGCTTATAACGGAACACGTACTTGCACTACTTAAAGTTGGGAACTCTCTGTGGTATAAAATGATGATTAAAAGAATTTATTATGTTTTTTACTAATGATAAATGATAAAGTGATAGCCTATGCCTCAAGGTAGTTGATAGTTCAGGATAAAAACTATCTTACACATGATCTGGAGTTGGAGGCTATGATCTTCACATTGAAAATTTGTAGTATTATCTATATGGGGAGAAGTGTGAGATATATAATAATCATATGATCCTCAAATATATAATCACATAGAAGGATCTTAACATGAATCAGTGAAGATATATAATATCATCAAGGATTATGATGACTCAATCCACTAATATCCTGATAAGGAAAATAAAGGGGTAGATTCTCTAAGTAGAAAGGATCCTATAACTTTATCAATGATGAGAATTGAGAAAAATCCAATCTTATTATACTTGTGAAGTATGGAAATGGGAAATATAAAGAAATGTAAATCATCATTCCTTTTAAAAATTATTTCTCAAATATCTTTTATGGATAAAATAAATGATGCTCCATGAAATGATTTATAAATTTCGAAAAAGGTGGAAGCTATATGAAAGGGGAAATACTTATAGCTCAAAATTGATGAGGAAGTAGTTGTAATATTTTATTCATGAATATGTATACCATAAAATATATAAATAAATAAATATATTCTGAATGATTCCATATAGATCAACCTTCTTTATTCAACTAGTGATCACAAAGATGTATTGAGTTCTCTGAGATCACTATTGGTGTTAAAATATGAAGAATGTGATTGCTGAATTGACATAAAATGGTATGGTATGTCAACATGTGAAGGATGAAAGGAAAAATTATAAGGGGATGATGAAACCATTACCTATACCAATATGGAAATGGGAAAACATAACCATAGACTTTGTTACTACTATTCCAAATACATCCAGAGGAAATAATGCTATATAGGTCATTTTGGATCATCTTACAAATAGAGTGTAATTTATTATGATTCAAGAGGAATTATCACTTGACCAACATGCACAAATATACATAAGATAAGTGATGAGGATATATGGAGTACCATTATTTATTATATCTGATCAAGATATGAAATTTACCTCTATGTTCTGAAAATGACTCTAAAATTATTTAGAAATTGTGTTGAACTTCAGTACGAATTATCACCCCAAACTAATGTCCAATCTGAGCGGGGAATTTAGACATGGAAGACATGTTGAGATAATGCTGAATGGACTTCAAAGGAGGATGGGATCAACATATTCCACTGTTCGAGTTCTCTTATAATAATATTTCCCACTCAAGCATTCAAATGGATCCATATAAATCCATTTATGGAAAAATATTTATAAAACCTGCATTCTTGGATGAATTTGGTGAACATAAGATGCTGGGACCTGAAATGGTTGAGGAAATTGCAGAAAAGGTAACGACCATCCAACAACATATCCAGGCTTCCCAAAGTGGATAGAAGAGTTATGAAAAAAATTATCGATGAGACTTATAGTTTGAGGTTAGTGAAAAGATATTCCTCTAAATATATCTCCATGGATGATGGTTATAATATTTCATAATAAATGAAAGCTAAGTCCCAGATACATTAGAATCTTCGAGATTCTTGATCATTTATAAGTTGTGACGTATCAACTATCACTTACCAAAACCATGTATCAAGTGCATAATGTATTCCATATATCCATCTTGAGGAAATATATAACTAGACCATGATATGATACCAACTATAGCGGTTTGGAATTATTTATAGTGGACTGTAATTGATACCAATGATAGTATTAAAAATGACCTGATTAGAGGGGATTATTTTTAAGTTTATATGGGGTTATAACCCCATATAAATAGATTGGCGATGGTTATGAGGAGCCTTCACAAATGTTCCCACCTACTATAGGCAGAGGAAATTTTGAGAAACCACTATTAATGTAAAGCCTAGTTTAGCTATAGGTGTATTAGAGGGGGTTAAAATCACCACAATTTTAACCATAGAATATAATTTTAGAGGTTTTTTAAACCATTCTAATATATTTGAAAAATTATCAGTGGTTTGAACCATCGCTAATTGTGAAAATCCCCACCAATTAGAGGTAGTTTTGAGAGTCACCTCTATTTCAGGCCCAATTAGAGGGGGTTAAACCCCCACTAATTAGGGACAGATGACACATATTAGTGTAAGTTTTAAAACTTCCTTAAACATTTCTAATATATTAAAAAATAAAGCAATGGTTGAAAATTTATACTAGTTTAGCTAATCCTTAGAAAATAGAGGTAGTCTTGAGAACTGCTTCTAATTCAGGACTAATTAGAGGGGGTTTTTACACCCCCTATAATTGGGCCTATATTACACATATTAGAGGAGGGTTTAAAACTAATTTAACCCCTTATAATATATTTAAATTTTTTTTGGTGTTTGGAAACCACTGCTAATTGAGATAATATACACAAATTAGAGGCATTTTTAAGAACTGACTCTATTTCAAGCCCAATTAGATGGGGTTTTAATCCCCTATAATTGGGACTAGATTCCACATATTTTAGGTAGTTTTAAAACCACCTTAATCCCATTAAATATATTTAACAAATTAGTGGTGGTTGAAAACCATTACTAACTGAGCTAATCCTCACCAACTTGAGGTGAATTTGAGAACAACCTCTATTTCAGGACCAATTAGAGGGGGTTTCGACCCCCTATAATTGGGGAAAGATTCCATATATTATAGGAGGTTTTAAATCCAAATCTAATTATTATTATTATTATTAAAAATATATTCTGACTAAGCCCCCCCCAGTTCGCGTGTGAGGCCCCCGTTCGGCTATGAGACATCTACTTGCCTCTCATTTTCTAGTCCTGTCTCCCATCCCGTGAGTCCCCTAATCCCCTCCTATTCAACGCCATTCACCAGTACCACCCCCATCCATTTTTTGGTGGTTCCCCCTCCCTCTTGAGGAAGTACAAATGAGATTCCTCACGTGTACTAAATTTAGATGCAGTATAGCTAGAAAATGATCTCTCTTATGAGGAGAAATCAGTGAAGCTCTATAATTCTAGAGATAATGTTCTACGCAAAAATACTACTCACTTGGTCATAGTAATATGGAGGAACCATAAATATGAAGAGTAAACATGGGAAGAAGAGGAATAAATTAAGGAGAAATACCCTAATCTATTTTCACCTTAGAATGTAAAATGAAATTTCGATTGTGAAATTTCATAAGGGAGAAGAATGTAATGACCCAAAATTTAATCAAAGGAATTTCCATTCTTATATGCATTATTAAAAAACATAATTCACATAGAGAACCCAATAATAATAATATTATAATAAATAAATAATAATACATTAGTCATAAAATAAACTAATAATAATTCCAAATATTATAGTGGGATAATAAATAGAAAATAAGATAATAAGAATGGGAATATTTAGATTTGCTTGATCCACTAGAATGACTACATTCATGAACAAATCTATAGAAATAAAACATAATGTTAATAATATAATGTTAATTTTTTAGATAATAGTATATAACCTTGAGATAAATTAGAATTGAATGAAGAATGAATGAAATAAGTGGTATTTATAGAAATTAAAGAACCTATATCATTGGAATAGAAACATGACCATTGTAATAGTAATATGATCATTAAGAATAGTAATATGATCATTAGAATATTAAACTCTCCTATGTAAGTATAAATAAAATTTAAGCATCTTATAAATTAGAATATGATATATTTATATCGCAGTGTATGTAAATAAATTTTTAAAAAATGATAAATTAGGTGTTATTATTTTTGTGAAATGTAAATGTTTATTTACAATTTTATAATTAAAATAATGATATAAAAGAAAATTTATTTTCTTAAAATAGATTCATAAATTTATATTTTTTGTATTATAATTATAAGATAATTTAATGATACATTAATTTATTTTTAAAAGGGTCATAAAATCGATTATAATATTAAAATTGGTATTTTTTGAATAAATGATGATTTTAATTAAAAATAAAATATCTAGTATTTAGAAAATTATTTTTGTAAAATGGATTCCATTTTTCAAATCGAAATTTGTCAAAATGATTAGGTCTAACTTTTGGGTTTTTTTTCTAAAATAGATGAATTTTTAGTGAATAGTGAAGTACGATAATTTTTTTCTCTAATTTTTTTTTCATAAAAAAAGAAGGAATATAAAGGCCACCCAAGAAAAAAAGAAAACAAGAAAACCATAAAACAAGAAAACAAGAAAACAATGAAATCAAAGTCAAGGTGTCCTGAAGAAATGGAGACCAAGGGAATCCTTGATAACCACTTCCATACCACCAGGGGGGAGAGAACCAGGGGAGTTAAAAATCATAAGGGGAAGAGTCCGAGAAGGTCTAGAGGATAAGAAATACGCTAGAAGATTTCCCTCACATCATGAATAAGTAATTTTTGTTCTGCTAGAGATAAGATACCTGCACTTGAGGATGAGGTATGTGATAGGCCCATGAGGGGAGATTGTGCCATTAAGAGAGCTCCAAAGGATCCTAGAACCAGTCTCCACCATAGAGAGGGGAATGTTATTTGATTTGAAAATATCTAGGCCATCCAACATGGCCCTTTACTCTTCTAATAGTGAGTTACCTGAGCTATAATGTGAATTAAAGGCCAGATACACTATTGTAAACAAGTTACTCACCACCCCACCTCCCTTCATAATTCCTTACCCATAAGCACAATTAGTGTTCAGTTTGAAACCATGAGAAAGAGGGGACCAAATCACTTATATACAAGACTGCCTAGGTCTTTAAGAATCAGTCTTACACACACTGTAAGAATACCAATGATGGGAATGAGCTATTTCCCATTTTCTATGCATATTTTCCAACTTAGTAATAAGGAACCTGGATTTGCAGATGAGACTATGAAGGGAAGGGTAGGCCTCATGGCGCCTTACATTATTGAACACCTACCAAATTCACCCTAAGAACACAAATAAGTGGATTTATTGGACATATTACGCAACTTTGTTACCATCCACACTAAAGAAACACTATAAAACATCTTCAAAAGAGTTAACCCCAGATGATAAGTCCATAAAATCACCTAAATATTTCCTAACATGGCCTAACCAATCACTTTTAACAAAGTGATGGAGGGAGGTCTCCTCTTTAAGAGCAAGGGAACATATACATCTCGATTCTAAGGGAATGCCCCTAGATTTTATTTCCATATCTATGGGAGAACCATTGGACAAACCTCTCCAAAAAAGAAACTTATATTTGGATGGGATGAATTTACACTAGAGAATCTTACACCAGGGATCACTATCTAGCTGGTGAAGCTTGGCCTTTCTATATTCCTTGTTTGAAAACATTCCAAAGGATAATTATGAGAAAATGCATCAGTAAATGGAGCCATCTAGGATGATGATGTAAAATAAAGTCTCCTAGGAATGGTTGAGAACATCCCTGATAAAGGATGGATGGGAGATTACCTCCGTGAAGGTGAGTTTACTAGTTGGGAAATAAAGGAATCCCAAGAGACCATTTCCTCAATTGCATTCACAGAAGTTGATTTCGCCACATCCAAGAATCCAATGATAGTGTTCAAGGAGAAATGGGATGTGATTGTGAATCTATCTTCAAAGCGAGAAAGGCTTCCTACAAGTTCCCTTAAAACAATGCCTTATTTCCTTCTAATGAAACAACCCTAGAGAGAGCTACCCTAAATCACTTCCCATGCCAATTTTCCTTGCATGAAAAACATGGAATTGCTCAACATCCTAACATTGATGCCTCCAAGATCAACTGGCTTTGAAATCCTATTCCACGAATCCCAAAAATATCTTCCCTCACCTTGGTCTTCCCAAAAAAATGAATTCATAATATTCACCATATTTTTTGATAGTTGAATAAGGGACATTGATAACTGACATTATGTGCATGGGAATAGAGGACAACAAACTACTAATGAGGGTGATCCTTCCCCCAAATGAAATGAATCAGTTCTTCCAATTATTAATCTGGTTGATGATTTTATTTTCCACCATCTCATAGTGCTAGACCCATATTCTTCTAGGAGAAATTGGGTTTCCAAAATAAGTCATGGGTAAGTTCTCCCCCTAAATCCATGAATGTTCTCAATGGTGCTCCAAAAAATCCTTGGGAAATGAGAATGGCAGAATATCCCACTCTTTTCCTTATTAATAACATAGCTGCTCCACTCTGAATATTACTCCAACAACTTACAAAAATTTCAAATAGAGGAGCTCTTACTATTGATAAAAAACATTGAGTCATCCATATAGAGAAGGTGAGAAACTCTAGTGAAGTGATACCCACAATGAAAGGGTCGAACCGTGCCAGTCCGCATTGTCAAAGAGATGTATTTACTTATAGTATCCTAAGTATGGATAAAAATAATCAAAGATATGGGATCCCCCATTATAAGGACCATAAATGATTTTATGAACTTTCAATATCTCCCAGAGAAGATGATGTTGAACCATGTTGAGCTGTGGTAGTGAAATAATAAGTCAACGATAATCTTAGAGAAACCCATATTTCACAAGAACTGAATAATGAAACTCCACTCAAGATGATTGTATGCTTTTTCCATATCTAATTTAACTATCACATTCAATCCAATAAAATTTCTATAAATATCCCCGACCATTTCATTGTCCACCCCAACAATGATTTGAATTTATCTTCCATATATGACGGTGTGATGTTCTTCTAAGACCGATTCATGAGTAAACCCTGAGAGGCTGTTATTAATGATAGTATCCAGAATCTTGAATGAAAAGTTAGACAGGCTAATGGGGAGAAATTGAGTAATAGAGGATGGATATCATAAATTAGGAATAAGAATCACTGTGGTAGAACTAAAAATATGAGGGGGAGTACCACCGATAAAAATGTCCTGGAAAGATTCAATGAGGTCACACTTGATGATGTTCTAGAAAGAAAAATAAAAGGACCCTAGGAAACTGTCAGGGCCTAGATCACTGTATGAATTAAGATATTTAACAGACTCCCAGATTTCCTTCTCTTCAGGTAAACTTCACAAAAGTCCATTCACATGGATCTAGACAATGATGGGGATAGATTCTAAAATATCCACTCGACCAGAGGGGTATCCATTCAAGAAGTGAGGATTTGGATCACACATCTTCGTTTTAAAATACCACCCATTTCCAGTCCTCCTCACACCTTCTAAGACTTGTAGTTTATCAATATTCTACCCAATTTCCTTACCAATCCACTTTCCCATGTCCAAGAGATGCTAGTGTCAAAAAAAATACCAATTCTAAGTTATGTAATATGTTTCTTAAGGAGACACCATTCAAGAGGTAAAATCCCAAATTCTTCTATTTTTTTTATTTTATTTTATTATCCTCACCTCATGTTCCCTACCAAATCTACATGATAAATATATTATCATATATATTCTAGAATTTTATTATGTTAATGGAATATTCATAATCAAATATATTCTATTCTCCTTTTATTCTAAAAATTAAAACACCATCCATGATATTTCGGTTCACCACCTTCATGGATGATGAGTTTTCATTTTTGTTTATCACCTTCAAGGATATTCATAAAACCGTTATTATGGTTAAAATATATTCCAATACTTTTTTATAAATTGTTTAATATTTTGGAAATAATATATAAACATATTATTAAATAAAATTAAACTAGTTCATGATGATCAATAAATATCTAAAATAAACAAAACATTTATCATTAAGTTTTTATCAAATGAATTATCCTCATATTAGTAAAAATGTTATATGGGAAAATATAAATTTATGGAAGTTCATTAATTCCATAAAATTCCATTTCTATAGAATTATTACTATTTGAAAAGAACATCCATAACTATATACAAGTAAATCTACCATGAAACCATGAAAAGGAACTATCCCAGAATGAAAAAATTGAACTTTATAAATCATCAAAATGGCCATAAATGAAACTAATAAAATTAAAAAAAATAAAATAAATGTGGAAGATGGTTTTAATTATGTAATAAATGAATATAATTTTATTATATAGGACATTATGTGTAAGTTTAGAACACATTCGAACATAAGGTAAGAGATCTCTCAGAATCTCTAATTTTTCCTTTGGGTTACACTTTCTCTCTCATTAACCAAATGCATTTATTCTTTCATATTATATAATTATCTAAAATTATATGTATATGTCCCAACCATGTTTATATATCTCAATTAATATTTATTTGATAAGTAAATACATGTTTTATAAGTTACCATTCTCAATTCCTCTCAATAAGTACAATTGATTAAAGGGAACTTTTCTATATCCTACTCATTTAAAATTACACTACATAAATTATTTTAACCCACCAATATTTTTAAAAAACATTTCATTTTATCAGGATAAACCATTTTAGTTCATTTCTATTTTTATACTAAAAATTATTCCTTTTCTTTCTTTAGAGGCTCTTTATTATTTTCCCTTAAACCATACACAAGTGGCTCGTTTCTAATGTTTACAAAACACTAGTTTTCATTTATTCACTTTTGTTGGACATAATTATTCATGATCTATTATTATTATTATTATTATTTTAAAATTTCATAAAAAAATATTTAATCTCTTATTTCATGGATATCATTATGATACACCATTTGGTTATGTCTTATTACATGATTACGAAACCCATTTCTTTCCATGGGTAACCCTTATGATTTTTCCAGATGATTAATTTCTTTATTTGGAACACTTATGAATTTACATGTTATGATGGGTGTTTCTAGATAGATCCCTAATGATTTGGGTAAATTTTTGTCTCATGATAAGTTATGTATGGGATTAGGGAGTAAACCTAATCCATTAGGGGACTTTTTCTACCATGTGATATTATCTTGAAAGTTAGACTTAACTAATGTTTATTTCATGTTATATGTTTCTTCCACATTCCAATATTTCCATGATCATATTATTATATATTTTATGTGTTATGCTTCCACATGTGTATTCATGATTCATGCCTTTTATGCTATCATGTTATGTCTTCTAACTAATGTGCTACGATTTATTCTCAAGTTTATCCCCTTATTGGGATTTTTACCATACCTTTTTTTATGTATTCCATAGGTTATCCTATGAAAATGTATAATATCAAAGTAAGTTAGGATCTCATTAAAATGATTAATAAAAATATTCTTTACCTTAGTTTGATGTTTTCAAATTATGTTTCTATTCTTCCAAATACACTATACTTTTTTATTATTAGTTTTTATTTTATAGATATTTATGCTTAAAATCATATAATAATATGTGTAAAAGGATAGGGTAACTATATGTTACACAATTTATTATCTTGAAATTTTAACCTCATGTTTTCATACCCATTTTCTCTTGTTATGATTATATAATTATTGAAATCACCCCTGTTTACCATTACTAAGCATCCATCCTCACCCTTTTTTATATTTCATTTCTCAGGTTATAAAGAAAGGTTTTATATATGGTAGGTCTAAGAAGGGTGATAGTAATGAAGATCTAAGTGGGATATAGTGTAGATATATTATGAACTGGGTGTTTATGTTTCCAAGTTTTCAAAGATACTAGACCTATACGATTATGGTGTGGATCATTATGTTATGTAAATAATATTAATCTATTTAGATGTAATATCTATATATGAAATGTTCAGGCCACTATAGTTGAAATCAGAGAACAATTTAGTTAACATTTGGAAAATAGTATGAGAAATATTTAATGAGAACCCTAGGGATATATCTAACTATAGGATTAAAATATAATGTTTTGGTAATGATATTGTATGACCTAGGTTAAACCTATGTTGTCAAAGAGTAAGTTTTGATGATTTAGACATCCTAGAAATTATTTTTCATGATTATGTGGTTTACAGTATAACTATTGTTGATCAAATTATGCATTTGGTTTTAGTAAATATATGGGACCCAAAAAAATGTGTTAATACTGAATGAGATGGAACGTGAAATGATTTTACTCATATGAAATTGAATTTTACGGGAACTAGAATGAAAAATCTCATTTATATGCTCGCAAAAATTTCTGAAGATATGAATCATATTGAACTTAAAAATATGAAAAAGAGGGAACAATGATCTGTTGATTCTTTCACGAGGAAACATAAAACTTCTTTTAATGGGTCCACTAATCCACTAGTTTCTAAGAATTGGAATAGTACCACTAAAAATCTATTTTCCTTTATCTAGCATTCAAAACATGTGAAAGTTATTCTGGATGTTTATCATTTGGAAGGAAAGTTAGATAAATGGTTGAATCTTATGAAGAACATGAAAAATAGGAATTAGTTGACTCTATAGAGAGGGATGAGTTTAAGATCTTATTTATCAATAAGTATTTTCCTTATATTATCTATAAAAAGTGGGTAAGGAATTACTTGAGTCGAAATAGAAGGATGATGAATCTATTGGTTCCTATTAAGAAAATTTTAGAAGACTTGTGTGGTAAAAATCTAGTATTATTATCCCACTAGAAATTAAGGTTGATCGATTCTTCAATTGATTAAAACAAAGTCTCCAAAGGGAATTAGCCACAATGATATTTAGTAGATATGAATATACTATTCAATGTTCCATTAAGGAAGAGATAAATATTGGAGTTACCAATCAATTTCCTGGTTTTGATAATAAAAGAAAAATGGAATTTAATGGAAATTCTTAAAAACATGCCGAGAAAAAAATATGATCTTTACTTTATGCTCAAAATGTGGAAGGAAACTTGGGGGAAAATTTATTAAGGAAACTGGGAAATGTTTATGTCTGGAATGGAAGATCATTAAGAAATTTTATGCCTAAGTCTTGGGAAGGAGTTATCTAATGATGAAAATAAAGAGAATGTACTAGAGAATACAACAACCACAATTTAGTGTTTCAAATGTAACTAGTATTGGACCTATGATAACCAATGCCCAAATATGAATGATAATGAAGATAATTAATATCAACAACCCCTTAAGCCCAAATAAAATGGAAATCTAATTCGATCACTATTTCTGATGAGGGGTATGATAACGATGTACTGAAAGGTACACTTACCATCTTCCATAGAACTACTGCTGACTTATTTAATTCTAGATCTACCCATTATTTTATATCTAATGAATTTTATAAGGTTATCACAGTACCACCTAAAAAATAATATGTTGATTTAGTAGTAAAAACCACAAATGGTACGATGATCGCATACCAAGTGTATGATTTTTATCTCTTTGAATTTTGTGGGAATGTGTTTCCTAAAAATATTTTCATTATTTATCTAGTTTAATTTGATGTTTCTTTGGGAATGGATTTGAATTATTTACATAAATAACATATCAATTATTGAGTAATGGAAGTTACAATTGATAATACACACCAACCTGGGATCATCTATCACTTTGATGATAAAAAATAAACTTCTGATGGAACTTAAATCCATTATGTGGGTCATGATTCCTATTTAATAAGGGTGTTTATATCAGATGGTTTTGGAGAAACTCAACATCAAATAAATATCTATTGTGTGAGAGTTTATTGATATATTTTATAAATAATTGTATGATCTTCCACCGAATTTTGAAGCTTAGTTTTCAATAGAACTCATACCTAGAGCAACACCTATTTCCAAGACACCATATAGAATGACCCAAATTAACTTACAAGAATTGAAGAATAAACTCTAGGATAATCTTGATAATGGATTAATTAGGCCAATTGTATCACCTTTGGGTGAACCTATTATATTTATTAAGAAGAAATATGGATCAATGATAATCTACATTAATTACCAAGAACTTAATAAGATCACTATCAAGGAAAAATATCATCTACCCCATATTCATGATTTGATTCATCAACTCCATGTAGCTCAATACTTTTCTAAAATTAATCTTCATTATGGATATCATAAATTGAGGTTTAAGGAGTATATAACCAATAAAACATTTCATAAAAGGTATGGACACTATAAATTTATAGTGATTCCATTTGTTCTTATTAATTCCCCCAAAATCTTCAGGGATTTAATGATTAAATTATTTATAGAGCACCTTGATCAGTTGGTCATAGTCTTTATATATGAAATTCTTATATATTCAAAGATAAATTAAGATCCTAAAGATAACTTAAATATTTTTCTAAATACCCTAAGGAAAGAGGATATTTATGACAAATTTTCCATGTGTGAATTTTTGATTTATAAAGTTTCATTATTAGGTAATATAATCTCATGTGAGGGTGTATCGGTGGAACCTTGAAAGAAAAAAGTTATTGATCATTGGACCATACCAACCAATATGATTGAGATATGTAGTTTTCTTGGTCTGGATGGATCTTATTAGTATTTTTTGGATAATTTCTCATGGATATCGAATCCACTCACCATGTTAACTTGGAAGGGAGCTAAGTTCCTTTAAATAAATGAATGAGAAGAATGTTTTAAAGAAATAAAGATAAGTTTATTCATCACACCTATACTTAAAATACCCTATAACAAAGAAGGTTATGTAATCTATAGTGATGTATCAAAGAGGGATTTTGATGAACCCTCATGCAAACTATATGATTCTAGCTTATGCTATATGAAAATTGAAGGCCCATAATAAAAATTAACCAACTCAGGATTTAGATTTAGATATTGAAATTTACTCATTAATGATATTGAAGAATTATATCTATGGACAAATGCGTGACATATATACTTATCAAAAAAATTTGAAGTATATTTTCACTCCAAAAGAGTTCGACATTCAAAAAATATGATGGTTGTAGATGATTAATGATTATGAGTACTCAATACATTTCACATTGGGAAAGAGGAAAAAGTGTCAAATTTTATGAGTCGAAAGGATCATTCTAGACTATATATGATGAGGATCCAAAATTATCCAATATATATAGACTTTCAAAGGATGGATCATGAAATCTTGAAGAAAGGGGAGAAATCTTATCTTTCTAAAATGACTGTTCAACCATCTATCCATGTAAATATTAAAGAGGCATAAAAAAATATGTAGTGCTATAAAAGAAGGTGATAAATGATCCTAATTTCAACCTTGATTGTGATGGAAGAATAAGGTTTAGGAATCATGTATGTGTCCCTTTAGTACCATATTTGAAGGAGTTGATGGATATAGCTCATAGTTCTTCATTCTCTATTTAGTCTAGAATTATGGAGATATATAGAGATTTGAATGATTATTTTTAGTGGTATGGAATGAAGAGAGATATTATAGATTATATTTATCAGTTCTTGGTATGTCAATAATTAATGGATGAGAGATATAAGTCTAAGGGGATGTTTTAAGCATTACCTATACCAGAATGAAAATGCGAAAACATCACTATAGATTTTGTCATCAGACTCCCCAAAACATATAAATTGTATATTGTTATATGGGTTGGAGTTGATCACTTAACAAATTCAATACAATTTAGTTCCATTATATAATATTCCAATCATTATCAACTTACTCAGTATTACATCAAGTGGAATGATTTCGTGGTGTACCACTGTCAATTGTATCTGATCGGGATCTAAGATTTACCTCGATGTTTTGGATAATTCATTAGAAAGATATAGATATAGAGTTATGTTTCAAAAATTATTATCATGATTAGATTGATTTGTAATCTAAGAGGAACATTAAAACTATAGAATATATGTTGAGATATTTCTCTATATATTTCAAAGGTGCTTGTGATCAACCTCTTACTTTATTGGAAGTTTCTTACAATAATATATTTCACCTTAGTATTCAGAGGGGCCCTTATTAAGACCTTTATGGTAATAAGTGATGAAATCTAACATGATGGAATGAAGTTAGACAAATAATTTTATTCCGACCTGATCTAGCTAAGGAAATGGAAGATAAGGTCATATCCATTCAACAACACATAAGAGGAGCTCAGTGTCGATAAAAAGCTATGCCGACAATCATTAGAAATATATAGAGTTTACAGTTGGTGACGAAAAACTCCAATGAATATCTCTTTAGAAGAGGGTGATAAGATTTTTAAATATGGTAAATCCGAGACATATGAATATCATACCTTTTTTAATCCATAGTAATATTAGGATATAATCTTATTGATTGGTTCTCCAATTGAATCTATCTGAAGTTCACGATGTGTTCCATGTATATCTCACAAGGAAGTATATACATGATACTTAAAATGTAATAAAATCATATTTCACACCACTGGAGAAATATTTATTACAAGGAATAACTATTGGGGATACTATTTTGTAGATATAAAGTTCTATGAAATAAGGACACTCACCTTATCAATGTTTTGTGGTGTAATGACCAATTTGAAGAAGCTATGTGGGAACCTAAGGATATGGTATGACAAAAGTATCCTCATTTGTTTATATGAGATAAATATAATTTCTAGGGTGAAATTATTTTAATGGGGATTTGAATGTAAGACCCCAATATTTTAATATTTTTTTTCCAATAAATTTTTTTTTTTGATAACCTGTGTTATGCAAAAATGAGTTTAGACAAACTGCAATATACTATTAAAATACTATTATCATTTAGCCATTGGATTGGTGGGTATGAATATGAATAACTAAATTATGGAAATTTATGGTTTTCACATTTATAAAAATTAATTCATTTATTATAAATTAATTATAAATGAATGTAATATTTATTTAAAAATAAAGGAGATTTTTTTTTGAAATATTGTTTTTTTACGCGCAATGTATTTTATCCTAGTAAATTAATTTGATAACAATAAGTGTATAATTTTAATAAAATTTATATATTATATATTCAATTAATTTTTTTAAAATTCATCTAACATATTTATTATGCATAGGATAATAAAAAATCATGTTTTGTGCTTAACAATGAATTTTAATAAAAATAGGTTTTCATAAAATGTTGTGCATTTAATTTAATATTAATTTCATCAATTCATAGGTATTTAATTAGATATAATTAATTAAATATTTATAATTAGGAGGATCAAATTTGGTAAATATTCCCTTTCTAGTTTTGGTCAATATGAATAGTTACCATGGAAAAATTTATCACCTTGGTAAAGGGTAAATTTGGTTAATTGAGGTTAAAACTAAGTAGTAAGCCCATAATGTTTAATCCCAATTCTTATTTTATGAGGTTAATTCAAAACCTGTCACCTTAGGTTTGAAATATATTAGTTTAATGGACAATTATCTATGAAAATGACCTATATAGTATGTAAATCAAAGAAAGTTACAAAATATCACACTCTTTATTTTTAGTATCTCTTATACATCCACATAGGGAAAAACTAAAGTTATGAAAAAATGTAAGCACATATTTTTAGATTCATGAAATTATTTTCATGATAGAAATTTATTTTTGATTTTTAGTAATTATACGATGACCCTAATTTCTTATGAATCATCAATTTAGTATTTCTTTATTTAATAAAAAACTATAATAAATAATTTTAAAAATATTGAAAGTGATATAATTTTAATGATTTAATGTTTCATATGAATTTTATAGATCTATATGACATATTTAACAGGTTTGATATCATTATATTTGAATTACCCCCCTTTTCCTAATGTATTGAAAGTTAATTTAATTAAATATTGTTTAAAATGATATTAATCATATTTTATAATAAATAAATTTTTACTAAATGATTTAAAATTCAAAAAAATATAATATTTTACAAAATTAATGGGATATGGTTAAAAAAATAAACAATGTTCCATTTATGGTTCATTTTTCATTTTATTGTAACACTATTAATCCTAAAATGGTGAAAAAAATTAACAATAAGTTAATTGTCAAAAGGGTTAACTCGTTCGTTTGAACATCAACGTTAGCTTGGTGTTACATATTCTTTGATTTGAATTATTTTTTTTCATTTATTACCTACTTTGATATATGTGATATTCTCGAAAACTGTTTTACATAGACTAGTTATAACCGTGGAAAAGGGTAATGTTTTACCTTCATTTTAATTAAAAACTCGTAAACATATTATCATTATTTATTTTATTTAAAGTAGAGAATGTTCACATTGTTATATAGATACTTATTATGGAACACCTGGGTGAGGTCCTACTAATCCTATTTATCTCACACCCTACACACCCCTTTGATGGTGTGTAGACCTAGTTATGTTTTTTGATGTAGGGAATGACAAGGCGCCATAGTGAGGTGTTGAGTCTTCTGTCTACTATGTTTCGGTTATTGGTGGTGATCCGGTTGGAGTTTTCTTATGATATCACATGGAGTAGTCAGTTTCTATTTTATTTTTTTCTTTTCTTTTGGACATGTTCTTTTGTCTTGTTCTGACTGTTAATTTGTATCAGTTTTTCTGTCTTTTTTTGGTTATGAAAAATATTTTCTTTTTTTATCTTATGATGCTTCTCTCTATTATGTATATATACACACACCATGTTTTATGATTCAGTTTGAGTTAAAATTTTCCCTATAATTGTTATTTTAAGCCTGGGTTCTATTTTGCTAGCCTAAGGGGATCAAGAATAACCTTTGGGAATGTGATGAATCTGGTCAGGGTCCTGTGAGGATAAATAGGGTTGGTTTATAACAAAATGGAATCATAGGATGGTTATAATCAATCTTGGGAAGTTGGTTGATGAGAGATAGGATTATTAGGGCTTATTAGGTAGGTTATAATGAGATTATGTATTGATTTTAATATGAAGAGACTCAAGTTACCATGGGATATTGGGATATGAGTCTCATATGTTGAGACCTTTATTTTAATCTCAGTTTTTTATTATGGTTTTAGATTTTGAACTGATATTTTCCTTTCATCTTATGTTTTATTATAATTTTGGTGTACAATGATGAATATCCAAGATATCTTCCATGGGTTCAATTGGAGGGTTTAGAGGATTATCCTCAAGGGAACCTACCATTGGGTAACACTTTTATAGAGTCTATTGTGTGATTAGTTCGTTCCATGGACCAAAATTTACTATAATTATAGAACAAAGTTGTTGAGGTATAACCAAGAGATGGTGGAGAAAGGGATCGATCTAATGATTTCTTACATGAGAAACCACCATCCTTCAAGGGTACAAATTATCTTCAAGAGGAAGATGACTGGATGAAAAATATTTATCTAATATTTTACTTATGGGATATACCTGAAAATATAAAGGTAAATTGAACTACATTCAAACTCAAGGGACCCATCAAGGGATGGTGGGATTCCATGGTATAGGTATATAGGAACATGGTCTTAGACTATAAGGGTTTCAAGACCCCTATATTCTATTAGTTCTCTCCATAGTCTAAGAATATGGAAACGTTTCTAGAGTTTCTATATTTGTATCAGGGAGAGTGATTGGTGTTGGCATATACCAATTGATCCACATAGCTAGGTTGTTTTACATTGGAGGTAGTGAAGAATGATCAGCTAAAGAGAAACATTACCTAAAATGTTTTTCAATGGATATCATATCCTAGTTATTTATGCCAAATATTTCTACCTATATAGATACATTCGATAGGGAAATGATGGATGAGACTAATATAGTAGAAATGTTTGGATCTTTTGGAACTTCTTTTCTACCCAATGGTAGCTTTAGTAGTGTGAATGGGATGAAGAGGAAGTGGCATGATAATTAGAGGGGTGGTGGAGGTGGTTCTCACTAATAGGCCTCCTCTACACCATCAGTTACATACAATAGTGTGAACTTGTATTACTATCAGTGTGACAAGGCCATGAACACATGTTATTATTTTTACACACCTAAAAATATGTAAATTTTTTGTGGTTTCTATAACCATTTCTAGTGGTTCTGTTAGGATATGTCTATTCCTCATTGTGTTTCGGGATCATCGACAAAAAAGGTCACTTCGATATAGTAAAAGTCTTGAAATTTTTTAGGGATCTAGCTAAAATCAATTAGAGTGAAGAAAATTCATGAAATGGATGAGTTTCTAATGGATGTTGACATTGGTCCAGTGATATTAATAGGTACCATATTTATTGCATCTTATGTAGAAATTGATTTATTTGATACATGTTCCCATCACAAGTTTATTTCAATTTATTTTGTTGATTTGTTTAAACATCTGATGATGCTCATGTCCTTTGTTATAGGGTTAGATACACCTATTAGGAAGATTAATGAGTAGGGGTTTTAGTATCATTTTTATTCATTATCGATAACAAATGAATTTTTTTTCAATTATTTCCTCCTTATCGATCTAGATCTAATTGACATCATCTTTTAGATGGATTAACTTATCAATCATCATGATGAGGTTAATTTTTATCATCAGGGTGTCTCGTTCTTAGATGTTCATGGTAGCTATAAAGTGTTTTAGGTAGAGTATTATCCAAGGTCTCATAATTTATGACCTTTTCAACCATATATCAAGAGTTTTTTTTGTATTGTTACAGTTGAACCTGATTTAATTTCATCTCTTATTTATTTTCCCATGTTTTTTAGGTATTTTCCCAATGATTTCCCAGATGACTTTGCTGGTCTACATCCAATGTATAGGTGGATTTCATGATTGATATGGTTCTTGGTATATATCCAATATCAATAACCTATTATCATATAAAACTAAACGATCTAAAATATCTCAAGATTGAATTGAAAAATCTGATGAAAAAAAGATTCATTCTCCCCAATATTTCACCTTGGGAAGCCCTGATTCACTTTAAAAATAAGACCGATGGATCTCTCCAATTAGGTGTGGAATATTAAAATTTGAACTAGGAGATGGTTAAGAATAAAAATCCTTTTTCCCATGTGGATGATTTATTTTATTAGTTAAAGGGGGGGAGATGGTTTTTGAATATCAATATTTGGTCAGGTCATCATCGGTTCAAGGTTCGGGAGTTTGATATCTCAAAGATGGATTTTAGGAGAACTTATGGCCATTATAAATATATTATGATCAATTTTGGTCTGAATAATTCTCCTGCAGTTTTCATGGAGTTGATAAATCAGATTTTCCATAGTATATTGACACTTTTTTTTGTAGTTTTTGTGGATGATATTTTAGTATATTTTGTATCTAATCATGAGAATGATCCCCATTGAGTTTGGTTTTGGAAATATATAGGAGTCACCATTTGTATAGAAATATATCAAAATTTATTCTCTAGATCCAATAAGTAAAGTTATTAGGGTATGTTATTTCTAAATGAGGACTATTAGTAGATAATGAGAAGGTGAAGTCTATATTGGATTAGGAGGATCCAAGAAACATCTTTTAGATTTAGATATTCTAGTTTATTTCTTGATATAATCAATGGTTCATCAAGGTTCTCTCAAAATTAGCACCACCATTGACTGCACTTTCTAGAAAAGGGGTGAAGTTCACATGTGATGTCAAATGTTAGTCTTCTTTCGATGAACTGAAATGGATTCAGACATCAGCACCTCTTCTGATCTTACAAGATCCTGGTAAGGGTTACATGGTATACTGTGATGCTTCTTGTGATGTCATGGCTTGTTTACTTATGTAGTATAGTCATGTTATAGCCTATGAAACCCACCAATTTTATCCATATCAGAAGAATTTCCCCACTCTTGATTTGGAGTTTTTTATAGTTATGTATGCACATAAATGTTAGAGACACTATCTATTTGGGGAGAGGTTCACAGTCTTATCTAAACAAAAGATCCTAAGATTTATATTTTCTAAAAAACAATTTAATCTCAGATAGATGTGGTGGTTGGAATACCTTTATATGTTCAACTTTGACATCGCCAATACCTCAAGGAAGGGGAATGTCATTGCAGACACTCTTATTAGGAAAGTGGAATTGTGTACTAATTTGGAATCGAAGGAAGAGAGTAAACTTATGAGAACTCCCACTCAGATGAATTTGTAAAATTAAGAGGATGTTTTAGGTACGACAATGACTGGTGCTAAATTATCATCATCTCTCATTGAGTTTATAATTCAATTTGAATAGAAAGATGATGAGTTCAGAGGAATTCCAGAAACCCATTATAGTGGTGAGATCATTTTTTCTTGGTCCATTCCATAAGATACTATTATTCACCATGGGGAATGATTTTTCATCCAAAAATCTATGAGGATATTATGTTTTTTGAATATCATAGTTCATCATGGGACATTCATCTGAGCACCACAAAGATGTATTATGACCTGAGATGACTATTCTGGTGGCCTGACATGAAGTAATACATTACAGACTATGTGTACCTCTATCACAACTATCAAAAAATAAAGGAACATCATTTTAAACCTTATAGTTTGATCTATCCTCTTTTGGTTATAGTCTAGAAGTGGGAAGAGGTGTTTTGGGACGTTTTTGGTAGATTAACATGGAATATCCAAGGGAAGAATGCTATCTGAGTGGTGATTGATCTATTGATGAAATTTTATTAGCTCATTCTGACCAAGGATAACATTAATTTTTATGATCTTGGTATGTTTTATGTATAGGAGGTTATGAGGTCATGTGGGGTTACCTCTTCCATTAATTCAAATAGGGATACAAGGTTTACCTATCTGTTCTAGAAGAGATTGTAGGAGGTGATGGGGACTTAGGTCAGGTTATGTAAAACATAACATCCATAGACAGATAGTTAGACATATCATTCTATTCCAGTATTGGATGATACAATCCATTACTACATCTTATATTTCACTGGATCATGTGATATCCATTTGGGACTAATCATGTTTTTATATAATAATAGTTATCACTCTTCAATCAGAATGGATCCCTTATTGGATTTGTATGGTCACCCATACATAATACTTATTTGTTGGATAGAGGTTGGTGAGGCCTCTCTTATAGGATCGAGTCTTGTTCAAGATACATTGGAGAGGATTCAATATATACTACAACATCTGGTTACAGATCAAAGTTGAAAAAATTGAATATATATTGTTTATATCATCCTTTGGAGTCTTCCATTTGTGAGTGGGTATTCTTGAAGGTTTCTCCTTGATTGGGTCATTTTTGGATTGGTAAATAGGGAATGTTGGATCTAAGATATGTTGGACGATTTTAGGTCACTGAGTGCCTTGGGAAGGTTGCTTATAAGTTTATATTTTTGTATTAGTTGATATATATTCGTGCTGTTTTTAACATATCTCAGCTTAGTAAGTATCATATTGATCCATCTCTTATTCTGATTTGGTAAGAGATTTATTTAGAGATAGATGTTTCAATTATTGAGTATTCAGTGGAGATCATTGTCTCTCAGGTGAAAGTATTTTCTGAGAAGGTGATTCCATTTGTTATAGAGTTGTGATGATGGAAATTAGATTATCATGGGACATGGGATTGTGAAATGTTAGTTATGGAGTAGTGTAATCACCATTATTTGGAGTACCACACATCCACATGTATTACCAAGGACCAAATTTATTATAGTGGGGATTTTTAACATCCTCTTAACTTCCTTCAGGTAAATCTTGTCTCTCTTTTTGTTTCTTTTTCATTTGGGTGCGTTTCAGGCCTTTCAAGTATGAAGAGAATTTATCATGGAAAATGAGCTAGATTTTGGTGATGTATGTTTTTTTGAATTAATGGAGTATATTTATAAATGTGTCAAAGGATTTTGAGGATGCCCATTGAGGTTTGGGATGATTTGGAGGATTTTATATGTTTTTTCACTATGTTCTATTTGTGTGATATCTGTAGGATATATTCATGACATAAACGTGTGTCACAATTTGAATCCGTTGATTGGAATAAGCCATGAATCAGTTTCATGACATGAATGATGTTTATTTCATGAATGGATTTTTCTGATGTGAAATGTTCAGGATCAAGATTTTTAACCCATAGAAACACCTTGTTTGGTGTATATTTTAAATCTTTTAATTTATTATGTTAAATGGATTCATGACATGAATGGTTTTGAGGTAGAAATTTTATCACACTAAATGGAGGACTCTTCTCCCATTCAAAGTGCATTATCTTCACTTGAACCCTACGTTCTCCCTTAGGAAATTTTAGGCACATATACTCCTTCTAGACCACATCGTTCGGTTCTTGATCTTTATGGTGGTTTCACTACATCTCTTTGGGTAATTTACCTTTATAATTATTCGTTTCCATTGTTCGTGGAAGCGCTGTTTCACTACATTTTTAGATTTATTGATTTTGTGGTAATGTTATTCTTCATGCTTTCTAGATTTACTATTCGATCTTCTTCTGGGGGATAGTACTTTGTTATTTGTGGTGTGGTGGGTGCATATTATACAAGCTATGTTATGATATACCATCTCCCCCATTTATCAAGTTTGTGTAATGTGATTCTGAAGTGTGAGAATCATTGATAGGGATTCCATTTTATGTTCTTTATTCCTTTTGGGGGTTGTGGATCTAGTCTTTTGTTTACCCGAGTTTGTGGTAGGTGGTTACATCTCTATCCTATGTTGGATGAACATTTAATTCTATAGTTTTATAAATTGTTTGATAAAGAAATTGAAATGATTAATTGATTTGTGTGTTTAAATGGGTTTGTGAAAAAGTTGGATTTTCCCTTTTTTTTTGAAAACTAAAAATGCATTTTTAAAGAATACTAAAATGGATTTATGAAATGGTTTTCAAATCATGGTTTTGATGAAATGATATGGAAAATATAAAACATGTGAATCCTTGGTTACTGAGGTGGAAGGTGTAGTAATACGCCTAATCTATTGATACAACATTGGAGTTTACTAATGAGGCATTACTTTACGCCCTAGTATAAGTGTCCAAGGAACTTGTTAGAAACTTTTGTGATGTTCAATTAATAGGGTGTTTCTATAATATCTATATTTGATTCATATATATAGGTAATTGATTCACAAGATTTCCTATGTTTGTTTACACGTGTTCTTGCTAATGTGACATGTAATGATCCTTGTATTGATGTTACCAGTGCATTTATTCATACTAGTTTCAATTTTATCACCTATTTTGGTATATGTGATATGATTTGAAATTTTTTTACCTAGATTTTTTAGAACTATGAAAAAATGGAAATGCTTTATCATTATTTTTATATAAAAAAACGTTAAACTGATTATCATGAATTATTTTAATTAAATTTGAGAATGCTCGGATTGTTGTATATCGAATTGTTATGGAACACCTCAGTTGGATCATAATGAGCATGTTTAGCTCACAACCATTACAAACCTTTGGAGGTGTGTAGTCCTGGTTATGTATTTTGATGTAGGGAAATGTAGTGTGCCATAGTGAGGTGGTGAGGTTTATATCTGTTGAGTTTGGGTAGGTAGTGGTTAGATGGTGGGAGTTTTCCCACACAATAACATGGAGTATTTAGTTTCTAATTATGTTTTCCTTTGCTATTGTTCTTGTTATATAGGATGTTCTAGCTAATTGAATTTTATCATTTCTTCTATCTTATTTCAATTATTGAATATATATTTATATTTTTATCTTTAGTTGTTTATATCTCTTATATATATATTACATATTTTATGCTTTAGGTTGGGTGAAATCATTCCCTCTGGTTGTTTTTTGATGTTCAGGTGCTAGTCTCCAGTATGTGGGGATGAGTAATGCCCTTCCAGTATATAGAAGATATGGTTGGGTGCTAGTGAGGGTAACCCAGGTCGGTTAGTTACACACTCCAAGTCCAAATTCCACTCCGTGACAATGAAAAATTCATCTCCAAGGAGATCATGATTAATCCCTTAGAAATGGGGAATGTGCACCAAAAAATTATAGTGGCTCCAATATCAAGTAAAACTCTCTTTTTCACAATGGTGACCATAGCTATAGAATAGACTAAAAATATCAAGTCAATCATCATAATTCACTTTTTAAATATTTATGCATAAAATAATCCTCATTTTATTACGAGAAAATGGGTCTACTCTAGGCCTCCTCTAGGGTGCCTCCCTACATCGTGGACCACTATTTATGTGTTACTTCCCCTATGTTGTAGACCACTTCTCCATGTGCACACTGACCCATATGCATTCTCACCTACCTTCCTAGTGTCATGATGTCCATTTGGCCTAGGTAGTTCCCCTGCGTGGTCATGCTTTCTCCCACATATTATTGTTGAAAGAATATTTCTTCAATTTTTTCTAACAAACTCAATACTAAAAAACATCAAAAATGTATTTTACCCAACAATATCCTCCTTTAGGTTTTTTGATGACTGTACAAACTTTCTAACCTCAAACACATTAAATGGGTAGTTCAAATAGTCATTAATCATCAATTAAAATCACTTGTGAGTGATTATTTGTGTCTAAAAAATGAATTGAATGAAAATTTTATATGTTCACCTTTGAATCATTTCAACCACATCAAAACTAACCCCAATTTAACATTGAAAAAATATCTCCCAACTAATATACCATTTTATCCCCTATCAATTATACTTGGAGATTTTATCCTCCATTGGAATCTAACCCAAAGAGGTTAATAATCATAATAGTTCTGAATATAGGAATATTAATCCAATATATTGAGGCAAGAAAGTATACCTTTCTTCTGAAAGAAACTACAAGGATTGGGGGTTCTTCCCAAAATAAATTAACTAGATGAACATGTCTAGACTCAAAGGTCAGATCAACGCTTCTCAAATAGTACATTGGGTAGTTCTTTTGTCAATATATATACAACTTGAATTTTTTAACACAAAATCTAAAACCAAAACTCCTAGATCCATATTATCATTTATTAAATTATATTTTATCTCAATGTTCATGGTCTATGAATTTTGGCTAATTTTTTTTCTAAGAATGTTCACACTTATGTTTCTCACATGATTTGAATGAGAGAACTTACTTCAACATGCATGAAATAAAGTTGTTGTTTCATACATATAAATTTGGTTCATGCTTGAGTGGGCATAATATACTCGGTCTCCATGGTGCTAAAAAAATAAATCCTGATTCTTGTTTTTCCATTATGTACATAAAATCCAAAGATAAAAAGAACCATAAAAAGTTTATTTTCATTCATCTAGCAAACTAGCCTAATACGCATAAGTGAATCCTACTAAATTGAGTTGTTCATCATTGTGATAGTATAACCTACAGTCTATTGGATGATGAATGTAATGAAGAATTATTTTGATATATTTCATGTATCTCTCCTTGGGATAAATATAAAAATTGAAGAATTAATGAGTAGAAAATAATATATCTGGTCAAGTGGCTGTCATATAGAAAAATCCTAATAATTTTTTGATACATGGTCAAATAATCCTTGTTTCCCATATCAACTTTTGATAATTTCAATTTTTCCTATACTGTAACTTCCATGGGCCTCGATTCTTCTATATGAAATCTTATTATATCTTCCTTGGAATATTTATTTTTCAAGATAAATATCCCATCTAATATTTGAGTGACTTGTAATGAAAAAATGGAATTTCACTAATTAGAGACATCTCAAATTTGTACCACATGATTTCTAAAAACTGCTAGCATTGGTTGTTATCTAAGACTCTAAAAATTATGTTTTCAATATAAATAAGATCCATAAATTTCTACTCATTTTATTTCTTGGAGTATAGGTTATGATCTCAATCACCTCTATGAAAATAGAGATTCTATAGAAATTTGTCTCATATGGAGTACTATTATCATGGTTATTTATTAAGACCATGTGATACTTTCTTTAGTTAACATAATTTTTCTTCACCTTCATCAATGAAAAACCCATCGGGTTGTTCAATGAACACTTCCTCTCCATAGAAATCAATAAAAAAAATTATATTTTACATCCATTTGAAATATTCTGAACCCCTTATAAATTAGCATGTATATCAATAACTAAATTGTCTCAATCCATGAAAAATGTTCATATATCTCACCAACATTGATTCCTTCAATTTAGGAATAACCTTTTCACACAAAAAATGATTTGTTCCTAATCACTGATCCATTTTAGTTAGTTTTATTTTCAAAACACCGACTTGGTTCTGATGAAATTATTATCACTTGAACATGTATAAACTTCCCGAGTATTATCTTTATCATATTTTAAAATATTCCCATTAATATACTTAACCTGAATCCAATCATTTTTTGACCTCTTTAAAAGATATTTGTTCTTCAAAAGATAACAAAGATACCTACTGCTGAACATTTATTCTTCCAGTTTGGGCTGTGGCTATCTGGTCTCTAACAATATCTCTTTTAGTGATTTCATCCATGTATGTTTTTATCTATTAAACTACTAGAATTTAATGTCTTTATTCAGAAACTGATTCTTCATCACAGTACTATTCATCCTTGAAATTCTCCCCAAACCCTACGATTTTCATCAATTTCAAAGTCATAATTTTATGGCTTGGAATGATAAATATTCTCAAGTGATTCTTACATTTTTCTATATCTAACCACCAAAACATTATTAATATAAATTATATTTTCAATACTCTTTTTGTAACATCTTTAATATGTTCTCTTTGATTAAAATACCAGAAATATGCCTTTGTCTCCCCTATCTTCAAATTTTCTTAAATTTTCCTTGCTGAGAATAAATAATTTTCTTCCAAACTATCAGAAGTATTTGAGTTTACATTTCTTTACACAAAATATTTAATATAATGTTATCCTTTCATTTTCACCTTTAAAATATATATTAGAGATGTAAGTCACTAAAATAAATACTTTTTCCCAATATCTTTGTTGATGGTATTTTTCAATCAGCATTGTTTGAGCCATGTTTTAGATTATATGATTTCTTATTTCCATAAACCCATTTTGTTGGGGTGTTTTGATAGCTGATACTTGATGTTAAATTTCATAATATTCCAGATATTCATCAATTTTATGATATTTTAATTCATTCCCATAGTCTTTTAGAAACTTATAGATCTTCATACTAAGAAATTTTCATCACACCTTTTATGTAGAGTGATATATCTATATACATATATCTTATGTGTGTTGGTGTAATCAATTAAATTTTTTATTCATATAGTAAAAGAACATAATACCTACTTATATCCATTTATTTGGGTAATATTGGATTACAAAAATCTACATTCACATTCTGAAGCATCCTTGATGCTTCCATCTTCATTAGATTATAAGTTTTCTGGATAATGTTCCATTTCTAGCATGAATCACTTATGTGAGTGTGATCATATGTGAGATTATAAATATCACGACCTCCATGAATATTTAAAAAACTCCCTTGAGATGTTTTTATTAAATTTACAAGCTGTCTATGTCAAGACCTATTCTCCTCTTATTTGGACAACATATAGAAATTTTCTTCTTTGACAAGATATAGATTTCCGTTGGTTATTTTTCCCTAGAGAATATGCGAACCATATTTAGATTTGATGTTATAATACTTTTGATAAAATTACAACACATGTATATTGTAAGATAATTTTTTGATAATAAAAATATTATGACTCAACCCATTGACTAAGACAATTTTAGTTCCCCTGAGACATTTTCCATCAATTATTGATTTTCCAAAAACCAACAATCTTATGACCATCGTCTTTCCTTAAATGAATGATTCTAGCTATATTATTCTTGAAGTTTCAATTGAGGTATTTATTTCTTATCATATAATATTTTCATCCTCTTTACAAAATCCATGAATTTTATTTTTTCCATTTCCCTTAGGAAAATTTGGACAACATTTTCCTTCTCCAAATTACATTTCATCAACCATATTAGTGATGAGTGTGCGTCTTCAACAACTGACTCTGGAAAACTCTTCTACTTATTGAAACATTGTAAATTTATTCTTATTAACTAATTTTTTTTGAATATTCTAGCCTCTACATTATTCCACTTCAAGGAATTTTAGGTGAAATTTGTTAGATTCTTGTGGTGCAATTGGTTTCCTTATTCAAAAATCCTTCACAACAAAATCAATATCTGTTAAAAGTAAAGGAATGATTATTTTTTCCCATTTGGATTGATTTTTCTACTAGAAGGGTGTCATAGAAATAAAAAACCCATAGTAAGTGCATCCCAAAATAAAAAACCTCTGACTTCTGATGCAATAGAGTTTAGTCTAGCCCTGTGATTTATTTCATTTATAGTTTTGTAAAGATCTACCTTCTTCTCAGGAGTTGGTGCTTATAGTTTTTAGATAACAAAAAATTTTATTTATCGTTGAACTATTGATCTTTAGGAATATGTATTCATTACTCCTTAGTAACTTCATTTACTTGAATACATAATAATACAAATCAATTTGTTTACATAATTCAAGGTTTGAATAATCATTTTTTATCATAACACTTTCCATTCTAATTCATAACTTCTCCTTTCATATCATCAATCCTATTTAGTTTTTCATTGAAAATTTTATCCAAAACATATATGATTTAGGGTTTCTATTAAATTTGTAGTTTTAGTTCAACTTTATTCCACAAATTTTTTAAACATCTTGACCTGAGTTAATCAATTTCATAATACCCTAAAGTGCTATAGAAGATATCAAGAGAAATAGTTTTTAGATCATTGTATTCTAGAACTGATACTTTTTTATTCAAATAATTAGGGAGTCCTCTCATGATCCATTTTACAGTATTTTCATATTTGAGATCCTCAATGATAACATTCATATCTTCTGTAAGAAAATTAACTGATTGAAATAGGAATCAGTCATTTCATTTGAATTCATTCTCAAATCTTCATAATTGTTCCATATAACTTGTAACATGTACTCTGAGACCATAAAATATCCTTCATAAATATTTATAAGATTTTCCAAAATAAAAAAATAGGGTTTCCATGGAATTACTATTTTTAAGATGTGATTGTAAAGAGAACATCCCAAATCATTAATGGATTTGGCATCCATATCCAGTTCTTGATAGTCTATTTCTAGAAAGTCTTGACTTTCAATATTTGTAGTGATTCCATAGAGTTACTATATGTAAACATCATTTACCAAGGATCTAAATAATGTTTCATCGGGATTTTCCATAACTGAAAAGTAATTATTTTAAATATGGGAACAAATTTATGATTGAAAAAAATTCCCATGCTTCCAAGAGAGAAGAAGAACAAATTCCCCTTTGATACAAATTATTAAAATCCTATATATGATTAAACCTTGAGATTTGGGGGATGAATTGGGGTATATGAATTTCTTTCTTTGAAGAGGTTCATGTTCTCACACTTTGTGGAACACTTTTAATTCTCTCTTCATTCACCCTAAAAAAGTGATTAAATTTGTAAAAAACACAAAGGAATTAACTTGGTTCTCACACACTGGGATATATATAAGGATCTTGCATGACAATGTGCCTATAAAACAAATTCAATAAAATCTCAATAATTTAGAGTTAAAATTTTTAATTAGTCTCACTAACCTTCTTGGTTCACTCCCACAAACAAATGGAGAAATCACTACTCTCCACTAATGAGGAACTCACTTATCCCTATATTAGATCCTACTACTTCACATAAGGATGATATGAACATACATTATTACTAGTGTTTTATCCTTAACAAAAAAATATCATTTTCCAATGATAATGATACTCCTATAAGAACACCTACTTCAACATTCAAACATCCAAATAATATCTAGAATAAAAACTCTATAAATCTTATGTTGAAAAAATCTATGTCTATGCCTATAGTTTCCTCTATTATTTTCTATGTATAGAGGGATACATATTTACTCCTATTTTGATATTAATTAAATGGTTTGGATTGATTCTTCTATCTCTTAGATTGTGTGAAGTGACCCCTATATTTTTGGGTAATCATGCACCCCAAAAATATGAATTAACTAATGAGGGTTTCATCTCATAACTCACCCCGAGTAAAAAAATTATCAGCCTGGATGAGGCACAACCATAGATTCTACACTGTAGAATCATCTATTTTACATATACTTTGAAATGGTGAATTTTATTTTACTAGATCCAATTTTCCCACACATAACTCCTTCAATAAAACCACTCATAATTTCTGGATTGATCTATGCAAAACTCTTATCACACCAGACTATCTCTAGTGTTCCCAAAAATACTATGGTGTTTCCTCAAACAGAAGAGGCCATCATAAAATATATTGTTTTTATAAAATCAGACACTCCATGTTTTAGGGAATGGATGTGACATGGACTCCTTCCTATCTATGGGGTCATTGGTATAACCATTACTATTATGACGTGATCCTTATAAGTCCTGGGAAATATAAATTAATTTATTATGATAATTTTGGACAGTACACATCAAAATTCCTAGCTATACTATGGAAAAATTACTCTCCAAGGGTACAATGGTGTGTCCCTTTGAGATGTGGCATAGATACCTCAAAAATTTCAATGGAACTAAAATCTAGAAAAACCCATTTTCCACCATGGCGACCTTAGGTATGAAATAACCTGAAAATATAAAGTCCCACATTGGACTTCACTATATAAATCTCATAGAAGAAAAGAAAAATTATTCAGTGAAATGGTTAGACATGAATAATGGGGGTCTACTCTTGGTCTCATCCACAAAGCCTCCTAGTTATGTGGAGCACAATTTACACATTGATTACCATGTAGTGCGGTCCCCTGATCCATACACATTCTTAACCACATGCACGCTTTCCTGCCTCCATAGTGACTCCATGGTTGGGTAGGTGAGATGGTTCTCCTATATGGTTGATCTTGCTCCCACATATGCGGGTTCAAGCCATATTATCTTACTTGACATGGTTATCGATATTTTTAATGCCCAAACATGAAGAAATTATACAAATTTAGCCTATACAAATGGTTTTAAACCATTGGTATAGCATGTGGAACTATTGGTATAGCCTATAATATTGATTTCCTAAACTGTTGGGTGCTTAGGTGTGGGTATATCCCGACACCAACGGTTTTAATGAAACCGTTGGTATAAGTATCCTAGATTTACCCTATACCAATGGTTTAATTAAAACTTTAGTATAAGAAAAATAGATTTATGTAATACCAATGGTTTTATTAAATCATAGGTATAGGTAGATTAGATTTTAAATGTACCAATAGTTTAATGATAAAAATACACACCCCCAACCAACTATCACCTAATATATAAAAATTGAGAAACATTTTAATGCATTGAACTAGTTATAATACACATTGAAAATATAAATTATATGAAGTCACATTCATTCATTAAACATAAATTCTCATTAATATCAGAAAGTAATGTAATGGATAAATTTGTCTCTTATCACAATCACCTTCATCACCATCACCATACTCATCACCAACACCATCATCATCACCGTAATCATCCTCACCATTTCCATCATCATCACCTTAACTCTTAACCTCATCTCCATAACCATCACTGTCAATAGGAAAGTGATTTTCTAGAACACCGCTAGGACTATCAACACTATCACCTGGTGCATCATATAATGAATGAATTTTTGAAATACATGTACCAAAAGATGTGGTATTACATAGTGTAAGTGATGGGCATAATGCTGAAATATCTTTCATAAATTGTTCTTCGGACTTTTAACTTCATCCACACTCCATCATGGCTATTGTTTTGGCCTCTACTGCCACTATATGAGACTTTGATACCTCTTCACTATCTTCTTCTAACTTTGTGGTAATAAAACTATTACCTAATGTGTGAAAATATCTAGTGGGGAAAATTTTCTTTCTTGGTCAAAACGTACTCTCCCCTGGTGCTCGTCTCCAAATATCTATTGAAAATGATTGTTTCGACCAAATTTGTCATCTTCATTCCCATTAAGGGACTCTAAATTAAACTATTGAATATATAAATGAACTATGTAGATGAAAAATAGATATTAAAATTTGTAATAAATAATGTCAAACTTATAATCTATTGTTGTGTCTATTCATTTACTGCACTCCCATATTTGTTCTTTTTTCTCAATACATTTTTTTTGAAAAGGAACACATCCTTAAATGTTCAATACCTCCCAACTTAATGACATTGAATATTTTATAACATCAATAACAATATGATATTCATCTACTATAAATTATTTGAAATCATACCAAAAATCCCCTTGAATATTTTTATTAGAAATATATTTGATACATTCCAGCAAACTCTTTTGGGTCATGGATAAAATACTAGTATAATTTTATATTTTACTAATTTGAAAAAACCTATAATTGAAATGCATATATTAGAAATCTATATTTCAAATATAAAATCTAATTTAAGCATTTATTTTACACATATAATCCAAATTTAATGATTTAATCAATGATAGTTTTTGTCCAAAAAGAGAGGGATATAATTTTACACCATTGAGAGAGTTTGAATAAATTCATTGGAAAACACCATCAAAATAAATCCCATTAAAAAATATGAACCATACAAACTAAAAAAGTAATATTACTTAATAAAGAACATCCTAACAAAAACAAAATATTTAACCAGGTTCAGAAGGTATTCAATATATTGGTTTGAAAATAAAGGTAAATATCACCATGATATTTGAGGGTTTCTAATTGTCATGAAAAATACTAATATTTCATGAACTGTAAATAGATATATGTTTTTTTATAGTTTCTTTAAAGTCCCAAAGTCCTGTACTTTGTGTCTTGGGTGTTTTAGAAGTGTTGGAGTAAATCATGGAATTTTTTTAAAGGTAAATAGTTTTTTATATTTTCATACTAAGATTCAAAGATCACATTTGAGTAAGGGATTATTCTATGAAAGAGTATGCCTCCATTAATATGTTTTTTATTCAATTGTTTTTTATATTTTAAGTTATACGAAAACTAAAATTCTAGTTTTATTGGATTTCTTGGAATATGGGGTTATTTATTCTCAATACATAGTATATTTTTCATGCATTGTTCCTGAATATTTTTAGAGGAATCCTCGTATGGTACAAGAAAGGTAATAAATATCACTTTTGGGGCAATGGGTGAAATTACCTATTATAAGAGGAGTTCGTATTTTATCAATTGACTTACTAAGAGTAAAATGAATATTAAAATGTCACTTTATCATAATCGGGTATAGACTGATTCAATGTATACAGATAAAATGATAGTTAAAGAATCGAGTATTCTATAGAAGAGGATAAAATTGATTTTAAAAGGAAAAAATAACCATAATGATTCATATGATATGATATTTTAATTTCCTAGAAATTTGGATATCAATTGAATGACACCAACTATGTCATTATGTGGTCCTTACTATAATGTGGTGGGGGTAATTATAATCTCTCTATAAATTGAACCAGACTATTTTTATAGTTCAAACCATATTTAATTCTGAAAATAGAATCTAACCATAATATCTCTTTTGGTTCATATTTTTCATTTAATTGTGGTTTTAAGGCTTGTTATTCTTATGAATCTTGTAAAAAATTCCTTTCATTCAATTTTTTACTTCGTTATTTCTTTCACAATATTATATCTATTTTCCATAATTCATTATTTTTATGGGGCTATAGAACAAGGGTTTAATTAGATTTTGTGAGATTGTCAATTTTTATGAATATAGTATTCATTAGATAGGTCCTTTGGTGAATATCTTTATATTTAGCGTAGGATAATATTTTGTTTGTACTCTATATCTATGCTATATTAGTGGAATAATGAAATATAGTTATGGGATTCAATACCATACTTTATATTTAATATGTTTAAATGTGGAATTATCATACATATTTTTTGACTGAGTAGATATCCACAATTAATAAAATACATATAATTAACTAGATTAATTTAATGGTAAGGTATCCCATGATTCACATGTGGATTATGTGTTTTTATATTGTATTATATTAGAATGTGCTACTATGATCCAATTTTTTTAATTTTTATTTTTTTTATCACATTTTTAATTGGTAATGTAACTTATGTATGAAATCTTGAGATATAGAAATTTAGAATTAACGATGTTTCTATTATAAAAGAATTACTTTGTTGAATATATAACTATGATTGGATGTGGATAAGTGATGTTGTTTATAGTAGTAATTAATTTTTGATTCTTTGTTTTTTGTTCTATTTTTTCTTACTATTATTAGAGTTTCCTTATATACCTATAACAATTATTAGAACTTTATTAATGATGTGTTGGTTGTGTTTAAAGTGGTTTGACATAATTAATGTATGAAGGATGTAGGGATAATATAGTTGATTGTTTTATGGTAATATGGCGCGGGTGATGCAGTTTTGAGAGTAGTTATTGTGGCTTTTGTCATTATTTATTGGATGTATTGATAGTAATAAATAAATTAAAATAATAATGATTATGTAATGAAAATGATGTGAATAGTGGTGATTAATAATATCAGGTAAATTGAATAATTAATAGTATAAAGGTTAATGATGGTCATACAAATGTAGTTTTTGACGTAGTTGGGGTTTAATGAATGAATATTTTTCTTAATTAACCTAAAAATATAGTTTGGTCAGTAAATAAAAAATTATTTAATTTATAACAATTTCATAAAAATGGAATTTATAATCAATGTAAAATTTTTATGTGGTGATGGGGTGTTAAGGTGGGTTTTTAGTTATGGGAGTGATTGTTTCTCGGTAGCGGTTAAAATTAAGTGATATTTATAGGTATTATTATTAAATATTTTTATTTGAGTATAAATATATCAAACTTACAAACTTTGGTGGAATACAATCACCCAATAACCCTGAACTAGGTAAAGCATGATGCAGAAAATGAAATTGACAAGCTAATAAGGCTCATAGTATCCAAAACTAGTTAATAGGTTCTCTGACATAGAGATCATGAAAGTAGTATATGCAAGGATCCCATAATAGAGATAGAATAAATATGTGAGTGAAATTTTCAATACCAATTCTTTCTTTATTTTTTAGTTTTTTTTATTTATTGAAGGGTGAGATAGTAGATGGGAGAAGTGGAAGGATTAATGGAAGGGTATGTGATATGTTTAAGAATGGGATATGGATACCAGGGAAGGGAATAGGGATGGTATAAAAGGTACTTAATATAAAATAAACCTAAAATTACATTATAAAATATATCACAATTTAGAAAAATAAGAATATATAAAAAAAAGAAAATTAAACACAAGATTGAAAATTGGTGAAATTTTGGACATTGAGAGTGAATTAATAGTAATTTAATGGCCTATTAGGCTAGTTATAATTGATAGAAACCCTTATATAAGATTAAAAAAAAATATGTTTCACTTTATAAACCTATTATTAAAAAGACTATTGTAACAATGACAATAAATTTAGAACATATGTGTTTTTAAAAAATTTAAAAAACCATCATATTAATAAGAGATTGTGTGAGTGTATTCTACAAAGGTTCATACTTTAGCTTTAGAGTTTGGTAACATTATAGGTTCTAATATGAGTCCATGGGTTAGAAGTGTTTTTGACAAATTAAATTTCACTAATGTTCTATAATTTTACTACATCTCATCAATTTTCCATAATATATGTTCTTATATTTTTCAATGATAAATCAAGATATAGATCTCAATAATTTACACATCTTATTGAATTGGAAATTTTATAAATTTATCTAAATTTTATTCGTCTAAGGAAAATTTTTAATCGATCATATGTATGTTCTAAAAATTTCAAAAGTCTTGAAATTTTTTCTATCATTAAATAGTTTTCTAGATTATATATATATATATTTTATTTAGAGATATCATGCGATACATAAGTCAGATTAATTTTTTTTTCATCCATATGAAATTTTATGAAATTACCTAAATATAAGTCAAAAGGAATAAAAGTTTAATCTTTTAATTAGAGGGTGTAAAAATTTAGTGAATCATAATATTTCAAGTAATACTAATTATCAAAATTCTACCTAATTAAAAGTGTCAATGAAAAATACATGATTCCTCTCATGTTATGGAATTAAAAATTATTCAAAAATGTGGAGATAATTTATATAATTCTTATTTTTTTTATTTATATGAGATTATTTCTAAAAAATAATATTCAATAATACATAATAGATTATTAATGAAAGTCATCATCATTTTCAAATCAAAAACAAAAAATTGGATTAATACCTCAAACACATGAATCTTCCAATGATAAATCATTTCCTAACATAATGATTATAGGAACTCATTCAAGATAGTTATATTCTCTAAATCTATTCCAACTCTATCAACCCAAAAAATATGAAACTCATGTTTGTATTCTCTCCATAGATCACATAATTCCATTAGTTGTGGTGTGATCATAGCCTCACCATATGAAAAATTATAGAAAAGCTACAATTAAAATATAAATTAATATAAATTAAAAATTAATATAACAACAAATCTAAAGAATTATCCTACCCATATTTGAGTCCAAGAATTATACTCTATTTCATTTTCAAAGTGTCCCTAGAAGATTGGATTGAGGGTAATGATGCTAGATTTTTTTTCCAAGAATTCCCATTCAACTCCCATATTCTCTTCCTATTTTTCCAATAATTTTATTAAGCTCATTATACTGAACCATCACTTATGTGTAGTTGTTATACACATCATGAAAGCATGTATACCCACACTACCATATAGTGGAATATATAGAAATGATATAATGAAAGATAAATATTAAATTAATACATATTATAATGAAAATAATTTATGGTCAATTTTTTAACTAGGGTTCTATATAGATACCAGAGCTTGGATGTTTAGTGGGAAATACCAGATCCCTAGGTTATAGAGGATCATTGATCCATTTAGTTATGGAGTCTAATGTCATATTATGATGAATAGTATATATAGGACGTTCAGAATGAATCAGACAATAAGTATATGGAGAATGAACATAAAATTCTAGAGAGATTAAGTAATAGGAAAATTAGTTAGAATAGTCATATATGGAAAAGTATAATATAGATGGATAGTATGATCCATAATTGTATAAGTAAAAAATATATGATGAGGATCAAACAGAAATGGTGGTGAAATTATAGGAAGACTAAATATCGGAAGTACTTATAATATAACTCTAGGATACAAAACTATACAACATGGTGTTTCGGAAGAAGGGCCATAGTGTGATCAGGTATTATGAGTTGGGTGAGTAAATCTAGTACCACCACCTATCGAATCCTCAGGATGAGTAATGATTCTACTTGGTTGGTCATAGAATATTTGTTTCTTGGGTGATGGTTACTAATTAAAATTTAAAAAAATATTAATGACATAAAATAATATATTATTGATATATATATATATATTTGAAATAGTGTACTCACAACAGTCACCAAAGGAGTAACACCCATATATCTCATTAAAATATTATTATTAATTACCCCCTTCTTTCACATCTCTTAAATTTTTTATTTCTTTAATTATAAAAATGTTTTGAAATAAATTTAAATATGTAAGTAATGTGTATTACAAACAAGAATGAATAGGTGATGTGGGTTAATTAAGGGATACCAATTGTCAATCCAAATAATGGGTTGGCAGTGACATAACATAATCTTATAATACTTAAGGAGATGAATATAAAAACATAAAAGTTGTTCCATAGAAGAAGAAACACATTCTAATTATCATATTAAACATCAATATGATATAGTTTTATTATTATACTTTCAATTAAACCCAATTTATTTCTGGTTAGGTCGTTTGGTTCATTTGTTTCATTTTATTATTCCATTTGGAATTTTTTTTGGGTTAGGTAATGTGTTTAATATTTTGAGTTATTTCACTATTCCATTTGGAAATTTTCTTAGTTAGGTAATTATTACTCATTTTTTAATTCTAATTAGTTTAATATGTTTCCATTAAATTATTATTGTTTTTGTTCGAATTTGATTGTTTATATTTTTTTTATTAGGTTGTAATACAAATAAATTCAATATTTGAAAATAAAACTCAAAGAAAACTGAAACCACTTTATATTGAAAATGAACATGAAGGTCAAGTTGGATACAAAAAATTTAAATCCAAAATCAATAAAATTTTAATATTTCCATCCTCAAAACCCCAATTTGAGATTAATAAAAATAACTAAGAACACATATGTATAATTATATATATTACCCACCACAACTGTAGGTTCATAATCAACACCGATAATTATCTATTTATGTCATCATAGGTGATAAATTTATTGAGGACAATGGGGATAGTGATGGTGTCAATTTAATCCTCACAATCATTAAAAATATATCTTGGGACTACTTAAAAAATGGAACTGAATTCAAGTATCTGACGATATTTCATATAAAAAAATTGTATTTCCTATGGTGCTAATAATATCTGGCACATCAGAATAAATAATGTGATTCTGGTCAATAATTTGAAATCCACAGTCATCAGTAAATGTTCCATTTCATGTCATTGAATTAAACAAATTCCATCTCATTATAGAAACTCAACCATGAGAGTAATAATCCAATATAAGTATTTTCTATAAAACTCCACAATAAGATACATTTTCATATCGAGGCCTACTATCTGATACACTAGCATAATAGTTTGTTTTTTCATTCACTATAACACAATCATATTGTGTTATAATGTTTACTGACCATCCAGTGATAATAAAATTGTACCCACTAATCACAATTGATTTAAATTCATGAACTACATAATTTGGACCAATGTATAAAGATCATGTTTCTTCAGAGACATAATTAGTAGGTAAACTCAATACCTTAAATAAAAATGAATATAATTGTTTTTATTTTATTTTAGTAATACTTATACATTAAATTTAATCCAAGAAGGAAAATATTTTCTATAAAAATTATATCTCCTTATCAAAGGAAAGATCAATTAATTATATTTATATATGTTTTATGTTCCCTATATAAAAATATAGAAACAGTTTAGTCTATATGTAAAATTACATTAGATGAGATAACATATACATGTTCAAATTAATAATTGATGTAGTCATGAAATAAATCATAGTTAAACTCGATTGTGCAATGTACCATCTACCACTCTTCAAGGATTAGTGTAGTTAATGTATGTGATCAAAGAACCCCCTTATTTGTTTAAGTGATGGAAAAATGGGTTCAATTTTCTTATACTACACTTCTTCATTACTCATTGGTCGGTTATGTCACATGTTTATATAAGATAAATACATTTAACATAAATCCATATATTTTTCATCCAAGTAACCTTTAACCTTCAAAAATGAAAGATGATTCCAATTGCAAACATAAGACTTTAATGTATACATATTTTTTAGTTAGATACATCCAATGAAAATAAATAGGTCCTCTAAGAATATTTTTAGTTGGAATAAAAATAGTTAGATTGTGCATGCATGTGAAAAATTATAGAGTAAAATTTTTCTTTAATTCACAAAAAATTAATGGTTCCCATTAATATATTTTTCATAAGAAATACTTGGTTGATTTTTTAACGCAAAGATATCTATTAAAGAGGAACTATATAATCACTTACATGTGTGTATTATTAGACAATATATGGAAGATTTATATTGGAATAAAATCATGAAGAAGGGTGTGATAATCATGATTCTTCAATAATTTTATCTTTAAATCTATTATGTTGACCAATTTTGATATATTTCTTGAATAGATATCAATAAACATGATATTATATAGCACTCCTTGGAATTGATTTTTTATTTCTAAAGGTTTCATCACATAAGAAGAATACACAAAATTTCATTTATTTTCATTGATACACACATGACAAAATTCTAGTATGATACCCCATTCCATCAAGTCCTAAAAAGATCATAAATCATAATTTTTATTCCCCTTGACATTTATAATAATTTAAAACAACATCTCACATATTTTTTTCACTGTGCATTTTGTCTAAACAATGAAAAACATTTTTTTTGAAAAATAAGGAAACTTAAGGAAGATACATTTCTTTTTCCAATTGTAATTAGATTCACTATAAACATTATTACACATTATATAATTGATTTGACCTTTCATGAACGAAAAATATGAAACTATTAAATTCATCAAGCACATTAGTTCCAGACATACATTGAGGTAGTTTTTTGGTCTTCATGGTGTTATAAAACCTTCAATGATTATCCCTATATTGATGATCCATTAGCAAGAATCAATGAAGTCCTATAAAACATAAACTATGGTTACATTTAATCCTTATAGATAATGTATTCTACATATAACTTTGATATGAATGTTTTACATTCATTCTCTGTCCAGAAAACATTTCACAAGTAGTAAAATAATTTATCATCCACATAATCACAACACACATATAAATATGTCTTTCGAATAAGCATCGTATGCACACAATCCAACATTTCAAATATGGTTCAACACTTTTACTAAATGTTAATAGTATATTTATATATCATTTCTAGGACCATAAGGCCAATATATGAGTATAATTGAGAAAGTGAATGATTTTTTCATAACCATCCATGGAGTAAGGTTATAAATGTGGATTAAAATTATCCATGTGATGTGCGAAGTACACATCTTTCCAAAAAATTAATACCATAAAATGATAGACCCAACCTCACATTATGAACCCCAAAAACTAAATTAGGATACCTAGAATCAAATATCAACTATAATATTCCTTCTACAGGATGAAAAAATCATCATTATCAATATTTATCTTAGTTTCATTCCATCACATATTTGTTGATATTTCATCAAACATGAAATTATTTTTGAGTCTGGAAATCAATGGGAAGTTCCAAATTACTTTTTTGTGAACATGATATAGTGTTCCATCTTGTTTTGGATTCTATTGAGATGTGATTATTTTTATACAATCATTTCATCCAATGTGTTCCTCCTAGAATAAAATGAAATCTTTCAAATAATCATGAGTTTTGTTTTAGAATGTACAAGTTAGTCAATTGAATTCCATGACATATAATGTTTTGCTAGAATATCTACATCATCCATAAGTAATCACTTTACAAAGATAATAAAATAATTTATAGAAGTATTATAAATTATATATACGTTTTCCCTTATAATGGACATATTATAAATTCCATCCTTTTAATTTTACCACATTACTGATATACTGGAGTTGTGATAACATCGTTTATTTTTTATCCCATCAACATCAACAAATTCATAAAATTCATCATATGTACTCATATAATTATCTAATATAATTGGAACGATTTATTTCTCATGATGAAATACAAATCGAAACCAGTTATTTAATAAATTCTCTAATTGAGTTGACTTCTTCAGATCATGAATGTTTTGAGACTGTCTTCTCACCCAATTATGATACCAAACATAATATTTTGTTTGAAATTTTTTGGGTTATATGGTAGATATATTTTTTATGGATTAACCAATGTATTACAACATAATTATAACACATAAAGTTTATAATAACTCTATCAGAATGATTTTTAAATACTAAATCTATAAATCCCTCAAACATGTTTTTAAAATCACTTCAGATCGGATCAGTATAACACATACAACTTCATTCCATTATTTTTTGAAAAAATTATGTCATTTATTAAAATAAATGAAATAATATTGAAGTCAAATTCAAAATATATTTAAGGAAATGATAATTTTTCACATAATATAAAACCATAACCGAATAACAAGTCTATATGATAATTATAATATAAAAGAAAACAAAATACTATAAATATATATAAATAATATATATAACCATAAAATTTAATTCCATTATATTAATGAGTAGTAACTATACATAATACAATAAAAAACACTATATGTATGACATAACTGAAAAACTATTCCATATTGTAATTATAATATGAAAGAAAATAATTTATTATCAAATATAAACCATTGTATATGTTGTGTTATAGAGTTAACAATCTAACAAACCAAATATGGAATTATATGAGGTTAGTTAATAACTAGATTATATTAGTAGTTGACTAGGTAACTATTTAGTATGGAATAGATCATAACAAATGCATACCCAAAACAACCCACATAAGGAATAATACATAAAAAACCACTATTTTGACATACAAAAATAAATAAATTTTTTATTTATATAAATTTTTTTTCTACATAATTAACATAATTTAAGAAATATTTTCATATAATAAAAAAGTCCATCCGAATTAAAATTTTACAAAAATAATATCATTTGATATATTCAAACCATATATTAAATTCTTAATAAAAATGTTTTTAAGACCTAAAATTAATAATTTCAATTTTTAAAATAAAACATTAAAATTAATAATTTCATAAACCACTAATATATTGACAAAACAAAAATTGTACTATAGTAATTCATTATAGATTTACCTCATATATAACATAAGTTAATATGTTTATATTACATTTATTATAAGTTGGCAGTAACTTAATTAAAAATAACTATATCCTAAACAATCAAATTTATTTGGCAATATAACAAAAATTATAATCAAACCAAACCCTAGTTTAATGAATCTATAAGAATCCCGACATCAACTAATCTAGATTAGTGTTTTATACCGAGAGAAAAATAAAATTATTCTTGTAAGAAGAGATGATGGATTTGTAAATCACCAATTTGATTTTCATGAAAAACTAAATGAAATCAAAAACAAAGGATTTATCACTGCATATAGAGAAGAAAATGGAAGGCTACTCATAGGGTTCAATTTGGAAAGGATTCAGATGGAGGGATATAGAGACCATGCATTTGGGATTTTTGTGGAAGGATATGCCAATTTTTTTGTAATTTTTTTTTGTAAAACATTATCTATATCATTGGTTCCATGTAACTGTTGGTATATCCTTTCCATATATAGGCTATACCAATAGTAATTCTTAACCATTGGTATAAGGAACCTAGAACAGTGGTTTTAGAAAACCCTTGGTATAGGTCCATTGGCATAGCTCTCATTTCTAGTAGTGAAGGCTACAGTGTAGTCATGGGGACTCAAAAAAAGACCTCTATCTTAGAGACATAATTCCCCTTCAATGAATCCTTCTTCAATTTTTCAAAAAACTCAATAGTCACAAACATCCAAAAGTGTTTTTGGACAGTAGATATCAAGAGAAACCAGGATGATAACATGAAGAACCATCCTGGCTATTTCCCTTATCATAGGTTTCTTAGATACACAATTAAATATTACTATATATATAAGGATTGGGTATAGAAGATAATAGATCAGGGTGAGATAGAGTTGTTCAAAACACAGGTGCATGCCATTTGTTTGTCAGCTACCCTAAATGATGATGAAAATATAGGAAAATAAAAATAGTCCATTAATAAAGAAGTTATTATGTTTTAATTATCAGATAGATCTAAAGATGAATTATTATTCTCATGGGATAATTTTTTCATAAAAAAGAAGACAAAAATATCCCTAACCAACATCAAAATTTTATGGGAATCATCCACTCTATAGTTAGATAAATTCTGAATAAGTCATCACCAACATCACTTGACTGATGAAGATTTTTCACCAATTCCAAAGATATCCTGAAATCTCATGGATTTTAATCCCATTATGTTTGGAGGAAATTCCATACCCCATTATACATTAGATAATTACATCAATGAGTATAAACCATTTTACTCTGTAAAAATTAACAAGATAGAGGACCATTATGTAGAGTGTAGATTTGGGGAGTTTTCATCGACCTCACCTAGAGTCCTTTGTTATCACTCTCATTGTATGGAAATAAAATATTTGGGAATATAATAAACTTAGGGTACCATTGTAAATTTGTTAATACATTCTTGTAAAATTATAAGGAAATCACTAATTTGGTCCCAATTGTAGCATCAATATGTTTTTAGACCTAAAATACTCTTAGGTATCCTATTAGTGTAGTTCATCAATTGGATAACCCAAAACCATTGGACTATTAACAAAAATTTGTGGATATTATCCAACAACCTACACCTCAACCACATGAATATTCTATAATTTTGACCAGGTAATGCCCCTTGGGAAAATAAGTGAAACCATATCATGAATGTATGATGTTCTCGAGAAATTCCCTAGCATCCTAACTAAAATTTCAATCATTGATGCACTATTATAATCAATAACAGTCCATGAGTCCCTCACTATGGACTTGAAAACCCTTTAGAGTTTGAGATTCAAGTTTATTCCATATAAGAATATGATACAGAAGTAGGTGAGTATAAAGAATTTCAGGACATCATCTCCATCTTGAGGGAAGATGTGGGTGTGTTCATACAAGGCCTTATATGCAACCATTATATCACAAGAAATATCAATAGTGTTTATTTTCATCAATTATCGATTGATAATGTATCTAGAGTCAAACTTACCACAATTCATATTCTAAATCATCTTGGGTACACATAAGCTAAGCTATCCACTTCCAAACTCATAATTCTAGGGTATAAAAAGAGTGTACAGGAATTACTCTAGAATATCTAGCTATAGAAGTTGTTTTCAAACAAATAATCCAACTCTAATTTCATTGCAGTTTATTAGGAAACTAAATTTAATTCCTATTTGGGGATATCCTATCAAGATTTTCATGAAACCATCCCCTCATCATATCTCTACTAACAAAAATACTCCCTCAATAGTCATGTAGGGGAACACTAGGGTGTTTCTTACCCCATTGATTAATGTGAGATCAATTCTATTTATTTTTTATTATAAAATATGTGGAAATAAACCCCAAACTAGAAGGAAAACTTGTAAACTTGTCTAATGAATTTGTGGGTTCCATATAAAATATTTTGGATAAATTTGAGAGATGTTTTTTACAAATAATTCACTTACCCAATGAAAATATCCACTATTTAAGAAACATCTTTTTTACCCTAAAGATAACATAGTGCCCGCAAATTAGTTATTTCACATATAAGGGTTAGGATAGTTTGAATATGGAGAAACCATATCCTAAGAAGCATTTAAGGGTTCACCCCATATTTTTTAATCCATGACTTATCTATGTATACCAAATGACAAGGTTGACTGATTGGAGGTCTTTGAGATAGGTAATTTTGATATTTTAAGTAGAATACATGAATATAGGATATGAGGATTATGGATATCATCATCCATAAATATGGTCTCTATAGAGACAGGGGATCAAATAGGCATCTTTGAAGATCCTAGCCTTGTTCAGAGAAATAATACCACCTTGTAGATATTTATGTATGAGATGTTGGGTTCTCACACATTCCATCATGTATTTTATGAGGATCTGGCTGAATCCCATCCTTTTATTGAAGATGTATTGTCTACTACCATCAAACATTTTTCATAGGTGAATTTTGGTATATAAGAGGACCCAATGCAGATGTTGACTAGTAGGACCATGTATCCTATTGAATAAAAGATATATATTACATTATTTAAACAAGATCATGACATATTTTCCTAGAATTACAAGTAAATTCCAAGACTCGGCACATAAGTATCTATTTATCATCTTAGACAGCCTATCTGTCACTTTGGATATAAGCTAAAACCATGATGGATGAACCTATGACATAGTTCCACAATTTAGGCTAATGTAAAGTTGATTAAGGAAAAATTTGTCAAGGAGGTTCAATACCCCAAGTGGGTAGCTGATATTGTCCTAGTATATAAGAAGAATGACTATATAAGAGTCTATATTGATTTTTTTGATCTCAATATCCACTTCCCAAATGATTAATTTTCTATCATGGTTATATGTTGTCAATCGATGAAACTATCATCTTTCAAGACCTTTCCTTCATGTATGGATATTTCATATATAATTAAATCTAGATATCCCTTGAAGGTGAAGAATATCCTATGTTCAGGGCACCACAGGGAATATAATTTTACTAGAGGATTATCTTTTATTTAAATAATGTCAATGTGACTTACCAATTAGACATACATCACATCTTCAATCCCATTTTAAGAGATCTAGGTGGATGACTTGGTTGTCAAATCCTACCAACAACATGACAATATTAATGATCTTGAGAAGGTTTTCTCCTTATTACACACCCATAACCAGAATATGAATCCAGTGAAGTGTGAATCCAGGGTTACATATGTAAATTTTTCCAGATTCATTATTCTATGTAGATGAATAAATATTAATCCCAATAAGATAAAATCCATCATTTGAATTCTCTTTATGTTCAATTTGTGGGAGATAAGATGGTTTCAATGGAATTGGGGTTATATATGGTGTTTTATCTCTAATTTTGTAAGTAAATAAAGATACTTCTCAATATTGATAAAGAAAGGTTCCACATACTAGTGGGATGAAATAATTTTTTTTGAAGACATCAAGATTCACTTTATACACCCTTTAGTATTGATGTAACCTTTGCAGGTAAAATCCTTGATCCTTTATGTCAAAAATTTTGAGAGGTCTCTTAGTCCTCTATTAGAACAGAAGAATAAAAATTCCAAAGTATAAAAAATATGATGTCTCAGTCAGATGATGATAGGAACTGAATAAAGGTATTATCTTATAGAGAATAATTTCATTAACTTGTACTTTTTAGTCTAAAATTTGTGTCATTTTCTACAACATAATGAGGTTTAGTTGATCTCCCACATTGACCTAATAAAATAAATAATCAATCAAATAATACCAGTTGGATGAATAGAATTATAGGTAGTGGTACAACAATAATTTAACATTATATTCATCTCTCATAAGGTCATCAAGGGACATAAATTAGTATATTTATTGTTCACACACCCAACACTGTAGGAATTCCCCACTAGGTCAAATTAATAGATGATTCAATCATCTCCAATGATTAAGCTCTAGCTTGTTTGGAAAAAAATTTGATGGTGCCTTATAAAGCCCCATCAAGAAGAGAATGGATAAAAATAAACTCAATAGAGTTGGAATTACGGTTATCCTAATTTCCCATGTAAAGTCCCTTATTACATATTCATTTCATATTTTAGAATGATGCACTAATGATGAGGGGGAACATCTATCCCTCATTAACAATCTCAAGTTGTCGCTTGAAGTTCTAGTTTATCGACTTCATGTGAAATGTAACTCTGTTATAGTCATCAAATAAATTAGTGAATATTATTCTATAAAAAAGTAGTAACTAATCCTTTTAGTTGACAATACTTGTGAGTTAGTAAAAAATATACCAATCAAACCATAGGTGTCATATGTTCCATTATCTTAGAACAATCAATATAACTATATAGAGAACATATATATATATATTACTAACATGGAATAGAGTGATTTGATTCTTTTTGTTCTCATATAATGGTTATTACCTTAGTAATCCTCACCAGGGAAGAACAAGGGGTGAATGAATTCAACATCAACTGTTCACATACATGGCCCTCAAGTGACCCAACTATTGTAGAATAGTTTCATTGGATGATTCTATTATTTGAAAATATCTAACATATAATTCTAATATTGAGTCTATATGAGAAATAATAGCTCTAAATATAAACAATAAATTTCATCCTTTGTAATAAACCTACTTTAGAAAAAGTTCTCAAAAAGTATATATTTGATGGAATCATCATATTTTTCATCCACATAAAGTTGATTCCTTAGTTTATGAAAGAGATTCTTGTTGGGGGTATATAGGGATCATAAAATAGGGATGGATATCTCCTAATAAATTTATAAGATGAGATAATTTTATCCTACAATTATTTATTACTCCATAGTGTTCACCAAATGTTACACACATGATAAGTACATTATAACTTCATCCATCATCCTTAAGTGCTCCTCCACACTACTAAATAATTTTATCCCTCCACTTTATGGGGAATTGATGTAATGTGTTTTTATACACCAATAATAGTGTGTTAATTTAAATTTATTCTTAATGGAACTAATTTATTATAAAAATGGGTTGAATCTATTCCTATTAAGTAAGTATAGACATGGTCCATGATCAATTTTGTGAATTTTAATATCATCCATTGATTTAATGTTCCATACACAATTCTCACGGATATCAGAAATAATTTCCAAGAATCAATGATGAAAATTGAATAATTTATGTACTAAATTCAATACAACCATAATTTTTGTTATAATTCACTAAAAATTAATATATTTATTAATTGAAAAAATTAAACTCTAAAATTTTATAGAATATGGAGGATTATAATAAGAAGGGATTCATGGAAAAAACCTCTAATGAATTATGGGAATATCATACCAAAACTATAACTTCTAACCAAGTGACCACATACTCCCAGGTCTATGGAATAGTTGTAGTGATTCTATCAACAATTATTTATCTTTTATCTAGACATACATCTATGATAAAATCATTCAATATTGGTAGTCATAATTTTGGATTGAAAAGTTTTGATCCCTTGATGAAAAAAGGATTGACGTATTCAAAACCTTATAGTTCATCAAAACAATTCTTCTCAAGAATTTAACTAATTTTTTCCACAATTAATTACGCTTAGTTTATTAGGTATTAGACTTATCGAAGTCCATGATTCCAAGAATAAAACCTCAAAAGTTAGAACTCAAGTGGGAAGTCCCCTTTATCATCCATAATGTTTACTCCAATGGCTCATACTCATTCATAATCATGGATGAGGAGAACATTAAGAAATCTACCAAAAAAATGTCTCTTAAAAATCACCATTAATAGGAAAAAAATCCACATCATTATCACAATATATTAGACTATATTAAAATGTCCTCAGTATAAGACATTAAAATTTATAGACCCATCTCTATCACATGAAGGTGAACTGCATGATATTTTAGCCCTTTATACATGAAGTAATCCTACAAGGACGATTTATTTTTATACTATGTGTAAAATATATAACTATACTAGTATCTTCACCTGTTAGCATGTACCTTTTATTTTAGAATTGGTCTCATACCATACCATAGCTTCATCTTGGTGTTGGTCACCTACCACACCCTCCATAAGAACTCATCATGACTTGATTCCAATTCCATTGGATATGTATTTATTCTTGGATCCCCTATATTAGGCGCATCCATAAACTTCAATTATCCACTCCATTCTAGAATTAGGGAACTTCACTAATTTATGTTGGGTTTTCACCAATTGTTTGTCCCTAGGAATGGATATTTTCAGTTTCTCCTATGCATGATCCAAATCTACAAAGGCACTTTTCCTCATGAACTATGTATGGATTTATTACTATAATTAGAATATATACATAAATGGTTGAATATATTATCTTGGGATCAACCAAAAATTTCATATTTTCTGAAATCCTCTCCCCAACAAATGACTTCCCCAATTATCATCAGGTCTTCCTATATTTTAATTAGTGCTGAGATATCATTTCACCTCCAAAAAATATATGTGTGTCTTGATTCATATTCCATAGGATACATAGTGATTACCAAATATTCTATTCTCATAACCAATCACAATTATTTTCATTCCCCTATTTCATCTTTGGTGTGTGGTTCCCCTTTATTTATCCAAGGTTATCCCTACTTTCCTAACCCCAAGCTGCCAATTTTCATTAGGGATATGGTCTGATCTCTGTGTCCCTAAACTAGGATCCATCCTTTTTTCAATGCTATAAATTCTTAAAAATTAATGAAATCACTTATCTAACACCTTATTTTGACCCAAAAATAATATCCAACCATTTGGTTAAATCTATTTTACCTTAAACATTAGTCACATCACTCATTTGATCTAAGCTATATGAGGTACCTATATAGTAACATGGACTATATCAGACACTTTTAATACATTATCAAGACCTATTGTTTTTGTTTATTATTAGGTTGTCATTTTATCCCACTAAAAATTATATTGATCTACATGCCTATATTCATACTAGTTCACCACAATGATATTCTTAATATATGATGGTGTAACCCCTAGAATGATCAATCTCTTCTTGAGAATCTTTCCTTCCTTCTTAAGCACACTTTGTTACTATTGAGTTTAAATTATTACCCTAATGCTTTATTTCAAGATAGACTATCCTTGGTTTATAGTTATGGATCATGTGCATCAATCTCATATAGCCAATACCCATCCATGGAACACATCATAGAGGAAACATACTCATTATCATTTTTATAAAATCAATGTTTTGAACATGGTTAACAGTCATCCTCAAATCATTTACCCCTTTAAAAAATCGATTAATCAAACCCAGTTTTTGATCATGTGTTAATTGGTCATCCTCAACATTCTTGTCACCATTTCTTCACCCCTCTATTAAAACCCCATGTGTGACAATTTACCTTCCCCCGCTTCCCCTATATTTAGGTAAACATTTATCACCCTTATTATTGTGCCCATTTCTACATGTCCTTAGGGTTAATTCATATTTTGAAATATATCTGTCCTTATTATGTGATATTGTTTAATATGAGAAATCTGCTATCGAATCATTTTCTCACATTGTGTATTAATCACATGGGATAAGGTTTCTAGTTGCTTATTTTGTCAGTGTAACTAATATGCATAAAATTTTGAAATAGGTAATTTTAAAAAACTTAAGTTCATTACTTGATAATTTAAGATGGATGAATTACATGTCGGATTATCTCCTTTACTAAAAAATTTCATATGGAAGAATCTAATAGTTAAATCACTCATGTTTGACTGTATTTCATTTGGTTGATGTGGATTCTTATCACAAATATATTATTTATTCCATAAATTCCTTCACATGTGGGGATAATTGGGTCTCATTCACTTAGAGTCCATTTTTATGGGTTAGGTACTTTTCCACTTTTTCTTGTACTTAGGCCATGTTAACCCCAATAATAGTCATTTTAGTTCTTAGAAGAGTAACTATCACTTCCCTCACTATGGTAATAACTTTTTGTTTTTAGTCATTCTCCTCATATAAAGAAATCTATTGTTGAATCACACATAAAGATTCTATGACATGGAACTAGAATTGAGATTTTATAAATTGGCTAGTCATTCCTCTTCTGGATCTTGCTTGAATAAGAATTCAAGGAACATGGCATAAATTCTATGATTTTAGACCTTTTGACCAACAGGTTCACAATTGTTTTGGTATAGATCAGTTATCTGTTCTCTTATATGATCTAGAGTAGTTTACGTAACCATGAATGAGATATTTCACTATTACCTAACACTAATCACACAGTTATGTGTATTTATGTCTGAGAATGACTAACTTCCTCCTTGGAAGAAGATTAATACATAGAAAACATCACAATCAATGAAGTTTGAAACTCAACTACATTCCCAACTTGACATTATTCAATAATAAATCTAAGTCTTAGCTCAGAAGACGTGATTAGTGTGGGAACCTAAAAAAATGGGTGTTAGTATATGTAATTATTAAGTTGATATTCTCAATTACTTTCCTTTGATGTTGGTGATATGAACCTCTATAATAGTATTAGGATCCAGATTTACCCTTAATGTTAGTGGTAGTACCACTTTGGACTAATACCCCTATCAAACTTTTATGACTAAAATAGATTTTCCCTCCAGGATAATGAGTCCCACAAGACTTTGCTCCCATTTTTTTCATTTGGTGTGGTAGAAGAATCCACCTCTAACAAAAATGTGATGTTGTTCTATCTTGATCATGTAACTCTTATTTTCAGTAATGGTTAGGATCCTCAAGATTACAAAGAACCTTGGGAACTTTATTTTACTTCATAGACACCAAGGTGGTTGTTGCCTCCTCATTGATGAGAGGAAACCTGGGTTCTTACTCATTTTGGTTAACAAATTCTATAAAAAGTTTCACCTTAGTCCCAGTGATCATGAAAAAAGTTGAGAATAAGACATGGATTCAAATCCTTACCCTATTACATGAATAGAATCTTCCTCTAACATTAATATGTAGTCCTAGAACATGATGGGTTCAACTACATAGACCACGTGAATTTATATGTGGGCTATAAAGTTGATACTTTAGTCACTTGATGGAAAATCAATAATTGATGAACCAATAACACTAGTGGGTAACACCAAAGTCATAATAAAAGGTTCCTTAATCCTTTTTACTAACTATATAATTGAAGGGTCAAGGTAATGATTTCATGTTATTCCCAACTATGAAAAGGGTATAAAGAATATGTTTTTAACTGGTAGGTTATGTCATAGATGGATCATCAATGTATTCAAACCCACCCCTCATAGAATGTCTTGTGAGATAAGTGGAATAAATGAAACTTCAGAAGCCACAACTCCTAGAACCATTAGTAATTCCATCCTCTAATTTCTAGTTAAATTTAATTTGAATGGATCCCTTCATTTACACATAAAGTGATGAATGATCTATGTAGGTTCCATGTAATGACTTTGGAATGGGTGGAAAAATTAATAGCTAAAACTGTTTTAATTATAATATAGTGATAATTAGGAATTTGGAGCTACCTATCTTTGTAATAACTCACAATATTATTTGGTATACTCATTTTTCTTATCAATATACGAATCCAAGACTACCACACCTATCCATTTCTATGTCGAGCACCCCAAAAATCAATAATTCCTTATATCATACAATGATTATGTTCTATACTTGATCAATAAAGATACCCTCTTAGCCATAAGAGTAGAATAAACCCTATAATTTATTAGGGGATGCCTTGAATTCCACATAAAAGATCTCATAAGTGACATCGATCAAAAAATTGATAAAACAAATCCCTTGAATGTATATTCCTACCCCTTGAGGATTCCCCCATAATATCATTTGGGTTATGATCCCCCATGTCCCTTCCCTTGACTCATTAATTCAAGATAATTTAGCATTATCTAGAACTTCCATGTGTACTTTTAGGTTCTTTCTTGAAGTGAATACTTATAAAACTGTAGAGGACCCTAAGGCTTCACCCAAGTGTTGAATATTAATCCTAGGCCACATGTCAACAATATCTATGATATCTCCAAATATTTCCCATGATTTTGGGAGAGAGTCATTGGATACTCTTCCATGGGATATCTCTAATTTTTCTGATGGGTTCCCCCAAGTGCATGCCTACCCTTTTACCTACCTCTAATTATCTTGTGTCACCTCCTATACCCAAAACATTAGTTACTTTATCTTGAAGTCAAAGAATGATGTTGTACCATTTAGTTATGATACCTGAGTAGTTTTATTAGGGAACCTATAAGTGGTAGGATGATTTGAGTTTTAGTGTTCTATTGAGTTATCATACACTATAATTATCTTAAAAATTGGATTCACACCTCAAAAATCTCACAGTTGATGATTATTTAAATGAATTTAAATTCCTAGAACATCTAAGAATCTATTTGTTATGTGTTTTGATTTGTATTGATCTCAAACACCTTCAATTATCAAATTTAAACTATGGAAAAATACCACCATGTACTTTCCTAAACAATGACTTTTATTAATATATATATTGGATATATAGTATCACCATTCTTAAATAGTGTCATTAAATGATCCTGAAGAATAACTTTAGTAAAGTGATAGTTTAATTGAATGTACATAATCGATGAATGAAATAATTGATTCTTGGAAAGATATATTTCACATTGAATATTTCATAATAATGTTCCTTTACCCCACTTCCTTCCTCCAACAGACCCTTCATCTAGATAATAAACTTTCTAGAAACTATTTCGACCATATAATAAACTTATATAGTTGATAGTTATACTACTATGTTTGTCATTAAAATAGTACAACTATCCTTAATGCATAAATGAGTACATATACTATAGCACTCCTCCCACTATCATCATCTCTACTAAAGAACGTATCCACATATCCTTACAATGTTTTATCCAACACAAATGATAGATGTAATACTATGATCCCTTTTTTTTATTAGAGTATCAACTTCATAGGTTTATAGTGTTTATTCTTGAGCAGTGTCTGACCTTGTATAAAACATGACATATATTAGACTTCCTACAAGGAATTATTTTATTGCACTTATCCTCATCATTATTTATTTTTTACATCTCTTTGGATAACCTGATGTAATCATCCAATAGTGTGGAAATAATATTTATATTCTTTATAAACATCTTCAAAAACCTTTTTAATGCCTTTAGACCGAAAAAAGGTCAACGTTACCATATTATAGAATTTAAAAATTATCTTCCATAAAATTATTATTTTTTTCCTCAAGTAATTTTATCTCAAATATTATAAACAACCATTAAATCAGATTTACTACCAAATTAATTTTAGAACATGATAAGAGAATATTATCAATAAAAAATATAAGTATATTAAAGTATCTATTATATACTATGCAAGAGAAATAATGAATATCATTACACTAACTAAAATAAGTATATTACATGAAATAATCAAACCGTTTATTCTACTATTTAAATACTTTCTTCCACCCATACAAACTCTATTTGATCTTGAACACTGCATTCCTTTAATATTCATTGAATCCTTTTTGTTTCTCTAAGTAAATTTCATTCTATAAATTAAAATGAATGAATTTCGTCTTCACATCTAATTTTTAAATATATAAACTTTAATATGAAACCAAACTTTGTACTATCCATATGGTTGTGTTCTTGACCATTATAGAGAATATTTCATTAATGTTTTTCCTAATTATTTTAAAATAATTTCACAACTAACCATTCTTTTCCTATTTATTACTATCCAATTATATCTTTATTTTATAGACCCATTTGTTTTAAAGAGATTTGTAATTCTCCTCCACCCTAGATCACTCAAAAATTCCTAAACCAGTGGTTACTATGTGACCTCAGGGAAGCCTCCCTGCATGCCAAAGAACACTGACTAGTAGCGAGGGGCTATTAAATGATATTGGGGAAAATATACTCTATTATGATGATAATAATAATAATATTAACATAATTGAAACAATAACTCAAAATTATAAGAAAAAATTTAAATATAAGTAGTAGTGAGACAAAAATATCCATCTGATAATAAAACTAATATCCAAAAAATGAATCCATTTATACAAGAGTTGGTTGGATTTCCCATGGGATGGTTATATTTTTAATTGTGTAAAATAACCAAAATAAACCACTATCCCAACACTAAGGAACCACTCATCCTATTATAAAAATATTTCATCTATCCATGTACCATCTCCACATCCTTATCCATTAGATTATAAACATTTAACTTTTTTATCTTACATTTTTTAAGAACCATAAATTCATCATGTTTCCTAAAGGGCCCATACAGAGTGTGAGAATGAACTCAGTAGGACACCACCAAAATTGTCGCTGTCTAATTCCCATACATATATCGGTGTATGAAAAAAAGAAATAAATAGCCACCAATAATTATTTTCAAAACCTACTCCACTGATGATCATCAATCCGTGGTGAGTATTAAAATTCATTTTATAATTGTAGTGTTTAATGATACATCCAGAGTCTATTAGACTAAAATATTCCTCAACATTTCAATCAAACTCATGTTACTTGGGATATACAACCTCTATAAATGACCAGTCCATCATAGGTCCACAAGATTCCCCACTAGAAAAAATTTAATTCATTGCATAAGCTCATCATAATATATCTCTCACCTCAATGATTTTTTTTTCTCATATGGTGGTTTCTCTCACCACTAACCATGGTCCCTATACTGTAAACCATCTCAATACTAATATTCAACACCATCCACCTATGTTACTTAATCTATATAGGAAAACATCTATAAAAAGTAAAATAGACTACCTCAGGGTCTGTTATTAGTGTGTACAAAACCCTCAGAACCCCATAAACCACCCATGGTGAGCAGAATAAAAAAATACAAGAGAACTCCTCTATGGAACATTCATCACCACATGTGAACCACATTGTCCAACCATGGTAATTGTAAATTCCACCCTCTTTATCCTTGAAAACCATGTTGCCTCACTTGTAATTTCCAACAACACCCATATACACATGATCCATTCCCAATACGTTTTCATTGAATAATATTAGTCATTCTATCACAAAATAATATCCATAACTTAGGTCATAATTACCAACTATTCACAAAACCACATATCACACTTACCATGCCGCACTGGGCTCAACCACTCCATTTAATTAATAATACCACCATCTAGTATTTCTTAGAAACAATAAAAATTGTATAAATTTCATAAAAAATCTTACCCAGACCACTCTACACACACCCATTTAACACACATCACATAACACACATACAATTCAAGAAAAATCTAGGTACCACCTACCTAGAGTTTTTAGTACAACAATCATTAAGAAGTTTTTAAAAGTTGATAATTAATTATATGATTTAGTAAAAATTGAAATGATTTTTAAAATTAAGGTTTTTTTGTTTATAAAAGATGAAATGGTGATAAATATTATTTTTAGTCACATGTATATGATTAATGTAAACCATAACATCCTCTTACTCTAGACGACATGTGATTATACCAAAAAATAAGAGCGATCTCACATAGAGAATAAGTGAAGAAGAATATAACTCCTTCGAAGATTTCGAGAGCACTTTATAAGTTGTGAGAACCCCCAAATACCTTTAAAAATATGTTTTTAATCACTTATTTTACATTTGAGAAGTTTATGGGAACACTATTAATCATAGTAATTTTTTGGAAATGTTTGGTAAAATTTGTACTCCTTAATTAAGAATTTTAAATAATGGATTCCATAGTAATACAAAAAAAGTATTAATTTATAGAAGTATTAATTTTGTAGAAAGACTTATGAAATATTAATTTATAGAATTTATTGTCAATGAAGTCCTACTAAATAAAGTATTAATTCCTAGAAGTCACACTCAATGAAGTCTTACTAAATAAAATGCTTACTTTTCTATATCCTTACTCATGGAATCCATACTTTCATATTATGACTTCCCAATAAGTTATACTATGAAAAGTGATTCCCTGAAGTCTTACTAAATCTATTGAATTCTTAATAAACCCAAGAAATTCATTCTAATTCATAAATTTTTTAGTATCTAGATATAGCCAATATTTTTAAAATTTATTATAGGTTCCAAAACCCCAAAAATTTAAATACCCATTTTTAGACCGTGAAAACTTCTCTAAGAATTTAAATAACTATAAATTCATACTATAAAACTAATATAAATATTTTTAAAAATTAAAATCTTATGCCTAGTTCAAATCCCAAGGCTCACTCGTAGACCTATACTTATAATTTCAACACCACTACTCAGTCCAAAGTCACATGGCCGATCAAAAACATGACCTAAATCACTATTAAAAATACCCATGACCTTAGAAACACACTAATATAATATAGCTTTTCCCTGAGCTATGCCAAAATATTTCAGATATGTATTATCTAAAACCCAATCCCCATACTCACGATGTTCTAAAAACAAAGTGGTGATTCCAAACACATCATCGTCTTTCCCAAAAACCTATACTACCTTTGTTATCCCAATCAAACATATTGATTCCTTCCATGGAAACTACCCTATATAAGAACTACGCACCTAGTCTCATGGAACCAATTAACTAATATGATGATGGATTCACACTCATCCGTTCCCCACACACTGACTATCCACAAATATCCAATGGCCGTTGTCCATAATCATCCCACATCATATTATTGATAATATCTCATTATGCATCATACACAATGACCACTTGATACTTGACGATAATACATCCCACATATAACCCATACACAAATCATGCACCCCTACCCATTATACAAAACCATTATCACCATTATCATGGTATACCTCTATCTGTAGATGGGACCCATCCTACTCCATGAAAATCTTCTTGATCATATAAAACTAACCCAAAGTCCAATTATAAAATATTTGTCCTCCCAATGGAATAATACTCATTTCCATCTATTTACACTAGTGATAGGTATCTCATCCACTTCCATGTCCCACATGTGTTGATGAATCTAGGATACTATATCATGGCCCCAATTATAGTCCTACGTCAGATTCCCAATCTTTCCCCAATCCATGACTCCTAGTTGTCTACGAGGTCCCCTAAAAAAATCTCTAGATATCCCATTTGAAATAATTATATACACTTTTTTGTTATCTAATCAAACTAGGTATAAAAATTTCTAGTATTTCCATACTATAAAAAATTCATTAATGATATGTTTAGTGGTGGAATAATCAAACCTATTTTCTAACTATCATACTCAATCTCATAAAAACCGCAAATCAGGCAACACATAGTCCCCCACCAGTCTTACCTAACTAAATTGTCTAAATTGATATAGTACCATTCATCAAGTTTTAATCAACTATCAATTATTGATTCATTTTATTATAGAATGAGTTCAATGTGAATATGTTCATCTATATCATGATGGTATAATAGTTTATGACATGTGATCTCATCTCCATCTAACATCGGTGAAAAGCGCAACAAAACTGTGAACCTCCCAACATAATGCATAACATAAGTCTCTCTATTAACCTAGTTCCATTGTGAAAACCTAGGTAATCCAACTAGAAAGGTTCAAGTACCAATAGAACTTATCCCTTAAATTAATTAATGAAAATAAATCCATAAATAAGAACCATTAATCATGTGGTAAAAAAAGTGCCACAAAACTAGGACTCAGTGAAAAGCACAACAAAACGGTAAACCTACCAATATAATCCATAACATAAGTCTCTATATTAACCTATTTACATTGTGAAAACCTAGGTAATCCTACTAGAAAGGTTCAAGTACCAATAGAACTTATCCCTTAAATTCATTAATGAAAATAAAACCATAAACAAGAACCATTAATCACGTGGCACATAATGTGCCACAAAACTAGGATAGCGAAAAAACACCCCCACCAAAACAAGCCGACTCGAAGACCCACACATCATGGTATGTAGAAAAAATTATTTTTTTGGCCTGAAAACCCACATAAAAGGCCCAAAGACCCAAAAACACCTTCATGAGCATCGACCGACAATTTCCAATCATGAAGACCTCGTGCACCCACCAAAATGATGAGGCTAACCAAAAAACACCACCAAAGGTCATCAAAACACAACACGGTAATTCTATGACATCAATTTTCCCTTCAACATCATCACTTTCATGATTTTGGTCATTCTCGATGTCTACCGCAAGAGGTGTCATACATCCCATTGTTCTTACCATAAGTATACTATAGTATCAAAGGCTCTTGGTACCCCAGAGCATCACACCCATCAGTATCCCATACCACCATAGGTCATCACAAAGATGTGAAAACAACACCATGCAACATCACAATATTGGATCAATGAAATACAAATAATCATCCCAAAAAAGTCCCAAAAACCCTTATTGAAAAAACCCTCAGTTGACCATCTTCTATCATATAACTAGTACATACTATCATACAGAATGCATCACCTGAGGTCACCTGCCACTTTAGTCATAACCAAGGGCTATATACACCCACACATCCCAATATTATCATACATCAAATGACCTGAATTTACATCGATCCAATTATTGAGGTCTCCCCCATCCCATACCCCAAGACATCATTGACCATAGGATGCTCTAGGAAACCTCCAATCGCCATGATATAAATCTTACCAGAACATCACTATACCCTATTCCAAAGCCAGCTGTATCTTAAGCTGACCGCTATCAGTGGAATCTACGCCACCCGCCTAAATAGTGCCCCGCCTAGCATCCCATCACTATGATCCCAAACCTGTAATCTTCTTGTTCCCTTTGTCACATATCCAGACCTACTTTATGGATAATTGATCCCATCCTGCTCGCCATCACCGCCAATAGGAAAGTCTCCAACATCTCCAATAACCATCATCAACTTTCATCGCTGACTAGATCTACCAATCACTACCCCACCGAGAGGTAGGCATCCATAGATCAAATCATATCATTATTGGATCACAGATGGGTGATCTATGCTACTCATCCCAATCCTGGTTCATCTATGGTGACTCATCTTTGAGGCCATCTCCCACTCCTCATATACAAAAAATATTTCACTAGAAAAGATCTTCCCCATCATCAGTCAAGCCACACCAAAGGAACTCACTGTAGTCCTAATTTTCCAAAAAAAACATATAATATATATCCTATTGCATGGGAAATAAATGAAAAATAACTCCTGGTGACCTGCCGCATCAAACCAGATTGAGAGTAATCATATATTCTAAAAATGAATCGATCCTCCTAGAAATCGACATCGATTGATGGATAGATAATATATCTTCTAGAGAGAGAATCCATCCCCCTATTTATCATAAAAAGTGTGTAAGAGTAATGTTCACCTGTTATAGGGGGACCCACCAAGATCAATGTGTGCTACACCTTCCCAAACTAGGGAATGACTTTGAATCTCCCTATTCATAATAAACACGGTGTTTGATCCCAATGGGACTTGATTATAGGTCAGTTTCCACTGAGAGTGAGGGGTACAACCAGTGGGTACAACTCAGCTAACAACCCAGGAGGAAAACAAGTGTAGGGGTAATACTCTCCGCCCACTAGGTGCCCCTCCATACCTAGAACATTCCACACATTCTATATCTTTACAATTTATTTTAATCTCAATGTACATGATACATATAGTGTCTGAGCCTAGCGGGACTCAAGCCTTGGTCGGTTCACATAGAGAGCTAGGGGTACAAACTATGGGTACAACACAGGTGACACCCCATGGAAGAAAATCTATGTAATATTAGAAATAAATCAATATTATTATTTATAAGTAATCATTTTACAGATACATATTATTCATAGTTTTATTAATAATTTAATTAAAGTTTTCAATCAAAAAAGTATTAGTTTTATTTAACTAAATTGTTTTCCATGAATAACATGATTTTATTTAAAATATAAATGTCATGTTTTTTTAAATTTAAATAATAAAATTAAATTAATTTTTGATATCACCATATCAAAAATATCATAGGATGATTTATTTTAATTTTTTTTAAAAGATTGATTTTTTTGTGAATAGTGAAAATGACATTTTTTGTAAAATTTTCATTACTTTTCATTAAATCAAGTAATTTAAAAGTACCATTATATTTAGGATTTGGATTTAATTCCAAATAAGATATATTTTATTAAAAATAATATAAATAATTTTGTAGTAATCAATATTATATTTTATTTTGCTAGAAGTTCACCTTTATGCGTAAGAAAACAATTTTTTGACAACTGTTTTTACTTACATTTTGTGAACCTGTATTAAAAGTAATTTATGAAACTTATACAAATTAAATATTTAAAAATTTATTCATTATTTTTAATCTTTTTTTTTAAAATTTCGTAATTTGTTAAATTTCATATTGTGTCATTATAACAAACAACACTTTTTATACAAAAATATTACATCTTATTAAATGAATATTCATTACATAACCTCATGATCGGCTCTATAACTACAAAGGTTTAGTGTCATCGGAGACTAGATAGAAAATATTCTTATTTCATGAAATATATTAAAAAAATCCCTAAAATATATACCCAAATAGTTCTCTTCATAGATATACCCTACTTAAAACCTTTCTTCATAATAAGGGAAAAGAAAAAACAGTATAGGATGAGCTTAGATTTTAGTAAGAGTAAACAAGAGATATATCAATCATAAGAAAGAATAAGACGATTATAAGTGTTTGATAACATAATCAAGTTCATGTTATCAAAATTAATATTCGTACCCATAAAATCTTATATAATAAACTAAAAAATCAAGTTATATTCATAAGCATGATAAAAAATGGGATAAAAGAAGTAATAAAATCCAACAATTATAACATAGCCATGTTGAATCATAAGTATTAGAAATTATAATCTTGGGAACATAGCTACAAAAATCTCATCCATGAATTATCTTGGGAGTATATATAGAAATATATCATAATATCATATAAAAATATGAATAAATCCCTTTGTAATCATCAACACGCATTTTCCCATGATCAAAACTGGAAGTAATCATACTCACTCATTGATATGTGAAAAATTATATTCACAATAATGTCTATGTTTTTCATTGTTTTTTATATGATATCAATATCACTTTACAAAATGAAATATAGGGATATAATAGACACAACCATCATGTAATCATAATATATTCTTATAATTGCCACTAGATCAAAAAATATTCATCATACCATCATAGAATTACCTTTTGAAAATAAATGGGTTTTGTAAACATATCATCATTATAATCATATATAATCTAATGAAAGAACAAGTATGATAACATTGGATAATATAACCACTAAATAATAATTTAAATCAAATAATGTAATTATTTACAAATAATTTTTTTGAAAGATCTTTAGAATATTATTAAGGATAAGACACTTCCATTTTTAAATAGATTATTTAAATATAAAAATATCCCAAATTTAAATTAAATAAATTTATTTGAAAAAAATGGATAATTTTAAATTATTATTCAAATCATTGAGTGGTTATGAAGATATGTAATTTTTTTCATTCCATGTACATTAGAATAATATTCCTTTCACATTTTTGTTGAAAAGAAAAATGTACATTGTTATGAAAATGAAAGGAATACTCATTTAAAAACATTTATTAAAAGAGAAAACATAGGTAAAAATGAAATTGAACAATCATATAATAATATTACAAAAAAAATTAGAAATAATTTTAAAGAAAACAAGGAAATAGTGGAAAAATATTCCAAACTAAATAGGAAATAAATTTCGGTTTTATAAAAAAATATTTTCTCAATCATTTTAATTACCAAAGATTGTATAATGGTATTATTAATTTAAAATTATATTAATAACAATTGGACAAGAAAATTCATCATATTATTGGTTTTTATATCATAAAATATTATCATTTTAAACTTAATCATAAATAATCCTAGTAAATAATGAGATTGTAACATTAAACCCTTACTACTTTGGTAAATTTTGAATAGTAAGCCCCATGAAATGAAATATTAAAATGAAATGTTAAATATAATTAAAATAATTAGATTCATGATGTAAACTATAAAATGAGAAGTATATACCCCTAAAAACATAAATCGATGCAAAACATCAAACACGTGTCAATGAAACAATATTGAGATGGAGAACACTTACCACCTTGGTAATCTCAGTATGAAAACCACAATAAAAAAATATTTTTTTAAATCCAAATAATTTTGATGAAAATAATTTAAAAATACATTCATGGGAATTATATACACCACACTTAGGAAAATGGTGCAGAATATTACATATCTGTCATATAAAAAAATAGAGATGAGAAACCCTTACCTCAAGACTAACTTGCTTCAAAAGCACAATTACATCCAATTTAATTAATTTAAATTTATTATAACTATATAAAATAATCATTTAAATAATTATTGTATCATATATAATCCATTTATAACATTTCAATACTAATTCATTAATTATTCTTCATTAAAATCATAGTTTTCAGGTGTTAACTATTTCATTTTTCATGAGAGTCTCAGTTCAGAAGTTATAGTGCTTATTGTTTGATCATGGTTCCATCATCCCTAAAATTTTATTCATGATATATATATATATATATATTTGTTCATTATATATATATATATATATTTTGATTCTCCCATAAAAAGGTATATGTATAAAAAATGATTTACCCCGTTCATGGAAATGGAAGATCATATGTATGCATGAATGCTATTTTAACGTTTTGATGGATGGAATGAAATAATGGTAAATAATAATTAACATTTTTAGAACCACTATTTTATCATATATATCATATATATTCGTCAAATCTATTCTTATTACCATCCACATAAAGAACAAAATTATAAAATCACATTGCTTTATGGAGGTGGTAGTACACACATACACACGAAGGACGTTATCATTTTCAAATGGATGAGAAGGTGGGAAGCTAGATATTAAATTATAATTACAGAGGAATAATTATTACATAAATATAATATATTTACTTTAAATCTATCATAAACCATATTTATCTTAAAAATTGGCCTCACATCTCAAAAATGTTTTAGTTTATGATAGTTTAAATGAATTTTAATTCATTGACCATATAATACATACATTAATAAATATTTTGAAGTTTATATATCTCAAACACCTTCAATTATGAAATACCAACTAAGAAAAATTACCACCATTGAATTTACCAAACTATGAATTTTATTAATATATATACTAGATTTACAATATCACTATTATTATATAGTTTCATTATGTCATATTGTAGAATAATTAGCATAAAGTGATAGTTTAATTGAATATACTTCATCCCTGAATGAAATAATTGATTCTTGGGAAGATAAATTTCACATTAACTACGGCATAATAAAGTTACTTTAGGCCACTTCCTTCTTCCACCAGACCCTTTACCTAGATAATCCCATTTTTAGAAACTGTTGCTCCCATATAATACAATTATTTAAGTGATATTTTTAATACTTTGTTTGTCATGATAAAAATCTAACAATAAATTCTACATAAATGAGTACATATCCTATATTAATCCTCCCACCGTCATCATATCTACTAAATAATGCATCCATGTATCTTTGAAACTGTTTATCCAATAAAAAACATAAATGTAATCCTATGATTCATTTTAGTTATTAGAGTATCCAATTCATAGTTTTATAGTTTTTTTTCACGATTAGTTTCCGACCTTTTGTAAACCATGACATATATTAAGATTCTTGCGTGGAATTATTTTAATCCACTTATCCTCATCATTATTTATTCTTTACATCTCTTTGAATAACTTGAAATAACCATCCAATAGTGTGGAAATAATTTTTCTAGAGTTTCAAAACCTCTTAAAAAAATTTTCAATGTCGTTATATCAAGAAAATGTTAGTTTTACCATATTATATTATTTAAAAATCATCATCCATAAAGTTATTTTTTTTCTTCATGTTATTTTATCTCGAATATGTTAAGAGACAACTAATTTATCTTTACTAACCATATTTATTTTAAAACTGGAAAAGTGAATATTATCCACATAAAATATATGTATTTTAAAGTATGTATTATTTACTCTTCAATAAAAATATTTAATATCATTACACTAACTAAAATAAGTCTATTACATGAAAGATTCAAACCTTTTTTTCTAAAATTTAAATTCATTCTTCAACCCATACAAAATCTATTTGATCTTGAACACTAGATCATTCCTTTCAGATTATTTGAATCTGTTTAGTTTCTCTAAGTAGATTTCATTCTATAAATTCCCATAAAATAATTCTATCTTAACATCTAATTTCTCAATATCTAAACCTTCTTATACAACGAAACTAAGTACTAACCATATGGTTTTGTTCTTAACCATCATTGAGAATATTTCACTAAATTTTTTCCTAATTATTTTAAAATAATTTCACTAATAATCATTCCATTTACTATTTCTTATTATCCACTTATTATTTTATTTGATAAAACCATTTTTTAAAAGAGATATGTAATTCAACCCCACCCTAGACCACTCCCCAATGCCCAAATCAGTTGTTACTATGTGACATCAGGCATACCTCCCTACATGTCAAAGGCCACCGACAAGTAGTGAGGGACTATTAAGTGATATTGGGGAAACTATACACAATAATGAAAATAATGATAATAATAATAATAATATAATTGAAATAATAACTCAATCATATTAGAAAAAATTTAAATACAAACATTAGTGAGATAAATATACCCATATTATAATAAAAATAATATCCACAAATCAATCCATCCATACAAGAGTAGGATGTATTGCCTATGGGATGGTTATATTTTTACATGTATAAAATAACCAAAATAAACCACCAGTATGTCACCAAGGAACCACACATCCTATCAGAAAAATATTGAATCTATCCATGAACCATATTCATATCCTTATCCACTAGATTCAAAATATTTAACTTTTTTTCTATACATATTCAATGAACTATAAATTCTCCACATGTACTGAAAGGCCCATGAAGAGTGTGAGAGTGAACTTAGAAGGAAACTATAGATAGTGTCCCTATGTAATTTCCAAAAATATACAAGTGTATGAAAAAACGAAATAAATAGATACCAATAATTATTTTCAATACCTACTCCGCACATGATCATCAATCCATGGTGAGTATTTACATATATTGTCTAGTGCTAGAGTGTAATGATACATCCATATTCTATCATTCTAGATGAGCTCTAAAACATTCAATAAAAGTCACGTTACTTGGGATATACATCCTTTACAAAGGACCTATCTATCATAGGTCCAAAATATTCCCCAATAGAAAATATTTAATTCATACCATATTACCATCACAATATATCACTCAATATGATGAGAAAAATCATCCCATATAATGGTTTCTCTCAACACTAACCTTTGCCTCTATGGTGTGAACCATCTCTATACTGATATTCAAAACCATCCCCCAATGTTACTTAATGAATATAGGCCACCACCTATAACAAGTGGACTAAAAAACCTCATGTTCCATTAAGAGTGTTTACAAAACCCCCCAAACCCCATCAATCAACCATGTTGAGTATAATAAAAAAATAAAAGGCCTATACTCTAGTTAACTTTCATCGCCACCTATGAAACACATCGGCCAACCATGATAATTGTGAATTCCATATGATGTATCCTTGAAAACCATGACGCCTAACTTTAAATTACTAAAATCACCCATATACACATGATTCATGCCCATAATGTTTCTATAGAAAAATATCAGTAATTATATCACAACATAATATCCATTACTGATGTCATAATTCCCAACTAGCAACAAATCCACATATCACACTTACCATACCACATTAGGCTCACCCACTCCATTTAATAAATGACACTACCCTATTGTATTTCCTAGAAATGATAAAAGTTATATAAATTTCTTAAAAAATATTACCAAAACCACTCCACAAACACTAGTTTACCACACATCATATAACACACATACACTTCAAGAAAAATCTAGGCACCACCAACCTAGAGTTTTTAGGACTCCACTCATTAAGAAATTTTTACTAGTTGAAATTTAATTATAAGTTTTTGTAAAATTTTACAAAATTTATAAAATTAATGTTTTCTGTTTATAAAAGAATAAATAGAGATATATATAACTTTTAGTCACATGTATATGATTAAAATTACTCACAAATCCCTCTTTATTTAAATTAATTTTGATTCTACCTAGAATAGAGAGAGATATCACTTAAAGAATATGATAAGAAGAAGAGAACTTCTTTTATTATTTTGAGTGCACATTATTGTTTGTGGTAACTCCCAACTGACATTAAAAATATTTTTTTGATCATTTATTTTACATTTGGGATGGTTATGGGAACATTATTAATCATATTTATTTTTTTGAAATGTTTTTTAAAATTAATACTATATAATTATGAATTTTAAATTTTGACTTTGATAGCAAGACTTATAAAGTATTAATTTATAAAAGTATTCATTTTTTTGTAGAACTTATGAAATGTTACTTTCTATAAGTTATAGTTAATGAAGTCCTACTGAATCAAAGTCTTACTTCTCTATAAGTCACACTCAATTAAGTCTTATTAAATAAAAGGATTAATTTTGAAATGTATAAATAAATCATAGTTTTACTCAAGGAAGCCATAATTTTATAGTATTAATTCACTATAAGTAATAGTATAAAAATTAATTCCCTAAAATATCTTACTAAATCCACTAAAGTTATACTAAACCAAAAACATTCATTCTAATACAATAAATTTTTACTATCCAAATATAGCTAAATTTTTTATGATTTTTTGAAGGTCCCAAAACCCCCAAACTATGAAAACTCATTTTTAGACCATCCAAAATCTTGTAAACCTTTAGATGACTATAAATTCATGATATAAAACTAATATAAATATTTATCAATTTAAAACCTTAAGCCTCAGGAAAATACCATGGCTCATTCCTTGACCAATACTTATAATCCAACAACACTACTCAGTCCAAGGTCACATGGCCAATCAAACACATGACCCAAATTAGTATTCCAAATACCCAGGACCATAGAACCTCCAAAATATAATATAGCCTGTCCCTAATCTATCCTAAAATATTATCATCTATATATTATAAGAAACCCAAGACCTATACTCACAATGTTCTAAAAAAAGAGGCAATGGAAAACACATCAACTTCTTTCCCAATAACATAGACTACCATGGTTACCCTAATCAATCAAATTGATTCCTTATATTGAAAAACCCAAAATAGGAACTACCTACACAGTCTCACAAAACCAATTAATAGACATGATGATGGACTCACACTCATCCATTCCCCACACATTTAATATCCACACATATCCAATAGTCATTGTCCATCATCACCCACATCATATTAGTGATCATATCTCACCCCACATCATACCCATTTCCAACTGATACTTGAGGGAAACACATTGCACATATATTATATAACCACATCATATACCCCTACCCATTATAAAAATCCATTATTATCATTCTCATGTCATACCTCTATCAGTATATGGCCCTCCATCCTATATGATGAAAATTTTCTTGATCATATATAACTAAACCAAAGTAAAATTTTCCAATATTTTTCATCCCAGTTGAGTAATACTCGTTGCCGATTATTTCCACCAGTGATAGGTATCTCATACACTACTATGTCCCATATGTGCTTATAAATCTTGGCTACTATATCATGTACCCACATATAGTCCTACACTAGATTACTAGGCTTACCCTAATCCCTGACTCCCATTTTTCTGCAAGTTACCTTGAAAAAACCTCTCTATATGTCCCATTTGATATAATTATCTATTTCTTTGGTGGATGATAAATCTGGGCCAAAAAATTTATAGTATTTCCACACTAGGATTATATCATCAATGATATATTTATGGGTGGAATCATCAAACCTATGTTCTAACTTTCCTATTTAATGTCATCACAACTACACTATAGGAAACCCATAGTCCCCCATGTCTTTCCTAACTAAACTGTCTGACTAGATATAGTCCCATTCATCTAGTTTTACCCAACTATAAATTATTGATTCATTGTATTCTAGAATGAGTTCAACATGAATATGTTCATCTATACCCTGATGGTGTAAGTGTTTATGACATGTGATGTCATCTCCTTCTAATGTCATTGAAAAGAACAACAAAACTATGAACCTCTTATCATAATGGATAAGAAAAGTATCTCTATTAATCCAGATCCATTTCGAAAACCTAGTTATTCCTACTATAATGATTCAGGTACTGAGAGAACTCATCCATAAAATTCATAAATCAAAATAAAAAAGAAAATAAGAACCATCAAGCATGTGGTGCACAAAGTGCCACCAAACCAGGAGAGTGGAAAAACAACACCAAAAAAAATAGATGACTCAAACACCCACACATCCTGGTATATAGACCCAATTATTTTTTAGGTTGAAAAACCACCTCAAAAATCCCCAAAGACCAAAAAACATACGCATGGGCATCAAACGATAGAATCCAATATCAAAGACCTCATGCACCCAAACAAAATGATGAGGCTAATAAAAAAACACCCCCCTGACATCATCAGAACAAAACATGCTCATTCGACAACGTCACTGTGCCATTCAACATGATCACTCGCATTATTGTGGTTATTCTTGGTTTCTTCTTCCAGTGGTATCAGAAATCACATTGTTAGAGGGAATTTCTCACCATCGACAACCCATACTACTTATATATCGTGGTACCCAAGAGCATCACAACCATCGGTATCCCAAACCACTACAGGTTACCCCATAGCTAGGAAAATAACACCATACAACAATAAAATATTGGCCCTAAAAAAAAATCGTCCCAAAAAATATGCCCAAAGACCCCTACCGACAAAATCCATAAATCCACCATATACCAGCCTATAAATAGTGCGTACTGTCACAGAACATGCATCTCTCGAGGATGCCCTCTACGTTGTGCATCACCCAAGACTGTCTAAAACCCCACCTCCCAATGTTATCCGACATCACGTGACCTAAATTCACTTTGATCCACTGCCCGAGGTCACCCTTGTCTTGTACCCCACGACATCACCGGCCAAATTTTATTCTGGGAAACCACTAACCACCTTGATCCCAGACATTCTAAAACATTTCTAGGCCTTGTTCTAATGGAATATACAGTGGAAGTCGACCATTGTTAGTGGAATCCGTGCCAGTAATCTAAAAAGTGACTCTCCCAACATCCTGCCACCAGGATCCCAAAACAGGCATCATCCTACACCTCAGGTCACATAGTTGGACCCCCATTGTGGCTACCCGATCCCGTTCTTCTCTCCGTCACCACCAATAAGTGGGTCTTCAACATCACCAATCACCATTGTCATCTTTCATCGCTTTTCGGATATACCAATAACTACCCTGTCGAAAGGTGGGCCTTTATAGATCCACTCATGTCATTACTGGATCATAGACGGTCAAACTGGGACACTCATCCAAATCCTTGGACATCGGCCATACCTCATCTTATGAGGCCATGTCCCACTACTCATATGCAAAACATATGTCACTAGAAAAAGATCTTTCCCATCATCAGTCTGGGCACACTAAAGGAACTCACCGTAGTCCTGATTTTCCAAAACAGACTTGAGAAGATCTATCCTATTGTGTGGGAAACAAAAGGAAAATAACTCATGGTACCCAACCACATCAAAATCAGAATGAGAGTCATCACCAATGATATAAATTAAGTGATCATCATAGAAATAACTATAGATTAATGGGGAGAGAAGACATCCCCTATTTATCATATAAAGTGAGAAAGGGTAACATTCACCTCCCACTGGGGGCCCCACTATTCCCAAAGTGTAATTTAAATTCCATGACTAGGAAATGGATTTGAATCTCCCTCTGCATAATATGCATAGTGTCTCTGCCTGGAGGGACTCGAGTCTGGGCTAGTTCTCACAAAGTGCGAGGGGTAAAAATAGTGGGTACCATTCGGTGAACACTCCCTGGGAAAACATGTTTACGGTCAATGCTATCCTCCCACTAGGTTCCCCCTCCATACCCAGAGCATGCCACACATTCCACATCTAGGCAATGGATTTGTATTTTCTTGTGCGTAATATGAATAGTGTATGAGCCTGGTGAAACTTGATCTTGGGCCAGTTCCAACAGAGAGTGAGGGGAACAACTAATGAGTACCACTCGGCTTATACCCTATGAGATAAAATCTAATTAATCCTAGAAATAAATCAGTATTATGATTTATAAGTATTCATTTTTCTGGATACATATCATAGTTTATTAAATAATTTTATTAAAGTTTTTAATCGAAAAGGAATAGTTTTAGTTAATTAAATTGTTTTTCAATGAATTACATGATTTTATTTATATGATAAATTTCATTATTTTTTAATTTTATTTTATAAAATTAAATTAATTTTTGATATCATCATATCAAATATTTATTATGTTAAATTTTATAATTTTTTTGAAAATATTGGTTTTTGATTGAATATTGAAAAATGTCAATTTTTTTGCAAAATTTTCATTTCTTTTCATTAAATTAAGTTATTTAAAATTACTATTATATTTTGGATTTGGTTTTAAACAATCTTAAGGTCTATTTTATTAAATATAATATGAATAATTTCTTATTAATCAATATTATATTTTATTTTGGAAAAAGTTTATTTTTATGTGTTAAAAAACAATTTTCCAACAACAATTTTTTCTAACATTTTGTTTATATATATTATAAGTAATTTCTGACGCTTATAAAATTTAAATATTTAAAAATTGATTTAATAATTTTAATCTTGTGGTTAAAATTTTGTAAATTGGAAAATTTTATTTTTTTGTCATTATAACAACCCACACTTTTCATACATAAATATTACATATTTTTTAATGAATATTCATTATATAACCTCCTGATCCAAACCAAAACTACTAAGGTTTAGTGTATTTAGAGAATAGATAAAAAATATTATTATTTCATGAAATATATTAATTTTATCCCAAAAATTTCTTCCCATGTAGTTCTCTTCATATACATACCATACTTAAAACCATTATTTATAACAAGGGGAAATGAAACATAATAAAGGATGATCTCAGATTCTCATTAAGGGTAAACAAGAGAGATGTCAATAATAAGAAAGAATAAGAGGATTATAACGGTTTGATAACATAATCATGTGAATGTTATAAACATGAATTTTCCTACCCAGAAAATAATAGACAATAAACTACAAAATCAAGTCATATCCCCAAGAATTATCAAAATGGGGTAAAAGGAGTAATAAAATCCAAAAATCAAAACATATCCATATTTCATCATAAGTATAAAAAATCATAATCTTGTGAACATATCTATAAAAAATAAAATCCATTTATTATATTGGGAGTATAAATAGAAATAGATCATACTCTCATATCAAAATATGAATAAATCCCTTTGTAATCATCTACACACATTTTCCAATGATCATAACTAGAAGTAATCAAAATCACTCATCAATATGTGAACAATTCTATTCACAATCATGTCCCTGTTATCCATTATCATTGCATGTGATATAAATATAAATTTACCCAATTAATTAGAGGGATATAATAGACATAACCATCACATATTCATAATCCATTCCTATAATTTCCACAAGATCATAAAATATTCATCATACTATCATATAATTACCTATGGAAAAGAAATGGGTTTGGTAAAAATATCACAATCATAATAATAGATGATCTATAGAATGAATAATGATGGTATCATTGGATCATAAACCCAGTAAATTATTATCAACATCAAAATATGTTATCATAGATAAACAATTTGTTTCAAAGATATCTAGAATAATTCTTAAGGAAAATTCAATTCCATTTTTAAATAGCATATTTAAATATAAAAATATCCCAAATATAACTGAAATAAATTTATTTGAAACAAACCTTGTAAACTTGTAATGTAATATTCAAATAATTGAGTGGTTATGACGACATAAAATTATTTTCATGTCGTGTATGTTAAAACAAATATTCCTTTCACATTTTTGTTAAAAAGTAAAATGTACATTATTCAGAAAATGAAAGGAATATTCATTTTAAACCATTTATTAAAAAATAAAACAAGGGTAAAAAACACTTTAAAAAATAATAGTATAATATTATAAATAGTGTTGAAATTTCTTTAAATAAAACATGGACATGGAGGAAAACTATTCCTAACGAAAGAGGAAATAAAGTCTGTTTTTATAAAAAAAATATTTTCTCAATCATTTTAAGTATGAAATAGGGGGAAATGGTATTACTTCTTTAAAATGAAATGAATTACTAGTGGATAAAAAAATTAATGATATTATTGGTAGGTATATCATAAAATTTAATCATTTGAAACATAATCATAAACAATCCCAATAAACAATGAGATTGTAACATAAAACCCTCACCACTTTGGTAAATTTTGAATCGTAAGCCCCATTAAATGATAAATTAAAATGAACCATTAAATATAATTATCATAATAAAATTCATGATATAACCAGTCAAATGGGTAGTATATAAACCTAGAAAACATAAATAGATGCAAAACATCATACATGTCTCAATAAAATAATATTGAGATAAAGAAACTTTACCGGATTGGTAATCATATAATCAAAACCTCATGAAATATAGAGAACTATATTGATTTTAAAATCCCTATAAAGTTCATAAAAATTATTTTTAATTATATCAATGGGAATTATGTACCCCACATAATGGAAAATAGTGTTGAATATGAAATATGTCTCACATAAATAATAGTGAGATAAGAAACCTGTACCTCAAGCTCGATATTCTTCAAAAGCAATCTAACATCCTATATAATTAATTTAAATTTATTATAGTTATATACAATAATTATTTAAATAATTATTATATCATATATGACCCATTTAATACACTTCAACAATAATTTATTAATTATTACTTATTAAAATCATCATTTTTGGGTGTTAACTATTTCATTTTTAATGAGAGTTTCGGTTAACATGTTTAGGTCCTTGTTATTGGATCATGGTTTCATCATTTATAAAATATTATTTATGATATAAATATATGTTCATTATAAATATATATATATATATTTGGATTTATCCATAAAAAGGTATAGATACAAAAAATGATTTACACCATTCATGGAAATGGAAGATAATATGTATGCATGAATGCTATTATCACTTTTCGATGAATAAAATAAAAGAAAGGTTAATAATAATAGTCCTTTTATAATCATTATTTTATAATTTATATAAAATTAATTCATAAATTATATTCTAATTACCATCTACAAAAATCAGAAATTGAAAAAAATCACATTGTTTCACGGAGGTGTTTGCCTACACCTACACTTGAGGGGCCTTATCATATTCTACTGGATGAGAAGGTGAGAAGGTAGATATAAAATTATAATTATATACTAATAATTATATCATAAATATAATATATTAACTTGAAACCCATCATAATAATCACCCATGATAAATGGTGAAGGAAACTAAATTGTATTGAAAAGTGGAGGCTGTAGTCTACGTGTACACACGAGGGAAACTTTAAATTCCCATTTGATAGAAAAGAGGGTGCATAACTTTGTTTACATAATCATAATAATATTTAAGTATATTTAGGATATAGGTAAGGTATATAAAAATGTGTTAAGGTAGTTCTTGTCTAATATACATGGATCATTATGTGTAGAGAAGAGAAGATATGTGGTACCCTTTTATAGGGTAGGTAAATGCCACAATTAGAATTACCTAAAAGATTAAAAAATAAAAAAAACCATAATCATGTAAATTGCAAAATGGTAGTAATAAATAAAATTCAATATGTGATAAGGTCAAAATAAACTCAAACAATCACATTTGGGAATGTTTGGAATACATTTTAGGTTGAGTCTCCTAATTAAACTAATTTAAACTCATTTTAACCTTAAACATGATAACTTAAATTTTTACCCTGATAACATAATTGTTTTAGAAAAGTAACCTTCATCAATTTTTTAGAAATTATGATTCAAATGTTTTAATCCATTGTTAAATATTTATTTTATATAGGTAGCATAAATTATTTTTTATATAAAAACAAAAAACACCAAAAATTGTTTTTATAAAAATACTCAATTTAAGAGTAAAAATCATTTTACCATGAAAATAAGTAAGAAATTAGTTTCAGTTTTTTTGATTAAACAAAAAAATTATGTTCTTTAGACATTTGAGGAAATATAGAATGAAATTTCATCATCCAGCCCATCCGTCAGTTGCAAATACCCAAAAATAGTTTTTAATTTGAATTAAATATAACTTATCTCCAAAAAATTCATTCTAGGGTTCCCAATTTCAGAATAATGTTTTAAAATTCATTATTTAACTCTTTAATAATTTTTTTTGATAAAAAACCACTCATTTAACAGGATAATGGTATGTTTTAGTGATAATTTAAGGTTTTACCCCATGGTTTTAACCCAAACTGTTCCCCTTTTACCGAGATAATAAATATTTACTATGACTACTATTGATAATGACCAAAAAATAATTTTAATATATAAAATTATATTAATTATTATAATTAAAAATATATATTTCATTTTATCAAATTAAATCCACTGAAGTAGAAAATTTTAATTTAGAATTAAGATATAAAAATGCAACGAAAAGCTATTTTTTAGAAAAAAATGTTATATAAAGTATAAAATTTTTATACCAAAATAAAAAATGAAATAGATTATAATGAAATTAATTGGATTATTCACAATAAAAATGAAAATTATTTTCTTTGAAATTATTTTAAAATAAATAAATCTTTGTAAATGCTTGAAATGAAAATGCAAATTTAAATACAAATCACTATTTTACTATTCTCTAAAAAATCATTCTTTCAAAAAAAAAATCTAAAAAAATCTCCCTAATATAATTTTGATATGATTATTTCAAAAATTATATCATTTTTTTCAAATAAAATTTCTAAAATCGGTAGAAAGTATTTAAAATATCCATACAAAAAATGAAATAAAAACTACTTTTGAAGCATAAAATGACTTCACTAAAAATTTAGTTCTTTAATAAAAATTAATCTATAAATTTTTATTGAGTTATACCTTTAAATATATATATACATATATATATTTTACAATTCAGATACCCATATTCATTCCCATCAAATTAATGGTTAGGCTATAACAATCACATTTAAATAATAATAATTTTATAATATATCTTAAGTAATTTAAATCCTAGTATTGAATGTTAATAAAGATATCTATATAATTCTATGAGATTTTAGAAAATATTTTTTTTTTCTAAATAAATTTTATTTCTTCTACATCTTGCATTACATGCAACAACGAGTTTAGACGAACTGTGATATACTTTTAAAATACTATTATCACCTCACTAATTAATTTTTTGGGTATTAATATGACTAAATAAATCATGAAAATATATGGTTTTAAAATGTATAAAATTAATTCATTAGTTATCGCTTAATTAGAAATGAAATTAAAAATCATTTAAAAATAAAGGAGATGTTTTTAGGAAAAAATGTTTCCATATGCGCAATGTATTTTTGTCTTAATAAATTATATTTATTGGTATTGGTGAATTATTTTAATTATATTTGTATATTATATATTCAATAATATTTTCTAAAATTCATCTATGATTTTTTATTGTTTATATGTATATAATAAATATGGATTCATGTTTAAAAATGTATTTTTCTAAAGAGAGGTTTTCATTGCATTTTTTTCATTTAAATTAAAATTAATTTCTTCCATTTATCGGAATTTTATTAGATAATATTAATTAAATATTTATAATTTGGAGGTTCAAATATGGAAAATAGGAAAATTTTATTTTTTGTCAATATTAATAGTAACTATGGTAAAATTTATCACCTTGGTAAATGGTAAATTAGGTTAATATTGGTTAAAACTTAGTGGTAAGGCCATAATTTTTCATCCTAATTCTTATTTTATGAATTTAATTCCACCCTTATTATATTATTTTTAAAGTATTAGTTTAATGGATACTTATCCATGAAAATTATCTATAAATATGCAAATCAAAGAATGTTACAAAATATCACTCTCTTTTTTTTAATATCTCTTCTGCATCCACATAGGGACAAAATAATGTTATGAAAGAACATATGTATCTCTTTTTATTATAAATTATTTATTTTTGGATATAATTTTTTAATTTTTAGTAATTATATAATGACCTTAATTTTTTATGCAACACCGATGCAATATTTCTCCATTTAAAAAATATAACAAATTATTTTATAAATATTAAAAGTGATATAATTTGAACAAGTTAACATATCCCATGAATTATATAGATATATATGAAGTATTAGTCTATTGTTAATTTATTATATTCATATTTTCTCTTTTTATTGATAAATTTGAAGTTAAATTAAATGAATAGTCTTAAAAATGTCATTAATGTAAATTTATAACAAATAATAATTTATTAAATGATATAAAATTCATAAAATATTATATTCATCCCAATTAATTTAATCGTGTTTTAAAAATAACCCATTTTCTATTAATGGGTTGTTTTCATTTTATAGTAACATTATTAACCATTAAATGATAAAAAACTTTAATATTATAGTAATTGTTAAAAGGGTTAATGGGGGGTTAAAACTAAAAGATAAGGGTAAAAATATGATTCAAGATTGTCCAATTTTTTTTCATGAGATTATTTTCACTCATTATCATATTATATTAGAATATTATTAATTTTGAGCCATTTTGAAATCAGTATTAATTTATATTTATTTAATATTTTAAAAAAATTTGTGACTGCCCCCGCCCTCAATTATTAAAGGGCACTCTCCATTCTCTTCTTCAAACCACTTTGATCCTTTTTTCTTAAACATAATCTAAAAATTTATCTTCTAAAATTACTTATTCACATTATATATATTTTATCCTTTCAAAAATACCAACACTAGATCCCTTTATAGGAGATATAAAAGACTCATTTCAAAGAATTGGAAATATGTTTAATAGATAAATGTCAATTAAATATTTATTTTAACTCTTATAAATCTATTATATTCCTTATAATATAATAAATTAATTATACTAAATATAATAAAATATTATTATGACTATTAAAAAACCATTATACACTATCTTTCCCTTCATATGATAGGTGAAAGTATCGTTCGTGCGTACGTATGGCTTACCATCTCCATATAGTGATACGATTCATTTTTCATCACCATCTTTTATAGATGTGTATTATGATGGGTTTAATATTAATATATGATACTTATTAAAAAAATTAGTTCTATAATTATAATATCATTTCAACCTTCTAACAATCAAATTCATTTGGAAATAATAACCTCACACATGCCTACATGTAGATTACCACCTCCACGAAGCGATGTGTTTCTTTTTTCACTTATATTTTATTTTTATGGTAATTAAGATTAATGTGATGAATATATACAATATATATGATATAATAATTTTATTTTAAGGGATAATTTATATTTAATTTTCTTTCATTCCACCCATTGAAAAAATGTATACAATGTTCATTTGTACGTATGACATACCATCACAATGAACAGTGTAATTCATTTTTCTATCTATAAATTTTTTGGATGAATATAAGTATATATATAATGAATATATATAATATTTTTACAATTTTTTACATTATATATATGATTTAACTATGATAAAATTATAAAGATCAAAAATACCAAACCAAAAAGTACATGAAAAATAAAACAACAATCACCCAGAATAGTGATTTTAATAAAGAATTATTAAAAAATAGATTATAAAAGACTAAAATTAAATAATATTTGGTTTGATATATGTTACAATTTTATGTATTAATATTTAAAATCAAACTATATATACTGTACATTATTTTGAAAGGCTGTGAAGGAATTCAAACCCGAGGAAAGGGGTTTTATATTAAAATCTCACTGTTTATGGTTAAGTTTTCACGAGGAAATATTATGATAAAACTCTAAATATACTCATGAATTTTATTATACTATTTTTTTTATAAAAATTCAGGTATTCCTTTAATTTTACCCACCCTATGTAATAAATATTGTGGAAACTTTAAGGGAAACCGAGTTCATTTATCTCTTTAGTTGAAAAAACATTTTATTCCATATCCATGTTTCCTAAAAATGTTTTGAATATAATTTTATATATCATTCTATAATTTTTAGTCTCATTTTTACCCATGTTTGAATATTTTAAAATTGGGTTTAATGTATTCTTCTTTTCATTTTTAAAATGAGGTGGTTTGTGACTTTTTCAAAAATAATATGGAAGGAATGTTTTTTTAACTTATACGGAAGGAATGAAATTTACCACCATCATAGAAGATAAATATTTTTGAATAATCCTATGAATAATATAATGATATTTTTTAGATGAAAAATATTTCTATAATATTTTTGAAATTTTATGATTTTATAGAAGCAATTTCAATAAGTAAATGTTATTTTCCTCAAGAATGTTTTAATGATATCTTGATTCATAAATGAGAAAAACTGTCAAAGTCCCTTATGGATTATGTGGAATATGTTACAAGGACACCATAATTATTATTTATATAGATGATTTATGTTTATTAATACCATATTTTTAATAATTATCATCCTTTTCCATGGGTTATTCTATGATGAAATAATGAAATGTTCCTGAAACCCATTCTTTTTCAACTATTTATTCTATAATGAAATGTTTATAAAACCCATTTATATTCATGGATTCTAATATAATAAATGTTTTATGACCCTGTGGCTTACATATTTATGATTTTTTTATTTTATGAATGTGACCTATATATCCCTCCAATGAATTTGGTAAATATTTATATCTCATGAGATAAATAGGAATATATTGGGGAATGAACCCAGTTTAGTAATGGACTTCATCCACTATGATAGTAATGGGTGTGAACCTTGACCACTATGATGGTTTGAGGAGTTAACCCAATCTACAATTATAGTCTTCTAAATAATCCTTCAATATAAAGAAAATTATTTTCTATAAATATATTTATTCCACAATTTCATGTGTTATTCAAATGTTATGCTCTCATGGATCAAGTTAATTGATTACTTTAGGATTAATGTATTATAAAATTCCATGATATATTCCAGGACTAAATATTATGATATATGATATGTAGGGTATGGTTTTAAATTGTTAAGATCATGTTCTCATGCCACTTTTATCATGTTATTCTTATATTATTATTGATATCTCCCATTTTTACCCTTATGAAGGATCAGAGCTCACCCTTTATTATGTTTCCTGGCCTAGTTTATGAAGAAAGGATTTATGTATGATATTTATAATAAGGGTGATATTTTTAGTGATTTATGTGGGTGATTTAATAACCCTAACTTTTATAAATGAAATTCCCTGTGTGATTTAAATAATTTCACTATTAATAATTATGGTAATAAAAAATGTAATTATTTAGTTTTTTATAGTCTATAAGATTTAAGAAAATGTTAAGAATCATAACTGTTGAAAATATAGTTGTTTAATTGTGATCATATGATTATTATAAATATTGGGTTTTGATAAATCCAACTGACACAGACAAAAGAAGCGATGACCTCGACTAGTTGGACTGTACCATATGATGCCCATTTATTAGAGCTTATAAGGGAGATAAAATCACTAGGATTTTACCTTGATCAAGACCAAGAAAATATACAATAACTAAATAATTAGAGAAACCATTTCTGGGAGAATTTCAAGGTCATCAAGATCACGACACAAACCATTTACAACAAACAACCACATAGAAATCTCACCATCACACACCTTACGCTTAGGGAGTTTTCTAGTGTAATAAATGGATACATTTCAATACCAAAAAATATGAATATGTATATTTTATTTTCAATATAATGATTTTTATATTTACTTCGTATCATTATTACTTTATAAATTATTATGATTTTGATTCGATTAAACAAAAATTATATTTTCAGGTGATATGTATCTTCAGTTAAGACATTACTTTTAATGAATTAATGAATTTTTGAAATAAAATATTTTTAATAAAATGTTATTATTAAATAATATTTATTAATTATTGTTGAAAATATAATTTTATAACGTTAAAAATACATTTTATAACGGTTTAAAAAGTGTTATTATTAGAAAAACACAGCATATCTCAATAAATGTCAATTATTATTTTAAACTTTAGAATTAAAATATTTAGAAAATTATTTGGATGAAAGAAATATTATTTTTGGAATCAAAATGTAAAAATTATCCAACTGTTCTTATTATTATTATTTTCATAGAAAATCAAATTTTAAGAAAATATTAAATATGATATAAATATATAGTTTGTATTATGATATCATAATAACCCAAAATTGATGTAATAGATTCTATAAAGGTAATAAATGACCAAATATATGATTAACATTTAAAATAATATGATATTTATGTTATTTTATTAATTTTATATATCATTTATGAATCCTCAAAAACCTATATTTTATTTAAAGGTTTTAAAATAACTTTATTAAGAACATGACTCGCTTCCACAAAAAAATATTTTAATAAGTTTGGCCCATGTACTTATAAAATAATTAAAACCACAAATATTTTTCAAAAACCACGAGAAAAAACCTTGTGACAGGTTTTTGTTTTGATTACCTTATTATACAGTGTTCAAAACATATATTTGGGAAATAATAAAGAACTCGCATCTATTTTCCTATATAAACCCACAAAATATTCCATTCCAGTTCAATGAAATTCCTTGAATCATGTCTATACTAAAAAATCCTCTCTTTAGGGTCCTCCCAAGGTGACCCCAAGCTCTTAAGAAGCTCCTCCTAGGCCCTCGGAATCACCATCCCAAGGTAAGGGGTCCTTTATTTCCCCTCTTTATTCAAGCGTCTTCTTTATTTTATGTCCTTTATTTTAAATTCCTAATGTTGGGATATGTTTATCCATATGAACCATAATAAAATAATAATTTATAAATGATGATATATCCATTTAATTCTCATTAATACCTACCCCAAACATTTATATACCCCCATTATGCTGTCGAAATTTCACTACCATTTTATATGCTAAAAAACTGTGTAGTGAAAACCTGTACCCATTTCATAATAAGATTGTTCACCTTTATGAAATTATACTTATTTTCTTTTAGAATTATATTTATTTATTCCAAAATAATTAATCATTTAATTACATGTGATTAAATATGATTCTATGTTGAATGATCTATGTGGCACACTTATCTATGCACATGATATGAAAGCGATAGATGCCCTCAGAATTATATAGCACTCCAATACATTGGGTAATGTTTTAGTCTCATAAGACATCATGAAAGGGATTATTGAGTGAACCTAATCCATCAATAGACATTTTCCACCATGTTATAATGTCAGGAAAGTTATGCTTAACCTATGTTATGATGTTATGTTTAATGTTGTTTCCACTTTACCATGCTGCCTTTATGTTATGATGATATTTCCAAAATATTTTTTAATGTTTATGATTCTAACCCCTTTTTATGTCCCATTGAAATACCTATTGTCTAAAATATAAAATTTTTTTCTTGTTATTCCATGTTTATTCCCTTAACGGGCTTTATAGATCACCCATTTCGTATATATGTCCCTAGGTCATCCCATATAGTTTTAACTATGGAGGAATATTATGAGTATGTTAAAGAAGTTTTAAATAATGGAGGTGTACCCATTTTTTATATTGTTATGTAGTGTACCAAATTACCCAAAGACACTATATTATCGACCTTATGGGTTTTATTATGTGTATTACTATTCAAAAAAAATCATGAATTAGTGTGTAATAAAAAGAAAGGTTATCATAATTGGTATTAAAGGAAAGTTTAGTTATTTTTGGGATTAGGATTATAGAACTCCAGTGAAAGCCATTGGGATAAGACTAAACATTATAATACATACCTATATTTTGATAAATTATAGAGTAAGTGTTTTCTAATAAAATACATCCATGTTTGAATACTACAAGTGGATGGGGCCCTAGGAAAGAAGAACATAGGTGTAACACCCAAAAACACCACATTGAGTTAGAATCAATCCAGAATAGGTGCACAACAATGGACCTTTATACATAATTATTTTGAAACTGTTAGGGGATATTCTATGTAAAATTGAAAAGCTCATTATAAACCATTATTAATTAAATAAAAATTCCAATAAGTTTCTATATGAACAAATAGATCATGGATAAAATATATTTATGCCTATAAATTCATAAATTAAGGAAATAAATGTCATTTATAATTTATCCATTTAATTTTATTTGATTCCCATTTATGTGTTTAATAGTTTAAAAATAATCATCCTTTATTATCCCTTTTTTCTTGCTAATGGCCAAAAATAGGAGGAACTAAGTAAACAACAAATGATATGACTTCTAAAATTAGATACCCCCAATGGGATTCGGAATCATGAACATTATGATGTTACTCTCGTAGTTGACTTAGGTTTGGAATATAAACTTGAATCAAGAAGAATTACCAAATCACCATAAGAATGAACAAGATTCTATCATGACTGTTTTCTGACAGATGCCTCTAACTTTCAATGGATCCATTGATCCATTAATTGAAAAAAATGGATCAACTCCAGTGATAAGATATTATCAATCCTTCAATGTTTTTAGAAGGATAAGGTTATTTTGGTTTTTTATCATATGAAGGTAAAATCTAATAAGTTGAGGAAATTGATTAAGAATATGAATCTTGAAGAAGTGAACAAAGATATGGGGTGGAAGGAATTTTGGAAAAATAATTCAACAAATATTTTCCTCACACAATCTGACTAAAACTGGAATTGTTTTTCCATTATCTGATGAAAAAAATAATATGAATCCTTTAGTAAATTTAAGGAAAAATTCATAATTCATATTCGATACACCTCCATCTTTGTCGTTACCCCTAAAAGAAAAGTTTATCTCTTCTTTGGTGGGACAATCCTGAGCCTATGAAAAGACCTAGTGATCCATGGTTTTGTTAGCTCTAAGTAAATTGTCCTATGTGCCCTCAAATTAGAAATGGATATTAGAGAATCTCATGGGTATCACAGGGTGATGAAGAAAAAGTGGACTTTACTCCTAGTGGTGAAATTGAGAAATCTAATAGTGTTTAGAAATTTCAGCTTCCCACTTTTCAAAAGTGTGGAAAGAATAACCATGAAAATTTATTGAAGGGGGTATAGAAATGATTTAGGTGAAGGAAAAGGAGAACCTTACAAGATATTGTTGACGAAAGATACCCACCAATGTAATGGAAGATAGGAATGATCCAGTAAACTCACAGCCATTTACCCAATTTTTTAACTATAACGAAACAAGTGACTTTTCAAACTAATGCTCTAAACCAATGGTGATCATAGAAAATCAACAACAATAATTACTAATCCAGTAAGGGTAATATTATTCCATTACAATGGTAAAGGTGGATACCAACATTAATGTGGTAAAATTTACACTAGTTAGTCATTAAATAATAGAAAATTTACATTTTTATTCTAGCTATATAAATTCCTAAACATCATGAAATTTTGGTAGAACTATTAAAAAACCACCAAAAATACTGGAAGTAGAGCTATTGGTGAAAAAATAAAATGGAGAAATTAATTAATACCAAGTAAAAAATCTTACCCTATCAATATTTTTGGACTAAACTTACTAGATAAACTTGTGGTACTCCTCTTAGTTTAATTCGATGAAATTATCGATATAGATTTGATTTATTTATTTATATCCAACATAAATTTCCCGGATATGTAAATCACTCTCTGTATCATGAATCATCCCCCAATTCTATACATGTGAAAGGATGTGGATGAATCTTATTTATAACCAACATCTAAAGTGTAGATATTATTTACCTATGAGAAAGTTTATCAAGCTCAAATTATTGAGTCTAAGGAAAAGATCATACTTGAATACATGCCCATTGTGAGGGAGTATGCTACTGTGTTTTCTAAATAATTGTCTAGTCTTCCTCCTAACAGAGAGGTTGAATTTTCAATCGATCTTACACTTAGAGAGTTTCCATTATCAATGAATCCATATTTAATGGATGTTGTGGAACTTGTGGAGTTAAAGAAACTACTACAAGATAATATAGATAAAGGGTTCATGTTATCATGTGATTCACCATGGGGTGGACCAGTCCTCTTCATCATGAATAAGGATGGGATAATGCACCTTTACCTTGATTATTGTGAGCTCAAAAAGATCACGAGAAAGAAAATGTATCCTATTCTACAAATTGATGACTTGTCCGATCAATTACATGGATCCCAATAGTTATTCAAGGTGGATATTCTATAGGGGTATTATTATGTAAGTGTGAAGATGTAGTATATCACCAAGAATACTTTTCATACATGGTACATGAATTATGAGTTCATATTAATTCCATTACACTCACTAATTCTCTATAAATTTCCATTTAATTGATTAATATAGTCTTTATAGATTACCTCGATAATGTTTTGGTAAAATTTATAGATAATATTCTAATATAGTCCAAAATAAAGGATGACCATGAGGAGGATTTGAGAAATGTGATAAAAACTTTCCATAAAGAGATGCCTTCTAGAAATTAGAAAAAATGTGTGTTCTCATTGAATAAAGTCTCATTATGGGGAAAAATTACCACAAGTAATGGGATATTTGTAGACCTTTTCAAGATACAATCAATTAGAGGATGTCTAATTCCATCTTCTATGATATAAATCCATAGTTTCTTTGGGTTATATGGGAATTATAGTTGATTTGAGAGAAATTTAACGTGGTTATCAAACCCTATAACCTAGATAATTAGGAATGGAGTCATGTTTGTTTGGAATAATGAATGAGAAGGGAGATTCAAGGAGTTAAAAAGAGGCTTATCCTTGGACCTGTACTTACACTACCCACAAGTTGGGAACTATTTATGGTATACAATGATGCTTCAAAGAATGGATTCAGATATGAGATAATAAAGAATGAAATAATGATTTCCTATTCATCAAGGAAATTGAATGTTCATAAAAAACTACCCAACACATGATCTAAAGCTAGATATAGAGATCTTTAAGTTGAAAATCATTTAACATTATCTCTTTAGTGAGAATTGTGAAATATTTATTAATCAAAATATACTCAAGTATATATTCATATAGAAATAGATTAATATGCATCGAAAAATATGATTATATCTAATTAAGGACTATTAATGCTCAATCTACTACTACAATGGGAAATAAAATAAAGTGGTAGACATACTATGTATAAAAGGTCCAACAAATTTCAGCATTGATGATAATTGAGAAGGATCCTATATTCTTATACATGAAATGTAAGGACATGTGAATCGTAATGGAAGGAACATCATCAATCCTTTCACAAATGATTTCTCAACCATACCTTCTAGAGAAGATAAAGATTTATCAAAGAGTTGATGTAAGAATTCAGTAGAAACGGGAAGCTAGAAAAATAGGTAAATCCTCATTATTCAATGTTAATGAAAAATGATTTGTATGATTTTGGTCATGACTATGTGTACAATCAAGTCTTGAGTTGAAGAAGGATCTGTTGGGTGATACACATTGATCGATATTTTCCATAAATTCAGGAAGCACAAATATGTATAAAAATATCTTAGAGCACTATTTGTGGGAAAATATGAAGAAGTATTTCATAGAATATACATAATAGTGTGTTGTATGTCATCAATTGAAGGATGAAAGGAAAAAATCGAAGGGGATGATGCAACCATTACCTCTACCTACATGGAAAGGGGAAAAAATAGCCATGAAATTTGTAACTAGTCTTCTGAATACATCAAGAGGAAATAATGAAATATGGTTTGTGGTGGATAATATTATAAAGAGTGATCACTTCATTTTAATTTGATAAGACTTCTCACTCGATCAACTTATAAGGATATACATTAGAAAATTTGCGAGGCTACATGAAAAACCACTATCGATTGTATCTGATTGAGATCAATTATTTACCTCCATGTTCAGGAAGAGCCTCTAACATTCTTGATATAATGACTTGAAATTTAGCATGGATTATCACCCTCAAACCTATTTCCAATCTAATAAGACTATCAAGAAACTTGAGGACATATTAAGAGGATTCCCAATGTACTTCAATGAAGAACGTGATAAAAATATTCCTTTGGTATTATAATCATACAAGAATAGCATCCAATCAATAATAAAAATTTCCCCCGACAATTCCTTTTTGGGAAGGAGGTGTAGAAAACCTACATTATGGGATGCAGGTGGAAAAAAACTTATAAATCTTGAAATGGTTGAGGAAATGGTGGAAAAGTTAAATACTATTCAGAAACACATCAATGATGCTTATATTTGATAGAAGATATATGCTGACAATATTTGATGAAAACTCATGTTTGAATTTAGAGAGAAGTTAATCCTCTATATATCTCCATGGAATAAATTCTTGATATTTGAGAATAAGGGAAATCTTATTCCCTGATATATAAATCACTTTGAGATCCTTGATTGAATTGAGGAATTTACCTATCAAATAACACTCCCGCTTAATCTAACTCAAGTACATGATGTATTTTATGTATCCATATTCATGGAGTACATACCATAACTCTTATATGCGATTAATACAAAAATGGTACCATTGGAGAATGACCTTTAATATTAGGAATATTTAGTGAATACCTTATATTATAGAAATAATTTTCTATAAAATAAAACAATACACCAAGTTAAATTGATATGTTGAAACCAAACGTTTGAAGATGAAATGTGTGAACTGAAGGAGGTGATGAATCAAAATTAACCTCATCTATTTTAGTGTGTGAAATGTAAATTTTTAGGGAGAAATTTCTGAAAGAGGAAATATTGTAATGGCCCAAACTTTTATAAATAAAATTCACTTTTTGATTTAATTAAATGAAATATTATGTATTATGGTCAAAGAAAACACATGCACTTATTTGGATTTATTACATCTTATAGTATTTAAAATACTATTAAGCATCATAAAATTTGATAAACTAGATATTGATAATATTTATTTTTAATAGTGATCACATTATTATGATAAAAATAGGGTTTTGATAAATCCAATTAACATAGAAAAAGGAAGTGAAGGAATAGACCAGTAGAATCATATTTTATGAAGTCTGTTTATCATATATTATAATGGAGATAACATCATTGGGATTTTTCATTTAAAAAGATGAAGCTGATATTCTGACAACTAAATCCTGAGATGAACCATTTACTATATAAATTTTAGCTCATTCAGATCATGACCTAAAATATGTACATTGAACCACATTATGAAAATCTCACCATCGCACACCTTAACCTCGAAGATTTTTTTGGTGTAATAAATGGGTATATTTTAAGACCCTAAAAATATGGAAATTTATATTTTATTTTTAATATAATAATAGTTATATTTACTTCTTATCATTGGTACTTTATAAATGATTTTGATTTTTCTTTTCAAAAACACAAATTAATTTTTTGGGTAATATGTAATTTCAATTAAAAAATTCCTTTATATGAATTAATTAATTTTTGAAATAAATTATATTTAATAAAAAATTATTATAAAATAACATTTATTAAGTATAGTTGATTATATAATTTTATAAAGTGAAAAATAATTTTTTATATGGGTTCCAAAACTGTTATTATAAAAAATCCACCATACCACTATAAATGTCTAAAATTATTTTAAAAGTGAAAATTAAAATAATTTGAAAATTATTTGGGAAATATAAAAATTATTTTTGGAATGAGAATTATGAAATTATCCAGTAGTTATTTTTTCACAATTTTCATAGACAATCAAATTTTTGGGTTAAAATTAAATATGGTAAAAATATAATGTGTGCATTATGAAATCATAATGAACAGAAAGTGATGTAAGAAATTATAGAAAGGTTATAAAAGACCAAATATATTTTTATAGTTTAAAATAATTTAATTTTTAAGTTATTTTATTAATTTTATAAATGCTTTATGAATCGTCCAAAACCTATATTATATGTTATGGTTTTAAAATCATATCATTAAGAACATGACTCACTTTTCACATCACGAAGGTTAATATTTTAATAAGTTAGGCCTTTTTAATTATAAAATATTTAAATCAATAATTTTTTGTAGAACCCATGGGAACAACCATGATATGGTTTTTGGTTTTCATTACTTTATTATATAGAGTCAAAAACCTAGTTTTTGGGAAATAATAAAGAACTCCCATTTCTTTTCCTAAATAAACCCACCCAAGATCCCATTACTATTTAATAAAAAACCTTATATGAATTAGTTAATCTTACCTACCATATCTAGATTCCTCAAATGTTTCCCCTAAGCTCTCATTTATCTCCTCCCAATCATTTTTATTCACCCTATCAAGATAAAGGATCCTCTCATCCTCTTTTTTATTCAAGAATATTCTTCATTTTATGTCTTCTATTTCCAATTAATAATGTGGTTATATGATATTACATATCCACTTATTAACCTTATGAGGTCTAAATGATGATATACTCCTTTCAATATCATTAAGACCTCCCATGAACATTTATGGGCCCCCATTATGTGGAAACATTTTCACTACATTGGTCTATGGCAAAAAATTGTGTAGTGAATACACATACCCATTTCCTACCAAGGGTTTTTAAATTTATGCACTTATACTTATTTTATTGGGGATAATTACATGTTTTTATTCCAAACTCATTAATCTTGGAATTAGTTTTTATTTAATATGATCCTATGATGAAAGATCTCTATGGCTCACTTATGCGTGAAAATGATATGAAAATGACAGGAATGCCCAGAATTCTATAGCGCTGTATTGTATTTGGTAATTTTTTAGTCTCATGAGAAATCATGAATGGGATTATGGAGTAATCCTAATCCATCATGGGACTTTTTACACCATGTTATAATGTATTTAAGGTTATCCTTGACCTATGTTATGATGTTATGTATAAATATGTTTCTACTTTCCCATGTAGACTTTATGTTGTCAAGTTATATCAGGCCTATTTTTTCATGTTTATGATTAGAACCCATTTTTAGGGCCCATTTAAAAGACTATTATATAAAATCAAATAATTTATTTATGTTATTCCATCTTTATTCCCTTAATGGTATTTATATATCAACCCATTATTATGTATGTCCCCACATTATCACATTCACTTTTAAGTACGATGGAATATTATGAGCGTGTTAAGGAATTTTTCAATAATGAAATTGTAAATACTATTTTAAGTTATTTTGTAATGTACCTAATTACCCAAATACAATATAGTTATCAATCTTATAGGTTGTATTATATATATTATTATGTAACAAATCTTGAATTAATGTATAATAAAAACATGGGTTGTTATATTGATGATGTAGAACAGTTATGAACCAGTTGTTTATGATTCTAAATTTCCAAAGATAACAGGCCAATATGATTATAGTGTGGATAATTATGTTATGAAAATAATATTAATATATTTATATGTAATATATATCTATGAAATTTTGGGTCACAATTTTTTCTATCAGAGTAATGTATAGTTAACCACTAGAAACTAGGACGAGAAAACATTAGTGGGAACCCTGGGTATAAGTATAAGTATTATATAAAATTTTAATGTTTTAGCAATGATAACAAATATCATAGGTTAAAATTATGTTTTTATAAAATAATGTGTCATTATTTAGATATCCTATAAATGATTTTTCATTATTATGTGGTTTCCCACTTTGATTATTGTTTCTCACACTATTCTTTTGGGTTTAGTCAATAACTTGAACCCTAAGAATTCATGTTAAAGCTTAATGAGATAGAAAGTTAAATTATTTTTCCTTTAATTAGACGGATTTTATTAGAGGTGTAATAAAAAAATATAATTATTATAATTACATTTCTATCTCATGCTACGAATCATGATAATCTCCCAAATGAGAAAAAGAGGGATCAATGATTTGCTGAGTCCTTCATGAGGCAACTTCCACTTTCTTTTAGTGTGTCCATAGATCCAATAGGTACTAAGAAATAGACTAGTACAACTAAAAACATATTTTACATTCTCTAGTGTTCAGAAAATGAGAAATTTATTCTTGTTATTTATCTTTTAGAAGGAGAAGTAGGTTAATAGTGGGATCTTGGTAAGGACATAAAGCAATAAGAAAAAATTGACTCTATTGAGTGGTATGTGTTTAAGAAATTATTTCCCAATAATAATTTTCCTTATATAATTTATATGAATATAGAGAAGTTATTCCTTGATTTTAAATAAATATATAATGAATATATTGGTATATATGAAGAAACTTTTACTATACTTTTTATGTACATTTCTGGCATTCTCATCCAACCTAAAAGAAAGGTTAATCAATTCTTAAGATTCTTAAATACAAGTCTGAATAGGGAATTATCCTTAAGGAAATTCAGGAGATATGATTAAATTTTTTGATGTTCTATAAAGGTGGATATATAGATTAAATTTACTCATCAATCTGCTGGATTTGAAAAGAAAAGATAAATGGAATTCAAGGGGAATTATAAAAACTGTGGGGAGAAGAATATAATATTTCCTTTATGCTAAAAATGTGGAAAGAAAAATGGGGGAAATTTCCTTATGGGAACTGGTAAATATTTCATGTTTGAAAAGGGAGGTCATCAAGAAGTTGAATTCTGAAGTAATGGGAAAAAGTTATTTAATGATATAAATAGTGAGAAATCACTAAATGATGAATCACCTACACTCCAATGTTTTAAATATAAGGAGTGTAATAATTATACTAACTAGTTCCCAAATTTTAATCTTAATGATTATGATCAATTTAAAATCCTTATTAATCACATATATAAAGGAAAATATCATGAAATCACCATTTTCAGTGAGGGGTATGGAAATGACATGGTCAAAGGTACACATACAATCAAATATATAAGTACTAATGTCTTATTTTATTATTGATCTACCCAATCTTTTTTATCTAAAGGCTTTTATAAGGGTAACATAGTACCACATAAAAAATTAGATTTTTATTGAGTAGAAAAAACCCATTATGGTATGTTGATTGAAACCCAAGTCTATGATTATTGTTCGTTTTAGGTTTCTGTGAATATATTTCCTAAAAATCTTTTCATTATTCCTCTAGTTGAATTCGATGTTATCTTGCGTATGGATTGGATTTTTTTACATACATACCACATCAACTGACGATAAAGGGAAGTTACATTGGATATTTCGTACTAACCTATGATTGTAAATTATTTTATGATTAAAATGATATTTTTATGGTAATTACATACATCTTATTAGTCATGATTTCCTTTCAAAAAGAGATTTTATCTCATACGGTTGGGGAGAAACTCAAAATTAATGATATGTATTTTTTTGGTAGTTTATTGATATCTCTCTAAAAGAATTTCCTTGTATTCCCCCGAATTTTGAAGTTGAGTTTTCAATAGAACCCATTAATGGTGCTATACCTATTTCTAATACTCCATATAAAATGCCCCCGATTGATTTATTAGAATTTATGATGTAACTCCAGGAGAATATTGATAAGTAATTCATTTGGCCATGTGTGTCACTTTACAGTGCACTTGTTCTTTTATATAAGAAGAAATATAGATCAATGTGAAACAACATTGATTATCGAGAACATATCAAGATCACTATCAAGAAATATTATGCTCTACCCTGTATTAATGACTTGATTGATTAAATTATGAAGATAAATACTTTTACAGGATTGACATTCGTTGATGATATAATAAATTGATGGATAAGATGGGGGATATATCCAAGACAACATTCTGTAGAAGGTATGTAAACTTTGAATTTATAGTGATTCCATTTGGTCTTACTAATTACCTGACTATCTTACTGGATTAAATGAGTACAGTATTTAGATAATACATTGATAAGTTTGTGGTGGTCTTTATAGATGACAATATTATATATTCAAAGAGTAAGGATGATCATTAATATAACATAAGAAATATGATGAAGACCCTGAAGAAGTATAATCTTTATAAAACATTAACCAAGATTGATTATTTTTTTTAGAATGTATAATTGTTGGGTCATATAGTCTCTTTTGAGGGTATTTAACAGAAAATTAAAAGATATAAGTTGCTGAAAACTATCCCAAACCAACTACTTTGACTGAGATACATAGTTTTATATATTTTTATCGATATTATCACTATTTTGGATAATTATTCATAGATATCGAATAAACTCACCAAGTTAACTTGTTAGGTATCCAAGTGACTTTGTAATAATTAATGTGAGGAATGTGTTAAGGGAAAAAAATCTAATCAAAATAACTATTATTACATTACACTATTGTGGAGAAGGGTTTATAATATATAGTGCTGTATTGAAGAAGGAATTGGGATGCATCCTCATCCAGAACGATATGGTTATAGATTATGCCTCATTAAAATTTAAGTTCCATGAGAAAAAAATACCCAAATCATGATTTAGTGTTATCTAAAATAATTGTTTCATTAAGAAATATATAAATATTATCTCTGTGGATAAAGGTGTGACATAAATAAAGATCAAATTATTTTAAAGTGTATCTTCACTCAAAAAGAGCTGAACATGCACCAAAGAAGATAGTTTGATCTGATTAAAGAGAGGGATGTCTTAATACTTTAGTTTTATTTGAAAGAGAACAAGGTGGTCGATGCCTTGAGTCAAAAGGATCATGCTATATTATATATGATTAGGATAATAAAAGATCCGTTGTTTTTGGACATTCAAAATATGGATCTTGAAATATTTAAGGGGATAAATGTTGTATTTCTCAAATGGTCATTCAAAAATATATCTAAGTGAAGATTAAAGAGGTTTATAAGAAATTTTTAGAGTTTATATAGGATCCCTATACTTTTACACACATTATTACATGAATTTATTCATAATTAACCATAAAAATACAAACCAAGGATCATGAAGTCTTGTTTATTTAGATGATTAGGTAGATAATTTGAAAGCATGAAACCAAAATAAAAAAATATATTTTATTTAATATTGATAATGAGATCCTAAATTTATTTAAGAACTTACATCTTCATAGGATTATCTGGGGAATACATGAATAATGGAATGGGTAAAAAAGGGTATTAATTTAATAAAAATAGGAATAAAGCATAGAACATGGGTTAGAAGAACTAAAATTACGACATAAAAAGAATGAAAAATAGAAAAACAAGAGGAATCATAACATATAGATCATGGGATAATGTAATAATAGAATATTATGAATTTGGAAGAAAAATACAACATGAAATAAACATGAGTCAAGGCTAACTTCTAAGACTATATCACGTAGTGGACAATGTCCCATAAAAGAATTAGGGTTACCCCGTATCTCCACATGGCGTCTCATGAGACTAAACATTACCCGATGAAATGAAAATCTATTTGGACACAACCATTATAACATGTTCATTAATATGAGATACATATGAAAAATCAAACATAAGGTATAAAAATAAGGGTTTCCTATAGAAAGAAATGCGTATCATAATCATGTCATAAGGCATAACCAATGTGAATATCAAAATGGTGTCTATAAAAGAATGGATTTAAATCATACATGGACATTGATTAAGGAAAATTGACATAGTTAATGATAAATTATGTCACATTGAAGTTTAAATTATTAAAATTATTATTTAATAAACATTATAAATGAGACACTTTAGTTTAGTTTAAGGAAAATATTTAAGCATCTTAAAAGAAGAAAAACACATGATTTTTTTTATAAAACATGTATTTTCCCATAAAAGAAATTATAATTTATCTAGGTACATATTTTTGGAACATAAAATAAAATTTAAGAGGAATAAATAATAATAATTAAGAATTACACTAGGGTAAATAGAGAGAAAGAGAAACCTTAAGGAAAAATTGGGGTTCAGATAGAATCCCTTAGCTTATATCTGAAAGTGTTCTGCATGTTCACTTAATTTTATGGATAAAAAAATTAGATCCATTAACTAATTAATTTATAACTTATAAAACCTATAGTTTATTTAATATAATTTTATTAAGTTAGTTTTTTGTATGAGTTATAAGATTCAATTTCATCATTTCAGGAGAGTTCATTTAATGATTCTACGATTAGTTCCTTTGAGTTTAATTATGGAAGTTCTTGTCAAATAGAATAAAAAAACTGAAAAATGGAATTATATGGTATATATATACTTCCATAATTTTATGTGGTCGCATATATCTTTTTTGAGATATAATAATGATTAATTAGATAAAACATTAATGAAAAAATTATTTGTTTATCATTGTAGTTTTCAATCATCATAAACTAGTTTTGTTTTATTACTTAATATTATGTATATATATTAATTATAGAACATGAAACAAGATATAACATACATGTTTAAATATATACAAACAATAATAATAGTTTTTTGACTAGTCTTGAAGGCGTTAATGGAAAAAAACTCAACATCCACGAAGGTGTCGAATCGACACCTCATGGATGATGTTTTCATTTTTAGAATAAATGGAGAAAAGAAGAGACTTGATGATGTATATTCAATTAACATAACTAAATTATAGTACATATATATAATACTAGATTTATTATGTTGTTTTGGGTAGATTAGGTGAGGGTCAGATAAGAAAATAAATGTAATTAAATGAGAAAGAAGGAGGATTTTACATCTTGAATGTCATCTTCTCGAGTACCTCCTTAAAACACTTGGGTTTGGTATTTTGGTGAGACCAGAAAGACCAGTATGTGGGGAAGATTCTTAAGTGAGTAATTGGGAATAATATAAGCAATCTCATAAGCTTAGAAGGTGTTAGGATAATAGGTTGTAAGGGGTGGTATTTATAGTGGGATGAGAGGGGTGTTTTTATTATTTTATACATTTATTTACTATTTTGGATCAAGAAACAAAATAGTGTAGATTATTGTCACTAAGTAGATTAAATAATTCAGGAGAGTTAAAAAAATTGGTACTTACCTCATATTTACATCATCCATGACTCAATAATTCGTGTATTTGTAAAATACCTTAAATTACTATATTTCACTATTAAAAAAATCAATTTTTTGAAAAAATCAAAAAATTCACCCCAATTTTTTTTTGAAATTTAAATTTAAAAAAGGGATTTCATTTTATGAAATAATTTATAGATATGAAAATTTTTATTTTTAATTAAATCATTATTTATTTGAAAAATACCTATTTTGATATTATAATCAATTTTATGACACAATGTAAAACCTATTAAGTTCTCATAAAATTATATTATATTTATAAGAAAAAAATATTATTTAATGAATATAATTTATAAAAATATATTTTCTTAAAAATGATTATATTATTTATAAACTTTTTACTAAATATTTTTTATGAGAAAAAATAAAAACACTTAATTTTTAAATTTTAAAAAATTTATTTACTTATATCATGATATAATTATATAATTTTTTTAATTTATAAGAATCATGAATTTTATTGGTGCTTTTATAGCTGGGGTTACTATTAGATTAGATGAATTACTAATAATAATGTTAATATTACTATTCTAATAGCCACGTTAGTATTCAATCAGTATAGGTTTTAATTTATATAAATACAACTTATTTCATTATTCATTTATGAGAATAATGACTTCTATGTTAAGTATATGTTTTTTTAAGTTGGGACTGAAGCCTCATTTTTATTATTAATGAAAAGAAAATACCACTTTAACTAGGTATAGGGAGACCCATTACATAGCCCGAAGGCCCAGTGGGCATTTATCCCATTACATAGCCCGTATGCCCAATATTTTGGCCCAAGGCCCATTCTGTGAATAGTACTACTACAGTACCCATGCTACTACATTACCGCACAATACCCGCCGCCGCTACAGTGATCCTACCACCGCTACCGTGGCCCTGTCAGGGCTAAAGTGCCCCTGATGCTGCTACAATGTCATCGTTGCAAAAATATCTCAGTTGCTATAGTAGCGCTATAATGCTGCTATAATAACATAGTTATAAATAGTGAGAATTATATTTATAAGATTCTAGGTCATTGCATTCTTCCCCTTTGTTAAAATTTTACCTCAAAATTTCATTTTGAATACTAAGATGAAAATAGGTGAGTGTACTTCTCCTCTATCACTTCCTCTAGTTCCCATTTTTCCTCTTCATAAATATGGTTCGTCCATAGTACTTTGCCGAGTGATTAGTATTATTTCGTAGAATGTTCTCTCTATGGTCCAATATCTTCACCGGTGTATCCTTGTAAGATAGATTATTTTCCAATTATAACACCTCTAAATTTAGTACATATGAGGGATATGGTATGTAGTACCTCAATATAGATACATGGAATACATCATTTTCATGTACATGGTTCGTGGAAGTGATGGTCAATAGACCAAAACACCAACATGATCAAGAATCTTGAAGGGGACGAGGTACCTATGACTTAGCTTTCCATTCTTCCAAAATCTCATGATTCACATACCTATAGATATGTGAAGGAATACCATGTCTCTAACCTTAAACTCCAGGTCCCATCGATGACTGTCTGTACAGATCTTCTGTTGACTTTGGGATTCCATAATGTGTTGTTAAATGGTTTTGACATTTTATACCTCTTCATTAACCATTTTATACCTCTTCATTGACCATTTTATGTCATAATAGATTATTCTCTCTAACCTCTTCCCATCATGTCGGTTTTCCACATATTTTACCATAATGGGACTTATATATAGAAATTTGGATGCTTGAGTGGAAACTATTGTTGTATGATAACTCAACCAGAGGGATATGTTAGTATCTTTCTCATTTGAAGCCTATATAACATTCTCTCACATGAATTACAATGTATGAATAGTCTTCTCATATTGACTATTATTTTGAGGATGATAGGCCATGCTGAAGTTCAGATCAGTTTTTAGAGAATGTTGGAGACTATTCTAAAACATGAAGGTGAATATAAGATCTCGATTAGATACAATCAATAGTGGTACTCCATGCAACCTCACAATTTATTTGATATATATCCATGCTAGTTGGTCAAGTGATAAGTCATCTTGAATTTTGATGAAGTGAGATTTCTTTTAAGATTATCCATAAAAAACCATATAACATTGTTTCTTAAAGATTTATTTGGAATTCTAGTGAAAAATTCTATGGATATGTTTTTCCATTTCCATTTTGTTATGGGTAATGGTTGTATCATCCCCTTATACTCTATCCTTTCAGCCTTAATTTTTTGACATACTAGTAACATTGATGTATATTCAATGATCTCTTTCATAATATTTTCCTATTAATAGTTCTCTCAGAGATCTCAATATATCTTGGTGCTCCCTGGGTGAATAAAGAAGTTTGAGCTATGTGCAACATTAAAAATCTATTTCTTTATCTCTACTTTAGATGGTACACATAGTTATGAAAAAAATATTATGATCTATAATTATTGATTTTGAACTCTTATTATTTCCCATTTCAGATAGATTTATCATTTTTCTGAATTTCTATATCATTTCATTGAGCGTCATTTATTTTCTCCATGATGGATGGTTCCACTATCATTATGAAAGTATTAATGATGATATTTCCTTAATGATTCCCATGTACATAATTCACAAATATAATATGATTAGATCCTTCTCAATTCTCATGATTGATAATTTTGTAGGATCATTTCTACAAAGGGAATATACCATTGTATTTTCCTTAATAGGATGGTAGTGGGTTGAAAATTCAAAAACCTTGATGAGATATAATCATAATCACTAGTTCAAATTAACATATTTTTCTATGAATATTTATTTTAGGATCTTATGATCAGAATATATGTCATTCTTATTCCCATAGAGATAATACCGCCCTATTTTTAACACAAAGATCATAACCTCTAACTAAGGATCATGCGCGGGATTGTTTTTATCAAGAACTATCAATTATATTAAGGAAAAGGATATCACTTTATCATTTTGAATCAATAAAAAAACCTAATAGATTCTTTGAAACATATTTTTAAACCAATAAGAGTTACCCACTTCTTGGTAGTGTGAGTATTGGTGCAGTGATAAACCTCCTTTTCAACTCTTTAAATCATTTTTCACATTCACTAGTCTAGACAAGCTTTACTCCCTTCCGAGTCATATTTATAAATGGGTTTGAAAATAATGAGAATTTATTCAAAAATAATCATTTATACCCAGTGATAGAAAGTAAACTATGACTCTATATTACATATGTTTTCTTGGGCCACTCTTTAATTACCATTATCTTGGAAGGGTCCACAGATATTCCCTTATGGGTGATAACATGCCATAATAATGATACTTATTTCATATAGAACTCACATTTTCTACAATATTCATAATTTTTACCCCTTTGAAAATTCTTTACCAAAATATTCAAATACTCCTCATGATCCTCCTTTGTATTGATGTATATTGGAATACCATCGATAAAGACTACCACAAATTTTTTGAGGTTATCTCTAAATTCTCTATTAATTAATTCCATTAAAATTTAGGGTGAATTAGTGAGTTCAAATGGAATAACTATGAACTAATAGTGTCCATACCCCAATCAAAAGGAAGTCTTGGGAATATATTCCTTCCATATCTTTAATTGGTGATATCCTAACCAATGGTCAACATTAGTGAAATACTTGGCCCACATAGATGATCGACTAAGTCATCTATCTATGGTAGGGGATACTTATTATTTATTATGGTTTTATTTAGATCATGATAATATATTATGAGTATAATTTATCAATAATTATTTTTTATGAAGAGGAATGGTGCACCCCATGGTGAATCACTTGAGTGTATGAAACCCGTGCCCAGATTATCTTGTAACTACTTCAATTCTTCCAACTCAATGGTGTCCATTCTACAATGTGTCTTTGATATAATAAGAGATACATAAATAAGTTCAATTGATATATAAACCACTCCATCAAGAGGAAGACTATACAATTTTATGGGGAATACATCAGTGTAGTCCCTCACAACATGCTTTTATTAGAGCATGATTCTATTATCTGTCTTAATCATTTGAGCTGAATTTTATTATTCATAATGTAATAATATCCAATTTTGAGATGATAATTATAAAGAATATTCTTCATTATCCTTACAATTGTACAAAATTTGAGGATGCCTCAGTATGTGAATATTTATCTTCTTTTCCCAATAGTTGTTGGATTTATATAAAGATATCCAATCCATGCCCAATATAGCATCAAAATCCACCGAAGGAAGTAAGAAAAAATTGTTTGGGTGGTCCAATCCATAAAAATTAAACTGCTAAGAGTTATATACTTTGGATTCAATAATTTCCCTTTATTTTCTAACAAATAACTCAACCTCCAAATTGTGAGGTAGTGTTTGAATATCTCTACAAAACTCATAAGATATGAAATAAAGTGTTGAATAAGAGTAAAATTGTACTTTTTTTCTTTAATGAATAACCAACATACCATTCATCACATCATTATCTTGATCTACCTTAGTAGTATTGATAACATATTCCATTCGTTGATATCTTAGAGGTTTTTGTTATTTATTTCCTCTAACTACCCCTGGCATATGGAATTGTCTCACAGAATTCCTATTTTCCTTATAGTTGAAACAATACACTATAACATGAGTATTTATTTAAATATTCCCTTCTTCCATATTTGTGGGCCTCTTAATATCAATTTGGAAATAATTATCCTAATTCCTCTCTCTTCCAAATTTTAAGCATCTCTTGGTGCCCTTTATAAAGTTCCTAGGATGCTTCTTCCCACACTTTTAACACTTGGGATATTTGGTTTCCTTTCCTTTATAGGATTTATTTGTTGATCCTACCATATTAAAATCCATTTTCAACTTTTTATATCCAATCCCATGAGACCAATTAGAGTCTCCAATCTCTATCTCAACATTAAGGGCACAATGGACAATCTCTTCATAGCCATCAAAATCTCAAATATCCAATTCTTTTCATTGACTTAGATTTAGTCAACTAATGAAGAAATACACCTAGATTTCCATGTTCATGAAAAATATGGAGTAATATCATGAAAGACATATGAAGTTATATTTATACACCATAATAAAATCATCTTCATTTAAATTAATCCTGAGGAACTCCCTCTCTATCTTAAGAAGGAGATTTTTGGTAAAATATTTATTTAAAAATATTTTCTTGAATACCTAATAATCTATGGAATCAATTTCCACCATAGAAATTCTATTTTTGATCAGTTTCAACCACTGATCAGTCCCCATAAAAATGATAATACACCATTATGAATTTATCTTCTTCTGAACATTGAAGTACAATGAATTTCTTAAAAATGCAGTTAATCCATGGTTCTGTGATAAGGGGATTAGAAGATCCACTAAATATATGAGGCCTTTTTCACATAAAAGATTTGACTGATAATTTCTCTTTCTTAGGAGAAGGAGGTAATTCCACACTATTCATGTTATTATTCATAACACAATCCACATGAGCTAGCAGTTTCATAATTTTTTAGGTCCCATTCCCATTAGATTTGGAATTTCACAAGGGAAATAATCACATTGTATATCAAATTGAGTTTTGGAATGAGTTATCCTATCTATATCCATTAACTAAAAAAGGATAGTAAAATTAGGGGGGCATAAATACTTAGATAATTTGAAAATAAAAAGGAACATATGAACATATAAGGATAAAATTGAAAATGAAAAGTAAATCCTAACATATGATTACCTAGATTTAAATCTAGTTTATTACTTATGATAGATTTAAAAATAGGGTAATTAATAATTTTTTAATACTAATTCCCAAAAATAACTAGACTGTGCTCTAATACCATCTATAGTGACCGCATCCTTTTACATATATTATTACATTATTTTAAGCATACATAACCATAAAATAAAAACCAAATATTTTAAAGTCCAGTGTCCTTTGAAGATTTGGTACATAATTATAAATGATGAAACCAAAATAAAAACATCTTTTATTTAATCTCCATAATGAGATCCTAACTTCCGTTGATCTCATATATATTAACAGGATAACCCAAGGAATAATTAACAAAGGGATAAGCTAAAAATCCCAGTAAGGGATTAAATATAGGAATGATGCACAACACATGGGTTATAAGGAATAACATGATGACATAAAAAAGGCATGGAACATGAATAAAAATATTTAATCATAACATGTATAACATGGGAACATGTAATAATGGAATCATAGAAATTTGGAATCAACATAAAACATGATATAAACATGTTTCAAGGGAAACTCCCAAGACAATATCACATGGCAGACAAAGTCCCATAAAATAATTAGGGTTACTCCATACCACAACATAACCTCTACTGAGACTAAAAATTACCCTATCAATTGGAGAGATATATTGTCAGACCCATAATAACATGATCATGCATATGTGTTCCACACGAAGAATAAAACATAAGGTATAAACTTAAGGACCATTGAATGAAATGGGTATCACGATCATGTCATATAGAATAACCAAAGGGAATAAAAAAATGGTGTCAATGAATGAATGAACTTGAATAATAATAGAAAATTAATATTGTAAAATAGGAATATATAATGATAAATTTTGTCCAACTTAAGTGAAAACATGTAAAATGAGTTATTTATAAGCTTTAGTAATGATACACATTAATATAGTTTAAAGAAAATATTAAAGAGTCTTTAAAGAGGAAAAAGTAATAATTGTTTATATAAAACAAGGAATGAACTAAGATATTTTTTATTGATAAAATGATTGATTTTAGATAAATATCTTTTTTTTATGGTAGACTATGGAGATTACTTGAAAATTAGTAATAAATTGGGAAGATCCCTTTAATCGAGCTTGCTTATCAGGAGGAATTGAAAAGAGAACCTCATAAAACATGTATTTACCAATTAGTGAAATAATAAATCATAAAGATACATATGTTTATAATAAAACCAAAAACTTTAGGATGATTACATAATAATAATTAATAATTACATTAGGGTAATTAGATTGAATGCATAACTCGAAGGAAACATTGGGGTTTAGAGAGAATACCTTACCTTATGTATGAAAGAGTTCTTCAATTACACTTAATGTTTGGGATAATCAAATAATATTCATTAATTAACTAATTTAGAACCAATTCTACATGTTTCTTCTTTACTATAATTTTATTAAGAACATTTATGGACATTTTGATGAGTTATAATATTCAATTTTTTCCTTTTGGGAGCGTTCGTTTCATGATTTTATGATTGGTTCCCTTGCGTTTAATTCAATGACTTCCTGTAAAATGTAAGAAAAACTCCAGAAGTAAAATAATATGGTATTAATATAATTAACTAATTTTAAATGTTCCCATATATAATTTTTTTATAAATATGATAATGATTCAATAGATAAAACCTTAATAAAAAAATGATCAGCCTATTTAAGAAGTTTTTCAATCATTACAAACTAGTTTTGTTTTATTATTTATTATTATAGATATATATATGTACTAGAACATGAAACAAGATATAATATAAATGCTTTAATATGGTTTAACCATAATAATTGTTTTATTATTATACTTAAAAGAGGTAACATAAAATGCAAACTCATAATCCACAAAGGCGGTGAATTAATACATCACAGACGATGTTTTCATTATTAGAATAATATAAGAAGAGAAGAGACATGATAATGAATATTTCATTAAAATAATATAATTATAGAAAATATATTATAATGGATTTATTATTCTATTTTTGATAGATTCAGTGAGTGAAGGTTACGAAATAAAATAAATTAAATGAAAAAGAATGAGGATTTTACCTCCTGAATATTGTCTCCTTGAGAAGCTCCTCAAGGAACTTAGGTATGGTCTTTTAATGATAGAATAAGAGTAGTAAGTGTGAAAAATGTTTGGGAGAATAATTGGGTATAGTATAAGAAATATAAAAATCATAGACGTTGTTAGAAGAAGAGGAGGTGAGGGGTGGAATTTACAATGGGAGGAGAGGTGTGTTCTTGATTATTTTATTCAGTTGTTTATTGTTTTGGATCAAGAATATAAATAGTATTGATTATTATGACTAAGTATAATAAATGGTTTATGGTATTTTGATACAATTAGTTCTTACATCATCCGTACGTCATCCACGACCCAATGATTCATGTACTTGTTAAATATCATAAATTACTGTATTCACTATTCACAAAATTCAACTATTTTTGAACAAATTCCAAAAATTCACCCTAACCATTTTTATACATTTAGATTTCATAAAATGGATATATTTTATGAAAAATAAATATTTATATATGAGAAATTTAATTTTTAACTGAAATAATCATTTTTTAAAACAATATCAGTTTTAATATTATAATCGATTTTATGACACCACCAAAAATTAATGAAGGTCTCATAAAATTATATTATAATTGTAAGAAAAACAAATAATAATTTAAGAATATAATTTTTGAAAATATATCTTCTTTTAAATCAATATATTAGTTATAAAATTGTAAATAAATATTTATTACTTACAAAAATACCAACACATAATTTATCCTTTTATAAACCTTTGTTTACATATATGATGATATAATTTGATCATATTTTCATTTATAAGATTCTTGAATTTTTTTTACTTTCATAGATATGGTTACTATTCAATTTTCTAGATTAATATTCATAATGGTCGTATTACTATTCTAATAGTCATGTTACTATTCCATTGGTATAGGTTCCTTAATTTATATAAATACCATATATTTAATTATTTATTTTTGAGAATACTTTATTCTATGTTATGTACTTGTTTTATACTATATAACATAACCCTAATAAGAGAAATTCTATTGATAAGATTATGGGTTGTTATAGATGAAAATAAGTTGACAAGTGTTCATGAGATTAACCTTGATTGTGATGGAATAAAAAGGTTTAAAAACAATGTATGTGTCCTTTTGACACTAGATTTATATAAGTATTTGTTGGATGAATATCATAGTTCTTCATTATCTATTTATCCTGGAATTATGAAGATGTATAAATATTTTAATGTGTATTTTTGGTGGGATGGAATGAATAAATATATTATAGAGAATTTTTCATAGTGCTTTGTATGTCAGCATGTTTGGGTTGAGAGACAAAATTATGAGGTGATTTTATAACCGTTACCCATACCAAAATGGAAATGGGAAAGTAAAACCCTGTATTTTTTCATAACAATCCCCATTACATCTAAAGGGAATAATTTTATATGGGTCAAAAGTTGATATACTTATGAATTCATCCAACTTTATTTTCATTAGAGAAGATTTGCCCCTTGATAAAATTGTTTGGTTATACATTAATAAAGTTGTAAGGTTATATAGAATACCACATTCAGTTATATCTAATCAGAATCTATGTTTAACCTCGATGTTTTGGAGACGTATTCACTATGATCGAGATATAAAGTAATGTTTTAGAACTACTTATCATCCTCAGAAAGATGTCCAGTCATGTAGTACTACTCAAACTCTATAAAATATGTTGAAATTTTTTTCTATATATTTCAAAGGTTTATGGGATCAATGCCTTCATTTGGAATAATTTTAATACAATAATAGTTTTCACTCCAGTATTTAGATGGATTCTTGTGATGATATATTTGATAGGAAGTAAATTAATCAAAATTTCTAGTATGAATTTGGATAAATACAAATATTAAAACCTAATCTCGATTAGGAAATATAATAGAAAGTTGATCCATCCAAAAACACATAACAACAGCTCAAGGTTGAAAAAAGGTATAATGAAAATTATAAAAAAGCTATAAATTTTGAATTTAGAGACAAGGTATTACTATGAATATCTACTTAAAATTGGGTGATGATATTTCAAACTAAGGGAAATTCAATCCTTATGTGTATGAGACCATTTTGAATGTTTGGTTGTATAAACCTGGTAACTTATCGATCGGTGTTCCCACCGAATCTCTTTCAAGTTCATGATATGTTACATGTATGTATCTTATGGAATTACATAAATGATCTTTAAAATGTAATAACCTTATAGGTTATACCACTGGAGTATGATCAATCTTATGAGGAACCACCAGTGGAGATTTTTGATCATAGAGAGAATCTTCTATGAAATAATACAACTCACCTGGTTAATGTTTTGTGGAAAAACCACCAATTTTCCAAAGCTATGTGGAAACCTAAGTATATGATAAGGAATATGTATCCTTAGTTTCTTGTATCAGAGTAACGAAATTCTTAGGGAAAATTATTTTAAGGGGGTGTAATTAAATAACCCATGATTTTAAGAAATATATTTCTTTCAAATAAATTTAATTTAGTCGATAGTGGCATTAGAGATAATAGTGAATTTAGAGGAACCTTGATTTACTATTAAAATATTATTTTCACCTTTGTATTATATTAGTGAGTATGAATATAATTAACTAAATTATAAAAATTAATTTTGTAAAGATGTATAAAAATAATTCATTATTTATCAATTAATTATAAATGAAAATAATAATTATTTGAAAATAACTGAGATGTTTTTCTGAAAAACAAATTTTATGTGCGCAATTTTTTATTTTCCTAAAAATTAAATTGATAACCACTGGAGAATTATTTTAATAAAACTTATATATTATATATTAAATAAAAAATTTAACATTCATTTAATATTTTTATTATTCATAGGATAATGATAAATCTAGTTTTATGCTTAAAAATATATTAATCTAAAAAGCAGTTTTCGACACATTTTGAAAATTTAAATTTAAATTAATATATATATTTAAAGGTATTGAATTATATAAAATTATTTAAATATTTATAATTATGAGGCTAAAATATAATAAATATTCCCCTTCTATTTTCGGTAAATGTGAATAGTAATCTTGGTAAACTTTATCACCTCAGTAATGATTAAAACAATTTAATCTAGGTTAAAAATTAGTGGTAAGGCCAAAATTTTTCATCTTAATTATTATTTTATGAAGAAATTTATGACCTTATCAATTTAGTGTTGTAATTGATTAGTTTAATAGTCATTTTCCCATGAAAATGATCCAGATAATATTTTAATAAAAGAAAGATACAAAATGCCACTCTTTATTTTTCATATCTCTTAAGTGTACACCTAAGAAAAAAAATTAAGTTATAAGCGAATATAATTTTTTTATATTGAGACTTATGAAACTATTTTATTGATATAAATTTATTTATTTTTTAGTAATTATATAATTACCTTAATTTCTTTTGAAACAACGATGTAATATGTTTTCTATTTAGTAAAAAATTATAATAAATGATTTCAAAAACATTTAAATTGATAATATATTAATGAGTTAATATGTACTAGGAATTTTATTGATATAAATTAAATATTATGGAGGTTTGAAAAAATTATATTCAAATTCCCCAAGTGTCTTTGTGTATTTAAAGTAAAATTAAATGAATAGTGTTAAAATAAAATTAATGATATTTTATAATAAATAATATTTTATTAAATTATTTAAAATTTATAAATATAATAAATTTAAGAAACTTAATGGGATATGGTTGAAAATGTTATAAATGGTCTATTTATTGTGGTTTTCACATTTTATAGTTAATTATTAACCTTAAATGGTATAAAAATTTCATATAACTAAAATTATCAAAAGGGTTAACATGCGGTTAAAACTAAAGGATACAGGTAGAAATGTGATAAAAATGTTTATAAAATTTATTTCATGAGTTTATTTTGAATAATACATATTTTATATTTTAATAGTATCAATTTTTATCTATTTTTATATCAAAATTAATTTATATTAATTTAATTTTTTAAGAAATTCCAAGAGTTCCCTCCCCTCAATTATTAAAGGGAACCCTCCTTTACCTTATTCACACCAAATTGAGCCATAAAGATTGAGATTTTTTTTAAATTTCTCTTAAAAGAAAACATATACAAATCCTATAAGTTTTGTTTCATCCTAAATGATAATCCCAAGATCCATTTATGAGAGATCTAAATTTGTCATTTGAGAGAAGATGCAATCACCTTAACTAATCAATTTCTTTTAAAATTTTATCTCAAATATTCTAAATATGTTATATTCTTCATGAATAAAAAATTAAATATCATAAATATACTTAAATTTTAATATAATTATTAAGTAAACACCATTATAAACCCTATTTACCACCAAATTGGAAGTGAAAGAATAACTTATGCATATATACTCTTTACTGTCTCCAAGTAGAGATACAATTCAATTTTCATCACTATATCTTATGTATGGGTATTATGATGAGTTTAATATTTATATATGTCATTTATCGAAACATTATATTTCTAGATTTATATTATAATATTTACCTTCTTACTAACCAATCCTTTCGGAAATGGTAACGTCGCTCATGCGTACGTGTGGACTACCTCCTCCAAAAAGTAATGTGATGAGTTTTTCATTTATATTTTACATTAATGAAAATGAAAATGGATATATATTATGTATATGTTATAATAAATATCTTTAAATGGTTAATTAATATTTACCTTTTTTTAATCAGTTGAAAAATGAAAGTGATGTTCATGCATACGTAAGACTTGTAGTCTCCATGAACAATGTAATTCATTTCACAATCCCTAACTATTATAGATGACTACAAATACATATATAATGAATAAATTTGATATCTATAAAATGATTAAAATTATTTGTATAATGTAACTATAATCAATGTATAAACATTGAAACTTCAAAACCATAACTTATATGAAAAATAAAGAAATTATCCCCCAGAATAGTGATTTTAATAAAGAATTGTTAATAAATGGGTGATAAATGGTTAAAATTAAAAAATTTATGTTATATATATATATATATATCAATATGGTTATATAATACTATTTATAATAATACTATATTTATTTTTGAGGACATTTGAAAATGTATGATGGAAGTTGGACCTGAGGTAAGGGGTTTTATGTTACAATCTCATTGTTTATCAGGATTGTTTATAGTTATGTTATAATAATTAAATATTATGATAAAAATATTAAAATAATAATTAATTTTATTATCCTATTTTAATTTCATTAAAATTCATTCTTTCTTGTCATTTTACTCACCTTATGTACTCATGAGTATGAAAATATGTTTTCAAGAAAAATTGGCTTCAATTCTATCTTTAGTAAAAAATTGGTTCTTTCATAACCATATTTTCTAAAAATGTTTTAAAGATAGTTTTCTATATTTTCATATTATTTTTGAAATTAATTTTTACCCATTTTTTACTTTTTAAAAAATTGTTTAAGTAGAGTCTTATTTTCATTTACAAAATGACGTACTTTGTGAATTTTATGAAAAAAATATGGAAGTTATATTTTTTTAACTTATACGAAGTGAATGTAATTTACCACCATTAGGTATGGACAATATTTTGATGCATACTTTAAAATTTACCATGGTAATTTTCAAGGAAATTTTTTTCTTTAATATTTTGGAAATTGTTATATCGTGAAGAAGTGATTTCAAAATGGAAAAGTTATTTTTCTCAGGAATGTTTTAATAATTTTTTATTTATCAATGACAATAACCATAAATGTTTATAATGATTTACTAGGAATATGATCCATGTAAAGAATAATTATTCTTTCTCTAAATTATTTATCTTTATGGAGAGTTGATTTTTATGAAACCATCTATTTTTAAATGGGTTATAATATTATGAAATAATGAAATGTTTATGAAACCAATTCATTTTCAACAGTTTATACTATGATTAAATGTTTATAAAAAAGAATTTGTTTTCATGGGTTCTGATATAATGATTGTTTTATGATCTTTTGGAAAAAATATGTATTATTTTTATTATGCGATTGGTGAGACCTATATCTCTCTTCAATGCATTGAGTAAAGATTTATATATCATGAGATGAACAAGACTGTAACGGGGATTGAACCAAGGTTTTTAAAGGAATCTATAAACTATTATTATCTTGGGAGTGAACCCTGACTAATATAGAGGTTTTCAGAGTGAACCCTATCCATTTTGATAGTATTGTAAATGATACTTGACCTATAAGAAAAATGATTTTCAATGCTTATGTTTATTCAATAAATCAATGTATTATGCCATTGTTATGCTCTCATGGATCATGTTATTTGATTAGTTTATGATTTATGTCTTATAAACTACCATGATTTGTACCATGACTGGAGATTACTATATATGATATTAAAGTTATGTTTTTAAAATGGAAATCTCATGTTATTATAAAATATTATCATTTCATTCTTATATGATCCATGATATCTCCCTTTTTTACCCTTACTGAGCATTAGAGCTCACCCTTTTTTACATTTCCTTTCCGAGGTTATGAAGGAAGGTTTTACATATGATATGACTAATAAGGGTGATAATTATGAAGATTTTTATGGGAGACGATGTACACAAATTATGAACCAATTTTTTATGTTTTCATGTTTTAAAATATAATAGAATTATATGATTCTGGCATGGACCCTTATGTTATGAAAATAATATTCTTCTATTTATATGTAACATATATATATATATATATGAAAATATGGGTTGATATAATCAAGATTATTATTAATTTAAAATAAAATTACGGGGTGTTACATTCTTCTCATTTTAATTAAATTGTCCCTCACAATTTTATCTTGGTCATCAATGGTTCAACATTTAATGATACATTTTTTGAAAATCTACATCGTTTAGAGGGACAATTAAACTTAATTTGTAAAGGGGAATTGGGAAACATAATGGTTATCTAAAATAACACATTTTCCAGTTCCCAAATAATGACAACACTAGTGAAAAGAAAAAATATGTATATAGAGGGGAAAACATACATACAAGGACTAATAGAGAGTTAAAAAAACATGGTCATGATAAAGTTAATGACCACACAAATATAAATCATTTAGGGGTGAAATTTCAATCAATTCATCAAAAATGAAGGTAAAAAGGATAAATTTTTTATTTCAAGATCCATTTACTAAAGTCTAGTGTTTATTTTTCTATCAAGAGAAAGAAAATGTAAAAATATACAAAAATTATTTCTTTATATTTAATAAGCACAATTTCATCCTTTTTTGTGATTTTATCAATTCCCGTATCATATATTTCTCCAATATATGAATATACAAGACGATTTTTTCATGTATGAAGTACTAAAATTTACTTTTAATGGATCTTAAGATCCAAAAAATAATGAAAAGTAATAACTTCCATAATAAAATATTTACCAAAACCAAAATGGTTACAAAAATTTATCCAATATGGATATACGACACTTAAATTTAAACACAATTCATTCCAAAAATAGTTAACCTTAGGACTCCTCAAAAATATGTTTAACCAAATTCAAAACCCAAAAATGTGAATGATTTAATCACACAAACACACAAATTTATTTATTTCAAGATGAATTTTAACATTTATCCTTAATGTACATAAAGTATATTACAATCTTACATACCAAACATATGAATACCTTGATCATATATTTTCCAAAAACATGTCAATAACATAAATCATAATATATAAAGTCAATGAAAAATTATATTATTATCTAAATTATCTATATAAAATATATTAAATAAATCAAAAAATGAAATAAACATCATCATAGATGGCATAAATCACTTTGCCATCAAATCAGTGATCAATTTCAGGGTCACCAATACTATCCCATTTACTTCACTAATACTAATAATTAATTTATCCCTAATATAAATTATTAACTCAACATCACATAAATATTATGGTTGATATTTACCTTAATCATGTGTTCTATATAAATATCAAATTACCACTAAATCACTTTTCTTGGTTATCAACACCATTCAATATATGTTTTCAAATACTTAAATAAAAACTATCATGAAACAATATTTAGATGTTTCATGATTATTATAACCCTAATATAATTAATATAAAAATTATAGAACATAATTATTTAATCCATATATATAAACACTTAATTCCTTTCACGTAAACTGTTGGCATAACATATGGATTTCCTTGGTCTAAGAGTAAATTCCGGGGTTAGTAAATTGACATAAATAATGCCGATATTCACCAAGAATAAGACAAAGTACAATAAATGGAACCATAGGATAAAATAATATCCCTCTATTGAAATATTCAAATTTGGGAATTAATTTCTCTATGCCCTTATTTTATATGCATAAAAATCCTATAATTCTTTTAAGTTATTTCTCAGAGTGTTTCTTCCCTCATACTTGACATGTAGGAAATACAATTTTCTTCTGTGCTAGTATTCATGAAACTAAATATTTCAATTATAAATTTTTTATGAATATCATGCAAGTTGAAAATTTTCATCATATAATGATATTTATAATTAGGAATAATCACATGGTTTCAAATTATAGCTCCATTTTCACTTGGTTTCTCATGAAGACCATCATTCCATTATCCTTCACATTAAATAGTAACATAATTCCTCCATGTTATAGCCATTGAATAAAATCAAAAAATGTAATGTAAGAAATTATGAAAAATCATTCATAGAATATAAAAATAATGACACCTTTTTTTAAATCTGTGAATCCTTTTACCGCAGGTTATGCGTGCTTCATATTTTATCAAATTCTTCATAATAATTCATAATTAAAATGTGAATAAACTCAAGTATATTCCCTAAAAATGTAAAAACTAGTGAATAGTAAGGGAACACTCACTGTGTACAAGAATAATGGTTGGGATATACTCAACCAACTCTTTTTGGGGTTATTACCCCTATATGAATCTATTCCAAAACCACATATACTTGTAATATATAGAGAGTGATGTATTTATAGTAAAACCACATAATCTATATCTTAATAAAATTTTAGGTTGTTTTATTATACTTATAATTATACCTAGGTATGTTACCAATATTATCTAATCCAAATATCTAAATATTAACTAAACACTACCCTGATACCATCTATAATGACCCAAACATTTCATACATAAATATTATATCTTATTATATAAATATTCATTAAATAACATCAATATCAACAAAAAAATAATAAAAGTTTAGTGTATTTGGAGACTAGATACTCAATCATATTCTTTCATGAAAGATCTTCAATATCACCTTCAAATAGCTTACCAAATAATACTATTATTATAAATACCATACTTAAAAAAGTTCTTTATAACATGGGGAAATGGAACATAATAAAGGGTGAGGTTGGATGTTTTGTAGGAGTATACATGGGAGATATCAATAAGTAGAAATAATATGATGATCATAAGGGTATGATAAAATAATACTGTGAATGTTCTTCAAATTAATATTCATACCTAGAAAATCATAGGCCATAAACTAAAAAATGAATTCATATTAAGAAGAATGAACAATAATGGTGTCAAAGTAGTAATATACATACAAGAGTTATAACATAGGATTGTTTCATCATAAGCATAATAAATAATAATACTGTGAAAATAGATAATCAAATACAATTATCATGCATAATTTTGTGAGTATATCTAGAAATAGATCATACTTAGACATAAAAATGTGAACAAATCTATTCAAAATTATTTGTGCACATTTTCCTGTAATCATAACTATAAGTAATCACACTCAAGCATGAATATGTGAATAAATATATTCGCAATAATTTCCATGATTATCATCAACATCTCATGAGATATCAATATTACTTTAGCCAATTTATTAGAGGGATATAATAGACCCAACCATCAAAAAGTCAAAATCCAATCATATAATAATAAAAGTATCATAAAAATATCATCATATCATTATAGAATTTCCTTTGGAAAATAAAAATGTTTCTAAAATGTAAGAACCCTAATTTTCAATATGATAAGGATTCATTTAAATTTGGTCTAATTCTTTATTTTGGACTTAATTAGGATTCCAAATAGTTGATAAAGGTTTCAGGGAGTGTTTGAGACTTTTTAAGAGCTCAGAACCCTGACCGGTGGAGAAAAACACTAGGACGAATAGTTAGTAGAAACCATGTGACCCAACCAGCATGGTCTCTATTAACCATGTTGTTCTGGAATGTAGGGTGAATTAGAGCACATAGTTTTCCCTAAACGTGTTTTAGGGTCCACATTAAAGTACGAAATGTCTATAGTTTTTGGCAAGGTGATTTGAATAGTTGGCACATGGTTTCCCTAACCGTGATGCTTAACCATGTAGGTGCCCTCCTCAAGCTATGGGAGGAAAATGGTAGGGGCACAGTTTGGCCAACCATGAGACCAAACTGTACTACCCATAAATTTTTGTTAGAATTATCATATCACCCATAATGATATTTTTAAACCATTTTTATTCTCCTTTGTTCATTCATATAGATAGAGCCTTCTATTCTACCTCTTTTACCTCCTTTTAATCTATTTCATAGACTTTGATACCGTTCATCCATCTGATGCACGATTCAACTGCCGTCAGTCTCATTGGATAGCCACAAGTAAGATATCAATTATTTTTATCCATTATTAATTTATATTATACTTGAAAAGTTATTGAGGTAGATGATCATATGACATATTTTTAGTGTGCTGATCCGTTATTCACATCTCTTTCAATCTAGGCCAAACTAAAGGCTAATACTAGATGAGGAGAGTCAAATGAGCATAAGGTTGGTGGTTTATAACTCATCCATTAAGTTTCACCATTTTATTATTTTTCATGTGTGCACACCTATTTCATTGCGAATAGACTAATTAGTATACAATGGCTCTATTATAGTCATCATAAACCTATTATAAGATTCTTTTTAAATATGTTCCCCATCATTGGAGGTTACGTTCTCAAGGTCGACCACCCAAAGTAGGGTATTTCCCTTAATTATGACTTTAGTGGGTTTTTATACTATTTGAACCACCATTTAGGTATGCTATGACATGGACTTGATGAAATTAAGGTTTTATTAATTAAATGAAATACAAATGGCCAGAACATGTATTCTTATCACATGACCCTCTTAAGGTAAGTGCTTAAAGTTGATAAATCAATCATATATGTAAATTGAAAGGATATTATATATATAGATTGGACTAATTAAATGTAATAGAATGAATTGGTTTCACATTTTAATCACATATTTCCATGATTAATGGATGGTAGTGGAGTGAACCTACTGAATTAAATACGAGACATATTAATTAATAAATGGTATCATATCCTTTATACTTGTCACATTAATGAAAGGTATAGAATAAACCAAATGGATTATTAAATGGAATGAATATTACATGGAATTAACTAATTAATGAATTAATTATAAGGTTCATATTACATATATACCTATTAATTGTTACAGGAGTGGATAGAATTGATCTATTCTTATAATCTCAAGGGAATTCCATATGCACTCTTGGATACCATTCTGATCCAAGGATGCCAGTTTCCAATGGTGATACCCACCTAGGAACCCTATATTTGAATACTTTTAGATTCCAAGAATGATATCATATGATAACTCCATTATTATTAATGGATTTATTGGAAAAACTACATGGATCCAGTCTGACATCTATAGACATAAGGCGCCTTGGATACACCCTTGGGACCATACATTTCTTATACCATTTTACCTTGGATGAATTCCTTGGACTTAGTTAGAATCATCATTATGGAGTGCCATGGGAGATTAACTATGGATTACAGTCTTACCCTTTATTCAAGATACAGATTATTACTGAGTTGGATCGACCCCTAAGGTCAAGGATGTGTTGGTTATTACATTAGATCCTATTAATCACCATCATCATCATGGATGCCTTATTTTATCTTGTATCTTTTATCATTATTATTATCATGTATTGATTTTAATAATGTTTATACCCCTTGTGGATTACCAATATAAACTGGAACATATTAAATTAATGAAATGGTTAAATATTCAAACACCAACTACAGATGAACTAGGTACCTGGGTATTTAGACTATCGTACTACTTTAATTTTACAAATGTATGATTGTACACTATTCCAGCTTATATTAAAAAGACTGGATTTTATAGATTCAATTGGTGGAGGGATACTAATATTTATCTCACACCCCATTTGGTCGATCATTGGTAATCGGGTAGATTACATGTAAGTAGGTGTTGACAAAGGGAACCATCCTACATTGGACACCTGATATTTTTTTCATGCTTAAGAAGGATAATGGGGGAAGAAGATCGTGCTGTAGATCATCATGTTTGATAGTTTTTTAATTATTTTTTCTAATTTTTTATAACATGTATTACCTTATACCTTGTATATATATTTTTTATGTTTTAAAGATACTCAACATGTATCATCATATTTTGAGTATTAGTATCAGTTGTTCATGTGGAATATTTTTTTCCACTTCTGTTGTTACATATGTTTATACTAATTACATTATTTTCCTATTATTACTTTTTTCAAAAAAATTTATACTATAGTAAAGAGGGAATTTTTACACCCGGTTTTTCATGTCATTGTTTTGATCCGGTTCATTTGACATCCCGATACATTTATTGGGTGATGTGTGAGATTAATGTTAAGTTTCATCTATGTCTAATCCCCCTAATTTGGGTTCCCCATTGCTTGTTTAGGAGTTTTTGGAGAAAGGGTGGTTACTTCATGATTTGGGCCAACTGTGATCCCATTTCCAATTTTTAAAATCCAAATTTGTTTCTTTTATAAATCCTTTGTTTTTAAACCTTTTTCACCCATTACACTTCCCTCATTGCCTAAACTTATATATTAAAACTACCATATAATTTTGGACCCCTTAAAAATTCATAATAATTGTTAATCTGGGTTACTTATTTAGGCATTGGGCCAACCCATGGGCCCATTTAAAGATTGTAAAAAATAATTTTTTTATTTTATATCTAATTTAATATTTAATATTTTTTGGTGATTCCACCTCCAAATCAAAGAAAATATACCTATCCTCACCCCCATTATCTATTTTCCCTCTTTGGAGACCATAATAGTCTCAGAGTGGGGGAATAAGTTTCAATGTCTCTCAAATCGTCCAAAATTGACAAGGTAAATTGTATCATTCATAAAAAGATCAAATCATACTTTTTTGGGCACCAATATTCTTTACATGGTTTGTCCAGACATTAGGAGTCTCTCTTAGAAGTTTCAATACATTGAATTTTATCTATGGGTGCAGATCTAGTGGAATACGAAGAGTTTTCTAGTTGAAAAGTTGAGATTCCTTCCCACTTATCCTCCATCTTCTTCCACATTTCATTATTTCTTAGTTTTTTAATCTCCCCTAGTCCTGTTAGAATTATGGTTCTATTATTCCATGATTTGTTATGGGTTTTTATTCATCTGGGTCTGGTCATCCTAGGTTTAGGGTTTGTAAACCCTTGGATGGTGATTTTGGGAGTGCGCTTCCATTATACCAAGGATTTGAGGTAGGATATCCATTTCACAAGCCTTTATCATTTAAGTTTCATCATTATCATACTTTTATAACCTTATTTATATGATATGTTCTTCTTTGAAACCTTTGTTTTAAATTTTTTGTGTGCAAATTATGTTTTATGACTTATTTTGTTAAAAATATAGTTTTTTTGGTATAAATGTGCATTCCTCTTGTTTGATAAATTATTCCATGAGTTTCCACACTTGGTGTAACACCCCGAGCTTCCACGATACGCTTCTCATTCAATAATGCAATAGCTTGCATTGTACGCAACTTCGAGTTCTAAAACACCGCGACTAATCAAAGTAGCCGTTATGAATAGTAATAACCAATTTTTAAAATTATAGAAATTTTATATTTCAAAATGGACTTCATTTTTGGATTCGGAATATCTAAATTAGTCTATGTTGAATTTATGGTATTTTTCTGAGAACTTCTAATTTTTATGAATAGTGAAAAATAATTTAAAACAACTTTTTTAATCAAAATAATTTATTGTGATAAATTATACTATTTAGTGGTTTTAAGGTATAATTAGAATATATTTTTACCATTTTATCCAATGGTGGTCATTAGAATTAATTTAACATTGAAATTGGACATAAACAATTGCCAATCTTTTGATATAAATTGTTTCTTAAAAACACGCTATTTGTCGTAACAGCGGGAATTAATTATAAAATTAATTAATGCAACTTATATGTTTGGAATTTTGTAAAATATATATCATTTTTGAATTCGGAATATCAATTATAGCTTAGGGTGAAATTTTGGCCTTGTTCTGAAAAACTTCAATTTTTGATGAATAGTGAAACCACTAAGTGGTAGTTAAATAACTGATTTTTCGTTTAAATGAAATATTACCACTTCTGTGATTTGATTTTCAAAAATCCGACATACATGGTTGTCATTAAGAAGTAAAATGTGGTTCAATGAGATTAAAATAATTTTTTGGTGAATAGTAACTTTTAAGTTCTTAATCGCGATTAGAGGTAATTAGTGTAGTTTAAGGTATAAATAATGTTTTAATAATATGAGATGTGCATGACACTTGTACTACTCCTATTGGATGAGTCGTGGCCGACCAAGACAACCCATGGGTCAACTTGGGGACCCCATGGAGCCACTTTAGTTGGAAAATGACATTAATATATATTTATTTAATGTTAAAATTAAATTGACACAAACATGAGTTATTTTACTAAAACAGTTTTTAAGTGGGGTTACACAAGTACAAATTTTGACTATAAATATTCATTAGAAATATAAAAAGATTTACTACATCATAGTATTTTTTTTATAATTTTTAGACATTAAATAAATTAAATTATTTATGACATCATTATGATGCAGCGATAACCTCATTATTTAACGATTTAAATAAAATGAGAAGATAATGAAAACTCCAAGGCTTACACTTGTAAAAAGCATATTGGATGAGGAGATTTAGAAACCTTATCACCTTAGCCTCGAATTATATAAGTTTGGGACCTTTAGAATCCGAAAATCATTGTGAAATAATGTAACATTTCAATCTTTCCAAAAGTGCCCCTCCTCTCCACTTATAAAAGGCCCCCACCTCTCCCACCTCATTTACACTTTCAAGCCATTTTTCTCGGCCAACCTCTGCCCAAATACTCTCCCAACTTCCCCCTATTACTCCTAGAAGCCTTACTTTGGGCAGAACACTTCCCAAGGAAGCCTTTGGCTCAAATCAAAAAGAGTTACCCGATTTTGAGGTAATGTCTTCTCTAATGTTGTTTTGTTTTATTTTTCTTCTCCAACCCCCTAAAATCTTTTTATTCATTTCTTTTGTAACAACACCAGTATCCTCAATATACTAGGATGTTGTTATAAAAAGTATTCGAGCTACACTTACACACACCTACATATAATGGTTAAAGAACATACAGTTTCTGTGGACGGCGAATTTCTGCCTCACGAAATGATGATTGTTCAACACTCATATAACACCTTAAAAGGTGGCCATTAAGATGTCAATATTTTTATATATTATATATAATATTTTTATGGTTTACTTATTCTTCTGTATTTCTCATTTATGGCATACTTTATGATTTCCATTATGGGTAAAACGCGATAATTTCATTTTAGGAAGTGCGGACTACCGCCCCCTCAAAGTGATTTGAATCGTTAATGCCATATGTGGGATGTATAAAGGATGGAGTAAATGGTATTATACACTATATTATACTGGAATTATATTATACATTTATATCATTATGATTTAGTTCCACTAAATATTAAATTTAAATGAAAGTAGCGTTCATGCGTACGTACGGCTTACCGTCTCCATGAACGGTGCATTTCATTTCATACTTCTAAATGTTACGTAATATTATAAATGAATGTATATACTGGATATATAAGATATATATGACATCTAAATCATGAATATAATTCTGGATATAATGGATATTCTACCACATGAACAGCTTGTAATTATAAGAAGTTTATTGTTGACTCAAGTTACCAAAGATCGACAAAACGAACGTTATTAACTTAAATAATTACATAATATTCATAACATTGTAATAAGTGATATAAAAAGGATAATGAAATTGAAAATGGTTCTTAATAAGGTAGATATTAACTCTAGTTTATTATTCAGGAGGTTAAAGAACGGTTGAGTCAAGTCGGACACAAGGTAAGAGAATTTCTTAACCCAACTTCCATTCTTTGGGTTAATCTCCTACTTTCAAATTATGTCATGATATTATTATGTCCTATTTTGTATTTTTACTTTCTTTATGTGTAACTATATTGAATACACATAATAGATATATTTTATTTTAAAAATGATCTTTTTAAGGACTTTGTCTCAATCTCCTTTCATTGAGTCATATTTGGTTTTATACACAACTTTCTTTTATACGGTGTATAAACCCCTTTGACTTTTACGTTTATTCAAAAGGAATCTTTTTTATACAAAGCGTTTTACTAAACGACAAAAAGAGAATGTTTTTCTTTCCGTACATATGCGGCGACAATGACTTCTCCGCCGCCGTGACCATTATTTGAGTTTCGGCTTCCTCTACAAGCCATCATTTTTTTTAAATGAAAAATAAATACAAAGTTTTAACTTTCTTTTATTTTGGTATTGAAAATGGTTTTTAAAGAGTTTTTATTATATCAATGTGTTGTATTGATATCTTGTGATTGAAATGTGGAAATGTTATGTTTCCTTTATGCCTGTTTTATGTGATACGATTATGTTATGGTTTATGATATGTTTAAAACTATTCATATGAGGAATGCATTGGACTTAATAAGTGACAGGTGGAGCCCGCTATATCTCCTCGATGCATCGGCAGGTCTCATGAGACAAACTAGTGTCTTGGCACGAGTCCTTGACAAAATCTTATTTGTGGTCTTGGCACGAGGCCTTGGATACGTGGTTATGATAGTCTGGCATTATGCATTCCATCATTATGAAAGTGGTTATTGATATTGCATGTGATTATTCGACCAGTAGAATATCCATGTGAAGAAGTAAATGGCATTATCTCATTTTACTTTTGCCATATTATGTTGAAGTTCAAGTTTAAAAGGCTTTTGTTTTAGTTATACATTTCCTTAAATGTTAATTTTTATTTATGAAAGCTTCCGCTATATTGTTAACCTTACTGATCATCTGAGCTCACCCCTTTCAATGTTTTAATATTTTTCCAGGATGTGAAGAAGTATTTTATGAATGACCTACAGGGGTAGTTAGAAAGGGATATGATTGTAGACTATGAAGACCATGTTATTTTAGTTTGTTTACTTTTTGATGTAATGAAAGACTTATGAATGTATCTAGTGTTTCCAAGGCAACTAAACTAATCGGTCTTTCGAGACTTGATCTTTTGTGATCATGCCAATGTTACGAACTAATGCACCGACTCTGGGTAGCTGGGGTCGGGGCGTTACACTTGGTTTATTATATTTTGAATATTTTTCTTTAGATTTAATAACTTTATGGAAGGAAAATGGTATTTTATCTCTTTTTAAGTGCTTAAGATAAGTTGTTTTTTTAAAGATTTAATGCCATGTGTTCGGTAAATTGCCAAGTTGCCTTTTATGTGTCTAGTACAATTTAAAATGATTTGTTTGGGATTTATAAACACTTTTGAAGCATGTAAAAACTTATTTTGGGATCCTTTTATAGATTTAAATTTTTTATTTGGTTTTATAAATAAATGGGTTTTGGTTTACAACATGTTTTGGCCGGAGTTACCGGAAAATGTCCTATTTCACATTCTTATTAAAATGGCCGTGTTTTGAATATGTAACCTGAGTGTTTTATGGGATTTATGAATGTGGTGAGATTAAGTAAATTGTGTGTATACACCTCCTTAATAAAATTTAAATTCATAACTTTGTCAAATGTTAGTTTTGGGAAAATGATTAATGGCCCGTTTAGCCTTTCCTAAAAAATGATGAATGAGTGTTTTACTTGTATATACCATGTTGTGTCAATTTTGATTGTTTTATGGTCCATGAAATGATTTTCATAAATGTTTTTATGGATTCCTAATATGGTTGGGTATGGTATTGTGGTGTTTTTATAATTAAAATAGTTCTTTTGAATGAGTTTATTGTGCAAAGCCTCAATACACTCCTCGAAATTGTTTTAGGAAGATTTTTAATGGTTTATTGATTTGTGAAAGAAATGTGACGAAATTTTATGGGATGTTTGTGTTTTTATGATTTGGGAATGAAATTTGGATGTGAAATATATATATGATAATATTTGTAACTTGATTGAGCACTAAAGGGAATCCCGAGTATCTAGGTGGGCAGGCGTGTACTAGTGTGCTAGTTATTCCATGGGGTTTGGTCCCTGTTTCACGTAGCAATTTTGACAATGACAACACTAACTAAACTATGATGATGATGTTGTTGGGGGACCAGTATGTTATGGGTATGCTCCCTACTAGTGGCTCATGTGCATGAGAACGAATATTTATTATGGTTACTTTCACCGAGATACGAGGTATGTAGGGCTCACAACTAACTAGTGCCTAGGACTGTTCCCAGGACTTGTGCTCATTGGCTATTTTTTACTCACCATCGGCATATGATGTGTTTGGTTGGTAAATTCAGAAGCATGTGTGATTTATTTAAAATTATATATTCTTTAATGTTGCCCTCTTGAAAATTATTTTCATTTTGAATTTTCACCTCTTTGAAAAATTGTTACTAGCATTCTGGATTATAAAACATGAAAGTTTTTGTGTGATAATTATTATAGCATGGAACCTCATTTGAAAAAAAAAACTTTTTTATCTTTCATTTGAAACTATAATTTGATGTTTCTTTTATTTTAAAGTATATGCATTAGTAATAAAATATCGGTCTACCCCACTGAGTTTTAATACTCACACCTATAATATTATTCTATTTTTAGCCCTTGTGCATGTTTCATCTAGTGTTTGATTGCCTTGGGCGATGTGTGATTATTTTGTTGGAGAGTGACCAGAGGGGTCACATGGAGTTAGTTGGTTAACTGGTTTGGTCAGTTGAGTATTTGGTTTAGTTGTACTTTCAGTTTCTTGTAAAAATAATGTTCAGTTCAATTTTTATATAAATGTTTATTTGGGATGTCCATTTCTTTCCGTTGTTTGTTTGATTGTTTATATATTGGATAAATCATTCCCTTTTGTACTCTATTTATTCCCTTGGTGAAATTCACCATCCCAGGAGGATCGGGAATGCCTCTCGGGACTTGTTGAGGGCTAGCATGGGTGACCAGTTCAGGGTGGACTCGAGCTGGTTCGTGACAAAATGGTATCAGAGGAGGTCGGCTCTTTGTAGACCATTATTTTAGAGAGACCTTGTTATTTGGGTATGTCAAGTTATATGGAGTAGGTTTTTTGGTACTTGAGGGGTAAGTGCAGGAAGAGTGTCGCGAGCTCTTTCTCGTTCTGATCTGCAGGTTTCCATGGGAAGTATGGTTTTATTAGTGTCCTTTGTTCTTGCTGATTGTTTGGTGTTGGGATATGACAAGGGGAGTCTGACTAATGAAATATGTGAGCTTGCAGGGCCTGTAAAGCCATGTGGAGCCGGGGCATGTTCCTAATAAGTCTCTCTGTGTTGGTGTTGTGCTTGAAATATGGCCACCAACCATATGGCCAAGTCACCCACTGAAACTAGTTCCCTTTGGTGGGTTTCTTGGACCTTTCATGAATTCTGAATTTTTGTTCTGAAAATCCTTGTGTGAGAATTATAGAAATGGGATTTAAAGGAAGGATTGGATTTGGAAAAGTATAAAATGGGTTTTCAAAAATTAAATATAATAATTGTTTTGGTAAGGTTGTGTTTTTTTAAATAAATTTTGGGGAGGAAGTATAAATGATTTAACGGGATTGGATTTTCCCTAATCTAAACTCGTGGTTTGTTGAAATAAAATGTTTTGAAAGTGTGAATCATTTTAAAGTAATTATGAAACATTGTTTTAAATGGGTTTTTTGGGCTATTGAGAAGTGTTTGAATCTAGTGAATAGGTTTTGTAAATTCGGTTTTGTGCGGCTGATGTTTTTCAGGAAATTTGTTTTGGGTTTTGTGGTTGTCAGATTATGAAAAGAGACCATGCTGAATTTTTCTAAAAATAGGAAAGGGCTATTTGGAATAGAATGGTTGTTTTTGTAAGTTCTATTAAATTAAATGGATTTTTTTTAATCAAATAGTAATTTATTAAGTGTGGTTTGTTTTGAGGAATATAAAAAACATTTTTGTCTTGGTGGTTGGTGTTCCTTTTGAGGGTACAAGATTTTTGGAATGATGTTGTTTTGTTTTATCCTTTGGAGTTTTCATGGGTTCTCACATGCCTGGTTTTGTTGATATCTGGAAGGATGGCCTATATGGCATGGTTTTTGAGTGCCTGGGATGGCACGTAAATGTTCCTATGAGTGATAATTGATGAAACACCATTGGTGAATGTGAAAACCCACTGAATTATTTTGTTTTTAAAAAGTGTTTTGAGATGAAAAATTATGGCCTTTTTTTATAAACCAATGGTTATGTTGATAGATTTTTCTAGATCTTAGAAGAGTTTTTTTATTCAGTAATCTACCTTGGGATCTAGAAGTCAAAATCTTGTTGTATGTTTAGTTGAGATCTAGTTGATGGCTCAGTTTTGGAGTAATGTTTAGTGGGTTTCTAAAGATGTGTTGGATGTTGTGGTCACAGATATTTATATGTTTCAAGATTTAAAATTGACTAAACTAAGGATTCTTTATCATGTTTCACTAGCTAGATCCACCTCCATAAATAATTCATCACCCTGTTAGTTGAAATAGAGAGCTGTTTGGGATCGATTTAAAGAGCTTCTAGTTCGTGATAATTCTTGTTGACATAGCAGTTGTGTTCGTTGATGTTGATTCATTTCACTATATTTATTGTCCATTATACTCCTCGTTCTAAGTGAGATAGAATTTTGATAAGTATCTATGAGTTACTATTTAGATGAAGGTTTTTTGTTGAGAAAGTGAGTTTTTTTGAGTGGTGTGCTTCTTAGCACCTTACTGCGGTGCAATAGATGATTCAAGATTTAGGGCTCCATCCATAGACCTCAGAGTGAATATTTTCACGCAGTCAGGAAATCTACAGAGGTGTGGGGTGCTTGACCAGGCTCCTGCCACCACCATTGTGGTAAGGTAGTTTCTATTTATATATTGTGGTTCCTCATTAATATAAATTTCGATTTGTCACAACAAGTGTGGTGTACTTACCCCTCACACTCTGTCTATGGTTATTCCTTCATGGATGAGGGTTTCTGATCAATGTCCCTTTGTGGACTGCCTATGTAAATCGGGTGCAGTCTTGGTGTTACCTATTTGTATAGGGGATAATTTTGGGTAGCTCCATTGTTTCTTTTTTAGTTTTAGTGGAACAATTATTGGGTCCCCTTCCCTCCCCTCCCCAAGTGGTGGGGGTCTGGATCCATGCAGAAAGTGTTGCCCTAGTTATTGTCCCCTCTGTTAGAGAGTGGATGGTATAGATATTCATGTTATAACCCTCTAAACATGGGTTTGTAGGTTGTTGTGGGAGAGTTTTGGTGGTCCTGTATAAGTGATTCCCAATTCTATTTAATGTTTAATTCTTGTTTGTTCATTGCAAGTTGGGTTCTAATGGTGGGGAGACCCACCACGGGTTTCATTGATTTTATTCTACTTAAGAACTTATCAAGTGCTAGTTGTTTCTTAATGTTTGGGATTCCATCCCGTAATCCACTATAATATTAGGTTTTCTTGAGTTCTCTATGTTTTGGCGTGATATTTGGGTTCATTGGGAGAAGGCCAAACAATCTATTTCTTGGCTTGGTTGTGGAGGTGGTGGCTTGATCTTTCTGTTGATTCTATGGAAGTGGTTATGAGTTGGTGTTTTATTTGGTCAAGAGTATTAAGTTACATTTTTGTTGAATGATATTTACTTTGATTTAGAGGATGGATTATGTTTATAAATAATCCTTAGGTTTTTTTCTTTTAGCTGGAAAGTGTTATGGCTTTTCGGGGGCAGAAAGCTTTAATGGTGGGGAGAATTGTCACACCCGATTTTTCATGTCTTTATTTTGATCTGGTTCATTTGACATCCCGATAATTTTCTTGGGTCTTGTGTGAGATTAATGTTGAGTTTTTAAGTTTCATCTATGTATAATCACACTAATTTGGGTTCCCCATTGCTTGTTTAGGAGTTTTTGGAGAAAGGGTGGTTACTTCATGATATGGGCCAACCGTGATCCCATTTCCAGTTTTAAAAACCAAATTTGTTTCTTTTATAACACCTTTATTTTTCAACCTTTTTCACCCATTACACTTCCCACATGGCCTCAACTGATATAGTCAAACTACCATATCATTTTGGACTCCTCAAAAATTAAGAATAATGGTGAATTTGGTTTACTTATTTAGGCATTGGGCCATCCCATTGGCCCATTTCCAGTTTAAAAAAAAATTGTTTATTTTATATTTAAGTAAATATTTAATATTTTTTGGTGATTCCACCTCCCACCTAAAGCCAATATACCTATCCTCACCCCAATTATCGCTTTGACCTCTTTGGAGACCAGAATAGTCACAGAGTGGGGAATAATTTTCAATGTATCTCAAATCATCCAAAATTGACAAGGTAAATTGTGTCATTCATAAATCAATCAAATCACACTGTTTTAAAAATTGGGTACAACCACGAAAGCAAAACATGGTGCAAGGAAGAAAATTACATTAAATTTCAAGCCCGTGGACTTGACCCCATGACCTACCCCTCACCCCCAAACCCTTTACCACCCCACCACCAACGGTGGGGATCAAATCACACTCTTTTTTCCACCAATATTTTTTACCTGGTTCGTCCAGACATTAGGATTCTCTCCTAGAAGTTTCAATCCATTCAATTTTATCTAAGGGTTCAGATATAATGGAATACGAAGAGTTTTATAGTTGAAAAGGCGAGATTCCTTCTCCATTATCCTCCACCTTCTTCCTCCTTTCATTATTTCTTAGTTTTATAATCTTCCCTTGTCCTTTTCGACTTATGGTTCTATTATTCCATGATTTGTTATGGGTTTTTATTCATTTGGATCTGATCGTCATAGTTTTAGGGTTTGTAAACCCTTGGATGGTGAATTTGGGAGTGCGTTTCCATTATGCCAAGGATTTGAGGTAGGAAGTCCCTTGAAAAATCATTTATCATTTAAGTTTCATAATTATCATACTTTTATAACCTTATTTGTAAGATATGTGCAGCTGTGAAACCATGGTTTTAAATTTTTTTGTGTGAAAATTATGTTTTATAACTTATTCTGTTAAAAATATAGTTGTTTTGGTATAAATGTGCACTTCTCCTATTTGATAAATTATTCCATGAGTTTATGCACTTGGTTTATTGTATTTTGAATATGTTTCAGTATATTGAATAACCTTATGGCTTGAAAATGGTATTTTATCCCTTTTTAAGTGCTTAAGATAAGTTGTTTTTTTAATGATTTAATGCCATGTGTTCGGAAAATTGCCCGGTTGGCTTTTATGTGTCTAGTCCAATTTAAAATGACTTGTTTTGGATTTATAAACACATTGGAAACATGTAAAAAATTATTTTGGGATCCTTTTATGGATTTAAAATTTTTATTTGGTTTTAGAAATAAATGGGTTTTGGTTTACAACATGTTTCGGCCAGAGTTTCTGGAAAATGTCATGTTTTACATTCTTATTAAAAATTTCGTGTTTTGATTATTTAACCTGAGTGTTTTATGGGATTTATGAATGTGGTGTGATGCTGTAAATGGTGTATACACACCTCCTTCATAAAATTGAAATGCATAACTTTGTAAAATTTTAGTTTTGGGAAAATGTTTAAAGGCCCGTTTGGCCTTTCCTAAAAAATGATAAATGAGTTTTTTACTTGTATATAACATGTTGTGTCAATTGTGATTGTTTTATGGTCCATCAAATGATTTTCATAAATATTTTTAGGGCATCCAAATATGGTTGGGTATGGTGTTGTGGTGTTTTTATAATTAAAACAGTGCTTTTGAATGAGTTTTATTGGGAAAGTCTCAATACACTCCTTGAAATTGTTTTACGAAGATTTATAGTGGTTTATTGATTTGTGAAATAAATGTGAAGAAATTTTATGTGATGTTTGTGTTTTTATTATTTGGGAATGGAATTTGGATGTGAAATGTGTATATGATAATATTTGTAACTTGATTGAGCACTAAAGGGAATCCCGAGTATCTAGGTGGGCAGACATGTACTAGTATGCTAGTTATTCTATGGGGTTTGGTCCCTGTTTCACTTATCTGGTTTGACGATGAAAACAATAACTAAACTATGATGATGTTGATGTTGGGGTACACTAGGTTATGGGTATGATCCATACTATTGGCTCATGTGCATGAGAATGAATATTTATTATGGTTACTTTCACCGAGATACGAGGTACCTAGGGCTCACAACTAACTAGTGCCTATAGCTGTTCCCGTGACTTGTGCTCATTGCCTATTTTGTACCCATCATCAGCATACGGTGTGTTTGGTTGATAAATTCAGAAGCATGTGTGATTTATTTAAAACTATATATTCTTTAAAGAAGCCCTCTTGAAAACTATTTTCATTTTGAAGTTTCACCTCTTTGAAAAGTTTTTACTAGCATTCTTGTTTATAAAACATGCAAGTTTTTGTGCGATAATTATTATAGAATGGAACCACATTTGAAAAACATACTTTTTTATCTTGTATTTGAAACAATAAATTGATGTTTCTTTTATTTTAAAGTAAGTGCATTGGGAATAGAATATCGGGCTAACCTACTGAGTTTTAATACTCATGCCTATAGTCTTCTTCTGTTTTTATCCCTTATATAGGTTTTAGCTCGAGTTTGATAACCTTGGGCTATGTGTGATAATTTTTATGGATAGTGACCTGTGGTTTCACATTGAATTAGTAGGTTAACGGGTTTGGTCAGTTGAGTTTTTGGTTTAGTTGTACTTTCAGTTTCTTGTACAAATAATGTTCAGTTCAATATTTATATAAATGTTTTTTGGGTTGTCCATTTCTTTCTTCTATTTGTTTGATTGTTTATATATGGACAAAATCATTACGTTGTGTACTATATTGATGACCTTGGTGATTGTCACCATCCCGGGAGGATCGAGAACACCTCTTGGGACTTGTCGTGGGCTGGATTTGGTGACCGGTTCAGTGTGGACTGAGGCTGGTTCATGATAGGAATAGTCTCCCTAGAGACACACCCTAGTCCATCAATGATATCAGAAACCTCTAGAATTTTGTGGGATGCTGTTGAGGCCTTGTGGCTAACCGGGCCCAGAGAAACTTGGAGTGGAACTTGGGATCAGGGCGTCACAAAGTGGTATCAGATGATTATTTTTTTATTTACTATTTGGTGACAATATAAAAGAAATTTGGAATGATTTGGGAGTTTTTTATAGTCCATTATTGTGCGCAACTGACCCATGTTCGAGGTAAATGCTGAGTTTCATGAATAATAATTGTTTTTATGATTTTTCCTATCAAAATTTATTTTTATCACCATTGGGTGATGAACATGTTCTGTGATGGTCATTATTATTATTATTCTGATTAAGGATTTCATTTAATCATTGGAATGATGAAATGAGGAACTGATCATTGTTACATGCATCATCATAGGCACCTAGAGTTCACATGCCATGCATATTCCTTTCCCTAAAGGTTCTTTTTCACTTCTTTAATTTTCTTATTTTATCTATGAATTTTTTGTGATGATATTGTAGTTATATTTTTTCTATTCTATACTTTTTTTTTATGATTTTGTGATTTTGAGTTTTAATTCATGAGGTGTATGAGCCCTCATGGGATGGAATGGGTAGTTTATCGAGTCAATAAATCATACCTAACATGTCACATTGGGAGACCGAATGTAGACTGAGTTAAATTGAGATTAAATGGGTGTTAGTTTTAGTGATAAGTTTTATGGCCCCTGGTTCACTAGGAGTGAAAATCCAATATAATAATATTTTTATATGATTTTATAAGAAAATAAAACTTAAAAAATGTGAAACATGATTTAAAAATAAATGGTTTCTAGTAAATAAAAAGTAAAGCTTCTATAAACCATTTACCTACTGAAACCCCTATAAGTTAAAATCAATCACTTACCAATACATGGACTCCTAAGAAAGTAGTTGGGGTAGAATTTTTTTCGTAGTGAGTTGTTCTTATTATGTTCTATTTCCTCTAGTTCTTCTATATGCCTCAAGCAAGTTATGAGGTGTGTTCTTAGAATTTGTATAGACATTCCACCACGATTTACTCATGTTGCGTAGCATGAGTGTGGTGATGGTCATGCTCTAGATGCGGTAGGCCCTGAGCTTCCAGTATTACTGCAAGGGACTCCACTTGAGGCACTACCTATTATACCTAATATGGGAACTGTTGGTCAGCTTCATGTGTGTTTTCTATATTAGATGTAGTTTATACATGGCCCTCCATGACCTGCACCAAAAATGGCTGATCTGAATCATGAGTTCCAGTGGTATCATCCTCCCACCTTCTTGAGGTAATGTGGTGCATAAGTTGTAGAATATTAGATAAAGGCCACCTTATCTATCTTTGATCATATAGAGATGCCTCTAGATGAATGTTCAAGATTTCTACAAACATTATGTGTTATTCGACCAAGTGCTGGTGGGATGTAATTACATAAGCTAGTTTCCATCAAGGCATGATCTTGGATGAATTTCAGTCTTCCTTATATGATCACATTTTTCCTCAGACGTCGAGTCATGAATGATCTTGAGAGTTTACACATCTTGAGTAGGGTGCTATGTTAGTGATGGATTATTCATTGCATTTTTATGAGTTACTACACTTTACAACACTTCTAGCCCGTGATGAGATTTCTCATTCCTTAAATTTTGAAGATGGGATCTAGTATTCCATCCATACTCAGTTAAATATATTTTACCCACGTAATTTCTTTGATATCATCAATCATGATCTTATCCCTAAGAGTAACCTAAGGGAAGGAAATAACACCATGAATAAAGGATATATGATGAGGTATGCTAGTGGTTCTTCTGGAAGAAGGAAGCATTACCTCAAGGTTTTACATTAGAGAAGTGGAGGTCAGAGTAACCACACTGACAACTCTATTGTATTCCATCAGTGTGGATGATAAGGGAATATAAAGCCTCAGTGTGATAGAGACATGATGAAGTTCCATTTTTATATCCATATAGAGAATCTTCAGAGATTCCATCAGACTTTTTCATTTACTCCTAGTGGAAGAGGATCCAAACAAGGTCCACCTTCAGGGGAAGGTTCTTTCATGCCACGTTAGGATGTGAGTTGGAGAAGAACTGAGAAGACTGACTGAGGATATGGTCATGGCCATGTTAGAAATAATTTATATCATTAGCACCAAAAAATCAGTTACACTCAGTGTAGTACAATTATAGTACAGGGCCATGGATCATTCAAGTTTCATGGTTTAGAGCTGATATCCAAGGATTAGAGTGTAGGAGCATCTACAGTACGAGGTAATATTCTAGTATCCTCCACTATAGTATATGATTTATTTGGTGTAGGTGCTTCACACTCTTTAAACTATTTATCTATTTTAGAATGTATAAGGATGAAAATTTAGTATTACTATGGTGTAATGACACTGATTCACTATTGGGAGTATGTTTAGAGGGAATATGCCAATGATGGACTATCCACTTGAGGTAGAAAATTTCAGTTTCCTATCAGAACTCTTTTTTCTCAAGATGAATTGCTTCTATGTTATTCTTAGGATGGATTGGTTGGTCCTATATCAAACCTTTGTAGACTTTTATCACCATAGGATATCATTTATATCACTAAAGGGTAGCCGTTTTCTACAAAAGGGTGAGTGGGATGTCAAAGCTAGTAGATATGGTCTAGAGCATCATGGTATAGGTGGAGTAACTACCCATACTTATAATATATTCATGGAGGAGAATGGATTACACAATTAAGATATTACTCCCATCATAGATCATTTTAGGGATGTCTTTACCAATTTTTTTTTCTAGATTTTTTCATGAGAGAGAGTAAGAGTTTATCATTAATCTTGTTCTAGGAGAATACTCAATGTCCATTCCTCCATTAATGATGAAATATACTGATCTCCCAGTGCTCAAGTGATAGTTGGAGGATCTAAAGGCCAAAATATTTATATGACCTAGCACTTCCCCTTGGGCTTCACCCATGATTTCAGCCAATAAGGTGGATGGTAACCCAAATACATGCTTGGATTATAGATGGTTGGACCGTCATATGATCAAGAACTAGTGTCTTCTACCTCTCATTGATGATCTCTTTTTTTAGATCTAAGGATCTATGGTGTTTTATATGATTGAACTTATATCACGGTATCATAAAGTACAAGTCTAGAAATCTGACATACCTTGTAAAAACTTCCATTATAGGTATGGTCAGTATGAGTATATCATTATTATATTTGATCGTATGAATGTGACTATTTATAATAGATTTAATGAATAGTTTTTTCCACCCCTATCTAGATTATTTTTTCATAGTGTTTGTGGATGACATATTAGATTATTCTCACACTCGTAGAGACCATTATAAAAACCTTGATATTGTTTTTAATATACTTAGATAGCACCATATTTATAAATATCCTTCTAAGTGATACTTATGGATTAAAAAATTCACTTAATAGGTCATCTAATCTCAGAATTGAGTCTCTATTGATCCATACATGGTCAGTGGTTTGGATTCCTAGGAACAACCCATAAACGTGTTTGATATGAAGGGTTTCTTGGGCCTCGTTGGATATTTTAGGAATTTAATAAAGGAATTATCACACATTTTTTCTCTTATTACTAGTATTAAAAATAATGTTGTCATGATACTATGGTCAAAATAGTGAAATAAATCATTTAAGGAGTTGAAAGGAATCCTTGTCTCAACACCAATTCTGATACTACAGTATCCTATCATATGATATACATTGTGTTTTATGAATAGGACATTAGGATAGGTGAATTAATGATTCAATAGGATAGATTCATGGTGTATGTATCTCTACAGTTGATGCCTCATTATAGAAATTATTCAACACATGACCAAGAGATAGCAACAATTGTCCATGCATTACGTTGCTGGAGACACTATCTGTTGGTTGAGAACTTTTTGGTGTATACAGATCCTAACAGACTCAAATATGTCTTTAAACAGTGTGAATTGATTACATGATAGTGAAAATGGGTCTAGTATCATCATTACTTCAATTTTGAGCTTACCTATATTACCATAAAGGGAAATGTAGTAGTTGATGCACTGAGTCAAAAAACTCAAGCACATGCCATATGGGAAGCCATCGATGATTGGAAATTTGTGGACCGCTTTTACGAGCTATATCTGATGTTCCATGATAGTATTGTGATGTATTATATATTAGACTTTATAGTTACCTCTTCCCTCCATGATAACATGAATAGTAAGAAATTTACATATCCTGAAGGCTTGGTTCTCTATGAGTGTATTTTATGAGATGACCTTCCATCATATTGGTTTGTGGATAGAGATAAAATAATAAATTTACATGGATATGTCTGGGATTATATAAATATCAAAGAGTAACTGATGTATAAGTCCCTTGATTCTTAGTGATAATTTCTTCCACGAATCTCCAAAATGTATCAAGATATATGACACGAGTATTGGTGGCCTGCGATTAATCTTTAGATAACAAGCTTTACCACCAGGTGTTCCAACTGTCAATAGGTGAAGGTAATGATCCTAAAATCTATAGTCTTGTTACATCCACTTCAATTCCAAGAATGGTACTGGGATGAAGTTTCTATATATATTTTAGTTATATTACTGAGGTCTCCTTGTGATAACGACATAGTTTGGGTAGTCATTGACCGACTGACAAAAGTATCCCAATTTCAATGTATTTGGTAGACTTTATAATTTGATGATATGGGAACATAGTGTGTTCATGAGATCATACAACTATTTGAGGTCCCTCATACTATCATTTCATATAGGGATGATCACTTCATGTCCTAGTTTTGGAAGGGGTTATAGAAGGATATGGGTATGTAGGTGCTTCAAAGAGAAACCTTTTTCCCTCAGATTAATGGTCATTTAGAACAAAAGATAAAAGTGTAAGAGGAAATTATACAATCATTTTTAATATATTTTAGTGATTTTTGAGGGAATAATACCAATATTATCAATTTCTCCTACAATAATTGCTTTCAAGAAACAATTTAGATGGATCCTTTTGATGCTTGGTATGGTAGGTCATTCCGTTAACTCTTATACAAGCTGTATGCTAGTGAGGTGGAACTACTACATATTCATATCATGTCAAAGACATCAGAGTAGGTTCAAAAAATTAGAAGGTCTATATCTACTACTCAGTCTAGATAGAAATTTTATGTCGATCACCATTGATGACCTCTAGAGTTTGAGGTTGGGATCATATTTTACTATGGGTATAACCCAGTCTTGGGTACATACGGTTACAGAGGAAAGGGGATATGTCACCTCATTACGTAGATTTTTTTGAGATTCTAGAGAGAGGTAGTATAGTATTCTATCAGTTGGTACTAACTCAGAGGTACCATGTCATGAAATATTTCTTCCATGATTCACAGCTTCTCTAATATCATGCTGACCCATCTTATACTTTTGATCCAGTGGAGGTCGAGTTATATGATGATGCTTTTTTGAGGAGTGTCCTATACATACTTTTGACCACATCATGAAGGCTCTATGAGGTTGGTAAGTCCATTTAATGTGGGTGTTATGGTAGAAGAACTATTTTTAGGATTTAATGTGGGAACGAAAGGTCGACATACATGCCAAGTGTCCAGAGTTGTTCTCAGATAGGGTTTCAATACCCTTGGAAGGTGACCAAAAAGATGATTTTCATTAAGGGGGGATGACTATAAGATCTTGATTTTTCACTCAGGTATGAATCCCTTTAAACATGCCCTAATTATTTATTTTAATCCTAATTCAGATTCCAAATGAGTTCACAAAAGTATTTGGGGTGAATAGTGTTTGTTCAAAGCTCAGATCCCTGGGCGGGGTAGAAAAATACTTGGCCACATGGTTAGTAGAAACCGTGTGACTCAGTCCACATGGTCTTTACTAAACATGTGGGGATATATAGTGGGGAGAAGTAGGGTGAATTGTTTTTTATAAAAATGCGCTAGTGGATAATTGCCTATGAGAAATTTCTGCAGTTTTTATTATAGGCGATTTGCATGGTTCAAATATGGCTTCCGTAACTGTGCAGCCTAACTATTCAGGTTCCCTCCTAAAGTTGTGGGAGGTTCATGGTTGGTGTATGGTTTTTCCAACTGTGTGGCCAAACCATGAATCCCAAGAATTTTGTGTATAATGACCATTTCACACTTAATGAAATGTTTTATACTTTTTCCCATCTCCTTTTTTCATTAAAAAATATGGAGCCTTATATTCCCCCTCTTTGAGATCATTTAAAATAATTTGGTTTACTTTGATCAAGTTAATCTGTATAGAGTTTGATTTAGCTGTCATCAGTCTCATTGGAAAACCCCTGGTAATATCTCAATTCCTTTTAACCCATTATTCATTTCCCTTCTCGTAGTTAATTTTATGGAGTTTCAGGCTAATATTCTCTATTTTTAGGGTGTTGATCCATTATTCAGATCTCTTCTAATATAGTCTAAAATAATGGATGATACTAGATGAGGAGAGTCGTATGAGCTTAAGGTAGATGGTATATTACTAATCCCTTAAATTTTTGTGTTATATAAATTGCCATTTGGGCACACTGATTTGATCGGGTGTGTCCTAATTAATTAATGTTCCCTTCTTATAGTTGTTACAACCATGTTTTGAGGACATTGTTAAATATGTTATCCATCAACGGAGGTTACGTCCCCAATTCCAACCATACCAAGTAGGGTGTTTTCCTTAATAATTCCTTTAGTGGTTTGTAATTCTATCTCCACCACCATTTGGGTGTGCTGTGACCTAGCCTTGGTGATTTCAATGGTTGATTAATTAAATTAAATGTAAATGGATATAACTTGTATGATTATAATTTTAACCTCCTAAGGTATGTTCTTTAACTTGATAAATAAATATTTTTTTGGAAATGGAATGGATATTATATATATGGATTGGCCTAATTAAATGTAAGAGAATAAATTGGTTTTTCATCCATAGAACAGTTTTCCAGTATTAATGGAATGATTCAAAGTGAACCTAATGTATTAAATATTACACATAACAATTAATAAATGCTTGTATTTCCTTTAGCCTTGTCACATTAATAAAAGGTATGGAATTAAACAAATGAATTATTAAATGACAAGAATATTACATGGACATAAATAATTAAGGAATTAAGTACACAATTCCTATTACATATGGGACTATTCATTATTATAGGACTGGTCATACTTGATCTACCATTGAATTCTGGAAGGAATGTGTTGAGAACTCTTGGATTCCATTCCGATCCAAGGATTCATGTTGATAAGGGCGAGACTAAACATGGAACCCAATATTTTTCTACTTGTTTATTCCTAGTATGAAACCATAGGTTACCTCTAATATCATTACATTATTCTTTATATATATTCCTTCGATCAAACATGACATCTAAGGACATTGGAACCTGTGATACACTAATGGGCCTAGTCAATGCTTATCCCATTTTACCTAGGATGAATTCCTTTGAATCAGTTCGAATAATTATTGTGGAATGCCTTGAGAGATTCCCGTTGGATTGAATTTATACCCCTTTAGCCGCGCTATATATTATAATTGAGTTGGCTCAGCCCCTGAGGTCAAGGATGCCTTGGTTATTACCTTGGATCCCCTTCATTATTATCATCCTCATGGAATCCTTATTATATCTAGGATATTTTATCATTATTATTATCATCTGAAGATGTCAATTTTATTTATACCTTACATGAATTACCTATATAAATAAGAAAATAATTAATTAATGAAACGGTTACATATTAAAACACTATCTCATCCTGAATCAGGTACTAGTGTATTTATGTTGCTGTATTTCTTTACTATTAAATATTCATGATTTCACACAATTTTTATTCATAATAAACTTACTAGATGTTATTGACACTATTGGTGGTGGATTTTGAGATTTATCTCACACTCTCTCTAGGTCAACATTGGTTCTTGAGAATATTAAATGTATACAGGTGTTGACAAAGGGAAGATTCATGCTTTAGACCCCTAATATTTATTTCTTTCTTAGGATGAAGCTTGATGGAAAATGACCGAGTTGGAGTTTGGGATAATGGATAGTTTTTGGATTCTTTTTTCTTAGTTTTTATAGTATGTATTAACTTAAATATTTTATTCACGTGTTCCAATTTTATAGAGACATGACAAGTATCATCATTGTTTGAGTATTATTATCAGTTTTCATGTGGCCTATTTTTATGTCTGCTTCTTCAATTCCATCCATTTACATTGCTTCCTCTATTTAACTACTATTATTTTTATTAATTGTGGTACACTTTGGTAATGGGGGGAAATTCTCCCCAATAATTCACCATAGACCCTCACTACTAGTAAACAGCCTCTAGAATATGGTTGGGGGGGTAGGGATGGGCTTGTGGCTCTATGGCCAACCAGGTTCTATGAACAATTGAGTGGAACTTGGTATTGTGATGTTACAATAAACATCTCCTCATCATAATTTTAGACCATCCAAATAAATAATAACAATGGTATCACAAGATCATATAACTATTAAATCATAATCAATATCAAAGGATGTAATCATAGATGAAAAATTTCTTTTAATGACCCCTGGAACCATTCTTGAGAAAAATACCCTTACATTTTGAATCTCATATATAAATATAAAATTTTCCCAAATATTAAGGAAACCATTTTATTTGAAGGAGACTGTAGAAACATTTAAAGTAATAATCAAATAATTTAGCGATCATGATGATGAAAAATACTATTCATATCCTGTATTTTAAAACAAATATTCCTTCCACATTATTGGTAATAAGTAAAAAAATACTTTATTTAGAAAACAACAAGAATATTCAATTTTTTAAAAAAAAATTAAAAATGGGAAAAAATGAATTTAAAAAACAATATGATAATATTATAACCATTAATGAAAATATTTTAAATAAAACATGGATGTTGGAGAAAACAAATCCTGACCAAATAGGAAATAAAGTATATTTTTCTTGAAATAACTTTTCAATCATTTTAAGTACCAAAGAGAGGAGAATGATATTATTACATGAAAATTACATGAATAAATAAAAAATAATAAAATTAATGAGATTATTTAGAGCTATATCATGAAATTTAACCATCGGAATCTTAATTATAAACAATACTAGTAAACAATGAGATTGTAACATAAAACACATACAACATAGTAACATTTGAACCATATATCCCATGAAAGGATAATGTAAAATGAAACATTAAATATTTTAAAATTAAGTATATTAATGATTTAAAATTTAAAATGGGTAGTATATACACCTCAAAAACATAAACTCTTACATAACATCAAGCATATATCAACAAAATAACATTGAGATGAAAAACCCTTACTACTTTGGTAATCTCTAAATAAAAACATCATGAAAGATATAAAATTTTAGGGATATATAAATACACATTATTATAAGGAAAATAATCACAAAATAATTTCATGGGTTGTATATACACCACAAAAATTAAATAAGTGGTGATTATGATGTGTGTATCAAAAAAATAAATGCAATTTAAGAAACCCTTACCTAAAGTTTGAATTACTTCAAAAGCACTATAACATCCTGTATAATAAATTTTAATTTATAATAATTATATATAAATTAATTTATATAATTATATTATCATATATGATCTATTTATAACATTTTAACACCAATTTATTAATTATTCATTATAAAAATTGTTGTTTCTGAGCATTAACTATTTCATTTTACATGGGAGTTTCAGTTCTGTATTTCTGATACTTTTACATTTATCATGGTTACAATATAATTATATTTTTATTCATTATATAAAAATATATTCATTATATATATTTTTATTCATCCATAATAATTTAGATATAGAAAAAATGATATTTACTGGTCATAGAGGTGGTAGTCCGTATGTATGCATTAATGTTGTTTTCACTTTTAAAACGATGGAATGAAAGAAAGGTAAAAAATAATTCTCCTTTTTATAATATTTATTATATCTTAAATATAATATATATTCAGTAAATTTATCCTTATTACCATCCATGTAAGGCATGAAGAAAAAATTAATCACATCACTTCATGGAGGTTGTGGTTCACAAGTACGCGCAAGCAATGCTATCGTTTTCCAATGGATGTGTAGGTAAGAAGGTCATTATGATATTATAATAATAGATAAACAATTGTATAAAAAATATCATATATAAACTTTAAATCCATCATAATAACTATCCATGAGAAATGGTGATTAAAAATGAATTGTACTACTATATGGAGGCGGTAGTCAACCCTTATGCGTGAATGATAATTTCACTTCCCATTTGATAAAAAATATGGTAGATAATGGTTGTTCCATAATAATAATAAAATTTCATTATATTCGGGATACAAAAGTTATTATTTTATAATTGATACTATATATTTTTATTAGGTATAAGTAATAAAAACTAAAGTACTTGTGTAAGAGTTATAACTCTTTATTGAGAAAACTATTTTTTCATACACCTTTAGCCTTGAAAGGATGTTATTTTTGAAAAAAATTATGATATATTATGTGAGGAAGGAATCTAGAAATATATTATGGAATTTATTGTATGATATATAAGTATCATGAAGTGTGTATAAGAGAGGAGAGGTGGAACACTTTTATAGTGGAGGGAAAATACTCACTTGAAATTACATAAATGATTAAATAATTTAAATATAAAAATCATGTAAAGTGGAACTAGGGAACCAAAAATTCTAAGATAATATGATATAGAGTCTAGGTAAACAAAAAATGAATTTTTTGGATACATTTTAATCCATATCTACTATTTGAACTACTTTAAACTCATTTGAACCTTAACAGTGAGAACTTAGAATATTACCATGATAATATAATTATATGAACAAAAATTAAAGGGTCAAAATATTTTTTTAAAGGTTATAAAAAATTTATAGTTTACTTTTGTAATTTAATTTCTATAAGTGGTAGAAATTACTTTTATCATGAGAATAAAAAATTCATGAAATTTTTTTTTAAGAAAACTTCTGAAATAAGAGTAAAAATAATTTTACCTAGAAATAAAGTAATAAGTTGGTTTCTATAATTGGTTTTATGAAATAATAAAAAATTATGTTTTAAGAGTTTTTAGGAATCCTAAAACAGAATGGAATCTTCCAACCATTCCATTAAATGAAATCACGCAAAAATAAATTTTAATTTGAATAAAATATAACTTATCTCCCCAAAAATAAAGATTGGTTTCCCAATTTCACAATAAGTTTTTTAAAATAAATTATTTAACTCCTTAAGAAAGAAATTAGTATAAATAATCACATAAAATAGGATAAATTCATGTGTTAGATAGATTTTAATGTTTTACCCCATAATTTTAACGTAATTTTACCTCTTTTACTGTGGTAACAAATATTTACTATGGATACTCTTCATAATTAAAACATAGGTTGAATCTATTAAATTATAATATTTTTTTTAAATATAGAATCCATTTTATTAAATATAGTTCACATAATTGGCATAATTTATTTTAAATCTAAACAAGAAAAACACGATGAAAAGCAGTTTCCTGGTAAAAATGTTTTCTTATTTATAAAAGAAATTTATAAAAAAATACAGAATATAATTGATTCTGATAACCCAAATTTTATTATTAATAATATAAATTAACTAATTTTACTTTTATATTATTTGAAATTGAAATTAAACTTTGTAAATTCATGAAACGAATATACTATTTTCACTAAAAATCTATATTTTCACAATTCATTGTATAATGAATCTTTTCATAAAAATATCAAAATTTTAACCTAAGATAATTTTTATATAATGATTAAAAAAATTAAAACCTTTTCATTTAAATAATATTTGTAAAGGGGTTGGAAATTAATTATAATATCCACACTTAAAATGAAATAACAAACATTTTGGAAGAAATGAATTCACTAAAAATTGAGTTATTATTTCCTAAGAATCAATAAATAAATTTTTATTGAGTTTTTAAATTATATATATTTATATATTCCATATTTTATTTACCCATATTCATACCTTCCAAATCAATATCTAGGTTATAACAATCACATTTAAATAATAATATTTTCATATTATGTCTTATTTAAATTAATGACCAGTGTGCATTTTAAGAAATCTATTGATTTTATTATTATTTTTAACTAAATGTTTGGGGGTGTTATAGTAATTATAAAAAGTAACCATGTAAAACATATGTCACTACAATAAAAGGCTAAATCGGGATAATTAAGGTAAAAACTATGTGATAAGGTCAAAAAATATTTTCTAAATTCTTACTAGATAATTTTATTTTAAGGCCTATCATCATAGACTAAAATTTGAGTTTTTGAAGTTTCAATTTTCCATGAATTAGAATTCATATTATTTTGAATCTTTGAATAATTACAAGTGCGCCATTACCATCACTTATAAATGGGAACCACATGTTCTCCCTTCCTTACACCTTCTGAGCACTCTAGTTTTTCCAATACATACCAAAACATCTCTGAAAAATCCATTCCCATATATGAGGGTTATTTTTCTCACCACAAGACCAAACCTAAAAGGCTTAATGTTTAAACCGAAGATGGTTTCCCAAATAAATGGTATAACTTTTAACCGAGTTTTTTTTCAGGTTCATTTATTCTTATACATCCATAAAATATTCTCTAACCATGGTGAAATAATAAAATCACTATCTTAAAAATATATAAATATTATTATTATTATGGTAAACCCATTTTTATATCATTTTCTATCCTATTAGAAATGAAAACATCACTCGTGTGTATGCGTGGATTTCCACCTCTATAAAGATATGTGTTTGATTTTTCATCACTGTATTTTATGGGTGATAAAAATTATGAAAAATATAATATATATGATATTTATCACATAATTATGATTATTTAAAGATAATATATTACTAAACTTCTTACTCTATCATCTATTGGAAAATGATAGCGTTGTTTGTGAGTACGTGTGGACTGTCACCTCCAATAATCTATGTGATTCATTTTTCACCAACAGCTTATAAGGATGGTCATAAGTAAAAAAATAATGAATTAATATGACATTTATAACTTATTTATGATTTTATAATTATAAACTATTATAACATTCTTTGCCTTATCGGCCCATTACCTTGATGGTTTGGGAGTCAGAGGTGTTTAGTTGAGGATTGAGGAGGGTTATGTGGCGATTGGAGATAAATTAGAATTGAAATATGTTATTCAGGTTATGAAATTGGAATTCATGATGTGATTTTGTGTTTTGTGGCTTGTGAAGCCTATAGTTCATGGCTTGTGTTTGGGTGAGCAGTCCTATGCAAAACAGGTTCACAGTGTGAAGGGAGTTCACAACATGAATGGATTCAGGATGAGGAACTATGACTTTCAGAAAAAGTGTAGGATATGGGAAGTTAATTACTTCAATATATTTCATGGATAATAATTGGGGGCCATTTCAAACTCACTACATGAATCTATAATTCAAGACTTGAATGGGGTGATTTGTAGGTTGTTTATAAGATTTAGTTCAAATGAATCTTCTATCATTTATTAGATCTTCCGATCAGTTTTGGGAAAACCCTAAGTGGCCATGGAGGATATTATAGCCCCTTTCTTCCTACATTGGTCCATGGGTTTCAAAGATTGTTTGTTAGTAATTTGAATTGAGTTATTCCTTTTATACTCATGTTTCCTATCATTTTTATTCTACGGATTCACAATAGTGATGTTGTTTTGATTCAGTGTGTTTTTGGGATGTGTGTTTGATTATCCCATGGTATAGTTTAGGTTTATCTAAGGATTCCATGTGTTGTTTTGGTTTCTAAGTTGTTTCCCCTTCAACCCATTGTGAGTAGTGAATCATAAATCTTTTTGGTGGTAGGGGATCCTCATTCTCTCACTATTTAAGTTCTTATATGGTGATTTCTAGTTTTCCTTCTATTGGTTGGATATTAAAAGTTGAATTAATAAAGATAATAAATTGTATAAATCTAAAATTAATGGGGATGGGGATAAATTAAATGTTTTTTTATTTTGATGTTATTATTTATTTGATTATTCATATTTATTACCATTTCTCAAAATCACATCTATTTTGAGCCTTTATTTTGTTGTAGCTGATGTACAAGTGAAATAATTATTGTGTTGATTATTGATATCACCATAAATTAAAAGGATATGAATATACATATGGTTAATGACATGAATTTCTATAAAAATATGGTTTGCGTGAGATTAACCATGCCAAATAATGAAGTAATGTGATGTGATCAATTGAAAATAAATGGAGGATACTGGGATGTGATGTTATATGTGGATGATATTTTGGTGTTTCTTTATATGATTTGGGAATTTGTTTAGCTATAATGGTGATAGACTAGATTGTGACATGTGTAATGTATGGATGTGATAATGTAGTCTTGGGATGTTATGTGGGTGGTTGTTTTGTTGTTGTGATGTGTGGTAGTTGAAATTTCAAGTTGTGTGGTTGTTGTGTTGTACAAAAATTGTCATAAAGTGGTTGTGACCTATGGTTGTTGTGGTGACATGAATTGGTTGTGTGTGGTGTGGTGGTTTTTGTATGATGTGTGATGAGCAATCTATTCTATGGTGTGGTTGGGTAAGTTTCCTGGTTATCCATTGAATAAACTGTAATGATGAAACAAAATAAAATGGGTTTGTAAATGAATATTAATTGGTTGGAATTGGTGTGTGGTAATTAGATAAATTAATATGAATGATAAATTAATTGGTAGTGTGAATATAAATGTAATGGATACATAAATGGGAGTTGGCTTAAACTCACTAAATCTTGAAAATGATAGAAAATAAAATACAAAGTGAGAATTTTGGATTTTTAAGGTGGTGTTGTAGTGTGTAGCATCTAGGGGTGGAAACAATTGAGACAATTTATGTCTGGTGTAATGATGGTCTGGTATTGTGTGATAGTGATGTTGTTGTGAACCCATACATTGGGTATTGTGTGCTAGCTCTATATAATTTTGTTTTATGTTATTTCTATACGCTCTCACCTAGGTTGGATAACCTTACCAACATAGAACATTTTTGGGTTCTAGGTGTTTCCCCAACATCTATTATGGTGTGAATAAGGATGGAAGGCTACTCCCTCTTCCCCACTCATCCTTCAAAGTGATGATATGATTTGCTTTTGGAGATTACCTAGTAGTGATGTGATGTGATAATGATGCGATATGTGGTGAGAGTCACGCGCGATTGGAAGAGGTAATTAGGTTCATATCCTATATATTCAAAATACCCTACTGCCTTGGTTATGAGATCTGATATTGTGGCCAATGTGTCTTTGGGAGAGATGTTATGTGATAGAATGTGTGGTTTCAGGTGAGGAATGAAGTGACGATGACTGATGCAATCACCAGATGCTATAACCAATGAGGTTGGGGTAGGTAGGGATGTATCCGGAACCATATTAAAGATGGATGATTGTGCGGTGTGATATATATAGAAGGGATGAGATAACATGACATTTTATGTTAGGTCATGAGGGTGAAAAATAAGTGGGGGAAGTGCCAGTAGGGCTCCTTCATTAGGTTTATGATACTATGTTACTATATTGGATGTGTAATTTAGTGAGCGATCCATTATGAGGGTGAGATTGATTAGTTAACCTATTTATGTTCTTTTTGGTTATATTGTATATTAATTGGTGTATTAGTATGATATTTTCACAGGTGCACAAGATACCATGGGTATGATCCTATTATGTATACATGTTCTTCTTACCCAAAATATATCAATTTTTTATCAGGTTTCCAAGGGGACTTTGGGGACCAAGCTAGACATTTCTAGCTTGGGATTTGGAGCTGTTATCGAGTCAACATTACAAGAATTATATATTTGTATTTACTTGGAGACTTTTATTGTATTTTTTGACTTTGTTCATGAATTTTGGTATCGTTTTGGTGTTTTTATACTACGTGCTATAGTTTCTCAGTGGTTATTTATCATATCTTCTGATCCTATATTCCTATAGAGGGAAATTCCTTCTATATGTAATATTTTGTTACCCTTGGTGTTTTTTTCCATTCGGAGGCCTACTGGAGGTTTTAATCAGGGGTCATTGCCTCTCTCCATTCATTTTTGGACAATGATGGGTACCTATAAAGGGAGGGAGTCATGAAATAGTGGTATCATAGGGGTTTTCAGTGAGATATAGGGTGGAGTTTTGTGTTAGGCCCTGTGAGGGTTTCATGGGTTAATAGAGAAGTATTACGAGTCGATATTGGTTAATGACATAGGATAGGGAGAATAGATAGGATACTATATTTTAGGGAAGCTTGTGATCTAGTGCAAGGACTTTGAGATTATTGAACAACCAAGTGAGGTGGACCTATTTGTAGGATAGATACCTAAGAGAGGTACATGCATCATTATTGATTGTGTTTGTGCCTAAATTATGTGATTACATGATGTTAAATGAATAAATAAATTAATTAAATACACCCATGATAAAATTCCATGATACCAAGATTAAGATTCCTTCTGGATTTTAAATAATGGATCCTATTAATCATCCATGATTAGCTCAGGTAGTTGAGGTTTAAAAAATTTATTTTATTTATTGTAAGAGGATCGACCCGATAGAGTAGGATGAGTCATGGAAGAGGGAATTTCAATCATTTCAACCATAAATTTTGGCGATGTATGAGGTGGTATCTCTAACATAGAGATAGAGCACTGGTTGGAGGATCATGAGATCACTTTATATTTTATTCGAGCTGAGGATGAGTTTTTGGTGATGTTGGAAGTTATTCAGTAGCATGGATCTATTATTCAATGGAGAATGATTTATCTTGGTGACCAAAATGAGGTATATGTTTTGTGGATAGACCTTTAGAAAGTGTTCTATTCATAATTCCTCTCATCTATGATGAAATAAGTGAAGTGGTAGGAGTCTCCCTTCCATCACCAGGGGAGAATGAGTGTTTATGAACTTGGGATAAAGTTCATGGACCTATTGATTTTTTCTTGGAAGTATTTCTAGATGAGGAGTTCATAGTAAGACATTTGGGGGAGTTTTTTCACCCATTGAAGAGGTATACAGTCACCCCATTTATGATTTCTACATACCTATAGGTAAATAATAAACATGAGGTTATCAAGTGGATGTTTTCCTTGGTAGGTGAGCCTAAATAGGGTGGCCTGTAGATCATCTTGATGAGTAGAGATTCAGGAAGTGGGATGAAGATGTTCAGGTAGTCGAGGTTTCAAATAGTGGAGAAGAAACCATGATAGATCCTATCCTGTCCTTATGGTTCCTTCTGATTCCAAGAACCTACCAATGGTCTTCTATTTTGGTTCTACTTTTTGGGGGAACATGGTTAATTCTAGGATTAGAGTTTGGATAATGACAGAGTCTAGTTTTAGATGGGACTTCAATCCCCTTTTTAGCATCACTAACAATTTCCTTGAATGAATTTTTACCAGCATGAACCCCCAATTCATGTTATTCAATAAAGGGAAGATGATATTAGAATGGTATGAATTTAGATAGATTCTATGTGTAGGGAAGTAATACATAGCAAGATTATGATGACCAACAATAGAGACCCATGGGAGTTGGGTGTGGTCATATGTACAAGTTGGAGATAGCAGTGCCAGTAGGGATAGTGGTTGTAAGAGGTATGATCAATTTCTCATCTACCATTTTTTGTTCCTTGTTTGATTCTGGAGCCTCACATTTATTTTTTTCTCCTACTTTTTCCATTCCATGAAACTATATGTGGAGAGACTTCTAGATCCCTTGGTTTTATCTATGATGGTTAGAGGTCATGATTCTTTGTTTGATGTGTGAAAATGATGTATATTAGTGAAGGGGAAACACCATTAAGTTGAGGATTTACTCTTTCTATGAATATGGTCATTTGATTCTATCCTTTTCATGGATTGGCTATATTCTATGTGCTTAGTCATTGACTGTTTCTAGAGGATAGTGTTATTTTCTAATTTTAAGGGCCAAAGAGTGGTGTTTGTTGGTGAGTGAGCTTATCAGATGGGTGGAAAGTAAGTTGAGAATATTTTTTAATAATTGGTAGAGATTCCAATGGGAGATAAGGGAGGGTATGTTCCTAGTACTATAGAGGATTTACTATTTGTTTTTCTAGTTGAGGTTATTACACTACACCACAAATGTGATGTTGAGTTTGGGATAGGGTTGTAACCAATATAATGTATAATTTTGATGGATCCATACTGAATTGATCTGATAGGGCAACATGAGTGAGGTTTTAGGTGAATAATATGATGTTGAGGGGTTTAATAAAAACTATTCAGTCACATTGGGGTTCTCATGTATTGTTTTCAAAGAAGGTGGATGATAGTATGAGTTTATGTGTAGAAAAATAAGTTTGAATCAGGTAACAATCAGAACTATTATCCCCTTTTGAGGATTGATGATATGTTTGAAAAGAAGAAGGGATATTTTTTTTTGAAATGTTAATTTTCATTCTTGATATCACCATATGTGGGTGAATGATATGGATATCTCAATTAATTGCTTTATGTGTATGTATGGTCACTTCAAGTTTCTGGTTAATCTTGTTTGGTGTAACAAAAGCACCATACATGTTCATGGGTATCATGAACTCCATATTCCATGATTTTATGTATTGTTTCATCATCTTATTAATTAATGACATCTGAATCTACTTGAATTAAGAGGTTGAGCATGTCAAATATGTCATAACTATCTTATAGGCCCATCGACACCACTATATTTTTTAAAAGATATCCAAGTCAAAGTTCTAGATATAAGAGGTGAATTTACATAGAATGTGGTATCTCAATAGGGTGTATCCATAGACCAATAAAAGATCAAGGTTTTTTTATAACAACCCAAGAACTTGGAATAGGTTCATATTTTTCTTGGTCTAGTCAATTATAATGAGAGGTTTTTGTCTGATTCCTCTCAGGTAGTACCCCATCTAACAACTTTTTCTAGAATGGACCATACCTTTGTTGAGACTTATTAGTTCCTAGAAAAATTTTGTTACATTAAGTATAGGTTTCTCTATGCTTCAGTTCTTTGGTTTCCTTAGGAGGGTGTGATGTTTGAGGTTTTCTATTATGCTTCCCAATCGGTATTGGGATGTGTCTTGATGCACCATAGGGTGTTGATTTCTTATGGGTCTAGGAACTTACATCCCCATGAGCATTACTATTCCATCCATGATATGAAGAAGGAAGCAGTCTTGTTCCCACTAAATTTTTGGTGGTATTACCTGATCAGTGGGTTATTTATGGTTTTAATAGACTATAATATACTTAAATATAAATTTTTGAAATTGGATTTGAATCAACGCCAGGATAGTTGGATGAAGTTTATTTAGGAATAAAATTTTTCGATATATTAAACCCTAATAAATGGGATTTTTTTTGTAAATTTGATGAGTCTAAATCCCCAAGGTGATGTGGTTCTAGAGTCTTTTGATGTTTGGAAAGGGATTTAGGAGCTTTCAACGATGCATATTTATGTGTGGGAGAGCTGTGGGAAAATATTTCATTATCAGATGGCTATGAATTCATCTTTGAATCAACAAGTGGAGGATTCTCAATGGAGAGACATAGAGGAAGAGAATATGTGATACCTTTTTGTCCATGGTGATGCTCCAGAGGGATGGATAAAGTATGTTTAGAATCAGATATTGTTTTAGGAGAGGCTATTTGTTCTATTGGCATTGCACACCAAAGTCCTTAATGAGTTTCATAGATCCCTTTTAGTGACACATCCTAGTGTGACCAAGATGTACCATGCCTTGAGAAGAAAATTTTGGTGGCATGGGGTGAAATAGTCAATGTAAGAGTCTAATTGCAAGTGTCTAGTTTATTAGTAGGTAAAAGTAGAGCATCATCTTCCCAAAGGGTTATTATAGTCATTGGATGTTAATGATTGTAAATGTGTGGACATATTGATGGATTTTTTCACCGAGTTACCTTAGGCTCTAGGAGGATGTGATGTTGATTGGGTCATTACAGAAGGATTGATAGAGCCAGCACATTTTATAGAAAACTGTGAGCTGAGTGTTGTGGAAGTCGTGGTGAGGAGGTATATGTTGGATGTGGTTAGAATCCATGGGGTACTGAGGACTATTATCTCTATTTAGGATCCCCATTTCACCTCACAAATATTATTGATATTTTACTATTCATTTGGATCGTAGTTTCACCTTAACACTTTTTTCTAGCTTCAGATAGATAGGAAATTGAACAAAAACATCCAAACATTGGAGGATATGTTGCAAGATTGTGTCATAGAATTAGGAATATCGGGAAAGGCTCTTTCCTCTACTTTAGTTTTTATACAATAAAAACAATAACTTTTCTATCATCATGTCCTCATTTGAGGCATTGTATGGGTAGAATTTTTGGTCTATGTTGTTATATATAGAGGTTGGAAAGTTAGAAGTTCTTGGTCATGATGAGGTGAGATGAATGAATGAGAGGATCTAGATAGGTTTGGAGTGGATCAGGGTGGATCAAGAACATAATAATTCCTATGAAAAGTTTTGATATAGGACCTTGGAGTTTGAGGTTGGAGTCTATCTCTTCTTGAGAGATTCCCCTTGATGAAGGAAACATAGCTTTGGCAGGGAGAGTAATATTTATCCCCAATTCGTTATCCCTTCAAGGTTTTGGTTTATATTAGTGAGGTGGAATATCGGTTGACACTCCTATGGACAGACAAGATCTAGAATGTCTTCCATGTGTCCCAACTTCATTAGTATCTTTATGATGACTCCCGTATCATTGTATGGGGAGAGTTAGATATCCTGAATGACATGATGTTCATGGAATAACGAGCAGAGATCCATGATTTTTGAGATAAAGTGATACAAGGGATAACCATAACCATTTCTTTATGTTATATAGAGGCCTGGTGTCATGGAGGAGAGTACATGAGTGCATAATATGTAGATTAATACCCATTATGTGGAGTTTTTTTTTTGAGTTTTTCATGTTTTTTTTCAGATTCTTTGTGTGATGTTTGGAACTTCATGTTTTATGGGATGTTCTTTCTTTTACCATTATAGTGATATGTATTTAATCTTCTGAAACATGAAGATATGAAATCCTAATTCCAAATCAAGAAATGTCATGAAATGAAAATTATTAAAACTATACAGATGAGTTAGTACCACCCAAATAGGATACTATCTTGATATGTGATATGGAATTTATTCATTTGTGATCGTGGGGTGGTGTTGTGTGTTTTTTGAGGAGGATTTTATCTTTGTTTTATATAGGTTTGAATGGTAGTGTGTATTATTATGTGCATGATAGGTGGATTGTAGTTGTTGTGAGATGGTGTGTTGTTGTTCCTTATGGGGGATGGTGATGTGGTTGTGCGGGGTGTTTTGTGGGCATTTTTGTTTTGTGTGTTTATATAGAGGTACTGTTTTAGGTGTAATGAGATACCTGATAAGTATCTTATGGGATAGTTGTGTTGTGAGTGGGTTCCCTAGATCTTAATATTTTACTTATATTTATTACCTTTAAATGTATATATTATGATATATGCATGTTTTTATTCTTACCATATTAGTGTTGATACTTCCAATTCCACTTTTTATATTTTAATTTACTTATATTATGTTTTATATCAAAAGGTTACATATATTCCCATATATAATGAGGAGCACAAGATGCAAAGAAATTAATCTTAAATATATGTCTTATAGTATAGATAAATCATTCTGGTGGGACATAGATGATGTTTGACTATCAAGTGATAGGGGATAAAAATCATTGAGACCTCTTCTTATGAAGTTCATACATGGTGATATCATGTAGATGAGATGATAAGGACTAACCTACAAATAAGATCACCACATGTTTTTGGTTTCATTGTTTGTTATTATCTATGAACATGTGTACTGGTCTCCAGACTAGAGATTGTTATCAATGTGTACCATTTGATCATGTACTTTTATGCAAGGAATTTTTTTGAAATTGAAGTCATCATGGGGTAGCTTGTGTAGGGTGTCTTTAGTGGTTTGACATTGGTTGAATGATCAATATAGATTTTATATCTTCCATTTTAAGGAAGGTATATATAGTGGGCCTAGGTTGAACAAGATGGTAATACCTTCATTAAATCCATCGCCATGGAACATGAAGGTATGTATATCCAGTAAGGTCATGGATATTTTAACAAATAAATGGATTAAAACATAGGTGTGCATCCAACTTTATGAGATATCACAATAAAAATAAATTATATTACACATAATTTGTTCATATGAGGTAGTTGTAGCTTTAAAATTCATTATCCCTTAAGGGACATGATGGGTTACTATAGCTATCTCTTGGGTTACGAGTTGGAATCACTCCTATTGAGATAGTAACAAAGAGGGTCACCCACTAAGCATGTCTACAAGTTCAACATATCCTACTGAATTCGAGTTTAGGAAAATGTATCCCCATATGAGGAGGATCATGAACATCTGAGTATGATTCACCAAAATTGAAAATGTTTCAATTAAAATATTCATGATCAAAATAATGATTAATGAATTTATTTATTAAGGTAATCACATGTCTTTTGATCATGAAAATGAATAAGAGAAAATATAATTTTTAAAGTGTAGAAACCATGTTCAAGGTTTGTTAAATTACTTGAGGAGAATATAGGCCGAGTTGATGGTTTATATTTTACCATGTAACCTTTTAAAGTATTATAAGCGATTGATAAAATATTTTTTACATTTATTATATGTTTATTAATTCATAAGTGTGTAAAAAGGTTTAAAACGAAGGTTATAACTTTACAAGGACCAAATTGAAAATTTTGAACATATAAATTAGGTATAAAGACTCATTTTATCATATTGACTAGTAAGATCCAACGATTTTATGAATTTAGTGAGAAAATGTCCCATATTCTTTCCTCTCAAGTTCATAGAGAGAGATTCTGAAGGGAAAACAAGGTCAGATAGATCCCACTTTCTCGATTGTGTCTTTATTGTATAAGTGATCAATGAGAAAATGTAAATAGTATTGATTTCCTATTTTAGAACCTGAGAATTATAGATAGATGATATAGTAGATATGGCGCATGTGTGGAATATAATGAGGAAACCTATCTTGGCACCATAAAGCCATGACATGCTAATGGTGAATGAATCAAACCAGAGGTTTCGAAATTATAAGTTACCATTTATTATTTTGTTAGATTTTATTTTTCATGATTAAATTGAATTTCATGCAATAATTTAAGAAATATAGGAAACTGGTTTATGGATTCAATATTATTAGCATGGATTTGAATCCAAAATTTAAAAATAGAGTGTTTTGTATTCTTATGTTTCACCTTAGGTTCTTTCAATTGGTATCAGAGATAAGAAATAAAAATTTAAGTAAAAAACATAGAAATTCCAATTAAATTTTCTATGATTTGAAAATATGGTTTTGATACAATCCTAACACATTTGAAAAATAATTAATCTAAATTTTTATTTCCCTATTATGGATGATCAAATGTCCCTAAGTTTTGTATACAAATTGTGAAGAAAATTAATGTTTTATTATTTTCTATATATTAATGGCTAGCGATGTGAAAAATTTTTAGTTGGAGTGCTGTTTGAGTATATTTTATGTTAGTTAGATATAATTAAATCCAATTGGGGTAGTCCATTAGAAATAATAATAATGTATTGGTAGTTTAATTATATTTCAAAAAACAAAAAAGGGAAGAAAAAGCATCAATTGGAAGCTTACAATAAAACAAAATTAGAAGTTCCACACCAATTTTGTTTGGACGTGAAAATGATTCCCTCCCCTTTTATGGGAGGATGACATGTCTTAATTTTGAATATTTATATATATTATATAAAAAAATAAAAAATAAAAAATAAAAAATATTATATTTTATATCTTTATATATATATATATATTCTCTCTCTGTGTGTATATATGTGCCCTCAAACAGATGCTCAAATTAGACTAGGGCCGAACCGGTATGGTCTATGTCTAACCAACCTGACCAATCAACCCAATCAAAATATCTAAATCTATATCAAATTTTATTCTATAGGTCCTAATGAACTCAAATAATTATGAAATAAATTTCAAAATCATAATTTAATTATCTAGGATTTAATTAAATTATTTCAAGTTCTATTAGATATACCAACAATAAATTAAAATTATTTTAAAATAATTTAAAGCATAAAAAATCATTGAGTTGAATTTTATAAAATTTAATTTTTCTAATTCAATATAATTTCATTTTTATGGATCATGAGTAGATACTAACCTGTTCAGGTTTAGTTTATCAATAATTTAAAATAATTATTCTATTTATGTTTCAAAATGTAATAATTATTATATTTTGATGATCTACACCTTATCTCTCCATATTTAATTTTTATTAGGGAGAACATGTCTAAATTTATGTGATAAAATTTATTTTCACATCTTGAATGCACGTCACCTATGTGTGAGTATACATTGTAAAGATTGAAGGTGTTTTTGGTGACATAGTTCGAGTTGAGATAAGGTGGAAACCAAACTTGTGAAGTGTACTGGAGTTGCGTGTGCTACAATTCAAATCTTGTATTGTCTTACGGAATTCCAACAAGGTCTTAATTAATCAATTAATCACTCTATTTATTAACCAATAGTTAATGGCTCATGATCACACAATTATTTATTTATTTTTTCATGTTCACAGTTTATTGTTGTTTTAACATGTATTTATTACACATGATCACATAATATAATAATAAATGAGCATGTAATAATAAAATAAACATTAAAGGTGAATGTTTTATATTTAAATCATGTTTATGTTGTGTGTGCGATAATATTGAACAATAATTCTAGATAGAAAATTATTTCATTCACTAAGATTAAATTTACAAATCCCTCAAAGAAAATATTAATTAATTAAATGCATTATATCACATGAATTATGACATAACATATTGTTCTAGGAGCTTATCTACCGTAGTTGAGGGTGCCTCGTACTACCCTAGAGTTCTTATTAGGGTGGCGGGTCAACTAAACTATATTTGGCAGTAATGGAGTATCCATTTCTGTCTTATTGAAACTTTTGAGGCAAAGTGTGACCAATACAGAGTTATTATTTACAGGAGACGAGAGTCCACTCAACATATCAAGGAGCCACAAGATAATGTGGTTGGATAGTGAAAATCCTTCTTTAGAATGATAAATTATATGTTATGCCATATATTTTTCTATAAATACACTTTTAAAGATTATTTCTACTAGAATACTCAAGCGATTGAGTATTATAGATATTTTAGATGATGGATACTATGATTTGATAAAATAGTTGGAGAAATTTAAAGACGATATTTTGAAAATTTATACTAGTAATCAAGATAAAGTACTAATATTATATGTTTATTTTTTTTATATAAAATTAAAACTTCCACCAATTCAATTTCCCATTGAACAATGTTAGAGAAAGATAATATCCTAACCATCCATAACTTTCAGGAGTTGTACAAGAACATACACATAATACTATACCAAGAGAGGAAAATTTACATGATATAATACCCACTTCCTGATGATCCCCCTCTGGATCAAATGTAGGTGGATAATTATAAATAGAATAATTACATGGATGGTGTTCTTGTTGTTTAGTTATTTATTTTTTCATCTATGTCTAATGATTTATAAAAAATTCATGGGGACAAATATATTTTCCCAATGATGTCTTATCTCCAAGACGTATACTTGGATAGATCTCAGAAAGAATGATATGAGATATAAAGTAATCTATATAGTATCCATGTATAAGTATGTAATCTAGAAAGACATCATATAATAAATATTATCAGGTACATTGAGAAACTAGAGACCTTTGGGTTCAAACTAAATCACAAACTAGCAACTGATCACATTATTTCCTCCATACAACATAGCATATAGACTTTAATCTTTAATTATAATCTGGATAACATGAATAAGTCACCCCAAAATATTTTTAAATTGTTTTTCCAAGAAGATAAGGATATTAATAATGCCAACTCGTTATTCTTTATGGGGAATAAGAAGAAAAAATGCGAGGAAAAGTGTCAAAGGAAATGTCATAGTCAAAACACTAACACCTCACCCTTTCAAGAAGTTAATGATATAGATAGAGAAAAACATGTAGGTGGTAGTCTTATTTTCAGGTTTCATTAAAGGCCACTAGAAGAAGAATTAAATTACTATGAAGAAGAAATAATTTGACTTTCCTACTTCAGGAATATATTTCATTGAATGAAATATATCCATATATATAAGTAGGGTATTTGATACTTCATGTGGATCACATATTTTTATTCAAATATATGAACATAATAGATTTAAGATAATATAAAAAGTTTTTGTATATATTAATGCAGAAAATGGAGTGAGGCTAATCATAATAACCTTGGGATATTATCATCTTAAATAACCTAGTGGGATAGTTCTTTTATGAAATATTTTTTATTAAGTACAATCTATTAACAGTACAAAATTTCAGTGTCGAGTTAAGACACTATAGGATTTTATTTTATTTTTGGAAATATTTGTTTCTTATATAAATGGATAACATATTTTATGGTATTTCACATCTTAAAAATGGGTTACATAAACTTGAACTAGAAAATCTTGTTTTAGGAATCCATGAAAAATTTAGCGGGAATGACTCATATAGTACTTGCGTATAGAAATTTAGGAAAGGTGATGTAAAAAAGAATCATTTGGGAAATTAAATCATGAATTATATTAATATTACATTGATTTAATACCAAAGGATTTATTTCAAACTTTTTTATAAGTTAAAATGACCAAAAGACCTTTAAATGGGAAAGGATAAAGAGCCAAAGAACTACTGGTTTGGTTCATACAGATGAATGCGGTCTATTTCCAGTTGAGGTAAGGGGTGGTTTTTCCTAATTCATTACTTTTACTAATAACTATAGTAGATATGTATATAAATACATAATGAGGTTTAATTCATATTACTTTACCATGTCAAAGGAATATCAGATTGAAGTCGAAAATAAACTTGGTAAAAATATTGGGAAACACTACTCAGACCATGGGGAAGAATATCTTAACCAATTTTTCAAAGATTATTTAAAGGATAATGGGATAGTTTCCCAACTTACTCCTCATAATACACTACATTGGAAAGCTATTAGTGAAATGAGGAATCAAACCCTTCTTGACATGGTCATATATATGATGAGTTTTGGAACTCTATAATTATTCATTTTGGGGATATGAACTACATAGTGTAGCATATACAGTAAAATTAGTGCCAACTAGAGAAATATATGGAAATAAATATGTTTTGTGGTTTGAAAAGAATATAGTCAATCACACATACACGTATATGGATGTAATTAATTTTTGAAGATTTAACTTATCAAAAAATTAGCATGTCTAAGAGAAAAGTGACTTTATACTTTATCCTAAAGATACTAAAGGATATTACCTATATAAAAATTCTGATATAAATGTTATTATAGAACTACATGCTACATTTCTGGAAAGGGAAATATTTTTCAATTGAAATAGATGGAGTAATATTACATTTTATTAATTTTACACTTCATATGCACAAAATTTGGTATAGGAATAATATGCACAAGATAAAGTGGGAGAGAAAGATGTTCCTAAGACACAAGTACCATGTAGGTGTACTAGAGTGGTTAGAGGACCAAAGAGATATGTTTTTCTTGTCATAAGGTTAGGTGACACATTAATCCCAGATAATGATTAAAGTCTAACAAAAAAGGATGTTGTAGATGGAAAGGATGTTGTTAAATGGTATGAATAAATACATTCTAAAATGGAGTACAAGTACCAAAATCATTTTTGGATTTTCGTAGACCCACCGGTTGATGTAAATCCCAGTGTGTAAATGGGAATTGAATGAAAATATAGACATGGATGGTCATGCAAGTACCTATATGGAACGACAAGTTAAAAAGGGTTTTAAGAAATGTAATCGGTTCAACTATGCTGAAACCTTATCACCAGTTTAAATTCCTAAATCCAACAAAACATTAGTTGCAATATCATCCTTCTATGATTATGAAATTTGAAAAATCTATATCAAAACTGATATTTTCAATGAAAGTTATTTGAATATGGAATCACGATCAAGGAATGTTATTGTATATATGTCCATAAATAAATTAGTTTCATTAAGAATAAAAGTAATCAATGTGTTTATAAGAAGGTTAGTGGGAGTGACATTGTTTTAATAGTATTATGAGATTGTGATATATTATTATTGGGAAATGGTGTTCATGTATTACAGCTAGTGAAGAATTTTTTGAATGAATTATTCTCTAAGAATGAATTAAATGAAGTAGACTAAATCCTAGGTATAAAAATTCATAGATATAGGACTTAGAGACTACTTGGAATGGGTAAAAGTACATATATTGACAAGGCAATCAAAAGGCACAATATAGAAAAATCCAAGAGAGGTTTGTTACCAATGTCACATGGTACGAATATCTCCCATAAAATGTGTCCACAAACTCATAGGGTTATTTAATTAAGAAGAAGAATACCTTATGTATTGTAAGTGGGATCTATCATGTATTTCATTCTATACAAAAGGTTTGATGTTGTTTTTTATTTAATTATGGTTGTTAAATATCAAGATAATATAGAAGAGCTATATTGGGTGGTTGTAAAAACAATACTAATGTACTTAAGATATAAAAAAAATATGTTTATAGTGTATGGAAGAGATGATGAGCTAGTCATGATATAATACACTGAATCTATCTTCTAGATAGATCAATATGATCTAAAATTGTAGTCAGGCTATGTATTCAGTCTAAATGGATGTATAGTGAGCTGAAGGATCTCAAAATAGTCTACGGTTGTTGATTCTAAAATATAATATATGTATATATATGCTTCTAATGTAGCTAAGGAGTATTTTTGGATACATATCATAGTCTTAGTGTTTGGTGTTATACCTTATAGTGAATAAACTATTAATGTATAATGTGATAATATTGTGACATTGGTGCTCTCCAAGGAGCCCAGGTCACACTAGAGGAAAAATTTAATGTTATATCCTAGTGTATGGAAATACTAGATAGTGGGGGGGGGTGGGTGGGTGGGGTAAAAGCCCTTCTAAAATTATTTATTCTAAATAAATTGTCAGAGTAATTAAATAGATTCAAATGTGTAGTGAAAATAAAACAATCAAAAAACTATGTTCTATAGTTGTATTGACCACCAAGATCATAGTACACTCTTCAATATACTCTATTTGGTGATGGGATTGGTTTTTACTTGTCTCTTAATTTTGATAGGGTGTAATAATTTGATTACAAATAGACATATCTTTTTCTCACATGGTGGTATAACCCATGACTTTTGAAGGATTCACAACATACAATCCTTTTTCTGAGAGGATTCACTTCACCTTCCCTTTAGATAGGATTAAAAATCTAGTGTATCTATTTTGGAGGGGAAAATCATAAAACAAACTCTAGAGAACAAACATAGGATATGAATTTGTACAATAATGAAAAATAGAAAGTATTAAAATAGAATTGGTTTAGATCATATATAAATTCATTGTAGATTAAGTTATTTGATGAATTATTTAGTTGATGATTAAAATTATGATTTAATTCATGATTTTGGAAATATAACAATAGTCGTAGTCCAGATGTAGTGCTTCAAAAAGCTCATATGGAAGTTTCATTTTTTATTTCTCTAAAAAATATCTCCATTTCTCTAGTCAATATTTCAGAAATAATCATTGTAGTAATTATTTTTTTGTAGTTTTTTATTCTATGTTAAAATTGATAATCATTTACTCTAATATAATGATCTTTGAACTTATCTTTTGATAATCACATAAGGACACCTTAGAAAAAAATAAACATGAAAAATATATCTACTACCTTAATTTGAATTAACACACTTAAACATAGAGAGTGTGTGTTATATTATTCACGTATGGAATAATGTCAAAACGATTCTATAATGATTGTTATATGAAAAAAATAATTCATATTTATAAAATAGTTAAGATAATGAAAATAAATATATAGTTTACTTGAGTGTAAAAAATTCACAAGAAAAAGAGTATCGAACAATAATATACTGCATGTAAAAATGGGAAATGAATTCTTCTCAAAAAAATTAAACAATATGTAAATATATTTTAGAAAAATGTAATAAATAATAATTAAAGAAAAATATTTTTATTTTAGTAATTAAAATAAAAAAGAATTATAATTTTATAACTTATGGTAGATAAAATACACCTCGCCGTAGCAAGGTTGAAACTATTGAAAAAGATCAACCATTAAGTGATCTAAAATTATTTTAATCTATGAAACATTATGATCTACCATTTAGTGATCTATTTTTTAGTGTATTTAATGTTCAATGATCTTCTATTCGGTGAAGAGTTCACTACTTCCATTGTGGATGGTGCTACCATTGTTGTCCAGTGAACACTACTATTGTGACTTATGATCTACCCTTGTAACAAGATGGGGATACAACCACTATAAAGTAATGAAACCATCATTAATGATATTTACACAATCCAATAGCGCTACCAAATAGGTAATTCATGTTATAGACAATGAATTCTTGTGATACTATCATTGATGGAGGCTGGTGGTACTAGCATCGACTTACTGTAGGTGACTCCCTATAAACAAATAGCAGAGTAGCGATGTTTTTTAGAGTGGGTTAGGGTAAACACTCTCTAAATAATTTTTTTATAAATTAGTGGGTTTTATTAACAAACCCCTCTAATCATGAAATTTATATGTGGTTCACAACCCCCTTTAAATTTTTAGTATTTTTTTAATAGTTTGTTTGGATTTTAGTGGAGGTTATGTCAAAACCTCCTTTAATTTAATAACTAGATGCACTATATGTTTGGTTGGATTTTGGTGGAAATAAATAAATATATATATATATTATGTATTTGGAATTTTGAGGGTATATAGATAATGGAATTAGTTTTTTTAAAAGGAAATAGTGGGGGTTCACAGCCTCCAATAATATTTAAAATTAGAGGAGGTTGTAAACACCCTCTAATTTAAGACATTAATGGGGCTTTTGAACCAGATAATATTTATGACATTAGAGGGCATTATCTACCCCCTATAATTCACGAAATTACATGGGGTTCATGAACAAATTCTAATCCATTTTATTAGTGGGGGATTTAAAAACCCTTTATTTTTTTATTTTTTAAAATAAATCATATATAAATTCAAATTTTATAATATATATGTGTGCATGTGAATACATTTAATGGACCTATTAATTATGTATAATAATTAAAAGGAGGTCATGGGTGCATCCGGAGATCGTTTAGAGCCCACAACACCAAAATGGTAAAAATTTCTTGGCCACACAGTTTGTCTGAAACTGTGCGACCAAGGGCGTGCGACTGGCTGCAGGAATGGGATAGAGCCATTTTGCATAGCTTTAAAATGGTTAGTCAAAAAAATTTCCTAACTGTATAGGGTTCCCTTCCCTATAGATAACCATGCATGTTTAGTTCATGATTTGGAAAACTATGTTCCTAAACTCTCTATAGTTATATTTTGGGTAGAAATTACCATTTCCCCGCAACATAAGTTATAAACCTATTTTCCTATTCCTTTTTCCTCCAATGGAAAAAATAAAGGTCCCTCCTCTTAATTGAACTCAAAAACACTTCTAAGGTATGATTTAAGATAGATTCCCCATTTGGTTTTTGATATTCGATCTAATGGAAGTGTTGGATCTGTAGCGGTGAGCTACCATAGTGCCTCAACTACTATCTAAGCTTCTTTTTCCATCCATTGTGCTATTTGGATGCATGTTCGTATACCCTATTTTCAGAAAGTTAGATTATGTATCAGATCTCTTCCGACCTTCTTTGAATCTAAGGTCAATATTTAGTAGGGCATTGTTTACGGATGGGTTTTTTTTGGTCACATATTTTTCCCATTGAGTTTCATCGTTTCTTTAATATTTCCGTCATTCTATATGTCTATATTTACAATGAATATTAATTTTGTTGATTCCATCATGCCTAATTTAACATTATTTATTTTTTTATACTTATTAGCTCTTGTTTAATTATTTATACATCACACACACCTTACATGGACACCCATAGGTGAGCCACGTAGAATTGGAATTTTGGGTCAATTGGTACAAATTTCCCAGAACTCCAAATTTGCTATTAGATTTTATTTTAAATGTAGTATCCATTGACTCATGTGTAATTAATTTCACCCAATACACCTTATAGGTTTTCCGATATCTTAGACTTGGGAATTTCCTAATTAGTAATATGACTTGTTTCATATGACACTTTTATTGAAATATGTGTCTTATAAATGAATTTTCCATGCATAGGATAATTGATTGTGTTGGATTGTGTGGGATGGATCACACATGTTTTATTGATTTTATTTAAAAATAATTAAATGGAGTTGACTTATATAGTATGGTTTAAACCATTCCTTTTAATTATGTCAATTGTTAGGTTTAAAATGGAATTGAATATGGATAATGACATGTATGAGAGGTCATTTCCTCATTAATGAATTGAATATGTGACCACACATTTTATAATGTGTTAATTAGAATTCATAATATGTCTTACCTTATGTATTATGTGATTAATGAATATGACTTGTTATAAATGAAATGGACTAATATGTTCCATGAGAGGTGTATGATACATTCTTTATGAATATCCATGTGATACGCCTTTATATAGGTCTTTTATGATGGTAAGGAATGTGAGATGGGGGAAATACTGCTCACCCTTAGGTCAAGTGTTGAGTATGGAATCTCACAGTACTGATACTATATGGGCGATAAGCTAACACACCATGTTCCTTCTTAGAGTGTTTCATGGTAGTACCATCTCCATCCCGAGTGTTGTTGTATGGAATCTCTCACTCTATTAGGATGTAGGTAATATAACCTATCGTTAGAGATTTTAGGATTGGAAACTAGTCATGGATTCTTGTGTGTTAAGTCCTAGTCTAGGAAGCACTAGTACTCTCAGTATATGATCATTTGGAATCGGTACACACTTAGTTCATATTGGTGGATGAAATATATATATATATATATATTATAATATATATATTATTAATATGTATATATAATGACATTTCAGACATTCCCTTCTGGAAAAGAGCTGAAGTAGGTAGACTCACCAGGTGTCATATATGAACCTGAGTGAGCAGGTTATTTATTAAAAAATTACTTCACTTATTCTAATTTACCTGCATGATGTTTAGTTAAATGCTTTACTCAGATTACATTTAGACACCGTGTGTGGTGGTCTACTAAGATTTTATATCACACTCAATCAGGATTCATTTGGTATTCAAGAATATTATATTTCTACATGTATGGATAAGGGAAAGGATACTTTTATAGGTTTATGATACACTTACCATTAGTTTGAGCTTAGGAGAAGAGGATCTAGTGTGCACCCAGGATACTATGGAGAAAATTTTGTTATTTTTTGTACTTTTTTATAGTGTGAATATATGTTATCTCCTATATTCCTTTTTGTATCACAACAATTCTACATTATGAAACAAACACTTCTATAGAGGATTTTGTTATTATTATCAGGTGTTTAGTTTATTTAGTCTTCTGTTATTTATTGAATCCATATGAATGTATTTGATTCCACTACTATTTATTATCTATTGTATCCACTTAGATACTCTGACATGGGGCTATATTATCCCCACTATACCACCTTTACACCCCCACTAATAGTCGGTAGCCTCTAGTTTATGGATATGTGCGCTTGAGGCCATGTGACCCATTGTTCCAACTACCCTCTTAGTGTCCAGTCAGGCTGGTACGTTACAAAGTGGTATTAGAGCAGTTCCTTTAATGACATACTATTTGGTGAAAATTTATTAGAGATTGAGAACTCTTGGAACTTGTTCATAGACCATTCTTGGGTGTCACCAACCCATGTTTGGGGTAAAGGCTATTCTGTCTAAATGATAACTGTTGTTATTTATTTTTATATTTACTATTGATACAATTTAATCATTGGGTGACACCCATGACATGTGATATAGTTGATATTGATTCCATTGGAACTATGATTTTTTTACTATCACATGATGAAATGGGGGATCTACATTAGATCATGCATCTCTATAGGAATAATATTATTAATTGGCCATGAATTTTTTTACATTCCATGTTTGTTTTTAGCATTCATAATCCTATGACATATTGGTTATGTCATGGATATTTGTTGAATTACGCTGACACTTCTTCAAGGTATTAGAAAAAATAATGGATACTTATAGTTCCTTCTTTAACCTAAAAGTTGTTTCATGATTATTTAAAGAATACACCTTAAGTAGTCAATTATGGAACATTAATCTATGGACAATCTATAACATGAGTTGGAACGTGTTATGGTGTGAGTTGAAGGGATGCCCTATTTTGGTTCATATGGAGTATATGACCTTATGGATCATAAAATGGAAAACAATCTAATTCAAAAAATTTAATATTATTCGAAAGTTTATCAACAACAAATTCAAAATGAACATGTCTTATAAATTATGAGCAACCATCTTATATATATCAAACTCAGATAATTTGGACAGAACCAAACCTAGTAGTGGGTAGTGGGAAGTGGGTGTTTCAATATTTGTATTACCTGTTATGGTCTGTTCTACCATCTAGACCAGGATTTTGAAGTAGGCAGAGAGGTGTGACCATTCTTATAGGAAGACTCCAATACCTAACATAGTTTCTTAAATGTAATATTCTAAATTAATTAAATATATTCTAAGGTATGTGTTTGGAAATTCTGTGTCAAGACGCCACACCATCCTTCTATAGAATGCCTTGAAGTTGGCGATGACAATAACCCTAAGGTGGAAGGTCATGAGCCACCATTGATTCCTCTTGCTATACCGCATGTGACACCACTTCCTATACCTAAGACAAGAATTAACACCTAGTTGTGAGACAGATTTATGCACATCCTTCAGAACATGAAATGTGTAGTTAAACCTACCCCGAGTAAGGTAGAGGTGAATCATGAGTTTTAGCATCAATCTCCTCCCACCTTTTCAAGGGATAGAGGTCCTCATTCCGTGGAGTGTTGGATCAAGGAGATCTGGTATATATTTAAGAATCTGGAGATTCCTCTAGAGATGATGGTCTATGTAGTTGTGTATATGATTCCAGATTCAGCTAAGAGGTAGTGGGAAGTAATCACCTAGGAATAATGGCATAAATACATTGTATGAGAGGACTTTTAGACCCTATTCTATGACAACCTATTTCCCTAGACTATAAGGGCTGGCCGAGCTATAGAATCCATGAATCAACATTGAGGAAGTATATAAGTTATAGACTACATAACCATTTTACTAAGAAATAATATTTCACTCCTTCTCTAGCTGGAGATGATCTAATGACTTTTATAAAATTTGATGTTGGTCTGGTTTATGCTATCAGGTCAAAGGTCAATGTGTTCAGGAATATGAACATTTCTAAAATTTTCAACTAGACACTTATTATAGAGATAAATATGAGAGAAGATGATGGTGTAAATCATGGTGGTTGATCACCCAAATCATCCAGTGGTTATTCTTCTAGGTGGAAGAGGTATTTTGAGGTTTCTCACAAAGGTATCATTAATCATGTTCCTCGCACCGATAGATCTCTGATCTTTCCCCAGTTTGGAAAGCAGGGACATCCTGAATCTCAGTGGTTTCATGATCTAATTTAGTGCAGAGGTTATAGAGGGATGGTCCATCTTCAGGTTTTCTATAGGAAATTCCCTATAGTGTCTAGATTGTGGGGATCTATACCTACTCCTTAGTCAAGAATGGGACCAATAGATTCATGATAGGTAGGAAGCTGGAACACCACTGGTCGTTCAGGCCAAGGTGCAAATCAAGGGAGAGGCAATTAGACTAATGGTTCTCAATGCTAGCAGAGAGGGCCTACTCAGTGCAGTGAAGTAGTGAATTAGGTCCATGGGACATGGTAGATACATACTGTACAACCTATTCCAGAGGAGTAGAGTGCCAGACGATTTACTATACGAGGTAATATTCTAGTAGCCTCCACAATAGTGCCTGCATTGTTTGATATAGGTGCACCTCACTCATTTATATCCGAGACAATGATTATGAATCTAGGCCTCAATTTAAATAACTTACATGGCCTTAGGATTCTGTATACACCTATAGGTATCCATTCAGAGAGTGTTTTAACTTGTATGGATTGTCCCCATAAGATAGGTGGTATCCTTTTTGTGTGGAATCTGTACATCCTTAATATGATTGTCTTTGAAATAATCATTGGGATGGAATGGTTGGTTTCTAATAGATCTCATATTGTGTAAAATTTTCATAGTGTGAAATTTACATCACCAAAGGGAATTAAAAACATGCATAAGGGTGAATGGAATGTCAAATCTACATGATCAGCACATGAGAAGTAGAGGTTAGGAAATGTAATATCCCATATCACCAATCATTCCATAGATGATCATTGTCTACAACCCATTACCTTTCATCCGAGAGTGGAGCGATACTGGTATTTTTTACTAAATACTTATCTAGTATAACTCCAGTGTGAGAGGTAAAGTCTACCATTGAGATTGTTCTAGGATAAGAAAAAATGAAAATTACTCCTTATAGGATGGCACCTAAGGAGATTTTGGATCTCAAAAAGTAGTTAGTGGATCTAGAGGTGAAAGGATTTATACACCCGAACACTTCTCCTTGTGGTTTACCTATCCTTTTTTACCAAGAAGGAGGAAAATACAAATATTTTCTATGTTGACTACCATAGTCTAAATAATCTCACCATCATGAAAAAATATCCACTTACTTGAATAGATGACCTATTTGATCAGTTCCGAGGAGAGAAAGTGTTTTCAAAGATAGATATGTGGTCATGCTATCATTATGTGCATGTTAAGACATTAGAAATACCTAAAATATATTTCAAGTGATGTAATTGCCTATACGAGTACCTAATTATGTCGTTCGGACTCATTAATGCACCTGATGTTGTCAAGGATATTTTGAATTGAAATTTCCACCAGGATTCATTTGTGGTTGTATTTATTAATGATATCTTGGTGTATTCACACTCCATACACGACCATGAAAACCATCTTGATATCATGATTAATTTGATGAGAGATCATAATCAATATGCTAAGCTCAGTAAATTCCATTCTGGATTAATAAAGTCCAATTCGTAAGTCATATCATCACAGAGTTAGGAGTTTTTGTAGACCAAGAGAATGTGCGAGATGTAGTTACCTGAGAGTAGCAGAAGGAATTTTTTGACATTCAGAGTATCTTGTGGTTTCATTGATATTAAAAACTCATAATCTAAGATTTATCATTCCATGTAGAATCACATACAAGATTGAAAAATAAGGGTATAAAATTTATATGGTCAGAAGTTTTGGAAGCATCCTTTTAGGAGTTTAAGGGAAGACTGACTTCAGTACCATTACTGATTCTTCCAAATCCAGGAATGAGATATAATGTATATTGTGATACATATGGTATCAGTCTTATAGCTATTTTAATGTAATCTAAGAATGTCGCTTCAAATGTCTATCGTCAATTGAGGCCTCAGGAGCAGAGTTACCTAATGAACAACCTCGAGATTAGTGTTGTAGTTCACACATTATGTTGTTGGAGAAACTATCTACATGGAGATAATTTTGTGGTATTCACTGATCAAAAAAGCCTCAAATAAATATCTAGGAAATGAGACCTAAATATAATGCAGTGCACATGGGTTGAGAACCTACAATCGTTTGATTTCGAGATTGCCTACACACCTAGTAAGGGGAATTCGGTAGTCGATGATCTGAGCCAAATGAGTCAGCCATAGATGGTTCCGGAATCCAGGGGTGAATGGGAAATTATAGCCTTATTATTAGAGACATATGTCGAGGTTTATAGGACCATGGTCAGAGTATCCTCTCAGCCTTAGAAGTGAGTTATAATCTTCTGCAATATGTAAGGTTGACACAACTATCTAATCCTAAAGGCCTTATCCTAAGGGAAATCATTTTAGATGATGATACATCTTCAGGTTGGACTATGGATGGGGATGATGCTCTATTGTTCTGAGGTCTTGTATGGGTATGAGAAGACATTAGAGTTGAGATGATATGGGAATTTCATGACTTATCAAGGGTGGTTCACCTCAGTGTCACAAAAATGTATTGTGATATATGACACCCGTATTGGTGGCCTATCATGAAATTTGAGATTGTTGGTTTCATCACTCAGTGTTCCACCTCTCAATTGGTGAATTCAGAGAATCAGTTTCTGTTAGGCCTTTTATTTCCATTGTCCATTTTGGAGTGGAAATGTGATGATGTTTCTATGGGCTTCGTGGCTGGTCTTCTAAGATCAAATCATGGAAATGAAGTAGTGTTGGATGTTATTGATCATATGATGAAGGTCACACACTTTTTACATGTGCGAGAGACCTTCTCGGTAGAGGATCCTCTAAGGATGTACATAAAATATATTGCAGGTACTCAAGGTGCTCCATGTTCCGTAGTTTTTGACAGAGATTATTATTTCATGTCATGGTTATGTTAGGGGATATAGATTGCATTGGGTACACAGGCACATTTGAGCACAACCAATCACCCACAAACCTATGGACAGATTGAATATACAATCCAGGTGCTAGAGAAAATTCTCCATGCATGTGTCTTTGACATGGAAGGTTTTTTGTAGAAAAAATTTCCTATAATTCTCTTTTCTTATAACATCATCGTTTGGGATACCATTGAGATGGCTCCTTATAAATCCTTATATGGTAGGCCTTTATGCTCACCTATGATCTTGCTAGAGGCAGCGACGATAGCTTTTCATGGGCCACACCTCATGAAAGAAACTACAGAGCATGTCCAATTGATATGAATTCATATGTTTAATGTTCATTCTAAACTAATGTCATATTCCAATAGATGCCGAAGACCTCTTGAGTTCGAGGTAAGAGACCAATTTTTCTTACAGTTCTGGACCATGTTGGGTAATATACGTATTCATAAGTAGTGTAAGCTCACACCGAGTTTTGATAGACCCTTTGAGGCCATGAATCATATCAAGAGAGTGAGTTAGAATTTGGAACTTCCATAGAGATACCAATCCATGCAAGAAATCATTCATGTATGTCAGCATGGCCTCTACTATCCAAAGCCATCACACGTCTTTCGTCCTGATGAGGATGAATTGGATATTGATTCTTCCTTTGAGGGGTATCCAGTGTATATAGTGGATCATATAGTGAAGTCAATCTGATTAAAGTTCCTTCCTCTTATACAGATTTTATGGTATTATGAACAATCATAAGATGATACATGATTATGAGAAGATGATAAACGATCTAAATGGATGAAACTCTTCTCTAATAGTACCACTTTATCCTTAGAAGGCCAACTTAGGGACAAGTTTCTTTAAGGAGGGGAGGTTGTAACAACCCAACTTTTCATGAAGGTATGTATCACTGGTTTTTCAATTGGAATATCTGAAATGGATCTAATATTGATGTATAATCAATAAAAGGAAGTCACAAGTGCGTTTGGGGATCGTTCGGAGCCCGGATTACTGAAATGGGCTGAAAAGACTGGGCTTCATGGTTTGTCTGAAAATGTGTAACCTTGGGAAGATGACCATGTGACCAGTTTCAGACATGGGAAAGATCTATTATTCATGGTTTGTGCAGGTTTAGTCAAACCATACACTTAACCATTTAGGGTGACCTCCATTACAGAAAAATGGGCATGGTTGGTGCACGGTTTGGAAAACCATGTGCCTAAACCACACACAATGATATTTTTGGGGAAAAAATAACACTTCCCTCCAAATTATATTATAATCATAATTTCCTATTCCTTCTCCCTCCAGAAACAAAAATAGTGGGATATCCTACCCTTGAGCTCATGAACAGTCCCAAGGTATTCTTTTAGCAAGGTTCTCTATCCCATGTCTGATCCTCGATCTGAAGGAAGCATTAGATCTATAGTGGTGGATTCACCAATTATCCCAACTCCTATCTAAGTTTCTTTTTTTCCATCCATTGTGCTATTTTTATGTAGGATCATATGCCCGATTTTCATGGAATTGGAATTTTTCTCAGATCTATTCTAACCTACCCTAAATTTGATGTCCATATTGAGTGAGGCATCATCTATGATCTATAGTTTTCTGGTCACATAGTTTTCCCATTGATTTTCATTGTTTCTTAACTATATATATCATTCCATATGCCATCCTTAGTAGATAATATTAATTGTTTTGATTACTTTATGTCTAATTGACAATTTTATATTGGTTTATACATATTGGATCTTGTTTGGTTGTTTATACAACACACATATCTTACATGGAAACCTATAGGTGTGCCACTTAGAGTTATCTATTTAGGCCAATTAGTCCAAATTACCCGAAACTCCCAACTGACTATCAGCTTGTCTTTTAAATGTAATTACCATTTACTCATGTGTAATAAATTCATCCCAAGAAACCTCATAGGTTTTTTGATATCTTATACATGTAATTTTCCATGTGGGCATATGACTTGTTTCCCATGACACATTCTTCTACACATGTATCTTTAAATGAATTTTCCATGATTTGGAAAATTGAACAAATTGAATTGTATAAGATGGCTCACACATAATGGATTTCATTTCCTTGAAATTAATTAAATAGACTTTGACATATATAGGATTGTTCAAACCATGAATTTTTATTATGATTATTAAATTCCTTATTTCAATTGTAGTTTTTTAAATGGAATTGAATATGGCTAACAATATGCGTGAGAGGTCCTTGCCTCATGAATTGAATTGTATATATGAACATTCCTTTGATAATGTATTAATTAAAATGTATAATATGTATTGATTTATGTATTATGTGATAAATGATTATTCCTTATTATAAATTAAATGGACTATTAATTTTCATGAGAGGTGAATTCCACTTACCTTATAAATATAAATGTGATACAAGTTTTTAGAGGTTGTTTACGATGTTAAATAATGTGAGCTGGGTAGAAGTATAATCACTCTTACGTTGAGTGTTGAGTATGACATCTCACACCACTTCTAGAGTATGGGCGATGGGATATGGTGCCATGTTCTTTCATAGAGTGTTGCATAGTGGCACACTTTTCATACTAGGTGTTGTAGTATGGAATCTCTCACTCTGTTGAGATGTAGGGAATGTGCCCTATCGTTGGAGATTTTTGAATCGAAGACTGGTTATGGATGCATGTGTCTTATATCCCGGTCCATCCATCACTAGTATTCTAGGGATATGACCATTAGGCATCGACACACACTTAGTTAATATAGGTTGATTAAATATATATATTATACTATATATATATATATGTTATTACTATGTATATATAGTGTCAGTTCATACATTTACTTCCAGAAAAGAGTTGAAGAAGGTAGATTCTTTAGGTGTCCTATAAGAACCTATGTAAGATATTTATTTATTACAACACTTCTTTACATATTATAATTTACCTATACACAATTTAGTTATGAGTGATAGTTGGATTATACATAGAAACCCTTTATAAAAAAAGACTTTATCTCTCACCCTACTTGGGCTACCATTGTCACCTGAGAATATTATATTTATATAGGTATAGATATGGGAAATATCCAATTTATTGGTTGATGACATGCATAATATTAGTTTGAGCTTAGGAGTATACGAACTAGAATGCAATTGAGATTCTAGGGAGAAAATTTTGTTCTTTCTGTACATTTTTTATAGCATGACTGTATGACATCCCACCTATTCCTTTTTATATTACACCATGTCATGCATCATGAACCAGACACTTATAAAGAGGCTTTGATTATTATTTTTAGTTGTTCAGTATATTCAGTCTTTGGCTTTTCATTTAATATAAATGAATGCTTGACCGGATAGGCCCATAAGGGTCACAACGCGGTAGGGTTTACCCATCGTTTCCGCCTTCTCATCCCCAGGTTGACGCAATGACTCTCCCTGTGCTCGGTGACTTCTGATGATTTCCACTTGCGGTAGATCTTCGTGGGATCAGTGGTCTCGACCCTATGCGCCGTTGCTGGCCTCCTCTCACCCGATTCCGTCTTGCTGGATAAGGTCTCCTTTGGCAGCGTAGTGCCGGTCCTTGACCTATTTCCAGATCCGCTACCTAAGGACTCCACTTTAGCTCCAGGGTGCACAGTGGGTGTTTGCTGTGGTGTTCACATGGGTACTGGTCGGCGAAGAAGGGATCTGAGTGGTCGGACCTCCATTCTGAATTTTGGTGATTTCTTCTGCATCCATCTTCTTTGCAGTCATCTTGGTTTAGGATGTACTATTTTGTATGTGTGTTGGTTGGTTTCTATATTTACTTCATCGGTGATTTTTTATTTTGGGATCCTCGGCTTCCACGAGCCGTGCTGTCAGATTTTAATTGGCACTATGCGGTAGTTGATTTTCAGTTTGCAAGACTCTTTCACTGTTAGGTTTTCTGATTTTGGTCGGGATTTAAAAAAAGTTTTGGTCTTGACGGTCCGTGACTCAAAGGATTCTGCATCGTTCTATTACATAAAGATGCTACAGAGGAGGTTTAGGGAAAATAGGTTTCATTGTTTTCTGGATTTTCAGAATCAGACATTTGAAAGGGTATGGATTTAGCCATCGGTACCGGGACCATGCTCTTTGGAACAAGACAACATTCCATGATGCGATGAGATAATGTAATCTGGTCTTAATGGTTCTTTTTCCTAGGAGGAGATTCTATATTTTAGTGAGCGCTACTTTTTATCTTGAGGTTCGGTTGGTTGTAAACTTGTTTATTTTGTTGAAGTCTTGATGCCTTTATGGTTTCCCCCTCATCCCGTAAAAGGGGGTTTATTTCAATAAAAAATAATTTCCAGTCAGTAATATATATGAATGTATTTACTCCTATTACTATTTATCATCTATTATATCCATTGGTCTCCTCTGAAATAAGGTTATATTATCCTTATTGTACGACCATTACACCCTTGCTTCTAGTCAGTAGCCTTCGGCATACGGGGAGGCACGCTTGAGGGCATGTGACCCACCGGTTCAGCTACTATCATAGTGTTCTATCGACATGGGACGTTAAAAATGTAATTGTAAATATATTTATTCAAATATATAAAATTTATATACTGCTTTATAAATACTATGCATTTATATTTTGATTTATCAGTTACATATATTATATTAAATACATCTTTATTGTATATTTATATATTTATACATTTATATTACATTATTCATACACACACACACATATATATAGAAGAAATTAAATATAAATAATTTTTTTAAGAAGGTGGTGCCTTGGTCAAATGAAAAAATATAATTTTATTTAAAAAAGAGAGATTACATGAGTTTAAAATATGGGATTATATTACAATATTTTACATGTATAGGAAGCAAGTTGTATGGGAGAGCCTCCTTCCATGTTATTTCCTAAAAAAACCCTTTATTGGCAAGACCATAAACAATCATATTCACCTCTTGGTAGGCATGGGTTGCAATGTAGTTGATGTATTGGAGAGAGTGGAGAAAATTCATCAAACGAGTAGAAAGCGGCCATGCTAGATAAATCACCCCCTTCCACATGGCCTCCACTACAGTATTATAATATCTTTCAATCCACAAGTTTTTCGAACCATAGTGCAAGGAGAAATAGATGGAATGTTTCAAACTCAGAATTTTAGCTTCCAAAGAAGGTGCAACACCACAGCCTTTAAAAATGTACCCAATGGTTTGACCAAGATGATTTCTGAAGATGGTCCCACACCCTGTGGGACCTAGATTTATTTTAGAGGATCCGTCCACATTGATTTTAATCCACCCTGGGAGCTGTGTTCTCCAGAAAACCTGAAACGTGTGCCTCGGATGGCTGAAAATGGCATTAACCCGAGGAAGTCTCAGGGTCATCAAATCCGCCATAAAGTTGTTGCTGATTCCTTTCCGAATCAATGGAGCTTCTCAAATAGTGATGAGAATCCTCATTATACATGCATTAATGTTGAGTGAGAAATTATTTTGAAGAATTGAATTTCTATCATACCAGATCACATGAAGATGCTCCACAACACCAGTAATGAACATGTTCTTGATTTTTTGGGAGTTATCCATATTTACACAAAATTATAGGTGGGAATTGATAGAGACAAGAATCCACCAACTACAATCAAATATGTAAAAAATATAGTTCCAAAGAGATGTGTAGGTAGAACAAGACATTAATAAATGATTACTATCTTCTTTAGGTTGATTACAAATATAACATTTTGATCAATGGTAGATTATAAAAATTTTCAAACAAGAATCAATGGGAAACCAATTGTAGGCATGAAACCAAATAAGAGTGAGTCTTTAAGGTTTAATCTAAGACATATCAAAATATTTAATCAATTTAAATTCATTTTCGGTGTTATGGACGGAGTGTTTATAGAAATGTTTTGAATTTAGAAACCCATTGTGAGAAGGTTCACAAATCAAAAGATTATTCGAGATAGAAAAGAGATAATTATCAATAATTTGATTAACATTTTTAAGAAGAGTATCAATATGATAATTAAGAACATTTCTAACAGTTTTGTTGATATTTTCAGGGGTATATTCCGAAGGAATCAAAGAGATAAGAGGTGAACCTGTCCATTTTTTCAACAAGAATCTCATGGAGGAGTTTGTAGATACTATCCATCTAGAATTTTTCATAATGTTTTGATACATGTTTCTAACGGAGGGGAAAATTAAAGAAGGAAAGAAATTCTTGTTACCTCTTTTAAATCTATCAAGGAACCTATTTTTTATGAGAGAAATTGAGGGGGAGTCATTGTGAATTATGTTCCATGTCAATCTAGTTTGAAGGGTCTCATTAAAGAGTTTTATGTTTTTAATACCAAGACCACCCTTGACTAATGGTTTACAACAAGTAGACCAAGGAATTTTCCAAAGTTTCCTATCCAAATTGCTTCCAGTCCAAACAAAATTTTTGATGTAAACATTAATTTTTATAATGAGACCAGTTGACCAATTGTAGACCATCATCGAGTAGAACAATTTGTAGACAATGATAGACTTGACAAGAATGAATCTCCTCACCATGGAAAGAGATTTTCCCTTCCAAGTGGAAAGATGATTAATAATTTGATCAATAATGTTTGAGAAGTATCTTGCTTTTGGTCTACCCCAAAACATGGGTACCCAAAGGTATTTGAAGAGAATAGTTCCTTCTTTAATGTTAAGCTCATTGATGATACCTCAATTTATACTAGTCAGAATATTTTTCCCAAAGTATATGGAGGATTTGTACTAGCCAATGACTTGACCGGAGACCTCAACATAGTGAGTGAGAGTTATTTTAAGAGTTATAATGTTTCTTTTATCACCCATTAAAAATATAATGATGTCATCTACATTAAAGAGGTGAGTAGTAGAATTCACTTTTTTGTAAGCATGAATAGGTTTTGAGCTTGTTATGGTCAACTAGAGGAGTGACTAAAGAACTTAAATTGTCTTCTATAATAGAAAAAATGATTAAAAGGATCACCTTGTCTGACTCCTTTGGAGAAATTGAAGTAACCATTAGAAGATCTATTGATCAAGATGGAAATGTAAGCTAAATTGAAAAGGGTTTTAATTGTAGAGATGAAGATATTGTTGAATCCCAATCCATGTATAGAATTAAAGATGAAATCCCAATCCATTGTGTCAAAGGTTTTCTTAATGTCATGTTGTATGGAGAGGTTACCACCTCTATTTTTATTGTTTAACATGTTAGTGCATTCAGAGGGAAGAAAAATGTAGTCCTGGATGGTTCTTCCCTTGACAAAACCAAATTGATTATTGGAGATACTTTTATCTGTAATAGTGGAATGTCTTTTCACAATCCGTTTGGTGATAATTTTATAGAGAGTTTTGATGAGATTTATGGGGAAAAAGATTTGAATTTTAGGGGCATTATCTACCTTGGGAATCAAAGTAAGGAATTTGGAATTAAACCCATGGGGTAAAAATCCATTAGAAAAGAAAGAATTAACATGTTTTCAAACATCAATTTGGATGATATCCCAATATTTTTGATAGAATTCATTATTAAAAACATAAGGACCTCAAGAACTATTTGGATTCAAGCTGAAGATAGTGTCTCTGATTTCATGATCAAGGGGAAGGCCCACAAGAAAAGTGTTGTCAACATGAGTGAAAATTATCGGAATGATATCACGAGTGAGATCCTTATTAGTGCCAGGGCTGTTGAATAAAGACTCAAAGTATGAAACAACATTATTAGCTATGTACTCTTCATTATCCAATAGGGTTTTTCCATATTTGAGGGAGGCTGGAGGACTAAAAGCTTTTTAGATTATTTGCAAAGAATTTTAGAATTTGGTATTTCTACCACCATCAGTTTACCATTTGGTTTTGAATGCTTTCTTTCGAATGTTGTCTTTGAAATTGAGAAGCGAATTATGTTTCAGAATAATGTTAATTTCTTTATTTTGATATGAAGCAACATTTGAGTGTGTGTTGCTATTTTGGATTTGATGAAGCTCATTCTCTAGAAGTAAGATGTCATTTAAATATAAATATAAATACATATTATATAATTATATTATATATGTTATATTGTAAATATTTTTTTTGTATATAAATATAAATATATAAATATATATTATATAATTATTTTTTTGAATATAAATATATTAATGTAATATATATATCATTTAATTATATTATATATATATATATACAATTTTGTGAGTATATTTTTTTGTGTATATATAAATGCGTATACAAGATATAATAGAAATATATATAATTACATACATAAATATATAATATAAATATATTTAATTTAATAAATTTGTAATATATATAATAAAATATATAAATTTATAGTGTTTAAAAAAACCATCATATAATTTTTATAGTTAAAAAAAAGTTGTAATAATTAAAAAAAATAGTAATATTATTTTTATGCATACACAAACACACACACACATAAATATGTACATAAAAATAGTTATATATATATATATTATAACTTTATTATATCAATAAATATTTTATAAAAAAATAAATACAGACACACAAAAATATAAATATATTTATAAATATATGTATAAAGATGTACTTATATATCTAAATATAATTATATAATTATATATATTATATTATATATATTATATAGAAATATATTATATATTATACAGAAATATAATATATATACACAAATATATTATATTATTTATATTTCTATATACACACACAAATATATAGATATAGATATATATATATATAGACACACACAATCAAATATTTTTGTATCTAAATAAATATAATGTATTTTATATAATATTTATATGTTCAACCGTCAAAGTGGTTCGGTTATGCGCTAGGGTTCCCTCGATCTCAATTTCGAATCCCAATAGTTGTATTTTTACTTCATGAGATAGTATATATGGGATATGTGCAATCCACACCTGGGGGGGGGGTGGTGTTCCAAGGGTATATATGGGATGGTATAAAAAAGACAAAATAAAAAAAACAAAGGAATGTTTAAGGGAAGTTAATGGATAACGACCCCTAATAAGGGTGTTTAAAATTCCATTAGGGGCGGTTCTAAGTGACTCTAAATAGATGTTTCAATTAGTGGTTGTTAAAAATTCCCATACTCCATCTTTTTCTGGTGAAGTTAGGGAGAAATTAAAGGGGGCTAGAACCCCCTCTAATTTAACCACCGCTAAACCGACCTCTATTTTATGAATGCTTAACCACAACAACATCTAATCATTTTAGGTGATGCAATTATCCATGGTTATGGGTAACCACCACTAAAGTATTTATAGGGGTTTATAACCACCTATAAATGAAAAAACAACCCCCTCCAATTTATGTATTTTTAGGTTGTGATGTTATAGTCACTAGAAGGAGAATTTTTCGGTGTAAATGATCAATTGTTTAAATGTTAGATATATTTTATTACTAGATAAATATGGTGGAGTTCATGATATCCTTGAATGAAAGATCCTTTAAGGGATCTATGGTTATTTTATGATCAAATTCCCTCTTGATGTTGTGTTTTTATTCAGCTAAAATTTCCTCCTCGAAATATTTTCATGCATGAAAAATGAAGTTTAATGCATGAAATCCAAGACTTAAATACATCAGAAACATGATCAATGTTCCCACATGGTGTCCTTGGTTCTTTAGTGGAGGTGTGGAAGTTATCCCCTATGTAAAAGAACTAGTATTTTGTTGGGAGGAGGAAGAAAAATACAATGTCTGGATCAGATTGATCAGATGAATTTGATCATAAAACACATGAAATAACAAATTTTTAAAATAGAGGAATAGTGACTTGCACATCGGTTTCACACACAAGTTTAAAACAAGGTAAAGCCTTTGTTATATAATTCATGGAATTCCACCATTTCTTCGAGCTTTCTATGAGGGATCACACCTGTTACACAATGTACATACATGGCCACACGAGCTTGTACAAGCTCACTTGTGAGGGTGCATTATGTCTACTATATTAAAGACTATAAAAGTCCCACCCACACTCTCTTTATAGTATTAAATCAATCTCATACTATCTCCATTGGGCATGGTTGACTTCTTGGTTCCACAATTCCTTGGTTGATCCTCGCTAAGGCTAGCTTGAGTAGTTGGCCATTTTTTTTGCTAATGGATATTTATATAAAAGTAAAGAAAAGGTAATCTAGAAAACAAATTGATAAAAAATAATTTGATTTTATTATATTTAATTTAAACTAAATAATTCTAAATAGAGCATAAAATTATTTAATTTCAATAAAACAATAAACTAAGGGAATTTTAAATCTATCAAAAAAATAAAATAAATAAACATAAACTCATAGTGAAAACAATATCCCCTATTTTGTAAATTTAAAAACCAAAATTAAATTTATAATTTTAAGAAATACCTTATTTTCTCTTATATTTTATCCCAAAATTTCTCCCCCTTTTTGATGTTTATCAAAAACCATACATAAAGAAGAACACAATATAAAGAACAATATTTGTAAAAAATATTAAACATCAGATAAATCTCCATAAATTCCTAAAAATATTATTAATAGATATATAAAATAAATAAAAAAGTATTAAAATGCTCTCAAGAACCAAATTTCAATAATTCCCAATTCAAATATTAATTTTTCAAACCGCACAGAGTCTAGAGATTTAGTATATTTGTATATTAGTTGGGTTTCTATAGGAATTTATTACAAAATATTGTACTATTTATTAACATGATCTCTTAAGAAATGAAATATAAAATAAAAATTATTACTCCTAGAATTTTGTAAGGGGGCTTTAGATATATAAATTATAGAATTTATGTCATATAATATGAAAATTTTATACAACTAAACATTATAATCATGTAATGTTTTTTACCTAGAGGATTTTAGCACAAAAATTAGTATAAATAATGTACTTAACCTCAAGTATGAAAAATTAAAGTATTAATTACATTTCTAGGTTCTGTTAAATTAATAATTTACCTAATAAATGACACATACCTTATCTAATCTTCCTATAAATTATACATCCACCCAAATAAGAATTATAAAATTATAATAGATTTACACAGTTCTAATTAGAGTAAAATAAACCAGTGTTGACAGTTGATTTAACATATAAAATTACTCATTTAATAATGATTAAATGACTTTCATTATGATTATATTGATATATATCACACATAAAAACATCTAAAATGATGCTAATCTTTGATACACTTAGATAAAATAGTATTTGTCTCATTCCTCTATACAATTTCTCACCTATATACTATCCATATTTATCCGCTTTCAAATTTTAATTAGTTATCATTGGAGTTTTCATAGTTCTAAAAGAATCAAGATTGAATTTTTTAACAAAAAAATATGCACAATTCCTTTGATTTAGAAAATACCATCACCTCCTAATTGAATTTTAAGTACAAGGAAGAAATTTAATTCTCCCATTATGATCATATCAAATTCATTAGTCATTAATTGTGAAAACTCATTACTAAGAATATGAATTGTATATCTAAACACAATATGATCAATATATTTTTTTTTGAATAAAATATTAGAAGAAATTTTATTTATAAATATGGATGGAATAAAAATCCCTTCGGTTTAATCATTTTACATCAAAAATACTTTTAGTGTGTCATACCAAGATCGTCGAGATTTCTTTGGATCACATAATTCTTTAGAAACATCAAAAAAAAAGATTTGAATATTCATTTGTTTTGAAACATGGTTTTTTATTTACATATAACTCCACTAAAATTACACCATTTAGAAAAAAACTTTTTATATTCATTTAAAATAGTTCAAAATTTTCAAATCTTAGAAAATACAATAAAATAAGAATAGATTATAATATTTAAACTGGTGAAAATGAATCATTAAAATCAATTCCTTTTTTTAAAATCACATTTGGAAAATATTCTAGCCTCATTTCAAACTATATTAAAAAACTCATCAACTCTCTTCTGTAAAATAAATATAGTTCCTATAGACATTTAATATTTATGTTACTCAAATAGATTACCAAAATTATTCCTATTAAATTGGTTAGGTTCTTCATGCATTGAATGTATACATTTTTAATCTTCCAAATATTTCATAATATTAATAGGAAATAATTTAGCTACAAAATAATAATGAGAACAAAAATTCAAAAAAATATTTCTAGATATAATTCTAGAGTCAAATTTTCTACTAACATTTTCTAAAGAATTATCTCTATGAGTTTTCTATTATATTGGAAAATATTTAGAAGATATATTCTCCCCCTCAACTAATGGATGAACATTTTCAGGTTTATCTTCATCAAAATTTAACTCTTTAAATTATGAAATAAAATGAATGTAATTCATAATATATGTTTCATTATTTTCAATAATTTTCACATGTATAGATTCCTCCATTTTCATATTTAATTTTTTATACACTTTATAATCTTTAAAATTAAATAAATATCCTAGAAGAATTATATTATAACTTTTAGCATTAAGATTTTCTAGATTATCATTATTATTTAGAAAAAACTATAGAGCCAAATACTTTAATGAAACCAATAATATGTTTCTTTTTATTTAATAGTTTATAATAATATTTCATTAATAATGGTACAATGTATACTCTATTTAATATATAACAAAAAATAATAATTAAATCAGTAAAAAAATATTTTTGGTAGGTTTAATTCATTAAGAATTGTTCTTTCCATTTCATGAATTGTTATATGTTTACACTCTACAACACAATTTTGTTGTGGTGTTCCAGGGGTGGAAAATGTTTTCAAATATCCATTATATTAACCAAATTTATCAAAGCATAAGTTAAAAAATTCTCCCCATTTATCACTTCTAATTTAAGTTATTACATGTCATTTTTGATTTTGAATTTGTTTATAGTATGCAATAAAATTGTTTAGGGTTTCAGTTTTATGGGATAAGAACACAACCCATGTGAATTTACTGAAATCATCTACAATTACAAACACATATCTATTAATACCTAAAATAGTAGCTCTCATCTATTGAAATAAATAAATATTAACCAGGTATAATAATATAGAAGTACTAAACTTATTAAGAGTTCTAAAATACTTTTTGTTTTAACTTACCTTTAAATAAGAATCACATATAAAAACCTTATTTTCTTTAAAATTAAGAAGTTCCAAAACCAATCCATGTTTTTCAAAATTGTATAGTTGTTCTAGATTAGTATTTCCAAAATTATGTTCCTAATAATGTGGAGTATTTCTATTATGTTTAAGAACTTTACATTTTTCATGGTTAGTAATGAAAAATCAATAGATTATATACTATCAATTCTATAAGCAGAAGACAAAAAAATATTATCTTTATAAATAATAAAATTTTTATCTTCAAATATTACACTCATAACATAATCCCAATGTTTTGATATGATAATTAAATTGTGTTTTAATCATTCTACATATAGTAATTTAAAAATTATAATAGATTTTAATATACCTACTTCTACAAAACCATTGACCATGCCTTTATAGTTTTCACCAAAAGTAAAAATACCTTCATCACAAGAATTAAATGACATGAAGTTAGTGATGTTAGTAGTCATATTCCTAGATCACCCACTATCCTTATACCATGTACCTTTAAAACTCTTAATAAACGTTTCGTATAAAATGGATTAAATAGATAATTGTTTTCACTCCTAAATAATTTTGGGTAAAACTAGATTAGTAAAATTACTCATAGGAACCCCTACATTTTTATGAATTTTATTATAGGGTAATATAGTAGATATATTATTGGATATAAAATTATTGGTGTAGAATAGTGATTGAGTAAATATTAAATAATATTCATTTTCATAATTCCCTTTTAGATTACATCTAAATCATTTAACATTTGAGGAATTTCCTTTACTTCTTATTAAAAAAGTAGTTCTATACATATTAGGAATTTGTTTGCTATATCCAAATATATTTTTTTATTTATTAGTTTTATTCAAATCCATCATATTGTCGAATTATTATTTTTCTTGAAAAAAAAACATAAATGGTTTATTTTAAATAGGTTATTTCTGTTTTAATATTTTCATTCTCCTTTTGAATAAGATAAAGGACGTCCCTGTTTTTTGTTGTAAAACATGGTCAGGTATTTTTTTAGTTTTTTATTTTCATGTTAAAGATTCTTACTTTCGTTTTAAATTTTGTCAAAATCACAACATAATAATTTAAATCTCTATTATTGATCTTTATCAGTTTTAAACATGAAATCTTTCCTTATTTCATTCTCATCTTTTAACATAATTTGTTCAGAATATTTAACATTTTTATCTTCTTAACCTTCTTTATTTATCTTTTCAGTTCCCTATGAATTTCAAACATTCTCAAACCATCACTTTGAAATTTTTCATTTTTTAGTTAATGGTTTATCTTTTTTTCAATATGAGATTCATAACCAACGCTATAACTATAATTATTATTATCCAAATAATTTATTTTTTTCTATAAAGAAAATATTGGATGATTCATTGTCATTCTCATATCCATAAATAATCATTTCTAACTTATCTATAAAATTCCACCGCACATGATATTATATTTTTAGATCCTTCATGTATTTCTTGTCTTTTCCTAGTTGTTTCAATTTTTGATAATATGGTTTTATATTTCATTTTTTCCTCCACTCATAGCATATTAATTATGAAACATCCTATATAATAACAATAACTCTTTTACTTCCATTTCTATCATCCTTTTCATAATCTATTATAAGACGCTTATTAATGCCTCTCTTTCCATTCATTTACTTGTTGATTCCTTTAATAATTTTAAATTTCATCTTTCTCACGTTTTTATAATTCAGAATCAGAAGAATTTGAAATAAAATTAAAATTTGATTTTAAATTATATTCCTTTCCTTTTATCATGATCATTAGCATTGTAATTTTTAATTTCATCCTCATACTAAAGAAGTGATCCTATCATCTCATCCATTGAATACTCAATAAAATCATCAATATATTTGATTTTAAATTTCATTAAGGGACAAATTTTGGGTATATCTGGAAGCAATATTTGGATATGATCTTCATTATTCATGGTCTCCCCAAGTGCGACCTTACTATTTCAGATTTTGGCCAATCAGATTATTATCTCTTTTTCGAAAAGGTTGGGGCTGACGCCTCATTTATTATTTAAATAATAGACCTATTTCAAATTGGGTAGAGGTAGACCCATTACATAGTCCAAATTCCCAAGGCCAATTGGTATAAATATAATTACCATATGACCATTTTTGGCCCAAAGGGCCCTTCAGTGAATAGTGCTACTACAATACATGGGATTCTATAGTACCTACTACAGTACCACTGCCACAATAGTTCCTTCTATAGTGCCTCTTCAACAATAGTGCTACCGGTACTATAGTCCGCGGCTGCTACAATGCTTCTATAGTACCCCCCATAAATTTGTCCCTACCCAGATACGATCTTGGGTCTTTTGAATGCCAAGCAGGAGCCTTTACCAATTGGGTACAAGCTTGTTGGCACTGCTTTTCATCTCATTGATACTCACTTGATTAGTCATTCTAAATTTTTAAAAAATAGAAATATGAATCCCTAAAGTGGTTCTAAAATCTTCTCTGTTCCTTTATGAGTGGAATTTAAAGTCCTCTAGATGCCTGATGAAATTTTACATATGGAAATTTGACTATAAATATTTATAAATAAAGAAAAATATAAATAATTCATAACATTATAGCTTAAATAGAATTTTTTATCATTATTAGTAATTTAATTTTCTAAATATACCTCAATAAATTTACAAGGTTTGGGCATAATAACCCAAAACTCTAAACCTATATATTTTTATAAAAATTTCTATTTGATCCTTCGAATAAAAAAATCATCTTACATTTAATTATAATGGTTTGATGGGATTTAGAATCTAATATTTCTGACTTCCAATAAGAATTCAGTGGGTATTTTCCTTATACTTTTTATATCTAGGATAATGGATAGTTCAAAAAATACAATGAAATAGTTGAAACCAATTCCTTAAAAGGAACCACCCTATGATACTACTTTTTAGGTCTATGTTTATGACAATATTAACTAGTGGGGGGGGGGGTGAATAGTATTTTTAATATTTTTAAATAAAAATTGATTGATAGAGTAATTAAACAAAGTTAAATGAATTGTGGAAATTAAAAAAATAACTCATAATGTCTTTATAGTGGTTTAAATCACCAAGATCATATTCCACACTTCAATATCCTCTAATCGGCAAGAATATTGGTATTTAATATCTCCTTACTTTTGATAGGGGTAATAACCTAATTATAAATAGATGTAACTTTTTCTCACATTGTTGTATAACCCTTGGCTTTTGAAGGATTCACAACCTACCTTCCTTTTTTTGGGAGGAATAACTCAATATTCATTTTAAATGGAAGGAATAATCCAATATGATAGATTATGGGTGGGAAAATTGTAAATCAAAATCTTGAGAAACAATAGAGGATAAGAAGTAATATAATGATGAAAAACAAAGAGAATTAAAATATATGTGAAGCATATGATGTAGAAATTCTATTTAGCTAAATTTATTTGATCAGCTCAGTAGTGGATAATTAAAATGAAGAAGTAATTAGTGATCATGGAAATGAAACAATAGTCTTTGTCCAGATGCAGTAATTCAAAAATCTCATATAAAAGTTATATTATTCATCTCTTCATAAAATCTATCAATTTTCATAGTTAATATTTTAGTACTAATCATTTTTGAGATTATTTTATTTCATTTTGTTGATTTTATTTTATAATGGGTAATTGTTCCATTAAATATAAATATCTTAGATAATCTATTTTGATAATAAAAAAAGAAAATTTTTGAAAAAAATAAACTGGTAAACTATATATGTTACCTTAATATGAATTAGTGTGCTTATAATTAGTGTGTCCACAATCTTTTATTCCAAAATTTAATAATATAAAAAATCTTGTAGCATGATACTTAGCTCAAACAAATATATTTCATATTTATAAAATAGTTGAAATATTTAGAATGAACCTTCCATTTATTTGACTATAAGAATTCACATAAAACAGAGTATCTTAAAATAATAGACTATATGTGAAAATGAGATTAAAATGTTTATCAAAACAAAATTTTAACAACATATAATTATATTTTATAAAGATATAATAAAAATCAAATTAAATCAAATTATTTTTATTATAGTAATTAAAATAAAAAAAATTATAATTTTATAACTAGTAGCAGATAAAATCTTACTAGTTGTAGTAAGGTGTAACATCCCGACCTGGATTACCATCAAACAATTGGGTTACATGGCCTCAAGCACATGACCTCATATGCCTGAGACTATCAACTAGTAGCGAGTGTCTTGGGAGGTGATAGTGGAGAGACTATACTCTCATATAATAGTGGTACATCTATAACAATAAAAAAAATAAAAAAATAGTACATGAAGTAAATATCAGTAGGCTGGAACACATAGTGCCATACCCAATCCATATAGTTCTATATGAATTAAATATTTCTTAGGTATAAAGGAATAATTACAAAACTGAATAAATAGATAACTACCCATCCAGGTTCCTAAGGGACACCTGACAACTATACTTGATTTTTCCCATAGCTATAATAAGAGTATGATGATGTCACCATATATATATAATAGTATATATATATATATATATATATATTTTCATAGTATAATATATATGATGGTAGGAATAATATGTAACCCACTTTACTCTATCACTAGGGGAGCACTCCTAGTTAATCCCATGGTTTTAGCGTCTAGAAGGATTGGGACACAACCCAAATACATCTATCACCAAGGGAGCTCTCACAATAAATCCCATATCTCTAGCTAGAAATATCCCACTATGTCCCCCCAAGGGCCCTCATGGTCCCTTGGATCAATGTGGTTTTAGGTTTGGGATATAACCCAAATGCATCCACCACTAGGGGAGCTCTCACAACCAATCCCCTGGCTCCAGTTTCAGAAATAATCATGATGTAACCCAATGAAATAAATCACCAGGGTGCACTCACAATCAATCCCTTAGTTACAATTGATAATATAACAATGTATTCCCTCCAAAGGGCTCTCTCAGTCCCTTGGATCCACAACTTATACGGTAAAATCATTTATAAAAAATAATGTATGAGGCATTAACCTCTAATGCATCTCATTATCCCATTTCATTTACACATAAGAAGGCATGATCATATTTATACTTACAGAAACACATATTTATCCTTTCAATTAGATCATTATCATTGTCTTGGTCACATCCAATCCAATACATAAAGGAAGGACCTCTCAAGCATTTCATTAAACATATTCAATTCCATTAAGAATGAAACAATTAACATAAGGAATTTTTTAAAACATAAGAAGAAGGAATGGTTTAATTATCATTTACAATTAATGAACCTTTAATCCATTTTAACACATTTAATTATAAAAATAGAATGTTCGAGTGATAAGTCTCATGGGAGCACTTAGGGGGTAACAACATTGGTGGGAAAATTAACTTCAAGGCCAATTACGTTTTTAATAAAATACAACATGAAAAATCACTTCCATTTAACTAATTTAATTCATTTAAACATGCTAATTCCATGTATTAGGCTCAAATGTCAAGGAAGGGTGTCATTGGAAAAAGGGAAATTTTAAACATGGTAAATCCCATTTATAATGAAATCCATTTAGTTTATAAAAAATCAGAATTTCTTAACATTAATTTTAACTAATCATGGAAAAAATAACCAGGAAACACCAATGAAATAATAAAATAAAGGAAAAACATCTATTAGATACTTTTATCTTAGATTATATATCACCTCCATTAGAGGGGTTTTAATATAAAATCATTTAGCATAATTTAATAATTCTTTCTCGAAATCAAGATCCATTAATTAAATTCATAGAATGTTCATAATTCAGTCAAATAATTATTTCTTTAATTTAAAGGGAATGTAAAGTGATAATACTTGATGATGTAGAGCAAGAAAAACACTCAACACTTGATGATTTTAGTGACAAAAAATCAAAACCATTCCTTTTACTTAAACACACATGAATTTACACACACACACACACACACAAACATATACATAATATCCACAGCCTCATTACACATATTCTCCTCTCTACGAAATAATATTTTCAAACGTGGTATATATATATATTACGCATACACATGTGTGTAAGTCTTCCTCATGAACATCAGACCAAAGCACACTGTAATTACAACTAGAACCTCAAAACTTGTAAAAGTCCCCAATTAATGTTAGGCTAAACCAAATAGTAGGAGAAAACCTCACCTTAAATTTATGGTGGTGAACCAAATTGAACCAATCCACTTCACCTTAGATATAGGATTCTAGAAGATAAAAAAAGGGGTCTCGAGAAACCTTTTGCATACCCTAATATTGAAGAAAGAACGAACACCAGGTTAAACACTAACCCTTAGGTTCAACCTAAGTGAACAAGAAACCATGAGAAGTGAAAAATGACCCAAGAAGGGAGGATAAGGGAGATAATACCATATATAAAATAAATTGAGTGATAAAGTTGAAGAAATATAGTTGGATCATGTGAAGATAGGTACTGTAAGGAGAGGGGTACATCACAACATGGGAGTTCAGCTGAGGCGGGTCGCATGAGAGGTAATCAGAGACCCCTTTTGGGGTTCTCTCTTAAAACCTAATTTCAATAAAAACAATAATAATAATAATAACAACATAACAATAATAATAATAATAACATTATTATTTAAACATTTATTTTTTAATTTAATTTAATTTAATTAAGTTATAAAATATGGTATAATGCATGATTTGGGTCACATGGTTTGGTAAACTGTGTGCTAACCATGCACCCTCTACTAAGAACTTGAATCACCTCACATGGGTTGGAAACACAGTTCAGAAACTGTGCATAAACCATGTATTGAATAGGGTTTATGTAGTACCCAATGCCACAAACCATGCGCCATAGGTGGAAAGTTTATTAAATTGTGAGCAGACAATGTGACAACCTTTGTACACATGAATAAGGCCCCATGATTTCTTTCTAGAGGCTGCACTATTTTTGAAAAACCATGCACCTTGTGTAGATCCATCAAAACATAATTTTCGGGGCCCAATGCTTTCAAAACTCAACAAGACCTCAAAAGGACCTATGTTTACTTCACCCAAATCAAAAAATCAACTGTTCGAATTATTACAAATCATGGAATTCCATTCCAAAGCATAGTTTTGAAAACATCCCATCTAGTAAATGAAAATTTTAAATTCCTTTTCATTTTGTTCCGGTTCAATACATGGATCATTAAAACCTTCCAAAAATATAACTTCTCATCCCCGAAAAGCCTTTGGGAACAAATTCAACATCACCTGATGCAAAAGGGTTAGGAATCATCTGGAAAATGGTCATGTTGAATTTCTAAACTCCCAATTCACCTTTGAGAATCATTTAATGACATGACAACATAAGCCATAAAAACAAGATCTAATACTCATTTTTAAGCTGAAACACTTAGATAGCTCTAAGTCAAGCCCGTTTATATAGAGACATGATCACATATTAATATCGTTACAAACTTGGAAAAATGTACTTCCCACCTTAGGTATTAACATTAGAAAGGGGAATATTCCAAACCACAACAGCCTCGACCATCAGAATAGCCAACAATACAGGCCCTTAGGTGTTCTGAAGATGCACCTGTAATGATTTTAAAATCGTCAAATAGTCGATTCCCCATTGACCTCAATCCCAAGTTGATCCATATTTTCTTGAAAATCCTCAGTAGACACCGACAACACATTCCACCGCCTAACAATATGCCAGAAATGGTCCTTCCCCAACTGTAAACATTAAAATGAAGAACCAAATGTCAAACCACCTATGGATGTCCATTTAAAATTTCATGCCTCAGCACAAAAGAGGTATAATCTAGATCCACACCACTAGAATTTCCACTCTTTAAGAATTAAATATGAGCTCGTCAACAAAAATGAGGGAACCTCATAATTCAACGAACTGGAGGCTTAGTAACTAACTAAGGTATTCCACACAACCTCTTTATGAGAGAGAAATTGGCATAACTCCCCACATCCACAATAGATCACTGACTCATCCTAGAGTGGCATCTGCCTGACATTCACATAAGAAGAATCATCTGGTGTGAAAGAGTCTGTGTAGGACATTCCTACTTGGGAACCCATGGGTCACTAAGAACCACTATTCCTCAATAAGAACCATGAATCGTGCCTGAAACTCCAAAAGTGAACCACACAACAAGATCAAAATATTTTTAAATAGTAGCATGGTGTAAGAACAATGATCTCTTAGTGCATCTAGGATGACGTCAAGATATGGGAAATACTCTTCTCTAAGAAAAAAAATAAAAGGATTTGAATTGTTTATAGTTAATCATACCTAAATAATATAAAGAATAATAGTCAATCCAAAACTAATTGGCTTAAAAGAGGAAGATTGACTATAGCTATTGACATACCAAAATTATCCAAACCACAATGCCTTCATCACTTAATTAATTACCAGATCATTCATGTTTAACCACCAAATTTTATCCAAGACCGACAGTGTTTCTCAAAGGATTTATAGAAAACCAACCTCATTTGTGTTGAGTTGCCATGAAAGCAATGACACACATTTAAAACATGAAATCATTAATTAATTCGAGCAAAACCAACCGTTTCAAAACGGTTCTCTTAGGTTGGGTTCCTTCTACTTGGAAGGTCACATATTTACCAATATGGACACGATGCTCCCCACCTTAAGAATTTCATAGTATAAAAAAGAATAAATATGATAGCATTTAAATAGTATGCTAGATCCATATTTAGCATCCTAGTACAAATGATGTTCCTGTGAGACATGATCAAAATGTCAAAGCAATTGGTAGGAAAACTCAAAAAAAACCAGCATTTCAAAACACATGATTATTCAGGATGTCATCCCAAGCATTGGGATGAACTTGATCACATTAACATGGAGGCCACTCTACTATGGATAAGACCAGAGTCTCAACAATCATACTAAAACCAACCAGTTTGATACATCATTAAACACTCAATAGAAACCATGTACGTGAACACATGCAACCTCGAGGGTTCAAAAAAAAGATGAATCCTCTTCAATACTAACCTTAGTCTATCCTCTATATGAATTCCAACATCAAATGGGTTGTACAAGTGATTTAACCAAAATTTTTATGGACCCATAAACCCATTAACGTTGACGATTCCAAAATAAGTTATCTGTCACTAAGAAAATAAAGGGATTGATTGACCTATGATGTGGATGAGAATGCCTAAGGCATGTCTAAGTAGATAAAAAAATATCATTAATCACAACTCATACCCATAAAAGGCCAAAAATACAACCACCACCCATCCAACAATGGTTTCATGAGCAAGTAAAAGTACTACAAGGTAAAATGACACCCAAATGACACAGAACGTTAGAAAACTGATAGCATTAGCAATGATGTTAGGTTCTATAGGTCCTACCTACCATGGGATATCCCCTTACAAGAGAAGAAAGAAATGAACCATAACAAGGTCATGCTAAAGAAACGCAACTAGGCTAAAAAATGATCATATAATCCATTCCTAAATAAAATAATACATACGATAAGCACTCACACTTTCGTTCCAAGGAAACTTAATGGAGAAACAAAAACTACCATTAAATGGGGGTTTTAAAAAAATGACACCAACTAGGGTTCTATTTCCATGCCCTTTTCATTTATTCACATTTAATAATTAGTAAAAAAATATTTAATTCAAAACTTCAATTAATATTTTATAAAACAAAAGCACAAGGTACTTGATTTAGCTAACTCCCCTAAGAAAAAACATGCAAGTTTCATAATACATCCTTTTAAAACAATAAATATTTTTAGACATCCCATTATAAATAGGGAATTTAGAAACTAAATTATTTTAAATAGACAAGGCGACCTATGATGGTCCAACAGAGACAACCTAGGTTCTCCTGAAAGCAATCCAATAATAGTAGATCAAATATAAAGGTTTTTATACTCCCAAACATGATATGTCATAAGTTAAATGTCCAAACTGACCAACTTGGGTCCATTTGAAAATTTTATAAGGTATCCAATTTTATTTCTGTTTAAAAATTATACAACCATTACATTTTAATGATTTCAAACAAAATATATTCATACATAAATAATGGTTTGATTACATGGGTTTCCAATTCCCAATTCCTGAAGTGCCCATACACTTCATGGATTGAAAATTGGATCCCTTAATCAAAACCAAATCCATTTCATAATTTCACAAGTTCATATTCAATGGTATCATCATATGGGTGGCCACCTACGAACCAATAAAGTGCACATAATCTTTATAGTTTGGTATTTGGATCCCATTTACTTTGAAATCATACCATTTCATGATTTAACCTTTATCACTCATTACATTTTAACAAAAGTTCTAAACATGTATAAAGATCAAAATATGGATTGAATATAAGGGTTACCTTTTCCCATTTGTAAGGATCCAATACAACTTACCACTGAACACTAGTTCCTATTTATTAAACACAATTTAACTTATCCCATGAAACCAATTACATATTTAAAACAAAGCAAATCATGTCATTACTGAAGGAAACTAGAACACCCAAAGAGGGGAGGGGTGAATTAGGTTGTGAACATTTTCTTTTTAAAATGATTGAAATTGTTCCCTCATTGGTACGAACCTGCTAAAACTATTTTAAAAATTCATGAAAAGAGATGACATAACATTTTTACATGGTTCACAAAAAAGGGCTACATCCATGGAGCATACACCGAAAACGTGTCAGTTATACCAAAGTTCACTAATCTTCACTAGATATAGTATACAATGGTTTGGTCACAGTAACTTAATTCCAGGAGCACTGCCTTTCCAATGGTTTAGGGATATCTCACTACATCCCTTAGATCACTTTTGTTGAATCCCCCTAGATCACTACTTTGGGAGAAGTAAAATTGAGTTTATTGACTTGAAGGTCTCTTCAATAGATTAGCTTTGAAGTCATTGCCTTTGTTCATAATGAGACACTAAATGCATCAAAGACATGAGTAGATGAAAAATGAAATCCCTATACACATAACCCATATATCAAATATTTTCCTCTGCGAACACCCTTCATGAAGCATAACCCTTAAAAGAGCACAAAACCTCACCTAACAAACACCTTTGTAGAGAAAAATGTTTCTCAAAGCTCACTACTTAATAGAGCTCAACCCTTCAAAGAGAACACTGCTAAACAAGATCGACCCTTCATAGAGATCTGGAATTCATAGAGAAAACACCTTCCCAAAGAATAAAGGACTTTGCGGAACCCACTATCATCACGAAGCACCCTGCCTTTACAGAAAAACTTCCTTCACGAAGCTCACTAAACCAACCCGGAAAGTCCTATCTTGAAGAATCTCTCAATAAATAGAATAATTAAATTCAATCACAACTAAAGTAGTATTTTTTCAAAGAACAAGATTGCATAGAAAAATGGATTCGCAGAGCACCCCTTTCTCTGAAAAATCAAATCCATTCCGTATTTTCTCTCTCATGTTCATGTGGAATGAAGAGGGGTGTCATCTTATTTATAGGCACATTCAAATGAAGATCTTCTCTTCTTCTTGCGTGATTCCAGAATCATTCAAAAACATATTCACGGTGCATCTCCCTTTGCAAAGCTCCATGAATATTCCTTATTAGTAATGCCTATCATAACCATAGAGCTCTCCGTCAAATCTCTTTGAACTGTTGCAATGATCCAATCACAAAGCCTTCCATCAAACTTTCATGCTACCATAATGCTCAAATTGTCATAATCACATATCAAACCACCACAATCATCATATCTCTGTGAAACACACTCCATGAATCCCATATTTTTAAAACTCATTCCTTTTCCATATTTTAAAGAGTCATTCAGGAGAAACCGTTTTTTGCAATGCTTGTCATTATCCAAATTTTAGACCCCAGAAATTTGGAAAACAATGGTAAACAATGTAACCTTCAAAAAAACTTATGGCTTGAACTGTATGATCCCTTTCCTTGAAATCTACCTGGTCATCCATTTGAGGATTGAAAACAAAGAAAAACCATAATCCATTTCCAGCAATGAACATCCTTGGTTTCAATAATTACAAACAGCTAACGTAGAGAATCATTCTATTAAGAACCAAATCATGGCATATAAGCATATCAACATGTTATTAAAGAAGGAATACTAAAGATTTACCTAATAAGGTACAAACTAAGAATTTTATTTAAAAACCAATCATGAAATACAATAATAATGAAATTTAAACAAAATCTTGGAATATCATTCTAGGAATATAATAAATTCAGCAAGAATCCAACAAATTCAACTACATGGAAGGGAATCTGCATGAAATGTTAATTACTATGTGTCTAATTTGATGAATTCAATGCTTCATTCTTTCCATACTGGGCCATGTGTAAAATTACATAAAATTTCATAAATCATAATCAGTTGAAAATATACCAATAACTCGAGGTGTAATCATTTCAACTTTAATGAAAAATATCAGGAACATCAATATTAGTACTAGTCACTTGGCCATTTACCGTATGTGGGGTGATCTGTCCCAAGAAAGACTATTAATAAAGTGCCCAAACATTCCTTATCTCCTATCTATGAGATGAAAACTTTATGAAAAAGGAAAACTCCCTATGATAACACTTTGAATCATCCCAACCTAGCTTACCATCAAACCGGTAGCTGGACTAGTGGGTCACATGGCATCGAGAATTTATCCCCATACACCCGAGCTTGCTGAATACCAGTAAGTGTCTCAGGATGTGATAGTTGAGAGACAATGCCCTCATATCAGAGTGGAAGACCAGTACAATCCGAATATATAGAATATAATAGTAGAAGTAGTAAATAAATGAAATAGTAGAAGATGAATTTTATAACAACTGAATTAAAGTGACAGACAAAGATACTTTATACAATGTATGCATGTAAAATTATGGTACTTAAGCTAAAAAAGTAGACATGAAACGTGATTTTAAATACAGTAAAAATGAAATATTCATGTAAAAAATAGAACTAAAAAACCTAAGGTGATATCCATGCTGAACCTGAGCTCCAACTCAGTCCTTTTCTCCTAACTCTTAGGCACAAGCATGAAGTAAACAAGAATGGTCCCTGGTCCTACAAAAAGATGCTCTACTCAGGTACACCAATGCAATGGTAGCCTAAGCAGGGTGTGAGACAAAAATATGATTAGGCTAGAACCCATGGTTCCAAGACCAATCCAAATAAGGCAATATGAATTAAATAGTATAAAAGTATAGGGGAATAATAAAAAACCAAATAAATAAATAACTATCCATATAGGTTCCTAAAGGACACCTGATGACTATACCTACTTCAGTCCATAGCCGGAACAAGAGTCTGATCATATCAATATATATATATATGTGTGTGTGTGTGTGTGTGTATTTTATAATATATATGCAGGAAAGAATGAGTTGTAACCCACTATCATCCATCACAAGGGGAGATCTCATGTTCAGTCCCTTAGCTCATGCTACGGGCAGGATCAAGATGTAACCCAAATACATCTATCCCCAGGGGAGCTCTCACAGTCAATCCCCTGGCTCCAGCTAGGAATCTCACACAATCTCCCCAACCAAGGGATATTAGAGCCCCTTGGCTCCATGTGATGGGAAAATAGGCATATAACCCAAAGAAATCCATCTTTAGGGAGCTCTCACGGTCAATCCCTTGGCTCCAACTATAGGTAGGATTAGGATATAAACTAATGAAATCCATCACCAGGGTTTCTCTCATAGTAAATCCCCTTACTCCAGCTAGTAATCTGACACTGTCTTCCATCCGATGGTATCTCATGGTCCCTTAGATCTACAACCTATATGGCTTAGTCATTTATATTATATAATGCATGATGCATTGACCTCTCATTCATCTCATTATCCAATTTCATTTACACATAAAGAGGAATGATCATGTTTATAATTAAGGAAACTCATCTTAATCCTTTTAATTAAATCATTAGCCTAAGAATTTTCACATTCAATACAATATACTTGTCAAGGGCCTCTCATACTTGTAATTTATCATATTAAATTCTATTGTGAATTATACAACTTTCATAAGAAAATTTGTAAAGCATAAGAAGAAGGAATGACTTACCCACTATATACAAGTCAAGACCCTTTATTCTATTTGAACACATTTAATTAGAAATATTTGAAGTTTCGGTGATAAGTATCATGAGAGAACTTAGGGTGTTCCATCATTTGTGGGTAAATTACCTACAAGGCCAATTCATGTTATATGACAAATAAACATGCCAAATCTCTTCAATTTAACTAATTCAATTCATTTATACAAGGGAAAACCATTTATAAGGATCAAATTTCATGGAAGGGTGTCATTGGAATAAAGGAAAATTTCCTAAATGGTAATTTGAACTTATAAGGGAATACATTCAGTTTATAAAATAGGCCAAAGTCCTAAACATTCCTTTTTAACTAAAAAAGAGAAAAAGAAAAATGAAACACCAATGAAAGAAGACAAGAAAGTATAAGAGTCTATTCACTAATTTTTTCTTATAAGACAGTGAACCTCTACTGGAGACGTTTTATTATAAATTTATTTAGCATAATTTAAACATTTAATATATAAATAAAGATACATAAATTAAATGCTTGGAAAGTGCATAAAGAAGTCAATAAATGCTTTCCTTAATTTAAAGGGAAATGAAAGGGATCATACATCATAAAGTATACCATGCTGAACAATTGGGACATGATGATTTTAATTATAAAAAATCATAATCGGTCATTTCACTCTCACTAACAATCATTTATATATATAACAACACTATCGTCATTATATATGTTCCCCTATCAATGAGGGAATATGTGCATAGATGGTATATATATATATATATATATATATCTTAACCCGAAACATGGATATAAGTTCTCCTCATGAATGGAAGACCAAAATGCATTGAAATTAAAACTAGAACCTTAAAACCACTGAAAGACCCAAATTAAAGTTGGGATAAACCAAATAGTGGGATAACACCTCACCTAAAATTGATGGCAACAAACCAAATAGAATGAATCTTCTTTACCTTTAGTGGAAGATTATTAAAAATGCATGAAGGGGCTTGAGAAACCCTTTGCATACACTAATACTGGAGAAAGAAAAAAATAGGGTTAAACTCTAACCCTAGGATTCGGCCCAACTGAACAAAAAATTGGGTGAGGGGAAAATGGACAAAGAAGGGAGGGGAAGGGAGATAAAACAATAATTCGAAGGAATCAAGTGATATACATGAAAAATCCTTCCAGATTGTGTGAATAGAGGATCTGTGAGGAGAATTGGGGCATCACACCATGGGGGTTCAGTCGAGGTGTCCCAGGTGAGAGGTAAGGGGAGACCCCCATTTTGGGATTCTCTCTTAAAATCTAATTTCAATAAAATAATAATAATAATAATAATTTTTTTTTAATAATAATAATAATATTTTAATAAATTTTTTATTTAATTAATCTTTTAAAGACTGTGTCACAGACAGTTTGGGTAGCATGGTTTTGTAAACCATGCACCAACAATGTGACCTCCACTAGGCACCTGGACCACCCTATATTGGATAACCACACATTTTGGAAGCTATGTGATAACTGTGTAGTGAATAGTGTTTATATACTTCGCAAATTCACTAACCATGCCGGATTGGTGTAGTGTTTGGTAAATCATACACAACCTGTGTGACAAGATCTGTTAACCTACATAAGTATTCATGGTTTCCTTCAGGGGATACACATTTTCAAACAAACTGTGCACCCTATGAAGAACACTCGAAACATAATTTTCTATGTCTAGATCTTCCGAAACTCAAAAAAACCTCCACAAAACCTATTAGGACTTTACCGAAGTCCACAAATCAACTCATTGAATTGGTCTGTCCTTCTAAATTCCATTCCAAATATATGTTTAAATAAATGGACCATCACGTAAAAAAAAATTAAAATTCCTTTGAACTTTCATTTAGTTCAAAACACAGATTGTTTCACATGTTTTATACCATTTAAAAGTCTACCATTTGGTATAGTATACCATTGGATGGTCTACCATTTTATAAATATAATATTTGGTATGATTTAAAATTCATTAATCTTCAGTTTTATATGATATACCATTCTATGATATACCATTTGGTGGATTTATAGTTTGGGGATCTCCTGTTCAATGAAGAGTTCACCACTTTTATTATGGGTGGTGCTACCATTGTTGTCCAGTGGACCTCAATACCATGACTTATGATCTACCACCACAACAAGATTGTGCTACGCCCACTATAAAGGCATGAAACCTTTGTGAAGGAGATCCATTCTATCTAGTAGAGCTATAGTGAAGTTTACAAATACTATAGTCACTAGAGGCAGGTGGTCCTATTGTTAAGGGAGGATGGTTGTACTACTATCAGATTATGGTAGGTGATGATACCATTAATAGTAGCAGAAACCATCAGTGAACATGATCTACCATTCAAACAATAGATAAATTTAGATTATAGATAACACAATTTATGTTCTTTATAACCTTGAATAAATGAATCTTGAAGGCATCCAAGGTTATCGAATAATAGAATTCCCTTCTGTAATTTCATTTTCATTTGACTAAAACAATTTCTTAAAAATTATCACATGTGAATAAGATATAGTTTTATGCATGATATCATAGGATTCAATACCTCAAATACATGACCAGAAATCTTTCATAGTGACCTTGGTTTGATCATTGGAGTTATGAATGTTATTTATTTCACAAAAGATGTGGTCAAGCATCCAGAAGAGGAAGATAAAGATTCTGTCTTGATTAGACCGCTTAGATGGATTTGATAATGTAGCACAAGATATATGCAATTCTTATAGATGTAGGAATAATTCCATGAGAAAATTGTACAAAATTTGTTAAAAATAAGTTAGTTTCTCTTGTATATCATTCATGTAATTTCCACTATCACTTTGATCTAGCTATAGTTGATCAACACCCATTACCAAATACACACTCCATGTCACGTAGGCGAGCATTGGATCACTGAACCACCTGATGGAATACTCAATTTCCACTATAATCAAGCCTATACATGGACCACCCATGCTCTCTTATTATTTTGAAACATGACCTAGGCTATCTCTCTTGGGCGTGGTTGACCTTGCGGTCCCCCAATGCCTTGGTTGTACTTAGATAACAGTTGGACATGTTTTTGCTAAAGGCCACTTAGGAAAAAATTTAAACAACAAATCTAGAAAAAAATTAATAAAAAGTAATTTATTTGAATTATATTTTATTTAAAATAAATAAATATAAATAAAATTTAATAAAATATAATTTCAATAAAATAATAAACTAAGGTGATTTTATATTGATGAAAAAAATAACAAATATAAAAATATAATCATATTGAAAAAAGATTATACACAAAATGTTTCATTTCTTGAGGTATATTACACAGATAGGTGAAGTCATAGTTAGTAGACTAGCCATAAAGGATAACATGGTAGACCCCCCGACTAAATCCATCTCTCAGCTGAAGCATGATACTCATGTGATAGCTAGTGGGTTGAGAATTATAAGTAGTTGGATCTCGTGCATGTGGGAGTGTTATGAGTCTGTTCTAGACCCAAACTATGTATGTAATTTTATTACCCACAAATGTATAAAATTTGATATATTCATGTATTTATTCTAATTCTAACAATTTTGACACTTCTACATCATTTATTTATATTTTAATGCCCTTAGATTACATGTCATGTCAAAAGGTTATAGAAGTTCCCAACTATAATGAGAATCTCAAGAAACTACAACATTAATCATAAATATATTTAGTATCCTCTTCATAAATCATAATAATGGAATATAGAAGATCCTCTACTATCAAGTTATAAGGGATTATAAGAAGTGAGAATTATTCTCATTATGTTTATACATTGTGATATTGAGTAGATGAAATAATGAGGGATGAACCTATAATTGGAACACCACAGGTTTCCTGTTTCAATGGTTGTTATTATATATGAACATGTGTATTTGTCTCTAAACCTAATATTGTTATCAATTTTTTACATTTTATCACATACATTGAATAAATGAAAAAACCATGTCATTGAAGTCATGGTGTGGTAGCTTGTGTTGCGTGCATCATTGGTGGTATGACATGTGTTGAATGATCACAATAATTTTTTTTCTTCTGATCTGAGGATGAGATATATTTTGGGCCTAATTTAAATAGGTTGGAGGTATTTTCATTAAATACATTTCCATGTTACAATAATCTATGTCAATAATGTAATGTCATGAAATATATAAATCAATAAAATGATGCTGACAACAATGTGCATCATTATTTATTAAATATCACAAGACAAAAAGATTTTATTAAACCAATTTTTTTTTATCAAGGGTAGTTATGGTTATGAAATTCCTTATCTACTTAGGAGCTATTATGGGTTTCTACACTCCTCTTCAGTTTTGTGGGTTAGAATCATTGTTATTGAGATAAGGACCTAGAGGACCACACCCAAAGTGTATCCACAAGTTCAACCTATCTGGACGAATAAGAGTCTAGGATGAAGTGGGTGCCATGTGTGCATGCCAGTGAATGGTTGAGTATGATCAATCATAAGAGAAAATAATTTAATTATATTATTTATGTTTATAATAATGATTATTGAATTTAATTATCAAGGTATTCACATTTTCTTTGATTATAAAAGTGAATGCCATAAAATATAATCTTTTAATTGAGCATAACATGATCAAGGTTTGTTAATTTATTTGGGGAAAATCTACACTGAGTTAATGGGTCATATTTTATCATAAAATATTTTTTAAGTTTTACAAGTGGGTGATAAAATATTTTTAACATTTATGACAAGTTTATTATTTCCTAAGGGAGAACAAAGGTAAAAAATGATGGTTATTACTTTACAGGGATGAAAGTGAAAATATGAAAACTAAATCCTAGGTATGAAAAATAATTTTAGTAACTTAAATAGTAATATCCACCATTTTTATGAAATTATTGAGATAATACATCCTCTCATATCTTCTTATGATATTTGATAGATATTGTTATGGAATAACAAAGTCATATCCATCCTGCATTCTTGAACATGTCATCATTCTTCATGTGATCAAATGGACTTCATAAAGCCCTTTTATTTCTTTCACTAGAACCTAGGAATCATAGAGAGATGATCTAGGATCTATGGTGAACATGTAAAAAATCTATAGGATTCCTAGACTAGTGAATTAGAACGATGACATGCTAATAATGAGCAATTTAAACTAGAGATTTAAAATGAACAAGGTACCATTTACACTTTTTTTCGATTATGTTTTTCATTATAAAATTGAATTACATGAGATCCATTAAGAAATATGAGATACATTATTTCTTTATTAAGTTATTTCTGACATGAGTCTGAACCCAAAATTTTTAAATATTACATTTTTCTTACTTCCCCTACACCCTGGGATTTCTATAGTTATCTGAACCCTGTTATTCTTTTAGCTTAGTTATGATTCTCAAGGATGATAATTGTTTGAGATGTATCAAATGTAATGGTCCAGTCCCTCTCAACCCATTATGTTGATGGTTTGAGAGTTTAAGGTGTTCATAGGAGGCTCAAGGATGGTTCATTTGAGGTTGGAGCCACTATAGAACTATGGAAGTTGGTTCACAACATGAAATAAGAATTCATGATGTGATTTTGTGCGTCACTTATTATGAATCCTAAGGTTCACTATTTTTGTTTGAGTGAGGGGATCTATGAAAAACGAGTTCACTAATTGAAAGGAATTCATAATGTGAATTAATTAAATATGAGGTCCCATGAATTTCAATGAAAGTATGATATGTGAAAAGTTCACACCTTGAATCTATTTTGCGGAATTTAATGGGTAATCGTGTGAAAACTCATGATGTGAATATGTAATCCATGTTGTGAATGATGTGGATTCTGGGTTCTTTATATGTTTTAGTATTGTTAAATTTTCCCTGATTATCCTACTCTTAACCTGGTTTTGGGAAAACCCTAGGTTCCCTTGGAGGATATTTCATCCCCTTTCCTCATGAATTGGTCCACAGGTTCTGAAGGTTGTTCATTGATAATATAACGTGGGGTTTCCTTTAATCATCATGTTTCCTATCATTATTCTTCCATATATTCATGGATGTGATGTTTTTTGGTTGGGGGTGTGTTTGGGATGTGTGTTTGATGATCCCTTGGTGATTTTCATGTTCATTTGAAGTTTCCTAGTGTGGTCGTGGTTTCATGGTTGCTTCCCCTTCTCTATGTTGTGTGCTATAAATCAGAAATATTCTATATGGTATGGGATCATCATTCTCTCCCTATTTATGTGCATATATGGGGGTGTCTTAGTTTTTCCTTCAATTGAGTGTATATTAATGGTTGGAAAAAATAAATTTTATAAATTTTATAAATCTAAAGTAGAAGGAGATGGGGGGAAACCACATATTTTAATGAATTGATGTTATTATTGATCTGACTATTCATTCATATTTCCACTATTTAAAATCATGAATGTTGGGAGCCTTGCCTATGGTTTAGATGATGTTTATGTGAGACCCTTGTTATGTTAATTGTTTATATTTCTTGGAATGAAAATGATAGGAACATATATGTGGATAATGATTTGGTTTCCCACAGAAATCTAGTTAGTGTGAGAATACCCATGCTAAATAATGATGTAAAGTGATGTTAGCCCTTCAATATAATTGTTTTTTGTTAGTATGTTATGATACGTGTGGTTGATCTTATTGTGTTTCCTTGTGTGATTTGAGATATTATGTGGTTATGGTGGTGATCATCTAGGTTGTGAAATGTGTTGGGAAATGATGTGATGGTGTTGTCATGGGATGCGATGTTGGCATGTGTGTTGTGGTAATGTTGTGTGGTGGTTGTATTGCATGGTTTTTGTGGTTTCATGGTTGTGAAGTATGGATTATGTAGTGAGATGGATTGGTTGAATTTTGTAACACCACAAAATGATAGAGGGTTAAATAAATAAATGACATTACCCCCATCAATAAGGTGCACATTATTTTGGGATCCCTCTAGATTAGAACTCCACAGTTAACCATGTTTTTCTTAGAGTAGTAGTCTGGAAGAGAGATCTTCTTGGATGTTTACTAGGGATTGTATGAGTGAGGACAAAGAAAACTAAAAGAACATGTGTTGTCCTATAGGGATATTCATTATTCTAATGACCCATTCGAACACATGGGTTGTCCCTGAGTAGGAAAACCATGCGTCTGTTGGGAAAATAGTGGCAACTGGTAGGATATGACCAAATGTCCATGTAAATGTTGGGTATTATGCTACCTACGGGGCCTAGTTGTTACATTGGTATAATAGTCATTCCTAGTTGTAAGTGAAGTGGCACTTCCTGGGTTAAAATTTATTGTAAAAAATGATGGTGTTGTGATCTAGGGGGGGGGGTGTTTGTAACACTCCATAATGATAAAGTGTTAAATGAATAAATTATATAACCCATGTAAGAAAAGAGAAAATTTATTTTTAGGAAACTACCTATTATAACTCCAAAATTATGCATGCACAACCCAAATTAGTGGTCAGAATTAGTGAACACATGGGAAGTTTCCTAGGGTGTGTGTGAGTGGGGAAAACACACAATGAAAGAACATGTGTTGGCCTATAGGGATAATCATTTGTCTGATGACCAATTTTGGAATGTGGGTGGCCCTAGGTAGGGGAAACCATGTGTCTGCCGGAAAACTGGTGGTACTTGGTGGCCTAGGAACTGAGGACCATTTTAAGGTGAGGTTTCTTGCTATTAAGAGGGCCCAAATGTTACATGTGTGGTGTGATGGGTGAGACATTCTATGGTTTGGTTGGTTTAGTTGTTTGGTCATCAATGGAATAAACAGTAATACTAAAATGAAATGACATGGGTTGGTAATTGAATATGAATGGGTTGGAATTAGTGTGTGTTAATTTTATATATTAATCTGAATGAGAAATTATATGGTTATGTGAATATGAATGAAATGGATTCATTAATGGTAGTTTTTGTAAATTCCTTAAATCTAGAAAATTGTGAAATCAGTAACTGAAAGTGGAATTGTGTGGATATTTGTTGTGGTTGTGTGGTGGGTTTCATCTAGTGGTGACAACAATTGTGATGGTTGACAAGTGGATTAGTGGTGGCATGGTGGTGGGAACTGGTGAAATTATTTTAAACCCATATGTTGGGTATTGTTTGCAACATATATATATATCATATTTTTTTATTTCTACTCAAACCCTACCCATGATGAATAGACATACCAAAACCCATGGTCTTTGGGTTCTGAATGTTTTCCCCAACATCCAGGATGGGGGTAATATAGATGGATGGATACCCCCATTCTATGCTCTACCTTCAGCACTGATGATATGAGGTGGTATTGGAGATTACGATGTAGTGATGTGATGTGATGAGAATGTGATATGTGGTAGAGTTAATACATGGTAGGTATAGATAACAAGGTTAATTTCCTCCATGTTTATGATATCCTATTTACCTAGTCACTATATGTGACCTGGTGGCCTATGTTTCTTAAGGAGATATTTGATGTAGTGACCCAAATATCATTAGGAAAGAGGCAATGTGATGTACTAGGTATTTTCGGGCAAGGAATGATGTGAAAATGTTTGCTACTAGAACAAGATACTATACCACAAAGGCTGGGGTAGGTAGGGTTGCATCTCATCTCACATTAGACATGGATGGTTGTGCAGTGTAATATGTAGGGAAGGGATATGAGAAAAATAGGTTTTATGTTGGTGCATGATAGTGGAAAATAAGTGGGGAAGTTGTAGTTGGGAATATTTGTTATCTTTATGATACTAGGTTACTATATTGGATACATGATTCAGTGAATGAGCTAGGGTGATTCTAGTAATGGTTAGATGACCATTTTAGGTGCTTGATGATTCTACTGTTTATTTAATAGGACATTAGTTTGATCTCTTCCCATGTGTAATAGTGATATTGAATATGATGCTATTAAGTAAACATGTTATGCACACCGTATTTATATATAAAAATTATTATGTTTCTAAGAGGACTATATTATTTTATTTGGACATTTCATGCTTGGGATTTGAAGTTGCGGATGGTTCAGAATTAATGGACTTTTTTTGGTATTTACTTAGAGATTGTTTAATAACTATTGGATTTGTTTATGTATTTTGGGATGGTTTTGGTTTTAATTTTACACTGTGATGGATTTTCTTGGTGGATTTTATCCTATATACCGATTCAATATTCTTATATAAGGTATTTCCTTTCGTATCTATGATTTTTACACCCGTGATGCTTTTCACTAACCTAGGTCCTACTTGAGGTAGGACATAAGGGTCATAATCTCTATTCCATTATTTCCATCCCAGGCGGGGTTCCTCTAGACATAGGGTGTAATAAAAAATTTTATCTAATTTTTTTTATTTTATAAATATTAAATAAATGAAAACAACATTCATGCATATGTATGGACTAACATATCCATGAAACAACATGGAACATTTTTCAGTACTACCTTAAATGGTTAATTATTAATGTGCATTTAATGTATCAATATGATAATTTTAAAATTTTCACGATTCTAGAGTTAATGGAATCATAAAAAATTTATCCATGGTCAATGCACCGATTTCATTTTTAGGTTATAAACCACACTTCCTCAAAATTTCTAATGTGAACTTAAAAATTTTTGTAACTAAATAAAACATGGTAAAAAATGTAATAGAGGAAATAATGATAATGTAATGGACACAAAAAATTTATTAAATATTAAACCAATATTATTTTATTATCTAGGATTCAGATAATATATATTCTAGAGGATACATATGACTTGGGATTTCCCTTTAAAATGTCACTTTAAATTTTATCTACTCTATATCTAGGTTAATTAAAATGTTTCAAGCAAGTTATTATTTATCCATAAAATGTTTCTATAAGTAATTTTTAACTATATTCTATTTTCATTATAAAGGATTAAAATGAGATTTTTCAATGTTTTCAGTATGGGTTGTTTTCATCTTTTTACAAAAGTGTAAAAACAGTGTCTTTAAACAAATATGGATTGATCAAAATTTCCTCCCATTGTATACATAATTCATTATCAATATTTTTCTATATGTTTAAATATCTTTTCAAAGTATTTCATGTTCCCTATCTTTTATGAATATATCAAATTTAAGAGTTTTGATAGAAAAAGTATTTTCCTCATTATGATTATGTAAAAATGAAAAGTTTTCTTAAAATGGGTTAAAATGATTTTTCAAGGTTTTTATGATGAAAAGGTTTAATATTATTAATTTTTTGTTCCTGATATTATACTGAATCATTATATATGATGATCGGTGAGCCTAACATAGCTCATGATAACATGTGAGAACAATATAGAACTCTAATATATTGGTTAATAAATAGTCGTCGAAGGAGAAAAATGAATGCGATAAAGAAGTTTGTTAATACTATGGAATAAAATAAGAGTTAGTTATTTTTAAACTAGTTAAATATGATTGAACATAGATTATGAATTTGGATGTTCAAGACACCTATATTAGGCTTTTAATAAATATTTGTTATAGAAATATTTTGATTTCATGGGGTTATTAATTATTAAAAGAGGATGCTTTATTTTTAAAATGAACGTTTTCATGAGTTCCCACATGCATTAGGATGCCTTTATGGTTTTTCATATGGTTTCTAATTGGTTTAAAAAGTTTTCTTTGATAAAATATTGATTAAAACTTGTGGAAATGTTTTATCTATGTGATCAAATATTTATTGCGATAAAGGTTAACATCCTCATGGGTTTTAATGTTTTTTTGAACTAATGTGATTTCTTTTATTTTATATCCCCTATTGATGATTTATTTTTCTCATTCCACATTTTCAATAGTTTTTTCACAGGATCTATAGACGAGTAGAAATTTTAGAAAGGTCAGAATTTACTCTACCATGACTCATAATGAATAAATAAAAAGTGTGTTGAATGAAACATTGGGGTAAACTTAAATATACATTTTTTTTGGAAAAAATATACAGAATATAAAATCTATACTTTCATTGGAAATGTTTTACCTAATTTTATAAAAATATAATCCAAAATAATCCTATATATTTAAGAAATTGAAACTCTTGTTATAAATCATATAATTATGGGTTGTTTGTGATAAAATTCATTATAGATGGTATCTGATCAAATGTTCAAATAATTTTAGAGTTTATGATACTATTAAAATATACTTTAAGGATACTTTTAATTAAGTTTATATTATCATTTGATAGATTTTAATGATTTAAATGTCGATCCACGTGATCCATGTCTGTTCAGAATGGTTTTCAATAGAGGAGATAATATAGTGGAGGTAGAATGAAAAATAACCTTCAAAATTATAAATTTGGATTTTTTGGAATAGATATGGTAATGGAAGTATTGAATCCATTTATGTAGGCTATTAATAGTGGAACCCATTAAAAGAGAAAGAAAATTATATGTATTGGATCATGTATATAGTAAATCATTTCATGAAACACCAAACTTCGGTATTCCATGAATATTCATACCCTATGAAATAAAAAGGATTGATCAATACATTGGAAACAATATTAGCAGTTTTGGGATGTATATACAATCAAATCGTAACTCTTGATACCTATCAAGTTGAAGGTGAATCTGAATGATGGTATTATCTGGTTAAAAATACTATATAAAAACATGTTATTGTTTTTATATAATGGAAGGAATTTAATGAACTTTTTATCGAGAATTATATTTTATAATGTTCTATAACATTAAGTGGAATGATAATTTCTGGAGTTGAAGAAAAAGGAAAAAGACTATATGGTCACTTATGAGTAAAATTTAACCTTACTAGGAGGATATGAAACAAATTTTGTTCTTGAACATGAGTGTAAGATTTATAGATTTTACAGAGGTCTGAATTTTTTTTATAAAATTTGTTAGACTATTATGAATTTAAATGTTATGAGGAGGTTGTTCAATATGATAAGAATGTTTAGATGGAGTTTTTTCACACTTATATACTCCATGATAACAAATTTAAGAAGTACTCAAGGTGTAAAGTTATTGATAAATAGTCAACTAATAAATCTATATAAAAGCACCAAAAATGTTAGCAATTTTGTAAATGGAATTTAAATGTTTTATGTGATCATTAAAGTGTTATTTATGTGGTAATATTAGTCATTTAGATCATGAATGAAAATAAAAGATTTGTAATCAGAGAAATAATGGGAAAAAAGTCAACCAATGGTGTGGTTTTTTTTGTAACAACATGTTAGGAAATTATACTAATGCATATCCGAAGTTAGTTAATCTAGGTGGGAATCATCAATACCAAAAGAATGAATTCAGGGAAAAGTATTTTGATACTGTGATTGATGCTGGAATATCAAATGAAGTGGTTTTGGGTACATTACTTATCTATTTAGATTCTGACAATGTCATGTTTCATTCAGTATCCACTCACTCTTTTATCTCTAATAATTTTTCAAGTAAAATGGAAATAGAATCTCAATAAATTAAGTGCAGAATTATAGTAAAAACTCTTTATGGTAGTATTAAGATCATAATAATTTACAAGAAACATTCTCTTATTATATGTGGAAAGGTTTTTCCTAAAATGATTATTATCTTTCACACTATAGATTTTGATGCTATTCGAGTATGTATTGCATTTTAGTTTATCATGATAAGATAGATTGTAAAGATAAATAATAAAAAATAATTTTTTTGAGTAAGTTGTAATTTATATATAAGAATGAGTTCACATATTCTATAACATAACAAGAAGATGAGAAATTGATTAAATATGAGAGTGTATGTTTGTCATGACCCGTCCTCGGGGCCCGTGCTGTGACTACCCCAAGCCCGCCTTCCAGAGGCTAGGGGATGGCGAGTAGCACCAAAGGTGTAAATCTCAATAAAAAGGGAAGTAATTTCCTTTATGGAACGTAAACACACAAAATTTTTCACGACCCGTCCTCGGGGCCCGTGCTATGACTACCCCAAGCCCACCTTCCATAGGCTAGGGGCTGACAATTAGCACCAAAGGAGTAAATCCCGATAAAAAGGGAAGGCATTGCCTTTATTAATCGTAAACACACACAACCAGAGTATAAGAAAAAGCAAACACTAAGTAAGCAGTATAACAGAAGTGATGAAAGTAGGGGCTGGAAATACAAGCCCAACTGTAATAAGGGTCTCAACTCCGAGGCGCTACTCACTAACTTTAGACTGCTGAGGTACTCCTCCTGTTGAGTACTATAGGTCTGTTGCAAACTACCAGGCGCTCCGTCCACTGAAGTTCTGCCACAGAATACTGGGCGCTCTCCCTAATAGCCTACAGAGGTACTCCTCCTATCGAGTACCGCAGGTCCGCTGCAAACTACCGGGTGCTCCGTCCGCCGTGGGTCTGTCGCCAAATAACGGGTGCTCCGTCCACTGGGCTAACCGAATCACTACGAGTCGAATCGGTCAAGCAGTCGTCAGGTCTACATCTACTCGGTCTCTGCACTATGTACGCTCGTCTCCGGGAGGGTCCGCTCCACGAGCTACTGGTCGTTACTTCCAAGTATCACATGTCCCACGAAAAAGTATCACAAAAGACCGCCTCATTATAGGGGTCTCAACTCAACAGACGGCGCATCAATCGAAAAACCAGTCTGTGAGTTATTAGCATTTCTGTTCTAGGGGCCTGGATGTATTCGTGTAAAAACCAACCCGACCATATCTCAACAGTGCCCCAAAATCTCATGGGTATACAAAAAGGATCCGTTTCTCAACGAGATTACCAACGCCGCTGACGGTTCGTCAAACGGACATCCGATCTAAGAGTTATTGGCTTTTCTGTTTCAAGGTCCCGATTAGTTTATAAGCTAAACCAACACGACCATACTCCATATGCATCCAAACCAAAAGTGGAGTATTCCAAAAGAACCGTCTCATCAAGAGAAATCCAATGTAGTAGATGAAACCTCAATCAGACGTCCGGTCCTCAAGTTATAAGCGTTTCCCCTCCGAGGGCCCAGTTGGTTTTGTGTTCGAACCAACCCCACTATACCCAAAGTTCGCTGAAACCTTAATTGTAATATAATGAAATTACCTTCTCAATCCAAGGATCCCTATGAAACTAACGGTGCGTGGATCGGAGGTCCGTAGCCCAAGATATAGGCGTTTGAGCGAACCTTGTATGAAAATTGGGTGGTTTGGGCCTAGTCTGACCCGGCCCAATACCCCCTGGGTTGGCCCGAAATGGGTCGACCCGACTCGGGTCCGGGTCCGGACCGGCTGGCACAGCCTGGCCCAGCGTTGGTGGCCCGCCCCGGTGCTGGCGTCCCGACCCGACGCTGGCGGCCAGGCCCGACACTGGTGGCCCGGCCCGGTGGTGGCGGCCCGGCACGGGTGAGGCCCGACCCGGCTGTGTGTGGCTAGCCAAGCCCGTGCGGCCTATGGCCCAGCTCTGAAGTCAACCACGGCTCAGTGCTGGCTGAGTGGGATGCAAAGGTGGCGTGACCCCCTTTTTTTGGAAACGGCAGACCCAGTGGGGTCCGCCTTAGCAACAGGTCGGGGGGGGGGGGGGGGGTTACGCCCCCCGGTTTCATTGAAATTGCCAGCTGTGATGGCCAACCTTTGTGTAACTGCGGGAACCCCTCGGGTCCCACCTCTAGGTGGCGCTGGCTCCCGGCACAGTTGGCCTCCCCTTTGAAGTATGCCGTGGCCTTAGGCCGCGACTCTATTCGACTGGCACAACGCGACGGCACTGCGCCCCACCGCCGCGGCCCACCACGGATGCGGCCCCTTGTAGATCTGGTGCGGCGCGACGATGCCGTGCCCCTCCACCACGGATCGGCAAGGCCGCGGTTTGGATCTACTCCGCGTGGAACAATGGTGTCGTGCCTTTGTGGTGACCCGACAATCAAACATTGACGATCCGCCCGTGATCGGCCCGACGTCGGCCGATTCTTCATAGTCTGTCTCCATCATCCACAATCAATAAACGAAAGGGGAAGGGTCGTACCATGTTTGTCCAGTCCGAGACCTTCCTCTTCATGATGGTATCAAGCGGCCTAATAAAACTCAACAATTTAAGAATTATGAAGAACATTTTTAAAACCTGAACATAAGAACCCCTACCTCGATCATGATGTTGCACATCATCGGGCCGCAGAAAGAGGCAAGTGTCGTGATAGAATGCCATCGTAGAAGAATAGTATCAATTCCATTGACATCATAGGAAGAAAGAACATTGTCGTTGGTGACATTCCCCCATGTCGGTGACTTCTTCTTTGACGCGGAGGAAGAAGAAGGAAAGGCACGTTGTCGGTGACTTCGCGTTCTTCGAATCATAGAGCGTTCTTCGTAGAAGGCATTCTTCATCGGGAGAAAAACACATTTCTTTCCAATCCTCCAAAGGTTCCTCAAGGTTCTCCAAAATATTTTCCAACCCATATCAAAAAGAGATTTCCCTTATTAATAAACATGCCATGCCTTTTCAAATTCAAAACACATAATTAATTAAAATGTTGCCACCATTAATGTGGGAGAGAGATGGTCTATTTATTTAATGAGTTGTCACATTAAATTGAAGGGGTGTTAAATAGGGTCGGAGAGAGTTATGGGAAGATGAGAGGTTGGGCCTCGTGTGGGCCCCACCTCTCATATATCCACACATGGGAGGATTTAACTTCCTTAGATAAAAATTTGTTTTAACAAATTTATTTAACTTCTTAACTAAACTCCAAAATAAAAATTCTCAACCCGCTTCAAACGCAACTGCGATAAAGGTCCCCTTAAGCAATTACTAGCGCTGTAAGTTCATCGGTGCCCTCAGATTTCAATTCCGTGCATCGGTTCAAAATATTGAAAAACTCGCTTAATCGTTCACTGAACGTACCCGAGCTAAACTTCGGAAATTGATTTTGGTCACACCGGGCATCAGAATCAGGTGCCGTCAGAAACTGCGTACTCATAAAATTACAAAGAAACTAAGAAAAATTTTTACTTGAAATTTCCTGCTCATTAAATTACTCCCTCCTCAGGGCTTTACATCCCCATAAAGCTACAATAAACACTAGGAAAACAAAAGAAGGTACTGAGCACACATGTGAGACTTTCACTCCCATGTGCTCTCTTGGAGGTTCCTGTGCTGCCAGTGAAAGCGCACCTGAGGAATCGATCGTCCACGTAGGAATCGCTCCTGTCAGACCTCGACCTCCACTGGAACCTCCGTGAATGTCACCTCATCATCGATTTCCAGCTCCCTGTGGTCAAAGATGTGTGAAGGGTCGTGCACATATCTCCTTAGCTGTGATATGTGGATGACATCGTGCACCCAGTGCAACTGAGGTGGAAAGGTCAAATGGAAAGCCACCTTGCCTAACCTGCTGAGGACCTGGAAATGTCTGATGAACCTCGGAGATTACTTTTCATCTCGTCCAAAGATCCTTAGACCACATCGAGGTGAGACCCTGATAAAGACGTGGTCGCCATCCTAGAACTCTAAAGGCCTCCGTTCTCTATTTGGAATTGAAAACTAAAAACTTCTACTCCCACGAGGGTAAGTTTGGCCGACTCAAGAGTGATCGGCCGCGCCCTCTTATGCATGTGTTTATCCTGTACTACCTAGGTTTTCCTTTTCTCCGACCAAGGAAAACCCACCCCAATGTTGTAGGTAAACCACATCCTTTTTGCCTAATACATTCAATCTGTGTATGAACAGTAGTTGCCCAGTCCATACCCAAACTAACGTCATAAGGTCTCGATGCTGCCACCAAGAGGTTCCAACCAAAACTCTCACCTCAAGGGTTAGATCACACCATCGGCGTAAGCATGATTATCGAGTCTCCTCCCAAAGGTATCTCCAGACGTGAGGGTCAAATCAACGGCTTAATCGGAATCTATAGGTATGGGACAAGATTCGTGGAAGGAAGGGATGATTCATATCAATGTCTGTTGTTACGGAAGCTAGTATTAGACACATACCATACTTCGAATCATTCCTAGATCCCTTGGGTCACACTCCTTGACTTCGTGCAGCAACACTCTTCCCCTGCCCTCCTGCTCCCTATGCCTAGCAGGGACTACAAAGGCAGGTGGTTGTAACATGTTGAAATGTACACCACCTCATGCTGCTATCGTAGCTCTGCTTCCACGTCTTCTGCTCTGCAGATTCATCTGTCCTTAACACTTACTCTTCTTGAAACATTTTACATGCCCAAGTCTCTGATACTGGCACTACTTTCCTGCTTTCCCACTACTAACATTCACTGGTTGTGTCAGCTCATCCAAAGATCATTCAACCACAAAGATTATCTCTAGCATCCAAACATAAGTATAAGTGCATACAGGAAATGTGCTACCTCAAATTTCCTTTAAACACACCTCTCACTAAGGCCCGAGCTCTAAAGCACTGATCGTATCGTATTCATCAAGTACCAAGAACGATCGGTATTCCTCGTTGACTACCCAGCTACCGATATGTCGCCATTCCGAAGTTGTATAAGCTCTAGAAAACTCTCATCCACCCCTCAAGTTAGTCCTCAACCACCTATGAGTCGGGCTCGCCTCGGAACCTAAGGGGTATCTGATGCTGAAACACGTGTAAGGAACTATGCCTACATGTGTCATCTACCGGTACCAACGATTAAAACTACTGACCAACAGGTAGTGATATAGTCATCACACTACCCGAAGGTACTATCTCAGGCATCGATCCACATACCGAAGCCTCATCACTATGCGAACCAACCTCATGGTCACTCAATGGGAAACACTAGTATCTAAGATCACCATCTGCTCTACTAGTGTCTAAATGAGGTGTAGAACTCTAGAAATCACCTCCAGCCAGTCTACTACAACCTTGGAATCTATCTCGCCTCGTAACTTCAGAGGCTTCTGCTGCTGGAACTCGTGCGACACGCTCTGTTGGCATGCACCATTCACTAGTATGGCTGGTAGAATATGTTTCCCAATGGGTGGTGGTGCTGCTGGTACACCACCCAAGGGTGCCAAGATAGAATGAGGGCCCTGCACCGGAGTCTCATTACTCAGTGTGCCATCATCGAGTACTCCCTCAGAACTCCAACTGACTGTCTGCATGTAGACATCCTAAAAAGGCACGACATGGTCAAACGATTTAAACATGGTGAGCTGACCTGGTTTGAGTTGAATTAAAGAAAATTTTTTGAAACACACACGCAATCAGTGTTTTTGTGCACTGGGTCAGAAATCAGTAGACAGGGTCCTGCTGTATGGATACGTCAGCCGCCGCACCAACACTGGACTCCTAGAACTGAAAACCACACTCGGTACGCTTAACACTATTGCTTCACAAAAATAAAAATATCAGAGTCATAAGTTCTGCGATAGAACCGATATCCTCTGATACCAATTTTTCATGACCCATCCTCGGGGCCCGTGCCGTGACTACCCCATGCGCGCCTTCTATAGGCTAGGGGATAGCGACTAGCACCAAAGGCGTAATTCCCGATAAAAAGGGAAGGCATTTCATTTATGAAACATAAACACACACAACCAGAGTATAAAAGGAGGCAAACACTATGTAAAGAGTATAACAAAAGTGTTGAATGTAAGGGGCCAGAAATACAAGCCCAACTGTAAAGTACAAGGTAAAGGAAAAAATAGCTGGAAGGTGACAAGCAGCTCCTGGATCATCTACCACGGATCCTACCTGAAGGGTAGGTACAAATATCCTCCTCAGCGCCCTCGTCCATCAACCTCCTCCGGGTACCGACTCGTCGTGAGGTCCACCTCGAGGTACCGACTGGTCGTGACGTCCACCTCCAGGTGCCATATAGTCCTCGTACACTCGGCCTCCGTAAGTGTTGTCTGTCGTCTGCATCCAACACAACGAGGTGCAGGCATAACCCATGCAGGGGTGAGTATAACGATACTCAGAAGGGACCCCGAGACCCTCAGGGTCTCACTAAATCCAACAAGGATAACCAAAAGAAGGATCTCAACAGATAACCCTTACATAGGTATAATCCCATACTTATACCTAAGTTATCATGTAACCCATCTCAATTATGAGGAAAAAAAACGGTTATGAAATCAACGGATAACCACTTCTTAGGTATATGCCCATACATATACCTCAGTTATCAAGTAACCCATCTCAATCGTGAGGAAAACACAAAGGTTATTGACTCAGCTCAAACCAGGATTTTCATTATCGAAACCACAACTGCTGGAGAAACTCCTCCTCTGTCAAGTACAGTGGCCCTGTCAAGACTCTGAGGTGCTACTCACTAACCTTAGACTGCTGAGGTACTCCTCCTATCGAGTACTACGGGTCTGCTGCCAACTACCAGGAGCTCTGTCCACTGAGGGTATGCCACCAAATACTATGCGCTCTCCCTAATAGCCTACAGAGGTACTCCTCCTGTAGAGTACCGCGGGTCTGCTGCAAACTACCAGGCGCTCCGTCCGCCATGGGTCTACCGCCAAATACCAGGTGCTCCATCCACTGGGCTAACCGAATCACTACGAGTCGAATCGGTCAAGCAGTTGTCAGGTCTATAGCTACTCGGTCTCTGCACTCCATACGCTCGTCTCTAGTAGGGTCTGCTCTATGAGCTACTGGTAGTTACTTCCATGTATCACAAGTCCCACAATGAAGTATCACAAAGAAATACCTCATCATAGGGGTATCAACTCAACAGAAAGCACGTCAATCAGACGACCGATCTGTGAGTTATTAGCATTTCTGTTCTAGGGGCCCGGTTGGATTAGTGTACAAACCAACCTGACCGTATCTCAACAGTACCCTGAACTCTCATGGGCATACTCAAAGGACCTCTTTCTCAACGAGATTACCGATACCGCTGACAGTTCGTCAAATGGACGTTCGGTCTGAGAGTCATTGGCTTTTCCATTCTAGGGTCCCAGTTGGTTTATAAGCTAAACCAACCCAACCGTACTCCATCTACATCCAAAACACATGTGGAGTATTCCAAAAGAACCATATCTTCAGGAGAAATCCAACTTAGTTGACGGCACATCAATCAGATGTCCGGTCCTCATGTTATAAGTGTTTCCGCCCTGAGGGCCCGGTTGGTTTCATGTTCGAACCAACCCAAACGTACCCAAAGTTCACCGAAACCTTGAGTGTAATATAAAGAAACTACCTTTCCGATCCAAGGATCCTTACGCAACTGACAGTGCATTGATCAGAGCTCCGTAGCCCAAGATATAGGCGTTTGAACGAACCTGGTCCAAAAATAGGGGGTTTGGGCCCGGTCCGACCCGGCCCAATACCCCCTGGGTCGACCCGACTCGGGTCCGGGTCCAGCCCAATCGGGTGTGGCCCGGCCCAGCGTGGGTGCGGTCCGGCCCGGCGGGGCGCGGCTGTCCCAGCCTGTGTGGCTTGCGGCCCTACTCGGAATCCGGCCGCGGCTCTGCGCTGGCCATGCGAGACGCAAAGGGGGCACATCCCCATTTTTCTGGAAATAGCGGACCCAGTGGGGTCCGCCCTAGTAGAAGGTCGGGGGGGGGGGGGGGGGTGGGGGGTTATTCCCCCCACGTTTTCTTAGAAATGGCTGGCCTTTGTGTAACCGCAGGACCCCCTCGAGTCCCACCTCTGTGCAGTTCCGGCAGCCGGCACAGCCGACCGCCCCTTTGAAGTCCGCCACGGCCTTAGACTGCGGCTCTGTTCGACGGGCACAGCGCGATGGCGCCACACCCCACTTTTGCGGCCCACCCCGGAAACGGCCCCCTGTAGCTCCGGCGCGGCCTGACGGCGCCACGCCTCTCCGCCGAAGCTCGGAAAGGCCGCGGTCTGGCTCTACTCCACGCGGCATGACGGTGCTGCGACTTTGCAGTGACCTGAAAATCAGGCATTGATGATCCACCCGTGATTGGTCCAATGCCGACCGGTTCTTTGCAGTCCACCTCCATCATCCATAATCAATAAACAAAAGGAGATGGGTCTGACCGTGTTCGTGTGGTCTGAGCCCTTCCTCATCAAGATGGTATTAAGCGGCCATACGAATCTCAACAATTGAAGAACGATGAAGTACGATATTAAAACCTGAACATAACAACCCCTACCTCGATCAGGACGTTGCACGTCATTAGGCTGTGGAACGATGAAAAGCGTCACAATAGAATGACGTCGCGGAAGAACGATATCAATCCCATCAACATCGGAGGAAGAAATAATGTTGTCGTTGGCGACGTTCCCCCGCAGCGGTGACTTCTTCTTTGATGCGGAGGAAGAATAAGGAAAGTCACGTCATCGATGACTTCGTGTTCTTCGAATCATAGAGCGTTCTTCGTCGAAGGCGTTCTTCGTCAGAAGAAAAACACATTTCTTTCCAATCTTCCAGAGGTTCCTCAAGGTTCTCCAAAACATTTTCCAACCCATATCAAAAAGAGACTTCCCTTATTAATAAACATGCCATGCTGTTTCAAATTCAAAACACTTAATCAATTAATGTGTCGGCACTATTAATGTGGGAGAGAGATGGTCTCTTTATTTAAGGAGTTTTCACATTAAATTAAAGGGGTGTTAAAGGGGTTCAGAGAGAGTTACGGGAAGATGAGAGGTTGGGGATCGTGTGGGCCCCACCTCTCATATATCCACACATGGGAGGATTTAACTTCCTTAGATAAATATTTGTTTTAACAAATTTATTTAACTTCTTAACTAAACTCCAAAATAAAAATTCTCAACCCGCTTCAAACGGAACTACGGTAAAGGTCCCCTTAAGAAATTACCGGTGCTGTGAGTTCATCAGTGCCCTCAGATTTCAATTCCGAGCATTGGTTCAAAAGATTGAAAAACCCGCTCGTTCGTTCACTAAACGCACTCAAGATAAACTTCAGAAATTGATTCTGGGCACACCGAGCCACAGAATCAGGTGCCGTTAGAAACTGTGCACTCATAAAATTACAAATAAACTAAGGAAAAAAATTCCTTGAAATTTCCGGGTCCTTATAATGTTATTTTTCACACATTTTTGAACAAAAGAAACTTTTCAAATTAGTGATGTGATAGTAGTGAATGAGTTTACAGATGTATTTATGGATTATTTTCCTGGTATAATTTCAGATTGGGTGGTTAGGATTTCTATTTAATTTTTTCTTGTGTCGAAGGAAATTTCAAAACCCCAAAAACGAATGGATTCAGTTGAGTTGCTAGAATTGAAAAAGTATTTATCAAAGTTTACTGATAATGGTTTCATCAACCATAGAATAAAAAATTGGGTTGCCAATATTTTATTTTTTAAAACAAAAGATGGTTCTATGAGAATACAGACTTATTATAGAGAGATTAGTAACATCAATGCTAATAACATGCATCTATTTCCCCAAATTGATAAATTTTGATCATATATAGGGAGTATAGTGTTTTTCAATGGTTGAACATTAGTCTAGTTATCATCAGTTGAAGGTGAAGGGAAAATACATTCCAAAATAAATGTTCTGTACTAGGTATGGTCTTTAGAAGTTTGTGTTTATTCCATTCAGGTTATAAAATTCATGCATTGTATTTATGGATCTTATGAATTGAGTTTTCCATGAGTATTTTGATTAAGTTGTGGTAATTTTCATTAATTACATTTGTTTATATTGTAAAATTCATGTGGGACATGAGAAACACCTATGGATTATTTTTCATACATTAACATATTTTTTTTGTAAAATCGAGTAAATGGGAATTTTGTCTATGGAAAATTTCTTTTATTGGGAATATTGTCTCTAAGGATGGAATAACAATTGACCCTAATAAAAAAATAGTTGAATAATAGAAAATATCCCCAAATATAATAGATATTTGTTGTTTTCTTAGACTGGTGGGTTAGTAATGATGGTTTTTTGAGAACTTTTCTTGGTTATATAGATTACTAACTAATTTAATGTTAGAAGGTGTTAATTAAATCTTGAATAACGATTAGGATCAATGTTTCCTAGAATTGAATTTTTTTATTAATGATAGTGTTTGAATTTCCAAAAAGAAATGGTGTATTTTTTATATATTGTTATGCCTCTTTGAGAGGAATTGGTTGTATACTATCTCAAGATGACTAGGTAATTGAATTGTTTGTGTCAATTTAAACTCTACGAGAAAATTATCCTATACATCATATTTTTCTCATTGTGATTATTTTTTGATTTTAAAAATTTGGGCTCATTTTTACATGGCATAAAATATGAAATATATAATCACCATAAAAATTAAATTTTATATTTATTTATAAATTGTTGAATACGAAGAAAATAAGATAGATGAAAATTTTAATGGATTATGATTGCATGATTAAATATCACCCATTTATAGAAAACAAGGTAGAAAATTCATTGAGTTGAAATTATAATGATTCATTATCAATGTTACATTTAGAAAATGATCATTTGGTTAATGATTTAATAAATATTGGACGGAAAAATGTGTAAGTGGGAAACTATTCTATTTTGGATTAGGTATTAATGTTTTTTTATTTTTCATAAATAATTACTGAGCATCATAGGGATGATATTGGTTTGTAAGAAAGAGATGGATTTGTCAATAAGGGTATGTTTCACAAGTTTAATGTTGATAATGAAGTTGTTGTTAGATTTGAAAAAAGGTTACATGTTCAAAGTGATTATTATTCGAAGAAGGAATTATTAAATGAAGTTAACAACTCTTCATTTTCTATTCATCTTGGTAGTATGAATTTGTATAAATACCATTAAGAATATTATTGGTTGGATGGTTTAATGAAATAAATTACAACATTTACCATGATTTTTTTTAATTTTAAATAAGCTAAAGATGGATGACTACTACTAAATGGGATGATTCAACAATTTCAATTTCATGAATGTAAGTGGAAGTATAGATCCATGGATTTCATGGTTGTATTTCTGAATACATCTCACAATAATAACTTGATTTGGGTTATTATTGATCGATTGACTAAATATATGAATTTTATACCTATTTAGGATACTGCGACTTCAGATAAAATTTCTAAACATTATATTAAATAGATAGTTTAATTATATGGGGTTACTCTCTGTATTACATCTTATCATAATATTATATTTACCTAGCTGTTTTGTAAAGGACTTCCAAATTTTTCAGGTACTAAATTGAATTTTTGAAAACACATATATTTAATACACCTTAATTCATAATTTATTTTTTAAATATACTATTAATAAAATCCAAAATGATTATAAGGCCTAGTTTATTTGGGTAATTATATACATACCAAAATAACACAAAACATGGGTACAAAATAATTATTTAAAAAATATAAAACATTCCCATATATTCCATATATCTTCTAATAATATATGAGATAACTTGGGAATGTTTATAATAAATTAGTGAGATATAAATACCAATAAGTGAATAACCAAGGAATAACTTAATAAAAGTAACACATGTTAGTCAAGAAGCATATTAATGTTACATATAATGGGTGAAAATCATAAACATGAACATCTAATAATGATATATGATGTTAAAATATATGAAACATAGGAATGTAGAAACAACATAAAATGTGACATCATAAGAATATGTCTTGGTTAACCAAACATAAATCATAGCATAGTTTCATTAGGATAACCTATATTGCGCCATTCCAGGTATCTCATGAGATAAAAATTTACCCAATACATTAGTGTTATATATAATTATAATATTACCTACCAAATTCTTATAATGTGCAATCATTTGTGTGCCACATAGATCCTAAAACATTGGATCAACTTTCATCATCCTAAATATCTATATTAGAGAGTTCGGATTTAAAACATAGAAGTCCTAAAAAAAATAAGGATAGGTAAATCTAGGTGAATACCATTGAATGGAATTGGGTATGGGTTTTCACAACTCAAATGTTTTCCATGTATTTGAACAGGACAATTTCATCACCATAATGGGTGTATATAATGGTTCCTGGAAGGGTTTGTTGTGAGTTAAATATTGTATCTCATTACATTGGAATAATAAGTACAGTAAAGGGATGTGTTAAATAATATGAAAAAATGAACTGTTTTATATCAAATGGGAATAATATAAAGAACATACTTGAATAAAGGGGAGGATTAGAGAATCCCCTTACCATGAGAGAGAGCTTAAAAAATATTGTGAGGAGATTCTCAAGAGATTGGTAAAACCATTGGAGGTATTTAGAGAGGTATAGGGAGACGAACATCAGGACTAATAGAGTTTTATTAGAGTAGAGTGGGAGGTTGGGTGTGTATTTATTAAAAAAGAGATTAGAATTATTTATTAATTTCCAAACATAGGTTTTGGAGAATATATGATAAAATAATAATAAAAACATCCTAGTGAATTTCCCATAGTTTCTACCAAATATAATTGGTTTTAATTATTTTATTAATCTATTAAACTAAAATATTAAAATAATACAATTCGTGTTGTGGAGGTGAGTCATGTTCAAAGTATTGATTTTAAAACCTTAAAATATAATATAATTTTTTGAGGATTCATTGAAGGATTATAAAACTATTTTAATAAATTAAAATACTGAATATTTGAAAGGTTAAATCTATATTTGGTCATTTATTAATTTTATAGTATTTCTTACATCACTTTTGGTATTTAATGATGTCATAACACAAACTGTATATTTATACTGTATTTAATTTTTACCCAAAAATTCAACTGCCATAGAAAATTATGAAAACTTCAACATTGGATAATTACAACATGATTATTTAAAAAATAATATTTATTTTATCTAAATTATTTTATAAATATGATTATTTTACACTTTTAAATAAAAATCCTTATTTATAGAAAATACTAGTTTCTATGATGTTAACAATTTTCTTACCGTTATAAAGATTACATTTGACTTCATTAAATTATATTAAATTTTATTAAAAAATAAATATTATTTAATATAAATATTATATGATAATAAATTTTATTTCAAAATTATATAATTTATCAAAAAGATTTTTTTAATAAAAACTGAATATCTTCAAATTTTTTTGCTTTCCAAGTATCAAAATCTAATATTGATCAACTCATATGTAATTGTATGTATAAATTAGTAATGAACAACGATAAAAATAATAATTATATTATTATAAAGGAAACAAAGAAATTAAAACTATTGGGTTATAAATATGTAAACCCTTGTTACAATAGCATACTCCCTAAAGATAAGGTGTGTGATGGTAGAACATTATTGGGGTTGTTCAGTGAACATAGTTTAGGCTATGATCTCAATAAGCTTTAACTTATATATTAAATGGTTTCATTAAAGTTTCATTTATTTAATTTCATCTTGGTCATGGACTGGGGAAATACCCGTAATTCCATCTCCATCTAAAGCTTGGATAAATGAGCTTCCTTGGGTATATTCCTACTAGTCAAGGCGAAAAATTCTTCCATCTCTGTTAATTATAGTTTATCATAAACCTTAATTTATATTAATCATAATCATTATGTAAAAATGACTATATTATCAATTTTTAATATTCTTAATGGTATTTTAAATGTTTCCAAGTATATTTTATAATGGTGGAAAATAACTAAATTAATGTATGTATTTTCTATAACAACATCACTTATTGAGGAATTTATTCATTCAAAAATGTAATTTCATTTATAAATGTTTAGGTCATTATAAAATTTAAGACAAGAATTTCATCCTCAATAAGATAGAAAATTAGAGTGAATAATTAATAGTTTATCAGAAATTCTTCATGATTTCTCTTTGGATTATCAAGGATGTTTGGATCCACATCTTTCATTAGTTGAATTTTCTTATAATAACAGTTTTTATTCTTATATAATTATGATACATTTTAAGGAGTTATATGGGAAGTGGTGTACAAATTAATAATATTGGGATAAAGTTAGTGAAATGATGTTATTGGGACCAAAATGAGTAGATCAAATGGTAGATAAATTAAATATGATTAAATAGTACATCTGGATAACTTATACTTGGATGAAGATTTAAAAAGACCATAAGAGGAGAGATATCTTTTATGAGGTTGGTGATAATATTTTTCTAATAGCACATCTATGTAAAAGTGTTATACATTTTTTAAGAAATAGAAATGTAAGTCTATGGTTTTGTGGTTCATATAAAATTATTAAAAAAGTAGGATCATTTTCATACTTTGTGGACTTTCTACCATGCTTATCTCAGGTGCATTATGGGTTTTATGTTTCTTTTCCAAGGAAGTACATACCAAATGCATCTCATGTTTTGATCCTTGAAGTGGTAAAATTAGAGTAGTATCTATTATATAATGAAATGATAGATCATATTTTGGATCAGAGAGATTAGGTACTTCAAATTATATTGATTCACTATGTAAATGTTTTATAGAATAATTGCAAGATTGTGGAAGCAACATGGGAATTTGAAAATGTAATGGGGGAAAAAATACCCCCAAGTGTTTAATTATTGAATTAAATTATGAGGGCATACTTTCTTAAGGTGTAAGAATGGGGTAACCTAGGAAATCCTAGAAATAAATCAATCATAAGATTTATCAGTATTCATTTTATGAATTAATATTCATCATATATTTATAAATAATTTAATAAAAGTTATCAATTGAAAAATTTATAGTTTTATTTAACAAAATTATTATTCAATAGATAACATGGTTTTAATTAAAAGTTAAATTTATTTTTCATAAAAATTCAATTTGATAAAAAAAATATTTTTTATATAATAAAATAAAATATATCTTAGGATGAGTTTTTGGGATTTTTTTGCAAATATTTATTTTTAGTGAATAGTGGAAAATGTCGATTTTTTCCAAATTGTTAATTGTTTTCTTTGTATCAAGAAATTTAAAAGTACTATTATATTCTAGTTTTTAATTTAATGTAACATAATATCCATTTTAATATAAATAATATAAATAATTTCCTATGAATCAAAATTATATTTTATTTTGGTATAAGTACCTTTTTATGCTTAAAACTCCATTTTATAAAAATAATTCGTTGCATTTTGCACACATGTATTAAAATAAAATTATAAAAATTATAAAAATTAAATATTGAAAAATTGATTTTATATTTATAATAATTATGTTCAAATTTTATAATGATATAAATTTCTTTTTTTTCTTATGATTATTAATTATGGTAAAAATATTTCACTATGTGAAAATGGAAAATCATGTTTATTAAGATAAAAAATAGGCAATGAGGACACAAGATCCTATTTTAATTCATATTGGATGATGGAATTTATACCCTTATCACATATTTTTTAATTTTTTTCATGTACAATTTCCCATGAACAAGTATTTACATTATTATAAAACATTAAATAATTACATCCACTTCATTTGCCTCCCTAATATAAGGGAACCTTCTATCCTCACTTACTCACACCTTTTTAGAACTATACATTAGAAAATTCATATCAAGAGAACATTAAAATATCCCTCCATAAATCCTATATATCTATGACTCACAAAAATACAACACCTAGGGTCTTATGTTATAAGCCAAAGGAGGTTTCCTAAAGAAGAGGTATAACTCTTAACTGAGTATTTTCATATTTTTTTTCTTTTACCACCATCAAATATTACAAAGAAAATGACTATGTAATAACATAAATATCTTAAATATAGTAAAATATTATTATTATTATCGTATAATTTGTTTTCATATGCCTCTCTATCCTATGGGAAATTAAAACATCACCCATGCCTACGTGCAGAGTACTGCCTCCAAAACGTGACATGTATCATTTTTCATCAGTAGATTATATAGTTGGTTAAAATGATGGAAAAAATGAATATATATTTTACTTATAAAATAATTATGAATTTTTAAAGATAATATATTAATTAATTGTTTTCATACTATCTGTTAAAAAATGATAATGTTTCTCGTGCACATGTATGGAATACCACCTCTATGAAGCTATGTGATTATTATTTTTATCTCAAGTATTATAGGATAGCTATAAGTTTGGGAATAATGGATAAATATAAAAATAATAAAATATTTATGATTTTTAAATAGTGATATATTATCTAATTTATTTTCCCCCTATTATAGAAATGAAAACTTCATTCATGCGTACGTATGAATTATCATCTCCATGAAACGACATGGATAATTTTTCATGACCAAATTACATGGTGGGTTTAAAAGTTTATTAAATTTAGAAATATGATGATTATAACATGTTTTATAATCTACATTTAAAAGAACCATAACCCCATTGACTGTATTCAATTCACTGATGTTATTTTAGGGTTATAAACTAAACATTCCCAACACATCCATTGTGAACATTATCATTTTAATAATAGAATAAAAAATGAAAAAATTGAATAAAGGTAATAATAATAATTTAATGACCATGAAAATTTTTATTATGAAAGTAGAAAACAAATAAAATTTTATTATTCCAGAATTAGAGAACATATAAATCTATAAAATACTTACAACACGATATTTTCAATTAAAATGTTGTTTTAAAATTTTTATCTACCATATCCATGTTATTTTAAAGGATTCAATTATATTGTTATTTATTAATCAAAATATTTTAATTTTCATTTGAAATGATATTTTAATTTCTTTACAAAGTCTTAAAAATTAATATTTTCAACAGTTTTCATATGTGATATTTTTGACTTTTTATAAAAGTGAAAAAAGAATGTTTTTTAACATATACGACTTGACATGATTTTCTAAATATCATAACCATTATTCATTATAAAGATAAATGGGAAAGTTAACATGGTTCCTAAAAGTATATCATAATCCTTATCATCTATAAATTTCTCATGTTTAATATGTTTAGAAAATGATATTTCTCATTATGAATTTGTTAAAATAGAATGTGTTTTATTTTTGTGTTAAAAAACGTTTTCAAGGATTTTATAATGAAAAAACGAAAATAATAAAAATGATTTGTTCATGATAAAGAACTTTTATAATTATATATGATAATGGGTGAGCTAGATATATCTCATGATGATGCGTGATCTTGATATAGCTCTATAATGCATTAGGCAATGGATAGAATTTGAAGGAAAAAATGAGGGAGATAAGTAAGAGGGGTAATCCTATAAAATAAAGTAACTTCATTTATATTGAAACAAGTTAAACATGAGTGAAATTGGGTATTGAATATGATGTTCCATTATACCTATATTATTATTTCAAAATTTTGGTTTTATGGAAATATTTTGATTTAATGAAATAATGAATTTTTAAAGGAAAAATGTTTTTTAGTGGAATTTTTAATGAGTTCCCACATGCTTGAAGATAGATTCATGGGTTTTAATATGAACTTTATTGGGGATGAAATTTTTTATTTGAGAAAATATTTATGTTAAATTTTGGAAATATTTTATTTTCATGATCAATGTTTTATTGTGAAATAGGTAAACATCCTCATGTGTTTTCATGTTTTCCCTTGATAACGAGATTTCATTATTTTTATATCCCATACTAAGAATTTTTTCTCATATCATGTTTTAATTTTTTTTTCACATGATCTATGGATGATTATAAATTTTATCAAGGTTAATATTTACACTATCATGACTCATCTTAAACGAATAAAAATCATCTTGAATGAAACAATGGTGTAAACATAAAGCTCAATTTTTGTAGAAAAAATGTATACTTTGTGAAATTGTCCAATTTATTTTTTACTATTTTACCCAATTATTTTAAAATATAAACTCAAATGATCCAGGAAATGTAATAAATTTCAACCCTTTTTATAAGTCATGTAATTATTGGATGTTTATGTTATTCATATTTATATCTATATCTAGTGTCTCTTCCTACACGTGGTGTTTAAATTCCCAATCCAAATATACCATTCAACCCCAACATTTAGATCTCTATGATCCATGACCTATATATATCATACTATGTCTTCCCAGAGCTTCTCATCCATCCACTACATTAATTCCTAAATCCTCGGAAGGTGACTTTTCATCATCGTCACTTCTAAATAAAATATTTTCTCAATACATTTTTAACAATCCAAATATCTTAAGTAGGGAAATATATAATGGGTAGTGTGAACCAAAATCCCTTATGTTACTGTATTCTATTTGGCCTCACATCCCAACCTACCCATGTGAGGTTCATGTTCATCACACATCATACCCATATAAGATACACATTCTCATAACATAAAATATTAATATTCCGACGTTTTCTATGTATAATTATTCCAAGATTATATACAGGAAAACATTTTATAGGTCATTGTTGACACTTTAAATTGACCACCACCTATTAATTATTGCAAAAACTACTATCCCTGACCTAGCTAATTATAATTCCACAAAGTGACTATGTAGTAAACCGCTATTTATCCCATTGTTGACACTTTAAATAGATAAAATATATTTTTATTTCATATTACTAATAACAATTACAAGTAACACAAACATTTCATGTGATCCCTAAATGATTAATGTGATTCACGAGTTCCCCCTCTTCTATTTTATATCCACGAGATTGAAACCATAAATCAATAACATCAAATAAAAATATATCAAAATCAATTAAATCATCTTTTTACAAAAAAACCAAGGAAAAAATCCCTGTTCCATTGATAAAATGTAATTAATCTCTGGCAGGTGCTGAACATCAACACAACATTATATCTTTCCCAACTTCCAACCAATTCTATGAATCATAGTATACCAAATCCCAAATAAAAATTTACATTTCAATAACCCATCATTAATAATTCCTGGAAATAACAAAACAATATTACCACTTTATGATAAACCTTATTATGCACTAAGTTATAACATCAAAGCTATGGTACCACTTTTTAATGCCCCACTTCCTCAAACACCTCCACAATGCTAAAACTGATGGTCACTAAATGACCATAGGCACACATTCCTATACGAAAAAGTATTCCAACTAGAATTGATGTCATATTGAGTGATAATGGGGAGATTATGACCTCTAATTATAATAAAATTAATAATAATTATAATAAAAACAAAATTTTGTCAACAATAACATGAACATAAAGGAAATAAATTTAATAAAATACATAATGATCCAAAATTACCCATATCATAATACAACTCATATAAACATTTCATATCAGTCATATAAGTTTATAAGGGATATACCAAGTGAAAATAATATTTGTACATGTACAAATAAACTAAACAAACAACCAACCCAACATTGAATAACCACTCAGCCTTTTGATAATTTCATTCACTTATCCATGCACCATTTTCTATTCCCTATATAGTAGGATTCAAACATAAAACCATTCCCCTTATAAGTAAAACGAACCATAAAGTCTTTATGCATCCCAAAGGGCCTGTTCATGGTGTAAGTTGTACTCAATAGGCCACCACCAATGATGTCCCTATCCAATATTCATACATATACTATAGTATTAAAAATGAAATATAGTTATTATTGATATATTACGACATCTAATACATCCATTTTTATCTAAAAATAGTTATTATTTACCTACTTTATCCATTGATAGTGTGGAATGATACATACATAGTCTATTATACTAGAAGATCACTTGTCCCTTTGATCAAACCCATGTAATATGGGATATACATCCTTTATTGTTAAATTATCCTTCACAGGTCTACCATGATGCCTGATCGGTACATCCACGAATCTTTTTATAATCATTTCCCAATATATCTCTTAACATAAAAATAAACATACTCCCCTAAATTGGTCTCTCTCACCACAAACAATGGCCTCTATAATATGAACCTCTAATATACAGATGGTTAACACCATAACCTAATGATTTTTAATCCACAGAGTCCACCTTCCATAACTTGTAGACCAAACCACATCAGTGGTCATTATCAGTGCACATATGACACCAATATCCCCATCGATGAACCAAAATGAGTGGAGTCAATAAAAATCCTATGAAACACCTACAATGAACCTCCATAACAACCTTCTAAACACATTGCATGATTGTTGTAATGATAAAGCCATCCAATTTTTCTTGGTGAACCACTTTTCCTCACATTTTGTGATCAAAATCACAAATAGACACATGTTTCACACCAAACATGTTTCCTTAGAACCATCATAGTTCTTTAATTACAACAAAATATATACATCTAGAATAATTATTCCAAACTAGTGAGAAAACCACATGTCAAACCTTTCCTTCCATACCAGTCTAAAATTCATAATTTCACACATGAAAACACCATCCAGTATCTCATAGGATTAATAAAAAACTCTAAAAAATCATAACAAAACTTACCCAAACAACCCCACACACACCCATTTACTATGCATCACATAACAAACATATATTTTATGAATAATATTGGAACCAAAAAATAGATTTTAGAGGACTGTACTCTTAAAAATATATATATATATATATATTTTGTATCTATTTATTTATGAGTTTTTATATGTGTTTTATTTAAATTTTTATTGATTGAATATGAGATTCATACATGATATTAAGTTTTTGTATATTCTTGTAGAATAAAAAACATGTGATGAAATATGAATAAAATTTTTAAATTAAGGTATAACACGACAAAATAAATATGTTAAAGTTATGAATAAGTATTGAAGTAAAAAAGATCTAGATTCCAATTTAGATAGGTGATCCTATAATGTTGGATAATGAAGATATGTTATAGAGTCTTTGAACTAAAGAACTAGAGAAAAATAAGGTTTAAAATGTTGTAAATACATGTTTCATGTCATGTATCACGTATAAGACATGTAAAATATATATCATGTGAGTGAATAAAATCTAAAAAGGGGAGTTCCATACATTTCACTACACAAACAAGTTTAACACTTTGAAGCTTTCCAGATCTTCATATATTCAAATTTTTTATTTTTCATTTTACGAGAATTGTTGAGACGACCCTCCACAATTTATTATAACTATTTTAGAACCATAATACCATATGAATAACTACCAAGAGTATAAAACCAGGATTACAACCAAAATCAGAGATAAGATATGGATTACAGACAAAGAGGTTTGACTACCAGGAAGCTTTTGATAGGTTTCCAACCTTCCATAGTTAGGATTTTCTTTAATTTACATTATTCTACTTTGATATAACATTGTATTTTTATTAGTTTAATTCTAGTTTCTCTATTCTATTTATTTCTCAATCATTCTCTTCAGTTATATATCATATGGTTTTGGCATTATTCATCATTAGAGATCACCCAAGGATGATAAACTAAATCTGTAGGGGATATCAGAATTAGTTGAAATGGGTGAATACTAAATTGTTTTAATTAATTCATAACTTGAATGTTGTTCTATTCAATTTTGATTTTTTATGAATCATTATATTCATTTCTATTTTTAAATCACCGATCATGTGTGTTTAATTGGAGACAAAACCCAACATGATAAAGATAATTAATCCACACCCACTATATTTCATTATTATTTTTCCTTTTCAATCTAATACTAAAGAATCATGGTATTTAATGTCATATATATGTAACTAATTAGGGTTCTAGGGTATATTTATAGGCATTTCCATTTATTCTATCGAATTTTTTTTGATTACACAACCAATGTGTTTTTTATTCAGGTACAGTCATGATTTAATTATAAAAAACCATCCATAGAAGCTAGTTTCTCTCTCTTATTAAATTCTTATATTTCCTAATATATATTAATTATTTAATATTTTTAATTTAAATAGTTAAATAAAATCAATTGAAATCGGGATAACCTGACCTTTGATCAAGAGTTTTCATCACCATGCACCCTAATATTTGTGGGATCAACCCCGTACTTCCACTTTGTTACACCGTTGTATCAACTGTAATTTGGAATAATATAAATTCTAATCTAATAAATTCCCATGTGAAATAAACGATGCTAAGTGGGTTGGTAAAATATTGGCTCCATTGCTGGAGTGAATCAAAACAATGTAGATAACTCGGGACTGATTTATTAGGTCATTGACTATTATTATCCTATTTATATTGATTGATTTTTGTTTTGTTATTTGTTTTTTACTTTTTTTTATTTATTATTGTTATTATTTTTTAATATCAAGATTTTTTTTAATTTATGGCGGCCTGTACGATTATTTTTTAGGCAAATCAGTGTTATGTCACTCCACTATCAGAGTATAACATGCATCAGGGGTACCCAACCACATGGGAATCACTCAATTTAGAAGGGTGGTCACTTCAAACATATGGTAAAAAGGATTCATATTATCATGTGAATGAAGAATTATATCCCCCATAGTGAAACAACACATACGATAAGCCCGATGGATGAGATCTTGACTATCGAGGCTACTAAGGTGATTATTGGGCTATGTATTACCCTCATGATGAATCATACTTTCATTAAACCCAACATCCACATTCCAATGAATCGAAAATTGGGTTTCTCATGAAATTCATTTAATGAATGGACAAGATGATGGATAATTACACCGTCCAACTTAGGGAACATGGAGAATTTGTTACTCAAATTTCTCAAGTTATTTAAAATTAAAATTCTATAGTAATCAATATTTCCTTTAAAATATTATACTGGGATAAAATGGGTTTAAGATAAATATGAAGAAGTAGTGGTAGAGGAAGTTTAAAATTTTGACTCAACAAATGAAGAAAAGGAGGAGGAGGAAATCAAAGAAGTGTATTTGGTGCATAATAAAATTTCATAAAGAGATGATATTCTATTATATAAAAAGAAGAATTAGAACCTAATTCATTCCTTCTATGAATAGAAAAACCAATAGGTGGGAGAATAATATATAATGACTTTGATATTAGTAAAACAGAGAAACCAGAATTAAACTAATAAAAAAACATCACATCAATGTTGACTAATGTAATGGAGAATAAAAACCTATGTATAGTGGGTCAAAACCCTTGATTATCCTCGTGGTGGTCGATCCTCTACACATCGAATCCATATCTACAATGGATGTATTTCCCATAAACCCCCCTTTTATAATCCTGTAGTTCAACCATTGGGTTTTTGGGTCTAAAATTTTGGTAAATTTTCATGGTGGGTCATCTTAGATATGTCCCATAAAATGATATATAAAAAATGTTTGCATCATTGCATATCAGTAATGTTTCGTAATGTGAAATATGTTAATGTCATGAAAAGTATTGGGTCTGTTATTTTCACACTTTTATTCATTCATGCCCTATAGATTTTACATTCCTTGAATATTTTATGAGTTGTGTATATGATACACATCGTGAAACATGTATTTCCAACCCTGGAAACCTCATTTTGCTCCAGTTATTTAGTTATGAGCCTTTAAAACATCCCTTGATCATTGAAAATCATGGGATACCCTTTTTACATGGGAATCGTGATCCCTTTGGATTCAATATCCAATCAAATATTCATCATATTTCTTTCTTCGCACCGCATCGCTTCACAGATTGGTGCAAAGTTTCTTTATGTACTTCAATTTCCATATTTTCCTTCATATTTAACCACATGTCATTCCTACCATAAGAATATACAGAACATTAATATCATCTATTAATATCATATTCAAATAAATCAATATTAAATTAAAAAAGATATAAAAACACATGAATATATAGATACAAAATAGAGATATTAAGAATCTCCAACTAGTTAGGCTGTAATTAAAATACTTAGAAAAAGCAAAAAAATAATTTAAATTAGAGGTTATCATTTTGGGAAAAATAAATTATGAGAAATATAAACATTAGTCACATGTGGGTGACTTGCCTTAATTGTAGCTACCTCCTGCTTAAAGGGACACATGATTATGATAATAAATGAGAGATGTCTCTCTTAGAAAAAAAATGAAATCCCCTTGGATGATTTTGGGTGTTGTGTAAAGGTCATGGTAACCCACAAATCCCCTTAGAAATACTATTTTAATATTTTAATTATTATTTTGTAAGGTTATAAAAAAATGGTTAATTATGTTATTGTTTTTGGAGAATTTATTCTTTATTAGTAAAACATCAGAATTCTTACATTCATAATAAGATTTTTGAAGTCTTACTTTTGTTGTAAGAATTTGTATGTATTACATTATAGTAGTTATACTCAATGAAGTCATACTAAATCAATGTATTTATTCCAAAAATTCAAATAGAGCTAAGTCTTACTAAATCGATATATTCCAATCTAAAATCCACAGTCAATGAAGTCTTGCTAAATCAAATTCTTACTTTCCCCATGACTTGTTAAATAAAAGTATTACTGAATTATTTCACACTTTTTTTATGAAATCGCTAATATTCATTATAGGAATAGTGATTGTAGGAAATGTCTTACAAAATCCCCCAATTTCATACTAAACCCAAAAACATTTCAATAAATTCATTAATATATTACAATCTAGAGTTATATATAATTTTAAAAAATTGTATTAGAAGTCCCAAAAATCTAAAATGACATAAAAACTCATTTTTAGGCCTTAAAAACATCCCAAAACCCTTAAATAACCATAAATTCATTCTAGTAAACTTATAAAAAAGTTTTAAAAAACTCAAACCATTGATTCTAGTTCAAATACTAAAGATCATTCCCCAACCTCTACCGAGAATTATAACACCTCGCCTGGTCAGAAATCACAATTTTGAACCATGAACTAACCAAAAAAAAATTCCAAATATGAAATACCTTACAATATCACTTCCCCATTGAAAGATCTATCAACTATAATTTTTTGTTCACTTATAAAGAATTTATTTCTCTATTAATTACCTACACAAACTATTTTGATTCCCTCAAATTATTTATATCTTCCTAGATATTAGGTTCCCCTATACCGGTATGAAATAAGTAATTAAAATTTGATTCAAAACTTTTCATCGGTCATCCGACCTTGATAGTCCTACTCAACCAAACATAGTATCCAACTTATCCTTAGAAATAAGTCATAATTACTTTTATATCCTTTTAATATTTTGGTCCAGTACCTTTAAATTGTATCCAAAGTTTTCTCTATCCCTATCTTTCTAGTACCTCTAGAATTGTTTTCTCCCATAATACTTATAGAATATCAATGATATTTAATTATACATGGTCAAACAGTACTGATTCTTTATACCTATAAAATTAGTCTACTAAGTTACAATAATAATATAGTATTACTTTAATGAAACCACATTCAAAATTATTATGAACTTCCATTGATCATTATCCCAATGTCAAAATTTGAATTTTATATTACTATACCCTTAAATGATTTTTTTTTCTTAATTTCAATCATGTTACTTTTATTAAATTAACTTATTTATAAGTTATACTTTAGAAAACTTTTATGTGTGAGACACAAAATTTTTTTAAAGAGTTTCTCAAAAAATCTCACCACCAAATTTATAGATGGATTACTATTTGTTAAATAATATTTTACCTTAATTTCATTTACATATATGTCTATTTAAAAATATGACACTAATTTAGTGTTCTAGAACATCTCATTCAGTGTCTCATTTATCCATTATTCCACACAATTATACTATAGTGCTCCATGTATTTTTTTCTTATACATAACCCTATTATTCAAAAAAATATTTAAATATTTTTTAGTATACTCACCACCATTATCTGACCTCAATAATTTCCTCTTTAGACTAATCTCATTTTCTACATAGCCTTCTATCTGATGAATGATTGAAATACTTATGTATTTTTCTTCAAAAAGTACATCCACACATTCCATGAGACACCAATAAATAATGTAACCTAATATAGAGATAATACATAGGAATATATTAGAATATTTCCCCATTTATAAATATATACTTTCTCTAAATTTTGAGAAATGGGAGATATCCTTAAATAGGAAAAATACACTTTTACACTTTCCAAGGATATACCATTCATATTATCTAAAATCCTCAGGTTTGAGATTTAATATTCCTTTATTATCCAAGACATTTGTTTATTTTCCATTCTTGTAACTATGATAACAATGCCTTAATTTTTCATATCTAATAGAATAAATGACCATTGTTTGATCTTCTATATTATTTAGATATAGTGTAATATATTTGGATCCTTTGAACATCACCTTGTCATCTTTAGGGAATTTCTATACACCAATTGTATGTATTTTACAAAACCTAATGTCATCTATCCAAAAAAATTAATTTATACTTTGTAATTGTATATGTATAACTCATTTTAATTTTAACAAGTATGCATTATATCTGAACATCAAACCGAACATTTTATATAATCACAAGATCTTCACCATTAGTTAGATAAAATATATTAAAACTTTTTGATATTTAATTATTCATTCATAATCTATCTAATGTAGAATAAAATTATTCTCCATATTAATGAACAATGAATCTATTATATTAATAATAGTAAATATTAAAATAATATCATATATCTCATATTTCATATTTATAATGGGACTAAATAATTTACCTTTAAAATTTTCAATCTTATTTGATTTTTATTTATTCCCACACATTCATTATATATGACCCCAACCTATAATATTATTAGTATTACATTCTCTTCCCTTATTCTATCTGTATGAATTATTCATTTAGATGGTCATATTATACCCCTTATATTAAATGTTTTACATGAATATTTTAAACTTAATTATAGATAATATTTTCATTAAATATTAGATCCTAGATATGCTCAAACATTCAGTCAGGATGACTACTTGAATTGTTCCTTATAGTAACCATTAAATCCCAGTATTTTAGTAATGATGATTACAAAATCAATTCCAAAACCAAGACGATAAATTTAACAATCATATATTCAAATGAATTATTAATCATAATAAATTCATTAAAATGATCAAATAGATTAATTCCCCCAATCATATCTAGTCAACAAAGTCTCTATAATAGAAAAATATTATTCGTTATAGTTAGATATTATTACAAGTTATAAATGATGTGTATCACTTTCTTAAATATTTTAATGATAAAAACATGTTATATAATCCCAAAAAATTTATTAAAATGTATATTAGTTGTTATGTTTTTATATAAATTTAGGGAATCAACCAGATTAAAGATACCTTCAAGAAGGGGTTAGAGAGACATTTTAATGTCCCTCACTGCGCAACAACACCAACTAGATTTTTAAAGAACATTTTCCTTCTTGTAGACCATCTAGTGTCACCTAACCATTGTCAATACCATTGGCTACTCGGTGAAGGACCACTAGCTAGATGGTGTAGCTTCTAGTAGCACATGCCTATTTTCCTAGACCGACAAACTACCAGTAATCCTAGATATCGAGTTGGTATAGCCTACCGGCAATCCAGTGGTTTTTTTAGTGAAAAAAATTAACCATTATGGGTGGACCCCACCATCTTGTTTATCTTTCCAATGAGACATTTTTACCCCCAATGGTTCCAATACAACCAAGGGACATCTAGAAGAAATAAATACACCTCTAAAAGTCTTGGATGAAATACTTAAATATTGAATACCTTTTTTATTTTATTTTCCTATAATTTGAGCCTACTTTGTGCTTTATTATTACAACTCACTTCCTCCCTCTATTATTTGTATCTCGTTCTCTCATTTTTCAAATCCATCGTGTTGAGAGAATTGAGAGTGTGTTTTAAAGGGTTTGTGTTTAGAAAACCCTTATTCTTCTTTCATATTGGGTTCTCACCATTAGTAATGATATGGTGTTTTGGGGTTCCTTGAATTATCCATATAAAAGAAAGATTTTTTTTGGGTTTCTTACTTATACCATTCAAAAGAATCTGTATTCCTTATTTTTGGTATATTTTTTACACATCAAATACAAAAAATTAATAAAAATATCACATTAATCATGAGGGTAGGTTACATAGAAAGTCATTTTGAGTATTTTACAAACTCTATTATTATCTTGATTGGTCTTTTCATCTATATTATGATGTGTTTAATTCTTTAATTATTATTTATTTTATTTTATGTCTTTATGTTTATCAATTAATATGTTAAAATTATTTTAATTTTATTCATTTCATCTTTTTATTTTTTTATTTTTTAAAAGTAAATTCACCCCTTTCTTTCCATCACACGCTGTCAAAAAAAAATCTATCCATCAATAATTTCTAAATACTAACTGGTTTCAATGAAAGGTCATAAATGATAGACACTACCTAGGACACCAAATGTTCTCTTGGATGATATATAATGGGAAAAGATCCATTAATTGATATATTGGATCATAATTAAATAAAATATCACATGTCTAATTTTTGTAAAAGCATTAGTTATCCCACTTATAAAATTATCATGGATTTTCATACACCCACTAGGGAAATAATGAAAAAAAGGAATATAGATGACATTTCTACCTTTGAGATTGATTGAAAATCCATGATTTACTTTTATTTTGGGTTATAACAAAATAAATTTAATCAAATTTTCACATGAAAAACAACACCTGAAATCTAGAAACTCCTTTAAGTAAGAAATGAGATTACTAACATGCCCATAGAATCTAAATTTGATATACGTCATCAATACATTGAATTATTTATTATATATACAAATAAATCTATTACGGAAATTTATTCAAATTTTTATTATATTTTTAATGGAAGAAAATATATGGGTGATGTTTGTACTATATAAATTACTATAAATTATATACTTTGGGTATTTCTAAGATCCTTTTAACTCTAGGTAACAAAAATTTAAGATCAAAAAGTTATCAGGGATATTGTGATAGAAAAAATAATTGGTTCACTCAGAAATTATGAGATTACAATGAAGTGTAAAGATAAAATAATTAAATTATGATATGTATATCAATGAATAAAAGACAATTTCCTTCAATAAAATCAATGATTACTTTTCTGGTAGTGATTCCAAAATTTATTACTTAGAAATATCGATAAAAAAATTCATGAGAAGGGAAACAATATATTTTCATCACTCCAAAATATGAATCCACCTAGATAACTGGAGGTAACTTTATATGAAATAATGAAGGAGGGAAACATCATTATAGAGTAAACTATATTCATAAATATGACCAATGAAAAAAGTAAATAAATAAAGACATTAGAATTTCTACTTGGAGTAATAGTGATGAATCCCTCTCCTCAACTGAATCTTATAAAGATAGTTCCAAATGTCTCATGGAACAAATTGTGGTAGATGATGAGGTATATTTTTTACTTTATTTTATTATTCATGTCCATTAAAATTTTAAGATCTTAAATATGATATAGATCAACTTGAGGTTGGATTTTTTAAACTAACCACAAAATTTAAAGATCATAAGAATAAATATAGTGAGTAATTTATGAGATGGATAAACTAAAAAATGAAAATGATAAATTATCCTTAAAATTTAAAAACAATCAAATATAGATAAATTATAATATGATATTAATGTTTGTAATATTCTCATTCTAGTTTCACCTTAGGTGATCATAATTTAATAAAATTATGGGTTCCTAATATCATGTGAAAAATAATTTTGGGTTTTTATTTTTAAACCAAGATAGAAACTCTAATTTGTTTTTTATTTTGTAAGAGGGTTCTCTCAAAATAAAATTTTCTAATTATTTTCATAGAATCAAGAATAATATTTTTGAATGTGATTTTAAAAATTCTTGATATGGTGGACCCAAAAGGGTACATCTTGGTTCAAAATTTTCATTCAAAAAATATTATACAAGATATGTATGGGCCTCTAATTCTCTTTTAGCTAACATTAGTGGATCCAAGTTTATTTGGGTACCAAAGGATTTAATATCATGTTTTTTTATAAGAAATATTTCTTAGGATAAAATATAATGTGGCTATATGGTATATTTATAATGGGTTCTAGAGCCACATGTTTAGAGACTTCATTGAGTTTAACCATCTTGAAAATGTGGATAAATGGCATGTCACCTTTAGCGATAACTGACAGTGTATTATCATCTATATAGATACTATTTTTTAAAAATTAGACTTATATTAGATATATTTTATATGTAAATGTTTTAAAACATAACTTTCTTATTTTTATCCAATTTTTTTATAGTGGTTTCAATGTTTATTTTGAAAATAAGGTTTCCAATGTTTTTTAATCCAATGGAAATATTTTATTTTCATCCTCTTGATTTCAAAATTTATATATTTTTTATTCAAAATAACATTCTATTAAAAAATCAACAGTTAAGTTAAAAAGATAGTGATTTATGTTTATATATTAGATTACTTGGTCATTATAGCACACAAACACTTTTAAAACTCAATAAATATCAATGAGTATTAGAATATCCTAAATACCATTTCAAAAAATGACATTGTGTGTGAGCCTTTAAAACCTGGAAATCCTGGTTAATCTTCCATAAAATATAGAAATGAAGTGTCCACCTCTAAGTCCCTTGATCTTGTACACATTGATTTATTTATACCAACCCATGTTTTAATTGTAAGAGGTAAACATTACAATTTTATAATTATCAATGACTATACATTATTTACTTAGGTACATTTCATGGATCATGAAAAGGTGGAATGAAAAATATTTATTAAATAAACCTAGAAGGCTAAAAAGGAAAGGGGTACCAGATCATATACATTAATCATGATCATGGGAGTATGTATGAAAAAATGTATTTTGATGAACATTGTAATTTACAAGGTTATAATAATTCTTTTTTAAACTTTGGGACTCCCCAAAAAATGGCCTTATTGAAATAAATAATTAATCTCTACAAGAGATTTTTGGAAATCTAGTAAATCACTTTAAACTACCTCAACATTTTTAGTCCAATTTGGTCAATACCAATTGTAATACCATGAAATATGTTCTCGTAATACCAATCCTTAAGAAGACCCCCTATGAACTTTTTAAGGGATATTAACCTAATGTTAGATATATTCTATTTTTCGGGTAAAAATTTTATATTCCCTACACTAAGAAAACATAGGAAAATGTGACACTGAATCTAATTAATTTATTTTAATTAGGTACTCTATCTCAATTAAATAATACTAAATCTTTAATAAAATGGACAAGATAATAGGTTAATCAAATGAAATGAAATTTGATGATAATTTTCCTAAATCTCAACCCCAAATATTATGACAAGGTTAAACTAGAAAAATTAACATTGAATAAACCAACTCAATATAAATAAATTGATGCTGAGGTAGTTCCACCATCTATTCCATTACCTAAGTAATGATAAAATTATAGGGACCATCCCTTAGAAAATTTTATTTATTATTTTTAGGTCAATACTTTTATTTGAAGGTTATTTATATATAAGAAAGAACATCATGATTTTATTCACACCTATAACCCCTAAATATTGATAATTTCATTGATGAGTAAATTTGGGTAATTTCAATGAAAGAAATGTTGAACCAATTTAAAAGGAATAATTTTTAGACTCTTGTTAAAATACTTGATTATCAACCCATAGTTTTTTCCAAACGGGGTTTTAGGAACACGTTGGTTGAACGTGATAACATCACCTATACAATATAATGACCGGAATTTATGGTCTGTAATCAAGAAGAAGGAACTTGTTATAATGATACCTGTGAACCCATTACAAATCAAGAGTGAATCAAAATATTAATATAATTAACCACTCACATAAAATTTTAACTTATTAAATTGGATGTTAAAAGTTAGTTTTTGAATGGTTTTATTTAAAAATGGATTTTGTTAACAAACTCCATATTTGAACATTCAGAATATCAAAATACTGTATTTAATTTAACTAAGTATCTATATGGTTTAAAATAATCCCCCAAATATTGGTATAAAGTTTAGATATATTACTCTAAGAAAATTATTTTAAAATAGAAAATATGATTGAACATTGTTTTGAAATTTTTTTTCACATTATTTATTGATTGCTTAAATATATGATGATGATGATGTCAATTTTGGATCCATAAAAGTATTCTCTTTATAGTTACTTTTAATATTTAACGAGAAAATTATTCAAAATTATTTTAAAAGAAAATTAAATTTTTCCTTAGTTTTCAAATATCTCAAATTATAGATGTCAATTTTTTAAGTAAATAAAATTAACTAATGACATTTTACAATATTTTATCATGAGTCAAGTAATTTAAAATAGTATAACCATTAGTAATTCATATAATATAACATTTGATGAAACTATAAACTGGTTGATAGAATTATTTATAGAGGTATGAATGAGAGTCTTTTTTACCTTATAATGACTTAGTGAAACATTATGTTTAGTGAATTTTATTTTTTATTATTTCCAATCCAATATGAAATGATCTCATTCAAAAAATATTAATTTATTTTTAGACATTTAAAATGATCTAAAATTTTTGGGTTTATTTTATCACAAATGTACTTCTTCCATACTTTCATGTTTTTCATATATCTATTTTTGTGGATGATAATTCAATCAGAAATGAAAATGTGGTACTAGTAACCTTATTAGAAAATCCATATTCTTTTGGAATAGTAGGAATAAAAACACTATTTTTATATTTATGGTTAAAGAATAATTTATAGGAATAGGGATTTATTGAACCAAAATTATGTAGTTTAAAAACATATTAAATTATAGGATATATTATGATCATATTACTATTATTTGGGATAAAACTAGTGCAATTAATGTTACATGGAATTCGATTCAACACTCAAAAAATAGGAATATTTACATCTTGCACTAATTTTTGAGTGATCACATTCAAATGGTAGATATAATGTTCTCATTTATTATAATGGGTATTAAATTGTATGATACAATAACAAAATACATTGTGTTAGAATGTTTTGATTTTATTAAGGGGAGTTAGAAAAAATCTCTTGTGTCTATTTATTTAGAGTTAAGAGAGCTTGAATGTTAAACAATTTTTAAAATATTTGAAAATATTTTGATATATCCTTTAAGATACTTTTATACATTTTTGTGACTTCTTGTTTTGAATAGCTTTACCATTAGGTATTTTTTATTTTTAGGGAAATAATCATTAGTTATTATTTGGGTTTTTATTAATCTTTATTTATCATTAAAAAAATTATTTTATGCATGAATCTCTTTTTAACCTATATGCATTATCATATAATCCTCTTTATTATTTTTTTGATAATCACAAATAGTGAAAATTATATTATGGTTTTTTTCTAATATTATTTTGAGTATAATTTTGTCTTTAAACCTATTTTCAATTTCATTATAAAATATTAAAATTCAATAGAAAATTTCATTGAATATTTAAATCTTTTAAATACTTCCATGTAATTTTCTTGAGTTTTTGATAATCACAAATGAGGAGAGAGGTATTAATGATAATATTTATTTAAAGGTTTAATACTATAAAGGATATTTTATTTATTCAAATCATTTTTATATTTTATTTCATTTTGAATTATATCTTTAAAAATTTGATATTTCTTTTTGAAATTTAATTGGTGAGATCTCCTTTAAATTTTTTAATCATTGAATATAATTTCAAAATCCATTTTAAAATTACATTATGAAATATTATAATTTATTTATAAATATTTTTGGGTATATTTATTTTAAAGAAATCATATATTTATTTAATCTTCTTATGTTTCCTTTTGTGTTATGTATTTATGATTATAAAAAAGGGTGATATTATTGTGTCACACTCAGTTAAATGTTTTAATAATCTAAAACAACTTTGATTATTCTAACTATTTCATTTGAGTATTTTTTGTTATATTTTTATATGAAGATAGGAAGGAGAATAACCAAAAGAAGGGTTTATGAATGGTTTATAGGGACATTTAAAATGCCCTCATTGGGAAGAAACATCAACCAGCGAGAGGAAGACCATTGAATAGATGCTAATCCATCCAGTGACACCATTACATTTTCCAGAAAACAAGATACATGATAATGAAATAATGACCATATGGAAGGGTATCTAGTATCAATTGGAAACTACCCATCCCACTGGCTAGCAAGTGGTTGTAGAACTACCCACCATCTGACATGGGTTTCTTTTCTAGGGAAATAAATTAGTAGCTATGGGTAAACCACACCCAAATATTTTCCAGTACAACATCTATTTTTGACACCCAACATGTCCATGACTAGAAAGTGGCCTTTAGAGGCTATAAATTCACCTCCAATATGTCTTGTACACAACACATTACAACTATATACCATATTGATTCTATTTTCCCCAAATTTGATCTATCATTGTGCTTCATTTTTGTAACTCATTTTCTTCGTCTCTCATTTTCATCACATTAACTCATTTGTCAAAAATATCGTACTAAGATAAATTATATAGTGTTGTATAGGGTTTCCCATTTCCATCTTGGGTTTTTATTACCACTAAAGTGAGGGTGTTTTTTTGGGTTTATTACTTTCTAAACGTAAAATAAAGTGTTGTTGTCACATCCCGATATCACCTTCATCTATAGACATCTATTTTGTTTTCTTTTATCTTACATATAGTTCTTATGAATATTTATTATTTTTTGATGTGTCATGAGTTTTTTTAAGAGTTGATTTAGGCATGGATTTAGACCCATATCTAGAAAAGTGACGAGAGGTCAATTGACTAGCCGATGAGAGATATCCTCTGGCTGATGGACCTGCTTAAAAAAATCTAGACCACTGGAGGTACACCAATTAACAAATGACTATACACTAACCATAAAGAGGGAAAATAATAATGTAGGAATTCATTTAGAAACCATTTTCTAGAAAGTGGTCACTAAAGGATCTTGGCTGGTCACCACCAACCTTTAGGTGATTCCACTAACCAGATGGTGGAAGCCAAAAAATTTCTAGTGGTTCCACTAAACATATATTTTGAAAGATAAATGATGTAATTATGCACAAAAAACCCTGTTTTATTTGTCCTTCTTTATATATTGACCCTACATCAAACCATAAAAATAGTTTGATTCCCCATTGTAAATTTTTACACTTCCAATATAAATTTTGGGGGTGTCAATGTGTCATTCGTTACGGTGGTTCCCAATTATTAAGACTAAATCCTCTCAACATTCAATCCCTTTTTTTATATTGATTCATTATTCCTATGGGATATGAATTCCTATAGATTAATTGGACAAAAAAATTTTTATGTGGATTTTTTATTTTAGGATTATCCCTTTTTTCGCTTGATATTTTTACAACTAATTATTGTGTTTCTATCAAAGGTGACATATCCTTATTGGGTTTTAGTTTGATACCAAATATTATAAGGTAGGTGTTTCTGAGAATTTATTTTATTATTTTCATTATTTTGATTCTTTATTTTTTATGAATCCCATTTAAAATTGATCATGAATGATTTTATCTTATTATATCATCAATTTCACTATTCATATGAAAATTTGAATTTCGCATGAATTTCATTATTTAGGGATTTGGTCATTTATTTAAACTAAATTTTGTTTCATTACAAAACAATATAGGTTTTTTTGAAAGTGAAATGTATTGTTTCAATGAGAATTTATTGATTATTTAATGTTATATCCAAATAAATTTACGTTTTGTTTTCAATAGAATAAATTTTGGAATGATTTGAATAATATCTTCAAATGTCTTGTTTTTGAATGTTCTGGTTGCAATGATATTACAAAATGTTAAAGGTATTGGTTTTCATTTTGTGTAATATTCATAAATGTATATTTGATTGTTAAAAATGAGTTTTAGTGGAATAGGGTGGTTTGGATATTTAAATGGATGATTCCAAGTAATGTTTAGTTTAGTTTATGATGTCTTTTTTTGTAAAATTAGTTTATATTAAGGTCCATTTTGGATCCTTTTGAATCTAATAACCTTTCTGGGAGTTTCCTTGATAAACCAGTTATATTTCCCTTTTTCCATGAATATTAGTTTATTATACACAAGATGATGGGTTTTTAATTAAGGGGTTTATCTCTATGATTGATCCTGGTGGTGAGGGTGAGATTAAGGCATTGTTTGTTGTAAAATAATTATTGTGAATTTTGAAACTGATGTGGATACCTTACTTGTCCCTTGTTTCGTATTATATAATTCAACTCTCCTGATTGGTCAAAGAAAACTGGGTAGCTAGATTATGGAACTAGATTTATTCTAATCCAATTTATACTCACAAACTTTCTAGTGTATCCTTAGAGAATATGGTTTTAGGGTTGGGATACGCTCAAAGGAAGTAGGTGTGCGTCATATTGGAAATATTGTGTATATGGTTGATAAGAAATTTTCATGCTTCTACTATTGATATTTCTTAGCTTTTCTTTAGTAGACTCGATATTGTATCTAGGATTTAATCATGACAGTTAACCCATTAAATTTTATTCATGAATCTCAATATATGGCTTTGTTTCATTGATTATTACTCAATACTAGATAATTAAAGATTTCATTTCTTATTATATATACACATTTCCATGAGGAACATTAATTACTCTTGTATTTATCTATTATTTTGAATGGATATTTTACATGGGTTTCCAGATTATAGTTCCATTGTGATCTATTTTCTCTGGATTTAGAAATAATTTTCAAAGAATTTATAAAAAAAATATTTTATTGGAAAGTATTCATCATGTTTTCCTCCTGAAATTTATAAATGACTTTTAAATGGTGAATACAATAGTTTGATCTATATATTCCATATAACTTGATTTTATGGAATCATTATATATTTTTAAAAGTTTTTTCATTCTTTTACTTCTCTTATGGTTATGAGAAACCCCGTTTTCTTATAATTGTATTCCAAACATGAAAATATTAATTAAATTGTGGAAGAGTTTTCATAGACACCATGGTGAGATCTAACTAGGCTTGGTTTCTTTCCCACCCAACATAAACAACATGGTGTATACATTCTTTAGGATTATTTAGGAGGTGAATGAGTTCACTTTACGTTATTTTTTGTCAGTTCTGTTCTTGATTGGATAAAAATGGGTAATGTGGGATGTGGTGAGTGATCTTAGACCACCATGAGATAGGTTACAATAGTTTTGTTTTACTTTTATGTATCTGGGTAGGTCTGAAATTTATTATCTTGGAGTATACTTACCTTTTATTTGGATTTCATGAATTTATTCGATTCAATTTATTTATTTGGATGTCCAGCTATGTTTATCTTGGATTTATGAGTTGATTATTATTTTTAGTAAGTTAATAGGGTTGATTTTATATTCTATTTAGGTGAAATAAATAAAAAATGTTATTTCTTGATGATAAGGTGATTTTTAGCCATTGGGGGCCTAGAATACCCTTCTTGTCTTTCGAAATTCCATATTTTGTGTCATATTAGTTTTATCATAGGGTGGTTTTTGAAACTATGGTATTTTATCAGGTCCTTCCAAGAAGGACCCAATATTTATGAGTCCATCATTGAAATTCCTTATGTTTTTAGGTAATTTCAAGGTATAAATGATGTTATAATTGTTTTGGGACTCAATAGGTAGTTTAAAAATGGGTGCTTAATAATGACCCTTTACAAATGAAGCTTCACTTAATAGGGGAAATGGGGACTTGATTCTTTAATTTGAGTTATTATTTGACTATTTTTGATGAAATAAAGATTCTCGATGAGACTATATATGATTTTAGGAATCAATTATGAGTTTAATAATAGATATAAGTGGATAAAAATTTTGTACAATTAACAAACATGGATTGTTAATCAGTAATGAATGCATGTTGTCGATCTGGAAATAAATCATGTAAATATCATAAAGTTTGTGTTTGGTTTACCAGCCCATGTAACCAAGCTACTCATAGTTCTATGTTAACCAAGAACTTGATGATTTTTTCCAATTCTTCCAAATTGATTTTATTTACATGGATTTTGGTTGAAGGGTTTTTGACTTCGAATGGACAATAATGGGAGTAATTTTATTATATTCCTATATTATTTGTTCTAGTTCAATTTTTTAATTGGGTTTTAATATTTTTTAAAACTAGATTTGAGTTTTAAAGGGATTTTCATTTGATTCTTTAGAAATATTTTTCAATACCAAAAGATTTTTTATTGAAATATTTCTTTGCAAAATTGATTTTCTAAGACTATTATTTTGTGTTGTTAAAAAAAATAGATTTTTTTTTTGTTTTTTATGGATTTAAAATGTTAATGGTTTCAAAATTGGTAATTTGGTAATAATTTTTGGAAACCAATAAAGAAGTTCCATGGGATGGAAAAATATTTGAAATTGTGATGGATTTATATAAAACCCAATATTTTTAAATTGAAGTGGAATTTTTTAAAAATAGGGGAGAAAAACTAGTTATTTCAAATTAGTCATTATTTAATGAAAGTGAATTGGGGTTTTATTCAAAATATAATGTTTTTTTTCTATCTTGGATTTTAGTTTATAATGAATTTTTTGACATCTTATGAGATGTTTGGGTCGATAATTTTATGATTTATTATTCTTAGAGATATCTCCTAGAATGTTTTCCATGAAAGGTTGAAATATTGTTCACTAGACCGATCAAACAATTATCCCTTTAGTTCTTATAGAAGTAGAATTTCATGTTGTCAACTCTATGCAGACTTACGACTGACTAGTGGAGTTCAAATATACTATATCTTTAGACCTTATACAAGAAATTTTTTATCACCATTTTCCTTTGTTTTGTGGTGATATAGGATCTTCGAAGGAGATTAAGTGGCTGGATAAAGTCGAAGGATTCATTGATTCTCTCAAGACACCTAAGGCTTCATGGGAAAAGCTTATATCTCTTTATTTAAAGGACATAAATGAGTGTGGTGGAATCTATTATTCAATCCCCAAAACATTAAATACTATCCTAGGGAATCATTATGAAACGATTTATTTAGTGGAAATACCCTAAATATGTCAAGAAGGAAGAGGATACTGAGCTCACATGTCTTCAATTAGCTGAACAACTTATTGGGGAATACACCAAAAATTTCTTTAGTTCAATATATTTTTTACTTAAGAATTCTAATGATGACTCCATAAGGTATCTTTATTTACAAATAGGCCTCCATATAATCTTTGTAGTTTCCATTACCTTGTATAACACACCTTCTTATAAAGTACCATGTTTTTATTGATTTGAGAATTGGGAGGAAATATGGATATTCTATTTTTAGTGTTTATAAGGATTAAAATAGTCATTTACCATGGAATATGATCTCAAATAATTTTTATGACCACTCTAATGGTCCTATAATAGGTCATTTACCCTATTATAGGTGTTTGGTAGAATTCCCAATTTAAATTTTGGTGGAATTTTTGAATTTTAGTAATTAAATATTAAATTATTCATCTTGGTTCAGGTGGTAATGTATTTTAAATTGAGCATCTAGTTGATAATATAAATTCACAGTTGATTCTAGAATAAGCGTTTTGTTGGTGACATATAAACCCACTTTGGGTTCTGGGATATGAGGCTGGTGTTTGAAATTGGATTTTTAATTAATAAATAAATGATTTAAAAGACTCCACCAATGGGATTCCTACACATGATAAGAAGGGGGATAGGGATTCTCCCCCACATTATGGATAGTCCAAGAGGTAAGGTGTAAGGATATTACACTAAACTCTATCCATGGCAGAGATCTAGACCAGATTGAGGTGAATCAAATTATGGGAGTGGATTTTGGCATAAAGCATTGGTGTTTTCACTATGAGGTAGAGAATATTTTATATTTTATGCCTAAGTCCCTCTGGATATGTTTTTTTTTCATGTTTTTAATCCATATTACGACAAATATGGACCCAATGGGGGTTAATATATTCCTAATTAGTAATAAATAGGGGTTTTAAGAGGTTTATAGGGGTTTCCAATTTTTAAATCCCATTCACATAGTGTGCAGTTCAAAAACACACTTTGTATATTCTTCCTTTTTGGGGAAGAAGGAATTATTGAACTACACCACATGAACATAGAGTACATGTTATGTTGTTTTGTATTGATATTTGTCTTAGTATTTTTGATGATGGAATTTTGGGGCTACACACCTTATAATAGAGATTCACAACATGTAGTGGGACATAGTTGTGTGGCTGAGTACATGGGAAGACAGTTGATATGGGGGGGGGGGGTCATGACTAGGTTGAAGTACATGGACAAGCACCAGGAAAGACATAGTTTTTTGGTAGTATATGTCCATACATTTTCTGTTCTTTAGAAATATTTTAGTACATTAATATATCATATGTGTTCTAGGAAATTAAAAAATGAACAACCAAGAAGGACGATTTGGAATACTTGTTCTGTACTGCGGGTATACATTGGGTACGACCCATTGGTTAATCTTTTGAGTGTCTCAGTTATTTTTCACCTTGAAGTTATAATTGGACATAAGAGGAGTCCATTTGAATATTTTTTCACATTAAACATTTTGTAAAATTCCTTATGGAATTTTGGGGACTTCTAAGAGGCTATTTAGGGTGATTAAGTAATAAAAGTGATTGTTTCTTCTAAAAAAGTGATTTTGGATATCTCATGAGAGTGGGACATGGGATTAGGCCCAAGAAAGGGTCATGATAATAATTGGAGGATGTGGAATGGGTTCACTAGATCCCTTGATATGTGTTGCATCAGAATCATCCTTGGTTAGATGGACTGTATTGTGACTTGAGGTGGAAGATTTGTTAGGTGTTCTGACCAACCATAATATATTGAAACATGGATGGGTGAGAGGCTATCTTACATGGTTAGTTTATCCGAATTAGCATGTGAGTACATGAGACTCTATAGAGTTGTTTTTGGCATGTGTGATCCACAAGATATGAGAGTTGGCTGAAGGTTTTAGTTGTGACAAGTATTATAAGAGGGATATCTCTACTTTCTGTTTTGACATAGAGGATCCCAAGAGGGAAGCCTCTTCTTGTCTATCAATTATAAGGATTCCAAGAGGGATTAAAATATTTTCATATTGAACTGTAGGTCTATTTGGGTTCTTGATTGGTTGAACGACCCAGAGCAGGTAGGTGTGTTTGGGTAGTAATAATTGAGGTTGTTACCTTGCGACCTGAACTGATGTGCAATTTGATTGGTATTAGACGTAATTATTCGAATATGAATTTTAATAAAACTTGATATTTTTTATATGGATTTATTAGGTTGATACTTCTTTTACTCAATTGGGGAAGTTATTATATGGCTGTGATTCCATGTTTGGGAGTCTTGTATAGTAATAGGGGCTACAATTTTTGGGAGAGTTGGACATAATGTTCCACATTTATGGTCTAAATGTTATACATTACATTTCACATCCTTGATTTATAATGTTATACATGACACTCCGTATTGGTACCAAAAACTCTGTTTATGGTTTGGGTGCTGGACTGAGGTTTATGGAATGTTTGATTTTTGATATAGTTGAGCATAAAAGACATAGTGATCCACAGATATGGATTAGGTTGATGGAAATGGAATTACACATATATGGTTGAGAAAAGTGGAAATTTTGTTCTAGAGATATTTTTTTGATTGGTGATCCGGAAATTCCTCATATGTTTTTGAGATTCCAAGATGATGCTTTAGGAATGTGTAATATACTATATAGATTAAGGGTCCGACTAAGGCTGTGAAGAATGATAGTATATTTTATAATTTTATTTCTACAAGGATTATCTAGGAATAGATGGTATAACAGGTGGAATGGAATGGCGTATTGATACAATGAATCCTTGGTTTAGGTTCCATGCTAGCACTCTAAGTAACATGTATTTTATGTGGTTGGGGATGTGGGACTGATGCTCTATATCTATTGTTGAGGTTCCAGACTGATACTCAAGGAACTATGTATTATATAAGGCATGAGAAATTGAGAATACTATGGGATATGTTCATGGAGACATTTGGAAATTATAGGGGCTACCATATAATATTATCTTGAATGAAATGATTTCAATGCTATGGGTTCCCACAACTGAGAGGATTGATTGGGTTTACCAAGGATGTGGCACCGACATGTACATGGGATGCACAATCATCGAGATGTTCTCAGAGAAACCTGGGTGTCGACCAAATATATATATTCGATCAGTGTAATAGACCTAAGTATTGATGGTGGTTCGATTTGTCTTTCTTTTAGTTTTTTTTCAGCTGGGTTGTGCAAATTTCATGAGAATGCACTTATAATAGTAGGTTATAGGTTCACTGTTGGTGATTGAATACTTATATTTATTTCCCACTCTTTATATGTTCATCATGTGGTTGGTGTAGAACTTATGTTTTCTTTCAGGTTAAAAAATTATGCATGAAAGAATAAGGTAGAGGCCCAGGGTTGCATCAATGAGCAGAATCGATTGTGTGGAGTCTAAGGATCAGGATGGGGTAACTCGACATGGTACTAGATACCTATTATATGGAATGGATCAAAGTTGGAAATAGAGCTTGATGTATTTATTTATTTATTTATTTTAATTTTTATGTGATCATACTAGTGGGAGATCATTGCTGTTTGTATGACATGGATTTTCAGGACTTCAATGTATTTCATTTTATCACTACATGATTTTGTTTCAGGTTATTAATTATTTCCCATTAAACTGATGTGTAATATTATTGGTTATTTATTTATGGTTTTACACTCTAATATTTTAATATAGTGTTTTCATAGTACAACCAAAGACCCCCATTTCTAGTCATAAGTTTTTGGTGTATGCGGAGGTATGCTTGAGTTCATGCGGAAAACTAGATCAGGGAACCAAATTAGGGGAATTTTTGTCAGGATGTCACAAATTTATATAATAGGTATTTATTTTCCTATTATATTACTATTTGATATTTTTGGATTGGAGATATAATAATGTTTCATATCCTTGGATGGATATCATATTGGTCTGTCTAAAACACCTGTTCTTAAAGTATGTTCAGGTGTCTAGGGATGATAAAATTGTTCTTATTTGTAATGTTATAGATGTAATTTTTTTGTTTATTCATGTGAAGAACATGTGGATTGGATTCAAGAATTTATGATATATTTCCATCTCTCATCCCATTGGAAAGAGGACCAGGATTCTATTTTTATTCATGGAATATAGGAAAGGAGAATATCATGAATCATGGTAGGCATGTCGGTTATACATGTTATAAGTCTTCTAGTGTGTTATTTTTCAGATCATAATGGATTAGTTGTTTAATGTTTCAACAGATACTCATATGATATTTCACATTAAAAATAGTTTTTTGAATTATAATCAATTGGGATAACTTGTATATGGATCTATTTTTGACAATATGTTATATGAATCTATATTGGGATGCACAATGATGAAGATTCTAATTTTGTCCTCAGGCATGACAAGTGTAGTGACCCTGATGGGTTAGCGTGGTATAATTATATGATCATTTAACCATTGTGGGTAGTTTTAGTTCAAGGTTGGTTGTGTGGATGGTCATCCAAGGAGTGTTTTTTATGGAGATGTTCAAAGAGGATAGGTTCCCTAGTTGTGGGTGGTAGGTTTGGCAGGTTATGAAATATAGATTTGATACCCCAAATATGTCTATTTAACATGATGATGTTAGATAATGTTGGGAAAAGTTTATGATTAAGGCCCCATGAGATGTAGATTCTTTAAGGTATCCAAGACCGAGGTGGTTGGTCCTAGTGACATTTTGTGGAACCTTTCTAGTGTGGTAAGGTGGGACATCCTTATGACCATCTTTGAAATGTCTCTAATTTAGGGAGTTTGTGCCTAGTTGATTTTAGGCTGACCCGCGAGATGTGTTGGATGAGTTGTGTGTGCTTTTGGGTGGTTTAAGAATAGGTGAATATTTTAGGGACTTTTGATAATGGTTCCTAATGGGTACACCCTAGTATGAGGTTCAAGCATGTTAGAAGCCTTTTACATTGAGAAGAGGAACTTGTGAGCTAGTACATTATTTTTCTGGTTTGTTCAAGAGTGTAAGTCTCATTCAAGTGTCTATACTAGGAAACAGTTGTGAAGGGGGGATATTCTTAATGGTTATGAGATGGTCTGAGATCATATGAGGTGACCAAGGGTATGTGGTTTTAGGTACCATGGGGTTTTTTTGGGTGATAACTGTACAAGTTAGGAAGACATGGTATTTTAATATTGTGAGACATACATAGATGTACAATTTCCATAAGACGGAAATCACATGGAGTGCCAATGCTTTTGTTGGTATTGTGGCTTCAAAGGAAAGAACTAGTTAGGTGTATATACAATTTATATCTAGATGCATATTTAGGATTGTGGTGAGAGCGTAGATGATCTTAGTATACCTTTTGAATGGTACTCAGGTTTTTATTACTAGTGTACTAGGTATTTGATTGATGAGTTTCCTTTGGGTTTAGAAAGAATGAAGGTTGCTTTGGGCTAGGTGAAATTAGCATGCGGGAGAGGCATGGCCAGTGGATAGGTCTTGTGAGTTGTGATATCATGAGATGTAACTCATTAGAGTCAGAATTGAGTTCTGTGGTTGGGTTACAATAAAGTATCTAATGGTTCATCAGTAACGTGATCGTTGAGGAACAAATAAATAGTGATGTATTGTGACGTTTGGTTATGGATTGGGTTCTACAAAAGTGTACACCATGATTCTTATAATGATAAATATACCAAGAGTAGGTTAGGAAACAATGTGGGTGTTATGAAAGACTTGTGGGCATGGTGATATGAATTGCCTATGATATAATTTTTACATTCCAAGAATGGATGGGTTTGTGGTTGTATTCATCAATGGAATCTTATTGTAATCCTAGTCAAGAGAAAATTATTTCCAAAATCTTGACAACTTCCTGAGTATAACGAGAGGGAATCAACTTTATTCCAATCTATATAAATTTCATTTTTGGTTTAATGAATTTTATTTCTTAGAGGATTCACTCATGGAGTGGTATATGTGAAGATATATGGTGGGATGTGTATCATCATCCATCTTTGAGTTAGGTTCTAATGATGTATTGGGTGTTAGAGAATGTCATGGGTTCAATTCATAGAAGTCGTGACTATGTGATAGTTTGAATGTAATTTCATCATTTTGGTGAGAGGGATATGACCACATCTTATTTTGAAGTTTTATTGTGATTAGAAAATGGAACTTAGAGTTTTTGTTTAGTTTTTATGCAACAATGAGGATACACTTATGATGGATAGAATCAGATCAGTCATGGTGATGTGACCCTTATGTGACTAGGGTTAGGTATTTAGTGGTAACCACTTCGAGTTGGTGTATGTATTACTATGTATGTGTTTTGGTGGAGGCTCTCATGGTGGGAAGTGTCACAGATCAGAATTGGCTACAGTAACTTGATATATATGGTGGGGAAGAACTATGAGAATTATTATGAATTATGGATGACACTATGATGTCCTATGAAGAATGTTTGTAGTCAGACACCATATTTGTAGTCTTCTGATGGTGGTAAGTTGTGGATAGTCCTTTGATGGGTTGAATACCTTATTATTGGAGTTGTGTAGAGGAAATATGTTTTCATATTGGTATAGAAAACAATGAGTTGAGCATGAAATGATGACCAAGGTTGTTTGAGATGTGTGGTTGTAGAAACACTAAGGATTATCAAGGATGAGAAATGTTACAGTGGGGATCCTATAAAGAAATGTTTTATTTTCTAGATTTTGAATTTGGGAAGGCATTTGAATCATTTCTATTGGATTTTTATGAAGGTTAAAATGGTCATTTTCTTCATGAAGAATATCATAGATAAATTTTTAGAATATTATGCTGGTCCAAAAATTGTATGTTTACCCCATTAATTGAGTTTTGTGGAATTATGAGATGTTTGAATTTTGGAAACATATTAATATTTAATTAATAAAATAATAAACTATTCAAGTGGGTTTGGGTGTTAATGTATTTTAAATAGAGAATTATATTTAGATCCCATATTTATAGTTGATTCTTGAATGGGTTGTTTTTTTGAAAATTTATAAACCCACTTCAGGTTTCGGGACATGATACTGGTTCATTAAATAGAAATTTAATTAATTAATTAAATGACCCATCCCATTTATATTCCTACACATGATAAGAAGGGGGAGATGGAATATTGCTAATATGGTGGCTAGAACGAGAGGGAAAGGGGGAATAAGACTCCTCTATACTTCATCTATGGTCGAAATTGAGACTGGATCGAGGTGTATCCGCTTCTGGGAGTATATTTGGACCTGAATATTTATCCTTATTTCTATGTGGTAGGTTGTTTTTGGAGTTTTATAACTTGATCCTCATATATGTATTGTTTTTTGATTTATAGATCCCTTTAATGACTATTATTGACCCTGTGATGGTTGATATGTTCCAAATTGGGGAAAACATGGGTCTGGGGAGGTTCATTGGGGTTTCCCATTCAAAAATCCTAATCACATGATGTGTAGTTTAGGAACACACACCATTTTGTTCTTCCTATTCGAGGAATATGGAATTTTAGAACTAAAAAATGTTTAGTGAAGCATTTAATTGGGGATAAATACTTGGTAAGAAGGAATTTTGGTTTTATATGTTGTCATATCAAGTAATGTGACCTGTAGTGGGATATGAACATATGGTTGGGTACATGGGAAGACACCCCATGTGATGTGGGACATGGTTCTATATAAGTACATGTCCAGAACCCAGGTATCACATTGCCATGTGGTAGTACACAACTAGACCAATGTATTCCCATAACATGGAGTCGTATATTGGAATACCCCATGTGTTTCAGGTCATGTAGAAGTACATGCCCATACATGAGGTTTTGGAGTACATGTCATGTAATGGAGGTACACATGGTGTACTTCCCCTTTGTTTCCTTTTAGATTATTCTAATACATTTTTCATTACAGATATATAATTGGACACTAGTGGAGTCCATTTAGTGTATATTTTTATTAAGAACATGATAATTAATCCCTTGGGGCATTTTTAGGAATTCAAAGATGCTGTTTTGGGATTGTAAGTTATTATATATATATATTTCTCTATAAAATGAGTTCAACTGTCATTTAAGTGTGAGACATGGGATGAAATATATTTGAGTTTTATTAAAATGATTGGATTATTTGGTATGGGATCATTGGATCCCTCGATTGGTGTTAGACTGAATCTATCCCTAGTTAGGAGGAATGGGTTGGAACTTGTGGATTCATATAGGTTAGGCTTTTGGGATAAACTAGAATGGGTTAAAAATGGGATAGGAAGGTGGCCATATTTCTTCTATTGTTTATCCATATCAGTCTTTGAGGCCTTGATATTCAAGATAATGGGTTGTTGTTTTTGTGACCCATGAGGGACGGGCCTTGTTCTGAGGTATTATTTGTGACCAGGGATTGTAACAGGGATGCATCTATTTATGTTTTGACAAAAAGGATCCAAAAAGGGATTCCTACACTTGTGTATTGGTTCTATGGATTCCAAGAGGGATTCCTCTAATTTGGTGTTGACCTATAGGTCCATATGGGTTTCCTTTTGGTTGAACGAACCTGATGGTGCACATTATTTTGGGTAGTAATGGATAAAAATGTTCAATTAGGATCCAAATTAATATAAGAGTGGATTGAGTTAATATGTGATGATGGGAAGAGGTGTTTGAGAATACCTTGATATGTTTTTTCTAGGTTTTTTATGTTTACACTTGGTTTATACCCATGTGGATTTTGTGATATGGTTGGGATTCCTTGTTTTGGAGGAAGGTTTACTGATAGGGTCTATGATGGATGAGATATTGTGACATGAAATTCTATATGTATGGTTCAAATTTCTGACTTGAAGTTCCACATCCATGGTTGATAATGTTTGATAAAACAGTCTATATTGGTACCAATAACTCTTTCTTATGGTTTGGGTGCTGGATAGTGGTTCCAGGATTGATTGATTTTTTATATAGTTGAGGACTATAGACATGGGGATCATTAGATATGGATGAGGTTGGTGGAAATGGGTTTCCATATTGATTATTTACAATAGAGGACATGGAATTCCACATATGTGGTTGAGAATAGTGGACATGGTGTTCTAAATATGTGTTTGAAATGCCAAATTGATGTTCCAATCATGGGTAATATACTATATGTATTAGGTATCTGAATGAGGATCTGATCACTAATATTATACATTACTTTTTAAGTGATATACTGATGCTCTAGGACATGATGGAATACTAGGTTGAATGGTATAGTGGAATCATGCTTTATATCATTTATTTAGGTTCCAGGATAATTCTCTAAGCACCATGCATTCAAGGTGGTAAGGGTTGATGGACTAATACTCTACATCCATGGTTGATGTGACTGGATAATAATCTAAGAACTATGTATTATTTATGTCTTGAGATGTCGGGACGAATATGGGTTTTGTTACAAGAGTCATGGGGACATGGTAAGGGGTTCCTTATATTAATATCCCAAATGATAGGATTTCTATAGAATGTGTTCCTAGGGATGTGAGTATCTATTTGGGGTGCCATGGATGTGGTGCCCACTTGTACTTGGGATGAATGGTGATCATGACGTCCTCATAGACACCCCAAAACTGGCCAAAGTAGGTATGTTTAATTAGTGTAACATACATAAGGATCGACGGTGGGTTTATTTACCTTTATTTTAGTTATGTTTCAGTTAGGATGAGCATATTGAATGAGAATACACTTATGCAAGAAGGTTATAGGATCAACATTGGGGGTAGCCTACTAAGATTTATTTCCCACCCACTGTACATGCACTGTAGTGTGTGTGCATACATTATTTCTTCTTTCTTGTTGATCACATATGGATGACATATAGGGTGGAGGAATAGGGTTACATTATTGAGCATAGTTACTCATGTGGGGTCTAGTGATTTGGATAGTGTAGCTCGATAGGGTATTGGAGACTAGGTATGCGGCAAGGATGAGATTTTGAAATAGGGCCTGCTGTATTTATTCTTTAGTTGTTTATTTTTATATATTATCATCCCGGTGATAGATCATTGTTTTATGTATGAAATGGCTATTAGTGTCTTTAATATATTTCACTTTATTATAGAATGATTTTGTTTTAGTTTATTTTTTGTTTACATGTAATTTGTTTTGTTTGATTCTTGGTAATTTATTTATAGTTTTGCAATCTGATATGAGGGAATAGTATCCCCATAGTAAAACCTCATATCCCAACTACTAGTCTAAATCATCTAAAGTATGAGGAGGAATGCTTGAGGTCATCTAGTAAACCACCTTGAGGAACCTATTTAGTGGGATCTGAGATAAGAAGTTATACTTATTATCAAGAGGTGATGGAAAAGGACAAAACTGTTGAAATAGATCTATAAAAATGATAAAAAGTGGTTAATTACATGTTTATGGTCATATTTGGTGGATATATCCTATCATGTGAATTATAGGAGTTGGTTGATTGGGGATATTTTTTTTTGGGAAAGAAGATGCATCTTTTATGCTTCTAGTGTGGATCAATAGGTCATTCTAAGTCATATTGTTTAAATTATTTGTGATATTTTCATTAGTGTTTCCACTTAGGTCACATTCTTATGTTTTGTAATCTTGGGTATCAAAACGGTAAGTATCAATTGAAATATGTTCCTTGGATACTTTATGTTCTTTGGAATATTGTATGGCTTGTAGTTGGAAATACTTATAGTCTATCTCTTTTATGGTAGGCTGTTGATATAATTTGTGGACCACCCTCTCATTGATGGGTGTTTTCCCTATGATCTTTGAGTTTTTTATTATCTTTTATAAAATATTGGATGGAAGTGGCGAACACATGGACTAGTTATTATATTTTGAAATCACTTTTTTATGTTTAACTTTATTTTCATTGTTAATTATGTTGGGTACTGTTTTTAATGGTTGTTGTCCGTTGAAATCCTCTTTTTTATGCATTTTTTCTCTAGATATATCTTTATGTTTTGGTTTAGTCTATATTTTGGATGGTTTTTTTATTTTTTTTCTATATTGGCCTTATTTTTGGGAGATATTCTTAGATGGGCTTGGATAATCCCTTGGTATATATTTGGGAAACTAGGGCTGAGTGGATTCTTATTGGTCTAGGTACTCATGAAGAGTTGACATTGATTAGATAAGTTCATCAAGGACTCATGATATAATGAACCCAAATTTTCATACATAGATATTATATAATAATAGATGGATATTAATTACAAAACATAATGATCCATTATAAAATTGTAGTGTTCTAGTGACTTTGGAAACTTGTATAAAAAATGATTTTTTTATAAGAGAACAACATATATCCCACTAGGTTTTTCATAATTAGCAACCTTCTCAAGAAAACAAATACATATTACCTTGCTTCATTACTTTAGGAAAGGAAAATTAATAAATGGTGAGGTCAGATGCACCATAAGGGTAAAAAATTGGGATATCAATGATCACAAAAGAAAAACATGAGTATAAGGGTTTGAGAACATGAACATATCATTTTAAAACGATACCATGCATATCAGAGATTATAATATTGAGTCATGTAATAAATCTTGGTTGTTCATAAGAAATGAATCATAAAGAAATCAAATATTATGATCCATGATAATATAACATCAATATAAGAGCTATATTTATAGAACAAACATAATAATATAAAATCATTTACCTAGTATTCAAGGATCATTATCGAGACTATCATATTATATTGATATCACTCCCTAAACCATCATAGTAGTCAAGGTTCACTCCCATGGCTATCACAATGGTTTAGGTTAACTCATCAAACCATTTTAGAAGTCATGTTTTACTAGAAAGACTATCATAGTAGATTGGGTTAACCCCTCAAACCATAATAATAATCATGGTTCACTCCTATGACTATTATAGTGGATAATGTCCCTTAATAAATAAGGTTCAATCCATATTCAAGTTTTATTTATCTCATAATATATCAATCATTACCAAATACATTTACATAAAATATAGGTCCCACCCATCACATAATGAAAATAAAATGTCTATGTTCTACCGGATCATAAAATATTCATCATATTTGACCCCACAGAAAGAAATTTTTTTCATAAAAATTGTATTGTATCATAATACATGGAAAAGAAATGGGTTTCATAAATGTTTCATAATTTTATAATATCATTAACCATAGAAAAATGAATGGTTTTTATAAACATATTGCTAAAAAAATAAACTATCCATAGAAATAATAAGGGTGGTATCATTGAATCATATCCACAACAATGCTTAAGTAACATAAACAAGTATCATCATATATTGAAAATGATTTTAAAAGGTAACTTGGAACATTTTTTGAGGATAATAAAATTTTAATTTTAAAATAATTTATCTAAAATCTAAAAATATTCCAAATTTTAAAGAAAACATTTTATTTAAAAATAATCATGTAAAATATGTAAAGGAAGTATTAAATCATTGAGTGGTCATGAAGATGGGAAATTTCGTTCATATATTGTTTGTTAAAACTAATATTATATTAACATTTTTGAAATAAAATTAAAAAATTACCTTGATTGGAAAATTTTATGAAGATTCATTTTAATGTTTTTGTAAAAATACAATCATGTTTATATTTGAATTTAAAAAATTATATTAAAACAATCTTGATTTTTTTTTGAAACCTTGATTTTTAAGAAATTGTTTTTTGACCGAAGAGATAAATAAAGATGATTTTACTAGAGGATAATTAATGGAAAATATGTATTATCAAAAAATAGACAGAGAATAATAAAACTCATTAATTTCTTGAGATTTGGATCATAATATTTAATCATCATAACTTATCTATAAACATCCTCTAGATCCAATGAGGTTCTAATGTAAAACGATTATAACATTGGTATCTGTTGAATCACAATACACATAAAAGGAAGAAACATAGATAAATATTTATATCTTGTAAATTTTATGAGAATAGTCATAAATTAGATTAATGGAATGTATAAACACCACAAAAATAAAACAAGAGGTTTATATGGAATGTGTCCAATAGAAATAAAAGTGAGACCAAAATTCCGTACCTACTTTGGTAACTTTTCAATCATAAGATTAATTATATAATAAAATCAAATAAAACATAAACTTTCAATAATATAAATATATTCATGATATAATTTTTCAAATTGGCAGTATATACACTATAAAAAATATATATGTGTTGAATTTGGTATAAGTCTCCCATAAATAAATGTTAGACATGAAATCTCTTACATTATGTCTTGATTTCCATCATTCAAATTTAAAACAACTGTATAATAGATATAAGTTTATTATAAATCTATTAAAAATCCATAATGATATTTATCATTCAATATAATATTTACTTATAACCTTTTATGACCCACTTATTAACAATTCCCTTTTAAAATCATGTTTCAGGTAATAATGGTTTCGATTATCATGTAAATTTTGCTTGATATTTTTGTGTTTTTATTTGAGAATTGATAAATCATATTAAAATTTATATATATGATTTAAATTTCATATATATTCACTGTATATGAATTTTTAGTAATCCATAAAAGTTATATATATATAATGAATTAAATCATTCCTGAAGTCAGTAGGTTGCACGTACGCATGAGAAGTATTTCCATTTTCCCGAAAGACAGAAAAAAGGATGGTGAATAATATATAATCTATCTAGAGTAATTATAATTCCATATATATCTTATATATTTTATAAATTTATCATTTTTAGTTTTTATGTAATGTTTAAGTGAAAGATAAATCACATCGCTTTGCGAGAAGATTGTCCTCCATACAAACGAGCGACCTTATCATATTACCAAAGAATGGAAAATTTGATTGTATATGTTATATTATAATTATATAATTATAATTATGTTATTAATATAATATATATATATATAATAAATATATCATTATATAATTTTTTATAGGTGGTGATGGAAAATAAAATTACGTCGGTTCATGAAGTTGTAGTCTTTTGTAAACACAATCGACGGTTTTGTTTCCCATTTGATGGAATATGAGATGAATATTGGTTATTAAATAAACAAAATAACAAATTATTATATGTAATATATTGGTGTACAATTATTTTAATTATTAGAACATGAATTAATGTGGTAAGTGAATAAGTAAAAAAGAAAAAGCATAATGAAGACAATTACCTTCTCATAGGAAAATCTCATTTGGATATTATATTAAGGACACTATGACTGGTCCATTGGGATGAAAATATAACTATAACATGTATATAGATTATGGGGATATAGTTTTATAGGTTTTGGGTTAGAAAAATGGATTTATAGGTTTGAAAAAGTGAGGGGAGGATGCACCCTTTTATAATTGAGGAGTTATATTTTTGTAAATACCCAAAACTATTAAATAATATGAAGTCAATATCACCCAAAGTGCCTCTACGATTGAAAAAAATGGGTTATATTATTATATGCTCAATAAACATCTCTGAATTGTAAAAAAACTTTTTTATACATGTTAATTAATTTCCATTATGTTTAATTTATTTTTCCATTCTATTTTTCATCAAATTAACTAGTTATTTATTTAATTATTTACCAATGGGATTTATCCATTAAGAATAAAATAAAATGATCCTTACTATATTATATATACCCATTTATCATAAATATGAATTCAAATTTTTTAAATAGAAATCCAATGTGTGAGTTAAATTAATTTTAACACAGGCGCATGTAACACGCAAAACCACATTTTAACGTTAATCAGAGTGAATAATTTTATTTCATTTATTATTAATAATGATAAAAAATTACATTGAAAATATTAAATAATATTAACTTTTATTATTAAATTTATTTTATTCATTTAATATAATTAAACTCAAAAATTGGAAGAATTTAATTTAAAATTAAACCCACAAACATGATAAAAATGTTATTTTCCAAAGAGACAATTTTCATTTGTATTGAATGTTTTAATATCTATAATCAACATGAATTTTTCAAATGACATAAATTAGATTAATAATAATATATTTTAATTTTTTTTAATTTATAATTTTGGTAAAAAGATGTAACTATCTATTTTATTTAAATGAAAAGAGTGTTTCTAATAAAAATCAGTATTTTTTATAATTCATTGAAAAATTAATATTTTTAGAAAATTATCAACAAATAAAGCCGAGCGAAATTTGATATGTTTTTCCAAAAAATTTTTGTTAAATTTTTAAAATAATTTTCCTATAATGGGAAAATAAATTTTTTTATTTTTTCCAAAAAGTAATGAAAATCATTTATTTGAGAAAATTGTATTTTTGAAGCATATAAAGACTTTCTAAAAAAGTAAGTACTTATTTATCAATATATTTTCTATATATAAATCCTCTATATATAATTTTCCAAATATAGTTATTATTATTCATATCAAAATATTTTACAGCTAGGTAGTGATGTTCTTTCTTAAATAATAATATTTTTATTATTATATCGTGGTTTATTAAACTCATTGTTTCATGTAGCAAAACATATTAATGAAATTTTATTTATTAAAATATTTATATTTCATAGAATATAAAGGTGTTATATTCGAATTTGAAATTCCATCACTTTGATTCAAATAATTAAAAATACTTATTCTTCATCATATCCTCATGTTCCCATGTAGCTTCCTCAAATTAGTAGTTTAAACATAAAACATTCACCAGATGAGTGGTCTTGTTTCATAGATTTTTCTATCTATGATATAGAATCTCCCTGGTTGTTCATCATAAGATATTTTTTGATAAAATAGTATAAATCCTATGTTCAGTACATTTAAATGATCATGTATACAATTAATCAAGAGAAATACATGAAACACATGATGGACCCAAGATAGGTTTGGTTGAACTACAAGTGATAAGATACCATCCTTAATTGATCAATAATATCAAAGGGGGAAATATTACTAAGGATAATTTTTTTTTCTTCCCAAATATCATAACCTAATTCCATAGATAAATTCACATAAAAACCATTTCACCAACTTCAAAAAATAGATCACACTAATGAAGGTTAATATAATTTTTCAATTGAATATAAGCTTCCGTGATGAGATCTTGAATAGATTCAACTTTATCTACCATTTCCTTAGCTATATTTGGTGCCAATAGAATTATTTCTATACCTTGATCCCATAAATTTGTATTTCTACAATTATTTACATATATGTATTTACAAATAACCATCTAAATAGTTTAGTGAAATCTGTTGTTGTAAGAAAGCTCGACTAGATGAAGGTGTTGATCCGACCACCTTCGAAAAACATAAAATGAGATATCAATATATCCTTTTAGGTATGAAATGTAATATAAGACTACACATATATATAAGGATGACACCCAGTTCTAAAACTCAATTCTCTATCAATATCTTGTAGAAGACTTCTATAAATCATTAAGGTAAACCTCATATTCTAATTTGATATAATAACATAAAGTACTCCATAAAACCACACCACTTAATTAATGTATATACTGAAAATATGACCCAGATAAAAATATCCCTTGATATTTATAATGTGTGTTGAATTTTTATGGCCATCAACAAAAATATATATTGAATTATGGTATTTATATGTTTTGGGTAGTTTGGCGATAAAATCCATGGATATTTTTTCTATTAGAATTCTGGTATTGGTAATAGTGGTAACATCCCTTTAGACTTTGGTTTATAAGCCATAAAATTCTAAAATACCAAGAAATCCGATACAAAATATATTATATCTCTCTTCATTCGGTCCAATTATAAATAATATTTCAAATCACTATACATCATTGTAATTCCAGGATGAATAGAGAATGAAGAACTATGATATTTCTAAAACAACTCCGCCTTAAAATCAGGTATGGACTGAACATATACACAGTTCCTGAAACTAATAATTCTATAATTATCATATTTAAACTTAGGACCATTTGTAACCTTCTTCTTCATCTATATATCATCCTTATGAGCCTTGTTAATCTCCACTTAGATTTATTTTTGTACACTTACTTGAGAATGATAATATTTCCCACTTCATTTGTTATTTAGATATCCATCCTTTGAAAATATAGAAATATTTGATCTTTTGTAATCCTAATTATTGATAAGATGGTGTGAGCCTTTAAAAGAAATGCATTTGACACCTTGTTTGCTTTTACAGGATGGTAATATATTGAGTAATCATAATCATTAAATATCTCAAACCATCTTCTCTGGTGCATGTTTAAATCATTTTATATGAATATATACAATATCATTTTATGGTGATTATATATACAAAATTTATCTATATAATGGTAATTCATCCATATGTATAATGAAAAAAATACTACAACTAACTCCAAGTCAGGAGTTCGGAAATTTTTCTTATGAACCTTTAATTGTCATGATGCATTTGTTATCACCACATTATTCTACATAATAACACATCCCATCACCTTATTTGATTCATCACTATAGATTAAAAACCCTTCTCCAATATAGGGTAGTGTAATTTCATGTGTGATGAATAATATTTTCTTTAATTACTAGAAAAATTCATTTCATTCATCCTTCCATAGGAAATTAGAACCTTTCTGAGTTAACATTTTGAGTGGGTTTTTAATTCATGAGAAATTATTCAATAATTGTCAATAATATCAATCCAAACCAAGAAAAAATTGGGTATTAGCCACATTGGTTGGTTTGGAAAAACATTCAATAACATTGGACCTTGATGGATCCAAAAATATACCCTCTCTTGAGATTATATAACCTAAAAATGAAACCTTATATATCTAAAATTCACAATGGGTAAATTTTTCATACAAATTCTCCTTTCTCATGGACATCAGTAAAATTGTCAAATGATCTTAATTCCCTTCCTTTATCTTGGAATATATAAGAATTTATTTTATAAAGACTACCGAATACTGAATAAGGTAATATCCAAAGACTCTATTCATTAAATCGATGAATATAGAAGGGGATTCAGTAATACCAAATGGAATCATTATATATTCATAGTGTATATACCTTTGGTGAAATATTATATTGGTTATATCATCCTTCTTGATCCATAATTAATAATATTTAGATTGAAGGTAAATATTGTAAAATATTTATCACCACGTATTTGATCAAACGATTCATAAATATAGGGTATGGGATACTTATTCTTGATTGTGATATTGTTCAGTTCCCAATAATCAATGAAATGTCACAACAGTCTATAATTATTCTTATGAAAAAGAATGGTTTCACCAAAAGGTGACACACTTGGACCAACGAATCCATTTCTAGGACTCTTCATGAATTTATTTTTTAACTCCAAAAACTCAATCAGGTACATTCTATATGTTTTCTAAATAGATGTAGCACCAGGTATGGTTTCTATTGAGAAATCAACTTCATGATTTTGTGGAAGACTAGGAAGCTCTTCTGGAAAGACTTTAACAAACCCATGAATAAAAGGAATATCAGTGATTTTCAGTTTCTCTACAACAATTTCAGATAATCACACCTTTTTTAATAGGAATAAAAACCCATACAATTTATGTAATTTCCAATAGAAGTGAATATTTTTCATCGCATTGGTAGATAATAATAGGTAGTTTTGGAATACCAAATGTGACATCCATTCCTTGGAAATTGATGCTGGATTTATGTAGAGAAATCCAATACATTCCTAATGTAACATAAAATTAATCTATAATTATAATAACATGATTTTAGGAAGAAAATTCCTATAAAATTGAACTGGAAAAGAATGATATACTTGAGATGTGATAATCATAAAATTTATAGTTTTCATTAGTAATTAAAAATCTAATCATTGGGGAAAAGAATTAATATTTGTAAATTATTTTCATTATAAAAGGGGATATATATTACTAATCGCAAATAAGATACATCAATATTTGACAATAAATGTCACCACCCTAACTTCATTATTCTATATTTAGTTCTAATTGAACCCAATATAGTCAGCATGACCCTTCAAAATCTTTGATCTGAGTGATGAATCATTCACAACATGTATGAATCATGACACATTCTTTTTTAAATATTTGAAACCATAGATTTTACTTATTTTATTCATGGTTATAATTTATTCAAATCCTTTATAATGTTTCATAAATTGATTTTGAATTTAAAAAACATATCCTCTAGTAGTTTCATTCTAGGTGTGTAGTACGACCCATTTTCATGCACCAAGTGATGCTATATTCAAGCCCAATATGCCATTTTCTGAGTTATTAACCCGAGGTACATCTATTATAGATCCAGATCCACTTGTATTGTCTAAAAAGGGATGTAATTTATTATAAACCACTAGATTTATCCTTCACCAAAATTATAGAAAATATTCTTGTACATTGACTTATCCATAGCCTTATCCTTAGACATATCCATATAGATATCACTAAAGTTCACTCTTCCTTGTTTTCAGTTGTTAACTAAACCTGTATATAATACTAACTATAGGGAACCATACATTATATATCTAGATATTACATCTTATTATATGAATATTCATTATATAACATAATGATCTTGGCCAAAATCATATCAGTCTAGTGCCTTTGGAAATATAGATACATAAACAACTAGTTCTTATGTGGACTAAATCATCTCTCACTATGTTCTTCATTACTAGAACCCTTATTATATATATCATACAGGGCACTATTATTTACAACATAGGGAAAGGAAAAATATGAAAGGGTGAGATCTAATTATCAATAATGATAAAACAGGGGATATCAAAAATCACATAATAATACCACAAGAATAAGTATATGATAACATGAGATTAACTTTTACAAACCACACCATGCCTATAAAAGATCATAATCTTGATTCATGCCATAAATCGTGGAAGCTCATAAGACATGAATTATAAATTAATAAAAGAACATGATCCATAAGAATATAAAACATGAAAAAGACATATATTGGTGGCTTACTCATATGAATATAAATTTATTTATTTAGTAGTCAAGACTCGTTTTTGAGACTATCATAGTGGATTAGGTTCACTCCTTAAACCATCATAGTATCAAGGTTCACCCCAAGAATATCATTGTGTACTGGGTTCACTCCCCAAACCATCATAATAGTAAATCACTACTGGAAACATGATCTTTCCCAACACTTCTATACCAACGGTTTGTAAAAACTGTTGGTATAGCAACTCTTTCCCAACGGTTCATCAAAACCGTTGGGAAAGGGCCTAAAAACACACCCTTTCCCAACGGTTCACCAAAACCGTTGGGAAAGGGGTGTATTTTTTCCCTCTTTTTCCCAACGGTTCATCAAAACCGTTGGGAAAGAGTACCCTTTCCCAACGGTTCACCAAAACCGTTGGGAAAGGGTGTGTTTTTAGGCCCTTTCCCAACGGTTTTGATGAACCGTTGGGAAAAAGAGGGAAAAAATCCAGCATCCATCTTACTAAGAATACACCCACCCAGAACCTATCCCAACGGTTCTGAAAACCGTTGGGATAGGTCTATCCCAACGGTTTTCAGAACCGTTGGGATATGTTCATTGATTTTTTTCCAGACCTACTAACGGAGAACATTATATAAATCAAAAATTTAAATAATTATGATAATACATATATATATTTATGAAATTATGTTTACAATGTGATGTTAGCCTAGTGGTTAAGTCGTTCGATTATAAACGAGGGGTCCTGGGATCAAATCCTAGCGGTGATTTTATTTTTGGAATTTATATACCAACGGTTCCATTACCGTTGGTATAGATTTCATATTACCTATACCAACGGTTTCCAAAACCGTTGGTATAGGTCTATACCAAAGGTTTTCGGAGAACCGTTGGTATAGACCTATCCCAACGGCTTACTTGGCTACGGTTCTCCAAACCGTTGGTATAGGCTATACCAACGGTTTGGAGGCCTATACCAACGGTTCCAAACCGTTGGTAAAGGTTAGTTTTCCAGTAGTGAATGTTCCCCCCAATACTATCATAGTATATTAGATTCACTCATCAAATCATTATGGTACTCATGATTCACTCCACGATTGTCATAACCGAAAAAGTACCTCAATGAATTGGGTTCACTCCCCATTTCAGTCCTGTTTCTATCACGAGATATCAATCATTAAATAATAAATTGGAGGGAGATATAGGTCCTACCCTTCACATAATGAAAATAAAACATACATGTTCAATTATATCATTAAATATCTAGCTTATCAGAGCTAATTAAAAGATATAGGTTTCATAAATATTTCATCATATCATAACCTATGGAAATGGAATGGGTTTCATAAATATTTCATTACTTCATCATATCATAATCTATTTGAAAAAGGAATGAGTTTTATAAAAATCGTATCAACATTAACATAAACCATCCAAGGAGATAATAAGGATAGTATCATTGAACTAGATCGCCAATAAATCTTATGTAACATCAAAGGATTCCATTTTATATGGAAAATTAATTTGAAAGATAACTAGGAATATTAATTGGTAAAATTAAACCTTTTTACTTTGAAATAATTTATTGAAAGTCTAAAAAAATACAATATTTTAATGAAAAAATTTCTTCAAGAGTAAACATGGAAAAAATGTAATGTAAATTTTAAATCATTGGGTGTTCATGACTATGATAAATAATTTTCATGCCACATATGTTGAAATAAATATTCCATTCAATTTTTTGTTAGAAATTTTAAAATGTAATTTGTTTTGTAAATGACATGAATATTAATTTTTTTAAATATAACCATGAGTAAAAATGACTTTAAAAAATAAAATTTAAACATTAATGAAAACATTTTTTGAGAACATTTATTAGGAAGAAAATGATTTTTGAATGAAGAGAGAAATAAAAACAATTTTAGTAAAAAAACTATTCCAGTCTCTTGAGTACATAAAGAGTGGAGAATGAAATGAGAATTTCATTATTCATAAATAACTGTATAATAAGACACTTTCATAATTTTTTTAGAGCTATAAGACAATATTTCACCTTCATAACTTAATGATAACAACCCTGATAAATAATGAGGTTGTAACATAAAACCCTTACCACATTGGAATATTTAAAATAATAATCCAAATAAAAGGAAAAAACATATATGGATTTTTATATCACATAAATTTCATGATAATAATCATAAGTTACATTCATGTGATGTATATACACTACCAAAACAAAACACGTGTGGAATATGAAATTTGTCTCACAATAAGGAAAGCTAGATTAAAATACCTTAATAGTTTTGGTAATTTTTAAATCCTAATCCCCATTAAAGAATAATATCTAATGAATCCTTTTATATTATTAAAATTAATTAATTCATGATACAACATTCCAAATTGGAATTATGTACACCACAAAAAAGAAATGAGTATTGAATTTGTTGTAAGTCTCTTAGAAATATAAGTGAGACTAGAAGTCTATTACCTTAAGTATCAAATTCATTCATATATGTTTGAACTTATTGAATAAAACATATAGGTTTATTATAAATATATTAAAGAACCATAATTAAATTTACTATACAATATATATTTTAATTATTACCTTTTCATACTTGTTTATGAAAAATTCCTTGTCAAAAACTAGTTTTAGGTAACAAATGCTTTGTTTTTCATGTATTTTTTGGTATGGTATTTTTTTCAATTTAGTTTGAGAATGGTAAGATAATATCTATAATGTTAAAAATTATATTTGTATAATATATATTTATTATATATTTATTTTTCATAATCCATAATAGATAAAGACAACGATAAAAGAAGAAATAAACTATTCATGGAGATGATAGGTCGTACTTATGCATGAATGCTGTTTCTATTTTATTGAAGGATTTAGAAAATGAAGTTAACTAATATATCAACATTATTGATTAATTTTTTCATATATATCACAATTTTTATTAAATTTATATTTATTAATTTCCACATAAATCGTAAGTGAAAAACCAATCACATAACTTCAGGAGGTGGTAGTCTTCTGTACACACGGTTGTTGTTATAGTATTACCACAAAATGAAAAGTATGAAAATATATGGGATACTAAAATTACAGAAGTATAATTATGGTACTAATATCATATATATAATTTAAATCCATCTCTATATCCTTTCATGAGAGGCGGTGAGGGAAAATGAATTGCATTAGATTGTGAGGATATAATCCTCCATACACACGATCTATAGTTTCATTTCTCATTTGATGGAATAAGAAATGGATATATGTTATTTCATAAACATAAAAAAATTTCGGTATATCCCATATAATTTTTTTTAATATTGTAATTTTTATTATATAAATTAAGTTGTTAGGAGAAGAAGAAAAAATTAAATTGCTTAGTGAAGATAATTACATTCTCTTAGAAAAAACTCCATTGGATATATTATTAAGGAACCTAGGATTGGTATTTTGGGAAAAAATATCTATATAAAGTGTATTAGGATGTTGAGGAGTTATATTAATATGGGTTTATAGAGATAAAGGGAATAAAAGGTTAAAAGTGTTGATGAGAGGATGTTATCTTCTGTAATTGATAAGGAGTGATATTTTTTCAAATACCAAAAACTATTCAATAAAGGGAAGTAACAGACACCCCATGTGAGTCAAAAATTGTGAAATAATGAATTGGAGAAAAAATATGGTCCATAAAAACAAAAAAAATTATGTTTTATAAATTTTATTCCTTATCATTTAAGTATACTTAATTTTATTATTTTAGTTTTCACCATGATAACTTATTTTTATTTATTTATTTACCTTAGTGATTTACCCCATAAGAAAAAAAATAAAATTAAACATATTAGATTGTATTTAACAACTAATTATAAATATTATTTATAATTAATCAAATAATAATATTATATGTTAGTAAAAATAATTTTTACACAGGAGCATGTACCGCTCAAAATTTCGTTTTAGACTTAATTGCTACAAATAATTTTTTATTATCAATATTATTCATTTTGACCAAATATTAAGTTAAAAATATTACCTAATAATAATTAATATAACTAAAATATTTAATAATTTTAATAAAATCCTCTCATCTCATATAATTGGATGAATTTAATTTAATATTCTACTCGTATAAGTGATGAAAAAACAGTTTTCTAAAGATAACATTTTCATATGTATAGAAATATTATATATCTAAATTCAAAATGATTTTGATTCAAAATAACTAAATTAGACTAATATTATCATAATTTTTATAATTTTACTTTTAACTAATTTTTAAATATGATTTAATTTTTTAAATTATTTAAATGAAAATGAATTTTATAATAAAAATATGTATTTAACACTACTTAAAAAAGAAATAATATTATCAGAAAATTCTCCAAAATTAACCCAAAGTGAACATTGAAATTTTATTTCAAAAATGAAATAAATTCTTTTAATTATTTTTTCTAAAAGTGGAAATAATTAATTTTATTATTTTTTAAAAAATTGTGTTGAAAATAAATTTTTCGGAGAAGAATTCATTTTCTAAAATATAAAGACTACACACAAAATTTAGTAATTTTTCTTCAATACATTTTATTCACCTAAAACATTAATAAATAATTTTAAAAATTTATTTATTCCTATTCATACAACAATATTAAATGAATAGGTTATAGTGGCCATGTTTAAATAATAATAATTTTAATAGTATATTGTGGTTTGTTAAAAATCGATTTTGTGTGAAATGAAGCATGTCAAAGAAATAAAATTTATTTAAATAAAACGTTTCATAAAATATTAGGTTGTTATAGAGGATCCCTATTGTAAATTACTAGGTTACTATGAAATACCTAGCCAAGGTAGGAATTTATTTTAGTTTTTTGGGTTGCTTATGGATAAATAGAACATTGTTAGATCTTGAGGGATTTATCTATTTTGTAATCTTTAGGATGATTTAAATGTGTCATGCCTTTGGGATTATGGTTATTCTTTTATGTTCTTCAAGGTGAGAGACTAGTGGTCTCTACATTGGGGTTGAAGTATTTTTTCCCAATGGACGTTCTCATCTTTTTTCACCATTCTGAAGAGTTTTTAAATGGAAGGGAAACCTATGCTTGGTATTTGGTTATTCTATGAGGATTATTACATCATGTTTGGTATTGAATTATGTTTGGGAGACATTTATTAATCTTGGGAGATCTATATTTTGGGATTTTGGATTTCATTCCACTGTATTGAATCTTGAGTCTCTTGGTTCCTTTTTGTAAAGTCTCCTTTTCCTATATAATTCATTTCTAGATGTGAGTTATGATATGATGGGGGGAATTTTGACATCCCATTTCAATTATTTTATATTGGATATATAGGGTTATAATGAAATATGGTTGGGTGAATTGTGAAATACCAATGTCACCATCATCTATGAACATATTTTTATATTTTTTCACTTCTACCATGTTTTTCTTTTTATTTTTAGTTTTATGAGGTGTCAGGGTTTTTCCTAAGAGTTAGTTTTGGGTGAAAACCTAAACCTGTACCAAGAAAATCTATAGGATATCAACCATATAGTTAGTGAGAGCTTCTACACAATCAGTAGACTACTATTGAATAGTCAAGGATATAATAGCTCCACAGATTAGCTGGTTATCTGCCATCATCCATCCAATATAAAAAATTGAATGGAGATAATATTTATGAAACCATCGAAAAGCCGATGGTCACCATTGGAAACGGGAGAAGCCACAAACCAGTTGGTAGAATGTATTATTTAGCTAATGGTTCCATAAGAGGTGTATTTTGTTAAGTAAGTGTTGTATTTATACAAACAAACTGCCGTTTTATTCATCATTTCTTCTCCCTCGCCCTATATTTACCTATAAAAACATGGGAGACCTCTTTTACCATTTTGGCTCTTCCAATATCATTTTTTTTGGATTGGAATGTCATTTGTTATGGTGGATCCTAATTAGTAATTCTAACACCTATAAGTATTATTTCTCTCTTTTTTATTCTTGATACATTATTTTTAAAGTCAATGAAAGCCTAGGGATTCATTGGATATTATATTGTTTATGTGCATTTGTTTTTTAGATCATATATTACCTTTATTGATATTTAAGTTAATCATTTGGTTATTCCCCATTGGAGGTGAAACATTCTGAATGGGCAACTATTTGATCTTAAATTTTCTGAGGTATTTGTTTCTTTGTGTTTTCTTCTTCTTTTGATACATTTTTTTCTTGAGTTCTTTATGAATTGCATTTAAAATTGATCATGAATTTTTTTTGAACTAATTTTCACCCCTTTTTCCTATGAATTTTTTTTGTAATAAATTTAATTATTTAGGGATTTTATCATCTTTCTGAAATAAAATAGGTATTTTTACCAAACATAATGGGGTTTAGTTATTAAAATTAAAATTTTTATTTCAATAAAAATGGATTGATTCCGGAAGGTAACATGAAACTAGTTTAATGTCTGTTTCTTTGGAATACATTTTGGAATGATTTAATGATTTATGTTAAATAACTTGTTTTTGAAATATTTCTTAACATGATCTTTTAGACAGTTAATAGGATTTATTATAATTTCTTATTCTTTTTATAAAGACATTTTTATTATTTAACTATTTTTTTAATATAAGTGGCTGTGTATGATTATTTTAATGTATAGCCCAATGTATTGTGTTGTTTAATTGATGAATGATTAGTTTGATAACCAATAAAAGACCCATTTGGATCTTTAAAAATTTAATACATTTTTTGTCATTTTATTGATGAACCCGTTATATTGTTATTTCAACTTGATTATTGGTTCTTGGTGAATATTATTATGGGAGTTTAATAAAGGGGTTATTTTTATATGTGGGATATAATGGTTGAGGCTAAGAAGTGGACTTGGTATGCTGTAAAATGTTGATTGTGCATGTTGACACTGATGTGTATACCATATATGTTCTTTGTTTGTACTTATCTCACTCACCTCTATTTATTGGTCATGGAAACTTGGGTTTCCATATGAAGGGACAATATTTATGCTAAAATTATTTAGACTTTTACAGTATATTGTTTCTCCCAAGAGAATGTGGGATTAGTATTGGGACATAATTTGATGAATCAGGTGTTGGCGGAATCATGAATCTTATGTACTTTATAGAGAAGACATTTTCATGAAGTCAGTCATGAGATTTGTTAGCTTGTCAAGAGTGAAATCACTAATGTATCTAAGATTTATCTATAACACTTGACCCATTGATATTTTACTCTTGATACTTGATATATGAAAACTGTTGTTTGATTGGTACTCAACACTAGAATTTCCATGTTTGAATTTTTTTATTATATCTTCTTATTGCTATGAGGAATACTCATCACTCTTGTATTAGTTTATTATGTTGTATTTATCTTCTCCATATGGTGCCAACCTATAGTTCCATTGTTATATATTTTCTATACCTTGGGAAATGATTCTCAATGATTTTATGAAAATGATATTTCATTATAAAGGATTTGGAATGTTTTAATCTTGACATTTATAAATGAATTTTAAATAGTGAAAGAAATGCTTTGAAATTTGTATTGCACATATCTGGATTTTATGGTATCATTATCTCTTTTTAAAATTGTGTCATGATTTATTATCTCCCATTGTATGTGAAAACATTATTTTCTTATTATTTTATTTCAATCTAGCATATACGAATGGATTTGGGGATGATATTACATGACTCCTTGGGGGGATCCTACAATGATAAGTTTTTCTCACCCCCTGCATTCAACACTTTGTGTGTGAAGTCTTATAATTATTTTGTAGGTGTATCTGTCCTCTTTACCTTCCACTAATTGGATTATTACTTAGCTGGATAAGGGTCAATAATGTTGTATGTTGGGTGTGGTCTTGAATAATGTGGAGATAGGTTTCAACAGTTTTATTTTCCTTTTGTATCTCTACGGTTTTTTGTATTTTATTCCTTTAGTCTATCCTTATCATATATAAGTATTTATCTAATTTAAGTGATTTCATTTAATTATTTTTTCATCAAACTATGTTGTTCTTGGTTTTATGAGATGATTATTATTTCCATTTAGTTACTCTAATTGATTTTATCTTTTATTTGGGTGAAATCATTTCTAATTGTTGTTTCTTGATGACTAGGAACTTTTCAAAAACCTATAAGGATCGGGAACACCCTTTGGGCCTTACCATGAGACAGATTGGGTATCATATTTGTGGTATCTTGGAGAAATTTTGGGAATGTTCTATTATGTTTCATTCTTACACAATTTAATATTAGTAACTTATTTCATTTTGGAAATCTTGGTTACCATGAAATATAAGGGGTAAATATAACCCTCTAAATCCTCTTGAGGGAAGGAGAAATATGAACCCAATTTGAGTATATATTGAACTCCTTTATCATATTACATTGTATTTTCATCTATATTACATTAAACATAGTTGTTTAATACATATTTATTATGCTTTAATTCTTCTAGTTTTTGTCTTACTATTTTAAAATAATTACAATTAATATAATTTCATGTTATTTATTTATTTTATTTTTTAAAAGGAAACTCACATCCATATTTCCACCGACCCAAAACACCAATAAATATTATAATTTAATTTAGTGTTGTTTTTCATCCTAAATATTAAATAAACATTATTTAAAAACATTATCTATATAAAATCTATGTTCCTTCCCATAAAGATTATCAAATTATGAATTCTCTATTTTTTAAAACTCCTATCCAAATAAATAATGATTTAAATATCTATAATAATGATAATACTTATTTTAAATCTTTTTGAGATCAAAATTTGTCTCAAAAAACATTCAAATATTTTTCTTTGTTTCTTTAATTACCATAACCTCTAATAAAGACATTATATGAATTAGAAAATCTATTATTTATAGCATTTAAACTAATAAGATCAATAATAGATCCATGATAACAAACACTATGATATCAATTATCTTTCCAAAGTAAAAAACAATTGGATAATATATTATCAGAGTGGTAAATCTTAAAACACTCTGTATAAATTAAAAAAAGTAACTAAAATTAAAAAAGTGATTGAAAATAATAAACAATGATAAGAGAGACACATAAGCACTTTCAGGGAACAAGGAATTAATTTGGTTTAGGATATATACTACTTCCATGAAGAAATTATATAATTTAATAATAGTAATGTGAGTTAAAATATAAAATTATAAATGATTCAAAAATCACTCACAAATTAACATTGTTTTTATATAATACTGGGATGACCTAATCATAAGAAAAACATGAATCTTCTAACCAATCACTATTCCACATATGGAATGAATATTTGGAGAATGGTCCTTGTTAACTAATTACTATTTTTTCTGGTAGAAATTACTAACATATTATAAGTGATGAAACTATAACTCTCCCACCAAATTCCTCCCACCCATCAATTTAATGATTTATAAATATCCCAAATTCTTTTAACCATTAGAGATTATGTTACAATCGTGAATCCGCATCAACATTACATATTCTCTGTCTAAATATTTTATGAAAAAATACACTAACTAATAAATTTGTAAGATAATATTAATATTTTTAGGTACTAATAGATACATATTAGTGTAATAAAAAAACTCCCAAAAAAGATTGCACTAGAACGAAACAGGTTCTATTCCCCAACCTATTAGGATCAAGATTTCCCTTCGAGCTATGTATGAATTGGATTTGGTAATAGGGTACTAGGATATCAAGAATATTTCCTGAAAAATATATATCAAAGGTATACGTTGTGCATATTTCCATAATTTCAGTATATAGTTGAGAAGTACTATCGGGATTTAGAAGGAAGTTATGAGTTAGTTCCTGGATAGCTCCCATCAAAATGATCCTTGAGTCACCATGTGTGGATTGAGAAAGGTGTATTGATGATTATATATAGTATTTTATGAACATTATATTTGGAATAGTGGATATCTAAATATTTTATTCATGTCTCATGGAATTAATTTCATTTTTTATCTTGTTAGAGTGTAGATCCAAGTAACATTTTGTTGTCTAATTTATTTTCCTATAATATTGTCTAGAATTACGTCTTCAATAAGGCATCTCAATAGAACCCAATAGAAATATTCTAGTGAACCATTGTTATAAAATCCTCCCCTAGACCAGAATATCATTGTGGTTTTTGTAAGTGCTATCTAAACCCTGGGACATGCACCTTAACTTGTTCCAGTTCAGTATGTAGTTGTAGAACATCATAGGGATGAATTCTTGTGTCATTATCAGGAGTTCCTTTTAAAAAAGACACCATCATTCCAAGGATCTAATAATACTCAATAGGCTAAGGATTTATTGAGAAATATAGAGAAGTTGTTTTATTTCTTCTAAATTCCTGACGAGATCAAGGTGAAATGTGTCACATTCAAGATGGATGGAAATATCAAAATACAGTGGGACACGACGGAGATGGTGAAGAAGAATGAGGGTGTAGAGTGGATGTAATTAAATTGTCTTTTCATTGAATAAATCTATCTTGATTTTATGGTTCCGTATATGGATTTGGAGTTTTTAGAACTTGAGTAGGCTGAAATAACCATGACAAAATATGCGAACTGATTCATCGTTCTTATAATGTTTTCAGCTGAGATAATATCAAATGAGATGATTAAGACTCAACAATTCAGGTAGGCACATTGATATGATATTCATTATATGGTTTTCTTACTAAATTTCACCTTTTATTATAATTTGATGTTTAATAATTTGATGGTTGAACTTGATCGGGCTTGTATGTCAGGGTTTACGAGAGTTCCTTTTTCTCTTAGGGGAATATATGTGAGTTCAAAAAAATTATTAAGGATGTGTGAAGAGTCTTGTGGAGGTTCCCTATAAAAGGGTTCTTTGAGACCTCCATATGATCCGATAATTGGCCCTCTGTCTTTCTTCTAGTGAGGAAATCATCACCACTCAATCAGGGTTTTCACTCTAGAACCCCGGATATGTGGTTCCTAAGGGCACACATGTCACTTGTTGAAGTTTTTTTATATCTATTTTGACCCACACAGTGGAATAGAATCATTTAACAAAAACAATTATCACAGTTCAATCCAATTATTCCTGATCTATGGGGTTCCATCTACTCGTATCTGGAATAATGATTCTTTAAGTAGTGCCAGATTCTCTAAAGGAATCAGATACGTGTTAAGAGACTATGAAAGGTAACATCACTATAACTTCATCTTTACTAACTAATTTATGTTATACTAGTGAATCTCTTTCATTCATTTCAACTCATATTTTCGATATGATAAATGAAACACCATAATAGTTTTTAGTATGTAACTTCTTAAATTTATAATCTTTGATGCCTTTTGTTACCCAGAACACTGAGCATTGACAAATGAGTAAATATTATTATTAAATTATGATAGATACAACCAAGATGTTGGAATAGAGGGAATTAATTTGATTAATTAAACTATGATAATATAATCTACACATGTTTATAATATTAATTCATTGGTTAAAAATTAATTATAAATAAAACTAAAAACAAATTCAACATGAAGGATGCATTTTTAATAAAATCCATTCTTATCACCATAACAGAATTTTATCTAAATAAACTCAATTAATCACTATTAGTGAAATAAATTAATAAAATATATATATTACATATTCAAGCTAAGGTTTTTAAATTCATACAACATGTTTGATAGGCTTAAGATAATATAAAAATCAAAATTTTAACATAAAAATATATATTTTCTAAAAGGAATATTTACAACCTTTAATGGTGCACACATATTAAATAAATATTTTGTAACATTTTGAAATTATATTTGGAAAAATAAACTTAATTTTTAAAAGTGGAATGTGAAAATTATCTTTGGGTTATTTTTGGTATTTTTCAGAAAATATTTATTCTCTAGTGAATAGTTAAAAATATTTTTTTTATAAAATTATCAATTTCATCATACGAATGGAATATTTAATATTTTAAATACGTATTAGTGTAATATAAATACTAAATTGTTATAAATAATATAATTTCAATCAATATTATACCAGATTTTTTAATAAGTACATTTTGGGTTTAAAAATGCATTTTTAAGATAATGATTTTTAGTAGGGTTTATTAGTTTAATTTTAAATTAAATTATGCCACTTATATATTTTTAATTTTGAAAAAATGGGTTGAAAATTTGGAATCATAATGTCAACATTTATTAAATTGTTTTTTTAAAATTTTTGGTTTATATGAATAGTAACTTTTGTAATTTGTATTACCATAGTTAAAGGGAAAATTTCAAAATTTAGGGTAAAGATAAATTGATATGTATTAGATAATTACCCTAAAATTTTACAAAATTTTATTATAGGATTTATATTATATCCTTCAAAACTAAGGTTCTAATTTGAGTTATTTAATGGACACTTTTCTATAAAAATGACTTTGATATTATTTAAATTAATGAAAATAACATAATGCCACATTCCTATTATTAATAACCATATTATTTTTAATATGTTTTTATTATTAAGATATATTCAAAAATATATATTCTTTTGAAAGATAATATATTTATGTACATAATTTTATTTTATCTTTAATTTTTAGTGAAGAAATAATAACCTTATATAATTATACAGTGATGATACAATAACTATTTTATTAATGAAGCAATCTAATAAATGCTGATTTTAATTAAAAATTAAAATTTTCATATTTATAAAATTATTTTCATAAAATGGAGTCTATATATGTTTAAAAATGTTCATGGTGAATTTTTGGGATTTTTCTGTAATAATTGAATTTTTAGTGAATAGTGAAATATGATAATTTATTGTATTTAACATTATAAGAAATATAAAAGAATTTTTAAGTCATGGATTGTGTAAGGATGATGTGAGAAGAGTTAATTATCACTAAAATTCACTATATACTATACATAGTAATAAGAAAAGTAAATATTAATATCCTTGAGCCAAAATAATAAACTAACAAATAAAATAATAATAAAATACACGTATCCTCCACTATAAATACCACCCCTCACCACTCCGCCTCACACATTTTAAACATTAATGATTTTATAAATTATTCCCAATTAACTTCTCATTCATATTCCCCATGTAAAATACTTTTTGGTCTTACCAATGTACCAAATCCATGTGTCTCAAAGAGGATCTCAAGGAGACGATGTTCAAGATGTAAAATCCACCTTCTTTCTCTTTTAATTTATTTTATTTTCTTATCTTATAATATAAAATCATATACAAAGTCACATGGAAACTATAATATAAAATATACACTATAATTTTATTATACAAAGAGAATATCCATCATCAAATATATTCTCTTCTCCTTTTGTACTAAAAATGAAAACATTATCCATGATGTGCTGATTCACTACCATCACAGACGATGAGTTTTATCATTCCTTTTTTGAATTCAAGGATGAAAATAATACAATTATTATGGATAAATTAGATGAAAATATTTAAATAATAACTTTTTTTCTATGGAAGTAATATATATACATAATATTATATAAAAACAAAACTAGTTAATGATGATCATAAAAACTGCCAAAATAGAAATATCATTTTTCATTAATGTTTTATCTAATGAATCATATTCAACCATATTACTGAATGTTATAAGAGGAATACTCAAAATCATATAATGAAATTAATATAATTCTATTCCACTTCCAAAGTCTTTCTTCCATTTGATAAAAATTCCCGTAAATATACACAAGGAAACCAAACATAAAACCATGAAACAAATTCACCCTGAACAACAAAAATAAATATTATAACTTATCCAAATAAAGATAAATGATCTTAATAAAATTAGAATGAATCAAATATAGTTTAATGTTTTCTTTGTTATTTAATTAATGATTCAAAATTAATTATCCAAGACATCAAGTACAGGTATAGAATGCTTTCATACATATGGTAAGGGTTACTCTTCTCACTTTTATTCCTGTGAGATATGCATTATTCACCACTTATTTCTTCTCTGTGGTTTATTTATATTTCCATTTTATATTTCATATCATTAACTTCTTTATATTTTTTTATTCAATGATTTATTTTATTATCATTAATTTTATGACACTTACGATTCGAATGATTTCAAATTTGTATATAATTCTTAATCCAATTTCCATTATATGGGTTAAACATCTACTCCAATTATTATGTCACACTATGCTAATGTGTGGAATTAATTTTAATTATTTGATGTTGTATTTATAGTTTTTAATGGGGATTTATAAATTACACCAATAATTTTTTCATTTGGTTAATGCTCAAATTTTCTCTTAAAAATACTCTTTTAAATGTTTTGTTTTTTCAAAATTTAAATAAAATGTTTTTAAAAAAATATACGGCATGATCATATTTTCCCACATTTATGAAAAGGTAATGTTTTCATAAATCATTAACAATATTACATGATTATTTCCAAATAAAATGTTTTCTTTTATAGTCACCCAACTTTTTAAATAAATGTTTCTAAATAAAAAAGAGTATTTTTCTCAGTGAATTTTCAACGATTTTGTTAGATTATTTTCATCTATGTATATAGAATATTTTGATTCTTATGAGTAATTGTGATTGATCTCTTATCATACAATATTATATATTTTATTGAATGGTTTATGATCATTTTTATTGGGGGTGAAAATTTTGATACCATTCTCCATATTACTATGAGTAGTTTATGATTAGTTTTAATGATTAGGGAAATTATTTACATTTAATATGATATTTGTAAAATTAATGTGTATGTTGATTATGTTTCACCCCTTTCATATGAAGGATTCATTGGACTTATTATGTGTTTAGAGGGGATCAATATAGCCCCTCGATGCATTAGTAAGTCTCATGAGATAAACTAGATCTGGTTTTGATCGAGGCCTTATCTATTTATATAGATTTCTTAGATGAGGTATTGATGATATGTTTTATATTTCCCATGTTATTCATTACGTCATTATGAGGTAGTTTATTCAAATTCCATGTGACTATTTGACTAGTAGAATATCCAATTCTCATGTGATTATTTATGTGGCATTATTTGACCAACTTTTATTCCTACCGTAGTATTCTCAAGATTATGTTTTAATGGAATGTGTTTTTAATTATTAACCTCTTATTATTTTTTACAGCTTCTACTATATTCTTACCCTTTTTGAGAATATGATCTCACCACTTTCTTATGTTGTATTCTTCCCCCGGTTTCGAAGATGTTTGTTATGATTAATATAGCCTGATATGCTAAAAAAATGGTGTTCTCAAAGATTTTTTTAATTTTATGCCTCATATGTATTTTTAATTGAAAATATGTATCTTGTTTTACAATATTACATAATTATTCATTCCTTCATGATGCAATTCCTTTTTTCTAATGCCAATGTAATAAAGTAAAAATTGACTCTAGGATACTGGGGTCAGGGTAGTTATAATGACTGTTAGAGAAACATTAGTAGAATCATTAGGAAGTAGATTTACTAAAAAATAGATTAGGGAATACAACCCAAATATAGACTTTGAGGATAACATTTTATAAACATCCCAATAAAACCATGTTTATGAGATTAGTTACGCATAATATTTTCAATTTATTTTATGTTTTCATTAGTTTTAGGATTATACATTTTGTTTAATAATTATATGATCTTATATAGATTATTCAATCATTTATAAATGGAACTTCATATAAAAAATATGATCCTCACAAACACAAATGATCCAAAAAGTAAGGATGATAAAATCATTTATAGTCTTTTGTTAATATTTCTAAGGGAATAACTATCCCAAAAATTCCCATCATTTGAGGATATAGTATGATGTGATAACATGAAAAAAAATAATTCTATAAGTATTATATATTTCAATGGAAAAATCTGAACAATGACATATGCTAGATAAATATGGATAAAGGAAAGAAGAGAAATATGTATTTCCCCACAAGTGATAAATGTAGAAAGAAACACCCTAGTAATTTCTTAAAAGAAATGGGATTTTTTAAAAGTGCGGAGATAATGGAAATTATGATAGTGATTTCAAGGATAAGAAAAATGTTTTTGATGTACAATGCTTCAACTTAATTTTGATGGGACACTACACATATCAATGTCTCAAGCATCAGAGGAATATACCCCAAAATGAATAATGGATCATAGTCAAGATTATGATGCTAAATCAGACAAAGAGGAATGGTTGTATATATGTGTTTGGATTACAGAATAATTTTATTTGATTATTTTATCAATAATAATATGTTTATAACAATCATTAGATATATGTGGATTGTATTTCAATAATTCTTTTTTATGGAATTTTATGCATGTGATGAATATTACCAGTAATCAAGAGAAGTGATTATTTTTTATGTTGATCTTCCTAAAAAATTTAATTGTTAAAGATAACCATAAATATGTTTTTGAGTTTGAGATATTAATAATTATATTATCATGATATTTAATTAGTTACCATGAAGATGGTTAGTGATCTTATTGTTTATGCTCGAATTATTAGATGTTTGGATTTAAGGAATATTATTAACAATAGGAGTTTTTAATATTGGTAGCATGCATGTTTTAATAATGGTTTAAAGTATATTAATTTATTTATAAATTTAGAATGTGAAAATAAGAGATACACTATTTTGGGAAATCGTATGCCGAGTTGATTTTGGAAATTTAGTGAACTTCCTTATTAATTTTTGGTCATTGAATTTGGACATACATATTGTATATGAGTCTTACGATTAATTTTTTTTTTGGAATTTATTAATTTAAATATGTGAAATTATTTCCTTTCTAAAATATTTTCTATAAATTCTGGTTTTATTAAATATTTAATGGAAAATTGAATGACTAAAGGACCATAGGATTCGTTAAAAGAGGTACAGGCATGAAAAAATCATCTTGAATATCCATTTCATAGCATAAGACCGAAGCACAACCAAATTATGATAATATTACCAGGAAATTAAACATGTAATTTTATTATCCCAAGTTCCTATTTGGATATAAAAATAAACCACCAAATCTAGTAAAGCTATTTTGTAACAATAACATTATCCTTTTATTTTCTTTCTGAAAAATCAATTATCTTTTCATTGATCTAAAATTTACGGTTTTGGGATGGTATATTTTATAATGACCATATCTCTATCACTCTACATCAAAAAATTCTATTTATATTTATTATCTATTCAGATAATTTAACATCACACTAATGATTTCTTATAGAGAAACCTTGTTTTTTGGTGACCACCACACTGCCCTTTCCCACAATATAAAAGGATGTTTTATTAACATAATTTATAACGTGGATTTCCCAAAAAGGAATTTTCAAGTATCAACCATTTATTTTAAAAATGGAACTTATAAATTTAAAGGATAAAAATTATATATGTAGTGGGGAACTAAACACCACAATATTTTATGGTATTTATCTTTTTAAATTTTACATTCTTGATAGCTTACATCTACAAGCATAAACAACTGATTAAATGTTACTATTTAACTATGATAATTATCATATAACTGTTGGAATGGAGGGAATGAATGATATTATTTAAATTATGAAAATATATTTTACACATTTTTATAACTTGAATTCATATTTACCAATTAATTAGAATCAAATATTAAAACTATTTGAACCAAAAGTAGGTTTTTTTACAAAAAACTATTTTTATAACCAGATTGAAATTTTAACTTAATAAATTAAATTATTCACTATTAGGGAATTACATAAATAAAATTTATATGTTAAATAATGAATTAAATATTTTGAAATTGAACCTATAAGTTTAATTGGACAAATATAAGACTAAATACAATTTTAATCATAAGAAAATATATTTTCTAAAAGGAAATTCAACCACCTTTTAATGGAGCACTTGTTTTAAATCTAAATTTTAATACATTTATAAATTATATATGACAATAATATTTTAATTTTAAAAATACAAATGTAAAAATTATCCTGGTGTTACTTTTTTCATTTTTCATAAAATAATTATTTTCTAGTGAATAGTGAAACATGTTGATTTTTAAACAAATTTCAATTTCATTATATTAATGGTCGATTTAAGAAATTAATTTTATATCAATGTAAATAAAAATAATATTTATATATATATAACCTAATTATAATCATAATTATACCTTATTTTGGTATAAGAACATTTTTGGTTTAAAAATGCATTTTAAAGAAAACTATTTTTCGTTGTGTTTATTCAATTTTATTTTAAATTAAATTCTACCACCTATGAGTTTGGAATTTTTAAAATGGAACTCAATATTTGGAATCATAATTTCCAAATTTATTAAATTGGATGAATTTATTTATAGTTAATATGAATAGTAACTTTAGAAATTTTTACTACTGTGGTTAAAAGGTAAATTGGGTAATTTAAGCCAAAAATAAAATGATAGGGTTTAGAAAATTAACCTTAATTTTTTCTAAAATATTATTTGATGATTTATATAATACCATAGACACATGTGGTTCTAATTTGAGAAATTTAACATACAATTTTCCACAAAAATGATTAGGATATTATTTAAATTAACGAACATTCTAAACTGTCATTTTTATCTTTTTTATAAAAAAATTATTTTTAATATGGTGTTATTAAGAAGATATCTCCAAATATATATATTATTTGGAAAGATAAATTTTTTATCTAGATAATTTAAGTTTATTTTTAATTTTATTAAATAAATAATTACCTTACAAAATTATACAATTATGGTGGAATAATTTTTTTATTATTGAAATAATAAAATAAACGATGATTTTAAATTAAAAATTTTAATTATCATATTCAAGATATTATTTTCTCAAAATGGAACCCATTTTTTCAATATAATGTGGAAAAATGATTCGGGTGAGTTTTGAGATTTTTCTATAACACTTTAATGTTTGTTGGATAGTGAAATACAATAATTTATGGTATTTAACATTATAAGCTAAATACATGAATGTTTGTGTCTTGTATGGTGTATGGATAATGTAAGAACCATTAATTCAAACTCACATAAACTCTTTACTATAATTAGTCATAAGAACCCCCAATATTGATACTCTTGAGCCATGATAATAAACTAATGAATAAAATAATTATAAAACACCTATCTCTTTCACAATAAATACTACCCCTCACAACCCCTTATCCTCAGATCGTCTAAGCCTTTAATATTGTATAAATTATTTCCAATTACCTTAAAAAGACTCTTCATGTTTTTCAATACATTTTGGTCTTAAAAAAACACCAAATCCTTGTGTCTTAAGGAGTTCCTCAGGGAGTCGATATTCAAGATGTAAAATCCTCATTCTTTCTCTTTTAATTTATTTTATTTCTTGATCCTATACTCACCCATCCTATAAAAATTGGAAATGTAACTCTAGTTTAATATATAAAATTTAATTTTATTATTATAATTTAATATCCAAAATCGAATCTTATCCTTTCTCCTATTATTCAAATGATGAAAACATTACCCGTCACGTGTTGATTTACTACCTTCATGGTTAATGAGTTTTCCTTTTCCATTACCACCATTAAGGATGGTAATGAAACAATTATTATGGATAAATCAGATTATAATATGAAAATTATAACTTTTTTTTGTACTGGATGTAATATATATACATTATATTATATAATAAAATAAAACCAATTCATTATGATAGTAAAAATTTCCAAAATAAACAAATCAATTTTCATTAATGTTTTATTTAATGAATCATCCTCATAACATAAATGAAAATGACATATGAGGAGAATCTAAAATACTATAATTATATTAATATAATTCCATTCCACATTTAGAGTTTTTCTTCTAATTTATAAGAACTTCCATAATTATGTAGAAGGAAATGATCATAAAACCATGAAACTAATGCCCCTGAAACTATTAAATGAAACATTATGACTCTTAAAAATGGCCAAAAATAAACTTAATAAAATAAAAAATAATCAAATATATATTTTTTGATAGGTTTTTAATTATATAATTAATGATTCTAATTTGATTATACATTACATGAAGTACATGTATAGAATGATTTCAGACATAAGGTAAGCGTTTCTCTTCTTACTTTTATTTGTTTGAGATATGCCTTATTCACCACTTATTTATTGTGTGTAATATATGTATATTTAACATTTAAATATAATATCTTGAATCTATTTATATCCATGGTATTAAATGTTTCATTTTGTTATGAATAATTTTATAAGGCATACAGTTCTTCTGATTACAAATGGTAAGGTAATTCTTAACCCGATTTCCGTTTATTGGTTAAACATCTAATTCAACGCTTATGACATTATGTGATTAGGTTTGAAATGAATATTATCATATTTTGGTTTATTTAAACTTATTTTATCTTTATATACACCTTACCAACATAATATATTCATTTGGATAATGCTCACACTTTATTTAAAAAATACACATTTAAATTTTTCTTTTATTCATTTTTTGAATGTAATGATTTTTTAAAAATTATATAGAATGTTCATTTTTCCATATTTAATGACACCATACTGTTTTTAGGAATCATTTACATCATAAAAAATTTATTTCTAAATAAATTTTTAATTTTATAATTGTGTTTCTTTTTTAAAAAATGATTCCGATGTTAAAGGGTATATTTTTCAAGAAAATTTCATTGAATTTTTAAGATTATTTTTGTCAATGTCAACACCATCTATTAACTCTTATAATATGTTGATGTTTACTTGTTACTATATCATATACCACATATTATTGAATATTTTATGATCATTTTCACTGGGGATGTACTATCTTAATTCCATTCACCATGTTAAATTGGATATTTTATTATTATGTTTAGTGATTGGGGAATTTATTTACATTTAATATACCAGTTCAAATATGAATGTATATATTGATTATGTTTTAACCCTTTCATATGAGGAATTAATTAGAATTAGTTAGTGTTAGGTGGGGCCCCTTATAGCCCCTCAATGCATCTATAGGCCTCACAAGACAAACTAGAAAGTATTTTGGAATAGGTCTTTCCCATTCATAAAGAATTATTGGTCGAGGCCTTGATGGTATGTTATAGACATCCCACATTATTAATTACATAATTATGAGACATGTTATTGAAAATACATATGATTATTTGACTATTATAATATCAATGGAAAAGTTTTATTCTCATATGATTATTCACATGACAATATTTGATTATTTTTTTATTCTTACCATATTATAAACATGATTTTGTTTGAATGGAATGTGTTTTAAATCATTCAACTTTCCTTATTGTTTATGTTTATTTATGATATATTCCCATGTATGATTAACCTTACTTACCATTTAACCTTACCCCATTATTATGTTTTATTCTTGCCTAGGTTTCTAAGAAGTTTATTATGATTAATATGTAGAGTTACACTAAGGGGAATAATAGTGTTCTAAAATAGAATAATTTGTTATTTTATTCCTAAAATATATATTTAATTTAATATATGTTTCTAGTTTTCCAAGACTACTAATTTATTTAGTCCTTCAAGGTGAAAATCATGGTATATGGTGCCAATATAATAATGTAACCACTAACTTTGTGAAACTGGGGTTGGGGACTTTGCACTAAATATTCCTTCAAAACATTTATCTTATGTGATGTATATTACTACACCCCACATAATGAAGAGGGAGAAGGGTATTTATTATAATTTTCAGGTTATCTCTTTATCAAAGATTGATCTTACATTGGATTTTTTGGATTTTGACATGAAAACCATTGATGTAATTTTTGAGATGGATTGTCTAATTGCTAATAATGAACAAATTGATTATTTTCATTGACCGGTCTCTTTTACTACACCTTATGGGGTGAGCCATAATTTTTAGGGATAATGGGACGTGATGTCAAGTATATCTGAACCTTCTTATCAAGAGTTGGGTAAATTAATATTTGTGATCTCCTCTGATCAGGAGAGGGAATACTTGAGCAATGATCTCCCTCCAATTATTGTCAAGTTTAAAGATATATATCTTTCTGAATTCCATTGTTTACTACTGATATGGGAGGTAGATATTTTTATTGATTTAGTACCTAGTTTTCAACCAGTATATATACCTTCTTACCATATGGATCCAACTGAGATGATAGAGTTGAAGAATAAATTTGATAATATGTTATATAAAGGATTTATGTGCCCAAGTGCAGCACCTTTGGTGGTTCATAATCTATTTTCTAGGAAATATAATGGAATAATTTTCATATGTGTTGATTTCTGAATACTCAATCAGTTCACTATGATGAATAAGTATCTGTTTCCATATATTTATGATTTTTTTGACTATTTTAAATGGAAAAAGTGGTTCTCATAGATTTATCTTTGATATGGTTATCACCATTTAATAATAAAAGAATATAACATTAAAAAACCACATTTCTAAGAAGGTATTCACATTATGATTATTATGTCATTCCATTTGTTCTAAAAATTATCCTACAGTATTTATTTCTTTGATTGTTAGGACCTTATATGAGTAATTTTATACTTTTATGGTGGTCTTTATGGATGAAAACCTTAATAAATCTATGTGGAAGGAGGATCATGTGTGTCATTTATGAAAAGTTATGGAATTATTGTTGAATCACCAAATTTATTCCATGATATTAAAATGTTATTTATGGATTTTGGACGATATTTTTATGAGGAACATGATGTTGAAACACCAAATTTAAGTTGATCCAAAGAAGGTGAAAGCTATTATGACATGGGAGAAACCGTATAAAATTTTCAATACTCTAAGATTCTTGGGATTCGCTGGATATTATCAATGGTTCATAAACTATTTCTCAAATTTGGATTCTCCAATGAATTCTCTAACTCAGAATTGGGTAAATTTTTCATGGGATGATAAATCTCAAGGTTATTTTTTTAGGTGAAAAATATATTGACTTCTTCACCTATATTGAACCTTCTAGAGGTTGGGCAGGGCTATGTGGTATTCTGAGTAACATCAGGTATGGGTCTAAGGCGCGTTCTAATGCAGGGTGACCAAGTGGTATCCTATTACTCTTGGTATATTAGGCGATATGAGAAGAATTATCTAACCCATGATGTTGAAATTGAAGTTGCAATTCATGAACATAATAGTTAGAAACTTTACCTTTTTGGGAATGATTTACCATGTATTATGACCATAAGAGATCACGTTATATATTCTCTCAAAAATATTAGAATATCCACCATATACGTTGGGTGGAATATCTTTATTTTTTATTTCAATATTTCCTATACCCTGAGGAAAGGAAATTTCATTGTAGATGCTTTGCACAGGAAGATTCCAACCTAGGTATTGGAAGAATCATTAGCAGAGTGGATCTTGAAGGATATATTTCCACACTTCCATATTGGAATTCAGGAAATAGGGGATCAGGTTTTCTTGGCTAGTGTTCGCTTAAAATTTTATCATATAGAGATGATTCTTTAAGAGCATCATCTTTATTAAAAATTACTTAGCATTGGAGACACTCTTTATGCTGGGGAGGCCATTAATGAGTTTTTATTCTCTATAGAGGATATTCTATTTTTTAGAATCATATTATTTTACCATTATCGATTAGAAAATAAATGATGGGGGATTTACATAATTCCTAGTTGATAGTGCACCATGGAACCAAAAATATATTATATGACATGAGTTGTCATTTCTTATGGTCATGTATAAGACAAGTCATAACTAATTTTGTATCTAATTGTTATAGTTTCGAATAGGCCAAGCCTGATAACAAGATACCATCGGGATTATTCCCACCACTTCCAATGACGACTTCTAAGTGGTATGAGATTTCATTGGACAATGTGGATTGGTTTTCATGTACCTAGTGAAAGAAGAATGCGTTATGGATTTTTGTCAATAGGATGACCAAATTGTATGACATTATACCCATTCTTGATAAAACAAAAGTTATGAAGATGGAAAATATATGTTAGAGAAATTTTTCATTTTCATAGAGTTCGATCTAATATTTTTTCTGATAGGAATCCCCAATGTAGATATATCCTTTTTAGAGGCCTTTAAGAGGAATTGGGATCTCAGGTTAATTTGGGTATGGAATATCATCTGCAATTGGATGGACAGTTTGAGGGATCTATAAATATTTTGAGGATACACCTTCTTTATATGTATTGGATTTTGACAGATCTTGGAGTGACCATTTGGAACAAGTTGATTTCACCTATAATAATAGTTATCAGTGAGCGACCAGAGTGGATCTTATTGATGCATTATATGGTTGGCATTGTAAATCACCTTTGTGATGGTCGAAGATCAGTGAATGTTCTTCAGTTGGATTGAGCTTATTTTGAGAGAGAACAAGAAATATTTAATTGATTCATCAAATTATTTTGATGGTTAAAAGATGGTATAAATATTATATTGTTCATCACTATAGTTTGTTGGAACATGTAGTTGGTGATAAGGTTTTATTGGAAGATTCACCACTTTTAGGTCATTAATGGCTTGGGAGGAAAGGGAAGATTTTTAGTTACATAGTGGGGCCTTTTGAAGTTTTTAAGAAGTTGGAGAATGTGTCCTACCATTTATAAAATCTACCATAGTTAATTTTAATACATAACATTCTCCTTGTATCATAACTACGAAAGTATATTTCGGGTCCATCTCATGTTTTATGCTAGAGTGATCTTGATGTGGATCCTGATTTATACATGACTCAGAATCCTATTAGGATAGTTTATTATACTATGATGGAACTTCATGGGAGTTAGATAACATTAGTTTGAGTTATATGGAAGCAAAAGTTTGATAATAATGATACATGAGGGGGGAGAGGTAGTAATGACAGATTAATGGCCTTATTTTCGGATAAGGGATCTTTTTAAGAGGCTTTATCAAACAGAAAGTTTCTATTGTGGGGAGGTTTGAACATCCAAAACTATTTTTATGGTTCTTCCCAGCACTATTATTTGTTCATTTTTTATTTTTGGTTGTCCTAGGGTTGTTTTGGGTGCAAGATTTAGATTATTTGGTAAATTATAGGCTATACATGGTTGGAAAACAGTTTTTTTAAAACCATTCACCCCACCAGTGCGTAATGTGCCCCCCCTAGATAGTGAACAATGAAAATTTGGCGTAGGGTTACCCAAACTATGTGTCCACCTAGAAGAAACCATGAACCCTACTGAAGGGGTGCATAGTTAGGGTGCATATTTTGAGAAATTGTGTGGCCATTCTTAGCTAACCCCACAAGAGGTAATTTGTTTTTCAAAAAATTAATTAAAATTTTCCCAAACAACATTTTTACCTCCTAACCAACCCTAACCTAGTATTTCTCGAAATCATAGGTAATGGAGGTTCTCATGAATCATTTTTGTTATTTTTCAAACCCCTTCCTTTATAGACCATGGTGCGGCGAACATCATTCAACCCCTCTTTGGTATGTGATATTCTCTCATTCTTTTTCTCCCTCTCAATATTTCTTTATTCAATAGAGAGTGTTTGATCATATTTTTTATAAGTATATAATCTTTTTTGATTGGAATCTTAAATCTAGGTTAGATTTTGAGATTTTCATTACCACCATTCGTCATTGGAAATTCCCGCTGTTGGTATTGAGTTTTGATATTGTGATTGAAGTTGTGTGGTTTTGTCGAGATTTTCTAGGTACTAAATCGCTAAATTTATTAATTTTAATTATATTTATTTCAATTTAATTATAAAAAAATTGATGAAAAATATAATTTCAATTTATTTGGTATGCATTTTTTAGGAAAACACCAAATTTTAGTGGAATTGGAATTTGGGGTGTAGTTGGAAGTTGATGGATATTTTATATCGATTTGAGAATTTACATTTTAAATTGGCTTAAATTGATTTTTTTAAAACCTATGATTAATTTTATTTTAAAAGGGTATGAGATGATTAAAAATCCATTATTTTTTTGAAATTTATTTGGGATATTGAAAATATAAATTAGGAAATTTATGTTTAAATGATTTTTTGATTTGAAGTGAAATGAATTGACCAATATTGAATGATTGATCAAAGCACACATGATCCTTGTTAGTTAGTAAGATTTTGGGACAATAACTCTCGGATGGTAACTTCATAGAAATATATTGATGATGATATTACTAAATAATCCATTAAAGTATTTTAATTTTCCCTTAAGTGGGAGTGGGTGATTCTAAATTCCCCTTAAGTCTAAGAGGATGAATATAATTATTTATTATGTAGGAGTGGATGATGGTTATTTTCCTTTATGTAGGTGTGAATATTTTCCATGATCCTTGATATGAGAGTGTGAGAATCCCATATCTAGTAACTAAGGTACCATAGGTCATTTGACCCCTGTGCAATTAATTATTGTGATTACATTGATATATATTACATTGATTGTGATGCTATATTACTCAAAACCAAATTGTTCATATAAAATATTTTATATAAAAAGTTTATTAATCCCCTGTTTGTAATGTTTCCATATTTTGAAATGAAAATAATGCATTTATTTAAATACACAATTTTAATACCATGACTATTGTTTTTAAAATTGAAAGAATGATTTTATCTATTTATTATAGAATCTTATTATGGAACACTTTTTGATACCATAATATCATTTTTGCTCACACCCTTCCTTTTACATAAATAGTTTGGAAATTTTATTCTTCCGGGTTAGATTTAATGGAATTCTCCTCAGGGAGGATGCAAATGTTATTGACCCTTTGGGCTTGGAGTGTTGATACCTTCAGGAAGTTTTAGTTTTATCATTTTAGATTTTGGTACTTTTATGATGTACTATTTTGGTTTTCATATACCTATTTCATTATGATACTATCTCTTTTGAGAGTTTCTTTGAGCATAAGGATATGTATCAATTTTCTTATGCTGTTTCTATGTAAATTTTTTCCCTTTTTTATCTGGTATGAAGCTAGGTGATCATCTCCAATCAATGGTGATTGAGAAAGCCCTTTGGGCTATGTCAGGATTGGCTTGGGCATTATAGAACCAGGGTATCTGGGCTAGTTCAAGAAAAAATTGGCTTCATAACTCAACACCAAAGAGGTCCCATTAGCTTATTGACCACCACCTAGGTCCCTATAAACTGTCATAATATTTTTCACTGCCTCAATATATTTTTTAATAATAAAAACTCACTTGAGGTAACATCATTATCCTTAGTAAAATCTCCAATAAATGAGATTTCATTCCTTAAAACACGTCCAAAGTTAGTGTAAACTTATAATGGTCCATAAATATTATACAATAATCTATATTGGTCTTATCCAATTACTAGAATTCAATATACTAATGATTGTTTTCTAAATTAAAGTTCTCTATGTAATAATTCTTGTATAATAGGGTTTCGAAACTATCCCAAGTCATCCCTAAACCTTATTATTATGATAAAAGGCAACCCACTAGAAATCTCTTGGACCCTTTAGCTTGAATGTTACTAAAATTACAATTTTATCTTAATGTGTATTGATGAAATAAAATATATAAAATATATAATGTATTTGATCTATTTATTTCTCCACCCAGTGATCTATTATCTACCTTATTAATGGGTACACATTCTATTTGAAACTCATTGATAAAATTGACCATCATTAACTCTCTTTTTGGAAACATTCCCTATATAAAATGGATTAAATGAATCAAGATTCACATAAAGTTCATGATATAAATAATGACTAAATATAAACCATTATTTAGTGATATTAACCAAATCTTCATTTTCTCTAAGGGCTGTTACATTGTGTTTCTGTGAATGATAGTGCTTACATTATAAAATAATTAAATATGAATGATTTTTTCTCCTACTTTAAGATACAATGACGATTTTTTAATATAATATTATGATATTAAAAGGAGGTTTAATGTTTATATTAACAATTTAAATCCTAAAAAATCAAATGGGGGTTAAATAAAAAGCTATATGGAGATGAAATGTTTCTAAAATTTTAATAAATATTTAAATTATAAAATAATGATATTGAGATGGTTCACAGTCTAATTATTAACCACATAAGATACATAAATTGGTTTAATAATTATAAAATCTATTTTCCTTTGTATTTTTTTAGAGTGCATTTAACTCCTGGATCCAAACCTACCATTATTTATTTCTCTTCAATTATAGTCTTACAATTACATGAATTAGAGATAATCCAATAAAAGAATTGGGATATTCTTAAAATCCATGGATTAATCCTTATATAGGGATACATTTTCCTTAAATTCAACTTCATCAAACTTTTATGATGAAAAAGGAAAAGCTTCTATATAGTAATACGTATGTTCTTCATTTATGTTTTATTAAATTAAAAATAATAGATATATTTTCAGAAAAATTAGTAATGGCGATTTTCCACAATATATTTGGATAAGAATTATCTATATTAAAACCTATCAATGATACGAAATCCTATATAATGTTATTTTTAGTGACGTTTTAATATTTGAAGAATTTGGAAAAAAATTAGTTTTTCCATATCTAGGATGTGTTTAAAAAAAATTCTTTATTCAGGATGATATTTATAACCATGATGTTTTTTAAAATAAAAAAGTCCACATTTTTTAAATTTATAAAATTTCACCATGTTTTAAGATATGAGGTTTTCGAAAATTATTTTAGAAATTTTATCAACATAAAAATGTGATTTTTTTACTTCTTAGTATTAGCTAAAAAAGTGATGGTTTATATATGATTATTAGTTCATTAATGAAAACCACAATGTATTTGATATATATCATGGTTTTATAAATAATTAATTTTGACGTCTATGCATAAAATTGACCCACCCATGAAAATGATCGTGGTTAATTTTCTAATAGTTTTAGTATATGAATAACTATGTTGTAGTTTCTTGTTAAATATCATGTGATTTTATTTCATTAAGAAAAACTATTTTTTAACATTCTAAAACCCATTTTAGTTTGAGGCTAATGAAGATGCGTCAAATCCATAAGGGTATTGAGACAAAAGTAATTTTTTTGGGGATTCAATCTCAGTTTAATGTGTATTTAAATGATTAATTATTTTGTAAAGTTTTAATAAATTATAAAATAAGGAAAATATATAAGAGTTTATACTATTTTTGAAATTATCAAAATTTCTAATATAAAATATTCATATTAAGAATTTTTTTTTGAATTTATTCAAACTATTAAAAATTTTTTTTTTGTGGATTTAATAAAGTATTAAATTAAACAAAAATTTGATATTTAGATTATGTTAAATGTATATATAATGTATGAAATGTTTATATGGAATATAACTAATTTATATTTCTATAAAATCATATATTAAAAATAAGAAATAGATTATATTTTAAATTGTGTTAAATGATAATACCAAAGAGTTTATATAGAAATAAATATAATGTTAATATCTTTAATTACATATAGAATTTGTATAAGTCTTATATAAAAGTATAAAATGTTTATAACTACGTTATTTATGAGATTATTAAAATTTTTATTTCATATTTCGATTTATAAAATGTTAATATATGTAGTTTAATATAAACATAATATAATGCATGAATATAAATTTCTATATTATGAATGAATGTATAATTTAGCTTAATGTCTTAAAAAACTTCTTATAAATGAAATAACATGCATATAAGAAGTTAAATTAGAGGTATAGTATAATATTTAGCTACATTCAACCAAAACTAAGACTTTTTGGGGTTATGATATAGATAGTGGAGGTTGGTTATGATTTAAACATAATATAAATCATGATTATATTGAAATTTAGGTCTCTATCGTGTATTGATTTGTGGATATTGAGATTTGGATTCAAAATTACCACCAGAATGTTGACTTAGGTGATGTGTTGACAATTTTTCCCTAGTTTCCCATCCCACTAGATCTTCTCTTATAGGGATTTTTAATTGTTTATGATTTTAAACCTAGAAATTTAGAGGATTAATATAATTTATACATGAGATAAATATAAATATTCATTAAAATAATTCTATTTTTTTGTAAGAAACACAAATCATGGGTTGTATAATGTGTGATACATTACTATTTTTGTTCACATTAATTTGATTCAATGTATATGATAAAAAATAAATCTTTTTAATTTTGTATACCTAAATGGAATATGTGAGATAATATACAATGATTTTTAAAACCCCTTAAAAATACTAAGTGTTGGATTCCTTATGAAATGGACACTATTTAAGTAATTAATCATCTAAATGGGTAGGTCATTCCAAAGTTGGGTATTCATGGATTATCTTGTGCAAGGAGATATTTTATAGGTGGACCTATCTTTTAGTTTCAAATTCATAACATGATAATTGGTTTATATTTAATTTGTAAGACCTAATGATAATAATTACTTATAACATAGTTGGTATAATCCATATATAGTCATGACTTATGTTATGATCTTAGATGTGATAGGTTATAATGAAATATGAATTATAGTTCTCTAATAGATATGATTTAAAATTAAAGTGGACGCCATTTTAGTGAGAGAATATTTATTAACAGATTTCCATGTATGATACGCATATGATAGAACTTATATTGTATATAAAAATGATATCATCATTAACATTGACTTTGAGATCAATTATTGAAATGAAGAATCTTAACTGAAAAAAATTCCAAGATTAATATAATAAATTTGGAATAATTCTAAAAATATAGTTGTAATTCTATTATTTTGGTCTACAAAATATTTGAGAATGCCCTTAATAAAAAAACAATAAAAAAATTATTATAGTTAGATTAATAAAATTTGTCTTGAAATCAATATATTGATTAATATTGATTGGGATAAAAATATTTAAAAGAAACAATAATTCCCTGACTATAGTAACCCAAATATTGAAATTACATTGTTATAATGTTTCAAGATATAAGGGTTCATGTCACAGAGGACTAAATAATGTAATAGTCTTAAGAGACTAGATAAATACATGATTACCATATTACAATGGAAAATAACAATAGAACATAAAAAATTATTGAAACTCTCTTATTCCATTTAGTATATCCCAGGATTTATTCATGGTTTACTTCTTGGTAACCTAGGGATGTAAAAAGAGAAAGGATGAGGTCAAACACTCGGTTATGGTATGTGTAATGACCCGAAAATTCCTTGTAATTTTTTTTGGTTTAAATGGGAATTTTAGGAGTCTGTGAAAATTAACGGCGAATGATTCTGAGGCCCTGTGTTCCCAGAATCAATTTCTAATGTTTTTTTCGGGTTTTTTTAGTAAACGTACGGGGATGTTTTTCAAACTTTTGAATCAGTGCTCGAAATTGTAATTCAAGGGAACTGTTGAACTCGCAGCACCAGTTTTCGCCTAAGAAGACATTCACCTTGACAATAGTTGGTTGAGGGTGAAAGTTAGTTTTTGGGATTTTTGTTGAAATGATAAAATAAAATTAATGCATGGTTTATTTTATTTTACCTTTTATAATAACACAAATTGAAGTTCTAGGTGGGGACCGCCACACCATAACCTCCCATGAGAGGTTATGGTGGTGGGGCCCACCCGAACCTAACCTTCCATGTGAGGTTACGGTGTGGGGACCACCCAGGACTAAAGCCCCCAATTAATTGGGAAAAACCTCTAAACTCCCTTATAAATGAGGGAGAGTCTCTTGACCTCCCTTAACATAATGGTGCCACCACCCCCTATTTTAATGGTGTCAACCCTCCCCCATTAATTATTTGAGCCATATCTTTTAATTAAATGCTACAATTTGAATTTTAAACCCATCAAACTAAATAAGAGATAATCTATTATTTGGAGGGGCTATCTATACATTTATTAGCAAACGAGGAAGGAGCTTTTGAGAGAGAAACTTTCACTCACGAAGAACGCTCCACCGATGAAGAACTCTGATGAGGAACGCCTTCGACTATGAAGAAAAACATCCTTTGACCTTATTCCTCAGGACATCCTCCGACGAAGGACGTGTTCGTCTGCAACGAATCGACGTTCAACTTCTCGCGCCTTCGTCAACGAACAAAGAACAAGGTAGGGGTTTAATTTTTTTTATGTATGATTTATTTTTCCCATGTTCTTCCTTTATTTCAAAATAAAGAACGAGGATGTTTTTCTTTTGTGGGTTTTGGGATTAATCATTGCGGGAGGGTTGTTGTGCATGGTTCTTGTTGAGACGATTGCTTCCAACCTAAATGCGGAGGGTGCATGCCAAACAAACATGGACCGACCCCCTGACGATCTTCTTCGTGGTGATTCTTCGAAACAACAACAAAGGGAAAAAAGTGTCCAAAGGAAACAAATGCAACGAACACACCACCCGCAGACTTAGCGACCCGCGCTGCCCCCGCGGCGTTCCGTCCGCTGATCGGACCAGCCCCCACACCCAGGTCGTGCCGCCCTGGCCGGCCGCGCTGCACCCCGCCAGCGCCGCCCTCACTGTCCAGCCCACAAACCGGCCGTGCCGCCCTTGCCATCCGCGCTGCACCCCAGTTGCTCCGACCTCACAGGTTGCACCACCCTCGCCGGCGGCGCCGCACCCCGGCCGCACCCCCCTCACCGGCCGCGTCTCCCTAGCAGGTTGCACCACCGTCGCCGGCCGCGTTGGCCGCGCTGCCCCATAGGCCATGCCCCCGCACCCCGAACGTGCTCCCCTGGCCGAACCGGCCGTGCCCTCGTGACCCTCCTCGCCAAACTAGCTCTGCGCCACAGGGCCGAGCCACCTAAGCGGTGCCCTCCGGGCCGAACCGCCCTCACGGCCCGCTGGGATGGGCCCAGCACGTCGGGCCAAACCAAACGGGCTAGCCCACCTAGAGGACTAGGCCAAACCCAACCAGTCTGGTCGAGTAGACTCAAACTGGGTCAGCCCAGACGGGGTCGATCCGGGTGAGTCCGACCGGGTCGGACTGGACCAGGGCCACTATGACCCTTTACCTTCTTTTGGCCATATCTTTGGCACCAGACATCCATTTGAAGATCCGCCAATGACGCTGGTAATCTTGGAGCGTGACAGTCCCTTTGAGTATATTCCCCTGAGTGATTGATTGATATGGGAAACAATCATGTTGGATCGAGCACGAATCAAACCGGGCCCCCAGGACTAAAAGGCTAATAAATCACAGACCAGGTGCCCGGTTAATGCGTCGTCAGTTGTGTTAAGACCCCTATGACGTGGCAGACCTTTGAGATAATTTTTCATGGTAATTCGGGATAGTTTGAGCATTGACCAGTAGCTTATGGAGTGGATCTTCTAGTGACGAGCGAGCAGAGTGTGGAGACCTAGTAGCTGGCTAAGACCAGAGGAATACTGATTGATTGAATCAGAGTGACTCGACTAGACCAATGGGGAGCGCCTGGTTGTGGCAGAAGATCCATGGTGGAGGAGCGCCTGGTTGTGGTAGCAGACCCGCGGTACTCGACAGGAGGAGTACCTCTACAGGCTATTAGGGGTATCACCTGGTTGTGGTGGCAGACCCACAGTGGGGAGCACCTCTGTGTGATGCGGCAGACCCACAATACTCGACAAGAGAAGTACCTCAGCAGTCCAAGGTTAGTGGTAAATGAGCTTGGTGTCATGGCTGGCCCACTATACTCGATTGAGCAGGAGTTCTCCAGCAGCCAAGGTTTCGATTATGTGAATAAAATCCTGGTTGAGCTGAGTCAGTTTCTCTATGTTTTCCTCATGATTGAGATGGATCACTTGATAACTTTGGTATATGTATTGGCATATACCTAAGTAAGGTTATATGTTGATTTCATACTTTGTGGCTTATCCTTGATGGATTTTGTGAGACCTAGAGGTCTCGGGATCCCTAATTAGTAACGTTATACTCAACCCTACACAGGCTATGCCTGCACCTTGTTGTGTTGGATGCAGACGAAATACAATGATAACTAAGGCCAAGAGTAGTTGGACTAGACACTACCCGGAGGTGGACCTTATGAAGAGTCAGTACACAGAGGAGACAGACAGACGTGGAGTGCTGGGAAGGCTATCTATACCTACCCTTTAGGTAGGAATTCTGAAGGATGACCCAAAAACTATTTCATTATTTTTTTAGTTGTACTTTTACTTTCAGTTCATTGTACTTTATAGTTGGTCTTGTATTTCCTTCCCCTTTTACTTTTCAACACTCTTTTGTTATACTGTTTACTTAGTGTTTTGTATATAGTTGTGTGCACTTTTGTGTACGTGTATAGGTTATAAAGTAAATTTATTCCCATTTTTAGAGAATTACGCCTTTGGTGCTAGTCACCAACCCCTGGCGTATGGAAGGCGGGCCTTGGGTAGTCACAGTATGGGCCCTGGGGGATGGGTCATGACAAATTCGTATTAGAGGAGTCGATTAGACCACAAAACGTAGGACTCTGATTTTTTTTTTTTGTGAAGCAATAGTGTTAAGGGTACTGAGTGTGGTTTTCAGTTCTGGGAGTCCATTTTTGGTGTAGAGGCCGACGTATCCATACACCAAGACCTTGACTTCTGATTTCTGACTCAGTGCACCAAAACACTTATTGCATGTGTGTTTTGAAAAGTGTTCTTTATGTCAGCTCAACTAGTTCAACTCACCAGGTATAACTTTTGACCATGTCACATCTGTTCCTGTCAGGATGCCTCCACGTGCATGATCGACTAGATTCTTGAGATTTGTACACACAGATAACCCACTGAGCGATGAGGCCTTAGTGCATGGCCTTTTTTTAGCAGAAGCACCAGTGGTACCTTTACCCGTTGGGCCACCGTTGCCACCAGCCCCAGCAGCAGATGGTGCATGCTACTTGAGTGCGTTGCACGCGTTACAACATCAGAGTCTGCCCTTGTTCAGGGGAGAGACGGAACCACAAGCAGCTGAGGATTGGATGGAGGCTTTAGTGAGAGTCTTCCGACTGGAAGGGACACTGGTAGACCTCATGGTGATACTTGCTTCCATCCTTCTACAGGAAGTAGTGGGAAGATGATGAATCTTGATACTAAAAGTTAACGATGAGATGAAGCTTCTCTGGATAGACTTTGAGAGCCTGTTTCGGGCAGAGTTTGTTCCAATGACTCATCTTGCTGTGTGCATTCAAGAGTTACTTCATCTGCAGCAGGGCATCATGACTTTATCTTAGTACTCAACAAGGTTCATAGACCTCTCATGCTAGTCCACCGATATGGTGTGAGATCCATTCTTCAAGGCCCAAACCTTTGAGTAGGGACTCATGTGAAAGATCTGGGCTTCAGTGATCTCACTCAGCATCCCAACGTAGGCGGGGGTGCTAGAGAGAGCCCTCCTAGTGGAGAATTTCCTTGCTAACCAGTCTCCAACAGTGAGATCCACCACCAGTCGACACATAGTGGAGTCTTCTATATCTAGAAATAGACAGATATTGTAGAGGTCCAAGAGGACCAGACCCATAGGTGGACGACCGCATGACTTAGGGTCAGATGTGCAGGGCATAAGAGATAGATCCAGACATGCCAGGAGTGGGCAGTGTTACTCATGTGGTGGGCAGGGTCACATGGCTCGTGACTGCCTGAATTGCAGTTCAGATTATCATCAGATGGTCTATGAACCACCCAAGAAGAGATAGAGATTCGATCAAGGCGATCTACAGGGAGTAGGCATACGTGGTAGAGGAGCTGGTCATGTAGTTGGTGGTGGGAGACGTTTCGAGGTGTTACCACCACCACCACCAAGAGGTCCACTCCGACTGCAGGGAGTAGGTGTACATGGGAGAGCTCAACTCTAGGTAGTTGAGACATACGATCATGGGGCTCTAGAGATGATTCGAGGTATGATCTGTGTCTACTCCACCATAGCTATAGTACGTATAGACACAGGATCTACTCATTCTTTCATTAACACTACCCTCATTTGGGGCTCGGAGATTCTGACGGAGTCAATGGCTCGATCCTTACTTCTAGAGACTCCTTCGAGAGTGTATTTGGCGATTATGCACTGGTGCTAGTAGTGCGAGCTTACTCTAGGAGGTAAGAGCTTCGGATGAGATCTCATAGCAGCGGTGTCAAGGCCTTATACTGTCATCTTGGGTATGGACTGGTTATCTATAGTCCATGATCAGATTGGATGTATTAGGCACAATGTGAGGTGTGTCCGTGCTGATGGGACCAGTTTTACCTTCACTAACGAGAAGTGAGCCTTTCAAGAAATGGATGGACTTGTTCGAAGGAGAGTGCAACAGATTTCTCATCAGTTGGCTAGCCTCACCCTTGGAGCGGTTGATGTGGATATTCCGACTTATCCTGTAGTGGTGGAACAGTACACGGATGTATTCCCCGATGATGTCCTAGGTCTACCTCCTCACAGAGAGGTGGAATTTTACATTGAATTGTACCCCAGGATGACACCAATATCTACTCTATCATATCAGATGGCTCCTGCAGAGCTTCGCGAACTATGGGTACATCAGGAGGACTTTCAGGATAAGAGATTCATCCGGCCTAGTGTTTCTCTGCGGGAATCCCTCGATTCTATTCACCAAGAAGGAGAATGAGAGCTTGAGGCTTTTTTTTTGACATTTGACGCTTGATCCTAGTGACTGTAATGAACAAGTACCCACTCTAGATGATTGATGACCTCTTCGATCAGCTGAAGGGAGCATGGTGGTTCTCTACGATAGACCTCAGATCAGGATATCACCATATCAGAGTCCGATATAAAGATGTGCAGAAGATGGATTTAAGATGTCGGTACAACCACTACGAGTTATTGGTTATGCCTTTTGGCATAACCAATACTCCAGCGGTATTCATGGGACTCATGAACAGGAATTTACAGCCGTACCTTGATCGCTTCGTAGTGATCTTCATCAACGACATTTTGATCTACTATGCTACAGAGGAGGAGCATGCTTATCATTTGCACGTAGTACTAGACAAACTCCGAGAGCATCAGCTTTATGGTAAGCTCTCGAAGTGCTAGTTCTGGATCTGAGAGGTTCACTTTCTGGGACATGTCTTCTCAGAGGATGGAGTTGCAGTGGATCCAGTGATGATTATGGTGTTACTTTCTTGGGAGCCACCCAGGAGTGTGACAGAATTACATAGTTTCCTAGGTTTAGCTGGTTACTACCGGAGATTTGGGCCAGATTTCTCCAGAGCTGTAGCACCACTATCAGCCTTGATGAAGAAGGGGAAACCATTTGTGTGGTTAGAGACATGCCATCAGAGCTTTCAAGAGATGAGGCAGAGGCTGACTAGTTCCCCCATCTTGATGATTCTAGAGGAAGGCGTAGGATATGTAGTCTACTGTGACGCATCAGGGACCAGACTCAGTTGTGTCTTGATGGAGGAATGATCAGTGATAACTTATGGTTCTCGACAATTGAGACAACATGAGAAAAACTACATTACACATGACCTTGAGTTAGTAGAAGTGGTCTTCTCCTTGAAAATGTGGTGGCACTATCTGATGGGTGAGCGTTTTACCATGTACTTTGATTATAAGAGTCTCAAGAATATCTTCTCCCAGAAAGACCTAAACTGGAGACAACGATGTTGGCTTGAGTTCCTCCAGGACTATGACTTCGAGATAGTCTATACTCTTGGGAAGGGGAATGTTGTTTCCAATGCACTCATCATGAAATCTAGTATACAGCTGCTAGGTGAGGTGAAGGAGCAACTGGATGCTTTGAAGATATCCTTTGTGGATCGGGATAGAGCAGTTTTTCTGATGTCTCTTACAGTCACTCCCCCACTTCCTAAGTGAGTCATATAGGAACCACAAGGGGACACCGACTACGAGACATGATGTGCTCAGATATCCATAGGGAAGGAACATGATGGATTTTTTGAAGGTGGGGTGCACGTCATCCTTTTCAGAGGACGTACCTTGGTACTAGTGTCACTTTAGGAGGAAGTGTTGAGGGAGTTACACACATCCCCTCCAGTGGTACATCTAGGAGTGGAGAAGATGTATTAGGACCTCTGACGACATCACTAGTGGCCGAGAATAAAGAAAGCAGTTGCATAATTTGTCTCTCGAGGCCTACTTTGTCCGCAAGTAAAGGTGGAGCATTAGGTACAAGCAGGCTTGGTTCAACCATTAGAGGTTCCAGAGTGAATGTGGGATGGGATATCCATGGACATAATGAAAAGTCTTCCATGTACATCCAGAGGACATGACTCAATTTGGGCGATCATCGACCGACTCACCAATTCGGCCCACTTCCTATAGATCAGAGAGAAGGGTTCTCTAGAGAGATTGGGACACCTCTATGTGCAAGAGATTGTGCAGCTACATGGAGTACCATTGACGATTGTCTCGGATCATGATTCATGTTTTACTTACCGACTATGGATGGGGTTGTAGGAGGATTTCGGGACATAGCTTTGTTTGAGCACCGCCTTCCATCCTCAGATAGATGACCATACTAATTGGACCATTCAGACTCTCAAGGACATGATCTGTGCATGTGTCCTCAACTTCGGTCATAGCTGGGAGGATCGCTTACCTTTGGTGGAGTTTTCATAAAACAGAAGTTATCACTCCACCATTAGGATAACACCTTTTGAGGCATTATGCGAGCGACCTTGCAGATCACATTTGTGCTGGACTGACCCTGGGGAGTCAACACTAGTGGGACCAGAGATGGTACGAGCTACCACAGAGAAGGTGTAGATTATCTAAGAGCAGATGAAGACTTCACATAGCAGGCATAAGTCATATGCTGATAGGAGATGGAGACCTCTGGAGTTCGAGAATGGCGACCACGTCTTTCTATGGGTCTCACCTCGATGAGGTCTATAAAGATTTGGCCGAGGCGCCAAGTTATCTCTGAGATTCATCGGACCTTTTCAGGTCCTTACCAGAGTTGGTGAGGTGGCATACTAATTAGCTCTTCCACCATAGTTGCACCATTTTCATGACGTCATCCACGTATTGCAGCTGAGGAGATACGTGCACGACCCTTCTCACATCATCGACCATAGAGAGCTAGACATCGACGACGTGGTGACTTTTACTATAGTTCTAGTAGAGATTGAGGATCGATAGGAGAGTGTCCTTCTTGGACAGTCGATACCTCTAGTGCACGTTTGATGGAAGAATGGGAACCTCCAAGAGAGCACATGGGAGCAGGAGGCATAGATGCGTGCTCAGTACCCCCCACTTTTTCCCTTAGTTTATGTTGTGGCTTACTGGGATGTAAAGCCCGAGGTGGGTAGAATGTATAGACTTGGAAATTCCTTTTATTTTTTTATTTAAATGGGAATTTTTCGAGTCTGTGAAAATTGAAGGCACATTATTCAGAGGCCTGGTGTGCCCAGAATAAATTTCTGATGTTTTGTTTGGGTATGTTTAGTAAACGCACGAGCATGTTTTTCTAACTTTTGAACCGGTGCTCAGAATTGAAATCTGAGGGAACCGTTGAAATCACAGTTCCAGTATTCTCCTATGAATACTTTCACCTCGACGACAGTTGGTCGATGGTGAAAGTTAGTTTTTGGGTTTTCCATGGAAATAAGAAAATAAAATAAACGCATGTTTTATTTTATTTTACTTTATATAACCACCCAAGTGGATGTTAGAGGTGGGGAACGCCACACCCTACCCTCCCATGAGAGGTTATCGTGGTGGGGCGCACCTGAACCTAACCTCCCATGAGAGGTTACAGTGTGGAGACCACCTGTGACTAACCCCCCCCCCCCAATTAATTGGGGAAGACCTCTAAACTCCCTCATAAATGAGGGATAGTCTCTTGACCTCCCTTAATATAATGGTGCCACCACCCCCCTCTTTTAATGGTTTCAACCCTCCCCATTTAATTAATTGAGCCATTTCTTTTAATTAAATTCTAAAATTTACATTTTAAGTGCATAAAACTTAATAATAGATAATCTATTATTTAGAGGGGCTATCTATTAATTTATTAGCAAAAAAGGAAGGATATTTTGAGATAAAATCTCTGGCCGACGAAGAACGCTCCACCAATGAAGAATGACAATGAGGAAGTCCTTCGACTACGAAGAACGACCTCCTTCGACCTTCTTCCTTGGGACTTCCTCTGACGAAGGACGTGTTCATCTGCAATGAATCGATGTCTGCCTTCTCGCGTTTACGTCAACGAATAATGAAATAGGTAGGGGTTTAATTTTATTTAAGTATGATTTATTATTCCCATGTTCTTCCTTTCTTTCAAAATGAAGAATGAGGATGTTTTCCTTTTACAGGTTTTGAGATTAGTCATTGTGGGAGGGTTGTTGTTATTTTTTTGAACCAATTGCTACCACCCTAAATGCGGAGGGTGCGGGCCAAATAAAACATGGCTCGACCCCCAGTTGATCTTCTTCGTGGTGATTTTTTGAAACATCAACAATGGCGAAAAAGGAGAAATAGGAGACAAAGTTGACAAAGGCAAGGAACACCCCACACGCGGCCTCAGGGACCAGCACCGCCCCCGCAACGTTCCGTCCGCCGATCAGGCCGGCCCCCGCAACCTGGCTGCGCCACCCTCCCCAGCCGTGCCGCACCCCGGCCGTGTCACCCTCACCAGTCGCGCTGTCTTCACCGGTCGCGCCGCCCTCACCGATCGCGCTGCCCTCACCAGCCACGCCGCCCTCGCGGGTCGCGCTGCCTCGCTTGCCACGCCGCCCTTGCGGGCCGCACCGCCCCACATGTTGTGCCGCCTACACAGCGACACCATCCCACCGGCCGTGTCGACTCGTCGGCTACGCTGCCCTGCCAGATGCACCCCGACCACACTGGCCCTGGCCAAACCGGCCGTACCCTCACGGTGCACTGGGCCGAACCGACTCTACACCACCAGGCCGAGCTTCTTATGTGGTGCACTCTGAGCCGAACTGCCCTCACGACCGACTAGGTTGGGTCCAGCGGCCCGGGCCGAACCCAATGGGCTGGCCCGCCCGGCGGGGCAGGGCAGACACAACGATTCATGCTATGTTGACCATACCGGTTATGCCCAGACTAGGTCGGGCCAGGTCAGTCCGACCGGATCGGACTGGACCCAGGCCACCACGACCCTTTACTAATTTTGGCAACATCATTGGCACCAGACGTCTGTTTGAAGAACTGTTAGTTGAGTTGCTAATAATGGAGCATGACAAACCCATTAAGTATATTCTATTGAGTAATGGATTGATATGAGAAACAGTCAGGTTGGATCGAGCACAAATCCAACTGGGCCCCTGGGACTAAAAGGCTAACAACTCACAGACTGAGCGTCTGATTGACGCGTCGTCAGTTGCATTGAGACCCCTATGATGTGGTAGACCTTTGAGATTGTTCTTCATGGGACTTCGGGATAATTGTAGCATTTACCAATAGCTTGTGGAGTGGATCTTCTAGTGCCGAGTGAGTAGAGTGTAGAGACCTAGTACCTGGATGAGAACTGAGGATTGTTGACCGATTGAATCGGAGTGACTCGACTAGCCCAGTGGGGAGCGACTGGTTGTGGTGAATACCCACAGTGGAGGAGCACGGTTGTGGTGGCAGACCCGCAGTACTCGACAGAAGGAGTACCTTTGTAGGTTGTAAGGGGGAGCGCCTGGTTGTGGAGGAAGACCCACGGTGGGGAGCGCCTCTATGTGACGCAGTAGACCCACGATACTCGACAAGAGGATTACCTCAACAGTCCAAGGTTATTGGGAAGCGTGCTTGGTGTCGCATTAGGTCCACTTTACTCGATTGAGTAGGATATCTCCATCATCCAATGTTTCGATAATGTCAATAAAATCGTGGTTGATCTGAGTCAGTTTTTTTGTGTTTTCCTCATGATTGAAATGTATCACTCGATAACTTCAGTATATGTATGAGCATATACCTAAGTAATGTTATCTATTGATTTAATAGTTTTTGGTTTATCCTTGTTGGATGTTTTGAGTCCTAGAGGGTCTAGGGGTCCCTACTAAGTATCATTATACTCACCCCTACATAGGTTATGCCCACACCTTGTTATGTGGGATGCAGACAACAAACAATGCTGACTGAGGCTTAGAGTACCAGGACTGGATGGTACCCAGAGGCGGACCTTACGTCGAGTCAGTACACGGAGGAGACAGATAGACGTGGAGTGCTGTGGAGGCTCTCTATACCTACCCTTAAAGTAGGAACCCTGAAGCATGACACAAAAACTGTTTTATTCTATCTTCCATTGTACTTGTACTTCCAGTTCCTTGAACTTTACAGTTGGGATTGTATTTCCGGGCCCTTTTGCTTTTCATCACTATTTTGTTATAAAGTTTTCTTAGTGTTTTGTATCCATCTGTGTGCTATGTTGTGTGCATTTATAGTTTATAAAGGCAATGGATTCCCGGTTTTAGGGAATTACGCCTTTGGTGCTAGTCTCCAGCCCCTGGGCTATGGAAGGCGGGCTTGGTGTAGTCACGGTACAGCACCCGGGGGACGGGTCGTGATAGTATGAGTACAGTGGAAGATATTGTAACAGGAATACACATTATGGTAGATTGAATGATCAATTAAAATTTCAAATAATAAATAAATAGATATTGAATAAAACCCAATGATACCATATGAGTGAAAATAATCACATAGAATATAACAACTAAATTCTTTTTGATAGAATACATAATGTTAGACATCTTGAACATTACCATCAAGGACTCAGCCAAAAAAAATATTCATACCATTAGGTACAAAACCAATACATCATTCTTACATTTTGTAGGCAAACACCAAATACCCAAACCTTTTGTTTATTGAGACCAACCAAAATATCTATGGGTTATATGAGACCCCCAATAATTTATTTAAGTAAAATGAATTCAATATATAAAAGATAAAAATAAAAATACCTGCATAATTAACTACCCTTCCTAAAAAACCATATTAGAATACCAAAATGTTGAACATCAATACTTTTACCCCTGTTAATAAATGGGATAACATGATCATTTCCAATCTAGATAAAGAAGGTGGATGGTTTAAAAATTCATATCTTAATTTTTCCTCTGGAACCTCTTCCCTAATAATGATTAATTAGTAAATATTAATTTATATATAAATATTAGATATAAAATTTATCAATATTTTTATTTTCAATTGAATAATGTGGCTCAATAGGTTAATATCTAATCACATTAACACTCATGATGTAATAGAAGGAACTCTTATTAATAAAATAATTATTAGGTATTGTTCAAGGTTAATTTCCATGTATTAGGTTATTGATAGGAATAAGTAATTGAGTTCAATAGTTTTAAATGGAAGGAAACCATGAAAATGGTATGAAAATACTTATGGGTTGCATGATAATGTATATTATCTAAATAATAACCCCCAATAGTGCCTAGCCAGATGTGTAGTCTTAGTCTGACTAATCATGCACCAAGTATAGATTTTTTTTTGAAAATAGACTATTTTTCTATGGTAATTACCCCTATGTTCATCTATTAAATAGCCAGCTTATATTATTAGTATCCATATAGGGATGAAATTACTTGATAAATACACACTCTATTACTTTTCCAAAACATTTGGATGGTTTTTTTACTTCAAAAAGTTTGCGTTTTATAATGTTTTCGGTAAATATTTTTTAAAAAGAACATGAGGGAGGTATAATGATTTAGACTCATAAATAAATTTAAATTCATGCATAATATGTCAAAAATCATTCATGTAAATCTATACACCACAGAAAGTAAACATGTTCTGAATAAAACTCTACATCAATCAATTGACATTGAATTATTGAAACCGTGATATAAATTCCTAAAATTCATAAAATTGAATGAATATAAATTTTTAAAAAATAACTATATTAATAAAAAATTTAATAAACTCATCCACATATAAAACCTTTATTATATTATTTTATTAAAAATAAATTATTTTGTTATAGATTATTTTTATCATCAGATATTTTTATTTGTGTTATTAATTTTGTAATAGATTTTTAATGAAATTGTTAATTCATGTTAAAAAATTAGAAATTTATCATTCCATGATTATTAAAGATAATAGAATATTTCTTATTATTTAATTATTAATTATTTCATATTTTTATTAGGTTAAATAAATGGATATGGTTTTGTGGAAATGGATATTGAGATGACTAAATTTGGGTGTGTTTAACGATTAAAAGGGGATATATAACGAAATATGTTAAATATTAATAAAACCCTTCCAAAATAATTTAAAAATAATCAATATATAATTATTACATGGTAGTGTAATTATATAATATACCTTAATCACTTATGATATAAACATTATAATATTGTTCACATAGGTGGTAAACTTGACCCAAACGTGTATGTGCTATAGTGATCTAATGAGTAAGGAATTGTTTTTATGTAATGATAATATAACTTTTATATAATCTAAAAAATACCATAAAAAATATATTCATTAAATTCATTATTAGATCCATCCATGAATAGGGGTGAGGATAAATGAAATACATTATTAATGGATGTGGTAGTTCACACGTTCACAAAATTAACATTTCAAATTCTCATTGAATTGGATTAAAATAAGGTATATGATAATTTTTTTATTTATGAGTTATAATTATTACATATGAAACATATTAATTCATCGATTCTATTATTATTTCCATCTCTTATACGAGTTGATGAAAAATGAACCACAACACATCATAGAGGAAGTTTTTTGAACGTACACACTATCAATGTTGTCTTATATTTCCTAGTTGATAGAAATGACTGAATAATAGTTAATACATTAATATATTAATATTAATTTATATTAATAATTATTATTTCATCAAATTTAATTTTTAAGACATTTTTTAGAGGAAGATGATAAAGAAAAAATGACTAAGGAGTAAGAAATACTCACATTGAGAACATGAGAAATCTCTTGGAAATAACCTCAGAAATAGAGACTTTTTGATAACTTATTGAGACCATATGATTATTAAATTGGGAGTGGATTAAATTAGGATAAAAATTAAATAGTTTTATTTTATGATTCTAAGGTATAGGTGTAGCATTATGTGGGGGAAGAAATTGACTTTTATACACGATAAAAATGACATTTTGGTAAATACCCATTACCTTTTCAATGATAGAATTCCACTATTCAATGGTAAAAGGTTAAAAAGTGTCAAATAATGAATTTTGGATTTACAAAAGGTTTATAAAATCTCTACCATTAATATCCATGAATGTTTTAAATATAAGTTAGTCCTTTTACTCTTATATTTTTTCACTTTTACCATTTTTTGTTTTTACAGTGGTGTTTTATTTTTTTCCTAAGTAGTTTACTTTTAGTTAATAAAAATAAAATTATCATATTTAAATAATTTATACATACCCATTCTAAGTATTTGATACATTTTATTTTATAATATTTTTATGCTTAACTAAAATCTATTTTAATATTTGTGCATCTAAGCCATACAAATATGTTCTTAGAAAATATTTATTTATAATCATAAAATTAATGTCTAGGATAAATTATCAATATTTTGGTTTTAATAATATATATTGGTATATTATATATTTATGTTTATTTAATGTAAATAAAACAATGAAATTTTTTATATATAACAGTTAATTTGAAGAAAATACTAAAAATAGTATGTTTTATTTGAAAATATTAAATAATTTTATAAAATATAAAAAATAGGTTTTCTAAATTCATAACATTATTTTGGAATTTATATTTTTTTCATCAAATACATATTTCCCAATGAAATATTTTATTAATATTTATGTTAGAGATACTTATTTGGGCATTCCTAAATGCTACGGTTTTAGTAAAAAATATAATTTTTACTATTCAATTTATAATATATTTTATTATTAAATTTTTAAAAAATATCCTTTTATAATTTTTTCTTAGTGAATTAAAAAATTAATTGCTTTTTTTAAAAAATATAAATTCTAGGATTTACACATATAACTTATTATCATTAATAAATTCTATTTCTACTACGACAGAGAGCTCATTAAGGGATAATTTTCAAGATATAGTGTTTACCTGCTCCATTTGGGTCTTAGGTACTATATTCACCCCAAATAATTTCCTCCAAAAAATTTGATATTTTCCATATAATAAATAAATTTTTGTATTTATTCTTTATAACCTATTATAATTCCCAATTTTCCACTTATAACTTGTGATTTCTCCAAATACCTTTCACTTGTTGAGTTGTCTGATTCCGCAACACTTGCTCTATAGTGTCCAGAATTTGGGTTGTTTATTTTTATATGTAAATTTAGGTCCAATTTATATTCCATTAGTGGTTATTATATGAATTGGTTCTATCATGTACTTCCATAAAAACGAACCATTGAAAATTCATGAAATTTGTAGAGTTTTTGTGGAATAATGAGACAGTAGGACACAACTCCAATTATTTCAAAAATTAAAAAAGGACAGATGTTACTGGGATTCAGTTTCATCTTATTTTAGAACCTTATAGAAACTATTCCATAGAGGTACCTTTAAGGTATAATGATCCCATCATTAAATTATAGAGCCTTTATATGATAATCTTTAGAGCTCCATTGTGAGTTTTGAGCCATCTTACTGTGATTTTAAATAGTTATCTCTTTCACTATTATGTATTCAAAAAGTATCAAACCTACCTAATAACGATATCCAACCTCATACCAACAAGTTTAAGAATTAAATCTCACCGAATACAAATATTTATACGATTCCATATTTATTTTTGAATGGAAGGTATTATTATATAAAAAATATATGAATGTTATATATTGATCCCACATACCTTGAATGTACATAGAGAAAGACCTTAGTATGCCTTATAATGTTGGAATTGTCCCTTCAGAATACCCATTATTTTTAGGATGATATGTGATAGTAAAATTTATCTTAGTTTCGATAGCCTATTGATGAATCATCTAAAATTTCGATGTAACCGTATTCCCACAAAACTCTCATGTGTCTCCTGGTGATTAATTAATAATTATTTTTTACCAGTGACTGCCTAAATAAGTTTTTTGTTCTAAAAAATTCCATACGTATCCTATGTAATATAAATAATGAAATGGTTGATCAATTATTTCTTAATTTTGAGGAGGTTTAAAATAATTCGCATTATTTTTCTTACAATGAAAAGTTTTCCCCACTGTGGATCAAATGACCACTTGGTTTGATCACTATGCTCAATGGTGGTATCATTTGAAACCCAATGTATGGTAAGTCTTTCTTGATCTAATTTATATAAATATATCCTGGAGAATATGGGTTAAAGGGACTAACATTATCTATAATGGGAATCTGTTTAATGAGGCTCATGCCATTGAATATATCAAATACAACCTTAATTTGGTTTCTTCTACTAGACCCTTTTTGGAAAATTGGGTTGGTATTATAGATTTTTTTTTCTAAAACTGAATATCTCATTCATAATTAAAAAAATTCCACTCTAGAGTCTACAACATGGACCCTCCCCTCAAAAGGGATTTATAAAAATCAACATAGACACATAATTCACCACATTATCTATTGGAATTACTATGATCCCTCAAAATAATAATGTTATAATCCTATATTCATTGGATAATCAAGTTGTACAATAGAAATATTTTTAGGAAGAGGTTATATCCTTCCTCTATGCTATTTATTGGATCGTTATATATTTCTCTTGGAAGTTCTTAGTTGAATCAATTTCTCTTCAGTTTATTAACATTATCAATTGTAATATAGGGGCATTGCACTTCCATTATTACCTTAATAGTTTTCTATCTCATATTTGTCATCAAATTTTTTCCTTATATGATAATCATTAATGTATACTTTCTGGATGGTTAACCTTCCAATAGACTATATTTTAAGAAAGTGTTGAGGATTAATGATTTCTTAAGAGACTGACACATAGAGGGAGCTTCCAAATCCCATACAATAGATCATATTATTGATCAATAACCTTTCCGAACATTTTAAATATCACATTATCATTGGTTTTTTCATTCAAACATGTATGAATTTTATCATTATAGATTCTGTTAGGTTTATATTTTCCCTCATAGTGATTTTTTCTTATTTATTTATTCTTTTATGTCTGGTCCCCTATAATGTTTCAGGAAACTCCAATCTATAGATACGACCATTTATTTTCACATATTTAATATGGTTTGCTTTTACTTATCCACAAACAAGGAAATAAGTAGACCTAGACACTGCAGTTTGGTTTCATTAAAAATGAAGATATATTATCCAAAAAAATATTTGTGAAAGATATTCAAAGGGTATGTCATTGATTATTTATATGAAATGTGAAAATAAGGTAATGTGATACAAAAGGACCTATATGAAATTATTACTTTGAGAGTCATCAATATCCTAGATAAAAAGTCCCTTGTAATATTTTCCCACTTCCACATTGTTATTGGGAGTGGTTTCATGACTCTTATATGATGTTTTCTTTCAGACAATACATCCTTGTATAACTAGCATCTAGAAACATAGTCCAATTTTTTTGCTTCATACCATCCAACCAAAAAATGTTATCTAAAAGCCCTATATATATATTTATACTAAAAGGTTGTATAGATAAATTTTAGCTATGTGCTTTATCCAGTAATCCCCATTTTGAAATAGGTATGGATAAAACACATAACCTTTTTCCAATCACTAACACACTATCTCCATTGTAAAATTATGTTAATCAACAATTATTAATGGATCAAAATCCCCTTTTTAAAGAATCATCTCAATATTTGGACCACCTTGTCTTCTCTAGTAATAATGGTTTGGTATAATTTGAAAAATGTGTGATTTTTACCTTTCTATAATGATTCCAATACGAAATACACTAGGCCCATGATTATATGATCCCTGTCTATCATCATATTCTTCATAAATCCATGATTTATCCTACATGAGAAATTAACAACCATGATTTATTTCCCTGGGTGGTAGTGTATCATGAAAACATAGTCCTTGAGTAGTTCTATATATCACTTTTGTCTGATGTGGAGATTAATTTGTGAAAAAATATTTTAAATTCTTGTGTTCCATTTATGTCTCACATATCTCATCATAGAGGAAATTCCTCTCTATTATCATGGAAAATATTAGATCTTCTAACTCAATATAAATATTTAGATAATTCTATTCATGTATATTCAATTATATAGATGCATAATAAACTACTCTATCATTTTTCAAAAGGACATAACCTAATACTTTCATTGATAAATCACTATATATTACAAACCCTTTCTCTCCAGATGGTAAATTCAATATTGGTAAATCCACCAATCTATGTTCTATCTTATAAAATATTTCTAAACATTAATTTGGCCTTGTGAATTTTACCCCATTACATGTAAATTTGGTTAATGGGTTTGATAATAATTATTTTTTAAAATAAATCATCGATAATAACCTACTAAGAAAAGGAAACTATATATCTTAGTTATATTACTTATTATTGGACACTCCTTTTATTCCTTCATATTTGTAGGGTCAATACATATTCCATACTTAATGATAATTTGGCCATTAAAGGAAACATCTTGGAGCCAAGATTTCCAAATAGTTAATTTACCATACAATTTGTTTTCTCTAAGAGTCTCAAGAATTATTCACAAATGATTCCCATGTTCCCCATAGATTTTAGAATATATCAATATACCATCAATGAATACCACATTAAACTCTTAAATATATTCCTATAACACTCAATTTATCATATCTATAATCATAGAAGGTGAATTAGTCAATATATATGGCATCACTGTAAACCCATAATTACTATAACATTTGTGAAATGCATTCCTATATATATTTTCCATATTAACCATTAATTTGTGATAACAAATGTTAAGATTGATATTTGAAAAATTTATAGCTTCATATTGTTGATAAAATAAGTCATAATTACATGGGGAGGATATATATTAGTTATATTAATGTATTTTATCTCCCTTTAATTGATGAAAAACCTTATAGACCCATCCTTAGTCTAAATAAAAAGAACACAGTATCCCGAAACTAAAACACTATAGTAGATGAATCTCATATCACACAAATACGGTAGTTTCATCATCATATCTCCTAATTACATTGGGGAAATTATATATGGAGTCATATATATTGGTTTTTCTTCTGGGATAAGTTCAATAAAAACTGCACTTCACTCTTAAGTGGATGACTAGGTAATTCTTTGGGAAATACATCAATGTATTTATGCACAATATGCACATCCTCAATTCATAAGATGTTTTTACCAACTATATGTTTCATATTCTTTTATTTATTTATGATTTCATTAAATAAGTATACTAGATGTGGATCTAGGTATGAATTAGATGATAAGGCTACACATATAAATAAGAAGATTTGAATTCCCCATCTATTAATTATAATCTCATTATCTTGGACAGAAACTTTTGTGTTAGACTTAAAAAGACAGTATGTACACAGAATTATGTCAAATTAAACCATAATTAGGGTTATCAAATTTGAAAATATGGTATATATATACATTATAATGGGGACTGAATTAAATACCCTTGTTGATTTTTTTTCCATCAGGTGTATTGATTGGAAAATAATTTCTCAAGATATTATCAATATTTGATTTTATGATCAATGTAGCAGCTATCATATCATTTAGAACATTTAAATGTGTTGTGGTAATCACATAAGTTTACCATTTCCCTTATTCCTCTTCTGTGGTGGATTATATTTACACTTGGGGAATTATTTTATAAAATTCCCCATATATTTACAGTAGAATAATTAGATATTAGTGGATTTATTAATTCCCTTTAATTCATTAGATAGTTTTCCATTATCTCCACACATTTTACAAACTCATTTTTTTACATTAAATATGTTACGAGTGTTTTATTCCAATAATAATAACTTGTTGGATGTCCCATATTTCACTTATTCTTCATTGAAACATTTCTTTTCTCCATGGTGATTAGCCTTCTTATTATAATCTTGAATACCTTTAAAAATTTAAGACATGAATATTTATTTTTTTCCTTGATGTCTGATGATACAATATCACAATATGATTAAAAATTTTAAGAGACTAGAAACATTGAGAGGCTTGTCTTAATACAATCAGGAAAATGGTTGATCATTGTTTCTAGTTTACATATATAGTCCATAGAATTCAATGAAAATCATGTAATTTTATCCTCATACACATAAATAATCTCCTCTTAATTCTACATAAAATTAAAAAAAATCCTTTCCATGTCAGCTTAATACTATCAATATTAGCATTTATCATATAATATTAGCTTGAAATTATTCCATTACTTGTTATATATCTCCTTCGGCTCCATAGTATTTTGAATCAATGATCATCATTGATCAACATCTCTTCTTAGATGATAAGCTACCTAGATAACATTCTCAATTTCATAACTTCCCATGTTAATAAATATCTTCTATAAGGACATATCGCATGAAGTGATCTAACGTTGTTTCACCATGTCATGGGTTATATGGTTCCTTTATATTGAAAAAGGATATTAGTTATAATAAGAGACAACTAAACAAATATATATATATTTATATAATGTACTTAGATCTAAAACATTTCATTCTGAATTTATCCAAAATTAAATCCCTAAATAGTTTATGGGGGATGATATGATTTCCCATCCATCCATTAAACTCCCTCTCGATGTAATGTCATATTATTAATTAGATCATAAAATTATGAATATTGAAAAAAGTCAAATAATATTTCTTGGGAATACTATGGATTTATCATAATTCTTATGGAAACTATGTTCTTAAAAATATATTTCTCAAGGTTACTACTAAACTCCCTTTGATACCAACTAAAATACAACAAATATAATAACATAAATTAATAATTAATTTATTATAGTAGTACATGATATAAGGGATCACATATTAAATGACTAAATAGTTTGCAAACTTGGGATGATAGATATATACATGATTTCAATATTACATTATAACATCCAAAGACAATATAAAAACTTCTTGAAACATTCCTTCTACCTTTTAATGGATCCATAAATTTATTCGTAGTTTACCTATGTGTATCATAGGGAAGGAAATAAATTAAAGGGAGATCTCAAATGGTCCGTGGGGGTACCAGTATAACATAATCTATAAAAATATGTATACACATAATGAAAAACTTGATAATCAATAAACATACCATATAATAAATATCTTGATCATGAATAATATTCATCAATATAATAACAATTAAAATAGTCACATAGATAACAATAACTGAATTCATGGTAATGGATTCTGTAATATCAGATATCTTGATATTTAAGATCAAGTACACAACCTGGGAATTATTTTTTACATCTAGGTCTTTTCCAAGACATCATACTTTCATTGTGTAGGAATACACTTAATACCCAACACCATTTGTCTCATGATGTTAATCGATGGATCATGGGGATATAAAATATTGGGTTCCACCCATCAGTTCTTTACATATAATGCATTTTCCATATAAATGATATGAAAAACAATTCCACACATAATCAACATGAATTCATCAAAATAAATAATGGAATAAAGATATATGAAATTTTAATATTTTCCCCATGTTAAAAAGGAAACATGATTATAAACCTTCTGGAGAAATAACATTGATGGTTAAACAAATAATTATATTCATGTTACCTAATGAACCTCATCTATAATAATTGATGAGTAATCAATATTTCAGAATATTGAAATCTGATATATAAATATTATAAATATTATCCTTTTAAATGGAATGATTGTTCCCACTAATAGAATATGAAACCATAGGGACATTCATGACCTAATGGAAAGTAACCTTATTAAATTAAAAAAGACAAGGATTTGACAAACTACACTTTCAAAGTGTTTGGTTACCAAAATGAGGTAGTAATTGAGTTCAATAGTTTTCAAAGAGACCATATAAATGGTAGTAAAATTCTTGATTATGGTTCATGATAGCATAAAAATTATCTTAATCACATCCCCTAAGAGTGTATAGCCAGATGTGTGGTCTTAGGGCCACTGACTGCACACCAAGTGAAGATAGAGCTGATACTCAAAAATCCATTTTAAGTTGATTACCCAAAGGTGTATCTATGAGAAAACCATATATACTTTCTTATACCATGATAGTAAAGTAATAATTTGTAAACTATTAAAACTAATAATCTACTAAGAGTTTTGGGATTTTTTTTCTATGATGGAAATGTTAGAGTTTTATAATGGTTTTGGAAACTATTTTTTCCAAAGAAAAAATCAGAGGGATAATTATATAGAATAAAAAATCCATATAAATTAATATATAATATAACAAAAACACTTCCTTGTAAATGTATACACCACTCAAAAGAAATAATTGGTCAATAAAAATCATATCTCACTAAATTAAAATTAAGATGTGAAAACCCTAAACATATTTATTGAATTCCATGAACGTAAATTAAAATATAGTATAATTAAAATAACTATATTAATAACATATTTTAGAAGCATAAAATTTCTTAAACTTTTATTTATATTCAATTAATTTCAATACATTAGTTAGTTATAATTTATTTTCATTATCGAATGTTTTGGATTAAGTTGTTTGTTTTTTACTTGCATTGAAAAGTCGTTGGAGATTAACATTTATGGAATTAAAGTAAATAATTACAATATTATTAAATATCAATTGATATTTTTTAATTATTATTTAGGTACAATTTTCATCTTGTGAAATACATGGATATAGTTGTGTGAAAATGGTAATTGTGATGGGCTAGTTTTTGCATGTTTAATGATCAAAATGGGATATATCAATAAATATGTTTAATATTAATAATACAAAACCATAATAACTAAAAAAATTAAATACATAATTAACAAATGATTTTATTTTTATATTATATTTTTTATTGATTTATGCTATAAACATCATAACATTTTTCACAAAGGTGAAAAAACCAACAAGAATGGGAGTGTGTTGTAATGATTTAATGTGTAATGAATTGTTTTTATGCAGTGATAATATAAATTTAATGAAAAATTAAAATTACAGAAATATCATAGAACGTCATTAAATTTATTATTATAACCATTCATGAATGGTGGTTAGGAGAAATTAAATTAGTCATTCATGGAGATAGTAGTCTACGCATTCTCATGATTAATGCTTCCATTTATTAATGAATTGGATGGAATGAAGTATTCTGATAAATTAATACTTAAAAATAACCATATTAACATAGTAAATATAGTCAATATTAAAATCAATTCTTGATACCATCCATTAGAGGTGACGATGAAAAACGGACCCCATCACTTCGTGGAGGTGGTGGTCTGCATATACACACGAATATTGTGGTTTTTTCTTAGGGGATGTAAATGATTGAATCATGGTAAATGAAAAAAATATTAAATAATATTAGTAATAATTACTTAATTACATTATGTTAGATATAAAAACATTAGAAGAGGATGACGAGAAGAAAATAATAAGGAGTATGAGAAACTCATGTTGAGAACATGAGATATCTTTTAAAAGTCTACTTAGAAATTGAGGCCTTCCACTAACAAATTGAATCAAAAGGATTGTGAATTTAGACTTAATTATAGGAGGATAAAAATTTAATAGTTCTAGAGATATGTTTAATTTTAAGGTCCTAAACTATAATTTTCCTTATTACATAATTTGTACATACCAATTCATGACATGACACTAATTGTATCAAATAAAATTTTTATACGTAACAGAAATTAATTTTATCAATAGTGTATGTGACTTGTGAAAACACATTTTTAATAAACAAGTATTTTTATTATTAAAATTTTTATATTGGATAAAATTATAAATTATTTTATATTTTTATATTATGAACTAGTATTTTAAGAAATTTACGTAGTTTAAAATCTATCCAATTTTTTTTATAAAATAATATTGAATTAAAATAAAATAACAAAAATAATTTCTATTATTGGAAAGTATAATATATGTTTATAAAAATTTAAATATAGGTTACAACTATTGAGTCAAAAGTCCTCTTTTGACTTCAATGTTTTGTTTTGGAAATCACAAATGTCTTGTTAATCCCACTAACCTTGTCTATCATATCGTACCGACCATGCCAATCGTACAATGCTGATCGTACTGACCATACTGATCGTACTGATCATGTTGATCGTACTAACCATGCTGATCGTACTGATCATGCTGATCGTACTGACTATGTGTATCGTACTAATCATACTGATCGTACTGACCATGCCAATCGTACAATGCTGATCGTACTGAATATGGAAATTGCATTGACTCTGCTTCTCATATCTTTCATTACATACTTGTTCTGGAACATTGTCAAAAACACATGCGTCATTTAAATCGTACCCATGATTATCTTATTCATATATCTTGTTTTAACCAATACGATGTCGTTGAATTAGTTACAAACTAATCAAAATGATGTCGTGCTTTCTGTTTCAATATGACCGTTATGATGCCAGGTGTCCAGGTCCTTCCGAGTTTATTGGAGAAATATGACCGTTGGAGGAGATGTGACCATTGGAACCCGAGGCCTATAAATAGAAGGTCATTTGAAGCTGAGAGAACAACAGACAACTGAGAGAATTTTGGAACAACTGCGATACTCTACCTCAATCAAGATTCTAGAGAGAGATGATGTGACTTCTCTCATGTTGTGTGCTTTGTGGGTCTGATCATCGTATCGAGGGATGCCAGGGATATGCAGATGGACGATCTGATCATCGTATCGAGGGCTTTCAAGTGATTAAAAGACAGAGGTTCCGATTACCTAAAAAATCGAGGGCTGTCGGGGATAGGCATACGGACGGTCCAATCATCGTATCGAGGGATGCTGGGGATATGCAGATAGACGGTCCGATCATCGTATCGAGGGCTGCCCGGGATAGGCAGACGGACGAACCAATCATCGTATCGAGGGCTTACCAAGGTGTTGGTGAGACAGACCTCTTATCCTAGGTGAAAGGATAACCCTTCTCTTTGGGTCAAAATAATTTTAATACTTTTACTTTTCCACTGCTGCTTGTATTAGAAAGGAATTTGTATTATTCCCTTTCTTCTTTACATATTCAATTGTAATTGTTTCAATTACAATCATTCTATTACATATTGGTTTGATTGATTCTATACGCTTTAAGGTAGAATCATTCATCTTTATATTACTCTGATTATTATGTTCATCTTGAATACAATTGTTTAACATTTCATTAGTATTACATTACATCATACCTTTTATATTCAATACAATTGCGTTTGTTTGTATTTGTATTAGTTTAAGATCATTTAAACTAATCTCTTAAGTGCTAAAAATCAAAAGGTTTTTAAACCTAAAATTCACCCCCCCTCTTGTATTGTTCCATCTAATAGACATACATATCTACATATTCGATCCAATAATTGGTATCAAAGGAGGTTTTCCATTGATTTTTATTTCTTGGTCTATTTCTTACATATTACTATTTTAAATACTTACTACACTAACGTGTGGAGTGGAAAAGTTTTTTTTTGTTTTACAAGATGACATGAATGAATATTGGGTCAATAGACAATCTGAATCCTTCTAGACCACATATCATTGATGGGAATGATTATGAGTATTGGAGAGATCGTATGAAGACATTTGTTATCAATACTGGTGTAGAAAATTTTATTATGCTTACTAAAGGTTACAAAATTTCTGACAAAGAAGTCAGTACTTTCACTAACCAAGAGAAGCAAGAATATCAACTGAATTACAAGGTACACAATAATTTATTATTCTCTATGACCAGGAATATATACAGTAATATATCTTCATGTGAAGTAGCCAACTATATTTGGAAGAAGTTAGAAGTCACTCATTTTGGTACATCCAAGGTTATAGAAACAAGAAGAGCAATGGTTCCAGAAGAGTATCATGGATTTGTTTTTCCTTATGGAGAGCCAGTATGTAAAGTACAACAATGGTTTATGACAATAGTAAACAGCTTACAATCCATGGGTGAGAAAGGTCTTGATGATGAATCTCTAGTTGATAAGATGATAGATATAATACCTAATGAATGGGAGTCAAAAAGGACAGCTATTGGTGAAAATAGAAAAGTTTCCCAGATTTCTCTAGATGAACTCTTTGGAACTCTTCTACAGCACGAGACAAGAATAAAGAGAGATGCTGATTTCAACAATAAAAATAATGGGAATGGAAGTGTAGCCTTTGCATCTAAAGCTAAAACACATGAAAGGCTTACAAGATCCAAAGCCAAGAAAGTTGTTATATCTGATTCAAGTGATTGTAATCTTTTGGATAATGAGATAGCCAATCTTGCTCAAAGGATGAAAAATATTGTGGGAAAGAAATACTTCCAATATAGATTCAAAAATAAAGATAGGAAGGATAAGAATGATTCAGAGGTAACTTGTTATGAATGTAAGAAAGAAGGACATATAAGGGCTGATTGTCCTTTACTGAAGAGGAAAGATAGATAGGATAAACACTCTCAAAGAAACAAGAAAAGGTTTTATAACACAAAGAAAGTATTGAAGGCAAACGATACGTGAAGTCCAAGTGGTAGTGATTCTTCAGATGATTCTTCATAATATGAGTCCTCAGGACAGAAAAATATTGGATTTTTAGCCAGATTACCAATTGAAGATCATTGTCTCATGGCTAAGGTACACAATGCTGAAGCTATTACGAATGTCTCTTTGAATGAAAATTATATTGATAATAGATATTATGAATATTAAAATGATGAATCTTCATCATCAGAAGACGATACATTACCTTCATTTGAAGAAGTATCTAGATTTGCTAAATTACTTGAAAAGAAAAATTCTAAACTCAAGAAGAAGCTTCAGAAAGAAAATTCTAGAATTTCATTTTGAACTAAAGAAGTATCAGATATTTCTAAAGATCATTATGTGAAAACATCTGATTTTGAGAGTATTTTAAAAACCCTTGAGAAATTCAAATATGATAAGGATAAACATTCAAAGGATATTGAAAATGTAATTTCAAAGATAAATATTTTAGAGCCTAACTCTAGTTCAAATTCAAATGTTTTGGAAAATAAAAACATAGTTTTAAAACTAAAGTCAGAAATTTTTTCCTTAAAGAAATTTTTGTCAGATTTTTCTCATGGAAAGTAAAACTTTGACAAGATGTATTCTCAAATTAGACCTTTGAGAAATCGTTCTGGTCTTAGTTATACACATTCCCAACCTGTTTTTAGTAACAACTATTTTGTTCCTAAAAAAACTTCTTTTTGATCTAAGTGTCAATGTGGAGGACAATGGAGAAGAGATTGTTCTCTTACCAGAATTCAATATTTAGGATTTCATAAAGCTCATTTTGCAAAACAAATGTGGATTCCAAAAATTCTTTTATCTAACCCTTCTGGATCCAAACAAGTTTGGATTCCGAAAAACTAATTGTTTCTTTTTCAGGAAATTGAGAAGTGTAACAATAAGAACCTTTGGTACATGGATAGTGGTTGTTCTCGACACATGACTGGAAACAAAGATCTCTTTGAAAAGGTTATCAAAAATATGTGGAAAAGTTACCTTCAGAGATAATTCTCAACGAAAGATTGTTGGTATAGGTAATATAGTTTTTCTTGGAAATGTTATTATCTCAAATGTTTTGTTTGTAAAAGGTCTTAGGCACAATCTCATCAGCATAAGTCAATTATGTGATGAAGTTTACCTTGTGAATTTTAGAAATGATAAGTGTGTAGTTCACAATTCCAAGGATGAATTCATTATATCTACCCATAGGCAAGAAAATGATTACACTATTAACTTAGAAGACCTTAGGAGCCAAAACTTACCCTGCTTAAGTGCAATAGAAGACCAATAATGGCTATGGAATAGAAGACTAGGACACTGTAATATGAGAAACCTTATTAAACTCTCAAAGAAAAGACTTGTGAAGGGGCTACCGGACCATAGATATGATTCTTAAAAAGTCTATGATCCTTGTCAATTTGTAAAGAAACATAAAACTAGCTTTAAATTAATTAATGAAGTTTCAATTTCTAATGCATTACAGCTAGTGCATATGGATCTTTTTGGTCCTTCACAATCTGGAAGCATTGGAGGCAAATACTGTGTATTTGTTTTAGTTGATGACATTACTAGATTTACATGGGTCTACATTCTCACAAAGAAATCTGAAGCCTTTTCCTATTTCAAAACTTTTAGAGCCCAAGTTAAAAATGAGAAAAACGTACCATTGATAACTATTCATAGTGATCATGGTGGTGAATTTCAAAATTTAGATTTTGAAACTTTTTGTAGTAAGAAAGGTATTACTCACAATTTCTCAGCCCCAAGAACTCCACCGCAAAATGGTGTTGTTGAAAGAAGAAATCGTATTCTTCAGGAAATGACTCGAACCATGTTGAGTGAATACTCAATTGCTAAGCACTTCTGGGCTGAATCTGTAGTACTGCCTGTTATACTATAAACCATGTTTTAACTAGACCATTTCTTAATAAAAATCCTTATGAGTTATGGACTGGACGAAAACCTAAAGTTTCATACTTCAATGTTTTTGGATGTAAAGTAATAATTCTGAATACAAAAGATAATCTACACAAATTTTCACTAAAATCTGATGAAGGAATATTTCTAGGTTACTCCACAACTTCTAAGGCTTATAAAGTTTTCAATAAAAATACTTGTACTGTTGAGGAAATAGTACGTGTAAAAGTCGATGGATCTGATCTTTTGTTTTCAACCAACCCAATCCTACATCCTCGGATGTGTTTTATAAAAATGCTTATCAACCGTTATTAGAAGATCAATCTGATGAGGAAAATGTTCAAGAATGGATTCCTGAAACATTTACCACGGAAGATTTTCTACCATATGTTGATGAACAGGTTTCACAAAATCCAAATCAATTTTTTCTTAGAAATCCTCCCAGTGATAACATCATTGGTGATGTAAATCAACCTATAAGGACCAGAAATTCCTTAAGAAATGAAGTAGAACATCTTTCTTTTCTTTCCCAATTTGAACTTAAAAGTCCAAGTGATGCCTTAGGTGATGATGATTGGATCAAAGCAATGCAAGATGAACTAAATGAATTTGAAAGGAATCTAGTCTGGACTTTAGTTGATAGACCTAAAGAAACAACTGTAATTGGTGTATAATGGGTATTCAGAAACAAATGTGATGAAAATGGAATCATTGTAAGAAATAAAGAAAGATTTGTTGATAAGGGCTATAATCATCAAGGGGGAATAGAATACGAAGAAACATATGCCCCTGTAGCTAGACTTGAATCTATTCGTATTCTATTAGACTTTGCAGCATTCTTTAATTTCAAACTATTTCAAATGGATGTAAAATGTGCTTTTCTAAATGGTTTTGTTCAAGAAGAAGTTTTTGTCAAACAACCTCCTGGTTTTCTAGACACAAAACATCTTGATCATGTTTTTAAACTTACCAAGGCTCTATATGGTCTTAAACAAGCTCCTAGAGCATGGTATGATAGACTTACATGATTTATTTTACAAAACAATTATACAAAAGGTACAGCAGGTCCAGCCCTTTTTATAAAAATGGAAAATAAAAACGTTTTTATTGTTCAAATCTACGTTGATGACATCATATATGGATCAAATCAGAAATCTTTAACTGATTCTTTTGCAAATTTAATGAAATATGAGTTTGAAATGAGTATGATGGGTGAGTTAACATTATTTTTAGGTTTTCAAATTTCTCAAAAACCAGAAGGAACACATATATCTCAACATAAGTATATTAAAGACTTACTCAAAAAGTATGGATATGACAAAACTAAAAGTATTATCACTCCAATTGGAACCACAAATACTCTTGATCTTGATGAAACTGGGAAACCAGTAGATCAAACAATCTTTAGAGGTATGATAGGAAGTTTTCTATACTTGACAGCCAGTTGACCAGACTTAATGTTCTCTATATGCTTATGTAAAAGATATCAGTATAATCCAAAAGAGTCTCATTTAAAAGCTGTAAAGAGAATCTTTCGGTATTTAAAATGTACTATGGATTTTGGTCTTTTTTACTCTTCTGGGAATGATTTTTTTTAAAAAGTTTTTCAGATGATGACTTTGGCAGTTATAGAATGGATAGAAAAAGTACCTATGGAACATGTCATTTCTTAGGAGATTCTCTAGTTTCTTGGCCTTGCAAGAAGCAACACTCTGTATCACTATCCGCTGCTGAAGCTGAATATGTAGCAACTGGAAGTTGCTGTGCTCAAGTATTGTGGATGCAACACACACTCACTGACTATGGAATGAGTTTCTCCAAAACTCAAATTCTTTGTGATAATACTAGTTCCATAGCTCTTAGTAAGAACCCAACACACCACTCTCATGAAAAACACATAGATGTTAGGCATCACTTTCTTAGGGATCACACACAAAAAGGAGATATTATTCTACAATTTATCGGAACGCAATAACAACTTGCTGACATTTTTATAAAACATTTATCTTCCTATAGGTTTGAGTTTATAAAACAAGAGCTAGGAATGATTACATTAAAATAATCATACATATCTACTTCATGTTTTACAATTCTCCTAACATTAAATAACTCCCTTTGAAAGGGGGAGGACATTTCTTACTATGTTTTTTTTCTTACTATGTTTCTTTTTATCTTATGATCTTTAATTATTTACTCTCCTGGTATGTGTTTTTGTTTTTCTGTTTATCGTATTGATAGTTTTATCGTAATATATACCTATTTGTTTATCATATTGACAGTCTTATTTTTTTATTTACTTCATCGTATCGAATGATGATGGTAATGAATTTCTTTTCCATCGTATCGAACGATGATGTTAATGAATTTCTTTTCCATCGTATCGACCGATGATGGTAATGAATTTATTTTCCATCGTATCGATCGATGATGGTAATGAATTCTTTTCCATCGTATCGACCGATGATGGTAATGAATTTATTTTCCATCGTATCGACCAATGATGGTAATTAATTTCTTTTCCATCGTATCGACCGATGATGGTAATGAATTTCTTTTCCATCGTATCGACCGATGATGGTAATGATTTTCTTTTCCATTATACTTACCGATGATGGTAATGAATTTATTTTCCATCGTATCAACCAATAATGGTAATGAATTTCTTTTCCATCCTATCGACCAATGATGGTAGTGAATTTATTTTCCATCATATCGATCGATGATGGTAATGATTTTCTTTTCCATCGTACTGACCGATGATGGTAATTATTTTCTTTTCCATCGTACTGACCGATGATGGTAATGATTTTCTTTTCCAATGTATAGACCGATGATGGTAATAATTTTGTTTTCCATCGGCTTGTCAGTTCATGGTAACGAAATTGTTTTCCATTAGCTTGTCCGTTCATGGAAACCAAATTTTTTTCCATCGGTATGAATTTCTTTTTCCATCATTCGGTTGTGTTTTCTTTTTATCTCTACTAAAACCAACAATTACCTTACACTCTCCGGCATGTACTTTCCATTTTTTTTAATTTTTTTTCTTTCGTTTTTAATCCTAACCATTGATCTGTTTTCCTCTAATCTTGACCGTAAAAGATCTACAATCAGCCCTGTATCGCCTATAAATATCCCCTCCCTTCCCAAACCCACATTGGTTTTTCAGGTTTTGAGGTGAAGCTCTGCTCCACTGTTTTTAAATCATCGTACAATCTTTCTTCGGCAACATCCTTATGTCTCAGTCTTCTGCCAACACTCCTTCCGATATGTCTTTAAAGGCTTTCTCGGAAAAAGACCTTTTAAGGGAAATGTTAGTTTCCCATGACTTCTATGATTCTTATGATTTTCCTATAAAGAGGATTATTCTATTTCATGGATGGGAACATTTTTGTATTGAAAGGCCTATTTTTCAAGATCCGGTTCTCTTTGATGAAGTCTGTCAGTTTTATAAAACCATATCTTTTGGCAAAAACATGACTATCAATGTTTTTGTGTACGATTGAAAGCTATCTATGTCTCTGAAACAAGTGGAACATTTTCTTAATGTCCCATCAGAAGGGGATTCTTTCTATCCATCTCATAAACTACCAGAGTAAGTAGGTACTTTTAATAAAGAAAGTGCCGAGAAGTCTCTGTTTGTTGTGAATGCAGAGAAAAGGAAAGTGGCTCATCTTTCACCGAAAAATAGGTTTGTGGATTTATGGATGCAAGGTTTTCTTATCCCAAGGAAAGTGGATAGAGAATATTTTAAAGTATCTGATATTTTTATGCTTGACTATCTAGTAAATATGAGAAAATTAAATCTCATGGGATATGTTTTAGAAACAATTAATAATTTGAAGTCAAGGGAAATCAAATCTCATTTGATTATGTATCTAGCCATTCTTACAATGTTTATTCTCGAGAGTATGATGTTTTGAAACATTACTTTGAAAGGGAAGTTGATAGATTTGAAGCCCTCCTGGATTAGAAAAAGTACTATGAAGAAGTTGAATGTTTGTTTTGATCAGAATTCAAAACTTTTTGTCAGAGATGTAGAAGCTGAATCGGATCAGAATCAATCGGCACCTATGCTATCCAAAGACATTAAATCTGCTGGTTTTACTCAAAAGTCTGATCCGCAAACCAGTTAAAATCCTAAGAAGAAGCCAAAGTACTGTAAGGAGGTTGTAGCCAAATGGAGAAAGGATAAGGAACAGAGAAAGGAAGGTGATCCAAAGTTTGGTCTTGACCCGGCTGAGGCTTTTATAGAAAGAACAAGGGTAGAAGAAACCCTTAAGGCTGAAAAGAAAAAGAAAACTATTTTGAAAAGAAAGGCTCAAGACTTTGATATCTCTATTGTCTTGAAAATGGTTGAGGATGCTAGTTCTCAACTGATAGAAGATGTGCATCAAGAACCCATCGTACTGAGTCTTCCTGAGAAAGAAAAATGAAAACAATTGATGGAAGAAATAAAAGAAGTTGAAGAAGAGGAAAAAGATTTTCTTTTAGAATTCCTTCAGAGTTCAAATAAGAGTAGAGAGGAATCAGTTCAAAAGCAAAGTGAAGATATTCAACAAGTTCCTCATGCCGATCAAGCATGAACTCCAGATAGAATTTCGTCTCAGGAAAAGCAAGGTGCTCAATCCTCTCACACTGATAAAGTTGTTGTCGTTAGTGATAAAATGGAAGAATAAAGAAAGAAGAAAGAAAAATCAAAAGGAAAACAGACAGTTTTAGATTCAAGCCGATCAAATGATCTGGCTTCGTACAATGAAGATACTGATTCAGAACATACAATCTCTCTCAAGAAGAGTGATTACATTGTCCATGTTTTGAGAAGGGTTGAGAAGACCATTCCATATTTCCCTAGGCTAGAAGGGAAGGTTGATTTTATTACTAACAATCAAAAGAATAAGTTTGGCTCTGTAAAAGAATTAAGAAAGAACGTTTTGCCAGTTGAAGCTGATTTGAAAGTTCTTTCAGAAAGTTCGGTTGCTCATAAGAAGTCTTATAACAAGATGACCAAGTGGTCATACAAAATAGAGAGCTCAATCAATGATCATGAGATAGAAATTGAAGATATAAGAATATTGTCAAATGAACTTGCAATTGCATTCCATAAGCTTGACAGAGAAACGGTTGACAGGTTGAATCTTTTGTCTTCCCAACGAGCTGACGTTCCTTCAGTAAAAGACTTGCAGGAGAGAATAAATGCCTTTCAGGCTGAGTTTTCGAAAGTTTCATCTTCCAAAGGTGAAATAGTTCTCTTGAAGAAACAGAACTCTGGTTTATACAAAGATAACAAGAATTTTCAAGATAGAATTGATTCTCTTGAATAAGTATTCAGAGTTCAGGAAGAGACAATCAGAAATCCGGATCAACTCTTTTCCGATCAACAAGACCTTCTCAGGTCTCAGGGTGATGCTATTTCTGAAGACAAAAAGGAGATAAAAAAGATGAAGGCAGTTCTTCATGAGTTGATCAAAAAGGAGAAGGAAAGAGAAAACAAGTGACTTGTATTTGATCTCAAGTTTAGTGTTGTTTGTTATCGTAATGAAATTTCTTTTATCCATTGTCTTGTGTTTATTTTCTAACTCTTTCAGACAATTCAATTTTACCCCTTTCTTTTTGTAAATCACAAAGGGGGAGAATGTTTACAAAGGGGGAGTATGTTTAAAAAGGGGGAGAATGTTTTATAAAGGGGGAGAATGATTTACCACACTCTTAAGGAAAATCTACGAATACAATCCTTAGGAAAGTCCATACCTAAGGGGGAGTTTTTTGTATTCAATTTCTTATTCAGAAGAGTTTCCAATAACTCAGGGGGAGATAAGTATTTCTTTTTGTTTTTATTTTGTGATTTGTGCTTTCCAAAAAGAGGGAGATTGTTGAGTCAAAAGTACTCTTTTTTACTTCTATGTTTTGTTTTGGAAATCACAAATATCTTGTTAATCCTACTAACCTTGTCTATCATATCGTACTGACCATGCCAATCGTACAATGCTGATCATACTGACCAGGCTGATCGTACTGATCATGCTGATCGTACTGACTATGCGTATCGTACTGATCATACTGATAGTACAGACCATGCCAATCATACATTGCTGATCGTACTGAATATGGAAATTGCACTGACTCTGCTTCTCATATCTTTCATTACATACTTGTTTTGGAACTTTGTCAAAAACACATGATTCATTTAAATCGTACTAATTATTATCTTATTCATATATCTTGTTTTAACCAATACGATGTCGTTTAATTAGTTACAAACTAATCAAAACGATGTCATGCTTTCTGTTTCAATATGACCATTATGATGCTAGGTGTCTAAGTCCCTCCGAGTTTTTTGGAGAAATATGACCATTGGAGGAGATGTGACTGTTGGAACCCGAGGCCTATAAATAGGAGGTCATTTGAAGCTGAGAGAACAACAGACAACTGAGATAATTTTAGAACAACTACGATACTCTACCTCAATAAAGATTCTAGAGAGAGATGCTGTGACTTCTCTCATGCTGTGTGCTTTGTGGGTCCGATCATCGTATCGAGGGCTGCCAAAGATAGGTAGACGGACGATCTGATCATCATATAAAGGGCTTTCAAGTGATTGAAAGACAGAGGTGCCGATTACCTATAAAATCGAGGGCTGCTTGGGATAGGCAGATAGACGGTCCGATCATCGTATCGAGGGCTGCCGGGGATAGGCAGACAGACGGTCTGATCATCGTATCGAGGGCTTCCATGGATAGGTAGACGGACGAACTGATCATCATATTGAGGGCTTACCAAGGTGTTGGTGAGACAGACCTCTTATCCTAGGTGAAAGGATAACCCTTATATTTGGGTCAAAATAATTGTAATACTTTTACTTTTCTGCTGCTACTTGTATTAGAAAGGAATTTGTATTGTTTCCTTTCTTCATTACATATTCAATGGTAATTGTTTCAATTACAATCATTCTTTTACATATTGTTTTGATTGATTCTATACTCTTTAAGGTAGAATCATTCATCTTTATATTACTCTTATTATTGTGTTCATCTTGAATATAATTGTTTTACATTTCATTAGTATTACATTACATCCTAACTTTTATATTCAACACAATTGTGGGTGTTTGTATTTGTATTAGTTTAAGATCATTTAAACTAATCTCTTAAGTGCTAAAACTCAAAAGGTTTTTAAACCTACAATTCACCCCCCTCTTGTATTGTTCCATCTAATAGACATACATATCTACATATTCGATCCAAAAATAACAACCCTATATTTTAAAATAAAATATTATATTTGATAGTGTATTCGACACACAACACTGAGTTTAAAAGACATAAAAAATAGATGCTCAATATAATCTACCAATTAAATTTGTGGTTATGAATTGTATAAACCAATTTATAAAATATATATAATATTTTACTCAATTTTATTGATTAATTTATAGTAATTATTAAATCAATTTTCAGTAAATCCATTTTATTCATTAAAATATTTTTTCCTTAAAAATCGTTTTTACTATTTTTTGTGAAAAAATACAATAATTAATTTTTAGAAATTTTAGAAAATTAATTAAATAAAAATAATTTCTTTTTTTGGAAATCTGAATATCCAAAATAACTTTTGGAACATTTTTGGTATTATTTAGAAAATATTTATTTTTTTTGGTGAATAGTGAAAAGTACTAATATTTGTAAAAATGGTACTTCTTTTCATTAAATTAAGTAATTTCAATGCAGAATTATGATTTAAATATGACATCAAGTAAAATAAGTAGTATTTAGTTAAATTTAATTCACTTAATTACCATTGATTAATATTTATACTGTATTTTAGTAGATATTTATTTATTTTTTAAAAAATAGGGGTTTTCATAAAATTATTTTAAAGTGATGAATGTTTATCAATTTTAGTTAACTAAAAACACACATAATAGGGAATAATATAAATTAAATTTTTATACTTTATATCTATAAATTTAATTAAAATTAATATAATTATTATTACTGGTTATAGAGTTAATATAAAATCATAATTTTTTTAATAATATACTTCTTGAAAGCCCTCTTTTTTATCTTGTATGTGGGTTTAATTTTAAATTATTTTTTCTAACTTATAGGAATTGAATTTGGTAAAATTTATTCCATATCAGGAATAAATATTAATTATATCATTTAATAAGGTAAATTTAATATTTCGTTATAATGAATAGTGAAAATAGTAAAAATATATTACCATAGTTAAAGTAAAAAATGGATATAACATGGATTTAACTAAAACCATAAGTGTTAAAATGACCTAAAAAATTATATAAAATATATTTTTTAGATACATTTTGACCTTATATTTTCTAATTCTTGATAATCAACTATTTATATTCTTGTTTTATTTGAAAAATGTGGATACAACTTTCTATCTTTCAAAAATTACAAGTACGCCACTCACATCACTTAAAAAAGGCCACCCACTATACTATCCTATTAACACCAAGAAATACATTTTTATTGGTAAATAAATTACCAAATATCTTACTTAATTCCCTAACCACCACCAAGAGCATGTATTTTTATCATAAAACAATCATAATATATATTTTAGTCCTTACATATGGAGGTTGTCTAAAGAAGAGGTACCATTCTTAATAAATAATTTTTTATTTTAGTTATTCATCCACCTCCTCAAAATATTAACCAATTATAATAATTTAATAATAAAGGTATCTCCCATATACTAATACATTACTATTTAACGTAACTACCTAAATTCATCTCCTCTTCTATGAAATGGGAAACAAAATCATCATTCGTGTGTATGACAGACTACCACATTACAAACCGATCTCATTCATTTCTCATCATCACCATTCACGAAATGTTATAATAATATATTTATATTATATATATGATATATGTTACATAATTATTATTTTTTAAATATCAAATCACATATAACTTCTTAATTTCCATTTTGTGTGGTATATGATAAGGTCACTCGTGTGTACGAGGGACTACTGCCCTAGGAAGCGATGTGATTTGATTTTCTCTAACACTTTACATGGAATGTAATAAGGATAATTTTTTAGCATATATTTGAAAAAATAATGAAAATAATGAAATATTTATCATTATAAAAATATAAAATATCATTTTATTTATTACCTTTCCACTCACTAAAAAATGATAACATCGTTAGTGTGTACGTGAAGACTACATACTCCAAGAAGTGATGTGATTATTTATTTTCATCACTAAAACAATGATGGATATATAGAATTATATTTAATTAAATAATATGGTGTTTATGATATTAATATCATTATGGAAACAAAAAATATCACTAACCTTATTTTCTTATTTATTCTTGCAAAATGGAATTGTTAATCAAGCACACATACTACCTACCATCTCCATGATTGTAATGTGGGTAAAGTTTCATAAATGTATCTCATGATTGGATTTAAAATTATAATTTACATATAAAATTGATAAATATTAAATTATTATTATTCTATAGATGTTTAAAAAAAGACCTCTTTGACCATATTCAACATACTAAAGTCATTTTTGACACATTAGCTGAATATCATCAAATCATCTGAATTAAAGATAATTTATTATGTATTCATACATAATATGGTAATAAATGAATTAAAATATTATAATAAAAATTATTTTTTATTGATAATATATATAATTAACATAATTTTTTTAAATCATGAAGATAAAAAACGTACGTGATGAGTTATATTTAAGGTTAGGGGCTTCATCTTAATTTCCTTTCATTGAGTAATATTTTTTTGTTATGCACCTATATTCTTTATGAGGTGTATATAAAACCAATTTAACATGTTTTAAATTCAATTTATCTATAATCATGATAATTAATGTTTTTTAATGTCAATTTTCAAGGGACTAATGATTCAAATGTTTCCAATGTGGTAAGGGTATCTTTATTAAAAATAATCATATTGTAATTTTTTCCTTCAAAATTTTTTTCTTCCATATCTATTTTTTGAGAATGATTTTATAAATTTAAATTATTTTAAATTAATTTTTTATAAAGTAATTTTTTTTAAATTTTTTTCAAAAATAAATATATTTACAGAATATTTGTATCTCTCTTCAAAAGGCAAATGGAATATTCTATTTTAACATATATAGGAACAATTTTTTTTCTACGACCGTAAAAAATATTTGAAATTTTGTTTCCGTTAAAATATATCATGTTTTATTTAAATAAAAAACTCATATTTTATTTTTTGAGTATTTTAGTAAGATATTTTTTATATAAAATAATTTTTAAGAAAAAAAAGGTATTTTGATATCCTAAACTGTTTTACATGTGCATTGAAAATATTTTTTTGGGGTTTTATAATGAAAAGTTACATGATTTTTTATTTTTTATTCCTGAAATAGTTTTTAAAACTTTTTTATATGATGGGTATGATCAAATAGCTCCTGGTGAGCCTGATATATCTTATATGATGGGTGAACATATATAAAAAGGGTGATTCCTTTATAGCTTAAAAAATGGGTGCTCCCATATAGCACACCAATGAATTGGGTAATGATTATGTTATCTAATGAATTATATTGGAAGTCTCCAATATAGTTATTCTAATTTTAATGTTTCTTATAAGGTTTCTGTAAGATGATTTCCCAAGGCACCTACATAACTTTTCTATGATTACTAATGAGTTCAAAATAAATAATTTGATATCAAAAGGTAAGATTATTATATTTATAATGGATTAATGATTCTGTTTTTAGGAAAAAAGACTGTTTTCATGAAAACAATTTTCATGGGATTTCATGTTTTTTAGTGGAATAACATACTTGACATTTTTTTGTCCATTACTGATATTTTTATACTCATCCCACATTTCTAGAGTGTTTTTAAATGGTTTTAATGATGTATAAAATAAAGGAATAAGTTGTGTTTAATTCTTTGAATATTTTTCTTGAAAACAAATGTTGATTTATTTTAATGATTTATATTATGAGATAAATGGATACAAATATGAAGTTTCCTATTTTTGATTTATGGATTTTTTATTATTTATGAATTATTACATAATAATATAAAAATAAAAACCTAAAATATCTTACGGAATTCAATAAATATAATTTTAGATTGAAGACACTAGAATATATAAAGTTTGATGCAATTTTCTTATAGTAAGTATCAAATCAGGGTTTAGATAACTTTGGAGATTAAGATGTTTTCAAGTGAGGTTATCATAAGATTTGTTGATATCGGCATAGGTATATAATATTAATTTTGATAATAATTTTAATAGTATTAAGAACCCATTTTTTGGTTTTAGGTAATGAGATATTAAAGTGGTCAGTGATTGTTTAGGAGGTATTTTACTGGGTTAAAGTATATATAATGATTTTGTTTTCTGTTAAGTATTGTATTATGTTTTTTGGTTATATATTTTTAGGGGATGATAACCATTAGGGTTTATAAAATAATAGATATTAAGGTCATTATGGTAACACAAGTTTTATCATATATATTCCCATGATATTGAAAAGTGGATTGGTGTCTAAGTTATTAATGTAATTTCAGAAGAATATTTCCATATTTTTGGGCTTGTAAGATCAAAGGAATGATTTAACCTTTGAGGCTAAAACACCATTTAATTTTTAGGATATTTAGGTTATTTTAGATATAGTTCCATTTATATTCTGAATGATTTATTTTTAATATTGGGTATTACTATTTAATTTTTGAGATTAATGTATTATTTCGTCATATAAAGGTTTATTCATTTTGGGAGTAATCTTACCATGTTATGACCATTATTTTTTGTTTATTGTATTAAAACATTTGGAATATATTTATTATCTATTTTATGGTTATGTTGTCCTTTAAAATCATATTATTTTTATTCATACATGAATTATTCATCTTGAATACTCACTTTTTGGAGAAAAAGATGGTATTGTAGTGGAAATTTATTAAAAGAATGAAATTCAAACTATCATGTGAATATATTTAGTTATGTTAGTAGTATAGTTTGAAACTAATAAATCAACCCTATTAAAATTATATTGAATATTTAATTGATATCTTATTACCTTTATCTCCGATGAATAAATGATCTTTTAATTAATAACAAAATCATGGTTTGGTGTTTTTTGACTTTATTTTGACCATTTAGTTTCTTATGATCAATGATCCATATAGATCTCCATAATTATATGGGTATTATTCTTTTATTAAATTACCAAATTATTCCTTCCCACCAATGTAATTTGATTTTCAATAATAGTATCTGTTATTCCCAGTGAACTTTATACATCCTTTCCTCTCCTCTTAAGAGCATGATTTATTAACCATTTCTATGATGTGGGTTTCCAAAATAAGTTATTTTACAAATTTTAAACCTTTTATTATTGAGATAAATTTAAAAATATGAATAAAAAATTTATTAAATTTATTGGGTGGAAGATGAAACACCATATGATTTTAAAAGAAGAACATTATGATCGATAACATATTCAGCACGTAACACTGATCATAAATGACCCATGAAATATTGGAACACTATAACATAGAGACTAAATTTGAATTTATAAATATTATTAACTACTTCAAAAAAAATTGTAGTCACATTTATTGATAAATTATTAGTAATTAATTAATCAATTTTTTGTAAAGTCATTTTATTCCTCAAAATAAGTTTTCTTTAAAAATATTTTTTATTAATTTTTGTGAAAAATAATTATGAATAATTTTAGAACATTTATAGAATTAATTTAATAAAATGTAATTAATTTTCAAAATAATAATAAAAAAATTAACTTATAGGGAAATTTTGGTCTTTTTATGAGAATATAAAGTTTTTTGGATGAATAGTGAAATACCGATTTTTGGTAAATATGTAATTTCTTTTCAATAAATTAAGTATTTTAAAAGTCCCATTATATTTTGAAAAATATTTAAAAGAAGGTATTTAATATTTGGTTATATTTAATCCACTTAATTAATTTTGAATCAGATTTATATTTGATTTTAAAATAGGTTTATTTTTTGTTTAAAAATGATATTTTATTGAATATTTTTTAAATTGAATAATGTTTCTAAATTTTATTTAACTAAAAAAACCCATAGTTTAGAATTAATTAAATTATGTAAATAAATTATATACCATTAAATATTAATTTAAAATTATATAATGATTATTACTGGTCATATAGTTAATATAATATCACCTTTTCTTGAATGATATACTTCTTGAAACCCAGCTACTTCACCACTTCTACGAGTTTAATTTTAAATTAAATTATGATATTTTTATTAATTAAATTTGGTGAAATATAGAAAATATTATTAATCATAATGATTCATATTATCTAATAGGATCAACATAATTTTTTGACATAATGAATAATGAAAATAGTAAAAATCATTTTCTACGATTAAGGAAAAAATGGATTTACTGGGGGGGATTAAACAAAATATATAACTATAAAAATGAGATAAAAACTTTTATAAATACTATTATATGAAAATATTTAGACCTTAAATTTTCCTAGTTTAGATAATAGTCAATTTTGGATCCTTTTTCCCTATGAATAATGCAGGTGCACATTTTGCTTTTAAAAAATTTCAAGTGTAGAACTCACCTAACATATAATGGGCCACCCACTATCCTCCTCTCACCATAAAAGAACTTTTTATTAGAAAAAACATTAAACACTATACTAGTTAATTCCCTAAAAAACCTATATTTCATGGGTTTATAATAAATCCATCATAATAAGGATTTTAGTGCATACCTAAGGATGTTTTCCAAAGAAGTGGAATCATTCTTATCCAAGAGTTTTTATTTAATTTATTAATCAAAATCAGTTAAATATTATTAAATTATTATTATATTATAAAACAATTATATCTAGTATAAAAATATTTTATTATATTAATTTCATAAATTAAATCAATTTCATCTTTCATATAGCGGGAAACGAAATCAGCATTCCTGTGTACGACAGACTACCACCTCACGAACCGTTGTCAAGCATTTTTTATAATCTCCTATCATAGATTGTTATAACGATCAATTTGATTTATATATATATAAAATGTGTAACTCAATGATGAGTCTATATATATTATATCACATTTTCCTTTTTAATTTCCATTGAACATGGTATATAATAATGTCACACCTAAGTACGGCTGACTACCGCCTCACGAAGTGATGTGATTGTTTTATCATTAACATTTTACATGTATGATAATAAAGATAAAGTCAATTATTAAATATTAACAAATTATTATATTTCAAAAATAATTACTATTATGAAAATATAATATATCATTTTATTTCTTAGCTTTCCACTCCCAAAAAATTATAACGTTGTTTGTGCGTATGTGTGGACTATCGACTCCAAGAAGCGATGTGATTGTTTTTTCCTCACTAAAAAACATGGATAATATAAATATAATTATTTAATGAATTAATATGTTATTTATGATATTATTATCATTCCAAAAATTTATAGTTTTACTTATCTTGTTTCTATAATGATTATGGAAAAATGAAACATTACTCATGTGTATGTATGACCTAACATCTTTATGATTATAATATTGTTAATTTTTCATAACCATATTTAATGATTGTTATTAAAAGTATAATTTATGTATAAAAATTATAATTTTTACATGATTATTATCCGGGTTATGTATAAAAAATAAACACTTTTACCACATTTAATAAACTAATGTCATTTGTGACATAAATGTTGAATATTAAAAAAACATCCTATATAAACATAATGAATAAAGTAATCATATATAACATAGTAATAATTGAAATATAATGGAATATTAAACTTTTAAAGAGTTATTAATAAATAAAATAATTAACACATCTTTAATATTTAAGAAGTTAAAGAATTTATGTGACGATTTAGACTCAAGGTAGGGGACTTCATCTTAATTTCATTTCATAAGGGAATATTTTGATGTTATCACCTATATTCCCTTATGAGGTCTATATACAACCACTTTGACATGTTATATCATGAATCTATATATTATGATGATATTAATTTTTTTTAATTTTATTATTTCATGGTTCATATGATTCTAATGTTTCCAAAGTGGTTAGAGACTTTTTTTAAAAAATAATATTTTTAATGTTTTTATTCCAGCTATTTTTCATTTATGTATATGTTTTTAAAATAACTTTATAAATGTAAAAATATGGAAATGAATATTTTATAAATTATTTTTTCCCTTTCATTCAAATTTTTTCAAAAAGAAATCTTTTTATGGAATTTTTTATATTCATTACAAAATACATAAAAAATGATCTATTTTAACATACACAAAGACAAAAAATGTTTCCCCCAGTGTACCTGTTATTTGAAATTTGGATTAATTTACCATATATGATGTTTTATTTGAAAGATAAAAATACCTACCTGATATTTTTTATGTATATTGTTTCCAAAAAAAATTTAAATGAAAATGGGTTTTAAGAAGAAAGGGTATTCTGATATCAAAACCTGTTTTACATAAGGGTTTAAAATAGTTCTCAAGGGTTTATAATGAATGTTCAAGATCATATAATTTTTTTATTCATTATATGATACTTGGATATTATTTATAATATGGGTTCACCCAGATAGCACTATGTGTGCCTGATATAGCTTATATGATGGGTGTGAGAAGTTAGCACCAGGTGAGCCAGTTATAGCTTATATGATGGGTGCACCCAGATAGATCTCCAATTCATTGGGTAATGATTATATTCTCTCCATAATTATATTGTATGTTTTTTAGGGTTATTACAATTTTTATAGGTTATATGAGATGATTTCCCAAGGTGTCTATATGATATTTCTAGGATTTCTAATGGGTTTTCATGTAAATAGTTTGATTTCAAAACATTAGTAATGATTAATTTAAATGAAAAAATATGTATTATCTACATATAAATCATTTTTTTTGTAGAAATTTTTTATGGGTTTTCATGTTTTTCAGTAAACAAACATACATCTTCTTGTTTTGTACCTTATTAATATTTCTGTGGTTATCCCACATTTTAAAATATTTTTCATAGGTATTAAGTATGGGTAAAATAATGGAATAATTGAATTCGAATATCATGAATATTTTTCCTAAAAATGAATACATAGTTATTTCAAAAGATTTATATTATGGGAAAATGGACACCAATAGGAAGTGTCCACTTTTTTATTTATTATTTTTATGTATGAGTTGGGACCTAATTATCTGAAACTATAAACCTAAAATATCTTTAGGAATGTATGAAAGTGAAATGTTATTTAATTTCACTAGAATATATAATGTTTAATGATTGTTCCTTATATATGATTTCTAAATTAATAATAGTATTTTTAATGTATATTTTATTCCTTAAATACATATTTGACCACGGAAAATGATTTTTTATATATTTAAGTTATACTTAATTCTTAAATTATTTATAAACACAATTTTTTCGTATAAACTATATTTTTCACTATTAACCTAAAATCAATTATTTAAGAAAAATTTCAAAAATTAACCCTAAGTTAATATTTTTATTCTGAATTAAAAAATTACACTGTTTTTATCAGATATGAATTCAAGGATTTATAAATTTATCCTATTAACATTGATAAAGGATCTTTTGGTTATCAAAGGTGTGCATTGATTGTTAATTATTAGGATATAGGGTTTAACTAATTTAGTTTGGTCTTGGTTAATACATTACCCCCCCCATAAACAAATTCTTATTCAAAATTTGATATAAACCATCCTATAAAAAAATATGGGTATTTATTCATATTTTCTATTTCAGTTCGAATATTTCCTCATATAACTTGTGATTTTTCTAAATCACCATCACCATTTGAGTTCAAATATTCCATAACACATACTCTCTAGTGTCATGAATTTGGATAGGATCTTAATTATAAGATATGTCATGTTCTAATTCTATTTTCTCAGTGGTGAGTAAATGAATTTGGACAAACATGTACATCAACAAAAACGAGATATAGAAACCATTTTTCACTTTACAGAGTTTGAGTGGAATATTGATACATAAGGCCATGAATCAAATTATTTTAAAAAATTTAAAAGGACCAATATACCAATTATATAGTTTCCCCTTATTCCAAATCCTTATAACTCATTTCTATAGAGATACATTTTATAAGTCATGATCCCCTACTTATAAATCCATATCCTTTATATGAATGTATTCAAAGATCTTCAGTCATATTTGAGCCATCTTAATATGACTTTAAATAATTAATACTTTAATGAAATTCCCCTAAAAAATTTCATGACCTATTAACTTCCTCTAACGAAACTCATCCTAGTAAATTAAAGTATCAAATATCATCCCATATAATGCTTTACATGGTTCCATCTTGATACATGAATGGAAGCTGTTATTATATGAAAATTATACTAATGGTTGATATTGATCCCACCCACATTTAAAGTCATGTAATCATGACCTTTACATGTATTCTATGTCATAAATATTCCTTATAGATTATCCATCAATATTATGGTGATAGGAAATGATACAATGTATGTATTTGTCTAGAGAAACGTGAAGGATCCTCTATAATTTCAATGTGAAATGAGGCCCATGATTATATATAATTGATATAGGCTTACCATGAAGTTTTACTACGTAATTGATATATATTCCTTTAAGAAATTCATTGTGTATTTCCTCTCTTATTGCTATGAAAAATCTAGATTGGTTAAGGTGATCGATATTGAACCATATAACATTATTTATTTTAGGAGTCTTCATAATTTCAATGAAAAATTTCATTATAAAATTATCCCACATTCAAATTGGTTTAACGAGGGGTTTCGTGACTTCTTTATGTCATTGTCTTTCAACGATTTCCAACTATTATACCATGAATCTATTCACATAGTCATAGATATCTTGATTCATACCATCCAAGTAATAATATTATCTTAAAACACTATACATATTTTTTCTACTAGGGATTGTAAAAAAAGTTGATCTATGTAATCTATCTATTAATTCCATTTTCAGAAAATGTATAAATGCAACAAAAATTTTATTTTTAAACCATAACATTCACTTAATAGGAAAATTTAATTAATCTCCCATCATTTCTAATTTTATTAACCATTTAACATCATTATCATCATGTTGGGTCTTCTTTATCTTCTCTAGTAATGATGGTTTGTAAATCACTTGGAAAATTAGTGTTGTTCCGCTTTCCTAATGATTCACATATCCAAATTTACTATCTCAATGAATATAGGATCCTTACATATCCCCATTTTGGTTATAAAACTATGATCCTCCCTAATTTAGCACTCAAACACATTGTTTTATTTATAAGGGTGTAGGTGTATCATGAAATCATAGTCGTTGAGTTGTTTTACCAATCTCCATTGTCTTAGGTTGCGATCCTTTTGTGAAAATATTCTTTCAAACTCTTTTGATCCATATATATCTAACACATTTCCCCATAATGGATGTTCATCTATATATTCAACGTAAAGATTATAGGTTCCAACTTTAGATCATGATTTAGATAGTTTTATTCATATATATTCAATTTTATCGATGCATAACATTAGAATCTATCATTTTTCATAAAGTCACAACCAAATCTTTTTTTATGAATCACTATATATTATAATTCCTTCCTTTTTCAATAATAGATTCAATACTGATGTATTTTGTCAATAACTTATTTATCTCCTAAAATAATTCTTTACATTCTTTTAACCTTTTGAATTTCAACCCTTTATGTGTCAACTTGGATAATGAGTTGGATAATTGAGATTTGTTTTAACAAATCATTGACAGTAACCTATTAATTTAAGGAAAAAATGTATTTCATTTACATTATAATGATTGGAACATTACTTGGATTTATTAATCATTTAAGGATCAAAAAATATTCCATCTTTAGGGAAAATATGGATAATAAATGAGATTTCATATTGCTTAAGTTCATAGTTTATGAATATATTATAGAATTACATTTCTCAAAGAGTCTCATGAGTGATTCATAAATTATTATCATCCATCAGATAAAATATTGAGTATATCAATATATAATCAATGGATACCACTAATAAATAATCAATATAATCCTATAATACTAATTTCATCTAATCCATCAAACTTAAGGATGCATTATTCACTCTAAAGGGAATCAATGTAAACTCCTAAATTCTATATCCTATATGAGATTTATTCTTTAATATATCGTCTTTCTTCACCCATAATTTGTGATAAATAGATAAAAATTCCATCTTTAGAAATTATTGAGTTCACTAGAGTTGATAAAATAATTCATAAATTCATAAGAGAGGATACATATTCATTATATTAATGACACTAATATCAATATAATATATTTATAAAATCATAAACCCGTACTTCTTCTTAACCAAATGAATTGGGTATCCTGAAGGTGAAACACTATGGAAGAAAAATCCCTTATCAAACAATTACAATTTTTTTCACCTCATCCACTAATTAAAATGTTGATATTAGTTTGTCTTAAATATAGGGTTCTCTTCTCATATGAGTTTAATATAAATATCACATTTATACTTAAGAGAATAAATAAGTAATTATTTTTGAAACACATCAATGTGTTTATGAAGAATTGTTATATCCTCGATTATTATGTTTTTGTTTCCTACCATATGTTACATATTCATTTCTAATAAAATTATTTTATTATGGTGGGATTCTAGTGCGAGATCCGTGTATGAAAAAAATAATTAGGCCTCTCCTCTAATTACAAAAAACTACACTACCCCATCACAAATCATAATACCCTTCTCTTGTAAATAAATTTTTTACTTATACATAAATATAAAATCAATACCTAATATTATGTCAAATTAAACTATAAGTATAATAATCAACATTTCATGTTGGGTATGTATATGAATTATAATTGGTAATTAAAAATACACCCTCATTGAAATAATATTTCCATTGAGATTATTTATTGAAATCTCATTTATCAGGGTTCTTGGTAATGTTTTAATATTATAAAAAATATGTAATATTTGAAAGAGTGAGAAAATTAAAATTATAATGAATAATTGACTAAATTTTATTTTATGATAAATTGACCTACTATCACATCCTTGGAAACCTCAACTTTAGTATGGGTAATTCATAATATTGGATATTACCCCTAGGCCTCTTGTAAAGTGGATTCAATAGGAACATGGGGGCATTGGTTTAATTAATTCATCATAATTTTATTTTTGAAACCCTATATATTAGTGATTTATGTCATTCCCTTAAATTTGAGATCCATATTTCCCTTTTATCCACACAAAAAACAAACATTCATTCCCTTTAGAAATGTATTTGGGTGTTTCTCTCAAACATTATCAGTTGTTGGATGTAAAATATTTACCTTATTCTTTATTTCCACATTTCATTATCCATTATACTAAAATATCATCTTATTATCATGGAATTATTTTAAATTTTAAGGTGAAAAGAATTAGGTTTCTATCATGATGTAATATCATACTATATCATTGAACAATGATATTTTTTTAGTGACTAGTTCTCTTCAATGTCTCTATATAATCACATCAAGGAAACAATTGATCTTACTTCCTAGTTTACATATATAGTCCACAAAATTCCCTAAAAATATTATAATATTATTCTCATACTCAAAAACACTCTCCTATTAATTCAACTTATATTATGAAATTTTATTTCCAATCATCTTGTTGCACTCGAAAGAAATATTTATCAAATAATATCACGTTGAAATTATTACATTCTATGTTTTCTATCTCATCATCCTTAATATTTTAAACTAATGTCCACCATTGATCAAAATATCCCCTATGATGATAAAAAATAATTAATAATTTCTACCGTTAAATCTATCCCATACTATGAAATACATTCTTTTGGGACTCGATCAACTGTTTTCTTAATAATGGAAAAATGATTCCTTTTAATAGTTAAGGTTTTTATCAAATGAATTTTTAAAAAATTGTTTCACCATGTTATATATTAGAATGTTTATTTTTATAGTAGAGGTTATTAGTCATATCCTAAGTTAACTTGTTAAATATTGATATTTATTATTCTGTTCCAACACCGGTCTCGTTGACATGATCAGGAAGGAAATATATATATTGATTACGACTAACCAAACAATTTCCCTTCCTCTAATTAGAAATCATCTCTAAAAAATTTCATTTACTTAATTATATTATAAAATTATGAATATTAAGGCATAAAAAATAAAAATTCAAATAATTTTTTGGGTGTATCTTAAAAAAATCATATGGTAGACATGTTCTTATAAAATAAAGTTCCCAAGGTTCATACTAAAGTTACTTCGATACCTAATATAATGCTCTAGATCTTGTAACCTTGAGTCAGTGGTTTCTTTATTACATTGATACAAGATACAAGGTATCACATCATAAAGGACAAGAAAATTTAGTAGTATTGTGATACTAGATACATACATGATTTCTATATTATATAGTAAGATTAAAATAAAATATAAAACCTTTTGGAAACATTCTTTTTCACTTTAGTGCATCCTTTAATTTATTTTCAGTTTACTTTTTGGATACTTAATTACAGAAATAAAAAAATTACATGATCAGGCACTCAGTAAGGGTATATTTATAGTAGAATATATCATAACATGTATACACATTATGGTATAATGATTAATAATTAAAAATACCATATAATCTGTATCTTGATCATGAATAATATCCATGGGAAACATAGAAATGAAAATAATCACATGGATAATAGTAATTGAATTCATGGTGATGCAATGCATAATACCATAGATCTTCATAATTATCATCAACAAATAAACTAATACATTATTCTTTTTATCAAGGTCGGAACCAATAAATCATTCCTTTATTGAGTAAAAATACACCAAATAACCAACAAATTGGTCTCGTGAGTCCAACAGATGCAACAAGTGGATATATAATCATAGGCTGGACCCATCACTACTTTATGTCTAATAAATTTCCCATTTGAATGATATGAATAAAAATACCATGTAAAATCAATTTTAATTCCTAAAAATCTATATATTAATTACAATATATGGAATTTCAATTATTTCCCTCGTGTTAGTAAAATGGTTAAATGTTCCTAACCCATCTAGAGAAAGAAGTTGGATGATTGAACAATACATATACTGGTATTAAAAAACCAACAACATCCATAATCACAGATGTGAAATCAATATTTATCTATATATAAATAGTAAATATATGAATTATCAATATTTACCATTTCAATGGTATACTGTGTCTCACTATCTAAATATCAAACCATTGGAAAATTGAGGACATAATACAAAGAACCCTTATTAGATAAAAGATAACATTATATAAAAATAGTACATTATATATGCTAGGTTATCAATAAGTGAGAGTAATTTAGTTAAATAGTTCAAAATGGTCAGAGACCATATAAATGGTATGAAAATATTTCATTATGGTTAACATGAGTTTGTGAATTATGTAAAACAAATCCCTTTGGTGTGTCTATCCTGGTGTATAGTTTTAGTCTCACTGATCGTGCACTGAGTAAAGATCTATTTCATACTCAGTCAAAAATTTTATACAGATTAACCCAGGGTTCTAATTTTCCACAACCACAGTAACATTCCATTATATTTAATTTAATGTAATTACTAGGAAACAACACACTCTTTTACTTTACCAAAATATTAGGATGGGTTCTCTAGTATGGAACTGTTTTAGTTTTTTTATGGATTTTAAAAATCTTATGTCAAAATAAAACGAGGGAGATATATTGACATTGAATCATAAATCACTTAAACTTCATGAGGAATAACACTAAAATATATCCAAACAAATTTATAAATCCCCCAAATCAAATAATTGGTGAATAAAAATAATATCTCATTGAATCAAAATTGAGATGCGAAAACCCTTTCATTAGTTCCTAAAATGCATGAATGTACATGAATATCCTGTACAATAAAAAAAATATTATTAATTTATCATATAACCTTATCCGTAGATAAATCCTTTATTTATATTCATTTATCAGTAATATATTATTTAGTAATTTTTTTATTTTCATCATCACATGTTGTTGGTTTTAGTTACTTATTTTGTACCAAATTCATAATGGCAGTGTAGAATCGTGTTTATGGATTAAAAGTTTATAAATACAAATAATTTATAGAAAAAATAATATTTGTTATTCTTTAATTATTTCGTATGTCACATTTTCAACAGGTTAAATACCTAGATATAATTTTGTGAAACTGTAATTTTTGATGTACTAGTTTCGGCGTGTTTAATGATCAAAATGAGAAATATTAACTAATATGTTAAATATTAATAAAAAACTACCATAATCATTAAAACATATTAAATACATCATTATTACATGATTGTATTATTATTTAATATTTTTATTAATTTTTGATATAAAAATTATAACATCGTTTACGTATGCAGTAAAATCAGCCTAAATGAGAGCCAATTAAAATAATTTAATGATTAAGGAATTGTTTTTATGAAATGATAATATAAATTTTATATAATATTAAAATTTTAGTTTTATAATTTATCTATATTAAATCAATTATTATAAACATCCATAAAGGGATTTTTAGATAAATGAAATTCATTTTTTTGGAGACAATAGTCTACATGCTCCCAGGATTAACGTTTCTATTTATCAATGAGTTTGATGGAATGGAAGGTATGTGATTATTATTTCAAAATTGTAATTTTCATATAAGAAATATATTTATTTAAATAATAAATTCTTGTTACTAACCCAAATAATAAGTATTGAAAATAAACCACATCTCTTCTTGGAGGTGGTATCCCACACGTATACTTGAATGATGTTTTTTGTTCTTCTTAGTCGATAGAAAAAATTTAATAGTGGTTGATCTATTAATATAATAAATTTAAAGTATATAAATAACACAATATTAACTATATCAGGGTGTCATTAAAATTATTAGAAGAATATGATTAAGAATAAAATACTAAGGATTAAAAAATACCTACATTGATTCCTTAATATTTATCTTGGAACCCACATTTAAAATAGATTCCTTATGTAATTCCCCATCCCAGAAGCCACTAAAAAGATGCATAAGGCTAGTACACTAGATTTAATTAGGTGTTACTCCATATGAAAAAGTGGAAAAAATAGAAACAAATATCTACGGTTGTGTTGTAGAGTTACTATACCCACATATTAGTGTAAAGTAACATCAGAAAAAACAATAACATACATCATCAAGATAGATAATAAAAAATAACCCTGAATAGAAAAGTGTTGGAAACCAAAATAAATCATTCTATAAAAATGGAATATAAAATACATGATAGGAATGTAATACATCTATAATAAAGCATATACATCATGATCGGAAATACTAAAAACCAAACTATGAAAAACCCTAAAAATGGACTCAATTCCTCATGCAATTCCAAAAATATCATGCCCTAACCTAGTAAACAAGAAATAAACCAAATTAGGAACATTATCAAAGCTATACATGCATTATAATAGTGTTATATACCTTGTTACCTTTATGAAATGGCATTCTGAATAGGGAGTGAGAACAGGTTAGTAGGCCTCCACCAACAACAGCACTAAAATAACCAGTCTATTGTAAAGTGCATGAAGAGGTAATTAAATAAGTAGTTATATAATTATAAATTACACTATTTTAACAGTAAATATTTACAAATTTAAATAAATATATACATAAATAACAAAACAACCATAGATGCATGGCTTTGAGGTGACACCCAGTATCAGTATATACCTAATTTTTCTAGTAATGACCTGTCCCGAATCATAAAAAACATCATAGCTCCAGTCATTCTAAAATAAGATACCAAAGAAACCATATTCATAAAAAGTAGGGGTAATTCACATGGATAAATAATTCATTACATATTAAAACACACCATAGGGGATACAAGGAGGTTACCATTTTCATTCAAATAGTGTAATATACCACTATTAAATGATGAAACCAAATTTGATGTTTTGAAGAAATGATTTTTTAAAATCCATGGCTTACACCAGAGGAATTCCATAAAAAATAGTACCACTAATATAGGGAGATCATCATGTGAATTTAAAAGAGAGTGCCCTACCAAAACCCACAACATTAATCAATGGAATTCAAAAAGTAAGATTATAAGGCCCCAGCCTTAAACCTTACTTAATATTGAATTAAATGAATAATTCACATTGAGGATCTTTTCAGGTTTAGAGTTTTAGAGAATTAGAACATAACTATTACATCTTAAAAGATTACAAAGTAGACACTTCTACTAAGTTTCCATAAAATAAAAACTCTTAAAAAGAAAGATGTCTAGATTCCATGTTTTAGATAGCATGACATTCCCTTGATCCCATCCTTGACATTATTCCCTATTATGTCTTGTGAACAACATTTCAAAAAAACTTGGGGTGAGCATAAAAAGCTCAGTAAGGGATACAAAAAGAATGAAAACTGTTAGTTTTTCAAAACAACAAGAAAACCATGTATACTTTATCAAAGTAATACTTTTCACCTTTATGAAGTAATAAAAACTGTTCACTGAATAAAGTATCACTACTTACCTTTTTGTAACCAACGGATTACCATAAAACCCATATAAAGAACACATAACATATATAAAGGTAACTTGGGACATAAACATACTTAAGTGGAGTAACCATACATTCGACTTCCACACATATCACTTAATGGAATTGCCATACGGCCAATTTCCATACGTACTTAATGGAATAGCCATACGGCCGACTTCCATACCCAATGCATTGGAGGTTATAACGTAACCACCCGTCCTGGTATTCACGGCACCACCCGTCATATGGTTTATAACATAACCACCCGTTAAAATGTCCAAGTACCAATATAAAATCATAAAACATAAAACCAAGATAAAGGAATGATAACATTTCCACATTTCAATCACAATATATCATAAATATATTGACATAATAGAATCCTTTTTCAAAACCATTTTCAATACCAAAATACATAAAAGAGTGTATGGTATTTATTTTATTCTAAAAACATTACCGCTTGTTGAGATATCCAAATATCAAATAATACTCGCGGCGGCGGAAAAGGTCGGTGTCACCGCGTACGTTAAAAAAACATTCCTTTTTGTCATTTAGTAAAACGCCTCGTAGAAAAATATTCCTTTTGTATAAAAGTAAAAGTCAAAAGAGTTTATACACCGTATAAAAGAAATTTGTGTATAAAACGAAATATGCCTCAATGAAAGGAGATTGAGACGAAGTCCCTTACCTTGGGTCCGACTTGACTTGATCGTTCTTTAACATCCTGAATAATAAACTTGAGTTAATTTATACTTGATTAAGAACCTTTTTAAAGTTCATTATTCCTTTTATATCACTTATTTCCATGTTATAAACATTATGTAACCGTTTAAGTTAATAATGTTTGTTTTGTCAATATTTGGTTCTTAAGTCGAAAGTTGACTTCTTACAATTACATGTTGTTCATGTGGTCAAAAGTTATTTATATCCAGAATGAAATTCCTGATTTTGATATCATATATATCATATATATCCAGAATGTACATGTATTTATAATATTACATAATCATTTAGAGGTAAGAAATGAAATGCACCGTTCATGGAGACGGTAAGCCGTACGTACGCATGAACGCTACGTTCATTTCTTTGTCATATTAGTGGAATTAAAACTAAATGATAGGTATGTATATTTTAATTCCAGAATTATATTCATCATTTAGATATATCATTAATTATATATATACATTATATACATGTAATTTTAATAGTACATTACATTTGGGGATAAGAAATGAAATGCACCGTTCATGGAGACGGTAAGCCGTACGTACGCATGAACGCTACTTTCATTTCTATCTCATACTTTAATGGAAAGAAATAATAATGATATAGAGGTATATTATAATTCCAGTATAACATCATATATAATAACTTTAAATCCATCCTTTACACGTCCCACATATGGCATTAACGAATCACATCACTTTTAGGGGGCGGTAGTCCGCACTTCCTTAAATGAAGATATCGTGTTTACCCATAATGGAAACCATAAAGGTATGCCAAAAATGAAAAATAAAGAATCTTAAAGAAAACATAAACATATTATATATCATATATAAAAATAGTGACATCATAATGGCCACCCTTGAAGGTGTTAAATGATTATTGAACAATCATCGTTTCGGGAGGCAGAATTTCGCCATCCACGGAAACCGTATGTTCTTTAACCATTTGATGTAGTTGTGTGAGAGTGTAGCTCAAATAAATATTATAACAACATCCTAGTATATTTAAGATACTGGTGTTGTTAAAAAAGAAGTAAATAAAAAGAGTTTAGAGGGTTGGAGAAGCAAAATAAAACAAATGAACAAGAGAGAATGAATTACCTTTAAAAGTGTAACTCCCTTTTGATTTGAGCCTAAAGGCTTCCTTTGAAAGGATTCTGCCCAAAGGGAATCCACTAGGATTAGGATAGGTATGTGGAGAGAGTAATTGGGCAGGGATTGGCCGAGACAATGGCTTGAGAAGTGTGTGAAATGAGGTAGAGGTGGGGGCCTTTTATATGAGGAGAGGAGGGGCACTTTTGGAATGTAAAGAAATATTACTTTATTTGAAAATGTGTTTCGGTTTTAAAAGGTCCCAAGTTGATATAATTCGTGGATAAGGTGATAAGGGTTCTAAATCCACTCATCCAATTGGTTTTGGACATGTGTAGGTTTTAGATTTTTCATTATCTTTCCATTTTATTTAAATCGTCAAATAATGATGTCATCGCTGCATCATTATTATGTCATATATAATTTAATTTATTTAATGTATAAAAATTATAAAAAAAAACTATGATGTAGGAAATCGTTTTATCTTTCCAATGAATATTTATAATCAAAATTTGAACTTGTATAACCCCACTCAAAAATTAATTTAGTAAAACAATTTATGTTAGTGTCATTTTCACTTTAACATTAAATAAAAATATATTCATGTTATTTTCCAACTAAAGTGGCTCCATGGGGTCCCCAAGTTGGCCCATGGCTTGTCTTGGTCGGCCTTGACTCACCCAATAGGTGTAGGACAAGTTTCATGGTGTTTTCACATTCTTATAATATCATTTTTACCTTAAACTACACTAATTACCTCTAATCGCGATTAATGAAAAAAAGTTACTATTCACCAAAAAATTATTTTAATCTCATTGAACCACATTTTACTTCTTAATGACAACCATGTATGTCGGATTTTCAAAATTCAATACACATTAGTGGTAAACTTTCATTTAACTTAAAAATCAGTTTGCTTGATTACCACTTAGTGGTTTCACTATTCATCAAAAATTGAAGTTTTTCAGAAAATTACCAAAAATTCACCCTAAGCTATATTTGATATTCCGAATTCAAAAATGAAGTCCATTTTAAAAAATTCAAAACATATAAGTCAAATTAATTAATTTAATAATTAATTCCCGCTGTCATGACAAATAGCGTGTTTTTGTGAAACAATAAGTATCAAAAGATTGACACCAGTTTAAGTCCAATTTCAAAGTGAAATTGATTCCAATGACCACTATTGGATTTAATGGAAAAAATATTTTCTAATTTCACTTTAAAACAAATTCAAAATATAATCTAATAATATAAATAAATTAGATTAAAAAGAGGTTTTGAATTAAAATACAACATTTTACACTATTCATAAAAAAAATGAACTTTATCAGAAAGGTACCAAAAATTTACACAAAGTAAATTTTGATGTCCCTATTCTAAAGAAGAGTTATATTTGGTCCAATAGAATTTATAAGGTCGATCAAAACTATATTTAATGACGGTTCTCTGTGAAAAGGTGATAAGTGGACCTTTCGTGAAAATTAGGGTATAAACGCCTAAAATTGAACTCTTTCCGTATTTTAAGCCTTTATCTTTTATTGGGTAAATGTAAAAACATCTAAAAACATATCTAATCATATTTTAGTTATTTCTATCCATTCCCGCCAGTACAACGGCTACTTGTTAACTAACATTTAAAATAATATTATTTTATTACTAGTGTGCTACGTAAGATTCAAAGAAACTCATCATTGCGTATCGGGTACGCTATCGAACATAGAAACCCCTTTAAAATAAAATTAATATTTAATTCGTAAATATTAATAAATATGAAAATTATTTATTCTTTATTTACCTGGGATGTTAAATCCTTCCCCCCTTTTGGGAATTGCGTCCTCGCAATTTTATTCACTTATCAAAATAAGTGGGGGTATTTATCCCTCATAGCATTTTCAGATTCCCACGTTGCCTCTTCAATCACATGGGTTTTCCACAAAACCTTTACCTGATGAGTCACCTTATTCCGTAACACTTTCTCCCTGTGGTCAAGAATCTGGACCGGTTGTTCCTCATAAGATAGGTTCTCTTCCAGCTGAACTACCTCTGGGCTCAAAACATGAGATGGATCTGGCATATACTTTCTCAACATCAAAACGTGAAAAACATTGTGTACCTGAGATAAACTCGGAGGTAAAGCCACTTGGTATGCAACTGATCCAACTCTTTCCAGAATTTCGTATGGTCCAACGAACCTTGGACTCAACATTCCTTTCTGACCAAATCTCACACTTTTCCAAGGAGAAACCTTGAGAAAAACATGATCACCTACCTCGAAAGATAGATCATTGCTCCGGTTATCCGCATAACTCTTCTGCCTGCTCTGAGCTGTTCTCATGTGCTTCTGAATCAGCTGAACTATTTCTGCCATCTCTTCTACCAATTCTGGTCCCATCAACTTCCTTTCACCCACTTCATTCCAAAATGCTGGAGTTCGACACCGCTTCCCATATAATGCCTCAAATAGTGCCATCTGTATACTGGAATGAAAGCTGTTATTATAAGAAAATTCAACCAAAGAAATATGTTGGTCCCAACTTCCCTGATAATCCATAGAATAAGATCGTAGCATATCCTCCAATGTCTGGATTGTTCGTTCTGACTGCCCATCTAATTGAGGATGAAAAGCTGTACTAAAATTTAATTCAGTACCCAAAGACTTCTGAAGGCCTTTCCAAAAGTTAGAAGTAAACCTGGGATCACGATCCGATACAATGGAGAGAGGAACTCTATGTAACCTGACTATCTCTTTAAGATACAAACGGGAAAGTTGATCAAGAGAGAAAGTATCTCGTATAGCAAGGAAATGAGCAGATTTGGTCAAGCGATCAACAATAACCCAGATTGCATTATTACCTCGAGATGTCCTCGGTAATCCCACAAAAAAGTCCATGGATATGTTTTCCCATTTCCACTCTGGCACTGGTAAAGGCTGAACCATCCCTTTCGGTAACTGCCGCTCTGCTTTAAACTGTTGACATGTCAAACACTTCACAGTAAAATCAGCAATGTCTCTTTTCATTCCATCCCACCAGTAATACTCCCGCAGATCTCTATACATCTTAGTACTGCCCGGATGAACTGAAAACGGGGAACTATGATCCTCACATAACAACTCATTCCTCAACTGTGAATCACAAGGCACACATAACCTCTTCCCAAACCTCAAAACACAAACACAAACTTATCCAAGAACTCATGGAAACTTTTATTCATAAGTTCCATGAATACAGCAGGTGCATTGGTTAACCCAAAAGGAATAACTACAAATTCATAATGGCCATATCTAGTACGGAACGCAGTCTTCGGAACGTCTGCTTCTTTTACTTTCAACTAATGGTACCCCGACCTCAAGTCAACCTTCGAAAAATACTGAGCTCCCTGGAGCTGATACCACTTCATTCGATGGCCCAACATCTTCTGAAGTTGTTGCAAATGATTTTACCACCCCTTTCTGCTTGTAGTCTAGCTGCTTTTCCCCAGTTGAGTTCATCGTTGGACACTCATTTGCGTAATGACCCATTTCATTACACTTAAAACATCTTACCGTTGGCTTTTCACTACCTGCTTGATCATCTTCCTTACAGTTACGAGCAATATGACCAGACATACCACACAGAAAGCACTTACCAGACTTGGATAAACATTCTCCAGGATGCATTTTACCACACTTGTCACAGGATGGATATTTGGTTTTCTTACCTCCTTGCTTCTTTGATGAATTCTTCCCCTTTTCCTGCCAACAAGACCTCTTATTCTGTTGTTTTTCATAGAACACCTGATCATCGAAAAACTCCATTTCCACCTTCTCCGCACATCGAACAAGTTTTTCATAACTTTTGAACTCACGAGAAGCTAAAGCCCTTCGATACTTTGGCTTTAACACTGAGTAAAAACGGTTTATTTTACTATCAAGATCACGTATGAAGTTTGGAGCATACCTTGCCAATCGAGTGAACTTTTCTTCATAAGCAGCCACTGAATCATCCTCCTACCTCAATTCTAGGAACTGTTTTTCCATCCTAAGACGAACCACCTTAGGAAAATATTTCTCAAGAAACATACCTTTGAATTCATCCCAGTGAAGATCCTCAATCTCATCACTATCCCTTATATTTTTCACCATCGACTACCACTGATCAGCTTCACCTTCAAAACGGTAAACAGCAAGACTAACCTTTTGATGTTCTGAACACCCCATGACATCAAAAATCTTCTCCAGTGCTTTAATCCACCCTTCAGCTTGCACAGGGTCAGATGATCCTCTGAATGATGGGGGATGTTGCCTCATGAAATGTTCCACCACTGACATGTTCCTCTGCGGTTGATATGGCTGATCTCATGCATGGATACCACCACCATTTATAGCCTGAGTCAACTGTGCCATCACTGCAACAAACTGTTCAGTTCCGATTCCGACCATCTCAGGTTGCTGATTTGGAAGGTTATCTTCCTCCTGATGTCATCCCAACATAGCTGCTTTGTTTCCTCTGTGGAAAACCATTCTGAACACAGAAATATCTTAGGCGAAGCAACATGGTAATCCGTAAATGCTATATCATTTCAATCATATTATAATTTAACACTTTTCTAACTCCTAAAGTTGTCTAAACCGACCTCTGATACCAACTATAAGGCCCCAGCCTTAAACCTTACTTAATATTGAATTAAATGAATAATTCACATTGAGGATCTTTTCAGGTTTAGAGTTTTAGAGAATTAGAACATAACTATTACATCTTAAAAGATTACAAAGTAGACACTTCTACTAAGTTTCCATAAAATAAAAACTCTTAAAAAGAAAGATGTCTAGATTCCATGTTTTAGATAGCATGACATTCCCTTGATCATATCCTTGACCTTATTCCCTATTAAGTCCTGTGAAAAACATTTCAAAAAAACTTGGGGTGAGCATAAAAAGCTCAGTAAGGGATACAAAAAGAATGAAAACTGTTATTTTTTCAAAACAACAAGTAAACCATGTATACTTTATCAAAGTAATACTTTTCACCTTTATGAAGTAATAAAAACTCTTCACTGAATAAAGTATCACTACTTACCTTTTTGTAACCAAAGGATTACCATAAAACCCATTTAAATAACACATTACATATATAAAGGTAACTTGGGACATAAACATACATAAGTGGAGTAACCATACGGTCGACTTCCACACATATCACTTAATGGAATAGCCATACGGCCAATTTCCATACATACTTAATGGAATAGCCATACGGCCGACTTCCATACCCAATGCATTGGAGGTTATAATGTAACCACCTGTCCTGGTATTCACGGCACCACCCGTCATATGGTTTATAACGTAACCACCCATTAAAATGTCCAAGTACCAATATAAAATCATAAAACATAAAACCAATATAAGGGAATTATAACATTTAAACATTTCAATCACAATATATCATAAATATATTGACATAATAGAATCCTTTTTCAAAACCATTTTCAATACCAAAATACATAAAAGAGTATATGGTATTTATTTTATTCTAAAAACATTACGGCTTGTTGATAAAGCCAAATATCAAATAATACTCGCGGCGGCGGAAAAGGTCGTTGTCACCGCGTACGTTAAAAAAAACATTCCTTTTTGTCGTTTAGTAAAATGACTCGTAGAAAAATATTCCTTTTGTATAAAAGTAAAAGTCAAAAGAGTTTATACACCGTATAAAAGAAATTTGTGTATAAAACGAAATATGCCTCAATGAAAGGAGATTGAGACGAAGTCCCTTACCTTGGGTCCGACTTGACTCGATCGTTCTTTAACGTCCTGAATAATAAACATGAGTTAATTTATACTTGATTAAGAACCTTTTTAAAGTTCATTATTCTTTTTATATCACTTATTCCCATGTTATAAACATTATGTAACCGTTTATGTTAATAATGTTTGTTTTGTCAATATTTGGTTCTTAAGTCGAAAGTTGACTTCTTACAATTACATGTTGTTCTTGTGGTCAAAAGTTCTTTATATCCAGAATGAAATTCCTGATTTGGATATCATATATATCATATATATCCATCATGTACATGTATTTATAATATTACATAATCATTTAGAGGTAAGAAATGAAATGCACCGTTCATAGAGACGGTAAGCCGTACGTACGCATGAACGCTACGTTCATTTCTTTGTCATATTAGTGGAATTAAAACTAAATGAGAGGTATGTATATTTTAATTCCAGAATTATATTAATCATTTAGATATATCATTAATTATATATATACATTATATACATGTAATTTTAATAGTACATTACCTTTGGGGATAAGAAATGAAATGCACCGTTCATGGAGACGGTAAGCCGTACGTACGCATGAACACTACTTTCATTTCTATCTCATACTTTAATGGAAAGAAATAATAATGATATAGAGGTATATTGTAATTCCAGTATAACATCATATATAATAACTTTAAATCCATCCTTTACACGTCCCACATATGGCATTAACGAATCACATCACTTTTAGGGGGCGGTAGTCCGCACTTCCTTAAATGAAGATATCGTGTTTACCCATAATGGAAACCATAAAGGTATGCCAAAAAGGAAAAATACAGAATCTTAAAGAAAACATAAAAATATTATATATAATATATAAAAATAGTTACATCATAATGGCCACCCTTGAAGGTGTTAAATGAGTATTGAACAATCATCGTTTCGGGAGGCAGAATTTCTCCATCCACGGAAACCGTATGTTATTTAACCATTTGATGTAGTTGTGTGAGAGTGTAGCTCAAATAAATATTATAACAACATCCTAGTATATTTATGATACTGGTGTTGTTACAAAAGAAGTAAATAAAAAGAGTTTAGAGGGTTGGAGAAGCAAAATAAAACAAATGAACAAGAGAGAATGAATTACCTTTAAAAGTGTAACTCCCTTTTGATTTGAGCCTAAAGGATTCCTTTGAAAGGATTATGCCCAAAGTGAATCCTCTAGGATGAGGAGAGGGATGTGGAGAGAGTAATTGGGCAGGGTTTGGCCGAGCCAAAGGCTTGAGAAGTGTGTGAAATGAGGTAGAGGTGGGGGCCTTTTATAAGAGGAGAGGAGGGGCACTTTTGGAATGTAAAGAAATATTACTTTATTTGAAAATGTGTTTCGGTTTTAAAAGGTCCCACATTGATATAATTCGTGGATAAGGTGATAAGGGTTCTAAATCCACTCATCCAATTGGTTTTGGACATGTGTAGGTTTTAGATTTTTCATTATCTTTCCATTTTATTTAAATCGTCAAATAATGATGTCATCGCTGCATCATTATTATGTCATATATAATTTAATTTATTTAATGTCTAAAAATTATAAAAAACAACTACGATGTAGGAAATCTTTTTAGCTCTCCAATTAATATTTATAATCAAAATTTGGACTTGTATAACCCCACTCAAAAATTATTTTAGTAAAACACTTTATGTTAGTGTCATTTTCACTTTAACATTAAATAAAAATATATTAATGTCATTTTCCAACTAAAGTGGCTCCATGGGGTACCCAAGTTGGCCCATGGCTTGTCTTGGTCGGCCATGACTCACCCAATAGGTGTAAGACAAGTGTCATGGTGTTTTCACATTCTTATAATATCATTTTTACCTTAAACTGCACTAATTACCTCTAATTGCGATTAATGAAAAAAAGTTACTATTCACCAAAAAATTATTTTAATCTCATTGAACCACATTTTACTTCTTAATGACAACCATGTATGTCGGATTTTAAAAATTCAATACAAATTAGTGGTAAACTTTCATTTAACTGAAAAATCAGTTTGCTTGATTACCACTTAGTGGTTTCACTATTCATCAAAAATTGATGTTTTTCAGAAAATTACCAAAAATTCACCCTAAGCTATATTTGATATTCCGAATTCAAAAATGAAGTCCATTTTACAAAATTCAAAACATATAAGTCAAATTAATTAATTTAATAATTAATTCCCACTGTCATGACAAATAGCGTGTTTTTGTGAAACAATAAGTATCAAAAGATTGACACCAGTTTAAGTCCAATTTCAAAGTGAAATTGATTCCAATGACCACTATTGGATTTAATGGTAAAAATATTTTCTAATTTCACTTTAAAAACAATTCAAAAGATAATCTAATCATATAAATAAATTAGATTAAAAAGAGGTTTTGAATTAAAATACAACATTTTACGCTATTCATAAAAAAAATGAACTTTATCAGAAAGGTACCAAAAATTTACACAAAGTAAATTTTGATGTCCCTATTCTAAAGAAGAGTTATATTTGGTCCAATAGAATTTATAAGATCGATCAAAACTATATTTAATGACGGTTCTCCGTCAAAAGGTGATAAGTGGACCTTTCGTGAAAATTAGGGTATAAACGCCTAAAATTGAACTCTTTCCGTATTTTAAGCCTTTATCTTTTATTGGGTAAATGTAAAAACATCTAAAAACATATCTAATCATATTTTAGTTATTTCTATCCATTCCCGCCAGTACAACGGCTACTTGTTAACTAAAATTTAAAATAATATTATTTTATTACTAGTGTGCTACGTAAGATTCAAAGAAACTCATCGTTGCGTATCGGGTACGCTATCGAACATAGCAACCCCTTTAAAATAAAATTAATATTTAATTCGTAAATATTAATAAATATGAAAATTATTTATTCTTTATTTACCTAGGATGTTACAAAGATGGTACTAGAATCCAGGGGATAGTCTCCCTAAGGACATCATGGTAATTAATCTAAGAAGAATCCAATGGATGTTTTCAAGGAATTCCATCAAATTAGAACTCACTGAATCAAATTTTTTCATTATCAAGTAAAATTCATCTAAGTAATCTATTGGGGTCTAGTTCTCATTCAATTAATTCTACACCAATAATTTATATATGGAATACATTGAATTTCTTCAAGGCATTCCTTGAACATCATCAAACAAGGGGATATAATGCCACTAAACCATTCAATTTTTTATTTAAATTTAATGTATTCTCCTCCATGATTAATAAAAATCCCATTTAGAAAAAATCATTCAATGGGTAACCAAGACCCATGATTACTAATTAACAATCCCATTATAATATTATAAAATCATTTATTTCTTTATTTATAAATGTGCCGCATCATTCCAAAACAAGTAATATAATATAATTTTGTTCCCAATTTATCACATATTCCCAATTAAAGAATTAATATTTTCAAACATAATTTATAGGGTCCCCATAATGGACCATCCTATGAATTATTAAATAACCCCAACACCGAACTATAGATTCCCTATTTTATTTCAAAACCCAAACAAGGATTGAGTTCTATTCAAAGTTTATCGATGGTTGTGTAATTTTATTTCACAATCATCGATAAAAATGATATATTTTTGAGAATTTAAATAAATAGTACCCATATTATAATAAAAAAATGTGGTATTCTTTTTTACTATGTTCTCATCCTTAGAATCCATGGTATTTCATTAGACCAAGGTAAGGTCTTGTTATGAGTGGATAACTCGAGGGGGATATCCCAACATAATATTTATTAAAAATTATAGATGGTTTTTTAACAGTTAATGTAATATAAAATAATAATTAAAAAATGTTTTATCTTATCACCCAGAAACCAGAGAGACTAAACAATGAATAAAATTTTAAATTAATCATGTAAAAGAGTTAATTTGAGGGAACACATAACATAGTCCTATGATAGTCTACCCTTCTAGTATTGACCTTTTATTCCTCCACAAATGGAATTAATCGAGAAAATATAAAAAAATACATGAGGAAATATAATTCCTTATAAGAATGTAAAATTGGAAAATATATGGAATAGGTACGCAATACTAGATAAAGAAAGGGGAATCCCCCTTAGAGATATGTTATTATTTATGGGAGAGAATGAAACCATGAATAAGGGTTTTAAAAGGGAATCTTGTAAAATTATAGTGGTAGCCATATAAAAAAACAACTAATGATGCCACTAATAACACATAAGGGAAAATTGGCTAGCTAGTGACCCTAATGAGTATACATGGCTACTGCCATTTCCAGTAGCTACTTGATGTCTATATATCAACTAGCTGGTGATATTGAATCAGAAATATATATCACAAGATGCTCCCATAATCCTACTTGAAACCCTTTAAAACACATTATAAACCAAAACAACCAATATTAGGGTGAGTTACATGAGGCTCAATAAAAATTTCAACAAGTCAATTATTCCATAAAGGTAGGGTATTTCATCCCACCACACAATATCTAATCCCTGATCAATATTCTAGATCACCCATAACCTCATCAACAAGTATCTAAAGTTAGGATATCTCATATTCCCACAATAATATCTTGAAGAGATCAAATTTTTCTTACTCATATCTCATATTAAACCACTCACCTCTCACAGGCTAAGAAAAGACACCATTCAATACAATATCATCATCTGCATCAAAACATTGATCATTTCAACCAAATATACCATGATAGACCAACATTAGTGGTGTTTATGAACTCCTAAAACCACCAAAATGAAATTTATTTTCAATACCATGAGTCTACACTAGACCATTATCACTGTCCATTTCATTAACACATGTTTTACCACTAAGACTATCATACATTCCCAACCAAGACCTTTTATCCCCATCGACTGGTTATCCCTGAGCGCTAATGATTCATAGACCCGATCACTATACTAACCTTCTTCCTAGAGATCACATTAGATCATGTCATCTGACTATCAATCAACATATGTATGTTGTTAATTTCTAACTAACAAAATCCATCGTCCTCTAATAAATTGACATTGAAACCCACATTCTAATGACCCTCCAATTCTCATTGGCATGAGAGTATTACTAGTCATTCCCAGACCTTAAGTGACATCCCTAAGATGCCAAAGGCTGGCAATAAATGCCGAAGGGTTCTAATAAAAGTGGGTTACAATTTAACCTTTATTAAATAAACCAATAAACCAACCAAACATAACTAAACATTCACTATATGATGCATGAATGAATGAAAGACAACTAAACAACATCATGTATCTCAAAACCCCATCAATGTAAGCAACAATGTAAGAATAAACAAGTATCAAATTGCACAATGGATAAAATACACAAGACTCTCAAAAGACCTCAAGACTCCATTCTCCACAAGCTCCAAGATCCACAATCTCCAAACAACCCAAAAATCACGAGGTAGGGAAAATCACGTGTGAAACATTAAATTTTCCCTTGTCTTAGAAGATAGCATCTGCAAAAGTAACAAAGTGTCAAAGCAGGGGTGAGTATAAAACGTAGTAGGTTTCCCCCATTGACTTCCATACTCATGCCACTAAGATATAAGAGTTAGAAACCATTATATAAAATAGATTATATAAAAAAATTTGTCCAAAAATAGTTTATAACTAAATACAAACAGGTTTCCAAAACCATTCATTACCAAAATCATACAAGTTCCATTGAAACCAATTTTCCAAGCAAGATATTTTTTCTAAAAATTAACTAAATAATCTTTAAAATTATTTCACAATATCCCTTTCCTGGAAAACCCAAACATTCCACAACCCACGAAGCCAACTATTCTTGCTACGTTATGATAGTTCCATACTCATGAGTGGTTTCTTGTCGATCAACCAAGTCGTCAAAAGGTAATTGTTTCCCATGTTCCGTTAACTCATTGGCACTGAGAACAAAGTCATATTTCAACCAAGCGTATATGAAATTTCCACATTCCATTAACCCTTTGGAACCGATCACAAGTTCATATTTCAACAAATCCCTATATATGCAACATGAATGCACACCACATATGCCCAATCATCATTCCAAAACAACCCTTTCAAAAAATACACCTATTTATTAAATAACATTTCCGAAAAAACCATTTCAATTCCAAAACATTTCAATTTCACCAATATCACACAATTTCACAAAAACCATAAATAATCACTAAAGAAGATTTTTCTATGCTTTTCACAATTAATATATTTAAAACAATACAATTTTTATCTATGTAAATAAATTTTATAAAGATTATTCTAGATAGAATCCTCTTACCCTGATGGTTTTTGAAGAAACTCGACAATAGATGAAGAACACACAAGAAGGCAGGTCGATTCTCCAAGAACGACCTTAGTTCTCTTATCCTAGAAAGTTCACGACTCAAAATTGAATTATTTGGCATCCAAAAACTTGGATATACCCACTATAGGTTCATATCTGATAATGGAGGGTGATTAGAGAATTAGATATAAGCCAATCTAAGAAAACATGACAAATCAAGAAAGAATGGTGGCGTACCTCAAGAATCGAATCAAGAATCCAAGAAAGAAGCATATATATCTTTTTATATCTTGAAAAACACTATATTTATCATTAATTGACGTGAAAAACTTTTTTTATACACACATGAGGTGTAGATAAAAGAAAATAAGAAGGAGAGAAGAAGGAGATTTCATAAACTAGAACCAGACCAAGAAGATCGGCACTTAGCCCAATAATCGGGCTTGAAATCACCAAGGGAAGGCTCTAAGTTGGCTCCAACTTGTGTGTGGAGGTTATCTAGCCATCTAAGAAGATTAATCTCTAAATAGGGGCGTTTTGAATCCAAAAAAGAGATATAGAGAAAAAATGAGTAAGCTCCTAGAAAATAGGATCTAGATTTGACGTCTACAAAGGTTTGAGAACACATTTTGGGTTAACTGTATATGGATCATGTGACCTTCCTTTCTGTCCCAACACACTTTATAAAACCTACAAACTTTCCCATAATTCACCTTTACACTTTCTAAGGAAACACATTTTTTATGGAAACGTCCCACCTTAGGGAAACAAACCAATTTATGGAAACACCCCACTTTATGGAAACACCCAACATTATGGAAACACCAAACATTATGAAAACTATCTATATTATAGAAACTCTATATTTTATGGAAACTCACTATTTTATGGAAACTCTCTATTTTATGGAAACTCTATATTTTATGGATACTCTCTATATTATGGAAACTCAATCAAAGACCCACATTTTAAAAAACATGAGTAAAGGGGTTATGTACCCAAAACAAGGGGTACTACATTCTCCCCACCATTGGTCTTTCATTCCTTGGAAAGTAAAAAAACCCTCACTGGTCAGAAAGAGTTCTGGCCACTACTCTTTCATTTTCATCTCACGTTCCCATGTCTCTTCTTGAATATGACCATGTTTTCATTTAACCCACACTAGGCTGATGCTTTTACCATGAAAGACTTTCTCTTTTCTATCCCTGATCCGCATTGGGATATGTACCAATAATGCATCTAGTTCTAGGTCAACGTGATCCCTTCTAATCACATGGCCAGGATCCGGGAGATACTTTTTCAACAGGGATACATGGAACACACTATGCACCGAACTAAATCATGGTGGTAATGCCAACCAATATGCCACCTCTCCAACCCGTTCCAGTATCTCAAAAGGGCCAATGTAACTAGGTGATAACTTGACCAGCTTTCCAAAGCAACGATGTCCAAGCCTTGGAGTGATCCACAAGAAGACATGATCACCACAACTAATGACAATGGTCTCTGGTCATGATCTACACAACATTTATAATGACACTGAGCTGTCTCCATACTCTTTCTAATCAACTGGATCTTTTACATTTTTTCTTGGACAAGTATTTTCCTGACTAGTGATGTTTCACCCATTTCCACCCAACATAGTGTAAAATGATAATGATGCCCAAACAATGCTTCAAACGAATCCATGTGTATTGAGGCTTGATAGTTGTTATTGTATGAGAACTAAACTAAGGGTATATGATCCTCCCATGAGGTGCCAAGATCCATTGCACAAGAATGAAACATCTCTTCCAACATTTATACGATCTTCTCGGATTTTCCATCCGTATGGGGATGATACACCGTGATCATAATCAATTGAGTCACAAGGGATTACTATAAGGATTTATGAAATGAGATGTGAACCTCAGATCGCTATCTGAGACTATTGAAAATGGTACACCATTCCACTTTACCACTTCTTTGATATAGATTTTTGAAAGATCCTCCATCGTATGAGTTTAACGAATAGGGATCAAATGGGCCGACTTATTTAGAAGATGCACTATCACCCAAATGACATTGTGTTTCTAGACCATTCATGGAAGACCTGTAAAAAAATCCATTTATCTGATCCCATTTCCACATTGGGGTGAGAAATGATTATATCATACTAGAAGGTCTGTCATGCTCCTCTTTAACCTGCTGACAAGTTATGCACCGTGAGATGAACTCAGCCACCTTCATTTTCATGCTTCTTCATCAAAACTAAAACTTCAATGCCTTATAAATCTTCTATGTACCTGGATTTACAACCCATCTCGAATGGTGGTAAGCATGAAGGATTTGTTCCTGAAAACCCATAGGTACAACCATCTGATCACTAAAACAAAAAACTGAACCACCATGATTTTTTCATCCCTCAATGGTATCCCCACCATCGAGTTTTGAACTTACAACCAGACATTCTGCATCAGATGTTTTGTTAGGTCCACTAGGTTAGATACCCAGAGAGGGGGGGTGAATCAGGGTATGCCAGATTATAAAAACTGCACCTATTAATCTTGTCTCACTGTTTGAAAAGACTCTCTTCTCACACTTTCTTGTAGCAATGTATAAACAAAAACTAAAGCATGCACATGACACAACTATTTTTACTTGGTTCACCCACACTGGTATACATCCAAGGAGAATACATCGGTGATGTGCCGATTCACAAAATCCACTAAAAGCACACCACTATTTACAATTATTGGGATAGATCACTTCTATTTCTAGGCTCACTGCCTTTATAATGTTTAGGGTCAGCTCACTACTTTCACAAGGGTCACTCCCTGTTTCTCTCTCTCTAGCTCACTGCCGGTGGATATGATCACCTTATTCCTCTTCCTTTACTCACTTCTCTAGAAAGGATCCACTCACTATTTATACCCCTATAGGTCTATTCATTATCATTGAGGAATACATCCTCTGCTGTATGTATATTCTCTGTTGAAGTCCAACTTTCACCTGTAGATGAATCTCACTTTGCACCGAAGGTATCGAGAATCTTCCAACTTTCACGTAGACCCAAAATGACTATCGTGCTTCTACCATACCTGGTGCGCTTCTTCAAGCTGGCGTGCATGTTTCGGCATGAATGTTAAAACCCGTGCACAAGTTCACCTCAACCACTAGCGCAACACTAGCTTCTTCAACTCAAAACTTGCGCGTCACACACCCTTTTACGCCCAAACCAATTTTGGCGCACAACTATCAACTGTCACGCTTCTTCAATGTATGGAGTGCAAGTGTCACCAAACCACCTACAGGAAACTCCCTTCTTTAACTCAAAAAATGGGCGACTAAAACCCTTTATCTCCCTAACCACTTTGGGTGTGAAACTATCAACTGGCGCACAACTTCTGAAAATCATTATACTTGCTCAACCACACCACCACTTGCGCGACCACAACACCTGTGCGACGGGAGCTCTGAATTTCTCTAGGTGTTGAAATCTCCCCAAATGAGGTGGGTTTGACCTCTATTTATATGCATTTGGACACCCTAAGCGATGGCGTGAAATTCTCCTCTCGGCGTGCAAGTCCATCCGCCCTAGTCTCTGCCACGCTAGTCATTTGCGCGACCAAACCCAAAACTAGAGAAACCCTTTTTCCTTTGCCATATTTTGATGTTTTGATCTTGAAAAACATATGGAATGTATGTTTCAAAGCCTCCAACAATCTAGTGCTCAAGACCCTTTTCCAAAAACACTTTTCTCTATTTGTCGATTTTGAGGTCCAAAATTTTGGAAAACACTAGAAAACGGTGCCACCTTATATCTAGTCTTTTTGAACCGCCTCCAGATCGACCATTCCTTTGTCAAAGTTCTTGAAAAAATCATGGATCATTAACAACTTCTATTGAAACTGACCTGTCATCATGAAATCCCCTTTTTCGCCAAATGTTTTCGTCATGGTTTTCTTTGTCAAAGAAACACAACACAGAGGCCCACTTTGTCAACAAACACAATCACCTAAAAATGCTTCAATGATACCTTGACGGATTTTTCCCAACATGTTTGTGCCTCCTCGATCATTTTTACTAAGTCTGGAACAAGTACAGATGAAAATGAAAGCACAACATAACGTCAATCTTCACATTCCACAAGCATGTCGGCTAAGACCGACATCAACTACCATTCATCTAAATCGTCTTTCTCTAAATAAGAATATGAATTTATTCTCAATGCAACTGCCAGAAAATTTAATTTCCTTGTTGTGTACATCAAGTCAAATTCAAACATTTTTGAGATAATCCATCTATCTCATTTTACTCAAATTCAAATCTTGCTATCAGAAAATGGGTTTCAAGATTTTGTGATACGTAAACACGATAATCTTCTCACCAAAGAGATAATGTCTTCATGTTTTCAAAGCATGTAAGACTGTAGCTAACTCCAACTCATGAGTTGGGTAATTATTTTCATGCACCCTCAATAACATTGAAGCATAAACTACCACATGATCTCTTTGCATGAGAACACATCCCAACCCTGATCCCGAAGCATCATAATACATCACATACCCCTATCATGATTCTGGAAATATCAAGATAGGAACTGATGTAAGCCGAACATTTAGTTTCTGGAATGACTTCTGAAATTATTCTATTCATTGGAATGGAGCATTATTCTTTGTCAGGGCTTTCATTGGTGAACCTAGTTGTGAGAAATCACGAATAGAGACTTGTTAGTACCAAGATATATAAAGAAAAATTTGTATCTCAAAAAAATTCATCCGTGGTTTCCAAGAGATAATAGATTTAATCTTTTCAGGATCAACAGAAATGACTTTCTCAGAAATGAAATGGCCAAGAAAATGTACATCATGTATCCAAAAATCACACATTGATAATTTGGCATACAAATGATGATCTCTCAGGATTTTTAAAACTCTTTCCTGGTGCACCTCATGATTAGTCCTTGTCTTTGAATAGACCAAAATGTTGTCCACAAACACCAAAACAAAAGAATCCAGATATTATTGAAATATCAAATTCAACAATTCCATAAAGATTTTTCATGCATTCATTAGACCTAAAGGCATGACTACATATTCATAGTGGTCATATCTACTTCTTAATGCTATCTTTGGAATATCCTCTTTCCAAACTCTAAATTGGTGATATCCTGATTGCAAGTCAATCTTGGAGAACCACTGAGCTCCCCTTAATTGATCGAAAATATCATCAATGTGTGGAAGTGGATATTTTTTCTTTATCGTAACTAGTTTAAGCTTATGACAATCAAGACATAGCCAAAGAGTTCCATCTAGAATCTTCATGAACAAAACCGATGCTTCCCATGGAGATGTACCTGGTTGAATGAAACCCCTGCTTTCGAGCTCCTATAATAGCACTTTCAATTCCCGTAACTCTTTTTGTTCCATCCTATATGATGGAAGGGAAATAGGACTAGTCCCCGGAAGGAGATCAAACATAAAATTCCCTTCCCCCAGAGGTGGTAACTCAGAGTAGGTCTTGGGAAATAAATATAAAAATTGATCCACAACAGCTGGAAAACAATTTTCCTCGATCTCTTCCATTGATTCCAAATTCAACGCTACCAATTGGTAAGAGATCGTTCCCACCATTGGTTCCAACAAGATATTTTAACCCTTCATTACAATCCTCTATCCTCTAAAGATATTCTTGATGCCGTGCTCATTAATGAAAATAATTGTTCTCATATAATAGTAGATTTGAGCCTTGAATGTTGTCAGCCAATCCATTCCCAGGATTACAACATAGACATCCATATCCAATAGCATGAAGTCCCATTTTAGCTTAGCTCAATCAACAGTAGTAACACATTCTCTACATGCGAAGGCTTAACATTCTCTTTCACTGAGAGGAGTTTGATGTTTCAAAAGAGAAGTCATCATTCCCAATTTTAAACATATCAAGCCAACAAAATGAGAAGAAATTAAGGAATGTGATGCACCAGTATCATACAAAACTTGCACATAGTTGGAATTCAAATGAATCATACCTCTCACTATTGATGGTCCAACCTGATCATTGACAATCATCTGCTCAACTCCATACAATTGCTTCTTCGCTACAATATTCTCCTTATTTCATTGCTAAGAATTCCCTGGTTGTCGAGTCATGGTATTTCTAGAATCATTATGGCTAGATCTTCTCTACTGATGAGACAGATTCTGCTATCCTCATCCAGTTTAAGAATACGATTCTTGCAATGCTTGATAAGTGTCTTAACAACTTGACCTTGGAGCACTGCGACAATAGCATTGAAGATGTCCCATCTTGTGGCAATTATGACATGCTCTAATTGGTGTCGTACAATATTTCTTTATGCGGTCAAGAGAACCAAATTTAAAACAACCTGCTTTGATCTAGAGTTGTGGAGGAAAGTTTACTTATCCAGTCATCTGGTTCTGATTTCCACATGCACCTTGAAAATAGGTGTCCCTTTTCCGCTTGTTTTTAGTAGTTGAGTTCCCACCGATTCTTGTAGGTATCTGTAATGTCTTGGATTTTTCATGTATTATTTGTAAATATTATATCTAATTATTATGAGACCATGCACAGAGACGACACTTAATTATGAGGCCCAATGATCTTGGAATGGTGGTTTGAACTTCTTTTAAGCTAAGTATGTTGGTGGGTGTGCGTGGTTGTGGCAGTTTACAAACGGATTCCCAGAATAAAAATCATAGGGAACTATTGTGTCTGGGATGATGAAATTACCTATGAACATGCCTAACCTTGACCAGCGAGAGTCGAGGTAAAAACTAAATTTTCATATTTTTTTAGTAAAATCCAATAAATAATATAATGTGAATGGTTTATTTTACTTTATTTTATTTGGAAACAACTGCTGCAGCATAACGACAAGGAAACGATTTTATTAATTAATATCGTGCCATAATGACATAAAATAAGCAATGCTAACTCATTAATGAAATATTTCAATGGGACATAGAAATACATTTTCTCCATTTAATGGGTTAATCGAATGTTGTTCGTTGGTCGACGATTGTGAGAAACTATTGTGAATTCTTGGAATATTGGAGAAAACTCTTGACAACGAATGATTGTGAACTAAAATTAAGAATTGCTATGACAATAGAGTTTAAGGATCTCAATGATGACGACAACGCAATCCCTTCATCAGTGATCAATCCCTCTTCGAGGTAGGGGATTGTTATTTCATTTTTTCCTTTGCATGTTTTTGAAATAAAATGACTAACATGGATCAATCCACAAACAGGTTGACTAGCGGATCGTACATTCTTACAGGAGGGTTTTTATTGGGTTTTTATTGGGGATTAATCGATGATGATGAAATCCAGGTTTCAATTTGCTCTGTTAAATACTTCTAATGGGAGTAGATCAATGTCATAATGAATGATGGTGGAAGTTCATTCCTCTTTTCTTTTGTGATATGCATTTCTTCCCCCTCTTTTTACCACGCATTCTTCACATTCTTCATGGGGTGATGAACAATAGATCGTTCAATATTCATTCTATAACACAACCATCCCAATTTGGAGATCCGATATCGTGATGACCTAGGTGAGGTGCGACGACACTAGCGGATGACGAATCATATTGGATCGAGAGAGATAATTCTTTGACCGTTCTTCAAGCGGGTGGATCGACACACATTTTCAGGGTCGATTGGAGGCCCGAGAAAAACATAGCTTACTTTGGGACATCGAGGAGACCTTAATCATCATGTTTCATGGAAAACGGATGGTCAGATCGAATATCAAACTTCTACCCGAGGAGCGTTGGTGGAGGGTCGCAATTCTATAAATTTCTATAACACACAACATGTATCCCGAAGAACACGTCGTGTAGGTCCATCTATGTGGCAGATAGGGTTCTGTGGTGTGCGAATTGATCGCACAACGTGTTCTCCATAGAACACGGCATGTGGTTCCTTATATGGGACTCGACGTGTATCAAGGGGATACATGGACACGGGGTGGAGTACACGGCAGTGTACTCCACCACATGGCCAGACCAGGCTGACTGCTTGGGTTACCCTAGGTACCTGATACACGAGTTGTAACACATGGGTTGAAGCTGTGTATGGGAAGATGTACAGCATAAAGAGAGTCCTCCCCAAATAGAGGAACACCGTGTGTCACTCTCTTACACTCTGTGTATAACTTCTTCAACAAGACAAACCTTACAACATGGGCTATTGTACACAAGCAATTACCAGGGTCAGATGACATGACGTGTGACACCTCAACACGCTGTGTACTTCTCAGTACATGGCTTGATCTTCTTTCCCACTGTTTCTCAGACATGTTTAATTTTGGTTAGTTCCCATTTTTATCATTCCCCTGAAGGTCAGGCATCATTTTATTTTGTCAGGATTATGATCCCTTCAGTAGGAATTTAAGAGATAGAGTCAGGTATCCCTTTGAGAGACCTGGATCAAGATCCTCAATCCATTCTTAACCCTAGGTAGTGTCATGTATCAACGTGACTATTCCCACAGGGCACTGATCTTCTACCTAGAAGGTGAATCCAAATGAGTCACAGTATACTCAAAGGCCCTGATAGTGATCCTCATTTGTGTATCAAGATCTTTTCCCACTCAGGACTGTATTCTCCCAGAATGAGTGTATCTATCTCTCGTGACTTTTCCCGACAAAAATTACTTCTCATACAAACATCATTATATCTACCAGACTCGTTGAGTGAGTTCTTCCAGATGAGTGATTCATGGAATCTTCAAACTGAATCCCTAGAAGGGGAATGTTGTTGTGTGACTTGTCTCTAGACTACAGGTCTGGGATTTGAGTATATCAGGTTTGTGTTCACCTATTATATGTTCAGTAGAAATATATTGTGTAGAGCTGACTGTACCTTTCCTTTGTGTATTTATTTGTGGTTTTCGGGGTCCTCTACTAGGTATTTTTATACTCACCCATGCACGGGATTTTCCCGAACGTGTCATGTCTTGTGCAGATGAGCATCCTTGGAAAGAGTCCAGGGTGGACCAGGATTGGACTGAGCTTTCTCAGTTCCCTACAGGCCGAGGTGTTTCTATGGCTATAAGCACCAGTAGTAGTACCTATTTCTGTTTATAAGTTTTACTTTTCAGTTTTCAGACTCTTGTTTTTGGTGGGCTTGTATTATAGCCTAGTTTTCTTTCACTACTTTACTTCCTATTGTACTATGTTTTTTGGGTTTAGTTTGATGGATGAATTTTTTTCCTTAGTGTTTTTTAACATTTCGGCATTTTTGGGCTTGGATATATGCGTGTGTGTGCATGTGCATAGGAAATGACTCCCATGTTATTAATATGCCTTCTCGGTGATAGTCTCCTGCACGTTGCCTATTAGAGGAGGGCTTGGTGAATCACATCATGGGCCCCACTGGGACGAGTCATTATAATATCATCATGCCTCCTCCCATAGATCCTGAGATATCACGTTCATCCACCGTCACTATTTTCACCATCTCTGTATAATCTGTAATACAATTTATTGTAATTTTTGATGGGATCTAATGTCATAGCCCAAATTCAATGATGCATGCATTAAAAAAGGAACTTCCCACAAATTCTAGAGAAAAGCTTACTAAGTTCATGAACATAGCACCATACACTGTGATATAGAGAATCTATTGTTTCAGGCTGAAGAAGTCCATCGTTTTCTAGATCATGAACGTGTGAGGATAGAATTATTTGTTGAAAAAATTCCTCAAAATCCTCCCATGTAAGGCCTTCTTCCAATTTAGTGTGCGCCGCTAAATCCCACCACGGACGTGAAAGATCCTCCAGCATATACTTCTCTAGTTTGACCATTAGCTCTACCAGTGTGCTGATGAAGTCAAAGATACGATTAATCCTACATAGACACACCTCCTCCTTCCTGTCTTTTGAATCACCCTAGAAATTAGGTGGATTCTACTTCATGAACTGGATGGTATGATCCACATGTTGTGGATAATTCCTCCAGTTCCCTATGTCCACAACAAGAAAAGCATGGAAAATAATCTAAATTAGCTCTTGGTTCACACGTGGTTCAGGTGCAACCACATTCCCCGCAGCTTCTTTGGGTTTGTTTCAGAGATTCCTACCAGGTGCCATTTTCTAATCTAACAACAAACTCTATTAGTCTCAGTCTCTAGAAACTATTTTCTTTCCATTTCAAATTCTACCACAGCAATTGGCACAACATTGTTTTCCAAAATAACCTTTTTCCCATGTTCAAACAATTTATAAAATACTTCATATTCTTTTTAAAATTAAAAAATTTTAAAAATACGATAACCATTCTCATTTTAAAAATATTTCATTTGAAAACCAATTACATACTTTTTCAAAAATTAATACCTTTTTCACAACATGAATCATTTCTCAAAATGATGTATGCACTCATAGTGGTATGTCATTCCTCTACAATGCATGTCATCCTTTTCACATTGGCTAAAACCCAGAAAATGAGATTTAAAAATCCTAAAAGTGTCTCTAAACACTAATTTACCCAACTCCCATGTAACATTCAGTTCAGAATAAAAATTTAGATATGTCTTTTTAGGCGATACATTTGAAGTTCTGACAATCCTACTCCTTTTTAAATTCCCACCCAAGGAATAGACAAGAAGGGATTTCATCTCTAAAACTGGGAACATCGATGACTAATTGTTAGGAAAGGTCTGAACAATCTGATAGAATTTGTAATGACCAACCAATTCTCATTGGATTGAGAGTATAACAAGTCATTCCTAGGCCTTAAGAGACATACCCAAGATTCCAAAGGCTAGCAATAAATGTTGAAGGGTTTCAAATAAAAGTGTGGGCTGATTTAACCATTAAAAAAATAAAGCAATAAACCAACCAAAAATAACTAGACATTCACTATATGATGCATGAACGAATGAAAGACAACTCAACAACTTCATGTATCTCAAAACCACATCAAAGTAAGAAACAATGGAAGAATAACCAGGTATCAATGTACACAGTGGATAAACTTCACAAGACTCTCAAAAGACCTCAAGACTCCATGATCCACAAGCTCCATGCTTCACAATCTCTGAATAGCCAAAATATCATGAGGTAGTGCTAAACAAATGTGAAACATTACCTTTTCCCCTATCCCAAAAGATAGCTTCTACAAAAGCACCAAAGTGCCAAAGCTGGGGTGAGTATAAAACTCAGCAGGTTTCCCCAATGACTTCCATAATCACGCCACTAGGATAGAATATTTAGCAATAATTATATAAAAAATATTATGTAAAAAAATTTCTCAAAAACAGTTTATAAATAAATATAAACAATTTTTGAAAACAATTTTTTTACCAAAATCATACAAGTTAAATTGAAACCAATTTTCCCAACAAGATATTTTTCCAGAAAAATAACTAAACAAGCTTTAAAATCATTTCACAATATCATTTTATTGGCATACCAAACCATTCAAATACCCATGAAACCAACCATGCATGCTACATTTTGATAGTTCCATAGTCATGAGCAGTTTCTTGTCGATCTACCAATTTGTCAAAAGGTAATTGTTCCCTTGTTCCATTAACCCTTAGGCACTGAGTACAAGGTCTTATTTCAACCAAACCGTGTATATGCAATTCCCATGTGCAGTTAACCCTTTGACACTGAGCACAAGGTCATATTTCAACCAAGCCACATATATGAAACATGAACACACACCACATATGACCAATCATCATGCCAAACCAACCCTTTCAATTAAAACACCTTTTTATTGAAAACCATTTATGTCAAAACCATTTCAATGCTAATCTATTAAAATTACAAAAAAAAATCAATAAAACTCCATTTTAATCAAAAAAAACAATTCTATTAAAAACCACCCTTTTCATCGACCATTTAGAAATTCTAGAAAATCCATAATTTAACATTAATATTTTAAATTCATGAAACTAAATGCACTTTTCACAACTATTCACCAAGATCACGCAATTTCACAAAAACCATAAATCATCACTAAAAAAGATTTTCCATTATTTTCACAATCAAATTAGTTTATATATACCAATTTTAATCTATTACTATAAATTCTAGGAAGAGGAGTTGAGAGAGAAGCCTCTTAACTTGAAGGTTTTGACGAAACTCAACAACAGACGTCGGAGACACAAGAAGGTGGGTTGATTCTAAAAGAACGGACTTAGAACCCTTATCCTAGTAAGATCACAACTCAACATTGAATTATTTGGAATAAAAAAAATGTATATCTACCCACTATAGTTTCATATTTAATAAATAATGGAGATCAGAGAAGTAGATCTAAGCAGATCTAAGAAAACATGACAAATGATGAAAGAATGATGACATACCTCAAGACTCGGATCAGGATTCCATGAAAGCAGCTTAGATATCTTACTCTATCCATAAAAACACCATATTTAGCCTTAAATGAAGATAAAAATCTTATATCTACCAAAATTATGTGTAGTTAAAATAAAATGAGAAGGAGAGAAGGAGGAGTTCGCAGAAAATGGAAAAGAACCAAGAAGATCAACACTTACCCCAAGAATCGAGCTTGAAATCACCAAGGGGAGGATCTAGGATGGCTCCAACATGTGTGGGGAGGGTTATAAAGCATTCTAGGGGGATTAATTTCTAAATAGGGTCGTTTTAAAACCAAAACAAAATATATAGAGCACAAACTATTAAGCTCCTAGAAAATAGGATATAGATTGACCTTTTCACAAGGTTTGACCACACGGTTTGGGCCAACCATGTATGGATTGTGTGGCCATACATTTAGTCCCAAAACTCATTATAAAACCCCCAAACTCTCCAATATTTCACCTTTACCTGTTTTATGGAAACAAAATTTTTAAGGAAACATGGCACTTTATGGAAACACCACACTTTATGGAAACAACCCACTTTATTGAAACACCCAAAATTATAGAAACACCCATCTTTATGGAAACACTCTATATTTAAGAAACCATATATTCTATGGAAACTATATATTTTATTGAAACTCCCTATTTTATGGAAACTTAGTCAAAGAAACACTATTTAGAAAAACAGGAGGAAAGGGGTTATGTACCTGAAACTGGGGTTACTACACACATGTTCTTTGCAGTACTGAACCACTGACTGACATGGTCCATCAACCCTACCTATGAATACCATTTTAAATTCTCATATTATAAACATACATATAATGTGATACCAAAACAAAATGAAAATTGACTTCATATCTCATTCCAAAACTCATAGTTGACAATGAACAAGGAGACTATACTATCTCATCCCAGTCTTCATTGAGGCCTCACAGTGTCCTTAATCGATTAATATACCAGACTATGGTTCTCCCCAACTTACGGATTATACAAAGATGATCAATTCTGAGTCATAATTCCTCCCATATCTAGAATTATCAAACTAAATCACCATATGATTTCCATGTTTCAATTATCATGGAATCCATATTGGCACACCAAACCACTCATGAAACATAGTTCAGATGTAGGACAACCTCTTAATTTTCAAATTCCAACCAAACTGATGAGTATCATTCATTCATAGAATGATCCTAAATATGATGTTTTATCTATAATATCCTATTAAATTTCCATAATGTTTCCATAATATCCAATATGACACACACGATATGGTTTTCAACCATCACATCCATCTTCATCTGAGGATTCAAGTCAAACCTCAACTATCTGACATAAGTCATAAGTGCTTGTGTACCCCCAATGATGATTTTCCAATAAACCGAACAATGAAGCTTTAAATCCTATATGCATTAATAAATTAACACCTCATCTAACATAAACAACAATCATGATTCAACATAAGCCCTAGAACACCCTTGATCTGACTCTTACACTGATCACATAATTCTACCACAATTTCAAGGATAATGTCTAAAACCCCAAAAGAAAATCATTTAAAATCCCCATTTGTTACTCTATTAAATACTATATATAATCCCAAATTTATTTATACACTGGAATCCCATATTCATTTAGAACAACCATTGATGGGTCTCATCACACCCATAGTCCCACCGTTAGAGAACCTCAGAATCATGACAGATTTGATACTCCCCACAATAGGATTACCCATATCATTACTTCATTTAACCCAAAATTCAATATATATGGCCTATAATGAATTCATATCTTTAGAAAAAACTATATTCAACAATGATAGTCATGCCCAAGTGAAAACATGTAACACCACGACCCCTCATTCCTAGCTTACCTGGGAGGTCATCTATGTAATTCATAAAATTTAATTCAACATCAGGGGTATACCTTCAACTAATATATGGTTCAGTACCAGACATATGGATTAACTTATACTTCTTATAATAACATAAACTTTTATATCCTAGAGATAATTTCTACTTTATTACATTTTTATATGATATAAATTATATCATCCAAAAGGATTTATTAGTTTAGTTGTTTTCAAAATCTAGATAGATATATGATTCCAATATTACATTGGATATATAAAATAAATATTTTAAAATTTATCTTTCTATAGGCACCAAATATTATGTTTCATGGAAATTATATTATTTTATATTAATATTATTCACATTAAAAAAGTATTTTCTCAAGGACCATAATAGTTTAGTGTATTTGGAAAGTGGGAAAATATTCTCTTAATTTAGTGAAATATCTTCAATATCTCCCATGAGGATCATAACCTTTAGTACTACTACTTAAATACTTTATTCATTTCCAAGGGAAAGGAAACATAAGAAAGGGTGAACTCAGATGATAAGTAAGGGTAAAAATAAAGGGGATATGTAAGAATAACATGGACATAATAGTATGAGAGCATGAAAATAACATTTTATAATAATAACATGCATATCAAAGATCATAATCAGGAGTCATGGAATAAAGGTTGGATGTTCATAAGACATGAGTCATAAGAAAATCAAAGTTCATGAGTAATTAGAGTATATAATTATCACAAGAAACATACTTTTGGCATACACATAAGAATATAAAATCATTCCCTATAAGTCAACGATCATTTCCAAAACATATCAAGGAAATTCATGGGGGATGAACATACAAGGAATGACACACCACCATCCCCAGTTAGAAACCTTTCATTATAGTAGATCAAGTTACACCATCCTACCATGGTATGTAAATCACATAGACTTTTTTACCATCTTAGTAGGCATTTTTGACTCCCAAGACCATATTATTAGTAATGGTTCATTAACAATATCATCATAGTGGTCATGGTTCACTCTTAGTACCATCTTAGTAGTCAAGGGTAACTTCTAATCCCATCTTAGTAGAATAAGTCCCTTACTAAATTGGGTTCAATACCCATTTTTTCCATGCCTATTTCATGAGGTATAAATATTTACCCAATGAATTAGAGATCTATAATGGGATCACCTGCAACTATTTGTCTCACCCCATAATATAAGCTATAACCAGCTAAACAGACACCATCTAGTCCATACCATCATATAAGCTATAACGGGCTCTCCTGATGTTTTTTGGGACACCAATCCTATAAGAAATTTCAATGAACCATAATATGAATAAAGTAAAAATATATTATATATCATCATAATAAATAATAAAAACAATTATTCTTTAATAACATGATTGACTCATGGAAAATAAATGGATTTTAGGTCAATCTCTTTAAAATGTGATTATCCCATTGTAAAGAAACGAGTTTCATAAAAAACTCTTCAAAACACGATTAATCCCAAAAAATAATGGAGGTAAAAAATCATCATGCCTTAAAAATAAAAACCATTCAAATAAATAAATTGAATTGTATACTTGGATCATATACCTATGAAATAATAAACTCTATCAAAGGATTCCATCTTATATGGAGAAGGATTTTGATTGATCACATGGAACATAACATTTAATTTAAAATATATTTTAAAAATATATAACATTTTCAAATATATTTTCCTAGAATTCCACTTTGAAAATATATCAAGGAAGCATTAAAAATTATTTTAAAAAAATTCTTAAATAAAAAATCATTTCCTCTTTGAATTTTTTTTTAAAACATAAAAACTTTTGAAAACCAATTTTATTTGAAAATTACCTTGAAAAAATATATAGGATTCTTGAAATCATTTTGAAAACATTTCTCTTTGATATCATAAAAAAGAATTTCAAAATAACATTTTAACCAATTATTAAACATAAAACATTTTTCAAAAAAATTTTATTTGAAATATTATAAATTATTCATGAAAATTATTTAAAACAATTTTTAAATATTATGACTTTTTGGAACTTTTTTTCTTTAAAATCGTACAAAGGAAGCATGAAAATCACTTAAAAAAATGTTAGAAATAAAAAAATTTCGAAATATTTCATTGAAAATGAACTTAAAAAATTATTTAAATCCATTTTTACTACAATTTTATAAAACATTATTTTTTAATAAAATATATTTCCAACTGAAGGAATAAATAAGGTTGAAATTTTCAAAAAACACCTTATTTGTTATCTTATGAACCAAAGAGTGAAATAATGGGACCATTACATTAATATATCATAAATAACCTGGGGAGATTAAAAATCATGGTATTTCATTACATATGGATCCTAATATCTCATAAATGGAATCGTGATTGTAAAAAATCCCGATAAAGAATGAGATTGTAGAAAGAAACGCTTACCACCTTGGTAATATTGAATCATAATACCCTGGAAATAATAATATTAAATTAAGCATAAAATATCATTAAAATAACAATATTCAAGTAATAAAATGTTAATTGTCAATATATACACCTCAAAAAAGAATATAGGTGCATAACATAACATGTGTCTCATAGAAGGAAAATTGAGACAAAATTACTTTACCAATTTGGTATCTTTTGAACCACAATACCAATGAAATATATATCATAAAATGGATATTTAAATACCCATAAATTAAATTATAATGATCATTGAATACATTAATGAGATGTATATACACCACACATATGAAATGAGTGGTGTATAGTGCATAATTCTTGTAGAAATAAAAGTGAGACTGTAAATCCCCTTACTAGATGAATAATTTATAAATCATGTGATCCGTGGTAGAATAACATAAATTGAAAATTATAGAAACATTAAATAAATGAGATTCATGATATAAAATTTCATATTTAATTTACACACAAAACACCTAGAATAAGTCGTGAATATAGACTACATCTCATAGAAATAAAAGTGAGATTAGAAAGCCCTTACTTTAAGTCTTGAATTTCATAATACATGTTCAAAACTCATGTATATTAAATATAATATTATTATAAATATACCAAAGTTCCATATTCTTAAATATCAAACCATATTATATTTTATTATGTCTTCACATTACTATTTTATTATCAATTTTATGTTAAAATATGTTTCAGGTAATAACCACTTTGTTTTTTTCTTATATGTTTTTATTTGTTACTCTTGATCCTCTAACATAGATTATGATTTAATTATGTCCATATCATAAATAAAAGATATAAATATCATATATATATATTTATATATGTATTTATAATAATATATAAGTGATTGAAAATTGAAATGAAGGACACCGTTCATGGAGATGGTATGTCGTATATACAAATGAATATTATTTCTATTTTCATGGAGTATCAATAGAAATTATGTAAATGGAATATATATATATTATCATTCCAGTTGAATTATTATGTCATATATATCAAATAAATTTATTAAACCCATCATTGACACATTCTATGTAATCTGTGAACAAATCCCATCGCTTTGAGGAGGTAGTAGTCCACACGTCAAGAAACGAACATATCATATTTCAAAAAAATGTAAATAATGAGGGTATGTGTTATATAATAATTAAAAAAGTATAAATACATCATACATATAATATATATGATATAAAAATACAAATTCCATCATTATTACCAATATTGTTTGATGTAAATGTAAGAATGAATGACATTGGTTCACGAGGTGGTAATCCACCGTACACATGAACAATGAATGTATATCCTATTTGATGGAAGTTTCAGTGATTTTAGGTAAAAAACATAACATAAAAACCACTAAAAATATTTAGTATACTGAGTTTATTATATAATAATTAAATAATTAGAATCAATCGGTATAAAAATAAAGCAAATGTTTTTATTGAAGGATCTTACATTATCTTTGGGTAACTTTTTTGGTTTTTACAAAATGAGTTCCTTGGATATATTTATTTCAAAATGGAGGATTCTAAGATGAAGTGAGGGAAATTATGAGGATATTTGGGTTGGGTTCTTATCCAATGGGTCTGGAGAGGGTTGATGAATTGAAGGGTTGAGTTCCCTTTTTATAGTGGAGGGACATTCATGTAAATATAAAAAGGTAAACACTATTTAGAGGTATCCCTTATATCATGGGCCTCAATTATTATTTTATTTTTCATAATATATAGGATATAGTTGAAATGTAATCATCCATGGTATTTTTAAATTGTTTATAGGTTATTTGGCCACTTAAATTAATGTTTAACCACTATGTATAATCATTTTTACCTTAATTATTGTAATTAATTTCTATTACGTTCAATAATTTTTTTTGTTATTTTTCCACAACCACACATTATAAATTATTATTAATCTAGTTACGTAATATATTTTTCCACATTATAAACATAGAAGTGGTAGAAATTAATTTAAAATTAATCACGCAAATGGGATGAAACAACATGTTTTTAATGTGAAAAAGTTCAAAAGATTCAATTGTTTTCATATAAATTTCATGATAAAATTGGTTACAATGATATAAATAGGACTAATTTATGTAAAAATTATTTATTTATTATTTTAAAAACAATAAAAGATAATTTAACATATATATAAATTAGATGAGATAGTATTTTTCAATTAAAATTTTGTATTTTTTCATAATTTATAAAAAAATGAGACCTCTTAGAAAATTAAAAAAAATACACCCAATTTTTTTTTGATATTATTATTTCAAAAATTAAAATTATTTTTTCAAATAAAATTTATATAATTTTCAGAAATTATATTGAAAATAGGTGCACCATAAAAAGGCCGTAAAATAACCTCCTTGAAAAAATTTTATCTTGATGTGTAAAATGGGATTTATTCTTATCTATTTTCTAGAAAACACGTAAAATGATATTTAATTAGTTTAATGAATGATATTTATAAATATATATTGAATTAAAGAAATTTATAAAATGTTTTTTTTTATATTTTTGAGGTAATACATGTTTGATTTCATAAATAATTTTTCCCAATAAAATATTTCCTATATTTGAAAAGGGTTTTATATTAATTTTTAGAAAATTTGTTCCAAGATAATTATTATTGTATAAATGTGTAAACCATATTTTGAAAATATAATTAATATTATTCTTAAATTAAATTCCAATTCTTATTTAAAAATTATAATAATATTTTATTACTAATATTAATATTACATTATAGTTTGGAAAAGCATTGCATTTCCTGTAACAAAAGATATCAACAGAAATTGACATTGTGTGTGACAGAAGGAGAAAATAATTTTGTTATATAACACAAGAAAATATATGTGTTTTGTGGAGTGAATTATCTTCTTTGTGTTTCATATAGAGAAAGAATAAATTGGTTCTTTTATATAAGATAATCTATATTCAGTGTTGGAAGAAATGAAAAATATCAAATAGTTTAAATTAATTTGAAAACAATATTACACAGAATATATACACACCATATTCTCCACCCTTAAAATTTATATCTCCCTCGAATTTTTTTTGGGGAAATAAAAGTCTTTATTATTTTAAGTTTCTTTTCTAAAAACCCACATCAAAAATATGAATACAAAAAATTACTTAATAAATGTTGTACGCAAAATGGTTACGCAAAGTAACACATTACTAGGTTTCCATGTAAGAGAACAAATTTAATAAGTGATGATTAGAGATTTAAGAAAAGTGTAAATAATTATAGAGAGTGATAAATATCACTGATCACAAGAAAGTGAATGTTCAATGGAATGTTAATGGCCTCAAAACCATAAATCATTAATGATTTATATGATCATCGATTCAATAGAAATGAATGTATTACTATAAATATTTTTCAATATCATATTCTTATAGGTGAATAATTTTTCAAAAGGAGTTATACATATTTGGTTGAATTCTATTCTATATGCATAATCTCAGTCTTTGGTTGTGCCTTGATAATTTACTCATTCATCTCTTACATAAGACAATAATGGTGAATTGGTAATTTTTAAAGAACTAATAGATCTTGAAATCCATAAATACAATTATTTTTCATTATATTTTGTTAGTTAATGTCCCTGAATAATTTTTAGCATAGGTTATCTAATATATATAAATATACATATGTGAAGATAATGCGTGAATATCTAAAACCTTATTGAATGTTTAACATAAACCATTCAACAAATGGATAACCATATACAACTTATATAAGTTTAAAATACAATAAATTATAAATATTATCACTAAAATTTCTCAAAATAAATACAACATTTATCCCTATATATCATAAATTATCTCTTGGTTTTCACATTCCAATCATGCGAATACCATTATCATGTATTTTCTTAAAACATGGTAGTAGTGTGAATTACCATAAAACCATATTGAAAACTAGAAATCTTTATTATTCAAAAGACTATTGTATATATTAATTAAATATTTTTTTGAACATCATCCTTGATAACATATACCACATTATCAATATGTAAATAATAAATTATAAGGGAATCATTATTGTCCAATTTACATTATCCATATCAATCATATTTTTATCCAAGATAAAAGAAATTTTCTCAACATCATGGACACATTAAGGGTTACCTTCACATAATGAAAATATCACTATTGCATTACTTCCATTTTCGGGTTTGTCAACACCATTAAATTTATTTTTTTCAAATCCTTAATATAATACTTATACTTCATGATTCGTATAATATAATTCTTGAGTTCATATACTTATACACTTTGATCATAAAACTTTATTCTCAAACCATTACTTTGGTTTCATAATCATATTCCTCAATACCCCTTTCATATAATGTGAAATATTATTCATTTATTAAGGTTTCTCAACTTCAATTTAATCATGATTCTTACATTTAATTTAGAAAATAATGTTATAACATCTCTTATAATTCACATGTAATTTTTGTTCTCTTTATCATTATAAATATAACCAATAATCATACCACTTTCCTAATTCTCTTAACAATATTTCCATATAGAAAATGGATTTATATAATTACCATAATTTATTCATATGAAATATTAAATTTTTTTCTAGTTCATCCATACACCATATATTGTCTAAGAGAATAAATAATTGCGTGATAAAAATTTATCAAAGAATAAAACCACAAATAAATGAAAAATTATTTAGTGGATTACTAAATATTGAAACCTATAATTAAATATATGAAACATTAGTCCCATCTGTAGATAAATTCCTTAAAATAACCATGGAAATATAACTAGGGATCTCAATAAATTTCTCTCATCCTATTTTCCAATGGTTTAATAAAACATTACTTTGATAAAAATTATAGAAACAAAGATTAAAATACTTTGATATTACATCATTTTAGATGAATAGTAATCACATTAAAAATATATAATCCTAGGGACCATAACTGTTTAGTTTCTTTTGTAACATGTAACACATTATTATATTTTTTAATTCACATCATGATCTCATATAAAGTTATTCCTTTTTATTACTACAACTTAAAACCTTTATTTATATCTTATTGAATGGAAACTTATGAATGGTGGATCTCATATGATCAGCAAGGATAAAAATAAAGGAGATACATTAGAACAACATGGACATAAGGGTTTGATAACATGGAAATAATATTTAAATATCATACCCTTCAAATAAAAGATCATAATCATGAGTCATGAAATAAAGGTAGGTTATTAATAAGACTTGAATCATAAGGAAATCAAAGAGCATGAGGTGTGAGACTATATCATTTGCATAACACACAAACTTTGGTAAAAAAGATAAGTATATAAAATCGTTCCTTGTAGGTCAAGAATCATTTCCAAAACATATTAAGGAACTCCATGGGGGATTTACCTATTGGGTGGGACACACCACCATCCCCAGTCACAAACCTTTCCTTGTTGTGGATCAGGTTACACATTCTTCCTGTAACAGGTAAATACAGTCAACATGTTTTCCATATTAGTAGTCATGGTTCACTCATGAGACCATAGTATTAGTATATGCTCAATCCAAATACCATATTAGTAGTCACAGGTCACTACCAAGACCATATTAGAAGTCATTGTTAACTCCCAAGACCATCTTAGTAGACAAATTCTCTCACGGAACTGGGTTAACTCTCAATTTCTACCAATTCTATCTCATGAGAAATAAATCATACCTAATGAAATAGAGATCTATAATGTTATAAACTAGATCAATATAAGAATCCCCATAATATAATATCTAATGGTATTACACAAAACTATTTTAGAAACCCAATCATATAAGCTATAATGGGATTACCCGACACTATTTGGGCTGCCCAATCATATAATCAATAATAGGATTACCCAATGCTATCTGGACAAACACATCATATAAGTAATATATATGAAACAAAACATGAATAAATTATAAATAGCTAGTATATCATCATAAAAAATCATAAAAATAATTATTCATTCATAATTTGATTATCCCAGGGAAAAAATGGAGTTCATGTAAATCTCATTGAAATGATATTATCCCATCGAAAAGAAATGAGTTTCATAAAAATATATTTGAAACATGATTGAACCATGTAAAAGAAATGACTTCCTTAAACATCATTTCATAAAAACATATAAAATTATGATAAATAATATTAATTGGATCCTTGGATCATATCCCTATTAAATCATAAACTATATCAATGGTTTTCATCCTATATGCAAAAGGATTTTTCAAAGATCACTTCAAACATAACCTTTCTATGAAAATTACTTCTTAGAACATATTACATTTTAAAAAATCTTTTCTTGTGAATCAACTTTTAAATAACATAAATGAGTAATTAATAATAATTTAAGACATTTCATGAGGAAAATATACTTTCCACTTTAATAAATTACTTTTTAAACATAAAACCATTTGAAAACCATTTTCATTGAAAATAACATTGAAAAATTAAAAAAATTTCTTGAAAATATTGTGATATAAATTTTCATTGAAAAATTATAAATTAATATTGAAAAACGTTAATTTTTTTAAAAATACATAATTTTTTCAAACCTTTTTCTTTTGAAACATATAAATAATGTTTGAAAATAATTTATTACAACTTTTAAACATAAAATATTTTTTAAACCCTTTTTATTTGAAATCATAAAAAGGTAGATTAAAAAACATTTAAAAAACCTTTAAAACATGAAAATATATTTAAGAAATTTTACTTGACAATATGATTAAAAATATATTTAAAAAAAAATTCACAACCTTTTAGAAAATATCATTTTCGATAAAATAGATTTCCAACCAAAGAGAGAAATAAGGTCATATTTTTCTAAAAACACCTTCTTTATTATATGAAGTACCAAAGAGTGAAAAAATAGTACCATTACCTGAATATATTATGAATAAATAGTATATAATATAGTGTTTTATTGATATATATTATATAATAATTCATTAATGTAAGCATGATCGTTATCAATCCTGATAAATGTTGAGAATATATAAATAAACTCTTACAACCATGGTAACTTTGAATCCTAATACTTACGAGAGAAAAAAATTAAATTAATCACAAAATATCATTAAAATAAATATATTCATGATATAACATGTAAAATGGTAGTATATTCACCTCAACGATGAATATAGGTCCATAGTATAACATGTCTGTCAAAGACGGAAAACTAAGACAAAACTAATTTACCAATATGGTAACATTTGAATCATAAACCCCATGAAATATATATTATAAAATGGATCCATAAATACCCATAATTTAAAGTATTAATAAAATTTATTACACTCATGGGGAGTATATACACCACCAATTTGAAATGAGTTGTCTATAAGGAATAAGTCTTGCTCGAATAAAAGTGAGACTGTAAATCTCTTTACTACTTGAGTAAATTTTGAATCATGAGTTCCATGAAGAAATAAAGACAATAGAAACTTTTAATACCCCTAAATAAATATAACCAGTTATATAAAATGTCATTATACATCATATACACCCCAATATAATAATAAGTGGTGTATATAATGTATATATCACCGAAAAAAGTAAGATGAAAAAACCGTTACCTTAAGACTAGAATTTCTCTGTACACCATAAAACATCCTATATAATAAATTTAATTTTATTATAAATATACCAAAGAGAAATATTATTATATATAATACAATATATTATTTTATCATGACTTTATATTACGCTTTTATTAACAATTTCATGTTAATGTAACGTTTCTGGTAATAGCCACTATATTTTTGCATTAGTATTGACCTGTTATTATTTATCCAGTTTCATTGATTATGATTTACTTATTTAAAGAATATAAAACATGATATAAATATCATAAATATTAAATATATGTGTATTTATAATAATATATAAAATATAAAAATTGGAAACGAAATACACTGTTCATGGAGAGAGTAGGCCGTACGTACGCATGAACATTGTTTCCATTTTCATAGCATACTGAAAGAAAAACAGTAAATGAAATATATGTATATATAAATATATTATAATTATAATAAAATACTAATTTCATATATATCATATAAATTCAAAAACCCATCCTTAATAAATTCCATGTAATGTGTGAAATAATCCCATCTCCTTGAGGATGCGGTAGTCTACTTATCCACAAACAAAGTTATCATCTTTTCACAAAATTGAAACTATTAATATAAGTTTTATATAATAAATAAATATTAATAAATAAGAATAATATATATCTATATCATATATATCATATATAAATATAAACTACATCATTATTACCAATTTTTAGAGGTGGAAATGGAAGAACAAATGTCATTGGTTTGCGAGGTGGTAGTCTATCATACACATGAATGATGAATTCGTATCCCATTTAATTGAAGTGTGTGAGAGTGTAGTTATTAATAAAAAAATAAAAATATATAAGGGAATGAATACTGGAAGATATATATTATGGATTATAGGATTAAGGGGGCGGAATTTAGAGGATATTTAGTCAGTATTTTTCACAAAAAATGATCCTTGATGGGTGTGATGAAGTGAGGGGGTGAGTTCTCTTTTTATAGTGGAGGAGGATTGGAATTATTGTAAGTTTTAAATGGTAAACATATTGAGGGGTGTTCAATACATCTTTTTCCAACAATAATGACTCATTTTTTAGTAAAGGGAATATAGGGTAAAATTATGGCTAGAAAAAGTATTTTGTATATGTGTTTAGGTTATTTTCCCATTATGCTAATGTTTAATACTTAAGTAAACTTATATATACCATTATCACTATAATTGTTTTTAAATAAATGCACTAATATTTTTGCTAACAAACTAATTTTGTAACACCCCAGGATTTCAGAGTGTGTTATTTCTTAAAAATAATTCAATAACTTGCACTACACGCAACACCGAGTTCAATCACACCATTAAATGAGGTCATGAATAGTATTAACTACATTTTTAACTTTATATAATCCTTATAATTTTAGAATCCCTATTATGAGTTTCTTAGTCATAATGCAAGAACAGATTCATTTTCAGTATTTCACTTTTATCAACTTCTAATAGTGAAACCTTTTTAAATACAATATTTTAAACTTTTTTACTAAATGGGGACATCAAAATTTTAAAATGAAACACCCCAAGCTTCCACGGTACGTTTCCCTTTGAATAATGTGATAGCGTGTGTTGTACGCAACACCGAGTTCTAACACACCATAACCAATCAAACTAGCCGTTATAAATAGTAATACCTACTTTTTGAAAATATATATATTTTATATTTCAAAATGGACTTCATTTTTGGATTCGGAATATTGAATTTAGCCTAAGGTGAAATTCTGGTACATTTTGGATAACTTTCATATTTTGATGAATAGTGAAAATTACTAAATTTTAATTAAAAACAAATTTTTTAATCAAAATAATTAATAGTGATAAATTATGAATTTGAGTGGTTTTAAAGTATATTTAGAATATATTTTTACAAATTAATATAATGTTTGTCATTGGACATAATTTTACAATTAAACCGAACATAAACAAGTGTCAATCTTTTGATAGTTATTATCTCTTAAAAACACGCTTTTTGTTTTGACAGCGGGAATTAATTTTAAATTAATTTCTGCCACTTCTGTATTTTGAATTTAGGAAAATGGATTCAGTATTTGGAATCAGGATTTTCAATTTGTGTAAATAGGTAACTTTTATTTTTAGACATTTTGAATAATTACTGCGGTAAATATTTTATTTACCATGGTTAAGGGTAAATCCGGTAAATAAGGGTTAAAAAAATAATATCATAATAATACTAAATTACCCTAAAACGTGTCCTAACCTTATTGGTGGACACATACCCGGACATGGGCATCCTTGGGTCAATTTGGGGACCCCTTGGAGCCACATGTATGTGGTAGGGAAACATTATATTAATAAAGTTAAAATAAAAATAAAAATGGCATAAGCTTACATATTTTAGAAGAACAATTTTTACATATGGTTATACATGTTGGATTTTCGATTATAAATATCCATTAGAAATCTAAGAAGATTTCCTACATAATGATATTTTATTTGTAATTTTTAGACATTATATAATTTATTTTATTTATGACACAATAATGATTCAGTAATTACTATAATAGTGAAAAATTAAAATAATTGTTATTATAAATACCAAAATAAATATAATATGAACCTTTTAATGAATTAAACTAATTTTCTAGGATAATATGATATATTAGGATTGATTTAATTTACTTTTTTCGAAGTAATAAATCTGTTATGAGTTTCACAAAAATCAACTATTGAATAGTGTCAAAATTGACATAAAAGAGTTCTTAAAACAAATATTATATTATTAATTGATAATAAATTCCTAAAAATCTACGGTTCTGCCAAAAGACTTATATCATGATAGGTTCATCATTAATGTACCACTTGGGGGTCTCTTGGATGTATATAGTAAGTTTAATAACCATATTATATAAAAATACAAAGAGACATTGTAAAAGTGAAACTAATTAACTTAGAGTTAATACTTAAAGATAAGGTTAATATAAGTACCCAAACCTGTCTAAATTTTATTTGTTGAGTGGTTTTCGACCTATCCCCACCTTAACCTTTGAATAATCAACTTTGGAGCCATTAGAAACCGAATATGAATTTATTATAAATTAATATTTCTAGCTTTTCCAAAGGTGCCCCTCACCCCTCTTATAAAAGGGCACTCCTCCTTCTCATTTCTTCACACCTTCAAAGCCTTTTGGCTCGGCCAAACTCTGCCCAAATACTCTCCCAACATCCCTCACTACAACCTAGAGGCCTTAGTTTGATCATAAAGCCAACCTAAGAAGACCTTTTGATCAAATCAAAAGGAAGAACCCGAAGAAGAGGTAATGATTTCACCACCCTTCTCCAAGTTCATTTCTTCTTCCACTTCTTCTTCCTTTGTTCTTACCATTCTAAAATAATAACTCCAGTATCTCACATATACTTTGATGTTATTATAAATATGGTACAATCATATTCAGTATTCTATCCACCCTTTGAATAACATGTCACCATACGTGCGTACGTACGACTTAGCGTCTCCACGTCGTGGTGTAATTGTTATTCAATATAATATTATTTGGATGGGTATAATAATGATGTGTAACTCATGTAAATAATAAATATAACATGTTAATGATTCTTTATATATGATATATCATCCATTTATATATTATTTTAATATCAAAAGAATGATATTGTCGCTCGTGCGTACGTACGGACTACCGTCTCCACGAACGCGATGAGATTCATTCTCCATCGTATCCATTCAAGTATAATTATCATTTGATGATTTAAAAATGATGTTTAAGTACTGGATATCATTCTGGATATGAATAAGATACAACAACCATGGATTACGTAACAAAACATATAAAAGAAAACAAGTAAGTTAACACCCGATATAATGATGATACTAAGATATTATTATCAAATCAATATTAAAAGATCATATATGATATCATATTAATGTATATGATTCTTGTATAATTTAATAACAATTATTTCACCATTATTCAGGAGGTTAACCTACCCCAACCAAGGAAAAGTACAAGGTAAGGGTTATTTCACAATCTCTTCATTATCCGAGGTTGTTTATACGTAATAATCTACTGGGATATCTTTATCATCCACATCCGTGTTTCTTAAAAATGTATTTAAAAACATTTTTACTATTTACAAGAATATGGGTTAAAGTCATTTATACCCTTGTTTGACTTTTTATAAGAGGTTTATAAAGGAATCTTTCCATCGTTTTCAAAACAAGATCCTTTTTAACCTTTTCGACAGAATTGAGGTAAGAATGTTTTTTTTAACTTATACGGCGGGTGCGGTTATTTTACGCCGTTATAAAATCTTCAAAGCTTTCCTTACAAGCTTATAAGAATATTTTCAAAGAAAATGTTTTATTTTATATGGATCTTAAATGATTTCAAAATAAAAGGAGATATTTCTTTAAAAAAAATTTTGATTTCATCTACGTCAACATCCTTTGATGGATTTTAAGATTATTTGAAGTTGATTTATTATGATACAAAACTTCTATATTGTATTGAAGGTTTTGTGATATGTTTGACTATGGATGTGCTATTTTTATACCATTCATAGTTTATGGTGAAATTATTGACATTTTGTATGCTAGTTTTAATACGAATGTTTATGTTATGTTTAAACCTTTTCATATGGGAATGCATTGGACTTAATAAGTGACGGGTGGAGCCCGCTATAGCTCCTCGATGCATCGGTAGGTCTCATGAGACAATCTAGTGTCTTGGCACAAGGCCTTGACAAAATCTTATTTGTAGTCTTGGCACGAGGCCTTGGCTATGTGGTTATGATAGTCTGACATTATGCAATCCAACATTATGAAAGTGGTTATTGATTTTTGCATGTGATTATTCGATTAGTAGAATATCCATGTGAATAAGTAAATGGAATTATTCCATTTTATTTATGCCATACCATGTTGAAAGTTCATATTTAAAAGGCTTTTGTTTTAGTTATACATTGCCTTAAATGTTTATTCTTATTTATGAAAGTTTCCGCTATATTGTTATCCTTACTGGGCATTTGAGCTCACCCCTTTTCTATGTTTTATTTTTCCCAGGATGTGAAGAAGTAAGTTATGAATGACCTGCAGGGATTTTATGAGGGGTTAATAGTGTGGATTGTGGAAACATTATGTTGTTGTAGTAGTTTTTCATTTTATGATGTAATGTAAAACTTATGAATATATCTAGTGTTTCCAAGGCTACTAAACCAATCGGTCTTTCGAGATTTGATCTTTCTTGTGATCATGCCAATGTTATGTAATAATGCACCGACTCTGGGTAACTGGGGTCGGGGCGTTACAGTTGGTATCAGAGGAAGTTTAGTACAAACCTTGGAAGCTAGATTTAGATAAACTCCGATTAGAGCACGTAGACCTAAGATTAACTTTGAGGATTAGTATAGAAGAACTTCCTAGAATTTTGGTATTGTAGATATTTTGTGAGTTTTCCGAGCAATACATCCCTGTCTGGATACGAGCAGGTAGAGGCGGCTCTGGCACAGATTTACCTAGGGGTAAAACCCGAAAACACCGCTTTGAGCTAGACTCGAACGGGAACTGGTGCATGACAACGGGCCTTGCTGCACTCTTGGTTATGACACTCCTGGGGGATATGCTTAGGATAACTCTCATTTTCCTTACAAATCATTATGAAGGGTTTATGAGTATATACTTCCTCAAAGAAAATTTTTTTATGATTATGTATTATATGCATCAATAGTTCAATTTATGTTAAGTGTTTTATAAGTATGGGATTATGTATTTTGATTCATAAACTGATCTAGTTTATGCCATTGTTTAGAAATGGCGCCCAGTAGAATGAATGAGAACTCCAGAAATACACATGATTCAAAGAGAAGGAAGGATCATATCTTTCATGTTCTTAAGCTAGAATTTATAAGATAAATAGTCTCCCATGTATTATCATCATATGAAGAAATAATATCATGTGTTGATAAGATAAGTAAAGAGTTTACTGAGTCCTATGGCTTTGAAGGGAAGCAAGAGAAGAAAAGGATGGAAGAGAGAAAGATGGATAAAGGAAAGAGGGAAAAGAATAATTTTCCCATATGTGGTAACTGTGGAAAGAAACACCCTGGAACTTTCCTGAAAGGAATGGGAGTTTGTTATAAGTGTGGAGGAAATGGGCACAAAGTACGTGACTGCAAAGGTAAGAAAATGGTTTCAAATGTACAATGCTTCATTTGCAAGGAGTTTGGACACTACGCGAACCTATGACCCAGTCATCAGACTATGCCACAAATGATGCTATTGGATAATAATCAAGTTATGATACTACCACAGATGAAGAGGAATGATTAGAGTTCTTATGTTAATTATGTCAATTGAGTGTTGTATCAACAATGTACTTGTTATAATAATTATGGAGTATATAAGGATTGTACTGCAGTACTATTTCATTAAGGACTTGAGATTATGTGGAACAAAGAAAAGTGACTCAATAGCAGGATAAATTTTTGGAAAATATATGGTTGAGAGAATGATAAATCATAATATAGTTCTGATACTGAGGTAGTGATTTTGGAATAATATGTGATTGTTTTGGATAAATTATATTGGATATTCTTGACTACCTTGGAACTGATTAATGATTTGTATATTCCATCATTGTTGGGGTTTAAAACATTTTTGGATTAATGAAGTATATCCAGCATTCTATATGGAATAAGGGAGCATGAATGTAATCAATAAGGAATATGGTAATACATGATGAAGGTATTCATATTCTATTATGGGGTAAAAAGGATCTATATTATGTTTACCTTCCTTATAAATGTTGGACTGTGAGTTTAGACAGAATTATTTTGGATAGTTCTAGTTTGGATTATTTTGGATTGCCATAAAAGGACAACCCGGAGGTCGGGCGGCAACCCGTCGCGTCCGGCAAGGCTGCGAGACTTGAACCCACAACTGAAGGGCGACAAGGGTGTATCACCTACCACTGTCCCACGAGATGTCCTGAATTAAATAATGTAGTTTTTTTAAAAGATCTGGTAGATGAATTATAATTCATTTATTTTGGAACCCTGTACGAATAGTATAAATAGAAAAAAAAATTTACGTTCTATTATCTTTTAGAGTGAAAGATGAGTTTATGGTAGAAATTTATTAATGGGTAAAATTCTAATTATAAAGTAAGTATATCTCCTTATTATCTTATCCAATCTCATAAATAAATTCCTCAACATTAATAATAGAATCTTAGAACAAAAATTTTGTCCTAGATGGTACCTTAAATCATCACAAATTTATGGCTTTGGGATTGTTGGCCTTTTCATAGCCATGTTCTCTACCACTCTCCATCAGATAATTGATGGTTAGATTTCTCTTCCATATCCATATTTTCCTACATGGAACCCTAGTATGTGTTACTTTCGGTAATCTTCATACTTTCCACTCTTTATTTTAAATAGAGGCCTCATTAATTCATTTTTCGATGTGGGATTTCAACTAAGATATTTTGAAATGTCAAAAATGTGTTGTCCCAATACCATATATTTTGTTGAACCGATGGTACTTCAAATAATCATGGATTGATGAGTTTAAGGACCTCAATTTTATACTTGTTTGTGATTGATGACCTCAATCACTACCTATAAATATTTACGTTTTTCCTCCAATTATATGTCTCTAATTGCCACCAATGTTCTCCTAATCGAGATCATAATTTGGTGGTGACCCTTTAATTTCTCTTTTCCTCATATTAAGACTAAATTTTAGTAACCCAATTTCCAATGTGGGTTTTCCTACAAATATATTTTCTACTTTCAACCTTTTATTTTCGAAGAACAATTTCAAATTGCGAGGACGCAATTTATTGAAGGAGGGGAGAATGTAACACCTCAGGATTTCAGAGTGTGTTATTTCTTAAAAATAATTCAATAACTTGCACTACACGCAACACCGAGTTCAATCACACCATTAAAAGAGGTCATGAATAGTATTAACTACATTTTGAACTTTATATAATCCTTATAATTTTAGAATCCCTATTATGAGTTTCTTAGTCATAATGCAAGAACAGATTCATTTTCAGTATTTCACTTTTATCAACTTCTAATAGTGAAACCTTTTTAAATACAATATTTTAAACTTTTTTACTAAATGGGGACATCAAAAATTTAAAATGAAACACCCCAAGCTTCCACGGTACGTTTCCCTTTGAATAATGTGATAGCGTGTGTTGTACGCAACACCAAGTTCTAACACACCATAACCAATCAAACTAGCCGTTATAAATAGTAATACCTACTTTTTGAAAATATATATATTTTATATTTCAAAATGGACTTCATTTTTGGATTCGGAATATCGAATTTAGCCTAAGGTGAAATTTTGGTACATTTCGGATAACTTTCATATTTTGATGAATAGTGAAAATTACTAAATTTTAATTAAAAACAACTTTTTTAATCAAAATAATTAATAGTGATAAATTATGAATTTGAGTGGTTTTAAAGTATATTTAGAATATATTTTTACCATTTAATATAATGTTTGTCATTGGACATAATTTTACAATTAAACCGAACATAAACAAGTGTCAATCTTTTGATAGTTATTATCTCTTAAAAACACACTTTTTGTTTTGACAGCGGGAATTAATTTTAAATTAATTTCTGCCACTTCTGTATTTTGAATTTAGGAAAATGGATTCCATATTTGTAATCAGGATGTTAAAATTGTGTAAATAGGTAACTTTTATTTTTAGACATTTTGAATAATTACTGCGGTAAATATTTTATTTACCATGGTTAAGGGTAAATCCGGTAAATAAGGGTTAAAAAAATAATATTATAATAATACTAAATTACCCTAAAACGTGTCCTAACATTATTGGTGGACACATACCCGGACATGGGCATCCTTGGGTCAATTTGGGGACCCCTTGGAGCCACATGTATGTGGTAGGGACACATTATATTAATAAAGTTAAAATAAAAATAAAAAAGGCATAAGCTTACATCTTTTAGAAGAACAATTTTTACATAGGGTTATACATGTTGGATTTTCGATTATAAATATCCATTAGAAAGCTAAAAAGATTTCATACATAATGATATTTTATTTATAATTTTTAGACATTAAATAATTTATTTTATTTATGAAACAATAATGATGCAGTAATTACTATAATAGTGAAAAATTAAAATAATTGATATTATAAATACCAAAATAAATATAATATGAACCTTTTAATGAATTAAACTAATTTTCTAGGATAATATGATATATTAGGATTGATTTAATTGACTTTTTTCGAAGTAATCAATCTGTTATGAGTTTCACAAAAATCAACTATTGAATAGTGTCAAAATTGACATAAAAGAGTTCTTAAAACAAATATTATATTATTAATTGATATTAAATTCCTAAAAATCTAAGGTTCGGCAAAAAGACTTATATCATGATAGGTTCATCATTAATGGACCACTTGGGGGTCTCTTGGATTTATATAGTAAGTTTATTAACCATATTATATAAAAATACAAAGAGACATTGTAAAAGTGAAACTAATTAACTTAGAGTTAATACTTAAAGATAAGGTTAATATAAGTACCCAAACCTGTCTAAATTTTCTTGGTTGAGTGGTTTTCGACCTATCCCCACCTTATCCTTTGAATAATAAACTTTGGAGCCATTAGAAACCGAATATGAATTTATTATAAATTAATATTTCTAGCTTTTCCAAAGGTGCCCCTCACCCCTCTTATAAAAGGTCACTCCTCCTTCTCATTTCTTCACACCTTCAAAGCCTTTTGGCTCGGCCAAACTCTGCACAAATACTCTCCCAACATCCCTCACTACAACCTAGAGGCCTTAGTTTGATCAGAAAGCCAACCTAAGAAGCCCTTTTGATCAAATCAAAAGGAAGAACCCGAAGAAGAGGTAATGATTTCACCACCCTTCTCCAAGTTCATTTCTTCTTCCACTTCTTCTTCCTTTGTTCTTACCATTCTAAAATAATAACTCCAGTATCTCACATATACTGTGATGTTATTATAAATATGGTACAATCATATTCAGTATTCTATCCACCCTTTGAATAACATGTCACCATACGTGCGTACGTACGGCTTACCGTCTCCACGTCGTGGTGTAATTGTTATTCAATATAATATTATTTGGATGGGTATAATAATGATGTGTAACTCATGTAAATAATAAATATAACATGTTAATGATTCTTTATATATGATATACCATCCATTTATATATTATTTTAATATCAAAAGAATGATATTGTCGCTCGTGCGTACGTACGGACTACCGTCTCCACGAACGCGATGAGATTCATTCTCCATCGTATCCATTCAAGTATAATTATCATTTGATGATTTAAAAATGATGTTTAAGGACTGGATATCATTCTGGATATGAATAAGATACAACAACCATGGCTTACATAACAAAACATATAAAAGAAAACAAGTAAGTTAACACCCGATATAATGATGATACTAAGATATTATTATCAAATCAATATTAAAAGATCATATATGATATCATATTAATGTATATGATTATTGTATAATTTAATAACAATTATTTCACCATTATTCAGGAGGTTAACCTACCCCAACCAAGGAATAGTACAAGATAAGGGTTATTTCACAATCTCTTCATTATCCGAGGTTGTTTATACGTAATAATCTACTGGGATATCTTTATCATCCACATCCGTGTTTCTTAAAAATGTATTTCAAAACATTTTTAATATTTACAAGAATATGGGTTAAAGTCATTTATACCCTTGTTTGACTTTTTATAAGAGGTTTATAAAGGAATCTTTCCGTCGTTTTCAAAACAAGGTCATTTTTAACCTTTTCGACAGAATTGAGGTAAGAATGTTTTTTTTAACTTATACGGCGGGTGCGGTTATTTTACGCCGTTATAAAATCTTCAAAGCTTTCCTTACAATCTTATAAGAATATTTTCAAAGAAAATGTTTTATTTTATATGGATCTTAAATGATTTCAAAATAAAAGGTGATATTTCTTTAAAAAAAATTTTGATTTCATCTACGTCAACATCCTTTGATGGATTTTAAGATTATTTGAAGTTGATTTATTATGATACAAAACTTCTATATTGTATTGAAGGTTTTGTGATATGTTTGACTATGGATGTGCTATTTTTATACCATTCATAGTTTATGGTGAAATTATTTACATTTCGTATGCTAGTTTTAATACGAATGTTTATGTTATGTTTAAACCTTTTCATATGGGAATGCATTGGACTTAATAAGTGACGGGTGGAGCCCGCTATAGCTCCTCGATGCATCGGTAGGTCTCATGAGACAATCTAGTGTCTTGGCACAAGGCCTTGACAAAATCTTATTTGTAGTCTTGGCACGAGGCCTTGGCTATGTGGTTATGATAGTCTGGCATTATGCATTCCAACATTATGAAAGTGGTTATTGATTTTTGCATGTGATAATTCGATTAGTAGAATATCCATGTGAATAAGTAAATGGCATTATTTCATTTTATTTATGCCATACCATGTTGAAAGTTCATATTTAAAAGGCTTTTGTTTTAGTTATACATTGCCTTAAATGTTTATTCTTATTTATGAAAGTTTCCGCTATATTGTTATCCTTACTGGGCATTTGAGCTCACCCCTTTTCTATGTTTTATTTTTCCCAGGATGTGAAGAAGTAAGTTATGAATGACCTGTAGGGATTTTATAAGGGGTTAATAGTGTGGATTGTGGAAACATTATGTTGTTGTAGTAGTTTTTCATTTTATGATGTAATGTAAAACTTATGAATATATCTAGTGTTTCCAAGGCTACTAAACCAATCGGTCTTTCGAGATTTGATCTTTCTTGTGATCATGCCAATGTTATGTAATAATGCACCGACTCTGGGTAACTGGGGTCGGGGAATTACAAATTTGAACTTAATATAAATTATGTATTATTCTAATTAAAATTATGGAATCCAATTGTAATAATTCTATACTCAAAATTGGGAAAAAAATTAATTTAAAATTAATCCTTTAGACAGGATGAGACAACAATTTTTTAAGGTGTGAATGTTCAAAAGATTGAAATGTTTTTGTATCCAATTTCATTGTGAAATTTATTACAATGGAAAACATATAAATAAATGATTTATAATTAATCTATATACACTTTAATATAAAATTATAATGAAATTTAACTATATAATGAAATTTGATAGAAAGTAGTTTTTAATAAAAAACAATTTTTTTCCCTATTCATCAAGCAATGAAACTTTTAGAAAAATACCAAAAATTAACCCAATGTAAATTTTAATATTATTTTTTAAAAAATGAAGTTTATTTTTTCAAATAAAATTAATAAAATTTTACAAAATATTTTTAAAATGGACGCACTATTAAAAGTCAGCCAAAATACCATTTAGAAAAAATATATTTATGTGTAAAATTATTTATATTATAAAACCTTTTCTAGAAAAAACAAGATATTATCATTAATTAGTTTAATTAATATAATATATATATCATTAAAATTATTTATAAAAAGATGTTTAATTAATTTATTTTTTTATGACTCATTTGTTTGTATAAATATTGTTTTATAGAAAAATATTTCTAATATTTTCAAAAGGGTATTATTTTCATTAATAGTTAATTGGTCACCAAATAATTATCCTTATACACATATGAAAACCATAATTTAATAATTTAATTATTCTTAATAAAAACTAAAATTAAAACATCTAGGTGATGACTATAATAATATTTTAATAATAATATTTTAATAATAATATTAATGTTACATTATAGTATCGAAAAACTATGTCATGTGTGAAACAAAATATTTCGAAGGAACATTACATTGTGTGTGAACAAAGAAAAAATAATGCTACATGTACTGTAAGATAAGTTATGTGTTGTTTTTTGTAAAGACCTGGAATTTCCATTTAATTGTTTTTAATTAAATTGGAATTTTATGAGTTCGCAAAAATTTACGGCGCATGATTCTTAGGCCCGGAGTGCCCAAAATCAATTTATGAAGTTTTGTTTGGGTAGGTTCAGTGAATGTTTGAGTGGGTTTTTATAACTTTTGAACCGGTTCTTGGAATTGAAATCCAAGGGCATTGTTGAACTCGTAGTACATGTATTCACTTAAGGAGACTATCACCTCGATGGTAGTGGGTCAAGAATAAAAGATAGTTTTTGGGTTTTTCGTGGAAAATAATAAAATAAAATGAACTACACATTATTTTATTTTTGATCCCCCATGTGGAAGTTGGAGGTGGGGACCACCACAGCTTAACCTCCCATGAGAGGTTATGGTGGTGGGGCCCACCCAAGGTCTAAACGCCATTCTCTTGTTTATTGTTGTGGGGAAGACCCAGGATTAAACCCCCGTGAAACTCCCCTTTAATGGGGAGAAACCCTCAAACTTCTATTATGTGTAGGGGCGCCTCTTGACCTCCTCTACACAATTAATTCTGCCTACACACTTGCCATTAATGTGAAAAATCCTCCCCATTAATTAATTGAGCACATCAATTAATTAATTAAAATCTTTTAGAATTTTTTTCCAACAACTAAATTATAGAGAACTTGAATATATTATTTTGTCGTGTCTCACTTTCATTTTGGTGGAACATGGGAGAGGCGGGAGCTTGGGAGAAGGCTTCCAACGAAGAACTTCATCTTCCAAAGAAGAACTTCCTCTCCTGACGAAGAACGCTCCACCGACGAAGAATGACTTCGACTTTCTTCCTCGGAACCTCCATCGTCGTAGGACATGATCGTCTATAACCAATCGATGTCCACCTTCTCACCCCAACGTCAACGAACAATAAACAAGGTAGAAAATTTATTTGATTATGAAATTATTATTTTTTAATTCTTCCCATCTAAACCAAATAATAAATGTGGATGATTTTCATTGCGGGTTGGGATTTATTTTTGTGGGAAGATGTGGGGTGTATGTTTGATTTTTTTCTTTCATCTTCTATTGTTGATAATTATATGAAAATCAAAAATTAATTGTACAACTTTCTACTACCCTAAATGTGGAGGTTTCAGGCCAAATCAACATGGCCCGACCCCTCCGCTCTTCATGTTTGTGATGTTCTTCGGGATGGAGACGAGGTGAAGAGATGATGAAGGCGACGAAGTCAAAGACCACACTACCCATGGCCACCTAAATCTACGCTGCCCTCGTGACGCTTCGGTGCCCCGGGCCAAATGACGCTACCCGCCGGCTTCCGAGCCACCCCGTCCGTGTCGCCCGCCGGCCGCGCCACCTGCCGGGCTGAACCGCACCCCCCGCCAGCCGCACCCCCCACACCGAACCGACCTAGCCGCGCCGCGCCCTGGATGAACTGGCCCCCGGCCTCCGTACACCCCGTGCTCCCCGCGGCTCTGCCCTCCGTGTGCCCCACACGCCCCACGCACCACGTGGCTCCGCACGCACCGTGCCGCCGCTGGCCGATCCAACCTCAACCTCCTTGGACGAGCCGCCTGAGCTGCACCCCTTGTGGTGCCTGGCTGAGCCGGCCTCTTGCGCTCCTCATGGCGCCCAGCTGAGCCGACCTGTCGTGCCCCTGACGGCGCCCCGACCGAGCTGGCCTCCCGTGCCCCTCGCGGCACCCCGGCTGAGCCGGCGTCTTCGGCCCCTCGCGGTGCTTCGGCCGAACCGGCCCACTCCCTCGTGATGCCCTCCTGGCCGAACCACCCTCATGTTGAACCACAGCCGGTCCACGCCCTCGCGGATGGTCCGCGACACCTCAGCCTTCCGCGGCGCCTCTCGGCCTACTGAGCTAGGCCCACTGGTCCGGGCCGAACCCAACGGGCTAGCCTACCCAATGGGTTGGGCCAGACCCAATGGGTGAAGATGGGTTGATCTGAACTGGGTTGGCCCAGACTGGGTTGGGATGGGTGGGTCAGACTTGTAACTCCACAAGCATCCATGGTACGCTTCTCTTTGAATAATAGAGCAATGTGTGTTGTACGCAACTTCGAGATTCTAACACACCGCGACCAATAAAAGTACCTGTTATGAATAGTAATAACATCCTTTTGAAATTATATAAATTTATATTTCATAATGGACTTCATTTTTGGATTCGGAATATCGAAATTATCCTATGTTGAATTTGTGGTATTTTTCTGAGAACTTCCAATTTTTGATGAATAGTGAAAAAAACATAAAAACAACATTTTTAATCAAAATAATTTATAGTTATAAATTGTTTGATTTAGTGGTTTTAAAGTATAATTAGAATATAATTTTACCATTTTATCCAATGGTGGATATTAAAATTATTTTCACTTTGAAATTTGACATAAACAATTGTCAATCTTTTGATAGATATTGTTTCTTAAAAACATGTTATTTGTTTTGACAGCGGGAATTAAATATTAAAATAATTAATGCAAATTTTATGTTTTTAATTTGGTAAAATGGACACAATTTTTTAATTTGTAATATTAAATATATCTTAGAGTTAATTTTTTGTATTTTTCTGAAAAACATCGATTTTTGATGAATAATGAAACCACTAAGTGGTAGTTAAAAAACTGATTTTTCGTTTAAATGAAATTTGACCACCTCTATGATTTGAATTTCTAAAATCCAACATACATCATTGTCATTAGGAAGTAAAATGTGGTTCAATGGGATTAAAATAATTTTGGGTGAATAGTAACTTTTAATTTTTATTAATCGCGATTAAAGGTAAATAGTGTAATTTAAGGTAAATATAATGATATAATAATATTAAATTACTTTTAAACTTATCATAACCTTATTGGATGATCCATGGCCAACCAAGACAATCCATGGGTCAACTTGGGGGCCTCATGGAGCCACTTGGGTAAGAAAATGACATTAATAACTTTTATTTAAAGTTAAAATAAAATTGTCACAAACATGTGTAGTTTTACTAAAATAGTTGTTACATGGGGTTATATAAGATACCTTTTTGACTATAAATATTCATTAGAAAGATAAGAATATTTCCTACATAATGGTAATTTTTTTATAATTTTTAAGCATAATATAAATAAATTTATTTATGACACCATGATGATGCAGCGATTACCTCATTAATGAACAATTTTAATAAAATGAACATATAAGGTAAACTATAAGACATAAACTAATTTAAAACCTATTAGAAGGGTATATTTAGAACCCTAATCACCTTATCCTAGACATATATCATTTTGGGACCTTTAAAATCTGAAATGCAAATCATAATAAAGTAACATTTCATGAAATTCCAAGAGTGCCCCTCCTCTCCTCTTATAAAAGGCCCTCACATCTACCACCTTATTCACACCTTCAAAGCCATTTGGCTTGGCCAACGTCTGCCAAACTACTCTATCAACTTCCCTCTCTTACTCCTAGAAGCCTCACTTTGGGAAGAAGTCATCCCAAGGATGCCTTTGTCTCAAATCAAAAAGAGTTACCCGATTTTAAGGTAATGTCTTCTCTTATGTTATTTTGTTTTATTTTTCTTCTCCAACCCATTAAACACTTTTTATTCCATTATTTTGTAACAAAATCAGTATCATAAATATACTAGGATGTTTTTATGAGAGTTATTTGATTTAAAATTACAAAAACCTTTGTCTAATGGTTAATGAACATACTGTTTCTGTGAGTGGTGAATTACTGCCTCACGAAATGATGATTGTTCAATATTCTTTTAAAACCTCTCATGGTGGCCATTAAGATGTCACTATATTTATATATGATATATATTATGTTTATTTATTCCTTATGCTTCTGTATTTTTCATTTATGGAATACCTTTATGATTTCCATTATGGTTAAACGCGATAATTTCATTTTAGGAAGTGCGGACTACCGCCCCTTGAAAGTGATTTGAATCGTTAATGCCATATGTGGTACGTATAAAAGATGGAGTAAATGATATTATATATGATATTATACTAGAATTATAATATACCTTTATATAATTATGATTTTATTCCATTAAATATGAAATAGAAATGAATGTAGCATTCATGCGTACGTACGGCTTACCGTCTCCATGAACGGTGCATTTAATTTTTTACCTCTAAATGTTAGGTAATATTATAAATGAATGTATATACTGGATATATATGATATATATTATATCTAAATCATGAATAATATTCTAGATATAATGGATATTTTACCACATGAAGAACTTTTGATTATAATAAGTTTATTTTTGACTCAAGTACCGATGATAGACAAAAAGACCGTTATTAACTTAAATAATTACATAATGTTCATAACATGGTAATAAGTGATATAAAAGTAATAATGAACTTGAAAAAGGATCTTAAGCAAGTAGAAATTAACTCCAGTATATTATTCATGAGATTAAAGAACGATCAAGCCAAGTCGGACACGAGGTAAGGGACTTCGTCTCAATCTCCTTTCATTGAGGCATATTTTGTTTTATACACAACTTTCTATTATACGGTGTATAAACCCATTTTACTTTTACATTTATTCAAAAGGAATCTATTTATATGATATGTTTTACTAATTGAAAAAAAGGAATGTTTTTTTTGTTGTACCTATGTGGCGACAATGACTTCTCCACCACTGTGACCATTATTTGTGTTTCGGCTTCCTCTACATGCCATAAAGATTTTTAAATGAAAAATAAATACCAAATTTTACTTTTCATTTATTTTGGTATTGAAAATGGTTTTATCATATCAATGTGTTGTATGAATATCTTGTGATTGAAATGTGGAAATGTTATGTTTCCTCTATGCATGTTTTATGTGATACGATTATGTTATCGTTTATGATATGTTTAATCATGTTTATATGAGGAATGCATTGGACTTAATAAGTGATAGATGGAGCCTGCTATAGCTCGTCAATGCATCAGTAGGTCTCATGAGACAAACTAGTGTCTTGGCACAACGCCTTGACAAAATCTTATTTGTAGTCTTGGCACAAGGCCTTGAATATGTGGTTATGATAGTCTGGAATTATGCATTCCATCATTATGAAAGTGGTTATTGATATTGCAGGTGATTATTCGACTAGTAGAATATCCATGTGAATAAGTAAATGGAATTATTTCATTTTATTTTTCCATATTATGATGAAGTTCAAGTTTAAAAGGCTTTTGTTTCAATTATACGTTGCCTTAAATGTTTATGTTTATTTATGAAAGTTTCCACTATATTTTTATCCTTACTGAGCATCTGACCACACCCCTTTCTATGTTTTATTTTTCCCAGGATATGAAGAAATATTTTATGACTGACCTGCAGGGATAGTGTGAAGGGGATATGAGTGTGGACTATTGAGACCATGTTATTGTATTTTTTCACTTTATGATGTAACGTAACATTTAAGAATGTATCTAGTGTTTCCAAGGATACTAAACTAATCGGTCTTTCAAGACATGATCTTTTGTGATCATGAAAATGTTACGTAATAATGCACCGAATCTGGGTAACTGGGGTCGGGGCGTTATAGTTGGTATCATAGGCAGTTTAGTACTAACCTTAGAAGCTAGATTTAGGTAAACTCTGATTAGAGAAAATATCCCTATGATAGACTTTGAGGATTAGTATAGAAGAACTTCCTAGAATTTTTGGTAATATAGAGATTTCATGAGTTTTCCGAGCAATACATCCCGGTCTGGATACGAGCAAGTAGAGGTGGTTCTGGCACAGATGTACCTAGGGGTAAAACCTGAAAACACCACTTTGAACTAGACTCAAACGGGAACTAGTTCACAACAGCGAGCCTTGCTGCACTATGGGTTACGATACTCCTGGGGGATATGATTAGGATAATTAATGATTTCTTTACAAACCATTATAAAGGGTTTATGAGTATATACTTCCTCAAAGAAAACATTTTTATTATTATGGATTATATCCATAAACTGTTCAATTTATGTTAGGTTTTTTGCAAGTTTGTTATTTTGTATTTCGATTCAAAAAATAATATAGTTTATCCCATTTTTTAGAAATGGCGCCTAGGGGAAGGAATGGAAACCTTATAAGTGCACGCACTCCATGTAGGGATTTCCCTCCTGCTCAAGATAATTATAGTGGAGCTGGTGATACAACTGGTGCAGATCAATTTATCACCATACTGGGACAACTCACTCAGGTTATGAATAATAACCTTACTTTTATAGAGCACCCTGATCCGCAACGTGGAGGATCAATGTTAGACCGCTTCATGAGGAAAAAACCTCCAACATTCAATGGGAGTACAAATCCATTAGTAGATGAGAAATGGATAAATTTCTTAGGGAAAAAATATTCCATGCCTTGGGGAGTAGTGAAAGGGAAAAGGTTATCATGACAGTTTACCACCTCACTAGAGATGCTGACCAATGGTGGTCATTGATTCAAAACACAAATAAAGATAATGAAGTATCAAATATGGAATGGAGGGATTTCAAAGAGATTTTCTTAGAAAAATAATTTTCTCATGACCATCGAGAAGATATGGAAAGGAAATTTTTGAGTTTGAGACAAAAGGAGGATGAGAATGTCGCAAAGTATGAGTATAACTTTACAAGGTTAGCAAGGCATGCTGCAGATTATATACGTGACCCAGGACGTAATATTGATTGTTTTTTTATGGGTTAAAACCGTTTCTCCATTGAGCATTGGTCTCAAAATCCTTCTCGTTATACGAAGACATTGTCTCATGTGCTATTAAGATGGAGAAAGAATTATAAAAGTCTTACAACTTTAAAGAAAAGTAAGAGAAGAAGAGATCTTCTGATCACTCTGGAAATGTAAATAAGGGGAAGAAGGGAAACATTGATTATCCATCCTATATTAAATGTGGTAAGAAATACCCCAGTACTTTCTTGAAAGGAATGAGAGTCTGTTACAATTGTGGTGAAAAAGGCCACCAAGCTCGTGATTGTAAGGGGAAGAAAGAAGCTACCGATGTTAAATGATACAAATGCAGGGAGATGGGACATTATGGAAATGAATTTCCTAAGTGTTAGTGGAATTTACCTTTGAAAAGTCCAAGGGATCAATGACAAGCTTATGCTATCACTACTACTGAGGTAGATTCTCCGAAAGACGTGGTGGTAGGTAATTTAATGGTTTCCTAAAGTTTATCAAATGCATTATTTGATTCTGGATCATCGCATTGTTTCATATCTTCCCAATTTTCTAAGAAAATTAGATATTTCCAATTTGATTTAACAAGGGAGTTGTGAGTCAAAACTCCTAAGGGAAATATCATTGCAACAATGTTTTATGAATCAGTTCCCATTAGAGCACATAAATGTTCATTATCTGCTGATCTCATCATCATACCCATGATTTAATTTGATATCATCCTCGGGAGGGATTGGCTTTCAGACCATGATGTGAAGATTTATTATAAGAAGATGGAGGTTACAATTTTTGATGATTATGATAAGGAACACCTTATCTTTAGAGCAAAATCATCACCACCTAATTCTTATCTAGATCCAACTCCAGTAGCTCAACTAAATTCACCTATTGGGGAGGAAGATAATGAAATAAATGTGGGTGAGGAAGAGAATGTTCAAATATAGGATATACCTATTTTGAGAGAATATGTTGATGTGTTTCCAGAATATTTTCTTGGGCATCCTCCAGAACAAGTGGTTGAGTTTTCTATTGACCTAATGCCTGGTTCAAGGTCCATATCGAAGACCCCATATAGAATGGCCACTGTGGAATTAGTTGAACTAAAGAAAAAACTATAGGAATTGAGTAAAAAGGGATTTGTTCTCCCTAGTGTTTATCTATGGGGAGCCCCTGTTATTTTTGTTTAAATGGAAGATGGATCTATGAGGTTATGTATCGACTACAGGGAGATCAATGCTATAACAATAAATAACAAGTATCCCCTACCTCGCATTTATGATTTATTTGACCAACTACATGAAGCTCAATGCTTTTCAAAGATTGAAATTCGATCTGGATATCATCAGTTGTGTGTGAAGAAGGAAGACATTCTGAAGACAACATTTCAAACTAGGTATGGGCATTACGAGTTTACAGTAATGCCTTTTGGTCTGACTAATTAACCCTCTATTTTCATGGATCAAATGAATAGAGTTTTCATGGAATATCTTGATGAATTCATAGTTGTATTTATTGATGATATCCTTGTATACTCAAAAAGCTATGAAGATCATGAAAATCACTTGCGCATTATTCTAAATACTCTTAGAAGACACGAATTATATGGGAAGTTTAGCAACTGTGAATTCTGAATTCATGCGATTTCTTCTCTTGGGCATATTGTCTCTAAGGATGGAAACTATGTTGATCCTTCTAAGACAAGAGTGATCCATGAATGGCCAGCACCGACAAATATAACTGAGGTACGCAGTTTTTTTGGTTTAGAAGGTTATTATCGACATTTTGTCTAGAAATTTGCCCGATTCGCTAGCCCATTAATGAAGCTGACACGTAAAGGGGTTAAATTTGTTTGGAAAAAAGAGTGTAAAGAACGTTTCTAAGAACTAAAGAGAAGATTAGTCAATTCTCCTCTATTGACTCTACCATAGGGGAATGATGGGTTCTTTATTTATAGTGATGCATCGAAAAAATGACTTGGTTGTGTCCTCATGCAGAATGATAGGGTTATTGCCTATGCATCACGAAAGTTGAAAATTCATGAGAAAAACTATCATACTCATGATCTCGAGTTAGCAGTTGTGATCTTTTCATTGAAGATATGGGGACACTACCTCTATCATGAAAAATGTGAGATTTATACTGATCACAAGAGTTTGAAGTATATTTTATCACACAAAGAACTCAACATGAGGCAAAGGAGATGGCGTGAATTACTCAAGGATTATAATTTCATGATACACTACCACCCGGGGAAGGAAAATAAGGTGGCATATTCTTTTAGTAGAAATGATCATGGAGTTTTGAACAATATGAGAATTGAAAGGGATCCTATTTTCATGGATCCAGTGAAGATGGACATTGGAATAACTATGGAAGGTGAAACATAAATGCTTCTTCAAATGGTTACCAAACCATATTTACTAGAAAGTATTAAGAGTTCTCAGAACCGATGATGAAGAGTTTCAAAACAAGATTAAAGCTATGAAAGATGGGAGATTGAGTGACTTTGTGTATGATGATGGAATTTTTGAATTTGGGAAGAGACTTTGTGTTCCCGATATAGCTGGTCTAAAAAGGGAATTATTGGATGATGCTCATAGTTCCAATTTGTCTATACACCCTAGTAGAAATAAGATGTATAGTGATTTGAAGGAACATTTTTGGTGGGACCACATGAAGAGGGAGATTGCTGATTTTGTGTCAAGATGCATGGTTTGTCAACAAGTGAAAGCTGGGAGGCAGCTTATTGGAGGAGTTATGAAACCTCTTCCCATACCTGAGTGGAAATGGGATAATATTACGATGGAATTTGTCATGGGACCACCAATGAATCCTAGAAGGAATGATTCAATATGGGTCATTGTTCATCGTCTTACCAAGTAAGAACATTTTCTTCCTATAAGATAAGACTTACCACTTGAATGTTTAACAAGAAAATATATTAATGAAGTTGTAAGACTTCATGGAGTACCCCTATCGATTGTTTTGGATCATGATCCCCGTTTAACATCAAGATTCTGGAAAAGTCTTCAGAAATCCCTGGACAATGAACTTCATTTGAGCACTACATACCACCCTCAAATAGATGGACAATCATAATGGACTATTCAAACCTTAGAAGACATGTTGAGATCATGTTCGCATGACTTTTAGGGTATGTGGGATCAATATTTACCTCTGGTAGAATTTTCCTATAACAATAGCTTCTATTCAAGTATTAGGATAGAACCATATGAAGAATTATACAGAAATAGGTGTTTCACACCAACCTTATGGGATTATGTTGGTGAAAGAAAACATGTAGGCCCAGAACATGTTGAGGAAATGATAGAAAAGCTGAAGGTAATGCAAAACCACATCAAAGCAGCTCAAAGTAGGAAGAAGAGCTATGACGATAACCGAAGGTAGGATTTGGAATTTCAGGTAGGAGATCATGTTTTCTTGAAGGTATATCAATGGAAGGGAGTTATACGATTCGGTAAGAAGGGAAAATTATGTCCCAGGTACATCGGACCATTCGAAATTCTAGAACGAATTGGGGTTGTAGCTTACCATTTGGAAATGCCTCCAAGTATCTCTAAAGTTCACAATGTGTTCCACGTATCACTGTTGAGAAAATACATGCCTGACCCGACACATGTACTCACCTATGAGGAATTAGAAATGGAACCCGATCTATCTTATTGCGAAGAGCCTTTCAGGATTCTAGATACGAGAGAACAAGTGTTGAGAAACAGGATGACTCGTCTGGTAAAAGTTCTATGGAGGAACCATAAGATGGAAGAGGAAATGTGGGAAACCGAGGAACTTATGATGAAGAACCACCCAATTCATTTTATGCAGTAATATTCTAGAAATTTCGAGGAAAAAATTATCTGAAGGAGGGGAGAATGTAACACCCCAAACTTACATGGTACACTTCTCTTTGAATAATAGAGCAACGTTTGTTGTACGCTACTTTGAGATTCTAACACACCGTGACCAATAAAAGTATCCGTTATGAATAGTAATACCCACGTTTTGAAATTATATAAATTTTATATTTCATAATGGACTTCATTTTTGGATTCAAAATATCGAAATTAGCATATGTTGAATTTTTGGTATTTTTCCGAGAACTTCCAATTTTCGATGAATAGTGAAAAATACTTAAAAACAACATTTTTAATCAAAATAATTTATAGTAATTAATTACACTATTGAGTAGTTTTGAAGTATAATTAGAATATAATTTTACCATTATATCCAATGGTGGTCATTATAATTAATTTCACATTGAAATTGGACATAAACAATTGTCAATCTTTTGATAGATATTGTTTCTTAAAAACACGTTATTTGTTTTGACAGTGGGAATTAAATATAAAAATAATTAATTCAAATTTTAGGTTTTTAATTTGGTAAAATTGAAATCATTTTTTAATTTTGAATATCAAATATAGCTTAGATTTAATGTTTGATATTTTTCCGAAAAACATCGATTTTTGATGATTAGTGAAACCAGTAAGTTGTAGTTACAAAACTGATTTTTCGTTTAAATGAAATTTTACCACCTCTGTGATTTGAATTTCAAAAATCCAACATACATCATTTTCATTAGGAAGTAAAATGTGGTTCAATGCGATTAAAATAATTTTTGGTGAATAGTAACTTTTAATTCTATTAATCACGATTAAAGGTAATTAGTGTAATTTAAGGTAAATATAATGATATAATAATATGAAATTACCATTACACTTGTCCTCAAATTATTGGATGAGTCATGGACGACCAAAAAAATCAATGGGTCAACTTGGGGGCCCCATGGAGTCACTTGGGTAATAAAATGACAGTAATAACATTTTATTTAAAGTAAAAATAAAATTGTCACAAACATGTGTTGTTTTACTAAAATAGTTATTACATGGGGTTATATAAGTTACCTTTTCGACTATAAATATTTATTGGAAATATAAAACTCTTTCCTAAATCATGGTAATTTTTTTTATAATTTTTAGGCATTAAATAAATAAATTTATTTATGACACCATGATGATGCAGCGATTACCTCATTAACGAACAATTTAAATAAAATGAAAATCTAAGGTAAAATCTAAGAGTTACACTTGTCTAAAACCTATTGGATGGTTATATTTAAAACCCTTATCACCTTATCCTAGAAATACATCATTGTGTAACCTTTAAAAACCTAAAATCATTTCATAATAATGTAACATTTCAAGACTTTCCAAGAATGCCCCTCCTCCCCTCTTATAAAAGGCCCCCACCTCTACCACCTTATTCATACCATCAAAGCCATTTAGCTCGGCTAAACTCTGACCAAATACTCCTTCAACTTCCCTCTATTACTCCAAGAATCCTCACTTTGGGAAGAAGTCTTCCCAAGTAAGCCTTTGACTCAAATCAAAATGAGTTACCCGATTTTAAGGTAATGTCTTCTCTTATGTTCTTTTGTTTTATTTTGCTTCTCCAACCTCTTAAACTCTTTTTAGTCCTTTATTTTGTAACAAAAACAGTATATTCAATATACTAGAATGTTTTATGAGAATTATTTGATTTAAAATTACACACACCTTCGTCTAATGGTTAAATAACATTTTGTTTCTGTGGGTGGTGAATTACTGCCTCACGAAACGATGATTGTTCAATATTATTTTTACCCCTCTCATGATGTCCATTAAGATGTCAATATATTTATATATGATATATATTATGTTTATGTTATCCTTATTCTTCTTTATTTTTCATTTATGGCATACCTTTTTGATTTCTATTATGGGTAAACGCGATAATTTCATTTTAGGAAGTGCGGACTACCGCCCCCTCAAAGTGATTTTAATCGGTAATGCCATATGTGGGACATATAAAGGATGGATTAAATGATATTATATAAAATATTATACTGGAATTATTATATACCTTTATATCATTGTGATTTGATTCCATTAAATATGAAATAGAAATGAAAGTAGCGTTCATGTGTACGTACGGGTTACCGTCTCCATGAACGGTGCATTTCGTTTCTTACCTCTAAATGTTATGTAATATTATAAATGAATGTATATACTGGATATATATGATACATATGATATCTACATCATGAATAAAATTTTGTATATAAAGGATATTTTACCACATGAACAACCTTTAATTATAAGAAGTTTATTTTTGACTCAAGTACCAAAGATCAATAAAACGACCGTTATTAACATAATTAATTACATAATATTCATAACATGGTAATAAGTTATATAAAAGGAAAAATTAACTTAAAAAAGGTTATTAATCAAGTAGAAATTAACTCTAGTTTATTATTCAAGAGATTAATGAATGATCATGCCAAGTCGTACATGATGTAAGGGAATTCGTCTCAATCTCCTTTCATTGAGGAATATTTTGTTTTATACACATCTTCCTTTTATACTATGTATAAACACCTATGACTTTTACATTTATTCAAAAGGAATATTTTTATACGAAGCATTTTACTAAACGAAAAAAGGAATATTTTATTGTCACACGTATGGGGTGACAACGACTTCTCCACCGCCGTGACCATTATTTGAGTTTCGGCTTCCTCTACAAGCCATTACTTTTTTTTAAAAAATGAAAAATAAATACCACGTTTTACTTTTATTTTTTTTTGGTATTGAAAATGGTTTTATCATATCAATGTGTTGTATTGATATCTTGTGATTGAAATGTGGAAATGTTATGTTTCCTCTATGCATGTTTTATGTGATACGATTATGTTATGGTTTATGATATGTTTAAACATGTTCATATGAGGAATGCATTGGACTTAATAAGTGATGGGTGGAGCCCGCAATAGCTCCTCGATGCATTGGTAGGTCTCATGAGACAAACAAGTGTCTTGGCACAAGGCCTAGACAAAATCATATTTGTAGTCCTGGAACAAGGCCTTGACTATGTGGTTATGATTGTATTGCATTATGCATTCCATCATTATGAAAGTGGTTATTGATATTTTATGTGATTATTAGACTAGTAGAATATCCATGTGAATAAGTAAATGCCATTATTTCATTTTATTTTTCCATATTATGTTGAAGTTCAAGTTTAAAAGTATTTTTTTTTCAGATATACATTGCCTTAAATGTTTATGTTTATTTATGAAAGTTTCTGCTGTATTGTTATCCTTACTTAGCATATGAGATCACCCCTTTCTTTGTTTTATTTTTCCTAGAATGTGAAGAAATATTTTATGACTGACCTACAGGGATAGTCTGAAGGGGATATGAGTGTGCACTATGGAGACCATGTTATTGTAGTTTTCACTTTATTATGTAACGTATCACTTATGAATGTATCGAGTGTTTCCAAGAATAATAAAATGATCGGTCTTTCGAGACATGATATTTTGTGATCATGCCAATGTTACATAATAATGCACTGACTCTGGGTAACTGGGGTCAGGGCGTTATAGGACTGGACCCGGGCCCACTCTGGCCCTTTACCTTCTTTTGTCCATATCATTGGCACCAGACGTCCGTTTGATGAACCATCAGTGGCACTAGTATTCTTGGAGCATGAAAGTACCTTTGAGTATACCCCACTGGAGATTGAGGTATAATTGAGACACAATTAGGTTCGATCATGCAAGAATCCAATCGGGCCCCTGGGACCAAAAGGCTAATAACTCACAGACCGAGCATCCGATTGATGCGCCGTCTATTGTGTTGAGACCCCTATGATGTGGTGGAACTTTTGGATACATCTTCGTGGGACTTCGTGGAAGTTGGGGCATCGACAAGTAGTTTGTCGAGCGGATCTTCTGTAGGTGAGTGAACATTTGTGCGGGAACATAGTAGCTGGATGAGACTTGACAATTTCTGATCGATCGACTCAGAGTGACTCATATGGCCCAGTGGGGAGCACCTGGTTGTGGTGGCAGAGCCACAATGGAAGAGCACCTGGTTGTGGCGGCAGACACGCGGTACTCAATAGGAGGTGTACCTCTCCAGGCTCTGAGGGGGAGCGCCAGGTTGTGGCTACAGACCTATGGTGGGGAGCGCCTCAGTGTGACGTAGCAGACCCACAATACTCAACAGGAGGAGTACCATAGTAGTAAAAAGTTATTGGAAAGCACATGGTTGTGGCGGTGGGCCCACTATACTCAATAGAGGAGTTTTTTTCCAGCAACCAAGGGTTCGAAATGTTATACCCCTAGATTTAATCCTGGTTTGAGCTGAGTGAGTAACTTTTGTGCTTTCCTCATTATTGAGATGTATTAATTGATAACTTAGGTATATATATGGGCATATTCATAAGTGAGATTATCTATGGATTTTATCCTTTTTTTATTTTGTGAAACCTTGAGGGTCTCGATATCCCTACCGAGTACCGTTATACTCACCCCTGCACGAGCTATGCCTGTATCTTGTTGTGTTGGATGCAAACAATTGGTAGCGCTGACTAAGGATAAGAGTACCAGGACTGGATGGTACCCAGAGGAGGACCATACAACATGACGGAACACGGTGGAGACAGACGAACCCGGAGTGTTGAGAGGGCGATCTGTACCTACCCTTCAGGTAGGATCCTCGGAGGATGAACAAGCGGCAGTTTTTCCTTTCTTTAGTTGTACATTCATTTTCTTGTACTTTATAGTTGGGCTTGTATTTTCAGCCCTTTTACATTGAGCACCCTTTTGTTATACAGTTTTACTTGGTGTTTTGTTTCCAGCTTGTGGTCTTTTGTATGTGTTTACAGGTTATAAAGGCAATTCCATCCCAGTTTTAGGGAATTGCGCCTTTGGTGCTAGTCACCAACCCCTAGCCTATGGAAGGCGAGCTTGGGGTAGTCACAGCACAGGACCCGGGGGATGGGTCGTGACAATTTGTCATCGTAGGAGTCAGTTCTACCCCAGAATGTTGGACTCTGATCTTTTTCTGTGAAGCAACAGTGTTAAGGGTAGTGAGTGTGGTTTTCAGTTCAGGTAGTCCAGTGTTGGTGCAGCGGCTGACGTATCCATACACTAAGACCCTGACTTCTGATTTCCGACTCAGTACACGGAAACACAGATTGCGTGTGTGTTATCAAAAGTTTTCTTTAAGTCAACTCAACCAGGTCAACTCACCAGTTGTTACCTTTTGACCATGTCGCATCTGTTTCATTCAGGATGCCTCCATGTGGATGACCAGCTAGAGTCCCGAGAGTTGTGCACATAGATAGCCCACTGAGCGATGGGGCCTCTGTGCAGGGCCCTTTTCCAACGGAGGCACCAGCGGTACCACTCCCCGTTGGGCCACCAATGCCACCAGCCCCAGCAGCAGACCATGTACACCACTTGAGCACGTTTCACGAGTTCCAGCACTACAGTCCACCCAGGTTCAGGGGAGATATGGACCCACAGGTGGCTAAAAAATGGTTAGAGGCTGTGGTGAGAGTCTACCGACTAGTAGGGGCACTAGTAGAAATCATGGGGATAATTGATTCCATACTTCTATAGGAAGCAATGTGTAGATGGTGGAGGTTTATGCTCCAGGTTCATGACGAGATGACACTTCTCTTGGCAGACTATGAGAGCCTGTTTCAGGTGGAGTTTGTCCCAACGACTCTCTGCGCAGTGCGCATACAAGAGCTACTTCATCTGCAGCAGGGCAACATGATTGTAGCTCAGTACTCAGTGAAGTTCACTGACCTCTCATGATACTCCACCGATATGGTGTAGGAACCATTCTTCAGTTCCCGGACCTTCGAGAAGGGGCTCAGACGGCAGATCAGTGCTCAGATGATCTCAAACAACATTCAGACGCAGGTGGGGGTGATAGAGAGATCCCTCATGGTGGAGGGTTTCATTGCTGAGCAGTCTCCAGCAGCGAGATCCACCACCAGTCAACACATTGATGAGTCTTCTACAGCTGGCCGCAGACAAATTTCGCAGAGGTCCAAGAGTACCAGACCTACAGGTGGACGACCGCATGACTCAGGGTCAGTTGTGTGGGGTACAGGGGACAGAGCCAGACATGCTAGGATCGGGTGGTGTTACTCCCGTGGCAGGTTGGGTCACACGGATCGTGACTGTCCGATCTACCATTCAGATGATCAGTAGATGGTCGAAGTATCGCCCACGGAGAGATATAGATTCAATAGAGGAAGTCCATAGGGAGAAGCCAGACGTGGGAGAGGATATGGTCATGTAGCTATTAGTGGGAAACGTTTCGAGGTGTTACCACCACCACCACCAGGATATCCACCCCATCCGCAGGGAGTAGGTGGACAGGAGAGATCTCAACTCCAGACAGTAGAGGCATATGATCATGGCACTCCAGAGATGATTCGAGGTATGATCTGTGACTACTCCCCTATAGCTGCAGTACTTATTGGCACAGGTTCCAGTCACTCTTTCATTTCCACTACCCTCGTTCGGAGCTCGGTGATTCTGATAGAGATATTTTCTCGATCCTTATGGGTAGATACTTCTATGGGAGCGGATTCGAGGATTACTCATTGGTGCCAGATGTGTGAGCATACTCTAGGAGGCGAGAGATTTGGCTGGGATCTCCTAGTAGCAGCGTCGAGGCCTTACGATGTCATCTTGGGTATGGACTGGTTATCTACAGTCCATGCTCAAATTGACTGTATTAGGTGAAAACTGAGGTGTGTCTGCACAGATGGGACTAGGTTTATCTTCACCGGCAATAAGGGAGCCTTTGAAGCATAGGATGGACTTCCTCGGAGGAGAGGGAAACCGATTACTCATCATTTGGATAGCCTTACTCTCGGAGCGATTGATGTGGAGAGTCCGACTTATCCTATAGTGGTGGACCAGTATGCAGATGTTTTCCCGGATGATGTCCTAGGTCTACTTAATCACCGAGAGGTGGACTTTTACATTGACTTGTACCCCGAGACAACACTGATATCTACTCTAGCATATCAGATGGATCTTCCATAGCATCACGAATTGCAGGTACAGCTGGAGGATTTTCATGAGAAGGGATTCATCAAGCCCTATGTTTCTCCCTGGGCAGCGCCGATTTTCTTCACCAAGAAGGCAGATGGGAGCTTGAGGCTTTTTGTTGACTTTCGGCTCCTGAACAAGGTGACCGTGAATAATGAGTACCCACTCTCGAGGATTGATGTCCTCTTTAACCATTTGAAGGGAGCATGGTGGTTCTCAAAGGTAGACCTCAGATAAGGTTATCACCAGCTCAGAATTCGAGACGAGGATTTGCAGAAGACGACATTCAGATATCAGTATGGACACATTGAGTTCTTGGTTATTCCATTTAGGGTAACCAACACTCCAGTAGTGTTCATGAGACTCATGAACAAGATATTCCTACCATAACTGGATCTCTTTGTCATAGACATCATAGAAGACATTCTGATATACTTGACTATTGAGGAGGATCAAGCATATCATTTGTAGGTAGTACTGGACAAACTCTGAGAGCACCAGATTTATGGTAATCTCTCGAAGTGCCAGTTCTATATCCAGGAGTTTTAATTTCTGGGACATGTCATCTAGGAGGCTGGAGTTGCAGTGGATCCAATGAATATTGATGCGATACATTCTTGGGAGCCACCTAGGTATTTACGGAAGTATAGAGTTTCCTCGGTTTTTCCGGATACTACAGAAGATTTGTGCCAGATTTCTGCAATGTTGCAGCAACACTATCACCCTTGATGAAGAAGGGGAAACCCTTTGTGTGGTCGTAGAGATACCAACAGAGCTTTCAGAATCTGAGGCAGATGCTGACTAGTGCCCCTATCTTGTGGCTTTCAGAAGAAGGTGTAGGGTATGTAGTCTACTGTGACGCATCAGGGACCGAACTCTGATGTGTCCTGATACAGGAACGAGAAGTGATCAGATATGATTCTCGACATCTGAGACATCATGAGCCGATTTATGCTACCCCTGACCTGGAGTTAGCAGACATGGTCTTCTCCTTGAAGATTTGGCGACACTATCTGATATACGAACATTTTACCTTGTACTCTAATCACAAGAGTCCTAGGTATATCTTCTATCAGAAGGACCGGATCCTGAGACAGCGGCGTTGGCTGTAGTTCCTCCAAGACAATGACTTCAAGATAGTCTATACTCCTAGGAAGGGGAACATTGTTGTAGATGCACTCACCAAGAGATCCGATACATAGCTGCTAGGCGAGGCGATGGAGCAGCTGGATACTTTATAGATATCCTTTTGTGGATAGAGATGGATCATCCTTCCTTCAGTCTCTTATAGTCACTCCCCCACTTCTTCAGTGAGTCAGGGAGGCTCAACCAGGAGATGTTGACTGTGAGACACGATGTGCTTAGATATCCACAGGGATGGAACCTGATGGATTTTCTGAAGTTGGGGAGCAATTCATCCTCTTCAGAAGATATACAATGGTACCGGTGCCACTTTAGGTGGATGTGTTAAGGGAGTTCCACACATCCCCACTAGTGGTACATCCTGGAGTGGAAATGATTTACCAGGATCTCTGAAAACAACACTTGTGGCCGGGAATGAAGAACGAAATTGCAGAGTTTGTCTCTCAATGCCTCACTTTTTAGCAAGTGAAGGCAGAGTATTAGGTACCATAAGGCTTGGTTCATCCTTTGGAGGTCCCAGAGTGGAAGTGGGATGAGATATCCATGGAATTCATGATAGGGCTTCCACGTACATCCAGAGTTCATGACTCGATTTGGATGATCTTCGACCAACTCCCCAAGTTGGCCCACTTCCTACCGATTAGAGACCAGGGTTTAGTAGAGAGGTTGGGAAGCCTCTTTGAATAAGAGATTGTGTAGCTACATGGAGTACCCTCAATGATTTTCTCCAATCGAGATGCACATTTTACTTCCCGGATATGGAAGGGGTTTTAGGGGGCTTTCAGGAAACAACATCATTTGAGCACCGAATTTTATCCTGAGATGGATGGCCATACTAAGTGAACCATTCAATCCCTCCAGGACATGATCCATCCTTATGTCCTTGACTTCAGTCGCAGCTGGGAGGTCCACTTACATTTGGTAGTGTTTTCATACCACAACAGTTAACACCCCACTACAGGGATGGAACCATTTGAGGAACTGTACGAGTGACCTTGTAGATCACCTTTGTGCTGGAATGACCAAGGGGAGTCAGCACTGGTGGAGCCAGAGATGGTATGAGCAACCATAGAGAAGTTTCAGATCATCCAAGAGAGGATGAAGACTGCTCAGAGCAGGCAGAAGTCATATGCTGAATGGAGATGGCGACCTATTGAGTTCAAGGATGGAGACCATGTCTTTCTATGGGTCTCACCTCAACGAGGATTACAGAGATTTGGCCAAGGTGACAAGTTATATCCACGATTCATCGGACCTGTTTAGGTCCCCAATAGAGTTGGTGAGGTGGAATACCACTTAGCTCTTCCACCTCAGTTGCACTGGGTGCGTGACGTATTCCACGTATCACAGCTGAGGAGATATGTGTACGACCCTACCCACATCATCGTCCAAGGCGAGCTGGACATCGATGATGGGGTGACTTTTTCGAAGGTTCCAATAGTGACTGAGGATCAACAAGAGCATGTCCTTCATGGATGGTCAACACCTCTGGTGCGGATTTGTTGGCAGCATGGGAACCTCTAAGAGAGCACATGGGAGTGGGAGGCTCAGATGCTTGCTCAATACCCCCACTTGTTCCATTAGTATGAGTTGTGGCTTACGGGGACATAGATCCCTGAGGTGGGGAGAATGTAAATTCATAGAATTTTCTGGTATTTTTTTCAATTAAATGGGAATTTTACGAGTCCATGAAAATTTATGACGCACGATTCCGAGGCCCGGATTGCCCAAAATAAATTTCTAATGATTTTTTCCGGTAGATTCAGTGAATGTTCGAGCAGGTTTTTATATCTTTTGAACTGGTGCACAGAATTTAAATCTGAGGGAACTATTGAACTCACAACACCAGTATTCACATAAGGAGACTTTCTCCCCGATGGGAGTGGTTCGAGAATAAAAGATAGTTTTTGGGTTTTTTTCGTGAAAAATAATAAAATAAAATGAACTACACCGTATTTTATTTTTGTGCCACCATGTGGATGTTGGAGGTGGGGACCACCACACATTAACCTCCCATGAGAGGTTATGGTTGTGTGGCCCACCCGAGGTCTAAACCCACTCCTCTTGTTTATTGTGGTGGGGACCACGCAGGATTAAACCCCCTTAAAACTCCCCATTAATGGGGAGAAACCCTAAAACGTCCATAAAGTGTAGGGGATCCTCTTGACCTCCTCTACCCGATTAATTCTACCAATATAGTTGCCATTAATGTTCCAAATCACCCAAATTAATTAATTTTCCACATCAATTAATTAATTTAAATGTTTTTGAATTTTTTTCCAATAACTAAATAATAGATAACATTAATATATTGTTTTTTCTTGGATCACATTCATTTTGGTGGAACTTGGGATAGGAGAGAGCTTCGGAGAAGGCATCCAATGAAGAACTTCATCTTGGAATGAAGAACTTTATCTCCCGACGAAGAGTGCTCCACCGATGAAGAACGACTTCTACTTTCTTCCTTTGAACCTCCTTCGACGTAGGATGTGCTTGTCTACAACGAATCAGCGTCCACCTTCTCGCGCCAATGTCGACGAACAACGAACAAGGTATGGAATTTATTTGATTATGATATTATTCCTTTAATTCTTCCCATCTAAAACAAAGAATAATTTTGGATGATTTTCCTTGCAGGTTGGGATTTATTTTTACGGGAAGATGTGGGGTGTTTTTTTCATTTATTTCTTTCATATTCTTTTCTTGATAATTGATTGAAATTCAAGAAATAATTGAACCGCTTTCTACCACCCAAAATGTGGAGGGTGTGGGCCAAATTAACATGGCCCAACCCCTCCACTTTTCTTGTTTGTGATGTACTTCGGGGTGGAGATGAGGTGACGAGATGACGAAGGTGACAGAGGCAACGACTGCTCTAACCATGGCCTCCGCAAACTGCACGCCCCCACGATGATCTGGCGCCCTGGGCCGAACCACGCCACCCGCCAGCATTCGAGCCGCTCAGACTACACCGCCCGCCGACCACGCCACCTGCCTGGCCGAACCGCGCCCCCTGCAGGCCATGCCACCCGTGCTGAACTGGCCGAGCCATGCCGCACCCTTGGCCTCCGCGGGCCCCACGGCTCTGCCGTCCGTGCACCTCGTGCACCCCGCGACACCGCCCTCCACGTGCCCCGCAAGCCCCATGTCTCCCGCGGCTTAGTGTGCTCTGTGCGCCCCACAGATCCACCGTCCGCGCACCCCGTGCACCTCACAGATTCTCCATCCGTGTGCCATGCAGCTCCACTATCCACGCGTCTTGCACGCCACGCGCACCCCGTGGCTCCACGCGCCCCACACCACTGCTGGATGAACCAACCCCGACCTCCCAGGATGAGCCACCCGAGCCGCACCCCTTGTGGCGCCCGACTGAGCCTGCCTCCTGTGCCCCTCATGGTTCCCAGCCGAGCCGGCCTCCCGCACCCCTGGCGATGCCTAGGCCAAGACGGCCTCTCGCGCCCCTCGCGCTACTTCGAACGAACTTGCCTGCGCCCTCACGGTGCCCTCCAGGCCAAACCTCCCTTGCGGTGAACCATGATAGGTTCGTGCCCTCATGGCTGGTTCACGCCCCCTCGGCCCTCTGCAGCCCCTCGCGGCCTGCTGGGCTAGGCCCACCAGGCCGGGACGAACCCAACGGGCTGGCCTGCCCAATGGGTCGGGCCATACCCAACAGGTCAAGAGGGGTCAACCCGAACCGGGCCGACCTAGACTGGTTCGGGCCAGGTTGGTCCGACCGGCTCATTGTAGACTCCAACCCACTCTAGCCCTTTACCTTCTTTTATCCATATCTTTGGTACTGGACGTCCGTTTGACGAACCGTCAGCAACGCTGATAATCTTGGAGTGTAATTGTCACATTGAGTATACCCCACTTTAGTTTGGGGTATAATTGAGTTACGGTCAGGATGGATCATGCACGAATCCAGCCAGGCCCCCGAGACTAAAAGGCTAATAACACACAGTCCAGGCATCTGATTGATGCACCGTTAGTTGCGTTGAGACCCCTTTGAAGTGTCAGACCTTTGGGATACTTCTTCGTAGGACTTCTTGGAAGTTGGAGCATCAAAAAATATCTTGTGGAATGAATATTCCAAAGATGAGCGAGCATTTATGTGGGAACCAAGTAGCTATCCGAGTCTTGACGAATGCTGACCGATCAACTCGGAGTGGCATGTATGGCCTAGTGGAGAGCGCATGATTGTGGTGGTAGACCCATGGAAGAGGAGCGCCTAGTTGTGGTGGAAGACCTACAGCACTCGACAAAAGGAGTACCTCAGCACGCTATGAGGGGGAGCACCTTGTTGTGGCGGTAGACCTATGGTGGGGATCGCCTTTGTGTGACGTAGCAAACCCATAGTCCTCAATAGGAGGAGTACCTCAGCAGTCCAAGGTTAGTGGGAGGTGCCTCGTTGTAGCGGTAGGCCCACTGTACTCAATAGAGGAGAAGTTCTCTAGCAGCCGTGGGTTCGAAATTTTATACTCCTTGAATAAATCATGGTTTGATCTGAGTTAGTAAATTTTGTGTTTTCCTTAGGATTGAGATGGATTACATGATAACTTAGGTATATGTGTGGGAATACACCTAATTGGGGTTATTTGTTGATTTCATACTTTGTGGTTTATCCTTGTTTGATTTTATGATACCTTGAGGGTCTCGAGGTCCCCCCTGAGTATCGTTATACTCACCCCTACATGGGCTATGCCCGCACCACATTGTGTTGGATGTAGACGACGGGAAGAACTAAATGAGGCTATGCGTACCAGGACCGGATGGTACCCAAAGGTGGACCATATGGTGTGATGGTACACGGAGGAGACGGTTGGACCAGGAGTGCGAATGAGGCGATCTGTACCTACCCTTCAGGTAGGAACCACGGGGGACGACCCAATGATAGTTTTTCCTTTCTTCAGTTGTACATTCAGTTTCTTGTAATTTACAGTTGGTCTTGTGTTTCCAACCCATTTACTTTTATCACACTTTTTTTATACAATATTAATTAGTGTTTTTTTCAATCTTGTGCTCTGTTGTGTGTTTTTACAGGTTATAAAGGCAATGCCTTCCCAGTTTTAGGGAATTATGCCTTTGGTGCTAGTCGTCAGCCCCTGGCCTATCGAAGGCGGGCTTGGGGTAGTCACGGAATAGGCCCCGGGGGATGGGTCATGACATTTTTAGGTCATGATCAACATGGTGTTGCATAAAAATTGAGAATACATTTTATCTTTCATATAAAATAATCAATATTTAGGGATATGTGAAATGAATAATATTTAATAGTTTAAATTATCTAGAAATAAATATTTCATAAAATATTAGGGTGTTACCATTTCTTGCTTGATATTATTGTTAATATCCATCATCATATTCTAGTGAATATAAAACAAATGAACGGATATCTTAGATTCTTGTTAAGAGTTGTGTAAAATAGAAGTTATATTGACTCAATAAGGAATACACAATATTATAAGGAAAATAACTAAAAACACATTCTATTTAATCATTTACATGATCATAAAATAGAAAAATGGACAATATAGAATTAATTAATCTCATGAATAATAATAAATAAATTATCAAGGAATTAAATTATTAATATTGTATGTGATTATCTCATACATCTTAATATGTATATCATCAAGACCCTATATGAAGGAATTTTAATATATGGGAAGTCATACACTAAAAACCCAATTAATTTTCCTAATTGATTCACCTCATGAGACTATCGATGCATGAAGGTTCTATCCACAATCTCGCCACATGAATTACTTGTTGTCCAATTTGTACTATGTAATTTGAATGAAAAAATAATTTTATAAAGAATATTCATTATCATTAAATTTATATATTGATAAAATAATATGAAATATATATATTTCAAAAGTAAATAAAATATCTTTTAGAGTAAAAAACCTCATATAGAAATAGTATACTATATAGGACAAAATAATTTCTTTGATTCAATTAATATTGATATTTATTGTAAATTTAATATTAAATTACCATAATAAAGTGAATGTTTCTAGAGGAAGTTGATTTTTAGAATGTAAATTAATAAATGAGAGATGGACATCAAAAATGAAACGTTTTTATTAAAATTATATCTTTTAAATAATAGAATAAAATTTCAATGAACAATTAAAAATATTATTTCATAAATTTATTCCTTTAAAAATAATTAAAATATTATAAATGAGGCTTAATGGTTTTTAATTGGATGCGGATACAGAAAAATCAATTAACACCATATACATTAAAAATAAAACATACCATGTGAATTTTTATAAAAAAGGTTATAAATGAGCCTTTCAAGTAAAAAATTATAAATATTCCTTTAGAAACATGTAATAATTTAAGGAAACAAAAAAATATCCTTAATAAATAATTATTGTATTAAACAGGACTTTTTTTCAAATAATTTGTATAAATATGGATAAGTAAGAAAAATACCCAAGATAAAAATGTGAAATAAGTCTCGAGTTTTATTTGAAACATTAATCTTGAATGAGTAATAGGAATTGAGTCATTAATCATTCTGACTAAAAATATATTGATTTTAAATACCTCAAAGGGTCTGTATATGAATTGCATAAAATTAAATAGGTACATAACACAAAATATTTCTCAATAGAGTGAAAATTGAGATGAAATACATTACAAATATCATATAATTGAAATGAGAATTAATGAATGAATAGATTATGTGTAACTAATTTAAATCTACATATGATAATTGAAAAAAATATAATTTTTTTGACATCTCATATCAGAATGATACTCAGAGGTTGATCGAGCCTGGTTGGCCACATGGCCACAAGAACATCTCCCTGAACACTAGATGATGACTACTATTAGCAAGGGAAAAAGGTGTGTTTTTTGGAGACTATGAACTCATTAACAGAGTGTAGTATAGTGGATTAATTATAAACACAGGAAAATGGTAAAATAATTATATGAAAATAGGTAGAAACAAAATAGAAGAAGACATGAGTTAAAACCAGGGAACATATGATAATTATATAAAAAACTTGATGATGACATGTAACATATCCATAAATCTAGAAAACATGGATAAAAGTATGTGGACAGGAATTCCCTAAAAAATGAGAAAAAATAGATAAAAAATTTTCCCCATCATCCAAAGCTTCAGATCATTCAGTTGCTATCAGATCCATCTAATGCAATAAATAAATCAAGTGTTCAAAGTGACACACTTCCCTTTGTAATCACCTAAATAATTACGATCTACCAGGTACCAATGTCACTTAGATAGGGTGTGAGATAAATCTTTTTAGGACACAAAAAATGATGTCTATAACATCTTTTCTGTGTAATATAAATTGAAACAATGTGCTATCATGCAAATATAAAAGTAAATTATTAAAGTAATATAAATACCCAAGTACCCGCTTCATCCCTCAGCTGGTGTCTGAGCATGTAAGCCATTAATTAATTAATTTATGTTCCTATTTATATATTTATGGTATTTAAGTCATATCCAACATGAGATCATATAAAAATAGTACTAGTACAGATTACAAGAAGTAACAAGGAAACCTATAATATTAATAATAATGAAAGGGAAACAATGTAAAAACCAAGGCACACAAGATCTCAAGGGTTGAAAAATTATTAGTAACTACATACTGGATAATGGGTAAGAGTGAAATCTAAGGATCATCATCAACGACATTCACTAATAGTGTTATCTAAGCGAGTCTAAGTTGTACATCCAGGGTAAAATGGGATAAGATATGGATAGTCCCAAGGATGTGACCAAGAAACCCCATATCCATATAAGCCATGTTGGATCCAAGTAGTTCATCCTGTGAAAACTATAATAGTAAAGGATGGATACTAGAGTTTCATAATGGGAATCCGTAAATAATTGAGTATCAGGTTCCATGGTGGGTGTCAACCAAGGGAACCAATATCCTTGAATCAAAATGGAATCCTTGAGTGCTCAAGTAATTACCTTATGAATCTATAGAAATCTCGATCCAAACCACTCCTATTAATATACATATTCCAAATTACATGTATAATAAGGCCCCTTAATTAATTAATTTAATTTATTATGCCATGCTATGGTCTTACCATTTAAAAATTTCAAGAGGTTTATGCCTTTCAATTTATTAGCAAGAAAAGCCAATGGGAATTAAAACATTTTATTAATTCATTCTATTCACAGTCATTTCACTTGTTTCATTCAACTACCTTCCATCGTAAGTTGAAAGGGGTGCTATGACATGAAACCAACCACCCATTTCCATTCAATTATGCCAAGTTATATATCTACCTATACATTCCAATTATCATTTTTGATAGATTTATGAAATTATATCACTAATATTAGGTGGATCAAGTGGAAAACAATAGGGTCTAATCCATTCATCAATTCTCAATTCAATCTTCATTTAACATGGAAGGATTAACTTTAGCATGGTAAAGCTAAGGCACACCGAAACAGTCTTATAAACACACAAGTCAGGATGTATAAACCCAACTAAAAACAACACCCTACATAGCGTAGTTCATAGTTGGTGAAAAAACCACAAACAATGAATTACATATATGGAATGAGTCATATAACAATCTTATAAACATTATAATCCTGATAAAAAAATTTATGAAATGACACTCAAAGAAATTGGCACGACGACCTAAAAATTTAAAAAACATCGACACTTGAGGGATGAGTTATAGACCACCTACCTCATACTAATTCAACTCACCTCATATAGAATCACCCTCTTATTCCGTATGGATTGAAATTTATCTAATGAAAAAATAAATTTCATAAAATTATGGCATATGATCCAACATATAAATATAGTCGTAGATAGAAAAATAATAATGAAATATTTAAAAGGAATCAAGAAAATATTAAGGATGATAAAATGAGATAAATGGAGGTCAATTTGGGAACTGGATGGATGATAGATCTAAAATCCATTTTTAGAGAGATTTAGGCTTTAAAAACAGTGAATAGGTTTGCTTATATCTACGGGAAAACCAAAATAATGGATATGGGGAACTGAAGACATCATTTAAGAGAAAATGGTAATTCTGATTGATTTTTTTTTTCACATGGTATGGCTAAATCCTATCCAAATCACGAACGAGGATCTGTGGAAAGGGGTATATTACAGGTTAGGCTGCACGATTTGGGAAATAGTGAACTAACCATTTGAAATTCCTCTAGAATATATTTGAAACATTTTATATGGCCGTGAAGACCAAATTTCATGGTTTGGATAACCCTGCACCCCATATCACCCCACTAAACAACCTTGCATGGTTAAATCTGACCATGGGGCCTGCCTTGTATAGTTTACTCTAACCATGAGACATGCCATTTTATCCGACCAGTTAGGGTACTAATCTTTGAAAAATCCCTGGATACCCACAAGACCATCAATAACTCATCAAGTATACATATTAGGTTTATAAAATAGAAATAGATGAGAATTTAGAGGATCCATACCTATGTGAAAAATTGGGTTATTAGTATCCCCCCATAGAGGAAATATTCCCTGAGTTCACCTTCCAATGGTGGTGAAACACTATCCCTGAAAAACATTGGACACTAGGAACGTATATCGGCCTCCCACTCCCATGTCTCATCATGTACTAAATAATGCTTCCATAACACCCATACTAGGGAGAGAAAATGATGTTGAAGAGCCATCATTCTCCATACAATTATGTATAAAATATACTACTCAAAAGAAGAATCAACATCTAGCCCAATTTCCCCAGGATCAAAAGTATGGGACCGATCAACATCATAACGACGACGATGTGAAATGTGGAAGAAATCACACATGGAATGATACCTCTAAGGTAGTATAAACCGATAGGCTACCATCCGAACTCTATCCAGTATCTCAAAATACCCTATATAATGAGGTCATATCTCCCATTACTTCGGTATCTATCTATTCCTTAGCCTAGACCTATATAAAAAAACGATCCCCAACCTCGAACTCAAGAGGTTGTTAGTAGCGATCATCATAAGATTTTTGTCTAGAATGAGTTGTTGACATACACTTCGTAATTTTTTTGAACATTCCCCATAGTATCCTTTATATGTTGAGGACATATTGGGGATTCCTATCTTTCCCCTTTCCATCATAGGGGTGAACGACTTGGACTACCATATAATGCCTCAAAAGGAGCCATCTAAATTGTCACATGAAATCTATTATTATAGGGGAACTTGATGAGAGGGATATAATTATACAAAGACTATAGTGCTTACAACTAACCTGATCCACAACTATGTGAAAAAGTTGGATGACCACAATCAAAACTACTCCGCTAGTGCTGCTAGTGATCTGGGGTCTGACCATTATATCCATGACCTCCTCCTTGACTAGTCCTTCTAGTGAAAATCCAACTCCCCACCTGACATGGCATAAAAAACATACTTCTAAACGAGGAGTTGGTGGGGAAGCACATCCACTAGAAGCTGATTGAAATTATGATAGAATCTTTGATGATTACCCATACAACTAAAATCCCGACACTCCAGAGGGTCTCTATCACATAGAGGCTTCAGGATCCCCTGTAATCCATAGTTTTGACACACCAAGAAGCTACTAGAATGGCTACTCTGGTTTCCACCACCAAGAAATGATACCTTGAGAGATCACTTTCTACTACTGGAACAACTAGTGGATTTACTATGAAATAATTCTCTTTGCATGTTACTGTCACTGTCCCTCAGTGTTTTCTCAGTTATAATAGCCTAATTTACTATTTATGAGAAGGTAGGTAGGTGAAATACACTCACATGATTTTGAGGGAATATTGAATCCCATCATTGAAATGTATAGAATGAGAAATATCATCACTATCTAGAAGTGGTGAAATGTATTGTAACTTAGTAAAATGCACATAATATTATAAAAATTATAGAGAACCCTACTTGAGATTCATGAACTCTTTAGTTATGTTAGCTCTAATATTTAAATGAAATTACTAATCATAGATGGATGTTTGGATCTCATCCCATACCATGACATAATAGTGACCAACCTAGGTAACTATATCCCACCAAATCATGGATGAATATCATAACATATATAAAGAATGTTTGACCCTCCACTCTAGAGGCATCTCCAAATTATCAAAGATATAAAGCTTGGCCTCTAGTAAAGACTCAGAAGCACGTGAACTGCCATCCCCTTAGAAGGATGGAGGATGATGTAGCTAGAACACATGAGTCAGATCATCCATTATAGGTGTAGGTTGTGGAGTAGCTTTCATAGACTACATCCGATTCATGAAACTATCTTGAACTTGAGAATCAATTCCCAATTCATGTAAAACATGTGGTTCCTCATGTTTCACTCCATGAGGTAATGATGGTATCTTAGGGCCCACCATGTATAGATCATGGTCATTACAACCATTGAGGCACACAACACAAGGAAATCATGGTGTATTGGTTTAAAAAATCCATGGAAATGCCTCATAAATATATTTGAGAAGATAAATAGAAACACTAAAAGAAGAAGAATGAACTATAACAGCCTACTACCCTTGGTATACATCCCCAAATACCCTCTTAGAAGGACATGCATTGGCATTCTATCAAGTACAAATTAAAGGGGTTCTAGTAGATGAAGTGTAAACTATTCTAGAAACAATTTAATTTATTATATATTTTGTCTATAGGATCACTCCATTACCTTTAATAAACATGAAGAGGTGTTAAAACGGCGTGAAACCATTTCATTTTAGGAGCCATTTTTCACTTTTACTAATTTCATATTCGTATAACTTATATCAATGTTCAGTTAAAATGGATTTCCAGTCCTACGAAATCAGGTCCCGTACAACTTATCTTGGAAAACAACACCCATTTGATTTTAATCTAATGGTTTGACTCAATAAATTACTAATTCCAAACCATGAGATCCTATAACACCTCCTGAATTGAAACCAACAATAAATCAATCACATACAAGAAACATCAAATGCATAATATGACTACCACAATATTAATCAACAATCATATGAATATCAAGCAATGTAAAGGGTAAAATTCACCTATATGGCATGGAAATATGCATGACACGAACATTCACTCGGCCTATGATGATGTAGGTAACAATGATTCTTTCCCTCATAGGATCCAGGCAAGGATGAAAAAAAATATCAATTATAAGAATAATTGAAAACAACACATAATATTTGATTCACCCAATGGTTAAATGATATCAGCTGTAATAGGAAAAAGTAGAAGAATAATTGTAATTAAGGAAACTCATCATTTACCCGAAACATGGTTTCAAAATTTCCAAGAAGGACTTGTAAACAAGTTCCATTCATTCTTAATATTCTGAATAATGTCTCCAAATAGGGTTGAAATAATAGAACCATTTATGAGAACACTTCTTGGTATCCGAGACCAAGAAGCCACATAGAGATGACCTAATCCCTATTGGCCAAATGGCCTCAAGAGCGTCTCCCTGAATGCAATAGGCTGATGACTAAGACTAAGAGCCTAGGGTGTGTCTGTTGGAATACTATTACCTTATTATCAAAGTGTATCACATTGGATAAATAAGAAACCTAGGTAAATAGTGGGAGAAATATAATTAAATTAGAATAAACAAAAAAAAAATAAGTTAGTTTTAATAAAAACTACACATATGATAACAATGTACAAAATCTGATAATGATATTCCATATATCAATAAATATGGAAACATGGATATAAATCATTGTACATGAATTTTATTCAAAAGTAGAAAAAATAAATCCAAAATTATCCCAGAATATCAATCTATATCTCAGTCATTTGTTACTAGCTCCATCCAAAGTAATCAAGAAATCAAGTGTCTAAAGAAACACACATCCCTATATAGACACCTTCATACATATTATTTTCCTGGGTAAAAATTGTATCCAGATAGTGTGTTAGATAAATCTCAGTAGGGAAAGACAAAATGAATCTATAACATAGTTTATGTGTAATATAAACTAAAATAGTATGATAGAATTCATATATAAAATAAATTTATTATAGTAATATAAATATCTATGTACCTTCTTCAGCCCTTGTATAGTGTCTGAACATGTAACGAGATCATTATTTAATTTATGTTCTAGTTTAAATATTTAAGTCACATGAGGCATATCCATTACTAACATCACATCAGGATAATACCGGTAAAGGTTCCATGATCTAACAAGGAAAACTATAATAATAATAATAATGAAATTGATCCAAGGTAATAACCAAGTCATTGAAGACATCAAGGGTCACTAAATCTGTAGTAGATAAATCTAGACTATGGGGTAAGAGTTGAATACAAAGATCATCATCCAAGGTATTCGACAATCGTGTGATCTAACAGAGTCCATGGATTACTACATGGTAAAATAGGATAATCATTGGCCAGCCCCAAGGATGTAACCAAGGAACTAGGTGTATGTATAAGTCACACTAGATCCAAGGAGTGTATCTACGGAAACCTATAATAGTAAAGGATGGATATTATAGTGTCAAACTGGGCAGCCACTAATTGATGAGTCTTGGGTTACATGCTAGGTGTCAACTAAGAAAATTAACAGCCTTGAATTGGAATGGAATCCTCAAGTTCTCAAGGAATTCTATATAGAATCTAAGGTGATCTAGAGTCAAACAACTCTTATATATATATATATATGAAAATTTCCATAGGAAATTTTTCACCTTACATTAATTCATATAATTAATTAATCCATGTTTTGATCATACCATTTAATAAGTTCAAGAGGTTCGTGCCTTGTATTTCATTACTGTGAACAGTCCAAGGGAATGAAACCATTTAATGAACTCATATTAGTAAGACTCATTTCATTTGGTTCATTCCAGTACCTCCCATACAAAGTGGAAAGGGGTGCCACAACATGAAACTAACCCTTTATTTCAATTCAATTAGTCCATGACATATATATACCATATACATTCCAATTACTAATTTAAATTGATTTATCAAATTATAACACATACCTTTGGCAGGTCAGGTGAAAAAAAAACAATGTCCAAACTATTCATTAATTAAAAATTTAGTAGTTATTTAACATGTACCATTAGCAAGGTAAGGTAATGCAGACTCGAACAGTGGATCATACACCTTAGTCATGCACTAGAAACCCAACTATAAACAACACCCATCTAGGGGTTGTTGGAGTTATGGGAATAACCACAAAAAATGAATTAGATAAATGGAATTCTTTAAAAAATACAGTTTTAATAACTATAATCAAGATAGATAAATTTAGTAGATGATTCCCAATGAAATAGTTGTGGTGATATAACAATTTATAATGTGACACAACTTGTGACCTGAGTTATAAACCACCTACCTCATCCTCATATGAGTCTCATCATCTAGTATCAGCTTCTAATTTTTTCTAGATTGGATGAGATCAAATTAATGGATAAATTCCATGAAATTAGAAAATATAAGCCTACTTTAAAATAGTTTCATAGATATAAATCAAAAATGAATGAAAAAAAATGAAAGAGGAATGTACCTGTATAGATCCAATGAAATGAATGATGATCGATTTAGATATAGAAAAATACTAGTTATGATATCATAGTTTAGAGATATTTAGGTTTAAAAAATGGATAATAGTGGGGGGGGGGGTATAAGGCCCCAGCCTTAAACCTTACTTAATATTGAATTAAATGAATAATTCACAGTGAGGATCTTTTCAGGTTTAGAGTTTTAGAGAATTAGAACATAACTATTACATCTTAAAAGATTACAAAGTAGACACTTCTACTAATTTTCCATAAAATAAAAACTCTTAAAAAGAAATATGTCTAGATTCCATGTTTTAGATAGCATGACATTCCCTTGATCCCATCCTTGACCTTATTCCCTATTAAGTCCTGTGAAAAACATTTCAAAAAAACTTTGGGTGAGCATAAAAAGCTCAGTAAGGGATACAAAAAGAATGGAAACTGTTAGTTTTTCAAAACAACAAGTAAACCATGTATACTTTATCAAAGTAATACTTTTCACCTTTATGAAGTAATAAAAACACTTCACTGAATAAAGTATCACTACTTACCTTTTTGTAACCAAAGGATTACCATAAAACCCATATAAAGAACACATAACATATATAAAGGTAACTTGGGACATAAACATACTTAAGTGGAGTAACCATACGGTCGACTTCCACACATATCACTTAATGGAATAGCCATACGGCCAATTTCCATACATACTTAATGGAATAGCCATAGGGCCGACTTCCATACCCAATGAATTGGAGGTTATAACGTAACCACCCGTCCTGGTATTCACGGCACCACCCGTCATATGGTTTATAACGTAACCACCCGTTAAAATGTCTAAGTACCAATATAAAATCATAAAACATAAAACCAATATAAAGGAATGATAAAATTTCCACATTTCAATCACAATATATCATAAATATATTGACATAATAGAATCCTTTTTCAAAACCATTTTCAATACCAAAATACATAAAAGAGTAAATGGTATTTATTTTATTCTAAAAACATTACGGCTTGTTGAGAAATCCAAATATCAAATAATACTCGCGGCGGCGGAAAAGGTCGTTGTCACCGCGTACGTTAAAAAAAACATTCCTTTTTGTCGTTTAGTAAAACGCCTCGTAGAAAAAGATTCCTTTTGTATAAAAGTAAAAGTCAAAAGATTTTATACACCGTATAAAATAAATTTGTGTATAAAACGAAATATGCCTCAATGAAAGGAGATTGAGACGAAGTCCCTTACCTTGGGTCCGACTTGACTCGATCGTTCTTTAACGTCCTGAATAATAAACTTGAGTTAATTTATACTTGATTAAGAACCTTTTTAATGTTCATTATTCTTTTTATATCACTTATTGCTATGTTATATACATTATGTAACTGTTTAAGTTAATAATGTTTGTTTTGTCAATATTTGGTTCTTAAGTCGAAAGTTGACTTCTTACAATTACATGTTATTCATGTGGTCAAAAGTTCTTTATATCCAGAATGAAATTCCTGATTTGGATATCATATATATCATATATATCCAGCATGTACATGTATTTATAATATTACATAATCATTTAGAGGTAAGAAATGAAATGCACCGTTCATGGAGACGGTAAGCCGTACGTACGCATGAACGCTACTTTCATTTCTTTGTCATATTAATGGAATTTAAACTAAATGAGAGGTATGTATATTTTAATTCCAGAATTATATTCATCACTTAGATATATCATTAATTATATATATCCATTATATACATGTACTTTTAATAGTACATTACATTTGGGGATAAGAAATGAAATGCACCGTTCATGGAGACGGTAAGCCGTACGTACGCATGAATGCTACTTTCATTTCTATCTCATACTTTAATGGAAAGAAATAATAATGATATAGAGGTATATTATAATTCCAGTATAACATCATATATAATAACTTTAAATCAATCCTTTACACGTCCCACATATGGCATTAACGAATCATATCACTTTGAGGAGGCGGTAGTCCGCACTTCCTTAAATGAAGATATCGTGTTTACCCATAATGGAAACCATAAAGGTATGCCAGAAATGAAAAATACAGAAGCTTAAAGAAAACATAAACATATTATATATCATATATAAAAATAGTGACATCATAATGGCCACCCTTGAAGGTGTTAAATGAGTATTGAACAATCATCGTTTCGGGAGGCAGAATTTCGCCATCCATGGAAACCGTATGTTCTTTAACCATTTGATGTAGTTGTGTGAGAGTGTAGCTCAAATAAATATTATAACAACATCCTAGTATATTTAAGATACTGGTGTTGTTACAAAAGAAGTAAATAAAAAGAGTTTAGAGGGTTGGAGAAGCAAAATAAAACAAATGAACAAGAGAGAATGAATTACCTTTAAAAGTGTAACTCCCTTTTGATTTGAGCCTAAAGGCATCCTTTGAAAGGATTATGCCCAAAGGGAATCCTCTAGGATGAGGGGAGGGATGTGTAGAGTGTAATTGGGCAGGGGTTGGCCGAGCCAAAGGCTTGAGAAGTGTGTGAAATGGGGTAGAGGTGGGGGCCTTTTATAAGAGGAGAGGAGGGGCACTTTTGGAAAGTAAAGAAATATTACTTTATTTGAAAATGTGTTTCGGTTTTAAAAGGTCCCACATTGATATAATTCTTGGATAAGGTGATAAGGGTTCTAAATCCACTCATCCAATTGGTTTTGGCCATGTGTATGTTTTATATTTTTCATTATCTTTCCATTTTATTGAAATCGTCAAATAATGATGTCATCGCTGCATCATTATTATGTCATAAATACTTTAATTTATTTAATGTCTAAAAATTATAAAAAAATACTATGATGTAGGATATCTTTTTATCTTTCCAATTAATATTTATAATCAAAAATCTGATCTTTATAACCCCATGTAAAAATTGTTTTCGTAAAACATCTTATGTTTGTGTCATTTTTACTTTAACATTTAATAAAAAGTTATTTATGTCATTTCCAAACCAAAGTGCCTCCATGGGGTCCCCATGTTGACCCATGGCTTGTAATGGTCGGCCATGACACAACCAATAAGGTTGGGACATGTGTATAGGTCATTTCATATTATTAAAGCATTATTTATACCTTAAACTACACTAATTACCACTAATCGCGATTAAGAACTTAATAAGTTACTATTCACCAAAAAATTATTTTAATCTCATTGAACCACATTTTACTTCTTAATGAAAACCATGTATGTCGGATTTTCAAAATTCAATACACATTAGTGGTAAACTTTCATTTAACTGAAAAATCAGTTTTCTTGATTACCACTTAGTGGTTTCACTATTCATCAAAAATTGAAGTTTTTCAGAAAATTACCAAAAATTCACCCTAAGCTATATTTGATATTCCGAATTCAAAAATGAAGTCCATTTTACAAAATTCAAAACATATAAGTCAAATTAATTAATTTAATAATTAATTCCCGCTGTCATGACAAATAGCGTGTTTTTGTGAAACAATAAGTATCAAAAGATTGACACCAGTTTAAGTCCAATTTCAAAGTGAAATTAATTCCAATGACCACCATTGGATTAAATGGTTAAAATATTTTCTAATTTAACTTTAAAATCAATTAAAATAATAATCTAATCATATAAATAATTTAGATTAAAAAGCGGTTTTGAATTAAAATACAACATTTTAAACTATTCATAAAAAAATGAACTTTATCAGAAAGGTACCAAAAATTTACACAAAGTAAATTTTGATGTCCCGATTATAAAGAAGAGTTATATTTTGTCCAAAATAAAGTATAAGAGTGATAAAAACTATATTTAATGACGGTTCACCATTAAAAGGTGATAAGTGAACCTTTAGTGAAAATTAGAGTATATATGCCCGTAAAATTGAACTCTTTCCGTATTTTAAGCTTTTATCTTTTATTGGGTAAATGTATAAACATTTAAAAACATATCTAATCATATTTTAGTTATTTATATCCATTCTCGCCAGTACAACGACTACTTGTTAACTAACATTTAAAATAATATTATTTTATTACTAGTGTGCTACGTAAGTTTCAAAGAAACTCATCGTTGCGTATCGGGTACGCTATCGAACATAGAATCCCCTTTAAAATAAAATTAATATTTAATTCGTAAATATTAATAAATATGAAAATTCTTTATTCTTTATTTACCTGGGATGTTACATCCTTCCCCCCTTTTGGGAATTGCGTCCTCGCAATTTTATTCACTTATCAAAATAAGTGGGGGTAGTTATCCCTCATAGCATTTTCAGATTCCCACGTTGCCTCTTCAATCACATGGGTTTTCCACAAAACCTTTACCTGATGAATCACCTTATTCCGTAACACTTGCTCCCTGTGGTCAAGAATCTGGACCGGTTGTTCCTCATAAGATAGGTTCTCTTCCAGCTAAACTACCTCTGGACTCAAAATATGAGATGGATCTGGCATATACTTTCTCAACATCGAAATGTGAAAAACATTGTGTACCTGAGATAAAATCGGAGGTAAAGCCACTCGGTATGCAACTGATCCAACTCTTTCCAGAATTTCGTATGGTCCAACCAACCATGGACTCAACTTTCCTTTCTTACCAAATCTCATCACACTTTTCCAAGGAGAAACCTTGAGAAAAGCATGATCACCTACCTCAAAAGATAGATCCTTCCTCCGGTTATCAGCATAACTCTTCTGCCTGCTCTGAGCTGTTCTCATGTGTTTTCTGAATCAACTGAACTTTTTCTGCCATCTCTTCTACCAATTCTGGTCCCATCAGCTTCCTTTCACCCACTAAATTCCAAAATTATGGAGTTCGACACCGCTTCCCATATAATGCCTCAAATGGTGCCATCTGTATACTGGAATGAAAACTGTTATTATAAGAAAACTCAACCAAAGAAAGATGTTGGTCCCAACTTCCCTGATAATCCATAGAACAAGCTCTTAGCATATCCTCCAATGTCTGAATTGTTCGTTCTGACTGCCCATCTGATTGAGGATGAAAAGCTGTACTAAAATTTAATTCAGTACCCAATGACTTCTGAAGGCCTTTCCAAAAGTTAGAAGTGAACCTGGGATCACGATCAGATACAATGGAGAGAGGAACTCCATGTAACCTGACTATCTCTTTAAGATACAAACGGGAAAGTTGATCAAGAGAGAAAGTATCTCGTATAGCAAGGAAATGAGCAGATTTGGTCAAGCGATCAACAATAACCCAGATTGCATTATTACCTCGATATGTCCTCGGTAATCCCACAAAAAAGTCCATGGATATGTTTTCTCATTTCCACTCTGGCACTGGTAAAGGCTGAAGCATCCCTTTCGGTATCTGCCGCTCTGCTTTAACATGTTTACATGTCAAACACATCACAGTAAAATCAGCAATGTCTCTTTTCATTCCATCCCACCAGTAATACTCCCGCAGATCTCTATACATCTTAGTACTGCCCGGATTAACTGAAAACGGGGAACTATGATCCCCACATAACAACTCATTCCTCAACTGTGAATCACAAGGCACACATAACCTCTTCCCAAACCTCAAAACACAAACACAAACTTATCCAAGAACTCATGGAAAATTTTATTCATAAGTTCCATGAATACAGCAGGTGCATTGGTTAACCCAAAAGGCATAACTACAAATTCATAATGGCCATATCTAGTACGGAACACAGTCTTCGGAACGTCTGCTTCTTTTACTTTCAACTAATGGTACCCCGACCTCAAGTCAACCTTCGAAAAATACCGAGCTCCCTGGAGCTGATACCACATCATTCGATGGCCCAACATCTACTGAAGTTGTTGAAAATGATTTTACCACCCCTTTCTGCTTGTAGTCTAGCTGCTTTTCCCCAGTTGAGTTCTTTGTTGGACACTCGTTTGCATAATGACCCATTTCATTACACTTAAAACATCTTACCGTTGGCCTTTCATTGCCTGCTTGATCATATTCCTTACAGTTACGAGCAATATGACCAGACTTACCACACCGAAAGCACTTACCAGACTTGGATAAACATTCTCCAGGATGCATTTTACCACACTTCTCATAGGATGGATATTTGGTTTTCTTACCTCCTTGCTTCTTTGATGAATTCTTCCCCCTTTGCCTACCAACTAGACCTCTTATTCTGTTGTTTGTCATAGAACACCTGATCATCGGCAAACTCCATTTCCACCTTCTCCGCACATCGAACAAGTTTTTCATAACTTTTGAACTCACGAGAAGCTAAAGCCCTTCGATACTTTGGCTTTAACCCTGAGTAAAAACGGTTTATTTTACTATCAAGATCACGTATGAAGTTTGGAGCATACCTTGCCAATCGAGTGAACTTTTCTTCATAAGCAGCCACTGAATCATCCTCCTGCCTCAATTCTAGGAACTGTTTTTCCATCCTAAGATGAACCACCTTAGGAAAATATTTCTCAAGAAACATACCATTGAATTCGTCCCAGTGAAGATCCTCAATCTCATCACTATCCCTTATATTTTTCACCATCGACCACCACTGATCAGCTTCACCTTCAAAACGGTAAACAGAAAGACTAACCTTTTGATGTTCTGAACACCCCATGACATCAAAAATCATCTCCAGTGCTTTAATCCACCCTTCAGCTTGCACAGGGTCAGATGATCCTCTGAATGATGGCGAATGTTGCCTCATGAAATGTTCCACCACTGACATATTCCTCTGCGGTTGATCTGGATGATCTCGTGCATGGATACCACCACCATTTATAGCCTGAGTCAACTGTGCCATCACTGCAACAAACTGTTCAGTTCCGATTCCGACCATCTCAGGTTGCTGATTTGGAAGGTTATCTTCCTCTTGATGTCGTCCCAACATACCTGCTTTGTTTCCTCTGCGGAAAACCATTCTGAACACAGAAATATCTTAGGCGAAGCAACATGGTAATCCGTAAATGCTATATCATTTCAATCATATTATAATTTAACACTTTTCTAACTCCTAAAGTTGTCTAAACCGACCTCTGATACCAACTATAAGGCCCCAGCCTTAAACCTTACTTAATATTGAATTAAATGAATAATTCACATTGAGGATCTTTTCAGGTTTAGAGTTTTAGAGAATTAGAACATAACTATTACATCTTAAAAGATTACAAAGTAGACACTTCTACTAAGTTTCCATAAAATAAAAACTCTTAAAAAGAAAGATGTCTAGATTCTATGTTTTAGATAGCATGGCATTCCCTGGATCCCATCCTTGACCTTATTCCCTATTAAGTCCTGTGAAAAACTTTTCAATAAAACTTGGGGTGACCATAAAAAGCTCAGTAAGGGATACAAAAAGAATGAAAACTGTTAGTTTTTCAAAACAACAAGTAAACCATGTATACTTTATCAAAGTAATACTTTTCACCTTTATGAAGTAATAAAAACTCTTCACTGAATAAAGTATCACTACTTACCTTTTTGTAACCAAAGGATTACCATAAAACCCATATAAAGAACACATAACATATATAAAGGTAACTTGGGACATAAACATACTTAAGTGGAGTAACCATACGGTCGACTTCCACACATATCACTTAATGGAATAGCCATACGGCCAATTTCCATACATACTTAATGGAATAGCCATACGGCCGACTTCCATACCAAATGAATTGGAGGTTATAACGTAACCACCTGTCCTGGTATTCACGACACCACCCGTCATATGATTTATAACGTAACCACCCGTTAAAATGTCTAAGTACCAATATAAAATCATAAAACATAAAACCAATATAAAGGAATGATAACATTTCAACATTTCAATCACAATATATCATAAATATATTGACATAATAGAATCCTTTTTCAAAACCATTTTCAATACCAAAATACATAAAAGAGTATATGGTATTTATTTTATTCTAAAAACATTACGGCTTGTTGAGAAATCCAAATATCAAATAATACTCGCGGCGGCGGAAAAGGTCGTTGTCACCGCGTACGTTAAAAAAAACATTCCTTTTTGTCGTTTAGTAAAACGCCTCGTAGAAAAAGATTCCTTTTATATAAAAGTAAAAGTCAAAAGAGTTTATACACCGTATAAAATAAATTTGTGTATAAAACGAAATATGCCTCAATGAAAGGAGATTGAGACGAAGTCCCTTACCTTGGGTCCGACTTGACTCGATCGTTCTTTAACGTCCTGAATAATAAACTTGAGTTAATTTATACTTGATTAAGAAACTTTTTAAATTTCATTATTCCTTTTATATCACTTATTTCTATGTTATAAACATTATGTAACTGTTTAAGTTAATAATTTTTGTTTTGTTAATATTTGGTTCTTAAGTCGAAAGTTGACTTCTTACAATTACATGTTGTTCATGTGGTCAAAAGTTCTTTATATCCAGAATGAAATTCCTGATTTGGATATCATATATATCATATATATCCATCATGTACATGTATTTATAATATTACATAATCATTTAGAGGTAAGAAATGAAATGCACCGTTCATTGAGACAGTAAGCCGTACGTACGCATGAACGCTACTTTCATTTCTTTGTCATATTAATGGAATTTAAACTAAATGAGAGGTATGTATATTTTAATTCCAGAATTATATTCATCACTTAGATATATCTTTAATTATATATATCCATTATATACATGTACTTTTAATAGTACATTACATTTGGGGATAAGAAATGAAATGCACCGTTCATGGAGACGGTAAGCCGTACGTACGCATGAACGCTACTTTCATTTCTATCTCATAATTTAATGGAAAGAAATAATAATGATATAGAGATATATTATAATTCCAGTATAACATCATATATAATAACTTTAAATCCATCCTGTACACGTCCCACATATGGCATTAACGAATCACATCACTTTGAGGGGGCGGTAGTCCGCACTTCCTTAAATGAAGATATCGTGTTTACCCATAATGGAAACCATAAAGGTATGACAAAAATGAAAAATACAGAAGCTTAAAGAAAACATAAACATATTATATATCATATATAAAAATAGTGACATCATAAAGGCCACCCTTGAAGGTGTTAAATGAGTATTGAACAATCATCGTTTCGGGAGGCAGAATTTCACCATCCACGGAAACCGTACGTTCTTTAACCATTTGATGTAGTTGTGTGAGAGTGTAGCTCAAATAAATATTATAACAACATCCTAGTATATTGAAGATACTGTTGTTGTTACAAAAGAAGTAAATAAAAAGAGTTTAGAGGGTTGGAGAAGCAAAATAAAACAAATGAACAAGAGAGAATGAATTATCTTTAAAAGTGTAACTTCGTTTTGATTTGAGCCTAAAGGCTTCCTTTGAAAGGATTATGCCCAAAGGTAATCCTCTAGGATGAGGAGAGGGATGTGGAGAGAGTAATTCGGCAGGGGTTGGCGGAGACAAAGGCTTTAGAAGTGTGTGAAATGGGGTAGAGGTGGGGGCCTTTTATAAGAGGAGAGGAGGGGCACTTTTGGAAAGTAAAGAAATATTACTTTATTTGAAAATGTTTTTAGGTTTTAAAAGGTCCCACATTGATATAATTAGTGGATAAGGTGATAAGGGTTAGAAATACACTCATCCAATTGGTTTTGGCCATGTTTAGGTTTTATATTTTTCATTATCTTTCCATTTTATTTAAATCGTAAAATAATGATGTCATCGCTGCATCATTATTATGTCATAAATACATTAATTTATTTAATGTCTAAAAATTATAAAAAACTACTACGATTTAGTAAATCTTTTTATCTTTCCAATGAATATTTATAACCAAAAATCTGATCATTATAACCCCATGTACAAATTGTTTTCGTAAAACATCTCTTGTTTGTGTCATTTTTACTTTAACATTTAATAAAAAGTTATTTATGTCATTTCCAAACCAAAGTGCCTCCATGGGGTCCCCAAGTTGACCCATGGCTTGTCTTGGTCGGCCGTGAAACAACAAATAAGGTTGGGACATGTGTCTAGGTCATTTCATGTTATTAAAGCATTATTTATACCTTAAACTACACTAATTACCACTAATCGCGATTAAGAACTTAATAAGTTACTATTCACCAAAAAATTATTTTAATCTCATTGAACCACATTTTACTTCTTAATGACAACCATGTATGTCGGATTTTCAAAATTCAATACACATTAGTGGTAAACTTTCATTTAACTGAAAAATCAGTTTTCTTGATTACCACTTAGTGGTTTCACTATTCATCAAAAATTGAGGTTTTTCAGAAAATTACCAAAAATTCACCCTAAGCTATATTTGATATTCCGAATACCAAAATGAAGTCCATTTTACAAAATTCAAAAAATATAAGTCAAATTAATTAATTTAATAATTAATTCCCGCTGTCATGACAAATAGCGTGTTTTTGTGGAACAATAAGTATCAAAAGATTGACACCAGTTTAAGTCCAATTTCAAAGTGAAATTGATTCCAATGACCACCATTGGATTAACTGGTAAAAATATTTTCTAATTTCACTTTAAAACCAATTAAAATAATAATCTAATCATATAAATAATTTAGATTAAAAAGAGGTTTTGAAGTAAAATACAACATTTTACACTATTCATAAAAAAATGAACTTTATCAGAAAGGTACCAATAATTTACACAAAGTAAATTTTGATGTCCCGATTCTAGAGAAGAGTTATATTTGGTCCAAAATAAAGTATAAGAGTTATCAAAACTATATTTAATGATGGTTCACCATTAAAAGGTGATAAGTGAACCTTTAGTGAAAATTAGAGTATATATGCCCGTAAAATTGAACTCTTTCCGTATTTTAAGATTTTATCTTTTATTGGGTAAATGTATAAACATTTAAAAACATATCTAATCATATTTTAGTTATTTATATCCATTTCCCGCCAGTACATCGGCTACTTGTTAACTAACATTTAAAATAATATTATTTTATTACTAGTGTGCTACGTAAGTTTCAAAGAAACTCATCCTTGCGTATCGGGTATGCTATCGAACATAGAAACCCCTTTAAAATAAAATTAATATTTAATCCGTAAATATTAATAAATATAAAAATTCTGTATTCTTTATTTACCTGGGATGTTACATGGGGGGTACTATCCACTAGAAGACCAAAACTAAGGGTATGGAGAACATAAAACATCATTTAAGGTATGAATTGTAATTTTTCCCAAAATATTCCTTCACACAATTTGGCCACACAATTTCACCAAACTGCACACAAAGCATGCACTGATAGTTGGCGGAAGGGGCATAGTACATGGCTAGGCCACACGGTTAGGAATACCATGCGCCAACCACATGAAATGCATCTGTAATTTGTCTACAATATTTTGTAGGCCTGTGTGTCCAAAATCACACGGGTTGGGACAACCATGAACACCATATCACCCCACTATCCAACCTCACATGGTAAAATATAACCATGTGTCCTGCATTGTATAGTTTACCTTAACCATGATACATTCCATTTTCTCCCAGTAGTCTGGGATCTAAGCTGTAACAAATCTATGGACACCCAAAAAACCTTCACTAAATCATTAGGAATCCCTATTAGGTCCATAAAGAAGAATGAGACCAAATTTAAAGGATCTATACCTTATTGAAAAACTATGTTTTTAAAAATTTAATTTCAAATCATGACATTATAGATTCAAGGGAGATGTTATAAAACTCAATGAATGGAAATTAGGTTTCTGAACCCGTTACGTCTAGTATAAATCATCAAATAATTAATTTATCTTCATAAAAAATAAAATTATGTTAATTACATATTTTTATAATAACCCAATTCATTTTTATTATAACATTTTTTTTATTTATTAAAATTTAATGTTAAATTACTTAATCAATTATGTTCACGAATGTTGTTTTCACAATATTCAGTTCTTATGTAAAAAATGCATTCAGTTGGTTGACTTTACTAAAAGAGGTTACTATTCCATATTATCCAGAATAATAATCGAGAAATAATGATATTTTTTATACCTCAGTTATATTTTTAATACTAATAAATAATGACTGATTTTAAAATTGAACTACATTACAATCATAGAGATAGTGGGTTGTACATATGATGAGTAACGTTTCAATTTATCAATGATCATGATGAATAGAGGGTAAGAATCATTTTACATTTCCATAATTTGTATTTTATCACAAATAACATATTATTTCATTAAATAAACTTATTTTTACTAGCCTTGTGATTCAGTGGTGAAGCAAAAAATCACATTGCTTTGTGGAGGGGTATTCCCCAAATACGCACGAATGACATTATCATTTTTTATTGAATTGAAAGGAAATAAAATATATGATATATTACTCTTTAACAATGAAAAATATTTGATTAATATCATATATATACATTAATTCCATTATTATGACAATCCACATAAGATGGTGACAGAAAATGAATTATATTAGTTTGTGAGGAGGTAGTTCACCATACACAAGAATGACTATTTCATATCCTATTTGATGGAAGAGGAGATGAATATAGTTAATGAAATTAAAATAATATAATATAAGTATTTTTAATATACTAGTATTATTATTTCATCATGTTTGAATAGTATTTTGATGAATCATAAGAACAAATAAAACAAGATATTATTAAGAATTATACATCCTCTTCAGATAATCTCTTTAGCCTTACACATAAATCCCTCGAAGGATGGATTTAAATTAAACAAAATACTCAATTTCATGTATAAGTATATAAATAAGGTATTTTTGGTGGTTATTGGTAGACCAAAAGGCTCTTGAAATATGGATTGGAGGGGAGAGGGGATTTCTTTTTTATATGTGGGGGAGAGGACACACATGGATTTTATTTAAAGAATAAAATATATTAATGTATTACTTAGGAACAATGTTTATAAAATGGGATATTACTAAATATTAGATTGTATAGGGTCCAAATATTTATATAAACTATAAATTAGGAAAGTATTTCGGTAATTTAATCACTTATATCTTCTGTTTCACCCCTGGTAAACCTGCTTTCACCTTATATGTGTTAATAGATTTTTATTGTATAAAATATTCATTATAAGAGAAAATTTTGTTAAAATTATTACCTAATATTAATTATTAGTATTTAAAATATGTAATAAATTTTATCAATATAAATTTATATTAGATTTTAAATTTAATTTAATGTTGAACTTGTAAAACTGGAAGAGGATTTTTCAATAAAATGACTTTTTTTATAATTTTTTATACAAATTAATGTATACGATTAATTTGAAAGCCAATAAATAGATTATTAAAAATACAATAGAGCTAATGTTTCTTTGAAACAATTTTGAAACAAAATTTAACTTTGTAAATTCTTGTAACAAAAATATTTTTTTCAATAAAAATTAATAATTTTCACTATTTATTAAAAAAATTAGATAAACCCCAAAATATATTCCTAAGAAAATGTTAAAATGATGATTTAAAAAATGAAGATAATTTTATCAAATATTTTTTATAAAAGTGGAAAATTTAATTATATTATTTACTCAAAAAAAATATTAAATATAATTTTGGAATAAAACACATTTTTGCAAAATGACTACCAAAAATTGAGTTATTATTTCCCAAGAAATAATAAATACATTTATTATTGATTAGAACCTTTTTATGTATTTCCTAATGTGGTTAATTAAACTCATACTACCTAATTCAATGGATTGGTTATAAATTTAATATTTAAATAATAATATTTTATGTTTCATTTAGGCATGGGGTTGTGTGTAAAATACGCTATCAAGCATAGTATTCTATTTAAATCTATGGGTGTTCCACTAATACTCAAGAACAACATTCTCAAGATCTATAATCAAAACCAACGTTTTTATCTTCTCATTGTATAGTCATCCACTAAATTAACTGGCAAGAAGTGTCATGCTCAGATATATTGATCCACCCAACATTGACTCGTAAACATTCCCATTATCATCACAAGAACATAAGAAGTTTCATCCAAGAACCACATCCTTGAATAATGAATGTTTATCATAAAAACCAGATTTTCCCATCCTATGAGAATGGATTATTTTTAACTTAAAATCCATGGAATATTCTTCCATACATTCTGTAATATAATCCAAATGACACAACTCATCTCCACTTAACACTTTCCTCCCTGGTCAAATTATAGTGTAATGGTTGTATTATCCCCGGTGACCCAATCATGATGAAATGACCCAAGATTTTATAAGTGATGTTTTATTAAAAATATTATCATAAAATTTAGCCACAATCCATGCCTCCATCATATTCTAGTCACATCATGTGAGAGAACATACACCACTTTTCAAAATCAGAGGCATCTCATTGAGCCAGATCCATACACATAACCACACATAACCAGAGAAAATTTTTCTAACCCAAGAATCTAACCACACAATATATTACCCAGATTCAACCATATATGATCACTATTTAATAGTTAATTATCTTCCACACTTATTAATGATAAGGACACACATTTTAATGACCCTATCATCTAAAATCAGTCCCAAAACCCAAACACCCCATTGAAACCACATGCCATTTCTCAAACCCATCAGTGGGAACTAAGAAATAGAAGTAAAAATAATCTAAAACATTCTAGAAGAGTCTCAACATCAACCAATATACATCACATACACATGCAATACATCTGTCTAAAACATGAGCATTTACCCATGCTATTTTATCTACAAACACTTATGTTCCTAGGACAACCCCACTATCAAATTACCCTCAATTACAACTAGAAATAAACATACCATTACTGAGTAACATATGAAAAGACACTAGAATCTCACACCCAATCCTATAAAACAAGAATTAAATGTTCCACATATCATAATGATAGATATTCCAATAGACTACAATAGGGCCCCAAACATATGTTCGATCCATGTCTACCCTACCCAAATTCCCAGTTTCAACATAACTAGAATGTTTCTAAAAAAATAACATAACATCCAAACCTTGGGAAAAAATAATAAGATCCAATAGACATGGGATCTCTTTATAACCCGCTTTCCCATTATTATGGTGATTCCACACACACTCTGTTCTGCAAAACTCATACACAGGTGACCACATAACTCAGGTGATCATAGGGATATCACATAACTCAGGTGATCTCGACAGGCGTAACTACCCATACACAGGTTCAACCAAAATTACTAACTAGGTCAAAAATATATTCATATTGGATTCAAAATGTTAGTCTTCCATTTCAATGTAACTAAAACAGACCATAATAGGGGATTAGATAAATGAAATTTCAAGAATATGTTATTCCTTAAAATGATTTAAAGGGAATTATTGGAATTTTATTTAGTTTATGATCTCAAAAAACTAAAACAAACCAAGCTATAATTTCATTTTAACTATATACTTTTAGAATATGTTATCTATAACTGATACTCTATTAAATGAAATTTAAAAAACATTATTTAATAAAACACATTATAAGATTCAATTCTATGTTTATTTATCCGAGACCTCATAATAATTCAAGAAGATGCTTACATATCATGATTTTATCTACTTATTGGATTATTTGCAAGAGAGGTAACAATAAATTTTTATAGGAAACCACTATATAAATGGTTACAAATAGATTAAATTATATACCCATTTCATAGTCCTGGAAATAGGATTATCAATCATAAGAAATAATCTAAAATGCATGTGAAACCTATGTGTTTGATATGATTCATGAACACTTTCTCTCTTGTCATATCATGCCAAGATAAAAAATACTATAAATCAATAACCTCTTAATAATGTGAATCACTATACATGAAATCAGATCAATAGTAAAATTGAACAACATGAACTATAATCCCATCCCTTGAAACATGAAATTCACTAATATTTAGTGTTTCCTGTCTAAGGAAGAAGCTTCATACCATGTCACAGAACACTATTATTCTCTAGTTTAATTATCCAAAATAGTAATACAAAATAAAAAAGCTCTGATTTCATTTTTTAATGCCTAGACCTAGAATCTAATGATCTATTTCATTAGGTTGGTGCACCACATCACATTAGGCATATCTCTATATATTTTAGAGGCTACTGGCTAGAAGTTCACGTCTAAGGTTGTATGGTGTAGAGAATATACATGCATATCATAGAATGGTTAAATCAGAAATAAAGGAAATAATATACACCATGAAGAGAGAAAATAATTAATAACCAATATTTATTAAGATGAAAAAAACAAGTGAACTAAATATTATTTTACAAATAGACTATACACTACATACCATGACAGAAATACATCCATAATAAACTATATACATTTGGATCTTAAATACTAATAGAAAAACTATGAAAACCATCATAAATGATCTTAAGTACTATCCTAGTCCCAAAATCCCATGATCCTTACTAGAAACAATGAAATTTTCCACATCAAATGTTTTACCAAACAAAAACCTACATTATAATAGTGAAAGTTACACATGTACCCATGTTCCATGACATCCCCAAAAGGGTGTGATTACAACTAATTAGACCACCATGAATGAAATTTCTAAAATAACTAGTATATAATAAATTTCATCAATAATTAATTAAAAAAATATTTATATAGTTATTATTTAAACTATTTTAAAAATTGTAATTCAACAATTTAAATAAATAAATAACTAATTAAAAAAATAAAACAACCATCAATGCTTAGCTCTATGGGGACACATTGAATTAGTCTATACCTTAACCGACTAGTTCACATCATTCCCTATTCATAGTAAACATAAAAACTCAACTGCTACCACATTAAGATACTAAATAAACCATATGAATAACAACTAGGGAGAATCTTTGTAGTTAAATTCGGTATTCCATCCCTTTAAATCCCATAAGTAATCCAAGGGGGTGACCCTTGCCTTCCACTGATATAGTCTACCAGTGTGAAGTCAAAGAACCATCACTGATTATCATAGGTATGGATTGATTGTAATCCATGGATTAATCCTAAAAATATGAATCTAAATCTTTTGATCTTATTTGATGATATTCAATAAGGGTACCCTATAAGAATCTATAACATTAATCATTGGTAGTCAACAAGTTATAATTTAACTAAATCTAATATTGAGTATCCTCCAGTAATTCATGGTAAAAATATAAGAGAAATCCAATTACATTTTTAGTGAATTCTATCGCATCAATTTTCAATGAATCAACGTTTTTCATTACACCGTAACATTAATCTATGTCCCATATTTTAATACAACGCACTCTTATGAAATTACACACCAATAAAGTGCATATAGAATCCATGAAATTTATTTATGGAATACTGAGAACATCATCAATCAATGGATGATCATTCCAATAAGACATTGATTTTATTTATTAAATTCAATTCAATCACATACCTAATTTATAACATTCCCATTTACAACATTTTAGTTATTTGGAATCCAAGACCCTTGATTACTCATTAATAATTCCAAACCATATTAATCACATTAGTTTCTTCTTTATATACAAAAGGACTATATCATGGATGAACAAGGAGCATAGAATCACTCAATTACTATGTTATCACCTCATTACAATTTAATAATTACCATTTTGAAACGCAATATTTATGGTCCCTTTAATGGATGAACCTAAAATTGATTAAATTATCCCAACACCAACATATAAATACAGTATTTCATTCAAAAACAAAATTGAAGATTATACACCAATATGAGGATATCAATATTTGTGTAATTTAACTTCATAATAATGGATCAATATAAGAATTGATTTTAGTAGTTTAATCAAGGCTTACCTATTTTTATAGTAACCAAATAGGATATTCTATATATTTACATTTCCATCCTTAGAAGAAAAAATATTTCCTTAGATCAGGGGAAGGTCAAGTGCCAAGTGGAGCATCCCATTGGAACCTACCTATAAAATATGTCTTAAAATTTTAATTGGGAATTTACCAGTGGTAAGATCATAATATAATCATTTAAATAATTATTGTGATCATCAATTTTAAAATGGATGATACTGCACAATATATGTAGTTATAAATTAATAATTACTACGGGAAAATTTGAGGGACCACCAAACATAGTCCTAGGAGAGAACACAAATTAGATATAGGACCTTTTTTCTTTCCCTAAATGGATTAAATTTAGTAACCATATAAAATCTCTTAGTCCTGAGAATCCCTAGGACTATATTGAAATGAGACAGTGGATTTAAGAGTTCGAACATGGTGGATGAATGTGTAATCCACCTTGGAGAACCTCTACTTGTTCTGGAAGAAGAGGTAATCCAAAGTGGGGGTTCTAAAGGGACCCTTGGTAATGTCATGGGGTTATCGTTAAAAAAATATTATGTATAGGCCATTGACTAATCACCCCTTGGCCACTGGTGATCCCAGAGAGTATGCAAGGATACTTCACTTTTCAATGGATTGCTAGTAGATCTTTCTGGGATAACAGATGTAGCTATGAATGCATGATATTTTACTGAATCCTCATTAAAACCTCCTATAATTACTTTTATATTCCACCTACATCGCATGTATATCCATTAGGGAGATTTACATGTGTCTCAGTAAACATTTAAAATGGTCTATAATTTCGAATTGGTGGTGCATTACACATTAGGTTAACTAATTGAGACAAGATGTTTATGAATAAGGGAGAGGATTATAGTATGATGAAAACATCATATTTTTGGGTAGAAATTATATGGTATAGGTGTATGATGAATTGGTTGATGTGATCTCCTTTTATAAGTAATGAAAACAAAAATTTGAGTAAATAACAATTATTTTTTCAATGATGGAACAACATTATTCCGGGGAAAATAGATAAAAGTGGGAAATAATTAATTGTGGAATGAGATAAGTGAAATGAGTCCTTTATATTTCATTCAAAATCATGTTTTAAACATGGTTTAATCATTTTACTCTTATATTTATCACTTTTCAATTTTCTGGTTTTTACCGTTGTAATTAATTTTTACAAAAGTAGTCTAATTTTAATGATTAATAATAAAATAGGACATATTACATAATTTGGACCTATTGATTCAAAATATGAGATCAATTTTAGCAAATAAATTTTCTATATGTGAGAAAAACTAATTTTAATATTCTCACATGTATCATATAAAATCTAGCATTTATAAAATGTATAATTATGTAATATCCTGACCTTTTTTTGGAGTTGAATCATGGTTGAATTTTTATATTTTTTGTTTTTATTTAACTAAATTTAGATTGGTTTCTACCTTGGTGTGTTTTTGGGAGAATAATAAGAATAATGGAAGGAAAATTTGTTGTTCATAGTTGGTGCACAATTAGGGAAAATCGTGCACCTAGCCTAGGAAACGTTGCATCCCTGGACAGTGAGGGTTTTCTTTGCTGGTGCATGAATTGAGAGACCATGTAGCCTAATGTGTTGTACTCACACACTACTTCAGCTTCTTGATCTGTACCTAAATATATTTCATGTATTAGGACAAGATGAGCGTAAGGGACCTATGCTAGATTACTGAGTTGAGATGGAGCATGGTTGAGGGAACTAGATGTTGTTTGGGACATACTTGGGAGTTCTTGGTGTCATTATTTTTAGATTAATTTTATTAATTATTTCAGTACATTGGCATGAAATTTTTTCTTCTTTGGTTGGTATTTTATTTCCTACATTAAATATCACAATAGATTGGTTTTCTTTACGGTTATATGCGTTTCCTCTATTGTTTTTTAATTTTTCTAGTGTATTACTTTGATAAAAGAGTGTATAACCACCCCATGATTTAATTATCAAACCCTCACTTCTATTCTATTGCCTTTGGTGTATGGGGAGGCACACCTAAGATCACATGACCGACCGACTTGGGGAATCGTTATGTGGAACCCGGTAGGGATTTTATAAAGTGATATCAAAGGGGGTTGTTTTATTATTATTTTATCTTACTATTTTTGAAAGGTATACATGATATAAATAAGTTTTAAGGATCAGTTATGAGGTGTTTCAATGGAGTAGCAACCCACTTTTATGGGGTATAACCCAAGTTTCTAGGGTGGGATTATTGTTATTTATTTTTTCTATTACCGTTGAATGTTTGTTCACCATGGGGGACACACCTATTGTGTTGGGAATGTTGTTTTTTAGATTTTTTGAGATTGAATTGTGGCCTTGAATAGAATTAGAATTGAGTGTGCATGATTAATATTAGGAAATCAGGATTATTTTGGGAACATGCTTCATTTTAGGAATGCTTGAGAAAATTGGGTTTGGGTAATTTGTTGAAGAAAATGTACTGTCTTACCCTATGAAATTGAATTGAGAATGGTTTATATTTTTAATTTCTATGTTGTAAAAAATGATGCAAAAATTTTAATATATGGGAACTTAAATGAGGAAAATGGACTACGAGAATATTTGTACCCTTGTTAACTTGGACCAAGGTATAAAATGGTTAAATTTATTCAGAGATCCTCAGTTTTGACTTTGTGGTGAGATTTGGGGAAAAATTATTATTTATTGTTGTGATTTTCCTCTAATTTAGTTGGGATAATGTTGTGTTATGAGCCATAAGTCATGTGTTCGATATTGTAAGGTAATGAATCCACAACAAAAATTGTTTAGAAGACTACCATATGACATGTATGTGGATGATCCTATAATGGTTGAACCTGAGGCACGAATAGTTCCAGTTGACAAATCAGGGGATGATTTTTGAGAGAACATCAGCCGCTTCATGAAATTCATGGGAACAGACCCATGGAAGGATGAGAAGAACACATCTAACCCAATGAAGGAGTTTTAGTTGTTGAACCCTCTCACTGTTACTGTAGAGTGATGAATTAAGGGAGATGAGTGTTGTGTTGAGTCAACGAAGACAATACTTGAACATTTGGAGACTCATGCTGAGAATAGGGTCATGTTGGTTTCTTATGTGCTATGAGGTTTAGTGAAGAACTGGTGGGACTTTTAGTTGAGAACCTGAAAGACTGAGGGTATTCTATGGGAGGAAATTTTAGAGAAGTTTTTGGAGCACATTTACCTAGATACGATGAAACAAGGGTGAGATAATGAGTTCATCATATTGAATCAGAGAATAATTTCCATGATGAAATATGCTGATCACTTCACAGATTTGTAGTGATTTTCCCCAGCATTAGAGGGATATGAGGATACTTTAGTGAAACATTTTTTGGATGGACATAATTGTGAAATTTTGTCCCATGTGAACATATTTAGTTAGAAAATTATTTTTGAAGAGGTGAATTAGGATCTCATCTAAGAGGGGAATCTAATGGAGGATTATAATGGAAGAAATGTGGACTCTTGATGATCCCAAGGAATATCTTCTGATAGGAGAAAGAATCATTCTGAGATATTTAGGCAGAGTAGTGGGAAGATGAGTGGACAACCAGGGGGATTAGTTACTCAGGATATTGACCAAGTTATTTGGAACCAGGGTGGAAGGACATGAAACTTTTGTAAACATTATCGAAGAAAATAGTAGAGTACTGAGCCAATGGAATATTTCAGAATATATAGGGGTTCTTCAAGAAATGAGGTAGATAGTTAGTGATGGAGGAGCGATATCGAAATAGGGTGTGGGAAGGGGATTTTCTAAACCATATTGCTCTGAAAAATGGTGTTCTATTGTATGTGGATGTAGAGGAAGGGGGATTGGTTCTTCTAGGAAAGAGACCGCATATCAGTAGATGGTTGAAACTCAAGGGTGTTAGATGACATGAAAATGGAAAGGCAAAGGATAGTTTCATGTGGTGAAACCTACAACTGTGGATAGAGAGGCTGAGATATTGATGGTTAGAGGTACTATTATAGTATATTATACTTGATCTAGTTTCTTATTTGATGTTGGTTCCTATTATTCATTTATATATTGAAAAACTGTTAATGTTTTGAGCCAAACATTGGGGTTTTTAGCTTGATAATAATAATATAAACACCATTGGGATTATTTTCATGAAAAATTTTTATGTTGAAAGGATGTTTTCTTAATGTTAGGGAGTTTAATTTTATATTGGATCTCTATATCCATGAAATGTGAGTCTTTGACCATTTTATGGGTATGGACTGGGTAGTCCCATACCAAGCCCACATATATTGTTATCAAAGGAGAGTGACTTTTATGTCTCCTACGGGTAACCTCTATGTTCACTATGGGGAGTGAGATATCTAAGAAGTACAATCAGGGAAAATTACATAACAACTAGGAGAGATCACAACCTATGTATCCTGATTATTGCTGGATGATTGAGGTGTAAAGAATGATGTCTTTCCACCATTGTTGGATCCATTTTAGGATGTTTTCCTGAAGAATACTTAATGAGAACCCTGATAGATTTTTGGAATTCACTAGTGATCTCATTCATGGGGATATGCTAGATTCTATTCTACTGTACAAAATGGAACTGATAGGGTATAAAGAGTTCAAGAATTAGCTAGAATAGTTATATGATATGGGTTTTATCCGACTGAGTACATCACCTTGGGGTTCACCAGTGTTGTTTAAAAAGAATGCAGATGAGAGATTGCCCTTATGTTTTGATTTCTGATATTTGAACCGAATGACTATAAGGAATTTATATCCTCTTACACAAATTGAAAATCCATTAGAATAGTTTAGAGGAGCTTGTGTGTTCTTGAAGGTCCACATGAGGTCAGGGTATAATCATCTGAGAGTACATTCTTCTGATAAACCTATGAATGATTTCAGAAGTAGTAATAACCTATATGATATCATTGTAATTAAATTTTGGATGAAGAATGCACCAAAAAGTTTTATTTCCTTGATTATTGTAATATTCAATCCATACCTAGATCAGTTTGTGGATGTGTTCATGTATGACATATTGGTGAACTCCAAGACTCATTAAGGTCATGCCTAAAATCATGAAGTCCTCCTAAGTACACTGGTAGACCATATAATATATAACAAGCTATCAAAATATAAATTTTGGATGGATCAGGTAAACTTCATGGGGAAAATCATCTCCGAAAAAGGGTTGTCAGTGGACCCAGATAAATTCCAGGTAGGTGTTTCTTTTTAGCATCCCAATAACATGTTCAATATCCAAAAAATTATATGATTAGATGGATATTATTGGAGGATTATCTAAGACTTTTTCCATTTGGAAGCATCAATTTTGGTCTTGAACAAGAATGGGTTAATGTTTGAATGGAATAAAGCTTGCGAGAATTCCTTCTAGGAGTTGAAGAATAATTTATCTTCAACACCCATCATGATCCTACCTAATCTAGGTGTGGAGTATACAGTGTACTATGATGCTTCTTGAATTTGAATAAGAGATGTTTCGCTGCATGGAAATTGAGTTATGGTGCATCTGTCCGGACAATTGTGGTCACATGAATATAAATACCCTACGAATGACCTTGAGGTAGAGGCAATGGTTTATTATTTGAAGTGTTGGTGACACTATCTATTGGGCGAGTAGTTTTCGTTGTTTTATGATCATAAGAGCTCAAGGTATATTCTATTGTACTAGGATTTAAATCCTTAGTAGCGAATATGAGTTAAATATATGTAGTATTTTGGTTTTGAGATAACATATAATTCTAGGAAGTGAAAAAGTGTGGCTTAGTCCTTGAGTAGAAAAAATTAGACTTAGACGGTTCAATAGTCTTGTACTAAGTGGAAAATGGTGTCATTATTAGATGAAATTCATGTGGTGGTTCAAGATAATTAGGACCAGATGTCTCTAGTTATGGTTCTAGTGGTGTCTACAAATTTGAGACATTTCTGAGAAAGGAAGTATGAGGATCTATAATGTTTTAAATTGAGGGAAAACCTTTATGTTGGGGAGTCACCTTCTGATTGGAGAATCGATGAGGATGATATCATTTATGTTTGAAATCGGGTTGTAGTACCTATGAGCATCCGAGAGGATATCATATAGAAATTTCATTCCTTATAGTGAGCAGTAAATCCATGTATAACCAAAATTTACCATGAACTACAATGATAGTTTTGCTGTCTAGGAATGAAAAATGAGATAGTAGGGTTTGTCAAATGATGATAAACCTATCAGTAGGTAATAGTGGAGCATGAATGACTTGGATAATTAATCCATCCATTTCGCATTCCATAATGGAAGTGCGATGACATGATAATGGATTTTTGGTGGGTATTCCAAATACACCTACAAATAATGACACTATTCAGGTTGTTGTGGATCGATTGAAGAACATATCACATTTCTTTCCTATTTAAGAGAATTTATCAAATATAGTAGATGAATGATTTTAATGTTTCTTAGATAGTTTATTTGATCAGGGATCCACATACAATAGTTTCAGATTGTAACTTATGTCTGACTTCATGCTTCTGGTAGGGCATGCAGAAATCTCTTGGTACCCTAGTATTATTGGGTATGACTTTCCACACATAGAGAGATGGGTAGTAAGAGCATACTATATATGTGCTTGAGGATATGTTATGGGAATGTGTTCTTGATTTTGGTAGATGTTATGAGAAGAACATGGGATTAGTGGAGTTTAACTAAAACTTTATTCATAAGTAAACGATACAAATAGACCCATATAAGACAATTTATGGTAGGCCATACAGATCACCATTATGACGGATGGAGGTAGGTGAATCAGAGTGTTGGGAACGAGTCTCATACAAGAGAAGTCAGAGCAAGTGAATTTGATTCAGAAACATATGGACATGTATTAGAGTATATAGAAGTTGCATGACCATGTAAATATTCAACTCCTAGAGTTTACATCGGGTGAATCATTTGTTCTTTCGAGTGTCACCTAGGTCGGGTAATTGCCAGATACAAAGGCATTGAATGTTGGTGACCTGGTGTTTCATAAAATTTGAGGTTGTGGAGAGAATCAGTATGGTGGTGTAATGATTAGATCTTCAATATAAATATTGTTCTGTACATGAATTTTGAATTTATCATTACTATGAAGGTATCACCTAGACCCTTCTTAAGTAATAGATGTGGATGAGGTTAACCATGAGATAGATGCATCCATTAAAGAGAATCTGATACATATGTTGGATTGTAGTGAGAATGTGTTGGTAGGAAAGTCCATGACCATAGTTTGTGTTTTATGGAACTTGGGTGTGTGCAAGAGGAAACATGGGTAACAATATCATAATTGCGAGCTCACTGGAATGATCATTTTGGATTGAAATCTTAGATATTATTGGGAGTGAATCTCGAGGATGAGATGTTATAAAGTGGGGATATTGTAATATCCTAATATTTTGTGAACTCGACTCGATATTGAACTCTGGTAATTTTGATTTTTTATTTATGTACCATTTGATTTGATATTACATTGGGGGTGTGTTTGGATGATGATTAGGAATAATAGAAAAAAGTGGACTGTTCACAACTGGCACAGGGATAGGGAAAAACCGTTCGCCTAGCCCAGGAAACTATATAACCCGAGAAAGTGAGGGTTTTAATGTGTAATACCTTATTTTAAAAACCATGTCCCCTAAAAAGAGGAACTATGAACCCCCTAAATAAATAGTCGCATGATTGGCGCACTCTTCGGTAAAACCATTCGCCTCTTCCCATGAAACCACATATAAGTTATACTGTGGCATGAAAATTTATTTCCAAATTCCTAGAACCCACAAAACTATAAAGACCCATGTTGACTTATCTTTACACTTCTATAATTTTTCAAAATTTTTAATACATCATTAAAATAATTTACCAAATACCATATTAGTTTATTTCCTTTGAAAACATGGAACACATTCCTCTAATTTGGTGAAAGATCTTCTTCATCTCTCATAATGATCATCACCTTTTTTCCTACCTAGAACCATTATCTATATAATTGGGAAAATAAACATATAAAAATTATGAGCTTAGATGCTTTGTAAGGGTAAACATGGAATATATGAAAAAATGAACATGTTTATTTAATAGCATGAACATAAAATTTTGAACATCAAACCATGTCCTACATATATCAGAATCCTGAGACAAGAAATAAATATTGGTAGATCATATGGTATAAATCATAAAGGAACTAGAGTCGTGAGAAAATATCATTGGCATAATCACAGAATTGTTTAAAACACATAATCATAGAAAATAATTTCCATATTATCCAAGGCTCATTTACATGTCCATCATTGTGGAGAAATTCCATTACTGAACTGGTTTAACTTTTCATTCTAGCCCTATATTGCTGAACTAGATTTACATTCTGTTCTAGTAATGTCTATATCATGAGATACAAATCATTACCCAATGCATTGGAGGTAGATATATGTCCCACCTATCACATAATGAAATAATTCTTACGTGTTCCTCAAAAACATATATCATTCATCATAACAAACCCCAAGCAATAAAATTGGATTCTTAAATATCTTTCCATCTTAACAAAATCCATTTAAAACAAATATATTTAATAAATATAATTCCATCATAAAAATAATAAAACCATATTAATAAAAGAGATAATATATTTTAAGAATATCATTATTAAATAATGTCATATTAGATAGAAAATAATTTTTATACAAAAATGAAATTAATTCTTGAGGAAAATATCATTTCTTCTTAAATTTTTTTTCTTTTAATAAAATGATTCACAATTTTAAAAGAAAAAAATTTCATTGAAAATAACCATGAAAACATGGAAGTGATTCTACAACGAAATAAGGTCTTATGAATGTGTAAAAATGAATTCATCCTTTATAAGCTAAAATAAAACATTTTACTCATTCTTTTACTGGAAAAGTCAAAAATAAATTCATTTGGAAAATAAAAGAAGGATTACTTTCATTCCATGTAGTAAAAAGTAAAAATTGGATAAAAATGGCTATAAAAATCCATAGGGGAATTGTATAAATTTTATGAAAACCTTTTATTAGACATGGATTTGGATGACAAATATACCCCAGTAAATACTTACATATAAAAAATCTCAGAGAACAATGAGACTGAAAAATTATCCTTTAATAAGTTAAAATCAGTCGAATCTAATTCCTCATGAAATATTGAAAATTATACGAAACTTTATATATCATAAAATTCTTAATAAGAACCATAATAACATTAATGGTTAACAAAAACAACACACAAAATAAATAGGTTGTATATAAGGAATATGTCTCATAAAAACAAAAGTGAGACAAAATAATACCTTACCTTAGGTTTGAGATCCATTTTATTTATATGAACCTCATTTATAATGATTTAAATAATGTTATTGATTTATTCCAAAATCATATTCATTTTTATGTTATCATATACGATCATATTGTCATCCATTTGTTAATAACATTACTACTCATCTATAGAGTATTAATTTCTTTATTTTCTTACGCATATTTCATCGAATAAGTTCTTGTTACTGTTCAACGATTATAGTTATATCCTTTCCATAATGATATAAATATAATATATATCATATTTTTTCATTAAATTCATTTATAAATCATGCTTTAATGGATATCATGTAGAATGAAGCACATCACGTCATGTAGACGGTAGGCCACACGTACACATGAGCCACGATAACATTCCCATAATTATGAAATGGAATGGATGTGGATGATATATATTTTGTTTTGTAATCCATATCATGTTATAATGATCATATATAGTTATTATTTATATAATTAAACCCATCCAAGTATATTATTAGTGAAAAATAGATTACACCATGGCGTGGAGACTGTAAGCTCTTCGTACGCATGCATGGTGATTTCATTATTCATAGGATGGATTGAAGGTGGACTATGGTTCTATCATAATATATATCTATTCTAAAGGTGGGTATTCTCTTTTCTATGTGTCACTTCCTCTGATATTATGAAAATCTATCTCAATTTTCTGCATGAGTTAATTGAGTCCTCTACCTTCCCTCTCCCACTCGACCTTGCTGTCTCCCTAAACTAGGGTTCTTCCAGCCTCTCAAATCTAGCATTAAAGCATCTGATTTCTTCATATTATTCATCCATCACTATTTGCATCATCTTTTACCACTATCTAGTTTTCCCCACTTCTCAATCCCTATGACCTTACCCATGATTATATCTATAGCTATGCCAATATACAGATACTTCATCGAACACTTATTTCTGGTTCGTTGGGATAATCGACTCCTGTATCATCGATTCACAAAGCTGGTAAGTCTTACGCCGCCATATTCACTTGTATGTACCTTGAATATCTTCTTATAGGTTACCAAAGACTATGTCTTTTTCATAAATGATAGAAAATTCACATTCATATCCCTTTACCTATGCACTATAATAGCGCATTCAGGTTTTCGGTGAAGGTGAATATCTCTTACCTACAATCATTCTCTATATATATTAGAACCCCCAATAACATGACAGTACGGTCTCATAGTCCTTCAGTTCTTGTACCTTACACCATTCAAGTATCTACATCACCATCCACTACATTGGATAAAGCCCACAATGTTATTCATGAAGCCCTTAACATCGACGACAGTTTACTTAGAAAACCTACATATTTAGACTTTCTAACTAGTTATTTCTTTTTAATGTCATCAAATTTATGCCCTTGGGTCCATTGTGATTTATTTTCACCTAAAAAATAAATAATGATCGATTATTACTATTGTTATGATTTTCGGATTCTCCAGCTACCCTTACAATTTATCTACTCAACATTGTTTGTTCAACATTCAATATAATGATATTTTACATTAATTACCTCATTGCACCAAATTTTTTCTACATAGTTGGATAAGTGTAACCTATTACATTGAATCTAGAATTCTTCAAATTTCATTGCTATAAATAAAATACAGAAATCATTTTGTTCTCTATAATTTTCATTTATTACCTATACTATATACTAAATAATGTGGTTTATAAGATAGATTATATGTAATAGATTGCGGTACCACAAAAAATTATTATGATCAAATAGTTTATAGTTTAATAAAAAATATAAACATTACAGGATTGTAATCACCATCAACATGTAAAGAGGAATGGTTTCAAAGAAGACTACTCAGGAAACATCGAAAAACTAGTTCTCTTATTTTGATTCTATTTGCCTTATATTGTACGAGTATTTATCAATCCACATGCTTACATATTTACAATATTGAAACTATCATTGGATCAAGAGATATTGAAAATATTAATGCAACTGAACATGTAGAACCCACAGGAAGAATGCAAAGAGGAGCAGCTGCGCCATTATCATGTATACCCACTGATGGTATGTTCATTTTATAATGTCCTTGGCATTTCAATTTTTTTAATTTTTCAAAATATTAATGTTACATTACCAGTAAATGTTGAAAATTATTCGATAGCTGAACCGCTCACACTAACTAACAAAACGCAAAGACAAACATGCATTCCATTGTCACTAGTATCCAAAAATGGTTATTTTATTTTAAATTATCTTAAAGAAAAAATTTCAATAGATAATGAAAAACAAATTACTATATATTGGAATGACTAATAATCTCTTTGTTTTACAGTTTACCAACAATATTTAAATGGGTTATGATTATCTTCTAGAATAAAAAATTGAAGACAATGATTAGATACCATGGAAAGACATAGTCTTCCATTATATCAGCATGTTTTTAATTTACTAACAATCACTATGGTTATTATCTTATCCTTGTGTTTAAAAATTAAATTCATTTTCTTTAATATTTCTATGTATGACTAAAAAACCTCGTAGGAATATGGACTCAAGCATTACCTCATCATCATAGTAAGCACATAACAGAAAACAATTTCTTGTCAATCACATCAACATTAATTATTATGAATTTAACTTCAACAATAAATTGTTTACTTTATACAATTGCTAAAAACTACAATTAATTTTCAACAATAATTATGAACATGATCATTCAATAGAAATATTAGATTTTACTTGTATATTTACCCATATATATACTATATATAATATTACATATCATTGAAAAGTATGATCTGATACTGATAGTATACTAATAAGTATGTAGTTTCTACCAATCTACTAGAGGTTACAAATATAATGAATCATATATTGATAGAAACATCTGTTACATGATATTAAAATAAGGAACCTATATCCAATCTTACAGGTATCTAATGTTTTACATTAAATTTTTAAAAATAAAATGTTTATATACTTGATTAATATTAAGAAATATAAAACATTAACACATATGGGAATAATTCTCTATATAGATGAAACACTTCAAATTCATTATGTGGAACACATTGTTTAGTTTATCTTCACTATTTTATTACTGCACATACTTTTTAAACATGTTCAAGAGAGTTATCATACTTTTCTAAATTATATGTAAAACTATATTCCTTTTTTTCAGTATCATATTTAGATATTGGAGGTCTTATTAACTTTTTTGAGTACGGTAGTTCAAAATTCTAGTCTGAAGAGAGAAATAAAAATTTTGCAATAGATAGATCATGTGTTTTTCTTTATGTTTCTCACTCGAAAATATTTATTAAGCGTTACAGCCTGCCTGTCCATAATACCTTAGAACATTAGTTTTCAAAAATAAATGTACACAGTTAATAACAATCCAATACCACATGCACATTTATAACACATTATTTTCTTTCACATTAATGGGTAGGAATGTTGAAAAATGTATGAATAGTGGTGGCTCACGAAATATATTTTGATTAAATGGGAAAAAATATAGTTGTATTGAATGTTTATGTGATCTTGTTGAAAAAAATAGCAAATATTGAGAAAATATATGTATATTATGCTGAAAATGAAGATCAAAATATAATACAAGGATTCATGCACCATTTAAATTGACTTTTACATGATTCATTGAATCATTGTTTTTACATTTTTATTAACATAAAATTCATATACAGCTGAAATGACACCAATAAAATGTATAATATTGATTTACATGTTGTCAAGAAACATCAAGAAATTCTTCATGAGAACAATGCATTGGAACGTCAATTCCAAACTACAAGGTATGTTCTTGAGAGTAATGGAGTTACAATTTTAATGATACACCAAATTAGAAAAATGAATAGGGGATTCACATACCTATAAATTACCAACTACATCTAAGATTACAATGCTCGTTTTCAGGGACATTGAAGATCATAATCAAAAGAGAGATATCATCATTTAACGAAAAAGTGGCGACTTAAAACGCATAGATGAGATTCACCCATTGTACATTGCACTGTATTATCCATTTATTCTCACGGGAGGAGATGATAGATATGTTGAAAACATATTAAATCATTCTATATGATTCAATTAAAGTTGTATACTTTAGAATGTAAGAATGAGAGAGTATTTTTCATTTCACTTGTAATATCATCATAAAGATGCATCAAATCTACTTTATTCTAGAAAGATTGAACAAAAGATTATTGTAGATTCCAATATAATGATTGAGTCTCAATGACTATATTTTATTTAGTTTAACCAAAATCTCTTGAATGATGAACAATAGAATGGGTTGCAAGATACATGTCTTAGAGGTGACTGATATGGTTCTCATGTGGGAAACATATCATTTTGCCTTCCACATTTAAAGGTGGTCCAAGATATATGATTAAAAATTACCAAGATGACATGTCAATTTATAATTGGTTAGTGTATCCGAGATTATTTTTAACATTTACATGTAATCCTTTGTGTCCTGAAATTTCGGGATTTTTTAGTGTAAACAATATTCCCCATAAAACTACCCTCGATAGTGTCTATAATATTAAATATTTAGTTAAAATATATAATGAATGATTTACGAGAGGGTTGTTTGTTCTTAAAATCTTGAGTAGGTATTGAACATTCTTCCTTCAATTATACATTTTTTCATTGATGATTGATTTTCATTCATGTTACATTTTTTAAAATTTACTTTAATGTGTCAATTATAGTTGTTCGTACTGTGGAGTTTTAGAAAATAGGGATTCCACATGTGCACATTCTATTATTTCATTGTAATGGAGACAATGTTATCTATACAAAAAATATAAACAGAATAGTTTCTTATGAAATTCTAAATAATGGTACATTCCCTAAACATCAGGAGGGAGTTGAAAAATTATATGATCCATGGCCCTTTTGGTAATGCTAATCGTCGCTCACCTTGTATGTAAAATGGAAATTTCTCAATGATTTATCCAAAAAAAAATTTTTACATAAAAAAAATAATGATGATGGTTATTTAACAAATCATAGAAGAAATTATAAAAGTACAATAATCAATAATGGAATTTCATTGGATAATATGTTTGATGTCCGGTATAATTTGGATTCGTTGTCGAAGTGTCAGGATAATCTAAATATCGATATTTTCAATCAAGCATCTTCCCTAAAATATATTATTAAATATATATGAAAGGATTATGATCATGTCACATCAGAATTCTGTGAAACTAATAGTATAAAAATTTTCGACAACAAGGTATAAATGATTAGAATGTACTATGAATTATGGAACATTTGACCTTATGAAGCATCTAGGAGGATCTTCTTTTATGATATCCATTACAGATACCCTCCAGTTTACAGGTTTCATTTTCATTTACTAAGATAGAACATTTTCATTTACACAAAAAGATAAAATATTGTGGACATCTTGAATAGGATAAAAATATCCAATTCCATGTTTACAGCTTGGTTCGAAGAAAATGTGACATATATTGAAACCATAAGTCTTACATATGCAGAATTCCCAGTATGATTTGTCTTTAACTATTGAGATAAAAAATGGTATCCAAGAAAACATGGATTCTATATTTGTATACTGTACTAAGTTTTTCCTATATTTCACGAACTATATTACTTGCGGATACTTCTTACAAAGGTCAGAGGTGCGACATCATATGATTCTATTAGTACAGTAAACAACATCTGTAATCAAACATTCAGACTGACCTATTTAGCTATTGGACTATTAGCTGGTGATAATTAGTTTATTGAAGCACTAAAGGATGTGTTGGTTTGGGGAATGGGACACATATTACAAAGACTATTCACCCGTATTTAATTATTAGATACCATCTCTCGACTATACATTTTATGGAATAAAATGTGGAACATCCTATTTAAGATACTCTATATGCTGAGTGAAAAATTATGCAAAAACGAGGTACATTTTTTACTATTATGTGATTTTATTATACAATTTTTTATAATTTTATACCATTACCATTGATTAAAATATATTTCTTATATAATTAAATTTACTAATTATAAACTAACTTCTAATTATAATAATATCTTAATTCATGCTGAACAGGTTAAATATTTATGTTATAATTATAGAGATTGTGAGTGACAAAAGAATAACATGGACTCTCTTCTTTCTTAATAATTCTATATATTATTAATATTTCAGCTCAAGACATACTCTAATCCTACAATACTACCATTTATAGTTATCATATCAGTTCAGTTTTTTGTCTGGCTTAATGTAATTTTTTAATTGTACTAACCAATGGTGATAACTGAATATATCTATTAGTATATATTTTTAAAGAGTGTTTCCCTCAATTGTAGATTTTACCGTCACAGATCATCAAAGGAAAATGTATAATTTGATTTAAATAGAAAACATTCTCTGCAATAATAGTAGATGTTTGTTATTTTTTCCTCTAATGACAATTCCATATAGTCTGACTGATACTCTAGAAAATCAGTTGATAGCATATGGACATAATTATGATAGAAAAAACCTTCATGATGAGTAAAAATCATTACATAGTAAAAATTACTACTGAACAAAAAACAGTGAAGGAAGTCATTATGTATTATTTATCTTCTATAGAAGGTTTTTTTTCCTGCATGGATTTGGAGGCACCCGAAAAACATTTATTTGGAGAGTATTAACATGTGTGATAAGATCAGAAAGTAAAATTGTTCTGGAAGTTGCGTCAAGTGGAAAAGCAACATCACCCCTATCAGGTGGAATGACAACCCATTTTAAATATTGAATTCCACTAGCTATTAATGATTTGAATTTTTGTAATATTTATCAAGGGAGTGATGTTGCATAACTTCTAAAGTCAATTTAATTGATTATCTAAGATGGAGAACCAATGCTTCATAAACACCATTTTGATGCAATAGATCATAAAATGAGAGATATATTGTCATTAAAGAATGTAAAATCATCAAACATACCATTTGGTGGTCTACCAGTAGTCTTGGTTGTAGATTTCAGATAGAAACTTACTATAATACCTAGTTTTCAATGAAGTGACACTATTTATTCATGTATAAAATCATCATATCTATAGAAATAATGTTAGGTTATAACATTGAAATAAACATGAGGTTTCATTCAACTGATACCACTAATAGTTCAAATGAAGTTTAAGAGTTTGGTAGGTCGACTTTAATGATTAGTGAAGGTCGAATGGGTGAACTCGATGATGGGGAAGTTGTCAATCGAATTCCATAAACATATCTAAAAAAACTGATCATAATTCTCCAGCGACTGTAGATATTGAGTTTTTAAATCATAATCTCAATCATAACTATGAATAAGTTTCTTATTTGAGAAGTCGTTCTATATTAGCACCATCCCGTGATGTTGTTCAACAAATAGATGACTACATGTTAACTCTTAGTACATCTGAAAGAAAATATTTCATTAGCTCTAATTCTATATTCAATGATAGTTATGATATATATAAGCTTGATAAAATATATAAAACTGGATTTTTAAATGGTTTTAATGTCCCTGAGCTACCTGCACAAAAAATTACTTTGAAGATTTTGGTACCCATTATATTTCTTAGAAATGTAGACCAATCAAGGGGTTTATGAAACATTACCCATATGATCATTACACACTTGGGTGACAATGTAATTGGTGAAAAAATTTTAGGTAGCTATCATTTAGGGTATCTTTATTTCATTCCAAGTATAAATATGACACACAGTGACAACATATGTCCTTTCAAATTACAATGAATAAAATATCCACTGACAGTATCATATGCCGTCACTATTAATAAAAGTAATAGGTTGTCTCTTTAATGTGCTGCATTATATCATCGAAAGCCTATGTTCTATCATTGGGAACATTATGTTGATGTTTTGATGGTCATGGAATATAGTGGTTTGAAAATAATTGTTGATGATAGAGATTAAAAAGACCCTAATTTCACACAAAACATTGTTTAGAGGGAATTTTTTTATAACCTTTCTTAGGTATATTTTCATTTATTAAAAATTATCTTCAATGACCATCACTATTGAGGAAACATAAATATACATGACTTTGAATAATTATTACTATGTTTTAGTTAAAATACAACTGAAGACAAATTGAATTGAAAACATTTGAAGATCAATAACTCATTTGAATTATATTACCATTGATGACAATTAAACACTCAAGATACATGTTCATATATTTATCATGTGGTGCAACACATCAACCAATTACGACTTAGATATTGTTGATCTTATCCATGGATATGAACAAGTAAGTTAACTTTATTAAGGTTTTTATATTACTTACAGAATTACATTACTATGTACTACTTTTATTACAATATAGTCTTCCATAAAAATTTCCTTGTCATATATATTTCAAACATTATTTGTCAATACTATTAACTAACTATTGTAGGGGAAAAGAATTCAGTGTATTATTAAAAACTATCAAAAAATATACATGTATAAACCAATATTGTGTGGAGGGTTATTATAAAATTTACAAAACATTCAAATTTATCATAATTAAGGAAGCTATTTGTGGACAAGACAATCTTTCTGATAGACCTTTACTTCAACAACTTATGTTCGACCATCTAATTTTCAACTTCCAATATTCCATTTTGAATTCAATTCTTTTGATGAGATTGTTCGGAAAAAGGTTCTAAAACAACAATTAATAGGTACAATATAATTAAAATACATTATTTGACATTATATTATTATTAAACTCATGTTTACAACATGTTTTTAAACAACACATTATATAGAAAAAACCACTGCTTAGTCTTCAGTTGGATCGTTTACTCAAACATATAATTTTTGTTATGTTGTTAATCCCTTCATAATATTCAACTAATTTCATACGGGGTTGTTATTTTTTAAATTTTATAGATATTATTGTAAATCTATTATATTAATACCCAATGTAGTCTATCCTGACTAATAACCAAATGATCCAAATTATTTTAGAGGAAGAGATGTTAAAAATCCTCTTTACTAACATCATTTGACCAAAATGTTACAGTTAACAAAAAAAATTCTGAAATTTCATAATGGGGATTAAGAATTAGCATCAGTTTTTGGGGAGAGTTTCCCAACATTATGACATAATACTTGAATAACAACAATGAATCCTCTATGGTAATTATCTTGAAACTAGTCAGTGGTAAGATATTGAGATGTAAAATTTCTAATCACAAACAACCACATATCAATTACTATTTTCTATTATAATAGCATACTCATCAATTAACAATATTCTACATTTCATAAAATTCTTTTAGTATTTGTTTCTGTCACAACTAGAAAAAATGCATCAAAAATACTAATCAATCCAAACATTCGAATAGTCCAAAACTTTCGAAATAGGTAGCATGTTCCCTATTATTAATTATGGATGTTTTATGATTTAATAAATGTAAAAAATGCATGACGTCTCCACAAATTAGTTTTTTATTCTTTATATTATACATTTTCTCGTATGAGATGATCAGTCACTCATAATTTTATAGTCCACCTTCAAATGAATTAAAATAGTTCTATTATGCCTTTTCTTTATTGGAATGACCAAAAAAATTTCATATGTTAAAAAATTTCTTGAGGTATAAAATATATTTTTAATTTTTATATTCATTATGTACATTTCACTATTGCATAATATAGTAATACTATAATCTATATATTAATATCACTAACTATTTTATAGTGGAGAAAGTGATCGATTTCTAGTATGATTCAAAAAGATCAAAGCACCCATAACTAGTTTTCTTTAATTAGGAAACTCGAACATGAGGAAAGTAAAAACTATGGATGCCTAATTTTTTTGGAAGAATTGACAAATAGCCGTAATCTTCATTACTCCTAGGTTTTTATCTGATATACTTTTTTAGTACTCCTTATTAAATCAATATTTTATTAATACCCAAAAACAATGTGTATTGATATTAACTCAATGACTTTTCCAATAGATATAGAGTGACTACATGTGAAAGATAAAAAAGACTCATTTGCAGTAATTCTATTCGACAAGAAGTTCTTGAAATTTATAAGCAAAACATCTATTTAACTGAGAGAAACTCTGATAGATGTTAGATTTCTCTACTATTTTTAATTATAATATTCACTGATTTTTGTTTTATTATAACCATGCTTCTATTCACATAAAAATTAGGACGATGATGAATTTGGTTTCCCATTATAGAAAAACATGTTGAAATCAAAAAATGCATTACTGTAAATTGAGGTCACAAGTTACAACATTCTAAATCATCCTTGTTCTTCATAACATAACACGTAAAAAGATCAATTCATCACTAATAGTGAAAATGTTATCACCAATTTTCATCAAAGCTTTGAGAACTATCAGGTATCTATAAATTTAAATTTTATTAATTTCATGATTAACCATATACATTTCACATAATAATAGTTGTTTTTAATATTATTTTATATGATCATCACTACACTGAATCATCTCAAGTATTAACATTTTCCAATAATATATATTATTAAATTAAGTTTTCCATTCGAATTTATTAAATTATATATACCACATTACAATACATTATATTTTAAACAAGTCTTCATAGAACCGCACAGCTCAATATGTCTTGGAGTTAGCTATGATAGTGATATTGGATTTACTATAAAAAATAAAAATATATGATATACGAAGTTGCATGTTTTGTTCTGTCAATGTCTTTTTTTATTCATTAGATCACTTGAATAAAAAATTATGATTTTCTTTAGTTCCATTTATGTTACGAAAAAACACAAACACACACTGGAATTTGTTTTTCTCAAATACCATTTCGTAAACATTATAATTATGATCCAATTCATTATTTTCTCAAAATTGTATACAAGTATTTGATTGAATTTAATTATTCATGTAGAAAAATCCGTTGACTGAGTTTGATGCAGAAGATGCTATCGAAAGAACAATTTCAATTTCTCAATATGATACAACATAAAAAATCCATGCCATTGAACTACATCCCAATTTAAAGGAAAACAAAAACAACAAGATTTATAAAATTGACTGACATTTACTGGCCCATTTCAAAGGTATAAAAATGATATTGAACATATCTATTAAAATTTTCTTATACATTTTTTATTCGACTTCTTAATATACAATTAATATAGGATATTGGTCCCAAATATAACAAAAAATGAACACTTATTTTTTTTGTAACCTAAAGGTAGTACATTGTAAAATATTATAAGTTTGTTTATTAACAACGTTTGTAAATATTTACAGGGTACATAATTACATTCAACATCCTTCTAGAAGTAGTCATTTAATGTAGTATACATGGACTCTTATGGAAGGATTCAAGTAAGAAAGAGGAATTTTATATGGCAGTCAGACCTGGACAATATATCTAGTTAACTTATACTATTTCTATATTAGTTTTCATAGTTTATTTATAATAAAAATAAAACTTTGTAAAATTTATAATTTGTTTCTTATGTTTCTTATACTTTTATTGTTTCTTATGTTTTAAAATCTATTTCTTATGTTTTTAAAAAAATCTGTTATATGAGTTTATTCAGTTTCTTTATATCTCAGTTTTATATGTTCTATTTATTATGTTCCACAGTTTCATTCCATTTCACCAATGTTTTATTTCATTTATCATAAGCCTTTTTAATGTTTTAAATTAACATTTTTCACTATTATAGTGTGAGGATAATATATAACAGTCATGCAACATTACAGGGTTAAAATGTGGAATATAATATTTTGTTTCAAATTTACAATATAATATTGATTTCCATTTAAGAAAACATTAAAATATATTAACTCTTTGGAAATTAATTTATTTCATTATATTTAAAATACCTTTATGGTTGTGGTTAATTTCAATCACATTTTTTACTTTCATAAAATGAAATAATAAATGATTTATAATTTCTCTTAAACATGATATCAACAACGAGATTCACATATTTTTATCTCCATTATTTAATATATATATTTTGTAAGTGATTACCATAATTTGTTCCACTTTTATGACTCTTTTCTTCACTTCAGTTAAATTAAATTCAGAATTATAGATATTATTCTGTATTTTCTCATGTCCTTTTTGAAATTATTATTTCATTAATCATATTTAACAATTCTCTTATACACAAGATTAAAATGAATTATTGATCTTATCTATTTATTTTTCTAGGATTCATCTATGTATCTAATACCCGCCTTTCCCATTCAATAATTCTCATTATGAAACATCAGTAGTCTTAAATCCATTTACTTACATCATAAGAATCCCAATCAATTTATTATCATCATTTTACTATAAGGATAACATTTAGTAGAACACATTAGGATTTTTTGGATCAATTATTCATACCAAGATGATTAGAATGAAAACATACTGGTCCTATTCATTTTCATAGGCAGAGTACAAGTTATAATAAAATATTATTGTATATGTGCTAGTGGAGATGTTACATTAGAATGGAAACAAATTATGAATAGTATGTATTAGAAGAAATAATTTTGAATGAATCGGTAGAGGAGATTACCTCTTCTTCCACATGCTGTCTATATACCTCTTTTTAATGGTACTAGAGTTTGTATTTTGAGAAGACCAAAACATCTATAATTTAACAAGTGAAGTAGTTAAGGGAAATGTGAAGGGGATGGACGATCATGATGTTTCAAATTGAAGTGAACATGTGTGGGAGGAGGTTCCCTTTTATAATTGAGGCGAGAGACACTTTTGGAAACTAAAAATCATTAATTTATAATAAAATAAAACCCATCCAAATCCTTAAAAATGTCATAATTTAGAATATGAGATGAGTTAAGGTTTTAATCTAATCATAAAATAATTAGTAAATATCTTTTTATTTAATTTTCAATATTATCATTTCATTTTACCCATCAGTATTCTCTTTTAATTTTAACTAAAGTAAATAATTTTTCAATTTTAAAATAGTGCAACTGTATTAATTTGATGTAAATTGGACCATAAATGAACAATATATAATATTTTAATGTAATAAATAATTATTTTATATATTTAATTTTTTAAATAATTTAATAAATAAATATTTTGAAAAAATATCAATATTTTCAATTTTGAGTCTATTCATTTAATAGATTTTAAAAAATATCAAGATAGATATTAACATCGATAAAATATATTTTATTATATATATAAGGAGTAAAGGTTGTCTATAATATTTTTGGATATATTAATTATCTCATATTTTATTTATTCTAGTATTTCTAATATCATTAAATTGATATTTCTGTAAATAAAATAAGCATGTTATCAGTTTTGTGTAATTATTTAATATTATTTGATGGGTAAAAATTAAAAATAAAATTATAAAATTATGATATATCCTATATATTTCATAATAAAACTTATTGTTGAATATATATTATAGAAAATGAAACATTAAAAAGGTTATTTTATTAAAACATGAATATGATAACTTTAACATCACATTAAATAAATTGTTAGTGTCAAAATCATTTCATTATTGATAAAAATTATCAGAAACTAGACCCATGGGTGATTATGGTTGAGATATATTCAACCCATAAGATTTGGAGAAGTATTTTAGTCTTTCAATTGTTATTATCATTTTAATAAAAATTATTTTATTTATATTCCATCAATTGAATTATTTCTTAATCATTAATGTAAAAGACATTAATGTAATTATTTATTTTCTAAAATTTATAGATAATTTATCATGATAAATAAAAAATAATATCTTTAAAATGATTCTTTATAGTTGAATTTAGATTCTGTATAACCTTGGAAAAAATGAAAAATTTAATAAAATTTGAGTAAGAAATATTTAACTTTCCTTTAAATAAAATATATTAAATAAATTAATCACATCAAAGTGGCATAAAAAGGGTATCATATCGACCCAAGGATGGTTTGTTTCTAAAAAAACACATCCATTCATATAAGGACAAGTGTTAGGAAAATTTTACAACATTATATTTTCCCTTAATTACAAGATTACCTTATTACCATATTAATAAAAATTACTGAAGTTAATATTCATAATTCCAAAAAAAGAATCTATTTATGTAATATGGGAATAAGGATTAAAAATATAGAATCCAATTTAAAAATTTCAAAACATATATTTTATAGTAATTAATTTAATATTAATCCCGTTGTCAGAATGAAAAATGGGGTTTTAAAAGTTTAACCATAGCAAAAGATTGAAATATTATAACATTATAATTCATTGTTAAAACAATTAAAATAAATTAAATTATATTAAATTATTAAAATATATTCTATTTTTACTTTAATACAATTCGATAATATACGTTATCAACCTAAATTATTTCATAGAAAAAAGTTTTTTCAATTAAAATTTAGTATGTTTCTATTATTCATCAAAATATAAAAGATATCAGAAAAATATAAATAATTTCTCCAAAGTATATTTTTATATACAAAATCTAAATAAAATTTTTATTTTGTTAAATATAATATTTAAAAGTTTAAAAAACAATATTTAAAAGGGGTGCTCCATCAAAAGGTGGAAAAACTGCATTTTTTTTTGAAAAAATGCATCTTTTATCTGAACAATTGAATTTTTTCTTATATCATGTCTATAAAAAATATAAGATTAATTGTCAAAATTATATTTAATAGGTAAAATATATATTACACTAATCAAATCCATAAACATTGATTTAATTATTTTATAAAGTCACTTATTTTCATTCAAATAGTTCTCATTTGAAAGTTAATACTATTCATACCCTCTATTATAATGGCAATGTTATAAGGTAACATAATAATAATTAGTTTTCCAATTAAAGTAGATGTTGTGTGAAATTAATTATATGAAAATGGACTGAAATTGTATGTAACACAATCTAGACATTGTGTTCCGTACACCTCAATCTATGTCGGTGTTGCATTTATCGCAAGCTTATATTGGTGTAGCTTAAAACACATGAAATCAAAGAAAACTAAAAAATACTTCTCATAAAAATATCAGGGTGCAAAATTATACCCAATTAAAATGAATTTCACCCTCAAATTTTATCTCAGTTGTTAGCAGATTTAATAGGTGGATGTTTATTTTATCGAAACCCACATGATAAAAAATATGATTGAAAAATCCTCTTAAAAAGGAATAGTTGGAAAATAAATGATTCTCAAAGTAAATAATAACCAGGTCTCTATGTTGGAGAAAAAATGAGAACATTGGGCATGGGTGAAAAGAATAAATAATCACTGAGATTTATAAATATCACTGATCAAGAGAAATTTGGTGATCTAGTAAAGTTTACCAATAAAAAAACCATAAACTAAAGGATCATCAAAAAGGTCATTGATATCATAAATAATGACGATAATAAGACACCATTTTACATTATGATCTATTTTTCCTCATGTTAAATAATTATTCTAAGAAGATATACTTAGTTTTTTTTGGTACAATCTCACCATTGGCCGTTCCTTGAACTATTTCCCCTTCATCACATATTTAAAGAAATGATTTTGAATTTGTCATTCTTGAAGCATTATCATGTCATGCGATCTATAATTAGAATGAAAGGTCATTCCGTCTAACATTATCACATAAAAAATTTATCAGAAGTCATTGAATATTCATAAGTAATCCTATAGTGGTATAATAAAAACTTTATCTAGTGTTTAACATATACTATCCAAAAATGGATAAACTTAAAATACTTTTGAAAACTAAAATACGAAACTTTAGAAATAGGTAAACTAACTCATCTTAACATTTATCCCCCATATATTATAAGGTATCTATTGTTGGTCACATTCCAAACATGTGGACACCATCATCATGTATTCTCTTGAGTTATGGTAATAACCTGAATTAGCATATATCCAAAAAAATGAGGGTTTCTTTATTATAAAATTTATTGGATACATTACTTATGTCCCAAGAAGTTTTATAATTCATATATGACAGAAAACCCCTCTGTATTAAAAATCCATATTTAGTTCCCATGAAATTAGTATCAGCCAACTTGCTAATTCATATCCAATATATGATTATCCAAACATCATTATCTTAACATAAGGGAGATATTAAGAGTTATATTTCCCTTAATGAAGTGTTATCCAACTATATCACCTTACCCTTAAATCACTTTTATAGTTTTATAGAACAAATAAATTTTTCTTTTATAGTCTTTAATGAAAAATTATACTCAAAACACATACATACAAAATGAATGATATAAAATAATCTTTAAATTATGAAACAATAACACCTTAATCAACCACCCTTATTTTTATACCTTAACTTAATATAAATCATCTTGTTGTCAACTGAAATATGAATCATGTATTATGGTTTTTCAACCTTAATAAAACCTTGATTAAATAGATTAATGTAAATAATAATTCTAAAATATCCCATACTATTCACTTGTCATTTATAATCTATTTATCCTCAATAGTATAATAAATACTTGTACCACCATCCAGATTCACTTAATGAGATTCCCATTTTGGATATTAGTTATCATAATTCCTATACTTTCTACATCAGAATCATTCATCATTAACTATGTTCCATGTAGTTACATATATTTACTAAGATAAAAAACCAATGATTTAGAAATATATATCAGATATCAAAGACACGTAAGTGAATGAAATTACTTATAATATTTTTATCTGTGATATCTTAGTTTAATTCTAACTTATTCATGTTTGTCACAAAAATATAGGATAATAACCTATACTTAAACTTATCATTAGTACATCCCAACACATATCCTTAGAAATATCTCTAGGTATATTTATAAAGTATTCTCATTCTAGTATCCAAAGTTTGACTAAATATTGGGTTTGATACCAACTATAAATACCCATGCATGACTTACATTGATTTTTCAATACTTTGATAGAATACTTTATATGTTACAAAAACAAACACCCAATTACCAAATTAGTTTAGTGCATTTGGAAACATGGAACTCATTATTCAAATTTGATGAAAAATTTTCAGTATCTCCCATAAATATATTCTACTTTAGTTTTCCTACCTAAAAAAGTTATTAATATCCTAGAGGAATGAACACATATGAAAAGGGTGATATTAGATTCTCAGTTGGGGAAAACAAATAAAATAGAAACAAAAAAATTAACATAAAAATGTAATAACATGAATATAAAGTTTTTAAAATTATATAATGTTCAACATATATATGAATCTTGAGACATGAAATAAGTATTGGTAGTTCATAAGGCATAAATCATAATAGAACAAGAGCCATGATAAAATTTCTTTGGAATAATACATGGAATTGTGGAGAAAACATAATCATAGAAATTAATTTCCATATTAGCCAAGGCTCATTTCTAAAACCATCATAGTGGAAAATGTTCATTACTGAACTGAGTTTAATTTTCATTCCAGCCCTATTTTACTGAACTAAGTTTACTTTCCTTTCCACCCTAGTATTTTTGAAATGAATTTAATTGACTTTATAATTATTTATATCTCATGTGGTATTAATCATTACCGAATAAATTGTATGGAGATATAGGTCCCACACATATAATTATGAAATCATTATTATTTGTGCACTAAAACATAAATAATTAATCATATCATATTCCGAGGAATAAAATCGGTTTCTTAAACATTAATCTATCATAACATAATCCATATAAAGAAAAACAATTATAGATAACACTCCATTATAAAAAAATAAAACTGTAGTAATTATAGGGTTAGTAAAAATGAAACATATCCTTATTAAATAATGTCATCTTAGATGGAATGTAATTTTGATAAAACTCATGAAATTAATTCTTGAGAAAAATATCTTTTCTTCTTCAAAAACATTTTCTTTTATTAAAACCCAAAGAAATTTTAAAAGAAAATAATTTTATTGAAAAAACCATTAAAACACGGATTGTATGCCTCAAGGAAATATGGTGTTATGAAAGAGTAAAAACCCATTAAATCCGTATAAGTTAAAATAAAACATTCTTCTCGTACTATTACCAGAAAAGTAAAAAAGTACTTATTTTAAAAAATGAATGGAAGATTCCTTTAAAAACATGAAAAAAAAATCAAAAAATGGGTAAAAATGTCTTCAAACATCTATAATAGAATAGTAAACATTTTATGACAAAAAATTCAGATGAAATGGACATGGATAAAAAATATACCCCCTTAAATACTAATAAATAAACAATCTTAGATAATAATGATATTGCCAAATTATCCATTACCAATTTATAATTAGTCAAATAATATGCCTAATAAAATAAGGAAAATCAAATTAATATTTAAATATAATAATATTTATAATACTAATAACAAAAACATACATGGGAAACATAAGAACCACAAAAAATAAATAGGTGTGGTATAAGGCATGTGTCCCAAAAAATAAAAGTTTGAAAAAATAATCTCTTACATTAGGTTTAATATCCTTTGTATATATCGGGAAATATATAATAATTATTTAAATAATTTTATTTATTTATTAATGAATAATATTCATTTTTTAAGATATCATATATGAAAATATTATCATCCATTTGTTAATAAATTTATTACTTATCAATCATGCATTAACTTCTTTATTTTCTTACACATGTTTCATCGAATAAGTTCTTTCTCATCTTCATAGATTATAGTTATATCATTTCCCAATTTATATTAACATAATATATATCCTATTTTTTTCTTTCAATACATTTATATAATCATGATTTAATGTATATAATGTGGAATGAATCACATCACATTGTGGAGACGATAGGCTATACGTACGCACAAGAGACGATATCATTCCGATAATTGTGAAATTTTATGGAATTGGATTGAATATATTTTTGTCTAAAATACATATCATGTTATAATAATAATATATATTTATTATTTCCACCATTATACCCTTCAAAGTAATATGGTAGTGAAAAAAATCTTATAACACAACATGGAGACCATAAGCCGTACATACACACTTATAGTGATTTTTGTTTTTCGTAGGATGGATAGATGGTGTAATATGGTTGTGCCATAATTATATTAACATATCAATATATAAGTGATAGAATAGTTTTTTCTTTATAATATAATCAACTCATTAAGAGGTAGTAGATAATGAAATAAGTTTCAAAGAATCAGTAGAGGAGATTACCTCTTCTTTACGGTGCTCCTTCTAGACCACCTCTTAAAGGTATAGAGTTTGTATTTGGAGAGGACAAGAACCTCTATAATGTAACTAGGTAAGTTTAAAAAGGAAATTTGATAGGTATATTTGTTATTGAAGGCACAATGTGAAGTGATGAGGTGAGGGAGGAGGAGACCTTTTATAATTAATGTGACGGTCACTTTTCGAAACTCAAGAATATTAATTTATAATAAAATTAAACCCCATTAAAAAAACTTCAATAATGTTTTAATTTATATTATGAGATGAGATATTTTTTTAATCTCATAAAAAAATAATTTTCAAACATGTTTTGATTTTATTTCAAACCTTATCATTTTGTTTTACCCATAATTTTTATCTTTTAATTTTAACTAAGGTAACAAATTGTTCAATATTAATATAGTGATTTTTTTATTTGATGTAAATTAGTTAGTAAATGAAAAATATAGAACATTTTTTTGTAATAAATAATTATTTTTTATTTTTTAAATTTTATTATTATTTTTAAATAATTTAATGAATAATTATATTGAAAAATATCAATAGTGTCAATTTAGAAACTATTCATTTAGTGGTTTTTTAAAAATATCAAGATAATATATTGACATAGAAGAAAATATATTATTATACATATAAGGTGTAAAGATACTCGTTAAAATTTGTTGGATATATTAATTATCCAAAATTATATTATATTTTATTTTTTTAATAACATTTATTTGATATTTCAATCAATAAAATAATTACTTCATCAGTTTCATTTAATTATTTAATATATTAATTTTTTGGGTAAAAATTAAAAATAAAACATGATTATTAATATAAATTCAATATATATAATTTTAATACTAATATTCAAATATATTTTTGGGAAAGCCAATCATTGAAAATGTAATATTTATTAAAACATGATTGGGAAAACTTTTAAATCATTTGAAATAAAATATTATAAGTGTCATAGTCATTTATATATGGATAAAAATGGTAATTAACTCAAACCTTGGATGATTATGTTTGGGATATAATCAAACAATAATATTTGGTCAAGTTTTTTGGTATTTTAATTGTTATTACCATTCCAATAAAAATTATTTTATTAATTTTACATCAATTAAATAATACCCGCATTATTTCTCTATAAGCCTTTAAGGAAATTAATAATTTCCTAAAAATTAAAAATAAATTATCATGATAAATAAATGAATCATATATTTAATATTAGTATTTATTTATGAATTTAACTATTGGATAACCTTTTTAGGAATGATACTGTTATTAAAAGTTTAATAAGACATATTTCACTTTTCTTTAAATAAAATATATTAATTTTCCTAACCTCATCCAAGTAGCTTCCAAAGGGAATAATTTCTACCCAAGGATTTATTTGTTCTAAAATCACTCATCCAATCATATTATAAAAAGTTTTAAGGTCATTTTTTAATATTATGTCTACCCTTAATTTCCCAATTTACCTTTTTATAGTATTAATACAAATTACTAAATTTAGGATTCATGAGAAACAAAAATAAGAGAAATCTATTTTAAAACTTTGGAAATATTGATTCCAAATATGGAAAATATTTCTTAAAATAATAAACACATAAGTTTTAGTAATTAATTTAAAATTAATCCTGTTGTTGGAATGAAAAAACAGGTTTTCAAAAGTTAAAACATTACAAGCAATTGAAATGTTTTTATATCAAAATTCATGGTAAACTTAATAGAAATGAAAAAAATTATATTAACTGATAAAAATGACTTATTTTTTTTACTTTAAAAATTTTAAACATATAATTTATTCACATAAATTATTTCAATGAAAAAAGTTGTTTTCAATTAAAATTTAGTATATTTTAAGTATTCATCAAAACATAATAGTTATCAAAAGAATATAAAAAATTCATCTAGTGTAAATTTTTATATTACTCTTTAAAATAAAATGTTTATGTTGTTAAATATAATATATAAATTTGTTAAAATCTAGATTTAAAACTTTCACTCCATCAGAAGGCGACAAAACTACATTTTTTTAAAAGTAAATCTTTTTTCTGAGAAATTAAATTTATTCTCATATCATGTATTGAAAACATGTAAGATTAATTTTAAATAGTAAACTGAATATATTATATATATATTACATTAATAACATCTATCAGGAGTAATTTTATTATTTTATAAACTCACTTATTTGCATTTAAACTATTTTTAGAAGAAAGATAACATTGTTCATACCCTCCATTATAATGACTAGGTTATAAGGTAAAATATAGTATATTTCATTTTCATATAAACTAGGTCATGCTTGCAAGGAAATCTATCAAAATAACATAAAATGTTTTGCAACAAAAGGTACCCATAGTGTTGCACATACCACAAGATAAGTTGGTGTTGCATATATCACAATCTTTTCTTGGAGAAAAATATGACACAAGACATCTATGAAATTTAAAACAAAAATATATCTCATAAAAAACTCAGGGTGTTACAAAAAGTTACCTATTTCAAACCCCATTTGGCCCTAGAAGGTATTAAACATCATTGATTCTTTCTAGAGGGATTCCAATGTTTTCTGACATCCATTATTTACGATTCGAAGCCTAAATCACAGTTCTTATCCCCTCCCTTTATGTGTGACCTATCCCATTTATTTCCCATTAATACTACCATTTTATACAATTATTTGGGTGGATGAAATCATCATTTTTTTATAAATCTATATCTATATTTGATGAATCTATATCTAGGCTTGTGGATCTATACCATGATATAAGGGATCATGATTTGTAAAATCCTGTTTTAGGGTTACAGATCTAGATCCGATCTACAATACTGTGGTGATCAATTTTGGGGATTTCCATTACATGACCATTCATCAATGAATTGAGGTAGGTGGAAGAATATCCAAATCCCATATTCATGATTTTATTTTGTACATATATGTTTCAGAATTGATAGAGTTTTTTAGCAATTGAAATACATAATTAAATTCAATAATGTAGAAAATTATTTAATTGAGATAATGGTGAAATTTTAAGATTTAGAGATTCTTGAACTAGATAATTAATTAGATAATTAATTATTATATCTTTTGATTTTTGTTTAGATAATTAATTTAGGGAACTAGTTATGGGGGAATTGTGATGGTTTAATTAATAAATTATATGTGGAAAAATTATAATGAATTGGTGAATTAATTATAAACATGTATTTTAAAATTTTGGGGATACATTAATATTAGTAAATTTTTTAATTATTGAATTTTAATTAATAATAATTAATTGGTCAATTAGTTATTGGATATTGAAATTGTGAAATTGATAATTGATTTTTGGACTGATTAACAGAAATTAACATTGCTAATAAATTATTGAATTAATTAAAGGATTTAGATTAATTAATTTATGAATTAATTAATGGAATTAGTGGTGGTTAATTCTGATAAAAGGACTAATGTTGTTTAATCATCATTTTGAAAAGGGGAATTATACATGATTATCTAACTAGTAAATAATGATATAAATAAATGGTTGAGAATTTGGGGTGTTATACATTTCAATATACACCAATGATGTATATCAGATGTTTAGAAATGGGGATATAGACATGGAAATATATAATAATGATAGATCTACCTATATGGTAGAGAATTTAGGGTTTTAGACATGGACTTCTACAGTAATGATATATGTGCATGATTGAGAATTGGGGTATAGACATGACGTATTATGCCTATAATGTATATGCATGATTGAAAATTGGGGGTTCTAGAAATGTCATTATATTCCAATGATAAATATGTATGATTAATAAATGGGGTACTAGATATGGCATTCTATACCCAAAACATCAGCCATGGATTAAAGTTCCAAGTGGCTGTACTAATGAAAGTAAAATAAAATGGTTATTGAAAGCCCACTTTAAGAAATTAATTGTGAATTAGAAAAGTATCATGGTTAAGACCTAGTGTGTATTGGAGTAGTTAATGAGGTACATGTGTATTTAGGAACTCTATGGGCAATATATTTTAATAAATTATAAATGATAATGTGATAAATAATGAATCATGCATTGTAATTATTTTGATTAAAAAAATATAAACTTTTTATTTCACTGGATTGGTTTTTAACACCATTGGTGGTGGCCTACTGAGTTGTACTCAAACCCTACTTAGGATTCCTGATCGGTAAATAAGTATATTTCAAGGATGCAGGATAGGTTGGGGGAAATGACCCTATTTTAGATGGCTGAGTCGGGACAGAGAACGATTGAGGGAATCACCCATGGTTCAGAACCTGCTTGAGAGTTATTAGTGTCTTTCTTTTGAGTTTCATTTTAGACAATTGTTATGTACATTATCATTTCGTGTTTTATTATTTAGTTGGATATATTATTTCATTTATTTAATATCATGAGATATTGGTTTTGTTAATTTTTTTATATGTTTTTTCTATTGATTTTTTATTTTTGATGGTTTATTACTCTAATAAAATAAGGTATTGTCTCCCCACGATTGACTTATAAGACTGTCGTCAATAGTATCCTGCCTTTGGCATACGAGGAGGTGTGCCTGAGGTCATTGACTGGCCATCTTGGGGCACTAGTATGTGGCATCTGGGTCGGGACATTAAAATTTATATTATTAAAATTTATGTATAGGATAAAATTAAGAAATATTTTAGATCATTATAAAATAAATTTGTTTATTATAATATTTATGTGGACTTTAAACGAGGAAGAAAATGCATTTTTCTAAAATAAATTTTAATTAAATGAAAATATAAAATACAATTTCTTTCATTGAAAGATATTACTCAAGATTATAAATTTAGTGTTACCCATTGGTTTTTTAAATTCATAATATTATCTGAAATGAGTACATTTAATGATAAAATAAACCATTAAAAATAATTTTTTATAATTATTTTTATGATACAAAATTCTGTGTATGTTCATAAACTATACAGTTTTAGTAAAAATATCAATTTTCACTATTAACCTAAAAATGCATAATTTTTGAAAAATTTCCAAAATTAACACTAATATAATTTTTAATTATGATTTAAAAAATTACATAATTTTTTAACAAAAATAAATTCTATGAATTATATATTTAACTTATAAATAAGAAAAAAGGTTCTTTCTACTATGATATAGTGCATATTGCACAATAATATTTAGGACATAATGTTTACATACTCTAATTGGGTCATGAGTTTTAGAAGAATTGAAAATATGGATTCTTTTAAGATTAAGAATAAACTAAAGGGGATTTATACATAAGAAAATAAATATGATTTATTTGAAGTTTCTAATGATCATTTTCAATGTAAGAAAAATGAAGGCAGTTTGGTCTAAAATAATATTCTCAAAATGATTTGGCAGATAACTAACACTGATGGACTGTGATCACCAGTAATGCTTAATCTAGCCAAATATTTCATTTTTTTAATCATCACATGAATGTTTTAAATAAAATATTTCAAAATGTAACAAGAATGAATCCAAATTTTCTCCTAATCATAGAAATATAAGGATGATTAGGGGGACTAGTTTCTAAGATTTTCTATCATGATTTTTTTTAACAAATGGAATATTTTAATATTTTGGATATAAATAAAACATGTGAGGTTAGAAAGAATCATCATCAACTTATTTGAAAATAATAAATAGAGATCTTAAAAAATGAAATTGATTTCACCATGTAAATCCGAGATATTGGAAACAAAACTATCCATTATACCTAAAAGGGAAACAAAATTGTTTTGTAAGTCCACATGAGGTATTTTTTTATAGAAAAAATTATTATATTTTAATGGGAATATAATACTTATTATACATTAAATAATTATTTTTAATATATTTAATTGTTAAAAACTGAATAATAATTAATTAATATAATTTTATTTTTAAAATAAAGTGATGAAGTAGAGGGATTTGACAACAAGGAAGTGGTTTTGGTGGTTTATTTCAGAGATAAAATAATAAAGGATGTGTAATTTATTTTATTTTTTTATGTTATATGAAAAGTGATTGTTTATACACATAGATTCATTTTAAATAAAACTAGATGGATTATTTTTATACACATGGTTTTTATTGATTCGACATTTTGATATATGTGAATTAAAGTTAAGGATAATTTTTGTTATCGAGAATAAAAGTGGATATCCAATTTATTTGATAAAATGTGAGGGAAGGTGTTCCCAACACCCAACAATTTCATGTTATAAATAATAAAATTCTCTCCCTAATGTATTTCTCTAAAGACATAAACTATATTATATTATATGTTTCTTAATATTTTAGTTTCTAAATATTTCCTCAAATAAAATAATGTTTTTATTAACAAATTTTTATTTATGTTTTAGAATTATATTTTAGAAAAAATATATTTTAAAGAGAAAAGAGTGAGAATGCTTGAAATTATAGAAGATAAAATCATAAAAAATAAATTATTATACTCATCTAATTCATTTTCAAGGTCATCATATATTCATATGGTGAATTGGATATGGTAGTAAATAATTATCTAAATATAAATAGTTATACTTAATTTTATTACGAAATTATCTGATAGAATATATTGAATGTAAATGTTGTAAAAGATTAAAATGCTGTAATAAAGGGTTATAATTATTTAAATGAACATTTATTAATAATATCTAAAATGTGGCATCCGACATTTTTATTAGAAAATATTTTTATTAAATTATACAAAAATGGTTTCTTTTAATGTTTAGTTTCTTGTAAATCAGAAACATAATACATGAAAAAATAAAACATTATTCTAATCTAATTAATATAATTCTTCATGGGTTCTTCTTATGTTACATTTAATATATATCATAACATAGGGAAAAATATAAAATGTATCAGGTGAGTATGAGGCCAGGTAAATGAATAACCAACTGAGACATATAGGTTGTGATCTTGAGATGTATCAATATGAACATGAGTAATAATGAAAAGGTATGATAAAGAGGTATATCACAATAAACATAACAATAATAAAAACATTTAAATGTGTCTAAAACATTTAAATGAGACAATCATAGGAATATCACCATGGTTTTTGACCATGGTGTCAGAAATGAAAATTAATAAGGTTGTTCACCAAGGTATCATATAATGTGTCCTCTATAGAGATTAAATTATTTACCCAATGATTTTGAGAACTATCAAGGCACACCCCTCATAATTATTAATTTCTGTGATGCAGATATATGATAATAAAAAATTTCAAAAATAAACCTTTCAGAATAATGAATGAGTCTTTAATAAAAATCATGGAGTTTCAAAAGTTCTTAAAGACATGATCATTAAGTCATTTTAACCCACAAAAATGGAGTCCTCGTTTAATTTATGTCAATACCCAAATAAAATAATTTTTTTTAATATTTTTAGTACCTTATGAAAAGAAAGAGGTTTGGGGACTGACAAAAAAAATAGGGAATTTCTTATGTAGAGAGATAAAATTTGAGTAGTAAATTTGGTAGCATGACAGATATAAAATTTGGTTTTATAAAAGGGTAAAATGAGATGGGACAAGGTACCCATTGATAAAAAATGGATTTAAGGGAATGATAAAAAGGGTATTAAAATAGATTAACCATAAAATTTATAATACATATAAAATAAGACGTTCTTTCATTGAAGAGAAAAGATGGATCATGGATGGTGGGAAAAAAGGTTGCAAAATTCCTTTCATCTCAGATTCCTCACTCTACAATCATGAATCTTTTACATAACATCCAATCCCTTCCCCCATAGGTTGTGAAAATAATTAGTGGGGAAGCACAAGTTTTACATTAATTTATTTCCACTAATTTTTTTACTTTTATTTTATGTTTTATTAACTTCATTAATAAAATTATTTAGTTTGGAAAGAGAAAATATGAATAACTCCCTTAACTTGGAGTGTTTTTCTTAAATATTGTGGAATGGAAGCTTAGAGTGGTTTTGGACACCTTTAGAGGACTCATTTGGCGGGGGATACTATACAATCATAAAGTATGGATTTATTGTTAATTGAAATGGATAAATAATTGGGTATTTATAGAAAAAGTGGAGTATTTGTTTAATAATTTTTAAGTATAGGGCATTGAAATATAATTTGTGGAAAATGGGAAACTGTTGATTTACCAGGGTTTTCACCCATGGTTTTGGACATTTTGCTCAAATTTTATGTCATTTTAACCTAAAATAACTGATTAATAATTTTTGTTACTTTTTTTGGCTTGGATAATTAATGGTTCCCCAGTGTAAGGTTTTTAAAATCAATGATTCGATTTTAGACCTCAGTAAAAAATTTGTAGGTTTAAAAATATAATAAAATATGTTGAAATAAATAATATTAATAATATGAATTATTTTTGGTCATGTATTTTGTTTAATTAATAATTAACTCATTATTATGTAATTATGAAGTCATTAAACATACAGAAATCACAAAAAGGGATGATTACTATTCAATGAAAAATTAATGTATTTTATAAAATTCCCATAATATAACCATAACATAATTTTTATTTGATTATTTCAATGATAATGTTTATTTTACCATAATATTTCTATAAATATAATAATTTTATCTTTTAAATATAAAAATAATTATTTTTTAAAAAAAATAGTTGGCTGTAAGGTACAGTCCAAATTCTGACACGTGAAAATTTCCAAGGACATAATGAAATTATTTTATCATTTATTTTTAACAAAGTGTTTATTACATAATATTTAATTAAAATAAATATTTTTTATGTAACTTAGTATCCTATAAATATATATATATTTTATGAAAACAACTATTTGTGTTTGAAAATACAATTTATCAAATTTGTATCAATTAAAAAAATAAATTTTATTGAAAATATAATATTAAAAAGGAAATGATGAGATACCAATTTTATTTATAAAATGGAATTACCCTTTTTTCAAATATATCATTGACACATAACCCATTATAACACTTTCATATGACCTATGGATACAGTCTATGATGGTGATAGATTCTTGGAGTGGATCAGCTGACATCAATTAAGTGGTAATTTACAGTAACATGAACTTCTATTTAGAAAATTTCATTCTAGATTTAATTGTGGAAGCTCGACATAGACATTGTGAAGGCTGAACCCTAGTAATGCTACCTACCTCCCATGTTTAGAGAAATGGTCCTCATAAGACATGAAGATACTGGTTGAGTCCACTAATTCTCATTTCTAAATTAAATATCATTTTTCATTACTACTTATAAACACTAATTATAATGTTAGAGTTATCATCAATGGTTATAGATCCCAATAGTCAAATTTTCTAGTGATTATTTTGACAAAAGGTAATATTTGTTCTGTAATCTTATAACAATCAAATCCCATCAGTCAAATTTCTATGTATACTCTATAAATACCATGTCATTATTTAAATCACCATTCACTATAATTTTTTATAACATATTGATTGTTTTACTAATATTTTGTTTTTTACAGTGTAGGTGTGTTAATTTTAATAGAATTGGGTGGTCTATATTTTCCCATTTTTGTGACTAATGTGTTTACCATTATTGAAGTGATATGGTTCTGTTGTGTAAAATATTATATAAAAAACATTTTATTTCGAATCAAATATCATTTAAAAAACATGGGTAGTTACATTCTTCCCCCCTTACAAAATTTCATCCCAGATGTTTCAACTCATATTCTTGGTTGAAACAAGGCAAGGGAACTTTTCCTTTATTTTTTCAACTAGTTCCCAGGTCACCACTTTAAACATATGGTTCCTCCACAACAATATTACATAGTTGGAAGTCCTTTTTCCAAAAACCTTGTCTCCAAAGTCAAATATCTATACAATATTGTCTTCATAAGTGAGGTCATGTTCCAGTTGTAACACCTTTAGAATCAATACATTTGAGGGATTAGGAATGTGTTTCCTCAATAGAGATATGTAGAATATATCATGAACATATGATAGATTTGGTGGAAGTGCTTGATGATTGGCCACTGCACTTATGAGATCAAGGATTTCATAGGGGCCAATTTACCAGGGGATATTATTCACTTTTTTCCCAAATCACATGACTCTCTTCCATGGTGATATTAAATGAGAACTTTTTCACCAACATCAAATTCTATTTAACTTTTATGGATACCAACATATATCTAATTCCGACTCTAAGCATATTTTATGTTGTTTTGGATTGAATGAACATTTTCTGTCATATTTTTTCATAATACAAGGACCAAAAATATTTCTCTCACCAACCACATCCAATAATAAGTAGTTATACATACATTACTATATAGAGATTAATATGGTGGAACTTTATCATTTGAGTGGAATCTGTTGTTGTATGAGATCTCACATAATTATAGGTCTTGATCCCTTCGACCATTAAATTCATTGGGATTGTTCTTAGTATATCCTTGTGTGTTTTTATAGTGTTTCAGATTGGAAATTTTTTTATGGGTGATATATCATACTAAAATTCAATTAACTATTCAGATCATGTTGAAGGTTTCTCTAATATTTAGATGTTAACCTTAGATCTTGATTAGAAATGATAGAAATGGGAACCCCATGGAACCTCAAAAATTCATTTACTTATGTTATTTTAAGTTGGTTATGACATAAATCTTCCTAAATTGTTATAAAATGTCAGGTCTTGGTTAGTTGGTCTAATATAACTCATATCACATTGTTTCCTTTAGATGTTCTTGGGAGACTAGGGACATAGTCTAGTGATATTGTACCACTTCCATGTTGGCATGGGTAGTGGTTGCAATACCCCTTTAGTATTTTTTCTCTGCCATATCCTAATAAAATACGAATCACTTTTTAGTGTAGTCAACAATATCCATTTTAATATTATCCCATCAATAAGGATCACAATGGTCCCTATACATTTTAGTGATTCCATGGTGTATAGAGAATTTAGAGCCATGAGCTTCGTCCATCAGTTCATTCTTTATCTACATATACATGGGACACATAGACTTGCCAAAAATTTATTACACCTTCTTTACCAATATTGGACTCATTAAACATTCCAATCATTATATTATCTATCTTCTTTTTCAGTAAATGATATTTTATTTGATCATTCATGATCTTATAGAGTAATTATGGTCGATAAATCCTTTTGTATAAGATTGATTATTTCCATTACCTTATGATTGTAATATACATTACTACAATTTCTTTGATGAATTTATCTCCTTGAATCCTTGTAATTGTTAGACAAAAACTCCTTTCCTACATAATTCATCATCAAATTAGTTTTCTCTTTTGCGAGATAATGAATTGAATAGTCGTTGTCTTTAAGACGTTCTAACCATGTCCATTGTTCAATTTTAAATATATGATGTGTGAATATACACTTAAAAATTGGTGGTATATGTATATATAACATTTCTAAAAATAAATATAATTCCTCCATATTTTTGGATAAAAAATAACTATAGCTAGCTCCATGTCATGTATAGGAAAATTCAACTCATGACGCTTTAACTATCAAGATGCTTAATCAGTAACCTTTTCATTTTTCATGAGGTTTCACAAAATATATTTCCAAGATGAATCCCTAAAAATAACAAGTACTTATCTAGAAGGGTGTAGTGTTAACATAGGTTTAATAATTAATCTTTTCTTTAGTTCTTGGAAACTTTCTTCACACTTCATTTTCCATATGAACGTAGTCCCTTTTCAAGGTAACTATGTTAGTTTATTAGAAATTCATGAAATGTTTTTTGAAACCCTATTATAATATTATTCTAATAAAATGAAACTATGAATCTAAATTACAATTGTAGGATTGAGAGACTCCTCTACAACCATTTTCTTAGTAGGTTCAACTGAGATTATATCATTGGTTGCAATGTTCCCCAATAAGAAACTTATTGTAACCAAAAATCACATTTTCTGATTTTTTTCAATAGACATTTCTTTCTTATGAGTTTTCAATATAGCCCATAGATGATCCTCACGAGCCTTTAGAATTTTGGAATGTATGAGTATATCATCAATAAAAACTACCAAAAATTTTTCAAGACAGTCCATAAATACACTATTAAAAAAATCCATAAAATTTTCTAGGGAATCTTTTAAAGAAGAAGTGGGTAAAAACAGATTCAAGATTCACATATATTGATCATAATGTAGTCTTTATAATATATTATTTATTCACACTCTATTAAATTTTACCAAATTGAAGATCAATCATAGTGAGTAATTGAGTTCCATGAAGCTGGTAAAATAAATCATCAATCCATATGAGAGGTTAATTGTTCTTCAATGTGATCCCATTAAGTTATCTATAATCAATTCATAGTAGAAATGTTCCATCCTTATTCTTTAAAAATAGAATATGTTCTTTCCACTGAGGAACACTTGATCAGATAAATCCCTTCTTTAAATATTCTTGAATTTTTTTCTTTAATTCATTTATCCACACATTTTTTTGTTCTATATGGTCTCTTATATATTGACATGTATCTAGGTATGATTTTGATGGAGAAATCAACCTATATTTTATGGGTACATCTAGGTAATTACTAAGGAAACATCAACGTATTCCTAAATAATGGGTAAATTTTATATTCTTATAATTACATTTCCTTCTCCCAAATCAATGATAATATCCATAAATAAGGATACAAGATGTTCTTCTAGAAAAAAATCATCTTGAGATATCTATCCTTTGAAAATATTTTTATCTTTTTAATTTAAGACTACTGAGATTTCCTTTATTTTTTACTTTATCTTAAGATTATACTTTGAGAGCTAGTACATTCCTAGTACAGTGTTTAATTCCACCATGGTAATGAATACTAGATTTGAGATGTGATTGATCTCACCAATGTCAATACTAGAGATTCTATAAACTATTGATGCTTTTATAATCCCTCTTGGAGTCTGGACTGATAAATACACTTATAGAATCTTAGGTATTTATTCTATATTCTTTGAAAACCTGGAGAAAATAACAAAATTTATAGTACCAGAATTAAAAAAGGACTTTTTGGATTTTAGAGAACAACAAGAGTACCAATAACCACGTCTTTTGATTCCTATACTATAGCCATCATGATAGAAAATGGTTAACCTTGATCCCTTGGCCTATGTTGAGGATGATTGCGATTTACCTAAATTATCATCAAATTGGGATAGTGATTGGAAATATGACTAAGCATTCTACTCTTGAATCATTAAACATTAAGTTGGTCAGAACCATCTTCCCCATGTCTTTAGTGTTGAGAATTTGAGGCTTCACATCACCACAAAATTTCCGATCTATATGGAAATCACTTCCACACGTGTACCATTTTCTACACCTGAGATAGAAGTTTCACCGAAGCTTCTTCCCACATTTTTTCACATGGGAAGTTGTACTTTCTTTCCTCTAATTTCGTTATCAATGTTCCTCCTTGAGTTTGGATCCATAGATCATTTATTTTTATTCGAACTATATGATCACTAAGTTTATCTAAAATAAAATTAAACCTCCACAAAACTCCATGTTATCATATCATATCTTTCATAGTCATGATTTTATAGATTCCTCTATATATGTTGTCTCATTCCACTAAATAATCAATCAACCTTTCCCTTAGGATCCATAAAAAAGATATAGGTATAACAAGAAGGTGTGGTAAATTTCAACTCATGGATTCCAACTGACATTTTACTTATTCTTCACATCTCATAACTCCTTATCCATTTTATCGCTTTGAATAGAGAAAATATTAAATATTCCCTTAAACTCTTCCCACACCATAGAAACTATATCGCCTCTTATATTAGTGTTTTAATCAATTTCTATATCTGATCATATTATCCTTATAAGTGGTATAATTCGAAGGTGACATTCTCTTATTCAGAATAAAAAAGTACCAAAAATATTTTTCCTTTAGAGATTATCCACTCAATGGGATTGTAGATCCACTAATAGAAGGTGGTCACTGACGCATGAAAGACTTAATGAAAATATATTCCCTTCAAGGAAAATAAGGCCTCTCAATATGACTCAAGTTGTTAGTCATAACTCAAGATATAGGATTCATCATTATCATCATGTTTCCTATTATATATTCCATCAAAGGGTCTTCAGTGCATCGTCCATTGTTCTCATAATTTATGAGGTTCCTCCTATTTCCCTCTATTTTTTAAAAGAAGAATAACATAGTGAGAATCATTTTTCATTTAAGAATATTATAATTCTAAAGGAATTTTATGTCTTAAAACATAATTCATAAATAATTTATTCTTTAACAACAATTTCATTTTCCAAATATCCTTCATTATTGGTCATATAAATCTTTTGGTTAACCAAAAAGGTCCCCTAAGAGTTTCAAACTAGGATTTATATAAGTTCAATTATTGTATAAAATGTTCCAACCGAATCTAACTCAATGCATTGTTTTATTCTGTTACCTAAATATATATCTATTCCAGAGGCACTTAAACTTCTTTGTATCTATATAGGGATTTATTTTCTTAGAAACCACATACATAATACATCCCTAAAATACTAGGATATTTTACTAAATTTAAAATTTTATCTTGTGTTTATTCTAATAATTTGTATTCATAATTCTAAAAAACAACTAAACTATCCATTGATACAAACAATGGAAGTCCTTCTTTTTATTATATAATCTTTTTATTAAATTGTCCAAACAAAGGGGATTTTAATGTTTAGTTTCATGGAAATCAGGAACATAACACCAGAAAATATAAAAAATTATTATAATCCACTTGAAAGGATTATTCATGGTTTCATCCAATGTTACATTTACTAGATATCATTACCTGTATAAATACAGTAATGGAAATGGGTGTTCAACATACTTAGTAAGAGAATAAGAAAAAAGACATATAGAATGTGATCTTGATACCTATTAATAATAACCCAAGGTATAATGATAAGAAATTAAAAATGGTATTATTATAATAAAAATAACATAAACAGAAAAATGGAAATGTGGCTATGAAATTTTAATGATACATTCATAGGAATATCACCAAGGTTTTTCACTAAGGAATCATAAATTAAAATTAAAAATGATGCTCACCAAGGTATCATATAAGAGGTCATATATAGATATTGAAATATATATTGAATGCATTGGAAAACTATTAGGGAACTCCCTACATATGTAATAACTAATTTCATCAACATAGATCATAATAAAAAAATTCATAAATAACCCATGGGGAATAAATAATAGTTTTCTTTATCAGAATCATGGCGTTTCAAAAGTTCTTAAAGAAATGATCATTATGTTATTTTAATCCATGGAAATGGAATATTGGATTCATGTAAGTTAATACCCAAATCATATAAATTATTTTTACATCATGATGAATACCCCTTAAAAAAGTGGATTGGGTATTCACTAAACTAAATAGAAAACGAATTTAAAATTTAGAGAGATAAATTTTGAGTAATAAATTTTGATGCATGACGGGTATAAAAGATAAATTTAAAAAAGGGAAAAGTAAGAGGGGGAAATGGTATCCCATTTTTAATATATAACATTGAAATATAGGTATGATCACAATGGTAATAAAAGATATTAACCATAACCTTTATAAGACATAGAAAAAAGTGGGTCTTGAAATGAAGAGAAACGAAGCATAATTCCCATACCATGAAGTGTCACTTCAAATTATATAGAAATGGATTTTTTTTGGATTGAGGACACCTTGGGAGGAAAAACTACCCGAACAACATGGATGATGGAATGAGTGTGATTGGAAATAGATAAATGGATTGGTATTAATATAAAATAGTGTAGGATTTGTTTAATAATTTCTAAATATAGGCATTATAAATCAAGGTTCTGGAAAATAAATAACCATTTTCTTACCCATGGTTAATTCCAATGGTTTTGGAGATTTGGGTCACATTTTAAGTTATTTTAACCCAAAATAACTAGGAAATATTCTTTATTACTTCTTTAGGCATGGAAAATTAATCTTTCTACAAGGGAATGTATTGAAAATCATAGTTTCTATTATATAATTTGTAAATATATTTCCAGAATTTATTTTTTTTTAAAATAAATTAAAATAATTAATTTTAATAAAATAACATATTTTATGTCATGGATTATGGGTAATTATTTATTAAATCAATATCAAATAATTACTATGTCATTAAAAATACATAAAACAAAAAATATATTTTTACTAGTCATGAAAAAGTTAAAATATTTTTGAAAATTCTCATAAATTCACCGTAACCTAAATTTGATGTACTAATTTCAAAAATTCTGTTTATTTTATCTTAATAATTACCTAATTTCTTGAATTTTAATATCACAATATAAAATTACTTATTTATTAAAAAAAGTAGGTTGTACGAACTAACCAAATTTGTGACACTTGATAATTTTGTAGAATAAAATAAACCCCTTTTTTCATTTATATTTTTAAAAACGTTTTTGAAATACTATTTAATTTAAATTATTTTTTTTTCTAAATACCATTAATTATTATAAAAATTTATATCATTTTTTGAAAATTAATATTTGTGTCTAAAAAATCAATTTATCAAATTCATCTTAGTAAAACATATATATCATTAAATAAATATTCTTAATAATGAATTGATAGAATACAAATTTTATTTATACAAATTAATTATAGAGTATGTAACTAAGGACTTGACATGTAACCACTTATGTCACCCGTGTATAAACTAAGGAGAAGGTGTGTGATGGTGATAGATTCATGAGGTGGCTCAGCTAAAATTGACTTAGTGGTAATTTCTAATCACTTGAGCTTCTCCTATATAATATTTCATTGTAGATTCAATTGTGGAGGAATAGAATAGTCTTGGTCATAGGAGAATCCCAATGACACAGCCTCCATCCCAATTTTGGGAAAATTGGCTTCATATGGAATTACTCTTCTAGTTGAGGCCATTCCTTATCCTTTTTTAATTAATTATCCATTGTTAGTACTAATTCCGAACACTAATTATACAATTAAAGTTATTAAAAAAGGTTATAGTTCTTAGTGGTCAATTTTTCCAATGGTTATATTAACTAACATTCATATTTGAAAAATTGTTCTATCATAGTCAAATCCCAATTGTCACATTTCACTTTATACACTATAAATACCACTTCATTATTTTATTCAATATTCACTGTATATGTTTTCAACGATGTTGACTGGTTTAATAATATTTTTATGTACATTTGGGGAGATGGTTTTAATGGATTATAGTGATCCATATTTTCACTTTTTTGTGACTAAAGTATTGATCCTTATTAAATAGATTTTTTATGTGTATAATATAATATATCACAAATTTTATAAAGAAAAATATATTAATTTAAAAAATTAGGTCCTTACAATAACTTTGGATGCTGGGAATTAAATAAGTTTTAATAATACATTTTAAGAGTTTACAAATAGATAATGTTGGATTAATCCAATGGTAACATATATACATGTGATAAGAATTAAAATTATTTAGTGGTGGGATTTATCATATGTTTGTATAAATATGTTTGATGAATTACATAATGATGTAATGAGTTTAATAAAACCTTAAATGCTCATCAAATCAAATGTATCTTTGGTGTTATATTATATAATATATTATTAGAAGAATTATTTTGTATAGTATTGCTAGTATTTTTAAAGAAAATTTATATAAATAAAATGAAACTTTTTGTTTTACAAGGAATATCCCCATATGATTCTTTCATGATTGTTACATATATTATATGAAGTGTAACAGTATATATCCTCTTGATGCATAAATTTATGTTATCCCTAATTGAATTAAATTTTGGATTATTATAGTTTATAATGACATGTGACCATTAGAATGAGTTAGTTAGAGATGGAGATATGCAATTAAATCAGGGGGAAATCATGCAGTTTTGTGTTGTAGATTAAAAACAAAATATACAAAATGAAGTGTCATTTACAATTAATTTACTCTACTAGGGGTGAATAATTGAAATTGAATCCCTATTACCTATGTTGAGAAAGATATATAGCATGTGAATTTTATAATTTTACATGTTTTTACATTAGTCCCAAGTATAATTTAATTAGGTTGTGGTTGGGAATGTTGTTGATCATGTAATTTGTTAATATTTAATGAATATATGATTTTTCCTCTTGTATGATGACAATGAAATTTAAAACATCGATTGAGATAGACTGAATATGTGTATGGATATAAATATATATGTTCCATGTGATGTGATATCTATTTGTTTGAGGGGTGTATGATGTTCTCATCTATCTAGGTGAATGAAATATGATGTGTTCATTTATTTAGCTATTTTATACTTAGAGAAATAAGAGTATATGAATTGATAATATGTTATTAATATTTTATGTGTCTTTAGGTCACTATATATTTTGGAAAACGTTACTTTATAATTATTATTTTTATATGATATTATAGGTAGATACATGTATGCAGATAAATTTAATTGATAGATATCATGCCAGAGTTTTTTGTATCTTGAGTAGAATTGATGTTATTCTATAGGTCACCCTTTAATTAAAATTATAGATTAAGGAATTCCAAATTAGTATTAACTATATAAAGGACCATGAGGTCACATTCTTGGTTTTATAAATGAGTATTATATTTTATTGAATTTTTTTTTCATAAAACATTTAGTGGTACTCCAAAATTGTTTTAAAGGATATTAAATTGGAGTGATACTCCAAGGAAAACCTCTAGTTTTCTACCAAAATATTAATTATATTAAAACCATGTCCCTGAACTGATTTAGAAATTCATGACATTGGGAGTTATGAAGAATCTGTTTTATGGGTGCTTAAATTAGGGAAATATTTTAGTTAATAGACACATGAAATTTGGATATTTAGGGAAGCGTATGGATTTATAGTGGATGAAAAAATTATAATTGAAATAAATTAAAATAAATATAACTACCCGTCTATCAAAAATGTGAAAATAATCAATTGGGGAACTATGTGAAGAGGACATATAAATACCTAAAGTATAGAAAACTAGATCATTAAACACAATATTGAATGAGAATAACAAGGCCACCAAATATCACATAAGAAAGGAAGGATACAACCAATGAACCATAACTGGTAGAATTATTCAATGGTAATGAAATTGGAAAATCTTAAAACTAGTGCTCAAAACCCACTATCTTATAGAAATAATAATTGGACATTTGTTGAACCCCATATAGGAATGTTATTTGAACAAAATTGTTTTTATAAATAAAAATAATGAACCTAGAAAAATTGTTATGAATAAATATATAATTATAAGATATGTTTATGGTAATGAAGATCTTATAGGTTTTGATTAATCTTTATCAACTATTTATTATATTGAATTTATTAAATATTATAATATTCTTCCTCATTTAAATGGTTTATGTTATTTCAAGTGGATGTTAGAAGTTCTTTTTTTAAAACGTTTAATCTCTAATGAAGTTTGACCTTTTTAATCCATAGGTTTTGAAAATGAATAATTTACAAAGCTTGTTTTTAAATAATAAAAATATTTATATGGTATTAAACAAGATCCTCTGGATTCGTTTGATAGAATTACATAGTTTTGGTTGGAAAATGATTTTATAAAATATAAAATTTATCATATTTGTTTATAAAAACAATATCAAATGATATTTTCATTATTGAAATTTATGTTTATGATATTGATTTTTGTTCCTCAAATAATTTTCATGTTATGGATTTTATAATTTGATTGATTTTGAATTTGATATGAGTCTTATGGGTGAACTATAATTTATAAGTATTAATATTAATCAAATAAAACATGGAAATATGTTGAGTCAATTTAAAATTGATAAATATTTAGTGAAATATTTTTTTCATTATTCTTGTAATAATTTTAAAATCTATATGAGTATTAATTTTAAAAGATTATATTACTTCTAGAAAATATATCGGCATTAAATTGTTAATTGGACGATTAGATGTTTTTTATATTAAACTACTTCTTTGCCTAATATAATATTTATTATTTTATTCTCTATATTTCAATATGATCATATGGAATCTCACGTAATGGATATGAAATGTATTATTATATTTGTTAATGTTACTATTAATAAATGATTATTTTATTATATATATATATATATATTAATATTATTAATTAATTTGACTCTGATTTTAGTGGATTCAATCTTGATAGAAAACATACATTAGGTATGTGTCATTTTGTTGATAAAAATATAATTTTTTGGAGTTCATGGAAAAATTTTAGTGCATTATTTTCTCCTAATAGGGAATACATTTATCTTATAGAATTATGCTGTTAATATTTATCGATTAAAAAAACTTTATCTGATTTTTTTACTTATGAGAAGATTCCATTTTTTTGATAAGTATTAAACTTTTTTTTTAAAAACCCCTTTACAACACTATCAATCTAACAATATAAACATGGAATTAAATTTTATTAGATATCATGTTAATTAAGGAGATATTATATTAGAATGTGTTCAATCTGAAAATAAATAAATATATATTCTTATTAAAACTTTTTATTTTAATATATTTGAGAAAATATAGTTTGAACATGACATATTTAAGATTTTTATTTACATTTATCTAGCATGAAATTATGGGGAGATTGATTATGCTTATATGGTGAAATTTTTAAATTCAAATGGCATATGAAAAATTGGGAATCGATTTTTCTTATTATTATTTTTAAATATTGGTACATATTTTTTTTATTATATTAATGTCTTATAAATTCTAATACATACTAGATGATGTTAAAGGACTATTTAAACAATCATTTTTAATGAAATGTTATTTTATAAATGATTTCTAAATATTTTCGTCCCAATTTCTGTTGAAATCACAATAATTATATAGTGACTTCTTTAATCATGTTTTGAAAAGTGGAATGACTTTTTACTACTTATTATCAAATTTATTTATGAATTAATTTTTAATAACATTCTATACACTATTTACATTCATTTTAATGAATTATTTTTCAATTGAAAATGCATCTTTTTAATAATTCAAAAAAGGGAGAGAAATTTTTAAAATTATAATTGGTTTTATAATTATCAAAAAGTTGAAGAATATTGACTGGATCCTTAAACCACATTTTGTTTTGGTAACTACAAAGATTTATTTTTCCCCAACCAATTTCCTAATAATGGGATTTTTTATTGATTAAATTATGTTTAAAATTTATAATATCATAACATTTCTTTACATAAAATATCATTATATTTCTTGTTTTGAATGGTGATAACTTGTTTTATAAGCATTATATTTAGTTTCTGGGATGAATACATCTTTTATGATGTTAAAATATTATTTTTACTATTCCAACATAGACAATTCACATGAAAAATTTTCCAATATAGCTAATTCACATAGACAAATATCGTTTCATTGTTGATTTACTATTCACCACATAATCAATTTTATAGAATGAGTTTACTTATATATTTTGACCATATATTGGCATACAAAAATAAAATTGTGGTTAATTTTTCTAGATATATAATAATATAATTTATATTTAATTAAAATACATAAACTACTAAATAAATATTAATATTTTCTAAAATTATCTCAGAGGTCCCTATTTGTTTTCAGTATGATTTCAATAATTTTTCAGAACTTATTTTTTATATTTTTTAATCATGAAATAAAGTATAAAAATCAAAATAAGATTTGTAAATATGAGGACATTTTTTGTATATTATTAAATTGAAGCGAAATATTATTATACCATTTAGTAAGTTTGTTTTTGGCGTTAAATTGGTTATGTCAATCTGTTCGTAGATTTCAGAAATTTAAATACATGAATATCTTATGTAGATTCAATTATGTGATTCATCTACACCATTTCACTTACATTAATTGCATAAAATTTTCTTATGTGGTGATTTTTATGTTCATATTTAAAAATTACTATGTGAAACCCACCTATTTTAAAATCACCTATGTGAATTTTTCTATGTAGTTATGTGAAACTCTATAAGCTATTACAAAATATAGAAATTTATTCTATTTTACATAATATTTTTTATTTTTTATTTCATTCTTGATAAATTTAATAATTTAAATTTTCTAAATGTTTATATATATTTATGTTAATTAGAAAGAACTTATATGAAGGGGTTTCCAACATTTTAGAAAAGTTTCTTAAAAAGATTAAACAATGTTCTATTTTCAAGCATGAGACTTATATCTTTAAACTCAATAATTGTTTTTTATATTAAAAAGATTTTATTTATTATATATTTTCTAAATTAATATTAGATGACACAAAAATTATAATGTACCAACATGTTAAATCCATCCATTAGATTCCTGATCTGACCCACCACATACCTGAGGATCACCCCTGATCCCCTGGGATGAATTCAAGCATAATGGTTATCATACATAATCATTTGGGATGGCTTCACCCTTATGGAACCACAGATAAACATATAGAAACGGTTTAATAACAAAGGAAATGAGGAAACTTTCCAAATTGAATCTCTTATAAAAAATAATTTAATAGAAGATTACAAAGCTAAAATAGATGTTATAATAAAAGAAAAATAAGTGCCCAAGACTAAGAAACACAGACTCAAGACAACCGGTTCCACAAACATAAGGTTGGATCACAATCTCCATGTGACTCTGAAGTCACCACCACGATTCCAAGAACCATCCACTTTACAAAAAAGATGACACTATAAACCAACACAAATGTAATGTACTTAAAAAGAATACATAATACATGAACACTACATACCTACCAATGTGAGTAAGTATGTTTTTCTTCAAAGATATTAGGACTAAACCATGAGTCCAATTCATTCCTTAAACAAAATAAACCAAGTTCACTAGTTTTTAAATAATATGGAAAAATATATATTCCTTATACATAACATAGTTTATGGGTAAAATAACTATGAAACATTCACATAGTCAAAGAAAAACGTTCATCAAACTTGAAATAATGCTGTTTTAAAAAAAACCATTCAAATTAAATGGTCTAACCTTATGTATTTAAAAATATGATACTTTTGAATGTAAAGACACTCACGGTTATATTTTTTTTAGAAGACCGAAAAACATGAATTCCACTCTGAAATACATTTATCCTTTTATAATTTAAAAACATTTAAATATCCAACATAAGTTTAGGAATGGAAATAAGAGAAAAAATATTGAAACAAAACTATATAGGGTTATGAATTAAGATAATAAATAGATGGATGAAATCTTGATTGAAAAATTAATATACCACAAAAGGATTAAAACATCAAGTATATCCATATATGAAATAACATACACACACATTAAATTTTTAATAAAAAATAGAGTAATATATATAAAAAGCATTAGTTAGAACTGTAGGGAGTAGGGGGATGGTTCAGGACATGTACATGTGGAGCAACTACTGGAAGGAAAATAGTAACATATCATTCAACCAAATAAATCTTACCCTAGTCTCATTAGTGAAAAATCCGAGTTTCTAAGTGTTATATACAACTAGGGGGACCACCCAGTGCAAAAATGAACTAGCTAAAAATAATCCCTATATATCTCACTTATTATCCTCAGTCTCCCAATGGAATAATAATAGAGGTGGTTCATGAGAATAAAATGTGATATCAGGAAAATAAAAAATACCATTGGGATAACACCAAATTCACATCCATCCCACCTCATGAACAAATGTTAATAAGGGTCCCAATCCATGAGAACAATTTAAATCACATAACAAGGAATTCATCACATGGATAATAGAACATTGTCTATAAAACATGGGGGATCAACAAGGGAACAACCAACATTATAAAATATGTTCCAACCAGAACATCAATTAAATCCTACAGATTTGGAAATAATATTTAAAAAAAATATTGAAAAAATCCAAAATAAAGCCTAAATACTTCAATGAAGAACCAAATAAGATAAGAGAATCTCTATTTTCACTTTATAAAATGAATCCAAACTCAAAAATAGGGAAAACATTTAAGAAAAAATGGATCCTGATTTGAAAACCCTATTTGGACTAAACCACAAAGAATATGCACATTTTACAAAGAAACCCATATTTTACATTTTATAAATAAGAAGAATGCATAAAACACATTTTCAAAACCAATTTCCATTGAAGTAATCAAATCAACCACATTTTCAAAAGGAATGAAACACTGCACCATGGATTCTTTTATGAAAAACCAAACTGACTATCATATACATAATTAATTAAAATATAAAACACATATGGAGAATCAAGAAATCAGGGGACTCTTAAATAAAATAAAATGAATCAGAAACTTCTACCCCATGTGGGGTAATATTATCACCTCTGATTAAATCAACAATATTAGGTCGCAAGGGAGGGCTCAAAATACCTTGGACAAAAAAACACCATTTTATCATAACTATATTCATGAATATTCACCTAACATGGACTATAAGATTATAAAATATGGTTTTAATAGAGTAAATACCACTAATAATGTGAAGTAAGTTTTTACATTTCGAAATGTGTTACGAAACACCATGAACCCCATTCAAAATATATTTAGATGAGATTTGAAGAGGAAGTGAAGTCAATGGGTGGTGCCCATGTTGGGGGAAATTCAGGGAGGAGGCAATGTGAAGAAATCCAACAAAAAATATCCAAAAAGGTCAAAATTACCATATTAAATTGGGTTACATAGTTTTATCATGTTATTACACAAAACTTGTGGTAAATATTTAGATACCCACTATCTAAGGGTGCATGGGCTTCACAGTTAGGCTTCACAGTTAAACAAAATGTGAATCTTAATCATGAGACCTAGATAATGTCCCCAAACGTTCACAAATTTAGTTCAAAGAAACTCAAAATCAAGTTGTTAAACCATCCAAAAAATACCTCCACTTGAATTTAACACTATGGGTACCAAACAATTCCCACCATAACACATTATTCTCACAAAAAGACCATATTCAAGATGATTGTAAAAAATAACAAGCCACAATCCACCATATATAAAGAAAAGTGGGTGGGAAAATGAATCCCTAGAGAGTTCCCTATAAAGAAACTCTGGATCCATGATGATTCTTTAAAACTAAACCACTAAAACCACAATCCTATCAAAAGTATCTTGAAAATACACAACCACTCTCATCGATACAAGGGAAAAAACGAATTAAAGACCAGGTATGGGTATCCCCACCATTGAGAAATATTCATAATGGTGTGAAAAAATAGAACACCTAAATGAATACCTCCACTACCGGGAAACATGTCCAAAAATGTTTAAAATAACTCAATGGAAGAAATCATCACTTCCAAAAACTAAAAACAACTACAAAGAACTAAAAAAACACATGGTTGAGCCATTTGGAATCATAGGAGTCACCTCAACAAGGGAAAATATCACGATATTCAACAATAAGATATGTCATGGGCTCTAGATTTCAATCTCCATACTCAAGGATTAATCTGAGACCATAGTATGGAACATTATCCCACATAGAACCCCACAAAACTAGCACCATCTAATAATCAAAGTATTGAAGGAAATATTCATCCTAATTACCCACATAGTGACCTAAAGGTAACCTATACCTAATGAAATTATATACTATCCTTGAAATAATCCATAAAAAAATAAAACATAGATGGGTTCAATAGAAGATAATAGAAACCATTTGGAATTAATATAATCAATACAACCATGACAACTCAAAATCTAGAAGGTAACCACAAAAACAAAAAAAAAATTCAAATTCGAAATCACACACCAAATTAAAAAAACCACAACCATTTTTTATAAATAAATTACTACTTTAATATCAACTTAGGCTTCAACCCAATTTTAAAAATACTAAAAGATAACTATTTATCCAATGAAAATATGTAACTAAGCAAAAAAAATTTGGCCCCTTTCAAACATTTTCCCCAAAAAAGTCACATTACACCACCTTTCATTCCAAAAAAATTACAAATCATTTCTAAAATAAAATTTAAAAGTGAATTAAAACACCACTCACTCATTCCATTCATAATAACACCAAAATTCCACATTTCAATGGTTGAAATCCGACATCAAACCATTATTTCAAAACCAAGCACCTAAAATACATTTAAAAGAAAGGCCACTAAAATGATCATTCACAAACCCAACTAAGCACAGTTTTATAAAAGAAATAAATATTTTCTTAAACCATTAATGGATTAAAAAACTCATTTAAAATTTCAAAAAATGGCCAAATATAGGCTCAATTTTTATAAAATATCATACAACTGTATCACCTATGAAAATTATTTTGAACCCAATTTCATTTCATGAACCAATTGAGGTCAATATCAACTTTAAATGATCATTTAATTTTAATTCAAACATTTAAATTTAATAATACTTATCATTCCATGTGAAAACAATCCATTAGAAAAAAAAACAAAATTAAACATGAATATGTTTAAACACAAAATCTCACAACACACAAAGGATAAAATTTTTCACTTGGTAAATTTAAAACTACTGATCACTCAATGAATGAATTTTAAATTACAGTAGATATGAACCCGTAAATAAAACCATAAAAAGAGAACCCCTAGAAACAAACATCCCTCCCACACCAAGAATTTTAAAAGAGGAACTTATAAAACAAAACAATACATGATCCTAACCACCCATGCTCTTAAAAAACATATTTTTATATAACAAGGGGAACCAAAAAACACTATATCAAATCATCTATTGTAAATATTTTTCAAAAAAAATTTAAAATATCATTTTAAAGATGAACTATTTTCCACTACTATATTCTCACAACATCAACAATTATTGTTATCCACTCGTGTCAAGAGTAATGTAATCCAAGGTATAAACCCCTTCTATTTCAAAAAATATCATATAACACTTAATAAAATGGGAAAGTAAAAATTGTCCATAAAAAAAGAATCAAATTTTTTTGGAACCGAACATCCCAAGGAAATATCTATCATAAAATAAATCCCAACACATCCATTTAAATAAATAAAATGTACCAAAATATTCAAATTTTTGAACTAAAATGATTTTCAACTGATAAAAGTTTCCATATAATAATTTCAAAAAAAAATTACACATGGTTTTCAAAAAATTAAAATATATTTTTAAAAAACTGTAATTCACTATGAAAACGAAATCCATATTTCACAAAAGAATGTCCCCGTGGTAAAAATCCAAATGTACCAACATAAATATCTTATTAAACCATATTCAACATCATCACATGCCACAAAACCCAATTTAAACTCCCATATAGAATATTACAGAAAATGAATACACCTGGAGAATATATTTAGGAAGAATGGTAGGATAAACAAAAATTATGGAGGGGATAATTCACTATTCCTGGTTTGGATGCATGTGCTTGTAAATTGTGCACCAACCATGAAAATGGAATTATCATGTTTTAAGAACCATGTTTCACAGACACCACATATTTTAATTTATCATGCGTGGTAAACATGAAACCATGGATCATTCACCATTTTGACCATTGAAACCCAAATCAACCCTTAAAATCGTTAATACTCTCAATTAGGATGAGTAGTCATCACAAAAAATATAAAATCTATCAAAAATTGTAAATACAAACTCAATATCAAGACTCATGGCTGATACTCTCTTGGAACCTCAAGGTTTTGTATGATAAAGAGATAGTTAATCCCCTTCTCACACATTACACCATATACCTAATTACAATCATATTGTCTATACTACCCATACACTCCCCAAATAAAAAAGGCCTCCTTTGGTAACATTTATTAATGAACCAACCTGGGAAATATATCCATCAGCTTCCTAATATGTCCCACGTGATACCTAAATAGAGTCCCTAATCTCCCAGACAGATGACAAGCGTCAATGGTATCATACATAACCATTGGGGACTACTTTTACCTTAAGGAACATAATATAAAAAACCATAAAAGGTGTAATAATGAAATATATAATGATACATCGCAAATGAAATCTCATATAAACAAGAATTTAATTCAAGATACCAAAACTACAACCAAAGATAAAATAAAAGAAACATTAACACATTAGAGGATGAAACCAAAACATTGGGAAATATATTCCATGAATTGATTATCAAATAATAAAATATATGTGACTCACTTATCACCACCACAATCCCAAAACCATCCGCTTCCTAAGGAAGATAGTATCAGAAACCAACCTGAATGTTAACATATAATTGATATGGAATAAAACATGAATACTTAATACCCACCAATGTATGTATGTAGGGTGTGGGTTAAAGCTAGTAAGAGACCACCATGAATCAAATTCACTCCTTTTGTAAATGAATACTATCTCACCGAAATTAAAAAGTTATATTTTAATTTTCCTTTACATAATATAGGGATTAACACATCATGGAACATACAATTTATCAATGTAAAATATTCACAAAACATCCCATAATAGGTTTTTATTGAAACCCTTCCAATTTAATGTTATAACTAGTTATATTTAATATTACTGGAAATTTGAAAATACACACACACATGGATTAAATATAATCAATGAAATTATAACTAAGAATGATAATTTGTAAAATATCTCTCTATTTTTATTTTAACAACTTTTATAAACCCAAAATAAAGGAATATAAGGAAATAAGGGAAATAATAATTATTCACAACCATAATAGGGTGTAAATAAAGATAATAGATGGATGGAATAAAAATATTCAACAACATGACTAAACGATAATAGGATCAACACATGATGAAAATATATCCCTGAAATAAGAAATAAACATTAAAATTTACATAAAAAAGTTATAACATGGATATATAGAATAAATTAACACCATAGGAAAATAGTGGGACAATTAAGGACCTATATCGGTGGACCAACTACCGGTAGGTTAACGATTACACAACCATCAATGGAATCAATATTAGCTCAGTCTCATGGGTGAGAAATTCCACTAGCTAGGTGTTACCTACATGTAAGGGGTACTATCCAGTTTAAAAATAAACTATCTAAACATTGCCCCTCTACTTGGAACATAGCAAGATCCGTCTCCCCATGGAATAATAATGGATTTCGGATGCGGAAAACAATTTCATCACATGAAAATAACAGATCCCCTAGGTCTAACACCACAATAATGTCTATCCCACCTCCCACATAATGGTTAATAATATTTCTAATCCCGAAACATAATATAAACGGCATATTAAGGAATCCATCACATGTATAACACAACATCATCAACAACATAAGGGGTAAAAATAAGGGCACAATCATAAAATAATCATAAGTACTAACATTTCCTTCGATTATATCATATAAATTTTAAGATACCGATTTAATTTTTAATTGAATTCAAACACGCCTCCCAAATAATGCTAAAACAGTTCAATGAACAACAAAAAAATCATATTAAACTTAAATTTCATATTATAAAACCAAAAGAAACCATTAAAATTAGGAAATATATTAAACACAAGTGGGATCATACTTTGAAACCCCTATTGGTCATAAATACTAATGAAAAAGTGCATTAAAAAAACAAAAACTTCTTTGGAATTTAATCAAACATGAAGAAAGAAGTGAACACATTTTAAAACCATGTTCCACTACACTAAGAAAATCCACCATTTTTTGAATGTAAAAACACACCCAAGTGTAGAAAACTATTGAGAAATGAAAACTAGAAATCATATACATGATTAAATAAAATAAAATACACAATTAAACCATATAGAAATCATGGAAATCACAAATAAAAGAAAATAAATTAGAAAAACCTTCTTCAAGTAGAGGAATCGAGTAACATAAAATCAATTCCAACAGATTAGGACTCAAAGGAGGTCTCACAACCACTAAGAATTAAAATAACCAATATAATAGTACCCAAGGCATGAAAATCATCCCAAAATGGAAATTAAGGTTAGATGACAAGGGAAAACTTGATAAAATTACAATATAAATATTAGGGAATCTCTATCCTTTCAAACAATGGGAATAATCACCATGAAAACCATTAAAAATTCACATAATGGATATTTTAAGAGGAAAATAATTCTAGGGGATGTTTCCACGTTAGGTTAAATAATGTGAGGTCAAAAAGGGAAAAAATCACACATGAAAAGAACCCAAAACGCTAAAATATCCCTTATTCAAGTGTATTTCATAGTTTACTCACAATGGTTAAATAAACAATATAGTAACCTCATAAATAAAATATGTGAAAAGGTTCTTTGGATGAACACATAAGCAACATAGTTAAATTAACTATGCACCTTAACCGAGTATCCTAGAAAAATTCCGCAAAATTTAACCCTACTAACCCAAAAAACCTCAAACTAGAGAGGCTAAACTATCCAAAAATAACCCCACATAATGGTGACACCATGGGGGTAACAAAACTCATTCAAAATTGTTTTAATATTTTTCATATTGTGTTATGATGTTTTGATATTCTCTATAAGTATACTTCTTAATTTAAATTTAATTCTTCTAAATTTAGTATTTCAAATTCATACTTGTTATTTTGATGATATATTTCATTAATATTTTATTATGGATACTATTTAAAAGATTTATCTTGGGTTTAAAAACAGTTTTAATTATAATTTATCATTTTTAATATTGGACATGAGTTGAGGGATATTTATGTAATAATAATTTCTTTCTTCTATCTCTCTCTTTATAATAATATAGTTCTATCATATTTCCTTTTTTAATTATATAACATATAAATGTTGTGTTTAGTTTATTTATTTTAAGAAAGGTGTTTGATCCATGATTTTATGAGGTTGAAAATTGAAAGGCACCTCATATGATACTTCTTTGAAAAACGATTTCATATTTCCATATGGTAATAGTGTGAAGTGTTTCATGGTGTTTATACTATGATGTTCTATAAATTCAACCTGTTTTAGACATCTATCAATAATTCTAGATGATCCCCTAGGGGATGAACAAAAATTTCACAAATTATTTTAATGCCATTATGAGTCAGTCAAGATGATCAAACACTCAAGAACTATAATAAATGTTTTATTATTACTCTATCTATTTATTTTTCGTTTCATGATTTTGTAACACTTTTCCCATACCTCACATTATTCGACATTTTATTTATGATTTTTCAATAAAAATAATTCTCTATCATTGGGGTTTTCCTCTTGGACTTTAAATTTAGGACCATTTGAGTGGTGAATCTTTGTATATAAAGTAGAGATTGTAATTGGGTTTTGACTCGATATATAAATTAGGTGTTTTTAGTAATAATTCTAATAGAAAATGTTGGTTATAAATATGTAATTATTCTTCTTTAAAATCAGACTAGTAGAAAAAGTATCTCTCGACGAGTAGATAAGTATAATAGTAGTGTGGGTCCATTTCATACTAAACTAATATAAAAAAATACTTTCCTTCTTTATTTTATTTTCTAGTACAAATTAACTCTATTACTAAAATTTTATAATTAACATTGAAAATTAATCTATGTCTTTAAATTTTTTTAATTTGGTTTATTTACCCCCATCTAGACTATATTTCATCACCTATATGAACTAACAATTATCATGAAAGGAAAATCTTTATAATGATAGATTATATCTATTCATTATTTTTCCTGATACCAAAAATTTTGTATTAATGGTTGTTCCTTTTAGTAATTTTTATTTTAGAGTATATTGTTTATATTTTACCATGCTAACAATTTCTTAATCTTCATAGTCTAAGGACACGATCTATAATATGGAAGGAAGGAATGAAGATGATGGATGGATTCTTCATAATCAACCCCACATTGGCAGTAACGACTATGGTTATTTATGAGATAGATTCCATCGTTAATTCATCTAAGAGTAGATCAAATTATAAATTTATAATAGACTCGAACTGTACTGACTTCGATGACATATTTTTGAAGAAGTGTGGGGATTATCGCATAGACAGCAAGGAAAAAAATAATGAAAACTCCCAACAAAAGATTAGATCAATCCAATTTTAGCTTGATTTAATTAATATAATGATGAAATTAAAATAATAAATTCAAATAGATAAATAGAATAACCGGGAATCAGATTCAAAGGTTGATTTTTCTAAATAAATTTATTATTGCTTTCAAAATAATCATATTAGACAAATGCACAATAAATTTTTTTTATTAATACTAGAAATAGTCCTTCCTTATCAAACTACCCTAGAATCCCATTTCATCATGGTTAGATGAGTCAAAATATCCAATGTGAATTATATTTAGATTTCCAAAATAAGAAAGGCTAATTAAATTTAATGGTCAAGAACAAATCTTCTCAATCACGTTGTGGTTAATTCATTATTAGAAACATTTTATCAATGATTAAATGATAAATAAAGTGGATTTATAGTAAAAACATGATACTATCGAATAAAATCATCAGTTCCAGAAAATGAAAATCAAACAATGATGGTATAAACCCCCATTGACCAATTCCACTTTCCCCTTATCAATGGGTGATCTCCAAGGGTGATTTAATACAAATCCATTGGATATATATTAAGAAATAAATAATGATCAATGGATAAAGAAAACAAAAATTTTGTAATGAAACTAAAAAAAATTCAACATCATATACGAGAATAAGAATGAAATGAAAAGAAAAATAGGAAGAAAAACCCAAATACAGAAGGATGGAACCCTAGAATAGCCTCCCAATGGTTTCACCTCAACCATGGAATGTAATATAGGAATACCATTGGTAGAATTCTTATTTTTAATCCCTAATGTCATCAATGGTATTCTCCCAGGTCAAATATTTGTCAAATAGCCATTTCGGTCATTCCCCATGAAGTCTCCAATGAATGATTTGTAAAAATAATAGTTTTTATACTGTCAGACATTTTTCACATTTTCTAATATGTTTTCACAATGTTTAATCATCAGTTATGAGTTCATCATCTCATAACTGGTAAGTAGTTCACGGATTGGTACTCCATATCACGTAATGATTTTACAGGACATGTAAAATGTGATTTGTTGAAAAGAATATATGTTTTACTTATTATTTAGTATTTTTCCATAGAAATTGCTCAATCATCATCCTTAAAAATCTGGTTTCACACCGATCCACTTCTCCCATGATGTAGAGTGACTTTTTGTTCCTCAATTCCCTCAGTTTTCATTATATAATCCATATTCTTGTCCAGTAAAATAACACATTAAAAAAAATATCATGGAAATATCTTATATTAAATTACTTAATATTAACTAGAAATAAATATATAATCCTTTCAAAATATGAATATAGGATAGATATGTGAGCTATAAGAATTATATAATAGAGGCATACATGAAATAGATAAGCATAGAAAATTGGTTGATCGTGGAAAACCCTTACAATCTATTAGAATATGAAATATATACTCTCACAAGAAATTAATCAACTTGATGCATTTTATATTAAACATAATTGATATATCATATTATTATATTAATATTATTCTATTTATTTAGTTTTCTAAATGTAAGAGAACTCATGATATATAGTAGTTTTTATATGTTAATCACTTTGTATAAGAAAATATGATTATAAAAATACTTGGAATACATCATTATCTGTACCAGTAAATTGATATGGGAGAATTTAACATCATCAATCAAATATTACACTAAATAAAAATAATTTTGAATGCAATGAAATATAATGGGGAAACTATGGAGAACCCCATACTTTTTTAACAATTCCTATGAGCTCTACCAATTAAATGGCATGAAATGAAATTTTTGATTAGTGAGAGTAATAATTTCAAGAAATACAATTTTTAATAATTCATTAGATAAAATATTCAACATAGAACTAAGTTAAATAATATTAACAAATAATATACTTAAAATAGAAATGGAATTACTTTCAAATCACTCATAAATTTTATTTCCATGTTTTGGAAATCTGAGGCATAGGAAAATATAAATGATAAATAAAAAATATGAGAAACAATATTTATAATTTGATGATGATAAGTAAAATTTACAAGAAATAAAAAAATAATTATTAATATAATGATCAAAATGAAAGGGTGGTTACTAAATAAGGACTAAATTTAAACTATTATAAATATATAATTATATGACATATGAAACTCGACTATCCAATGTTCATGAAAGATGGGAGAAATAAAAATAAATGAATGAATTGAAATGTATTTATTATGCTGGATGGAATTGGATTGATGAATTCCATTCAGGTTATGAATATGGGTGTGAGAATGAATCATCTAAACTATGTTTTATAGAGAAAAAAACTATTGAGGTTATTAATGATTATAATTCTAGTTATTATTATGAAAGTAATGGTTATGTATATTTTTTTTGAGTTTTATGAAGAAAATGAAATGTTGTAAAAATAAATTTTAAGAGTTTTTGAATTTTAAAACGAATTAAAAGTAAAAAATAAGATGCTTATCAAAGAATTTAAAAAAATAAATAATGAGGATTATGATCTAAGTGAGGAAATAATAAATTCTACTTTATGCTCTAAAGATAACATGTATGATGATTTTGAGTACGTTTAGAAGGAGAATGATAATATTATAAAGCAAGTCGTAAGACGAAAAGAGTTGTTATATACTTTTATTCAAGGGAAAAAAAATAAATATGGTAGCTATGATGAAAACAAATAAAGTTAAAATTGGTTATGGTTATGATCAATATATTCAAAAACTATACAATACTACTTTTGTTAAATATTCTATTGGAATTTTTTTGTTGGAACCACAATATTATAGTTATCAAAAATCATATTTATATGTTTTCAATTAATTTTTTGTATTATGATATCATATCATTTTTTAAATAAAATGTTGATATGTGCGGAAAAGTGATCTCGTTAGTTCAGATTATGCAACCTCCATCAATGATCCACCACCAAACATGCTTCTACCAAACTTGCCACTTCCAGACTCTACCACGACCATGAATAGTTACTAATATTATTAGATACTTCTAGGATTACCTACCACAAGACGATCCACCTACAAATTTTTAAATTATGTATGAAGATATATTAAATCTAGATAAATATCCTTCAATGGGTTCATTCATTTATATAAATTTTAGAGGATGTTTCATTGGTTTGAAAGTAGTTGAATATTGAAATGGATCATTACTAGAGAAATTATTAGATATATACTCACGGATAATAGGATGTGAATGATGGGAGTTCATTGAAGATCAAATTCATTTTATATAGACCGAAAAGATAATTTCATGACACTCTATTTTACTTGAACCAAGAGAGAAACAGTAAAAAATCCTCTTCAAGAAATACATGAGGAATCTCAACCACATGGATCATTATAGACTAACCATCACATGTTTTTCATATGTTATAAATATCTCTCCCTATTGTTTTATTTTAATTTCATGTAGTGTGTTGTTTTCCCTTCTTATTTACACATGCGGACTCCTTCACATAAACTGGAGCATACTTTTTATTATCTCAAAAAAATTATCTGTGTTCTCGGGGATATTATGGAAGAGGTCCCTACATGGAATGTGTTATTTTAATCCCCACATATTAATATGGAATTGGCTTTGAGTCTATATATCTTTTGATTTATTTCTTGTGTACCCATTCCAGGTAATGGATAATGTTATTATTATATAAGCATCTTGGAAGCAGGTGATTTCAATATTGATAAAACTAGGTCTCAAATTCATACTGAACCCCTTTTTTATTCCCCTATGTGTTTTAGTTTTTTTCATTTATTTCACGTATTGAAAATATATTTTGTTTTAATTTGTAGACAGAATTGGTATTTTGATAGGTAGTCTTAACTAGAGTTTATATAAGGATTTATTTTATTAAATTAATTTCAAAAGATAAGGTAATTTATTATTTTTGTTTAACTGATATTTTAACAATTTTTGAGAAATATTTTAAATGATAAAACATATATTAAAATACTATATGAAATAACTAGGAATGTTTAACTATGTTAAGGGATTTTATATGAACATTTTTTTAATAGAAGTTCTATTGGTAACTTAATTAACCAACTATTGAGTTACTTACTCTGACCAACATTTAACATTAGAAATTTTTGAATATATTTTCAATTCTAATTTACTTTTTTTTCCAAATATTATAAATTTATATTATTTTGTAATTCAATTTTTAATGGATGCTAGAAAATATAGATCTGCTACTAAAATACCTCCTTAAATTAATGGCACAAATTATTCTATGGTGAAAATCAATATGAAAATGAAAACTGAGAGCATGGGTTTTGAAATATGAACTTATGTTACAGAAAAATAGGAAATACATAAAACAATTAAAAAGATATGGTATTATTATATTAAATATTCTTAAAATAATAAATCTCATTCTATTAATACTGTGTATTGTGATTTGGTTGAGGAAAAATTCAATATAATATCTATATGAAAAAATTATTTCAAAATTCAGGACAATTTAACTGTTTCTAATGAGGGAACATGTAATGTTAATGAAATTATCTTATGTAACCATACTATTAAATATAATACATTTAAAATTAAACATGATGATCCAATTTTTGACATTTATCTAAGGTTCAATGTTATTGTGAATACAATGAACTCATTATGGAATCCAATTTCTGATAACGATCAAGTGATGTGCATGAAAAAGTGTCTACTAAAAATATGGACACAAACCACAACATAAATAATTGAATTTCATAATTTATGTAAGTCACCTATCAAGGTTATGATTGATAAGTGGTTGATTTATGAGGAATGGAACATTTTCAATAGATAAGATGATGATGAACTAATAAGGAAATTTTTATCTTTTAAATAGACTTCTTAAAAACAGAAAGATAATGTTCAAGATGATAATTCAAGTGACGAATAATCCCATTCTGATAGTGATGATGAGATGGCCCATCTGGCCAAAATATTTTAAAATATTTACAGGAATATTAATTTGATTAGGAAAAAATAATGTTAAATATGATAATAGATGAAATTTGAGAAAGCATTAGAAGAGATATGATGATTCAAATGAAAACATCTTGTATGAATGTAAGAGGAATGTGAATGTCAATGGTAACTGTCTAAAGCTGAAAAAATACAATTATAAAGATAAGAGGAATAAAAAATCAATTGAAACAACATGGAGTTCCTCAAAAGAAAATTCAATTGATTTAGACACTACCCAAGAAGAAAATAATATCAGAGATAACAAAGGTTTTATGAAAAATACAAATGAGGTATCCGGTCTCTCTCATTCTTCTATTATACAAATTTGTAGTCATTATGGATATAAAAAAAATGACAAGAACATGAATAATGAAGAGATGTACAAGTGATTTTATATTTTGGAAGATAAATGTAATGAACTTAATAATAATTATAAAATTCAAAAGAAATATCATGCTTTGACTGATATTTCCAAATTTGATATTTGTATTGAAAAGGTGAAAATCACCAATTTATACAGGAGAAAAATGGGTAAAAATTTTCTAAAGAGAAACTATAGAAAGATATATAATGTTTTCTTAATGGAGGAAATAATCTTACTCAAATTATTAGGAAATATGTAGCACCTAAATACATAACTCGTATATAGTAGCAACCCAAATAGAAGGGAATTATTAAGAATAGTTTTATTCCCAGTTCCATTTAAAAAAATATTCTACTAGTTTTTAAACATTTTTACCTTAAATGTATTTATTTCTAAAAATTTTATATACGATTATGGTATACCTGGTAATAAATTATGGCTTCTTAAATGTTTAATTACAAAAATTTCACGACACAATAAGATTTGGGTACCAAAATCATTTTTGGTGTAAAATTTATTTTATATGGAACCTCTATAAAGAGCTCCAATAAGAACCTATTATACCTTGATAGTGGTTGTTCTAAACACATGATTAGTGATTATTGATGTTTCATGAATTTTATTAATATAGTTAGTGGAGATGGAACTTTTTTTGAATATTCTAAACGAAATGTTATTATCCTTGGAAAAATCAAAAATTATAATAATATTTTAATTTGTAAAGTATTATTTGTAGACGATTAAATGTAAAATATTCTTATAATCTCATTGATATGTGATGATGGTTTTCATTTGAAATATAAAAATAATTATTACAATGTTTCTGATTCTAAAAAAGATTTACTTTTTACTACATTAATAAATTACCATGTTAATGATGTTAATTTTGAATAAATATTTTCTAAAACTATATATTGTCCAGGTGACATTAACAATAAATATTGTATTTGGACTTAGGGAGTATGAAATTTCAATATTTTGTCACTTCGAAAGATCAATATGAAATAGTTAGTCAAATATCAACATAAATTATAATTCCAAAATTATAAAGTCTATAACACATGTAAAAAAGGGAAACAACACAACATATCATTCAAATCAAAGTAATATGATTCAACATCTCAACCCCTAGTGTTGGTTCAATTGGAATTTTTTGGACAATATATAGTTTCTAGAAATAATGACCAATAACGTATACTAATGAACTGAGTTTTTAAAGGAGAAAACAATGTTCAATGGCGTATGTGATAAACAACACCAAACCTAAAGAAATAATGATTATTAAAATATGCTCATATTAATTAGATATTATGTTTTCAGATAAAAAAAATATTAGATACATTATGTAATATATATATATATATCTGGAATACATTTATAAATTCTTAGTTAATAATCAATCAATTTTTGTTAATTCCCTTTTCTCTTCAAATTTTGTTTTCTTAAAAAATGATTTTCATTTATTTTTAAGAAAAATTATTATAATTATTTAGAGTAAAATTCAGAAAATGTATTAGATAAAATTATATCTATTTTTTATATTATCATATCGAAATATACTTAGGGTGAAAATTTGGGATTTTTAGAAAAATATATATTTTTTCAGTAAATAGTGATAAATACCATTTTCTTTTAAAATCATCATTTATTTTATTAAATTATGTAATATAAAATTTAAAATAATAATTTAATCATATTTCAATGTAGTATAAGTATTATTTATTTATATTTATTCCAATTAATAATATTTAAATCAACATTATTCTTTATTTCGGTATAAGTTTATTTTTAGGATTAAGAATACATTTTTCTATAAACTATTTTACTATAAAAAATATTTCTCTTTTTAATTAATTAAAATAACTCCTAATGAGAAATTATTTAAATTTATTTTTTATATCAAATATATATTTATGAATTAAAATTATTCTAATGAATATTATCAGTTCTCTATATATTGTAAAATCACGTTTTCCTTGAAAATTTCAATTTTCAGAAATCCACTTTCTATCATTCTTGTAGGTTTTATTTTAAATTTAATTCTTTCACCAATAGTAATTTATATTGATAAAATGAATAAAATATTTTTAATCATCATAATTTATATTATCAATAAGTTCAACATAATTTTTGAACAATATAAATAGTAAATATAGTTAATATTAATTGCCTCTATAAAAGGAAAATAGGTTAATTAGAGATAAAAATATTCCAAAATATAATTGAGAAAATATAACCCTAATATGATGAATATTTATATTCTATTTTAAAAAAAAAATATTATTATATTTATTTTTTATTGTTTTTACATTATAAATTATCATGTAATCAGTTTGATAAAAATTATATTATGATATAATAAAACATAAATTGAATTGTTTGGTAATATAAAATTACTTTTAAGACATTAAATATGATGAATTAATGGATTTTTTAAATAAATTATATTTTACTAAAAGGAATATTTCTAAATTATTATATGATAAATTTAACATATAATAGAATTTTTATGACATTAAATTCAATTTTTATTATAGTTCAAAAAACTCCTATTGTCAAAAATCAGGGAATTTATCAATAAATGATGAATCATATATTAAAAATGAAAATGAAAATATTTTAAAAATTATTTTGAGAAAATGAATAATATTTTTGGAATTAAAACAAATATATTATCTAATTGTGAAATCATCATGATTTTATGATATAATCAAAATTTCAGGTAAAAATTAAAAACCTTATAAATATAGTGTGTATTCTAACAACATATTGAGCCAAAAGTGATGTAAAAAACATTAAAAAGGGTACCCAAAAAAACCTATGCTTCATTTTTAAATAATTTAATTTTTTGGTTATTTTTTAATTTTATAAATCCACTATTAATCCTCAAAAACATATAATATATATTAGGGTTTCAAAAACATTTCCTTTAGAACATGAATCACTTACACATCTATAAGGGTATTATTTTTTTAATATTTTACCTTGTACTTAAAAAATAATTAAAACAACTCCCATTTAGTAGATATAATGGGAAAGACCATGATAGGGTTTTTGGTTGTGGTTATTTTATTATACAGTGTTGAAAGCCTATGTTTGAAAATAATAAAGAATTCCCTAGACTTTTACTATAAAAACCGAGTAAATATCTCATTTATAATAAATGGAAATACTTTTATCAAATAATTAAACCTAACTCCCCTTCTCTAGAGTCCTCCCAAACTACCCTAAATCTCTCATAAAACCCATACCAAGTATTTGGAATCACACTCTCAAGGAAAGGGACCTCTCTCTCCTCTTTTCAGTTAAAGTGTATTTTAATTTTATGCCTTTTGATTCCAATTAATAATGTTGGGATATGTTCAAACATATTATACACACTAAAAAAGTTATTCTTGGATTATTATAGAACCCTTTCACTATCATTAATCCTACCCATGAGCCTTTATGTCACCTGTTACCATATCAAAATTTTATATTTGATTTATCTTATATTTTTTATTCAAGAAGCGATTTTATGTTATTCCCCTTAGTTTCCATTTTTTGTTGTTTGGGTTTGTTTTCCTAAAAATTTTAAAATTTATTTTTCATTACCATGTGAGGAGAGACCCATTTCCCTCTCATAAATCCCCCATGACCCATTATAAACACCCGTTACCATACTGATATTTAGTACATGATCTACGACTCTAATTTTTATCCATGCAGTTATTTTATGTTATACATATTTACATCCATTTATAAATATTGTTATATATTCTTCCATATCCCCCATACTATCCATTTTGTTTCATAACTATTAGATAACAATTTCTCTCTTATTATTCTGTTTCATGAACATTCATGAACACCCGATACCATGCTAAAATTTAGTAAGGGATCTCCCACTCAAATTTTTATCCAAGAACATATTTTAGGTTATACATATTAATTTCAATTTTTTCATACAGGTATGTATTCTTCTATATCCCACTTACATTCCAATTTATTTATAAATAATGAGATATCCTTTTATCTCTTATTAATACCCCCAATAAACCTTTATGTATACTCATTCCCATAACAAAATTTAGTAAGGGATCCTCTCTTTATTCTTTTTATACAATTATCTTATTTATCTTAAGTCTTTTATCTTCGTTTACTAATGTTCGTATATTTACTTCCATATCAACATTTTCATACAATTAATGTCTAAATTATTAGATTTCCCTTTCATTTAATTCAACCCATCCAATGATCATTCATACGCCGCAGTTATGCTGCCAAAATTTCACCACAGTTTTCCAAGATGAACCATTGTGCAGTGAATACCCATACAAATTTCCTATCAACGGTGTTCAGATTTGTGCCCTAGTAATTCCTTATTTGGGACATATTTGTATGTATTCCACACTCCATTATCATGGTGTCAAAATTAAATATTAAATATTTATTTTTTTATGACTTATGTGGGACACATAAGCATGAGAATGAAATGAAAGTGACGAGTGTGTCTAAAATTATATAGTTATCCAAAGCATTGGGTAATGTTTTATCCTCATGAGAAATCATATATGGGATTTTATAGTGAGTTTAATTTATCACAATATTTTTTCCATCATGATGTATTGGAAGTTATCCTTTTACATTGTTTAAGATTCATGTTTTATCTTGTAGCCACATTTTCGATGATGCCTTTATATTAGTTTGCTATTTCATGTATTATTGTTGAATTCATTCTCACCCCTTTTATGCCCCATTTTTATTCCTATTTTCTATCATGTGTTACCTATTTCGTTTTATTCGATGTTTACTCACGTACATGTCTTTATAGCTCACCTTTCTCTTATGTATGCCCCCGGGTTATCCCATTCAGTTTTAAGTACGATAAATTTATGGAAGTTTTCATTCAAGATAATGGATTTCATTTTTTAAGTTATGAGTTAATGTACCTAATTCCCAAAGACACTAGAATGATTAAACTTTTGGGTGGCATTGTATGTACTTTTACATAATAAATCATGAATTAGTGTTTAATAAAGAGAATAGTTTTAAAAGTAGGCATCAAAGGAAATTTTCCGTTATTTTTGGGATTTAAATTATAAAAATCTAGAAAAATATATAGGGATAAAACTAAGTATATGTAAACTTGTCTAAATGTTTTTTAAACTATAGAGTAAATAGTTTATCCAGAAAAATCAACCCTTTCTGAATAAAATAAGGGGATGTGACACTAGCGCAGATGAATATTGGGGTAAAACCCAAAAACACCATGTTGAGCTAGACATGATGGGGAATGGGCGCATGAAAATGGACTTAACACACATATGGATTGAAAATATCAGGGGATATGAATTGGTAAATTCACAATATCAGTATGAACCATTATTAATGGAACAAAAATTACCATAATATTCAATATTAGAAAATAGATCATAGATAACATAGATTGATTACTATAAATTCATATATTAAGGAATAAATAACATTTATAAGTTATAAATTTAATGTTTTTAGATTCCAATTTATATGTTTAATATTTTGAAAATATGCATCCCTAATTTTCCATTTATTTGAGTTTATGACTTGAAAAAGGATGAATATATTATTATTAATTTGTATATTTTATGATATTGTACGAGTTTATACTAGTTCTTCAGGAACAAAAAATCATCCTGAGTTCTCATCATTTAGAGAAAAAGATGATATTGTTGTGTAAATTAATTAAAGGATGACATTATAATTTTCAAGAAACTATCTTTCCTTATCTTCCAATTGTAGATGAAAAATGAATTTTGTAACCATTGGAAAATAATTTTTAGTAAAAATGATTTTATATTATGAACATTATGATGAATTGATGTTCATTTAACTGATAAATGATTTAGGTTTTTTGGGTCATTTACTTTATACAGAACATGTTTTCTATAAAACTCAATTAGTTATTTGGGGTTACTTTTTTTATAGATTTAATATTTCAACATCCCAATGAATATTTCATGTTTGGAATCCTATTTATGTGATAACCTTCAAACATACTTTTATACCATTTTAAGAGAATTCTTTGTTAACCCATTTACCAATATGGATTTTTAAATATGATATACTCGAGTGTCAAAAAATTTCTTACCATGATCAATATAAAATTTTTAGGAAACAATTTATTAATAGTGGGAATAATGTAATGCCCTGATATTTTTCAAAAGAAAACTATGTTTGATAGCATATGCGATAAACCACACTGAACCCGAAAAAACAATTAGTTAAATATTATCATTTTGAACTATTTATTTTGTATGCATATATGAAATTTTTTAATAACTTTATGAGACATATATATTCTAAATATATTGGTATTTTCTTAGTATGTAACCAGTTAATTGTTTTGTAATGACTTGTGTAATTCAAAATATGTTTTCTTCAGAAACAATTCCTATTAATTTTTAAGAAAAAAACTATTATAATTATTTTATAGAAAATTTAGAAAATTTATATGATAAAATTTACTCTATTTTTGATAAAATAATATCAAAATTAACTTATGGAGAAAATAAAGAATTTTTGGAAAATATAATATTTTCATTGGTGAGAATTAACATTTTTAATTAATGTTGTCATTTCATTTGATAAATTATGAAACATGAAAGTTATAATATTACATTAATCTTATATAAATGTAAAATATTTAATATTAAGTTATAAATAATTAAATAATATATATTTAAATAATATTTATACCTTGATTTAGTATGACGTTAGTTTTTGAATTTAAAAGTATTTGTGTGAAAACTGGTTTAAAAAGTTAATGTTTCTCTATTAAAATTCATTTAAGTAATCCCTATTGAGAAATAATTTAAATTTTGTTTCTTATTTTAATATATATTTCTTAATTTAAATTTATATGATTAATATAACTAGTTATATAGTTAAAGTAAAATAATCTTTTATTGAAAAATGCATTTTTTTGGAAAAATGAATTGCATCGTGCTTGCATGATTTACTTTAAATTTAATTATTCGACCAATTTCAAATTATATTGATAAAATATATTACATATTTCTTATCATAATAATTTATATTTGGTAATAATTTCAAAATAATTTATGAACAATATGAATAGTATCTTTAGTAAATATTAATAACCACTCTAAAAGAAAAAATATGCTAATAAAGGGAAAAATAATTTGATAAAAAAAGAAACAATGTAACACTAATATGATGAATTATAATATTCCGTTTTCAAAAAATATATGATTATATTTAATCATTATTTTTTTATCATTATGAATTATTAATTAATCTGTTTGAAAAAATATATATTTCCATATGATAAAACTCATATTATATATTTAAGTAATATGTAAATTAAATTAAGTCATTCCTTTTGATGAATTAATGTATTTTGGAAATAAATTATTTTTTAATAAAATATTATTATTATAATATTATTGAATATTTTAGTTTATAATATTAATTTTATCAGGTCAAATTTAATTTTTAAAGGGGTTTGAAAAAAAAATTATTTTCAAAAACCACATCATTTTTCAATATATGTTAATTCTTATTTTATTAGATAAATTTACCATATTTATAAAATTATTTTTGTGAAATGAATAATATTTTTTTAATATTATAATTGGAATTATCCATGGGTGAATTTCTATTATATTTCTAAGACATTCAAATGATCAGGTAAAAATTAAATACCGTATAAATATACAGTGTGTATTATGACATTGAAATGACCCAAATGTGATGTAATAAAACTTATAAAGGGTTTACACGACCAAATATATATTTTAAATATATGATAATTTAATTTAGAGGTTATTTTATTAAATTTTTAAAGTTATTATGAATCCTCTGAAACCTGTAAAATATTTTAAAGCATTAAAATCATTTCTTTAAAGACCTGTCACAATTCCGCATCCGTAAGGGTATTATTTTATTATATTAGTTTATGGGGCTTATAAAATAATTGATATTAATATAATTTAGAATAGACCCAAGGAAACCCCATGGGAAGATTTTTGGTTTTGTAAATTTTATTTTGTAGAGTCCAAAACATAAGTTTTGTAAATAATAAGAATTCCTGAATGTTTTCCCATATAAATCAACATAATATCCCATTTTCATCCCAAAAAAATAATTGGAGAACAATATTACTAGCCCCTCTACATATTCCTTCAAAGGATCACCCATTGTCTCAATAATCCCTGACAATGCATTTTGAATCACACTCTCAATGTAAGGGACCAATCTCTCTCTCTCTCTACTCTTTTCAATTGCAGAATATTGTTCAATTTAAGCCATTTAATTCCATTTTCTAATTTTGGGTTATGATATTCTTTATCCCAATTAATTACCATGTGATTTATGGATGACTAGAAACCCCTTTATCACTTATCAACTCCACCTGTTAACCATTATGTACACCTATTACAATGTCAAACTTTAGTAAGGCATTTCACTCTACATTTTTTTGTAAAACATATTTTCTGTTATTCCTCTTAGTTTTTGATTTTAGTTATTTAGATATGTTTTCATAAAAAATCCATAATTTAATTTTGATTAATAAGTGATTAAAAACCCATTTCACCCTTATTAATCCTTCCCATAATCCATTATGAACACTCGTTACCCTATAGAAATTTAGTATGCGATCTCACAGTCTACTTTTTAACTAATAACTTCTTTTTTTTGTTATGCCTCTTAATTTCCATTTTTTCATGTTGGGTTGTATTAATCCATATCCCAGTTACTATATATTTTATTTTCAACTAATTTGATACCAAATTATCTCTCATTATTCCCTCCCATGATCCTTTATGAACACATATAACCATGGAGAAATTTTGAAAGGGATCCCACATTATACTTTTTATCCAAACACTTATTTTATGTCATGCCTCTTAATATCAATTATTTCATGGTGGGATATATTCTTCCATATTATCCTTTTTTCTGTTCTATTTCAAAATGATGATAGACCAATATATCTCTCATTAATGCATCTATTGAACCTTTATGTACACCCGTTATGAATCCCAAATATAGTAACAGATCCTGTCATTCTTCTATTTACTTTGGTATCTTATTTATCTTATACCTTTTATCTATATTTCATAATGATAGGATATGTACATCAATATTTCCATTACTATCCATTTTATTTCTAAACGATGTGATGCCACTTTTGCTATATTCAATCCCTACTATGAACATTTATATTCCCCTGTTATGCTACCAAATTAGCAGCATTATTTTCCATGCCAAAAAATTGTTTATTAAACACCCCTACCCGTTTAATGTAATGGGTTTTCAACATTATGCACTTATATTTCCAAATTTTGGACTCACATGTATGTATTACACACTCCTTGATAATGTACTAATATTTAATGATGTATGATTTCATGTTTTATAACCTATGTGGCAAACATAAGCATGAGAAAGAAATTAAAGTGATGTGTACACGTAGAATTATGTAGTTCTCTAATGCATTGAGAAATTTTTATTCTCATTATATGGCATGAAAGGGATGGGGGATAGAACCTAATATGTCATGGTACATTTTCCATCATAATGTCTTGGAAGTTATCATTGCCCATTTTTTATGATGTAGTGTTTTAATTTATTACCATATTCCCCATGTTACCTTTATGTTATCTTGATATATCATTTATTAATGTTCATGTTTATGATTGTAAAACCATTTATTCGACATTTATATAATTATTATATACCAGGTATTACCTTTTTCATGTTATTCCATGTTTATTAACTTAATTTTCATTCATACCACCCCTTTCTTATATATGTCCCTGGTGATCACATGTAGTTTTATGTATGAGAATGTTAAATATTTTTTTCAATAAAGTTGGTGAATTTCATATTTTAAGGTGTTATGTAATGTAACTAATTCCCAAAGACACTATTTTTTTGGGTTTTATTACTTATTATTTTATGTAATAAATCAAGAATTAAGATGTAATAATGAGAATGGTTGTTATAGGCATTCATTATAGTTCACATAAGTGAAACCTACACTTATTTGAAAAATAATGATAAATATGGGGAAAATCATTATGGACATAAGAATAAGACATTATAAAGTGCTCATGGTCATAATTTTGAAAATCATTAATTTGATTTTTTTCCTTACAAAATGGATGTAAGCCTTACTTTTCTACTCCTATTATCCCATAGGTAAATGGTGTTGTAGAAGGAATAAATAAGAACCATAAATAAATTTACCATAAAATGCTAAATGAATATGAAATTTGGGTATATTTTTTGGATAAATATGTTAATATAGATTGTTATATAATTAATATATTTTTAATTTGACCTCTTATGGAGAAATCCAACAATATATTTTGAAATAATAGAGACAAAAAGTTTAACTACTTTATAGTTTTTGTCAGAGAAGTATATATTCATAACTCAATGGAAAATCATGAAAAAACTTCTTCCAAATGTGATTATTGAATATTCTTTGGTTATAAATTTTATAAAATACCATAAATAGTGTTTCATAAAATAACCAAGAATTTGAAAGAGTTTTTTCATATCATATTTGATGAGATAGATCCACATAAGCCTATTAAACCTTTAGAAAACAAAGAGGATGAATTTTCAATTCTAAATTTCAATGATAAAACTTGTAACAATTCGACTAAACAATAATAAAAATCATATATTCTTGAGGTGAATCTTGAACCCAAACCTGAAACTATAGATGGTCATGGGATAACTAACATTTCATTTCCAAGACCTATTAGGACTCTTAAATACCATCCTATATCTGCTGTATTTCGATACATAGTTAGAGGTAAAAAATATTCTCTTATAAATAAGGTTTAATATCAAGAATTTTTGTTACATCATGAACCTATGAACATCAATGATGAAATTAATGTATAATTATGTTTAATTAAAATGCAAGAGTATCTTAATCAGTTTAAAAGGAATAAATGTTTGTAAATTTTAGTTTGACCTCAGGACACCCTTTCTATTGAATCTAAGTTGGTGTTCTTAAATATGATGATGATTTAGGAACTATAGTATGGAATAAGGCTATATTGATAACACAATGATATAGTTAAGAATATATAATAGTTTATATGGAATCCTACTCACTAGAGGCTAGAAATGAAGAAATTATAGTACTTCTTGAATTTTCAAGACATTTTTATTTCAATATATATCAAATGGAAGTCAAAAGTTCATTCTTAATTGGTTATACAATTGGGGATGTTTTTTCAGAAAAATTCCATGGATTTGAAAATACTCATTTTTCAAATAATGTTTTTAAATTAATAAAATAATTATATGGTTTAAAAAGAGTTCCTTGTTATTAAATGATAGGATAATTTATTTTCTAATTACTAAATGCTTCTTAATATTTTTAGTTGATCCTAACAATTTTATAAAAAATAATTTTAAATGATTTTTTGTAGTTAAAATCTATGTTGATGATATACTTTTTGGTTCTTCAAAAAATAATTTGTATAATGATTTTTCAAATATGAAGAAAAATAAATCTGAAATGAGTTTGATGGGTAAAATAAAATTCATTCTTAGATTTAAAATTTTTTAAAAAATATTGGGAATTATTTTATATCATATAAAGTACACAAAACACCTTATAAAACATTTTTTTGGGTAGCAATAAAAGAATAAGGATTCCCATGAGTACTACCTATATGATAGATCATGATGAAGCTAGAAAATTATTAGATCAAAATAGTTACAATGTAATTATTGGAATTTTTCTATATTTAACTACTAGATGACATAACATTATGTTTAGTGTGTGTATGTGATCTAGTTCTAAAGAAAACCACAAATATTCTCAGTTATTTTATGTTAAAATAATTTTAAAATACCTAAACTTTAAGACCAATTTATGATTATTCTATCATAGAGGAAACTAATATGACCCAATGAGATATTAAGATATATATTTTGGTGGTTATAAGTTAGAAAAAAACCTCTAGAACATTTCTTATTTTAGTAAATTCTCTAGTATCATGGTTTACTAAGAAGAAACATTATGTGGCATTGTCTACCACTGAAGCTGAATACATAACTAAAGGAATTATCTCTGCACAAATTTTGTTGATGAAACAAATTATGATTGATTATAGTTATCATTTCAGTCATGTCCATATAATTTGATACAACATAAGTGCGATAAACATTTATAAGAATTCTGATACTCATTATAGGGAAAATAATATTTTTTAAGGCAACAATATTTGATAGAACATTTTAAGCATCATTAGATAAATCTATAATTCATAAGAATATAACTTCATCTTCCTAATATATTTACGAAGCCTTTGAATTACGAGATATTAAACTATATCAAACATGAATAAGAATTATAATTTTTTATATGTTTAATATTGGAGGATATACCATTAGACAATCCACTACTGGATAGGAGACCATTGGACAAGACACCATTTGACAAGTCTCCATTAGAAAATCAACCATTATAATCACAAATGTTGGAATGATCCACTGTTTGGGTGATCCACAATTGCAGTTATCCACTATTGTGATTTTCCACCTTTAGATTGACCCACCATTGGAGTGATCCACTATTGGAGTGATGCACCATTGGAGTGATCGATCATTTGAGTGATCCACCATTGGAATGATCCACCATTTGGACGATTCACTATTGAAATGACCCACCAATAAATGATTGACTCTTAGGATGTTACCATTTTACCCTTGTTTTGGTGCCAAATCTAATTTCCTATGGCAAATTTTTTATTCAATTTAATCATTTATTTTTTATTATATTTTAAATTAAAATACAAAAATGATATAATTCGTCCATATATCCTATTTCGAGTCACTCTCACTCATTTTTGATTCCTTTGAACTATTTCAACTTACCTTTCACTCCCTACCTTCACCATTATTTATAACATTGATTATCCTTATAGATTATGAAATAGTGAAATCCATGTGTCCTTCAAAGTTTCCTCATAAATGGTTCACAACCTATAAAAATTTATGTAGGAGAACTAATTTAAGCCATTGGAAATATGAAGAATCCATAGCTTTCGAATCACATTGTGTTTGTCAAAAACTAAGTGTACGATTAATGGTTGTTATAAAGTAATTCCTTGGTGCTCAGTGTGATCCATAACCAAGGATGGGAATAATGGTTCATAAAAAATGTTAGAAATTTTAATCCTAGGATGTTTCATCAATTTTATGAGTATCTAGAGTCTAGTTTTTTAATGAAGAATGAATTTATTCAGATCATGATAGGTTATAAGGAGTTTACCATTTCTTCAACCCAATGTGGTATATGTATAAATGCACCTCATCTAGAAGTATTTTAGGGAAATAAAAAGGATAATCCCAAAAACAATGAATCATTTGTTTACAAGAATGATTTAATGAATCTAACTGGATATATAATATTGATAAGTCCAACAAAAACTGAGTTGGACGGATAAACAAAACTATTATTTTTGTTTAAAAATAATATGTTATGTCTAAATAAGGGTAACATCATTACTATGAGATTTCAGGAGGTGTAACTTCTTTTCCTAATTAAATAAGGGTATAATATTAATCTCTGTAGATACCTCATGGTTCACATTATGAAAATGAATAATTCATCTTTTAGGTCTAATTCAATTATTTATCCTAATTTAATTTCAAAAATGGTGGAATCCATTAATCATAAATGATGACGAGGAGGAAGTGGTCATGTGGGGTTGATTTATGATTGAGTAAGGTTATCTATAAAATAATAAATGTTAGTTGGAATTTTTGGATGAAATAGTTGGTTGATGATTTTGATTAACTATATGAGGATTTTAATAATATAGAACATCCTACCAGAAAAACCATATTAATCTTAACATGGATTCAGATGAGAGTGTTGTTTATTTTTATGAGGATAAGGATGTTTCTATGGATGAATAAGATGAAGAAATAACCACTATTGAAGAGGGTAGTGACCCAAATATCCCTAAGATCCACGCCATATCATTTTGAGCTTATGGACAACCTAATTATCTCTATTCGATATAGAGTTTTTAAGAGAGATAGGTGATGATGAGATTGAGGTTTCTAAAGATATACAAATTAGGAATTCTTCTTATAATTCCTCTAAAGAATTTGTGTATTTTTTTCTCACGAAAATAATTTTAATGGATATAATAGTTATAATGGAGATGATGGTGAGGATGACATTAGTGATATACCACATCATGATGATGTTGATGATGTTGAGAGGAATCAATCATATCAGCCATCTATTTCTACATTATTTCGGACTATATAGAGACTGGGTTTAGTCGGATCTATATATTTGGAGATATCACGTCCAACTCAAGTAGTTGGTGATGCTTCCTATAATAGAGGAGAGACAAGAGGTATACTAATTGACAGTTATAATACTTCAACTCATTCTATTTATATAACTGAATAATGATTTCCTTAGTGATATAAAAAAAATACAATATAATTATATATTTTATCTTCCTTATAACCCCGTTGAAATTTGACTTTGGTAACACAATGGTTTCTCTTCAGTCCATTCCCACTAAATCATTCACATATTATCCTTCATCATATCCTTTTATGACCTCAATAACTACTGTTCAAATGTATTTGGTGGAATTAGTTAAGCATATCATGACAATGATCATCCTAGATCTTCCTACTACTTCCTCAACACCTTTTACCACTAGCTCGACCTTCTTAGCTTCAAAATCAGTGACTCCTACCTCTTGAAAGGATACAGGACCTCCTAGTAAAAAATACCATGCTTAAAATGACTCTGATTTGTTATAGTATTTGATATTAATTATTTAATATTTCCACTTTCATTTATATATAAGTTTAATATAATTACTTCTTTCTATAAGGTGTTTTTATTTTATTCTTCGTCTATTTTTTTATTTGTATTTACAATTTATTATGTTATATTTATGATAATCCCAAAAGGGAAGAATAATCATGGTATTAAATTTTATGACAACTTTTGATACCAATATTCTTTTGATGGGGTTTTCATTACCATTGATATCCTTTGATACCAAATTTTTCCATGATACTACACAACAATTTTAAAACCTTAATTATTTTTATGTTATTATTGAATACTAAATTATTTTTATGGATTTTCTCCATTAATACAATATTTATTTTTATATAATTTTAGTACTTTATTTTTCGGATTTAATGACAAACATCTGATACTAACTATGTTTCAAGTACTTTTATTTTTCTCTTTAATTTCTAATTGTCACATTATATTTTTGACATGTTAATTAGACTTTCACTTCACAAAATTATCTATTTATTCTTAATTATGGTTTAATTTTTTTTAAAATTAATCAATTTGTGATCAACAAAAAAGGGCTATTATTTTCAAAACCTTTTTTAATGATCAAAAATAATTTTATTATGTTTTACTGAATTTGATGTCCTATGATAATATACCATTTTGTGAAAAAAGTTTTTCTTTGTGATCAAAAGTTCCACCATTAGTTCACTTTTTTTTACCACTATCCATGATCCATTACCAGAATTTTTACCACCAGTCATGTCACCACCGAACTCTACCCCTACTTGGATCAGCTATTTCCATACATGACCCTACAATAATATTCCACTATCAGGATTATCTACTACCCGAATTATCTTTTTCTAGGTTTATCTACTGATATACGTTCCACCTCTAGGCTCGTGCTACTGTCATTTTTAAGTACTACCTGACAGTTCCATTGTTAGATTTTTACACTATTTATATTTTAATTAAATTGAATTAAATGTTTCAAAAACTATATTATTATATTTTATGTAGTATTAGTATTTAATAATTATTTCAAAAAATCACAAAAAAACATTTAAGATAATGTCATATTTAGTATAAGGATCTTGAAAATATTAATTATTAACCTTATATTGGTGCATGCAGTGAAATATATTTAAGAGTATGTTCTTCGTGTGTGAGAGAGGTTTAATTATGAACGAGATCATTACTAATGAACCTATATTCTATATACCCACTGAAATTAAAATGTGAAAGAGTGGAGTACATTGACAGTCAATATAATTTTATAAAAGTATAAGAGAGAACACCATGACACTCTATTTTACTAAATAATTCATATAAATGGTTCGTGGTGGACATTAAGACAATAAAGAGAACTCTCAAGCACATAGAGCAGTATTGATCGAGAAAAACTACAATTTTATATCTTCTTAATTTCTCTCTCTTTGGAATGTTTTTCTACTTTTGATAAGTGTCTTTTTTCTCTATCTAATTACACATACTGACTCCTATATGTAAACAAGAGAATATTCAATATTCTCTATATAACACAAAGTGATTTTAGAAAATAGATGTTTTTTAATTTATTTGATGTCCTATGTTGAATGCTAAACCATTATTTGTTCGCATTATATGCAACACCATATTAGCATTTCATATATGAAATAGTGTGGTTAACCTTTTTTTAGGTTGATCCCCTTTTATTAAAAGCAAGTAAAATAATGAAACCTAAAAGAGAACATGAAAAGAAAGGAACAAATAAGATAAAATCTACTTGTTTATCTTTTTCTGCAATCATGCACTTAGCCTCCTTTCTTCTTCTCAAATTTCATCCCTATGGGCTCTTCCATGACCTCTCCCTCGACCTCTCAATCTCTCCCTACTTTAAGGGAGATATTTTAGCCTTTTGTTAAAAGTATCAGTATCAGTGTTTTCAGAATCAGAGATATACTATTTTCATTCCTTACCTTTAATAAGAGAAGTGCATCATCCTGATTCTATCATTCCCTTAACCTCCATTGATTCAGTCAGATCCAAAGTGTCATTGTCAATATTTTAATCATTCCCTCTAATCTATTTCTCTTCAACCACTAGAGTGAAAACTAGTGGCTTTGAGTTCTTGTAAGAGACAAGTTGAAATCCCTCATTATCCACAGAAGGCTTTTTTGAGATTGTGCTGAACATAATTTGATCTTATTTTGATATAATTAATTTCACAAAATATTTTGTATAAGTGATAACTAAATATTACACCCTCGTCATTATAATGGCGGGTATTAATATAATTATCTTCCTTCCAAATAATACTACTTAAATAAAAAAATTTATTTCTATAAAATAATAACAGAACTTTTATGGATTTTATTAGTGAAATATATATTTAATATATTCAATTTAATGTTTTAAATTCAACTTATATGTTTTCTATATATGACATAAGAACAAATTCAATTTTATGGATAAAATGCATATTTTTTAAAAAATGCATTTTAAACACCTTTTGATGGAGAACACATTTTAAATATTGGTTTTTACACTTTTATATTTTATTTTTGACCAAATAAACTTCTTATTTGGATAAAAGACATAAAAGTGTTCTTTGGATTAATTTTTTGTATTTTGCTGATAATATCTACTTTTTATGAATAGTGAAAAAACTACATTATAATTAAAAGTGTTTTTTCATGTAATTTATTTATACAGAATGGTTATCTTTTTAATCAGTTTTAAAAAATAATTATATTATGTTTTTATCATTTAATTAAATTATGTTCATTTGAAGTAATTTAACATTGAAATTAAATATAAACCCACATGAATATTTTGATGTTTTACTATAAAAACCATGTTTTTTTACTTTGAAAATGAGAATTAATGTTAAATTAATTATTGAAACCTTTGTGTTTGGAATTATGAAAAATTTATTCAATATTTATAATAAGTGGGTTAAAATTATTTAAATAGGTTACAATTTTTTTGGATATTATGAGTAGAAACTATGTTAATATTTATTTACCAAATGTAAAGGTAAATCAGGTAAATTAGGGTAACATACAATATGATAAAGATAATAAAATTACCCTAAAACCTTCCAAAATATTATTATATGAATAAAAGTCAACCAATATCACCTAAGGGTTGGAATTTATTCATTTAATGAGATTTATTCCATGAAATCGATGTAATTATAATTAAAATAAATGAAAGTGACAACATTCCACTATATTTTCACTTATAAGAATAATAATTTAAATGTAGAGATAATCATGTTAAAAATTAAAACATAAATAGTATCTAGAAATTTATTATATAATAAAAATCAACTGAATTTATTTATAATTTTTTGATATTAAATTTTTACAATAAATATTGACATAGTAGGGACACAATAATTATTTTTTTAAGAGAAACACCAAATAAATGATATTATAAATAGTAAAATAAATATTATTTTTAATAATTTATGTAATCCACAATTTTTATAGGTTAATATGACATGTTATAAGACTATTAAAATATTTTTTTGATGTTATATCTCTGTTTAGATTTTATTAAAGTTTCATTAAATGAATGTTTAAAAAATAACAATATGGAAATTTTATAAATAATTTTTTTAATTTTTTTTAAAAATAAATACAAATTGGATTAGATAAGGTAGAAAAGTTAATTAGTTTTCAAATTTTGGGAATTTACCACATATAAGTAAATTTAATATCCTATTAATAATTAAAATTTTGTTACCTCAATTAAAATTATAATACACTAATTTTGGGTTAACTGAAAAGATAATGATTAAAATAAAATAAATACATCTCTTAAAATTAATGGATTATATTATTTTAAAGTATCCCAATATTATCCAATAAATTTATAACATTAGAGATATTAAAATTGGGAATCAAATTTATTATAAATAAATATTTCGAGACATTCCTAAAGTGTCCCTCCTCTTTCATATGAAAGGCCACAACATATACCCAGTTACTCACACCTCTCAAGCCTTTTGGATCATCAAAATTCTATTACCATATTCCCCCACATCCCTTCTTTCCTTGAAGATGCCACACTTTGGGTAGAAATCCATCTTAAGGAGTCCTTTTTTGGAAATCAAAATGAGATACATGAAAAACATGTAATTGTTTTACGACCTCTTCAAAATTTGTTTTCTTATTCTACTTCCTCTTATTATTAAGTCTCCATTATAAAGTAATAAATACAGTATCGTCTACATGATTCTATTTTATTATAATTATTTACAACCTTATACATCCTTTTATCCATCCTACGCATAATAATATCACCATGCGTGCGTACGTACACCTTACCGTCTCTACACCATGGTGGAATTTGTTATTCAACAATACATAATTTGGGTGGGTACAATTATGGTCACAATGAATTAAAATAAATATTATAACAATATAGTTATTTATTATAACTAATATACCATCCAATTTCATAACATTTAATCCTTATGTTGGTGATATCGTCACTCGTGCATACATATGACCTAACGTTTCCACGATGCGATTTGATTTATTCCACATTATCTTCATTAAAACATGATTATATACATGAAGGTAATTAATTAATACGATATATATTATATTAATATAGTTCTTTAAATGAAATAACTCTATCAAAATAAGTGTTACAAGAACTTATTTGAAAAACATGCAAAAGAACAAAAAGTTGATAATATCTGAATAATAGGTGACAATGAAATTTGACTACAAAAATGATTATTATATAATCATATATGATAACAAAAAAATTATTATAATTATTAAATGAGTCAATAACCTTATTTAAATCATTATACAAGAGGTTTAGATACATACAAAGGATATCAGACATAAGGTAAGGGTTAATTTTGGAATCTCATTATTATGTGGGATTGTTTTAACATAATTTTTTACTAGGGTATATTTATCATCCAAATCCATGTTCCCTAAATATGTAATACTATTTCTATTCATCGATAATTATTAAAATTGAATTTTACCATTTTTTTAATTTTTTATAAATTATATGAAAGGAAAATATTATCATTATTCGATTCATGGTAATTTTCATATTTTTCTAACAAAAGTATGAGGATAATGTTTTTTTCACTTATATGAATTGAACATATTTTTACATCTTAATAATTATTTATTTAAATTAATATTACATTACCCAATTTCATTTTTGTTTAAAATAAATTCATTTAGTTTAAAATTTCATGAAATTTTTAGAAAAAAAATGTTTCTTTAACGAATAAAGGATACTTTCCTCAAGAATTATGTTTAAGTGTTTTATCAAAATTATTTTCCATATATGATGATTATTTTTAAATAGGATTATTATTTTTTCCGAATTATTACTATGATTTTATTTAGTTAATGATGGAATTATATTTTATATGGATTATGTTATAATGGAATGATGTTTAGAAAACACATTTTGTTTCTTGGAATATTCTATGATGAATTATTTATATTAGTGTGGCACATGTATGACTGATTTCTTTATGAGATGGGTAGGACCTATATCTCCGTAAAATGCATTGGGCAATGATTTATATCTCATGATATAGATGTGGTTTCAATGGATTGTAAATTTGGTTTATAAATACAAGGGTGAAACGACATGTAAATCTGGTTCAGTAACAGAGGGCTAGAACGAGGAGTGAACCCGGTAATGTAATGGACATTGTCTATTATGATGGTATTGGATATGATACATGGATAATAAAGAAATTATATTATATGATTATGTATATTCCATATGTTCATGTTTTATTCCATTTTCATTTTATCATGGTTAATGTCCCATTGTGATTTATGCCTTACAAACAGCTATGATTTATTCCACGAACCAATATTTTGATATTCAAAAGTTATGTTCATATTTTTTTATATTCATCTATTCATTTACTGTTTTCTTATCATTATTTAGAATCTAATCTCACCCTTTATCGTGTTTCCATTTCTCTGGTTATAAATAAATCATTTAACTAGGAGTACTAAAGGGGATGATAATTATGGGATATGATGATGATCATTAACAAGTTAAAAGATTTTATTCCATGTTTCAAAAGGAACTACACTATTAGATTCATAATTTGTGAATTTGAAAAATGTATTGAATATTCATTTAAAAATATGTAATATTATTATACATAATGATTGGGTTAGTATAGTTGGTATCAGAGGAAATGTTCAGTCAACCTTTAAAAACTGGGATACAAAAACTTTAGTTAGATTCCTAGAGATATTTCTAGGGTATTTCCTAATGATATGTATAATTTTAGGTTACAGTTCTAGAATTATGATAATGACCATGGATAACCGAGGATTAAACCTAATATTCTAGATATTTAAAATACACCCCTTTGATTATGTTGTATTTTTTGTTTGATTTTTTCTTCTCACGCTATTCTTTTTGTGTTTTAGATAATGGATGGAACCTGAAGAAACAATGTTAATAATCAATTAAATGGGAAATTCAATTATATACCTTTGGAAAAAAATTTATAGGAGATATAATGAGAAATATTATCACTATTCTTTCGAAAGTTATGAGTCATTATGGAATTACAAATGAGAATGGAAGGGAACAACATTCTATTGAGTCCTTCATGAGCCAACATCTAGATTTATTTATTGGGTCTCATGATCTATATGTTGAGTAATAATGGATAAATACCATTGAAAGTATATTTTACATACTTCACTATTTTGAACCTGAAAAATTCATTTCAGATGTTTATCATTTAGAAGGGGAAGCCCAATAGTGGTGGACTCTAATCCAGAATATGAAGCAACAAGATGAAATTGAATCCATGGAATGGGATGAGTTCAAGAGCATATTATTCAATAATTACTTTCCTCATATTCCTAGAATGAAAATGTAAAAGGTGTTCATTGATCATAAAAAATGATGATGAATCCATTAGTACATATGAGCCAAATTTTACAAGACTTGTAAGGTATGCTTCTTCATTTATCACCAATCATAAATGTAAAGTTAATAGATTCATTAAGTTCCAAAAAATAAATCATCAAAGGGAATTAGATATGAGAGACTTTAGTTCCTATGAAGAGATTTTGAATTTGATTTCATAGAAGAAATGTATGTTGATTTTACATATCAATCTCATGGTTTTGAAAAGAAACGAAAGATGGAGTTTAAAAGAAAATCTCAAAACAATGGTGAAAAGAAAATGAGTGTTTCCTTTTGCACAAAGTGTGGAAAGAAGCATGGTGGAGACTATCTTAAAGGGAATATAAAACTATTTAATTGTGTAAAATGAGGTTATCAAGCAGTTGAGTGAAGAGGCAAGGAGAGGATGTTAACTAATGATGTGAATATAGAAAAGGCTATAGATAATGCACCACCCACACTTTATTGCTACAAGTGAAATGAAATGGGGAATTATGCTAACCAATTCCCAAATCTAACAGTGATAAATGATTATTAACATCAACAAACTCTTAAGGCTAATGGAATAGTCAAATCATATGTTATGACAATTGATGATGTTGAGTAGGAAAATAAAGCGGTGCAATGATTGAGTGTTTATGTAATGGGGTTCCATAATAAGGTTGTAGAATCGATTTTATGATATTATGGAATAATGAAATATCTATGTAGTGGTCTGTGATGGTTTTCCACATGTTCTTGAAATTATATTACAAGTGTTATTAGTAACCAAGAAATTTGATCGAGCTAATAATGTGATGTTTTTGGAAAACAAATGATTTAGGGATCTATGGCCCTTAATATGAACATGATGTAGAGATAATTAAATTCAGATAAAGGTAATTTGGATAGTAATTAGTAAAATTGTATGATATTAGTAACCTTGTAACTAGATAAGGATTTTTTTATATTTGAGTTATGCTATCTCAGATAATGATTATAGATTTTTGGACTTAAGAATAAGAAAAAATACATGTTTTCAATAAGGATATTTGGTAGTTCAGGTTGTTACCATGACTCAATAGAATGCACAGTTAAGGTATTAACATGTTTGGAATTTTATCACAATGAACTACCTTAAGAGATATGGGAGATAAATGTTAAATTGATTTAGTTCACCTCAATCTAAATATTTTCATTTTCATCTTTCAGAAGGATTATAAGGTTATCCAATTATAGATAGTATAATTTATACTATAGTTGAAGTTTGTTATATTAATGTATTATCTTAGTACATGAGGACTTATGAGTATTTGATAATCTATGTTAAACTTTTTTGAGACTTATGGAATTACCTTCCTTTCTATTTATGAATCACATGATCTTCTAACACTTCCAAAATGACAAATTCAACTTCATTTCTTTGAATAAGAGAGAAGTGGAAATTTTTCAAGGCATTTCAAACAGTAAGACTATACTAAAATAATGTATTTATTTTTTATCAAGTTATTTAAAATTTGGGAAAGTATTTTGAGAACAAATTTTTTTATCTTAGTGCTTTCTTATCCAATGAAGATTATGGTCTATTAAATCATTTCAGATTTATGGCTTTATGGTCGTTAAATTTCACCAAACCATTTTCTCTATCACTATCCATCAGAACATGAAGGTTATATTTTTCTTAAATATCCATGTTTTCATGTCCCATTTATGTTCTCCTCTGTATAAACCATGGGATGAGTTACTTTGGGTTACTTTTTGGAATCTAACGTTCCCTTTTAAAATGAAGTTGTTGTATTTCTTTTAACGATGTGGGTTTCTATGAATGAAATTTCCAAGTAGTAAACATTTTTTAACCCCAAAATATTTAGTGGGAGAAATTAATTTTAAGGGTTGTTGAATATAACAACCCAAGATTTTATGATATATATTCCTTTTAATTTATTTTATCTCTTGTGTTGTATGCAACACCAAGATTAGTTTTCTCTATAGGCAACACCATATTTCCTTGTTTTATACAAAACACTATGTTTGGATTATGTTAAAAAAAAATTCAATTAATATTGATATAACTCATTTCATGAAAGAACAATTGTACATAATAACTAAATATTATAACCCAGTCATTATAATGGCGGGAATTAACATTATTATCATATTTCTGAAGAAACTATTTAAAAAAAGTGAGTCTATAAAATATTAAATTCACTTTTTAAATTTTTTATTAGTTAAATATATTTTTAATATATTAAATTTAATGTTTTAAATACATAATATATATTTTATAGACTTCATATAAGAATAAATTCAATTTTATAAATAAAATGAAAGTTTTTTTATAATTTCAGTTTTACCCCCATTTTATGGTGACCCATTTTAAATCTAGGTTTTTCACTTTTATAAGTAATTTTTGATAAAATAATTTTCTTTATTTGGAATGACGACATAAAATATTTACTTTTATTTATTTCTTGGTATTTTTATGATAATATACATTTTTATTGAACAGTTAAAAAAACTACATTTTAATTTTATAATGATTTTTCATCAGATTTATTTATACAGGAAGGTTATCCTTTTGGTTGGTTTTAAAGTATAATTAAATTATTTTTTTATCATTTAACACAATTTTGTTCATTGGATGTAATTTCAAATTGAAATTAGATAAAAACGCCCATGAATCTTTTTATTATTTTTACATAAAAACCCTCTTTTCTCTCTTTGACAAAAACAATTAATATTAAAATAATTACCTCAATGTATGTGTTTTGAATTATTGAAAAATGGATTCAATATTTGGAATCAGTGGGTCAAAATTATGTGAATTTGTTACTTTTATTTATTTTTCATATTATGAATAGTAACTACCAAAAATTTTCTTTAAAATCATTAAAGGTAAATTGTGAAAATTAGGGTAACAAAAAATATGATAAAGATACTAAAATCACCGTAAAACCTGCCAAGTACTATTTGATGAATGTAATTTTTCCAATACACCCTAATTTTTAGAATTATTCATTAATTTAATTCTTTCTGCAAAAGTGGTATAATTATAACTAAAAAAATGAAAGTGACAACACGTCACTCTTTTATCTTTTATAAGTATAACAATTTGATTACACTGATAAATTTATAAAAAATATATAATTCATAGTCTAAAAAATATAATCAAATTATATACATCATGTTAATTTATTTTTAATTTTTAGATATTATATAATTACTAAAAATATTAAAACAATAGAGAACCAATGATTATATTATTTAGAGAAATATCAAGTGAGTGATTTTAAAAATAATAAAATAAATAATATTTAAAATAAATTATGTCATCCATGATTTATCTAGTTGAGTACGACATTTTATAACAATATTAAATGATTTTTTATAAGTTATATATCTTTTTTTAATTTAGTAATATTCAATGAAATGAATAGTGTAAAAATGGAATCTATTGAAATTTTTATAAATTAGTATTATATTAAATTTTTGAAAAATCATAAAAAAATATTTAAATTACAAAGTGGGTTCTATAAGGTCTATAAGTAAATTAATTATCCAATTAAGGGAAATTGACCCCATATAAGTAAAATAATATTATATTAACAATGAATTTTTTTTTACCTCTATTAAAATTAAAAGAAAGTAATTAACGTTATCATGACAAGATAAGGTTTAAACTAAATTAAATAGTTGTCTAAAAATTATTTGATGAGAATATTCTAACTATATTCATATTATCCTTGAAATATATCACTTTTTAGCTATTAAAATTCTATAATCAATTTATAATAAATTTATATTTCAAGATCTTCCCAAAGTGCCCCTCCTCCCTCTAAAAAAGGCCACCATATCTACCAAATTTATAACTCATTTCAAGCCCATTTTCTCATCCAAATTCATTTCAAATAAACTCCAAACATCCCTAAATTCCTCATAGATTAATCAATTTGGGCAGAAAGTAATACTAAGGATACCTTTTGTCCAAATAAGAAGATGATACTAGAAAAAGAGGTAGTTGTTTTATCTCTTATTTTAAAATTATTTTCTTCTTCTAATTCACCTTATTATGTTGTTTCCATAGTAATGTAATAAATAAAATATATTATACATTTTTAAGTGTTATTATAATTATGTTACAACCTGATAACTCCTTTTATCCATCCTACAGATAACAATATCACCATACGTGTGTACGTACGACTTACCGTCTCCATACCATGGTGTGATTTGTTATTCCACAAAACATAATTTGGATGGGTATAATGAAGGGTATAATGAATATAAATCATGAATATAATAAAATAAATTTTCATTATAATTAATATACCATCTTATTCAATACTATTTAACCATTAATTGAATGTTATCGTGGCTCATGCGTACGTATGGGCTACAATCTCCACGATGCGATGCAATTCATTCTACATGATCATCATTAAACTACAATTATAAACCTGAATGGAATGAAAAAATATGATACATATTATAACAATCTAATTATTTAAATGATATAACAAGTGAAAATGAAATGTAACTAACAAAAAAATGATAATATAATCATATAAGAAATTATAAACCAGATAATGATTCTAAAAAAAGTCAATAAAATTATTTAAATCATTATAAAGGTGGTTCAAATATATATGAAGGATATCAAATCTAAGGTATGTATTAATTTTGAAATTTCATTATTATCTTAGATTGTTTATAAATAATTATTTACCAGTGTATATTTATTTTCCACATCCATATTACCTAAATATGTAATACTATTTCTATTCTTCTAAAATTTTATAAAGTCAATTTTACCCATTGGTAAGCCTTTACTAAATGGTATGAAACGATTATATTGTCGTTATTCGATACGAGGTATTTATTTGACTTTTCCAAAAAAAGTACAAGGGTAATTTTTTTCATCTGATACAGGTTGAATATATTTTTACATAATCATAATTCTTTATTTCAATGATGATTACCTCACACAAATTCAAGTTTATTTTCAAATAAATTATTTTCTCATAAAATTTCATTGCATTTTGGGAAATGAAATCTTTTTTTGGAAGAAAAAAAGATATTTTCCTAAAGAATTAAGTTTGATTTTTTTTATCAAAATAATTTTCCATCTAAGATAATGAGCTTTAAATAGGATTATGTTTATATCCATATTGTTACTATGATTTTATTATGTTAATTATGGAATAGAAATTTATATGGAATATGTTATTATGGAATGATGTTTAAGAACCCCATTTTATTTCCTTGTTTATGCTATGAGGAATGATTTATTTTTTTATGGAACATGTATGAATGATTTAGTTATGATATGGGTGTGACTGATATCTACCTCCAATGCACTTGGAAATGATTAATATCTCATTAGATATACATGGATAAAATGGAAAGTAAATCCGATTCAATAATACATGGCTAAAACAACTCCTAAATACTATTTAGTAATATTAAGCAGGAACAAGGAGCGAAATATATTTAATAATTTATTTTTTTCTCAATAATCGTCTTATCTATGAGCCATTTTTAATATGGAAATTATTTTCTATGATTTTGTGTTTTCCATTAGTTCATTTTTTATGTAAATGTTATGTTTTGAGGGCTAATGATCCTTTATGATTTATGACTTATGAAAATTTAATATTTATATCATGACTCATGATTTTGATAGTCTGAAGTTATGTTAATTTTTTTTAACATTAATATGTTCATCTGTTGTTTGTTTAAACTTAATGAGAATCTAATCTCACCCATTCTACTGTATCCTTTCCCAGATTAAAATGAAATAGTTTAAGTAGGAGTAGTAAATGGTAAGATCCTTATGGTATGTGTTGAAGATATTTTACAAGTTAGGAGATTGAATTCCATATTTTCAAATGTTCTAAACTATTATGGTCCTTATGACTGAATTTGTAAAATGTAATGAATATTCATCTAAAAATTTGCAGCATTCATATGTGTCATTCTTAGGTAATTATACACTCAAACTTTCTTTTTATCTATATAACCATGATAATTGGGGAAGAGGTCACAACATGGAATTTTTGGTTTTAATACTAACGTATAAGTATGGAAGAGTCTTTTAGCCTAGATAAATTGTGAGATATTGATTTGTTACCCTATCCATGTTGTGGATTATATTATTTTTATATAATATACATTTTAGTGGGTTGTTTCCAAGAGGAGGGTATTAATCCTAGAGAAGAGAATAGACGCCATATTTATTCTTCTATTTCTTTTAGTTTTTTCTTTCATTTCATTGATTTAAACTGTATATGATTTTCATCTAAAAACAAAATTGTTATTTTTAATGTTATTTTTGACTAATGTTTATATAATGACTTGTTCATTTAAATCGGTTTATAAAGTTTTGGTAATATTTTATATTATTTCAACTAAGCATTAATCAAGATATGGGAAATATATTAAATGTTCACACATAAATAAAACTACTTTTTGGAATAACTGGTAATTTCAAAATAAATTTGTGGATTTTATTTGAAGTTTTATTTTGATAGAAACATAATTGGGAACTAAATTCACCCACTGTTATGTTACTCCCTCCGAACAACAGTTTTCTTATGTTACATGATTTAAATGTTCTTTTTCAATGGAATTATTCTAAGGAATGTTATCTTAGGTTTCATTAATCTCTTTTTTGTATAATTTTTTTTCAATGAATTTATCTTCTAGAGTAACATAAAATAAACCATTATATTTTTTTTGGGTACCTAATAAACCCATTTAAATTATTTTTGGACAGAAAATAGAATTGGTACAAAAAATTTAATATAACTGATTTTTGTAGGGAAAAGTATTTGTATGTATCAAGACTGATACATGTTAAAAAATGGATGTTCTGGACACAGGATCGATGATCTATCAAATTTACACTCGTATAAAAAATGTGAGGGAGTCTCTATCACCTTTGGATATAAATTGAAAGGAAATTTTAAGGGATATGGTGAAGTATGTATTTAAGGTATTTTTCAATTTCTAAATATTCATACATTGATGGTTTCAAATATAAAATATTTTGTATTTCAAAATTTTTTAAGGATTTCATGTTTGATGAATTTGAAGATCATAAATGTTTAGTTTTTTAAAGTAAAAATGATATATTGTATTCTAATGGAAATGATAAATTTTATTCTTTTAATTAATCTTATTTATCTATCCAACATGTTGTGGTCCTCAATTAAATAGAAACTAATAATGTTATCTATCTTAATAAGATACGAAATTATCAATTTTGAATGATACTCAAATTATTCTTGTATAGAAATTTTGGATATTTACTGATGTTAAAGGATTTTAATTATTAAATTTTTATTCTTGCTTAAAAGATAGGATCCACAATGAATAATTAAAATATATAAATCATATTTCTAATTCATGAACTCTTTAATTATTAGATCTTGATTTATTTGTTCAAATTTAAACTTCTTGTTTAAGTTTCAAGATATTGTTTTCCTTATTTGTTATGATTTCAGTATATTTATAATGGTTTATTATATGTCTCAAAAGCATGAAATCATAGATAGATATTTTTATAAGGTAGTTCAAAATACAAATATTTTTTTAATTATTTATATTATATGTTATAATAGTGGTGAATTTATTTATCTTAATTTTGTTTTTTTGAAGAAAATGGTTTTGCAAATTAGTTTTATACTCCTAGAACACCACAACAAAATGGTGTTGTAAAATGGAAAAATATAACTATGGAAGAGATTTATTATTTAACAAAATGTTTTTGGGTTTATCCTATTAATAATATTTTACATGTTTCGAATAGATTTTATGTTAGATAATTTTTTAATTAAACACCTTATGAATTTAATTATGGTAGTACAAAAATAGTTGTTTATTTTCATGTTTTTGGTTATGAAGTTCATATATTGATTACAAAAGATAATTTAGATAAGTTTGATTCTATAAGTATTGAAGGCATATGTTTTTCACTCTTCTAACTCTAATGCTTATTTAGTTTATTTTAAGTATAACACGATCATTGAATAATATGTGCATATAATATCTAAAAATATTATAGTGTATAGAAATCCAATTTTAAAAAATATTTTTGATTATTTTAGGGATTTTAATTTTTGTGAAAAAGTCACTAGATAATCTATCTATTTTGGGGGAGAAAAATGATCATCAATATGATTCTAGGTCTCATAAAATTCATAAATATCATTAAATTGGAAATGGGATTTGTAATGTTGGTTATGGTTTGAAAACTATCTGATAAACTTGAAAATTATTGTCTAATTATTATTAGATGCTCAAAATGATGATAATTGGATTATTTTTTATTCAATGTTAACATAATTAATTTTCTAGAAATAATGTTTTGGAATTTTTTGAACCCCCTATATAGAAGAATGTTATTGGAAATAAATGCATTTTTTTAAAATAAAATTGATGAATCTAGTCAAATTGTAAAAAAAATGTTAGATTTATTCCTTAAAATTATTCTTAAGAAAATGTTATAAGTTTTACTGACTCTTTCATTAATTATGGTCATATTGAATCAATTATAATTTTAATAAATTTTTACACATTTAATGGTTTTATGTTATTTTAAATGGATTCTAAAAGATAATTTGTCAATTTATTTATTTTTAAATAGGTTTTTTTCTCAACCCCTAGTTTTAAAAAGGAAAAGTCTCTTAATCATGTTATTATATTATCAAATCCATTATATGGTCTTCAAAAATCACCTCATTCATACTAGGGTAGACATACTATGTTTTTTTTGGAAAATATATTTAGTAAAAGTAATGAAGATCCTACTTTGTTTATAAAAAAATTCAAATTATATTTTTAATTGTAAAATTTAGGCTTATGATATTGTTTTTTTCTCCAACAGTGGTTTTCTTTTTAAGTAATTTCTTAATTTTAATTTTTGTTATTTTTTTTGTCTTCTGAGATAAAATAATTATTGTTGGGTTATTAAATTAATCAGAAAAATGGTTATATTTTCACGAATAAATCAAAATATTCAAAATATTTAGTAATTTAGTTTCGACTTGTATCGTATAATACATTTTATAGCCCTATGATTATTAGTTGTAAATAATATTCACATGATTATTTAAAATCTACTGATTCTAAATTATTTAGTGCTAGGATTTGAAGTTATTTATGCTGAATTTGTTAGAGACCTTATATAATGTTTCATGTTTTTTATGTCCTATATTTAAATATGATCCCAAGGAATATCAAATAATGTTTTTTAAATGTATTATTATATGTGTTAATGGAACTATTATTATAGTATTATTTTATTATTCCCAAAATTTTTATTATTTGATTAGTTACCTTGTCTTGGAATTTTGAGAATGTAAAATTGGTAGGAAATGTACCTTAGTTACGTTTCAAATTCATCATAATTATTTAATTTTTGGAGTTTAAGAAAATATAAATTTGTTTCATTATCTATTGTTGAGGGTGAATATATTTCTCTATTATCATTTCGTTCTCAATCATTATGGAACAAAAAAAATTTATATGATTATTGTTTTTTATTTTGATAATATTCCAATTTATTATGATAATTCTTATCCTATTAACATTTCAAAAATCACTATACAATATTATCTAACATGGAATATTAAAATTTGATTTCATTTTGTTTGAGATCATTTTAATAAGTGTTATATTATTTCAAAACATATTCCAACTAAAATTCAACTTTCATATATTTTTAACAAATAGTATTATTTTTATGGATTTGATAAAATGATGTTTAATGTTTGTATGTAGGTGATTTAAATTTAAATTTATCTAAAATGAATTTAGTTTTAGTTTGAGTACCCTTATATGTGGAAATGACTATATTTATATGAACTCTATAAAATATGATATCTATTTTTCATATTATTATAAAATTAATTCTACACAAATTTGTTTAATATCTTACTATATTAAGACTTCTCATACCTAGTAGATGATGTTAAATAACTTTCTAAACATTTAGTTTTTTGAAAAAATATTTATGAAGGATTTTTCATTAATTGTTTCAAAAACAATTATTATATATATAATCACATTAATGGGGCTCCTTGATACATGTTTTAAAAAATGTATTGTTTTATTGTAGATTCTTGTCACACATATTGAATTATTCATGTTTGTTTATTTTCTATATATTATTTAGTTTATCATTATGACATTAATAATTTTCTTGAATCTTTATCTTTTTCATAATTCTTAAAAGGGTTATATGTTTTTAAAGTTATAATAGTTTTTTATTATTAGAAAAGGGGAGAGTATTGATTTTCCTCTTAAACCACATTATGTTTTGATAATTAAAAAAATTTATTTATTTTATTTGATTTTAACATATTAATATGTTAAATTTTATATTTATTAAATTATGTTAAATTTGAGTAAAAATAATATTTATTTACATAAAATATACTATAAATTTCTTTTTTTGAAAGGTGATAACTTATTTTATTTGTTTTATATTGAGATATTATGAAAAATACATTATTCCAAATGTTGAAATATCATTTTTATTTGTATTTTTAATTTTAGGACATAGATAATTCACATAAGAAATTTTCACACATAACAAATTCATGTAGCCATATTTCATATATAAAAAATTAATATTTCGCTATGTAGCCGATCTATTGTACTTTTTCTTTCTTTTTAATAAATGGTTAGAAGCTTCGCTTCTGGCTAGCCTTATCTGGTTAAATTTTCTAAATGTAATTTAACTATTCTGAAATATTATCCTACCTTTTAGTATGTTTATTATTTTCAGTGTAAAATCAGATATGAAAATATGTTTAGAGGTTTCAAAAATTCTAACACGTGAATTCCTTAAATAGATTTAGTTTCATGATTTATTTATGCTGATTCACTTACATAAATCAAAGAAAACAATTTTATTATAAGAAACATTCATACATGGTGACTTTTAGCTAAATAGTGAAAAATTCTTATGTAAAAAACTTCCAAACGAAAAAACACCTATTGGAATTTGGAAATATAGTTTATTGAAATTAAATAGTTTGTTCTAAAATATATGAATTTTATTTATTTTATGTAATATTTCATATTTCTATTATCTCTTTAATCTATTAATACATTTAAAATATTTTAATGACCTTGTAAATTTGTATTAATTATGTATAACCTATGAATATTGATTTCCATAGTTTAAAACTTGATTTCAGAAATATCAATTTGTGGTTAATTTTAACACATGAGTCATATAACTGGATAGTAAAAAATATTCATTGAAATTTTAAAAGATGTTATTCAATTATATTGTTTATAAATTAATATTATATGATATTAAACTCATTCAAATTTGTTTTAAAAATTTCTAATGTGTTATTAAAAAATAATGATATTATCCCCATGTTTACTATATGTTTAAATATGAAGGATTTTTAATTTCATATATAAAATTGAAACATATTATATTTTTGGGATGTTTCATTTATCTATTATTATTGATAATATTTAAACTATTAAATGAGCCCTTCAAAAAAATGTATTATTCATTATTTCATTTACTACATCTTCTAAGTTGAGAGAAATTTATTCAATGATAATTTATCTCATTTCTCTCTCCTGAAGATAATCAAATTTTATCAATTTTAAATTTTGAATTATCAGTACTCTCTCATTTATATTGAGTTTATTTTTAAAGAAATTATTTTTATAATTTCATCTATGTGGTAAATAAGTAACAAACAACTCATATGATACTTTTTTGAATATATCTTTATTATTTTAAAATGATAATAGTGTGAAGAGTGTGGATATGTTGATATAGTGAAATAATTTAAAATATTCCTAAGATGAACATCTTTCACTACTCCTGGATGATATAGCAACAAATAAACAAAAATTCTATGACTTCGTTTTATTCCTTGATGAGGCAATCAAGCTAATGAAACACTCAAGAGCACGTATCTATTTCTTATTCATCATATATTTATTTCATTCTTATTTCTTGAGTCCATAACACTTTTTCCCATATCTCAAATACTTCTATTTCAATTTATCAATTTTAATATAAAATAATTCTCTATGTTTGGGCTATAACTCCCATATTTTAATGTAATGGACATTGGGGTTGTGAATCCTAGTATCCAATTTAGGTTTTTAATTAGTTATGACTCACAAAAATCATGTTTTTGTTTGTTATACATAAACTAGAAAATGTATGTTGTCATTGGGTTATGATTCCCCTATTCAAATAAGGTCATTAGAAAAAATATCTCGAAATGTTTAAAGAAGTATAAGAATAGTTTATAAAAAATTTGGAGATAACTACTATGAAAAAAATCCTTGCATTCTTTTTTTATTTTCTACTTATAAATAATATTTTTAATCAAATACAGAAATTTACATAGGTAGTTAAATTATATTTTTACTTTTTTAATATTTTGTATTGATTCCCCTTTTGACCATCTATCATCTCTAATCAAACCTAATTATTATTATCAAGCGTTTGAACTTGGTAAGGACATATTTACTCTACTATTTATTTTTCTGGATACCAAAAAAATTGGAACTAATGGTCAATTATATTAAGATTATTTATTTTAAAGTTTTTTTTAATACATTTTTCATATAATATTTTTGTAGATCTGACAGTCTAAGGATACGATTTATAATATGGTAGGATTTATTGAAAACGGTGGATGCATACCTCAGAAACCACATCACTTTGAAGAAAACCACGATAGTTTCTAAAAATTTATAATGGAGATATACTATAAATAGATATGAAGAAAACATTGGTAAATCATAGAAAAAATTACAGGCTAATATAAGATAACCCAAATACTTTTATAATAATCAATATGGATAAATATGTTTTGAACTATAAAATATTAAATATATTATGTTGTGTTATGAATAGAAGTGTGTTTTGTCATGTATCTTCATGTATGAAATCTTATGATATCTGGAATATTTTACCATTTACACACATTGGATCAGAAGATTTGATTAGAACCAATCCCATACTAGTTTAAACTATGTACCCTAACATAATGATTGGTGAAGATGAAAGCATTAATCAGATGTTCCAATGATTCAAAAGCATTGGCAATGGAATGAATTATCTTGGAGAAACATTATGGAACACTATACTTATTGAATGTGTCCTCAGAAATCTACCCATGAAATGGTACACGAAAAAGGTTGTGATCAATGAATGTAAAAATTTCAATTAATACACATTGGATGAAAAATTATGATTAATTCTTCACTTTAAATTTGAGTAGATGAAGATTTTGGAAGAAGATACATTTAAAATAAATTATTACTTCGATATGACAAAGAAATATTAATTTTAACAATTCTAAATTTGAGGAACATGAATGAAGGACTGTAGAAATCTATAATATATGAAAAGGAGTTTTTAATTTGACGATTTGAAATAAAAATATCAAGAAGTGACTAAGTAAGGTTCAACATAATGATAAAAAAGAGAAGAAGGTCACTAAATATAGACCCAATGTAACCTATTATGAATGTATAAATAATGTAAATATCAAAAAAATGATCAAAATTTGAATCAAAAAGGGAGAGATAAAAATATATGAATGAATCCAAACTTGCATAACATGATGGATTGAGATGGACCATAGAATCTAAATCATGTGCTGAATCTCTAAGTGATAAATATTTATCTTACCAATGTTTTATTGTGGAAAATACAAATGAGTTTAGTAATTATTCTAATTCTATTTTTTTATTCCGATAATGATGGTTATTACATTGATTTGTTATATTAATAATGTAGAAATATTTCAAAATATTTTTTATGAGTTACTGAATTGTATAAATAATTAAAATACTAAAATATGTGTCTTATAATGTAATTTAAGAAATTTAATAATGATAATGATGATATCAAGAAATAAAGAAAAATTTATAGCTCATGTTCTAAAGGTAAGATCTATTATGAATTTGAGTCTCTTTAGAAGGACAGTTATAGTCGTAGAATTTTTTGGATGTTTAAGAGATATATTGTCTACATTTATTATGGGAAATGAGAAAATCAAAAAATGGAAGTTATTATGATACCAAATAAATATAAAAATAGTTTTTCTTATATTCTAACAATTCCTAAATTATAAAATACTGCAATTATTAGTGGTTATACTTGACTGGTTTCTTATGTTACATGATTTAAATAGTGTATACGAGTACATAATGAAAATAATTTTTTTATTACATCTCCTCAATATATTAGTTATGACAATAATTTTATTTCATATAATTTATCTATTATATTACCTTACAATAATTATTTTAAATTTTAATTTGTACGTAAGAAATTTATTTTAAACCCCGTTGGACAAAAAATAGAATTGTTACCAAAGATAAAAATAAATTGATTTTGGTAAGAAAATTCATTGGATCCACAAGAATGACACATTGTGTACAGATAGTGGTATATTCTGAAACATGAATTACTACTAACAATATTTTTTATCTTATACCAAATGTGATGGAGTCTCTATCACTTTTTAAGATAACTCTAAAGTAAAGGATAATGAATTTTGTGCAGATGGAATTTATAATGTTGTTTAAATTTCTAAATATTGACACATTAATAATTTGAAATACTTATTAATTAGTATTTCTCAATAATACGATGACGGTATGTATACAAAATTTAAAGATAATAAATGTTTAGTTTTTTTAAAAGGAAAATGGTTTATTTTATACTAACAGAAAAGATAATATTTATTATTTTAGTTTATTTGATTTATTTTAAAAAAATGATAACTATATATATTATATAGAAACATATTATTTTAACTATCACAAAAGGCTTAGAGATGATTATTTATGAATTCTACACAATGTAGCCAGGCACAAACATGTCCTATATTTACCCATGATTTTGGTATGAAATTATTTTTTTCTGATTCATTATTAATAGGTAAGACTCACAACTAATATTTCAAATTAATTAATTGTGTTTCTAATTATTAACATGTTGAATTATTTCATATTTATTTATCTGGTCAAATGAAAACTACTAGTTTTGGTGGAATAAAATATTTGTTTCTATATTTTTGATGATTTTATTATATTTACATGGGTTTATTTTATGTCACATAATCAAGAATACTTATTTAGATTTATAGTGTTTTGTAAACTAGTTCAAAATGTCAAAATATTTTTAATTTTTTTATTGGAATTGATAATAGAGGTGAATTTGATAATTTGGATTTTGAATTTTTTTTGAAGAAAATAATTAATCTCATAATTTTATTTCTCTTAGAACAACACAAAAATTTTTATTATAAAATAGAAAAATATAACACCAAAATATATAGATTAAATTATACTTAATAAATAAAGTATACCAATTTTTATTTGGGTTAAAATCATTTAATTTTTCTTGGAATGTTTTTCATAGAGTTCATGTTAGATCATTTTTCCAAGAAATCTGCATATGAATTATTTAATGGTAGAAAACATATGGTTGGTTATTTAAAATTTTTTGGAGGTAAATATTTTATCTTGAATATAAAAGATAAGTTAGATAAGATTTACCCAAATGTTTGGATTGTATTGTTCTTGGTTATTCATATCTCAAAAAAATAGAATTTTTAACAATTATACCATAACAATTGAAGAATATGTGTATATAAATTTTGTTGAATCTTTTGATGTTTAGAAATCTATTTGGGAAAATATTTAAGATGATTTCAAGTATATCAATTTAATTGAAGAAAAATCCATAGATAATGTATCTATTAAGGAGGAGAACAAATATATTGAATCCAATTATTAATCTCAGAGGATTCAAAAATATAATACTATTTCAAATGTGATTACTAATATCAATTACGTTTTGAAAACTAGAATCTCTAGTCAAAACTTTTTTGTTAATTCTATTTTGTTATTATTGTGTTCTTAGTGATGTTTTAGATTCTTTAAATAATTAAAATTATATTTTTTCTATAAAATAATAACATAATAATTTTTCTAGGAATAATGTTTTGACATTTCAGAACCCCCTAGTGAAAATAATGTTATCATAATTAAATGGATCTTTAGAAATAAAATGGATTAAATTGGGAAAATTGTTAAAAATCAAGATATTATTATTCCTCGATGTTATTTTTATGAACATATTAGTTTTTATGAGTCTTTTGATTCTATTTCATGTATTTATTATTTTAAAATTTTATTATATTTTTCCACATTCTAGGGTTTTATATCATTTCAAATTGATGTTAAAATGTAACTATAAATGGTTTTTTGAAGATTTTTATGATTCTCAACCACTTTTTTTGAAAATGAAAAGTTTTATAATTATTATTTCTAATGATAAATATAGTTTCTTATTATTAAATAATAATATTACTCTTGGTATGGTAGAATTAATTTATTTGTTTTTTAAACATTATTTTAATAAAGGTATCTTAAATTATTATTTATTATGATAATAATTTTAGTTGATATTTTTACTTTTCAAATGTATTTCTATGAGGTTGTTTTTGCCTCATCAAAAAATTTCTATGTAATGAATTTTATTATTTAATGTATACTGAATTTCATATGAGTATTATGAGTGAATTAAAATTATTTTTAGGTCATCAAATTAATCAATGAAATGTTAGTATTTCTGGGAATCAATCTGAATTTTCTAATGATTTTTTCTAACATTTTGTAGAAGATTCTTGTAATGACCTTTAATCCCCAAGAGTATTAGTAGTAAATTTGATTCGGGTGCTTCTTGAAAATCTATTAATTCTAAAATATTTAGAATCATGATTGATTTATTTCTATTTAACAAATCTTATACCTGATATATTTTCTATAGTGTATTTTTGTTCTATATTTCAATATAACTATATGGACTCTAACATAAATGAAATTAATCATATTTCTTAATATATTGAAGGAACTATTAATACTAGAATGTTTTAGTGAGACAAAAAAAAATTATTTGACTAATTACTCTTAAATTGATTTTGGGGGAAACAAACTTGATATAAATAGTAACTTAGGTATGTGAATTTTTGCGATTAAAATTTATTTTTTTTGATTTCAATAGAAAAAAATCATTTTTATTTTTATACATATAAGAGTTAATTTTTTTCAACTATATCATGTTGTCCTAAATCATTATTAATTGAACAATATTTATCAAATTTTGGTTTAATTTTTGAGAAAATTAAAATTTATTGTCGTAATTATTCTGCTATTTATATTATGAAAACCCATTTACATAATTTTTTAAGTAAGAACATTGAGACGTGTTTTCATTATATTTGAGATTATTTTATAAAGAAGGAATTATTTAAGAATTGGTTCCTATTGAAAATCAACCTATAAATATTTTTTCTAAACCATTATATTTTTATAGATTTTAGATAATCAAATTTGATCTTTGTATGTTGGAGATATATATTTACATTTATATGTTATAAATTTAGGGGGAGTTTTAGTATGCATATATGCTGAAATTTTAATATTTATATCAAATTTCTGAAATCTAGAATCTATTTTTCTATTAATATTAAAAAATATATAGACATATTTGTTTATTATATTAAATTTTAAAGACTTATCATACATAATATATGATTTCAAATTACTATGTAAATGTTTAGTTTGTATAAAATATCATTTCATGAATAATTTATAATTTTTTTTCACAAATAACTTTTCAAATTAGGATAACTATATAGTAGATCATTGACACATGTTTTGAAAAATTCAAGGCTTTATCGTGGCTTCATGTCACATGTTTTTAATTTTTAATGATTAAGATCATTATATACACTATTTACATTCTATTTATAGAGACCCAACCTTTTCATACATTAATATTACATTATTTTAATATAAAAATCATATTAGTATTACAAATAGAGGATCCAAAAGTTTAGTGTCCTGGGAAAACTAGGACCATACATACTAATTACATCATCAAGCATAAACATTTATTTAATTTCTTCTTCTCTAGATTTTTATTGGCACTTGACCTCCTTAGTACATGTTGCCACCTGAGGATATACATCAAAAGGGGTGAGCTAATAGCCCAGTACGAGGATAGATAAGAACAATATAGCATGGGGTGAGCATAATCATAACATGGGAAAAAGATCATGGAATGAGAGGAAGCATAAATAAAAGACTTGAAGTGCGGAAATGCATAAAAATGAAATATAATGTATTAGTGGTTAACTACCACACATAATTGTGAACAAATATAGAATGTTTTCCACATCATTTCACATTTACTCATGAGATTAATTATTTTACCCAATGCATTGGAGTGCTGTAAAATTCCAGGCACACCAGTCTCATTCAAACATTCATATTGCGCTATATAATTCCGGGTGCACCCATCACATCATAATATTATCATTATCATGAATGACACATAGAACATATATCAGTAATGAACATAACTAACCCATGTAAAGGAATTATTTTCATGTCATAATAACACATTCAAAAACATTGGGTTACCAAAACAAAGAGGGAATAACACACATGATACAAGAACCATCAACCTTGAATGAGACGTAAAAGGCGAGTTCATAAAAGATGATTTCATTTGGAAAACATGTTTTTGACAAAAACAATACTGGTAAACAAGAATATCCCAGGAAAGGATAGAAAATGATGAAAAATGATTCTTTTAGGAGTAACCATGTCAAAAATGGAGTGAAGGAGGGAGAACCCGAATGATGAAATTTGGGTTCGAGAATTTCCTCTTACCTAGTATCTGAATGCTTCCTTCTCTTTAATGTCCTGTATAATGACATTATATTCATTAATTATAAATTCCAAAAACTTTTATACATGAATAGGGTTCATTCGGGTTTCATTAGGTCATTTTATGGTCATTTGGATGACTAAAAGAGTTTGAAAACATCGTTCTGGGATATTCATTTTTATAGTCTTTCTTTGGTGGTTCACTTGTATTCATAAATTGAAGTTCAGGTAGAAAATTGGTAAACATCCAGAACTGATATTAAATGTTATTAATGAAATTACAGAATATAAAATGATCTTATAATGGGTTATATTATATAACATGTGGATGAATCATTGGATAACTATTAAATGATGATTGTTTGGGTAAATTTGGGTGGTTTTTCGATCACAACGAACTTGTTTTAATTTATCACTTAGTAATATGTACATAAGTTTCTTGAATAAAATTAAATAGGATATAATACATATAAAAAATTCTGGTTCAACCATAAAAAATTGTTTAATGACCAGATCTGAAGGTAGAAAACATGTCATTTTGAAGGTGATAAATTAACACCTCGCGAACAACATTCTCTTTAATAAAATAAAATGAAGAGGGAAATGGGTTGGATGATATAATATCCCATTACTATCATAACATACCAGTATATTCATGATACTGGAGTTACCATGCCATTTTGAAAAAGATAGGTGGGGAGAGCATAAGAAAAGAACTTGAAATTGAATGGGAATTAAAGAAGCAGATGGAGAGAAATTACCTCTTGAATCCTCCTCTTGAGATCCTCTTTAAGGGCCTAAGCTTGGTCTTTTGATGAGACCAAAAGATATTGGAAGTGGTTGAGGGGTTCGGTAAGATGTTTGGCCATAGTTTAGACAAGGGATCAATCTTGATAGGTGTGAGGAAATGAGGGTGTGAAGGGTTGTATTTATAGTGGACGGGAGAGGGGTTTTCTTAATATAAAATTCATTATTTTATTAATTTCCCCTAAGACAAAGAATAATGAGTCTTAAATGAATAGGAATATAAATTTTATCATGTGATCCTAAACCAAGTGGTCTTATATCAGTATAACATCACACGTGTGTCTATAATTATCTTATTTAGCATATTTTGTAAATTATGGTATTTCACTATTCATAAAAATTCAACTATCTCAGAAAAACCCAAACCATTTTTCGATGGGTAGAATCCATAAATGAAATCCGTTTTTCAAAAATAATTTTCCAAATATGATTAATTTAATATTTAATTAAAATCATGGTTTATTACTAAAAACTAGTTTTAAAACATTAATTTACTTATTTTAAAATATAGGTACATCATACTTTCACTTGAATATTATTTTTATACTATAATAGTTAAGGTTACTATTAATTAGGTAATATCACTATTCATTAGGGTATGTTACTATTCATAAGGGTAGGTTACTATTCAGTAATTTTTTTTTGGTTTTATTAGAATCCAAAAAACATCTTGAATACAACTGTGTATGCCAGATTATCAAAATTCCAATTAAAGAAGTGACAAACTTATGTTTAAAGGTAACTTAGTACTTTTTAGTCCATTATGTTCTGTTTTCATGTGTTTTTATGACATAATTATATGAAGGTAATTTCCATTGAAAAACATTGGGTCATTACATTCTTCCCCCCTTAAAAAATTACATCCCCAAAATTTCACTTTACACAATCATGTGAGGGTACTTCTCCTTGATCATGTCATCCGGTTCCCAAGTAGATTCCTCAAACTTATGGTTCCTCCACAACACTTTGACAAGGTGGGTTGTCTTTTTATATAGAACTGTATCTCTCTAGTCTATAATATTTAATGGTTGTTCCTCATAAGAGAGATCATCTTCCAACTGTACCACCTCTGAGTTTAGTATATGTGAGTGGTTCGGTATGTACTTCCTCAAGAGTGATATGTGAAACACATCATGAACTTGAGCCATATTCGGTGGAATTTCAATTCGGTAGGCCATGGATTCTATGAGGTCAAGGATCTCAAAGGGGCCAATGTACCTTGGGCATAGCTTCACTTTCTTTCGAAACGACATGACTCTCTTCCATGGAAATATTCTAAGGAAGTATTTATCTCCAAAGTCTAAATCCAAGTCCCTTTGACGGTTGTCAGCATAGCTCTTTTGATGGCTCTGATCAGCTTTGATGTGTTTCTTGATGACTTGAAACTTCTCAATCATCTCTTGAATAATATCAGGTCCATGTAGCTTTCGTTCTCAAACTTCATCCCAACAGGTTGGAGTTCTACATCACTTTCCAAAGAGAGCTTCATATGGATCCCTCTGAATACTCGAGTGGAAGCTATTTCTGTATGATAACTCAACCAATGGGAGATGTTTATCCCATCCACCTTTTAATTCTATATAGAACACTCTTAGCATATCTTCATGTGTCTAAATAGTCCTTTCAGACTGGCCATCATTTTGGGGGTGATAGGCCATGCTGAAATTTAATTCATTACTCAAAGCATGTTGACGTCTCCTCCAAAATTTAGATGTGAACCTTGGATCACATTAAGAGACAATTGAGAGTGGAATACCATGAAATCTCACCACATCCTTCACATATATCGTTGCATGTTGTTAAAGTGAGAGATATTCTTGAATAGTGATAAGATGGGAAGACTTGGTGAGTCGGTCAACCAAAACCCATATTGCATTATTTCCCTTTGACGTCTTTGGGAGACCTGTGACAAATCCCATATTAACATTTTCCCATTTCCAAATGGGTATAGGCAATGAATGAATCATCCCTTTGGACTTTTCTCACCCTTCTTTAACTTGCTGACATACTAAGCAACTTGATATATATTCTGTAATCTCCTTATTCATGTTATCCCCCTAGAAGTATTCTCGGAATTCACAGTACATATTGGTACTCCCATGATGGATAGAGAATGTTGAGCTATGTGCATTGTCCAATAGCTCTTTCTTTATCGCGGGTGATGAAGTCACACAAAGCTGCATTCTAAACTGAATCACACCATTATTGTTGATATGGATCTCTTGAAGCTTCCCTTACTTTACTGCATTCACCCACTTTTTTATAGCCACATCATTCCTTTGTGCTTCCTTAATCTTCTCTTATATGGATGTTTGCACAATCATTTGGGAAAGGTAGGATGTATCCCCTGCCCTTATAATCTCCAAATACATCTTTTTCATATCTAAGAAGATATGGTCTTTCTCAATTCGTAACATGGATATTGTAGTGGGTTCTTTTCTTCTTAGATAATTAGCTACCTTGTTCGCCTTTCCAGGATGGTAGTGAATAGAGAAATCATAATCCTTAATTATCTCTAACCATATCCTTTGACGCATGTTGAGCTCCTTTCATGTGAATATATACTTTAGGATTTTGTGGTCTATGTATATGTCACACTTCTCACCATAAAGGTAACACTACCATATTTTCAAGGCAAAAATCAAGGCCGCCAGCTCTAGATCATGCATCGGGTAGTTCTTCTCATGTATCTTCAACTGTCGTGAGGCGTAGGCTATCACATTGTCATTTTGCAAGAGTACGCAACCCAATCATTTCTTTTTAGAATCACTGAATATCACAAAACTTTCTCCACTTTTCAGTAGTGTCAGTACAAGGGCAATGATCAGCCTTCTCATAATCTTCTTGAAGCTTCCCTAAGATTCTTCCATCCAGACATACTTTACCCATTTCCTTGTTAACATGGTTAGTGGGCTAGACCATCATGAGAAGTTTCTCACAAAACTTCGGTAGTACCTAGCTAATCCAAGAAAACTATGGATTTCTATGACACTAGAGGGCTTGGGAAATTCCTCAATCACCTATGTCTTTGAAGGATCCACAGAAATTCCCTCACTTGTGATCACATGTACCAAGAATGTGACTTGCTTCATCCAAAAGTCACACTTTCTGTACTTGGCGTACAAATTCTACTTTTTCAATGTCGCAAACACAAGTCTTATATGTTCTCCATGTTCCTCCTTTCTCTTGGATTATATGATAACATAATTAATAAACTCTACCACAAATTTTTCAAGATAATGTATAAAGACATTATTCATCAAATCCATGAATATTTCCGGGGCATTAGTAAGTCCAAAGGGCATCACCAAAAACTCATAGTACCCATACCTTGTACAGAAGGCAGTCTCCGGAATATATCACTTCTTTTCCATTACCCGATGATATCCATAACGAAGATCCACTTTTGAGAAGTATTGAGCTCCTCTTAACTGATCAAACAAGTCATCAATCCTCGGAAGAGGATACTTGTTCTTTATGGTGATCTTGTTGAGTTCCCGACAATCAATACATAGCCACATTGTTCCATCCTTCTTATTTACAAAGAGCACTGGCACACACCAAGGTGATGCACTAGGGCGAATGAACCCTTTTTCCAGATTCTCTTGCAACTGCTTCTTTAGCTCCTCCAGTTTGATAGGAGCCTTCCTATAGGGACATTTTGAGATAGGAGTAGCTCAGTGTATGAGTTCAATTACGAACTCTACCTTACGATCCGAGGAAATTCTGGGTAACTCATCAGGAAATATATCTTCGTATTCTATTACGATGGGACTTTATGCAAGGTTAGAACTACCCTTCGACCCAACCGTTTGGGAGATGTATGCTTCTTTGTAGGGGATCAACATCCCCACCGATGATGACTTTTCAATGAGATTTATGTTCTCCCTTGAATTTTTAGAGTAGCATGGGATGGTTTAGAATATGAAAATATATTTTCTTTTCCCGACAGTTGATATGTTCTCTATATAATGAGAGACAATCCATTCCCATTATATCGTCAAATTCCACCAAGGGAATTATTATGAGATTCACTAGAAGAATCTTCCCACATACGCTAAAAGGAGAAGAGTCAAACACTTGGGTTGCAATGATTTCACCTCTTGGTGCTTTTATAGATATGTCTACTTCAAGGTTTCGAGGATTCGATTCTATAATTCTCTAAAACATCAAAGATAAAAAGGAATGCGTAGAACCAGAATCAAATAAAACTTTTTCCATTCTTGAGTGAATAGGAAGTGTTCCTTGTAAAAATTCATTATCTTGATCCACTTTTACATTAGTAATGGCATAATCCTTCTTTTGTTCCTTTGGCTTTGTTGGCTGCTGACACTGATTACCCTCGAGATCTCAAGGTTTAGTGCACTGGCTTGCCCAGTGCCCTAGCTCCCTATAGTTGTAGCATTGAACCATGAATGGTTCTCTCCTTTCATCGGCTACATTATCCTTTTTTTCTTGTCTTTTCGACACTCTTGATCATGATGTCCTTCTTTCCCACACTTGAATCATTTCCCCATCACTTTGAGGTAGTTCCCATGGTGCAACTTCACACATTTTTGGCATGTGGTCGTTGAATTTTCTTCCCATCATTATCATTAGATCATATGGATTGAAACTACATATGTCATTTATTATCACCATAACCATGGGACCATTATCCAAACTCCATCTCCCAAATCATTGGGGATGTCTTTCGGGAAATTGTTGCATTGGCCCCCGCATGAGCTGTTGGCCTGATTTCTCATGGTCCCCACCATTTTCTAATATAGAAAAGGTTATAACAAAATATAAGTAAACAAGTCATGAATATCTAACTTATTCATTTGAAAAATTTATACTAAAATCATAACAAATGGGATCCCTATGTAAATATTCTTGTGTTCATATTTGTACTCAGTCTCATGCTTGAGGTTTTCTCTAGGGTTCACTAATCCTAATTCCCAAATTAGCTACACCTTTCCTCTGATACCAACTATAGCAACCCAACCTTGTATAACATTACTATTACATTATTTTAAGATAAAAAAACAATAGTAATACAAATAAAGGATCCAAATGATTAGTGTCTTGGGAAAACTAGGATCATACATATCAATTACATCAGCAAGCATAAAAATTTATATAATTTATTCTTCACTATCTTCGTATTGGCACTTGACCTCCTTAGTACATGTATCCACCTGAGGATATACATAAAAAGGGGTGAGCTAATATCCCAATAAGAGGATAGATATGAAAAATATAGCATGGGTTGAGCATAATCATAACATGGGAAAAATATCATGAACATGAGAGGAATCATAAATAAAATACTTGAATTGGGGAAATGCATAAAAATGAAATATCATGTCTTAGTGGTTAACTACCACACAAAATTGAGAACAAAGATAGAATCATGTCCACATAAATTTTCATTAACTCATGAGATTCATCACTTTACCCAATGAATTGGAGCACTGTATAATTCCAGACACACCCGTCACATTCAAACTTTCATATTGCGCTATATAATTACGGGCGCACCCATCCCAGCATAATTTTATCATTATCATGCATGCCACATAGAATATATATCAATAATGAACACAACTAACCTATGGAAGGGAATGGTTTTCATCTCATTATAACACATTCATAAACATTGGGTTCCCAAAACAAATAGGGAATAATATACTAGATTCAAGAACCATCATCCTTGAATGAGAAGTAAAAGGTGAGTTCTTAAAACAAGAGTTATTTTGGAAAATAGTTTGTTTGACATGAAAAATAGTGGTAAACATGGATATCCCAGAAAAGGATAGACAATGACAAAAAAATTTATTTTTTTAGGAGTAACCACATACAAAATGGAGTGAAATAGGAAGAAAAACAATGATGAAATTTGGGTTCGATAATTTCCCTTTACCTTATATCTGAACGCTACCTTCTCTTTAATGTCATGTATAATGACATTATATTCATTAATTAGAAATTAAAGAACCTTTTATACATGAATATGGTTCATTAGGGTTTCATTATGTCATTTTATGTTCATTTGGAAGACTTATAGAGTTTAAAAACATTGTTCGGGGATGTTTGTTTTTTTTGTCTTTCTTGGGTCGTTCCCTTGTATTCATAAATTGAAGTTCGGGTAGAACGTGGGTAAACATCCAGAAATAATATTACATGTTGTTAATAAATCTACATAATTTATAATGATCTTATAATGAGTTATATTATATACCTTGTGGATGAATCATTGGATAAAAATTATATGATGATTGTTCGGGTTAATTCGGGCAGTTTTTCGATCACAATGTAATTTTTTTAATTTATCACTCAGTAATATATACATAAGTTTGTTCTAGAACTTTAAATAACACATAATAAATATAAAATATTCTCATTCAACCAAAAAATTGTTTTATGACCAGATCTGATGGTATAAATAGAAGAAAAAAACATGTCATTCCTGAATGTAATAAATTAACACCTCATGAACAAAGTTCTCATTAATAAAATAAAAGGAAGAGGGAAGGGGGTTGGATAATATAATATCCCATAATTATCATAAAATTATAGTATATTAATGATACTATAGGTACCAAACCATTTGTACAATGATATGTGGGGATAGAATAAGAAAAGAAGATGAAATTGAAAGGGAATTAAAGAAGAAGAGGGAGAGAAATTACCTCTTGAATCCTCCTTTTGAGATCCTCCTTAAGGGCCTAAGCATGGTATTTTGATGATACCGGCAACTCTTGGACATGGGGGAGGGATTACGAAGTTGTTTGGATAGAGTTTAGACAAGGCATCAGGATTGAGAGGTGTGAGGAAACGAGGGTGTGAATGGTTGTATTTATAGTGGAGGGGAGAGGGGTTTCCTTAATATAAAATTCATTAGTTTATTAATTTCCCCTTAAGTCAAGGAATAGTGAGTCTTAAATGACCAATAATAGTAATTTTATCATGTGATCATGAAACAAGTGGGCTTACATCCACAAAACATCACACATGACTCTATTATTAGCTTATTTAGCTTATTTTGTAAATTATGGTATTTAACTATTTATAAAAAATTCAAGTATCTCAGAAAAATCCCAAAAATTTAACCCAACAACTTTTTGATGTGTAGAATCTAAAACGAAGTCCATTTTTCAAAAATAATATTCCAAATATTATTAATTTAATTTATAATTAAAATCATGGTTTATTACTAAAAAATAGTTTTAAAACATTCATTTACTTACTCTAAAATATAGGTTCATCATACTTTCACTTGAATATTATTTTTGTGCTCTCATAGGTAAGGTTACTATTAATTAGGTTATATCACTATTCATACGAGTATGTTACTATTCATATGGGTAGGTTTTTGTTCACCAAAAATTAGTTTTGTTTTATTAGACTCCAAAAATCATCTTAAACACAATTGTGTATGTCATATTTTCAAGATTCCAAACACAGAAGTGACAAAATTTTGTCTAAAGGTCACTTAGCACTTACTAGTTCATTATGTTTTTTTTCATGTAATTTCATAACATAATTATACAAAATGTATATCCATTGAAAAACATTGGGTTGTTACACTATTAAACCCATGAATATTACTATCTAAACTTAATTTTTTTATAAATTCAAAAAGGGGGAAGTGTTTTTGAAATTATTATTTCTTTTTTAATTATACAAAATGGGGGAATGTTGTGTGGATACTTAAACCACTTTATGTTTTGACCATTAAAAAGATTTATTTTCCTTATTTTCTTTGAATTTATTAATATATAATTTTTTTTATTTATTAAAGTAAGTTTAACATCGAGTATATCATAATATTTATTTACCTTAAATATTTTTAGATTTATTATTTTGAATTTTTATAACATGTTCTTCATGTTTGATATTCACTTCCAATGATAAACACATCATTCAGACATTAAAATATTATTTTTACATGTTATTTTATAATTCCCCCATTTAAAATTCACATTTGTAATTGTCCCATATACCCTACTCACGTAACAAAATATCTAATGATGCCAATTTAATATTCAACACGTAGTTGACATTACAGAATCAGTTTCTATATGGATTTTAACTATTTCATGAGATAAGTAACACTAATTTTTTTGATTATTTTTTTTAAAGATATGATGATTATGTATATTTCATTTGATTAAATAAACTTCTAAATAGATATATATCTTGTCTGAAATTATTTTATAATTCACCAATGTTTTCAGTCTAATTTATTCTATTTTGAAGAACTGTCTCTCTACTATTATTTTAATCATAGAACGAAATATAAAAATAAAATAACATGATTATTTATTATTTGGAAATATAATGAAAATTTAATAATATAATTAAGTGGAACCAAAATATGATTTAAAAAATTAAAATTTATTTCTTGGTCTAAAATTTGATAAATAGATATGTTCATAGATTTAAGAAATTCGGATTAGTGAAACCCTTATGTAAATATAATTATGTTATTAAACTATATTGATTTGATTACATGAATAAAAAAAATCATTTTTACTCTGTTATATTTTATTATATGGAGAGTTTTAGAAATAATTTGAAAAATTCTTCTCAGAAAAACAATTATGTGAATTTGTGCATGTAGTTCAGTCAAATTATAATGGTTTTGATAAAATATATACATTTTCTCTTTTCTACTACTAGGCCAATACATTAAACATTAAATAATCTTGAATTATGTTATCAATTTACATTGATGATATTTTTAGATTTAGAGCTTTATATAATTAGGTGATAACATATACATAACAACTTGAATATTATGTGAAGGCAATTCTACTCAGTATCCATTTTTTCATAAAATTAGAAACTCTAAAAAAATAGAGATACATGTCTAGATCCATATTTTAGATAGAATTCCTATTCCACGATCCCATTATAGACCCTATTCATCATTATTTCCTATGAAAAACAATTTAAAAAAAGAAACTTAGGATGATAATAAAAAATCTCATTAAGGGATACAAAATGAAGGAAAACTCTTAGTTTTTCCAAACTACAAGAAAACCATGAATAAATTATCATAAGTAAAAAATTTCACCTTTATGATGAAGTAAATACACTTCATTGAATAAATTATCATTTCATACTAATTCGTAACCAAAATATTTCCATAAAACCCATAGAAATAACACCGAACATATAAAGGTAACTTGGGATATAAACGTACTTAATTGGAATAACCATACAATAGACTTCCACACATATCACTTAATGGAATACGCATACAACCAACTCCCATACACAATTAATTATAGGTTATAATGTAACAACCCATCCTGGATCATCACGGCACCACCAGTCATTAGGTTTATCGTGTAACCACCCATCAAATGTCTATGTACCATTATAAAATAATAACCCATAAAATAGTCAAAATATAAATACTTCACTAATAAAAATTCATTTGAAATAATTTCAATACATGGAAATAATAAATTGATTAGAAAACCCATTTTCAATACCAAAACACCCAAAAATATAATATGGTGATTCATTTCCATTTTAAAAACATTAAATTTTATAGAGGAAGCCAACTAACAGTTACAGCAGTGGAAAGGTCATTGTCACTGCAAATGTTAAAAAAATTCTTTTTGTCATTTAGTAAAATTTTTTGCAGGAAAAATAACCCTTTTGAACAAAATTAAAAGTCAAAGGGTTTTTTTATATTCCATAAAATGGAAATTCATGTGTAAATCAAAGTATGCCTCAATGAAAGGATATTGAGATGATGTCCCTTACCTCGTGTCTGACTTGACCCATTTGTTCTTTAATTGTTTTAATAATAAACTTAAGTTAAATTTTAGTTGATTAAGAAAAATTTTCAATTTTATTATTCTTTTTTTATCACTTATTGTCTTTCTATAACAATTGGTTAAGTATTTGAGTTCATATCAGACATTTTGTCAATGTTTGGAACTTGAGTTAAAAATGATCTTGTTATAATTATAAAATTTCCATGTGGTAAAAATACCATTATCTCCAAAATTATATTCATTATTTATATATCAAATATATCTAGTGTATATATGTATTTATAACAATACAAAAAATTTGGAGATAGGAAATGAAATGCCCCGTTCATGGAGATGGTAAGCTGTACGTACGCATGAACACGACTTTAATTTCTGTATCATATTTTAATGGAATGAAAACATAACTATACATAGGTATATTATAATTCAATTATAATATCATATATATAATTTTAGTAACTCCATCCTTTATGCATTCTACATATGGAATGAACGAGTCATATCACTTTGAGGGGTGGTCGCCCGCACTTCCTCAAATGAAATTGTCATATATACCCACTATGAAAACCATAAAGTTATTATATAAATGAACAATACAGAAGAATAGAAAAAATATAAATATAATATATATCACATATAAATTCAGTTAAATTATAATGGACACCATGAGAGGTGGTAAGAGAAGATGAAATAATCATCATTTCGTGAGGCGATAGTTCATCGTCCACAGAAACAATATGTACTTTACCCATTAAATGGAGGTGTGTGTAAGTGTAGTTTGAATCCTTCTCATAAAAACTAACTTCTATTTTTCAGAAACTTTTTTTCTATAAAATAACGGAATAAAAAATTTTAGGGTGTTGGAGAATGAATATAAAACAAAAGAACATAAGAGAAGATGTAACCCTTAAATCTAGTAACTCACTCTGGATTGATCCAAAATGATTTCTTGAAGTGCCTTCTACATAACGTAAGGAATATAGGTGGAAGAGAGTGATGTATGGAGCTTAATTGGGCAGTATTTATAAGAGACAAGGGGATTGAGAGGTGTGTGTAATGAGTTAGAGGTGAGGCTTTTTATAAGGGTGGGGAGGGGCTCTTTACGGAAGTTTGAAAATATTAATTTATTATATAATGATTTTAGGTCTCTAAAAGTACAAAACTCATTAATGTCAAAGATAAGATGACTCGGGTTCGAAATAAAATCATTCAACAAGAAATTGACAAGTTTTGGATATTTTTTTATATTTCTAACATTATTTATTGAAATCATTCATTATTGAGGTAAACACTATATCATTATTGTGTCATAAATTATTTAATTTATTTAACGTATAAAAATTATAAAAAATACCATGATTTAAAAATATTTTATCATTCAAATGAATATTTATAATCAAAGAGATAAATTATATAACTCTATTTAATAATTTATTTACTAAATGATATATATTTATGTCATTTTTTTCTTTATTTAAAATTAATTAATACAAAGTTTCATTATCACTCTTAAGTGGTTCTAAAGGGTCCCAAAATCGACCCAATGATGCATATGGTCGGAAATGCTTCAACCAATAGGATTAGGAAATATGTTAGGGTAATTTAATATTATTATAATATTATTTGTACCTTGAATTACCCTATTTACCTTTAACCGCGATAAATAAAAGGCTATAGTTACTATTCACTAAAAATAATTTACATCTTATTAAATAACATTTTACATAATAATAAAAACCATGTTTGTCATATTTTCAAAATTCAATTCAAAAAGGTGGTAAAATTTCATTTAAATGATAAAGTTATCTTTTTTAACTACTTCTTAGTGTTTTCAATATTCATCAAAAAATTGATGTTTTTTAGAAAAATACCAAAAATTCAGACTAAGCTATATTTGATCATCCCAATTCAAAAATGTTGTCTATTTTACCAACTTTAAAAAATATAAGTTTCATTAATTATTTTAAAATTAATTACCGTTTTAAAAACAAAATGTGTGTTTTTAAGAAACAATTAATATAAAAAAATTGACATTTGTTGAAGTTAAATTTCAATGTGAAATTACTTCTAATGACCAAAATTGGATTAAATGGTAAAAATATAATCTAGTATCACTTTAGAACTAATTAAATAGATAATATTAAAATATAAATAAATTAGATTAAATGGAATCTTTGAATTAAAATACAGTATTTTTTACTATTCAATAAAAATGAATTTTGTTAGAAAAATACCAAAAATTTACCCAAAGAAAATTTTTATGTCCCTATTATAAAGATATAATTTATTTTTTCAAATAGAACATATAAAAGTATCAAAAAATATATTTAAAAAGGGTTCACCATTAAATGGTGACAAATCGACCTTTTAAAGAATATTAGAGTATTTATACTTAAAATTGGATTCATTCACATTTGAAGCCTCAAACATTTAAGGAATAAATTTAAAAACCTTTAAAAAACATGTATAATAATATTTTAGTTAGTTATATTTATTCTTTCCAACACAACGGCTAGGTGTTAACTACCTTTCAAAAAAATATTATATTATTATTTTTCAGCATGACTCAGCATTGTGTACAACCTAAGATTTCAAAGAAACCCTTTGTTGCTTATCATGTACGCCATCAAAACTAGAATCCTCTTTAAAGTAAAATTAATATTTAATTCAAAAATATTAATAAATTTGAAAAAGTATTATTCTTTATTTACCTGGGATGTTACATCCTTACCCCTTTTGGTAATTACGTCCTCGCCACTTATCAAATAAATGGGGGGTATTTATTCCTCATAGATTTTTTAGATTTCCACATTTCCACATCGACCATATGGTTTTCCACAAAGACATTACATGATTAATCACCTTATTCTGTAACACATTTTCCCTTCGGTCAAGAATCTGGACTGGTTATTCCCCATAAGGGATATTCTCTTCAAACTGAATTACCTCTGTGATCTAAACATGAGATGAATACAATATATATTTTCTCAACATTGAAACATGAAAAACATTGTGTACCTGGGATAAACTTGGAGGTAAATCCACTATATAGTCAACTGATCCATCCTTCTCTAAGATTTCATATGTTTCAATGAACCTTGAACTCAACTTTCCTTTCGTACCAAAACACATCACACTTTTATATAGAGAAACTTTGAGAAGGACATGATCTCCTACCTCAAACAATTGATCCTTCCTCTGGTTATCTGCATAACTTTTCTGCCTGCTCTGAGGTGATCTCATGTGCTTCTGAATCAACTGAACTTTTTATTCCATATCTTCTACCAATTTTGTTCACATAAACTTCCTTTCATGTACATTTTCCCAAAATGAAAGAGTTCGATACTGCTTTCCATATAATGCCTCAAATTGAGCCATCTGTATACTATAATGAAAAATGTTATTATAAGAAAACTCATCCAAAGAAATATTTTGGTCCCAACATTCCTAGTAATCCATTTAACACGAACGTAACATATCTTCCAATGTCTGAATTGTTCATTTTGACTTCCCATCTGATTGTGGACGAAAAGATGTACTAAAATTTAATTTAGTACCAAATTAATTCTGAAGGCCTTTAAAAAAGTTAGAAGAAGTAAACCTGGGATCATGATCAAATACAATAGAGTGGGGACCACCATGAAACCTGACTATATCTTTAACATATAACTGAGAAAGTTGATCTAGAGTCAAAGTATCTAAAATAAGAAGGAAATGTGTAGATTTAGTTAATCTATAAAGAATAACCTAGATTGCATCATTAACTTGAGATGTATTTGGTAATCCCACAAAAAATTCAATGGATATATTTTCCCATTTCCACTATGGCACCGGTAAAGACTGAAGTGTCCCATTCGGTAACTGCCACTTTGCTTAAAATTAATGAGAAGTCAAACACTTCACTATAAAGTTAGCAATATCTCTCTTCATTACTTCCCACCAATAATATTCCTAAATATCTCAGTACATCTTAGTACTGCATGTATAAATTGAAAACGGGGAACTATGAGCATCACATAACAACTCATTCTCAAATTATAAATCACAAAGAATACATAATATCTTTCCCAACCACAAAACACAATCTCTATGAAAGTTAAATTCAGGTAACATACCCTTCTGGACCAACTATACCTTTTTCTACAACTCACTATCTTCCTTATATTCTTGAATAATTTAGTTTGATAGAGGTGATTTCAGTAACACTGGAAACAAAAATGAGGAATTTCCTACACCAAAAACTTCAATTACAATGTTTATTAAGTCTTCAATCAAAGGATATTGTTTGAAATGTAACATGGTTAATGAATCATTAATTTTTCAACTCAAATCATCAACCACTTTATTTTCTTTTCCCGAATGGTAATGGATCATGAAATTATAATCCATGATTAATAATGACCATCTCCTCTGTATCATGTTTAATTATTTCTGAGTGAATATATTGTTCAAAAAATTTTGGTTATTATATATTTCACATTTTACTCTATAAAGATGATGCCTCCAAATTTTTAAAGCAAGAAAACAACATAAGGTAATTCCAAATCATGTGTAGGGAAATTTAACTATTGCGGTTTCAACTGACATGAAGCATAATCAATTAATTCATCATTCTACATAAGGACACAACCAAGTCATTTCAACGAAGCATCACTATAGATAGAAAAATCACCATCTCTATAAGGTAAGCCCAAACTAGAGCATTCAAAAATATTCTTTTAAATTCCTAAACAAATTCATCACATTATTTTTTCCAAAGGAACGTAACACCTTTTCAAGTTAACATAGTCAGTTTGCTAGATAATAATGCAAAAAATTCAACAATGATCCAGTAATAACCTTCCAAACCAAGAAAACTACGGATCTCAGTTATATTTTAGGGTCTTGGCCATTCATTAACAAATTTCATTTTAGTAGGACCAACAATTATGATATTTTTTAAACAACATGATCAAGGAAAGAAATTTTTTGTAACCAAAACTCACAGTTACAGAATTCCCCAAACAGTTTATTTTCATTTAATGTTTTCAGGAAAACCCTTAAATGACTTCCATGATCCTCTAAAATTTTATAATATACCAAAATATCATCAATGAACAAAACCACCATTTATAACTTGAGTCAAAAGATCTATCACTATAGTAAACTATTCAATTCTGATTCTGATTATCTCAGGATGTTGATTTGGAAGGTCATTTCCCTCTGTATGCCTTCGCAGTACAAATGCCTTGTTTTCTATACGAAAAAAACCATTCTGAACATTTTAATTTCTTAGGAGAAGAAAAATGGTAATCTGTAAATGCAATATGATTTCAATATTACCAGAAATTAATTTATGGACATTAATTTAACAATATTCTAACTCTTAAAGTTTTCTAAACTGACATCTTATACCAACTATAAGGCACCGACCGTAAACATTACATAATCTTTAATTAAGTTAGTAATTCACATTGAGTATTTTATTAGTTTTAGAGATTTATAGAATTTGTTCATAACATATACACAAAAACTTGAATTTTACATGTAGACACTTCTACTTAGAATCCATTTTTCATAAAAAAAACACTAAAAAATAGTCATGTATAGTTCCATATTTTATACTTCAGTACTTTTCCTTGATCCTATCCTTGACCCTATTCGTCATTATATCCTTTGATAAAAACATTACAAAAAATGAAACGTGGGATTAGCATAAAAAAGTTTAGTAAGGGATATGTAAAGATGGAAAATTGTTAGTTTTCTCAAACAACAACTAAACCATGAATACTTTATCCTAATTAATAATTATCACCTTTATAAAGTTTTAAATACTCTTCTATGAATAAATGATCATTGATAACCCTTTTGTAACAAAATAATTACCATAAAACACATAAAATTAACACATAACATATAAAGTTAACTTGGTACATAAATGTACTTAAATAGAACAACCATACAGTCGACTTCCACATATATCACTAAATGGAATAGCCATACGACTGACTTCAATACCCAATACATTTTATTTTATAACATAACCACCCATTTTGGTTTATCACATAAGCATCCATCATCTGGATTAGCACGTAACCACATATCAAATGTCCACGTACCATTATAAAATCATAACACATAAAATATTGAAAATATAAATATTTCACTAATAAAATTTTATTTGGAATAATTTCAAGATATTGAAAAAATAAATATATTTCAAAAAATATTTTCAATTCCAAAACACCCAAAAATCGAATAAGGAGTTTCTTTTTCATTGAAAAAAATTAAGGCATATAGAGGAAGCCAACTGACATTTACGTCATCAGAGAGGTCATTGTTGTCGCAAATGTTAAAAGCATTTATTTTTTCATTTTGTAAAATTCTTTGTAGAAAAAAATAATCCATTTTAATGAAATTAAAATTTAATGGGTTTTATTATATACCGTATAAAATAATGTTCTGTATAAATCAATTTATTCCTCAATGGAAGGAGATTGAGACGAAGTCTCGTACACCGTGTCTGACTTGAGACGTTCATTATTTAATTACTTGAATAATAAACATAAGTTAACTTATACTTGATTAAGAACATTTTTCAATTTTATTATTTCATTTATTTCACTTATTACCTTTTGTAAAAATTGGTTAATTATTTGAGTTCATATCAGACTTTTTGTTGATGTTATGAAGATGAGTTAAAAATGAACTTGTTATAATTTTAATGTTTTCATGTGGTCAAATGTCTATTATCATAAGAATTATATTCATGATTTAGATATCATATATATAATATATATCTAGTATATATATATAAATATATTTATAATAGTACATAAAATTTAGAGATAAGAAATGAAATGCACCATTTTTGAGATGGTAATCCGTACGTACGCATGAACTCTACATTCATTTCTATTTCATATTTTAATGGAATGAAAACATAACTATATATTGGTATATTATAAATCGATTATAATATCATATATATAATTTTAGTAACTCCATCATTTATACATTACACATATTTCATGATCGATTCATATCACTTTGAGGGGTAGTAGTTCACACTTCCTCAAATTAAAATTATCATATTTACCGACTATGGAAACTATAGCGGTATTCTATAGATGAAAAATAAAGAAGCATAGAAATAATATAAATATAATATATATAATATATAAATATAGTTCCATTATAATAGACACCATGAGATGTGGAAGGAGAAGATTTAACAATCATCGTTTTGTGAGGCGTTAGTTCCACGTCCACATAAACAATATGTTCTTTAACCATTAGATGGAGGTGTGTGTATGTGTAGTTCAAATAATTATCATAAAAACAACCTATTATATTGAGGATACTAGTGTTGCTATAAATTAATGGAATAAAAAGAGTTTAGGGTGTTGGAGGAGGAAAATAAAACAAATGAACTTAAGGGAAGACTTTACCTTTTAATCGGGAAATTCCCTTTTGATTGAATCAATAGGATTTCTTGAAGTGACTTCTTCCTAAGGTAAGGATTCTAGGTGAAAGAGAGGGATTTAGAGAGATTAATTGGGTATAGGTTGGATGATCCAAGGGTGTTGAGAGGTGTGAGTAACGTGTTAGAGGTGAGGGCCTTTTATAAGGGGGAGGAGGGGCTCTTTAGGATTGTTTGAAAATATTACAGGATTATATAAAGATATTCATTCCTAAAAGGTCCAAAACTCATTATAGTCAAAGATAAAATGACTCATATTAAAAATAAAATCATCCTATAAGAATTGTACATGTTTTGGATATTGTATTAATTTTAATAATCTTATTTATTTAAATCATTCATTAATGTGGTAAACACTACATCATTAATATGTCATAAATAATTTTATTTATTAGATGTCTAAAAATTATAAAAAATACCATGATGTAGGAAAACATTTTATCTTTCAAATTATTATTTATTCTTGGATAGATAACTTATATAACCCCATTTAAAATTGATTTACTAAAAGATATATTTTTTTGTCATTTTTTCTTTACTCTAAATTAATCAATACAAAGTGTCATTATCACTCTTATGTGGATCCATGGGGTCCCAAAATTGACCAAAGAATGCCCATGTTAGGAAATTTATCATCAAATAGGATTAGGATACATATTAGCATAATTTAATATTATTATAATATTATTTTTAACTTAAATTACCCTATTTATCTTTAACCGCGTTAAATAAAAGTCAAAAGTTACTATTCACCAAAAAATATTTTCTCTTAATGAACCAAATTTTACATACTAATAACAACCATGTATGTTAGATTTTCTCAATTCAATTCACATAAGTGGTAAAATTTCATTTAAATGAAAAATTCATCCTTTAACTACTAATTAGTGTTTTCACTATTCATCAAAAATTGATGTTTGTTTAGAAAAATACAAAAACTTCACCCTAAGCTATATTTGATATTCTGAATTCAAAAATGATGAAAATTTTACCAAATTCAAAACATAGAAGTTTTATTAATTAATTTAAAATTAAAACTTGTTGTCAAAACAAAACGCGTGTTTTTAAGAAACAATAATTATCAAATGATTGACACTTTTTTATGTCCGATTTCAAAGTGAAATTACATCTAATGACCAAAATTGGATTAAATGATAAAAATATAATCTACTTACACTTTAAAACCACATAAAAAAATAATATATCCAAATAGAACATATAAATGTGTTAAAAACTATATTTATAAAGGGTTCTCCATTAAAAGTCGGTAAATCAACCTTTTAAATAATATTAGAGTATTTATCCTTAAAATTATATTTATTCACAATTTAAGCCCAAACTTTTATAGAATAATTTTAAAGAAATTTAACAAACATTTTTAGTCATATTTCAGATAGTTCTTTTCATTCCCACCAATACAATGGCTAGGAGTTAACTACCATTTAAAATAATATTATATTATTATTTTTCAGCATGACTCCACAATGTGTGCAACATAAGATTTCAAAGAAACGTGTGGTTTCATATCGGGTACGCCATTGAACATAGAATCACTTTTAAAGTAAAATAAATATTTAATTGAAAAATATTAATAAATATTAAAAAATATTATTATTTACTTACTTGGGATGTTACATCTAAACAATATTTCATATTTTTATTTTCTTCTTATTCATTTAATATATTCAAATTATTTTAAAGATTTTGTAAATTCATATTGTTATTTAGAAGAAATTTGAAGTTTTTTTTATTTCTTTAAACCTATTTTTTATAAATAGCAAAGTGTATTTTACATTCACACATGAAACATACACCTTGAAACTCAACGATTGTTTTTATTATCTTATGTAGTTTTATACAATTATATAGGTTCTAAATTATGTTTAATTGATATTGTACTCGTTGTTTTGATATCATTAGCACATTTTTATTAGGTTTTTACATTATCAAATTGTTTATGTCTTTTTTTAAATTAAATGAATTTTAATATCATATTTCAAATTCAAACATGAAATCTTCATGAAATATTCCATTGAAATATTATTATGAAGATTATTTAAAATTTTTAATGGTCATTTTAAAACAATATAAATTATTATTTATTGTTTGAAATACTAATAATGAGTTTAGTGATAATCATGTAATTGTAATTTATCTCTTTTCTCTCTCTTCCTGATAATCATGTTTTATCATATATAAATAATTAATTATATAACCTCTCTTAGAAGTTTTGAATATATTTGTTTTAAGATAATAGTTTGATCTCAAATTCAATGTGGTTGAAAAGTGAAATACTACTCATATGATACTTCTTTGACAAGAGATATCATATTTTCAAATGATAATAGTGTGATGATTGTTTTTTTATATACAACGACATGATGAAAATTTTTCTTATGTTGAAAATCTCTCACTACTGTTGGAAAATGTTTCAAGTGATGAACAAAACTTCTAGGACGAATTTTAATGCCTAGATGAGGTAATAATCTTTAAAAACACTCAAGAACTAGTATATGTGTCTTATTATTATTCTATCTATTCTCTTCTGAATTCTTGGGTATATAAAATTATTTCCCATATCTCATCTGATTTCACTTTCTCTTTATTATTTTTCAAATAGAATAATTTTCTATCATTAGGTGTTAAATCCCCATTTTTAAATTTAGAACTTTTTGATTGTGACACCCAATATATATTTTTATTGTTGTAATTGGGTTGTGGATCCCTGTACAAATGTCATGTGCCATTTGGTTATAATTCCACTAGAAAAATGTATGTTGTAATCATGTTTTGATTCTCCTTCAAAAATCATATTAGTTCATAATATATCTATTACCAAGTAGGAAGGTATAAGTATAGAGAAAGCCATATTTGGACCAAAATAAAATAAAAAATCTATTCCTTCTTTTCAATATTTTATTTTTCTAATTATATTATTTAAATATATTTGATGATTAATTTACATAAATAATCAATCTTTTGAAATTTTTTAATATATTTTATTCATCCCAATATTTATCATTTTTCATCACCTATATAACCATAAAAATTTGTAATGGAGTTGTACTATAGTATATCCAATCATCCTTAGATATAATTTCAACCCGAAAGAACAATCCATGCCTTCAAATTTGTACTGATAAATTTATTAATGAACTTTATAGGTTGTTGAGGTTAATATCTTCCACTAGATAAATTCTCATAACACAATAGGTTTCACTCAAGTTTTTATATTGAACCATTTTAACCTCTATATAGAAATAGATAATGAACTTAAATATAGTGGATAAAGATTATAAATAGAATTGTTGGTACATGATTTTTGAAGGAAACGATAGAGAAGGTTCAATAAATTAATTAACACATTATATTGTAGAAAATGACTAAATAATATGAATATAATCCTAAAAATACATAGAATTAAATTCTAGAGATATATTTTGTATTTTAATTAAAAACCTACAATACATTTATGAGGTTTGGAAAGAAGGTAAATCCATGTAATGGGTATATTACCCCATTTTATATTCATCATTTTGTTGGACTTGTGACCTATCGACAAAAACCTCTACCAAAAAAATATCATGTATATATTGTGTTACCTCTATCTCTCTTAAGGAATTATTCACCAAATTCTTCACATGTACTAAATCTAATGGTTCAACAATTAGAGGATGATAACTATTTAGAGGAGAAACCAGTAAAGATCTGGGATCATTGGGATTTTTTTGAAACAATACATCATATCGTATTAATGTATTATGGATAAACCTTAAGTTTAATAATGCAAGATTAGAATAAGAAGATGTGATCAAATCAAAATATCATCACATATTCTCAATTATGTTTATGAATTAACATTTCTGGGAGGAAATTCCTAAATTAGGGATGAATGTAACAAACCTATACTATTATATATGATTTTTTTCATAAAATATTTATTTATTTTCTTTATGAATAATTATATAAATTATTGTAAAAGTTAATCACACAATGAAATAAACAAAATTTAATATTTTAATATTGAAAATAGAATTAGAAATATTAATAAAATTCATGAAATTATAAAAAGTACAATGGGATAATAAATATAAGTGGGTCATAATATCTGATAAATAACACACATGTAAACATTAATATAATAAGAAAGAAATGTATTTTAAATGAGGGTATTATTATTTAAATTAAATATAGATACATATGAGAGAAAACTATGTGAATGAAATATATTTTTGTTAATGGGCTCATATATTGTAATATAAAGATATATGTTTTTCTAAATGAGTATGTATGCCTTCACATATATGTCCACTATAATAGTAAACCAACCATTTAAATAGAAAACTGACCAAAATGGTAAACTTGTTGAAAAATTATATAATTAAATAATTGAAAATAAATATCAAAATTCCAGAAATTAATATTCAATATAATAATTTTTTATTTATAGTCCTTAAGTAATGGAATAATTTTTAACTGTATTTTACAATTATATTCTCACTCATAGTATTTTATATTAAATTTAAATAATGAATTTAACTTATTAAAATTTTTATGTTTATTAAATGTAAAACAAACATGGAATTATCTGGACATAAGTATTCATGAATCATTTTTTTGTTTTTTTTGGAAAAATTGTATTTTAATATGACTACTAATTATGTATTTTTTTCAAATATGGTATATTTTACTATTTGATTTTTATGTAATAAAAAAATGGTTTCTAAAACGGTATTCATAACCTGAAATACTAATAAAGTAATTTTTAATTCTATTGATATAATTTATTCTATTGAAAAATGATTTTTGACAATTTTATTTCTTGATTTTCTATAATTTATTAAAAATATATACTTATGGCCCTATATGGGTTGTTTGAAATAAACCATTTTGTTCTAAAAAATTCATATTCATTCATTCAATTTTCAATAAAATGTGTAATTAGAGGTGGGTAAATACCTTTTTTAGTGGTGTACCAAATTAATATCACTATGTAGGTGTTATTGTAATTTTCCATGCTTTTACCCCTAATTAATTTCCTCCATAATTTAATGGAAATATGAATTTTGGTCATGGATGGGATTAAAAGTGATAAAGAAATATATTGAATAAAACAGTACTCATAGTCACCACGGAGACCACTATTACTGGCGTTTGTCATTAAATAATTTTATATTAAATATTTTATCAAAAAATACCCCTCCCCTGGATCATTAAATACCCATTACACACCCAAATAAAAACACATTTTGAAATTAATCTCATAGAATAATTTTTTTATATTATTCATCTCCTTAGTCGTATTTTCATATAGGGGTTTTCTTGGTACCACCACACCCCATGAACCCATGGTGTTAGACATTTAGCAATAGAGGATTCCATATAAGAGGTAAGCCTCGTATATCATTCATTTCTATTTTTTCATTCTTCCAAATTTACAATATTAAAAAAATAATACACAATCTAATTAATTTTTATTTAATAATAATAATATTATTATTTTTTAAAAAATTATTATATTTTATTTATTATATATACATTATTTATACTCCCCATTGATACGTCCTTACTTGGTCAGATTTACCACCTCTAATAATGACATAGTTTCTTAACATTTCAACACATTCATGGATTGTATGTATATAATATATAATTATTTCAAATCTAATTTAATTTATGTTGACATATACAAATATAATTAAACTCATATAAAATAATAAAAATAAATTCTTCCATATTATTAAAAACATCGAATGATTCATACAAGCATGTGCCTGTCATCCTAAATATTATATAAATGGAAAGGATAATAACTAGCTAATAATGGAAATCATTTGTCAAAACTATGTTAAATAAATGTAAAATACTACTATAATATATTTTTAATAAGAATAATTTTAGTATAAATTATGTTTATGGAATATTTTGAAACACAAAAACTATGGTAATGGGGTTCCCTTCTGATTGCCTCTATCGTAGGATCAAATTATTTTATCCTAAACATTCTTACATTATTACTCATGTTATTCCATATGTATTTATATTAATAAATTTATCCTCATGTTTTGTGATATTATTCCTTTTCAATGTCCAATTATGTAGAGTATAAAATTTTATAAAAACAATCATTCTTAATTTTTTAATACTCTTTATACTTCACATCATTATTTCGAAATATAAATAGTAGATGGGGTGGAACATGAGTAGTAAAAACAATCTAGCCCTGCTTAAATAACCCATTATTAAATCTTGATCGGGAAGGTTTTCTATATTATTATAGTTTTTCATCATCATTTCAATAATGAGTGTATTTTATAAGTTACTATAGTAGAAATAATATTAAATAGATTTGGGCATTCATTCCACATATTTTGGCACACATGCCATTATTACTTCTAGAAAATGGAACTCTAGGCCATTCTCTTGGTGAAATGTTATTTAGGTGCTTGATTAGTTTTGGATTCATAGATAGAGTAGTCATTAGTGATTGGATAAGAATCTTGATGGATACAAGGGGGAATGTTATCATTCCACTATAAAAGTCCCCACACACCTCTTCACTATGGCAAGGAAGACCAACTACATTGATGATGATGAGATGAGTGTATAACTTTTATGTATTGCATGGTGTATGGGGCGGGTAAGGGGTTTTTCTGACATTCCAACTGGTATCCATGTGCCTCTGGCCAATGTATTTCGGGCCTATGGACATATAACAGTTTAATTTCCACGTAGTTAAAAATTGGATTATCTCATGGATAAAAAACCAAATTTCATCAGGATAGGGAGATAAATATTTATATGTGTTCCATATATAACTCCCTATGCGAATATTATTCTATTATTTATGGGGAATTATATGTCATTCATCTATTTAGTATTTGTATTTATTCTTTTACCTCATGTGATAGAATTTAAAATTTAAACTCATCTCATTTCCCCATATTCATTATTCCCATTTCTATTTTTGAGTTTCTTTATGTTAAGTATGGTCTCTCTTCTAATTATGATTCAAATGTTATATATTTATATCTTAAATGTATTTGTATACTTTTTTCATCCTTATGTATAATTACATATCTACCCATAAACTAAATTGAATTTTATGATGTGTTGTGTTGTAAGAGATTATAATGAAACCCATTTTAATTTTATCAGTGGTTATCCTTTCTATTATTATAGAGATATGTAGGATTATTTTTTCATTTTTTCTATGTGGAATTCATGATTTTGAACTTACTATTAAATGAGATTAGGTCCTAGAATTATGCTTCCGTATAATACAATTTTTAACTATTTTATCCCAAGAGATACTACACATAGGGCATGCCGAGAGATCAAATCGCAACTATGTTATGTGGTCTTGGTAGTAAGACGTGACATATGATTATGATGTATTAATATTATAAATACCCTATATTCATTTTAAAATTCCAATTATTTATATATTTTTATGATTATGATTCTAAGATTATTATTTGATAACTACAATTATTCTCACTCATGTAATTATGTTGCTATTTTTTATATTTCATTCCAATCATTGTTCCCATTACTGGGTGTGTTTTCTCACCCTTTCATTAATGTACATCCCAGGTGATCATATGTGTTAGGAATATTATGAAGGTTATTAAGAGGATAATAGTGAAATAATTATACTATGTTTATAATGTTATGTCCATTGATTTTTTATAAACCCATTTTTTATGACCCTAAACCTATCAATTTTGTGATCTGAAATAATATCATTTTTAACTAAAATGCATGTAATAATTTTAAATGTGATATTCTGGTTGTTATAATATCAACATATTTTTGTACATAAAAATATATTTATCTTATTTCTCCACTTTATTATCCTTAATTATCTCCTTAATAAAATTCTAATAGTTTTAAAAATTTATTTCTTATATTATAAGAATGATAAGTAGGATAATGGTTTCAACTGTTTCTATATATCTATTTTTTCTTTTATAATATTCCCCATTAAATTTATTATTTCTTATTTAATTATACACATATATATTTTTAAATAAAATTAATGTTATAAAATATGAAAAATATATTTATTATCTGATTATTTAAACATATTATGCAAGTATATCAAATTCCAGAATTATTTTTCAATTAAGCAGGTAAAACCCATTCACATTATAAAATTATATATATATGTCACATATGTTTTTTTGGAATAATATGATGATACACAGGGTGTCAATTGTGTCATTTTACAGAACATGAAATATTCCAATATTATCCCTATTTGTATTATATGAATATATAATACATTATCTAATTTAAGAAAGATATGCAGTGTGAACATAGAGAAGAAGAATATATTTACTTTTATAGTTGTCTTGGGATCAAATATCCCCTAGTCCACTACACCAATTTTCTCTTTGTGAGATTTTTGATTTTCACAAAATAATTCTTCCCATCAAAAGACCTCCACAATAGAGTAATGGTTGTTGAATCCATTAAAACAATGATTTTAATGGGTATTCTGGTTCTTTTACAAGGAATATAAATATCCACATCTTAGAAAGAGAAGATAATACTACACCAGGACTCATTATAAGTATATAATACTCTACGAAATCATGATTAATTTATTTGCATGAGAAAAACTTTTACCTCAGAGTTACAATATAAACTAATTATAAATGGATCTTTTTCATTAATGATAAGACTCTTTAATAAATAAAATCTTCAAAGAGATCATTGTTTCAAATGATTTTCATGAAATACAAAAACTGAACAATAGTAGCATCAATTATAGAAAAATAGTTAACTGATACAGGATCATAACATTTATACATCTAAAGTGTATCTCCACAAAATATCAGAGATTTTTTTATTAACAAAATATTTTCTATTTATTAATGATATAAATCTTGTTATTGTTTAGTATAAACTTTATTTTTTTGGGTTATATAGGTCCGAAATATCTCCAAAAAATTCATTATTATTTGAATTTAAAATGATCAAAGGAAGTCATAACATCCATCAAAAATAGAACTGATTTAATCTATTGAACATAATCCATTGAATTAGTATTTATCCAAAATTAAAATAGATCAAATAATCCAATCATATACATTGAAAAAAACTAATTATTTATCTTCAATTTAAATTTCATAATTGACCAATTCAAATGTTGATTTTTTAAGGGTATAGTTGACAACATACATTCCACTACAAAACATTTTGTTATTAAACCATACATTAGTTTAAAAATATTTTTTGGTTTTTAAAAAATATTATTCCAAATAATTATATTTACAACAACATAGAAAATTTTAATCCATACATTAACTCAAAAAATAGTGTTTGAAAACAATATGTTTCCCTTTCAAACCATGGGTTTAAACATTTTTTCCATAATACATAAAACATATTTATATCACAATATAAAAAAATTAACTTCTAAATAAGGTAAATTTCTCTAGAAATAAAATCCTAAAAAAACATAAAGTAATATTCTTATAAAAACAAACATGTGTATTTTTTAGCATCAAAATGAATAAGATTCATAGAGTATTGTTGAGAAAATATATTCCTAACAATATACCTCTTTTTGATAATAAAAACTATATATAAAAATCTTATGTAAAACAAAGTAAATGTAGAAAAAAATAATGTGGAGTCTTATGACATATAAAATAATTTATAGTTCTCATTTAATGTTTTATAAAGTATGGATAAAAAATGAATATTACTAAAATTTTATGTTTTTATATATAAAGAGATTTATTTTAATTATTTAAATTACAAAATTCATTTTATTCTTCTCATTTAATAAGTTATAGTAAAAATGATTTTGTGGTTACCCAAATATTTATGCCTTTTTTTGATATCAAAAATAAATTATTGAAAAATATTTATATAACATAGTTATTATAGAACAAAACTTGTAGTAAATGTTTTGTTTAGCTAAGAAAAAACTGATTCAAGTATAATTAATAAAGGTAGAAATTAAATAAAAAAACTAGTTGTAATGAAGAACATATTTTCCATAATTTTTTTTAAACATTAAATACATGTCTTATAAATGTTAAGAAGTATGAATGGAGGAGGGAGAATATTCTGGTTGAGATGAGGTGTTATATGTGAATTTATCTCGAATGGTTTGATGAACATCATTGAGATCTACCATCATTACATTAAAATTTTATTAAGAATCTTATCATGACATTTCATCAAAATATTTATATCCTTTTCCATTATTTATTTTTGAACTAAATTGACCTTTAAAAAAAATGGTATGTTTTTTTTGGTTTTCAATCATTTTTAGAATGTCGCATAACATGTGGAGAGGTATTCCAATGTTGGGATAATCAAATGTTATATTCTCAATAATATTTTTATGATTATCCCAAAATATGTGATGTGGATCATTATGATACTCAATACAATGAAACATATCTTTTATTACAGATAGAATGTCAGTCACAGTTCAATAATTCTTATAATATTTGGAGATCATATATGACCATAATTATAATCCATTTCTTGGTAGGAGATTTATATTATCAATTGAAATTGTCATCCCATGTATTTAATTAAATCCATAAAATATATCTTTGAATCTGATTCTTCCTTGAACTTCCCAACTTGAAAAACAATTCTCTTTGAAATTCGTCAAAATAAATTATTCAAATAAAATTTTACTGAATGTTTGGAAATTGATCTTGAATTGAATCGAACTCTACTTGTGAAATAATTGAATATTTTGAATCATCTAATGATTATCTATTAAATTCTATATAACTTCGAATAGTTTAACTCTCTTCTTTAATATTATTAATTTTTCAAATAAAATAATCAATTTGAAAATTAGAAGAATAATAATATTTTGCAACTACTATTTGAGATGGTTTTAGTATGTTAAATTTAACTAGAGACTCACTTTAATCCGTCTCAATAGATGACAATGAAACTAGACGATGAACATTTGATTTCTCTATTGAGTCGTTATAAGACTTTTCCTGAGAATCTAATATAGCAGAATCTATCTTATTTTCAATTATTTCAATATTTTCAACTACATATGTTTGACTTTTCTCACCATATTGACCATTCTTTTCAACCTGATCATTTAATGGAGCTGTGTTTTCATATATATTTTCAACTGATCAATCTACATGAGTAGTTGTTACACATATAAACGCTAGGTTATAAATTATAGAAACTCCACCTTCTTTTGTTGGAACATTATGTTTTTTCATTTTTCTAGGACTCATTATAAGAACATCACTGTATTCTTCATCTAAGGGTTATCCAGAAGAATGATGGACATATCAAGTAGTAGTTGGGTAACTGATATCAAAATTGATCCTCCTAGACATTTCATCAACAAATATACTTTATTATTGATTCTTAAACACCTTCACCGTGAAGCTATATTGTCCCAATTGACTTCTGAGTACCATGGTCCCCCCTGAGCATGGGCACTAGATACTTGTTGATCATCATCAACAATGGGAATCAACATTCCTTTAGATGTTCTCCAAAATAAACCAAATTTATAAAAGTTATAGTAAAAAATATCAACGTGAAGGCATCCTATTTCCATCGAAATATCATAGATATTATCATTTTATAAAAAACTAGAGAAATAATCATTAAATATGGGTAAAAATCCATTATATCCCCTTTTTTACAGAAATGATGCATATACCTTAGTTTATATCTACTAAAATTAAACATTATAGACCATAACTTCAAAAAATGATATGCATATATAGAAAGAGAATATTCTTAGACACAACAATTCTTACCACAATTATAGATTGAATCAATTTTACCAGTACCCTTGAATTAGATTCAAGATTTGTAGAAAATAACCTTCTTACAGGGGTGGAACTAAAAAGAAAAGACATAATAACCTTAGATTTATGATTCTTGTCACAAATAGACTACATAATAATGTGAAAACCCCATCATGGGGACACCAAAAAATCATGGCTAAATCTAATGAAGAGACTAAAACTACATATTTCTACCTTTGCGGATACGATGCCTTCTCTATCAAAAAAACTAAAAAGAGAGTGATCATAAAACTATTTTTCACCATTGTCCAAAAGATACTCTATATTTTAAAATTTTAGAATAAATTATAGTCTTTGAAAAGATAAATATTTATTTAACATAAGGATTTTCTTAAACAAAAATTCAAAGTCAATACCCTCTCCTTGAAGTAATCATTATCCAGCTCTTAATGTTCCTTAGTTCTTAAATCCTCTTAGTCCACATTCTTATATCCTCTTTATCATTCCAATTTTAAAAAATATAAGGGTTTAGGTTCATAATTTAGAGTTTGGAATAGAAATCAAGAACTCTAAAATTTTAAATGGTTTGGGATTGAGGGTAGGAGAGAGAGATATAAATAGACAAATAGAGAGAGAGATAGAGAGAGAGAGAGAGATTTAATTATGGTTTTTGTTAACGCTAGTTTAGTTTATTTAGCTTAAATATTCAGAGTAATAATTATGGATTTTAAATTGGAGAATTGTTTTTTTCAATGGATAAATAAATAAATGATTTATTTAATACGAAATAAATAAACAATAAATTAACATAAAGTATAATAGAAGAATAAAACTAAATTAAATTATTTTGGAATCAAAATTTTATTTAAAATTTAATATACCTAGATCCCACTTAATTAATTCAAAAATAGAAGTGGGAAGTGGTTTAATAGAAATATTTGTTTTTTTATATTCAGTATTAACAAATTACGTAGGTATAATTTTTTTTAGAAAATGACCTTTATTGAAAATGATGCCTTATGTTAAAATACGTAGTTCTTGAGTGACTTATTAGATGTTTCAAAATTTTAATTGCACCTTTATTTTCACATAAATTGGAATATTATTGAAATTGAGTCCATTGTTTAGTAGTGGGTGACTCATCTATAACACATGTGAATACCAATTTTCTACTGAGATATATTTTTCATCAACTGTAGAAAAAGTAACTGAATATTGTTTCTTACTTAACCCTGAAACTAAGGACATTCCTAAAAATTTACATTCTCTTAATTTACACCTCTATGTAACATAAATCATCATAAATCCATATCTAAACATGAGATTAAATTAAAACCATCTATTTTCAGAAAATATAACATTGAAAATAGTTTTGTTTTATATATCTAAATATTATTTTATGAATGTTAAGAAGAGATTATTTTGGGCTTGATTGAAATAATGAACAAATAATGATATAAAACTTAATTTTTTGTCCAATAGTAGCATGTTATAGAAAACCACCAATCATACATCTACAGAACCTGTTGTCAACTTGTATTCATTCTTTATCCAAATCAAGTTTTATATTGGTATATATTAGAGTTTTATATGTTTTATTATTTTCTATTACTATATTTTCAACAATGAAACAATATATTTACTATGATTTAAGGCATCCCTATAATATTTTTGATATATTTTAAAAACATGAAGAATATTTATTCTCCAGTCATACTCATTCCAAATTCCTTTTTCATATGTTTTGAAAAATCATATTTTTTTATTAGTTTTACAAAAAATTAGATCATCTACAAAAATCTTTACTAATAAAGTATTATAAACCTAAATTTTCATAATGGGATAGGGTCTTCCAATACTACAACAAATCCATGTCTAGTTGAGTGGAACATAGTTTTTCATTCAATTTTTTTAGCGAAATTTTAATGACATAAATATCTTTTGTAAGTATGAAAAATGAATTTGGTTGATGCGGTGTAATTCCCCAACCTGAGTTACCTAGATTCAGTTATTTATTAAATAACATTGGCATGATTTCAAGAGATCATGTCCCGAAGTACCAATCATTTTATTATCCTTGGAAGTACTAGATGCGTACATAAGTTTTAATTACATTATGAAATGAAAAAGTAACATTGTTTCTACTTTGAACACACTCACATCCCTTAGCCTATTCCCACAGTTCAGTCATAATATAATTCTTCACATCCTAGAAAAAATAAAACATAAAAAAAGGGGTGAGACCAGATGCTGAGTAAGGATAAAAATATAGCAGAAACTGTCATAAATAAACATAAACACTTAAGTAAATGTTAAAGAATAAAACACAATCGCTTTAAAATTAAAATTCAGCATATTATAAAAAGATAAATCCAATAATTCCATTAACTTATTCACATGGATATTATACTAAATGAATATTTACATATAATATCAATAACTAATCTCTTAATGATGGAATACATAATGAAAAACATCATAACCACATAGTCAAGGCCTCTTGCCAAGGCAACAAATAAAAATATTGTCAAGTCCTTGTGCCAAGACACTAGTATTCCTCAAGAGTCCTACTGATACATTGAGGGGCTATAGAGGGCCTTTCCCATCACTTTCTATGTCCAGTGCATTCCTCATAGGAAAAAGGTGAAAAATAACATAAACATTTATATTAAACTAGAATACAATATGTTAATACTTTAACCATAAACCGTGAATGAAATAAAAATAACACATCCATAGTCAAACATATCATAAATCTATCAATAAAATATGGAATATTTTATCATAATAAATCAACTTCAATTAATCATAATATTCAATAGTAGATGTCGATATAGAAGAAATCAGTCAAAAAACTATTTGAGAGATATATCTCTTTATACTTTGAAGTCATATATCAGTCGAATAATTTTAAAAGAAAACCTATATTTTGAAAATATATTTATATTCATGTAAGGTAAGATTTGAAGGTGTTAAAATGGCATAAAATATCTATACCTGCTATATAAGTAAAAAAACATTCTTTCTATAATTTGTATAAAAGGTCATAAAGTACCTTGATTGGAAAACGGTAGAAAGATTCCATTCATAACATTTTATAAAAACTCAAACAATGGTGTAAATTAATTTTACCCATATTATAAGAAATATTAATTTTTTATGATTTTTTTTAAGAATCATGGATATGGATGACAAAGATGTCATAGTAGATACTTACACATAAAGAACCTCAGATAATAAAGAGATTGTAATGTTAACGATTACCTTATAATTTTCTTTAGTTGAGGGTAAGTTAACATCCGTGACAATGGATAAATAATTTTTATTAAATTATAAAAGAACCATATACATAAAAATGATATCATATACGATTCCTTAATGTTGTTATGTTTATAATATTTTAGTAGTATCATTATTTCACGTGTTAACTGATTCATTTTACCTTATATGATTTGATACATAATTAATGTTTGTTATGGATATGATTTATTTGATTTATATAGAGAATTATATTAAGTTATTAATAATTATTTTGTAATCATAAAATGAAAATTACTCTTGAATGGTTACGATGGGGAACGAAATCACATCACGTCATTGAGACTGTAAGCTGAACGTATGCATGAGCGACAATATCATACTATTGATGGTGAAATAGAATTTATTTTTTATTTTTTATTATATATAATGAATAATAAACTTGATATATATATTATTTATATTAATTTTACTCATTATTATAACCATCCCAATAATTAAGTGTTGAATAAAAAACTACACCAAATCGTCGAGACAGTAACCCAAACGTATGTATGTATGGTGACATTTTCATTCATTTGATGGATAAAATAAAGAATATGGTTGTACCATATTTATAAAAAAGTGTTCTTATCTATATGTTAGTGGATTCATTATTTCAGTATGGAAACAACAACGAAATTTTAAGTGTATGAAGAAAAGAACATTGAAAGAGGTGATAAAATAATAACTTATTCTTCGTGTCCTTCCTTCTGATTTGAAAAAAAGGGCTCCTTAGGTTGGATTTATGATAAAATTAAGGCCATTATGATGAATTAAGGGTAGTTAGAAATAGATTTGAGTAGGTTTTGGCCGATCTAAATGGATTTGTGGTGTTTTTAATAGAAGGGGAAGTACCCTTTTTAAGAGTGGTGAGGGGCATGTTAGGAAAACCTGAATATATTTATTTATTATAAAACAATTTTCGGTTTATAAAAGATAAAAATTAATATATATCGAGGATAAGGTAAGATGGGTTCTAAATCCACTCAACTAATAGGTTTTAGATAAGGTTATGTCACCATATTAACCTTATCTTTTAGACATAACCCTTAGTTAAATAGTTTAACTTTTACGATGCTTTCTTGTATTTATTATACATGGTTAATATAGTTACTATAAAATGACAAGAGAACCAAAAGTGGTTCCTTAATGAAATATGTAACATTATCTAATCATTTTGCACAACCTTAGATTTTTATTACTGTTATATAATTTTATAAAATAGTAATTTTTTTAAAAAATCATTTCTGTCAATTATGACACTATTTTGTATGTTGTTTTGGATAAAGTAATCCAAGCATGATTACATAGAAAAAAATTCATTTGATTCAACCCTAACATTTAATATTAACCTATAAAATTCGGGGATTGTAACAAAACATTCAATTTACATTTATTTTAAGACTTATAAAATTAATTATTTAAATCATTCATTAATAAGGTAATTACTACGTCAACATTGAGTTATAAATTAATTTAATTATTTAATGTATAAAATTTATATAAAAAATAATATGATGTAAGAAATATTATTAGTTTTATAATGAATATTTATAGTCAAATTAATCATATGTATAACCCTATATTAAAAATGGTTTAGTTATTAAAATTTGAATTTAAAACTTTTAACTCTTCTTTGAATGAAATATAATAAATGTCCTAATCTAATCAAAGTGGATAAAAAATTACCATATTTTTTTCCTAAGGATGATTTTGGTCTAAATACACACATCCAATAGAATTCAGACATGTTTTGGTTTAATTTTATTTTATTATAATATTTTTTAACATTAATTTGCCCTATTTAATTTTAATCGTGGTAAATAAAATTAATAAGCTACTATTCACCAAAATTATTTTAATCCTATTGAACAAAATTTTACTTACTGATAACAACTGTTTCTATTGAATTTTTGAAATTAAATTCATAGAAATGGTAAAATAATGTTTTATTTAGATTAGTAAATGGGCAAAGAATGTGGGTAAAAGATGTTAAAAAGTTCAATAAAACTTTATATATTTAATCTTATTATAAAATGACTCCAATGAATTAAATTGGAAAAAAATAATTATCATGAATCTATTTCAGACAAGAAAATAAATATAATTAAAAAATAATAATTATTTAAATAAAAAGTCAGTTTTAAACAATAAGGCAATGTTTTTTTACTATTCATCAAAAATTGAATGTTTTCAGAAAATTGCCAAAAATTCTCCATAAACTAAATTTGTAACATCCCAGGTAAATAAAGAATACAGAATTTTCATATTTATTAATATTTACGAATTAAATATTAATTTTAATTAAAAGGGGTTTCTACATTCGATAGCGTACTCGGTACGCAACGATGAGTTTCTTTGAAAACTTACGTTGCACACAAGTAATAAAATAATATTATTTTAAGTGTTAGTTAACGAGTAGCCGTTGTACTGGCGGGAATGGATAGAAATAACTAAAATATGATTATATATGTTTTTAAATGTTTTTACATTTACCCAATAAAAGATAAAGGCTTAAAATACGGAAAGAGTTCAATTTTAGGCATTTATACCCTAATTTTCACGAAAGGCCCACTTATCACCTTTTGACGGAGAACCATCATTAAATATAGTTTTGATCGATCTTATAAATTCTATTGGACCAAATATAACTCTTCTTTAGAATCAGGACATCAAAATTTACTTTGTGTAAATTTTTGGTACCTTTCTGATAAAGTTCATTTTTTTAATGAATAGTGTAAAATGTTGTATTTTAATTCAAAACCTCTTTTTAATCTAATTTATTTATATTATTAGATTATCTTTTGAATTGGTTTTAAAGTGAAATTAGAAAATATTTTTACCATTAAATCCAATAGTGGTCGTTGGAATTAATTTCACTTTGAAATCGGACTTAAACTAGTGTCAATCTTTTGATACTTATTGCTTCATAAAAACACGCTATTTGCTCTGACAGCGGGAATTAATTATTAAATTAATTAATGTGACTTATATGTATTGAATTTTGTAAAATAGACTTCATTTTTGAATTCGTAATATCAAATATAGCTTAGGGTGAATTTTTGGTAATTTTCTGAAAAACTTCAATTTTTGATGAATAGTGAAACCACTAAGTGGTACTTATAAAGACTGATTTTCCATTTAAATGAAATTTTGCCATCATTGTGTTTTGAATTCCAAAAATCTGACATACATGGTTGTCATTAAGAAGTAAAATGTGGTTCAATGAGATTATAATAATTTTTTGGTGAATAGTAACTTATTAAGTTCTTAATCGCGATTAGTGGTAATTAGTGTAGTTTAAGGTAAAAATAATGCTTTAATAAAATAAGATGAGCTTGACACATGTCCTACCCTCATTGGTTGTGTCATGGCCGACCCAGACAAGCCATGGGTCAACTTGGGGACCCCATGGAGACACTTTGGTTGGGAAATGACATAAATAACTTTTTATTTAATGTAAAAGTAAAAATGACACAAACATATTATGTTTTACGAAAAAAAATTTTTACATGGGGTTATAAAGATCATATTTTTGATTACAAATATTCATTGGAAATCTAAAAAGATTTCCTACATCATATTATTTTTTTTATAATTTTTAGACATTAAATAAAGTAAATTATTTATGACATAATAATGATGCAGCGATGACATCATTATTTGACGATTTAAATAAAATGGAAAGATAATGTAAAATATATAAACTACACATGTCCAAAAATTATTAGATGGGTGGATTTAGAACCCTTATCACCTTATCCATGAATTATATCAATGTGGGACCTTTTAAAACAGAAAAACATTTTCAAATAAAGTAATATTTCTTTACTTTCCAAAAGTGCCCCTCCTCTCCTCTTATAAAAGGCCCCCAACTCTACCTCATTTCACACACTCCTCAAGCCTTTGGCTCGGCCAAACCCTGCCCAATTACTCTCTCCACATCCCTCTCCTCATCCTAGAGGATTCCCTTTGGGCATAATACTTTCAAAGGAATCCATTAGGCTCAAATCAAAAGGAGTTACACTTTTAAAGGTAATTCATTCTCTCTTGTTCATTTGTTTTATTTTTCTTCTCCAACCCTATAAACTCTTTTTATTTACTTCTTTTGTAACAAAACCAGTATCTTCAATATACTAGGACGTTGTTATAATATTTATTCAAGCTACACTCTCACACAACTACATCAAATGGTTAAATAACATACGGTTTCCGTGGATGGTGAAATTCTGCCTCCCGAAATGATGATTGTTCAATACTCATTTAACACCTTCAAAGGTGGCCATTATGATGTCTCTATTTTTATATATGATATATAATATGTTTATGTTTTCTTTAAGCTTCTGTATTTTTCATTTTGGGCATACCTTTATGGTTTCCATTATGGGTAAACACGATATCTTCATTTAAGGAAGTGCGGACTACCGCCCCCTCAAAGTGATGTGATTCGTTAATGCCATATGTGGGACGTGTAAAGGATGGATTTAAAGTTATTATATATGATTTTATACTGGAATTATAATATAACTCTATATCATTATTATTTCTTTCCATTAATGTATGAGATAGAAATGAAAGTAGTGTTCATGCGTACGTACGACTTACCATCTCCATGAACAGTGCATTTCATTTCTTATCCCCAAATGTAATGTACTATTAAAAGTACATGTATATAATGGATATATATAATTAATGATATATCAAAATGATGAATATAATTTTGGAATTAAAATATACATACCTCTCATTTAGTTTTAATTCCATTAATATGACAAAGAAATGAAAGTAGCGTTCATGCGTACGTACGGCTTACCGTCTCCATGAACGTTGCATTTCATTTCTTACGCCTAAATGATTATGTAATATTATAAATACATGTATATGATGGATATATATGATACATATTATATCCAAATCGGGAATTTCATTCTGGATATAAAGAACATTTGACCACACGAACAACATGTAATTGTAAGAAGTCCACTTTCGACTTAAGAACCAAATATTGAGAAAACAAATATTATTAACTTAAATGGTTACATAATGTTTATAACATGGAAATAAGTGATATAAAAGGAATAATGAACGTTAAAAAGGTTTTTAATCAAGTATAAATTAACTCAAGTTTATTATTCAGGACGTTAAAGAACGATCGAGTCAAGTCGGACCCGAGGTAAGGGACTTCGTCTCAATCTCCTTTCATTGAGGCATATTTTATTTTATACAAAACTTTCTTTTATACGGTGTATAAAACCCTTTGGCTTTTACTTTAATACAAAAGGAATCTTTTTCTACGAAGCGTTATACAGAACGACAAAAAGGAATGTTTCTTTTAAAGTATGCGGTGACAACAACCTTTTCCGCCGCCGCGAGTATTATTTGGTCTTTGGCTTTCTCAACAAGCCGTAATGTTTTTGGAATAAAATAAATACCATATACTCTTTTATGTATTTTGGTATTGAAAATGGTTTTGAAAAAGGATTCTATTATGTCAATATATTTATGATATATTATGATTGAAATGTGGAAATTTTATCATTCCTTTATATTGGTTTTATGTTTTATGATTTTAAATTGGTACTTGGACATTTTAACGTGTGGTTACGTTATAAACCATATGACGGGTGGTTCCGTGAATACCAGGACGGGTGGTTACGTTATAACCTCCAATGCATTGGGTATGGAAATCGACCGTATGGCTATTCCATTTATTATGTATGGAAATTGGCCGTATGGCTATTCCATTAAGTGATATGTGTGGAAGTCGACCGTATGGTTATTCCACTTAAGTATGTTTATGTCCCAAGTTACCTTTATAAATGTTATGTGTTCATTTTATGGGTTTTATGGTAATCCTTTGGTTACAAAAAGGTAAGTAATAATACTTTATTCAGTGATGAGTTTTTACTACTTCATGAAGGTGAAGGTATTACTTTGATATAGTATAAATGGTTTACTTGATTTTGAAAAACTAATAGTTTTCATTCTTTGTGTATCCCTTACTCAGCTTTTTATGCTCACCCCAAGTTTTTTTTAAATGTTTTTCACAGGACTTAATGTGGAATAAGGTCAAGGATGGGATTAAGGGAATTTCATGCTATATAAAACATGGAAGTAGACATGTTTATTTCAAGAGGTTTTTTATTATGGAAACTTAGTATAAGTGACTATTTTGTAATCTTTTGAGATGTAATAGTTATGTTCTAATTCTCTAAAACTCTAAACCTGAAAAGATCCTCAACGTGAATTATTCATTTAATTCAATATTATGTAAGGTTTAAGGATGGGGCCTTATAGTTGGTATCAAAGGTCGGTTTAGACAACTTTAGGAGTTAGAAAAGTGTTAAATTATAATATGATTGAAATGATATAGCATTTACGGATTACCATTTTTCTTTGCCTAATATATTTCTGTGTTCAGAATGGTTTTCCGTAGAGGAAACAAAGCAGCTATGTTAGGACGACATCAGGAGGAAGATTACCTTCCAAATCAGCAACCTGAGATGGTCGGAATCGGAACTGAACAGTTTGTGCAGTGATGGCACAGTTGACTCAGGCTATAAATGGTGGTGGTATCCATTCACGAGATCAGCCAGATCAACCGCAGAGGAATATGTCAGTGGTGGAACATTTCATGAGGCAACATCCCCCATCATTCAGAGGATCATCTGACCCTGTGCAAGCTGAAGGGTGGATTAAAGCACTGGAGAAGATTTTTGATGTCATGGGGTGTTCAGAACATCAAAAGGTTAGTCTTGCTGTTTACCGTTTTGAAGGTGAAGCTGATCAGTGGTGGTCGATGGTGAAAAATATAAGGGATAGTGATGAGATTGAGGATCTTCACTGGGACGAATTCAAAGGTATGTTTCTTGAGAAATATTTTCCTAAGGTGGTTCTTCTTAGGATGGAAAAACAGTTCCTAGAATTGAGGCAGGAGGATGATTCAGTGGCTGCTTATAAAGAAAAGTTCACTCGATTGGCAAGGTATGCTCCAAACTTCATACGAGATCTTGATAGTAAAATCAATCGTTTTTACTCAGGATTAAAGCCAAAATATCGATGGGATTTAGCTTCTCGTGAGTTCAAAAGTTATGAAAAACTTGATCGATGTGCGGAGAAGGTGGAAATGGAGTTTGCCGATGATCAGGTGTTCTATGAAAAACAACAGAATAAGAGGTCTAGTTGGCAGGAAAAGGGGAAGAATTCATCAAAGAAGCAAGGAGGTAAGAAAACCAAATATCCATCCTGTGAGAAGTGTGGTAAGATGCATCCTGGAGAATGTTTATCCAAGTCTGGTAAGTGCTTTCGGTGTGGTAAGTCTGGTCATATTGCTCGTAACTGTAAGGAAGATGATCAAGCAGGAAATGAAAAGCTAACGGTAAGATGTTTTAAGTGTAATGAAATGGGTCATTATGCAAACGAGTGTCCAACGAAGAACTCAAATGGGGGAATGCAGCCAGACTACAAGCAGAAAGGGGTGGTGAAATCTTTTGCAACAACTTCAACAGATGTTGGGCCATCGAATGAAGTGGTATCAGCTCCAGGGAGCTCAGTATTTTTCGAATATTGACTTGAGGTCGGGGTACCATCAGTTGAAAGTAAAAGAAGCAGACGTTCCGAAGACTGTGTTCCGTACTAGATATGGCCATTATGAATTTGTAGTTATGCCTTTTGGGTTAACCAATGCACCTGCCGTATTCATGGACCGTATGAATAAAATTTTCCATGAGTTCTTGGATAAGTTTGTGTTTGTGTTTTGAGGTTTGGGAAGAGGTTATGTGTGACTTGTGATTCACAGTTGAAGAATTAGTTGTTATGTGAGGCTCATAGTTCCCCGTTTTCAGTTCATCCGGGCAGTACTAAGATGTATAGAGATCTTCGGGAGTATTACTGGTGGGATGGATTGAAAAGAGACATTGCTGATTTTACTGTGAAGTGTTTGACATTCAACAGGTTAAAGCAGAGCGGCAGTTACCGAAAGGGATGCTTCAGCCTTTACCAGTGCCAGAGTGGAAATGGGAAAACATATCCATGGACTTTGTTGTGGGATTACCGAGGACATCTCAAGGTAATAATGCAATCTGGGTTATTATTGATCGCTTGACCAAATCTGCTCATTTCCTTTCTATATGAGATACTTTCTCTCTAGATCAACTTTCCCCTTTGTATCTTAAAGAGATAGTCAGGTTACATGGAGTTCCTCTCTCCATTGTATCAGATCGTAATCCCAGGTTTACTTCTAACTTTTGGAAAGGCCTTCAGAAGTCGTTGGGTACTGAATTAAATTTTAGTACAGCTTTTCATCCTCAATCAGATGGGCAGTCAGAACGAACAATTCAAACCTTGGAGGATATGATACGAGCTTGTTTGATGGATTATCAGGGAAGTTGGGACCAACATCTTTCTTTGGTTGAGTTTTCTTATAATAACAGTTTTCATTCCAGTATACAGATGGCACCATTTGAGGCACTATATGGGAAGCGGTGTCGAACTCCAGCATTTTGGGATGAAGTGGGTGAAAGGAAGTTGATGGGACCAGAATTGGTAGAAGAGATAGTAGAAAAAGTTCAGCTGATTCAGAAACACATGAGAACAGCTCAGAGCAGGCAGAAGAGTAATGCGGATAACCGGAGGAAGGATCTATCTTTCGAGGTAGGTGATCATGTTTTTCTCAAGGTTTCTCCTTGGAAAAATGTGATGAGATTTGGTAAGAAAGGAAAGTTGAGTCCAAGGTTCATTGGACCATATGAAATTCTGGAGAGAGTTGGATCAGTTGCATACCGAGTGGCTTTACCTATGAGTTTATCTCAGGTACACAATGTTTTTCATGTTTCAATGTTGAGGAAGTATATGCCAGATCCATCTCATGTTTTGAGTCCAGAGGTAGTTCAGCTAGAAGAAAACCTATCTTATGAGGAACAATCGGTCCAGATTCTTGACCACAGGGAGCAGGTGTTACGGAATAGGGTTATTCATCCGGTAAAGGTTTTGTGGAAAAACAATGTGATTGAAGAGGCAACGTGGGAATCTGAAAATGCTATGACGGATAAATACCCCCACTTATTTTGATAAGTGAATAAAATTGTGAGGACGCAATTCCCAAAAGGGGGGAAGGATGTAACATCCCAGGTAAATAAAGAATAAAGAATTTTCATATTTATTAATATTTACGAATTAAATATTAATTTTAATTAAAAGGGGTTTCTACGTTCGATAGCGTACTCGGTACGCAACGATGAGTTTCTTTGAAAACTTACGTTGCACACAAGTAATAAAATAATATTATTTTAAATGTTAGTTAATGAGTAGCCGTTGTACTGGCGGGAATGGATAGAAATAACTAAAATATGATTATATATGTTTTTAAATGTTTTGACATTTACCCAATAAAAGATAAAGGCTTAAAATAAGGAAAGAGTTCAATTTTAGGCATTTATACCCTAATTTTCACGAAAGGTCCCCTTATCACCTTTTGACGGAGAACCATCATTAAATATAGTTTTGATCGAGCTTATAAATTCTATTGGACCAAATATAACTCTTCTTTAGAATCAGGACATCAAAATTTACTTTGTGTAAATTTTTGGTACCTTTCTGATAAAGTTCATTTTTTTAATGAATAGTGTAAACTGTTGTATTTTAATTCAAAACCTCTTTTTAATCTAATTTATTTATATGATTAGATTATATTTTTAATTGGTTTTAAAGTGAAATTAGAAAATATTTTTACCATTAAATCCAATAGTGGTCATTGGAATTAATTTCACTTTGAAATCGGACTTAAACTAGTGTCAATCTTTTGATACTTATTGTTTCATAAAAACACGCTATTTTCTCTGACAGAGGGAATTAATTATTAAATTAATTAATTTGACTTATATGTATTGAATTTTTTAAAATAGACTTCATTTTTGAATTCGTAATATCAAATATAGCTTAGGGTGAATTTTTGGTAATTTTCTGAAAAACTTCAATTTTTGATGAATAGTGAAACCACTAATGGTACTTATAAAGACTGATTTTCCGTTTAAATGAAATTTTTCCATCATTGTGTTTTGAATTTCAAAAATCCGACATATATGGTTGTCATTAAGAAGTAAAATGTGGTTCAATGAGATTACAATAATTTTTTGGTGAATAGTAACTTATTAAGTTCTTAATCGCGATTAGTGGTAATTACTGTAGTTTAAGGTAAAAATAATGCTTTAATAAAATGAGATGAGATGGAAACATGTCCTACCCTCATTGGTTGTTTCATGGCCGACCAAGAAAAGCCATGGGTCAACTTGGGGACCCCATGGAGACACTTTGGTTGGGAAATGACATAAATAACTTTTTATTTAATGTAAAAGTAAAAATGACACAAACATAATATGTTTTACGAAAACAATTTTTACATGGGGTTATAAAGATCATATTTTTGATTATAAATAGTCATTGGAAAGATAAAACGATTTCCTACATAATATTAGTTTTTTTATAATTTTTAGACATTAAATAAATTAAATTATTTATGACATAATAATGATGCAACGATGACATCATTATTTGATGATTTAAATAAAATGGAAAGATAATGTAAACTCTATAAACTACACATGACCAAAACTTATTGGATGGGTTTATTTCTAACCCTTATCACCTTATCCACTAATTATATCAATTTGGGACCTTTTAAAACCGAAACACATTTTCAAATAAAGTAATATTTCGTTACTTTCCAAAAGTGCCCCTCCTCTCCTCTAATAAAAGGCCCCCACCTCTACCTCATTTCACACACTCCTCAAGCCTTTGGCTCGGCCAAACCCTGCCCAATTACTCTCTCAACATCCCTCTCCTCATCCTAGAGGATTCCCTTTGGGCAGAATCCTTTCAATGTAAGCCTTTAGGCTCAAATCAAAAAGAGTTACACTTTTAAAGGTAATTCATTCTCTCTTGTTCATTTGTTTTATTTTGCTTCTCCAACCCTCTAAACTCTTTTTATTTACTTCTTTTGTAACAAAACCAGTATCTTCAATATACTAGGATGTTGTTATAAGATTTATTCGAGCTACACTCTCGCACAACTACATCAAATGGTTAAATAACATACGGTTTCCGTGGATGGAAAAATTCTGCCTCCCGAAATGATGATTGTTCAATACTCATTTAACACCTTCAAAGGTGGCCATTATGATGTCACTATTTTTATATATGATATATAATATGTTTATTTTTTCTTTAAGATTCTGTATTTTTCATTTTGGGCATACCTTTATGGTTTCCATTATGGGTAAACACGATATCTTCATTTAAGGAAGTGCAGACTACCGCCCCCTCAAAGTGATGTGATTCGTTAATGCCATATGTGGGACGAGTAAAGGATGGATTTAAAGTTATTATATATGATGTTATACTGTAATTATAATATAACTCTATATCATTATTATTTCTATCCATTAAAGTATGAGATAGAAATGAAAGTAGCGTTCATGCGTACGTACGACTTACAGTCTCCATGAACGGTGCATTTCATTTCTTATCCCCAAATGTAATGTACTATTAAAAGTACATGTATATAATGGATATATATAATTAATGATATATCTAAATGATGAATATAATTCTGGAATTAAAATATACATACCTCTCATATTGTTTTAATTCCATTAATAAGATAAAGAAATGAAAGTAGCGTTCATGCGTACGTACGGCTTACCGTCTCCATGAACGGTGCATTTCATTTATTACCCCTAAATGATTATGTAATATTATAAATACATGTATATTCTGGATATATATGATACATATTATATCCAAATCGGGAATTTCATTCTGGATATAAAGAACCTTTAACCACACGAACAACATGTAATTGTAAGAAGTCCACTTTCGACTTAAGAACCAAATATTGAGAAAACAAACATTATTAACTTAAATGGTTACATAATGTTTATAACATGGCAATAAGTGATATAAAAGGAATAATGAACTTTAAAAAGGTTCTTAATCAAGTATAAATTAACTCAAGTTTATTATTCAGGACGTTACAGAACGATCGAGTCAAGTCGGACCCGAGGTAAGGGACTTCGTCTCAATCTCCTTTCATTGAGGCATATTTTATTTTATACACAACTTTATTTTATACGGTGTATAAAACCCTTTGACTTTTACTTTAATACAAAAGGAATCTTTTTCTACGAAGCATTTTACAAAACGAAAAAAAGTAATGTTTCTTTTAAAGTACGCGGTGACAACGACCTTTTCCGCCGCCGCCAGTATTATTTGGTCTTTGGCTTTCTCAACAAGCCGTAATGTTTTTAGAATAAAATAAATACCATATACTCTTTTATTTATTTTGGTATTGAAAATGGTTTTGAAAACGGATTCTATTATGTCAATATATTTATGATATATTATGAATGAAATGTGGAAATTTTATCATTCCTTTATATTGGTTTTGTGTTTTATGATTTTATATTTGTACTTGGACATTTTAACGGGTGGTTACGTTATAAACCATATGACGGGTGGTGCCGTGAATACCAGGATGGGTGGTTACGTTATAACCTCCAATGCATTGGGTATGGAAGTCGACCGTATGGCTATTCCATTAAGTATGTATGGAAATTGGTTGTATGGCTATTCCATTAAGTGATATGTGTGGAAGTCGACCGTATGGTTATTCCACTTAAGTATGTTTATGTCCCAAGTTACCTTTATAAATGATATGTGTTCTTTTTATAGGTTTTATGGTAATACTTTGGTTACAAAAAGGTATGTAATGATACTTTATTCAGTGAAGTGTTTTTACTACTTCATGAAGGTGAAGGTATTACTTTGATAGAGTCTACATGGTTTACTTGATTTTGAAAAACTAATAGTTTTCATTCTTTGTGTATCCCTTACTGAGCTTTTTATGCTCACCCCAAGTTTTTTTTGAAATGTTTTTCATAGGACTTAATGTGGAATAAGGTCAAGGATGGGATCAATGGAATGTCATGCTATATAAAACATGGAACTAGACATGTTTCTTTCAAGAGTTTTTTTTATTATGGAAACTTTGTATAAGTGACTACTTTGTAATCTTTTGAGATGTAATAGTTATGTTCTAATTCTCTAAAACTCTAAACCTGAAAAGATCCTCAAAGTGAATTATTCATTTAATTCAATATTAAGTAAGGTTTAAGGCTGGGGCCTTATAAAATTTGATATTCCAAATTAAAAAAATGAATTCAATTTTGAAAAATAAAATTTATAAAATTTTTAAAAGTGAGAATTACTATTCGTAACTTCTTTTTAAAAGGCTATTTTGATTGGTCGTGGTGTGTTAGAACTCCTAATTGTGTACAACACATGATGTTGTATTATTCAAAGAGAAACATATTGTGGAAGCTTGGGGTGTTACATTCTTTCCTAAATCAAATAATTTCGCCCTAAAAATTTCTATAATACTACTGCATGAAAATATTTGGTTGGTTCTTCATCATATTTTCCTCAGGTTCCCACATTGCCTCTTCCATTTTATGGTTTCTATAATGATCTTTTACAAGAAAATTATTACGATTTTTCAACACTTATTATCTCATATTAAGAATATTTATAGGCTCTACACAATATGATAGATGGAGTTTTTTGTTATATTTCTTCATAGGTGAGTACATGCGTTGGGTCTGGCATGTATTTACTCAACTGTGATACATGGAACACATCATGAAAGTTGGAGAGACTAAGCGACATTGAAAAACAGTAAGCTAAAAATCCAATTGGTTCTATAATTTCAAAAGGTCTGATATACAAAGGACTTAATTTACCCTTCTAACCAAATATTATAACACCATTCCATGGTCATACCTTCAATAAACCATGATCTCATACTGGGAATTCCAAATCCTTCCTTTGGTTATCGGCATAGCTCGTTTTCTTACTTTGAGATGCTTTGATGTGGGTTTGGATAATCTTAACCTTTTCCATTGTTTCATCAAAAAAAATTAGGCCTATGAGTTTTCTTTCACCAATATCATCCCAACAAGTTGGTGTACGAAATCACTTTCTATTTAACTCTTCATATGGTGCCATTTGAATTCTTCAATAGAAGATATTGTTATAGGAAAATTATACTAGATGTAAATACTAATCCCACATACCTTGGAAGTCAAGTTAGAATGATCTCAACAATTCAAATAAGGTTTGAATAGTCTGATCTGATTATCCATATGTTTGAGGGTGGTAGGAAGTTCTCAAATGAATTTTAGTATCTATGGATTTCTGAAGGATTTTCCAGAATATGATGTAAAATAGGGATCATGATCAGAAACAATCGATAGGGGTATACCATGACGTTTTAAAACAGCATTAATAAATAATCTTTATAAATGTTCATGTGGTAAATATTCTCTTGTATGATTCCGTCTAAGAGTATTTGGTAGACCCATGTCAATTTACATAGTAATATTATCCCATTTCTACTCGGGCATGGGAAGAGGTTTCATGAATCCCCTATGATGTTGCCTTCTAGCCTTCACCTGTTGACAAACAATATATCTTGAAACATAATCTCCAATCTCCCCTTCATGTTGTACCACAAAAAATGTTCCTTAAAATCTATATACATCTTAGTGATACTAGGGTGTATAGAGAAATTGGAGCTATGAGCATCGTCAAAAAATTACCTATTTATATTAGGTATACCGAGAAAACAAAGTCTCTTCCAAAAATTTAGAAATCCATCTTCACATTTTATGTCAAAAGATATCCAATCATTCACAACTCTAATTTTCTTTTGAAACCCCTCATCAACAGTCTGATAAATTTTTATCCTTTCTAGTAAATATAGTTTGCAACCATTTGAAAAAATATTGATGTTTCTACTTCAATGATTAATCCCTTATCCATCTTTACTATATCCCTGAATAGAGGATCCCATTCAACTCTCATCTTGTTCAAAACACCATGATCCTTTCGGTTCAAAGCATCTACCCCCTTATTTTCCTTCCATGGGTGGTAGTGTATCGTGCAATCATAATCCCTGACTAGTTCAAGCCATATCCTTTGCCCCCATGTTGAGTTCTTTCTATGTGAAAGTATACTTAAAACAATTATTATCAGTATATATATATAATTTTTCACCATAGAGATAGTGTATTCATATCTTCAGAGAAAAGATTACAGCTTCTTACTCAAGATCTTGAGTGGGATTGTTTTTTTCATGAACTTTTAACTAATTTAATGCATAATCAATAACTCTATCATTCTACATAACGACACAACCATGTCCTTTATTTGAAACATCACTATAAATAACGAACCCATCATTCCCCGATGGAAGAGTCAATATAGGATTATTGACTGATATTCTTTTAAATTATTCAAAACATTCTTCACACAATGTTTTTTCAGAAAAATGTATCCCCTTTACGTGTGAGCATGGACAATGGGTTAGAAAATCTGATAACATTTTAAACAAAATTCCGATCATAACTTGTTAAACCAAAAAAAATGGTGTACCTCAGTCATACTAATCAGTGCTTCCCATTGTTGGATTTCCCTTACCATTGAAGGATCAATAGAGATTCTATCCTTTGAGACAATATGGCTTGGAAAATAAATCACCTAAATCTAGATTTCACACATTCTATACTTCCCATATAATTCATTTCTTCTTGGAGTTTTCCGAATAGTTCACAAGTGATTTCATGATATTTTTGTATTTTGGAATATACCAATATATCATCAATAAGTACTACTAAAAATCCGTCACGATATTTCATTAAAACTATATTTATTAGATCCACGAAAATAGGGGGTGCATTAGTCACTCTAAAAATAATTACTAAAAACTCGTAATGCCCATACCTGGTTCGAAATTCTTTCAATGGAATGTCTTCCTTCATCATGCACAACTGATAATATCCAGATAAAATGTCAATATTCGAAAAATATAGATCTCTATGAAGTTGACCAAATTAATCATCAATGTGAGATAGGGGATAATTTTTCTTTATTGTTATAGTATTGATCTCCTCGTAATCAACACACAACCTCATAGTTCCATATTTCTTCTTAACATAAAGAATACGGGCTCCCCATGGAGAAAAAAGAGGGAGAATAAATCTTTTATTAATCTATTCCTCTAATTGTTTCTTTAGTTCCACTAATTCCCTAGTGGCCATTTTATAAGGGGTCTTCGAGATGGGCCTTGAACAGGGAATTAAGTCAATGGAAAACTCATTTTTCCATTATGGAGGATGACTTGATTTATCCCCTAGACACATCAAAATATTGTTTCATAATAGTTACATCAATTATTTGAACATTCCTTTACACACCCAGATTTATATCACTCTTTTCCTCCCCAATAATTTAATTTTGTAGAGCTACAGGCGGTGGATCCAGAAGAGAATCAGATGGTGTTGTTTTTGCTCTAAATATAAGGGATTCCTTATCATCCTAAAAAATTGTAACTACCTACTTATTACAATAATTTTTCTCATCACAATATAAAAACCGATACATACCATGTATTATATCAAATTAAATAATGAGTATGACAATAAGATCAGTAGATAAAACATGTTTATATTATTTATTGGAAACTGATTAAGATAAAAATTGTTGCAATGATAATTCCCTTTGGATTTTTGGACTGACAACTCCCTTGTTAAGTAAAATTGGAAATATCTATTTTTTTGTAAAACTGGGAAGAAATGAAATAATGTGTTGATCTAGAATCAAATAAAGCATTGGCTAATTTTGAGGCAATGATTAAAGTCTCTTCCACCATATCATTCAGAACATCAACCTCAGCAGTTGTGATTGCATAAGCATGGGATTTATCCAATGGACTTTTCTGAGGTATGTATCCTTGACTCGTAGGACAAAATATTAATAACGCCCCTATTTATTTTTAATTATAACATTTAATAGCGACATCCTCTTTATTTCCCTTGCAATTACGAGGTTGGTGTCCTTTTTTTGAACACTTTTAACAAACTCAACCCCCTTTAGGAATGAACTAGGGTGTTTCTTCCCAAAATTAAAATAGGATGGAAAGTCAAATATTCCCTTCTTCCCCTCATTTATTTTTCAAGAGTGTTCACTAGATCTCTTGAACTCTTTCTCCACTTTATAGTCATAAAAATTAGAGAATTCATTTTCTGTCTTGATAGCACATGATACTATATCATAATAAAATGAGAGGGATTTTGAGACTGATGCCTAAAATAGGAATGGATTTAACTAATCAAATAATCATTCAATATTACTTCTTGTGTTATGTATATAATATGCAAAATGCCTTACTAACCATGGAATGTTAGACTCATAATTTGCGACATTCTCACCCCCCTTCACCCTCAGACTCGGAAATTTACTTTCCATATCCATTCGATGTTCATGAGGAACATATTTTTTATGAAAATATCTTTAATCTCATTCCATTATATATTTAATACTACTTCATCCTCCTTTGTGTTTTTAATTAATGACTACTATTGATCTGCAACTCCTGAGAGGTGATAAACTTCAATGACAACTTTTTCCCTTTCGCTACTCCCCAAAGCATGAAATATTTTCTCTAAGGTATATATCCATTTCTCAGCTACAAATGGATTTGTAGTCCCATTGAATGTTTTTGGTTGTTGCCTCCTGAAGTGGGCTAACATTGAACCTCCACGTTGTGCATCAGGGTGCTCCATACATGTAAGGTAATTATTAATAACCTCATTGAGTTGTCCCAGTATGGATAGAATCTATTCAATGCCAGTTTCATCACCAACTCCACTATAATTATCATAAATTAGAAGGCAATACCTACTTGGATTGCATGAATTGATTTGGTTTCCATTCATTCCACTAGGTGACTTTTCTATAAAACTGCATACACTAGATTAGTTTATGAATCAAAATTCATAATTCCAAATATGTAAAATACCTAACACAAATTGGATGGTTTATGAATATAGTCCATAATCATAAAAATGTTTCCATTAGATAAATATTTACCCATAAATCCTTCATAATGGATTTTATAAAAAATGTGAATTATCCTAATCATATCCCCCACGAGTGTCAAACTAGGAGCACTATTATGCCCGTTGTCATGTACCAGGATAACCACAGTCAAGCCCAAAACTCTTTGTCAGAGTTTTCTCTCATAGGTACATATGTTCCAAAACTACATCCACTTGTTGAATCCAGAGAGAGATGTATTAATTTGAAATCCCACATAATATCTTCATTACCAAAATTTTTGGACATTCTTCTATATTAATCCTCAATGTTAATCTTAGGGTAATGTGATATAATCAGAGTTTTGCTAAATATAGTTTCCATGGATTGTACTAAACTTTCTCTGATACCAAATGTAACACCCCAAAACTAGTTATCCAGAGTCGGTGCATTATTACATTACATTGGCATGATCTAAAGATATGAAGTCCAAAAATAAATATATGTTTAGTTGTTTTGGAAGTAATCGATACATAGAGAAGATTTACATTAAATTATGAAATGATAAAGTAATATTGTGTCTCATTCGAACACACTTAGACCCCTTAGAATATTCCTATAGGTCAGTCATAATATACTTCATCACATCATGGAAATACTAAAACATACAAACAGAGGTGAGCTTATATGCTTAGTATGGATAACTATTTTGCAGAAACTATCAAAAATAAGCATAAAAACATAAGGCAATGTATTCGAATAAAAAAATATGTTTAAACATAAACTTCATTATAAAATGGAAAAGGCAATTCAAATAATGACATTTACTTTTTCACATAGATATTATACTAGATAAATATTCACATGTAATATTAATATTTAATCTCATAATGAGGGAATGCATAATGTTGCACATCATGACAATGTAGTCAAGGGATCATGCCAAGACTACAAATAAAAATATTTTCAAGGGCTTGGGCCATCATACTAGTCTGTCTCCTGACACCTCTCGATGAATCAAGGGGCTATAATGGGCCCCTCTCATCACTTACTATGTGAAATGTATTCCTTATATGAAAAGGGTGAAACATAACATAAACATTCATAATAAACCATCATACGAAATGCTAATACTATAACCACAGACCATGAATGAATTAAAAATAACACATCCACATTAAAGAATATTATAAAACTATCAATACAATATGGAATATTGTATCAAAATAAATCAACTTCAATTAAACCTAAAATCCAATAATAGATGTTGACATACATGGAATCAATCCAAAAAACTATTTGATATAAATATATATTTCTCCATTGAAATAATATAACAATCCCGTAATTTTAAATGAAAACAATGATTTTGAAAATATTATTATAAGCTGGTAAGTTATGCTTCGAAGCAGTTATAATGGTAGAAAATAGCGACACCATCCGTACAAGTCAAAAAAATCATTCCTTCCATAATTTTTAAAAAATGTAATAACGTACCTTGTTTGTAAAACAATAAAAAGATTCCTTTCGAATTTTTTTAAAAAACTTCAAAAAAGGGTTTAAATGACTTTAACCCATAGTCTAGAAAATAGTAAAAATGTTTTGAAATACAATTTTAAAAAACATGGATGTGGATGATAAAGAAGTCATAGTAGATAGTTACGTATAAACAACCTCATATAATAAAGAGATTGTAAAATTAACCCTTACCTTGTTCATTTACTTAGTAGAGGGTATTTTATACTCTTATATAATGGTTAAATAAAATTTTCTAAATTATAAAATAGCCAAATACATAAATATGATATAATATATGATTCTCTAATATTTCTTTGATAATAATATTTCTGTAGTATCATAGTTTTGAGTGTTAACTGAGTCATTTTACATTATATGTTTTTTTACATATTCATGTTTGTTTTGGATATGATTTATTTTATTAATATATATAATGATATTATGTTCATAAAATTTAATTTTAATCATCAAATAAAAATAAATCTGGAATGGTTATTATGGAGAATGAATTCTCATCGTGTCATGGAGACGGTAAGTCGTACGTACGCATGAGCGACAATATCATTCTACTGATGGTGAACTAGTATGTAATTGGATGGTATATTTTATATAAAGAAACATTAAAATTTTATATTTATTATTTACATCAATTATACTCAGTATTATACCCATCCTAATAATGAAGTCTTGAATAACAAACTACAGCACGACATGGAGACGGTAAACCATACATACACACGTATGGTGACATTATTATTCATAGGATAGATAGAATAATGAATATGGTTGTACCATATTTATAATAACATCTCATTATGTATATGTTATTGGAGTTATTATTTTATTTTGGAAACAACAAAGAAATAGGAATTGTTAGAAGAAAATAACATTAAAAGATGTTATTAAATAATTACATTTTTTTTCAGGTGCTTCATTTTGATTTAAAAAAAAGGGATCCTTAAGATGGATTTCTGATAAATTTATGGACTAAATGATTAATTTAGGGTAGTTGGGGAGATATTTTAGCATGTTTTGGCTGAGACAAATGGATTTGGACGTGTGAATTTTAATATAAGGGGAAGTACCCTTTTTATAAGTGTTGTGAGGGTCACTTTAGGAAAAGCAAGAAATATTAATTTATTATAAAATGATTTTCGGTTTCCAATAGATAAAAATTGATTTATTACAATGATAAGGTGAGGATGGGTCTAAATCCTCTCAAAAAATAGGTTTTAGACATGTTTAGGTCACCGTATTAACATTATCATTTAGATTTAACTCTTAGTTAAATAGTTTAACTTTTATGATGTCTTCTAGTATTTTTGTACTAAATGCTTAATATAGTTACTATAAAATGCCAAGAGAACCTAAAGTGGTTAATTAATGACATATGTAACATTATCTAAGTCATTTGGTAGATCCTTTTATTTTTAGGTCTATTATATAATTCAATAAAATAGAATTTGTTTTAAAAATTCATTTACATCAATATTGACACTATTTAGTATTTGGTTTTTGTTAAAGTCATCACAACATCATTACATAGAAAAAAATATATTGAATCAACCCTATCATGTAATATTTACATAGAAAATTTTTTTATGGAATCAGAAGTTTCAATTTACATTTATTTTTATATTTATAATATCAATTATTTTTATCTTTCATTAATAACATAATTACTGAACCATAATCGTGTCATAAATAAATTTAGTTATTTAATTTTTAAAAATTACAATTAATTTATTATGATGTATGAAATCTTCATAACTTCATTATTTATATTTATAGTCAAATTTATCTTTTGTATAACCCTATATTAAAAATGTTTTAGTTATTAAGAATTGAATTTTACACTTTAAACTGTTCATTAAATAAAATATAATAAATGTCATAATATAATCCATGTGGATAAAAAAAGATCATATTTTCTTTAATAATGTTGAAATTGTAATAAATACACTTATCAATAGAATGAGGACATATTTTGGGGTAATTTTATATTATTATAATATTATTTTTATGTTTAATTACGTAATTTACATTTAACCGTGGTAAATAAAATTAAAAAGTTACTATTCACCAAAAATTATTTTTATCATATTAAACCACATTTTACTTACTGATTAGAACCTTGTTTGTCAGATTTTTGATATTTAATTCATAAAAGCAGTAAAATTATGTTTTATACAGATTTGAAAATGTGCCTAAAAGGTGGTTAAAAGGCATTAACAAGTACTTTAAAATTCTATAGATCTAATCTTAATATAAAATGAATCCAATGAATTTAATTGGACTAAAATAATTATTATATATATATTTTGACTTTGAAATAATTCTAAATAATATTTTTATTTAAATAAAAAGTCAGTTTTAAACAACAATGCTGTGTTTTTCACTATTCATCAAATATTTAATGTTTTCAGAAAAATACCAAAAATTCACATTAAGATAAACATGATATTCCGAATCAAAAAATGAAGTCTATTTTGAAATATAAAAATTATAAAATTTTAGAAATTTAGTATTACTATTCATAATTTATTTTTAAACAGCTAGTTTGATTTTCGTGGAGTAATAGAACATGAAGTTGCGTACAATGCAAGATATTGTATTATTTAAATAGAAACATAGTGTGGAATATTGGGGTGTTACTTGAGTATTTTCAAAACCTAGTGGTTTTTAAATATAAAATTCTTCTATGAATTATCCATTTAGAAAAGATAATCCTACATCTATTTGATATTATTTAAAATTAATATATGATGCATATGATAAAAATATTCTAATAAAATATAATAAAACTATAGGTGAAAAGGTTTCATAATAATATATTCCACATTATGAATTACATCTTATAGATAATAATATAGAATTAATTCTAGTAATTATTCTTTATTCATCTTTCAAATTTTTTAAATCCCTTTTGGGTCGTATTACTATATGATTGGATGATTAGTCAACCAGTTCCCAAATATTATTTCTTTTAAACTAGTTAAAAACTTCTTAGATATCTATTTTCCATCTTTCATCTTCTAATTATTCCTATATAGTTTTATTTAGAAATTTAGATGTTAATGAATATAATTTTCGCTATTTTTTTCTACAATCCTTCTGGTATTAACTCTTATATCTTGATTTCTTGTTATTATTTCTAATGGATGATCCATTAAGGTTCTATATTTTCTTGGTTATATACTTTTGGGTTTTATAGTATCATTTTCTTCTCGACCAGACTAAATTTCATCACATTCTTGTTTATTTTAATAATCATCTTTAAGGTATTCAATACTTACATATTTTAAAGAATTATTAACTACATCTATTTAATTTTTTCAATGATCAAAATGTTCACATTCATCAATATTCAAATGAATATATTCTACAACTAATTTTTATTTTTTATTATATAATATATAAGCATTATAAGTATAAAAATATCATTAAAGTTTTCATTCATCTCCTTTGGGTCAAATTTAACAATATTTTCCTTAGTATTCAAAATATACACCTTACATCAAAACACATTAATTTATATGATCACTAGTTTTCTCTTATTCCATAATACATTGGTTGTATTTTTATGAAATAGTATTCTAGAAATCATATTTATTAAATGAAAATATATGTTAAAAGATTTTACGGAAAAATATGTAGGAAGACTATACTCATTCAACCTAGATCATTTCATTTCATGAAAATTCATCTTTTTTATTTCTATAATTCTATTTTTAAGGTGTTCATATAAAAGAGAAGTTATATTTATTTCCCACACATGAGGAAAAAGAATTAAATTGTTAATTCTCAAATTATCTCCCATGATATGTTCTTAATGAAATTATTTTAAATAATTTAATATTTTCAAAAAAAATTAAAATCATTCAAAACAGAAAAAATCATAGATTATAGTTCTAGTAAATAGAACAAAATAAATTTGGAAAAATAATCAATAAAATAGATCTTCCAGCTATGATTTATACTCTTTATGGTCCAAAAAAATCAATGTGGATAATTTATAGTTTCTTCGATTTAGAAACCTTTTCAATATTTTTGAAGGAAGACTTTTTATTATTTCCTATTTTGTATAATTCAAAAAACTATCATTTTCCAATTTATGACTAAGAAAATAAAAAAATAATAGTTTTTATATAATTTATAAAAATTAAATGCATTACAATATCCATGTATCCTATACCAAATCATGGATTCATTTTCATGAGTAGTTAAATAATTCTCTTTTTGTTCACACAAGGAATTAAGATCAAATGTAGAACCATTTATATTTTTTGGTTCCTTATACTTAAGTTGTTTATCTTTAAAATTAGAGAAATAATTATTAGATAAATAAAAATAAAACCATCATTAAAGAGTTGTCAGATAATTATCTGATTTTTCTACAACCATTGATCATGTAGTACATTTTTTGATTAAAACTAATTTTTTTATCTCTAACTGATCAAACTCCAACAATTTTCCATTTTTGCTTATCATTTAAGGTTACTAGGCCTCTAACAAATTTTGCTCATGTAGGAAAATTGGACGATTAACCCCTCAATTTTCTTAAATATCCACTATATATACACTATACTTAATTTTTTTGGTGACATTTTTCCTAAAAAATAATTAAATAAAATATTATTTTGGTTACCATATTTTCTTGGTTCCAGATGTATCAGCATTCAACGATCTGGGTAAACTGATTTTCATAATTTTCTCAAAATGCATAGTACTAGATTTAAAATTATTTCTTTTAATTAAATCATTTTTTCTTCCACTACTTTTGTGATTATTTAAACAAATATTATTAGAATAATGAATTTTAATTCAAAAAAATAGTTGACTATTTATATATTAGAATTTATAGAACTAGGTAACATATTATATATATATATATATATATATTGCTTTTCTATATCTCTTTTTATATCATATTTTTCCATTTTTCAATTTTTTTTGAGGAATCAAATTTAGAGATTATTCTTCGTAATACAATTTAGTTGAAACACTTTTAAATGAATGTAATTTATCCTAAAATTAATTAATTCGTTTTTTATAAATAGTTAATGTTTAGGATGATTTTAAAAAAATATCTTTCATGTCTAGGTGTTGTTTAAACATGGAATATTTTTTCATTAAATCTAAATCATGGATATTTTTTTAGTGATATAGTATTTTTGACTATTGATTCATAATTTTATTCAATCATTTAATAGTATGAATCCTATTTAATATTTCCATAACATTCATATTCATAAGAAGAAGAGATTTTATATTATACCAATTCTTATTTATTGGCCATAATGAATATATTTACTTTAATATTTGTTGGATCACTTTATGAATTAGTTTTAGATGTATCACTAGAGACATCATAGATACTCTAAGTAGACTTCACAGGTTTTTCTATCTTTCCTATCATAATTAGTTTTCATCATATAGTTTATTTTATACTTTTTTAATTTTCTTTTCTCTTCTTTTAGTTGTGGTAAATAGTTCTCAAATGAACCATTTTAAAACCATCATATAATATTGCTTATTTAATTACTCAACCATATTTATTAATAATATTTAAGGATGTTTTAACACATATTTTAATCTAATAAAATTTTCTGAAACATCTAGATAGATGAGCTACTACCATTCCATAGTCTGGGCATTCTGAATAATATGAGAACATATAATCCTTTTCTTATTTCTTTTCCTATTTCTGAATAGTAACATGAATAGTAGTATTATACCCTTTTATAATCCAATGACCTTCATCTCACACATTCATTTTTGAATCATACATCATTAGAGTTATAATCAACTCTTTTATTTTCAGTACTGAGACAAGTGTGTATCGTATGATTGTAGTTGATATATTTTTCCACTTAGATGGTATTAATCTTATAAAATGTAATTATTTATCATCTTATTTTACAATATATCCCATGTAAACAACAAAAATGATGATTGTTTCACTCTTCCATTCATCTGAGTGATAAATGATAAATTCATCTAGAACAATTATACATATAATCTCATTCATGGCTATTGAGATAACATCATACTCAAATTCCATAGAAATAACCCAATTTTCTAGTTCATTAGTGATTTTATGAAGACCCAAACATATGTGACATGTGCCACCAGTCACTAAGTTTGTGTCCAATAGGCTACGGGTTAAAGATTAGTTTTAAGTAATAATATCACACAAATGTGTTTTTTTGGAGATGGTGCAACGGGATGCGGGAGCACTTCTCAGTGACCATAGATTTTAGGGTTTCGTTTGGCCATGGAGCTGCCTTTCTTCCTCATCTTCGATCGTATCTCTTTTCCCGGTGGCGTGGCGTTGGCAATTCCACCCTCGGTGTCTGATCAAGATCCTCCTATTTCTGGTTATGTTTGCAATCCTAAGGATGCGGCGAAATAGAATTCTTATAATCCTCTGAGTTCCGGAACTATTTGAAACCCTTTAGTTGTGGTTATGCAGATCTTCTCGGCCGGTCTGTCTTCAGATCACTACATTGGATCTGCGGAGGCGTCGCACCATTCTTCTGTGGCGTTGAATCTTGGTGCGCGGAGTGGTGAATCACGGAAGTCAACGGTTTTGCTGACCTTCTCGGCCGATCTGAATTTGAATCACTGCACTGGATCTGTGGAGGATTCACACCATTCTGGTACAACTTTGAAATTTGACGCGTTGAGAGATTCACAGATGTCAAATGGTCCGGTTGAGGGTGCTGCGACAATGGCCTCTGCTGATCCATTGTTGCTGGATCTTATTCCGTAGTGCGGTGTTGATATCCCAGGATCTCAACCCCACTCTGATGTGGTGGGGAAATCAAGCTTAGGGTTGAAGCAGGATGGATCTGGTTCATTGTCACTTTTCATGGACTCATGTCCGAGTAGAATTATTCATAAGGGTTCATCGTCTCACGTTGAATCCCACCCCACTTCGCTTGTGGAGAAAATGTCAATTGGTAAAAACTCATGGATTACATATATTGTTGTTCCCAAAGGTGCACAACCATGGAAACTTGATGATGTGATTCGAAAAACCTCACATTTGTGGGGCTTTTCAAATTGGAAATGTGCTTATCTTGGTCAAGGATTATTCCATTATCTTTTTCCGTCTGATGAATTGAAGGTTCTTGCATGGAGAATTTGAACCCTATTTCTGAAACCTAGTTGGCTTAATTTGCATGAATTTTCTATGGATTTTAATGTCTCGCGTGCAAGAAATGCATTTTCTCAACTTTGGATTCGTCTTCATGGAGTCAATTGGGTCCTCTGGAATCTAAAATCTTTGCATGACATTGGCATGGAAATTGGCACTCTGATTCATCTTGACAAAGAGAGTGAAGATGTTCGGTTTGGTCACTTTGCAAGGATGTTGGTGGAGGTTGATCATAGATCCACTTTTATTGACAAGGTAACCCTTTCCACCCCTTCTGATAACATTCAAATTGATGTCGAGTATGAAAAAAAGCATCTTTTCTGCAATGTATGTATGGCTATTGGTCACTCAATAGAGTTATGTCGGAAGAATGTTCCTTTTGAGGAATGTGTGGTGAAATTCCATTCAGTAGCCCACTGTCATAGGAAGTCCAAGGTGAAGGACTCGACATTGTCAAATCCTACTGATCATTATGGTGATTCACGTAATGAGCTAGTTCCTGATAGCAGGAAAGGGTTGATTCTTGATGTATCTCCGAAGAATGCTCAGAGTGGCCCCTCTAACACTCGGCCTGATTCGGTTGAAGACACTCATATACGGATCCCGGGATTGGTGACCCCTGATACTTCTCAGGTCATTCTCTCTAATCATATTGATGTGCAACAACATGTGGATTTTCAAAAATAAATCCAGAAGCTTTTGAGGTATCTTAATTACCTGAGATATAGGGAAATTTTTCTACTGATGAACAAGAGAATGCCGGTACCCCGATTAGGAACTCGGGCAGTGGTGCTCATGCCTCCTATAAGGATTCCATATTTAGTGGCTAGCCAAAGATTCCTAATAGTGAGGGTCTCCTCTCTAGGAGGAGACCACGTACGGATTACTCTATTGTTCCTAGAACTGTGTCTACCAGATCGTCGTCTAAGGCGTCAATGAAAGTTGGTACAGATATCTTAAGAATATTCAATTTTGAGAAGTCCCAATCTGAGTGGGAGACTGCTAGTGACTCTGATTACAGAAATTATATGTCTTATTATGATCTCTAGACATGTTCTTGGTGGTTTTGGGTTTTTCTGTTGTCTGTCCCCATTCGCTGCTCTATTGTACTTTGTTTTCTTTCTTCTTAATAAATGGTCAGAAGCTTTACTTTTGGCTTGAATTGTCTGGTATCACATAGATGTGATACTTTTCTAAAATACCTGCACACACACACACACCCATAAACACATCGATCCAATAATGATGAGATATAAACACATAGAAAATAAAATAAATTCTTAAAACTATCCCAAACCAGAATACAACATAAGTACTAAAAGCAATTAAATGGAAACCATTCATGCCCTAAATCAATTAATGTGTCCACACATGAATGGAAGAGGGGATCACTATAAAATTCAAATTCCATAATGCACCTTGGCCATGATCCAGTAAATAGCTTAGTTGTTCTCGGAAACAAAGCTCAACCTACCTCAAGCCCATTGGGGACTCCATTAAGAGGCCTTTGGTCTACACAAGACACAACAAAGGCAAGAAGTTCTTGTGTAGGGGTGTGTATAAAACTACCCATTAGGAATTCTGAAAACCCAATATAAGAGGGAGAAACTGAAAGGAAACATTCTTCTCATCCTAGGTAGAGGGAACCTAATCGAGAGACAAGATCCAACTCGAACCATACTTGTCTATACATGACTAGTTAGCTCAGTCCACAATGCGCTTCAACCTAGAAACATGAAAAACATAAAGAAATCATAGAAATAACCAATATAAACATGCCTCCAAACCAATTTCTCTTGTGGTTCTGACCTCATATCCATCAATAAAAAGATTACACGAGGATATAATGTAATATAAAACTAAGAGAAAACACTCCAAAAGATTGTCCATCTCAAATAGAACCCATCTAATAGATACTCTCTGTTGGGAACAAATATCAAGGCCTAGATCTAGTAACCGACACCAGAGGTCCTACAATCACTATCCTATGCCCAGTTCAAGGCCATTGAAAACCATGGGGAGAGGTTCACCCATGTAAGACCCCGTGTTTTGAACCGGGATAAAATTATGAATGTTTATAAATTTCTTTTTCAGTTAATCAATGGGTAATAATTTTTAAATTGAGATATGGAATCTTATTAGGAGTGATAGATCACTTAAAGATGCCATTTTTAGAACATTTATAGAGGTTTTTAGGTTAAGGGGAAGTCTCATGGGCAGCGCACGGCTTGTCTAACCGTGCGGACAAACCGTGGGTAGTTGGTCTTAGAGGCAGTAGCTTCCACATGGGCAGTGCATGGTTCATCTAACTGTGCATCCAAACCATGCGATAAGGGTGGACGAGGTAGTAGCTTGCATACAGTTAGCACACAGTTTGTCAAACCGTGTGAACTAACTGTGCAAGCAATTAAATGAGATACTTAAATTTGTGGATATCTCTCGTTTTCTCCTTTATATGGCTTGGTTTTTCTTCTAAGTAGCCATAACATGGGATTACTCTCCCTTGAAGGTTATAAAACCTCTCCCAAGTATTTTGGAGGTTATCCGAAGGCTTCTCATTGAGAATGGAAGCCAAATTATTGAGGTGGGTAGATGTTCTTCTTTGTTCTTGTTCGTTTTCTTAGATCTACACCTCCTCTTCTGAAGGTTTCACATATTTACACCCGTTATGGGTAAATATAATTGTTTGGGTGATATTTATGATGATTTTTTGTCTTGGTCTTGCTAGTAGAAGTGATCTATGTCGGGTTCTTGAAGAATCAACTCGTTTCTCTTGAGGGTTCTTTGTTTGTTGTGGTTTCTATCAAAACCCCGAGGAAGGGTCAAAAATAATTAACACATTATTTAAGAATTATAGTTTCTTTAAATAAATTAGGAATGTGAGTTTCCTTCATTCTGATATGTCATCGAATGACACTTTTGAGGTTATTAAAAAATTCTGCCCTCATGAGATAAGTGAGGACTAGAAATTGTGTTGAGTTTAAGAAAGCTTGGCTTATTTAGGTAAAGTGATATGTTTAAACAGTTGATTGATTTCAATGGGAAGAATGAGTAATAGGATAATTAATTGTAGAATTAATTATCATGTCATGAATGGAATGTGTTAGTGGCCTTTACTGATTATTAGGAATATTGACTATTTGACATGTTCGGGATATAATTTGGAAACTGGGAATAATTAATGGAGGGAATAAATATTACATGTTATATGGTAAATGGTTAACTAAATGATTTTTATTTAAAGAGATAAGGTTTTATTAATTAATTTTTGAATTTATTAATTAGTATGCATTAAATTAAGATTGTTAATTTATTGTTTGTTACGATTGTTGGCCAAGGGTACCTTTTTATGTGTTCTATCATTCCATCCATTAAGTTGTCATGTATGGAGTTATTTAGAGATTTGATATGTTTTGTGAGATGGTCACTAAATTATATTGGCTTTTTTCAACATGTTTTGAGAATATTATGGTGATCTTTTAGATTGTTAAAGTCCGGGAAGATCAATTGTTTGAATGGATGGGTTCAGACTTACTAATGAATTTAGATAATTAAGTGTTGAGTTAACTATTTAGTAGTCTTGATAAGAATAATTAATTATTAATTAATTATTTATTAATGAGATGTTGAATGCTTAACTAAGTGTTTACTTATTTGATCAGAAATTTGGGTTGTTAATTAATTTTTTAATTAATTAACGGTTTTGGTTTGTGGTGTTAGACATAGTATTCAACACCAATGATGAATATATATGTATGATGGAAGAATGGGTTGTGAGACAAGGACTGAGGCTCCAAATACTCACAGGCTGTTAGACATGATGTTCTACACCAATATAGATGTATTTGTGTGATTGATAAATGGGTTGTGAGATAGGGACTGATGCTCTGAATACTCACAGGGTGCTAGACATGGCATTCTACACCCAGCTTGCAAGAAAATATTTTTTTATAGGATAGGGACTGATGCTCCAAATACCCATGGGTTGTGAGACATGTAGTGATGCTTCGAATACTCACGTGGGTTCTAGACATGATGTTCTACACCCATTAGTTAACATTGGACTGTTGTTCCAATTCTTTGTGCATGAAATGGGTTAATGGTTAATGAAGGTTGTTGTGACATGAAGATTTGTGAATTGATTATAATAAAGGTTTTAGACTTATTAATTAATTGGGTGAACCATTGTTAGTGGGAATACCCAGGAGTGAATCACTATTTTAGTGGATGATATTTGACATAATATATGAATGATTTAATTGAATAACTTATGACACATTATCCAAGCCAAAGTACAACCTTGTATTCAGTCTTTACTTTGATTACTTAGATGGTCTTCAGAGTTATCTTTGGTGAGTGACTTTTATGGGAAATGTCGGGTGTAGGCCGAATCTCAAGACATTCATAATAAGATTTGAGAAATTGATAAATGAAAATGATTATGTAATGATTGTTTAGTATGCATGAAAAATGAAAACTGTAGGTTCAGACACCATCTGAAGGATGAAGCAGGTACTTGAGTATATAGTTACATTGTACTTCTTACTTTATTTTATGTATGCCTTCACGTGTATTAAATTATTTATTAAATGTATTTATTTTGTGTAGACACCGGTGGTCCCGTCCAATTGATATTTATACCTCACACTCTACTCAAGATGCCATTGAACTGGGTGCCTGAGTAGATTTTATTTGGTTGTAGGACTATGTTGTATTCATTTACTTGGGAGTTAGGTGCAGAGGACTGAGTGGAGGCTCGGGATGCTTGAGGGGATCTCCCTTGGGGCTTTGAGTCATTATTTTTTTATTTATACGTTGGAATGTAAAGAATTATGTTTTGTTCACTATTTTCTACTTTTTTATCTTTACCATGTCATGCATGCATCTGTTGTATTATTTGGAGTTGGCCACTTTTATAAAATGAGTTTTATTTTTCTTACGCTGTTTTTCATTTTTGAGTTACTCCTTCCGCTATTTTTTGTTATCCACACTGATATACCGTCGTGAAACTCTGACAATAGTGTGTAGTCTCCCCACTAACTATCCATAGACCCTTTCTGTTAGTCGGCAGCCTCTGGCGTATAGGGAGACACGCTTGAGGTCATGTGGTGACAGGTCCTGCCACTAGATTAGTGGTGACCCGGGTCGGGATGTTACAAAGTGGTATCAGAGGTATGTTTCTTTTATTTCCTTTTTCCTACTATTTTGGGGTTGGTAGACGACAAACTAGGAATTTGTCGGCGCTTTGGTTAATAGTCGTTCTTGGGACTGATCACCTCTTATACGGGAAATGAACAAGTGGTCAGGAATGGGAATTGATGTTTGTACTATTAGAGGTTACAGTTGATATGATTTCACCTTGAGTGACTGGTGTATTTTCTGCTGTTTATTGATTGTGAGAATTTTGAAAAGAATAATTTTCGTGGCCTGATATGGCATGGAAGTTTCATACATGCATCATCTTAGGAACTTAGAGATTTACAAGTCATGCATATAACATGCCATGTAGTTTCATTAGTAGGATGCATGCTAATTTGGATTGTATTCCTTGGGTGAAATTCTATGTTTCATCTGCTTTAGCATGCCTCTTTAGATAGCATGTTATGGTGATAGATTTAACTTTCTTGAGTGATTATATTCCGTACTCTCTTCGTTATTATCATGTTTTTTTGTTGTGACATGATTCCATGTTATATCATGTTGTTGTTTTACTTATTATCTTAACATGTTAGAGACATTATGATATGTGAAAGGGGTGATAAAGATAAAATGTTAAATAAATGTTGAATTTGTTAAATGGGACCCAAAATCTAGTGATAAGGTGTATAGACACCTTATTGATTGGTAGGTGGCCATCCATATATTTTAGACTGTTAGGTTGATCTTGTTAATTTTTTATTTTACATTGGTATCGATTAATGAGAGCCAATTTTCAATCCATGGACTGTATGGGCGCTTCATGAATTGGGTAATGAAGACTCATTTTAAATGTGATGACTTGATGCTGTGTGAAATGATTATAAATGTGAAATATGTTTAATGTTGATCTCAAATCAAATGGATAGCTTACAAAATGCAACTGGACCCACTTAGGTCATTTGGGAGTGTTTTTATGAGATAACCTGTTTGGGAGTTAAAAATGTTAATACCTGTGTGTTTTCTATTGGGTTTCTTTATAGAGAACCTCGGATGGTTAAAATGGGATCCTCGTAGGCCACATTGTCTTCCTAAAAGCAATATATTTTTATATGTTTCCTGAAAATTAATGGATATCAACTAAATTAAATGTTTTAAAAAGGGAGTTTTATGAAACTTTCCCATTTTTCATTGGGGCATTTTGAAAATTGTACATTTATGTTATGATTAAATCGTTTGACAATTATTGATTAAAAGTGATTAAATTTAAGAGGAATGGAAATGGAACCTATTTTTGTTTCCACTTTTTATAACCCTCATGTAAAGGGTAGTTCAGACCTCTCTTGAGATGCTTTGGAACGGAAGCATGAGTACATTACGTAGGCATTCTTCTCCTTAGAAATGGCCTTATGTTCATATTTTGAGCCTAGTGACCTGTTTGAAGTGACCCGGTCTAGGGTTGTCACTTATTCTTCATAAGGGGATATCCTACAGTTGGTAGCGCCCTCAGAACTTAAATGTCTTACAAGAGCTATGGATTTTCTAACTCTTTTGGAGTTGTTGGGTGTCGTAGTCCCAGGTATGACTTCTAGTTTTCAATGACACCTTGATTGAATGGGTGGTGATGTGTTTTTTGACGTTGTTGTGGGATTGAGCATTGAGTAATGCTCTTTGTCAGCTGATTAGACGTGCTTCAGGCATGTTTGGCTGCTTCGTTGGTCGTTTGACACTTTCGTCTTGGTAATGGATGACTAGTTATGGATTCGTACAGGAAAATGGACGTATGAGGAAAAATGTCTCCATAACAAGTCTTTTGTACTATTTAGTATGGCCTCAGGTTAACTCTATGTAGAGTGACTTGAGCGTTAAAGAATCAGTTTCATTTCAATACATGGAATGGTTTTCGAAAGACCCAGGAGTTTTGACACGCCGATCTTGTTGTTAATCTAGCGTGCTAGTGAGCGGCAGATCTCTTATTGAGACGTCATGGGAAATCATAAGGGGTGTATTGACTATTTTTTCACGATGAATGTGTTGCTAGTTGATCCCAAGCTTTTAGAACAGAGTTTTTTGGTAATGGTTTGACTGATCTTCATCATGACCTCGGTTTTCTCTTAGTGAGCTCTTCTGGACACGACGAGCATGTCACCTATCTTGACCTCATCATTGAAACACTAAAATAGCATCAGCCTTTTTCCACGCTACAATTTAAATGTATTTGGGCTTGATGAGTAGTTGTAATCTGGGTAGTAAGTGGGATGCGTTGATTCTTTTGGCTACTTCCTTTTTCGTGTTTGGGAACGATCATTTTTAAAATAGCCTTGCGATGGCGTGACATGGAAAATTTACCAGATGTTGGGTAAGGACTTTTTTATTCTGGAAGATGGTTTTTGGATAGTTTTAAAGGTATGTCATCAGATAAATGGTGAAAGTGGATTTTGGGTCCATGACGTCTTTGAGTGAATCATGAGAAAGTTGTTCCATTGTTTGATCGGGGTTCAACCTTTTACATTGACAAGGTCCTTCTAATGACCTAAGATATAAGATCTGTTTTGATGTTTGAGCGTTAGAGTGATCTTTAGATCTAGTTAAAAAGGCATATCCATCAGGTTTGAGAATGGTTAAAGGTGTGTTTGGCATTGGGAACGCAACACATCATTTCTAACGAGTTTAAATGACCTTGGTAGGTTAGTTGTTTTAATAGTGGTTCTCGATGTCTTCTTGGGGATGAGAAGGTCCATAAAGACCCGTAAATTTTAGGGAAATCTTTTTCATAATTTTTTTGGGATTTTACGAGTACGCAGTTTCTGACGACATCTAATTCTGATGCCCGGTGTGCCCAGAATCAATTTCCTAAGTTTAGCTCGGGTACGTTCAGTGAACAAACGATTGGGTTTTTCAAGCATTTAAACCAGTGCTCGGAATCGAAATCTGAGGGCACCGATGAAACCGCAGCGCCGGTAATTGCTTAAGAAGACCTTTTCTGGAGTTGTGTTTGCTCGTGAAGAGTTGATAAAAAATGTGTATTAATAATTAAGTGAAATAAGTTGTGTTACAATTTCCCACTTATAAGAGGTTGAATCCCATGTGAGGGAATATCCTAACTCCTCTTGTTAGGATTTTAGTGTGGTGGGGCCCACACAAGCCCCACCCCCTTCAAATTCCCTAACTCCCCATTAAACCCCATCTTGCATTTAATTTGTAACTCTCCCCTCTCCCTATTTAATTATGCCAATACACTTAATCAATTAAGTGAGTTAAGAGTTTGAATTTTTGAATTCATGGGATGAGTTAATAATATAAGGATGAACCTTATTTTAATTTGGGTTGGTTGTGGTGTGAGGATAATTCAGTAGAGATCTCTTGTGTGTTTTCATGAAGAACTTCATCTTCTTCGTGAAGAACGCCAAGACTTCGATGAAGAACGCTGTCACTGCAAGGAGAGATCGACGTGTCGTCTCTTCTCCTCTCTGCAGCCGGTGTGTGATGCCTTTCCCGAAGGATGAAGACGCAACCCATTTCGATCTTTTTCCCGCGTCAAAGGAAGGTAGACGCCACTCCTCCTCAGATGTTATCTCTCAACATATACGAAGCTTCACCTCGCGATGCCATTTTCCACGACGATCATCGTTCGACAACTTCTTAAAGGTAGGGGTTACGTTCAAATTTAATCAATTAAATTTTTTCTTTGTTTGTCCATGAGATTACTCGTTCTTTGGCTGCCTATTATCAATATAACGGGAGGAGGTTGGACCACACAAACACGGCTGAACCTCCTCCCCTTTGTTGTTGAATTCCTTCATGGCTTGGAATGGGGACAGCGTAGTGCCGTAGCACCACGCGGGAATGGAAGAACCGCGACCAGAGTGGGCCGCGACGAAAGAGAGCGTCACCGTCGCGCCGCGCCGGTGAAGCTGAAGGAAGTTGCGGACAAGGGCGGGCCATGGCGGATGGGCACGTCCCCGTCACGCCATGCTGGAACACCATGGAGGGCCACGCCCGTGGTGGGCCGTGGCGAAGGGGCGCGGCGCCTTCGTGCCGCGTCGGTTGGAGAAGACCCACAGCCTTTAGCCACGTCGGAGTAGCCGGAGGCGGCCGGCCTCGCCGGTCTACGGCAACCAAGGAAGAGGGACCCCCCATGGGTCCCGCATGGCACGACCGGCTGGCCAGATTGGCGGGCCGTTTCCTAAAGACCGGGGGTTAGTAACCCCCGGCGGTCAACTAGGGCTGACCCCACAGGGGTCCGCCGTTTCGGGAAAACAGGGGGGCAGCGCCCCCTTCCGCGTCTGCTCAGCACGCGGGCACCCACAATGGGCCGGACCGGCTGCACCGGACCGGACCGCCCGCGCTGGGACGGACCGCCCGCGCCGGGCCTGGACGCCCATGCCAGGATGGACCCCCGCGTCGGGCCGTGCCCAACCGGGCCGGACCGGGACTCGGGTCGGGTCAACCCAGTTCGGGCCGACTCAGGGGGGTATTGGGCTGGGATGGATCGGGCCCTAGCCCCTGTTTCTGGACAGATCCGTTCAAACGCACATAACTTGCGCTACAGAACTTTGATCAACGAACCATCAGTTGCGAGGAGATCCTTGGTTTGAGACGGTCGTTTCGTTATATTACAGTCATGGTTTCAGTGAACTTTGATTACGGCCAGGTTGGTTTGAACACGAAACTGACCGGGCCCTCAGAGCAGAAATACATATAACTTGATCTCGAGATGTCGGATTGACTTGTCGTTAACCTTTATGGTTTCCACTTAGTGATGCGGTTCTTTTGGCTTACTCCCCTCGAGGTTTGGACGTAGATGGAGTATGGTCGGGTTGGTTTTAGCTTAAAAACCAACTGGGCCCCTGGGACGAAAAAGCCAATAACTCTAAGACCGGGTGTCCGATTGACGCACTGTCTATCGCGTTGAGTTACTATTGAAGAAATGGAACGTTGGGATACATCAACTCTGGACATCATGTCAGTTGATGTATCGAACCTCTTGGCTCGTGGAGCGGACCCTCTCGAAATCGAGCGTACTGTGTGCGGGAACCCTAGAGCTGGCTGCGACGATGATTACATCTGTACTAGGATCCTATGTGGATTCAACAAGGATGACTACCGTACTGAGATCCTATGTGGGTTCGATGAGGATGAATACCGTACTGGCATCCTCCGTGGGTTCGACGAATAAGACTACCGTACTGGGATCCTCCGTGGGTTCGATGAGGACAACTACTATACTGGGATCCTCCGTGGGTTTGACTACCGTGTTGGGATCCTCCTTGGGTTCGACGACGATGACTACTATACTTGGATCATCCATGGGTTCGGAAGCAATGACTACTATACTTGGATCCTACATGGGTTCAGCAGAAGAGATGATTCAAAGGCTACATGTTATTATCTCCACCCCTTTTCATAAATGGATACCTGTGTGAGCTGAGTCTTAAATTTTAATAATTATATTCAATATGATTGACTTCCATTCCTGTGTGGATTGGGTTTTTCTTTCCTGTGTGGATTGGGTGGCCTGTGTGGACTAGATCGAACTTGGGCTCAGATGTTGGAGTCGGACAGGAATTGATGACTTAGGTATATGTATGGGCAGATACCTAAATAAAGTTGGTTGTTACTTCGTGATTTTATCTTTCCATTGTGGTTTATACTTCATGGATTCTGGGAGACCTTCAGGGGTCTTGGGGTCCCTATTATGTAGCGTATACTCACCCCTGCATAGGCTATGCCTGTACTATGTTGTGTTGGAAGCAGACAACAGACAACGCTGATTGAGGTGGGAGCTCATGGAGTTGGATGGTACCTGGTGGTGGATCACTGGACGAGACGTGCTCGGAGTGGATGGATGGAGGTGAGGAGAAGAGGAGTCTATCTATACCCACCCTTCAGGTGGGATTTCTAAAGGATGGATCAAACTCGCTGTTTTACTTTCTTGTTGTTGTACTTTCATTTTAGTTGTACTTTACTTTCAGTTGGGTTTGTATTCTGGCCCATTTACTTTCCAGCACTTACTTTTGTAATCAGTTTACTTATTGTTTACCCATCTTTCATACTCTATGGTGTTTGTTTACTTTATAAAGGAAATTCCTTCCCTTTTATCGGTATTTACGCCTTCGGTACTAGTCTACAGCCCCTGGCCTATGGATGGCTGGCGTGGGGAAGTCACACCACGGGCCCTGAGGACGAGTCGTGACAAATTGGTATTAGAGGAGTTCGGTTCAACCATAGAACTCAGGTCACTGATCTTCCTTCTATGTGAAGCACCAATATTAAGGGTATTGAGTGTGGTTATCAGTCCAGGGAGTCCAGTGTTGGTGCGGCAGTCGATATATCCATACACCAGGACCCTGACTTCTGATTTCCGACTCAATGCACAAAAACATTGATTGCATGTGTGTTTCAATGATTCCTTAGTGATTACTTGTGTCAGCTCACCAGGTATACTGTTTTGACCATGGAACACCTGTATATTTTTTGGATGGCCCCACGATGGCAACCAGCTAGGGTTCCTAGATTTGTGCGAGACGACAACCCACCGAGTGACGAGACCTCGGTGAAGGGCTCTATTACCGCGAAGGCACCAACGGTACCTCTACTCGCCGAGCCACTAATGCCACCAGCCCCAGCAGATGAGAGTGCACTTCGCCTTAGTGGATTGTATGAGTTTCAACGTTAGAGACCACTCAGGCTCCATAGGGAGACGAACCCTCATGAAGTCTAGTATTTGCTGGAGGCTGTTTTATGAGTTTTCATGTTAGTGGGGACACCAGCAGACCTCATGGTGATCCTTGCAGCGAGTCTCCTGCACGCGACATCAGGTAGATGGCAGAGCCTGATGCTCCAGGTGAACGATGAGGAATCTCTCCTTTGGTCGGACTGCGAGAGCCTATTCTGATCGGAGTTCGTTCCATCCACCATCATTGCGGTGTGCATTCAGGAGTTACTGCAGCTGCTGCAGGGTAGCATCACGGTAGCCCAGTACTCGGCAAGGTTTACCGATCTCTTGCGCTACTCAATGGACATGGTACAAGACCCATTCTTCTAGTTCTGGACATTCGAGAAGGGATTGAGGCATGAAATCAGGGCTTCGATAATCTCCCTCAACATCTCGAAGTAGGCAGGGGTGCTGGAGAGAGCCCTTCTAGTGGAGAGTTTTCTCACAGAGTAGTCACCAGCAGCGAGACCCTCCGCAGGACGACCCGTATTGGAGAATTCTACAGCTGGTAGTAGACAGTTGATGCAGAGGTCCAAGCGATCCAGGCCATTAGATGAGCAATCTCAGGATGCAGATTCGATTGTACGGGCCACATGAAGGAGAGCCATCCACACGAGAAGCATGCAATTCTATGCATGCGGCGGGCAGGGTCACATGGCCCGTGACTGCCCGACCCACCCGACAGATGACCAACAGGCGGTAGAGGGACCTCCCTAGAAGAGGTTTGACCATAGTGATCTGCAGGGAGCAGGCAGACGAGGTAGAGGAGCTGGTCGAGCAGCGGATGGTGTGAAACGCTTTGAGGCCCTACCACCACCACCGCCAGGAAGACCACCCCGACCGCAGGGAATAGGTGGACAAGGGAGAGCTCAGCTACAGGAAGCTGAGTCCTATGACCATGGAGCTCTGGGAGAAGATATACATGAGCGGTTCTAACTCCAGTCATGGAGACGTTTGTTCATGATACTTCTAGCTTTGTTGATGTTTTGTTTGTAGATGATTTGTGTCTTTATACCTTGAGTTGCAGTAACAAAAGACACGTGTTCTTGTGACATTTTCTTCCATGTCCTTTCTATGTAGTTGATACTGAGAGGTTCTGGTTAAAACTGTTGACTTGACCCTCACTTACGAGATTCCTACTGGAGGAGACCTAGGGACCACACACTGCTGCAGACAGTGTGACTCGACCCTTGGGGGCGAGAGTAATGATTGGATCTCTTGGTAGTAGCATCGAGGCCTTGCGACATCATCCATGGCATGAAATAGTACCGTTCATGTCAGGATTTTCTGTATTAGGAAAAGAATGTGGTTCATCCAAGGGATGAGACTAGATTTCTCTTTTCGGAAGAGGAGGAATCTCCGCAGCTCTGGTAGATCATAGACGAATAAGGGTGGAGATGAGTACTTATAAATGGCTAGTCCCACATATTATTCGTCGCGCGAATGGTTTACGATTATCAAAAAATAATTAGTCTCAGGTGTATCCTCTCTCAGAAGGACATGAACCTGAAATAGTGGCAATGACTCGAGTTCTTCTAATACTATGACTTTGAGATAGACTATACTCCTAGGAAGGGGAATGTAGTAGCTAATACTCTCAGCAGGAGGTTGGGCATCCCACTACTTGGGGGGGCGATGGAGCAGCTAGCCGCTTTTCAGATATCCTGTATGGATAGTGTTGAAGTTAGTACACGTAGAATTAGATAAGGTGCAGATCATCTAGGAGCAGATGAAGACTGCATAGAGTAGACTAAGTCCTATTCTTATAGGAGACGGAGACCACTGGAGTTCGTGGGTGGCGACCACGTCTTCATACAGGTCTCACCTCGACGGGGTCTAAAGAGTTTTGGTCGAGGTGGGAAGCTATCTCCTCGCTTCATCAGACTATTCCAAGTTCTCAATAGGATAGGCGAGGTGGCTTATCGCATAGCTCTACCACCTCAGTTGCACCGGGTGCACGACGTCTTTCACGTATCTCAGCTAAGGAGATACGTGCATGATCCTATGCATATCATCGACCATGGGGAGCTGGACATCAATGACGGAGCTACATTTCCGGAGGTCCCGGTGGAGATCGAGGATCGATATGAGTGGGTCCAATGTGGATGGTCGATTCCTCTAGTGCACATTAGGTGGCAGCACAGGAACCTCTAGGAGAGCACATGTGAGCGGGATACTCAGATGCGTGCACAGTACCCCCATTTGATTCCTTAGTTTTTGATGTAGCATTATGAGTATGTAAATATCTGAGGTGGGAGTAATGTAAAGACCTGTAAATTTCAAGTAATTTTTTTTCTAAAATTATTTGGGGTTTTATGAGTACGTAGTTTCTGACGACATCTAATTCTGAGGCCGGGTGTGCCCAGAATCAATTTCTAAAGTTTATCTCGGGTACGTTCAGTGAACGAACGAGCTGGTTTTTCTAACTTTTAAAACGGTGGTTGGAATTGAAATATGAGTGCACCGATGAAACCGCAGCGCTGTTAATTGCTTTAGATGTCCTTTTATGGATTTTCATTTTCTCGTAAAGATTTGTTAAAAAATGTGGATTAAGAATTAAGTGAAATAAGTTGTGTTACAATTTTTCACTTATAAGAGTTTAAATCCCATGTGAGGGAATATCCTAATTCCTCTTGTTAGGATATTAGTGAGGTCGGGACCACACGATCCCCACCCCCTTCAAATTCCCTAACTCCCCATTAAACTCCCTCTTGCATTTAATTTGTAACTCTCCCCTCTCCCCTCTTTAATTATGCCAATACACATAATCAATTAATTGAGTTAAGAGTTTGATTTTTTGAATTCATGGAATGAGTTAATAAAATAAGGATGAACCTTATTTTATTTTGGGTTGGTTGTGGTGTGAGGATAATTGAGGAGATAGATCTTGTGTGTTTTTTCTGAAGAACTTCATCTTCTTCGCGAAGAAAGCTAAGACTTCGACGAAGATATCCGTCACCGCAAGGAGAGATCGACGTGCCGTCTCTTCTCCTATCTTCAGCCGGTGTGTGAAGCCTTTCCCAAAGAACGACGATGAACCCTCTTTCGATCTTCTTCCAGTGTTAATGGAAGGGAGACTCCGCTCCTCCTCAGACATTCTCTGTAAACATAAACGGAGCTTCACCTCGCGATGCCTTCTTCCACGACGATCATCGTTCGACAACTTCTTCGAGGTAGGGGTTAAGTTCAAATTTAATCAATTAAATTTTAACTTTGTTTGTCGATGAGATTACTCGTTCTTTGGCCACCTGTTATCAATATAACGGGAGGAGGTCGGAGTGCACAAACACGGCTGACCCTCCTCCCCTTTGTTGTTGAATTTATTCATGGCCTGGAATGGGGATGGCGCGGTGCTGTAGCATCGCGCAGGAATGGAAGAACCCTGCCCAGAGTGGGTCGCGACGAAGGAGAGTGGCACCGTCGCCACACACTGGTGAAGCCGAAGGAAACCACGACCAAGGGAGGGCCGTAGCGGAGGGGGGAGGTGCCGTCGCGCCGTGCCAAAAGAGCATGGAGGGCCGTGTCCAGGGTGGGCCGTAGCGCTGTCGTGCCGCGCCGGTCGGGGAAGAGCCGCGGCCGGCCTCGTCGGTGGCTGGAAACCAAGGAGGCGGGACCCCACGTAGGTCCGGCATGGCACGACCGGCTGACCAGATTGGCCGACCGTTTCCTAAAGACCAGGGGTTAGTAACCTCCGGTGGTCAACTAGGGCGGACCCAACAGGGGTCAACCGTTTTGGGAAAATAGGGGGGCAGGGCCCCCCTTCCGCGTCCGCTCAGCGTGCGGGCACCCGCACAGGGCCGGACCGGCTGCACCGCCCGCGCCGGCCCGGGCCGGGCAGCACCCAACCAGGCCAGACCCGGACCCAGGTCGGGTCGACCCAGTTCAGGCCAACCCAGGGGGTATTGGTTCGGGTCGGACCAGGCCCAAACCCCCTATTTCCGGACAAATCTGTTCAAACACCCATAACTTGGGATACAGACCTCCGATCGACGTACCGTTAGTTTCGTAGCGATCCTTAAATCGAGGCGGTTGTTTCAGCTTATTACACTCAAGGTTTCGAGAAACATTGAGTATGGCAGGGTTGGTTCAAATATGAAACCAACTGGGCCCTCGGAGGGGAAACACTTATAACTTGAGCTCCGGATGTCAGATTGACGTGCCGTCGACTTTGTTGGTTTCTTCTTAGTGAGACGGTTCTTTTGTCTTACTCCACTCGAGGTTTGGAAGTAGCTAGAGTATGGTCGGGTTGGTTTTATCTTAAAAACCAACCGGGCCCCTGGGATGAAAAAGCCAATAACTCTCAGACCGGGTGTCCGATTGACGCGTCGTCTGTCGCGTTGAGTTCCTATTGGAGAAGCAGAACATTTGGATACATCAACTCTGGACTTCGTGTCAGTTGATGTATCAACCCTCTTGGCTCGTGGAGCTGACCCTCCTGGAATTTAGCGTGGTTTGTGTGGGAACCCTAGAGCTGGCTGCGACGATGATGACTTCCGTACTAGGATCCTCCGTGGGTTCGATGAGGACGGCCACCGTACTGGGATCCTCCATGGGTTCGACGAGGACGACTACCATACTGGGATTCTACGTGGGTTTGACAAGGATAACTACTATAATGGAATCCTCTGTGGGTTCGATGAGGACGACTACTGTATAGGGATCCTCTGTGGGTTCAACTACCATGCTGGGATCCTCCATGGGTTCGACGACGATGAATACTATACTTGGATCCTCTATGGGTTTGGCTGCGATGACTACTATACATGGATTCTATGTGGGTTCGATAGAGGATATGATTCAGAGGATACATCTAATCATCTCCACCCCTCTTCGTAAATGGATACCTATGTGAGAGGAGTCTTGGATTTCAATCATTATCTTCGATATGATTGAATTGCCTTACGGTGTGGATTGGGTTGTGCTTTCCTGTGTGGATTGGGTTTTCTGTGAGGACTAGATCGAACTTGGGATCAGATGTTAGAGGAAAAATAAAATTGATGACTTAGGTATATATATGGGCATATACCTAAGTATAGTTTGTGGTTATTTCCTGATTGTATCTTTCCTTTGTGGTTTATCCTTCGTGGATTCTGGGAGACCTTCGGGGGTCTCGGGGTCCCTACTGAGTAGAGTATACTCACCCTTGCATGGGCTATGCCCGCACTATGTTGTGTTGGATGCAGACGACAGACATCGCTGATTGAGGTGGGAGCTCATGGAGCTAGAAGGTACTTGGAGGTGGATCACTAGACAAGACGTGCTCAGAGTGGACGGCTGGAGTCGAGGAGCCGAGGAGACTATCTGTACCCACCCTTCAGGTGGGATTTCCAGAGGACGGCTCAGACTCACTATTTTAATTTACAGTTTTTGTACATTCATTTCAATTGTACTTTACTTTCAGTTGGGTTGGTATTCTGGCCCATTTACTTTCCAGCACTTATTTTTATAATCAGTTTAGTTAGTGTTTACTCAGCTTTCGTACTCTGTAGTGTTTTTTTACTTTATATAGGCAATGTCATCCCTTTTATCGGGATTTACGCCTTTGGTGCTAGTCTCCAGCCCTTGGCCTATGGAAGGAGGGATTAGGGTAGTCACGACATGGGCCCCAAGGACGGGTCGTGACAAGTTCTTAAGGTGGGTATAATGTAAGATCCCGTGTTTTGAACCGGGTTGAAATGTTGAATGTTTCAAAATTTCTTTTCAGATTTATCAATGGGTTTTTATTTTTAAACTGAGCTCCGGAATTTTATTCCGAGTGGTGGATCACCTAAAGATGTCATTTTTTCAAACATTGATAGATGTTTTGAGGTTAAGGGGAAGTCGCACAGGTGGCGCATGGTTTGTCTAACAGTGCTACCATACCGTGCGTAGTTGGTCTTGGAGGTAGTAACATCCAAATGGGTCGTGCATGGTTTGTCTAACCATGTGGACAAACTATGCGAGAAGGGTGGTCGAGGTAGTAGCTAACGCATGGTTAGCGCTTGGTTTGTCAAACCATGTGAACTAACCATGCAGGAACTTAAACAAGATCATTAAATTGTGGATCTTCCTCGTTTTTGCCATTAGATGGCTCGTTTTTCCTCCTAAGCGGCCATAATTTCGGATTAGTCTCCCTTGATGGAAGGAAAACCTCTCCTAAGTGATTTGGAGGTGATCTTAAGGCTTCTCCTAGAAAATCAAAGCTGAATTCTTGAGGTAGGTAGATTTTCTTCTTTGTTCTTGTTCGGTTTCTTAGATCTACTTAGATATAATCTTTTTTTGTCATGGTTTCTCAGATCTACACCCGTTATGGGTAAATATAAGTGTTTGGATGAAATGTATGATGATTTTTGGTCTTGTTCTTGCTGGGATATGTGATCTATGGTGGGTTCATGAAGAATCAACATGTTTCTCTTGAGGGTTCTTCTTTCATTGTGGTTTCCGTCAAAACCCTGAGGTATGGTCCCAAATCTTTAACACTTAATTTAAGAATTGCAGTTTATTTAAATAAATTATGAATGTGAGTTTCCATAATTATGATATATCAACGAATGACACTTTTGATGTTATCAAATAATTCCACACGCATGAGATAAATGAGGACATTAACTTGTGTTGAGTTTAATCATGTTTGGATAATTTGTTTAAAAAGATATGATTAAACAGTTGAACGATTTGAATGGGAAGAATGAGTAATAAGATAAATAATTATAGAATAAATTATCATGTAATGAGTTGGAATGAGTTAGTGGCCTTTATTGATTATTAGGAATATTGAATATTTGACTTGTTCGGGAGATAATATGGAAACTGGTAATAGTTAACGGAGGGGTTAATTATTATATTTAAAATGGTAAATGGTTAACTAATTGATTATTGGTTTAGGAAATAAGGTTTGATTAATTAGTTTTTTAATTAATTAATTTGAAAACATTAAATTATGATTGTGAATTGATTGTTTTTTACGATTATTGGCCAAGGGTACCTTTTTATGTGTGATATCTTTCCATGCCTTATGTTGTCTTGTATGGAGTTATTAAGTGATTTGATATGTTGTGTGAGATGGTCACTAAATTATCTTGGCTTTGTTCAGTATGTTTTGAGATGATTAGGGTGAACTTGTAGATTGTTAAAGTCCTAGATGAACCATTGTTTGAGTGTACGGGTTCAGACTTGTTAAAGAATTTGGATAATTAAGTAATGATTTAATTATTTAGTTGTCTTTCTAAGAATAATTATTTGTAAATTAATTATTAATTAATGATATTTTGAATGGTTAATTAATTGTTGAGTTATTTGATGAGTGATTTGTGTTGTTAAATATTTTTTGAATTAATTAAGGGTTTGGTTTTGTGGTGTTAGACATAGTATTCTACACCAATGATGAATATATATGTATGATTGATTAATGGTTTTTGAGACAAGGACTGAGGCTCCAAATAATCACAGGGTGTTAGACATGATGTTCTATACCAATGATAGATGTATTTGTATGATTGATAAATGGGTTGTGAGATAGGGACTGATGTTCCAAAAACTCAAGGGGTTCTACACATGGAGTTCTACCCCCCACTTGCAAGAAAATATTCTTTTATGGGACACAAACTGATGCTCAAAATACCCATGGGTTGTGATACATGGACGGATGCTCCCGAATACTGAGGAGGGTGCTAGAAATGACGTTCTACACCCTTTTAATTAACATTGGAATGTGGGTCCAATTGTTCATGCATGAAATGAGTTAATGGATAATGAAGGCTGTTCTGACATGAAGATTTGTGAATTGATTATGAGAAATGGTTTACACTTATTAATGAATTGGGAGAACCATTTTTAGTGGACGAACCTTGGATCGAATCACTATTTTAGTGGATGGTCTTCGACATAATATATGAAATATTTAATTGAATAGCTTATGAGGCGTTATCTAATCCAAATAACAAGCGTGGATTCAGTCTTCAAATAGATTACATAGATGGTCTTCAGAGACATCTTTTGTGAGTGACTTATATGGGGGATGTCGGGTGTAGGCCGAATCTCAAGTATTTCATAATAAGATTTGAGTAATTGTTAAATGAAAATGATTATGTAATGATTGTTGAGTATTCATGACAAATGAATTCTACAGGTTCAGACACGAGATGAGGGATGATGCAGGTACTGGAGTATATAGTTACATTGTACTGCTTACTTTATTTTATGAATTCCTTCATGTGTTTTAAATTATTTATTAAATTTCTGGATTTGGTGTCGACACCGGTGGTCTCGGACTACTGAGATTTATATCTGACACCCTACTCTGGCCGCCATTGCACTGGGTACCCGAGTAGATTCTATTTGGTTGCAGGACTATGTTGTTTGCATTTACTTGGGAGTTAGGAGTAGAGGACCGATTAGAGGATTGATATGCTCGAGGAGATCACCCTTGGGGCTTTGATTCATTAATTATTTATTTCTACATTGGAATGTAAAGAATTCTATTTTTTTCACTGTTTTCTACTTTTGTATCTTCAGCATGTCATGCATGCATCTATTTTGTAATTTGGCATTGTCCACTTTTATAAAACGAGTATTATTTGTCTTCCATTGTTTTTCATTTATGAGTTACTGCTTTTTCTTTTGTTTGTTATCCACATTGTTATACAGTTGTGCAACTTTGAAGAGAGGGTATAGTCTCCCCACTGACAATCCTTAGACCCTCGCTGCTAGTCGGAAGCCTATGGCGTATGGGGATACGCGCTTGAGGTCATGTGGCGACCGGTCCAACCACCAGATTAGTGGTGAACCGGCTCGGTACAGTACAACCCATCACCATTGCATAGAGTTTAGGGAGCACTACTCTAGATTATGAACAACATGTATCTTCTCTGATGATAATTAATATAGGGGCCTCCACCTCACCAAATCTGTATAGTTGAGAGAGTAGTAACTCCTAACCAACCTATGAAACCTCCATAGATCCTGAATGGAGTGGAACACAGCTCAATCAATCAAGGGAGAACTAACTTCTAACCATGTATTACAAAAAACTAGTGCAGGGGGATTCTCCTTGTAATTTTACTCAACAGATGATGCAGAATGTCCTCCAATGGAGGACCCTCTCGTTGATGATACAAGGAGAAGGGGGGAGGACGTACTACTCTATACATGAGTACCCACACCCTAGTATGATAGGGGAGTTCCACTCTAGTATCTTTATTTTTAGGGGGGGGAACTAACTAATATGATAAGGGAGTACCGAACTAGGATAGAGGACCACTCCCTAGTATGATATGGTAGTGTCAACTCTTCTAGAATAAAAAAATTATGGAGGAAACACACCATGGTATGAAAGGGGTGTTTTGACTCCAATGATAGAGTATGCACACCCTAACATTCTAGGGGAGTAGCCACTTTATCTATATGTCATGTCTGGGGGACCTGCACCATGCCATGGTGGGGGAGTACCAATACCAAAAATAAGGGAACCATACCCTAGTCCCACATGTGAGAGTAACTACTCTCTTTGACCAAAAATTATAGAGGCCCCACAACCATGGAATTATAGGTGAGTGATATCTCCAATTACAAAAATAATTTTAAAAACCCACATGATAACGCCATATTGGTGTACAAGTCCAATCATCTCTCCCTGAGAGTTGCACTGATCTACCACATTGATCAAGCATTGCTGAAAGGAGAATCATGATTATCATACCTCACATCACAACAACACTATGGGTATGGTACATGAGCCCTGATATAATATGGAAGAACCACTATACAAGTCTAAATAGTATATAGGAACCAACTCCTAAGGAAAAAGGGAATGGTATCAACCCCAACATTAACTCAAAGATCCACTCCCACCACAACAAAATCTTTCGCACTGCTGCAATAGTTTCATGCTTGAACCAGACAACACCATATATCATAGGACTAAATAGAGGACACCTTCAAACTCTATAGGGAAAAATTCTCAGGATAGCTTACTCACATCCTAGAATCCATGTTTCGGAGAAGGAGATACGTAAGGTTGATGATCCCAGGAAGATCTCCATGAATGTTCACAGTGTGAAATGGATGCCACATGATGTGTGGACTCACCTATGTATATGGAATTATCTTTTGTTCACAAAACATTCCTTTCCATGTAGGCATTCACGGTGTGTACAGACTGTACATGACATGTTCTACCTCACCCATTTGTTCACCTTGTTTTTATCCCACACAAACCGCCCAACTATGTCACTTTCACACTATGTATCCTATACTACACGATGTGTTTAGGATAAACAGCCACTTGAACATGTGGTTTAACCATTCTTGGGTTTGGAACCCCATGTTTATGTATGTTTACATGCCTACCTTTTCCATTTTTTTGGCCACAGGACAAGTGGTCACTACATGATGTGTAATGCCTGTACATGATGTGTACTCCTAGAAATTCATCTTCCCTAAATAGAAAGATGCACACGACATGTCTCGCTGGAAAAAATGCTATATAGATGTAATTATATTCTATAATTACCTATATATTCTCTGAAATATCCACAATTTATAGAAAATCCCATAGATCGGCCTATAATACATATCTATCATTCATAATAGGGATCTACAAGACTAAAACAAATCATAATGAAGGGTATCAATACCAAAACACAATACATCTTACTTAGCGGGAGAGAATATGATGTTGTATGTGTATTTTGATGAGCAGATCATACTGATTCTCGATTTGATGATGAACATTGCCAAGAATAGTGACTGATAACACCTTTTTACATCTATTTGGCTCAGATTCTATCTGTCACCAAATGGGGAGAGGAGGATAACTTCTTCTTTGCATTGTGAACTCCATTGAAAAATGCTAGGGTGAGATTAATTTAATTTAATTTAATAAAATTTCATTTAATAAATAATACCTCTATGTAACCCTCCACCAACTCGCCCGCATTCGCACATCCAGTGGGGACACCATTATATCATTCTTGGGGTAAACATGATGTCCATAACTCAACTAGAGTATCAAAATTCTGATAAGAGATGATGCTAAGGTTTTATTCTCTGTTTCAAGTGAAACAAAATGCACACGACAAAATATATTTCATATTTTTAAAATCATTCTTATGAGGCTCTTCAGTCCCCAATATGCCATGCCGACTCAGACCTAACTCCAGAAATATTTTCAAAAATACTCCAAGGACTTATACGTCAAAACCAGAGACATTACATTCTCCCCACATTATGTAAATTAATTCCTAAAAATCAAAAACAATAGTATAGAGATATGAAGATGATATCTATACTAGAACATCCCCTATAGCTACCTCACCAAGGGTTATCATGGTTCTTACAAGAAAACAATATGGGGAACCATCAAGGAAACATCACACTAATATCCCGCTACAACCAAGTGAACATTGTGGAACAAAAATCACATGTCTCTTCAGGTGTGACCGGTGGAAAAAAACCAATCACCATTTTCCATTATTAGTTAAAGGGTCCAGCGGTACAACACTTTGCTTAATTGAAATAGATACCAATGAAATCCCATAGTTCACATCCAACCCTTGATTAAATTCACCATGAATCACTCCATTGTTTTGAATTAAAGGTTGATGCTGACCATGTGAGGGTACCAATGGACAAAATAGGGCTTCCCAGGAGTGAACATGGAATCTTACTAGATTCGTAACATGCAAACCTCTATCAATAATATAGATCTCCAAACCAGAAACAAATCCACACCCACTGGAGTTATTATAACATAGTATGGATGATAGGAAACTATTACACACTGCTAAAACATTATATTATCTAACTCTTCATATATATAATAGTTCTATGAAAGGCTACACCTCTACTAGAAACTCTATGAAATAAGTTTCAAGTAGCGAAAATTCACTGGCAATGCCAGGCCCAAATCTTAATCTCCAGTGCACAACATATCCCTAAACAAAAAGTGTATGGAACTCATCAACCATACCTAAACACTATCCCCTTTGGGTAGCAATTCTTTTCCCACATGATTTTGATCGTGTCACAAAAAATAGTCCCAGTGGGGAAAGTGTCCCTCTTCTTCATGGGTCCAAAACTATGTAACACCACACCACCCACTCCAAGATCATCTCACATAAAAAACTAATGATACACACAAAATGGTACTAATGAAAAATAAATGTTTTTCCAAATGCTCAATTTGGGTCTTATTGAACCTTTTTTGCAACCACCAACATGACACCCAGCACCAAAAACACAAGTTAGAGAGACTTATACACTACACCTCAATACTATCTACTTTAGGAGAAACTGAATATCCATCAAGGATTTACACATTTCTCAGAAATTCATCATGATGGGGGATGGAACCCTATTCCTCATGAATTCATTTCCACTTTGAACAACCCCGACATAAGGTTATACCAATGCACATGTAACTGTGGTTAGTACTTTCAATTAAAGTAGAAAGAAAAGTGTTGCTCACAAAAATTTCTAAAATGTACTACTATTGAATTTAGAAAGTAAACTGAGCGTACCTATATTAATACTTTCATATTATTGGACAAAAGTATCCGTATAATTCATTTTTCCTCACCCACGTCCTCTAGCTCCCTAATCCTGGCATGGACCACTTGGGGGTATTGGTGGAAGCACCTCAAACTGACTTCCACTAAATACTACTCTCCAAGAACCTCTTCCACATCATCTATCTGGTGGAACTCCTATATTTGAACACAACTTATGGAATTGTGACATGTTGATTGAATCCCTCTCAGCAACATAATGGGATGAAAAATTTCTAACATTATATCCATGGTCATCACAAGAATAATTACTCTTATCTTGTGGATGGATAGATCCAGGTCATGTATCCTAAAATATAGGCTCATATGACTATGTTTGGGTATTGGTATGACTCCTATGCCAGGATCCTATAATCTTCCATCTTCTAAATAATTTAGAAGACACAACTTCTGGACCCCCACTATGGGCCATATCTACCTCTCCCATTGCTAGGAAGCTCTCTATGACTAGATCTCACTCGAGTACACTTGCAGAAGAGAGAAAGAATAAGGGGACCAAAGCTTCTTAGACATCTTTGTCGGGACCCTAATTAATTTTATGAGATCTATAAAATGGGTATCAAATAATATCTTAGGAGTATCATGAAAATTTTGTGAACCTAGCCAAGTACTCCACCACAATTATGCAACACTGCTGAAGATATTGAAGCTTCGAGATATGCACTGATATCAACATGGCTTGGAAAACTCTTCCTTAACGAATCGATCAAACATTACCCAAGGAAACATCACCACATTATTGGACTATATCACTAATCTCCATCAACACTTGGTTGATCTTCAATGAAGGCTCAATACTAGTACCCCTATATGATTAAGATGTGTCCAAACTAGGGAAAAAAACAAATATGTCTGCCTCTAGACAATCATAATCTTCTAGGGGGTATGGATAACTCTGATACCTTAGAGGACACTATCTCTAGAACTTTCTAGTGCACTCATCCTATGTGCATCCTCAGTCTAAATTTCTATTGTGACCAGCTACTAAATGGGTGGTGCGTCAATTGGTGGACCACATGGTGGAACTGAAATAGAACAAGTTCCCTACATTAAATCTTAAAAACCAGTACAATTCACAAAATCATCTCCATGGGGGAAAACCTCACCATAGTAATTCCATGGATCCCCATTTGGATGTCTTTATGGAGTAATAATGAAATTGAATTAGGATATGCCACGATAAAATTGTACATCTGGGGAGTTAACTCAAGAGGGAAAAAGAAACCCATAAAGTAGTACTATATGACACATGCATCATTATTTTCCTTTGAGTAGTGTGATGATGTACAGAGTTAAAAAGTAGGAATTCAGAGTCCTGGTGAATGGATATGTCAACCGCCACACCAGCACTAAAACCTCTGGCCTGAGATTTGAACTCAAGATAGAAAACATATCTCTATGGAATTCAATCCATTTTCCCAAATCTATAGTCCAAAAGTAGAAACAAGAACTAATATCTCTCTATCATGACATTTCTCAACATAAATTGAGCCATAACTCCACAAGAACACCACTAATAGGATAATGGACGTCAAATAGCATTGAGTAGGCATATCATATAGATGACATGCATTTTTCTAAAGTACCTATACTCAGACACCCAGAAAAAACTCGATGTAATTGTTAAAATATATAAAAATTTGGAAACTAAAATTCATGAAAACAAATATCCCATACCAAAGTACAACATAGGTATTGAAATCATTAAAGGGGAAAATCATGGGCCCACCAAAAACTATGAATGTGTCAAAATTTACTAGGAGGGGGTCAATGTCAAATGAAACATCCAATATGATCTATGGAGAAACTATATAAAACAACTTAGTTGGTATAGTTCTCTATGCTCCACCTGCCTTAGGTTCTCTAGGGACTCCGTTGAAGGGCCCACACTCTACACAAGACACAACACATGCAGGAAAATCCTATGTAGGGGAGATTATAAAAATTATGGTGATGCAGGCATAAAATACATGGATATTACATAAATTTTGATGACTATTCATCAAAATATAAAATTAAATTCCTAAGGAGAATAATTGTTTAGTGTATTTGGAAAATGGGAACAAAATCATAGAAATTGATGAAATATCATCAATTTTTCCCACAAATAATATCCCATTTAGTACATATACACAATAAAATTCCTTATAATCCGGGGAAATGAAACATAAAAGGTGGTGATCACAATTTCATTGTTAGGGTAAACAACGTAGACATGTAATATTTAAAATGGGAATAGGGGTATATGAATTTTACCAAGAAATTATACGATAATACTCTACATCGAAAAAGATCATAAAAACGAATCATAGAAAATGGATTGATAGTTCATAAGACGTGAACCATAAGGGAATCTATATAATAACCTAAGAAAGCATAACATATGAATAAGAACTATATTTTTTTCATACACTTATGTATAGAAAATATTATGTCATTGATACCTACCAATACCTTCATACGGTGTTTGGCTTAGGCTAATCACCTGTGTACCAGCTTCAGGCTTGATATTTCATCCAGTGTACCCTCTTTTTCCCGAAATTAGATTCCCTCCCATGTACGCTCTTCTTTCAGGAGATGGATTCCCTTACATATAGCCTCTTTTTTACGATTCTAAAAAACGCTCATGTACACACTTGTTTGGGGATTAAAATGTCTTATTATTTCACACTTGGGATACCCTACAATTTACTGTATTATTTTGGTCTTATCATTCCCTCTTTTTTTGGGATTGGGATTCCCTCTGTTTTTCCCTCTTGTTTCAGGAATGTGATTACTTAATGTGTTACCTATTGATATTATAAAACAATTATCATTAACCAATGTATTAGATGGAGATATAGGTCCCTCCCATCAAATAATTAATGCATATATGCTTGTAACACAATATAGAATAATATCCCTCATATAATAAACCATGAAATTCAATAGGTATCATTAACAGTTCCTCACATCATATAATATGGAAAATTTATATGTTTCATCATAATTTCTTCAGAGAATAACTCATGAAAAGAACCAGGTTTCAAAATCATATAACCCATTGAAGAGAAACACATATCATAAAAATAATATAGTAAAAACATAAACCACTCAAGAAAGAATCTTATTTTAATTCCAAAACCATAATGAACCAAGTCATCTTAGATAAACACGGATTTTAAATGATCATATGTAACATTTATTAAGAAAAATATACTTTCATTGAAAATAAAATTCATAAAACCATTTCATAAATCCGTTTTCTATAAATAAGGATTTAAAATTTCTTTTAAAACATTTCTTGAGTAAAATATATTTTCCACATAAAAATATTTCTCAACATATATATCATTTTGAAAACATTTTTCTTTGTAAAAAAATTTAATTTGAATACATTTCAATTTAATTAGGAATTTTTTTTCATAAAATAACAACCTTGTAAACATACAAATTAATCTTCATGGAAAAGATTTTCATGATGGTTTGTAAGTCCTTACGTTATGAACATTCCTTTTTCACCTTAAATGTTTAGAAAGGTTCATTGATTGGGAAATGAAACGAATATTCATTCTAAAATTATTTTTTTAAAATATAAAACATGGGTAAAATTTTCCTTTAATATTATAGGATAATATAAAAATATTTTTGAATGTATTTTCTGGAAACTTGGATTGGAAATATCATTTATTTCTAAACATTAGGACTTATAAAGTAGGATTTTAATAATATTTTTATTAATTATCATAAACACTAATGAGATGAAAAAATGGTACCATTACTTTGGTATAACATGAATTACTATAGGATAATAAATTTCAAGATAGTTCTTTCTATATATATCGTAATATTTCATCAATGGAATCATATTCATGCACAATCACAGTAAATGATGAGATTATTATAATAAACCATTACCACTTTGGTAACACTGAATAACAATACAATGTAAATAATTTATTTACATGAAGCTTAAAATATAATTAAAATAATGTTATTTATGATATAACATATGAATGGAATTTTATAAAACTTATATAAAAATATAGGGGCATAAAATGGTACGTATCTCAAAGACTGAAAATTGAGACAAAATTACATTACAGATGCAGAAAATTTAGAACGATAAACCTCATGAAAAAATTATCATAAAATTTTTATGTAAATTTTTATAAATTTAATTATAGGATAAAAGGAATATGTTCATCGGTATTATATACATTACAAAAAATATGTTATTGGTTAATAAGGCGTAATTCTCAACAAAATAAAAGTGAAACAAGAAAACACTTACTACTTGTGTAATGTTAAAATCATTATCCAAATGAAAGAATAAAATCATTTAAATATTTTAATATCATTAAATAATGAAAAATAATGATATAATATATATTATGGAATTATATGAACCACATAAACGAATCGAGTGAAGAATATGGAATGTATCTAATAAAGATAAAATGTGAGATCAAATTCTCTATCCTTAAGTCTTGAATTTCTCTGTACATGTTAAAAAATACTGTATAATAAAAATAAGTGAATTATAAATCTACAAATTAATAATATTATTACATCCAATAACATATTCCATTCAATTATAACATAATATTATCTATTAAATAACAATTTAATTTTAAATTAATGTTTTTGGTAATAATGTCTTTGTTTATCATTCATGGTTTGACTTGTTATTCTTTATCTTTTTAATTAGATCATGATTTAATTATTTAATGAAATTAAATCATTATTTATATATAATATATTTTAAATATTTAATTAGTTATATTAATCTATAAAATATTGAAATGTTAAACAAAATACATTGTCCATGGAGACGGTAGACCGTATGTATGAATGCACACTACATTCATTTTATTAGTGTATTGAATGAAAGAAAGTAAATTATTTTTCTGTATATATATAATATAATTCTATAAGAATTATTATGTCATATATATATCATATATTATTACTAAACCCGTCAGTAATATATTCCTTGTAATGGGTGAATGAGTTACATCACGTTGAGGGGGAAATAGTCCACACTTCACAAAAAATGTTGTTATAGTTACAAAAATGGAAAGCCTGAAGTTAGGTTGTATATAATCTGTAAATAAGCATAAAAGAATAATAAATATCATAAATAATATATATATATATATATATATAGAGATTTTCCATCATGATTTCCAACCATGAGAGGTGGTAATGGAAACATGAACAATATCGTTTCGTGAGGCGATTATTCACCATTCACAAGAATGATAAGTTCATTACCCATTAGATGGATGTGTGTGTAAGTGTAGATTTAAACATTAGAATGAATACATAGAATAATATTTATTATAGTTATTTAATTTGATATTCATGTAATAATATTGCTTTAGGGGGTGGATAATGAAAATAAAACAAAGGAGCTTCTGGACGGATATTACCACCTCTTTCTATAACTCGTTTGGTTTGAAACAAATTTATTACTCCAATGGATTTTACCTTAAATTTAAAATTATTGGATAAATGGAAAGATTTTTTTAGATGTTATTTTCATGATATTTTGTGAGAATTTTTTTTTGATAGGTGTGAATAATGGAGGGGGGGATGATGGCCTTTTCATAGTTGTGTAGGAGTATCATTCTGGTAAATTTTTGATGAGGTAATTCCAACAATGTTTTTGCTTATAAAAGTGGATCCAATAATGGAAAAAATTATAGAAATGAAATTTTAGGGTCAAAATACAACCAAATATATCTTTTGGACAAATGTATAGGTCATTTTGGCCCTTATGTTTAAGGTTTAGTACCTTGTAAAGATAATTTTCCTCTTAATCATTGTAATTAATTATTATTACATTCATTAATAATTTTTGTCAAAATCAAATCTGATATTACTAAAAATTATAGCTTAATATTATTAAAATATTTAATCCATTTAAAAAAACAATCCATTGATGTGGGAATAAAAATATAAAAATAATCCTATAGACGGGATGACAATGCATGGTTTTAATGTAAAAATATTCAAATGTTTACTATGTTTATATATATAAATTCAGATTAAAATTAATACCAATGAAGTAAATAGGATTAATTTATTTATTTTAAATATAATTAGACATGAAAACTAAATATAAATATAATTTAATATTTAAAAAAAAAATTAGATGAAAAAGAAGATTGAATTAAAATTCAGTATTTATCACTATTCATCGAAAAATTAAACTTCATAGAAAAATATAAAAACTAATAATAAAGTAATTTTTATATTTACTATTCAAAAAAGAAGTTTTTTGGTCATATAATGTCTATAAATTTTCAAATATTTATATTTGAAATAGGTACTTCATTAAAATTTGGAAAATCTACATTAATAAAAATGTATGTTTTTTTATGTGTTATATATGCTTTCTTCCTATCTTATTTCTACATAATAAATTCTTTGAATTTAAAAAATATTTTAATGAATATATATAATATATATTTCATTAATATCATTAACCAATTGTAATTAATTTAATTTATTAAGATGAAATTATTTTATGTGTATAAAAATAGATTGTCTAAAAATAAACTTTATATTAAATTAGTTCTTATATAAATTTATAATTAATTTGAAACCAATGAATTCAAAAATTTATTTTCATAATTTAATAAACCCTCTTTATAAATTCCTACGTATTTTCAACGTTAATATTATTATTTTAAATAATAATATTTTAATAATACATTATTTTATTTATAAAACTCGGTCTTGAATATTATGCAAGACATCGAGGAAAGTCAATATTGAATGTAACATTAGATAATATTAGTGTTCTGTGTAGAGAAGGATAAATATTATGTTCTGTTTAGTTTATGAATTACTTTGTTTTTCATAAAACACAAGAAAAACAATGTGGTTAAAAAACTATATTCAGTGTCGCATAAAATGAACAATATCAAAAAGATTAAAAAAATCAAAAAGTTATTTTGGAAAATTTCGAGGTGTTACATTCTACCCCCATTAAAATTAATTTATCCCTAAAAATTAATCTAGGTAATCAATTGTTTGATAATTAAAATTTATTTTCATCAAAACTCACATCGTAAATATAAATAGTAGAACTTATTTTAAAAATGGTATGTGGGAAACATAATGGTTACCCAATATAACAGTTAACTATGATTCCACATAAGAGAACATATCTGGGAAGCATAAAACAGACATGTAATAGAAATATAACTCTCAAATTCTGATAGAGATTTATAGAGAACATGATTTGTAGAAAGTTAAAAATCACAATACCATAAACCTTTGATGATCTAAAGGGCCATTTGATTCATAAAAAATGTAGGTACAAGGTTAAAATTTTTCAGTTTCAATGTATATTTTTCTTAAATTTCAATAACATTAAGAAGAGTATATAATTTATGGATTTCACTCAATTCTATATGAACAATCTCACCCTTTGTTTGTGCATTGATCAATTCCCACATCATCTCATACTCTAGGGAATAAACATAAATTTTTAATTCCTAATGAACTAAGAAATCAGGATATCCATAAATATAATTATAAGTCATTCCATATGTACTTATCACAACAAAATTTTTATAAAAATTTATCCAATATACATAAAAGTTCATATGGTGAGATTATACTATAATCTTAATAACTTCCTTAGAAGATTAACTTGAACATGTAAATGGTTATCCTTATAACCCTTATAAACACTGAAAACCCAAACAATTATAAAGGTCAAAAAATATGATTACCATTGATCCCCTATATTTCAAAACGTAACTATTACTTTTCACCTACCATATATGTTAATACCCGCATCATATATTATCTTAAAACATGTTAACAACCTGAATGACTATAAATCCTTTTGGAAAACAAGTATACTTCAATATTTTTAAGATTCATGGATATATTACATAAATCCAAGATTTTGTAAACTTAATCCATGATGACATATACCTATTTTTCAAAAAATCCAATATCAGTTTTTAGGAAAAAAATACTTCCCAATTGACTTATTCATACCCAACACATCTTTATCAAAACATCATTATCTCTACATTTGGCACATATTATGTGTTATATTCCCAATGATTAAATTTCATCTTTTTTTAAGTTTCATTTCTATGACACCAAAGTTATTAAAAATATATTTTTATATCCCTAATGAAAAAATGATACTAAAATACTTTTATATTTTAGGATTCATATAAAATCATCTATGAATTAAAAAATACATTCACTTAAGTTATCTAACATTATTCTTAAACAATTACTTAGGATTCATCATCTTATACATTAATATAGTTTTTCTAGAATATGAAATATGAACAATGTATTAAGATTCATCAATCTCAATATAATCATGCTTCATATGTTTATTGTAAACAATGCTATTAGAATATCCCATACATTTCACATGTTGTTTGTGGTCTCTTCATCTCTAGATGTATAACCAAAAATCATACCACCCTCCTTATTCTATTCATGTGGTATCCAAATAGTATTTTTATTAGTACAATTCCCATAATTAAAATTATGAAACATTAAATGTTAACCCAATTTATTCTGGTTCCTACTATTTACTAACACCAGAAATCATACCGTCAGAAAAATTTATCATAGCACAATACCTTATAATCATGAAAAATCACTTATAGAATTTATAAATCATGTCCTCAATTTTTTTAATATATGAAACATTTGGTTTGTACTAGTTCATTGATTTCCATAATTTATCTAAATCATTCATGATGGTTCCTTAAGAGTTTGTAAATTACCAAAGAATATCCCCTGAGTGTTTCAAACTAGGTGGACAGTAAGGCCCACGGTAATTTACTAATTTATGCACCTGTGAGTCATGAAGAAAATTTTCAGTGTTGTTACTCATAAGAATATTTGGGCTAGAACCACATCTACATGTATTATCAAAATATGGATGTATTTATAGGAAACCACTCACTATATCTTTTACATAAATTCCATGACATTTTCATAAACATTATCCCATACGTAGACTCATCCTTTGATACATTTATATTCATATCATTGGAAATATCCCTAGGGATATCACTAGGTTTTTCTTATAGTAGATTTAAATGGTTGAATAAAACATTCAATTATTACCAACTATAGTGACATAGGTTTAACATACATGGATATTACATCATGTTAGATGAATATTCAGAACATTATGAAAATTGCATTCCAGGGGACTGTTATAGTTTATTGTCTTTAGAAACTTGGACAAAAATATTCTATCTTGGGGAAATATATTCAATATTTCCCACAATGATCTTCCCCTTTTTTACTTGTATATAAAAATATTTTCTCATAACCTAGGTAAGGGAAACATAAAATGTTGTGAGTTAATATTCATAGTAATGGTAAAAAAATGAGATATGTAAGAATAAAAATGATAATAATGTAATGAGAATATGATCATGACATTATATTATGATAAAATGAATAAAAAATCATAAAAATGAATCATGGAATTTAGATTTTCACTCTGTAAGACATGAATTATAAGTGAATCAAGAACATAACCCATGAAATCATAACATTGGAATATGAAATGGAATTTTGGAATACAAAAACGAATAGAAAATACAATTTCATGTGAACCTACAAAGACCACCATATCATGTTTGGATTGGGATTATCACTACGGTAACCTTTTTTGGGATTGTGATGCCCTCCCATGTACCTTCTTTTTCTGGATTGGGATTTCCTCCCATGTACTATTTTGTTTTGGACAAGGGATATCACCCCATGTAACGACTTGTTTCAGACATTGGATTCCCTCCTATGTATCCTCTTGTTTTGAGCTTAATATGCCCTCTTATATCAGTCATGGGATTCCCTCCAGTGTATTCTATTATTTTGGGCTTCATATTTCCTATTGTTTTAGGATTGGGATCTCGTATCGTGTGCTTTCTTATGTTGGGTTTATGATTAACTCTTTTTTTACGCTTGGGATGCTATCCCATGAACCCTCTTGACCTAATTAAACATTTATCATTATTGAATGCGTTGGGGGAGCTATAGGTCCCACAAAGAAAATAATGAAACCCTACATGCTTTTCCACAAGAAAAAAACATTCATCATATGATTAACCATGAAATTAAATTTGTTTCATTAAAATTTCATCACTCCATAACCAGTGGAAAATGTATAGGTTTTATAATAATTTCATAAAATCATAACCCGTGGGAGGAAGTGGTTTTCAAAATAATATAATTCGTGGAATATAAATGGTTATAATAAACGAAATTTTATAAAAACATAAACCATTCAAGAAATAATTTCAAGGGTATTCATTAACTATAACAATTTATGTAATCATACATTTAGGTGGATTTTGAAAGCTCACATGGAACAATTATTATTAAAATTCGACTTCTGTAAAAATAATAATTTCTATAATACCATTTCAAAAATACATTTCTTATAAATAATTATTTCCAATTTTATTTAAAACATATCTTTAGCAAAATAGCATTTCCTCTTAAAAATTGTTTTAAAATCATAAAGTATTTTGGAAAACTTTTTCATTGAAAACCACTTTAAAATAAACAATTTTATAGAATATTAGGAAAATGATTTATTATAAGAAATAATATTTTAATCATATAATATAATATTCAAGGAAATTACCATTATAAAAAAACGTAAGTCCATACATGTCGAACATTACTTTTTCAATATAAATGTTTAGAAAAGTGATTTTACTTAAAAATAGAATAAATATTAATTTCATATCTATATTGTAAAAATGTAAAGAATGGGTAAAAAATTTCTTCTTAACATTGTATAAAAATATTAAAATAATTATGAAGAATGTTTTTTGAGAAAATGGTTTTGAAATAATATAGATTTCAGATGGAAGGGAGAAATAAAGTCATATTTTATGAATTTTTTTTAATATTATTAATTACCAAGGAGTGGGAAGATGGAAACATTAATTTTATATAATATTAATAAATATTTTGTAAGTAAATTCATGATATTTATTGATATATGTATCATAATATTTCACCAATGGAAGCATATTCATGAACAATCTTGATAATCTATAATATTATAGAAATAAACCGTTATCACTTTGGAAACAATTAATCATAATAAAATTGAGACAATAACATTAAATTAATCTTAAAATATCATTAAAATATGGCTATACCTAATAATACATTTATAATAATGAATATACCCATCATAGAAAAATAAAGGTATATAACATGGCATCTATCTTAAAGAAGGAATGTTGAGACAAAATTACATTACCGATTTTGTAAATTTAAACCATAAACCCTGTGATATAAATAACATAAAATGTATATATAAATATCGATAAATTTAATTATAGTAACCATAAAATCAATTCATGTGAATTATATACACCACACAATATATGTGAGTCATGAAAAGGCATAAGTATCGCAGAAATAAAAGTGAGACGGGAAAACCCTTACAACTTGAGTAACATTATAATCGTGATCACCCTGAGAGAATAACATCATTTAATCTTTTAATATCATTAAATAAATTAAATTATTGATATAAAATGTCATAGGGAAATATATACACAACATAAAATAAGAGAGTGGTGAATATGGAATGTTTCTCATGGAAATAAAAAATATATGAGGAAATTCCTTTATGATAAGTCTTGAATAAATTTATATAGGTTAAAAACTCAAGTATAATAAATATAATTTTATTATAAATCTACCAAATAGAACTATTTCTATATATAATACCTTATATGATTCTCTTATTACTTTATTTTATATGTTTATTAATAATTCAATTTTAATGTAAGGTTTTGGTTAATAACCACATTGTTTATCGTATATGTTTTGATTTTTTATTATTGATCCACTTAATTAGATATTGATTTAATTATTTATAGAATGTAAAAAATGATTTATGAATTATATATATTAATTATATAATTATTTATAATTTTCAATAAACGATAAATATATAACATGAAATACACAATCCTTTTAAACTACATGTCATATATACGCATGAATGTTGTTTCAATTTTATTGTCATATTGAATGAATGATTTTAAATTAATTATATGAATATATATATATATATATATAATATCATTAAATTAGTATTATTATGTCATATATATCATATAACTTTACTAAACTCATCATTAATACATTACATGTAATGAATAGACAAATCCCATCACTTTTAGGATGCAGTGGTCCCCATTTTTGAAAATTGTGATATCATAGTTACACAAAATAGAAATCATGGAAATATATTTTATTTAATAAATAAAAAAGAATAAGTAATTAAAATATATTAAATATATAATATGATTATATATTTTCTATCACAATTTCCAACAATGATAGGTGGTAATGGAAAAACATACAACATCGATTCGTGAGGCGATAGTTATCCTTACACCAGAACAGTAAGTTCAAAAACCATTAAAAGATATTGTGTTTTAGTGTAAGAAGAACACATATAGTAAAAAAATCTTAGTATATTTATAATACTTTGGTTATTATAAATCATTGAATAATAATATTTTAGGGGGTGGAGAATGAAAATAAAACAAAAGGTCTGGATGAAAGATGTAACCTCTTCTAGGGGAAACTCCTTTTGGTTTTCACCAAAGGGATTCATTGGATGGATTTATTACAAAATAGAATATTTTAAGATAATTATAATGACTTTGGGAGTTTATTATATAATATTTTGGTCGGGAAAATGGGATTTTGAGGTGTGAATGGGGGAGGGGTGAGTGCCTTTTTACAGTGGAGGTGGAGTGATATTTTTGTGAATTATTTAAAATGTAATTAAACCCATTTTTTTTCCTTTTAAATATTAATATAATAATGGGATAAATTCTATAAAAGTATTATAGGGTCTAAATATGGATTTAAAATGGCGTTTGGATAGTTTTATAGGTTATTTGACCATAATGTTTATGGTTCATACTCATGTTAATCTAATTTTCCTCTTAACAATTGTAGTTAATTTTAGTAATATTCATAGATATTTTTGGTAAAAAACTATGTTGTCCTTGATACAAATTATAAATTGTTATTATTTAAAATATGGAATCCATTTTCAAATTAAAATTACTTTAGTTGTAGAAATTAATTTAAAAATAGACTGAGAGATCATATGATAATGCAGGTTTTGGAAATAAAAATGTTCAAAAGTTTTCTATGTTTTTATATCTAATTTTAATCTAAAAACGATACTAATGAAAAAAATTGGATTAATTTATCGTTTATTTATATAATTAGACATTAAAATATACAATAAATACAATTTAACATAAAAAAATTATATTAAAAATATTTCTTTAAATAAAATTAAATATTTATCAGTATATATGAAAACATTTAACATCATTTAAAAATAAAAAAAATTAACCCTACCTTAATTTTTATGTTTATATTTCAAAAATGAACTTTTTTTGATAAACAAAATTTAAAAAACTGCTAATATTTAAAAATAAAATATGTTCACCCTTAAAAGGAGGTCAAACTTATTTTATAAAAAAATAGGTTTTTATTAGTAATATTGGGTTTGTTCATATATTATTCATATATGATATATTTTATGAATTTAAAATATATATTATTGAATATAAAATATATATATTTCATTAATATCAATTTTCAATGGTAATTAATTTAATTTATTTGTATGAAATTATTTTTTGAGCATAAAAGTAGTTTTTATAAAAACATTCCCATTATATTCAATAGGTTCTTATATTAATTTATAATTAAATTGTAACCAATGATTTCAACCAAGTATTTTCATAAGTTATTTATTCCTGTTAATAACAACCAACATTAAAAGATATTTTATAACTTATTATATTAAATAATAATATTTTTCATTTTATATTATTGTTTAGTAAAACTAGATCTTGTGTGTTATGTTAGCCATAGAGGAAAGACAGTCTTTCATGTAACGTAAGCTAACCATGATGTTCCATGTAGATAAAGATAAGGTTTATGTCGCATTTAGTTTATAAATAACTTTTATTTTACTATAATTCAAGGAAAAAATAGTCCATTAAAACAATTATCAATGTTTAATGAAATGAGAAATATCAAAAAGAATAAATCAATTCAAAAACAATATTTTACAAAATATCCTGGTGATATAAGAATAAACAGAGGGAACCCCAACTACCCAAAAGAAGAGGGAGAATCAAAAAGGAAACATTACGCTCGACCAAGATAGGGGGAACCTAATAGATAGATAAAATCCATCTCAAATTATCCTCATCTATACAAAACTAGTTAGCTCAGTCCATAAGGGGTGTAAGCCTAGACACGTGGAACACCACAATGGCTCCCATAATTACCTCAATATACTCATCACAGACTTCATGTATCATGAGGTTCTGACCTCATAGTCAGCAACTAAATTCTACATGATTCTCTAAAATTATACAAAACTGGGATAAAACACTCCACATGATCATCCATCTTAAATGACATCCAGTCTGAGGTACACTCTCAATTAGGAACAACTAATTAGTTCTGGATCTTGTGACCAACACAAGAGGTCCTTCCATCACCATCATATTCCATGTGCAAGAATATAAGATCCCAAGTGGGGTGCCCTCCCCTCACCACTGCACATAGTTGAGGGATCAATACTCTATATTATGCACCATGTTCATCCTCTCTAATGTGATAGAATAGAAGGAACCACACCTCGCCACTACCCTACAGTTAATGGAGTACTAATCCATAACCAACCAGTTATACCTATTTCTCTCATAAATAGAGTGTCACACACCACAATATGTTGAGGGAGCACTAAATACTGACCATGAATCACATAAAACTATTCTAGGGGACGATTACTCAAAACTGTAGTCAATAGTTGAGGGATCAGTAAGTCCAACAGAGGACCCACTCCTCGATACTACTTAGATATGAGAGAGTACTACACCATTTGCGGGGAATCGCACCCTAATATGATAGTGGAGTGGAACTCAACTAGATTTATTACAATGGGGGGCACTAACCCTGATACGATAGGGGAGTGTTGATCCTAGTAAAGAGGACCTGTTCTATGGTACAGTAGGGGAGTGATAACTTTTTCAAAACACAACACATATGGAGGACCAAAACCATGGTATGATAGTGGAGTTATAACTCCAATTATAGAGTTCAAACACCATAATAATATTGGGGGGTACCCACTCTATCTATAAATTTGGTCTAGAGGACCTATGCCCTAGCATGTCATGGGAGTACCAACTCCACGAATAGAAGTCCCACACCCTGGTCCAATAGGGGATAATCTATACTATCTGACCAACAACAGTAGAGGGCCCACACCCAACAACAGAAGGGGAGTACAATATCTAATTATAATAATGATAAGGGAAAATTGTTCCCTGATTCCACAGTGGATTATGTGTCCCAAAATCACTTACTAAGATCCACACTGATCTACCACAATTTTTAATCATTAATGAAAGTAGAATCACACATATTAGACCTCACATTATGAAACAACAATGTGTGGGGGTAAACAAACCCTTATATAATTGGAAAAAACCACTCTACTAGACTAAATAGTCTCGGGGACCCACTTATTAAGGCAAGGGGGAGGGGGTACTGACACCAACATCAACTCAGTGATCCTCCATGATAACTACCCAAGGATAAGAATATATGCTACAAAATTGTGCTCAAAAAAATCTATCCCATATCCCTTATTCTAAAACTAACCCAAACATCATGTTCTCTATGGAAAACTTCCCAAGAAAGGCTAATTGCATGCCTAAAACCGAGTTTTATAAAAGAATATATTTAATTTATAAGATCTCATTATGAAATACAATAAAGAACATATAGGGTACTAGAGGACACATTGGACATGGACATGCCCATGCATCGGGTCGTGTCTCCCAATCACACATCCTTGCTAGACATATTGGCGTAAATGGCATGTATATTCCATATATAGAGTTTTCAGCCTAACCCATCACTAGGTATTGTTCTTGTCAAACATGTCCAGCCCAGTATTTTCCTTCACAAACCATGCATATTATACTACATGGTGGGTTCTAGCCAAATTTCAACATGGTCATGTGGTTTACATAATATCATCTTTGGAACCCCATTTCTATGTACGTTTTCCAAGTAGTTTTACATGGCCATGTATATCTCCATAGCTACCTTATCCATGTCATCTGGGATCAAGCCTTGGGGTCACTACACATCATGTAATGTTGGTATATGGCATTTAGTCCCCAAAAGTCATCTTCCCAAAATAAGATGATACACATGAAATGTCTCACTAGAATATATTCCATGTAGATATTAATTAAAATTAAGAATTTTCTTTTTATTTTACTAATTAATCCTGGTCAATCCAAATCAAATAGATCGAAGTAGGAGGTATCTATTGGATTCATAATAGGTCCCCATATCCTTAATGAAAATCATAAATTAGGATATCTTAACCAAACCCCAAAGCGTCCTACTTTTATGAAAAAATAGTGATACTTCCGTTGTCGAATATTTCATTGATTGTACTAATTATCAATATTATGAAAATAAACATCATGAATAGAGATTATTAGTGATTATTCACTTGATTTTTTCTTAGTTTCGATCAATTTCCAAAGAGGGAGAGGAGGAACACTTCATATTTTCCTTGTGGGAACCAACATGAGATGGGGGATTAGAATAATTTTATTTATTAAATTTTCATTTAATAAGTAATATAACAACATAACTCCCTGCCAACTCACCCACATTTTCACACCCAATTTATAAAAAATCATGTCATGACTTGAATAAACACAACATTCAAATATAAAGCGCAGTATCAGAATTACAATCCAAGACTCCACTTAGTAGTTATTTAAGGTTTCAATAGAATACTAATATGTGTGAAAAAATATGTTTAATATATTTTAAATCAATGATATGTGGCTCCTTGGGTCCTGGTATCCTATAACGACTTAGTATCTACATCTATAAATATTCTCAAAAACATTCCAAATTCATAAAGGTCCAATCCTATATTACTATAGATTTCATAATATTTGACATTCCTTAGGTAAATTTTGAATGAAATATTCTTTAAATAAACAATCATGTTAGTTATTGAACATCTATAATTATCACTATTAAAATAAGGGTCACAGATCTTGGAAATTCCTTCTATTAATTATTCTGTAGACATTTTTCTTCTTATAGACCTCTTACATGATCATAGTAGATCTTAACAACCTTCTTCACAAAGAACTCCTTTGATAACAATTTTTTGGTCCAAATAATATGATGATACACAAGAGGCGGGGGAGGGGTGAATGATTTATTTTTTTAATAACATGAATGACTCAAATATTATCCCTCGATTTATGTTATTAAGACATATAGTGTTATTTTATTTAATCATGTTCTGTAGTGGGAAAACATAAAATAATAACAGAATAATTTTTATAGTTATTTATGGAAAAAATATCCCCTAGTCCACTCCACCAACACTCGCTCAACTAGATTGATGATTATCTCTAAATAGGTCTAATTATCACAAGACCTCCACAATCGATTGAAGAAAGTTGAAAAAATTATGAAATTGATTTTAAGGATCCATCTATTTATTTTATAGGGAAACAAAATATCAATAGACTAGAATAATTAGATGAGATTCCACCACTACTAAGTACAAGAATCAAATACTCTATGAAATTTATATTAATAGATTATATGGAGAAACGAATTTATCACATAGATGCAGTAAAAACTGGAGTATAATAGATATTCTTCTACATAGATAAGGGTCTTCAAGAAGGATCAAGTTTTATGTGATCTGGGTGGAAAACAAACGTCAATAAATATAGAAACATAACAATAGTAGAAACAACATAGAACAATAATTAATAAACACAAGATCATAACATTTTTTTCACTAAAAGATATCTGTCTAGAATAAATGAGAAATTTTTTATTATAAAAAAATATTATTTTTCTAATTGATATATCTATTGGTATTTAAAAAGAGAAAATCATTTTTATTAGAAATAAACATAAATGTAAATATCTCCTGAAAAATAACGATTTCTTGAATATACAATATTCAAAAAAATTCATGACATCCCTTAAAAACTGGAAAATTTTAATATTTTTAACATTTACTTTTGAATATTTCTTTAATAATCATTATAAGTGACTAAATAACCTCATAAAAACAAATTAAAAAATCACAAAAATATTTATTGATTATAATATACGTAGTTGACAATATTGAACATAGGTTTAACTATGAATGTATAGTTCACAACATACAGAAAACATATAATCATTTGGTTGTTGAAACATATGTTAGTTTGATTTTTTTTTGGTTTCATCTCAAAAGTATGATTCCTGATCCATTATTTTAAAAAAACATATTGTATATGATCTCTAAAATAAGTCTAAACATATGGTTCGAGAACCATATATCTTTCTTATAAATGTTGGGTATGAAAAAATTTTCTAAACTAAATAAAATAGATCCATAACACATTAGAAAAATACTAATTCCAAATAAAAAGATAAATATATGAATATAGTCCTAAATAATAGAATGTAATTTCATTACAAAAAACAAACTATTGTAATTGTGAGAATAAAAATCAACCAGATTCATATATTATTGTTGAGACAATACATGCCGAGAAAGTTATATATGATATTTTATATATTTAATTTCTTATTGAAGGAGACATATTATATACATATATATATATATATTATCCCTTACTAGGACATTAATGTATAATACTTGTATTGTAATAAGAGAGCATTCAGTTTCAAATTCAACTAGCTCTAGAGTTCTTTTGTAGAGAGTTTTGTATCCATTATGTTGATATGAAATGTTGTTTTTGTCCTTCATATCTTAATGCATTTTCACATCACACAATTTGTATCTCAAAATTTAAAATCCCTGTAAATTAATATCTCAATACATTTTATCTTTTGGTTTCCACATTTATTATAATATTATATACTCCTTTAAAAAATCAAAGATTCAAGAGATTTACTTTTACCATGTATACTACATTATGAATATAAAATTATTTATTTTAAAGATATTTGTTTTATTTGTATTACAATACCATTCCATTGACTGAGTAAACCATTATCATGTTCATGTATTATATGATTATAATTTAGTTAAACATTTAACATCAATCATTTCTTAATAATAATTCATCTATTAGAATTTAATCCTTTTTAAATGTTATAAATGTATTTATAAGTCACATCATCTTATGAATAAATTTATTATACAAGATAATTAATGAGATTATTATGAAGTTATATACCCACTCAAATCATTTTAATGTTTCATGAGAACGAAATGATATGGTAATGGGAGAACCCTTAACCTATTATTATGTGATCACAGTATATGGTCTTGAATGTATGATTTTTTATTTATAATATTATTAACAATAGAATTACAGAATTATTAATATTTTTTAAATATAATTATGATTTTTATTTATTATCTATGTGTTTAAAATATTAAGATCATGCCCCCATGTATTTTTAGTGTTCTATTCCTGACCCAACTACGCAAACCTAGCCCCAACTCTGACACATGAACTTAAATTGATCTTGACATGATCCCCACACAACAGGTTTCCAATAAGATGAAACTTAGGGTTTGTAAACTACAATTGGATTATGTTTACCCACATTAACTATATCATAAAAAATATACTTATAAAATAATATAATATGGATTTATGGAGTAAAATTTATAAACAAAAAAATCCTAATATAGCCATACCCTACAAATCATATATCATATTAATTATAATAAAAAATTAACAATGAAAACTCCACCACTAGTCTCCATTAACAATAATCAAATCCTTTTAAAATCCATCCTCTAATGAAATCAGGTGATAATAACACAAACTAAGAAAAATAACATTACCAAGTGAACCAAAATTTTCATATATGGGGTGACTATAAATATATGGAACCATTTCCATGATGTCTCACAGTGATTACCATTCTATGTAAACTATGATAGAATTTTTAAGTGAAAATAAATATATGAATCCCCAAAATAGGAATTGATAAACATTAACAAAAATGGAAAATAAAATATGCACTATTATTATTTTGAACACACACCATTCCTTCTGAAACCATTCTATAGTGAAAAACACTTCAAAACAAGTCACTCAAACTAATTATTAAAGAAAAATAAAAAAATCACTAATTACCCCTAATGTGTCTACCCATGTAAACCATTATAACACTACGTAAATTAGATATGGTAATCATTTATTGAAATATAAATGGGGAAAATATATTTTTACAAATCCAAACTTTAATGGGAAACTCTATTAATGAGTATAAAATACTACCCCAATTCTATCATTATCACAAAAAATGAATATCCCACACATATGCGATATTTTCAGTCTATCCCAATTGAAGAAATTATGATTCAATATTATAAACCATCCATATACCATTTTTAATAACTAGGTATGAGTTTTAATTTCCTAATACAAGTATCCATTTAACTTATAATTTAATGTAAATAATTAATTTCAAATAAATTTTAATGTTATTTTATTTCAAATTTTAATAATTTCATTTCATACTAAGATGACATAAAGGGCCCATACATAATTCTTACCAAAATGGGAGAAATTTTATAAATATTTAAGACCATATATAGAATAAAATTCAAATTCCTTTGACTATACACATCCAATTGAGCTCAATATTTGGGCATGGATTCCTAACTACATGGGACAAAAATTAATAAATAATACTAATCCATTCTAATCTATTTATAGAACCAAAATGGATGAAATAAATAGAGTCTTAATTATTAATAATCATATGGAAACCATAATAAAATTTCAAATCACCCACTCTAGACGTAAAACTTATAAAATATAATATGTTGATATTAAAAATGTTGGTGAATATATATTTAGTTTTTTGTTTCAAAAAATCATAATTTTATATCATTTCCTAAAACACTTTACCAATTGGTATTGTAAATATTGTGTTCCAAAACTACTATACACTTTGGATATAAATTGGTACATTGGGACCTAATTTTAAAGCATGGATAACTGTAAAAAAACTAAAAATTTGGAAGGGAATGGTTTCATTATCATAATTCTAGTTGTTTTAGAGATAAAAATTTTCATAAGTAAATAATGTATGAAAATCGGTTTTCACATGAGATTCATCCAGATATTAGTTATTATGAAAAAAGTGGGAAATTATTCTAAGGTAGATACCAATTTGGTATGGTAGGTGTAACACATAAATTTACTACTACATCGCTGTGTTTTTAGTTTTAAAAAATTATAAACAATTTTACATTAATATAATATTTATATGTTTTTTTATTTAGGTATGTTAAATAAAATTCATTAATCAACATATAGAATTGATAGTTATATTTTTATTATGGAACAAGTTCTTCATTGATCAAGAAAATCAATAGTCACTTTATTTTTTTAACATTAGTTCTATGTTTATGTTAGAATCTCAATATCAATACCAAACAATATTTACTTTCCTAAATATCATTTCCTCCTTATCAACATAGAATTGATTTTGTTTAAGTAGATAGGTGATAGTTGAGATAATTATTAAACACTATCTATGGAATTTGATTATAAATAATTAATGTATACGAACAAGGGTCTTTTTAGGATACATAGTGAACATAAAATGATCACATCCACCACCGCTCATAAATTAACTCAGTTTTTTAAAATTATAAGTTAAATTTATGTTTTAATATATCAATATTCAATATTTAAATATTCTGAAAAAATATATTGAATTTTCTTTTTTTATGAATATTAAATTTATTTCATCTACTAATAAAACTCATTAAAATATGAATTAGGGACAATATGATATTATATATTTTGATTTTAAACCTCATTAATTTGACACAGTATGTTAATGAAATCCAATTTTGGAAATTTTTCATGGGAGATCCACCAATTAAATTGTGTTATTCAAAAAATTGTTTTTCTAATTTAATAAATACAACCTGTTTTTTATATTTTTTTGAATATAACATATTTTATAACTAAATTTTTATTTGAATTTTTTATTATGTGCTCTTTTCCTAGAGAACTACCACCATTCAAAACAAGACTATTAAGGATTCAACAATAATAAAATTATGAACCCTATATTAAAACATTAATGGAGTATTCCCAATAAATAACAAGAGTTATAAGACACTCAATTTATTAATCTAATGTTAAAATGAAAATAAAAGTTTATATCCAATATAAAAATAATAATACCAGAATAAAATTAATCTCTACTGATGATTATTATCAACAATTCTATATTCCAATTCCCAGGGAATCATATAATTTTGAACAAAAATCAAGTTTTCTTCACTTAATAACTAATTTTTTATGACATTCATCTATGGAACCATATAAACACATAAAAAAATTCATACCATATTATTTTCCTTAAAACCTATAGTTCTCGACAAAAAATTTCATTTTAGAATTTTATATTTTTGTATATAATCTTCCATACATGATTTAAAGGAATATTTAGACACTACTATTAAATTTTTGGACAATATAAAATGTTTATTTTAGATTATTAATTCCTAGAATCCAAAATTTCAAGTAAAATAAACGGTATTTATTGAATATGATCATCTCAAAGGGGATAAAAATACTAAATGCTAGGAATGTTTTATATTATTGTTTGGAAGATATCCAAATAATTAAAAACATTATCAAATATAAATGAATTATTATATTATATAATAACTCCTATAGATCTTAAAACTATTGATTTAGATAAGGGTGACTACCTAGGGGAAAAACTATAACTATAGAGAAGAGACTCAATGAAATCAGAACACAATACACTATATAATAAAATACATTTTCAAGTGTACCATTCTAGGGAATCCGTGAGGTTCATTATTTTGATTCCAGAAGAAAATATTAATTTTTTTATAACGTAAGTATCATTCATTGAAAACAAGATCTTTCCCATGGTAAATATCAATCTCCTTCTCCAAAGCATTTTTATATCTATAATTTTGAATCCCACTACACTAACCATTGTTCTCGATTGAGTAATTGTTAACAAAGTAACATGGTTTTGTATAAGTTATTGATATAAGAATCCCTGTTGAAAAAACATATCGTCCATCTAATTATTGTTACATGAAAAAATAGTCATTTACAATTGGAGGAATTTTCGGTAATGAAATCATCCTTAGTATCCATCATGGCATGGAAGTCATCCCCCACCACATTCCAAAAAAACTAAGGTAACTGTAATTCTTCTCCAACCCCACAATAAAATAATTGAATTTAGTCTAGAATACCATAAAAATATTGTAATAAATAATCTCAAATAAAAATAAACAATCCATGCAATAATATGAGGCCTAAGATATCAATTAGGGAAACTCTCCAACTAATTGTTGAAAATATAAAGTCACGATTTAAGAGAAAATTTATTTTAACATTAATTTAACCCATGTGATATGTGAAATTTTTGTGATATCTATAAAAAATAGCATATTATATGTTGGATAAATCAGATAGAATTATATATTTTATCCCCACAGTATAAACTCTAATGAAAATTATGTTTAAAGTTATGATTATAATAACTAGAAGATCTCTAATAGAATTTGTGGATGTTTTATGGGATGAGATATGAATCATGTGATTTATATAGAATCATTTTATAGATAATGTTTCAATAATAAATAAATAAATATATATCTAGTGGTATATCATGATACAAACATTAGGTTGAGTTCAAACATGTCTTAGGTGTGACAAAATATGTTATGGGAGGTAATTGATTAAACCCTGAAGGAATGAGAGAAAATTGAGTCCCTATATGTATGATTAAATTTCTAGTTTTTGGAATGAATCATTTTATATCTCAAGGGTTTTTATGAAGTAATATGGATGGGGATGGATCATGTCACAGACAGAGGGGGTTTACTATAATGGATTCTTGAGAGGGAAGGTTCATAATTTATTAGGTGGGCTATGATGATATTGTGTATTAAGTATAAAGTGTCATAAAATAGCTAATTTAATATATTATTAATGGTATTAATTTGGTAGGGTTATCAAGATACTTGAAAATATGGATTTCACCATAGAGACTTGGGAAATGCCACATTGTATTGTTGTGGGGGTATGAATTTTTCTTTGAACCAATGGGTAACAATACATGAAAACATATATGTGGGGTGTCTTAGTGTGACCATAATCGTTCCCACTACAATAGTAATACTTCCATGTTTTTAAAATGGGAATATAGTTCTTTTCTTAGAATACTATTCTAAAAATTTAGAGATATAGGGGGATCCGGGAAGGGCTAATTCTTAGACCTCATCCCCCTAAATTTCTCACTTTTAGCCCTAAATGATGATTTTTTTGGTTAGATTTTTTATTTTTATTTTATGTATGATATTGTTATTATCATGTCATTATTCCTTCCATGTAGTTCAAACTAGTTTTTTGTGTCACCAGAAGAGGGCTGACTGATGATTCTGTTGGGTTTTGTGAATTTATCTTAGTTATCTAAAAGGATATTTCCAAAAAATGATTTTCACGTAGGATTTTTTCGATAATGTTTCTATAAATTGACTAGACCTCAACATTTTTAAGAGGATTATGGATGATGTAAAGTGTTGTATTCATTTTATTAATGTATTTTAATGATAGTTTTGATATATGGGTAACACACATATTCATCTATTTACATTGGTTAATATGATGATTTAATAGTCTTTCAAATGTTTCCCCTGTAAAAATAAGGGTAAACATGAATCATAAATGGTTTTATATCTTGTTCATTGGAAAAATACATATATAAATATTAATTGGGACAAGGTAACATGATACATAACAATAAATCAATAATAGAAAAAAAAAATTCATCAGAAGAAGACTTCGGTTGGGTGGGAGTTATGAGAGTCAATGTGCTTTTGTAATTTCATGTAATTTATTTTATCATAGTCATTTTAGAGTTCTCCAATGGATGTTTTACATTCATATGAACCATTTAATTCCTTTGATTGCTTATTTTATTTGTTTCATTTCTCTTATGTGTGTGTGTGTGGATGATTTCATCTGGTGAGTAGGTTGTGTATACATTTTAGTCCAATAACATGGATTTAAGGGGTTGTGAAGACTTTTGTAGGGATGTAATTTAAAAATATGTTCTTATAAATTATTATTGAGGGGTATTTTCTTGTTTGAATTCCAATGAGTGTTATTGAGTGGGTTTTTTACATAATTGTAATCTAGTAAGATGACATTACATGAATGAAAGATATTTATTTAAATGTTTGATGGGAAAAACATTAGATTATAATAGATGATGTTTGAAGACCATAAGTTATAGATAGATCTAGATGCTCTATTATTTTGGAGAGTTTATTGAAAATATGGATAAATCAGAATGGGTGTGGTAGGAAAATAAGTCTCTATCATTGATAATAATGCATCTTACACAAAATGTGGCATTAATTATTCAAATGTAGAAATGCATCTTGGAATAGATAATATTTTTGGAATGAATGTTTGAAAAATAAACAAAACTCAATACAGTCTTTATGATGTAATAATTATTCATCTTGATACCATAAAAATGAAAAAAACGAAACAACTATGTGAATAATGTTAACATTATCTATTGATGGATCAAATTAGTGAAGTTTACTTTTAGGGATTTTGAATTATAATTTCTTATTTTATCTTCATTTTCAAAAATCTATAATGATATGGTTGGATTATAAATTTATTCCATGAATTTTATGACATTTAAAATATGATTCTTAATGAGGATTTTAGGAAGAAGTACGTCCAAGAACCCTGAAGATGTGAACTGGATGCTTGTGGACAAGGACAATCATCCCAATAAAAGGACCATCAAAAGAAACCTACAAAGGATTATTCCCATAGAAAAAGTCAAATTAGTTGTGCTGCATCAAGACCTACTTTTTTCTTTTATGGAAAGAAGGGAAATATCATGAAGAACTGTATAAATCATATGGAGTTTAATAGATAGGCTTCAATGTCCATAACAAAATATTATTTCATTATGTTGGAAGGTGGTAATAGTTTTTTAATGGGTGTGAATATTTTAGAAGAATCATTAGTTATTGACTTGTTCGTATATTTTTAACCAACTAGTGAATGGTGTTTCATGGTTTATTATGTATTCAATATCAGAGGAAAATTACATTTGTATGATGTTGACTATATGGAGATATTTTAAAATTGAAATGTCATCCATAAAATGAAGAATGGAGGTGCATTTAAGCAAAAATAAGGTAAATATAGTCTAGGTCTCTAGAAGAACCTCATATCACATGGATACCTTGTCGAAGATGGTTTAGAAATCACTGTTGTGGAAGGAGTATAGATGATAACCATAGGATCGATAGTGTTATCTCATGGGATGAAGAATAAATCTTTATACATTATTATATGTATAAATGAGGTAACAATGTTCAAAGGCAGTTTATCAAAATATCCAAACGTATGAAACTATAGATTTGGTCACCTAAATGAGAGTAATCTGAAATTTCTAGTGGAAAATGTCACACATAAAATCAATCACATAGATTATGGAAAATTTCATACTTATATGATATGGAAATAGAAAAAGGATCGCACCAATTTGGATGGATGAAATACTAGGAATCAGAAGCTATAACTTGATTATTCTATTGTTTGAGGACCTTACCCTATAAATTATAATGGAGAATCTCTATACTTTTTTACCTTTTTTTGTATTACCATTACTTATTTATGATTAAATTTAATGTGTTAATGGAATTAATTCATCAGAAATTTTATTCTAAAAGGGATTGGGATCATAAGTTGAAGTGCATCTGAACTAAAAAAAGGAGGAGATACACAAGACACAACTTATGAAACTTTTTTTGGATTAAAGTGAGTTACTCATAAGGATATAGTTCCTATATGACTATAATAGAAAAGAGTATAAAAAATAATTAATAAGAAACTATAAGATAAGTTATTTTGTAGGATAATTTATTATGAAATTCCAAATAGAATTTGTATAGAAGCTATAAATATAGAAACATAATTTTTATATATGAGTCCATATTTAGTTATGGGACAAGAACATATGGAAGAACATTGCTCTAATAAAATACCAGAATTGAATCATATAGTTTTTTGGATGGTAGGTCTATGAAAATGTTTATTATAATGATAAATATTAGTTAGAACCTAAATTAAATGTTTTCTTCCATGTTATATATGGTGATGAGAACTTTGAATTTTATTTTCGGGATGAGGGGTAGATATAATTCATCATGTATAGATATGTTTTCTTCAATGATAAACATATTTTAAATTATTAAATATTAGAAGAGAAAGAAGTTGAGAAAAAAACTATTGAAGTTCATGTTGAATCAAATGATATTTTGAGAATAATTTTTTTGAGTACATAGATGAAATATAATATATTAATAAAGGTATTGAGACTCATGAAAGGTAAGTGAAAATAATGGTTACAGAGGGATGATTGAAACCAAGATGGTTTGAACAAACACTTCATTTGAGGTTATCAACTAAAATTAGGAATGGGGAATAGAATAGTTGGGCTGATATAATCTTTATCCCTTTAATGGATGCTGGTGAACTAGAATTTCTAGAAGAAGAAGCTACCTTATGTAACTCAGAGGAGTGGGTGTTTTCCATGATGGAGAAAATCAATTATTTGAAGCTTAATAAAACATGGGATATGGAAATGCTTTATGTAAGAAATAGGACTATGAAGAAAAATGGATTTTCTAAATCAAGTAAGATGTTAATTGGTGTATAAGGTACTAAACATGGGTGGTGTTCGATGATTTCAAGGGAAAAGGATGTAATTTACTTTTTTGTGATGTTCTCTCTATTTTCAAGAATACTAATATTTGAGTTGTGTTGAGCATTATTGTCTCTCATAATATTCACTAAGAGTATATAGATGTCATGGAAGCCTTTGTTCATTGCAATTTGGTGGTGTAGAACAACATATATTATATAATGTTTTGTAAATATTTTTATAAGGATAAACTAGTTTTTATGTTTAAGATAACTCTCTAGGGCAAGAAATTTTCCCTCGATATCAAAATCAGAAGTTTGGTCACCTAAATTCATGAAGAAATATTCATTTCATGAGATTCCAATCACTTATGATATAAAAATCATTGAGATAATGGAACATTAATTATATTGATTTTTAATTTGATGGTATTTTTTTGTATGACCATCATGTTAATGTATTGACAATTTTAAAATAATATTTTTTAGAAGGTTTGAAATGATGGATCATGTCCATGCTAAGAAAATCAATGGGATGAAATTAAAAAAGGGTATAAGAATTCCTAAAATTAAGTGTCATCCTATAAGGAATAATTTTATAATGTTATATAAATATTCATAATTTCGAAATTTAAAACCGTATTGACTCCTCTTCCTAGAAAAATCAATGTTTCAAAGGCACATACACTGTCTTTGAATGTATAAGTCCATAAAATAGAAAATGAAACTTATACTTACGTTGTCAAATTTTTGATGTATGTAATGAATTTATTATGGCTTGATAATTCCTTTATATTGGGAGTTACAAGTCATTTATTGTCATATTCTAAAAGTAGGAATTGAGAGACTATGAAACTGATCAATTGATTTATAAAAGGTTCATAATATGTTTTGTTATTCTTTGATAATGATGATCCATTAAGGGGTTTTACCAATACAAATTTTTATGGAGACATGGATTATCATAATAGATAGATAGTTTTATTTGTTCAATTTTGGAAGGAATTTACTCAATTGAATGTATCAATGTCAACCTATAGTTACCCTATCAATAATGGAATCACAATATGTTACTATCACCAATTTAGGAAAGGAGATTGTATGGTTAATACGATTGTTAAAGGAGCATGGAAAAGAGTCCTAAGAAGGAATGATACTCTGTGATATCCATATTACTATTTACCTTTCTATGATTCCCATTCTCATTCATAAAAAAACATTGAATTGAAATTATGTTTTCTTTAAAATTATATGGAAGATTTATTATTCAAACACTGGAAAGTGGATAAAAATATTAATACTTGAAACATTTTAAAAAAGATTCAGTATAATTATGTTTGTGGATACATTTTTCCTTATTTGGAATGAAATTAATTTAAGGAGATAGAGAATACTATATGTGAAAAAATGATATGAAAACGATTGAATGAAAAATGAGATTAGAATCCCTAAAGAAGAGTATAAGTGGATTTTTTTTTGGTTTTATAAATTCAAATCTATTTTATAAAATATGTTTCTAGTAGGTTGTCTTTTAGAAGTTTTTTATTGAAATGTAATTTCTATCAATGTTTGTAGAACTCGAAATTTGTATAATGAGTTTGAATATTGCATGTGGTTTCTTTAATATATTGAATTTATCCAAATGATAGTTTCGATTGTTTGGTATAATACATGTTCCCCGATTTTCATCTATTATTCTAAAGGTGTAAAAACAATTCAGTGGTCTCCTAATTCTGTGGAATGAAAACCATGAATCTTAGATGGAGGTGGAACCTATTTACCAAAAGAAAAATGATATAAATATGTTGTAGGACCATGTATTGATATACATAATTATACATCAATAACATATTATGAAAATTCATTTGATGAAAACATTGTATTTGTGGTAGTTTTGAGACTGAGAGCGATTTTGTAGTCTCGTATACCTTCATTTATCACAGTGATGGTAGTGTTATACTGTAGACATTACAATTTCATCAAAACCTTGTAATTATTATGTTTGATAACATATTTCCTTTTATCCTTATTTCCTGTGTGTGATTATGATATATTTCATGTTATGATAAGCTTACTTATACTTCCATGTTCTATAGAAAGTCGTGAAGGGGTTGGGAATCCATTGAGAGCATAGGAATTTAGAAGGATGTTATTTTTAATTGTTAATGTGAGGTAATTTTTGTTTTAATTCCAAATAGATTCGATTAAATCATGTTGAAATCATCCAAAACGAAGGATTTTTTTTATACTATAGTTTGAGGATATCTTTCATGACCCCTTCCACTGGAACACGTTTTAGGATGGAGGACATGAGAAAGAGTGACCCCTTAGTCCCACCTCTAGAAAACCTTAGGTTTTCAACAAATACGAAGGGTATATAATCAAAATATTGAAGGTATTAACCTCAAATATTCATAGAAACTATATACAATACAAAAAACCAATCACCAAGAAATGTAAATAATCCAAAATCCAACATAATAAAATCCAAAACGATCAAATATAAAATATTTAAAAATGTATCCTATACAAAAAAATTCCAAAAATAATACTATTGTCATTACCATAAAAACAACAACCTCAAAGAATTCATTTTTCATCCTGATAACCAATGTCCTACTCAAAACCTGGAAGATGTATATATTGGTGTGAGAAAAACATGTATATGTTGTAGGAACATATTGAAGGTCTCCAATGAAAAATTGAAATGGAAAAACTAATACCCTAGTGAATAAACAACAGACTTAACTAGATCCCATTTGAGTAAAGTAATTTTTACCCAGCCTCACCAATGTTCTATCACCAAGACTCTCATCTATGAGTAGTATAGTAATATTATTAAAATTTAGATAAATTGAACTTATAATGACTTCCCCAATGGTATTCTACTCTCATCTAATTTAAATACATAATTTTCCCCAATATATTTCTTATTTTCATTGAATAAACCAACGATATATCATGCCTCAGGACACCAAAAAAAGTTCACATATTATGGAACCAACTACATATCTCATATCCCATTTATAATGTAGTTGGGAATTGTAAATACACAGAACATCAACTGCATTCCCTACTCGTACAATGTAAGATCACAGCTACAGAAATCATGAACCACCATAGGTATCTACAGAATTTACCACTAATAGGATTGTGGAAGTGAGGGGGTAGTCACCTATCCATATCCTCCCCATCCAGGATGATCGGGAAAACATCCCTAGGGTATCTCAGGAGTCATACAATTTATCTGATTGGGACGAGGTGCATAAGGAAACACCAAAAAAATACATATATGTAATAGTCTCAAATAATCCCACACCAATGTGTTTACACAAGAAACAACATCAAAAACACCATTAGGGGACTAATGATGCCAAAACACCAATTATTTCCCATACATAGAATAAAAAACCAATAATATTCAAATAAATATCCAGAACCATGGTTCCATTCCCAATAATTCAATTTAGTAATCTAGCACCTGATATTTTCTTAATAAATTATTAATTTAAATTCACACCAAGAAATTATTTGACTGTTAACACAACATTACATAATATAATATTATTCCATTTCAACTTAATCAATACTAAGACACAATTACATCAAGATTTCATATCAAAATCACATATACTATGTTGTAAACACCCAAGGCCACCAAGCTAGACATATCTTGACAATCACAGAACATGCATATTCAAATCATTATTTATGTTTACTAGATTTAATTATTTATAATTTTAAATGGTATTCTCAAATCAATTGAACTCTACAGGGAATAAATCATTTACTAGAAAATATCATGAAACAAAAAAAAATGAATATCTAGGAAAACCAGTAACCACATGCTAATGAAACTACCCCCCTTTTGTTTCAATAGTTCTTGTTTAAAAATAATATGAATCAAAGGATGAATGCTAAAAATCATAGGCTTTTATTATCCCATAATCACCAAAGGATTTATTAAAGATAAAGATAAATAAATTGAGATTGAGATAGATCAAAGGGTGGAAAAATTTTAAATACATCTCTTAAATCATTACATTCATTGCGTGAAGGGATGGTTCCCACTGTAATCCTTATACGGATCATATATGATTAAAAATAATTAACTCAATCCCATATACCTGGGGGTGATTTCAAATCACAAAAAATTCATTTCCTGATATGAATCCATAAAATAAAAACCACTAAAAAATACACCATGAACATTCACATTATGAAATATATTTCATGCTATGAATCAAATCTGAGATTAAATTTTAGGAACCAAGTATTTTATTTCACGGATCCAACCTATGAAACACCATTCAATCTTTGAACTGATGATTCGTATAGTGATTTAATTTAGGAATTTATAGATTCAACACTAGATCCTCCTCTTCTTTCCTCCATATCATCTTAGGCTCCCCACACCCAAAACTCACAATGTAACTAGCTAGAAGGGTCTGAACCATTATAATATAATAATTTCAATTTAATCTCATCATAGAGAATAGAAACCCAACATAAAAGGTAGAGACAAATAACTAAAACCATCAAACTCTCAATTAGGAGAAACCAATATAATAGAGATAAAATCATACCACAAAACATAACAATATGACCAAAAACGTAATTGAATTAAGTAAAAAACATTTATAAAAGTCCAACATAAAGAACCAAAAAGTCATGGAAAAAAACATTGGGTAATAGGTTATAATCTATGAATCCACGTAACACGTACACTGGTCTCGGCCACCATGCCTCCTTTGGACACAAATAAATGGGATACCATGCCCATATAGAACCTTCTCCTGATGGTCATTGATATAAATAAGTAGTTCCATGTATCTCACAACATCCCTTACATCCAAATCTGTCCAAAAATGATGTGGTAATTATCCTGATGGCCCTGGTCAGGCTGGGACACATGGATGACATCATGATATTTTTGTAGCTATGATGGAGGCACAAACAAGTAATATACCTCTCCAAAATGATCCAAAACCTTTATGGGTCCAACAAACAAGGGTGAGAGATTTCTCCCAAACCAAACCTCCCTTTATTATGCCCTAGGGTATGCTTCATGAAAGATTATCACCTTACCTCAAACTCAAAGGAATTATTTTCTTGATAATCATATGTATTTTGTAATTATTATTCTAAAATTAGCTTCTCACAAACCACTCGAATCTTATCCATTGTTCTCATTACCACATCAGGACAATGAAATGAATCATCTGAAATCTAGGTGTAGAATATTTGGGATCAACATAGCCTCTAAAAAAGTAATAAAAGGTTGATAAGAAGCTTAATGAGTGATAAATATTATTATAATAAAACACAACCAAAGGTAAGTGTCACACCTATGATATACAAAAATTCAAGACACACACTCACATCAAATCCTAAAGTATTAGGATGGTTTTTTGTGTATATAAATAAATCAAAGGATGGAATATAGTGGTAAAGTATAACTGACAACCAAATGAATTTTCCAATCCCCACCAGATTTATAATATTATATAATAATATTAGTTAGAAATAGTGGTCCCCAAATCTCTATGATATCTCTCAAAATCATCCACATACTATCTCAATAAAATATCCACAAAACTCGACACCATGATTTCCATAAGCTGAGTTGATTTCATATATCAATACAAAATCACCTAGATATCATCATATTCTGTGGATCCTTCGGGTAACCTAGTTAAAACAATCCATTTACATATCATCCCACTTCCACTCGGGTATATCTAAAGATAACTGAAAAACAATCAGGGACATGATTTTCTACCCTCATATTATAAAATACCATGCATCACTCCATGAAATCCATCACTAACCACATCATTAATAATTAAAAAGTGCCTCCTCAAGCCATATTTCATCTTATATTTGATTGGTTGTAGCACTGGAGGAGATTTATAAAACACATGAAGGACTCCATGATGTATGAACAAAGAGAAGAACATCCTTCCCTAAAACATAACCTCATTCCAGCCATCCTCCAATCAACCCTTATAGAATTACTGAGAATGATGTAATTACATATTATCTCTACCTCTTATCCTAAATAATTAGACTCCTCAACATGCTGGAATAAATAATGCTCTTATATCATTTTGAAAAAGTATTTTTAGCCATCAACCTCTTTTTCCCTGATATTAAAAGTATCCAACTTCACTATCTCTCTACCAGAAACCTTATATTCTTTATCAGATCCACCATGAGGTTCTATTCAACATCTCTACCCAAATATTCCCCTTTCATAGTGTGTAGTAGAACACAAAATCATAGTCCTGGAGAAAGTCCCTCAAACTCTACTTTTATTGATTCATGTAACACTGAGAAGAGTTATTCCTTATACTTTTGTTACCTGTGAAGACATGAAAGCATTCATTGATGATTTAATTTTTCTACTTCATCAATCTGAACACCACCACTTATCTCTCTGAATCATGGGTAGTGTATTTATACTCATGGTGGAATAACATCATTGAACCACATGATATCATTACCTTTTGGTGCATGAAAATAAATCCTATACCAAAGGAGAAAGTAGCATTGAAAACCTCTAACATCAAACCCCCTATTGAAACTAATGAACTGGAGCATTGGCAACTAATACATCATGTATTTAAATTCTTCCTAGCATAGATCTGTCACAAAAAATCATGGTATTTTCTTGATTGGGAAAATATGGGCCTGAAATCTAAGAGAAAATAGATGCAAATATCTAATAATAAATCCCATGAACATGAAATAAATAGACAATTATAATGTTCTAAGGTTATACCAAATAAAACAGTGCCTAATAAATTGTTTAATCCCCCAATAATCATTGTTGGTACATCACATTTATTCGTAAATGAACCTATCATGACTATAAACACACTTAGATAAAATCACATATATTTGGTTGTTTCATAGATTCAAAAAATGAGGCAATTGTACCCAACATACTTATCCTATAACTTTGAGTATATGAGAATTTTATTAATGAACCTGAATAATAGATGGTCAAGGTACTCATGAATAATGGAGCTCACGAGTCCCATGAATATAACTAATGTGTTAGTTAAATTGAACTACATGAATAAAAACTCAATGTTCTTATACCTGCAGGAGGAAAAATCTTCAAAATATTAGCCTCTTTCACCCTCAAAATATGATATATAAAACATATATAGATATTAGAGAACCCAATATCTAAATATAACTAGTAAAAATGATAGGTGAATCATGGTAGAGGGTAATAATTCTTGATAATCACCTAAACCATCCTTTGATAGTATACACACAACCTCATACTACCATTTACCTTATTAGAGAATAAAATTGATGAACCTTATGTAGTCAAACTATTCAAAATAAATCCTTTCCACATTAGATAATCAATATAGACCCTAAACCCCCAAAAATACATGGTTTCAATCCAATAAAGAGCTATTGAAATTGGTGTATCATGCAATATAAAATTTATTTCAAACACAATATATTTCCAATGGGGTAGTGTTGCATAAAAATTAGGAAAAACATCTATAAACATTATAAAATAGTGGGGACCTCTATGAACTATGATATCTCTAACAATGATGATGACATAAGAATTATGGGAGGAAGGGGATATGATCACCTATCACCAATTTAGAATCCTTATACACCTATGAGCACCATATTCTTTATACCATATTAGAAAACTCAACTGTCATTTAAAAAAATAAACCCCTACATGAATTTAGTATAACCAATCCATGATATGAATGAAATCACATGGTTATATCTAAAAGAGAATAAAATCTCCCAGGAGATGATGCTATCACATCAGCAGTTTTCAACCATGAAATGCACAAAATAATTTATTCCATTCTCCATCTCTTGTTGATAACACATGGGTAACTAAAATCCTATCCAAAAAAGTATTAATGTTCTGATCAAGGTGATTGAATCAAAGGAGTGTGAATCTCTAAAATAAATCATATCAAAAACAAGGGTAGATTATATATTAATCATACCTAAAAAAATTCTTGGAACATTGGCTCCATTATCTCTATGAAATTCATATGAAATTAGTATGATCCCCCACATCACTGTTTATGGCCTCCATTTCTATGATCCTTCTTAGGTCCCTGGTGGAGCCAGACTATATTGGGATTTCCTCATCTAACCCCACCTCCAACTGGTTGAGTATAATCTTGAAAAAAAATAAATGATTATTTTATTGAAGGCATTGATATAGATACTTACTCAAGGGAACTATCATTGTTGTTGGAAGGGTGCATAACCACCAATACCGTACCTACCTCAATGTAAAAAATGACACTTCCATTAATAGTGACCATTAACTCTATAATAATATTATAAAAATAAAGACTCGTAATAGATGCATGTGATATTCTATTCCGCATGAAAAAATTTTCTATCTACTGAAGAAAGATCCATACAATTTAGAATCTTGAATACTTTTTATATCTAAAACCATCAATCGTATTTCCTTATCCTTGGAGGTCATTTCATACACTCAAATAATTGTGAACCTACTCACTCATACATCCTCTCCATATCCTCTTATTTATAATTCACCTCTAAATACATATGAAATCTGAATGGGTAACTAATTAATAAAGGTAATGATGTACAAATCCTCTAAAATCCATTCTTAGAGCTCCTCATGTGGTGTGATTTTAGGACAAATCATAAAACATCCTTAAACACAATTCTTCTCTCTTGAAAAATCATGAACCCCTACTAAAGGGAGAGAAAATCATACCAATTCACTAGATTTTCCTTCATTTATAATAACTCAAATACTAACTCATACTAGAAATTATCTCATGACACATTGATAGAATCTCATTTTCCTAGCCATAGAATATATCATTGATGTGATACTTCCATAAATTTTTTATGTACTAGGGGAACCCAAAACTCAACTATGGATCAAATTAAAGAAATATAAGTCTCTAACTCCTCTATCCATTTATCCCTATGTAGATTAGAGATTCCAACCCCATGAGTTTTCTAGGATTTCATCTGAAAAATCCTCAAACATCTACTACAATTAATCATAATATTTATTAAGGTTAACCCTATGATGATCAAAAAGGTAAACCTAAAGAACGTCCATGAATTGGAACACATATAGAAAATAACCAATTAGGGATATCTATAATTAAAATATTAATTAAAATGCTTAGTAGAAATGTATTTATTTTGATAAATTTAATTAATTTATTTATTTATCTTAAGAAACGCCCAATTGAAAAATATTAATCAAAAAGTATAACTCATACACCTATTCTAGGCCTCTAACCTTTAAGAAACATATATTTTAATAGTAAATTTGGAGAAAATAATTTCCTTAAATCAGTTCAAAGGGTTCTCTAAATTCACCTTTCCTAGTCAGTGTCCCTTAATTTTATAACATACTAATATCTGAAAACAATTTCTATTACCAACACATGTAGTTAACACCAATACCTAACTCCAAAGTCCACTCTATTACTTAATAAAATCATTTTCTATCACTCTATAATAACAAACTCCAATATTACCCCTCCTAAAAAAATAGAGCATGAAAGGACCCCCAAGTCTCATCTTTAGTAAGAGTTCTATTGGAGACCATAACATACAGAATATCACAATAATATTAGAGGTATTACACTCAAAAATCCAAGGAAAATATAAAAAATACCATAAAACTTCAAAAATGTAGGTAAATAAACCAATAACCCCTGAAAGAAAAACTAAAATGAATGAATGTAAAATAAATAAAAATTTTCCAAGAAAATCACCAAAAAAATCATGTTGAAGAAAAAAAATCCATGCTGTGAGATTTAAATTACCATCTCATTCACCAAATTATTCATGTAAACCTAGATTATGTTTATATAGGGGTTAACATAACATTTATTATCATATGGATCATACCCATGTTCTCCCTTGAATATGTGAAAATTTTAAACTAATTCTTTAGGGAACAATAACCATCAAACCAACCCCAACATAGGTTAACTAAATTGCACACAGACTTAGAAATGATCTCTAAACAAATAATGCCTAAAATATTTGTTTAGTAATATCATATTATTTTCGGTAAATCTCACCGTCAACCACTTACCCCCTAGTTTGCTGTACTCAACCAATGTGAATACATCCTTTGATCACATCCCTTACCTATGAAATGATAATGAAACCAATTTTATATAATGTATCGCAACACAAACTACATATCAAATATTTCATCACTAACCACAGATAGCATATTATATTTATATGGTAGTATAGTATCATGAATATATAAGACACAAACATTGTTCCCCACACCTACCATGAATAACCCCCACAACATATCCCATCATCCAACCCCGACATTACTAGAATCTACTTTTGAAGGGAGAGTGGGGAAGAGAGGTTAGTTAGAGATTTTTGACCTAATTATTTTAAATATTAGGGAAATCACTTCCTAGGCTATCTTGGTTCCTTTCAGGTTATCCATTTCATGTGGGGTGCATATGGAATGGAAAATAATAATATATGTATGTAGTAGTCCCACAAAAGTACACAACTATTGGTACACATAAGAATATCAACCAAAATCCCCAATAGAACGTTATAGATATTGTTCGACAATGAGATTTCTCTAATATAGAACAACCCACCCACAACCATCAAACAAATGGAAACAACCCATATTTCATTTGGTTTTATTTTTTTTAACAATTCATTGATTAAGATTTATCAACATAATACTTAATTAAAATGAACACTTATAAATTATCTAACCATTTCCACATCATTATGTAAGGAAATATTATTCAATTTATAAAAAAGAAGTACCACTAAACCACCATTTTAGGACTCTATATCACATCCAAGTCCACCAACCTACAAAAAAAAGCCACCAAGCTGCACAGATCATGATAAGCATAGAACATGCATATTAAATATTTTATTTAAGTTAATATATTTAAGTACATATACATTTAAAGAGTATTTTGGAATAAATTAAAAAATATATTAATTAATTCCATCAAAATAATATAACCTAAAACAACATCAATAAATATCATGGAAAAATTAAAAATACTTCTGCATTATACCAAACCCTTTATTTTTCATTAGTCGAGTTTATTATCATCATTAGGAAAAGCCATACCATTCACTTAATGAAAATGAAAATAATGATAATCACTAAAAATAACAAAAAAGGGAGAAAAATGGAATTCTATACGTCAATAAAATCATCCCAATTCACATCACAAATATGATACAAGAAAGAATTAACCATGAGGCCACAACCATATAAGAGATCCATGAATCAAACAAAAACATGGGGACATATTATTAATATTTAATCCCAAAAACCCAAAATATTATCAACATATCAACTATGATACCACCAAAGAAACAATAAAAACAAAAAGAAAAATATTTGGGCTCACTCAAAATCACTAATATCGAATATTTATAATATAAGGATGAACACTAATGATATAATATTGATAGTTCACCCAAAATTACTAAGCGATAACCCATAGTTCGAGAGTAATGATGGTCTGATGAGAGATATAGAGGGTGGATATAGTTTATATAAAGCCTAGAAATCAAGGAATTTATATAGTGAAGGAATGATTCACTCCTTAAACAATACATAGTTCACATATTTTAGAAAACAAGACACTCAATCCAAAAAAACCCAAGAGGGATTTCATGTCATGAATATACCCATTCAAACCATGAAACCATTAATAATAGGACCCTCAAAATATCTACTAAAAATATTTATACCATGAACAACATTTAACATCATAGATAAGACCCTAATAAATAATCTGGGAACCAGCTATTTGTAGTCATAATGAAAGCCCAAAAAATCATTCACATTGTAAACTAGTGATTCATTGTGTGAATTTAAACATATAGTTACATATTCAACTTCAGATCCTCCTTTTCCATCTAAAATATCATATTAAGGATCCCAAAACTAAAAAATAAAAATGAATCATACATGAAGGGTTTAGCCTATTATAATTTATATGGATTGTGAACAGACTTCTTCCCTCATTGGTTAGTTATAGTTACATTAACCAATAGGGTTTTCTTAGGTTTAAACTGTGCTAGATGAAAATTTCCCATTAGTAGGGTATGGAGTGATGATTATTTTATTCATAATATTATTACAAGAATTCCATGTGTGTTAAGTATGCATTTGATTGAGGTTTCGGTTAGGGGAGGCAACTCAATAATATTTTAGAAATTATTCCATAATTAATTAATTATGAATTTAATTATAAATCATTATAATTAATTTTATAGATATTGTGACATGATATATGAGCATGAGATCATGGTATATAATTTTCTAAAATGGAATGGTGATGGTGAGAATATATTTAGGGGTCACTTTGAATTGATATTAGTGTTCCCTATAATACATAACCACAAGTTTGTTTATTCATTGGATATGCATGCCTTCGCAAGGATATAAGATTGGTTAAATAATATTGATATTAAGAGAGAGAAATATTAAGAACCTAATTATCCTTCAGGTTCCTAGATATGGAGAAATTGGACCATTTTATCATTTAATATTTTTCATGTACTTAAAGGCTTCCCACCAAGGAGGACTAGGTACATGTTTTTTTCCTAAGTGACTTGAGATATCTCAAGAGGTTTGGGGTTAGTTATGAATATCCTTGGTTCGATTCACAAGGAATATATCATAGGCATTTGGCACAATGACATATGAATAATTAGTGACATGACTATATAACTAATTATTGGTTTAGAATACTACAATGTGGATATATTAGTGCACTGGTACATGCTATGAGTGATATAAATCCTCTCGGGCTAGATGTGTTTTTTCGGGGAAGGTTATTCTAGGTAATGGCCTTATGAACTATCATAATGGTAATTTGAGATATACCTCAAATTATGGGCCTACAAACAATCTTAATTTATTGGAAACTAGTTTCTAAGAGTCTTAAAGTTATAGTGATAGAATGATCCATGAGGATTGAAACTAGGAAGTTAATGTGGGACCTCACTATGGTATTAGTCTTAGCCTCTTGAGGCTAGATTCAGATAAGGTATGAATGATAAGGGGTCACCATGGGGTGGTTAGTATGGGTTGGTAACAAGTTTTATAGATTATGATGTTTTTAGGGAACCCAATGGAAACAATTATAGATAATATGTGAATTCCACTAAGTTTGGTCTATCACATTTTTATGGCATTTTGGGATTTAGGAAAATAAATAATGAGGCTATTTGGTTTTGTGAGGTGATGATGTTTTAATAATATACATATAAGACATGTCAATGTCATGTGATTCATGGTGGGTCATGTTGAGTTTGTGGTATGTGATATGATTACATGTTTTTTTGTTGTCTTTATTTTACCAATTATGTGTATGTTTGATGGTGATACTAGATATTTGGATTCACCCTAATTGAGAGGTTCAGGGAATGTACCACCAAAATTGATATGTTATTGGTCTAGTATGTGGATATTTATCCTCTCATTGAGTGAGATGGGGCTAGAAAAGACAACCAAAAGTGAAAGGGTATCAGTCTAGGATAAGGATTTTTGGAATCACCCTGAGTGAGGAGGTGTTGGCATTGACCACCATGAGTGCTAATGTATTGATCTAGGATACCGATACTTAGAATCACCCCAAGTGAGAGGGTTTTTGAATGGGATTCATAGAGTGATAGGGAATTGGTTCCAGGTGGAAGTTTAATATCTCCTTAAATGATAGGATACTAAAATAGACCAATAATTAGTAGAAATAGTGGTTTTAACATCTCATTTACAATGTCAGTTCTAAATAAACTAATTCAATAATTAAAAAAAATATTTTTACTGTTAGTTATTACAATAACCCATCACAATAAAATCTATAATATCACTTTTGGAGTCAGCTTTTGGACAAAGCAACATTGAAAATGATGAAATAACATATTTATATTATTTTTTTTAAAAACAACTAATGCCAAAAACAACCCATCTCAGCTTTTTGGCATCAATTATTTATTAATAAACAACATATAAAATGAAAATAAATATTTTCATCATAATTTTTTATGAAAAATGACGCTAAAAATATATTTTTAAAATTATTTTAATGTCGGATTTAGGAAAAATCTACCTCTACTATGTTTTATGAAAAACCTACCCCAAAACCCTCATTATGATTTTTTATTCCCCTTTCTCTTCTTGAAAATGACCATTTTGACAAATAGAAAATGTTTTTTATAAAACTTTTAGTCAATATTTTTTAATTTTATTCTTTTTTCACCATCTCCTTTCATCAATCATTTTACCTACTTCATTGTTTCATGATCCATGTTTATATTTCTTTTCTAGTAACCCTATTATTATCGAGTAACAATGTGATTAATGGTTTATTGTTATTTTTTATTGTTCTTTTCTTGATTTTTTTAATTTTTATTTCAATTTTAATCCATAAAATGAATTCATGGGATATAATATGTATCTAGGATCAATCATTCGTTGTACAACTCTAAATTGTGTAATGTTCTTTATGAAAATGATAAAAAATTTGTTATCTCTTAGTTATAAATTTGATTCATTACTAAATTTATTTTATGGCTTAGAGTGTTAATTACAAATATTCTCAATTTTTTTATCAATATAAATTATTTAATTTATTGAATTATCAATTGGGATTGTAAAATAAATATGGGAATTGATATAGTAGTCATGTCATACTTATTTTCTATAAAAGTACATGCTGGTAATGCATGCTTGAAAATAAGTGCATATCTGAATATGTATACTGGAAAATAAATAAAAATATGAATCTATATATTGAATTAGTGGTAATGACATGTTTACAAAGAATGAGTATAATTTAGTATTATAACTCAAAAATTCCCCGAGAGAGAAATCATAGATATAGTTCCATCAAGAACTATTTTTACATGGGACCCACAACTACCACAACTCTATTCCCAGTCTCATTCAAGTATACAAGTATCAAATATTCACCATAATAAATTAAATAAATTTCTGTTGTTAAATATAATTCCATTTCAATTATATTTATATATACAAAAATCCTTCATATCATGTGACTTCTACTCTATAACTTCCCTTAAAATTTTCTCAAGTATATCCTCATAATCTATAATCGCTGTGATTTTTTTCATATAATTCTATTATCATTTCACATTAAAGAAATATATTTTTGATATACATTAAATTACACAACAAAATTGATGTGATAGTTTTAGAGAGGCAAGTTTCATCAAATAGATGGAAAAAATCATATTCATTATATCTGGAAATCTCAGCATCATGAAATCATCAGAAAGAAAAAAATATCATTGATAACACCACATTAAAACAAATACTAGTCTCATGGGTTTCATTTCCACATCATTTTCATTGTAACATTCTTTATATCATCTCCAACATTTACCATTTCTAAATCCTAGGTCTCTAGACATTTTCTATGAAATCATTTCCAAACATATAAATGTTTTCAACAATGAAATATAGTCATTGACAAGATCTAATAAACTAATCATACACATATATTAATTTTATAATCCCTTAATGTTAAATATAAAATATAGAGATTGGATCGAAGAATTGAAGCCTTTCATATCATGGAGGGATCATTCGATACTAATTTTTCATAAAAAACTTTTCTAATTCCTATCATGGAATAAGTAGTTTATATTACATTATCATTACATATAGAGAATAAAATATATTGTAGCTTGAAAATAAGGTTTTTTCATGAATATATAGATATACAATTTGTTTTTAACATTATTTATTATAAGTTAACTAAAGAGGAATATTTATTTTTATTTTTAAGGATCTAAGAAAAATGGAAGCAGTGATGTATGATAATCCAATTAAAAAAATATATCTAAATTTTGAAATAAAAATTATTATTTTACTTGGGTCATCAAACATTGTATTAATTATTTATTTAAATAAAATTAATATATATTGTAACTTGTTTTTTATTTTATTCATAATAATAATTGATATCTCTCACGTGATCACCAATGATTTTGATTATATGTTTTTTGGTTTAAAATATATTTTTATAAATATATATATATTTAAATATTTATACTTTTTAATATATTCATATTTTATATTATTATCTTTTTTATTTTTTAGATACAAATTGGATAAATATACGATGAAACACAAATGAAAATGTAAATGGAGTTGATGATTTCATGGAATTTTAAAAACAAAATCATCAATATATAGATTTTATTTCCATTAAATGTGTGAGTTGTTGGAATATTAGAAAGTTAAATTATAGATAAATCAAGGTTCATCTCATTTTCTATGGTTCTAACCATAATTGTACATAGTGGATCTAGAATAGTGATGTAAAGGAAAATACAACAACAAATGCTGATAAAAATATTCAAAAATAAAAGGATGATGATATTAAAGAATTTTTTCATGATGTGGGTGTTGAAACTACAGAAAAATTTGAAACTGTAGAATGATTGTATTGATATTTTTAGAAAACATTATAATTAGGTTGAACTAAATATATTTTGTTCTCAAAAGTCATATTATTAGTTAAATTAATGTAAAGAAATAGGTATAGTGATGAATATTTCTCTAACATGCTCAAAAATTTAAAAGATTTACTTCAAAAGGTAAATGGGAATCCATATTCCAATTATGAGGAAATTAACATATTATGCCCAATGGGATTAGGGAATAAAAAGATACATGCTTTCCCCAATGATTATTTGTCGTATAGGATGGAATGTGAATATTTATCCATATTTCCTTGACAGGTAAAATATTTTCTATAAATTTATATATAATTTATATGTCTTTAATCCCAAAAAATTGTTATTTTAATTTTAGGTCTCACATTTTATGATTTTAGTTTTATTTTGAGCTCAATAAAAAAATTGAATATTTTTGAATTTTAACAGTTTTAATATAATTTACTATTTAAGCCCCAAAATATTATATAATTATCTAAATATTTAATTTATTTCTTTTTATGATTCCATACATCCTAAGATTCATTTAATTCTTATGGGAACATAGCTAAATATACCATTTGGAAATCGAAACCCAACTCACAAGTTGGGCCTTCAAACCTATTCCTATATTTGGTGATTTGTTATTGTGGGATGATATCTCTTGATTGGAAGTCCCAAAGGAGATGAAATTAAGAGTGAAGACACAAAATAACTATCTTAATATCCTTCATGAAGGAATCCATATGTGAATGTGATATTTTGAAAGCCATTAATTTATAGGAAACCAGTGAAATGTAATACAAATATTCTGGCTGGGTAGATTAAATTCTTATAGTAAGATAGGAATAAATCTCTCTACACAGGGTAAAATATGTTATATTTTGAAGAGGGACTTGGGAGATATTACATAAAAACTTTTTTTGAAGGAGTTTATTCATTTATCTTCAATTAAAATTTTCAATCATGCTGAACATTTCAGAGAACATATTCTTGACTCAAAACTCATTCTCCTCACCTATAATAGTAGGCGAACCCTCCCGTCCAACCATCTAGGGAAGTAGAGAGGAGATCTCCACTGAGGGAGGTCAGATAATACCTCTTCCTCCCATATATCTTTTCCTTTTTTATTTTTTTGTGAAATTTATTTTTTTGGTTTTCTATTGTAATTTATATTTCAAATAAATTGACGAATTATTAAATTTGATCCACCATTTTCTTCTTCTAAATTTCATTCTTCAATATTAACTATAATAGTAGTAATAGTAATAAAAGTTACTAATATTATTCCTATTACAATTATAATTATAATTATAGATATTCTTATTTTTACATTATATATAAATTAAATATTTTATTTATTTTCTTATTTTCATTTATTTTATCTACCTTCTTCTCCTCTTCTTTATCATCTTAACACCATTAAATCTTTCCCTAAAAATTGTTTGGATTACTTGAGGCTTAACCCAGGGGAGGTAAGTCAAAATTCTATTCATTCTCCACTTAATTTATTATATTTATTAATTTTTAATGGGAAATAGTAATAGTGGATTTTTGTGGTGATAATCTAACATGACACTACACTCAAATTCATTTTTATTATTTAATTAAATCCTTTCCCTCCCTTATAATAGATTCAATCTCTTCATACGATGTATTTTTTCGATTCTATAGATAAAATGGCCTATGATAGATCCATGTCATGGAATATTTCAAACTATCGATCAAGGATTAACAGTAAACCTAATAATAGGAGCTGGTAAAATAATGAATTCTAAATACATTCGAGATTTCACAAAACTAAATAAAAGAATAGTAATTTATGAATGAGATTTCATAATTTTATTATCTAAAATAATTTAAGCACCAAATAATTAAACGGTGGAACCCAAAAACCAAATCATAAAGTTGTTTTCTGTCTTCACTAATTACATGTTGTCAATACATGTTTCATTTATCATTTATTTCATTTAAATTTTATTTTTTCATAAATTAAATTAAAAAAACTGAAATATGGAGTTTAGGTGAATTAGATTAAGTTAGTAAAAAACGAAGATATATCCCCAAGTGATATGACCATGGTCATCCTCTATGATGAATTAGGAAAATAGGATTCTTTTTCTACACCCTATGTCATGGATGCGTCAATCTTTAATTTGAGACATCACACTATAAGATGGATGGAAAATTCAACTCTGATTCATTTCATGGTACTAACAAAAATCATCCAACTACATCAATTTAGAACCCTCACATAAATCATTCTATTAATTTATATAATTCAACTCTAATTTATACTCAAGCACCGAAATCAAAACTCTCACTAATGAAATTTGGTACCTTGTAGTAATTCTTTATTTGAATCATCTATTTGGAAATTATAATGCTGAGAAGAGGTTAAGATGTAATAATGAGTGAATCTATGATGATATTATACATTACACTACCAATTCACCATAAAATAAGATATTTGATAAAAAAATCCTCATTTTAGAAGCAATGTTATAATTCTTAGAAGTGGACTATGCACAGATATAATGGATCCATATTGGATCCTAAGTAGTCAACATAGTTCATGGCCTATTTTTAGATATTTTACAGTGTGTCTCTACATTTATTATTCATGAAAAAAATTTTTTATGATATTATAGATGATTTATGGAACAAAATTGTCTGAAATTTATATTGATATGTATATTTCACCACTTTTTGATGATTTGAAACATCTATGGGAGACATTTGTTACAGTACTTGATGCATATAAGAAAATCATTATTTATTGGCAAGCCATGATAATGTTCACTATAAATGATTTTCTATCATAAAGAAAACTTATATATTTATAGTGTTAAGGAGCATAAATCATGTCCAATTTGTATAGAAGATACATGATTTTTTCAATTTCACAATTCAAGAAAGAAATTATACATGGGATATCAATGTTTTTTTGTGAATTTATTAACCTAATTTTAGATTGAAAAAATAATTTAATGGTTAATAGTAATATAATCATCCCCACAACCAGTTTCTATTGATGAATATTAATGGTGGAAAATACTGATACCACATTTGGAGAGAGAGTTTGGGTTAAAAAAATATAGAAGCAATATTGTATAATTTTGAACTACCTTACTAGAGATTTTTAAAGATAAAACATAACATCGATATTATACATGTTGAGAAAAACATATATGAGGGTTTTACTAGAACATTGTGAGGCATTAAAGGAAATACAAGAACATGGATTGAATACTATATTGGAATTTATATCATAGAGAAGTCTTTTTCAGTTATCTATCACAATGAAATGAAAGGGATCATAATTACCTATCTCTTGAAATAAGTTAAGAAAGAGTTAAAAATCAATTTTTTTTATTTTTTTCATTTATTAATGTAACCTATGGAAATTCTTCTAATGTGAACAATTTGGTATCATTGAATGATTGTAAATTAATTAGTATGAAATATCAAGACAGCCATGATCCTCCTATAGAAATGGTATCTGAAATTAAATTCATTTTCTTATAGTTTTACAATGTCCCATGTCTGGGATTGGGTATATGGTCTTAGATAGATCTGGTGGCATCCCTAAGTCATATTTGATGTTTCTTCAACAATCGATTCACCAATAAAGTTTGACGAGGAAATAGGGGATGCTAACTTTTCCTTTTTTGATGATTTCTAGTTAATATTTACCTTACCTCAACCCATATGGAACATGTGTCCCTATCCACGATGGGTACAATTTCGAGTTTTATATTTTTCTTGTGAATTTGTCACTTTTCTACAGTGGTTTCAGAATTATTTTGGACAATAAATATAATTCAAAATATGAGTGTTGTTGCACTTTTTGTAAATTAATAGGTCACACATATATAGAATATTAGATAAATAAGGGTTCAAACATTGGAAGCTCTTTGGGGATGCTAAGGGATCACCCCATATTCACAGAAAAACACATTTCTGCTGAAATTGGGAAAACTGATATGTAGTTATAGAGAAAAACATGGACATACTGCACTAAGGAGCCTCTTGTCCAATTTGATAAATAATTTCTACTGCATAAAGTAGGTGGCATGGGTGAAAGGGGTGTACCCTCTTATAAGGATATGGTTATAAAATATCCTCAGCACTATATGACAATGTTGGATCCCTGAACCAATTTGTATGTCCTCTGTCTAGATGGTAATGTAGTACTCACTGTTAATATCACATCAATTGATGAACCGAGTAACTACCAATCAATAGTGGAATAGTACATTCAAATTTTTTTGACCAAATGATAGTGCTATAATAATGAGTTTCTAATTAATAGCGTAAAGGTAAGAAAAATAATGACGCCGAATCCCATGGAAATATTTTTATGGATCATGAGGAATTGATTAAAGATCAATGTGCTATTGTGGGTCATTGCGGTCATTCCACTTCACTCCTGCAGACTTTAAAAGCCGGGTCATCGGATTCTGACGAACTAATAGAAGTTCCCATCGTATGAAGAACGGACGAAATGGATGAAAAAAAATCAATAATTGTAGAAGAAATCTACAACCAAGGTCACTGTTGACATGGAAGGGTTCCAAACTATCTACTAAAAAAGTCTAGGCCTCGCGTTGGGGATACTATTGTCACTGCAATAATTCACTCTATTCATTAGTCCAAATAACTGGACCAGTCAAATGAATCTATCACTTCTACTAACACATTTGGGGCACTTGAGGTTCCCATTAAAGAGTCTCTAAAGACATACAGAAATATGAACCAAACACCAATGACCACTACGGGAAAAATGGGTATTTGCGACAGGGATAAATCCCGTCGCAAATAGTTCCGTTAGAAACTTATTTGCGACGAGGGAATTGACCCGTCGCAAATAACTACTTATTTGCAACAGGTTAGCTTCCCCCGTCGCAAAAGGACTGGCGCGCTTTGCACGCCAAGTCGTGGGAAAGTTATTTGCGACGGGCGGTTACCGTCCGTCGCAAATAAGCGGCCACGGTAAAAGATATTTGCGACGGGAATCTACCCCGTCGCAAATAACCAGCGGCGGTAAAAGCTATTTGCGACGGGAATCTACCCCCGTCACAAATAGTATATCGGCAGGTTATTATTCGCGACGGGACCCGCCGCGAATAACTATTTAACCGTTGACCGTAATAAATGAGGGCTAAGGTATTTGCGATGGGATACCCGTCACAAATGACCCAACCTATAAATACCCCCCATCCGTTTTTTTCATTCATTCTCAATCTCAATCTTCTCCTTCTCTCATAATTCTATTTTTAGATTTCAGCGTTTCTTAAGTTTAATTTTTTTTCGGAGTTGATATTGAAGTTTTCAACAACGATCAGGGATCAACCTCAGATCAATTTTAAAGGTATTTATGTCCTTTTTAATTTAATATTTATTTTAAATTTTTTATTAGTGTAAATTATTTTTAATTAGTTGTAATTTAATTCTGTTTACATTGTTTTGTTACTTAATAAATTTAAATTATTAATATTCTTCGTTCATAGTTAATGGTACTTAGGAATAATTAGTAATAATTTCCAATAATTAAGAATAAATGCTAATAATTAGTAATAAATATAAATAATTAGGAATAATTAGTAATAATTACCAATAATTATCAATAATTAGTAATAATTACCAATAATTACCAATAATTAGTAATAATTACCAATAATTACCAATAATTAGTAATAATTAGTAATAATTAGTAATAATTAAAAATAATTCGTAATAATTACAATAATTAGTAATAATTTTCAATAATTACCAATAATTAGTAATAATTTCCAATAATTACCAATAATTAGTAATAATTAGTAATAATTACCAATAATTAGTAATAATTATTAATAATTAGTAATAATTAGTAATAATTAGTAATAATTAGTAATAATTAGCAATAATTAGCAATAATCAGTTATAATTACTAATAATTAGGAATAAACAGTAATAATTACCAATAATTACCAATAATTAGCAATAATTAGTAATAATTACCAATAATTAGTAATAATTACAAATAATTATCAATAATTAGTAACAATTACAAATAATTATCAATAATTAGTATTAATTACCAATAATTATCCATAATTAGTAATAATTACCAATAATTATCAAGAATTACCAATAATTAGTAATAATTACTAATAATTTAACAATAATTAACAATAATTACCAATATTTAGTAATAATTAGTAATAATTACCAATAATCTGTAATAATTAGTAATAATTACCAATAATTATCAATAATTAGTAATAATTACCAATAATTAGTAATAATTGCAAATAATTACCAATAATTACCAATAATTACCAATAATTAGTAATAATTACCAATAATTAGCAATAATTAGTAATAATTACCAATAATTACCAATAATTAGGAATAATTATCAATAATTAGCAATAATTAGTAATATTTACCAATAATTAGCAATAATTAGTAATAATTACAAATAATTATCAATAATTAGTAATAATTACAAATAATTATCCATAATTAGTAATAATTACCGATAATTAGTAATAATTATCGATAATTAGTAATAATTAGTAATAATTACCCATATTTAGTAATAATTACCAATAATTACCAATAATTACCAATAATTTCAAATAATTACCAACAATTAGTAATAATAGGTAAAAATTAGTAATAATTACCAATAATTACCAATAATTAGTAATAATTAAAAATAATTACCAATAATTAGTAATAATTAATAATAATTACCAATAATACGTAATAATTAGTAATAATTACCAATAACTAGTAATAATTAGTAATAATTACCAATAACTAGTAATAATTACCAATAATTAGTAATAATTACCAATAATTAGTAATAATTACCAATAATTACTAATAATTACCAATAATTAGTAATAATTACCAATAATTACCATTAGTTAGAAATAATTACCAATAAATATCCATAATTAGTTATAATTTCTGATAATTATCCATAATTAGTAATAATTTCAGATAATTATCCATAATTAGTAATAATTACCAATAATAACCAATAATTACAAATAATTAGTAATAATTGGTAATAATTAGTAATAATTACCACTAATTAGTAATAATTAATAATAATTACCAATAATTAGTAATAATTAATAATAATTACCAATAATTAGTAATAATTACCAATAATTACTAATAATTAGGAATAATTACTAATAATTAGTAATAATTACCAATAATTAGTAATAATTAGTAATAATTAGTAATAATTTGTAATAATTACCAATAATTAGTAATAATTACCAATAATTAGTAATAATTACCAATATTTATGAATAATTACCACTAATTAGGAATAATTACCACTAATTAGGAATAATTACCAATAATTACCAATAATTACCAATAATCACCAATAATTACCAATAATTACCAATAATTACCAATAATTACCTATAATTACCAATAATTAACAATAATTACAAATAATTACCAATAATTAACAATAATTACCAATAATTACCAATAATTAGGAATAATTACCAATAATTAGGAATAATTACAAATAATTAGGAATAATTACCAATAATTAGGAATAATTATCAATAATTAGTAATGATTCGTAATGATTACCAATAAATAGTAATAATTATCAATAATTAGTAAGAATTACCAATAATTAGGAATAATTATCAATAATTAGGAATAATAACATTATTACATTATTAGTATATTTTATTATTAATATTAAGATAATATAATTTTTTATATTATAAACAATTCTCCTTTCATCTTGTGTTTCCTGTCTCCACATGTAATATTTGTATGTGGAGACAGAAAACACACAGATGAAAGGAGAATTGTATATAATATAGAAAATTATATTCTGTTAATATTAATAATAAAATATACTAATAATGTAATAATGTTATTATTCCTAATTATTGGTAATTATATGAACAATTACCAATAATTAGGAATAATTACCAATAATTAGGAATAATTACCATTAATTACCAATAATTACCAATAATTAGGAATAATTACCAATAATTAGGAATAATTACCAATAATTAGGAATAATAACATTATTACATTATTAGTATATTTTTTATTAATATTAAAATAATATAATTTTCTATATTATATACAATTCTTCTTTCATCTGTGTGTTTTCTGTCTCCACATGTAATATTTTCATTCTTTTTCAAAATTATCAACCTACTCACTAATGGAGAGGTGAAAGTGAATGCAAATATTACATGTGGAGACAGAATGTTAAACACACAGATGAAAGGAGAATTGTATATAATATAGAAAATTATATTATTTTAATATTAATAATATAATATATTAATAATGTAATAATGTTATTATTATATAATTAATATTTATGAAAAAATAATATTAGTACTATGAAAATAATAAAAAATTTATATAATATTAAAATTATCAATATTTGTAATAGGTTTTGCTTTATTCTCAACATATTCAATTCTTAAAGGGTCAATTTTTAGGTCTATCTCAATAGAAAGTTTGTGTCAGTCGTGTATGATGTAAACTCTATAATTATCTTTGCTTGAGTGTGTTTTCTAACAAATTATACAAAACCAGTAATGCTTTTATATTTTATAGAAAAATATGGAACAACGAGGTCGTCAACAATCATTATTAGGTGACCGCATATGGATAAATCAACGTAGAAATCCAAACAGTTCTTGTTTAAATCCATTATATGTAGAGGGTGTGGATACTTTTTTATCATTTGAGGCATCAAATCCAGAATTTGTTTCAGAAGGAAGAATAAAATGCCCTTGTAGAAAATGTGCATTGAGAACATTTAACACGTTTGACAAAGTGGGGGGACATCTCTTGCGTTTTGGTTTTCAACCAGATAATGTTTTTTGGTATCAACGCGGTGAACGCAGTTCTAGAGCAGGTGATAACAACGTGATTCCAGATCCATCTCGGTTTCATGATTTAGTACATGATGTTGCAGGTTCATCTGTTCAACATACAGAAACTCTGGATGATATAGCTTCAAATCCTGAGTTGGCACCGTCTGAATTTTATGAGTTGTTGATGTCTACTGAGGAAGCATTATTTCCTGGCTGCAAGATGAGCAAATTAGAAGCAGTTGCAAAATTTATGGCTATCAAATCAGATAACAGAATGTCAAACACCTGTTTTGACCAGATATTTTCTTTGCTTAAAATACTATTACCCGAAGGAAATGATTTTCCTGCAAATTACTATGAGAGTAAGAGGCTGAATCGAAATTTGGGACTTACTTGTCAGAAGATTCATAAATGTTCAAATGAATGCATTTTATATTCTGGGGAAAATGAGTTGTTGGATAGTTGTCCCACATGTGGGCAACTGAGATATAAATAAGGACAACATGGGAAGTCTGGTTTGATTCCTGTAAAACAGTTAAGATATTTTCATCTTACATCCATACTTCAGTGTTTATTCATGTCTAAGAATACAACGACAATGATGTCATGGCATAAATAGAATATTTCAACCGATAAAATCTTGAATCATCCAGCCGATGGTGATTCATGGAAACATTTTGATAGAGTGCATCCATCCTTTGCTTTAGAAGCTAGAAATGTTTGACTGGGCCTTTCCACTAATGGTTTCTGTCCGTTCGGATCTTATGGTAGTTAATATTCATGTTGGCCTATTTTTTTAACTCCATACAATTTACCTCCATGGATGTTGATGAAGGAGCCATATATCTTTTTGGATTTACTAATTTCAGGACATCCGAAGAAAAATATTGATGTTTATTTGAAACCATTGATTGATGAATTTTGTTTATTGTGGAGTACTGGTGTCAGTACATATAATGTTGCAATGAAACAGAATTTCATACTGAGAGCAGCATTGATGTGGACAATTTGTGACTTCCCGGCTTATGGGACGTTATCTGACTGGAGTACACATGGTCAGAAATCATGTCTATACTGTATGGGAGAGAACAAATAATTTATGCTCATTCATGGAAAGAAACCTTTTTATTTTGACTGTTATCGCAGATTTCTTCCAGCTGGTCATCCTTTTCGTAGAAACAGATCTCATTTTAGAAAAGGAACAGTTGAATGGGATGGACCTCCAAAAATGCTATCAGTTTTGGAGTTAAAATCAGTTTTATTTTCATTACCTCCCATCACTTTTGGTTCCACAATAAACCAACAGAAAAATTCTGGTTTTGGGAATGAACACAATTGGAATAAACGTAGCATATTTTGGGATTTTCCATATTGGTCTGATTTATTGGTCCGACACATGTTAGATGTCATGCACATTGAGAAGAACTGTTTTAATAATTTTTTTCATACAGTTTTTGATACGCCAAGAATGAACAAAGACAATGTAAATGCACATTTAGATCTTGCCCAAATTTACAGGCATCCAGAACTGGAACTGTTTGAGAATGTCAGAACAGAAAGGTTACTGAAACCAAAAGTAGCTTATACACTGTCTAAAGAAAACCGTTTATTATTTTGTCAGTGGATTTCAGATTTGAGACTTCCAGATGGCTGTGCTTCCAATTTGGGTAGATGGGTAAAGAATGGTCATATTACTAGATTAAAAATTCATGATTGTCATGTTATAATGGAAAGATTTCTATCCATTGGATTAAGAGGTCTGCTGAATTCTGTGATTTGGGATTCCATAACAGACATGACTCATTTTTTTTGGGAAATTTGTGCGGATACATCATATTATGATGCTCTATGCAAACTTGAAGAAGATGTTGTTGTAATTATATGTAAACTGGAAAAAATATTTCTGCCATCTTTCTTCAACTAAATGGAACATTTGATGTTACATTTTCCATATGAAGCCAAATGTGGAAGTCCAGTACAGTTTCGATGGATGTACCCATTTGAAAGATGCATGCAAAAATTGAAAAGAAAAGTACGTAACAAAGCATCTGCTGAAGGATCTATTGCAGAAGCTTATTTGCAAGAAGAAATATCTTTTTTCTGCTCCCATTATTTTGAATCTGAGTATCCTTCAAAACACAACTGAATGGGACATAACGAAAGGAATATTGATTAAATTGACAATCAATTATCTGTTTTCAACTAGCCAGAGCTTGGTTTTGGTGGAGTTTATGAACGCTGGCTTTCAGATGATGAACATCACAGAGCTCATACGTATGTTCTGCTCAACTGTGAAGAGATGACATCAGTTGTACTGTAAGTGTTTATATCACTTATTCTATCATTTATGTTACAGTAAATAACATTGGTTTTTATAGGTTGTTTGATAATCATATCAAGAAACAAATTCCACAAATTACAGCAGCTGCCCTCGAAGAACGCCGACTGAAAAATTTCTCTCAGTGGTTTCAAAAACTGGTAACATATATTCTTTATCTTTTAGCAACTCATTCATTGTATAGTTTACTATATTGATAATTATTTCACAAATTTTCAGGTGTCTCGACATGCTGATAAAATTGACAAACGGCTGTGTATATTGAGTAACCCACCTTCCAAACTTGTGAAAACTTATAATTCATATGTGGTGAATGGATTTCGATTTCACACACTTGCATATGGGGAATCAAAATAAACAATGAACTGTGGAGTTAGCTTGAGAGGATCTCATTATCGAGAAAATGAAGTTGACTTTTATGGAATACTTGATGAAATCATTGAACTCTGTTATCTTGGACAACATTACATAACCATGTTCAAATGTCGGTGGTTGGATACAGAGAGAGGCGTGCGTGTTCATCCGACTCAAGGAATCCTCGATATTAAATGTAAAACTGTTGTTGCAGTAAATGAACCATTCTTATTGGCTCAATAGGCACATCAAGTTTATTACGCAAAGTACTGTGCTACATCAATAGACTTGACTAATTGGTGGAGTGTAATAAAAATCAAAACTCGAGACAATCAGTTTAGTCAATGTGAATGTCCTTTCACTGATGTGCAATGAATTGAAGTTTTTCAAGAGAGTCATCAAAATCAATCTTTTTTACAAAGATACATGAGTATCGATGATGACACCCCACATTTAAGATTCGGTGATGAAGATGATGTTAATGATGTCACATATGAATTTGAAATGGTAAGAGATGAAGCAACTGGAACTCGAATGGATATCAATGATGTTGAGGAGGAATATGAGGATGAAATTGACATATATGAAGATGATGATGAAGATTAACATTGATCGAATTCCATGGTAGTTATATACAATCATAATATATATATATATATATATATATAACAGTAATTATCAATTATTTTCTAACAATATTAACATTTTTTGTTTCAGATGGACGACGAGACATTTCGTGAGTTGGCAGATGCTGACCTTCCTTTCAATGCGGATGAGTTGCTGGCAGATGACCCTCAGCCTACGGGCGCTCCAGGGAGTACGCGGAGGGGGCACGGTCTTGAACAATTGATGATTCCTGACCCCATCCTCGAGCGACGTCCACGTCTTGGGTTTGATCCACGCACACAGAGGTGTGATAACCTGTGTGATAATCTGTGGATTTAACTAAGATTTCATTAATCTATTCACATAATAAATGTTTATTATTTTTACAGTTTTCCGCATATAGCAGTCGGACAGGGCAGCGCTATTTTGCGCAAATATTTCTCTCAACCGTGGACCACATGGGAGTAGATTCCCATTGATGTGCAGCAGGCCATGTTCGGCCATTGATTGGTACGTACGTAAATAAATAATTTTTGTTTGGAAAATTATTTCATTTCTAACTTGATATTTTGATTTATTTGTAGGGTTTATGGTATCCGATCGAGGATTCCATGCGCGAAAACATCCACAAGGCATGAGAGGTGGCCATGCGTGATCGCTTTCGTCAATTTTTACACAATTTAAGAAAAGCTTCCATGAAGAAAGCATGAGTGTCAGATTTTAACGAGTCATGTGGAGCACACCGACCAGAGTACATTTCATCCCATGTATGTGATGGATTATGAGCGCACTGGTTGAGTGGTTCCTTTCAGAGGATATCATCGGTGGGGAGGCAGAATCGGGGGAGACAGGAGGTGACTCATCGAGCTGGGAGTCATTATTTTAGTACTCATAGACAGCATCTGGTACGTACATTATTTATAAATATTTTATATAACTATAAATATTAACAGTTTATTTTTTATTCTTATTGGCTGTCGAGCACCCCAATATTACAGAGTATGACGTATATCAGAGGATGTATAGTGATCCTTCTACTGGAGAGCTCAGAGGTGATTGTCAGCATCACATCGTGGCCAATATTATTTGTTTTCAAGTTTAAAAATTAACTACATATAATATATTCACAATTTTAATTTTAAATTGCAACTATAGGAGTCATATGAGGCCGTAGCGTCACAAACTCGGCATGAGAGTCTGGCCGAGTCATCAGATCAGACCACTGGCCGTCATTTTGATGAGTTGGCATGGATGCATGCCACCCAGTATGCCATCAAGAAGGGCCGGGTAGTTGGTATTAGCTCTCGACTGACTCCCGGAGATTATTATGGCAGTGCTGCGATGTCGGCGTCCAGCTCGAGATGAGCTCGTGCATCTTCTTCTACTACATAGTATGAGGATCAGTTTCGATCTTAGACTGCACTGATAGAGAGTCTCCGACAGGAGGAGGAGCAGATGCGTTAGCAGCAGCAGAAGCATGAGGAGGAGCGTCGACGCCAGCAGCAGCTGTATGAGGAGCAGATGAGTCGGTGGCAGCAGTAGCACCAGGAGCATATGGAGTACATGCGCCGACTCACTCATTGTTTAGGGATGGAGTTTCCTCCACCAGCATCTGCAGATCCCCCCTCCCCCCTCCCCCTCTCCATCAGGTTAGAGTTTTTTTTATGTTATAAAGTTTGTTAAATCAAAATATGAATTTTTCTTCTATTCGTAGTTTCTGTCTCATTATAAAATATTAATAATATTATATTTTTAAATAACAATATTAATATGAATAATAATAATATTTATATTTTATAATATTAAATTTTATATATATATTTAAATTTTATAATATTATAATTTAATTATATTTTTTGTAATATTTGAAATATATTAATATTGGAATGTAAAATAATTCTATTATTTTTATATTAATTAAAATAACTTATTAATATTTTTTTATTTATGAATTAAAATTATAATATTATTATATTAATTAAATCATTTATTAATATTCTATTATTTTTTATTTTTGAATTATAATTCTATTATTATTATATAAAATAAAATAATTTATTAATAATTTATTATTTTTATTTGTGAATTATAATTCTATTATTATATTAATTAAAATCAATTATTAATATTTTATTATTTATTATTTTTGAATTATAATTGGATTATTATTATATTAATTAAAATAATATATTAATAATATATTTTTTTATTTTTTTTATAGTATTTGCGACGGGATACTATGCCCGTCACAAATAGTATTATTATATCCATTAAAATAATTTAATAATAGTTTTTAATTTTTTTTAAAACGTAATTGTGACGGGGCCCGTCGCAATTCGTATTTGCGATGGGCCGGTCGCAATTACTATTTTAAAAGTTTTTACAAATATACGGAGTAATATTTGCGACGGGAAGGATCCCCATCGCAAATAATATCTATAGCGACGGGCCCGTCGCAAATAATTGTTGTTGCGACAGCATTTTCCGCAACGGGCGATTTGCGACGGACCCCCGTCGCAAAAGGCCATTTGCGACGCGATCCCGTCGCAAATGACCCGTCGCAAATACCTGTTTTTCTAGTAGTGGACAAATAAAGATATTCTATAAGGTAGGGAGATGACTGAAACTATTATACTCAATGATGTAGGAGATGATGAGGTAGATGGATATGGGAAATAAACCAATTGTGGAAATGGGGAAATCATGATATAAGTTTTGGATGGTTATATGGATGAGCAAATTAGAATTCTATGTGGAGGAAACACAATCAGAAGATCCAAGATCAAACAAATATGAGACTGACAGTTTACGCCCACAATTGGAATATACAGTTGAGCTCCACCCCTAGGGTCATGGTTGTGGGTGTTGGCGAGGAGCTGAATGGAGAGATAAGTGAAAATAAGAACCCAAAATAGATTATAAGATCAGGGATATACTGGGGAATCTGTGGCAAATGCATCGATGTATTCTAAGAACCATTTCCTCCATCACATTTTCCAATTTCTTTGGATTGTATAAAAAGGGAGTCAGCTCTTCTTTCTCAAAAAACCTATCAGAATGACTATCACCAGGTTATGTAATTTTTTTCAATCCATTTGTAGATAATTCATTTGGCATTATTTTTTAGATATGTTGGAGAATGAATGTTCTCTTATTATTTGTCAACTAGATATGCATTACAAATATATTTTTTTATATAATGAACTATTTGGTTATTCATATGGTTTATGAGATATGAATATATGGCCCTATTTATTTATATTGGATGTATACATTTTAATGATATATGAATATTTTGAAGGGATATATTATAAATCCTCATCGACTGGAATCCTCTATTGTGCAGAATAATGTATTAGAAGAGGCTATTGGGTACTTTATTGATTATTTATATGAATTGGAGCATGTTAGTATCCATATATCATGAAAAATGATTGTTTATTGTTAAATTAGTGGTATTGGAGCCTACAATGTCATGATCATTTCATGTGATGATGTGATGCAGGAACATTTATAAATTTCAAAAAAACATTGAGGTTCAACCATATATGTAGTAAAATAATTCTGAATTAAATGTAAAATATCAAAAAATAAATGAAAAGTGGTTGATGACTGAGAAAAAAATACTTTTGCCACATGGTTTAAAAAGAAAGTCATCACATCTATATTTGCATCATAAAATTGAAATTGTTGGTTGGGGGACAATCTATTAATGTAATCGCATGGATTTTTTTTATATTAATTAAAACACATTTTACAAAACAAATCAAGATGATAAGCGTACCATTCAAAATAGTGGCGTAATTTTAATCACATAAGTAGTTATTTTTTCTAGTGTAATAGATAAAAACACAATTTTTTCATCAATGAAATATTATGTATTTTTTCAAGATATATGAGAAATTGATTATACTAAATTTCGTGTCAAATTTTTTCATTTCAAATTGTTTAATAGAAATAGTAGTTTGAAAAATGATGATTATGGGTTTGAACAGATTTATTTGAAAAGATTTAGTATTAAATATGACCCATTTATCATGGAGAAAAATGTAATGAAAATACTTTAGGTCATCAAACCATCGAATGATCACTAGTATGTAATTTACCAATGGAAAATAATTAATTTGGGTGATGATGATGTGGATGATGTTATAGATTTATATGAGGCTTATTTATCTATTGTGCTATTTATGGTCAATAATAAAGACTATAATATAGACATGGTCAATGATTAAAGAAATGACCATACCTATTGGACAAGGGAAAACACTAAATTACTCTCCTAATTATTCTGGTAAATATTCTTATTTTATTTATTTTAAAAAATATACATTATTAAAAACACTTTTCTATTAATTATTAGATTTATAATTATATATATTTGATTAATTATAAGTTTCTTATGTTAAATATTATATTAAACAGTTATGGTAATATATTTGTAGACAAAAACAGATGTACATAATTATTTTTTGTTATGTTTAGGTATATAAAAAAATATTTTTAAATGTGATATTTAAATTTATTACAGTTTCAATCATTTTATAATTTCTATTTCTATATAATAGTCTATATTCACAATTTTTGTATGAATCATGATAACATTATTATTGTTTAAAACCAACCTATGTGTGAAACATCTTTTATATTAATATTTGTGATATTAGAGTTTATAAATAATAAATTTTTAATAATATGAAGGTACACATAATATCAATAGTTTTGCCTATTTCAACGAAAGATACAAGTGAAGATGAACATTTACCAAGGTATATCATTTTTCATATTATAATATATTTAATAATAAATTAATTTCATGAAATAAAACATTTATTTTACAAAAAATAATTGTATGACTACTAATGCACCTCATATAGAGGAGTCTTGTCCTTCTTCTACTAAGAATTCAATTTCTTTAGTTGGTAAATGCGATGTTACATTTTTGAAAAGTGTCAAATTATCTTGTAGAAAAAATATTATATATTACCATTGATGATAATAATAACCCATCTCATCCACATACATCTCATATTATCAGTTATATTTCCATGAATAGTCATTATAGGAATAGGATTTTATAACCTCATTGAAAGTCTATCGACAAGATGGAAAAAAGTGATGATGTGGGAGTCTGTAATAGTATTGATTATTAATTAATTAATTGTTTTCCCACATTTCAAATAATATATAATTTAAATATCAAAATTTAAATTTATTTTATTATTGTTGAAATTCATGATTGAGGAAAGGAATGAAATTAAAAGAAGATTCCTATCATTGAAGGTGGTTTGATAGAGAGATTTGAAAAAAAAAATTAAAAAATATATGTTTTATTAGGTCATAGAATGAAAACCCAGGTCTGAAGTATGATTCCTTAAAAGCGCATAAATGGAAGAAATTTATCTTAATCTGGCATGATGAATAATTTTTGGTAATATAATTATTTTATATTGTAAAATATATTATATATTACTTTATTAATAATTTTTTTATGTAATATGATTGAATGATTTTTCATTATGATATCTAGTGGAAGAGCATATACTCTCATAATCAGTCATGTGGATGGTATCATTTATTGAAGGAGAAAATCATTGTATAAAAGTTTTGTGCATTAAGAGATTAATCTAGTACTGGTTCATAAGAGCTATAGTTTGGTCCTCTAACTTCGCCCACTCGATATGAAAAATATTAAATAATGAAGAAGAAAGAAATATAAATATAATATTTCATTTAATCCAAAGAAGTAACCAAAATAATATTTAGAAATTAATTTTTTCCCATGAATTCTTAGTATTTCTAAAATTAACAACATCAATATATCAATTTAATATTTCATTTCAGGATTGACTTTTAGAAAAGGGATGTAAGGTGATTTTATCCCTAAGGGTTTTATGGAAACCCTAGATATAGCTATAAGAGTGAATGAACCCCCCAGTTGTGTAAGAGGATATGAGGAAGGTGTCAGTTTGAGGATAGATTTTGGTTATCAGAGTATGAAATCAAGATATCTAGATAGAGATTCGTTAAAAGCCTATATAAAAGTCCAGAAAAAGTCCAAGGGAAATCAAATTCAATCAGATGTGCAAAATATGTTTGTGAAATTGATGAGACATTCACAACCTGCATAGCCTACAGGTCTTACCCTGCTGACCCAACCCTCCAAGCATTCCCATCCTGCATAGACTTTCTAGCTGGCCCACCTTTCCCAAAAATCCCTACCAGCCCAAATTTCCCATCCTTCCTTGCTGGCCCAGCCTACCCTACTTACCAATCATGCCAATACAGATTACCAACCTCCTAATTCAGGCCTAACTATATACTATGAGTTTTATACTAGAGATACTCAAGCCCATATTGTAGCATACATAGTAGTACATCATTTTGGGAATTTTTTACAACACCGGCCTATATAGTTGGGTTAGGTTAGAATATAAATAAATTACATTATAGATCCATATAGCCTTATTCTATATCTGATCGATGAGGATACCAAATTTCTTGATTATATGGTTCTTTTTTTACATTAGATATCAATCCTACATGCATTATCTAACATACGTGGCATACATTGTTTTTGTAAGAATTATTTATAGTTGATTAAAAATATTTTATAAAACCTATGTCATTTATTTTAAAAAGTAATATCTAAAATTAGAAGAATTTGTTAAAAATAAACAAATCTATTTTTTGGAATTTACAATATCATATAATATTATGTCTTTGATGAATTATAACAATTAACTCAGTTTTCTATTTCATTAGGTTATATTTCTGAGTTTTGGATAACATCTTATATTTTCAAAAGAGAATATCCATTGAGAATTTTCAAAATATTAATCATGGATGTTATTATTTTTCATGACCTCAGTGTTCCTGTGTTTTAGTTTTTTCCCATGTATTTAATTTTATGTTTCGTGTTTTATTTCATTCTTTAAATAAAGATTATTTTTTAAGTGATATATATATTACATTATTTAACTAGGCACCTCCACACAATTATTATTCAAAATGATACCACTAATGTTTATGGTTTTAAAGTTACTAAATTCAATTCAATGGATGTGAAATATCCGACTACTACTGTTAGAGTTTCATATATATAAATGTGATATATATATATATATTCTAAAAAAGATATATTGGGTGCTATATTTTTACCATTCTATGATGGGTATGAACACTAATACAAATATGATCTAATATTTATTTTAATTCCATTAATTTAGAACATTTTATATTGTAGAGTTCATGGATTTTGGGCGTATTCTTCCCAAATATATATACATTGTATTTGTTTTTTCACTTTATTAGGTATTGTTTGTAAAAAAACATGCACCTTATTTGATAAGTATATTTTATTCTTTTATATAAGTTCGTTATTTCTAATTCTTATTTTTATACACTCTTATTATATGATATGTATTTAAATTAAGGTCATAGAGAATGTTTAACAAAGAAAAGTTTTCAATAATGAAACCAAATCCAATAAATTACATTCACGTGAAGGTAACTATTTTTCATAATAGATAATATCTGGGTTTTTGTTATATATATAAATATGATTGTTTCAATTTTCAATTCAATATTATATAACACCTGTGTTATCATCAAAATGGATGTATGGAATGAGGTTATTATGCATTAAGATACATTTATGATATGATCACAACTGAGGAAAAAAATAAACAATAAAAGGATATTTATATTAATTGTATTGTGTTTTATATAAAAATATAGTATTTTTTAATTTTATAACATTCATTTTTATTGTAGATTTCAATGACACAAAGTCATATAAAAATGAGGAACATAACCATCTTCAGAGTTTTTTTGAAAACTATTTCTTAAGTATTATTGTAATTTAAATTATCTGGTATGTATTTGTTAATGGCATTATAGATCTAAAAATCACATGGTATATAATTTGTTTAATTTAGATTGTATGAATTTTCATACATTTCATCAAAATTATGCATTAGTAATTTTTTATTATCATGATTATGTAGTTATAAATTAAAATACATTTAAATAATTTATTAGGGTTTGGATATTACTCAAAACCAATTTGTGATGCTGGATTTATAAACAAGAATCATGTTTTTATACTGGGTGATATTTAAGAATATTAACATATCATATTTCTCTATATATGCATTTTATTTATTTGTTGTCAAATCTAAATGCAGGTTTTATTTACATGAAAATATATTATATGTCATTACATCATTTTTTATTAATCCTACCGCATAATGGAATAATGTGGGATGATTTTTAAATTATGGTTTTTGAGACATGTTTTTCTTTAATAGTTGGTGGTGATATTTTTAATGTTTACACAATGAAATTTTTATTTATGGTATCTATGAAATTTTATTCCTTTATGATTTTTGGTGACAATTTTAATCATTTTCCAAAGTAGTTTATAATAATGGGATACACTAGGGATGTAGAATTAACAGACCATGACCCCTATCCTTATTCTACCTCATCTAGTTGAGGGTATTGAGGGGTATTTTGATGCATCATTAGTTTTATATGAATTTATTATCATACAATATCCTTGGGTGCCTCTATATATTTAACATAACTTCATATTCATGAATGGAACGACAATTCCATATTTTTAGAGTTGGTATTTGTTTCTTTATTTTATGTGATGGAGGCAGTACCATTATAAATTTGACATGGTGTACATAAACTATTTTTTTTGAAATACATATTTACCCAATGATTTTATAATTTCATTAAACTACATAGGTTTAAGTGTCTATAATTATTTTATTTTCATATACAATATTTTCTTGTTAAAGGAAACATTCATGAAGGTTCCATTACCAAGGATCGCAATAAAATAGTGATGGATGTAATTAATGAGTATGGTTTGATTTCACTTATGGATAATATTTATTTGGAAATAGTAGAAGATTATATGGGAATTCACCTGTTCCAAATGTACCACATATAATATCTTGTTGAGGCAGTCACGGACTCCAAAATTTTTAATACTAATCATATCATTATTTGAGAGAGAGTCTATGGAGGGGACACCATTTATGTCTCGTTCCATGATTCGTCATCTTTCATTTATGTAAATGGAATATTAGATATCCAAAACAGTTTATAATATATTTTTTATATAATATCACACATATTGATGGGTTATACATCCTAGAATCCAAATTATGTATCACGACTTCCAGTACCAATTTTTGTTTCCAAGCAAAAAAGTTTTTTTGGGTTTTGTTTCCAAATTCAATACTTACTAGTAAGTGAAGGTAGACAACCATAGGGAAGTAGTAATGCTTAAGCCACACCAATTTTTTAGGGATATGGGATGGAAGAATCCATATTCAAAGCTAATATGTTGATAACCCTATGTTACCGAGACATGGTTTGAGTCATTGTGGATCACCTGAATAAGACACCACAATTTCTATCAATCAATGAAGCCATTTTATTCAATGAAACTTTTAATAAATTTGTTAAATTTATCTAAATTATTCTTGTCAATGATTTTAGTATTTTTTTGGTTGGGATTGAAATGAATTGAAATTTTGGAGTATATATATTTTTTGAATTAAGACTATATTAAATACTTTTCTACATACCCATCGCCGAATTAAAAAGATCCATGACTTATTTATAAATAGGGAATAGTAGGAATAAAAAAACTCTATTAAATATAAGATAATTTAATAAATTATAAAATTCATTCAAAATACAATAAATAATATTTAATTTATTTAGAATGGAATATTTCAATAAATATGTTTTTGTATTTATTTTTACCTTTTAGCATTGAATTATAGTAGTTATTTATAGATAGTTGATGATTATTTTGTTTGCTTGTTGTAGGTAAAGTTAACATGGTGTGAGAGATGATTGCATGGGGATGATTCATAAAGATTTTTTTATATACTATATTGTTGTAAATTTTTTAGTTATATTTACACAACTGTATATACTATGTATATTATATTTACAGACTTATTGATTCAAGAGAAATTATTTTTAAAAATATTTTTTATCCATTAAATCATTCAATATTGGATAAAAAAGAAACTGATATTGAATCATTGAAAAAAAATTTCCACATTTTTTTTATATAAACTGACACTAAGAACCACTGAAGGATAGGATTCAGCATGAGTATAAATAAAAAATTATTTTTAATAATGATGAACTGATATTTGATGTAGGTTAAAAAAATGATGCACAATACTAAATGAATTGATATATTTTCCCTCAATTTTAGTTTAATATTACAACAAACATAACCAAAAACCATTTATTAGGCATCTGTTTCCATGATAACAGATGTTTAATAATGTCATTTAGTATTAGTTATAATTTAAACTTATACCAAGACTATCATACTAGAATTATTTTACATCTATTTTTATATAAACTAACAAGAAATACTATGTTTTTTTCATTGGTTATCAGTTAAAATGATTCCAAAACATTGTGATGGTAAATTTTCAGCGTGTATTTTCTTATAACCAACACCGGAAAAATTATTTTTAACATCACCTTAATAAACATTTCTACAATAACAATGTCAAAATATAAAAATAACATCATGGAAATAACTTTTTCAACTAGTGATCCTTTTTGATAGGGTTGAAAAAGACAATTTTACAAATATTTTATTTAATAAATCAATTTTTTAAATCCCCTATTTTGTTAAATTAATGTTATTATCAGCTTTTGTTTTTTAGGAATAATTTTTATTAAAATTTGAAAATTTATTAGTTAATTATTTTTAGGTGTTTTTATTAATTCATGACAATATTTTGAAAATCCATACTTTTATTTGTGTTTTTATTTTTTTTTGGAGAAATTACCCTTTTGAATTTGAATGAGTATTTGTTTTCAAAGAGTTATGATATTTACAATATTCCTCATGAGTGGGTGATTCGATATTTTTACAATTGAGGACAATATATAATTATATATTATATTATTTTCCTATAAGTATTGATTCATCAAAAAATTTAAACATAATTAACAAATGTTTCTATGAACCAAACATTATGTATGAATTATTTTAATTACATAAGAAAATTGTATATTATTTATTACATAATCTTTTAATTATTCTTATGTCAGGAATATTTTCTGTAATATCTTTAAAAAGAATAATTTTGGAAATATTAATGATTATATATATAAAGGGAAGTCGAAAAAAGTATTCATACATATCAAAAATTATTAACATGTGTCATCCAAAAAATGGAAATGAAATCAACTTATATATCACAAAACCAAAAATTTATACATGTTAGATGATTCAGCCATTCCATAGAATGAAAAATTGAATCAAAGAAGAAAAATATTTGAACAATAACGGAATAAGTACTACCTGTAATGATATTTTTATTAAAATTAGAGACACATCCATTTTTCCAAACCCTATTCCATGGTTTCTTTATTTAAATACTATAGAATAAGAATAATAATCCAGTAATTATTTTGTCAAAATTTTATCATTCCATGTAGATTTTTAATGAGGTTATATGGAAATATATATTACTCCTTTTTTGGACAAGGTCCTCTAATTCAAAGTAATGGTAAATAGTTTAATTCCATAAAGTGAATCAAATCAAATAAAAAGGATGCTTCCAACTAGGATATATATATATGGTATTTAATATTTTAATATCATGCATGAAAGGAAGAAGAGAAATATACCCATTTTGCATGAAAAAAGTATAGAGATAAATACTACATATAAGGTGGAAAATTCCTATTCACCACATAGGCCAACTAGGATCCTGTCATTTTTAGGATTATTGTATTGTTATTTAAACAATTTTTCCACTATAAAATATCAGGCCACTTCTGATTTTAGTTAAAATTTTCTATTTCTTTTTATAGTGTAAATGATTTTCTAAAATTAATAATATAAATTATTTTTTACCCTCTATATTATTCTAATTTTATATATTATGTTTTTAGATCCATGTTTCTCATATCAATAATAATAGAGAAATACCTTAGATATTTTTAAAGGGAATGAAAATTGGATGTTTGACCACTTTATGCTTTGATGTTTCTCATTGTTTTATTTTGGGAATATAGTAGTTTATAAATTTATATTAGTGAGTGAATAACCGACATTCACTAATCTTTTGTTCTAATTGATTATATATATATATATATGTTTGTGTGTCCCTTCCCTCCACTTTTCATGTCAGTTAAATTGTATAGTTTGGATTAGACAATATTTTTCAATGATGAGGTCACCCAACTAAATATTAGAAGTTATTATCCCGTATGAAGAGATATTAGTGTGGGATATTATCAATTTGACTGAGAGGGTGCGATTTTATAATTCATGATCATGATATTGATTACGTTATTAACAATTATATTTTAAATAATTATAATGAAATCGAAAATTGAAAAATATTTTGTTAATAGAAAATAACATTCTATTGAATAGTAATTTTTGACAAATCCATATTATTAAGGATATTGGTCCGATATATGGTCATGGACCCATCCCTAAGTTATAGGGTTGGTTTTGAGACTTTTATGTTATAGAAAACATTTTGTATAGACCGTATGCTAAGTGAGAGTGTAGTGGTCATGGATTTCTATGACACCATGCCCTATATCATTAGGTATTAGTTGAGATACTAGCATGATGTGATATCATTTGAATTGCTGGTCGAGCTAGGTTTAGTTAGGTGTCTCAGTGTTTTGGGTAGTGCAAGATGACTTGATACAAATGCCTATGTACCATGTTTTCTATACATTTATTTTACTCATGATTAAAAATTTATATGAGGGCATATATTCAAGGAAATTTGTGAAACATTACTGTGGTCTATTTTTGGACACCATGTATGTGAACCCTCGGCCACATGCAGACCTTATGTCAAGAAAAATGGTATGAACATAGGTTCTATAGTGGGTTTGGTTGGAGAAACCTTATATGAATTTAGATATGTTATGGACGTGAGTATCATAGATGGTAGTAGAGCCTCCTTGTGTTTTTTATTCTTTTATTATGTTGTATCTATGATGGAACTAGTGGGTGATCTATTGGGAGGTATGAATCATGATTGAATTATCATTTTTTATGAAATGGATGTATATAATGACTTCATACATTGATATTTTCATATTGAGAATATTTAGTTATTTTTAAATATTGATTATTACGGTGTGAAATTCATTGTCTTCCCAATTTATAATTCATGTCCTTTTATCTTGTCAAAACTTCATTCATACATGGAAGAATATCTAAGGTCATTTGAAACCCCAGCTAAGAAACTGTTGAATGATTTTAGATAGAGTATTTTTTTTATCTTAGTGTATTTTTATTTGTTACACTATTTGGAGATGTTAAATTAAATCATTGGAATGTGTCATAGATTGTTATGGACATTATGATAGTTAGTGAAAAAACAATCCCAATGGTATGTCTAGGATAACATGGTTATGTAATTTTTTCTATTGGGTTTTGTGGTTATATTAGGGCTATTTATACAAGTATGACATGTTAATGTGATGTTAATGTTTTTTTAACTTTAGTATTGATGAAAAAATATGCTTATTTATTTTCATCCAAATTTTAATATAAGATTCACATGATATTTGTGTGATTATGTGTGGTATATTTCCCCAAAAATAGGGGTCCAATGTTTTAAAGTTTCAAAAATAATTTATAATTTTACTATAATTTTTTTTATAATTATACAAAACATGAAAATGGTTATCGTAATGAATTTTTTGGATCTTGTAATAAGATATCAACTTATAGTGATTACATAGTTCCAATGAATAGATAATGCTTTGAAGACGATAATGGTATGGTTTATAAATTATATTCCTTGGTGATGGATCATTTTATGAAAAATATGAATTAGATATGGTATAGACAATGAACATATTTATTATGAATATGGATACTCTTTAGTGTGTAATGAATGGTCAGTGGCATGCCAGTAGGTTTTGAGATATAAATTACTTATAGTAAAATTGATATCATGATTATGTTTAGTGAGAAAGACCGGTTTAATGAAGAATCCATTTTTGATTCAATTTGTGATTTTTATAGGATATTGAGTAATGATCTATGATTGATGGTTATAGGATTGGTAGATTTTGGGTAGACCCATTATAGTTTTATAATGACTTCAGGGGTAGTGGGTGATAATACATTTCGCCTTGACATGTGCGAGAAGCCTTAGTTTTTTTGGAAAAGTAAACACTAATATTACTTCACGGTTTTTGAATTCCCAACAATGGAAGGCATGATACATTGGTTAGGAATGTGAGCCTATGTTCTATGGAATATGAATAATAAAAATATAAGTTTTATTTTTTTTGATCAAGTAGTATTCGAGAATACACTCATTTATTTTATAAGAGATTGATATGGAATATATAATAAGAACTATCAAGGGAGTTCTTTGAGGTACACTCTACCTTGGAAATTAGGACTAGGGTGTCATGGTTTTACATGAAAATACTCAACATGTTATGTTATGTGTGTATTGTTTTTGTGTGGTGGTTATTTTTTTGAAGTGTAGAATTAGACTTTAAAAAGGCTGGTGAGAATTTTATGGGTTCGAAGATAATATGAATAGTAAAACAATGATGTTATGGTAGTGATTAACCTTAGGATCTCTATATCATAAAAAATCCATACAATGGTAGACCTATGCATAGACCTTAACCTGAGTTTTATGGGATGATATTAGAATGTACTAGAATGAATGTCACATACGTTATATCAATACCTATCTAGGATAGTGTCCTTGGAGATGTTTAATGGATTCCATACATCAGAGAGCACAATAGTGACTTTTAAAGGGTGGGACCATCATCATTGGTGAATTTTGGTGAACATGAAGGATGAGGTTTATAGTAAGGGTCATTTGGGTCAAATATTTTAGTGATAATATTTGAGAAATTTGGTCATGTACGGTCAACATCTATAGAAATTGGTGGTTCATGCACCCTAGATATTGTGAATTTCAGTTGAGTGAGGGGAAGAATATTTTTTGTTGGTGCACTCAACTGATGTGTGGTTTTTAGTATTTAGGATAATTGGAGGGGATAAAATATTTTTTTACAAAAAGAATGAAGTATATATGTCAATTTTTTAAAGGTATTATAAAAAAATCCAATAAAAGGCTCGGAGTTTTTTTATTTAACATGATGAAATATTTCGGATGAATATTTATTTTAAAGAAATTAATTTATAAAATTAAACAAGAAGATTTTTTCATGAAAATGATTCATAAAGGTGTGATTTATCTATCTCATCCTCTTAATATACATATTAATAATTATCATTAAAATTAAAATCTATATAACTATGATCCCTTTATGTTTTATCCTATTAAAATTATCAGAAGATACCATTTCCAAAGTTGTCAAATGAATAGAACCATAAAAATCATCAAGAAAATTTTATCATAACAACCTTCATTGATTATCATTATATGGAAATATTATAGTCTGTAGTGAATTATGGATCCTATCCATGTTATAAATGAAGTTTAATTTGTATTAGATATTATATATGAGCACTAAAAAAATAATAGTGAATTGTTTTGTTTTTCCAATTAATTTAACACTCTTATGGTTAAAATATTGGAAACATCTTGTGTAAAATTATTATATCTTAAGTGTTTTAATAAATTAAAAACTCAATTCGGGGATAATGATTACAATAATTAATGTAATCACATTTATTCAAGAAAAATAAATAAATTAGTTTATAATTAGATTGATTATAGATAAAACAAACTATTTTATAGGTGGAGTATTCAACATATAAATGAAAATAATTTACAATCTTCTTGAAATGGTATAAACCAATCTGGACTAGACTCTTTATTTCCATAAAAAATAAATAAATCAAGAAGAAGAAAATTCAAAATTATAGAAAAATTTAAAGAGGAATAAAGTGTTTAATCATATGAAATGAAGTCTAAATCCTGAATTAGAATAAGATCATTTCATATAATGGATCATTAATTATAGAATTATACCTCTTACAATGATTGTATAAATGTATTTGAACCGCTTATATTTTTTCCAATGTTAACTAAGGCAAATAAAATTCTCTCTAAAGGAGAAAAATACTCATTTATAGAGTGACAAGAGATTAGGTATTCTTGAGTTTAGGAGTTTGAATGAGAAAATCAATAATATATTGTAAACTAAATATCAATGACTCTTTAAACAAAAAAATATTATTATCCCATAGGATTTTTTTTTTTAATTGGATCTTCAAAATAATTTCAACATTTGAGCCAAATATAATACCATATAATGAAGATAAAACCCAAAAGGTGATGTAGTTTCTATATTTATTAGTCTAATACTTTGTTGACATCATTTCCAAGTTTTTAACACCATAATTGGGATCTAGAAAGTATGGTATGAATGACCATTATGACCCATATATTAAATAATACATTCATGAAATTTCAATTATTAATATATCCCATTAAAATATTTATGTAAAAAATATCATAGAGTTATTTTGAGGGTTAAAACTATAATTTTCATAAAATTTTCCAAATGAATTATCTAATCCCATATTTTATATAAATAAACATTTTTAGTACAATATTAGTAAAATATATAATATATTATCAAAATAATACTAAACAAAAATTTCTTTTTTTCATATTGAAATGTTGACAGAACTCATATGGTCGGTAGAAACGAAATAGTTTTTAGTGTATGAGACACATTTTAGATGGGTTGTGGATGAAATTACTTTAGTTAGTGTATGTTCATTATGGTACCAAAATACATTGACACATGAATATACAACTTTATGTTGTTCCATGGTAAATATGAGGATTGGAATTTATATGCAGTGTTAGATAGTGTTTGTCTTTTTTGACTGGGCTCAAGGTGGAATTTAGTGGGGTTTAAGAGTGATTCTTATTATGGATGAGTTTATACACATAGATAAAGGGTGGTGATGTATTTGATAATTTTACTATCTAATTTATAAAATAAAATTGTTGTTGGGTTTAAGCATTGGTTTTGGTGTTTGGATTATTTTTCAATTACGTCTGGGGTTGAGGAATTCTGATCGGTTGTTGTGATTGAATATAAGTAGGTGAGGCTAAGAGTTTTCAATAAGAGTCAGAAATTGGAGGGCCAAGATATTTATTTTTATGTAATAGGATATGGTGATATGGGAACTATATATTGTGTATCATATTATGTTTAGAGAATGTGTTTCTACAATCAAATTAGGGATTTTATAAAAAAGATGACATATTTGGGTTCAATACATTGGTAGTTATTCTCTACCTAGATTAGTTAATAACCAAGTATGAGGAGTGGTAATATACTCCAATTTATATATCGGAATGACCCAAAAATGTATAAATGAAATTAAAATTTCAATAATTAAACTTATTTTTTAGTGATACAACTATAGAAAAACTTGCACTACTCTTACTATTTTTGGACTATTATATAGTCTATAAAATTTAATAGATTACTAATGATTATAAAAAATGATAATATATCTTTAATAAAATTTACTTTAATATAATTATACTAAGGGTTATGATAAATTCCTTTTTACATTTACAATGTAAGCGATGACCTCAACCAGTATGATCATAAAATATGTATCCCATTTATCAGAACATTAGATGAAGAAAACATCAATATTATTTTCCCCTGAACAATATGAATAAAATATTCAACATTAAAAGTACATATTATACCATTTATGAGAGAATTTAAAATTCGTTTATATCTTCGACCAAACCATGTTCTCTAAAACACCCCAAAAAAATCGCAATATCACAATCATTACAGATAAGGAATTCACTAGTGTAATAAAGGGATATGTATCTTGTCCCAAATGATGTAAATTTGTATATATTTTTATTTCTAACATAATAATAAATGTATTTATAATTTATTACATTATAATGATTAAATAATAAGTTTGATGAAAATTAGATTTTGATACAATAAAAAAATTATTCTCTGGGAAATATATTGTTATAGTGAAGACACTCTAATTGAACGAAATTTATAATTTTTTAAAAATATGATATTTACAAAAATTATAAATTAAATATAAATGATAATATACCTTCATGAATTCAAAAATAAATTTTACACTGTACAAAGAACTGTTAATGTCAAAAATTAGTATTTTTAGTTAAATGTGGATTTTTTATTTAAAAAACTTAATTACCATACATAGAGAATTATTTGGATCAGATATTTTTTTAAATAAAAATAATGAAGTTATTCAGTGGTAATTATTGATTTTATTGGACATTATAGAATTTTTTATTCAAAATTATATATTGTATAAATATATAATGTGTATTATGGAAAAATAAAATCCACAAAGTAGTGTAATAAGTAATATAAACGTTTCCCATCCAAAATTATGTTTCTCCTTTAAATTAATTATTTTGTGGTAATATTATTAATTTTATAAAATATTAATGAATCCTCTGAAACCAATATTATATTTTTGTAATTAAAATATAATTTTTTATAATCAAAACCCACATCAACATATCAAAGGAAATTATTTAAATTTTTTATTTCATATCATTATAAAGTATTAAAATCCAATTATCTTAGAAAAAAACCATGGGATGGTTATGGATTTTGGTATTTATTTATTAAAAATATTGTGTCAAAAGCCTTAGTTTGGAAATTAATAAATAAATCTCCAACAATTACTATATAGACCCACCCTCAACTCATTCATCTTCCCTAAAAACCCATGATTTCTGATGTTTCTATAAAATTACATCTCTATTTCCCTCCAATGGTTCTTTCAGGTTATTAACAATATCCACCCATGATTTTAGAAGGCCCATTTCATGGTAAGGGATCATCTCCATATCCACATTATGAAATATCCTTTTTAATGTCAGCCCTATTAAATTAAAAAAAATTTGGATGGGATATGATTTTCAACATTCTTTATACCAAATGATCCCCAAGTAATTAAAGACCCCTTCATATTTCATTCAACCCTTATATAAAACATCATATACACCCATTATATTATATAAATTATCCATTCATTTTCCATGCCAAACTATTGTGTAGTGAATTCCCATATCCACTTACACTATAGGGTATTTGCCTAGTTTCTACTACCCTTAATTGATTGTGGATTTACATGTATATAACCAGACCACTTTAATCCTTTTGGTAACATTGATGAAATACATCATTATCTTGTATGATCTTTGTGGCACACGTATTCATGTACATGATATGAAAGTGGGGGGGGGTCCAAAATTTTTTAGCCCTACAATGCATTGTGTAATGTTTTTATATCATGAGATTCCATGTATGGTGAAATAGAGGTTATCTTACAAGCACTATATTATTATGTCTTGGTATTTATACATGAATTATGTTTATGATGTCGTGTTTTATGTTGTTTCCACATTCCCCTATTGCATTTATGTTATCATGTAATATATTTCCTAAATATTCAATATAATGATTCTAAATCATATTATGTTATCATGATTTTTCTATAGTATCATATATACTAAATTACTTTATGTAAATTTTTTTTATTCCCATATGGAATTTTTTCTCTCACCCCCTTCTTATGGATTCCCCCAGGTTATCTCATGATATTTTAGATGAAAAATGGAATTTTAAGAGAATTCTAAGGATGGTTTCAGTAAATTCATTGTAATTTTGAATCATGTTGTCATTAAAGGTAGATAATTTAAAAAATTCACTAGTATCAATAATATTTTGGGAATGTGTTGTCGGTACTATTTTGTAATTAATCATGAAATAATGTATATTAAAGAAATATGTAGTCATAGTTGGTATCATAGAAAAGACTATTTTTTCAAGATTGGGATTACACAAAAATCATGAAATTCATATGGATAATAGTAAAAATTAGAAAACATCCCTAAATTTTTGGAAATTATAGTGTAATTGGTTTATAATAAAATATTTCCATTTCATTATAGTACAAGTGGATTTGTATTTGGCAGAATTATACTCAGTTGTAATGACCTTGAAAAGGGAGCATTGAGACAGTCCCAATAATCACCTAGTTCATGAAAATGGGACTTATATAAAATCTAGTTTGAAAATACTAGGGGATATTCCTTGGTAAATTCACAAACTTCTTATGTTACATTTATAAAATAAAAAATACCCATAAGATTTGATGTTAGGAAATAGATCATGGATAACATATATTGAAACCCAAAAACTAATAGGTAAATGAATATATCATATTTTTGAGTTAATAATTTAATTTTTATGGGTTTTTGTTTAGGAATTTAATATTTTAACAATACAAATCCCTAATTTTATATTTGTTTCTTTTCAATAGTTAGAAATTAGAGGAATCGAGTCAAAAACCAATGTGATGGTCAATATGAAGACTAACCAAAGGATATTCATAAATATATGGGATAAGGAATCATGAAAATCATGATAATATTTTCTTAATTGACTCATGTTTTATATATAAACCTAAATCCATAGGATCTAAAAAATTATCCAATGAAAGAGAATGTTGAAATTGAGTCTTTTATGTGACAAATAACTCTTATTGTAAGTGGATCTTCTGGTCCTTTAATTTTTGAACAACGTATCGACACCATTAAATAGATATTAACCATAATTTATTGCTCTTATAATGTGCATTACATTATACCTATTTACCATATATAATTATAAGAAGATAAACGTTTGAAAGTGGTAATAATTTTAATGTCTGAGGAGGATATCAAATTGATGGAGAGGAAGGAATTCAGAAAAAAACATTGATAATGATTTCCTCACTCTCTTTGAAAAAACAAAGAGAGGGAATTACATAGAATTATGTAAAAGGATGATGATTCACTTATGGATTATAGGTAAATAAACATAAGACTTTCACGAAAGGCCATCGGCTTTATCATTACTCGTGAATGTATAGTTGACCAGTTTTTTTGGTGAGGTAAATCCATTTCTATGAAAATATTTTGTGATTATGATATTTGAAAAATATGATGAATATTCATGATGTTACCACAAAGTAGAAATTTATAATGGTGACTATCAAGGTCCTCATGGGTATAATAAGTGGAAAATTGAGTTTATTTTTTCATGTATGATTGAGAAATAAAACAATGGAAAGATATTTCAACATACCAATTATTAATATTTTGGGTATAAGAGTCTCAAAAATTTCCTAAAGGGGTCATGAAAATGACTTATCTATAGGATAGAATCAATACTAGCAAGAAATTTATAATGGGAAAATCCCACTATTGTGATGGAATAATGGTATTATCTAGAAAACCCTCATCTTTTTATGTAGTGTTTCAATTGTAAGGAATAACAAAAATATGTTAATCAATTCTCATAGATAGTGAATGATGATTATAACAGATGAAAACAACCTCTATAATCTAATGATAAGAGATAAACATATACCATAAAAACTAATGTGGTGGATCCTAATAAACAATTGTTTTAAGGTATTATAGATATTCATTCAAATATAAAAACCAAATTGGTTTATCCATGATCTATGCATACTTTTTTGTCATATATGAATAAATGTACTTTTTAAAAACCGAATTGAATCATGGATGTGATGTTTTTAGTGATCAAGGGAAATTGTTATCTTTTTGTATCAAAATAATTTCACTCCTCTCATATTCAATTTTTTTGATGACTGTTCTGTCAAACCATATGATAATTCCCATGGTGGAATTTGATATAATTTTGTTGTGTGTTGTCTTTAATTATATTGAACCTATATAAATTTGCAAGTGAAGGAAATATACTATCGTATTGTGAATCATCCCTTGATTCTATTCATGTTCAAAGGGAGGATAAATCTTCATTGGTACCATCTTTTCAAGTATATTACTTCCTTGTTGTCTAGAATATCAATATAATTTGATTAATACTAAATAAAAGATCATCTGTGATTACATTCCCATCCGAAGGGAATTTTCTAATATTTTTCATGAAGAATTACATGGTCCTCCTCTTTGACATGAGGTTGACTTCTCAATCAATATCATACCTAGATATTTTCCAATATACATGATTCCATATAGAATTAAATTTTTTATTATTTAGGATATGAATAAAAAAATATATTTGAATTTGGATAAATGGATTATACACCAAAGTACGTCACAATGGGGTGGAATAGTCCCACTCATCTAGATGAACAATCAATTAATGTGTCACTGCGTTTATTATCATTAAATAAACAAGATAATGATATAGAAAAAGTATCCCTTTTAATTTATTTATGATTTTTTTAATAAACTACATGGATACTAATACATCTATTAGTTAGATATTTTTGGGTATATTATCAAGTAATGGTGAATTAGGAGGATATTCCCAAGACTAATTTTAGAAAATTTATAGGTTCTTAGAGTTCAATGTAAATCCATTTGGACTCGTTGATGCCCCAAAAATATTCATGTATTTGAAAAATGGATTATTTATGGACTACATCAATAAATCTATGATTTTATTTATCGATGATATTTTTATCTACTCTCAAAGCATGGTGGAAAATTTGGAGCATTTAAATTCGATAATAATGAATTTGAAAAAAGGAAAGTTATTTTAAAATTAAAATATATTCAATTTATGGATGAAAAAAGTATCTTTTATGGGGTATTATATCACCAATAAATAGATATATATCTATCCATTAAAACCGAAGGCAATTGAGAGATGGATAAGACCAATATTTTTTTCCAAAAATCCTAAATATCCTCGGATTTTATTGTTAATAACATTGATTTTTTAGAGAATCATCATTTTTTAAATCCAACTACTCAACAAACATAGAAGGGTGTCATTTTTTAGTAGACTATCGAAAGTTAAGTGGTCTTTATTGAGTTTAAGAAGAGGATAATTACTACACATGTGCTCACATTTCTGATAGGTGGTGGAGGATTATTGATAAATAGTAACGCATCCTAAAAAGTATTGGGTTGTGAACTTTTGAAAGATTGTAAAGTGAAATACTATGCCTCCTTCCAATTAAATATCAATGAGAATAACTATCCAAATCATGATGTATGATTGGAAGTATTGATCTTCATAATGAATAATTGTGAACATTATCTATATGGGGAGAAGTGTGACATATATACAAACTATAAATTCCTTGAGTATATCCTCACAAGAATTAGGTCAATATGAGACAATAGAGGTGGTTACACATAATGAAGGATTATGATTATTTAGTCCATTACCATCCAGGAGATAGATAAAATATTGTAAGATACTCTAAGTATAAAAGATCTTGAAACTCTATCCATGATAAGAAATTCAAGGGATCTAATCATCTTTTTCTTGAATATTATTGAAATGGGAATAATAAAAGGATCATAATATTAACTTGATTAAATAACATATCAACCTACTATTTCTGAGAGGATTAATGAGATGAAAAACATGGATATTTTATATAGAACAAGGTATCAAATATTCTGGAGTTCAAATTTTTTATTGATTGAGATATATGGTATGGAATGTAGATACATGTTATATAAAAACCTAAACTAAAGAGGGAACTTAGAGGTGATACATATGGCTCATAATTCACTATTCACCATGGATGATCTACGATTTATAAATATCTGAAGAAAAACAAATGGTGTTATAACATGAAGGGGGGTATTGTGGAGTGTTTATCTTGATTCTTGGTATTCAAACAAGTGAAGGTGGAATGATATAGGTGTAAGGTTCTGATGAAACCATTTACCACACTAGTATGGAAATAAGAAACCATAATCGTGAATTTTATCATAAGAATCCCAAGGACACATAATGTAAATATCTCTATTTAGGATGTAAAAGACCTCCTTAAAAAGTAATCACATTTAATTTCTATCAAGGAGTATTTATCTCTTAACAAACTCCACATGATATATATAAGGGAATTGGAATGAATAAATGGTGTTCAACTATATATTGTATCTGATTGAGGTCCATGATATACCTCATAGTTTTAGAGATTCCATCAGCAAGTGTTTGATACATAATTTAGAATCATCACTACATACCAGCCTTAGAAATATGGTTAGTTGAAAAGGCTATTCCAACTCTGGAGGATTTATCGAGATTATGTTCAAGGGATGTTAAACAATATTATGAACATCTACACCCCTAGAATATTTCTCATAAAAATTTATATCCATTATATAATTAAAAGGGAACCTTATGAGGACCCTTATAGGAATATTTTTTAATCTAAAAAAAGATGGGATGATGTTGGAGAGAAGAAGATAATTGGAAATAATAATGTCAATGAAATTATATAGAAGGGTTAACCAATTCAATGTCCTTTAAAATATGTAACATAAAAATAGAATTGTTATATATAAAATAATTAATAGAAAATGGAGTTTTATGTCATAGATAATGTGTTGCATCATATATCACTATAAAATAATGTCATGAGGTTTGGTATGTAGTGAAATCATAGTAATAGACACATCACCCCCTTTCAGATCCTTGATCATCATGTAGAAATGAAATATCGGATAAAAACTCCACCTAACCTATGTGAAGTCCCTAATGTGATCCATGTATCCCTCTTGAGGAATTATATATTAAACCCTTCACTTTTTTGAATCCCTAAGAAGAACAATTAGTGAATGATCTTATATACGAGGGGAAGATGATGAATATTTTTGATCAAATAGACTAGGTTCTATGAAAAATGACAACTCACTTGGTCAAAGTGTTATGGTGGAACCATTAGTTTGAAGAAGAAACAAAGAGACTAGAAGAGGTGATGAATTACAATTACCCTTATCTATTTTTGTATATTAAATGAAAATTTATGGAATGGAATTTCTAAAGGGTGGAAGAATTTAATAACCCAAAATCTTATAAATTAAATTCAATTTTTGAATAATTACATGCATTATTAAGTTATATAGCTATATAAAACACATGAAATACATCTAATATTTTGGGCTATTAAATGGTCTACCAAATTTAAATTATTTTTAAGAATCATAACCATTGATAACATATATGTTTTATTGTGGCCATTATAATTATTATATTAATGGTTATGATAAATTCCATTTGAAAGAGGAAAAGTAATCAGTGATCTCCACTACTAGGGTCATACCATTTGAAGCCCATTTATTGATACATCTAAGGGATATAACATCACTAGGATTATCCCTTGATGAAGCCCAATATGAGTCTCAAAAACTAATGAATGAAAGAAGTAATTTATGGGAGAAGTTCAAGATCATTGAGATCATAACCCAAACCATGTTCATCGAACCCACGCATTAAAATTTTACCCTGAGACACATTAATAGAAAAAAATATTTTTTATATTAAAGGTAATTATATCCATACCATACTATTAATAATATATATATATATATATTATTTAATAACATATTGATAGTATTTTTTGTTTAATAATTTATAATGAATGAAAACTAAATTTGATTGAAATTAGATTTTTAAATCATAAAAAAACTTATTTTTGAGAAATATATATTTTCAATCCAGAAAATCTATTTTAATGAATTAAAAAATTTTATATATAAATAATATTTTAATAAAAAATTACTATTAAATAATATATATATATAATATAATTTATAATAGACTTGTTTCTAGAAAAAATAATTTTTAGTGCAGTCATAAAACTATTAGTGTAAAAATCCTATATTTTTCAGTAAAGGTGGACTTTTTATTTAAAACATTAAATTATCATAATTATAGAATTATTTGGATAAAATAAATATTATTTATTAAATCATTATATCAAAATTTTCCAATGTTTATTTTTCCATTATATTTTGTGATAGTCATATTTTTAGGTGAAAAATAAATATGGGGCAAATAAATGGCATGTAATATGACATCATAAAAGCTACAAAGAGATGTAAAAAATAATATAAAGACAATACCTGGCCAATAGTTATGTTTACCCATTAAAATAATAGGTTTTTGAAGGTATTTTTTTAATTTTATAAAACCATAATGAATAATCCAAATCCTATATTATATTTTAATGTTTCAAATCCATTTTTTATGTACATGAATCACTTCCAACTCACCAATTGAATAATTTTAAATAATTCGTTTATTTTACATATAAAATATCTAAAACCACGACAATTTGGTTGACACAGTGTGTGAAACCATTATATGGTTCATGGTAATGATTAATTTATCTTATAGATTCTCAAACCTATGTTTTTAAATTAATAAAGAATCCACCTATCATTTCAATTTTAATATAACCTATCCTCCATTTACTCTACACTCAAAACAGTTGGATAATGAATTTAATCTTTCATTCCCTCTCTATATCTCTCCCAATGTGCCCCCCAAGATCTCAGGGAGCTCCTACAATCCCTTTATAAGTACCCTTTCAATGTCAGGGATCCTCTCATTCTTTGCTTTATTCAATCACCTTCTTTATGTCAGGAAATATTATTTTCCAATTATCATGTTGGGGGATGTTTATTAACATCCAACATACTGAACATATGATTCTCAGGAAATTACAGAACAAATAAACTATCATTCACGCCATCCATAAACCATTATGTATACCCATTATGCTGCCGAAATTATCCTATGAATTTCCATGACAAAAATATGGGTAGTGAATACACATATCCATTTACACTGATGGTTATTACCCTAATTGTACCAATAATTCACTAATTAGTTATTTACATGTTTATAATAGGAACTCATTAATTGTGGGGTAAAATTCATTAAATTCATCCTTATGTTTTCTGATCTATGTGGCACACTTATACATGTACATGATATGAATGTGATAGGTAGTATTAAATTATATATCCCTATAATGAATTTGGAAATGTTTTCAACTATTTAGATTCCATGTATGGTTCATGATAGGTTATTCTAGGTACACTATTTTATGATTTCTTGGATGTTATCCTAGAATTATGTTGAAGGTGACATGTTTTATGTTGTTTCAACATTCACAAGTTACCTATATGTTATAAGGTTATATATTTTCTCATTTTTCATGATTATTATTATCACCAAATTTTTTTACTTTTATATAAATCATGGATAATATGTACTTATTTACCATATTCTATGCTGTGTTTATTACCTTATAGTCCTTTATAGATCCCCCTTTATGTACATACCCATGTTATCCCAAGAATTTTTTAAAAAATGGAATTTAGGGATAATGTTAATGATGTTTTCAATAATTATATTATATTTATGTTTCTTGTTGTTATTATCTGTACATAATTTCAAAAAGATAGTTGGTTTTATGATCATATTGAATTGTAATATGTGTACCTTTATATAATGATCCGGATGAAAATATTATTTATATTGGTCTACAAATTTATTTAATTAAATGAGGGATTCCATGGTTCTTATTTTGAATGATAAAACTTATAATGGAGTGCTTTTAGTGAACTAATGTTTTTTTGGTTGGTGAGATTTCAGAGAATATGATTTTTGGTCACAATGTAATGGATGTTTTGATACATCAGAATATGATTATGATTCAAAGAGAGTAATATTTTCTTGGATGTTTTTTAAATGTTTTTGTGGGAAAAGTGATGTCATGGGAGATTGGGATAGATCCAATGTATGGTTGGGGGGTGTATAAATATGCTTCATATAATGAATCACAACAAAAATAGGGGTGTATCAGTATGGAGTGTGTTGTGTGAGATTAAATTTTGAAGGGAGGGAGAGTGTTGTACCATCATGTAAGTGGAATGAACCAAAAAAAATTACATAAGATTAAATTAGAAGAATCTATATTTAATAATTTCACAACCTTGGTATTATTCGATTAAGGCTGCTGAATATAGATTGATCACACAATAGAATGACCAGATGAATTGAATGTGTTTCTAGAGGGGATGGATTATTCTTTAATGGGAGATTTTCACCACATGGTTCGATCAAGGAAGAAACATCATACCATATTCCAAAGTATATGTTGTGAAGGGTGTTCATGTAGCAGGGGTTTTTGGTATCTTCCAAAGGTGTCTCAGACCATAGGGCCCCAGCATAAACCGTAATAGATATTCATAAGGGGAGTGGGGGGGGGGGTTACAAATTTCATTATAACATATTGGGTCACAATGCATGAAACCCCAAATATGGGGAGTTATATGGAACCCCCCATGGGTCTTGATACCATTGGAATCCTACCTAGTTTTTTTATCATGGGTAGGACCATACATTTTAGGACAGTCCCTTTTGTGATTTAGTGGAAAATGGAGAATAGGTAAAGGTCATTCTGTTAGATCATTTTCACCTTTCTCCAATTAAGACTATTTAATTAACTGTGTTTTGGATGGATTTTAGATGATTATTTTTTGTTTTAGTCTCCACATATTACCTTGTGATTCCTTCTGTAGGGTTTTTTTTTATTTATGATGTCCGTGAACTAGGTTTTGAATAATTTTTCCGTCATGGTATGGTGGAATCATCCCAAAATGTGGAGAGTAGTTGGGTAGGGGGTTGATGATATTCCATGTCAATGAAATCACACCTGATCTCATCATTTGGTTGTTGAAAGATCACCTAGGTAATTTTTCTAAGGTTTCAACCAATTTGACCTAAAAATGAGGACTAATTAGGTGTTGAATGATGGTGACTTTTTTCACAAGTTTTCTAGAAGTCTCTTTCAAGTTTTTTTCATGTTGTTTCTCAGGGTTTCAGCTATGGGCTTTAGTTAAATGAGTTTTATAAAATTATAGTATATTTAATTAATTATGAAATTAGTTATTAATTATTATAATGTAGTTCCTTATTGAGATTATAGAATGTGATATTTTTGTAGTTTTACATGATCATGAATGAAGATAGAAAGAAAGAGATTAGGGTGTAACTATCTAATGATATTGATGGTCCCTATAGTAAATAACCACGTTAATGTTTTTGTTTGATTATGAATTTCTATACGAGAATATGTTTTTTCTTAAATTGTATAAAGAACTAGAGGAACCAAAATAGAGAAGTTATACTGCCTGGTTCCACTTAGATATTTACAAAGTACTACGTTAATCATTCAATATTATAGAGGTTCATGATGGAATCATACTGAAGGGGGAAGGTTAATAGGATTAATTTATCAGAGACCTTATATATTTATCTAGGTTCAGGATGAATTTTTAATTGCATATGATGGATTATTTATGTAAGTATCTCATCCTTGAAAGGATAAGTCCTACATATAAATGCTGAGAAGGATTTTTGTCAAATACATGGTTTGGAATTCCATATTTAGGGTGGATTAGAGTCTAAGTTCATGAAATGATCAAGAGAAGTACTCATGATCTAGATTTTGTGTGTTGGAGAAGTTTTATCTAGGTAATAGATTTTTGATATCCCATAATGTTGATTTGAGAATAAACCCAAGGGTTGTTCAATCTAATATTATGGCTTGATAATGAAATTACAAGACTATAACATGGAATACGAAAACAATAATCAAGGTGGATCATGATAAAGTTATTATTTTTATAATTATCATATGGATTGGATATTAACCCTTGAGGAAAGTGTTTAGTTGAGACTAATAGATTAGGTTTAGAATATATGAATTTTTATGTAATGTTTTAAAATACATCTAGTAATATTTTGAAATCCAATAATAGAGACTACCCATAATTATGAGGTACGATGAGTGAAAAATTTATATTTTCAAAATACTAAATATATTAATATCACATGGGAATCTTTTTCCCAAAAGTAGGATAATACTTAATGGAGGAAAATAATTGAAATCTATGTCTCTCTTTATATTAATAACATGAATTTTACCATTGATGTTTTATAATCCTTATGTACATTCAGTGACCATCTTGGGCGCCATTGTGGGAGGATAAATTTATAAATATAAAAATAATTTAATTAAATTATAAATTAAAACCAAAAACCTAATTATAATATATAAAGACACTATAATGAAAAGTTAATTAGATTATAAACATAACAACGAGAAGTTAGAGAGAGTGGTGGAGGATATTGTTTGGGGACAATAATGGATTGGATGATCAAATCAATAAGACAATGTTTATCTACCACAACAGAGTTTGTGTATTTCACCAAAGACTATGATGAAGTCCACTATTCATTAGAAATCTATATGAAATCGGTTTATGGATTTTTATTTATCGGGATTCATCCCTTTTTGATATAGCATGTCAATAATGGATCAAATTAACTATGAAGAATTGATACACACATCAAAGATTGATTTATTTTATTATTGATTTAATTATTTAATGATTAATTGGCCCATCGTTCCAATTGAAATGGATCAGGTCCATGCCAAATAATGTCTTAATTTTGTTACTCTCTTTCATTTCATGGATTCATCCCCTATTTTGTTATATGCCCATCAAGGAAATTTTTTTTAGAATGTGGTCTGATGAATACTCAATCATTGATCATAGTGTGACTGGTTAGCAACATCATAGATCAATATCATGTGTGAATCTTAATATTGAGGATAAAAAATTGGTTTGTGATGATATATGTTGAATGGGTTTATATTTAGAGATTACCAATTGAATTTTATGGAGAACCTTTGAAACAAAGTCATGAGAGAAGTACTACCAATCTGATCTGGTGGGGATATTCTAGTCAACAACAACAATGGAGATCAATCATCCTCTGATTTGAAGATATTGGTTGTGATAAATGGTAGGAGGATAGATCATGAAGTTGAATGGAATTGGTATGAAGTATGTAGGGGTTCTAGAGAATACCTTTTTTACAAGAAAATTAATCTTGAGGTACATGTTGTGTGAGACCCCTAGCTGTAGTGATATAGTTATGTGGAAAATTGAATATCACATGCTATGTTACATGTTCCACACACCATCTGACCCAATTTTAGCAGTTTGGAATTTACATCATATGTAATTGGGAATTAAACATCAATTCACATGGAAATGGGTAGTGTAATTTGGAATGACCTTATACTCAAACATGGATAGTTACACAGGCACGAATGATGGTATATGTGTGAGACCAGGTGTACACTTTCATGGTTAGGTGTACACGGGCATGGGAAATGATACATGTGCATTAACATAGAATGATCTAGTATTATTCATACACACTATGTACCCTCTATAAATGACATTCATTTTTATATAATATTCCTTTAAGAACATCATTTGTATTTCTTAAACCATGTTCAGATGAGTATAGTTTCTTTGTCCATTGAAATGAAGGTACATGGAAACATTATACCCTTGAAATATTTTTTAAGTTCTGTATATGTGTTCTGATTCAGATTGCATTCATAGTATCCCTTCATGAGAACTCAGATGACACCCTCTATAATGTACCTAATAGTTATTGTTCAAGGTATCTTTATGACCACCATACACAGTTCATTGATCTTCTATCTATAAAATTGATCTTGTAGGGCTGGTGGAACCCCTCAAAAGACCTAGGAGTTATCCTCTATATAAACAAAGTGACCTTATGATATCTATTGAAAACATTATTAGTAAATCTACATGAGAATGAATTATCATATTAGTGTAATTTCTAATATAATGGTTAGAGAAGGGGTACATCCTCGATGATAATTACCTAGAAGTGTCGAGAATATTCTTGTGGCTGATAGTATTTCTTGAATCAACATTATATCAATTTTCTGTTATGTTTATATCTATATGATTATTACTTATATGAATCCTAACCATTTTATGTATCTGTTTCTGATATGACTAAAATTATTTCTTTATTCTTATTTATTTCCAGGTTTCTTATTGGGTTCTTTTTTACTCAACCCATCGTGGCATCATTCCACACAAAACACGTATTATGTAGATGACAGTCAATTTGAATGTTCCCTAGGAGGAATAGGAGTAGAAGAATATTTTATTGGGACAACAAACTGACGTTCTCCAATGGTGTTTCATTTTATATATGTCCCCTCTTTCTATGTAGGTTTGAATCCATTATAGTTTGAGTTGGTCATGCATCTGGACCCTTTCTAAAATTCAATAATTTTTTCTTACTTTGATCAAGGGAGAGATATTATGCATGAATTTGTGTCTGTTATATTGTTTTACATTTCATAATTTTATTGTCCTGGAGAATTGTGAATGTGTATATGCACACTAGGATGTTACCTCACATGTGTGGGATATAACTACTCGGTGATAGTTTCTAGCCGCTAGAAAATTGGTGGTAGGCTTGGGGTAGTCACGCAACCCTTATTACTAGTTAGGCATTCCGCGATAGGTTGGCACATGATAAAGTGGTGTTAGAGTTTTGTTATAACATAAAACTAAATATTTTCTTCTTTATATGAGGTTTGATGGGGATTTATAGTGACATTATTAATGTTTTTTTAGTTTTTATTTTATGATAGGGTTTTATGTGTCATTGTTGCAGAAGATTTATCAAATAATCATGGGTATGTAACATACTTGTTGACTCCAAACAAGTTCACATTCCTTATAGGGGAAAATTGGTACATTAATCATATAAGAATGGGTTGTGGTTTCAAAGTCCTTCCACAGCCAGATCCCCAAACATCATATTTTCCCATGGTGTATCTTATTTATTTTAGGATTCATCTATGATGAAATCCATCTACGATCCCATAGTGTTATCAGGAGGATGATCCACTAATTGAAGAAAATTTTTATAGGGATTGTACAAGAGGAGGAAATCTTAATTGGTTTTCTAGTTATGCACTACCCATTAAGATGTATTTAGCACCAGTAGTACCAGTTGATGATGCGCATATGATTAGTTCACTTCATGATTTTCAGTGATGTGACCACACATGGATCATTTCAATATAAACATAATGGTCGCTAAGGGATAGATAGATGTATTCACCTAAGTTATTTTCCTCATAGGGACACGAAAAGATCAGATTCTGGACCCAACAACAAGTCTTGTTCAGAGATCTGCTGGGCAATGGTGGATTTTTATGACACAGTAAGATAATAGAACTCCTTTATATTGGATATATCTTGATAATATAATTTTATAAGAGTTCAATCTGTCAATATTTTGATTATTTTTCATCAAGGAGTGACTATATATATTGTAGAGATGTATTTCCATGAACGATTATTCAAAAATTCTTAATAACCTCTCACCATTCCCAGTATATGGTGTGGTATATATTTTTTGTGAATGCGACATTGATCAAGGATTACACTGATATATTTGATATTTAGTGATATATGTTTTCATTTATTCCAATGATGTAGAGCTTGATTGTGATTTTGTAGTGGAGAGATTCTTAGTAGAGTAGACACAAACAAAAAGAGCAGATAATGGGAATATAGAAGATGAGATCTCAGTAGTTAGTAGGCAATGACAGTCATAGGGATACATTCATGTTAGAATCATCAAGAGATGATCTCGAGATAGAGGAAAAATGATTTAAGAATCTTAGGATAGCTCATGTCAGCTAAAGGAGCTGCAATGATTCCCATGTGACTGTCATGGACATCTCACTCCGGATTGTTCAACCATTCATTCACCTAATAGAGAGATGGTAAATCGACCTCCTAGTTAGAGACAATATAAATATCACAATATTCTACAGGATGGTGGAAATGGAAGAGGATATTTTAGAGTATCTAGAGGTGGAATATGACATGACATACTACCACCACCGACCAATGTTGTCCATTCCAAGCTCAGGGTGATGGTGGTCTGGGAAGAGGATAACTAAAAGCAGTCGAGGCATATAACCCAAAGTATAATGGGATTATTAGAACATGATAAATGTATTCTCTATATTATATGTTGTAATAATAGAAATAGGTGAAATAAAATCCATTATTAGCACTTCTATAGTTCGTGGCTAAGAGATTTTAATTGATCCCATGGATTGACACTAGTGATTGGAGACTCCGATTGGAGGTGAGTAAGTGAATACAAACTTCTTCATATAGTGTTACATGATTCATGGAGAAGGTATATTATTATTTGATCTATTTATTATAGTAATTATTCTTTATGATTTCATTTTAGTTACGAAATAGATGTTCATTGTTCCTATATGGAATAACATCTTCAAGAGGATAATTATATATATTTTTTGTGAAAAATAATGTGTTTAGAAAATGTTTGAGAAGTAATAACATAAAGAGTAGGGATGGATAATATGTAGGATGGTGCTTCTAATTACATACCCATTAGATAGCACATATCTTGTATTAGTGGATGTTTTGGGGTACAAGTTTCCTACTATGGTGGGGAAGTAAAAGGTTGTATTTAATGTGGAGATTCTAGGCCTACCTCTTCACTAAGAGATAGAATACTGTATAAAAATACACCATAGGATGGCCTTGATATCTAAACCATCCTTTCAGCTAGATAATATAGAGCTTTTATAGATGAGGGTGTTGCTGGAGGACCTATAGAGAAAGGTTACCGTGAGACCCATTGTTTCCCATTGGAATCACTAGTGTTTTTCACCATAAAGTTTGAAAAAATATTGTTTTTTTCATGGATTATATGTTCTAGAATAAGGTAATCGTAATAAAAAAGTATCCAATTCCATGAATAAAAAACTCTTTGAATAGTTTAAAGGGGTGTTATCGTCCTTGGAGATTGACCTCGGATCAGGCTATCACCCACTTTGAGTACCGGAAAAGTATTTATCCATAATGACATTCTAATGTCTCTATGATCATTATGAGTACATAGTGATTCCATTAAGTATGAAGATCACCCCAATAATGTTCATATTGCTCATCACATGGATCTATCATCCATCCTTATACAAGTTTGAGGTCGACTTTATTGATGATATCCTAGTATAATTAGCTTATGAGGAGGAGCATGCGAGAAACTTGAGGATGATATAATATATACATCAATAACACTATCTTTATTGAATTATCTTCAAGTGTTCGTTCTGGATTTTGTAGATCCACCATTTATGACATGTCATCTTAGTTGATGGTGTTGTAGTGGACATCATTATGGTTAGGGATGTGTTAGCTTAGTAACCACCTACGATAATGATAGAGTTTCATAGATTCATTGGGTAAGAAAAATATTAATGTATATTCAGGAGTGATTTCCCTAGGACATGGACACCTTAAACCACATTGATCTTGAAGTCAATGCCTTTTATTTGTATGGAGAGTTGCATTCTGGTTTTCTATAAGTCAAGGATGTGGTTGATGAGTCCCCCATAATTAATATTTCAATAGTATGGTGTTATGTACGATGTGTTTTCCAAATACTGATGAAATGGTCTTGGATGGGTACTGATTCATATATAGGTTGTGATTTCCCATGGTTCCTGAAAATTTAGATACGATGAGAAGAACTACATGACCAAAAATCATGGTTCACAATGGAATTCTTTTCCTTGAAAATGTGGTGACCTAATATTATGGGTGAGTGGTTTATCATCTAATATTACCACAAGAGTTTCAAGTATAAAATATTTGAGAATGATCTTAATATGAAGAATATGTGATGGATGGAGTTCTTTCGGGATTACGACATTGATGTGGTACATTATTTAGGGAAGGGGAACATAGTAGTAGATCCAATTAGTAATATATCTTGTTCAACATTATTGGATGAGGCTTTAGAGTAGTTATCATCATAATAGTTGTTCCTAGTAGGCGATGATAATGAAACGTTTATAAATTTGATGGTTTTACCCCCAATTAGTCATCAATGTGTTATGGAGACTTAACATGGGGATAGTAATGGTGAGACCTTACAGGCTCATATATATATTCAGAAGTCCTACTAATGGATTTTGTGATGTTGGGGAGTATTTCAACCTTTTAGAGGTCGTATGATGGTACCCAAGAAAATGTAGAAGATGTTTATTATGGTGTTCCATAAATCTCCCTTGTTTATACATTCCAGAGTGAATAATATATCAAAGTCCTTCTATGTTAGTTCTAGTGGATTGACATGAATACATGTGTTGCAGAGTTTGTCTCTCGATGCATCAATTTTTAGTAGGTCATGGCTGAGAACCATGTTCTAGAAAGCCGAACTAAACACATTTAGATACAAAAATTTATGTTTTATTGGATATATATATATATATATATATAATTTTTAGGGGGTTACCACTGACATCTAGAGGACATGGTGTTCATATACCAACCCCCCATGTCGTCCCACTTTGTATCTATTAAAGGGAAGTACATAGTATATAGTATATGATGCCTTTATGTGTGAGAGATAGACCATATCCATTGAGTTCCCTTGATTATATTTTACAAACATGATTTTCACATCAAATTGTGATTACATAGATGTTTTTTGGGGACCATTGGGACTTTGTTGTTTTTATCATGTAATTTCTCTCCCAAACTAATCGACAGACTGAATAGTCCATTCATGTTCTATAAGACATGATGATTTCATGAATGTTAGATTTTATATATATTTTGGACGATCACATACCCTTGGTGGAGTTTTCATAAAAAAATACATCCATTCTACAATTGGAATGGAAGAATTTGAGGTCTTGTATAGGCGACCTGGAAAGTCACCACTATACTGGGCCTATCCACGAGAGTTATCACTCAGAGGCTCAAAGTTAGAGAGATATATGACAGAGATAGTGGACATTATCATGGAGTGGATAAGGACTATACGGTGCCTTCATATGTCCTATGAAGACTAATGGTAGAGGCCTTCGGATTTCCAATAAAGGAGACCATGTGTTACTAAAGGTCTCACCTTATTGTGTATTACAGAGATATTTATGGGGAGGAATGTAATATCTTATATTAATTAAAACACAAAAAATATTGGGTAGGTTTGGCGAGGTGGTGTACCACTTGGCCTTATAACCACTATCATACTGGGTATATGATGTCTTCCATGAGTTTCAGCTATAGAGGTATATGCACAACATATCAGATGATATTGATTGGGTAAAACAGAAAATATGGATGAAAATACCTTTTTAGAATACCCAATTGAGATAAGGTATTAGCATTAGAGGATTATTTCTTGGTGAGTGATTCCCTTAGTGTGTTTCCTATGGTATCATGTGAGTCTTCATGAGTGATCCAAGAAGTGAGCGATCTAGATATGAGTTTTGTAGCCATATGTTTTTGAGAAAACCATTTTATATCTATGGATGAAAATAAATACGGCGGAGATAATGTATTGTCTCTATTTTTTTCTATGTACAACATTTAAATAAATCATGTTACATTTATAGACCAAGGAATTGAGATGATGTGTGCTTCTGAGGCCCATGGATCCTAAAAATTATATTTTAAAAATACTAAATATTTTAATGTTATTCAAATGATGTTTTTCCGAAAAATGTAATAATTCAATAATGGATACTCGTATATGATATATAGGTCCTCCATTCAGTTGATTACATGTTTTCACACTAGTAATAACATAATACATTTTTGCACTAGGAGATCATCTTGGGCACCATCATGAGAAAATAAATGATTAAATAAATAAATTATATATTTAATTATAAAATTAATGAAAAAAACCATAGCATTCTCTAAAAATAAATTTCTCTTAGGATTTTTTAGGTTTTACCAAAAAACATGAGAAGTCAAAGAAATAATTGTAGGAGATTGGTTTTGGATAACAATAGATAATATGATGAAATTAATATCACAATCATCGTCTATGAAAACAGTGTTCATGGATTTCACCAACAACAATGATAAATGATTTTTTTGTTGGTTAATGATATGAAATCATGTAATAAAATTTTATTTGTGTCGATTTATCGGATTTTGAAATCACAGGTCAAACATGGACCAATTCCACATATAAAAATTGATTCATGTATTAATGGTTAATTTTTTATGGTTTGTTTTATTATTTGATGGTTTATTCATTATTCATCTTTTAAAGGAAAGGGATATAGAAATTCCCAAATAATAGACTATGTTATTTCCTCTGTTTTTGTTTATTAGATTAATCCCCAATTTCTTTTCACAATCATCACATGTAATTTTTTTGGTATGTGCCTTGACAGATACTCAATATTCATTTGTTCCATGACAGTTCTTTGGTGAATCAGGTCAATACCAAGAATATGGTTCATAATAGACGATGAAATCAAGGATCTTGAGGATTGAATATGAATGGGTTTAGATTGATATATTCGTAGTTTTAGTTCCCAATGTTCCTGTGAGACTACAAGAAGATAGATGAAATCTCAATCAGATTTGGTCAAAGATTCTGGTCGATGGTGGAACCTATTCAAGGGCCAATATAGGGATCATGGGTGTTATTGGAAACATAATCAATTGATACGACAATGTAATGATTATACACATGAATGAACTGTGGGTTTTATGAAATCCTAAATCACACAACATGTAGTCTAGAGTTACATGTAGTGTGGGATCTTTTAGCTATTAAGGAAGGTTTTCCATGGAGAATTAATCATCACACACCGTGTGACATGGTTCAGATGCCATGTGATCCATTTTTTATATCCTAGAGTGTATTTCATGAGTACATGGGAATAGAAATGGCAAGGCACACGTGCAAAGGTTGAGTCTATGGGCATGTCCCCGTACACAGACAAGACTATGTACAAGGGAATTACTAGTAGAACATTGGAATAAATAGGAGAAAAAGTGAATGAAAAGTTATAAAAATGAACGAGTAGAGGACATGGGTGTGTAGAAATGAAGGTATTAGTTTATAGTTACACACCATGTATAGTATATAAACCCATTTCACTTTTTCTCTGATATCATGGAAACATTCATTTCCCCAATTTCGACAATGTTCAGTGAGGAATGGTTTCTTTTTCCATCCCAAGGAGGCTATAATGCATCATTACATCACCACGAAATTTTTATGGTCCCCTCTATGAGTTTTGATTCAGATAAAGTTCATGGTGTCCCCCATGGATATTGGGATGTGATCCTCTATCATATCCTTTAAAAATGGTTTTTGGGGTATTAGTGAGACCACCATGAATATGGAATCAATGTCCTATCTATCATATTGATATAGTTGGATTGGTGGCCTCCCCCAGTGGTACTTGGGGTGATCTTCAATATAAAAAAATGTACTTATGAGATATAGTGTGAAATTTACTAGAAAGTACATATTCAAATGACCTCTTAAATAAGTTTCATTTGTGAAATAATGACTCTAGGAGATGACCCTCTCATATGCGCATCACCATGAATCCTATGCAAGAATCCTATGGGTGGAAGTAATGGTTGAGACCAATTAAATATAGTATTATTTTATTTTTATATCATTATGTTTATTATTTCTATTTCACTTATCTTATTGACATTTCTTGTGATGAGAGTAATACTCTAGATTCTTTTTCCTTAGTTATTTGAGGGTGTCCTACTGGGTATTGTTATACTGACCACTACAAGGGATCTAACTATAGATGTCTTGTTTTTCCAAGATAACCAACCGTTAGAAAGTGTCATATGAAGATCATGAGTAGGTAGAGCTTATCTTGGGCCAATCATACTGAGGATTTTACTGGGTGTTGCATTTGATAGTAGTCTATCTTTACTACAAAACTAGAATCCTTTGTAGTTTTGTTTAGGATTGTATTTTGCCTCATTTTCCCATTAATTAAGTATTTATACTGTGATTGTGGGATAGATGTTATTAATTAACTAGTATTGGATGTTTTGTTTTATATTTTAGTATTTTTTGATCATGAAGATGTGTTTTTGCATACATTTAATGGATATCAATGATTCACCACACCTGTAAAGATAAGGTACTAGAATGGACCACCTTGAGTGACAAGTAATCGATCTAGAATGTGGATGTTTAACCTTTCCATGAATCACTAGGTGTTGGTATATACATATATCCTTGAGCGATAGGCAAATGGTCTAGGATATAGAATATTTACCTCTCCCTAAGTGTTATGGTACTAGAATGGACCACCAGGAGTGAGAGGTTATTGGTCCAAGATCAATGTTATTCGTATCCCCGATTAAGAGAGTGTCGGTCATGATGTGACATGTGATTGATTCTCGGACTTTACCAATGCGAGAGGGTTATGAAATGTACGACCCTGAGTGAGAATTTATTGGTCCAGGATGTGGTTATGGGTCACTACAATCAGTGATAGTGTAGATCTAGAGAATTTATACAATGCAACTAAGGGTTGGTATGAACCATTCCATTATTGAGAGGGTCATATGAAACCCTACCATGAGTCATTTGAGGATTAGGATTATAGTAATATATGAACTTCTATCCCACATTGACTATGCCAGGTATGGTATAGTGTTGTTCTAGCATGGTCAACACATGATGACCCAACACACAGACCCTTGTGTGTTGTGTTGTATGCATAAATATTTTACAAGTGCGTACACATGTATATGATCGTGTGTATTATTGGAACTTGGTGAGAATCTCTGGATATTAATTCATCCAAATCTAAAAAGAAACCCTAGTTCATGTGAATTCATTAAATGCATTATGTATGTGTGATCATAGTTCATGAAGTGGACCATGCTAGATAATCTCAATAATTATATATTAATGATATTAAGCTGTTGCAGAAGGATGTTGGTAGATACTCCTTATATTTATTTCTTTTCTATTATACTCTTTGTCCACCTCAGTTGTTCGATAATTGGGACATTTAACTATATGACTGAATTCCCATTTAATATAGAATGTATATATATTAGTTATATATACTATAATATATGGAAATTGATTATGTTTGGTTTTTTATCCTTATTTATGATCATGGAATGGAGGGAACAATATATAATTGTTTTATTTAGGACCTTACCTGTAGTCAGAAAATATTTTCATACATGGAGGATAGTATTATGTCTTTTTTTTGGGATATGATTATGATAATACTGAGTGATATTATCTAAGGTGTTACATTATATCACAACCCCTCCCCACAAAGTGTAACCCTCTTTGGCTAGCAGTGGGAGAAGGGAGATAATGACCCCAGAGTCCCACCTCCAGTAGGCCTCATGTTGGAGACTAGCACCGAGGGTATAGTAAACACACAGATGGGAGGCATTACCCTCTAAGATAACACATGCGTATGAGAGAGATAATATAGAAACCAACCAACTATAACTCAGAACTGAAATATAAAGGAAAACCCAAGTGCTCCTACAACCCCAAGCTATTATAAACCAGGTTGATCTCCAGCCTTGTCCTAGTGACCTGAAAAACAGTTTATATATATATACATAGGGTGATTATAACGGTACACCCGGTAGGATCCTTCTTGAAGCCTCTCGTGCAAAAGTAAAGAATGCATGCTAAGGAACAGTGAAAAACAAGTGGAACTAACTTGTCACCTAAACAGGTAAACTATGTTCCCAACCTCACATTGGCTACACTCACAAAGTAATGCATACAAGAATATATCATATAATAAAGAATATCAAGGTTACGTCACTACTACTCCCCCATTGGTTTTCCACTTTTCCCCAACATCGCACGTCCTAAGCATATCTCTCTAAAAAGGCTTGCCCACAGACACCTGGGCGACGCACCCCAACATGCACCTCATGCAAAAAAACCCCACATCCACACAAGCAATGTAACATGGTAGTTTCTGGGAGCCACCACAGCTCACATAACATGTATCATACATCTGGTGTTATACCTCAAGCCATTAAAGCCCATACACCAAGTAAGAATCTCCAAGCCATCACAACCTATACACATTACACCTATTGTAGTCCATACGAATCTATATCCAGAATATATGTGTGTGAACAACAACAATCCATTACATCCCTCTACACACATATATGGGTAAAACTAACCGATGTTCCTACCAACACAAGTAACGACCAAGAAAAGAGTAAGGGGCCAAAGGGGGTAGTCATCCATTCATCCTCCCACCCGAATGATTGGGAAAACACCCCTAGGGCATAGAATCCCCGGGGTGTCCGTTACCCTTACTGATAGGGTGGAGTAGCATAAAGAAACACAAAATGTACAGAATATACTATATCTCACAACCACATTATGTGCATAACCTAGTCTCAGACTCAACTGTAGCTAATGTCTCTCAGACCTCGGGCTGCCACTTCTAAGACTATGTATCCTATAATCACACAACCATTTAAAGAGAATTATTACATTATTTCATTACCTTTTTTTATCAGTTTCACTTTATGATAATTAAATATTTAAACATTAATTAACAAATAACAATTCCAAAATAATTTTCATTCACATTACACCAAATGTCCACTGTCCCTTTAAAATTAGAACCTCATCATTATGATCCAGCAAACTCCAACCCCATGGGTTAGCACTATTTATTAAGTTATTAATTATAAAAATAAATTCCCATATTCCCAATCATTCTAAAAAACATTCTATGATACTGAACACAAGGGGGCTCAACACGGTGAGTAGATGTACTACCCATTGAGTCTTTGTCGCCTATAGCAAGAGTGTAGACACATCCTCCCTTGATAAGATAAACATGGAAACCACTTGGCATACCTTGCATGTCTATGACTCTTTCGGATGATGTGTCAGCAAGACCAGCTACCATAGGCAGTGGGGAAATGTAATGCAGATAATCAACCAATAAAAAATAGCAAGCATTCAACAATCACATCCATCCCAATCCATCATCCCTGGTGTCCTCCCCGACACCCACATGAATAAACCAAGGCATCTCGCCACTCTAGGCGTTATCTACCTCTACAAAAAAAAGGCCTCCATACCTCCACATATTATAACAACCATCTAGTATCACATCACATCACATGAAATAGGAAAACAAACATCTTAACAATTGGGATCTTATCCCTTTAACAAACAATATGGTAACTCAGAACCCAACAAGGAGTTATCTTTTATCGATCACCCAGTTATTTAATCCATCTTATATTAACCGATTATTATTATTTGGTTACAATTTTTGGAAACCTAATCAGTAAGCTATCACAAATAATTAAACATGCTTACTCCACCAATTTTATTAACATGAAATTACAACAAAGGGAACCATATTCATTTACATGCCTCATTATCTTCTATCCAAACAATTTTCAATTGATTTCTATTTACGTTCATTACCAATTTCCTTCAAGAATGAACAACTAAATAAATCAATCATAGATATCACAGTATCTAGAAAAACAAGAGGCAACAACATACTATCGATATTAAATTATTTATCCGGTTCAAATAATTATTATATCAATTCCATTATCATCCAGTGGGATAAAACATGGTAACAATACATTTGTGCGTAAAATAATAGAGAAGCAATGAACCCCTGCCTCAAATGGTTCTTGACATAATTTATATGAAAATAGTCCACACAACGGGTAACGATCCTCCTCTCGTGACAACTACATCCACCCGAGGATGCCACAGTATGACCACACCAACCAATAGCCAAGAAGACTACATCAGAACAATTGAGATTACATGCTATAATATGGAAAGGAGAAATAGGTGATGATTAACCCCAAAATAATGATGATAAAAAATACCTTATATCCAAGATTGATCGATATAACTTGGTTTCATAAAAATAGAGTGGAACCAATCCTGGGAGTATGTTTGATTATGCAACTCCTTCAGAATAGAATGAAAGGTTCTTGAGTCTCATATCCAAGAACCAAGTGGAATAATTAGGTAGGAAGATAACTCGTCCCATTAGAAGATTTTATGGAGCAACAGTTTGTGATACAGTTGATTTCCCATTAAAAGAGGATTGCATTAGACCATGTGGTTTGACCAAGTAAAAGCATCCCGAGCCTTAGGAATAATTAATATATGAGTTATGGCATTTGAATCGGCATAGGGTCTATATAACGAGGCTTTAATTGCATTTTACATCAAAGGAAAATGCTAAAGGGACAAAACTGTAGGAAGCTGGAAACACTGTTCATGAACTGAATATTTGGAAGTGAAAAAACACTTTTCATGAACCTCAACTTTAGAACCTCACCAATAGAACATTTTTGATGAAACTCACCGATAGAACACTGTTCATGAACATCACCATTAGAACACTGTTCATTAACATCACCGTTAGAACCACACTGATAGAACACTGTTCATGAACCTCACCAATAGTACACTATTCATTAAACTCACTGATAGAACACTGTTCATGAACCTCAACATTAGAGGTTACTGATAGAACTGTTCGCCAATGGAATCAAATTGGAAAAGTGTTGTGGATAAGTCCCATTGACCTCCCGGAACACCAAAAACACCATATTTTCACAAAGGAATGGACCAGAGAGGTCCGGGCCATTACATCAGATACCTCTCAAAACATTCTCATCCTCGAGAATTCAAAACCCACCTAGAGGGGGAAAAAAATGGGTCCGACCAACCACCCATCAAGATACCTCTCATAAGAGACAAATCCACAAAGCAACAAAGGGTTCCATCTCATAAACATGAATGGTTCATAACCACAAAGGCTACATCGATACATGAAAAGAATTAAACATCAAACAACTATGGGTACTAAGCACATATTTGTGACCCACATTCCTAGGTACATTCCTCCATGCCACCATGTCTCCACAAGACACAAACCATGGGGATAGAATTCCCACACAACTCCTTCTCCTTGCGGTCATGGATCTCCACAAGTCGTTTCTCAAAGGTTGCATCATCATCAACATCAATCTCTCCCCAATCGATGATGTGAGAGTCATCATGAAGATAATGATGGAGCTGTGATACATGGAAAACATCATGTATCTAACTCATCTGTGGGGGAAGTGTTACTCGATATTCCACAACTCCAAAAATATCTAACACCTCGAAAGGCCCAACAAACAAGGAGAAAGCTTACTCCAACGAACAATCCTTCACTGCCCATTATGGGGAGTCACCTTCAGAAACTCATGATCCCCAACAATAAACTCTAAGGGTATTCTTATTTTATCAATATATCATTTCTAACGATCTTGTGTTGTCTTCATCCTCTCAAGAATCACCTGATCCATCTCTGTTTTATTCTGCACTAGTTCTGGTCCGAGAATTGCTGACTCTCTGACCCCAATCCTGCACAATGGAGAACGACAAGGCCAACCATACAAGGCTTCAAACGGTTCCATACTGATGGTGGAGTGAAAAATATTATTTTAATAGAACTCCACAAAGTGTAAGTTCCTCATCCATGAACCTCCAAAATCAATAATTCATGAGCATAACATGTCTTCAATAGTTTGGATGGTTTGCTCTGTTTTGGCCATCCGTTTGAGGATGAAAAGCAGTGTTAAGGCTTAGTTGAGAACCAAAAGCAATATAGAGTCCTCTCCACACCCTAGATGTATAGAGAGGATTTAAATCAATAAATGATCATCCTTGGGACTCAATTATGTATCACCACCTCCTCTAGCTATTTCCTTGACATAACTTCCACTGATCTTGACTCCTTGTTCACTATAAAGTGGGCCGATTTTGTTAATCAATCCACTACCACCCAAATATCATCATGTCCTCCTGGATATTGAGGTCAAATAGTAAAAAAGTCCATTTAGATATCCTCCCACTTCCATGAGGAATCTCAAATGGCTGGAGAAGACCACAAGGAACATGGTGTTCGACCATCACCTTCTGGAGAACTAAACATCGAGACCCAAACTCTACAACTGAACGCTGCAGCCCAGGCCTCCAAAACTGACTCCTCATGGATAAGTACATCTTCGTCACGCCAGGATGCACCAATAAGGGAGAACTATGGAACTATGTGAGAACATTATCGTGCATCATTAATGGAACAAAAAAGACTTCCATGATACTACACTCGATGTTGTTCTTCCTTAGTCAAACCATCAAGGGACTCTCCAAAAACAACTCAGTCTCTCCAGAACTCCACCTCAAGATCCCCCAACTGAGACTCTTCCACCTACTACAATAGATTTTACTACACCATCATCTGGAAAAGATAGCCTCTTCACCCAACTTCACCCATATCTAGATGTAATGCAGACACCTCTTTTATTACTCTATAGGAATCACTATATTCACACATTTCATCACTACCTAAATTTAGACTCAACGCATCGACTACAACATTCCCTTTTCCAGGTGTATAAGATATTTCAATGTCGTACTCCTGTAAGAACTCCATCCACGAATGATGTCATAAGTTCAAGTAACTCTTGGAGAAAACGTACCTCAAACTCTTATGATCAGTGAAAACCACAAAGAGCTCACCAAAAAGGTAATGTCTCCAGAACATACAAGCAGAAACCATGGACAAAAACTCAAGATCATGAGTGGCATAGTTAGGTTCATGGGGACGTAACTACCCGGACCCATAAGAAACGACTGATCTCTACTGTATCCGAACATAACCTATCCCCAGATGCAAAGCATCGCAGAAAACATCAAGCTGAAATCCCTCAACTGGAAGACAATGAACTGGAGCACTTACTAACTTCTTCTTTAGATAATTGAATGCTACCAAACACTGATCAGTCCATATGAACACCTGGTCCTTCCCGGTCAAATCTGTTAGAGGAGTCACAACTTGTGAAAAATCTTCTACGAACCTCCTGTAGTAGCCTGCAAGACCTAGGAAACTTCTCACCTCTGACACGTTTGGGGCTTCCCAAGACACAACTATTTCTATCTTCGATGGATCTATAGATACTCCCTGTTGGGACACAACGTTCTCCAAGAAACATACTTCTCGAGCCCAAAACTCACACTTGAACAACTTCCCTAACAACTTATGTTGACGAAGAGCTCTTACAATGGCGTGTAGATGCTCTGTATGGTCCTCTTCAGAAATGGAGTATAAAAAGATGTCATCGATGAAAACAACCATGAACATTTCCATGAACTCACAGAACACAGTATTCATCAATCCCATGAACATAGATAGACCATTCGTCATTCCAAACAACATTACGAAAAACTCATAATGCCCATGATGACAACAGAAAGCAGTATTCAGGATATCCTTATCCTTCACACACATCTGATGATATCCTGACCACAATTCAATCTTTGAGAACCAGCTTCCACCTATCAGTTGATCGAATAAATCATAATTCCACATGAGAGGATATCTATTCATTTTTTACCTTTTCTTAAGCGATGATAATCAACACAGAACTGCAAACTACCGTCATCCTTCTTCAGGAACAAAATTGGTGCACCCCACAATCACACACGTGGCCGAACAAAACTGCACTATAATAGGCCATTAAGCTGTATACGTAGCTCTCATTAACTCAAAAGGGTCCATCCTATATGGGGACATAGGGTTAGGAGATGCTTCGGGTTGTAGATTGATCCCACACTCGATATCTTGTTGAGAGGTTAATGCTACAACATCTTCTAGAAAGACATCAAGGTACTCTTCTATGACCATAGGAAACACCAATTGTTGATAATCTAAAGATCTTATCATCATCTCATACATCATTGATGATAAGGACGGATCATGCCTATGACCCATCAGAGGATCTTTCTTTCCAACAAACACCACCAGATCTCCATTCGTACCAAGGAAAAAAACCTTCTTCCTGATGCAATCCACGATATCCTGCACCAAATACAACCAATCCATGCTGATGATGACATCATATGGTTGTATTCGTAAACATATGAAATATCCCCAAGAGCGGTGCTGCCCCAACACTAGCTCACAGTCTCTACATACATCAAACAAGTTTGCTCAACCTCCAACTGGCATAGTCAATGTGAGGGGCACTAGAAGCCTCTCTACCTCAAGTCCCAAAGCATGTATAAGGGTAGGTTATATTAAGGAGTGTGTCACTCTTGAATCAAACAAGGCATACACCAAGGTAGAAAAAAAGTGAAGGGTACCTCGAATGACGTCTATCTTTCCTGGAGCTGGAAACACTAGAACATGAAGCTTACCACGACCTCCCCCATGGCCTCTATGACCACGATGACAACCACCACCATAGTCACGCTCTGATATCTGAGGACGGGGAGTGTCATGGGTATGTCCTCTGCCTTCCCCATCTACCCCATGCTGACCTTTAGCTAGTGCAACCTATTGAAACTACCTCAGATGGAACTGACTCAATGAAGGAACCTGGAGTGTAGCACTTGGTGCGCGATCACTGCTCTGAAAGGTTGGGCACACCTACTGCTGATGACCACGACCACCATAAGGAAAAAATGAACCTGATCCCTTTTTATAGGCCTGAGAGTTTATAACTCTGGAGAAACGAGATGTGAAGGGTTGTGACCTACCCCCTGCTGAATGGAAACTCTTCTGCCTAGAAAAATGGGACCCCCAGAGCACATCTCTGCTTCCTGAGGAATCATGATGATTCCCATCTCGTGATGATCTGGTCCTGGATAAAGACATCTCGGCAACCTCTTCCCTCACCAGCACATCAAGATATGTCTTCAGCATAAATGGGGTGACCTGGAGCTGGATATCTAGACCCAATGCCTCCTCAAAATGCCTTGACCTATCTTCCTCATCTGGAAACAGGTCCGAAGCATATCATAAATGATTCCTGAAATGGATTCCAAACACTCGCACACTTTAGCTCCCCTGCCGAAGGGTAAAAATCTCTCGACGACTGGACACCTTCATAGTTGAAGAAAGAAACTCGACTCTAAACAAGTCTCAGAACTCCTCCCATAAGATCGCTAACTCCTCGCGATCCCCGGGGAACATGAAACACCACTGCCTTGCTGCTCTACACAACTTTTTCAAAATCATTGAAACCTAGTGCTCCTTCCGAGCACAGATCGAACTGAAACCTATCTCAACCTCCTCCAACCAGTCTTCTGTGACTGCATCTAAAACAGAGGCCTCATACTTATACAGACTCTGGCGCTAAAACTCTCGGAGTGTCATCCTCCATATTTCATCGTCGTCAACTTCTACCCTGCGGCGATCTGCTGGAACATCTTTCTGAATATTTTCTGCACAAACGTGACGAGGACGTCGACCTGCAGCCATACCAGTAAAATAACAAAACATTAGAGCTCCTAAACATGGATTATGGAAGACTCAAAATTAATTAATTAATTTTTTTCTTTCATTGATTTTAGGTTAACATATCTTAAGGTCTACCCATTCAAACACAGGCACAAAGAATAATGATGCATGATCCTTTCCTTGGTCTCTACCCTTCAACTAGTATCACCTAGTTCAGTAGCCATTGAAAACATAAATGTTCATACATAAGATCATATGGGGTGCTAAACACCTATGTTTCATCTGGTCCCCATGGTTTACATCACTTTCTAATAATGAATGACATTGTTTCCCTACCAACCCATGCAACCTCACATGTTTCTAACACCAAACTCCATCCTATCCCGCAACCATAACTTTGATACCACTCTATCATGACCCCCTCCCCACAAATTGTAGCCCTCCTGGGCAGAAAATTGTGGAAGGGAGATAATGACCCCGAGTCCCACCTCCATTAGGACCCGGGTTGGCGACTAGCATCGAGGGTACCGTAAACACACAGATAGGAGGCATTACCCTCTAAGAGAACACATGCAAAAGAGAGAGATAAGATAGACACCAACCAACTCGAACTCAGAACTGAAATATAAAAGAAAACCCAAGTGCACATATGTAATGTCATTCAAAAGTACTAAAACTAGAAGGGGAAAACTACAAGTACCCAAAATAAAGTAAAAATAGTAGCAACCACAAGCCCGAACAAATCCTGTAACCCTAAGTTTATAGAAACTAGCTTGATCTCCAGCCTACTCCAAATGACCTGAAAAATAGTTTATATATATATACATAGGGTGAGTATAACAGTATACTCAGTAGGATCCTCCGCGAAGCCTCTTGTGCAAAAGTAAAGAAAGCTTGCTATAGCACAATGAACAACAAGTGGAACTAACACGTCACCTAAACAGGTATACTAAGTTCCCAACCTCACCATGGCTACTCTCACCATGTAATGAATACAAGAATATATCATATAATAATTAATATCAGGGACACCCCAATACTACTTCCCCACTTGTTTGCCTCTTTGGCCCAACGTCGCATATAATAGTCATCTCTCCCCAAAAATGCTTGTCTGTAGACACCTGTATGAAGCAATACAACATGCACCTCTTGTAATAAAACCACAAAATCCACGTAAGAAAAGTGAACATGTAGTCTCTTGGGGCCACCATAGCTTGCATAACATATATCATACACCGGGTATTATACCTCAAGCCATTACAACCCATACATTGAGTAAGGATCCTCAATCCATCACAACCTATGCATGTTACACCTATAGTAGTACATTGGAAACTATATCCAGAACATTTGTTTGTGAATAACCACAAGCCATTACAACCCTCTACACAAATATATGGGGAAAACTAACCGATGTGCCTTCCAGCCCATGTAATTACCAGGAGAAGAGAGTTGGGCAAAAGGGGGTAGTTAGCCATTCATCCTCCCACAATAATGTTGGAGAAAACACCCCATAGGGCTGAAAATCCCCAAGGTGTCAATTTCCCTTACTAATAGGGTGGAGTAATGTATAGAAACACAAATAGTAAGAGATATACTATATCTCACAACCACAATATGGGAATAAAATAGTCTTAGAATCAACTAAAGATAACATCTCTCGGACTCCAGGATGCTACATCTAAGACTATATATCCTATAAGCACAAAACCATTTAAAGAGCTTTAATACATTATTTAATTCCTTTTTATCAGTTTCACTTTACGTTAATTAATTATATAAAAATAAATTAACGAATAACAATTCCACATTAAATTTCATTCAGATCACACCCAAAGTCCACTGTCCCTTTAAAATTACAACAACATCATTATGTTGCAGAAAACTCCAACCCCATGGGCTTTCACTATTTATTAAGTTATTTATTACAGAATTACATTCCCACATTCCTAGTCATTCTAGAAAATCATTCTATGCTACTAAACAGAAGGGGTCTCAACACGGTGAGTATATGCACTACCTGTCGAGTCTTGACGCCTATAGAAAGAGAGTAGACATATCCTCCATTTAGAAGCTAAACACAGAAAGCATGTGGCATACCCCGCACGTCTTCACCTCTTTTGAAAGAAAGGTAAGAAAGACCATCTTCCTTAGGTAGTGTGGAAAATTAAAGCACATAATCAACTAATAAGAAATAGAAAGCATCCAAAAATCAAATCAATCCCATTACATCATCTCGGGTGTCCTCACCGACACCCACATGCATAAACTGATGCATCTCGCCACTCTAGGCGTCATCTGCTACCACAAAAAAAATTCCTCCATGCCCCCACATATTACAATAGCCATCCAGGCTCACATAACATCACAAGCAGCAGGAAAACAAATATTTTAAGAATTGGGCTCTTGGCCCTTTAACAAACAATAGGGTAACTGATAACCCAACAAGAAGTTATCTTTTTTTAGATCAAATGGTTATTTAATCAATCTCAAATTAATTGATTATTATTCATTGATTCCAAATTCGGGAAACCTAATAAGTAAGCTATCAAAAATAATTAAACATGATTACTGCACCTAGTTGATTAACATCAAATTATAATAATTAGAACTGGATTCATTTACATGACTCTTTATCTTCTAACCAAACAATAATCAATTAATTGGAGTTTACATTCATTACCAATTTCCTTCAAGAACGAATAGCTAAACAAAGAAAGCATAAATATCACACTATCTAGAAAAACAAGATGTAATAACATGCGATCAAGAACAATTTATTTATCTGGTTCAAATATTTTTTATATCAATTCCATTTCCATCGAGTGGGATAAAACATGATAACAATACAGTTGCACATAATATAAAAGAGTAGAAATGAATCAACTACCTCAAATGGTTCTTGACATTCTTTATATGAGAGAAGTCCAGACAACGGGTCACGATCCCCCTCTCGTGACAGCTGCATCCACCCGAGGATGCCACAGTACGACCGCACCAACCAAAACCCAAGAAAACTCCATTAGAAGCATTGAGATTACATGCTATAATATAGAAAAGATAAAAAATCGAAGATGAACCCAAAAGAACGATGATAAAAAGTATCATATATCCAAGATTGATCGATACAACTTGGTTACATCAAAACCGAGTAGAACCAATCATGTTAGTATGTTTGATTATGCAACTACAATAGAATACAATGAAAGGTTCTAACATCTCATAGCTGAGAACCAAGAGGAAGAATTAGGGAGGAAGATATCCCATCCATTAAGAAGATTTAATGGAGCGGCAGTATAAGATACGCTTGATTTCCCATTAAAAGAGTACCGCATTAAACCATGCGGTTTGACCATGTGAAAACATCCCGAGCCTTAGATATAATTAATATTGTATTTATGGCCTTTGAATCGACCTTAGAGTCATTAAAACGAGGCTTTAAATGAATTTTACATCAACAAAAAATGCTAAAGGGGTGAAACTATAGGAAGCTGGAAACACTGTTCACGAACTCAAAATTTGGTAAAGGAAATACATTGTTCATGAACCTCACCATTAGAACCTCACCAATAGAACACTATTCATAAACCTCATCTATAGAACAGTATTTATGAACCTCACTGTTAGAACACTAGTCATAAACCTCACCGGTAGAACCTCACCGATAGAACACTGTTCAAGAACCTCACCGATAGAACACTTTTCATGAACCTCAACGTTAGAGGTTACTGATAGAACTGTTCACCAATTGAAACAAAATTGGCAAAGAGTTGGGGATATGTCCCCTTGACCCCCCGGAACACCTCAAACTCCATATTTTCAAAAAGGAATGTACTGGAGATGTCCGAGCCATTACACATTATTACTCTATAAAGTGGCACACAATATAAAAAATCCATAATTCGTACACATGATTCCTCTTCATCCCACAAAACCATATTAGAATATTTAAATTTTAAAAATAATTCAATATATAGGAATCCCACTAAGGTAAATATAGTTTCCATTCTTGATCATTGTAGCTGAAGCATCCATTTACCATTTCACAAAAGGGTCACCCAACCTATAAAACCAGAAGAACCTCACAATTAAAAGGAAATTTTCGAACAATTTAAAAAAAGTATAGATTAACACACTTTTGAATGATGCTATTTAGAAAATTTTTCATTACAGTACATTTCTAATGGTGATTTGAACTCTACAACAATGAATTTCCGGTGATGAAAGGGTGATATTAAGGATTGAGGCCACCTATTTGATTCAATAATCCTTTATACCAAATGTATGTACCCAAATCCATTCTTGATTTTATATACTATAGGGGTATATTTATTTTCTAATCCTATGTTTGACATGGATTCCATTATAAATTTGATTCATTTAACTATTTTATATTTGATGAAGGATAGAAACCAAATTATTATAAGAAAATATTTTCAAATAGAAAATGAGAGCACTGAACACCCTAATAGTGTGTTAAATAATGTTTATATGGGGTTGAAACCATAATTTCTCTAGTTTATTTTTATGTTGTAAAAAATGTATATTATGTGATGAATAGACATTCTAAAATAATAACATTGATTTTTTTTGAAACCTACAAAACCATATCTAATGAATATAATGGTATATGGAATATGGATTTTTGATCTGATATATTCACATTAACCACCTTGGTTCCACAAAACACCCCTCATTGGAATGATCCACTTAGTTAGATCAATTAATTAATGTTCTACCTATTCTGATATACACATTCCTACATTACCTCAATATTATTTCTTTTGTTTTCTTCATTGATAGCCATTTTATGTAATTATTCATTTTTTAAATCATGTAATGCTTTATGAAAATTAAAGTAATGTTTTTAATTGATTATTTCTTATGTATTGGGTGTCCATTCGTCAATAATGATTCAATTCATTTCATAATGTATGATTCCTAATATAAGTATTTTACCATTGAGTAATTAGAAATGATCATGTATATCCTTCATTCACATTATCTCCTAAAAATCTAAAACCCCTAAATCTGATTTAATACAATTATATTAAAATATAAAATATGATTTTAATTACAAAAAAAATTATTTCCCATTATCAGTGGTTGTTCGCTTCATCAAGGGAAATTGTAACAGTTGACTGACTATTTTTGAGAGTATAATCAAGAATTACGATAAATAATTACTAATATATCTAGAATAATTACATTAAATTGATAGATAAAATATTATTAAATGATTATTCTAAACTAGTAAGTTTTCTAAAATGATGAATAAGACCAAAAATTATTAATTTTGTTAGAAAATTGGTAATCAAATTATTGGAAACAATATCTATTTATCACATATTTGATAGTAAATGGGTTAACCTTTGGAAGATAGTTTTTAAGAAAATAATTCTTCTGCTCATTAAAAATGAAAATCATAAATTATCACTTACCATTATTAACAATAATTGGAATGTTGATATTAAATATCAAAATATAAACTAGTTTTGAAGGAAAATTTACCATTTCTGTTTTTTGAATAGATTTTGAAGAGGTTAGTAAAGAAGAATAACTTATATTTCCAGGATGATAATTCTAAAGTAAATATGGATAGAAATTTTCCTATAAAACCATAAAAATAATTTAAATACCATCCCCCTTGGAAAATTTATTATTAAAGGATGTAATTTAGTAAATATAATGTTTTTGTTATGTTATAATAATGCATGGTTTGTGTTTATTGTGATTACATGGATATTTTCATGAAAATATTCATGTATGATTTCACTAACTTCATCTATAATTTCTTTGTTTTTTTAGTATTTTAGGGTCTTTCTAATATCATAGTATTGAAAATAAAATTATAATAAATTATGAGAAATTATATTTTAATGTATGACTGGGGGATAATACTTGGACATGCCATTTTTATGTAAAATATCCTTATGGATGTATCAAAAGTGTATATCGTATATTCCCTAAATTTATAATAAAATTTATATGATATGAGTCCATTCTTATGTCATATTGTATTTTATAAACATTTAATTTATAAAATTATAGAAATTTCACTTGAAATCATGAAATAACTCAAAAGGATACATAAATTTTTCATGATTAAAATTTGGAGGATTATTTTAATAAATTGTAAAATATTACCAAGAAACCTTTAGAAAATAGAAAAAACTCAGTGTAATTTACCAATAACAATCATTTCTGATACTTCTAACTATTCAATTGAAATAGTTATATCACAATTTGTCAACTGATCTCCACATGTCATTTTATATGCCTCATGAATAATTTACCATGCTATGGAAAACTACAACATATGTTAATGATAATTTTCTATAATTTTTTTACCTTACAATAAATATAGGCCCCAATTTTAGGGCATAATGTAATTACACATTTGGAATATTCATTCCTTCACTATTTCATTAAGAAAAAATATGTCAAAACATGACACATTCTCTAGATTCTCCTCCATTAGAAATATAATACAGAAATTAGGGATGAAATAAAATCTAATAATGTGGTATCTATCCATATTAGTAGGATCTATCAGTCCTTAGATATTATCTTATACCCATGTATTCCCGTAAAGGATTTCTTCCTTGATGAGAAATTTTACCTAGAGATTGTTTCCATTTAATGGCATGAATGAATTAAAAATTATTTTGTAGCATCATGAATTATTAGTAAATAAAATAAATATCATTCCCATGTTCTTTAAAATTAGTCACATTAGTATATTTGTGGAAAAAATTACATATTAAACATCTTTAGTGATCATGTATTGAGGTCTTGTATTCTTGAAATTGAATTTTAGCGTATCCTTATATTGATTGAGGCCTTTTACACATATTATTACATGATATTTAAATAGAACATTCATTAATTACAACTCAATGATTATGAGTTCTAGTGTCTTTGAGAGACTAGGTTCTTAATAAATAAATGTGAGACTAAAATAAAATATTATTTTATTCTATATAATGTGCTCTAAGACAATATCAAATGATGAAAAAGGGTCATAATTGACTAGGGTTACCCCCTAATCCCATACATGATGTTTAATGAGTGGAAAAACATTACCCAAATGGATTAGAGAACTATGTGGGTGAACATATAATAACATTATCATGGTTATGTGTGCCATAACAAGAAAATAATTAATAATTCATTAAAAAAAGAATTACCTATGAAAAAAATGTGTAGTATAATCATGCTCGATCTCATAATAAAAAGAAACTTCATAAAGATGTCATTATGGAGATGAACATAAGGAATGTATTATCCAATAAATGTAAGGTATAATCATAGATGTATATACATGAGAGACATATATAGATAATTTATAACCAATTCAGAACATAAAATCTTGTAATTTTTTATGAAAATTACTTTAAATGATTATATGGAATATTTTCTGAAAGAAATATCCATTACACTATGAAATCATATTGAAATAAATAAAAATATATAACATATTATAAAAAAATATTTCTTATAAAAAATACAATGTAATACTATAATGGAATATTAAAATTGGTTAGTTGTAATGATGAAAGGTAATTTTATACGTGGTGTATAAGTTAAAAGAATCAATCCTTTCACAACACTACAAAATGGTAAAAAATTATCATTCATAAACTCAAAATAATATTAATTTAAAATAATTTTTAAAAATGACAAAAATGGGTAGAATGTTTTTAAATAAATAATTTTTGAAATTATAAATAATATTATTCAATTTATTTTTACTAGAGGTGGATGTAGTGGATATTGGGTTTTCGACCAAAGAGAGAAATGAATCCAACTTCTCTTAAAAACATTTTCTCAATCATTTTAAGTTCCAAGGAGAGGAAAATGGTGATATTTTTTGAAAATTTCGTAAATAAATAGAAGATAAGGAATTGTAATGGGTTTATTTGATAGAAAAATATATAATTTCCTATAATTTAAATTAAATTATAAATAATCCTGATTAAAATGATATTGAAACATACACCCTTAAAACTTTGGTATCTCTTGAAGTATTAATCCCATAAATTATGTCAGTGAATTTTAACTGAAATTCAAATAATTTAATCAGGATTCAAGATACAATATTTAAATGGTAATTTTATACTCAAATTAAAATAAATTTGGTTCATAAAATATCATGTGTCTCAAAGTAATATGTCTTGAAATAAAACCCTTATTTAATGTCAATGTTTTATCATGGGTGTATATAATATAATTTTTAATAAAATTCTATAAATTATTTTTTTCATAATATAAATTGTTGTTTTAATCCATTATACATAAAAAATTCATTCATTTTAATGATGTTATTAATTACATTACCTGTAACATCTGAGATTTTTATCATAAATGTTTTGTTGTTGTATACATCATCAAATAAATCTTTCACTACACACAACACTAGCTTGGCTTTTTTTACACGCAATCGCGACCTTCCTCGATAGCTTGCGTCATATGCAATACCGAGTTTCACTTAAAAACGATATACTATTAAAATATTATTAAAACTAGCCATAATGAATAGTATAACCCACTTTTTAAAATTTTATAAATTTTATCTTTCAAAATGGACTTCATTTTTGGATTCGGAATATCAAAATTAGCCTGCGGTGAAATTTTGGTATTTTTCTAAAAACTTTCAATTTTTGATGAATAGTGAAAACCATGGGTTACTATTTATAAACCGACTTTTTATTTAAAAAATTATTTATTTTATTTAAATTTATTTTAGGTCAAAATTGATACATAATACCTACATAATTTTAAAGTAATTCATTGGAGTAATTTTATAATAATTTTAGATATATAAAAATTTTATTGAACATTTCACTGTCTTTTACCCACCTCCTAGGAGAATTTGAAAATTTACATAAAACATAATTTTACCGCTTCTGTGAGTGGAATTTCAAAAATCTAAAAAACACGGTTAATATAAAGGACTAAAATTTGGTTCAATAAAATGAAAATAATTTTTGTTGAATAGTAACTTTTTACTTTTTTTACCACGATTAAAAGTAAATAGAGTAATTAAGGGTACAAATGATATTATTATTACCCTAACACATGTCCAAATTCTATTGGATAATAGTAATTCGACCAAAAACAACCTTAGGAATAATATATGGCCATTTAGGTCCACCTGGATTAGATTAGGACATTTATTTTTAATTTATTTAAAGAAGGGTTAAAATAGTTAAAATAAAAGTTTAATAAGTAAATCATTTTTAATATATGGTTATACATAATATTAATTCGATTATAAATATTAATTAGAAAGATAAAAATACTTCCTACATAATGGTATTTTATTTACAAATTTTAAACATTAAATAATTTATTTTATTTATGACCCAATGCTGATCCATTAATTTTCTTATTAATGAAATATTAACATAATTGATGTTATAAATACCCAAATAAATGTAATTTGAGACTTTTTATGAATTATAATAATTTTCAAGGTTAATATGACATGTTATTATTGATTTAATTAACTTTTTTTGAACTAATCATGCTGTTATGATTTTCACAAAAATCAATTTCCAAATAGTGTCAAAATTGACATAAAATAGTTTTTAAAACAAATATTATATTATTTGTTGTTAGGTTATTCCTAAAAATCTATGGTTCGGAAAAATGACTTTGATAAGGGTATATATATTAATAATAAACAACTTGGGGTTCTTTTGGCTTATTATAGTATGTTTATTAACCATATAGTGTAAGAAATCAGAAAGACACGGTAAAAGTTAAATTATTTAACGTAGAGTTAAATCTAAATGATAAGGAAAAAACAGAAACCTAAACATGCGTAAAATCTATTGTATGAGAGGATTTCGACCCATACCCACCTTAGCTTCAAAATAATTCAATTTGGAGCTATTAAAAACCGAATATGACTTTATAATAAAATAATATTTTAAATTTTCCTAAGGTGCCCCTCTCCTCCCTTATAAAAGGGCACATCATCCCTCTCTTCCTCACACCACTTTGAGCATTCAAACTCGGACAACCCCTGCCAATATCTCTTCTCCACATACCTAGAAACATCATAGAGGTCCTAGTATTCTTAAAAGACCATATTTAGTTCCCTAAGAGGAGGTTAAGACGAGGCGCTTCAAAGAAGAGGTAATGTCAGTTACTGATTCTTTCAACTTTATTTCTTCTTCTACTTCTTCTTCGTTAGTTTATTCATTATAAAGTAATAAAATCAGTATCACTCATATAATTATATGGTATTATAAGTATTTAAAAACCCTATTTCACCATCTATCCATCCTACGGAAAAAGAAATCACCGCGCGTGCGTACGTACGGAATACCATCTCCACGCCATGGTGTAATCTGTTTTCCACCACCACAATACTTGGATGGGTATAATTGTGTAAATAATAACAATATATGATTATTTTAAAGTGATATTGATTCTGAAATAGTATACATACACCTCAATAAAATTCCACGATCATGGGAACGATATCATCGCTCGTGCGTACGTACGGCCTACCGTCTCCACGATGTGATGCGACTCGTTTAACATGATCTTCAATTCTTAATGATTATATAAATGAATTTAATGAATAAATAAGATATATATTACACTGATACAATTCTGGAAATGAGTTATCTATAACCGAAGAGAAGAATAATAATTTATTCGACAAAACACGCATAAGAACAAAAAGTAATAAACACCTGAATAACAAGTAGCAATGAAATATTACTACTAAGAAGCTAAGAATATGACCATATATGATATCATTAAAATAATTCTGATTCTGGAATAAGTCAATTAAATTATTTAAATCATTATACAGAAGGTTCAGAAACTTACGAAGCTAATCATGCCTAAGGTAAGGAAAAATCTCACAATCTCATTTTTATCCGAGATTGTTTATACTTCAGAATTTACTGGGAAATATTTATCATCCACATCCATGTTTTATAAATATGTAATATTATTTCTATCCTACTTAAAATTTTTAAATCCAATTTTACCCTTATGTGAGTTTTTATTAGAATATATGAAAGGAATCTGTTGTCATTTTTCGTACGAGGTACATTTTGACCTTTTCAACCAAAGTACGAGAAGAATGTTTTTTTAACTTACACGGCCTGAATAGATTTTTAGAACATTATTTCAATTAAGAATCCTTTATCAGTTTTCATGTTTATTTTTAATCAACTTCTTATAGATTAAAATTGTATGACATGTTAAGAAAGGAAAAAATGTTTTCTTTTGAAGTAGAAAGGATATTTTCCACAAGAAAGAAGTTCAAATGTTTTATCAAAATTATTTTCCATATAAGATAATATATGGTTATGTTTATATCTGTATTTTTACATTTATTTTATTATGTTATGATGGAATTAATTTTATGATTTCCTTTTATCTTATACGGATAATGTTATGATTGCATGATGTTTAAGAATCCCATTTTCATTACATGTGTTATGCTATGATGTATGATTTATGATTTTGTGGCACACATAATAATTTAATAATTATGAAATGGGTGGGACCTATATCTCCCTCCAATGCATTTGGAAAAGATTTATATATCATGAGATAGACATGGCTGGAACGACAGGTTAAACCGGTTCAGTGAAACAGGACTGAATGAGGAGTGAACTCAGTTCAAAAATTGAATTTGTCTGCTAAGAGAGTATTGGAAATGAGTCTTGACTACTGAGAAATGATTTTCTATGATTATGTGTGTATTAGAAAAAGATTCATGTTATAAGTTATGATTATTGGGATTACATTTCACTAATACGATTTATCCCATGTTATGAAATTATGATCTCTTTTTCAGGTTAAGATTTCAAAAATTATATGTTCTTATGAATATGATGTGATTGATATTTCTTTTGGTTACCCTTAATGAGAATTTGAGCATACCATTTTGTATGTTTTCATTTCCTCAGGTTTGGAATAAGGATATTAAGTAAGATATGCCAAAAGGGACTCTAGATATGATAAAATAAAAGTGAGATAGTACAGATGATTTATGAACCAGTTGTTTATGATTCCCAGTTTCTAAAGACTCTATACCTATACGTTCCTTTCATGGTTTTGTCATATGTTGTAATAATCATGCTTAAATTTTGAAGTACTAATAATGTATGTAAATTATGGGTCGTTATATTACCAGTAATGTCCACATCTTGAATTTTGGAGGATGTTAGATTCAGAATTTCAAAACAGAATCAATGTGTTGACCCTGGTAAATGGAGTAATTATAAAATCATATAATTAATAATAATCATGAAACAATTATAATTTTTAAGCTCAAATAATAATTATGTAAGAAACCATAAATTATGGTTATGAAAAAATAATTACATTGAATTCAGGAGAGGGCATGTCATACATATACTTGTGTAACATTTAAATTTTTCAAATATCATAATGGAAAAAAGGAATGGTTTATTTTGTCTTGAAAATTATCATAAATATCAAAAATATCATATTATTTCATTAAATAAACTTAAATATATCATCCCTGTGTTTTGGTAATAATTTAAATGACTCACATCATTTCGTAAGGCGGTTGTACACCGTATAAACAGAGGACATTATTATTTTTCCATGGATGATAAGGTAAGAAAGCATATGATATATTATTTTTAACGAATTATAAATATTTCCTAAGTATAAAATATAAATATTAATTCCATAATAATAAATATCCATAATATAAGATAATGGAAAAAAATTTACATCAGTTCACGAGTTGGTAATATATCGTAATCAAAATAGATGGTTTTATTTCCCATTTTATTGACGATGAGAAAGATAAATATTATAAAATAATAATAATAAAACACATTTATTGTTAGGTAATGGTGTATTTATATTTTAATTTTTATAGAATTATTGAATTTTTTAAAAGAAAATGTAAAAAGGAAAATCCTAGTGAAGACAATTACATTCTCATAAAAAAACATCTTTTAAATCTCTCATTAAGGACCCTAAGGTTGGAATTTTGGGAAGGGAAGAAGATATATAATGTGGATAAGTATTTTTGGGAGATATGTTTCAATATTTTTTTAATACTAAGGTATTTTTTTGTATGGAAATTATAGGAGATTGGCTACCCATTAATAAGTTGGGAAGAGTGGAATGATCGTCAAGACCCAAAACTATTCAATAATGGGATGTTACCGTGAAGAAAAGTACCTCAAAAATTGACAATTAATGGATTATATTGGTAAAATGTTCAATAAAAATATCTAAAATTAAACATATTAATTTTTTTAATATGTTACATCCATTACCTCTTCAGTTTAACTCCATGTAAGAAGTATTTTCATTAATAGAGGAAGAAAATTTTAATATTTTTACAATTAATTATGAGAACAATTTATATTGAACATGTTATATAAAATTAAATATTATTATTAGATATATAATATCCATTTTATCCATTTAAAGTCATATATATGGTACAATTTAATTTAAAATAAAACCAGCAAGGGCGATAGAAATCAATTTGCTGAAAAATACATTTTCAAAGAAATGATGATCTCATATTAACTGTATGAATAGAAATAAGCAGTATAGGAATTAAAATTAAAAATCATTGATATATAATCAATATATTTAATTTGAATTATTCCATATTAGGTATTATTTTAAATAATTAAAATTTAATAATGTTAATCCATTTAAAATTGTTAAAAATGGTTTTTAAGCTAAAAAATATAGTAATGAAAAAACCAGTATAAAGGAGATTTAAATATAATTAACTATATTATATATAACTAAATAAAATTTCCTTTAAATTTTAATAAAATGAAAAATACTAATGAGAAATTTCAATTTCATTGTTAAAATAAATGACACTTTTTTAAAAAAAATATGTATTTTCACTATTCACTAAAAAACCAATATTTATGAAAAAACCAATACTTCACCGGATGTTAATATCGATATGATAATTTAAAAAATTATATAAATTTTATGAAATAAAATTTCTCCACTATCAAAATATTAATTATAATATTTTCTCATAAAAAGAAATAAAAATCATATTCTGAAATTAATGTTTTATTAAAAATTGTATAATAATTTACTATGAATTTGTAAATAAATTTATTTTTATAAGAAAAATTATATTTATTTCATAATATATTTAATCAAATTCGCACCTTCCAATTGAATGAATATGTTATAATGATCATATGAAAATAATAATATTTTAATAATACATAGCGGTTCTTTTAATATCATTATTGTGTGTTTTATATGATATCAAAAACACTGCATTTTAAAAATATATCTGCTATAAAATCCTAATGTTCTACCACACTCATTCATGTAGGGCCCATTTTTCACCAAATAAATTCTCAAAATGTTATGAATTCTAATCTAATTTTGTCAAATATATTTCAATTTAGATGTTATTATTTTTTAAATCATATCCCCAGTATCAATGAATTTGGATGGTTTCAAAAATACATTATATTCCACATTCACACATTATATTACATTCCATTTTTTTGGTTTTAGGAATCTATATTATGCGATTGTTCATTAATTTATTTATAAACTTATTCATTCATTATTTTGTGGATTATGTGTTAAAGTGCATAGAAGAAGGATCGATAAGGACTGATGAATTTATGGTTGTTGTGAAATTTTTGAGATCACAAATATTTTATAACTATAGATTTCCAATTTTCATATTTAGTGTTAGGGGTTTTAATTTTTTCAACCTCATAATAGAAACAAATTTTAAAAAATATTAGGATATGAATTGAGTTTATATAAAATATTGTACTCAACCCCGTATGGAATATTAGGTTCCTAATATGATGGAAAATTTAGTTAAAAATAGTCCAATATATTAGAAAATTTTATTTATTAAAATTATGATGATTTGTGTGCCAATTATACGGCTTTCAAAACTCCCTTTAAAATGTTACTGGGTAATATTGATTTTGGAATGTATCCACATCTATATATCAATATATCTTCATATGCATTATTCTATAAAAAAGGAATTTATAACCCTTAGGTATAAAGTTAAATGTAGAATATATATTTAAGTTAATGAGGAAATATTATGAGATGAATATAAAAAATCCAGAATGCACAAATAGAGGACCATTGTTATCCATAACTCCTTTATTTTTCTATATCAGTTTCATATTAGTTAGAAGGTCCTTTGGTATAATTCTAGGTTAATGTTATACCAATTTAATATATTTTCTTACTAGTTTGGCCATTATTATTTGTGTAATTTATAATTGTTTTGAGTTATTTAGGTTAAGAATAATGAAAATCATGATACATTACAAATCAATGGGTAGTGGATGAATAATTTCAATAAAACCCCATTTCGAGCACCTAGTTGTAGAGATTCAACATAATGAATATTAATATATATGACATCCATTTGCTAACATCCTCAACTGTGAAATGAACATATACATAAATTATAGAATCTACTATGAATTTTAGGATTGTAGGTGGATACTTTGTTGGGATAGTTAGTTGTTTTGAATTTTTATTTATTTATTTTTTCTTAATTTTTTATTATTTATTTGTTAATTTTTTTTTTCTTTTGTCACTTTTTCGGAAAAATAGTCATATAACATTCACTATTCATTATGAAATCCATTAAATAATCATATCAAACTTTCATATTTAAAATTATTTCAATATTAAATTTAAATATATATTAATAGTAGTGTAACTTATGGTTTTGTACCAATCGAATTGTACAAGAAGAATGACACCATGTGACCGTAGGAAAGTTTCTCCATGTGTAAGAGGCTACTAACAAGTATTGAGGTTTGAAAATGTCACATGAGGAAACTATACCTTCTAGAATTATCTTCAATAATAATGTTAAATTGAATTAAATCCAAAAAATTTATCAAATCATAGAAAAAAATATTCATTTATATTGGAAATAAAAATATATCAATTGTATATATATCTATAAAAAAATATCATAGGTGTGTCATAAAATCATAATACACAATTGAGGACTCCCATGTTAGATCATCTATAGAGAAAAAATAGAACATTCAATAGACATTGGAAACCCACACTATATGTGGTATTTCCTCAGACCCATCTCTAAAACTCCACTAAGTCCTCCTATCTCATCAACATATAATTAGTCCTCCCCCAAAAATTATTTCAAAACATACGGTCACTAGGTGGAGCAATGTATACATACTGCGTGTGTGGAAAAACTCATAAGTCCACCACTAATGTTATACCTAATAAAAAACTATATGTGTATATACGTGGTTATGTAAAAGTATTCTGAAAAATATCATTAATACAATAATCATCCTATTTGTTATGTAATGAGTCAATATAAAGGTAAAAAACATATTATTTCAGATGGTAGAATGTGATGGAATACACATGGTCTGAACACAAATTTTTCTTGATCGATGAATGACTCATCATCTCATAATCAAGAAGAATGATATATCAGCATTAAAAACCACTAGGTGAATAATTAATATCCACAACCACTCATATAGGTGAATGAAATATCCCCAATCCAGTATAAATGGTGAATGATATATCACATAGTAAATGATGTGAAATAACTCAAGGTGGAATGTATAGAACCAATAGTCATTATCAGGTGGATGGTATACAACCAACGCAGTAAGGGTGGGTGATTAACCACCATTTACAATATATAGGGGGATTAGGGTCCATTAATTTATCAACCCCAAAGTAAATGATATTTCACTAGATCAACTCAGGTTGATGAGATTACAAAAGTTATCATAGGGTTGATGGTGTAATAAAAAACCATCTCTTAGGGTAGAAGTTATAATACCATAAACTAAGGGTTAATGGTGAACCTCCAAAATCAATATAGTGATTATACTATCATTAGGTGTGTGATGTATCCCCATAAAATACACGGTGAATGATATATTACTTCGTGAGAAACAAATAACAAAAGAATTTTTTTATAGATGACCTAAAACCATAACAAGAACCAACAAAAATGATCTATCATAAAAAAAATCTCAAGTGTATTGTGAAATACCACAATACAACACAATGAACCATATATCATTATTGAATGGGGTGTCACTAATCAATGAAAATGAAAATCAGGAATCACTATATGAATCATGTTTCACCAATAAAAAATTTCCATGGTGAATGATATATCATAGGGCATATCAATGTAGCATGATATTTCACTTAATCGAAAGCTTAAAGGTGCATAATCTACACCAACCTGAAATACATATTGAATAATCAGTCACCATAAGAACAAAATTCCGGAAAATGATTAATCACTATGAATGAAAGAATATAAAACTTTTCATTTCCATGATTAAAACGACATTTCCCTAGAAATCAGTTCCCTAATCAATTTCCCATTATATAATACTAGCATCTATGATACATTATAAATAATATGAATGTTTTGTGACCATCCTCCCAAGAGAAGGTTTGATACCTCATATATTCACCCATATCACTTATTTAATGAGAATGTTGAATAAAAAGATATTAATGTGGTGTAAATTAAAAAAATTAAACATCCAACAGATATTTTTGTACAAATATTCTCACATAGATATTAGAGAATGAGATTTTGCGATTTTCTAGAAAATAAAATTATGATGGATATATTGAGCTATAATCATTCAATATGGAATTTTTTTCTTGGTGCGAGGATCTAATATTATCAGGGGAATAGACAATAAGATTTATTATATTTTCTGTTTGAGTGGGGAGTCATTAGTTACTACTTTATTATTTTGGATATTATGTGAGGGGTGTTATTTATGTAGTTATAAATATCCTTCATATAATGAATATAAATGTATAAAATATCTAAAAGGATTATTCTTTGACAGATCTATTATTATTGGTCAGTACATTTCAATGAATTTTAGATAATTTATAAAAAATATCATAGCTCTGTTATAACCAATTAGAAACATATTTCATCACAAAGTCTTTATCACCACATTAACTAACCAAAATAGTAGTTCCAATAATAAAGGGAACCAAAAAGAAGCCATTAAATGATCAATAATGTTTATAGGGATAATGAAACCTCTTATTCTACCATTCCCTATATATCAAGTAAAATTTCTAGGAAACAAGACCATGAACGAACATAAGTTCAACATATAAGTTATAGAAAACCTATAAGGATATTGATAACACATACCCATCACTAACTCTATAGAATAATATTATTTGGTTCCATGAATGGTCACTCTCATGGACTACTCATACTGATACCCCCTTGTGGCCATATATATTTCATTCTAAAGGATTACCAATAGGAATCAGTCTAGTGGTGTATCAGATGCCTGAAATAAGAGCACCATAGGTTTCCCATGTAATATATCTTTTATGGGCACCTGAATCCATTCCTATTTTGGTCATATACAATCCTATCTTGTGATATATAAATCTATTAGTGGCTACATGATTGAGGAATAATATTTTATAAAAATAATAAAGCTATCTTTAATACCTAGCCCAACCTCTCACAAATTTAAATCACATAGAGATCCCACTTAGGTCAAACACCCTCTAACTCAGTCATAACATTCTTACACAATATGAAGAAACATATAAAAAATAATTTTATGCACTAACAGGCATAGATTTGGACTTATCCCCTCTTGTAATGCTTGGAAACCACTAAAAAACCTGATCAAACCCCAATCAATCTCCATCATCCATTATCTAACCCAATGATTCCATTAATAAAATTATTATCTAATTTAAATAATTATATAATAATTATTATTAATTAATAAAATTTGTCCATGTTAATTAATTTTGGAATAATTTAATCTTATCTCACAAGATGATGTACTCTTACTAAATCACCATTTAATGAGGCATCACTGATACCCAACAGAGCCCCATGCCCATGACTAATAAAGGTCCTAACAATATAAGTCAATTCATTAATCAATTCCATCCAAATTTAATGGAATACTAAAATTTATCATGGAAGTGGATTAATTGTGTATAAAATTTATTCCATAATTGGTTTTCTTCTATAAAGATCCTCTTATATCCCTCTCATACAAAGAATTATCATTTCAGAAAAATTACATAATATGTTTTCAGAACCAGAAACAAATACCTAATTACTATCCACTTTATTTTGAGACCAATAAGAAATAAAAAAGATAAGGTATAAATTAGATAATACTGCCTCAAATCAGAAATAAACACCACTAAATTAGCTTATATTAATGATGATAGAGAAATGGAGGGAGAAGGATGTATATACTACATTTATTTATTAGTTAAAATAAGATTCCCATAAAGAAGAATTTATTTTTAAAACCCAAAGTAAACAATTTCTCCCAATTATAAAAATTGTTTTATGATCAATCAGGAACTTGTTGGACCCACACCAACCACTCTTCTATCCCATCATGTTGGTATGCACCATAGGTATCCTCACCTATTACCTAATAGACCCTAATAGGACTACATTAAGCCCGATATAACCACTATCCTACATCAACTATCAACCCAAACACCAAAAAACTCACCCCATCCCTCGTCTATTTGAGCCACCGACATATAAAAAAGCATTTTATCATTTCAAAAAAAGCCACTGATTGAAATTTTAATTCCAAGAATTTTAATCATTTGAACTGAACTATCTCTTTTCTCATAAGAACCTAGATCTCCTCTTGCTCCACCTTCACTCACTGGTTTGGGCCATTATAAACTCTCCATTATAAATACTTATCATCCATGGGAAGTCTTTACATTAATTCCCCCAAAACTATATAGATCACCTGAATTATATGTATAACTAACTATAAATATACCACTAATAATAACCTTGCCCATAGCACACCCGATCTAGTAAAACACCTAATACCAAAATACCTACAATTGAAACCCATCTTAAATGATAATCATCACTAGGTTGACATGAATTGATCCTTATTAAAGAAATCATGCTCAATCATGTGGGAAACACACCACTCAGTAATCCAACACATCGATTACCTTTGAAAATCTTATCAGCCACACATCATAGTGATTACTACATAAACAAAATCCATAAATATTTCTCAATTTAGGTTAGAGTCATGAATTATCATTTCAATGATGTCAAACACCAAAGGTGAATTTCCCTGGTCTTAATTAGAATATCACCCAAATGGAACCATAGCCTATCATTTCATGATCAATCTTATGAAAATGCACAATCTCACCCCATTGAATATACCCATAACCAAAACCCCACTAAATCACACAACAAATAAAAATATTATATGATTGTTGGAGATTTATAAAATCACCCCCCTTGTTAGTAAAATTTCTCAAAATTCATCCATGGATACTCCCATATATTATATCCCAAAATAAATATCAATGAGGTACCAAGCATACTAACCTCAATTGGTCCTCATCATTCAATGTCTATCTGATGAAATTTTAAATTTAATGAACATTACCAAGAAACTTATCACCCACAACCCACCTATGTCCTTATCAATATTAAATTCAGGTTTACCAAAAACATCACACCTGACACTCCATATATCAAATTAAAATTAGGGATAAGAAAAAAACACAAAAGGTATGATCCCCAAAAAAAAATTATTTTATTTACAATTATCATGCATCATTCTTCATAAAATATACTATCAGTTATAAGTTTACACTCACATTCTTGGATCATTACATCAAAAAAGGCATATTCTATGATACTTAGTCTGGATTTTATATCATCAAGGTACATCCTGATAATATTTTTCAATTATTTTACTGAACCAATTCAATGTTATATGGTCTCATCCAACTCAGCATTATGTTACTCTCATATCCCAAATCACAACAAACTCTGCCAAATCCCACAAGATGTTGCAATCCCATTACTGGAAAACTCACAATAGTTAAGTAACTCTTAGGATTATTTATCAATCATACTAATAAACTCATCCTTTTAACATTGAAAAATATCTATCACCATTCAAACCACATTTCACAATCAGAAAAAGGCCATGGATCATATATCATATGAACCAAAAAATTTGTAATGATTATAATTATCAAAATCCCTCTGTTATTTCACCATTAATATGTTGGTACCTTATATCACTCACCATTTATATGTTAATATAATATTTAATAGTGGTTAATCACATTAAAAAAATCCTCGATTAACCTTTTCAATGATTGAGAAAGAATACATTGTCATGGTCTAACACCATTGTCCATTCATTATCCCAGAAACGTTATCTCACACTATTTTACAATCACATCCTTCACGTTCACAATCCATGTGTAGTAGTTCATAAAACATCCTTGATTCACCATGATCTAGCTCCATGTATTCATTAATGATCACTGATTCATAGAATCCATCATTATATATAGGCACCCACAAACACCTCATTCACCTACATGTATCATGTGACCAAATATTTTCCTCAACCAGTATAACCACCTCATTAGAAATAATGCCTTCAAGAAACATTGAAAATGAAACCATGGACTAACCCCTAATGTTCCACAGGACCATAAATAATCAATCACTTCATCTCAGTGATTTTTTCTAAAATAATGAATTTAGATATCCCACATTCCATCAATGTTGATCCTACATGACCACCATTAATTGCCTTAATCCATATCATATCTTAGTATACATAAAACCAAATCACTATTACGTTGATAGAAAACTCACTCTATTATTTCTATATTAAGAATGAATCCAAAAAACCATCCATAATAGGTATCACTACCCTATTGTTTTCCAAATCACAAATCACAATAGGCATACACTCTTGTCCCACCCCAATAAAACACCCAACACATGCCACTACGATTTCATGTCATAATGGATATATACTCAAATGCTTAAACAGATTGATAATACTGACTACCATCTAATTCAAATGAATTCCTCACCAAATGCATCATGTACAAAATCATTTTTAATATAGAAACACGCCACACCTTGGATGTCTATACCCTATAATCAATGATATAATCCATGATTCATATACTTCATAAGATGAATCAACCATTATTCCCAATTATAAGGAATCCATGTTAATTGGATAACCCATACCCAGTTGGATTACCCTCATATATGAAATCTCATATCAATAATTATAGGAAAGGTACACTATTATTCTAATGACACACTAAACTCACCATATTATATGTCAAAGTCATCATTACTAGGCGCTCTAACCAATTATATGGACCACAACCCATATTTCATTGACCCAATAACCCTATGATGCTCAACACACTAAATATCAATTAAAATCATATATGATCATCCATCCTAGTGCACTAATTACATCTAGTATCCCTATAAACATACTAAACAACCCACCTAGGGTCACTGTTAAACTGACATCCTTAAATAATTGTGGGAAATGAATTAGATTAAAACACAACTCAATACTTTATACACACCCCAAAACAAAAGCGGTTTTTAATAACATAGGCCCCACCTCATCTTAAACTAATCAATTATAGTACATCTATCTAATATAGTAAGATGTAGAAAACTATTAGTTTTATACAGAATAAAAAATAGTAACTATCACTACATAAAGACAGGTGGTTCGCGGTGGTGTTTTCACAGCGGTTTTAAAAACCGCTGCGAAATGTGTAAATTTTGTTTTGATTTTAATTTTTTTTTTCGAGGATTAGCGGCGGTTTTTTAAAAAACCGCCGTGTAATTAAATGAAAAAAATAAAAAAAACATGAGAAACCGTGAAATCACAAAAAAGACCATAAATTTTGATCCGGGCGTCCGTTGGAGAGCCACGACCAGTCAAATCAAAGCTCATGAAGAGATCTAGAAGCATGTATAATCAAAAACAGGAGATGATATAAGGTGTAGAAGATATGAGAGTTGTAATAATGTTGAAAAAACTTCTCCAACTTCAAACGTCCATAACTTACGATCCGCATGTCAGTTCGGATTCCTCCACCTGCCAGATCATAGGACGTTCCATAAGCTTCGGTTAGACTAGTCGCGACACCCACATGGACTCCTGGATCATAAGTTATGGCATTTTTAGTGGGTATCAAGTTTGTTATGTTTTTCGATGCCTCGTTTCTAGCACCCATTCCCCGTCAGCTTTTCTTTAAATAGTCGAAACTGCCGATCCGTCAGTCCATTCAGTCTCTTTCACCTATTAGCTCGAAGATCGTTTTAGGATGTCTTATTTGACTAGTCGCAGATCTGGAACGGAATCTCGGATCATAATTTATCTCTGTTAATGTGAGTCCAATGTTTTTGTCACTTTATGACCGTGTTGACGGGTTTTAACGGTTGCTCTATTTATTTCTGTTTATTTGGGTTTCCATGACTTGTTATCTTTATCAATGGTTTTTTGTGGGTTATTATGATGATTGTGTTGAATTCGTAAGGGGTTTTTCGGAGTTGTCATGAGTTTTCATGCTTTCTCATTCTTTCTAAAGCCTCATTCTTCATTTTCTCAATCTCTTTTCATGCGTTTTCATGATTTTTCATCCCTTATCACGTCTTTTCATACTTTTTCACGTGTTTCATTTATTATTTATTATTTATTATTTATTATTTATTATTTATTATTTATTATTTATAATATACTTTAATTTATTTATTATCTTTTATTTGTTACTGGTTATTTATTATTTATTATTTATATTTATTTATTATTTATTATTTATATTCATTTATTATTTATTACTTATTAGTTATTATTTATTATTTATTATTTATTATTTATATTTATTATTTGTTTATTATTATTTATTATTTGTTTATTATTATTTGTTTATTATTATTTATAATTATTTATTTTTATTGTTTATTCTTTATTCTTTATTATTTTTATTATTTATTATTTATTATTTATTATAATTTATTTATTATCTATTATCAATTATTTATTATTTATTATTTAATATTTAATATTTAATATTTATTATTTATTAATAATAATATTTTTTTTATTATGTGTTATTTATTATTTAATATTTATTATTAAATATTTTTATTCTTTATTATTTATGTTTTATTATTATTTATTATTTATTATTTACTATTTATTATTATTTATTTGTTATTTATTATTTATTATTTATTATTTTTAATATACATTAATTTATTTATTATAAATTATTTGTTACTGGTTACTTATTATTTATTATTTATATTCATATATTATTTATTATTTGTACACATTTATTATTTATTATTTATATTTATTTATTTTTTATTATTTATTAATTATTTTTAATAATAATAATATATTATTATTATTATTATTTGTTTCTGGTTATTTATTACTTATTATTTATTATTTATTATTTATTATTTATTATTTATTATTTATTATTTCGTATTTATATTTATTATTTGTTTATTATTATTTATTAATTTATTATTATTATTTATTGTTTATTATTTATTACTATTTATTATGTATTATGTATTATGTATTATTTATTATTATTTATTTATTATTTATTATTTATTATTTATTATTTATTATTTATTATTTCTTATTTATTATTTATTATTTTTTATTTATTAATAATAATATTTTATTTATTATGTGTTATTTATTATTTAATATTTATTATTACATATTTTTTTATTTATTATTTATTATTTATTATTGTTTATTATTTATTATTTATTATTTATTATTTACTATTTATTATTATTATTTTTTATTTATTTTTTATTATTTATTATTTATTATTTATTATTTATTATTTCTTTTTTCTTTTTTCTTATTTATTATTTCTTATTTCTCATTTCTTATTTCTTATTTATTATTTATTATTAATTATTTCTTATTTCTTATTTCTTATTTCTTATTTCTTATTTATTATTTCTTATTTATTAGTTATTATTTATTATTTATTATTTATTATTTATTATTCATTATTCATTATTCATTATTCATTATTTATTATTTCTTATTTCTTATTTCTTATTTGTTATTTGTTATTTGTTATTTATTAATTTTTATTTCTAATTTATTATTTATTAATTATAATATTTTATTTATTATGTGTTATTTATTATTTAATATTATTTATTATTATTTATTATTATTTACTATTAATTATTATATATTATATATTATATATTATATATTATATATTATATATTATATATTATATATTATTTATTATTTATTATTTATTATATAAATTAATTAATTTATTATCTATTAATTGTTTCTGATTATTTACTATTTATTATTCATATTAATTTATTATTTATTATTTATATTCATTTAATATTTATTATTTATATTTATTTATTATTTATTATATATTATATATTATTTATTATTATTAATAATAAAATATCATTATTATTTTTAATATACTTTTATGTTTATTTTTTATTTATTATTTATTATTTATAAATTATATTTATTTATTAATTATTAATTATTAATTATTAATTATTAATTATTATTTATTATTTATTAATAATAATATTTTATTTATTATGTGTTATTTATTTTTTTAATATTGACTATTAAATATTTTTATTCTTTATTCTATA